>CM070523.1:0-5000000 GCA_036346145.1 Olyra latifolia | reverse complement strand
AAACTATTAAATGAATATCTATATATACATATATCAAAGACATAATTGAACAGCATGTAAGTTAGGCTAAACACTATTCATAACTACTAAATACTTTGAATAGTGTTTATAAAACTTTATTTTATGTAAACTTTATTTGAAAGTTGAAAATTTAACATTCAAATTTTTAGAATGTTACAAAATTACAGCTAAACTTTATAAAAAAATAAAAAGAAAAAGTCTACTTGACCCCATGAACTATATAGCTTCGTCTACTTAACCCCCTGAACTATTCAAAACCGAGCAAATAACCCCCCGCGAGTGGTTTTGTAAAAACCACTCGCGGGGGGTTATTTGCCCGGTTTTGAATAGTTCAGAGGTAGAATACCTGGTTTTCTAGTTCAGGGGGTTAAATAGACGAAGCTATATAGTTCAGGGGTCAAGTAGACTTTTTCCTTTTACACATCATACAAGTACAGTAGTATGATTCCGTGTCAAAATTGAATAAGATTCCCGTACGGAGTGAAGCTGAAGGATTTCGAATGGTCTTGGACCAGGACGCCTATATATTCATAGTTACAGATTGCATCTGACAATAGCTAATCGAACTTCCGTATAAACTGCTCGACTCCTGAACCATCCATGCTACCGTCGCCAGATGCTGACTTTGTCTTGCTGGGGACAACAATTTAATCTAGTTTGTTTTCATGTGATTTGTGAACTATTAGAACCGGGAACTTGTAGCAACTTCCACTGTTTATTTGACCAAATGGGTCAGGGTCACTTGCAAAGAATACATCAATGGCAGACGGCTCTCCTTACCTGCCTTTCCACTTGAAAAAAAGGCGTGGAATAAACCACCTTCTGTGATTTCAGGACTCCGGGAGAGCGTCATTTTGGCGCCTAGCTAATCTTGAATACAAACCGTTCTGCTTAATAAGCTCGATATGTTTTCCATCCTGCACAGCCATATAGAGGATCTTATAAATATGAAGATGAGAAACAGTATATAGAACTCTGGACATGATACATCTACAGAGATCACAGTAGCTCTGCAGGTTTGAACTTGAAGTAATGAAGCAACCCGAGTCGAAAACATACCTCTACAATATTACCATTTTCCATCACAATAATTCTATCAGCCGCTTGAATCGTAGATAGCCTAAAAAATAAATTATGGCATTGACTAAATTATCAAATTCAAATGAACAGATATTGCAGTCTAAGCAAAAAAGTACCTGTGAGCTATGATAATCACGGTTCTTCCAGCCTTAGAATCGGTACTAACTTTTGTGATGACACTCTAGCAAGGCAGAAAAAAGAAATAAATGAGCTATTCATATGCATATTTTAATTATCTGTTTGATACAGAACTTATGTAAATCTTCATGAAGAGCTTACCTTCACATAATGTTCGCTTTCAGCATCAAGCGCGCTAGTGGCTTCATCAAGCACTAAGATAGCTGGATCCCTTAGAAGGGCTCTCGCAATAGCAACACGTTGCTTTTGGCCTCCACTAAGAAGAGCATCATCAACAATGGTATTATAACCATCAGGCAGAGACATTATGAAATCGTGAGCATATGCCTGCTTTGCAGCCCACTCCACTTCTTCATGACTGACTTCTCTTGGGCAACCATACCTAATATTAGAACTAACATCCATTCGGAATAGCCTAGGCTCCTGCATATACCAAATATACAATGTTTCTTAATAAAGCAAAATTTTCACGGGGTAGCACAATTTATATTGAGTTAATTGGATCTGAACCTGTCCCACAAAACCAATTCTTTCCCTGAACCATCTGATATCAAGCTCGCTGAGTGGAACACCATCTACCAATATCTGCATTGATGGCGACATAACTTCAGTCTTCAAACCAGCCAGCTGGTTTGCTTTGGAGTGACTACATGTAGTCATATGTGGGACAGACAATAGCCAGAGGTAGAAACAGCTTACTTGCCCATTCGTAGGTTCATATAGTCGAAGTAGAAGGCTAACTATAGTGCTCTTTCCACTTCCACTAAGACCAACCTTCAGAGTTTCATATAAAATCAGTACGAGATATATCAAAGGTTGCATTGCAGAACTTTTGAGGATTCAGATCTATGAAAGCCTGGATGTTCTGAATATCTTACAATTGCGACTACTTCATTTGGATTAAGCGTTAGATTCAGTCTTCTCAAAATTGATACCTGTTAACAGAAAAGAGGACAATAAATTAAGAGCCACATTGTAATAATAAGTACCACTTCTTTACAATACAAAACAATTATAAAACACTCATGTTTCAGGATGCATCCTACAAATTTTCATTGAAAAATTCTCACAAAAAAATTTGAAAATCAAGGTAAGAAGGGCTAGTTGAGAAAGTTGCACTTTTTTCTTTTGTTGAAAACAGATACACATCAACATAAATGTATCCAAAATAGTAGTGTAAACATACCGAAGGTCTTGATGGATATGAAAATGCTACATCAGTATACTGGATTCGCCCTTCCAACTTCTGTAACCGGAGACCTGCATCGATGAAATGTTTTAGATCACTGAATAGTCTCAAAGACACATTAAAGCATTCAAGCAGACAGAAATTCTAAAGCAGACATCATATTGATACACTAGCTTGTAACATCGGTGGGCATTATATTTTCTTGCCTTTAGAAGTAAGTTGCCTGCTAGGCAGGAGGTCCATCAAGCGGAATACTTTTTCACTTGCTCCAACAGACTGCATCAAGGAGGACCAGTTGTCTCCAATCCACCACGTAGACAAAATCAACCACTCAGCATACAGTATGAATTTTGTCAGTTGCTCAGCAGTTAACTTCCCAGACATGATAGATATTCCTCCAATCAAAACTGCAATGACCTACACAAAGCTTATTTGCAAGAATACTTCATCAACAGTACTATGCAAAGTTCATATCAGAGCCTGACACTTTTATATACTACATCACTATTCCAAATATGCTCGTGTTGGGATATCATCATAAAGTAAACAGCACCATTTAATACCTGAGTAGAATGATATAGGTAGTTCAGGCTCAAGCTCCAGCCTCCATAAGCCATTGTCTGCCGAAAGCTTACATCATACAGCTTATCCAGCCACTTTGCGTACCTATCAAAGAACAAGACATTATGACATGTGCAAAGGTTATCATCATGGCTATAATATACAAAAGAAGCAAAGAGATTGCCTTTTAAACTCCTGCTTTTCTGTTCCATATACCCGTACTGTCCTAACCAAAGTTATCACCTCTTGAGCAACCTGATTTAGATTAATATAAAAATTGGGGTGAGAAATTGGCACAAGATTTGGCTTGTCAAATAGCTTATTGCATTAGTGGACATAATCTTACATTATTGGCACTTGCAGTGAATTCTTGTGCAAATTTAGCTGCTCTTTTCTGATACCTTCAATAAAAAAAAAGTACCGTTATGATTCCTTCTGCGTGGACCAAATACGCAAAGAAAAATAATAACAATTTGGACGTGGCATTTCTTTGAACTTGCACCACACAAGCACTATGACAGGGAAGATAGCAAGGCAAGAAGAGGACAAACAGGCTAGAAGAGAATTAAGAGCAAGATTTTACCGTCCATGAATTAGCATTATTGTCGACAATGTTGCACAAATCAGCATAGTACACATCCCAAGAGGCCAAGATAAAACTAGCAGGTAAATCAATGCACCTACACCCTGAGATAAAGTAGCAAAATGATACATGAGCTTTTGAAGCAACTGGCCACTGTAGTATACAATGATACTGAACAACCTTTTCACCTGAAGCAAATTGCGTGAAATGAGATTAAGATCATTGCCAATGACTCGAGATACTTGCTGACAGTCAGAACCAAGTCTACTTGTCAGATCACCAACAGTTTCTTCATCGAAAAAAGCAATATCCTAGCACCATATACATTAAAATTAAGGTCTTCGCAGTGAAGTACCAAAACCAAAATGAGGAAAAAAACATGTGCACATAAGTCAACATTCTTTCAGAATCTGTATTTCCCCCTTCTTTTACCTGAGAAAGGATGGAATCAAACAGCATTTCTCTCATTCGTTTGACCTAAAAAAATTTCAGGCGATGGCAATTAGAGAATGATCAAACCTTAAACTCAGAAAATTACATGAGAAATCTAACCAATATCATGTTTGCAACACCAAAACAGCAGCTTCGCAGACCACTGCAAAAGGGGGATATGAGCTAAATAAGCAACCTATATTCATGAAACCATGCTAAAGCAAAAAAAAAAAAAAATTGCGCAGACTGTCTTGCACAATTCATTGTTTTAACTGAAAACTTGTTTTAGCACAAGCATTTGTCACGACATTCACAATGTATAGTTTAATATAAGTCAAGAGTGTTCCCGTATGATCTGACCAATTCTATCCATCACCAAATTGGAAACATCTCAACTTTCAAGATCGCCAAAGTGCAGATTATTTCTCAGTCCTATGCCTAGAATGCTGACTGCAAACACATTTCCAAGATCTTACAATGTCAGCTACACAAACCATAATTCATGAAATGCTGATACAAACCAACACGCCCAACTTAGCTATTGCACTCCAATGTTATCAAACAAACAATTGTACATCAAAATGAGTTCTCCGAAGAGCAGCATTACCTACTTTTAACTTATCTTATGATCCCATACACGATATGATAACAATTTGACCAAATCAACAACTGACCTAAACACTCCGGAAATCAAACATAGAGCAACCAGAAGTTTGGCATTTCTGTAGAACACAGCCCCTCCATTCTGCGCCGAAAAGATGGACGCCGCGAGGAGATGGGGTATAGCTATCTCCGAAAGCTGCAACCACCACCGAACAGAGCCATCAACAAAGAATTGAGCCAAACCAGGAGGTCAAAGTCAAACTAGGACGCCGCATTACCGCGGCGCACACGAGGGACGCGAAGCCGACGAACACGACCCAGCGGTCGGCAGCGACGATGGCCCACATCCGCCTGAGCGCGGAGGCCGCCGTGGCCCCGCTGCCCTCGGCACGGCCGCCCCTGTCCCCGGCCTCCTCGCCGTCCTCAAGCCTCCACCAGCTGCCCCCCGGGAGGACGTTCCGCAGCCGCTCGATGAACTCCCCGGCGTCGACGCGGCGCCGGCCGAGGCCGCCGAACTCGCCGCCTATCACCGCCGCGGCGCAGATCCTCGAGGGCCGGAGCCTGGCCGGCGGCCGCCGCCGCGTGGCCCGCAGGCCCAGCGGCCTGGGGGCCAGGCTCAGCGACAGCGCCGCAGGGCCGGAGGCCACGGTGAGGAGCAGCGCGGCCGGAGGCGGCATTTCCCCCCTCGCGTCGCGCGCACGGTTCTGTTCGGGTTTCGGAATTCGATTTGCACTTGCGCTCGGTGCGTCCGCGTCGCGAGGCCGCGGGTTTTAAACAGGGAGGCAGAGTAGGCGGACGCGCGAGCGGGTTGCGTCCTCGCCGGAGTTGTGTTGGGTTGCCGTGCGCGGCACTGCCACTGCAACGCCGACGCCTCGTCCTCTCCGGCGATTTTGGTGCCCTTTTTTCTCCCGTTTTAAAATCCCACTTCTCGTTTTGTTTCTCTTAATTTTGAAAAAAAAAAAAAAAGAAACGAGGAACGAATGATCCATGTGATGTGTGTGTGCATTTTGGTGAGGTGCTCCGCGCTGGACCGCCCGTGGTGTGGTGGAGATGTTTTGGGGGACTTTTAAAAGGTTTTTTTTTATCTTTTTTAAAAATCAGTTTTTAAAATTTTCTAGTGGTGGAGAATAGTCGTTAGGGAGTTTTGGCTTTGGTTTAAGCGGGGAAGGAACGACGGCGCAGGTGGTTGTGAACCTCGCGCTGGTGGCGACTGGATGGCGGTATTCTGTGTCTGAATTTTGGGACTTCTTCGTCTCATTTTTTAAAATTCTATTGTTTTATTAAAGGGTTAATTGCATAGAGTTGATTTCACATAAATATTATTGCAAAACGTGAAATTATTTTTATGTTATTATAATTTGCTAATTATTACAAATATGCTATTTTGAGGGTTAACTAAACAAAGCGGACGGATACCCTCACATTTTTCTCTCTTTCATCATCTCTCCTCTCTACCACCTCCTCTGGCCATCTTTCTCTGGCGCTGCCACCGTCGCACTGCTCTACTGTGATCCGCCGCCCATGCTGCCACCGCCGCGATCACAGTTAGCATCCAGGCCACCGTTGCCGCCCAATTTCGCCACCACCTGGACTCGCGCTCGCGAAAGGAGCTCATCGAAGAGAGATGGCTGGAGGTGGGAGAGGGGAGAGAGAGGATGGAGGAGAAAGAAGAAGTGGGAGCATTTGAGTCCACTTTGACCAGTCAATATTTGAAATGATTTGTAAATTGCAGTGGCATGACAATAATTTCATGTTCTATAATAGCATATCTGTGAAATCGACATTTACTAATGGCACGTATGCAATTAACCCTTTATTAAACTCTGGAGAAAAAAATTGTGCTAAGTAGTGTTCATGCGCTTCTCAATGTTATACTGCATTAAGCTCTTTCTTCAAAAAAAATATACCGCACGCTTACGTGATTATGGGACTGTTTTTTTTTTTTTGCGGTTGCGGTTGTGGTTGCGTTTGCGTTTAAGCTGAATATTTGTAACCCCTCGATAAGGACATCCGAAGGATCAAAAAATTATAGAAAAAATGGTTTTGAGAGCTAGTTGAAGAAATAGTAAGATCTACAAAAATTAGTTACAAAACGTTAAAGCGTTTGGCTTGTACAAAAATAACAAATTTCTAGCTTAAACGCAACCGCAAAAAAAAAAACAGTCCCTATGTTAAACAAAAAATTATTTAGGCGGTCGAAACACAATTGTGTATTTAGCTAACTATAAGTACTAAATTAGAGCATGATTGCTTTTCTATATACCATTTGTGCCGTTTTTTATAACCCGATCATGTGGAAAGATACCAACCGCCACAAAAATGTCCTGGCAGAAGTAGGGAGATTCACGCCACTGACTTTTTAAAATTCGCGTTTCGGTATATGCCATCCTAACATATTGTCGTAGACACGGACGGTCCCACGTATCATAGACATGGGCAAATTAACAGGCGAATTAAATGTCATACAGCTAATTTTTCGGGCAGAAAGTGTGTGCTGGGCGGAGTGCCATGTTATTTTTCCATCACTACGTTCCGCTCGCGCGTTGCGACGTATTGTGTCCGCCGCTAGTGAGTCATGGCTAATAGCACTTGTGTCCACGCCACTGCAGCCGTACTGCCCAAATCATCTTAGCTCCTTCTAAGTACATTTTCGAAGTGAGTTCCTTAAGTAACAATATTTATTGGACATTCCCCTTACTGATAGCATTTGATTATTTATTAAAACCAAACTTCAAGATTTTTAAAAAATGGCTTTGAGAAGCCGGAGGATAATCAAAGCTAGATTTAAGAGTTTTTATTTCATGACTTAGAGATTTTCGGGAAAATGGTTTGCAAAAGTGAAAATGTTCGAAAAGTTAACCAATTGTATTGAAAAAAAGCTCCAATAAACAGAGGCGTGAACTATTGCGTATGGCATTCATCCCAGGTATGGAGAGATTTTTCATTCCACTTGGCCCACTATATTGTGAGAGGTTGGTGAACTGTGCTAGCTAGCTTGGGCGAACGTTCCAAGCGACTTTGGCGTTACGCTCAAAGGTACAAATTACGTGCCAAAAGTAAATTCGAAATTGATTCGCAAATCGACCATGGGGTATATGACCGTGGCGTGGGCAATTCCGGGCTCCGGACAAAAAAGTCGCGCGCTCCGACAGTCCGACCTAGATGTCATGGCGCTGCGTGCGGGGAGGAGTACCCCACCGGCTGATATTTCCGTCCGATCACGACGAGAAGTTGCCAATCCTAAGGCAGTACGGTCAAAGTTTTAAATTCTTTCAGTTATTTGTATCTTATTAAATATTTAGATTTGGATATGTAAAAGGCATAAACATAAATTCGTATAGTAAAGTATGTCAAAAATATTATAATTCTGCTGAATTCAGTAAAGAAATTGCACTATTAATTAGTGATAAGTTGTATTTTGAGAACCATATTAATGTAAATTTTTTGGCAAAATAAAAATTTATGAAAGTTGTGATTAGTGGTCAGTCGACTGAGATGCCACCTTCTTCACCAGTGACCTCCCTCCTTCCCACTCGATGTCGTCGCCACCTTTGCTACCTTGATGCCTCTTTCCTCTTGGGTGCAATATCGCACATCTCCATTCATACTCTTTCCGGTCATGTGTCGGCCACCACCGGTAGGCAGACCGCCTTGCCCTCTTCCTCTTGCCACCACACAAGGTAGCTCCACGGACTGTAACTCCAGTCGTCATAGGATGGTCCCCGCAACCATTGCCCGATACATATTGACAAACTCATAGACGAAGCGATGATGCCACCACTTGGGTCTAGCTGCACCGCGCGCCATCACCGTCATGCTCCCATCGGCGTAGCTTTCCTATAAACTCGAAGGGCATGGTGAACTAAAAGGACTAACCCGATGAATCCTGAACCCTAACCAGTTGCTGAGCTCCAACAACATGGTGGCGACAGTGCGGGAAGGAGAACGTGCAATGGCAGCTAAGGAAAGACAATAGGGGAGGAGAGCGGAAATCTAGACCGTTGATGAAGAATCGGACGGCGCTAAAGTCAAATGAAATTTCAACTATTTCCTTTATGAAGAATAGCAAATGAAAGGGGTAATTAAATAATTTAGTAACATGAATATTTTTCTTCTAATTACAACTTTCCTAGGTATTATCGATCAGCTTGTTTTCGAGTTCACCCGAACGATCTTGATTTTTACGCCGTTCAAACCTACATTGTGTTCCTCGTTTTTGTTTCGGGTTTCTTTCGTTTACATGCCCTCTCGAGGTACGTGCTAATTTCGATCATAAACGCCGCTTCGTAACCTCTACTCCATTTTGAGATCGATCATTCCGATCTCTTCTAGCTTGTTCGCTTCTTCATACGATGTGCATGTTCTAATACTTTTTCCAGGCTCCGAACCACCATGTGTAGGTATTTATGTCATTACCCTTGATGCATAAGCCTCCTATTTCCCAAGAAACCAAACGAGCGCATAAAAAAAAAATCAGTACAGTACGTAGATCACCACTCTCCAGGCTCACACAGTCACACATGTTCGATCCTGTTGCGCATTTGAGCTGGCACAAATCATTGCCTTATCCTTTACGAACACACATACATTCTCTGGGTTTTTCTTTTCTCAGAAACAGAGAAATAAATTGAGAGGGAAAAAACGCAGTCCCATTGTCTCACGTCTGGTCATGCTTCGATAAAAAAAACCAGTACGATTTCCTATCATGTCTAAAGGTTACGTAGCACATGCCCAAGAGAACCCAAGAATCTAGTAGTATATTTTGCCTTCCCTATAGTTTATCATATCACCCGATGAGAAATCGAGCGCACCATAGCGTCATGTTTCCACGACAGCGCTGCACATGGCGACCCCTCGGCGCGGCCAGCCTGGCTGGTGCGTATCGGCACAAGGTAGGCTAGTCTCATTCATGTCCAGTCCAGATGAAGAATGTAGGGGTGCGGTTTTCCAACGACCAGTAACCACGTGTACTTCGCGAGTCATCAGATTGTGCTCTGAGACATGTGGTTCCACCTCCTAATCATCCTCTCATCTCATTTTGCGAAAATCCCACTAGATCTTTTACTACAGGAAATGCACGATTTCTCGAGAAAGACCGCCAAACCAATCGATAGTACTCTCTCTCGATGGCTAGCCGTCGAGAAATGACCGTCGGACCAGCTGTGGTCGAGAGAGATGCATTCTCTCGATGGCCTAGAAAACTTCTCTCGACGGATAGACAATCTATTGTCGAGTGATTTGGGTGGACGGCCGTTTGGCCGGTTCACGGCTCACCTTTCTCGACGGTCGAGAGAGAGCTGACGTCCAGCTCCCACGTGGCCGTGTAACCATCTCTTGACGGCCCGGTGACCATCGAGAGAGGGCCTCTGGGGCACGTGGCCGTCTTGACCTCTATCGACGGCTGGAATGGAACCGTCGAGAGTGCTTGCCTCCCGAGGATTCTTGGAACCCTCCTTTCTCGACGGCTTAGGAGTACTTGAGTTCCAGCAAAAAAAACAGCCAGGCAAATGGCTTTTAAAAAAATCTAATTTAGCAGCTACTATTGCCCCAGCAGCTGCTGCTGCACCTACATACCCAAAACACCCCATATATATCATCATCTCCACATCTCACAAAAATGCACCCACAATGATAATTTCAAACCAGAATCATATAATATATAACATTCACAGTTTCAAAACTAAAAACACAATTCGAAGTAAAATCATGTAATATATTACACAAGTTTCGTATGTCACATCCACTGTACCACTCAAGGACGGGGCGGCGGGTCGAAGTGAAACAAACGTGACACCTGGTGTCTATCGGCTGGCTCTCAGACCCGTCGTCTTTGTCCTGGGCATCATCGCGCCGAGCCGGAGCTGGAGCCACCGATCCAGAACCAGCAAGCGGAGGAGAGGGGGGATGACCCCCGTAACCGCTCGACGAGGCCTACACATTTGCGACGCATTAGTTAAAGACATATAGATTTGAAAGAAAGAAAATAAGGTGGATAATGTCTTACCCCGCTAAGTCTCGCCACTGCCTCCAACGCTAAGAGCCTAGCGTGGAACTCCTCGCGCTCCCACCGCCGGTCCTTCTCCACAGACCTGAGGCTCGCTTGGAACGCCTCCATCATTTATTGGCGCTCCCTCCTCTCCAGCTCCCTCTCCTCCTCCCTCTGCCTCCTCTCCTGCTCCCTCTCCCTAAGGATGCGGGCCTCGAACTCGCGCCGACTCTCAGTGGCGTTCTGAGAGGCCCGGATCTCGGGCATGTAAGACTCCGACCTATAATTAAGGATCGTGGTTAGTTCACAAAATCAATGTTTTCAAAAATTGACATTGTACATAGTAATTAGCTCACCTGAGGTGGTCCCCTCCGATCGCCAGCCTTCTGTGCGCCTTGCCCCCCATGTGTTGGTGAATCACTACTGGGTCGAGAAGGCGTCCTCCTAGAAGTTGTCCAGGCCGTGCACCTGAGTGTAGGCCTCTCGATAGCAATCCTGCGTTATTTCGAGTTAGACTAAACAAACTATAAATATGTGAAGGGTAAAAGTTTTGTTTAGCACTTACCATCTTCTCTTGCTTGAGGCGGTCCATCTTAGGCTAGATGCCGGGCCTGGCCTTCGGTGTGTGGGTCTGCTTCCATAGCTCAAACACGCGTGGGACGGGTCCCTGTCTTTAGCATCTGCAAGAAGGGAAAGACAAGTTAGCTAGCCAAAAAGATTATAATTAAAGGGAAAATCAGAACTTACCAGCTTCTTGGCCAGCTAGGGAATGGTTCCCCGTGCTCTTCTTGTAATCCTTGGAGGCCTGGTTATGCTTGGCCTTCGCGGACTTGTCCCGGAACTCCTGGCTGGCCCACTTGTCGTCAAGAGCCCTTCATGCCTCCGAGTGGTTTGTGGCCCACTCAGGAGGCACCCCGACGTAGTCGGCCATGTCGAGGTAGATCCCACAGGCCTTGGAGGTGGTGATCCACTCTTCGTGCTCTCTCCTAAAATGTAGGAACAATTCGCTGTTGTAGAAATAGTAAATACCATTTTACAAGGATTATAGGATGGTTGCTTACCTGTGGTACTCCTCGATCGCCGTGACACGAGCGCCGAACATCAGGTTCTGGACTTTCTTCTTCGTGTTCCTGTCTAGGATGGGCTCGAAATCCGCCTCTGTCAACCCCGCCTGGGATGGTACCTGAGCTGAGATTTTACAAACCAAGGGGATTAGCATCATGATGACAAATTCAGAAAGTAAACTAGGTTAGACAGACTTACCCAGAACTCTCGAACGCACTGGGAGGCAGCGGTCGAGTCCTCATAGGGGGCAAGCTTTTAGTCGTCCCAGCTATACGCTGGCCTAGTGACGTCACCCATATTCACCATGCCAGAGTAAAACTAGCGGACAAGCCCACCCCCAGTGTGTAGCCCGGCTGCGTCCTCAGCGAGGCATCCACGGTCGACATATTGCTACAGAGATTGAACGAATGTTAGCAATTTTACATTGGAAAAATAAAAAAATACGAGACTGGAGCATAGCGACAAAACATATCTGTCCCCATCGATCTGGATGGGGATCCTTGAGCTAGCGTCCACGGGTGCCTTGAGGACCTTGTTCTAGCCCCTATTCTTCCTAAGGGCCTAAGACCCACTCGTATAGTTGGGCCCGGACCCTTGAGTGGGCACCAAATCCTGGCCAGAGTCCTCCTGGGTGCCTCCCTGTCCGGAACCATATGACTCCTCCTCCGGACGGGGCCGACAAAGCGGCGTCGATTCATCCTTACGGGTTGTGACGTCCTCGAATGGGTGACATACGGCTAGGTGGCATTTTCTATCAATTTTTAACAATTTACAATTATTTCTACTAATTTCAAATATTACCAAATTAATATTAATTTTTAGCAATTTTTAATAATTTCTACTAATTTCAAATTATTACTAATTTCTAATAATTAATCGCGGACAAAACCATGATAAGGAATTTCTAAAAATTTTTAGCATTTTTAAAAATATTTTCTACTAATTTCTATAATTTTTAGCAAATTTTATTATTTTCTGCTAATTTCTACTAATTTCTATCAACCAATCCTAATACTAATACTAATTGCAATCTTAATCCTAAGTCTCGACGGTGTGTCGACCGTCGAGTCTAACACGTAAATTTTTTTTTAAAAAATGAGAAATTACCTGGCGGGCGAGGTTAGGGAGGATAGGGCCGGGGCGGGCGGCATCTGGGAGGGCAAGATCGAGGCCGTGGCGTCGGGAGGTCGGATCGAGCGGTGCTGGCGGAGACAGCCAGATGGTGGTGGTGAGCGCAGAGAGCGGCAGTGGTGTTGGTGGCGTCGCCGGTGGGGCAAGCCGGGGCGGGCTACCGTGGAGGGCGGGATCGGGGGGCGGCGTTGGGAGGTATCACGAGGTCGGACCAGCGGCTCCAGTCGAGACGGCACAGATAAGCGGCGGCGGCGGCGGGCAGAGAGTGCAGTGAGTGGCGGCGGCGCGGCGGCGCTGCGGCGAGCAAGCAGAGGAGGCGGCGATGGGGGAGAGCGAGACGCGCAGCGGTGCATGGGCGATGGCGACTGGCGATCGTGTGATGGGGGCTCGGGACTTGGAAATGCCTAAGTCCCGAGCCCTTGCGGGTTCAAAACTGCCTGCCTCTCTCGACGGCCGCAATTAAGTCGTCGAGAGAGGCCTCCCTAGGGCTCGGCCACGGCTACCTCTATCGGCGGCTACCGGCCGACCGTCGATATAGTCCTCCATCGGGGTAGGGCAACGGTCAACCTCTCTCGACGGCACAGTGGGGCCGTCGATAGAGGCCTCCCTAGGGCATGTCAATGGCCTACCTCTCTCGATGGCCCAACATAAGCCGTCGAGAGAGGCCTATCTCGGGCTAGGGCAACGGCCACCTCTATCGACGGCCACAAGAGGTCGTCAAGAGAGGCCTCTCTAGAGCAAGGCCACAATGGGGCCTCTCTCGACGGCCACAACCTATGCCATCGAGAAAAGCCTCTTTATTTTCCCGAGGGCTTCTTTGGCCCTGGCCATCAAGAGACATTTGTCTCGACGGCCTCGGTTGACTACCGTCGAGACATATCCCTTACTCGACGGCCCCTCTTTCTTAGGCAAACGGTGGTCAATTTTGGCTCTTTTAATTTTTGTAAAAAAATTGTACTGGTGATATTGACTGTAACCTTCGATTATATTGCTCCTTATGTGACTTAGCATGCTCAACAAAAGTTTGAAAAATTTTGATGTTCTGAGCTACGGGTTTCCATGTAATCACCCTAATCGAGTTACTGATACGCTTTAGTGTA
The DNA here is from genome assembly GCA_036346145.1 of Olyra latifolia. Classification (NCBI taxonomy): domain Eukaryota; kingdom Viridiplantae; phylum Streptophyta; class Magnoliopsida; order Poales; family Poaceae; genus Olyra; species Olyra latifolia. Next base: position 4,986,111 of record CM070523.1, on the reverse strand, counting down.
TAGAGATGTTCGGAGATAATGATTGGTAGCTTTGTCGATTCTATCCCACCGCTGCACTATACATCGGATCAAAATCTACGCAGTGACGTGTTTGATACTTTTATTTTCTTTAATTTTTTCACAATCTAAACATTTATTGTTAATGTAAAACCATGTCCATCATTATATAATATATTTAAATTAGTTTTAGTACTCACGGCTCGAAAAAATTAAGAAATTGATTGCAAACTGTAAGAACTAATTTCATAAACATTGCAATGCTAAATTTCATGATTATAATTCATATTACCATATGTATGCATTTGGCGAAATTTAGAAAAAAGAAAAAAACTATAGTTACTCGACGGCTTGTGTTCGGCCGTTGAGACAATGAGATGTACTCGACGACTTGTGACTGGTCATCGATAGAGATCCCTAGCGCGCCACCCTTCCGGCCCAAATTTCGTTTTTGTGCTCAAATATTCTCGACGGCTAACGGTAAGCCGTCGAGAGAGGCTAACGCCATCTCCGTGGGCTGGTACCCGTGAACTCCCGTGAGCGATCACTAACCCTCTATCAACGGCTTCATTGACAGCCATCGAGAGAGATTCATATACTCGACGGGTTCTCCATGTCTGTCGAGAGAGATACATGTACTCGACGGTCTTTTCTTGGCTATCGAGAGAGCTTGGCGTGGTCGGTTTTCCGCGCGATTCCTGTAGTGTACTGATTGAAGCCCTTGGCCACGTGTACTTTGCGAGCCATCTGATGGCACTCTAAGGTATGTGGTTCCATCTCCTAATCACCTTCTCATCTCATTTTGCGAAAACCCTATTAGTTGCTAAATTGTTGATTGAAGTCCCTCCTCTCTTTCCTCTCTTTCTCTAACCCTAGCTAGGTCTGACGGCTCACGCCACAGTCCTCACCATCGCCAGACCCCAACCACATCACCCTGTTGGCGTCGACCTATGACCTAGGCCCCGACCATCTCCACTATGGATGGATAGGGCGCGAGGGACAGTGACGGTAGAGATGCGGTAATTGGGGCCATCGATAGGAGGTGGGGGTCATTGGATTGGAGGAGAAAGGGGAGGGAAGGGGAGAGAAAGATGGAGAGAGGGACTGCACAAGAACTTAGAAGGAGTTTAAAAAAAAAAGGAACGAGGAAGGGTTACACGGTTCTTAGAACACAATCAAACGGACAGAGTTGCATGAGGAAGATGTGGTTGTTGGAAGTCAATACTGAGAATATAGGGAATGCATCCAGAATCAACCAGGATATACTACTACTAACTGCTATATATATATAATCTATTTGTAGATTACAATCGAAAAAATTGTGAGCCCTCAACAAAGGTTTTGAGAGTTTTGGGAAGAACCATTAAAAGTCTTAAAAATGCTACAAAGTGCTATAACGTTTGTCCTGTACAAAAATGACAAATTTTCAATTGTAGCTTTTAATTTTAATTTAAACTGAAATGAACAAGGCCAAAACAGGTCCCAACAAAGTCACCATATTAAGCCACCACGTTAATCCTAAAATAATATAGAAATTCCCACATTAATCAAGAAAAAAAAAGATCCACATCAATAATTGTATGTCTGAATTATAACGACTTAGATTAAAAGAAAGAATCCATATCGACTAAAATAACAAAATAGGAACAATTAAAATGTGAAATAAAAAATAGAAAAGGAGTTCATATAATTACAAGACTAGATAAAGTCCATGTCAATTACAATAAAAAATAAAATTTGAAACAAAAATAATAGCGAATGAGTGTGTATCAACTACCAAGACTAGAGAAGAAGTTCAAATCGCTTCAATTAAAAAATTAAATTAAATTAATAGAAAAAGATATATACCAGGTATGATAAAAAAAAAAAAGAAAATCATGATGGGATACACTAGAGTATACCATGATCAATATGATTATAAATCTTTATATATATATATATTTTTTTAAAGTTTAACACAAATCTAATCGTGCAAATACGCGAAACATCTGTCTTATATTCCTAGGAACAAACGCACAACGGCACAAGTGCACAACACCATATATCACCATGCATCTGCATGTATAGCACTCGTCGGTCATCGAATTATCTTGTCATACATATTTAAAAAATGAGCACTAATCAATCAATTGCTATTGCAAGTTATTTGGAAAACATAATAAAACTGTATCCTATATAAGTATTTAAAACTGCACTTTTCATGCGTCCATTTCTAAATATTTAAAGGATAACCAAAAATCTCAAAAATTTGTATATCTAATTGCACAGACCTAAAACGGCTTTTTTACCGGAGGTAACAGCAGGTCATTCATAGCCATGTACAGTTGTCGAGCTTCAAATATTCTAGCTTGCAGCCACATGTTTTTTTGTACGTATAACCGCATGCTCTGCCCACTTATGTCGATGCTTTTGACACACTGTTGTTCTGATCACATGGATACATGCTAGCTACTACTGCTTCCAGTGATTTCAAAATAGGCATATAAAGATTCAGCTAATTAGGTAACAGTGACACTGTTAACACCATAACAGCAAGCCATGCACTGGTTCTTGCATGTCTTGCCTGTTAGCCGAATGAACGACAAATAGCTATGTTCATCAGGTCATGCATGTACAGCACTACAAATTAAACCATGCATTCTTTTTTTAGCGTCACAGCTGATAGCTACCCTGATTAATATCATCCCTAGCGCTACACTTTCATACAACGGAGAGATCTGGCCATCATCAGGTGTGTATATAGAGCTAGCTAACTTCAGTACGCACTCTATGTCGGAGGCTGTTCTTGATCAGATATTCAGATGCTCACCGCCATGTGGTTCATGGAGGTGGCCTCCTGGCGAGATCGCCGCACGCCGTGCAGAGGCTTGCCCTTGCAGCCATCAGGCTTGCCGCCTGCTGCGTCGACGACGCTGCCATCTTCAGCAACTGCCTTTGCATCGGAGACACCAGTTGCTTTCTCTGGACAGCCATGCTTATGCTTACCTACAGCCCCTGATGAACTGTTGCCTTGCCCCTGCGGTGGTCTTACCTTAACGCCCCGAATCAGCTGTTGATAGAAAGGGTCATGTTAATTAGCTGTGGCAGAAACAATATATGCAGGTACGTAGTCAGCAAAAAGGAAGATAAATACTACTGATTAATTATTTAATCGTCCAAACACAAACGGTGCATGCTGACTATAAATGCAGATGAAATCATGTTGATTGCGACCACCGATTGTGTAGCATGGTCACAATTAATTAACAAACTGATTTTAGTTTACTTAACATGTGAACAAGAAAGACAATTACATATTTGCCCGACTTGACATCAGAGTATAGCACAATGAAATCCCCCTCCTGCAGCTCATTTGAACGAACAAAATCCCCTGCAATGTTCATACAGCAGTAATGCTTCAGAACCAGATAACTGTGTGTTGAGATCTCTTATCTGTTTGCAAAATTAAGCCATGCAACAGATCATCTTTCTGCATCTCACCAGTATTCTCTAGAAGATACATTCTGCTCTTGTTGTTGGGCCAAAACCTGCATGAATGCAAATTAAGAGTGATTCATGTCGCTGCGCAATCAATTTGCTACCATACAGAACTATCACGTAAAGTTGGGATGAAAATTGAAAAGAACCATGGAAAGATCTATGTTATCAACAAACATCACCTGATAAGCTACTGTGTATATATATGCATAATGAAGTGTTGAAACAATAAGAGGACAACAAGTTTTTGCATGCTCTTCTACGATGTGTGCATGCCACTAGTTGCTCCCAGATTCCCATCAACATATTCATATGACCCACTTGCCCAATTGGGAAAGGGACCGTCCATGCAATAATCATGTCATTTACTATATCTGGCCGAGTGGTGCTAATGTGCCATTCCTGCACCTAATTAACAAAGACACAAGTGGGCTTAAGCATGCTCATCCATCCCAAATCCCTAGTCCAATGACCACTCACCGGTACCGCATGTTCCACACACTTGATGTCCCAATGTCCTCCATGGGGATGGAGATGCCATCCCTAGTCTTCAGCTCCGGCAGGTGAATCTCCGCTTCCTTCTGAAAGCATCCGGAGAAGGAGGAGACACTTTTTAACAACAAAAGCTTCAGTTTTGTATGCATCCATGCCCAATTTAGCTAGCCTAATCAAGGGAAGATTAAGACATATATGTGCAAGTGGATCCATGCGCAGAGCTATGCATGCTCTTGAGAAGTTGCAAGTGGATGCATGGAGGAGAAGGGCGATGGCTATCTCACTTTGGGGAGCACGATGCGGCCGAGGCTGCCGACGTCGCTCTGCTTCAGCACCTTCTGCAGCAGGAACCGCAGGTTCTTGTCTGCCTTTGTGCCCTGCATGCGCATATGTTCATCAGAAATTCAGATCCACGCAACACATGGAGAGTCTATTACTGGACAGTGATGTGCGTCTATGAGGAGCAACAGAAGAGATCGCTTGAGATTCTATGCAAGATAGCGATGGCAGGTAGTCCTGCATGCATGCACCTGCCGCTTATCTGAAGCTGCTGCGCGCTGGGTGCTCCCCTCCTGCGGCGCACCGGACGCCGACTTCGCCGTCGCCGCCTCCGATGAGGGTTGCTGCTGCTTTGATCTTGCGGGATTGGAGTTCGACAGCGGATTCTGGACCTGGCCGTGGGCGCTGGGCGACCAGAGCCCCCAGGTCTGGCAGCCGCCGGACGACGGCGTGACCGGTGCCGAATGCACGCTCCGGGGAGAGGGCTCTTGTGGATGGATGGAGCTTTGGATCTGGCTGAGGTTCAGCTGCTGGCTCCGCTGCTGCTGCAGGCAGGACAGGCGCCGCTGCCTTGCCATCCGCTTCTTCCGCGCCTCCTTGGTCGCGGAAGGTTCCATCCCAGCCATGCGCTGCGGGCACATGGCGTGGCCGCCGGGGAACTGCCCGGGGAACCCGGGGGCGTAGGGCTGTGGCACGACCGGCGGCATCGGGTAGGAACCCGTGGAAGCGCCGGGGAACGGCGCGTACTGCTGCGGCCAGGTCATGTTTCCTCCGCCCACCGCATGCATGTCGGCCGCCGCCGGCGGGGAGAACGGCTGGCTGCTCACGACCACGCTGCTCGTGCTGCAGCTCTGCTGGAAAGTGTATGAGCTCGGATACATCGCCTCGCCGCCGTAAGCAGGTGGCGTGAAGGCCTGGTAGGGCATCCAGGATGTTGCGGCCGCGCCCATCTCCTGGCCACCAGCTGGGAACTCAAAGCCAGGGTTGGCGCCGGGGCTTGAGAGCTGTCCATGGCCGGGGCCATGCGGGCGCGCCGCCTCCTCTATCGCGTCGCGAGGGCGCTTCTTTTGGAGGTGGTGGTTCTGCACCCAGGTGAGTATGAGCTTCAGTAGCTGCATGGTGCCTTCGCGTCCACCGCCGAGCCGGGCGGCCGCGGCCTCGATTGTGGAGCGGCGGAGGCGGATGCTGCGGAGGTCCTCGGCCGAGATACTGTCCCGGTTGCTCCTGAGCCACTCCATGAAGAACCGAGGCAGGTCGTCCGCCGCCGACCCCATGCTGATGCAACCCTCGCCGGCCTCTTCTCCCCCTGCCGCCTGCGACAACGCTTTCGCATCGCCTTCACCGTCCACGTCGTCGCCCACTGGAGGCGGTGGTTCGGAGATGGCGTCCTCTATTATCATGCCCACGTCAGGAAAGAGCGGCTCGGACTCCCAGGGCACGGAGAGCGACGCGAAGTCGAGGAGCTGGTCGATGTCGGCAAGCGCATCGAACCCGTCCGCAGCCGTGGCTGGCTCAGAGGGCTCGCCGGCGGCGCCACCGGTGCCCCCTCTTGCGGAGGTGGTGAAGGCGCTGGAGGAGTTAGAGGAGGACGACGACGAGAAAGTAGAACTTGACGGAGAGGAAAGGCAAGGGAAGTCCGGGAGGGACGGGAAGGTATCGTCCGCGAAGAGGAAGTCATCCACCGCCTCGCGCCGGATCTCCGCCGCCGGGGCCTTCCCCCGGCCGCCACCGTGCTTGGACGGGTTCTCTTGCGAGTGCGCCGGCGATGAGCCGGCGGATGCGTCCATGCAGAGAGAGCGAGCGAGCTAGATAGAGAGATGTATGTTCGTTTGTGCTTCTCGGTGTGTAGTTGTGGGGGTGGGTGCAGTCACTGAGGAGATGAACAGGAGAAGCAGGAGGTGGACCGGGAAGAGCAGAGAGGGAGGGGAGCGAGATGCGGCTGCGGAGCACACGTGGCAGCCGCGGGGGACTGTGGGAAGCGCTCCACCGCCCACGCCAGCCTCTCCTCGGCGACTCTACTTCTCGCCCCCTGCGCACTCTCAAACTCTTATCGCTAATTGTGGGTCCTAAGAGATTTTGAGCCCACACGTCAGTGATAGGTTTATGACCGCGATAGGTGGAGTTTCTTTCTGCATGGATCTAGTCGATGACAGTGGGACCGCATGACGCGAGCCCACAAGTCAGTGCGATGTGCTGGAGGCGCCGGTGGGAGACTTCGGTGCGTTAGCTTGGCCATTCCGGAGAAAAGAGGAGGGAGCGTACTTTTTTTTTTTTGGATAATTGATAATATACTTTAAATACTTATTCAATTGATGATTTGCCCTCTATTACATGTTTCTCTATTATATGCCTCAAAGTTTCTACCCCAATTGATAAAATGTCTCATTTTAAAACTTTAACTAAATTTTGCCATATAACAAGTAAAAAATATCCTTTATGCCCCTTGGTGTTAGCTATCATTTAATTGCCTCTTTTCTTCTTTCTTTCTATTGGTTGGGAGGGGTGGGAGCATTAGTTGTGGTAATTTTGTGACAGTGCTAGATGTGACACTGGTGGCTGCATATATTGGGAATTAGAAGTGGTAAAAAATGAAATAAACCAAAAAAAGTTTCCCATTAATCCCTTGAACCTTTTTGTTCAACTTTCTGTTAAATGCATTTCCCCCTTGATAGATATACTATTATTTCTAAATAAGTTACTATCCACATTGGATGTGAGACACTGTAGCAACATGTGAGAATACCATGATGAGAGGCATAAAGGATAATTTACACTTGTTCTATGGCAAAATTTGGTTAAAGTTTTAAAATAGGACATTTTATCAGTTGGGTAAGAAACTTTGGGACATATAGTAGAGGACATATAATGGAGGACAAATCATCAATTGAGCAACTATCTTTTTTTTTTTTTTTTTTGGAACTCGGGACTTGGGAGTGTCAATGAAATGGAACAATTTAACAATCTGTGTGCCGTAGCTATTTGGGTGCGTCCGTGTCGCGGCGGCGCCGACTGGGGGCTGCGCGTTGAATCGTTTCGTGACCGTCCGATGGAACCTCCTAGGAGATCTAAGGAACGACGACTTCGGAAGAGCTCCAGGGTTGTTCGACGAACATGTAGAAGTCTGGCTACGCGCACGCTTGAAAAAACTGCACGAATGTGCATTAGTGACGTGAAACTATTGGGTTGGCTGTTAAGATAGCGTGTATCGTGTATGAACACATGAATCCCGGCGATTAGCCGCAGCCGAAATACATGTCCTTTGTGGGACGCTGAGCGTGGATGGAGCATTTGTCTTCTTTTTTTTTTTGAGGCCGTGATATCTTGAATCTATGGATTTTATTTTAAAATCCTTGATTTAAGTAAAGAAGTATATGTGTGTTTTTCGTCACACATGAGTCGCTGATGAATAAATGCTAAAGCTGATAAAGGTGCCTCACAGTCATCTTTGGCACTTTGTGTTGTCTTTTCAATTCAAAACGGTTGCTTCCTGTTCTTTATTAAGATGTTACATCATTGACAACTTTCGTTGTTTAGAATTTAAAAATTATAAATATATCGTATTAATTTAAAAAGTTTTGTATGCTTGTTACTTTGAAGTACTAATTTATATGCATTACATATTCATATATACATACACTCGTGAAAATTTCACAAAGCAGGACATGTTTTGAATTCACCATCTAAGACATCGTTTACCTTGGAATTAGTAATTTGTTTTTTATGCATTGCGGGAAATAATATAGAAACAATTAATTAAGGAATAGTATTATATTGCAATCAAACATTTCTTTTGACTAGATATCGGTTAATTCTATTTTATTAATTCATGTGTACGAGCTACAGTCCATATGAAATAATGTGTATAGAAGGGACATGCTAGTGCCCCCATCATAAATTAATTTATGGTCAATTTGATAAATTACATTGTCTCTTTTGACCATGTATTACAAAACATAGTATAAAACTATTTAGAATTGACAACCTAATACTACCTCTAGTCACAAATATTTGATGCTTGAGATATGTGCGACCCAAAGTTTTATTAAAACTTTGGATATGATTATCTTTTAAATTATCATTTTAATACATGAAAAATTATATGTGTGTATTCGTCTAGAAGAAAACTTCCATAATATTTTAATTTTAGAGGGCTATTATAAATAAATTACAATAGTAATTAGTGTTCAAAGTTGTATTTTGAAAAACATGCCTATGTCAAAACCATCAAAAAATTGTGGCTAGAGGTAGTATTACAATTGAGTATTTGGTTTGGTTATTGGTTGTTTCTATGTACTAATTCATGAGTGGGAAAAAGTACTCAAGAAAAATTCACATATCACAAACATCTTGCCAATTATATGCATCATTTACGTTGGAATTGATAAATTGAAACATAATATAGAAACAAGTAATTGTCAATGATTGTATATCACATGTGAGGGAGCGAAAACAGAGCGACTGTTAATGCCTCTTCACCACAACACAGCTGTCCAGGATTTCAGTTGTGTTTAGACATGATACGAGCCTGCAATGATAGCTTAAAAATTTACAGAGTACTTTACAGTGGAACTAGTGGTCTATCTAGTGGTCTATCGACCAAGTTTTACAAACTCAAGGTCTTCCAGACCTATTATTCAAACTCCAACACTTGCATCAACCGCCACAGGTAACCTAAGCTTGAGGACTACCCTAGAACTCGAAGTCGTCTCTTGCCCACTCTACTGGGTCCACTGCTTCGAGATCATTCTCCTCGTACAGCCCCTGTCCTGCTCGTGGGATTAAGCAGCCTGCAATAATTGCAAGTATGAGAATCCTTTAAAAATTCTCAGCAGGTCATATGTAAAAAGGAAACTATTTATTATATGCTCAGGAATAGTGAAGGATTGGATTAGGGTTTCTTTGTGAACTCCATAATACTAACAAGTATGTTTTTTAATGACTTCTTAGATTTCCTTTTCCCTTGAAAAACCTTTATTTGCAATAATTCATGTTTCAAGGTTTCACTTAGGTGAGTTGGTATGACGCTCATTCTCTCGGATTTTCATATTTTCTAAAACTATTTATGACATGATGATTGGTATCATCCAAAACATAGCTTCATATACCGGAAGCACGGTTCATCGATGGTAGTTTGTCGATTTTGCAGAATCTGCCCTGCTTTACCCATATGATGTCGCAACTTAGCTAGGGTTGGGACCCTCACGAAATGAACTCTTCCACATGATTAGTTTTCCTGCCTAGCGAGACCCCGTCCACCCTCTGACCATGGGAACCTGTAGGCCAACAGGTTTTGTCACCCATAGAAGAGTGGTTCTCAACTATTATAGAGACCTGACAGGGGACTGAGGCCACCATACCCAGCTCTCAACGACTTATTGCAACCGTGGAAAAACCTCATCCTAGCGGTTTAGGGTCAATTCCATGTCCGATTTCTCGATCATATGGATGGGCGTAAATTATGTCATTTCATCTTAGCAGAAAGGGGTGAAGTCCTTAACTTGTTAAAACTTTAAAATTTGTTTGGACGCTTTTTCCCTGGTCTCACACAACTTTACCCCATAAGCCTCATCGGCTTTAAAGTCATTTTTACTTGATCTAGGCTCGACAATGGATTCATAAAAGCTCAAATTCCAAGGAGGGTTTTAGTGGTATTTGGGATAGCATCTTATATTTTCAAAAATTCTCTATCAAACCACTTGACTCAAATTAATGCAATATAAATACCATAAGGGACTCAATATGTTCAAAACATATGATTTGCCTTCTATATCAGGGCTTTCCTACTCGATCCTCGTGTCTTGTGGCTCCTATGGATAGTTAGCTTCTCCTTCGGCTTCGGCTTTATTTCCCTTCTCTCCGGCTCCTATTTGAAATAAACTGGAAAATTCTAAATAAATTTCAGCATGATATGCAATTAATGAGACACATATGTTATGCACCTAAAATCTATGATATTTAAACATATTTAAATTCCTTATTGGTTTTCTCAATGTTATTTATATTTTACACCTCATTTTTATATTTTAAATATACCCTTTTGGCTTTTTAGCTTCATTTATTGTGGTAAATATCCTTATACGAAAATAAAATTCATATTTAAATGTATTTTTTATTCTAAACATTTTCTCTTTTGGAAGTATTTTTAAAACCGGGCTAAAACTAGGTAAACCGGTCTCTTTTGTGAAAAACCGAGAAAACCGATGGTTTTCTGAAAACCGGCCTTCTCCTCCCTCTGTTTCTCCTCCGCGTGTGCGCTGTTCTGGCGATCTCCCCAGTGTGCATTTGCGGGTGAGCCAGTGGTCCTTAGGCCTCGAAACCTTCGGGAATGGGATCTAGGATCCGAAGGGCTCCTCGGTCCGAGCTTATTCATGCTTGGGCGGCATTGATTTGGCCGGCGGTGAGCCCGAAGTGGAGCTTCACAGTGGTTACGAGGCGACATGGCTGTTCCGTCTTTCTCCGGCTGACGAAGGATGCGGACGTCCTACGCGTGGTTCTGGGGAACCTTAGGGAACTAAGATTGGTGCCTCAGGTGACCCAACGTGGCAGTGACCCCGCGCTGGGGCTCGAGACAGGGCTCTGATGCGCCGATGCATCTTTAGCGGTCCAGTGACAAATTCCTCGGCGTGGAAGCTTCCAAGGACGCTTCTAGACCAATTCATGCGCTTAGCTAACCTTAGAAAGCAATAAGCGGGACTCTCACCGTGCGCGTGATAGGAATGGCGACGGCGAGCACGATTTCGGCGATTGATGTCGTTCTAGCTCACCGGAAGGCATGGGATCGCCACTAGGGCCTTCTAGGATGCTTATGGAAGCTTGAATTTGGATTTTGGACTAATTTGGTTTAGAGAGCTTCAATTGTTAGAATTGACTGCGATGGTTTAAAATTTGGGGAAAAGTAAATTGGAAACTTACCGACGGCGCTCCGGCGATGGTAAGAGCTCGATGAGCCCCCAAGAGGTTGGGCGAAGTTAAGGGCGGCGAGTAACGCTGTTGGAGTGAATGGGTTTTCATGGTTTTGGCTTCACCGTGCCGTAGCGGCGCTACGGGGTAAGAATGGCGGCGAGCGGCGGCGGCTTGGCCTTATCCGGTGCGAGGATGAGGTCGCCAGCCACGCAGCTGCTTGGCTTAGGAGTTAGGACGCGTGGCGCTCACGTGCGCGTAGATGAGCCAGTGGCTCGGTTAGCGTTGTGGCAGATACATCGAAGACGTATTTTTGCAGGGCGTGTCCCCAAGGGGAAAATGGGTTTTGCCCTTTTTGTTGAATTTTTTATTTTATAGCAGGAGAATAAATAGGTTTAAGGGCTAGAAAATGGTTTAGAGTTCAGAAAAATAATCTAAAAATACTGGTAAACTTAGAAAAATACAAGGATTCCAAAAAAAGGCTTGATTTTGCCATTTTCTAAATATTTATTTTATGAAAAATATAAACATTCTTCTAGCACTTTATTAATTTAAAAAGATTTCAACCTCAGAAATTTATTAGAAAAATACTTTTAGATCTACAAAATTATGGTGATTCCAAATTTATAATTTGTTTATTATTTGCCATATTTATATTTCCATCAAAATTCCTACATAGCATTTATAAGCTTTTATTCTCTTATTCATTCCTAGTGATAAACAATATATTTTTGAAAACTGTATGCTTAACTAATCCTTATTCATTTCAGCCTATATGCATACACATTACATTCAATTTTAATCTCTTTTTAGTGACGGTTATAAGTGGACCCCTTGCTAACATGGAGATGCCAATGATCATGTATGCACACTGCAAATCGAAACCGCAAAAAAAAATTATGCTGAAATTTTGGGATGTCACATCACAATTGCACATTTAATTTGACTATTGGTTGATTATATGTATTAATTCATGTACGACAGATAATCCATATAAAAAGATATGCAACCATTTTGTATATCATTTAGGGCCAAATAGTTGTTCGTATTTTTACTATGCACCCGTTACAGTTATTTATATGGAAACTATTTACTATGGACAATTGTGTATTCATTATTGTGTTTGACTATCATATTTTTTTGTGTGTGTTTAGTACTTAATGAGCGACAAAAAATCCATGTTTAGAGGGATATATTGGAGACGTTATCCTATATCTTATTTTAAAATGAATTGATAAATTACGATCTCTCTCGGTAGTTGACTATATTGTCGTATTACAATTGTACTGGCATGGATAGCGCACGCCAGTTTTTGCTGATGGGTTGGTCATGTGCGTTTGCTCTAAAGAGTTTTTGTTATTGGAAACAAACTATCAGATGGCTTAGTGACTTACATGGCACATACCCAACGGGCATAAATAAATACCACAATGTTTAATAAACGGATGAACGTAAAACCTGGAAAAGGCCATGTGTCAGTACAGTGAATTAGTGGCCACAGATTATATGGCAAGGCCAATGGCTCAAAAACTGATGGCACATCTCATTGATGCTTATGTTTTACCGTACATTACCAAATGATAAATCAGCAAGAGCTTGAAGGTACAACACCATGAGACCATGACATAGCATATTGCAACCTCGCTCTCCTCGTCTACCGGTTATGAAGGTTGAGGCTAGAGATTTATGCATATTTAGTAAATGGCATATTACGATTTGATGACCCTCTAAGATGAAATCAAATCATCCAATAGTCAGCTCACCAAAAAAGGTTTAAAGCACATGTCAAAACAATGTATGTAAACCAACATTTTGCCCTAAAAATGGATGGCGTGTCAAGTAATGCCAAGACCAAGATCACCTGAGATGGAATTTCCGAGAAGCATTCATATCAAGCCACAAAAGTATAATCAATTGGTAAACACTCTAGAGGTCACCTAGGGCTTTAACTCAACCTAAATTTGTTGTCCCCATATGTTTGTCCTTGCAAATTGGTATGAAGATACATGAATAAGCCAACCTTCAAGAATTCTCAGTCAAGAAGAATCTAGAGTGGGATGATAATCAGTTAAGCAAGCAACAAAATTCAGGTATATATGTAAAGTAAGCCAACTAAAGATAGAAAGAAATATGTTAAGTGTAAAGATAAGGCTGAATAGGCTAGCTAAATATAATACAACTAAGCCTTTGATAAAAATCATAGTAGCTACCTTGCATAATTGAACACGATTCTCAAAATATAAACATTGTTTTTGGCCAAGACGTAACAAATTTCCTGGACAACAAAGTATTTGAACAAAGTGTTTTCATTTAGCATGCACACGAGCAGAAAATATCATACACACTATTTGTTTGGCTCCGTTCCTACTCTTACATTGATTGAACATAATGTTCATAAATGCTTTCAAACTAAAATGGATCAAAATAGAAAGCTTAAGATGGACAACATCCAACCTAAAAATGGCCCAACCGCGCAGCAGACGAATGCCTGTTTGACAATAAAATATATCAAGCAGTAATAGACCAAAGAAAGTGTAAAACAACATGCGATCTATAATGTCTGCTCTGGATAGCTGCAATGCCACTACTAGATTGGAAATATTTACCAAAATCAAAAGGTAGACCAAATGGGCTGGTTGTGGTAGGAACTATGAAATATGCCATTGGCAGGAATGGATCACCTTCTTGTCGATGCATGATGTAATTGTCTATATTAATGTCTTGATCTTAGCTTAGCTTGACAAGGATGATGTGCATGCATCTTGGAACGGTTAACCATTCAATCACAAGTTCTTTCCGTAAGGGTAGGAAGACATTCACATACCTAGAATGACATAAATAAAGGGTGACAGTAGTTGCCGTCAATAAACACAAGAAAAGAAAGAACAATTGAACGAACAACTTAAGTACTCCATTTTAATTTCCAGCAAGTTGTAATTTTATATATCAGTTTACTGTCAATACGAACCACGTTGATACTTATTCTTTATTTGATTTCCATGCAGTACGCCACTATGTAAGGAAAGGGAAGCTATTCACATCCACATAAAGTAAGGAATGGTTGCAACAATAGTAAGTACTGAGATATAGAAACTGTGCCTAATACCATGATATGTAAAGATCGAAATGTGAATTGACAGGTTACATTGAGAAAAACAGTAAGCATGGCATCTCCTAAACCACACAAACACGTTATCAAAAGAAAAGGAACCAGAGTTGTATGAGCAACTGATGTTTCTACTTTCTACACCGAGTAAGAGTAAGATGCTACAATACATCGCATTCACTGACTCCTGATTTAACTAACAACCAATCAAGCATAAGCTTTAGGTAGGTACCACGGAAACTACATGTGGCAGACATGGATGAATAGGATATTCTTGCCTTCATCAAGTGGAAGCTACTGTAGAGAGAGGCAGCTAGGAGATATAATATGTGATCTAATTAGAAAGAATTGAAGCATGGCAATTTGCAAAAGATTTTGTGAACAATCCTTGAAAATAGATATGTGGCAGAAATGCAATGCCAGGCAAATTAGAGCACCTCATGAACTCAACAATCACTGTACCGCGGTCAAAGCCACATCTCCTTGATTTTTCGCTCTATGCTGAGGTGTTGTATGTGAGGCTTGGATGGCGATGGTAGGAACTCAAGGTTGCGTATTGCAGGTAGGATCCGGCACAATGGTGATTGTAGAGCCTAGACCCGGCGAGGGACTATGCAAGTACGGCCAAATCTAGTACAGTGGTGGCTGAGGAGGTCAGATCCAGCGAGGGCCATGCGGATCTGAGTTGCGGTGGACACAGCGACGCTATGAAGGGGACTCGAGGTTAGCGGCGGCAGCCTAGATCAGGCATGGGAGGAGGCCAAGCCGGTGTTGCCCAACCTAGGGGCCGCCAATCCGACGTAGAGGAAGGCGAAGTTGTCGTGGGATGGCATTAGACGGCGTTGTGGTTTGGGGAGTAGGGGAGGAGGATGGGAGAGGGACATGACGGTGTTGGGAGGAGAGGAGAGGGGTGGCACCATGGTCGAGGGGCGTCAAGCCTAGGAAAGGAAGGTGAGGGGTGGCATGGGGTGGTGTGATGCACGGTGAAGAGGCGATGTGGTGAGCGGGAGGAGGAAGAGGAGAGCGTGCGGGAGAGGAGGCGGTTCGGGTTAGAGGCGAGAGGAACCAAAGAGAGCGGAAGGATGGTGGGTTTAGTACATAAAAAGTACAGACACGTAGATAAAAAACTTGCAAGCTGCGCAGCCACCAGATCGGCGATCGAATGACCTCAAGAAAGGATAGACGCTTTTGTAAAACCAAGAAAACTATGAGTGTTTTTGCATGAACACATGGGAGAGGCAATGGATGGTTGGATCTGCCTGGACAACGTGATCGGACGAGTGAGGATTTTCCACTGAAGTGGACAGCGCGATTGCTCACTTATACTATGCGCTTTGTATAGAAGATAATATAATATTTGTTTTGACTATCAGTTGTTTATATATATTAATTCATGTGCAACAAACAAATCACATGAAAAATATATGTATATTAAGATATGTTGCTACCATGTTATATCTCATTTATGATAAATTTGATAAAGTGCCTTTTTATCTCATTTGACTGTATATTACAAAAGATATGGCAAACCATTAGTTAGTAAAAAAATTATGCATTACAATTGCTTTTTTTTTTATATCGATTGATTTTGTGCACTTAATTCATGTAACTACAAAACAATATAGAGAGAGTAATTAAGGAGAGGGGTGGCACAACTTGCTTCATCGCGCACAACCACTCCGGCGACTCTGCTTGCCAGTGTTCGTGTAGAGAGTGAGACAGCGAAGGAAGGAGGAAGAGAACAAGAAGAAACTAGGGATGGGTGGTGGCTCAAAATATAGAACTACAAATAAGATTAGGGTTTTAGTCTTTGGATACCTGGAGTTGATGGGTCGGTTGGGCAAGGCGATGGGCTGGATTAAGTTGGCCAAGTAAAGGTCCGAAGGAGAGAGTAGAGAAAGAACAATGGTAAATAACATTTGTAACTTTTTTTGGAATGAGCTCAAACGAGCCGAGCTCGAGCGAGATATGGCCTAGATTGGCTCGTCTTGTCTTGGTGAGACAACTGAACTAGAGAATGAGCTTGGCTTGACTCATTCATTTAATGAGCTGACCTATAACCTAGTTGAGCCTAAGTAACTCGCGAGCCACAAAATAGAGTTTCAACCCTACTTGCTTGGGTGCAAGTGTTCTCTAGAGCTTATCTTATTTGTTTATAAGTTAAACTTCAAGTATTTCCAGAAGCGGATTCGAGAATCCAATTTTACTTCTTCTGACTTATTTTAGAGAGCTTTGAGGTGTGATGTCGAGATTGTTGTGGGGGTGGTACACCTGCCCCTACGACACCACCCCAACGACATGTTGATTATGAAGCCTTGTGCGTCCTTTGCTCAGAAGGCCATTGCGGAGCCTTGTGTGGCCTCGCACAGAAGACCATATGGAGCCTCACAAGGACAATGTCAAACAATCCTTAGGTAGATTTAATCAGAAGTCTAAAAAGCCAAGGCTCCTGAGATCAGCTTGGCGGTTATGTTAACTCAGGAGATAAAATAGTGCAAGGGGATCCACTCGGGTATCAGAATAAGCTTCATTAGAACCCTCGTAAAGGGGTCAAGTTGTAACCGCTCTAACGAGGTGAAAGACCCCTCATCATTGTTTTAGTATAATGGCGGGAGGGCATCATAGTCTTTCACCTCGGGGACTACTTGCGAAACGACTATCCTGCACTATTTTAGCAAAGCGGCGGGGACACATGGGTCATTTGGCTCCAACTATTACCCTCTTTAAATATAGAGGATCGATATACATGTAAAGGCCTAAGCCAAAAAGAAAAGGTTCCCATATACAATTCAAAAAGTTTTCAAGAGGCTTGAGTGTTGTGTTCTCTTGTTAGATCATTTCTCTCTGGGTTTCGCGAACACTTTGTTACGAACATTTTGTTAGACATAAAGTTCCGAGGAGGATGGCCTCCGAAATCATTTATCTGAGGATGGCCTGATGACATAGATAAAAAAAGACTTACAAAAGCTAAATCATGCGACTTTTAGATATAGATAAACAAATAGATATTTTATGATAAATAAACCGTAAAGAAAAACCCATGAAGCTTAAACCGAGGATGCCCGCTAAAAACACTACGTCCTGTTAAACCAAAGGTAGAGCCACGTCTGCACTGGTGAGCCGTTGGATCACGCCATCATGGCATCGTCCAGAGACGAAACCAAACCTGCAAACCACCCAAACCCGTTCTTCACCGAGGATCACCGGTTCACCACCATCCACCAGCGACCGCGACGACGCACCAGCAAAGCTCACAAGTCACAACCGGTCGGATTCCATAGACCCCCACGAGGGTGGTGAGGCGAGCACGGTGCCGCCTACGCAGAGCAGGAGGCGAATTTTGGGCCCAAATATTTGGTGGCCGAGGCGAAATTTTCGAAACAGCGCGAATCCCCCATTCCCCCGATCCCAATTACGAATCCAATCCCGTCGCCAGATCTCGCCCCTCCCGCGGGCTCGATCGAATCGGCGGCGGGACCGGCCGCCGGCGATTCGGGGGAGATCTCGCCGGGATTTGGATTGGGTCGGGTCGGTGGGAGCCGGGGGCCATGGAGTCGGCGCAGGCATCCTCCTCCGCCGCCGCACCCGTGCCGTCGCGCAAGCTAAAGGATCTCCAGGCCGGGAAGAAAGCGGTAGGTTTGTCTCCTGTTGCTTGCAAAATGCGTAGTCCTTGGTTACCCGCTACTGCTGGTTAAACATTCTACCTGTGGATCTTTTAAGTCCGGACTCGTTCGATGGCGTAGAGAAATTAGGGCTGTTGCACTGGTTGGCGTTACAACTGTCAATCAATCGTTTTGCTTATGGGAGAGAAGTCAAATGCCATCAAATTTGCCCCATTGTTGCCACGCTCAAGTCGAAACAGCTATTGAAACTTAGCTGCTTAGATCTCGCTATTCCATCAGCTGACCTTGAATGATAATTCAGCACAATTTTTAAGCCCAATTTGGTTCTAGGATAATAATGTCTTATTTCTGATCCAGCTGGCGGAGTTCCGTAAGAAGAAGAAGAATAAGGCGTTGCAGAAGGATGCCACCATTGCAGACCAAGCATCTGTTCCTGATGGAGTGGATAACGCCCCTCCAAATGCCAATAATGCTTACTCAGGAGACGGGCTGGTGTCGGATGTGGACTCGAGCACAGCAAGCACATCATTTGTGCCGTCTGCTGTTTATGAGAATGGTCCAACCAGCTTTTCCAGAAGCGTGGAATTACTGCCCAATGGTCCTGTCACTGGAAATGCATCGGTTACTGTTAGTAATGTTGCCCCCCTGCAAGATGCTATTAGTGATGGTGGGAGTAAATTTTATGGGAACTTGAGCTTCTCCGACCTAGTTAATGGGCATCACGAGGATTGGAAAGGCGATGCTGCCCGTAAAAGGGAGGAACACAGTCCTGACAAGGATGTACATGTAACATCTAAATTAAGTACCTTTGGGAACTCCAACATTCTAGGTTCCCCTTCCCCAGGTGAAGTCTTGCCGAGTTGGGGAAGAAATTCTGTGTTGAGCCAAGTACGTGGTACTGAACAATCTAGTTCATATTCATCTGGCAGCCATTTTGGAAAGTCTGAAAGCTCTTATTCTCAGGATTACTCCATAAATAATGATATATTTGATCGGTTACGAGGTAGACCCATGGATTTATTTCCATATGTTTGATCTGCAATATCTGATAATTACCCTGAGTATGCAGCTCTTTTAACCATTGTTTTTACCCTCTTTGTAGCTACCTCTAAAGATTCGTCACAAGTAGAGCACTCTCCATATGCCAGCAGCCTGGAGTATGGAAGTTCCGTCATTAATTCTAAGATCACTGATAGTGTAGATCATGATGCAAATGTTGGAATTTGGAATGCATCTGATTCCACACCTGCTAATTTTGAAAAACAAGACCCCTTTCAATCAACTGGTTATCCCACTACATACAGTCGATCTCGGCCATCTTTTCTTGATTCTATTGGAGTACAAAGAGCTCCAACAACAAAAGCCTCTTATGGGGAGACTGCAAATGCTAACAAACTATTCAGTAATTCAAATTCCGAGGGTTCCTTTTTTCAGCAGTCAAATCAATCAGCACAAAACAATGATGTGGATATTTCTCTTACATCAGAAAGACAGGAATATCATTATGGAAAGTGGCCACATGGCAATTCCATTCCTCCTGATTCGTTGCCTTCTAAAGATGAACGAAATCTGCAGCATGGCAATCAAATGTTCCAAAATTTCACGACTCAAGGGAAGGATGATGATTTTGCAGCACTAGAGCAGGTGATGAATGTTAATCAATTAGCTGTTTGTTATCTGTACTTTCCTGTGGATATAAAATAGCCGTATATGCATCATAGCTGCCCTAGCAAAGTTGTACAGTGCGCATAATATTAAAAATGTATTTGTATAGTCAGAACCTAAATGTTTACTTATTGTTTGAATTGTTGCCAGTTACATATGACTGAGGCACTAATTGGTGACTTAATAAGCTGTTGACATTGTTGCTAATTGTAAAGAAACCAAAAAAATTTGGTGAGAATGACCTCTCTGCAATTATTGTACATAAGGTTCTGTTAACAACACAACTTAGATGCGTCTCTTCTTTTTCTGTGTGCTGTGTATCATTATTGTTCTTTGGTGTATTTCCTTGTACCAGAACTCCAGACAATAATTGCTTGTTTGGCAACTGAATATCCAAATTTTATCGTGAGACATGTCAGATTATATGCAATTGACAGCATTGATCTTGGATAAGGATATTTTTGACATATCTACCTTTTATTTTCTGAAGCTTCCAACACAACCTATCATTTGGAAATTAGTCACTTAATGCTTGTCCACAATATAGCAAGTGTCTTTTGCAATCTGCATGTACATTTTGTTATTTATGTCCATTGGCATACTGCTCATAGGCTCTGGTTTGGTTACCAGCTCATTGAGGATCTGACAAAAGAGAAGTTTGCCATACAACGGACTCTTGAGAAATCTCAAGAGCTAGCGCAAACTTTGGCCACAGATAACTCAGCATTAACAGATAAGTTCAACCAACAGGTATGTTAAGTTGGCAAAGTTCCCATGGTGCTGTTGTTGCATTTGTTGGAAGTTGGATCTTGTACTATCATGAAATTTATCAGACTAAATCCACAATAGAGTTCCCTGTCATATTAGTAATGGAAAAGGCAAATGTTTAAACAATTTATTCACTAGTTCCTGCTGTAACATACTCCCTTCATTTCACTATGTTATTCCATGGCCTCGGAGTCTCCGTTTGGAAATGTTTATCCATTGCAGGAATAAACATTAGCTATTGCAATGTTCTCACTCTCTGCCCCTACTTAAATTCTTTGGAAGAGGTTAAGTGGTTGTCGTATGTCAATTAATAGAGATATGCATGACAAATTCTTGTTATTTTTTTTATATTTAGCACATTCTCGGTCTATGTGCATGGTGGGCTGTGGAGTATGGGCAAATATTGTGAAACAGAGGGAGTAGTAATTTAAATGTCAACGGAGTTTCAGTCCCCAATGTTCCACCTCGTTCGGATATCTGAATTTCAAGTAGCACAACATGTCATCAAAGTGGTTGCCTAGAAAGTACCTCATCTGTCATATGATGAAGTTGCTCATGTTGTGTTATCCAAACTTTTCAGTAGAAAAAAATGGGACACAATAATGTCATAAGCGAAACAAAAATTGAAGTCACAACCCACAGATTGGAATATTCCATCAGCTAGCAAGACCTAACCATATTGCTAATTGCTGTCTATGCTGCATTGCTGCTTGATATATAAATTACTGAATTTTTCCCTAAATTACGGCTTTTTTATATAAGGATAGAATAAATGCTAATTTGTCATTTGCATGTAGTCATTTTTAATCAGTGTAATGTATGGTTTTTTTTTTCTCATTTGCAAATATCAGGCGCAAGTTATCAGTCAATTGACATCTGACATGGAGAGATTGCAAGATGACATTCAAGCTCAACTGGTTAGGCTTCTACGTATTCTATCATTTGGAATTTGTGAAAAATTAAAGATTCATAGCGTTAATAGTTTGTACTCTCACTTCCTACTAGACAGTATGCTGTTATATTTTCGACACAGCACATAAGGTTGTTTTTGCTAAATTTGATTTTCTGATGATGTTTCTGGTAGTTTTAGCATCATCCATGTGCTTAGTCCTAGTAACTTTCAGTGTGGTGTTATTGCATCTTTATGACATAATGTTTCTTCTCTTCCCTTGTTATCCTTCAAAAGTTTCACTAACCTTACAAGAATCCTTATTATATTCTTTCAAACTCTATTTGTACAACAGTTAGCACTTGAGTCTGCCAGAACGGAATATGGTAATGCCCAACTGGAATGCAATGCTGCAGATGAGAGGGCTAAAGTACTTGCAGCAGAAGTTATACTATTGGAAGATAAGGTACTTTGCCAGCTCCTTATTTTCTTCCTGACCATTAGGAAATTAATCTTGCAAATCTACGTTCTTATCAGGATGTGGTTGATACTGTTTGTAAGTTTTTTAAGGCTACTGTTTCCTGAGAGCATGGTTTCGATGAGTGTTGAGTACACAATACTTCCTGGTACTTTGTTGTGGAAATTTGTTAGCTTGTAAACTAATGTATTTTTTTTGCTGGAATAAGTCAACTTTTGGTCCGTCAACTATTCCTGTTGTCTCCCTTCAGTCCCTCAGTCTCGAAACTGGGTAGCAGTCTCCCATCTCGGTTAGAATCAGTCCTACTTAACAGACTACCATGTCAAGTACGCAGTGCTTTTTTAATCTTATGTTCATTTTTGCATTTTTCTGGTTTTAACTTTAGCCTATATATTTGAGACCACAATTGGTTTTTAATTAAATGAAATAATTAATGCATACTTCTGAAATATAAATAAGATGTATGAAACTTGAAAGTTATGTAAATATTGAGGCACATTATGGGCACCAGCTATCAGCCTGCCTGTTTGATATATTTGTCTATTCTGTAGGCTCTTAAACTGAGGTCAAACGAGTTAAAACTTGAAAAGGAAGTTGATGGTTTACATTCAGAGATTTCTTCATACAGGTGAGGTTCTGACTAATTAAGGCTTGAGCTAATTTGTTGTGCTAATCCACAAGCTGTGTTTGTGTGAGTGCACCCTTTGCAGGATACAGAATGAGCTGTCTTGTATCTCATGATAAATGAATTGGATCTCAAAAGAAAATTAGGAGTGGTTTGATGTCATGGTGCCGTTCACATTCACATTCTTGAAAGTGCAAATTGCAATGCAAATAAATTAGTGATATGTTAACCTGCAAAAATATGACTCAACCCATGAGCTGAACTTCCTAGCCAAGGGTAATGACAGTAAGTTTCTTTTGCTATAAATAGGCGCAAAGTTTCTAGTCTAGAGAAGGAGCGCCAGCATCTTCAATCTACTGTCGAGGCTCTTCAGGAAGGTATATAGCTGCTGTAACGTAGCACTTATTTGTTCTAGATCTCTTCCTCCCAGCATTATCCACTGAACTATCCCTTTTGATCAATCGTAGAAAATCACTAGGTGTGCTTACATATTGCATTATAGTTTTGTGCCCTGCTTATGTTAGCCTTACACACCCTTTTCTGTTACCTTTTTTCGGATGTCTACTGATGAAAATTGAATTCAATATTTATATATCTTGTTGGAATAAGGCATGCATATCGCATGTAGGCATGACCTATGAATGCAGTTATTGCCACATCATTTGACTATTATCAATGTGTTTGGACAGAAAAGAAGCTTCTACACTCTAAATTGCGGAACATTCCTGTGTCTGAGAAGGTAAATGTCATAGAGAAACCTTCAGCCAATAAAAGAGATGTATCAACTGCAACAGAGGATCTAGGTGTGATGTTACACTCCCTCTTTATTTCTTCGTCTATCATATATATCATTATACCAACTACTTTTTTGCTTGACATAAAATATATTTATTCAGATACAGGGGAAAGCAGCTCTTCAGAAACCCTGAACAGTACCATTGACACATTAGAAGATGCTGGAACATCTTTGCGATCCAACAATATGTCTGATTTTTCTTCCTTTGAAGAGGTGTCCTCTAGCATTCCAGATGATCAACTTAGAATGATTGACAACATCAACTCTTTAATGTCAGAGGTAATCTCTTTTGTATGCAGAAATCTCAACTGCTCAGTTCTAATTGATTATATTATTCATTTACTCCTGAGTAACCTGGACCACCACAGTTGATTTTTTTGTTGAAAAAATTCCCATTCTTATGGTTGTATATTTTGCATTGCAGCTAGCAGTGGAGAGAGAAGAGTTGCTGCGAGCACTCAGAATCGAGTCGTCCAATTGCTCCAAGCTGAAGGTATTGTTCATCTGTATGAGGCATATTTTCCTTATATTATTTCTGTGCGAGGATTCCTACCAAAATTGATGCCTACACCTTATGAGATAGAATCTGGTTTTCCAGAACTAGGTTGATGGTTTGATACGCTGATACACCAGGCTTTTATCTATTGAAAACGTAGTTTAATATGTCAGTCAAGGTCCACTTGAATTACATTCATTGACTCACAGTGCATCTATCTTATGCAATTTACTCTTTTATCTTGAAGGACTTGAACAAGGATTTAACACAAAAGTTGGAGATCCAGACACAGAGACTTGAACTTTTGACTTCTGAAAGGATGGCTAATGGGAATGTCCTTGCAAAGCCAATCGACACTCGCTCCATCGATGATGCAACAATGTATGCTGATGAAGGAGATGAGGTAAGTTATTTATTTTTACCATGAAGCATCTAACAGCAGGTTTCATAATAATTTCTACATAAGAACAAATTTGAAAACTGAAAAATTTCTTATGTGCTGTCACCTTAAGTCTTTAACTGCTTTATTTAAGAAAAAAGGGGAATATATTCTACTATATCCTAACATGTGTATTAGGTGTGTTAGGATCTATGAATTATACTTTATGGCTACATCCAGGATCGCCTTGAACAATTTATTTATAGTTGTCTGACATAGCATACTATTCAGGTTGTTGAACGGGTGCTTGGCTGGATAATGAAGCTCTTCCCTGGAGGACCAAAGCGGCGTACCAGCAAACTCCTCTAGTGGAAATAGAGTCGTAGTATACCATAATGTTTCTTTTATATATATATATGTATTTATATATCTTTTTGCCCCGTTTTGCTCATAGCATGATGAAAAGTTGTATATTGGAGCCATTTGATGTAACCATTCTTTTTTCTACAGAAAATGAAAAAAATGTATGGTGTGACTTCGGTGAGGCAAGTATTGAGCTACAACATTATATTGACGGTAAACAGAATAGCCTCTGAACAATTTATTCTCCCTTATGTATGCTGTCGTTATGTGTTGGGGGTGGATACTGGATATATGGAAGCTGTAATTGTTCTCGCATTCTTTTGTTTTCAAAACTCACGCCTACGAATTAGTCGGCATTTTGTATAAATTTTACAAACGAAAGCTCTTATTTTCTTATTTCCGTAATGTGTCTTTTCTCCTTTTTCTGTTACTAAGGTCCCGTTTGAAACAGTTTCAGTTCTCAGCACCACTTCAGATATGAAGGGGCTGTTTGGTTGTTTTCTCTCAAGAGTCTGGCTTATTCGACTCAGCCAGGCTGATGGGATACGAGATACATAGGTATAAAGACGGTGTTTGGTTGAGTGTTTAATTGGCATGTATTTTGAAATTTATATAACAAATGTGGTCTAGTTTTGTTCGGAAAAAAGTTAGGAACCCATTTTTGAAATTGGTTCGGTAACCGGAGATGCTAATCAAAAGATATAAACAAAAAAGAAAAAAGTAAACTTGTGCAGAACACGAGGCTGCCATGTATGGTTTAATACCGTGGCTGACAGTGGCCCCCTTGCGCAGAACACGAGGCTGTCATGCGCTGCATCTAGAGATACGTCCATTTTCTCCATATCTCCAGAGCTAGGCTGTATAGAGAATCTTACATCTAGAGAGCCAGGCTCAAAACAAGATGCAGGCAACCAAACATAAGAAAAAACAAGATTTTATATTTGTAGATGTAAATCTCTGTGCATGCAGGTAACCAAACAGCCCGAAATTTGTAGGTTAAAATAAAGTGATTTAAGTTTATTTTTTTAATTTAAAATATAAATAAGATGGCTTATCTAAACATCCTCAATGTATTCATAACTCTAGCTCCATGAATTTCTGAAGTCCTGGAGTTAGGAATTGGGTGTTCTACCAACTACTAATTTTGGTGGAGCTGGAGCTGTGCCAAACGGGGTCTAAGGTGATTTGCAAATATGCCACTCTCAATAATGGGCTTCGTTATTTTATCACTCTGGCCCACTGTATAGACACATATGGTCCCACGTGACAGTGAGAGAAGAGTGGCAAAATAGCGAAAATACTCTTGGAGAGTGGCAAAAAAGCAATCTTTTTGTCAAAAAAAGAATGGCACACATTGGCACGCGCGGGATTTCTCTTTGTCATTGCTCTTCGTTTCCATTGGACTAGTCTTAGGCAGTGTTCTTTTCAGTTTATAAGCTGTGTTTGCTTATAAGCTAAAAAATTGTATCTTCTTGATAAGGGCATTTGAGGGATCAAAAAATTATAGAAAAAATGGTTTTGAGAGCTTTGAGAAGAAATAGTAGGACATACAAAAATTGGCTACCAAACGTGAAAGCATTTGACTTGTATGAAAATAACAAATTTCCAGTTTATAACCAAACGAGGCTTATAAGTTGAAAAGAATACTGCCTAGTGACGATGCTTTTGCCATGAGTTAATATTATAATACTCTTTGTTATATTCTACATGTCGGACTTAGAGCATTTCTAACAATGAGCCATAAAACTTGAGCCCTACACTTAAATATAGGAACTCTCTAAAACTTTTTCGATATATAAATATATAAGGGTAAATTGCATACATGCCATTATTAAACGTCGATATCGCAAAAATGTCATTACAAAACCCGATATTATTTAGATGCCATTACAAATCTGGGTTGATTTCAAAACTGTCATTACGAACTTTTTTCTTACATATACGAGCTCAAAATACATCCTAAAATACGATATGACAGGTGGGTCCCAGCTGTCATTCACTCCTCCTCTTCTTGAAATTTTTTTAACCCTTTGTAAATAATTATTTTAATATTAACCCTCGCAAAAAATATTTTCACATCTAACCCCTTTGACCCCGCCACTGCGGTTGGCGCGGCAGGATCAAGTTGCCGCGCTAGGCGGCCTGGCGCGGCAGGGTTGGCCTAATGTGCCAGCCATATGAACCGCGTTCCTCGATGCCAGCGTGTCACTGGCGCGTCAGTGGACATTAGCCACGCCAACCGCAGTGGCGCGGCCAAAAGGGTTAGATGTGAAAATATTTTTTCGCTTGGGTTAATATTAAAATAATTATTTACAAAGGGTAAAAAAAAAATTTGGTCGCTCTTCTTCCTCCCTGCCCCTTCTCCCCTGACTCCGGCGAACCACCTCGGGCCTGCGCTGCCACCGGCTAGCCCATGCCTAAGTGGTGAGCTCGGCATGGGCAACGGCGAGGCGACGCGGGCGACGGCGATGGCGAGGTCGCGGCAAGGCTCGAGGGGGGCTCGGTGGTGGCGAGGTCGGCGCGGGCGGCGTGATGCCAAGATGAGCCAAGAATGAGCTCGCCAAGATGCTGATGGTGCCGGGCGAGAGAACAGAGGAGGAGGGAGGAAGAAGAAGAAGAAGAAGAAGAAGAAGAGGAGAAAGGGGGATGGGAGAAAGAAGAGGAGTGAATGATAGATGGGACCCACCTGTCATATCGTATTTTAGGATGTATTTTGAGCTCATATATGCAAGAAAAGGTCCGTAATGGTAGTTTTGAAATCAACCCAGACTTATAATGGTATCTAAATAATAATCGGTTTTATAATGGCATTTCTGCGATATCGACGTTTAATAATGGCGCGTATGTAATTTACCCTATATATAATGACTCTA
Source organism: Olyra latifolia (assembly GCA_036346145.1). Taxonomy (NCBI): domain Eukaryota; kingdom Viridiplantae; phylum Streptophyta; class Magnoliopsida; order Poales; family Poaceae; genus Olyra; species Olyra latifolia. Next base: position 4,958,902 of record CM070523.1, on the reverse strand, counting down.
ACAATGAGCATTAAACAACACCTAATCAAGCAAAATAGAAGCGCTCAGCAGATCAAGCAGAAGCAACGGTCGAGGGTGCGAGGAAAAGTCACGAGAAAAGCACGAAGAGTATTTAGGGCCGGAGACGGTGTACCCAAATATGGGTATTTTAGCCAAAGCTCTAATCAATTTTAAGAACTTTTTTTTTAAAAAAAATAGGAACTCTTGTTGGAGCTGATTTTTTAAGAAAATTTCTATATTTGAAAATAAGCATCCATATAGGACCTCTTGTTGGAGACGCTCTTACGCCCTTAACGGCTTATGTTTGGTTTACACTTGACGGCTCAATCCTATTTTTACACTTATCGTTTTATGTTCACATCCTTAACTGCATATGTTGTGCATCAACACCGTTGCCCACATAGTCTTAGCTCCGCTTTCGTATTCAATGTTGTTTTGCTTCGCATTCTATGTTAAGATTTCTAAAATACAAAAATATGATGATTTGATAAATCTTGAGCTTACAAAAATAAGGAAGTTAGATAAATATGGTGATTTGAAATATTTTAAGCTAAAAGATTTCTAAATATAACACACCAAAATAAGAAAGCAAGTAAAATAAATAAAAAGTATTTTCATGGTCGGGATAATTAGGACTTGAGATAGCTTTATATCATAATACAAGTCAAAAGTAAATTAAATTCAGTGTATGGTACGATATTATTCACCTCTATCATCCAGCTTGTCTAGATCAGGGTTCACAAAACCGCCAGAAACCGCAAAAAACTGGTGGTTTCTTGCCAAACCGCTGCGGTCCGGCTTCTGAAACCACCGGTTTTTACCCGTCCGAACTCGAAAATTCAAATTTGAATTTATAAATTTGAGAAAATTTAGAAAAATATAAAAAAAATTAGGAGTTTTTTAGAACATCTTGTACAAAGCAAAATTTCAAATTTACATCGTTTTCATGCTTAAATTTGAAATAAAAAATGTGGTAAAACTTATGTTGTGTTTCAAAAATATGGATGGGCCAAAATAGGTTAAGTGGGTTGGATGCTTTGTAAGCTTGCAGCCCGACTCTCCAATTCCATCACAACTAGTCACGCACACTGTAGACACATCACAGTTCAAAGAAAAGGACAAGGCTACAGACGTTGTGGATTGGGCTGATAGAAATATGGGGGACACGCACATAGGAAAGAGAAAGCAACGGAATCAACAAGTGAGTCGCCATCCGAAAAAGTCAAAGGGGAAGGGGAAGAAAAGGGATGATCCCATGGAGAGCGACGAGAGCACAGGAGATGATGGTAGGAGTCCACCATACGCAGAGCCAAATGACATCTCTTCTGTATAGAGTAGCGATGACGATGATGGCGCAGGCGCGGGAGGATAGGCTTGCGCACAATCTTCGATGCCTCAATCTCCTATACGCTTTACAGGGGAGAGCCAGTTTCGATACGCCACACAGGATATCGACCATGGGATGCCTACATCACAGCGGGAGACAAAGACAGGTCCAGGTACATAGAGAAGGCATTTCATTTCAGTGGATCCTCGTTATGACAACTCAAGCATGTTCACACAGGAGTCCTATCCCTCCTCCTATTACGGAATGTTAGTAGCTCCACCACAGCTCAATGCACAATGGGTGTATGAGTGAAAACAGCCGGAGTTATTTGCCATGTTTTGGAATGAGTGGAGTGCAGCGAGCATCTTCGCTCGCTTGACGTGGTATGAATTTAAGGCCCAGCTGGCAGAACAACGGGATTCATTTTGATGTCAACTGAAGAATATAACAGGTGATGTATTGATAGTTTGTAACTTCTTTTCCATCTAACACTTTGCACACTATACTAACCATCGTCGTTTCACCAAACATAGGCAAGTTACAATGGGATAGAGATATGATGTATTTATGTATGATATATGTATTTGATGGAAACATTGTCTAATGTCCAAATATTTGTATTGCAATATATGTATGAATGATATATACTTTATGTTCATGTATTCCGAATATCAATTTCTAGCATAGATCATGCCAAAAAATTTTCTGCATTTATACAAATACCGTGACATATATCCTAGGCATATATGATTTATCATATTTTTTAAGATTATTTCACGCATCTTTTCAATTTTTTCAATTTCCAGATTTTTTTCCTACTAGTTTCTCGCAAAACCGCAAAAAACCGGTAGAAAACCACCTAGCTGGTACAGTGCATTCAAATTCAAATTTGTCCGGTTTTCGCTGGTTTCTAGCGGTTTTTATCGGTTAGCCGGCTCAACGAGGTAGCGGTTTCATGACCGGTTTCGGTTTTTTGAACCATGGTCCAGATAGGGCAAGCGTATCGAAAGACTGATGTTTCCAAGGTCAATAAAAAGTAGAGAAAAGTTCTGCAATCAGCACAAGACTTTTGTGTCATCTAAAAAAAAAGGGAAACAAATGTTTAGCATAAGACTTGTGTCATCGACAAAAAAAGAGAGAACATATGTTTTTTTTTTTTACCAAATGTTCCTGTGAGGCCTCGCAAGGGCCCAACCCTTGATCACCCGCGTCGCACGTCTAACCTAGTTCGTCGTCAAGCCAACAGAAGGATAACAAAAACCGACTACTTCTTGTTGTGGGTAGGAACGCTGAGATAGAACTTTGTGTTCTTGAAATCATCATGAAGTGGATTATATCCATCTTTGGTCCTCGTCTTCAATGGCAGCCCAAACTCTTCCATGAAGGCAGCGGTGTCAAGCTGAATGATAGTTGACAAACTACTTCTCAGTATCAAAGTTAAGTCACAGATATATACAAAATCAGAGTTAAGCACATAGATAGAGCAAAAGAATTGCCATGAATAGGCTAAACCTACTATGATCGTTCTCCTCCTCTTCACTGGTTTAAATGCACCAGGATTCTTCTGCTCTTTTGAAAAACCAGAGCAGTGATGGTCCATCTTCTCCAAAAGCCAGAAATCAGTTGGAAAGAAAATATCTGCATCACCCTGGAAAAGTGGGATGCGACATAACCAAGTTTATTGGGTCATATACTGCACTAAATAACATCACAACTTCTTGCTAAAATGTTTTTATTGCTGTTTCTTTTTTCAAAAAGGGTTACACAGCTAAGAGCATCCACACCAATTACTCTATCTCTATTTTCTCTCTCCATCCCTCTAAAATTCCTTCACACTTTACACTATACTCTAAAAAATTCCTTCACTCCACCAGAAACTCTATCCTCGCCACGTCAGCGCTACAGTGCATATAGCGCTACTGCTGTGGATGCTCTAAGGTGGGTAGATTGTCTGCCTACGAAATATTTGCACAGAATCTGATGTGTGAAGAAAACAACAATATAACTCCAAGCAAACCTGAGCATCAAGATAGTTGCGATGATCCAAAGTTTTCCCATCCTTCTACAAGCATGAAACAAGAGCAATGAGATATTCAGGAGCAAGCTCATGATCTTCATATGATATGTAAATAAGCTAATACTTGCAAGATCAACACACAAGTAAGGAAACCAACAATATACAGTTTCTCCCATTCTCAGGACATAAATAATTGGTACCACACTGCCACTTATAGCCTTATTGGATAAATGGACCAAACTTAAAAAAACCTACGTCTTTACACACTAAGTAATAATCAATCAGGGTTTGTCACCTTTGAAGAAACCAATGGAGCTCTATCACCTGGTATGCTCACATCAGGAAGAAAGCTAAAGTCTGAAGCAACAAGGGACATGCTTGGCAAAGCTTGATGTAAAGTATCCAGTAGTTTCTGCATAAGGATCATAAGCACGCTTCTGAGTTGCTAGCAGTAAGCTGACACATTTATCAGCATCTAACCTCACAAGGATGCATCATTAGTTTATAATCTAACAAAGTTGCAATGGGTTTCCAAGACAAACCAAGCACCCAGTCGGTAACCAAGCTCTCCGTGGCTTTGGGAATACTTTTGAGATGATTCCTTTTGCAACAAATGATAATTTCTCTCTCAGAGATGCATTCTGTTCATTCACGCCAACGATCTCAACACAGCGGGAAATTAATGGGTCTTGCAATGGTTTGTAGACCTCAGAGACTTGAGAACTTTCTTAAGAAAAGGCAAACATAATTGATCAATGAAAGATAAATGATAGCTAGAGAATTCCTAACATAGTGAAAAAGAGGTTCTTTATTGATAATGAGAAAACATGTAAGTGATATTAATTAGTGAAATAACTAGCCAGAAGCACAAGGGTGATGCTGAATTGCTGATGGCCAGAAAGGAAAAGGATATCATAAATAAGTTTTCAACAGTAATACCAACCAAAATGATGAACTACATATCATAAATCAAGCACAAAAGCAGTAATCCATGAGAAAAGTGTAAAACAACACATAATTGTCTACAGTGTCATCTCTACTCCTAAAAAGCCTCTTATGGTGATGAGTGGTGGCTCTTCAAAGCAATCCTGATCATCCATTTAATCTAACGGTAGCGACCATGGGCCGATCCGCGTGATTGGCCTCCAACCAATCCACGCGCGAGACGGACTGCCGGTCTGCCCCAAGCTCCCAAATGGCTCTTCTCTGCCTCCGCCTCCGCCGCCTTCTCCTCTTCCGTCGCCGTAGCCGCCTCTGCCTCCTCACCACTGCTCCGCCGCCACCCTTGCTCCGCCCTGCCGTCCACCATTGCTCGCGGCCTCCGCTCCGGTGCCAACCCCCGCTACCGACGGCTCCGTCCCCGTCAAGTGCAGCCGCGGCCGGCATCCCAAGGTACGCCCCGTCGTGCCCAGCGAGACGACGGCGGCCTGACTTTTCTCACTCCCACCCGTGCAACCACCTCCTGCCCCTTCCCTCCACAGCGCTTCCTCCCAAGCCTGCCCAGCCGGGCCCATCCAAGCCTCGGCAGCAGCGACCTCGCCGCCGGAGAGGACGGCATCACCACATGGTAGGTCGCTTTGCACCTACACCGCACCCCCTAGGCCATGCTCGCAATCCGTTCGACATAATGTCTGCTCACCAGCCTCGTCATCACCTTCCCTTTCTTTTTCTGTGATATGTAGACCATTCCACCAGTGGACGGCGGCGGTGGCGGAAAGGCAGTTGATAATTTAGATGATGATTATGCACTAATTTCCTTACCCAGGTTTGTGACATTATTGATAGCTTGTTCGTAGCAATATTTAAACACTTGAATGAAAATTGCAAGAAGGAGCTCGAGACAACAAATAGGCAGTATCCATTTGAAACTCTGAAGGTAGAATATTCTTGTTTCTTGTTATTATTTGTGCATTGTACAGTCGTACCCAAGCTACTAATTCAAATTGTGCTAATTTATGCAGTTCTTGGAGAAAACTCTGAAGCTAACATATGAGGAAGGCATTCAAATGTTAAAGGTAGAAACTTATAGCTTTTGTCACCATCGTGATGTTTGTTCTTATTCAATGGTTATATGTTATCATAGTATGTGTGAAGCTATGAACTTAAGTGTCACAGTTGAGCTGGTCTGCAGCCATCATCACTACCCGATGCTGGGCTATCCAGGCCTGTGCCAGACAGGGACAGCCATGATCAGGCAGGCCTGGATCTCCTTCGTGAGCGAGCCTTAGGGGGTGTTCTTTTGGACTTATCTAAAAGTCTAATCTGACTTATCTCGTAATTTTGAGAATTTCCCAAGATGGCCTCGAGAGTCGGATGGCCTTGATTTTTAGGATTTAGAGAGTTTTTAGACACGTCTACGAGATAAAAAAACGGATTCAAAAAGTAATTAAAAAAGTCACATAAATCAATATTAGTCAGATAAGTCACGAAATAAGTCAGATAAGACGTGGCTAATATTGACTTATCTGACTTTTTTTATTACTTCTGAATCCTTTTTTTTATCTCGTAGGCGTGTCTAAAAGCTCCCTAAATCCTAAAAATCAAGGCCATCCGACTCTCGATGCCACCTCGGAAAATTCTCGAAGTTACGAGATAAGTCAGCTTAGACTTTTAGATAAGCCCAAAAGAACACCCCCTTAATTGGCATAGGAGCCCAGCTTATCTTAATTTAAGCATAGGAGACCAACTTATAGGCATGATCTATCTACAGCAAGTTTTCTGAACATGGCTTATCGTCGAAGGTCTCCAATCCACTAACAGTGCGGCAGTGCCTTTTCCTTGTCTATGAAGATACCCTTAAGTAGAAGGAAATTGCTGATTGGTACCAAAAAAGTTAAATAGTCAGCATCATAGTATTGTGTTCTTTTCCTCCAGTAAGACAGAGATTTCAACCATCTTAGAATCCTAGCACCTAAACTTTAAATTTTAAAACAAAATGTCAACAGCATAGTGCAAGCATTAGTTTCCTTCTTTGTTTTCAAATTGTGCTTTTTCTGCTTGTGTCAGACACTCAGACCTCGCATACGTTGATAGACATTTCTCATGTATTTCAACCATGGTAAATTCCTAAATGATTTGTTTGTGGTTAAAAATATTTCAAAACCATGATCAGCAAGGTTAATATTATTTTTTATTTATAGTCCTTTGTGTTCCTTCTAGAATCTATAGCACTAGGCTGGTTTCATGCTTGTAGAATGGGACTATGTTAGAAGCATGTATCTTTGACGCTTGCATACCTGCTTGCAGATATTATGTGATCATAAAAATGAAGTTTGGTTTATAAGGTTCTCAAATGATGGAAACTACTTGGCATCATCTTCATGTGATTGCACGGCCATCATAGGAAGGTATAAAATTTCGTCATTTGGTACCAAAAAAGTTAAATAGTCCCCCTCACTGCTTTGATGAAAATTTCGTCATTTGGTACCAAATTGGCAGACAAAAGCAATGCCCTTTCACCTTTTACTTGAATTCCCTTTCATCTTTTATTTAAATTTGAATTGAGATGAATGCTACCTTTTTTTCTTCTCTTGCTGAATATGCCAGACTTATGCTTTTCTAAAAAGGTGGACTTCAATGTTCCATGATTGCTTCACCAAAAGTAGCTTATAATTCTAATTTGTTCTCATTATTTTTGGATCTAGCTGATTGGTATTCATTAAGTTCTCATAACCAAAACAATTATTCAGACTTGGTTGTTCCCTAATTTGAACTCTTTTGTGGTTTAAATGCTATCCTACTGACTCAATGTTTATCATGCAGACTGAATCTACCAGTGCTACAAATGTTATCCTACTGAGTCGGTGTTTGAAAAACGTAAGAGATTGGCATTAAGCACCGCCTTTTCAGTTGAGTTGCTAAAACTACATTGTTTCTCGAGGATATCAAGCAGTTCCAAGTTTTCAAATCAGCATATTTGTTTTGTAATCCTCAGATTTTCCGACTTGGTTTGCACCCTGAATTGAATTTTTTTTTAATCAACCCTGAATTGAACTCTTTGGTGGTATAGAGAAGTGGTTACACCAACACCTGTTCAAGATAGTCACAACTTGTATCTTTCACTGTCTTGCACTATCTGTCATGCACCAATGATCTTTTTGTTCAAAGGATTCCAGATACTTCATTGGTTTTACCTTGTTTCTTTTGGTTTTACATTGTAACTTGGTTGAAAGGAGTCTTTTACACACTCAATTATACAAATTAGCAAATTTATATATAGCTTCTCCGTTAACAAAATGTGCTCCCTGATCCTTTTTACAACTCTGTAGCAGCGCACGGGCACTCAACTAGTTTATAGAAAATTCCCTTGTTTCTTGAAAACTATCTTTCCTTGGCATAAAACTAAGTTTGCCAACACCATGAAAAATGATCATTTTTACAGTGAAGCAACAAGCAGTAGGTACAAAAACTCTTAAGCTAGTAAAACAATCTTGTCAAATATGGGAACTTGCAACAAGCACCACTTCTTTATTTTATCATGTTTTCCCAGGTCTACGGATCTCATTGCACTCATCCCCCAATGAAAAATGAAATAAAAGATCATGTTTCCAAAGTCCAGGGATTCTGCATGGGCTACATCAGCAAATATAAGAAGAAAAAAGCTAACTTCAAATATGGTATAAATCAAAGGTTCTAGGCTTCTAGCTGATATTTTGGCAGGAATTCGAAACACAGAAGTTTTACAGACCTGCTTTTTAATTTTTCAATCCACACTTCCATCCATGGAGAGACCTGATCTGGTGAATAGACAAGGTCGTGCGGTAGATTGTCAAGTACCTGATATTCCACCAAAACAAAGTTACTATTGGAACTGCTTCCAAATAGTCTTGCTTAAAAGCAAGGCTAAAATATCTATATGATAATCTTAGTTTCTTCATAATCAGGAAATACTACGATGCAAACATTACTAGGAACCAGAGTTCCCATCGGCCAGTATTTCCAGTATGGTAATGATACAATGGCTTGCTTGCCATGGATAGTATGATTAGTACAGAGGACCTTATTTTCGACTAGCTTATGGAAATAAGGGAACATAAAAGAAACTTGAATAGTGTCAATGCAATGTTTCTTTTGCAATAGCAAGTCCAAATAGAGATAATAGCGACGGTATGTCAACTAAGAAGTAGATTCTGTTTGCTATAGTCTTACAAACTTTCCACATTATCGTAAAAATACAAAATAATGTATCTAAAAGTTCACTTGTAGTTTAAGTTGCCACATCTATAAAGCATGTAAATTAGAAGTGTTGCTACACATTTTGATTCTGCTGCATCATAGTAATTTTTTTGCCAGTGCATTCTAGACTTGCAGGCTTCTCGTTACTATGAACCAACTGCAGATACACTTCATTTCATAATGTGGGAACACGAGATGTGATGAAGGCATTTTGTATCTTTGATTCATTTAATGAAGCATATATGAGGAGCAAATCCAAGCAGTTCATACCTCAAGCATTAGCACCCAACATGGTCGAGGATCCTTACGGCCTGCAGAAAAAAACACAGAAAGAGTGAGATCCAATAGTTTCAAAGGTATAATAACTATTTGAGATAATGAGACAACAAGTTGGGTATAAATGTGATTTTGGCATGAAGTTATAAGTAGGGAATCAGTGTAATGGATCCACAAATTTTAGAAGAACTATCAGCGTTGCACCAAAATATGGTATAACCATATAAGACTATAAGTACTTGTAGAATATGAGCTAGTGAATGGTGGAGATAAGGCAATATGGCTGACTTATCAAAGCTCAGGTGGCTAATTTGTTATGAGTATCATTGAACTATTGAAGAGAAAATTACCAAAACAATATATGGACACAACAAGCCAGCTTACCCCATCCAGCTCTGTCAGTTGCATCACGACGCTCCACCGTAAACTTTGACAAATGGCTCTGTACTTCACCGACAGTTTTCAACTGCTTCTCAGCAAGAGAGGAGCTAATCTCTACTGAGCTAGCAAATGAATATAAATGCAAGGTCAATGCATATTCAATGACATGAAAGAAAAATGCTAGAATGGTGAATGCAAGGCAGCATGAAGAGTAGCCAGTATTATGAATCTTAATATGACAGGTTATATGACTTGGTAGTCTCCCTGGGCGACACTAATTAGGGCATGTAAAATGACAAAGAGCTACTTACATGTATTTCATAGTACTGTAGACTTTTGGTGGAGCATTTAACATCATGTAATCGAGTATGCACTTTGCACATGTCCCAGAACCACCACCGATTTCATATATCTGATCAGTACAGGAATTTATATCATATGGTTGGGTGAAAAAAAAAGGATATGATGATGTGCCATGGTTGGGTGAAACGACTCTATAGCTTCTAAGAGCAGCTATGAGAATCAAGTTGTGAAATTATGTGACAAGAAAATGTTGAAGAACGCACCCTCAATGGGACTGAAAGATTAGCTGTACGCAGGATTGACGCTGCTATTGCATAGGCGTACCATGGCTGCACCAGGGAAGAAAAACATGCATCAATGGCTAAATGGAAAGAAAAACGAAAGCCCATTCTCTCTATCAGCTAAAACACAAAAGGTACCTTAAAAAGCTCCACTGGAGTAAACCAAGCGATATCATGCTTCTTATACAGCTTTTCAAGATATTGCATGTACGCGTTCCTCCCTGAGTGATTGAAAAGCACATTATTTGCATCTTTAACCAAATGTCCAATATATTAACACGGCAAGACACAAAATCAACATAGAGCAAATTAACATAGGAACTTATCATCCAGGAAAGAATAACCAAGCCCCAAATGGCCCTACAAACTTGACTAACAACTGTTCCATTTGGAACACGCACACATCATGTTCGTAAAAATGCCGCCTCGACGAATAGATGGAGAACTGGCTCTATCTTGGACCTCTTGGTTCCCACGATGCCGGAACACAAATCAAACTTCCTGCACCAACTCACCAAGTCCACTCCAAGAAATGAATTGAGCAACTGAGCAGGAGAAGGAACAGAACAATGAGTCTAAGAAACCAGGAGTACCCTCGAGCTGGTGGAAGCGGATGCTGGAGTCGAGCACGCCCACGGGCCCTGACCGCTTGGAGAAGTAGCCATGGTTGGGGTCGTACAGTGCCGACCTCACGAAGTCCCGCACCTGCGAAAGCTCCCCTGCTCCTCACTTCCAAGTTCCATCGAATCAAACTGTGATCGGAAATACCTCGACCCTTACCAGAATGGGCTTGTCGCCGGAAACGATCCCCGACGAGAACAGCGCCGCCGGGGCCCACCTCGCGCGCACCGCCGCGCGTCGGACAATGGCGATGGATGCCATGGAGTAGCGCCGGCGGCGGCAGCCGGCAGCACAGCACAGTACACGCGCTCCCGAACCTTCACAGAGCCCAAAAAAAAGTGAAGAAGTTTTGGGCTCTACCGAGCCCGAGTCGAGTGTTGGACGAGCGCTTCGAGCCCAACTGGGAGCCCGGGTTGGCCCTGTGCGCCGGTCTCCTCTCGCCCGGCAGCCCGGGTTGGCTCCATGCGCCGCTCTCCTCTCGCCTGAAGCCTGAAGGCTCGAGATCTACTCCACTGTATAAAAGGAGGAGGAAGAACAACATTATTGTCTATTTTTGAGGAGGAAGAACAACATTGGTACAAGAAATCTCATGAAAACTGGTTGCTTAAGGGTGATAATAACACTTCTTATTTCCATAGAATTGCCAAGGGGAAGGAAAAAAGAAATTAATTCTTTTCTTAATAGATGAAGATAGAAATATTGAAGGAGATGATAAGTTACTGAACTATGCTACTAATTTTTATAAAGAGCTTTTTGGATCGGGTGCTCAATCTGATTTTATTTTGAAAGATAATTTTTGGTTTGGTTTGATTTGAAAAAAGTTGATGGGGTGCAAAATAGATTGCTTGTGCAACCTTTTGGTGAGGAGGAAGTAAGAAATGTGGTTTTTAGAATGGCTAAAAATAAAGCCCCTGGTCCTGATGGGCTACCTATAGAATTCTACCAATCTTGTTGGGAGATTGTGAAGGGGGATGTCATGGCTTTATTTCGTGATTATTTTGAAAACAAGATTGATATTAGGAGGATTAACTTAGGTATGATCATCTTATTACCTAAAAGTGAGTCTGCTAATCAGATTAAGCAGTATAGATCTATTTGTTTGTTGAACTGCCTTTATAAAATTGTGACTAAAGTAATTACGGTGAGATTGGAATCTATTTTGAGCAAAATTATCTCTTTTAATCAAGCTGCCTTTTTAAAAGGGAGATTTATCATGGATGGGGTTGTGGTACTTCATGAATTGATTCATCATACAAAAAGAGAGAAAGAGGGTGTGTTGGCCAAGTTGAATTTTGAGAAGGCCTATGATAAAGTGAGTTGGCACTTTTTACTGGAATGTTTAATGTTGAGAGGCTTTAATTCTCATTTCTGTGGATGGATTAGGCAGGTTGTTTCAGGGGGTTTGGTTTGTGTTAATGTTAATGGAAAAATGGATGTTATTTTCAAAGTTACAAAGGGGTTCGTCAAGGAGATCCTTTATCACCATATCTTTTTCATATCGTGGCAGATGTTCTTTCTAAAATGATTCATAATCTTCAAATACAGAATTTAGCTAAGGGACTTGCTGACGATATTTTCGATCATGGGTTGGCTATTTTGCAATATGCGGATGATACTATTTTATGTCTGGATAATGATATTCAAATGGCTAAAAATGTGAAGTTGGCCTTAGCTGTTTATGAAAACTTATCAGGATTGAAGATTAATTTTGATAAAAGTGAAGTGGTTGTGATTAATGGCACCAATAATGGTGGACAAGATTATTCTGAGCTCTTTACGTGTTCTGTGGGGAATTTCTCGATTAGGTATTTAGGTTTACCGGTTAGTAGTCGTAGAATTCTAGTACAAGATTGGGAAAATATTATAGGTAAAATAAATAAGAAGCTGGATTCTTGGAAGGGTAAAACCTTATCTTTGGGGGGTAGATACGTCCTATTGAATGCTTGTCTTAGTAGTATTCTGATATATGTAATGTCCATGTACTTATTGCCTAAGTCTGTCATTAGTCAGATAGATAGAATAAGGAGGAGGTTTTTCCGGCAGGGTAATGGGCAGAAAAAAAAATATCATCTGGTTAAGTGGGATAGCATTTGTGTCGGTAAGGATAAGGGTGGCTTGGATGTTAAAAATTTGAGAATGTTCAACATAAGTCTTCTCACGAAATGGTGGTGGAAATTAGAACATTCAGAAGGGATTTGGCAACAGATTTTGAGGAGAAAGTATATAAAGGACAAACATATTTGGACTTTAAAGAGTAATGTTTCTGATTCCTTATTTTGGAAAAATTTGATTAAAGTCAAGAATTTCTATATGAAGGGGAGGAAAATTATTACAGGTAATGGGGAGAAGACTGATTTTTGGCATGATGAATGGTTGGGGGATTATGCTCTGAGATATGTGTTTCCTGATGTTTTTGATATTTGTTTGAGCCCTCACATCTCGGTAGCTAGTTGTAGACGGGCTGGTTGGAATTTGCCTATGAGAATATGGATGTCCCATGATGTTAGGATCAAATGGAATGATGGTTTATTTAGATGTGTGCAGTTTTCTTGGTCTGTGGATGATGATAGAGTTATCTAGAAGAAAGGTGCTAGAAAATCTTTCTCTGCTAAAACTATGTACCAGATTTTGGAAGGGAATATTACTAAGAGAGATAATACGTTTATCTGGGGCAGTAAGCTTCCTCTGAAAGTCAAAATCTTCCTGTGGTTATTGGATAAAAATGCTATTCTAGAAAAAGAAATTGGTTGGGTGACTCTAGATGTGCTTTTTGTGATTAAGTTGAAACGGTTAACCATTTATTTCTCAATTGTAGTGTGAGTAAAGTAATTTGGGGATTAGTGGGTAAGTCAATTGTAGAGTTAGGCCTTTGAGTTTTGAACAGATTTTGCCTTAGTGCCAAGTGATCTGGCCAGATTTTAGGAATCTGCATATATTGTGTGTTTCGGCTGTTGTTTGGTCTATTTGGAAATAGAGAAATAAGGTTTGCTTCAATTCAAAGGAGCTGGGCTCCCTTATGGCTATTATATTCATGTTTGTCTCTTTTATGATTTACTAGGCAGTGCTTTATGGAGATGGTGTTCTGAGCCTGGTGAAAGAAGGTTCTGAAAAGGTGCTAAGCTGTGCTGCAAACATTATGGAGAAGAACATGCCCGGCGGTCCTTGCATTAGTGACAGCCTCAAGCTGCTTCCTAACTGATGTTGTTTGGCCTGTCGGTTGTTCTTGTAGTGTTTCTGTTACCTTTTAGGTTGGTCTGGTGTTGGGGTGCCAGTGGTGTTGATGTATATATACCTCCGTGTTAGCTGTGATACTCTAAACGTTTCGCTGGTTGTCTTCCGTTTCTCTGAGCAATGGAAGTGGGACAAGGTCCCTTTTGCAAAAAGAAGGCCCATGGCCGTCGTCGAGTCGGTGTGCTGCATCCTCTCACTCTTGTCACACACGCACACGATTCAAAATTTCAAAAACGAAACGCAGAGGAGAGGAGCAATGCCGCGCCGCAAGGCTCCGATCAGCCGCATCGCCGGCCGCCGCGAGCGCCGCGAGAAGTTCGAGAGGCCGCTTCAATCCATCGATCACCCCCAGCCGGTCGCGCGCGCCACTGGCGCCAGGGTCCAGAAGGTGAAGCCTCAGCACGGCGGCGAGGCCGACCATGACGAGCACGTGCTGGGTCTCGTGGAGGTCATGGCGGGGGATCCCGTGCAGCCTCAGCACGGCGGCGACGCCGACCAAGCCTGGATCGTGCAGGGTCTTGGAGGCGTGGGCGAGGTCATGGTGGAGAACTCCCTGATGGGCGATGCCAACGCCGATGATAATTGGATTGTGCTGGGGCTGGACCGGCTCTGTAGGAACACGATGCAGCCAAATGACGCGCTCGTGCTGGGTCTCGTGGTCAAGGACGAAGTCATGGCGGAGAATTCCATGACGGGAGGCGCCGATGGCTTGTTGCCGCTGGGGCTGGACCTACTAGAGTGTCGGCCCCGATTTTCAGTCTAATTGAAAACCTCTGTGATACCTGCACCAGCTCAGAATCTTACTAATGTATTACAAATTTATAAATGCTAGACCATTTCATACATGATTCAGACGAACAAACATTTAATTCATATCAAAATACATAGAGGCTCAGTGTTATGGTGAAGGGCCTTACAGGCAAAATATTACAATACCAAAATGTGAGCTCTTGTCAGAGTTCTGTAGCGGAAACAAAACATGAGAAAACGTTTAGGAATCCAAGGTTGTGCCCATTCCCGATCAGGCAAGCGACTGGGATTCTTCCCTAACGTTTATCTTGGTCGTCGTCTTCCCGATAGTCCTCATCTTCCATACAGTCATATGGATCCTCCTCGTCGTCTTCACCTAAAAGAGTGAGTGGGTGCGAGGGTGAGCGTGTAATCAAACCACGCTCGTGAACCAACACCTGTCCTAATGCAATGTAATGATACAAAGGCCTTTTGGTGGAGGTTGGAGTTATTTTCTTTGCCGTAAAGCCAATTTTTCAATAATTGGATGTTAAAGAAAACACCTATCACTTAGCCATTTTAACAAATCAAAAGATGTATTGTGCTATATACGCAAATCATTCGTCATTTGAGTTTCATCACGACACACCGTATCCACCATCGTGGACTACGTGTCTCAAAGGTCGATGGATCCATCCCATAGCCATGGGCATGATCCTCGAAAACAAAATTTAGACTAGTAGCCATACCAACAACTAGCGTACTGTCTTTACCAACAGACGAGTCCATACCCATACCTACAACCGGCGCATGACTTCCAAAGTGGCGGCCGACTCACCCCTAACCAAGGGCGTGATCTCCTTGAGCTCAACTAAGGCTAGGATCCAAAGATCCAATAGATCAGTAATCTTTAATAAGGATTTACCAATATTCGCACCCAGACAGAACTGGCACCCGAGTGCAATGAGTATTCTCCCGTCTATTCCGATTACGTTGATAGTCGAGATTAGCGACCAGCTATACCATTGCACCGTTGATAGCTTTGCTATGCCGTTGCAATATTGATAGGATCGATCCGTCATATCTATACCGTAAATCGTTGATAGGCAAGGATCAACCCATTTAACCTAAACCAGTAAGGCTAAGCATTTCCAATGATTTATTAATCGAGGTATTATTTGCTATGGCCTTATGTTTTCCAAGAAACAAAGTAAATAAAAATTATCAAGGGTGGTGTTTATACTTATTATAACATTTATTAGCGAATAGAACAAGCTCTAGCAACATTTCATTGCAAATATATTAATAGTGGAAAGTTGACAGGTGGGCCTGTGCCCCACCGATCAGTGGCTCCTTGCGAGACAGCGACAGTGGGTCGTGGGGTCCACTGATCAGTGGCGCGCTGGTCCGTGTAAACCCAACAAGTGGGTTCAGGACCCACTCGTCAGCCTCACAGTATGGTTTCACGGGTTATTTAAATAGGACGACACTGTTGCAGCGGGCCCCGCTGGTCAGAGAGAGAGGGGGGTGACGCGGGGGTCGCCGGTGCTGACGCCGTTGCCTTCCTTCTCCGTCTCGTACTCCGGCGAAGTTTCGGCGTCGAACTGGCGGCTTTCTAGGGCTCAGTTTTGAGTGTCGTTGATCCCTATAGGTTCACGGGGACTATATCTAGGACGTCCCGGCGTGGTTTTGCCGGCGGTGAGCCGATACGGCGGCGCGACACGCCGAGACGGAAAGAAGCAGCGGCGATCATGCAACATGGCGATTCTAGGGTCTTCGTGCTAGAATATCCTATTGGGGAGCATCTACAAGTTTAGGGGAGCCTTACCGCGTGGTTAGTGGGGTGGAAGAGGCTTGGTTTGGGCTGGCGACGATGAAGCGGATGGACGCGAGGCTACGGCGATCCTCGAGCCAGCTGCTTCCGGGAGGAGGTAGAAGTGGTCGCCGGGGTGCCGTAGACCGAGGAAGAACGCTCAATTCGTAGCCATTGGCGTGAAATCGAGAAGGGGACGAAGAGCTCCGGCGGCGGTGGAGTAGCTCTCCCTCGCACTGTAGGGGATGAAAACCCAATCGGGCTCGGTTAGAGCTTAAGGAGGAAGGGAGTGAGCGATTGAGAGGGCTGACAGGGGTGAAGACTCACCAGGGAGGCTCCTCGTCAAAACAAGAGCTCGGGCGACGAAAACAGGAGAAGGGGAGGGCAAAGAAAGGGGGTACCGGGGCTTATATAGGGGTAGGGATGTTGGTGGCTAGGAGGGAAGAAACGAATGGGATGATCCTCAGGTAGTACTGAGCCTAGAATTCAGTCGTGCGGTCGCGGGTTAAACAAGGACGGGGTTTGTCCTTGGAAGGGTAAAACGGGACACACGGGTACTGTCTTGGCCATGGAAGGTACCGTGCGCAATGAATTTTGCAGGCGGCCGCCCAATAGGAAGCCATCAAGGGGACAAAGTCTCGCCGTGGTCAGCGCCGGCGAGGGGGGAAGAATCCGAAAGCAGGAGGCCCGGCCGTTTGATTGGCGACGTGTCGACGCGGCGAGGACCTGATTCCGGCGTGGCGCACGGCAGGAGTGTGGCGCAAAGCTGGGTGATGCACCGGCGGGGGCGGCGAGGTCGGGCCGGCACGCTAGGCGTGGCTCCGGCGAAGCAAGCCGACGGGAGAGAGAGATGTAGAGCAGAGGAGGAGGAAGGTGGCTCGAGTGGGCCAAGCTGGGCCGCGGTGCGGGGAGGCAGGCCGGTCGGCTTGGGCAAGCCCAATCCAGGGCTCAGCCTAGTGGGCTGCCCGAAAAGTAGCAACGGAGAGGGGGAATACTGTAGCAAAACCGAAAATAAATTTAGAATTTGAAAATAGGTTCAAAAAGGTGTATAAGAGTGGTTTGATTCCAAAAATGGGCTAATAATGAGGTCCTAACCTGATTCAAATTTAGAATTATTATGTAGAAAATTATACTGGAAAATGTAGCATTTTAGAATTTTACTCAAAAGCTACAAATAAATTTTGCCAAAATTGTTTTCATATTTTTAAAGAAAACTTCAAAAATAGGATGTTACATAGAGAGACACGATGCAGCCAAATGCGGCGCCCGTCATCGGTCTCGTGGACGAGGACGAATTCATGGTGGAGAACTCCGCAACGGGCGATGAGGACGACGATGGGTGGTGGGACTGGCTGGAGCTGCTCTCCAGAGACATCATGCCACCAAATGCCGCGCCCGCGGACGTGGACGAGGTCGTGGCAGAGAACTGGGCGGCGGGCGAGGGCGCGAGGGACGAGTAGCCGGGGCTGCAGCCACTGGACGACGCCGACGCCGACGCCGACGATGCTGCGTGGATGCAAGGGCTGCTGCAGGACCTCAAGGAAAAGCTCGAGCCCAACGCCGCGCCGGCGAACGGGATCGCCGCCCCGTACAACACCGGGATCGAGTGCATCAACGTGGGCAGGTACGTGATGGAGCTCGACGCCTACGACTTCATCCGGTACGACCTCGGGATGCCTCCGCCCAGCCTCGAGCCTGAGTCGCCGGACTACGGCGAGCCGCTGCAGCTGTGGTCGTGGGACGAGTCTTCCTTCCCACAGAGCGCCCCCGCCGCTGCCCCCCGAGTTAGTCCGCTCTAGATGAAGGAGGCGACGTGACGAATTCGGCAGTTTTGGACGATGGGTTCGCCGTACTCTGACCGTCACCGTCGCCATGTTGTGTCCGTCAATTTTGGACGATTTCTTCGCCGGACTTGCATCACCACCGTCGTGGCAATGACAAGAAGTAGTGTAAATGAACGGTATCGCACTGAACATAGATTGCCTCTGAGAGTTCGATCACTTCCTCGTATGAATTCATTAGGAAGCGAGGTATCTCTGCTTGCAAGTTTGGCTTACTTGCGATGCAGGATATTTTCCGTAAATCTAGTATGGTGATGTTCCAGACTTCCGGCGACATTTGTAAGCTCAAAGTAGCCTGTTCTCTAGTAAAACCGCTTTGCTTCATATCGATCTCCTACTTCTTTTCCTTCCTTTTGTATGGCTTGATGATTTTTCATACTCAGGAGGTGCTTGGATTGGGAGTATTTTTTAGCACGCTTGGAAGGTAAGGGTGATGGTGAATTTGACTGTGACCAACTCAGTTTCATTCCATGCAAATCGGAATGTACTAACTTCTTGGTAATCAACTCTCTTAGAAAAGAGAGTCTGGCCTAGCTAGTGGCCTACAAAAGTGCAGGCGTGCAAAGGTGCGGAATTCTTCCTTTTGTCTTAATGGGCCGGATCTTAGTATCACTTCTCATCCGGAAGGTACCAAGTTTAAGCCCTATTTGGAACAAAAAAATGTTCCAAAGAAATTTTACGAATATTTTAGAAAGTGCAATTTCCACACGGTGAGAGAACAGTTCAATTAATTTTTTTTTCGCCATCCAGTTTTTTGTCTTAATGGGCCGGATCTTAGTATCACATCTCATCCGCCATGCATATATCGAGCTCGTCCTTTAGAGTATGGATGGTTACAGAATACCTTGCAAATAGCCAAATTTGTTGTTTTATATTTTAAAAAAAATAAAAAATGGAATATATTTTAGAATTTTTTTTTGTAGAAATAGACACCTACCTCTCATTAGACAGGATTTTTTTAACTACCGTTCAGTAGATGAAATGACTTATCCCCCAACCATTGGACGATATGCTTGACACGGCAAGCTAACCTAGCCCTCGGATCCACCACGGGCTAAAGTGACAAGGGGCAATGATAAGGAGTCACTTTTCATCTGGGATTGACTAAAATATTAAAATTATATAATTGCTCAAAGATAAATAGCTCGGAACTTCTTAAAATTATCTCTAAAAGTCGTATCCGACGAGAATCTCGTGGGCCTATAAGGTTGTGTCTATACGAGAATTACCAAAATATCACGAGCTTGAAAGACACCCCGAGCATACATGCTCGGATATGGGCATACGTTATATGATCAAGCGCACTCATCTGGAGACCCATTTTGCCCGAGCATAACCGTCACTCCGGAGAAGGTGTCCACGACGTCTTTGATCTCCCTGCCATTGGCCGCGGCGCGGGTCCGGCGTGGCAATTAACGAGGTTTTAGGGCACGTTAATCCCATTATGATCTGTAATCGTCCATAAATAACGGAGTTAGTGTGTTGCGTCATTGATATGGCAGATATAAATACCCCTTTTTTGAATATAAGGGGACAAAGATAGACACACAAAAGAGAGAGCTTCCATTGTAGCTGTCGATGATTGGGAAATGGCTTTTCCGCCGAGTTTATTTCTTGATTGAGTGATCAAAACGGCCCATTTATACTAAGGTGTTGCTTTTGAGATGCTGCGGACTCACATGGTGATAAAGCGGGCAAGACAAGGTGTTTATCCTCATTTGAGCCTCTTAGTGATGAGATAACAACCCCGCTCCGTCGTGTATGTATTGTGTATGCTTCTGGGTGTGCGAGCCTGTCACTCTAATTGATCGTCCCCTATTACAAAAAATCTTGGATATATATAGGCCTAGTGAAGCTAACGTATGTGGCTATTAATCGCCCTAATTTATCGCCATTAGTTACAATAAACGTGGCTATTAATGTGTAAGCCGATTACCGTCACGTTCGAATCATGGGTAACGGCTCCAAAGAAGTGGGGATCGTGGACACATGGTGTCTCATCGAGTATTCAGCCTTCAAGTGTAAAGACCTCGACCAGACCGGAGTCCTGTCTCCTGTGGTACTAGCCTCGGGCACAAGGGTCCCGAGCAGGTGTCGTGCCCGATACCTGGGCAGAGATCCTGCCCGGTCAAGAAGAATGACCAGACAGGCCCCTTGGGAATTGCATCTGAGAGCACGTCTTAAGACTTTGAGCTGCTAGGGGCACACCCAGCCCGTAGGCATTATTCAATCCCCGACAGTAACACTCACATCAACATAGTGCCACAAGCCAGGGGCCCAAACCAGGATAAACCGACTTTCTCCTTTGTCCCATGTCTTGAACACCCTTCGACATTTCTAAAGCTATATCTCTATGGAAAGAGGTCTGATTGATCCCTCATTGAAGAAGTAAGCTCGGCACGGAACAAATTTCCCAATTGTTGACACTTTTCCCTAAACTATTGGGCGATAGGCCGTCATGTGTCACTTTTCCTCCGATTGTTGGGTGATAGGCATCCATCTCAGCATGTGATGGATCCGACAGCCACACTGATGTGCCACATTAATCATATCACCAAACGGTCAGGGATAAGCCATTTCGCCCATTGGATAGGAGACATGAAAAAAAAACCCACCCGCCCAATGGGCGACAAG
The DNA here is from genome assembly GCA_036346145.1 of Olyra latifolia. Classification (NCBI taxonomy): domain Eukaryota; kingdom Viridiplantae; phylum Streptophyta; class Magnoliopsida; order Poales; family Poaceae; genus Olyra; species Olyra latifolia. Next base: position 4,938,273 of record CM070523.1, on the reverse strand, counting down.
CAACTATTTATGTAAAAAAACTGAGAAGACAGCCTAGTTTAATGATTTTTTAAAATATATTAGAATAATAAATTCACAAATCGCCTTTTTTAAAAAAGGTCATATATTTCATCAAAGTGACAGTACACCCGGTTTTACATTTTGGACCTTGCGAACCAAAGAAATTACAACTAAGTCCAAGAAAAGGTTCCAAACGTAAAAGGCTTCATTGGTCCACCATCTCCGCTCATCCACACAAGAGAACCTAAGCAAACCAACAAACTCCTTCACCCTCTACTTCAGCGACAAGCCGACAACTGCCCTCTCAGGGGTAACTATGGGAGACCCAACCATAACCAAAATCGTCGAAGCACAAGGGCTCCCAACCAAGCCCAATTAAAAGAAGCATCGAAGGCGGTAGAAGTTCGCCGAAAAACCTGATCCCACCACGCGGAACCATGGCACAACAAAGACGAGAAAATCCATGCTTACCTACTTGCTGACCTTAGGATAGAAAATGCATATTACCTGAGAGCTAGTCGCTCGGTTGGCACGCTATCAAATCACTTAGGATTGGCTGGAACAGAACCCCAAGAAAAAAAATGAATTGCAAAGGCTGATTTGGAAGATTAACTTCCCTTTCCTCGAACCACTGACCTACCTCCTACCAGCAACTACCAAACCCGCCAAAGAACCGTTATGGAGGTCCTAAACATCTCCATCAGCGAAGCTTTCGGCCAAACTGTTGCAACTCGGAGGAGTCAAAGCCTCCTGCGAGTATATATAGGAAGCACGTCGCCGCCGTTGTACCCGGTGCTACCGCCAACGTCGCCCCCAAACCTGCTGCAAAAGTGGAACCAAAAGTATTACATCTGCTTGACATACTACTAATATGTACATCTCCTAGCCTAGATCCACCTCTCCCCCAGCGACGACCCAGAGGCCAGCAGCCACGACGGAGACAGCCAGATCTAAGCCGGGAGCCACTCTCCTTCCTGCTCGCCCTTAGTCGCATGAGCGGTGAGAGGATAAGACCGAGAGTGGGTTCTTTTCAGCTTTTCTTATCTACTTATTTGTTTTATCTCGTCACTTCGAGAATTTTTCGAGATAGGCTCGAGAGCCGGTTGGCCTCCAATTTTGGGGTTTAGAGAGCTTATAGTCACACCTACGAGATTAAAAAAACCGACTCAAAAAGTAATAAAAAAGTGAGATAAGTCAAGTAAGACACGAGATAAGTAGGATAAGTCATCCTACTTATCTCACTTTTTTATTACTTTTGAGTCGGTTTTTTTTATCTCGTAGGCGTGACTATAAGCTCTCTAAACCCCAAAATTTCATCCTACTTATCTGACTTATCCTACTTATCTTATTTTTTATTACTTTTTGAGTCGTTTTTTTTTATCTCGTAGGCGTGACTATAAGCTCTCTAAATCCCAAAATTGGAGGTCAACCGGCTCTCGAGGCTATCTCGAAAAATTCTCGAAGTGACGAGATAAGGCAAATAAATAGATAAGAAAAGTTGAAAAGAACCCAGCCCGAGTTCCCTGGATCCATCAGCCCGCAAAATCACCATTATGCCTGTCCTTTTAGGCATAGCCTTGAAGCCTAATGGGGTAGGCTCAATGAAAAAAAAAGAAACACGTGTTGGGCTCTTCCTTGTCACTCCAGTCCCGAATCGACTGCCACCGAAGAGCGTTTCGAGCCCAACTAGGAGACCGAGCTGGCCCCGTGCTCTGCCTCTACAGTCATACTCTCACCGTAAGGCTCGCTAATCGCGATTACCAGTCGCCGAGTCGGACTAGAAGTCAGCATGCAAGTAGGAGCCTAGGAGAGGTCGCGGCCGTCACGCCTATATAATGAGAGACACGTTGTCAGAATTTAGCATCAAGTTCATAAGAGAGAGCTCAGAGCACGTTGAGTTCAGAGAGAGGAGAAATAAAGAAGAAAATTTGCGCAAAAATTATCGTGTTCTTGTTCGTGTGTTTGTTGATCTGTTATTGGTGCACAAACGTTCTTGAGGGTGACCGGAACTTCGCCGAGAAGAATGAAATCCAACAAGCAGGGCGGCCAGGCTGACCAAACCAGGCTCGTGACGGAAGACTCTCCGTTGGGCGGTGGCGCTGGCGGCGGTGACGACTGGATTGCGCGGGGCTTGGACCTGCTCTGTAGGAACACGATGCATCTAGCAGTAGCCTTGCCCATGCTGGGCCTCGTGGTCAAGGACGAACCCATGGCGGAGAGATCCGCAACGGGCGATGCCGCCGCCGCCGCCGCCGATATGGTCCCCGGAGGACGTACCATGCTGCCAAATGCCGCGCCCATGGTCGTGGATGGCGTCGCGTCATCGGAGAGCGGGGTCGCAGGCAAGAGTACTGTGGCTGCGAGCGAGAGGTCGCAGGGCCTGCGGCCACCAGGCGACGCTGCCGTCGACGCAGACGCCGATGATGGACCCTGTATGCTGGAGCTGGCGCAGGAACTCGAAGAAAAGCCCAAGACGTCCACCGCCGCGCCGGCGAACGGGAGCGCCAGTCCGTACAACGTCGGGATCGAGTACCTCGACGTGGGCGGGTATGTGATGGAGCGCGACGCGTACGACTTCATCCGGTACGACCTCAGGATTCCTCTGCCCAAGTCGCTGGACTCCGACGAGCCGCAGGAGCTAAGGACCAATGGTCGTGGGACTAGTCTTCCTTTCCAAAAAAGAAAAAGGGGATGACGTTGTGGCCGTCGCCGCTGTTAGGATTTAGGAAGTTTTGATATTCTTTCAGCAAAGTCCAGTGTATCCTTAGAGCTATAGAAAAATCTAATTTCGTCCTTAGAAGTTAAAAATTATCTCCTCGCTCACTTAAGGCTGTCTCCGTTTATAGTATAGTCCTAACTCCGTAAGATTTTTCATTAATTACTGATGTGGCCAAAAACATGTTATGTTGACAATGTAGCAAGAGACAACGAAAGTACAATTTGGCCCCTTAAAGTTGTAACATTTTCTCGCTTAGCATCACTAAGTTGAAAATGATTTATTGAGCCTCTTAAAGCTATTTTTAATATAAAAAATGCTGCAAGGTCATAAAAAGTTCAGAAAGTACAATATAATTTATATGTGTTTAAAGAAGACTTTAATTGTTATGTTTAATTGTTTAAGAAATAGTGTATCATAAATGAGAGCTAATGAATAGGTTTACAGTTTTGTATAAAGAAGTCACTAATTCTTTTTATTTTTTAGGTTTTCTACAAAAAAAATTAGTTAATTGGGTCGTCGTCGTCAGCACTACATAAGCCCTTAAGAGCATGTACAATGCATAGATAGCTGCTGTCTATAAGAGTTACCATTTCACCTATTTGTTGATGTGGATAAAAGAGAAAGAGAAAAGAGAAAAGAGAAAGAAGTTATCTATATATTTGTAGTCGACTGTAGCACGAGAACCAAGATGGTTGTGTGTAGAGATAAGTTGTCTATAAAAAAAGCGATTGTCTGTACCATTGTATAGTTGTCTTTAAGATTGTCTATAGATGACATGGCAACTTGCTATAAAAAACAGCTGCCTATAGCATTGTACATGCTCTAAGGGGGCTAAGGCGGGGCCCGTTGGCTAACTGCAAGCCCTATTCGTGAATGTGTTTTGTCAACTTCTTGTGTGCATTATGTTTCTAATATCTTTTGTCAGGTAACTAGTAGAACATAGAAATAAATAAAAATTATTTTAAACTAGACTAATGCAAAATTCAGAGTGAACAGTATAATATATAGAAAAAATTATTCTATATGAAACCAGTAAAAAAATATTATTTTAACCTAGACATATATTAAGTTCGATGAAACCTATAAAATCTAGAAACAAATAAAATTCTAACTTATGTGAACCTTGAAGATATAAAAACAAAAAGGGTAAAATTTTCACTATAACTATACTAAATTTGCATATTTCATTCTTGTCTCGAAAATCCAAATGTTTTGGTTTATCGAGCACTTTTTTTTTATATCTAGAAGCTTTTCTAAAGTTTTTAAAAATAAGTTAAACAAAACGGGTCGTCGTTTTGAAGCAGATTTACGTACTAAAATACTACATCACATATTGTAGTGGTTTGACTACTTCGGAAGGTTCTGGAAGTTCATTATTTCAATCAGCTGACGAGAACAGGGCAGTAAAAATGTTACAAGATGTGGTGCGGTATTTTTGTGGGTAAATCCAGTTGTAGATTCAAGTCTTGACAGCTGAGTACTTCGGAAGAATGTTTCGTGCCCAACTGCAGCTACAAGCCCGTATCTCCAGTTTGCTTCATTTCGAGTTCCGGACATGCAATGCAAGTAGGTTGGCTTCATCCACACTGAACATATGTTGTAGCTGAGAGTTTTGATCACTTCATCGTTTGAATTTTTGTACCTAAATCTAGTGTTCCAGCGACATTCGTAAGCTCGCAGTAGCCCATTCCCTAGCTTTTGATAGCCTACAGGCGACTGACTATGCTCGTTTCAGTCGATTTTGCTACCGTCCATGATTGCTTTTGGGATTTACGAAAGGTTGTCTTTAGCAAGGATTTAGGAAATGTTTGGTGTAGATTTAAATGCTGAAACGGGGTAACGGTTGTGCCTCCAATTTTTGTGCCGAGTGGACGTAGTTTTTGTACAGATTACACCGGCAAATGCAAAAATCAAGGGCCAAGATTTCACAAGGTGTACGGTAACAACTAACTATGGTACTGTAGCTAATGCATTATGGGCCTGTGGTTTCTTTACCAGATCTTGCCTCGCCTTGGTGAGCAAGGTATGCTATTTGGTAGGAGGTAAAAAAAAAAAAACTTTGCTTTACCGGGCAAACGAGTGTGCCAAAGCAAAGAAATTCTTGCCTAGCCCAGAGAGCCAAGTTAGCTCTTCCGAGCCAGCAAGGTTGGACATGCGACGCTAATGAGAGGCCACTGGTACAAAAAAAACTACATCACTGGCGGTTCATAACGCTTACCACTAGCGGTTCTTAAACCGCTAGTGATTAAGTCACTGGCGGTTCTTTGAGTGAACCACTAGTGACGAGGATGTTCGAAAACACGATTTTGGACGGTAAAATTTGACTAAAAAATATTATTTTGATCTGAATAGCATCCCTACACCATCTACCACCGCGTATATAGACTTACTATTTTTTTCATGCAAAATTTAAACCACACATAACTAGGATTCTAAGATTCAAACTCCATACCTCTTGCCTCTAACCCAGCCCTCTTAACCATCTCACTCATTAGCACCTTTTGATATATATATATATAGGATATGCATATCATTTAAGCTTTGTTTTCTGAATTTTGAATAACTTTTGACTATACAAATGACGTTAAATAGAAAAGTTTTTAACTACAAAGTTGTATATCTGGTTGAAATCTATAGTTTTCATGTAAAGATTGTTTCTATCCGACTTCATTTGAATAAGTTATAAATTTTTTTAACTTGTAATGATTATTTAGGCATCTATATTGCTTCAAATGGAAAATATATCAACTACAAAGTTTTAGATCTCATCGAGAGCTACAATTTACATATAAAGTTTATTTTTATCCGAGCTCGTATGAAAAGTTATGAAACTCAAAAGATTTAGAAATTCTGAAAATTACTTTCACTAGCGGTTCTTTTAGAGAACCGCCAGCGATACTACTATCACTGGCGGTTCACTCAAAGAACCACCAATGATACTTTCACTATCACTGGCGGTTCTAGTATTGAACTACCAGTGATACTTTTATTGGCTTTACTGGCGGTTTGCTTATAAAACCGCCAATGATAGTGAAAATATCGCTGGGGGTTCTAGGATTAAACCGCCGGTGATACTTTTACTGGCGGTTTTCTTATAGAACCACCAGTGATAGATTTATTATCACTGGTGGTTCAGTATCGTTGGCGGTTTTTTGGGTTCTTGGGCGAGACGGAGTGGGGCGAGTCATATCACAGGCAGTTCTAGATGAATCCACCAGTGATGAAGGGTCAAGGATGAGCATTTCTGTAGTAGTGGGCGCTAATTGGGAAGGCGGCTTCCACTTAGCCCGCGGGGAGGTGCTATAGCATGGAAGGTGATCGACGGTGAGAGGTCATGATAAGGAGGAGCTATGGGCAGGAGGTGTTGCGTCGAGAAGGGGCTCAGTGGAGAGGAGCCCGACGAGGTGGAGCTAGGGAGGTGCTGCGTCGAGGAGGGCTCGGTGTAGAGGAGCTCAATAAGGAGGAGCTACCACAGGGAAGGCCCGCGACGGGAAGGAGCTACCGCGGTGAGGGGTGGTGGTGGGGAGAGGCTCGACGGGGAGGGCCATAACAAGGAGGGACTCAACAGGGAGGAACGGTGGCGAGGAGGAGCTGCGACAAGGAGGAACAACAGCTGAAAGGACTTGTCGGAGAGAAGCTGCGATGGGAAGGAACAACGGTGGGAAGGGCTTAGGGTCGTGACGGGAAGGAGTGACATCGTGGAGAGACTCGGCGGGAGGGGTTGCCATGGTGAGGGCTCGGTGGTGGTGGGATTGGAAGGAGGAAGAACAGGAAAAGGCGAGAGATAAGACAATCCTAGCAATGGAGGATTACTAAAGTTATGCCACAATTTTTAGGTTAGCTGCTTTTATACTAGTAGGGTTCAAGAAGTTTGTAATTTTTAATTTCTAGATTGTATGGTATGGCATCAAACTTTATTTTGTATAGGGTTCACCGAACTTTTTTTTGTAAGTTTTTTGAAATATATTTTGTAGAAGTTCAGTGGCCTAAAATTTTAGATAAAACTTGTGACAAATATGCAAAAACATTTTGTCTAGCCTAAAGTTTTTTTTTGCATTTACTATTTCATGTCTACTCATATTAGGCATCTCCTCCACAGAACACATGAGAATGAACACCTCAAAGCTTAATTTCTAAAAAAAGTGACAGCGGTGAAAGAAAGAAGAGTGGTGACTCGGTCATCCTATGGGAAAGCTCCTTGGCCCCTTCGTCTCTCTAACTTCGGCGTCCTCGCTGGAATTGGGGAGTCCTCGCTGGAATTGGGGAGGTGATGGGGGACCTTCTTCACGTCCTGAAGTTCCAGGCTTTCAGCCAGATTTAGTTTTTATGGTAGGGTTTGCTGTCCATCTCGTCTTCCATGGCGGCGTTAATGGTGGAGCAGCTTGGTATGGTAATAAGGCTTCTTATTAGATTTCTCGGCATGATGGTTGTCTTCTATGACCTACTCAACGTCTACAACGACGTCTTTGATAGGGTTAGTACTCGTGGTCTTCGATGTGGTTGTGGGTTTTTGGGATTTGTGTCTCCCTGTGGTGGTAGTTTTGTGCCTAGTTGCTGCGCAGAGTTTCTCTCCACATCGACGTCAGATGCTTTTATTGATCTGCAGATGCGGTTGACAAAGATAGATCATAGAAGAATAACGAAGGAGCAACATTGAGGTATTCATGCATCATCTCTGCCAAGAAAAAGGCATATCTTTCCAAACATGCATAAAATCCTAGTATGGCATTGCTAGTGCAAGCACTATACCACGCATGCTATAAATGTTTGATCTAGACAGAGAGCAATGCAAGTTGAACTTGATACTACTTTCTAGCAGGTGTTGGTTCTATAGGTGGAATTGCGCTGTAATAATTTTTCCTACAGCTGTAATCTTTTGGTCAATAATCTAATGAAAATTCTGTTGGTCTGGAAAAAAAAAACTTACTCTCTATTGGGAAACCTATTCGGTTACGGGCTCTCCAAGCCGTATCCGGATAGGTCTATCCGTGGACCTGCCAAACTCTATGAAGCAGCACTATAAATAGGAGAGGGATCCGTCCATTGTAAAGACACATGAAAGCAATAAAGAATTCGTCCTCTCCCTACATCTGTGTTGATCTACTTTGTGCATCCGTTGCTCTCGCTGTCGTTCTACGTCGTACATACGAATCAGCAACCTCGGACTACACCCGGTAGCGTGGTTGCTCAACACGTTATCAGCACGAAGCTCTACCGGAGGCCACGCAAGCGGAACAGATCTGCTACCTCCTCCTGCGACTGAACGACACTGCATCGAATTCATCCTGCACCACGTGATCTACCAGCATCAATCTATACGTGCCCATATGGAGGAGATATGCATAGTTGATAGTGGAACAACTAATAGCATTTTAAGAGAGACTAAATATTTTGAAACTATTAACAAGAAAACCGGCAGTATAACCACAATTGCAGGAAGTGGTTCATGCGTAGTAGGCTCTGGTCAAGCCACAATCATACTGCCTATGGGTACTCCATTGAAAATTAATGAAGATTTGCTGTACCCCGAATCCACTAGGTCTCTCTTAAGCTTTAAAGACATCCGTGCCAATGGTTTCCACGTTGAGACCATTGAAGAAAATGGCAAAGAATTCCTGTGCGTTGTGAAGCACGACGAATGTGAAAAAAGAATCTTAGAAAAATTTCCTTCATTTAGAACTGGGCTATACCACACAAGAATTAAAGCACCTGACAATTACACTTCCCTTAAAACTTCTTTTAGGAGTGCTGAACTCTTCTCTCTTTGGCATAGTAGACTTGGTCATCCAGGCTTACGGATGATGAGAAATGTAATTACCAACTCTCAGGGCCATGGAATTAGTGTAAAGAATTTCCCTAATCAAGAAGACTTCATATGTCAGGCATGCGCCACTGAGAAAATGATCACTAGACCCTCGACCATGAAGGTGCAAAATGAAATCCCCGCGTTCCTTGAACGCATTCAAGGGAATATTTGCGGCCCCATTCAACCCCTATCAGATCCTTTTAGGTACTTCATGGTGCTCATTGATACTTCCTCGAAGTGGTCAAACGTGAGTTTACTCTCGACAAGAAACCACGCATTCGCAAAGCTGATCTCTCAGATCATAAGAATTAAGAATGCATTCCCGGATCATCACGTGAAGTCCATTCGCTTGGACAATGCCGGCGAATTTACTTCGAAGGCATTTGATGATTACTATATGGCATCGGAAATCAATGTAGAGCACTCAGTGCCACATGTCCACACTCAGAATGGACTAGCAGAAGCACTGATTAAAAGGATCAAATTCATAGCAAAGCCGCTCTTGCAGGGTTGTAATTTACCGAACACGTGTTGGGGCCACGCCGTCCTACACGCAGCAGCATTATTGAACTATAGACCATCAGCGTACAACATCCACTCACCAATGCAACTAGTTCAGAGATCACATCGAAAATTTCCCATTTAAGAAAATTTGGATGCATGGTGTATGTACCGATACCACCACCACAATAACGACTATGGGCTCTCTCCGGAGGCGAGGATATCGTTGGTTATGAGGCGGTGTCCATAATCAAGTATTTAGAACCCTCGACCGTAATTTGCATACCGCCTGTTTATTGATTGCATATTTGGCGAGGATAATTTCCGTCATTAGGGAGATAAAGAACCCTTATGAGAAGAATGCCGTGAAATCATCGGCAAGCCACCGGTATTCTGCACATGATCCCGTACTAGAGAAGCAAGCGAAGAGGTCCGAAAATCCTCGATTCTGAAATTAGCAAATGAACTGCTGACCACTTTTGTGATTTGAAGGGTGTGATTAAGTCGCATGTGTTGCTGCAATGCACCGAGAGGGTAGAAGTGCTAAAAAAACTACGAGCACCCTCAACCTGTTTAGAGGCCTCAAAGAAAAAGGACGGAGATCTGGTTTCTCACCCTAGTATCCGGAGACGTCTGGGTAAAAAGGGAATGAGAGCTCATCACAACCATCTAAAAAGCGCCCCGAAAGAAAAAGAAGGGGAGCCAGTTGAGACCTGGCAACTCTGGTGAGAAGCAGCCTGCTAGCTAGGCGCTCCCAGATTTGAATATACCGGCAATAGAAGAAGAAGTCGATAGAAATACGTGTGCGCACATCGGCAATAATAAGCTAAAGGAACTTGCTCCGTGATGGGAAATAGCGGTGAAGAGCAAGTAGAAATGCACTGAAAGCACCCCATGACGAAATGGCTATAAACTTTGCGAATCGGGAAAATGATGAATAGAGCAGCGATCAATGTCGACATATACTTTGCTAAAATGATTGCTAGCGAATAGATCCCGATCCGAGCCGGCATCTCTTTCGAGTGTAAGCACCGACCAGTTAGGCGGAATGGAAGAAAACAATTATCATGAACCGATCTCGTGAACAAAGAGAAGTGTTTGGACTGTGTGCCTTACACCTCCCATATACGCCCTGTGGGTTATAAATGGGTTTTGTTCTAAGAGAAATAAAAATAATGAAGTGGTGCGGTACAAAGCAAAATTTGGTAGCTCAAGGTTTCACTCAGCGCCCAGGCTTTGATTATGAAGAAACCTATTCCCCGGTCATGGGTGGTATAACCTTTAGATATCTCATCTCAATGGCAGTGAATATGAACTTAAGAATGAAATAGATGGATGTGGTCACAGCTTATCTTTACGGTAACCTGGACTGTGAATTATATATGAAAGTACCTGACGGCATGCCAACCCCGAATAAAGAGAAGAAAGAATTATATTGTGTAAAATTGCAGAAATCCTTATATGGATTAAAGCAGTCAGGAAGAATGTGGTATAATCGCTTGAGCGAGTTCTTGAGCAAGAAAGGCTATACGAATAATGAAGACTGTCCATGCGTTTTATACAACGATCACAAGATGGTTTTTGTATAATTTCGGTTTACGTGGATGATTTGAACATCATTGGCACCAATGATGAAATTAAAGAAGCAAGCTCATATTTGAAATCTGAATTTGAAATGAAAGATTTGGGTAAAACCAAATTTTGCTTAGGCCTTCAGCTTGAGCATATGCCAGATGGAATACTCGTACACCAAGCCGCCTACACCCAAAAGGTGTTGGAGAGGTTCAGTTTTGAGAAGGCGTACGCATCAAGAACCCCGATGGTCGGAAGGTCATTACAAGCAGACCAAGACCCATATCGACCTAGAGAAGAGGGGGAGGAAGTCCTGGGATCGGAATTCCCATATTTAAGTGCCATAGGAGTGCTCATGTACCTAGCAAACAGTACACGGCCTGACATTACGTTCACCGTAAACTTATTAGCGAGGTATAGTGCAGAGCCAACGAAAAGGCATTGGAAAGGGGTAAAGGACATCTTCCGCTACCTACGGGGAACAGTCGATCTTGGATTATTTTATAGAAGGAACCAAGATATGACTTTGGTCGGATATGCAGATCGCGGGTTATCTTTCGAGATCCGCGACACCAGTAAGTCCCGACAGGATATGTCTTCTGTGTGGAGGAACCGCAGATATCATGGAAGTCGCCAAAGCGAACACTTGTGTCAACATCGACTAACCATTCGAAATCATTGCATTGTATGAGGCAAAGACGTGAATGTGCATGCTTCGAAGAATGACATTCCACATTCTCCAGTCATGTGGATTGCAAATAGAACAAACCCCCACTATCATTTATGAAAATAATGCAGCATGTGTCGCACAAGTACAGACTAGATATGTGAAAAGCAACCTCACTAAGTATATAAACCCCAAGTATTTTTATGCACATGAGATGCATAAGATGAATGAAATCAATATTCAGCACACTAAGTCGTGCGAGAATCTCGCAGATTTGTTCACTAAGTCCCTACCTGCATCTACCTTTGAAAGATGCATTAAAGGCATAGGAATGATGAGACTTAGAGAAGTGCAGAATTCAGGAGGAGAAACTTCACATATTTTGAATTAAATCTTGAACCAGAAGTTCAAGTACCCAACTATTACATTGAAGTAATGAAGCAATGTTGGGTAGATTTGTACTCTTTTTCCCTTAAGTGAGTTTTCAAAGAAGTTTCTCACATAAGGTTTTTAACGAGGCATATCCGCAAGACAATGAACATATGCTATGCACTCTTTCTCCAAGAATTTTTCCCACCGGGTTTTATGGAGTTTTGATGAGGCATATGCATTACAGCAAGGTCCAAGGGGAGTATTGGGAAACCTATTCGATTCACAGCTCTCCAAGCCAGATCCGGATAGGTCTATCCGTGGACCGCCAAACTCTATGAAGCAAAGACTATAAATAGGAGAGGATCCGTCCATTGTAAAGACACATGAAAGCAATAAAGAATTCGTCCTCTCCCTACATCTGTGTTGATCTACTTTGTGCATCCGTTGCTCTCGCTGTCGTTCTACGTCGTACATACGAATCAGCAACCTCGGATTACACCCGGTAGCGTGGTTGCTCAACACTCTCTTCAGGGATCAATGCGCCAACAGTGTAGCGTTAGCCGGAGGAGTTTAACACGGTTAAAAATAGAGGTGAGAGGGACCAAGCCTAATGGGCCCTGAAGCTTATTGGGCCTAGCTCTATGAACAGGCCTAGCCCAAATTCGGGTTGGCACCAGCTTGCGACTTGCGAAGGGTGCAACCTCGAAGGCCAAGAACCGGAGTGGGCAAATAAAGCTGTAACTGAAAAACTGCACCAAATTACTACTAGGTTTTTCAGTTTTCAGTTTCTGATCGGTTTTTATTTTGACATGGCTCGGTTCTCGGTTTTTAGTACGGTTTTTGATAGCTCAAAACCGACAAAACCGTAATACCATTCATCGCCCACCAGGTCAATGTCTTGATGGCCAGCCCAACCTCAGATCAAGCGTCTCTTTCTCGTGGCCCAACTCAGCCCAACATCTATGTGGCCCACATCTCCAGAACTGAAGTCCAGGCCTGTTTGGTTGGTGCCACGCTTTGCCTAACCTAACCTTAGGCAAGTGTGTGTTCACACTTTATTAATTTGAAAAAAATCGCCACACCTTAGGCAAAGTGTGGCAAAAAAATCAATCTATGACGCGTGGGTCCAATTGCTAAGAAAGTGTGGCAAGCCACAATTGTGACACGAACCAAACACCAGCCATAAAAACTGTGGCGCGTCTAAACTTAGTTATGCCAGATTTGGCAGCAAACCAAACAGGCCCCAAATCTTTAGCCACATGCCACAGTTGAGAGCCAAGCAGCCAGCCGCCAGCACCAATCCTCCCACACCCTGTCTTGATCAGTTCTCAGCACGCATGCAGGCAAGCAGCCACCGCGTGCAGCACCAGTCAGTCCCGGGCCTCCCGCTCTCCCTAGGTGGCCAGCGCATCCTCGTCGAGACTCAGGCGAGCTACCTCGTCGACGCATCCTCGTCGCTGCGGGAGGGGCGGTCCCTGCGCGTCTTCTTCGTTGGGGGAGGCGGTGAAGGTGTTGTCTCCTCGACGTCGCGGGAGACAGCAGCGCTGCAGCAACACGTCGTCCTTGCGAGAGCAGCAGCAGCAGCACGAGCATCGTCGATTGGTTGTCACTACAGGCAGCAGCAGCGGCGCGCCTGCCTCCGTCTTTGACGCCTACGAATTGCAAATCGGTGATCCGAAAAAGGGGTTAATCGAACTGAATTAGTTCGGTGAATCCGGTTCGGTTATTAGTACTTTTCAATCAAAAAATTTGGGTACACAGATCTTAAAAACCGAATTATTTTATAACAAAAAGATCGGGACCTAATAACCCCGGAAAAACCGAACGCCCGCCCCTACGCGCCGGCGCGGCGATGTCGGCGGAGGGAGAGGAAGCGGAGAGTTCCGCCGCCGGGGAGCAGCGGCGCGTGCTCTTCGCTCGGGGCGGACCGGTGTTCGTACCCTCCATGTTGGGCCCCTTGTCCACCGTCCCCGAGTTCATGTCCTCCGCCCTCAGCGAGCTCCAGGTGCTAAACCCATTGCGACCACCTCAAAACCCTAGCCCTCCGATTTGCCCCTCGAGTTTTGGTTTAATCCGTCCCTGCTTTCGTTTGCATCCAGTCCCTGCAGGACGAATTGGGCGACCCCGGCGACGAATTCGACGAGGAGTTCTCGTAAGCCTTTGGTTCCGTTCTGCTATATGAAAACAATCATTTCCCCTCTGCTGTGCTTGTGTGTGCATATGCTTATTTATGTTTTGGCTTCGGGAATTTCGCAGCGTCGATGAGCTGAGGGTCCTCTCTGAGGAGGAGCTGGTGGAGCGCGCCCTCCGGGAGGCTATGGAGGTGACCCCCCCTATTGCGCTTATGCTAATCCACTTGCCCTAAGTCATGTGATGTGAATGATATTTTGATGTGAGGCTTTGTTGGTTGGTGTTTGTAGGAGGGCTGGGACTCTGGCGCTCCAACACATGAAGAGGCTCAAAGGTTTGATGCAGGGTAAGCGATCTGCTTTGATTGTTGCTTGGTGGGCGCATTTTGGTGTTCTTGATTGGTATATTGTTATTATGGTTTAGGCAAGTCTGGATTAGATGCAATTCGAGCAGAGGAAGCTTGGATAAGGTTGACATGGTGGTTACTAGTTAGCTGCCATGCCAATAAAAAAAATTAGCTCTGAAGGCTTTCCTAAGGTGTGTGCTATAGTAAGATTTATATGTCGGTAATGTGCAAGTTGGTATTCGTAGCGAGCGCAATTGCGAATTAGTAGCATGGCGACACCATTGTGGACTTGTGCACCACATCATCTCTTTTGTGGCTCATATCCACATTCTCAACACGTAAAATTCCATTTTGTACTTTTTATGTGGCTGTTAGGATCTGAATCTGATATATATATTTTGATATATCACTTGCAGAATGTTAGCAAATTCCACCCCTGGAAATGGGACTGTCACCTTAAGCTCATCAATTGAAAGAGAGAGTTCGAGATCAACTATTGAGGATATGGCAATTATATTTCATGAACCACAAGGCAACAATGGAAAGACAAGGCGTAGAAAGGGGAAAACCAGAGGCAAGGAAGGAAAAAATGGTACCATCACATCAGATTCATCAGTTGAAAGAGAGATACCTCGATCACCTGTTGACATGGCAATTGTACCGTATGAGCCACAAGGGAGCAAGGAGAAAACAAGAAGCAGAAAGGGGAAAAAGGGAACAATGACTTCAAATTCATCTGTTGAAAGCGAAAGGCCTGTTTCACCTATCAAGGAAATGCCAGTTGTTCCATATGATCCAGAAGGTGAAGATGGACAAACAAAATGTAAAAAGGGCAAAAAGAGAGGCAGGCATTTTGATCGAGAAGTCCGAGCGAATATTTTACAAGTATGTATTTCACTCTATTAGTTTCCTTTGTGCTTTGTTAAATGCAAGTGCTGATGGATTCATCTTGCATAGCAGCATCATTGCTTTGTTGCATCAATTCAGTTTTGTCAAAAAATAATCATGTCTACTAAACATATATGTGACATTTAAGTGGATTGCTATGTTATGCTCTTTTATCTTGTGTAGAAGTGTATGCTATATGTATTTGCTAGTATATTCAAGGTTGTTTGGATAGCAGAGATTTGAAATAAGTTACCGGATTAAGGAAATCCGGTTTTCACAAAATGCAAGATCCAAACAACCACATAGGGTTACTCTATTTAGAGTTTAGACAATACACCATCTTTTTATGAAAAACGATTTTTATAGGTGCTGCAAGTCAATAAGTTTTTGCTAACATTGTATCAAAAGTATGGTGAACAAAAAAGTCCATAGAGTTGGAAATTAGAGATTTGCTAGTGTGCTATGGATAGCACGGATCTCTGTGTTATCCATCAGGTTCGTAAATTCTGAGATCCGTGCTATCCATTAGGTTCGTAAATTCTGAGACTGAAATAGACGATCCAAACCGTCCATCTTGTTCATCTCCATGAAATCTCGCTACACACCAAATTTCAAAATTTTTTGAATTTTTTTACTATTTGTTTCATATTTTTGAAAACTGGACTTATTGGAGGGTCCACAACTAATAAGATCAGCGATTTTTAAAAATACGAAACAAATAGTAAAAAATTCAAAAAAATTTGAAATTTGATGTGTAGTGAGATTTCATGAAGATGAACAAGATGGACGGTTTGGATCGTCTATTTTAGTCTTAAAATTTGCAAACCTGATCTCTAGAAATTATCCATTTTATTGTTATTGTTGTACGCCATTCATAGTTACCAATCATACTAGGATAGATGGAATATATGCATAATATATTGTAGGCCCTATGCTTTAATGTAGGATTAGGTTTTTTCTCAGTGATGTCTCTATCTTTTAAATCATTTGCTGAATGTTACCTTATATTTCTAATCTTGTAAGCAGTAACCTGTGATTTATGTAGCCATTGAAGTGCATTTATTTTTAATCTATTTAAATTCTGGTCACAGTTTAGCATTGTGACATCTGACATGTTGTTGCATCATCATAATTAGGGTAGCTATCTTACTAAAGCAGAGAAAATGGCAGAAATTAAGGTTAAGCAAGAAGAAGACAAGCATGCAGCCAGGTTGCACTCGTTCAGGTAAAATAGTTAAATTTTTGTAGTGTCCATTGTTAGGCGTTCCTTTTTATGATTGTGCCATACACATATATTTATTGGACTTTGATTTTTATCCAATCTCTGTATCATTCATGTCATCACATGTTGGTAAAAATTGCACTCTATAGCAATTATATCGGTAGATTGCACTTTCTGGCATCCTTAATGGTTTACTTTACAGAAGGACTTATAGTTTGGGATATATGTTTTTAGCTTAGACATGGCTGTAGAAATGTTTACTAAGTAATAACCAGAAACAGATGTACTTAATTCATTATGGTTCTGAGACTGCATATGAACTCAGAATGCCCAAAGTCCAGACAAGTGGTGAAAAGCTTTATTTAATCTCACATACCAGATTTAAGACAAAAGAGCTGTATTATACTTTCTTTCTCATAACGTAACCTTTTAATATAAGTTTTTAGTAAATGTCTGTGGAAGCGATGGTAATTATTGTTTGTAGTTCAAAACTTCAAATATCACCTGGACCCAGCCATGTTGGATTCATGTTTCAATAAATTTGATACTCCTGGCCGAAAGTATTGAAGTTTGCGACACACACCACCCCCCCCCCCACCCCGCCCCGCCGCGCCCCGCCTAAATATATTGGATTTTGACTAGTCCATTGTGTCAGGTGGGGCTCAGTTGCTATTTTGACGTAGAACCTGATGGTTGTGCATCATTTACTCATGTATGATAGGAATATTTTGCTTCGTGTTACCACTACTGAACCATTGAACTAGAAAACAATATACAATGATTTCATTTGATCTGTTGTTTGTCTTATCATGCCCTTTTGTACTTTTTTGAGTGCAGGGGTGATTCTGTGATGTCCAAAGGTTCTAAGGCATCAGCTGAGAAAATTGATATGGCAAGATCTCTTAAATACATCAGTGCACCTTGGAAGGTTTGCTTGTGACATTACATTTTATTTCTTTTGCAAACATCTCTTTACACAATCTCTCCTTTTTTCCTTGAATTCAGGCTTCCTTACAAAATTTTTTTTGTCCCAGAACAAGACTTCAAAATCTGAGGAACACAGGCCTGTAGCATATCCAGAAGTAATTCTTTGTGTAGAAGTTTATGAGCAGAGATATGGTTCTGTGAAAGTAATATCTTAAACTTTAGTTAGACGTTTATTCTAAGGTGAAATATGTTTTGGATTAACTTTTGTGGTGATATCTGTGCTTTTCAGAACCAGGAATTTCTTGTGTTGGGAAGCCAGCTCCTTACAGATCTAAAGGACAATATTTCCTGTTTGACTGACAAGCTGATGGAGTTGTCCAAGCAACACAATCCTTCTGGCTATTTTCTTATTGAGGTTTTTTTTTAAAAAAAATTTGAGACATGTTCTTAAAGATGTGTTGCAACTCTGTTAATCTCTGTTCTATTTTATCAGGATACATTCTACAACGATACGAGACATTGTTCTGCCATTGATTACAGTAAACCTATACTTGACTGGTTTAAAAATTCCAGTAATGAGGCGGCAGAGAAGTGGGATACCATAACTTCTGGTGTGTTGAAGAAACGTCAGAAGGACTTATTGAGTGGTTTGAATAACTCAAACGTGCCTGAATTTCAATCTGCAAATATGCAAAAGACTCGCTTTTCTGACATGCAGTTCCGGCTTGGTGCTGGATATCTCTACTGTCATCAGGTTCTCATCTATTCTCTTTACACCGTAGCAGAATTACAGTGTCCTTTAGAAAAGTTGGTGTGCAGTCCCTAATTCTCTGCGTTGTCTGATGAATTTTTGCATTAGATTTTTTTTCATGTATTGAAATCAAATGGTCATGTATAAAATGATGTATTGTTTAGCCTTGTTTTCATAGAAAGAAGAAAAAGAACATGATTTACCTGTTGGATGTTGCTTTGTTATGTGATGTTTGCAGTAGAGTCTGTAATCAGTTAGGTCGAACTGCAGTACTGCATTATGCTTAATATAACATCTGCCTAAAATTCACTTTGTAGCGCATAAAGCATGTGCAATCCTATTAGACAAAAAAAAGGGTAAAAAAAAAATCCTTTGCCTATGTCTCTGACAACAACACCCTCCACATTTTCAGGGGAACTGCAAGCACATGATCGTGGTTAGGGACATGAGGTTGATCCACCCCGAGGACACACACAACCAAGCGGAGTACCCCCTCATTACATTCCAGCTGCAGAAGCGTCGCCAGAAGTGTTCGGTGTGCCAGATCTACCATGCAACAAAGATGACGGTGGATGATAAGTGGGCTCCGAATAATCCCTGTTATTTCTGCATCCAATGCTACTACCTCCTCCACTACAAGGAGGACGGCTCACTGTTATATTCTCATACTGTATATGATTATCTTCAAGAGTAAAATGGTTCCTTTTGGTCCTGTTTGGAACTAATTGTTTCGACCGCTCCTGGCTTCTGCGTAGTAAAAGGCTGTTTCTGAAAGCCCTCTATATTTATTATATATGCACAAATAATTGCGATCTGCTCACTTCGATGGGAGTGAAAAAAAAATCTGATCCGGAAATACCTAGAAAAATGTGGCAATGATCAGCGAAGTCCCATGTCCAGAAGAAATCCTTTGTGTTTTGGGCCGAGAAGAAGGCAAGCCACTAGTAAATAGTTTTCGTTGCTGTGAAAACTAGGCCGTTGGGCCAGACCAAGTGGAGCCGAGCGGAGGCGGCCACACGAGGAAACGAGAGGCCGTGGCGCGCCGCGCCCTTATCCGCACCACCCCGCGCCTTTTCACGTCCCGCCACGCCGACCGCGCCATGGGCCACCAATGGCCGCCGCCGCCGCTCTCTCCTGCTCGTGCTCCCCTTCCCCTTCTTCCTCTCTCCTCCGGCGAAACTCCTCCGGCCTCCGTCGCGCATCCCATGCTCGCCTCCGCCTCGCCCCCTTGCGCGGTGAGAACGAGGCCACGGCGCCACGCCATGATCGCAGATGCGCGCGTACGCCTTTCTTTGGCCCCGATCTAACGCGCCGCCGTGCCTGCAGTTTCCAAGGAGGTGGAGACGAGCGCCGCCGCCGATGAAAGGTCGGAGACGGACAAGCTGGTGGACGGCATGGACTTCGGGGAGCTCTGCAACGACTTCGAGTGCATAAGCAGCCCCTACGTGGAGTCCACGGCCAGGCAGCTCGCGCGGGACATCCTGGAGCTGCGCGAGGGCAACCGCGCATTCAGCTGCTACGCAGTCTCCGTCAAATACAAGGTGCACATTACACTGCTACCCCATCGTACTACTACTCCCAACGCTTCTCCTCTACGTCCAACCTGTCTCAATGCTCATTAGTCATTATACGGTGCTTATCTTGGGTTCTTGGCCATGCCATCCATTTTTCAGATATAGATTAGTGCCCTCCTTTCCATCCTATGGTTCTGTTATATGCTTAACATCGCTGTGTCACCGTGCTTTCTTCTTTCATCTTTCAGGACCCTCTCAGAACATTTGTTGGGCGTGAGAAGTACATGAGGCCATTGTGGATCAGTAAGGCGCTGGACAACCCTACTGTGGTAAGGATTGATCAAGCTGCAAAGTTGGTTATTCAGTATACCCATTCTGAACATTTTTTTTTTTAAAAAAAATCTTCCTGGACCTGGAGTTGCTTTCAGGTAACCCTTCATTACAGTATGTTAACCCAAACTAGTTGCATCATATGCCATTTGTCGTAACAAAATAAACGTTATTAGTCGGAATTCGAACAGGAAACAGCCAATGTCTTTGCTTTGATTCTTCTCTGAAACTTATGGACTATCTAATCAGCACTATTATCATTGCGTCAGACAGTCCAGGAAATGTCAATGCAATCGACAAGCATACTGACTATCAAATGGACATTCAGAGGAAAGCCTAAGAATCCACTCTTCTCGGCCATTGGAGGGGACTTGATAGTCCGCGTCAATTCGCAGTTTGTCTTGAACCAGATAAGTGGCCAAGTGCTCGAACATGTTGAATCATGGGACCTCTCTGCATCGTCTCTTCCTGCTCAGGCCTACTTTTGGTTGTCTAGAAGGGTTTACTCCACTGTTGAGGCTGGCAAAGATACAATTGAAGCTGCTAAAGGTACGGCATCTCGGCTGTCAACAAAGAAAGATCAGAATTTAGAGGCTTATCCGGATCCCTCGGGAGATCCTACAAAGGTACATGAATCACCTTTTATAAATTGCATATTTCTGCCACTAAATGGAAATCACCAACTTATCTATAGCTATCCGGACTCCGGTATTGTACTCTGACTACTTTCAATGTTCAACAAAATTTTATGTGATCTATTCGGTTATGCCAGTCACTGACTTGTTTTTTCTTTGGTGTTCATAATGCAGTTCTTTCAAAGGCCGGATGATGGGTTTAACCAAGATTTGTATCAGATTGCGCTTTTCCTGGCCGTGGTCTACTTCATTGTACAGTTCTTGAAAACGACTCTCTGATTGCACTAGCTTCAACGCAATCTGAATTATGAAACATTGTCCTATAATCTGTATACATATCCATGTACCTTTGTCTAACAAAATTAACGATTTTGATATGTAAGTTGCCTGATCTTTTCTTACGATTTGAGTCAAGTTTTGTGACTATTGGATTTTTATAGAAATTGATGTGCCATATTATTGTATATTGATCTAAACGGATGCAAAATGTGACTTATGCTTAAGAAAATTTCAGGCGTACCCGGACGGTTAGTTCAGCACCGTCTAACATGTATCAGTTCGGGTTCAAAAATCACTTGATAGTTGGAGTTTATTTGCTAAGTGTCTGTGTTTTGCTATGAATTAAAAGAATATAAAATAATATCTTACCACATTGTGATCAATTCATTTTAGTTCATGCATTGATCAATGCATTTTAGTTCATGCATTCCGTCACGCTTACATGCTCAATCATATTCTTAGCTATGACTTTTTTTTCATGGGTGTCATTGAAATCTTCCTGTAATACAAATATAGTAAAATGGAAAAGCAAACCAAATCAATAGAAAATTATTGCTAATCAAAGTTTCCAAAAATACAATGAACTAAAGTAAGAAAACAATTTTAAAAAATGGAAAGATGTATGGATGAAGGAGCGATGGATGGTGGAGATAAAAAGTTGGCTCTTCCACCACCACTCACACTTTTTCTCCATCTCTACTATTAAAAAAGAGTCTTAAGGTGAGCCAATTTTTCATCTCCACTATCCATCACTTCTTCAATCCAATGGTCTATACAGGGACGGACCCACCACTATGCCTGGGTGGGCCACGGCTCGAGCTAAAATTTTATGGACCTTTTATATACCTGCATAGTATAGTGAATAATTTCTCGGATTTGGGCCTAGCTAGGACAGTACTGTGTCTAACGCAGCCCAAAACGGAGATACAAGTCCTACCTTAATTTCTATCCTGGGTCTGCCACTGGGTTTATATATCATAACAATACCTTCTATTCATTTACACTACTTTTCTATTTTAGTGCCTTATATTTTTGAAACCTTTCAATTAGAAAGAATGCTTTCTATTCATTCGATTTGCTTTCTTACTTTACTGTATTTGTATTATGGAATGTTTGACGACACTCATGAAAAAATAATAATAGTCAGAGACGATGGTATGCAGTGTGATACAGATGAGCATGTAAATGTAGCTGAATGCATATGCTAAATATATTTATCATAACATGGTAGGACGATATTTGATATTCTTTAGTTCGTAGCAAAGCATGGATATTTGGCCAGTAATACTAGAGATAAGTATAACACGTGTCAAGCTTGAGTTTTGATAATTTTTGTCAGCGCCGCTTGATAGTCTGGGTTACCTCCACTAATGTTAAATCTGTGATTGATTTTTTGCCATGAATGCAAGGATACCGTTCCCATCAAATGTATGAAGCTTTCTAAGAAAAACTGCACTAATCATAATAACCGAAAAGATCGGCTGATTTGCACTCAGCCATTATAGGTTGTGAATGATTTAGGATAAAGCCTTTATGCTTGAGTACACCTCTTTTAGGGTGCGTTTGGTTAAGAAGCCAACTGGAATGGAGCCATTCCGTTCTAGGTCTCAGGATGTTTGGTTAGAATGGAGCCATTCCATTCCAGGCCGCAGAGTGTTTGATTGTGATTCTCATGGAGCGGAACCACTCTCTATATGAAATATTCCCATAGATTCAGAACCAATCCATTCCTATTTTTTGGCCAAACGGATCCGCTCCACTCTCAGAGCCAGGAATGGAATGGCTCCGCTCTACTCACTTTCCAACCAAACGCACCCTTAGAGAAGTCATATGGATTTTAAAGCAAACTCATCAATATTAGATTGTGCAGATATGTATAACCTAAAGGAGGATTTTACCATCCTTGGTAGCTCTTGGTACTTCTCATCAGGGCAATATATCCTGTGCAACGTGGCTCCCTCGTGCACCCATGCATCCAGCGAAGGATAGCCACACGATTGAGATCTAGCGGCGCTGCTTACAAATTTGCAAATTTACAATTACATGCCTGTCTTCCCTCTACTTACTAAGCATTTTTTGTGGTAACCCCCATCCCGTCCCGATTGGCTTTGCTCATCCTACCCTAGCCCTGATCCCTTCCCCCCCTCTCGATCCCTAGGCTGCCGTCGTCTCCTTCGCAGACCGTCGTTGTCCATGCTTTCTGAAAGGAACCAGATGCCCAATAGGCAGGGTGAATTAGGATTTTTAAAATTTTATTTCTATTTAATTTTTACACTTGTGTCCAAAGTCTAATTAAATGTTGAATCTAAAGGTTAAGACTTTGAACACAAGCAATATATCTAGATAATAGCAATTCTATGGTGAGAGCAAGCCCAAAACACTAGATAATCTAAATACACAATTTAGCACAATCTAGATACTAGGAGGAATAAATTAACAAGATCAGTAAAGGGTGCAACTTGGTTGAACTGCTTCATGGCAGGGATTCGAGACGTTAATTTGGAACTAATCGAAGGATTATTTCACTAGTTTTTTTTTTTTTGCAGAAGGGTAGAACCCCATTTCCATTACAAAAGCAACGGAAACAACAAACCAACGTTACGAACCCAACCACCGACAGCCACGACCTAACAACAGGCCCTCCCACTGACAGGTCCCACGAGTGCAAAACAATTCGCCGGACTGAAAGTAACAAAACACTCCAGCACAACGCATCATCCACACGCAGGTGGGAACCAAAACAACAGAAACACCTCAGAACACACCACAAACTAGGCATCATCATTAAGGTCTTCATCAGTCCTTCTCCTCTAGGCAGCTCTTGGCTCAGTCTAAAGATCCCTAACAATCTGAAAGATTTTGGATATGCCCATCTCAACCAGCTCCTGCTCACTGCTCTTCAACAAACCTGTCCAGCAATGCATGAAAGAACAACAGCAGAGGATTAGATGAGCGGGATCTTTTAAAGTTTTGCCCTCAAAACAGTCAGCATTCCTTCTTAGCCAAACAGACCACAACAAGGCAGCCACCCCAAACAAGGCAAGATGCCATTTATGTTTCATGGCCCCAGACACCCAAGAAGACACATTACGAATGGAGGTAGGGATATTATCAACCCTAAGCACCTTAGCAATAATCATCCAGGAAATTCTGACAACACTGCACTGGAAAAACAAGTGATCAGAAGTTTCCATCTCATTACAGAACACACAGGAATAATTCCCCAACCATCCTCTTCTCCTTAGATTATGCTTTGTTAACACATCATTTTTTTCAATCAACCACATGAAGATTTTAACCTTGAGAGGGATTTTGGTTTTCCAGAACTTCCCAACCCCACACCTATTGTCCACCTGCCTTTATCTTCCTCACCATTTAGCAGAATACTTTTCATAGAATCAACCACACCCCCCAACTCAAATTCTGATCTGGAGATACCCATCTCCTGAGAGGAATATTCCAACCTGTATCAGCACAATTTTTAATAGACATATCTTTTTTCGTACAAATATCAAAGATATCAGCGAATTTACTCCTTAAGGGAACGTCCTCAAACCAAGGATCATTCCAAAAGCTAGTATTTTCCCCATTCCCCACCATCATTTTCCTGTTATTCACATATAGCTCCCTGATTTTCAGCAAGTCTGTCCAGAACACAGAATCTGAATGCTTATGACGAATCACCGAAATCGGTTTGTTCTTAATATATTTGGTCCTGACAAACTCCTGCCACAGGCCCTGTTCATTTTCCAACTTCCACGACCATTTACAGAGCAGGCACACATTTAGGCATCTGATATCTTGAACCCCCAATCCCCCACTAGATTTAGGATTAATAACCTTCTTCCATTTCACTAAGTGGTACTTTCTTTTCTTATCCCCACTATCCCAAAGAAAGGATCTTCTGATTTGATCAATTTTTTTAACAATGGATTTAGGCAGCAAGAACATCGACATAGTGTAGATAGGAATACTTGTCAAACAAGCATTAAGCAGAGTTAATCTACCTCCTAGCGAAAGGAGCTTGCCTTTCCACATTCCAAGTCTCTTCTGGATCTTATTCACAATACTCTCCCAATCTTTCACCATGATCCTTTTATGGCTGACTGGAACTCCCAGTCCCAGATTATTTCACTAGTTAATAGGTTTCTTCTTTTGATTAACACGATCATGGTTGTTTCGGTATAACTTGGCCAGATCGCCAGACCACTCGGCGCTACTCCATGGAACGATCAGTCCAGGACATGCAATGGAAAGCCAATTCAGCCCAGGACGAAGGTTAATTCTCTGATATTATCCGGTCATAAAAATCGCCTGGAGCTCAGTCCACGTGTCCCGAAATTCAGATTTAGACCCCCAAAAAAAAAGATTAGTAAGATACCATGCATCTGTTTCAAAATTCAATAAACCTGCCCATACTGAAGACTTCAAACCTAGGTCAAAGTCTCTCCCCGAATGAAATGTCTGGTTCATCAAAGGTGCTGAACAGTTCATACGACAGTGAAGCAAACTAAAATTTAGTTACCGATACCTATCTTCTTGCAGGGACAGAAAAGTTAATTTTAAGAACAAGAAGTTGTGATGAATGACGCTCGCACACCTTTAATATACCTTATTCTGATGGACATCTCTGACTCTCAGTCGGCTGGAGCTGGAGGAGGCCGGGGAACATTACGTAGTAGGGTAAATGGCCAAGGTGCACTTTGGTTATTTCACATAAATAAAAAGGAATAGGTTGAGGAAATTCAGATTAAATAGCTAAAATTTCATATTATCGAAATGGAAAATCCTAGAATTCAATCCTTTAGAGTGACAAATTAATCTTAGAGTAACAAATAATAAATTTTCCTTGCTACCTAGCTTGTTTTTTCGAGGAGAAGGTATAAGCTCACGCTGATGGCCGAGAGAAGCCCATGCCATGGCTGCCTCAGGTACGCATACAAGAAGCGATCACGCGGCGGCCAGTTCCAAAACCTCGAGTGTGTATGCGCGCGCGCAGGAGTTGAGGAGCCGACATCTCTACCAGGATCGATCCCGTCATCCATCATAGCCTGGTTTTCCGTGATTCACTGATTCGCTTTCCTAACAATGACGCTCTGGGCCATGCGTCAGCTCTCTTTATCTAGGTCTCAACCTGTAATCCTGTATGCATGTTCTTTACGATATTAATTAATTATTATAGGTACCGATGACCAAGGATACTCAGGAGGCAAGTATGTTTTTAGGCTATAATTCGAATGACCAATTTGTCTTGAACTATGATAGTTGATATCTTGTGAGTGCTAAACTATAATACGAGTAAAAGTGATCAGTTATCCCTCAGCTGTGAAAACCATTTACCAATCGTTCTTTGATCAAGTCAACAACGGTTTTGACTGATCAAAGATGGCATGGCTAAAGTATTACTTGTATTTTACATAAAAATATTTTATGAAATAAAAATAACTTGTATATTTGAGTTTCTAATAATTTTATATGTATGTACATATTGAATTGCTTAGCCATGCTTAGCATCAACAATAAAGAGCGATAGGGGGAATTAGTTCATTGGTCGTTGTCACATCGATTGTTGATGAAATGATGGTTCAAATTATGATAATGTTGGATTATGTATATAAACCAGGTTAGACTTGAATAGATGGTAGGGCAATGATGGGAGAGTGTATCCCGAAGATGTAGTCTCGTTTGGGTTGGTTAAGGACTAAATATTGATGTTGTCTCTTTATGCAACTATGCCTGTGACCATACACGCGTGGTACGGGACACGCTTGGCTAACCATTTGTTGCATGCTAGGGTCGTTGGGTTGTAACAGGGCTATTGTGTCTGTGTAGGTGGGTCAGCTAGGTGGCTGAATCTGTGGGGGTCCATAAGCGTCGAATTGAGGGTCATGGACAACGTCCACAGCAACAGCTAGCTATTTCGAACCACAACACGATATAAGGTAGGGGGGTTATCGGGTAATTTAAAGGATTCACATGCATATTTGCAAAGCCTCGTTATGACCCTCCCTGGCGGCACACCAAAGAAATTATGCTAACTCGTGCGGCATCAAAGGGGTGCATTGTGTCATGTGGGTAAAGTTGTACACCTCTACAGAATTTAAACCATTCAAATATGTGTCTCGTATTAACTACAAATTCTTGAATTGTTAGACACTAAGTTAGCATGTAGACTGGTTTGGGTATGATGGGATTATGATTTATTTCTTAGTATATGGTTACTTGTGGGGTAATTTTGGTCGGATTGATACCATGGGTGAATGGAGTCCAATGTGAAATTGTATATGTCGGATAGAGACCAAGGACGGAAAGAGCTCTATAAATTTTTAACATTGTAACAATGATATTACTATTGTATTGCATTTCCTAATGTTTTATTCAATTACAAGCTACTTGTGTCTATGTTTTGCAATGCTCATTTATGCTAAAAATAGCCACTCAAGCTTTCCTTTGTTACATGTCATTCGTATTGATGCTATATTATCTCATGCTATTGCCTGCGTATTAGGTGATGATGACCCTATGCTTGAGTATCACTATCAAGCCGTTAAAATCCGGAATCACTATAATCGATGGCTTAGATCTTATCTTTTTTTTTTCTCTGGTTAACATAAAATTTCTAGTATTTTAAAGCGAACGCGGTGGCTTTTTTTAACTCTGCTTTATAATGATAGATAGATTTGGTCTTTTTTAAGTATTCACAACTCCATTTCTAACCCAAAAAAACAATGTTTTGGCTAGCTCCTAGTATACTTTGGTCATGGCATTCTCAAAATCATGCAACTAAACATGTTACAGTTCTAATGAAGACTAGAGTTAAATGGAGTTTATTGAAATACATAGTTTTCATATGCACACATTTGGAAACTCTATGTATTATAAAACTATATTTTGATCTGATATACTGATTATCTTATTTGTTGATAAAACTTCGAGAGCTTTTCGAAGCGGCTTGGAGAGTCTGACTCGTTTCGTTCAATTTGTTTTCAAGAGCTCTGAGAAGTGGTTTCGGCTTTCCGATACAAAAATAAAACTTAAGTGAATAAGAATAAACCCTAGAGAATGTGTCCCAGCAGGCTCTTATCTGTTTATGGCTCATGAATACTGGCCCATACACACTGTTTTCAGGTTGTGCTGTCTCTGTGGCAGTATGCGATTGGGCCTGTTCCTTTGACTTCAGTGAGCTGAGTCGGGCTCTGGCGGAAACCTCGCCAGCAGATGCGAACGGGGAGCCGGCTTCTTGCTCTCCCTCTCCAGCATTCCTCGGCCACGTGTTACAGCATCTCGATTGATATATCACCTGCCTCGTCGTAGCTTTGCTCATGCTGCTGCTATTATCCGTGATGACTATGCATTCTTCTATCACTGCGTCGCAATCCTAGCAGCACAGCGATATCTACCATTTCCCGGGAATATCTCGGGCAGTTTCCGTCGTAATTTTTCCAAACCAGAAGCAAACCGAGCCACAAATATCGTCCAAGATCCACGGGCTGTATGTTTGACGGAATGGAGATTTTTGCCGGCAAGGCGCCGGTAGAAGTCGCACGACGTGGAGATATTGTCAGAATATAGCGCAATCGTGGATTCGTGGGCTTGGCCTTTTGCTGGAAATTCCATTTATTTCTTTTCATGTGATACTTATTCTTCGGAGATGCTGAACATCTGGACACTTAATTGTTCACTGCATCCAGTCCTAAATTTACTCCATGTTAGAAAGGCTGCGGCCAAAATATGAGGCTTAGAGCTCTGAGAAGCGGTTTTAAAAAACTAAAACGTTTGGTTCGGAGAAGTAACTTTTTTACCATATCAAAGCCAAAGCGTTTAAAATAAGGGACTAGCTATTTGACTCTAGCGCTACCCCTGGATCCTTCCAGGCTTCGCCCTAGTGCCACCCCCTCTCCCTCCCCTTAGATTTTTCTCCCTCCCCTTAGATTTTACTCCCTCTCTGTCCTACGCAGCTCCGCACAGCTCCATCACTAGCTCGCCACTCCGCCTCATCTTCCTCACACTATCACCTAGTCGCATCAACCCTAACTCTGCTGCACAGCTCCATCACTAGCTCGCCACTCAGCCTCATCTTCCTCACGCTATCACCTAGTCGCATCAACCCTAACTCCCTCTGCCGTGTCGTTGTCCCCCACAACCACCGTCCTCCGTTGATCATACAGCTAAGACAGCGCCACACCGCTTTGTTGTACTGCCAAGACTGCCTCCCACCATCCTGACCTCTAAGCCCAGGAGACGTGGTGAACCCTAGACTTAATCTGGTGAACCTCTGATCCAAATCCCATGACGACGGCGACGACAATCTAAGAAGCATAGCAAAGGAGCGAGGAGGAGAGGGAAGAGGGGGAGGTAATCGACTTAAATCGATGGGCTAAGAAATAGTAAATATGTTGAAATAAATACAAAACAACGTTGTGGAAGCACTTCACGCACAACACACATTCAATTCTGACATGTTTCCATGCGTCTACAACATGTAACTATGTAGGATTGAAGGTTGCCCTCGCAGAATTGCCCACCATGTTTTTAAGGTGCCGACCACCATGTTGAAGGTTGAGAAAACACCAGGAGAGAAGACGATACTCTGAACAGCACCGCCAAGTTCAGTCACTACCGCCTTTTGTACATGCGCTCTGTTAAACAGCTTATTAGGATTTCTACTGACAGTGTCGTGTCGAACATAGGTGTAGCACCATTATTCGTTCAATCAGGAGGAGGAAAGGGTAAGAGGATCTATGATGCTGATTCGAAGCCACTATTACTATCATTCTGAGGCCTCATGTTGTTGACTAGTAACAGCTACTGCTACAATCAAGACACATGTATCCCCGACCTATGGGCTCATCCTGTCCGGAGCGCACCATTTGCTGACACAAAAGGGAGAAAAAATCGTATACAAATCTTACACAAATTCTCTCCTCCATGAAACTCGAGAGCTAAGCAGGGCACCACACAATCCGATGCTCAAAATACCGGAAATGCCCTCGCCACAGAAAGCTACGGGATGCAGCGCCACCACAAAAGTGCACAATTTGCCGGGGGCAGCCATGTCATTTCCCCAAAGAAACTCTCTCTCGTGGACAGCCGATAAATACCGCCAAGCCGCCCAGGATATGCCTTCAAGCTCACCCACTCGTCTGCTGCCACTGCTGCTGAAAAACATCCCTACCTATCACCAACTCACCACTCGTTAGGCCATTGCCCTCCAAAGCTCTAGCATCCAATGGCGTTACGCATCTCCGTTCCCTCGTCTCACGGGCCGGCCACCACGCCGACCATCTCCACATGCCGGACCGCCGCCTGCGGCCGCTTCCCGGCCTTGCTCAGTGGCACGGCAGCTTCTCAGAAGAGGTGCCTGGCGGTGGTGTCTGGCTCTGAGGCGAGGGGAGTGATTCCGGTGAAGTCAAGCAGCTTGGAGACGGCGACGGTAGGAGTCGAGGTGGCGGCGGTGACCGGGCAGGTGACAGAGGTGAACAAGGATACCTTCTGGCCAATTGTCAAGGCGGCAGGGCCCAAGATCGTCGTCCTCGATATGTACACCCAATGGTACTGTGCGAACTCCCACAATCTCTTCGTTTCAGCTTTTCACCATGGATGACCTTGGGGAATGGGGCCTGTAGTCTCACATCATCAAATGGATCAGATTGTTCTGAGCTGCATGAAAAATGAAGAATAGATCTCATTCCACTGCACAGTGTAACGATTGCCTACTGGTTTGCAGGTGCGGTCCTTGCAAGGTGATGGCACCGAAATTCCAGGAGATGTCCGAGAAGGACCTCGACGTTGTGTTCCTCAAGCTCGATTGCAATCAAGACAACAAGGTCAGTTGGAATAGCTTCTCTGTCTCTTCTGTATCTACTATTTTATTGAATAGATCTTGCTAAGCTTCTAGGTACTTGCTTCTCGCAGCCTCTTGCAAAGGAGCTGGGCATAAGGGTTGTACCAACATTCAAGATTCTCAAGGATGGGAAGGTTATCAAGGAGGTCACTGGTGCAAAGATAGATGAGTTAGCCCATGCGATCGAGACAGTGAAGTCAAGCTGAGCAAAAACTTGAAAAAATGCAGCAATTAGCATGCTATCACTAGTTGTACACTATGGGATGAACCACCCTTTGTGGAAGTGGATTATCAACATGGAGAAAAACAGCTGTTCTAGTTCTTCTTATGATGATTTGCCAATCATTCAGGACAATATACAATCATCCATGTGGAGCGCATGATGTAAATAACCATTTTGTGCTTCATGACAATATCGTTGCTTTCTGATCTACTAATATGCATGTGATCCTAGTAGCAAACTACATAAATTATCTTGCGGAACCCTCAACTGTTACCAGCATTAAGATATGGAGTTCAGATTGTCTATGGTATTTCTGTGGACCATATGTTTGAATCTGTTGCTAAAACAAATATATGAGATGTAGAGCATAAATTGCATGTTAGGTTTTATACCAAACTTACCACAAAAAGCAACTCAAAATGAATCAAAATAATTTACATGGGGCTTCAGATATAACATGAACTGTGAAGAACTGAAGGTACCTTAATGACATATGATCACTGATCAGTGGTTCCTGCATTCCTGAGCCTTGACAGTTCAATTAGCTCTGTTTTGTGCCTGTCTAACATGGGTCATCTAAAAATAATCCATGTATCTCATAGCAAAGAAAGATGTCTGCTGCTTTTCAGCTCCTCGCAGATGTCTCGACACACTTGTGTCGATCCTCGACCCAAGTAGACCCTGACTGTTTGAAGGGTAATTTTGTTCTCATCAGCGACCTAACTCTTTCTGCCTCCTCCCATTGTTCTTTCCCAGCATATATATTCGACAACAGTATATAGTTCCCGGTGTTCCGCGGTTCCAACTCAAAAAGCTTGTTTGCAACAATTTCTGCTATCTCAACATTGTCGTATGTCTTGCACGCACTCAGCAGTGCACCAAGAGCCCCTGGATGGGGCCCCATTGGCATCATCTGCACCATCTCGTATGCTTCCTCAAGCCTCCCTGCTCGGCCAAGCATGTCAACAACACAGGCATAGTGATCTACACAGCGCTCCATCCCATAAACCTGCACCATCGCCTCCCAATACTCCAATCCTTTATCAACAAGCCCTGTATGGCTGCACGCAGTAAGCACACCGATAAAAGTGATTGGATCAGGCCTGACTTCCTGAGCTTGCATTCTCTCAAACACTTGAAGTGCCAGCTCTGCATGCCCATGAGTCGCCAGCCCACTAATAAGTGCAGTATAGGGGTACGCATCTGGTTGTGCAATCTCTCTAAAAGCACTGAGAGCCTGCTCAACATTTCCGCATTTGGCGTGCATATCTACGAGTGCTGTAAGGACCTTCTCATTCCTTTCAATGCTCTTCCTGTTGACATAAGTTCCAACCCAGTCAGCCAACTCCATGCTGCCAATCTGTGCAGTAGCAGAAATAACCCCAACCATGGTGACTGCATCAGGCTCAATTCCAGCTGCCTCCATTTCCCTAAACACCGCAAGCGATGCCTTTGGACGCCCACTCTGCGCATACCCATTAATCATCGCAGTCCACGACACAAGATTCTTTGCCGGCATTTTATCAAACAGCTCACGCGCGCTCCGCATCAGCCCACACTTGCAATACCCAACAATCAACACCGACCACGACGGCGAGTCCCGGGTAGGCATTTCATCGAATACGCGGCGAGCGGAAGTGACGTCGCCTGTATTGACGTAGACGACCACCATGGCATTCCAGGAGACCTGGGTTCTGGTGGGCATGGAGGCGAAAAGGGCCTCAGCGGCGCGCACGGAGGCGAGGCGGGCGTGTGCGCAGAGGAGCGAATTGAACGACACGGCATCCGGGAGCGGGATGTCAGCGAGCGCGGCGTGGGCGGCAGCGAGGTCGTTGCACTTTGCGTAGAGGTCGACGAGCGCGTTGGCGACGGGGAGGCGGGCGGGGAAGAGCGCGAGGCGGAGCGCGAGGGCGTGGAGGGACGCCCCGAGCGGGAGGAGGCCGAGCGACGCGGCAGCGTTGAGAGCGAAGGGGAGGGAGAAGTGGTCGGGAGAGACGGGCAGGCGCGGCATGAGGAGGAGCAGGCGGAGCGCGGCCTGAGGGCGCGGCTTGGAGAGGCGGCGGAGGGCACGGTTGAGGAGAGAACGCAGGACGGCTGGAGGGGTGTCGGCGTGCGCGCGGATGAAGTGCGCGTGGACGGCGGCGGCCGGCGGGGGCGGGTGCTTGGAGTCGATGGCGCGGGTGAGGTGGGCGATGCGCGCGCTAACGATGCGTTGGTCCGGCATGGGGGTGGTGACGGAGAATGAACCAAGGTGATGGAGGCTTGGAGTTGGGGGCCAGGGGAAACTTTTTACCCTGGAGTTTTGAAAGTTTGGGCTGGGCTGTTTTTTTTTTGTACAGCGGATGGGCTGAGTTGGACGGCCCGATTGTTGAGTTGGCACTTTTCTAATTTTCTTTTTTTATTTTCACCCTCTTTTACTGCTCTACCGCCTCTCTGCACGAAAAGATGGCACGGGCCACGGAGCAGTTGTTGCCTTTGGGCTTGGACTGCGAAACATACGAACTTGGATTGACGAAAATTCGTACATATCAATATAGCCTCTAAGCAATAGATTTAAAAATTTTCAAGAAAGTCGTTCCTTCGATTCAACCGTGGATTATAATGTAAAATTTTAAGAAGCAGCTTCGAGAAAGCGTTTGGTTCTATTTAGATAATTAGATTACTTGTTTTGAGACCTTGGAAAGCGACTCTTGAATTTTCGAGGAACAGCTTCAAGAAAAACCAATAAGCAATAAATTATACTGTGATTATAACCCGAAAAGAGTGGTAGACACCAGGGCTGGCCAATGGCTGCTTCATCTCGACCACCTAATTCGCTATCCGGAACAAACAAACCAGAAACTCACGGATCCAACAGCCATGTCACTCTGCAGTAGTGCGAGTGCAAGTGCAGGGAAACGATGAGAGTTGAGCAGCCAGACCCAGGTCAGGTGCCTCCTCGTCCTCGCCACCCCTAGCCTCCCACCTACTGCACCAACCAAACAGCTACAGCAAGGTGCTGCAGTTGATACGCCTGTCTCTTTCCCATCATTGGCTCCCCCTCGCACATGCCCTGCTCTGCTTTCCCCTAATTGCACCCTATCACCTTGCTGTTTACCCGTCCATTCCCCCAGAGGAGCAGCAACGACACATTACACGCAGGAATATGCATGCATATATCTCAATCTATGTAATCAGTATGAACAGTTACGTGTGGTTTGTTTTCTAGAGCTTAATACTTATATGGTCATTTCTGAAAGGGCAAACGTTTTGGCTTCTCGGGTTTTATTTTTTTCTTAAAAGCACTGCTGAAAACTCTTGTGCAGGGATCGCTTGTGCGGTTAGGACAATAGCAGTGCAGCGGCTACACCACCAAGAAAGTGAGAAGGATGCCTGCTCCCGATTGCCATTCCCGGGGATCCAGGTGTTGCTTATCTATTCGCCGATTGGGGGATCTCAGAAAGAGCCAGGGTCTCCAGGCCAATAATTCCACGTCAGCCCGCTGTCCGCTTGTGGCAACCCTGTATCGGGCAGCAAAATTATTGCCCAGGCCG
Organism: Olyra latifolia; assembly: GCA_036346145.1. Lineage (NCBI taxonomy): Eukaryota > Viridiplantae > Streptophyta > Magnoliopsida > Poales > Poaceae > Olyra > Olyra latifolia. The sequence continues at coordinate 4,904,014 of CM070523.1, read as the reverse complement.
GACTCCCAACACGCGTACCGGATCCACTTGACACAATTCCAAGCAGGGCGAGCTGTTTTCCATGTGCCTCCAGGGCTGCACCTGCACGACGGTACACAGTACACACTGCTCGTCATCAGCTACGCAGACGGCTACTCGTTTCGCTAGATACGCGCAGCAGCAGCAGCAGCACCAGAGGCTGCCTGCCGAGAAGAAAGCTGAGTAGATCATGGAGCAAAGCAGCTAATGGCAGCAGCTACTAGCGGCACATTTTTTTTATGGCATTTTGAGGCAGGAATGGTCGCCATGGCAGCAGACAGGTGGTGCGCTCACTGCTCAGTCACCCGCTCGGTGACTGGTCCAATCGCTCAAAGGGCGGTCGCTTTTGGCGGAGACGAATCAGAGATCAGCCTGTGGCGAGAGGAGAGCGCCGCAGGCTAGGGCTCGAGCTAGGGAGCGTGGATAAGGCACGAGCCACGAGGCTGGCCATGCTTCTTTCCCGGGCCGAATCCGTTGGGATCTCCACGCCAGCTTCGCAGTGGCGAATCGAGGCGAACGCATCGTCCCTCAGATTCAGATGAGTCAGAGAAGTACTCGCGAGCAGCCGCGCGGCTATAGCATGGCGATCCCCATTGGATGCCAAGAAGGCTCGAGCAGAGACGGCCTCGCCACGCAGACGCGCACAGAAAACAAAGGCGAGATGAGAATGGCGGAGGCAGGCAGTGGCATTGAGAGTTGAGAGACAGCGACGCTGCTCCCCTCTGCGACGCCAAGAAAGAAAGATGCGCACTGCAATGCCGATGGATGATGGATCGCCAGTTGTAGGATTGGACAGGAGCAAGAGGAAGGGGAAACGCATTGCAGAGCATATGCGCATCACGCGGAATTCTATCTGACGCAAGTTTGCGACCCCAAGAAAGATATGATCATTAACAGCTTGACAATATACACGAACAATCCATACCGCGAAAAATATCGCCACTCGACGACGAAGGCTGCGGCGACCACCGCCACGGCCGCCGGAGGCAGAGGTACACGCAGAGGCGGCTCAAGAGAGCATCCCCGAGCGTCGCTGTCTGACAGATCGGCAGCTTTGAACCACCCTGCCGCCCGTCGCTGTGGCTTTCGCCCGCACCGGACACGGGACAAGAACGACAACAAGAACAGAGTGATGAGGTGATGAGGACTGGTTACTAGCTAGTAGCAGACAAAAGGAATGCCCAGTCTATCTATCTGCACAGACGCCGGCCGGCCGCCGGCCGGCGACCGACCGACCGACCGATCACTTGCTTGTCTCAAAACTGCCCTTGTCGTTCTGGCTCGCCAAGTCCATCATCGAATCCGTCCCATTATTGCAACGCCGCGCCGCCAGACACCGATCCGTCCACGTCGTCGCCGTCCTCCCGCCTCTGCCAGAAGCGAGAACAAGAATTCAGTTGCGAAATTGGTGGTAGGGGAAGATCCATTGGGTTGGAGTGGGTCGCTTGGTGTGTTTACCTGTTGGGACGTGAGGAGGAGAAGCGGGTCGGGGGTGCAGGGCGGCGGGGCCTCGAAGACGGCGAGGGGGAAGTGCTTGAGGACGACGCCGACGTCGAAGCAGATGACGCCGGAGGAGGGGAAGTCGACGCGGATGCCGCGGACGGGGAACCAGAGGAAGAGGTCCTGCGCGGAAACACCGGAGAGCCCGGCGATCCGGCCGCGGCTGATGACCCCGGCCACGGTAACGTTGTACCGCAGCCCGACCTCGAAGCGCGCCGTGCACGCCGCCTCCAGCGCCGCCTCGAAGCGCCCGCTGATGTTGTCGTGCCTGAACTCCGCGATCCCCGCCGGCAGCAGCCCCCGCGGCAGCTCGTTCGCCCGCAGCACCTCGTGCGCCGCCTCCGCCGCCGTCGCCGTCGCCGGCGCCGCCTCGCCGCGCCAGCACCCACACCCCACCGCCGCCACGACAAGCAGCGTCCACAACGCGGCCGCCATTCTCGAAGAAGCCGGCGATGCCGGGCGCGGAGAGGAACGGGATGGAAGGCAGGGGAGGGGAGGCGAGGGAGGCAATAATTGAGGGGGCTCGGGCTCGGGCTCGGATGGAAAAGGAATGAAGAAATGCGGGGGGAATGGATGGGGATGGACGCGGGTGGGTGGGGCCGACCTTCCCGTGACCGGAAACCGCTTAATTAGCGGACTCGGTTTGCTCCGCGTAAAGTGCTTTCCGCGGAGGCGTTTTAATTATGTTTAGCACGTAACAGAACAGCAACAGCATCCGCGCCCGGCTCGGCAGGTCGCGGCTGTTGCGCGACGCCAGCCCGCGATTGGCTGCCTCTTTCCTGGTTTCGCGACGCCAGCGTGCAATTAGCTGCCTCTTTCCTGTTCTTTCGCTGCGCATTATAATTATCACAATATCTCATCATCTATCTGCTGGCCAACTTTGCCCGCCGTCCTCTAACATCCAGCAATTATCGCCGGGCCTCTATCTTCTCCACCTCTCTCTAAGCTAAAGGCGTGCTGGACCTCAACTGTAACCCAAAAAACCCTAACCTAAGAGCACATGGAGCATAAATCGCTACGCAAATCCGATGATGAGTGAAATGGACAGAAATATTTATGGTCGTAAGGCGACTGTCGAGTAACAAATCCATTCAAACGAACCATGAGTTGGTTACACGAGAGAAGAATTAGCGGTTCAATTCATAAAGTGAAACTAATGACCTGACTGATCGTATGTTGCTGACCTGATTACAGTACAAATGATAAGCTAACAACAATTCAAATAAGCTGTCTAAGCTGAAGTCAGTGGAACGTTATGTTAAGCTGGATTTTGAAAGATTCTTAAATCTGCTTTTTAAAGTCGGTCCATTTTGTTTATGTTATTTTTAAAAACTTTTAGAGGTGGCTTGATTAAAAAAAACTAGAATGAAAAAACCAAATTGATTTTCTAGTTTAAATAAGATAACCCCCTTCGGACATGCTAACCTAGTAGTTACTAATGAAGCCCTATATGACAATATAATACCCACTAAAAGTTTTAGAGCTCTAAAATATGTATTAACTTCAAATGCATTTCTAAAACATAGTTATATCTATCAAATTATTATAAATAATAGCTTGAAATATACGTATAGGATGAACGAAAGAACACCCACGTATAGCGACTTCTTCCATGTACCTACAAGTGCCGGCATGCAGTGATGATGGATGAGAATAAACCATAATATAAAAGGTAGATTTAATATGCGAGGAACTGCTCCATGGCACAGTGCGGACAACGTCATAAGACACAAGTTACAGACGAAATTCACCCAAAAATATACTGATTTGTGTAGCCTCAACATGGTAATAGCTCTATCTTATATGTTGGTTTCTATCCACCTCCACAATCCTAAGCAATATAATACTACTAAACTTTATGTGCTTTAGGATTCAGAATGAAAGGGATCATGCACTCTCATGCGGTCATGCGCCACAATCCGAACCGTGGAACGAACTACTTAAAATCTAATCTACACAATAGTAAATATTACTGGTGTGAAATGGAAATGGCGAGTGCCGAGTGCGTCGCGCTGATACTGTTGCGCATGAGAGGAGCATGTGGCGTGGGCGCAGAGGAGTAACTCGTCGTTGCACGGCTGACGGGGAGGTCAAACGGATCGGGAAATGGCTGCGCGGCGGAGGGAAGAAAAGGAACCCGAGGAGGACGACGACGAGATTACCGGGCGTCCGTGGAGCGCCAGTGATCGGTACTGCCATGTGGGGCCCGGGCTCCAGTCACAGTAACGCAAGTTTTGTTTCTTCTCTCTCGCGACAGCACCAGCATCGGCTTCCTCGCCCAGCAGATTGTACTGCTGTACTAGACTACGTAACAAAAATCCTAACAGGAAAAAGTCCATCGACCAAAACCGGCTACAGCCTCTGTTGCCGACGCTCATTTGTCCTCCTGCTCGCCTGTATATAGCTTTGCTGTTCGCGTTATGTCGATAGCACGGAGGGTGAAATAATCAGTGGTTGAAAATAAAATATTTTGATTTCAAATAATCAGTGGTTGAAAATAAAATATTTTGATTTCTGAAAGTCTTTTTTCTCCAATGATTTGAAACCCTTTTTATAAATCTTAAAGCCTACCTGAACTAAACATTCCGGTTTCTCGAAACGAAACATTTGAGCTAGGTCATTCAACCATAATTAGAGTATTGCAGCTGATCATATGGGTTTTCGACCATCCATGGTGGCAGTACGAAAAAAAATTGCAGCTGATTATGTTTCAAAGGAAAGGTAAATGGTAGTAGCTTATTCAGCAATCACATGCATCCTATAGCTTTGCGGATTACTCATGCAACTAATTGCTTGGGTGGCTCAATCAAATGCACTAATAATGCAGGCACAGACGAACAAGAAACGAATGCATTATGTCCTCCACTGGGAAAATGAGTGCATTAGTTGTGCATCTGGATTTTGGAGGCTTCCGTCCTACAACGCATGTGCTCCCTCATATTCAGTCTGACATCTCAGTGTACCTGACCAAAGATAAATTGTCGTCCAACACAAACCAGCAAGGAATTAATCATGGGTCCGGAGAAAACTTGCGTATTCTCCTTTCCCAAATTCCCCAATATGCACTGAACAAAAAATGCCTTTTTCCTAAGTTGCAGATTAACTATGTATGGTATTGTTAGCGATTAGGAGATTCTCGTTCCCCGCTGAACTTACTTCTTGATTGAGGACCATTCAGGCGTCTTTACATGGAGATTTAGCTTTAGATATGTCAAAAGATACTCAAGACATGAGACAGAGGGAAAGATCAGGTTATCCTAGTTCGGAACTCTCGCGACGGAGATAATAACCCTACTCCAGTGCTTGTGTTTCTGTATACGAATGTGTTTTACAATGAAGCCCTATCTCTCCTTTTCTTCTTTCTCTCCCCTTGGTCGAAGGGGGTATTTATACTGACATACCAGTGTCACAACTCAACGCACTAATTTTGCCATTTATGTATGGTTACAAATAATAATGACATTAACACGCTCTAAATCCTCGTTGATGCCGGACCGGAGCGTCGTGGCCAACGGCGTGGAGATCGTGGTTGTCATGGGCGTCTTCTTCAGAATGACGGTTACGTCCAGGCAAGAGGTATCCAGGCTAGTGTGTTTGGTCGTATGGCGTATGCCCGTATCCGAGCATGTGTGTCCAGATCCAAGCACATATGCTTAAAGGGTCTCTTAAGTTCATGCTAACATGGTAATGCTCGTGTAGATGCGACCGTGTAGGCCCATAGAGTTCTCCTTGGACATGGCTTTCAAGGGCAATTTTAGGATGTCCCAGGCTACTCGTCCAGAGACAATTATGTAATTTAATATTCTAGTCAATCCCCGACAGTTAGCCCCCGAGACTTAAGTGGAAAACTACTTGACTTGGCCTTCCCCTTGAGTCTTTTGACAGGGATTGGTGACTTGCAACGTATCACTGTCGCAACATCTAATCAATACATCGAGCATGTATGCCCAGGAAACGAGCTTGTTTCCTGCCACGCAAGCATCTCCTTAGCGTTGCAGTTATGGGGTAACTTGGTGAGATCCTTTTCCAATAGTTACTTTGAAAAAAAAATCCGTCCGTTACTGGGCGCTTCGTGGTAGCGCGCTTTGATTGGACGGTTTCAGAAACCATGCAACATGCATCGTTGCACGAATGGGTGGAGGCAGTTCTGGGACTTGTCCGGCTGCGTCCCTTCGCTTTCTTTTTACTCCCATATATAAGGATCTCTGTTGCAGGATGAACTCCACACTTGCATTTGCATCTAAGTACGAAGACAGTTAGCACCCAATCTCCTTAATCTCCTATTTGCTTCCTGCTTCCCTGCCCTCTCCACCGCCGCGTCGGATCCTATAGCGGAACTTGGAGTGAGCAAGATCAGCGCGGCACGCCTCAAGGCGTTGGACGAGTTGGGGCTTCTCAACCCTAACTTGTGGCCCGTTACTGGCGATGAGGTGACTCCCGTCCCAATGAAGAGGTTACTCCCGCCCCGGCGAAGGATGAGATCGCCTCCTTCGAGCTTTCCTCTATCCACGGCCTTCGCTTGCTCGAAAGCGAGTTCCTAGAGGCCATGCTTGCACACTGTGAGTGCAAAATCGCCAACCTCAATCCTATTTCCATTCTCATTTTGGCTATTTTCTCGCAACTATGCTAGGGATACCTAAGCATCATGCCTACTGTCAGTCTTTTTCTTCACTTTTATTCCCTGTTCTGCACAAGTGAGGGCTCCTCCCCCATCGGTCGCGTCTAACCGCGCCTCCGCTCCAACTGTCCTTATGGATTCTTGGGCCTCGCGCTCAAGGATTCGATCTCCAAATGGTCAGAAAACTGGTTTTATTTGAAGATGGCAGAAGGGAATACACTCCATTACAACGGAGCTTTCCTGGCGGAGGACTTCTTCGGGCCCTCGTGCAGTTGGAGGAGGAGACGACATTGAACACCATCAACGAGTTGATGAACATAGGGCTTACCAGGCACGTAATTGCACGGGATTACCTGAGCAATAGGGTGAACCCACTGCGGAGGCGTGAACACCCTTTGTACGAGATCACAGGGTGGAATGATCTCACCCGTGAGAGCAATTCCCGTAAGTTTGCTCTTGAAATTTCTCTTGTTTGTACTAGCTTTTTGCCCCTTTTGACACTAACCTCCCATTTTTTTATATGCAAATTCAGATAAGGACTGGCTTGACGATCGTGTAAAGAGTAGTTCGTCCCTCTCAGGGGCTAGGAGCCGGGGACCTCGATGCAGTGCCCGCACGACATCCTTGAGCATCGCAGACCGATAGGCGTTCTGATCCTTTTGTGGAAATAGCTTCACGGTTTCACCTGACTTAACTCGTGGATCTCTTACAAACATACGATCATTGCATTATCCCATTTTAGGAGAAGGTACCTTTGGCCTTGGCACTTGCTCAAATCCTACCGCTAAAGCATGACGGGGACGACGATGAAGTCTGGCTCGACGCTAAGTCGAGCAAGAAGGGTTCACGCAAGCACCGAGCTCCGTCGGTGCTACTTGCACCAGTGCCTGCGTCCGAGCCAGCCCTGCGGTCCACAAGACAGACCATGTCGAGGTCAACCCGGGTTACAGGTAATAATGGAATTAACAGATAATTCTGCACCAATTCCACGTCGAGGCCATACTAGTGTCACAACTCAATACACTAATTCTGTCTTTATGGCCAGTTACAGTTAATAATGGAATTAACAAGTCCTAAATCCTCGTTAATGCTGCACCGAACCCACGTCGTGGCCAACGGCATGGAGATCGTGGCCGTTGCAGGCATCTTCTTCAGAATGACAGTTACGTCTGGAGAAGGGGTACCCGAGCTAGCATGCTTGGTCGTATGGTGTATGCTCGGAAGGTCTCTTAACTCTGTGCTAACAAGATAATGATCGTGTAGACGCGACCTAGTATGCCCACGGAGTTCTCATTGGGCATGGCTTTGGAGGGCAATTTAAGATGTCCCGAGCTATCTAGGCAAGGACAATTATGTAATTTAATATTCTAACCAATCCCTGACAAGTATCATCCGAGCTTAGCTTAATTGTGTGTAATTTATATTAAAAAGGAACAATTTTACAGAAACACAGAGTGACATTTGGACTGTTTTTCATACACAGGTCCGGCGGCTAATCACTATCTTCAGGGAAGATACTGCATATGGGTGAACCTAGCTGAGCCTCCGGCGCCATAGATACAAATCATACAATCACGCCTCATGAGCCGTCACAATTGGAAAGCAAAAGGTTTCAATCCATAGTCCCTGGCCCAATTGTTGCAGTGAAGTGGTGGCCATGCTGTCAGTGACAGTGAGGTGGCTCACTGGCTCAAGCAGCTTGTGTTGTTGATCACTCGGCAAGGTTTCGGCTGCTCCTGATGACCACAAGCTGTCGGGGAAGCAGGCGAGGGAGCACCATAATGCCAGTGGGGATCCAAGCACACACACATGTACCAGCAGTACTAGCATACGGGATTCACACGCCACCAATCGGCAAAGATTTTTTATCTGCCTCGGCGGCCCATGCGATCTCTCAGCTCAGCTGCACTGCACGCAGCCTTCGCTTCCGCTCCAGCGATCAACTTTCCGTCGGAATCGATCGATCGACGCGCGACATGTTTGTCTCTTGCTCCCCATGAAGTCCGTACAAAAGCCGATGTGTGTGTGTCACTGAGTACACTGATACGTCCCCAGAATCGAAAGGAACACCTCGAGAAGAAGAGCAGAAAGAGACTACTCTCTCTCTCTAGGTTGCTTGATTGCTCGCCGGCTTTTTCTTTCACCGGCTTGTATGCATGAATGATTTGGAGAAAAAGAAGAATGATTGTGCAAGAGCCAGTATAGCCAGCGCATCATGCGCCACAACCTGTACTGTAACTGGCTCGATCGTAGGTAGGGGAGATAACCAATTGGTATCTATGGATCGTTTAACCTGCCGATCCATTCTCGGATCTGTAGTACGTGGTCAGTGGTCACAGGGTTGAGTGACACCGGTCGCTTCAGACTTGAAAGAGAGCGTACGGTTACTACCCTGAACGGCTGAACGCCTGAACCTAGAGTCCCACCTTTTATGCGCACGCGTGAACTTTTTCCTAAAATTTTAGTAAAAATAGTAGATTTATCATTTGTTTTTCTCGTCTGTTTAAGTATGTGTTAAGAAGTCGCTCTCACATGTGTAGTGGTGTGCATCTTTCTCTAAGCAAGGGAAAAAAATGAAGTTGTTATTCATTCGTCGACTCTCTCTCTGTTGCTCTGCTCTGTTTAGGGAACGAAATGCATGCATCGTCCCTGATGCGCTGTTTTCCACGCCGTAGCTGTTATCACCGAGCCACTCGATCAGAGGTTCGCCGGGTTAGGTCTAGAGTTAATTTATTTATCACGCCACTGACCTTAGGCATCTTCAGCAGTCCGTTTCATTTCCCTTTTGTCCCATCTCTATTCACGTGGCATCTCACCAAATAGAACTGCCTCATCCCTATTCACCTCCCTAACAACTGCTCCGTCACTATTTCTACACTCTATTTTTTCTATTCCATGTCCCATCACTGTTTGTTATAGTAATGAGGCATGGGCCTTGAACACATTGGTGGAGATGCCCTTAGAGAGCGACCAGGTTGATGGAAGCATAGCGATGATGGTGGTGCGACGAGGTGGTGGCCGCCTCGATCGGCTACAGGATCATCTGAGGGTGATGGCTGTGGGAGGCAACAACACGATAGCCAGAGTTATGTTGCACGATGCAAGGCAGCGGAAGAGTTTGGAAGCAGCGAGATGGTATCGGTGCATGGCTGTGGTGGAAGTGTGCAGAATTGCGCCGGGCGGAAAGAGAAGTCGAGCAAGCCAGAGTCGACCAAGTCACCAAAAAAAAAAAGGATAAGATCATAAGACATCACGGATCGGTAGGTGAAGAAGCCACTTAACCAAACCAACGGCGATGGCGAGGACGAGACGTACACCGAGCCGAGTAAATCACCGAGGGAAGCGCACGCAGAATGATGCGGGTGGCGAAAGCTCTGTGCGTGGACGAGTGCGCGCTCGATCTCCTCCGGCGAGTGGTCCATGCACACGTCTCTCCGTCCCTGCGTCTCCCGGTTCCATAATTACGGACGGTCACGTGGAGCCGACGTGGAGTTCAGTCACGTCTTAACCACCGAGGAGTTTAGCCTATTTAATCCAAGCTGCGAGAGCGTGTTAATCCGGGGATGATCGATTGATTTGGGTGTCATGATAGATGCATGCCGGGGCTTGATTATTGCTACAGCTGCTGCTACTAGTTTCAGTTCGTTCACTGTTAGCGTGTGGCTGAGGGGGCGTCATGGGACATGGCTTATGTTTTTTTTAAAAAAAATAGACATGGCTTATGATTGGTAACTGCTGGTATCGACCACTTCTTGAGAGTTTGTGTCTTTTCTGTTTTGTGTGGTACATGGACACGCTAGGAGTATCACCACTCAATATGAAAGGAACAACAAGTAGGAGACTTGTTCTCCAAAAAAAAAAAAGGAGACTACCAAATACTTCAAAAGTTTGAAGAGGCCCAGTGCAGGGTTGCAGCGAGGCGTCGTTAGGCCATAAGAAATTAAAGGCATATGGGCCTGGGCTTGGAACGAGTATAATTAATTTTGTAGGCCCACCAACGTGATTACGGCTTGTGTTTTACCGTTTGTCACGGACTATGGATTATAGACCATGAACATTTCTCTAGGACGTTTTTTAAATATCTTAAAGAACTATGGGCCCCTTGAGCCGCTTCCATGAGCGACTCAAGAGGCGACTCAACCACACCACCAAAGCCCCTCCCAATGGCATCCTTCCTCATCACCGCTAGGCCGACCTTGGCACAGGGTTAGTTGCCGATGACCGGAGGCCGCTAAATCTAGCATGGAGGCCGTCTTGGCGCAGGGCTGCTAGATCCCGCGTGGTTGAGGCCCTTCCTCCTATTCCTGGGCTTCATAGTGGTGATTGGAGCTCGAAGAAGGTCGGATCTAGTGACGTGGAAGCTTGTGGTGGCTTGTGGAGGTGGTGACAGTGGCCTCCTTCACCTTCTAATTGTGTTGCCTGGGGTAGGTGCAGGCTAGAGACTGCGGATGGCGGTTGTGGAAAACATGGGCCCTGAGTATCCAAAGATATACTACAGGACGTACCACCTCTTTGGACCGAGTCAATTGGGCCTTCCAGAAGGCAGGCTTGGAGGACGGTGCGGCCCGGCATTATCTATAAGGAAACGGATTCGTTTTCTACTTGAATACATGGATATATGTGTAGCTGAATCGGTTATATCTGTGTCTTCCATATGCGGATTAGGGATTCTATCTGTAACCCGACCCCCTGCACTATATAAATCGGGTCCGGGGACCCTAGTTCGGCATCCAATTCCACATCTCACAATCATCATCATCAACCACCATAATACAATCCACGAGCACAGGAGTAGGGTATTACCTCCCCCGAGGGCCCGAACCTGTATAAATTCGGCTCCGTGTGCTACCATCGTAGTTGTGATCTTTCGTGACGCTTCTAAAATACATTGCCGACGCAAATCGTCGACAGTTGGCGCGCCAGGTAGGGGCTAGCGTCACGATCAACTACGTCGACTTCGATGGCTTTCATTGGCGGATTCGTCTTCACCTACGCTCCTAGCCAAGGTTTCATCTTCGGAGATCTCGGCTTCATTGCCGGCGACTTTGGAGAGCTTCGGTTGTGTGAGCCGAACTTCGTTCGGTCCACGCAGTACCGGGGGAGATGGTACGCGACTCCGACCTCACCTCACCTCTTTGGGATCTCTTCCCTGGATTCCGATCCAGAGGAGATTCGATCTGATGATGATGATTCCGACTGGCCAACTGCTGGGTTTCCCATCGGTTACGGTCGGGATCCACCGTTTCTCTCTTCGCCAGCTCCTCATGTTGACGAAGCATCGAGTGGCGATCCGACTCCTAGCCAGGATCATTCTCGATCGGTCAGGTTACAATCCTCGATCGTGGTCCGCCTGCTCGATTTGAAAACTCAGCCGCTGTTTTCCGTCGGATAACATGCCGGTTTTTCCAATCCGGGCTAAGGAGCGGGACACGGCGCGTATACACTGGGGCGAGTTTTCTGAGTCAAGACTCGGAGACGACTCAAGCCAAGCCAAATTCCCGAGTGGCTATGCCATTCGGACTGGTCAATTCGGCCGAAAGTTTCCAGCAGATTCGTTCTGCCGAAACTCAATCGGATCCCCTGATGACCAGAGATCCTGCATGTGAGGTGGGAGTCATAATCACTCCCATCGACGAGCCAACTAATCAGGACCAGTTGAGCCTTTTCTTCTCAGAATCTGAGTCGGAAGAGAGCGTCAATAGGTTCCCCGATTTCCGCGGCGTCAACATGCTGAACGGCCAAGCCTCTGGATCGGCCCGGCACCTGCGCAGGTAGGTAGGAGCGAACCAAACCGCTGGCGGAGAAGACTTGCGCGACCAATTACGCGGTCGGCGAGGAAGTCCGGAGGAACCGCTTCAAGTCCGTATAGGAGATCACTCGGTCTTCCGTACGCCACAGCAGAACATCCTCGCTTGTAAGACCCTCTTGGACAATGTTGGCCCTTTACTTGGAGAGAACAACCCCGCATCGCCAATCATGGAACAAATTAAGGCCATGGTAACGGCAGCGACTGTCCAAGGCACTCGGGACCAACCGGCCAACTCGGCCAGGAGCCAGACTGCTACAAGTAGTACTCGGCGCAGTCGGCACACGCGGAGTCGTGGGCAAGACGCCTGCCGGAGTGCGAGCCGCGACCTCCGCCTCGACATCGAAGCCCGACGCAGGGAGCGAGACGAAGATCGGCACCGTACCCCACCGCACCGGAATCTCCCCCGACGATCTCCTTCCCCTGGGGAAGGGTTGATCGACGGATCAAGGCATTCACTCCGACTCGACAGTAAACCGCCCGAGGGGTTCAACCCTAAAGGCATTGTGAAATTTGATGGAGAACGGGACCCTGAGGCTTGGTTGCAGATTTATTCTTTAGCTTATCTAGGCCGCGGGTGGAGGATACGACGTGATGGCAAATTATTTGCCCGTCATGTTAACCCTCCCGCCGAATCGCTCAAGGGCCTTCCAGAGAACTCGATCGATTCTCGGGAGAGCTCTGCGACGATTCGTTGCCAATTTTCGTGGCACTTACGAAAAAACAGGACCCAGTGGGATTTTATCGACTCATCGAAAAAAGATGAGTCGTTAAAGGATTTCATTCGGCGTTTCACCAAGAAGAAAAACACAATCCGAGAGATCTCAGAGGCGGTCGTCGTCGCAGCCTTCCAGAAAGGAGTTCGCGACCCCGATCTAATCAAGAAGATGTCTCGGAAGCCTCCGACTACCGTCAAGGAGATGTTCGCCCTGGCAGATTGATATGCTACCGCCTCGGATGCTCTCGCTGAGCGTCAAGAGGATCACCCAAGCAAGCACGAAAGCGAGAAGGACAGGCCTGAGTCGTCCTCCAAGAAGGACAAGAAGCGTAAGGGTGAGGAGATGGTAGCGGTCGCGGATCAGGGACGGCTAAGGCCGCCTCGACCCGCCAACTACAATAAAGTCATGGAGGCACCGTGTCCTTTCCATCCAAACGGGAAGCATGCGGCCAAGAACTGCAACATCTTGAAGAAGTTCGCTGAGGATCACAACAGCGACACTCCGAGAGATGCCAAGCAAGATGAAAAGCGCGGCCCTCCTGAGGGCGACGCCTACCACTACTTGCGAACATGATATTACAACCGGTTCCAAACCTCTTTCACAACCGGTTTTGGAACCGGTTGTAAGCCACCGGGAGTAATACTCCCGGGTATCACAACCGGGTCCACGAACCGGTAGTAATATTAGCAAAAATTAGAAATATATTGGGAGAAGTGGGATTTGAACCCAGGACCTCACACCTCTCCTCGTGACCCACGCCTCACCCTTCTAGCCAATCCACCCACGCGTGCTCTCTGATGAGAGTAGGACAATCATTCCTTTTAGCATTTTGAAAATAGGGCTTCTACAACCGGTTGGGGGCATGAACCGGTTGTAGAACCCAATTTCTACAACTGGTTCGTGTCTCCAACAGGCTGTAGAAGTCCACAACTGGTTGGGGACATGAACCGGTTGTAAAAATTGGGCTCTACAACCGGTTCGTGTCCCAAACCGGTTGTAGAAGATCTCTCATGGCTTCTGTCCTAACGAACCGGTACTAATGCACCATCACAACGGGTTGATATCCAATCGGTAGTGATGGGTCGGTAGTAATGCCTAGTTCTCTAGTAGTGTACCAAGAAACCGAGCGAGAGCTCAACTACATATTCGGGGGACCGGACGCATACGAGTCCAAGCGTAAGCAAAAGCTTACCGATCAGGAAATCAATGCAGCTATTCCGGTAACCCCCGGGTATCTCCAGTGGTCTGAAATTTCGATCATATTTGATCGCTCAGATCACCCAGATCACGTCTCATGCCCAGAAAGATATCCACTCATCCTGGATCCTGTGGTACAGGGCGTCCGACTGCGCAAGGTCCTGGTTGATGGCGGGAGTGGATTGAATATCCTTTTCGCTAAAACTCTGGGCGAGATGCAGATCCCAAGAACGGCGCCCAATGACGAGACGCGTCGTTTCATGGTATAATTTCGGGAACCTCATCGGTGCCAATCAGGAAGATCGCTCTTCCTGTCACCTTTGGCACTCGGGATAATTACCGGACGGGGAACCTCAGCTTTGAGGTGTCCGATTTGAGATGCAGATCACGCGATCTTGGGAAGGCCGGGCTTGGCCAAGTTTATGGCTGTCTCACACTATACCTATCTGGTTATGAAGATGCCAGGTCCGTGGGGCGTAATCACGATCCGTGGAGACGTCAAGTTTTCCTACCTCCTCGATAGGAAAATTGTGACTTCGCCGACCCATCGAGGCGGCAAATGAGTTGGACAAGATCCGCAGTACCACCACCTCCGCGACGGCGTTCTACCAAGCAAGAAGCCAACTAGGTCAGCAAAGCAGTTCGCAAAGATGATGAGTAAAGAGGCGCCTGCGTTCTTCCACAAGTAGATCAGGACGTCCTCACATCACTCAGCGATACGCCCGGGGGCTCGCCTGGGCAAAGGAACATCAAGCAGTCGCGTCGGTGCTATACCTAAACGACTATTGTAATCCATGTTTATAATAAAATAAAGATAAGTTTTCGCTCACATTGTCTTAACGCTTATGCAATTCAGTTTCTGACTTGCTACTTATTTGTATATCAATTAAGTAGTAAGTCGGGGCTACACTTAATTAGGTGCGCAATCGCGCACCTAATCTTTATCTAACTCGACATTACTACCTCGAAGCTAGTAAGTCGGGGGCTACACCTAATTAGGTGTAGTCTGCGCCTAACCAATACCTAATCGATTTTTTCTCTTTTAAGTCTATGATGAAGCCTAGAAGTTTATTCGGGCCAGAGCCATGACTTAAGTAGAGAAAAGATGGTTAGCATATGCCATGTCGAAAATGGAAATCATATACATGGATAATTTACGAGTTCCTATATTTTTACAGGAAATCTAACTCTAAGTTGTCTAAAAGGCACTCGATCGTCGGCCACTTCTCGGCGGCGCCATCGCCTCTTCCGAAAGCAAAGCGGTTATCCTGACGTCAAGATCGATTCGAGGATAGTGCGACTTGACGATGCCCAACACTTGACTGAAACTCGTCAGGCCGACTTCCCTGAGCCGCACCTTCAGTTGCTGGGGGGCTTCAGTCCACCTCTGAATCAGCTTGGCCCGAGAACTCGGTTCGACTTCGCCAGCATAGAGTTGGCGTCGAGTGGGTTTCACCGCCACCAAAAGCTCATCATATCGCGCTTGCGCAATCTTAGCGTTCTCCTGAAGAACGTTATACTGCTCTAGCGTCTTCCTCCTATACTCTGTCAAAGAACAGGGAATACACGATTACATAACCATGTAAACACTGAGGTTCTGAGTCGGTCGGGTCTGGGGGCTTACCCTTCAACTCGGCGACGGCTTTGGCCTCCGACTTCTCCAGGCGGCTTCTCCGCTGAAGCTTTGGCGACAGGGCGTCATGCACGCACATGATACGGACACAACGCTATCCACCACACACAAGACAAGCAAATTCGACTTAGGTCAGGTACTTACAACGGAGGAACCCGCAAGGTCGAACTTTTCGCCCTGCAGCTCTTAATCCGAACTGCAGCTCCCGACGCTCCTTGGCTGCCTCGGTCCAGACCCCGATGACCTCCCCTTCTACGGATTTAATCTGTTCTATTTTAGGGAGGAAGTAATTGAGGAACTTGGTTTTCTTCTCGGAGTATTCACTGAGTTCCTGCAAAGACGAAGGATGGTCACCGTCCTAACTCGAGCAAAAAGAGATTTACTCCACAAATCAAAAAGCTTACCCGAAGCTATTCGGCGCCAAGACTCACGCAAGATACTCGAAGAAGGCTTTCTCATCTCTCCTCGGCCTCGCGTCGACAAGGGCCCAGTTCCCGGCCTCGTCCCTCCAACCTGCTAAGAGCTTTGGCTCAGTCTCCTTTGGGGGAGGTGGGGCTAGCGGAGGATCTCCTCTACCAGGCTCGGCCCCGCGCGCCTCACGGACGGACTCGGCCTGAGGTCATGGCGTAGCACCTCCCCGACCCCAGTTCGACGCGGCTTCACGACTTTTGTCAAGTGGGGGCACCAGATCGGCCGATGGAGGAGGAGCCCCCGACTCGGCTTAAGGTGCTCGACACGGCTCGGTCGGGCGACTTGACGGAACCTCTACCGATGGTTTCCTAAAATAGGGAATATTTCGGTTAAGGGAATGCAAAGGAAGACTGTCGAGGGGTGGCGGAGTTGAGCTTACTGGTTGGTGGTCTTAATCTTGATCTGGCGCCTTTTCGAGAGGAAGCCCGCTCAAGATCGTCGGGTGGGCCTCGACCTAGCTTGGGGTTGAATTTTTTTCCTTTGGCGTCGACTACCGCCTGATCCTTGGGGGTGAGTCCCCGACCGCACTGAAGCCGGTTGATTGGCCCGTTCCCTCTTGGGGAGCCTCGCCTACCTTTGGCCCCGAGCTTCGTGGGCCGCGTCCTCCGGACGGCGGAACTTTTTCCTCCGCTAGGGGAGCCGGGCCCTTGCCTTTCTTGGCAACCGGGGTGTCTTCAGGTTCTCCCCCTGGTCGCTTCTCGACCTTGTTCGCAGGAGCATCAGGAGTTGGGGCCGCGGGCACGAAAGCCTGGCGACCCTACATAGGAACACGACATCCCCAAATAAGCTTCAACAACATGTTTGCCTGGTGTTCAACGCAAGTAAAAAATATATACTCGAATCTTACCTCAGGAGGTGGATAGTTAAAAGAGAAGCTCCTGGGACCCCAGGATTTGAAAAAATAGTTCCAGGAGCGAAGAACTCGGAGAGTCGATTGATGGTGTCCGAGTTGGAGATTGGGACATCCGTTTCTCTGGTAGAGTCGGATGGCCCGGTGTACTCGAACCCGAGCCTGATCCTCTCCTTGAGTGGCTGCACACGGCGTTTCGTAAAGGAAACTGCAATAGCAACGCCGGTCAACCCCTCTTCTTTGAGACGTTGGATCAGGCCAAGTAACTCGGTCACCTGACCCATTTCAGAGGAAAGAGGGAGAGAATTCCAAGAGGAGAAAGCTCGGGGCTTTCTCCCATCAAAGCAAGAAAGCGGGGGTTAGAACAAGAAACTAATCTCGATGCCACCCTTCAAAGAAGTCCGGCGGCAAAGCGAAATACTCCTTGAGGCCGCTCCGAGTTGAATCTGACCCGCCGACGGCCTTAGGGGCGTTATCGGTGGGGTTGGCCTTCAAGAAGAAGAGATGACGGAAAAAGGCGAAATAGGGAGCGATCCCTAGAAAAGCCTCACAAAGATGAACAAAAATTGAAAGTTGAAGGATGGAATTGGGATTCAAATGGAAAAGCTCAATCCCATAATGATGGAGCAAATCGCGAAGAAAGGAGGATGCGGGGAGTTCGAACCCGCGGGAGAAGAAGGATTCGAAGACAACAATCTCCTCTTGATGAGGAGTGGGGGAGAATTCACCTGCGGCGGTGCGCCAATCGATGAGCTCCGGCGTTGGAAGAACGCTAGCGTCAACAAGGGCCTGCAGTCGCTCGTCGGTGGTGTTTGATGTTGCCCAGTCCCCCGCCATTGGAATGTGGCGGATCTGAAGATTGGCGATGGTGGCGGTGCTAAGATTGCTTGGAGGCGGCGGAAGCACGAAAACCCTAGCGGAGGATTTCGGGGAGGTGAACGGTTTGAGCGCACAGTGCGAGCGTACCGGTTCAAACTCCCCGGTTGGCTTCACTTAAAAGGAAGCAGACAACGTTTCGTTTCCGCGCAAGGCGGGAAGGAAATGAAGCCCTAAAATTATCATTTCAGGACTTGGGTACAGATCTAAGTCCCTGAGGACATGCTCTATAAGGGCCGTCAGCTGTACACGATTTACTCGGGTACAAGTGTCACTCGGGTCCACTTAGTCAGGAAAATAGTGCGCCCTCTGTTGGGCTCATTGCCAGTCTTCAATTCGAGGATTGGGCGCTTCCCAAAGTCGTGACCCAGCTTTTAATGTGCCCCCTGGGGGCGGTAGTCGGTTTGGCTTTTTAAGCTGAACCGCACATCAGAAGTTCTTCAAAATTGTCCTGGTGGCACATCTCCGGATCGTTTGTCATCAAGACAAGCACCACTTGGGTAAAAATCAATCTAGCTCTTGGCGTACCCCTTGGGGTCAATGGCTGGTCCGATTTTACAATCGGATTAGGCGTCAAAGAGTTACCTCTTCAGTTGGGTCTCAGTGGCACATCTCCGGATCATTTGTCGCCAAGGCAAACACCACTAGGAGGACCTTAACTTGGAGACGGGCGTATTTCTTTGGGGATCACTAACTTGTGTCCGCATTAGTCGGATCAAGGCGCCTGAACACCCTACACAGGTTGTGGCATATCCCATGCTGGATCGAATGTCGAGCTCTGCAAGTCAGGCTTGAATGCCATAAGTTGTAACAAGAAGGATAACGCTGGTAGCACTGCATACTCGGCAAAGTCCACTCTCCTGGTATGCCTCTCCGTGGGGCCATTAGTCAGTATTCCAATCCGTCGGGCTAGGTGCCAGACATCTTAAATAGACTTGAGAATTATTCTCGAGTTCTTTGCAACTGTGTTGTTTGATCAGCAGGTTATCTCGGCGAGTAGATTCCATTAGCCGAACGGAGAGTGACGTCACTCGGGTAAACATCTGAAGGATTGCGAGCCGAACCCCGAATCAAGACAACCCAGTCCCGAAGCACTCGGGGGCTACTGTGGAAAACATGGGCTCTGGGTATCCGAAGATATACTACAGGACGTACCACCTCCTTGGGCCGAGTCAATTGGGCCTTCCAGAAGGCAGGCTTGGAGGACGGTGCGGCCTGGCATGATCTACAAGGAAACGGATTCGTTTCCTACTCGAATACATGGATATAGGTGTACCTGAATCGGTTATATCTGTATCTTCCATATGCGGATTAGGGATTCTATCTGTAACCCGACCCCCTGCACTATATAAAGGGGATCCGGGGACCCTGGTTCGGCATCCAATTCCATATCTCACAATCACCATCATCAACCATCATAATACAATCCACGAGCACAGAAGTAGGGTATTACCTCCCCCGAGGGCCCGAACCTGTATAAATTCGGCTCCGTGTGCTACCATCGTAGTTGTCATCTTTCGCATCGCCCCCTAAAATACATTGCCGACGCAAATCGTCGACAGCGGTGATTAGAGGCCGTGGCTGGCGAGCTTGGGCTTGGTGGCGGAGGATTTGGCCAACAGTGATGGATCGTTGAAGCTACCCGGATTTGGCCTCGAGGGAGGCAGAAGCCGGCAAGGGGCCGTGTAGACGACGGTCAAAGGATGTGGCACGAGCCAAGGAGGGCCGATGCGAGCTACACACGTGCTAGCACTGTATGGAAGGCAAGTACAAGCCGACAAAGGGTTGTGCAGGAAATGGTCATAGGTGGAGAAGCAGTGGAAGATCAGTTCTGTCGACGGTTGGGAGCACGGAACTCCCACGTGTCGAGCTTACTTGTTGAGTGTGAGGATCAACCGGCCTCTTCCTGCAGCCTCAGGGTCGTTCGAGAGGGCGAACTCTCAATCAGACAATCGTAAATATGAGAGAGGGGGTTTTTGCTTGGTTCGGGCCCCTCGGAGGGAGGTAATAGCCCTACGTCCAGTGATCTGTATTCGAGGGAACACAGAGAAGGAGTACAATGACGCTCCCGAGCCTCCCCAACCAGGGAAACTCAGGTTTCTCGGGGAGGGAACGGAGGCTTCAATTTGCTTTGGCCTGGCCGAAGCTCTCGCGTGTCTGTCTATGCCTAAAAACCACTATCCTCTCTTATGTACAGCAACGTAACTTATATATACATGGGTGAGAACCCTATACTAATGCACGTACAACCCAATATCCGGCGGTCCGAAAGCCATCCTCGGGAGCATCATGCGGGAACAGTCCTCGCCGTCATTCGAGATGACGGAAAAGGAAAACCAAAACAGTAGAACAAGACCCGGGTAGGTAGCCACGGTCTTCGATATTAGCGACGAGACGTAATGGTCGTGCAAATGTTAGGTCATTTATTACAGGGGCGAAAAACGAGGTACGGTCGGGGTAGCCGCGTCCTCCTACGTAGTCGGTGCCTGGCCAATGGGGGTGACTTGCTCTTGGCCCGAGCAAGGTAGACCTTCGCCCAGGTCCCGAGCGATGATGGCTCGCTCGGAGAGATGACCGGGTCCGAGCCACCGAGAGCGGAAAAAAGGGGATTTACCAAGAATTCCCCCCTCCCCCCCCAAACCCCATCAAGTTCCATAACAGAGATGGAGGTAGCACGACGTGTGAGGCCAGACGGTGCAATCTAAAAGTGTCAAGTGACGACCATGATAGTGCAGGATGGTCGGATCCCAGATGGGACCAATGGTGACTAGTTTCGGTAGCAGCATTTTCACGCTAGGTTGGCGTGCGTGTTCGGCTCTAGGCTGAGTTGGCGGTGTAACGACGTGGTACGTTCGGTGCTTTGTGCCTTTTTTTCCTTCTATATTTACTTCTTTTTTAATAAAATGGTAGAATTTATGCTTATTATAAAAAAAATATCTTGACAATAAACATTTCGCAAAGCTCTCCAAAACCTAGTTGGACCTACCTTTCTAACTTATCAACACCACGTTTCAAAACTCTTAAATATTAATATTTCAGTTCAATCATTCAGGGGCCGCTGTTGCAAAAGAACGCGACAAGCATAAGATAGATGTATCTCTAAAAGACGAGGAAGCGGCGTCATCTCTTAGGGTCTGCCATACCTGCGGTCGGAGCCGGCCACTGCGCCGCCGTCCGCCACACGTTTCAAAACGTGGCGACCTTGCACATCGCAGCTCCTGGACGGCCCGCACGTATAACTATACCATTAAAACGATAGGCATTGCAGCCTCCTCGGGTGGCCACGTCCCCCGGCCTCAACTCACGGTGGACACGTCATACGGATGACGCCGGCCGTCCGATCGTCCGCCGAAATGATATCCGGTCGTCTGCTCAAACGTTATATATTAAAGTATTTCATCCGCACTCTAGGACGAGGTGGGAGCATTGGCGGGTGGTTTTCCGAGCCAACACTCAACTCCCACAACCAGGTTCGATTCCAGCCCCCATTTCGAGATACTACCGCTTCTTTTTTTTTTTTTTTTCCTTTTCTATTTTTTTTTCTACACCGTTTAAAAATTTAAAAAAATACAAAGTTTGCAAGAATGGAACCATACCTGTATAAAGAAGGTCCATAAAAAGTTTGGATGTTTTCAAATTTTTTTTGAAATTACAAATTTTTTTTGCTTCCTCTACCTTCTTCTTTTAATTTCTTTTTTCTTTTCTATTTACATTTTTTATGCCCTTTAAAAATTCCAAAAAAAAAGTTTGCAAAAAATGGAACCATGCGTGCACAAAGAAGGTCCATAAAAAGTTTGGATATTTCCAAAATTTTGAAAATACAAATTTTTTTTGCTTCCTCTACCTTCTTCTTTTAATTTCTTTTTTTTTCTATTTACATTTTTGTATGCTCTTTAAAATTCCAAAAAATAGGAAGTTCACACAAATTTAACCATGCCTGCACAAAGAAAGTCCATAATAAGTTTGGATGTTTTCCAAAATTTTTTGAAATTTCAAAATTTTTTTGTTTCCTTTGCTTTCTTCTTTTACTTTCTTTTCTTTTCTATTTTCTTTTCCCTACGCTGTTTAAAAATTTCAAAAATTTGAAAGTTTCCAAAAAAGAACCATGCCTGCACAAAGAAGGTTCATAGAAAGTTTAGATTTTTTGAAAATTTTTTGAAATTAGAGAAATTTTTAGTTTGAAAAATTCTCACTCTCTTTTTTCCTCTTCTATTTTCTTTTTTGTAGGCCATTTAAAAAATCTAGAAAAATGAAAGTTCACAAATATGGAACCATGGCTCCACAAAGAAGGCCCATAAAAAAAAAATTAAAATTAGAATAATTTTGAAATGTAATAGACGTTTTTACTCTATTTTTTCTTTTCTATTTTCTTTTTCCTATACAAAATATATATCCATCCTATTCAGATGACTATGAGACAAAGCAGGGGCGACCGCGGTTTTCTTCCCAGTGTATCTCTAAAAGACGAGGAAGCGGCGTCATCTCTTAGGGTCTGCCATACCTGCGGTCGGAGCCGGCCACTGCGCCGCCGTCCGCCACAGGTTTCAAAACGTGGCGGCCTTGCACATCGCCGCTCCTGGACGGCCCGCACGTATGACGAGTGCATTTTTTTTTTGAGAAAATGACGAGTGCATTTTGCATGGACCAGCATGGTGCAAATCCAGACGTCGGCGAAATGCTCTCGAGATAGCTCTAGCCTGTAGATACAATATAGTGAATACTGAATAAGAAAAATATTTTCTATGTCATTGTAGAGTGGTTTAATATTTTACATACCATCACTCTCGAGATAGCTCTAGCCCGTAGATACAGTATAGTGAATACTGAATAAGAAAATATTTTCTATGTCATTACAGAGTGGTTTAATATTTTACATGCCACCACTTAGAGAATTGTCTCTTCTATATCACTATAATTGTTCGATTATTGTCCTATATGTCATTGATGAAAACTTATCTTTTTTATTTATGCTATATAAACATTTCAAAAATCTTCAAAACACACAGAGTTCTAAGTATGCAACAATTTAAATATACAATTTTTACTATTTTAAGATAAATATTTTAGTATAAAAAGTTTTTAAGTGGAAATTTAGCATAAAAACTTTCGTAAAAATACAAAAATATGGATTGAAAGTAATTGTATATATATGAAAAAACTGTGATTTTTTTAGAATTTTTTGGTATATTTACATAGCTTATACAAAAATGGTAACTTTAAACAATAGCATATAGAATAATATTAGAGTAATTGTGATGACAAATAAGAGAAAGACGACTAAACGATGGTATGTAAGAGGCTATCTGACTATACAATGACATGCAAAAATTTGACCCGAATCTGAATACTGATCTCTGCATGCAGATTGAATGCTTATTTATACGCACGACGCCTTCTGTGACCGGAAGCATTTGGGGATCGATTCCTGCTTCTTTTTCCTCTCTTTTCTCCCCAAGACCCAAGTTTAAGCCATGGCTGCTGCTGCAGAGGAGGGAGACGAAGTGAGGCATGGCGGCGGCGGAGCCGAGAGGCGGAGGCCGCGGGGGTGGAGGTGCATACCCTACATCATAGGTTCGGTTCTGAATCCGCTCTGCATTTTCACACGCTCGCAACCTGTGCCTGCGCCCCCGCAAATTCGAACGGACGAGTGAACAGATGTGTGGCTGTGCTGTTTTGTCCGTGTTCATCTTTTGTTCATGCATGCAACGAAGAGGAGCATCAGTTCAGATTTAGACGAGCACAACATTGCACACGATCTCAACTTTCAAATTGAATCTTTTTTATGGTAAAAAAAAGAATCCGTATAGATCATATGAGTATACGACACGATCGCTCAAGCCAGGTTCGGATCTGCTCAGGCTGAGCCGAGGCCGGATTGGGTTGGGTTTTGCTAAGCTTTGGTTCGGTCACTGGGCCAAGAAGCTTGCCTGGGATGCCCCAACAAAAAGAGAGAATTGAAGATTTGATAAATTTTATTAGAGTTGCTTCACAGAAGTGCACTTGTGCTTAAACCTCGCCACACACTACTAGTCTAACCCGGTAACAGTTAAGACATAAAATTGCTTAAAAAAGAGTTTAAGACATAAAACCCCGACATGTCTGACGGTGCATCGAGAATCATGAGATCACCATGGTCCAATGGTTCAAGGGGCATCCAGATCATCCACAAACAGGGTCTTACACACTAATTAGCACACAACAAATCCGATTCAGGATGCACATGTGAACGCTCAGTTTGCACAGCTTATATCTTGGCACTGCACGCCAATGGTGGATGACATCTTTCTTCGTACAAATCAACTAAAAATACCTCACCATAGGGTACTGATCACTGAATGGATGTGATTTTGCCTATGCAGAAACTGAAACATTTGACAAGTTTGCGTCAGCCGGTGTGGCAGTAAATTTGATGGTCTATCTAGTGAAGCGCTTCAACATGGACAACTCAAGGCAGCAAACATTACCAACATCTTCTATGGTACGCTCAACTTCGCGCCATTGCTAGGCGCCTTCATCTCCGACGCCTACCTGGGAAGGTTCAAAACCCTATCCTATGGATCCTTCGCTTGCCTCCTGGTATGTCCATGCCACGACAAAGCTCTTCTCCCAGCCTCATTTCACCTGCTCGTCGATCCAAATGGAAATGCAAGATCAATTGTCATTATCAAAATCAGGCTCCAACAAATGAATGGATACTCAAGAGATTGATTAATGGATGAAATGGCATGTGCAAGGAGCCCAACAATGCTTAACACTTTATTTGTTTATTGAACAGAACAGAACTTGATATCTCAGCAAATATATTTTTACTCGTTTAGGATCAACGGAGTAAAACTAGACTATGTAGATGCTGTCATGCTACATCAATAAATCATGCCGGTATACACTTCATGAAGCTTAAAGCACAAATGCAAAGCACGCCACATTATTCACCTTATTTAGATCAAGATGCATATTCTAGTAAGACTGCACTTGCTTGATAAATAACCTTTACGCAAGCTAAAAAAACATGGACGTCACAACCACACTAAAATTCCTATGAAATGCTTGCAAATATTAAAATTAGATGGAACTGTGTTGCTTCAGAGTCCACAGTACATTGAGATCAACCTCTTCCTAATATGTGTATTTATTTGCTATGATGACAACAGGGAATGCTGGGAATGACTTTGTCTGCATCAGTTCCAGCTCTCAAAACACCAAGCTGCAATCAAAGAGCCCAATTAGGTACACAATGCAACGGTCCATCAACAGCCCAGCTGAGTGCGCTGTACCTTTCCCTAGGGTTCCTAACTGTAGGTGGTGGAGCGATTCGACCCTGCACCTTGCCCTTTGGAGTAGACAAATTCGATAAGACCGATGAAGAAAGTCGAAAAGGGCTAAACAGCTATTATAACTGGTACTATGGCACAAATGTTGTTGCCCTGGTGTTCTCTATGACTATTCTCATCTACATCCAGAACAACATCAGCTGGTCAATAGGATTTGGCATACCCACATTCTTCATGTTTCTGGGAATTATCATCCTATTTGCAGGTACCAGACTTTATGTCCACGTACCACCAGAGGGAAGCATCTTCACTGGAATTGCTCAAGTTTTAGTGGCATCATTTAAAAAGAGAAGACTCAAGCTACCATGCCCTCATGATATAAATCATCAAGAGTTGATGCTGTACAACCCTCCCACAAGAGGCAACCGTACTTTCAGATTGCCACTCACTTCCCAGTTCAGGTACACATGTCACCCTATACAAGTAAATAACTGAAAAGTATTGATAGGTAGAGATGCAAACAACTTGCAGTAAAAACTAAAAATGAGACAGAATTAAAGTAGCACAACAAATATAAAAAACTATTTGATATTGTCTATTTACAAAGGCATCTTGATTTTTCCAAGCAAAACAAACCTCCAAAAATCAATCAAATCTTGCTGTTTAATTAAAAGGGGAATTTTACTCTAGGGCACTCTAAATTTCATGTCACTTGCTATAGAACACTGATGAGTCAATGACATGTGGTCCCAGGGCCCACATGTCATTGACACGGTCAGTGTCCTACAACAAACACATCAAATTTAGAGTGTCCCACAGCCAATTTTTCCTTAATGTTAATTGTTGTTCATCACCTCTTAACAAGATGGAAGATTTATACAACTAGATGTTACAGAAGTGCAGATTATGTGTATCCTAATTTGCAACTTCCAAGAGTATTTTGTAGGCTAAACAACACTAACGCATAAAAAAAGTCCTATTTGGTCGAGGCTGTTCTAGTCAGATTTTTTGCTTAAATTATTATGCTTTTCACTTTTTGATGCCACTTCTCAAAAATCTAAAAGTCACAAGATAAACATTCTTAAATTCGGCTTCAATTATCAGTTTTGCCTTTTTGAAGCTACTAGTAAAGTTAAATTCAACACATATGATAATTTCAGCACCTCGGAACACCCTCGGTAATCGTGCTTTTTTGTTCCTAAACCAAAACCAGACAAAGGAGGTCGAAAGTATGAAAACCACATACATGAAGTCCTTTGACCAGTCAAATACTGGTTTTGACCAAAGTTGACCAGTATTGTATTTTAATAAACAGCTTATATCTTATTTAATCTAAAAAAATCCAGGATAAAAATGTTAAGGCTAGCAAACAAATTTCCAAAATTATGAAAATTTTTTGATAAGGTTATTTTGATTATTTAAAACTTATTTTAAATAATTTCATTCACATCTTAAAATATTTATATTTGTAAATCATATTAGCTGCTAGAAAATAGAAAATACCCTCATTTAACGAAATCAAATGCTAAAAATTCATAAATTAAAATTTTAAAATCATCCAGTATAATTTAAAATATTTCATTGTTTTGTATGGTACCCTTTTGCTAACTTAATTTTTTTTTCTTGTCAATTTTCCTACCATCAACTGTTCAGTTTAATCCTAAGATGTTATATTTGAAAATAAAATGAATTAGGCATATGTAACATGAAATTTTAATTCTACTTAATGATTTAAAATATAAATCTTTTTTTTAGCATTTTGTTTGCATTAAATGAAGGTCCTTTCTATTTTCTTGCTGATGAAATGATTTGATAGAAATAATTATTTTTCTTGATGTAACATAGAATAAATAAAATAATTTTATATACTCAGAAGAACTCCCCCCCACCCCCCCCCCCCCAAAAAAAATGAACATCGGTGTTTGATTGGTCAAAGGACCTCGTCTGTGTGATTTTCATACATCAGGGACCTTGTTTAGCCGGTTTTGGTTATCAGGGACTAAAAAGCGTTGACAACTATAGGGACCAAAACAGGACCTTTTCATTTGTTTTAATTAATGATATCCATGTTCTGACTAAGAAAATACAAAAATTCATGTGTGTTGGTAAAAGAAAGCCATTTTCTGCAAGTGAGCAGAATGTCCTACATGCTTGAATAAAGTGAAAAAGAAATGCAAGGAACATGCTGGCGCTGTCAAGCAATAACACTTATCCTTCAAGATAACTATATCACTAGAGGAAATGCTATGTTTTTTTGGACAGAAGAAACACTAGATGCTAGGATTGTATGATGCATAAATCCTTGTTCATTCTCAGGTTTCTGAACAAAGGTTCCATTGCAAGGGATGGTGATATAAATGATGACGGTTCTGCGAGAAACACATGGGAGCTTTGCAGTATTCAGCAAATAGAGGAGGCTAAATGTTTGATAAGAATTGTGCCTATTTATATTTCTGGTGTCATATGCTTTGTCGCAATGGCTCAACAATTCACCTATATAATCTTGCAAGCATTAACAATGGACTGTCACCTTGGGCCACACTTTGAAATTCCTGCAGGCTCTATTATATCCATATCCCTCATTGCCCAAACTGTATTCATCCTTATTTATGATCGAATTTTGGTACCTATTGCTAGACGATTCACCAGACAAGAAAGTGGAATTACACTTCTACAGAGACAGGGTGTAGGGCTGGCGATTACTCCCGTTTCAATGGTCGTAGCAGGATTTATTGAAGGTAAAAGGAG
Source organism: Olyra latifolia (assembly GCA_036346145.1). Lineage (NCBI taxonomy): Eukaryota > Viridiplantae > Streptophyta > Magnoliopsida > Poales > Poaceae > Olyra > Olyra latifolia. Next base: position 4,876,307 of record CM070523.1, on the reverse strand, counting down.
GAACTCAGCTTTGTCTAATGGAGGAATATCACCCATGTCAGTCCTGTGGCTAGCACCCCAGCTGGTTTTAATGGGTATTGCTCACGCCTTAAACGCAGTTGGACAAATGGAATTCTATAATAAGCAGTTTCCAGAGAACATGCAAACCCTAGCAGGATCCCTGTTCTACTGTACTTTAGCTGGAGCAAACTATTTGAGCACTGCTCTGGCAAGCATCACGAGAAAGGTTACTATCAGAGATGATCACATAAGCTGGTTAGCAGACAATATTAATCTTGGCAAACTAGACTATTACCTCTATTTCATTGCCCTCATGGGAATACTGAACCTTCTCTACTTTCTTATATGCTCACACCACTATCAATATAAGCCCATGTCATTCCACACTGATGAGCCCATCAATATACAGACCAAGGAAGAGGCAGCTACAGAGATCGACATTAGCATAGATGCAACTAGCAAGTAAATAATGCAAAGGGTAATTTGTCCTGCACAGAAATCTACTTTTGGACAAATTTCTAAGAGCCCTCAGTTTGTAACATGTCATGCAGACATTCTTATTAGCTTATCAAAGTCACAAAGAACAAGTGTATCATAGTTTAGCCAGCCTGGGTGGCTAGTTATCCAAACAACATGAACAAAGAGCTAAAAAGATATGCTGTTTTGGAACTTAATTCAGTGTGAGTTTCCAAAGCTTAATGAGGCCTGCTATATTTTTGTGGAACTTAATTAAGTCCGTAAAAATCTGGTGCAAGTAACTGTTTCAGAAAGAAAAAAAAAGCATAGAAGCACCACTGTTTATGGAGATCAGATTTGGTTTATTAAACTTCGAATAGGATGTTTATGATATGCATATTCAATTTCAAATGAGTCTAATTGATAACAGGCAGTGTTTTTTTATGGAATATAATTTACTGTGGACAAAACATCTTTGTTTCCAGGAAGGAATATCAATCATTAAGTTTACCCCGCTGTTGGAAGTCGTGGAACAATAACTGGTGCACCACGGACTCTGTCAAGAGCAAAACTTATCCTCAACGGCCGTCCTAACATTACCTGTAGAATTAACCAAAAAAACATGCTCATTTGTTTGACTATTTTACGATTGCAATAATCTGTACGATAATTCTGTTCGTAAAGCTGTACCTTTCCATCCATAGCATCCTTAGCGCACTTAGCTTCATAATCATTTGAGAAGTGAACAAACCCGAAGCCTCTTGACCTTCCAGAGTTTTTGTCATACATTATTCTCACTGCAACAAAAAAAAAGCATATGACTTTCCTAAAGTATAAGCTTAAACATGAAAAAGGCATTACGCATTGCAATTTGTGGGATGAATACGACATTCAATACTAAAATCCATTATGGCCACACGATCTTATACCAATCAAACACCGATATGATTACACCAGATGATTCCACAGTAAATGCACACTAGCATGTCATCTCTGTGGCAGGAAAGCCAATAATCACACACCGCAGATGAACTTGTACCAAACAGAAATGGTAGCCATTGACAGGATGCAATGTGCATGGCCAGACTAATGCAGGTACGGATAATTAGACTTTAGAAGACCACCAAATGCTTAATGATTCAATGAACAAGGGTGTTGCAAACTATATATGGCATAACACCAGTATCATTTTCCTTGTCATGACTATTTATGTTAGTGTCAACATTTGATAATTATAGGATTTGTTGGTATCAGCAGAGCAGTATGAACGAAAATGCTATCGCCTTAAAGGAAGTGAAGGTACAGCCACACAACTCGATTCATGAACAAAGATCCTAGTTAAAGGTTAAAAACAGCTGATATATAGGGTTTGCCAAATAAAAGTATAAAGGTTAAAAACAGCTGATATATAGGGTTTGCCAAATAAAAGTACAAGTTGCAGCAGGAATACATGGATTGCACTGAACTTGATCTCTGGATGGACATATAAGAAAATATATCGAGTAAAATCCTACTTTTTTTTGTGCAATTGTCTAGGTGCTAATTGTACATCCACAAGTTACATGATGAGATGCACCAATATACTGATAAAAAATCAAATACAGCACGTAGCTGGTATTTGCAGGCTCTTCAACCAATATGTATTACTACGAACTGTATACTGTTGCTGTAGCCGCAATTCACCACATGCATGTATTCAGGGTCAGCTCAATTAGAATGGTTGATATCAATGCAAATCAGGCCAACTGAAAGTCCTTCTTATTGCACTTCCGAATTCTAAAACCAGATAGATTCAAGGCAACTGTAAAAACAAAAAATGAAATGGACATAAACAAAAAGAGGAAGCGATGAAGAATGCAGTGTACTTAGCAAGTCGTTCAAATGGGTCAGAATAGCGCAAGATAAATTTCGATTCACAAGTCAAAAGGCTCCTGATGCGACTGCTAGAGTTGAGATGAAATATTGTCGGTCACGAGACTCAGACCAAGACAATCCTCTATTGCATCTGCACCTTCTCGGACCTTATCCTTGATGCTTTTGATTTTTTCCACAAGGGTTTGACCACTGGACAAAGTAAATTCCCATAGTTCAAGACTAGAATAGATTCCAATAGCTTGAGACAGCGAATAGTATTTGCTACATATATCTTTACCCTTCCCTAGGGAAGTATCGTTCTGCTATCCTGTGCTGGTAATGTCATGACCTCAATAGAACTAAGCCCTTGAGTTTTATTTGCAATTCGTTTTGTATAACAGGATCTGACAGATTCAGCATCACTATATTTCCCAAATGACGCATAAGTGTTAGAAAGTAACACCACATGCCCATGATCAAATGATTGCATCCTGAGAACCTTCTCAGCAGCAACTTTGGTGAACTTCATGTCACAATGCAAATGACTCCCTCCCATCAAAGCCTTCCAAGCATTTGGTCCCATTTTATTGTGAGTCAAGTTAGCCACTTCTGCTGCTTTGTCCAAGCAACCAGACCTTGACAACATATCCACTATGCATCCGATGTGCTTCTGACATGGATTTATGCCCTTCTCATTAATCATTCTTCTAAAGATGATCAGCCCATGATCCACCAGTCCAGAATGGCTGCATGCTAGCAATGTGTTCACGTACGTAACACTGTCTCTGTCCTCACCATATTTCTCCATCTCATTAAAAAGGGTGACTGCTTCCTTTCCTTGGCCATTTATACCATAGGATAATATCATAGTATTCCACGAGACAACATCACGAGAGATCATCTGATCAAAAACCCTATGGGCTAAAGTCACATATCCACACTTGCCATAAACTGCTATAAGGGTATTAAGAACAGTTCTGTACAGATACAAACCTGACTTGTAGCTATATCCATGAAGTTGAACACATAGGTCAAACTTAGCAGTCTCATAGCAAGCAAGCAATAAGGTGACCATAGTCACAGAATCAATCACAAAGAAACCTTCACGCCTCATCATAGCAATGAGATGCATCCCTTTTTGGATATTTCCATTTTCTACATACCCAGACACCATTGCAGTCCATGAAACCAAGCTCTTATCCCTTAAACCATCAAACAACATTCTTGCAGAACTTAAATCCTTACATCTGGAATACATTGTTATTAAGGAATTAACTGCAGGAAGCTCTCTAATGAACCCATGGATTACAATCTGGTTATGAACCAACTTTCCTCTCCTTCTATCACCCAAAAGTGCACAAGCTTGCACCAAACTAACCATTGCTACCCTGTCAGGCACTATGCCAATTGACCTCATCTGAACAAACACTTTTACAACTTCACCAGCATGTGCTTTCTCAAGAAGGAAGCCCATCATTATTGTACAAGTAACAACATTTTTATCAGCAATCTTCCTGAAAACCTCTCTTGCAATGTCAAGACCAACAAAACTCAAGTACATGCCCAGTATCAAGTTTGTAACCATGACATTCAAATCATGTCCCATCTTGACTGCATAAGCATGCGCACTCTCAGACAGTCCAAGATCACCACAGCCAGTATAAGCTTGAGCAATGCTTATCATGGTTATAACATTATTAACTGGCCCAAACAAACGAAGCCACCTCTTAAACACAGACAGTGCTTTCTCGAACAAGCCATTTTGCACTAACCCCGAGATCATCGCATTCCAGGTAACCATACCAGGATCGGTCATACCGCTAAACAAAGCCCACGCCTTCATGGGGTGCCCACACTTTGCATAGGAATCAAGCAATGCAGTCAGAACAAAAGGATTGGATTCCAACAGACTCTTCACAGCCCACCCATGGATGCACTCGGCGAGCACAGTGTCACCCAGCCCAGCCGCTGCAACCGACATGCCAACCAAGGTGAACGAGTTCGGGCACACCCCGGCCCTCGTCATATCGACAAACAGCCCAACTGCATCGTCAAACAACCCGCTCTTCGCATGCTGCTGGATCGCCGCCGAGCAGGAAACCACCTGACTCATTTCGTCAAACAGCTCGCGCCGGGCGCGCGCCCAGCGACTCCCAGGGCCTCGGGGACGTTTCGTCGAAAACGTACCGTGCGCGCCATCTGAACCCGCCCCACCGCCCACCACTCAAGAGGTTACTTGCTACGGCCTAAATGAAGCAATTTTTATGCAAAAATGGTTCAATCTGTGGGTTCTTCTTTACCTTCGGTGACCGTGCCAAACGAGGAGAAGGCGTCCGTGAGCGACCGCTCGTCGGCGGACCACGACAGCCCTGCGCGCGCTCGGAAGAAAGCGAGGCAAGAACGGGGCGACAGCCATTAGGCAGGCGGGTTGGGGATAGCATCGGAAAAGAAACGGAGGCGGGAGGACAGAATGGTACCGGCAACGAAGAGCCTGGAGTTGGAGGCCCGCCGCCGCGGGGGAGGAGGCGACTCGTCTGCTGCTACTGGTGCTGGTGGTGGTGGTGGAGAGGGGCGTAGGGCAAGCGGGAAGACAGCGCCCGATTCGCCATGCCGGTGGAGAGGAGTAGGGGCGTGGCGCAGGCGGGAGAGCAGCGGCCGATGCGCCATCCCGGCGGCGGCTGGTTCACCGGGAGCACGGGATGGATGGGGTTCGTGGGGGAGAAAATTGACATTTCGCCACTCTCCAGAGGTGGTCTCACCTATTTGCTACTTTAGAGAGAGAAAATTGCCTCAGTGACACTCAATTGGAGCGTGTTGGTACGTACGACACTCTAATTCGTGCGGCTCAGCAAAATGATACCGTGGCAACGAATTTGTTACTCTAATGACACTCTAGCCAAATTTAACCCGTTTTCAATCTCTTAATTCAAAATTCGTGAACTTTGTCGTTGATGCGGACCGTTTTGCCCCTCTTAAATGGCACCTGAGCCGGCTTTGCCCCTGTTAAATGGCACCCTAGCCAGCTCGTTGGTACCTGTTGTTCCCACACTAGGGTTAGCTCCACCGAAGTCGGCGGCGCCTCGCTAAGCGGCGAAGTCGGGCGGCGAGGCGGCGGCGACGGCGACGACTCGACATCACGGCGGCCAAGCTTCGGCTAGCATGCGGCCGCTCACAAAGACGGCGATGTTCTCAGATCCAAGACGCGGCAAGAAGCCGGAAGACGGCGGCGCTTCGCTTCAAAGACGCTGGCCTTCATAACACGCCGCTGGTTAAAGACGGCGGCGCAGGCTGGCAAGACGCGGCCAAGAAGCGAAGACGGCGGCTACCGCTTCAAAGACGCGTCGGCATACTGCTCCAAGAACGCCGGTGGCCTCCACAGCACGCCGGCGCCCTCAACAGAAGCCAGCGACTTGATCTCTTTCGCCTTCCACAGAGTTAGGCTGTGACCTGGGGACACAGCGACCTTCATCTTCCTCATCAAGGGCGGTGACCTGGGGACGATTTGTGTTGTGTATATGTATTTTTCCATCTTGTGTATGATCTAAGGTGATTTCAGCAATGAAATGTATATGAAGGGTATATGAAGATTGTTTGTGATGAGGTGTATATCTTCACTGTCTGTCTTCTTGCTCCAGCAACCTGTATCAATCTATGGATGTTGTAACAGCCCCATTTTGGACATCGGAAAAATTAAGCAAAATGCATGCATTTGGGAAAATATCTTTAAAATCTTTTTGATTTTGAACCATATTTATTTCCTTATTTTGAAACCTTTTAAGGATATCTTACATAGGAGGTACATGTTTTATCATGAAATCAATTTACAATTTTTAAAGGCATGTTCAAAGTTCATATTTTCTTGTATAAATAAGTATATTCAAAATGATTAATTGTTTGTTTTTACTCTTTGCTAAAATAATTCTTGAAAATACATGTGATCGTGGGATAGTATTTGCAGATTTATGAATAACAAAACTGAATCTACAAATTCAAACTAAAATCCCTTTGTCTTAAGGATAAATCCATGAGGATTAGAAATAACCCTAACACGTGGATAATCTAAACAGAAAATAATAAATACTATCATAGAATAAGTTTAACAAGGTATGATTTGTGGATTTCAATTCAAATCACCTAACTACACTATGAACTTAGTCAACTCTCTACCAGGTGGACCCCACTGGTTAGCACCCATCTTTCTCTCTCTTTCTTCTCTCTCACCCGATGTCTCTCTCTCTGCTCTCTGTTCTTGCTCGCTCTCTCTCCCTGAGGAATGCCCATGCCCTCCTCCTCCTCCTCCACGTGCTGCACTCCCTCTGCTGCCTCTACCACGTGCGCCCCGTGGCCGCCTCTACCACAGCCCGAGCGCCACATGCTGGCTTGCTCTGACATGTGCACAGCAGCCCGCCGCCACGTTTGCATCTTGCCCTGGCAACGCCCCTGGTTTAGTTCTTTCCAGCCCCTCCCGTCCTGGCAACGCCGTGGCGGGTCAAGCAGGCGCCGGTGTCTTGAGGCGGCGCCGCCGTCTTTGGTGAAGGGCGCCGGCCAGGATGTCGAGGTCGCCAAGCATCGCCGGCTGGATGCCGCCGCCTCGCCTCGACTCATGCCGAAAGGCGAGGCGCCCCAACTTCGGTGGAGCTAACCCTAGTGTGGGAACAACAGGTACCAACGAGCTGGCTAGGGTGCCATTTAACAGGGGCAAAACCTGCTCGGGTGCCATTTAGCAGGGGCAAAACGGTCCGCATCAACGACAAAGTTCACGAATTTTGAATTCAGAGATTAAAAAGGGGTTAAATTTGGCTACAGTGTCATTAGAGTAACAAATTTGTTGCCACGGTTTCATTTTACTGAGTGTAAAATACCCAAAATTTCAAATCTAGTATAAAAATTTTTCGCAAAAAGTTATAATTATGTCTTATAATCATTCCTAAATTTTAAAGAATTTTCTAAACAAAGCACCTATTTATTCTCTAACAAAATACACTATCTCTCTTTTTGTAAAAATAAAAATCCCATAAAATAATAAATATTATTTCATATTTGGATTCTACTCATTTTTCTGGATTTTTAGAAATTTATTTGATAATTTTCTAAACTTCCCATAGCTCTATATGAATTTTTAAAACCCCAAACAGTTTTCTGGAAAACCTTTTTCTTTTAGATAAAAACCTTCCTTTTAGGGAAATACTGGGAATACGCCTTACCTTTTTGGAAGTATGTTTCCACTTGAACTCTCCCTCTCACTGACTTCGGGTCCCACCCGTCAGCCCCTATTCCTAAATCTAACGGTGCCCGTTGATTAGGACCAGATCCAACGGCCGCCTGATGTTCTTCCTCCTCCCACCGTTTCTTTACCCAGCAGCCCACCGGCGCCGCCGTCGCCCACGGGAATCCCGCCGCCGCCGTCGTTCCCAACCTTCTCCGCCCCGGTTTTGCCACTACGGACAAGCCCGCGCCGCCGCCGACAGCTGCCGCCACCTCACCATCGTCATCCGCCCCCAGCAACCACCCAATCCGCCGTCGCCACCAACACAGCGCCGCCACCGCCATGGAACTTCCCCGTTCGTGCCCGCCACTCCACCTCAGGCTATAAAAGCCTCCCATCCGGCACCACAACCCCCTCAAGCCTCACCTCTGCCCCCTCCACTCCATCAGCTGCCCCGAGCTACCCCGAACCGCCGCCACCATCACTTTCTTTCCCAAGTCCGGCGAGTTGCCTCTTCGCCACTTCGGTCATCCTATGATCCCGATACCTATAGATAAAACCTTCCACTCAACGCTGCAAACCTAACCCACCCATTATCCAAACTCAATGCTCACCGGAGTCCCTCTATCACCATCGCCCCGTTATGCTACCGCCATGGCCTCGCCGCCCAGCCATCTCGAACCATCCCGAGCTTCACCACGACCACCATTAGAACCCACACGACCCCAATTTCATGAATTCATCCTCAATTTCTCACCGTCGGCTGCCAAGCCCCGTCGCCGGCGATCTCCCCGTCGCTCCCCTCCATTTTTCCCATTTCTTCCACCTTCCTCCCACTGCCACCCAGCCCCACCCATCAGCCGAAGCCCCTTGCGCCCTCTCTCTGCCCAGCCGGTCCCTCATGTCAGCCCAACCCGTAGACAATTGGGCCAAGCCCAACTCTGACTAAGCCCAAGTAAGGATTTAAATTTTTTTAATTTTTATTTCTATTCAAACTGTTTGAACTTATTTAAAATATCAAATCATTTTTATAAATTCCACCAAAATTCATAAAAATCCAAAATAATATAAATAATAATATAAAAAATAAAATACTATATTTTCCTAATAAAATAACCCTACAAAAATCTTTTTACTCTCTTTTCTTTATATATCAAAACATTTTAATTGAAGAATATAAAATAAGAATTAGTAAAACTTCCAAAATAAAAATTACTCAAAATAATGTTTTACATCTTGAAATAATATCATTGCATTTTAAAACTTATAGGAATTCAAATTTGAATTAAAAACCTTTCCTTAATCTAATTAAAATTTTCCTTTAATATAAAATTACAATGCCAAAATCAATTCTTTTAATTATTATAATAAAAATATCAACATTCTAAAATTAATAATAATTTTCCATAAATAAAAATCACCCTAAATTATCAATTCCATAATATTTAACATCATGCTGCCCAAAATACCTATTTTTACATAAAAACTATACTTTTTCTCTTTTAGAAAATATTTTTAAACTTTTAGAAAATCGTACAACCTGTCACCCTTTTTACCCCAGACCCTTTTATTTTATTTAAAACTTTTCTTATTTGATATTTATTAGAGTTTCTCTCTTTTTATAACGTATAGATGATGAACTTTGCTCTCTGGAAACTTTAGCCGTAAATGTCCAGAAAACGCAATAAGTGTGATCCGATCTTCAATTAAGGCAGGTTTTCTTATCCTTGATGCATTTTGATATACCTACATTTTCTTTACTTACTATTTATTGCATATATTTTCTAGTTATTTATTTATACATTCCAGATACAATTTTTATCCAAGCCCCAATACCTTAAAAAGCTACCTAAAAATATTCAACCCTTGATAAAACCCTAGAATAGGCAAAAATATTAAAATTTGATTATCTCATATAAATGATGAAGAATTGGTCTGTACAAATAAGTTAGATTGGATAACTTATTTGATATGGAAATGCTGTAGTCTGGAAGATTGATTGTATTTATATAGAGTAATTCGGAAACAGTGTTTTGTTATTTGGGCCCGTCGGTACATGGAAGTATCAGCTCAATAACACCAGGTGGAGAGAGTGTGAACTCCCTGGAATCATTACTCAATAAATTATAGAAGCAGATTCAAAAATAGTGTTTTGCCGTCTTGGGTTAGAGGAATCAAGAGTATTGATTGACACTCAAGGGCACTAGATATTTGCTCGGTGGTATGAAAATATCTAGATATCGTTTGCTTCTATAAAAACTTGGGTTTAAAATGAATAAGAATGACACATTAATCATCCATCCATATAAGAGAGCTGTTATATGGGTAAAGCTGGATAGGTTCTGCAGAGCTAATAACAAATTCATCGATGGACCTTACTTCGGGTATATGAAGTTGTGTCAACTGGGTGATGCCTCTCTTATTTACCAAAATCCATGAATTTATGAAAAATTGTTGTTTGGATTGCAAATGAATAAGGATGGAGAAAGATGGTAGAATTTGATCTATTATTATTAATTGTTTTAAAATAATGATAGGACTTTTAAAGTTTAAAATTTACATATTCACCATAAAGCTTTACTATTCCTTGAATCCTGTTATCATATATTAATAGTGATATTCTTTCAAGAAACCTGCAAGCACAATTAATACTTACCCACGTTATGTGGGCAGTTTATTCTTTTTACAGGATCCACTTTATACTCTGATATAGACATTTATGAAGAAGACAAGATTTGCATAGGATCGATTTCTAAGGTTTATCTTATGCTTAGGCTTGCCTGTGGTATATGGGCATGTATTTTCTTTTTATTACCAGGTTATATTTCCACTTTCCGCTGTAAAATATTTTGTAATATATAATAAATAAAGCAGGCTGTACTATTTTTGAATGCAACTGAAATCTGAAATCCTAGACAATTAGCATTCTGGACAATTTTTGGTAAATTTTTACCGGAATTTGGTCCGCCACATTGAGCCGCACGAATTAGGGTGTCGTACGTACCAGCGTGCTCCAATTGAGTGTCACCGAGGCAATTTTCTCCTTTAACGATGACAAACTTTAAAATGCCACTCTTAACATTGACACCTTGATTCCCATGCCATTTCTGCATTTCTCCTAATTTAGGCCTGTGAAATGACAATTGTACCATCGTCTTTCTTCTTCCTCCAGCTTTCTTCCTCCTCAAGCCCCGGCAACCTCTAGCATTTCCCTGGTGGCAGCCGCCCTGCGTCCTCCCGCCGTGGGTCACTGCCCTCGTTACTGGCCGCTGCCCTAGTCATCGGCAACCGTCGTCACCGTGCCTCCCTGGCACCTCGCCCTCCTTCGCCACCGTGATGTCGGGGCCGCTGCATCCTCCCACGCGCCGCCCCCATCTCCCCCGTCACTTCGCTCACTCGCCGCACCTCATCCTCCTTCACCGCGGCCGCGACACAACGACGCTGGCACTGCAGTCTCCTCCCACGCTCCGGACCCGTCTCTCCCGCCGCTGCGCCCATGAGCCGCACCTCATCCTCCTCCATTGCGGCGGGGACAAGGTGATGCCGACACACACCATCAATGCCTGCACCCTAGACTACCGAGGCCAAAGAGGCCCTCCGCCATCGCCGCGTGATCCAGCGGAGGAGGCGCCGGCCGGAGAGGAGAGAGGTGGCTGGAGGGGAGGGAGAGATGAGAGAGTGAGGGCAAGACTGTCGTTTCATCTCTCCAACAAATGGAAATGAGAACAAAAACAATTTTGGGATGTCAAAATGGTAAAATGAAGAGGTAGCTAACGATAAGAGTGGCATTTTAAAGTTTGTCATCTCCAAAGTGGCAAATGGGTAAGGCCACCTCTAGAGAGTGGCATAATGTCAATTTTCTCGTTGGTGGGCTTGGTTTTAGCAGCAGCAGATGTGTTGTCAAGTAGCCCATTTTATCTGCTGCATCCATCAGCACACGGAGAGTAAAATAAGTCCGAGTACAAAGGATCCATAACAAAGGATCATATGAATTTAGATACACCAAGCACCAGCATGTAATAAAAGGTTTCTAAACTAGCTAGTACTCTAGTAGCCTACTAAGCAAAGTTGCTCAACCGCTTAGAGAGAGAACAGATGACTTCGCAAAAGGCTTCGTCCAGGCCAGTTCCGATCTCCTTCCTCACTGTCGCTGTCTTTGGGTCATTGCTAGGGTGAGAGGAGGCGAATCTCGGCTGGGATGTACAAGAGAAGGTTTTGGGTGCTTCGCCAAGTGGTGTGGCGGTTCATGTGGATGGCGACTGGTTCGGCGGCGTCTTTTCCGGCGGCGACGGCGAAGGAGAGGCAACTGTTCTGCTACTTGCTCATCTCCATGCTGCTCCATCTTAGAGGGCAGAGGTGAGAGGAGGGGTTGCCCTAGCCCAGATCCGGGCATCTCCCTTGTTGCCATCGGCCCGTGGGTCGCCGCTGGGGTAGGGGAGCGGTGGATCGAAATTGGGGGATGTACATGGCTAGGTGTAGTAGTAGGGTAGGGTTAGCTTTTAGGATTTTTGGTCCGCTGGCGACGACAATTCTTGCAGGTTTCAGGAGTTCAGGTGGCGACGTTCTCTCAGGCGACGACCTTGGCATCGGCAGTAGGGGAGGCCGCTTTGCTGCTTGGTGCTTTGTTGGCTGCTTCGTCTTGCTTGGTGGCAATAAAGGTACTTTGTTCAGACATTGGTAGCATCGCAGGTTCTGGTTTAGGGAAAGGGAAGTGGTTGTTCTCTGTGTCGTTGTGTTGTGTGTTCCGAGTGGTAGAGGTAGGGTTTTCCAATGAGCTTTGGCTGCCTCTATTGCTTCTTTGAATCGGCTTTGGTTGGGTGCCCTTGTGCTTCGATGATTATTGGTTGTGGTTGGGTCTCCCACGGTTACCCTGAGTATGCAGTGGTCAGTGAAGCGGAGGGCAACAGAGTGGTTGGATTGCTCAAGTTTTCTGGTGCTGGCGAGTGATGGTGCGACGGTGGAGCAAGCTCATACTTTTGGACCCTTTTCTAGACCTCGATGTAATTTCTTGGGTTTGCAAGATCTAAAATGTAAAACTGGGTGTACTGTCACTTTGATATAATATATGACCTTTTCTCAAAAAAAAAAAGTTTCTAAACTTAATGCCCGAGGCTAGTAGTACTACATATAGCCAAACCTCTATCATAAACAATCTAAATTAATCCTTTCAAAAATAACATGTGTTTTAAAGATAAGACCCTTGAAAAATTCTTCTATTTCTCTCCTTCTAATTCTTCCAAACAGTGAAAACGATGAATCCATCGAGCTTCCTTTTCAAGATTTCATCGTGGGTTATGCAAAAGAATGGCAGCATAGCCACTACCTAGCTACCCTGTGTTTATGACCAGCACTCCTAACTCCTAAGCTATGCATCAGGGCATGTACAATGGAAAGTCAATGATGTCTCTTAGCACATTCTTCTAAGTAAAAAAGACAAGTATGTAAGGACATATACAAAGCCATTTAATAGGATGTCCCTTAACGATTTAATGCTGCTCCTCTCTAATTCTACCTAGGAGCTTGTGAAGAGTCAGTCTCTTCACCAAGAGTCGACTCTAGCATTTTTTTCACTTTCCCCCTTGCCACATCAGCGAAACATGCTCACCTCATCGCTAAGAGACGCCCTATTAAATAGCTTTGTACATGCCCTCATGTTTCATGGTTTGTTCCAAACAAACCTCGAGAAAGTGCAGTGTTGCAATAGATGTGCAACTGTCTTTTGATGCAGGACGGGTTATGCGGCCAGCCTCTAAGGGCAAGTTTGTTAGCTGCGCACAATCTTTCATAAAGAAAAAGACACGCGAAATTTTTGTATTTTTCATCCACATCGGCTCTCCAACCGACTTGCAGCTGTGTTTGAGGTACCTCCATAAGAGCATCTCCAGCAATAGCCCCTAAAACAGGGTCCCTACTTTTAATTTAGGGGCTGCCCTTATTTTTGGGGGCCTCTGATTTTGTCTTCAACTCCAGCAGTTAGCCCATAAATCTCAGCCCCTATTTACTTATGACATATGGGACCGGCTCGTCAATGACTCTTTGTTTTTCTTTTCAATATCCTTTTATTTTCTTTCTTCTTTTTCTCCTTTTCTCCTCTCTCATCTCTTCACAAGCGAGACAAAGAGGAGCGGCGACGGGCGACGGCGGCGTCGGATCCGGGCGAGGCGAGGCGACGAGCGGCGGCAAGGGCGACATTGGCATCGGATCTGGCGAGGCGACGAGCGGCGGGCGACGGCGGAGGCGGGGGCGTGACGGCAGAGGCAGGAGCTGAGCGGGAGGGAAAACACCCCCAACAGAAAAGTAGGGGGCCCCTAAAGATCTCTGGGAATTGGGGCTGGAGGGGAGATTTAGGAGTCTCCTTATTTTAGGGGATTGAGTAGGGACCCTGCTGGAGTGCATTTTTTGACCATAATCTTTATTTTTTGGTTTAAGGGCTTGAATAGGGACTCTACTGGAGATGCCCTAAAGCATTCCATCTCCACAAGATGTCGTGTGTGTGTGTGTGAGAGGTATGAGAGTGACCCTTGCATAGCTCTCTCTAGTGCGATTAACTTTTTATTTTTGTTTGATTCGTGGGCAAAATCTCGCTACGGTTTTCACTTTTTTTCTAATAGAAACCTGACCAAAAGTGCGCCCAAAAAAAAAAGCCAATGGTTTCTCCTGTTATTTGCACTAGTGCCGCTAAGGAGAGAGCATTTAGGCCATGTACAATTTATGTGCTTAGACAGATGGATAAAAAAAACATTTTTTCCACGTAGCATAGAGCATATGCTTATACATGTGTTTACATGATAGTAACAGTGTTTAACTAAAGCATCCATACTTATGCCATGCACAAGACAAGTGCTTAGAAGAAAAAAAATGTTTTTCCCTCATAGGATAGAGAAGGTGCTTAGTGCTGGGAAAAAAAAGTTTCCACACGCCTTAGGCCACGATGGTCGGTTACGTCTTCTAGATAATATCTTTTTTAGGGGTGTTTGGCAGAGCTCCAACTCTCAACTCCGTCGTGGAGCAGTGCCAAACATCCTAACTTCACGTAACTCTGGAGCAGGCAACTCCATGGAGCAGCCTCCCTCGCAGTTCATTTTTGTGGAGAGACTTGAAGGGTGCTTCGTGGAATTCTAAATCTGCTCCATATTTGATCTGTTCCACGGTGGAGTTGTGAAGCAGAACTAAAAGATTTGAGTTAGAGACCTGCCAAACACCCCCTTATTTGGCAGGTACACCTCAAGATAAGCTACGGATACGGGATAGAGTCTTGATTTTCCTTGCACAAAGGAATAGATCATGTTCGATTGAGGTTCCAATTCTTAACAGACTTGCAAATAAATATGTTGATGAAAACTATATAAACTCTGTAACCCGTGAAGAGGAGAGGGAGGGGGAGGGCAAGAACGAAGACAAGCTCAAGAGAAGCTCAGGGCTACGAAGAATAAGCAACTTAGTATTAGCTCCAAGATTAACCAAAAACTTTGGATAATCTTTGTGCTCTTCGACATATAGTAAAGAAAGGCTAAAATAGAGCTATTATTTGATCTGGAAGGATCGAACCAGAGTAAATCTTTCTCTTTTTCCCTTTATTGTTAGATCCATCGTTCATTGGCAAGTTACTTGTTATTTCTTGTTGAACAAATAAATCTACGCGGCATCTCGAACACTTGGATATGTGCTTATAACAAGGTGCGAGTGCCTAACTAAGCATCATGGTTAGATAGGTGCTTAGTGGAGGAAGCCATATCTAATCACCTGTATAAGCACCCATGAATTGGAAGGGAGTTTTTTTTTATAGGTGCCTAATGATGTGGCAATGCCCTCTCTTATTGAGTATTTTCACCTTGAATTGTACAAATATTTAGAGAGGTATTTAGAGGAAGAAGCGATATCTTAGAATCTATGTAAGCTTCCACGCATCGGGAGTGAGTTTTCATGCATAGGCGTTAATCATGTGGCACCATACATGCTCTTAGAGTCTACCTCTAATCATTATGCGTAGCTTGGTAGAGGTGCAACCTACAAGCTTGGAGGCTAACATAGATGCATGTGTCATATGGCCACCACATATAAGTCAAAATACATAATGATTTTTATTTGTTTAATTATTGTTGTGGGCCTCGTCTAGCCTCTAAGCTTGGTATGTAAGGTCTCTAAGTCTTAGAGGCTAGCCATTGGTTCTGACTAAGCACTCCATGTCATGTGCTAAGAGGCAACCTCTAACTGTTGTGTAGCATTTAAAACTGAATCTAAGCTTGTGGCAACCACCAAGCATAGAAAGCATTATTGTCTCGGACCAGTGAGTCAAATAGTTCTAAACTTAGAAGTAATATTGCCTAAGAATATTTCCAATAGTGTGCCTCATTTGGATTCCCCAACACTATAGCAGGTGAATTTGGAACACACTGTTGGAGAGGTGAATAGTGATGGGCAGTAAATAGTAAATATAGAGAGTAAAATAGTAATAGGGTTATTGTTAGGAGGTATTTAATGATGGGGCAATGAATAGTGTTGGGCACACTACCCCAACACTGTATATGAATAGTGATAGGGCGGAGACACATGGGACAACAGCTAGAGATGACCTAACTATTGCAGAAAGAATATCTAAGTCTTAGAGGCAGCAGTGGATCCCACCGTACAAGCAATACAGCTTTTAAGTATTGTGGATGCCCTAAGTGCTTCAACTCTAAAAAGGGATGAATATATACCTTTTGTGAGACTGCAGTGGCGTCTTGCTAGAAGAAATCAGACAAGCAAAGACACATGCTTTAAGCCTCAGCCTGCTATTTCATTCATTGTATATGGTGTGAGTGGTGAAGCAAGCACTTGTTGTGATGCAGATATATCCTCTATTGCTATATCATCTCACGACTCCAAGTCTTCACATGATCACACTACTTGTTTGTTGCTGCTATAGTGCAAGGGAGTCACATGGGCAAGGCAAGTTGTGTTGATGATGTGCTACAGGATGAGAATTGCAATATACCTGTTGAAGAGAAGGAAGGTGACTTGGCCGTGTATCCACAAGGAGTAAAATCCATTTTATTTGAAGATGTACCACATGATAAAGGAATTCTAATTGGATCTGTATTTGTTAGGATTATTGACAGCGATCCATTAGCATGGAAGGCGAAGAGGAAACACATGTGTGAGGTTGGTCCACTCTAATCTATCCGTCCATTAGATTGTCATGCTGGTGCTAATCATGACCAGTAATATAACCATGGGCCATATGGATGGAAAGATATTGAAGTCTAGTTTCTAGTATTTCAAACCGTGCATCATTTCAACTTTCGAGGTGGAAGTTATGACTATTTTGGTGGAAGCTGCACAGACTGTCAAGAGCTACGCTAGATCTGATGTTGCTATTCAACTTTTAAGGCTTTAAACCTTTTATCTACCTGAGAAAACCCCGTAAGGTTCTTGTTTGGTTTCACACCTAAAGTAGGAGGGATGTTCCTGGTATAAATACGTATGTATCCTATCTAGAGGGGGAGTTTTCATTTTAAGAAATAGACAGCAGAAAACCATGGTTTTTTGTGGTGCAAATACCATGTGTTTGTGTTAAGTTCTTCCCGCTCTTGGGTTTGCTATTATTGGTGCAAGTCAAGAACGCTTTGTTCTTGAGATTGTTCACAGAATCCATACGATTTTCAAACTCAATTCGCGTTCAAGTGTTGCTCATGGTTTATGTAATCGGTTTCTTGCTTCCTAACCGGCATTCTTGTTGTTTGAGTGCAAGTACAACCAAATTATTATCGTCGTCCTGTAAAAGTTTGGGCCATCCGTTGCTCAACAGGAGTTTAGGCCGCATCATGTTGGCTTGATGTGGCAACGAAGCAATGAAAATCATTAGCTGCAGCAAGTTAGCTCCCAGATGCCAAGCAAGTGACATGGTACGGTGCCTGCCACCGGCGTTACACTGGTACAGATGTCTCCAGGTAGAAGGTTCATGTCTGCATTAGCTAGCTTTCATCCAGCTCAAGAAAACTGCATTGCGCAGCTACCTAATGCACTAATCAGTAATCACCCTACGCCGGTAGCAGCCACTGAGAGTCTGAAAAAACAACTTAAAACGCACGCAAAATATTGACCTGAAGTCTGAAAGACAGGGTCACTCGTCATTGTGAAGGGAGGCTGAACAAACACCGCACTTCAACTGCTAAGCCATTCTTCTGGGAAAAGTCACAGGTTGTGAAATTGGCTAACTACGACAAGTTGCAGAAACATATGGCAATTGATGAGTTGAAATGAAGCACGTGTGTTTCAGACAAACAACAACAGGTTCAGTACATAAATATCAGCGTATCTCCAGAGAGAATCGATTATATAGGCTGAAAAAACATTATGTGAAGAACATGGAAAAGAGAAAAAAGGGTGACGAACTCAAATAAATCGAAGATGGTTAACGATGACGACGACACGATGAATCATTCTAGAAGCAACAGCGCCTATGCCTTGCTTAGCTAGGAGCTAACATTTTCAGTAAGCCTTGTCCCACATCATTGGATGGCTGGCCAGTCCTTCCTAATCTCGAAGTAGTAATTCATCTCCAAGTAGCACTTGCCATCATCATCAACAAACTGACAAAACAAACACATTGCAGTAGTGATTAGCAGAGCAATTGGCCTAAAGCATTGTGGTTGAACTTGTTAATTAAGTATATGGGTACCTTTAATTTAGCAGAATAGGAACCTCTTGCAAAAATGCCAGCAGGGGTGGTCTCTTCTTCGCCCTCATATGTGTAGGGCTCTAGCTGGGGACTGAATGTCCCCAGCATCACCTTCTGGTTCTCCACTGCAAGAAAGGAATAATTGATAATCAACTACTTCAAAAGGATAAACCATGAATCAACTACTTCAAAAGGATAAACCATGTGACATGGACATATTTCATAGATAGTTAAATCCTTATCAGCCTCTCAGAAGTTATGTATGGTGAGGTCATTGTAGCTATACATTACAACATCCTAAAACGAAGAGTAGATTTGAGGTATAAGGAGCAGAAGTCCAGTCTTTGACTGAATAAATAGTGCAAACACACTCCTTGAGGAAAGAAGATCAGTTAGGATGCCATTACGTTATCTGCAATGGCCTATCAACATAGGTATGCAAAGCTTGCAAGTTGCACACCATTTTACTGAAGGACACCGCAGGAAATTTAACAAAGGACCATTTTCTATGACATTCAAAACGAACTTCTTTTGAGAATAATTCAAAACGAACTATCGATGTCTCTTGTTGCCTTTTTTTTCCGAACATTCCTCTTGTTAACTTTTAATAGATGTAGAACTCAGTGATGCTCATATAGTTATATTTGATCAACGATAACACTCATATACAGCCCAGCAAATGTGACGAAAATGCAAGTGCGTGTATAGAGAAGATCTGGTAAAAAAAAGTTCAGTGATGTGGAGTCACCTCTTACTCCAGTCTTCCAGACAGTGTTCGTGTACTTGAGGCCTGACACGATGTTATTGGAGACGATGAAGGAGAAGCGGAAGCTGTAGGGGCTGCCGTCCTTGAGCCCGAAGGCGTAGCCCTTGTCGTCCGCCACGAAGGGGATCGGCAGGATAAGGTCGGGCCGCTCCGGCGACAGTATGGTCAGGTTCAGCACCTTCACCTCCGGCTCAGCAGTTTCTGCATCATAATTCCAAGACCGGCACATGTAGCTCTGTTCGTGTCTACATGCCAGATCCATATGAACTCAAGAGAGCAAGTGCAGATGTCATGGTTACCTCCAAGCTGTTCTGTGTCGACCTGCCCGAGGAGTTGCTCCTTCCACCTCCTCAGGCTCTCATCATCCTACATTGGTAGAAGAAAGATCAAAGAAATCATTTCATGGATTTCCCCAAAGAAACAGAGAGAGACAGATCATGGTTGTTATCGGTTGGCACCTTGTCGAGCTCGAGCTGTTCCTTGAGGGGGACCTGGGGGCCGAGCACGACGGCGCGCTTGCCCTCCTCGTCCTCCTCGTCCTCCTCGACGTCGTTCACGTCCTTCTCCTTCTCCTTGTCGTCCATGGGGCCGGGGCTACCTGAGTGGTAGGCGCGCGCGGCTTCTTGCTCCCACGCGGACGGGGGGCGGGTGGCCGGTGGTGGCTGGCGATCGGAGAGTCTGGGAAGCGGGCGCGCTGCGCTGCGCGGCGCTCTGTATGTATGGGTTGGGGGGCGGATGGACGCCGGTGCGTTGGCGTTTGGATTGGTGGGGGGGAGGGGGGAGGAAAGGGTCGTGGCGTGCAAGAGAACCGCCCGTGCGGCCGTGGGAGGCCGCCAAATGCGCGCGCGCGCCGCGCGCTGCGTTCGTTCGTTCGTTCGCCGCGAGCGCCTCTTCGGTTGGCGCGGCTTTTCCTCCGGACTTGCCCCCTGGTGTTTCCATCTGGGCTACTCTCATGCATGTCAACAGTTTGACGATATTGTGGGATGTGTTTTAGATTTTTTTTTGGATTGGCCTACAATTTCGGAAGACTGATTTTATTGTAGGACAACGTTATGATTTTTGAAAATCGGTTTGGAATTTTTTTCCCACAAAGTAGAAATTTTACGGACTTTTGAGCTTATTAGCCAGCAATTTTCAAAATCCAAATGATCTGTTTCCTTGAACATGTTTCTCTCGATGATGTCAAATCCACTGTTGAAAGCTCTAAAAAAAAAGTCAAAACCAAGCACCCAACTTTTCTCTACTATTAAAAGTGTCTAGTGGTGATGGTGGTAGGACCAACTTTTAATCTCAGCCGTTCAACTAATCCAATGGACATCAGACGCACCACGAGCGTCCCACGCACCAGCGCCGCCCGAACGTGTTAGGCCATCTCCAACGGAGTCCCTTCGCGGGACACCGGACACGTTCCCGTCACGAAGGGAATCTCGATCCGTTTAATGCTTTAACAGATTCCCTTTATCGTTCCTTTTCGGAAAAAATTATCTTTTTCATTTCCTTCAGGAAGTGATTCTCTCTCCTTTCTCTGTATTATTCCCTTTAAAGGAATGCCATTGAAAATAGTGAAAAATGAAGGAAAAGAATATGAGGAAAAGAATAGAGAAGGAAACGAAATGAAGGAAAAATGATTGGCTCACTTTTGGTCATGCTACCTTTGCTTTGCTCTTCTTTTTCAGACACATTTGTCATGGTGTTAGAACCTTGTTCTAGCATGTTTTTGCTCGTATTGATCCAGACTTGGATGCTCAAGTGGAATTTGGAACATTCCAAAAAGTAGAAGATCCAACTACAAGGAGACAGACGGCCTGATACCACAATGGTATCTTTTCTCTCTCTTTTTTGATTTGACATGTACCAAACCATGCCCCTATTAACACAGCTATAGATATTGATCCTTGGAGAATACACCTCCTTAACGACCAATGGTTAATGGCGGTTTTGTGGATCAGTTTTGCAAGAATAACCATTTTCCCTTCAATTCGTTCCCTTTCCCCCATTCTATTCCTCGTATTCTTTGCCTTCATTTTCTATCATATCCAACAACATCCCTTTGAAGGGAATGATATAGAGAAAGGAGAGAGAATCCATTCCTGAAAGGAATGGAAAAGAGAATCCCTTCCGAAAAGAAACGGTGAAGGGAATTTTTGAGCATTTTGGCCATTGAAATTAAAGGCAGCTTATCAAATTGGTGGTGTGCAATAGCTTGGCAAATAACTATTTGGCACTGTTAAGTACTACCACTACTTTAATATTTGATAAAGATCGAAGTATGCTTACTCAGTTTCAGTACACATATAGAGGGGGGAATTAGCTGAGTGACACTCAATTGGCTGTCTCGGAAAAAATTGACACCCAATTCGATCCACTTTCGTCCAATGGCACTGGGGCAACGAATTGATTCGTCCAGTGACATTTTTCTTTTTTTTTAAGATTTTATTAGGGGGAAATGACTACAATGCCCTCCGGTCTATAGCAATTCAAATTCGATCGGATTTCAAATTTGAAACCCGAAAATTTTCAAATTCGGTATTTTGAAATCTGACCGAATTCAAAAATTTCCGGGTTTCAAATTTGAAAAGATTTCAAATTCGGTCGGATTTCAAATTTGAAACCCGAAAATTTTCAAATTCGGTAATTTGAAATCGACCGAATTCAAAATTTCCGGTTTCACATTTGAAAAGATTTCAAATTCGGTCAGATTTCAAATTTGAAATCTAAAATTTAAATCTGAACATTTTAAATTTGGTCGATTTCAAATTTTCAGATTTGAACCGATCGAATTGGGTGTCCCAAAATCGGAGGGCAAACCGTCCCAAAAAACCGACATGGGTGAAAAGGGAGAAATGTCATCGATCGAATCAATTCGTTGCCCCAGTGTCACTGGACGAAAGTGGGTCGAATTGGGTGTCAATTTTTTCCGAGGCAGCCAATTGAGTGTCACTCAGCTAATTTCCCCCATATAGAGAGTACATTTTTATGCTTATTTTTTTACCTTGTAAGGATCATAATGTCAACTAATGTTCTATGACCACCACCAGGAATTAATTTTTACCCGAGTTGCTGCATTTTTTGTTTGCTTACACAACTGTGGATGTTTAACCATGGGTTATAAATTGAATTCTCTCTTAATAAATTTATACGAGCATAAACACGTGGCATTATTGCAAATTCTTTGTACTAAATTCATAAGCATGACCAAGTAGCTTTATTTACGATTTGACGCCATTAAGAACTACTATTACTTTTAGTTTGGTAATAACTATTATTACTTTTAGTTTGGTAAGTTGAGTTTGTTAAAGTAGTTTTGGCTTTTGCAGGTTCTAGTGCTGAAATTGAAATGTGCTTCATAGCCCCGTTGCTACGTATTGAATTCCTCAACTCTCTGCAGACTGCATGTGCCTTAATTGTTTAAACAGAAGACACTTTTCTGGTGCATTGTGGCGCAAGGCTATGAATCCGACCATTGATGTCAATTGTATAAGAGAGCTTCAGAATTATGCTAATTCTTTGACTTCCCTTCGTTTTTTTTATTTTCTTCCCTTTTCTAGGCATGCTGAATCCAGAGTTGTACATGTGGTATGTGTCAATGAGACCTATGTGCTAAGCTGAATATGTACAGGTATTAATTATGTAGAGACCTGGTAATTGGATTGCCAAACAACATTTGTTGTCTCTTGAGTCAAATAATCATGATTGGTAGTCCCATAGTGCTTTGTTAATAGAATGCATCTATTGTTAATATATTGATGGAGGAAGTCTGGACACTGGAGTTGCCTTATCAAAATCCCAATTGTGGCATGGTTTGCATGGCATATTATTGTTTTTGAGTGGCGCTAGAGTTTAAAGCTTAACGAAGAAAGAATAGGATTGATTTAGTTTTTTGTTCTCTAATGAAATAGAAGCCATGGCTTTTTGATAGGCTTAATTTTTCTGCACTACATGCACGTCGACTAGAAGTTCTCTTAATTATTTTTCTCTAATGAAATAGATGTTAACATTTCAACTTACTTGAATGTGCCTAGGATTTTATATTTTTATCCCTCCTTTTAAGCTTCCGTTGCAAGTGACGGACACTCAACTGGTAGAAAGTAGAAGCCATCTCTTCAAATTTAGCCTAACAGATAATGGACCGTAGAAGGCCTATGTTTACTTTGTAGTCATCAACGTGGGCTGGTTTGCATTTCTTTTGTAGATTGGGCCGAGCGGAGCTAAGCTGGCTGAGTCAGCTTCATTTCTGGGTCTGACTAGGAAACTTGAAAATTGGAGAACCATGGCGTGATCAGGGTCCTGAAAACCGTTTGGTGACCTGAAACCGGTGTTGGAGCGGGCCGGTTTCTTGTCTAAAACCGGTAAAAACCGGTGAAAACCGCTTAAATTCAAATTCAAACTGTCGGGACGCAGCTGACGGGTGAGGCGATTTTTGGTGGCTAGCCGGTCAATTTTACCAGCTAGCCGGTCGATTTTACTAGCTAGCCGCTGGTTTTAGCCAGAAAACGGTGGAGAAATCAGGGGAAACGTGGAAAATAAAAAAAATGAAAAGAGGTATGGAATTTTTTTAAAAAAATGGGAAAAAAATCATAGATGGGTGGGATATATGTGTTGGTAATTTGTTTAATCATGGAAAATTTTTTTGAAGGGACCTTTGATAAATATATGAGATTTGGAAGTTGGAACATATCAGTATCAAGTCATTCATCTGACATTGGGTACATCAATTCAATGAGATGAACCTTGTACATATTTTGCTCATTCATCGATGCTATATGTTCCTTTAATTTTATAGAGACATGACACTTATTTTGACATATGTTTTGCCGTAGTTTGTGATATGCATGGTATTTTTCAACAAGAAACATATATTTGAACATAGAAAAAAATTTGGCATGACCTTTGCTAAATATTTGAGAATTGGAACATATCAACATTGAGCATACATATATTGCATTGTATCTGATGATAGACATATCCATTGTTTGACAAGGAATTACATTGTGTTCGCCAAACACAAAGTACCATAGAAAGATGCATTGCATTACAAGCACACCCTCAATATATATGGGATCAAATTAATTCATACATTCGTTGGAGATGATCCCAATCACAGTGAATAATTTTTGGAGCCTTAGTACGCATTCTATCCCATAGCTTGCCTATGTTTTGTGAAGTGAGAATGGTTAGTATAGTATAAAAATTGTGAGATAAAACAAATTTGAATACATCACCTGTTGTAATCCTTAGTGGAGAACAAAATTAATCCTTGTTGTTCCGCCAACTGGACCTTATATTCATACCAAGTCAAGCCGGTCCACAAGCTCATTTCACTCCACTCATTGAAATTGTAGGCATATACTTCTCGTTCTAGCCACTTATACACATATCAAGCACGGGGCTGTGGTGGTGCAACTGGCATGTCTGCATAAGAGGGGTAGCCGTAGGACTCAGATGTCGACATGCTCTAACTGTCATGGCGGGGATCCACTGAAATGGAATGCCTTCTATGAGTACCTTGACCTGTTCAGGTCTCCCTCTGTGACGTAGGCATCCCATGATCTTGGTTTTATGTGGCCCATCGGAACTGGCTCTCTCCTGAAAAGTGTATAGGAGACGGAGGCTGCCCGGAGTGTGCCCTAGTCTGTCCTCCGCCATCGTCATCTCCGTCGCTCTCCACAGAAGAGCTGTCGTTGGACTATTGGTACGGTAGACTCCTTCTAGAATCATCTGTGCTGTCATCGCTGTCCACCACAACGCTATCAGCCCTTCCCTTCCCCTTTCCCTTGGCCTTTTTGGGGACATGCCTAGCTAGTTGCTTTTGTTGCTTTCTTTTTTCAATATGTGTGTTTCCCACTGTTTTCTCAGCCCAATCTGTAATTTCTGTAGCCTTGTCCTTTCTTTTTAATTGGACGGTATCCAAGGATTGTGTGACAAGCTGGGAGGGGATTGGAGAGTTCGTGTCGCTGTCATCTTCATCAAGCTTCGGTGGGTTGTTAGACCTACCAAGCTCTATCCACTTTTTGATGGGCTGTCATGGTCAGTCAAACTCAGATGGACAAACCGGTCAATTGGATCCTCTTCAGGTTGTGTCCACCCTGTTTGTTGTTGTGCCAGTCTAAGTCTAAGATTATAGTTCACATAAACTAGCTTATGAAGCTTCTTATATGAGAGCCTATTTCTTACTTTTATATGGACGAAGGCGAAGGTGCTCCAGTTCCTTTTACACCCACTTGATGAGCACACTTAAAAGATCAGGCGTCTAGCAATCTTGGTGAGTGTAGGTGTCTCAGTGCCGAACATTCCCCACCAGTGAACTGCAAGACATGTAAAGCACGGTAGAGGAGCGGCGGCAGAGGCAGCCGGGCGACGCGGCGGCTGGGATGATGCGGCGCGTCGGGGTGACATGAGAGGAGATGAGGCACAGGCGAGGCGGCGTGGTGGAGCTAGGCGGTGGAGGCGGCAGTAGGCACGCGGCATGGTTCCGGTGAGGGAGCAGGGAGGGAGATAGGGATGGGAGGAAGAAGAAGGAGATAGGAGAGTATGATATGTGGGACCCACTTGTCGGAGTGTATTTTCCACCATATATTGAGCTCGTATAATCCGCAAATGCTCCATAATGGCAGTTTTGAAATGAAGTGTATTTAGTAATGGCATCTATAATATTTCGTGTTTTATAATGGCAAATCTGCGAAATCAAAACTTAATAATGGCACGTATGCAAAAAAAACCCATAATAAAATTCCTCTACAGAGTTTGTTGGATCATCTGCAGGCTAACAAAATTGCTGGATCATCCAAGCAGGGTTACAAAATTGCCGGATCATCCAAGCAGGGTTACAAAATTGCCTTATCTTTTTCTAGCTAGCAAAATTGCTGGGTCATCCAAGCAGAGCTACAAAATTGCCGGAACCTTCTCCGAGCTGAGCTGCTGGGATCGACAAAATTGCTGGGCCTTTTCTTGGCAAACATCGACGACCTAATAGCTAGCCCATTTCCCTCGCTCGTTGGCCGGGAAAATTGCTCGGGATCTGCGGGCGGCGGCGGAGGCGGAGGCGGCGCCATCAGCTGAATCCGGCGGCCATCCATCACTCAAAATTGCCGGACTCACGATGCTGCACACCTGACAGCAACTCTAACCGTACCACTACTACTACAGATCACAGAGGCATGAAGTCCCAGGAAGCAAAGCTGTAGCTGCGTGTCTCTGGAAGCTACCAAAGTTGCAGCTGCCTGTCCCTGCAGGAAGCGAAGCGCATGCCTTCAGCTACATCGGTGAGGTAGCGCAGCTCCTCGGCGGTGCAAGAATTCTGCCCGGTGCCGGAGCACTGGAAATCATCGGATGAAATCTGTGTCTCGTAGCCATCCGCATCCATGAAGTTGTCGTCAACGCCGTAGCCGTCCGCATTGATGAAATCGTCGCCGAAACCGATTAGTGCGTTGATGAGGTCATCGTCGTCGATGCTGAGAGTGGGGTGCTCAGCCGGTGAGTCCACACAGCTGTCGCCGATGTGCACGGAGGGGTAGTACCCGGCTGGCACGATGGCGTTGCACGGCATGACCAGATTGGGCCAGCCTTTGCCATTGCCCGGCGCCTGAACCTGGTAGCCGTCCATGCCCACGAAGCTGCTCTCATCGCATGGAAAGCCGCCGTACCCGGGCTGCACGACGCCATTGCGCGGCTGGAAGCCACCCCATGCGAGTTCGTCATCGTCGTCGTCGCCATCGCCCTGCATCGGCAGCTGCAGGTAGCCGTCCATGCCCACGCCGTCGCTGCCTATGTACTCCGTGTTGTATCCCATGAGAGGCTGCATCGCGCCGGCATTGTACGGCTGGAAGGCGTCCCACGCGTGCTGCTCGAGCCCGCCGTCGTTGATGCAGGCATTGCCTGGCATGTACATCTGGTAGCCGTCCAATGCCAAGAAGTTGCTTCCATTGCACGGGACGCCACCCCCAAGCGACACGACGGCGCTGGAAGCATCCGGCTCGGCCTGCCAGAGCTGGCCATCGTCGGCGTCGTCGTCCCCTGTCATCTCCTCCAATGTCTTCCTCCTCTCACCCGTAGCCCACAGCGCCGCGTCGACGGTCCCGAGCACCTCCTGCAGCTCGTCCAGCGTCATCGCGTTCAGCACCGCGTCTGGCGGCGCGAGCGCGTCGGGGCCGTCCTGCCGCTGCCTGGCGAGCTTGGCCCTCTCCTTGCCCAGCCGGTCCTCCAGGTACTTCGCGTGCGTGTGCGCCGCCCTCGCCTCGTCGGGGAGCGAGAGGTACCTCTCGAAGACGCCGCCCTCCGACTCCCACGTGTCCGCCACGCCGCCGTCAGGGTCGGCGCAGACGACCGCCACGGGGATGTCGCAGAGCGTGGCGAGCTCCCGCGCCTTCTTCATGACCCCCTCCTTCCGCTTCGAGAACGTCACGGCGCGCGTCCGCCGGTTGCCGATGAGGCTGATCGGGATCTTGCGGCGCGGCATGGCGGTGGCCTATGTTGGAGCTAAGTCGATGGTGGACCGCAAGCGGTTCGGAAATCGCAACTCCGGACTTGATCGATCGCAAAGCAAGATGGATCGATGCTCAATCGGTAGATCAGTCCGTTTATAAAGAAGCGGTACGGTGGCCGTCCGCGACTCCGCGTCTCCGTAAGTCCGTATACGGGTCGGTTTATGAGAGAGAAGCCCGCGTGATCGGGCGGCGTTCACAACGGCAGCGGCAATGGGTGCCCCGCCGGTGCGTTGGCCGCGGGTGCTGGCCCCGGCGCACCTCGCCGGAGCCATCCGCCGGCAGAAGAACCCCCTCGAAGCCGTCCACCTGTACTCCGACGTGCCTCGCCGCTACCCGTCCTCGTCCTACAGCCACAACGACGCCGTTCACTCGTCCGTCCTCGCCGCTGCCTCCTCTTCCCCGTTTCTCCCCTCCCTCCTACGCTGCATACTCCCCTCCTCCCCCTCCGCCGATTCCCTCCTCGCCGCCTCCATACCCCACCTCCCTCCCTTGTCCGCCGTCTCCATCTTCCTCTCATCCCTCCCCTCCTCCCCTGCCCCGTCGTGGTCCCACTCCTTCTCCGCCCTCCTCCGCCGTCTCCTCTCTCACAGTCTCCTCCCTGAAGCGGCCCGACTCTTCGCCGACTTTGCTGGGCGCCCGGAAGTCTCCCTAGTGTCTGAAGACCTTACTCTGCTGATCTCCGAGCTGTGCCGCGTGCGGCGTGCTGATCTCGCGCTGCAGGTGCTCGACGAAATGCCTAACCAATGTCTCGCCCCGGATAGAGACGCTTACCGCGCTATTGTGCCGGCTCTCTGCGATGCTGGCATGCTCGACGAGGCCACACACGTCCTCTACTCCATGGTGTGGCGTGTGTCACAGCGGGGATGTGATGCAGATGTTGTGGCGTACCGGGCATTGCTAGTCGCACTCTGTGCGGCTGGCCGAGGTGAGCAAGCTGAGCTGGTGCTGGATAAGGTACTTAGGAAGGGTTTGCGATCACCAGGAAGTCGGCGCTCTCTCCGCGTGCCAATGCTTGCTGGGCTTAACATCGAGGACGCCAGGGAAGTCATTGATCGGGCGTTGGTTGTGCGAGGTGGGCGGACTGTTGCGAGCTTTGAATCCATGATTCTTGACCTCTATGATGAGGGACGGTTGAATGAGGCAGATAATTTGTTTCAGGACATGAGCAAGAAGGGGTTCAAGCCAACAATATGCATGTATGAGGCGAAGATCACTGCTTTATGCAGGAAACAGAGGGTGGATGATGCAGTGATCATGTTGGAGGAGTTACCCAAGGATGGTCTCGTTCCAACTGTGAAAACATATAACTTGGTAATGAAAGGTCTTTGTGACAATATGCAATCAATGAAGGCACTTGGATACCTTAAAAGGATGGATAAGCAGCTTGGTTGTGTTGCTCGGAAGGAGACTTTCTCCATCTTAGTCATTGGCTTGTGTTCAGAAAACCACTTCGTCGATGCAGCAAGGGTTTTGGAGAGGATGTTGAAGGGTCGTCATCGGCCCGACAGAAGTGAATTCAACAATGTTATTGGTGGTTTATGTTCTGTTGGAAGAACATATGATGCATTCCTATGGCTAGAGGAGATGATCGACCATGGAGAAACACCTGACGTCCGTGTTTGGTCTTCCTTGGTTTTGGCGGCTTTAGGAGTAAGAGACAGCGTTATGGTTGCAGCTATGTGAGAAGTGTGACTCAGCAAAGAAGACTCTTGAAGCACACCAAAGACACCAACAAAGGAGTTGACCTATTATGTATGTAAGTGAAGTTGGCATTTTTTTTAATCATCTTGTTGTTTATGCAGTGGCAAGCAGTGAGGTGAGAGAGATGAGAGAGGAGAAGAGGAAGAAGAAGAGGTGGGAAATCTCATATTCATCTCTTCTAATGGTGGCACTATAAGGAAAAATATTAGTAGTCGATAGCAAGAGGTACCATCTCATGTAATCAACTGCTCTAGTAAGAGATATCAAGATGTACTAACATGTATCAAGAATAGTAAAAACCCTCTACTTTGTAACTGCTAGATTCTAGAATAATCCAGCAGATTTGTAGCCTCAGCCAAGGCAAGGTCCGGTTATTCTGTACACGTGCCTAGGAATTATCCTGCCAATATTGAAAACTACAATAATACTGGCTATACATGCCAATAATAGAGTCAATTGCAATGGAATTTGTTGTATCAGAACGACGGACTGGTATCACACTATCACCTGCCTTTGATACTGGATTGCCTTTGCATTGTCCTATCCATCCATCTTTAGTCAATGATGAATGTATGAAATTTTTATTTTTGAAGTGGTAGCTATGAGATTTTGGGTATAAAGACATTCGTCGTTGATTATGAGATGGATGAATGAGATAATATAAAGACAAACTTTGCCTTTGTGAGCATTGTGAGCTAGAATTTTAGCTCGTGGCTCGCTCGTAACCTGCTCGGTATGAGCAAGGGTCAGCTGCCTCGTGGCTGTTCCCTGTCATCTATGCTTCGGTAGCCCATAGAGCCAGCTCATGTTGCACTATGTAATGTGGATGGCCAATGTTCATAGCCATAGGCCAATAACCAAAAGCCCAACACCGTCTCAACCCTAGCAGTAGCAAGCAGCATGTGCAATGCAGGTTTCCTACTTTCCTTGCCTCAACACAAACCCAAGCCACAGCCGCCGCCTTGCCTCTTTCAATCCTATCGTTGTTGCTGCTTCCATTCGCGTCGCCTTCACCATCCTCAGGCGCTCCACATACCCACCAGCATCGGAGATCCACCTCCCCAGGTAGCCGACGCTTTGCCTCCTTCCCAAACATACGATGCTCCTCAACCACCATGAGCGTCGTTCCTCTTTCGTTCTCCCTCCCCACACAGATCCATCGGTGGCGCACATGGAACGGGCTTGTGAGGCCATCAACAAGTGCCGGGCTCTTCTCCTCCTCCTTCCCACGCCCGGATTCGACGACGACAGGTAGCTTGGGCGGCCGAGGCCTCGTGGAACAGCGGGAAATGGCGGCGACTCCTCTTACCCCACGACCTCCCTACAGATCAGATCTAGTTGACCGTGCCTCGCTACTCCTCCCGACAGGACGAGGACTCATGCAGGCCTTAGAAAGCTCGCCGGAGACCAATAGGATCGACATCGAAGTGGTTTTGGCACCGAGCCGACGAGTCTCGCAAGCTGGCTCGAGCTTTTCGTGAGTTCGAGCCGAGCCTCTTCTCTAGCTTGGTCAAGCTAAGCAAGCCGAGCCGAGCCAGACCTGGCTCAATCAGGGTTTGTAAACCCACGGGGAAACCGGCAAAAACCGGCGGTTTCCCGCCAAACCGGTGCGGTCCGGTTTCGGAAACCGCCGATTTTTGCCCGGTCCAACTCGTAAATTCAAATTTAAATTTATAAATATGAAAAAATTCAGAAAAAATTGTAAAAAAACTAGGACTTTTATAGAACAACTTGTATAAAGCAAAATTTGAAATTTACATCGTTTTGATACTCAAAATTCAAATCAAAGATGTGGTGAAACTTTTCTTGTGTTGAAAAAAATTTAATTTTGCATAATGGATTAAGTGGGCCAGATCCAGGGGCTTTGCAGGCTAAAATTCGGTATAATATATGTGTATGTATAATATGTATTGCAATATATGTGTATGTGCAATATGTGGTATGTAATTTAATTTGTATTGCAATATATTTGTATTGCAATATATGTGTATGTATAATATGTGGTATGTATGATATGTATATCATAGGCATATATGATTTTTCCATATTTTTTTAAAAAAATTTCGTGCATCTTTTCAATTTTTCTAATTTTCAGTTTTTCTCTGGTTTCGCTAAAACCTTGGGAAACCGTAAAACCGCCCGAAATCGGTAAAACCGCCGAAACCGCTTCGTAGGCCCATTGATTCAAATTCAAATTCGTTCGGTTTTTGTCGGTTTCCGCCACCGGCCTATTGGGAGAGCGGTTTCAGGACCGAAACCGGGTTTTTGATCCCTGGGCTCAATCAAGGTCGGCTGCCTCCACCTCTGCAGCGAGCAGCCGGTTAGCTCCTCCATTCTCCTGTGCATGTGTCTCCAGCGTGCGGAGTCCAATCGGCCCAGTGGTGAAATCAGGTGAAAAATTGAAATTGAAGAATACTCTCATGAATCAGATTGAATCAGTTTATCAGCGAAGGCATTGTTGCGTTCCGGCAATGTTGCGTTCTTGTAAACATGGTTTGCACAAGGTTGGAACCCACGAGATGGAGCGGCTAATGGTGCAATGACCTAAGTTGAGAACATGGTCGATTCTTATATAAAAAATAGTTTCTACCATATAAGAGCTTTTCCAGCACGAGCTACAAAATACTGTTTATTGAACATTTTAGGGATAGTCTCTGTTGGAGAAAAGCATTTTTTATAGTGTAGTATAAAGTGTAAAAGAATTTTATATGATGGATAGAGTTTGAGAAATTTGAAGTCTTTGATGTAGATGCTTTAAGCAACACAAATAAACTAGAATTGCACCATTTAGGGATCAAAAATAGAAATAAAGGAAATAGAAAAAAAATAATTGATAGATACATTGTATTGGAAAGCTTATATCTCTGACTTTTCTATATGATGTGATATGCTTAGACCATGTACAATGCAAGATGTTTGCATCGAGATGCTTAAGGAGAGAGCATTACCATACCATTAAACGTTAAGTAAAAAGTCTTTTCTCCAATACAAGAAAGCTTATGCAGGTGCTCAGATATTATAAGAAGTAAAGAAAATAGGTGTAAGCACCACCCAAACATTGATGCTAATTTAAACATTTCCCTTCTCTTCTAAGCATATGTGACAGTACCTGTGAATCTTACATGACAAAATAAATCGGTTTTTCACTTAAACATCTCTCCAAACATCATGCATGATACATGGCCTTACAATATCACAATGGGTTGTGTAAAATATACGGAGACGCGTTGAAAGGAAAGTGCTATTAT
Organism: Olyra latifolia; assembly: GCA_036346145.1. NCBI lineage: Eukaryota > Viridiplantae > Streptophyta > Magnoliopsida > Poales > Poaceae > Olyra > Olyra latifolia. Next base: position 4,843,930 of record CM070523.1, on the reverse strand, counting down.
ATCATTGGTCGCGAACGAGTAGTAATCAGTTTTTCCATATTAGTAGACAAATATACATACATCTCTTTCTAGCCCCAAACTCTCGAGTCTCAACACGTTTATTAAGCTGACATTTCAGGCGATGCAGCTTAGTCCCAGGCACCCTCCCAACAAATTCGTCAGCAACTTCTTCTGCAATACAAACAAAAGATCTCCATAAGATTAAAATAAATAAATATCGCAGCTCAAGTTCAACTAGGATCTTAATTTAATTTGAAGTCCAGCATTTAGCTAAACTATAAAGCTCCAAAAACGCTATCTACACCGTACTTGGCTTTTGAAAAAAGAAAGGCTCGTGCACGTATAACGTATTTGATAGGTGCTTTTTTTTTAAAAAAAACTTTGATGAGTAATGTACTGTAGTGATATTATCCCAAAGAAAAGCTACTTACAAAGGTTCAGATTATCTCCAAGAAAAGGTTTAAGTCAATCACATGATAGAAACTAGCTAAAGTAAACCCACTTGGCTACACATGGACGCAGCAAAGATGCACTGGTTTTGGAACAAATAACAATTACAGGGTACTACTTGCCTTCTTCACCTTGCAAAGCAGCTTTGGGGAGATCTTGTACAGGTCCTCATCCACCGCTGCCTTTGGCTTCCACCTGTGCTGCTCACTCACATAATGCTTCCTGCCTCCCTTCCTCACAGACACAGGCACAGCATTTGCATTTGCAGCTGCCTTCTCCCCCTTCTTCACTCGAACAACGCACTGCGTTTTGATCACAAAAAACCATCAATCTATCTGTCGTATCAACAAGAGCAGAACTGTTTACGTGGAAAGCTAAACTGGAATCGATTTGGGAGTTGTTGAACTGAACTAGTGTCATGATCAAGGGAAAGAGTCGTGTTCTTGTTTCTGACCTTCTTGTAGGTGTAGGGCTTGGTGGGGAACTGCGGCACCTTGAAGAGGTCCTCGTCTTCCTCTGCTTGTGCGGTGAAGAAGAAGGTGCCCGACTCGAAGTACTGGGTGACGGGCATGTCGTCCCACAGGTTCCAGTCGCCGAACGCCGGGATCTGGCGCCACTTGCAGTTGTCTACCGCCTGACAGAAAATGAAACGAGTTTCACTGACCAGCTGATGCAAGTTTGATCAAAGCAGAGGAAGCATCTGGAAGGAAGGACTGAAGAATGTGTAAAGATTGTTGCTGAAACTTTGAACGTAGTGACCTCATTGGATAGGTTGAAGAAAACTGTTTTTCCAGGAGATCGAAACAGTGTGTCAACTGTCAATATGAATGTAGGACATATGCACTTGTTGAAAACTTTTAAGAGCATGTTATAGCACAGTAGAGGAGCATCCTTCGGACACAATGGGAAGGTCTGCAGAGCGTCGTCGCTTCTTGTCATTGCAAAAGGATGTTAAGGAGCTAGCTAGAACACAAGTTCAGCTACAAGAGCAGAAGTACTGGATCTGTACACGGAATGAGACGAAAAGAACGGCAAAATAAGATGCATGCACGCATGATCTCCGTGGCTCATTGGCTCACCTCCATCTCGCGGCTGAAGAAGCAGAGGCAGAGCGAGCGAGGAGACGACCACTAGGTAGCTAGTTAGGAGGCAGAAGAGCAGGAAAGGCAGTCAAAGCTCCACTGGAATTGGGCAGAGAGGAGGAGCAAGGAGCTGTATACATAGCCACGCAAAAGCCTTAGGTAAAGAGAATGTGGGGGCACACACGTACCTAAGTAAACTTTACGAAAAGCCCACAAGAAAGCAAGCGCCCAAAGCAGGGAGTGTTCAGCTGTTACTCAGCCGAGGCAATGAGTACCAGACACCAGTAGCATCACTCGTACATACACAACACACAATGTGACAACCCTCTACCCCTTGGCCCTTGCTTTCCGAGTTAGCTAGCGTCCTTGTTGCAGTCATGAATGCTGTTCTTTCGTGGTCAGTTACTGTTGCTCTGCCTCTCCCTCCCCCTCACACACAGAGAGAGACACCAGAGCGTGGCAGCGAAGTGGCCAGCTTTTGGCAACAAGTCTCGCAGCTGCATGATAAACAATAAGTGTGCGTGTCGCATGCCTTTGTCAGCGGCGAGCGACGGCACGGAGAGAGGCCGTGGCCGTGGCCGGCACCGGCAGGCCCTGCCGCGGCTGCGCCTCAAGGCCACGCATGTTAGCGAAAAGCAGCAAAAGGTGGGCGCTTTTCTCCGGAACCATGGCCAAATCACAATGATTCTTGGGGTTCCGCAGCTGCACGCTTTGCCCTCTTTCCACCGGCGTCACGATTACGGGCGGCCCGGGAAGGAAGAAGAAAGGCTCCTTTAGGGTCGACCGTGCCGGGACCTGTCTAATCGTGTACTTACCTCACACTTGAGGCTTTGATTGGAAAAATGATCCTTAATTCATCTGAAAATACTGGATGATCTATCGAAGAGCCGGTTGGCTGTAAAGTCGTCGAGTGAGTGAGCACTTTGGTATGTATGCCATCTTTCTTTTGCAAGTCATTCGGTGTGTAACCCACCAGTCACCGCTTCACCGGAGCACGTATGGTATGATGGTAGAGTCTTGCTATAGAGACCACTTCTCCGGTGTTGCTCTTCTTTTCCTTCCACTCTGCTGCTAGCCTGCTACTTGCTAACCACTGTTGCTTCTGCTACCAGGCACTAACACTGCCAGCAATCTAGCGGAGATTATAGGATTTGTCACACTCAAAGATTGGCGTGGAGAGTAGCAAATTCTTAAGTGACAAACTCTAGAATGACGAATCCTGAGTTATTACGAATCTTAATCTAGCAGTATCATCACTGGTACTCTGAATTCGTATTTCATATCTAACACTTACTATATATGGTTCAGAATCTAGAAAAGACATATGGATTAGAACTAGCTAGGTGTCCGTGCTTCGCTACGAAGAAAATGAAATCAGAAAATTTGATAGGACAAAACATAAAATTTGATGTGAGTCTATCACTCACTACGAGCTAGAGACACAAAACCATACAGCCCGGGGAGTCAAAACATAAAATATGAGGCGAAGCCAATCACTCATCAGTCATCACCGCTAAACTCTTTAGTAACAGAGACAGAGATGCAGGACGAACAATGTAGCCCCGTATCTTTCACTCCCGCCTCAACCCCACCACCAGTCCACCACCGCCACTATCACCCTCTCTCTCCGTGACACAGGAATTACTTTTAGCCTCCCTGTCTCTCTCAAACCAAGTGAGAGGTTTGTTGCTAATTGTTGCTAATGTAAAGTCATCTAAAGCTACGTGTAGCAATGGTCCGGGCCTCGTACATGTGGGTATCTCCATGTCCATGGGCCTTTACGCTGGGCCAGCCAAGAACATTTCGGAATCTACTTTGACAAAGGCAGTAGGCATTAGGAACCTGGCGAGTTTTCTATAAACCGTGGCCCGCATAGCGAACTTCTTTTCTGGGTTTCTCCTTTATCTTTCCCAGCATGTCCTCTCCTCCTTTTGATTAAAAGCTCGCTGCCTCTGCGTGTTAGGCTTTTGATGTGTTTATCTTAGGGCTTAGGCACAGCGACAGGTCTGCTTTTCTTGCTGCCGAGTGAAGGTAGCTGGTAAGGTCATTCTGGTTCTTATCTAGCTTCCTGTGCGCTTAAAACTGGTCAATTCGACTTTCTTCTTGTTAGCATGCAGCACATTTGGGACCACAGGCTCTGCGCTCTTGCTTTTGTTTTTTGTTTTTCGCTTTTGAAATTTGAACAAAAGTTGTGGCTATATTTGTGCAGGTGTAAGATAGGAAAGATGACGGGTGCAGGTATAAATGACAGCAATTCGATGGGGGTGTTTCTAGAGGGCAGAACACTTTGACTAGCTGGTTGATTCTATTTCTCGAAAATCTAAAAGCAGCCTATCAAAACTCTTATAAACAAGTCAAACCAAGTGTACTAACTTTTTGAAGTCGCTTTTACAAACTCTTAATGTTCACTATTTAGTCATTCAGCTTAGCTTTATAGAACATACTGAATCATCGAAATTCTAACTCGAGACATAAATCCCGTGACAATTAGCACTCAGTTTGCTTTAAGGATACGTTACGTACGTACAGATCACTTCCTGTTTAGAAACGCCTCTCAGCCCTCAAACAATAATAAAGTGAGTACATCTACAGATCGAACATGCATAATGAGACAAGGGAGATAACATAGATGAAATCAGAATTAGGGAGAGCAGTCACATGTTCCTGGCCAATGAGCCAAACATAGGACAGTAGTCATGTAACACAAGCAGGCCGGGAGTCACAAGCATGCAGACCTCGCTACCCTACATGCAGTAGCAGCTCATGTCCCATTCGCCGACCAAGCATATATATACATTTCTTACGGCCGCCGGCTAAACACTTGGCACGGATCACCACGTACGTAACTACACACTCCACACCAATTCCCTCCGGGAAGATGCAGCGCTGTCACTGTCGCCCTGCCCTTGTCCTTCGTCAAATATATATATATTGCGTGACACACACACATCACTGGTGCCGCAGCTTCATAAGACCTAAAACTTTGTGTTATTTCTTTGAGTCAAACATTTTGACTAAAGCTAAAGATTAATTAGTCGGACCAATCCCTTCTGGAAGCTCTTACAATCCAAAATTTCAGCTCAGTTATTAAGCATTTTAAGCCGCAACCGAGCTAATTACCCAGGGCCCGCACTCCTACCTACGTGCATGGTTAATGGCCGGGAGGAAGGTGAGGCGTGGCCTGCCGGGCTCCAGGGACGGAGCCAGGGGGCTAGGTGGAGCCTTGGCCCCCTATGTTTCATGTGTGTGTCTATATATATATATATATATATATATATATATATATATGTATGTTAACAAAAATTCTTAAATACTCATCGATTTGTATGCCAAAATAGTGAAAGGTCCTAAAAATTCTCAAGTACATATGGATTTGCGAGTTAAAATAGTAGAAAAGTTCTAAAATTCCTTACAAATATATACATTTGCAAGTTAAAATATTAAAAATATTCTATTTGGCCCTCTCGATAAAACGATGATTCTTTTTAGCCTCCGGATAAAATTTCCTGGCTCCGTCTTGCCCGGCTCACCGCCGTCTAGCTGCATGCGGCGTCGAGGAGGAGGACCGCATGACGCGAGCGCGCGTGTGCGCACGGAGGAGGATACGTACGATACGTCCGTCCAAGGAGGCGCGCTGCAAAGGCGGTGAAACGCGCCAACTTGGGGTGTGTCTGCCGTCGCAGTGGCAGGCGTACCGCGTACGTACGTGCTCCGGTCCTGCCGGTCCATGCATATGCACTGTAACGTTAACATCGCCATCGACGCCGCGCCGGCCATGCACGCCGCGAATGAATGAATTGCTATTTCATCGAGTATACTCGTCGTTACGTGTACGTGGTGCGGTCTGCGGTGTGAATCGTGTGATCGATCGATCATCTAGTTTTCGTATTCTTATGTGTGCATAAAACTAACGAAAACGCTCCTGACCAGCGTCGCCACGGCCCGTCTCGGCTCTTTAGCGCTGCTCGCTCGTTGCCCTAGTTCTCCACCACTTAATCCTTATCCTCTTCCACATATACGGACGCATCCTCCTCCCTCCTGTTTCTTCCTCCCTCCTCCCCTCTTGCGGCTCTTCTCCTCCTCCGCTGCTCCTCCCTTTTCCTCTTGCTCCTTCCCCTTCCCACTCCCCTGAGCGACAGGCATGGCACACACTAAAAGGACGACTCTGATCTGTTCTGCTCCCTCTCGTGCGGCGATGACAAGCTCGTGGGCTGACGGCAACAGCGATGCCGAGCTCATGGGGGCGACAGCAATAAAGAGCTCGCGGGGGCAACGGCAGCGGTGCGAGCTCGTCGTGCCGAGCTCCACGACGAGAGCGGGAGGCTATGGAGATGACGATGCGGTGGTGGCCGTGCACGCGCTCCATTGGAAGGAGCTAGATGGGGAAGATATACAGTGAACTTAGCTTAAAACTTTATCCTGGTATGTATGAAATATGGTTTTTGGCTGGTGAAACATAAGTTTGCTCTGGTGAAACACGTGTAAAAAATGTATGATATTTCTGTTTGCTTTCTTGTGAAACATGTTTTTGCTCTGTTGAAATCCTTATTATCCGCCGCTCTTCTAATCATTAAATTTTGAACGAATTTTGATTTCTTTTCTACTCTTGCGAAACATGGTGTTTGCTTTTGTGAAACATGATGTTGCTCATGTTTTCATCGGTACCTCAGCCATGCTTCTTCCATACTTTCGCCATGTTTCATCGGTATTTTTCTATGCTTATCAATACTTCACCGATTTTTCACTAGGTAAAACTGATGTTTCGTCAGTACTTTGTCCATGTTTCATAGTACTTCGCTTATCACCATGTTTCATCAGTACTTCGCCATGTTTCATCAAAGTTTCACTCTGTTAAATCAATACCTCATCATATTTCATTAGTTTTTTACTCATGTTTTATCGGTACTTTTTCACGCTCTAATAGGGTCACTCCCGATTTAGGGCGCTTCCCCAGAACTATTGAAGTACGTAGTCAATTTTGACTCTTAATTTTGGGCCGGCACTACTATAGAACTGGCCTTTAGTACCGGCTCATCAGTACTGGTTAGATTTGAACCCATACTGATAGTGACGTCAGTACCGATTCATTGGCTACAGGGCCACAGTGGGCTTTCAGTACCGGTTGGAGCCACGAACTAGGTATGATGCCCTCTCATTAGTACTGGTTCGTGATATGAACCGATATTGATGCCTCGTTTAAGGAAAGTTCAAAAGGAATACATATTCTATTTATATCAGTACGCGATTGTGGGTGTGTTGGTTAGAAAGATGAGGCTGGAGGGTTCTAGTCCTGCTTCTCCTATACATCACTATCAGTACTAGGTGAGGAAAACCGGATATGGAGTTTATTGAATCAGATGATAATAGCTACTTGTTGGGTGGTGACCAGGAAAAGCTTATTTACCTGCAACCAGATGGCAGTGTTTTGGTCAGGAACCCAGAGGATGCCCGCAGTGCGGGCTCGAGTTTCGGTTTTTAAACAGACTAGGAGGCCTGGCTCGGCCTGACGCATCCGCACCCCACCAAATTAATCACTCGTACGTACTTGTGCTCGGCACCCTACCAACAGCCGCCACGTTTAAATCTAAACTAATATGAAAAACATCTGTTTAGAATGACAACTAATAACATTTAATTTATAAACAATTCTGACCCTTCATGTACTTTGTTTAGAGGGCCCAAATTACAAGCGAGATGTTTGCCCATTAATCTCTCCTTTATATTAACTATCTCTTTAGATGTTGTAGTATTTAAGGGTGTATAGGTTCAAATTGAGAGTATCTGGTGTACATGCTCTTAACCATCCAATTTGGACATTAGCTCTACATATTAGTTGCACATTGATCCCTCCTTTGCATTAGCTGTCCCTCAACCATCCAATTTGAATACTGACTCGATCTGCATGTCAGCCTTTTTTAGTGAACTATGCATATTAGTTGCGCATTGCTTGAAACAAACAGCTTCCACGTTCAGTATAACATCGGTAACAACTGCCGTTGCTCCTTGCTGCGTCGCAGCCAGGGTTCAAAAAACCAGTAGCTGTTTGGCGAGAAACCGTCGGTTTTTATCCGGCCGGTTTTGAAATTTTAAATTTAAATTTAATATTTAAAAAATTTTAAAAACTAGAAAGTTGTGCAAAAGTGAAAAACCGTTTTTTGAAAAATTGGACTAGTTTCTAGAAGGTCTGGTCTGTACACTTGCTAATTGATTGCTCTACTCGGTTTTTTCTTTTGTCACCACCACCACACCGAACTCAATGATTAATGCACGTTTTGCTATCGTGAATCACGGGTTTCGGGTCACCAAACAGTTTTCAAAACCTTAATATGTCTATCGTATGACTTAGTGTTGATATGTCTATCATCATATGCAATGCAATATATGTATGTATGCAATTCACTTAGTGTTGATATGTTTCAACTCTCAAATATTTAGTAAAGGTCATGCCAAATTTTTTTCCTTGTTCAAATATATGTTTTTGTTAAAAACTACTATGCATATCACAAACTACGGCAAAAAAAATGTGTCAAAACAAGTGTCATGGCTCTATAAGATCAAAGGAACATATATCATCAATGAAGGAGCAAAACATGTACAAGGTTTATCTCATTAAATTGATGTACCCAATGTCAGATTATTTACTTGATATTGATATGTTCCAGATGTCATATATTTATCAAAAGTTATTCCAAATTTTTTCCCACCCATTTATGATTTTTTTCCCAATTTTTTAAAAATTTTTCAGACCTCTTTTCTTTTTTTTTTCTTCCATTTTTCACGTTTTCTCTGATTTTCCCACCGGTTTCACGCTAAAACTGGCGGTTAGCCGGTAAAAACCGTCGGTTTCCGGCAAAAACCGCCCCGCTCGTCAACTGCTTTCTGACAGTTTGAATTTGAATTTAAGCGATTTTTCATCGGTTTTTGGCAAAAACTGACACGTCCAAACGGCCGTTTCGAGTCCCGAAACTGGTTTGTGAACCCTGGTCGTAGCTTGTGTCGTCAATGGCACCTATCGGCACCCCCACCACACCTCAACTCGTGTCCTCGGTGGCTTCCACATGCTCTTCGGAGTATTGATGTATCTCGGCCTCATAGTTCTTATTATTTTTTAGAATTTCTTGTAGCCATATGTCCGACGCTGGAATAAAAAATCGGACGGCGGCGGCGCCTCGATTTGTCGTCCCTCGGCCTGATCCATTCAGGGCTTTCTGTGCGTCTCGCCATCTCACTCTCTCATTCCACCTCGCACCGGTAACGCATGCACACATTAGAGGAGAAGAGGGGAATGACAACCCTTCCTCGCCGGTGTTGCCGGCCATTGATGCACACCTCCCCTTGTCCCTCTCCTCTCTCTCCACAGGAAGGAATGTCGCGGACTTGTGGCCACCTCTCTGCCTCGGCCTCGTCGTGCAGCGCACCGATGAGCTCCTCTCTGGATTCTCACCGCATCTCCCCAACGATGAGGTGCACCGTGGTCCTCGACGTGCCACGCATCACCGCGTAGCTCTCCTCCACGGATCCGAGCAGTAGCCATCAAACTTGCACGTACGGCGTGGCAGCAGTATGTGGTCATGCATGCTGTGCGGATTTGTGGTGCCAAGCCCAGCGGCTCCTCCTCTCTCTAATCTGTGGTCGTCGGAGGGAGTCAACAACAAGGACTTGCCGGATTTGAAGAAGAAGACGGCCAAGAGAACATGCATCCTTATTTTTCTCCATGAAACATCACCTATGTACGTATGATACATCAATAGCAAATGTATAGAACATTTGATTTGCTCTTACGAAATGTTATCAAATATGTTCTTGTCAAACATTCGGGTTTACCTGATGAAACATTGCTTTTGTTCTTGTGAAACATGTTTTTTTCTCTTGTGAAACATTTTGTTTGAATAATTGTAGAACATTGTTTTGATGATGTTTCATCAGTTATTTTGTCACGTTTCATCATTTTTTTTGCGATGTATCATCAGTACTTCGTCCATGTTCCATAATGTTTTATCAGTGCTTCGACCATGTTTCATCAGTGGTTCAACCATATTTCATCAATACATCATCCATGTTTTAGTAGTACTTTACCCTTGTTTCGAAAAAGGTGTCCTTTTTTTTTTGCTAGGATTAGATGTCCGATCCATAGCACATTCCTTCTTTCTTTAAATAGTTCTTATTATTACATATCCATCATTACATGCTTATCCGACAATGCTGATGGTTGAAAACCTATTCTTCTATCCATGTCATTAATTAACCATGATTTATGTAATTTCGCATGCACCTCAATTCTGTCAGGTATTATATTTGTCTTGTGAAAAATGTGTTTTGCACATGCACAATTACTAGTTAATATATACTGTTTAGAAATTTTCATGTTCGTTTAATACATCATCATATAGACTTGGTTTTAGAATTTTCTAGGTTCATTTGATGCATCAAATGACCAGGGTTTATGTAATTTCGCATGCACCTCAATTCTGTCAGGTATTATATTTGTCTTGTGAAAAATGTGCTTTGCACATGCACAATTACTAGTTAATATATACTGTTTAGAAATTTTCATGTTCGTTTAATACATCATCATATAGACTTGGTTTTAGAATTTTCTAGGTTCATTTGATGCATCAAATGACCAGGGTTCCTTGCCCCTGGGGTGAACCCGGGTGGTTGACTTCACAACTGAAGCATCTAACCACTTGCGCCAAGTGTAGTCCCATTCATAATGGCGCACATATGAGAAAAGCACAAGCACATGTACAAAAAGGTCCTGCCACAAACAGAGCCATACTGCCCTAGAATGAGGCTCCAAGATCCACACGTCCACCTCTCACCTCTTTCTTCACATTTTTCTCAAAAAAAACCTCGCTCCTTTCAAATCCTCATGCAAAGTCTTTCCTTCCTTTCCTTCTCCCTATCTCATCCATCCCCTTCAGTGTATGTGCCTACGCCATAGCCCTCCCTACCCCGACAACTACGACATCGGTGCAAATCCCCCGGTGTTGCACGGTGGTCAGCGCTATCGTGGTACTTATTAGTGAAGAGAGGTTTGTAGCATCAGTCTGAAGGCCCCAAGCAACCAGAGCGGAGGGAAGATAGATGGAGAGGGAGTGGGCGGAAAGATCTTTGCACAAGAACTTCCGGAACTCAAGAAAGGGTTGCAAAATATTAAGAGAGAGGGGGAAGGTGGATTGACGCATAGATTTCATAGCACCATCCTAAGATTTTCAGATGTGGCAGAACCTCCTTGTACAAGTGGGAAAACTACACTTCCATACACATATAGAAGTTTTTGCCACCATGAGAAAGATATATCGTGAGAACATATATATGCAAAAAGGCATGCATGCATCTGTGTCTTAGGTAGGTCATACACAGTTAGGGGTAGAGATCTATATGGGTGTGGGTCAGGTTCGGGACCCGACCCTCTTTAAGAACTACCTATTCGAGCAAGTATGGGGATCCCATTTTCTTGCCTGGCGCCGGCCTGTCCCACCCCGATGAGAGGAGGATGATGAGGACTTGCTGTGATGCCAACAACCTATGGAGCAGTGTGTAGATTGGCAATGGTGGTGCGTGAAGGACAAAGGCGAGGCTCCAAAGGCAGACGAGGCGTGGAGGGGTGACGGCGAGACTCTAAGTGCCACGGGCGCACAGGCATGAGGTGAGAGGGGATATATGAGATGGTGAGAAGCGAAAGTCGTATGCTTGCTTGTGACCCTCGGGTCGGAATCTAGACCTCTAACTAGGGGTAGACATAAATAAACTAATAAAAAAACCAGATAAAAAAGCGCAGTGGGTGGCCGTTCCCGTTGGTGTCGTGCCATCGTCATCCCATCACTGCCAGTCCCCTGACCTTCATTGTGCCAGGGCACCGCTGTCGACGTCGGTCACACTGCGCCAATATCCCGTGAGGTTCTTCTCTTAATCCCCTCCACATTCCATGAATCCTTCATTGAATCAACAATAATTCGATCTACTATTCAAAAGAAAGGGAAATGGTTCGGTTTTCCATCTTCCTAGAGAAATTTCTGTGCTCATTATTCGAAAACCGAATTTTTAAACAACCGAAGAAAACCGAACCAATAAAACCACACGAACCAAATGCACACCCCTCAGGACAGCATGCTCCTGAATCCTAATCAACCAAAGACGACTATTCATACATGCAGATACGCATCTCATTTGCTGACCAAGCACACTAGCAATATTCCTTGCAAATCGATCGCATGCATGCTCTGAACTCTGAAGTCTGAGCATAAAAAAAGGGCTGCTTGACACAGATAGAACAGCGGTGCTAGTCCAGCATACGTCCAAATCCAGCCAGGAATTACCGTGGTCTCGCCCATTGGTACGGTCCGCGCGCATGCATGTACGTGCTTTGTTGTACTAGCGCAGGCGTGCGTGCGTGCATGGAGAGACCGGCTAGCTTGGTGCCGGCCAGCGATTCGATCTAGCTAGCTAGCTTGGTTGCCCGTGACTGGGCGGCCAGCACACCGCACACCTAATGGGGACAAGCGCGAGAGCACATGCACGTCACGGGCCGCGCTATCCCCACGCTATATAAACGTTTAGCCACAACGAGTACTGATACACTAAACTACAGACACACAAAGTGCCTGAGTTTAGCTAGGCAGCACACAGCTGATCAGCCTCGATCTCGATCTCCCTACGTAGCTATTGCTGCCATGGCCGCGAGGAAGGCGATGATGGGCAACCCCGCCGCCGCCGCCGCGCTGGTGGCGCTCCTCGTCGTGGCGACCGCGTCGGGCGCGGCGGGGTTCGTCATCTGCAAAGTCGAGACGAACAGCATAAAGAGCGAGTGCAGTTCGTACTGCACGGCGGGCAGCACGGAGGCGGCGCCCAAGGAGACGTGCTGCGATGCGGTGAAAAACGCTGACTTCAACTGCCTCTGCGGCTACAAGGACAACTTCCGGTACCTGGCCAAGAACATGGACGTCGGCCGCGCCATGGAGATCCCGTACAAGTGCAAAGTCTCCGGGGCGCGTCCCTCGTGCTCATGATGCGGGCTCTGATCTCTAGCTAGCTAGCGGGCTACTTGATCAGCTTCCGTTTTGTGTTATGCTAGGTCATCATGTCGTGTTTAATTTGTTAACCGTGTCCACTTCTCGTCCTGATCGGCAGGCTGGCTGTTGCGCATGCCTCCGCTACCCGTCGTCCCGCCTACCTAAATCCCGATTTCTTGTGCGTTTTGTAAGTCAATTCTTGTGTACTGTCTACCTCAACTGTGTTACCGCAATAATAAAATTTGCCTCTTTGTCCGTCTTAAACTAAATCTATAATGATTCCCCCTCATTCTCACTAAATATATCAAGGGAGCATTGCCTGTTCCTATATACTACCACACTTCGTTTTTTTTGCCAACGTCTTTTTCCTGAACATTCGCAAAATGTTGAGCCACCTGTGTCTACACAGACACAGTGCCAGCACCACGCGTCCCCGCCTTTCTGACTCCTCGTCCCAAGCCCCCTCCCGCTAACAGCTACTGATTCCATAATGAAACCGCTCCCTAGTCTCAGAATGATACAAGGGGGACCTATAGAGAATGTGATTGGAAATTTATAATAGAGTATGACCACATCAACCGAACTAATTATCCTCATCGAGAAATTTAGACTACTAAGTAGAAAAGATTTGAAATCATAACACGGGTCTCCTTTTTTTCTTGCAATAATCTCAGCAAAAACATGCCATTAAAAGACTCTACTAAGACAAAAAGATGGACTGTCAAAAAGGATCAAGTTGGCTAAAAATAGTAGCCGTAGATCAGCCGTGTATATCATAAACATTGTTTAATTTTGAACAAGTCAGTTTTTATCTAAGCATTTCCGGGTAAGTACAATAAAGCCAAGGAAAATAGGGGCAGAAATGCAGAACCCTGCAACGTGCTGGACTAGTGAATAAACTCAGTAATTCCTTGCAGGTAAGAATCTTTACGCGCTGAACGCTCCATTGCCAACATGTCCTGACTCGGATATATAGCCAACATCATGCAGCATACTGTTGTCCGGTTGGTTACCCATCAGATTTGACCAGTTTTTGGCGCAGTTGCTGTCTCGTGACTATCGGCATCTCTTAGTGGCAGCTGCTCTGAGACTGAAACCAACGCCAGCTGAATACTGCCCATATCCACGGCCAATATCTTCAGGAATGGGAGAAGCACATGAAAGATAGACGGATGCACCGCAGATCCAGAGCTTCCAACAATTGCTTTCTACGAGAAATCACCAGACTGCGCACAGTACGGCTCTGAATAATGTTCCAAAATCCAGATGCAACCCATGCCGTGGTGTTACAGGAGGAGAGCGACAGGGATGAGCAAAACAAGGTGCTAGACAGGCAGAAATCCAGGATCCAAGAACCTCCACACCCCTGCTTTCTCACCCTCCTTTGGCATTCACAGCTTCAGACACCTTTGCATTGCATGTTTAGAAATGATACGCCGCCCGTACCTGTGTGCTTCCCCTTTGCTTTCATCACCATCACCATCCAAAGCAGGTAAGCAACTAGGTAATTCCTCAAAGCATCTTTTTTCACCGAACAAGTCCACACCTCCCGCTTAGATTTTGCGTACTATGTCTGCTGTTAGGATATTCTATGATTGGCACAAATAACTGTCCCCTCTTTCTACATGTCCTGGTTCTGTTGAACAAAAGGAACAAAAAGAGTGAGCTAAATGGCTCATGAAGCATATAGTATTTGACTTCAAAATGGGGTGCAGAAAATAAGATGCAGAGAAGCACATGTGCAACAGACAAGGTGATGCAGTGTAAATAATTGAAAGACGGCCCCAAGGTGGTAAGTCTCAGACGCCTCTGTTATCCCGTGTGTGCGTGCATACGAGAGAGGAGTCACCTGGTGGTCTCCGCAGCCCCCACTGCTCCCTCTCTACACCATTGTCTGCATGGTATGGCACAGGGATATGTATATGCTACGCATAAGCCATAAGCATTCAGCAGAGCCACAGGGACAGGCACACACAATAGCAAACTGCAGCATTGCACCAGTCCCCCATCTATATAGCTTCCAGCATTTGCTCCTTTATGTTGTTTCTCTAATCCAAGCATCCCACCATCACCATCCTCCCGTTCCCTATCCATCTACCCATCTGAAGAAGGGTTATGGCCAATGGTAGCCCTAAAACTACCTCAAGCCCCCTGCTCCGCTTCTTCCTCCTCTCTTGCCTGCTTATCGGTCACGCTCTTTGCAACCATGGCCACCATGGCAGAATCTCAGGTTCCTCCACCAGTTTCACCCCCTTTGTACAAATACTGATGGTGTTATTTCTCTTCTCCTGCACAAGATTACCTTGTTTTTTACTCTTTTTTTTTTGCTTTGCGTATGCTCACTATGCATTAATGAATGCACTTTTTAAAATTGAATTTGCTGTGGAGGTGCAGATTATGGAGAACAATATCGTCACCAGGGATTATCTGAAGAACATATAGATTTGCAAGAGAACGTGAAGGTACATATGTCATCTAACAATTACCAAGTATTCTTATGAGTGCTCTACTTTCAAAGGATTGCAGCATTTGATAGAGAATAAGCATGCACCTTTCTTCACTTTCCTTATATATGTCTGCGAAGAAGTTTTCCCTACATGCCAACTTGCTTGGGGTACTATATGGCTGTCCATTGAGTTTTTCGTAGGAGAGAATGTAGCAGCTAGCAACCGCGTGCTGTGTAGCTGTATATACAGCTTTTTGGTAGGAGGAAATGGTAGCCACTTGCCTCTCTCGTTATTCCTACAGTAGCAAGAGAAGTCTTCAGTATAAGAACAAAAGGCATGAATATCAAAGTTAACTAAAAAAGTGGATAAAGATCTTTACAAACTATAACTAACATGATCTTCACATGCTTGACATTAGGTTCTAAACAAGGAGAAACTGTCCAGGAACCCAAGGAGAATGCTGATTGGTTCAACCGCTCCAATCTGCACGTACAACGAGTGCAGGGGGTGTAAATTCAAGTGTACTGCTGAGCAAGTCCCAGTAGATGCAAATGACCCAATGAATAGTGCCTACCATTACAAGTGTGTTTGCCACAGGTGATCTTAATAATTAGGGGCATCTATGTTAAGACGTCTTAGTGGAGAGTAGCGGTTTGGTTTTTATTTTCCTCTTCTTTTCCTTTGATTCTCTTTCAATGTTAAAAGGCTTCATTTTTCTCCTTTTTATCACAAGAGGCTAGTTAGTAGAGGATGGATGGCCATTTGTACCTTAAGTTGTTTAGTTCAGGTTGTGGACTAGTAATTTTGGAAGTAAATGGCCAAAAAATTTTGAAATGGCAAGCTTATCTGTGTAGATAAACAATTTCCTTGTTAACCTATGGCAACAATCCACTGAATATATGAACAGACCTCGATGTAGTCTCTTCTTGAACAGTCTTCAAGTTCTAGGCAGGATTTTCCAGGACTGTTGGCCTCCGTAGCTCCCTCTGTGCTGACCCTTAAGGTGTATGAATGCTATAAATGTTTTTCTGTATCAACTGAAGTTTCGCAGTATCTTCTACATTGTGGTCATCTTCAGTGGTGCATAAATGCTGTAAATGTTCTTCTGTTCCACCTGAAGTTTCACAGTATCTTCTCCATTCTGGACATCTTCAGTCCTCACAGGCTTTTGTGCCATTCCTCTTTCCATAGTAAGAACAACACATACAAAGGAGCAGAACATTTATCTAGACAAATCACAGAAGAAAGATGACGACGACTTAAGGAAAGCAGAAAAGAAAACTTTTGTGCAGACATCATTTTTCAAATTTAGTTGAGCAGAAATTTGCAAAGAGAAAAACTATCAGAGCATCACATGCACATCTCTAACTTAAGTTGATAAGTATAACTTCATACCTGTAGCATATTATATGTAACAAAATTTTCAGTACAAAACAGAGCATTTATTTTGTTAGCAGAGAGCTTGCAGGGTGCCTTGTATGTATTCAGCAAAAAAAATATGTGGAAGATATGTCTCGATAGGAAACATTTATTAGCTATAGCTGTTTTATTGGAGGGGTAAAGACACTTACACAACAGGACACTCCTAGAGTAACTCATGCATATCAAAGGACACTGACAGTTGCAGTGACGTTCAGGCACTACTTTCCGCTCGTAAGCATTGCTCTATTCAACTTTGTAGATTACCGCAGAGTTGTATCTGCAACTGGTGAAAATTACAAGCAGGATGACACAGTTCCTTCCAAAACAATTTTTTTTTTTAAGCAAAGAGGGCAGGAGCTCTGCCAATTCATTAAAGATAGGAAAAAGATGAAAGTACAAAGGCAAGTACAAGAATCAGCAAGAGAGCAGAGAGGTTACACCAGGGGGTGGGGTGGTGGGGGGGTACACGCTGGAGCAAGGAGCGAGAGAGAGGAGGAGGGGGGGGGGGGAGAGGGGGGAAGTTTACAAGACGCTAAAACAATACGCTATTACTCGATTCCAGATGCGGTTGCCCGCCCCCAGCAGGAGATGTCGTCCTGGATCCTCTGAACGATTTGCAAGGTAGAGGCGGCGCAGTGTTGGAAGATACGACGGTTTTTCTCTTTCCAAAGGTTCCAAAGGGTATAGATGACCAAGCCACTGAATGCTTTCCTAGCGTCCTTCGGGAGGGAGGACGACGCTTGCATCCACCAAGCGGTTAGGCTGACATTGTTGTGGCAAGGAGAGACGGTTGTGTTTTGGGACCTTAGAATCTCATCCCAGACGGATGTAGTGAAGGGGCAGCTGACGCAGAGATGATCAATGGTTTCTGGAGAGGCATTGCACAGCGGGCAGAGCTCCTGATTGGGCCAGCCTTTCAAGGCTAGAATGTCGGCTGTATGGATTCTGCCGTGTGCGACACACCAGGCAAAGAACTTGTATTTGTTTTCGGTATGGGCCTTCCAAATGAAGGGAGCCATACCAAAACCGGTGCTGCCTAGAAACTGTAGGCGATAGGCCGAGAGAGCAGAGTACTCGCCTGAAGTAGAGGAGCGCCAAGCAATGTCGTCCATCGTGGAAGAGTCAAGAGTGACATGTTGAAGTCGGCGCCAAAGAACGATGAACTCTTGAAGCTGAATTGGGGTAGCAAGATGTCTAACTGATTGAATCCAAGCCCCATTTTGCAGCAGGGCCTCGACCGTGCGTTGCTTGCCCTTGGCGATGCGGTATAGATTGGGGGCGATGTGACACGGCGCAGAGCCATCTAGCCAGTTATCATGCCAGAACAAGGTCTTGCGGCCATTACCCACTGTGATAATGGTGGCGGCACGAAAAAGTGCCAAGTCCTCCTTGGAGCACGGCGCGGCAGCTCCGGACCACGGCTTGTGTGGGAATTTCCACCCTTGCCAGAGCCAGCGGAGCCGAAGAGCCGTGCCAACTTTGAGGAGGTTGGGCACTTCGAGTCCTCCAAAAGCCTTTGGGCGGCAAGCTCTGTCCTAGGAGACCAAGGAGTGCCCGCCATACGCCTGCGGAACGCCTTGCTACAGGAAGGAGCGTCTGATTCTATCCAGTTGCTTGATGACCCATTTCGGCAGTTGAAAGACGGATATGAAGTAGGTCGGCAGGGCGGAGTGAACAGAATTGAGGAGGACCAGACGGCCAGCCTTGGAGAGCAACTTCCCCTTCCAGGAAGCAAGGCGCGTGCGGATTTTGTCGATGAGAGGGAGGAAATGAGGCCTACGAAGCTTAGCTGTGTGCAGCGGGAACCCAAGATAGCGACATGGAAAGGAGCCTCGATTGCCTGGGAAGTCGTCGAGAATTGCATCGATCTCATTTTGCTGGCAGTTAATCGGGTAAACAGTACACTTGTTGAAGTTGGTGCGTAGGCCGGATATGTCCTCGAAGGTCTCTAGGATAGCGTTGACGACGGAGATTTCCTCTTTGACTGGGTTAAGGAAGATTGCTGCATCATCCGCATAGAACGAAGAGCGGAAGGCAAGCTGTGTGGATCTCAAGGGTGCGAGGAGGCCATTTTCTGCAGCGAGATGGAGAATTTGCTGAATGGGGTCCATGGCGATGATGAAGAGCATAGACGAAATGGGATCACCTTGTCGGACACCCCTGCGATGGAGAAAACTAGGGCCCGGGGTCCCATTCAGGAGGACTGAGGAGGATCCAGAAGCGAGAAGGATGGAGATCCAGTCTCTCCATTTTGTGCTGAACCCTAGAACTTGTAGGAGCTCAAGAAGATATCCCCAGTTGACGGAATCGAAGGCTTTGGCGAAGTCCAACTTAAGAAAGAGAGCAGGGGATTTGCGACGATGAAGGGTCTGAAGGGCATTTTGAGCATAGAGGAAGTTGTCCTGTATGGAGCGTTTTTTGATGAACGCGCTCTGGTTCTTGGAGATGAGGCGGTCGAGATGAGGGGCCAGCCTGTTTGCAAGCAATTTTGCGAAGATTTTGCCGATGCTATGAATGAGACTGATCGGCTGGTAGTCCGTGAGTTGTTGACAGCTCTCTTTTTTCTTGAGGAGTATGATGTTGGCAGAGTTAAGAAGGTTGAGTGTTCTGCCGTCTGGTCGTCGAGAAACGCCAGACGCAAGACGAAGCAGTCATCCTTGACAACGCCCCAAGAAGTTCGATAGAACCCACGGTGAAGCCATCGGGCCCAGGAGCTTTGTCTGGTGGGAGGTCAAAGACTACTCGCTTGACTTCCTCAATGCCGAAGGGGGTGTCGAGATCTGAGAGGTCATAGGGCGCGTAACCCAATCGTTCCCAATCCAGGGTGCGGTCGCGAGGGGCCGCAGTGCCAAGGTGCTCCTCGAAGAAGCGGAGGCATTCCTGCTCTTTCGCCGAGTGATCTGTCACAATCCCTGCTGGAGTGGCAAGCGAGTGAATGAAGTTTTTGTGACTCCTATGGTTTGCACAGAGGTGGAAGAACTTTGTATTCGCGTCGCCTGCTTTGATCCATTGGATTCTAGCCCGCTGGCGGATCTTAATCTTCTCGATGACCGAAAGGCCCAAGCAACGGTCTTTGAGTAGCCGACGGAAAGACGACTCGAGGGTGGAAAGAGGGCGAATGTAGCCTTGTCGAGGAGCAGAATCAACAGTCTGGAGATGGCCAGTTGCATCTTGGTATCCCCAATGCAGGATTTAGCCCAACGCGACAGCGCAACGGCCGTGCGTGAGAGCTTGGTGTGGAGCACGCGATATGGGTTATCGGTTGCAACCCCCCGGTTCCAAGCTTGCTGGACAGCCTGGTGGAAGCCATCAACGGTAGGCCAAAACGCTTCAAATCTGAAGCGGCGCGTAGCCCTGTGGTTATTGTCACCGAGTAGGAGGGGGGCGTGATCTGAAGCCATAGTCGGCAAGGCATGCAGGGACGAGGTAGGGAAGAGAAGATCCCAGCCGGTAGAACAGAATGCCCTGTCGATCCTTGTAAGGGTTGGGTTGGAGCGTTCGCTACTCCAGGTGTAGCTACGTCCTACCAAATCCAGCTCTTTGAGAGCGAGCTGCTGCAGCGTTGAGCGGAAGGCGTTCATGAGGTAAGGTCTGAGATTGCTATTGTTCTTGTCCGTCGGCAGGTAAATGAGGTTGAAGTCCCCGATGACAAGCCAAGGGGACTGATCAACGATCGCAGCTGAGGAGATGAGTTCGTTTAGGAACACCATCTTCTCATCACTGGACTGGGGCCCGTAGACGACTATGATGAACCAAGAAGTGCCATCTAACTTGGAAGTAATCTTAGCGGAGAGGGAGAAAGACGCCGTGGAGATGTTATCCAGCGCGAAAAGACTATCATCTGTGGCTAGGAGGATGCCACCTCTTGTTCCGAAAACCGTGAGGAAGGCGTAGCTGGAGGTGAAGCGCGCTCCTGCACACTCAGCGATGTCGCGGGCCTCAATTGAAGACAGCTTGGTTTCCTGGATGCAGATGATGGAAGCACGAGAAGAGGAGACCAGATCATGGAGAACGATGCGCCGGGCGGTTGAATTTAGCCCCCTCACATTCCAATCAAGTATGCGCAAAGAAGTGCTAGCCATGGAGGGTCACAGACAACAAGTTAACTGTCCCATTAAGAGGACGATCAACCAGCACCTCATGGTTGACTTGCAAAAGCGGCAGTACATGAGGCCGACCAAAAGATGCTACAAGCATGACAGGACGATCAACCAGCACCACAGGGTTGATAAGCAAAAGCGGCAGTACATCAAGCCGAACAAAAGATGTTACAGGCATCACAGTAACAAGTCTACTGGCAGCAAGTAGAAAGAGGAAAGCCGAAGCACATCGTCTTGGACAGCAAAAGTGGCCGTCCCGCAGGACCGGCCGAGTTCGTGCATGGGACCACGGGGTCATGGAGACCGGAGAGGCGCCACAGGCTGTGAAGTCGGCGAAGGCAGCAGGGTGTTCGTGAGACAGGCGAGGGCTCGCACTGCCTCCTCCTGGAGCGGCTCGTCGAAGAGCTTGTGCAGCGCTGCAAGCTCGTCACCTCGTGGCTGAACGCGAGTGCCCATCCATGGCGTGAGCTTGCGTAGGACAAGCTGCCTGGCCTTCGCTTCACGCGGCGCGCCGCTTAGCGCGCTTGGCCGCCAGCGTGTCCGCGACGCGGTGGTGGAGAAGTCTTTGCGTCTTGATCCGACGACGGCGGAATACCTGCAGAATGGGTGGTTTGGTGGGGAGGATGAAGCCGCCACAGAATCTCGAGCCGCCAACAAACTTGTAGCAGGTAGAGGGTGTGAAGGAGCTGTGACCTCACGATTTGGCGAAGCCGCCGTCTTCCGGAGTTGGGTCTCGTCGTGGCGGTGAAGTCGGTGGAGGTCCAGCCGTGGTTGCTTGGCAACCACAATGGGCGAGGAGGCAGACCTCGTGGAGAGCCGATGCAAAGAACAGGGAGTTGACGTCGGTGCTTGTTTTGCGGCAACAGGCGTGAAGGGCGGCAGCACATGGACGCCACCGAACGGTCGTACCCACGACCGTTGGGGCTCGCTGTCGACGAATCCTGGGGCCGTCTCGTCGGCGGACAATAAGCGGTGGGAGCAGAAGAATGACGGCGCTACTACCACACGCGACGCTAGCGCCGAGAAGCGTGATGGGCGATGTCAAGCGCATACTGGGTAAGGCCCCAAAGAAGCTCGCCATGTGAGCAAGCCAGAACAAAGAACGACGAAGGGCCCCAGGGACAGGCGGGCTTGCGTCTTGAGGCTGGGCGGCCGGTGTGACGAACCTCCACGCGCGTGCGGCATTCCCTGGAGGGGAGCCCTGGCGACGGCGGCTCGAGCCAGCTTCGCAGCGGTTCGGTCTATTGGGAGACCTCGTCTGTCGACGTCTGCCAAAGGAAGAGACCGCCTGCGCCACCTGGTGGAAGGTGCGGGTGACGGAGCGGCCGCGACGTGGAGCGCGGGATTCTTCGTCATCCGAGTCACGGTCTTCACGGCGGCTACGCGCTGGCCGCACCGGCGTGGGGTCCCGAGAGATGTCATTCTCCCCATCAATTTCCCCAAGCTTCCAAGGCAGACGGGTGAAGAAGACGTTCCCGTTTGGGCAGGAAGAGTGATCTTCGACCACGTCCAGGTGGATGAAGATCTTGAAGGAAGTTGTTGTCAGTATCGTCGGTTCGAAGGCCGCGCTTGGGAGGGTACCAATCTCAAGGTAGTGCACCTTGGGGACGTCTTCCGGTTGGGCCACCCATGCCCAAGCGTTGAAGGTCGCCGTATCCTCCCGGCGGCAGGTGCGCTCCTCAATGAAGTGGAGGGCGCAGGAGGCTCCCAGCACGCTCTCTGCCACCTTCACTGTCCAAGCATGGACCGGGAGGTTTTCAAGGCAAAGCCTCACCCGATACGGCATAGACTTGGGCGGTTGGGCGGCGCGAGGTTGCCAAGGTCAGAGCTCTAGGTCGATGTCGCCGAAGGAGCACTGGCCGCGCTCTAGGGCGGCGTTGCGGAATTCCGTTGATGGGAAGCGGATGAGAAGGTCTTCCGGGAAGTGGCGCGAGACGGCCACTCCGTGCCAAGGAGCACCGGAAGCTCCCACCACCGCCATCTGCACGTCGCTAAAGGCTCGCCAGGCCCGCCGAGACGCTGCTCGAGCCTCGCGACAGCAAGCTGGTCTCGAGGTGTGGAGGTCGGCAGCCATGACCTCCGTCGAGGACGACTTCGAGGTCTTCTCGGACGGCGCGTCACCAGAAAGCGAGGGGCTTGTGCGGCTCGATCGGGACCTCACCGTCCATGAGGCGTGCTCAGAATGGTGCTTTTTGAGGCGATGGCGATGTTGGGAGGTCGGTGGAAGCGAGCTCGGCCGGAGGAGGCGCGGTGCCCACTCCCTCCACAGCGCCTGCACCGGAGTGGGTCACGGCATGAAGCAACAAGGTGGTCTGCAGCAAGACATCTATAGCAGTGCCGATGGTGGGGGGGGCGCGGTGGAGTAATGGCGGCGTGATGGTTGTTGGGGGCAAAGCGGGAGGTCGGAGTGAGGTGTCGGCCTGGGCGATTGGGAGCAAGACGTTGAGTACAGCCGTTTGGTGGAGAAGTTAATCTCGTATGCGTCGACGAATCTTGGCATGAGCCGGTAAGCGGAACAAATAACGGCGAATCGCCCGAGGTCGCGAATCGAGCTCGACGGGCCAGCTTGCCCGGGCAGGTGCGGAGTCCCGAGGCACTCGAGAGAAGCAGGCGCGGCAGGGCCGCGATGCCGCCGAGCTTTGGCCGGAGTCGAAGAAGCGAAGTGACGCTCATACTGGCGTGGAAGATCCGGACGTGGAACCGGTGGATCCGGAGCAGGGCCGTCTACAGATCCGGCGAGGACGCGCCTCGAGCTGGTTGCCCCGGCTTGTCCGACGCTGGGAGGGCCGCCCAACTTGAGGCATGGTCGCCGGGGAGCGGTGGTGGGCACGATGGGGCTGACGGCGACGACGGAGGATGGCTTGCAGGGGGGAGCTGGCGATGGGGGTGGCCGGAGGGCGGGGGTGCAAGCGAGATGCGGCGGCGGCGGCTAGGGAAGGGGAGGGCGCACGGGAGCAAGAGGGCATGCCGTCTCGCGGTTACTATCTCGTCCTCCCAAAAATAATGTGTTACTTTACTAAGTACTTTTCACAAATAGGCAACCTAAAATTATTAGGTACTACATAACAGCAAGTAAGAGCTGACTAAAATCTTTAGTGGTTTACCCAACATAGAGATGCATTTAGGATATGCTAATGTACAACAGAACTCCTTGAAACCTTGAGAAATCCACAGGTATGGTTCTTAATCATGCCTGTTTGAACAATATTCAGTAAATCACTAAAGAAATTCAGTGAGAATCATGTCAGTCTAAAGACAAAGGTAGCCATGTCTCATGTAAAGGATGGACACACGATAGAAGGGTAGTTATGCTAGAACGACATAATTTCCTAACCAGAAAAATCATAAACCTCAACTCTTCAAGCGTTACAACTTTTAACACTTGCAGCGCGAAGATAGCAACTTTACTGCTTATTCCTATTGTAGCTTCAAGTGGCTTCAGGACCAACATGTAGATCTCCTAAAAAGACAATGAGAAAAAAAAGATGAATAGAGTAGTATTCTGAGAGTGACATAAGAGAGAAGATGCATATGTTGAAAGGAATAAAAGGCTGACCATCTAGTGGCCCTAGTGCTACTCTTTGGCGGTAGAATGATGTCACCATTTTTCTTAAGAAAACTGGAAGAGGTCATAGTTGCTCCGTGTGAGGTGGTCCTGCATGCAAGGAAGAGGCATTCACATGGAAGTAAGCGGGAGGATCCATCTCGAGCTGTTTTGTTTTGCATGACACAAGATGCCTGTGTTGGACCCAGAACAGGATGACACACGGGTCATGCACCAAGGTTGACGTGACCACAGCAGTGGGCATCATGGCCCTGAAGGCTGTAGGACCTTCCTTTCTCCGAGTTTCTTCATTGTCAATGTCATTAGAATCTAATCTAAAGTAGAGCATGCTTCTAGATCGGGAGCACACAGAACACCAAAAACATAACCCATTTTGACATCACCGAGCTACCTAATTCATTAGTCCCTAAAAAAAATTTGTTTCATTATGCAAGTCACGTGCTTCTGAAACTTGCATATGATCATCCCAGTAAATATTCAGAACAGATGTATCAACTGAAAGGGAACGTGTTTCAATGTTTGCACCATTGATGCCTTAATTGTAGTCCCTACTTCCTACCATATTTCGCACGGTCAATCAAAATCCATTTTTCTCATTTAATTTACTAACAACGTGTAGAAAGTAGAGAGAACTGACTCCATACTATCTCAATGACTGCATACCATCTCGATGACTTTAGTCTTCAGTCTGAGACTCATATGTCTTCAGCTCTTTCATTCTATAATGTAAAAGACCAACACAAAAGAGATACGGAGACTTCTTAGGAGCAAACTAGCTGTTCAGCCCGAAATCAGTCTGGGAATGCATAGCCAGAAGGTATTTAGCCCACATTGCTCGCAGTGTACCATGTAAAACTGGCTGAAAGAAGGGTAAAAATCAGCAGGCTCAGATACAGCGTCTTCATTTAACCAATTGTTTGCCGGTGAAATCTGAAAGTTCGATTTTTAATTACCATCGTGCAAATAAGTCAAGCAAAATAAACAGAATGGACCACTTCATGGATATGCAAGATCTCTGTGTTTGGGAACCTTAGTCAGTGGCAAGTAAGTCAATCAAACTGAAAAAATATAATAGCATGGATGACTGTGCAAGTAACTAATCACCTGTTTGGGCTGGTAAATTGATAGAACTTGGAAAGTAGCTCGCTTCAATCAGGGTGCATAACTTCCAGGTACGATTTTGAATCATTTTTGTTTTCTCCTGAGTACCTGTAGGAAATAAGCCAAATGACTTCATGTTCTGAAACTAAGGAGGCTGGGCACGATTCAGGAGGGACAACTGGAATATGGACCCAATAAGGCAAAACTGTCAATACATGATTGCTTTTTCTGTTTAAATTACCACGTAACTGAAATGTACAAAATGTTCATCATGCCAAGCAGCTTCAGAAAGAAAGGTAATAGCAGTCTCTTCGATAGCTCCCTCCAGAATCATAGTGTATCATGTCAAGGATGTTAATAATCAGACATCACAATGAAGCTTCTAGCACATTTGGTGCACAATAGAACAATCAATTAGATGCTTCCAAGTTAGACAAATTCCACAGCATCAAGTAAATTTCATCTGCATAAGGATATGAACTACCTCCATTCACAAACTCATGGATTTTCCCATCCACCTCAATCACACTTCGTCCAATTGCCTTTTTCATCCCCTCAGCACACATCAATTTCCTAATCCTCATAACATGATCCCACATTCCTTCATCAGCATAGATATTGGACAGAAGAACATAGACTCCAGAGTCATCTGCTCCAAGACTCGCAAGATGTTTAACTGACAGCTCGGCCAGCTCAACACACCTATGGCTTCGGCAGGCAGCAAGAAGAGATCCCCATAGCTCAGGAGTTGGTTCCATGGGCATTGCCTCTATGGCATGCCTAGCCTGATCCAAATGTCCAGCACGGCCAAGGAGATCAACCAATGCACCATAATGTTCTATCTTAGGACTGATACCAAAATCTTTCCTCATTCTGTAAAATATTTGTAAACCCTCTAAGACCAACCCAGCATGCGTGCAAGCAGTTAGCACGGAGAGTACACTAAGATCATCCATCGGTGCTCCTTCAGCCTCCATTTGATAGAAAAGCATGACGGCGTCAAGTCCGTAGCCATGAGTTCCGAGTCCAACAATCACGACATTCCAAGTGACCACACTCTTTTCAGACATGCTTTCAAAAATCATCATGGCAAGATCTATGCGCCCACATTTCATGTACATATCTATGAGAGCTGTCCACACCACAACATCAAACAGCACCTTCTTCTTCTCCATGTAGAAGTGCAGCCACCTGCCTTGCTCCAGAGCGCCCAGCTGTGCACAAGCCGTGATAGCCCCAACTACAGCGACCCTATCAGGCCTGATACCACGTCTCATCATCCTCCGAAAAATTTGTAAAGCCTCCTTTGGCTCCCCGCACCTGACATACCCATCAATAGCAATGCTCCAGGAGATCACGTTTCTCTCGGGCATTTCCTCAAACAGTACCCTCACCTCGTCCATCCTACCATGCCTGGCATAACCATCAATCATGGAGTTCCAGCACACCAAATCCCTATCAGGTATTTGATCAAACAACTTGCGCGCACGGTCCACGCCTCCAGCCCGCTTCCCGTACCCGTCGATCATGGTGGCCCAGGAGAATGCATCCCTCTGCAGCATTTCGTCGAACAGCTCCTGCGCCATCTCTACCTCCCCGCAACCCACGTACCCCGCCACCATGGAGTTCCACGAAACGAGGTCCCGCGCGCCGTCATCGAACACCTTCCTCCCGGAACGGCAGTCACCGATCCTGCAGTAAAAGCTGACGAGAGAATTCCTCGTGAACAGGTCTCCGTCCAACCCCCTCCTCACAGCCTCGGCGTGCACCAATAACCCGACTCTGCAG
The DNA here is from genome assembly GCA_036346145.1 of Olyra latifolia. Classification (NCBI taxonomy): domain Eukaryota; kingdom Viridiplantae; phylum Streptophyta; class Magnoliopsida; order Poales; family Poaceae; genus Olyra; species Olyra latifolia. The sequence continues at coordinate 4,816,960 of CM070523.1, read as the reverse complement.
CCGGGAGCGCAGCCGCTGGCCTTGAGGACAGCGGGGAAGGTGTAGGCATCGGGCGCCACGGCGCCTCGGCGCATGCGCACGAAGTAGAGGATGGCTTTGCGGGGGCTCACAGGGGCGTGGAGGCGGATGAGGGTGTTCCAGGGGAAGGCGTGTCCCGAGGCGGGCTCCGGGAGGCCGCGGGCGAAGACGGCGTCGGCGTGGGCTGCGGCGGAGGCGGAGGCGAGCGCGAGGAGGAGGAGATTGGAGACGCGGACAGGGGAGGCGGCGAGGTGGCCGGAGGTGAGGAGGAGGGCGTGGCACTGGAGCGCGTGGGAGGCGGAGCCGCAGGCGCGGAGGCGGGAGAGGAGGGTGGAAACGGGGAGAGGGCGACGAGACATGGACTTCGAAACCGACGCGCGTGTTGCTGCCTGTTTCGTCGTCACTATCATACGAATCGGTGTATTCCAGGCCTGGGTATCTTCCGATTGGGCCGCCTATATTGGCCCGCAAAAAGCCCATTTGTTCACAATTCCGGGAAGGCGGGAACATCGGGGCCGGAGATGAATGTCAGCCACAGACAAGAACACACAAGCAAGTAGGGGTGGCAACGGGGGCATTCCCCGCCGGGGAGTGCCTCCCCGTCCCCGTCTCTGTTCCCGTCCCCGCGACCTGAAATTTTTCCCGTCCCCGTCCCCGTTCCCCATCTCGGAGGAGAAAATCCCGCCGTTCGGGTATCGGGGCCCCGTCGGGGACCTATTCCGCAAAAAATTCACATAAAAGAAGAGCTCTTATTACCATTTTAACTCTAAAATCATATCAATAGGCAAGGAAAAAAGAATGCATCCATTCATTGAAGATTATGTTGTCCCGTTTATGAAAATGTGAATATGATGGGCTAGAGAATATGTTTGCAATCTAACAATTAAATTGGACTAAACTAAATTCGGGTCCCCAACCGGGGTCCCCGCGGGGAAAAAAATTCCCCGTCCCCATCCCCGCCATCCCCGATGAGGGAATGATTTTCTCTATTTCCATCCCTGCGGGGGACGATTTTTTTCCATACCCGTCCCCTAATAGAGGAATTCCCCTCCGGGGATTAGGGAACGGGTCTCCATCGCCACCCCTACAAGCAAGGATCGGAGAAGAAGAGATTTTACTTTCTAAAAAAAAGAGAGAGAGATTTTAAAATAATGAAATAAAATAAAAACATAAATCCATCTAAATCCCAGGAATAGTACGCGCTAACCAGCAATAGCACAAAGGAGCCTAGACACGCGGCGCACGAGCGCAGCAGATGCATGCAGGCTATCGCAGTCGCAGCGACGTCCGACGGCTACCTCGCGCGCGGCCGGCCAAGCTAACCATGGCGATCACAGGCTCCCCTCGCCGCGGCGGCCTCCTCGTCCTCCTCTTCGTCCTCCTCCTGGCATACCGGGCGCCGGGCGCTGCCGGCGACGACTCGGACTTCGAGGACGGGACCTCGCCCAAGTTCCCCGGCTGCGACAACCCCTTCCAAAAGGTACGTATGCACGGCGCATCAGAGAAGGAAGCACTAACGGGATCGATCCAGGATTAACTACTTCCATCTGTGCCTGTGCATGCAGGTGAAAGTGATGTACTGGGTGGACGGCGACGAGAGGAACAGCCTGACCGGGATCACCGCCAGGTTCGGCGAGATGCTTCCGGCCACCGCCTCCGGCAGCCAGAAGCTGCAGGCCGCGGTTCCCAGCCCTAGGAGCAGCTGCGCCAAGTCATCCACCCAGGCATGCGCAACCATTCTCAATTCCCCATCCACCGCCCAGCGCCAATCACTCCCACACACCATGCGCACTGAACCATGCACCGTTCTGAAGTTCTTGACCTGGCATTGCGTTCATTCCAGCTAGCCAATTCCGTCGCCGTGGCGGAGCGCGGCGACTGCACGTTCCTCGAGAAGGCGAAGACGGCGGAGTCCGGCGGGGCGGCGGCGTTGCTCCTCGTCAACGACGTGGATGGTCAGTGGTGTGAAGTGTGAAGTGTGAACTGTGAACAATGCAATATTACCATATCTGCATTTCCATTAGGCGTGCATGCACAGAGTCTCGTGGCGGGAGAAATTAACCAACGGAGATTTGATGCTCTCGCAGATCTGCAGAAGATGGTCTGCACCGAGAATGATACTATTCCTGACATCACCATCCCAGTCGTGATGCTGTCGCGATCTGCAGGCATCAAGATCCTCTCAAGCATAGAGGATGGCGCGAAAGGTGAGAGCTGAATTAATAATTTCTTGCTGTTGTTCTGCGATTTTGATAATTGATTTCGCGGCAATCGTTTACGTGGGAGCTTAATTAATTTTCAGTGAGCATTCTGATGTACTCGCCGGAGAAGCCGTCTTTCGATGGCGCGATACCTTTCCTCTGGCTGATGGCTGTCGGGACGGTCGCCTGCGCCTCTGTATGGACCGTGGTCGTCGTCGGCGACGAGGTACATGCGCGAACGAATTTGCATGGCACGAATTAATTTTGTAACATTTATTTTTTCTGAAACTTCACATTGAAATGATTGGACGAATTTACAATTCGATTTTAATCAGGCAATTGTTTTCTTTCTAGGATAAGAATGTCTCTTCGTTGGGTGGAGAAGAAGCTCCTGAATCTGAGATCGTGGAGCTGAAGATCAAAACCGCGCTTGTATTCGTTGTCACCGCTTCACTTGTTCTGCTGTTCCTCTTCTTCTTCAAGTCAATATGGTCTGCATGGCTGCTGGTTGTGCTGTTCTGCCTCGGTGGTCTTCAGGTTTTAAGTCCAATCTGAAATACACAACTTGGTTCCGTCGATTAATGATCTAATTTTCATTGGTGCCGTCTCTTTTCTGATGGCTTCTGCATTTTTTTCAGGGCTTGCACTACGTTGCCTCGAGTCTCATTGTAAGGTATGATCACTGAAGCTAAATCTGTTGTGTTGTTGTAGCACGATCGAGATGGTTCTTGCTTGCTAACTGCTAATTTTTATGTACAGAGTATGTGAACGGTGTCGTGATGCAAAAGTAAAGTTTCCTGCCATAGGGAACATAAGCGTGGTGACACTTGTTGTCTTACCGATAGCCCTAATCATTGTCGTCTATTGGGCAGTACATCAGAATTCACCGTTTGCTTGGGTTGGTCAGAACCTCATGGTATGACTCTTGCCCCATATAATGCATTCTCATTAGTCATTACTCGTTTTTACTGAGATGGTTCTTCTCACTCAGGGCATCTGTATGATGATTCTTGTATTGCAAATAGTCCATCTACCAAATATAAAAGTAAGATCACCATGGACAAACTACGTGGGTTTAGTAGGTTTAGCAACTTCAATAGTATACCCCTCTGATGTACTTGAGATTATTTATAGGTTGCATCCGCCCTTCTTGTCAGTGCATTTCTGTATGACATATTTTGGGTGTTCATATCACCCCTCATATTCAAGAAAAGCGTCATGATTACAGTAAGCTTGCCTCATAACAAAGATTGAATACATATTCCAGTGCAACATCAGTGTTCCAAGCATGTGCAACATCAGTGTTCCAAGCATGATCAAACCGATGTGCTGCATACTATAGGTTGCTCGTGGTACCGATGATGGACCTAGTCTTCCAATGGTTCTGAAGATGCCGAAGGAGTTTGATTCATGGAATGGCTACGACATGATTGGATTTGGGGACATTCTTTTCCCAGGGTTGCTTGTTGCTTTCAGTTTCAGGTAAAAACACAGCCTTTCTCTGAATCCAATAATCCATCCGACGTAGGGGTTTCTTGTTGCTAGTGATTAGCTGCTCATTTCCCTGAATTTTTACCAATTGTTCTTGAGTTGCAGATTTGACAGATCACACGGCAAGGACTTAACTGACGGCTATTTTCTCTGCCTAATGATCGGTTATGCCTTCGGTATGTAGTATGTTCTCCATTTCTGGATTGCACAAGAACAACACTACCAACATGAACATTTTACCCCACCCCAATGTAGGCTTGTCATGCACATATGTTGGCCTGTACCTTATGAAGAGTGGCCAGCCTGCTCTGCTCTACCTTGTCCCTTCAACACTAGGTACCTGAGTGGCTGAGTGATGCCTCCATTTAACATCTCCTTGCAAAGTTAGGAGTTCTAACACATGCCTAACTCTGAAACTTATGCAGGAGTTATCGTCACATTGGCTGCAAGGAGAGGGGAGCTTAGTCAGCTATGGAACGCTAAGGTATAGCTTGCAACATGGGTTTAGTTAGATACCATTTTGGCATTGATCTGATGGTTATTGGTAATATGATGCCAACTATCAGCGTTAACCTTGTTTAGAATCCATTTTTTTCTCCGTGTACATTATCCCGAGGGTGATTGTTACTTATTAGTGTGTTACAGTATCAGCTGCCTATGGATGTCACAACTATGACGTAAATTTGAGCAAAATTAGTTTTTCTTTGTTCTTGGTGTGTTTACCTGTGTGCGATGTAAAATTGTGTTATCATTAACATGCTTCTGCGATTTATGTACTATTCCTTTTTCTTAACTATTTCTATGTTGTATTATTATCATATTATTAATTTGAGTTTCAATAATATATAAATGCCACACGCACTTTAGCACATGAAACTCGATGCAAACGCCCAAACAATACAATTAAACACCGTATGAATTCATCGCCTTCGCATTTGCCATGAAAATTTCTAAATAGAAGTCTGGTACTAAAGCATTGTTCGTTTCAACACCGTATGAATGTTTACCTCTTAGGGCTTCTTGGATTAGCAGGGTTCTGAAAATACATGAACTAGTGCGATTAGGATGTCTAGTGTTGAATCTGGTAGGTTTGCAATTCATAGAAATCGTTCAAAGGTGTCATTTTATTGTACCATAAAAAATATAAAAATTTTAAGATTAAGTACTAATTGAATGCAAAAAAGGTTAAACTCCTCCAAAATTGTAGGAAGATTTCATATCCTGTAAAATTCCTTTGATGATATAATTCAAATCAGATATCATTACGACCTATTTGGCTGCTTAAAATTCAATTGAATAAATTTAATTGGATTCGAAATCTAATTCAAAAGTCTATTTACCTCCCTAAAATTTGATCAAAGTCTAAAAATAAACTCTCAAATCCAAAACTGACTAATCGACACCTGTCACGACTTGGGACCTAAATTTACAATTTAGAATCCTATGCTATACTAGTACAGGATCACCCTAGTGCACATAGGGACGTCATTGGTGAAATATCAAATCCACATTAAAATTTACTATGAAAGAAACAATTATTATTAAATATTAGAGTAACGATCTTATGATCAAAGCTTACATATAATTGCTTTGAAGGCTACACTCTTCAATAAACAGTAGTGAAAAACAGAATATCTTCGGTGTAGCCAATCAATATGGCCACAGAAAATCAACTAGGGTAGCGCAACCTAGTACTCGCCTCCATTGTAGAGCTTCTCATCAAATATTAATTCTTTCTCTGTAATGTCTAGATGAACAATCAGCCTAGAAATGAAATTTGCAAGAGTAAGTATAGATGAATAAACAGCAAATCGCATATAGTGAGATAATGCATCTCTATCACTATATACAAACTTAATACAAAGGATAGGTCATATGGTTATTTTGCAGTAAACAATATTTAACAAAGACGTAGTAAGATAATAGATTAGAAAACAAGCAAGTAAAGCATCTGATAAACAACATTTGATCCATAAGCATTGGCACACACCTAAAATTTCCAAATAGCCTAATAAAGCCGCACCCAGCAGTTTCCACAGTGATAATCAACCATTTGTATTTGAAAACACTACATCCTATTCATGTATAACCAGGCATTGTCCATAACCGTTGAGGCGTTGACACAATTATTCAAATAGTTTTTAACACTTTGTAGAGGTTGCGCATCTTTACCCAGAAGATACAACGTATTTCAATGTCTGATTAGGACGGAGATACTTGTAACATAAAGTTACGAGACTAAACATTAGTAAGTGACCCTCTTGATACCTGTTGCACCACTTAGAGCCAAACATCTGGATCACTAAGCTACACGAAGCTAGTACATAGACATCGTTGGATAGATGCTTCCACGCACACAACTCCACCCTCTATCCCCCAATGTCCCAATACATGACCACATTACCTAACTTGCCATAAGGTGCCACAAGCTAACACTTAGTAACTTAAGTATCAGACTTAACCAAAGTCAAACTCAAGGTCTATACTATTTTGGCTTGGAGATTCTTTTACAAGATTAAGTATTTAGGAAGACTAATGCAAGGCTTCCTTCCAAGTTTGTCTCATAACCTACCTACACAGGCTCCACCCTCACAGCAGCACCACTTGCTTTAGTCAAAATCACTACTCAAGTTATTAATAAGTTGCAACACATGCCAACTTCTACACAAAATTAACACACGTTTATCCAAATGGAGTAACACATGTCTCCCTCATATAAAAGCAACGCATGCCTTTCCACTCAGTTGCATATATCTCATTAGTCAAAATTAATAAATCATCGCGGGTAACGTGCACGACTAAGCAACCTAATAACGACTACCACCCGCGGAGGTATCATCATAAATAAAATGATGACACAATTACAATGGGGCAGTGGAAATACATTACTAACAAAGGAAGGGATAATAAACAACTAGGTGTTAGCTACATTCGTATTTAAATAACACTAAATATAGCAATGCATGTTTATAAATAAAATCGTTTTATTTGCAAATGGAATCAATATGATCAAGGACTATGTGTGACTTGCCTTGCAGCGGTATATCATATTCTAGATCTTGTTCTTGTTCTTGAATATATATTCTTCATCGATCATCCTTTGTATGATAATTAGCTACGCGAATAAACGATAAAGAACCAAATAACCAAACAACAAGAAAACAATCTGCAATATCAAATAAAACTCACTAAAAAATAGTTCATAATTTTATATTAATTTGGGCTTGAATTGGCTTAATCTGAATAAGAGAACTATGACTACTTGACGTTAGACAAAACAGATAAGTTAGACAAAGGACAGAACGAAGAATAAACTAGAGAAAAACCAACAAATTAGATAGAGGATGACAACATTGGAAATAATTTGGAATAGATCAATAGAAAAGTTTATGACGCTTGGTTTCTCATGTCATAAACTAGATTCAAGTGAATTAAATTCATGAACATAAACTGATTAGAGTTTCTATGTTGTCATTTAGGATATAGATGAACAATGGAAAAGAAAGCTATTAACCAACACAATTAGGTTTAATAACATGGCAAATCATCTAGCTCGAGGCATCGAGACTTGGCCCAGGTGAAGCAGGCCCGAGCAAGAAACAAGAAGCCACGCCCCTGCCACCCAAGCGCAAGGGGACGAAGATCTTGGTCCGTATGTCGAAGGCCCGTAGGGACGCCACCGTCGATCGAGATGATGACGCAGACGTGGCCATGGCGGAGGTGGAGCAGAAGCGCGTCGAGGAAGAAAGTAAACGTTTCCTCCTTTTAGCTCTTCCCGGGCCACGAGCAGCCGTGGCCCTGATTCCTTTCTCTTCATTGGAACGTAATTAGGGGTCCATGGGGAAGGAGCACCCCTGTGCCTGTCTCGGACGCAACAATTAGGCACCTAGTTGATGAAGCGTTTCAAACCGCAGCGTCCCAAATCATCGAAGGCCTAGCGGTCGACATCGCGAAGGAGCCGAGCCTAGGGGAGGCTTAGGCCAGGGACCGCGAATCCCCTAGGATGGCTTGAGCTCGGACTCCAGCCCTATTCTAACAAGACGGGGGGGGGGGGGGGAGGCGAAAGAGGAGGCTCATTGCGGCCGAGGCCGAGGAAGTTGCTCCGGAGAGGAGCGAGGAACGGGCCTCGAGAACGAAGGGGATGACGCGGTCCTCCAGTCCCCCAAGAGCGAGGTAGCTCGAGGGGGACAAGGAAGCAAGCCATGTCTCCTTCCAGAGCGAAGGAGCTGCTTGAGAGCACGGGGAAGAGGGCCCGAGCACTACCCGGGGCCATGTCGAGGTGGTGGCAGCGCCAGCCCTCGCCGAGGATGCCCCAAATGACTCGGGTAACAAGACGGCGGCCCAGCCCCCTAGCAGGGATGATGCTCGGGATGAGGCGGCCGAAGAGGGGACGGCTCAGCCCCCTGGCACGGAGGATGCTTGGGGTAAGGCAGCTGAAGGCGGCGGCCCAGCCCTCGAGCCCGGAGGATGCTCGGGGCGAGACTGCTGAAGAGGCGGCAACCTAACCATCGAGCGTGGAGGATCAGTTCATGGCGTGGCCTGGAGCAGGTGCACTTGTTGGGCGCTATTGTCGTGAGGTATCTTTCTGTTCGTTACCTCTGATGCTTGGGTTGCAGTGCCATACCATTACTGATCTTGAATGTAGCTAGTTGCCGCCTTGGATGGTCAGGGCGTGACAATGGAGACCGGTTTCAGGGCCGAGTTCGCGGCAGCTAGTTCCGAACTGGAGGACGTCCAGACGGAGCTTGCTTGGGCCCGAGAGGAGCTCGAGCGAGAGATGTAGCGCGCTCGGACCCTTGAGGAGAAGGCCCGAGCCGAAGGGGAGCTTGCCCGAGTCCAAGAAGAGCTTGACCACAAGCGCGGCTGTATGGAGCTCGAGGCATGGGCGTTCTTTGCAGAGAAGTCTCAGGACGGATGCTCAAGTGAGGCCGACACTACTCGGGAGAGGCTTGAGCAGGAGTAGAGGAGGGCTGAGGCTGCTGGTTCCGAGGCTGTGTTGCTGCGAAGAGATGCTCGGGCCAGGCGCGAGGCCCAGATCGAGGCGCTCCGCCTTCAGAACGAGCTCGAGGACGTTAGGGAGGGGCTGAGGGTTGCCCGTGAGGAGCAGACTTAAGGATTCCTTAGGGCTGCTGGCCACTTTTGATCCTGTAAATGTAAATATGAATACATTTTGAATGAAAAAATTCAATTCTCGTCATACCTTGCATGTGCCATGCTTGTCTTTTATTTGTTCATTTTCCTGCAAAAATGAACCACCGACGAGCACTAGGAAAAGTGGCAGCGACAAGGTGTATCCAGCCTCCTCCTGTGGCCTGTCCTTGAACCTAAGCTTGTGATTAAGGACCTAGCCAAGGGAAGGAAAAGAGAGGCAAGATGAAAAAACTATCCAGCCTCCCTGTGGCCTGGTCCTTGAACCTGAGTTTGCAATCAAGGACCTGGCCACAGGAAGGAAAAGAGAGGTGAGACAAAAAAAAAAAAACTATTCCACCCACCGGTGGCCTGGTCCTTGAACCTAAGTTTGCGATCAAGGACCTGGCCACAGGAAGGAAAAGAAAGGCGAGAAGAAAAAAATTATTCAGCCCCCCTGTGGCCTGGTCCTTGAACCTGAGTTTGCGATCAAGGACCTGGCCACAAGAAGGAAAAGAGAGGCGAGACGAAAAAACTATCTAGCCCCCCTGTGGCCTGGTTCTTGAACCTGAGTTTGCGATCAAGGACTTGGCCACAAGAAGGAAAAGAGATGCGATACGAAAAAACTATTAACCCCCCTGTGGTCTGGTCCTTGAACCTAAGTTTGCGATCAAGGACCTGGCCACAGGAAGGAAAAGAGAGGCGAGACGAAAAAACTATACATCCCCCCTGTGGCCCGGTCCTTGAACCTGAGTTTGCGATCAAGGACTTGACCACAGGAAAGAAAAGGCACGAGTTTTGCCGCCTTTAGCGTTGGTCGTTCGTAGGTTTTAGATCGAACCAGTGCAGGACGCTACCGAGAGTCTGCCGATGCGATGAGTATCGGCTTATCCAAGCGGCGGAAATCAGGGTAGGGCACGTTTGGGATCTTTCGACCGTCTCGACGCTTGGCTTGGCAACAAAAGATTGCGTGTGGGTGGGGCGATTTGAGCCGAAAAGCTCGGACCGCCTTGTTTCTTTATTTAACGTGCTCGGGAAATGTGAGCAGAAGACATTCGACAGATCCCTTAGTTAAATAAAGAAAACAAGAGAGGTACAAGAGCCGTGGGTTTTTGGAAAAACCAAGCCAGATAGAAAAAGGGACAACAGACAAAATCAAAACTTGTCGGGACCAGCAAAACGGAGTCGAGTCCCTTCTGTGCTTTACCTGTACTAGTCCCTGGATAAAGTAGCTAGTACACACAAATTCTAGATCTTTGGATCATTGCCATTATAGTTTGAACAAATATTACATCAGAGTGCGAAATAAAGATACATCAGAATATAAAGTTCAGGCATGCAGGCCTTACACAGCGGAAGTCTAACATGCAGCGGAAGTCTTAACAGTCTTCCATAACTCCAAACGGAAGAGACAAAATACAATAATCAATCCCACAAGCAAGCTGTAGTAGCGTCCTAGGCGTCGAAGTAATCTTCATCTTGATCTCCGGCAGCAAAACCTTTATCTTGGTACATCACCTCCTCGGAATACCATTGCTGATCACAACCTGCTCGTTGGAATAAGCAGCCCCGCATAAAAGACGAGGGTGAGTATACTTTATACTCAACAAGCAAGACTGACTATATGCAACTAAGGCTAACAAAGGAAGGGTAAGGGTTGATTTTGCATAAAGCCAGTTTTACAAGTTTTTCCTAAAATTTTGCAAAATGATTTGAAATGAGTTGAGGAAACAAATATTTAAATCATTTTCTTTAAAACTCCGGCCTCAACCGGTTTTGCCCAAACCTGACTACTCACGGCACCCACTGTGCAAATACTCTCATCACTCACAGCACCTACTGTGAGGAGAAAAACCAAAACATACGACTACAATCGTGGTTTTCCTTTAAAACACCATTTGAAAACAAAAGATAAGAAGTACCAATGAGGCAGCTCCCCGTCGTCCATCCTTGACCGTGGACACGGTTATCATGATAGTTTTACACTCTGCAGAGGTTGCACGTTTTTCCCATGAGAGGTGATTTTTTCTAGGAATCACCCAAAAGAAAAGAATACCATAAGGTCTTTAACCAACGTTCCCTTAGCTTGGCACTCCCTCTAAGGATTCCACCGCAGCACTAGTTACTCTAGTTGGCTGAATCCCCTTTTGAGCCTGCAGAACAGCACCAACTGCCTACTCCACCGACTGGAATGCCAAAACTAGGAGTCCGAAGGGTACTCAACCAGGGCTTATCCATACAAGCACTCAATGGTCACACTGTTGTACTTAGCTCGTCTACCTCAAGGAATAGGTCCTTAGAGATTAGGGTATCAGGGTGGGTCCTGCACTGGGCCCGAATCTCGTGCATGCTGCACCATCCTTCCAACCATCCACCCCAATCAGGTTTTGCACCCACTATCAACTAGCCCATATACAAATAAATGACAACACCAATTGTCCTTTTAAAATCACACGGTAAATTGGTAATCAATGGTAACAAGCAAATGATCATGTGATCTACTACGAGCATTACTAAGCAGATGCAAAACCTAAACAAAGATGTGGCAATATTTTAACAATTTTAATAAGCTATGGCAGCAAGGAATATTTTATATGAATTATTTATTGATGGGAATTTAACTAAGCAACTAGATAATTAATGTTTAACATTTAACATACATGCTAATTGTTAAATTCTAGTAAAACATGTTTGCAAAACATGGGTTCAAGGGTTCAACACTTGCCTTGATGAGCAAAGTGAGAAGGGTCCTCTGCTGCGTCGAACATGAACTCGGCACTCGGATCTAACGCAACGAAAAATTAAACAATAAATACATGCAAAAGAAAAATCACAAATTAACATGTATGCAAATGCATGTGAACAAAAATTACAGAATAGTAGACAATGATTTTATAAATATTTTAAAATTTGTTTCATGATTTTTGGAGTTACATAATTAAAGATAATAAATAAACAAGTAGTACTGTTTAAATAAATAGAAAAAATAATTTTGGCCCGGCCGGAGATTGTGGCCCACAGAGGAGCAGCTCGGTCCTGTGCAAGAGCGCTAAGCTGCTCACGCGCGCGTGTGCGTGGCCTGGCGTGGTGCGCGAGTAGTCGAGGCGTGGCTGGCTAGCGGTTCGGCCGGTAGCGTGGGTGAAGCGCCGAGAGGCTTGACCTAGCGTGGCGCAGGCCCAGAGCACACAAATGACTCGGGGTGGTCGGCGTCTTGACCAAGAACAACTCGGCAACTGGCACCGCCCGGTAACGCGGCCATTGCGAATAAAGCACCACACGCGCGTGGCATGCCCAAAGAGAAGGGAGGCGCGGGAGCGGGGGAGGGGCAGAGGAATTGGCCTGGTTCTAGAAACCGGCCCGAGTGGAGGAGGAGACCGGCGCGGGGAGGTGACCTGGTCTGGTGTGGCCCGACGGGTGACCGACAGGTGGGGCCCACCTGTCGGTGCCCCGAAACAGAGCAGCGCGGTAGTGACGCTTGGGAGGAGGCGACGCCGGCGAGCGGCGGGATGGCGGCTCCGGCCAAATGGGGGAAAGGGGGAGGGGACCACGGCGCACCCATTGGTGGGTTCGGCAAGACCGCCCAAGAACGGCAAGAACAAGAACGGCGGAAGTGGCGGCGACGCGGCAAGATGTGGTGGCACGCGTGATTTCGGCGAAACGGCGGCATGGGAGAGGCGGCGGCGGGGTAGGTGAGCAAGGCAGCGGCTCGGGGTTAACGTGGGTGGTAGTCCCGAGCGAGCGATGTGGCGCGCGGCCGGCGTGGCGTGACAGTCGAGAGAAAAGAGAGCGGCAAGCGTGGGTTAACCAATGGCCTTCGGCCAAATTGGCCATAGGGGTAAGTGCTAGGACACCTAGGGATGAAGAAGAAGACATGGGGATGGTAGGGGAGGTGACGAACAAGAGTCTCACCACTTGAAACCGACATTTTCGACGAACAAGCGCTGCGGCAGATTCTAGCGAGGTCTTCGGCGATCCAAATCGTAGCGCTCGGTCAATGATTCTCGGAGCTCTTTCCCGGGATGGATTCATGATGAAGATAGCAAGGACGTCCTCGGAAGGTTTGACGAAATTCGTAGCGAGGCAGCGCTGAGGCGAGGAGAAGTACAGGCGGCCACGAATAGGGAGGCCATGCTTCGGTGTTCGATTGCCGGAGCTACAGACCTCGGATCCATGAGTTCCTATGAAAAATAGAACCGTGAGGAAGAACTCTAGGAGTCCTCGGAGTGTTTGGAGAATGGAGGCTTACCCGGGTCGCAGCAGAAGTAAAACGAAAAGAGAAAGAGTTAGCTCGGGAGAGGTGTTTATATAGGAGATAGAGAAGAAGATTAGGAAAGAAGGGAATTGATTTGGGCAGTAGAGGATTTCCTTGATCCTGGAAATCATCCTCATTAAGGATACGAGGAATTAGGGGGGTTTCTAAAAGAGAGAGAGAGAGAGAGAGAGAGAGAGTGAGAGAGAGAGAGGGGAAGGAAGTTTCCTTTGTCTTGCTGCGCAAGAACACAGGGGAGGTGGAGAGGAATTTGGCCAAGAGTGAAAAGGAAAGGAAAAGAATGGAAAGAGGGAGGAGGGTCCCACTAGTAAGAGAGATAAGAGAGAAAAAGAATAGCTTTAGGCCAAAAATACCAAAATAATATATTAGGGAAATAATTTGATTTTCTTCTCGTTGCATTAGATAAATAATATGACTATAGTTTTTACAACAAAACTGGATAATTAAACACTTTATTTCAAAATCAAAATGTTACTTAATTATTAAGTAACATACTCATTTCGAAAATCATTTTCCTAAATAATACACTAAGGAAATAAATAAATTTTCTCCTTTGTAATATAACCAAAATAAAATATTTGCTTTATAAAAATAATTGAACAGATTCGAATTTCAAATATGATTAATAAAAGAAATCATTTTGTTTTTCAAAAGAATATTATCCACAAATCTTTTGATTTGCTTTAATAAAGATTTTAAATAGAAAACTTAATTTAGAAGTCAAATTATGAAATATTTACAAGGAACATTCTCATTTTCAAATATTTTTATATTTTCAAAACTTTCATGCCATGCAATGCAATGCATATGATTTGGTTTTGAAAATGAGGATGTTACAAAACTACGCGTAGAACCTGCGGCTGGGCGATGTTCCACGAGCTGCTGAGGACGCGATCATCCGGGATGGCGAGATGAACAGCCCTTGGGCGTGACGCCGAGACGACCGTGAACGGACCCTCTCATCGAGGAATTAGCTTGTTGCGTGCGACAGGTCTTGAACACGGCATAAGACGAGGTCGCCAACCTGCAAAGTTCTTGGTCGAACTGATCGAGCCGCATGCCTGCGCAGAGTCTGCAGGTAAGAGGCCGATCGGACGAAGGCTTGTTCGCGTCGTTCTTCGGATAGGTCGAGGTCACGGAGCCGGCTCTTGTTATCCTCCCCAGCTTTCGTGAAGTTTATGCGTGGTGATCCCAGGGCTATCTTAGCGAGAAGCACGGCCTCGATGCCGTACACGAGCCGGAAGGGAGTTTCTCCCGTTGCTCGACTGGCGGTAGTGCGAACAGACCATACGATGGAAGGAAGCTCGTTCACCCAGTTCTGTCGCAACCTAGTGAGCTGATCGTAAACCCGCTTTTTGATTCCCTGGAGAATCTGCCCATTGGCACGCTTGATAGCTCCGTTACTCTGCGGATGAGCTACAGAGACGAAGCAAATCTTAGTACCAACGTCTTCGCAATATTCTTGGAATAATTCACTTGTGAACTTGGTTTCATTGTCCGTGATCAGTCGGCTGGGAACGCCGAACCGAGTGATCACGTTATTGCAAAAAAATTTCTTAGCGGCTTGCACTGTGATACCGGAAACAGGCTCGGCTTCAATCCACTTGGTAAAGGTGTCTATGGCGACGAAAAGATAGGAGCAGCCTTTGGATCCTCTAGGGAATGGGCCAAGAATATCCAAGCTCCAGGTAGAGAATGGTCAGACGGGGGGAATGGTCTGAAGGGCGTATGCTGGTTGATGAGCCTGCCGAGTATGGAACTGACATGCTCGACACGTGGTAACTTTCCCACGAGCATCGTCTAGAGCCGTGGGCCAGTAGTAGCCCCTCCTGAAGGCTTTGCCAACGAGAGTCCTGTAGGATGAGTGAGCCCTATAGATACCTTTGTGCAAGTCCTTAAGGAGAAACTTTCCTTCTTCCTGGGAGATGCACTTGGAGAGGAATCTGAGCGCACCTCTATGGTACAGGGCACCCTCCACTAAACGATAAAGCGGAGCTCTCCTGATAAATCGGGATTTCTCAGCTTCCTCCTCGGGCAACGTCTCATGCGCAAGGAACCGGACTAATGGTGTCATCCAGGTTGCGCTTTGCTCGAGAAAGAAGACATTGCTGTGCGTCTCACTTTCCTCTTCTCCGGATGGAATAAAGGGCTTTAGTAAGTGCTCGACGAACACACCTGTCGGGGTAGGTTCTTGTGAGTTGCCAAGCTTGGCGAGTTGATCGGCCAGGGTATTTGCTCTCCTGGGCACATGGAGAACTTCGAAGTTCTTGAAGCTCTTCTCCAACTTCCTCACTTCAGCCAGGTAACGCGCTATTGAGTCATCGAAGCACTGAAACTCCTTGTTAACCTGGTTCACGACCAACTACAAATCTCCTTTCACAATTAGTCGTTGGATTCCAAAAGCAGAGCATGCTCAGAGTCTGGCTGAAAGGCCTTCATACTCCACCGCATTGTTGGTTGCGGTGAAGTGTAACTAAACGATGTACTGGAGTTGCTCTCCCTGGGGAGATGAGAACAAATCCAACCCCCGAGCATTCGACTTGCTCGGGGTCTTGCTCAGGCGAAGCAGCGTTCGTCCATTCGACCACGAAGTCCGTGAGTATTTGGAATTTTATCGCTGTCTGGGCAGTGAACTCGAGGTCAAATTCCCCTAGTTCAATTGTCCATTTGGCGATGCGCTTGGTCACATCTGGGTTTCTAAGGATCTCTCTCAGTGGAAAGCTAGTCGGGACCATGATAGAATGGGCTAGAAAATAGTGGCGAAGCTTCTTAGAAGCCATGAGCAAGGCGTAGAGGAGTTTTTAGACCTCAGGGTAGCGCTCCTTCGGTCCATGAAGTACCTTGCTCACGTAGTAGATGGGACGCTGGGTCCCTTCCCGCTCAGCTACGGGTACTGCACTAACCGCCTGGGGTGAGGCTGCCAAGTAGAGCAGCAGAGGCTCTTGCTCCTTTGGCGTGACCAAGGCTGGTGGACTGGACAGGTACCGCTTGAGCTCTTTGAAAGCGTTATCGACTTCCTCTATATAGACGAAACAATCGTGCTTGCGCAGAGCCTTGAATAAAGGTAATCCGCGCTCGTCCAACCAGGAGATGAAGCGGCTAAGTGCCGCCATCCACCCGGTGAGGGACTGAACCTTCTTCACATTTGAAGGGGCCTGCATCCTCTCGATAGCCTCGATTTTTTTGGGATTTGGCTCGATGCCCGAAGACCCAATCACGTAGCTGAGTACCATGCCCGAGTGAACACCAAAAACATATTTTTCAGGATTTAACCTCACTCGATGCTTTCTTAGATTACAAAATGTTTCCTCGAGGTCACTAATGTGAGCCTCGGCAAGTTTACTTTTGACGACTATGTCGCCTACATACACTTTTAGGTTCCGGCCGATCTGGTTGGGAAAGGTCTTCTGCATCAACCGCTGAAATGTGACTCCCGCGTTTTTGAGACCGAACGACATGGTCGTGTAGCAGAAGGTGCCGAAGGGGTGATGAAGGCGGTCTTCTCTTCATCTTCCCGTGACAAGCTGATTTGGTGGTACCCGGAGTACGTGTCTAGAAAGCTCATCAGCTGAGACTCCGCCGTTGCGTCGACCAGCTGGTCTATGCGTGGATGCGGGAAGTTGTCCTTCGGACACGAGCCGTTGATGTTGGTCTGGTCAACGCACATGCTCCACTTGCCATTTTTCTTCTTGACTACGACCGAATTGGCTAGCCAGTCAGAGTGCTCGACTTCGTGGACGAAGCCGGCCTTCAACAGCTTGTCGAGCTGTTCGCGGATGATGTCGACCTTCCATTGTGGGGATCTTCGTAGTGCTTGTCGCACCAGTTTTTTCCTAGGCTGAATCGTTAGCCTGTGCTCAATCACCTCTCTTGGGACACTGGGCATGTCGGACGGTTCCCATAGAACACGTTTGCGTTTGCCCAGAGGAAGGTGACGAGCTCGATTTCCTATTTCGGATCGAGGGTGGTTCCAAGGTGGACCACGTTGGTTGGGTCCTCAGAGGAAATCAAGACCTGCTTTGTTTGCTCCTGTGGTTGGAGCGCCACTTTGGGCTGAGCAGATTTGTGGACGTCTTGCTCGGGCCCGCGTTCGAGCAACTGGCCGACCAAAGCCAGAGCCATCTCATCACATTCGAGAGCAGCTTTGTGGCTGTCCCTGATGGTAATCACTCCCTTTGGGCCCGGGAGCTTAAGGCAGTGATACGCGTAGTGCATCGCTGCCATGAACCTAGCGAGAGCCGACCTGCCAAGGATGGCGTTGTAGGCCGACTCAAAGTCAACCACCTCAAAGGTGATTAACTCGGTCCAGAAATTGCTCGGACTGCCAAACGTCACGGGCAGGACGATTTGCCCGAGCGGGGTCATGGACGTGCCTGGGACTATGCCGTGGAAGGGCAGGGCGATGTCCTTGATCTTGGAGCGAGGAATCTGCATCTTGTCCAAGACCCGGGCATAAATCAAGTCGAGAGAACTCCCCCCGTCGATAAGTACCCACGTGACCCTCGTATTACTGATGATCGGGCAAAGTACCAGGGGAAGCCTCTGCGGCTTGGTCATCCCAGGGGGACAGTTCTCCCTGGAAAATATAATAGCCACATTCGACCAGTGAAGTTGCTCGGGAGCAGATTTTCCGTAGTCGATGTAGTGGACCTCTCGTGCGGCAGCCTTGAGCTCTCGCCGAGATGAGTACGTCGTCGAGCCCCCAAAAATGACTGCGATATGGTGGCTCACCTCGTGGTACTCTTCTTCTTGCCAATCTTAGCGGTCGGAGCGTCGGTCGGTGCTGCCTTTGCCGGCATCCGGAAGGACGAGCATGGGGCCCCGACCTTCGTAGAAGTCCTCCAGGCCGACGATCCAGGTCCGACAGTTGCGCAGGTCGTGCCCATACATCTGGTGGAGCGGGAAAAACCGATCACTTGGCGGAGCCTGAGACGTTCTCCCTTACCTGCCACCGCCTTGGCGCTGGTTACCCCCTTTTTCCTGGGGGGCGAGGTTTCTTGGGCTTCTGTGCTTGTGACGGGGCTGCTTGCTCCGAGATGGCCGCCACGAGCTTGGCCGCTTTGGCCTTCTTTATCTTCTTAATTTTCTTGTCAGAGACAGGGGGCTTCTTCTTACTTGAGGACTCGGTGCCCGGCTGTGGTGGCGCCTCGCCGGTCCTGAGCAGCTGTTTCCGCTCAACGGCCTCTTCGGCGTTGATGTAGCGCTCCGCGACCTAGAGCAGTTTGCTAGCCGAGGCGCCGGAGTAAATCTCGAGATCCTGGGTGAAATGGATGTTTTTGACGCCTTCGGTGAAGGCTTCGACGACCGTCTCATTCGGGATGCTTGGTATGGTGTTGCGGACCCGAATGAATCTCTGGATGTAGTCCCGCAAGTTTTCGCCCTCCATTTGGACTACTCGCTTGAGGTCATATGGCCTTCCTGGGCGTGAGCAACATCCCCGGAAGTTGGCCCGCAAGGCATCACAGAGCTAGTCCCAACTGCGGATGGATTCCTCTCGCTGGTTGAAGAGCCATGTTCAAGCAGGCCCTTCCAACATAGCCGAAAGGTAGTTTAGCATCACGCTCTCGTCACCGCCAGTGACCATGATGGTCGTGGCATAGACAAAGGAATTCGTCTAGGTTCTGGGTCTCGTTGAATCGCTCGATGTGGCCCGGCTTAAATTTAGAGGACCACACTGCTTCTCGTAGTGCTCGGGAGAAGGTGGGGCAACCATGGGCTGCCCGCATGTGCTCGCGTTGAGCGTGGTGGTCACCAGCACCTTGGAGCAGGCCGAGCTGTGAGAAAACCCCACAGCGCCGATGCTTCGGAGTAGCAACAAATGCGTTGCTTCGGGTACGTTTGGCGTGGTGTCGACAACCTCCACGGTCGTCTCTTTCCCGGTAGTCTGTACTTCTTCTATCCCAGGCGGAATCATGACGCGTGTCACCACCGCGACAACGATTGGTCCGACGGCTGTCGTTGGAACGACAGCCATTGTCGCTGTCGCAACGATGAGTCCCGTCACCACGTCGCTCCCGGTCGGGCTCGCGCCGATCGTGACGGGAGCGATCACTCCTTGTGGTGCGACTTCCCCAAGAATTGCTTCGGGAAGAGAGCGCATGATGGAGGTCCCCCGCCAGCTGCTCCAGATTCTCAGCCATGGCTACGCCCAGCTCGGCGGCATGGTCGAAATCCGATCGGAGGTCCCGAACCACGTGCACCAACGCTTGAAGGCCCTGGCGGCTCCTGCCAATCGGATCAGAGGAGCAGGAGTGAGGTGGAGATCTCGGAGGTAGAGAGCAAGGGGTTGACCGGGCGCTAGTGTCGGACAGGTCATGGCATGTCGCCAAGGCCCGATCGATCGAGCTGGCCAGCCACCCGCGTACGGCCTCGAGGCGACGATGTGACTCGTCTCCCCGGTCCCCGGAACTAGGGGTATTGGAGGTACCAGCCATGTTGACCTCCCGCGGGGCGGCCGAAGATGAAGGAGTCATAACGGTATCACCGCGTGAGGGAGTCTCAGGGTCGGACTCGCACAGGTCGTCAGGGATGTTGACGGCCTCGCACGGGCCGGCGTCTTCATTGTGGCTGTCGGTCATCTCCTGTTCTGAAATCTCTCGGAACTGGAGGGGCTCGAGGATGTACTCCTCGCCCTCATCATCGCCCAAGGGGCGGCAGACATCCATGGGGGAACCGGATTCCTCCATGGTATGTCCTTCTGGATCGACGATCCGGGCAACCTCAGAGTCAGTGCAGTACTCGTCGAGGTCATCTCATCGAAGCGAACATCTTGGTTGTCTTGAGAATTCTCCATCTCAAGGACCTTCGCTGCAAAGACTCCAGTCGATCCCCACGAATGGCGCTAGCTGTCGGTCGTTGGGAGCGCGGACCCCCAAGTGGCGAGCATACTTGTTGAACTAGGGATCAACGGGCCCCTTTCCGCAGCTACAGGGACGTTCGAGATAGCGGATTCGATCAAGCACAAAGGTTTTACTCTGGTTCAGGCCCCTCGCGGCGAGGTAATAGCCCTGCGTCCAGCAATCTCAATATCTGAGTGAATGAATGGTGTTACAAGGATGCCAGAGCAAGCTCAAGTAGGTTACGCTCAAGCTTGCCCAGGGCGAGAGAATCATTGTGTTTTCTCTATGTGTGTGTGTGGTCTCTTTGTGTTGCCTCTTCCTGCGCGTGTGCGCGAGGCTACCTATTTATACATGTACAAAGGCTACCAACTTTTTAAGAAATATTGCCTATAGTCCAGCGGTCCATATGATGCTCTTCCCAGTCCGAGCGCTGCTCCCTTGACTGGAGCCGTACGGAAACTGTCACGCACCCATGCCTTGGAACGACGTAAGGTGGCGTGGCGCGTGACAGTAAAACAGTAAAACGTGATGGGGGCAGGTGAGTGCTGACTTTTTCGTCCTTGCGACGGGACACAGTAGTGCGACGGACGTTAACATGACGGTCTCGAGGGAACAGAGAACAAGGTCTAGCCCGGACAGCCGCGTGTCCCTCTATAGTGCCCGAGCAGAGTTCCCGAGTGTTGCGGCGTGCGCACCTAATGTTGCAACGGTCTGTCCGTCCCGAGCAACGCTCCCTAGTACTTGTCCATCCCAAGCAACACTTCGGGATACTTACTTCTCCCGAGCAACTCTTTCAGGGTACTAATACCATCAGGGTCAGATTGATTCCGGGTAATTACAGAAATGCCACTAATCCCTGTCATCTTTCTAGTAGTATACTAAGTATCACCCGGTATCACGGGTTTTAAACCATATGGCACTATATGGTACCACTTGACACTTACGGTATATTAAACTCAGCGATAATAATATATAATACCTATGATATCGTCGTGATCCAATAGCAGGAATGTTACTAGCTCCTCCAGAAAAAAGAAAACGCTATTCATCGGCAAACAGGGGCCCCTATTCCATTCCATAGATTTTCTATGATACAGGGCAACGCGGTTACATACTTTCTATCTGATGTCTGATGTAGCTTAGCACTCATGACCAAGTATGCACGCCTTTCAGACAGGAAAACTGATTGTTGTGACACCACCAAGATTTTAACAGCGACATACTGAGATTAGAGTTACATTTATTCAGGCATGAAAATTGACGGCTAGTTAGTTACAAGTTGCCGTAAAAAAGAAGGAAAAAAATATATATTTGAGGCCAAAAAGACTTTATTAATCTGCCTGTCCTTACAGGTTTATTTTTTGTGGGAAATTTATGGCTGATGAAAATTGGTCTGTTGCATATTGCTGCTGGCATCGGATCGCATTGCATGCAAGGATGCCCCCTATACAAGACCACCACCTTATTTGTCAGAAACCATGGGTGATCAACCTTTCTATCACCAATGGAGTAAAAACCTCGATCAAGTACTCTAATCCTTGAGGTTATTTCATAGTCGACGGATGTGCACTTCTCCTAACAAACCGGCATCGGATTGGATGCAGATTTTGTGTTAATTTCCTTTACACCCTTGTCTCCTCACCAGCACTTTTAGGTGTTCGAAGTGAAAAGGAAGTAAACTGGTTAACATTCATCTTCAGTGGAAGCTTTCAGTCTTGCGTTGATAACGCGGAAAAAGCATTCGTCTAATCTTCTTTTCAGCTGAACGTTCAGAGATCGCCTGAAACCAACGGTTCAGAATGATTAATCTGGGTTCAATGTAAAAGGCCAGAAGAGGTAATGTGAAAAGTTTAGGCAACCTGTGCATTAAACGAAAAACGAATAGTCTGAGCTTCCAAGCCAGAAAAATCTCTTACGTCGATACCAAGACTGTCAACACCAACCAATCTTGCCTCCTGTAAAACACATCATACTGCAAAGTTAGCTTGCTCCAAAGAAGTATTAATCCATTTGGCAATATAAAATCAGAAACAGAGTTCTCTTTTGCTCAAAAAAAGAAACAGAGTTCTCCCATACATTCATGCACCAAGAGTAAGGGGCATGATTAAGCCATTAAAAGAACAGAAACACACCTCGACAGTAAGGCCTTTTTTTCTACGACAGAGGGATCTGAGAGCCATAGTAAACTGATCACTGTTTTCTTTGATGCGTTCCATAATTTCTGAAGCAGAATTTGCAAGAAGATCTGGTTCTGCATCTTGAAAATCTTGTGGATCAATCATCAACTGCAGCAACCAATGGAATAAAAAGTAATGACGATGACTACCAAGCCATGAAAACAATGCTAATAATCTCCCACTTGCCCTTTACAAAGGAATAAATGGATCGAACTTTCTTTTACTTCAGTCATCCATATATTCTGAACCAATGTCAATGCAACACATTGGGTGGAAAGACGGAAGGCCTTACCTGCTTTTTGTAGATGGAAAACAGCTCAATTGTCATTATCTCCAGCTTGTAGATCGTTGAATCATTGCTTCTTCCTACATCATTGAAGTCAAATCTCGATTTATCATCATCTAAATATCCACTTACCATTAGTCACACAAGAACTGAAGGCAAATGTGCAATTGAATGAAAGATCTCAACTGGTCAAATTACCAACTAGGCCATAGGTTCCAGAAGCTGTCCCACGTTCTCTGTTGTATTCATCTGTTTGATTTACCATTTATTAGAATAAAAAACCGGATCAAAGAATAGCACTGACAGATATAACCAAAAGGCTAAGCACTTAAGCAGTACCTCTGTAATCAGACAAATGACCATCACCATTGCATTCATCATGAAATAAGCTCCTCAGATAAGATTCTTCCTCTATGAAAGCAGGTCTCAGATATCCTACAATAGAAAGACCATTTGATGGACTATCCATCTTTTCCCCATGATTATTATGAAAAGCCTGCACAACAAAACAACACATAACGTGATTGTCCATCTCTCTGAAACTTGAGTGGTTTGATGAATGATAGGCATAACATGTAATAATTCAGGCTATGAAATATGCTTGATAAAGCATTTTACTCTGTCATGAACTGCTACAGGAAGTTTTTTTAATTCGAAAAAGAGGCAGGAGCGCTGCCATAATCAATTAAGCGGGGAAAGAATGCTACAGGAAGATTTAGAGTGAATAATATAATATGTTCAGTTTTGCGGATTCAGAATTTACTCTGTTCTTTAATATGGTCCATCTTCAGTACTTGCTTTTGACCACAGCTTTCATCCACCACCAGTACTAACTGATGGTATGCATATCCCAGAGAAGGACACAAACATTATGCATGCCTTTCTTTTTATTCGACTGGCTGAGTGCCTTTTTTTTTTGTTATAATTGATAAACAAAGAGCATGTCTGTATCTTGAAATAAATGCGACCATATCTTGAAATGTATGTTTTGTTATATAAGTCTTGCAACGCCGGTGAGTAAACCCTAACCGTAATCTAGTGCTTTGATACTATGTTATGAATAGCACTTGTATTCATCTGAGGCCAATAGATCAGTATATATACATGTACAAAGAGACATATCAGGAAACCTCATATACAAGGAAAGCCCATGTTAGGCCCATATATATCTACATATCTAACAGATGTGTCAAGTCGGGAGGTCAAGGCTGTTCTTTTTTTAACTAGAAGATCAGCTTAGAACCCTTCATGACAGTATAAGTTTGATAGATCATTTTTAAAAGCAATGGTTGCTGCTGTCTGGCTGTCTGCAAGACTGCAACAACTGTTGACGGCTTACCTTTGTCAAACACTTGGCAAAATAAATTGGATGTATTGCACGCATTGTTGTTGCCATCCCCCACTCTATAAGAATATCAGTTATTTCTGTATCAATCTGTGACATTTCACAATGGAAACATCAATAAAGGCAGAATTTCTTGGTAAATAGAACATTGGCCGATAATACAAGCTGAAAGAAGATCAAAACTTTCTTAGCAAACCTTGCTGTAGTTCTCATCAGGCATGTCTATAAAATTTTCGACATCCATGTAATCGCTAAAATCACTGACTATCACACTAGCTTCTCCAATAATGGGACCATCCATTCCAATCAAAACCGTCTGCAATTAAAATCCCATTTCAATAAGAACAAAGCAAATACACCATTCCTATCAAAATATTTGTGCACAACAGTTTACACTTAATAATAATACCATTGTCAACTATGCAACATTATGGCAAAAGTATATACATGGGTCCACATGATGCCAAATCGCAATGGAAGAACTCAACATCAACAACTGAGTAGATATAGCAATAGTGATCATACAAAAACATGAGCGCTTGTTAATAGAGACACCAATAGAAAATACAACAGGAGTGATCTTACCACTGGGTTGTTTGCAGCATCATCTTCCAGGATGTTCTCATTGTCAGGTACTTCAAAGAAAATGTCTGTACATAAGTTCGAAGTGTTAAGTTCACAAGAGAAGCATTATGAATGCTATATTGTAAAAACGTTTTTTGCACATTAAGGAATTACCTCCATAGTCATCAACAGCATACTGAAACTCTGACCAAGCAACATGTCCATGAGGTTCATTATGCGCCCTTGCCTACATAAGATGGAAATTGTCCAGTGCATGGTAAGGCATTTGGTACAAATATAAAATCACCAGTTTGTTTGTTGTAACAGAAAACAGTGTTTAGTCGCATTAGGTTACCTCTACAACTGTTCTAGCTGTTTGTACATCTGTCAGTGAAATGTCCTTTTTCTTTGGACGTTCTTTAACTTCTTCAAGAGGATGGTAACTCCGATCTCTCGTGTACTTTGAATCTGGTACAAAGTCTGAGTAATCTGCAGCAGCACAAGCTTTGGAGAGGGGTGAATCCTGATCAGCTGCCAACTTGAATAGTTCCAAAAGTGTTTCGGCATCTAAAATTACAATAAATGGTTGTGACTGTTAGCTTCAAAATGACAAGGGAGCTATTCAAAGGATTCACTTGAAACAATTGAGGGAGGGAGGGAGCTTCTTGTCTCCAGTAGCTGCTTGCTAGAGCTGTTGTGGTTTAAGGCTTGGCTTGGTAGTTGTTGGTCGTTCCTCTAGCGTTTGTGCAACTTAGTCTGTTCTTTTCTCTCTCTGTTCTTTGTGTAACTTAGTCTGGTTGGGGTCTGGGGTTCCCACCCTGACCCCTTGAATTTTTCCTTCTCTCTTTTTTAATGAAATAATGCGCAGTTCTCCTGTGTGTTTGATAAAAAAAAAAATGGGATTTTAATCCAGTTTAAAATGGCCCCGGCCAACATTGGCAAATTCCAGCAAATGTCAATCAAATATGTTCTGCAAGAAGGAACAGAATTGGTAACTAAGAAAAGCACTGTCCAAACCATGAAAAGAATGCTAATCAAAGATGATGCAGCATGGATGGTATTTTTCTTAACAAAAGCAAGTTTGCCATTGATTGCCAACTTACAACTAGATTATATCAAATATTTCTCAAAGAAAGCATGGTTAAAGAGGAGACTAAAAGAAAAAAAAAAGGGGGAATTCGTTTCATACCACCATGAAAGATCAAAGTTTTGGAAAATACCGCCCTGTCTTATTGACACGTGGGACCCCTTGTGTCTATGACAGTGGGGTAGAGTGGTATATTTCAAAACTTTTGATCTTTCGATGGTATGAAATGAATTATTCCAAAAAAAATAATGGCATGAGTAGCCACACAACAAAAGCCTAATTTAGTGTCCTTTAATGAAGGCAGGGTGCACAGTACAACCAGTATTCCCTCTTCTCCCACAATAAGCCCAATTCAGTCTCCTGTCTTATCCACCGAATTACAATAGTTCAATCAACTTAAGCCCCTCAAATAAGAACAGAAGTCCGAGAAGTGCATTCAACTTGAGGAACAATAAGGTAAGGGTAACTCAATGCGATTGAAACTGAAGAACAGTTAGATAAGGGATAAATGCAGTGTCATAATTTAAGATGTTCTAGTGGAATCAGAATTACACCACAAGAGGAAAAAGAGCCACTTTGGAATGTGCAAATTTACTCACCCTCACCAAGAACACATCCAAACCAAATAAAAATTCTATTTTTCCTCAATCCAGTAGCCCTAATTCCCTCGCGTTCCCGTGGGCCTCAGCGGATCAAGAACACCTGAAGCCTTTTGCCGCAGCACAAAAATCGCGCACTTTCATCTCTCTCAAACCAGTACCCAAGTAATTCGAATAAACTCTAATCAAAACCAAGAAAGCTGCGGCAACCAATCTTGCGCGAAACAGTTGCACCGATCAAGAAACAGGTCTCCCTGTTCCTCGAACAACAGTCAAAACAAAGAAAACAAATTTATATCTCTTCTCCTCCTGATGAGTTTTTTGTCGCCGCCCCATGAGCATGACCAGAAAACCGCATCGCTTGTTTGATAGATGTCAGGAAAATGCTAGAGATCTGACTATGGGCCTCGAAAAAACTTCAAAACAAGATGGCTTTCAAACCTGAAAATGAAAGGTGTAACCAGCTTAGGCTAGAAATCAAACAATCCTAGAGAAATGCAAGTATGCAAGTTGCAGATACAAATGTCAGTAAATTAATACGACGCCTTCTGATTGGAATCAATTTGAGAAAGCTTGAATTCTTTCTGACGGAGGTTGTGAGATCTAGAACTATTGCAACTTGCAAGTACTATGTTGGAAGGTAGGGCATTTGAAAATGACACAATTTGATAATTTACACAGCTTGAAACTCTAGGAGAAACACCCTTGCAGACCCTAAGCATTTTATATCTTGCTTACAAAAAGTCTAAGTGACCAACAAATTTAGCATAGATTGTAGGAGGATGGACAAATCAGTAAATCACATAAACTATTTCCAGATACCATGAAGTTGACATGATAAAAAGTTTATACAACACCTAATGACACTTCTACCAAGAACATGTACAGGTTAGCATAATCAAAACTAGTTTTTGCAGCTTCAGGACATAATCAAAACAATACCTCATTGCAAATCCTTGTAAACTTCATTTAGTGTAATTGTGAGCACTGAGCACCAACGGCCTCATCTGGCATCTCTCCCATATTTTGTTGTATGTTCCTCCAAAAACTATGAATAAGAATGATGCGCCAACTCTGAGACATCATTTCAGTTTGCTAATTTTCCTATGCTTCAAAAAAATCTCTTATACTGCAAATTGAACTCCGCTGCCAAATTGAACCCTTCCACAGCAAGAGGTCACCATTCTACACATAATACTTGCAGAGCATTGGTATTAAAAGTATATATCATGGGATTAGATTCCATTACATATACTACAGAGAGCATCATAAATATATCTGGTTATTTTCTCATCATCGCAGTATATCTTGGTCCTTTTAGATGTAATCTGCAGGATAGCTTCTCCTGGACTAGTAACCAAAATCGAGCGTCCACAACCTGCGGAGTTGTCATCTGCACAAAATGAGCATAGAATTCCCTTTTCTTGCAGTGCTGATAATAAGAGGCCTAGATCAATGGTTCCCCGGTGCACAAAGTGCCGCTTTGATTGATCTGATTGATTCTTTGGAGCTGCCAGAATATATTGTCCATTGCTTAGATGGAGCTTTGCTCTCAACCTTGCGACAGCAGTTGTCTTGTCCAATTGCCTAAGCCGCAATCCAAAAGCAACATCAGTTGCCAATCGCACCTCAAATTCTTCCCGTAAATTTGGGACCTGAACGGTTTTTCCCTTGGAGTAATACAGGAATGACCATGGCCTTTCTTCCTTTAGTGCACACCGTGACTTCAGATCTTCAGGAAACTGCACAGTGAAGTAGAGTATAAGAAATTAATTGCTGGCTTAAAAAAAAGTAGCTCCCATTGATGGTACAAGAAAATAAGTAATAGCACACCAGTACAAGCTTTGGTCTGAGCACTCCCAGTAATGGATCAACTTTCCCAACCCTATCAACAACAAAATCAAGTTTTTATTCAACACATTTTGCGTCGCTAGCACAAAGTAGTAGAAACAGAAGCCGTGAAGTTTTAACGTACTTTATTCCAGAAAGGAAAGAACACTCGAGGACCTGAATTGTCAAAGGCATGAAAGGCTTAAGAGTCAACTCAGCATCAACTCCTTGCTGCAAATAAAATATTTATGCACTTTGGTATAGGGCAATCAAGATTAAATACTTATTAGGGTTGGGTTCTTTTCAGCTTATCTTATCCAGCTTATTTGACTTATCTCGTAACTTCAAGAATTTCCCGAGATAGCCTCGAGAGCTGGTTGGCCTTTGTGTTTAGGGTTTAGAGAGCTTATAGACACGCCTACAAGATAATAAAAAAAAAGACTTAAAAATTAATAAAAAAAGTGAGATAAGTCAAATAAAACATGAGATAAGTCAAAAATTAATTAAAAAAAGTGAGATTAGACTTACCTCGTGTCTTATTTGACTTATCTCACTTTTTTTATTAATTTTTGAGTCCTTTTTTGTTATCTCGTAGACGTGTCTATAAACTCCCTAAACCCTAAACACAAAGGCTAACAGGCTCTCGAGGCTATCTCGGGAAATTCTCGAAGATACGAGATACGTCAAATAAGCTGGATAAGATAAGCTGAAAAGAACCCACTCTAGGTTTAGTAAAGGGATTGGTTACTTGTTTACCTCCAAAACAAGAAGGCATTGTTTATCTGCATGCCAACGACGAAGCAAATGGACAGCCGGACCATACCTAAGGCCCCAGTGTGGACAAAATACAATGCAAGGCTCCTTCCATGCTGCCCTGAAAGGATTATAGTGTTGTTACATGACAGAACCAGATCAACCAATGAAGGAAACATGAGAGCAAAACAGTAACTAAGTCCAAGTGATATGAACACAAAATGGCACATTTCTATAAATTGTGCTAAATATAGAAACCAGATATTGTTGGACCTGCATAAAATTAACACAACCAAAACCAAACTAAGAAATAGCCAGGACAAAACTTTTATTAGGAGAGTACCAAAGAAGATACAGTATTAGTCAGTGATCCTAAGCCTATGATCCTAAGGATACCTATCATATAAATAGAAGTAATAACTGAAAATCAAATTTTGATCATATTCTTACAGCAGGCCTTTTGAGTATAAATGAGGAAACAGAAATAGTTTGCCTTCCTTCAAAAGCTCCACATGGCCAAATAATGCTTCACCAGAGAATAGCTGCAGGATAACCAACATTACAGTAAGACAATGTTATTATGTTAAGTTTGTTGGGCCTTTACCCGATTAAAAGGCCCATGGGCCCATGGCCCACGAGGAGAAGAGATAAGGCAGCAGCTGCTGCTGCCTTCATGCTGGCTCGTGCACGAGCACGCGCAGGAGATGGGAGCTGACCTTCTCTTGGCGTAACTTGCATAGCCATTCTGGCAAGGCATTGGTAAAAGCAATTATTTCTTCTGCTGTTCCAGAAATCATAAATATGGGCACCTGACTCAGACAAAAACAGATCGTGAGCCCAAAGCAACAGATGCAAACCCTGTAATGAAAAAGTAAGTGGTACAGAAAATATAACAATTTGACATATGATTCACACTTTTACAGTGTAGAACTAAAAGAAGGAGAACATGGGCATTGAAGTGAGGATAACTTGCTAGTGAAGACACTTGGTACCACATGCATCTGTAAACCCTCTTCAAAGGTAATCATGTTACAGGCAAATGACTGAATCAGGCATTGTCAACTTGACATTTTCAGATTTGCAAACCCATGCATATCCTAGGTAACAGTATACGCTGGCATTTACAAGATTAATACAGAAACCTCAAGAATTGAGGCCTGCATGCACAAAATGCATCAATCAATACACTAATATATTTTAACAATGAGATCCACTATACGATTAAAATGACAATTACCTTAATGCTGGAAGAATGCAGTATTTCTGATAAATGCTCCAAAAGCAAAAGAATAACACCAAGTCGTCCTATTGGTATTAAAACAGAGCCCCCAGATTTTATTGCGTCAATAATACATGAGCATATGAAGCTGAATCTCTCAATTTCCTCTGTAATATCATCATTGTTGCACAGGTATTCGGCATTTTCATCCTCATCAACACTATCATCCCTGGAATATTTTATGTGTCAAATTTCATCCAAAGAAGGCATTGAAGGTTATAGCTGACACATTTTTAAGTCAGGCAAAACAGAAGTGCAGCACACTAACATACCTCAACACTAAGTCATGACAAAGCAGAGTGTCTGTTACATTCATTGCATTCTCCCCCAGATTCTCAATATCCTCATCCATGGAATTCAAGGATGAGAAATCCGAAAAAACAACCACATCATTTTCTACCAGAGAGCTAAAATCACAATCTAAAGCATGAGCTGAGACAAATACTGAGCTTGGCAAGTATGTCACACTTTCTCTTGGACCTTTTATTCTCCAAACACAATTGCCAAGTTCCAGGCCAGAGCTAAAGGCTGTCAGCATCAACATGCCATTGAAGCAAACCTCCTCTCCGTATTTGACAGGCTGAATTTTTTGTATGCATTCTCCTATGTTTTCCAGGCTGCCAAGTAGATAGAGTCCAATTAAGCATAGAAATATCATAATGGTAGAGCAGTGACATGAATTAATGATGGCTTATCACATAGTGAAT
Organism: Olyra latifolia; assembly: GCA_036346145.1. Classification (NCBI taxonomy): domain Eukaryota; kingdom Viridiplantae; phylum Streptophyta; class Magnoliopsida; order Poales; family Poaceae; genus Olyra; species Olyra latifolia. The sequence goes on along the minus strand of CM070523.1, from coordinate 4,786,387 downwards.
ATTCTATTAAGTCATATAATTGAATTGCCAGCATATATTCTAATCACACATATTTTCTTGCGAGAAGTAAAATCTAGCAGCTACATATGTATGAAACTAAAATATTAGGCATGTGGTGACATGACGGTCTTTTTTTTTTGTCACCACCATTCACTAAAACCACTGTCCTAATACTGAGATTAACCAGGGGCGTATTCAGTCATCTAGTGTTCCTATCAGACCTATCTTTGCATTTTAATGTCGAATCTGGTCGTATTCAAGTAATTCTTGAATTAAAAAAAAGGTGAGATGCTGCAAACTTACCATATATAGATATGAATAGAATTTGGTATCTACTAAATTTCTGAGTTTGCTACCTGCCAAGTAAAAGTTTAGAAATTACACATTCTAAACCAATAGCAAATACAATTCAGGCAAACATCCAGTACTGTCTTCTATTGTTTATTTGTGGATTTGATTATGATTTGGGTACCATAAAAAACAGATATTTCTATAAAAAAAATAAGTGTAACTCTCAATAAATTATATAGGATAGCTTCCATGTAATTTTTCTATTTACTGATATCATTTCATTAAACTAGAATTCTGGCATGATTATTATGCAGAAAATATTTTTCAGCTGATTGGCTAGTTGGATACTATTCACTCTTATGACAATTCTAAGATTGACTGATTTTTACTAACTAGTTTGAAATACATCTAAAATACCGGATAAATGTAAAAAGGGGGATATCTTAAGCTTTCAAATATATAAATTGCTTCACACGGAAAAGTAATAAATCGTGTAATTTGGTAGACAGTTAGACATTGCTTTTTAATGGACCTGTAGATCGGCATAAAAGAAGATAGATCCTTTCTTTCATCGTCAGTCACTATCTTCTGAAACAGTGTCAGCAGTTTATTGAGTTTCTCCCCTTCCATCCACTTGGGTGACTCATCAACATCTGGCCCATAATACCTTACAAAATCACAGTGCATCTCCACTAATTCCCCCATCATCAGCTTTCCAAGCCTCGCTGCTACCTCGGTCACAAAAACCTATTCATAGAGAACAATCAACAATCACCCATATGGAGGTTAGGTTTTTATTTCATAGAAAAGTTCACACCCAACTTCATATATTTCTATCACTTGGTATTCATGCATGAGTAAAGTTTTCTATTCTTATTGAAGAAAAACAAAAGCCTGAATTTCTGGACTCTGAATTATATTTATGCCATAGTGCCTACCTGTGGAGGTTGATTGCCTGCAGACAGGGTTGAAAGACTAGAAGCCAATTAGCATGCCCGTTGTAATCAAACAAAACAGGAGAGGAATTTTCACTAAAAAATAAAAAAGAAAAAACGTCAAGCCCAATTGTTCTGTCCCCATTATTTCATTATGCGCCTTAGTGCAAACTTATGGAGGTTAATTATTGGGGAACTGAAGGAAAAAAAACAATGAGCAAGTTCTGGTTTTTTCAGATAACCAAATTAACTTTTGCACACAGCTGGTTTCTTCTTCCAGATGATCTGCATGGCTACAGATTATTGAATAAAGTTACATCCACTATTAACGCTGTAAAAATGCAACAATTCTTCACTAGATAATGCAACAATCCCCCAAACTCCAAAGAATGAAATAATCGAGCTGCATCCTCGACAGCTACTAGTACCAATGTCCAACCTATGCACCAAGAGTAGCAGAGATGGGGGACACACCTTGGTGTTCGCGAAGCAGGGGAGACGGGTGAGGAAGGGAAGCCCAAGCATCCCCGTGGCAGATGACACGAGCACAGCGTCCACCGCGCCTGCTTTGGCGGCTGCCGCCGCTGCCGGCGACCAGTAGTAGGGCGCCGAACGGATGAGGTCCCCTGCATCACCGGAGGCCGCACCGAGGGGCACCGGGGAAAAGGCCGAGAGGGCGGACAGGTCGATGGGGCAGTCGAAGAGCAGGCGGAGTCCCTCCAGCTCCAGCAAGTGGCTCGCCGGTGTGTGGTAGCTTCTGCTTCCGCCGCCTCCGGCGGCCAAGCAAGTCTGTGAGGAGACGCAAGTTTTAGCGTGACATACTCAGGGTTTGATGAGAGAGAGAGGGCGCTCGGCGCTTACCAGTTTCATGGCGAATTGGAGCGGCTGCGGCACGGAAGAAAGGAGAGAATAGGACAGTAGGCAGGCTTTTGGCAAGAACAGTGGGCTGGGCCTTGGGTTCAAATCACATAGAGAACAAGGGCTAGCGGCACGGTGGAGGGAGTGCCTAGAGACGGTGGCGGATCAGAGGCGCTGAAGACGGAGGGCGGAGCGGACGGCGAAGGGCAGGGGCGCAAGGCGGTAGCCAACAGGTCCGGCAGCGAGGGAGAGGACGTGGCTGTGAAGGACCGCCGATGGGAGTAGTGCACCGGCGCGGCTGCGACTGCGGCGGCAGGCGTCGTCCAGGACGGAGGGCGGAACTCACGGCGATGAGGAGCTGCCCGAGACCGTGGCCAGCAGAGCTGGCGACGAGGGGGGAGGGAACGGCGGCGGCCGGCGCTGCGGGGAGTGGACCGACGCGACAGCGACGGTAGCGCTGACCGGAGGCGTGGAAAACGGAGGGCAGAACGCACGACGGTCAGAAGCGGGCAGAGCCTGTGGCGAGCAGAGCCGGCGATGGCGAGGGAGAGGGAGCGGCGGTGGCCGGCGTTTGGGCGAGGAGACGAACGCGGCGGCCGTGGCTGGGAGGGCGGAGGGCGTACGGCCGAGCGGACGGCGGCTGGTTTGGGCCCGAGGCGCTGGCGGTGGCGCGTGTGGCCGGGAGGGCGGAAGGCGTTTGGGTCCGAGGCGCTGGCCTGGCGGTGGCGCGTGTGGCCGGGACGGCGGCTGGTTTGGGTCCGAGGCGCTGGCCTGGCGGCGAAGGGGAGGTTTGGAATTTGGTGACGGCTGCGTCTTCTCGACAAGTGGACAATCGACGCTCGAGTCTACGGCCGGGGCTCCTCTTTTGGGCTGAGCAGAATGGCACCAATTTGGGCTGGGCCTAATATGGGCTCAATATTGTTATTCGATTTGTTGCTGGGTAGTGACGTCGTCTAGAAAAGAAAAGGTGAGTTGTGAGTATGACGCCTTCTCTGTCTCAATTCAAGTACGTGTGTTGCGGGCGTGTGCGTGCATCCGGTGCTGTACCCTGTCCCCCCAAAAAAAAAAGTAGGTGTTCTCAAAAAATAATCAAGTGAACAGTGACGCAAGAACAGTCACTACAGCTGTTATATAACGATGGCCAAGCAACGATCAGAGTGCAAATCAACACACACTGTCAGCTATAACAATAGAAACAACGAATCCTCGCTTCAGAGTTCAGACAAGCATGTGGCATTTTTTAATGATATAAACGTATAACAAGTTTACAAATACGGAGACAACAAAACTGTTACAATGGCAAGTGCATCAGTGATCTGCATCTAGCCCGGTAAGCAATTGCCGACCCAAGTTTCTGACCCAAAAACTGAGTTGCTATAACAGCATCGTGGCTACAATTTATACAACATATTCCTTCAGTTACATTACCCATCTCCAAGTACAAGGAATACACAAAATTTTCTTTTCTTGTTTATGTTCCTGATATAGCAGGGAAACATTTCCAGGGCAGTAATACAATCGAGTTGCATATTGCCCTCCTTATAGAGAACTTTGTCCGGCAAGCCTTCCATGAGAGCAGCTGTGATGCCTGGTTGCGCCCTCATTGCAGTAGGCCACTTCTCTTCCCCCAACCCATGGCTACTACGTACAAAATCATGCAGCCAGCAATGGTTACGAAAGTGGTTTCCCAAAATTTCACATGCGCTGCTTGTGTCTCCTCATCAGTTTTGGGATTATAGAGTGATATACCAATGTTCATCCCAAAAAGACCAACAACAGCCACGCCAGTAATGATAACAGTCGCAGTGGAAAGCATTACGCCCATCTGTAGAAGCTGATTTTGCTTGTCATCCAGCATTATGTTGATATAATCTTCAGTATCGTCAACATATTCCCTCAACTTCAAGCAGAGATAGAACAAGCATAAGTTCAGTAAAAGAATTTGTTTTATTAATCCTCAGAATATAGAACCCGCTAAACTAGTCCTGCAACTAGAATGAGTATTGTTGATGGCACAAGGCACATTGACTCTTAAACATCAAAATAAAATAAATTATAGGAAAAAATAAATCAAGCCTATGAAAAAGGATTCACTAAACACAGGGCCCCATCTTCCAATCTGACGACAAACTGCTAATTCCAATATGACCTACCCCCTAATATTAGTTCTATGGAAGACACCATTTCAGTAAGCCAAATAAAAAATTTATAACTCTTCCCACAGTTTTGTTTACAAACTATGGCTTCAGAGGTTCTGATCTAAGTGTTTATTTTTCTATATTTCTTGACAAAACACTTCCTGCTATTAAGAACTCAGTAGCATGAAACGATGCAAGTAATACGATAAAGTGAGGTATATTACATGAGATAGCTTATTAAGTGTGCCATCAATTTGCACAAAGTAGGCCCCTAAAAGCATCTCCAGTTCTTCAATGTGAGGCTTATAACCAATAAAGCTACCGTTGCTTCCATCAGCTCCATTTTTATAATCTTCATCTCTACACACAAATAAAATGATTGCATACATCTTAATATGACAAAAAACATAGAGATGCATAAAAACTAGCTGGAGTGGTTATTTAAGCACATAAGATATATTTTGTTCTTGTTCTTGCAAAAAGACATATACGCTTTGATGACTTGCCTATCCTCCTCCAATTGGGATGGATCATCAACATCAACTCTAGATGAAGTCTCACTGATATCTTGTGGAGTAATCTTCTCTGTCAAGTACATTTCAGCTATATCCATTTCATCATCCAATAAATGCTCAAGCTCATCTCTCACCTATCAGAAAGTAATATTTTTAAACAAGGGTGGAATATATTCAGTGAATTCTAAATGGTAAAGGGTTCAGAAAAACAAAGTGATTCAATGAAAAAGAAAAGTGGAAAGAAAATTTTTCTTGAGCAGAAATTATAGAGGTCAATAATAGATTATATGTCAAGAGAATAATCTATAGTGCAAGGTCATTCAACTTGGATAGGGTAATTAGGGCTATCGAAACGATCGTAACCATATAAATTGTCGTGTCATATTAAAACAAGATTACCAACCGACTGTGAATGGATAAGCACCCATATTAGTATGGCTATTTTGGCTTGGATGATAGATGGATAGCAAGCGACAAACTATAATACGAGGAATAATACATAGCAAGAGTTATTGTACTGTAGTAGGGATGGCAACTGTGATGATCACCATGCAATCGATTAAGGAGGAGCTTGGAGCATATCCAAAATAGATTGGAAACATTGATCTAAACAAGGTGACAAGGTTGGTTTTCTCATAAAATGGCTACAACATCAAGAACATGTTGATCCACTGGCAGAATGTGAAGAGTATATTTCAACAAAAATATGGTTTATGGAGAAATAACATCAGACGTTGTCGATCTTGGACCTAAAATTCTGTTGGACAGCAATCTTGTACGAGCTATAACTACTGGATCGACCAACGAAAGTATTTGAAACTTGTTGTACAACTATATGGATATGTGGGACACAAAAGGACATGAAAGGGTTTTCATGAATCTCATCCATGTGGTGAGGAACGCTGGCCAAGGACGAGCCGTGGCACGTGATGCAAGGGCGACGGGTCTCCTTCAGATCTGGATATGGAAGGGTTTAAGCACAGTGTAGAACAACATCAGGAGAATCCATTTTTGAGGGTCTCACCATCACACCACGCCTGGAGAAGAACTGATCTACCATTGAAGGCCGATGGATAGCAAGGTCTTGGCATGGGCATATCTCCATGACCGGAACTACAACACCAAAATCCCTCTATGGAACAGTAAAGTAGGATGTGAAACACGATATGGCACGGACGGATCTTCTATAGGGTCAATGAAGAGACGAGAAACGCGAAGGAGAGAGGCAGCTGCACTGCAGTGGTGTGGCAGTAGCTTGCGATGCGATTTCCAGGAGGTGGTGGCAGCTCTAGAGGCTAGGGCGGCTAGGGTTAGGGAGAGGGGGTCAGTAGGAATCCATTTTATAGGGTAGAGAGGGTTCCACGCGACACGTACGCTGAGGAAAGCAAGGCAAACTCGGTTTGGGATGGTGGCGATGCCAGGGATCCTTGCTGGTGGCACCCTAGGATATCATGTTGGCTAGGAGAAGGAGAATGGACCGACTAGGAGAGAGGGAGCCCAATTGGGATTTTTAGAATTATTTTAGTTTATTATTTTTAGAAAATGCCAGAGAGAAACATAGCTCAAATTAAATAGTAAATTCCATAAATTAATATAAAACATAGAGATCACAAGCAAAATAGTTTTATCTAATTTTCATATTTAGTTTAGTCATATGAAATGTTTTTAAGGCTCAAATGAATCCAAATAAATAACAAATGGATTCTAAAAATTACAATCTAAATCCAGGAAATATTTAGAGCAAAATAAACGTGGAATAAATAACCTTGGAAATTTGATGTTTGTTTTACTCATATGATTTATATGAAAACTCAAATAAATCCACATTAGTAGGAAATAAACTCAAATAATTGAATTTTATGTGGTAACAAATCACATGCATAACAATTTTTTCCCTTTGAATTGTATTCCTCCATTTTTCTTTGAAATTCAAATAAATCAAGGAAGTCCTTAAATGTGTTGGCATAGCTTGAAATACAAAAACGTGTGGTTTCTTTGCACCTTATCTGCTTATCTCCATTTTCAAAGTAAAAAACATTTTTCTTTTTGGAGTTCATTCTTTTTTATCTCAAAGGTACCCTTGATCATATTGTTACCTTTAATTATTAAATTATGCATTCTTTGGGTTATATGGGAAAAATGGCATCTTTAAATGCTTTGAAATGTTTAACTTAGGGATAAATACTTTCCTAGTTGAATTAAAACCACCTTTGAAAATTGCTGGTCATGAGTCATGGAATCAGAACCAGATAATTTGAGAATAGTGCCATGCTTACTTAAATACTTTGATTTACTCTGGAGCAGACTAGTTGTGCTAATATGGAATGACATAATTTTCGCTCAACCATGTGACCGAGAAATCAGACTTAGACTAGTATTATTCTATATTATTCTACTGATGTGATGTTTCTGCGTTTTCAATAAGTTGTTGGTAGTGGAGCTTATTGGCCTTAGTCTCGCTTGCTAGGTCTCGATAATAGCGGGAACCACACTTCTATGAGGTGACAAAATTTGTCAGCCTACAAATTCTCATGGTCATAGTGTGGATGTGGTCTTGCTAGGTGGAAACTAGCTTCACAGTCTAATTCTTTCCTATGTTGTTTTGACCCTAGTTAAGTCGTAACATTATATGGGTAAAGCTGTGCAAGTTCTGCAGAACCGAATAATCAAATCATCGATGTACCGTGCTTCGGATATAATGGAGCTATGTCTTGGGTGATACCAAACATTGAAGCTTAATGAACTTTGCTCTATCATATTTTATTCTATTGGCACTTTGGTTGACTATGGAATCTGTTGAACTTCCATAGAGATGGTCTGATTCATGAAGTAAAATGACCCAAAAGTTTAACTGTTAAAATATTTGGGTATTTGTAAAATAAATTGCATTTTATTAGCTGATTTCACATACTAAACCTGGTCAATCCTTGAGTTCTGAGCATCTAGTAATTAATAAGGAATTTCACATGATTTGCTGAGAATTTAAAGAATTCTCATACTCGCAATTTCGATTGCGGGCTGCTTATTCATCCCAGCAAAATCGGAGTATTATGAAGATGTTGATTACCTAGTGGAAGACCCGGTGGAATGGATTGATGATGACGTAGAATTTTAGGGTTAATCCTACACTCAGGTTTGCCTGTGGTGTATGGAAGTTGGTGTTGTAAATAAATAAGTGAAGTTGATACGGGATATGTAATCTAAGGTTCTGTAAACCACTACTTTCACTGTAAAATTCTGTTATATAAATTAAATGCAATGTTGCAATCTGTATCATGCTTAAGTGCAACTGAAATCCTAGATAGTTGTGTGAAAGTGGGATCGAAGAAATCTTGGACCCCACACTCGGGCCCACACCGTTGCTCCCCCTCCAACAAGCCACTACTCCACGGGCCCGATGTGGTCCAGTGCTGCCGTGCTCATGGCAACACGGAGGTGCAAGAGGCTCTAGCCCAAATTTGCCCTCACACCAGCCTCGGTCCCCAACGATCCCCTCCATTAGATCTGACATAGGTGGCAATAGTGTGGGCATAAGGCGCGGGTGGCGAAGGTGGTCATGTCGATGACAGGATGGTTGTGCTCGCACCAACACATGCTGTTGAACACTGGCGATAGAGGTAGACTGCGAAGTGGCCGGTTTGGCAGAGGTTGCTGCCGGAGATAGGGGCGACTCAGTCGGGAAGAGAGGACCGGAGAGGAGGGAAAAAGGAGAGGGTAGGCCAGAGAGAGAAGATTCTGAGAGGCTTATTTGCAAAATAGGGCCATATGGAGTGGTAGGTGATATGACAGTCCATGACACCTAAGTGGATGACAAGCGAGCAATGTGGCTATGTGTGATGGTGACCCGGAATGCCACAACATCAAACCACCCTCTACATACCACTTTGGACCTAATAACAATAACACAACTTAATGTATAGAAATATATGCTTTTTGGGTATTCAAACTTAAGCGAAAGTGCGGTACAACTTTAATGACCACAATGCAATGTACTTCGGTTGAAATCAATGTGCACAATCATGATGGAAATTATTGTCATTTCCATAAGGAAAAAGTATTGTTTTCATCCCTAAAATTAGTTAATCCAATTCTCAAAATATCAAAACCGGTCACAAATGGTTCCTTCTCCGGTCGAAGGGTGGTTTTGTCCAGTCAAAAGTAGTTTGACTGAAGCGTTTCATGTGTTTTTACATAAAAAAATTTCACAAAATCCAAAAAAAAATATATATGAGTTTCTAACTATTTTAGGGCTTATAAATATTTTTGCCGGATTTTATCACGTTGTATTATTTTTTTAGAATTTTCTATCACTTTTTAGTTGTTTTACAAATAATACAAAAATGTTTAAAATTTGTGTAAAGTTCAAAAAATAATGTGATAAAATTTTTGGGAGATTAGGTAACCATAAGAAACTAGAATAATATATAGTTTGGTTTGGATTTCATGAAAAGTTTTTATGTAGAAAAAACATAACACTTCGGTCAACACACCATTAATCAGTCAAAACAGCCCTTGGCTGGGTAACAGGACACCCGTGCCGGCTTTTAGCATTTTGATGATCAAGTTAACCCAATTTTGGAGTTTATAGACCAAAAGGGGTTGAGTGTCATAGCTCCGATATCAAAATGGTATTTTTTTCAATTTTATGTTTCTATTGATTTTATCATCTCCTATATCTCTATCCTATCCATACGCATGGTAATAAAGGGAAAATTGTTGTTTTGCTAGAGTAAATTTCTTATTTGTCATCGAGAGTTAGCCTTTTCCTTGATCTGTCATCAAGAAGTTTAACTTCCCTTATGTGCTTATCTCTTAAACTTCTTAGCCTCGTTGCCATTGTTGACCTACATAAAGGCGATTATACCCTTGTGTTTTTCATACATTACAAAATAGAAAGAATTCATAGAATAGTAGTAATTTCATACAATTATGCCTACTCAAAGTGAAATTTAAAAATTTAGGGATGTAAATTTATTTTAAAATTAATGGTACTATGTCTCATGAAAACGAGATAAAAAAAACTATAAATAAGAAAATTATAAAGAAATTATAGAATTTTGACAGAAAATAGAACATAAATTTACATAAATTCAGATATTTGAATAACACAATTTGGAGTTAAAATATAGGATATGCAATGTTTCAAAGTTTTAAATCTAGAAAATATAAAAAGAGGTATTTTGGGCATTAACCATAGCTTTCTAATGGTTGAACCTGACAAAGATAACACTGGTTGCATGGAGAGAAAGAAGTTCCAGAGGTGATAGCACATAAGGGAAATTAAACTTCTTGATATTGGATCAAGAAAAGGCTAATTCTCAATGTCAAATAAGAAAACTACTCAATTTGCTATGGTTAAATATGTGCAAATTTAGGACCTTACCACTCATGTGTCAATAATGTATGAGTCTATCCACACACCAAGGATAAACCCTAAAATGCATATATTTGCAAATAATAAATCCAAACATGCATCTAAATCCTTGATAATCCCTTTTTAGGGAAGGAAGAATGAAAAAAAAATGAAAGACTTCGCTAGACACCCGGTAGAATTATTTAAGCTTATAAAAAAATGAAGTTCAAAATAGTTAAGTTCTATATATGTCTCAAATACTACTATCTCTGTATCTCGCAACTCTTACACCACACACTATTTTTAACCATAACTAATATAAGTGATTAATAACACATAAAAATAAAATGATCAATACATGGATACATTTATAAAAACACCTAAATTTTTTACTTGAATTGCTAGCATATTGTAGCAAACTAATTTTTTTGACAGAAAAAGTAAAATATTATAAAAAATAAAGTGTTTAACTACAAGTGTTATTCTTCCGTTCTTCCCAGTGCAGCGCATTTATTTCACCACATGTGTTTAACAACTGCAAACTTACCTTATTAACCTCAAGCCCCATGATCAGGCTAGCTCATCAACCAGACAGCCAGACAGCCACCTCTCCTCCTCGTACACTCCCTCCCTCATGCTCTCCGGCGGCGTTCTCCCCCATCAAAATTTTTTTGGCCCTTGGATCAAAAACCAACGGATCAGATCAATCTTGCCTTTCACATTATACTGGTATACCCCAATCCCCACCTCCCTACCGAGATCGCGACCCAGGCACCCAGCCGTCGCTGCTTCGTTCTCGTGCGCCGCTGTCGCCGGAGTTCCCCTTACCGCCGACGCGTGTCACGTCCACCGGCTCCACCTCCCTCCGGTGACGCTCGCGTCTTCTTCCTCATCTCCGGTAAGTACCCCTGCCCCGCACTTCTTCCTCGTCTCCGGCGGCTCCCGCCGCCGGATCCGCCTCCACCACCCTCCGCTTCCTAATGATCGTCGGTCTCCTTGTCCATCCACCACCCGACTCCGCCCACCGCCCGCCACCAGCCCCGATGCCGAGGCGGCGGCGGCGGCGCTGCCTCGCCGCCCCACCACCGCCGTGCCTCCGCCGGCTCGGCCTCCCTCTAAGCCGGGGGACCGTGGTGAAACCCAGACCCTAAACGGGTGAACCCCAAACCCTAACTCGTCGGCGGTGGGAGATATCGGCGCTGGGGAAGACAGCAGCGCAGAGCAAATCCATAGGTTAGGGGAATCCACTGAGATCCAATTGCATTTTCAGTCGACTGATATTTAGCAATTCCGAAATTTCGTTGCTTTCTGTCGCGGATCTGTATCCATAGGTTAGGGGAATCGACTGATCCAATTGCATTTTCAGTCGACTGATATTTAGCCATTCCGAATTTTCTTTGCTTTCTGTCGCAGATTTGTTTGCTGCCTGCCTGGTACCGTACTAAATCGATTCATCCATGGTTTCTCTTCAATTCGCTTCATCTTCTTCAACAACACAGTATCGATGACCCATAGGAATTAGTACCCCAAGTGCGGGTGTGGATTGTTTTGAAGAAATTTTGGGATTCAACTGAGCCCCCATGCCCCACGTCAATTCCATCCTTGGGAAGAAGGCCCCTGCCGGGGCTGGTGGAATCCGGCGGTGTCTCTCTACTGTCATCGTGTCGGTGGTGGCTCTGGTGCTGGCCCTAGTGGTGATATCGCTGTCGTTGGGCTCGTCTCTGCCTCGGACGGCGCTAAATGAATACTTCCCTGACAAAGCTATTGACCCAAGGAAGGTTGAGTCGGCGCGTACTGATGGGAACAAGAATGGTACTTCCAATGATGTTCCCTTACTGAGGGAAGTGTTGCAGGGTGGCCAGGAACCCTTGGCCAAGCACAATGATGAGAGTGTTGCCGTGAATTCAAGCGAAATGTCTTTAAACACAAGAGAAACTGATGACAAAGTAGCGAATCCAGTTGTTATCGGTGATATCACAACAACACATGATGATGGAACTCTCCCTGTCTCGTCAAATTCGTCCAATGATTTCCATAGGGCTGATCAAGGTGAGGTGCCAGTTCATTTCCCTGTTTATTTTCTGCCGAACATCTTAGGGCCAAGAATTATTAGATTTTCATGATGATGTAATGACTGGGATAGGACAATCTGATTGTACAGGTAGCTGTGATCTATACCACGGGGAGTGGGTTTTTGATTCTTCTGGGCCATTGTACACAAACAACTCTTGCCCTGTTATCACTCAGATGCAGAATTGCCAGGGGAATGGGCGACCAGACAGAGACTATGAATATTGGAGATGGAAACCTGAACAGTGCATTCTCCCACGCTTTGATGCAAGAAAGTTCTTGGAGTTGATGAGAAGCAAGACACTTGCCTTTGTTGGGGATTCAGTTGCTCGAAATCAGATGGAGTCCCTCCTCTGCATTCTGTGGCAGGTGAGATACTCCATTGAAGCAAAAAAAATTCTATTCATCATGTCTTTCATTCAAAGGACACATACACATTTTGGGAGATCCTCTGTTAGGAAGGCTATTACTAAAATTAATGCACAGATTTGATTGCGCTGCTTCCCTTTTCTAATCATGTACGAATTCACCTTTCTATAATGGAACACATCTGAGGGGGCTTTCCTCCCTATGCTAGCAGAAATGTCAAGATCAACCTAGACAACTTTGTATATATCTGTAGCTTATGTCATCAAGGAACATAGTATCTGCTTCGATACCTTGAAGACTTGAAGCAATGTGATATTTTCCTTTTGACAGGTAGAAACACCAGTAAACCGTGGCAGCCGCAGGAGTACTAAGTGGATCTTCAGGTCAACCTCAACAACGATCATCCGTATCTGGTCTTCTTGGTTAGTGCACAGGTCAACTGAAGCTGTGGGGTTTGCTCCTAAGGGTCTTGATAAGGTTTTCCTGGATATCCCAGATGAGACCTTCATGGAATTTCTCCCAAGTTTTGATGTGCTTGTCCTCTCCTCCGGCCACTGGTTTGCCAAAAGATCAGCCTATATCCTGAATAGCGATGTTGTTGGAGGGCAGCTCTGGTGGCCTCGTGATGCTGGAAAAATGCAGATCAACAACATTAATGCTTTTGGCGTCTCTGTTGAGACGTGCCTAACTGCTGTGGCAACTAACCCAAATTTCACAGGTATAGCTATTGTTCGCTCATACTCACCAGATCATTATGAAGGAGGGGCATGGAACACTGGTGGATCATGCACTGGAAAGGTTAAGCCCTTGGACAAGGTGGTGAGGAATGGATTCACAGATGCAATGTATGGAAAACAGGTAACAGGCTTCAGAAACGCAGTGAAGAATTCTGGGAAACATGGTTCCAGATTGAAATTGATGGACATCACTGAACTTTTTGCCTTAAGGGCTGATGGGCATCCTGGTCCGTACAGAAATCCTGATCCAAACAAGAAGACACAAAGAGGACCAGATGGAAGGCCTCCACCTCAGGACTGTCTACATTGGTGCATGCCAGGACCTGTAGATACATGGAATGAGATGTTGCTAGAGACTATACAAAGAGAATTCGAGGGAGATAAAAGCTGAAGAAAAAGCTAGCTGGCTACTTGTCATCACATGATACATGCTCTCCAATGTTGATAAGCATTAGTTTATACCGCAGCACTGATCATGTTGTTGTTTCACCACAGACAGGAATAGAATGTAATTTTTGTTTCTATAGGCGTGTTTGAGATTCGGAAGGAGAACAGGGGTTTGGGTGAGAGAGTAGGTGGTGGCACTGAACATGGGAAACAGTAAGCAATTAATTTGTATAGGCAATATTCATTTTTTTTTGTCTTGACACATTGTTGGGCAAATAATTTCTTGCTGATTTTTGTAGAACCGAAAACCTCATTGTGTAAACTGATATCTAGGGCAACATATCTAGTGCTAATGGTGATTGGGTGCTAACATGCTAACATTTAATCTAGACCTTTGGATTAAGATTTAAAGGTTGAGATGAAGCTAATTACTAGTTGTGTGTGAAAGCATTTATGGCAATGAGTTGTCTTGCACCTAAATGTCTAAGCATTTATATGAGTTGGTTGGCCTTTATCTCAACCTTTAAATCTTAATCCAAAGGTCTAGATTAAATATTAGCATGTTAGCACCCAACCACTATTAGCACTAGATATGTTGCCGATATCTAGTGCCTCATTGTGTAAACAGATGTTTAGGCCTTGTATCTATTGACTTATCTCGAACTTGAATTTTGATTTATTTCTTGAACTTCGAGCTTTTTTTAGAGAGTCGAAAGTCATCGAGTGATAAGTCTTGAAATTTAGTGACTTATCCGACTAATATTGACTCATCATGCTTTTTTTTATTACTTTTTGAACTGCTTATTTTTATCTCGAGGCTAGTCTAAAAGTCTCTAAATCCTAAATTTCAAGGCCATCCGACTCTCGGCGCCACTCGAGAAATTCTCAAGTTCGAGATAAGTCGATAAGTCACAAATTACGAAATTTCAATGTAACGGCCTTAGTGCTCTGTCTTGGTACCTGTTAGCTTAGTAGGTGAAAAAGGGCTACTATTTGCATTCTAGTCTTTCAGTGGGAACTGCAATTTTTATGTTACTCCCAATACAGTTCTCTTGTTGTCGTGCGGCCTGTGATCGCCATGCCCGCTTTGTAACGTTCTCCTGCATGGCTGCATGTATCTGCTGTCCTCATGCGCCGCGTTTTTTTTAAAATTTTTTTGGCGATGTTGGCGTATGCTACTGCTGAGATTAGGATGGATTCACCGTTTAAATTTTCTTCTCGGATATTGTCCAAATGTTCCAGGAGTTGGCAAATTTACATGATTGCTCTGCTCTTAGGTGAACAGACTTGACGGTGCTCTTAGGTGAACAGACACTGGACTCACCGTCACATCTGTAGTGATTCTTGAAATAATCATCAGCATCACGTCTGCGGTGATTCTTGAAATGATTGTCTGTTGAGGAGGAGGGACATCCTTCTATGCTACAGTAGTTAGTACACATTTTACGGTGAAGCCTTACAGAAAAGGTTCATTAGGAGATTGGACGGTGGCAGAAGAAAAAGCAGCGAGTCCTTAAAGCTTGTCCGCCCTCGTCTCCGACCTTGCCAAAGTTAGGAGACCTTGCCAAAGTTAGGAAGGTAATATTGACTCTCTTCTCATCTTAAAACTTTAGGTCGTAGTTATATCTAGTTTTCTAGATTAAGATTTGTTATCCTCCTGTTCTTCATAGCGGTGTTGATGACAGAACAGTTTGGTATGATAATAAGATTTCTTCTTAGATTCGTCAGCGTGATGATTGCCTTCGGCAATCTCCTCGATGATGTCTTTGGTAGGGTTGATACTTATGGTCCTCAATCTGTTCGTGAGCTATTGGGATTTGTCTCTCCTATGATGGGAGTTTTGTCTCGTGTTGCCGTGCAGAGTTTTTCTCTATGATGACGTAAGATTCTTTTGTCGGTATGTAGGTACGACTGACGAAAGTATATCAGAGAAGAACATTAGAGGAGCTGAATTAGGGTGTTCGTGCATCATCTCTAATAAGAAAAAAAACATGCTTTTCAGAATGTGCATAAAATTTCTAGCATGATATTATTAGTGCAAACACTGTACCACGTATGCTACAAATGTTTAATCTGAGCGAGATGAATGCATGTTAATTTTAATATTATTTATAGGAGGTGTTGGTTCTATAGTTGGAGTTACATTGCAATAGTTTTTACTATAGTTGTAACCCTTTGATCAATGATCCAATGGAGACTATATTATTTAAAAAAAGAAGCCGGTTTGATATCTATTGGGCCGCATAGAACCGAACTAGGAATTTTAAAACATTTTACATTTATTACCTTTTATTAATAAATAAATAAATAATAACCACGTTATCAAATTTAAATAAATACATGCCTATAACCTATTAGTTGAACGACAGGGAAATTTTTCCGTCAGGAAAATTTTCCCATGTCGCCCAACCTACGAGTGACAAGTGTTCTTATTGCCAAACCAAAGGGCGACGAGGTATTTTTTTTTGGAAAAAAATCAGAAAAATATCACCTTCTTTGCTCTTATCCTTTAAAACACCATCAACATAATCACCAAAAAACAATCTAAAAACATTTAGTAGTGTAGCGCGTGCTACCTTTAAGGTCACCACAAAATTTCAGCCCTAAACAGTACTTATACAATGAGAAACAAAAAGACAATTTCTAGTTTCTAGAAATTTATTTTTTTTGTTTATCGTCGTATAAATAATATTTAGAGCTAAAATTTTGTGAAGAACTTGAAGGTAGCATAACCTACACTTTCAAATTTGCTTAGAACTTTTTGTGATTTTTTAATGGTGGTTTAAAGGTCGAGAGCAAAGAAACATAGTTTTCTGTTTTTTCTGGGCAAAAAATCCCCTTGTCATCAGTCAGTTGGGCGATTTTTTCTTGTTGTCCAACCAATGGGTTATAAGAGTATATTTATTTAATTTTTGTAAATATAATATTATTTATTTAATTATGAAAATAAATAAATATAAAATATTTAAAAAATTCCGAACTTGATAGTCCCAGATAGCATGCACGGGCCAGCCAGCGGATGGAGGAGACCTACTCCAAAACTAGACCACACAAATAGGCAAATTTTTTATTTTTTGGAAATAAATAAATGATTCTTATATTTAAAAAATTAAATAAATAACCTGTCGTCACCAGCCCGTTGGGCGAGAAGAATAAACCGCCCAACGGATGGGTGGGCTTTCGTCGCACCGGCCCATGTGCAGGACGGGCCAAAACTCGCTCGACAGGAGGGTGATATTTGATAAACCGCCCCCTTGTCGGGCGGGCTTTGGGTGGGCCAAAATTCGTCCTGCCGTTAGGCGATATTTGTAATCCGCCCCCCTGTCGGGCAGGGTTCTCCATTTTACCAAATCTGCCGATTTTTTACAAAATCAGAATTTTTTTAATTTCATAATAAAATCAGTAATGTGTCATTAAATAAAATTAAATAAATAGGATCCCGGCATCGTTTGAAAATGTAGGTTATAAAAAGTGTACCATATCGAAGGGCTCCACCCCACCACTGCCCCGAGTCCCGACCCTTCCTACGGTGACGACGCCTGACCCCAGGGAAAAATCAATAAAAAAATATAATATATAAATCAAAATGCCAAATTTGTTTGATTTCCAAAAAGGTATTGACCGATTTATTAATTCTATTTTTTAATATGTTTTTCGGAAATAGGGTGTACCAAATTTGCATGGCCCGAAATTATGGTTTACGAAGGGAAAAATTTTGTTATTTTGTATGAAAGGAGCCGACAGTTTTAATTTTCATCTTTTCTATTATTAGATTGAAATCGTCTTGTCACAACGCATTCCTCGTATGCCAGGAGTTATAGCGTTGAAGGTAGAGTGCTCTCAAGAATTTTTATTATCGGGATTATAAGGAAGCTCCTACTGAGTACAATGGGGATATTTCTCCTTGCTGGTAGCATCAGGTCCAGCCTCCTTTGCGCGATGTGCCCTCTCACGCTTTCTCTCCCTTTCAGCCTCTCATGCCTCAGCAGCCTGACGTTTAGCGTCCTCTTGTCGCTTGCTGTACTCCTCCTGCCAACGCTTGCGCTTCTCCTCTCGCTCCTCCTCATACTGTAGCTGCCTGAACCACTGCCTCTTCCAACGAACCTCACGCTTGATGTATTTCTTGTCTTCCTCCGATTGCTCCATGTCTAGCCACTGCCAGAGATCGCAGAGAGGTGGGGGAGACTATTTGTTGAACATAAGTCAGTACAGATCACATGTGCCATGTAGGTAGATATAATCATGCAGGATAGGGTGAGCAAGTACCTTTGGACGCTCGCCAAAGACAATCTTAGGTGGATCGTACTCGTAGTTCGCACATTTGAAGAACCTCCTTCCGTAAGTATATGAGAAACTTTCGTCGGATTGAACAAACTTGCAAAAGTCACCGCAGAAGCACATTGGAACATTGACCTCTGCCAAATTTATCGTTATTATTCTGTATCTAGCCCCTTCAGTATCATACAGGAGAGCACACCTCTCTTTTGTATCATCCTTAATTCAATCTGAGAAGCATCTCACGGCCGAAGAACATGTGCCCCTGCCTTGCCGTGTTTGTAGTTCACAGCTCTGCTTTGCGGTCATCTCATCGAGTGTCTTCCATAATTTGTTAAATTTTCTTTGTTGATTCTGCTTGCACAACCTCTTGAATAGGTTCATGCAGTGTTTACTCTTGAAGTGCCTTAAAAAAATTAGCTCCCATGTGCCTCATGCACCACCTGCTTTGCATATCACTCCACTGGGCACCCCCTCGGTTGTCGGATCCATTTATAATCTCATCAATCGCACACAGCAAGCCTGCATGTCTATCATGAATGACACAGACATTTTGTCTTTCTAAGACAACATCATGTTTCACACGCTCTAGGAACCAGTACCAGCTATCTGTATTCTCTCCCTTGACAAATGCAAATGCCACGGGTAAAATCTAATTGTTGCCATCCACGCCAAATGCTGTCAATATTTGCCCCTTATACTTGCCAGTGAGGAAGGTTCCATCTACACATAGCACAGGTGGACAATATGTGAAGGCTCTTATGCACGGACCCAATGCAAAGAATACCCGTTGAAGAACCCACTTGCCGGTCTCGACGCCGGAAGCAGGATACTCCTTAATGTCATAGTACGTTCCAGGATTTCTTTTACTAATCGTCTTGAGAAGTTGAGATATATTTGCATAGGATGCTTCATATGTCCCGAACCGTATTTCCAAAGCCTTCTGTTTGGCTCTCCAGGCTGTGGGATACTTTATAGTGTACTGAAATTGTTCCTCAATGGCCTGTATAATGGACCGAGGCTCATATCTTAAGTTCTCAACAATTTGTGAGTACATTACAACTGCAACAAATGTTGATGTCAGATTTCTGTGTCTTTGTTGCACATTTTCTAATTGACAGTCATGCTCCTTCACAATTGAACATAACCAGTAATCCACCCACTTTCCTTTGAATGCATATACACGCCACGAGCAACCAGGAACAACACACATCACATTGTAGACGCTTTTACTCGACTTCACTACCCTGAACTCCCTCCTCAGAGATAATGACCAATATTTCACGGCATCTAATACAGCTTCCTTAGTCGGGTACATGGCTCCCTGAGTCACCTCATTCTCATGATAATCCCATGGTGTGTGCGTGTCTTTATGCGCAGATAAATCTTGAAAGTTGTAAGTATTCCACTCTACAGGCACCGGTCGATCACAAAAACTCCTCTCATTGTCTGACATATCCTCATCAGGGACTTCCTCATACTCTGCATCCTCGACTTCCATTTCAATAACTATTGATTCGATTTGTTTCCCTTCATCGGCCGCTCCGGTCACCTCTTCAATTGTTTCATTGCCTTCTTCTCCCATATCTGTCTCACGTCCTCTGTCACCTCCGTGTTCCCTACACATTCCACCTCCTCTTCCACTCCAGCAGCACTAGTCTCCCCTGGCTCTTCACCGGCTTCGTCACCTCTGCCGAAATGTTGCTTGTACTTGGCCTGGACTAAGAGAACTAGAGGAAGGCAGCGTTCGGTTGCAATCTCAACGTAGCGTCTTCAATTCCGAGTACTCGATATAGGTATCAATTTTCAAAAAAAACCTTCAGCGGCAAGGCTCACCAATGCCTGAACTGTCATGACATGTTCTTCTTCGTTGAGTTGAAACGTCCGTGATAACCAATGTTGTAACCCATAAAATGACCTTTCGGTGGGCCTTGATATCCCTAATGCACATAATTGGAACATTGATAAATCTATCCCGTAAGGACCTTGCACAATCTCTTCTTCCCATAATGGATCTGAAAATTGACCTTGTCTGTAATTTACCCTGCCCAACAAATTTCGAACACTAATTATTACACTTCAGACTTATTTTTCTACAGCCTTTTTTAACAATATTAGTATAGCCAAAATTTTGGCCAATATCTTGTTCAATATCTGTACAAATAAAGTACTCTATAACATCTTATAAATTAATAAAGTACTATACTATTTTCAATGTAAACAGTACATATTACCCTGCTATTTCTAGCCTAAACCCTAACCTTATCATGGTCGACACATACCACATAATTATACAATTTATTGACTATATTATTTCAATCTAAACTCTAAATATTACCGTGCTATTTCTAGCTCAAACCCTAATCCTAGCCTACATATTACACTGCTATTTATCACCTAAATCCTAACCCTAGCCTAAATATTACTGTGCTATTTCTAGCCCAAACCCTAATCCTAGCCTAAATATTACACTGCTATTTATAGCCTAAACCCTAACCCTAACCTAAATATTACCGTGCTATTTCTAAATATTACACTGCTATTTCTTGCCCAAACCCTAATCCTAGCCTAAATATTACATTGCTATTTATCGCCTAAACCCTAACCCTAGCCTAAATATTACTCTACTATTTGAAACCTAAAGCCTAACCCCTAGCATCAATTTACCCTGCTATTTCTAGCCTAAACTCTACACATAATGTTACATACACTTAATTCATATGACTATCCTACCAAGTTTTATCAAATGAATTTATTATTACATAATGAAATTACCTGCGAAATCAAAGATTCGCTCGGCGTTTTTCTTCTCTCCCAACTTCCTCTCTCGCTCTCGCTCTCCTCTCCTCCTTCACAGCTTCAAATGGAAACGGTACGGGCGGCCGGCGGCCACAGGCCTTAAAAAGGCTGAAATTTTGCCCGTTGGGCGAGCGGTCTTTCCCCGGCGTTCAAAGTTCGCCCGTTGGGCAGAAAGATTATTTTCTGCCACCAAAAGTCACCCATTGGTCCAGCGGATTATTTAACTTGCCCTCCCGTCGGGCAGATTTTGGCCTGTCCCCAGCGTGGGCCGGTGCGTGCAAAACCCAAGCAGCCACTCGTCGGTTTCAAATTCGATTTCTCGTCGCCCTCAGCTCTCCCGCCCTCCGCGCCTGCAGCTCCGCCTCCCACGCGATCCAACCTCCAATGCGACGCCCTCCTCCTCTACTCCGGCCACCGCACGGCCTCCCCGATCCGCATCTCCAGCCTCCTCCTCGCCCTTGCCGCAGCCC
Organism: Olyra latifolia; assembly: GCA_036346145.1. Taxonomy (NCBI): domain Eukaryota; kingdom Viridiplantae; phylum Streptophyta; class Magnoliopsida; order Poales; family Poaceae; genus Olyra; species Olyra latifolia. The sequence goes on along the minus strand of CM070523.1, from coordinate 4,765,190 downwards.
ACGCCGACGCCGTCTTCGCCTCCACGCCTCCGTCAGGCCCCGCAAATCCCTCCTCTGCTTCGGGGCATGCGGCCCCGATGCCTACGCCGTTGACCTCCCCCGCTTTCCCCAGAACCTACGGCTGCCCGGTGCAGTGCATTTATTTCACCACATGTCCATTTGCGTTTAACCACTGGGAGCTTAATTACCTTAATTACCTAATCATCAGTTAGTCAACCACCTCCTCTCACTTTCCCTCTCCCCCTCGTCCTCTCCGGCGGCATTCTCCCCATGCCCCACGCTGATTCCGCCCGTGGGAAGAAGGCCCAGGCCGGGGCTGGTGGAATCCGGCTGTGTTTCGCCACCGTCATCCTGTCGGCGGTGGCCTTTGTGCTGCGCCTAGTGGTGATATCGTTGTCGGTGGACTCGTCTCTGCCTCGGGCGGCGCTAGATGATAGGAGCAACAACGATGCTGCCATTGCTGTTTCATTACCGGGGGAAGTGCTGCAGGGTGGCCAGGAGACTGATGGCAAAGTACCCAAATTAGCTGCTATTGGTGATAGCACATCAACATCAACACGCAATGCAGGAATTACTCTCCCTGCCTCGTCAGATTCATCCAATGAGTTTCAAAGAGCTGATCAAGGTGAGGTGCTAGTTCATCTCCCTGTTTGTTTTCTGCTTAATGGTAATGGAATGAGTGTGACAACACAAAATGGTTGTGCAGGTAGCTGTGATCTGTATCACGGGAAGTGGGTTTTTGATTCTTCTGGGCCACTGTACACGAACGACTCTTGCCCTGTGATCACACCGACGCAGAATTGCCAGGGAAACGGGCGACCGGACAAGGACTATGAATATTGGAGATGGAAGCCTGAGAAGTGCATCCTCCCACGCTTTGATGCAAGAAAGTTCTTGGGGTTGATGAGAGGCAAGACGCTCGTCTTTGTTGGGGATTCACTTGCTCGAAATCAGATGGAGTCCCTTATTTGCATTCTGTGGCAGGTGAGATATTCCATTGTTTTTTTTTTTCTAAAAAAAGCACTCCAATGCTACTATTCATGTTATCATGTTGGCACTAAAAGTAATCTAAGCGAACAGTAACTTAAATACCGATTACTGTATGTGTCGAATTATGCTGACATGGATGTTTTCCCATGAAATTGAAGCGCAAAATCCCATGTTCTTTTTATGATGCATGGTGTTTACAGCTAAACTTCGAGAGTTTCTAGAAGTGGATTCTAAAAGCCGATCCACTTGGTTCAACTTATTTTTAAGAGTTTTAGAAGTTTAAGATTTTCGAGAAACGGAGTTCATGTTCTCCATTTGACAGGTTGAAACCCCAATAAACCGTAGCAGCCGCAGGAGGAGCAAGTGGGTGTTCAAGTCAACCTCAACAACGATCATCCGAGTCTGGTCTTCTTGGTTGGTGCACAGTTCAACTGAAGCTGTGGGGTTTGCTCTAAAGTGTCTCGATAAGGCTTTCCTTGATGTCCCAGATGAGAACTTCATGGAATTTCTCCCAAGTCTTGACGTGCTTGTCCTCTCCTCCGGACACTGGTTTGTCAAACAATCAGCCTATATCCTGAATGGCAATGTTGTTGGAGGGCAGCTCTGGTGGCCTGAACAAGCTGGAGAAATGCAGATGAACAACATCGACGCTTTTGGTGTCTCTGTTGAAACTTGCCTCACTGCTGTGGCTACTAACCCAAATTTCACAGGTATAGCCATTGTTCGCTCATTTTCCCCGGATCATTACGAAGACGGGGCATGGAACACTGGTGGATCATGCACCGGGAAGGTGAAGCCCCTGGATCAGGTAGTGAGGAATAATTTCACAGATACAATGTACAGAAAACAGGTTACAGGCTTCAGAAAGGTAGTGAAGAATTTTGGAAAACATGGCTCCAGGTTGAAACTGATGGACATCACTGAAACCTTTGCCTTAAGGGCTGATGGGCATCCTGGTCCATACAGAGACACTGACCCAAACAAGAAGACACTAAGAGGGCCAGATGGAAGGCCTCCGCCCCAGGATTGTTTGCATTGGTGCATGCCAGGACCTGTAGATACATGGAACGAGATGCTGCTAGAGACTATAAGAAGAGAATTTGAGGGAGATAGAAACTGAACAAAAAGTTTGCCAGCTACTTGTCGTAGGAAAGAAAGAATAGGAAAAAGGTCTAACACGTACTCTCTCCATTTCACAATGGTTGTAGTTCTAGCATTCAAAATTTTTATCAAAATAGATATAGTTCTCACATTCCAATGCAACTTTAGAGCCAATATGACCTTTGTACCCTTCATCAATGCAGCCATCTATTTAGCTAATCTGTTCAACTACTCTTCATTAAATGAGGGTATACAAGTCATTTTTCACGTCTCCTTATTTTGTGTGTATTTTGCAAGAACTACAACCATTATGAAACGGAGGAAGTACTCTTTTTGAAACTCCCTCTTACTACTTGTCATCTTGGTGAGGAGGTTGCTTTTGGCCACAGGAATCGTCTATTGTAATTGCCCATTTGTGCCATAGCCAGATTGCACCGTTGTGTTTTAGACAAGCCAGAAATAAGGCGGACTCGGTCAGAATAGCTTTAATTGAGGGCTCCTAGCTGCCGAATGCACAAACGCTCAGTTCACCTCAAGCTCTGATTGAATTCATTGCGCTATGGACGCAGGTCAACCAAATTCAGCTCACTCATGAAGGTAAAGATGAGATCTCCTGGAAATAGACTTTGAGTGGGGTTTATACTGCGAAGTCGGCTTATTCCATGAGATTTATGGGAGCCCTAGCCGATCACAACTATGAGATCACGTGGAAGGCTCGTGCAGAAACTAAATGCAAGTTCTTTTTCTGGCTTGTCTTGCAAAAAAAGATCCCCACGGCGGATCTTCTCCAGAAAAAGGGTTGGCCAAACTTGGATTTTTGCCCCCTTTGTGGTACCATGGTGGAAACAGCGAAGCATTTGCTACTCCGATGTTGCTTTGCGCGCCAAATCTGGAAGCTGGTCCTTGCAAACCTGCTCCACACTGACTCCCCCAATATCCCTGCTCTCCCACAAACTTTGGAGTTTTGGTGCCAACAGGAGCGTTTGATGATTGAGAAAAGAAACCGGAAAAATTTTGATGGGGCAGTCATTTATGTGTGTTGGAACATCTGGAAAGAGAGAAATAGGCGCCTCTTTCAGAATGTGTTTGATTCGCCAAGGGAAGTTGCTGACCGGGTCAAGCAAGATTGTATCTCCCTAATGAGGGCGAGCTTATGACCCCCCCCACCACCACCTGTTTTGCTCTTGTAGCCTAGTGCCTTTTCCCTTTTCCTTGGGGCCTCTTGGTCTTCTTGTCTTTGTTCTTGTACCTTAATTTCTTCTCCTTCTTAATGAATTGGCAGAACCACTGTCCTTTGTTCGAAAAAAAAATTGCCCATTTGTTTACTTGTAACAAATTGGTGCGTCTAGCCTTTCTAAAACCTTTGTATCTAGGAAAGGTATATAACAAAAAAAGTCGAATTATGCTCTAGAAAACAATTGACAGATAGAAATAAACTGATCTATGAGATGACCTGAAGAATTCAGCATCAAATACCTTCTTACTCAATGAGGTAAAAAAAAAAGGGTAGTCTTACTCATCGCTTCATCAGGGAATAATTAACAGAGTGCAAAGACAATGACGCCAATATTCCAATGAAGTGTAAAATTCAAGGATTCAGCAGGTTCCTCAAGAGTTATCTCTAGGAGATCACTATATATTAGTTTCATGGACGTATATACTAGTCTCTTGGGAAGAAAGTTTCATATGAGTTTTTCGTTCATCAGGAGAAGAAAAAGGAATGAAAAGACTTACGTTTCCAACAATATTCTATTCCCATCAAGACTCAAGTGCCTGAAAATGCTCTTGTGATCCTTCACTAGTCAACCGTCGTTGCTTCCGGGAGGAAGATAATATTGTTATCTCAGTTGCCATCTGTGCTTTGATCTCATCTATTAGGTTCTATATATGCTTGGAATATGCCACTTGGCCTTGGCTTCCATGTTATCTCGTTCTCAAGATTACTCCAAAATCATGGCCTGTTATATATTATAATCTATACTAACAGAACACCTATAATTACAACTGGGCTGCATAGATCTACGGTGGTAGAGGCCAGAATATTTCTATTATCTAAAAAAACCTATAGTCGCAACTTTTTTTACTGGGAAAAACATAATTTTTTTTTAAAAAAAGGTTCTAGTTTATGCCACGGTGCCATCACTAGAAGCATGATTGAGCGATAGGCGGGCGGCAAGTAACTGCACAACACCTAGCCTCTGGACGGCCAAACAAAACAACACGAGAGAGGGAGAGGAAGAGGAAGAAGGGAAGGAGGAGTATATGCAAACGGGATAGGAAAATCTTTGAACCTGAGACTGGATTTGTTTAAAACCTGACTTAGAATTTAGTTAAATCCATATTTGGATTCAATTCTTACCAGAAAATATATGGGAACATGTGTTAGGATATGAGAAAAGTGATATCCGATCCATATCTGTATTTCCTAGATATATGAAAGATATAGATGTAAATTAAAAAATCCAATAACATATCTGATAAATATAAATATTCTTTATGTTTTATAGTCATCGACTAATATATAATATGAATTAATATTTAGTTATGTGTACATTGTTAAGTATGATAAATATTCTCTAGTTAATATAATATTACACTTTTGATGATAAAATTGTATACTAAAATTTCATAAAAATATTTTAAAAAATATAGATTGAAAGTATGGCATATTTGATAACATAGTCTTTTTAAAAGATTTTTTAGTATGTTTAACAACAATGAAAAAGTTTTCGCTGACACATGGAAAAATAATTGAATGATTGTGAAGTAAAAATAGGGAAGATGTCACTAAGCGATGACACATGACACTCCTAGTGCATCTTTCTTTAAGTCATTTTCTAAACATGCAACATCATATAGAGACAGCTATAAATACAATACTCCCAATACATCCTATCTAGTAATTAATTTATTGTTTGCCTTTTCTTTCTATTTATGAGCCTTATAAAAACGATGTAATGCTTCCGGTGGGAATTTTTTTCTTGTTTCTTTCACTTGTTTCTAGGATAGGACCATTTCTTATATAAGAAATGATCATGCTCTCTTTTTATTAATTATCCTCCATAGCAATCAATCCCATGTGGCAACTATAGAAACAACTGATATCGTTGTATTGAAAGTGTGAATTGCACTTTGCGGTTACATATAATTTTATTTAAAAAAACAGAGGATAGTGCACGAGTACACAATATTTAGCACTAGAGCCATGCAAACGTAGGCCTACCCATGACCCACACCATATAAGTAGCTTTCTCGGCCCATCTAGAAAAAAATCCTCGGTCGTGACCACAAGTACGAGCAACCCACTCGTAGAGCTGGCTATCCAGCCCGGTTCAAACGGGATGAACCAGGCTGGCCTGTACTATTCACCGAACCGGGTAAGCTCGGTTTGTTAAACTGAACCGAATATAGGCCGTGCCTTTAGCCCGTCGGGCCAGCCCGATTCGGTTCGTATAGTGTCGGCCTAGTTCGATTCGGTTCGGCCTGGTTCGGCTCGGTTTATATATATAATATTTAATTATATATATATATATGTTTATTTCTTTATGATATATAATTTATTTCTTTATTTTATAACACATATTTATTAAATACAATCATTTTTCTTTTTTTATATATTATTTTTAACTAAACTGGGACGGCCAGTTCAGTCTAATTCACTATGCGAACCGTGCCTGAGCCGGGACACCGGTGAACCAGGCTAAACGGGCCTGAACCGGGCCAGCCAGCAGCCTGGTTCGTTCAGTTGGCCAGGTCTGCCCACTCGTCAGTTTCAAATCCCATAGCCTCGTTGCCCTCTGCAGTCTGCACTCTCCTCTCCCGCCTCCGCGCCTGCAGCTCCGCCTACAAGGCTACCACACGCAGACACGCACCAATGCCACTTGCCAGTTGCCACGCCCTCCTCCCCGCCTCCGGCCACCTCACCGCCTCCCAGATCCGCATCTCCAACCTCCTCCTCCAAGCACTCGCCTCCGCCGTCCCGGAGCCCGCCTCAGGCCACGCATTCCCTTGAACACCCTCGTACGCCTCCGAGCCCCGGTGAGCCAACGCCGTCCTCATGGCCTGCGGCCGCGCGCCGGTGCAGGACATTTATTAGACCACAAGTGTTTAGTTTAATTTACTAAGTAACCTCACCACCTCATGCGACATGATCAGTTTAGTCAACCACCTTCTCACTTTCTCTCTCTCCTCGCCCACTCCGGCGGCACTCTGCCCAGTCGTGGAGATCCATCCAAGCCTGCATTGACTTCCTTTTCCTTCTAATTGTATCCATCCATGGTTCATTCGGTTAGCTTCTTCTTCTTGGCCGTCGTCATCTCATGCAGCGCGCAAGATCGACGACGATGAGGAAGACCCAGCTCGACGGGGCTGGTGGACTCCGGCCGTGTGTCTCCACGGCCGTCGTGTCAGCGGTGGCTCTGGTGCTGCCCCTATTGGTGATATCGCTGTCATTCGGCTCGTATTTGCCTTGGACGGCGATCAATGGCAGCTACTTCTCGTCAGATTTATCAAATGGTATTCATAGGGCTGATCAAGGTGAGAGAGACACCAGTTCATTTCTATCCCTGTTTGTTTTCTGCTGAACATCTTACGAACATGAAATTTTAGATTTTCCATGATGATAATAATGGGATGAGTGGGATAATTACGAGTTAAGACGAACTGATTGTGCAGGTAGCTGTGATCTGTATCACGGGGAGTGGGTTTTTGATCCTTCTGGCCCACTGTACAACAGCTCCTGCCCGGTGATCCCAGAAATGGAGAATTGCCAGGGAAATGGGCGACCGGACAAGGACTATGAGTATTGGAGATGGAAGCCTGAGCAGTGCGTCCTCCCGCGCTTTGATGCAAGAAAATTCTTGGAGCTGATGAGAGGCAAGACGCTTGCCTTCGTTGGGGATTCAATTGCTCGAAATCAGATGGAGTCCCTCCTTTGTATTCTATGGCAGGCGAGATACTCCTCTGCTATCATTCACGTTATATGTTTGGAAGTTGATAATGAAATTAGTCTAAGCTGATGCTAAATCCAAGTAGCTTTCATGGTTTAGATCAATGTGATTTTCTCCTTTTGGCAGGTAGAAACCCCAGTAAACCGTGGCAGCCGCAGGAGGAGCAGGTGGATCTTCAGGTCCACCTCAACAACGATCATCCGCGTCTGGTCCTCTTGGTTAGTGCACTGGTCAGCTGAAGCAGTGGGGTTTGCTCCCAAGGGTCTCTACAAGGCTTTCCTGGATACCCCAGATGAGAAATTTATGGAGTTTCTCCCAAGTTTTGATGTGCTTGTCCTCTCCTCCGGACACTGGTTTACCAGAGAGTCAGCCTACATCATGAATGGCAGTGTCGTTGGAGGGCAGCTCTGGTGGCCTGATCAAGCTGGGAAAATGCAGATGAACAACATTGACGCCTTTGGTGCCTCTGTCGAAACCTGTCTAACCGCGGTGATGGCTAACCCAAATTTCACTGGCATCGCCATTGTTCGCTCATATTCCCCAGATCATTACACGGGCGGGGCGTGGAACACAGGAGGATCATGCACCGGGAAGGTGAAGCCCCTGGATGAGGTGGTGAGGAATAATTTCACAGAAACAATGTACAGAAAACAGGTTACAGGCTTCAGAAATGTAGTGAAGAATTTTGGGAAACATGGTTCCAGGTTGAAACTGATGGACATCACTGAAACCTTTGCCTTAAGGGCTGATGGGCATCCTGGTCCATACAGAGACACTGACCCAAACAAGAAGGCACAAAGAGGGCCAGATGGAAGGCCTCGGCCCCAGGATTGTTTGCATTGGTGCATGCCAGGGCCTGTAGATACATGGAATGAGATGTTGTTAGAGACTGTACGAAGAGAATTCCAGGGAGATCGAAGCTGAAGAAGTTTGGTGGCTACTTGCCATCACATAATACGTTCTGCAATGTTCACAAGCATCGGTGTATATCTCAACTCTTATTTTGTAGTGGGTCGTTTTACGGTTGTTGGTACTTCTGCTATCTCTCGATACCTTTAATCAAGACCATTTATTGTGTTCGATCCAATGACTATGAATAAATAGTATCTCTTAGAGGAAATAATACATAAAGGGCAAATTTGTCTTTTCTCTCTCCATCTCTCCCCTAAACTGGCGTGTCCCTATCGCCGGCCAGCCTGCTGCGTCGCTCGTCTCGAAGCCGCGTCGCCGGCCGGCCCGCCGCGTCGTTCGTCTCGAAGCCACGCTGCCCGCCACCGGCCGGTCCGCCGTGCCGCTCAGTGTGAACCTAGCCCGGCACGTAGTCGCTGCTGCCGACCCTCGCTCGCAAGGCGCCGTCGGCCTACCGCGCGCTGCCGCTGCCCGTCCTATCGCGCGCCGCCGCCGCCGCTGGCCCTCGCGCGCGTCACGGCTTCCAGATCCGGCATGCCGCTGCCGCCGCCATAGCTCGTGCCCACTGCCACCTAGGGAGTGCCACCGCTGCTCGTGCGCGCCGCCACCGCCGTCGGCCGGACCACTACCGCTGGATTCCTCGTGACCTTGCTCAATGTGAGATGGTGAGAGCGGAGAAAGAGAGACTTTTCCAATCCTATCCTCATAGTTCAATGATTAGATTTGATTGGTGCGTCTTAGTATCTTCCTAAGGACCATAAAAAATCTTTCTTGTAGTTGTTTTACCATAGATAGATAGATTTTGTTTTTGAAAAACAGATGGGTAGAATTATAGCTTTGTTTTGTGTTTGGCAACAATTGGGATGGAGAACGGCCGCGGGGTGGCATGGCGTTGGTTTGAAGGAGAAAGTTGGAGGTGGGTTTATGGGAAAAAGTGAGCATTTGATCTGTATCAGTAAGTCGTTATTTTCTATTTTGACTGACATCCTTGGTCGTATCATTTCTTGCCGAATTTTGTAGAACGGAAAACCTCGTTGAATAAACTGATGTTTCTTTCTCTGTCTTGTGCCTGTCAGCTTGGCATTAATGGCATGAGAATACACCAAGTGAAATCCATCTGCATCTTACTAGGATGACTTGAGTTGCAATTTCTGTGCTACTCCAAATCTCCAATGCATTTCTTCTGTTGTGTGATGGCTGTGTGATTGCAGAAAATTAAACTAAAAAGTGCACAGACGGATTTGGCCTTGCCTATACTAGACACGTCTCTTAAGTTCAGACGCCGTGATCTTGCTTTGTTGTTTCAGAAAGAAAGAGCAAACAAAGGATAACACAAATTTTTTGGCCACTCCAAATATGAATCCCTAGTCTGCCTGTCGTTCCTTTGCCACGCCGGTGCCGCCTCCCTGCGAGCTGCCACCTCAAGCGAATGCATCGCCGCCTCGCACACCACTACCCTAAGTGTTGCTGCCTTGCACGCCACTATCCCGCTGCCCTATGTGTTGCCTAGCCGCCGTCGATGAGCCCGTGCCGGTGAGGTGGGGAAGAGAGGAGAAGAGATGAATCGCAAAACTATCCCTCACATGGTATCTTATGGTGTCTCTCAAAGGACTATTGTAAATTTACTCAAGAAAAAAAGGTAAAATCCAATAATCAAATAAGTTCCTCAAGAGTTATCTCTTGAGAAGAAAGTTTTTAGATGAGCTTTTCGTTCATCAAAGATAGTAAAAGGGTGCGTCATGGAACTAAGTAACTTTTTTATGGATATACCCTCTCTCTTGGCCACCTTGTTGTGGGCGACCAATTTCCAATACTTTTATATTGAAAACTAATCACCCTGAAGTTACAAAACCTCAGAATTGATATAATAATAACTTTATTACATTAGAGTTTTTTACAATACCAAAATTAAGTAATTTACAGTTTTATTTCTCCTATTTTACAGCTTGTTTGAGTGTACAGGAAAACTTAATACTCTTGACCGAAGAGATCCATTTCTTCTTGAGAAAATTCAATATCTGCAGCGTAAGTAGGATCTATTCATTTTAAATGAACAGTTCCCAAATAAAATAAATGAACAGTTCCCAAATAATGGGTAAGTATAAAAATTATACTAGCAAGTTTTTTGAGAAAATAGTATTATTATATGTAAACAATATTCAAGGAATAGTTAAGGCTTTATGGTGATAATGCAAATTTTAAAATTTTAAAAGTCTTATTTATTTCTAAAACAATTTTTCATAGTAATACAAATTCTATCAACTTTCTCCATCTTTATTCGTTTGCAATTCAGACAATATTTTTCCATAGGATAAATTCATGGATTTTGACAAATAAGAGAGGCATCACCCATTTGACACAACTTCATATACCCGAAGTAAGCTCCATCGATGAATTGGTTATTAGCTCTGCAGAACCTACCCAGCTTTACCCATATAGTGGCCTACTACATGGATGGGAGAAAAATTTGTGTCATTCTTATTTATTAAGCCCAAGTTTTTATAGAAGCAAACGATATCTAGATATTCTCATACCACAGATCGAGCAAATATCTAGTGCCCTTGAGTGTCAATCAAACTCTTGATCCTCTAACCCAAGACGGCAAAATACTGTTTCCAAATTTGCTTCTATAGCTTATAGAGTAACGATTTCCAGGGAGTTCACATTCTCTCCACCCGGTGTTATTGAGCTGGTACTTCCTCGTACCGACGGGCCCAAATAACAAAACATTGTTTCCGAATTACTCTATATAAATTCAATCAACCTTCCAGACTACTGACTTTTACACAACAGATAAGTTATCCAAAGTAACTTATTAAATGCAGACCAATTTTCCATCTTATCAAAAGATAATCAAATTTTAATATTTTGCCTATTCTAGGGTTTTATCAGAGGTTGAATATTTTAGGTTGCTTTTAAGATAATTGGGGCTTGGATAAAAATCACACTTGGTATATATAAATATATAACTAGAAAATATATGCATTAAATAATAAGTAAAAGAAATTTAGGTATATCAAAATGCATCGAGGGTAAGAAAACCTGCCTTCTTCGGTTGTCGGTTCAAGATCAAAAGATTCTTCCAGAAAATCCGACTCAGAAGTTTCAGGAAGTCCTAAGTCGTTTTCTATAAAAGCAAAAACATAACAAAGATTCAAAAAGGTATATATTTAAATAAAATATGCATATGATTTTTAAATTGATAGAAAATGATGAATTTTATGATTTTATGTTTTAAAATCATTTTCTTTATAAAATGGGATATTAGGAAAAATTTTGACAGAGTTTCGGAAATTCCTCCGGATAGCAAGAAAATTTGTTATTTAAATTTTGTGTTTATTTTAAAAATTAGATCAATTGAGCTCTAGAGATCGGGGTCGACAACATTTCTCATGTTGGAGTTCCGAGATAGAGCCAATTGAGGGTAAAAGGGAAATTTTTCAAAAGTTATTCTTTTTACCACTTTAAATAAATCATAGGAAAAGGTTTTTGAAATTTTATTAATTGTTTTATTATAAAATGTCAGATTTAATAATTTAAATAAATTCTTTGTATTATGTTATATTTTTAAAAATTTTGGCAGAATTTTTGGAGTTATTTTGATATTTTAAACAAATTTTGAAACTTTCTCTGAATAAAGAAAAAGAAAAAGAAATGAAATGAATAGTGATGGGCTTGTATTTGGTGAGGCTTGGCTTTGGTCATTTGTCTTGGGTGGCTCGACATGTGGTGCCGATTGGAATTGTGATGAGAGAGAGTGTGAGAAGGAAGCTTTCGACGGCGAATGGCGGACGGGAATGGGCAAACGGTGGTCAAAAAAGAGAGAGGGAGTCAAGGGCTACCTGTTGGTAGTCTTGGCTGGGGCCGGGAGGCGTTGACGGTGGCCGGCGACGAGGTTAGGCGGCGGCGCAACTTCGGGCTCCGGCTGGTTTTGGGAGTGGAGAAGTGGTGGAGGGGGTGGCTTGCGTTGTTGTGAGGCCGATGGTGGCCTTTTATAGGCGCCGGGTGGCTTGGCGGCCACGAAATCACAAAGATGGCGGCGGCGGCGCTGGCGGCGTGTCGGCGAGCAATTCGCTGCACGCGGCGGCCGGATGAAGTCGGCGACGTGGAGGATGAGGTTCGCGGCGTCGGGAAGAGTCCGGAGAGGTCGAAAACCGGGGCGGCGGCGAGCTCCAACGGCGATTGCGTCGTTTTCCGGCGAAAACCGCGGCGGACGCGGCGGCGCCGGGGTTGGAGAGGGCGGTCCCGTGGGCTGAGGCTGGGGAAGGCAACGTGGACGCACGTGGTCCGTCGGATTAAGTCGGATGGCCGAGATTTAATGGTTGAAGCGGTATGGCTTCAAACCGTCAGATCAACATGATTCAATCTCGGCCATAGGATATCACTTATGTCATGGATGGGCCGAATGTGGCCGAAACAGAAATGGGCTTTAGGCCCAGGTAGCGCTCCGGGCTAAGAAGGAAAGCGCATTCCCAAAAGGGAAAGCGTATTTTGGATTTTTAAGAAAAGGAAAGGGGTTTAGAAATTTGTAGAAAATTATAGGAAAGTCAGAAAAATATGAAATAAATTTCTAAATTCTCAGAAAAATGAGGAGAATTTAAATATGAAATTTAAATTATCATTTCATAGGATTTTGTATTTTTAGAAAAATTAAGATGAGTTTCTTTTTCTTTTAGGAGAAAAATTAATGTATAAATGAAAATACTTAAACCTTTTTGGAATTGGTTTTAGAAAGATTTTAAAAGAAATTGAATATTATGATTGAATATTTCGCGAAAAATTTTTATGCAAAAATGAAAAATTTTGGTTATGTTACACTTGTTGTCCCTCCCTCCCTATCCGGTGAGCTTGCCAGTGAGAATATGAAGAGGACCTTGCTCCCTTTCCCCTTCCCTCTCCCTCCTCCTCCCCAATCAAGCACACCACCTTAGATATAGATCTAGATCCAATTTTTGTTGATCCCTGTGAATCCAACGTCCTTCTCGATGCTGGGAGAAGAAGGAAGGCCAATCGCCAGTAGGGAGCCCCACGATTTGGGGGCCTCCTCTTGGCTAGTTCCGCTCTTCCTCTACGTGTGCTACGTCCATAGGGGGTGTGTTGCGTCTCTACGCCTGTGGTCATCGTTTTGCATGGCTATGAGATCTGGTATGGAGGCAGAGGGATATGGCGTGTTGATAGAGCCATGAAGCTCTAATGGGCATCCTTCATGCATATGTTGTCGTCCTAGCTAAGGCCGCCGGATTTGAAGCGGGGTGTAGTCACCAATGATCGGAGGCAGCCGGATCTAGATCGACAGCTAGGTTTTGGTACAGTTTGCCTCAGGGCGATGGTTCTCGGCTTTGGCAGCGGTACCGTTCATCATGGTGCAAGTGCGGCCGAACCATCTATGTCGTTGTTGGTGACGACATTGCGGTAGCTTATACTTGGTGCCTCCGTATTTTCGACTAGTGTTGGCTCCAATGACAGCCGGACGGTGATCTATGGTGATAAGCCCTGCAACGACAATGTGCCGAAAGGGTGTAAGTGCTAGTCTCGAGAGGAATATCATTTTCTAGCTTTTTGAGCCGGATTTAATGATAGTGATGCCCATGAGTGTTGTTACCTTGCTATAGGCATCGTTGAGGGTATGGGTCTTCTTACAGATTTGGACTGTCTCTTGGTTCATTGATTCAATGGGAGGCTTCGCGGTAAATTTTGAGTTATTGTACTTGGTTTCGACTGAGGAATCTTTTGAAGATTGGTGATCATCTTCTATGTGAGGATGCTTAAAACTACAACTGTCAGGATGTTAGGATCGTCTGGTTGTTATGAGCAGAAGCTTATTTTTTTTCGTTTTCTTTTTTTTCTTTGTCTTAGTGTGATAATTGTTTGTCATTTCGCTTTGGTTTTAAATTTTATAATAAGCGTTAGTGATGGCTGTATGTATCCCTAGTTTAGTGCGGTAACTGGAAGTTTCTACCATTATCTATTAAAAAATAACAAAGGAATGAAAAGAGCCAACCAAATTCTATTCCCATCAAGACTCAAGAGCTTAAATAATGAATTCTTTTGGTGGCCCTTCTCTAGTCAGTAACGTCAATTGCTCCAGGGAGGAAGATAATATTGATATGTCAGTTGTCATCAGAACTTTGATCTCATCTATTATGTTCTATATATGCCTGGAATATGCCACTTGGCCTCTGCCTCCTTGTTATCTCTTTCTGAAGATTTCTTCAAAAGATCACTGATCTATATATTAGTAATAATAGGACACCTATCATTGCAACTTTTATTATATTTTTTCATTGGGACACATTTCTGTATTTTTTTTAAAAAAGGCTTCTAGTTTATGCCATAGTACCATCACCGGATGCTCTCTGCTCTTCTACTGGGTGACCATGTGAACAGCGTGTTAATAATCTATGACCTGAGGTTGCCCACTAATCGGGGAGCCTGATTGCTATCGCACCACTTGAAAATATAAGATATTTGTGTCAGTACTCGGTCTATCCCAAACTGACAACAGATTGAAATGTAAGTTATTGCGAACAAACACGTGCCTAACAATCACACCGCAACCCATAGATACACAGCACAGCAATCGAATATATCCTTACGCAAACAAATCTTTTCAAACAATTTCCAATTTGCAATTCTAAATTAAAGCTCCAGCAGACCACTTCAACAAATTCTAGGAAGAATACGAACATTTCAACACGGTTTAACGTCAAATCGAAAAAAGAAAGAAAGAAAATCGCATTCCAACAAAATCCACTAGGTGAATAAACAACTGCGGTCTACTACTACTACTAGGCGGAGCAGAGTGGAGAATGGTGAGATAGCCTTTAAGAGTTTCTGGAAGCGGTTTAAGATTAAATCAACCACTTTGTTCAATTTGTTTTTAAGAGTTTGGAAAGTGGCTTCAAAATTTAAAAAACAAGTTCAAGAAGCCTTAGACCATGTTCGGAGTGGTTAAACTGAATGAATAAACTGGCTGAGTTTAAGTGAGCTGAATATTAATTTAGACTTCGAGATGTTTTTGAATTTGCTTCTCGAAGCTGGTTCGCTTCGTTTATATTATATTTAAGAGTTTTAGAGGTGATTTCATGATAGTAAAAAAGCTAGACTAATTATTTTTCTTTTTAATTAAGTTTAAGCCACTTCGAACATGCATTAAGTGTTTGACTTTTCAAAACGACAGAGTATAGAGGATCTTCTATTTTGACCTGACATTTTCTTTAAAAAGAAAAAAAGGGAAAAGCACTTTTGCATTTTTTTTTCCATTCAACTTAAAAGCTATTATGGATTAATCTAAAAGGTTGTAGACGATCCTTAGATAGCTTAGAGAGGCTAAAAAAATTGTTACAAGACCTCCGAGAAGAAACACTAATATCCAAAAAAAGCTACAAATCAAAGTGTTTAGCTTATAAAAAATATAGATTTTCTGTTGTACATTTAAATGTTAATTTAAGCCGAGATTCTCGTCACATCAAGCGGCGCTATCGCCGTTCCATCATTGTACACGTGCCGCTTCCTTACCTCCTCTATATGCTTCTCAGGGTTGCGGCCTTGCCCCCGTGACACATGTGTGTACTCGGAGTTGGCACATCGCCATTGTGTTTGTGGTGTGTGTGTGAGGTGTGACCCATGCAACAGACGGCAGATCGATCAATCGGTATGCCGCTCATGGCGATATGTCCGAGCTGCGCCTGCCTGCCTGTTCCCGTCGTCTTCGTCGTACACTAGGCGGCTCATTTAATCACGAGAGGCCGTCTCTAGAACTCTCTCTCTCTCTCGATACATCCGGCTCATTTAGTCAACAGACATGCTTACCCGGTAATACAGTAAAAAAGTGTGTTTAGAGCATGTCCACTTACTGGTTAAAACTGTTTCGAAAAATTTTGGAAGTCTAGTTTATCAATAAATATGACAAGCTTTAGAGAACACTTCCTGAGACACCTACGGGCGATAGAGATACTGGTTCCTACTATTTCCTCCGTTAAGATTTATAGGACGTATTAACGATAGGCTTTAAGACCAAGAGCAATAGTCAAATTACAAATTTACCCTTGAATTTAATTGGTGGAGGAGACAATTAATGCTTTAAATGAACTTAATCACACGCATGTATGCATGCTTTAAATGAGAATATTATAGGAAAGATCTCACTAAAATTATGTACGCCTTATATTAAACAACAAATCTAAATCTGTAATACGCCCTATAAATTTTAACGGAGGGAGTACCTTCCTGTATAGACACATTCCGTTAAGACTTTTACCGCTGATACACAGGAAATATTTAGTTTCGTCATAGGAATGCTGCTAGTAGATTCTTTTTATTAATTGTCCCTATCATTATGTTTAATTAATTTTTGTGACATATAACTAAAAGTAAAAAGTACCTATTTGGTCTCTAAACTATGCCCATTGTACTAAATTCATCCCTGAACCGAAATACAGGTTTGACCGGTCCTGAACTAACAAAACTGTTCAGATCAATGAATAAAAAACAACAACGAGTACAGTGTAAACAGGCGGTAGTGCTGCCTTTATATATTTTTTAATTAATTTTAGTAACATATGATTAAAAAAGTACTAGTTGTCAAAGTATGAGTGCTAATGACTATATTTACGTGATTACGTCCAAAGCGATGAAAGAAAAGGAAATAGGGTAAATAAATGGTACATGTGACCATTTCTTACTAGGCAAGAGAGCGTGCGCTCGAGGTTACCTCTAGCCATTATAAGTTGTTTGGTGCAACCTCTAATGAATAAGTCGTGTGGCTTCATATACAAGTAAAAATAGATAATAACTTTTACTATTTTTAATAAAAATTTTGGGTCCAATTATAAATGTACCAGCCTTTTGCTTTTAAACACTACATGGAAATGCGTCTAAGTTCGTCTCTAAACACTCTCGTGCATAGAGGCTGCCTCTAGCTATTGTATGGCACGTGATATAGCCTCCAAGCTTAGAAACCGTCTTTAAACATAAAATATAGAATCATTGTCTCTGGCTGGTCCACTGGGCTAAACTTAGAGACAATATTGTCTTCAACTATTATGAAAAGAGCATATAAGATTAGTCGTTGGTCACGCCTTAGAGACAGAATTAATTATCTCTAATTATGTTATTAGTCGTCAGTTAGCACCTGACCCCTAAATTCACTCCGATCAAATTAGGCTAAACCTCGTCACCGAGAGGAATCGAGGTCTTCATTAAGCTGAAGGGGATGGCTTCGCCAAATAAAGGTTTAATCTCTATTTCAGCATTTACTAAGCACTAAATTCATGTGATTGGTTTCGCTCTGCTGCATTTTCAAGGACGGAGCCTGGACGTCTCCAACTCTCTAGCAACCAACGACCCAACGCTGTCTCTCGCTCGGCTCCCTTCCCCTCTCTTTCTCCGGCAAGCTCACCAGCGGGAAGAGAGAGGGGACTTATGCTCCTCCACCACCTCTTTTCCTTCCCCTTCTCTTCCCCTCCCCTCTCCCTAATTCCCCAAGCACCACCTCAGATTCAGATCCCGCTGATCCCCCGACTCCAGCGTCCTTCCCGGCAGTGGGAGGGGGAGGACGGTCAGCCGCCAATGGCGAGCTCAACGACTTGAGAACCTCCACTTGGTTGGTTCCGCTCTTTCCCTAGGCATGCTGCATATCTGCACCTACGATCACCGTCCGGCATGGCTATGAGATTCGATGTGGTGGCAGAGGGATTTGGCGTGTTGAAGGAGCCATGAAAATCCGGTTGGCTTCCTATTTGGGCGCGTCATCATCCTACCCAAGGCCATTAGATATGATGCGGGCGTAGTCGCTAGTGATCGGAAGCGATCAGATCGGGATCAACAGCTCGGTTTTGGTGCAGTTTGGCCTAAGACGATGGTGGCATTGCGGTGACTTATACTAGGTGCGTCTGTATTTCTGATTGGTGTTGTCTCCAATGGCGGACGAACGGTGACCAATGGTGATAGTCCCTACAACAACAGTGAGTGGTCAAAAGGGTGCTAAAGTGCCAATCTCGAGAGAAATATTTTTTTCTAGTTTTTTAGCTGGATTCAACGACAGCGACGCACATGGGTGTCGTTACCTTGCTATAGGCGTCGTTGTGGGGCATTGGTCTTTCTACACATTTGATTAATCTCTTTTTGTTAGTTGATTTGATGGGCGGCTTTGCAGTGAATTTTGAATTATTACACTTGGTTTCTACTGGTCAATATTGCTTCTCAAGACTGGTTGATTCCACCTTTGTCCTCTTCCTTACTAAATCTTTTAGGTGATATGAGAAGATTTTAAAATTGGCGTTACCAAAGTTCTTGTGAAACCACAGAGAAATTTTATGAAGGTCGGTGATCATCTTCTATGTGAGGATGCTGAGAGCTACAACCATCAAAGTGTTAAAGTCGTTTGATTGTTATGAGACTAAATCTTGTTTCTTTTTTGTTTTCTTTTTGTTGCTCGCGTTAGCATGACAATTATTTGTCATTTCGCTTTGACTTTAAACTTTATAATAAGTGTTTGTAATGGTTATATGTATCCCTAGTTGGTGCAGAGATCGAAAGTTATTTCCATTATTAAAAGATTAATTAACACCCTAGTCTATAGATCATCCTTTTTGACCAGGTATTATCTCTCAAAAGAAAAAAAATTTAAAAATACGCTCTTGCATTTCTTTTTCATCTCTTGGGCCAGCTAGATTTCACCATTCTGGTCACATCAAGCTTGCACAATCTCCGTCCTTTCAATGTACACGTGCCGCATACTTTGTGGGCTCGTCACTTCGTCAGGGTCGTTGTGGCTTTGCCCATACGCGTGAATCGTGAATTCGTGATACACGCCCGCTCACGGCGAGCTGTGTCCGGCTTTGTCCACCATACCAGGTGGCTCGTTTTAATCACGAGAAGACGCCGTCTCACGATAGAGGCTTGCTCAGCACCACAATTATCTGGGAAATGTGGGATTTAAAGCTTCCTACACCACTACAAACCCGTCAATCCCGCATATGTCACTATCAATGTTTATGATATGTGAGTTTCCAGACAGAAACATATCTATGATGTATATAGGATTAGGATCTCTCTATAGTATCATACAAGGAACTAGCCTTTTATAAAAGTGCGGTTAAATCACCGATTAAGATTACTACTTCGTACGAACAATATCAATATCGTTGAAGAATACATCTCGTAAGACATTTTATGACTTTTTTTTCACACAAGAAAGATGCTAGTTGTTTTTTTTATTAAAAGTTCCCTTTCATTATAGTATTTAATTATTTTTACTCTCTTCGGTTCTATAATACTTGTCGTTTTAGCTTTGTCCTAAATCAAAGTTTTCAAACTTTATCTATAAAAAATATTTTGAACTATTTGGATTGGCCACATGAAAATCATACCTTTAGATTCATCTCAAAAACACTTCCATAATATTGTAATTTTGTAAATTCTATATATAAATTGCAATGAAAATTAATAGTCAAAGGTACATTTCGAAGACCGTATCAATGTCTAGAACGACAAGTATTTTGAAACTGGAGGAAGTAGTAATATGTGATTCAAAAAGTAGTTGTCAAAATGTGAGTACTGAACATCATATTAAGGACATGCATAACATAGGTGGTTAGAAGAAAAAAACTGGTTTTTGTGCTAGATATGATAAGTAGTGGAAGGCATAGGAGGGCATAAGTGCTTAACTAGGCGTTCATGCTTAGAAAGGTGTTTATATTAAAGAAAGAAGTAATATCTATACAGCTATATAAGCGTCCATATATTAAAAGAAGTTTTTCTTTGTACACGTGCGGTTCATAATATGGCAATGCTCTCTCAAATTAAGCGCAGCTGCATCACACTTTTACTGTACATGCCCTTGGAGCGCAAATACAGTAAAAAAGAACGATGAGTCTACGGTAAATAGATGGTAACACTACCTTATGTTTATTATTTAATTTATATAAAAAAAACTACTTGTCAAAGTGTGAGCGCTAGTGACTGTATTACGTCCAAATCGATGAATATAAAAAGTATGAAAGTCTAGTCTAGAGTAAAAAGATGGTACACATGAGTGTGACCACTTGACCAGCCGTTACGAAGGCTCCGTTCCTTTTAGCAAACCGTCGGCGGTCGGCGGCCGGCGGCTGGTGGTTTGTTATAGTAAAATTTTTTTAGATTATTTTTTTAAATTATTTAATTTTTTAAAAAACTTATAAATTTGCTACAGTAAAACCGCCAAAAGAAATAGAGCCGAAAGCTAGCCTAGCCGCAGTTTCGCCGAGAGATCGAAGCCTCGTTGATTATCTCCCACCATTTTCTTTTCATTTTCTTCTCTTTTCTATATTTATTTCTTTCATTTCTCATCATCTTCAACAGCATCCCTTCGAAGAAAATGATACTCCCTCCGTTTCACAATGGTTGTAGTTCTAGCATTCAAAATTTTTATCAAAATGGTTGTAGTTCTCACATTCCAATGCAACTTTAGAGCCAACATGACCTTTGTACCCTTCATCAATGCAGCCTTCTATTTAGCTAATCTGTTCAACTACCCTTCATTAAATGAGGGTAGACAAGTCATTTTCCACGTCTCCTTATTTTGTGTGTACTTAGCTAGAACTATAACCATTGTGAAATGGAAGAAGTATATAAAAAAAAGAGAGAATCCCTTTTTAAAGGAAATGAAATGAGAATCCTTTCAGAAAAAACGATAAAGAAAATCTGTTAGAGCCACAAAGGGAACGGGATTCCCTTCGTGATTAAGAAAAACCATTGGAGACGGTCCTAGCACAGCTGGCTATAGGTATGTGTACACAGTAGCGCACACACACGACCCCACATGTGTCGACGGGACGACGCCCTCGAGTGACAAGCGTCGTCGCTAGTCGCCTCATTATTCGCTATCCAACTAACTCTGGACCACTCACAATTATTTCCTTCAAGTCCATCGCCTTTCCCTCGTCCTCCTCCTCGTCTCCAAGTCAGACCACTGCAACGGCTGCTTTTCTTTTTTGTTGCATTTTGGTCACATGAAAATCCAACCAAAAGCCCTACAAGAATTTCCCTCCAGCAGCATGAGAATTGTTGTTCGCTCATTGTTCCCAATAATACTGTTGTGCAACAGTTATAACTTTAGACTAGCTGAATGTTTGTGCTTGATGGATAAAATTTAACAAAAAAACTTGAGAGGACAAAACGCAAAAAGAGTTGCATGAGAAACTGGAAAACTTGAGGAGGTAAAACGCTGAGAACGGAGACCGTTTATGAAAGACAAGGCAAAACTTAAAATGGAAGATATTAGACTCACAAGAGACTAATGGTACAAATAAGCTGTTTGTCTAACTCCTCTTCACTGTGATTGAGAATCTGAATGTACCGAGAGGGGAATATATATATATTTCGTAGACGTTAAAGTGAGAGCTGACAAGAGTGCCTAGCTACCATGTGCTTCTCAGTATGCCGCTGCCACGCTCGAGAGATCACAGCAAACAAAGCGCGATGTGCTTGTTTTCAATGCCGTATCTTTTTTTGAACACAAGGACAGGAGCTCTGCTATTCCATTTAAGAAGAAGAGAAACTGTACAACGATTAGAGAGAAAGAGAGGGGTACAGGGGAGGGAGAAGGAGGACAGAAGGGGGAGGGGAAGAAGACTACCTAGCCGAGCAATGGCTATAACACACCAGCACACAACACGTAGAACAACCGCCTCCACGGCAAAGCACTGCTAGGTGCACGAAGAACACCGACCGGCATCGCCATGAGGGATGCACGGCCAAAACCCCAGTAACACCGCTGACGAGTGAGAAGCGGAGCACGCGAAGATCAGCTAGGCTGTCAACTGCCACCGCCGCACAGGATGCTCGGATGAGGCGACAGAGGAGAGGAAGGGACGTCATCCGTCACCGCTGCACGGGATGCTTGACCAACAGCGCCAGCGACCACCACCACCAACCGCACCCCAGTGCACGCAGAGTCTGAAGAAGAAGGCCGCCACCACCAGGCGGGATGCACGGCCCAGGATGACGCCTGCCCCACAACAGGGTAGCCATAGACATGGCCACCAGCCAACCAATAGCGCGAAAAATCTATAGGGCGACGCCTTCAGTAAGGATACGACGACAAAGTCGCCGCCGTTGCACGCGCAGACCTAGGTTTTCACCCGAAAATACTTTAGGAGGTAGGGGCACCACAACGAGGCCTCCAAGGAGGGAACGACACCCGAGGGTGCCGCCATCGTTGAGCCAAGTAAGAAGCTGGACAGGGCTTTCACCCGGAGCACCTACACCCCGCGAGCCGCACTAGGAAGAGGCTGAGCAGGCCCATGACCGGAGACCACCTGCCGGACGCCAACGCTACAGGAAACCAAAGGGGGAGGGGTCCCAACGTTGAGGACTGCCGAGCCGAGAAACGTACACTGCCGCGCCAAAAGGAGGGACAACCGTGAAGAAGAAGCGGACGCCGCCAAGCGAAGCGAGGGATGACGATGGCGCTTCTCTTGACGCTCCACCACGACGCGTGCGGAACCGCCGCCACCACCCGAACCGGACGGTTCAAGCCATCGAGCAGATCGCCAGGAAAAGAGCGACGACGCCGCCGACAGAGAAGAGGACGGCGGTGGACGCCTCGGCCAAGCCACCAAGGAAGAGAGGACGCCATCGCCATAGAGAGAGGACCGCGACGACCCTTCACCAGCGCCCACCGCTAACAAACCCGGACTGACCGGGCAACCGGCAACCTTGGATGACCCGCAAGCACAAGCACCTTGAAGGCGAGCCGCCATCGAAGACAACACCGAGGACCACGGGCCTCGGCCCATCGTCAGCGAGGAGGAGGTGCGATGACGACGAGACGGCGTTGGACACGGCGAAGATCGAGACGATTTGAGCCGACGAGGACGTGGAGAGGAGACGCGCCGCCATGAAGTCGCAACGGAGCACCGCTGCCGAGCCCACCGCCGGACCCAAATGGGCGCTGCTCTCTGCACGCCGAGGATCCAAGAGATTGACGAGGTGGCTGTGACGGCGGCGGGCGGCACGGCAAAGATCGGCGGGGATCGAGGCAAGGGCCGGCCTCGGCGTCTTGGACACGGCCTCAAGAAGTTGGGAAAAACCTAAAAAGCGGTTGGGCTGAAAGCACCTCCATGTCTGCTGCTCATAGCGCCATTGGAGGACGCGCCAAAGCCAAGCACCTCAAGGCGCTGCCCGCATCTCCACTAGCGGTGTGTTTCTTTTTGCGTTTGCGTTGCGTTTGCTTATAAGCTGAAAATTTGTTATTTTTGTACAAGTAAAACGCTTTGACGTTTGGTAGCCAATTTTTGTAGATCTTACTATTTCTTCTCAAAACTCTTAAAACCATTTTTTCTATAATTTTTGATCCTCGAGGTCTAATCGAGAAGTTTACAAATTCTCATTTTAAACGCAACCGCATGAATCAAGAATCACGAAAAAAAACACTACCTAGAGGACGCAGCGGCGGTGACCAAGGCCCGAGAGAGCCCGTACATCTGGGCGTGGGAGGCAAACCCGGCGTTATCAAATGTCGTCGCCGACCAACAAGTAGAGCAGCGTAAGAGCATCTCCACCGACCACTTTAAGTTGCTACTTTATAATACTATTTTTACATACACTATCTATTCTTTAAAATTTCTTCGTATTTTATACTATACTATAAAAAATTCCTTTTCTCCAATAGCTCCTCTATCCTAAAAAGTTAAATAAACAGTATTATAGAGCGTCCGCTAGAGGTGCTCTAAACAATGCCACCACTATATCCGTGCTGATCCAACTTCACCTGCCCGCCGCGTACACCATTTCTTGCTTTCTTTTTCCTCTCCTTTTAATCTCTCTCAATTTTGTTTTCCTAACTAAAGATGAAGTTTGAGTACACCACCTGATGGTATCTCATCTGATGAGCACTAAAAATTATGGATTTCCAAGAACAATTTGATCTCCAAAATCTCGACCAAAAATTAAATTTCTGTACAAAACAAATTCGAGACCAACTCCAAGTTGGAAGAAACTCTCGCGCTGATCTCTTCATCTACATGGGCTTGAGCTTGATGTCCTCCCCAGGGGCGGACAACACCGCCCGTGCGAGGCTACTTGATCCGTGCAGCCGGCGATGCGGCCGGGGGCGTGAAGAACCCGACGGCGCGGCACTTGACGTCCATCCCGGCGCCGCCGGGCATCGGCATTGCTCCGGATGCCGGCGACGAGGTGGTCGTCGACCTCTTGTAGGGACCGAGCCACTTGGCGAGCATGTAGCGGCTCTTACGCCACGGCGGCACGTGCAGGCCGTGCGACCGGAGAGACCGGCGCGCGGCGTCGGCCGCGACGCGCACAGCGCGCCCGACGGCCTCCTCCCGCGCGACCACCACCGACGCCGGCACCGCGGCCACGACGACCTCGTACTCCGCCGTCGCGCGCGCCACCTCCAGCCCCGCCCGGAAGTCCGCGTCCACGATGTACCTGCTCCTTTGCCCCTTCGCCGCCGGCGCGACCACGTCGATGTACTCGTACGTCCCTGCCGTTATGCCGCCGGACGCCTCCCACCGCGACTTGCACACGCCGGCATCGTACCCGCCAGCCCGGAGCCGCCACATCACGGCACGGCGAAACGCCGCGCCGTGCGCCCGTAGCGCCGCCTCCGCCTCCATCGCCGCCGCGACGGCAGCGACCAGCTTGATCCGGAATGGATCCTCGCCGGCCGGTGGATCAATCAGCTCCCGCACGGACGCCGCCGCCGCCGTGGCGCGGGAGGGACCATCTCCATCGTCAGAATCATACCCGTCCTCTCCCTTGGGCAACGGCCAGGTCCCCTCCTCCCCGCCACCGGCGTCCGTCTCAAGAAACGCCTGGACGAGGCCAGAGAGGCACGCGGACGCGTCGTGGTCGCTGCCGCTGCTCGTACACCCCCCGCCGCCCCCGTCCCCGCGGAGGCGCGCACGGACGGCGTCGTCGAGGCGGATGTACACGGCCATGACGCCGGCGAACTGCAGCGCTGGGCTTCTCGGAGGAGGTGGCGATAGGGGGGAAGAGGCGGGCACTCGAGGGCCCAGATTTTATAGGTGGGTTGGCGATGGGCGCTGAAGAGGAAGGGAAAAGGGTTTATTCCTTGGATAATTATCCTACTCCCTGTTTGATGCTTGAAAGCTGATGCTCGCCGCGGTTTTAAAATTGTTAGCTTTAGATTATCTCCGGCCGCCGCCTCAAATTTCTATTCTATAAAAGCATCTCCAACAATAGGACCTAAAAATAGAGCCCTATAAATCATTTTAGGTAATCTCTAAAAATTATTGGGCTTAAAAATGATTAGCAACTCCAACAATAGTCCTAAATTAGAGGTCCTATACACTTGTCTATCTCTTTTTTAGAGATTTAAGGAACTCTAACAATGAGCCTTATCCTAAAATATAACTAAAAAAGTTTTAGAGCTCGGTAGATGAGTTCCTATATTTAGGAACTCTTCTCGAGGTCCTATCCTATTTTGAGACCTTTTTAAAATATAGGACCCCTTATTGGAGCTCATTTTTTTTATAAAAACCCTAAATTCAAATATAGGACCTTGTATAGTGCCATTGTTGGAGATGCTTATACCATTTCTTACCCATACTGTCATTTTCTAAAATTTCTTTACATTTTACACTACACTCTAAAAGATTGCTTCTCTCCGGCGGCTACTCCATCCCTAAAAAAATAAGATGCACAGTATTGTAGAGCGTCTGCTAGAGATACTCTCACAAATCACAACTGGTTTGGCCTTCGGTGCAAGACAAAACCTAATTTTTAAAGAGGTGTATTAAAAGATTAAAAAACTAGGGGAAATATTTTAATGGCTTTAGCCAAGTTGAAGTTGCTGAAAAAACCAACTCTTTCCAAACTGGGTAGCTACACAGCTGCTTTGATATAAGAAAAGAACTATTTTTCAACTAATATATTCAAAACTAACAAAACTTGGGAAATATATGTTTCATGGCTTTTGTTGAATTGAAGTTGTTGAAAAACTATTTTTTTAGGAAAAACTAATACAATTGCTTCTCAGCAACAAATCGAAAATGTAGCTTATGCGGAAAGCTATAAGGTCTCAATCATTTGTTAGGAGAGTTACGTGGAACGACCAACCGTCTCTCCTGCCAAAAAAACGAGATAGGGTGTACCAGAGTGTATCGTGGTTTACTGGAGTGAGTACCAAAGTGTGAATGATTTGCTATGGAGTTTCCAATTTTATCATGGTGTAGCAAGATATGTCATAGAGTTTTAGAATGTATCATGGTGTGCCAAATGTACCCGTTCATTATGTATCATGGTGTTTTAAAGTGTATCGATGTTTTATGGTATTCATCAGAATGAAACCATGATGTGACAATGTGTCATAGAGTTTTAGGGTGTATCATGGTGTACCTCATTGTGTGTCATGGTGTTTCACTAGAGCGATGGGTGCTTCAGAGTATACTAGAGTGTTTCATGGTATTTCACTAGAATGACGCACGGAAATTGATATGAAAGAGTTCAAAATTTTGTTATAAAATGGACGGTATATCGTGTCAAGGGTATCGGTTGAGTATAGGGGGTATTGCCGAGTATCGAGTTTATCAGCATGTGACATCTAGTATTAGATTATCATCTGTAAGTATTGTCAAGTATCGAGTTTGCCACGTCTCTGAGAAAATGTTCTAAGTAATTGAAATCTGTAGGTAGTGTGGACATCATAATGTTCAAAAAGTGAAACCTTCCTAAACTTTCCACTACTGAATA
The DNA here is from genome assembly GCA_036346145.1 of Olyra latifolia. Taxonomy (NCBI): domain Eukaryota; kingdom Viridiplantae; phylum Streptophyta; class Magnoliopsida; order Poales; family Poaceae; genus Olyra; species Olyra latifolia. Next base: position 4,738,524 of record CM070523.1, on the reverse strand, counting down.
AGGATGACAATGGTACCTAACACATAGATCAAAAAGAAAAAAACACCGTCTAGAAGTCGCTCAACAGCACGCCTGAACAATGGCATCCTGCTCCTGCGTGCTGCTCACCTGCTGCATCTCCACTGTTCTACAAGTCTGACAATTTGGTATTAATATGCATGTGTGGAATTGCTCAACATTTTTGTTGATTTCGCCTTCACTGTAGAGACAAACAGCCATTGGAAAGAAACTGATAGAATAATCGAAGAAATTTGGAAAAACAGCGCATAGAACAAAACGAAGAAATTCGGCGAAGGATGAAACCTTGATCCACATTCATTATCGTACACACATGAAGATGTTGGCTACTCTAAAGCCACGCCAGCCGCAGCTCTTGGCTGCCACATGATCACCCAACCGCTGCAGCCTCCATACCGTGGACGCTCACACCATGACTCTCTCTCTTTTTCTCTTCACGGTGGACGCTCAAATCTAGAGCAGCTAGTCGTCGTGCCCGGAGTTGCCATGACCTCCAGCCATCCCACGCCCGAAGCGCCGCGGGACGTGCCACTCCGGTTGGCCGATGGCGGAGCACAGCTAGCAGCCGACGTCGAGGCGGCGTGGTGGCTTCTCATCGAGGCGAGGACGCGCTGGCTCTACCATAGAAGCAGGAGCAACGCCTTGAGCGGGGATGGCCCAAAAAGGACGGCAATGGCTAGGAGACAGGTGAGGCGGGGATGGGGAAGAAGCTGGTTAGTTGCTAGAAATCAGCTCATCGTTTTTCTATCTCGTTAGACAGGTTAGCAACGGAATACCGTTGCACAGTATTTCACTTTCGTTAGTGGGGCACTTCTTAGTGACTAGGATTACTATTATTTTGTAAAAACCGGATTTAAGAAGTTAACCCTGGAATATGCTTCCCTGATTGGAGTTTGGGATCTTTAGGTGCTAAAAATAGTCGTCTCAGGCTAATTTGGTGGTGACGCGCCCGCGTAGTGGATTAGTTCCATGGTGCGAGCTTACTGATGGCTGACATGTTGCAACGTTTGTCTTCCCTTACTTCTTCCATTGTTTGACAGGTTCGCTCTAGCTAGTTACATTTTTCTACTGTAGTCAAAGTTGTGGAGTAACTAGCACGTGCTTCCAAAACCCAAACTAATGGACATGCCAATTTGTAATATCTTTTTTCCTTAATCCTTTGCTATCGATATAATCCCTAAATGTAATTTTGACAGCTTTTTATTATTATTAAAAAGTTACAAAAACTGAATAGAAACATAAGATTATGAGAGGAATCTAAGTATATGATTTTTATTTATCGCATGAAAATATTTAACAAGATATAGATAGGCAAATATCAAAATTTTCATTGCACTGCACATGATTTTTATTTATTGAATTAAAATATTTATACTATTAAAAAAACCTAATGGTGGTTCATGACGATGCCACACTTCAATAAAATTACCTACTATACTATGCGTCATAACAAACCTATTTTATCTAATTTAACCCCTCAAAATTCTCCCGGCAATTTTTCACAGCCGCGATGCGCAGTATCGCTCACCAAAACTAGAGGCATATGACCTGCTCACTCATAACTCATAATTTTCATGATGGAAATTGGGTTTTCTCGTAGCAAAGCATGGAGGCTAGTTTAAGAAAATATATAGCATTTTTTTTCTTCAAAAAATTCACTACAGTACGAAAAATGGCATGTGATTTTAGCTGGATAGGTTAATTTTTATTTGAAGAAAAAAGGGGCGCTTTTTTTAAAAAAGGGTTTTTTTATTACTTGCATAACGGGAACAACCGAGTTCATAAAATGCCAGAAAATTACTGGGAGGGGGAAAAGAGAGTGATTTATTGAGTAAGATAAAAAAAAAAGATTTTGCTTAACACCCTCACCTCTCTCTTCAGTAATTTCACTGCAACATCAATATTTTCCCCTTAATGAGTGCCATACTGTCACACCAGCAGTACCCAACTGTACTAGGACTAGGGCATTTGAAAGTGATCTAGCTAGGTGGCCCTTTCACCGCGAAAGGTTCAAGAAGAAGCATATTCGCTGCCCCTTTTGGGGGAGAAACTGTACAAAAACCAACGGTGGTTTATCATCGCGATTATATTAGGCAGCCAAACCAGCTGCATAATCTCGTCGTCCTTTCGTCGAGAGAGCAGAAGAAAATCCCCGGATATACCCAGCGGCGCCACGGGCTGCGCAGCTTGCGGGATATGCCGTGGCATCGCGGGCTTATCCGGCCTCGCACTGTCACGTGGGCCCCGCATCGCGGGCTTATCCGGCCTCGCACTGTCACGTGGGCCCCGCGGGTGGTCGGATCGGGTGGGCCAGGTCAGGACAGGTCAGCGCGCGCCAGGTGCACTGGGCTTTGGCCCTTGGCGCTGCCGTGGGGGCGCGCGGTCGCGGGCCATCGCTCGAGGTAGGGACCCGCCCTTAGCTTATCTCGGCACTCCAACCCTTTCCCTTCCCGAAGGTTCTCATCTTCAGGTCATGGACCCAAGGCCCCCACGGATAGCTGGACACCTTATCTGCACCGTAGATAGTACGTCCCACTTTTTTTTAATGAATTTTATCTGGGTCCAGTCTTGCCTTGATGTTGAATTTGTCGAGATTCGTGCGCATGGACTTCTCCACGCTACTAGTTGTGCAATATTAAATTTGTCACTACTATATTTTTTTTATTTCGTTTATTCCACTTCAGTCTGTCAAGCTCCTTTAACCGTCATATTGGCTAACACCAGCAGATAAAATAATCATTATGCCTATGGTTTAGATATGCGGTACATATGCAGTGCGGTGCCAAATGTTTTGTGTAAATTTTTTGACATGTAAATTTAGTAATTTGTGAAATTGTTCTATTAATTTATACAAATTTTGGCACCAAATATGATCTGACATTACCCACCAGTTGAACCATGAACATAATTATCATTTCACTTGCTGTCGTTAGCCTGACATGATGGTCAAAGAGATTTGACTAACGAAAATGGCATAAACAAAATAAGACACAAAAAGTAGTGACAACAACGAGATGTTTGATTATAAAGTGGCAAATCCGATATTGCACAATTTTATAGAAGCACAAACAAAATTTTCCCTATCATTTATCAGTCCGATTGATATAGGTGCAACTGTGCAAGGTAGGTTCACGTTTTTTCTTTGTCAAGGAAACTGAACAAACTAGCATGCATACGCACCCTAGGTGGAGCAACACATGTGTTAGACATTTGCAGCGCTATACAAGTATTCTCTCCCCTATCTAGAGACAACCTTTACCGTCTCTCAACACAAATGAAGTGGTTCTATGGTCCCACCTATTAATAGAATAGATGCTAATTTCTAGCAATTTTTATCCTAATTGTGGATCATGATTTAGAGGCTCTGTATATATGAAAAGAAATGTCTTTAAACCTTATACGCCGGTCATGGATCCGGCGTCAGAGGCAACATAGGATGAATGCTTTTTTTGAGACATAGGATGAATGCTTTTAGCGTGCAGTTTTTACATTTTAGCAGTACAAGGATCCATCCATCTGGCGGAGGTGGAGCCAGGACGGACGTGACCAGGCCACGGCCACGATCCCCGACCGCGTCTGTGGTGCACCAGACGGGCACACACCCGACCCGCCGCACCACGAGACCCGGACAAGTATCCGCGAATTATGAAGGTTGGTTACCGGTTGCCATCTCAGGACAGTACGTGATTCCGGCCCGCCTCCCGACCCCGCTCCGCCCGTCCGGTCCAGGCCCAGCCCGAGTTAAACCACCGCTTCTTGCTCACGTGCTCCTCCGGTTCGCCGTTCGTGGCTCGCCCGTTCCGCAGGGGCGCCACCACCACTGGACCAGAGCGCGGCGCGACCGGCTCGGCCACGCCCGTCGCCGTCGGCTCGCGCCTCATTTGAGTAGTCGTGTGTCGGTGTGTGTGATCAGTGATGTGGTCGGTGCCAAAGCGAAGTGTTTGTACAAAGGTCCACGTGCTGTGGACTCGGGAGAATGCGTCCAGATACAACGAATCTGCTTTCTTTGCGACCTGCGCAACGAACCATCGTCCAAGAGTCCTTTGTGCCTACGCGCGCATTTCGGTAGCATTGCTTACCTCGATCTTGGCTCCTCCGGGATTTAGACGAGAAGTCCATTGTGCATCTGGACGGAGATTTGGGTCAGATGCGAAATTGGCTGCACTAAGAGATGTGTAATAGTGGACCTACAGTATTTCTTTAGGTAGCTAGCCATATTAGTTTTAATAGGTTTAGGAATAAAATAAAAGAGAGATATATATAGAGATCGAAAAAATATGGCCATTGTTGTAGAGATAAATATTAAAAATAAGATTATAAATAGTAGGTGAATAGTATAATAAGATCAGGAAATAGGACCAACATTGCACATACCCTTAAATATAGGGTTGTAAATAGTAGGTGAATAGTAGATAAATAGTAAAATAGGATCAGAAAATAGTGCTAGCGTTGTACATGCCTTTAAATGTGCTCGCTTAAAATAGTTACATGGACCTTTGGGCACACAAAGAATTCTATGCAAAGTAAACCCCGCAGGCCTACACGGACATGAAGATTCTTCGACTCACCGGATGCTCTATTTTTGGGTGGAGCTTTCTCTCGTCCCTCCTATTTCCAGTTCACATGAACTTCATGGAGATGGACTTGAGATGATTTAAAATTTTCGGTTTGGGTTGGAGGCCTGGAAGCACGGAAAATGAGCGATCAAATTAAGGGATAAAGACCCGTTGAATCGGGTTGACCGGGTTTTATGTAAAGCTCATATAGGCCTTGTGTGGCCTATGTAAAGCCTGCCCATGTTTTGGGCTGGTTGTTGGTAGTAGAGTGAGTGAATCCTAACCCTTGATAGGTTAGCTTAGAAGTTAAGTAAACCTTGAAGGGTGGAGATACATTCAAAAGGCCTATATAAGGAGAGGTGGAGGGATGCCTTCACTCAAGTCTTGATTAGGATTTTATTTTAGAATTATATGCTTCTTGGGAGCTTTATCCACCCTTGTGTGGTGGTAGAAAATCAACCAAGCAATAGAAAAAGATTACACAAAAAGTTTTTATTTTATTCTTCTTATGTTCTATATGTTTGATCTAGTTTATTTCTTTGTTTTTTGCAACTTTTCATTCCCTTCCCTCCTTCTACATGCCGAAAACTTGTTGATCTAGGAGATATTGTGATTGTCCATATCATTTATCTTTATATCACAACTCACCAAGAACACCAAGATCAAGTTTTGATCTTTTTACTTGTTTTGGTAGATTCGGTTTCTCCGCATATGCGTCTTTGTTATTTTTATCGAACATTCATCCGAAGTGATTCTAAAGTAATTTTGGCTAGAAAAGTTGAGTGACTCATGTATTAACCACTCCTCCAAGTGGCAATTGCATAGGAGTCACCATTTGGGCGTTATCAAGATTTTACGGAGCCCCAAATGTTCTGTCCACAATTTCTGAGCAGTGGTGCTTGTTATTTTTACTCTATTTTTTTTCCTAATTTTGATCTTGATGTGAAATTTGGTACGTAGCTTTATGACTTACTATTCCTTCCAGAGAGAAATTTTGAAATTCAAATGAGTCATATTTTTTGAGAAATCATCTCTTGACCAAGATGCTTCTCTACTGAAAGTTCACTTTTACTTTTCAAAAGCAGCTGGACTTGTACTAATTCTTTTTCTTTTTCTAAAGTTGCTTTGGAGTTGATTCTTTTTTTTTGTTGAACCTTCATCAACCAGGATCATCTAAGAAAAAATCCTCATGGCCACATGACCCACAAATCTTTACTCATGACGTTTTTACTAGGTGTATGTGCTGCTGTTTCGAGAATGATCTATGGGTGATCTTGTTTCTCGAGGGTCACTTGCTTGTGTTCATCCTTCTCTTGATCTTTGGGGCGCGTTGTTGAAGAAAGCATCAAGATCAATTTGACATCTATTGAACCCCCCTTCTAGCCGCCTAGCCTGGTTTGGCCGGACTCCAGGCATGCAAAGCGCTCGGCGTCCAACAACTCACTGTGAAAGGCGAGTTGGTTGTTAACTAGTTTAATAAGAAGTTTCAGTGTTTTGATAACTCAATGACGATTTATCTGGTTGAAGTGAGGAAGATGAAAATGTATTTGAAGAACTTCGAAATACTCTAGGTCTCCAGGAAAGATAATGCCTTGGACGACCAGCTCTCCAAGCCTGGTTCCTCGCAAACATCCGTCCTGGCAGAAGTACTCATAGAGCACTTAGAAAAGCCCTCTACGCCAGTCGATGCAAAGACACATGAGATGAGTGGTAACGTCTCACTTCCCAAGCAGAGTGTGGATTGGACGATGCCATTCATCCAATACCTTGCACATGGGACACTACCCAAGGATGCAGTCGAGCGTACCCGGCTGATAAGGCGATCCCCACCATACAAGTTGGTTGAAGGATCCCTTTTCGTAGGGGCACTGGGAGTCTTCTCCAAGTGCATCTCCCGAAAGGAGGGTGAATTCCTACTCCATGTTATTCATGAAGGAATGTACAGGGCCCATTAGTCCTTTCGGACCACGGTGGGCAAGTCCTAGAATGAGATATTATTGGCCCACAGCCTTGGACGATGCAAGGGCTACTGTCACAACTTGCAAGGCATGTTAGTTCCATGCCCGAAAAACCATCAGCCTGTGTATGCCCCGCAAACAATACCTCTTTCATGGCCTCAAATTGCGGAGTCGACGTACTAGGTCCTTTACCCCGGGGACGGAAGGGTTGCACATATTTGCTCGTGGCTATTGACCCTTTCACCAAGTTGATAGGAGTCGAGCCCATCTCCTTCATAACCACCCAGACAGCCAACAAATTTTTCCGCAATAATGTGGTCACCAAGTTTGGTGTGCCAAACCATTTGATCATGGATAACGGGACTCAGTTCACTTGTGAGCTGTTCTAAGAATATTAGGAGGAAGTGGGTATGAAAGTCTACTTCGCTTCTATAGGACATCCACAGAGCAATGAAGCGGTTGAGCAAGCGAATGGACAAATAATGCAAGGCATCAAGAAGCGTGTATTCACGTATTTGACCAAATACTGGCAGGCATGGGTGAACGAGCTACCTTCTGTCCTATGATCAGTACACACCACATCAAGCTGGGCAACGAGGGAGACTCCATTCCAGCTTGTGTATGGTGCAGAGGCCGTTCTACCTGTCGAGATCTTCCTTGGCTCCCCCAGAGTCAACATGATCGATGACACCGACCAAGAAGACGAGAGGCTCCTCGACCTCGACCACGCAGAAGTCCGATGAGAGGTGGCATCACTTCGTTCCGCTGCCTACCTATAGACTCTTCACAGACACACAGCTAAGTCGGTTCGACCAAGGGTTTTGCAAGTTGGCGATCTTGTCCTACGACGAATTTAGGACCTATCCAAAGCCAACAAGCTCACTCCTAGGTGGGAGGGCTTGTACAAGGTCGTTTTGACAACACGCCCGGGAATGTCCGCTTGGCGATGAAAGATGATCGAGAGCTATATAGCACATGGAACATCGTCCAACTCCGCAAGTTTTATGTTTTGCTTTCTTTTTTAATCCTTATAAGTCTTCGTTTTCGTAAAATCCGGTAAATCGTGCCCTCCATGTTATCCCCTTTTCCAAGAATCTATGAACGAGCAAGGGCTCTACCCCTTTGATAAGCCGATTCTCCTTTGCTCAAGGGCACCCCATTCTCGCTTGATGTCGGATTGTGCTTGGGTGGCTAGTTGCTCTTACTCCAAGTTTTGTAGTTCGCCAGCATGGGCCGCGCGTGCCAGATCGCCATGAATGAGGCAAACACAGCAGCCCATGCTCACCGCCCTATGGGCTCCGTCTACATAAGTCAATTCTCATGCATACAGACACTCAAGACCGGTCCTCGAGCTCGTGCAGCTTGTGTGCTCTCACTCAAACGGTGACTAGGCATAGGGCCGCGCGTGTTGTCCCCTCTGCGGCTAAGTCCATGCTTGCAAATTCAGGAGCATGGCCAAGGTCTGGGGGGTAAGCTCGCGTGTATTCTATTATTGAGACCTTGCCCATGCTCGCAAGTTAGGTGCATGAGATATGATATCGAGACTCATGCATCCTAACTCCTATCCTGCGCTCAAGTTCACTTTCACAACTTAGGTCTGTGAGGCTTTACCTCAGCAGGGGCGGGGATAGGTACGAGCTACCATGTTTTCTAAAACGTGTTTTCTTCGTCTATTCTTCCTTCCTTCCTTCTTGCCCGTTTGCTGTCTTGCTCGTTTGCTTGTGTTTTGTCTTGTAGGAGGTCAAACAAATTTTTGAAGCAAAATTGCTATGTCGAAAATAGACTCAAAAGAATGACAATTGTTTGCATGTGAAAAGTATTTATGTTGGTTACAAGAAGAGAACCCCCGAACATAAAGAGTCTCTTGGTCAAGTTTCTCGAGCTCCAAGGACGAGAGTTTATTCCTCACCTTGTCGAGCTCGGTCTCTAATTCGAGAACACTGATTTAGGCGGCTCGGGCATTGTTGACTTCCTCGCGCAGGCGGTTGATCTCCTCCTGCGCCTTCTTGTAACTCTCGAAGGCTTCCTAAGCAACCTTGGTGAGGGATCCGACCTTCTCTTCAAAAAGCGGGTTCACTGGCGCTCCTGGTCGAGCTCGAGTTGGAGCGCCTCAGCCCTATCGGCTTTCTCCTTGTGCTTGGCAATGGTGGCCTCGACCTCCTCCGCGAGCCGGTTGTTGGTTTCCCTTCAATGGTCCAAGCCGTTCCCCTCCTGAAGTTTGTTCAAACTGTCCAGGAGGTGCTGCGCGCAATCGACGCGCAGATCGATTCTGCTGTCCCCGGCTCAAGGGACGTGCCCGAAGGCTGGTCCTACTCGCCGGGTGGAGCGGCGACATCTTGGGCGACCATGTCGCTCGGGCCGAGCAGAACAACCAGCGAACCGTGGGGAGCCACTTCCTCCATGGCTACGTCACCCTAGGGAGCATCTTCTCCTAGAAACTTGTCCTCATCCATCCAGGCTCCACTCGAGTTCGGGGACTGCTGGGTCTCCCCTAAGCTCAGGGGCTCCGTGCCCGCCCTCGTCTCAGTCTCCTGCTGCAATGACTTCGAGTTTAGAGGAACGTTCTCTTGGGGGGTAATCTCTTCCCCTAAAGCATTGAGTCCCTTCTCTATGGCGCTTTGGTCGAGGAAGGGCCTAAGGAATACTAACTTGGCCATGACCTTATCGGTGATCTCCTCGAGCGTGTGGTCCTCTATAGAAGGCAAAATTTCATCAGCCATTTGGCGAAAGTCTAAGGACTCCAGGGCCGCTAGGCGATCACCTTGTGCCTCGTAGGACATCCATGCTTTGTAGGGGTCGAAACTGGTGTTGCCTATTCCTACTCAAGAAATGAGCAAGGGCAAGAGCGTTACCTTCACCGATCTGCTCGGACCATGCTTTCTCACCGTCCTCCTCCTTGTTGCCCTCGCTGGCAAACAGGATTCCCGCACGAGCCGGTGTTGCAGCCGTTGTGCTCGTAGGAGCGGGCAAGGGGAGGGGACGTCCAAACTTTCGCCAAACGCCCTTAGCTCGTCGCTTATTAAAGGTCCCGAGCTAATCGCCATAGCTTCGAACATTTTTTTCCGCCATTTCGCTGTCTAGCGCCATGGCAGGGTCGATATCTTCCATGTCGACTGACCTCAGACTCATAGGAGACTTGGAACGTTGCTCGTCGACTTGTGGCATCATCGGTGGATCAGGGGCAAGGAATCCTCCTCGTCTTTCTCCTTCTCATCCACAGGGGCGGAAGAGCTTTGGCCCGCAGTGAGCCGAGCAAGCCTAGTCTTCAGCTTGGCGTTTTCTTCCACCATGACCACCTCTCTCTTCGACCGGACGTTATCCTTCTTGAGCTTGAGGCACTTCACCCTCTCGCCCAGCTGATATAGGTCTCGTATCAAGTCCGGGTTTTGAGAAGTAAAACTTTTAAGCCAGTTACGCAACCGAGTTAACTCCTTTCGATCAGTGTATTCCAAGTGTTGCCCTGGAGAGCGTTGCCTCGAAGGCGCAGCCCGGGCCAACCTCAACACAATCTGCCTTGTGTACCACCGGGCTGGCTCGGACGTGGGCACCGGTGTAGGCAGTGCCGCTAGAGGCCGGCGCTTGCGTGAGCCCTTCTTGGTCGAGTTAGCGTTGGGCTAGATTTCATTCGTCGTCCTCATCACGGTCCAGCGGCAGGACCTGAGTAACTGCCAAGGCCAAAACTTCCTTCTCCTAAAATAGGATAATGCAGTGGTCATATGTTCGTAAGAGGTCCACATGTTAAATCAGACAAACCCGTGAGGCTATTTCCACGGAAGGATCAAAATACTTACTGGCATGTGGCGCTCAAGGACGTTGCATGGGCATTGCATCAAGGTCTCCAGCTTATTGCCCCTAAGAGGACGAACAGCTTGTTTACATGATCGTTAAGGCAGTCCTTGTCCGGGTCTGAATATCAAAGGATAGGAAATTATCACCAAAAAGGGCAAAAAGCTAGTATGAGCAAGAAAAATTTGAAGTCGCTTTCAGGCATGCGGAGGCCATGGACAGAGAAAAGCTCAAAGAAGACGATCTCATCCGGCGAGAGTCACCTTGTCGCCAGGAACGTGCCACGATTTAGAGTCGAGAAGCCCCAACTTCTCCAACACCTTGAAACGCACCTCGCTGGTCTTGCTCACTCCCAGTTCCGCCGTGGGATCCGACACGACAATGAGAGGGCAAGGAAGCAGCCACGACTGGACACAGTCTAGAACCGTCTCTGCCCGTTCGTGAAGCGACGCGTGTGACACGGTTTTCGAAATTGTCCAATCAAAGCGCATAACAGCGAAACGCCTAGCAATGGGCAGATTTCTCTAAGGTAACCGTTCGAAAACTGATCTCAGCAAGTTACCTCGTAACCACAATGCCCAGGAGGTGCTCGTGTGGCTAGGAGCAAACTCATTCCCCGAGCATACATGCTCAGACTCGAGCATGTATGATCGGACGCTGCGACAGTGATTCGTTGCAAGTTACCACCCTTCGTTGGGTTAAAAGGCTCATGGGGAAGGCTTGCCCAAGTAGTTTTTCACTTGAACCTAAGGGTAATTATCGGGAGTGGCTAAAATATTAAAATTACATAATTGCCCCTACACAGATAGCTCGGAACCTCTTAAAATTACCCTTGGAAGTCATATCTAAGGAGGACCCCGTGGGCTTACAAGGTCATGTTTACACAAGCATTACCGAAATAGCACGGGCTTGAGAGACCCCTCGAGCGTACATGCTCGGATACGAGCATACGCCGTACGATTAAGCGCACTTATCTGGAGACCCCTTTTGCTCGGGTGTAACCGTCACCCCGAAGAAGGCACCCACGACGTCCACAATCTCCTTGCCATTGGCTACAACACGGGTTTTCAACGCGACAATTAGCGAGGTTTTAGAACGCATTAATCCCATTATTATTTGTAACTTTCCATAATTGACGGAGTTAGTGCGTTGTGTCGTAGTACTGATATGGCAGGTATAAATACCCCCTCCTTTCGATCAGGGAGGAGAGAGAGGAGGAAAAAGAGCTTCCATTGTAACATTTATATCAACATAGTAACACAAGCATTGTAATAGGGTTATTATCTCTATTGTGAGAGACCCAAACCAGGATAATCAACTTTCTCCTTTGTCACATGTCCTGAACACCTTTCGGCATTTCTAAAGTTAAATCTCTGCGGAAAGAGATCTGATTGATCCCTCGTTCAAGAAGTAAAGCTCAGAGGGAACAAATTTCCTAATTAATTGTCGACAAATTTGAATTGTGCAAAAGCTATATATGAATGGCTGAAATAAGAACATACCAAATAGAGACCAGTAGGATCACCATTAAAATCAGTACGTAAGTCTATGCGTCAGTCATTACAACTGTCAACAAGCGTGCTAGCTGCCTGGCTTGAGCATCCAATGTGAAGAGAAGTCATATATCCATCTACTGGAAGATATACTTGAAAATTAATGGCAAGATTGGCTTATTTGGATCAACCGTGGCCAAGGTTTGAAAAAGAGGACTTATGACCTAGATAATCATGAATGTTCGGTTCGATTTTGCTTTGAAAACTTTTGAGAAGTGGCTTTAAGATTTTTGAGAAACGGTTTAGAAAAGTCAAAACGTTTAGCTTACAGAAATAATCATGAGTCACAGGTCATGTCCTGATTGGAACGTTTTTTACTACAGATAAGGGTTTCACAAACGGCCTATCACAAACGGTTGACTTCGGCCCGTTTGTAGTTTGAGAAATACAAGTGGTTTGAAACCAACGGGCCAGAAGAGGGCTTCTACAAGCGGTTCGTGTCGAACCGCTTGTAAACCCATTTTCAAGCGGTTCGTGTCCCAATCGCTTATAGACTTCTGGCGGTTGGGGACATGAACCGCTTGTAGAAATGGGTTCTACAAGCGGTTCGGGACACGAACCGCTAGAAAGTAACTTCCTGGCGGTTCGGGACACGAACCGCTTGTAAAGGCCTAGTTTTCGAAAGGCTAAAAAGAAACTTTGTCCTACTCTATCAAAGAGCACGCGTGGGTGAGTTGGCTAGCTGGGTGAGGTGTGGGTCACGAGGAGGCATGAGGTTCCTGGGTTCAAATTCCACTTCCCCCAAATATTTTTTACCTTTTTTTACACACTATCACAAGCAGTTGAGGGAACCGCATGTGATACCTGGTTTCGTACAAGCGGTTAAAAAACCGCTTGTAAAGGGCTTTACGAACCGTTTGTGTCCAGAAGATGTGCAGTAGTGCTTAAACTGTTGTAAGTTATTCATTCTACTTGCTCAAATTGTCTAGAGAGTAAGATAATGAATATATCCAGACTATACATATCATATCTGACATCTAATGATCAAATGATCTCCATCGTACTTAAAAGCCAAAAAGATTTTAACATCTTTGGAGAGCTACTAGAAGGTGGATTATGTCTTCTGACTTCATGTAGCTGTACAGTCGCTGACCATATGTGTGGTGGTTTTGGCATTTTGTAAATAATGCCTTTCTCTCTCCTCTCCATCTTTTTTCTCTCTCTCACTAGGGTGCGGCATGGCTCACCGGGAGCCGGTGCTCTATCACTGGGTAACAATGCGTAGTTGACCATCTCCAACCATTTTTTTTTTATTTTGTTCTCTCCCCCCATTTCCTTTCTCTTCATTTTCAGTATCTTTAACAGCATTCCTTTAAAGTGAATAATATAGGGAAAGGAGAGAAAATCCCTTCTGAAGGGAATGAAAAAGAGAATCTCTTTTAAAAGGGCACGGTGAAGAGAATTTGTTAGAACATTAAAGGAAACGAAATTCTCTTTGTGACAGAAACATGTCCTGCAATGAGACTCCGTTGGAGACGGCCTTATGCCGGCTGTGCTCTAGCGCGAGCAAAGCTTTGGCTCATGTGATGTGAGAGAGATGGGAGAGAAGAGGATATGAAATGTATCCTTTTCTGTAGTGGTACTAAAAGATATGAGCCGCCGATAGATCTATCTTAGTCAACGATTACCAACTATGATTCATGTATCTCAGCACGATGATAGCGCGCAAAAATCCCTCTTCAGTTCAGTTCTCCGCTGCTCCCGGTCATCTCGTGCACCTCCGTGGTCGTCAACGGTCCCCCCTACCATTAGCTGTCCGACTGTGCCAACTCTCCTCAATTTTGCGGCTTGCCGGTTTGGTTTCTCCTTCAACGCCCTGGAGGGTCGCTTCAACCGACGGCGTCCTGCTCCTGCTCCTGGTTTCGCTGCAGGTTTGCGTCGATAGCAACAGTCTCCTGCCCCGCGCGCTCGCGAAAAGCCCATGCATGTGTGTTGATTCCATCAGGCCGCAACAGTTGACGTGAGTGTGATGCTCGATCACTGCTGACACGTTAATGTTAATACGTACTATTGTGTGGAGTTGAGCATCAGTAGCAGAAACCCTATAGTAGTATAGAAATGTTGAGCATCCGTAGCAGAAATCCTATAGTAGTATAGAAATAGAGTTTTAGAGATAGAGTTTCTGGTGAAGGAAAGAAATCTTTTAGACTGTAGTGTAAAGTGTGAAAGAATTTTAGAGTAATGGAGAGAGAAAATAGAGTAGAAGAGAGAGAAAATAGAGATAGAATTTCTAGTGTGGATGCTCTTCCGGAGGTAGAATCAAGCTGTCCACCCGATTAATGCATACGGAGCTTCCACAAATTCGTACCGTGATTGCAAGTTTGCAACCATCTTTTCTACATCTCCGTGCGAGTTTCTTGCTACTAGCCCCTCCGTCTTCAAGTACTCTTCCTATTTTTTTTTAAAAAAAAACTGAGATACTCCCTCGTTTTTATACGGAAGGCTGTTTTGTTTTGGCCCATAGACCAAGGACAGTGGTAAATTGACTCCCTAATTAATCACAGGGAACTCATTAATTCTTCTGGGCATGACTATACGAGAAGGCTTCCTTTTATGCTGTGCATGCAATTGTGTAGTGCATGGCTATGGCTGTGCTGTACACAGCAGGCAACGAAACATCGGAGTAAGTAAGGGGTGTTCTTTTGAGTTTATCTAAAAGTCTAATCTGACTTATCTCGTAACTTTAAAAATTTTCCAAGGTGGCCTCGAGAGTCGGATAGCCTTGATTTTTAGGATTTATGGAGCTTTTAGACACGTCTACGAGATTTAAAAAAAACGGATTCAAAAAGTAACAAAAAAGTCAGATAAGTCAATATTAGTCAGATAAGTCACGAAATAAGTCAAATAAGACGTGGCTAATATTGACTTATCTGACTTTTTTATTACTTTTTGAATCTCTTTTTTTTATCTCGTAGACGTGTCTAAAAGCTCCCTAAATCCTAAAAATCAAGGCCATCCGACTCTCGAGACAACCTCGGGAAATTTTCGAAGTTACGAGATAAGTCAGATTAGACTTTTAAATAAGCCTAAAAGAACACTCCCTAAGTTTGCATGCTCCTCCGGCTCTACTGGAGAGCATGTAATGGCATGAAGGGCAAGACTCGAAGGAATGCAAAGAAAACTCTTTGGGCACTGCATGCGCCTCACAAAACTAAACAAATTAACATTAATGCAAAACACGTCTAACATATAAAAACGGGAGAGTGCTTAGTACTTTGCTATTCCCGATACGGATATTCCTATTTTACCTCTGTTATCTACCTCGTTATTTATGCCACCCTATTTTGTCCATACAATTTAATTTGCTAGCTTTTCTCAAAAAATTTAATTTGCTAGCGAAGCATGGGCATCAAACTAGTTTTCCTTATAGTCTTTAAAGAATCATGTCAAAATATAGGTAACATGCATGATCACTGTCGGAGATTGGATAAAGTATGCTGACGGCTGGACCCATACATGACTTATCCCTAGGGGGGCGTACTCGAGAAGAATAAGGCTGGTTTGGCATGCTCGGGCTGATACCCCGGCGGATGGAGCTCATGAGTGGACCTCTTTACTTCAGGGTCGTTGAACATGTCGTCATGGGCCTCAAAGAGGTGCATCTAAATGGTCGGTCTTGGTGCTCCCTGTCGATGCTTGGGAAACGGTTCCCTCACCGAGCTTATTTGTTGATTGGGGCCAACTAACCCTTCTTCCTCAAAACTTTAACTTCGGAGGTGTTGAAATCTCAAGGAACACAGAGACACAGTAATTTACCTTGGTTCAGGCCCCTCGTGGTGGAGGTAATAGCCCTACATCCAGCCTTGCTAATATATTTTGAAGAAGATACAATGGGGTCCCTGTCCCAGGCTCCGGCAAGCTCTCGAGCAGAGATCAGAAGTCGCCTAGGGTTTCTCGGTGACGATGAGAAGAACTAGGGCTCTCGGTGTCTAATCCTAAGATTACAACCAATCTAAAGCATCCAAAGGTTGCTTCCCAGATGTCCTCTATAGTTCAATACAAGGGGGTATTTATAGCGTACAACAGATAGGCTATCTACGGCTAAACTAACAGCAGGTAGAGGTCCAGGCTTAATACACTTTCGTCCGATCCTCCAGTTTACACCCGATCTCGCCATATTCGCAAGTTCTTGTTGTAACCAACGCGCCATACTTGCGGATGAAGTCGTCTCTTGCAAGGAAACCATAAACCTCCCTGATGCAACCGTATCACGAGATTATCACGGCCACAATCCGGGCTCGCCTGGGCTCAGGGAGCCCGAGTTCTGAACGGACAAGACACACGAGCTAAGAACAACCCGTGCCTCCTAGCCTCCTGGGCCAAGGACAGCCCAGCCTAAGAAATCCTAACTCAAACGACCCACGACTGGACCCACTGGGCTCCTCAAGGCCTAGAGCCTAGGGTATATGCTCGGTCCCGTAGCCACAAGACCAGATGACGTCAGCAAGGCGTAATCCGATCCCAACACTCCCGCTATCTCAGGAATTCTTTCAAGCCTAGACTCCGAAGCCTTCTGAATATGGATATTTCTTGGGACGCAAGTTAGCGTGTTTTTAGAATATATTTGTAATTATGATAGGATTCATAGTTATCATGAGCGCTTTCCTGTTCGCATGGAACCAGGATTACGTATACCTTGTACTATAAATACCTCCCCTATGGGAGAGGGAGGACATCCCACATCTCACAACCTCATCGCAATAGCATAAACGCATCCGTGCGACTAGAGTAGGGTTATTATCTCTTTCCAAGAGGCCTAAACCAGGATAAAACCTATATCCAATCTACTCTCTATCTCGGCAAATCAATGCATCTACGATAAAAACTCTTTGTCAGAAAGGGGTTGTTTGATCCCTCAGTCGATCAACAAGTAAGTTTGGCGGGAATCGATTTCCCGATCGCCAACAATTACCAGCCCAAATATTTGCATACGGTGGGGGGTATTCCATTTTCCGAGTCAAAACCGTCGATTGAATAGCAATCAGTTTTGACATCTGAGGAGTAGTGCTCGCTGGTGACACGATTTAGTTGCTAAAAGCATGGCCAACGAGGTCTTCAAATGAGAATCTTCTTTATATTTAGATACTCTCAGTCTCTATATCATTTCAACAGAGTCTCTATGTCAGTTCCTAAATTTAGAGATTTTCTCTTCGAGTTTCTATATTTAGAGGTTTTCTCTCCTATCTATATATCTTTTTAGGACGGAGACTGTTATAGTGGATGGAAATATAGGAAATAAATAGTTTAAAAAAAAGAATATAGAGACTCAAATATATAGAGAACCTGTGCGTGCATGCGCATACTAGTTGCTATAAAAGAATATGCTATAAAAGTTGTTTCTTGTTGCACTCGACGGTTGAGACCATCTGTGCGTGCATGCGCGTACTAGTACTACTATGCTAGGCCGGGCGGTTTTGTGATGATATTCATTGATGGATACTGGATAGGGGTAATATAGTACGCAGTCCTTTCTCATTTCACATCATGCTAAGCAAAACGCATTATTGCACACATGTTTATATGCATAATACACACGTAAACATGTGCCCCGTTCTTTTTCCCATGTAGCTTATATTCTGAGTTAAACATTTCAGATTCTTAAAACCATTTCTCGAATATTTTAAAGTTTTTTCTTAAAGTCCTCAAAGTTGGTATTTATTCTGTTCCTATTCTGGAAGTAACTTTCCAAAACTCTTAAAACTCAACATTTCAGTGATTCTCTATCATTCAGCCGCAACCGAAAAATAACAGGACATATTTTCCCTGTTCTGTTAATTTAATTTAGCTCTGGTAAAGAAATATTTTCCTAACCACAGAATAGGAGGCCCTTCTCATTGCTATTTTTCAGGGTGCTATGATCAGTAATGTGTCACTCTCCTCTAATTAGGTCCGCACAAAAAAGGTAAAATATGTTCAATAATTCAGCCTAAAGTAAGTATAGGATTGAGTGTTGAAGTGGGGGCACAAATGATCGAGGAAGATCATCATGATACTGTCCCCAGACATGCTCGGTCCTTTTCCGATTCGTTCAGATATGCAATTTCTTATGCACCGGGAGAGCTATAGACAACACCAGAGTAGTGACATAGTGTCAGACGTGGAAAGTTGTCATTATCTGGATAATGTGCTGTGTGCATTCTGTTCAGTATTGACTTGGGATAATTTCTTGCCTAACAAAGTAGAGACAGATGTCTTTCAGATCATTGGCAGGTCAATACGCCTTTCGTTCCTTTTTTTTTTTTGTTTCCGTGCAATTATTCGCTCGTTTAGTTGTGCCAGGTTCGATTGATCTGTGGCGGATGACAATAGGAGCAACAAAAATGTGTGAAAAAAAAGTATATTTCACTTAGTCCATCTCTAGCAAATACTTCAAATATCTCCTCTACAACACTATTCTATACGCATTCTATTCATCCTCCAAAATTTATTCACTTTATAATACACTCTAAAAGATTCCTCCTATCCAGCAGACACTATCCTAAAAAATCAAATGAACAGTGTTTTACAGTTCTGCTAGAGATGCTTAGTGAAGTATCATGCTCCGTTACTCCATCCCTAGACCGGAAAACCAAGTGTTTTGCCTCCCCTCCCCCTCCCTCTGAACTTTTGAAACTGACACAAATAACCATTAATTTAAGGTGGCTTTGACACCCACATGGAGTTTAACATGGCGATAGCCCACACAAAAGTCACATATTAAATTATCTTCCTTCTCTCTCTTCCTCTCTCTCCCCTTTGACTTCCCCTAAGCAGTGTTTTCTCCCTATTAGCTTCTCCCGAGCTTAACCATGGGTCCTCCAAACGACGATGTTCATGGCATGGGAGAGGAGGGTCTCGTCAGGAAGGATGTCATGCGTGGGAGGATACTGACGCCGAGGGAGGGCATCATCAGGTGGACTCCGCTTTGAGGGAGTAGCCAAAGCTAGGGGTGACGTCGTGCGGCGTGTGTCCTAGATCTGGAGGCAACCTCCAGCCCAAGACACCCATCTCCTTCTTTCCCGCGCCAACCATCTCCGCCTCTTGCCTGAACTAGCCACCTTAGCCTCCTCCCATGCAGCCCACTAGCTCCGCCTCCTGCCCGAACTGGCCTCCTCCGCATCCTTCCACACTGGACACCTTTGCCTCCTTCCCACGTCGACCAACTCTAACTCCTCCCCAACGCTTGCCACCTCCTCCGGCGCGACAAGCTCCCTCACTACGCCAGGCACCTCCTGTGACTGTAAGCCAGCGACCTCCTCGCTCTAGTGAGTAGAAAGACAAAGGGGGGAGAGGGGATGAGAAGAAGTTTGATGTCACTTACATGTGGGTGATGCCATGTCATAACCACATGGACGCCACGTTGTAGCCACGGTGTCAGCACCTCCTCAGAGGGTTATTTGCATCGGTTTCAGAAGTTTAGTTGAGACTAGATAGAATACTTAATTTTTTGATTCAAGGTTGAAGTAGACGGAGCTCAATACATAGTTGACGAGTAAAATAGATATTTTTTATATATGTGTGTGTCTGTAGACACACACAAAGAATTATGTGGTTTGCAATATGCAACAAGGGTAATCTGCCCCTCTCTTCTGTTTTTTCAGTTATTTACATATCTTTTAAGTTACATGAATATGAAAAACCTTACATTAGTCTTTACACATTAAAAAAAACACTGAACAACTCTTCAAGCATCCCTTGGTGCTATCTCCCGGGCTGAATAACCACATACTGCAATCAGGAAAAAACAATTTAATAATTAAGATGATGCGTCTATTATATTATGCAGAGAGATCACAGAAGATCGGTGCCGATATTAATTCGCGCGTGATGTGGACACACCTTGATCTGCTTCCGGTTGTAGGTGTAGGTGACGTGGATGCGATGGTCGCCGCCGCTGCTGATGACGGCCGGGTAGGAGAACTCCATGGCCGCGGCGTCCTCCAGCGTGAGGACCTCCCTCCACGAGTCGCCGTCGTCGCCGGAGACGGCCACCTTGAGCTGCCCCCTCGTGCGGCCGTTGTACGCGAGCACGAGCTCGCCGCCGCGCGTCCTGACCCCGTCAATGCCTGCATGCAACACCGGTGCGTACACCTGAGAGGCTGAGAGCCCGCTCCAAGACAACAGTACAATACACAACATGCATAGAGCTCGACCAGAGCACGAATATAATATGGATTCGTATCCTCTAACATTGGTATAGGTGTATAACAATATATCACGATATGATATTACTTGCTAACCGTTAGATCAAGAACTAGAGACAAATCAACGAAAATATTATGCTATAAAATATTGTAGCAGGAAAGAAATATCGTAGCATAGTTTTTTAGCAGCTGATCGAAACCATTCATTCTTGATACGTGACTAAGATACCAGAAATATCACGGCGGTCGGATGATCTCAATCGGTGAGAAGATTGAAGGGGCCTGACCTGAGTTGGGGTTGGGCAGGCTGGTGGGCGTGGCGTGGCTCCAGGTGACGCCGCCGTCCGCGGACTCGGACATGTATACTCTGCCGAGGGTGGTGAAGGAGCGCATGAGCACGCGCAGGGTGCCGTTCGCCGCGGCCAGGTACGGGACGGGCTGGATCACGCCCAGCGCCGCGTCCTTGACGTAGATCGGCCCGTGCCGCTTCCACGACAGGCCGTAGTCCTCGGTCACCTGCCCAAGCCAAGGCCTTTTAGCCCACTATCACCGTCCACACGGGCTAAATGTTCGGAAGGGCCCAATCTTTGGGCTGCCTAGGCAGAGCGAGAGGGAAAACTAGCGGCCCATTAAACATGATTTGTAATTTTGTATCGAGCTGATACTAACCGGTAGTGAACCAGTGATAGTAAGATTCTTCTTTTGTGAAAAAAAAAAGATTTTTTTTACAGCTAAAAGAAGGGAGAAGTGAACTGGCTCACGTCTATCCACGAGCCCCAGGAGCTCCAGCTCTCCACCGAGGAGCCGCACAGCAGCCGGCCATCGCTCAGAAGGAGCGGCTTGTTCTTGGTCGGGCCGAGGATCCCCGGAGGCAGCAGCTCGCGCCGGAGCCACGTCGCGCCGCCGTCCGCCGACCGCTTCATCGCTCCGCTCCAGCTGCGCACGTCGGGGCCGATCTTGTAGAAGAGAAGCACCGTCTGGGCGCTGCCCGGGGGCTTGAACAGCACAGGGTTCCACATCGGCACGCCCTGCTCTTCGTCGACCACCTTCGGCGGATGCCACCGCCCATCCTGGCAGCAGCAACAAAAGCAGCTTTGATCTCATGAACCAGCCATCGCCAAGAACTGAAAGAAAAAAGATCACTTCTTGGACGATGAACGATGTGCATCTGGTACGCTTCACGCCGTCGTACCTTGAATCGTTGCAGCCAGATTTTCACATCTGGAGCGCCTTCCTTGGAGCCGGCGAAGTAGGCCACCAGGAAATGGTCCTTGTCAACCTGAGAATGAAATTCAGTGGCACTTGATCCACGCGCGGTTATGCGGCTGGATTTTGCAAGGAAGAAATCGGTTTCGAGTCGGAGCGGAGGAGCAGACCTCTACGATGGTGGAAGCGTGGCAGCTTCTGAACGGGGCGGCGCCGGCGGGGAACGTGAAGCCCTCGCTCACCACCGCCCAGCCGCCGCTGGAGTTGGTGCCGCCGCCGTCCAAAGCCTCCCTCCTTGACGGCACCTCCTTCCTGCGTGAACTGCACCGGTAAAGATTCTCCCTCTTCCCTGAGGCTGAGACGAAGAAGCACAGTGTACTTGCCTGTGTCTCGGGCCTCTCGGCGCAGGCTGGTCGTCGGCCGCGGCTAGCAGGCAGGTCAGGAGCAAGAGCATGACGACGCGTGTCGGCGGCAGCGTCGCGGCCGTCGTCGCCGCCGCCATCGTTCTGCTCTTCCGAGAAGGGAACCGAAGGTTGGTGTATAGGTCGATGTCTTGGTGCAGCTTTGCAATATTCCTCTCCGAGCCACCCGCATCGATCGGTCGTCTCTCTCTGATGCTCATTTGCTTAATTTCCTCTTGACCACGTCGCGTGGAACAACATCTTGGCTGGATACGGTAGACTAGGAGAATCGAGGATGATTAGATTTGACCTCATGAGTAGGAAGAAGGGGTTATGGACTAGCGGCACGTACGTATGTACCTAGGGTTGTTGTCAATAATTTCCATGTTGATTACTAGAACTAAACCTGAGAAATTCAGAGCTGTAAGCCTGAAAACCAAGTAGGTGCACGTAGAAATTTTCTTGGCTGGCTGCTGAGGAAGCGGTCTAAGCTTGGGAAGCCACGGTATTCTACTAGCCCTCCTTTAATTGGGGTGTCGATGTCGAAGACGTGAGACTGCGAGAGCGAATCACACGAATGCGACCGGCACTGGGAATTTAGGTCATGTTTTGCGGCCTTCTTTTCCTGCGTGACATGAACAGGCACCGGGCAAATTAAAGGACCGCTTCTCTTGGCGCATGTAACGAATTAATTTGAATTCTCTCTACGCATGAAATTTATCTAAGTGTGGCATATGCCACCGTCATGGCAAGATTTGATAGAAAATGTGTGCATATGATATATGGATCAATAACTTAAAAAAATGAGGATTTTTATTATTATTATTGGACACTTGGACAGGTGCCAATAAGTACAACCAAATCCTGTCATCTATGTGCGAGGGTAGGATTGAAAAAGTCCCTCTTCCTCCTCTCACACACCATCTCACATGAGCAAGGCCAAGAGGAATCTGATGATTGATGAAGGCGGTGGCGGACCGGCGACGGTGGCGGTGGTGCGCGAGCCGGCAGACAACGAGGAAGATGGTGATGCTGGGAGAGATGGAGGAAAGAGAAGGAGAGGAGAAAGTACAAATTTGTCCTTCTATACATTAGTTCCTTCAGGTTATACTAGAAGATACCGTTTAATGATAGCCATTAAATTGAGCATGATAAACGATCCTGATTAAAGATATCAGGATGTACTAAAGTACCCAGAGCTATAAAACTCCTTAAAAAATGTAAAAAGCTGTAATATGGTGTTGAACTAAACACTAGCTATGTTTATGCTCTTAGCGCAATTATGACAAAGAGCGCGGCTTTTGCGCCCAGCTTTAGAACTCTGTCTTACTTTCCCAAAGCCGCTTCGCCGCATTGCCGCCGCTGGCAAAGCCGTCCCCGACCCGCCACGCCAAGACGCCGAGGCCACGTGGCGTGGTCGCTGGCCGCACCGGGATGGTCGCCGGTGACAAATGGCGCTGGCTCGGTATGCTAGAAAAGCGTGTATCTCGAGCCCGGGTGGAGGGGGTAGGATAGGACGGGGAGCTCCATAGATGAGCGTGGATGTATTTTCATTATGACAAATTGTGACAAGGTTCGCGTAGAAGCAAACATGTCCAACTGCCACGCAAGTGAGCAAGGGGGCACGCACACAACAGTGGCACACAGCTAGGCGACGCCAAGGTTGCGGCTGCTGCATACTGTGTGCCACGCCACAGGGCACGGTGCGCGCGCGCTGCATGCACCATATTTCCGCCTACAAGCGCCTGCGCCGCGACAGAAACGGCCTCACGTCACACTGTCATGTCCACAAGGAACCGGTCCCACCGGCCCCTCTACGCGGCACCGCGCCCGCGCCACCACGCCCTACGTGTCTTCCCCCGCCTCCGTCCTCATCCCGTCCCCGAGCGGCCTTGGGACGCGCACCCCACGGTCACTCCGCCGCGTCCTTCCAAACCCCGGCGATGCCTTTCCGTTCCGAGCACCCCACTATTTATCCGCGACGCCGCACGCAGCTCAGGCATCACTCGTTCGCAAGTACAGTGCTACAATGGCGCGCTCTTTCATCGCTGCTTCTGCCGCTTGCGCGCTGCTCGTCTTGCTCGTGGCGTCCGCCGGGGCCGCCGGCGCCGCGCGCGCTGATGAGGCGAGCGGAGACGACATACGGCAGCTGCCAGGCGGCGGCGGCGGCGGCGCCGGGAGGAAGGTCGGGGGCAGGACCGAGGTGAGGGACGTGGAGGGCGACAAGGAGGTGCAGGAGCTCGGCCGGTTCTCCGTCGACGAGCACAACCGCCGCCGAGAGTGCTGCGGCGGCCGGCTGGAGTTCGCCAGCGTGGTCGCGGCGCAGCGCCAGGTTGTATCCGGGATCAAGTACTACCTCCGCGTCGCCGCCGCTGAGGATGGAGACGGCCAACGCGAGTTCGACGCCGTCGTGGTCGTCAAACCCTGGCTCGAGTCCCGTACGCTGCTCAGGTTCGCGCCGGCAGCCACGCCAATTGAGTAACATATATAGCTGTACGTGTCTTTTTGTGCGCCTTCTCGTAGGCTTGCATAAATAAATCGTAGGGTTAAAATGTAAGAGAGATCAGTGGAGAAGGCTGTATGTTGCGGCGATCGACGTTTTGTGTATATAGAGCATGCATGAGCGTGTCACAATAAAAACTGTACAGTGTTGTTCTACCTCTACGTACGTGATGGCATGTCAGTATGTCACTCGCCAAATCGGTCGCATTTCGTGTTTTGTTACTGTATTGCTGCTCAACTTTGGCTCGCAGGTATTGGAGAACCTGTTCATCGGCACAAGCTAATGGAGTCATGTTTCCTTTCGTGAGCCGAGACAAAAAAAAAACGAGAGTTCGACCATGCCTTTTTCATTAGCAATACTGTTAACTTTACTCCAAAAGCTTAGCTTCACCCTGGTCATCGGCGGACGAGGCGAGCTTGCGCGGGAAAGCCAGAGTGCACGTGATGCCCGCGCGCCGCGCCAAGGCGCCGCATGCAACGCGCATGCACGTCTCCAGTCCAAACACACCACCCTATATCACCATCTCTTGCACGTCTCCGCAGAAGTGCGAAGTCCAAAGCAAAAGCTAGCAGAGCATGGCTTCCCGACCGTGCACGCTCCACGGCGGCCTCCCCCTCGTCGTTCTTGTGCTCATACTCTCCCCGCTCTCCTCCGCTCGCCTCGCCGGCGAGCTCTGGCAGGAGGGCCGCGGCGGC
Organism: Olyra latifolia; assembly: GCA_036346145.1. Classification (NCBI taxonomy): domain Eukaryota; kingdom Viridiplantae; phylum Streptophyta; class Magnoliopsida; order Poales; family Poaceae; genus Olyra; species Olyra latifolia. The sequence goes on along the minus strand of CM070523.1, from coordinate 4,713,725 downwards.
GGCGCCGGGAGGATCGTCGGCGGGAGGACGGCCGTCGAGGGCGTGGAGAGCGACAGGGAGGTGCAGGAGCTCGGGTTCTTCTGCGTCGTGGAGCAGAATCGGCGCGGGTCCCACCAGCTGCTCTTCTCCAGGGTCGTGGCGGCGCAGACGCAGGTGGTCGCCGGGATCAAGTACTTCCTCCGCATCGTTGCTTGGGACAGCCACGGCGCCGGCGAGCACGTGTTCGAGGCCGTCGTCGTTGTCAAGGCTTGGCTGCCGTCCCGTGTGCTGGTCTCCTTCGAGCCGGCCGTGGCTGAGCAACCAGGATACGGGTACCCCTAGCTGAATCGGCGTATCAGTCGAGATGTAGGATGGGTATGCAGCAGTGTACTGTGATCTGGCCTTCAGAGCGTGTGACAGTTCAGTAAAATGCCTGCCGTGCAACAATCAAAAAAAAAAAAATGCCTGCCGTGCTGCAGCTCGTGTAATAGTGATAGGTGCAAGTTGAATATGGTGCTGTCCTCAGCTACATCGATCTCTATGCATCGATCCTAAATTAAAATGATGTGAATCTTCTAAATCTAAATGGATCCCTCCTGCTTAGCAATAAGCATAGACGACTAATGAAGGGCCTCCGGTCAGGGTTCACAAAACTTTTTCAAAATTTGCTACCGTGAAAAACCATATAACTGCTCAAAAAATATCTTCCGAATTTGATTTAGAGAACCTCTCGAGTAGCCAAGAAAATGGCACAAAAAGTAAACCACTTGAAAAACGCTAAAGAAACAATTCTTTTTTTTTTGAGGTGGGGCAGGAAAACTGCCAACCATGTATTAATAGCAGGGAAAACAAAGGGTTACAAGATGGGGGGGAGAAGAAGCAAAAAAGCAAACTCCCCCCCCCCGGGGGGGGCAACAGACGCTAGGTAATTACAAAGCTAGCCCCAGCGGCCACCCAAAGCCGTAGGCATCTAAAAGGGAAGAAACAAAGGCGGGGCGGACGAGCTCGGTTGCCCGGAAGACACGATTGTTGCGCTCAATCCAAAGATGCCAGATAGTCGCCGAGACAAGCGGCAGGCGCCATGAGAGGTTGGCTCAGAAGATGTCCTCGACCACCGCTAGAGAGGCGGAGCGATGGAGCAGATCGACAGTCCAGGGGTGGGAGTGCGGTGGAGGCGACCACTCGTGTCGAATTTAAAGAACTGAAGTCGCAGTTTAAAAATAGGTGCTCGGGGTCTCTGATTCTGGCGCGAGAGGCGAAGTAGTCGTTGGGCAGGTGTCTTCTCAGGAGGGCATCCGCTGTTAAGACACGTTTGTGGAGCAGAGCGAGGAAGAAACGCGCCGGGGGCCCAGTGTTTCCAGACTCGCTTAGCCGGGAGGCAAGTGCAAGGAAGGCGCAAGTTGTAGGCGGACTTGACCGAGAAGGAGCCATCGCGCGAGAATCTCCAGGTGATCTGGTCATTGGTTCCTTCCACTAAAGCGGTAGAAAGGATTTGGCGGAGCAGCGAAACGAATTGGGGAGCTAATTGTGGGGAAAAATTCCGCCTGAGGTCGGAGATCCAAGTGTTGTTTGCCAGGGCTTTCGAAACCGATCTGGTTTTCCCCGAGGAGGCCTTGAATAATAAGGGAGCTAGCAGTTTAGGGGCAGTGCCAAACAGCCAGTGGTCATCCCAGAACGAAAGTTGCGCCCCGTTGCCAAGGGTCAGACGGGAGCCAGCCTGGAAGAGCGCCATATCGGGGCCAGGTTGGCTACCCAGCGTGCCAACCCAGACCTTCGGAGGGAGGGATTTGTTCAGCCAAAGCCAACGAAGGCGAAGCGCGCGAGCAAAGCGCGTCAGGTCTAGGACGTCCAGTCCGCCCAGAGAAACCGGCGAGCAGACGACGTCCCAGGGGATTCGACAGTGGTCTCCGGAGACGGAGGCAGAGCCGTTCCAGAGCCAAGCCCTCCTGATCTTGTCAATCCGTTGAAGGACGGATTTGGGGGGTTGGATGACGGAGAGTAGGTAGGTTGGCATGGCCGAAAGGATGGACCTGAGCAGGGTGAGTCTACCTCCCTTTGACATGAGAGGGCCCCGCCAGCCCGCTAAGCGATTTGAGATCTTGTCGATGAGTGGTTGGAAATGAACGTGGCGAAGTTTTTTGATAGAGAGCGGGAGGCCGAGGTATTTAAGAGGGAAGGAAGCAAGACTGGCAGGGAAATCACGAAGAATGTCAGCGAGGTGGAGGTGCTCGCATCTGATGGGGACGACCTGGCTCTTCGAAAGGTTTGCTCGGAGACCCGTAATTTCACCGAACTCATGAAGCAGAATCGCCAGGGAGGAGGTGTCACTCTTGGTGGTATTGAAGAAGATGGCGGCGGCGTCCGCAAAAAGGGAAGCACGAAGGTTAGCTGGGATGCCGCGAACGGGGGAAAGCACACCAACTTCTTGTGCCCGCTGAAGAAGAGCAAGGAGCGGTTCGATGGCGAGATTGAAGAGAAAGGGCGAGATGGCGAAGTCCCCTACGGTGGTGAACGGTGTTGCCGAGGTGACCATTTTGGATGACCTTTGAGGTGGAAGAGGCAAGGGATAGGACGATCCAGTCCCGCCAACGAGTGCCAAAACCCCGAGCGCGAAGATTGTCGAGGAGATAGGTCCAGGAGACCGAGTCGAAGGCTTTCTCGAGGTCGAGCTTGAGCAAGAGGGACGGGGTGCGGGATTTGTGAAGGGCCTTGGCTCTGCCTTGGACAAAGAGAAAATTATCCTGGATGTGCCTGCCCTTGATGAAAGCACTTTGGCTCGGCGAGATTAGCTCATCCATGAAAGGGGCAAGGCGGGAGGAAAGGATTTTAGTGAAGAGTTTGCCCAGACTGTGGATGAGACTGATGGGGCGGTAGTCGGAGGCGGAGGAGGGGTTCTCTTTTTTAGGGAGCAGCACAACATGGGCACAGTTCAATGCCTCGAGGCCCGGACCGTTAAGGTTGAAGAGGCTTTGCAGAGCTTGGAGGAGATCAGGTGCAACGATGTCCCAGCAGGCCTTGTAGAAATCCCAAGTGAAGCCATTGGTGTGATGCCTCGTACTGGGCCGACGGCCCAGCCCAGCCCAGCACCGCCCTGGCTTTAAGGCAACAGTGGATGAGGATGTTAGTCCTCATCTCTTGCTCGTTCCTCCTGCTACCTCTGCTGCTCTGACCCGTTCGCCGTCGTTGCCGTGGCCGTCGTCGTCGCCGCCGGCCGCCGTTGTCATCCAGCCGATTGGGCCGCCAGGTTGGTCTCATCCTTGTCCTCCTCTCCCGCCATGTCTACTCTGTCCAGCCCGTGCACCGCTGTTTGCTCTTGTCCGTCGTCTTGCCGCGGTCGCGCCGCCATGATCAGCATAGCCAAGCCGAGCCACCTCCTCCCGTCTTGCCAAGATGCCTCTCCTCTCTTTGCAAGACCTTGTTGCCTAGTCCTAGCCGGCTAGGAAAGCAGCAGGAAGAAGAGGAAGAAAAGAAGAGAGGAAGAAGAAGAGGCTAGGGATTTCATGAGGATTTAGGGGAAATGAGTTTGGGGATGATTTATCTATGATTTAACCTTCTTATCCTCGGATTAGGATGGGATTTAGGGGAGATTTCAAAACCCTAGTATGAAAATTCATGATTAGGTGCTAAGACAAGTTATGCAGCAGCTTGTGACTTTAAATCGAGGTGTTTACGTTCAGAATTGAAGCCCGGTCAAATTGTATGAATTGTAGCTTATGTTTCTAGCTTTCCATAGAGTCGTAGAACGCGCAAATCGAATGAACGGTTTGGGAGATATGACCATTTTCACGCTGCTGTCCAGATTTGGGTTAAGGGACAATTTAATTATGCTAAGACTAATGTGATTTATCTAATGACTAATCCTAGCGCTAAATGGTATGATAGATGTAGGCTTAGTCTTGTACGGCCTAGAAATGCTCAGAAATGATTGGTTAAGGGTTCTACGCCCAAGGCTTACCTTGACGTGATGCTTTGCTATGGTGCGGATGTGGTTAAGTTGGATGTTTGCTATGTAGGTGGTTTTGCCTTGGGATCGGCTTCGACATCCCGCCCTTCTGCCTCGTCTGGTAACAGAGGCAAGTACCTAGTAATATGATGACATGTATAGTTGATGTTTAATTTGTCTGTTCTCTAATTGGTTGCTTGAGCTGAATTTGGATTGCTATGATGGGGTTTATCATGAGAAATGCTATGAACTATTATGCTATGAATCTCACACATGTTAAGTACCAAGTTAATGATCAAGTACCTAACGTTAGAGGCGCTATGTGGACAAAGGGTTCAACTTCATGCATTTGCATTGCATTATGCACCATAAACATGTCATACATGATGGTCTACTTGGTGAGACAAATACCTACTTATGTAGGTCTCTCGAGATCGACTGGAGAATATGATGGTGGGCATCGGCCAATGTCCACTCTGCTTTACCGGTAAAAGCTATGAGATGAGATGAGCATGTAGAATGTTAATGGGCATGCATATGGCATGAGCATGAGTATGGGTTTGTTTGCTATTACTTTAACTCTTCAAATGATACTCATCGACCAATTAAATGTGAACTGTTCATTTCTCATTTTATTATGTACTTGCTGAGTCCTGGACTTACGCTTGCTTCTTTATGTTTTTCCTTTTAGGTGAGCCGTGACGATGACATGCATTGGGAAGGGCATAGCAGCACTTTTGACACTTTTGACCACAGTACTTAAATAGTGGATGCTTTAATATGTTGAGTTAACTTAGTGGTCAAAGTCTTTTAGAATGTTATGTAATGTCCATATGAATAAATAGCCGCATGTAATATCTGGTTTGCTTGGTTATGGATTGCTCTAGCTACACCAAGGTGGGTTTGGTGTGAGGTGCTTGGTTCTGAGTTCTGGGATGAGACGTGCTCAAAGATTATGTTTTGGACATGATATATATTATTATTTGCTTATTGCCTGTGTGTGGATGTCCAGTTTTTAGATAAAACGCTGCCGAAATCTTGAATGATGTATGATGTTAGTAGCATTTCGGGCCTGGGAGTGTGCCGGGGTGTTACAATTGGGGCCTGGGGCCTTGCTGCTGGGGAGGCTGAAAACAACCTGCTTCAGTTCTTCAAGCGAGAGGGCGTCTTCCAAGGAGGAGAGGTCTAAGGCGGGCAGGCCAAGGAAGTCCCAGTTGAATGATCGTCTGCACTGGTTGCGGATACCTGGGGCATCGTCACCGAAGATGGAGCAGAAGTGGCGGTGGAGGGCGTCGGCCATGTCCTGGAGTTCGGTGTGGGAGCCGGCAGGACTCTGGAGGGAGAGGATGAGGTTTTTGCGGCAACGGCCACTGGTCCGGAGGTGAAAGTATTTGGTGTTGGCGTCGTCGAGCTTGAGCCAGTTAAGCCGGGAACGTTGTTTCCACTTCATTTTTTCAATCACGCTGAGGCCGAGAACTCTCAACTTAACCCGTCGGCGCAAATCAAACTCGGACGGGGAGAGGGCGCGCGACTCCATGGCCACATCAAGGAGGCGGATGAACTAGGAGGCAATGGCGAGTTGGAGTTTGACGTCGGCCACAAGGGAGTTGCTCCAGGCTCTAAGGGCTGAGGCAGTGTGGAGGAGTTTAGACTTGAAACGATGCAGAGGATGAGCCGGAAGGCGAGAGAAATCCCCTCATGCTTGTTGCACCACTTCAGCGAACCCGGGCAGCTTGGTCCAGAAGTTCTCGAAGCGGAAACGCCTGGGGGGCGGGGAAGGTTCTCGACGGTGAGGAGGATAGGACAGTGGTCTGAGGCCTTCGAGGAGAGGGGGATGAGGGAGTGGGATGGGAAAAGCGTTTCCCAAGCGGAGTTGGAGAAAGCCCGGTCGAGTTTGACCAGAGTAGGGTTGGATTGTTCGTTGCTCCAGGTGAAGCGGCGGCCCGAGAGATGGAGCTCTTTGAGGAGGCAACTGTCAAGGGTGGAGCGGAAGCGGGTCATGAGGCGGCGGTTGAGGTTGAGATTGTTCTTATCGGAGGCTTTGTAGATCAAGTTGAAGTCACCTATGATCAGCCAGGGGGAGGTGACGTAGCTAGCAATGTCTTCGAGTTCCAAGAAGAAGGCTTCTTTTTCGGAGTCGACGGTAGGGCCATAAACCGTGGATATCTCCTAGCTGTCGCTGCTACCCCGGGGGGAGACCCGAGTAGAGATGGAGTGCGGGCGTAGGGTGGGGTTGGATAACTGGACGTGGGAGTCATCCCAAAAAAGCAGCAGACCGCCCCTGGTGCCAGCGGCCGGGAGATGGAGAGCTCTACAAAGCCGATGGCCACAAACCTCCATGAGCAGGCTGTGCGAAGGGGAGGAGAGCTTGGATTCTTGGATCGCGAGGACGGTGGGGTTGTGCTAACGGACTAGGTTGGCAACGACGTCCCGCTTGGCGGAGGAGTTGAGGCCACGAACGTTCCAACTAATGATCTTCATAGGAACCAGACGAAACGGCTAGGAGGGGAGAAAGGGTTGAACAAATCCCACGCAGGGGGCGCTGGACCCTCATCGCATCACACGCAGGTGATTCTGAAGAACAAAGGTGGAGAATGGCAGATACAATGAAGAGGGCGAACCACACGCAGGTGGTAAGAGAACTAGACCCGACACGCCACACGCAGGTGGGACACAAACAAAGGACACGCACACGCAGGTGGGACACAGACAAAGGACGCGACCACACGAAGGTGGACCCAAGGGCTGAAGAGGACTAAGCATAACGCAGCTGGCGGCGACGAAGCGAAGGGGAGGGAGGCGAGACTAGGCATGCGAGCCTAGGCATGGCCTGCCTCTAGCGCGTCAACACCGACCACGGCAAGGTCGACGGAGGGTCTCGAGAGGCCGCAAAGGTCAGCAACTGCAGAGAGCGTGCTCTCAGGGAGAGGGGTGGAGAGCAGGGAAGGGAGCTGGACCTCTAAATCATCGACTGCAGAGGGAGGGGGGCCAAGCTTGAGGGCCAGGATCCGCTGAGCCTTGCGGATGGCTAGGACGGGAGAGGAACCGGCAACGGCTGCGTCGACTGCACACGGCGAAGTTCTGAGCTGGCAAGACGACGACGGCGGCCTTAGGGCGGGTGGCCCTAGGGGGATGTCGATCAGTGGGGCGGGGGTGTGAGCAGTGGCTCTAGCAAGAAGGGACTGAGCTGGAGAGGGGGGGCGGTGGGAGGTAAAGCAGCCTCGAGCAGCATCGAGTCGAGGTGGGTTGCCGGGGGGAGGGAGCAAAGAAGAAGTGGAAGCAAGGGGTCGGACGGGGCTGAGAGCTGAGCTGGAGCTGCTGGGCGGAGCGGAGTGTTGGGAGGGTGGGCTGCCAGCGGTGGAGACAGGTCGGCCTGGGGGAGAGTGGGCTGGGCCGAGACGGGGGGAGGTCGACCTTGGGGGAGGGAGCTGGGTCGAGCTGGGTGCGAGCTGGGCCGAGACGGGAGGGGCAGGCCAGCCAGGGGTGGTGCGAGCTGGGCCGAGAGGCTGCCCTGGGGGGAGGGAGCTGGGTTGAGCTGGGATGCAGGCCGGCCAGGGGAGGTGCGAGCTGGGCCGAGACGGGGGGCAGGCCGGCCAGGGGTGGTGCGAGCTGGGCCGAGAAGGAAAGCAGGTGATGGGGTGAAGCGGGCAAGCGGGCGTGGACCTGGCATGGTGGATTTTGAATCACCAAGACCCAAGGCAGGGCAGGGGTGCAGAGGGTGGGCCTAGGGACAGATGTGTCAAGACCGCATTGGGAGGGCACCAGCGAGGCGCGGCTCTCGACGCCGGCGAAGCACGCTGGGCGGGGACGGCGGTCACGGAAGATGAGGCACAACCCACGGCGGTGCTCCGGCCAGCGTCAGAAGGGCGGACGCCGGGGCGAAGGGCTCTCGCGACGCCGGCGAAGAGAAGGCGAGCCGGGAGCGGGATCGGGGCGCTGGCGGGGTTAAGAGCGACGACTCGCCGTGAGGGGCGCGAGGGCGAGGCGGGGAGCGCGAGGAGGAGGAGCACTCGCAGCGGCGGAGACGCCCGAGCGCGACAAGCAGGCCGTGTCGCTGGAGGAAATCGGGCGAGCCGCCATGACGGGCGCCGGCAAGCGGAACGAATCGCCGCGATGGGGCTCGGACGGGTTGAAGGAGGAGGCACCCGACGAGGCCAAGCCGGGACGGCGAGAGAAAGGCCCAGCCCGTCCGGCGCGGTCGTCATCGTCGAGTCCGTCCGGGCGCCTTGACCCGAAGAGCGGCAGCGGCCGGGCTCGACGGGAGGGCGACGACGACGAAGTCGGGACCCCTACCGCCAGAGATGAGACAGGATGCGGGCGCGCCGCCGACTTCGGAGGAGACGGACAAGAAATCCTCGACGACGCTAACGCAGGCGAGCACACGATGTTCGGAGACGTGGGGGGCGCGCCGAGGCGCCCGCTTAGCCGCTGCGGCCGCATGGTCGCCGGGCGGCGCGCCTCCATGTACGGCGACGGCTCAACCAGGGAGAGCGCCACCTCCAGGGGGATTGAGGCGGGGTCGGCCGTCCAAACCCAGACGCGGAACGATGAGGTGTCAAGCCGGAGGCCGGTGGTTTCGTCGACGACGTCCACGCGGCCGCTCCCGGTGAAGACGCGCTATGAGACCCATTTCGGTTAAATCTACCGAAAATGTTCCTCAAAAGCACAATTACCCAGATGCAACAAAGCTGCGAGCCGATACAAAGTTCACTTTATTATATGAGGAGATATTCATTTTACATAAAATATTACAACTCGGACCTCATCAGACACTTACATTGTTGCACAAGTTGTGAGGATAGGAAAAGCTCTCTAAAACTAAGACTCTAGAAACCAATAATGCCATAATTGTTCAATTCCTCCATGGAAGATTTCTCAAAATCGTCAGAGTCGAAGACTGAAAATAGGTTATTCTCACATAGTGGGTAAGTACCAACAGTACTTGCAGATTCCTATTAGGAAGCTTAACTTACGATATGCAGGGATTCGACAAGAAGTAAGGTTTATACAGGAATGTAAATGCAATGATATACAATAGATTCAAGAACTTAAGGTTTAAAAGAACTTTTAATAAACTGGTTGACACATTTTCATCTCTCCATAATACTATCACCATTCTCCACCTTCTACCTGCCTTATGTAGCGCCATACACCATAAACTTCTCTTGAAAGCATGAGTTTATTGAATAAGAGAGGCATCACCCAGTTTGACACAACTTCATATACCCGAAGTAGGGTCTATCGATGATTTTGTTATTAGCCCTACAGGACCTACCCAGCTTTACCCATATAACAACTTCTTATATGGATGGGTGGTATTTGTGTCATTATTACTCATTATACTCCAGTTTTTATATGAGCACAGCCTAGTTGTATCCCCTTGACAACAGGTACCATTGTAGGTCTTGTATGGCATATGTCCCCCTTGAGTCTTACCGGGCAATAGCCCCTTGCGCCTTACCGGGCGATAGATTCTCATAGGATATATATATAGCTCCAAGAGTTACTGGCCTAGTCCAACTTCACTACACCTGGTGGCTCATATGAAATTCTTTTCTCGTAACATCCCTATGTCCAGATAAGCATCCCATACTACGTACTTATCCACATGGCAAAAGATTGACTTATCCTACGCAATTTAAATATTTCAAAACCTATTCTAGGCTTCAAAAGGATAGGGCTAATCAACAATAGGTAAGCTTTCTGGTGTTTGTAGCTTGGCATGACCATTTTATAACACATGAAATAATAATTTGGCAAATGAAGTAATAACTAAAAAGTAATGCATATATGATTAAACAAGTAGGAATTCAATGTGCATCAAAGGAATAGAAACCTGCCTTGGTTATGGTTGCTACTAAACTCCTTCTGTTCTATCCTTGATTATCATCTTCGTTCGGAGAGTAGCTTGAGCTTTCAGAGCTTGATCTTCTTCTTCTATTGACCGCGAAGTTTTGATAAAAAGTGAGAATAAGAATCAAATCAATGTAAAAAGGATTTTGGATGCTATGCAAAAATGTTCTTTTGAAGGGGTTTCTGGGTTTAGAGGGCAATAGGTATGAGGATGTGGATGGAAGAGTGATTATGTTGGCTATGAATAGGATAGGATCACGAGATATTTATACGAAAGGATAGAGTTACGGATAGAGTTACAGAACTACGAATGGATAAGGTCATAGGATATTTTATTATAAGATACTTATGAGGGGCATGAATAGGTTTCTATAGATAAATTTATAAGGAATTCTTGTTAGGAAATACTTTACAAAAAGATGTGTTTGGATAGATTTAGAATGAAGAAATGATTTTATATGAAAAAGTTTTAGAATATAATATAGAAATCCTCTTTTGAAACAATCCAAGTTTGTGGCTATCATTTTATGTAGGGTTTAAAACTTGGGTAAGGGTTTCTAGGATAGTTTGGGTTTTATAGGCTAGGAGCAACCTATTTTAATTAGGTTTAAGTGTTTTAAAATGGTTTGGTCATTTATTTGAACTTTATATATATACCTTTAAAGAAAATCTTAAAGGGGGAAATAATCTATTTTTGGCTTCTTATAAATTTCTTAGCATTATCCTGGAAACAAGATTATAATTACCAATTACATTGAGAAAAGGTTTTATTATAATTTTGAAATCAATCTTATTCTTTTTTATTTATAGGATTGGATTTGATAAATATTTTGTGAAAAGGAATCATCATATGACAGGTTTAATAATTAATTATTCTAAGATTAATTGTGTAATGAATCTCATATGTAGATTTTAAATTATTTAGAAAGAATAACAATTTTTATTTTAAGAAGTTAGTTTCTATAAAGTTTTAAGGAAACAAAGTCTAAAAGTGGCATGTATTATGAAATAATCTCAGATACAAATATTTTATAAATTCTGTATATATTATTTATGAACAGTTAAAATATCAATTTTACCTTTTATTATATTTCTTATTTATAGTAATTTACCAAATAGCTAAAGAGAGGGTTTAAATTCAAGTTTTAAAAACTGGATGAATTTAAAAATCTAGAAAAATCATATTTGGGGGTAAAACACTATTTGGAACAACTTTTGTATTATGACCTTTCGCGAATTTGGGCTCTAAGTTCTTCAATTTGATGGAAAAACAAAAACTGGGAGGATAAATAGTGTTTTTCTAGGGTTCTTGAGTATCCCGATTTGGGGCTTTTGAATTGGTTCGGTTTTGGGGCAATTAAGCATAGGGCTTTTGCTTCTAGAGGTTATTCAAAGGTTTGGGAGGTGGATTGGTGGGTCGAGGTGGCCAGAGTTGGCCGGTCGGCGTGGTATAGCGGCGGCGGCTAAGAACAAAATTGGGTGTTTCGATTTGTGGACATAATAGATTGAATTGGTGGTTGTTTGAGCTTGAGAGGATGCTAAGGATCCTTACCATGCTACCAATGGGTTCATGTGATCATGGCCGGCGTGTCGGCGTGAATGCGTGGCGGTGGCCAAAACAGAGGAGGCACGGGAGCTCACGTGCACAGCTGTGGCGTTGATTTGGGGCGTGGTGGTCGAGCGGTCTTGCCATGGCGTAAGAATCTTGACTCTGCCAATGATGATTGCTTGCGGTGGCGCATGAGGACGTGTCAAGCATGAGGTGGCATGCTACACATTGCCTTGGCAGCCACGAAAGAGGAGAATCAATGCGGGATTGGCTTCGGTGGGCAGTGGAATGAAGAAACAGGGGAGAGGGATGAAAGAAAGAAGAAGAGAGGGAAGAAGAAAGGTGCCAGGGGCAGTTTGGGAATTTCATAGAGAAAGTTTCAAAATCATCTTTCAGTTTAGATTAACATTTGAATGTGAATTAATATGAAAACATTATGCATGTGGTAGTTAAGTAAAGTGAAAAGAGAGGGGGATTTTAGGGAATTTTAAGCATTGAGGGCATTTTTGTAATTTCTTTGAAAGCATCTTAATTCAAATTCTAAAATGAACTTTAGGGTTTGAAATCAAAGTTGGGATTTAAACAGGATGCAAATGGTTATATAAAAAGATAGTAAATATATATATATAAAAGAAGATGATTTTGGAAATATCAAGTTCGAAGGGTATTTTGGTAATTTGACCGAAGATAGTTCTAGTTCAAAATTTAAAATATGTCCAAGGGTTGGAATTGTATTTAAATAAATATTGGTCATGCGATGTAGTTGAATGGATTTAGAAAGGGGAAGTTGGGAGATTCTTAGTCAAAGAGGCAAATTGGTAATTTTACTAAGTGCACATTTGATGCAGGTTCAAGATATAACTTTAAGTTTGAAAATAGTATATTAGTTGATTGCATATTTTGTGCTTATAAGGGATTTATTAAAATCAATATGAAAGGGTCAAAGAAAAGGATAATTTAGGGATTTTTGTCTTAAAAGGGCGAAATGGTAATTTCGTCTATACCTGATGATTGAGTATTATATTTATAATATAGTGGAATTGGTTGCTTATAAATGAAAATGGTTAAAGGAAATATAAAATTTAATTTTTATAACATAGGGTATTGAAAATACTATTCATTATCTGAAAACACTATTCATCGTATGACATATTAAAAATAGGTCAAAATATGGTTTTGGTCTCTGAGGATTCATAAAATATATATAATAGGAATATGAAATAATAGGTTGCATATTATAAAGGATCTTCTTTATATAAAAATGGATAAAGTTTCTTTTCTATGTGACATGTGGCTTTTTAAAATTATAAATTTAGGGGAAATTTCTTAAAGAGTACTTTGGGATCTTAAGAAGGATTTGGAACTGTAAGTGGTGTTCTGAGGAACTTTCATGCACTTGATGCGCGAAAAATTTTTATACAAAATTTCGGGCTATCACAGCGCTCCACCACGGAGGAGGACCAGGTGTGGAGGGGCAGCCCTTCGAGGAAGACCAAGACGCGGAAGCGGAGGGCGACGGGAGTGCCAGCCGCGTGCAAGTCATCGGCGATGGTCGAAAGGGAGAACCGCCGACCGTTGAGGCGGAAGGAGCGGGGGGCGGCGAGACGCGCTTGCTCTGGAAGGGTGAAGCGCGCGAGGAAACGCATGTGGGCGAGGTGCGTGACGAAGATCTCGTCGGCGGGAATGTCCGTCTCGCCGTCAATAACGCGAGCGACGAAGTCGGTGTCGGGGTGAGGCCCGCCAGAGATGTCGACGATGACGGCGCGGCTTGGCTGCGTCGGAGCGCATCTCGACGGAGACCTCGACGCAGACCCGGGAGGCGGGAGGTCGCAGGGTGGCAAGCGGGGAGCGGGAGGGGGGCATTGCGAGGGAAGAGGGAGGATAGGAGGCGGGGAGGCGGGATGAATGGCGCGGAAGCGGCGATGGCGAAGCTAGGTGGCGGAGTGCTTGCGAGCAAGGCAATGAACGGGTCGCGGCGGCTTGCGCGGAGGTGGTCATTGGCGAGGCATCGGAACACCGCGCTTGGCCTTCTAACGCCGCATGGCTTGTGGTGAGAGCAGCGGACGCGGGAAGCGCTACCGATGCTCGCCGAGAGAGAAGCCTCGACGCCACCACCGAACCGAGGCCGACAGATGCCATTCCGGGCGAAGCTCGAGCAAGGCGCTAAGCGGCGCGCGTTAAGAAGGGTCGGCCGGAAAGGAGGCTTGAATATGGTGCAAAAGGGAGTCAAGGCAGGCGCAGCAGAGGGCATTGAAGGTTGGAGCGGCGGCGGTGAGGGCGAGAATGGCGGCGGTGGGCGATAATGATGGTTGGGAAGACTGGGGCGGTGGAAGGGTGGAAGCGGGTGGGCGCAGCCACCAGAGAGGAAGGTGGCGGGGGGACGGAGGGAGACACGGCCATGAGCAAACGGAAGGGAAGAAGAGAGGGCCGCGCCGCCTGGGCGGTGGCGGTGAAGCGAGGCTAGCAGGGCGCTCATCTCCGCTCTCAAGCCCCCTAAGTGTTATATTCTAGAAATAATTCTTTCATGCACATGGAAAATTAGCAAGTCAGCAGCAATGGGAAAAAAGGAAAACTTTGACAAAAAACAACCAATTTGATGAAAAAACAATATTTTTTTATAGAAAACCGAGAAAATGGCTTTCCACAAAAAAGTAAACAGCTTACCCCTTGCCCAACCACACTACTAGTGTGAGGACCCTGAGACTGACTCCTTCTAAGACTACCTCTAATCATTTTTCTTTTGTTTTCCCTTTCCTAATTTTTACGCTATATTCTTTTCCTTCATTTTCCACCATCTCCAACAACATACTTCCGAAGGAAATAATACAAAGAGAGAAGAGAAAATGTCTTCTAACAGGAATAAAAAAGAAAATCTCTTCTGAAATGAAACCGTGAAGAGAATCTATTAAAACATTAAAACGAACAAGATTCTCTCCTCGAGAACGGGAACAGAGAAAAAAAAATACCCTTAGAGATGGTCTAAGAGCTCGTCCCATCGCTCCCCCAACATCTCCCGTGCCCCTTCGAGGCATCGACCTCTACATGCCCTTGGCCCTCCGATCTCCACCTTCACGGCTCTGCCTCCTCTCTCCCTCCTCCCCACTTCTCCCACTAACCGAGGCAATAACATGAGCTAGGTACGGAATAGGCGCAACCAGGGTTTGAAAAATTGATTTTAGACCAAAAATCGGTCAGGCCCAATTTTCGATTTGCCACGGCAAATCGTGAAAAAACAGTTGAAATTTGATTTTTGAATTTTAAATCAATCGGAGGTTTAAAAAAATCAGAAATCGCTTGTTTTTTCGATAAATCGACCGATTTCTTCGATAAATCGTTTGAAAACAAAAAATCGGTATTGAAATTTCAAAATCTCGAGCCAAACTTCGATAAATCGGTCGATTTCTTCGATAAATCGAAATCGCTTGTTTTTTCGAGAAATCGGTCGATTTTATCGATAAATTGACCGATTTCTTCGATAAATCGTTTGAAAACAAAAAATCGGTATTGAAATTTCGAAATCTCGAGCCAAATTTCGATAAATCAGTCGATTTCTTTGATAAATCGATCCAAACTGATTTTAAATTTTGAATCAAAATTTTGAATTTAATTCACGATTTGCCGGCGATTTTTGAAACCGTGGGCGCAACCAGACAGGCTCGGCGCGTTCAAGAGACTACAACGACACAAGCAACGATCATGGTTGTCCGCAACATGCTCATCGAAAGCCCTATACAAAGAAGAGCGGGTAAGGTCAAAATCTACTAGAAAATTTTGTCTTCCAAAAACTTTTCATACAATAGGCTCCACACGTATTAACATTTTTTAGGAATTTTTCCAATTTATTTCTCGATTCTTGAATTTGAATTGAAGATATGAATTTATGGCGATTTTATACCACAGTTTTGCTTTCTGAAACGCGGCAATAAAGTCAAATTTGATAAAATTGGAAAGCTGCTCCCAGTTATGAAAAAAAAATTTAGTCATTGACCTCAAGTGGAGACTGAAGACAGCATCTATACACCTGTCCGATAGTGATCCGTGAAACTGGACAACTCTTAACCCAGCCGCACCTCAGGATAGTCTTCGTACAAGTTTCCTAGTTCCAATAGACACTTTTTTTTAGAATTAGTTCCAATAGACTTGTCTACAGTTTTTCCGTGGAAGGCCCTGACTGGACTGTTGCAGAAAAAACAAAGAAAAAATCGTAATTTTGCCAACCACAATTCAAGCTGCCTTGATTAAGGCCGGAAGCTCTCAAAACCAATTCTGGGGCATTAAGCTGAATCAAACAAGTTTGATAAGACTGCAGAGCCGAATGAGTGCTTCTAATCATGTTTTGCTTATTTTGAAGTTCTATTAGTGAATGCAACTTTCTGGTTTAACGTATACATAGTTCTTAAATTGTGTTTTTGTTCGTCTTATAGGCTCATAGCCTCACTAAAAGCTTATGAGCTGAGATCTATTGATAGGTCGTTTAGACCCATACCTGATCTACCCGGAGTGTCAGTATACGAGCTAAGCTCGATAATGACCCGGGAGTTCCTCGATAATAATCCTTTGATACTTGATATCGTGCCATCGGCAATATTTAGGATGCCATTGTGCAACCGCGTACCCAAGCTGCGAAGATTGTTCTCTTGCCGGCGGATCCTTTTGCTGGTTTGGTTAGTCAAAGTACAATTATATCTAGTTATTTACCTGCCTCATGTCTGAATTCCTGACGGCCACGTTGATCCAAGAATCAGGCACTGCATCGATGCAAGCAGGCTACTCGGGCTCGTCCGGAAGCGAAACCATAGCCCTAGCAGGGCAATTTCGCCCAATCACGACGCTGCCAAACGCTGGATGCAAAGATGCAGAAGAAACTGCACTCTGCAGGGCCTTCCTGCGATCTTTAGTGTACCACTTCTCCAAGTGCCCTTCTGCCCAGCTATCCCTCTCTTTAATTCTTAACTTGGATTCGCGAGTGATGCATACCGGACGGGGCGGGCACTGAAATCTGGAACTGGCAAAAACCAGTTTCGGACAAGTGAGAACGATAGCCTGCAAGAACAGTAAAGCCTACAAAGAGAACATAATAATTTTCCAGTGCAGAGGCAGCAGTCACTGGTGCACCATCAGAACCTCAACCACACCAATTCCTCACAGGAAGGTGCATCAACGACATAGGAAGCACCGAAGCATAACGTGCCCCAGCTGGAACATACATGAAAGAATCTGCATATCTAATTCAAAAGTTAGTACTCGTCAAAGGAGAAGTCCAGCAATATTTTACCTTATAGTAGAGAACTGCCCTATTGAGATCTCCCCATTGCATGAGAAGTCCAGCAATATTATACCATGCATTGGCAGAAGTAGGCTCTATGCTTAAGAGTATCCACGTAGCAACTGTATGCCTGTAGAAGATGTAAGATAGATCGACATCACATGCAAGCAATACAAACATTGTGTCAGTGGTGCTCATTGATATCGTATAGCTGTACTTTGCTGAGTCTTAAATCAAGGCAGCATAATAAACCACCATCCTTGCGGCGGTGGCGACGGTGGTTCCCTCAACAGCTCGGCATCATCTCGCATGGCAGTGGCGAGTAGAGCCTCCGCTCTTCATCTGGTCCTTGTGGTGCGGTTGGCACTAGGGGCTGGTCGCGTCTCAACCGAGCATCCTGCGCGGTGGTGACGGCTGACGCCCTCCCTCTTGCGTCTTGGCCGAGCATCCCGTGCAGTGGTGACGATTGGTGGCTAGACCGGTCTTCCCTTGCCCCGCAATGCACTCGACTTCGACGGCAGTGGACACTTCGAGCGAGTATCCCTTGTGGTGATGGTGTTGTTGGGCTGAACCCTCTGGCGATCCAGCTGCAGTCTTCACCAGGCAAGAGCAGTGTATTTGGTAGGAGAAGTGTTCTTGGTGGTGTGGTGTGCCAACTCTGTCGGGCAACGATCGGTTGGGTCGTGTTCCTTCCCTTCCCCTCTTCTCTATCTCTACCTCTTTTCTCTTGCATTTGTACAGTTCTCTTCTCCTTTAATGAAATGGCAGAGCATCTGCCCTTTACGTTCAAAAAAAATAATAAACCAACATGTGAAATTTTCATTTCAAACTAAATTTGTGAAGGCAATCAACCATAATTAGACCCTATCCATGCCAGTTCAACAGAACACTGCTCAGTGGTGGACAGTCACAAAAGAGTGGTGCAAATAACATCTCTTTTCAACAATTATCTATCAAAATACTAGAAAAATAGCATATAAGTTGTCGTTTAACATGAAAAATGTCGGGTAACCTCCAATCTGCAAAAGCAGTGAACAAAATAATTGTTTTATGCATAGGTAACAATGAGAAACTTGGTATGATATGAAGCATGATCGCTGAATAATCAACTTTTATAAAAAGCAAACTCGAGAAAGTGCTCTTCACAAACATGGATCAGTGAACAATACCATGGACAAAGGTAAATCAAATCAATCTGACATCTCTTTATTTTTCTACTTACTTCTCTACACAATCCCTGTGCCTTTAATACATCACCGAGGTGGCAATACATATCAACCTAAATTTACAACATAATCAATTAAAAGATCCACATCGCATTGAGAACACTTGGTTCATCATAAAATTCATAATCCAATTAAGAAAAGTGACAATTACCAGACGAGGATTCAATGCAAGAGCTTGATAGTAGCTCTTAGTTGCCTTGCTAAGATTTCCCTTTTTAGTATAAGCATCCGCTAAGTTTGCCCATGCATCAGCAAAGGTGGGTTGGAGCAACATAATTACAAAGTATCAAACAATAAGACAGTTCAAACAAATTTATTATAATAACTTGTTTAAAAAGAATTAACATATTTGTGCATGTACTTAGATAAAAGCAGACAAGATGGTAATCTAGACAAACTACAAAACTATTCATGTCTTCCTATTAGGAAGCAAAAGATGAAATCCTATGTAGCTTGCCTGTCAAACTTAGTTAACAAACATTATGATTGTAAATTTGTAACAGGTACTAAACAGTTTAACATAACAAGCCCTTCTTCACTGGCCAAAAGGTATGGAGCACATCATCAACACAATCACAAATTGAATGTAGAAAGAGTACCACTCAATCACTCATTGGTGATGCAGGACCAATTCCATTCCTAATCAAGAAGGATGCACAAGCAAATTTGACTCACTGGAGCCATAATAACTTCGAGGTCATTCAATACATTGCATCATTAGCAAATCTGGAAACAGTGGATCAGACTTTTTTATTTTGTTCACCCAATTTACGAATCAAGTAAACAGAAAGCTCAATTAAGCTTGAAAGGGAAATGGGACCACCACATAAACCCAAGTAGTGCTTTGTTGCTCTCCCAGAAAAAACTTCTACAGATGTTAAAGCAAATAGATTTAGTCATAGTTAAGGGCAGAGAAGTAATTTGAAATGAAGACCCAAGGCTAAAACAGTAACTGCTGTCATGTCCACTCGTGTATTATCATATTTTTCTGTTAACCATGGTCCGTGTGCTCCTGTTTCTTCCCTGCACAAGGCTAAAATACATTTTGCTTTCATAACAATCAGTCAATCCTTGGTCACCTACTTATCTTTCCAAGACAGCATGCACAACACTCATGGCCTGGGTGTCAGCTGCTTGGAGAAGAGGCTGATTTAGTGAGCCTGTTCTTGTCCCTTCAGTTCTCAACATAGCCATTGCAATGCCCACGAGCGGATCGATTCAAATTCAATGATGGACATAGTCAAGGAAAATCCAAATCTATAGCTATTTAGTGTTAAATCCATTCAAGGGCAACGGACTTTTCTTGTGCATGATTTGCGGCGTGCTCTAGTGGCCAGCCAAATGACTGCAACGCGTCGTGCAATTGATATTATGGCTTGTCTGCTACAAGGGGGCCAAACTCATGAGCTTTTAGAAGTAAAGGGGTAGCCATCTAACGAGGTGGTTGATATATGGCCCTAAATAATACTATATGATCAATGCTAACCCTTTTTTGGGGGTCTAGCACAGGAATATTCCTAGCCTCTTACTTATTAGCCTGCGTATCCACGCAAACTTTCTTGGGAACACTAGCCCTGTTCCATTTTCAGCCCGCAGATTGTATATTTACCTTTATTGCATACTCATAAAACTGGATGGCATGGTCAACATCGCCTTTCTCCTGCACCAACCAATAAAATTCAAAACACATTAACCGAGGCACAGAACAATCCAACAAGCTAACACCTGCATTTGTCCAAAAAAAAAAATGGCCTCACCCTCCATGCATTCGCCATGTTATTGAAGCACTCTGGGAAATTCGGCTTGATTGCAATGGCCTCCTGATTCTTCGCGATGCACATCTCATACTCCCGCAGCTAAAGAAAAACCCAAACCAACATCAATAAAACACCCAATCCACATTGAGGCAGGCACCTAAGCATTACTGAATTCAGCGGAAAACCTGGTAATAGACGTCGCCCAGCAGCAGGAGTTTTTCCAAGCGCCTAGGGTTCGCGACGTACACGGCATTGGAGTGCTCCAGTGCCGCTCTGTAATCCCCTGCATTGTACCTCTGCTGCGCGATCCCGAGGCGCGTGCCCTCATCGACTGAACCCGACCACAAACGAAACAAATCAACAAACACAGGTGTCAACAGAATGCCGTTCGAATTGAATTATGCATCAGCGAGAGAAGAGAAGGGGTCTATGGAGGCGAACCGAACCTTCGTGGGGGTTCAGGAGCGGAATCGATCACCGCGCCGAGCTGCTGCCGCCGCCGCAGAATGGGAGGAAGAGAGTGCGGGTGGAGCGCCCGGTGTCCGGCCCTGGAGGCGACGGGGCCGCGGCGGCGGCGCGTGGAGAGCATCGCCGGAGGCCACACCACAAGGGAGATGAAGGCCAAACCCTAACCCGCGCGCCGCGCGACTTCGAAGCTTCCACGTACGAGACGAGGGTGGAGAGGTGCTTTTCGGCTGGGTTCGTGCTGGCGTGCCGCGGCGTCGCGTTCGCGGGGGATTGCGAAAGCGTTGGAAAATTTGTAGGCACGGAGAGACTGAGAGGACTAGAGAGGGAGTTCAGTATGGGCGCCGCTGGCGCTGGGTTTGCATATCGGGTGGGGCGTGGGGTGTGGGGCGCGGGAGGCCGTGGGCCCTACGCGTGGAATTGTCGCTGCAGCTGTGGCCCGTGGGAGGATACGGGCCTTTTCGTCAGATTGGGCTTTGGGGCTGTGCCTGGGCGACGATGGACTATCATTTCCTCTTCGAGTCCATTTTGTGTCTTCCTTTTTGTTTTGGCTAGAAACTGAGAACGTCATGGCTTCATTTTAACCAGAAAAGTTGAAGAGAGTCCTTTTTAGTTACACGAAAGCATGTGTTTTTATTGGGACTAATAGAATTTCCAATAGATCATTGACCAAAAGGATTACAACTATAAAAAAACCTATTATAACACAACTCTATCTATAGAACTAATACCTACATGAAGCAATATTAAGATCAACATGTATTCCTCTTGCCTGAATCAAGCATTTGTAGCATGCGTCTTGCCCTAGTAATACGAAATTAGGATTTTTATGCACTTTCTAAACGGCATGTTTTTCCTTGTCAAAGATGATGCACGAACACCACAATCCAGCTTCTCCACCGTTTTAATCTGATCTGCCTCCGTCAATCGCATCTGTAGACTGGCAAAAGCATCCAACGTCGTCGTGGAGAGAAATTCTGCACAATAACCCGACACAAAACTCCCACCCACATGGAAAAGACAAATCCTAATATCCCACAAACAGATGGAGAATCACGGGTATCAATCCTATCAAAGGCGTGATCGAGGAGGTCGCCAAAAGCAATCATCACGCTGATGAATCTGCGAAGAGATTTTAATACCATACCAAACTATTCCGCCAAATCTAAGAAGAGGTTTTATTACCATACCAAACTGTTCCGTTATCAACGTCGTCATAGAGTATAGGACGGATAGCAAACTCTAATCTCGAAAACTAGAACCGGTTAAAATATGAAGCTTCAAGATGAAAAGAGAAGCCCCATCACCTTCCTAAATTAGGGGACAAGAGGGCCAACGAGCTTTACCAAAGGAGAACTTTTTTTTCTTCGGCCGCCACCTCTATTAATCTACGAAGGCACGTGCTTATGCCCGCGAGGCAGCTAATCGCACGAGCGTACTTCATCGAACAAACAACATATTAATCGGTGGTACATCCTGAACCTTGATGCTGCCATTAAACAAACTGGGCCGTAGAACCCGCAGTAATAACACAAACCAAACCACGTAATGAAATTCGGTGCAACGCCAGCATCGATCGTGTTGTACATAGATCTAGCACGTTGTTGCACAGACGAGCTATAGATGGCGGGCACCTGCATTGATGAAACAGCCCTAGGGCCTTTCATTTCACCGATCACGTACTACTAATTAACCCAGCGCAAGGACTGCACCGCGCGGCCCGCACGACACATGGCGATCCAGCCGCTGGGGCGCAGCGGCGACGTCCCAATCAAATCAGCCCAAGACGCCCACATGTATCGGACGGCCAGTACTGCGATCGATCCATATATACCATGGCGTGCATGCGTCCCTGTACCATACAACGTGCTAGAGTTGGTATCAAAATACTTATACACTAAATATATAGGTTGCAGTTAAACTCTGAATTCAACATCGTATCTCCGGTGCCGTTTTTAAATCGTATTATATTAAATCCTAACAAAACGTCACCGTAGTTAGCACTCAGCGTAAGCTCCATCACCGTCGCCGCCACCACCACCGTGATCGCTGCGCCGATGGTTAGTGCCGGACGGCCGGAGCGGAGAGCGATCGAGCGGCGACGTGCAGAGCTGCATGATTTGTGCCTGTGCGTGAACGGGAGGGGAGGGACCATGCATGCATGCGTACGCGGCGCCATACCCCGTCGCTCTCGGCGCTGTCCATCATTGGCGACGGCTCCGGCCAGGGGCAGCAGCCGCGGCGGCGGCGGCGCAGCAGAATTCGTGTAGGCTGCAAGGCATGTAGGTACGTTGCGATGCGATCGGGCGTGGTGAGTGGTGACATGCACACATGCCGGGCCTGGTCCCCGGGCGCAGGGGCAGACGGGCACATACGAACTCACGCAGACCGCTGGGACGCAGCAGGAGTGGGCGCCGGCCCTCCCGCGGCTCCTGTTGCTACGTACCCCACTCCCTCCCAGGATGGGCACCTGTGGATCCATCTATCGATCATCACCCCGGCTCTCTGCACCTTATCTCGACCGTTAAAACGAGCATAAAGGGGTGAGTGGTGGTGGTCGGTGATCATCGTCTATCTCGACTATCAATTATTGACATTGTCAAATATTGCATAGTTTTGGTATTTTAGTGTGTTATTTTTTATGAGAAGCTTTTGATCGGCTTAATATAGATGGTATCACTTTATTTATACCAGCCAATCGTCCATGCGTTGCTACGAACAAATAGTAAATTACTTTCCGTTGCATCACATTTGACTGTTTGACTCACACCATCAACTCCGCTTTCAACTTTTCACAATTGACTGTATCATGTTTCTGCTCACTCTTAGAGGAAACGTAGCGAGCAACGGTTCTTCCTGGTGTCTTGTCCTCCAAGGGTTTATGGGAAGGCCGATCCGCGATAACCTGTACATGAATTTCTCATTCCTTATCATATGTAAATTGGATAGTCGAAGCACATCTGCACTTTGAAATCCACCAGTCGGGTATGAAGACAGGGGAGAAGGCCGAAGTTAAGTTCTGAAGAATGTCCGATGTAAGTAAGTATAAATAAGATGATATCTATTCAATCAAGGTAGAGGTCTAGGAAGGAAGCACTTATTTGATTCCAGTCACACTTTTGCACTCGACCGCATTGAGCTTCTACGATCTCTAATTTGGTATATCTTAAGCTAACCTTAAACTTTTCTAAAATATAGTGTGCTAAAATAAGGAAGCTAGATAAATGGAATGGTTTGGCACATCTTGAGTTTATCGAATACTTTCTAAAATACAACGTGCTAAAATAAAAAAGCAAGTCTAATAAATAGGAAATACCCTTACAATGTTTCGATCATTGATGAAAGATGGAGGGGTGAAGATGAACGGCGTCCCAACACCATTAGAGACTTATAATAGTATAGTAGAGATTTTAGGAGGCTTTTAATCTATTCAAGATATGCCATATCACTTTTTTGTATTTAGTTTCCTATTTTATTGCGTTGTATATATTTTAGGAAGCTCTTGACTAGCTCAAGATATACCAAATCAGATGGTGCACAAGCACGACTTAGTCGAGCACGGAAGAGGAGCTGAGGCGAGAGAGCAAGTGTGCAAAAGAATAACACATCCAACTGTGCTAGGGGAGCTAGTTGCGGAAGGGTGACGTAGTCAATTGTGAAAGCTTTGCCGAAGACGAGAGCTAAACATGACTTACTGGAAAGTAATATAATATTTTTATGTAGTAAAGCATGTATGCTCGATCAGTTAGACGAAGCAAGGAATAAAACGAACATGTGACTGCTAAAGAGCATGTTCGGAGTGGTTGAGTTAAATGAATAATCTGGCTGAACTGAATGTTTAGCTAGACTTCGAAAGTTTTTTGAATTTTTTCTCAAAGCCGGTTCATTGTTTATGTCATTTTAAAGATTTTTAGAGACGGCTTCATGATTAAAAAAATTGGACGGAAAAGTCAAAACATTCAATTCAGCCTTTTAAATTTAGTTAGGATTAAACTTTAAGTCTAATCCAGGCCACTTCGCGCATGCTCTACTTATGAAGAGTATGGCTTATACCGGACAGGTTTGTACTGGTACTTGGATCGGCGGATGCAGATGCAACGCAATGATGCAATTGTGCGCATGTCCCATGAGAGCCAGGGTCTCCTCCTGCCGATGGGGATGCGCCCGAACGCGGACTGCTCACCTACAGCGCGCGGCAACTGTGCTCCTCCGGCTCGCGCGCCTGCTTCTGTCGGGTGGGTCGACGCGACGCGATGCGATGCGATGGCGCTTAGGAGGGGGATCTACATCATGCCAACTACGAGCCAGTGGATGAATGTATAGTGTATCCAGGGGCCAGCAGGTTAAGGCAGTGTTCTTTCCAGCTTATAAGCTGTTTGCTTATAAGCTAAAAATTTATTATTTTCATACAAGTAAAACGTTTTGATGTTTGGTTGCCAATTTTTATAGTCTTACTATTTTTTCTTAAAACTCTCAAAACCATTTTTTCTATAATTTTTTGATCCCTCATATGTTCTTTTCGAGGAGTTATAAATTTTCAACTTATAAGTAAACACAGCTTATAAGCTGAAAAGAACATCACCTAAAATGCAGGGGGACGTGTTCTTCCGGATGCCCTAAACCTGAACCTAACATGTGTTCGTCTCGATCGTTGGCTAATCATGCATGTTTGTTCGACATACGCAAGCAATTTGATTGCCTCGTAGAACACTTTTGTCTGGTTCAGCCAGCTGCTAAAAGGGTCGCTCATATATGTGCACGTAGCCTGGTAGCCATGTGGTAGCACTAGCGCACACGGCTGTAGACTGTGGTCGGTATTTGGTAGAGGAAAATAATATATGTAGATTTATTACGAAAAATACTTTCGTAATATTTGAATTTTAGTATGTTTTATGAATAAATGGAAACAGTAAATTGTAAGCAAAGCTATGTTTTGCCAATGCCTAAACGACGGTTATTTGTGTCTGGATGAGTGCGTACCTATTGTTATGCTCACTTATTAAAGTGTGCATTGTGAATTTGCGATCAATTATAGCACTCTGTTTTAGTGAGAAAGAACTTTGTATGTGTGTGTATATATATAGAGAAAGAGTTTTGCTATGGTGCTTTGCAAAGCACAAATCCCTCCGAGCTTTGCATTGTGTTTGAAAAACCGAGACTAGCTTAAACGGCCAATCTAAACCGTTCATCTCATTGAAATCTTATTACCGACCAAATTTATTTTTTTGATTTTTTTTACTGTTTGTTTCATATTTATAAAAATCCATGATCTAAGTAGTTGTAGAACCTCCAATAAGGCTGATTTTGAAAAATATATATGTAATATATATGTATATATATACATATAGATAAAGACTATAGAACACCTAGATGTTCTTTAACTAAAGAATACCCACGTTTATAGGTTGTCACGTATCCACCTTAGCCTCCCTCCACTACTTTTCCGTGCACAGGTTCCAGTAGACGCGATTATAGTAAAGATGCGTATTAGATATAGTAAACTTCTAAAAAATTATAGTAAACACGAAATAAATCTGAATCAGCTTCTCCCAAGTCTATCCACTTGCTACGTGGTGGAGGATGACGTGAGCATTTTCACCAAATTTTGTTTGGTATTTCCGCAATAACTTTTGACTGAAAAATCCGATTTACAAATCGTTTTCATATTTGTGTTCGTTACATTTTTTCGAACAAAACTAGACCGGTCTTGCCATATATATTTTTTATAGTAAAGTGATTTACTATACTTTATAACAACATTTATTAGAGTCCGAACATTATAAAATTGCAATATTAGTTGCGTTCCAAATTCTAGTAAGCTTCTTATTAAGATATAGTATACGCTATAGTAAATTGGTCCTGAGAAAATAGTAAACCACTTTACTATTAGAATATACATGCATGATCGGTCTAGTTTTATTGGAAAAAAATATGAAAAATACATATGTGAAAACGATGCATCAATCGGAGCTCCTAATAAGCGGCAAATTGGGAAAAAAAGAAAAACAATCACATCATTAATGCACCTGTGCCATTATATTTTTTCATATTTGTGTTCGTTACATTTTTTCAACAAAATAGACCGGTCTTGCCATTTTTTTTATATAGTAAAGCAGTTTACTATACTTTATAGAAAATTTTACTAGGATCCGAACATGATTAAAATGTAACATTAGATGTGTTTTCAGATTATAGCAAAGATCCTCGTAAGGTATAGTAAACCACTTTACTAAAAAAAATATATATGCATGATTGGTCTAGTTTTATTGAAAAAAAATGTTAAAAACATGTATGTGAAAATGGTTTGTTAATCGGAGCT
This sequence comes from Olyra latifolia, assembly GCA_036346145.1. Lineage (NCBI taxonomy): Eukaryota > Viridiplantae > Streptophyta > Magnoliopsida > Poales > Poaceae > Olyra > Olyra latifolia. Next base: position 4,687,368 of record CM070523.1, on the reverse strand, counting down.
CTCAGTCAGTGGCAAAAGTGAAAAAAAAAGAAAAATAATTGCGTCATTAATGCACCTGTGCATGCGCATGAATTAGTTTTGCCCAGTTTTTGTTTGTTAATATTTTACTATTTTTTATGTGCAACTTTACTACAACGGATACACAGAATTACTGTATCAGCCATGCTCGAGGTTGCACGCACGGGAGAGGTGGGGGAGGGTGGGGGACACGTGGCGCATTATAAATGTGGGTGTCCTTTAACTAAAGAACACCTAGGTGTCCTTTAGCTTCACTCTATACATATATATACACATACGTATATATACTATATACATATAGAGTTTTGCACAGATCTCTCCGTGCTTTGCGCTGCGTTTAAAAACCAAGACTTAAACGGCCGATCCAAACCTTCCATCTTGCTTATCTCATTACCGACCAAAATTTATATTTTTTTTGAAATTTTTAACTATTTATTTCATTTTTTCAAAATCAGCCTTATTGGATGCTCTACATCTGCTTAAATCGTGGATTTTCATAAATATGAAACAAATAGTAAAAGAATTCAAAAAAATTAAAATTTGGTCGGTAGTGAGATTTTAATGAGATAAACAAGATGGATAGTTCGGATCAACCGTTAGAGTCTCAAATTTTACAAATATGGTGCAAAGCATGGAAACTCGTGTGCTTTGCAAAACACCACACACACACACACACACACACACACACACACACACATATATATATATATATATATATATATATATATATATATATATATATATATATATATATAAAACACATACAAACAATGTCAGCAATGTATTGACTTGATGGTTGCATGACTGGTGCAAAAACTGGAACAGATATATAGCGGTTCAACCCCTTTTCCTTGGATGCAAGCAAGAGAGATTCAGGTTTGAGTAAAGTCGTCCAACAATTTTTGATGTCTATTGCCGCTGGATGATAGCGTAGCTATTGACCTTGAAAAGTAAGGAACGTCAACAAGCATAGCTACGCCCCTAAAAAAGGCATGCATAGCCACAGCCATATGATTGCCTGTATGAACGGACGACGTCATGTAATGGTAGTACCCAAGAAAATTTTCAGGTGTGAACAATGCTAGCGCGAATCCTCCTTTATGAACCTGAAAGGCTGAAACTCTCTTTAAATTCTGAATTTTTTTCTTTCTCCCAAAAAATTCTGAATTTTTTCTTTATTGCATACTGTGTGCAGCCAGATCTTGCTCAGCTGGCGATAGACGTATCTCTTGCGGCTGTCACTGCATCACCTCGACTTTGTACTAATGCTCAGCATCTCTGAAGGCGATACACACATACTTCTTTTGCTTCAAAGCTAATAGAAAGAGAGAATTAACATTAAGATATGCCCACTCCTCACCAACACACGCAGCAGTGCATCACCAAACCTGACCACATCATCAAGTATATATCTTGCCAGCAGAAAGAAAAAAAATATATATATATATAAAAGCTTCAAGTGTTTGTTCATGGCAGAACACCATGATCTTGCTCGCGAGATGCGGTGCCTGGTCTTCGTGGCGACCACGATCCTGCTCGCGAGATGCACTGTCCCTTCATGTCCGAACCACGATCTTGTGTACAAGACGCATCATATTGTACTGTCGTAGCTTGCTATTCAATGTACCGCCTCTGCCTCGCCTTTTTAGTTCTTCCCCTTTCTCATATCAGTTGGAGAAAGAACAGCCTCTCCTGCCTGATGAACTCGCCGTACTATTTACTGTGCTGACAAATCAGCAAGAAACATTGCCGGGTGATCTTGCATTTGTTTTCTTTTCTTCTTCGATCTCAGTTGTACTCCGGTAATTCAGATCTGGATTTTGGAGCAGTGAAACACTGCTCTAAGATCTTGTGTCCCAGTTAGTCATGATTTGGAGCTAGCTGAGCTATAGGATAATACAAGATTGCTTGGTCCAATCCAAGAAAACGAGTGATCAGCTAAACAGCCCACTCCGCTGATTCCGTTTCGGAGCGTGATCACAGCCTGGAAGATTTGGACGCCCTGAGGCAGATTGGGAGCTCGAATTCTTAACAAGAAAAGAGCTGTTCAGACAAGGGAGAGAGAGCGATAGATATCTATATATATATAAAAAGTTTCAGATGTAGCTATAGATGAACAGGAGCAGCATAGCATCGCAGTGAATGCCGTTGCACTGGCTGTCTGATGTACGCCCGCCTAGCATCTCTGCACAAAATCAATCTAATAATGGGGGAGGGGAGGCCTCAGTTCAATCCTGCCCTATTTCTGTCTCTGTCTCTGGGTACTTACCATACAGCTAAAAAGCACCCACAAATCCAGCCGCAGCACACAACTTGCTTGTTCCTCCTGTCCATGTCCTTTTACATGAACCATCTTCTTGGCTATACAGAATCACAGATTCCGGAATGGAAAACCTTTTATATTGTGCTCTGGTTAGTACAATGTAGTGGATTTTTGTTTTAAAAAAATCAGCATCTCATGCCTTTTTATTAGCATAATTCAGGAACCAGAAGTCTATTGTTCATTCAGAAAATAAGAATTTACAGTTCAAAGTGATCAATGGACAGACACAAGGATCTTAGGGAGATATATATATATATATATATATAAGCTACAAATATAATGGCAATACAAATGATATCACAAGTCTTCCCTCTCGCTTGAGAGGATAAGAAGGGTGAAGGGTCTGACTGAGCATATACGGGGTACCACCACCGCCTTATGTACGATCTTGTAGTTAAACATGCGAGATGATACACCCAGCAACCGCACACGGTGCGTTTCATTTTGTTCAAAGAATCATTACACCAAGATGAAAATTAGAAGCTAAAACACTGCTAGGGCCCAACATTGTTAGGTTGACTCTCAGAGTGCTGCCACGGCAAGCTCACTTCTCTTTATATACAACGGGTGTCGAGCTTTGGATCCAACTCTTTCAGTTACGTCAAAGCTCCATTTTCATGTGGACTGTTTGCAACGAACCTGATCCGCAGTAATTTAACATCAGGATTCATTTTTGCGATGTTAATTCAGACAAGAGCTTAATATGAAACTGAAATATGCAAACCATTGTAGCTGTTGGACGAGGTGGCAATCTCCTGACTTTGCCCCATATCCATTTGAACAACACTTTGCAGATCATCTTGCCAGAAGGCCCCAACCTGTGAAGCATCGATTCCCCATCTTCAGTTCGAACTCCATACGAATATCATGTGAGCTCAAAGCATAGCTATGCATTGTTACCTGAGAAGCCGCATCGCTTACTCCGTTGAGGAAAGGATGTTGTGAACCCATGGGACGGCAAAATGCCGGGTCTATTGGGTGCATAGAACCCTGGTCGTCCATTCCATTGGTTAGGCCACAACCAAGAGGATTCCCCTGGTTAATATAGGGCAGCGGTGCACCTGAAGTCTCCAGTGGGAAATGCGAGTTCTGCAACGGGCCGCACGGCTGGTGCATCTGATCAGAGACAATATTTGAATATGAGATAACCTGACCTAGCCAGTTGCGTCAACAAGAGAGGAAGCAAATGTAGCAACGGGATCACGTATGCTTGTCCTCACATCTTTAGGAAGGAGGTTAGGCAAATTGTTGAAGTCCAGCTGGGGATTCACAGTGGCCAACTTCATGGACAGAAACTGCAAAAAGGATGTGAAAAGCAAGGTTTAGATGGCGCACATCGACGTTTGCTCCATTCTAAAACAGCAAAAGCTTGCAGTTTCACAATCATTCTGCATCTATGAACTGACAATGGACATATACCTCGACTTGCCGTTGCAACGACTGCACGTAGTTTATGATTTCATCGAGCATGACAGCCTTGCCAACCACCTGAAACAAAGTACATTTCCCAATTTCCAATCTGAGCACACCAAACTACTCAAGTGACAACAGGTGGGTGATACCAGTAATGAGAGCTTTTCGGTTACCTTGTTGCAACCCGGCACAAGATCCTGCAGCAGCTTCATCCTTTGGCTAATCTTCTCTCTTCTCACCTGGATTGCCGAACAAGAGGAGAGAAAACACACATAAATCTACAGCAAAGATGATCACAAGAGCAACGAAATCGAGAGCCAAGAATGGTACCCTCTCCGCGAGGCTGTGGCTGTCCGTCGCCTCGCCGCGCCGCGCCCGGACATGAATGTAGTCCTTGGGCGGCTCGGGGGGCTTTGAACTGCTGTCCTTCCCCTGCTTCTTGCCACCGGTCTCAATGTTACTCTGCGCAGCCTTCCCCTTCGCAGAATTCTCCTCCGCGCCATTGCTCTCCTCCGTCGATTTGCACCGCTTCCCTCTCGAATCCTCCTGCCGGACACTCTGAAAATGAAATCTTTGGCTCCCGAAACGGAACAGGGCACATAAGTGAACAGAATTCTGCTCGTACCTTAGCGAGATCCTTAGCGGAGGTGGACATGGGGCTGTCCTTGCCTTTCCCCTTCCCGCCGGCCTTCCGCTTCCTCGCATTGCCGTCGGAAGCTCCCTTCAGCGCCATTTCCGCGCTGGCTGACGCCGGATCAGACACCGACGACTCGTCCCGGGCGTTCCCGAGCTCCAGCTCCTTCAATGCGCCGACCGGGCCGGCGTCCGGGAGGCCGAATTGTCCCGGGCCAGCGCCGCCGTAGCCTCCGCCGTTGCCGCGGGCGTCAAAGCTGGAAAGCCTCGCGGCACGCTCCGCGAAGCCTGGGTCGGCGAGGAACTGGTCCAGGGGCCCCATGGGCATCAAGTTCTCCAGGATTGGCAGGCCACCGGCTCCGGCACCCACCTGCGGCGGCGGGTAGTGGTGGACCTGGCCCACCATGGAGAGGTTGAGCTTGGGAGGCGAGCTGAGAGGGGTGCCACCGTAGTGCGGCTGCGGCGAGATCCCGTGGAGAGCAAGGCCTTCAGTCGCCGCGGCGGCCGTCGAGTTGGACGCCGGGGAAGAGACCATCGAGCTGAGCGCCGGGTCCAGGTGGCCGCCGGCCGCGGCCGCGTCCATGGACTGGTCCCAGTTGAGGTTGAGGAAGCACGATGGCGCCGTCGCCGGCGGCAGCTGGTCCGGAGGCCCGCAGTCCATCTCCGTCGCGCCGGAATTGCGCAAAGATCTGTGCTTTCCGCTGCGAGCGACCGCAATTGGGCAGGAAATCGGGCAAACCCACCGCCAAGAAGCCGAATTCCGAGCCCACCGAGAAGGCGCGCGCCCAACGGAGTGCTGCGAGCCGCGAACACCCCCCAAATCCCAATTGAGCAAAGAATGAAAGAAACGCGAGCGGCAAGTAGCGCAGCTCCCACCAAATCCCACTACGGGGCGGAGATAAGGTCCGGGAAGGTAAAGGCAGGAGCTTTTCGTGTGCGTGACAAAGCAAGGAAAAGTGGGGAAACAGTAAAGGAGTGGAAAAGAAGCACCTAAAACAAAGCAAAAGCTTGCAGGCAAAAGCAGAGATGAGAGAGCGAGCGAGCGAGGGGGTTCAGCTCAGCTCAACTCAAGGAAGGAGAGAGAGAGAGAGAGAGCACTGGGAGTAGTAGAGATTGCGAGTGTGCGCGTAGGGGCAGTATGTATATAGGTCCAGGATGGCATGGGTCAAATTGGATGGGCTATGGGCTATGGGCATCATCACCTCAGTCTTTCCTGCCATGAAAGAAGGAAGAAGCTGGAGAGAGAAGCACTGGAGAGCGAGCGAGCTGAGAAGTGGTGGCGGTGGTGGACTGGTGGTGAGTTACTTGCATTGCAGGAGGAGGTGGGGGAGAAAGAGAGGGAAAAGCCGATGCATTGCTGCTGTCTTTATTTGCAACTGCGAAAACCCAATGAAAATTAAAACTAGGATAAAAATATGATAAAATTGGAGAGGCTCTATTGTACAATTTCTTTGCGTTTTGTTTTCTGATCTTGGGGACTTTTTTAAGCGAGGAGGAGGTGAATGTGATGGTCCCGATAAGCAGGGGCCAGCTTGTTTTTTTGCTCATGAAATTGAGAGATCAACCAATCATTAAATTGGTGAGGAGGAGGGGGACAAAGGATGCTTGGTAGTTTGGGTTGGATCCTACTATAGTTCATAGCCAAAAAATTAAACATTTATTTAACCAATTGCCTTATTTTTAATCTGAGGATAGCACAGTAGCCCATTGGATGGAAACCGGTGTGATTTGTTTTTGTGCGGCGAGAGATTTTTTTTGAGGTTGATTGGCGTTTTCAGCCGCTTCTGTTTGATGACGTTAGTGCCTTAGTGAGGGGTATCATTCTGGTGCTCTTTTACATACGTAATGATAAATAAAGTAGGGTGGTAGTATTAATCGTTCTTTTAGATGGCATTCCTTAAAAAAATATATAATAGTATTGTAGTATTTAACTCGAGTAGTATAGAACATTGAATTCAATATGAACCATTAGATTGAGAGGAATGCACAACTCATATTCATTTTAGTTCACCGGAGAATTTCTCATAAATGCATTGCATCTTGTGTGGTTGCACTCGGGTCTCAACATATTTTAGTTTCCTTTAATTCATTCCTCCAAGTTTTTCTCATTAATCTTTGGCGTATTTTGTGGTATCCTTAATTTTATCAGGCCATCTAGTACTATTCTTAGATGGCTATGTTCCAGGTGACTTGACTTGAGTGGTAAACTAGACTTTAAGATCGGATAAAAACGAATCAAGCTCGTGAAGGCAAAGTAGAACTAATAATTTTCTATCTCTTGCTGAGCTAAGCATTTCAATATCTCAGTGAGTTTATCTATCTATTATGTATATAAAGTAGGGGCAAACAGAGTCACCACGTTAATTGGAGAAATTTCTATGTAAATCAGAGAAAAAGAAAATATATCCATCATCGATTACAGCGGAGCCAGATTATAACGGTTTTGATTAAAAGATAAAAAAAAAATCTCCGCTACCATGTTAATCGGATAAATTCCAATGTAAATCAGATAAAAAGAAAAGATCTCCATCATCGATTACAGTGGAACCAGATTATAATGACTTAAATTAAAAGAGAAAAAAGATCTCCACCATCAATTACAGTAGAGCTAAATTATAACGGTTTAGATTGAAAGAAAGAGTCTATATCAAATTAAATACAATAAAAAATAACATGAATTCAGAAAAGTCCACGTCAACTCTAAAACTAGAAAAGGAGTTCATATCAACTACATTAAAAAAAATTCAGAATAAAATATAAATATGAAAAATACATGTCAACTACAAAACTAGAAAAAGACTCAATATCAACTACAATTAAAAATAACATAAATTCACAACAAAAGATAATAAAAAAGAGTCAATATCAATTAGAAGATAAGAAAAGAAGTCAATATCAACTGCAATAAAAAAAAGAAAAAATTTGTAAATACGAAATAGAGAAGTCCTTATAAACTACAAGACATGAAAAAGAGTCTATCTACTATATTAAAAGCACCACATTAATCGAAAAAATTTCACATAGATCAAAAAAAGATCTCCATCATCAATTACAGTGGTCCAGATTATAATGACTTAGATTGAAAAGAGAGTCCATATAAATTATAATAAAAAATAAAAATAACACAAATTTGAAATAAACCATAATAGAAAAAGGGTCCATATCGACTATAAAATTAGAAAAATGGTTGATATCAACTATAATAAAAATTTAAAAACAGCACAAATTTGGAATGAAAAATAATAGAAAAAAGATTCCATGTCAACTACAAAACTAAAAAAGAGCCAATATCAACTACAATTATAAAATAATATAAATCTGGAATAAAAAATAAAAGAAAAAAGAGTCTGTGCCCACTACAAACTAAAAAAAAAAGTCAATATCAACTATAATTAAAAAATAACATAAATTTGGGATAAAAATAATATAAAAAAGAGTCCAGGTCAATAACAAGACAAGAAAAAGATTCAATATGAATTACAATAAAAAATAAAAATAGCAAAAATCATAAGTAAAAATAGAAAAAGTTGATATAAACTCCAAGACAAGAAAAAAGTCTATATCTACTGTATTAAAATAATAAGTAGAATAAAGTATCGGGACAATAAATAACAGAAAAGTTACATATCAACTTTGGTACTTGAAAAAGAGTCTATATCAACTAAATAAAAACTATTGAATTAAAATAAAAAGATAGAAAAAGTGCTGATATGAAATTTAGTAAAAATATAGAAACTAAAATAAAAAAATAGTATCTATCTATCTATCTATCTATTATATTATTGAATAAGACCCATAAGAGTCACCATGTATCCGAGCTAAAGGAGAAGAACTTGGCGATAGAGTTGTGGCTAGCACGGTGAGTAGTGCTAGCACCAACAAAAATGATATAAAGACCAACGAGAAGGTAGAGATAAAGATAAATATAGTGATAGCAGCAGATATAATGATATACTACATCTAAAATGTCAGAGTTATTAATATATCTTATAAATTAAACTGAGACATTATTAGAGATAACCAAGATTTATATGGCTACGTATCAAAAAGAATTACCTTTCTGATTGAACATTAATTATATTAGAGCTTACTTCTACCCAAGGTCTTTTAATTTAAAAAAATTAGCAGTGCAATACGCGGGTCACCATGCTCATTATATATATATATAGAGAGAGAGAGAGAGAATAGCTAGTGTGCTATGGATAGCACGGAGAGATCCGTGCTATCCACGGGTTTTGGAAATTCTGAGATCAAAATAGACGATCCAAACATCCATCTTGTTCATCTCGATGAAATCTCACTACACACCAAATTTCAAAATTTTTTGAATTTTTTTACTATTTATTTCATATTTTTGAAAATCGCTGATCTAATTAGCTGTGGACCCTCCAATAAGTCCAGTTTTCAAAAATATGAAACAAATACTAAAAAAATTCAAAAAATTTTGAAATTTGGTGTGTAGCGAGATTTCATTGATATGAACAAGATGGACTGTTCGGATCGTCTATTTCAGTCTCAGAATTTGTAAACTCGGTGGATAGCACGGAGAGATCCGTGCTATCCATAGCACACTAGCAAATCTATATATATATATATATATATATAATACAAGATCCAAGATCCAACAGAGACAGCACGTTAATCCTAAATACTACAAATTCTCATGTTAATCCTAAAATATTAAAAAAATTTCATGTTAATTGGAGAAAAAAAAAAAAACTGTACCATCGTTATAGTTGGTCCGGGCTATAACGGCGTAGATCTGATGATAAGAATTAGAATTTGATACTAAACATATGTATCCAAATTGCAATCAATCTATACGTCATATATCCTATATATAAAGAAGTAAAGAACTTAAGTGCAAAACTAAAAAAAAGTAGAAGGTGTGCTAGATAAGTAAAAGATGTGCTAGATAGTACGAGGTGCTCTCTGAACAGATCTGAATCGAAGAGAACTAGATGGCCGGGCTGCCGCCGACACGATCGTGCTCATCCACCCAAGAAGCACGGCGTCCTCGGTTTCTTCTAGCAGACCTTGTGGATCATCTTCATCATGCACATGTACGCGAGCGAGAAGCGATGGACGAGCACCACAAGGACCAAAACGTAGCCCTCTGCTATGGCTTTGTTGATCACATAACACACCGCGAAAATCTGATCAGAAAGTCGAAACCTTGGGCCGCGACGTCACCGCCTTTCCGGCCGGCGAGGAAGAGCTGCCACTGACGCTTTTCTGACTTGATACTTCTGGTGGTATGTTTGTCTGCCTTCATCCTGTTGGCTTAGGTTGCTTTGGATGATCTCAGATGGTTTTATATGAAAATATGTTCAAGCACGCATACATTAGAATAAATTTGATGTTGTATAATTGTATCAGCTTAAAATGGTAAGTGCACAAATGCAAAATCTACACGTAATAACAGCCTATATTATAATGGCGTATATCTAACGAGGTTGAAGATGGACTACTAGAGACAATGCGACTAGACTTACCATTGCCAATATAACATGACTACATATCTATTACTTCCAGCTTGCCATGTCCAATAGGACAAAGCCACCATATTTACTCTAAAAGGTTAAAAATTCCCACAATAATTGGAGAAAAATTATGCAACCAATTATAATATGTCCTTATTATAATGGTGTAGATCTAATGAGATTGCTAATGAACCATATTTCAGTTTACTATTTTCAATACGGCACAACTACCTATATATTAATTAGAGCCAATGGACTGAATTGTATTCTACCATTATGGGTATGACAACAGATATGACTACATATATACTGCCGCTTCAGCCATATGCACCAAAATTCCTACATTAATCAAAAATTATATATGGTCATTTACGCTCTAGATATTTGATTAAACTGAAGTAATATGATATTTAAAAGAGTTTGATATCATAAGATGAGAAGTTTGTTTAGATATGCCATTGCAGTCTTCTAACCAATTGATAAGATTAGAAATTTGTTTGGATATCAACTTTAACTGCAAGTTTCTAAATAATTGGAGTTTGTATAACCCATCAAAAGAGCATATGGAGATGTCTATGCACTGTTGTTTGCCATGTTGTGTTAATTAAAGTATTGAGTTGATCCGGCATATGACTAACAAGCGTGAACAGCCGGTAAGGGTTGGGTGGAAGCGGCTAACATGTAGCTGTGTCGTATTGATCTTGGTAAACTCTAATACAATCCATCTTCAATTTCGCAGGAGCGAAATAGGCTACCACATTCACTCTAAAAGGCTAGAAATTGTTCTCAATCAAAGAAAAATAGAAAAAGATATATGTATATCATCTATTATAGTGAGTCTAGATTATAGTGATGTCTTTTTTAAAAAAAAAATCAAATTTAAATGATTGTACCGCCGTGCAAGTACACAAGTCACTTATATAATTAAAACAGGTTTCAACTGAGCCACCATGTTCACTCTAACATTCAAGAAATTCCAACGTTAATCATAGGAAAGAAAAATAAATGAACCACACCATCGATTATAGTTGGTCTAGATATAACGATGTAGATATGACAAGATTGGAGATAATATATTAGAACTTACCATAGCCAATACGAGACAACTAGATTTTTTTAGATAATGGAAGTATAACTTCCAACCCTACACCAAATAATTATGAACACGACCATTGCACAACCATAAGTTAAACACTTATTACAATCCAAAGGTCAAAAACCAAAAGTGATATGAAAACAAATTATCATGATGAGGCTAGCCTAAAAAAAAGAAATAAAAATTATATGTCTTCCAGCTCAGAACAACCAAAACATCATAGCAACCTGACGATTATAATTTTGTTTATAATCCACATTGAAGATGGTCATCGACCTTCCTATGTTCATCTATAAATTCGTATGAATACTTTAAAGCCCTTAATCGGTCTCCCACGCCACCCAAAAGGAGAGAGCAAGAGGAAGAAGCAAACATTCAAATTGGCCGGTCTAGAGGGGAGAACCAACTATGACCAGTCAACATCAAGTGCAACATCCCAAAATCCACCGCTAAGTCGCACATCGATTCAATGAATGAAGGAGTAATACCATGTGGGAAGACCGATTCTCCTCAGCAGCGTTTATAGCAAGGTAGCGACACCCTTGGGCATTGTCGTTGTTGGATCCAGCTAAAACCTAGAAAACGATATTTCTTTTAGGATTGGCATTTCAACACTCATCTAACCTCCCACCATCACTGCAGTGCATGCCACCATAGGTCTCCATCAAGAAAGTCCAGCCACCCTCACCCTTCTGGTCAGCTTTCCGTCGCTCCACAGTGAGGCACCTAGACATGGTTCCCAACAACAACACACAATGACTCTATATCCCACGGCTCGGTTGTGATTGGTTATGACTAATATATATATATATATATGAATTATCGCATATATGTCGGGAGTAGATGGATGTAGTCACATGCAAACACGCCGTCGAAGTTGTTGCTCAGCCCCTGCAAGGTCACGCATGGCAACTCCCAATTCACTTTGGTTCCTATGTTCGCTAAACAAATGAAATTCATGAGCTTAGCTACATGTCCACATTAATCAAGAGTGAGATGTGATGCATACGCGAGTATCTCAAAGCGGCATTGATGACTCAAGGAAAGGCACTAGGAGATCAAGTTAGATAAAGAACGAAAAGATGTGTTGTCGAAAGATCGATCAAACAAGCAAGGAAGGGGGGGGGGAGGGAAGAGAGGCCGAAGATGATGAAAAACTCGAGATCATATATGATCGAGGAGTTGACATAGCAATGTCTGGGTGGTGCATGATACTACTATAGATCAGAATGCTCTAAGTATTAGAAGTCATTTAGTAATACTAAAGATCACATACCCTGTAAAGATAACATATCAACCCAACGTTGTCGGAAAAGAGGCTGTGAAGATAACGTATCAACCCAACGCTCTCAAGAAAGATGTGGCAATCATTTGACATCATAATCAGATTCAAAGACAACACACAAAAAAGGATGATCCGCCAAGATGAAACAATCCAAACAATTAAAAAATCCCAGTAACCATCTGGAGTTCTCGGGTCATCCATCAATCAAGCAGCAAAACAATTGAAAAAATATCCCAATAATCAACCATTCAAGGAAAAGCACCAGGAGTACAAAAGGCAATAATATGGAGAATATTTGTAACACATTCACTGTGAGTAGTTTTATGTTACGCGCACGATCTGAGCACGCAATGAGGATAGATACGGCTCTTGACGTGGGCAAATCGAGCTGTTATCGAAGCTAGCGCCTAGGCTGTTAATCGGAGCCACCGCCTATGAGATCTGATCTCGAACTAATTCATTGCTTGGATGAATAGAAAGATACAGGACTATCCCTTTTATAGGGAGAAGACTTGGACTTTAAGAAAAAAATCTAACTAACCTTATCCCTAAACAAACTGATCTTATCTAAACGTGGACTAATCTATCTAATCCTATGCTACAGTACCCGTGTGCTACAGTACCATGGGTATTGTTCATGGGCCATGTGGGCCACAGCCATATCATTACTCCCCCCTTGCGAATCAACCTTGTCCTCATGGTTGAAACGATGACACCCCAAGATCTGATGCCATTGTTGAAGACAAAGCGCATCACAGTGAGCTCGACGTAGCCGCGAGGATGTAGCATGTCCGCAACCCATCTGCTGCCGAAGATGGAGGCATCGTGGTCGCCGGCTGTTTGCTTGTCATGGAGAAGGACGTGGAGCAACGCTGGACTGGATTCCACGATGTCGTTCCGCTGAGACTCTCGTCACCTTGGGAGCCCTCAAACAGGAGATGCACGAACCATGGATGTTGTCCGTGTCAACCTTGACCACCTTGTCGACCTTCACACTATGATGCGGCTCCTTCGCCTTGGCAGCAACGTCCACCTCGCCGATCATGGCCTCGACGCGGTTCTTTTCGCACGGGTCAGCCGTGTTGTCAGCCGACCACATTGTTGGAGTTGATGGCGTTGTAGAGTGCGTCTTCATGCCATCTATTATCTTCAGCATGTCATCGATCTTGTCGAGGATGGACTGGCAAAGACTAAGAGCAAGACCACCATTGCTAGGCTTGTTCTCTTCGCACGTTCGCCGGTCGTCGGTGATGTGGTATGACCGCCTGTCACCGTATGGCCAACGACAATCGTCGACGAGCCCACACTCCTTGCGGAGTCGCTGGTAGTATGTGTATGGTCGAGGTAGCTCAAAGACACACCGCTCTTCATCAATACGCCAATAGTAGCGGTCAATTGGATGCTCGAAAGCACGCCGCTCTTCTCGGCGCCGCTGACCGTAGTCATATGATCGTGGTCGCTCGAAGTGACGCCGGTCATCGTAAGACCAACGATCGTAGTAACCGTAGCAGAACGCCATCCAGGGGATCATTTAGCTCTGATACCAAATTGTTACGTGCACGATCTGAGCACGCAACGAGAACAGATACGGATCTTGACGTGGGCAAATCGAGCTGTTATTGAAGCTAGTGCCTAGGCTGTTAATCAGAGCCACCGCCTATGAGATCTGATATCGAACTAATTCATTGCTTGGATGAATAGAAAGATACAGGACTATCCCTTTTATAGGGAGAAGACTTGGACTCTAAGAAAGAAATCTAACTAACCTTATCCCTAAACAAACTGATCTTATCTAAACGTGACCTAATCTATCTAATCCTGTGCTACAGTACCCATGTGCTACAGTACCGTGGGTGCTGTTCATGGGCCATGTGGGCCACGGCCATATCATTTTATCTTTCTCTGTTAAAATATACGCAAGCAAATTATACTATGTTTAGATATAATAGTATAGATATTTTTAAGTTGAATATAACCGATTGTGTCGAATCTAAGTAGAAACTAATAAATCTACCCGTGTAAGTACGTGGGTCATCATGCTAGTTGTGTTAAAAGAAAAACGAGGAGAAGAACGAGGTGGATTATACTTCAGTACACTTGGCAAATGAGGGTATTTATGTACAATCGTGCAAATGGCATGGAAATACGAACAGAAATGGTAAATGCTTTATGATTGACCTGTGAGATTTGTTCAACCCTCGGTTGATGAAGCATAAATACGTACTGTACGATTTACAGTAAAGAGAGCATTGAACCAATCAGTAGTAGTGGGTGCCTCTCATAGATCGCAAGCCCCCCTCGCTACTGCTATGCTATCGTAGAACACAATTCAGACCTAAACTACGCAACTGCATCCCATTGGAATTTATGGATATTCAAGTGGTTTTCAGAGCGATTCATGAATTTCGTTGGTCTACATTTATCAGCTCAACTTTTTCTAAGACAGAATTTTCGCTGACAGGTAAAAGATCGTGTAATTATTTGATTATGAATGCTCCTATCAAACAAAAATCAGAACAGAATGGCTGCTGATACACGAGCTTATTATTATTCAAATTTTTGAGAAATGTGTGTGTAATGATAGTGGAGTGGTACGTTCCTTGGCATGGCAAGCACTCTTCAGACAAGTGCTAGTGGCCTGAGATTTCCTTTCACGTCCCAATAGCATCTACTTCGAGAGTAACGCGAATGTTAATCCGGAGAAATGACAATCAGCAAAAGCTCTTGTTTTTTTCTTGAGAAAAGCAAAACTGCATGTACACGACGGTCTTGCCACAGCGGCAGGCCCGGAGCCCTTGGATGCTGCTGCTTCAACCTACCTCTCCCTCTGCACCTTTTTTCTTAAAAAAATTGCTATTTCTTCAAATTCTTGTAATGATATCCCTACACTTTTACTTTTCCTCTCCCTCTCTCCTTGTCTCCTCCTCGGCCCAAACATAATGGTGGACATCTCCAGCAATTTGCCCTATTTTCTTTTTGCCCTATCATTATTCATGTGCCATCTTACTAATAGGGCTGTTCTATTCCTATTTACCTTCCCAACAGCAGCCCCATCACTACTTCTACTCTCTACTTTCACTATTTATTATCCCATCACTATTTACTACAGTGATAGGACACCCCATTTAAGACAATTGGTGGAGATACCCTAAACCTCCGTCTACCGCTCCGCCTCGACTCGCCCTAAGCACATGACAGCTGGGCATTTGATCCTTATGCCGCTTGGTGGTCACAGCGTAACGTTTTGCATCGACTGCGCCATGGTCGGGGCAAGGGAGGATGCGGCGATGGCCTAGGACTTTGTGTGAGTATTTGAAAGACTTGAGAGTTATTTTTTTTAAAAAAAAATTGGGATGAGAGAGAAAGAGAAGTTGAGTAC
Source organism: Olyra latifolia (assembly GCA_036346145.1). NCBI lineage: Eukaryota > Viridiplantae > Streptophyta > Magnoliopsida > Poales > Poaceae > Olyra > Olyra latifolia. The sequence goes on along the minus strand of CM070523.1, from coordinate 4,671,738 downwards.
TCCCTCCGTCTCTAAAAACATGTCATTCTGCGATTCAAAATTTGTCCCTAAAAACATGTCATTTTAGGGCAATGATTGCTAGATTCTCCTCTCACCCCTATAAAATACCTATAGATTCCCCTCTCACCACTATAAAGTATGTATATATTCTCCTCCCAATACTATAAAGTACTCTAGATTCCTACCTATATATACTCTCCTTAATCTACTCAAAATTTTTTAGAACGACATGTTTTTAGAGCCGGAGGGAGTAGCTCAGATCGCTCAACGCACAATCCTACGACTTGGGATATGACACCATGACAGGACGCCAAGTTGAAAGCTGCACTCTTTTTCGTGGAACGGGTCATCAGCCTGGATTTACCCGAGCAGTTTCCGAAGAAGCCAATTGCGAACAATGAGGGATGTTTTCTTCGGCTTATCTTATCTTCTTATTTGTTTATAAGTTAAATTTTGAGAACTTCTCAAGATAGATTGTAAAGTTTGGTGAACTTTGTTTGACCTATTTCAAAAAGCTTTGAGATGTACATTCGAGACAAAAAAAAAAAGAACGGATTGTAAAAGCCAAACCATTTGATTTTTTGATTCAGAGATAAGTAGATAAGATAAAAAGATAAGCCAAGAAAACAACCCCTGAGCAACTGTCTCTTTGTAGCATACAAGCCAAACAGTGCCCATGGAATAGACCACCGCTCTTTTGCAAGATGGGAAGATGTTTTGGAATCACAGGGTGGTACTGTCAGTATTTAAGGTAAACCGAATCCTTTTGTCTTAGGGGTGGTTCTCTTTAACTTATCTTATTTTTTTATCTTTTTATTTGCTTATAAGTTAAACTTCAAGAGTTTTCTGAGATAGCTCAGAAAGTCCGATGAGTTTTGTTTAACTTAATTCTAAGAGCTTTGAAACGTGATTTCGAGATAGAAAAAAAGGGACTGTAAAAGCTAAATCGTTTGATTTTTCGATTCGAAGATAAATAGATAAGATAAGAAGATAAACCGAAAAGTACAACACCTTAAAATGACAAAATCTTTATGGAGAAGTCACCCAGGAAGGAAAAGGCCAAGCCCATTCATGTTTGCTTCTGGTGCACTCCTTGCTTTTGCTTTTATAAACCCTAGTAAACATCGTCTCACTCCTCTGTTGGGGTTAAAAGTGGTGGCAGGTCTTTCTACGGCTATGATAGAAGGTTATTTTTGTAGGAGACAAGAGCACACAATTTTCAGTGCTCTCTCTCTTTTTAATTTTACAAGCCGAAATCCATCGCTGTTATTTACTATGGATTTCAAATAGATCATATTTTATTATGTTTTACTGCGATATTTCCTATGGCCTATGCCCCTGGCATCATAAAGACGTAGTAAATAGAAATCAATAGCTTTTAAAAATACTAATACATTGAAATTGGCAAGTACATCAAATCAAAAGATTGGGTATGAGACAAAAACTTCTGAAAATAATAATTCACTAAAATAAGAAAGCGTAGATATTTAGAGATATTTTATTGAGCATTTAAAAATAGAGCTGTACCATAGGCCTTTTATTAATAGTAGGCATTTTGATGCAAATGTAGTAAGTTTACAGAGCACCAACATGCTGCCAGTGAATCCCAAAACATATAAATCAAGACGAATTTAGCCTAGAATCTTAAAAAAAAAAAAATAGAAATGCTCTAATCTTAGCACGTTTCTCTACCTCAGAAATAAAAAAAAAAATGTCGGCCACCAGTCACACTGATTTTGAGACCGGCTGGAATAATAACGAGGACGCGACAAGCCTGACTCAACCAATTGCTCACAATTTTGAAGCATGAACGGCAGTGTGGCGATATACAATTTTATATTGAGATCATGCAGAAATTAATTAGTAGGAGAGAACCGGGGATATGGAGGAGAGGGGGTAAAGAGAGCTCTTCTATTCTCTGGGAATAGCATTTGAAGAGATCCGTTCGTGGATTTGGCTGCCGTTTCTTTGTTTTTGGAGGGTTCTCTTTTACTGATCGTGTAAACTTGGCTTGTAGATGTCAGTCTTGTAATATGATGAATGGATGTACTGGCGGTGGTGGATGTTATATCTGTTGAATGTTGGGTCACTATGTGCTTTAGGTCTGGTGGTGGTGGTCAGTTTTTTAGGTGAATTGTGCTACTTTGTAATTCTGTTTTTGTGTGAAAATGGAATTAGGGGTTTGCCCCTTAAGCCAAAAAAAAAAAAAAGGGGAGGGGGGGGTGGGGAGAGAACCGGGGAAACCGATTTATTTTCCTCCGCTAGAGTTTTTTTTAGAAGGGCTTGGAAATTTAATTTCACCGTCTCGACCAATGGGAAAATGGGTCGGACGAAACCGTGGACGTGCCTGCTTGCTTTCCTGGGTGCTGACGAGACGGGACGGGTTGGAGCGTGCGTGGATTAGTTGGAGGGAAAGGTGGGGAGCAAGTGCAAGGCTGTGTCCAGTGTCCACACCTACTAGGGATGAGCCTCCCAAATAAAAATTTTTAGTTCAATTTTATGACTCCAAATGCATGCACAGGTTCTCGGCACCCGGTTTTAAATGTCAAACCCCCTTCCTGCACCGTACAAAATATTTGAAAAAAGGGGAAAAAAGGGATCTCCTTTGGTCAATGGCCGATTTGGAGGAAAATCTTGTTGACGGAGTTATATAATGTTTTCTATCGACTATGAGGATTTTTATGCCGGATTTATTGTAAATGATTCCTTCCTTGCAAAGGTTTTTGGAGTTCCCGAGTAAGTAGAATCTAGCCCCATGGTGAATTATTTGCAGAGACCTTTTAAACACGCTAAATAATATTGTCCATATATTTTTTTAACAATCAGTCCATATTACTTTAATATTTTTATACTACACGTGTAGAATAATTATATAGATAACCTACCAACTAAACGATTAGATCTAAAATATATTACCTCATATCATTGTGTAAAGTAAAATTGCTATCTTTTTAACAATCAGTCCATATTACTTTAATATTAGAGAAGGAAGGAGAAGCTAGAACAACTTAGTTGCTAATTTACATTGAAAAGAAAACTCGGCCTACAAGGTTTGTTCGTTGTTGTGACTTTTGATGCAAGAGGAAGTGAAATATTTGGGGAGCAATTACTCATTGACGTTGTAAGCTGGTTAGAACCAGACTAATTTCTACGGGTTCTTCTTCTTATTTTTTCTTTTTTTTTTGGGTCTTTGGAGTAAAGGCTTGTACATATCTGTTGGGCATTTTATGACAGTGGGAAGCCAACACGATCTTTAGCCTAAGAAATTCTAAAAATTAAACAAAAACCAGCAGGGCATTAATTACTGCTCGAAAAGTATTAACAATATTGTCTCCACTGCATTTTGGAAGAACATACAGTTCTGGATCATGGTTCCATTTCTCTCAACGGACCAGCCTCTTTTGTAGAGTTCATGACTGAATGTGTAACACTTACCAGCATAGCCTTACAGTTTGCAGTAGTTTTCTGTTCTTTCGGTTTATGCAAATTGTTAGCATATTTGGAGTAGCTAAGCTGAATGAGAAGCTCGATTTCAAGAGGTTGTTGAATCTGTTTCACAAAGCCGACCCGCTTCATTTATGTTATTTTTAAAAGCTTTTAGATATGGCTTCGTAACTTTTTTAAAAAATAGACTAAAAAAGTCAAAGTTCAACTTTTCAATTTAGCTAACTATAAGGTTAAGGCAAACCATTCCGAACAATGCTGCAAGATGGTACAGGTCCTATAAAATGCTATTCATTTGGCTTTTTATTGATAGGGGAGATACCGGAGAAATGAATGTTTAGAAGATATAGTGTAAGGTGTAAAGAAATTTCAGAGAATAAAGAAAATTTTTTTTAGAGAATATGATGAATAGTGTTATATAGGGTAAGACTATGTAGTGTTTCTTTCAACGGTTGCGGTTGCGGTTGCGTTTAAACTGAAAATTTATAACTTCTCGATAAGGACATTCTAGGGATCAAAAAATTATTAAAAAAATAGTTTTGAGAGATTTGAGAAGAAATAGTAAGATCTACAAAAATTATCTACCAAACATCAAAGCGTTTGATTTGTACAAAAATAACAAATTTTTAACTTATAAACAAATACAAACGCAAACGCTGAAAGAAACGCTACCATGCAGAAGCTGTTGCATGCCCTGAAGCCGGCTATCGCCGGCCGGTTAATCACTGCGAGCACCACCGAACAGGTTGGCACCTAAAAGTTTCTTTACAGATGCGCAGCTTATTCTAATCGCAGGCCTCGGGATCGCTGCTGACGGTCACAAGCTTGCTGGTGAGACGAACGCAAAAAAAAATCATATATATATGAAAGAAATTTAGAGAGAGACACGGAACATCTCCCTGTGGATGGAAGGGACTGCAACCAATGAACCAATCCTCTCCTCTGGCCCCCGGCTGGCTCTTAAATTAACCTCGTTAGTCCTTTGTTAGCTACGTACTACACCTGTTTCAACTCTCTCTCTCACGGACTTTCGGTTTTAATCTCTGCTTAGAGTCCACGTACGTAGTACAAAAAAATGCTCTGTACCATGCGTAATACTCAATGGCTGTGCTTTGTAAAAGTCGTGTGCACACACAAGAGTGAGGAGCATGAGCCTGCCCCCCGACTTTATTGTCCATGCACCTGTCTAAAGATCCGTTCCAAAGCCGCATAGAAAAGCCGCATCAAGCAGCGCTGTTTAGTCGGACCTGTTTGGTTACAGTTTAACTTTGACATAAAAACCTTAGTTAGGTATGGTAAACCACACTTTTGTGGCAACAATATTTAGCATCGCAAGTGTATGTGACAAATTTTTTTTGGAAAGAAACAAGCCTGTGAAGAGGTAAGAAGTGTGCAGCAAACCACAATTCTGACATGAGACCAAACAATATAGCCATCTAAATTACGGTTTTATTTAACATTAAGCGTGATAACCTTAGCTTGCAAACCAAAAAGGGCCCGAGTAACTTATATTACAACTATTTACTCCATATCTCTACTGTATAAAAGTTTGCCATGATGAATCCTGATGGTGAGTGTTGAAGCCACTTTTTTTCTCTTTGGCTCTCGAAGTTCTCTTATTTCACATATAGGTCTTGATGTTTATCATTTTAGTCTGCAAACTTTTCTAATTTTCTACTCGCGCCTATGATTTTTCCTTTTTTTTTTTGTCTCTCCCCCTCAACCGGTTATTGGTTTCGCTAAAATGTTCTTGCTATTTTGCATCACCATCCTTGACTTTCCGGCATCACCTACCCCACGCATTTCCCCTTCCCAGTAAAACGTGCCGTGACTGCGTACAGAACCGGGCCAGTATTATGGTAAGCATGCACCCATGCATGGATGACCACCACAATCGCAGGCAAGGCAGTAGCAGACAGCCGTTCGGGACCAGCTTCCATGGCAGCTGCTGGTGCGGTGGTATAGTACTGTTGCTGCTACTCATAGTCTGCTCCTTTAGCTGCAAGCAAAGAGCTCGAAGTTACCATCTCCACGCCAATCATTGGGACCCGGAAAGGCCAACAGAAAAATTAGATGGGAAATGAGTGGAGAGCGAGAGCGAGAGCGAGCTGAATGCGTACATGTTCAGCTCACCTCAGCTCATGCGCTGGAGTGAGCTACAAGCAAGTCGCGCAAGGTTAAGGAGAGCACAGCAGCCAAAAGCAGAGTATACAGTTGGTTAAATTAAGTAGGGCGATTCTTGATATATTGCAGACGGTTTTCTTGGAGTGGATGCCAGATAGATAGGGTGATTTCAGCTTGCCAGAGCATCCGTAGCAGGTACTCTATAATACTGTAACTTGAGATAGAGTAACTAGTATCGAGAAGAAATCTTTTAGAGTGTAGTGTAAAGTGTGAAGGAATTTTAGAGTGTTGAATTGAGGACGTAGTGAATAGTATCATAGAGTGTGAGGATAGAGTAGCTGATGTGGATGGTCAAGAGCTTTTCCAACCGGCCTTCGTATTTCTACTATTCATCACCGTCCCTAAATATTCCTTCTATTTTCTAATTTTTTTATTTTTTAAATATATTCTCCAAAACATTTATTCCCTCGATAGCTTCCCTATCTAAAAAGCTAAATAAAGAGTAAAATGGAATCGGCTTAGAATACCTGATAATTATGCCTGTGTGATTAGATATTTTAAGGATGGGTGTATTATGTAGGAGGCTTGAGCTTGGGAAACCTGACCCGATGCTTCTCACCGGGGGAACTGTTGGGATTTTTTTAATCGAAGCTGAGCCTTTGATTCCATCTTTCTGTGCTGAAAACTTGGTTTTGGTCTCCATCCTTGGTTGGCCCAAGGCTGGTTCCCTCGTCGCTTCCTTTGCCCCTAAACTTGCCGCGTCCCAGCTGTTGTGCTTACGCGGCTGTGATGCGCGCAGTCATGCAGCATAATTACACTTGAGTTGTCAAAAACGATTCAGAAAAGATCATTAAAAAAAAAGTTGACATGTCGAACACGCTAGAATTCAACACCCCAAATCTCGGATTAAAAAAAGCAAAATAATAAAATTTGTTTGAATTCTACATTTGAAATGCTTAATTATGAAATACGACATCTGAGTTGCAAAATTCAAGTTTAGTCGGCACCACAATTTTTTATTATTTTATTTTATTTTGGGGTTTTAAAAATTATTTAAATTTGGCATTTCAAATGTTAAATTGGGAAATTCAAAAACACCACGCCAAATTCAAGTCTACTTCTCGCATCAGTTTTTAAAGATTTTTTATGCTTTCATTCTTTTAGTGGAAAGATAAAATGGTCTTTTACATGCATTCTTCCTCCTCTAACCATTCGACACAATGTTTTATTCACGAACGCGTCCTATGATATAGCACCCTAAGAACATCTCCAATGATAAAGCTAACTATTAGCTATAAAAAGTGTCCATATCATCTATAGATAACAAAAGATAATATTTTCAATGAATTAGCTATAGTATAGCATCTACATTTATTATAGGCCCACATGTAATAGTGAGCATGCACCTTAGAATCAGTTATAGACTGACTCTTGTTGAAAAGATAGTATATATCTTTTTCCATGCATTCTCTCCTCCACATAAGCAAAAAACTGATTTAGCACTCTTATAACTAGCTGAAGTGATACCATTGGAGATGCTCTAAGTACAGTACTATACAAACAAAGTCTCGATTTATCAGCGATATAGCATAGCCGCCACTTTTACCCAACCATAACACCAACTTTCTCTAATTACATAGAAGCCTAGGGAGTAGTTTCTCGTGCTCCGAAAATCCATTTTCCTTAGGCACATCAACTGATCGCGGCGCTCTTTGTGGCGCTTGACACTACCACAACAGGGCAGGCAGAAGCATCACAACAAGCATCTGAAATAAAGCTCACTGATTCTATTGCCCCTATCAGACTACCTCAGCAGAGTAGCATAGCTCCAAGTCTTAGCAGCTACTGTAATCCTTCCTAGCTGGTGCCTGTGTTTACGGAGCGATTCTCTTATCCTCTCACCCGATGCCTGCATTTCTCGCTCTTCCTTGTTTCTCTTGCACAGCCAAATAATATTCTCTTTAACTTATCTTATTTACTTATCTTCTTATTCGTTTATAGCTTACATTTCGAGAGCATCCTGAAGTAGCAAAAAACAAACTATAAAAACTAAAGTATTTGACTTTTTGATTTGGACATAAATAGATAAGGTAAGAAGATAATTTAAGTTTACACTACATCTATAGCAGATGCAGAGCCAGTGAGTAGTGACACCATGTTGGCTCGGGCTCTCCTGCAAGCAAGCGACATCAACAGTGTACGCAACGGATCAAAACACAGTAGATTCTCTCCGCCTCCGGCACAGTGGAAGCTTGGTGTGAAGGGCTTGTACCGATCGCATGCATGCAAGGACGCACAGCAGGTACAGCTTTTTGGGGTCCAAATGGGCACAGCAATCTGAAAAGGGCTTGGACCATATCAATCCGAGCTAGCCAAATTGATTGACTCCACCAACCGGCCCTCTTGTCTTGTCACTGTGGCGTAGCATTTGTCTTGGAAATGCGAGGCACCAGGTCCACGTTATCTAACCATTTTTTTTCTTGATTTCGTTTTCTTTCCCATTCTCCTCCTCGTATTCTTCTCTTCATTTTTTACGGTCTCCAATAACATCTCTTCGAAAGGAATCATATAGGATAAGAAGATAGAATCTCTTTCTAAAAGAAATGTAAAAAAAATCTCTTTCAGAAAGAACGGCGAAGAGAATCTACTAGAACCATGAAGATAACGGGATTCCTTTTGTGACGAGAATGGGAAAGGGGTGGGACACGGTTGGAGAAGGTCTAAGACTATCTCCAACCCATCTGTGTCTCGTCTCCCATTTCCACCATGAAAGGAATTCCATTGCCTTCAACGTTCCAATAGATTCTCTTTACCGTTCCCTTTCAGAAAGGATTCTCTCCCCTTTCGTTATATCATTCCCTTCGAAGCGATGCCGTTGGAAACGGCAAAAAAACGAAGATAACGAATATGAGGAAGGGAGCGAAATGAAGGAAAAATGGTTAGAGATGGTCTAACTCCTAAGCAAGGTTTAATTTTACTGCCTCTCTTGCTGTTTGTTACCACACCTATCGATGTCGCGGAACAGGATTGAAATCATGGTTCAAAAAATTAAAGTCAAAATTTAAATTTACAATTTTAAAAAATATAAAAAAGTCCTGAATGATTTTCTGTTAAAATCGAGCGATTTCTCTAAAACCTAGCGATTTTTCAAAAAAAAAAACTAGCCAAACGATTTCTCTATCTCGATTTCTGGTTCAAACCAAATAATTTTCTAGTAAAATTGAATGATTTTTCGAGAACCCTATCAATTTCCCTTTTTCCGCCCACTCCGTTCGATTTAAATTTTAAAAATCAAAATTTCACCGAATTTTAACGAGAAATCATGGAAAATTGAAAATCGGAGCCGAGCAGAATTTGAAACGAAATCGGGATTTGGAACCTGGATGAAACCATGGCCCTTGTATGGCTTTGCCTGCGTTCTTGGTAGAGCCCAGCCGGTTGGAAATCGAGCCAAGTCGCCGTTTTTCTAAATTTTTTCCCCCTGAAATTAATGTAGTTTGATTCTGCGTCATTTTAATTGTATTTGAGAAGTATTTTTATGATCGAGCAAACGAGCCTAACCGAGCCCAGCAGGAGCGCAATCGAAATGAGCCGTGTTTTCTTGAGTCCTGACTTCTGCATGCACGCGTGCCGCTTGGAAAAGGAGATCAGATCCTGCGATATCCATGAGAAAACGAGCGTTGCTGCACGGGGGCACGGGGCTGTACCATTATGTGATTCTGCAGGCTGCGTCGCGACTCATGAACAGGGCAGCGTTTGGCATGCGTAGTTTCACTGGCTAACACTCCAATAAACAACCTGCAAGCAGAGCGGACGCAGCCAAAAATAATAGGGGGCTGATAATAAAGAGAGATCCATTAGCCTCCCTTCTTCTCTTCATTTTCTCAAATAATATTAGGTGGGTCTAAGGGGGCTCCACTATCATTTAGACGAAGAGGTGAAATTTGGAGCCCCTGCACCGATCTTTGGGTCGCTGCTGCCTGCAAGAGGCAAAATGCCACTCTCAACAAATGCCTTCACTAAAATGCCACTCCGACCCACTGTCATAGACACATATGGTCCCACAAGTCATTGAGAGCAGGGTGGTATTTTAACAAAACCACTTGTTGAAGAGTGGCATTTTAACAATTTTCTGGATTATTAAAACGTTAGGCAGTAGTACGTTAATTATTGTGGTAGATTCCTGATTCCTCCCAAAAGTGGGAAAAACTAGGGGCGCTGAATTGCCATTTGCCGGCTTCTCGGCATCCGGCGACGTCATCCTGATCAGTGTCATACTATCATGTTTTCTGTTTAGCTGAATTTGAGCGGGCTGTTACATGTAGGCGCGATTGATTATTAACCAACAAGCTAGCAGCAATTTAAAGGTTTAGAGAGAGAAACAGAGGGATCAGAGATAAATGCAGGAACTCATAGCAGCTAATAACTTAGTAGAATATAGGTGCCTTATGAATGCTAACCCTGCGCTGATGATAATAATTAATGACACTAGTCCTGACTCCTGAACATGAGCCTGGTTGACAGCTCGCACATTAGGGCTTCTTAGCTTCGCGTTTGCCGCGTTTATGCGAGCTTGTGATTAGCAATGGAGACAATGATGTCACCCAGGACCCAGGGAGCAGTGTCACTTCGCAGTGATTGCTGCAACAATGTCTCCTCTGGGACGCTCGATGATTAGTTCAGAGATTAGAGAGCCTAAATCCTTGTGATTCCAGTTGGGATCAACAAACTTGGCCTTGCAGCATCTCATGTGGGGTCCAAGATAGAAGATCATCTGTCCTTCCTATCAATCGCTTGCGTACATGCATGCTCCATTGGCGATTTGGCATGTACTACGTCACACCGTTTGCTCAGAGACATGGTAGCAGCCCCCTGTTTATCATATCCTCTGAGCTGTTGAGACCTGTTGATTATATGTATATCTATTAGGAGTTATTTCCATACCAAGAAGAAGAAATATCTGCTTGGAAATTTCAGTATGCCTCAGTCTTTGTTTGGGTACTGAGAGTAGCCTGTAGCATCAGTTGCCACAATCTGATTGGTCTGTTCAATACTTGGAAAATGGACAGGTTTGTAGGCCCCAAGTAGCGGCGTTTCTAGGATCACCCGTGCCCGGGCCAGTTTGTCTGAACAGCCAGGATATATATAACGCTTCCCAGCCATCGGATGCCTTAAAGATTCGTGCAGATATTAGGTTGATCAAAGCTGTTGAGGTTAAAACATGGTATCATAACACTACATTTTGGTTTGATGATGCAGTGAACACCAAACTGCTATCTCGAAATTCTATGCCAGACGACTTAGGATGAACACACTTCCAATCTATTAGTTTGCCTTTTTAGGCTATTGTGGGCAGAATTAGAGAAGACTGTCGCTTGTGGGGCCTCTGGGTTAATTCTTCTGACGCCTAGTTAACCTTTTGTTCCCCTCTCCCCCCTCCCCCTCCTCCCTCTCTCTCTCTCTCTTCACCCTCTTGTACAGTTTTCTCTTCTCTTGAATGAAATGGCAGTACTCCTGCTCTTTAATTTAAAAAAAATGTTGGAAACAGAACAATGTCCGGGGGGGATTTTTCACTGTAGTTGCAGGCAGAATCGACTCAGCACACTCCCGATTTCTAGAATTGTCATAAATCACATCAACTCGATATCAATTGAGCTACATTGTTTGATGTGATTTTCTCTTGCTTTGGGAAGATATCCTACATTGTTTGATGTGATTTTTTTCTTGTTTTCGGAAGATATCCATTTGGCTATTTAAGTCTGAATTCGTCTTTCACGACCATTTTAGGGGAACAAAAAAAAAGCATTGATATTTTAGGTTCATCCATATATCAAGGGGAAAGATTCGTCCACTGTGCATCCGTGTTTCTTCACTCGTGCTACAGCTCAGTGGTTAAGCTTAGCTTGTTGTACGAATGATCACAAGTTTAGTTCTCAAATTGCACTTACTTATTTAGTTAAACTTGTATTCTGTGTGTACGTTCTAATTTTTTTTCCTACCGTCCTTGAACAAATGAAGAATATCATCTCGAGAGCAGCTTAAAACAAATTGAGTTGAGCTTGCTTCCACTTGGTGGTTTCATGGACGGATCGAAATCGCCAGTGGATGATCCCATTTTTAATTCACATTATACTAGTATAAACTACCTAATCTCTGCAAAGGGACACCAACATGCCAGGTACGCAAAGGCCATTTCCAATTCGTCCGCATACTTTAGAAACCCAAAAGCACCCTCATTTTTGTATTTGGGGATGTTGCCCTTGCTCAAACACCTGTCTCGCGGCATCTTTTTGCATACGCCTTTGACAGCAATATACAATGCCTAGCTAGCTACCAAACAATGCTTGCCAATTGGTTACAGCTCTGTTTTGAATCCTAGATCTGGAGCTATTCTTTTAGTGTGAGAACAATGTACAGTACAAGATAACAATTTTCTTAGTTTCTTGTTTCAACCATTCCTTCTCATAGTTCAAGCAAAGAGAACCGATCCATTTAAAAACTTATTAGTTGTGATGCATGCAGCCCATTATTCAAACCAGATGTTTGTCTTTGTGTTAGCAACACCAGCACTAACTGCGGGCTAATGAACAAGAAAAAAAGAAAGAAAGAAAGAAAGGTGGAGTGAAAACAGATAAGAAAACCCAAACCAGCTCTAATGTTGGTCCTGATCTTTTAGTACGACACAAAAAAAACCTTTATTTGCCACTAAAACTTAGCCGGATTCATGATGAGCCATCATTTTTTTTGGCAAGCGTCTCAGATCGGACGTCCGATGGGATGATTCCCATCGGACGCATGATGTCATGCTGACGTTAGCATAGAAATTTAAAAAATAATTAATGAAACTTGGAAAACCTATTGATGAAACTTGATAATTTACATATGAAACAGGGACGAAAACCGATGAAAACTTAAAAAATAACTGCTAAAACTGGGAAAAACTACTGATGAAACTTAAAGAAATACCAATGAAACTTGGATAACTACTAATAAAACTTGAGAGTGCCAATAAAACTTGGCCAAACTACTAGTGAAACTTGAAGAAGAACTAATGAAACTTGAATAAGTACTAATAAAACTTGGTTAAACTACTGATAAAACCTCATGTTTCACTGTTATTCAAAAATCACCCGATGCAAAATAAAAAAGTTTCATGAGAACAAAAGCAAAGTTTTCAGCAGGCAAAAACCCAAGTTTCATATGTACATGTCTCATGTTTCGTGGCAAAAATAGGGTGTACACCTCCTCCTAGCCTTCTTCTTCTCTAGATCCGGTGAGCCCCTACACCGTGCTCGTCGGATCCGGCGACCACTCGCTCGTCGTGCTTGCTAGAAAAAGAGAGGTAGAGAGAGATGAGATGGCGAGAAGAGGGATAATGGGAGTGGTGCTCACCAGCGACCAGCAGCGTCGGCCAACCGGGCGGCGGCCTAGGACGGGCGCCTCTTCTCCTCTGGTTTGTGTATGCATGCTGCTAAGCAAAAGAAAGCAGTTTTAGGAAACAGAGAGAGAGTGTGTCCAAGAGAGAACAATAGAGGAGCAAGGCGAGTTCACAGTTGCCATTTCGCGTAGGCTATTCGGGAGAATCGAACCAACTGTCATGTGGAGGAGCAGCACTCGGTGCAGTGTGCCTATATGTAGCGCAGGCTGCGCAACCGCGTCCAATCAATGCCAAAGCATTAGACATCCTGGCTATAGTGTTTCCCTTTTTTTAAGTTCACGATTTTCCTTTGTCACGTGAACTTCTTTCCATATTTGCCACTTCCATCAATGTCTTGACTTTTTGTCGTTAAGTCGGTTGTGAAATGACCTCTTTGCCCCTGCCTTATTAATATGTTACAAAATAGAAAAGTTCATAAAATAATAGAATATTCATAAAATTGTGAGAAAATTTCTATGGATTCATAAAATTATGCATACTCAAAATTGAAAGTGAATTTAAAAAATTTTGGGATGCAATTTTTTAAAAAAAATTAATGGTACCTACCATGTCTTATGAAAACAAGATAAAAAATAGAAAATTATGAAATTTGAACCGCAAGTAGAACATAATTTTACATAAATTTAGAAATTTAAACTACTCAATTTGAAGTTAAAATGTAGGATATGTAATGTTTCAAAGTTTTAAATCAAGAAATTATGAAAGGAATATTTTGTGCATTAATGGAGTTTTCTAGCGGTTGAATCTAACAGAGTCACAATGGCATTGAGGGGAAGGTTCACACGACAATGGTAAATTGTGAACAAAAAATGATGGCAGATCGGTGGATTTGACTAAGTTTTAGTGGTAAATAAGAATTCTCTCATTAAAAAATAGATAAGCACTTCTGTGGTACATATGGGTAAGAGTTCACTTGGTCATCGGATCTAAATAAATTCATCGCTTATTTTCATTGGGTTAAAAAATCACTAGACCATGAAATCAAGTAAAACGAATGGTTTGGGCACATCTAAAAAATTCGAGACTACGTAGACGTGCTATAGGTCTCTCAGCACGAATTGAGAGCATATCGGACGATACTGACAGGACAAGAAAATCATTGTAGAATCCTGAAATTACCAGAAGTCCAAAACTTAGTGACATAAACACTCCTACCTCAAGGCACCTCTCTGATCTTTAGTACTGCGACGAAACCGCAGCAGGTAAAAGAGGCAAAAACTTATAGTACTACTCTGTACGGAATCCGCGGTAAGAAAACCGATCAAAAAGTTAATTCTCGGGTCCCGAGGGTGCAAGCCATATACTAATCTCCTCCTAATCCCCTGTCAATGATTGCCTCGGTGTGCGTGACTGGGAGAAGAACACAACGAATCGGCGAGCGACCAATGGCAATGGCGGGTAGGGTTAGTTGTTTATCTCTGCCAATGTGGGGTTGTGCCATGCATCCTCCCAGACAGGGAGTACGACTAAGCCAAAAGATAATCAGCCATGGCTTAGCGCCCAGTCAAGATCTAACCACCACCACCCCCCACGAACCAGATTGCATCTCGCAGCCTCATTGGACGCTCCCACCCCGCCCCACCGGCCAGATCATGTCATTGACAATTTCATTTTGAGCAAAATGTCATTTAATGATTAATCCCGTAGAAAATATCGGCTAGTTCTCACTCTGATCAATCCAATAATGAGAGGCCGTTTGGTTATTTTACCACACCACTTGTGTTTACTATGGAGCACGACATCGTTTATACAGAGAATCGAGGATATGCCACTCAAAAGAATGTCATGATAGGATTTGCTACTTTAAAAAATAGTCTCTAGGATTTACCACTCTAATCAAATACCACTTTAGGATTTTTCTACTTTTAACTTATCTCTCATATAAAGGAGCGGAGCGGCTTAAAGATGGTAGCAGTGGCGGCGCGTTGCTCTCGAAGCCGAGCTCAGGGTGGCGATGGTGAAGCAAGGGGGAGCTCATTTACCCGCGACTAAACTAAATGGTCCATTTTAGTTTGAGCAGGTTTTGCCAAGGAAATATCAAACTTGGCTGAAGCGCGAGAAAAGTTTGACGATGAGACCGGCACATCCCCTGATCTCCCAGCATTACATCCCCTGATCTCCCCGCATTAGGTGCAGAGGAACCCGGCTGCTGCTGAATCTAACGCTGTCTTTTCCACGCGGCCCGTGTTTACAACTCATCACGGGCTGCTTAGCTTAAGCAAGGCACGTCGACCAGACAGTGTTAAACAAATAATGGCATAAGCTAGTGTCTCAGCAGAGCAGCTTTTAGCTTAGGCATCTCTAATGGTAGAGCCAGCTTGCTAGCTATATGCTTGTCCATATCATGTATAGCTGGCTTGTAGACAACCTTCTAATGGATTGGTTATAGCATATCCTTAAACATTAAATTTAGGCCCACTTATAATAGTCTTCATTTGTCTTGAGAAACACTATAGACTAGTTTTTGCATAAGAGCCAGTTCTTATCTCTCTCCTTTACTTCTCTCCTCTATGTAAACAAAAAGCTGAATTAGATTTCTTATAACCAGCTGATATGGCACCATTGGAGATGTCCTCGGCATAGAAGCAGCACCGGCACTCCACTGGTGAGGTGATGCGCGGAAAAGAAAGCTGCTTTTTACCACCGCATCTTACTCCTCGGTAACATGGGCTCCAATCATTGAGATAACAAGGAGGAGAGAGATGCAGAAATTAGCGGAGAAGTGCCCGTACTACCACTGCTACTGCTGCTGCATAATTACTGGGTAATAACTACAATGCAGGCGAGAGAGGTAGGTGCATGGGGTTGAATAAGGGAGTATCACAGTACATGTACATCTGACTAGGGTGCAGAGCTGAGCTGAGGCAGAGAGAGAGAGAGAGGGGAGGACAAGTGGCTTTTAGAGCAATTGGACAGAGATATCATTGGGAATTGTTTCACTGCAGGAGGCAATGGTGTTGTAGAGGGTAGAGTGGATCAGTGGAGGGTGTAGATGGTAGGGTCTCTTGAGGTCATTGGCATCACCGATCAATCGCCTGCTCTGCCTGCGGCAGATGGCATTCTCCCAGTAAACACGAGAGAGTTCACAAGTTAGCAGTGAGCCAGTGACCAGAGTGGAGGGAGAGAGACCATGGGCACCATGCTACTACGATCTGATCAGTTTAGCAACAACTCCTCAGCGATACTGTCTGTGAGTATGCAACAGTTAACACCTACGTTATTTTTACGTCCTTCCAGAGGAGAATGTCCTGCTGTTTGCTCCTGGCTAGAATCATCAGCACTACAAAACCAAACTTTAGGAGTTTTAAGAAACGGTTTCTAGAAAACAGAATGTTTGATTTAATTAGACACTTTACAATGCACTGTCCTATCCCTAGAGGATAAGATTATTGGATGGACATTTCCTGGCATAGGAGGTGAGTTGGTCCTACTTTCCCCTTTTTCATATGGATTTGCCTTATTCTCGTCTATTGGAATTTAGAAACCGAATCAAAGTAAAATCTAAATCAATTTATATTTCTATTTCAATTTCTATATGTCGATACCTACCGATGTCGGACGACACCTATTCTGTACTAGTCTCCATCAGGCGATCACTACAGCCATTTGCTTTTTCATGAAGCTATATAAAAATTTCCAAATATTCCACCGTAAAATTATATTTTTTTGGTAATTTTGATATAAAATTTTCAGTATTTTCTTGATAGTGTTTATATTAATTGACGCTTATATTGTTTTCATAAAATTTAATATTAATTGTAATAATATTTTAAAAATTATATTAAAAGTACTAAATTTTATATTTTATGATATTTTTGGAATTGTTTTGAAATTTTTATACAATTTGAACAAAAATAACCAAATATGATGACTTAAATCAATCGTGTCTATTGGACAGAGATACGATGAATTAGAAAGTTTTGATCATGACCACATGTATATCTATATATGCATGGAACACATGCATAGTATTGATTAGTGCGATGTTTTTTTATTATGATGTATGGATGGAGATCTAATGGATTAATGACTTTCCATGCATATATTAATAGAGATTAAATGGATTGGTGACTTTTTATGGGTGAGATCTTACCCCGATCTAACCAAGGCTCTGGTACCAAACCACATCAATGTCCAAAACAATTTAGATTTGTGTTAAAAATCTTATAATTGGACTTTGAGAGCTTAGATAAAGCGCCTTCGAATTTTTGAAGAAATGACTTGAAAAGGCCGAAGCGTTTTGCCCAAAAAAAATCAGCCGTAAGCTGAATTGGGCACTGTCATCTGCAAGAAAATTAAGTAAACAGGACAGTCACCTGCTGGTTCTTGTTGCAGGAATCTTCTCCCAAATCAGAGCCAGACACGAGTAGCATCACGCTACAACCACTGTGTCTCGCTACACGGCAAAAAGATACGAGATGGGTTGGCACGTCCCGTTGCAATCCAGACAACAGTTTCACGCCTACCGTGCACGAGCGCGCCACCATCGGCGGACGGCGGCACGCAGAGTCGCTGACGAGCGAGCACGAGGGCGGAAACGGCGACGCCTTGTCCGTTTGCCCCGGCGGACACGACGAGACGAGACGAGGCGTACGTTTTGCCCTCCCGGGTCACGCAGCTTGGCGAGGCGATCGACTCCACGGAGGCGGAAGGCCAAGAAAGGTGCGTGCCCGTGCGCGCCGCCGCTGCCGCCGCCGCCGCGCCGCGTCAAATCCGTCCACCTGCTCGGAGTCCGGGCCGGTTTGACGCTGCCCCTGATGGTGGCGCTAACTGCTAGCTTTGACTCGCCGGTGTGAGACCTAAACACACGATCGATCGAGCGGAATGGGTGTTTGCATCGAGATGCCATAGCTCTCGCCATCAATCCCGACGATCTCCTCGCTGTTCGTCGACGCGTCAGGCGCGTCCATGGTTCGGTCAGACGTCACTGGCCGGCCGGTGGCCATGGCAGACGCGCGCGCCTACTGTACTTGCCCTGCAGCGAACAGCGGCATACTGCAGAGGTGAACACCCCATAGTGAAGCACACAAGCTGTACCCAGCTACAGAGGCAGGCGGCTCTACGGCTCTACCCCTCTGCATCATCGCTCGACTGTAGCCTCTGAACCGAGCGCAGAGGCTGCACTGGACCAATGTTTATTCCTGTGCATCGATGACAAATCGCATGGATTCCGATCGAAACGAGCTGAGCTGCCTGCCTGCGACGCTGCTGCGCACTGTGGCCATGGATTCTGGGCTGATTCATATGCAAACAGCTCGTGTTAATGTTCTTGGCAGAGGGGGCAGCACGCCGCGCGAAATCGACACATTCTATGAGGTCCACGAGAAGGCTGCCACAGCCAGAGCGCCAAACTGGTGATGACTCGTCAGTCTTCGGCGATCACTTTTGAGTTTTGATAGTTCAGTACCGCTATGTTTACACACACATTACGTGTTCCAAGAAGGCAACTCTTGAGCTTTTTCCCATAAAGAAAGAATTTCTTGAGAGTACATCAGCAGTAAGTCACTCTCAGACTCAGACTCAGACGGACCAGTTGGTTCAATCCAACTGGTTCCTCCACCACTTACAACATGCTGAATATGATTGGAAACAACATCCTTTTGAATTAATGAACTCGGAATACACCACTATTTGTGAAGCTGAATATCTGGTGCAAACACAAGCCAAAATCTTCCATGCATGTATTAAAGCTCGCTATTGCTCTCTGCAGTAGCAGCACCTGATGTCTTCCCATTGACAGCAATAAGCTCCGTGTCAAAGATCAGAGTTGCTCCACCTGTTGATTACAAAATCTACAAGTTAGCATTACAGGTAAATGGAAAAATTCGTTGTAAACAACACATCACATGCCCCCTTCATATTGTAAAATGCAGATATGAAACATGGTAGAATGGCCGTATCAAAGTCCAGAATCTACACATGCAGAATTTTTTCACAAGGAAACATGAAGCAAACAAACAAATAATCACCCATACCTGGAATCTTCGGTGGGGAGCCTCGCTCCCCGTAACCCATGTTTGCAGGTATCTTTAGCTTCCTCTTTTCACCAACACACATACCTAGTAACCCTTGGTCCCAACCTACAGATAACAACGACGACGTAGGTTGGTATATTTGCAAAGGGTTCTGATAACAACAGTATAAGCCATTTCCCCCACTTTCTTGATGACATATCCTTGTTGTCCGTTTAAGTCAATCCAAGATGGACCACATAAACAAAATAATAAATAAAAGTATAACATTCCAGGGAAAAAAGAATAACCTTTTATCACCTGGCCATTCCCAAGTGTAAATTCAAATGGGTCACCTCTGTCATAGCTAGAATCAAATACTGATCCATCAGTAAGCGTCCCCTGCAATAATCAAGCGTTTCAGCTGAATGCAAATAACGCGGAAAAAAACTGATACAGGAAAAGTATCAAAGGGTTCTTGGACCAAACATGGCAAAAAAACCAGGTAAAACACACTAAAAGACATAATCTACAAGGGTAATTCTACCAAACTGTTTTTCTCTCTGTGCATAGCTACCTTAACCGATTCATGTTAAATAGCTACCTCAACCGATTCATGTTAAAAAGCTAGTTAGCTACCTCAACTGATTCATGTTAGAGAAGCTGCTAAACATGAGTATGGATAGTACCAATGGTCAATGTCCTTCAAAGTGAGTCAGCATTGCAACAAACCATGTGGAGACCACAGTAAGGCAAACTGAAGAGAATTTACTTCCAAAGTTCCAAGCCTTGAAACCATAGGCTCAGTATAACTAATTATAGACAATTTATTTTTGTACATTTGAACAGATTGTTTAGTACTAAAAAAGTTTGAACACGATGGTTTACTTGAGATACAAGTATTGGTGAAAATACTTACACGATAATGCACTTTGACTTTGTCGCCTTTGTGAGCTTGCAGGGTGCATGACTCTGGCTTGAACTGAAAAAAGGATGAGACAAAGAAAACATATGTCATGCAAAGCCATAGAGATACTACCATTTCGAACGTAACAACAATGAACTCATAACCTATATATAATTGCCTTATTGTTTTATTGTTTTATAAGTAAAATCAAATATTGCATAATCTTCGCTTAAGAAGTAATGAATGGGTAGGATGTTAGGTTTGGCGCGACGTATACGCGCCGCCGAACCGCGCGCATGGACGCAGGCCAGGCCTAGGGCCGGCTGCCACGCACGGCCAGGCCTAGGGCTAGGGTCGGTTGAGTCAGATAGAGAATAAAGGGGATAATTTTAGTTGGAGAAAATAAAGGAGAGGAGTTAGGTCAGGGGATTAGTTGGAGATTTAGTCTATTTATTTGAGATTTGTAATCAGGATAATCAAGCAATAAAATTATATTCTGTTGCCTCATCCTCTCTCCCTTTAACGCTCGTCTCCCTCGCACGATGCCTGCACGCAGCACTCCGTTGCGTGCATCCACCACGCTGGCTGGCATCACCATGCCGTCGTCTCAAGTAGCCAATTTGGAAACCGAACCACAATTACTTTCTCAGAAGCCAAACATATACCACACGGGGACTACGTGAGTTAGGGTTTTAAGCCGCCGTCACGGGAAAAGAAAAGAGGAGACGATTGAGGTGCCGTCGTAGATCTGCTCCGTCTCTCTTTGTCGGCGGTCTCTAGGTGGTCGGTGGGCAAGACGACGCTAGATCTACAGAGGGTGGAGTTAGTAACAGTAGTGGTTTAAGGTTTAGAATAAGAGCCTTTTCTCTCGTCGGTGTGGAGCTGGATCAGACGGTGTTGGCTTTCTTCGGCGGCTACTCATCAGCGGGCTGCAACAACAGTGTCTCCGATGGAGTGGTCATGCGAGGTTGGATCCTCGATGCTAGATCTGGTAGTGGCATCATTGCGGTGGCGCAAATCAGATCTACTTAATGGAGGATCACCATCACCTCAAGCAAGAGCCAGATCCCGACAAGGAAGGCAAGTAAAGCCTCTTTTTATGTTTCTGATAGCTTTATGAGTTCGATGCGTTAAGAACCGGATGTACAAATTCTGGATTGCATCTTGCGATTCATCAACAGGCTGGTGAAGCGTACGTCGAACGGTCCTATTTTCCTCCTTTTTGAGAAGCTTACCTCTGATATTGGTGTTAAAATTCCTCGTAACGCTCTTTTACAAGAGGAGAGGAAAAAGTGTTGCGCACGTCATACTAGCTTTTTCGGGTCTAGCAGATTGCAACACCATACTCTTTGTATGTTTCTTATAGGAGTTGGGTGGTTCTTACCGCTAAGACTCATTGATTTCTGTTTTAGTTTGCCTTGTAACTTTTATTATTAAGCAATGAAGGTTATTTGATTTGTTTTAAAAAAAGTAATGAATGGGTAGCCGAAAGGTAGGCAAGCAAACATACAAAATCTGCACCCACCACACCCGACTTGTGAGTTGTGACTGAATATTGAATATTCAATTTCTGTCTTTCTGACACAGAGTATGGTTCTTAGCAATGAATTTGGAATTTTCGGTTTTAAGACTCCTAGCCAAAGCCCACAACGACAGTTTATCTTATCAGCATCAAATTTTCATCCTTTGTAGTGGAGAATATGGAAAGCCCCCAAAATAGAGAAAGTCGGCAGCATTCCAACATCACTCCTAACAGGTCCTAGAGTGGCTTCTGAGGGGCGTACACCATCATTTCTCTGTTTCTTGATAACAATCAAACAACACATGCTAACTGGTTAAATAAAACTTTCCCCATCTTATAGTATGTCCAATTGTCCATCGAGTACACGAATGATGTAGTAATAATTAGCAATGGACGACACCAAGATCAAATTTGCAACTTTCATCTTTGCAACGAGTGACATTACAAAGCACAAGCCAAACTAAGTGGTACATTCCTTGAGTCTCCCATCCTACGTGCAAAGGAAACAAGAACCTATTTTGCTTGTAGTCACTACATCTCACTTGTACTTCTTTCGCCTCCCAGCCTTCCTCTTTTTTGTTTTGCAGTGATGTAATGTTGTAACTCTTCTGCTATATATATAACACCTAGCAGTTTTCCTATTAGCTCTTCAAAAAAAGAACCTATTTTGCACTTCCAGATCTGCATATCTGCCCTTAACTTAGCATAATCTAAGCCAAAATTTCCCAGAACTCGGAGCCGTTACTATGAAATCATTCACGCCAACTACCTCGAATCCAAACTTTCTTAAAGAGACTACAGATCTTCGCCAAATCCACGAACTGAAAAATCGCAGATCCGCCAGAATCCAAAAGAATAGTAACTAAAACGGACTAGAGACTACAGTTGGTTACGGAGCACGGACCTTGACGCCGATCTGAAGCTCCGTGACGTCAGCGGACTTCTTGGCCGAAGCTGAAGGCGAATCAAGCAAGAGATGAGCGAAACATATCAAGAAAAAAATCAAATCTTTATATGAGCACAGGTTCAGAGGACATGTGGAGGCGACGATCCGTCGTTACCGGTCAGCACGATGGCCGCCGCGGCGACGACGGCGGCGGCGAGGCAGAGGAGCTGCTGCTTCTTCCCCATCGCTCCTCCTCGAGTCCTTGGTCGCCACTCGCCGGTCGCTGCTGGGTACCCCAGTACCCTCTTCTTCGGATCGTATACGGTATTTCGACGCTTGGGATGGAAGTATGGAACGACTGCTCAGGTAGTTTTGTACGCACGTACATACAGTAACTACACGGTATTTGCATTACAATACGTATATATATACGCCGCAATGTATGCTGTGGACCATGTGGTGGTCTGGTGGATCTCCGAGAACCTCAATATTGGGCCGGCCCATCTTTTGACTGAGTCGGAGGTCGTCAACTGCAATGTACATTGGGCCGCGCAAGACTGCAAGGAGGGAACGGCGGTTTTTGCTGGTCTTCATTTTGAGTCAGGTGGCAGTCACTGCTCGGCCCATTGCGTTGCCAACTAGGCTCTTGCATGCCACCTCGACATGACGACAAGGGTATGATGGATGAGGTGGCGTACTTGTATAGCCCGCGGTCAACGGTAGCCGGTAGGCAGTGAGGCGCTCGATCGTCACGTGCGTCGGACCATTTCTGGGAGCTTAGATTAATCCATTGCTACGTATGCATTGTGTTGAGGATAAGAAGCATTCGATCAAGGAACAGGCTGCGCGGCCGTCAGAAATAAAGCCAAAATCTAAATACCACTTGCCCAAACATGCAGGGACGAACCTAGAAAATTTTATCCGAGGGTTAGAAAGAATCATCATTTTATGGAGAGGCCAAATAGAACATTTTTAATATTTTAACTTGCAAATGTATATGTTTGTAAGAAATTTTAGAACTTTTCTACTATTTTAACTCGCAAATCCATATGTACTTAAAATTTTTTAGGACTTTTCACTATTTTAGTATACAAATCGATGGGTATTTAAGAATTTTTGCTAGTATATATATAGGTATATAAGCATGTATATGGAACATAGGGGGGCCAAGGCTAGCTCCACCTAGCCCCCCTGGCTCCGTCCCTGCAAACATGTACATGACATACACCTATATATATGTTTATCTTATTCATATCATAATATTACAGTCGACAAAATTCTGCAAGTGATCCAGGCGGGTGAAGACGATGGACGACAAAAAGGCTAGACCAAAGATGATACTTCAACCTCCTCTTCTTTTTTTGAGAACACTTCAACCTCCTTTTGATGCTGAAGAAGAGGGTCATGTATGCTAGCCAGGGTTTTAAAACCCGAAACCGGACCCGAAACCGCCGACCCACCGGGCCCGTTTTTCGAAAAAAACCGCTAGAAATCGGCGAAAACCACTCAAATTTAAATTCAAACGAAACGCCCGAGCCACCGGTTTCCCGGCGGTTTTTCCGGTTTCTCGGCGGTTTCTAGCGGTTTTTACCAGAAAAACCATGGAAAATGAGAAAAATAAAAAGAAGTCTAAAAAATATTTAAAAAAATGAGAAAAATCAAAATTTTGTTTCATACAAATTGTTCTACTCAGCATCTAGTTTTTTATAAGATTTTTTAAAATTTTTTTTAAAAAATCAAAATTTTTGAATTGTACCGGGAAAAAACCGGCGGTTTCTCAAACTGCCGCACAGCGGTTTGGCGAGAAACCGCCGGTTTTACCGGTTTTTCGCCGGTTTTACCGGTTTTTCGTCGGTTTTTAAAACCCTGATGCTAGCAAGTGCAGTTCACTGGGTTGTTTGAGTTGCAGTATCAGCTTATCAGGACGCTTAAAGCTCTCCGGTGTTAGTTTCTAGCTTTTGGTAGTGATATCGCGAACTGTCTTTTGTTTGGGTGAGAGCCCTGTTGTGAGTTCCATCTCACTGTAAATAAGTGGCTACTAATTAAAACTTATTGGATGAATGCTGTTTCTGTTTTTTCAATGAAAAAATGGGAACCAGAGAGCGTGGCTCCTTTTGCAACAAAAAACCCCCATAATATTGCAGAAATTAAGCTTCAAATTAACACCAATTAATCACGCACGTAGGTACATGTACATACATAGTCACTCACACACACACCCATCTTCGTTATGTAGCTGGTAGTGGTATATACACATGAAGCACAAACCACCACACGCATCGCTGCATGATGGAACACACACACTGGCACGCTCGGCAAACAAGCGCTCAATTCCTGATGAGCGCTAAGTACGTACGTACACACGTATATAGTAGTGCAGCCCGATCGTTGAACGATCCATGCATATGGGTGAAGATGAAGAAAAGCTTAGTCGCACAAGCTAGCGTATGTATGTTTGCATGCATCTGAATGACTGTGTATGTAGCGTTCGTCAGTTAATTCCGGTCGTCGAAGCCGAGCTTGCGGTCGAAGAAATGGCCGACGGCCTCGAACGCCGGACGGAAGAACCCGCTGCCGCTGCTGCCACCGCCACGCCGCCTCTGGTCGTTGTTGTAGTCGCCGTTGTAGTCGTTGCCGGACTGACCTGGCCCCCCGTAGACGTGGACCTCCCTAGTGTTGATGTAAAGGGGCGTCCTCGAGCCATCCTGGGGAGTAAGGAACGCGGCCGGAACGTGCAGATATGGCACAGTAACTCCGCCGGTGTAACTGTCGCCGCCGTTGCCGTAGGAAGAGTTGCCGTTGTTGTAGCCGCCGCCGCCGCCGCCGTATGAAGAGCTACCGTTACTGTAGCCGCTGCCGCCGCCGCCGTATGAAGAGCTACCGTCACTGTAGCCGCCGCCGCCACCGTAGTAGGGCGTGGTGCTGCTGCTGCCGTAGGCGCCGTTGTAGCCGCCGCTGTAGACGTTGTTCTTGTCCTCGTCGCCGTTCTGCTTGGTGTTGGCGGTGTGGTAGTCGTCTTCCTCCTTCTTACTGTCTGACTTCTTCAGGCGCGACGCAGACGATGGGCGTTTCTTGCCGCCGGTTGCATCATTCTGGCCACCGCCGTATCCGTCGGCGGAGCTCGAGTACTGGCTATTGCCGCCGGTGCTCTGCCCGGTGAAGTATGATCTGTTCCACGACGACATCGTCGTCACCCGTCCCCTCCAAGTAGATGTCCGGCCTTGGAACCCTGCATGCGATACACACACATATGATACTGCTTGGTAGCAGGTTTAGTTCCCAAGAAACAACATCAAGCTTGATGGATCGACTAGCACGTACTAGCACTTTTTTAAGAACCGTAAGCAATAAAACTTCGTTAAGAACTCTTTATATAGACCATGATCGAGCACATGAACTAACTGTCCATGAACATGACAAGATATTGCATATATATATATTCAGCCTAACAACAAAGTCTGGAACAGTAAAAAGTGAAAAAGAAAGAGAAAATAAAGGGTGCTTTTGGAGCGTGCATGCGTACCCGTGGGGGCGCAGACGATCTCGATAGGATGGCCCTTCGATCCCGTATGAAACATCTGCAAAGAGCCACGCATCCTTCATATAGCAGCGTGAGAATGCAGTCAATGCAGCGCAAGTCATCGTCGTTCAATAGAAAAGGCGCTTTTTTTTTTCTTGTATGACTCACAATGATAATGACTAGTTAGATAAATTCATGTGCCATTAAAACCAGCGTCGAAAAATGTTTGGGAATAGATTATTTCTGATTGCACTTACCTCATATGTACGTACGTGTTTGGCTAAGGGAATGAGAATTTGAATAAGAATTTACATGCAGAGGTTGTAAAGACCCCAGTTTGGTTGGAATTAAAAGAACCGAACGAGAATATGTGACTAAATTTCTATGAAATACTAGGAGTAATAGTTATCTACACCGTTAAATCAAACATAAATTGTTTAGATATACTTATCATCTTACTTCTTACGGAGTAAGAATTTTCTACACGGTTAGATCAAACAAAATGAATAGACCATGATAGTTTGGGCACGTCTTAACAAATCCTATGACTAAACGAAGAGAGTTCTCTTTTCAGGACCAAGAGTGATCACCTTAGATATTTTCTTCCCACGTCACTTCATGTTCCATTTTCCATTCCCTTGTTGTTACCAATTGAACATACCAGAGTGACCTTAAATCCACATGGTTGGATCTAACTCGATCCGGATGATTCATCATCTTCCGCTTGTTTAGATTCTGAGGGCCTGTTTGGTTGGTGCCACGCTTTACCTAACCTAGCCTTAGACAAGTGTGGCAAGCCACACTTTTGTGGCTAAAAAAATCAGCGCCACACCTTAGGCAAAGTGTGGCAAAAAAATCAATCTATGACGTGTGGGTCCGATTGCTAAGAAAGTGTGGCAAGCCACAATTGTGACGCGAACCAAACACCAGCCATAAAAACTGTGGCGCGCCTAAACTTAGTTGTGGCAGATTTGTCAGCAAACCAAACAGACAATCTTTTCTTTTTGGCTTTTTGCATTAGTTTGATTTATCTTCTTAGGGTAAAACTCCCTTTAGTCACAAGTAACTGATGTTTTGGACATTAAAGCAGCCTCTCCAAAATGCAACTTTGATCAGTAAATACTATTGCAATTTATTTATATAACATACTAAAATTATAATATATGAAGGTAATTTTTTAGAATTGTACACATGATTTTCATGTACCCAATATAAATAGTTAAGAAGATATTTATAATTAAATTTTCAAAACTTTGATTCGCACATATATATATATATATCTCAAATGTCATGTGTTTGTGACCGAATGGAGTAGCCGACGGGACGGAACGGATGATAAAACCATGGGATCTTTATAACATCCTGCTCTTTAGTACCATGTAATACTAGTTTATCTTGAGATCTAGCATATAACGCTAAGGGCATGTACAGCCCGGAGCAAAACTAAAATAGGCCACCTCAGAGAGATCTAGCAAACTCTGCCTGAGGCAAAGCCAATGCAACGTGCTAGCCACTCCCTTGGTCCCACGGGGCAATAAAAAAAGGTAACAATAAAGTCAGGCCTCTTCATAATAGCCACTGCCCGGTCCCACCAAAAATATTTTTTTTTATGTTTGTAACACCAAATCCTCAACATGAGCCGAAGCTAGAAAATTTTTCTTAGCCTCCGGAGACAAGGTCCAAAAGTACCTCTTAGCTCCTCAATTAATAAGGCAACTATTGTCCAGACTCTAATGGCCTAAAATGGTAGCGCTTTTGCATTAACCTTTTTGTACGAAGCGATGATGAACACCCAAATAAAAAAAAAAAACAAACAAAAAAAACAAATTTTGCTTATTTATCGCAACAAACAAAATAAAATTTTCAGTTTTATTAAAAGAAACAACGTAATTCAAAATTACAGATATTTACATTTTCACCTTTTCATAAATTAATAATACAAGAAAAATTCTAACTTTCTTTTTTTCCTTCCGTTCTCATCTTCTTCATGATTCTTTATGATTTCCTTCCGTCCTCGTTCTCTTCCGTTCTCATCCTCTTCATGATTCTTCATGATTGAGCTTCTTCTTTCCGTTCGTTCTCACCCTCTTCATGATTGAGTTTCCTTCTGTTCTCATCCTCTTCATGATTGTTCATAGTTTTCTTCCATTCTCATCCTCTTCATCATTCCTATTCATAATTCTTTATGATTAAGCTCACCCGTTCTCATCCCCTTCATGATTAGTCATGATTTGATTTCCTCCCGTTCCTATCCTCGTCATGATTTCGTTCAATCACTGCTCGCCGACGTGGCCACCGGCCGCGAGCCACGTACGGGAGACTTTATCCCCGCGTGCACCTATAAAAGCCACCCAGCCCAACACAGCAACAAAATCCCCGCCCCGTTGAACATCACAGCCCGAAAAACTCCAACCCTGGTTCACAGTTCCAAGCCTCCAAGCCTCAGATATCCTCCTCCGTAGTAAGGCCAACGACTTGAGCACGACATCGTTGTAGCCGGAGTTCATCGCCATCGTCGCCTCGCCAAGGTAACCGTCGGTCGTCGATGCCGCTGCCCTGCTTCCGCGCCGTCGCCGTCACTTCTTTGCTGCCAGAGTTTCTTCGTCGCCGAGGTAGCCGCCGAGCCTCATCTTTGCTTTGTAGCCACGGCCGAGCCCTTGCACCGCAGCCGGCCGCAGCGCCGCTGCTCTGCTTCCGCCACTTGCCGCCCAACCGGCCAGCCGCGCCGCCCCTCCCTTGCTCGCGTTGCCGTCGATGTTGGCCGCCTCCTCGTGGAACCGCCGCCACCATGATCTCGCGATTGACCGCTGCCGCCATCGCCGGCATTGTCACCACCAGCAGCCACATCGCTGCCGCTCCGGGCTGTGCACCGTCCGCCACCTGTTGTCGCAGCTTAACTGTGCTGCGCTCGTCGCCCGAAGCTCCGCCAAGCCGCCGATCGCCGCCCGCCTCACCCCGCCGCCCTTCTTCCTCCTCCTCTCTTCTCTCCACCTCTCCCTTTCTCACTCTTCCTCCCTCTCTCTATCTAATTCTCTCTCTCAAAACCAGCCACACTGCTCTTATCCGTTGCACAGATGGACTGGCAGTGGGACCCATAGCTACAGTACCATTTCTCATTTTCCAGGAATTTCAGCACACAACCTTCTTCAACCGTTTGTACCGAATTCATCCGACCTTCGATTCCGGCGATTCAAGTTTCTAAAAATTCATAAAATTCAGATCTATCTTCTGTAATTTTTGTATAATTTCTAAAAATTATTTTATTATGCATGTTATTTATTGGTTGTTTTTCTCGTTTTGCGTGCGATAGATAATTCGAGCGCTGAAGTAGATTTCCTCGACGCCGCTGTCGCACCGCCAGAGTCCGACTACTAAGAAGGCAAGTCTTTTCCCTAGAATCCTAATTTTGTAGCTTTATCCAAAAATTGCTATGTGGATTAAAAGCACGTATGATGGAATAGTGTCACCTAGTGCATTTACCCGTCCGGTATATGCAACCATTGATCACCCTTAACCCTAGGTAGTTTATGGTATATATACCCACTGTTTTCAATATTAGCTGCTTAGCAATGCTCAGATAGGTTATCGAGGATCCGATCCCACTCAATACACATACAATAAGAGAGGTGATATTTTGGTTTATGGTGGGATTTGGTTTATTCATCATTTTAATTAAAATTTGACCAACTAATAAATGGGATCAGGAGCGGATGGATTGTAAGGTGGGTGCATGTGAGCACGAGTATCGGGTTTGTGTTTGTTGCCGCTCCGAGACTAAGGACCGATGATTGTGACACACTTAACTGAGATAAACCCGTGCGACCGCAAGCCCGGAATGGGACGGGCCTAATCTAAAGGAAAAGAAATGTCGGGATTACTCATTGTCCTTGCACGGTGGATGAATTGAGAAGTACAAAGAGAGAATTGAGAAACATCGCCGGGGTATTGCCAGAGACTTGTGCTGAAGCATTTCTCTGGGTACCTGTGAGTATCAGGTATGACCGTGATAAGCTCGAGGTTAATTTTCTAAAGGGTTTTGTTATAATATCCTTCGACGGGAGGATATCGTATCTTGCGGGTAAATCGTACAACCTCTGCAGAGTAAACCCATTTAAATGGCCGAGCTCTCGGTTAAAGAGCGTCTCAGCGGTCTTTCGCAATGTAGCATCACCATTCTTAAAATGATATGGGTAAGGTTATTCCGGCGTATGTGCCGTTGCTAGATAAGAATCATGAGTTTGTTATATGAGAATTGAGATTTGAGATTTGAGTATTGAGAAAACAAGAAATGAGAAATGTGGTTATGAGCTAATATGAGACTGAGAACTTGAGACTTGAGAAGATAATTTGTTTCAATTTTGTATCTTTTGAGAATTTCTATTTATTTATATATGTTTCTTAAATGCTTTTGTAATTCTAGGTAAGTGCTTTTATGCAAATTAACCATCAGCTTTCTAGTATGAGCCTTAGCCTAGCCCTTCCTAGGAAGGACTTGCTAGCAGTCAAATGCTAACCCCGTTTGTTATGCGGGGCTGCTCATTCCAACGAGCAGATCCTGATCCCCAGTGTACTATCCAAAAAGTGGAGAAATTGAAGACGATGGCTATACCAACGCCTAGGATGCTACTGCAGCTTGCCTGTGGGTTTGATTGTTGTATTTTGCCTCTTCTATTTGGAGTTATGGAAGACTGTTAAGACTTCCATTGCATGTTAGAATTCCGTTGTTTAAGGCCTTCGTGTCAGTTAGCGTACTCTGTAATTATTATTCGAACTTGTAACAACAATGACCTAAAGCTCTGGAATCTGTGTGTACTAGCTACTGATCCAGGTACTAGTACAGGTAATGCACAGAAGGGGCCCGACTCCGTTTGGCGGGTCCGACAGGGGGCAGGGTTTCAAAAATCGATTTTACCCCAAAAATCAAATCACTCAGGTCCGATTTTCGATTTGCCGTGGCAAATCATGGAAAAAAGGTTGAAATTTGAGTTTTGAAATTTAAATCAACTGGAGGTTTAAAAAAAATCAGAAATCACTTGTTTTTTTTTGATAAATCGATATATTTCTTCAATAAATCGAAAAATCGGTATTGAAATTTTGAAATCTCGAGCCAAACTTCGAAAAATCACAATTTTTATCGATAAATCGACCGATTTCTTCGATAAATCAACTGGAGGTTTAAAAATCAGAAATCACTTGTTTTTTTCGAGAAATCGATCGATTTCTTCGATAAATTGACCTATTTTTTCGATAAATCGACCGATTTCAAAATCTCAAGCCAAACTTTGATAAATCAACCGATTTCTTCGATAAATAAACCCAAACCGATTTTAAATTTTGAATCAAAATTTTGAATTTAATTCTCGATTTGCCGATATCGAGCCGCCGTGATTTCGCGGTAAATTGCGATTTGCTGCGATTTATCGACGATTTTTGAAACCTTGGGGGGATATCACATAAGATGGGCACGCGGTTAAAAAAATAGGTTGCTGGGTCTTTAGAAATCTGTTATTATTATTCGCAAGCTGGTAGTCCTACGTGTGTTAGTTCGGAAACAAATGGCTCATATGCAAGCCTCTCCCATGGCAATACTCACATGTACAGTACTATATACATGTAATTGTAGTTGTCTTGTCTGCGCATGCGGGCTAGAAAAGATTAAAGAGTTGACGCCTTGACTCGTGACAGGTACACTGCACGTACCTATCCGGAATCACTATAGCTATGTGCCTATGTATTCACTTCAGTGACGCGCTGCATAATAATGGAGGAGGACTTCCGCAGGAAACTTGCAGGAAGCTACTTGGCACGTCGTAATTAAGCAGTACCAACTCTTCTTTTATCAGTTTTGTCACTAGACTAGAATTAACCGTGAAGAAACCATGCATTTTGACTTGTATAGCGATGTGTGATCGTCAACAACATGCATGTACTACTACTTGCACACAAAAAAAAGGCATCAATTTGGTAAACCAATCGGTGCGTGGGGTAAATCGATATATGGTGATGTCAACAGAAACATTCAGATTATAATATTATCTATGCATTATTAAGCAAGAAAGTAGCTAGCTGCAGATCGAAATATGGTCATGTCAGCAGAAACATTCAGATTATGGTATTAGCCATGCATTCTTAAGCAAGAAAGTAGCTGCAGATCGATCATATATTCCTATCCATAACCACAATATGGTCATGTCCAAATTTATTACGCTTGTTGCTCGTCGCCTGGTCTAATCCAACGCCAACATATGTAAGCAGAAACACACATACATGTGACATGTCCATCGTACGAACTCAAAAAATTATTGCTGCTAGTGTACTCGTCGAGGGGAGGTTTAAATGAATATATGGCCCATAATTCATGATCTCATCGCGATCGATTGAGTGATTAAAAACGAATGGCTCGATCTATCGCGGTATTAACCTTTCCCAAAAACTGCTAGCACAAACGTGTAGTTTACTCGATAGGATAGTTAATTAATTAACAGGCAAGCAGGTAATATGGGATAACGATGAGCACGTACGAACGTACATTACGTAGCACACTTCATGCAACAGCAGTTGCGACACAGAGCAGTGACCATGTGTAGCTGCAATATATACTCGAAGCAAGTTGGAACCGGAAGGCGCACCCACATTTTCCAGTGATCTAATGTTGTTAATGTAGTGGCTTTCAATCTTCCACTCTCGTGCGAGCATATGATCGATATGATATGCATGCAGTAGGCCCCTCGGCGTGCATGTTGTTTCGACCGCTTGGTCTTGCCAAACTAGCACTACTACCTTGACGTTACAACGAACTCTATATATACTTGTCTATTCGTGCCAAAAACAAAAAACAAAATTGAACTTGGCTATCAACTTCATTAATTTGATTACATGTTATCGTCGAAGTTTCGTAGCCCAGTCGGTGTGCTTCCTCCCCAAGGTTTTTAGAGCGAGAAAGTACCGGTGATATTGACAAGGGAGCCACACATTACAAACCTAACATGGATACCACATATATTACATTATGCATTCATTTGCGATGCGATATACGTAATACGTTACGTGCACTGGCTGCAATTCGGGCAGGAAGGATGTCTGATCACGTATTTGCATACGCATAGGATGATGCCAACAATCAACACGTACGTTTGCTGGGCTAACTGGGCAGGCCCGGCCCGGCCCTGGCGTCGACGTTAATTTCGGCTGCGCTTGTTGCCGGCGGACGGGCATTGGCCCATGGCTAGGGTCGGTACGTCGCGCTGCCAATCAACTGATGCCCAAGCAATCTCGTCCTGGATGTCCTCGCGAAGAATAATTTTGGCTTGGTCAAGATGCGCCTAGACGACCGAGTATTCTTGTATAAGCGACACTGTGAGGGTGTGCCACTGTGCCTCGTATCCCGAATCCAATCGTTATTGATATCTCCTTCCTCTTGCAGTGTATATTGATATATTCTTCCTCTCACTACTAGGATCGCACAATTTCTCGACGGCCGAAGTCGGCCGTCGAGAAACGGCCGTTGAAATAGGTCGAGACAGACTGTCTTTCTCGACGGTCCAGCCGTCGATACAGTCTCTCTTGACGGCCTAGAATCCTGCCGTCGAGACATAAGTGATGACGGCCAAATGGCCGTTACCCGGTTCCGTCTCCATCGGTCTCGATGGCCACTAGCGGCCGTCGAGACAGTTGACTAACTAGAGGGGGCCGTGGACACGTGGTAGCACCATCTCTTTCGACGGCCGCTGCAGCTAGGGATGAAACGGATCGGATACGGATCGGAAATCACTCATATTGTATTTGTATCCATATTGTTTTTCGGATACGGATTCAGACACGGATAGTACCGGATACAAATACGGATACGAATAATATCGGTGACGAATATGAATCGGATATGGATACTCCTTCTCAGATAATACATGATAACACATAGTAGAGAAATAGGCATAGAAAATGTATATGGTTCTCACTTTTTGTCGTCAACCGTGGGCTCATAGTCATGGTGATATGTGAGTATTTGAGTATGACTATCTTACTAAGAAAAGGATCGACAGTGGAGAAGTGTAATGGAGATGATTTGTAGATGGATATTCACTATACGGATAATATCCATCGGATATTATCCAAAAAAGGATCAGATATTATCCATCGGATATTATTTGTATCCGTACTGTATCCGCCTCAAAACATTCGGATATCCACAATATTATCCAAATCATTATCCGGGTTGGTTCGGGCGGTCGGAAATTATCCATACCATTTTCATCCCTAGCTGCAGCGGTCGAGAGAGATAGTCTCCAGAGGAGGTCCGCGGGGCCCTACTCTCTGGACGGCTTCGTCGAGGCTATCATGAGAGCTTGACTGCAGGGGGTCCGCAAGGCCCCTCTCTTTCGACGGCAGTCCCAGGGCCGTTGAGAGTGCTTGGCATCCAGGGGGTTTGTTGGACCCCCTCTCTCTCGACGACTTAGTCATAGCCGTCGAGAATAAGTGATTTCCAGCAAAAAAAAAAAGAGCTTAGTAAATTGTTAAAAAAAAAATCCAATTTAACAGCCGAGACAACTATAACTGTGTCCAAACCTAGATGCGTCAGAGTCTGTCTTGACGGCTTCTATCCTAGCCGTCAAGACATCTATTTGGTAGGCCAGCTTGGGCCGACCAGTTGGGTGGGACGAGCAGGCGGTCTCGACGGCCCTTGAAGCGACCGTCGAGACAGCCCACTCGTACGCCGAGCCTGGCTTGCTCGTTGGGGTGGGGCGCTGGGCTGTCTCGACGGCCTAGGGGACAGCCGTTGAGACAGGTCCTTGATAGGCCAAGGCTATCTCGACGTTTGACGAACGGCTATCGAGATAGGCTACCTATCCCGATGGTTTAAGTACGGGGCCGTCGAGACATGCCTTTTGAGGGCCATTTGTCGGCTAGCCGTCAAGAGACATCTGTCTCCATGGTCTACGTTGACTACCGTCGAGAGAGGTACACCTATCTCGACGGTTCAAGGCAAAGCCATCAAGACAAGCTTCTGACCAAGATCAAACAAGCCTAGTATGTCATACTTTGTTGGCAAGCAAACCTTAGCCTAACTCACTTTACATTTGCCGCCATGTAGTTCACCGCCACTTGCCAATAGGAAGCAATGTCTAAGTTTGTCCATGTCATGCAAAAACATCTTTGGCAGTCTCAAAGCCATACAGAGATAGATGGGCAGGTCACTTAGGACTATGGAACAAGGACACGTCTCCTTCCTGGCGATAGGAGATTGCTCTTCCAACCTGCCAGGTGGGAGGAGGCTTTATCTAGGACATGTTGCAAGTGCACCCGTTGAACTCGCCTGATCAACAAGGGGAGACCACGGTGACACATGGGGAGGAAAGTTCACTCACTCGGGAAGTTCTCTAGGATGTCCATATGTAGATCAGTACAACGAATTAAGCCCACAGAGCTCTTTTCCATGTTGACCTTGAGCCCTGCTGTGTTCCCAAAGTTCTTGAGGAGCCCATGTAGGATTGGAGAAGACAACTGCATCATCCATATATAAGCTGCATCTAAAATTTTCATGTTGAACCTTTGATTGGTGAAAGTGCGCCCATATGAGTTGCTAGCTCCAAAAGTGGTTGAAGAGGATCAACTGCTAGAATGAAGAGTTAGGGGAAAGGGGGTCACTCTGTCGAAGCCCGCGTCTATGTCCAAAGCGCTCACTCAAAATTCAATTGAGGACAATGGTCGAGGAGGAGGTGGAAAGAAATAGGGCTATCCATCGTGTCATCTATGACTGAAACCAGAGTGTTGTAACAATTCCAATATATATTCCCAAGAGACTGAGTCAAAGGCTTTTGCCATATCTAATTTGAAGAGGAGACCGGGAGTTTTGGAGCGCTGCATGGATATTGTGTGGTTACGAACATCCAAGAAACTGTCTTGGATACATCTAGGTTTGATGAAGTTACTCTAAGAGTTGGAGGCCAAGATGTTATGTGCTTGGAGTCTGATTATCAAGACCTTAGAAAATATTTTGGCAACAGAGTGGACTAGACTAATTGGCCTGTAGTCCCCAATGTGGCTAGATTGCTCTTTCTTCGGGATTAGCATGATATTTGCAGTGTTAATTGTGGCCAAAGATCCCCCGAGAAGGAGTAGAGGCTAGTAAAAGATGTAAGAACTTCCACCTTAAATGACATCCCAACAAGCTCGGCTAGTCCCGTGAAACCGTTGGGTCCTAGCGCCTTCTCAGCCAGAAGCTATTTGATAGCTTCCCAGATCTCGTCTGTGGTAAAAGGTGCATCAAGGTCTGCCAAATGTAGTTGTGCAAGACCCACAGAGTATCAATTCAAGGTGCATTGACGATTAATTTTGCTTCCCATGTTTGACTTGAAGTGGGAAAGGAGTTCCTCTTCCTTGTTAGTGTGAACAAAAATTCTCCTGTACGATATGTCCAGGAAATCAATGAAGTTCTTGTGACTCTGGGCATTTGCCCTAAGCTGGAAGAACCTTGTGTTAGCATCCCCTTTTGAGCCACATCATCCGAGAGCATTGCCTTCTCTTAGACCTCTCAATGGTCGCAAGGCCCAAAACATGCAATTTGAGTCATTTGCATAGATGTTGTTTGTAGGGGCCCGTCAAACGGAGTCGAGTCCCTGCTGTGCTTTAACTGTACTAGTCCCTGGATCAGTAGCTAGTACACACAGTTGAACAGTTTGGATCATTGCCATTAAACGTAAAAGTATAAATTACATCAGAGTGCGCCAAGCATGGCGTTAAACAACAGAGGGCTCATGGCCTTACAGGGGTGAGACTAAAAGTCTCAAAACTCAAAAGAAGACCCAAAACAACTCCACAAGCACGGCCGAAGTAGAGCTCCTAGACGTCGGGGTGATCCTCATCTTGAATACTTGCGATGGGGCCTTCATCTTCATACGTCTCCACCTTAGGGTTCTGCTGAACGCAACCTCGCTTTCGTTGGAATGAGCAGACCAAG
Source organism: Olyra latifolia (assembly GCA_036346145.1). NCBI lineage: Eukaryota > Viridiplantae > Streptophyta > Magnoliopsida > Poales > Poaceae > Olyra > Olyra latifolia. The sequence goes on along the minus strand of CM070523.1, from coordinate 4,634,992 downwards.
ATAAAAGCGAGGTGAGTATACAACATACTCAACAAGCAAGGTGACTAAATGCATATGGTTTACAAGGAAAGGTTAAGGTTCTTTTGCATAAAGCCGTTTTGCAAGTTTTACCTAGATTTTGTAAAAGGTTTAAAGTGAGTTAAGAGAAAACAAAGATTTGAATCATTTCCTTTTGAAACTCCGGCCTAAACCGGTTTTGCCCAGACACTGCTACTCACGGCACCCACCGTGCAAAACCCTCGTCACTCACAAAGACCTCATTGTGAGGAGAGAAAACAAAACGCACGACACCAATCGTGGTTTTTCTTTTAAACACCGTTTGAAAACAAAAGATAAGAAGTACCATGAGGCGGCTCCCGTCGTCTGGTCCTTGACCGCGGACACGGCTATCATGATAGTTGTACACTCTGCAGAGGTTGCACGCTTTACCCATGAGATAGGATTCCCCTAGGAAGGTTCCTCCTAACAAGGCCTTTTCCAATCTTTCCCTATTTTGGCATCCTCGCTCCTCGGACGGCGTGGCGGCTTCGGTAACATTGGCCTCAAAGATAATACCGACATATCCAGCTGTCCGAAACAGAGCAGGAGTCACTACCAGAGGCTATCAAAACAGCTCAGCTTAGTAGTACATTACTGCCTGTTAAAGAAGGAAATGTACCATTGGCCTCAGCATAGTACACCCCAATTCCACCAGATGGACTACCAAACTAGAGGATAGAAAGCTACTAAGCGGGGCCCGCCCATACAAGCACTCATGGTCGCCCTTGTTAAACTTAGCTCGTCTACCTCAAGGAATCGGTCCTTAGGGACCAGGGTGGTTCCCGCACTGGACCCAAGTCTCGTGCTTACTGCACCAACCTTGCAACCAGTCACCCCGATCAGGTTTTATAAAACATTTTACCCGATAGCACCCACTATCAACTACACCCATTTGCAAACACGACAGCACCCACTGTCTTTTTAAAATCATTGATGAAACAAGCATTGAGATTAACATGTCCAGGTTTCATGTGATTGCAACTAAGCATAGCTAACATGATTAAAACCTAATTCAAGGGGGTGAAGTCAATATTAAACAATATAATATTAACCTAGGGTGGCAAGGAAGGTTTTATATATCGATGTTATTAATTGGGGTTTTAGCTAGCATCTAACCAATTAGCATTTTTAAATTTAACATAGCATGCAGTTTAAATAACTATTAAAATCATTTAAAAACATGGGATCGAGATTCAGCACTTGCCTTGATCAGCAGGAAACCCTAAGTCTTCCACGCGACGCCGATCACGATCCCGAGTCGCACGCGTTCCTAATCGCGAAAATGGCGACAACGGAAACAATAAACGCTATGCAGAAATAATATGAATGCACATGTAGGCAGTGGCAAAGTGCAAGGTACAGAGCATGAAAATATGTTTTAAAACTAAATATGCTACTGTACCAATTTTCTGGAATTTAAATAAAAGGGTTTATGCATTTAAGTTAATTGGTTTACTAAATAAAATATCTAAAACAGTGAGTAAAACAGTACCAAAAATTATGTAAAAATTACATATGCAAGGATATTAGATAACAAAACATTTTAAAATTGTTTTGGAAATTTTTAGTTAAATAAATATCCTAAAACAATTAAAACAATGATTAAGGGTATTTAAATAATTTAAATAAATTTGCAACAGTGAAGGTAATACAAATGACATATTTAATAGGTTGCAATTTTGTGAGTCTAACAAAATTGGTTTGGAGATTTTGGATTTTTCTACAAGGAGATATGAATTTTGGAAGTTGGGCAAAATCTGAAAACGGGGAAATGGGGTGGCTTGAGCTGGGAGGGCCACCGACGGGCGGGCCCGCGTGGCAGTGAGGGAAAACAGGGATGGGGCGCGCCGGCTTGGGCAGGGCACGGCGGCGTGGCCCGGCAGGCGGCGGCCCATGAGGGGGGGAGAGGGAGAGGGCGTGAGGCTGTGGCAGGCCAAGGGCGAGGCGAGGCGCGGCGAAGCATGGCGTGTGGCATGGGCGGCTGGCCACACGGCTGAGGCGGCGGCACGGAGAGGTGGGGAAGGAGGTCGGGAGATGCGCTGCGGTGAGGGCAGCTTCAGGGCGGCACTGGCACGGGAGGAGGCAGGCATGGGCGTCGCGGCGTCTTAAGGAAGAAGGCGGCGACCACGGAGACGGCACGGCGGCAGCAAGACGAGCAAGAATGGGCGGCGGTGATGCTCAGTCGCGGAGGTCCCGAAGGAGAAAAGGAAGGGTAGGGGAAGCTTTACCGAACAGCGGCGATGAAATTGAGCGGCGAAGAATCCGTGAACTCGGGGCCCCTTCGGCGCCCAAATCCGGCGATCCTAGGCCAAGAAACAAGGAAAATTGTACATGAAAGATGAGCGATGACGAGACGAACAACGTCTTGGAGGAATCGACGAATGGAGCTCACCTCGGCGAGAATTGAAGAACCAAGAAGGAACCCGAGGAAGGCGTCGGTGTGGAGTTTTAAGGGGAATTGGGGGGGTTTGGGAGCCGTTTTGCGAGGAATTGAAGGGAATGATGGAGGAGTAACCCGCGACGTGAATGGCCACCAATGGGGAGTGATGTGTGCGTGATTGGGGGTTCCCATCAATAGGCGCCGCCATGGAAGCGAGAGAGAAGGAAACAGGAGAAGAAAGAAAGAGAGAGAAGGAAGGAAGAGGAGGTGGGGCCCACGCGCAAGAGAGAGAAGGAAAATGGAAAGATAGGGATTTCTAGGACCAAATCAGATTAAGAATCTATTCCAAATGATTTTATATTTCCAAACCAATATATTTGAAAATACTTTCCAACAATAATGTTAATTTCCATAAATCTTTCTGTTTGCACTGTTCTTTTAAATTAAATATTCTTTTCAAGGTTTGGATTCAACAACCTTTTAAAATTAGTTGTTTAGTGTTTTATAAAACTAAAATTCAAATTCGCGTTTAAAAGGGACATTTTAGTTTTGTTAAATCGAGCACGAAATCAAATACCACTCCAAGGGTTTTGGGCTTGCAATAAATTAGAGTTGGAAATCCAATTCGAAACCTCATTTATTTAAGTAACAAAATTGTTTCCAATTGTTTTTGAATTTAAAAGAGTTTCGAGAGTTGCAGTACCAAAGTGTTTATTAAACCAAAACTTAAAGGATAATATCATTTGTTTATAAAATATTTGCTCCCTTAGAAATTTAAATCTCTTTGAAAAGGGTTTTATTGAAATTCAAAATATACAAAACGGGGCTTTTAATTTTATTTGATTGAACTCAAAATCTGAACAAGATACGATATAGTTTGTTTATTTTGAATCCCAAAACGATACGGCAAAGCTTTTAAGTTTTATAAAGCTCAAGGGTTAAAATAATTATTTTAAGGAGTTAAATATTTTCCTTATTGAACATTGAAAAACAAAATTGCTCCTTTTTGGGATTTCAAATCCCTTTTGGAAAGATAGCTTTAAAGGTTTAATTGCTTGGGCCCAAAACCAAACAAAGCTTAATTTAAGCGTCATGAAAATAAAAACCCAAACACTTTTCTTTTAGAGCTGAAACCATTTTCTTGTAAAGTAGTTGAAAACAAACTTTTGTTTTCATTAAAAATCACTTTTGTATATTTTTTTTTGTGAAAGTTCAAAAATATATTTTAAAGGAACATATAGTCTCTCTTTATTGAATTTAAAGTTGGCAAAGTACAAGTGTAGGTTGATAATCCAAAACCTAAAACAAGAATTTAAGGAGTAAAAGCCTTTAGGGCTTTTCGAAATAAATAGCTTTGCCACGTATTCTTTTAAGATAATTGAAAATAAAATTCTTTTGTTTGTAATTCAAATTACTTTATTTTAAAACAACCTTAGTGTTTTGATATTGAAAGTTCAAATGAAACATTTATTAGTTTGTGAATACAAATCATTTTAAAGCAACCATTTAGGAAATGAAATCATTTTCCTCATTTGAAAATCAACGAGATTATTGGTTTAGAAAACTATCGCTTAAAATGATCATTTTCATGAAAATGAAATCCTTGGAAATCTGATGTTAAAATGAAGCCAAATAATTTTAAGTTTATAAAACCACCCTCAAATCATTTTAGTTTAATAAAATGAAATTATGTTTATCTTATTTGAAAGGAAACAACATTTGAACTCAATTCATTTTATAACCAACATCAGTTGTCCTCTTTTGAAAACTCAAGCATTTACAAAGACGTTTTATTTTCAATCAAAACACTAGTGAAACCAAAATGGTTTTCAAAATTTAAATGTCTTTCAACAGTAACATACTCATTTTCAAAAGTTTTAAATTTTAGGGATTTTTAATGACATGCAATGACATGATGCACATGAGTTTTGGTTTTTGAAAAATGAGGATGTTACAAACCTCCCCTCCTTAAACGGAATCTCGACCCGAGATTCGAGCTAACTAGGGATAGAAAGGTTGGCAGTTTTGCTGTTCACTTTATTGGCTTGGCGAGTTTGATTTTTGATTTATCCGCAGAATGGTTGATCATCTATGTGTTTCCACGGTTCATTGGGTATGCCTTTTTGCCATGCTGTTCTTCATCTTTAGTGACCTCGCAAGCATGTTTTCTTCCGTAAGCTCCTTCATTCCGGTTGCTAGAACATAGACAAGAGGGAATAGCACAAGAGCATGGGTAGAGGAGAAAAGTACGGAAGGATTAGAGAGAAGTAGGGAGGAACTTTCAATGGTCCGCCAATTGTGTTGTTCTTGGTGTTGCGCTCCCTTCAACTTGCACGGTTGGTAATTCTTCCTTTGCCTTTGGTGGGTTTTAGCAATAGGTGAGAGGGAATAGCGCTAAGAGATGGGGAGATAATAACATCCATGCACAATAATAAGCACAAAGACAATCAACGAAGAAAGCAAACACATCGAACTCCAATAACATCCAAACGAGTAGCTACATCACAACCGCCGATGTAGTCTACCTCAAAAACCAAGTCAACTTATTAATAATATCGTTCAACTCGATAACCAATATGGTCACTACAACTCAACCCACTACTCAAGATCGGTGTCGGCGTCGGCGTCCTCCATGGTCACCTCCTCCGACGGCTGCTCCTTCCTGGTCAAACTCGGTCCTTCTGGCCGCAGGAAAAGAAGGCCTAGCAGGACCATAGGCAACGAAGGGTCTACAAAGCATGAGTGACGGAAGGAAAGTGGATTCTCTTGGAAGTAGAGACATCCGAGTCAACCCATGAAATGGTAGCTAGAAATGTGGAGGAATCCTCGGGTACACTGGGGCGTGTGGGTTTGAAACAACAAATACATGAGCTGGTGGGGCTGGGGGATTAACAACGAGGTTGGGTGCAAACGGTGACAACAATTGATTCCTCAACTGATTGATGTTGTGGTAGGCCTGTGCCAAGTTCCGCCGATACTGGCTAACTTCCCAGGCAAGGTAATCAGAATACCTCTCCACTCCATAGACTACCTGACTTGTGTGATGCTCCACCAGATTTGCAACATGAAGGTCATTGTCACGACATCTTTGGGTGAACGGGTTCTGCCGAGGTCAGAAGGAAGCCAGCGGAAAGGGGACATCCTGATCTCCTCAGCGTAGTAACCAGACATCTGCTTCATTATGTTGAGAGCTGCCTCTTCCATCGCAGCATGACATTCCAATCGATCTGTTGTGGCCCTCATGGCGCTATGTGAAGAGTGGTCCAAAGGGTGAACCACCACTTGCACCTCCGGATGGGTACTCGGCCTCATCACGTGTCTTGAAGCGGACATATTCGGGATATGGTGGTACCCCAGAATTCCACCATCTTGACAAGTTCCTTCACGAGACCGTCTATGTCCTTCCCATTGGAGTACACCAGATCCGTCATCTAAAAAGTTTTGAGTAAGGGAGAGGTCAGGAATCAATCTTGATAAATGAATTATAAAGAAAAGAGAAGGCTGGTGAAATGAATCAAGTGAGGCAAGAACATGACAATGGTAGGCCTTTTTTTTCTAAAATAGTTTATAAATACCATAGTAGTCCTTAAGCTACTCCCAACTATCTAGGGGCTCGTCCTACAGCCAAGCTCTGATACCAACTCTGTAGGGGCCCGTCAAACGGAGTCGAGTCCCTGCTGTGCTTTAACTGTACTAGTCCCTGGATCAGTAGCTAGTACACACAGTTGAACAGTTTGGATCATTGCCATTAAACGTAAAAGTATAAATTACATCAGAGTGCGCCAAGCATGGCGTTAAACAACAGAGGGCTCATGGCCTTACAGGGGTGAGACTAAAAGTCTCAAAACTCAAAAGAAGACCCAAAACAACTCCACAAGCACGGCCGAAGTAGAGCTCCTAGACGTCGGGGTGATCCTCATCTTGAATACTTGCGATGGGGCCTTCATCTTCATACGTCTCCACCTTAGGGTTCTGCTGAACGCAACCTGCTCGTTGGAATGAGCAGCCCCGCATAAAAGGCGAGGGTGAGTATACAACATACTCAACAAGCAAGGCTGACTAAATGCATATGGTTTACAAGGAAAGGTTAAGGTTCTTTTGCATAAAGCCAGTTTTGCAAGTTTTACCTAGATTTTGTAAAAGGTTTAAAGTGAGTTAAGAGAAAACAAAGATTTGAATCATTTCCTTTTGAAACTCCGGCCTAAACCGGTTTTGCCCAGACCTGGCTACTCACGGCACCCACCGTGCAAAACCCTCGTCACTCACAAAGACTCATCAGTGAGGAGAGAAAACAAAACGCACGACACCAATCGTGGTTTTTCTTTTAAACACCGCTTTGAAAACAAAAGATAAGAAGTACCATGAGGCGCCCCGTCGTCTGGCCCTGACCGCGACACGGCTATCATGATAGTTGTACACTCTGCAGAGGTTGCACGCTTTACCCATGAGATAGGATTCCCCTAGGAAGGTTCCTCCTAACAAGGCCTTTTCCAATCTTTCCCTATTTTGGCATCCTCGCTCCCCGGACGGCGTGGCAGCCTCGGTAACATTGGCCTCAGAGATAATACCGACATATCCAGTTGTCCAAAACAGAGCAGAGTCACTACCAGAGGCTATCAAAACAGCTCAGCTTAGTAGTACATTACTGCCTGTTAAAGAAGGAAATGTACCATTGGCCTCAGCATAGTACACCCCAATTCCACCAGATGGACTACCAAACTAGAGGATAGAAAGCTACTAAGCCAGGGCCTGCCCATACAAGCACTCATGGTCGCACTGTTAAACTTAGCTCGTCTACCTCAAGGAATCGGTCCTTAGGGACCAGGGTGGTTCCCGCACTGGACCCAAGTCTCGTGCTTACTGCACCAACCTTGCAACCAGCCACCCCGATCAGGTTTTATAAAACATTTTACCCGATAGCACCCACTATCAACTACACCCATTTGCAAACACGACAGCACCCACTGTCTTTTTAAAATCATTGATGAAACAAGCATTGAGATTAACATGTCCAGGTTTCATGTGATTGCAACTAAGCATAGCTAACATGATTAAAACCTAATTCAAGGGGGTGAAGTCAATATTAAACAATATAATATTAACCTAGGGTGGCAAGGAAGGTTTTATATATCGATGTTATTAATTGGGGTTTTAGCTAGCATCTAACCAATTAGCATTTTTAAATTTAACATAGCATGCAGTTTAAATAACTATTAAAATCATTTAAAAACATGGGATCGAGATTCAGCACTTGCCTTGATCAGCAGGAAACCCTAAGTCTTCCACGCGACGCCGATCACGATCCCGGAGTCGCACGTTCCTAATCGCGAAAATGACGACAACGGAAACAATAAACGCTATGCAGAAATAATATGAATGCACATGTAGGCAGTGGCAAAGTGCAAGGTACAGAGCATGAAAATATGTTTTAAAACTAAATATGCTACTGTACCAATTTTCTGGAATTTAAATAAAAGGGGTTTATGCATTTAAGTTAATTGGTTTACTAAATAAAATATCTAAAACAGTGAGTAAAACAGTACCAAAAATTATGTAAAAATTACATATGCAAGGATATTAGATAACAAAACATTTTAAAATTGTTTTGGAAATTTTTGGTTAAATAAATATCCTAAAACAATTAAAACAATGATTAAGGGTATTTAAATAATTTAAATAAATTTGCAACAGTGAAGGTAATACAAATGACATATTTAATAGGTTGCAATTTTGTGAGTCTAACAAAATTGGTTTGGAGATTTTGGATTTTTCTACAAGGAGATATGAATTTTGGAAGTTGGGCAAAATCTGAAAACGGGGAAATTGGGGTGGCTTGAGCAGAGGGCTACCGACGGGCGGGGCCCGCGTGGCAGTGAGGGAAAACAGGGATGGGCGGCGCCGGCTTGGGCAGGGCACGGCGGCGGCGCCCGGCGAGGGCGGCGGCCGGCGAGGTGGGAGAGAGGAGGAGAGGGCGAGGGCTGTGGCAGGGGCATGGCGAGGCGGCGGTGGCGAAGCCAAGGGCGCGTGCTGGTGTGGCGGCTGACAGCTGCGGGCGGCCGGAGAGGTGGGGAAGGAGGTCGGGAGATGCGCTGCGGTGAGGCAGCTCGGGCGGCGGCGGCACTGGCACTGAGGCCGAGGCCCGCATGGCGCAGCGTCTTGCCGAGTCTTAGGAAGCGGCGGCCACGGCGACGACGGCGGCGGCACACGAGCAAGAATGGGGCCGCCGGTGATGCTCCAGCGCGGAGGTCCCGAAGGAGAAAAGGAAGGGTAGGGAAGCTTTACCGAAGCAGCGATGAAATTGAGCGGCGGCGAATCCGGCGAACTCGGGGCCCCTTCGGCGCCCAAATCCGCGATCCTAGGCCAAGAAACAAGGAAAATTGTACATGAAAGATGAGCGATGACGAGACGAACAACGTCTTCGGAGGAATCGACGAATGGAGCTCACCTCGGCGAGAATTGAAGAACCAAGAAGGAACCCGAGGGAGCGTCGGTGTGGAGTTTTAAGGGGAATCAGGGGTTTGGGAGCCGTTTTGCGAGGAATTGAAGGGAATGATGGAGGAGTAACCCATGACGTGAATGGCCACCAATGGGGAGTGATGTGTGCGTGATTGTGGGGTTCCCATCAATAGGCGCCGCCATGGAAGGAAGAGAGAGAAGGAAACAGGAGAAGAAAGAAAGAGAGAAGGAAGGAAGAGGAGGTGGGGCCCACGCAAGAGAGAGAAGGAAAATGGAAAGATAGGGATTTCTAGGACCAAATCAGATTAAGAATCTATTCCAAATGATTTTATATTTCCAAACCAATATATTTGAAAATACTTTCCAACAATAATGTTAATTTCCATAAATCTTTCTGTTTGCCTTGTTCTTTTAAATTAAATATTCTTTTCAAGGTTTGGATTCAACAACCTTTTAAAATTAGTTGTTTAGTGTTTTATAAAACTAAAATTCAAATTTGCGTTTAAAAGGACATTTTAGTTTTGTTAAATCGAGCACTAAATCAAATACCACTCCAAGGGTTTTGGGCTTGCAATAAATTAGAGTTGAAATCCAATTGAAACCTCATTTATTTAAGTAACAAAATTGTTTCCAATTGTTTTTGAATTTAAAAGAGTTTCGAGAGTTGCAAGTACCAAAGTGTTTATTAAACCAAAACTTAAAGGATAATATCATTTGTTTATAAAATATTTGCTCCCTTAGAAATTTAAATCTCTTTGAAAAGGGTTTTATTGAAATTCAAAATATACAAAACGGGGCTTTTAATTTTATTTGATTGAACTCAAAATCTGAACAAGATACGATATAGTTTGTTTATTTTGAATCCCAAAACGATACGGCAAAGCTTTTAAGTTTTATAAAGCTCAAGGGTTAAAATAATTATTTTAAGGAGTTAAATATTTTCCTTATTGAACATTGAAAAACAAAATTGCTCCTTTTTGGGATTTCAAATCCCTTTTGGAAAGATAGCTTTAAAGGTTTAATTGCTTGGGCCCAAAACCAAACAAAGCTTAATTTAAGCGTCGCGAAAATAAAAACCCAAACACTTTTCTTTTAGAGCTGAAACCATTTTCTTGTAAAGTAGTTGAAAACAAACTTTTGTTTTCATTAAAAATCACTTTTGTATATTTTTTTTGTGAAAGTTCAAAAATATATTTTAAAGGAACATATAGTCTCTCTTTATTGAATTTAAAGTTGGCAAAGTACAAGTGTAGGTTGATAATCCAAAACCTAAAACAAGAATTTAAGGAGTAAAAGCCTTTAGGGCTTTTCAGAAATAAATAGCTTTGCCACGTATTCTTTTAAGATAATTGAAAATAAAATTCTTTTGTTTGTAATTCAAATTACTTTATTTTAAAACAACCTTAGTGTTTTGATATTGAAAGTTCAAATGAAACATTTATTAGTTTGTGAATACAAATCATTTTAAAGCAACCATTTAGGAAATGAAATCATTTTCCCTCATTTGAAAATCAACAAGATTATTGGTTTAGAAAACTACTGCTTAAAATGATCATTTTCATGAAAATGAAATCCTTGGAAATCTGATGTTAAAATGAAGCCAAATAATTTTAAGTTTATAAAACCACCCTCAAATCATTTTAGTTTAATAAAATGAAATTATGTTTATCTTATTTGAAAGGAAACAACATTTGAACTCAATTCATTTTTATAACCAACATCAGTTGTCCTCTTTTGAAAACTCAAGCATTTACAAAGACGTTTTATTTTCAATCAAAACACTAGTGAAACCAAAATGGTTTTCAAAATTTAAATGTCTTTCAACAGTAACATACTCATTTTCAAAAGTTTTAAATTTTAGGGATTTTTAATGACATGCAATGACATGATGCACATGAGTTTTGGTTTTTGAAAAATGAGGATGTTACATTGTTCCTCTAGTGTGAGTTGTCTTATTCTTGCGTAATCTCTAGTTGAAGAATGATTTCTTGGGCAATGATGTAACTTTGAACAGTAATCTTGAACAAAGTCCCGCTCTCTTTAAAAAATGACGCCGCCACCACCACTTCACCATTTTCTTCTTCAAAGTTTAGAATAACGGTCCTTTATAACTCATTTGCTTATACTTATTTGTTTATCTATGTTTCGAAAATCCAAACACTTCTTCTTATTGAGCCTCTCCTTTAATCTCAAAGCTCCGGATTCGTATCCTCTGTCATTCCTAAGCAATGGTAGAAGCATGCATTGAAAGCTTAGAGAGAGGAATGGCAGGGAATACTGTAGCAACAAAAAAAAATGCACTATAGAAAATCACTGTAGAAATTATCCTGTTGCAGGCACTGTGGTTTGCTACTATAGCATCAGAATAGGGAAGCGTGATATATGCATGTTTTAAGTAGTTTTTTTTTTTTTACAAAAGGGTAAGCTTTAATTCCTAGACTGAACAAAGAACAACTCATAGCCCTACGATGTACTTCATTAAAACTGGGACAGATTCCATTCAACTCCATTCGGGGAAGAACAACACGACGCATCGCAATGCTTTGCATCAAGTAAAAATATCCCAAAGCTACAACAGCCAAACAAGCTAGCGTTTTCGTACATTTTATTACACCAAAAAGAAATTGAAACGATGTGTGGCTCAAGTATACTCTAGTTCCATTTCCACTAGCCGAGAGACGCGATTGACGCGCGCGCGAGGTCCCATGCATGCCAACCACACGTACGTACGTGCGGTCAGTTCCTGTCGTTGAAGCCCAACTTGCGGTCGAAGAAGTGGCCGACGGCCTCCAGCGCCGGGCGGAAGATCCCGCCGCCGCCTCGCCGCCTCTGCTCGCCGTTGTCGTACATCGGCGACCCAGGCATGGCGTACACGTTCACCTCGTTGGTGCTGATGTACATGGGCGACCGCCTGCCGCCTTGAGGAGCCCAGAACGTGGCCGGAGCGTTGTACGGCGTGACCGCTCCTCCTCCGGTGTAGCCGTCTCCGCCGTTGCCGTAAGAAGAGCTACCGGTATGGTAGCCACCGCCGCCGCCGTTGCCGTAAGAAGAGCTACCGTTATTGTAGCCGCCGAAGCCGCCGCCGCCGCCGCCGCCGTAAGAAGAGCTATCGTTACTGTAGCCGCCACCACCGCCGTTGCCGTAAGAAGAGCCACCGTTACTGTAGCCGCCGCCGTAAGAAGAGCTGCCGTTACTGTAGCCGCCCCCGCCACCGCTGCCGTAAGAAGAGCTATCGTTACTGTAGCCGCCGCCGCCGCCGCTACCACCGTAGTAGGGCGTGATACTACCGTAACCGTTGTTGTACGGGCCGCTGCCGTAGCCGTCGTAGCCACCGTTTCTGTAACCGCTATAGCTGTTATTGTTGTAGTTGCCGTTGTCGCCGTCGTGGGTGGCGTAGCCGCCGTTTCTGCACTCCTCGTCGGCCGTCTTGCTGCTCGACTTCTTGAGGCGCCAGGACGAGCGTTTCTTGCCGCCGGTTGCTTCATGCTGGCCGCCGCCGTACGCGTCGGTGTAGCCGGAGTAGTTCTGGCCGTTGCCGCTCTGCCCGCTGAAGTGCGACGTGCTATTCCACGACATGGTCTCGCCCTGTCGTCCCCAAACTTGGTGTTATACACTTATATCTCAGCATAAAATTCGCAAAGTTTTACGCTAGAACAAAAAAATTACAAATACTCGAGCATGGATCCATGCAGGATGATATATTTGATAGTTTTAAAATTTCCAAAATATATATATTCCATCGTTTCAGTGAACTGTTGATGAGCATGCATGCAGCTAGCTAGCTAGCTAGACGCATATATAGTCCTATTTAGCAAGATCGAGTACAGTGAAAAGTAAGAAAGAAGAGAAAAGAAAAGGAGGCCTTTGGAGTTTGGAGCATGGCTCCGGACGCGTACCCGGCCGTGTGCCGCCCCTTCGAGTCCGATCCCCTAGATAACCTGCACCGAGCCAAGCATAGTTCATATAGGATCACGAGTCAATGGTCTATCCAACACGAGTCTTCCTCAGGTCCAATAAAAAAAAAAGACACATTTTATAGAAAACCCCTCGAAATTATGGAGACCCAAACGAGACACGTCGTCGTGATGGTCATATAGCTCCAATATGGTCGCTGCAAGCCTGCAATAATATCTTGAACTCACTGTAGGACTCACGAAACAAAAATAAAATAAAAAAGAGTGGTCAATAGTGCTCATGCGATAGGGCTGGATTCGAGCTGATCCTGAGTGAGCTCTTGCAGGCTAGGCTCAATGTCGGGACCCGGTTTTGCTAAACCGAACCTCTTTGTGTTAATAATACATATCCTAAAGATCAAAGCACGTACCTACAGTAAAACATAATAAAGTATCAATAGCAGCACTGTATTAACTAGAAAGTAAATTAGAGTGCGGAGCAATTCATTACCATAGATTATAGTATCAGAAAACCAAATAAAAACAATTGAAGTAGACCTATCATCGATCAGCCATAGGCAAACTGACTGGGGAAGCTCTAGTATTCCGGATCACCTCCCGAAAAAAAATTCAACGTTGTCCTGCGTATCCTCATGGTCCTCACCTGCTCGTGGAATAAGCAGTCTCGAATAAAAGCCAGGGTTAGCACGTGAATGCTAGCAAGTCTTCTCTGAAAAAGGTCAGGCTAGGCTCATCCTAGAAAAGATAATGACTCATTTACATAAAAGCATTTAACTTAAAAGTATAAAAGCATTTAACAAAACATAAATAAATAAATAGCAGTTCTCATGATTAACCTTAACAAGAACATAAACATGATATACATTAATTCTCAATCTATTCTCAATCTCAGTGTTTCATGTCTCAAATTCTCTTTGTCTCATCTCATAGTCTCAATATAGTTCTCATCTTGTTTTCATTCATCATAAATCATCTAGCAACTGCACACAGCCAGATAACCTTACCAAGTCAATTAATTAAAGTGTAGGTACGATGTGAAAAACCACCAAGATACTCATAACCGAGAGCACGACCATTCGAATGGGTTTGTACTCTGCAGAGGTTATACGCTTTTCCCACAAGATATAATACTCTTCCATCGGATAGCATCATAACAAAACCTATTATAAGTCTAACATCGAACTTGTCACTGTCATACCTAATAGGTCACACAAGTACCCCGGGATTCCATCCAGGCAATACACCAGCGACCATGCATTTGTTGGAACCTCACCTACAATGCCAGTACGATAACAAATCCGACATTATTCTCCCTCTAAATTATGACACGTCTCATACCGAGGTTGCGGTTGCACGATAATTTCTCAGTTAAATCCATCATGATCATCTGTTCTTAGGGACTAGAGCATCGGCTCGGGTCACCTGCTCAGAGTTAAATTATTAATTGGTCAATTTTTAATTAATGAGTGAACAATCCCACCATAAACCCAAAATTCTCCTGGCTCATACTCAATTATCTCATAATTGGGTTCTTTAATGATCATAGGAGTAAATCACTCCTCGAAACTAGCTAGACAATGCTAAGCCATCTAAATTCATAAAAAAAAAGTAGCAAATTACATAATAATATTGTCCTAAGGTTTTTATGGCAATGGGTACATATTATACAAATAAACAACATGTACTAGGAATTTCTAAAACAAATACGCATAATTAATTGAATAGTAATTTTGGCAAAATCTAGAAATTAGGATTCTAGGGAAAAAACTTGCCTTCCTGGTCTTCTTGAACTTGCTGGACATTGGCAGCGTCAATGGATTGTTCTTCGTCGCCCACATGGTCTAACGCAAGCAAAACGAGGAAACAACAATAAATATCAAAAACAGTAAATAAATTAAAAAAAATTATATAAAAATTACAGTAAATAGATATGAATTTTCTAAATATTTAGAAATTAGAATCGTTGGAATTGGAGCTAGGATGAAATCACAACAAAATAGTGAAGGAACACTATTCACTAAAATTTTAGAAAATAAAAAACCTACTGTAGCTAATAGGCCGAGTCTATAGCAGTCTGGCCCAGCTGTAGAGAGGATAAGGGAGTGGATGAGTGGCTGCGGGTGAGGGAGTGAAAGAGGGAGGGAAATAGAGAGACATGGAGCGGGAGAGAGAGAGAGCAGAAGAGGCGACGTGACGGTGGTAATGTGGTGCATGGAAGCTTGGGAGGCGGTGACGACTTCGGCTAGGGCGGCGATGAGATGGCTGCAATGTGGTGGTGACGCAATGACCTGTGCGACCATCTTGGCAAGATGGCGGCGGGGTTTGGTGGCGTCGATTATGGCGCGGTCCAATGAGCAAAGCAAGAAAACGGGCGTAGAGGAAAACGGCATAGCGGTGGCGGCACGAAAAGCTGGCGTAGAGGAAAATGACACGGTGGTGGTGACCTGCTCGGCTTGCCTCAAGAATAAATGGATTTTATGACTTGAGATTAGTAGATGCATTAGGGGGAATTGGGAAAAATGGGGGATTTGCAGGTTTATATGGATGGAGAGTTAGAGATCGAGTTAAGCTAGAGATAGATTTGGAATTGGTTTGGAAGAAGGTTTGGGATAGGACAAGGAGAGATAAAACTAATTTCTTTTGTAATTTTAATTTAATATTTTTGGGATGTCATACTCAAGCTCAATTCAGTGTTGAGCTTTTGGTTAGGTCGAGCTAGCGCTCGCGAGCATCCATGCGGGCTTGAGTTGAGCTTTCGAGAGCTTGGTTGGGCAACGCTCAAGGACGTTGCCCGTGCTTGGAGTCAATAGGGAAGACGATAGTTGGTGATGTCGGCGACGCTCCGGGACCAAAGATGACACTCTAGGACGGATGCGTTGAGTTGGAGGCAGTCAGGACAACAACGTGTGGCGCCAGCTAGGTGGCAGCGAGGAAGGAGAGGAACGCACAGGATAGAGGAGAGGTGGCTGGTGGCAGGCGCCAAAAAGGAGGAAAGAGAGGGCAGTGCGCCAAGAGGGAGGAGATGGCGCTAGGGCATTGGTCGGCGAGTGGAAGGAATGGCGGCAGCTAAGGGCTTGGACTTGGAGAAAGGTGTTTGGGTTAGAGAGGATAGTGTCCAGTGGTGGTAGTGGTGGGGTTGGTCGTGGGCTTATGGTGGATTTTCATCTGGTGCTTGGTGGGTGCGGTGGGAGGATTTAGGAAGGTGGGCTACTGGGTTGTGGCCTATGTGCTGAAATCAAGCTCGTTTCAAGCTACTTGAGCTTGATTGGGTTCAAGCTCGGCTCGAAGTAAATATGAGCTCAATTTGATCTTGCACATTTCGTTGAGCTTGATCTTTTGGTCCACCCCTAGTTGTCCTTTCCTAATCCCGATGGGCGCCGACAAGTGACCATGGATTTGGGAAATTCGTGGAGAGCTGCAATTTTTGGTAACAACTTTATGACAACCTAGTCCTTTTTCATGTCCTTTTTAGATTAATTACTTCTATGCCACTACAAAGTTCCCCGATTAAAGAAATGTCACTGCAAAGTTGGTATTCACAAGGATGCCCCTATAAAGTGAGATTCCTCACAAAAATATCATCATAGACTTTTTACCCCTACATAATCTTCAAATTTACCCCCTTTCTACCCTTATCCTCTCTTCCTCCTCTCCTCCTCTCTCTTAGGTTGATGCTCGACGCCTCTACTCGCATGACCCATCGCCTTGCGCCTAACCGAGCGCGTCTCCCGCACCTCTGGTCACAGCTTGGCCCCATGCTGCCTTGGCCTGTGACTCCCACGACTCGCTACTACTGCTACGACAGATTTGGCTATGGTGGTAGCAAATCCGGCCATTGCATGTCAGGGTGACGATATGAGAGAAGCTAGAGCTTAGGCTCAAAGTGAGGGAGGTAGGGCAGGGAAGCACTTCAAATGTGGAAGCGATCGACATGGTGGCTAGGGCAACGACGGGCTAAGGGTTGCAGCACATGGCAGAGCGAGGGATGGTGGCGACGCGGCGAGCCGGCAGGTGCCACTGTGGCTGGCCTGGAGCTAGAAGAGGAAAAAAGGAGGAAGAAGAAGAAGCAAGGGTATTTTGGTCCCAAAATGTGAAAGACCAGTCCGATGCATATATGTGAGTCCGATGCATATATGTGGAGAATCTCACTTTATATTGGCTTACTTTCAAATATCAACTTTTTAGTGACATTTCTGTGATCAGAAAACTTTGCAGTGGCATTGATGTAATTAGCCTTTTTCTAGTGCAATGTGTGGCCCTAGTCCTCTTGGTTTTCTGTCTAACGTGAAGGCCTCTATCCGCGCATACATTGCACTTGCTCTTATTTAGACCCTATGGTACGTGTTGACTAGTTTTTTTAAGACACACCAAAACTACTGTTGTGAGCTATTTATATATTTTACCTGATCCAATATTGTTCAAGAAATCTCTTGTCCTCTATATATCTAGATTATAGATGTTTGATCGAACGATCCAATATTAATCTTATACCCTTCGAGTACTGGAGAGGTGTAATGACTACTAGATTAATTTTGCGTTAAAGCCAGGGTCCCAAATGTTCGGAGAAAAAGACTACCAAACCTAACCCCTGAAATTTTAATCTCCAGTAAATTAGTATTTATCTGTTCTCTTTGGATTCCACACTCAAGTTTCAATTTTTATCTTCCTGCGCTACTTGTCAGGTAATTAGGAAAGGAAAGCCCTCGTGCTAGGTACTCTTGCTGACTCGCGTTAGATCAGAAACAAATGGCCGCCACATCTAATTAAAATCTCACTGTAATATATAGATCGACGTACTACTGGTAGCAGTAGCAGCTGCAACAGTGTCACTGTCTATGGACGCGAGCAGAGATTACAGCTTGACGTCTTGAGAAACAAATGGACGCCACATCTAATTAAAATCTCACTGTAATATATAGATCGACGCACTACTGGTAGCAGTAGCAGCTGCAACAGTGTCACTGTCTATGGACGCGAGCAGAGATTACAGCTTGACGTCTTGAGGAAGACGTCGACGCAAAGACATCAACTAGCCAGCCAATCCCTACCCACCGCGCTTCATTTTCCTAAGTGCTGGGTAGCGATCAGAGAGGCCAGTAGAAGAGACTTTTTCGAAGGAAATGTGCATGAAATTTTGCCTGCCGTAGGCAGGGCTAGCCGATCGATCATTGTCAGTCTGACTGGACAAATCAAGTTGATCTGGAGCAGCACTGCATAGTCTCCCCTAGTTACACCTGCCTGACAGTATAGCGACATACATATATATATGCAGGTAATTAATTAGTTTACATGCACTTGCATTTACAAGAGTACATTAACAAACTGGTAATCAACCTATCAGCAGATTGGTACGCATGGTATATAACTATGTGATCATCTCGACTGGTGCAGACATTAACGTTGCAGCAATTGTAGCTAGTGAGCGTGGTCCTCAAGTATAATAACCAAAGGAGGTCTAGTCACACTCTCTCTATCGAGCTGATATATAGGACTTGAAGTCAAGAGTCAAGAGCCTAATATCCAGAGAGTAGATAAAAAGCACTTGCGCATACATTAATATATATGGTAAACCAATCAGAAGACAATCGTGTAATTAGGCACGCAAAGCTTTAGTATATTATGGATTAATTAAATAAGCTGGAAGTAGTAAACCCTATCCAAAACATAGAACTTAATTTGACCGCTCCATTCGTGCCGGCCGGGCCAACACTATCCGTCTTTCGCTCTCTCTCAAAAACAATGTTGATCGAAGGTTAAAAAAAAGCTTATTTATTTATTTATGAGAACCTTGAGTAAGACACATAACTAACGAGGAGGTGATGCAAGGATTGGTTACTGTAAACTTGCTTCAGCTTGAAAACGATCAGTAAGAATTCTCTAAACCAACATGAGTCCAATTAATTAGTAGATGGGAAGCATAGCTAATGAGATCTTCCCCAGATTGCCTACATGCTTATCTTAATGGATCGATAGAACACAGCCAATGGCCCGGCAGGTAATCGGATAACCATCGATGAGTTGGAGTGGCGACACACACTACCACGGATTGAGCCTTCAATCCCGGTTCCAAACCAGCATCAATCCCGGTTTTGGAACCGGGATAGGCAATTCGGGACTGATGGCATGGTGGAGCCATCAGTCCCGGTTGCTCTCAACCCGAGATAGATGTTAGAAATATATTTAAAAATATAATGCGCACATATGGCTTCTACGGACTCGAACCCAAGATCTCGTAACTCCCCACTCACCCTTCTAACCAACTCACCCACCCACGCGTTCTGATATAATTAGGATATATATTTCTTTTAAAGATTCCTTAGATGAGGCTTTCTGAACCGGACTAAAGCTTTTTCGGTCGGTTAGTATACCAACCGGGATCGATGAGCTTCCATGCCGGTGAGTTGTACTACTTGCATGGGAGGAGATCAATCCCGGTTGGTATACTAACCGACTAATGTGAGCGACGAACGGGATTGAAGCCTTGAACTACGAATCGGGACTGGTGCTCTTATTAATATCTCTGGTCAGATATCTTATCGGGACTGATAAGCCGGTATGGAAGGCTGTTTATCTAGTAGTGACATATATATAGACCAGTGAAGACCGACCGCGCAGTTACGATACTTAAATGTGCAAGTTGGATGGAGTCTTCCGATTCTCTCGCTCTCACGCAGCTGATCTTGGCACAGTTTTCTTGAACTTTTGCAGTTTTTTCTCCGAAAAAATTAACCTTTGCTTTAATTAACATCGGACTCGATCGTCGTTCTCGTTTTGTTTTGCATTGTCGTTTTCATTGTGTTAGATGCGTATCAAGAAAGTTAATGCCAGTAAAATTTCGCCACTCGGCAGCTCCATTTCGTGGCGAAACGGGATGCACCCAGACCCAAACTGTTATAGACCATTTATTTTAGAGAAATTTTAGAATACACAAAAATAAATACAAACCATTCATTCCTCTCGATCTAACGGATTAAATTAATTTTTACTTTTTTATACTATTGTGGTAGTATTTATACTACAATGGTAGTATTTTTTGTGAGGGCGGGGAGGGAGAGCTTTTTAACGGTACTACCATCTTAGTGTATTTACCAATACAACTGTGGAAGAGCTCTTATTTTACTTGATCCAATACTACCATGATCTTTACCAATACATCTGTGGAAGAGCTCTTATTTTACTTGATCCAATACTACCGTGATCTTTTATGAAAGTAACATAAAAAGTATATCAGGACTGGTGTATCTCTTACCTGAAGTACCATGCTCCTAACGTCACCGAAAGCGAGCACTGGCCCGTGACTTTTGGCAAGGAATGAACGTGCCAACGGACGCATGATTCATGTCATGATTTTCTACACGTAAGTGCGCACGTATACGCTGGCGTCAACATGCACCTTATCTCGCCGTAGCTGCTGTGCCCTGCAGAGCGGCAATGGCAGCTCATTATTCCAAGACGATCCATTCGTCACTTGGTCCTGATAGTCTGGTCAGTCTTCTCTTCTCGGTGAAAACTCAACCGGGACACAAGCCCAGAGAAGCTGCCGGGCCGCATCTCCTCGTCGAGCCTCATTAACCGTGCCAGCCCAAACAGCCCAATGTGCCGCACTCCCGCTTCTCCGACACCAACTCGGAACGCTACAAAAAGAAATGTAATGCAGAACCTAATGCCCTGCTTCACTGAAGCGGATAACGCAATGGCGATGCTGCTTTGCTTGAACCAAGTTGGAACGCTTTGCAGCATAAAACAAGAGAGTGGCACGAGGGTAGCCAGCAAGATTACATTTTATTCCACCCAGTTCCAAAGGAAATGATGACACAAGTATTCTACTTGCCGGTGTCCAGCTACTGTAGATCCAGTATGGGTAAGCCCCTCCCAGCTGACCAAAAAAAGAGCCGGCACACACCTCTGGATCGCGTTCTCATGTACAAATTACACATCATGTAATAAACACATGTACACTGGTCTCGACAAGAAATTGCCATGTGAAAAATGCAACAGGAAAAACACCCGCAACCATCCACATCTCAACCCGCGCAAAACCCCACCCAATTGGGAGGGGAGAGGTCGTGTCTTTGTGACTCGAAAACCAAATATATTTCCTTCTCGTCGCTATGTCCTGTGCTGATCAGCCGGCATGATCATCGTTAGTTCACCAGCCAGAAAACATGTTGGGGGCAAACTGCCTTTACCCAACTTGAGCACTCCGAACATCGACCGCATGTTCTAGCCTAGCAAATCCTTGAAAAGATTAGGATTGTTCCCTGTCGGCGTTATGCCAACTTGCCGTGCGGTGGCGTCCTTCTGTAAGGCATCTTGAAGGCTCGGGCCCTTCTTTACAGCGACCACAGTCGCTCCTCTGTGTAAGTCTTTTGAATGCACATCTAATGTGGGTTCTGTGGATCCACTTGGTGTCCCAGTTTGTAAATCATCAGACAAGACTGACATAAGATCTGATGTGTTGGATGTGCCGGGGGCTGGTGTTCCAGAAGTCAAAGGAGAGGCCGCTGCTGGACCAAGGAGCCCTTCTAACTGTGTGAAAGGGTCAGCCAATGGAGGACTTGATGAAACCGGCTCACCCAGGTCCAGAAGATCCGGTGGTGGAGCAACAGGGATTACTTGCTCCTTGGCAGGTTGAGGTGCTGTATTAGAGGCAGGAACTTTCTCAGTCAAGGAACTCTCCTTTGCGGTCTTTCGACCAGCCTGTCCCTTCCTATCAGCTTTAGCAGCTGCAGAACCAAAAAGTGAAGCAGCCAACCGCTGCTTTTCGGCTGAAACTTCAGTGCCTTGCTGTCTCTTAGAACCATACGAGGATTCCCGTGTTTGTAGACTTACTGACCCTCCCCCATCAGAATTAGAGGCCCCATTACCTGCCTGTTGGCTAGATGTAGAGCTTGAAGGTGTGGAAGAGGAGGAATAGGTTGGCCTTCCCCATTTCTTCTGAACCCCATCAAGGCGAAGTTTGGCACCAAATTCACCAGAAAGTGCATCGCCTGATGGCTGAGACTGTGACATTTGATGGTCTTCCTTATAGTAGGCTGGTTCTGGAACTGGAACCAGGTCAGTAGCATGTAAGGAAACGCTGGCTTGTGAGGTTGCTAGAGGCACTGAAGGTTTAGGTAGCTCATAGGCCTCAAATCTAAGAGTATGGGCAGATGTCTCCTGTTGCTCTTGGGTTCTGTAGTTGCCCACACTTACCACTCCTGAGCGTTCGCTCTCAGGAATGTAGGGTGCCGCACCCTTTTCCAAGGCCTGCTGCACATAACTATTTAGAAACGAGAGGTTTCTGTCAACCTGCAACATAAATTAGTATTCATGAAATCATTAGATTTTTTTAGATAATATTATATACATGTAAAAAATAAAATCAAAACAATTTCATATTTTTTTAGATAATAACACCTGGCACCTCAGCCTTTTGCATTGAGGCTCAAAGTAGACTAATTCACAACAAATATGTCAACGCTCTGAATTGTGTGATGCCTAGGCCAAGGAATTACAGATCATATCTGGCTTAGAGCTATATCTACTATTCGAAATTTTGAATGCTTGTTTGTGGACAAAACATGCAATATATGCCTAACATATCATAATGCCACCTGGTTTGCAGCTATATTAACTATTTTGAATGCATGCTTGTGCACAAAATATGCAATGTATGCCAGACATATCATAATGCCAGCATCCCAAAATGTGCTGCTGCTAGTCCTTTGGTTGCCATAGAATAGCCCCATCAAGAATTCAAAAAGAAAAAAAATTGTATGCAGATGAAGGGGGAGAAGATAAAATTAAGGCCACACTAAGTGTAATCAAGCACACACATTTCCAAATTAAGCAAGCCAAACAATTAAAGCACCAGGCCACATCCACCTAAATATATGTGTAGATGTACGGCGCTTTACATCTCATCTCGACGCGTGGTTTCCTTACGAGGCGACACGCTCGTCTGGGCAGCACCTCCATTCTTCTCCCGTATAAGAGCATGTACAATGGTCCATGTCAACTATCTATAAGCAGTCTCTAAGGGTTGCCATGTAGGACATGTGATGATATGAATGAGAGAGAGCATGCATAGATATTTGAGCCGTCTCCAATGCAAGAGTCGACTCTACACGAGAATTAAGAAACTGTGTGTGAGAAATTGCCTATAAAAGCGTGCAACTATCTCTACCATTGTATATGTTGTCTCTAACGCTGTCTCTAAGTGACATGGCAATAGTTAGAAACAGTTGCTGTGTCCACCATTGTACATGCTCTAAGGAGCATACTCGGCAACAGAGAATTACATGGTTGCTCTAGCTCCGTTGGTCATCCAGTGCATTCCTTGCTCAAGCCACCAGGGTCCAAACGTTGGGGTAACCCTTTTTCTTGCCTTTTTTATTGAACCTTTTTCCTACATCTAGCACTTGATCATATTTCTTAAAACCACTTGATCATTATTTTTTAAAAAGCAATATCAATTGATACAACAACGGTAAGAGCCCACAAATAAGTATTTTCTGTCAAAAAATTCAAAATTTTGTGAAAATTTTAAATCTCACAAATCGTGAAGATGAAAGACAATGAGAAAATTTTTTTGACCATTTCCGGGGACTTTAGGTTCCATTCTTAAAAAAATCATGTCACATCGAAATACAATAAAACTCCAAAAAATGGAACCATGTTTTTGCGGGGAGGGTTTACAAAAAAAAATAAATTCAAAATTTCTGGGAATTTAATTTTAAAAAGTCAGACAAAGAAAACCAAATTTTTTGTGGGCCATTTTCGTGGACTTAAGGTTCCAATTTTTTTTAGTGTTTCATTGTATTTCGACATGATGTGAATTTAAAAAAACTACAAAATTAAAAAATTCAGATACATTGCAGGTACTTCGGAGTCAATTTCTCTCACCTACTATTAAGACGTACTCCTCTTTTTGTACATACACTTTTCTGAATCACGAATATATGAAAACATTATCTTTTGCACATTACCAGCGTTAAGATAATTTTGATCATTACTTTCACAAAATAAATGATGGTGCAGAGAAATTTCGGAAATTTTCATTAAAAAAATACTTCACATCATCCTATATACATGCTTTTGTGCATAGGCCATCTCCAACAGCTACCCTATTTTCACTCCCTATCACTATTCCATTCCCTATTTCTTACTCTCTATATTTCCTATTCCACTCCCTATATCTCAACCCTAACCAATAACAATCCCTAAATCTCACTCCCTACATTAATAAACCGACACAAAAATAGTTCACTATTGGACATGCCCAAGTGGTTTCAAAATTTTATTATGAATTCCATGATAACATATATTCTAAGTAAAAGTAAAGTGCCCATTTTTAAAATTCCACTAATTCTTACTTCTTGACTATGTCAAATAAAAGCAATTATCACACATTTTGCCTCTTTATCTTCCACGTCACACACTCCTGACAGCCATCGGATGTCACTTCCTACCATCATACCATTTCATACATTGCTAGATATGTGTTATATTTGGTGGCTGATTGATTTGGATGTTCTGATCAGTGGCCATTATCCCATCCAATTTTGCTATGGACCAAAGAGAGAACAATTGATTGATTGATTGCCATCGTTAGAACCAATAGCGTATTTTATTATTTTTTCTCTTTTACTTATTATATGGACAGGTATTACGTGGCCTACATGGACAGGTACTTATTATGATGTTGTCAACCTGTAAGTTGGGACAAGAAGATGACTATAAGTTGGGACAGTAAAGATGATGAAGATTGTTCCATAAAACACTATGGAGAACTGGCTGTAATTTGATTAGCACTTTTCTTGTCATTTACTTTACTCGCTTAAGTTTTAACAACTTACACTTTTATCTCTAAACATTAGCCATTCATACCACATTGACAGCCTCCCTATTTTGCTTTGCCTAATTGTGAAATGTAACTAAATAAACTGACCGTTACACTATCTTTTGTCTCTATCGAAATGTTTCTAATGCATCTATTTATCGATTTTTTCCTATCAAAACATGTTGACAGCCCGTGCATCGCACGGGAAGCTCAGCTAGTTTCAATGAAAAGCATAATAGTACCTCAATATCTTCACAGCTTGCATCTGGCGGCATTACACTTTCAACAGCCTGTTTGTCCAAGCCTAGTAAAGCTTGTAGTTCATATGCACGCTGCTGCAAGTCTGTTGAATGTGAAGCAGACAATTCATCTACCAACG
Source organism: Olyra latifolia (assembly GCA_036346145.1). Taxonomy (NCBI): domain Eukaryota; kingdom Viridiplantae; phylum Streptophyta; class Magnoliopsida; order Poales; family Poaceae; genus Olyra; species Olyra latifolia. Next base: position 4,610,000 of record CM070523.1, on the reverse strand, counting down.
ATTGACACTGAAAGGAACAAGAGGAGCAGATTTATAAATATTAGAAGTACAAACCAGAGAAACTGACAAATCTAAAATACGAATTTTGCAGCATCATGGTAATGTAATCTTGTCTGAAGAAATGTTGTGATTGTTGTCAATGTTTACGTCACACATACCTGTGCGCTTATATCTCATGTAAAATGTGCTTTGGTTTACATCATTCTGAACTAAATCGTATGCCACATCAAACACTGGTTTTGGAGTTTCATTACCAGCATAATATCATGGCATCAAATTATTTACATTTTACAGGAAAGTATCCAAAAAAAATTATGGGAAAGTTGGCATACAATCATGCAATGCAGGTGTGATAGGATAGATGATAGGCTGACCATAGCATTGACTATGGAGTTTTCATTAATGAGTGTTGCTTCAACTTTGCAGTGCAAGATTATTTGCCAAGTCTGTTTTAGCCTATTTGCTCATCCTTTTAGATAATAAGCACTACAGCAGTACAGCTGTAGGTGCCCGCCGAGGCAAACGCACCAAACATGAGACTTAATAATTAATGCCTGTCATGCAATATAATATCAATTGCTCAAAAACTTGCAGGTGATGTTGGTCTTGTGAAAAAAATACTTTTGTCTATGAAAAATATCAATGACATGCACAGCTAGATGTAATAATCATATTGTGGCTTGAAGAAAGAAAACATCTAATGACAAAGTGGTAATTAAAAAAAATGAAATGAGATCTACAAAAAAAACAGGTTTTCATACCTCAGGCAGCATATCAACACTCCTTCCCAAAGCAATTTCAAATGCAAATATCTTCAAGATTGCTGAGATTGCGTAAGCCTTGAACAAGAAAAGACAAATAAACAACACCATATGTCAGCTAAGCCATATGTGAGAAGATGTATATCATCAGCATGATATAGAATTGGTACGATTACATAACTGGAAGAAAGACAAGTCAGTAATAGCTTTGTGCAACATGCACGCTGTAAAAACAGCCATGCATGTCCTGTACAACAACTTTTAGTAAAAACTTCATCGCAGAAAAAAAAACTGAAAACCTTCTAAATAAGGTTTCCAAATTAATTCATGTTTGTTATATAGAAATACATACAAGTTAAATTTAAAATCAACAAAGATCCAATTTCAACTGAAGTCAACAGTATTACTATTATTGAATATACAAACTGCTCAAGAATTGACTAACAGATTAAAATACACCCTGTGTTTGGATTATCCAACAATAATGTACCCTGTGAGTAAATCTAACGTTAATAAATTGTTAATAGCTACAAAATGTCAAAATCATGATCACACAAAAGTACTTTCATATACAAATCTAATGTGCCACTTTTGTGTCTATAATTGGAATATAGACTGCCAAAGATTACAAAATTTGAAATGTGTGGGTTCCTTAGACAGAACAGAGGGAGTACACTGGTACTATAATAACAAAAAAACACAGTAACTATTTCAGATGGACCAAAGTAACTCCCAAGTATGTAATGTTCCCAGAACTAAAATAGTATAGTATTGCCTTGACTAGAATCTATCTTCTCATCCTTTAGCAAAGAGCATACAGGATAGAAAGAGGCCAATTGATTGGTAGATCAAAAGCTAAGCAACAGGCGCATACCTTTACAGTGTCATCAGTTGGGTGGGCCTCTGCTACATCACACAACTTCCCAATAATATAAGAAGCCGAATATTTCCCATCTGCTGTTCCATACTCTCCCAATACCCAGCATATTATCTGAAAGCAAAATGAAACAATATGACTTAACCCCCAATAAATTGATATGGGATAGGAATGAAAGCGGAAGCATGCAACTACCTGTAAAAATGAAGAAGGAAGCTTTGGCTCCGCCACGATCTGAAGATAGGAATCTACCTGTTTAAGAAAAAAAAAGTGAATATATCCTAATAGATAAATTAGCGAGAAAGTTAAAGATAATGAATCAAGCATCCAATTTAGAAGGCTGTCGAAACTTTGTTAACAGACTCCACAGTATCAAGCTGAGCAATATTGCAGAAATTAAGCAGAGGTTTACAGCAACAGGTGGACTCATCAGTGTAAGCGTTATTTCATTTGTTTATTCACACCGAAATCTTGACAATAAACTAAATAAAGTATCATTAGAAGTCCAGAGTACATACAGCTGATGATCTTAGTTGACTATCAGCACCTTCATCCTCCTCTCCAAAACCTTCAGCGATAAGGCGCATCAAATTGTGTGCCACTCTAATGTTGACAAGATCTCCAGCATGCTCAAAGACTTTATTCATGGTCTAGTAAATAATTAGAGGAAACAAATGACCTTCTGGTAAAAACCAATGCATGAAAACTACAAATTCTTGACAAAAAATTGGCAAATACTCATGGAGTTACCTGGATGAACCACTGATTGCTAGGTGCAAATTGTTCAGCTAGCTCAACACAACGTGATGCAATTTCTGTCTTGTAATGGTGATCAGTTATGTTGATCATGTACTCAATCATCCGATCAACAATCACTTCAACATTTGTTGATTTTGTCATCTTATAGAGAAGCTCAAAGGTCTTGCGCTTCAAAGTGTCATCAGGATCCTATTCAAAAAAAGATTCAATGTGTGAGAAACCAAAGCGCTAGTGGGAAACACAATAACAAAAGTTGCTGATACAATGGCATGCATCTACTGAGGTCACAAAGTTATAACCGTAAGAATGGATGTGGCATAGTGACAAATGAACTAGGTCAACAGTATTGAATCACACAAGCCAATATATTGTTGCTGTTACGTCTTCAGGTAACCTAATTTTATATGAGGTAACATGAAAATACACTACATATCACTGTTCCTAGAAAAATTAAGTTCTTTAACTGAAACATGATTATAATAAAGGATATTAGCTTCATTATCTTGAAGCATGAAACAAGTATATATACTAGGATGGAAGCGACAGATATCCATTATTTGACATTCATTCCCAAAAGCTTGACTTGTCATATCACTCACCTCTAAGCAATCAATAACAGCCAATTGGTGCTCTTCTGCAATATCTGGATTTATTTTTATTAGCCGGCCAAGAGCATCAATGCCCATGTACTTAAGATTATGACTATCACTCTGCAAACAACAAAGGGATAGTCAAGCAGGTTAGCGTCCAATGAACACCAACAACATGAAAGTCATTTGCCTCCTATAATAAAGATTATATGCAAACCTTCAGAAACTTTGATGTTGTTTCAGCTGCAGCATCTAGCATCTTGGGGTTTGGAAAAATGGATGAAATACAGCATATGCACTCATACAAAATTGCATTGCCAATGTTGCTAGCAGTGTCACCCTTCCTAAATATGTCACCCAAGACTGTGTACATATGCCCACTTGATTGCTTATCGCCGCTACCCAACACAGCAAGGATTTTCAATAGTTTTATCTGCAAATAGCAACAGAAAAAATTGAAGGAAAATGAGAGTAGCAATTGAAGGTTCCAAACTGTTTGAAGAAACATAACTCACCTATTAACCTAGAATCCTTGAATACTACAAGTAATTTCAATAGGGCCCACGTACCTGAATAAATGGTGCAGGCATTTGGTGGTAATCATATGAAGTTGGTAGTCTCCTCTCCGCAACTTGTTTGAGGATGTTAACAAAACTAACAACCAAATCCTTGTACGAATTTGGATCTTCCAAAATCAGGTCATAGAGGGGACACAAGGTTGCACCCATCACCCCAGGGTCATTATCACAAAGTCTCTGCACAATAATAAGCACCATGACTCAGAAAAATTTATCTACTTCACTAATGGTTGAACCAAGGGTTCCAAGAGATCCCAATGGGTTCCAAGAGATCCCAATGAACTAACGATGTAGATATTGGAGTTCCCTCTATGTTACGATTTAAAATAAGAAAAACTGCTTTATTGTACATGAAAGTATAAATGTGTGAAATTAAATTAAACATGTATAATTGTGTTGCACAGAGAAAAAATTGCATCTTTGGTATTTAAATAACCACATTTTTGGGCCAAAACTGCAGCATAGTACTAGTTAATTTATCTTAGATGACATGCACTAAACATATTAGGCTTACAGAAATCCCATCTTATACTAAAAAATCACATATATCAAGCCAACATAAATGCAATGGTCGATGATAGCTAGGCGCTCCAACTCAACATACACATTGACATAGAGACACAATTCACATACAAAATACCAGCAGATGCTTAGCAGGATTGACAGTTGTGCGTCTGACGGGCTGAGACAAAATTGCAGCTTAGAAAAGAAAAGGAGAGAAAATTTTGGACCTTGCGGAAATTGGAGACAAGGTAGGAGACGGAGGAGGGGGATCGCTGGTAGAATCGGTGGAGCACCATAACGGCCTTCTTCCGCACGGCCTCCTTGGGGTGCGCGAGCAGCTCGACGACCTGGGGAAGCACGGCAGGGATGGCCTCCTCCCCGATGAGGCGGGAGGCGGCGGTGAGCGCCGCACAGACGACTAGGTAGTTGTCGGACCTGAGGTCCTTCTGGATGGTGTTGACGACGAGGATGACGAGGTCGTGGCGCTCGTCGATGAAAAGCGCGACGGCGAGGTACCCGGTGCGCTTGAGCGGGAGGGACTCGTCGTGGGTCATCTTGACGGCGTGGATGTGGCCGAAGGAGGCGTCGTGGCCGAGCATCTCGGCGTAGACGAGGCGGAGCAGGAGCTCCTTCATCCTGCGGCGCGGCACGTCGGGCTCAGCGAGGCGGCGCTTGAGGTGCTCGAGCTCGCGCAAGATGATGCGGTCCTCCTCTGCCTTGGAGCGCGCCTCGCCGATGGACTTGACCAGGTCGAGGAACTCCTTCGACTGCCCCCACCCGCCCTGCGGCCCCATCGCCAGCTCCCGCCCGATCGTCCGGAGCTGCTCCATTACGTCCGGCTGGAGGCTTGAACGGATGGAGGTTGGTCGCCGCCGGCGACGGCGGCGGAGGAGTCCGGTGGGGTGGGGAAGTGAGGAGGAGGAGATCTGGATCGGGCGTGTGGGGAGGCCGGAGGTGGGTTTGGGGGTACAGGCGGGGGGCGGAGATCGGGATCGGGATCAGCGACAGCGAGGGAGGCTCTAGTTTTTCTTCTTCTTTTTTTTTGTTACTTTTTTTTTTTTTTACTTCTTGCGTTGTTTTGTTTTGCAAGGTAGCCAGGTAGGTCATGTTCTATTGTAAACTTGCTTTATTTTTCTTTTTTTCCTGCGTACTCCTTTATTTTCTTGTTCTTAATGGATAAATTTGTATCTAGTTTGATTTTGGAAGATTTTTCATATAGTTGCATGATTCTTTGTGCGAGTTGGTGAGTTAAGAGTGAGTTTCTATAGCTTACTTATATGAATCGGTGCACAATAGGAACTCCTTTACATTAGCACAGCACAACTCCTAAGAGAGAGTTGTGTGGGGTTAAAATCATGTGATTATCTTAAAACTGAATTTTGATCGTTTTAACCGGTGGCTTTAAAAAAATTGGATTTGATAATGCTTATCTTCTGACTTTAAGATGGCAGAGAAACGGTACAAAAAAAAAGTCAAAACGTTGAAAATGATAATCAAATAATTAAGAAGCAGACTGCGTAAACATGCTCTAAATCCATTCGATCAGGGCAAGCTTGCTTCGACAGATATAAATCATCCAAATAGCAAGCAAGATTTCTTTTGTTTTATGGAGAATTTCTCACTAACCATTTGCGAAAAAATACATCCTTGGTCGTTTCTACGGAATGCCACAGGAGGAATTTTCATCGTGGATCCTGCTGCTATGCTCAGGTGTTTTTTTTTTTGAGAAGGGTACTTCCATTTCATTCCACCAAACTCATACATATTACAAATAAGTCCAAGAAAATTACATTAACGTCCTTCCAGGACCTATCTGCAGTGAACAACCCGTTCCTTTCCCAAATCTCGTCGCCGGCGATGTCCTTCCTCTTCGGCCAGGAAGACGGCGCATCCAAGCAAACCTCGATATGGCCAAGCCTCGAAGGGCGAAGGAGGAGAAAAATACCAACAAGTAAACCATCAAAGATGGTCATAATCATCCACGAGCTGAATTCCGATTTGGCGAAGCGAAGGCGACGCCGGATAGCGACGCCACCGACGCCGGAGAAAACAACCTCACGGCGAAAGACTCACCGACCCACCTCCACCCTTCAACAAAAGACACCTACAACCCAAAATCCCATATTGCCCACTGCATGAGACGCGGCGTTAGCGACATAGACGCCGCCCGATGAAGCTCCCACACCGAGGCATCTTCTTCCTCATCCAACCCATCGCCGGCCGAGAGGTCTCCTTTGCTTCTCCACAACTCGATTTGGTTGTACTTACCAAAACCGAAATCCTCTTTATTCTTCGCCGATGAAGTCACCCCGACCACCGTCGCGACGATAGCGACCCTCCGTCTTGCGACGAGCCCGCCACCGATGAAAGCGGCAACGCGCGCGCTCCTCAACCGCAGCCGCAAACTCCGGCCAAAAAGTCCTCCCAACTAACCCTATCCTACACCTAACTCTACCACTGTACAAGTGCCGGCCTAGATCTACCGCTCCCCCACCCCGACGGAGGCCCGGAGGCCACCGGCGGCGAGGGAACCGGCCGGATCCAGGCCGGGCGCTACTTCTCCGACTCTCCGCCCTGTTCTCGCGAGAGGATAAGAACGAGAGGACTCAACCTCTGCTGCAGCAACTTGCTATGCTCAGGTGTTACGAAGAAATGCTCGCACCATCTTGCACATGTTAAATGCTCGCACCATCTTGCACATGTTAATAATCCAAAATCATCTAAACTTTGAAAGGAGCTTGATAGCGTCGTGCTAGCTTTCCTTTCCCATCTGGCCACTGCATTATATACAGAAAAACAACACCTAAATTCATTTCGGCAAAATAAATTCGGTAGATATTAACATGCATACATGAATGATACATCACTGTCCCGTTTGAGCCCCGTTCACCTTGTCAATCTATGATAGTTATTTATACCAACATTACATAACCAAAACTGTTCACCTTACAAAGTGCAACCTCTCGCGAGGAGCAGATTTCAAGCAATTTTTACATCACGAACACCATTTATGATTTATGTAGGCAAATCTCACTGCACTGAACTAACACCTGATAAAAATTTACAGCTGACAACTCGCTTCTTTTCCAGCAACCAGTGGACGATATTTCAGCGACCTCCAAAACAAAATCATGGACAGTTAAGTATACTGGTTGCAACTTGCAGGGGAAGTCCATCCAGATGCCTAATCTGCCTCTCCAAGCCCGTCACTGCCATCCCCTCTTTTGGTGATGGGAGCCATTCCACCGCGTTTCTTGCCATGGGATGCTACCTCTGCATTTTTCCTCAACACAGCACCAGGTGAGGGATATGGTCTTTGTTGGAACAAAGGTCCCTGTTAATTGAACAATGAAAAAGAAACCTCGTTATTCTCAATATGGGATACTATTGCAGTTTGACCTAGAGTCGAAATCACAAGATATTGTAGGTTTTTAGGGAGATACGGAACGCGATATTCAAACTTCCACATTTTCCACAGTTGCCCAAAACACATCAAGAAGACAAGAAACATGGGAATTGTGCACAGAAAATACAAATTCACAATAATTAAGGGCACTGTGCAGTTCTTAAGGCTGAAATAACCATTATATGTGGAATCCTGTCACTAGATTCTACCATCTCACATAAGACGTCCAACAGCAATTGCCACCAAGGAGGTGGACCAGGTGGTAAACTTTGCTCCCCACAAAAGAGAAGGTACAGACATACAGTATGTTCCATTGCAAAAGTGTTTAGAGGACAGAGATTTATACTTAGCATTTAAATGAAAACCAGATGGTAGGCAAACTATAAACATAACAGCAGACAGGGAAATTTGCAAATCAGATAACATACAGCTGCAGTTGTATCCGCTGCTCGTGGCTGTACACCCTTCAAGCCAACAACCCTGAAAAACCAGAGGATTAACTTGTTAGTTCAGAGACAGTTAACTTATTATACTTGCATTCTTCCTTGAAGCACATCCAAAGTTCCTAACTACAACTACCAGTAAGATTATCAATTTCATCTGAATCATAGTTAGCCACCAAAACAAGACAAATCATGTACCAGCCACCCCGTGGAGCATCAGAGTAAGAGCTTGGATCCATTGGGTCAAGTTCATCATCCTCTGGGCGATTTCTTTTCCGGTGATCTTTTCTGTTTCCTTTGCCTAATGGGGGTTTTGAGCTCGATCTGCACGTATATGACACATTCAATACACGTGCTTACTAGAATGCCTTTGTACTAAGTATAAGATGGACATATGTTAGTAACATAAACTAGGAGACAGAATACACGGAAGAAGCATAACCATATAGGGAATCGTGCCAAACACGTCTCATATACCTGTCCTTAGGTGCAGCATTCCCCTGGCTTTTGGGAGCACTGGTACCACTTGAGTGCATGGTATTGCTTGGGTAAGATGGATATTGTTGATAAGGCAGATTTTGAACCCTGAAAGGATAACCACAAAACAACATTTAGCTATATTCCTCGAATTATTTATCTGTTGAATAGGTCCTTCATAATACAAAGATAACACACACAAGTTTAGCTCTAATGTTAAGACTGTAAATACATCTGCAATTATGTAAAATGAACCGATCATGGAGATGGATCCAAAAGTAGGTATGCTTTCCAACAAGACCATGTTTCCCACGTCTTAGAGATAAATCACCTTAGCTTCACAACTTAACAATTACTCTACTTTACAAGATTAGGTTATCAATAAAGTACCTTGTGCAGTGATTGCAATATCCCCATGGCTGGACAAGACCAACACCCCATCCACCACAGCCTAAACATCTTTGTATGTGAGGGTTCCAAAGATCAGCATTTTGAACCGCCGGCTGAACCACGGCATTGGTGGGTGCATGTGGCACAACACCTGGGTTCACAGAAGTAGGTGGCTCCCACTGTGTTGCCTGTGTCTTCATATTATAATAGTATTTCTGGCCTAAAATAGTGCGCAAACCATATCAATGTAGCATAAGAAATACTCCCTCTTCAGAAATATAGGATGTTTTAGAAAACATGCAGTAAAACTTCTCTAAATTTGACTACAAATATATATTAAAAAATATTCAGATTCATCGTGTGAAAATGGTATTATTAGATTTGCCAATGTCCAGAACATCGTAACATCTTTGCACAGAGGGACTAGCACAAAGTAAAAAAATATTTGTTCCAGTTGACAGTTGAAATTAACTGTATCTTCTATATAATATTTATGGATGGTTTTCTCTTATCCAAAATAAACTACTAGTCATTAGTCAAGCTGGATTTGCACATCTGCAAAATTAATCATTTGTTGATGTCATGTATATTGACGGATTCAACTCAGGTTCCTGTTTATGAAATTAACACATGACTTGTTTCTGGTCTTGAACTTAGAGATTCAAGATTGTTTTGGAATGTCATAATGGAGGGTAGTTGATAATACAAAAGATATAACACCTGTTGATTTGTCAATTGCCTCCTCCCAATTTTCTGGCAAGGATGGAGCAGCTTGATGCTGCACGGAATCCACAGCATCAGCAGGGCGATCCCATTGGCTCACTCCGGTGCTTTCATTGTAGAAATAAGAAGCACCAGTTGTTGGGTCCTTTGCCTCAACCTAAATTCAAATAAGTTAGTTCTTAATGCCAGGAGAACCAACTGCTGTAACTATTATCAGCTCACTATCAATAAACAAAGCAAATACATAACAAATATTAGCTGTTGAAGGATATGTCATATACTAGTACATTCGTTCTATAGAGCAAATGAAAAGCAATAAACTGAAAACTCCAGATACAAGTATGTTAAGAAATCCACTGTAAATTGATCAAGAACACGGATATCAGCTAGACAACTTCACCACATCATAGAACAGAAAAGTATGAAAAAAAAATCATTGTAAACTTACCCAGCCATGAGGCAGCTCTTGGGCAAGTATGTTCTGGCCTTCTTGAGAATCCACCTGGAATCAAGTGGCATAATCACAATCCGAATGACATTAAAAATATGTGCAAGATAAAGATCAGCTATGCATATTCTCAAAAGTTAGAAAAGAGGTTTAAGACCAAAGACAAATGGCATCTTTAATTTGTTCAGTATATCGATCAGTGAATTAATATATCCTCAACGGGTATAAACTTTGCCCAGTTTTGCTGAACTCATTTTAGGCACCAGTACATTCAGCTCTTTTTTTACCATATAGCTTTGATAGTTTTATACCTTTATGTCACAGCATCTTCTTTTCATCTAAGTCACTTGGGGACACATGATCCTACATGATATCAATTGATTTCTATGTCTACCATTGAATCTATGATCATGCTAGCACTAGTTCAAGGTTTTCCCATCTACCAGCATCCAGTTTCCAACTTCTATGCATCCTTTTTCTATCAAAAACAGAGGGGAGAGTAAATGTAATTGAGTGAACTAGTTAAAGAATTAGAACTTGCATTATGTTTAGTTGTATTGTTCTTATTTGTCGTCTCATCTTTAAGAATTCTCCTTGCCCTTAACCTCTGCTTCAAAAACTCAGGGAGATCATCAGCACCTTTTGCTATATCAGCTTCATCTCTAGGTTTATCTAAAGGAAAGAATATTAGTTAGCCCTTCCACTTATAATACTAGAAAACAGCAAATATTCAGAGCGGTGGCGTATAATACTAGAAAGCAACAAGTGACTTAGAGTGAAGTGGCATACTCGTTTGAGCACTTGGCAATTTTGCAGCATAGTAAGCACCGCCTCCTGGTACACCATAGCCATTGCCAATTTCAACATTGCCTGGAAGCATGCTTAATCATCAGGTTTAGCAAACAGCAACCTCACATTATATTATATATTTAATTAGTGTATTAATAGGGAAATAACTATCTCCTAAGTATAAACAACATGTAAAAAAGGTACATATCGCAAGAAAATAATAGCCAAAATGTCCAAGGAAACATAAGTTGTAGGATCTTATTTATTTTGCATGCAATAGTGCTTTCCTCCTCCTCCTAAGAGTAATGCTTGTTATAAAATTAAAAATGTGATAACAAAGTTGCTTACACACTCTAGAAGCGTGAAACTAAAAATGGAAATAAACATATACAGCATTATCATGGAAACATAATGACCATTATCTGGATGAAGTGGCTTCCCCCTTTTGTTTGCCATCTCAGCACGATGCTCAGACGTCATCTTTAACAAGTGTTCCTAAAAAACTCAACAGAACAAAACTAAAATAAGTAATTAATTTCATAGAGAAATGAATAAAGGGGACAATTAAGGAGAAAAAACACAAAATAAAAGGGATTATGCACCTTCAATGCATTAGGGTCATGCCGGCTTGAAAGTATGTCTTCCCCATATTCTGCAGGCTGACTTGTTTTTGCTTGTCTGAATGAAAAAAATGCACAGGAAACAGCTACATCAACAGCTGCAGACAACCAGTACAGAATAAAATGGGAAAAGAACAAACCTTTGATTCTGTATAACTTGCTGAGTCTCAATATCCTAGTTATCATATATAACCAGTTAGCCACCATTAATAAAAGCAACACGACTGCAAATATAATCTACAGATCCTATGGAAGATATTAATACCTGTTTGTGAAGAACAGCCTCTTGGACAGCAGATTCAATATTTGCTGCACTAACATTATAATTTGCATCCTCATGAGCTGCCTGATGGCCCTTAAGATCTGATTGCCCATTCCCAGAATCCACAGTACCATTAAGAGTCATACTTTGAGCGGGAGGGAAAGGCATGTTGGGTTGTGCAGCATAGAAGAGGTTTGCTGTATTGTGATTGTTTCCATTGGTGGGTACGGTGCAATATGGTGGAGGATAAGCATGTAGACTAGGGTGAAATTGTGAAGGATGATTGGAAGGTGGCGGCGGCCACATTCCAACACCAGGAGGTAATGGCTGATTCTGAGAGTTGTCCATTAGCAAGCAACAGCTAAATATGACGTGCGCCTAGCCAAATTTCAGTAGCTTTCCCTAAAAACACTGCAACACAAGGCAATAAATGTATCAATGCACAAACACCTGAATAGCTTCACAACTATTACTATTTAGTCCTGAAAGCGCACGCACACATCTCCATGATTCCACATAACCCCAATGTATATGTACCAACATAACAATTAGAGACTGTTCAGTTTAGGTCTTCACCACTGCCGGCCTACCCGAGCTTTCCCCATTGAGGCCTTGTTTGGCAAATTGGGGAGAACTCCGCTGTGTGAACTAATCACCATAGGGATACAATGAGCACCTCATCCCCATGCAATCCCAATGGGAAAATCCCCAACACTTTATTTTGCATTTGGATGAGACATCAGGGGAGAATACCAACAGCAAAGGTTCGAGATTTCACCAATTAAAATTCAGTACTAGAAGAATAAGCTTGGTGCTCGACGGAACAGATTAGGATGATAATGGCAGGACGACGACAGACTTCGCGGTGGTGCATCGCTCGCTGCTGCAGCGTGCAGAAGTGGGTCGACTCGAGGCATCCAAGCTAGGGGTGGCAAAACCGAAGACGCAAACCTCGTGCAGTAGAAGGCGGCAAGGCCGGTGCGGCTCGTCGTCTCCTCCTTGTGTCCTCGCCCCGGGCGGCTCCCCAGTGGGCCGTCCCACTTGGAGGCAGCAGTGATTGGGGCTACGTCGCTGCCTGCGCCCACTGCCTCGTGTGGTAGAGGTGTCTACGCCTGCCGCCGGCAAACCGAGCCGCGCCACCGGCGTCTAGCAAGAGAGCACCACGCCCCCTCCTAGGGTTCTCGTCGGGCTCGCTGGGCGCGGCAGTGGTGCCAAAGCAGCGGTGTTGCAGGCAGTGGTAGAAGAGGTGGATACGGCGGCGTACGATGCGGTCGGCCGGCGAGATGAGGGGGGCGCGAGAGAGCGGTTGGTCGCCGAGGCGGCGGCGGCGGTGCGCGGCCTGGGCGTGGGAACCAAGCAGCGTCGCTCGCTGTTCCCGGTCCGAGAAGAGTATTTTCTCCCCGGTGGATAGGCCGGGATTCTCTGCTCTCCCCAGTCTCATCCAAACGCTCTTTCGATCTGGACCGGGAATTTTTCCACGGCCGAGATTCCCCGTGGACTGGGCCAGCATCCCGGCCCATCCAAACCAGCCCTTAAGAATTTGCGCAACTGCACCAAGCGGTTCCAGCGTTTTTGCGTTTTGCATTTTGCGCAACGCAAGTTCACGGTTTAAAAGCTTGACTGTCCGATTCGCTCGTTTGAAACACACGATTTTTCCTAATCCATGCAGAAATTAAACTGTCTTTTTTAAGTTTCTGTAAAATTCATGTGAAATCTGTGCAGTTACCACCGCGTTAACTAATCGATTAGGAAAAAATTGGATGAGATTTTGCGGGTTCTTTTTTTCTTTTTTGCAGTATCTCACCTGGGCGTGACAGTGTGTGTTCCAACTTCCAAACAAGCCACTATCAGATGCGAGCAAATACAGGGATTGGGCAAGCGAGGAGGGGAGACAAAGAGAGACGTACCTGGACTCTTTAGCGAACGGCCGTGTGCCTCAGCGACGAGCAGCAGCAGCAGCAGCCGCCGCCGCCGCCGCTGAGGATAGGAAGGAAAAGAATCCAAGCTGTTCTTGTTCCCATGTCGAGCGATTAGTCACTTTCCTTCTGCTTTCGTTGCCGTCAGATCCATGGCTCCCTCGTGCAGCGGCAGCGAGCTCGTCAAGTCTTCGCTTATCGCGACTTGCTGCAAATGCGGGGCGGCGGCGCCCCAGTGGATGCTCATAAGGTGCTTGTTCAATGGTCTTGCCGTCTTGGCGTCAAGATCCGGAGCTCCCGTGGACAGCTGAGTGGCGCTGCCCTCCCGGCATGCGTCGTCTCTTTGGAAGGTACGGCATTAGCACATCTCTTGCTTGTGAACCGTGCTACTGTAGTCTTGTCTGCTAGTTGTTTGGATTATTGGATAAGAGAATGCTCAAGTGGAAAAACTTAGTGGCATTGCCTCAGTGCTGACTAAAGTAGCCCAGTTAGCTGGATAACTTATGGAAGCTTATCCTTTTCTTGACAAAAATTATCGTCTGCAGAAATGTATACACGAAGGTGTGATTACTTCTTGGTCCTAGAGTCTGTCCCTATATATGTTCTATCATCAAAACCACAACACAATCCTCTGTTGAATCTGGAACAGAGACCCTCTCCTCTGGCAAAGATGCTAGTTCTCGTCTTCTTTCCATTGCCAGTTCTCCATCCATTCATGCACGGAAATGTGGTGTAACTTTCAGTTTGGTTCCTTTTTTTCACATTCTGGTCTTAGTATGGATCAACATGCAGCTACAACTTACAAATGCTTCCGTTTTGTCCGGGCAACTACTGTGTGTTAATTAATCTTGGAAGCTGATTGTTGCGGATCTTCTCTAATCACGTGACACAGTGCGAAATGAGTGCGGAATTAGAGGTTAAACCTGCATTTGGCGAAGCAATCCCCTTTAGCTTAATGAAGACCTTGATATCTCTTGCCAAGATCGCCCTGGCGACGCGGTTTAGCCTTCAAACCAGTGAAAGCACTCTCCAGATTGGATTGGAGTGAATTTAGGGTGTGTTTGGTTGGTTAAGGTTGTACGAGATGGTACTATATTAGACAGTAGCAAATAGCGAACCGAACCTTCTACTCCGTCAGTCTTCCCGCACTTATACTGCAAGTGTAGAACATCGACATTTGGTTACCGCCTTGAAAAGGCACCACTGAAAGACCGCCCAACATCGGATACATGGTTCAGATGTTTGATTGGTGGAATGGTTTAGGTGTTTGGTTGGTGAGATGGGATGATACAATTCATGATTGAGGTTAGTTGCTAACCGGCGGCGCTGGTGGCTGGGCTGCCCTTAATTTATAGCGCTAACTGACCTTGGACCAACCATATTTGCGTTTAGCCCCCAATCACAGGTGCAATTGCTAATTAATCCTTAATGACAGCTTAATCATGTAATTACTAATGCTGCCCTTGAACTAATGGTTAATTGCGGTTTAGCCCAGATCACTTAATGAGTTAATGGTCTAACACCCTGGATATTAATGTCAGCCTATTTGAATCTGAAGAGTTCATGTTCAGAAGATTATACTTAATTCATAAATAACTCATACAAGAACATTTTTGCTTGTGCTCAAGTCCAGCACTTCAACTCTTCCTTTGCCAGTTTCAGATCTTACAGAACGTGCTGTTATTTGCCAATTTCAGCTGAAGATTAAAGCACGTACGTCATGAAGACAATCCACATCATCATCACATCTTGTGTTGTGACTTGTGGAATCTACACCATGACTTATGAGGCGCATTTCATCGGCAGCCACTTGCTCTGTGCAGGTGAGAATCTTCCGCAGTCCATGTCAAAGTTAGCGCATGCTGGCGTCCTGTAGCTCGCAAGGGCCCCAGGTTTGTTTTTTCTTCTGCTCTTGATGTTCTCACTGTCAGCTTCCAAGATCCGTGGGTCACTCGGTATTATTCATATGACGTTAGCCATGATACGTCGATGCTACTCTAATATGCTTAAGAGCATCCGTAGTAGGTACTCTATAACACTTATAACACGGTAGCTTGGGATAGAGCAGCTGGTATAGGAAAAAAATCTTTTAAAGTGTAGTGTAAAGTGTGAAGGAATTTTAGAGTGTTAGATAGAGGAAATAGTGAATAGTGTTATAGAGTAACTGATGTGGATGGTCTAACAGCACGGATGCGATGCTGTCCAATAGCTATCTGGATTTTACATCATCAGCAGCATGAATATATATCAATCTATCATAGATAAGATCTCAGTCAGCTACCATGGGGATTCTGCAAAATATTTTTGGATCTTCGGTTAGTCAATTGCTGCCTCCATTCCATCACCCGAGGACATGGCTCTTGTTTTTTTTTTCTACCTCAAGATTTCAAGAATGCCCTTCTATGTCCGTTGCATATAATTTCATCCAAAATCAGAATACCAATGCCCCAGGACCCAGGTGAGCTCCAGGGAGTTCAGCTAATCTGATTATTCTGCTCTTATCGTGTCGAGCAAAATAATTGCATCGCCATGATAGTCATCTTTGTCTTCTTCTGGCAGCTAGGGGATGGAAGAAGCACATAAAGTCAGTGGATTATGGGCAAGCATGATCCGTTCCATCCGGACAGCTCAGATGGGCTGACTGCACAGCAAAGCACAAAATTATCTTGCGTGCGGCCTCCTATTGCTCCAGTATCATCTCATATCTGGGCTTATCGTCCCCGCTATTGGTTGCCTTTTGAGATCTGAAGATTTCGGTTCACGTGATCCTTTTTTTTTCTGACGTGGTCTCTGGGCGTAGTTTGTTGTCAGTCTGACGTGTTTAGTTCAGGGCATCCTTATCTGTAAACGGTGGATATCTTGTGAGTGGTCGAGAGGCGACACCGCGACAGCGAGAAGGGAAGTACAGCATGAGAGGTGCTCCTGCTCGAACACGCGAGCCGGTCAAGGGATGCAGGGCTGTGCGTATTTGGTATTAGCCATGCAAAGTGGTGCCACTGACGCTGCCTCGCAGCCGAGGGGTAGTACCTCATCCCAGCCTTCCATCTCAAATCATGCGGCGTGAATCTTCTCTCTCTCCTTCCCTCCTCACGTGCACAGAACTGTACTAGCTAAGCGGACTGAGCCGTAGCTCAGTCGCAGCGCGCACTGTTGGCGCCACTGCCCGCGCGCGATGGAGTCTCTGGACTCGCACGTTGCGTCGCGTGGTTTCCTAAGATTTAATCCGTGCGTCGCGTGGTTTCCTAGGATTTAATCCTGGGGTTCGGGTACAGGACTCCGGGATTAAATCCTAGAGCGAACATGCGTATGCGTTCAGTGAGACTACGCATGCCAGCATAAGGAGGTCTTGGACCTCTAATTCTGGTTTCGGTGTGTACCTTGGACGCACCCGTGTGTATGGTGTGGTGGTGTGTGTGGTGTGAGTTATGTGCATCCGTGTTATACCTTCTCAAAAAAATTTGTACTAGCTAACGGGAGAGATTTGTTTCCAGCTAAAGGCATCTCTCACAAGAATATACTACCACATAGTACAAACAAGGTATTTTATATGTTTGCAAGGCTACATTTTGCATTTATAAGGATTTATAATTATATCGTATTAGTCATAGTATGTTTCAATGGAGTCCATCTTTGATCTCGTTAGAGATATGTCGTTTGTATGGTATTGGTCATGGTAAGCTCTAATGGATTCCATATACAATCTCGTTAAGTCGTTATGGATATATAGTCACCGTTCGCTCTAATTCATCTATAGTCTCCTTAGATATACAACGTTATAGTATGGGCTAGTATGATGATTTATCTTTTTTCCCACCTATTAATGTAGGGATTTTAGTATTTAGAGTGAATTGATTGAATTGATGGCTTATTTTACCTATGCTTTAATAATATAGCAGATAGATATATACTGCTTTGGTAATATAAAAAAAATTGAAAACCAAAATCAAACAGAAATGGATGGTTCATACTCATATGAGAATGGCTACGTTGAATATGTCCGATCAATCAAACGCTGCTCCTCTCCTCTCACTGTCCTCTCTTATCATCTCCCCCTTCTTGCTCTCACATTTCTCCTCACCACCAATTGGCACACTGCTTCCTCTCCACATCTGCCTCCTTCGTCTCCCATCTTCGCTTTGATCTTTCCCTCGCTCTCGCTATATCTCCCTATCTGGTCTTCCTCCCCGCCATCAACATTTCCCATGTGTTGGTGCCACCACGCTAGGGGCAGGGACGAGGCTATCATCGTTTAAGGACAGTTTTTCTATAGGTCTATAAGCACTCTTGACCTCCTCTATGCGGTCATCCCCCCTATCCTAATGCTTAAGAAGGTTGCTCGTGGTGTTCTAAGCATAAGAAGGTTGCTCGTGGAGCTAGCAGGCCATCTTCAAGGTCTCTTTTATCATTTTTGTACAAGCCAGACGTTAGCATGTTGCAGCTATTTTAAGGCTTTTAATGTTTTTCTCAAAGTTCTCAAAATCATTTATAAACAATTTTTTTGAGCTCTCGAAGCCCTCCATCGAGGGCCAATAACTTTTTCAAATTATAATTTACAACTAGATTCAGCTGAAAAGAAGAAGGTCCAATTGACTGACTAAGCTCTTTGGAATCATTGTTGATGTGGTCTGGCCTCACTGGATTTGGAGAGGAAGATGACCAAAAAGCCAATGGTGCATATTGTTGCATTGATATTTTTGTTTGTTGCATAAAATAATTTTTTTGTGATGTTGTTGCATCTACTTTTCTGAATGTTGTACATGGATTTCTTGTTGTATTTTTTTAGGTGTTGCACGAGAGTTAACTTCCTCTGTTACTGTTGACGATTGAGAAATGGCTTTCCTGTCGAGCTAATTTCTTGATTGAGAGATCAAAATGACCCTTTTCGGTTAAGGTATTGCTTTTGGGATGCTGCATACTCAAATGGTGATAGGGTAAGCAAAACAAGGTGTTTATCCTGGTTCAGGTCTCTTGATGATGAAATAACAACCCTACTTCATCGTTTATGTACCGTGTATGCTATCGAGCGTGCGAGCCTTTTGTTCTCTTTAGCCCTCTTTTTTATAGAAAATATTGGGTATATATAGGCCTCAGGGAAGCTAACGTACGAGGCTATTAACCGTCCTAATTAATCGTCATTATTTACAATAAACGTGGCACTTAATGCGCGCGTCAATTACCACCATGTTCGGATCATGGATAACGATTCCAAAGAAGTGGGGATCATGATCACGTAGTGCCTCGCGGAGCATCCAGCCTCCAAGCGTAATGACCTTAACAAAACTAGAGCCCTGCGGTACCTGCCCCGGGCATGAGGGTCCTGGGCAGGGGCAGGTGTCGTGCTAGGCACTTGGGAAGAGATCCCGCTCCGTCAAAAAAACGAACGGGCGGAGATCATGCCCCGTCAAGAAGAATACCGAGCTAGCCCTTTGAAAACGACATCAAAGAGCACGTCTCAAGACTTTGAACTGGCAGAGTCACATCCAGCCTGTAGGTGTTATTCAATCCCTGACAGTTACGGCAAGTATTTTTATTTGTTACACCGTTGTCATGATTTTCCATATATATATGAATGCTTCGTGTGTGCGTGTGTTTTTGTGTATGTGTGTGTCACTCTCTCTCTATCACACCCGAGCAATGGACCGGGGAAGGAGTTTCATTCATTTACGGAGTTTGGAAGCGAGGACGATCCAGGATCGACTACTATCTGAAGACTACTATCTGAAGAAGTGGGGTGGAATGGATCTGATTACCCATTGGCGTCTGCATTGACGCTTCTGACTAGCCCTACTCTGTGTCTTTTGCGTTTCCTTATTCATGTACTCATGTCTATTTCTATTTGTATGATACTGATATTGCAATCGATCTATCCCTTGGTCCTGCCAATCGAATTGTTAAGTATGTTTTTCCCTCCTCCCCTCCCTCCCCCTCTCTCTCTCTCTCTATATATATATATATATATATATATATATATATATAGGCAAAATATTTGGTGCAAATTTGAAAACTCGCGACGTGAACCATCGGATTGCATCTATGCAGTCTAGATCAAGGCGGACCAAGCACCCTGGTTTACTAAGTCAATTTTCCTGAAAAGCCCTCGAAACCTTGCACGTGAGACAAGCATGCCCTTGCGTTTTACTCTAGCCCGAGCTCTGGAACATGTCTTCCGCCCCTAGCTTAGATAGCGGACGAGGCGGCAACGGCGTAAGCCGACGAGGAGAGGCAGCTGCGCAGCGTCAGGAAGAGAGAGGCGGTGCTGCTGTGAGAGAGAAGAGACGGTGGTCTTGGCCATGGCGGAGAAGATAACGGCGCAAGAATCGACGAGAGGAGGGCCACTGCGGTGGCTAGGTTTTTTTGAACGATTTGCGCTGCGCATCTAGGGACTACAGGGTCGGGACTCGTCTGCGAGAAGAGAAACAATATTCGGGGGGTTTTCTAAAAATATACATAAGTGGGACGGGGTGTTTCCACCTCCCGTCCAGCTGCGATCCGATGATTCACGTCGCGAGTTTTCAGATTTCCACCAAATATTTGGTTTGCACTAAATATTTTGCCATATATATCTACCTATCTATCTATCTTACACCAGGCACGGTCGAAACTGAACAAGTACTCTAAAAACATCAAGAAAATACGAACGATGTTGATACGGTGGAGACAAGCTATGCAGTTTGCAAGCGAAGTGCACTGGCACGTAAGTCCGCGCAGACGTGCGTATGCTCCAAGGATGACTTCGGCCGCTTCCCGGCGGTAGCCCTCTCGGCGTCCACGTCTTCTCCATCGATCCACCCGCTCCCCGGACGCTTTCATGATTCATCCCACCCGCATTCTCGTCCAGATACGACGACGCCGCACGCCTCCCCACGCGTGGGGCCCAGGTTCACTTACCCTCCCCTGTCCTGCCCGCACGAATCGCAAAGCGCGGCCGACGGGATCCCGCTCGCCACGCAGGCACCTGGCCCTATAATTACCACCCACTTCCCCACCATTTTGGCAGAGCTCACCAAAAAATTCTTCTCCCTCCTCTCCTCCGGTGAGCCTGCACCGAGCAGTCTGCTCCTCCGCGTCCTGCCCTCCGGCGCATCGAGAGGCGGTGTTTGTTTCTTGCAGGGCGTTGTTCGGTCGACCTGAGAGCACAGGGGACCGATGGCCGGAGCGGCGGTCGACGTGGCGGCGCCGGGGCCGGCGAACGGCGGCGGGGCGTGCTGCCGCGCCACGACGGGGCCGGGGTACGCGACGCCGCTGGAGGCCATGGAGAAGGGGCCCCGGGAGAAGCTCATCTACGTCACCTGCGTCTACAATGGTACGCTTCTTACATGATCCCCACCAATCCATCCTTGATCCATCCCACTCGCGAGCTTGAGGGAGGCTGGTACACATGCGCGCACCTGCTTTGCGACAAACGCTTAGGTTTCGGACGATTAATTAAGAGTTTGTTTAGAAGCTCTAATAGGGTTCACTAAACTAATAGAGTAGTACACAAAGAGACCAAAACTTGACCTGGACTGGATGGACATAGGACTATAGGAGTTGTATCTAATTTAATACCAAAAGTTTCTTTAATACAGCCTGCTGGTTCACCAGATTGATAGGCCAAATATGTAGTGAATTGAAAGGAGGCCAGGAAGAAATATCTCTACTTTAAGCCTGAAGCCAGGAAGAAGAAATTGTCAGGAGTTGGACCAGCTTCTTGATTCCATGAAGAGATTTTTTAGATAATGGAATATAGTTCCGGCCTCGACATCCCATGAAGAGATATAGGAGTATTTTTTTATAATTTTGTTAAAACGACGGCTTAATGGGTAACCAAACTGATAGGCTTTCATTCTGATACATGCATGTGCACATTGCCTCCGCCATGGCAGAAGTGGACATTATAGGTTACATAAACGTCCAAGCTAGCTAAGCTGCGCTTCAGAACCGTCTGTCTGAAGCTAAGGTTCACATGGTTGGTTTCCAAAAAAACAGTTTCTTTGGTTTTTTCTTGAGAGTTTCAGAACACAAAAGAAACCATGTGGCTATGGGGAGAGATGTAGGAATGTTCGCCCTTGTTGGTGTTAGGAACTGAGTGTTAACTGGTTATATGAGCATTTGCAGGGACTGGAATTAACAAGCCGGATTACCTGGGGACGGTGGACGTTGATCCCAATTCCCCTACATACTCCCAAGTGATCCACAGGCTCCCGGTCACCCATGTTGGCGATGAGCTGCATCACTCTGGCTGGAACTCTTGCAGCTCTTGCCACAGTGATCCATCCGCAAGCCGCCGTTTCTTGATTCTTCCTTCACTGCTGTGAGTATGATGAAGTGGCGATGATCAGATAAAGGAATGGTTGACTTAGTTGATGTTGACGGCAGGACTGAGTTTGTAATGCCACTCCGGTGGCTGTTTGCAGGTCAGGTCGTGTGTATGTCATCGACACGGTGAAGGACCCAAGGGCACCTGCCTTGCATAAGGTTGTCCAGGCTGAGGACATTGCTGAGAAAACTGGGCTTGGTTTCCCTCATACATCTCATTGCCTTGCAACTGGCGACATTATGATTTCTTGCCTGGGGGACAGGGAGGGCAATGCTGCTGGCAATGGTTTCCTCCTGCTGGATTCAGAATTTAACGTCAAAGGACGGTAGGTTTTTTCTCTCGCAATTTAGGCACATTGATGTGGAAGCATACCATATAACTAGGGCCAAACCAAGTATCAATTCATCATGAAACCACCGCATGCTGACGCAAATCAGAATCATCAAACCATCCCCTGATTTACATCTTACCAAATCAGCAGCACTATTAGAGTACAAACATCACTTTTGATCAGTTACTATGGATGCCGTAATTCAAGTAATGTGCTCAGATATGACACTTCATATGTGACACATTAGAGCTTTACTTTTGAAAAACAGACAGTTCTTCTTTTTGCCATTGTACTGATTAACTATTTGCTACTTGTAGTTGGGAAAAGCCAGGTCACAGCCCCTTGTTTGGCTATGATTTCTGGTACCAACCTCGTCACAACACGATGATCAGTTCTTCATGGGGAGCCCCTGCAGCGTTCAGGACAGGATTTGATCCTCAACATGTCCAGGATGGTCTCTATGGAAGGCACTTGCATGTGTATGACTGGCCTGGTGGTGAGCTCAGGCAGACACTGGATCTAGGCAGTACAGGTCTTCTTCCACTTGAGGTGTGTATCAGATACTGAAAATATGAGTACAAGAATTCTGCAGCATATCAAATAACCAAACGCCACTGTTTGTCTTCTATGTAGGTGAGGTTTTTACATGACCCATCAAAGGACACTGGCTATGTTGGCTGTGCTTTGACAAGCAACATGGTGAGATTTTTCAAAACCGCAGATGGATCATGGAGCCATGAGGTTTGTCCAAAACTACATGTTAATTTTAATAAATTTGCTGGACCAAAAATGAGAATACCTAGGTGGCAGGGTGTACATTCACATCTCTCACCAGCTGAGTTAATGTTACAAAGTTGAATTTCCAACTTATTTACACACTTACATTTTCATTTTCAGCTTGCTATATCTATAAAACCATTGAAGGTGTGCAACTGGATTCTGCCTGAAATGCCAGGATTGATAACTGATTTCGTTCTCTCTCTTGATGACCGCTATCTCTACTTGGTCAATTGGCTTCATGGGGATGTCAGGCAATACAACATTGAAGACCCTGCAAAGCCTGTGTTGGCTGGACAGGTATGGGTAGGTGGGCTTCTTCAGAAGGGCAGCGATGTTGTCTACATGACTGAGGATGATAAAGAAGAGCAGTATAATGTGCCCCAGGTCAAGGTAAATTCTATTCATTCTTCTTGACACCTTCTTAGCTCAGAAGTTCACTTACAATCATGAAGAGTTGCAATTTTAGTAGTTGTCCACTTGTCTGTTGTCGCGTTAAAGTTATCAACTGGTACCAAACTACTGTACCACATCCACCATGCTAGCTGCTGTACACATTGCCATATTCAGAGTACGTCATCTGCATTTGATTCATGTTCACTTGTTCTGACATATAATTGAGTGATCCAATTTAACCACAATATCTGTTCAACAAAAACATGTATTTCTAGTTACTGAAATATTACTCAGACATACCATGCTTCTTATGATCAGGGCCATCGACTTAGGGGTGGGCCACAGATGATTCAGCTTAGCTTGGATGGCAAGAGGGTATATGTGACCAACTCTCTTTTCAGCCGATGGGATGAGCAGTTCTATGGCCCTGATCTTGTCAAGAAGGGCTCTCACATGTTGCAGATTGATGTCGACACCGAGAAAGGAGGGCTGACTATCAATCCCAACTTCTTTGTAGATTTTGGTACGGAGCCAGATGGTCCCTCCTTGGCCCATGAGATGAGATATCCTGGCGGGGACTGCACCTCTGATATATGGATATAAAAGGATTTGGCATACAGGCAGCTGGAGCCCATGGTGTTTGTGTTCACTGTAACTAATATGGTTTCCCTGCAGCACCTTATGTAATTTTAGTGAGAATAATTTCCACATAGCACCCCTGGGGCTGTCTTCATGAGAACTTGAACTTTAATAAGAGATGCCTCTCATTGTGAATTTTCTGACAGTGCAAGACTTGAATTCATCTACTTAGTTTCATAGTATTGTGATATCGAAATGTTTCTCTAGCTTTTGGGTTTCAATAATGGGCACCGATATACTGTACTGAAGTGGACATTGGAGTTATGAAATGCAAAGGTGCGCTACAAATAGCTCTGTGCTTCTATCGGGGCAAGAAGCAACTCAGATTGGGATTCTAATCGCACGGTGACTTTGAAGTCAGAGGGTATGGGTCCACTTGTCAGTGACAAAGTCACGGTGACTTTGAAGTCAGAGGATTCTAATGCCTCAGAATGATGCCCTCGGCCAAAGCCTAGCAGGTCTAGCTATGCAGGCTAATGTCAAGATCATTTCGGTATTATTTTTTATTATAATTGTTTGAACAGTGATAATGCATTGCGCCGGTTCTATCCATCTATCGCAAAAGATTTGTTTACCAAAGGCATGGTCTGACTTCTGCTTGCCAGCTTATTAAATCTCTTGACAGGTTCAAAATTCAAAACAATAGTCATTGTCCTAACAGAACGGTTGCCGAGCAAGCAACCCGTTCCTCTTGCATCCGACGCACCAGCAGAACAGTTCATGATCAACCACGATGCCATGACTTTCAGAGACAAATATGAGCTGAATTTGTATAGCACATTTGAGAGAAGCACTCACTTTCAGCCAAATACCAGGATTACGACTAGCAAACCTGACACAGACGGCATGCTTACCATGTTTCATATGAATTTCCCCAAGGATCTTATGCATCCTGAATTCGTTGGGTTGACCTGAATAAGCATTCAGCAATGGTGCAAGAACAGCTCCTAAGTAGCACTATAACACTAAACTAATCCAGAAGAGGTGCATTAGCATAAACAAATGGCGCAAGCCACAGTCTAATGCTTGCTCTACCACTCAAAACGACAGCCAATTAGAAGAGGCACAGCCATTCATATCCCCGTCTCCTCTCCATTAGGTTCCTTCTTGTATTCAACCACAACCACAAGTACTTCTTGTGATCGAACAAGAACCAACCAAGAGATCGACCGAGGCGATGGCATTCGCCATGGCGAAGCTAGTGATCACCGCGCTGAGCACACTGACCTGCTACGCGTGCGTCGCGCTCTTCAAGGGCACGGCCGTGCTCATCGTGCTCGTGCTCAGGCTCGTCCAGCTACCGGGATGCCTCGTGGGCCGCCTCCTGCGCGCCGTCAGGGCAGGCACCGTGAAGGCCTTCATGGCCTCCTGCGCCGCCGTCGCGGGGGGACTGGCGATAGCGGCGGAGGGCGTGGCGAGCGTGTGCAGAGCCGCCGTGTCGTCGAACGGTGCCGCGGCGGAGGCCGCCAGGGGGAGGCCGGAGGCGCTGCTCGGCGCCGCCGTGGAGCTGTCGGGGTACGCGTGGGAGGTGGCCAAGGGCACGGCGTGGAACTCGACGGCAACCTTCATTGATGCAGTCAGATATGTCATCAAGCACGCGTAACGACATGCATGCAGTATGATCTTGCACGGCTGCACCCCTCGGGATGTATAAGATGCACGGTGAATGTTATTAACTTAATGGAACATGTCACGTGCAATCAAGACTACAGTGCAATCACTGTGCACTCGAACTAACAAAAGTCATAAAAAAATCTAAAAAATTTTATGGATATACATTTGAACTTACTATATTTATGTATAAAATTTTAAGATCAAATTCACTCTATGTTAAGAGTAATAAAAAAGAGAAAATTCTGATAAACTTGAATAGTTCAAATTTGTTATAACTTTCTCTTATTTGTAACTTCTAGCATAAAATGAATTTGATCATAAAATTTTATATATAGGTAGAGTAAACAATAAAGTATATCCATAAATTTTTTTAGATTTTTTCATGACTTATGTTAGTTCGGATGCATGGTAATTGCACCGTAGCATTTATTGCACATGATATATTCCCTAACTTAATATTAAGACTAATTGTTGTGGATCTTCTCTAATTGCATCAATACAATGCATAATTAGGATGAGATTATGTGGTGGCCTCAGCTTTGAGGTCCACGAAGGGTTCCTGCATTAGTCACTGGATCGGTACGATAGTGCACAATATTAGATAGTCAGATCATAAAACATTCAATCGATCGAAGTAAACTTACATAGTTTGGCAGAATTAACGTCTTTCGGCGAATAGTTTTACATCAGGGTCGTTCAAGCCAAATAACAATGCAGTACACACAAAAGTTCAGAGTACAAATACGAAAGTCTTAAAGTTTTAGAAATAGCAAAAGATTATCCAGCGGCTATGCAAACATGCAAGTGGTTGGAGGGAACGCCCTAAACAAATTTTTGGCCTTCGTATTCCGGGTCTTCATCTTCGAAGCAAGTATAAGGGTTTTCGGATTCTCTCCATCTAAAGAGTGAATAAGTGCGAGGGTAAGTGCGAGTCTCAACCTATATCTTAGCCCAACCAGTTCACATCTTAAGACCACTTGTTTACCACTATGGGGTAGTTACACCCCAAAAACAAGTAATGAATTAGACTTAAGATTGTGTAAGCAAGTTTTTACCGAGGGACCAAGAGTCCATATGTTTTACTTATTTAATGGTGGCGAGCAAGGGTATGACTATCAGGACAGTCATAGCATGATATTCAAAACAATCATAACATGGTAATTAAACTTGTCAAGGGTTGTAACATGTGTATAACATGATTAACGAGCTAGGTATTTTCATAAATCATAGAGCACGCAACTTATTAATTAAATCAAAATAACTTTAAGTAAAACTGGGTAAGACATGAACTAAGGATTTTAACTCGCTTTGTCCTGAGGCGTGCTCGCTTTGTCTTGAGGCGTGGAAGCCTTCTTCTGTGTCTTCGAACCTTTCCTCTGGATCCTTAATGTTTACTCGGGAAGACAAAGACAATGCATAAACTAATGCAAAAAGAAATGATGCAGGTATGCACGAACTAAAATACTAACATCGATATAAGGATCCTACGTGTCATCGTATGATATGAATGATCATGCTCTAGATATCCTTATGTACCATTACCCTTGCTGGAAAATACTTTTTGAAAATTATTAAAGTGTTAAAATATTAATTCCATAAAGCCTTTAGGGGTTTTTATTTTATTTTGCCAATTTTACAAGAGGTTAATTAGGTTTAATTTTTCATTAAATTGTTGCTGAGTTGGAAATATTTATGAGAATTTGAAAATTTTCAGAGTTCAAACAGTGTTTTGAATAAATCAATAGATTTACAGCAATATTTATCCTTAAGGAAAAGTTTTAAATAGCTTCTAATAAATTTCTAAAGAACAGAAATTTATTTGAATTTGCTAAAATAATTTTTCTGAGTTCAAAACTACATATAGTTTTTTTTAGTTTTTTTTAAGATGTATGGAAACAATAAATTAATTTAATTAAACAAAAAGGATTTTTAACGTATTTCCTAAAAAGGCTAACTAGAGTTACTGTTATTTTTACAGAGGTAAGAATGTGTTACTGTGCAAGGTCATAATTTTATTAGATCCATCCTGTTGTCTAGTATTTATCATAAATTTCTAATATTTAGGTGATGTT
Source organism: Olyra latifolia (assembly GCA_036346145.1). Classification (NCBI taxonomy): domain Eukaryota; kingdom Viridiplantae; phylum Streptophyta; class Magnoliopsida; order Poales; family Poaceae; genus Olyra; species Olyra latifolia. Next base: position 4,582,329 of record CM070523.1, on the reverse strand, counting down.
TTACTATTTTTAGAAAATCATTTATACTTTCTAGAATTATTAGGAAAAGATTGAAAATCCTAAACAGGAATGGGTCGAATCCAGCACTGTGCGGCCCAGGGCAGTCTGGTCAGCGATTGTAGATTCGGCTCAACGAAGCCCACAGACTGAATGCGTAAACCAGGAGTACACTTCTACTAATACTGACAAGTGGGTTCACCAGCCTACATGTCCATGGCTGACAATGCTAAACGCAGGAGATTTAAACGCTGATCACTATTAGCATGGGTCCCACCTGTCAGCGACCTCGTCTCGCGCCCGATGTTGGGGTGACATTAGCTAGGCGACAGCCCGCTTGGTTCTCCGGGCAAAATCCAGTGAACATTCGGCGGGCGGAACTACGGTCCACTATTCTAGTGGTTCATGATTGGGATGGGTTTGGCTATGTGAGACCTAGGACGTTCTGGCTGGAACATCGTAGGTGGCATGATAGAACGGGGGCGCCATAAGCGTGGACGAAAAGAAGCTACGAGAGCATGCTTTTACAACGAAGGGTGGGGGCGGTGGCCGGTTTACTCATGCAGGGAGTATCTAGGTGCAACCAGGAAGCTACCTGAAGTGACGGCGAGCTCGGAGAAGGGCGGAGTCGAGTTGTCACCGAGGAGGAGGTGGCAGCTGAAACAGGGGCTTCGTCGCTGGGCAGTTTTGGTGGTTCCTGGCCAAAATTGAAGACATGGCAGTGAGGGATGACACCTAGAGAAGTTAGGGGCGCAAGGAATTGGCTAGCGACGTACCGAGTCGGCGGCGAGGCAAAAGGAGAAAGACTCGAGCTCGGTAGTAGCAATAGCGAAGGGGGGAGAAATCGGGCAGAGCTGGGCTTAAATAGATGAAGGGAGTCATGAGAGAGAGAGAGGAGAGAAGGCGTTCCTATGGCGAGGGCCTCGAGGAGCCACGACGGGTCGACGCGACGTGGAGCAGCGTAGGAATGATTGCCCTTGCGGCGGAGCGGCATCTGCAGGGCATGGGTGCGGGCGAGGCATCTTGGAGGGCGGGACGACCCGGACGCGTGGCCGGTGGTGCAGCGTGGCGTCTTGCGTAGTCTTTGCAGAGCAGAGAGAGGAGAAGGGATGGTGGTGATTGAGGAGGTGACCAGCATGCGCGTCTTGCCTCTCGAGAGAGAGAGGAGGAGATAAAGGAAAGAGAGAGAAGGGGAGCTCGGCTTGGGCCAAACTGGGCCTGGCCTGGTTTGGGCCTAAGTTGGGTTGGGCTAGGATAGGGCTAAGCCCAAAGAGGAATTTAAGAATTCTAGGGGAATTTGAATTTAAGTTGAATTTTTTAATTTTGATTTTGAAGGTTTTACAGATAGTGAATAGTAAAAGCAGAAATGCAATTTAACATTTAAAATTTTAAAATTTTCAAAAAATGCCCAAAAATAGGCTACTATAGATTAAGGGGGTGTTCTATTAGGCTCATGAGCTGTGACTTATATGTCTTATCTCTGACTTCGAGAATTTTCCGAGGTGGCCTCGAGAGTCGGATGGTCTTGAAATTTAGGATTTAGGGAGCTTTTAGACTTGCCTACGAGATAAAAATAAAATGGATTCAAAAAGTAATAAAAAAGTCAGATGAGTTAATATTAGTCAGATAAGTCACAAAATTACTCATCTGACTTTTTTTTATTACTTTTGAATCCGTTTTATTTTTATCTCGTAGGCGAGTCTAAAAGCTCTCTAAATCCTAAATTTCAAGGCCATCCGACTCTCAAGGCCACCTCGGGAAATTCTTGAAGTTCGAGATGAGTCAGATAAGTCACAGCTCATGAGCCCAATAGAAGAGGGCCTAAGGATTAGAATTTGAATTAGACGAAGCCATCCCCTCGAGCTTGATGAAGACCTCGGATTAATGCGGGAAGAAGCCTCCCGATGACATGGATCGATCTTCAAGTCAGCGATAGCACACTCCAGATTGAATCGGAGAAGTTTTTGTGGTGCGGCAGTTAAGCGCGTCGCTAATGACACGATTAGTGGCACCATTACAACCCTGGTTACAACCCTGGTGAAGGACTCTCCTGTTTTATATAGCGCTAAATGACCTTGCTATGGGACCTAACCAATTTGTGTTTAACCTCTAATCAAAGACATATTAGGTAATTAGCCTTTAAGGACTGTCTAATTGCGTAATTACTAAACACTGCCCTTTTAACTTACGGGTTGTTACTCTTTTTTTATATATATAAGGCGTATTTAGATTTGAGAAAGTTTTTAAAGATACTTTGACCGTTAAAATTCTCTTATTATATATTGTCAACTTATACAAAATAATACTGTATCAAAAGCAATTTGAAATATAAATTTGTTGATATGTCTTTTGTGCACTAAAAGTGCATATAATTTGACTAATTGTTGATCAAAATTTATAAAATTTAGCCTTTTCAAGTTAAAATACGTCTTATAAAAATAGAAAAGGGAGTATGCTTTAGCGGTCTAAAAGCATCCGTAGTAGGTACTCTATAACACTGTTTATTTGAATAGAGTAGTTGCTGGAGAGAAAGAATTTTTTAGAATATAATATAAAGTGTGAAATAATTTTAGAGAGAGAGATAGAGTATGTAGGGAATAGTATTATAGAGTAAAAATTTGAAGTAGCCGATGTGCATGCTCTAACAAATATCAGTTATGTTTTTGAATGAACAAATGTGTTGTTTTAGGGGAATGCTGAAGAGGTCGCCACATTGCCATTGTCTCGCCGGGGAGAGACTTCGAGGTGCGGCGAAAGATTTTGGCGCCACCGTGAACGAACGTGCGGTGTGACCACCATGGCGGCCGGCGTGGCCGCGAGCGCCGCGGCGCTTGTGATGTCGCTGGCAACATTTTGACTTGCTGATCCTATTTCTAGACAAACTCGAAACAATTTCTAAAAACTCTTGACATTTAGCTTTTAGCAATTCAACAATTTAGCTCAACCTTTTTAAACAAGTTGTTGGACTTGTAGGACGAGAGCATTTTTGGGCAAAATTCAAAGAAAGTCTATGCATTTGGCACCGTGCCTTTTAATTTATGACTATAAAATCCATGTGATTTTAGTAGAAATTTGTGGAATTTACTAACGATCAATATAACAATAAACCTTTTATACAATTGGTTAATAGCAAAAGTTATAACCATCGTGTTGGTAAGAAAATTGCGATGAAATACAAGTTCCAAAAAATAAAATGTTTTTATAGCTGATCCTAATCTACGAACGCTAGGCTCCTAGCAGATTTGTTTTAGTGATGGGTGATATAGCTAGCGTTTTACGCCTATATCATTTTCGATTTTGTGCATGCCTATATAAAACCTTGAAGGGAAGGTATGTTAGACCATCCCACCATAGCATTGCTATCTGGTCTCAATACCCAAAATTTAAGGAGTTTTTTTTTGCCTAAATTGCTCCGACAACCTTGCTATCCCAATTGCCAAATTTAACCATTATCACTCCTAATTGCTATATTTAGCAATTCACTATTCATTTGTCCTTATATTTTTTATCAGATGGAGATTTTAGAGATGTTGTTAGAGAGTATAGAAATATAGATAGAGAAATAATTTTTTTAAGAGATGTATATATGTTGGGGAAAGTACGTGGTCCATGGAAATATGGCCCACTGACTTGCCCTCGACTCCATAGGAAGTAAGCCCGGGCTTGACAAAGCTCACGCTTGAGTTTGGCAGGCTCACGCTCGAGCTTCCCCGTCTCAAAGGATCGAGCCTCTCACTCTCCCCGGGCTTCCGAAGCTAAGAGCTCAGGACCCGAGGCAGATCATGCCGCGCCGCGGACAGGATACGCTTTGGGTCCCCAATGTCATCAAGAATTAAATGCGCATTTATGTCGAGGCGTCTAGCGAAAAGGCTCTTGGCGGATTAGTGGCGAGTCCGTCAACCGCTCGCATGGGCAAAAGACACGTCTTGGCCGTGCTTGATAGCCCCGTGGCGATAGGAGATACACTCGATTAGTCGGTAGATTTTGTGTGCCCCGGCATGGCAAAAAGGGGACGACTATTCAACGGGCCAGCGCAAGCTACAGTGCCCGGAAGCCGCCTATAAAAGAGGCATACAGGCCATAACAACGTTCACCCCCTTCTGGATCCACGCAACATACTCAGAAGATAGCCACTGTAGAACAGGAGCACTTGTACTCTCGTAGGAGCTCTAGTTCCTGCCAGTAGTTTCGCGCCGAATGTAATCAGTAGAACACACATAGTGCCTTGAGCACTTATTGTACTCAAGCCCCGGGCTTCCCAAAGCCCGGACTTCACCCCCTTGTACTCGTTTGAGCTTGGCTTTAAACGAAGACTGGACGTAGAGCTGTTATCCGAGCGGTGGAGGCCGAATCAGATAAAACACTCGTGTCATCATCATCGCATATCGGTCTCGACGCTTAGGTGCGTTGGGACCAAGTCCTTTCTCGGGCTTCGGCAAGCGGCCAAGCTTTGTATAGGGACAGGGGGCGTCAGCCTCGCCTCACCTTTCTCTTGCTTTCATCGGTCATGAAGGTTCGCCTCCCCACACCGACAATATATGACAAGGATATATATATTAAAATTAAGGAAAACCGTTGGAGGGGTCTTACTTAGGCAGTGTTCTTTTCAGTGTTTACATTTGCTTATAAGCTGGAAATTTATAGCTCCTCGATAAGAACATTTGAGGGATCAAAAAATTATAGAAAAAATAGTTTTGAGAGCTTTGAGAAGAAATAGTAAGACCTATCAAAATTGGTTACCAAAAGTCAAAATGTTTGGACTGTACAAAAATAATAAATTTTTAGTTTATAGGCAAACGCAAACGCAAACGCCGAAAAGAACGGTCTGTTACCAAACATGGCATTTTCACTACTTTATTAGATATTTTGATTGATTGACTGATTGATGGGTTCCAGCGAGAGAGATATTTTTGTGCCGGGTCCGGCGGGCCTAGCCCGCTGCCCGGTGGACCCTGCAATCCACAGCGAGCCGAAGCCCAAAGGCAAAAAACCCTAGCCGCCTCTGCCCTTTCTTAAACCTCAGCCCCCTGCCTCCCCCCGCTCCATTCCCCTCCCAGCCGTCCCGTCCCGTCTCTCTCTCGTCCCCCCTCAGGTACGCCCCCCTCCTGCCTTGCTCCTCTCGATCTGATCTACTACTTCCATCTCGCGACGGATCTGGTGATTCGCAGTCGCTTGATTGATTTTAGATTGTTGGATTGATTTGATGGGCGGTCTCAAGAGAGGGAAAGAATCGGTTCTTGGAGGGTCGGGGAAAGGAGAGGGTTTCGGATGGAGAAAGTTTGCGGTTGGTGTCTCGTTCTTGCCTGTAGGAAGTAGGGAGCGGGAGAGGGATTCCACGTTTGCTCTGCTGTTTTCTTGTTTCTGAATGTTGTGGTGCTGTGGTGGTACAGATTGGAAGTTTACAGTCGGAGGCATGTGGTTTTGGCATGTATCTTAGCTAGAATCTTTGGATGAAAACGGTCAGTTCAGATGCGTGCTGGTAATATCTCGTTCTTTCCTGTAGAAAGTAAACAGGGGAAGGGGGCTTCGACGTTTGGTTTGCTGGGTTTTGTTTTCGGATCTTGTAGTGGTACGGATTGCTAGTTTACGACCGGAAGTCTGGTTTTGGCATGTATCTTAGCTAGGATCGTTGGATGAAAAGGGTCAGATTCACTGGTTTTTCTTTGATTTATAGTATTTAGTTAGGTCCGTTTGATTTAGATTAATCTTGTTCATGAGAGTGCTCTGTGAGATGATCCATAGAGGTTTAGATATCGTGTTTCTTGGAAAATTGGTGGACCCGATTATTGAGGAATGGCAGATTTTGCATTGTGTTTTGCCAAGTAATTTGTTTGTATGACTGCTAGTGTGCACCCCAGTTTGTCTCTCTGGTTTGTAGTCTTGCTGATGATTGAATATGTACATATGTATATGTGCAGATTCAGTCTTCCTCCATGGCGGCCTTCAACAAGGTCGGCAGTCTTCTGAGGCACAGTGCTTTGGTGAGCAGTGCCTCGACTGGCTCAGCTCCTGCTATGTTCAATGCTGGTCGGCTCATGTCCACCAAGCTTTTCGTGGGTGGTGAGTTTTTTTCGTTTTGCTTCTGATGTATATACACAAACTTTCTAGCCCGTCTGGATTTACTCTGTTCTCCTTTGTCAGGTCTTTCCTGGGGTACTGGTGACCAAGCTTTGAAAGATGCGTTTACTAGCTTTGGGGAAGTCACTGAAGGTCAGTGTATAATTGTTAGCCTTGTTCTGTGTAGCAGTATGAACAGTTTGTCATAAAAATGCTTGGTCAGCTGTTTGTTCTTATCCGGTTCGGTTAATGTTATATGTTGTAAGTTTTGAAGCGTGAAGTAAATGCATGGGCAGCTTGTTGGATAATACTGAGATCATTGTTCTTGTATGCTGTTTGTTCCGATGTGTTTCATTTTGTGTATTTATGGTTTCAAGATCTACACGTTTCTCATGTTGCAGCTCGAGTAGTCGTTGACAGAGAAACTGGAAGGTCAAGAGGGTTTGGCTTTGTGAGCTTCACTAGCGATGATGATGCAAAGAATGCCATCTCTGGCATGGATGGTCAGGTGAGTGGGAACTGCTCTGTTTTAAGAAGAGTTACTTAATGGTGCCCTCTGGCTATAGTCTAAATGAAACAAGTTTGGGGTCATTATGCTGTACATCAGTTAAATGTCACCGTCTTCAGGAAGGTGGTTTCAGTTTCTATCCCATGTGGATCGGGCCAAGATAGATGAATTATTGTCATAATGCCCCCATTGTATTGTGACGGCAATTCTCTTTCTTAATTTTACCTCCCTAATGAATGTTCGTACACATTGTGCCTGCCTTTGCCTAATTGCTGATGTTTGATACATATATACTCCTGCTAAGCTTCAGAGTGTAAGACCTTCCCATTTCTTGTAGGATCTTGACGGGAGGACTGTTCGTGTAAACGTTGCGAATGAGAGACCTGGAGGGAACCGGGGCTATGGTGGCGGCGGTGGGGGCTATGGTGGCGGTGGTGGGGGCTATGGTGGCCAGGGATATGGCAACAACGGTTATGGTAGAGCTGCTGGAGGGCAGGATGGCTATTAAGAAGAGCGCTGACTATTACAAATTTAAATAATGAGCTTTAGGACCTGATGTGGCTTCTTTGAAACCTTGATGTTCTACTATTTCATGTTGTCATTTATTCGCAGTTGATGAACTCCTAGGTGCAGATCTGGCGCTATCATATTTTTGTTTTGGTTTATTGTGAAAGGAGTTCGCGTGTATCCTTCTGAGGTAAAGCATAGAATGTGCTCGCATTGGGATGATGCCTATCTCTTGCAATTCGCAAAGAAGGGTTACATGTTTTTTTTTTGGCAACCAGAGGGGGGTTCTATCCTGCGTGCTACGTATTGATGCTGAGCTGTTGAGTGCAAATTGTAGTACTTTGAAGGATTTGCATGGCTGTCATGGATGATGGCATGCCTGATCTACCATGCACTGTTGATCGAATGAGCAATTGTGCGATAGTCTTGATGTTTTAGAGAAAATATTTGGGTTGTTTGTCTGAAATATGGCATAAACCGTGCTGTGCCGTTTGCTTTGCTCTCCCAATTTAACAAGGTGTTAATTACCCAGGTCTTGTGCTGTGGAAGGTACTTTGTGCCATTGCCCTGGAAGGACAGGAGAACAAGTTTTAATTAAGATCCTTAAAAAATGAGCTATTTGGTGAACAAGTTCTAATTAAGATCATTAAGAATTAAGAAATGAGTTTTTTTTGTGGTACACAATGGCAAGTATACCAAATATATTTGGGTGGTTATATATTTTAGACTCAAATGAGTTCTTTTATGGTACTCTCTCAGTTTTTTTTATATAGGGCATATTTTTATTTGAGAAAGTCTTTGAAGGATATTTTGACCGTTAAAATTCTCTTATTATATATTTTTAATTTATATAAAACAATATTTTATGAAAAACAATTTGAAATACAAATTTATTGATACGTCTTTTGTATACTAGAGATGTATATAATTTGACTAATTGTTAGTCAAAGTTTATAAAATTTGATTTTTTTTTCAAATCACAATGCGTCTTATAAAAATAAACGGAGGGAGTACGTAACAGCAAGTAAACCGGACATACTATGGTTATAGTATAATTTAGATCCGAATAGTATAGAGGATATATTTCACAAAAATATACTATTATTGTAGTAGAAATACTAATGCGGTAATATAAAAAATCAAGATTGGATTAAGCCGTTAAATCAAGGAGAATGTGTGGTTTGTATTTATTCTAAAATTTCTCTAAAAAATAGCTGGGGTCCTTTTTTCAAAAACGAGAATGGTAAGCACTTATCACAGAAGCAAAAAGACCGGAAGCAAGTATTTGATCTGTGCTATTCAACTGATTTGAGATTGATAAGCACTTACCACACAAGCAAAAAGACCGGAAGCAAGTATTTGATCTGTGCCATTCAACTGATTTTCCACACAATAATCAGTTCGGCGAAGTCGTGTTTTGCTTGTCATTTGGATTGCCTTCCATTCCCATATTTAGCAGCCTCGCTACCCGGCCCTAACTCGCAGTAGGCTGCTCCTCTCGCGATCGTCTCCCCACTTATTAGCGTATCCCCCAATTGGCACTAACACAACGCCGACACGCCGCCAGCTCATCCACGACTCTGCCGCAGGCCCCGACTCTGCCTCCACCATCGGGACGCGGGGCCATCCGACGCCCGTCGGACGAGCTCCCGTCCGATGGCCGACGCTGGCCGTTGGATCTCCATCCAACGGCCAACGGCCAGCGATAGATCTAGATGAAAATTTTATTATTTTTGTTTTAGCTATGAAAAAATTCTAAAAAAATCTGTAAAAATCGTAAATATTAACTAATCTATGTCAAGTTCAACATATATTTTTAGTATTTATTTATATTAAAGTTTTTAGATCTAGTTATGCTTTAGTACATTTATGAAAATGAATATTGATCATAAAAAGATGAAAATAATATATGTTGAACCTGAAACGGATTAGTTAATATTTACTTTTACAAATTTTTTAAGAATTTTTTCATAGCTTAAACAAAAATAACAAAGTTTTCATCTAGATCTGTCGCTGGCCGTTGGATGGAGATCCAACGACCAGCGTCGGCCATCGGACGGGAGTTCGTCCGACGGGCGTCGGATGGCCCCCGCGTCCCCACCATCGTCGCTGGTGTCTCCACCTCTGATGCCGGTCCTATCGACTCTGTGGCCAAATCTAAGCCTAGACTAACTGGCAGACGACAGCGGGTAGTGGACGCCTATCGTGCAAATTCTACTATTAGACATGCTCCAAATTGGATGGTAGTTGATGACCTTTACAAGAAGAGGTTAAAATATAGAAGAAACGAGATAGAAATTAATATTCAGGAAGGTTGTTGGAGAGGAGGTGGTAGTCCTAATTATGGGCAGCTCAACCCGGCGACTTGGCCCAAACTTAGCCTAATTTTCTCGGGAATGGTTGGGCTCCAATTTGTAGCACAATTTTCGAGCAAGGCTCGGGCTTTTAATTTCAGCCCAATTAAAGCCCAACCAGTCCGAAGTACCTAGCCCAAACGACCCAACTAATAGGGACGACAACAGGGCGAGTCGGGGCCAGGTGGAGCTAAATTGCACCTGACCTAGAACCCGAAACTAAAAACGTGACTTTAACCTAAAATGAGTAGTGGGCTGAAACTTGCACCCTACCCGACGGATGCCTCGCGGGTCTGTGCGACGGCCGCTGTCGAGCTCCAAAACTTCACCTGTGCGGCAGCGGGAGCCTGCTTCGTCAAAGTCACCGTTGCCTCATCGTTACCCGACGGGTGTGTGTGACGGCCACCATCGAGCTTCGGATCTGCCCCCGTGTGGCGGTGGGAGCCTACTCCGTCAAAGTCATGTCATCATCGTGAACATAGGGGAGAGAAGAGGGGCTCAGGGGCGGTGAGCCTTTGATATGGGAGAGAAAAGAAGAGAGCTGGAGAAGGTGAACCGGAGGACTAGAAAAGGGAGTAAGGATGGCAAAAATACCCACCAGAATAGATAAAGCTCACCACTGGCCGCCGGAATAGATGAAGTTTCATCGGATTCAACCTCTCCGCCTAGTGACCAACCAGATCTGACCATGCACCGCCCGCTCGGTGCTCGCCATCATCACCGTTCGGGGTTGTCATGGTCGTGTTGTGGTCTTCTTCGGATCCGACCTGGTGACGCCGCCACGCCATGGATTAGCCGCCTTGCTGGGGATGCACCGTTGCAAATCCATCGCTGTCGATGTGTGCTAGGGAGTAGGGATAGGGTTGGCGGCAGCGGTTGATTGTGGGGAGGCCAGGATGGGAAGTTGGGAACACGGGAGGAAGACATCAAGTCGAGATAGGGGTACGGATATGTGTCGAAACCAGACCAAAAGGACCAAACCCTACTGTGTATTCTGTACTAGTCCCAAGGATCACAGCTAGTACACACAGCAAAAACGGAGTGATACATCACTAGTGGAAATATATTATTACATAAATCAGGAGTAATCCTGATACAGTATACAAATGCTGGCGCGCAGACCGGGATACAAAGTCTGGCAGCTTATAATACATGGAACCTAATGCAACAGTACAACTACTCAAACTCCCACAGGCAGCAAGACAGTAGGAAATGCCCTAGTCTTCTGAAAAGTCCTCTGGGTGTCCATCCTCGAAGTTTCTGTTGGCATCGTCAAACTGCTGGTCGTAAGTCTGCTGCTCCTCAACTAGGGTGTTAGAAATAAAAGGGAAAAAATAGCATGTGTGAGTACAATTGTACTCCTCAAGTCTAAGAAGAATGCAGTATGTGACTCAGTACAAGGGAAGGCTTAAGTCATTTTGCGGAAAGCAAATTTTTAAACCTTTGCCTAAGTTGAAGGAAAGCGGTTTTTGAAAACCATTCGAAGATAAACAAAATCATTTGCTTTGACTTTTCTTTGTCAAATATCATTTTTCAAAACCATTTCTCCAAGATTCGGGTTTTAGAAAAGAAGAGTCTATCATATGAATACTGCCTTCGCATGCTCTTAACCGCAAGCATGGCTATCATGATAGTTTTAACTCTGTAAAGTGGATACACTTTACTCTCAGGAGATTACACACCGGAGTACAAATCACAAAGCCGTTTGGGCCATAAGACTTAATAGCAATTGCTCCGTGAGTCATCCTCAAGCACCTATGGAACACCGGTCCACAGCTCTAGTCCCCATGTTGTACAGGAAGGCCTAGGAAGAACGGTTCGAGGTGCCGACAAACATGGAAGAACGGTCTATGCCCGTACATCCCAGATGTCTCTGAAGGACATCTCCACTAGCAAGTTGCTACAAGGGCCTATGACTTAACAGGCTAGACTCGTACCATAATAGGATCCGACGTTGTACTGTAAGGCTAAGTTTGTAGATTCATAGGATGAGCAGTCCTTAGACTAGGGGAGGAGTGCTAGCACGAACTTGGAACCGTGGATACCCTGCACCATAACAACAACCGGGTCCTCCCTAGTCAGAAGCATTAAGAGGGAGAGAATATAAAATTCCAATCCCGACATTATACTCAATGCCTTATTCCATCAAATCACACATTTGCAACAAATTTCATAACACGAAATCATGACGTCATCATTTAAGCATGCAAAGTGTTTTTGTCCTATTTCAAGGAAGTCACATACTCAAGATATTCATAGTTATTCCTAGAATTCAAAAATTACTAAGGTGATGATTAACATTTTATATTCTTGGGGGTAGCTAAGCTCTAGAAATTACATGTGTTTATAAATAGCATGCATGTTTGAAGATTCTAATAAATCTTTAAATCAGACAGGAGTTTAGTCAATATGCGTCAAGGGGACTTATCTTGGTCGAAGTCCTGGTGTGGGTATTCTTGCTCAACGGGTTGCTTCACGAAATCACCTGATTGTATTCTCGCACCACAATCAATCACACAAAAAACACCAAACATCATAACCAACATTAAAAATATCTTTTAAGAATTTACAGATTAAATTATATACGGTTTTATCATTTTAAAATTTTGTTTATTAGCTCATAGCATGCCTCTAGATTTTTAAATACAATAATACCTACTAAACAAAAGGTGTAATATTTTTCCTAAGTCCAAAAATGTGTCTAGTATTTTACAAAATTGTTCTAGAAATTTTAGAAGTCATTTAATATTTTTAATAAATCCATTTGCAATTACTGAGCTTTTAAAATGACTAAAGTCTGGAAAATACCCAAAGACAAGATCTTGGGCCCGACCCAATCATCAGGCGGGCAGTCGGTGCAACGCGCGGCTCGGCGAGAAGGCCATGGCGCAAGGACGCCAAAGACGAAGAGAAAACGTGCTGCTAAGCACGACTCCACTAAACCTGATAGGTAGGTCCCTAGTCCCACTTGTCCACAAAGAGATCCGTGCAGGTGGTTGCTTAGGGAGGTCTCGACAGTGGTTGGGGAAGCTGCGGCAGCACTTAAGGCCATGATAGTGGTCAGGGATGTAGCGGCAGTGCTGGATCCAACAGGACAAAGGACAAGGAGGTTGCAACAGTGGTTAGGAAGCGGTGGCAGCGCTGAATCTGGCCGAGCAAAGGACGAGGAGGCCACGACGATGGTAGGTGAAGCGGTGGCAACGCCTCATCCGGTCGAGGAAGGACAAGGAGGCCACGACATTGGTTAGGGAAGCGACGGCAACGCCTAATCCGAGCGAGCGGAGGATGAGGAGGCCACGACGGTGGTCAGGGAAGCGGCGGCGGCGCCGAATCCGGCCGGGTAGAGGATGAGGAGGCCACCAATCATGGTCCGAGAAGCGGTGGTAGTATGGAATCCAGGCAGACGGAGGACAAGGAGGACACATTGGTGGTCGGGGAAGCGGTGATAGAACTGAACCCGATCGAGCGGAGGACGAGGATACCATGACTGTGGTTGAGGAAGCGGCGACAACGCCTGATCCAGGAGAGCAGATGACGAGGAGGCCGTGATAGTGGTCGGGGATCAAAGCAGCGATAGCGTCGGATCTAGCCTAGAGGAGGACGATCATGTCACTGGCGTAGTCCCGAGAGTACGGCCAAGGTATAAGTGGCGCGTCCAGTGCATGTCCAGAGCATGGATGCAATGTGTCTAAGGCGTGTTCATGTGACGCCCACAACGTGTTTGATGAAATGTCAACGACTCAGTTTAGCTCAAATGCAGGCAACCAAATACGCGATTCTGACAACGAGGCTCGCATGATGCAGGACAATCAAACACAAGCACCTAGGCGAGCTCAATCACTTATGCGAGCCATGATGGGCCTGGCAGCAACCATTAGGGATAGCAATATGGTCGGGTACCTTCTAGTCCAGGCATTCTAGATCCGAAGGAGAACCGAATGTCCTACCCGAACCTATACTCGGACCTGACGGGTACTGAAGACCCAATCAAGTCCAACCTAATCTCAAATCTGCTTCACCTCACCGCCGTCGTGCGGAGCCGCCACGGTGGGAGGGCCCCACTGTCATGGCCAATGGAGGGAATGAGGGCGTAGAGGGGCAATGTCATGGCTCGTCATTGTAGTAGGGAGGGCGCTGTCGTGGTGGCCTATGGAGGGAAGGAGAAGGAGAGAGGCGGCCGCGCTGGGGGTGGGGTCACCGGCCGCCTCGCGCCACACCGCTCTTGGGAATTGCGACGTGCTGGGTAGGCCATGCCAGAGATGGGAGGAGAGAGCAGAGGGGCCTATGGGGACGCCGTCACTGGAGGGGATAGAGAAATCACACCGAGTATAGGAGAAGACATTGCTGCGTCGGAGAGTTGAGACGCCGCTCCACGCCACTTCGTGGAGTGAAGATGCCACGCGGCACGGACCGTCGGGGGAAAGGGAGTGGGAGAGAGAGTGTTAGGGATAGGGGGCGGCTACTATGTTGGATAATGATTGGGATAGAGAGTGGAAGGGGATGGAGAGGGATTGGATTTAGGGTTAGCTGGTTAGGGGTGTGAGAGGCTGAACTGGTGAAACTGGTTGGTTGGGCCGAAAATAGGCTAGGGAAAGTGGCTAGCTTTGTGCTACATTGGGTGGATATTTTTTCTTAATTATTTCAGGTACTATGGATACCCATAGGTCTAAAATAAGATCCATACCTAGACCCAAATCTAAATACCCATAGGTCCAAGATTGGATCCAAAATTAGACTTGTCGGGTCAAGTCGGGTACCCGCGGGTTCCTAAACCCATGGGTATTTTTGACATCCTAGCAACCAAACACACCCGTAGTGAATTTGATGCCCAGCATGAAGTACTCCCTCCTTTTTTATATATAAGGCTTCTTAGTTTGAGTGGACTTGTTTTAAAATATAAGTTGTGCATGTGAATTTATTGATATTATTTCTTGTCTACCCTTGTTTATTACATAATTCTCTGTTATGCATTTATAAATAACTCACATGATGTTCTCTCTCGTATTTTCTAGGTGACATGGGTAGCATGGTCATTTTTTCTTGCCTTTCTCTTGGTTTCATAATTTCCTTAATCTTGTGCCAATTCTCAATGCATTCTATGTATCAAGACATGATTAATCAAGGCACCACTTATTCGAATAAATTTTTATGGAGATTAAAATTACCTCTAAAAATAAAAACTTCCTTTGGTATTTAGACAAGGGAGTTATTCGCACTAAAGATAATTTAGCCAAATGTCATTGGTAGGCTTGTCAGATTTTTTGCTTTTGTAATAAGGTGAAGACAATTTAACATTTATTCATTGACTATCATTTTACTAAATCGGTTTGGCGATCAGTGGGCATAGCTCTAGGCTTGAATCAACCTAGAAGCTTGATGCATATGAGACGGAATTGGCTTCATGAAAAGAGTTCAACACAAAATAAAAAGATCTTAATTGGTGTGACAGCCTTATTTTGATCCACCTCGCTTTGTCAAAATAATATTGTTTTTGACAAATGCAAACATACCACTTTTTTACATGTTCTTTTTAGAGGGGTCTATTGGCTATGACATTAGACACTATTGCAACATAAGGATGAAAGGGAGCAATTCGTGAAGACATGCCAAGCATTGAAGATTATCGCATGACTATCTTTGCAAATCATGGATGAAAATATTGTAATAGGATTAATGATGTTTATTTACTTTCCTTTTCTTTTTCTCAATAGTTCTTATTGCATGTCGTAAGATGGTCTGATAAGTCAAATAAGTCAGATAAGACGTGACTTATTTGACTTATCTTACTTTTTTTTATTAATAATATAGGCTGAAACTTTATTATTAAAAAAATTCAAAATATGTCTTATATGAAAACATGGAGGGCGTATTAAACCCTAGGAAACCCAAACCATGCGCCGGGCCGCCGCCGACATGAATCCGCCGCACCCTTCGCATCTCCACCACCGCCGACTCCACCTCCACCTCGATCCCCGTCACCACCACCACATCCACATCCACCTTTGCCACCACGGCACCCACCTGCTCGCTGCCGCTCCCCCTTCCTACCAGCACCACCAGCCGCCGATTCCCCACCTGTTCCTCAACGCCAACGCCTACACGCACCCGACCGCGGCGCCCTGGCAGCCGGAGGAGCCACTCCTCGCCAGCGGACCGGCCGGGTATTGAACCACCACGTAGCCGCGTTGGCTCCTTATGGAGTGGCTCGATTATAATCGGTTCCTTGTTGGGTGCAGGATGCAGGCGGAGGTGGCGAAAGATTTGGAGGAACCGGCGCTGCAAGTGGAGCAAGCTGAGGAGGTGATCCTCGAAGACGACGACGACGAGGAGCCGGTGTTTGTGCTCACGGACGAGTGGGCGGAATTCTTCGCCAAATCGGAGGCCAAGAGGAGACTGGGTAGTCGTCGTCTCTGGTTCAACTCTGCCTCTTCGCCATTAATGCTTCCTCCGAATTTCCGTTCTCTCTTACCTGCAGTTCTCTCTCTCGTGCGGCAGCTAAACAGCAGAAGAATAACAAGTGCAGGAAGAAGTAAGTGACTGTGCCGCCGCCGAGAAGACTCCAAGCTTGGAACGGACAAGTGCAGGAAGAAGTGGCTGTGCCGCCGCCGAGAAGACTCCAAGCTCAAAGCAACTTGGAGAAAAGGATCGGCCAGTACTGTCTTCCATGCACTGATCGCCACACCAGAACTCATAGTACTTTCCACTTTTTTCTCTCCCGAGTGTGTATTCGTAGTGCTTGATACCGTATGTTGCAAATTACTTGCAATACTATATACACAGGTATAGACTCTGCTGAGTTTATAACGGGCGATCACAATACAATACACAGGGGCAGCCGTTACGTAGATCCAGGCCTACAGGGCCAACATCATCGACAATGATCGAAACATAATCACAGCATTAAGTGAAACATGGCGGAAATCAAATCAATGCAAAATCGAGTAGAACATAAGCGTGAAGCCGAGCAGAAGAAAAGGCTAATGAACCATTGCAACAGTACTATAAACAATAAAGTCGATATGCCCCCTAGTGTCGTCAAAAGGAAAAAAAAGTCAATATGATTATTCCTAGGTAGCGCAAAAATGGCAACCCAGATGCTTCCTACAACGAACATGTTTCCAGTTAGTATATAAATTACAAAATAGCTGGGCGACGATCTGCTCATCCTTGTTTACAGTACAGAATCTGACTATGTTAAATATGGCCCATAAGTATGTTCTTTGCATTCCACATTGTTTACAAACAAATGTATGGAGTTAAACCATAGTGTATCTCCAGATGCTGTGTTTGCATGACGAATTTCTATTCATGGTACTCCGCAGGACTGATTCTTTGGCCCCACCAGCCCCATCAAATCTTTCTAAGAAACCACGGGAAGTGCACTATGGCCCTGAATGGGCTGTTCAAATATGACTAAAATATGTTTACCCGCTACAAGTAAACAAAATTTAGTTGGCTGTTGATCATGCGCATCTTTATGAAGCACAAAGTGTATCAATGTTATTTGGCACTGATCAAAATTCTCACAAGCCTACTTCCGATGTTTCCTTTTTGCTTCAGTTCTTTGACGCTTTTCTTCTTCCCATTCTCTCTCATGCATTCTGCAAATTAAGCAAGGTTTGTTAGAAACTCTGCCAAAAATT
The DNA here is from genome assembly GCA_036346145.1 of Olyra latifolia. Classification (NCBI taxonomy): domain Eukaryota; kingdom Viridiplantae; phylum Streptophyta; class Magnoliopsida; order Poales; family Poaceae; genus Olyra; species Olyra latifolia. Next base: position 4,565,263 of record CM070523.1, on the reverse strand, counting down.
GCTGCTCAAGTAGATGTTACAATACAGTAAATATTGAAGAAAAAAATAAATTTTTTAACTAGTGATATTCTATTTGCAGGCAGGATCTACTAATAACCACCCTCCAGCCACAAAGAAAATTTGATTTGGCAATATAATTATGTAACTTAATAAAACTACAATAAACAGCCCCAAAATGCAACTTTGATCACTCACTTCTGTTGCAATATACTTTATATAACCTAATAAAATTACAAGAAATACTTCTTCTGCTGCCGAAGTTTTAAATGTGCCACTGCATGCAACCCAAAACAACTTCCTTTTGTGAAGGGAGAGGGCACCTTACGACCACAATGTGTTTAAGAGTAAGATATTAAGCCTGCTCATTCAATGTAATTATTTATCTTTGTATGTACAACTATCACCGATTTATTATGAAAAACTAAAATAACGACGATCATCAAAATTTTGAAAACAAAAATCTAAGGAACCATAGTATGTTTCAAGATAATTTGGTGACGTGAAAGTATATTATATTTTAGCTATGTAAAATTTGAACAGTTACTTCTTCATATACTCTGTGTCAGGGAAGAATAATTTTTTTTGTACGCCACTTATGCATGCACCAATCATTGATCTTCATTTGATGGCTAGGATTTAACATGATGTCACCCATGAGCATTAAACAGGGCATAAATCTCAATATTCACTATCGAAGGAAATAACTAATTTGGAACCAGAATTAGTGTGTGTACATACTGTTAGCTATTTTTTTTTTATGCGAGACAGCTATTTGTATGTTAGCATAAACATGAAAAATAGTTTGCACACATTGTCCTCATCTGAACGAGACGGACATTTATAGCGTGATTGGATGGCTGCACCTTCCCATGCAGCACCCGTCGGGCCTGGCTGGCTGGAAACGAGTCCAGCCGCCGTTTCCCTGTATGCAGCCTCCGCGTTGCTTTTTACCTTGTCTTGCAGCCGAGGAGCCTGGCCCGTATTCATCCGGCCAGCCAACCAAACAGCCGGCCGCGCGTGGTCAACGCACTCACGCGAGCCTGGTCACGTGCGGCCAGGCAACCAAACACGCCCTTAGAATATGCAAGAGCAAGTGAACTGAATGGTGTTGCATAAGGTTTTAAAATCCAATTTTTAGATGCAATCACAATGCACCAGTTGGAACATATTGGTTCGCTGCCAGCTACACACCCTTGCCAAGTATGTTGAATCACATGATCTGTAATTTAGGAAGGCGGACTGAAGGAATTTCTACATTTTTTACCTACCGCCTAATGACTATGTAACCTGGAATAGTTTTTTTTTTCTTGACTAAGTCTATTTTTCATCATGAATAGTTAGAATTTATCTACCAACAAGGTGAGTGGTGTATGCTAAAAGAGCTCAAAGAAAAAAAAGAGTGATGTACAATTTGCACAAGGTAGTTTAGTCTGTAACTTCATCTGAAAACACAGTTATTTTAAGTGGAAAACTGTAAAGGCGAAGATTTTGTGATTTCATTCTATCAATACAAAATTGATCCCTCCTATGGAACAGATTATGTGGTTCACATGATAGCTGAGATTTGAAAAATACATTGCTAAGTGTATAATATTGCAAATTGTAGGACAGTGTGCATTATTTTATCGAGAAACCATTATTATTTCCTAAACTTACTGGTCAGGGTCTCTTCGACTTGTCTTGCTTGTTGAATCCTTGCCATGCATCCTAGGGAGGTCATCAGCATGCGATGCCCGGTGCTGTGAAATAGCACCCTTTCTTTCTCGCTCCCGTGTGTCAAATAATTGAGAGCTGCCAACTCCATGGCTGAGAGGCTGTGCAACAGGTGTGTACTCCCCAGCTTCTAAAGCAGATTGATCTCTCTTAATCTTTCGCCATTTAGAAGTACTATTTGGGTCACTGTCTTCCTTCATACTATTACCTTTGTCCCTATCCCTGTCATCAACCTATAAAAAAACAAAGGATCAGGAATTCAAACAAAAAGTATCTCTTAGTGTTACACACTGCAAACTCACAAAAGGAATTATTGCAATTTTCTGAAATCAAGTCATTAGAACCATACATCCGTCAAGTGAGAAAGCAATAAAGCAAGCACAAGACACATTAATTTTTATCTATGGAACTAAACAAAAGATAACAGTGGTCATAAATCACAAAAGATGGAAGGGGTAAAGACATATTTACCTTGCTTGATGAAACATCCCTATCTTCACGCTTTCTATCCCGGAGTTCATCCTCTCTTCTGTGCTTTCCATCATCCTGCAACAATGAAGCATTCTCCTCCAAGTGCCACCTTTCTTTCTCATCACGCCTGGGAGATAACCGTTGAGTATGCCTGGTGCTAGCACCCCTTCGGTCACTATCTTCTTCTCTTCGGTTAGCGCCAACTGATTGGGGTACAAAACTTGTTGGAAGAGGTGGAGGCGGTGGCAAGCTTTGTCCACGGAACCGTTCATCAGAAGGATGTGCACGATCTGTGGTGGGCTCAACATGCTTAACTTTATTCCTCTCCTCCTTATTCCTGTCTTCTCTTCCTTTTTCAGGAGCTCTATCTGTCCCTCGATCTTGCATCCTTTCAATAGAACGCTCCCTCCTCTCCAATGATCTGTCTGTTGACCTCTCAACTATGTCTTCCCCACGACGCCTCTCAGTTCGATCTGCTTTTTCTCTAGGATCTCTGTCATATTTCTCATCAACCTTTTCTTTTAATTTCTCTGTCCTACTTAGGATTTGTTCCTCACTAGCACTCTTCTCGTGATCCACAGAACGAAATTTATTTACTAATCGCAAGTCCAAATTTTTTTCCTTGTCTGTGTGGTGTTCTGCCAAGTCACCATCCCGGCCTTCAATCTCTCCTTTCCTCCGTTTACTTGCTCTATCTTGTTCTTCAACTGGAGCAGATCTTTTTTGCTGTTTCATGGTAGAGTCAGTTAAGTCAGTAGATTCACCGGAGGCATTAGCTGTTCCACCATTATGTGTAGCCAACACCGTCGATCTTTGGGAAGATGCTGATACCTTTCGTGGCGCTGGATGTACATTACCATTGGTACCAACCAAAGAACTACTGCTATTGGTATCTTGCACACCATCAGCTGCCTGAGACAATACCTCTCTATCAACAGGAAGAGCAGAGGCTTGTTGATTAAGCCCCCTGCTAGTAGATTTTCCAGATTTTGTGTCTTCCTTTACCATATCATGCTTAGATACCTTCCCAGCATTGTGTGCAGCACGCTTTTGTGGTGCCCTTGTCTGTTGTAGTAAAAAAATGGTAGATTGCAAAGATATTTAGTCCAGCACACAAATTCTCACAGCTATGCATACAAACATAACAAAGCGCTATAAATTACCCTATTAATATAATATGTTTTAACTGTTAGTGGTAAACTAAGAGGTACCTCAGATTCTGCAGTAGGCTTCAAAACCCTGACTCCTTCATCAGAAAGAACTTTTGGAGGTTCATCAGCACCACGTACAACCCCTGAAAGTTTCCCTTGTGCAGACGAAGATGGTATTTGACTATCAGATCCATTTGCAGACAAGGCATTCTTCTTTTGTTGAGCATCTGGCTTCATGGCACCTTCTGACCTTTCATGTCTACTCTCTGTAGATTTTGCACGCACACTCTGATCTTTTGCTGTCAAGGGATCTGTTGACTGATTTCCTGTACGAGGCCCAAAGATTAGTTATGTTCAAACTGATCATAATAGTTTCCACAAAAAACACCTTATTTATTTTCTACTCACCAGCAACAGATTTAGCAGGCACTGGCTTCAGATCAAGGTGACCCATGCCAAACTCTTCTTCAGAGAGCCATGAACTCTGCATAACATTAATCATTCCATATATACATCTTAATCATACACAAATGGTTGTCTAATGGTAGGCAGGAAAAATGTGCCAATTATGAAAGACGTAAAAATTACCTTGCGAGCTGCCAAAGCAGCAGCTACACCAGTGGCCAGAACTTTCAGATCCTCCCTCTCATCCCCCTTTAACTTAGCAACCTGGACAAATGTATTGGTGAGAGATAGCACAACAGCATATCACGACTCATGAATGGTGAACAATAACAGGTTTACCCGTTTCTCGAGATTCACGCCACTTTTACGAATCACAGGAAAAATACTTGATATCTTTGTGAGCACAAGAAGGGCGTTTCTGATTTCCATGTATTCTTTTGATTCCATACATTGATTAAGCACCTTGGTGATTCTTGAACTCCACTTCCAATGAACCTTCCAAAAGTTAAAAAAAAAAAAAGAATGTTCAGAAACATATATCATAAATAAAATAAAATGGCAAATCAAAAAATGGCCCCATAAAATTTTAGATATTTGATATCCACCAATTTTCTTGATTTTCAGGAACACAACCAAAATATACAGTAAAATCAGCGACAAATAATAGTGTGAAACCATGCTGAATTTATATCATGGATTGAATGAACAGAACAAGACTTTCACTCAAAAAAATGGGGATATACTCATTAACAGATCAGAAATGCATGCAGTTAGTAAAAAATTCGTTGCACACACCATATGAGTCTATGATGGTATCTGGCTGCAAAACTTGAATGTTTTAACACATCAGAGCTAAGTAGCCACTACACTTCTATCCCAGAGTTCATACAAGACCCATTCTACAGGAAAGCTCACTCATTCCAAAATGTCTTACAAAAACAGCCACTACACAATTCGGCTGGCCACTACATCTGGAATCAGATTGTTTCTGATCTTACAAAAAAAACAGACTGGCAAAAATACAATCCAAGACCAACAAGGCTTCCAATGCATTTGCACAAGAAAATAACGGAGGAACTCTGCTTACTTAGAATCTGATAATTCGGCAATTCACCACTTTTCGCAAATGTAGCCAATGACAAACCACATGACTAGAGAAAATTTATGCTAATTAGGGCAGTATCCATATATGGGTAAAGGTACTAGTAACATGCTAACTCTATGAGTCATTGGATACAAATACACCAGATTTAGGCTGAATAAGGCCAGGTTTATCGGGTTGTTTAACGTAATTTCTAAATTTGCTAAGGGATTCATTAGCAAAAATGTAAATCCATGCACTCATGTCAGTCTAAACCTGGTGCACAAAAACCTCATTTAACGGCTTACATTGTGAGTTAGAATGTTAGCACCTAAACATGATTCTGCCCAGTACAGTGCACATGAGGTTATTTCCTGAATTGAAAAACATATAGGGACTTTATTTTTTACATATGTACAGGCAGAAAGCCATGTTTGGAACTTTTGGAAATTTCCATATGACCATATCACACCATACTAAGTTTGCATTACTGTCCGATTGTCCTATTATACAATTCATAAATACAAGTATGTAACTTAGTCTTAAATTTTCTATACACTTGTGATTGAAATACAAAAGGTAGTATCCACTTTTTCCTGAATTGAAAAACATATATGGACTTTATTTTTTACATATGTACAGGCATAAAGTCATGTTTGGGATTTTTCCTGAATTGAAAAACATGTGGACTTTATTTTTTACATATGTACAGGCATAAAGCCATGTTTAGAACTTTTGGAAATTTCCATATGACCATATCACACCATACTAGGTTTGCATCACTGTCCAATCATCCTACTATATAATTCATCAATACAAGTATGTAACTTAGTCCTAAATTTTCTAAACACAAGCCCTATTTATCATCTCTATGTTTCATTAGTACCATAAAGGAAATGAAAAAAATACAGAAAATACTTAATTATGTGATACACATAATTTCAAGGAGTGAGTAAAACATACTCGAATAAACTGGCTATAAGAGACACGCTGGCTATTTGGAAATCTGAAGTACACAGCGAAACCTGGCTTATTTCCACATTCACGCTCATATATTGATTCATCACTCTGCAAAATATTGGAAATGAAAATTCAGAAGCACTCTCAAAAATGTAACAGCCAACAGAAAGGCTGTCCAATCATGTGTACCACCTCCATTATTTACTATAATATTAATACTATGGTAAAGAATGGATAGCACAATCGAAGCAATAAATAGTTAAATACCTTCCAATAGTAGGCCATCTTCAATGTCTCCTGAAGAAACCTTCCAAGCCTACCGGCTTCATATTCTGTGCAACAACAGATCATTGGCTGTAGTGTCTTGCAGATAAAGACATCAATATGATTCACCGTGTTGAAAAATGGAGTTTCAAGTGAATGTAGTGTTTGGACAAACGTAGCACAATACACAGCATCCTGCATGCTAAAAACACAGCGTGGGTATATACACCGCTGGAGAAATTCCATGTTGATCTTCAGTGCATCTGGACTGGAACTCAACCACTTATCCTTTTCACGGGCTAGCCTTTGGAGGACTGATGCAATGTGTTGTTGGTGCTTCTGAGATTCATTGTTCAATTTATCAAGTAAATCCTGGATTCTCTCCTTGTCCTTCTTACGTCGTGATATTGCAATGCTAGAGTTATCTGAGTTATCTTCCAGTTGTTTGAGATTTTCATGCAGCTTCTTGATTTCTGCATCATAACGGTCTTTTGGGAAATGAAGATCATATAGTGTTAAGCCCCAGAAAGTAGCATATAATTCAGGTGAGAGACCGTTCCAGGCTTTTGTTGGTAAAATTGTCCGGGCTGTGTTGAGAAGATCTGACCACCTGTATGCAAGACAGAATACAGAGAACTGTATGTGAATTGAGAACCAAAAATACAAAAACAGAACTCAAAGAGGATTCAAAAGTTAAATTCATGGGCTTCAGGAAGCAGTAATTACTCAAGGTATAATTGGTTCACTAGTTCCCTACCAGCTTCCAGTGATCTCAAGGTATAATTGGTTCACTAGTTCCCTACCAGCTTCCAGTGATCTCAAGATCTTCCCTAATCTTTATTAATGGAAAAAGGTGGGGATCAAGCAGTTCTAGTTCTTCTCTAGCGTTCTAAAGGGTGTATATTTTTACTTTGGTTGTTCTTTCTTTGTAATTTATTTTTTAACTTTATACTTGAGGGGAAAAATATGCTGAAAGACTTCTGTTGACTGAATTTGTGTGAGCCAGCAAAAGCTTAAAAGTTCGGTAGTTATATGGACAATGAACATTAAATGAGTGAACATAATGGAGGTATATAGACTCAAAAGGTGGAAATAAAATAATTAAGATGTGATCATTCACACTATTGAATAGATCCTTGAAATGCATAAATAAAATATAAATCTTGCATACACTTCAACAGCCCATGCTATGAGAAGTGTTTATACATGTTATATGATATTTGCAGTTGTGTTCTATGGTGTAATACTATTACAGCATCTCAAACACCAAGTAAAACGTAATGCAGTACATGCAAACTCATGGAAGATGATCATAAAAGACTTACATGATAGACTTCTGTGATGACTTCTGTGATGAGTCAACATACAAGATCATATCGTCACATGACACAGACTCCCCTTCTTCATTGTCGTCCAGAGGCCAACAGGTGTCACCTCCATTAGTGCTTTTGAAAAGCCTCATCACCGGACGGTATATAAGAAAAGCAACCTAGAAGACAGTGAAAGTACTACTCTGTTTACTCAAGTTGAGGTGTAAGAAATATTTAAATAAGCTCAAGCACATAAACAATACAGAGAGAACACAAGATAGGAGTGTATTACGTCTGGCTCGATATGGTATTTATGAACCAGATCTTCCAGTGGAGGTATTAGTTGAACATAGGTAGTTGGAGTTACTGCACTTGAAAGAAACTCAACATACTGAAGTAGTATTCCATGACACCTGTCGAAATGCTCGCTGACCATTTTGATATATGTGGCATCTGCATTTATTATAATCCTGAGAACAATAGCAACATTATCAAGTTTAAAAGAGTGGTGCAAAAAGTAAAATATTGAATATGACAGGCCCTATGGCCAATACATGAATTTTTTTATACAGGGATCTCATGATGCAGACTAAAAAGCTTTAGCCATTGGGTGCTTTCTGGGTAATTATTTAACATATACTTATGAAATAAGATATTTCCAGGAACATTTCAAGACTCAAGGAATAACATTTAATTATGAATTTAGGATAGATCTTGGCTCGTAAAAACATCCATAATAAATGCCAATATTTCATCTCTATTAAAACTATCATATCGCGTAACTGTGCCAAGACTAAGTCCACTTAATCGAGACCACTTAAGGAAAATAAAGAATCTGTGTCCAAGCAAGCCAAAGAGTGTGGGCATGTGGAGACAGGGACCACTAAGGAATAGGATTGTGGAGGATAAAGTTCAAAAAACAAACAAGGAAATCTTACTTGGATCGATGCTGAGCAATAAGCAGTAAAAGAGGAATTGCAAGTTTAGGTTCTTCTTTTGGAAGTAAAGAATCCCTCAACTTGTTCGTAGACTTATTCAGGACCTACAAAATAAAATACTTTGGTAAATTGTTTTCGGTCAAATCTGACCTTAACATGGCATTAAGAAAGGAGCATTTGTTCCTTGCAACCTTATAGTTCCTTGTCGATCCAAACAGTGAAGCTTGAAGCCGCAATGTCTCACTCCCTGCCATAGCATCGACCTGTTCCTCAGTCATGTTCTCTGTGTACTGCACATTTGCCATTTGCTGAATGAGTTCCTGCATCATTGATCGTTTTAAGACTTCAGATTCATATACAATCCATAAAAGTAAGGAAGCTTCAAGGTAGCCAACAGACCTCCAGTACAATAAGCTCAATGCCCGAGCCTTTCTTCAGTTGGTTAACAAGGTACTGGAAAAGGCTTTTCAGCTCCACGGAAAGATGCTTCTTGCACCTGTTAGAATTTATTGGTTCAAAAACATAGTAAATAGCAGTACAAAACAGGAGCGTAGAGATAAAAAAAATAACCATAATACTGAAAAGGGGAACCCACAGAGCCACTGTGATTAAAGAGGTCTGTAGCATTAAAATAAGGGGAAAAGGTCTATTTTTGCCCCTGAAGTATAGGGTTTCGTCTAAATAACACCTGACCTGCAAAACCAGCTATTTTGTCCCCTGAGCTATGAAAACCAAATAACTCCCTGAGATAGTTTTGAAGGTGGCTTGGACAACAAATAAAAAATGTCTAGTTTAGCCCCTGCATTGTAGCAGTTTGTCAACATAATCCCCTGGTTTGCAATATAATTATATTAATGTTGCACATTGAAAGTGAGTAAAGTGTAACCTAAAGAACATCTAAATGACATACCCATATTTTTAGGTCAAAGGAACACCTAGTATTGTAGGGCAGGGGGTTAAGTAGATGAGCTGCTATAGTTCAGCGGCTAAACTAGACCCCTTTTTTTTTTGCAAAACTGTCCCAGGGGGTTATTGGATGGTTTTCATAGTTCAAGGGGTTATTTAGATGGCTTTCATAGGTCAACAGGCACAGTCAGGTCAGGGGATTATGTAGACAAAACATTATACTTCAGGGCCAAAAGTAAACTTTTTCCTTGAAGAAATATTTATGCCATCTAGAAAATGTGAAGAGATTTATTTAACTAGCCAACGAATTATACATCCACCAAGTTCAAGATCATATCTGTTTGCAAAACAAGAGCAAGAACTTCAAGTCGTGGCAAATTTGTGATATCTTTGTGACCGATAGCAGCTAAGGATCCCAACAAATAAACATCATTAGCATGCATGCTCGTCATAATGGTACAGTCTTTGCGAATAGCCACTATGCAAGAATATATCTTTGAATTATTTGGCATCCAAAATAGTCCGGGTTAGTCATTTCATTTATTTTGTGTCCTAACTACTATGGAATAAAGACAAGGAAAATACCAACACCGAATTTGAATAAATAAATATTCCATTGTCTGAGCCTTCTGACGAATGCAATTAAAGGTGCCTAATAAGCAGTAATGTACAAGTTTATAATTCACTAGATCATAAGATTTAACTAAAAACTTGCCATCACATCACATCATGTGTAAAGAATGTAAACACAGTTCAGGGGTCAAAACTACATACAAGTGCCCCCAAAACGATGCAAGACACTGAAGCCAATCTGACAAATTAAGACCATCGTCTTTAAGTTTCTCACGACCACCTTGAGCCAAGCGTTCAATTACAATATATTGCAAGATATCATACTCCAGCTGTAAATGAAGCACATTTAAACAATGCTATAAATAGAACCTATAACAATCTAAAGACATGTGCAGAACAACTACAACAGGTATTATAAAAAAAGGAATGAGAATATGCATAAACACAAATCAATGTGTAGCCAATACCTGAGTCAAATATTTAAAAGCATCCACAACAGGATTTATCATGTCCCTGTATGCTTCAACCTGCAGATTGTTGTTGTAGAGGTAAAAAAATAGGAAAAAGTACTTATTTGGTTCCTCAACTATGGCTCGCGAACCAATTTGGTCCTTGATGCGGAATACCAGACAAGAATGGTTCCCTACGTAGCAAAACCGGACCAAAATGGTCCTTTGACTAGTCAACTAGGTGGTTTTGTGGAATTTTCGCTTATGTGGCTTGGTTTCGCTGATGTGGCTGCCACATCCTCTCTCTCCATCTCTTCTCTCCGAGCATGTCCTCTATCTCTTTCCCTCTCAGCTCTCCATCCCTCCCACCTTCCCCACCGGCGTGGGCCTCCTTCCCCACCGGCGCAGGCCTCCTCCCTCCTCCCAGCTCCACCAGCCTCCCTGTGCCCTCCGTGGCGCCGCGGAGCTCCAGCCTCCTCCCCCAAGCCCCTAGCGCCGCCCGTCTCCCTTTGCTCCACCGCCGCCGCTGCCTCCCTCCACCGTCCCCGACGCTACCAAGCTCTCGTAGGCGCCGCCCTTAACACCGTTCCTCTCCTCCACCGAGCTGGTAACCGCCTTTCTCCGCCGCCCCCATGACGCCACGAAGCTCCGGCCTCTTCCCTCAACCCCAGTGCCACCAGCCTCCCTTCGCTTCACCGCCGCCGACACCATGGAGCTCACAGCCACCCCCCCACCAGCCCCCAACGCTGCCAAGCTCATAGCCGCCGCCCTCGATGTCATTCCTCCTCCCTCTACCGCTGAGGTCCTAGCTGCCTTCCCCCGTCGTCCTCCACGTCGTTCCTCTCCCCCTCCACCGAGCCACCTCCCTCTACCGCCCCTGACACTATCGAGCTCGTCGCCGCCTCCCTCCACCTCCCTCAACATTGTTTCTCTCCCCATCCGCCAAGCTCGCAGCCGCCGGCTACCTGCCACCTTGGGGAGGGGGGAGAGAGAGAAAAAGAGCAATGGGAAGTGCCTGATCACCAGCGCAAGGAGGGGAAGGTGGTGGCTTGCTGGCGCAAGGTAAGGAGGAGGAGGTGGCTCACCGGGGCACTAGCGTGGGAGGAAGAGATGAGGGGGAGAGAGTGACAGAGATGGAGAGAGATTAAGAGAGAGGAGAAATTGGGAGAGGCGGTGGCAGCCACATCAACGCCACGTGGCTGCCACGTCAGCGAAACCAAGCCACATCTGCAAGAATTCCACAAAACCGCTCACTTGACCGGTCAAAGGACCGTTTCGGTCCGGTTTTGCTAATTAGGGGACCACTCTTGACCAGTATTGCACATCAGGGACCAAATTAGTTCACGGGCCATAGTTGAGGGACCACTTAGGTACTTTAAAATATGGAAGAATTGGAGATAAAACAGAATCAAAACAATCAAGGAAGGATTATAAGGGTTTCTAGAATCACTGAATAATCATAGTTGACTCAGTAAATAAAATATATCTTTCGAAATCCCTTGGCCAAACTCACTCCATTACCATTCTGTCAGGATCATTGCAACCAACAATTATCATACTAATTTCATCCAGACTCAACATTAATGAGATAAACATTCCCCTTTGTCAGTTACCGCAACTGAATCCTATAAGACTAAACATTGGAGGATCAAGTGAAGGCAGAGCAACTGTTGGGCATCTGGTGCATGCTAACAGTACAAGGCTAAAGTAGATCTAGAGAGGTCACCAGTCACCACCAAGGAGGGGCATCATATATCGTACTCTGGAGATATACTGCCAAAAGGAGCTGATGTAGCCAGTGTCAAAACAAACAGAGGTTGCATTCGGTAAGCACAACATATAGGCTAAAAGAACATATGAAGCTACAGCCAGGTAGGTGTCAAGAAACCCCAGAGAGGATAAAAGTGCTCAATCAGTGTGGATGGAGCTATCAGCAGATGAAGCAATGGTTCGCTATCTCCAACACCATAGAATAAAAAAAGAACAAGAAGTAATTTGAGGGGGAAAAAGGCTGTCGCTATCAGCAGATGATGCAATGGTTGGCCATCTCCAACACCATAGAAGAAAAAAAGAGCAAGGAGAAGTAACTTGGAGAAAAAAACTGTCACTGGTCCAAATGGAAGTAGCCAAGCACAACATATCGTTTTCCAAAGCAAACATTATGTCTCAGATATAACTACAATATTTAAGTTACTTTGAACATTTCTACCCAAATTAGCAATTATATGCACGTAAGTTGGTTCAAGATACCTGTTGGATAATTGTCCGAAGTACAGTCATTGGATTTGCATGGGCAAGTTTAGCCACCATGCGGCCAAGCTGCTTCAGATTTTCCTTAGCCAGCCTTTTCAAGAGCCTTCTGGTGTCCAGCTAATTTAAAATAAGAATGCCAGTGATTTTAGAAATTAGGTTAAAAACAATAGATGAAAAAAACAGTCAGAGAATAAGTAGAAAACCTTAGCGGTTTGCCTCGCAGCAAGGACAATTGGGTTTTGTTCAGTGTCCTTCTCCCATTCACCATACAAACGATAGCGGGTCTAAACATGAATAGTAGCAGACTGCTTAAGACTGAATAGGGCAGTAAAACAAACCACAAAGCAATATGACAATTGACAAACCTCATAAGGAAGAAGGGAAAGAACTCCCCATATCTCCATGTCAACAGCAGGATTAGCAGGTATAAGCTGCAATGAAGGAAGCAAGCATGACCCAAGTGTTTCTTCGATCCAAGATTCTGGAGAAGTTACACCAGCTGTACGGGTTGATTCTTTTGGTGAAAGATAGTATGCTTTTAGTACTCTGCAAACCTGAAGAGTTAACATGTAGAATGAAATACTGAGTAAGGTATTCATAGGGAATGGGCAGCCTGTTCAAATGTATTCTAAAAGAATGTAATGGCAACCTTCTGTGTCATAAGCTGCAAAATATATCCCTAAATTGTTGCAGTTAGGTAAAAAGGATGGCATTTTTTTTTCTTCTAATTTATTACACCAAACGCAGGCCAGGAAGTCAAATCCTGGTTTTGACAACCATTAATGAAATGGAAAAAGTCATGATATGACACACTTTGTAGTTTGTAAAAATATCACTAACACAAATTAAATAGTACACGACATAAATGCACAAGAGAAAATCTACAGTCATACAGAATATGCCAGCATCAAGTATGTCATGATAGAAGGTACTAACAGGAGAATAATTAGCAGTAAAAAGATTTGACAGTACCTTCTGAAATAATTGTGTATCACGGTGAAGGTATGGTCCACAAGTGGTAAGCATTTGGAAAAACTCTTTGGGCAGATCAACTGAAGAAATTGGTGAAGAGACAGGTGACGTGTCCATCATGTGAGCGCTGATGTTAGGAGGGATTTTATAATATGTTTGACAAGCTATATTGTAGGCTGGAGAAATAGTTTTTTCAATTATTCTGCACAAATGAAACATAGAATTAAACAACGTAAACCAAGGAACATAACGGATACAATACAAGACACATCTCAAGCACACCATAGTACACACTATTTGCATTTTGTAAGAAGTGCAGGCAACAATATACAGATGCTCAGGCTGCCAATTGCATATGCAGAGGAAGTTGACAAACCTAAATAAGCCATCACAGATTTCAATATGCTCAACAGGATTTAGGTGCGCAAGACGTTCAAAGAGCAGCTGTGCATGCTCCCTGTCAATAACAACAGAGTTTAATCAGTAACATTTATATCATGTGAAAAAAGACAGACGTGTTTATTGTAGAAATGCAGTTGCTGTAAAATATTCATGGCAGAGTTATACAACAATTAAAATCAATGCAATATATGTAGTTACCAATCATGAACTGAGAGGAAACCAAGAAGAAGTCCAAGTTTCTGGTTCTTCTCTATCTCAGGAGCTCGCTCCCCAACTATATCATTTTCCATCTCCAATGCTGTGTACATATCAATAGTTATCTCTTGCTTCTCGTCATCCATAAGGTCCTTTCCAGTTGCAGCAAGATTTATTCTGCCTATTTTACTAGCCTGGAATAACAAGAGACAGAGAGGACTAAGATCCATAAATAGAAACATCAACTCAATGTGCCCTATAGCCATTGAAGTATTGAAGATAAATAAAGCCACGGCATCAACATAAGACCACATTCACATGTATAGCTTAGAATTCTCCCAGTTACTAAAAACACGGATATGCCATACAACAACCAATAAGTCGTACTGCTACATCAGTCTCTGGATTTTGCTGTTGACATAGATATATTTAGAAACAGCTGTATGAACGATACTCCTTCAAAATAATAGCTACAAAAAAAATGCTATTGCAAAAACTCTTATATTTCACCGATCTAGTCCTCTTTTAGATTTAAAAAAATCTCGATTATACCCTCTCCCCTCAGACCCAAACATCTCTTCTTCCCAATTCTGGGACTCATGCAATTGTCCCATCGTGAATCATGATCATGCACAGCCTCCTACCCACTTCCCATGTTGACCATAAGGTGCACCAGCACTTCCAGTCTTCCATATGATAGCTGTATAGCATAGGCTCACCCAAATTGCCTTGTTTTAGTCATATTATTGACATAAATAGAACCATGGTTTTGATTTTTCAATGCATGGTTTTATGTTCCTCTTTAAAATGGTAGAATCACATTTTCTAAGTTTGTTTCCATAAAAGAGCAAAATTGCAAAAACATACGAGCCGTGTTTTGGAGTGCCATTATTAAAGTTTAAATCTTTGGCGTAGTATTTTTATTATCAGAAATACTAGAGAACTAGGGAACTGTATACCGTCCCCCACCCCATGCAACGATATAGGGAAAGGATAGCCATGCATGCTCTGCTTTTCCCGCACGAGCGCGCGCCCACAAGGCTAGCCATGCAAGCTTGCTGGCTGTTAGTCCACTAACTAGTTGACGTTGTACATATATGTTACAATTTTTTGCAAATTTATTTAAAATTCATATGATCTCCGAATTCAGTGAATCAAAACCAAAAATCTCCAAAAAATCTTATAAAACCGAGATCTAGCTACTAATAAAATTTTATAATTTTTTGAATTTCTGAATTTTTTTTGTTATTTTATTAATTCATTTCTCGAGCGTTCTAGGCAAGAACGCAGGGTCAAGTTTGAATTTTCATAACTTTATAAATTTTTTTATTTTTCCTTTTTTTTATTCATTTTATTTTTTTGATACTCAACCCAATACTCAACGATACCTCCAATATTCGACGATACCTCTAAAACACCACGAAACACTCTGGTACACTCTAAAACACCATAATCCACAATAAGTGGGTACACTTTGTACAGCATGGTACACTCAGAAACTCCATGACACATCCCTATCACACCATGGTAAAATCCAAAACTTCATCACACCACAACATAATCTGGTATACACTTTGGTACACCATGACACACTCTGGTACACCCTATCCCATTTTTTGGGCAGGGGACAATATACCGTTCCCTAGTAGCCTTCTTTTATTATCTAAGTGTGTTGCAGTAGTATTGATATATATACAATTCTACCTTATAATCGTATCAATTACAAAGAGAAGAATTAAAATGAACTTCAGAAGTCATAAAATGGATATTAACCTCATCAATTCTCCTTGCAGCAAAGGAGTCATAATGCTCAAATGCCTCATCATCATTTGGAAGTAAGTGAGCATAGCTGGAAAAAAATTCCACAAGTGTGTCATGAAACATCTGAGGTGAAGTTGAAAAAACTATTGCCAAATAAATAGATCTGGCAACAACATCAACTCATACTCATACAATATAGGAATTAGGATAATAAAAATAAACAATTTGAGGACTATAAACAAACAAAAGTCTAGCACTGCTGAAATAATAAAACACTTGTAAAATTATCACAAACAAAATAAGAGTCCATAACAAAAAAGAGCAAAAATTGGAGAAACAACTGGACATGAAGTTCCAAGTGAACATCACAAGAGAAATGTAATATCAAAATACTAATCTGCATGGATATAACCCTTATTAAAAGTATGGCCTCAAATTATTTAAAATTGCTTTTTTTCCAATATTTCAAAGTTCCATATATTTTTATGGACGATGTCAAAAAACACTGGGTTGCAATCAGAAAATCTGGAGAAACACGACAATTAACAAACTTACAGGTTATCAAGGTCAATAAAACCAGATTTGACCAACAAGGCTGCTATTCGAAAAAGACCAGGTGGAACAGGGCTGTTGACATCCAATCGTTGGTAATATTGGAATTTGAAACCCAAAATTTGAGCAGCATGGGACTGAAATAAAGGAAATCTGTAAGATGGGTGAAAACAGTACAAGACTTATGATAATTGATAATAATCTTTAGAGGCTGTCTAAATCATATTAAAAATTTTAAATAAATACCTTTGGGAAAAGAGGTATCAGTTGATAAAAGATATTGTTATCTGGGTAGAGCTCAAAACATTCCAACACCTAGCAGACAAACAAGAATTAACAGAATTACATGGTTTCTTTTTTTTAGCAAAAGAATTACATGGTTTCAACAGCATACTTTTTGCAATATTAGAAAATAATGATGTGATAGTAAATGAGAACTCACAATGTCAAATACACGATTAGGGTCCAGGTCAAAATGCCCAATCAGTGACTGTCACAAGAATATTATGTTAATGCACAATACTGTTTATATGCTCAAATGGTACATAAGAGGAATAAAGAAATTCTAACACCCAACCTTTATAATGCTGATAGTAACTGAAGAAGCATTTTGGCAAGCCAAATCTGAACCAACTTGACAAAGGAGGGTTACCTAAATTATCCAATCAAACAAAGATAAGCAGGTTAGAAGCCACCAATCTTCAGTGACAGTAAGCCACTTTAGAAGCACCTTTGAAAACTAAATGAAGACTGGAACTAGCCGAAGTCACACATGATGGCAAGATATAGTCCCAAATAATTTGCAAACTAAAATTTTAAGAACATGGTATGTGGCTATATAAATGTCAGCGGTTGGGAGTTCGGGCTCCCAGGGGCCGAGCTTATTTGTTGAACTGGGGATCAACGGGCCCCTTTCCGTGCCGGGCGAGGACTTCGAGGACGCGCTAGACTTCTTAGGATACGACTTCGGGAGATGCTAAGGCCGCCCGAGCAATACTTCGGGCTGGACGGGCAAGAAAGGGTGGCGACGCGGTGGTTTTTTACCCTGGTTCAGGCCTCCCACTGCCGGGATAACAGCTTTACGTCCAGCCTTGCTTGGTAGCGGAAAAGAGTGTGTACAAGGGACGGACGACCAAGCCACAGGCGGATTGGGCGCTCCTGAACTGAGTACAAGTGGTGTATCTAGTTATGTTCGTGGATCGCCCCCTTTTTTGTGGCTGTGCCTTTTGCCATCTTTTGTCTCGTGTCCCCTCGTTGATGGCTGCGAGCCACTATTTATACCCGCGCCGGGAGATGGCTACTCCCGATTACACGCCGGGCGTGTGCGACGAACCGCGGGACGTGGCGCCACTATAGCACATCGAGGCTAACGGTAGACCATGCTGTCTTCCACGCCGTGGCGCCGGAATAGTACAGACGGGACGGATGCGACAGTCGCTTTTGACTTCTGCGCCTTGGGACCGGTCCGCTGCGCAGGCAAATAGGTGCACATGACCTTCTGCCACGTGTTCGTCCGAGCAAGGGATACTCGGGGAGGCGCCCGAGCAGTGAGGCTGCTCAGGACAGGGCCGTTGAACCCAGGCCGTAGCTCTTGCCCATGGCCGAGCAATCACGGAGGGTCGGCCCCTGTTGAGCGCATGCTTAGGGTCACTCGAAGGGGGGTTTTACTAAGGACATAATCCGAAACCCCGACAGATATAAACCGGGAATCTCTTCAATTTGGTTAGCTCCGCAAAACTTGGAAACCGCCAAGGATGTCTGACCCGACCCGCACGCCCCTTGCCGTGCCGCCCAAGTAACTCCTTCGAGCAGCACCTCAACCCAGTGCGTAGACGTCCGGTGCGGGCCTGGTCGTCTTAGGTGTTCGGGCACGTGGAAACCTTTTGAAGGGACTTCGCATCCCGGGCAAGTTACCCGGTGGCGACGAACAGCTGCTACCTCCACGGGCACCTGCATATATGACAAAGCACGAAGCTACCCGGGGAAGGCGTGAGCCAATCCCCAACAATAAATTTCAATCACAGATTGCAATTGTTAGTTGAAGCACCTAAGATTGGAGAACACAGCCTCTAGATTAAGTAGAACACACATTAAAAAAATACTTTGGAAAATACAGATTCTTTGTTTTCCATCATTCTGTTTGTGTCCAACTCTGCAATTTATAATCAATCATAAAATGAATATTGGAATTAGCTAATTGTGTAACAGACAACCCTTGGACTGTAAACTTGTTCACTCAATAATTGGGACCAACCATAATGGATACATGACGTAACTTTTATAGGATAACCGACTTGGACCCTAAGAAAATAATCATATTTGATCTCATCACTTATGGAAACTAATCTAATCTAATCCTTAAATGATAGAACCACCTAGTCCATGTGCTACAGTACCACAAGTACTGTTCAGGGAGCCGTAGAAAGGGAACGGAACATGCCCATAACAATACCCATTTGCAAATCAACTTTGTCCTCAAGGTTGAAGTCTGGAAAACCCACATGGTCTCGTGCTGTCGTGCACGCCGAGGAGGCCACCGCCTAGGCCATAGGTCAATGCGCGCGACTTCCTTTCGCTGGAACTATGTGTGCCCAATCTAGACAAGCTCAAGCGAGAGCTCGCGCCGC
This sequence comes from Olyra latifolia, assembly GCA_036346145.1. Lineage (NCBI taxonomy): Eukaryota > Viridiplantae > Streptophyta > Magnoliopsida > Poales > Poaceae > Olyra > Olyra latifolia. The sequence goes on along the minus strand of CM070523.1, from coordinate 4,546,280 downwards.
ACGATCTGCACTAAGCACTAAGCAGTGTGTCGCCCATCGCCTTGTGTGTCGTGTCTCCACTCGCGCAAGCCTAGGAGGTTGGCACCTAAGGCAAATATGGATGCGTGTTGGTCCGAACCGATGTCCTGCTCAAAACCTCGTCATCTTGGGAGCCCTCAAGTCGGAAAAGACAGACGAACCATGGTCGTCCATGTTGATGCCTGCCACCTTGTCAACCTTCACAATCTATAGCAGCTCCTAGATCTTGTCGGCTTCGACCGCCTTGCTGGGCATGGCGTCGTTCGGGTGCTCCCACCGCACTGTTCAGCATCATGGTCGTGGCTGCTGCATAGCCCAGTGTCACCAACACGTCTTGCCAACCTTCAAGATCTTGAAAAGTTCCGCACTGGTGCCCTTGATCTCTATCATGGAGGCCTCCAATCTGGAGATGCGTTCTTTGATTGCTGTCATGGTGAGAGAATTGTCTGGCTTTGATACCAAATTGTTGCGAGCCTGGTCGCAAGACACAACGACAGTTACGGCCCTTGACGCGGGTGGAACGAGCTGTCGTTGAAACTAACACCTAGGCTGTTAATTGGAGCCACCACCTACAAGATTGAATCTCTCAAATTAATTCGTTGTTTGATTCATAATAAATAGATGGCGTCCCTTTTATAGGAATGGCTGACTTGTTCCCTAAGAAAATGATCTTAACTAATCTTATCACCTATGTAAAACTAATCTAATTTAATCCCTAAATAATATCAACCACCTAATCCGTATGCTACATTACTGCGGGTATTGTTCATAGGAGCTGTAGAAGGGTCACAGAACATGCCCACAGCAACCAAACACTGATCAAGTATTTTAAGGTAGTGCGGCTAAAAAAAGTATCTTAGTGTAAAAACTAGAAACGCACCAAGCACAGTTTTCTAGGTCTGCTGCTCATTTCAAATAGCATGTGAAAAAGATTGAGATTAATGAAGTTTCAAAGAAAAAATTATGCACCAATACCCAATCATGACAAGAACAGAGAGTAAGAAGTTGATACACATACCAACTTGGCGTAGCCCTCACTTTCCTCTCTTAATAGATTGAATTTGGTTTGCTGATAAAGAAGCCGTGTGTTGACTCTGACCTATTACCAATTATTAGAAGCAACCATCAACCTACCATACTGTAAATGAGTGAAATAAACAACAAAAATGAAATAATGCGATTTAGCAAGTTAATTAACAAAAATGAGCAGAAGGGCATTGCCCAAGAATCATGGTTAAAAAGTATGTGCATTAATGTGACATGATACATTGCAAATCATGTAAACACACAAAAATATATCAGCATTAGATGATAGTAACATACCATTGAATCCTGATAATATGTAATCATGCATGGTGTTAGTATGAAGCACATACCTCCTTGGCTTTTAAATCCTGGCCCTTTGACTTACTCTGCTCAACCTCCCAGAGGAACTCTTCCTTCAAGTGTACAAGTAGAGGAAATAGAAACAGCATGTGTCAGCTTCAATCTTGAAAGTGGTATCAACACTCAACAGACATGTGGTGCACGTGCCCTACTACAAGGAACAACAATACTCACTTCACATCGCTCTTGAAGAAGCCTAGGTGCAATCAATGATGATTCCACAAATGACTTAGTCTGCAGGGAAAAGTATTCAGCTGGAGTTTAGTGAACATCACATTTAGAATTGAAAGCCAGTAACAGTAAGCACCAAGAAGATGTGCAGTTCATTAGCATTACTAAAATTATGAGGTGTAAAAGTATCGAAAGGGTTGTTACCATTTTGATAAGACGGCTGCGATAATCACCAGAGATTGTGATCTGCAGATTGATATAATTCAGCTCAACGACTAATGCAACACCAGGTTAAATTATTCTGAGATAAATGCATCTTAAATTTAAGTCTGGTCACTAATCAAAGAGCAAAAAAAGAAGATTCAGCACAAAGAAGAAGTTATGGAAGGTCCTAGAGGGTGTTCTCCTGTGATGAAATTATTTGATTGTTTGCTGAAACTAAACTTCAAGAGCTTCAAAAAGTGACTTTGAGAAGCCAAAACTGATAATACAAGCTGGATTTGAGAGCTTTTATCTTGTGACTTCGAGATTTTCGAGAAACGGCTTCGAAAGGTCAAAGCGTTCAAAAAGATAATAAAATAATTTAAGCAAAAAACTGTCGATCCCATTGCCTATCTGTTTGTTGGAAGAACCAGAAAAGAACTGCTCAGCGACATCTATATCTTTTCTTGTACAGATCAGAACAGTTCAGCTTTAGCTCGATTGCATTGAACAAGACAGCAATGTATGGTGAACATTTCAAAGTTCACCAGAAGCTGAAAAAAAAAGGAGCTTTTGTCTCTTGATCAGTTGCTAATCTGGAATGAGCATTTTGCACTTCCAACAGAAGATCATAAAAAATCTACACTCAAAGAGAAGTCATCTGTTGCTGGGTACAGCATATGTTCATGTGTATAAGCATGTAAAGCTAACCACTTCTACCTGTTGGCTGGAGCCACGGTATGTTTGGGCCGTTTGGCTCTCTGTGAACAATCTTGAGCATATCCCTTAGCTATCAATCATTATAAGGTTCAATTCTGTTGTTTTGAAAGCTAGTACTTTTTAGTTTGACTTGTTTCTGCTACAACTTCAGCATAATATTTCGTTTCCAAACCTAGCCTTGAATCCTGTACAGAGATACCACATCCTACCAATTCAACTGACAGATTATTCATCATAAAAGCAACATATCCCTTAGCTATCAACCATTATAAGGTTCAATTCTGTTGTTTAGCTAGTACTTTTTAGTTTCACTTGTTTCTGCTACAACTTCAGCATAATATTTCGTTTCCGAACCTAGCCTTAAATCCTGTGCAGGGATACCACATCCTACCAATTCAATTGATAGATTATTCATCATAAAAGCAACATACAATTCAACCAAATTGTCAATTCATTAATTCTACCAGCACAACAATTAGCATGTACTACAAACTGACCAATTTAGCTAAGTCCAGCGTCCAGTGTTACCGCCTCCGAACCCCCTCTAGAAGATTGACTAACCAAACGCACTCCAGTGAGCCATTCGAAGCTCACCAAGCACAGCACGGCAGCAAAAAAAAAAAAGAGCGGTGTATACTCACATCCTGCCCAAGGTGGGCGACGATGTCGGCAAGCACCGAGCCAGACTCCCCGCGCGGCGTCTCTTCCATGAACACCACCGAATCCAGCGCCACACGGCACTTCTGCGGCGGCAGGTCCCCCCGCACCTGCGCAGCCCAACCCACGCAATCAGCACCAAAAACGAGACCAAACAACGGGCAGAGCAAAACCTACTAATCACACGGCAGTACAAGCTGGCGGGAGCTCACCATCGCCCAGCACAGCTCGTAGAGGAAGCGCGGCATGGGGACCGGATCGGGGAGGCGGAAGGCAGCGACGGACTGGCCCTTCCATTCGCGGAGGCACTCCTCGGTGATGTACTTGTAGTCGGGCACCTGGAGAGGGGGGGCCATAGCGGCGGAGGCTGTGTCGGGGTCAGGGTTTTGGGGGATTAGGGTTTCATGGGAGGTGGTGAGGCCTGACGCCTGAGGAGGGAGGAGGTCGTGGTGGTGGTGCGGAACGGGGGAGAGACGGCGAGGGAGGCGGAGGTGTGTGCGAATGTGATGTGGTGCCGTGGCTTTTGTTTAGGTTGGGCTTTCGGGCACTGGAAACAGGAAGCGCAAGAGCACATGATATAGTGGTTAAAATACGGGCAATGGTAGAAACAGAGGTAACTATTGATTTCGTTTTTCCTGAACATGATATAGTGGTTAAATGTCCATACGGGGGTTGAAAAAAATGAAGGTACGCAATCTTTCAATCCAGATTGAACAAATATTTGGAGAAATTTAAGTACGATTACACAGAACAAAAATAATCGATAGAAAATAAATACAGGTTACTTTAATCATATTTAAACTTTGTTTTCTCGCAGGAGATCATGAATGTATGGTTCACTAGTGCTGATAGGTGTGCCACAAAAAATTAGTCATCTCCTTGTACATTCGCGACAAACAAATTCGACAAATGTGTGGCGATAACACATTATTGACACAACATCACCTCACAGAGGAGCTCGCCTTCGACGACGACGTTGTCTGGAGGAGGTCATTGTTGTCACAGTAGGATGGATCTCGAATGGAGGAGCTCGTCATGGTCATCGCTCTCGTAGCTCTAAGCGCGTCGGAACCTTGAGCCTAACACCTTGCCTACGCAGAGGAGGCTGTCTGCTCGGGATACCTACCAATGCTAAAAGAACCCACGTCCTAAGCTCCCTGATGCAAGAGGGCATCATCCACCTCTAGGGAAGAGGATCTCACGTTTCAGCCAACACAGGATCTTACAATGAACCCATTTCTAACGGATAAAGAGTTGACAGTAGGGGGGATTTTACGAAGAATTGGCATGGGGAAGGAGCTCGTACCTGTAGGAGGATCTAGAGGGGGTAGTCGTTGTTGGGAGAGAAAAAGCTTGTGTTGACAGGGAGGATTTTGTGGGGGAGCCGATACCTGGGACATGCTTGTTGTGGAAGCAGCTTGCGGCAAAGGAAGGAGGAGCTACTAGATCGAGGAGCCCGTGCCTATCGAGAGGGGGAGGTGCTTGCCATAGGGCACACATGGGTGGAGATGCTCACCAGGAGAGCATTGTCGTGTGTGCTTGAGCTTTTTGTGCTTTTCGCGAGCATGGTGATGTGTGCCCTCTATATGCTAAATCCAATGTTTGCCTCACTTCTTCGTTCTAAAATGCCAAATGATGTTTGTTTCTTGCACTAGTTTGTTCTTTTTTAAGTACTTGTCGATGTTGGGATACAGGGTTCTCGCCAAGCCTACTTGTTGATTGAGAGATCAAACAGACCTTCTTGCTAAAAGGTTTTCGTCATAGATGTATCAACTTGCCAAGGTGGAAAATAGACTAGGCAAGAAGATTTATCCTGGTTTGGGTCTCTCGGAAGGAGATAATAATCCTATTCCAGTCACACGTGGGCATTTGTATTATTGCGATGAGTTTGTAAAGACAAATCTCAATGTAGATGCCATCCTCTTCATGAGGGAGGTATTTGTAGTACAAGGTATACGCGTTTCAGGTTCTATACGACCTAGTGAACCATCTAGATAACTCAGAATCCTACCAGATTTACACATATATACTAAAAATATGCTAACTTGAGCTTCAAGAAATACCAGTATCCGGAGAGCCTCAGGCTCTGAATATAGAGGAACTCCAAAGGCGGTTAAGGCCCTGTTTGTTTGAGCCATGGCTGCTCTAAAAGTTGCTTCTGACTTTTGACTCTAGAAAGCCAGCTTTTGCAAAAGCTGTATCCATTTGGTAACCTAGCTTTTGGTTATTCTGTATAGTGGCTTTTAGTTAAATGAAATGTATAATGTCTGTAATGCCCCTGACTATTTGGAGGATTGAAATTCATCTCTTCAAGTCTATTTTGTTATGCAACAAGTTGGTTTGGCGTGGGGGGACCAGTTTTTAATACATAATATTGAAAATTGGTCTCCTCTAATATTATAAATGTTGATTCAGAATTAGCATATCAACCTTGCCATGTTGTTTAACTATAATCAATGTACATTTACAATACCAAAATTGTGGTATTATACAAACCACTTTATATTTTGTGAGTTTAGGAAATATCTAGTATTCTAAGCTGAAGAGTTCCATATCCTCTGCTGAAAAGTCAAAGTCGGGATCTACAGCGGAATAGGGATCTATTCATTTTTTATGAATAGTTCCCATATAACGAATAAGTACATTAACAATGCTTGCAGGTTTCCATAAGAAATAAAGTATTAACGATATGCAAAATGTTTCAAAGAAGAGTAAGGCAATAATTTAACTTAGTATAAAATGCAATATTTGAATGCTTAGTATCTACATTTCAAAGTTGTTTTCTAAAAATATTTACATGAGTTTATAAATTACTATCTCATTTCTCCATCCTTAACTTATCTGTCAACCATTATCTTTTTTAAAATTTAAGGATTTATTTGAATGGAATAGGCATCACCCAGTTTGACATAACTTCATATATCTGAAGTAAGGTTCATTAATGATTTTATTATCAGTACTGCAGAACCTGCCCAGCTTTACCCGTAAAGTGACCGATAATACGGATGGGTGGCATTTATGTCATTCCTATTCAAAATAGTCCAAGTTTTGCAATGTTTTGCACGGGGCATAAACATTGAGAAAAACCCTAGCGATATTGGCCTCCACACAGACACGACCGGTAACATGTGAATCACTTGGCCTAATATCCCAGAATCTAGCAAATGCCTGGCCTCCGCATGATCATTACCGGTGACTGCTCGGCCAGCATGCCAATTGCTCAGTATTGCGAAAATACTAAGGCAATATCTTGCCCATGCAATTACCCATCTGGTAATTCATGCCTAATACTTTTTAATTTTCCGTCTTCTGTTCATCACATTGTCTATCCAAAAGACAAGATGAGTACTATCATACCTATTGAAATAATCATATATCTAGTTTTTCCTATACTAAGGTATCATCAGGTTTAATCATTTTTTGATGGGCTTTTGGTTGTGGGGTTTAGATTATCTATTTTACGAAAATGTTAAATAACATAATTTAAATAAAGGATAATTCATAATTAATTAACTAGAAAGTAATGCGATAAATATATAATAAAGGGAATTGGGAAATCAATATACGTCAGAGGATAGAAAACCTGCCTTCTTCGGTAGTCGGATCAAGCTCAAAAGTGTCTTCCGGATATTCTTACTCAAAGAATCCGGAGGCGACCAGTTCGTTGTCTATACATCGCAAATACAGAAAAAGAGAAAAGAAGTTCCAATAAATATTCAAATGAAGACTGGAGAAGCATTATGCACAAAATGATGAAAATGCATAAAAAGAACTTGGGGTAAATAGATGATGGGCCGTACGATTTTTGAAGAATTTAAAAATATTTTTAAATGGATAAGGATGGGGATGCTTTGAATAAAATTGGGCATTTCTTTCGGGCAGCGTGTGGACCGCCCTTTTGAAGGGGTGGCCAGCACCGCACTAGTCCCTGGACCAGTACACTAATGCCACACGTTACAAAGCCGGATCATTTCATACATCGAGTTGTCTTTATTACAACAAAACAGCCATCAGGCTGATTAGTGGTCAAACGGCCATAGCCTTATTTACAATCCAAGTCCAAAAGTCAACATCAGAGTTTACGGAAGAGTAACCAAAATCACACGGTATTTTGCTTGACAAGCGGCGGTGGAACGCCTAAGCCTTACTATCCTCCTAATCTTGATCCTGATACTGCGGATCGTCGTCTTCATGACATTCATAAGCGTCTTGAGCTCCATCGTCTCCCTCGACTAGAAAAGGGGGTTTATATACGAGGTCAGTGTCATCCAAACACTGGCGAGCTAACACCCAACCTAATGCATTTAATGGTAGAGGTTCCAAAGGAAAGGTTTGGGTTGTTTTGTTTGTAGAAAGCCAGAGTTTTAAATCAAAACCTATGACTTAGCAGTTTTAACAATTTTCTACTTTCAAGGTGTTATTCCAGAGTTTAAGTTCCACACCATAATCCATCCCATCCCATAGCAGTTTCCATGCACTCTGCCAAACATCTCCTTCCTTCCGCCATCATATTCCGGGTTGGCGACCCGTTGTGAACCACAACTCTACTGGATTTGCCAGTCTAGTAGGTGTGATTAAATCACCCTCAGCAAGGGTGACGTCCCAAGCCGGACCTTCTTAGAGTGGGGTTTCCCATCCAAGGGCTGGTTTCGCAAACCACCACATGTGACCCCCAATTCCTACTACCGCGCGATGGCCACGCGTTGTGTTGGAACCACCCCCTCAGGCTAGTGGCAGCGATCTTCGCTTCTGGCGTGTCTTTCCGCTTACGCTAGGGCGAGCCCGCACTCCACCCTATCACTGGGTCCACCCTGCCCAAAATATCTTCCTTCTTCAGCTCACGTAGCCTCTGCCACACCACTGTATCGGACCCCGTCCGTACAGAACCATCCATATCCACACCCAAACACCACACACTGGCATGCCAGGCCCATTATCCAGTTATCCATGTCATTGCATAATCATGTCCGGTGAATATCGGTTCACCGTTCCGAGGCAACTAAGCCTAAAAATAATTAATGGACCTCAGCAATTGTCTAAGCAAGATTTTAACCAGACTTAGGAGTCTAACAAGTTTTAAATCATAGACTGAAGAGTCTAATAACTGTTTTGTTCCTAAACCAGGTTAATTCAAGGATTGATCGTCAAGGCGATCAGGTTGTGATTCAACTAACAATGATCATCAACACAATCATTATGAGTATCAACAGTTCAATAGAGCAGGCATGATATATCATGAATTTAACAAAGTAGGTACTCATAATTTAAAAAGCATACAATTTATACTTTAAAAGGAAATAATTTAATTAAAAACTGGGATCAATATGATTAATGAATGTTAACTCGCACTAGGGAAAGCTAACTCTCCCTAGTAAAAGTAACATTTTTAAAGGAAGGTTGTTAACTCGCACTAGGGAAAGTATAGACTCTCCCTAATAAAAGTAAATACCCTTAATGTTTAAGATGTTAACTCGCCTTGATCCTCTTGGAAATTGTCCTGGGGTTCCTCGGGGTCTTCGCTCTGCTCAACAGCTCCTTCTAGCTCTATTCGATGAATAACCAACAATGAACAACCGAAATGCGAAAAAAATTATGATGCATGAATGCAGTCGGCCTTATATATTCGTAGTGACGCGGAGAACTTAATACGATACTTGAAATCTACTTGACGAAGAGTGCTATGAAATGCTCATGAATGCTGAGTAAAAATTATAATACTACACATATGAATATTTATAAACGTGTATGTGTATGTATACAAATATATTTACAATTCTACCCATACTTATTAAAATACTTAATTTTAAAGCTAATTTGTTTGGAGAATTTCCTTCATAAATAAAGGTGTAAGAATTTAATGGTTATGGTGTTGGCTGTTTTAAAATGAGTCTTTGGATCAGAGAAGGTTTTTGGGATTACTTTAGTATAGTAGGTTGCTATTTAGTAATATGTGTTAATAGATAAATTAAGACTAAAAGTGGGTTAAAATTGTCTAACTTAACAGGTTAATAATCTGATAATTTTCTTAGGTCCAGAGAGGTTTTCCATATTTTTTTTTGGATTTTATCAGATTTTTCCTAAATGATTTACCATTTTTAGTAATTCAAAAACAGTTCCTGGAATTTTCTTATATGCTGAAATTATCCTGGAATGGCTTTCAGAAATATTCCTGTGGGAAAATAAAGATATCTGACTAATACTATATTTTTCTAAAATACAGGGGGTGATCTCATATTTATCATAATTTTTTCAGAAATTTTCGAGTTGTGTAGATATTTTAAACAATCTAGTTCAATATCAGTATTAAATTTAATTGATAAAACTAGGGAAATCAAATCGCACAGTAACGGGCCGGCCCATCACAGCACAGCCCGCGAGTCCACCGTGTGAAAGCGTATTTCTCAAAAATACGCCTCCGTAACATGGTCGTGCCAGAGCATAAGGCGCTATCACTAAACCTGACAGGTGGGACCATGGGCCCACCAGTCATAGACTCATTAAACTTAACGGCGCAGGATTTGAATTTAAACATACTGACATGCGGGTCCCGCATGTCAGTGACTCAATGGGTTCGGCCACGCGAGGGAGCACGAATCTTGGTGCAAATCCGACGGCGGCAGTCGTCTTCACTCGCGTTCACAGCCGGCCACGCGCGCTCGCCGACCCACGCCGCGCCACGGTCTACCATTTAGCCCGATCTTGGCGCGTTGGATCTGAGGTGACCACGCGCGCATCACCGCGAGCTCATGTCGCGACCAAGAATCGATCGTGTCGTGATGCGACGAAAGCAAAAGCGGCGCGCGATTAGCTTGGCTAACACGCGGACTAGAGGTTCTACAAGGCCACTAGGAAGCTAGCGCGCATGGGGTATCGCGAGAGATGAGGATGCTTACCGTGAGGACAGGGAGGAGCGGCCGACGATGGAGCAAGCTGTCCACGAGCGGACCGAAACAGGGGCGGCGACGCGAGTATGTGGCACCGCAACACCGGTGAAGCTCCGGCGAACCTGAGGGGAGCATTGTGAGTGGAGAGGTTCAAGGAGCACCGAGGCGCGAAGGATTGAGATTCGGCTCACCGAGATGGACGCAATCGAAAAGGGGGTACTCGGCGGCGCGGAGAACCGGCGGCAAGGAAGCGTCGATTCCGGCGAGCCTAGGGCTTCCTCGGCCGATTCCTTTGGGCTAGAGCAATGAGGGGGAACGGGAGAGAGTTCGGTGTGAGCGAGAGGAAGCGGGGGTAAATGAGGAGGGCGGATGTAGGGACCCGTCAAACGGAGTCGAGTCCCTTCTGTGCTTTAACTGTACTAGTCCCTGGATCAGTAGCTAGTACACACAGTTGAACAGTTTGGATCATTGCCATTGAACGTAAAAGTATATATTACATCAGAGTGCGCCAAGCATGGCGTTAAACAACAGAGGGCTCATTGGCCTTACAGGGGTGAGACTAAAAGTCTCAAAACTCAAAAGAAGACCCAAAACAACTCCACAAGCACGGCGAAATAGAGCTCCTAGATGTCGGAGTAATCCTCATCTTGAAAACTTGCGATGGGGCCTTCATCTTCATCGTCTCCACCTTAGGGTTCTGCGATCGCAACTCGCTTTCGTTGGAATGAGCGACCAAGATAAAAGGCGAGGGTGAGTATACAACATACTCAACAAGCAAGGCCGACTAAATGCATCTAAGGTTTACAAAGGAAGGTTATGGTTCTTTTGCATAAAGCCGTTTGCAGTTTACCTAGATTTTGTAAAAGGTTTGAGATGAGTTAAGAGAAAACAAATATTTGAATCATTTCCTTTTGGAATCTCGGCCTAAACCGGTTTTGCCTAACTCCGGCTACTCACGGCACCCACCGTGCAACATCGTCATCGCCACAAAGACCCATCAGGAGGAGAGAAAACAAAACTCACGACGGCGGTCGCGGTTTTCTTTTAAAACACTATTTTGAAAACAAATAGATAAGAAGTACCATGAGGCAGCTCCCCGTCGTCCGTCCTTGACCGCGGACACGGCTATCATGATAGTTGTACACTCTGCAGAGGTTGCACGCTTTACCCATGCGAGGTGGTTCTTCCTCGGGTGCCCCCAAAGAAAAATGGTCACCACAAGGCCTTTCTCCAACCTTCCCCTAGCTAGGACATTCCTGCTGAGGTTTCCACTGCAAGGCCCCTCTTGCGCCTGCAGGACAACACCGACTGCCTACTCCACCGACTGGAATGCCCTAACTAGAAGTCCGAAGGATACTAGACCAGGGCCCGCCCATACAGGCACACATGGTCGCACTGTTAAACTTAGCTCGTCTACCTCAAGGAATCGGTCCTTAGGGACCGAGGTGGTTCCCGCACTGGACCCAAGTCTCGTGCTTACTGCACCAACCTTGCAACCAGCCACCCCGATCAGGTTTTATAAAACATTTTACCCGATAGCACCCACTATCAACTACACCCATTTGCAAACACGACAAAGACCCATCGCCTTTTAAAATCATTGATGAAATAAGCATTGAGATAATCATGTCCAAGTTCCATGTGATTGCAACTAAGCAGGGCTAATATGATTTTAAAACCTAATTCAAGGGTGTAGGCATTATTACACAATATAATATTAACCTAAGGTGGCAAAGAAGGTGTTTATATTGATACTGTTAGTGGGGTGTTTAGCTAGCATCTAACCAATTAGCATTTTTAACTTTAACATAGTATGCAGTTTAAATATCTAATAAAACCATTTAAAATCATAGGACCAAAATTCAGCAGCTTGCCTTGACCAACAGAAAACCCTAAGTCTTCCACGCGATGTGGGTCCACGATCTCCTGAGTCGCACGCCCTAATCGCGAAATAACGATAAAAGAAACAATAAACACCACGCTGAAATATGGATGCACATGCATGAAAATGCTCAAGTAAAGTGTACAGGCAGTAAAAGGTGGTTTAAAACTAAATAAGCCATTTGTACATTTTTCTCGAATTTAAATGGAAAGATTATGCACTAAACTAATTAATTTGCTAACCAAAAATCTAAAACAGTGGGTAAAATAGTTATCAAAAATCTCATGGAAATTACAGATGCAAGGTAAACATTTTAAAGTCATTTTGAAATTGGTTTGACAATTTTTGGACAAGTAAATCTCCCTAGATAATTAAAACAATGCTTAGAGATATTTAAATAATTCAAAACAATTTACAACAGTAAAAGTAGATAAAATTACATAATTAAATAGGTTTTAATTTTTTGAGTCTAACAAAACTAGTTTGGGGATTTTTGGATTTTTCTACAATTAGATATGAATTTTGGAATTTTGGGCAAAACACCGAAAAGGAAAAAAAAAATGAGGGAGGGGGTGGTTCGGCTCATTGGTCTTGCCGGCTCGGCTTGAGCCGGCCACACGGCAATGGGAAGGAAGAGCCGGGCGGTTGTGGTTCGGCTTGGCAGGGGGCCTGGTCACGAGGGAAACAGGAGGCGGCGGGGACGGCTCGGGGGCCGGCGCGGGCTGGCATGGCGGCATGCGTGAAGGAAGGAAGAGGGACCTCGGGGGACGAATGGCGGGTCGCCGACGGAACGGCTGGCGGCGCGCCACGACGCTGGCGAGGCGGCGGCGCCATAACATGGCTGTGTGGCCAGTGTACATGTGGAGAGGCTGTGATGGTTCATGAGCGAGAGAGGCTCAGGCGGCGGCGGCCGAGGCCGGGTGGTTGAGACGGCGGCAATGACGAGCGGCCGGAGGGGAAGGAGGAGGCGGAGCGGCGGGCATGGGCGGCGAGGTCTAGGAGTACTGGGGAGCACGGGAACCCGTGGGGTGGTCTCATCGGGCGTGGTGGCACGAGGGCTGGCCCATGTGAGGAGGAGCACGCGGCCGTGAAGCCACGGCTGATCCTAAGGCCAAATTGGCCGAGGGAAGGTTTCGCCTAGGCCTAGGGAAGCTCTAGGGAGGTAAGGGGAGGGCTTACCGAGCAAAGGCGGCAATCCAAGACGAAGAACTTCCCATGAACTCGGGCTCCTCAAGGCGTCAATTCCGCGAACCTAGACCACGAAACAAGGAAAGATGAACATGAAAGTTGTTCATGAGTCAAAACGAACAATGTCCTCGGAGGAATCGACGAACGGAGCTCACCTCGGCGAGAAATCGCAGAATCGAAGGAAAGGAACCGAGGTGGCTTTGGGCGGTTTTAAAGGGATTAGGGAGGTGAAAGGGACGGATTAGTGGTGATTAACACCACTAATCGCGAACGGCCGCCATTAGGGAGGACTAATGGCAATTTAAGCTAGTGGGGAGATGAAGGATCAGGAGGGAATTCTGCGTGAGCAGGAACGAAAGGAAAGAAGAAGAAGAAAGAGAGGAGAGGATGGCGGTGGGGCCCACATGTCATAGAGAGGAAAAATGTAATGGGATAAGATTAATAAATTGAAATTGAATTTGGCTTGGGAGGGAAATTCAAAATGGAATTTGAATTCCAGGGTTATGGATAAATGGAATCAATTTGAAATCGATTTGAATTTAAAATATGGTGTGTAAACATTTTCAAAAATCGTTTTGGTTGGAAAATTATGCAGAGGTGCTCTGATGTATGTGATGCACATGTTTTGATTTTTGAAAATGGGGATGTCACAAATCATATTTGAATTTTGAATTTAATTGTCAAATTAAAACATTAGAGAAAGGATTTTATTTAAATTTGAATATCACTTGGGGAAAATCAAAGTTTTGTTGCTTGGGTTCAAAACCAAATATGACTTGGGAAATAAAACATTTCCTTTAAATAAGTGAAATCCTTTTAGAGGTTTGAATCCAAACAACATTTAAAATTAAACATTTAGAGCTTTATGTAAACCACATTCAAATCATGTTTGAAAGGGGATTTTAGTTTTGTTTAATCGGGTACAAAATCAAATACCACACAAAGGGGGGGGGTTTGGGCTTGCAATAAATTGGAGGTTGAAATCCATTTGAAAACCCCATTTATTTAAGTAACAAATCGTTTCCAATTGTTTTTGAATTAAAAAGAGTTTTGAGAGCTATAGTACCAAAGTGTTTATTAAACCAAAACTTAAAGGATAATATCATTTGTTTATAAAATATTTGCTCCCTTAGAAATTTAAATCTCTTTGAAAAGGGTTTTATGGAAATTTGAAATATACAAAACGGGGCTTTTAATTTTATTTGCTTGAACTCAAAATCTGAACAAGATACAATATAGTTTGTTTATTTTGAATCCAAACCGATACGGCAAAGCTTTTAGGTTTTATAAAGCTCAAGGGTTAAAATAATTATTTTAAGGAGTTAAATATTTTCCTTATTGAACATTGAAAAACAAAATTGCTGCTTTTTGGAATATCAAATTCCTTTGGAAAGATAGCTTTAAAGGTTTAATTGTTTGGGCCCAAAACCAAACAAAGCTTAATTTAAGCTTCACGAAAATAAAAACCCAAACACTTTTCTTTTAGAGCTGAAACCATTTTCTTGAATGGTAGTTGAAAACAAATTTTTGTTTTCATTAAAAATCTATTTTTGTATTATTTGTGAAAGTTCAAAATATATTTCAAAGGAACATATAGTTTCACTTTTTTTTTTTGAATTTAAAGTTGGCAAAGTACAAGAGTAGGTTTATAAATCCAAAACCTAAATCAAGAATTTGAAAAGTAAAAGCCTTTGGGACTTTTCAGAATTAAATAGCTTTGCCACGTATTCTTTTAAGATAATTGAAAATAAAATTTCTTTTGTTGGTAAATCAAATTACTTTATATTAAAAACCTTAATGGTTTGATATTGAAGTTCAAACCAAACATTTATTAGTTTATGAATACAAATCTTTTTAAAGCAACCATTTAGGAAGTGAAATTATTTTTCCTCCTTTGAAAATCAACCAAATCAATAAATATTTTGGCAAGGCATTTTGTTTGAAAACAAATGCTCTGTTTATTTGAAATTCAAATTACTTAGAATGGAAATTATAAAGATTCATATTGAAAGTCAAATAGGATCATTGGTTTAGAAAACCACTACTTAAAATGATCATTTTTATGAAAATGAAATCCTTGGGGGTTTGATATTAAAATCAAATCAAATATTTTTAGGTTTATAAGACTACCCTGAAATCATTTAGTTTAATAAAATGAAATTATGTTTATTTTATTCGAGGAAAAACCACATTTGAACTCAATTCATTTTATAATCCACAACAGTTATCCTCTTTTGAAAACTTAAGCATTTACAAAGGTGTTTTATTTTCAATCAAAACACTAGTGAAACCAAATTAGTTTTCACAATTTAAAGGTTTTTCAACAGTAACATACTCATTTTCAAAAAGTTTTAAATTTTAGGGATTTTAATAACATGCAATGACATGATGCACATGAGTTTTAGCTTTTGAAAATGAGGATGTTACAATGACGACGCGAGGCAAAGCAATGCATGCTCAAAAATCGGGCAACGGGCACACGGCCCCCGTGAGGTGGAGTCAAGACTGAGGCAAGGCAGCCACGGGGCGACGGCGGCAGCTTGGTCATGCCACGAGGCGATTTGGCTCAGAGAAATGGAGCCAGCGCTACCATGGCGCGGGAGAGAGAGAAAGAGAGTGAGTGAGTCGGGGGAGAGAGAGAGAAACAGAGGAGGGAGTGAGAGAGAGGCTGACAGGGTGGGCCCACAGGAATAGTGTCAGCGTGGACTGGTCCAAGGGTAGTGGAGTAATTAGGAAAATCTAGGAAAAGGCTAGAGTGATCAACCCCCATATTTGAAATTTCAAATTAGGGACCAAAAATGGATTCTTGTGATTCTAAAACATTTAGATTTTGGAAAGATCTAAGTGAATGTTAGGTCTCTTGAGATAATTAATTAGAATGATTAATTGGAAATTTAATCATCAGAATTATTAATTTGAAAATGAATTTATAATTTTAACATTTGAATCTATCATGATCTAAATCACCTTGATTTCGGAGAAGTTAGCCTAAATTAGTGTGAAGGTCTGGATTATCAAAGACATATTATTTGATTTATTTATGAATTTAGAATTGCACACCAACCAAAGCCCAAAATTCCACTTAAAATAATTTTATTACAAAAGTTTTCAAAATTTCCGTATTAGGGCTATTACACAGCGTGAAGCTAACACTGGTGTACGTGTGGATCGACAAATTTCCAGAGATTATGGTCGATGACAAAAATTGCCGGAGTTCCGAGATGGAATTTGTCGAAGATATAGGGGTGAAAATTTATTGAATTATTGGCTGCTATAATATATTTTTAGCATTTTTCAAGATTTAAAATTTTATTAAAATTTTTAAATGCTTTTATATATAAGAAAGTGAGTAAAATGAATTTATTTGAATTATTTTGTTATCAAGATAAGAAATATTATATTTTTATAAAATTCTATACTTCATTTTAGAATTTTGGAAAATTTTGGAAGGTGGTTGATGGTTGAAATAAAATTCAAAAGCTCGAATGATATAGGAAATTTAAAAGCTCGACCCAATTACTTGCAGTGCCTAACAAGCGGGACCCGAGGTGCAGTGAGGGAGGGGTGCGCACGCGGGTGGCGTAGGGCGGCTGACGGGTGGGGCTGTGGTGTCAGGTCGGGCGACGAGCTTGGGGCGGCGATGCAGTCGAGTTATGCCGGCGGGCTAGCTCCGGTGACCGTCAGTGCTTGGGGGTGGCTTCATGAGCTTTGCGGAAGCAAGTGGAGACTTTTTGATGTTGGGATCGTGGTTGGGGAAGGATTGGAACTATGGCGAGCGAGTTCGCCGAAGTTGGGGAAGAAACAAGGCACGACGGTGATATGGTAGAGTAGGGGAGGAATGGAGGGGCGGGGAAGGTGGCTTGGGTCATAGCGACACCGGGAGGGGCCTTTTATAGGCTTGAGATGCAATGGAGGGCATGACATTGCGAGCTTATGGCGGCGGTGGCACGAGGTGGTGGCAAGGAATTGGTGAGCCGCCGTGAGGAGGTAGGGACGGTGAGGTGGTGGATGTAGTCGGCAATATCAAGGGCTACCCGGTGGAGTTGAAACAGGGGCAGGGAGCGGCTGGGTGTGGCGGCAGTGGAGGCGGCGTACCGAGGGAGGAGGAAGAAACAGGGGGCGCCGTTGGATCTAGGGCTGGATCGGGGGACTCCGTTGGATCGAGTACGGAGGCGACAAGTGGGGGCCACCGATCAGTAGGAGAGAGGCTGGAGGCAGGGTGGGAGAAGGCGTCTTCCCATAAGGGAAAGTGTACCCCGGAATTTCCAGAAATGGAAAGATTTAAATCTAAATGGGAAATTATAGAAAGCTCGGAAAGATATGAACTAAATTTCTAAAAATCTAGAAAAATGAGGAGAATACAAATCTATAATAAAACTAGTTATTTTATAGAATGAATATCTTTGGAAAAATAAAGGGAATGCATTTTTCTTAGGGAATAAATAGGAATTGGGTTTGAAAAATCCCCAAAAATGACGGGATATTTGAAAGGACTTAAATATGACTTTTTGCCAAAATTTTTCATGCTAAAAATAGGAGAACAGTTTGGGTATGTCACATTTGGCTAGTAATAAGTATGGTATAAGATGATCACAAACAAATAAAATACTCGAATTCAACCCCAACACATAGAACGGCTATGTCATCCAACCGCAATTGTTATACAAGTGAAAACATATGTACATACACTAGACCAACAGCATAGTGAAAGCAGTAGCCAATCATGTTTATTTTCGACAAGTTATCTTTGATGGTGGGTGCTGCTATGTCGGCGGCGATGGACCAGGTGCGGCAGAAGAGCAGCCCGAGGTTGTACGGGTCAGGGAAGTCTTCGTCATGGTCCGGGTCCGGGATGTTGGACCGGCAGCACGAGGAGCGGCCCGTGTTGGCCGACGGCGGCAGCGAGCAGTGAGAGGTGGCACGTCGAGACAGGAGGAGGCAGCGGCGGCTAATCCTAGCCACCAGGCAGCAGCAGGTGCGGGTCTCGCATGGGGGGTTGGGGGAGGAGTGTCGCGCGGGGGACTAGGAAGGAGCACTTTTTATATAATGGCAAAGGTAGGTAATTTCTTACCAACTTCAATGGCAATGTCGCAAGTTCAACCCGCAAAAGCCATGGAAACAGGTAAATATGGCCTTCTCGGTTCCAGTTGTAACACTGGTTTTTGGATGATTAGCTTTTAGAGAAGCAAGATCGAGAAGCTAGCTTTTTGTTTCGACTTCCGGCTTCTAAAGTCTAGAAGCTAGCTAGAAGCCTAAACAAACGAGGCCTAAGGGTGCCGGGCTGATCGTCTTGACACATCCCTTCAAGGCCTATGACGATTCGCGCAACAACCCATAAACAAAGTGGCCCACTCCTAAGCACCAACGTAGGGGTATAAACGTGGGTCATCAACCCGAGCTCAGCATGCTCATCATATCTTGACTAGAAAATTGTAACAGACAAAATGGGGAAAATTTCAAAAAAATTTTAAACCTTCAAATTCAACTCCTAATTCAAATCCAAGTCACAAAATACTTGGAAATGGGTGAAGCCCAAGTAGCAAATCCTAAATTAGGCTTCGGCCAAGCCTATTTTAGGCCCAATCCGGGTCATTCTCTCTTCCTCCCTCTCTCACCCAATCGCTCTCTCTCTCTCTCTTTCCCAATAGAGCCTCCCGCGCGCACCCTTCCTCTCCGCTCTCTCTCTCTCTCTCTCTCTCTTCGTGCGTGCGTGTCGGTGTCATGAAGACTCCATGACGCGTGGCACGACATGGCAACACCACCGCGTGCTCGCTTAGCGAAACATCGCCACCTCGCCGCCGGAAATCAACAGAGCATTGTCTCCATTCCTATCGTCGCTGTCTCTCCCTTCTCGCTCACACTCTCTCTCTCTCTCTCTCTCTCTCTCTCTCTCTCTCTCGCCCCCTCAAAACCCCGCCCAAACCACCTTCGCTCTGTGCCCGCTTGTTTCGCCGCCGCCGTTACCACCTCACCGTTGCTAGCCTAAACCACCGCACCCCGAGCTTCAAACCCCCTTCCATCATGCTCCTCTCAAGCCCCTAGTGCTCTCCAAGCAAGCATTCGGCCTGGAACACCCTACCACGGCCGTAATCCGCTATTCCCTGCCGCCTACTGCATCTGCGCCCTTCTGGATTTCTCCTCCCACGGTGAGCCATTCCTCGATTCCTCGCGTCCTTAGCATTCCCGAATCATGCTCTAGCTGACCCCTGCCATAGCCATGCATGATCTGTACCATGGAAGCCCGGCGACAATGACCCTATTTTGGCAAACCAGAAGCTCCACATCACCAAGCTATTCTGAGCTCCCCTGGCTGGTCCTACTGCTCGATAAGCTCCCTTGTGAACCCCACATGCTTCCCCCTCAATTTCTGGCTTTGCGATGGCATGTTCAAGCTTAGTCGCGTTTGCCCGTAGCTCATTTCCGCCCTCACATGTGTATCACGCGATCTGGGGCTCTTCCATCTTGTTCCATGGAAACACGTTGTAGACGATCTCACGCCGAACCCGTAGCAAGCAAGAACGTAGGAAATGGTGGAGGGACGCGCTAGGGATTGCACGCCGGAGAGATGGCCGGAATAGTGCGCGGCCCGCCGTCTCGAGGTAGGAGACGACCTCTCGATCAAAGGACAACGACATGTGGGGCTGCATGTCGACCTTTGTTAAACCTCGCCGCACGCTTGCTCGACCTTGACGAGTGAGCCCTAGGCCCACTGTCAGTTTAAGCGGAGGCGCCCTCAAACGCTCCGTCTCCCAACGAAGAAGGCGCCCCCTAGCAATATGCCTTCTCCATGCACGCGCATGAACCGGATCTCAGTAGGCCGGCCCGTTACTATTCACCAGAATTTCTTAGCCTTTATCAATTTAATTAATCCATATATATGTTTTTGAATTATTAAAGATATTAAATGCCCTCCAAAAATTATGAAAAATTTATAGTAAGTACTGGACCTCTTGTAGGACAAACTAAAATTGCTCACGTAAATTAAATTTGCATCTAGATAATAATAAAAGCCTTTCTTAGGGCTTTTCCTTTTTTATAAAATCATTTAGTAGCTCCCTAAAATTCTATAAATGCTATTCAGCACATAAAAATAGGGAATTACCCTAGAAAAATAGTGGAAAACATTCTGGACCCAAAAGTATAAGAATACCCTAGTGACAACAACTTAGGAAATTACCATCTTGCCCATAGGAAATTAACCTAACCTCACACCTGGGATTTCTAGCTTCGAAAAACACCTATCTTGAAAACTATACATCAGTAATCTAAAGGGAGTTGATGAATGAAATATAAATGACAAGATTAATCCTGTGTTAACAATACACTCAACTGTAACCTCTCTAAACCAACCTCATGTATTTTCACCTATAGATTCTAAAACATATTTTGGATTGTTCTACTAGGGGTATTCTATACACTTAGCCCTAGCACCTCATGCCACACCATTTGGTACTTATTTGATTTTATCTCCACGTGTAGAAGTAGACGATCAAGGAGGTGACTTTCAAGATGCAAGTGAAGAACTACCCCCAAACAACCAAGGCGAGTTAACATCTTAGTTCATGCTTCAATTCCCAGTTTGTTAAACTATGTTGTTTTAACTATCAAAGTGCATGCTCTATGATTTGAAATGCCTACATTGTTAATCATGATATATCATGCCCTTTTGTTGAGTGTTTCCTTATCAACATGATTGCCCTGATAACCATCATCCTTGCTAGCCTACTAAACATCTTGAATTTAGACTTTGTAGTCTTGGGTAAAACATGCTTAGACGTTCTTAGGTTCTAAACATAATTTAGTTGGGCAGGTCCATGCCCGTCCCGATAAGCCAAAACTCATCGGCTGACATATTTTTCCTTAATAATTGAATGATTGTGGATGATTTGGTCTTTGGACAAGGTCCGAGAGGAGCGTGAGTAACATGTAGCAATAAGCGCCGCCACCTTAAGGGTGGTTCCAACACAACGCGCGGCCAAGGTGGCCACATGGTATTTGGTATTGTGATATGGTGATGGGCGAGTCCCAGGAGAAGCACAGAGTAACACGTGTAGCGGCAGGGTGCTGCCACCTGAGGGGTGGTTCCAACACAACGCATGGCCATCGCGTGGAGCGCGGGTATAGGGGACTCTGATAGTGTGGTGATCCACCCTCGGACGTCGGCAGCGTGGGGAACCAGCTATGGAACGGCCACCGCCCGAGGAACATGCGGCAGGGCGCAGTCATCAAGTGTGATCTAGACCGACACTAGCGCATGGCGACAACCTGGCAATGAAGGTCCGCAACGGGGATTGCCAACCCCCGGACAAGATGGTGGTTTGGTTCACCAGTTTGGTTGGGGAGAATTGTATGGGGGTGGTGTTAAGTGGTGAAGTATCTGGTAAACTGTATTGGATGACAGAGCCGGATAGGTCCAGAAAATATAAAACCCCATAACATTGACATTCTACTCCGCATCTTTTTGGAGATGCACCTTTCCTAAATTTTCTAGGTATGGGTTCCCCTATACTTCTCTATTTCAAAAACTGACTTTGAGCAAATAAAAGAACCCTAGCTTCCACCATAAAGCCCATATCACTAAGATGCATTTAAGGACGGGTGTTAACTCGCCAGTGTTGTTGATCGTGCTCTGACTCTCGCTTCTACTCACCTTTTTATATAATGAGAACCAAGAGGAGGAACTCTATGTGTGCCATAACGACTAGGAGCAGGAGTTCGACATCGGAGCGCAGGATTAGGGCACCTTACAGTTGCTTGCTGTTAAGCATAGCCGAGGGGATCGTACTTGTATAATATGCTCTTCCGCCTAGACTCTAATCTTTTGGTATTGTAAACTTTTGGCCATACACGGTCCGTATGTAAACTAAAACGTCATTGGCATAACTCCCCATTGTAATATACTCCTCTACAAATGTATGAAATGGTCCGGCTATGTAGATGCACTAACGTACTGGTCCAGGGACTAGTGCTGCGTTCACAGGTGGGCTTCACAGGTAAGCAGAATGTGAGGCCCCCACAGAAACGTACCACCCATGGGTATGCTGTGAATAGGGTCCAGCTATTAAGACATTCTATCCAATCCCCGACATTAATGTATTTTAAAATTTTAGATATGGCAAATTTGTTCTAAACAAACGAGTGATGCTAATAATGTTTGTAAACATCACTACAAATTCAAAAGCTATTAACTAAACACATACCAAAAAACTGCCATGCCTAATATTAGTTAGTCGTGGCTATCAACAAAATAAATTAAGCAAGCCGTGTGTGTGTGGCAAACGCCTCAATGTAGGTATGAGAAATTTGGGCGCCAACAAATCTTTTGCCTAAATGAACTTTCTACGAAGGCACAAATTGAAACTTAAATTGTTGATAGTTTTAGAGGAGTTGAGTTTATTGAAATGACTACCTTAATATTTGGGGATTTAGAATGTTCTCATCAGGGACACTCAACAATGCATCTTATGGCACAATTTTCCTATGCCATAATTTGACAAAGTTGTGTAAGCTTCGTGGCAATATTAGCCACACTTTGATAACGTTAGCAACTTTGCCATATTATTTTGAATGTATGACATATGGACCCATGTGGCTTGCCGCAGGTGTAGCTACAAAACAACAGGGCGCCTAATTCGATTAGGGCGCCTAATTCGATTAAGCCTGACTAACTTTAGTTGTGACAAGGTATGACATGATTTGGCCATCAATCAAACCGACACTGAACAAAAATGTTCAGTGTTGACAAAGAATCTCACACCTTTTTGTGCAACAAATGCCATTATTTAATCTAGAACAAAGATAGTGCAGTGGTTTGGTAGATTCATGCAATAAATACCTTTTGTATGATTGTTTGGTTGGTTTGTCTTTAATGGCAATTTTTATTAGCTACTTGTTTGGTTTTTATGCCAATAGCATGTTTGGTTGACTTGGTGTCACTCAATTAGACCAGAGCGAGCCAACTTCACGGAGTTTGGATGGCTGCAAGAGAGGCTGAGCTAGGGCCAAAAGCTACAAAAATCCATGTATTAGCCAGCCTCCTGGGAAACTCGCGTCGATCATTTGCTACAAGACATGCCTAAATTAGCGCATAAGGTGGAACACCATGGGAGGTCGAGTGGTTGGAGCAGACAATAGGATAGTCGGAGTTGTAATGAGAGTGATAGTTTGGGAAACTGGCGACGCCTAGGCAGTTAGGGGGAGTTCAGGTTGATGTGTCAGAGCTCGGGGAGGTCATGGTAGTGCACCTAGGGAGCTCAGGCCAGCCTTACCACTTGGGGGTGGTGCATCCAAAGTCGTGGCAGCACGGAAGAGCATGTGGGTCGTGGCAGCCGCATAGTCGCTCTGGTGGCATAATGGAGCATGGGCTGACCTTGTCAGTGGTTGGGAACAGAGCGCTAGAGTGCAACTTGACTAATAAGACACTCTGGGGAGCTGGATGTGGTGTGTGAGAGCATTGGACACCCACATAGTGCTCTCGTCGACGTGCCGGAGCATGGAGCGATCGCAAGTGCTTGCAGTGGCACGCCGGAGCACAAATTAGCTCTTCTCGATGGTGTGCAGGGCGCGGTTAGGCAGCGACGGGATGTTGATGTTCGATAAGAGTATCTCCAATGGAGCACCCGAACCTCCCTAATAGCTAAATTTAATAATTCTACTCATATCCATGAGCTCCAAGGGAATAGCTAAATAGATTTCTATTTTTGGGTGGATAGCTAAATTAGAAGAGAGGATTTCTATATTTAGGTATTCTCTATTTTCTGTCTATATAGTTTTTGGGTTTGGATATGGTTTAAATGGTCATACGGTGGACAGGTTAGTTTAAGACTGCGTAAGCAACAAAACAGCCAAAAAAGTTGCTTTTGAAGCTTGATATCCAAACGCACTTGGTAGGATTCCTAACGCTCAGGACTGGGCGGTGGCCTGGTCTCCGAATTTTTTATTTAATAATTATTTTAAATCTTTTTTTGGAAATACTCTCAGAAAATTTTATTTGCAATAATAGGCACCGATCGCCCCTTTCCCGGGCGATCGCCCCAGTATCGGGCTATAGGTCTCCATGACCGTTAAGAGGGTAACGGCCACGAGAGGTAGCCGTTACCTCTGTCGGAGCTATTGGTTGTGGGGCCCACATATCGCCCGAATATAGAGCGGTCGCCAGTTATAGGGGAGATAGGTGCCCATTTAAGCCCCCTCGGCCTCCCCATTCTCTCATTCTCACCGAGTCGTTGTGGGGCCCACATACTTGCACGCAAGAATCAACCTCTTGTATGCTATACTGGATGCTACAGAAGGGCCGGCGCAACCAATAGGTCAGCAAAGGTCCGCACGGCCTCCTAAGCCCCGCAGACAGTCCATGCAGGCACGTCAAGCGCACAACCAGCCGGTCCTTGACCAATACTATTAGCCGAGCCGTTCCTGTCAAGACCCTGCATGTCTTTGCAGATGCCACTACCCTAGCACACCTAGCACCGAAGTCCTCCGCCAAAGAGCCATTATGCAAGAGTCCTACCCCGTGTACTACGACAAGGAGTGAGAAGCCACTGCTCGTTGTTTGACCACTTGATGTTCCTGCCAGTGCCACAATCCGTTCACCCGTCCGTGGTGACCAGTCATGCATTTCACCGCATCACCTATGTCATGCGTGCTTTTTGATTTATACGTGCTACTTATGTATTTGTCAAATCTCCTAAAGGCGTGACGTCCGTAGTTATATGCCATTTGCATGTATGTCTATATCGAAGATGCTTGCCAGCTTTTAAATATGCCACGAACTACATGTCTATGTCGAAAGACGATGGATTTTCCACTGCTAAAAGTTTTTCCATACTCTTTTTCCTTCCTACCCCCCACACCCAACCATTTCCGCTACCCTACAACTCGACCATTTTTGCCACAGACATGGTTAGGGGCATGGTGATGGCAATGGTCGGACCAAGAAAAGGGGCTTCATGGACTCAGGATATTTATTTCTGTGTTTTTGTCGGGATGAGAAAGTCCCGAGGGCATACTGGTTGTAAGGGTTGAGCTATGTGCGTGCGCTCCCCTGAGGTCGTGGGTTCGAGCCCAACCTAGCTCCCTTTTTTCGTCCCTGACAACAAATCGCCCTTGTCTCGGATGGTCGCCCCATACACAGGTGATTGGTGGCCAGCCCACCGCATGCCTTAGCAGCAGTTAATGGGCACCATTACCAGGGTCACGATGGTGGACTGATTGCCTAGTACTGGGGTGATCGTCCGGGAAAGAGGCGATCGACGCCTTTTTTTGCATATAAAATTTTCTGACGAGTATTTCCAAAAAAGATTTAAAATAAATATTAAATAAAAAATTCCCTGGTCTCCTCCAAGTGGGCTGGCGCTTCGTGTGCGGCGCCGCGGCTGGGCTTCTGTTTCGTGGACGCTGATGGTGTGTCCTTGTGGTTTCCTTCTTGGCCCGTTCTCGGGTTGCCTCCGCTTTGTATGCTTTTGCCTCCATCGCATTCGCCAGTGCGGCACGACGGCGCACGGTCAGCTCGCGGCGGTCGCCGACGGCATGGGACCGTAGGGGGAGGAGGCAGCTATGACTCGAGTGCTTCTTGTCGGCGCCGCAGTGCATGTACATACATGCATGATACATGTAGATAAGGATCAAGTTTGTTACGGTGACTTGACCAACCAACCTAGCAGTATCTACGAACAGGGGACGGCCGGAATGTGCCGCGGATATCCCGAACAGCAGCCGTGGCCAGCTAGCGATATCGTCGGTGACTGGTGCCCGCTGCTCGATCGATCGACTGATCCGTAGGGAGAGGAGGAGGAAGAGGAAAGCGACCGCGCTGGCGCAAGAGGGCAGGCAGTGAGCGCGAGGAGTTTGTCTTCTCTCCCAGCCTGGGCCAAACCAAGCCATGCACACAATCTGTGGTTGCGGCGGTGCTCGCTCGCTTCGCCATTACCTCCTCCTCGACCGCTAGCTTTGACACCGTTTTGTCGTGGGCGCGCGTCACCGGCCAGCCAGCGTGGCCTGCATGATGGACACGCACGATCTGATCTGAGCCATAACCATGCACGATTCAGAATGCGTGGAGATTGGAGAAAGAGAAACCCACGCGGCGTTGCACGGTGGGCCTGCCCACGCTTTCTACAGTCTAAACTCGGGACGAGTTCCCAGGCGCGCCACATGTCACCCGCCGCGCCCTCCTCTCATCCCCTCCCTCTCTCTCCTCCACTCTCTCCCCTCTCTGTTGCCAACCGAAGCCTACAACTGCGGCCACAACCGAAAGCATGCACACGAACATTTTCCCCTCTCTCTCTCATCCCCTCTGGTTGATACGTGGTGCATGCCCGCTTCTCCCTTTCGTTTCTCTCTCTTGATGAGTTCCATCATTTCCAATCTCTTCGCTGCGTCGCTTCCTCTCTCTCTCTCTCTGACGCAACGCAACAGCAGGGAGCAGAGGCCAAGAAGCCAGAAGCGTCCGTGATCGATGCTCGTGTGGTTCAAGAATTCAGGGGAGTAGCTGGATCGGTTAGGGATGGCGGGGAACGAGTGGATCAATGGCTACCTGGAGGCGATATTGGATAGCGGCGGCGGCGGTGCGGGGGGAGGAGGAGGAGGCGGCGGCGGAGGAGGTGGAGGAGGTGACCCCAGGTCGCCGGTGGCAGGGGCCGCGAGCCCCCGCGGCCCGCACATGAACTTCAACCCGACGCACTACTTCGTGGAGGAGGTGGTGAAGGGCGTCGATGAGAGCGACCTCCACCGGACGTGGATCAAGGTCGTCGCCACCAAGAACGCCTTGAAGCGCAAAGACTTCTCGAGAACATGTCTTTGGCGAATCTGGCACCTCGCGCGCAAGAAGAAGCAGGCAAGCAAAATTTCCCATCGATCTTTTCCTTGTTCTCTCGTGTCTCTGTTTGATTTCTCATCGGTTGACGTCCTTTTGTTAGGGCGTTCCATATATACTGCACTCTACATGGCTGACTTAATTATCTGAGAGAAAATTATGGTCGATGTTAATTCTAGTGACGTGTTCTTTATTAATGTCTCATGATTGATTGGTTAATTATTGTTTAAATCGAAGCCGTAGGCATGATGCTGAATACAAAAAGAATCCGTAGGCATTGGTGTGCTACCTTTAAACAAAATCCAAGACTGTGTATCAGATATGAAAAATGAATTCTTTCTTTTTGGTGTACTCAAAAAACTTTTTTTTTTATATAAGTAGTATGCAATCTACAACTGGTAGGAATTTATACTATACACTTTTGAGTTTGCCCATAAAACAGATAATTGTTTATGCTTTCCTGTATTTGCCGTTCTTCATTTGGTGATGCTTCTGAACAATTTTCTTTGGATGTGGTGGTTCACGATGGTTCACTATGAGCAGCTGGAGCTGGAGGGCATGCAAAGGATGTCGGCGCGGAGAAAGGAACAGGAGCAGGTGCGCCAGGAGGCGACGGAGGACCTGGCGGACGACCTATCAGAAGGCGAGAAGGGGGACACCGTCGGCGAGCTGGCGCAGCTCGACACATCGCCCAAGAAGAAGTTCCAGAGGAATTTCTCTGACCTCACCGTCTGGTCTGACGAGAACAAGGAGAAAAGGCTTTACATTGTGCTTATCAGGTATCATACCACTTATTACTCGTTTCCATGGTAACTGACGTGTTAAACAATATCCTTTATTTTGCTAAAAGAAACATTATACTTTCCATATTGAAATGCATCCATCATCCATGCCATAGTAATTTGCTACCATGTGCTAATAATTAGTTTAGCGAAAGCAGATTTGCTCTATTGTAATAATAATTAGTATCTGGAATCTTGATCATAGTAAGTAATTCCCTGAAGTTCTAGACTTCATGACCATGACTTTTGGTCTGAGTTTTTTTACCCTTCTTTGCTAGTGTACATGGCCTTGTCCGAGGCGAAAACATGGAACTGGGTCGGGATTCAGATACTGGTGGCCAGGTAAACATCATTAGTTGATCTTATAGATGGAGAAACTGTTTCTTTGCATCAAGCTTTGGATGACTGAATGCTACTATTTTTCGTGTCTTGTAGGTGAAATATGTTGTTGAGCTTGCAAGAGCACTTGCAACCATGCCTGGCGTATACAGAGTGGACCTGTTCACTCGTCAAGTGTCGTCTCCTGATGTGGACTGGAGCTATGGGGAGCCAACAGAGATGTTAACCTCTGGTTCCAATGATGGGGAGGACAACGGTGAGAGTGCCGGAGCTTACATTGTGCGCATACCGTGCGGGCCGAGGGACAAGTACCTCCGGAAAGAGGCCCTGTGGCCTTACCTCCAAGAGTTCGTCGATGGAGCTCTTGCGCATATTCTGAACATGTCCAAGGCTTTGGGCGAACCGGTTGGAAGAGGGAAGCCTGTCCTGCCTTATGTGATCCATGGCCACTACGCCGATGCGGGAGATGTCGCTGCTCTTCTTTCTGGTGCGCTAAATGTGCCGATGGTGCTCACTGGTCACTCCCTTGGGAGGAACAAGCTGGAGCAGATTCTGAAGCAAGGGCGTGTGTCTAAAGAGGAGATTGACTCAACCTATAAGATCATGAGGCGTATTGAGGGCGAGGAGCTGGCCTTGGATGCAGCGGAGCTTGTCATAACGAGCACAACGCAGGAGATTGATGAGCAGTGGGGATTGTATGATGGATTTGATGTCAAGCTCGAGAAAGTGTTGAGGGCACGGGCGAGGCGTGGGGTTAGCTGCCATGGTCGTTTCATGCCTAGAATGGTGGTAAGTGTTCTGTAATAAGCATAATAGCACTGTACCATATCTGGCAAAATTCTGGCAGATTACCTTGTTGCTTGCCTTATCAGATTTTTTTTTAACTGATCTATAATTGTGGCTTATTGGCAGGTAATTCCTCCTGGGATGGATTTCAGCAATGTCGTTGTTCCTGAAGATATTGGTGATGGAGACTTTGAGATGAAAGATGACATGATTAGTTTGGAGGGAGCTTCACCGAGGTCACTACCCCCGATTTGGGCTGAGGTTGTTGGCTGATTCCAAATTTCTTATGCATACACACAACAACTTCCTATGCAACGATCCTCACATTGTTGAACGAAATTGCTTGTCGCAGGTGATGAGGTTCTTGACCAATCCTCACAAGCCGATGATCCTGGCTCTATCAAGGCCTGATCCGAAGAAGAACATAACTACCCTCGCCAAAGCATTTGGAGAATGTCGTCCACTGAGGGAACTCGCGAACCTAGTAAGCAACAGTTGACATTAATGAGTATATTTAATGAGAGACCCGGCCCAATTAGAATTGAGTCCAAGTGGCCCATGATGAATAGGTGCAAGGATGATGTGGTTTAGTATCACCTTGCTACTTGGGGATACAACTCACCTACATAGAAACCTTAACTTCGATTGCAGTTCAACCCCTAGGTTAACCCTTTTACGCGAAGCAAGGACGAAAAGTGTAAACAGGGTTGTTACGAGTGCGTGGTTTATCCGGGGGGCGGGCAGACCTAAGCCAAATTGGAGCTGGGGCATTACATTTAAACAACACAATTTTGGATGGATAAACAATTTCTATCCATCCACCATGCTTACCATGTTGAAGCGATTACTGAACTAAGACTGTTAAGTCTGAACATTCTTCTAGTAATTGTATCTGTTCCCAAGTAACAAAATTTACCTGTGTTTTCAGACTCTGATAATGGGGAACAGGGATGACATCGACGAAATGTCTGCCGGCAACGCTAGCGTCCTCACCACAGCCTTGAAGCTGATCGACAAGTATGATCTATACGGAAGTGTGGCTTTCCCAAAGCATCACAATCAGGCAGACGTCCCAGAGATCTATCGCCTCGCAGCAAAGATGAAGGTTTGCTGCATGTCATGTCGCACTCTTCATCTTTCAGCTTTGATCATTTTTTTTGCAAAAGAAACTTTGATCAGTCACACTCAGGAAAACATTGTCCCTGTAGGGTGTCTTCATCAATCCTGCTCTCGTGGAGCCTTTCGGTCTCACCCTAATCGAGGTCAGCCTCAGTAATCTGACAATTGCCTGATCATTCCTACAGCCTTGAAAATCAAGACTAAATTATGGCAAAGTTGTTCTTTTGAGCAAAATTATGACAAAGCTATGGCCTTTAGGCTGCGGCGCATGGACTCCCGACGGTTGCCACCAAGAACGGCGGCCCGGTTGACATAAGAAATGTAAGCACCCATGATTTACTTGTCCTGTGTATTTTTGTATGAAACTGTTATGATAGATTGTGGATGGAATATGTAATATTGTTATGCATGTGTGTGTGTGGCAGGCACTGAACAATG
Source organism: Olyra latifolia (assembly GCA_036346145.1). Classification (NCBI taxonomy): domain Eukaryota; kingdom Viridiplantae; phylum Streptophyta; class Magnoliopsida; order Poales; family Poaceae; genus Olyra; species Olyra latifolia. The sequence continues at coordinate 4,515,896 of CM070523.1, read as the reverse complement.
GCTTGCTTGTGGACCCGTACGACCAGAACGACATCGCTGACGCGCTGCTAAAGCTAGTCGCCGACAAGAACCTGTGGCAGGAGTGCCGGAGGAACGGGCTGCGCAACATCCACCTCTACTCGTGGCCGGAGCACTGCCGAACGTATCTCACCAGAGTTGCCGGGTGCCGGATAAGGAACCAACGCTGGCTGACAGACACGCCGGCAGACGCCAGTGCCGAGGACGACGAGGCCCTCGAGGACTCGCTCATGGACGTGTCGCTCCGCCTGTCCATCGACGCAGAGCGGGGGTCCCTGAACGAGTCGTCGTCGTCGGACCCACAAGATCAGGTGCAGAGGATCATGAACAAGATCAAGCAGTCGTCGTCGTCTTCTCAGCAGGCCACGTCTCCGGACGCTGACGGTACCAAGGGCACAGCCGAGGCCACCACGGACTCGGTGAACAAGTACCCGCTCCTCCGCCGTCGCCGGCGGCTGTTTGTCATTGCCGTGGACTGCTACGGCGACGACGGCCGTGCCAGCAAGAAGATGTTACAGGTGATCCAGGAGGCTTTTAGGGCTGTCCGGTCGGACTCCCAGATGTCCAAGATCTCGGGGTTCGCGTTGTCGACGGCGATGCCGCTGTCCGAGACGCTCCAGCTTCTGCAGATGGGCAAGATCCCAGCGACCGACTTTGACGTGCTCATCTGCGGCAGCGGCAGTGAGGTGTACTACCCCGGCACGGCGCAATGCATGGACGCCGAGGGAAGGCTACACCCCGACCAGGACTACCTGCTGCACATCAACCACAGGTGGTCTCACGACGGCGCGAGGCAGACGATAGGGAAGCTCATGGCCGCGCAGGATGGCCCTGCCAATGCTGTCGAGCCAGATGTGGAGTCTTGCAACGCGCATTGCGTCTCCTTCTTCATCAAAGACCCCCGAAAGGTAAACCTACATGTGTTCACTTTTGATCAGTCACACGCTCACTTGACTCATTGACAATGGATACTTCAGTTGGTTTTTAGATCTTAATTCTCTTGATCCATTAGGTGAAAACGATCGACGAGATAAGAGAGAGGCTGAGGATGCGTGGCCTCCGGTGCCACATCATGTACTGCCGGAACTCCACGAGGCTACAGATTGTCCCTCTCCTGGCATCGAGGTCACAAGCACTAAGGTAAATTGACACTTGAATAAGCAGGTGCTACTATACATTGCAATGTGACCACTGTAGCTTTTTCGACAACAGAAGAAGCATGTAGACTTTACTGTCAATCTCTGACGGACAATTTCAGGTATCTTTTCGTGCGTTGGGGCCTGTCTGTGGGGAACATGTATCTGATCGTTGGGGAACATGGTGACACCGATCTTGAGGAGATGCTGTCAGGGTTACACAAGACAGTGATCATCAAAGGCGTCACTGAAAAAGGCTCGGAGGAGCTGCTGAGGAGCCCAGGGAGTTACCACACGGAAGACGTCGTCCCGTCAGAGAGCCCCTTTGTTGCCTACACGAGCGGTGATCCGAAGGCCGACGGGATCATGAGGGCTCTGAAGGAGGTCTCCAAGACCTCTAGTGGCATGTAAACCGGTTGATGGGTAGCATGCGATCTCTGACCAGACACCTTCGGAAGTGCTGGCTTCTTGATATCTTCTCTGGTTGTTGATAGCTGAAAGACATAATCGTTGCTCTCTTTTATTCATAACATAATAGATTAGGACGCTGCTGATGCTACCATGAGTAAATCTTGCAGTGAGAATAATTAGGACGCTGCTGATGCTACTGTTGACTCAATTGTTTCTGAACTAATTCAGCAATACATTTGTAGTTTCTTCGAGAGCTATAGCCACAGCATATGAAATTTTACTTCCCGCACTTTTCGAGTTTGAAGTATGCATGACAGAAACGCAAGCGCGCCGCAAAGGGCCCTGCTGATTGCAAGTCCGGACTAGGTTTCCAATGACACGCCAACAACGTCATGAACCCCTTCCCCCCAGATGCCTCTCACTCCTCCACCTCCGTCACCGGCAACAACAAAGAAGCTCGTTGCCATCCATCCGCAGCCGCCACCCGTCTTCCCCGCCGCCCTTGTCGTCCCAGGTGCCGACTTGTCCTCCTCGCAGCCAATGCCCCATCCCAGGCCCCGTCCTGTCGTCCACCTCTATTTTGTACTTGCCAGATCTGAAGGAAAGATCCTCCATGTGAGAAGCATGCTTGCCTCGAGATCCAGCTGCCGCCCTTGTGCCTGACGGCGGCCGATCCCTACTCCTCTAGTCCTTTTCGTCCGGTGGTCGATCTTTCCTTCTTCTGGTGCCAAAAGCTAGGAGCATGGACTAGATTTTGATGGAGATCGCTGCTGCCGCTACTTCCTCCCTATTCTCGTTTTCTCCGACTAGGGCACGGCCACCCCGTAGCCTTCCTATACCCGGCGACGACTATCGCCACCAGTGCCAACAATTGGGGACCTGGCCTAGGGTTTTGATGGAGCTCGCCGCGGCCATGGTTGCCTTCTCCTCACCCTTGGTGATGCCAGCAATGGTGGGAACGAGGCAGAGGTCACCAGAGCTCGAGAAGTTGAAGCTACGGCAAAAGACGCTAGAGGTGGTGTTGGAGCAGTGCCAGCGTGCGGTCGAGCTGATGCACGAGGACGACCTCATTTCTACCTGGCGGAAGATGCCAATGTGGTGGCGAATCCGGATGAGATGGCTACCCAAGATAGTTGCAATGAGGAGGAGGAGCATTGGTCCTCCACCGGCGGCGCCCTCCTCCACTTGGCATCCGGACCACCCTCCCTCTCAGCTCCACTCACCTCCAACCGCATTGCTCTCTTTGGCAACCACAGCCCCTTGCTGCCCAGTGTCTCATTTCGGTCCCTCTTAAGACATCTCCAGCAGAAGTTCTAAAATCGGACCTCTGTACACCCCCTTCTAAATCACTATTCGCTCTCTATATTTCCATCATCTCCAGCAGAGCCTCTATCTAGAAAAACTATAGAGGTTGATATTGAGAGCCTCTAAATTTAGAGGCTGTGAGAGAGAGACTTTAAATTTAGAGGTTGAAATAGAAACTCTGCTGGAGGACGAAAGACTCTAAATATAGAGAAGATTCTATTTTAGAGGCTCTGCTGGAGATGCTCTTAGCTCAGTGCCCTCAGTCATGAGCACCTCAATCCTAGGTTCCAACTCGAGGTGAAGATGGGGTTGGATCAAGGTTTGCAGAAAAGGTCGTTGAAATGTTGCATCTCCTCGGCGCTCCGTGAAGGTGCAGAAGCCGGCTTCCAAGGATCCACAAGCATCTTCTCGTCTCATCGGCAGGTGCTTCAAATGCCTCTCTACGGAGCATAGGGTTGCGGATTGTGGGTATCCTCTTCGTTGTCTTTGTTGTTAGGGCTTTGCTCATCTCGCCTATTGGTGCCATAGGAACGGTCTCCGTTGCGATCTCATTGCTCTCGCCTTGCCGTTGACACATGCTCCACCTCTACAACCGCCTTCCTTGTGTGAAGCTTTTCCTCTCCTAAAGCTGAGTGCATCACCTCTTCCAAGAAACATTGAAATTTTCTCCAATCAAAGCTTGATGCTTGTGTCTTTCAATGAATGCTTTTCGTCGATTTCTACAGCAAATGTAGTCCATGCCATCTGTGAGAAGTTTCAAGTCCCCCCTGATGCTTTTTTCGTGGAGATTTTCTCAAACCAACGCTTCAATGTTAGCCATGTTGAATGCAACCAATTGCATTCCTGCTTCCCTGAGGAGGATGGGGTAGCTCCAACAACCGACCTACCTTCGGGGACCCCTTGCGAGAGAGCACATTTTGAAGATGTCGACGATGATCTCATAAAAGTTTTTACTGCAGACAAGACAACTCCCAAAGAGGATGCTTTCACACTGAATCTTCTAGTACCCTCCAAGAATGCTAACTATAAGACTACCTCATCCCGTTTCAAATTGAAGTTCTCATGGCCTTCGTCTTATGAGCTTGCCTCCCGCACGTTGTAGTCATGCCCGGCCTTCAAAGCTAGAGGAAGAAGCTTTGAAGGAAGAAGGAGCAATATGAAGGTGATTAAGAATTTGGGTGTTATTGGGAAAGATTGCGCGGTTGATGAGATTGCGATTGAGGGCTTTGTGGAGGGCCTTAAGGAGTTGTTATCGCCTTCTTCCTTGGAGCTGCTCTTGCCCTTAGATAGGGCCCTATGGGTTGTTGTTGATGCTTTATGTAAGGCGGTAACTTTTGTTACAGTGCTCGGCCCTTGGCACGTGATGTTTTGTGACCGATGTTGGTGCCTTTATTGTGTCCTCTCTATTGGTGGGATCGAGCGTTGTGGTGTCTACTTTATTTTAATCGGTGTTTGTATTCTATTATTCTTGTATGAAATAATAGAGCTCTTGCCCTTTATTTTAAAAAAGTATGCATGACAAGGAAAAACTGTCGCTAATTTTGAAATTTTGTTCAGGATTGGAATTATCTGAAACAAATTTGGTATATTCTCTACAACTTTCAAGTCACAGTAAACTCGCTCAAAGAAGTGCAACGCACACCGGCTGACTGGCATTCAAGAATTTAACAATGCTTTATTTGTACTTCCTTTTTTTTAAAATATAAGACACGGTTTGACTTGGCATGGTCCACCATACTATACTTTGACACTTGATTTCTCTTATCCTATATTGTGCATAGTAATAAAACTATGATTATTAAAAAAATACTTTCCAATAAAAATCTAATAGTACCATTTTTGTATCACATAAATATATATATTGTTAGACAAATCACTGGTTAAAGATTATGAAGTTTGAATCTCGAAATGCGTACGCGCCTTATAAAAAGAAACAGAGGGAGTACTTTTTTTCCATTTTATATTATACTGTACGTAGCACATTCTAATCAAGATCAGGTCAAAACTGCCACAATCCTACACAAATATATACATGGCTCAAAAAGAGGCCTAATTTGCAACTTGTGCCCTAATTGGTTACAAACATTGAAAAATTCCTGACATGGAAGAAAAAGGAGGAAATAACTGTCCCTGCCCTCGGCAATAGAGCTCTACTAGTGAGCTAGCACTCTAAATCTAGCAGCAGTAGTGGATGCAAACCGAAATTGCTAGCCCAATCACTTGAATTGTTCCCAGACCAAACTACTAGCAGGGACAGATCATAAACCCAGGGTGCTGAGGAAACAAGGTAAGACGACAAAGAAAGCTCGATGCGGCAGGATTGAAAATCAAGAAAGCAGCAATGGTCAATTGGTCATACAAGGAATGAGCTACGGCTTAGCGACTAATCGAAAACGTGTAACAAGTATGTACAAATCTCTGAAGAGGCCAAGAGGGCGTGTGATGGGCAAAAACAACGAGATCAAAAGCAGTGGCTTAGCTAGGATTTTAGGTTTGGTTGGACCGATGTTTAGAAAACTATAAAACTTACATGATAACATGTAATGATATAAATATAGAATGCATGCAAAATCAAATAAGCAAAAATACGAAGATAATTATAAACTTTGAGAATAGTTTAGAGAATATTACCATACTACTACTACTTCTTCTTTTCAGGTTTAAGCCTTCTAATAGCCATGAATGTGTTGATTATGTCACCTTCGTCCACTTTGGAGAACATATCTCGCTCAATGAAGGTGACTAGACAATCATCCAAAAGACTATCACCTATCCTATTTCTCAATTTGTTCTTAACAAACTTCATTGCAGAAAATGCCCTTTCAACGCTTGCCGTAGCAACCGGTAGAACCAATGTCAATTTAATAAGTAAGTACACCAAGTCATGAACATTATGTCTCTTTGTTTCAACAAGCTTCATCAATATTAACTAAAGTGCCGCCCACCATGAAACCTAATTACCTAACCCTAACCAACGATTTTAGAAGTGAGATTGGCTGATTCCTGATTGGAATCTTGGATGATGCATGATCGTCACGCATACCTGGAGGCTGGAGCAGCTTGATTGCTTGACGTAGCTGCTAGCTGGAGTGCTGGACGCGACGACGACCTGACCTGGGGTGTGTTGCGACTTGCGATCGCCAATCGGCCGGCCGTCGATCCGTACGGGGAGTCCAGGAGACGAGCTCACGCACGAGTAGACGAGGAGTCAGGTGCGCCGTGCTGCCCGTGCAGCCCGTGCGTGTGATTTCTGCTCAGATCGGCCATCGTACAAGTAGTGGGGGCCTAGAGGCCTAGGGGGTATGTTTGGGCCGGCAAAATGTTAGTTGGGCCACAGCACAATGGGTACAACCTGTAGCTCCGCCCCTCATCAAAAGTCTGAAGACAGAGCTGCAAGACAGCCTGGTCTCTATCACCATGACAAAGCTCAGAATGAATCAATTGTGTGTCGCGTGCGAAGCAGTCTGAAGAACCTGCAAGTGTGGGGTTCATACATGGATGATGGATCAAATAGTACTTTTTGCAGGCTGCAGTTACTGAACAACGATGGGTTCAGGGTTCTCGATGAGGATAGATACGGAGAATAGAGGGACAATAGAGAACGGCGCGTCAATGACAAAATGGTAACAGAGTTATTCTCCTGTTTCTTTTTGACAAGTCCATTAAAATATGTTCAGAAAGATCTTTTCGGTACATGAACAATGCGACATAATTCATTCAGATTAGAGCATATCTAGAAAAGCCTCTAAATCCTCCCTATAGCTATTATTTGAAGGCTGTTGCAAAAAAAAAAACCCATTCTAGAAGAGTCCCTGAACCTTTTCTATTTTCTCCCTCCTCCCCTTAAACATCCGTTTCACCCCTATTCTGGGGCTCCCCTATCCAGAGCCGGCTCGCGGTTTACTTCTTCGATTCTCTGCCTCTGGTTCACTGAACAAGATGGTAAATATGTGCATAGGAAGTACGTACTTGCATTTATGTACGTATACGTACAAGCATGCATATATGTCTATCTACGTACTTGTTACGGTTTGGTCTCCAGCTCTCCATTGATGCATGGTGCATTGATCCAATGACCCTTACAGGAGGCAACACTCTACGTTCAGCTGGGCACACATTCATCATAGGATGTCGTCCAAGTCGATCTTCATCAAGGTAATTTGGGATCAAACTGATCAACATCCATAGGTAACTCAGCTACCACCGAGCAAATGAAAAAAATAGGTAGTCTCCTCGAACCATACGATTAATTGGACTCCTTAATTTATTGGGGCTCTCTATTTTTAACTAACAGGGGTGTGTTTTACGGGTTTTCTTAGAGATGCTCTTAGTTTTTAAGATGTCATTGGGCTGAGAATTTCCCTAAGGTATTTTCGCCTTTCTGCTATACATCTATAGATACATATGCTCGTGTCCTTATAAGCTATAAAGTTCAGACAGTAAAATGTCTCTCAGACGAAGAAGAAGACGAAGAAAAAGAAAGAGACAGAAAATAATTAAAACCAATGCATTTTGCATGCATGGTTCGGGCTCGCTCTAGATGTGCCGTTCCAAATTGAAGACTCCAAAATTAGGACATTGCCTACGCTTGAGCAACACCACAAACAGCACGAACACTTGCCCTGAAACCTCTCCCCTCCACCCCAGCGACCCCCCTCCTCCCACTATAAATCCTTCAAGAACACCACCACTTCCGCCCATCGAGCTTACAATAAACAAACGATCCACCTCTGCTGATCTGAGCTCGCATTTGCAGTTGAGAAGACACGACGCAGGAGACTCAGAGAGCGCGATGGCGGCGAGGTACGACGAGCTTCGCGTGACGCTACTGGGCCTGGCCCTGCTGGGGCTGCTGCTGCTGAGCCACCACACGGCGCCCGTCGACGCCGCCGCCGGCGGCAGCCGCAAGAGCAGCTTCAGCATGAACGACGGCAGCCGCCACATGCACAGCTTTAGCATGAACACCCAGAAGTCGGAGGGACACGGCGGCCACAACGGCGGCGGCGGCGGCAGCAACTGATCGATCCATCGCAAGTAATACTGTTGATTAACCTAACCCATGGCTTATACAACACCGTTACTACTAGCTACATGCAGGCGTGTGGGATCGATCGGCCAACCAACCGGAGCGTGCTTGATGCTGCTGCGTTGTTAGGTTCCGTACGTGTGTTCTTGATTTGTTCGTGTGTTTTAATTCCATATGTCTTGTTTCTCTGGTCTTGGTGGCAGCTGCATGCCTGCACCTGCCTGCCTGGATCACTAATTTCTTCTTCTTTGTGGTTCTATTTCTTGGAGCAACACAGCGACCTGTAGTAAGGGTTGTCAGTTTGTACGCCTCAATTGTTTGATTTACTTGACTGTGTATCGATTGAAAGATTTGTTAAGACCAATCCTCTGCACTCTACTTGAATTTGTTTTTTTAGACTTCCTGCTTGAATTTGTTAATTGCCTTGTCTTCACAGTTGAGTATGCACTCGGAAGCAACAAAAAAAAGACCAAATCGGCACAATCAACACGGACGAAAACACATATAAAAAAGGGTGAATCACAATCATGTCATTATAAATTTTCCACTTTGCATAAATGACACTCATATGTCTATAACATATGATTCAGAGCTCATATATCATTGTTGTATGAAGTGTTATTTCTGCAAAACGTCAACTTTATAATAGCATGTATATAATTTTTTTTTAAAAAAAAGACATAATAACATCAACGAATGGCAGAATGAAGTGGACGCATATCGAGTAACTACCCAGCCCACACTACAGTGGGTGAAACTGCACAACAGTTACTAGCAATATGCAGAATTGCTCTGCAGCTCTCTGCAGGTGCTGTGTCTGTGAGTAAAATCAATTGCTCTCGTCTACATCCTTATTACCTACAAACGTGTGAAGCCACCAAAAGAAAACGCTAACATAACAGGTGGGTGTACAACATGTCAACATGTACGAGTAACTATGTAGGCGTACACGTACATACATACACTACATACGTGCGCTACAGTATAGTGTATGTAGCTGTATACTACCATGTAAAAAAAAGTTCTATAGTACTGGAAACTACTGATCACTGCCGAAGAAACGCCCATGGTCCCCTAGCCGCTGCCATCCTGCAAGCGTAGTAATATCAGTCAGAACAAACTAGCAGTAAAAAGGATTAGTAAACAACATCTTAAATTCTTAAAAGATTACTCATCCGCACACTTTTATAAAGCGTATTGTGATTTGGAATGTGTAAACTTTGTAACCTTTGATCAATAATTAGTTTAAATTATATGCATCGTTAATATACAAAGTTATATCAATACGTTCATATTTTAAATCGCTTTTGATACAATGTTATTTTATGACAATTGATGATATATAATAAAGGAATTTAATGGTCAAAGTCTATCTTTAAAGACTTTATCAAAGCAAAATACGCCATATAAAAATAGACGAAGAGAATAGTATTCTACACATGTTGGAATCTTTGAAAAGAGCGAGGTAGGCATATCTATTGGACTATGGATCTATACAACTGATGATCAGTTTGATGAAACAGGACCGTCTAAACGTAATATCGGCCCGCCGTTTGGGAGAGTAGTTTTTCTCTGTCTAGTGCTATGTACAGGTGGCGCTGTGTGTTATAGGAGTGCGGTGGCTCCTTGCTTTTTTTTTTTTCTCTTGTTTCTCTTGTTTCCTTCTTTTTCGGTTTCTGCTTTCAATTCATGTGTTTTTGCGTTTTTACTCTCTAAATAAATAGGCAGAGCTCCTGCCATATTATTCAAAAAAGTATCTAATAGTAATATATAGAGGTTGTTCTTTTCGGTTTATCTTCTTATCTCTAAATCGAAAAATTAAATATATAGAGATGTTCTCTTCAGCTTTGGCCGGTAATACATAGAGGCTGGTAATTATATATAGAGGTGTTCTTTTCGGCTTTGGCTTTTGCAGTCTGTTTTTTCTATCTCGAAACGACGTCTTAGAACTCTTAGATATGAGTCAAATGAGACGTATCGAACTTTTCAAACTATCTTAGAAAGCTATTAAAGTTCAGTTTATAAATAAATAAGAAGATAAAAAAATAAGATAAGCTAAGAGAATACCCCCATGGTGTGTACTTGGCACATACTTCATACCTCCAGGTGCTAGCAGTGGCTCTGACGCTCATGTAGATCGTCAGCGCGATCCAAATCGCCACGAATCCGCCCTTCGACGAGAGGAGTATCAGGCACGGAATGCTCACGGCCGCTACCCCAACCTGGCGATGCCACGAGAGGAATCAATTAACGGTGTTAGCTAGTTAGTGGTTCGTTGCTGGATTAACAAGAGTTTAGACAAGTAATTAAGGCTCTGTTTGGCACAGCTCCAGCTCCACCAAATTGGTGGAGTTGGTGGAGCACCCTATTCCTAGCTTCAGAAATTCATGGAGCTGGAGTTGTGGATAAATTGAGGATGCTTAGGTGAATCATCTTATTTATATTTTAAACTAAAAATATAAACTTAAGTCACTTTATTTTAACCTACAAACTCCAGCTCTGAGGTGGAGCTGGGAGTTGGAGCTGTGCCAAACGGGTTCTAAGGTTAAAGATGGCATGCCATGGAGTACGCAGCAAACGTGTAGTCTGACGCCCCGAAGTTGATGCCGTCGAACACGAACGCCAGGGTGTTTATCGTCTGCGTGCCGGCGACGAACTGGACGTACACCAGATTGCCAAATGTTCAGGCAGATATATACAGGACGAGAGCGGATTTTTCTTCAGCCCATGCGGTTCAAAACATGTTCATGACAATCAGATCTTTACTTCAAGATTTATGCGATCCTCTTACTTCTCTTCTTACTTTTTTGCAAAAAAGTCCTCTGATTTTTCAAAATGTTACAATCGACTCCTACTTTCTTGTTCTCTCCCTCTCCTCTCTCCCCTTCAGCTCAAGTGCGCCACTGCCGTGACCACGGTGGCGCTGCCCGGACCTGCCTTGCCACACCACAACGTCGTGTCACCCCTAGTCATAGCGAGCAGAGCCACGCCGCCAACGGCGACCACAGTGTCCTCGGTAGGCGGCCAACGTTGCGTCTTCACGAGCTCGAGTGGGCGCCACGGTGTTCGCTGGTGGCGGCATGTTCGAAGGAGCCGGTTGGGTTTAGGCTGAAGGGAGAGAGAGGGAGATGAAGAGGAGGAAAAAGGATCTGATTGCAATGCTTAAAAACATGAGGGTTTTTTATAAGAGGAGGAAGGGTACTGCACGAATCTCAAAGCGATACCTGATGGACGTAAACATGCCTCGGACTGCAGATACCAGTGAATTTATATTTCCATGGACGGCAACACAGCCGATCAGTACGTGGCATGGCATCGTCTAATTAACTTCTATCGTATATGGCTACTGATATGACATTTGTGCTCGTTCTCTGAAGAAAATCATGGCTAGCGTTCGTCCGATGACTACGTATCGGGACGCCTTTGTGGATTGTTCAGATTAGACATGGGAATTGGGTCGGGTCTAAGTAGGCCAGCATAAGCACGACCCAAAATCGGTGGCACGAAACACGACCCAACCCGAATTCTAATGACCCGACCTAGAATCTAGGCACGATGGACCACCCAGCACGGCCCGATTTACAGCCCGAGTTGGTAATATATATTTTTTAAGGTGTTGTCATGCTCGGATAACTTTATGTTCTGCATGAAAGTTGTAGAAAATTTCCAGACATATCTTTTTCATGTAGACAACTTTTTCATTTGAGTAACGTATGAATTTATAAAAAAATATTTAGTGTGCTGTAGTTATTGGGCCGACGCTATCTGCCGCGGTAATCTGCATTGTTCGAGATGTTCCAGTGCTCGGATGATTTTGAGTTCTATATGAAAGTTGTAGAAAATTTTGAGACACTTCTTTTTTATGTAGACAATTCTTTCATTTGAGTGACGTACAAATTTATAAAAATATAATAATGCAGCAGTGTATTTTCCTGTGCTGTGCTCGGGCCGGCACGGCCCGACAGCGGCCTGGCGTGCTTTCGGGCCATGCCGGGCCTTAGTTTTGGCCCTCCGTGCTGGCCCGGCATGGCACGGAGAGATGCTGGGCCGGGCCAGCCCGATTTACTTAGACACGATGCACGATGAGCCCGCCCGGCCCAATTCCCACCTCTAGTTCTGATGCGCCGAACTGCATGCCGACGCTGAGCACAGCCGTGAGCGCGACGCCCAGGACAACACCGAGCTGCAGGACGCGGGCAGTGGTGACGGCCACCTTGTAGTGATCCTTGCTGGCGAACGCGCTCGCGATCATGGCCTGCGCGCAGAGATGGGAATCACCTTTTCTGAAGGATCAATTGGGTTCGACCAGGATCAATGGTGTGGCTGCTAACCTGGCCGGCGACGGCGAGCCCGTCGGCGAGGAGGGACACGTAGCCAGCCAAACCTGGGAGCACACCTAGAACGCCGCCATGTCGACCGGGCCGTGGCGGGCGGCGAGCGACGACGCCAGCGTGACGCAGAACGTCACGGCCACCACCCTCGCGAGCAGAAGGAAACCTGCAAAGACGCAAGCAGCTACTGCTTCGATCAGCCTCAAATTCCTTTCTGTAAACTAACGAAAAGAAATCCCAAAAAATGTTCGTGGCCCGATAGATGTTATCGAGTTCAAGACGCAATGACATCTTAGTTGCAATCAGTCTGATTAGGTGGACATCGAGCTCACCACACCCAAGGAAACGACCGAATTTGAGGCATTTTATGCTGGGCGGGACAACATCAACCCTCTGCATAGGCTTGCACAGCATTATCAGTGTTATCAGGTACCTGCATGCATGGCTTTCTTTTGTCAGAAAAAATAAGAAATAAATGCTGATTAGCATTAATTACACTAGTACATGAAAAATTTACTGCGAAATGACATGGGCAATGGCTGCACCGACCACACCTAGACGACAAGCAAAGATCAGCATTGGATCAAGTGCAATGTTCGCTAGATCGCCCGCGCGCCACTGAAAACATGCATGCAACAATAAACCAGGGATCAGGAAAATAAGTCGTGACATGTTCAGTGGTTTAGGACGGTGGTAGGTGTTCTGTTGAAAAAGGCACTTCAAAGATATTAATGTGTATAATTGATTCTAAATATAAAAGTGGTGATGTTGATGCTTTAAAAGCAATATGTGATTTCTATGAACTTAAATATTTTATTTATTTAACCTTTAGCATTAGAAAATTTTATAGCAAAAAGGGTTAAATATTTAATATATTCATTTGTCTAGGTTAATGGTGATTTATAAATAAATATATATATGATTCTAAGAATCTGACTATGTGTTACCTAAAATTTATATGCTTTTTCAAATAAGTTTTGTATGTATTTAAAAATATTCTAAAATGTATTAAATTGACTTGTTATTTAGTTTTCATATTATTAAAATTTGATTCTTATATTATCCTTTTATTTAATCAAAAACCCTTTCCATTTAATTAAAAGCCCTTTTTCTTTTGATCTATGACTTTCAAATATTATTAATAATAAATATAAGTTTAAAATTCATATTTGGATGTAATTTGTTATTTTGAACATTTTTTATTTTTCTACTGTTCATAGAACCGGCTTGAAACAGTAAAAGCCGGGAAAATCGAAGAAAACCGAGTGGTTCACTGCGTCTTCTTCTTCTTCCTCTGGTTTCTTCTCCGGCGAACCTTCGGCATTGGATTGCGACTTCTACGGTGTACCTTTAAAGTATTTCTTGGTATGGATGGATTCAAAAGATCGATACCTAGGACGTGGTTCGGTGGTTCATGTCCGGGGAACTCGGGGCGAGCTTAAAGCGGAGCTAGGCGGCGGCGAAATGAGAATCCGATGGTGCGGGGTTAGTTTCGGCTAGGGGGTGGCATAGTAGTGGTCTCAGGGAGGCAAGGAAGTTGGAGATGAGCTTGGGACGGTGCAGGGCGGTCCGTGGTGGCGGCAATTGCTCGTCGGAGTTCGGGGGCAGGGCAAAAAGGGGCGGTACTCTTCGAAGGCTTTGAGGCCAAATTGGAGTGCCGGGGAGCATCTATGGGTTTCTCTAGAGGTGGTGATGTCCTTAGTCAAACCCGGGAAGGTCCACGATGAGCTGTCGCCGTGTCACCCATAGTTTGGGGCGGCGGCGAACATGGCGGCGGCGGTTGAGATTGTTTGGTGGCACTAGGAGCTATGGGAAAGCTTCCTGGGTGCTCTAGGAGGCTTAGGAAGCACTCAATTTGACTTAATCTACACGGATTAACGCTAATTGCAAGAATCGGCTGTAACGGGGAAGAATTGGGGAAAACGGAGCAAGGCTCACCGGCGGCGTTCCGACGGCTCGGACGGCTCGGCAAGCTTCGTGGGTCGCGGGGGACAGTGTCGGCGACGACTTCTCCGGGCCGGGGTGAAGAAATTTCACAGCGCGGCTTCACCGTGCACGAGCAGGGCTGCGGGATGAAATGGAGGACAACGGCAGCGGTGCTTGGCCGGGGGCGGTTTGAACGAGCTCAAGGAGCTCAAGCACGGCCACGCAGCTGCTTGCGCATGGGACGCGCGGCGTACGGGCGCACGCAAGGCAGGGACAGCGCGGCGGCTTGCCTTGGCCTGGTGATGTCGGAGACGTAAAACCGGGAAGCGGAAGGCGTAATTTCCTTCTTTGGAAATGTTGCCGAATCAGGAAGCTCCTAAAACTAGCAATTCTAGATAAAATAGAAAACCTACCTTTTCTATTGTTTGGAAATCCGATTTAAAGCTTGGAAAATAATTTGTAACTCAGAAAAATAAAATAAAGATATTTATTTGTTCAGAAAATAATAAGGATTCTAAATATGTGCTTTGTTTTGGTATTTGATAAATATTTATTTTATGGAATTTCTAAATCATTTCCTTTATCTTCTTATTAGTAATAAATGTTTTTGTCACCGGAAAATATGACAAAAAATTCTGAGTTCATAAAAATATGAATATCCCATTTCTTCAATTTATTTCGTATTTGAAATATTTATTTTATGATATTTCAAATGTTCTCCAAGCCCTTTTCATTGTTTATAAAGCTTAAAATTATTAGAAAAACATAATAAAATATATTTAGGTCAAAAAATTATAGGAATGATATTTGTATAATGCATTTAATATTTTGACAAAATTATACTTTCTAGAATTTGTCATTGAATTTTTAAATGCTTTATATTTTGATATTTATGCTAATCTTTTAATGTCTTAGCAAAAATAAAGTAGAACCTTTATGCAAGGAAATAAACATGCGTCTTGATTATTTAATTTAGTTTAGTTTTTATCTTCTACCTTATGATGCGTTTTCCGATTTCCTTTCTAGGTTTGTTGTCATTTTTATGAATGCACTTTGCATTTTATTTCGCGAAAAATTTTTATGCTCAAAATTTAGGGATGTTACAGTGCCCCACCAACTCTGCCAATATTGGTGGAGTTAAAGCTATGTCAAACGGGGCCTTAAGTCGTTTCTCCTCTGCTTCTAAGTTGTCATCAAGGATTAATTCCACTGTAAGTTCTTCATCTATCCTTTTGGTAGTTATGTGTGCAAATGTGTGTTGTTCAACAATTGTAAATTGTTCGCCGCTATATTTGTTCGCATATTCCATTTTTTTTTGTGAAATTTGTCATAATAAAATATGCAATTAAAATAAGGTCTATATTTTTAAGGGTCAAATTTTTGTATGCCATTGTATAGTCAGATAGTCTCTTATGTGCCAATGCTTAGTGACCTCTTTTTTATTTGTCATCACAGTTGCTCTAATATTATCCTGTATTCCATTATCGAAAACTTATCTTTTTTCAAGCTATGTAAACATATCAAAAAGTTCTTAAAAAACACAGTGTTATCATATATACAATATTTTTCAATTTATATATTTTTTGATATTTTTACAAAAGTTTTTAAAGCAACGAGCTAGACGACATTTATGACACAAGTGACGTTGCTAAATTCGAATCCATAGCATGGTGAGGTGTAGGGGTGGGGGGCGGAGAGATCGTGGTGCGGTATACTTGAAAGGCCGGTGACTATTTTTTTAAAATGTGTTCTTTGTCCCGTTTTGGTTTAAAAACCAAAACCGGTTTTATCTCATTCACTCAATCGGTAATATCGGACGCACAAATAGTCCATAAACTTATGGAACAGTGATTTTAGATGATTTTAACTGATGTGGTAGCCCATTTCGTAGTTTTCATTAACATAGTAATCAATGTGTGCAAACTATGTGTCCGCCATTCAGCCAACGCTACCTCATGGATTATCCAACACACGTGCAAGGAATTAGCTAGCGCGAACACGTACTTTACCCCTTAACATGCACACTTGTGTCTAGGCCTAAGAAAACCTAGGTGAGGTGGAGGATCCCATCTTAGGGATGAACCCCTGACCGGTTGCTCGCACGAGTGTGTAAATGGATATCCGAATTATTAGAAGCATCCGAATAGACAGAGAACGAATATGATGTAGATTTTTTTTTATGTGTTATAACATTCTCTTTATTAAAAATAAGAATATAAACTTGGATGAAAAATCTACATCCTATTTATATCCTATCGAGTAAAAAAGATAAAAAAATATGATCCGAATATCCGAATTGATATGCCTATGCACAACAGCGAGCAAACCAAACTCTAGGAACCTCTCACAAACTAGCGTTTTGGTTTAATGCAAAGAGCTGAGGAAACATCCGTGGTAACAAAGCCGACGTGACTTGGTGTGCTGTTCTATGCCTTCTTTAGACTCCTTTTTTGAGAGAAATGGTGATACTCTCTGTCTTTTTACCATGACATGTAGATCCTATCTGCAGAGGGCATGCAGAGGATATTCTTATTTCAGAGAGGTAGCTATTAGGGTTCACAAACCTATTTTGGGACCCGAAACCGCCATTTGGGCGGGCCGGTTTTTGGCCAAAAAGGTAAAAACTAGTGAAAAACCGCTTAAATTCAAATTCAAACTGTCAAGAAGCAGTTGACGGGCGGGACGGTTTTTTGAGCCGTTTTTGGCGAGAAACCGCCGGTTTTAGCGAGAAACTGGTGAAAAAATCAGGAAAAACGTGAAAATTAAAAAATAAAATAAAAAAGAGGTCTGAATTTTTTTTAAAAATTAGAAAAATCATAAATGGGTGGGGTATATTTGTTGGTAATTTGTTTAATCATGGAAAAATTTGGAAGAACTTTTGATAAATATATGACATCTGGAACATATCAATATCAAGTAAATAATCTGATATTGGGTACATCAATTCAATGAGATGAACCTTATACATGTTTTGCTCCTTCATTGATGCTATACGTTCCTTTAATCTTATAGAGCTATGACACTTGTTTTGACATATTTTTTTTACCGTAGTTTGTGATATGCATGGTAGTTTTCAACAAAAACATATATTTGAACAAGGACAAAAATTTGGCATGACCTTTGCTAAATATTTGAGAGTTGGAACATATCAACACTAAGTGAATTGCATACATACATACATATATTACATTGCATATGATAATAGACATATCAACACTAAGTCATATGATAGACATATCAAGGTTTTGAAAACTGTTTGGTGACCCGAAACGAGTGATTCACGGTAGCAAAACGTGTATCGTGTGGTGGTGGTGACAAAAGAAAAAAGGAGCAGAACAATCAATTAGCAAGTGTACAGACCAAGCCTTCTAGAAACAGTCCAATTTTTCAAAAAACAGTTTTTCACTTTTGCACAACTTTTTTCGCATAAAATATCATGATAATAATCTCAATTTAAAATTTTGCTTTCTACAAAATGTTCTAAAAAACTTCTAGTTTTTTAATAAGATTTTTTAATTTTTTAAATATTAAATTCAAATTTAAAATTTTAAAACACGTTGGTTTTTACCGGTTTTTGAACCCTGGTAGCCATACAGCCAGCAAACTGAGTAGCTTGCGTGAAGAAAACGAGTAATCCGAGGAGCCGGTGGGTGAGTGCTCCTCCTTTAGAGCATCCACACCAGAAACTCTATCCCTATTTTCTCTCTCTTCTACTCTATTTTCTCTCTCCATTACTCTATA
Organism: Olyra latifolia; assembly: GCA_036346145.1. Classification (NCBI taxonomy): domain Eukaryota; kingdom Viridiplantae; phylum Streptophyta; class Magnoliopsida; order Poales; family Poaceae; genus Olyra; species Olyra latifolia. The sequence goes on along the minus strand of CM070523.1, from coordinate 4,498,002 downwards.
ATTCCTTCACACTTTACACTACACTCTAAAAGATTCCTTCCCTCTACCAGAAACTCTATCTTTAAAACTTCTATTTTTATATCCATATAGAGTTTTTACTACGGATGCTCTTAGTCCTCACCACACCCGTCACCGGCGTCCTAGTTGATTGATAAGTACTGCCTCCCCGAGATGCGGCCATGCGATTTATGCGACCAATAAAGGAAGAGATAAGTACGGGACGGCCGGGACGTGTGGCGCGAGCAGCCCGACCGCCGCGCTGTACGTCGGGAACGGCGGCTGGTGATCGATACTTTACGGACGCACCACGTCGTCGTCACTTGGACGCACGCACGTGGCAGAATCATCCATGGTCCCGCCAATTTGTCAATTCCTCGTTCCATCTCGTGAAGGATTTCGCTCCATGAAAAGATAGAGAAAAGGAGCCAGGGTTACGGGTTACACAGGAGGCAGAGGGAGTGTATGTATTACGGGCATGTTAGTTGTATATATAGTAATGCATAACCTAAAGTGTGGCCTATTTTTTTTTTGTCACATTTGTCGCAAGCTTAAAAAAAATTGAAGAGATAACATGTTAAGAAAGTGTGGCGCGCCGTAAAAACCAAACACAAGCCTAATCATGCTATCACAATTGTGGCGGATGGTGGTATTGTTTGGCATTGAATCAAATAGGCCCTGCGTCTACAATTAATGATAGGGCAGGATGCTCCATAGAGCGTCATGCGTGCACCGTTTGATTTGCCTGGCGATGTTTGATATGATTTATTGTTGTCGTTTGTCGGTTTTTGCACCATAAACAAGAGTTTTTTTTTCGGAATGAACCATCCGGTTGTTCAAAGTTTTGTTCTTCAAAATTCTCAAGGACATGGATTTTCCACAAATATAAGGTCTCTCTTTCTCTTCCTCTTCGTCCCCATTCCTCTCTCCGCTCTATCCTTGGTGGGTGACACCAGGATGATAGGCCTCCCCTAACATCGACCACGGCGTTGAGGGCCCCAACTGCCACATCTTGGTCGCTGACGCCCCTCCCTTCACTATGGTGTCGCGGTCGGGCCGTGCGGCATCCGATACACAGCGATCAAGGGCCTTAGCCACTGTGGTCGGACTATCGAAGGAGAAGGACCGCTGTGATGGCTCTAGCCACCGAAGGGGAGGGAGGAGAAAGGAATTGGGATGAAGAGGGGTCTTTTTGCAAAAAAAAAAAAGATAAGGATGGCTGCACATGTATCTAAAAACACAAATAATCGATTCTCATCGTGCCTGAAAATACTCATATCTATAGAAAGACATTACCGAAATTAAAAGATTTTTTTTAAGATGGTACAACCCGGATGCACACAACTCACACCACAACACCACACTCACACACTCTGTATGTGTCCAGTACACACGCAGAACTAGATAAGAGGCCCTACACCTCCGTACGCGGGCACGCGTAGTCCCACTTAACACACACGCGTGTGCCCCATGATTTAATCTCGGGTGTACCGTCCCGGGATTAAATCCCGGAAAACATGCGACACGCGCGTCGAGCAAAGCTCGAACGCGGGCGGGCAGGCTGCCGTCGGCACGCACTACCACTGAGCCAAAGCTCAGTCCGCAAATTAAAAGATGTTTAAACAAGCACTCCAGCTTCTTGATTGCATGCACTCCTTGAAGCTCTTTGAAATTATCTATAACCTATAGAGGTAACCAATACTGCAAAGCCGTGCATCCACGTCATCGGAAAAACGTCGGCCGTCTGATCTACGCCTCCGGCTCAATCCGTCCGTCCGCTCGCTGCCCAGCCCTCAAAGACGGATTGCTAATGCAAAAAGGCCCTTCTGTCTTTTGATTTTACGTCCGCGTCCTCCGACCGTCATAGCCGTTCAATCAGCCCATCAAGCGGCCTTCGCTTCGTCATTTTTGTATTTAGCCCCCTCATCTTTTTAGTACTCAACCCGCCGTCCTCCGCCCACCCGAACCCTCGCGCCTCTCGGCCTCCCTCGCTCCGCGATCCTCGCCTCGCCGCTTGATCCGCCCATCGCTCGGTGTCCACGCCGCCGAGGGCTGCGCTTCGCGTCGGCCGCCTCATCGCCGCGCCCCTCTTCCATCTTCAACGGAGTCGTCCCACCGTTGGCTCCATCGTGCCCGACCCGCGCCGTCGCTGGAGCCGTCGTCCCCGGCCACCGCCACCACCAGATCCATCGTCCTCGAGCCGCTCGCCGCCGGATCCGCTGTCCCGCCACCGCCGCCACCGGATCGGCCGTCCTCGAGCCACGCCGCCCCACCGCCGGGTAAGGCCGCCTCAACCCTAGCCGCCTCCTCCTCCCGCCTCTCTTCGTCGCCCTCCTCCGTCCTCCTTCGCTCCGCCGCCGGATCCGCTGCCCCGCCACCGCCACCACCGGATCCGCCGTCCTCGAGCCGCACCGCTGACGCCCTTGCTGCTCAGGACCTTGATGGCCTTTGATATCTTTGCAGCCGACTGACTCCACGACCTTGCGACGAACTCCATCGTCTCCGTCGGGATCTCCAATGGCTGGACCATCATCGGAGGCCACTTCTCGGGTTGCCTTCTTCCTCGATGCCCACGAGTCTCTTCAGCTGGCCATTGTTGTGCTGCTGCTGCTGCAGACATTGCTCCATTGCCTGAGAGGAACAAAAGGTTTAACACTGACCCATGACACTGTCAGTAGTTAGTAGCCTTTGCGTCTGATTAATATAGCTTAATTACAGTAGAAACAAGCCTTCGATATCTCCGCAGCCAACAGACTCCAGGACCTTGTGAGGAACTCCATCGTCTCCGTCGGGGTCTCCGCTGGCCGGACCGTCGTCAGAGGCCCCTTCTCTGCCGGGTCACCTTCTTCCTCGATGCGCTACGCAGGCTCAACCTTTGGACCAGCTTTGGATGGTATATTTTTTTGATACGTCTATTTCTGTGTGCTGGATACATCTATTCACTGCATAATTATACTCCCTAATACAGCAAATCACAATAACCCCCGAACTTATGTTTCAGGTCCACCACAAAGGGTCTTATCTGTTGTCTGCATTCTTTTCTTGCAAGTGGCGGTGGTGTGCCATTTCAACTGTTCCAAGACAAGCCCTTAGTTTGTCGAAGGTGGCAAACAATGTATTCGTGATCGAATCGCATAATGGCACGCCATATCTTGGCCGATCAACTCAAGAATTACAAGCACAAAGTTAATTTATAATTTCTTTACCATTCGTCTCTCAAAATTAATAAGGACCAAATCTTGGCTAATCAACCTAAATAATATATTAAAGCACAGGTTAACTTATATTTTATCTTCTGTTCGCCTCTAAAATTCTGAATGTAGCACTCATTTATCTCGTATGATGTAAACACATTCTTTGCATTGACAACGATTATAGAATGAGAGGCCTATGCATGGACCATACCCAGAGTGGAGGAGTATTGGAATCAATCTCAAAGTGCTTTGAGATCTGCTCCAATGCATAATCTTTGCAGATAAATGGATTCTTGAGTTTGGCAAGCAAAATAATAACCTCAAGATTGGCCACACTCTTTTGATCGACAATAAGATCCCAATGGTTGGGCCTCGAGTTTGAACAGGCGTAACCTTCTGCGTGCTTGATTGGCATTTTACAAGCTCAATTTCAAGCATGCTTTCTTATTCATAGTTACATAATTACATTTACCATTCAGCAAACAAGGCCCCTAGAAACAAGTTAAATCGTGCTCAAAATATTGTAGAGTTCAGTCTCCAAAACTAGGATGATAGCAGTACGCTTTTATAGTGAATTATCTAATAATTGAATCAGATAGGACTAGAATTGAATACTGAATTTCTCATTTTCCTTCTAAATATTATTTCCTCTAGCACACTATTCTTTTTTGTCAGACCATGGTTTATCTATTGCACAATGCCCAAAGTTAAGAACAGAAGGAGTAAGACAGAAGCAAATTTATTTGGTGATAAACCTTCAAAGGTATAGCATATCGAGTAAGACAATGAAGAATTTATTTGGTGATAAACCTTCAAAGGTATAGCATATCAAGATTGTATTTCCTTTTTCATTAATGTTCATGTACTTCTGTTACTTTTTTTAGTTCATCAAGCTAGCTTTTTGTGAAAATTTAACAAGATTCTTATGATTTCTGCGTATTCTTTTACCATTTTGAGAAGTTGCTTCCAAAATATTTTTTCCTTACTTTCCAGACTGTTGCAGAAAAGGAGCCCTGATAGAATTACGCTACAAATTCATGGTGTAGAGGAAGCAGCTCCTACTGGTCAGCGTCATTTGTTTGGACATAATTTGTACTACATTATTTACCTTTACCTCTTTTGTGATACATTCATGTTTTGGTTGTAAGATGGATAGTTAGGAGACTAGGAGAGCAAAATTCAGACCAGCCCAGCTGCACCTACCAAAGGCAATGGAAGAACACAGATCATTGGATATTGTATATGGCCTTCGACCTATCAATTTCATGGCTTTCGGCTTTATTTGTCTTGGAGAAATCAAAACCGGAATTGACAATTTCTCTTTGTGATGCTTTTAGAATTCTTTTTTTTGGTCTTGCGAACTCTCTAAATCAGGATCAACATTATCTCTATTCCCTGCTCTCTGGTTTCGATAGATTTGATGAGATATGATAATATGCCCTTGTGTGAGGGGCTTTCTTCCTATTCTTACTTATATGCCTGCAACCTAAATATCATGCAAGCAGTCAATCTGTAAGTTATTGCACTGCTACCTTCAGGCTATAAAACAGTTAGGGTTGTAGCTATCAATTTGCATATTCCTAAATTACAATGCCATCAAAGAATGGCTCTCTACTTTATGTCGTACAAGTAGTGTTCCATTGTTAATCTATGATTTATTCTGGCATACATTTGTGCGTTTTTTCCTTTATTGCTCTGATGCAGATGGATGGGATGTCATTTGAAGTGAAACATGATTCTTCCTGTAATATGATTGGGCACCTTTGTAAGGATACCTACAAGCAACTGAGCAGCCCAAAAACAAGGTAATTCCAAGGCTATTTCCAGCCATTTCTTTCTTATATTAGCTTCTGAAATCAGTGGTACAAACATGTTTTGATTTTCTTATGTACATTGCTTCTGTTATTTATTTATTTATATGCAATAAACCACTTATCCATTTACTTTACAAATTGTGAGTTACCTTTGGGTTGGGCAGATGGTGATCCCTCATGAAATTTCTTGCTTATATTTAGTTTGTGTGTGGTAATGAAGTAAACATTGTTTTCATACAAGAACTCATGATATCTTAGGCTTTTGATGCCCTTTTCTGATTTTTTTATCTTGCTTACCATTATTTTACTTTTGCTTCCTCCTAACACAATGTATTGGGATTTGTAGACCATCATGTTGTCAGCTGTTCCAGAGTTTTTTTTCTGCTGCATATGTATTGATGTTACATCTAAGAAAAATGGTGAGCTACCGAATAAGTGAGGCAGAAGGATAGAAAAATGGTTCAAGTGAAGACTTCTGGTAGAATAGTATTAGTTGTTACTAATGTATAAATGTATAAGGTACGCCTGATACCAAACAAGAAACTTATTCTCTATTATAAACATGTGACACTTTTGTTCATAGGTCCTTGCTGAATTTAGAACTTTCCTAGTAGATTTTTTATGCACTACGAAAGACCACTGCTATAGTTTGTCCAGCCAGCTGCAGCAAAATGTACCTACAGTTTGTAGCACACGGTTAAGATCTCCTTATATTTTAGCTAGAAATAGCTCCTTTGTAATTTAATCCAAAATACAGTTCATAGTCAGCAGAAGACCCGAGACGCGCGCGCTAGCGTGCAATCCATTCTAGTTCAACATTATAGCTGAAGCATGCGGCCGTGCAAACAAATACAACTGTACGCTACCTAGAGTGCTAGACAAGCACGTGAACGAAACCCAGAACGACATATATAGGATTTGAGCCCATGCATGGCCGTCCTCACTCCTCAGCGGCTCAGGCCAGCTGAATTAACACAAAAGCGAGACACACGGGAGATACCCACCCGATCCGGCAGGCGTCTGTATCACGTATGTTTCCTAGCAGTCTTCTATTTCTGACTTTACAAACTTTTGTACAATTCATTCGTTACTAGTTGAGTGCCCGTGCGTTGCGACGGAATTTTAAAGGATTGATAGGGAGATCCTAAATCATTTCCACCCATTGCAGCAAAAAAATGTTATATACTATATAGTTATATATTGATCATAGAGATACAATATAATAATGATACTATGTAGGTAAACACTGAGTCAGATATAGGACCGATCAGATATATGACCGACCATTCTACATAAATCTATTTACAATTATACATATATATCAGAGAAATCCGACCACGCTAGACACATCACATGAGCATAATCATTAGCCATTAAAATAATTACACGTAATAAAGATTTGCTGAATAAATTATACAGCTATCGTATAGCATATTCATTCCTTTCTCTGTCGCTTCTACTATCACATAGACATATTTTACAGCAAAAGCATAGAAGATTGAAATTAATACATAGTCAGACCATCACACAAACACTTCATCGGGTTTAGGGCGAAGAATCCCCCACCACTAAGGAGAAATGGGTCGAACTCGCTCCTTCTGGATGCTTGCTCTGCCCTGGCCGCCATGTGCGCACTCCACCTAATCAATGGTTTCTGAATTAAAAAAAAATGTTGGCAGATGACATTAGAGAAGAGATAGATGAATTTGAAATTGATAATGGAGCATCGGTTGCTTTTAAACTGGAAGGAACAATCATCTCGAATACATATGAGCAAACAGCTAGGTCCTAGCAAAGCCTAAACACATCCATGTGTTAACCAAGTGGACGGCAATAAAGTTCCGCACTACCATCAGTGCTCAACTTCTTATGAGATGGTATTAATATCTAGAAGAAAATCAACTACCACAGAATTTTTTTATTGCTCTAAGGCTTAATTTGCAAACATGTCAAGGGTACTCAACTTGAAAATCTTCCCGATATTATCTTCTGTAGCAGAATAATATTTCCAAAGGTATCTTATAAATAGATGATGCATGATATATATCCCATTCGGCAAACAAATGTTCAAAGGATTCATAGAAATGCCATTTTCATGTGATCATTATGAGCAAAGTTCATTACCTCCACTAAAATTGGTAGTATTATACTAACAAGAATCAAAGTAACTGCACATTGGACTTCTTAGCTCCACTGTTGTTACAGGCATCAAGTATGTAACTCAAATTAACTCCCATGTCATAGAATGCCTAGGCACCTCAAACAGAAAATGTGGATAAGTGTTGCCTTGACTAAAAAATAATTATCAGCAACATCTCAGAGGGACGCATATATTGTTTCACAAAAAATGTATCGCACACAAGTAAACGAGCAAACAGATATGCATTTCAACATTGACAAAATATTGTCGTATATCATGAAGGTAGATCAAAGGCAATAGAGTGTATCGTCTGATATGGGTTGAACTGTCATGCAAGGTCTATGTCCTAACACCAACTATGCCCTCAACGACCATGGCATGCATTGCCATGCCACCAAACTAAAAACAAATCAGGTAGGAAAAAAAACCTGAAATCTGCCCGAACATGTTCTACAATAATTTGATGGATTATCCACTTCAGCGTGTATTATCACATGACCAAAAAGCATATTGCAGCAGAATGGTGTACGAATGAATTTCAAGTATAAAGGATAATTATAATTGGTGAGGCATTGTGTTCCTATGCCAAGATAGCAAAAACACACTTGCATTCATCTGTTGATAAAGCAGGTAGCTGCAGGAGATAAGCTTAGCTAGCACATTCAGTTAAGCCAACTTTGAAAGTGCCATTAAGCGATGGAAGTCTTAGTATGAGAACTCCAGAAGTAATTAAGTGCAAAAATTAGCACTTAATTACTTAGTATGAGAACTCCAGAAGCGATGGAAGTATATTTTCATGGTTCTAGGTTATCGGGAATGAATGAGTTGTGTGTCAGTAAAATTTGCTTATCAAACGCACAATCCCAGTCAACTGCGTCATCTCAATAACCTATCAAAAAAACAACTTACTAAGGAGAAGCAAAAAGTACATGCTAGAAATCAGTAGAGTCAGAAAAAATTGTGCGAACCTCTCTATCTTGCAATTCTTTGAACCGTGGCAGCAGCAATCAATCTGCAAACTCAATAAAGGAAAAGGGAGTAGTTCTCGTTTTCCTTTTCTAGAAGCTAGTTGGTAACCTGATAGGAAGAATTTTTTTATTAAGAAGATTAAACATTCATCCATAAAAAAAGTATAGAACAAAACATGTATAGGATTCCTTTTTACATAGGGTAATGCACTTTGTGCAATAAAATATCTTAGCACTGATCTCTGAATCTACTAACATTGTACAATACCAATGAACACTTGTTCTAACAACCTGGCTTATTTTTTCCCTAGACCAAAAGGCATCGTGAACAAATGTATACCACCTCCATATATAACTGTACAAAGCATAGAGCCATGTCTGTTGACGACTGCATAAAAACACCTGTCCAAGCAATAACTCTGAAACTAAACTAAACACCTGTCCAAGCACCAGAATAAGGGGGAAATACCAGGTAAAATGTAAACACTCATTGCCAGGATGCTTTCATATCAGAACACACAAACATGTAACATATTACAGAAGAACTAAGAAGCACTTGATTCTAATATGTAGAAACAGATTCTGTAACTGTTGGATATTGTTTTCCATGCACACTAATGGGGTAAAGTAGAATGTGCTGGACAAGCTTAGACATAATGCATTTTCATACAGAATGTGTAAAAACTCCATAACCTATAGGAAAATAATCATCCAGTTATAGAAAGGTAATCTTTCTAAGTAAAACACTAAATCACAAACTACCATGTGGTTTGCTGCAAACTCAAGGTTTGCTTTTACAAAGCACTAATGAAACAAATTAAGTGCTACAGCACCAATACGCATTGACAAATGTCAAGGAAGTGCTAGTGTGAGTAGTGTCTATAACACGTGCCAGATGAATACCCCACATGTCAATGTGTGTGTATATATAATTAAAAAGGTGCACGATCAACCTATCTTCAGTTAACAGTTCTTTTACCCCACTCAGAAACAGTTTTCCGCTAGGAGGTGAGACGGATCTCAATAGAAATACCTTATGTTTTAGTGTTTGACAATTTGAGCACTAAACAAGCAAGCAATAACTAAGTCGACTTATATTCTCTGTCTTGCCAATGCATGAAAGCAGATAAGCACATGCAGGGAAAAAAGAAGCACATGCAACGGAATCCTACAGGCTGTGCATGAGACCAATACAATGTCTGTTTCTTGACCAGTCTGTAGAAAGCAAAGGAACATTCCAAAAAAACATGTTTAACAAAAAATGTTCACTGATTATATAAGCAAGGACAAGTGACACCATCAGATGATTGACTTACAGGTATAGGCGTAAACTTTTATAAATTCAATTATTAGCTCAAAATTTCATGGATCATTAGCTCCTTGAGACAAACCACCAGGTTTCTGCATAGGGATTTATTTAGTTGGTAAGCCAACTTTTTCATAACTTTTGGCTCCTCAATGGAGGTAAACAATATTTTAGTTTATGCTAACATGCTTTTCAGGTTCAAACCTAATAGTGAGTGTGCGCATAAGAAAAAGGTCAAGGGTCTTGTGGGTTCACTGGGTGGAACACTGAAAATGGAACTCTTTCTGCACAGAACAAATATTTTCTGCATTTATGTCACTTGACACTATATCAATGCACAACAATCAAGGTGTCTAAAATTCATGACTGATGAGACATGTGAATCCCCTTCACACAATTAGATATATGGACTAATCAACCCATGTTGGTTTAGTGGTTTTAGTGTTCCGACCTAAGCATGAAAGTTTCAGACTTTGATAAAAAAAATAATTAAACAAATACATTTGAGGCAAGGGTTAGGACCATATGATAGTTAATTGTAGAATTGTAAATTAGATAGAAATCAATAGCATGAAAGAACTAATCAACCCATTTTGGTTTTAGCATTGAGACCTGAGCATGAATTCTATATAAAAAAAATATGAATTCGATAACCATGCATGGTGTTAAGAGTCAACTACTTGTTTTAAATCTAGAAAACCAAGCATGATAGAAAAGTATAAGAACTCAACAGTTTAGCAATATTTGTATAATCAAAAGATCAGTACAAAACAAATCTAACCCATAATCCAGTTTTTCCATTTGGCTAGAGCCCCAGAACAACTGCATGCTGCAGGAAGATAATGCTTCAGAAAAATATTAGTGAGTATATTATGTTCATTGCACATTTGCAGTCAGGTTACTCAAATCACTTAATCCAGAATCTTTTGTTCAGAATAACATAAATCTGGTAGCATTCGGACCTGCACTTGATGAGCTCAGAGGACAGGCCAGAAGGAGACGGCGACTCGGCGCCGGCGCCGCAACAACCTGCTGGTTGACGGTGAGTGAAGCGCGCTGGCTCCGCCCACACACCAGTTCAGCATTACAATGTACTTCGCCAAATGAAAGCAGACGAGCACAAACCGAACGGAGATCGGCCGATCGGCGCCACAGGAACTTCTGTATGGGCGCTGAACGCGCACACTAAACCGTGTTAGGATCTGGTTAAGTGGGCAGTTTACGGAGAATTTCTTCGAGGGTACAAGGAGCGGGCTTACGAATTCACGGACGATACCCTTGTAGACAAGGATGGGGACGGTGATTTAATTAACCTGCATACACTACTGTAGGCATGGAGCTGTAATCATACTGGCGTATGCCAAACTTTTCATTTTGGAAGGATCCTCTTACATCATCACTCGTGAATGTGAATCCTAAGACCACCTAAATTATCTATGCTCATTGCATTGATACCAACCAAAAGATCTCCTTAACCTGCATACATTAGAGTAGGTATGGAGCTGTAACTATACTGTCCTAATACCTTACTGTAGACCAAAACCTCTATACCTGAAATACTATCATACATAAATAATTCCTTACAGCCTCTGAATACATAAATAATTCCTTACAGCCTCTGAAATGATTTATCTATACGATCTCTAAAAGATTTTTTACTTCATTAAAGAAAACACCATTTGGCTGCCATAAGAGAGTTGAGCCCAAAAAAAAGCACACGTAATCCACAACAATGTCAGTTCTAAGACCATATCAATGATCACCATAGGAGAGGGTAAACCAAAAAAAAAATAGATAACCCTGTCAATTCTAACACCATATCAATGATGATGCACAGCACAAAACTGTCTATATGTAATTAAGTAATGATTTCAAGAAAAAAGATAGATTGCATAGCAATATATACCCTAAATTGAAACTTCCGTTATCCTGAAAAATTCTCCACAAACTCTAAAAAGATTTATCCAATTTGCAGCATAGCCATGGAGCCAAGTAATGATTTCAAGAAAAAAGATAGACTGTATAATAATTACTGTCATCTAAACCTCTATTACGCTGAAAAATTCCCCACAAACTCTAAAATGATATATCCATACCATCTCTATAAAATTTGTTCTTCAGGTGCTTGATTAACTGATGCATTCACTTCCACCGCTTCAGTGGTTTCATCGACCTCTTTTTCACTCTGAATAGAGTCGAAAAGCCTCCTCACAAGTTCCATCTTTCAAATCCTTAACAGGGAGCTTCCTCTTACGGAGTTCATTCTTCAGATCAGTGACTCTCCATTGATCAATAGGCCGGTTGTTTAGCACAGGGTATGATGACATGGTGACTGCCAACAGAAGAAACCAGTCAAAAGCAGAGAATATAATAATATATCATCACATCTCAATGATTTATTAGTTATTACCATTGTCACATTGTTTTTCTGTCATAAAGATGGATAGTTCATCCATAGCAATCCAATGGCTCATAGTTGAAATCTACGACGGTTGATCATTCTATGCACGAGCACTTCTAAATCCCTCACCATCGCATTTAATCGGGTAGACGCTAAGAATAACATAGAGGGCATCCTAAATCCTCACCGAAGACAAATCGGGCCAAGAGGCTAAGAACAACACAGAGGGCATCCGAGTAGCGCCACCTGGCGCCGAAGAACGGACGGCACGGACGGCGGACGACCCATCACCGAGATGCCAAAACCCTAGCCTCGAAGCACGCAGCGCCGATCAAAACCAAACCCTAGAAAACCAACCAAAATCGCAAACACGCGAGGAGATGGTCGATTCCACCCACCAGTGCGGCGAATCCTCCGAGACCACGAGCTCTGAAAAAGAACAAAAATGCACCCAAAAATCTCACCTCGTCGCCCGGATCCGGTAGTTGTCGAACTCCTCAAGCACGGACCACACCGAGGATCGTGCCGTCGCCCACCTTGTCACCATGGACTACCATGGTCGCCTCGTCGAATCCGGTGGCACAGAGTAAGATGCAGCGAGACGAAGCCGGTAGAAGTGTCCAAGCACCGGCGAAGCGAAGAAGAAGGCAGAGGAGCGAGAGGCGGCCGGCCGGCGCGTAGGGAGCGTCGGACAAGAAGGAGCGAGAACGCCGGTGTCAAACCTAGATCCCGGAGGCGGCGTTGGAGACGGAGGCGGAGGCAGGTGGCGGAGCGAGAGCGACGCCGTGGAGGCTGGGGCGAGGCCGATGCCGGGCGAGGATGGCGGAGGAGGCGGTGGGAGGAGGAGGCGAGGAAAGAGGAGGAAGGCGGAGGGAGGAGGGGGGTGAGGTGAGGAGGGAAAGGCGGAGGAGGCTGGGAGGAGGAGGAGGAGAAGAGGGAGGCGCGGCGAGGAGGCTGTGAGGATGCGTGAGGGCGAGGAGGAGGAGGAGCAGGCGGTGAGGGGAGGAGGAGGAGGAGGAGGCAGGCCGAGGAGGGGCGGAGAAGGCGGGGAGGAGGAGGGGGAGGGGAGGAGGGCGCGAGGAGGAGGCGGGCGGGCAGGAGGAGGCGGATGGGGAAGGAGGACGGGTCGCGGAGGAGTAGGGTTGGGAGTGGGGAGGGGCGAAGGCTAGCGGAGGAGGCGGCGTGATGGGGAAGGGCGGGGCTGCGGGAGGAGTAGGGTTAGCCAGGGCGCGCGTTGCGTTTGGTCCGTTGGTCGCGAGATGGACGGCTCAGATCGCACGTTGGTGAACTCACCACCACCACCATAAGACAATTTAGAATAGTAGAGATATATATATCCTCGTACTAGTTGAGAGCCCGTGCTTTGCGTGTGGATTGGTGGGACGCAGACGGGCGTCGACGCGCTCGTGTGTGGATTGGTGGAGAGGAGGACGCGGATCAGGGTGTGGACAGCCGTTAGATTAAATTGAATGGTTCAGATTGTTTTGATGAGCCATCACTCATCACCGCAACAGCCTTTTTAGGAGTAGAGATGAAACTATCTTGCACATTACTACATTAGTTGCTAAACTTCTAATGACCATGCATGATGGAGATGTCAAGATCGGATGAGTTAAATTTCAGAAAGGAATAATAATCCAAGGCTCGTGTACGTACAAACTTTTCCCTCAGAAACCAGCAAAAGTTCCAACACCAATGCTATATCGATCGACCTAGATAAATACTCCATCTGGTCCAAGAAAAATGATCTAATAGCTGAGTAACATCAACGCCTACGACAAGACATGGTCTGATGGTCTAGTACAACATCGACCCCCTGACGAGGATACGTAGACAGGGAAGGAAGAGGCCCGTAGTCCTGTACACATTCGCCAGTCGCCACTGAGAAACCGAGAGGACACGGGACACCCAAGCACGATGCATGTGCATGCAAACCGACAACATTGTACATTAGGATTTTAGCAGCGTATGTGTGTATTCTACCGAAGCGTTCACGTTCAGGATGATCGAGTTTTGTCACGCGGGGTACAAGTCGGAGACGCTTTTACATGAGCCATGTCGTTCTGCATAAAATATGTAGAAGACTGAAGGGCTGCAACGACTGCATGGGCAACCATTTTTTTTTTGTTTCGTTCACTTTCCCATTCTCTTCCTTATATTCTTTTCTTTTCATTTTACACCGTCTCTAAGAGCATTGTTCCTTCGAAATGAATAATATAGAAAAAGGAGAGTGAATTCTTCGGAAAGGGAATAAAAAAGAAAATCCCTTTCGAAAGTAAATGGTGAACAAAATTTGTCAGAGCGTTGAAAGGAATGAGATACCCATTCTAACGGGAACGAGAATAGGGACGGGACTCCTTTAAAGATGATCTTAGCACGTGAGGGGTGAGGGGATCGATGCCCCGCATCTCCAAGAGAGAGCTAGTGGTTTGTTACTTTTCTTTTATTTTTTTTACTAAGAGCATCCACACCAATTACTCTATCTCTATTTTCTCTCTCTTCTACTCTATTTTCTCTCTCCATCCCTCTAAAATTCCTTCACACTTTATACTATACTCTAAAAGATTCCTTCACTCCATCAGAAACTCTATCCTCGCCATGTTAGCGCTACAGTGCATATAGCGCTACTGCTGTGGATGCTCTAATGGTTTGATACGTTTTGCTGCTCAAAATCATCACTAGCTGCAAATATGAGACATCCACCTGGTTCTGGTTTCTGTGTTTTCCTTTTGGGAGTGATTAAGAGCAAGTTGCCTGATAATAAAATAAGTGTCAGTCGATTATTAATAAAATTGCACTATAACTATACTAAAATTGCACATTCTAAATAAGTACAAATTTAGTTTTACCAGTGTACAATTTTAGATTGACTGAAACAAACATGATGATTTGAAATATAGGAAAATAAAAGCATATAAGCACATGTATTCGACAGATTTATGCATCAACAAAGTATAGAAATCAACAAATAAAACTGATGATTGATAAGTAGCAATTTTAATACTAAAATTGCACCTTTGTAAGCTGTGCAATTTTAGTCTTACTAGAGTGTAATTTTAGATTGACTGATAGTTAAGAAAATTTGAGTCGCCCGAGAATTAGCAATTCTGTTTCCTTTTTGCGGTTTTGCCATTCACGGCGGTGCCTGCATTCGGTTGGCACTGACTGGGCGTCTCCTGCCGTGCAAACGCAACGAAAAATGGGCCGTTACGGCTTTCCAAAATGATCAGAGACGGTCAACTTTTGATCTCCCATCAACATTTCGAAACAAAAAAAAGCATTTCCGAATTACTACTTCAACGGCTAATTTCGTCCAGGTTCGTTTATTTATTCCTACCCCGCTTCGTCTCCCTCCCCGTTCCCCCTACCCGTCATAAAATTAAAAAAAAAGGGAACTGAAGGGAAGTAGGAGAGAAGGAAGGAAGCAAATCGCGGAGCGCTCCCCACTATTACTCTCTGATCCGTGGGACCCGCTCCGTGATGGACGGGCCCCACATCGCCGGAGCTGACGCGGCGGCGGCCTCCTCGTCTGGCTCCCCTGTTTCCCGGCCCTTCCGGCCGCGCAAGGGGGTCCGGCTCCGCCTGCGGCGCCCGGCGCCCAGCTTGGCTTCTCGAGGCGGGGGCGGCGACGGCGACGTTCGGGACGACCTCGCGCTGCCTCTGGGGATGTCGTTCGCGGCCGTGCTCGCGCAGGTACGTGCTACTGCCACCTGCTGTTTTTCCTCATACACCCCCCAAAAAAATGTCGCGATGTTTGCGCGGCTCGTGAGGCCCTGAGCGATGTTCGCGCCAACATTTTTCAGCATTCGTTTTTTTTTCAATCCTACTAGCGTCGGCGACGCACATAGATGCGTCGGGCATGGAAGGTGAGCCACATGAATCAGTATAGTGCTCTACTCTAGTTGTAACTAGAATGGTAAATGAATTGCCACCTAAATCAATGGAGCGTCAAAGGTGGCAGCTTAGCTCCAGACAAATGCTAAACGTCCCCTTTAATGAACGAAATTGTCGATGCCGTGCCTTCGTTTGATTTAGGTTATTACAAATCCAACACTAACCAGCAGAATAGAAGACGAAAACAAAACAAAAGGATAACATCAATTCATCGATAATCTTTTATTGAATCTCTAGCCGTGGTGAAAGAAGACCGTCAGTGCCACCACTTCCAAAGATTGGCAAACCCGGTGAAAGATTCCCCTATCATCCTCCTTTTGTAGTAACGCCCATTGCCGCAGCCAGTAAGTAGCTCTGAAGATGACCTGTATAAAAGTAATACCTTTTGCTTTGTTAAAAATCATTTCATTACGGCAAAGCCAAATAGACCAAAAAATTGCTGCCATTCCCACCCAAACTTTCTTTTTCAAATGAGCTGACAAACCCGCAACCCAATTAGTAATCATGTTGTGCATATTTATCGGGTGTTTTAAATCCAGAACCAATTGAACTAAGCGCCAAACAGACCTAGAAAGATGGCAATCAAAAAATAAATGATGCACTGTTTCATTCTGATTACAGAAAACACAGGATAAATCTCCAGGCCAATTCCTCTTAGCTAAATTATCTTTTGTTAAAATAACACCTCTGCCTACAAACCAGAGGAACATTTCTTCAACTTCCAAAGAAAATTATTTCCACAGGATATAGAATTATTCGCCAGTTTCTGGTACATTGAATGTACAGTAAAGTGACCAGATTGAAGCAGGCCCCAAATAAAATTGTCCTGTTGATCACCCAATTGGATGTCCTGCAAGCTAGACACAATACTTTGCCAATTGCCTTCGTTGATGGAACATAACATCCATATGTCAAGTAGTATCATGGTCCTTTGTTTGTGAGGCAAAACTGCTCCTCATCAGCCAGGGCCTCAAGGAAAATTCGTGTTCTGTTATGGCTAGTTTCATGGAACAAAAAAAAACGAGTGTATGTATAGTTAAAACTTAAAAATGATTGTTTCATCATTTGATGTATACTTCAAAACTTAAAATGTTCACAAATTATAGCAACAAAATGATTGTTTGCTTGTAGAATGACAGATGAAATAGGATGGAGTGTAATGCTGGATAACCATAACTTATCGTAAAGAAGACATGGAGGATTTTGGCTTAACTTTGCTGTGATCTTATGGGTTATGCAAACCTAGTGCTTGTCCACATCGAGTAATCTTGCCAATTAACAGTGCAACATCAGCTAGCTATTTCAAAATTCGACATTGAGTTATGCAAGCCTAGTACTTGTCCATGTTGAGTAATCTTGTCAATCAACAGCACAACATCAGCTAGCTATGTCAAAATTTGACATTCTCCATATTTGTGGTGACCATCGAAGTAGTAAAAACAAACAGTCAAATGTGCCTCACGTCCTTCATCTCTCCTTCAGAATGCATCAAAGTTGTGTTTGTGTGCTCACGTTACGTTAGCTTTTTCATCTGCTCGAACAATCGCACACACATTTCTTCATCAGTATCTTCAGCACACATGCATGTGTGCTCCTAAATTTTATCTTATATTCACTTGCGTACAACTGCACATTTGCATTATCGTTTGTCATCATTATGCACACTAGTTAACCCAATTGGTTGTAATAATAAGTAGCTGTCTTATGTTCATTGCAGGTTATGAATACAAATAATGGTTCAGGGCAAAAATTGCATCCAGTGTTCCTTTCTAAGGTACATTCTTTTAAATTTTATTGATAAACTCTGTGAACCATAAACAAACAAGCTATATGAAAATGTGTCTGAATGCAGATTTGTACTTCAGCAGTGAAGGAATCGTTGACAAATGTAAGTATGGCTGTCTTTATTTTTCGAAGCTCACTTTAAGTTAACATTCCTGATATATCTTTCACCTATCATTTGTATAGATATATGGTGACAGGTTTGACAGTTTCATGAGAAATTTTGAGAAGTCATTCTGCAGCACATTGAGGACGCTGCATCTTATTAATGAGATACCTGTCCATGGGAAGGGTCCTATTCCTGAATGTTCTTTTAAGCACGAAGGTTCTGTAGCTGAAGATAACTTGAGCACTCCTAATTCACAAAATCAGACACATGAAGTCAAACAAGATCTTGTGAATTCAGTTGAAAATCAGCTTGTTCTATATGCCAGAGATAATCAGCAGCTGGCTCATCTTGCTTGTAGCAGATCCTCTCCAGAAGCTAATCAGCATATTCTCAATACATTTGAGAGATCTGTAAAGGAACAAGCACGTTCAAATGAGCTTAAGGAATTTGAGATAGGGCTTAACGTGAGAAAGTTGCAACTGAAACAATCTCAATTAGCTCTTAGCTCCCACTCTCACATGTTAGAGAGGATTAAATTATCTTTGGGGTTTCAGAAAGCTTCCTTCCAGGGGGAGAAATTCAAGACTCAGATGCAGGACACGAAACATGCACAAATCCTCAGGACACTTATAGATTTTCTTGTTAGTGCGGTGATAATTATGACAGCATGTTTTGGGTATGGAACTTATATTTATTCATACCAACGGATAACTGATGTAACTGCAGCTTGTTCAGTTGCTTCAAGGGTATGTTCATGTACTTCTGTTGTCAACGAATAATACTCTCAACAAGTCTCTTTAGTAATCACAAATTTCCTCTCTCTTTCCTCTCCTCATGCAGGGATCCAAATCATGGTGGATGCCAAACTCAGTGTCAAACTTCAATTCTGGATTGCTCTTTATCAGATGTCATCTAATAGCAGCAACACGTATGTTTTTTGGCATAATAATGATTTTGGCAATCGCTTGGTTAGTGCTCCAGCGTTCTGCAATGGCTGGATCAAGTATGCCTGTAACTTTCAATTTCATTTTATTGGGAGTTATTTGCGGCTTTGCTGGAAAGTTTTGTGTCAGCACGCTAGGCGGCAATGGAAATATCTGGCTCATATGCTGGGAGGTCCTTTGTTTCATCCATTTAGTCGGAAATTGTTGCCCATCTGTTTTTTACCGCATTCTTTATGGTCCTGTTTTGAAATCTCACAGAAAGGAAGTTGTCTGGTTTCCTTATTGGGTTCGCCGATGCATATTTTATGCTTTGCTTGGGCTTATAATTCCAGCCTTGACTGGTTTACTACCATTTGCTTCTATTTCTGACTGGAAGGATCATTTTGTTAGAGAGGTTCAGTCCTTTGTTGGTGAACAAATTGAAGCTTGAAATATCTTGGATGGAATGAATGCTATCCTATTTGTGTTAGTCAGGTGGTCAAGTAAATCGTTTGGACTTTTGGGAAGTAAAATATGTTGTTGGATTGGAGATCAGCCTCAGAAATTTAGCTCGTTGTTGTCCGTAGGAGACGTACGAGAGCTGGAGGCATTGTTGAAGCATCAAGGAGATCATTGACTTCACCAGTGGTAACTGTTGTGGCTGTCTTTGTTTGCTTCCATCCTTGTAATCTAATGGAATGTCATCCTCACACTTCTAAGTCAATTTCAGATGACGCTGGCTTCTTTGTTGTGATCCTGCAATCTTTATTTTGTTTCCCAGATGCAAGATCATAACATAGTGTAGTGTAGACCTGTTAGCTGCCAGCTTTGTTGTTGCTCTGTTCTTTTAATGTTTTTTCCCCCTGGAATGGGGCATTTCCTTTACCTCATTCTTTGTTCATTGTAAATACTAACTACATACCGAGATATGCAGATTCCTGAAAGATTTGTGTCGATATTGTTTTAGCCTTATGTGTGCTGAAGGCTGTAGTTGATGGGGTTGCGTATTTGTCCCCCGGGCTTGAGGAAACTCGTCCTCTCACCTCTGCTATTTAGATGGAAGCTGAAAAATATGCAGAAATGAGTTTTGCCAATTATGTATGAAGATTTGCCGTCCAATTATGTATGTCTTCTGCAACAGTGGTTGGTTCAGTGCTGCTCTCTCTGGAGCTTTCTTCAAGAATTTAAACGTTTATTATTCATATCACGTTACCCCAAGATCGGTGCAGTGAAATGTCTGAGCACAAAAAATCGCATAAAAATGCAGCAGCTGCTGTAGTTAGGTATATCTCTGTTTTGACGAGCAAACATCGTGGATATCGCATGCCACAAATGCAATGAACGGTTTCACTGTAACAAGATTTTCTGTTTTGGGGCCAAATTTACAGCATCCCAAGCCATTTCTATATTCACAGGAGTACATTTGCAGTTCTTGGCATCATATCACACAGGTGCGCACAAGAAATACAACTCATGTATACAACTGTAAAATTCTCAACCGAACTACATGGCTAGACTGAAGAATCACTGCTTCGCTAGGCTTGTTGGCGATGGCGAAGTCAGTTTGTCACCATGGCCCTGGGTTTTGTTTCATCATCACCGAACTCTTTTGCATGAAAGTGAGGTGGCCATGTCCTCATCCCGTGGCCGCTTTGCGTGCCCGTTGACGAAGCTGCATGAGAATTTAACTGGCTGCTGCGTTTCGGCTCCATTTACTGATCACACAAGCAAGGAAGGGTTCAGATTCTAGAATATGTCGTACTTTGTTTATGATTATGAATCATTAGTTAAGAATTTGAGAGCTCTGTCAGTTGTCACTCACGTGAACTGTATTCTACTTCCTTAATCTTCTTAGCTGGACGCCCTGGACTAGTCTCATCCAGTCTGAGCCTTCTTTTCAAACCAAAGGTGATGTCATCGCTTAGTAGCTCATCACCAGATTTTGATAGAGTTGAGCTGTTATCTTGGAGCTTGCTCTTCTTGGAACGTTTTTCGTCTTCCAACCCAGAATTTCGTTTTGAGCACATAACAATTGTAGGATCTGAAGAAATTAAAATTGCAGATTCAGATAAAAAATTCAAAATACTGTGGAAGTACATGCCATCAGCTTCCGCCAGTGTAATAGGAGTATCACACAACAACATCCATCCTTGTAGCGTTAGGCAGGTAGAATACTAATTCATAAATATGGATAATGAGTTGAACTTGCGTTAATAAGCACTAGTGGATGTCACAATTCCATAAAAATGATGCGAGTCTATGAGCAGTGTAGTGCCAATGGTCCCAAAGATCACTAATCAGGAGAGAGGGCAAAAATGTAGAAAAGCCCCTATACATTGTCTATTTTACCACCCCCTCAAACTCATGGTGGATCTACAACATTGAGTTTAGAAAGATGACAATCATGTTGTACGCTAGTCTGTGCCTTCGTGAAGAAGTCAGCAATCTGAAGGTCTGAAGGCACATGATGAATAGCAACCACCTAATCCTAGACCTGAGACCTGACATAGAAAGCATCAACACCAATGTGTTTAGTGAGCTCGTGCTTCATCGGATCCTGAGCAATGTTGATGGTGATACTATCAAAATAGATGGTCATAGGAGCAGAAGGTGGAACACCAAGGTCTGCTAAAAGCCACCGAAGCCAGGTCACTTCAGCCGTCACTGAAGCAAGTGCACGTAACTCAGCCTCAGTATTGGAACGAGAGACAATCGTCTGTCGCTTGATCTTCCAAGATATCAAGGAAGCACCAAGAAAGGTACAGTAGGCAGAGGGGGACTTGAGATCAGAAGGATCACCAGCCCAAGTAGCATCAAAGAAGGCTTGGGGCTAGAGATGGCAACGGGGCTATCCCCGCCGGGGATCGTCTCCCCATCCCCGTCCCCACGAAGGTAAAAATCCTCCGCGGTTATCCCCATTTCCGCACATGGGGGGAAAATTTCCCCGTCCCCGTCCCCGTTTAGGTATACGGGGACCCCGTGGAGAAATATACCCGTTTAGTCTTCATTAAATTACACTGTTCTAAATTGATGTAAGCAAATGAATGGGTTAAAAAAATAATTCTCCAAGTTTTAAGCTAAAAACATATGAATATTCTTATATACAACATATAAATAGTTTAACACATCACCAATGAATATACAAAAATAGTTTCAACACATTATATTTGTGACAAATATACATTTCAGGTCCATATCACGGATCCCATGAAAACCCCATGACCATCCCGTCCCGCGTCCTCGACGGGAATGGATTTTCCCATATCCATCCCATGAGAACAAAACCTCCCCATCCCCGTCCCCTAATGGGTGAATTCCCCACGGGGAAACGGGGAACGGGTCCCCATTGCCATCTCTACTTGGGGCTGTAAAGAGCTAGAGCTCGAGAAAAAGAGACGACGGTCAATGGTACCCCTAAGGTACCAGAGGACACGAAGGAGGCGACTGTAGTGGATCCAAGTGGGATAAGACACGAACTGACTAAGAATGTAAACAACATGAACTGACTGAGAATGTGAACAGCATGAGAGATGTCAGAATGAGTAATGCCAAGGTAAACAAGACTCCCAACTAGATGGCGGTAGCAGGTAGGATCAGCAAGAGGACGACCGTCAATGGGACGGAGCTAAAGGTGTAACTCCATCGGAGTGTTAGCAATGCGCTGATCGGTGATCCTGGATATACTTCCGCTAGGAGAGAAAGAAACCCTTAGGTGTAGAAGTAACCTCAATCCCAAGGAAGTAGCTAAGAGGACCGAGATCAGACATCTGGAACTGCTCATTAAGACGGGCCTTAACAAAGGAAATGAACTGCGGGTCATCTCCAGTGATGAGCATATCATCCACGTAGAGAAGAGTTCGACCTCGAGAAGAAGTGTGAACAAAGAGAGTTGGGTCATGCTGGCTAGCAACAAAGCCAGCAGCAGTGACAACAGAGGTAAAACACTCAAACCAAGCACGAGGGGCCTGCTTAAGCCCATAGAGGGAGCGACGGAGACGGTACACATGACCATCTGGCATAGTGTAGCCTGGAGGTGGGTGCATGTAGACCTCACGCAGCTCACCATGAAGAAACGCATTCTTCACATCAAGCTAGGAAATGGTCCACCGATGAACAAAGGCAAAGGCCACAAGAGAGTGAACAGTGGTGTGATGGACAACGGGAGCAAAGGTCTCCTCAAAGTGACGACCATACTCCTGCTAAAAGTCACGAGCCACAATACGTGCCTTATGGCACTCAAGAGAACTGTTAGAGCGAGTCTTGTTCTTGTAAACCCACTTGCACGTATTAGGAGTAACAGCAGGTGGACGGGGAACAAGGTCCCATATGCCAATAGCTCAAGAGCAGCGATCTCCTCGACCAAAGCAGACTGCCACTCAGGATGAGTGACAACATCACGATAGAAAGTAGGCTCGGAAGGAGTGGAAACCAAAGCAGCAAAGCCGTAACGGGCAAGATGAGGAATCATGCTATGATCACGAAGAGCGTACCGAGGTGGAGTAGGAGAGGAGGACACTGGAGAAGGAGCAGGCCCCAGCAAGGAGGGAGAAGGAGGCTTGGAAGCAGGAGGAACCAGAGGAGGAGGAGGACCCAACACAGAAGAGGGGGGCAGGAGGAGGATGGCGAGTGTAGTGAAAACAAATAGGAGGACGAGGAAAGACAGGGAAGGGCAACAAAGAAGAGGTAGGGGAAGTTGAAGCAAAAGGCTGGGAAACAAGAAGAGAAGGTGGGGAAGACGAATTTGGTGTAGAAGAAGCTGAAGAGAGTGGCAAGGATGAGGAAAGCGGTGGAATGGAAAAGGATTTGGGAAGGGTGAGGAAGGAGAGGGACTCAGAGGGCAAAGGAGAGCTAGAGGAAATAGGGGAACAATACTCATCAAAGAAAAGGCGAGACTCATCAGGGGTGATGTCACGTGAGACTCGAATCCGTCGACCAACAGGATCCCAGCAGCGAAAATCCTTGCGCTCAGAATCATAGCCAAGGAAGGCACACGGAGCAGACTAAGCAGTCAGCTTCGTCCGCTCACGAGGTTGAAGAAGCACATAGACAACACACCTAAGAGCATAAAGATGACTGTACTAAGCAGATCTACAAAAGAGCCACTTGATAGGGATGACACCCTGAAGAGCAATTGGGGGCTAAAGGTTGATAAGATAGACAGCGATGGAAACGCCCTCAACCCAGAACTGTGGTGGCACAGATGTAGAAAGCAACATAGCTCGAGTGGTCTCAAGAAAGTGATGGTGCTTACGCTCAACAACACCATTCTGAGCATGCACACCCGTACAGGAGTACTGAGAAAGAGTACCCTGCTCCTGGAGAAACTAGTGAAGAGGAGTGGACAAGTACTTGCCAACAAAGTCAACATGAAACACATGGATGGGCAAGTCGAGCTAAGTGCGAACCATGGCAGCAAAAACCTGATAGGCAGCCAATACCCGCTGACGAGAATTCAAGAAATAGATCCAGATGAAGCGAGAGAAATCATCAATGAAAATCACATACCATCGATGACCCCCTTTTGAAACGAAGGGAGCAGGACCCCATACATCAGAGTGGACCAAATCAAAAGGACGAGTCAAAAACAGAAGCACTAGTAGAATATGACAGCTGTACCTGTTTGCCAAGCTTACAGTCCTGACAAGAAAGGGAGGTATCACCAGATCCTTCCAAGAACACCATGACTCATCAAAGAAGAAAGATGGGGCGGCGGGCAGAGTAGAGGAGAGAAAAAGGGGGATGAAGGGGAGGAGGGCGTCGCCGGTGAGGACCACCGGCAATGGCGGCACGGCTCGCCGGCTGTGAGTCGACAGAGGCGGCGGCGGCTGCAAGATGGAGAGAGAGAGAAACCCTAATCCTAGCCTGATACCATGTTATGGTTACAGCTTGAGACTAAATGGGCCTACCGGCTATGTGTACACGTACAGGAGAGAGGGCACAAATGCAGAAAAGCCTCTATACATTGTCTACTTTAGCAGTAGTGATGTGCTCTTTGAGTATAAAGTTACAACCAGTTTGAATAACGCATAGCAATCTGGGTATTTTGATAACTATGTAACGCAGAATGCAACAACCTACAAGCCATCGTTGCATCATGATTACCAAACATGGCAGATGTTGCTTTGGTAATCTACAGCTACCAACCAAACATACCCTAGAACCTCTACAACCTAAGCATACAGATTATCAGTATCAGGGCAGTTTAGTATCTAAATACTCCTGGGTGATAATCAATTTCCCACTAGATACAAATCTAAATACATCTCTGATCACCGATATGGGGGTGTTCTTGACAGCTTATTTATCTACTTATTTGCTTATCTCCTAAACTTGAGTGCTTCCGGACTCGAGGGCCAGGTCCAGTTTGAACTCTGAACAATTCTTCACTGGTAGTAGCCATAAGGACTAAAGGAGTATGTTTTTGAGATCAGCCCACGGCCCGCGCTTCAAACACAAAGCACAATAGCTCACAAGCATCGATCGAGCGTTCCATCGACCCTCTCGATCACACAATGTAGCTTCCACAGCCCAAATAGGTAAAGTAAATGTCATGAAGCATTGAAGCAAAGGCACAATCATCCATCCGTGTTGCTTCTCTAGTAGTGGTAGCATCCGCATCAATCAAGAACTCGTAGTTCCTAAAGAACAAGGCAGCAAGATACATGCTGCAAAGCACGAATGCAGTGCATGACCAAAGAAGATAGGCGCACCTGGGAGTGGGGGCGGAGGCGCGGGTCTGCCGTGCACGGCGACGGGCGCGGCGGGGTCGGCGCCGGTGGGCAGCCCGCGCTCGGCGAAGAAGGAGAGGAGCGCGCGCCAGGTCACGCCGGAGGAGACGTGGGCCGGGCCGCGGCTGAGGAAGTAGCCGTTTAGGCGGACGGTGGCGGGGTCCAGCCCCAGCGCGCGGCCCACCCGGGCGAGGTCCACCCCGCCGCCTCCCTCCACCGCGACCGCCGCCTCCGCCGCGGGTGGCGAAGACCAGCGGAGGTGCACGGTCCGGAGCTGCGAGGCAGCCATCGCAACGGTGGACTGGAGGCTCGCCTTGCTTTGGTGTTCGCGCTGCTTCGATCGGAAAGACGCGCAGAACAACGGCGAACGCTCTGGTTGCTGCTGCTGCTGCTGCTATTCTCTCTTGCGCCCGCTTCTGTTGCTATTTTCGAAGGGCCCTTCCTTTCTAGAAGTGTCGCCGCGGCGCCGGATATGTAGAGTCACTGCAACGTGGGCCGTGCCTTCGGTTTTAACAACGTGGCAATCCAGCCCATTGTGGCCTGTGCTGCTTGGATGCAGGCCCATGTTTGTTTGCACCGTACGGTAGAGAGAGAAAAAAAAAGATTATTACTAATCTTACCTACTACTCACTCCGGTTGTCTTCAAAAGGTACTGCTACTTCCGGTCACTCCGGTTGGAGAGCAAATCAAAGATTTCAAATTTTATTTAAGGATACCTTTTCAATTATTTACATTTGGTATACAGAATTCATATGTATAGATTGTCTCGAAAAGTAGTTTCATAATAGTATAATTTCATGACTTATATAAATAAATTACAAAATAATTAGTGATCATAATTTCATTTGATATCTGGTTTTGCACTTTATGGCAGTTTTTTGTATTTTTCTTAAAGGTCATGATTGTAAAGTGGAATTTACCCGGTAGTAAATAATATTATTACATGGCTTTTTTTTTACAGCGAGCATAAACAAGTAGAGTACTAGCCATGTTGTTGGGTAAGGTTCAGTTTCGCTCAATTAGGTCACAAGCTAGAAAATGAGTCTCGACTTATGCTCCTCTGGCTCACCGGCGAAGACCACACCCGAGCCGAAAAAAGCAAATCGGACCCGAGCTGCTCTAATGTTAGCTCTCAGCAGAAGTTTTAAAACACTATTTATTTAACTTTTTAGAATAGTATTGCTGCTAGAGGAATCAATCTTTTAAAGGTTATAGTGTAAAGCGTAAAAGAATTTAAGAAAATAAAAGAATCTCTTAGAAAGTATAATAAATAGTGTTATAAAGAAAAAATTATAGAGTAACAGTTGAAGATGGCTCGTAGAGAGGGCACAGCAGAAAGAGAAGAATTTTTTTAAAAAAAATATTAATTTTATTCAAAATTACAAAATTACTCGTCGGAATTGTAAAATTACAAAAATATCCGATCCATCATACGGTTAGGGCGATCGCCGTCATTCGAGGCGATAGGTGCGTCCCGACTCGTGATCGACCACGCCGTTTTAGCATGCGCCGTCGACAAAGTGACTATCGCCCAAATATGGGCGATCGCCCGATTAAAGGCGATAGCAACACATTTATATTTAATTATAACTACGTGTATACATTATGTATTATATGTTATCAATATGTTAATTACAATATTTATAAGAAATGTGAAAATAAATATTATCGATTACATATGGCACATTATTTGGACTATTTAATCTTAAAAATATAATAGTATGGAAATAATGGATAAGTTTCAACAGAGGTTTTATATTAATAATTATTTGGGTAAATAAATAAATAGCTAGAAGAATAAAGCGCCTCTGCTCAAGCGAGATTTAATCATAAATATGCGCGTTGAAGGTAAAGTGCTCTCGGGAAATTTTATTATTAGGATTACAAGAAAGGTACTCTTGAGTACAACGGGATATTTCCCTTCTTGGTGGTAGCATCGAGTCCGGCTTCCCAGCGCGACGCGTGCCTCTCGCTTTCTCTCCCTTTCGACCTCTCGGGCCTCGGCGACTGACGTTCGGCATCCTCTTGTAAACTACGGTACTCCTCCTGCGAACGCTTGCGCTCTCCTCTTGCTCCTCCTCATCTTGGTGTTGCTGAACCATTGCCTCTTCCAACGGACCTCACGCTCGATGTGTTTCTTATCGCCTCCGATTGCTCGTGTCTAGCCATTGCGTAAATCGCATAGAGGTGGGGAGACTATTTGTTCAACATAAGTCAATTATAGATCACATGTGCCATGTATGAGGTAGATATAATCATGCAGGGTAGGGTGAGCAAGTACCTTTGGGCCTTCGCCAAAGGCAACCTTGGGTGGATCGTACTCGTAGTTTGCACACATGAAGAATCTCCTTAGTAAGTATATGAGAAAGCTTCGTCGGATTGAACAAACTTGCAAAGGTCACCGCATGAAGCACATTGGAACATTCACCCTTCGAGCACGGTGGTGTTAAACTTGCTTGCGGACGGTCCTCGAGAGGAGGTGCCATTGCTCGTTACAACTAGATTTATACCTTTGTATAAATTTGGAGTAATATGTGAGTTTGAGAGGAAGCTTGGGCGCGAGAGGACTCGAGGCGGGAGGAAATAAATAGGAAGTTTGTTCGGTCCATGCACCGAGCTCATGGAAGCTGTGTCGGCGGATCTTGTTGGTCGTGATACCCGCAATTATTGTTGGGCGGTGTCGGTAGTCTTGTTGGTCGTGATGCCCCACGATTATTGATGTGACCGTGTCGTCGAGGTAATGTTGGTCAGCAGTGCCGAAATTATTGATGTGAGCGGTGTCGGCGAAATCTTGTTGGTGGCAGTGCCGAAATTATTGATGTGACCGGTGTCGGTAGTGCTGTTAGTGGCAGATGCCGAAATTATTGATGTGGCCGGTGTCGGTAGTCTGTTGGTGGCGATGCCCGCAATTATTGATGTGACCGGTGTCACGCAGATGCTGATGGTGGCGGTGCCGAAATTATTAGCGTGACCGGTGTCGGTAGAATCTTGTTGGTGGCGATGCCCGCAATTATTAGCGTGACATGATCGGGCGATCTTGTTGGTGGCGGTGCCGAAATTATTGATGTGACCAAGGCGAAGCGATCAGTGGAATGCTGCTGATAACGGTGAGTGCACTCCTCGGCCTATATAATGGGAGGCGAGTTGGCGTCCTCTCACTCCCACCCTCGCTCTCACTCGACTCGTGTGTGTAAACTCCCTAGTAGGGTTGGCCGTAGGAGGAGGCGAGTAGAGATAGAACACCGCCTCGTTCGGTATGGCTTCACGACCCACACCGAGCGGTTGGATCCGACAAGTTTGGTGGGCGTCAAATGGTCTGGATCTCAAGCCCGTCTACCAGCGGCGACACGCCTATTCGGACGAGAGCTAGCTATAACAGAGCCAACAATGATAAGAGACCCAAACTTCTACGAGGGGATGGCCACGTTGTGCGCATGGAGTGGACACGAGTTGTACAAACTTTTGATCGAGGTTGTCGAAGGATGGGTGGCCGAAGCGTTTCTACTGTTCGGCGTGCTTATTGTGAGTAACCATCCGGACAACGGACAAGGGTTTAATACATTTTCCATCTCACGAGTTATTTTCATTTCAAAATGTAGACCGATGATCTGCGGCTTCACCAAATGGATGGGCGACCCTTCCCGATGGCGCGTTGGTTACATCGAACATCTTCACGCAAGAATCTCCGCTTGAGAGCGAGTTGACTTTGCTACTCGGGCCTACAACGTATATACCCGTGTGGGCTGTTCCATGGATGGCACTAAACCAAGCGTCCCTATTACAATAGGGGTTTATTTCATGTAATTTGCATCAAGTTTCGTGGATTAGTACCATGTAATCGTCTCATATTTTCAATGTCACGGAGCACCATCTTCATTTCGTTCATATTAGGATAATATTACAAACAAAAGCTAGAGGCGCGATGGATCGATGGATGAATGGGTGTAAGCAGAACATTATTTGAATAAGCCTGAGTTATAAAAGTTCTACAACATGGTGGTAAAGGCATTAAAAAATGCAGTCTGAAGAAGTCACTTTCATGTTGCTTGATCGGTCCGTAAGAATGCGTGAATGGTGACGGAGGACGGACTGGCCCTTCTAGGCGGCCTGCGCCATGAGGTAGTAAGCCCATTGCGAGTCGGGTGTGTCTGATCACGGTGCTCCCGACGGTGAGAGGGCGAGGAACTCGGTCGGCAGTGCGTACTCACGTCGAGCAGTGCCTCCTCCTCGTCGTGGTAGTCTGCGTCGCCGAAACCGCCGTGGGGTCTAGGAGGCGAGGCGAAGAAGCCCCGCGTCTCCCCATTGTCCTGACTGGTGTGTGTGAGGCGAAAAAGCCCCGCGTCTCCCAGCTGTCCCCATCGCTGCTTTGTGCGAGAGGCCACGAGACTCGCCATAGCCAACGTCGGGCCGTGGGAGACCCGATGCACGAGGAGTCGCGAGGGCAGCTCCACGAGGGCCTTGTGAGGAAGGGCAGTCTTGGCCACGCGGGCGTGGTCTTGTTGGGTCGGACGGCGTCTCGCGCCCGCGCCATTGGCGGTGGCGGCGCACCCGCCTCACCGTGTCGAGATCCGCCGCCAAGCTGTCGGGGTCTCCATGAGGTCACTGGATGCTGCCTCGGCGTGCCACCATGGTGTCGCCTCCACCTCCACCGCCCCTAGGCTGCTGGTCACGTGGGTAATCCGAGTCGATATGAGGTAATTACTATGTATAACACGTACCCATAGAGATTCGATTATGAGACTTACCGCGAAGTAACCTCTCTGTAACATCTGTGAAGGGTACGTGTCCGACACCGATGCCTCCTGTGCGACATACGGTGCTGGTGTGTACCCCACCCGAAGGCGAGTCCGAGGCGCGAACCATGCCATGTACTCAGCGTACATGTCATGGTTAAATGCCTTCAGTCCGGTGACTCTCTCTAGGAGTCGTCGCCCCATGCTGCTGCCCATGGCTGCATGCGATGGGCGAGCGGAGTGCCGCCGCATGACCCCATCCCGGTCATCTGCAATGTATAGAAGTCATCATGCAATGTATACAAGGGAAATTGTGAGAACATATATTGGGTACAAAAGGTGGGGCCGAGGTCATGGGGCGTACTGTGGCGCCACGTGACACAAGCGTGGCGGCGACAACGAAAAGCTCGAGCAGGCGAAGCGCCGCGGCGACTCGGTGCGGCGAGTACTCCTCACACACGGTCGAAGCGAGGACCTTCTGGTCGGCCGATGCGCTGGTCCGCGTGCAAAGCGCGGAGATCGAAGAGCTCGTGCGTGGGCGTCGTCTGTATTGTAGGGTGCGGCGATCGTGGCCTGGCGGGAGCACTCGCGGTCGATGCTTCGGATTACGCCTGAGATGGGGCGTCCTCTCCGGTGGGCACCTCTGCGGCCGCGGTCACCACGATGCCGCGTGGTATCGTCGTTCCATGCCACTCTCCGGTGTCACGCGATGTGTCTGCGCCTTGCGTGTTTTGTTGGCCATGTACTTAGAAACAACCGTTGAGTAGAACGATTGATTGTCCGACATACATGCGGCGATTTCATATATCGGTCAATGAAATATCTTTGCGTACCTAGTAACACACCTTCCACTATACCCACCAAAGGAAGGCATCTGGTGCCTTTCATAACCCGATTGTACACCTCCGCTTGAGTTCGTTGTCATTATTCCATAACGGCAACCGCCCTCGTCATCGAGAATGGACCATTTTCCAACGGCTCATGTCGTATCCGGTCAGTAAAACTCCTTATGCTTGAACCCGGCCTCGCCGAATGTTTGGCGCGTCTGTAGGGAGCGCACACAAAGGTGATGGGTCATCTCCTTCCTCGTAGTGGACCATAGGGTTCCTTGACGAACTAGCGGTATCCCTTGGATTCAGTGATTGCTTCTTGGTTAGTTCATCCAAACTCCTCCACAGTGCCTCGAACTTCCTCCGCTGGTTCTGTTTGCATAGTCTCTTGAACATGTTCATAAGCTCTTTGTTCTTGAATTGACGGAAAAATTGGCACCCATGTGCCTCATGCACCACTGCTCTTTAGGTGCAGCCACTTTCTTTGCACCCACGACGTCGGACCCTTCTTGCATGTCCACAATCGCCCTTAGCAACCCGGCATGTCGGTCATGGATGATACAAACATCAGGGCGATCCTGAACAACTGCCAGCTTGACTCTTTCAAGGAACCGATGCAAGTGCTCTTGTTTTCCCCCTCCACGGCGAATCGGCCAAGGAGAACACGGTTGTTTTCGTCCACCGCGATGCAGAAGAATCGCCCTTGTATTTTCTGTGAGGAATGTGCCATCCATGCAAATCAAGGCGGCGGTGTCGGAACGCATTTATGCATCTTGCCGAGGGCGGCGAGCCCTCTGCAAGACATACTTGCCGGGCACACATCGTCATGGGGAACTCCGCAAGGTCGATGTATGTACCAGATTCTGTGTGCTATTGCCCTGAGCAAGTGTATAATATTCTCGTAGGAAGCCTCATCGTCCCGAACCGTATCTGTAAAAGTATGCATTTTGCTCTCCATGCCGTTGCATAGCTAATCTTGTCTTGAAACCTCTCCTCCACGGGTGTGATGATAGCTCGAACTGCGGTGTGGATTGTCTCGATCCGACGGTAAACACATTGGCCACCCAAGCGAACTGACAGTTGCGGTGTTTACGCTCGCTTCCTCCAGTTCACAGTCATGCCCCATCACAATGGAGTATTTCGATAGTCCTTCCACTTCCCTTGTATGCATGCACCGCCATGAGCACGAATCAACTATGCACTTCACATCGTACTCCTTTTGCTAGACTTCACTACTACTGAATTGTCGTCGCAAAGACATTGCCCAATACTTCACGCGTCCATCACGGCCTCCTTGTCCTTATATATGGCCCTGCGTGACCTCGTTCTCATGATACTCCCATGCATCACTTCTCCTTCATTCACTTTGTTAGGTCTTCAAATTATAATCGAGACCACGCCCTACAGGGCGAGCACTTCACGATATTGTCTTCCTCGTCCGAGTCTTGACATCAAGAACTTCCTCATCGGCTCCGTCCTCCTCCTCCATCGGGTCAACTATGTCCTCCACCTCCTCCTCGTCGGCCGGCCCTGCGCCTCGAAGCTGTCTCCTCGGCACCCACCATCCCTCGGCACCACCAATCTCGTGTCCCCGTCTCCGGGCTCCTCGTCCTCTTCATCGCGCGATTCGGCATATTTCTCTCCACCTCTTCCAGTATGACATTCCCCAACATCACGAACTTCCGACATCGATGGAGTTCTGGGTAGCTTGTACCGGCAACATCGGTGGCCACCCCGCTCTAAGCAAACCCAACATAGCTCTTCCATGATGATGTCGCATTAATGGGAATTAACTCTCCATAAAAAGCAGGTGTTGCAGACGACTTACTCTTGCTTCTAACCCTTGCATAGAAACGATCGGGCATTCAAATTGAACATCCGAAACATCCACTCCAACAATGCCTGTATGTCCTATCCTCGGTCTAGATATGCCCGTACAACTCTTGAAAATCTTGACAAATCCACTCCATCCGCCTGTGCTATCTCCCCATCTCAGTAAAATATTTGAAAATACAATTTCTCAGACATTACGCCTACAACGTCCGGCCGAGAAATATATCAGTTCTCTATCTAACAACATCATATACTACCATATAATTGTTACATTATCCTATGTCATTCATTTACTCCTCGTTATTTACGCTATCTATTTTCAAATTTGCTCGCTCCACTAATTTCTAAGCGTGCACGACATATGTGGCTAGCCTACCATTTTTTTAACATATTTTTCTAAAAGAAATAATTCACAAAAGGGATAATACAATATATAAACCGTATGACGATCGTACTACAAATTCTTGATATAAATAAATAATTAAACTACTCGGTTTTTCTTACTGACATTACTACTATATATATATATCATTATTTTCTCCTAACCCTACAAAATGCATATCTACTACATTTAATTTCTCGTCACATTTTTCCAAAACTTAAACCCGACATATGGCTATCCTACCGGGTTTTCATCGTAATTTTACTTTTTACAACTATACAATACTACCACGCTATATTTCTAAATATTGTCTATTAAATAATTTGCAAAAAATTTAAAACTTACCTCCACGAAAATGACGCCTCACCTATCTTCTATTTTCCTCCTTTTTTCTTCTCCTTTTTCCTCTCTTTTTTCCTCTCTCTCTTCTCCTCTCTTTTCTTTTCTCTCTCTCTCCTCCCCGCCACTGCTCTCGGTTGCTCTCTCGGCGATGGAAATGAAATGGTCGGGAGTGGGGAAGGAAGAAGGTTTGGCGAGTTATAAATCCCACCTATCGCCCGGCAGGGCGATCGCCCGATATGGGCGATAGGTGGCTATTACAACAATGGCGAATCTTTCCGCGTGTAGCAGATTAGTGGCGCGATTGGGGTACCTATCGCCGAATGAAGGCGATCGCTAAACCAGGCGATGGACGGATATTTTTGTAATTTCACAATTCCGACGAGTAATTTTATAATTTTAAATAAAAAAAATATTTTTTTAAAAAAAATTCGTGGATTAACGTCTCTCGAGCTAACATTACTAGGCCTCAATTTTCTGGCCCAGGGAATCCTTTCGCCAGTCCCGGGCCATGGCAATTAACAAGTTTAGGCCCAAATCCGAGAAGTCTCGCTGGCTGACCCGGTTTGCCACGGCGGCTGCGATATCGCTGCATGACGTAAGCATGCAAAACCCTCCGTCCGAATCGGTTTCACACGCAACGGTACACGGAGGAAGAGGAAAAGACCGTAAAAGAGCCGAGAAGGCGAGAAGAGGATAAAAACTCCGTAGGAAGGGCAGGGTGGTGCGTCCCACATAGTTGACCAGGTCCGCGTGCAGATCACGCGCGGCCCACGTAGCGGGCGGCGGCAGACACGAACAGCCCGCACCGAGCCCGACCAATCCCATTGGCGGAAACGCGCGGCCCACAGGCGCCGCCGCGCGGAGGGGACCCCGGAGACCCGGACGCGAGCCCGCGTATCCAATCCGCCTCTGGGCGGCCGCCCTATAAGTCCTCCGCGTCCGCCCTCCCCGGCGACGCCATCGCAAGCAGCCTCCGTACCCCCGGCTCCAGCTCCGATCGCCGGACTGCGGCAGCGCGACAGATCGATCCGATCTACACGTGCGAGGAGGAGAAGGAGGAGAGGCTTGGACGGGATGTCGGGCGCGGCGGGGGAGGAGGACAAGAAGCCGGCGGGCGAGGGCGGCGCCCACATCAACCTCAAGGTCAAGGGACAGGTCTGCCTCCGATCGATCGATCCATCCTTCCTTCTCCCCTCTCTCCGATTCGCCCCTGGAATCCTAAGGGTCTGGTCGCGATCGCCGTTTCATATGTGCTTTCTTTGTCGTCGTCGGTTTGGTTGAGATTGGTATTGTACCGTGGATGGCACGGCGTTCGTTCGTGCGAGTTATTATCTGGAGAATTGTAATGTGTTTAAGATGACCTTGATCGATTGAGCCAATCTGTATTAGGTCTAGCGGTGGCTGGATGCCAAAAATCTACGGAGGTACACAGTGAGAAACCATAGCAAGATTAAATGATTAAAATTAGTCGTTGTTTGAACCCCAGGATTCTTGTGGATGTGGTGCCTCTCTGGCTTAAAAGAGCTCATTTTTTAGCTAGTGTTGCGGCAGGTTGATGAAATTTGATTTATTTTGGTGAGTGCCATGTTTTAGCTTGTACAACTTACCTCATGTGTTAGATTGTATGACTTGTAGTGAGGTGCCTTTTGATTTCTCTGTATCACCTTTTGATAGTTGTTTCTGCAACTATCAGATAATGCTCTATTCATTGTATAATCGGAATACCTTGTGCATGTAAGTGGTAAATGCTTGGTTGTTTTCCTTTTTTAACAAGGAGCACATGTTATATGTTTTGAAGAATTTCAGGTCAAATAGAATCTCGATTGACTGAGCCCTATTGGAAGTGCATTGGTCCCATTTGTGCTAAATCCTTTACTTTATTTGCATCCTTGCATCTGAAGATAAGGCAAATTTCATTGAAACAGCACCTTAGTTGTAGTGCTACATCATTCTCTCTTTATAAACAGAAGGAATTTGATAGGGCACTGCTCACTGCTAATTTTATCAGTCTTAATGTGTGGGCTGGACGAAGAACGTTTTGAAAACTAAATTCTGAGTGTACAATTGTAGTTGAGTAAAAGAAAATCGTATTTTTTATATTTGTACATGTTCCATAATTTTGTAATGTTATCCAGCGGTCAGAGCAAAACAGATTTTATTTTTCTTCTAGTTCTTGATCGATTTAAAACGCATTTTCAGTACATATGTTATGCTGTTCTTTATTTACATGTTCATGCAACATATCTCAATATCTGTGTTATAAATTCATGCAAGGTAATTGGCCAATCGTGGCTTATCACTTGTTGCTGACTAACTGTAGAACTTAAAAGCATGGTTTTGGAAAACTATGATGTACAAAGACCAAAAATTGAAAACACGCATTTATTTGAGGTTGTGAGCTTTTCCACTGCATATGATATTTGAAATCAAAAGTTTCAGAATCATTAATGTATTTACTCATCAAACCTGGTATGTGATAGGATGTTGCGGCATTGTATTTGTCATTGTTGAATTGTTGTAGGAATTTGCTGCAGTCTGTGTTTGGCTGTTTGCTGAGTGTCATAACTCTTATGTATCTCATTCCTTGTGCCGTAGGATGGCAATGAGGTGTTCTTCCGCATCAAGAGATCAACCCAGCTGAAGAAGCTGATGAATGCCTACTGCGACCGCCAGTCCGTGGATATGAATGCGATTGCATTCTTGTTTGATGGCCGTAGGCTCCGTGGTGAGCAGACCCCTGATGAGGTGCGTGGTGTAACTTCACTGCCAACTTGATAAACTAGTATATCTCTGAGTTTTCTTGTATGCAAACTGTTTCAGCTCGAGATGGAAGACGGCGACGAGATTGACGCCATGCTTCACCAGACTGGAGGCTGCCTACTGCCTAGTGCTTAGAAGCTGCAGCAGCCTGTCTCATTGTTTTCTGCCTTGTAGACTGTCTCTAGAGTACATGAAAGAAGACTAAACAACTTGTGAAGCTTTGGTCATGGGCCAGGAGAGCTTTATCTAGCAAGATTTGGTACTTTGCCTGTCATGGCTCGCCCATCCATTCCCTAATATATCCTTCCATGTGCTGTTCCCAACGATTTGCAGATTGTTTTAGCTCCTCGAAGTGGTATGCGTTGTCTTGCTCTGCTGACCGTCCGTTCTGTCTGATGTACGTTCAATACACGGAGATGGACGGTTATCTTGTGGGAAGACGTGAGCTGCACGTGTGACTGTTCCGTTACCATGTGATTACCATGAAGAGAATAGGCAGACCAGTTTAGGAATATTTCCGTACTGTCCAGATGTTTTGTTTGCTAGCACTAGTTCTGGTTGCCGACGAGTATAGGCTGTGTATACTGATAGGAGCCAGTGCACTTGTCTGGCTGCTTTCGGTTTGTATGATGAGCTCGGGTTTTCCTCAGGAACAGGTCTTATACTGTCTTCAAAGGTTTTCCTTAACGGGTTTGATTTTGTTTTCTTCATGGCCCTAATAGATTTTTTTTACTGTTTTCTTTCGAAAGAATTCTCTCCTTGTCTAATATCAATCCTTGACGGAAAATAAAGAGAACTAATATAGGAAAGGGAATGGAGAAGGAAAAAATAAAGGAAAAATGATTAGAAATAGTCTTACACACTTGCATCATTTGCATGACCAAACCATGAACACTCGCAAGCCATTGGATTAGAAACTTGGGAAATTACAACTTCAGATTTTAGGGCATGGCCTCGTGTTACATTCGGATTTCTGTGAATTTGCGCAGTCTAGGCCAAAAAGAAAAGACTAAAAACCTATGAATTGCTAAGTACTCAACATGACGCATAAACATATCCTAACTCAAAGTTTAAAACTTTATCTGTGAAAATCTTTTAAACTATTTGGATTGAACACATGAAAATCATACGTACAGGTTCGTCTTGAAAAGCACTTCCATAATATCATATCTTTAAGGATTTTATAAATAAATTGCAATGGTAATTAATGGTCAAAATTACATTTTGAAGACCGTATCAATGTAGTGGTGGAGTTGGCGGATTTTCAGAGCCTAGGCATGCTGGGCAACGCTTGCACCCAGCGGCGAAGCTACTGTTGAGGAACTATTAGCACAGCAATAGGATTGAGAGAGATTGAGACACAACGTGTAATCTTTATTGCAATGATCATTCTTTTTGTCAATGTACATCATCTTACAACAAGGGGGGTTAGCCCCTTTATATAGAACAAGATGGGTGTGTCCAAGAGACACTTTTTCACTAAGGGATGTCTCTTCACCAAGAGGCGTCTTTTCACTAAGAGATGTAACCGCAAGACGGTTATTGTAATTTGTCCACATATTTTATTTCACAACACTCCCCCTTGGACAAATTATTAAATATGCATATGCCTTAAAAACTTCTTCCAAAAACCCTGTGGGAAAAAATGGATGAAGAAAATAACATTGCATATATGAGTTTGTATTTACAAACTCATCTGATCAAATCATCAATATGTATATGCATCATTAAAAACTCCTTCCAAAAACCCATTGGGAAAAAAATGGATGGAGAAAAGATTGCATTATACATAAGTTTGTATTTATATACCCTTTGATAAATCACCAATATGCATATACCTTAATAAAAACTTCTCCCAAAACCCATTGGGAAAAATGGACGGAGAAAAGAAAGTATA
Organism: Olyra latifolia; assembly: GCA_036346145.1. Lineage (NCBI taxonomy): Eukaryota > Viridiplantae > Streptophyta > Magnoliopsida > Poales > Poaceae > Olyra > Olyra latifolia. The sequence continues at coordinate 4,459,969 of CM070523.1, read as the reverse complement.
TTGCATATGAATACTTGTATTGTAATATTGCCTCATTAAAAACCTTAATATGAGAAAACTTTAAGAAAAACTCATATAAGGAAAAGAATGCAATATATGATCTCTAAGATCATCTATGTTCAATTTAGGTTATAGTTCAAGAGTTTACTCCCCCTGAACCTTTCAACATACAAAGTCATCTTATCCCAATTTCACATTTGAAAATGGATCCACATAAATACTTAATTAGTGAATAAATCTCTTATGATAATTCACATGACTTTATATATATTTCATTTCACCATGCCTTCGAGGCTTGTGATGTATCATAACCCATTTGCCTTTGTGCAATACAAGTCATATTATCTCTCTAGATAATAACCGGGATATTAGTTGCATTAAATGTTTATGACTCCACCTATGGCAAACCATTTGCTTTAAGCCAAATCAATTCATGTGGTGTCTTAGATAATGCAACACTTGGTGGAATTGACCGTTTGGTCTATTTTCATGATTTTATGAAAATCATACCACCATACATCCAATATGAGATTTAGTGCGGATTTTGATAGATATCCAATATCTATTTATCCCACTGTATTTAGACTTTGGAGATTCAAACATAATTTAATGTTAGTCTAATATCCTCTATTTAGAACTGCATTAATTTAGTCAACAATTGACTTCGATCTCAGGCCTGATAAATTGATGCTCAAAAAGCATCATTATTAAGAAGTTTATGTTCCAAAAATCATTCTCCAAAGAATCTTATATATCTTTTGGCTATATCATATCAAATCTCCATGGTCTTGATATTTTTAAAACTTTCTCTTAGTGGTTAGACATACAACCAAATAGCCTACTTTTAGGACTTGCAAAACATGGTTGTACCACTATAGAGCAAAGGATAACCAGTCTTTTACATTTAACATTTAGGGGATTAATCGATTTTACGATTTACACCAATATACATCGTACCTCGAAGGTACTAGAGGATATCACCACTTTCCTAATTTTATTAGGAAATGCACATTTCAAGTGCTCATGTGGCAAATTAAGTCCATCGAGCCTTATAGGGTCATTATCCAATTTATGGACAATTGGTGTATTTTAAACCTTTTGACTGGTATATGTTTTCCTTTATTGAAAAAATCTCTTTCTGAAAATTGTTCATCTTTCAGAAAGTATTATTCTTCCCAAAACACTCTTTCTTTAAGAAAGATGTTCTATAATTTAGGAAGATACTCTTCTTCTGAAGATAATACTAAGTATGAGTTTTATATCAATGTCACTATCAATTTCTTTTCAAAGAAATCATGAATCCTATAAGGATATCACCAAGGATTCTTAAATCCATTTACTGCATGTTTATTTATGCCATTTGTCAGAATATAATGGAACATTTATGATATGAAAGGAACCATAGCCATAATCACCACCTTTTTGTGTAATGACCCTATAAGTCTAGACCCAACGGCTCTCAGACTTTTTGCTTTTATGGTTCAACCTCAGTTGCCTTTCCTAGACCCGATATGCGCACCTTCATGTGCCATATGCCATGGACTTTAGTTATAGATCTGTATATAGCAACTTTTAGAGGTGGAATATTTGTCGACAAATGTTTCTTTTTACAAAAAACATTATTATATCCAATATCCTCACAACTGAGAATATGAATTTATTACCTAGAATTTCATCATTTCCCAAATGAATATTCTTGGTCGTTCCATCTTCCCAGCATTATAACATGCGCGCATTAAATAACTGGGATTATCATCTCCATGATGATATTTATTTGTATAGGAGTATTGTTTTGACTTAGTCATTAGATCTAATAGTCGCAGGCGTCCCCGCATATGTAGATCATCGACCATAAGTTAATTTCGCAAAGATGGAAATACTATTATCCCGGGGTATTTCACTCTTAGCGATCCATTCATACTATAGTAAATGTTGTCCATTAATTTCATATCAAATGCAACACACTTACTCATAGTAAATGGTAACTCCAAATTTCTGACATGCTCCCTGTATCACCTATAAAGGAGTTTTGACTAAACTTTCGTTCGGTCGGTGCGTGATTTTATTAAAGCTACAAAGATCGATACCTGATCCTCATCAGGTAAAATCTCATGGCATTACCATTTTATGGGCATTCTCCCCCTAATGCCGAGATTCGATCTTTAACAACATACTTTAAATTCTTTCCTTTATATTTCAACATCCCCTTTAATAGACATAGAATTAATGGAATTTCTATCCAAAAATCCTCCAAGAGCCTTAAGATGTATGTTGTAGTGGTGATATTATGTGGGAAATGTATCCGCACTATTTATAAGTCAGGGGTATGCAGTGAACTAGACTATATAGATGCAGTGGCATGTAAACTGCATTTATCCCATATTTAGTGGGCTATCCCATCAACTTATGGGATTATAATCTGTGACAAGAACCCAAATAGGGATGCAATGGTCATCAGAATTATTTTATAGTCTAGCTTTTACAATTTTTCCCATTACATGACCTAATTACTCATACCAATTTTCAATTGAAATAGGTCATTCATTAATGCGACATGGTCATGACTAGTGTAAACTAGGCACCAACATTTTAAATTTTAGAAATGTTTCCCATGAACATAAATTTATTGATTGTTCATTAACATGACTAGAATTAATCTGCATTGGAATACTGTTCTTTTGAACAAAACAATTAACTAAGTGATAATATGTATGTCTTTAACACAATTCTACATACCTCTCAGTGTATGCATATACTGTGTCAACAATGTCATGATCATTCATGACCATTTTAATTTAATAGATCATATAATAAATCAATTTGGGAACCATTTGTTTCAAACAAATGTATATGACTTCGAGTCATATGTCATATATGCACTCGTGTGCATTAATGTCATATTTCAGCGACTAATATATTGCCACAAATATTTATCAATTATCCACCACGTGGATATGGTCAATATATTAAATGACATTCAATTATTTTTCAAAATGGCCTATTAATTTATTAACCATGCCTTTTAATTCATATTATTACAAGCCTTTTCATAAAATGTCTAATATTCTCTCCCTTTTCATGCCAACCTTAAATTCCGAGTAATAACATGTGCATCAAGTAGATGCATTAAATTAACTCAGAATTGCAACCATACTAATATTTTAGTATAAATTTATGGCATGTAACCAATCATATATGTTAGAGAATCATATAGACTTTTATGTCATATGACATACTATAGCCAATTTATTTCTAAACGAATCAATTCATTATTTGACTATATATCAATGCCACCATGGAAAAACAAATTTCCATTTGTCCTCAAGACATCGGTGCATTATTAAGGCTTTAATAAGTGTTCGAGACACTTTTCACACAAGGCAAAATATATCAAGCATATAATTTTTAGATATACAATTTCACATTTTATTCCATACAAGATTAGTTATCTTACTCTGTGTAAGATATGCAATAAGCATTATGTTCTATTCATCTCCTCAAATAATGAACTATTCTCCAAGAGGTTTTGAATAGAACAATCTAGACCATTTTATGGTCTTATGGGATCCAGGAAAATTCACATCAAATGCATTAAATTCCATCTAAAATAAATTGATGCTATTTGTTCAACATATTACCAAACTCTTCATGAGTTATACTTATGCCAATAATGCAACTCAAGATGATCCAATGAGAATTATACCACAATTCTCCCTCCATATGTCATATGACAATAATCACATTTCAATGCACATTCTTGTCAATTAAGATAAGCACTAGTAACATCTAATTACATAGTCTTTTAGTCAAAAGACTATTGTGCATAGTGAATATATTCACATATGGGCTTATCCATTCGAAATGTGCAATTCGAATATTGGTTTGTTGTGCATGACAACACAAGTGGCTTTTATTATCATTCAAAACAATTTGCATAGCCAAAGGATCTTTCTTTGTCAAATATCTATCATATAGATTTGCCTCAAACCTGAACAATTGGCTTTAATGTCCACTATGGTAAGTAACCCTTTTTGACAATGATGATATCCACCAACAAATAGGCAAGTGACATCAATGTCACCATCATGATAAAAGAGGTGGGGTCACAACGATGGGCGTAGACCTTCACATGCCATGGCTGCGGGTGATATCTCATCACTGTCATGGTTAATAGACTCCGCACTAAGAAGATAGTCACCAATCGCAAACCAAATATTTGAAAATTGTATGACAAAGAGATAAGAGCAATAAAATATTGGTGCGATTATCCAAATATATCTTAAAGATATATGTCATAAATCTCACATTTATCATGTAACATACTACAGGTATACCACCCGTACGTATATTCTGGTTACATGAACTGAGTGCAAAATGGTGAAATTCAAAATTATCCACTTCATGGATAATATTAATAATTTTCCAGAATTTTCCTAGCATTTTTTGGGGTTTCTTTATACCTTTTGGATTTTCAGAACAACTTTCCTATTGCAAATATCCACAAGATATTTCCAAATATATATAGCCTAAAAATAACCATAAAGATGATTCCCATAATTTTCTAGCATATTCTCATAATTTTCTGCATTTTCCATGATTTTCTACAATTTAAGTTAGGCCAAAATAACTTAAATAATGCAATAATGCAGAAAATGATGAATTGACGTAGTCCTTTTAGCGATGGGCGAGATACTCTCACTATGGATATAAAAATATGCCATAGGACCCATGCCTTGTGCTAAAATAGCACATAAGGTAATCGTCATCTACCATATACAGTATGGTAACAAGAAATTAATAAAAATGACGTAGACCTTTTAGCAATGGGTGAGATACTCTCACCATGGACATAGACTCCACACCCTAAGGTGTGAGCGGCCTTCTGATCGCATGACTTATGCCATAGGACCCATGCCTTGTGCTAATTTAGCACTTAAGGTAATCGTCATCTAATACAAAAAATAAATACTAGAAAATTAAAGGCACAAAAATTAAGAGCCAAATGTATCACAAACTGCATATAAATTGCGATTGTAAATATTTTAAGGGAAAATCGCAATTAGAATGACAATAACATAATATTATGTTATGTCCATAGTCTGAAGACTAATATGCAGTAATATAACACTATCTATACACACATTTAAAATTTGTTAAGACAGTGAAGGCTTATGCACTATGAGCCCATGCTAGGGAGGTCGGTGCTATGCCGCCTTGGAGACGAGCATCACCACACCGAAGTAGAGGATGATAACGATGTCACTATCGCAACCTCTCCTCCTATCCACCGCCGCCGTTCCCCGTCCCGATTGGGACGAAGATAGTGGCGTCGGTGGCGGTGATGGCCGGGGGTGCCGTCCTGGCTCGTGGAGCATCCGCGGTGCGGCTTGGGGACCCGGCCCCAAACGGATCGACGACAACGGCGATCGGGGACACCGCCCCGAGTCGTGGAGCGCCGCCTGCCATGGCAGTTACCACTGCCAAGGTAGCAGTTATCGCATCGGAGGCGGGAGATGTGGCGGTTACCACTTTCATCGGTACTTTCCTCGCCTCATCATCTTCTCCAAGAACGACCAATCGAATTGAAACGAAATCGATCAAAACACTTACTTGGAGTCGTGCTTCGCGGCATACAACCTTGTGACGGAATGATCGGTACATCCGATCTCCTCCATCCTCTTCTTCCCATCTTGTTCACAATAATCAATTTAATTGAAAAATGACAGGAATCAATACTTACTTGATGCGTGATAATCAAGTTCTATTTGTTTGAGACAAAGAAGTTTTCATCTTTCCGTACAACACATGCGGCAGTTGCCAAATTGCCATTGGGTTATTTCGCCAAATGCCACCGATGACTCTGTTCATCGTTTTTCTTCTTGATCTCAGTGTTCCTCGTAGTGAACGCCAAGGGCAACGTGTAGTGATTAGTACCATAATAATTATCAAAATCATCGTTAGATGATTTCTTTACTAATCAACTCACGAAGAACATACCGGTATGCATTTTTCCTCTCCATTGGCTAATTTATCGATGTGATTAAATATCACTTACCGATAGAGACAGTGCTGATAACGTGTTGAAGAACTATTAGCACAGCAATAGGATTGAGAGAGATTGAGACACAATGTGTAATCTTTAATGCAATGATCATTCTTCTTGTCAATGTACATCATCTTACAACAAGGGGAGTTAGCCCCTTTATATAGAACAAGATGGGTGTGTCCAAGAGACATCTTTTTATTAAGGGATGTCTCTTCACCAAGAGGCGTCTTTTCACTAAGGGGTGTAACCGCAAGGCGGTTATTGTAATTTGTCCACATATTTTATTTCACAACAGCTACAACTGGGGCGCACTAGGGCGTGCGCCCCTGCTCCAAATCTCGGCAAGTAGCAAGACCACCACATGGCCACGCCACGCGCTTGCAGCAGACTCATTCTTTTCTTTGGACACCCACTTTGGTCTTGGCTCAAGCTGGCTGGCTTGCTGGTGCCCTTTGCCGACCAGCGTTGAGCCATGGCAGTGGGGTGAGTCTTGTCTTTGTCTTGGCTTCTTGAGCGGCCAGACGAGGACGATCTTGGTGGCCCGAGGTAGTGAGTAGTGACCAGTGAGGTGAGTCCGTGAGTGCTAGATGCACTAATGCAGCTACTTGCTTTGCTTTTATAATCTATTGATGATGGAGCAATTATGGAATGCTTTTAAAGGATAAAAACCCATAGAATGGACTTGCCCTCCAAAATCCAAATCCTTCTCGTAGCTAGCGGCTTCATTATATGTGAGTATCTCACAAACTTCTACTTCATTTCACTTTTTAATGGTATTTATGTATGAATTTGGCTTTCATTAGTAATTGAAATCTACATTTCAAATGATTTTGCCACGTTTTCGACGGTTGAAATGTTTAGCTTAGCCCTTCTCTAATTTAGTTCTGGCTTCACCACTGCTTGCACCTATCGACTGGCTGCCACATAGAAGCCCCACGACCACAGTCCGCTCGCCACTATACACAGTGGGATGGATTCACCATTGCAACCATGCAGCCCGAGCACACGTGTAGGGTCGCTGGCCTCGGATCTGCCATTGTGTCAATGTCCAAAACTTATATATTTAAGAACTGGAGGGAGTATTACTAAAGGGCCTCTTTGATTTATGATTTCAAGATAATAAAGGGATCCAATCCAAAAACAAAATCCTATATAATGTTTGATTCAAAGGATTGCCTCAAAAAAATTAAGTACAACTGAAAATTTTCCTCTGCGTTTTGAAGAATTCCAACCATAAAGTTTCATAGGATATGAAATTTTCCTCCAAATTTTGGAGAATTTCAAACATGAGATCTCACATCTTTTTATTCATTCCTTGACAATTCCACTGCAACTTTCTTTCTTGCTCTATCCATTATCTAACCACTCAATTAGTACTCAATCTTAATCCTTTCGCACTTTTCCTGTGGTAGAAGCAAATGACAATGTTTGAACAATTCACCTGAATTCCAATCCTACGGGATTAAAAATGCCTAACATCTCAATCATACTGTTTTTCTATTCATGTGTTTTTAGAATCCAGCGAATCAAATAGGCCTTGCAATCTGTGTAACAAGTTCTCGAGGTTTGTTTAATTTACTCTATAAAACTGAGGAAGAATCGATGGTAGTATGATCCTTGCTTTTCATTTAATATAAACGTGATGAACACGCTGGTCCACTGTACGTTGCTTGCAAACAGATCTGCAGCTGATGGTACCGGGTAAGATCAAGATCCAAATCTCACACATAAACATTGGTTTTGTTGACTTGCACAAAATGAGCTCAAAGACCCGCGATGCCGGATCATGCACCAGCTAGATGTATAGATCACACTGACACTTATCTCCTCATTATCTTTTAATCACTCCCCCCTAATTTTAATTCCACCTGACGAATCACAGAGCTGACATTCCTCGAATTTACTCTTCTGTCCATGCTGGCCCCATGTGCGCTACCACCAGTCTCCTGCTTTAGCACCCAGTTACAGTGTGACAGCTTCTTTCCCGTAATTTTCTAACGGCTTATGCCTAAGAGCATTAATAACAGAAATCCTATAAATACTGTAACGCTGACTTGACGAGGATGAGGTTTCCAGTGGAGTGAAGGAATCTTTAAAGTATACTCCCTTCGTTTCACAATGGTCGTAGTTCTAGCATTCAAAATATTTATCAAAATGGTTATAGTTCTCACATTCCAATACAACTTTAGAGCCAATATGACCTTTGTGCCATTTATCAATGCAGCCATCTATTTAGCTAATATGTTCAACTACCATTTATTAAATAAGGGTAGACAAGTCATTTTTCACGTCTCCTTATTTTGTGTGTATTTAGTTAGAACTACAACCATTTTGAAATGGAGGGAGTAGTGTAAAGTGTGAAGGAATTTTAGGAGATGGATAGAGTTATGATGAATAATGTTTTAAAGTGGTGGAGATAAGGTTTCTGGTGTGGATGCTCTAAGACGGTAGCTGAGCTAACATTAATTATCTCTGACAGGTGGGCCACCCTCAGCCTGCCCCACGCCACGCTTCAGCCGGTGATAGTACGAGTGCCGTGGCTAATGGCGGAGGAGTCCTCAATGCTCCGAGTCACATGAAGCCTCAGGTCCCATATTTAATGGTCGCGATCTACCCCCCTGCCGTTTCCCGAGTTAATGAAGAGAAGAATTGCGCAGTACTCCGTGGTCGAGGCGAGGTGTCGGTTCTGAGCGGTGGCTCCACGACGTTTAATCCATTGGATATGTTCGCAAGGGTATGTTCAACGGTTCCTATTTTCTAATTCCGCTACTGTATAAATAGTGACGTAAATAGTAAAAATAGGATTAAAGTAAAATATAAGAGATATATGAAATAGATTCAGCGTTGTGTTGAAGATAAAATCGGATCAAGATAGGATAAGACCAGTGTTACGTATAGCCTAACTGGCCAACTAAGTTCAGCGTGATTATCCTATGATATGTGCCTTTGCAAAGACCCGCCATGTTACCTAGGCCGCGTTTGTTTCTGCGGCCGCGTTGCGTTCGCGTTGCGACCGGCCCGTGTGAACGCAATTAATGCAGCTGCTGCGCGAGGCAAACGCGGCCGCAACGCGAACGCAAACGCGGCAAAGAACGAGGCCCTAGTAGGCCGGGTCTGTGTAATATATATAATTGGCCATGAACCGGGTTGGCCCGCTAGTTAGATCTGGCCCCTTCCACCTCTGCCTGCTCTTTCTAGTCCATATCCGATTTGTTTTCTCTCGCTCCACTAAGCGTGAATCCTATGTTATAGCTGTACGTGCAGTTACAGCCACTGCCGTGTGGATCCAAACCCACGTAACAGTGGTTAGCAACTACCGAAGAGGTTCCCGGTTGCGCTCCGCCTGCCCCAATAGAAAGTAGATCCTCACCGTCATGCCTTTTAAGGCACGGACGTGCAGGGTGTGTTTGGTTGGCGACCCTAGCTAGCCATGCCAATAAATTGGTCATGACTAATCGAAGGCATGACCAATTCATTGGCAAAAACGAGTTGTTTGGATTGAAAACCAATTGAGGGTTGCCAAATTTTGGTCAGGTGGGTGATATGTTTGGTTTGTTGCCAATTAAATGTGCCAATTGTTCCCATAGTCAACTAAAAAATTTATAAATTTAAATAAGTTACCAAAAAATTTAAATTACAATTTTAAAACATATTAAAAAATAAAAAATCCAGAAATTTGAATTATAAAATGCAGAAAATAACAAATAAATTATAAAAATACAAAATAAAAATAAATTTTAAAAAGTATTAAAATGGGTTGGTTGTGATTTTATATGAATTATAAAATTTGTTTCATGCAATTTGGACACCATATGAAATAGATACAAAATTACAAAATAAAATGAATGGAAATAAACAAAGAAACTAACCGTTGTTTGGTGAGTCTGCAAGGTGGGGCCGTCGTGTGCTGCTTGCCCAGAGAAGGCACGCCAATGCAACGGCGTTGGATTTCTGCGCCATTGCCCTAGGCACAAATCACGTACAAAACAGATGGCGAGCCAAATTTTTTTGTTGGCATGCCAATGAAAGGTGGCAATCCAAACGGCAGCCAAATTGCAAAAGCATGATCTTCTATTGATAAGGCCAGCGACGGCTATAACCAAACACGCCCACAGTTACAGTTGCCTTCCTGGGTTGGCCACGTATGGCTCGCAAGCCCATTCGTATACCACACAGGAAATGCCTTCGCATGGTTCAGACTCGAATGTGGTAAGACTTTGGATCAAACAAATAAGATCGCAATATATAACAAATGCAAGTATAAATCTTTGGGACGTCCGTCTCATCTGTTCGGAATACTCTAGCTTCTTAAATTTAATTTTTAAAAATCTCAAAATTGTTTCTTAAAACTCTTGACGCTAAGTTGAGTCAAATCTTCCTAGTTTCTCTATTCTACCAAAGTCTAGCTTTTTAAGCTCATGGTTCGCAAATAGCTCAAGCTCGATTCATGAACCAAATTAAAAAGTTTGAGGCAATTCCATTTGAATAGATACCATATATGCATCTTGTCGTTTTCTTCGATAACACGTTCTAAAATCCAAATCAAATATTAAACATTTTGTCTCAAATAGATGTTGGAGCTATCTACAAAAGAATCAAGGTCTATCAAGAAACAAACTAAATAGTCAACCTCATCTCAAATAGCTAATGGAGCTACCAAGAATCAAGACCAACCAAGAAAACGCAGTGAAAAGTTCAACAGAGAAAGAGAAAGAAATCAACAAATCTAGACATCAGAGCAGAGGCTCGGTATAATGGACAACCGCGAGATCAACAACAAAATGGACTAACACAAATTATTACCTTCAAACCTACAAGTGACTCGGCATACCAACCTAGTCCTGGTACTCACTAACGACCATAGCTATCTCTAAACCTGCACTTTTTTTAGATAATGGAATATAATTCCAGTCTCTATTTACAGAGATGTATATAACCAACATTACTTTCAAAGTTTAAAATTTAAGCACACGGCTAAACCAGAACAATCATAGAAAAAAGTTAGAATTGCTAGAAGGAGGTGACTATAATCAATCCAGAGAAAATCTTTTATTCACTCTAAACCTGCACTTAGAGTATGTACAATGGTCCATATCAGCTATCTATAAACAGTCTTTAAGGATTACCATGTAGGACATGTGATGATGTGGAGAAGAGAGAGCATGCATAGATATTTGAGCCGTCTCCAATGCAAGAGTCGACTCTACACGAGAATTAAGAAATTCTGTGTGTGAGAAAACTGACTATAAAAACATGCAATCATCTCTACCATTATATATGTTGTCTCTAGAGCTGTCTCTAAATGATATGGCAATAGTTAGAGACAGCTGTTGTCTCAACCATCATACATACTCTTAAATGCATTTAAACGAACAAGTTCAATTATTGGGGCCCGCAAAGTATTGTTTTAATCTTTTTCTATTTTATGAGAAAGTAAAAGTTCAATTATTGGGGTCCTCGCTCAGCAAATGGATTAAACATAGCGCCAAGATATTCACGCCATGGTGGTAAAAAGCCCGTCGAGCGTGCGTCGAGCTCTGTGTACTGGCTGTCTGGGAAAGCACGAGGCTATAACTGCTCGTCCGTGCCTTCACGACGGCAGTGGGTCTCTTTCCGCTCCGGTGCTCCCCTGCGCGGCCTCGCCTGCGACCTCGGCAAGTCGGCATCGAGCCGCAGCCATCGCTGCCCCGCCTCCTCCTGCGGATCCCAGTGCCAACTGCGAAGGCGCGGCTTCCACTCTGGTAACCAGTTCACTCCCCAGCTTCATCTCTCTCTCTGGTTTCCCCCTATTTTGTATCCAAATTCGACCCAAAAAATTGTTTTTTTTCCAAAAATTTTCCATGCCAAACGCTTCAAAAACACTGGTACTATTTTGTAGGATTTTTTATATGAAATTTTCCCCAATTTTGTATTTGAAACCCTAATTCGTTCGATAATCCTTGCACATCCATGGTTGTCCTAGTTGAACTTTGAGTTCAGGTGGCCGATGTAACATAATGTAGTGTTCACATTTTATTATTTTAACTTCCTATATCATAAGCATGTGCAAAGATATATATACTCTACATTTCACTCCTTTCTTTCCAAGTTTTCCACGAATTTTTTTCTGAATAATCATTTGTAACGATGCTCTTCAATGTGGAACTTCGTACAGTGAGATGTGGGAGTGGCAGAGTCAGGATTATGATCTGCAGAAAGATTTGTTAACTGGTTTGCAACACGCTTTTCATTATTCCTTCTGTCCTAAAACTGCATCTATACAAAGATGCTGAGATTTATGTTTCCTGATTTGGCAGATCCCTCTAGCAGCTTATGGGGTGAAGGAAACCACGATGTGGGTGATGCTTGGAGCATATTTGATGAGCAAACTCCAATTAAACATTGTACAGACATAGATATTCAGTTCTGTGATATAGGAGGTAAAAGAAAACTTTACTTGCATACATATCATGGTTACCGTTCTGTAATATACTGTACTACCAGAGAGGGATGCCTAGCGCCTAGTTATAAAAGTCACTACTATGTTTACACTACCCATATCCTGTACCGAACCACTGAATACACTCTTTTGCTCCTAGTTATGAATTCAGTAGTATGTTTCGACTACCCATATCTGTCGCTCCCCTGTAGTTGTTTGAATAATGTTGTACTTCATAATAGTTCTGCTGCTTGTTTGTACACCATCTTTGGTTGTATGCCTGTATGCAATCAAAATAGTAGATAATATGTCCTTCTAGCTGCGATGAGTGGAACAAATATATTCCCTAGTTGTCATTTGCCTTCTTGTGCATATATAAGTTTTATTTGGATCACCACTTGGGATTTTTCAAAACACGACTGATGTGTGATTTAACGTTGATTTTGAACGATGGATTTTACTTGTAATTCCTTATCTCTCTCGCTTTATAGTGCATATACAAAAGATGATTCAAGTTTAGTGACCTTATGTAAAAACAATGCAGATATTATTGTCAAGGACTTTGATGAAGGAAAGGAAAGCCTGCAAGCTAAACGAAGACGCATGCTGCAGTTCTGTTCAGAAAATGTTGAGGTGCTTGCTGTAGAAGTATTTTTCAAAGTCACCTGTCCTAAAAAAAATAAATATGCACTATATTTTTTTGGGTGCAAGCTGTTTCAAATCAATGATTAAATGCACTGTCATGGTATTTTAAATCCATCAATGTGTTGCCATTTTGTGTGTAGATGGAGTGTCCGATGACAGAAGATGGACTCTCAGAAAGTCTGCAAGTGAATTTGGATTTCTCAAGTCGGTCTTCCATAATCTCTGCTAATGTTCGGCTAAGATGATTTATCTCGTTTTCTCCTGACTCTAGATGTGACTTCAGGTGATGAGTGTTTGTTGAACTGTGATGGGACGAAGGAACTAACAGAAGAACTGCTAGTTGATTGCTTGCAAGATAGCGAGCAGCATTGCCTGGCTGAAGAAATGTATGTTTTTTTTTTAAAAAAAAACTGAGCTTCACCTTGTGCAGAACTTAATAGTATTTCAGATAACTGTCGATCTTGAATCATTCTTGTTTCTTTTTTTTTCTGACCCTTCTGAACAGGAATAGTCCTCTTGCTGCCGTGGAAAAGGACAATCTCTCTGGTTTGTATAAACATCTTAATTGTTCCCAAAAATCCACTATTGCTATTTATTGAAAAAAAGAAGTTTGACATTCCTGAGACTCCCAACACTTTGTTTAATTTTCAGTTCATCGGAATTCTTTGCCCCAGGAGCAAGCTAACATAGTTCAGAAAAATCCTGTGCAATGTCGACCTACACCTCTGAAAGGTGTGCCCAAGCCCAACTCTCCTGCAATTTGATTATTGCACCGTCAATTCTCTTATTTTTCTCCCACAAGTTTCATTTTCACAAAGGTTCATAGGGGACTTTGTTTGCTGCTCCCTGCCCATCTGTAAACTCAATACATTATTCTCTGAATCGCAGCTGGAAAAAATATTATTAGAGCAAGAAGGTTGAAAACATCAGTTGCCTATCCTTTTGAGCTTATCAAGCCATGCGGTTTCCATGGGGATGTCACCTTGAATGACATAAACCAGAGAATCCATGCCCCACCGCCATTCAAGATAAAACACAAGAAGGACGATGATCCAGTTTCATACCAGACTTCCGCTATTTCTGGAAAGCCTGTAGTCCACAAGACAAAGATCCACACCGAAGGGGGAAGGGGCAGCATCACAATCACAAGAACTAGAGGCTAATGAAGTCGGGGCTATGCAAATTCGGCATCTATAAGGTCCTCGTGTTGTGCATCTCTAGAATATATGTTTTGTAGCCAAAGAAATGCACACCCTTATTGGAATAACTATAGCCCTTCTACTTATTCCCCCCTCTTTTGGGAGCATTTACCAGTGCGTGCTTGTTAGTGATAGTGTGTGTAGGCAGGGGTGTGGCGAGAGTGCTTCTTTTTTATCTTGTTCAAAGATTAAAAGCTGATATCATGATATAAGTATGGACATATTTGTTTGGTGAGATTGTATTCTGCAAGATCTGAGCTGGAGCTCAGCTTCATGGCTACATATCTCTCTGTTGATTGAGCTGTTCATGTACTGATCCTGCGCATTGTTCAGAGATCTGAATTTGCAAGCAGATGAGGATTTGCTCTCATGCATGGCAGGCCCCCTCCTGTCAGAATGTGCGGTTGTAAGATTTTGCATGCTGGATCTGGGACGACTGGCGTGACGAGGACTGGTCTGCGCTCGTCATGTTCGCCGCTTAAACAGCCATTGACTCGTTGCAGAGCATTAACACGGGGAGAAGTGAAGAACTCGGCATGAGCATGCTGTGTGCTGCGAGCCTGCGAGCTGATATATGTCCTTGACTCACTGCTCACCCCTGTAAAACTCACGGTTTCTGGCTAAATCTTGATTACGCCTGCCAATGCCATGCTCGTCCCCTGGCCGATCGAGACGGACGGACGGATCATCCACGTTCTGTTCATCAACCACAGGTCCACAGCAACTGACTGACGCTGCACAGCAAGAGCAGTACTGTGAGCCTGTGACCTCTCGTGCAGGCATACAGAATTACAGATACAGTGTCACAGTGACGACGACCATGAAAATTGCCTAAGAGCATCCGTCGTAGCAGGCACTCTATAACACTGTAGTTCTGACTTTTTTTTAGGATAAAGTAGCTGATGGAGGAAAGAAATTTTTTAGAGTGCAGTGTAAAATTTGAATAAATTTTAGAGGGATGAATAGAGGGAACGCTAATAGTGTTTTGGAGGAGAAAATTTAGAGGAGCTGGTGTGGATGCTCTAAGCTGCTACCCTGATTCCGAAAGAGCATGTAAAACAGAGATGTTAGCTGTATATAAACTTTGCCACATAGAACATGCAATGTTATAGAGGAGAAACAACACGCATAGAAATTTCGCCCGTAGACAGTGCAACACCTGGCTATAACGTATACAACAAGATAGATACATAGAAAGAATTGTTTGTCTATGGCATCAGGCGAAGAGTGGATCCATTGCCTGTGGCACGTTACTGGCATGCATGGAAAGAATTGTCTACCTCCATTGCGTAGTTACTGGCGTGCATTGATGGGATGAGATCTCGAGCGAGTGGCGCCTTGATCGAACGGCCTCGTCGTCCATAAGAGTAACATTTCCGACATGAGCTACAAAATACTGTTTATTTAGCTTTTTAGGATAGTGCAGTTACTTCTTTTGAAATATATTACGAAAAGTGCGAAGAAATTAGAAGACGGATACAATCTTTTAGAGGATGTGGTGAAGGAATAGAGAAGCTATTGGAGAAACGAATCTTTTAGAAAATGTTGTGTACAATGCGAAGGAATTATAGAATCTTTTAGGGGATATGATGAATAGTGTTACAAAGAATGAGATTACAGAGATATTGCTAGCATGCTCTAAGACGCCAATGCTACGTTGGATGTTACATCAGTGGAGGGCACGCGGGGGGCGCAGCGTCCAGACCCTCAGCTCAGCCTCAGCCTGGCTGGTATAATAAGAACAAGGGAGATCGCTCGTCGCCACGGGGGAGATGAGAGCACGAGGCATAGAGAGAACCCTACGCGTCAGCGCACGCGTGTAGCCATCAATCACAGGCTGGCGCTTGGCGGTGGCGGATGAGAGCCAGAGGAGAATTTAGCGGCCATTTGCTCTGCCTCTGGTGCAGAATCAAGAGCTATCCATGGTGGATGGGTGCCCAGCGCATCTCATGGTGTGTCCAATTATTCCAGCGCTTAATCATGGGTTTTATTCAGGGGAAAAGACTGTGCCAGATACTGCCCCTGCACGCTGCAAATCCAAGACAAATGCTCGTTTTGGCATCTCTCCGTCTCCTTCCTCCTGTGCACCGCCTCCGTGATTTGACGTTCCATTCCGCAACGGCATGAATCTACACGGTGTAGGATCGTTGTGCCTCGTAAATCACGTGTGTTTGGAACGGGGAATTTTACTGGAAGTACATAAAATTATGCGTCTCCAACGAGTCGTGGTGGCTTTAGGGTCACGGTTCATCGGTGCAAAAGATGAGGAGGGGAGTTTTGTCGTGGTGGCGCCATTTCGGTTCTTTCGCTGTGACGTCTCTGATTTTCGTAAAGTGTCCTTTTTTCCTATGGCTGATATGGCAAAATCATTGTTTTGACATCCGAATGTATTGTACTACGCTTGCGCTTGCATAAAAACAATGCGAAGAGGTCAACCGAAGTGGTTGCAATAGCTAAGCATCGACAGGTGCTTAATTAGCGCTAATGCAGGGGGCCCCGAGCTTTCCTGCGCTGCCAACCTGAGACTTTGATCTATGTCTCACCGAACACGCACGCTGTACGCCTACACACAGTGGTAGAGAGATAGGAGCTTTAATTATCTGTCAGATCGAGACAGCCATCGTCGTCCTCACCAAACACCCGACCCAACGGAACAGCTACACATCTCATGATAATCTCTATTCTCTCACCGGATTAGACCAAATGAAACTCCCAGCTAGAACAGTACGTCTCATCGGTAAGCTCTAAGAGCATCCACACCAATTACTCTATCTCTATTTTTTCTCTCTTCTATCATATTTTTTCTCTCCTTTTCATTAAAATTTCTTCACATTTCTGTTCTTGCAAAAAACTCTATCATCGTAGAGTCGGTATTCTACGGTGTTTCTGATGTTTACTGTATGGATCTTTCTAAGACTAGTCCGTTTCAGTGCAGCATGGTGCAGTCAGCAGCATCGACCGGACGATGAGACGAGGTGTAGTGCTCAAGGTCAGAATCACAGAGTTCGGTAGGTTTTTAAGTTGGTATACAAGTTGCGGTTTATTCTCTTCAAATCGAAGAGATGGAAATTTTAGTGGTGTTTCGAGGTGTTTACGCACTCTTATGCGTGCGTGGGTAACGGTAAAGAAAGGAGTTCACAAGCAAATGCCGTTGCTTACACGCACCACGTATCTGAACATTGTTCAGACAGGAGTCCCTTATTTCAGGCATATTTTACTCTTTTTTTTTTCATTTTTTTCTAGTTTACCATTACCATCTGCTTCGCAAGTTGGCAGAATTTGCTGCGTACAAATTACAATTTTTGTCACAAATCTAATCGCTTAAGAATAGCAATTACGAGCTAGAGTAAATAATAAAATCTGTTGTAAAAAATTTGGATAGCCACCCTGAGTTACGCATGGTGCCACGGTAATTTACGCTTGATTGCAGCACTAATTATAAACCCAAGTTTAAAAAGCCCGCGAGACCCGCTCCACCACCTCCCCCTCTCCTATTCTTCCTTCCTTCCTTCCCACCAATCCCAACGACGCCAAGACGCCACCACCCCTCCACCACCAGCTTGCCGCCTCACCGCGACGAGCAGGAGACGCCGCGGCTGCGAGCAAGCGAGATGGACCGGTGGCCGGAGATGCGACGGACGATGACGCTCTCGGAGCAGCTGTCCGTGCCAGACCCGGCCATCCGCGACTTCCTTAAGATCCCCGACGACGACATCGACGGAGAGCGGAGGCCGTCAACGCTCATGGATGCCATCGACCGGGACGGAGACGACGAGGGTAGCCCCACCTCGGCCAACGCCGGCGGAGGCGGCGGCGGCGGTATGATCAACTGGAAGCCGCTGCGCCACCGGCTCCGGCTCCGACGCGCCGCCAGCGCGTGGACCACCCCGTCGCCCAAGGCAGCCGCGCCCGCCGACACTAATAGCGCCGGGAGCCTGACCAGCAGCCACAGCAACAAGTACAACTACTCCCCCGGCGAGGCCGCGGCGGCGTTCTCGCGCACCTTCTCCCGCGCGCCCTCGCTCCGCGCGACGCCCACCTTCTCGCGCGTCACCTCCACCCGGGTCGGCCCCACGTCCGCATTCTCAACCAGGCGCTCCGTGGTCGACGACTACGGCGACGAGGATGACGACTACGACGACGAGGATGAAGAAGAGGAAGGCAAGCACGACGAGGCGCCGACGGCGCAGATGTCCCTGATGGCGCTGCTAGAGCAGACGGACAGCCAATGGGACGACAACGAAGAGGAGGACAGCGGTGCCGCCGCCGGCACGCTCAAGAGCGCGGTGGGCGACGACGAAGAGGACGACGGCGAGGGCCGCGACGAGGAGATGGTGCACGTTTGCTGCGTGTGCATGGTGCGGCACAAGGGCGCGGCCTTCATCCCGTGCGGCCACACCTTCTGCCGCCTCTGCTCCCGCGAGCTCTGGGTCAGCCGCGGCAACTGCCCCCTCTGCAACGGATTCATCCAGGAGATCCTCGACATCTTCTGATCCACTCCTCACTCCACCTCCACCTCCCGCTCCCGCTCCGTCTTCTTGCCCGCGTCTCCTCCATTGCTTCCTCGCCGAATTCTTCGGAGCAACCATGAAATGCTCTTGATGTTTGCAAGATGAATGGCGAGTGAGTGGCCGGCACGCCACAACGCTGTGAAATTAAGACCAATACCATAGTTGAATAATGAAATGATCAGTCGTGTTCAGTTTGAGAATTGAGATGTGATCCATTGTTTAAACATGTTTTTTTTTTTGAAACGTTAAACGGAGAAGAAAATCAGATATTTACAAGGATGCATAGGTAGCATAAGTACCTATGCCGAACAGTCAAAGATCAGGAGCACAGAACAAAGAAGAAAACTAGGCAATGTTGCTTGCACTGAAAGCCATCATCCAACACGAGGTATCGTGCTTAATGGCCTGCAAAACCTGAACCACTGTGTTGTACTCCATTCTGAAAATCCTCGCATTCCGTTCCTTCCAAACGTTCCAACAAAAGTAGAAAACCAGGCCGTCGAATTGACGCCGTTCCGATTTGTGAAATTTCTTTCTCACGGAAAGGCACCAGGCACCAAAAGTTTCGTCATTGCTAGGGGGGTAGAGATGGCGGGAGCCTTCAATGCTGGTGAAGATCCTCCTCCAAATGCACCTGGTAAACAAGCAATGAGCCAAAAGGTGGTTAGCAGTTTCAGGACACATGCCGCATAGGACACAAAGCCAATTGTTTAAACATGTCAATTGTTCGGAATAAGAATGGTATGCGTGCATATGTATCATGCAAACCAGTGCAGCTTTGGATCCCATGTAATTAATCTGATTTGTTCAGTTTATAGCAGCGGCAAGTACACGCTTGTAATTCTTTCATGGTTCGCTCAACTTCTCATCAGGAACAAGTTGACTGCTTGGTTTCCAGCACTGGCGTTTGAGAGCATGTTTAAATTGGGCCAAGCATTGAAATTTGAAAGCATATTTACATTGGGACGATTATTGAAATTCGGGTGCATCTTTAGCTTTGGCCCAAGTATCTCATCGTTAGCCTCTAGGCAAACCAGTAGTACTATAAAGGGTAATATCCATTTGACAATCTTGAACCTACAGGAAAGAATGAAAATCAACCTTAAAGTGGAAAAATCAGATATTTTTTTGACATAGGAAAAATCAGATATTTGTCACCACTAATTACCTTTGAGTATTGTAAAAATTACTCCTCTCACCAATACCATAACGGTTTTGCTGACCTTGTAGTGGTAAAAATATTTTTGAATAAAATAATTATAATATTAAAAATAGCAAAGATGCTCAAACCTTAAAACTTTTTGTAGGATGATCGATGCATATTATAAAATAAATTAATTCTTTGCATCATATAATACCTGCATATTTATATAAAAATAAATGGATAGTTCTAGAAGATATAATTTAAATATTAATATTTAGAAGATGTTTGCTATTTTTATCATTTGAAGTAGTTTCTCAAGTTTTTTTTTGCTCCACCACGCCAGCAAAAGCACAATGGAGTTGCAAATGGTAATTTCTCCGTTATTAGAGTTCAAGGGCGACGGTTATCGGGTTTTGCACTTTGCGATCGATATTCGTACTTTTCTCCAAGTTAAAGGTTGTAAACCCTATTGTAAATAACAATATCAAAAGTGTTTTTTTTTATAACGAGCATAAACGAGTTGAGATACGAGCTACCTTGTTTGGTTCACCAGCCGAGTCCAAGCCCGAGCCGAAAAAACCGAAGCCAAGCCGCTTGATGTTCTTTTTTTTTTTTGAGAAAGGTACCGCATATTTCATTCCAATAAATTCATGTCCATTACAAATAGGTCCTTGCTAAAAAACAAAATTGCATTGTAGTCCTGAAAGGATCTATCTGCAAGACCGATCGTGATTCTTCCCCAAATCCGTCATGGCGACAACCTCCATCACTGTTGCATGGCCGACGCCATACCGGCTCACCTCCTCTTGGTCATGCCACGAAGGGCGGGAGATAAAAACAACAAGTAAGCCAAAGATGGCTATAAGCATCGAGGGATTGAGCTCCAACACTGCCAAAAGATAGGAAGGTGAAAGCAAGAGGACGGCAACACCGCACGCCGGGGTGAACCTCATCACCGGCGAAAGATTCGCACCACACCCCCGGTACCCAACAACACAAAACCTACATCCCCAAATTGCCCATCTATGAGGTCGACGGCGATGAAGACCGCCCAGACCCCCACTGAGGCTCTCCGACATCCTCACCCGATCCAAACCCAGACCGGATAGGTCTACCAAGAACATCATCTCCATCGTGGCTTCGAAGATACTCACCTGCAACGAAGACCACCTAACTGATGTCGAAGAAGCGCCTCAGCGACAAGGCGACGAGCGAAGAGAGAAGGACCATGGAGGCAAGAGGCCGACGACGGCGGCGACGACCAAGACACCTTCCTGACCGCTGCCGCCCATTAAAAAGACCATAAAACCTACCTCTATCTTACTCCCAAACCTAATACTATACAAGTCCCGGCCTAGATCCGCCTCTTCCCCGCCTCGACGATGACCCGAAGGCCACCGGCGGCGAAGGAGCCGGCCAGATCTAAGCCGGTCGCCCCCACACCCTTTTTTCTTTTTTGTCTCCGCCGCCGCTCTCACAAGGTCAACGAAACCCCCGGGGAGGGAGTGAGCCAGCCTACGCCGGCCCATAAGTCGAGCAGTCGGGCAACTCGTCCCCTTAGAACGGGTCGCAGGGCGTCACCAAAGAGGGGGCAGGCTCCTCCTGCCCCTCATAGCTGTGTTCGTAACGGGCTGGAGAGAAGGCACAGCAGGAAGAGATCTGGGCTAATGTTACCAGGACTCGTTTTTCTGGCGCAGAGAACCCAAACTCTTTGTCCGCAGCCCATGGCAATAGACAACTTTGGGCCCAAGCCGAAACTCCACGCCGACCCGTTTTGCCACGGCAGCTGCACTATTGGGGAATGACGTAAGCATGTAAAAACCTCCGCATGTTTCACACGACACGACGGTACCTACAGGAAGAGGAAAAGCCTGAAAAGAGGCGAGAAGAGGATAACTCTAGAGAAAAAAAGAAAAGAGTGCTTTAAAAAAAGGAAGAGCGGGCGGTGGGCCCACTTTTTTGACCTAGTCCGCGTGCAGATCACGCACGGCCCACGAAGCGGGCGGCCGTAGACGATCCCGTCCCACGAGCAGCCCGCACGAGCCCGACCAATGCGATGGGCGGCAACACGCGGCCCACAGGCGCCGCGCGCGGAGGAGATCCCGGACGCGAGCCCGCGTATCCAATCCGCCTCTGGGCGACCGCCCTATAAGTCCTCCGCGTCCGCCCTCCTCGCCGCCGCCATCGCAAACAGCCACCTCACCCCGGCTCCAGCTCCAGCTCCAGCTCCGACCGCCGGACTCCGCGGCGGCGCGACAGTTCGATCCCGTGCGAGGAGGAGGAGGAAAGGCGTGGACGCGATGTCGGGCGCAGCGGGGGAGGAGGACAAGAAGCCGGCGGGCGAGGGCGGCGCCCACATCAACCTCAAGGTCAAGGGACAGGTCTGCCTCCGATCGATCCTTCCTTGCCCTCCCTCTCTCCCCGATTCGCCCCGGGAATCCTTAGGGCCTGGCCGCGATCGCCGTCTCCTAGTCCTGTGTGCCTTCTTTGTCGTCGTTGGTTTGGGTGAGATTGGTATGATACCCGTGGACGGCATAGCACTGTTCGTTTGTTCTGTCGCCGTTATACCGCGTGCTGTGTATGCTAGATTGAACTCGTGGGTGTGTTTTAAGATGGCATTGATCGATTGAGCCAATCTGTTGTATTAGGTCTAATGGCCGGATGCTAAATATCTATGGAGGTAGACAATGGAAAGCCTTAGCAAGATTAAACATGATGGAATTAATCGTTGTTTCAACCCCAGGATACTAGTTAGGATGATTATTTTGGTTCCGTGCTGCGCCGGAGTTGGCCTATCCTGTGCGGCAAGAAATTTTGCAGTCTTGGTTGGGAGTCCATAACCTAATAACCCATATATGGGGGTTTCTTGTGGATTAGAGCTCTTTTTTTAGCTAGTGTTGGGGCAGGATGAGGAAATTTGGTTGATTTTGCTGAGTGTCATCCTCTCATGTTTTTGCTTTATAGCTTAGATCATGTGCTGGATTAAAAGGACTCATTTTTTTAGCTAGTGTTGTGGCCGGAGTTGCCTTTTGATTTTTTCTGTATCAATTTTTAAGCTTGCCTGGGGTTCCTTGGAAGATGTAGTGACTGGTTTGTGCAACCATCGTATGTGCTCCATCCATCCATTGTATAATTGGAGCAACTTATGCATGTAAGTGGTAAATGCTTGGTTGTTTTTATTATTTGACAAGGAGTATATGTTAATGTTTTGAAGAATTTCGGATCAAATATAATCTTCATGGCTGAGTCTTTATGCCGAAAGTGAATTGATCCCATTTGTGATAAATCCTTTATTTTGTTTGCATACGTGCATATACAGATACGACAAATTTCATTGAAACAACACCTTTGTTCCAGTGCTACATCATTCTCTGTTTACATAAACAGAGGGAATTTGATTGGGCACTGCTCGCTGCTATTTTTATTAGTCTTCAAGCATGGGCTAGAAAAAAAGGACTTCTTTAAAACTAAAGTCCTAGTTCACAATTGGTAGCCAAGTAGAAGAAATCCTATTTTTGATAATTCGTATATGTTCAGTAATTTTGTAATGATATTCAGTGGCCAGAGCAAAACAGATTTTATGTTTTTCTTGCGCTTGATCGACTTAAAACGTATTGTTACATAAGTAATATAAGTAGTAATACTGTTCTTTATTTACATGTTCATGTGGCATGTCTAAATTTTTTGTCAGAATTTCGTGTAAGGTAATTAGCCAATTGTCTTATAATGCATTCCTGACTTGTTGTAGAACCTAGAAACACATATTAGGAAAACCTAGGATGTACAAAGGCCAAAATTTGAAAACATGCATTTATTTAAGGTTGTGAGCTTTTCCACTGCATATGATATTTGCATTCAAAAGTTTCAGAACCATTCATCTATTTACTTATCAAACCTGGTCTGTGATGGGATGTTGCGACATTGTACTTGTCATTGTTGAATTGTTCTAGGAATTTGCTTCAGACTCTGTTTTCTCAGTGCAAAAGTCTTATGTCTCTCATCCATTTTGCTGTAGGATGGCAATGAGGTGTTCTTCCGCATCAAGAGATCAACCCAGCTGAAGAAGCTGATGAATGCCTACTGCGACCGCCAGTCCGTGGATATGAATGCAATTGCATTCCTGTTTGATGGTCGTAGGCTCCGTGGTGAGCAGACCCCTGATGAGGTGTGTGGTGTAACTTCACTGCAAACTTGTTAAGTTAGTATATCTCTGAATTTCCTTGTATGAAAACTGTTTCAGCTTGAGATGGAAGACGGTGATGAGATTGACGCCATGCTTCACCAGACTGGAGGCTGCCTGCTGCCTAGTGCTTAACACGAAGCTGCAGCAGCCTGCCCCATGATTTTCTGCCTTGTAGGCTATTATCTATCGTAGAGTACATGAAAGAAGTCTAAAGAACTTGTGAAGCTTTGGTCCTGCGCCATAGCTGAAGCTGAACGACATTAGGAGAGCTTTGTTCTGTAAGATTTGGTACTTTGCCTGTCAAGGATGATATATCATTGGCTAATATTTCCATACATCTTGCTGTTTCGAACGATTTGCAAGATTGTTTAGAATGCAGCGTTTTGCTTTGCTGACCGTTCGTTCCCATGTACGTTAAGTACACGGAGATGGACGGTTATCACTGCATGTGTTACTGTTTGATTACCGTGTGATTACCATGAAGAGAATAGGCAGGCTAGTATAGTAAAATGTTTGTTTGCTAGTACTAGTTCTGGTTGCAGAGTGCCGACGAATATAGGCTGTGTATACCAGGAGCCAGTGCAGTTGTTTGCCTGCTTTCGGTTTGTATGATACAGGTCTATGATATGATGAGCTCGGGTTTTCCCTCAGGTGGTCAGCTACTGGTATGCACCACGCTTGCATCATTTGTACACCCAAACCATGAACGCTTGCAAGCCGTTGGATTAGAAACTAGGGAAATTACAGCTACACGTTTTGGTGCATGGCCTCGTACTCGAATTTCCTGTGAATTTGTGCAGCGTCTAGGCCAACAAAGAAAAAGCCTATGTATTGTTAAGTATTACCAACATGAGTCTTTGATTTAAAGGAAAAACAGAGGAATTCAATCTATAGGGGAGAAAATCCTGTACAGCCCTTTGATTCAAAGGACCGCATCAAAGAAATTTCATATGATAGAAAAATTTCCTCCAAATTTAGTAGGATTCCAAGCACGAGGTTTCGTATGAAAAGAAATTCTCCAAATTTTGGAGGATTTCATGTATGAGGCATCATCTCTTTTTTCATTCCTTTGAAAATTCTAATGCAATTTTCTACCTTACTCTCGCCATTATCTAGCCAGTCAATTAGTATGTAATCTTAAACAGGTTGCACTTTTCCTGTGGTACAATCAAATGACATGCTTTAACAATTCCATCTGAACACTCTCCCCGTTGTCTAACCAGTCAATTAGTATGTAATCTTTAATTTTCTGCACTTCTCCTGTGGTACAGTCAAATGACATGTTTCTAACAATTCCATCTGAACACGGTGTTAATTTTCGATGCGATTGTTTAAACATGCAAACTGTTCGGGATAAGAATGGTATACCTGTATACGTATCATGTAAACCAATGCAGCTTTGGATCCCATCTGACCTAATTTATTCAGTTGATAGCTGGGGCAACTACACGCTTGTGATCCTTTCTTGGTTGGCTCAACTTCTCATCATAACAAGTTGACAGCTTGGTTTCCAACACTGGCATTTGAGGGCATGTTTAAACTGGTCGGAGTATTAAAATTAAAGCATATTTAAATTGGGTCAAGTATCTCAATGTTTGATTGAAATTGACTCCCAGTGCACAGACCAGGCCGAATACATTTACACGGCCCAATTTAACTCCATATTCCATCTAAGTATTACCTTGGGCCTATACACCCATCGTTCCAATATATCCAGGATATCGGCGGTATGATATAGAACTTCCATACTCTTTATGGGCCGCAGACAAATCCAGCCTTCCCTTTTATAAGGAGACCAACGAAAGTGCCAAGCTCCATCTCTACTCCTAAAAAGGCTGTTATGATGATGAGTGATGGCTCATCAAATCAATCTGAACCATTCAATTTAATCTAATAGCTGCCCACACCCAATTCGCGTCCTTCTCTCCACCAATCCACATGCGAGCGCGTCGACCCCGCCCGTCTGCGTTCCACCAATCCACGCCTTCTTCTCCTCCACCAATCCACGTGCGAAGCACGGGCCCTCAACTAGTTAAAAAAAATGTGTCAAGCGTAGCTCTTTTTCTCTTACCAATGCTAGTTGAGATAGCAAGACTGTATCATACAAGGCAGAGCATTTTTCCCCCGGCCCTTCTTCAGAAGAAAATGGTATAATAACTTGGTTGAGTACATCCGGTGGTTGTACATTAACGAGAGAGAAGATAAAAGGGTCTTTTGGTTTATAGCCAAACATTGCCGTATTTTGCCACAATGAAAGTTAGTTAAGTTTGATCGAGCTAGACATTCGTTCGGTTCATGGCCACAACAAGTGTGACTTGCCACAATTTATCGCACTTAACTAAGTTCTGCATTAAAAATTGTATGGCAAAGCTGTGAAAGCTAACCAAAGTGTGACTACCAATTTCATGAATTAAACTTGGACAACTTTAACAAATCATTTGTAATAAATTATGGCAAGTTTAAAACATTACCAAACAGGTCCATACATTCCGATCAAGCGAACGGTCCTGTTTTGTATTGCTACAGCTAAATAGCAGAACAACTTTTTTTAAAAAAAAGAAATGCCAGGCCGAGAGCTTCGAGAAGCTAGCTAGCCGAATCATTTGGCTGCGAGAATTGGCAAAACGCCATGATCCGTAGGGCTAACCAAACGAGGTCATTAGTAATGGCGAGAAGGAAAAAAAGGGGAGGATTTGGCCATTTGGGGATGCAGCCGCAGCAGGTGAGCGCGGTTAATAACACGGCGGGTACGCGCGCGCGCAACCGCCAATCGCCAGGCGTACGGGCACACCTCGCTGGCACTGGCAGTTGCAGGAGCGTGAGCCGAAACACGAATACGGTACACGGCTGCAGTACCAGGAGCGTACATACACACACCGTACCAGAGATGGATAGATAGATAAAAGCCAATAATACTCCGTATCTCCTACGCAAATTCAGTTATACCTATAGTCCTAACCTACCTCACGGGACGAGATAGAGGAGAGGGAGAGAGACAGGGGGGTGGGTGTGTTGGTTTGGGGGAGGAGCAGAGGTGGGCACAATGACAGAGAGAAGCAGTTGGGCATTGGTCCAGGCAAACCAAACCATGTTGAAGCAGAGAGGAGGCGGCTAGAATGCATGTACACCCGCGTGTTGCCGCTTTGCTGCATGCTTCCACACATGCATTGCTGTCACCAAAAGAGGCCTGGGGCTGGTGCCATGGTGGGTACCAAACCCAACACCAACTAACCCAACCCAGTCTCCTTTGCTCCTCCCCCTGTCCTGAGTCCTGACCACGCTACCACAGTGTGTACTGCTACACCATTACCATTACAAGACAGGAGTAGCTAGGCCAGTGGCACTAGCAGAGTGGCATGGCGCTGCTGCTCTAGCTGCTCCTATTTTAGTATTAGTATACTGCTGCTGGTATTCTTCTCTCCTCCCTCTGCACTGCACTGCAGCTCGCCGCTTGCCTGCCTCCTCCTCCTCTTCCCCTTTTCCCTACACCGAATTCGGTTATAGTGATAGTACTACTGTCCAGTGGAGTTGAGACCTGATATATTTCTTGCCTGCGCCAGCCGGCCGGCGCGCTGCTGCTAGTGCTAGCTTGTGGGGTCGCCATGAGCAAGGATCAGCGCCGGATGGAGCGGTTCATCGTCATCCCTTTCTCCTCCACCTGCCGCTCCGAGTCCAGCGTCGACGTCGTCGACGGCCGGCAAGCGGCCAAGAAGTCCCTGCAAGGTGTGTGTGCGTGACGACGCGCTTTCTTTTCTTCTTCTTCTTCTTCTTTGATTCGTGGCGACCAGGTGATTGATATTGAATAGTGAGCAATTGATGAATTGATTGAGTTGGTGCGTGTGTAGGCGGCGCCGAGGGCGGCGCGGGGAAGCCCAAGGGGGAGTCGCTGGTGGCGAGGCTTCTCAGAGGGTTCAAGAACCTGTCCCAGATCTTCGCCGTCTACGACGAGGAGGAGGAGGAGGAGGAGGAGGAAGAGCGGGAGATGGTGATCGGGCTCCCGACGGACGTGAAGCACGTGGCGCACATCGGGTGGGACGGCAGCACCAGCACCACCACCAGCGTCCGCTCCTGGAACCGCGCCGCCCCGCCGACGCCGTCCGCCTCCACTTCGTCCTCCTCCTCCACCGCCGCACCACCGCCGCCACCGCCCCAGCAGCAGCGGTCTCCCCTGCCGGCCTTATCCATGCGGCAGTTCGAGCTCGCCATGACCGCGCAGGCCGCCGCCGGCACATCCACATCCACAGCAACATCAACCAGCGCCTCCACTCGCCATCATTGCCACAGCTAGCGCCATGTGTCGCTGCCCGTGGGGACGCGGTGATTTCTCCTCCCGAGCTTGCTCCGATCCGTCTGCGTCCTTGTGCCTTTGGCCATATTGTACGTACATGGCAGCCATTTTCCCGGGGATTTTTGTTCAGTTGCTACTTGTTGCATGCGTTGAGCCCTCGCCTCGGTGGTTGGGCTTTGGCCGCGACGTGCATGTGAGCTCGCTCGCGTCGCGCGCCTCGATCTTCCGTGGCTGGCACTGTGTGAATTGTGCGTGTGCCTTCGCGTGTGGCAACCTTGGCCTGCCTCATCATCAGCTTTGGCTGCCGCACGCTCGTGTCACTCATGTCATGGTGGTGTGAGCAGCTTTCATTCACCCCCGATCGGGTTGTCGAAGCTACTCGGGTCTTGACCGTCAGATTAAAAATGGATGGTTTAAATCGGCTGATAAGAAGCCTCGCACTCTCGATGATCGATCCAACGTGTTAATTAAAGAATATGGGGATTTGACGTTGCGTCACTGCAAAATTCGAGTTTGCTGAAAATTACTGTGTGTCAATGACTTAATGAGCGAGCCATAGAATTTGTAATGGTTTACGGCCAGTTTAGGCCATCTCCAATCATTTTTCTTTTATTTCCTTTTCTTTCCAGTTCTCTTTTCCATATTCGTTTCTTTAATTTTTCACTATCTCTAACAGTATCTCTTCGAAAAAAATGATATAGAGAAAGAAGATAGAATTTATTTCTAAAGTGAATGGAAAAGATAATTCTTTTCGAAAAAAAACGGTGAAGAGAATCTGTATCCGTAAAGGAAACGAGATTATCTTCGTGGCGAGAACAGCTGACCGGCAAGGAAAGCCCTTGAAGATGGTCTTAGCCTAGAGAATACTATCCGCTTCGTCGTGCGTGGTGACAGATTGTTTATCGTCTTGTGGGCTCGTGGATTTAGGCCCGTCGTTAATGGGTCCGAGTTTCGAGTGCTAGCTGCTGCCTGTTTTGTTTCGTTCGGATGCTAGTGTAGCTTCAAATTTGAACGTTCTTCTGCTAGTAATTATCTAGGTAGAGGAGCATGTACTGATAAGTGATTGGGCCAAGATGAGATCGAAGTCCCTTTGGTAGGACCCCCTCTTAGCAGTAGGACTACTATCCAGGTGACTGAGGAGATCACCCTGACATGCCCTTTCCTTCCCCCTCATGTGCACCAGTCGAGCAAGCTGAACAGGTGGTGTGGTGGGACAGGTCGGCAGAAATTTCACCATACACTGGAATTAAAATGAGTTGTCCGATACTCTCTCGGTCCAATGGCTTAGATTGATTTTAAATTTTATATGTTACAAGATAGTATACATACTACAATGACAGTATATGTGCTCTGAATCATACTAATGTTCTAGTATACTTGACGTTGTATACCGTAAAAGGGCTTACAAATTCACAGATGTACGTGCACTTTTTTTTAAAGAGGAAAATTGACAACACGTGCTAGGAAGAAGATCTCTTATCAAAACCGCCACTCAGTCATCAACTCTCCAGCCAAAAATTCCTGAGCTCAACACGCATCACGCGATGCGTCCATGTGCACGGCACGGCCGCACTGTGCACTGTGCACTGTGCACTGCACGTCTGCACCCACGACACGAGAGTTGAAACGCGCCATGCCACGGACCACGGTCGCCAACTTCCCCTCGGTTTCACGTGATTTGGACGGCCCACGCACCACCATCTCGGCAGCTTCCTTCCGTCTCCCCGGCCGGAACAGCTCGGGCCCCAACGCCGTGGCCCGGCCCGATCTGCTGACAAGCGGGCCCAGCTACCGGTGCGCGTCTCGGCTGTCTGGACCCAGGCGCCGCCGTACTCTTGAATTTCGCAGGGGCGATATATTCGTGCGTCCGTGACGGTGGTGATGATCCGATGGCCCGGGCTTGTTGATGTGATGCGTCACTTCGGACTCTTAATTATATTAATGACTAATCCTTGTCTCGCCTGCTGCTAATGATGGGACAATTAGGCCGGCAGATGACGCAAATGTCTTGTGATCCGTGAGGGCCCGGGCACGCAAACATGCAATGGTTTGCATCATCAAGTTCATCGTCATGCCATATTCATATATTAGTGCCGATGTGCCATCATACCAGTGCCCGTGCGGCCGTGCAGAGGACAAGCTGATCGATGGGATGATGAGGCGCGCGCATGCCGTGGTGGTGCATTAGTGGGATGTTAAATTCAGCTTATATATTTTCTTTCGTAATAGAAATGTATTTCGGTGTCTACACCGTAGACGTGTACGGCTTCTTATAAATTATAACCACACAAAGATTCAGTCGACGACTGTCTATCAAAGGATGTGAAAATAAGAATAAATCATTCAAATATTACTGATGCGATTATTAAATTGTCATCCATGTCAATTGAAAAAAGACATAGCCACCAACTCTAGTGAAGCTTATATACTTATTTGGTTATCTCCATTTCAAAATATAAACATTTTGGTTTTTTATTACTTTTTTAATCTTGAAAGCATGTCTTAGAGCACTAAAAAAAATCAAATGAACTGAATTTAATTATCGAGGCTGCTTTGGAAAGCTCTTGAAGTTTATAAGATAAACAAATAAGTATATAAGACATAACTAATTAGTGATGTACTGGATGTGTCAAATTATTCTTGCTTGAAACAAAGTATTGTTTTAGTCCCTGACTATGGTCCTCGATCCACTTGGTCTATGAACTTCAAAACTGCATTAACTCGTCCTCAAAATATCAAAATCAGGTATAAATGATCCCTTAACAAGTCATAGTTCATGGACCAAGATAGTAATTTTTCCCTTCTTGCTTTTATGTGCATGATGCAGGGAAAGGATGCCTACATATGCGGCTACTACAACAAGTTGGTTTCTTTGGCCCTTGTGGCTAACGGGGTGTTTGGCAGGGCTCCAGCTCCAATTTTTCAGCTCTGCTTCACAACTCCACTATGGAGCAGATCTATAACTTCACGGAGCACCCTTCAAGCTGCTCCATAAAAATGAACTGCGGGGGAGGCTACTCCATGGAGTTGCCTGCTCCAGAGTTACGTGGTGTTTGGGTGTTTGGCACTGCTCCGCGACGGAGTTGAGAGTTGGAGCTCTGCCAAACACCCCCTAAATAGCCAAGCTAAAATAGAGATTTTGAGAATCAGGTTCGAGCCTATTCTGTAGTGTTGAAATTATGTGAGCATATGCTGAAACTAAACTTTGGCAGCTTTAAACAGAGACTTTAAAAATCCAAAATTGGTAATTGAAGCCGAATTTGAGAATATTTGTTTTGCAACATTAAGATTTTCAAGAAATATTGTTAAAAAGTCAAATCTTTAAGAAAGAAAATCATATAATTTGAGAAAAAAAAAATCTGCGTAGACCATGCTCTATACAATATCTGAGAAACGGCTTCGATAAGGAAAAAAAACTGCACAGAAGATGCTCTATACAATGTTGAGAAATGGCTTCGATGAGCCGAAACGTTCTGTGAAAAAACAATAGAAAACATCAACATGCTGGGGCAGCTGAGTTATCTGACTTATTTCGTAACTTTGAGAAAAATGTTCGAGATAGCCTTGAGACTAGGTGTCCTTTGTGTGATTTGTTTTAAAGAGATTTTAGACACATATTCGAGATATAAAAAATCCGATTCAAAAAATAAGAAAAAGTTAAATAAGTCAAATAAGTCAGATTTATGCAACTTATTTATTAATTTTTGAATCCGTTTTTTTTATCTCAAAAACGTGTTTAAAAGCTCTCTAAAACAAAAGCACCCGGCTTTCGAGACTATTTTGAAAAATTCTCGAAGTTATAAGATAAGTCAAATAAGTGGATAAGATAAGCTGAGAGAACTGTGCGTTTGTTTCCGTGACACGCATTGCTAGTTGGCCCGTTGCAGCTACGCTTTTGTCTCTTGCTAGGGCCGTTGTGTCGGCTCTTGTTGTAGCGCTTTGGCACGGGCATTTGTTTGTTTCTTATTACCGCTTGGTCTCTCTCCCCACTGCCCATCGATCGATGCGCCGTCGTCTGCTTTGCAAATTGCATTTCAATGTGCACATGTAAGCAAGCTGCTGGGTGTGCGTACCACACTTGCGTCCCGGGAGAATCATGTGCAGGTGTCATGGGTTAACTGATATAGTGGCATCTAGGTGATGTGCTTCTTGGCTTATCATCTGCCATAGCTTTGTGTTCACCTTATCCTTTTGGCATGCCGTACCGCTAGTACTCGATATGAAAGTACTAAAATATCGCTAGAAAATCAACTAAAATTCAGTTTTTAAAATTCCTAATCTATGGTCGAAATTTTTTGAAAATGACCGGTTCTTATGGAGAATCGAGGGTACGTGAAGTGGGGCACACGGGCAGGAGAGACGGCGTGGCACAAGCGAGAGCACCTAGAAGGCGTTCAATGAATTGCCTAAAGTTACAATGATTGGGCATAAATAATTGTTTTAGAAAAAATATAAATGTACTACTATTTTTAAAAATGTATATGGATTCGCCCTTTTTTTTCGAAAATTTTGAATTAGGCTTGGTTTCAAAACTCAGAAGTCAGAACCGCTTGATATAACATATCGCTCGCACCCTAGTCAGTGTCTCGCACCAAGTAGCAGCCAGCTCCCTAGCTTCGGTTACAACGGGCTGGATGGACGCCCGCATGGGCCGCTTACAATGTCAGCCCGGACTTCTTTCAGCACGAGCCGTTGTCTGGAGCAAACAAAACTAGCAGTCTCTCTCCCAGATAAACAGCTAGCAATCTCTCGTCTCGTCGATGGATTATGCAAGCATGTGACTGCGCCCCATGTGAAATTGTTCCTGACCAATGTGTGATAGGTGCCCGTTTGTCATCTAAATTAGACAAGTAGCAAACATATTAAAGTAATAAAGCATGCTCTCACAACTATAATAATCTGGGGTGTGTATAGGCCGGAACATTCTTCCATTATCTTAAAAAAAACAGTAATAACAATTTGTATGTATTCGTGTCGTACTATTTGGGCTTCAATGACGGTGTTCCTGTGCCCCTAGTTTACACACCATAGGAAAGGGGGCAAGTAGAATACTTAGATAAATTATTTATACGGCGAGGTAATTTCCTCTAGAAATTACAAGGTGCTGCAGTTTTTGGTTTTGCGAGACTGGACCATACTGTAACCCATAACTGCGTACATGAGTTTGTTCTTCACTTGAACCCAGCTGTCATGTTTGGTAGGAATACATCCTCGTGCTATAATCTGGAGCATTCTAAATTGAAATAGCGATCCTATGGTCATGATCCATGGATATGGTAGCCAGCAGTCACATGAGCCTCTGAATTCTCAACTACTCGTTGCTACATACATCTGAATTCTGAGTTCTGACCATTCTCTGAAGACTCCGTTGGTCTGCCAGTACCCGTCGCTCAAACAAACTGCATGAATACCATGAAACAGGTACGGGCAATTCTACGAAGCACTTCAGCACAAAACATTTTTTCAGTCGAAAGCAGCACCACCAATGGATGCCAGACTCAGAGAGCAAAAGTCCAGAATAGCTGAATCAACCCAACGAAGTACCAAAAGGCAGGGGGGAAGTGGTTCAACCAAAGCATACTCAACTTGTAAAACACCCATACTGCCATAAGAACTACCAGAGGAGAAGTGCATGGATCTAGATAAGAAGGTTACAACATTCTCTTATTGCAGTCGCCTGAAAGCTTACTCTCTACCTACAGTTAGCCTACGTTATTACATCAGTTTCAAGAACAACCATAGGTGATCTTCAAGTTGCACTGTTGTATGCCAAGATCATGCTGCCAATCCAGCATTACATGTCCCTGGAGAGTGTGACCACCAGCGGTCCACATTCCATCATCTGGGTCGTCTTGAGGCCCTTCATCACCTCCAACATGCTTGGCCTCTTCCACGGCTCGTCGGCAGTGCAGTCCCGAGCAATGGTGAGCACGCGCACCATCTGCTCCCGCCACACGCCTGAAACTGGAAGGCAAGGATCAAATAGATCAACCTCCTTACCGTGCGCAATCATCCACCGCACCCAGCCGACGAGGTTTCCGCCCCCTTCCACCTCCTCTTGCCCTGTAGGTGGCCGTCCGGTGAGCAGCTCCAGCATGACGACACCGAAGCTGTAGACGTCGCCTTTCACGGTGGATTTCATTGTGAGGCCGTACTCCGGAGGAATGTATCCAAACGTACCGGCAATGTCAGTGCTGACATGAGTCTCACATGCACTAATTATCCTTGCAAGGCCAAAGTCAGAGACCCTTGGCTCGAAGTTCTCATCCAATAGAATGTTGCTTGACTTCATGTCGCGGTGGATGATATGGGGCACAAAGCCATGATGCAGGAATGCAAGCCCACGGGCAGAACCGAGGCAGATCTTGAGACGGTCAGGCCATCCAAGTGCTTCAACTGCATCTGCTCGGTTCCTCAGCCACATTTCAAGGCTCCCATTCTCCATGTACTCATAGATCAGGAACCGCTCATCACCACAAACACAATAGCCAAGTAGGGGGACAAGGTTTTGGTTCTTCACCTTTCCAATAGTCTCCATCTCGGCCAGGAATTCACGGTCCCCTTGGAACTGATGGCCACCATGAAGCCTCTTGATCGCGACTCTCTGGCCTTCAGGGAGTGCTGCCCTATAGACAGTGCCAAAGCCACCATCACCTATGATGTGCACCTTACTGAAATTCTCAGTGGCTTTCAGAATATCATCTGCGGTTACTCTCAACAGTGCATGCTCAAATGTTGCAAGATTGATACTCAGAGGTTCACGTGACTTCTTTCCTAGGAGTTCATCACTTGAGTTTGGCTCGACAGTAGCCTTGGCCTTACAGGCAGGTACAAGAGTCAGTGACCTGCTTCTCAATAGCCTCCATCTCAGATAAACCACCAGAAGAATTAACACAATGATGACAGTAAGTGTAACGCCACATATGGTTGCTTCTCGTACAGCTTGGTGAGATGGATGGTTTGCTTTATGACCAGTACTGTTATTGGAACAAGCACCTCCTGCAGCACAATCTGCTAAGCTGTACATGCCAATGTGGTTACCAGACAAGTTGGCAAACGTGAGACCAAATATATTGCAGATACCACATGGGATGGCACCATAGAAATTGTTGCTTGAGAGGTCAAGATAATTCAAATAAACGAGATCAGAAAGTGCTGAAGGCAAGCTTCCAGTGATGCTATTGTTGTGGATGTCAAGTGAAGACAGTTGCGTGAAGTTCGAGATAGACTCATCTAGGCTCCCTGAAAATTTGTTACTGCTTGCATTGAAGAATAGCAGTGAGCTCGAGGATTCTCTGTCTATGGGACAAGATAATGGAATTTGTCCAGAGAGATTGTTGTTACTGACATCCAAATGGTTTAGGTATTTGTTGCAGAGCAAACACTGAGGTAGAGTTCCAGTGAGTGCATTACTGGACATGTCTAGCATTGCAATTTTGGGAAGAATGCGGCCTATCTCAACAGGAATAGAGCCATCTAGGTTGTTATTTGAGAGAATAAGGCCTTGCAATTGTACCAATGGTTCAGACCAAGGAATCATCGGTCCAACTAATGCATTATAAGACAAATTAATGGTTGTAAGATTTGTCAGCTCACCAAGCTCTGCAGGAATGGTGCCATTCAGCAAATTGCCTTGCAGATTTAGCACCATCACCATAGAACACTTCTTTATCGCTGTTGGGATCTGACCAGTCAATCGATTGTATGACAGATCAAGAAGGCCGTGGTGCTGAACAAACTCAGAGTCAGGATGAGCCTCATTCTCAAATCCCGCACAGATCTCAGCTGGGATGGCACCAGACAGCTGGTTATAAGACAAAATCAAGCTATTGAGCATTGTCAAGTGAGATATGACCCTCGGGATGTGGCCAGTCAGGTTATTAGAGCTCAGGTCCAGCATGACAAGGTTTCTGCAGTTGAAAAGCTCTAGTGGAATGTCCCCAGATAACCTATTGCCATGTAGAGACAGATTAGTCAGATTCCTTAGAGCGCCAACAGACTGTGGGATGGGTCCTTCCAAATAGTTATTATCTATCTGCAGCCTCTGAAGATTTGAGAGCCTACCGATGCTCTGAGGGATCAGGCCCGTGATCTGATTATTGCTGAGGTTGATCTCCAAAACAGTTGACGACTCCCATAGCTTGTCAGGCAGCATTCCCGTAAAATTGTTTTGGGATAGTTCCAGAGTAACTAGAGGTAGCGCAGCCAGGTATTCTGGTACCTCACCATGAAGATGGTTATTTAACAAGTTCAGCTCAGTGAGGTTCTTGCATTCTTTAAAAGTTTTCTCAATACTCCCATTAAGATTGTTATCATGGAGCATGAGTGAATGCAGGGAGTTGGCTTGACATATCTCAGCAGGGATAGAACCTGAGAGATGGTTGGTATGTGCAGAGAAACTAACCAGATGCTGCAATGGCAGCACTGGCAAAGGTCCATTGAACAAGTTTTGAGCCAGAGTTATGGACCTTGCATTCACCCAGTTCTGAATCCAATCTGGAATATGGCCCGATAGTTTGTTCCCTTCCACGGTAAATGTGACAATAGCTTCTACATCTGCAAGTTCATCAGGGAGAGAGCCAGTGAAGGCATTGAAGGACAGATTTATGAGAGTGAGCTTCTTGCAGTTACCAAGTTCTTTTGGTATGCTGCCACTGAGACCTGCACTCTTTGCAATCAGCTGCGTCAGATTGCCCAGTTCACCGATCGATGTTGGCAGCTCAGCATTGAAGTTGTTCTCTGAAATGTCAAGTTCCTTCAGGCTTACAAGACCACTGATTGACCTAGGAATGGTGCCTGTGAACTTGCAGTCAGGGAGTTCTAGTGCTTCTAGCCGCTTAAGGTTACCAATCTCTTCTGGAATGCTTCCCGTGAAATCATTTTGTCCCAAAATTAGCAATTCCAGATTTTCCAGTTGACCGATCTCTCTAGGAATTGGTCCCACAAAATTGTTTGACGACAGGTCAAGTGTCAACATGTTCACCAACGAGCTTATTCCTGGGAATATTGATCCAGTAAGATTATTCCGGCTTAGATCAAGGTGCAAGAGCCGAGACAGATTATGAAAAGCTGCTGGTATTGACCCATTCAATGTGTTTAAGTGAAGGTCCAGGAACTCTAGGTTCTGCAGACTACCCAGCTCTTGAGGAAGGCCTCCAGAGATGTAATTCATGGATATAGATAGTTTAGTGAGGCGCTGCAGCTGAACAATGGCAGGGCTCAATTGTCCAGACAATAAGTTGTTGTCAAGAACCATTTCTTTCAGCATCTTCAGGTTGTATAAAGAGACAGGCAAGGGCCCAGTAAGCTGATTATTGGTCAAGTCCAGGTACTCGAGATCCTGCGCCTTTGCCAAGGTTCCTGGAAGGTCACCACTAAACCCACATCCACTGAAGTTGAGCCGGATAAGTGACCGGAATGCCCCAATGCATGACGGAAACGGGGCATACAGTGGCACAGAGGACAAGTCGATGACCACCACAGTATGCCCCACACATGTTATGCCCGACCAATTGCACGGGGGAGTTTCTGAATCAAACCAGTTACGGAGGAAGCCTTTTCCTTGAGTGGCTGAGTCCCTCAGAGTGAACAAAGTATCTAAATCACTTGATTCCGCAAAAGCTGAGCTGCTGATGAGGCACATAAGTAGGATGAAATGGCAGAAACATTGAAATCTTGTTGCCATTTTTTTAGAACTCTAAAAACTTTAATCTGCATGGAGAGATTTTAGTCATGTCAGTAGCTGCAAAAGAGCCACATATCGTCACAGTAAGGCAAAATTTCATCATGTTCACTGTGATGACTCCACAATGATTCATCAATGTGCAATGCAGAACAGACAAGGAAATATCACATTTCATAGCTTATGAGAAAAGTAAACTAAAGTAATGATCGGTTTTATTTGTTTTGGACCAGTCTAGATGTTGAGGCCAAATAGCTAATTTATGGCCTGCAACAGATTTGAGGTTTGGGCCATATATATCCATGATATAGAGGCTAGAACACTTTCCATTATCTAAAAAAACAGATTTGAGGTTCTGGCTAATGTAGATTTTCAAAACTAATCGAAGCAGAAAACTTGAAATGACCATCAGCCATATCCTATTTGGAGGATATTCTATTTATCTCCCTACTCGTCTAATTTAGAATTTGAGGAAGTAATGGCCGAAATGTATATACAAAGTGTCTACCAAGTTGAGATGTCACTCAAAATCCATTGGAAATGAAAGATAATAAGACAGATGCGTTTTGAGCACAAACAGGAAGCCAGGAGCATTAATATTTCTGTTAATACCTTAGAAATTATAGCCTTATTATGCTTCCAAGTAGGATATACTTCTCCTCTAAGCTCTGCATACCCAGTATATATCCTGGAAGAAA
Organism: Olyra latifolia; assembly: GCA_036346145.1. Taxonomy (NCBI): domain Eukaryota; kingdom Viridiplantae; phylum Streptophyta; class Magnoliopsida; order Poales; family Poaceae; genus Olyra; species Olyra latifolia. The sequence goes on along the minus strand of CM070523.1, from coordinate 4,421,155 downwards.
AGTTCATGTCATGTCATTATAGTGAAGTTTGCAAAGTTCGACTCCGCTCCTCGCGAGTTACATTAGTAATGCAGCACACGAAACTTAATCAAGCAAAAGTAGCATGCTCTATCAGGAAAACAACATAATCCTGGAAAAATAAAGACAAGACAGAACACTCAGTGACTCAGCTTCATGTAATTGTCAGCTCAAGGTACAAGAATGTTAAACTAGCAAGCCAATCCTAGTTCGATCAATGTCACACAGCACAACTAGCTGGAAAACCGCGAGTTAAACATGTAATCTCACTTGATACGCCCGGCATCTAGTCGATATGGCTCGAGACAACGCAGGTGGCCCAGTGTTTGGCATTCGCCACTATGGATCCCACAAGGATATCTTATTAGCCTCCAAAAGTAACAACATCATCATAGCAAATCCAGGACGTGCAAACTGCAGAGATCAAACGTAACAGCAGCAGAAGTTACGGAAACACCTCCCAAAAGCCAAAGAGCCAGGGAAGGCACGCACAAGAACCCAACCCATGAAACACCCGTCCATCACAAGCACTCGACTGTTTTACTACTCCAGATACAGAAGAAAAGAAAAGCTCACTGCCACTACATGCAAGGTACAGCTTTACATCAAATCAGATGAAACAAAACCAACCAAGCATAATAAAGGCAGGCCACCTCCTGCACAGGAAGGAAGCCACCACACTCCCCAGGGCACAAGAAAGGCCACTCCCCCACACATCCCTATAGCCCAAAACCTCACTTCACCGGTTCACCCACAAGCAAGTGGCAGCACATACGCAAGCTGAACAGAAACTCTAGTGGTAGCAACTAGTCCCTACCGCTGCATAAATGAATACTAAGCCATCAAATCATGCCTCCCAGCACAAGAATCTCTTAAGCCTGTGCCCAAGCACTCTGATGAATTCTGAGCTCACTTCTCTGACCATGAGGCATAAACCCCACGCTGCCAGACAGAGCCAGGGACAAAATTTAAACCAGTCCAGAATGGCCAATGCTGCAAATGCTGGATATTTGAGGGGGGTTTTGCAGATAATTAAGCCACATGCATCTGTGGCTACATCCCCTCCGGATCACTGCTAATCTCGGAGTATTTAATAAGTCTCTCTCCAAGAACACATGTCTAGGTAGTGAGCACTGAGTAGAGTGAGCTGGACTAGGATGGAGAAAGAAGCCCTATGGATGTTCCACTCCCTGGGATTTGGACCATCATTTGGGGTGTGATTTGTTTATGGGGCCGTGTGGAGGCTGACCAACCAAGTACAATTACCAGTACTATTAAATGGCACTAGCAGCATTTAAGGGAAGAATTAAACTACTGCTCACAAGCGTACTGCTCGTCTGCTCCTACCACAAGCACGCAATTACTCGCATGCTCTAGCACGTAGCCCGAGACAGCACGAACGAACTGAAGCCGGCCATGGGGCCATGGGGGGGCGGGATTTCGCGGAGCAAAAGGAAACACCTTTTTTTTTTCCTCCGAGGCGGCGGCGGTAAGCGGAGCAAGCGACATGGAATTGAAGGCGGCTTTTGAGCAAAAGCCAAAGCAGATTCTGGGAGAAGAAGATGAGCAGGACCATCAACAGAAGGAGACAAGACGGAGACGGGACGGGAGGGGGAGGATGGATCGAGCCTGGTTACCTGGCCTGGGCCTCTGGCAATGGCGGTGCTCGCCGGCGATCGTGGAGGGGATGCGCCGCCGAAGGTGCCGCACTCCTGCGGGGAACAGGAGGGCGTGAGCAGAGAGCGGTAGAGGAGCGAGGAGGTGGGAGGATGTACGATCGGCCCTCCCCCGGCTTACCTCGCAATGGCGGTGGCGCGGACGGTGCCGTGCTCCTACGGGATGGGGAGGGGCACGAGGGAGGCGTGACGAGCAGCAGCGGCTGGGAGGGGAGGAGAGGAGAGCGTACGAACTGGGGCGACGAGAGAGAGAGAGAGAGCGAAGGGAGGAGGAGGAGGAGGGTGGCGGTAGTTTGGAGGAGAAGATATTCGCTGTGTTTTGCGGCTTTTGCCTCGCCTCGCTCGTTTGGCTTTTCCGGGCGGCTTACGATTACGGTACTAGCGCACAGCGGCACAGGGAAGGTAGTGCTACTTGTGTTTATCGCCACCTTTTGCGGGAGAAAGACCCCCGTTTTTAAGGGTCGCTGACACGGGCGGCTTGCTACGTTTTTTATAGGTGATGAGCGCTGCATCGTGCAGGTCTACCATACTTATCTACTTCTTTTTTTATCTTATTTTTAAAATTCAAATGCTTTAATATTTGAATCTGCTTTTTTATGCCAAGAAGAGAGGTCTGAAAGTCTAAAAACAGGTGAAATGATATAGGTCATTTTATAAATCTTTGGAAATATAGGGCATACACAAATAAGTAGATATAAGACATAAGTAAATAGGCCACTATATTGTTACAAAGGAAAACATTATTTAAAACGCATAAATGTCTTCTTTTATTTTTCTGTATTCTTAAATAGTCGAGCAGGTAGAGTAGTTGGATTTCAGCCTTCCACTTGGTAAAATGCCACAAAGTCGAATCCCAATTATTCGTTTTCTCCAACCATAAACTCTCCCAGACTAATAGCGTTGCGACAGTAAACACCTAGATTAGTATGCTTTGCAATGCGAGACCTATATGTGAATAACACAAAGACGAAAAAGGTACTACCGTTCATCTTAAATCTACCAAAGCCACCATTTCCATTTCCGTTCCTATTCCCAGTTCACATTCTTCTCGTCCAATGGGTGGAATTGAAGGAAGCAGGGCATCTTACCAATGTTTGAAGTAGGGCATCATACCAATGTTTACCATACAGATACACAGCTCGCAAATCCAAGTCAACTAGATCACGAGTGCGTAAACGAGCAACAAGCTCCAATCAATGCCCGCGGAGCAGCGAGCGAGCTGCAGATGCAGAAGCTTCCAAGCTGGCAGGCCGGCCGCAGCTGATTTGTGCGCTTCACGGGGAGGTGGTGGATGTGGATCGAACGGCCCATGATGCGTCGCTCCAACGGATGGATGGGATCGATCGTGCACCAGCCCTGTACATTACTGGTCAGGTCGGGTCAGGTGAGCCTGACCGAGTGAGCAGTCGGTCTCTTGCTGTTCAGAGGGAGAGGCGAGGAGTACTAACTACTAGTACGGGTTGGTACACTGTCTGTGTGGTGGCCCAGCACCGAGTACCAGCACGATTGGTCCACATCTCTGTACTCCTACGTACGTAGCACTCGATTACCCTCTCTCTCTCCTCTCTCTCTCTCGTGATGGGCTGATGGCACGTATGATACAGAATCATGATACGGCTGCAAACAGGCACGTCAGCATTGGTTTCTTTGACCACCAACGAGCTCACTTTTGATCATGATCAGTTGCCTCTCTCTATACCTGCAAATACGCGATGATTAACAGCATGTATGATATGACATTGAGGTAATTCGCCGTTCATCCCGGTTTTGGCGCCTGGTTGACTGGTTCTCTTCACGCTTGTTCTTCATTTGTAACATATCTAGCGTGAGCTATAAAACACCGGTTTATCTAACTTCAGATATAGGGTGCATTTGGTTGGAGAGTGAGTAGAGTGGAGTTATTCTATTTCTGATTCTGAGAGTGGAGCGGATCCGTTCGGTCAAAAAATAGGAATGGATTGATTCTGGATCTATGGGAATATTCTGTATAGAGAGTGGCTCCGTTCCATGAGAATCACAACCAAACACTCTGCGGTCTGGAACGGAGTGGCCCCATTCTAACCAAACATCCTGAGACTTAGAACGGAGTGGCTCCATTCCCGTTGGCTCCTCAACCAAACGCACCCAGAGTGTTTATTAGAGAAAAGTAATCTTTTAAAGTATAATATAAAATATGAAGAAATTTTATACAATATAGAGTGTATATAAGATGATGTTATAGAGAAGAAATTTAAAGTGTTTGTTAGAGATGGTCTTACCCCACATGCAGACATGCAGAGGGAGGGCATGGCGATGCAGGCTAGCTCGTCGAGTGCCTGGCTGCATGCATGGTCCGCCTACATGCATGCACCCGTGAACCCGACTGCACCCGACGTGTATTGGTGTGTGCGAGCGAGGCAGGGAAAGACAACGGGCTACACCGCTTGCTGTGCTATGGTGGTCTTCTTTCCTGTTTATCTACGGTATGCTTATCTATTTATTTTTAAAATACAAACATTTTAATTTTTGAAGTCTTTTTTTATCTTAAAGGTGCGTCTTAAAACTCTGTAAGCAAGTCAAAGAACTGTATTCAACACTTGAGACGTAATCGGATCGGATACGGTCAGATATCATTTATCCCGTATCGTCATCTATATTTTTTTACGGATATGAATAGTGTTGGATAAGAATATGAATAATATCAAATAATATTCGGAGCAGATATAAATCGGATTCCATATGGATACGATTATAATTAGTCAGATAACATGTGAAAATAGAGATAATTTATAACATGTATATAACATAATAACGGTAGGTTATGAAGGAACAAAATTAATTAATGCCCGAACTTGAAGGGAAGTAGAATGAGTATTGAGAACATTTTACATAATTATATACTAAATGAATTTGGTGCGAGAATAGTGGAGTGAAAATCTAGAAGGTTTTTTTAAAAGGGAAAGTGGAAAGGTTGACAGGAGGTCTTAAGAAGGCGTCGAGACGAAGGTTTTGGGGTTTTTGGATAATATCGATATTTCATATTCAGATATAATATGATTATAAACTTGGATATTTCTGTATCTTTTGGGTATCTGCTATCTGTGTCTATATCCTTATCTGACACCAACTATCCATATCCGTATCCGTATCCGAGAAAACTAGCTGAATATCTATAAAAATATCTGAATCACCATCCGTATTGTTTTGGTCGGCCAAAAAATATCTGTTCTAGTTGCACCCTGACTAGAAGCTCTTAAAATTTAGGAGATAAACAAATAAATAGATAAGATATAAATAAATAGGCGGTTGTTTGGTTTGCCACTCTTTTAAGACACAAGAGATATGCATTGGGCACGTTCAATCTAGACATATTTATCCGTCTTCCCTCTGGAAGATCAAAGATTGTGAAAATTCCGATAATTCGCTGATGGAACCTGACCACTGTACACGAGGAGGGGCATACGTGCGTGCACAGCGTGCACACAAGGCAGGCCGATGCGACGGGCATTGTACAAGAATACACGCTAGACAGCGCTAAGTAGTACTCTAAGAGCATCTCAAGGTGGCACTCTATAACACTGTTCATCTAAATAGAGTAGCCGTTAGAGAGAAAGAATCTTTTAGAGTGTAGTGTAAAGTGTGAAGAAATTTTAGAGGGATAGATAGAGTATAAAATGAATAGTATTATAGAGTGGAAGGATAGAGGGCCAGCTGGAGATGCTCCAAGTCTCTACTGGCGTCTGGCTACTAGAGATCGACGAGAGTATAAGACCATCCAGCCATTTTTCTTTTGCTTTTGCTCTTCTCCATTTCCTATACATATTGGGGGCGTTTGGTTGCTCGCATCCGGCCGAGCCAGGCTTATCTCGTGCAGCCACCGCGTGTTTGGTTGGCTGCGTGAAGACCGGAGCCAGGCTAGCCTCATGCAAAAACACTGTGCTGGCCTGGCTCCCAAGAAATGGATGGCTTGGCCGTTTCTACCACCAAAGCAAGACAAGAAGCGATGTTCCAAAGAACGAGTGCGAGACTAGCTAGGTTTTCTCCTCCTTTAAATTTTTTTTAAAAATTCAAACGACATCAAATTCAATGAAACAAAAAAAAATGGAACCATAGATTCAAGTACAAGGTATTGAAAAAATTTCAGGAATTTTTGAATTTTTATTTTTTGTTTTCAAATTTATTGATTTTCTAGTATTTGATTTTGGAATTTTTATTTTGTGTTTTTGAATTTATTTTTGCTCCAGTATTTTTTAAATTTTTTATTTTCACTTTTAAATTTATTTTCTTTGTTTTTGATTTTCATCTTTTGAATTTGTACATCCCTCTTCCTTCCTAGTGCAGCTAACCAAACAACATCTCTGCTCAGCCTGTCCAATCTCATACAACCAACCAAACAACATCTCTTGCATCACCTCAGCCTGGCTCCCACCAGCCTGGCTGAGCTCATACAGCAACCAAATGCCCCCATTATTTCTCTTCATTTTTTCCATCTTTAATAGCACCCATTCGAAGAGAATGACACAGAAAAAAGAGAGAATCTCTTTCTAAAAAAAATAAAAAAGAGAATATTTTTCGAAAGAGAACGATGAAAGAAATCTGTTAAAACTTTGAAGGAAACAAGATTCTACAAAGAAAACTTAAATAGAGAAAAGGCACCGTTGCTAATGGTCTTATGGTTGGGTCGGTTGTGCATCATATGGCCGCACGCACACATCACAGTGAGCCACTGCAGCCTGCTCCTTTTCGAGAATGTTCAGAGTGGCTGAGTTGAAAGAATAAGTTGATTTGAACTGAATGTTAAGCTGAACTTCGAAAAGTCAGTGAATCTACTTTTTGAAACTGGTCCGTTTCATTTATAGTATTTTCAAGAGGTTTGAAAAATAACTTTATGATTAAAAAAGATAGACTAAAAGATAAAATGTTTTAACCTTTTCAATTCAGTTTGGCTTAAATTTTAAGGCCTAAGAGCATCTCTAGCGGTCCCTCTAAATTCTTCCCTCCAAAACACTATTAGCGTCCCCTCTATCCATCTCTCCAAACTTTCTTCATATTTTACACTACACTCTAAAAGATTCCTTCTCTCTAACAGCTACTATATCCTTAAAAAAAGTCAGAGCTACGGTGTTTTAGGAACCGCCGGAGATGCTCTAACCCGCTGAGAGGAACCTGCTCGATATACCCAGCGGCTGGCACTGGCAGAGGCAGGGGCAGAGGCTTCTTTATTTACACCCACGGGGACCGGGCCTGAAAGCTGATGTACGGCCTGCGTGCAGGGTCGCAGAACTTGCAGGGGGAGAGAGAGATGCATGGCCGCGCGCATGGGTTTGGCGTTTTGGAGTTTGGAGTTTGGAGAGAGAAGGAAAAGATAGGCGACTCTCTCAGCCTTGGCTGCAACCGCGAGCGATCACGAGAAAGGGTCGGCGCGCACAGCACAGGCATCACCGCACAGGCCGTGCCATGGAATCGAATCGGATCTGGGCGGTGTCGCTGCCTGCTGCTGCAACTGCAACATAGCGCGCCCTGCCCGTGCCCACTTGTACCAGTGCGGTGCCGTGCTCAGGAGCTGGGGCCTGGGCGCGGCGCATGCAGCGCACACCGCCTTCACCACACCCAGCAGCATCACTTCACGCATGCTTGTTGTCAGCATCATCTCTTTTCTGCCCGCACCATCCTCATTTCCATCAACTGCTATATAAACAATGAAGTCCTTGGTCAATCAACTGTCTCTGATAAACTTGACAACGAAGCAGTCAATTGATTAGCCCTATTCATCAGCATCTCTCTCGAGATAACAATCTGCAGATTTTCCCAGTAATGAACCAAGCTCATACCACCCGAAGAATTTCCTAAGGAGACTTAATCCTTCTGTTCTCAAAATACGCCCATTTTTTTATAATCCAAATAGTCCACAAAACAATACACACACCCCATGGCATTTCTTCCCCTTGGACACATCTTTCCAAACCAATCAGGAGCTAGCTTGTTCTAAGTTTGCAGGCCTGACATTTGAATCAAACACACATTGCAATTGTATTCCAAATCACTATGCTAATAGATCACTTGAAAAATAAATGATCACATGTTCCAATTTGGTCACAAAAATAGAAACAAGCATCTCCCTGCCGTTGCCTTTTCTTAGCCCATTTTAATCAGCATGGATTTCATACTGTGTTGCAGTGAATATGTAGCTAGATTTTCATTATACAAGAGAGAGAGAGAGGAGGAGGAGGAGGAGGAAGAGAAGAACAAAAAGGGGAGTTTGGAGGTGTCATAACCAGAGCAATGGCTGCTGCCGTGCTGCGGCAGAATTGTACCAGTTCATTTGGACGTGGAAACGTGGAATAGCCCATACTAGACCTAATGGGCCGCGTGTACGCAGCCGCCATCCAATCCAACTCATCAACTCGTTCCACCGATTTCTTTGAAGAGAATTCCTTATTTGTCCCAAAAGGGTAACCTATTACACAATTTGCCATTAACTTTTTGAAGTTCATTATTTGTCTTTGTCGCGTGAACTTCGTTCCTTATTTGCCCCTTCCGTCAACTCCGTTAGATTCAGCCGTTGTCCAAAATATCCTTCATAATTTCTGGATTTAGAGCTTTAAAACATTCCATCTCCTACATTTTAACTCCAAATCGAATAATTCAAATCTCTAGATTTATGTAAAATCATGTTCTACTTGTTATTCAAATTTCATAATTTTCTCTATTTTCTATTTTTTTATCTCGTTTTCATGAGACATGGTAGGTACCATTAATTTTTTTTTAAAATTATATCCCAAAACTTTTAAAATCCATATTCAATTTTGAGTACACATAATTTTTTAAATTCATAGAATTTTTTCTCACAATTTTATGAATTTTCTACTATTTTATGGATTTTTCTATTTTGTAACGTAGTAACAAGGCATGGGCAAAGAGGAGATTTCACTGCCGACTTAACGATAAAGAAATGGCACATTGACAGAAGAGGTACATAAGGAACGAAGTTCACGTGACAATGGCAAATAATGAAGTTCAAAAAAGTTGATGGCAGATTGTGATGGGCTAAATTTTTGGGGCAAATAAATAACTCTCTCATTTCTTTTTGGGTTGGACTAGGGGTCGGACGTCCGAATCATAGAAAAAATCAGACGTTTTTTTAGCACTTGACTAGGAACATAAATAGTGAAATGTGAAATCATGGTCAAAGTACCGCTGAAACATCCAATTTTACCTAGGAAAACATGAAGCACATGATGTCGAAACATCACGGTAGGACATCGTCTAATCAATTGAATCAATGTCCCGATAAAACATGGGTGAAGTACTGATGAAACATAGCAAAGTATTGATGAAGTGTCATGAAACATAGTTGAAGTACCGATGAAACATGGCAAAGCAGTCAGAGTGGAGATCGAGGTGGTCAAGCGCCGCTCCATGACAAGCTTGAGCACGGGAGTGACCGGAGAGGCAGTAGTGTGCTCCACGATTAACGCGCCATCTCCAACATCCTCCATGCCACCGTGCACGAGCAACAAGGCAACCGTCGGTGGGCAGTGGCGGAGTCGTGCATGTGCGCCCTCCTCCCCTGTTTCTAGCTGTTATAAGAGAATGGGAGGGGATATTAGGGATTGAGGATGGTAGAGGAGAGAGAGGAACAAAGAAGGAGGTGCTAATGGAGGATGGAAGCGAGGGTTGAGGAGGGAGGTGGTTGGTGTGAAGCAGGGAATAAAACGCTCATGGGCCGACTTGGGCCGTGGCCCGTGGGACGAAGAAAGCAGACTATCAATCGGGCGCACGGATCAAAGCAATTAGTTTCTTTTTCCCTCTAATTTCACCGGTTGACCATATACACGATTTTCTCCCTAAAAAAGAAGATTACGGGTCCGTTTGGTTGGTGTATTAAGTTTACCAACAAATATCACATTTGACGAACTTTCAAGTTTAGAAAGAAAAGGCAGTAAAGTTGGCTTCAACCAAATGGGCCCTACATACGAGATTCCTAAAAAAAACTACATAAAAGAAGAAGTTGCTTGGCCCTGCGAGAACCAAGTTATAAAACTCCTGCACAATAAACTGATACCCGTTTGTTTTTTTTTCATGAAACACACACGCACAACTTTTTGAAAGGAAGCGTGATTGAAATCACTCTATGTTACAAGAGAAAAACACCCTTCAATTTCTTGCGAGACATACGGGACTGGAGCAGCACAGTTGCCCGCTACAGGGTTGGCATAGCATTGGCATCCATCAACTAGGTAGGTCCCATACTCCCATGGTGACCACCACGCACAGGGCACAAGGTCATGAGATGCTACCGCATCAGAGGATCAACGGTCTCTTTAAATTCTTATCTCCAAAACACTATTAGCGTCTCCTCTATTCATCGCTCCAAACTTTCTTCATATTTTACACTACACTATAAAAGATTCTTTCTCTCCAACAGCTACTTTATCATAAAAAAAGTCATATCTACGGTGATTTAGGGGATTGCTGAGGATGCTCTCACTCGGGCCACCTTTCGTTGCTTGCTTCACCTGCAAGCCATACGAGGAGAAGAAAGAGAAGAAAGGATTAGGCCCAAAGTCGCCGAATCGCACGTCGAGAAAGAAGCCAAGCGGCCGGAAAAGAAATTGGAAAAGAAAGATACATATCGAACGAAAACGAAAAAAAAAAAAGGATGGGTCTTGTCACTGATGGAGCCATGGGAAAACTCGTGTGAAGAAAAGAAAATAAAGGGAAAGAGGATAAGAAAAGAGAGAGAGAGAAAACAAAATAAAAAAACGGGAGAGAGGAAAAAGAAAGGGAGTGCAAAGGGAAGCCGAAACGACTGGCCGAGGTCACTCCACTCACACGCTCTCGCTCCTCTCCTCACAATTCACACCCTAACAAAAAGAAGGCGAGAATATACATGAAACGCAAGTGTTCGCGAACAAAAAAAAAAACGCCTGCATACTGGCACGCATACGCATAACAATCGCGAAATTGTTCGGTGCACTGCACCATGTGTTGAGGCATTGCATTTGAAGGGGGGAAATAGCTGCATTTCCTCTTTAAATATTCTCTGTACAGACTATGTTGTTATGCTGTCGAATTCTATTGAACAAATTCCATAATTGGAAAACTGTGCTCCATATCGATTTATCTCTTTTGTAGTGATTAATATACTTGCTTTAAGTAATTGTTAGTTTTTCCTCACTCACAATTTGAGTGTTCTGTGTAAAGTTTTCCTTGGTAACGTAACAAGTGATAATGCAATCAAATATTTTTAAAGAAAGCTCTTATGTTGAACTTGCATTTTCAATGGCGTGCCAATATAATTATATAGCAAGAGCATAGCAAACATCACTATATATGTCTGGATGCTACAAACTAACAACAATTCAATGAACATGCTAGGAAAATGTCATGGACTTGCATCAATTTTTAAAGACAGTCACCTTGAAGTGGGACTTCGCTCTCTTGTGGCCTGAAAAGGCTGAATTTAATTTGTTAATTCGTTTATTTGCTGGAAGCTAAATTTTGGGATCTTTTAGAAGAGGCTTGAAGAAACTGGTCTACTTCGTCAAACTTGGTTTTTAGAGTTTTGATAAGCCGCTTCGAGATAAAAAAAAGGTTGAATACGCTAAAACGTTTGGATTTTTGAAACGAGATAAGCAAATAAGCCGAAAGAACGTGACAAATTAATTTTAGTGCAAAGGGTATAATGGTAACACCAGGGAGCTACAATTATTCTTATCGTTCTTTCATTCTAAAAAATCTCAAAATCCAACATAACAACCCGACTGATGCCTAAGTATTTTCCTCTAAACTTTCAAAGCCCAGTTAAATCAAAATTTTAAGCTCGATCGTTCCAAACAGGTGCATAATTCAAACAAATGCAATTTCGCAGCTATATCTTTTAACTATCTCTTAAATCTGTAACAAGACCCATAATTTCAAATGGAACAGAACTACATAAATGATAATTGAGATGTTTTGCTTGATTAGTCGATTAAATAAAATAAGGTAAAGGAATGATAATTGAGATGTTTTGCTTACCGTAGATAATTGAGATGTTTTGCCTGATTAATTAGTCTATTAAATAAAATAGGGTAAATAAATAATAAACTAGGACTCAATTGCCAACGTCCATGGCCATGTTTTGCCATGTACACTGCTGCATGCATGGTTTATCTAGACGGTTGGGCAACTGATTAGACGAATCAATAGTTTTCACACATGCAATTGCTAAAAAAATTTGCCCATGTATGCATGCATATAATGGAACCACCATCAAGAAAAGAAATAAAATTAAAAAAAGAAATAGAAGTGTCAGAGGCTCAAAGCCTACACCATGTCTAGTCACATCCTGCAGTTGGCAAAGGAATATGGACACAACCCATTTACAATCAACCTGAGCATGTAGATTACGTGCTATTCCTAGTCAAATTGTGACAGCATTAATGTTTTCCAATTGACAAAGGGAATCGTCGTAACTATACCTCGTTCACATATATAAAGTTGTAGGTATAGCTTTTAGAGGTTGAACACCATAGAGGTTTAGACTGGGAGAGTGTAAAGTTTTCACAAGATTTCCATCACAATGCACTACAAATACACAAATTTTCCATCACGATGCATAATTATTGCATATGCATGTTCAAAAAATATGTTGTGTGAGTTAGGCACCCTATGAATTAAACAAGTAAAAAAAGGTAGTATGGTGTGCACATGCATGACCACTATTTTTTTTAATGAAAATAGGGCCACTATTTGCATATTGAATGCATGGTCAAATAAATTAGCGTGATTCACATGGTTGCGAGCATGGCCACTATGGGCACTATTTGCATTAATCAACATTTAGTGTGTTCATCAACAAGCACATAAAAAGCACGTGAAGCCTATCCAGCTTCAGGAGTGTGACTCTTGTGGGGGTTGTCTCGTCTGGATGTCTCTCCTCAAGCACGAGCATCTCACGCCTAGTCGCGACAAGATGCCAAGATTGATTGAGTTATCGACAAAGGTCCTGGTTGACGCTGCTAGGAGATTTTCTTAAGGAGTCTCCTTCTCTTGAGATTCCTCTATCTCTTCTCATGCCATAGGGACCTCGTGTGTGATCGAGGACTGTGAAGGAGTCACGTCAGTAGGAATCGTTGCTAGACTTATGACCAGGACAACAATAAATTATGGCCTTGACAAGCATAGATGTTGTCTTCCTTGGCCATGAAACATCTTTGTTATGAATTGTCATGGCGCGCAAGGCTTTTGCCCATGCATTAGAACAAGGGATGGACTCTCTAGCTTAGTATAACCCTTAAGATCTTGGATCCTAACACCACCATAGTTCATGTCATCATCATCAATGTCATCAAAGATGAAGAGGTCACAAGGGATGGACTCTCTAGCTTAGTATAACCCTTAAGATCTTGGATCTTAACATCACCATAGTTCATGTCATCATCATCAATGTCATCAAAGATGAAGAGGCACGACCAACCTAAGAGTATGGCATCTGAGAGGAATTCTCGCAAGGAGAAAATTGATCAATAAGTCAAAACATTTGCCTTTTTAAAACTAGTTAAACATACGATTTAAGCAAATTAAGCAGAACAAGCTCAAATTTCCTGCCAACTACGCATCTCACCTAGCCCATCGCCTTAGGACCATGGGCTTTTTCCTTAGAGATGGCAAAAATACTAACAGGTCTAAGTCTTGGTCTCACCTTGGACCCATGTATATTCCATTTCGGGTCTGGGTCCAGGCCTTGGTCCAAACGTGGGTACCGTTTTGTACCCATAGTTTATGAAATAATTGTTAACAAATCGTAAAACTCTACCCCTTGCACCGGTGCACCCTATCCTAAACCCAACTCACCCATACCTGTTTACCCTAACCTATCCGACCCTTACTAGGAGCCTAGTCGCCACTCCGCTTCTTGAGGGTGTGTTTGGATGCCCCATCCCGGACTGTCCTGTCCTGAACTCACGATGTGTTTGGATGCCCCATCCCTGATGGTCCCATCTTAGATGAGTTTGTTTCAATGTTTGGTTGGGCAGTGAGGGATGGATTGATTTAGGATGAGATGGTCCCAAAAGGGAATATACTTATCAAATACCAACCAGTCTTGAATGGCTCAAAACATTGAAACAGGCTGGCTCAAAACATTGAAATGGGCTTATTCGACACGAATTATGCTCATGGTGGCAGCTTGGGTGGTTGCAGACACCAACAAGAAAAGGGTTGGGAAGATCGGATGATATCTAGGATGGGTTCGCCCACCTCAAGGGGAGCAGGGAACTCAATGATGGACCATGGCGGCGACAAATCTAAAATTGGTGGCTAGCAACGGCGGTGCTCATCGCTAGCAACCTTTAACGCTGTCTTGGGAAAGTCAGCATGGCGACACCTAGTGGTAGTTCTTATGTTGTCAGCTTGTCTTGGAATGGGCCTACACGGAGAACGGATGGTTGACATCGGATAAGAAGGTACATGGCAGCAACATTCTATGGTGTTTCATCAATAAATTAAGCATGGAGAAATAGTAGATAGAGAGAGATCCATGTGGTTCGCTTGCATGTAAAGAATTGGATAAAAAAAACTCATTGACGGCGAAGAATCAATGGAAGCCACGACTTGTTAGAAGAGAATGCCGTAGTGTTGGTCCGACACATCCTGCCATGCCAAACAAGCAACCATGGCATTCCATACCTTAGTAATCCATTCCACCTTGGAATCTCGTCCCGGATGGTCATGGACCGATCATCCAAACACGTACCAATTCCTAAGTTTCTTTCCCCTCCAATCCCCAATCTCTAGCCCTTCCCACTCCTCCTTCCCTGGCGACGGGCGACCCTCTCCTCCTCTCCACTCCACCAGGGGATGCCATAGCCGCCACTTATTTTCTTTCCCTCCCCTCCCCCTCATCTTCTCTCCCCCGTGCGTCGTGGGCGACGACATAGAGCACGCCTGCACCGGCGATCGACGGCGGTCTCCCTCGCCGCGTCGCAGAGCCACCTGCCGCTGGTCTCCCCCGCCTCTCCATCGCGTCGTCGAGCCACCTGCTGCTGCCACTCTCCCCCAGCTGCTCTATGTACGCCTCCTCCCCCTCAGTCCATCTGCATCTAAATTTGGTTTGATAATTAACTGAACCGAATTAATTGTCAATTGGGTTCGGTTTTAAGGATTATTTTTGGTGGTTATTTGCAAAAAGAGAAATAAAAAACCATAAGAACTGAACCGATTAAACCATATCAACCGAATAGCCTCCCCTATACTGGGGTCACCCCCACTATGCCGCTGGGGATGAATAGGATCGAAGGTCACTAGATGACATCATCAACTCTACTGAGAATCCGCCCCTGGATACCAGTGAATTAAGCGGTATAGAAGGCTATGTGTTGTGTGCACGCTGTTGCTAATATAATGTGGATAATTTGGCAGCTCGTACTGGTTTTAAGGTGTGAATTTTACATTACAGACTTGTTGATCCCAAATTTTATTAATTGTGGTGGGTTTTAGTTAATTTCTAATCGTGTGTGCAATGTTGGTTGCAGAGGGGATGTGGCAGTAGATGAGCATGAACACCAGTGCCACCATGCAAACTGGTCCATATCCTGAGCGGCCAGGGGAACCGGACTGCACGTACTACCTCAGGACTGGATTATGTAGGTTCGGCATGAGCTGCAGGTTCAATCACCCTCCAGATAGGAATCTGGTGAGTAACTAATTTTACCTACTGTTATTATGTCGCTATAGTGCTTTGTATCACTGATTCACGAAGCAGTCTTGGTCAGGAAATAATCTTCAGGGTTATGTTATGCCAAGTTTCCAACATGTTCTTTTCTCATGTCGACTAGATACTAGTACATAGCCAGTTGAAATACATCTGCAATTGGAAGAGAAACATGCTGTGTTGATTTATTCATATTGCACACCATGCAATGAAATGCAACAAGTAATGTACGAAAAGCAATGTATCACCATTTGTTTATATGACCACCTTTAGATATTTAATTGCTTCTTTTTTGGAGGCCCATAAAGATCCCAGCAGTATGCTGATAAAATGATCCAACTCGATGATTGTCAATGTAGCTATTTTTTTTCTTTGTGGCTTATGCTTCTATCTGGTGAAGTTGAGGTAAAATCTTTTCATTGAGAATGGTGATCTGATCATCTATACACAAGTCATGAGCGTTGGTGCTAATCACTTCTGATGCAATTTCGAAGAATTGACTAAAACTAGGGGAAAAAAAGTTTAGAGCTGTGTACCAGGTTTTCATGTAGAATTGCTATTCACATTTTATTGTCTGCTATATGTTACTCATATGTCATGACTCATAACAGACAAAAATCCTCTCTTATTTTTGGAGAATTGTCACCAGCATGCTGCATTTCTTTCTGATAATTGCCACCAGCAGGATGCAGATTCTTGTAGTTTAGTGATGCATTACGATAGTGATTGCCTTTTTCTATAAAATTATATTATTGTATGTTTCTTTAATTCACATATCATATTTTTGTTCTCAAGTTAGATTGGATCTGTTTAATGTTAGGCTATTGCCTCTGCCAGAATGAAAGGAGAATATCCTGAGAGGGTTGGACAGCCAGAATGCCAGGTGGTTATTGCTGTTAACTCTTCTATCACTCAGAAGTCAGAAGTATGGTTTTGTCATAAGTTTTACATGGGTTCAGGTGTTGGTGTATTGATCGACGATGGTTAGCTATGCCATTTGTTGTACTTACACCATACTGTGAGAAGCAATTACATGTTTAGAGAAAACATGTGGGTAGCCAAAGTATAAAATTTGTTTGATGCACTTGTATAGGTTAACAAAACGTTTAAGTTGATATGAGCACTTGTCAAATCTCTCACTTCTTTCATCAGTATATCGCTGTAAGAACTAATCATTATGTGACAACAGAAACCAGACAATAATTAGAAGCATTGGTAAAAGTATTCATACAACAAGAAAAAAACTGTTAGATGATTGGCTAAGCTTCAATTTTCTCTACAATGACAATCACACTTTCAGAATGTCCTTCTGTGTAAAAACACAGGTTATTTTTTGTTTGTCTTGACATGTTTCTAGAGTCCACATCTTGCAATCTAGGGTGGTGTTGTTTTATGTTGTGGTGGACTAGTGTTGGACTGAACGATTTACTCTATGTTTTTTATTTAGTATTATCTGAAGACTGGAATGTGCAAGTTTGGTCCTACATGCAAATTCCATCATCCCAGAGAAAAGGCAGGAATCGCAGGGAGGGTGCAACTAAACACATTAGGATACCCACTCCAACCGGTTTGTAGTTTACTCTTGGCGGTATATTATTTATCTGTCCTTTTTATCTTTTTTTGTCTGATGTACTCAACTGAAGTCCATTTTACTGTTGTAGAATGAAAAGGAGTGTGCATATTACTTAAAAACAGGACAGTGTAAATATGGGAATACATGTAAATTTCACCATCCAGAACTTTTCAATGCGGTGGCTTCTTCACGTGGCTCCCCTATTTATCCTTATGTACATACCTCTGCAAGTACCGGTCCACATTCCTATACTGGAACTATAGCAAGCTGGACTTTTCCAAGAGGTTCTTTTATTCCAAGCCCTAGATGGCAAAGTCCGTCTAACTATGCACCGATGATTGTACCACAGGGTCTTGTTCAAGTACCAAGCTGGAACTCATATACTGTAAGATAATTTCCTCTCATAGTCATACAGCATAACAATTAATCATTATTGCTATGTTAATTTGCTAGACCAACAGGGGGGAAAAGAAAATGTTATCAAATATGGCAATCACATTATCAACTTTAACATATGTTTTGCGGTTATTTGAATTTCTGCAAGTGCAACCTTTGAATTCCATCCACATTTGTCATGTCTCTGTCTTAGGTAGCATGTCTATGCTTGCATTATGTAGCTGTTTGAATTCCAATCCCCATAATAACATTTTCTTTTTTTTTTTTCTGGCTCTAATTACATATGACATCAAAACCAACTATGACATTTATTGGAGACTATATTTAGGGTTGAAAATTCATATTTGTGATTTTGCTTACCTCTCAAGGGACAAATGCTGCCTGTTTCATCTTCCGAGAGTCGACTGCAGTCACCAGGTGCTCACCAAACCTATGGAACTCAAGGTGAAGCCAGTGCTGGCAATCAGGGAATGTTTTCACCCTACAGATCCAGCTCGTATCCTGTACCTCAGTACGCCCTGCAGAGAGAAAATGTTTTTCCTGAGAGACCTGATCAACCAGAATGCCAATACTACATGAAGACTGGAGATTGTAAATTCGGTGCAGTCTGCAAGTTCCATCATCCCCAGGTGCGATCAATGCCTCCTCCAGACTGCGTCTTAAGTCCAATGGGTCTTCCGCTACGTCCAGTAAGTTATTTGCCCACCCTTCACCACTGCTGTTTTATCAATCCTTCTTCCATTGCTTATGATAGTTTTGTTTCATATTTATTAGCTTCTCTGTCCATTTGTTTATTGCTGTACCATCTCCCTTTGTGGGAGAGGATAGATCCTTGTAGGAACCTTTTTTTAAGCTGTAGATTTATGCATCTGTTCCACATTCCGTCACTGATATTGTTATAGCATGAAAACTCAATGTAACCGATTATCCCACTATAGTATACAAAGGGCACTTACTGATGCCGATATACTTACGAATTACTGCATTATTAATTTATTATAAGATGCCAACCTGACTGAGCTGCTATGGAATGCTTAATTCTTGATCGGTTAACATACCATATGTAGCTGTTGAACAAAAAATGCCTAGTCCGAGGTCTGCTAATTAAGAAAAGGATATTATTCTTTCCTAACGTTTTTGCTGCATTTCCTCGAATAGTTCATCATCAGTTGTTCCTAGTACACCTGTTGGGTACTCGTTGATTATGACAAATACGGTTTGAGATTTTCAGGGGGAAGAACTGTGCAAATTCTATTCTCGTTATGGCATCTGCAAGTTCGGTGCAAATTGCAAATTTGATCATCCAATGGCTACTCCAATTGGAGTTTACGCGTACAGCTTCTCTGCCTCTACTCCAACTAATGTACCTATTGTCAGGCGTCTCCTGGAATCCCCGTCTGGATCTGCATACACATCCTAGGTGTCTTTGCAGTTGACTTACTTCGATGTATAAAAAATCCATCGCACGCCAGCTCACTCTCAGGCGCTGTGAAATGTTTTCCCTAACTCCCCGGAATCAAATTCTGTAAATTGAGTTGCTACCGGAGATGTACAGTTCTTTTTTTTGGTTAATGCAGATATTTGGAAAAGCCATCTGCAATCAAAATATTGTTTAAATGCAGCCTTCCAGTTTTCAGGGTTCAACTGTTCAAGCACTTGGTACTGCTGCACCTAAGGTTCCTGACAGGTGGTGAGGTAAGAGAAGTTGTGGAAGAACTGCAGGTGATCTTTCTTTTCTGCAATCCCTGTTGCATTATTTCAGGAATTATTTGTAACCTGGATTCAGGTGCTGTAAGCTAAAGCTATATTATCAATTAGCATGCATTAAGATTTCATGTAGCTGTTACATGATCTCAGAGGGTTCTGTTTATATTTAGCTGCAATGTATGTTGCTCTACTAGAGCAAGGTAAAAGCTTTCAAAAGTGATTTCCTGCGGATCCTGCAGCCGGCTACGGTGCTACCCACATCCACAAGATGACAAGACCACAGCCGTATGGTGAAGCCGTGAAGGTAAAACGAAGAACAAAAGTGCACCTGAATTCGGTTGTCACATCACCATCGCTCTTTGGCGCGGAAAGTTTCTGAGGTAACCAGCTTCCCTCCAACAACCCAAATTAATGACATGATAAGGTGCCGAACCTGGGCCAGCCACATTTCTCGTGGCAAAGTAAGCATCAATACCTTCTTCAAGACTATGGTAAATTCCTGCGGAAAGATTTCATGAGTAATAGAGCATCTCTGGCAGCCACTTCAAATTTCTACTCTATATCACTATTTCATACATACTATCGATTCTCTAAAATTTCTTCACATTTTACACTACACTCTAAAAGATTTCTTTACTCCAGCAGCTACTCTATCCTAAAAAGTCAAATAAACAGTGTTATAGAGTGTACGATAGAGATACTCCAAGCAATCTATGTTGTGCCTCTCATCTAAATTCTGTAACCTCTCTTCTCCTCTACTTGTCTTTGTCAGTCAATACTACAGTTAGGGGTGAAAACGGGTCGGATCGGATCGGATAATGGGTAAACCATATCTGTATCCTAATGCTTTCTTCGGATATGGATATGGATACGGATAGCTCGGATACGAATACGGATACGGAAAATGTCGGACATGAATACGGAGCGGATTCAGGTCGAACCGAATATGGTCACCGATATTTATCGAAACATAAAAACCCCACAAATTATACATCTCAAATCAACTAAAGCACACACGTAATTCAATTGGTTAAAACATTCATAACATGCACACACATTTAGTATGAAGAAAAACCCTTCACATATTGCATGCATAAATAACCCCAATCATGAATCATCATATGACCATATCTGTCAGTCTAACAGATTCATAAACTCATAGCATGGCAATATGTCAAACACATATATTAAATAATAGGATTGGAACAAACAAATAGTCATATATTCACAACATGACAACATAAATACTTGAAAATTGAAATTAGTCCAAAGTTGACTGTTGGACAGTTTAACACAGTCACACATGACATTATGCTACATTGACACATTGAGGAGGCGACGAGGACGGCCTTGGGGAGATGGATGCAGCGACGATGGCCTTGAGGAGATGGCGGCGACGACCTTGAGTTGGCCTCGGCTTTGAGGAGGGGGCGGCGACGGCCTTGAGAAGATGGCAGTGGCCTTGAGGAGGAGACGGCGACGGCCTTGAGGAAGCGGTGGCGACGGCCTTGAGGAGGCGGCGAGGACGGCCTTGGGGTCTTGGGGAGATGGATGCGGCGACGACGGCTTTGGCCCTTGAGGAGATGGTGGCGGTGGCGGCTTGAGATTGAGATGGCGAAGACCGGTAGCAATGGCGGCGATAAGCGGCGGCGTGGTGCCTTTGGCTCTAGGTATGCCGTGGCGCCAACGCAACAGGATGGCGGCGGTTGCAGCGGGATGGAGCGGCATGCAGGATGGCATGGCGGTGGCGGCGACTAGGGCAAATGTTAATGGGGATGGCCAGCGGCTAGGGCAAATGGTAATGGGGATGGCCGGATAGGGGTTGGGCAATGGGGGAAGCCGGGCACAGGCAGGGCACGGGCAAGCTGGACTGGGCCGATTGTGTGGTGTACTAGTGTATGTGGTGTGGATGGGTGAGTTAGTGGTGGGCCTAGGTGAAGTGTGGGCTTGTAGGGTCTCGGATATCTGAGTACCAGTATCCGATTATATCCGAGACCGGACTCGTATCCGTCGGATATTGTCCTCTCGTATCCGAAACCGTATCCGACAAAAAATATCTGAGTACCATCCCATATTCGAAAATATCCGACCCGGTTATATCCGAATCCAAATCCGAATCCGACCGGATCGTTCCGAGAAACATCCGACCCGTTTTTAGCCCTAACTACAGTACATTATAACTACAATACACTATAACGACTCTCCTAGTGCATTGTTTTAAGTCATTTCTAAGCTTGCTAGTTGGGGTCTACATGCACATAATAGCTTGCAGGTCATATGGAGACAACTACTAATACAACCTTTCCAATGCACAATACCTAACAATACCTAACAGTTAATTTTCTTTCTTTCCCCTTTCTATGTTTGCTCCTAATAGGCTCGCTCCCAGTAACCATATCTTGAATAAAAAAAGATCATGGTCTCTCTTTTTATTAATTATTCTCTACTACATCAATACATTCTTTGTGGGCAGCGTCCTACGGCGCGGGGGTGGTCCAACATGCATTGGATGACCATGTGTCCAACGCGCAAGTGGCCGTCCGATCTCTCGCGCGTGACCGTCCGACCCAGAGGAGCCCAGCATGCTATTTCTCGCTACCTCTCACTCGGCTTGTGCACCTGCTCGCCCTAGTTCGCGTCGGCTCGCCAGTCGCCAATCGCTCTAGCCTCTAGCTTCACACGCGAGAGACGAGACCCACTCTTCTTCCCTAAATCCCTAGCACTGCCTCCTTCTTCCCCAACTCGCCTACTGCAACCACTCGGCAGTGCCTTCTCCCAGACACCACCTCCTGTGCCCTTCTCGGACGGTGCTAACTACGGCACCCCTAGCGAAACCCTAGCGGGCGCTGCTCCCTGAATCGCTGCCTTCCCCCGACAAGCTTCCCTTCCCAGGCGTGTCTCTCCCATCTGCGGCACCGCGGGGATTTGCGTCACCATTAGATGTGTCGTCTTTGCCATGGAAGTCATCGGAGCCGCGTCGCCTGATGGGTTGCCCGGTTGCCGCGTACAGCCGTCTCAAATTGTTTTTTTTCTTAAATTGTGATTATTGATGGGTTGCTGCTTGCCTTCTAGTCTGATTAGGTTTTAGTTTTCTATAATTGTGAATTGAAACGTATGTATTGGTCTGATGCTTTGTAAGTGGTTCAGCGCAATGCTTTGCTTGTATGTCGATGAAATTGTGAACTGAATTGTATGAATCAAATTGTGAATAAATTGTGAATTGAAGCGTATGACTCAGGATTTCAGTTTTCTCAAAGCGCAGTGCTTGTATGTGGCGGAAATTGCGAGCTCAAGTGTATGGGTGTGTTTGGTTCGTGGCGCTCATAATTATGCAAATAATTTGGTCATGAGCCTAATCAAAGCATAATACCAATTCATTTAAGAAAACGTGTTGTTTGGATTGAAGTAATTAAGGGTTGCCAAATTTTGGCAAAGTAGGTGGTCTGTTTGGTTTGTTCTTGCCAATTAAATGTCTTAATTGTTCCTATAGTCAAATAAAATAATTATAAATTCAAATAAAGTATAAAAATTAAATTTTAAAACATATTAGAAAATAAAATTACCAGATAAATTATAAAAATACAAAAATTATAAATTATAAAAATTACAAAAATGGGTAGATTGGGATTTTATATGATTTATAAAATTTGTTCTATGTAATTTGGACAGTGTATGAAATAGATACAAAAATCGAAAAATAAAAACATTTGAAATGATAACTGAAGAAACTAACTAGCTTACTAGCAGCAACACAGCGCGCGGGCGTGATGGCACGAAGGCGCGGGCGGCCGAATTCCACGCCATTGAATGGCTAGCTTCTCGCGTTGATATCTCCAGGGCGTGCCAAAATTTGCAAAGGCGTGCCAACAATTGGCTATGAACCAAACGAACGCCAAATCGTGAAGGCATGACCAATTTTTGGTATGGCTAGCGATGGTCGTGAACCAAACACGCCCTATGAATCAAATTGTATGGAAATAAAATGTACAAAATCATCCAAATTGAACCTCATTGCAGGTGGCAGTGCAAACAAATTGGTCTGGATTGAAGTGTCACGCTGAAGGTTCTTCTGAATTGTATGGGTTTTATTTCTGAATTGTGAAAGTTCTCATGTTATAATTATGTATGATAGTCTATCCTTAGCTGTTGATTCCATAATGAATGACTTGGATTAGCTAAGACAAAGTTTGGCATAGCATGGTAAACCTCAAGGCATATCCTCAAAATTTGTATTGTGAGGATACCATAGCACCATCGATCATCATTGATCTAGACCATATTGTACGTATGTTTTTACCAAACAATTAATTTAGTTGCATTGGTTTATGAATAAACGAAAGGTTAATTGGATAGATGCGACTACAACGTTTAATTAAGGATTTACTATCGCAAAGTGTGTATATATAGAATTGCCATTATAAAACTGTGGAAATTGCAAAATGTCAACATGTACGCCAGATGGCTCATTTTGTTGTATGTGCATCTTGTATTTGCCATTCAGGATGAATTTGTCCATGGCATCTTCTTCCTCCTCCCCCTTCCTCTCCTTTCTCACTTCCTCTCTCTGCTTCTCTCTTTCTCAACATCAACATCTCCCTAGTGAGCTCCTCCGAAGCTCTCCGTGCTCCCTCCCAGGCTAATCCCTCCCTAGTGTGCTCTACGCCGAGCTCCTCCTTCGCTTCCTCCTCGACATGCCCCTTCCTAACAAATTCATCCACATGTTGATGGGCACGACGGTAGCTGTGATTGGTGAGCATGACAACCATGTGGAGGAACATCAAGCATGTGACTACATGGAGGCACCAACGCCTAAGCTGGAACCGACGAAGGAGATAGCAGATAGGGAGCCTAGGAGAAAGAAGAAAGTGACAAAGAAAGGATGGAGAGAGGGGGAGAGGAAGGGGAATTAATGGGAGCGACGATGGTTCATCTTGTCAAAGGCTCATCGTCAAGAGAGAGAAGGGAGGAAGGAGACAGGGAGAAAGAAGCAGTGAAAGGAGGAATGAAGAGGCGAAGAAGGGCAAAATTGTCGAATTTTGTGTATGCCTACCCAAAAGATGCTTTAAGATTTGGATAATAGCATATTTACTATTTTGCACGGTTATTTATCCAATATCTACTATTAAAAAGAGTCTAATAGTTAGTGTCGATCTGGTCTAACCTGATCTCAGCCGTACAATTCCTCAATCCAATGGTATAGACATCCCAAGAATACTTTCTAATTACCACAAACTTCCATGGTTCTTCGTGTAAAAAACATTTTCTATTTGTTTAATTTGCTCTTTTACTTTAACTGTAATGCATTTCAGGAAGCTTTGTACAACTTCTTATTTTAGTACATTGATTTTTAGAAAACTTTTGATCAACTCAACATGTACCAATCGAGTGGTGGAGCTTGACCGAAAAATCTAGGGGTCAAATGAACTATACCAAGAACAAAGGGGCCAAAGTGCATATATATGGCAAATCTTCACTGCATACTCATATATAAACTAAACAAAAAAAAATTTGCTAGGGGATCATGGCCCAGCTTGGCCCTAACAAAGCTTCGCTCACATAACAATAGAGCATGAAGATCAAGCTAAGTGGGGAAGCATGATGATGTGTGTGAAAGCAAAGTTAAGAGAATCTGCCAAACATATCAAATATATATTGTGAAAAAGTAATATAATATTTGTTCTAGCAAACGAATGAGGTGCATCAAATGCATCCGATGGTAGGGTATTAGGGTGTCTCCAAGGGGTACACTTCCCTATCCTCTTTCCCTTCTTGTGGTGGAAATAGGCACGGAAGCGGTTCGGCCCAGATCCAACCGGTCCTCTTCCCCAACTTGTGATACGAAGAGGGAGGAGAGAGAAACCCTAGCCGTAGCGTACCTCTCTCCTCCCCTTTCGCCCCCTCGACGATGTGGAGGGTAACGACCACTTTCTCCCGTGGCCGCTCGGAAGGAGGCGACCCCCAAGGTGACGCAGAGAGGTTGCAGCGGTGACGCGTGATGCCATTTGTGGCCAGAGGCGGAAAGCCAGCGAACGTGGGCGACCGTTCGGTGACTATGCTGCGGCGACCATCTTCAATCACCGGCGTCGAGGCGGAGGAGTCGACGTCTTCGTCGGAGGTAAACTCGTCCGTGTGGCCAGTGGGTGTATGGAGTGGGGTTTTGGCGTGGGCTGGAGGTTAGCGGCGGTGGCGGTCAGATCTGCTCCGAGATTTCCTCGATTTGGCTAGATCCACGAGGTACAACCGTTTTTTGTAACATTTTCCACAGGCATGCTTAGTGGTTTAGAAGTCCTAGCAACCGGGTCTAGAAGGCCTAGGTTTGCCGTGTTCCATGCTCCCCATGGCTTTTCTCCGCCCCGATCCTCGGTGCTGCCATTTCGGTTGTCGCCGGCGACAACCATGGCGACATGTCCTAGCCCTAGGACTCCGAAACCCTAGTGATCTTGAGCTGTCCCCCTAGAGCCTTGTAGCGCCACCGATTGGACACCGGAGGTTCGCCGGAGCTCCGTCCCGGGAAAGAAGACAAACTGACACCAGCATGGCATCATGGTTCTGATTCTTCAGTGCGTAGTCACTGACAGGTGGGCCCCCAAAACCCACCAGTCAGCTTAAGTGGAAGCGTATTCCAGGGAATACTTTTTACTCGAAGACCTGTGCGTTTCTGAAAGCGCCTCAGACTCGAGGCTTAGCGGGCCGTCGTGGGCTGCCCCATATGGATTCAGTTTGCACAGCGGTGAGCTTGGCCCATTACCTTTTTTAGATATTTTCAAATATTTATCTATTTTAAACAATTTCGGTAAATAAAAATAATTTTTCTAAAATAATTAAGCAACTAATAAAATACAAGAAAATTTATGGTAAATACTAGAAAGTAGGCTGGATTTAATAAAATTGTAACTTTGAACAGTAAACGTATTTTTACCCTCTATAATATTCCAGAAGCTTTAAGTCAACCTTTTTGAATAATATTGTAAATAACCTTTCTATTTAAATAAATTAGTTTATGATTTCCTTAAATCATGATAAAATTCTAGAGAACCATAGATATAGTTTGGAATTTTAAAAAATTATTTGAATAATTTTAACATCATCCTTGTTCTCTGGTTAAATGGTAGAAGTAATTAAACCATTTTCCCTTAAGGATTAATATTGTTGTTAATCCACTTGAGTTATTTAAAATACTGTTTGAACACCAAAAATTTTCAAATTTTACATAAACCTTTTCAACTCAGGAATAAATTATTAAAAATATTCCATCCATTTTAACCCTTGATAAAGTTTATCAAATGAAATAAGAACCCTATTTGCATATAAGTTAATATTTTACTTCTGTAAATAATTTTCAAAAAAAAATCCAGAAAGGGTAATAATACCTAAGGGTATCTAAGGCATATTCATTCCTGTTTACTCGTAGGATTCTAATCTCAGTATTAGAATTCTTATTCTTGCATACATGCATTATCATTTAATTGCATTTATTTATGCATGGTGTTTATATTTTCGATTAGACGTCAAAGATCCCGAAAGAAGGTTCCAGGATACCGAGGAAGACTTCCAAGCCATAGGACAAGACGAGTTAACATCCATAGTTCATGTCTTACCCAGATTTTATTAAAGTTACTTTGATTAAAATAAGAAATTGTATGCAATATGAATTTAATACCTAACTTGTTAATAATGTTATACACATGACATGAACCTTAACACATTTACTTACCATGCTATGATTGCCTTGATAGTCATATCCTTTATAACCCAATTAAAAACAAATAAAACATCTAGAGTCCTAGCCCTTGGATAAAACTTGCTTAGACATGCTTAGGTGTAAATATTGTTTTTCGGGGTATAACACCCCATAGTGGTGATCACTAGCTCACCACCATAAATACTACTACTTATTATATGAACTAGATATGGTATGGTTTGGTATGAGTAAAGGATGTGTCAGTTGGTCTCGAGATGTGAGCCAGTGGCTAAGTTGCGGATTTAGACCTGAGGTTGGTGTTTGTTGTCTAGGGTGGTCTAGACTGGAAGGTTGTGGACCTATTTAGTTTAAGGCATGGAGCGAAGGTTGGACCTTTGGCTCTCGGGCCATGAGCAGCGGGATCGAAAGGATTCCTTGATTATGTTGGAGTGTTGAATGCGTTCGACACAACGCATGGCCATCACGCGGTAGTGCAAGTGTGGAGTCCTAGGAAAATGCTTTGCGGAGGCCTTGGTTGAAACTCCAACCTGAGGTAAGCGCGGCTGTGCGCCACCACCGAGGGTGGTCTAGGTCATACGCTCGCTGGACCGAAAATCCAGGACGCATGATTCACAACAGGATTGCCAAGTCCCGAAATAAGATGGCGGATATTTGAAGGGAGAACTGAGGAGTGGGACCGGAAGAGGTCCCCTGTTTATGATCTAGTGTTGGATGCGTCCAACACAACACGTGGCTATCACGCGGTAGTGTGGGTGCGGAGGCTCAGTGGAGCGCTCTGTGGAGGCCCTGGCTGAAGCTACAACCTGAGGTAAGTGCGGCAGGGCGCCACCACCAGAGGGTGGTCTAGGTCATGCGTTTGTTGGACCGACAATTCAGGAACGATGATTCACAATAGGATTGTTGAATCCCGAAATAAGATGGCGGGTGTTTGAAGGAATAATAGGAACAGAGGTTCTAGCAAAATTTAAGTTTGGTTTAGTCGTACCATGGGATGGTACCGAGATTAGACAGGATTATTAGCTTGGAACATCAACACTTCTATAACACTCTCTTTCCTAAGAAAAATTGGCCAAGTCATAGGTTTATTACTATAATTATTTCTAACTGCTTATTGCAAATAAACAAACCTTAGCCTTTCCTTGGAGCCCTTATCATTAAATGCATTTAGGAGGGTGTTAACCCGTAAGTGCGGTTTAATTGTGTACTTACTCTCGTACTTACTCACTCTTTAGATGGAGAGCACCTAGAAGACCCCTATGTGTGCTTTGAGGATGAAGAACCCTTTTTGAAGATCAAGAAAAAGCTTAGGGCGTTCTCTCCAGCCACTTGCCTGGATGCATGCCGCTGGATATTTCTTTTGCTATGAAGACTTCTAGTTTTGTACTTTGAATTCCCTGGTGAACTGTAATACTATTTGGCCTAGACAGCTGTATTGTAAAACTATTCGCCATAAGGTGCTACTTTCGTAGTTATCCAGTTTACCTTGTTCGATCTAGCTATGTAATGGTGTGCATTAGCCTACCGATCCAGAGGCTAGTGTAGGATTCATTCAGGAGGACCCCCAAGCTGGGCCCTGACACTGTCAGCGCTCGTGCTCGGGTACCCCATCATACAAGGATCCCTAAGGTGGAAGGTCTTGTTCGTCCTCTATAATCATGTTGTTCATGATCACGCAGACCTTCATGATTTTCGTGAGGGTCCCCATGTCCCAAGCGTGAGACGGTTTGCGAACAATCATGAATCGTTGCTAGACGACCCTGAAGGCACGCTCCACATCTTTCCTCGCGGCCTCCTGCTGGTTAGCAAAGTGCTGCCTCTTCCTTCCTAGTTGGGCATGGATGGTTTTCATGAATACCGCCCACTCGGGATATATGCCATCGGCAAGGAAGTAGCCTATGTTATATGTGCGGTTGTTGACGGTGCACTCCACCTCCGACACCTTGCTCTCCAGAAGCCTAGCAAACATGGGTGAAAAGGCGAAGGACATTTATGTCGTTGAGGCTACCAGACATATCGAAGAAAGCGTGCCATATCCATAGGTCGTAGGACGCGATGGCCTTAAGCACCACCGTTGACCGACGGGCATGGCCTATATATTGGCCCTGCCATGCTGTCAGGCAGTTCTTCCATCACTGTGCATGCAATCTATGTGTCGAGCATACTGGGCCATCCTTATTGCTCCGCATAGGCCAGGAGCCAGACAGTGTCATTATTGTTGGGGGCATAGAGGTAATCGTCCTCGAAGACCTCCACCATGGCTGTAACGAATTTTTTCAGGCTCTATATGGCCGTGCTCTCCCCTATACGGATGTACTCGTCCTGAGCATTCACCAAGCCCTATACACAAGTATGCGTAGGGCAGCTGTGGCCTTCTACAGGGATGAAAGGCCGAGCTTCCCTATCACATCCCTCTTGCATTTGAAGTAGGCATCCTTAGCCACCACCGCATCTACAATGCGGAGGAAAAGGGGACAGTTCATCTGGAACCTGCATTCATTGAGAACTTACGGGTCACTCTCCACCTAGTGTACTAAACTTAGCTGTTAGGCAGTCGTGGCCATGTAGGGATCCACAGTCTATGACTGCATGGCCGGGAATGGAGCCTCCACGCCTCGGCTTGCTCGTGGCGGCCATCTCCTCCTCGGCCATCATGGCTAGCGTCATGAACTCCTCGTCCTCGCTGTACGAATTCTTTTCTCCATAAAGTAGTGTTGGGCAAACAAGCTCGGGGCCATGTTTTCAAGTATGAGTCTCAAGGTGGAGGTGTGCCTTGGTTTGGCACCCAGCATGGGTTTATATAGCTCTGACTGGCCACCCCTCACGTACGTATATGGTAGATGTACGACGGTTATAGGGATACATTAAATTATGTGAGTTGATTGGCGGGAAGGAAAGAGGAAGAGAAAATGTTGGAGAGCAGGTCTCTTCTAGATGAAATTGGGAATGGGGTCCTCATAGGGTTCAAGCCAGAGGGGAAGAAGGGTGGTCTCGGAGATGCCCTAGAGCCCCGGCCGGGAATGGACACAGAAACGTCGCATGACGATAGCTGGTGCGCCTTTCTCTAAGAGCGTTCACAGTGCTGTTACTATGATCGTTGCTTAGTCTGCCACGTAGGAAAAAAGAGTGACATGGCAAGTATTTAATAAGGAGAGAGAAGCCTATCGTTGCTTGTTTAAGTAACAATAAGCAATCGTTACTTCACATCAATCGAGACATTAGTAACGACTTAACAACCCACTGTGGTTCTCACTGTTTCTTCCCACAACTTTTCAACCAATCAAGAAACGGTACTAATAAATGTAAGAAACTATCTCAAGTAGTTATATATTGTGTCTCTGCTTTTATATCTTTATTCTTAGATGACATTAAGACATATCAGAACGATTTATAAGAACGGTGCAAGATCAGAACGCCTAAGTCCCAAATCTCCCCGAAAAAGAGCCTCTCTCTTGTTTCCTTTCACAGTTTCACCCTTCCTTCACTTCACTCGCTTTCCACAGTTTCCCTCTTGATCCCTCCTCCCACTCTCGTCCGTCTCCTGCAAGCTCCTCTCTTCCCCTTCCCCTAGCTTCCCTTACGGTACTACCCACTCCAAATCCCCACCACAGCTGCAAGCCAAAACCCTAAGCAAGCAAGAATGCCCACTCCCAGTCTCCTCCTGCTCCTCTTCTTCTTGGCCGCGACTCCGAATTGCTCCCAGGTGAGCATCTGGTTCTTCTCAGCATGTCCAATTCCCCAAATCTTGGTGCAATTCTTACATTGCATGCCTCGCGCAGGTCCTGGCTGCGGATGCGGATGCGCAGCCCGAGCACGAGCAACCGGCGGCGCGCATGGTGCCAATGGCCACAGGGGCTGGGGCCAGTGCCGGGTTCAGCGCCATGGTCCTCAACGAGACGCGACGGCGGCTCGGGAGCTTCCAGCTCTGCGCTCCCTGCACCTGCTGCGGCGGGTCCAGGGGCGTCTGCGTGCTCTCCCCCTGCTGCTACGCCATCAACTGCAACATCCCCAACCGCCCCTTCGGGTTCTGCTCCTTCACACCCAAATCATGCGACTGCCTCGGCTGCAACCTCTGAGGTCCTCCTTTGATTTGGTTCTTGCGCGGGATTTGTTGGTGAGAGTAGATTGAGACTTCAGAGTGGGGTAGGAAAGAATATATGAGCTCCCCACTAGTGCTTAGTTAAGTGGGAATTGTTATTGTTTCTAGCTATTTTGCTGTGGTAATTACTATATGGTGTAGTTGCTACATTGGAATCGGTTAAGAAAAAAAAGGGGCTTGGTTTGGAGATTGGTATTGGGGTTTTGTTTACGACATCGCTCTCCTCTACCCGCGGCGCGGGGTTTAATTTTCCTTGCATACTCACATGGATGTGTGATTAGGACGGTTCTCTTGATAATCTGTAGGTGCTAGTTTTGTAGTGCAGAGATTCAGCGCCTTTTAGTGGATGGTATCTCCTGTGTCTCAATGGTTGTCCTCAAATGTGAAAACACGTCGAAATCAGTCCAACTAATTTTCGAAGTGATTCAATTGACCGCACAAATAATCTCTCTTAATATGCTTTCTTCTTCTTTTTTTTAAATAATGTGTGCCTTCCAAATTGACAGCTCCTTACATTCATATGCATGTGCATGTTTTGGTGGCTTGTTGGCATCAGCCTCACAGAGGAGGAGTAATAGTGAGTCTGTGACTACAGAATATGAAATATATCTGCATCAAAAGAATAATCTGCACTGAAAACCATGTTCTTTCGCTGCATCAGTAAATTTGAATTGTGTATGACATTAGGAGGTCATGTTCTTAGTATTTGCTGTATATGAGTACATGCTATGTGCTTTTATATCTGGTCGATCCACTGCTATTCGACTCTTACCCAGCTTATAAAGATTTATTGCCTGGCAATTTGTTGAGAAATATGTCATTGATTTAATTTTCAGCGCCAATACATCCATTTAATTTGGCTTTTATTTTGCTGCCAATTTATAAGTTTACCTTCTTTCTGTAACTTAACATATGGACTGTTCTTTTAACTTTTAAATAAATCTTTCTATCTTGGGACCGTATTGCGTGCAATCAAACTAAAAAAAGTTGCTAACAATTCTGAAAATATTGGTTGTACTTATAAACTTACTATATCTACGTATGAAATTTTAAGTTCAAATTCATTTTGTATTCAGAATTTTCACTTTTTTGTTACTCTTTACATAGAACGAATTTGTACTTGAAATTTTATATATATGTGGAGTAAACCATGAAGTACATCCACAAATTGTTTCAAAAATTTTCCTAACGTTTTTTAGTTTGATTGCACGCAATATGTTCCCTTCTTTCTTTTAATTAGCATTGTAGACTTTAACAATCATCATCAATATGTTTTCAAAATAGCATTCTACTGGTTTTCATGGAATGATGAAATATTTTTTGCATTGCAAACAAAGAAAATTTATCTTAAAGCATTTCATTCTGCCTCAACACTATTGATTAACCTGATATTGATTGATCATTGCATCTTATCTTTTACCTTGGTAGCTTCATACATGGACATTGGACTTCTGCTTGTGAACAATGTAAATGGGTGGTCCTTGAACTTGCATCTTATTACATCTTTCAGTACCACACAAGTTTTCTAATTTGACTGTTGAGTAGTGCTGTAGAGATGTTTGAACTTGCATCTCATTACATCCTTCAGACCATCACTCTCCTTTTGCCTCTCTAGCATGTTAGTCTCGTTCTAAAGAAAACGGTAGATAGCTTTGGCCATGATGAAATGACTTTTGACCTTATACTGCAACTAGTTTGCACTTGCACATTCAGATGCAAAAGTTACTATTCTCTTAATCTCAGCTTGAATCCCTTATTTTTGTTCTTGCTTATGTCCAGTTTCAGCTTGAATACATCCTTTTCATGTACTTCTTGCTTAGACATAACCTGTAAACCATCTGTGTCCGCACTTAGATGCTGTAATGTTCAATAACTCGAATTGTTGGTAACCGAAGCCGTGCCTTTTTTTTTCAGTAAACATGGCTTGGCAAAATTCTCTCTTTAGAAAATCGAAAGGTGCTAGATATAACTATATTGAGGCACCATTCCGAAATGGACATGGGAAAAATCCTCCCATTTTATACCATTGGCATATAAGCTGAGAAAACGGTAAAAATACTACCCTTCCTGGAAATCATTTGGCAGTGCTATGTTTCTTGTGGAACAGAGTGGCAATAACATCTCCATGTGCAGAAAGGAATCAAAATCAATGAAAAAAATGAGGACGACACAGAAAATCCTCAAATTGTGGCAAGCTGGCAACGTTTATGCATGGTTAGTTGGATTCATCGGTCAAGTTGGTTTTGATATATTGTGCCAGCATCATTCCATGTTTGAATCCTACACTGTTGAGATTCTTGCCTCACAGCGTCATGGATTAAACATCAAGCCCAGGACCTCTGGGGTCATGGCTTCGCTGTTTCTTCAAACTTAGCGTTCTGGCTTCTTAAAGTTGCTCCTCGAATACCCTGAAGCTCTCGAAGCTCCATTGAACCGGCCGTTTTAATTTCTCGAAGCCTAACAATTGAGCTCAGCTTATACTTTAAGATTTTCTGCTTATTTGCTTATCTCCGTTATTGAAAAATCAAACACTTGTTTTTTTTTAACCTTTTTTATCATGAAGGTATGTGTTCAAAGCTCTAAAAAAACAAGTTAAACAAAACGGGATAGGCTCTACAAGCCGTTTTGAAAAGCTTTTGAGGTTCAGAATAAGATCAGCTCTAGCTCTATAGAACCCCTAACCATGAACAGAGCATGCATTGGACAGTAGCATGGCCGCTCAGTCGTAGTCGTAGGGTCACACGGCTCCGACAGAGCCTCCGGTTGTTTACCGGAAACAAAATACAGCGCGGCAAAAGCAACCCGATTACAGGTAGAATTTGGCGTGCTGGCAAGCAGCCGCTGGTCATCAGAATCGGAATGAGAAGCATCTGCAGCCAATGGTGCGTGATAAGCCCCTAACTTCTTCGACCAGGCGTTTCTGAGGCAGAATATTAAAACATTGGATGGATTGCTACGCGTACAAAGGAATGCACACGGCGAGACTCATGTACCCAGACATCGCAGAATGTGAAAGCATACTCTTAAATCTGAAACATTCATGATTTCAAAAAAAAAAAAAACTGAAACACACAGATCTGCTTCAAACATGCCAGAAAATCCTTCAACCTATTTGGAGTCATCAGTCATGATTTAATTTAGGATGCAACATAACGGCAGGCCAAATGATCGTAGGCATCAATCCCATAGGAAAGGAACACCAAGTATAGAAGCAGCATACTGTCAAAAAAGAAAGAATGGATCACTGTGGAAATGTTTAGTAAAAAGTGGTAAAACTCAAGACTACATGTTATAACAGTTCATATCCAGACAGTCTACATACGAAAGAACAACACTTTGTAGCAGCTCAAGCTTGATGCCTTCCAACATTTTTGATCTGTAAACCTTTTCTGTCCAACTTTTCGTTTTTAACCTTTTTTCTTTTATTTATCCAAGTCATTCTGCACATGCAATCCAAAGAAAGAGAACAGGGAAGAGGGCATCGACTTATAAATAGATTGAGGAGGAAGCAAGGGAACAGCAGAATGTCACCGAATTGGCATGGCTCTGAGTGCTGCACCATCCTTTTTCTCCTGGAAGAACCTGAAAGAGAGAACCATCAAAACATCCATTTTGGAGAGGACTGAACAATGCTCCGTCGAGGCTTTGTGGGCTGTTGCTGTTCCATGGAATTCCTCTTCTTCAAAGCAGACGAGACCGTCGGGCTCAAATAGTCATGACTCCTCTGTGGCAAAGCCGTGTTCTGCGAGTGTGTCTTCCGCACAGGGATCAGTGTGTGCTGCTTCCTCAAAGTTCCGTTTTGCATTGATGAGGTCCTTGGAGAGCTCCACCTCCTGTATGTGACACAGCTCTGGCTCCGACCGACGTGCTTCTCCCTGGGGCTTGGAATGTTCCTGCTCTCCATGGTTTCAGCTGAGTACATTGTCTCCTCCTCGCTGCTAAACTGGCCTTCACGTCCGTACTCCATTAGCTCAACAGGTGATGAGCTCGACTGCCCCTCACTGCTGCAATCTTCCTGCAGAAGAGCAACTGGAGGATCCCTAGAATAAGCCTCGCCATTACGGTGCCATATCAACCCTGATGGGAAGCCATTATCTCTAGATTGATTTCTACGTTTGGACGTCTCCACATTGTTGTCATCAGAAAGCATTTGCTTCAGGGGCAATGGTAGAAAGATAGTCTTTGGAACCTTAGGTGGGAAGTTGATATCCAAGAGTTGAGTTGGTGTGGCATCCTTCTGGCCTTGACAAGAACTTCGCCTCGGTGACTCGTATATTTCTGGAGTTGAAATTCCTTGCTCATTGTTTGTGCGTAGATCAACCAGAGGGTTTGCATCATGTGAAATCCTTGCATTGGCTGAGCTACCTGATCCCTGCTGATGTTTAGCTTTTGAAGTAACTTGTGAAGAAACTGATGCATCATCATTCTCTTCATCTGCAGGCTTGAACACATGGCGACGAGTGAAGGAGGTGCTTGAGTGATCGCTCCTGCTGGACATCAGTCGAACAAGAGGCAACTTTGGCTTGCTAACCTCATCCAAACTGCCCTGCCAATGCTGATGCAACCAATCGCAAACCACAGATATGGGTACTCCGAATTGCGTTGGGTGATCCTTCCTTGATGAATGTGATGAGGATGAGGATGCTGAAGATGACCTTGCCGTGGGGGAGGAGGCCAGCTTCATCGGATCACAGATCATGAAGGCCAAGTTCCCTTGGGCATCGAAACCGGCAGAGCCAGGGCACCATGTCACCCCATCCGTCGAGAGCTTTATGAGGTTGTCAGTGCCAATCACTACTTTTCCCTCACCGATCACCAGCTCCTTCTTTCCAGTATGCCCCAGCAGGTAAACAACGCTCCCATGATCTAGGCTTGGTTTGCAGCATGTTTTCAGATAGTGAGGTTGCTGAGCCTGCACAGTCGAGTCATTTTCTGTAGAATCAAGACCGACTATCGTAAGGTCAAGAATGGAGCTGGTAATGAAGAATCTGCACAAAGCAAACATTTCAGGTTAATTGGAAATAGTAATACTAAAAATCCGGCAGTGAAAAAATTATTCAAACGGAAAGCATAGATCGTTAAATCATGTACTTCCATTATCTAGAAAAAAAAGGTCGTTAAATCATGAAGCACTTTCCAAAAAACAGTCTCTCACTGAGCAGCAAAGTTCACCTGACATGACATGACATAAAATGAAAAATTTTAAGACACTTTGAACTTTTCGTGACCTCTGCTTCCTATCATGAACCACTTATTGCTTGTGGGTGTCACAACTTTTCTTGGATGGCATGTCCAGAAGAAAAAGAAAGATTTTATAACAAACTCTACAAATGGCCAAAACCACAGTAATTTTATGTTGATCCATTCAAAAACCAAGTAAAGATCTGTGCTTGCTACCTTCTCCAAATACCAATGGCGCTTCTCAAAAATCAAAACACCCTTGTGGAACAGCACAAAAATACTAAACAGGAGACCCCAGCTTTTCCAAGTCTACAAAGCAAGCACCTCCTCCACAGTGACCAGCTTGTGATCACCATCATTACAGCGACGATCGCACGCACTCCAACTACCAAACAGCAAACCCCACAATTGACTCGTAATTCCGTCTCCCTAATCACCCGCATTATGGCTAATCATCACCGGCAGCAACAGCTCTCCCACCACCACCGACAAATCCGTCCAGTGCCGCCGCGCGGGGGCGGGGCCCGCTCGGCAGCGGCTGGCTGGTCTTGCCGCGACCAGCGAGGCGAGCAGAACACGCAGATCTTAGCTAGCCTAATCACTCTGCAATAATAACTGCAAGAACCAAACAAATCCCCAATCCCACAAGGACGCAAACGCGCACAGCTGTTGCAGAGATTATAGTTGAGCTTTGAGGGCTCGCCGGAAGAAGCGCAAGCACGCGCCTGCTCAGTGCTCACCTGTGGGGCACGAGGCGGGCGGCGAGGCGGCCGTGGCCAAGCAGCGCCTCGGCATCCTCTGCAACGGTGGCGGACGGCAGGTTGCCGTGCGTGGTGAGCAGCAGGTTGCGGTGGATCAGGAGGCCGGTGCCGTGGCCACTGACGGCAGCCAGCGCGGCAGCCTTGGCGGAGAAGATCGCCGCCTTGATCCGCTCCGACCGGCCCCCGCCGCCGCCGGAGCAGAAGCACCACCCGGCGCCCTCCTTCCACACCCCCATACACCTACCCTACCGCCCACCTCCTTCCCACCCCTGATCCGAGCAGCTACCGTCGCGGCCCCACTCCTCCCCGCCGCATTCGACGGCCGCGGGCTGCCGGAGTTGGTCTCCGCTCCGGCACCGGCACGACACCTCCTCCTTCTTCCACTAGCTGTTCTGTTTTGTTTTTCCCTTCTGGATTCCTCTCACACACAATAAAGAGACCCGGGAAGTGAGGTGGGGTTCGTATTAAAGCTGACCACTCTGACACTACTGCGGCTGGGCACAGCCACTCCCCCTGACCCAGCAACTACCTATGACCGGTGGGGTCCCCTAGTACGGGACCTACCCATAAGTGAGAATGGGGAGTGGGGGAGCCGTGGTGCATGGGGAGGTGGTAAAGATAACAGTAGACCTTAATTAGTAGCGCAGCGTGATGTGGTTTTCGGGTAGCAGGCAGAGCAGGAGGAGGCGGCGCACCGACGGGTGTTAACGGCCCGTGACACTGACGGATGGGGTCTCCCTGCCGCGTGGCACTGTAGGGTGAGCACGCTGCTGCAGCTTAGAGCATCCGTAGCCGGTACTCTATAAAACTGTAGGTTAGAATAGAATAGCCGGTGCAGAGAAGGAATCTTATAGAGTGGAGTGTAAAATATGAATGAAATTTAAAGTGTTGGATAGAGGGAATAGTAAATAGTGTTATAGAGTAAGAGGATAAAGTACCACGTGTGGATGCTCTTATCAATTGCAGGATTTAGAGCATCTGGAGCAGGTACTCTATAATACTGTAGCTTGGAATAGAGTAGCTGGTGCAGGGAAGGAATCTTTTAGAGTATAGTGTAAAGTGTGAAGAAAATTTAGGCCCTGTTTGGAAACAAGGTTTTAAAAAACCGTGGTTTTGAAATACCATGGTTTGTAAATGTTATATACAAAAATATCATGGTTTTGCCAACCTCTACAAAACCATGGTATTTCTTGGAACTACAAAGTGTTTGGTTACAAAGTTATTTCCTATGTATAGTGATAGTAATGAGCCAAAACTTAGCTCAAAGTGAAGTTTCCAAAACTCCAAAAATACCATGGTTTTGGCAAAACCATGGTTTTTAAAGCAATATTTTTTGCAGAGTTACCAAACACCTCATGGCTTTAGAAACCATGGTATTCTCCAAAACCATGGTTTTGCCTAGAAACTATGAAAATACTTTGTTGCCAAACAGGGCCTTAGAGTGTTGGATAGAGAAAGTGGTGAATAGTGTTATAGAGTGGGAGGATAGAGTATCACGTGTGGATGCTCTTAGAGCATCCGTAGTAGAAAATCTATAATACTGTAGCGTTGACTTTTTAAAGATAGAGTTTCTAGTAGAGTCAAGGGCGGATCTAGGGGGTGCCTGGCGAGCACCCCTAGAATTTTTTTGTGACATTAAGTTAATATTGAATACCGGAGACCCATATAAGATATATAAAGCATAGTGACTACTAATCACATGCCTTTAGTAGCTCAGATGGTAAGGTTTTCACTCTTATAACTTAGTTGGTCTTGAGTTCAAAACTCTCTCAACACATTATTTTCTCTTTTTTTTTCCACTTTATTACTTTCCTTTTTTCTTTTTAGTTTGCATCTCTTTTCCAGTTTGCTTCTTAGGTCTTATACTTTTTTTTCAAATATGGTTGTTGTACTTTAGGGCAAACACTTTTATTTCAATAATTTTTTTAGTTTCCATCACTTTTTCCGATTTGCTTATTAGTTATTCTACTTTCTTTTTCAAATTTGGTTGTTCTTGCACTAGGGGCAAACAATTATTTTTTAAATTCAAAGAGATTTGTTCCCTTTCTTTTTTATTTTGCATCTTTTTTCTGGTTGCTTATTTCTTGCACTTTAAATGGATAAACACTTTTTGTTTGCACTATAAAACGTTAGTCGTGAAACCAACATGACAGCTGCAACACTTTTTATTTGCACTATAAAATGCTAGTGGCGAAACCAGCATAGCAACTGCACGCCTTTTATCAAGAGAGAGGAGTAACAAGCGGCACACAAACGGTTATGACGTCTTGATGGGGCACACCCAGTTATAAAATCTTGGATCTGCCACTGAGTGGAGTGAAGTAATGTTTTATGGTATAGTGTAAAGTGTGAAGGAGTTTTAGGAGGATGGATAGAGTAGTGTGAATAGTGTTTTAGAGTAGTGGGGATAGAGTTTCTGTTGGAGATGCTCTTACCAAGAGATTCTACGCTGCTTGGAGCATCTCTAGCGGCCACTTCAAATTTCTACTTTATAATACTATTTTCTATACACTCTATCTATTCTCTTAGGGCGCGTTTGGTTCGCCGCATCTCCGCGTGCAGCTAGTCCGATGTTTGGTTGCCGTAACGCGTTGCTGAGCCAGGCTCCAACGATGCAACGTGAGACGCGGAGCCAGGCCCGCGAGAAACGAGCGATCCAGCCGTTTCCCGTGAGCTAGACTCGCGTGATGCGATGGCCATGCAACACGCAAAACGACTAGTAAGAAAAGTGCAACGAAGACTAGTAAGAAAAGTGCAGTTACTTTTTCAAACTTTAAAAAAAATTTAAAAATTCAAACGACATTCAAATTCAATGAAACAAAAAATGGAACTGTAGGTTTAAGTACAAGGTCTTAAGTAAATTTTAGATTTTTTTGAATTTTTATTTTTGTTTTTGAATTGATTGATTTTCTAGTATTTGTTTTTTGAATTTATTTTCTTTCCAGTATTTATTTTTTGAACTTTTACTTTCGTTTTTGAATTTATTTTCATTTTAATATTTGTTTTTGATTTCCCTCTCTGAAATTTGTCCATTCCATACTCCTCCTAGTGCAGCCAACTAAACAATATCTCTGCGCAGCCTGTCCAATCTCATACAACCAACAAAATAACGTCCCCTTGCATCACCTCAGCCTGGCTCCCCCCAGTCTGGCTGAGCTCATGCAGCCTAGCTAAGCTCATACAGCAACCAAACACTCTAAAATTTCTTCACACTTTACACTACATTCTAAAAGATTCATTTCCTCAAGTAGCTGCTCTATCAAAAAAATGAGATGAATAATGTTATAGAGTGCCTGCTAGAGATGTTCTTAAGTAGCCGGAAATTTTATTTTTAAAAAAAAGGAAATTGGCGTTGTAACGTTATAAGTTGCCTGCATCTGTTGCGTACTGACACGTGGTCTAGACTCAATTAGCGATCCATGTAAATAGCTATAAAATTTTGTTTTTTAGACCTTCAAGAATCCATAAGATTTAAAAAAGTTTCGAAAGGCAAAACATATGGAAAAAAACAAGATGTTAGGATTTAATCCGGATTAAATTGGTAAAGAACGAGGCCGCCCTGCCGCGTGACACTGACTGGTGAGCCTGTTGATGTAGGTTGTCTTACAATTCAATTTTTTTTTAAAGAAATGGCTTTTTTTATTGGGGTACTAAATACTAAACAGATTTAAGAAATGAACGCGAGCCCATATCCTTTCTTTTTTATCAATTGCCCGCGAAATGACTTTAGGTTTTGTTGATTTATTGCGTGGCTCAAGGCTTTAGGATGAGTTGCGGGAGCAACTTTTAATTTATTATGAGCCCAATCTAAAAGGTTAGGGGATTTCATTACGCTGCTTATTAGAAGCCGGAAACTTTATTAGAAAAGGAATTAGTGTTGTAACATTATAAATTTTCTGCATTTGTTGTGTTAGTGACTTGCAATCTAGGCTCAATTAGCTATCCATCCAAATTGCTAAAAAAAATTTAGACCTTTAGAAACCTATAAGATTTTTTTTAAAAAAAGGGTTTCGAAAAGCTAAAACATTGGGAAAAAAAACTTTAGGATTTTAACCGGATTAAATCTGTAAAGAACGAGGCCCGCCTACCGTACAATCTGGCTCCATAATGGTTTACGCGTGCTTTTGTGTGGAAAAATTAACCGTGAAATCAATCCCTGCTGTTTT
This sequence comes from Olyra latifolia, assembly GCA_036346145.1. Classification (NCBI taxonomy): domain Eukaryota; kingdom Viridiplantae; phylum Streptophyta; class Magnoliopsida; order Poales; family Poaceae; genus Olyra; species Olyra latifolia. The sequence continues at coordinate 4,380,201 of CM070523.1, read as the reverse complement.
AAAGCAGTTCATTGATGGGAAATTTGAACCGTATCGAACCCTCGAATGGCAAACGATCCGAGTTTCTGACACGCGAGGGGACTCTGACATGGATGGAAACTACGTACACACACAGCAAGCAAAGGCCAAGCGATCGAGATGGACCATGCATGCAGCTTCGTCGACGCATGCGCATCGTACGTGCATGCATCTGATCTGCCTTTGTACTACGTGATCCCATCCCAGGCATGCAATGTGGCTGCAGGACTGCCTGCATGCAGATGCAGTTCCAGTACGTGCGCCACTGCCTGCTGCTAGTGCTAGCTTCGTACGTGCGTGCGAACCGGCCAAATGAAGCACTTGGACGGTACTGACTCGACTCCGGCCTGCTCCATACAACTGCACAGATCGATCAGCCAAGCAAAACAATCTTGACAGTGTCGCACGCTGCCTGTATCAGCACGGGCCAAGATTTAGTTTGCGATGTACTACTCGTGCATAGGGACAAGAAACAAACGATTTTACGTGCTGTTGCTGTTGCTGTTGCTGCATGGAGACGCAAGTGCAGTTCGTGCGTATGCTACCAGTACCAGCTGCCAGCTAGCTGCAACCTGCAAGTCGATCTGCAGCATCTTCAAATCAGATGTGAATTTCAGACTTTCGCAGAAGGCAAGTGCAGTTTGGAGATCACGCCATGTTTGGCGCAGAGCAGAATTGAGCTGCTGCAATGCTTCAGAGGCGCTACTGAAAGGAAAGGTGTTGTTGGTTGTTCTCTTGGGATCTGTCAGTGGGAGGCCCTACTGGTAGGTCGTGTTGGTGGTTGGTTCGTTTCTAAACTCACTTTTGTTTGTTTCTATTATGTTGGTAATGGAAATGGGGTTTTAACCCTTCTGCAAAAAAAAAAAATTTGGTTTGTGGCTCTCGGTAATCCTATCAAAATTTAGCCATGCCTTCAAATTTTGGGCTTGGTTTGGATTGTAGCCAATATTTGCGCGCAGGATTCGTTCGCCCGAGCATTGGCGCGCCGTGCGCTTGCTTCACGTCACGCAGCGGGAAGCATGGACCCACTGTTCAGCCGCTGAGTTGCTAAGTAGGAGAGCCATGGTATGTTTTGTGTTTGTTTATTTCAATCAATTTTGATTTTTCAATTTTCAAACCTATTTCATCTTGTGTCCGGAACAAATTTATTAGTTTATCCAAAATCATTGTCTACCTCTCAGCATTTTTTATGATTTTTGAGATCTTTTATTATTTTGAAATTTATTTGAATTTTTAAAATTTTTCATATCTGACAGGAACCAAATAATTTTACTTATATTTTTATCCAAGTTTGACCATTTCATTTAGTTTTCAACCAAATACTATATAAAATTTTTCGCCAAAGTTTGGCCGCAAGTTAGCCTTAAACAAACAACAGTGAAATTAATAATGTTTTGATCTTCCTCCGAATTAGTCATGACCAATCCATTGGTAAGACTATTATCTTGCAAAAAAAATGGTCATGCAACCGTGTTTTGCACTTGACTTGGGTTGTAGCCAAACGTTGGCTCGCCTTCACAAAAATTGGCGGGCATGTTTGGTTTGTAGCCCTGGATAGCCATGCCAATGCAAAGGTCATGCCCAATCTAGTGCATGACCTTTCAAAGGTAAAATTTTAGGTGTTTGGTTTGCAACCAACAAAGAATGACCAACGAAAAATAATTCAAAATTGAAAAATTGAAAAGTATTTAAAATGGGTTGCTTATTATTTTAGATGAATTATGAAATTTCTTTCGTGCAATTTGGACACTGAATGAAATTTATGTAAAAATGAGAAGTTTAATCGAAGACTGAAAAAAAGCAACTAGCAATTCAGAGCATGCATGTGTGCGGCTGCTGGTGGGGCCTGAGCAACGGCGGGAAGGCACAAAGGCGGGGTGCCGGATTTCCGCGTCGTCGCCGCTCACGCACGCGCAGTACAAATCCGAGGGCGTGCCAAATTTTTTGGTTGATAGGGCGAGCATCGGCTACCATCCAAATACACGCCAATTTATGAGGGCACACCAAAATTTTGGCATGATGAGCGACGGCCACGATCCAAACAGCCCTGGCATGCTAATTGGTTTGCGCCCTGGGGCGAGCCGTGGGCGGTGAAAAGCAGCACCCACGCTTTGGCGAGGAAAACTCGCTCGGCCTCTGGCAGAAGTGGGTCCTAGCATCAGTCGCTCACTCAGCCTAAGGTGGGACCGTATGAGTGGGTCCTAGCAGCAGTCACTGGGTTTGTTGACAGTGGAGCCAGAGCAGGCCTAGGTGGTCAACTGAAGGCTACTAGTAGGGTAGGCAGCACAGTATTTTCATCCGTTGTTTTTTTCAATTTTTATATCTATTTCGAAATTGTTGTGGATGGGATCGGACGCTAGGTCCATCTGCTCGCTACGCGCTGCGCCCTTCTCTCACCCATTTATTTCCTATGCATTGCACTCTTCTTCTTCCTCCTCCTCCTGCTGCTACTACCTTCCTCCTTCCGCTCCTTCTGCATCCTTCTCTCTTCTTGCTCTCTTCTCCTGGTACTCTTACCTCTCCTCCTCCTCTCCCTTCCCCATTTCCCAGCCCCAGCACCTTGCTGGCTAGCCAGCCGACCTCCTCCCTCTACTTCTTATCCTTCTATAACTCTCTCTCTCCCCCTCTAGCCTCATTCAACGAGTTTGGTGGCTAGATCCGATGAGCACGATATGAAGGCTCACCGAATTTGGAGGCGAAGTAGACCAAGAGAAGATACATTATCATTTTCACCATAAAACATCACCCATGTAGATATGAAGCATCGCTAGCAAATATATAAAACATTTTATTTGCTCTTACAAAACACCATCACGTTTTGTTCTTGCAAAACATATGGGGTGAAACATTGTTTTTTCTTATGAAACATGATTTTTGCTCTTATGAAACATTTTGTTTGAATAAGTGCGGAACATTGTTTCGATCATGTTTCATCAATTCTTTTACTATGTTTCATCATTACTTCACCCCATGTTCCATAATGTTTCGCTAGTATTTCGGCCATGTTTCATCACTGCATCGACCATCTTTCATCACTGCATCGTCCATGTTTCAGTAGTACCTCGTTCATGTTTCAGTAGTGCATTGTCCATGTTTCGGAAAAAGCGTTCGATTTTTTGTTAGGATCAAACTCTGATCCCTAGCACTACCATTTCTATTTTATTTAGAATTAAAATTATCCAAACTAAATTCTTGATTCATCTAAAATCGTCGTCCACCTCTCTGTAAATTTTATGATTCTTAGATTTTATTTTGTTTTCTAATATGTATTGGTAAAATGATTGCACTTATATATGGCAACCAACACATTGCCCACATTCTTTACCGAAGTTTGGTTACCTAATTTAGTTTTCAACAAAACAATAGTCATTGATATTTTGCCAAACATTAGTCGTGCAATGACTTTAAACAAAACACGAAGTGCATTTGGTTGGTCACAAACAATCCATTGACATGGCTGCTCAGGGCCACAAACTAAACACACACTTGATGGCCAAAATTGCTGAGAAAAATGGGAAAAAATTGCCAGGGGAGCTGCTCAATGTTTTACACCACAAGTAGGGGTAAATCAAAAGATCAAGCTCGATGAACTACTCGAGATCGGATCAAGCTTGATTGCAATTTGAGCTAAGCTCGAGCCTAGCCCCAAGATCGAGCTCGATTCAAGCCAAGTTTGAGAAGCTCGATGAAGCTCTAATCCAGCCCATGGTCTTAGCCTATCTCCTCTAATCCCCTTCAACGCGCCTAGCTCCATCAGCCCAAGTAGCCAACCAGGCACCCACCAGCCACCGCACGAGGCGGCCATAACAACCTACCCTACCCGGCTACCCGTCTACCCTACCCTCTCAATCCTAATCATACTAAAGCCCTACCCGCTGTCATTCCTCCCATACCCTTTGCACCTCTCTTGGTGATTCAAGCACTTAGCGAGGTACTGATCTAGCCGTTGCCATTCTTGCCCCTCTCGCTATCTCGCACCAAGGGTCCCTCCCACTAGGCGCCATCACATTCTCCCTTACTCCTGTGCTCACGTTCCACTATCCACCCGCCCGCTCTTCTCCATCTGCGTGTCACTCTCCTTCCTCCCTCCCTTCTCTTTCCAATGTTGCCTGTCAGACTGTCGCTGTCCCGACCGTCTTTACACCCGTCTCACCTGAGTTGCCTCTCCAATAGCCCCGAGCGTCATCGTCTTGGTCATCTTTGAGTGATGAGGACATCCCTTCTACTGATGCAACCACGTAATCTCATACGTCTCATTCATCTTGACCTGAACCATCCCATGCAAGGACCAATGACTCGAGCTCGCGCACGACAACTTAATCATCAGGTAAATGCGTTCATAAGTTTTTCAATAAGTGATCACCGAATGGGGTGCTATTTAATTTTTGTAATAATTTCGTTGTGCTTAGGAACCAGGGAAAAGAGCCGCCGCAGACCAACAATGGGTCAAGTCGAGTACAAGTCGGTTTCGGGAAGACAAGAACCAATTCGAGTCCAATTCAGCCTCGTCGACATGCTGAGTTAAAATGGCCAAAACTTTTGATCCCAGAGGTTGCTGAAGGTCCATGAGTACTTGATGAAAAGATCTTTTTATCTACTTTCCAACGGATCCGGCCTCATTTCCAAATTCCTTATGAGTCGTCAGGAAACTGCTAAAAACCCAACGTTACTTTTTCAGCCCGAGTCTGTTTGGGCCTTAGGCCTTGTAATTCGAGTGCTACTAGGGTTTCCACCGTTGGCCATGCCCCTACTAGTTAGCATATAAATAGGTAGCCGCCACTGCTCTTTAGCCTCAGGTTTTGTTTGGTTAAGTTAGCTACTGCTACTTCTTGTAATCTCACGTGTCGATTAGACTGTCTGAATTACTCGTCATCGGAACCCTAACCTTCTCTTGTGTTTTTGTTTCAGATCTGAATACATATCCGCAAATTGAGTTGCTTGTACATCGTGTTCTTGCTTGTTCTTCGATTGCTTGCAGGGATACGGACCTTTGTGGTCAGGTTGATCGCGCTTCCAGCGAGATCAATAACCTTCTCGGGGTTGGTGTATCGGTCGCTAAGGCGCCACGTCCTGGACGATGGAAGTCGGGCCACTAACGTCGATCCCTCCAATCGAAATATATCCATCTAATCGAAAGATCGGGACCCTTGCTGCTATCACCGAGAGTCGTCATCTTGGTCACTCCGACCAAGACCTTCGTTTCCGAGCGCATCCCAACCAAGCCCTAAAGAACTTGACTGGAGCTCTTGAGCTCGAGCACGAGCCGAGTTTAAACCTAACCAAGATAGAGCCCTACCTTCGTAGGCTATATATATATATATATATATATATATATATATATATATATATATATATATATATATATATATATATATATATATATATATATATGAGAGAGAGTTGAGCTACGGTTTCATGAAGCACGGAGATCTTGCTTCGCGTCTAGTTTAAAAAATCCGGGACTCAAATGGCTAATTCGAACTATCCATCTTAATCTTCTCGTTGAAATCTTTTAGATGACCAAATTTCGTATTTTTTAAAATTTTTTGCTATTTGTTTTGTATTTTTGAAAACCAACAATTTGGACGGTTCACAACCAATTAGATCGGTGAATTTCAAAAATACAAAACAAATAGCAAAAAATTCAAAAAAAATACGAAATTTGGTTGTCTAAAAGATTTCAACGAGAAGATTAAGATGGACAGTTCGGATCGGCCATTTGAGTCTCGGATTTTTTAAACTAGACGCGAAGCACGGCGTCTTTCGTGTGTCGCGAAGCACCGTAGCCCAGCTATATATATATATAGAGGAATAATACATAAGGCTCCATGATTCATTATCGCTAGATGTTCTTTAAGATTCGTGTTGTTTGGTTATTATACTTTCATATACCCATTAAAGAAAATATTTGAGACATCAAACTTCGAAAAAAGTTGACTTGAACTTCAGTTTGAACTACATTTAACTATACTTCAAACTAGTTTAAACTGAGTTCGAATTTATTTTTTTGGAGTTTCATATCTAAAATACTTTTTCTAGTGGATATGTGAAGATATACATGTCAAACATCACGAATCTCAATGCACATCATATATATATATATATATATATATATATATATATATATATATATATATATATATATATATATATATATATATATATATATATATATATAGTGTTGAGCTATGGTGCTTGCACGGAAGATCTTAGTGCTTGCGTCTAGTTTGAAAAATTGAGACTCAAATGACCGATCCGAACAAGTCCATCTTAATCTTCTCATTGAAATCTCTTAAGCGAACAAATTTCGTATTTTTTGAAATTTTTGCTATTTATTTTGTATTTTTAAAACCAGCAAATTGGACGCTTCACAACTAATTAGATCGGTGATTTTCAAAATACAAAACAAATAGCAAAAAATTAAAAAAATATGAAATTTGGTTGTCTAAGAGATTTCAACGAGAAGATCAAGATGGACGGTTGGGATCGCCATTTGAGTCTCGGATTTTTCAAACTAGACGCCAAACGACGTCTTCCGCTCCGTCAAGCAACAGTAGCTCAACTCATATATATATATATATATATATATATATATATATATATATATATATATATATATATATATATATATACTCTCTCTCCATATACTCTCTCTATATTACAAATTAAAACTTAACGTTTGAGATCACGTGCAAGTCAAAGTAATGAAATTTTATCTATGAAATTTTTGTGAACTATTTAGACTAAGTACTTGAAAACCATACATATAGACTTGTCTCGAAAAACCCTTTCATAATATCATAATTTTAGTGAAACCATAAATATGTTACAATAATAATTATTGTTCAAAGTTGTATTTTGAAGATACGTCTCATTATCTCATAATATGTGGGGCAACAGTAGTCATTAATAGGTTTGTCTAGTGGTACACATTACTAGTGCGTGCATGCATGCTGGGTTGCTATCTATGGTAATAATTGTGATCATGCGTACACCCCGCATATATATACGTAAGATACGATGTGATTTGGTACGCTCGAGGCATTCACAAAACAAAAGCACGCCCAGAAATGACAACCATTCGTACATAACTGGAACAGCTTGGTACTTACGTAGTACAATATGTACGTGTTAAGTGGGGACGTGTTCAGCTTGGGTAACAAATTAACTATTCAATGGGATGGGTGGGGGTAGACGCGTAGGTTAATGTGTAGGTGTGGATACCTATTTTGCTGGACACAGTGTCCATGCTTCCCCGAAAAAAATAAAACCGAGAAACAAAAATAGTGGTATACATGTGAACCCAAGAAACTTAGGAGGAAAAACGCTGAGAATAGACTTGCTAACCTTGGAGCATGTTTATAATGGTTGAGATAAATGAATAAACTGATTGAGTTTAAATATTAAGCTGAGTTTCAAGAGGTTCTAGAATCTAGTTCACTTCATTTATGTTATTTTTAAGAGCTTTTAGATATGGCTTCATGATAATAAAAGACTGGACTAAAAAAGTCAAATAATTTTTCTTTTCAATTAAGCTTACGCCACCCTGAACATACTTTTAAGGGTCAAAACACTTAAAAAATTGGAGCATGGGTGCAAAACACAAAAAAAAAAACCAGATGCAGCAATACTTAAAATGAGAGGCAAGTCCATCACTCAATACTTATCACCACAAGAGCTTTTTTTCAAGATTAATAGTAAAGTTTACTAATAGTATCGATGGACTCTTCCTTCGAGTAGCCCTATTAGTTTCGATGGACTACTAATAGTACCCTAACACATAAAACACTTATGGATTTCTTAAATATCTCAAAAACGTCTTTTGAAATTCTCAGCACGTAGCTAGACCAAACATTCTCTCTCTCTTAAAACCATTTCTCACAGCACCACCGAGCCCAACATTTTATTGCAAACATGTTTTTTTATACAGCAATATCAAAAGAAAAACAACAGTAAAGTTGGGGCGCAACGCTCGCACCCAAATTAATTCTGGTAATTTAGATAGATGTTACTGTAAAGTTACAAGTTTTGGTATTTGTTATTTCATATGTTAATGATATGTAGGTGTTGTAAATCCAAGACAAGTAACCCTGCTATTTGTGTCTCAAACATCTTTTTTAAGTCTTCCCTAGGGAGCCCGCGGAGCTGCATGAAGCACGAACGAAGCTCGACAGCGGCGCAGTCCTTGTGGAGGAGCTGCGCAATGGCTGCGTCATTGGCAACCTCTTCCTTCGTCCTGATCTCAACAGAAATCTCAGCTTGCAAGGCTATGGCAATAGCTGAGTCGTTCTCCCCATCATAAAGGGAAATGATGGAGGAGAGAGAGGAGAAACCTGAGAGATCGGACGACATGACAGAAGGGGGAGCTAATACTGCAAGGGCAGTGGAGTTTCTGAGTTGCAATTACGGAGAGGTGGTGCAGTAAGGACCATCGCAATCGCCCCTATTTATAGGGGGATGGTCGCCAGTTGAAACGGCACCGGAAGAAACAAAGCAGAGAAGGCGAAAGGTCTTTCGGCAGCGCGGCGCTGCGGGAGCCGAAAAGAGTTCAACCAGAGGGGAGACAAAATGGGGAAGTCGAAACAGGGCGGTCGTGCACCAGAAGTGAAACCAAGACGGCTCCCCATGTGACATTAAAAGAATAGTGAGAATTGAGCAAATGACAGCCCGATGAACCGGCGGGTGGGCACGATGGGCCTCAGATGATGTCAGCAAGGCAATTGGCGCAAAGCAATTGTGGGTGGGGCTCACTCGTCCCTTCACCGCCTAGGGACGTTTGGGGGCTTACGCCGGCGCAAAGCCTTGTGAGGGCCGTGGTGTGGCCATCCTAGGGCTATCCAAACCTTTGGGGCCTCCGAGGTCTCTCCCTCCGCGTTGGAGGAACGATCCAGCACTTGGGTTGTGACACTAGAGGTTTGGGCGGTCAACCCCCCCTCCCTCACACTCTGTTGCACCGAGTACTTTAGGCTGCCTGAAGAACATCTTGAGCTCGCAGGGACGGAATGAGCGTTCGAGAGCAGTATAGCGAAAGGAAGAACAAGAGGTATGCATAAAAATACTTAGGCATACTTGATGATCAAGGTTCTTTACAAGAATGAAGACACAAAAGAAAGAAAAATCTACGCGGGGCGCTCCTTCCCTTTGCCTTTGGAGTCCACCTTCAGCCCCACCTTGGTAGCTACCTTAGAGGCGTCCTTGGCCGCCCGGGCCCGGCGCACTGACTCCCTCGCTGCCTCCTCGTCGTGTGGGCCCTAAAATTCAAAGCTGAAGCTCAAGGCAAGGCGAGTCGCGGAGACGGAAGGCTTCCCCATCGAAGCCAGGTCAGAGAACCTAGGAGACCCTGCCCTAGCGGAGACAGCGGCGGAGCTCTCTCAAACATGAGTGCACCCCCTCGCTTCCAGCAGCTGTGTGGTCTTCAAGGAACTGAGATGGGCGCAATAGCTGCCGAAGACAATGGCAGAGTTCCCTAACAACCCGGCAAAGTTTTAAAGGAATTTTACCACTTTGTCTCTAGGCACAGGGATGCGGCTGGTGGCTTCAATCCCCAACCGGGGGAGCTACTGAAGGAAGGCCTCCATCGCCCCTAGATCCCGGAGGTAAGGGTCTCCGAGATCTGCAGGGTGGCCTCACAACGCTCCTCCGCCCTTTTGGTGCTGATGAGGCTCATCTAGGCCTCGCCCTTCGTTGCCACAAGCTGCCGGGGGTGCTCCTCCGCTGTCTTCTTGAGCGCTTCTTAGGCGAGCTCCGCGACCTTCAAGAGCGCCTTTAGCTCCTCAATGCGGTCATCCTTCTTTTTCCCTTTCCGCTCCGCCGCATCTTTAGTCAACTCCGCTGACATGAGCCTGGCCTTTATGGACGACATGAAGTCCTCCAGCTTAGCATTCTGGGTGGCTAGATCACGACTCTGTCTCAGCTCCTCCTGCGCTTTCGCCAAAGACTCGGTGGATGTCTGCAAGGCGCCCTCCAGACGGGTCTTCTCCGCTTTATGGGCTTCTACCCCTTGGCGAAACCGGATGGCCTCAGCCTTCTTCTGGTCGAAAGCCTCAACCTTCACTCGAGTCCGCCTGGCCACTTCCGCGGCTAACAGGTCCCCCTGCTGCATAGGCTAGCACACCTGAGTAAGCAAGAGGACTGATCGCAGGACCGACGGAAAAGAGGAGAAGGGGACGTACCTTTGTGAAAGGGTCCTCAATGTTGTCGCATAGCGCGAAGTCGTTGAAGTTGTTGAACAACCGCCTCAACTCCGTGTCAATGGTGAAAGCCTTGCATATCCTCCTGAGGGCGGGGAGCACCGTTTCCCGATTGTGGAAGTCCTGGACCGACATCCCGAAGATGTCGAACCTAGGGCCGGCAGTGGCAGATCTAGGATTTTATAACTGAGTGTGCTCCTCAACACGTCACAACCGTTGTTTGCCGCTTGTTGCTCCTCTCTCTTGACAAAAAGCATGTAGTTGTCATGTTGGTTTCGTGACTAACATTTTATAGTGCAAATAAAAATTATTGTAGCCGTCATATTGCTCTCATGACTAACGTTTTAGAGTGCAAATAAAAAGTGTTTATCCATTTAAAGTGCAGGAAGTAATCAAACCAGAAAATAGACACAAAATAAAAAAGAAAGGGAACAAATCTCTTTGAATTAAAAAAGAATGGTTTGCCTCTAGAGTGTAAGAACAACCAAATTTTAAAAAGAAAGTAAAATAACTAATAATCAAATCGAAAAAGTGATGAAAACTAAAAAAATGATTGAAATAAAAGTGTTTGCCCCTAAAGTACAACAACCATATTTGAAAAAAAAGGTACAAGACCTAAGAAGCAAACTGGAAAAGAGATGCAAAGTAAAAAGGAAAAAAGGAAAGTAGTAAAGTGGAAAAAAGGAAAATAATGTGTTGAGAGGGATTTGAACTCAAGACCAACTGTAATATAAGAGTGGAGACTTTACCATCTGAGTTACTAAAGACATGTGATTAGTGGTAACTAAGCTTTGTATATCTTATGTGGGTGCCGGTATTCAATATTAACTTAATGTCACGAAAAAATTCTGGGGGTGCCCCCGCATACCAGGCACCTCCTAGATCTGCCCAGGGGCGAGGGCGTAGGAATGCCTAGTTGCCTCGGAGCCCGTGCTGGAGGTCGTCGACGCACGACTTACGGGTACCGCCACCTGGGGAGACGGGGCCGCCGCTGACGCTGTCGATAGATCCACGACAGTCGGCGCTTCCACAAGGGAAGTTTCCTCTTCCAAAGTTGGGGCGGGCCGGGCAGTAGAAGTCGGAGGCTCTGCAGTCCCCGTGATGGAGGCAGTTGGCCCCGTGGATTCCCCAACAGCAGGGACTTGCGGCCCCACCAGCAGCGTGGTAGGTGCTCGTTTCGGGGGAGGGGCCACCTCCACGTGGTAGGCAGCAATAGCAGAGCCCGGCGGAGTAAGGATAGAGCTTCCCCGTGGGCCCCCGAGGCAGAGGTCACTGAAGGGGAAAGCGGAGGCAAGCGGGTAGCAACAACGGATCATATCTTCTTGTCACCCATGAAACCGAGGAGACAAACAGGGCAGCAAGGTCTGCCGTCCTGTCAGAGCACTCGAGCAGGCCATGCATCGTGCCAGGCCAACCCGTAATTGCCACCCGTGTATAATCCCCCTTGTAACCCCACATAGGATGCTTAGCGATAGGGCAAAATTGTAAAGAAGCCGGGTAAAAGTTAGAGAAAAGACCCTTAGACCCCTGGCGACGGGGCAGGTAAAGGGCAAAACATGTAAACTCAACCAAAATGTCTCTATTGCCCTTGTTCTGGCATAACTAGTGAGGAGAGCAGGGTCAATAGAGAACGTACAAGCCCACCTATATAAAAGGGGCATGAATCAACGCAGAGAGGGACTTTTCCTCTTTTCGGCATTCCATTTCCACTTGGGTGCGAGTGTTTTGAGAGAGAACGAGTGTTTTGAGAGAGAGCGAGAGTCTCCAACAATGAACTGATCTGAGCGCGTAGGTTCCTCCGCACGGGCCTCGCTCACCAGGGGCAGTCCCCTTTTCCTGTTTGCAGGTTTACCCCGCGACAGTAGGACACGCAGTGACAAATATCTTAATCCTAATTCCACTGTTCCAAACAGAATAAAGTACACCATAAGGTAAATAACTAGCTACTAGCAAGCTAGTAATTTTGACACGGTTTTATCCGCATCAAGATACTAGCACCTACTACAAGGTAAATAACTTGAATTTGCAATAAGAAAATTTCAAAATTGTATCAGCAATATAACATCAAGATGGAAGCAATCCAGCTTGCTGTGTCGTCCGGCCCATAGCGCTTTCGGACCAAAGTTCTTGACGCCCGGTCCAGGGCCAGAAAACCTTCTTCACCTGGGCCTGTGATTACTTGGTCTGACCACGTCCAGGGCCACGCGGCGTCCTCAGCTATAAGCACATGGTACGGCTAGAGAGAAAATATTTTGAAAAAACAAGAGAGAGAAAGCGAATGTGAAAGGCCGAAAGCCTCCACGACTACGACGTACGACCACAGTGTGAAAGAAATATGAAAGTCAAAGTACGTACGTTCAAAGCCACGATTCAGCAGGTTAAATATACGAATTATCTAGCACAAACACAACGTGTCCGTGGCATCGTCACCGCATAAATTCGGCGATTAACAACATAGCACTTTGCCACATTTATATGGTGATAAAATAAAGTTGGTTATGTGCAGAGCAAGTAGTGGGCAAGGGCAACTCGCTCGGCTCCGGAACTAGCTGCAGCAGCGGATAGTCCGATCTGCTTGATGACTGAAGTAGATTTGAACTGGCTAGTACATACACACTAGGGTCTAACCTATCATTGGTTTCACAAAAACCGCAAAACCAGTGATAATAGTTTTTCCGTGAAAATCAATAATAAACCATTTAAAACTGGTTGTCAGATTGGCTTTTTTGTCGGATTTTATTGTGAGACTGGTAAACATGTTTTTAGGATGACAAGCTAGCATACAAATTATCTATACTATAAAGGTATTATCAAAGGCCGCCTCTCAGCCCATCCACGTCGGCCGAAAAAAACCGGCCGTCCGATCTGTCTTTGCAGCCTGATCCAACGTCCAGCGCGCAACAGCGGATGGCGAATGCAAAAAACCCAAACTTTTTCTGTATATGCAGTATGGTCCTTCCATACTCATAGCCGTTTGATCCACCATCCGACGGTTCCGTTGATCGCTATTTTCCCAAGCCGGCCCCTGTGAATTTTTCGGCCTCAACCCGTAGTCCTCCCTGTGGAACCATCGCTGCTCCACTCGACACTGTCTAGCCCTAGCCACCGCCCCCTCTCCTCCACCATCTCCAGTCGGCGAAAACCCTAACTCGTGCATTCTCCCACGCTTTGACGCAAGAAAGTTCTTGTAGTTGATGAGAGGCAAGACACTTGCCTTTGTTGTGGATTGAGTTGCACGAAATCAGATGGAGTCCCTCCTCTGCATTCTGTGGCAGGTGAGATACTCCATTGAAGCAAAAAAAAATTCTATTCATCATGTCTTTCATTCAAAGGGCACATATACATTTTGGGAGATCTTCTATTAGGAAGGCTATTACTAAAATTAACGCATAGATTTGATTACACTGCTTCCCTTTTCTAATCATGTACGACGTATACACATCTGAGGGAGCTTTCCTCCCTATGCTAGTAGATATGTCAAGATCAACCTAGACAACTTTGTATATATCTGTAGCTTATGTCATCAAGGAACATAATATCTGCTTTGATATCTTCAAGACTTGAAGCAATGTGATATTTTCCTTTTGACAAGTAGAAACATCAGTAAACTGTGGCAGCATCCCTGGTTAGCCGCCTTTGATAAGCGCTTTATAAAGAAGATAATTTGTGATGCATGCAACCTATAACGCAAACCACATAGCTGTATTTTCCCAAGGAGAGGAATTGTCAATTTGTCATATTAGATGAGTATCTTTATAGTTTTGCTAGATCAGTGAAGTATGTGCCACTTACAAAAGTTAGAAATAGTTCTTATTGCATTCAATAAAGATTAATTACCTTCTGTCTGCTGCAATTGATCACTAAATGTGTCATGCCTCGTTGACAGTGTGCCCTCGGTAAGTCCTAGAGGCAGTGTCCACGCTGATTTTTGCTGCTGCAAGATTTCCTGATTTTCTTGAAATGTGTGACCTCATACATGTATTCACAGAGAGATATGGGAGTTCCATTGAGTCTTTTGTTAGCTCTAAGGTGATTAAGAAGTTGTCCTTTTTGTTGTCTTTCGGTTGCTCTCTTCTACTGTACCTATGTTGATTAACCTAATCTGTCTATTAGCAGTTTGTTCACAAGCTTCTGAATAAGTCATTCACTACTGAAAAGAAGTTGCAAGTGATGCAGAGCATTGTTGAAGAATTTCCTACGGCTACCACGTTTAATGCCAAGGTACCTCCTCTCCTTCTCTGCTTCGTATATGAATTTTGGGATCTAAGTGCTTGCTTTGATTAATTCATTGTGTTTGTTGTTGCTGCTATTATGATATATAGAGCTATCGGATTGTCCAGACAAAAAGATTATCCAAAGGTTACCACGTCGTGGAACAAATTGACGTTGCCACCTTTTTTCTCTGATTTCTATGTCTCTCAGTTACTTATCAATCTATAACCTGGATGGCTTTTTTATTCTTTGCAATTTCAGCAAGTGCCATGTTTACACTTTGAAAAAACCTGTTATTTCTTCTTCGTTTTCTTACTTTGTACCAATTTTTTTCCATTCTTCTAAAAATTATGTAGGCAGTTTGATTCAGTTCCCAGGCGTTGTATGATGAGCTATTATTTCGATTTCCTCGAAGGTGTAACTATATGGCTAATTTTAATCAGAAGGCCATATGATGTATTTGCCAACATATGCAGTTGTAGAAGAAAAAGCCTTGACAAAGATTGATGTGGGATCATGTGGTCTGTTGTTGTTAGGTTTTAACCTGATAGACAAAGTTCAAAAATTTACCTATTTCATGTTTTCTTTACAGGTGACTTTATCTTATATCTTTAATCAGCCATATTGATCTTACAATATTGAATATACTTTATTTTTGAACTTCCAGTTTTGAACTTCCAGAACTCAAAAGAGAGGAATCAAAAAAAGATGTTGACTAAAAGGATAGCAAGACTATGTGGCAGAATTGCAATCATTTAGGTGCTACATGTAATTTATTTCAGTAAGAAAGTATTTATCAATGAGTACTCAAACAACCACACTTCCTTTATTAATTTTTCTCTTTTAAGCTACAATATGTACTATGTTACTGTGCTATGCAAGCATTGATACATCGTTCGATGCAACCACGTACTTTGCGCCCACCGGAATAACCGAAACGCGCGCGCAAACGTGCTACCATTTCTAGTAACCCTACATATTTGTCGATAAAGAACATTTACGACAATCTCTTTTTCTAACAAGGGTTGAGAGGGCCATCCTTTTTTTTAAGGGTATAAGGCCATCTCCAACCATTTTCCCTTTATTTCATTTCATTCCCCATTCCCTTCCTAATCCACGTTCCCTTTATTTCACACCATCTTCAACAGCATCCCTTCGAAGGGAATCATATAGGGAAAGGAGAGAGAATCCCTTCCTGGAGGGAATGGAGAGAAATCCTTCGAAGGGATTCTTTGAAGGAATCCGTTGAATATGAAGGAAACGAGAATCTCTTCGTGAAGGAAATGGAAGCCGCGAGGGGAATCCCTTGGAGATGGTCTAACATAGATGTATACAACTTATTACATCACACGAGACACCAGACCAGAAGAGTGTCACTCTCTTGGTAGCAAGTCGTGCTCTACAATTTATCAAAAAAAAAAAAAGGTCGTGCTCTACAAAGAAATAACCAGAAGTACAGAATCCAGCGCCGTCCAACTGACTGGTGGGCCCGTGGCCCACATGTCACTCGCTCAAACTGGCTCCAGTTCATTTCGCACGTAGGCGCTCACATCACCGCCCTCACATCACCGCGCCCCACTCCTATATGGCTATACCACGTCTCGCTTCCCTCCGTACGCTGAGCCCACGTACCTAGTATCCGCTGCACGAATCTCAACAAGATCGTGCGGTCAGGATGGGCTCTCTTGTGGACCCGGCGCACGAGCCCGCGTTACGGCCGTCCCTTACACTGTCGTCGTCCGGTCGTTATTTAAAATGGCGAGCTGGTCGGCGGGCGAAGGAAGACGAACTTGGCTTCCCACCCAAACCCTAGTCGCCCCTCGCGACCCAAGGAATTCGCCCGATTTTTTTTCTGGTAATTTTCGTTGCCAACCATGTGATCCCTGTATCTTCCTGTACATTGGGAGATTACCTCAATGTTTTCCTGATTTTTTGGGGTTTTTTTCGGGGTCGGGCTCGGATCGACGCGGGGAGCTCAGAAATGCTGAAACCATGCTCGGATTTGGGGGCTTTTAGTAGGATTCTTGGGCGTAACACGGGGTTTTGCGTGGGAAATTGGGGGATCTTTCTCGGTCCATATGGTTAGGGGGTTGGGGATTTGGGGAAAGCGGCGGAAAGGTGCCATTTTTTGGTTGCCTTTCCTTGGATGCGGTGTCCGGACCTTTAAGGGAGGGGCGTTCGGGCTTAAAGACGCCTTTTTGCAAGGTTTGATGGAGTTTTTAGAGTTTGCCCGTTTATTGGCGTCGATTCGATGGAGGAGAACACGAAAAGATTCGATTTTTAGAGGGCTTGCATCTTCACCGACTGTATGTTTATTCAATTGTGTGTGTGCCATTATCGTCATGCTGATTTCTGAGTAAAAAGGGAGTTTAATGGAGGTAAAAGTTGGTCCTTTTTTTAGAATCCAACTCTTTTGCAGCGTTGGATTATCTTTTATCATGATAGATTGGTTGAATTATGTTTTCTCAAGAACAATATTACATTTCTATTAATTCCGATGCAGTTGGAACTGTGGCTGTTTTTTTAGATAATGGAACTGTGTCTGTATGTGTGTTTAAGCTTGTGAACTTACAGGGCTCCTTTTGGCATTGCTCAACTGTCAAGTCTGTTGCTTTGATTGCAACAATATGAACTCCCTTGGTTTCCCAAGGGGGATTCCGAAGAGGCGGCGGACTAAGGCGTCACAGCTTCTGGACTTGAACTTGCCTCCATTTGAAGGACCTGGTGAAGGGGGTTCCCCTGTCTCACACAACGAGACCTCTGGCACGTTAGTTGCTGAGACACCACAGCTTTTGGCGTCAACTTCTGCTGCAGGGTCGCACATTGGCATGAATAGTTTCCCCATTGATGTGGAAGCCATTGATGATGATGTTGTGATCTATTCCTCGAGAAGGCTGCTTCCTCAAGTATGTTCCTTATCCTTGCTTCTAATCTCTAGATGTGCACATGCAATTTGATAGTTATTTTATGATTGTTTTATGTTTAGAAAAAGAGACACTGATGATATTACTGTGTACTTTATGTTTCAGTCAAGGCGACTGTCAATGAGGACAGCACCTATCACGGTGATAATAGATGATGATTCTGAGACTATCACTGGACCAGCAGGTATCCCCAGCACATTATTTACCATACTGTGACATTTGAATGTAAACATATACTTTTTGCATGAAATGAATTCATACTTCTCATTTCACTCTTCTATATTGAACAATTTGCCTTAAGCAATACCATCGTAAATTAGTAATGCCGCTTTGGTTTATATCCTATCAGATTAACATGATAGATTTTATGTAACCAGATTTGTGAGTTGTGACTGTTCAGCATTGCGCATGCATAGTAATGTTTGCCATCTCTATTAGGACAATATTTTTCTTGCTATGATGTGTCATGTCATTTGTTGATAATGTAAGACTATTTTAGAATATCAGATGATGAGGAGGCACTTGGAAGGTTGAATAGATCTAGGGTAGTTTTACATCTACCATTTAGACAGCTTCTAATTTTCATGGAAGTTAACAAACCAAATATCGATTGTAACTTGGCAACATGTAATGCGTAAGGCTTGAGGTTTTACGTCTTATTAAGACAGCCTCTAGTTGTAAAACAAATTTATCTTGCAGACCATAAATACTACGCTACATGTATGAGCTGTTTGTGTTGTCTTTGCTTTTTCAAAATATGCACTCCTTATTGACTCTGAATCTCCATTACCATATTGTGGTGCATTTAATAAGGTTCAAATTTAAATTGCGCTGTTGTGCCCACTTGGTAACCACCTCAGTAATAAGTAATAACAGAATCTAACTATTGCAAGTATATCTTCCATGCATATTTCACTTTGCAGTATAGCACAGCTCCACAATCCCAAACATAATTAAAATGTTACTCATGGCTGGCAGTTGTAGGACTCATCAAACACAAAGTTGTTTGAAATTAATTGTTGGCTCTACAAAATTAATCGGGACAAATTGCACCATATTATAGCAAAGATCATTTGAGTAGGAAATTACCAATGACGTGTCAGTGACATGTAGTCCCAAGCCTCACTTGTCCTCCTTCACGTGTGATGTTATTTTTCAAGTTACACATCTTTGTGATGACACCGAGCTAATTTTCGCAAACAAATAGCATGAGAGTGTGGTCACTCTAAATCACCTTTTGTGGTACTGGATATTTCCAATAGTCTATTAACCATTGTGGTACAGGCGGGGTGTCGCAAAGCAAATTTTCTGGCCTCAATAGGTTCAGTTAGCTTACAGTTGCAGCTGTTACCAGGCCAATTGATGGACTGAATGTTTTTGGCCATATAAGTTAGCCTTAAAGATCCATTATCAGAAAATTCGTGTTAAGTATCTGTGTTGAGGACTCGTGTACTTACATTTCTTCTTATTCTTCTTTTGTGTGGTATGGCCTATCTATTAGAAATGGCATTTGACAATGTTCAGTCTCACGGCATTTGCCAATATTCATGTATGACGCCTTCCAACTAAGTCATAAATACTTTGCATTCTATCGTTATGCTGTAGATTGGTGCATGTTTTCTTTTGTCTCAGTGTCCCCTTTTAGACTATACTTCCCATTTATTAACTTTGTGTATTGCTTTCTTTCTAGGGGAAGCTCTTGATGAGCATGTGAACACACTACTGTCTCTGGGGACGAACCCTAGGCATGATGGCTCGGGTACATCCAACAACCACGTTATAATAAATATAAGGGACACACCTGAAACCAACAGCATCATGGTTAGAACTCTACACTGTATAGCTGTACTTCAGTAGTTGAGTACCTAATACAGTGGCTATCAGCTCTGTAATACTTGCTTAAATACTGCAGCCCATGGTGATGGCGACACCCCCTGTACCTGTGAAGGAGGTCCCAAAGGAGCCAAAGTTCACCTGTCCAGTCTGCATAGATGAGCTGGTCAATCCATCGTCGACCATCTGCGGTCACATTTTCTGCGATAAGTGCATCCGGGCCTCCATTCAGGCTCGGAAGAAGTGCCCTACCTGCCGGAGGAAGCTGACCATTAACAACTTCCACCGGGTGTATCTCCCGACGACGGAGTAAACTGATCCAATCATTCTGCAAAAGCAGTAGAGCTGCAGCACCTGACCCTTTCCGCATTGGCATTGTGGTGATTGTATCTCAATTATTCACAGGGTTATTACTAGCAAACAGTTTTCCAAACAATTTAACAAGTGATGTTGCCCTTGGTACCTGAGACATCGGACCAAGATGCATCCTTAGTAAAGAATACCTCTGTACTTTGTGGGTACTGGTTGCCTGCTTGCTGTTGTGGAGTTCTTCATATGTGGGTTGTCTAATCTTTCTGTTATGAGATGTAATGTAAAGATGTCCAGGTGATGTTGTTTGCCTCTTTTTTTCTTTTTTTTGGAAAGGAAACATATCTAGTGCTGAAGTAGATTATGACATGAAGTTTTGCTGGGCCTGGGAGGCATGAGGTTAGAGTTTTTTGGGCTCAAATTGTCAACAAGAGCTCAATAGGGCTGGTAGGACAGGCTTGGTGCAAAGGCCTCAAGTCCATTACCCCGTGCTAGCACCCTGAATCAAAATCCTTCCACTGAACATCAAGGATCATCAATGTAGCCAGCAGAGGCAAATAGTAAGAGCAAACCCTACCAGATCATTCTCTGATCAAGGATTTTGTTAAAGTAGAACTTGTATAGGGTCCTTTGTGCATATTTTACCTTGCCCTTCTACCTGTTTATATCAGCCCAATTGGGCCCATTGCAATAGGATGAGACAACCTCACAGATTTAACCCAACAAACCAGTCAGCAATGCACAGTACAGCAACTT
Source organism: Olyra latifolia (assembly GCA_036346145.1). Taxonomy (NCBI): domain Eukaryota; kingdom Viridiplantae; phylum Streptophyta; class Magnoliopsida; order Poales; family Poaceae; genus Olyra; species Olyra latifolia. Next base: position 4,359,959 of record CM070523.1, on the reverse strand, counting down.
CGATTTTCGTCAGAGCAAACCCCAATACCATACCAGTCGAGGTCGAGCTACTGACCGGTCATGGATAGCATGGCCATTGTTCACCGAAACAGAGCCAGGTCCCAATCGACGGGTGATTGTCAGTTGCCGTCCAGCAAGGGGCGCCGCCACACACGACGCATCCGCCCATTGACGCCGACCGGCCGGCAAGCGATAGAATACAGGGGAAGGGGGGAAGAAGAGACGGTGGTGGTGGGCAAAGACTGGATGTGGACGCGAGCACACATCCTGTCCAGTCTCCAACTCCACCCATACCATGTATATGGCATTAGCCAACAGTTAAAAGCCTCCCTCGTGTAGTGTTCATATAGGCTTTTAGCAGGCTTTAAGAATTAAGGCCTCTCCTCTCCTATGGCTATCATCTCCTTGTTAATCAAGTTGGCTGCTAATGGCATCATGAGGAGGGGCACTTGTTTTTTTCCCTTTCCATAGTGTTCCTCCTCTGTCCAGTCGCTTTTCGGATTAAAAGCGATTGGTTTTGTTGGTCATATAGCAAGAAGAGTGTGGTATCCTTTAGCTAACTTCTCGATACTAGGGGAACTATGACATTTTAAACATATTTGTTAGATTATAGTCGTCCTGAGAAAACAAAACACATCTCTAGATTGACTTGAAGATTTGTGCTTTCATAAGCTGTGTGGTAGGGTCTTATGTATCATTTAGGGTTAACCGTGCACCTCCTGGCTTAAAGGGAGGTGGATGTGGCGGGGCGGAAGTGGAGCTGTCTCGGCCGCATGCTCATCAAAGGGTGGTGGGCATCAGATGGTGGATCTACAAGAAGTCGAAGAGAAAAGTTAGAAGGCCGGGGGAGGTGGAGATGGATCCAGCGGCGGTAGCTGATGAAGAAGATGAAGAGGACATGCAAGGCTCACCAGAGAAGATGATGGAGGAAGTGGGCAGTGGGAGAGTTGATCTGGCAGGGGAGGAGCTCCGACGAAGGGAAGGGGTATGATCTGATGATGAAAGGAGGAGATCTGACGATGGAAGGAGGTCTGACTATGGCTAGTAGGTTGCAGTCAGCGGCAGCAATGTGTGGGGTTGGATAGAAGTTAGGTTTAGTGGGGAAAGGAAAGGGGAGTTTTTATATAGAAGGGGCGAGATATCTAGGGTATTCTGACAAATCAAATGGTCTTGAAAGTTATCTTTTGAAGAGGGGGGGGGGGGGGAGGTGCAGGTGGAATAGATAGCTCATATTTTATTGTCAACTCTATACTACATGCCTACTTTGCCTTTTTTTAATATTTTTTCCTACTACATAAAAGCTTAGAGCATATTTGGCACATTTTTTTGGAATGCCTGGAAACCATAGGAATCAATATTATTCTTCCAAAAACAGAAGGAATTCAGGAGTCACACAAAATAGGATAGATCACTCTTTTTAGATGGAGGATATGCATGTACCCTAAGGCTAAGTGCAACGCCGATTCTATTTTCTACCCCTATTTTACTATTCACCTTCTATTCATAATTCTATTTACTATTCACCTCGACAACCCTAACCTTATTTTTCCAATCCCTACATATTTCTCTCTTGTATTTTACTCATAACGATATTTTTACTATTCATAACCTATTTCTATAGTAATAGAGACAACTATAATAAAAATATAGAGCAGCATTAAACATGTCTAAGAAAAGTTGATGCAATGGCTAGCTGTCCACCTCAAACTTAAGAGCATGTCCAGCAAGGTCTCTAAAAAAGAATCTTCTTTATATTTAGAGACTCTTAGTCCCTATATCACTCCAGCAGAATTTCTATGTCAGTTCTTAAATTTAGAGATTCTCTCTCCGAGTCTCTGTATCTAGAGATTCTCTCCCTTGTCTCTATATCTTTTTGGGGATAGAGGCTCTGTTAGAGATGATGGAAATATAGAGAACGAATAGTAGTTTGGAGAAGGAGATATAGAGATTCAAGTTGAGAGACGCTGCTAAAGATGCTCTTAACACTCTAAACTTTGCCGTGCCGTCCTCTGAACGTTTCAGCTTAGGTGCAACGTTTCCGTCAGCGGGTGGATGATGATCAGGCATTCAGGCTGCCACACTTCCAACGGCGATTCGCAGGGAAACACAGGGCTGAAAAGTGAAAACAACCTGTGACTCGAGCATGTCAACCCGGGACGCCAGTCTTGTCTGGCTGCGCCTCAAGTCAAAAAAGGCTCTAGGACGTCGGTTGGGTTGGACAGGAACAATCATTAGGAGGTTGGGGATCGATGGGGTTGGTTACATGTTTGAGTCTCATCTATTTTCTGGGCAATGCCAGGGCAAAGCTCCATGTAGCTCCTCTTCGTGGACACGTTTATAAGTGATGGGACACGTCGATGCCATATCAGTAGCAAGCGCACACGTGGCAGCCAACTCATCACTTCACCGAAAAGCTAACGGATTAGGGTTGGAGTGCAAACGTACACAACTTCTTGAGAAGTTTATATGGCTAAGTGAGACTGGTATAATTTCTAGGACTACAGTGAAGTTTACTCAATCTTTTAACATTGAGGATGGATTTTCTACGTGTATACGAAGTTACACGCACATGTGGAGAGCTGTTGGATCTATTTTGGAATCTATGCCGCACGGATCTTAGAGCGAATCCAATGGCTCCCACATATGCATATGACTACATGTACATGCCGAGTTGATTTTTCCTTCATCTTGATTGGCTCCTATGTGTTGGTCCAATAATTATGGAATTGATATTCAATTATAATACAGTTGTTTGGCTACTACGTAGAATTCAATTGATTCCAAAGCGGATTCCAAGAGTTGTGATATAACATGAATCAATTCCTAACTTAAATAAGTCATTTATCTTGAATTCACGCTGCAAAATTCATAAAATGTTTTATCATTGAAATTTCAACCTCGTGTCCACACCATAATTTTCCATTACATAAACTGAAATTTGTTGGATACAATTTACTGCACAGAGAAGTTAGTTCATGCAAGTTTACATAATTAGATCTACAGTCTTGTTTAATTTGATTTCATAAAAGTTCTGCAATTAAATTAAACCTCACATTCTTTCTATAATTTTTTCATAAAATCGATTGAAACTTTTTTAGATATGGTTTAGAGTAGGGGTGAAATGGAGCGGATAATTTTTGATCGTCCGACCGTCTGAATCAGTTTGAATAGTGATTTGGATAATTATACGGATATCCGGTTGTTTTTTTTACGGATATGGATACTGGGTGCTGGATACGGATATCCGAATCCATTCTAGGGGTATGGCGCCTGCCAGCCTACTAGGCGGCCCACAAATGTCCATGTTAATCTGATAAGATCCTTGTTTTGCCATGTTAATCTAATATTACTCTATGTTTTCAAAATTATTATTTTTAACTTAATTAGCAGTACGCGGTGGGCAGCGTTATACTGCTATATCTCTTCATTGGTGAAATTGTTCACTCCAAGACATATATTGATTCTTTTTTCTAGCATGTGTTTTCGAATAAGCGTATTATCCAAGAAAATATACGTTCTGACCAATATCCGATCTTATATTATCTGTATTCACATACAAAACTATTCGTATTTGTATCTGACACTATCCGTGTCCGTATCTATATCCGGCACTATCCGTATCCGATCGCGATATCCGACCGTATCCAATCCGTTTGCATCCCTGGTTTAGAGTGCATATATGCTTATCATTTTTTCCACCAGAAGAATGTCCCTGGAATGATTTTTACTCCTTGAATATCGTATGCCATACGCATCTAATGCCATTTGCTTTATGGACTTCACCTAGGATAAATTAATCTATTTTGTTGTATTGTAGAAGATCCCCAAATTTTAGCAAACTTTATTTTTTTTGGCGAAAGTTTCCTTTGTATCCATTATTTTTTTAGTCTCTTTGTATCCATTGTTGGATGGACCGTTAGGCGGATACATCGAGTCTCGGTAGCCCGAATTCCAAATGTGTCCTTTCCTTTAACGACCTCTCAACCACGATTGCAATACGGGATAGGCCAACAAACTCTTAAAATTGTCAGTTCTAGTACTGCAGCGCTGCTGATATGCTGTTCTTCCTCCCTTTTGCATGCTGTCTACTAGCATGTGTTGTATCAAGAATAGAGCTGCTTACGTCCCAAAAAAAAAAAAACTGCTTCAAGGTTTTCCAAATGAGACGTATATATATCGGAGAGTTGCTTCCGAGGACCTTCCCGTAGGACAATATCCTCTGCCTTTGCCCTCAAATACAAACTTTACCTTTTGTACCATCCAGACAAGTCATTTTATAATCAACGGTGGATGGTGAGGACATCTTGCACTAGTTTTTTATTTTTAGAAATAGAACTTTGTTTTAACCTCCATGTCGTAAGACGTACATGGTCTTAAAATGCAGCACGCTGCTCTAATGCTTGGGATCCAGGCTAGGTGGCTGGAATAGACAACCTCACTCCCATCACTAGACTACAAGCCCGTCTTCGCCTCCTTGCACTATTTGACTACTCCAGTTGTGTAGAAGTTAGAAGGATATGAATATTGGTTCCAATAAAATCACGATCTACCTGACCTCTTACAAAACCTTGAGCGAAATTTCTTGAACAAATTGGATTGGGTTAGGCGGGCGAAGGCACAGGAGAAAGCGGGTGCCGGCGGAGAAAGAGAGAGAGAGAGCACAAAGGTATATACTTCACAAATGAATGTATTTAGGGATTTACTGTATTTTTGCCCCTCAACTTCACCACGTCCACGTGGACCAATCTCAAAGAAAAATGTGTGGCACATATAGTGCACTTACATGATGAAGGACCGCATAGGCCACTAGAGAGGGTGAATAAAAACCAAATTGATTTTGATCCTTTCTTAACAATGTGCCCTCAAAATCCAAACGTCCACAAATTTCAAACAACTTTCAAGTCACAATTATCAAGCACCAAACTAAACTTGAACCAAACTATCAGGAACAAAGCATCTAGAGATTGAACTGAAATTAGAAACTAACCTTCCCTCCCTCTCTCTCGTGTTGCACCCTGTGCCAAACCAGGCCTATTGTTATACCTGACTGGAGGGGGTTCGTGTCGGACCGAGCACTATTTATAGCCTGAGACAAAACAAAATTTCACGTAATTCTTGATTGGAATGTCTGATTGAACTCAAATTTCAAACATAACTTTCTTAGAATGTCTAATACCTATTACACCCAACAATAAAAACTATAATTCATAAAAATTCAACCTTTTTGTGTTTTTCAAAGCCTAGGTCATGAACGAGGCAAAAATAAAAATTTTCAATCCATGTCTAAACTGTGTGGGCTACTTGGATGAGTTGATTCTAGATATATTTCTACACGTATTGTGATGCTAAAGTATATAAGAAACTCAATTAAAGCGAGAGGAACGAGATTTCCAAGAATTCAAGACAAGAACACCCAAGAACAAAACATAAACAAATCAGAGATAAAGGGCACGAAATTCAAATCATGAGTTGAAGCCTTCTTGATGATTAACGAGGAATGATTATAGCACAATGATTAGGGTTTCAACACAAACCCATCTCCAACAAACTTTAAGTAATTTGTGTAAATCTATCTTCCTCAAGCCTCAACGAAAGCCTTTCTAATCCACTTAAAATCCTCACCTCATCTCTAAGGTCATAAACACCTTATATAGTGGAGGCTCAACCACCCATCCCACTTAGGGTTAAGGCACCGGGTTTTCTCTCTCACATAGCACGGTTTTCAAAGCGGGTCAAACATGACACCCGGTAACCCATTTCAATCCAATTTCCTCTCCAAGCTGAACCAAACCTAAACCACTTCTCCATTGTGCCACATTTTCTCCAAAATCGCCATTCTCTGCTTCCTTGGCCGCTAAGTCCGCCATGTGTCCAATTTCCCTTGGATCGCTTCGGCTTGCGCACCTCGAAGTCTTCACGCCCAATGTCCTTCGTCCATGTGCCTAGAGTCAGCTCCGATCAACTTGCACAAACAATTGATCACTTAGACCATGGATCACCCATCCACGTCCTCGATCCCCTTCGCCGACGTCAACCTACTCTGGTCACCTACGCACGTCAGGCAAGCAAACCTTTTTCCTGAAGCAAGTATTTCTCAACTTGATCTACATTAGTTCAGAACACTTACCATACATTAAACCATCATGAAAATGACATAAAGCACATGCCAAACCAAAGTATTTAATTCCCCTCAAAAAACCAAAGCATTTAATAATTCCAACACAAATGGCTATAAGCACCTAAGTTCCTACAGAACAGTGCTGTTGGGGAAAGTATGTGGCCCATGAAGGTTCGGCCCACTTACTTACCTGCGGCCTCACAGGAGGCAAGCTCGGGGCCAGCAAGCTCACGCCCGAGCTTGGCAAGCTCGAGCCCGAGTTTCCCCGCCTCGGAAGCTCGGGCCTCTTGCTTCCTCCGGGCTTTTGAGGTACAAAGGAACAGGAGCCGAGGCAAATCATCACGCGCCGCGGACAGGATACGCTTCGGGTCCCCAGAGTCATCGAGAATTAAATGTGCGCACTGTACCGAGGAGGCGCTGGCGGCGATTTTAACGGTGGCGGCGATCCGTCAACCTCCCGCATGGGCAAGGACACGTGCTGACCGGTAGCGGTCCGGCGCGGTGATCGGAGGATTGCACTCGATTACCCGGTGGATTTGGTACGCTACCGGCGTGGCAAAAAGGCAACGACTAATTCAACGGACCAGCGCAAGCTACAGTGGTCGGAGGGCGCCTATAAAAGGGGCGCATAGGCCACAACAACGCAGACCGCTTCACTTCCGCGTACACACAACTCACTGGGAGAATAGCTACTGTAGAGCAGGAGCACTTGCACTCTCGTATGAGCTCTAGTTCCTAGCGGTAGTTCTCCGCATCCAGGTAACTGTAGGAGCACACACACACAGAGTGCCTTGAGCACTTACTGTACTCGAAGCCCGGGCTTCCCAAAGCCCGGACTTCACCCCCTTGTACTCGTTTAAGCTCGGCATTAAACGAAGACTGGACGTAGGGCTGTTATCCCGCAGTGGAGGCCTGAACTAGGATAAAACGCTCGTGTCATCATCCCCATCGATCCGGTCCTGACGCGTCGGCCATGTCGGGACTAAGGTCTTTTCCTTCGGCAGCGTCTGGCCAGGCGGCCGGGCCTCGGTCCGGGAGACAGGGCCGCCGGCCTCGCGACCCCTTTCTTGCTTTATTGGCTGCAAGGAGGCTTTCCGTCGCCGACAAAGAAATAAGACTTCAACAATGTTTATGAATTTTTAAATTCTCCAATGCAAAAGTTGTCCAAATAATAAAGATGCATCATAAAATCCCCTACAGCTTTTATATATAACACTTAATTTTTTGAGTGCAAAAAGGCCTTCAAAATTACATAAAATCATGAGCTACGCGTCCTGGTCAGGCAAAAACGTCCCGGTCCGCCACAGGGTGCACTATCAACTGCACTGGTTGGACCAGGGTCTAGAGAGGCCTGGTCCGCCACAGTGCTGTGTCGGACCTTGCCCGGTTTGTCTCAAAATTTTGCGCCGGACCTCAGGTTGCGTCACTCCTATGAAAATTCTAATATCTATTCATATGTCCTCCAAATTAAAACTTGCAAATACGGACCAAAGCACACAACCTCAACCACAAAAAACTTATCAACATCTCATCACATGGTCTCACTCTCACACATGATGTACATATTGTTTGAAATTTCTATTATATTCAACACCATCTATCTTTCTCTCCCTTGAAACTGGGAGTTCATCCATCCATAAAAAAATCGAGAGTTCGGGTAGAGATGTTTCTTAATTGAATTTAGAACATTGATTGATAAGGTTTTCGTGGTCACACTTGCAACTTTACACAAGAATCTTGTTATGTATAATACAGTCGTCATGTGAGTACGACCCTATCAAAACAACACAAATCGTATAGCCAGAACATTTAAATGTGTCTTTTCTTCTCTGTTTTTTTCCCTCAGCTTTTGCGTCGTCCTAGAATTTGGTTAGGGTTCATGATTGATTTTCTTGACGTTGATATTGGCTTAATTTGCTCTACAAGCAACGGGGAAAGGGAAGACGATGAAAGAGAGGGAGAGATGAAAGGGAATATGATGGCTATGAGATGTGACAGTGGTGTTTGACAATGGCGTGAATACGGTTTGGTTGGCAGTTGCAATGGCACTTTTTTTGGGAGTATTTCTCCACGTATCCTTTAGGTGCTACGACATTTAGCGAACTGGTGCTCATGACGGTGTGCGGTGGCGCAGCCTCTTCGGACAGTGAAGCAAGGCTAGGAGCGTGCCTGCCCATCAGACGAAGGCGTCCGGCTGGAGATTAGGAGATACTGGAGATTAGGAGATACTGATCATGCCCAATGCTTCAGATTTTGTAGTATATTCATCTAATCTCCATTTGCTCACACTTTTGCACCTCTTTATAGTCTGAGGTACTGTTTAGAACACATGGATTTAAAATGATAAGACCTCTTTGTTAGACCTATTATGATCTAGGCTATGCCATAATTACCAAATAGTTAAGGGCAACATATCTAGTGCTAATGGTGGTTGAGTGCTAACATGCTAACATTTAATCTAGACCTTTGGATTAAGATTTAAATGTTGAGATGAAACTAATTACTAGCCGTGTGTGAAAGCATTTATGGCAATGAGTTGTCTTGCACCTAAATGTGTAAGCATTTATGTGAGTTGGTTGGCCTTCATCTCAACCTTTAAATCTTAATCCAAAGGTCTAGATTAAATGTTAGCATGTTAGCACCCAACCACCATTAGCACTAGATATGTTGTCATAGTTAAGGGGCAACATTAGAAATTATGCAATTAAGATTGTCTTAAGAGTAATTACAAAATATGCCTGTGATTGAGAGGCTAAAACTTATATAAAGACTAACAATATTAAGATTATAGGCTACATAGACACAGATTTTGCAGTCTGAATTTGTGGCCTGTTATGAGGCAACCGGGCAGGCCGTTTGGCTTAAGAATTTTATCCCGAAACTTAGAGTGGTAGACAACATTAATAGGCCATTATGAATATTCTGCGATAATGAAGTTTTAGTTTGTTTTCGAGTAATAAGTCAAGTGGTATTGTCAAACACATTGACACTAAGTGTTGTGAAAGATAAAATCCATAATCAAACAATTTAAGTCAAATTTATATGCACTAATTTTATGTTTATTGATCCATTTGCTAAAGGCTTATCTCTAAATCTCTCTTGGGAATTTATTATCGGCACGAGACTTAAGAAAACTTGTAACTCTGGGAATTATTATCATTAGTTAAGTTAACAAGTTCTCACAAATCTGATTCTAGGTATGATTCTAGGTATGACAACAATAAGAAGGGAGCATGACTACATGTTAAATCTCCCAAATACCATAAAATAAGATCAATAATGAGATGGATTATTATGCTATAAATGATGGGGGTTTTGGTGATGACTAACAATCGTTGTAACTACATTATCTTGGTATTGTGCACTTGACGGATATAAGACTATTTGTATTAGCGGTACAATCAAGTGGAAGAATGTTAGACCTATCATGATCTAGTCTATATCGTAATTACCAATTAGTTGAGGGTCAACATTAGAAATTGCATAATTAAGGCTGTCTTAAGGGTAATTACATAATATGCCTATGATTAGGAGGCTAAAACGCAAATGGTTGGTCCCAGATCAGTTAGCGGCATATATAAGACAGGGGAGCCCTCTTCAAGGACTTAATCACACAACTAATCATGTCATTAGTCAGACGCCTAACTACCTCTCCCTAAAACCCTCTCCAAACCAATTTGGAGGGCGTTAGCACTAATCTAAAGATCGAACCTCACCACGGAGGGGAGCTCCGCGGGAATTCAAACGTCTTCTTCACGTTCAAGGGGATGGCATCATCAAGTTAAGCTTCTTAATTCTTAATCCCTAATTCTTAATCAGGATTAGCACTGTATTTATGCAATTAGAGAAGATCCACAACAATTAGTTCTCAGTTTAGATTTAACACACTTTGGTTCACATGATTCTAAAAAGGAAAAGTATCAAGTTCATCCTTAAACTATTGCGTCTGAGCTAAATTGGTCCTTGTGGTACAAAACCGGGTGAGATCGGTCCTCTAACTATCGAAACCGTGCCGACTTGGTTCTTTGACCAGTCAAACCTAGATGTAGGGTGGTTTTGTGTGTCGGGGGCGCTGACGTGGCCTGTTTTGCATGCATGGACACCAAGCTAGCCGACACCTCAATGCAAGGATCCTATCCTATATCTCTCTATTCCAACTCTCTCTCCCTTCTATCGCTCTGACTCTCTCTCTAGCTCACCCGTTCCTCCCTCTCCCACTGGAGCAAGGCAAAGAAGGGGGCTAGTCCCGCGCGATGGCGTACCTGCGATGGAGCTCGATAGTGGCTATGGCAAGGCGTGGCGTGGCGGCTCGGCCAAGGATCGGGAGCTCGAAAGTGGCCTCTGCACGGCACGACGGCGAGGCAATGGTGGTAGCACAACAATGAGGCGATGACGGCAACATTCTCTGTCTTGTAGGTCGTGGTGCTCCAACGACACATCCGTTCTCACTGTCCTCCTTCCCTCATGGCATCGTGATGTCCACCATCTTCATGGTATTGAGCTACAGGCTGGAAGCAGGGGTCACTAGAGTTGGAGCAGGGCGACACGTTGCAGATTGGAGTGTGGTGGAATTCATGCTTAGGCACCGTGTACTCCGACACTGCCTGCCGCTGACCATACCACTCACATGCCTCTCTCTTTCTCTTGATATCTCTACGTGACAGTCGACAGGCTAGGGCGACAACCCTTCCTCTTGCTAGCTAGGACAAGAGGCAGGGCACGCGACCAGGTGGCTACTGGTGGGCTAGGGTGGCAGCGTGTTGAAGCACAATAAGAGGGGACTAAGACGAACAGAGGAGAAAGAGAAGGGCGGGGACATCATGCCAACGATGGCACCCGACTGGCCATGGGAGGGAGTTAAAGAGAAAGTGAGAGATAGAGAAGGAGTCCGAGAGAGGGAGAGCAGCGAGAGATTAGAGATGAAAGTGTTGGGTTTTATGCCCAATAGCAATTATAGGCCGTATGAGATGTGGACTTAGTGGTGATGGACAACGTATGACGTGGTCTTTGTGGGCCGCGTAGGACGTGGGTCATGGACCTCTTTGGGCCTCTAGTGCCCTTACTGTGAGGCTATATAAAGGGAGGAGTTGGAGGCTTGATTGACATACCAATTAGGTTTTCTCTCTCCACAGAACCCTAGCCGCCATCTCCTATGTCGCACGCGTTGGCGCTAGCACGCCGTGTGCGGATGTATTTCTCTCCCCATATGTATGGACTATGTAGAGGCGTTGCATTTGTAGCGTTGATCAGAGACGATCTACTACACGTCGGTGTTGGACGATCGACTACTTCCGTACGACTACGCGCAGATCGATTGAACCGACTTCATCAACTCTCGACTCTTCTTCCGCTCCATTGCGTGTCAATCAGTAACAATATATGATCACCTACTTGTAAGATTTTCTGGTTTTTGTGATAGAATTTGATTCAGTGTTACGGTAACATAGCCGCGTTTCCCTTCAGAAAGGAGAGGATGAAAAGTGTGCCCATAGTAAAAAATGAAAATGTGACATGTGATCCCACATTTCCATTACGTCACACAAAAACATCCACGTAGACTGTGTTCAAATGAAACCGCCACATCGACAAAACCACTATAAAATTAGGTTTGACCAATCAAGGGATCAAATAGGCACTACTTTGATAGTTTGAGCACTAGTCTCACCTAGTTTTGTACGAAAGGGATTAATTCGGCTAAAATAAGATAGTTCAGGAACAACTCGGCACTTTTTCCTGTAAAAAATACAGGACCGTGATGTCAAAAACAAGACTGTGATGTGTAGTCATATTGAATCCCACGTAATTGAAATCCTTATTAATTATTAAGCATGGTGTTTGATTATACCACATGAAAATGTTTTTTTGCGATTAAATAATAATTGAGAATAGAGAGAACCGGGGGGGGGGAGGGGTGAGAAGTTCAATTAGAATTATCAAAAGATTGGAAAAAAAACACCTTGAATAAAAACTTTCCTTTCAATTAAATTCCATCATTTGTACTTTGAAATTCCTTTGAACTAGAGACGCCATTAGCTTCCTTGTGAATCAGGAATTTTTTGGGTTCTGGATAAGCCATTCGATGGAAGGATTGCCTCATTTCTCTTTAGGGCCCCTTCTTTTGAGTTTATCTTATCTACTTATTTATTGTAACACGTCACTTCGAGAATTTTTTAAGGTAGCCTCGAGAGCCGCTTGGGCTTCAATTTTGGGATTTAGAGAGTTTATAGACACGCCTACTTAATAAAAAAAACGACTCAAAAAGTAATAAAAAAAGTGAGATAAGTCAAATAAGACACGAGATAAGTAGGATAAGTCCTATATCTCATGTCTTATTTGACTTATCTCACTTTTTTATTACTTTTTGAATCGGTTTTTTTTATTAAGTAGGCGTGTCTATAAGCTCTCTAAATTCCAAAATGGAAGGCCAACCGGCTCTCGAGGCTACCTCAAAAAATTCTCGAAGTGACGTGCTACAGTAAATAAGTAGATAAGATAAGCTCAAAAGAACCCACCCTTAGACTGAGCAGCAAGGGGAGCACCATATCTATTAGCACCACCATTTTTTTAAGGCACTTCATCTCAGATTCTCAGTGGTGGAGGTAGCTCTCTATCCAATAGGATATGCATTTATTTTAGTTATTCTGGCAACAGCTTGAAAAAATATCATCCTCTCAAAAGAAAAAGGCGAAAAGATCACATCATGCTCGAAGGATGGATGATATCTTTCGAACACCTTTGGATCATTCTAATTGTCTACTGCTATGATAAAGAGCCATTTTTGCTATTAAGGAATGTCAATGTTTATATATATAAGAGCTCTTTTAAGTACACAATGACAAATATGTTAGGGTGTTAGTATAATTCATATCCACCAGATCGGACCGTTTATTTAGAGAGTGTCACTCACAAAAAATATACTATCATTATAATATAAATACTATCATATTACTATAAAAAAATTGAGATCAGTCAGAGCTATTAGATCAATGGGGAATGTGCGGCCTGTATTTATTTTAATGTATCATAAAATTTCTCTTATATAAAGGGACTAATGTATTTTTTTTTGGCGCTTTTATGAACTTTCATCGACAGATTGGCCTCGATGTCTCTTGTACACTCCTGGGTGTGAATAACGCCTGTGTTATGTCAAAAAAAAAAACGCCTGTGTTTCAATGCCACATACATGTCTGTTTAGCTGAGGGCTTTGGCCGCAGAAGATCCTGTGCGTGGCAGGATACAGTTGGGTTGGATTTTCTGTGAGGCGTGCGAAACGCACGAGAGGAGTGGGGCCCACGCCTTGAAAGCCCCTCGTGGGGTTCACCTCAAAGTCCCCTTTCCTCAGATAATCCTCTCCACCTGTCAGTCCGTGGGGCCACCATCCCACTGACACGCCAGTTTCTACTCGCTCTTCCACTCTTCGGCTCTGTTTCTTTTGACGGTTTCTGGCGGTTAGCGGTTTTACTATAGCAAATTTATAAGTTTTTAGAAAAAAATTTAAATAATCCTAAAAAAATAATCTAAATTTTTTTTACTGTAGCAAACCGCCTGCCGCCGACCGTCGGCGGTCCGCTACAAAGAACGGGGCCTTCGTATGTCACTCACAAAGTCACAAGTCACAACAAATCTCTCCCTTTCATTTCGGCGAAATATCACTAATCTCCTTATATTGTGCTAGGGGAAATATGTGGTCTAAAATAATCGCTTTTAAAGTGAAAACTATGAAAACCACACATAAAAGTTTTGAAAAATTCTCAAAAATTACCATATGTAGGGGAGGTGAGCTTCTACAATTCTGCAAAATTTCAAGATGAAACTCAATCGCATTTGAAAGATATGAAAAAGACAAACAACAAAATGAATAGTGCTAAACAGTGAAAAATTACTATTTAGGCTGAATTTGTCTTTTTCATATATTTCAAATGCGATTGAGTTTCATCTTGAAATTTTGCAGGATGGTAGAAGCTCACCTCCCCTACATATGGTAATTTTTTGAGAATTTTTCAAAACTTTTACGGGTGGTTTTCATGGAGTTTTCACGAAAAGGGTGGTTTGCACGACATATTTCCCCTATTGTGCTATGGGAATTAATGAAATTGATCCATTTTTAAAAGGAAAAAAATTGAATTCAAAGGCAGCAATAAGAACAAGAAAGCGGGAAAGATATTTGCCTTTTATTTAGTGAGAGAAGCCGAGAAGGAAATTAACTGACAGCCCCTGGTTTCTCGCTGCGTTTTTTATTTGCTTTTATTTACTCGTGATTTTGTTACCGTTAAAGGAGGATTAGTGAGCAGTTTGCGCTGAGCTGGTGGGGGAAAACGGAAGAGGCACGGGTCCTCCATGGAGAGCCAGAGTCCTCTTTGACTTCCTCGAATTATATTCCAGCATCTTTGCAAACGACCCGCCTAACTTTTCGAAATCAATCCGAGTAAAACGATGGGAATTCAATTATGAGAACCTTAAACCCCATCACGTTATTCCGTTAAATCAGTGGAAGTTCAGGGGTTTATTCGGAAAAAGGACAACACTGGCATAACGAAACCAAAAGCCATGAGGGGCTAAAACGTCAAAATACCCCTCCATTACACCTCCAACTCCTCTTCATCTCCAATTGCGAATTCCTCTTCGCATCAAAAATACAAAAGGAAAACCGATTGCTCCTCGCTTCGGATTGCAAACTCCAGCCCATCAATGGTTATCGACAACAGTTGTAGCTTCTCAAAGAATTCGTGATCGCTTCGCCATGGTAAGGGGCTTTGTTGATCTCCGCTGTTTTTTTGGCCATCTTTTTTCACTTGATTTCTTAGAATTTTAGGTTATCCTTATCGGTGACTGGAGACGATTTGGATAGAGTTTTATTGATAAATTTAATGTTTTTGCATTCTTTTTAGAAGAACTACGTAACGTTCTTCCCCTGAATTTACGCTGGCCTGATGTTTCCGCTGCTAGTTGTTCGTTTTCTTCAGTTTACAGTTTACATCAGTTCAGAAATTGGATTTCTCCAAGCTTGATGAGTTCATGATGGTTTCTTATGTTAATTTTGTTGTAAGAACACTTTGGTGAATTGGTTTTCGTGATGAGAATTTCTTCAAGATTGTTTTGATTGCTCTTCTGCGATAGGTTTGTTCTGCTTGTACTATATCATTAATTTGACGATGGAACTGACTGAATTTCGTTTAAAGATTGGTTTTTTGTAATCCTCTGGAGAAAATTTTGTGTTTTTATCATCCTGATTCTGTGTTTTTATCATCCTTCATGTTGGATGGTATTGGTGATTCCCTTTCCTCTATTGAATTCCTTCAACTTTGCATTCGTTTTCGCCGTTGAATTAGTTTTGAACAGTTGCTGCTTATGGGATTCTAGCCTAGGGAATCAGCAACCACTTTCCTTTTTTAATTCAGTAATTAAGCGGCCATTTGATTACCCCTGATATTGTTCATGAACATTTTGTTAGCATTCGGCAGGCGGCGCTTGTGCTAATCTGATTGGAACAGCATAATTCTCTCTTAAAGATTGATTTCTGCCCGCACGTGTGCATGAGTCTGCCTTTTTTTTTTCGGGTGACAAGGAGCTTGAGCTGCAGGTTTGGGTTGCTGAGTTTTTAACCTTACTGAACGTGTTTCTTTGCTTCGGGGTCACACTTGCGGTAGATTTCAGAGTTAGTTTAGCATAGCTTTACCTTCCTCGCTTGGGTTTTCAGCGAATATACCTCCGCCTTCTTCTCCCATTATTGTTTCCCCCTCCGTGAAGCTCTCGCTTTCCGATCAAAGCTGATTTGAGCAATGCGATTGGTTCAGATATTGCTTTGTGGCTGTGGCCTTCCTGAATCTTGATGCAATGCGATTGCAAGGCGTGTATGATGTGCTCAATTGTTGTTCTTTCTGACGGCTCACCGCAGGGTCCAGCATCCAGTGATTCGTCCCAGAAGCGGTTTTTTATCATCGCGCCACCCGCGGCGCTCATCTTTTTCGTGCTGATATTTGTCGCCGGTGCAATCGTCACGCTTGATCATAAGGAGGTGTGTACTAAGCTAGATAACCATGTGTTCTTGATGTTTGTATCGAGTGCGTACTCAAGAGTCTGAAGAAGCTCACACCTGCTCAATTTTTTCTGCAGAATCCGTCAATCCTACAGTTGCATCCAAGGGAAGTGTTTGCAACCGAGGAGGAGACCAAGTCTCCGACGAGTGATCTGCACGTCGTCGAGCCAACGCAAACGGGAGAACCCAGCAACATATGTGAGGTCTGATTCAGACGCCTGCCAAGCTGGCACACACACACACACTGCCCATTTAGTGCTATTGCTCACAAGAAATTGCAGTTACTGAACAGTCTATGCGCTGCAAACCTCTCTGCAGAATCAATGCAGGCCGCCAGGGAGCGAACAGTTGCCGAGAGGCATCGTGCAACAGAAGTCCAACTTCGAGATGGAGTCACTGGGGGGCAACCCTGAACGCAAGGAGGACGGCAGGCCGTCGAAAAGCCTACTCGCGATCCCCGTCGGCGTAAAGCAGAAGGCGGTCGTCGACAAGCTTGTCTCCAAGGTACCATGATCCAGCTCCTCCCAGCTGCATCATCTCTCAGCTGTTCATGCTTGCTTCTTCAGCTGATAACACTGTACTGATCTTGTGTGGTCATTGTGATGGTCTGACTGACTGTTTGTTCATGATGACATGGCAGTTCCCGGCGGCCAACTTCACGGTGATGCTGTTCCACTACGACGGCGTGGTCGACCAGTGGAGGAACCTGGGGTGGTCTGACCGCGCGATACACGTCTCGGCGATTGATCAAACGAAATGGTGGTTCGGCAAGAGGTTCTTGCATCCCGACCTGGTGGCGGAGTACGACTACATCTTCCTCTGGGACGAGGACATCGAGGTGGACAGCTTCGATCCCCTCAGGTACCTCAAGATCGTGAAGAAGGAAGGGCTCGAGATATCGCAGCCCGCGCTTGATCACAGGTCTCAGATTCACCATCGCCTAACGGCCCGTGCGCGAAGAGGAGCAGTCCACAGGTAACACAACAAACTATCGATTTCTTTCTTCAGAACAGATTCTGTGATTTCACCATGAACGAACAGAGGCCGAGCCTGACAGTGACCGTCTCTGAGCAGGCGATTCTACAAGACGAATGGAAAAGGAAGGTGCTATGGGAACAGCACGGGGCCTCCCTGCACAGGGTAATCGCAAAGATGCAATTTTTTTCTTCTTCTTCTAGAGAATTTGCGCATAGTTTTCATCGAGTCAGAAGGGCTATAGGTAATAGATGCATGGAGCCAGGACATGGCATTTCATACGGTCTTGGTTGCTTGCTTTGTGAGTTCTGAACTGAACTGCTCGTCGCTGAAGCTCGCTGCTGCTGTGTGGTGCAGGTGGGTGGAGATGATGGTTCCGGTGTTCTCCCGCGCGGCGTGGCGCTGCTCGTGGCACATGATCCAGAACGACCTCATCTACGCCTGGGGGCTCGACTTCAAGCTCGGCTACTGCGCGCAGGGCGACCGGAGGCTCAACGTCGGCGTCGTCGACAGCGAGTACATCCTCCACCGGGGCATCCCCACGCTTGGCGACGGCAACAAGGTGCCGTCGTCGTCGGGCTCGTCGGCAGCCGACCGGTACGCGGTGAGGCAGCGGTCGTACACCGAGCTGCAGATATTCAACAGGAGGTGGAAGACGGCGGTGGCGGAGGACGAGTGCTGGACCGATCCTTACCCGCAGCCAGAGAACACCGGCTGATCGGCTCGCCGACCGACTCGTCGCCGGCGAGGATGACGTACAGTAGTCACTCAGTGGCTGCTGCAATACAGATTACAGCTTGCTTAGACGATAGTACAACCCATCTACTGGTCTAGAGATATCAGAGCTCCATATATGGCGTACAGATTTGTTTTTTTTTCTCATGCAGGGAATAAGCGAAGCTAGAATCAAAGATGATTAATTTTTATATTTTCCGGTATAGAGGTCGATCAATCAAGTTTTAACATG
The DNA here is from genome assembly GCA_036346145.1 of Olyra latifolia. Classification (NCBI taxonomy): domain Eukaryota; kingdom Viridiplantae; phylum Streptophyta; class Magnoliopsida; order Poales; family Poaceae; genus Olyra; species Olyra latifolia. The sequence continues at coordinate 4,341,863 of CM070523.1, read as the reverse complement.
TCCGTTTACTTGTACATACAGCATTGGTCATTTGATCCTCAATTATCTCAGAGAAGTTATTCAAGTGAGACAAAAAGTACTAATTATATGCTTCACAAGCACGTATATAACTAGTGAGAATGAGAATGGAATCAATCGAAATTTTTGCCACATTTTTAAATGCACAATTTTTTCGTCTTTTTTTCAAAATCCACTTTTTTATAGGTGGTAAATTTATCTCAAAGAGAAGTCGAAGAGCATCTTGCAGCACAAAGCACCAAATAAGAAGAGCGCGTCTCAATGTTTATTTGAAAAAAGTACCAACATTTTGGTTCCCAAACTATGAGACTAACCAATTCTTGGACCATAAACTTTAAAATCGGACTAACTCGTTTCTCGAAATTTTAAAACCAGGTACAAATGATACCTTGACCAGTAAAAAAATGGTTTGACCAAAATGTTACATATATTTTTTAAAAAATTATTTTAAAAAATCACAATAAATTGTATATTTGAATTCCTAAATATTTTACAAGCTCATAAATTTTTTTCCTTATTTTACAACGGTGTATAATTTTTAATAAAAAATTTATAAAAAATCTATCATTCTAGTAGTTTTTAAAATAGGACAGATGCTAAAAAATGTGTAAGTTCAGAAAATTATATGAAAAAATTATATGAGATTATGTAACTATAGCAATCTCAAATATATAATTTAATTTTGTTTTATGTAATATTTTAATTAAAAAATATAACACCTTCGTTAAACTACATCTAACTAGCCAAAATTGCCCATGATTTAGTCAAGAGACCATTTGTGCCTGATTTTGATATTTTAAAGAACGAGTTAATCTGGTTTCAGAGTTCAGAAAAAAATAGGTAAGGAAAATTTATGGTTTTGTTCTCTAAATTATGGTCCTCGATCCATTTTGGTATTCTAAATTTGTATTGAGCAGCGAATTTAGTCATTTTTCATAACAGTTTTTTTCCGCTAGGGTTTACTGGAAAATCACCCAGGATTTGAATCAAAAAGTGAGCGAGGAGCGAATTTGTTTGGTCTACCAGAAGTCGCTCGATATTTACGAAATTTCGCAAACGTGAAGCAAAAATGTGATAAAATCAAGCGAATGTCTAGAAACACGGAAATTACACCAAAATTTGCAAAACCATGAGTAGTGTGCCACCTAACTGTTTTTTCGAGTGAAATCTTTAAAAAAGTATGAAATTGCACTGAAATTTGTAAAAAACAAATGAAATCCGCCAGAAATCAATTTTTAATTTTGTTTTGAAATTTTAAATTCAGCTTGAAATACCCTACCCTTTTTTTTTGCGGCATCTACGCAAAAATTTCGCCAAAAATTGGAGCCTAGTCAGTAGTCAGTAGTCACACGCTCACAATTTCGATTTGACTTGGCGTAATCTTTTTTTTTTGAGATAGACTTGGCGTCATCTTCGTCCGTCGACTGTCGTGTGTTCCTCCTCTACCCGGCGCCGCCGCGGTGAAACCCTAGATCCCGCGAGCAAATGGAGTGGGGCATAGCCTCGCGTGGCGCCAACCTCGCCGGATGGCGTCCCCGGCCAATCCTCTCGCCGCCGCCTCCGCCACCCTGTATTCAGGTCGGTGCTCTACTAGTCCTGTCGTTGTTTTGCACGGACGGATTAGCATGGGCTGTTAGATTTGAAATTTAGGATTTGAGAAATGTTATTGTTCTTTGTGAGGGGTGGATTCGTCAAATGTTGGGAGATTTGATCGAGAAAGCTCCTGCTAATTCTATACTCCTGCTAATTCTATGCTACTGCAGATTCAGAATCGACTATATTCGATATCATTGCTGCCCCTAAAGCCTCGAGGCACGCCAAGATGCAAAGCCTCTCTAGCAAGTAACTACGCGTATGTGATTTCCACTATGAATTGCATGCCTTGTTAGACTGTATCATGCCATGCAGCACACACTGCTGGGTGATGTGCTTGTGCCAGATTGTTGATGTAGTTCTGATGGAATTCTTACTGCTTAGCAGGCAGTCATGTGAGTTTGCTGATGTGGATTGGGAGAACCTTTGTTTTGGGATTGTGCAAACTGACTATATGTATACTGCAAAATGTGGGTCGGATGGTAACTTTTCCGAGGGTGAAATGGTGCCGTTTGGGCCCATAGCGCTGAGCCCGTCTTCTGGAGTCCTAAATTATGGACAGGTTTGTATGGGAGGTAGAACTCCTTACTTCATATCTATCAGGCAGATTGGAGAAACATTTGGAAGGCCTAAATAATCTTGATGTGCTAAAATTATGTCGCTTCTGATTTGTAGGGACTGTTTGAAGGCCTAAAGGCGTATAGGAAAAATGATGATTCCATCCTATTATTTCGCCCAGAGGAAAACGCCATGAGGATGATAACAGGTGCGGAGAGGATGTGCATGCCTGCACCTACCGTTGAGCAATTCGTGGATGCAGTAAAACAAACTGTTTTAGCAAACAAGAGATGGGTGAGTTCTCTATTAAAAAGCATTTTCATAGTCGTTGTGTCAATATTTATGCTCATGATTTATTCATTCATCAAATATCTTATTCTTCCAGGTGCCTCCTACCGGTAAAGGTTCTTTATATATTAGACCACTACTCATGGGAAGTGGCGCTGTTCTTGGTCTTGCACCTGCTCCTGAGTATACATTCATTATTTATGTCTCTCCTGTTGGGAACTACTTCAAGGTTTGTATCAATTTTGCAATTTCTGCTTCCACTATTTTCCTGTCAGGACCCTCCTGGCGGAGTCGGGCCCCTTCTGTGCTTTACCTGTGTTAGTCCCTGGATCAAGTAGCTAGTACACACAGATTCCAGAACTTGGATCACAACCATGACAATTAATTTGCATATTACATATTACATGAGAGTGCGCCAAGTGGCGTGGTTACAGTAGTCTGGCTCGATAGCCTTACAAAAGCGAAAGTCTAAATTTTACAACCACAACTCCAAAAGAAGTAAACCAAAACAATCCCATGGTGTAGAATTTGGAGAACGCAGATCTCTGGCGTCGGCGTCTTCTCATCGTCTGGACCTGTCGGTGAAGACGTAGGCTTCGGGATCGCCATCTTCTAGGTCACATTGGCACTCCGAACTTGCGCGTTGGAATGCGCAGCCCCGCGGTAAAACGCGAGGGTGAGTATTGGTGCAAATACTCGCAAGTCAATTGACGTATGAACATGCATGGTTTAAGACAAGAGAAGGGTAGGGCTTAGTTGCGGAAAGCAAATTTTGAAATAGTTCGCCTAAGGTTTTTAAAGCAATTTAGGAAAGAAGTGAAATGATCAAGTCGATTGATAAAGCATTTAAATCATCCGGCCCCAGCCGGCTCATGCCCGAAAACTGGCTCACACGATACAAATCGTGGTTTTCATCCAAACATTTTCCTTACGGCTAATCCACCGAAGAACCATTCCCTCTCAACGGTTAACCACCGTAGGGATAAATCCCAAACGTCGGCTAAACCGCCGAAAGTCATCTCACGGCTAACCACCGTAGGCTCCCAAAACAAACACGGCACCTGTCGGTTTTCTCCTTTAAAACATTGAGAAAGAGAGGGAAGAAAACTACCATTGTGGCAGCGCCACCGTCGTCTGCCCTTGACCGTGGGCACGGTTTTATAAAAAGTTTCTCACTCTGCAGAGATTGCACGCTTTACCCATGAGAGGTGGTTTTTCCTAGGAATCACCCAAAGGAAAATGACCACCACAAGGCCTTTGACAATCTAGCTCTTAGCTTGGCATCCCCTCTAAGGTTTCCACCGCAGCGCTAGTATCCCCAGTTGGTTGAAGCCCTTCTTGAGCCTGGTAGGTCGGCGATATCTTTGCTCCTACTCCACAACACGGGATGTCTAAACTAAGAGTTCAAGAGATACCCAGCCAGGGCCCGCCCATACAAGCACTTATGGTCGCACTGTTGTACTTAGTCTTGACAACTAGAAGGTCGCGGTCCTTAGGGACTGGGGTGGTTTCACACTAGACCCAAGTCTCGTGCTCACCGCACCAGCCAATCAATCCGTCCACCCCAATCAAGTTTTGCAAACATTTTCATAAACCCCCATATGACATACCTGCCACCTGGCACTAACAGTTTTCCCACAGTAGCATCCTGCTACTGCTGATCAAACGAGCACTTGCAACAGAGAGGTACTTTGATTCGAAACAGGTATTAAATCAGGGGTGGTTTATTAATCACATAGTAGAACACTCATTAAAGACTAATGGCATGACTAAGCAAGATTATTTAAGTTAGTCAAGGATTGGCAAGTAATTAGGAATTAATTAACCTACGGTTATCAAGAATCAGGATTAATGACATGATTAAAGTGTATTAGGTTTTTAACTAAACTCCTACCAAAATTATAGTGTTTTAATTAACTTAGCTATGCGCATCTAATAAACATCTAAGAAAACATTTGTAAAACTAGGCATCATTATGATCGAGGGCAATTAAGGGAGGAATTGTCAACAATGACTTGCCTTGGTTGAAGTTGTATTCCTTCCCAGCCTGATCTTCGGTCCCAGGCGCGTAATTGACCGAATCTAACGATGGCAAGTGTAATCGACCGAATCTAACGATGGCAAGAACACATATTTAAAACAAAGAATAAAATAAAATCATGCATGCAAATGGATATATAAACAGGTTGGTGGCATTTAAATCGAAATATTGGGAAATTTCATTTTACTTTATTTTATAATTTTAAAAATTCTATTCCTCATGGAATTTAGCTAATAAACATATGTGGCAAAATATTTCTTTTTAAAAGGAAAATGCAGAAAATAAACTATTTTCATAAAATAAATATTTATTTTATTCTCTTTAACTATTTTAAATCATTAATTCATTATATTTGCTAATAAACATATGTGGCAAAATATTTAATGCATGTACTTGCATTTATAAAACCATGCATTAATATGCATGAAATTATGCAAATTATATTTTTAAAATGATTAATGCATTTTTATGAATTTCTAGAAATTTATTTGACTGGATTTGGATTTATATTTTAAAGATATAAAATTAACAAACTTTTCTATCCTAAAATCAATTAGAAAAAAAAAAAAGAAATTTGGATGGGTGGTGGCTTGGCCCAACCCAGAGGAGGAGGCGGTGGCGTGGCGTGTCGGTCCGTGATGATCAAGAAGATCACATGTGTGTGTGTGCATGACCCAATGACGCGAGTGAGAGAGAGGAATCGGCCGTGGTGTCGTTGTCCCATGGCCGGCCGACAACAGGGGCCCGCTTGTGGCGACTCAGGCGAGGAGAGAGCGGCGGCGGCTCGGGGTGATCCGGCCATGACGGTGGGAGGCCCCCGGAGGAGAGGAGGAGGAGAGAGAGGAAGTGAGGCTGGGATGCGGTTGGTCGGCTGTGAGGTCAAAAACAAGCTCGGCAGACATCTTGAGGCAGCGAGGACAGCGGTGTTGTTTGGCCATTAACGACGGTGGTGTGAAGAGCTCGGCACGGGTCGACAAGCAAGGGAGGAAAAAAGTGTGAGGCGGCTCAAGCTCAGCGTGGTGGTGGCCATGCACAGAATGGCTGGTCAGGCGGAGAGAGAGCGGTCGCAAGCCATCTTCGGCGAGGGAGGGGTGGCGCTAGCGATGGGGCTGGCCTCCTAGGGGCCTAGGGATGGAGAAGGGGCCAAGAGGGAGGGGAATTACCTCTTGGTGAAGGCGAATCGGAGCGGAGGCAGTACTGCACCGGCGATGAAGAGCCACAGCTTGGCGATGAAATCCGACGATCTCCGGCGACGGCGACGGCGGCGAGCTAGCAAAACGGTACAAGGGGAGTGAGAGGGAGAATGTACCGGAGGGGATCGGGCGGGGAGGAGTTACCTGGGCGAATTTGGAGAGGGCAGTGGAGTAGGGAGAGGAGGGAGGCCTCGGTTTGTCCGAGAGAGGAAGCCAGAGAGAGTAAGGGAGGGGGTTGCGTGAAAAAGAAGCAGGGAGCTGGCAGAGGGAGGGGTGAGGTGGCAAGGTGAATTCACCAGGAGAGGGAGGGAAAAACGGGGAGAGAGAAAAAGAGATAAGAGAGAGAATGGAAGAGGAGAGAGAGAAAGAAAGAAGAGGAGTAGGCCCCACATGTAAGAGAGAGAAATGAAGGGGGAGTGTCATGTGGGCCTCGGGAAACAACATTTGATGATAAAATTTTAAAATGAATTGTCATTAATTAAACAATTTGCAATTAGTTGGCAAAATTTTAAAGTCAAATTTTAAGAAAATGCATATAGTAACATGCACGTTTTCAAAAATGGTTTTTGATTGGATGATTTCCTTTTTGTAACGCTCAACTACCTGAAATGATTATGCATTTTTAAAATTTTTGAAAATGGGGATGTTACATTTCCTGAGATATATCACTGTAAATAAAGAATAACTAGATCATTGATAGTGTTATAATTTGCATGCTACATGACATGGTGTTTCTGAATAAAAATTATGCAGCAATTTGATTTATGATTTTTGTTGTACTGTTACTGGTCAATTATACTATTGACAAATAAAATGGGGAATATTCACATAGTATATGTATCATGGAGTGTTTGTTAAATTTATTCATTGATGTCTGTAGGAAGGTTTAGCTCCAATAAATTTGATAGTTGAAGATAAGTTTCATCGTGCCGCTCCTGGTGGAACTGGAGGTGTGAAGACCATTGGAAATTATGCTTCGGTAATTTTGCTGTCAATTTTGACTCCATCATTTGATAGCTTGAATCAACAGCTTTATCACACATTTTTTATTATTTACAAGGCTGCTTTTTCTGCAACCTTACTCTCTGATACTAATATTGATTATGTCTTGATCTGATGATTTGAGCCTTAAATCTTCAAGCTTAAAAAGAATATGCCAATTACGCGATTGACTAGATTATGTCATCGATGCAGTCCTTTTGAGAACGTGTGAGTATAGGACCACTGTGACACTGTCGTTCTGTGTAATGACCAAAGTTGAAGCATAGTATATACTTCAAAAGGAATAATGCATTGGGATATATTCCTCAAAATTTACAATGTGGTCGAGATATTAGTATATCTGGTATGTTGACTATTGAAACATACACTATTTCCTTCTATAGTATTTTGTTATCAACATTCAACTAGCATTTGCTTTCAAAATGATTTTATGAAGGAAATCAAACTTGTAACCTTCTATACTTAACTCGAAGATGTGACAGAAAGTTTAAACATGTTCTGCTATCTTGTATGCTAACATATTCTTCTGTTATCTACACCGACTTTAATTTGTATACATGACTTCTTCATTATCGCCATGTGTTCTTGTCACACATAGGTGTTGATGGCACAGAAGATTGCAAAGGAGAAAGGCTATTCTGATGTTCTCTACTTGGATGCTGTTCACAAAAAGTTTCTTGAGGAAGTTTCTTCATGTAATATTTTTGTTGTGAAGGTAAGAAACTGCTGTCAGTTTCTTGTTGTGTTCTTTTTTGTTTGAAATACTTATTTTTCAGTAGGTTTCAGATAATTTTTTTTTTGTTGTGGAAGGTATTGAGCGATCTGCCAAGCTTGCTCAGCGACCTACTTTATTCTAACTTAGCTTGTTTAACCTAATTGGCAGTCGTGTCTCTTTCTATTCCTGGTAAAGAAAACATGGCAGATAAATGAAAGACACATGGTTCTTTGAAGCAGACATTCCATATTCTAAAGTGCTTCTGGCTTTAAACCCGTAAACCTGTTATGGAAAGTATGAAAATACCAATCACATAGATGTCTTTTATTTATTATTAGGTGGTCGGTAGCAACATCTATTATTGTCTCAAGCATGCTCGTACACTTAGGAAGGTAGTGAATTGTCCAGAACACCTTTTATTTAGAGGCAGTTTTTTGGACTGAAAATTGTCACCCTCTGCCATACATAAGCCTTTCCTGAATGATTACTTAAATGAAAACGAGAGGCATGCCTGTAACACATCAATTTGGGAGATTGATGACATTGGTCAACAGTTCAACGATATCTCTCACTGTTATATGGTGTTACACATACGAACATGATTTCTCAATCAATATAGGTTCTACACCTCACTGGAGTAATCAAAGCATGCGTGACGGGTAAATCTGCACCTGGCAGGTTCAGCCATGTTTTTTATCACCTTGATTGCTTTTGAACTGTCTCCTGATGGACAAACTATTGTTGCATGCTTTTGGATTTACAGCTGACTTTGTATTTTGCATATCAGATTAAGCTACTCCTTGTTTTTTGCTTTAGGATAGCTATTTCAGAAAACTAAAGTTTACGAGTTTATCTTATGCATGCTGGCTGTCAGCCTGTTACTTTGATATGTTTATTTCTGTTGTTGTCTTTTGCACTAGGGCAATGTTATCTCGACCCCAGCAATAAAAGGAACAATATTGCCAGGCATCACAAGGAAAAGTATAATTGATGTTGCTCTGAGCAAAGGCTTCCAGGTAAATTGCTAGTCAATACCAATATACCGCAAATCGACAAACCAATGTGGTTAACTTGCATTATGTTTTGTATAGGAGATTTCGCCTGTGATTATTGCTTTGATAGAGCTTGACAATAGCATTGGGCAGTCAAAACTAGGAAGTGGGGATTAGTGTGCTAGATGAGCCCATATTTTTTATGGCATTTCTCAAGCCTTATATTTCCATTATGAATGTAAAAGAGTATCTATTTTTCCATTCTTCCAAGAATAAATTTGTGCTTAGATCTATATGGGCTATAGCTACATGGTGAATGGAGATAGACCTTGTTTTTCCTAGTGATGTTTGCCCAAATAGGGAAGGTGAAACATTGTTTTGAAGCCATCATAGAAAATCATTGCAGATGGTCTCATTTTTTAGTGTTATCTTAATTATTATATTTTGTTTCTTGGAAGGTTGAGGAGCGGCTTGTGTCAGTGGATGAACTGCTTGATGCTGATGAAGTGTTCTGCACGGGTACTGCTGTCGTAGTGTCTCCTGTTGGGAGTATCACATATCAAGGGAAAAGGTAAAAAATTTTCTTTCCTTGAAAATTCAGTTGTTTGTAGAAATGCATGTGTAGTCAAATCAAAAGTTTACTTGTTCATTGATAAATTAGCTGGCACTTGCATTGTGTACAGTTCCTTGAATAAATGAGGCATTTGAATCATATGAACATTATTATGGGCAAACAAACTTGCCTATTACTTTCTTCGCGTTATCCTTCATTGGTTATTTTGTCCACATTTTGTTCTTCATTCGGATTTTTGCCTTTTTAATACTGCAAATATTTGTGTTAGGGATTGGCCTGTCTTGAACTAATTTTGCCTTGTCTTATGCCCTTGTTATGACCTTTCATCCTAGTCATCCTTTACAGCACTCCCAAACCCATTATGAAGGTGTAACATCTTGATTGAATATCATATCAACAATTGAGCTTGCATGACCACCTGAAGTTTCATTATGTATCGACTGTTGAATAACAGAACACCATAGTGCAAAACTGAACCAATCGAGTATTAGTACAAATTGTTTTTACAGCTTACTGTTTTAATTGATGTTTGTACACCGAATGGCTTCTGCTTTGCAGGGTTGAATATGCTGGCAACCAAGGGGTTGGCGCTGTGTCTCAGCAACTATACACTTCACTGACAAGCCTCCAGATGGGTCAAGTGGAGGATTGGATGGGTTGGACTATGCAACTGAACTAAAAAAGCACATTCATATGTATCTATTAGGGTAGAGTTACATATGTAACAGATGGGGTATTGTTATGGACATATATAACATACAGGGTAGATAATATTAGATACTTATGCATGTGTGGTATGTGATATTACCTATCCTATATGTTATATATGTGTGTAATAATACCCCATCTGTTACATATGTAATTCTACTCTAATAGATACATATGAATGTGCTTTTTTAGTAAACTGTCATGCATCCTTGCATAGATGGATTCACAAGGTGCCCGTCTAGATGAGCATGATCATGATTAGTGGGGCTTCCCCCCTGTTTTCGCCTCAAAAAAGCATGATCATGATCATGTGTACCCTTCAGTTTTGTGGTATCTATTGGTGTGGCATACTGCTGTATTTTTGTGGATGGTGCATAAATTGCGCCATCTGAAACTGTTAGCTAGTAGTTCTTTTGTTGACGGCATTATGCACACCACATTTGCGCCTTCTAAAATTTATCAATACCGCTGATCGTGCTGAGCGATCAGTGCTGTAAAGTAGAATACCTTTATGCACTATTCCCGTATTATTATGATAATAATGTCTGTATTCCAAGTGCGAGCCAATGTTCCAAGCAGCTGGCAAAACTAAGAACTACCAAGCCAGGATCCGTTTTGTTGAATTATCACTGTTGCCGTGCAGATTAGATTACATATTTGAAACCAGAACATGGAAGTTACAATTGATCTACATTACACTACCTTTTTTACAGCTTATTTACTAATATGTTGTATACTTATTTGCTTATCTCCATATTAAAAAGTCGTATGGTTTAGCATTTTTTAGTCTTACTATTTAATGTCGAGACCGTCTGTCAAAGCTCTCCAAATCAAGTTGAATGAAAATTAGATTCTCTAAGCCACCTTTGGAAGCTCTTGAAATTTAGCTCATAAGAAAATAGATAAGCTCCAGTGAACACCCAACTTGGTTACACCAGCATTTAAAATGAGTTTTGCTGTTTTCCTTGTGGATCAATTCCCGAGAGTTGTCACTAAGTAACAGCAAGAAGAACAGGCTCAAAACGGAACCTTAGCGCCACTAGGCTTCCCCTCGCCGCCAGCCAGCCACAGGGTAATCACAAAAATGTTTTCTTCCCCTTCTCTCCAGAAATACGCAGGAGCGCATTTAGCGCATCACATTCATCAACTCAGAGAGATGCATGGCCATGGCATTTCACACTTGCTACTGGTGAGTTCTGAACTGCTTGTTGCCGAATCTCGCTGTTGTTGTGTGCAGGTTGGTGGAGGCTCGTGGCACATGATCCGGATTCAAGGACGGCCTCATCTGCGTGTGGGGGCTCGACTTCACCAAGGTGCCACCGCCGTCGGGGTCGTCGGCGGCCGACAGGTACGCGGTGAGACAGCGGTCGTACGCCGGCCGGCTTCAGATATTCAACAGGACGTTGAAGAAGGCGGTGGCGGAGGACAGGTGCTGGACCGACCCTTACCCGCAGCCGGCGAACATTGGCTGATCGACTCATCGCCGGTGACGGATGAAGCACAGTAGTCAGTAGCTGCTACATAGACAACATCTACAAATCTAGCTCCATATTTGATTTTTTTTTTTAACTGATCTGCAGGGAACAAACAAAGATAAATCAAATATGATGTAATTGCTATATTTTCCGGCATAGTGATCCATCAATCAAGCCTTGACATTCCATTTATTTGTACATGCACCATTGATCCTCAATTATCTCACTTAAACAAAAGAAAAGGATTATCTCCCACTAGCTATATACGGAGTATATAACTAGTGAAAATTGAAGAGATAAAAAAAATAAAAAGGATCAAAATTTTCCCGACATCTTCAAATGCGCGAGTTTTTTTTTTAAAAAAAAGTCTAGAGAGGGATTTTAATATATGCCACTCTCAAACACTAGCAATTAAAATTTTGTCATTCATAATGACATATGGCCATATGACCCACGTGTCATTGATATGGGAATGACAAATTTTTAAATGCCAAAGAGAACTTATATGTCATTAACACAGAAGTGACAAATCTTAAAATACCAATCTTTTGAGTGGTAAATTTTAAATTAATCCTTCTTTAGGGAATCTGAGAATTACAGATGTGCCGTATTGAGTCACTGACAGATTACGGCGGTTCGAGCCGTGGCGGGAGGAGCAGCAACCAACCAAACCCTATCCCTGTTCCCCTCCGGTCCCACCAAAACCTGACCCCCATGGCACCGGCCACCTCCCATGGCACCGCCGCTCGCCGCCCCGCGCTTCCACGCCGCCCTCCCCCGCTGTGGCGGCGTCCGCCCCCGGAAGCTCCTCCCCTCTTGGCGCCGCCCCGCGCGCCCCGACGACGAGGTCTCGCGCTCCCGCATTTGCTATTTGTGGCCTGGACTTGGGTTGATCTGGTTTTGTTTGTAGGATTATTACTCGATCGACGCGCCTGAGTCCATCGGAGACGGCTTCTCGTTCAGTGGGGGTGAGTTAGGCTTTGTTTGGGACTTGGAGAAGTGGAAGCCGCGAGGTTTTGGTTGAATTAAATGGGTTTGCTAACATTTTTTTTTTATGTGGGGATTGGCGCAGGGAAGTATGGGGATGGCCCGAGTAAGTCCGACGAATGGTTTGCTCAGGGAAAAATGGTACGATGCGGTTACTCATTCACTTTTATGTTTTTTGAAACTATATTCACCATGTTTTGATGTAATATTTTAGGCTGATCAATGCACACCGTTTTTGGTATGGGATTTCATAAGTTAGAATGAGCAAATGTTTTGTGCCATGAACTTTTAACTAATGTAATCTGGGCTGTCGATGACAGTGACTGTAGGATTGCATGCTAATTGAAAATTGAATGACCTTCATTGCAGGTAAAGGCTCATCCAGTATATGGGAATAAAGGAAAGGCGAGAGATCCAATCTTCGGGCTCACAATGGGATCAGGATCGCAATCTTCAGATGATGTTTTCAGGTGAATTGAGCTGTATAAGTGGTTAGTTGGGTGTAAGGTACAAAGGTGTTCAGCATTTCATCTTACTCTTTTTAAGTCATGGGTCTCCTTTAGGACAAGTGTGTTAAGTACATCAAAGCAGATAATAGCTCTTGTGTATACCCTTTCATTGTCTTTCAGGTGGTTTTGTGTGGAGGCAGGGAGCTCTTCAAATCCTTCTGTTCTTTTAATTCATGGTTTTCCATCTCAGGTGGGGTTCTAGTTGGTTGTCTGCTTCCATTTTTCTTGCACTACAATAGAAGAACTAACTTTTCCAATGGCTGCACTGATACTTTCTTGGTTACAGGCATACTCTTACCGGAATGTGCTACCTGTACTATCAGACAAATATCATGCCATTGCTTTTGATTGGCTTGGTGAGTTACACACATCTTTTGGTGCTTGATAAATGCAAAATAATCAATTAGTTGGCAGAGAGAGGCAAAACTCACATATGTTGACCAAAAAAACCTTCTGGAAAAATATTGTTTATTATGCTCAAAGAGTACAGACCAACATAGAAAGTCAACACTAGTACCAAACATCATCTTCTTTTGACATCTAGACAGAGATCTTTGTACCTGCAGGTTTTGGATTCTCAGACAAGCCTCAGCCCAAATATGGCTTTGACTATACTCTTGATGGTAAAACTGTAAAAGGATCTATATCGTATTTATTTTCCTCCACACACATGTACCAAATTACATAGTAATGTGAACATGTACCAAATTACATAATAATGTGAACTCCTCCATTCCAGAATATACTTCAGCACTGGAATCGCTAGTCGATATTGTTGCTCCTGAAAAGCTCTCCATTGTCGTTCAGGTGCTTCTCATCATCAGGGTATATATTTATTTGCTATTTTTTTATGCAAGAATGTTAAACTTGCAGGGCTACTTTGCTCCAATTGTAGCCAAATATGCTAATGAGCATCAAGACAAGTTGAACCATCTTATACTAGTTAACCCGCCAGTGAGTTCTTTTTTCATTAGCTTATACATTTTGCAGATATTTTGTTAAGATAAATATTTCCTACTTTTGAATTCTTGATTATATTTCAGATCACTAAATATCTCTTGTTTTAGGTAACTGATAAACACGCGAAGCTTCCATCCACCCTTTCATGTTTTAGCAACTTCTTGTTGGGCGAGATATTTTGCCAGGTTAACAGACATGATGTCAAGTGAACTTAGACTCCGTATATCTGCTTTGCTTTGTGATTTATAATGTAAATTCTTTTCTGTGAACTCTTTCAGGATCCACTCAGAGCTAGTGATAAGGCCTTGACTAGTAGTGGCCCATACATGATGAAGGAGGAAGATGCTATGGTATATAGAAGGCCATACCTTGTCTCCGGTTCTTCTGGTTTTGCACTGAATGCAATAAGCAGAGCTATGGGAAAGGACCTTAAGGTAGTTTGTGGTTTTGCACATTTATCACCTTGCAGTTGCTTTGTTGACTTTATATGTTGTAAATTGGGTTTTTTAGTACAGGTTTACATTGAATCCATGAGAAGCATATTAGCGAATGATTCATGGCATACAAAGACAACAATATGTTGGGGCTTGAGAGATCGTTGGCTTGACTATGATGGGGTGGAAGATTTTTGCAGGCGCCTAAACCACAAATTTGTAGAGCTGCCAATGGTTTGTTTTTGCACTCTCCTCTGAATATCGAATGCAGTCAGCTTAGGGGAAAAAAGAGTGATAATGTAAATGACACAATAAACTTACTGCAAGTTCAAATTGTTTTCATGTTTGCTTGTATTGTGTGTAGACCTGTTTTGAGTAGTGTGTATAAGCAGATGTTTCCATTTTCTTCACTTTTCCTGGTATTAATTTACATTCTCTGGTATCATGATTTGTGTTGCAGGCAGGACACCATGTGCAGGAGGATCGTGGTGAAGAGCTAGGCAATATAATCAAACGTATACTGCGGTATTAATGTTGAACTTCTCTGTATTTTATTTCACATTTTTACCTCTTGTACGTTTCCAAAGGAGCAAATGCCTTCTCTGATACTGCCCATTATAAATATCAATTTTTTTACTACTTACCGCTGAACTGATTGGCTCGGAGAAAATAGACTTGAAACCAAATATTTTTGTAACACGTCCTTTTGAATAACAGAATAAGTACACGTTCTTGTTACATATATGTGTTTAAAGTATTCCATAGCACTCGATAACTCCCATTGCAGTTTTATGCAATGAGGTATTTAGGTAGGAAATATTTCACGGCATTGTTGTCAGCATGTATCTTTGTGACAGACTCAAGAAAACTATATTTGTGTGATGTATCAAAGGGTCCGCGTCTACCTAATTAGCTCTAGTACTACATAAAATCCAACTAGCAACGGCAAGGAGACAAGCATCCCAAAAATCACCCTGCAAAATTGCACAGAGAAATGTTGTAAGGCTAAGAATTTGCTGTCTGTAGTAACACTTGTCTTCAACTACTTGTAGTCAGTTCAAAATACTTACGCAGTACTAAGAACATCAGCGTGCAACCCATATTCTTTTGCAAATATGAATGACGTGATGGATTGAGGTAGCGCAGCCTGCAGAATGGTGAAACAAAGGTTAGCCAGGTTACAAGATCCTCATTTCAGTAAGAGACAAAATATCAACACAATATGTTTTTACACTCTCTTTTAAATCTCAAGAGCTTAGTTAGCGTTGTAGTGTAGAGGAAAACATATGTTTTGATGCCTGATATTGGACCTACACAACGGTCTCGGTGGAGACAACCTTCCCATCAGCTTGAAGCCCACTATCTCGGTCTCGGTGGAGACCAATTCCCCCCTCTTTTTAGACTACCAATTCTTGGAGATTAGAATTGAGTTCACGCTTGTTCCAAGGACAACTTTCATAGTACCATTCACCCAGTTACCTCCAGTTGGTAAGTTGAAACAGTACTTACCTTAATATCAGGGATTATTTTATCAGCCAATAATCGGTCGCCGATTATTGGTTTTATCGGTCCCCACCGATAGGATGTCATATCAGCCGAAAAATATTGTTTTTGAATGAATTTCGATCAAATTTAAATATATTTGGTTTATTTTAATCAAAATTTGATTTTTTTTTAATACCTTTCAGCGAATCTATGTTTGTATTTTTAAAAATATAGGCCGATTACCGGCCGATAAAATGGATTATCGGTGATAATTGGTTTATCGGTGATCAGCGATATATTAAGTACCCGATAAAAGAATCCCTGCTTAATATCCATAGCAGCATGTCGCCCAAAAGCAAAACCGTTCACACTTTAACATCTTTGTGTTATGAAGGGATGACAGGGATATCAGTCAGGCAGTAAAGAGGCCAAATTATCTTTTTACTATTTAACTGTATACAAATCAAAATTAGTTTGCTTCCCCCACAAAGCAAGCCAGGTATTGTTGATTCAGATGAGTTGTGCACATCTCCGTTGAAATGTGCATTAGCTGATATGATGATGAGCTGGACTGCCCTTGTGCATCTTCTAAGTGCCAGCTCCACAATAGCAACTATGGGTTTTTATAACCTTGAACATAATTATGTTGTCGAACTTTTGATATTACTATATGGGTGCTGGTGTTTAAATAGCAATTTAGCTTGATTCATCATTGTGCAGTAAGCATCTGATGTGTAGTCTCTAATGACCTGCTGTTTTTGACATGCCTTTTTTTCTTCTAGCGGATGACTACGGTCCTGTGGGGACAGCCTCCAGAGCATGCCAAAAACAGATCCTCCAGGTCGGTAGTGTGCTCACGCAACACTTCATTTGAACAAAATATTCTTTACTTTAAGCACATTTTTAATTCCAGACTGATTTAATTTATGTTCTCTCATATCCTTGGCAGGGTCAAAATGTGGCAACGCAATAGGGACAAGCACTCTTGTTGGTATGAAAAGAGAAGCTGCACCGCCCCATTGAAGGCCAAACCACTCCATGGATATGACACTACCCTAAAGCGATGATGAATTTTTCCGGACAAAAACATCAATACCGGTTCGTGTTCCATGTTCTTGGACAGGATACATCAGTTCATGCATGTTTTAGTGTTTGACCTCTATCTGTGCATGATTTGGATGCTCTTAGACAAGGGAAAGATGTTCAAAATGATTAAGCTAATGCTGATTGCAAATTCACAACTAATGTTGGGATTGTGCACTTGCACACCGACTGCGTAACATTACGATTAATTAATCTGCTATTGCGCCTTCGGTCATGCTTAGTTTCTAAGCAATAGGGCTCATGTTTGTGGCTCAGCAAGCAGCAATAACCTTAAAGCCCCAAGTGGCTCAGGTTAGTGCTCTGTGCCGTGCTGACACACACTCAAATCCCTCTTAGGAATAGGTGGAATGTGTAGCTTTCAGATTTGATCCCTACATCCTCCATCTGTTCAAGTATCTTTCTTTCTTTTCTGTTGTCTTGAGACATTGCTACCTAGCTATGCTTTTATTTTGTGGACTCCTAAATATACCTTTATTCTCCATTGTTGCACTATGCATGTAGCACGGCTAAACATAACCTTTGGGCGGCTCCGACAATATTTTGCTGTGGATGCGATCTAATGTCGGTGAAATGCAATTATGGTAGATGCTTGGTGAAACCATTTGTTTTCTGTCTGTTTAAAGTTAAAGTTAAAGTTAAGGATTAATATGTAGTATATGTCCAAAATAAAGACGGGCAGTAAGGACTGAAAAGCTCCGGTTAAGCTGCGTGCATGTATCGATCAGTCGTGTAACGCAACGTTCAGTTGGAATCTTGGAGTTTTTGTCAAAAGTAAACTTTGGTGACTTTGTAAAGAGGTAATAAGAAATTATAGTGAAGTTGCATGCCTACGAGAGGTAGATGGATTGACATCAGGGTGCCATCAACTCTACGTAGCAATAACCAACAGCAGAAAATGCATGCGCTTTTTGCAGCATAGCGAAAGCATGAGGTTAAGACTAATCACAGTTAACTACCACATCCCGTTTGTGCTTTGCTTTCGTCTCTTTTGGATGTGGGTGTGTGGGGGCTGTGTACATTACTACATGTACAAGTGTAGAGGTCAGAACGATTTTTCCATTAACTAAAAAACTCGGCTTCTTGCTCCTCTAGATATGCCACTCCCTTGTATGAATGGAGATGCTTTGCTCCTAGTGAACTTTAGCAGAGGCTCTAAAACAAAATCTTCTCTATATTTAGAGTCTTTTGTACTTTAGCAATTTGGATCTATTCTCCCCAGCTTATCTAATCTGCTAATCTGACTTATCTCGTAATTTCGAGAATTTCCTAAGATGGCCTCGAGATGCCCTTAGTTTTTAGGATTTATGGACCTTTTAGACATATCTACGAGATAAAAAAAGGATTCAAAAATTAATTAAAAAAAGTCAAATAAGTCAATATAAGTCAGATAAGACGTGAAATATATCAGATAAGACGTGGCTTATATTGACTTATTTGACTTTTTTATTACCTTTTGAATTTTTTTTTTATCTCGTAGGCATGTCTAAAAGCTCCTTAAATCCTAAAACCAAGGGCATCCGACTCTCGAGGCCACCTCAAGAAATTCTCGAAGTTATGAGATATGTCATATTAGCAGATTAGATAAGCTAGGGAGAACAGGCCCTAATTTTGAAGATTCTCTATATCAATCTCTATAATTTCTCTGGATAAAGATTCTACTGAAAAGAATGAAAATATAGAAAGCGAATAGTGATTTAAAGAGGGTGTATAGAGCCCCAATTTTAAAGCATCTGGTGGAGATGCTCAGAACTACATATATTATATATATACTAGCAAAGTGCACCTATGATTTTCTTGTGCAAATTCTTACGCACCATGCGAAATTCCTTTGTGATTTTAGAATTTGAAGCTAATCCACAGAGTTTAACAAAAGTACATGAACGCGCATTACTTTAGGACGAGCCCCAGCGAGGCAAGGCTCGGCCCGCAGGCGATGATCTTTTCTTGCTGCGCCATGAACAATCCTGCAATATCCCAAAATTAAACCTCGTAAGCTCCAAAAAATATCTAGTTACCATGCAATATATAGCAGCGATTCTAACTTCTAATCCGTGGACGTTAATATTTTTCTTCTTTTAATTGTTCACTTTTTTGGTCGATCACAGCAAGCAACGTCCAGATCGAACATATGCCTTTTGATCGGTTCCTCTGAAAATATTCTGGTTTTTTTTATGTATGGTTATTTATATTTATATATTTTGTGTAGTTATCTTATGGAATATGTATTACGAGCTGGAGTATTAGATATGAATCGAAACAGGTAGTGGATGATAAGTCATTCGTAACAAGAAAGATAAACGTGCGATCAATACCTCAGCGGTTAAAACGAAATGTTCCTCCAGCTTGTTATGTCAGAAACACCAATAGCATAGGATTTCAGTACGCAGCTATGATATATTTGGCAGCCAGAATGGATTTTTCATATGTACGTGGAGTCATATGTCCATATGACTCATCTAATTTCCTGTGCATGTGAAGTTGATTTTTCCTTTGGCAGCTTCCTGAGCTGAATGTTCGTTTTGACTGTAGCTAGCTATTTTTTTTAAAAAAATGAAAAATTAATCTGACGTGGTATTGATGAGTACTCACCCATGCCGAACATGGCCATCCCTGTGCAAATTTGCTCACTAATTAATCGGGTGCTCTATTTGGAGAGCAGATAAGAAATGAGAAGTAAACTGCAGCACCAGCAGGCAGAGCCTGCATGTGAAGCTAGCATTAATTAGATCGAGCAAGAGCCTGCATGCAGGTGTTCTACACGTGAGTACACACGTAAGTCTATGTCTTTGTGACTGTGTGTGTCTAGCAACGTTGAGCTGCTGCCACACAATTACACAAATTTAATAGTTATATCACTATCCAAAGTTCCAAACCGAACATTAACAGATGTCCAACATAATTAACCATGTACATGCATCAATTAATTATTATCGTGCAGGTCGATACAGATAAACACCGGTGTTGCTCGAGCTTTACACCATCGACTAATATGCTGATCCACTACGCACACAGGATTGATCATTGACGATTTTATAGATTTTTTACTACCCCGTATGTATGCATGTATGTGAATATATATTAGGGAGTATGAGTGTATTTTGGTCAGGTATTTCTCTTGGTGCAACTACGTACGATCTCAATACAAAAGTTATATGCTACGATTAGTAAGCTACTGTATGTCTGTATGCATGCAATGCTAGCTATATACGCGAGTAATAAATTAAGCTATGGTATGGGCATACCGTATACGTATTACGTACGTACGTATATGGCAGGTATGAGAGTACGTACCTGTTTGCGACGCAGGCCCAGGTGATACCGACGAAGCTGGCGTAGGTGTTGGGGTTGCGCGCCAGCTTTCGCGCCACTACCTTCACCAGCGCCCACAACGACGGCTTGCCGCCGCTCACCGCCACGACGCCATCGTCGGGGACTACAGCCGCCGTGGCTCTGTTGCCGTTGCTGTTGGCCTCGACGTCGACCATGACCGGCGACTCGGGCAGCGCGCCCTCGGAGTCGGCGCCGTAGACGTACATGCCGATGGCCGCCTTCCTGACCTCAAGCACGAAGAGCAGGAGCGTGAGCCACACGATGGCCTGGAAGATGGAGAGCTGGACGACGAGCTGCTGCGCCCACTCGCCGTACATGGCCCTCGCCATGGGCACGCCGACGACGAGCGAGTTGGTGAGCGTGGAGAGCGAGAAGCTGGTGATGGACCAGCTGACGGCGTAGCCGCCCTTGCCGAGAAACCTGGCCCAGACGCCGATGACGGCGACGATGACGGCCTTGGAGATGACGTCGGCGGCGACGGCGCGGTAGTTGACCTGGAAGGGGTCGGTGTGCACACTATCAGGGAACCGGCTACTACAACCGGTTCGAAACAGGTTTTAGAACCGGTTTTGGAACCGGTTGTAGGCAACCGCGAGTGATACCCTCCGGGTAACACTCGCGGTTCCCCAACCGGTTGTGATGCGACACCACAAGCGGTTCGAATGCTCCCTGGCGGTGGTGAGGCGCCACATGGGTGCTCTCTACAAGCGGTTCAGTATTACGAACCGCTTGGAGACCTCTCACCAATGCGGGAGGCGCCACGTGTGCCATCTCCACAAACGGTTGGACTTCTTAACCGCTTGTGGAGAGCCTCAGAGGCGCATCCTCGCCACGTGTGCCCTCTCCAAGCGGTTGGACATACGAACCGCTTGTGGAGAGCCTCAGAGGCGACAAGGAGGCGCCACGTGTGGCCTCTCCAAGCGTTGGAGTTACCAACCGCTTGTGGAGAGGCCGAGCGTAAATTATATTCAATATAGAATATGTTCTGAGGGGGGGTTTTCAATATGAAGTTTGACAATAAAATTAAATACAACTACAATATTTTTTCACAATTAAAAATATAATATGATGTGTACTCGATCATTCACACAACCACAATTAAGTTCATTTACACAATAATACGAATGAATTAAAAATATGTACATACATGAAATAAGGAGCACATGCACCGATCAAAGCAATGTTTATACATTTCAAGAGTACAAGGGTGAATCTTGAGGTCATTTGTTGCTGATCGCTATGTGTGGCCTTCGATGATTCCGATATTTCACCTGTCCTTAGAGAAGGACAATCTCTCCATCCCTTTGTGTGGAACTCGCCTTTGGTTGATATAATCTCGCCGACAATGAAGCCGATAAGTTGTTCTTAAATTGTCGCAACCCATGAGGCGGATCACACCTTGCACATCGAGGTAAGGCTGCCAAAATAGAAAATAAATAAATCTATGAACACGTAAATTGTAAGTACTAAGAAATTGAGATGCATCATTAATTTCGATGCATCATTACTTTGGTATTTTTGACATACACGCACCTCGCCGTCTATTTTGGGCACATCACCGTGGCAAAGATTTTGCATGTAGTGGCACACATAATAGCCACATAAGTTGTTTCCACCGTTTGTTGTATAACCTATGATGAAATTTAAAAAGAATACAACTATTGAGATGAAAAACTATCAATAAAGAATATGAATTAATTAGTATGCTTTATTACGTACTCGAAAGTGCTTAATTGAACTGTGAATTCGTTCTTGAAAGCTCCTTTATGCTTCTTTCGAACTTTGCGAATGCCCCTGTGATGCGTTAATACATGAATAGTAATTATTAGAGTTTGAATTAATTAAATAGCTAGGCATTTCAATAGAATAAGGAAACCATCTTATAAAATAATATATACCATACCGATTTAGCGCGTCAATGATATATTGATATTTTTCTGTGGTTTCCTTTTGAGTCTTGAACAATGATCTTGCTATTATCAAGCATGATAACAAGAAGGACCCGTGAAACCTATTAATATATTCAACATATATATGTAATTAGTCATATTATGTATGCTTTAAAAAGTTAGGAATGAGAGGTTGTGAGGAACGGATATATACGTACTTTCGAAGTTGAAGGGCAAAAGTATGTATGGTTTGTAGTCTTTGTGCTAAGAGTGCATCGAGAATGTACTCGTCAACAACCTTTGGTCAGATCCGATGACACCTCGTTGACAATCTCGGGTCTATGAAGCCGATGTTGAAGTCACCCATCTTCTCAATCGTTGTATCTCCATTCTACATAGAAATGAAAAACTATTAGAGTTGCAACTTTTCTGCACGAGGAAGCACATGGTAAACTTATTAGCCCGACACTTACAGACACCAAGGCTCATGAGAGACACGTTGACAAATGGCGTCGATGGTAAACCGGTAGAAGTCTTGAATTCTAGCCATATTTGGTTGTCCCCGCGATAGAAATGTTCGTTTGTGATACGGAGGAACATATTTCTTTCTTGAGCGGACTCTACCATGTACCATTCATGAAATTGCCGCATCTTGGTTGGTAAATCCTTTATGGTTTTAGGGTTAACCAACTCCCGCCCAACTTATATTGCCATCTCACTTCGCCATTGGGATATCATCTGTTAATCCAAGAGATTCATTTGCAGAACCGAGGTTTGCCTCTTTCATGAATTGTTCAAGTCGTTCTTGCTCTTTCTTCTTCTTTCTTTGCCTCTGCCTTAGCCCGTTTAGACTTCGTGTAGCCTTTACTATTGTCCGGCCGTGGTCTCGACGTCAGTGGCAAGGGCGTTGCATGGGATGTCGCGAAGTGTTTTGAAGCTTTTCGGTCAATTGCTTGTTTTGGCCGCACCTTAGGTGCGAAGTGTGCAAAGAACCTGCAAAGCAACAACTTTGCTTGTCTCCTCGTCCGTCATATCATATGCCCTTTTGAAGGTTCCTTTGACCTTGTTGATCGGCCGGGTGGCCCTTCGGGGAGGAGGATGGCTCCTTCTTATTTGAAGCTTTTTCGCGGAGGAGATGGTGGAGGCGTGCTTTTCCTTGGGGGTTCGTTTTTGTTGGAGGTCTTTGGTGGAGTTGGGCTTCTGCGTGGAGCGGTGGTGGAGCAGAGTACTCAGTATTGGCGAGGCATTGCGTGGAGGTGACATTGGAGGAGGCATGGTTTGTCGTTAGGAGGAGGCGAGCTTCCTCCACCGGCTCAATTGCTCGATGTCTCGCGGTGGAGATGACACCTCCACGCCATCTGCAAACATGATGTACCGTTTTGCCGAGGATGATACCGTGGAGGGCCTGTCCAAGCTTGGCCACCTCATCGCCTCCAAAGAATATCGAGCATAAGATCTTCAAACCGCTTAACACCTCCTCCACGGCGACTTTCGAGTAACCGGGGTATCTCATTGCAATGAAATGTCGGCCCGGCTCTCGGGAACGCCATGCCGTAAGCCACCTTTATAGAGAGGTTTCAAGGCGCTGGACATGTAGCTCACATCGGGCGGCGAACCTTGATGTCGCCCATCGAAAATGGCCGAGGTCATCCCCATCAGTGTCGCGGTGGACGACAATTTGCCGCCACGGAGTGTGGCGGCTGTGGTGATCATGGCATCTGCGCGATTGCTCGGACTGTTCCTGAAACTTGCCGAGGGCTATCTCGCACTTGTTGAGCAACTATGTCGCCGATGCTACCTGGGTAGCTCTTAGCTCCCTTTCCAATTGGTCAGATTTGTATAGCTCTCTGGTTTTGCTTCTTGCTCGGCTCTGACGTTTGGGAATCCTTTGCGAATCCGTGCTTTCATGGCGCCGACGAACCAATACCTCTTGTCCGTCCCGGGTGCTCCGGGTTTTGGAGGGCATGTGTCAGCCCGTCATTCTCCCTATCTGTCACTAAGGAACCTGACTGAGACTGTTGAACGGCTTGTACGATCCTTTGCCCAACATCCTGCACTCCCGGTGCCATCACCAAGCTGCCATCATCTGCAAGGGCCCCCCCGTGAGCCATGAACCAATTTCGCAGGCGAAATTCGATCAGCGAAGCAGTGGTGCATCCTTGGCCAATAATTCTTCCTCCCGCTTCTCCCATTTCGGTATAGCATTGATGTAACCACCGGAGCCGAGATGGTGGTGGTACTTCTTCTTCTGTGCATTTATCTTGTTCTTTTGGCTCATGGCTTGGCCTTGAGCCGACAAATTGTATTTCTCAAACGCTTCCCGGTGATCGGCGGCTTAGGAAATAGATTCAAGTCGGGCCTTTCACCTTCTCGCACATACTTGGCATTTAGAGACGTCTTCCAAGACTGAAATACGGTTGCCATCTTTTTCAAAGTGTATTTCTTTACTTTGTCTTGAACCCTTCAGGAATTTGAAATTGTCCTTAATATCGCCCACAATAGCTCCTTGGTAGCTTGAGGGACTTCACCCATTTCGGATGCTAATTGGGACGTGGTCCTTACATGGAAACTACAAGCGTTGTTGAATGGCCCAATTCTTTGAAAGAGGGCAATCGGCATCCGTCGGAATTAACATCGGTAAATACATGCTTTGCCGCGGCTTCTTGTTAGGTCCTCGCTCGATTGGTTGCTCGATGTACCTGCTTAAATTACGTAAAAATATGAGTGTGTTTAGATTTCTCGAAGGCGGCGTGTACGGGGCATTATTGTGGCATTACCTCGCTGGCCCCGGTGTCCACGGCATCACGGAACACAAGGTAGTAGCATTACCGTCGCCTTGGTTCACGACCTCATCAGCGGCGTTAAGCGCCACCTTCATCGTATTCTCGATGCTACCCTCCGCGATTGAGTCGAGGATGAACCGATTCTCATCGAAAATATCGTTGGCATTGCTCGGTTGCTCCATCTATATATCATAATTGCGAAACAATGTTAAGAACGATCGCAACTTGTGCACATGATAAAAGAAAGCATAGACAGATGAACTGATCGCAACTTGTGCAGATGAACTGATCGCAACTTTGCGGATCGGGCCACTAATCTCTCATCCAAGCCATGCCGTATTCGTGTGAAATTTGATGGTTTTTTTTTTAGAGATACTACTGCGGTTCTTAAAACTTACGTGATGTCT
The DNA here is from genome assembly GCA_036346145.1 of Olyra latifolia. Lineage (NCBI taxonomy): Eukaryota > Viridiplantae > Streptophyta > Magnoliopsida > Poales > Poaceae > Olyra > Olyra latifolia. The sequence goes on along the minus strand of CM070523.1, from coordinate 4,316,818 downwards.
ATTGACACGGTTTTTGAAATACAACTTTGATCACTAATTATATTTGTACTTTTTGGATAAACGGCATAAAATATGATATTATAGAAGTGCTTCTAAACGAATCTATATGTATGGTCCAAAGTGCTCCCTATCTCTCTCTAGCTCCTCTCTATCTCTCCTCTCTCTCTAGGTCTCTCCTATCTCTCTCTAGCTCCCTCCCTATCTCTCCCTAGCTCTCTCTAGCTCTCTCCCTATCTCTCTCTAGCTCTCTCTATCTAGCTCCCTCTCTATCTCTCCCTCTCTCTCTAGGTCTCTCCCTATCTCTCTCTAGCTCCCTCCCTATCTCTCCCTAGCTCTCTCTCTCTCTAGCTCCCTCCCTATCTCTCTCTAGCTCTCTCTCTCTAGCTCCCTCCCTATCTCTCCCTAGCTCTCTCTCTCTAGCTCCCTCCCTAGCTATCTCTCTAGCTCTCTCTCTAGCTCCCTCCCTATCTCTCCCTAGCTCTCTCTCTCTCTAGCTCCCTCCCTATCTCTCCCTAGCTCTCTCTCTCTAGCTCCCTCCCTATCTCTCCCTATCTCTCTCAGTTTCCCGTTGGGACGATTCATCGAACACCCTGTGTGCACACATGAAACAGAGGCAGAGTGCGTCGTGGGCGTGGGCAACCTAGGTCCTCCGGGATTGGGGCGCGGGCCTTGTCGAGAGGTCGACGGCGCGATGGAGGTCCGACGGTGAGGCGACGACGCGGCACAAGACGGCGCGGTGGCGTGGCGTCGACGAGAGGCAAGACGGCGGTGAAGAGCCATGAGCGCGACGTGGGATCTCGACGAGAGATGCGGCGACGAGCGCGCCAAGACGGTGGAGGAGGCGTCGAGCGCGCGGGGCTCGACGGAGATCTGGCGGAGCGACAGAGCAAAGGATCTGTGTGGACGGCTCGGGACTTAGAAAAATTTTGGGGAGATGTAAGCCGAGAGGAAGACGAGCTGAAATATATAGGATAGACCCTCTAGAAGCGGTTCAGAAACGAACCCCTTGTAAAGTTTTTCACAAGCGGTTTGTAGTCCGAACCCTTTGTAGAGGTCACTTTACAAGGGGTTAAATATCTAACCGCTTGTAAAGGGCTATCCGGATTGTCCCGCTGTGCCCTGTTTGGTGGTTTTCACAAGGGGTTCAGATTACGAACCGCTTGTGGAGGTTGCTTTACAAGGGGTTCAGATACTGAACCGCTTGTAGAGGGTGGAGAATGTCTTCTGCGCGCTCTGTTTGGTCGCCTTCTACAAGGGGTTCAGATATTAACCGCTAGAGATTCCTTCTACAAGGGTTAAGTAATACAAACCGCTTGTAGAGGTTACCTGCAAGGGGTTTGTATTACTTAATCGCTTCTAGAGGGCTTTTCTCCTTTTTATTTAATGACTATTGAGATGTTTAAAATTTTAGTACTACATTTCATATTTCAAGATAATGTTTAAATTTTCAAGACTTGTGTTTCATATTTTTACAAATGTTTAAAATTTCAAGAATTGTGTTTCATATTTTTAAAAATGTTTAAAATTTCAAGAATTGAGTTTCATATTTTTTAAAAATGTTTAAAATTTCAAGAATTGTGTTTCATATTTTTGTAAAAATGTTTAAAATTTCAATAATTGTGTTTCATATTTTTTAAAATGTTTAAAATTTCAAGAATTGTGTTTCATATTTTTAAAAATGTTTAAAATTTGATTGCTTGTGTTTCATATTTCATTATAATGTATAAAATTTCAGGGCTTAATTTCTATATATATGCTTCAAATATACAAGTTTCATACAGAGCACATCTTAACTAGTAACATACTTTGTCTTTACAAGTGTGCCTTCGTTATGATCATGGCGTATATCTGAGCATCGACATCTATGTCATTCAGACACTTATGTCGACATCCACCGCAAAAGGAGGAGCTCGTCGAACCGACTATACTCTTCCTCGTCTGCGGACGCCCTCAACTCCGACAATCCTTCGCTTGCCTTGAAGTACCACGTGTCGCTTTGGCTTATCCTTCGCTTCTTAGGTTTGGTTGACATGTCCATTACGAGAAGACTTGTTCGACATCATTGGCGAGAACGAATGGTTCGCGCCTATAGCCTACTTGTGTGAGGTCTACGGTTGTCATGCCATATTTGTCGATCTTCACGCCGCTTGAACTCGGTTTAACCCATTGGCACTTGAATAGAGGACCTTCAAAGGTCCATAGTCAAGCTCCCATATCTCTTCTATGAAACCATAATATGTGTCCACCTTGCGGTGTTGTCATGGCGTCTATCTGACGCCATTGTTCGTTCATGCTCATCTTATCCTCGATTTCGTGTAAAATGTGTAACCATTTATCTCGTACCCCTTGAATGTCACGATTTCACTAGATGGTCCCCGAGCCAGCGCGTTAACCTGTTCATTGTCGAGACCCTTTCGAAAGGATGTAGTTTTGTAACCAAGTGCCGAATGAATCCATGTGCCTCGGTGTTATCCAATCCTCGACCTTCACCGAATTCGCGGCATAGAATACTCTTGTCTTTGAAGGACATAAGGGCCACTCTGAGAGATTGTTTTGAACGTGAAATGTGCTTGTTTAAAAGTAAGAAGATCTTTGTATGCAAGTGCTTTCCGACCTAGTGTCCCTTTCCCGGAGCCTCCCTCATGGCGTGATATAGGGACACCAATCGGATTTAGATCATTAATGTAATCCACACGTAACTCAATCACCTCCTCTCGTGCCATACCCTCGGCTATGCATCCTTCCTGACGAGATCGGTTACGGACATACCTCTTTAGGACACTCATGTACCTCTCGAAGGAAACATGTTGTGTAGAAACACGGTCCGAGAATACCTATCTCCTTGACAATGTGAACAAAGTGAGATGAACCATAATATCAAAGAATGCAGGAGGAAAGATCATCTCAAGGCTAACCACACTTTGTACCACGCCATCCTCAGTAGCTTACTTAGTTTATCTCGGATCAATAACCTTTTGCTAAACCGCATTGAAAAAGGAGCACTGACTTTGTGATTGTTCCCGGACCCACTAGGGCAAAATACCTCTCACGACCATCGGGAGCAAGCGTGTCATCAACACAAGACAGGTCATGGGATTTTAGGTGGACGATTTTATTCTCTTTCATGTTTATGAGTCTCTTTACATTCGAGGAGTATCCGAAAGGGACCTTCACATTGCTCAAGCACTCTATCATGCTTTTTTCTCTTCTTTGCTTAGAGTGTAGCTCGCAGGATGTAGATAATGTTGTCCTTTGCCTGCCTTTTTCGGATGTAGATCGTTCCTCGGCCCAAATGTTTTAGATCCCTCCGACCTTGCGGTGTATCTTTCGATTTGCCGTACATATCTAAGTATCCTAACAGTTCACGCAAACATTCTTCGTGATGTGCATGAAGTCAAGTGAGTGACGGACCTCCAAAACTTCCCAATAAGGCAAGTCCCAAAATATTGACTTCTTCTTCCACATGGGTGCTTGACCTTCCTCATTCGGTATAGATTTTCTCCCGGGACCCTTTCCAAAAACTACTTTCAGATCCTTGACCATAGCAAACACATGCGCCCACTTCGATGCTCAGCTTAGCACGAAGGTCCGGTTTCCGCTGAAATTCCTGCCTCTCTTCCGCAACGGATGCCTTGTAAGAAGAAACCTCACGGTGGCCCATGTACACAACCTTCCGAGAGTTTTTGAGGTACATGTTGTCGTTCATCTAAGCATCTTGCACGCAGCTCTATATCCTTTATAGTTAGGCCGACAGTTACCAAGCGCAGCCGGCCATTGATGGTAACAAACAACAATGCACGAGGGTGAAATATTGTCTTTTGTGCTCATCCCATACCCGTACACCATCTTCCCACAATGTTACGAGATTTTCAACCAATGGTTTCAGATAGACATCGATGTCGTCCCGGGTTGCTTGGGCCCTTGGATCAACAACGGCATCAATATGTACTTCCGCTTCATGCACAACCAAGGAGGAATGTTATAGATACATAGTGTAACAGGCCAAGTGCTATGGCTATCGCTCAACTCGCCGAACGGATTCATACCATCCGTACTCAACCCAAACCTTATGTTTCTCGCCTCATCCGCAAAGTGCGGTATGTTCGATCGACTTTCCTCCACCGAAGCCATCGGCGGATGTCTAAGCATCCCGTCGTCCTTACGCTCTTCTTTGTGCCAACGCATCATCCGGCATGCGCTTTGTTAGTAAACGACGCTTCAATCGGGATGACAGGAAATACCACACCACCTTAGCGGAGGTCTCTTCTTCATACGCTCCCCATCTATTTCACCGGTCGCCACGCTTCATCTTGTAACGCGATTCTTTGCACATCTTGGACAAACATCAAAATCCTCGTACTCATTGCGATACAGATACAATCGTTAGGACATGCGTGTATCTTTCAGACTTCTAATCCCAAAGGACATACGACTTGCTTGGCTTCATATGTAGATTCAGCAGAGTGTTATCTTAGGAAGCAACTTCTTTATGAGTGATAACAACTCATCGAATCCCTTATCCGAGACACCATTCGTGGCCTTCCATTGCATTAGTTCCAGCAGGTGCGCAGTTTTTGTGGCCCCGCCTTACGCTTTGGGTACAAAGGAGTCCTGTGGTCCTCTAACATGCGCTGGAACTTGTCGAATTGTCTTTCATCCGTAGTCTCCTCTCCGCCACGCAAAGATCCGTCCGGCTCATCATCACCAAACTCTCCGAGTGTATCTTCCACGTAACAAGATTGCTCGCGCGCCCGATACTGCTCAATCCTCTTCTTCTTCCTCGTCGTCTTCATCATCTACCGCTAATCCCTCAACTTCGCCATGGTTGGTCCAACAGTATAGTTTGGCATGAATCCTCTCATGATCAAATGGTTCATAACCCGCCATCGGTGGGAGTGCTCCTTCTCATTCTGCAGTCTACACACGGACAACATATGTAGCACTGCAGTAAGAAGGCAACGGTGATCCGAAAAACCCCGCACGCCATCAATGAACTCTCTGGAGCGACGGTCCGCATTGTACATCCATTGCGGTTCATCTACACCAAGTTATATTTTATTAAAAAATTTAGTTACATTTCAAAATATAAAGCTCACAAGCACCGAGATCTACCTTTCTAATTACTTTTTGTTCTTCTTAGGTCTACAATTAAAGACAATATTTTTTTTTGCAACAAAAAATCCACCTACACTAATTCTTTTTGTCCTTCTACATTTATTGAACTAAAACTAACTAATTGTTACATTTTTAAAATTATTTCTTCTCCTTCTACAATTTTGAACCTATTTATTTTTCCCTTTCTACCTTTGTAATTTTTTTATCTTTATACATTTTTAACTAAACCTAACTAAAATTTTTTACTCTTCACATTTATTGCACAAATAAATAACTAATTGTTACATTTTTAATTATTTTTAATCCTTCTATAATTTTTAACTAAATCTAACTAATTATTTTTCCCTTTCTACCTTTTTATTTTTTTCCTTCTAATTTTTGCCATATTTATTTCATACTCCAATAATTAGTTCCTAAAATTAGGGTGATCAAGCTAGCTAGAAAATTTATCGTTAAATTTTGGATCCTAAAGCAAACAACTTCATTTTGAGATCAACTCCCTAAAATTAGATGATCAAGCTAGCTCAAGAACAAGTTAGGTAGCTAGCAAACAAGCAAAGAAACTTTTCACTTTGGTGAAGCTAGCTAGCAAACAAATACACACTTTTCAACAAAGAACAAATCAACATTTCTCCACATCCAATGCAAAAAACAACAATACTTAGGTGAGAAGGATGTTAACATGACGTTACTAACCTTGAACCACTTAATGTGCAACTAAATCACCTCAATTGAAAAATTGGGCAAGACCTCCCTTGAAGAGTACCTCGGCCCTTCCTGTTAACACTTCCGCTCACGGTCTCGCGCCTCGGGAGGAAGAAGATGTTTTAAATTATTTGGCGGGATGGTTCTACAACCGGTTTGAGAGACAAACCGCTTTAGAGCTTGTTTACAACCGGTTTGTGTCTCAAACCGGTTCGAAACCCACAACCGGTTTGGGACACAAACCGGTTGTAGAAATGGGACTTTACACGCGGTTCTTGTTTCAAACCGCTCGAAGCCCTCTCCCGCCTGCTGCCCACGAACCGGTTCTAGTACGAAGATTACAACGGGTTCGCACCAAACCGCTTCGATGGACGGTTGTGATGCCCAATCAGTAGTAGTGGCGGCGTGAACTCGAAGGTGAAGAAGAAGCGGCGCCAAGAAGGCGACGAGGCGGTTGACGCGTTTTATAGCGGAGCGAGCACGCAGAGAGGCGTGGCTTGTTCGGCTCGGTGCCCACGTAACGGCACATGCAATGATGCAAGCTAAAGAAAGAGCGAGGGTGGATGGTGGACCAGCTCCAACGTCGTCCCAGACTTTGATCCGAAACTCCAACGCCATCCTGCCATCCAAAAACTTTCATGCAAATTCTGAAACTGTGAGTGTAAATTGTACATTCTAAATAAGTGTAAAATTTAGTTTTACTAGTGTACAATTTTAGATTGACTGAAACAAACATGATGGTTTGAAACATAGGAAAATAAAAGCATGTAAACATGTGTATTCGACAATTTATGCATCAACAAAGTATAAAAATCAACGAATAAAACAGATGATTGGTAAGTAGCAATTTTGATACTAAAATTGCACCTTTGTAAGCTGTGCAATTTTAGTTTTACTAGAGTGCAATTTTAGATTGACTGATAGTTAAGAAAATTTCAGTCGCCTGAGAATTAGCAATTCTGAAACTCCAACGCTATCCTGTCATCCAAAAATTTGTTATATTTTTATAGCGAAGTAAAAATTCAGAATTTTTTTAAAAATGTAAATATTATCTAATATGCATCAGGTTTAACATATATTTTGCTCATATTTTTATGATTAATATTTTATGGAAAACGGTTCTAAAGTATAAAATGGACCAAAAACTTTTTTCAAAAATATGATAAAAATATATGTTGAACTTGATGCATGTTAGATAATATTTATATTTTTTCAAAAAATTTTGGAATTTTATATAGCTAAAAAACAAAGTTTTGGATGACAGGATGGCATTGAGTTTCGAAGGACGCCCGATGACGTTGAGCTGGTCCAATCCAACGCTCGCTTGACCGCCCCCACGCTCATTAGATCTTTATGTTCTTTTAAGCTTGGGATTGAAATGCTTGCATGTTATAAAATATAAAATGGACCAAAAACTTTTTTTAAAAATATGATAAAAATATATGTTAAACTTGATGCATGTTAGATAATATTTATATTTTTTAAATTTTTTTTGGAATTTTTATACAGCTAAAAAAAATAACAAAGTTTTGGATGATAGGGATGGCGTTGGAGTTTGGAAGGAAGTCAGGATGACGTTAGGCGCTGCTCACGATCTCAAGCATCGTTTTTTTCGCTTGAATTGAATGCTTGCGTGCATGTACGAGCACGCTGTACCAGAGAGATCTAGAGAGAGAGAGGGATTGCTTTGCATCGTTTTGCAGAGAGAGAGAGAGGCGCGTTCAGGCGTGTGGGCCCTCACTTTCGGTCGCTCCGAGTAGTGGCCACCGGCCGGTGCATGATTTTGAGTGTTCACATTGCCTTGCGCTTCTAATAATGTACACGCCGAAATCACCGTCCATCGCATTAGTGTTAGAGAAATTTTACAGCGTATGCACTAGAATCAATACGAGCCGTCCATTTATGTTGTGAACGTGGCCTAATTAGATTGATTTTGCCATAGTTTTTACTAACAGGGTAGTTTTTGTAGCACAATAATAGTATATTTTTGCGAGGAATGTATGCCCTCTAATATTAACTTTTCTTTGCGAGGAGTAGCAGTTGACAATAAGATTCCAGAAGCACACGCAAATAGATCGACATATATCAGCATATAAAGTTACATGTAAAAGGCTTATGAAGAAATGCTAGCATGATGCTACCACTCTAGGCTGCTCTGTCTGGAGAACAATGTCCGATGCGCCTGGAGACACTCCGTCCCCGGCGAACACCTCTGCCACCTTGCCACGCTCCGGCCCCGGCCTCAACCTAGTTGATGCTAGCCCTAACCCATCCCCGTCCTCGCGTTCTCTGCAGCCCGCTGCCTCTTGCCATTCCGCTCCCCTCACTTTGCAGGAGGTTGGAACGTCATAAGATCACTACCCGCAGAGAAGGCGCCGGGTCCAGACGGTTTTATAGGCACCTTCTACAAGGTTTGTTGGAATACGATCAAGACAGATGTCATGAGTGCTTTATTTCTGCTTTTCCACTGCAAAGGGCAGCATCTCCATCGCTTAAACTCTGCACATATTGTTCTGTTGAAAAAGAAGGAGGAAGCCATGACAACCAAAGACTTCAGACCAATTAGTCTCACACATAGTTTCGGCAAGCTCTTCAAAAACTTCTGGCTAACCGGTTGGCTCCCCATTTAGACACTCTGATCTCCTCCTCGCAAAGTGCTTTTGTTAAAGGGCGGTCCTTGCAAGACAACTTTATGTTTGCAAATTGTGCGGTTAAGGACCTCCACAAGAGAAATAAGGATTGCCTGTTCGTCAAGCTTGACTTCGAAAAGGCTTTTGATTCAGTCAGTTGGGAATACCTTCTCAAGCTTATGGGACAGCTAGGGTTTAGCCAGAGATGGCGAGACTGGATTGCATTGACACTGGCGGCCTCCTCTTCCAGAATTTTGCTCAATGGGAGTCTTGGAGAATGTTTTTCCATCGACGAGGGTTACGTCAGGGGGACTCGTTGTCACCGCTTCTGTTCATCCTGGCCATGGAACCGTTGCACTTTCTTGTCTCTAAGGCCAAGGACTGGGGCCTTATTAGCAGCATCTCTGATAGAGTGGGCAGCTCTCAGGTTTCACTCTATACCGACGATGTGGCAATATTCCTGAAACCTACAACTAAGGATGTCCAGACCTTGGCTGCTCTCCTTGACCTTTTTGGGATGACATCAGGACTCAAGGTGAACATCAACAAGTGTGAGATCTACCCAATCAGATGCAACCGTGTTATCATCCAAGAGCTTCTGGCACCCTTACCGATGCAGCTCAAGCACTTCCCTTGCAAATACCTAGGGCTGCCACTTCGGCCCACTAAGTTAATAAAAGGAGATTTCATGCCGTTATTTGAGAAGATCGGTCAACGTTTGGCAGGATGGAAGGGACGGCTCCTATCCAAGGCAGGAATTTTGGTCTTGATCAACTCTGTGCTTACGTCTATAGCCGTGTACCACCTTTCAGTCTTTGATTTTAGCAACTTCCTTTGGAAAGGGGCTGACAGATTAGGAAAAAGGGTAGCCTTAGTTAATTGCAAGTGTGTCTGCAGACCTAAAGAGTTTGGAGGGCTAGGGGTGAAAGACTTATCCACCTTTGGAAGAGCTTTGAAACAAAGATGGTTGTGGTATTCATGGAAGCATCACGACAGGCCTTGGGGGCGCTTTCAGTGCTCCGCTTCCACAGCTGATTGTAATCTTTTCAGGGCTAGCACTACAGTCGTTCTAGCAGATGGTGGTCTAACAAAATTCTGGTCTGACCACTGGCTGCATGGAAAGTGCCTCACCAGATAGCGCCATTGTGCTACCTTAAATCAAAAAACAAGATCATCACAGTGAATCAAGGCCTGCATCTTAACAAGTGGATAGAGGACACATCGATATTACCACCATAGAGGAGCTTCATCAATATGTCGACTCGTCACGATTCAGACATCCATATTCAACCGGTCAGACAATTTGATTTGGCGTTGGACGGCCGACGGGAACTACAGTGCAAAGACAGCTTACTGGGTGTAGTTCCTAGGGGCTACTTGGGATGTATACCACTCTGCGATATGGAGGTCCAGGTCAGAAGCTAAGTGCAAATTCTTTATCTGGACTACACTTCGAGGAAGAATCCTCACCGCGCAAATTCTTTATCTGGACTACACTTCGAGGAAGAATCCTCACCGCTGATGTTTTGCAGCGGAGAGGGTGGCAAAACTCTTGGCTTTGTTTCCTCTGCGACATGTTCCCGGAGACTGCTGACCACCTATTGGCACACTGTTCTTTCACCAGGTGCATTTGGAGGAGGATCTTTACCAGCCTGGAAGGCCCCTGCCACCTCTGGCCCCCCAATCATGACGACACCTTTGGTGCCTGGTGGCTTTCCATGAGAAAGAAAGACCATAAATCACAACGGCGTCAGTTTGATAGCCTTGTTTTGTACTCTTGTTGGAACGTCTGGAAGGAGCGTAATGCAAGGATTTTCAGAATGGAGTATCGTTCCGTTCTAGAGGTTTTGCAAACCATTAAGCATGACACCTCGTGTTGGATGATGGCGTTCGGAGCAGATAACCTTGGCTAGTTTTTCTTTTGTTTTTGTCTCATAAACCTTGGCTACTGGCCATGCGTTCCTAAGCTTCCTATGCAAGCTCTGTAATTATTTGTTTTTTCCTCTCTGCTTAATGAATCTTGACAGCCCTTGTCAACGTTTTTTAAAAAAAATGCTACCACTCTAGCTGCATGCTTCAACATCAGGTGGTCGATAAGGATCAGTATTGCTGCAAAAGCTATAAGCATCACCAACCAAAGCATTCCGGCAAGGCAATAGTAGTATTCTTACGTACGTAGCTAGGCACCTGATGGAGCAGAGAGAGGGAGGGAGAGATGTATGGTGGAGGTGGACGACGAGCTGGTGGGCCCACTCGCCGTACATGGCCCTCGCCATGGGCACGCCGACGACGAGCGAGTGGGTGAGCGTGGAGAGCGAGAAGCTGGTGATGGACCAGCTGACGGCGCAAGCGCCGCCCTTGCCGAGAAACCTGGCCCGGCCAGACGCCGCCCTTGCCGAGAAACCTGGCCCGGCCAGACGCCGATGACGGCCTTGGAGATGACGTCGGCGGCGACGGCGCGGTAGTTGACCTGGAAGGGGTCGGTGTGCAGCGTGAACTCGAAGGTGAAGAAGGGCAGCGCGAAGAAGGCGACGAGGCGGTTGACGTTTTATACCGGGAGCGAGACTGCGAGAGGCGTGGCTTGCTACGGCTCGGTGCCCACGTAACGACACATTCAATGATGCAAGCTAAATTAATAGCGAGGGTGGATGGTGGACCAGCTCCAACGTCATCCCAGACTTTGATCCGAAACTCGAAAGCCATCCCTGTCAACCAAAAACTTTCGTGCAAATTCGGAAACTGTGAGTAACTAAGAGCAAGTTGCCGATAATAAAATAAGTGTTAGTCGATTATTAATAAAATTATATTATAACTATACTAAAATTGCACATTCTAAATAAATGTAAATTTAGTTTTACCAGTGTACAATTTTAGATTGACTGAAATAAACATGATGGTTTAAAACATAGAAAAATAAAAGCATGTAAACACGTGTATTCGACAATTTATGCATCAACAAAGTATAAAAATCAATGAATAAAACTGATGATTGGTAAGTAGCAATTTTGATATTAAAATTGCACCTTTGTAAGCTGTGCAATTTTAGTCTTACTAGAGTGCAATTTTAGATTAACTGATAGTTAAGAAAATTTCGGTCGCCTGAGAATTAGCAATTCTGAAACTCCAACGCTATCCCTGTCATGCAAAACTTTGTTATATTTTTTATAGCGATTGAAAAATTCTGATTTTTTTGAAAATGTAAATATTATCTAATATGCATCAGGTTTAACATATATTTTGCTCATATTTTTATGATTAATATTTTATCGAAAACGGTTCTAAAGTATAAAATGGACAAAAAAAACTTTTTTCAAAAATATGATAAAAATATATGTTGAACTTGATGCATGTTAGATAATATTTATATTTTTAAAAAAAATTTGGAATTTTTATACAGCTAAAAAAATAAAAAGTTTTGGATGACAGGGATGGCATGGGAGTTTCGGAAGGAAGTCTGGGATGACGTTGGAGCGGGTCCAATCCAAAGCCTGTTAGACTGCCCCCCACGTTCGTTAGATCTTAATCGTTCGCTTTTCGCTTGGAATTGGAATCCTGGCAAGTTCTAAAATATAAAATGGACCAAAAACTTTTTTCAAAAATATGATAAAAATATATGTTAAACTTGATGCATGTTAGATAATATTTATATTTTTTAAAAAATGTTGGAATTTTTATACAGCTAAAAAAAATAACAAAGTTTTGGATGATAAGGATGGCGTTGGAGTTTCGGAAGGAAGTCTGGGATGACGTTGGAGCTGGTCCAATCCAACGTCTGTCAGACTGCCCCTCACGTTCGTCAGATCTTATGTTCGCTTTTCGCTTGGAATTGGAATGCTTCCATGTTCTAAAATATAAAATGGATCAAAAACTTTTTTCAAAAATATGATAAAAATATATGTTAAACTTGATGCGTGTTAGATAATATTTATATTTTAAATTTTTTTAGAATTTTTATACAGCTAAAAAAACAGAGTTTTGGATGACAGGGATGGCGTTGGAGTTTCGGAAGGAAGTCTGGGATGAAATTTGGAGCTGGTCCAATCTAACGCCCGTGGGACCATCCCTCGCGTTCGTCAGATCTCAAGTATCGTTCGTTTTTCGCTTGGAATTGGAATGCTTGCGTGCATGTAGCGCGTGCAGCCAGAGAGATCGAGAGAGAGAGAGAGAGAGGGATTGCTTTGCATCGTTTTGCAGAGAGAGAGAGGCGCGTTCAGGCGTGTGGGCCCTCACTTTCGGCCGCTCCGAGCAGTGGCCACCGGCCGGTGCATGATTTTTAGTGTTCAGATTGCCTTGCGCTTCTAATAATGTACACGCTGAAATCACCGTCCATCGCATTAATGTTAGAGAAATTTTACAGCGTATGCCTACGAGAGGTAGATGGATTGACATCAGCGTGCCATCAACTCTACGTAGCAATAACCAACAGCAGAAAATGCATGCGCTTTTTGCAGCATAGCGAAAGCATGAGGTTAAGACTAATCACAGTTAACTACCACATCCCGTTTGTGCTTTGCTTTCGTCTCTTTTGGATGTGGGTGTGTGGGGGCTGTGTACATCACTACATGTACACGTGTAGAGGTCGGAACGATTTTTCCATTAACTAAAAAACTCGGCTTCTTCTTGCTCCTCTAGATATGCCACTGCCTTGTATGAATGGAGATGCTTTGCTCCTAGTGAACTTTAACAGAGGCTCTAAAACAAAATCTTCTCTATATTTAGAGTCTTTTGTACTTTAGCAATTTGGCCCTGTTCTCCCCAGCTTATCTAATCTGTTAATTTGACTTATCTCGTAATTTCGAGAATTTCCCGAGATGGCCTCGAGAGTCGGATGTCCTTGGTTTTAGGATTTAGGGACCTTTTAGACACGTCACGAGATAAAAAAAGGATTATTGAATCCTTTTTTTATCTCGTAGACGTGTCTAAAAGGTCCCTAAATCCTAAAACCAAGGGCATCCGACTCTCGAGGCCACCTCGAGAAATTCTCGAAGTTACGAGATAAGTCATATTTGCAGATTAGATAAGTTAGGGAGAACAGGCCCTAATTTTGAAGGTTCTCTATATTAATCTCTATAATTTCTCTGGATAAATGTTCTACTGAAGAGAATGAAAATATAGAGAGCAGATAGTGATTTAGAGAGGGTGTATAGAGCCCCAATTTTAAAGCATCCGGTGGAGATGCCCAGAACTACATATATTATATATATACTAGCAAAGTGCACCTATGATTTTCTTGTGCAAATTCTTACGCACCATGCGAAATTCCTTTGTGATTTTAGAATTTGAAGCTAATCCACAGAGTTTAACAAAAGTACATGAACGCGCATTTATTGTCAAGTTTACCAACATGGGAGGGAGATGCATGCATGTATGTATAGCAGGAAGCAGCTGCATGGTACGTGCCTGTATGACGGCGACGCGGAGGACGTCGCCGCGGAGGCCGACGGCGATGGAGCCGATGGCCATGGCGGCCGGGCCGAGGGCGAACTTTAGGACGAGCCCCAGCGAGGCAAGGCTCGGCCCGCAGGCGATGATCTTTTCTTGCTGCGCCATGAACAATCCTGCAATATCCCAAAATTAAACCTCGTAAGCTCAAAAAAATATCTAGTTACCATGCAATATATAGCAGCGATTACAGCTAAAAACCTGATAAACCAAAACCTAAGGTGGTAGAAATTAACAACCTTAACTAATTTAACGAAGACAGAAGTGGTGACACGAGTCTCCTTGAAATTCTTACACTCTGTCTAAGGAGCAAATGCATTACGCTTAGGGCAGTTCCCATAACAACATAGTGAACTCAGAACAAATAGCAAAAGATGATACATCCCTATAGAACTAAAACATCACTAAGATGCCAAACTCACTCCATACTACGAGAGCTCTAAAACCTCTTAACTGTCTACTATATGACACTAAAGTCACGGACCAACCCAAAGAATAGTCAGCACCATAGCACAAGAACTATAGCATAATCATGTCCCTTAAAGCAAATAAACATAGCATCAAACTCAGAGATTATATTATTTCATAGTATCACCAAATCATAATTATTGATATCATCAACTTTACAAACATGAATACAACGCAGTCCCATACCCATCCTATGGTGCACAGTGTGTCAGGTCTTTTGGTAATTTGTCAATTTTTATACTAATTCAATCTTACTTTCTTTTCTAACCTAACAGTTAAATCTTATTTCACTCCCTAAAGGACCTACAGCCTGTCCTGATACCAACTGTAACACCCCGGCTCCTACTGAGCCCAAGATGTTACTAAGACCCTATTTCTATAAAATTTCGGCAGCACCTCCCCTAAATATGGACATCCACTCAGCAGACAAAGAAACACAGTTCATATGTATATATCATACCATATCCATCATACTATCTACAATGAACAACAACCCACAATACCACAAGTTCATCCATCCACATTTTATCCAAAGCACAACTGTCCAATCTAAACCAAAGGCCAACAGCCGACCTTACTTACCTGGTTCCTTCTTAGGTATGGAGGGGCAACAACATAAGACTGCGCCACCATAATACTAACTCACATACATAAACATTTATACAACAGGATAGTGAAGGTTCAAGGCACTGATTTATTTATTCTAGGTTATGTGGTTGGTAGTATTTTGGTGTGAGTGGTGCAAGTGTGCGAGTGAAACTACCCGCCCACGCATGCCATCGTCCCTGGCTACCTAAAAAAACAAAGGAAACAAGAGTGAGTCCAAGACTCAGTAAGCACATATTTAATCAAAGGGACATAAATGCATAACTAATCAAAGGAGCATATGGAAATAAAAACGTCATATTAACAACATTGAAGCACAATTATTAACACAGGTCAACTATTTCCAAACATGTATCCATAAGTGCCATGCACACATAACATCCATATCCGAACCAATCATATCACCCATATACGAACACAAATCCATAAATGCAATGCAATGCAGGATGCACCTCTTTTCTGTAGCATATACCGGAATAGCAAGGGTTCACCCGTCGATAACACCCTTATTGCCCCGTTCTTTTTCATACGGGGTCCAAACATAACCTCCACTCCCGTGGAGTGCCTACTCCCGTAGGACTTAGGACCCCAAGTCATAGTCATATGGCTTTCTCACCGACCTGGCAAAGGCACTCCGGACTAGTCATATGACCATTCATCGACTTGGCCCATGCACATGAATGCAAAATGATGCAAGTCCACAGATAATCACATCCCATGTATCATCAAGCTTTAGAGAGTTTAATTCATTCACTCGAGTTACATGCATGAATATACCAATGGGTCTTAAAAGAAACTTCACGGTGAAAAGACGAAACGGATAAATCACTTTGAATAAATATGCACTTGCCTCTTTACCGAACGAAGCCAATAGATGCGAAGACGGCTCCGACCCAAAGCGACTCCGCCTACATGCCAAGCATACCATATTCACAACCATATAATAGCAATACTAAGCATCAAGCAGTCTAGCCTTTCTAAATTTCCCAAACCCTTCGGTATTACCTAACACATTCATATCAAACACCATTTTAATCCTTACCTTTCTAGGCCATATAAAGTTTGACCATCCGTTCGCCATATTATTTACTAATAACTCATTAGTTGGATCAACTTCGTATCAAGTAACCTTAAACCATAACCAAATTATTACCTAAATCCCTTTAAGTTATTTAAGATTAACCCCCTTTTTGATTCTTTGTCTCATATATTATCTTACTTAGCCATTATCTAAACCAAATTGTCATTAGCATATTTAAAAAGATCCCATCGTGACCTAAACTGGATAGCAACGTTCTAAAGGCCATATCTCCCAAACCGCATACCCAAAACACGCGTTCTAGGATCATGTGAAAAGCTAGAACCATAACCTACCTTTCTCATAACATGATTGAGCTCTGATTCTTGCCATAAGCAGCTCATATATATAAGCCTCATCCTACCAATACATGCGTTTCCATCGTCTAACTCGAATTTCAACCTTACGGTTCCTAATCCCGAGGTGGCGACATCTCCTAAATCCCATCAAGGCCAGCAGTATAGCTTAACACATGGTTACGATAACAAAAGAATAATAATTAAGTCTAATCCCCAATCCCCAACTCTAGTATCACCCGTTACCATGACATTCGCCGAAACCCGAAATCTGAATTTCCGAACAACGTACTTGCAACTACCGTAATTCCCAAACCGCTTAGCCAATCAATGCATTATAGGACTCTATGAAAAGATAAAGACACAAACTATGATTTCTAAAATATGAATTCGCTCTAAACCCCGACCAAACTGCCCCTAATTATGCTCCCCAAGATGCTGCTACGACAGTCCAAAATTGTGACCCGACCAAATCCGGACAGCTGGCTTGCGAAGGCCGTATCTTCTAGACCACTTGGTCGATTCTCGCGTTCTAGTACTCAACGGAAAAATAAAAACATAAGCTACGAATCTTACAATATCAATTTCTTCAGAATCTCGACCTAAGTACCCTGAAATTAGGTCGCAAGCCTCTGCATATGCGATTCCATCTCCAAATCAAGGAATTTCGAGCTAGGGTTTCTAATCCCCTCTCAAATCCCATCCTAATCCTCAATTAGAACATTAATTTTGCAGAGGGAAGCATCAATTTGGTTACCTTTATGGGGATTTTGGTCCAAACCCTAAAGTCCTTTTCCTCTTCTTCTACCTTCCTCCTTCTTCCCTTCTTCTACCTTGGCCCAAGAAGATTTAGGGTCTGCACTGCTAGGCGGCAATGGTTGTTGGGCGGCCGGGCTAAGGAGGACAGCGGCTGGCTGGGCGGTGAGGGCGGCGATGTTGGTAAGGCAGAGGGAGAGGCGGTGGCTTGCAGACTTGGGACGGCTAGGACAGAGGCGGCGTCGTCTGTCTTTCTCACGAAGACGGCGACGCCCAGAGCTAGAGCAACGGCGGCGGCCATGAGTAGCAGCATGATCATGAGGTGGAGGCCCAAGGCGCTTGGGACGGCGGCGGCCGGTGGTGGCGTGGAGGTGGTCATGGTGGGCAGCATGACGAGCAGTGGTGGCGCGGTGGCATGGTGACTCGGTGTGGAGAGGAGAGGAAGGCCGTGGAGGCGCGAGGGAGGAGGAGGGCGCACTACGCGCTCATAAGGAGAGGAGGGTTCTAGAGAGGAAGAGAGACCTAGAGGATGGAGGAGAGACAAAGAAATGGGGAGAGGCAGCAACCGCCTCTAGAAGACTCCTATGACGGCAATTTGGGGCGGTGGTCATTTGGGCTAACTGGACTGGCCGGCCCCCTCTTTTTTTTTTCTTGGTATCACAAGTGGATTGCCTAGGTGGCAGGTATTGCCACATATTTATTTTCTTTATTTTTTTAAGACACGGACCCACATGTAAGCCTCAAGCCCCCGTTCTTCTTCCTCTCCCCCCTTCTTCCTCTCTCAGGCATTTCATCGAGCATGTGGCACGCAGCTCCTGGCCAGCCGATCTCCTCCGCAAGCTCGAGCGACCGGTGGTGCTGTCCTCTCTCTTCATCAAGCATGTGGTGCGCAGCTCCTGGCCGGCCGATCTCCGCAAGCTCGAGCGGCAGGTGGCACTGTCCTCTCTCTTCACTCCCCCGTCGCCGCCTAAGTCCGCCGATGAGCCGCCGTCACGGAAGCCGAGGCCGAACACGAAGGCCCTGAAGATGGCGTGCATCCCTGCCACGTCAGCGACGAGCGCCACCACCAGGATGCCGATGGGCGCCGAGCACTCGTGCATCTTGCCGACAAGCTCCCCCTCTGCCGCGCGTCGCGCCAGCCGCACCAGCAAATGGACGGACGACGAGGTAGCTCACCGTGATAATGGCGGTGCCGGTGACGAGCGCGGTGGCGGTGGTGAGAGACATGGAGACGAGGCCCAGATCGCCAGCGCAAGGGAAGAGAGAGAGAGTGTGTGTGTGGCACACCGAGGCGGCGAGGCCACGAGGTCGCCGGCGACGAGGGCGGTGGGGGGAAGAGGGAGAGGGAAGACAAGGGAGAGGGAAGACAAGGGAGAGGGAGGGAGATCCAGGGGAGAGAGGGAACCTCGAGAGTTGGAGGGAGGAGACGGTGGGATCCGGCGGAGGAGGCAGAGCAACAGCGGCGGAGGCGGCTTTGGCGGCGCGCGGCGACTCCGGTGGCGGGGTTCCGGCGAGTAGGTGGCGCGGCGAGGGAGAGGGAGAAGGCCCGTGAGAGAGAGGGGGGGAGAGAGATGGTAGCGGAGGAAAAAATATTTTTAAGAAAATAAAATTCCACTGTGTTGCTACCGGGAGAGGAAGAAAAATGGGGGGCTTGAGGCTTACATGTGGGTCTGTGTCTTAAAAAATAAAAAACAATAAATATGTGGCAATACCTGCCACCTAGGCAGTCCACGGTGGCAAAATCACCCTCAAAACCGTCCACGGGGGTTATTTGCACCGGTTTCAATAGTTCAGTGGCTAGGTTACCCGGTTTTGGAGCTCAGGGGGTGATGTGCGCCCGAGTCTATAGTTCAGGGGTAAGTAGACTTTTTCCATATTTATATATTTTGCGTAGTTATCTTATGGAATATGTATTACGAGCTGGAGTATTAGATATGAATCGAAACAGGTAGTGGATGATAAGTCATTCGCAGCAAGAAAGATAAACGAGATGTGCAGCCTGCCAATCAGTTTCAGAAGCGGAAGCAATTTCATCAGATATATAGCACACTGCAAATTAGCTCACTAATTAATCGGGTGCTCTATTTGGAGAGCAGATAAGAAATGAGAAGTAAACTGCAGCACCAGCAAGCAGAGCCTGCATGTGAAGCTAGCATTAATTAGATCAAGCAAGATGCATACAGTGCAGTGCATGCAGGTGTTCTACACGTCAGAACACACGTAAGTCTATGTCTATGTGACTGTGGGTGTAGCAACGTTGAGCTTAGTGCTGAGAGTTTGGGCCGGGCTGGCACGGGCACGGCCCGATTTTTCAGACCCAAAGCACGGCATGGCACGAAGCGGAATGGGCCGGGCCGTCACAGCCCGAATGGCATGCCGGGCCAGGCCTAGAAATCAGGCACGTCGGGCCACCCGGCCCAGCCCGACTGTTTGGGCCGTGCTCGGGCCGGCCCGGCCCGAATCGAGGCACGATCAGTAAATAACTTTTTTCAAGGTGTTTCTTTGCTCGTATGACTTTGACTTTCGGTTCAATACGAAAGTTGTAGAAAATTTCGAGACACATCTATTTTGTGTTGACAACTTTTTCATTTGAGCAAATTATGAATTTATAAAAAAATATTTAGTGTGCTGCCTGCTGTAGGGTCAGCGGTACCATACTTGTTAATTTCTGTTTTTCGAGGTTTTCCATTGCTCGGCTGAATTTTCGTTGAACATGAAAGTTGTAGAAAATTTTGAGACGAATCTTTTTTGTGTGACAACTTTTTTATTTGAGCAACATATGAATTTATAAAAATATTTGAGCAACATATGAATCTTATTCTACACGTCAGAACACACGTACGCCTATGTCTATGTGACTCGGTGGGTGTAGCAACGTTGAGCTGCTGCCACACAAATATAGTAGTAGTTATATCACTATCCAAAGTAGGGCTGGAAACGAGCCGAACCAAGCCAGGATCGGCTCGGCTCGGCTCGGCTCGCTTGGGCTCGGTCAAGTAGCGGCTCGGCTCGGTGATTCAGCGAGCTCGAAAGGGCGGCTCGGCTCGGCTCGGTCCTGGCAGCACAAGCACGGCAGCACTCCAGTAGCCAACATTGATCAACAGGTAACAACAACAGCAAAATAAAGCATAGAAACAATCATGACCATGACCAACCAAGCCATCAAACCCATGATGAACATTTTAGTCTTCAGACAATCCGACAGCAACATGCTTTTTGCCGGCTCGTTAGCTCGCGAGCCGGCTCGTGGCTCGGCTCGCCTCGCCTCGCCTATACTGCGAGCCAGAAAACTGGGCTCGGCTCGGGCTCGCCCCGAGCCACGAGCCAGCGCGAGTCGAGCCAGGATCGCCCGAGCCCGAGCCAAGCTGCGAGCCTCGAGCTTTCTGCCCAGCCCTAATCCAAAGTTCCAAACCGAACATTAACAGATGTCCAACATAATTAACCATGTACATGCATCAATTAATTATCATCGTGCATGTCGATACAGATAAACACCGGTGTTGCTCGAGCTCTACACGATCGACTAATATGCTGATCCACTACGCACACAGGATTGATCATTGATGATTTTATAGATTTTGTACCACCCCGTATGTATGCATGTATGTGAATATATATTAGGGAGTATGAATGTATTTTGGTCAGGTATTTCTCTTGGTGCAACTACGTACGATCTCAGTACAAAAGTTATATGCTACGATTAGTAAGCTACTGTATGTCTGTATGCATGCAATGCTAGCTATATACGCGAGTAATAAATTAAGCTATGGTATGGGCATACCGTATACGTATTACGTACGTACGTATATGGCAGGTATGAGAGTACGTACCTGTTTGCGACGCAGGCCCAGGTGATACCGACGAAAGCTGGCGTAGGTGTTGGGGTTGCGCGCCAGCTTTCGCGCCACTACCTTCACCAGCGCCCACAACGACGGCTTGCCGCCGCTCACCGCCACGACGCCATCGTCGGCGACTACAGCCGCCGCGACTCTGTTGCCGTTGCTGTTGGCCTCGACGTCGACCATGACCGGCGACTCGGACAGCGCGCCCTCGGAGTCGGCGCCGTCGACGTACATGCCGATGGCCGCCTTCCTGTCCTCAAGCACGAAGAGCAGGAGCGTGAGCCACACGATGGCCTGGAAGATGGAGAGCTGGACGACGAGCTGCTGCGCCCACTCGCCGTACATGGCCCTCGCCATGGGCACGCCGACGAGCGAGTGGGTGAGCGTGGAGAGCGAGAAGCTGGTGATGGACTGTTGGCACTAATGCTGATCTGGGCTCTTTGCCGCGGTGTGCGGAGGTAGGGGGAGGAATAAGTCGCCAGGCTGCGAAGCTTCGGCGACGTGCGTGTGTGTAGCGTTGTAACGTGCGGTGTGCACAAGTTCAGTACCGAGTCTTACGGATCATGGGAGTGTGGTCCGGGTTATTAGCATCTAGTTGTAGTGGGTTAGTACTTGTAATCTTTAGTCCCCTGTACGCATTAAGCATTTAAGCGCAGTTGAATAACAGAGAAAATTACCCCCAATTCTCTTCCCAGTTCATACTCTGTTCTTACTGTCTGTTTTTCAGAAACTTGCCGGATTGTCCACAGCGCAAGTGGGCAACTGATCCTGGGAGATCCCTTCATGGACCAGCTGACGGCGCAGGCGCCGCCCTTGCCGAGAAACCTGGCCCAGACGCCGATGACGGCCTTGGAGATGGCGTCGGCGGCGACGGCGCGGTAGTTGACCTGGAAGGGGTCGGTGTGCAGCGTGAACTCGAAGGTGAAGAAGGGCAGCGCGAAGAAGGCGACGGGGCGGTTGACGTTTTATAGCGGGAGCGAGACCGCGAGAGGGCGTGGCTTGCTCCGGCTCGGTGCCCACGTAACGGCACATGCAATGATGCAAGCTAAAGAAATAGCGAGGGTGGATGGTGGACCAGCTCCAACGTCATCCCAGACTTTGATCCGAAACTCCAACGCCATCCCTGTCATCCAAAAACTTTCATGCAAATTCTGAAACTGTGAGTGACTATGATCAAGTTGCCTGACAATAAAATAAGTGTCAATCGATTATTAATAAAAATATATGTTGAACTTGATGCATGTTAGATAATATTTATATTTTTTAAAAAAAATTTGGAATTTTTATACAGCTAAAAAGAAACAAAGTTTTGGATGACAGGGATGGCATTGGAGTTTCGGAAGGAAGTCTGGGATGACGTTGGAGCTGGTCCAATCCAACGCCTGTCGGACTGCCCCCCACGTTCGTTAGATCTTTATCGTTCGCTTTTCGCTTGGGATTGGAATGCTTGCATGTTCTAAAATATAAAATGGACCAAAAACTTTTTCTAAAATATGATAAAAATATATGTTAAACTTGATGCATGTTAGATAATATTTATATTTTAAAAAAAAATTTGGAATTTTTATACAGCTAAAAAAAAAACAAAGTTTTGGATGACAGGGATGGCGTTGGAGTTTCGGAAGGAAGTCTGGGATGACGTCTGTCGGACTGCCCCTCGCTTGGAATTGGAATGCTTGCATGTTCTAAAATATAAAATGGATCAAAAACTTTTCAAAAATATGATAAAAAAATATGTTAAACTTGATGCGTGTTAGATAATATTTATATTTTTTAAATTTTTTTTGGAATTTTTATACAGCTAAAAAAAACAGAGTTTTGGATGACAGGGATGGCGTTGGAGTTTCGGAAGGAAGTCTGGGATGACGTTGGAGCTGGTCCAATCTAACGCCCGTGGGACCACCCCCCGCGTTTGTCAGATCTCAAGTATCGTTTCTTTTTCGCTTGGAATTGGAATGCTTGCGTGCATGTACGAGCGTGTGCAGCCAGAGAGATCTAGAGAGAGAGAGGGATTGCTTTGCATCGTTTTGCAGAGAGAGAGAGAGGCGCGTTCAGGCGTGTAGGCCCTCACTTTCGGTCGCTCCGAGTAGTGGCCACCGGGCTGTGCATGATTTTCAGTGTTCACATTGCCTTGCGCTTCTAATAATGTACATGCTGAAATCACCGTCCATCACATTAATGTTGAAGAAATTTTACAGCGTATGCCTACGAGAGGTAGATGGATTGACATCAGCGTGCCATCAACTCTACGTAGCAATAACCAATAGCAGAAAATGCATGCGCTTTTTGCAGCATAGCGAAAGCATGAGGTTAAGACTAATCACAGTTAACTACCACATCCCGTTTGTGCTTTGCTTTCGTCTCTTTTGGATGTGGGTGTGTGGGGGCTGTGTACATCACTACATGTACACGTGTAGAGGTCGGAACGATTTTTCCATTAACTAAAAAACTCGGCTTCTTCTTGCTCCTCTAGATATGCCACTGCCTTGTATGAATGGAGATGCTTTGCTCCTAGTGAACTTTAGCAGAGGCTCTAAAACAAAATCTTCTCTATATTTAGAGTCTTTGTACTTTAGCAATTTGGCCATGTTCTCCCCAGCTTATCTAATTTGCTAATCTGACTTATCTCGTAATTTCGAGAATTTTCCGAAATGGCCTCGAGAGTCGGATGAGTTCACAAGGTGCCCGTCTAGATTAATGCACACCGTTTTTGGTATGGAATTTCATAAGTTAGTGTTAGGGTTAGGGCACCGCACACACGCACGCGAACACAGTGTTTAACGTGGAAAAACCTCTCTAAGACGGAGAGGAAAAAACCACAGGAAAACAATCACTATGACGACTTCAGTTTACATGTATAAGGGGTGGCTATATATAGCCGAAAATAGGCCTAAAAATAGAGCCCAAAATTGAGTCCTAATCCAATAAAAATTAGAGTCAAAACCCAACAAATCTTCCCTTGACTCTAAATCCACAGTAGCATTGTCTCCCCTCAACCCCGTAGGGTATTAAGCTCAGTGAATACCAACCAAGTCAAGACAATGCTTGAACTTGGTGTTTAAAAGTGGCTTTGTAAGGATGTCTGCTGGATTTTCATCAATGTGTATCTTTCCCACAACAATCTTGCCTTCAGCAATAATGTCACGGATGAAGTGGTACTTAATATCAATGTGCTTGGTCTTGGCATAATACATATCATTCTTGGTCAAACAAATAGCACTGTGGCTATCACAATAAACAGTATTAACATTCTGTGGAATACCAAGTTCAGAAATCAGACCTTGCAACCAAATAGCTTCTTTAACACCTTCACCATCAAACATATTTCGCCTCAAGAGTAGAAAGAGCAAGAATAGATCAGAGTGAAGCTTTCCAACTTATTGCAGAACCACACAATGAAAACAGATATCCAGAAATAGATCTCCTTTTATCAAGATCACCAGCATAGTCAGAATCAACAAACCCAACAACACTATTTGTCTTCACCTTGCTTTTATCAAACATCAAGCCAAAATCAGATGTACCTTTCAGATAACGAAGAATCCACTTGACTGCATTTCAATGTTGCTTGCGGGGATGATGTATAAATCTACTAACCACACTAACAGTATGAGCCAAATCAGGTCTTGTGCAGATCATAGAATACATCAGCACTAGAATACGGTACACGAGACATATAGTCATTCTCTTCTTCATTGGTAGGACATTGACTTGAAGATAATTTAAAATGTGAAGCAAATGACGTAGAAACATGCTTGCAATCATTGAGATTAAATTTTTCAAGAACTTTCTCAATGTAGCTTTTCTGAGATAGAAATAATTTACCAGCCTTCCGATCACGCTGAATTTCCATCCCAAGATTTTTCTTTGCTGGTCCAAGGTCTTTCATCTCAAATTCATGACTAAGATGAGCCTTCAGTTGATCAATCAATGACTTGTTATGAGAAGCAATGAGCATATCATCAACATAAACAGCAAGTATACAAATAATCCATTGAAAAATTGCTTAAAATAAATACAATGATCATAGTTGCTGCGAGAATAGTGTTGTGTCATCATAAATGAGTCAAACCTTTTATGCCATTGCCTTGGAGCTTGTTTGGAGCCATAAAGAGACTTTCAGATGACAAACTAAATGCTCTTTTCCAGAAGCAACAAACCCATCAGGCTGCGTCATATAAATCTCCTCCTCTAAGTCTCCATGCAAGAAAGCACTTGTAACATCAAGTTGCTCTAACTCCAAATCAAATCTAACATCAAGTTGCTCTAACTCCAAATCAAATAAAGCAACTAAAGCAAGCATAACTCGTATAGAAGTATGGCGAACAACAGGAGAAAAAACTTCATTAAAATCAATACCTTCCTTCTGTTCAAAGCCTTTAACCACTAACCGAGCTTTCCATCTTGCCGGTTCAACTCCAGAAATACCATCCTTCTTCTTATAAATCCATTTGCACTTTAAAGGTCTTTTACCTTCAGGAAGCTCCACTAAATTCCAGGTACAATTTTTGTGAAGGCTCTCAATTTCTTTGTTCATATCAGACAACCACATAGAAGAGTTTTCACATGAGATAGCTTCAGAATAAGAAGAAGGCTCAAAAACATCACAAATATCTTGTGCAACATAGTTGGTAACATTATCAGTGTCATGATATCTAGCAGGCAACTGGATATTTATCCTAGTTCTATCTCGAGCAATACAATGATCATTAGTGGCTAGAGGTGTTGAATCAACACTAGCATGAGTATCATCTGATTGTGTAGCAACTGGTTGTGAAGAAGAACTAGTAACAGAATCAACAGGTGAAGTAGATTCAAATTCAATGTGACTTGTAACATCACCAGAAAATTCGGATTCACTTGCAGTATTACCATCAGATGAATAAATAGCCTTTTTATCAAAAGTAACATCACGACTAACAATCACCTTGCGAGAATTAGGACACCATAAACGATATCCCTTGACACCAAGACCATAGTCAACAAATATGCATTTTCTAGCTCTATGCTCCAATTTACCATTATTAACATGAGCATAAGCAGGACACCCAAAAATTCTTAGATTAGAATAATCAACAGGGTTACATGACCAAACCTCTTCTGGGATTTTAAAATCAATCGCTGAATTTGGAGAGCGATTAACCAAATAAGGAGCTGTGGCAGCAGTCTCAGCCCATAAAGCACGCTTCTCCCATAGGCCTGCATTAGAGAGCATACAACGAGCCCTTTCCAGAAGAGTACGATTCATTCGTTCTGCCACACCATTTTGTTGAGGAGCACCTAGAACAGTCAAATATCTTGCAATACCATGATCAACACAATAAGCATTAAACTCACCACTACAAAATTTCAATCCGTTGTCAGTTCTTAATTTCTTGATTTCTTGCCAGTTTGATTTTCAACTAGAGCTTTCCAAGTCTTGAAAGTGGGAAAAGCATCATTCTTGTATTTCAAGAAATAAACCCAAACTTTGCGAGAAAAATTATCCATGAAAGTAATCATATACTCACATCTTCCAAGAGAAGAAAAAGATGGACGACCCCAAAGATCAGAATGAATATAATCTTGGTATTGTGAGGATTGGATGCAATCGAAACAGCTGCAGAACCTGTAATTGTAGATCCTTGCAAGTAATATAGACTATTTACACGATCAGCTTTTAACACAATAAGGTTGCATTTTGAAATCTTAAGAACACCATTTTCACCGGTAAACTTGTAACCCAAAGCTTCTATGGTGCCAAGAGAAATAAGATTTCTTTTCATTCTGGGAACATGACGAACATTGTTAAGGGTCCTAACTGTGCCATCATAAGTTTTAATTTGAACAGAACCAATGCCAGAAATTTCAAGTGGAGACTCATCACCAATAACAACATTACTATCATCAACAGGAGTGTACGTAGAAAACCACTATTTATATTGGCAGACATGAAAAATACATGCAGAATCAATAATCCAAAAAGTACAATTCTTCATATCAAATGTAGTAATAAGAGCCTCACCGCTATCATTATGATCAACAAAACTAGCATCGGCCGAAGATTTCTCTAAAAGAATCAGTTTATCTAACATTCTCATCATCCTTCTTTTTCTGCCTTTCCTCCTTATTTTACAATTTATAGCACTGAGAAATATCATGATTGTTTTTTTTTGCAATAACGACAAAAACTGTTGGATTTACGACCCCTTGATTTAGATCTGGATTTTGATCTATTAGAACTGCCTAGTTGTTCAGATCTATCTCTAACAATTAACCCCTCACCCTTTTCACCGGAACGAGAATCAAAATCAAATTTCTCCTTTGACAACAAATTTGATTTAACATTCTCAAAAGTGAGGGTATCATGATTGCCATAAAGCATAATTTCTTTAAAGTGTTTAAAGGTAGCAGACAAAGAGACAGCCAACAAAATTGCCTTATCTTCATCATCAATTTTCACATCTAGCTGCTCTAGATCAATGATGATTGAATTAAACTCATTAAGATGAGACTGAATGGAGGTACCTTCTGCCATGCGAATAGTGTAGAGAGTTCTTTAAGGCGTAATTTGTTGACGAGACTTTTCGTCATGTATAGCGTCTCTAACTTTTTCCATAATGAGACGGCAGTCTTCTCGTTAATGACTTCAGGCAAAACATCTGTTGACAAACTGAGTTGTATGGCAGACAAAGCTTTCTGATCGATTTCCTTCCATTTATCTACGGTCCTCCGGCTTTTTAAGAAGTGCCTTTCGGATACTGAGTTGCGTAAGAACGGTCTTCATCTGAACCTGCCAGATAGAAAAACTGATCTTGCCATCGAACTTTGCAATATCAATTTTTACAGACACAATGGCGAATAAAAAAAAAAAGAGCAGATCAGCAGTTCAAAAGAGATGAAAATATTCCTGGTAGGATCAGTGAGGGTGAGCGTAGCAATTTAAACCTAGTGGCAAGATTCCTTTTTTCTCTCTCCCACGCGCAGGGACACAGATGAGGCACAGTTGTGTATTGATTTTTCCTCGCGCAGGTACTGTCCTCTTCTTCAATGCGCTGGACCAAAGACAGCAGAACACTTCCTTGTTTTTTCCTTCCTCACGCGTGGTCCAAGCAGCAGCTTGCTTTTTGCTTCTTCAACGCACAGGTCCAAGGTAACGTTCTCTTCTTTGCTTCCTTCCACGCGCGCGCAGAGAACCGGCCGGGCGCGGGCGCGAGCGCGAGCCAGGCGGCGCGATAGGTGGTGCGGAGAAGCCGGCGGCGATGCGCGACGGCAGGCGGCACGAGACGCCGGCAAGAGCGTCGGGGGCGGCCTGCGCGGGACCGGGAAGCCGGTGAAGGCGTGGCGTCGGCGGCGGCAGGAGGTCGCAGCGGGGCGGCGACGGGAGACGCGGAGAAGCCGGGGTGGAGACCGCGCGCAGGGGAAGCCGGCGACGGAGGCCGGCGAGCCGAGGCGGCGGTGGGCGCGCACGACGGCAGCACGACGTCGACGAAGGGCGGCGACGACGGGAAACCCAGGTGCGGGCTCTGATACCACTTGTTAGGGTTAGGGCACCGCACACACGCACGCGAACACAGTGTTTAACGTGGAAAAACCTCTCCAAGATGGAGAGGAAAAAACCACGGGGAAACAAGCACTATGACGACTTTGGTTTACATGTATAAGGGGTGGCTATATATAGCCGAAAATAGGCCCGAAAATAGAGCCCAAAATTGAGTCCTAATCCAATAAGAATTAGAGTCAAAACCCAACAGTTAGAATGAGCAAATGTTAGCTGTTTGCACCTTTCACTTAGCAATTTAGCTCCATGCCACTGTGCCATGAACTTTTAACTAATGTAATCTGGGCTGTCGATGACAGTGACTGTAGGATTGCATGCTAATTGAAAATTGAATGACCTTCATTGCAGGTAAAGGCTCATCCAGTATATTACCGGAATGTGCTACCTGTACTATCAGACAAATATCATGCCATTGCTTTTGATTGGCTTGGTGAGTTACACACATCTTTTGGTGCTTGATAAATGCAAAATAATCAATTAGTTGGCAGAGAGAGGCAAAACTCACACATATGTTGACCAAAAAAACCTTCTCGAAAAATATTGTTTATTGTGCTCAAAGAGTACAGACCAGCATAGAAAGTCAACACTAGTACCAAACATCATCTTCTTTTGACATCTAGACAGAGATCTTTGTACTTGTACCTGCAGGTTTTGGATTCTCAGACAAGCCTCAACCCAAATATGGCTTTGACTATACTCTTGATGGTAAAACTGTAAAAGGATCTATATCGTATTTATTTTCCTCCACACACATGTACCAAATTACATAGTAATGTGAACATGTACCAAATTACATAATAATGTGAACTCCTACATTCCAGAATATACTTCAGCACTGGAATCGCTAGTAGATATTGTTGCTCCTGAAAAGCTCTCCATTGTCGTTCAGGTGCTTCTCATCATCAGGGTGTATGTTTGTTTGCTATTTTTTTTATGCAAGAATGTTAAACTTGCAGGGCTACTTTGCTCCAATTGTAGCCAAATATGCTAATGAGCATCAAGACAAGTTGAACCATCTTATACTAGTTAACCCTCCAGTGAGTTCTTTTTTTACTAGCTTATATATTTTGCAGATATTTTGTTGAGATAAATATTTCCTACTTTTGAATTCTTGATTATATTTTCAGATCACTAAATATCTCTTGTTTTAGGTAACTGATAAAAACGCGAAGCTTCCATCCACCCTTTCATGTTTTAGCAACTTCTTGTTGGGCGAGATATTTTGCCAGGTTAACAGACATGATGTCAAGTGAACTTAGACTCCCGTATATCTGCTTTGCTTTGTGATTTATAATGTAAATTCTTTTCTGTGAACTCTTTCAGGATCCACTCAGAGCTAGTGATAAGGCCTTGACTAGTAGTGGCCCATACATGATGAAGGAGGAAGATGCTATGGTATATAGAAGGCCATACCTTGTCTCCGGTTCTTCTGGTTTTGCACTGAATGCAATAAGCAGAGCTATGGGAAAGGACCTTAAGGTAGTTTGTGGTTTTGCACATTTATCACCTTGCAGTTGCTTTGTTGAATTTATATGTTGTAAATTGGGTTTTTTAGTACAGGT
Source organism: Olyra latifolia (assembly GCA_036346145.1). NCBI lineage: Eukaryota > Viridiplantae > Streptophyta > Magnoliopsida > Poales > Poaceae > Olyra > Olyra latifolia. The sequence continues at coordinate 4,286,778 of CM070523.1, read as the reverse complement.
TTACATTGAATCCATGAGAAGCATATTAGCGAATGATTCATGGCATACAAAGACAAACAATATGTTGGGGCTTGAGAGATCGTTGGCTTGACTATGATGGGGTGGAAGATTTTTTTGGGCGCCTAAACCACAAATTTGTAGAGCTGCCAATGGTTTGTTTTTGCACTCTCCTCTGAATATTGAATGCAGTCAGCTTAGGGGAAAAAAGAGTGATAATGTAAATGACACAATAAACTTACTGCAAGTTCAAATTGTTTTCATGTTTGCTTGTATTGTGTGTAGACCTGTTTTGAGTAGTGTGTATAAGCAGATATTTCCATTTTCTTCACTTTTCATGGTATTAATTTACATTCTCTGGTATCATGATTTGTGTTGCAGGCAGGACACCATGTGCAGGAGGGTCGTGGTGAAGAGCTAGGCAATATAATCAAACGTATACTGAGGTATTAATGTTGAACTTCTCTGTATTTTATTTCACATTTTTACCTCTTGGACGTTTCCAAAGGAGCAAATGCCTTCTCTGATACTGCCCTTGATAAACATCAATTTTTTTACTACTTACTGCTGAACTGACTGGCTCGGAGAAAATAGACTTGAAACCAAATATTTTTGTAACACGTCCTTTTGAATAACAGAATAAGTACACGTTCTAGTTACATATATGTGTTTAAAGTATTCCATAGCACTCGATAACTCCCATTGCAGTTTTATGCAATGAGGTATTTAGGTATGAAATATTTCACGGCATTGTTGTCAGCATGTATCTTTGTGGCAGACTCAAGAAAACTATATTTGTCTGATGTATCAAAGGGTCCGCGTCTACCTAATTAGCTCTAGTACTACATAAAATCCAACTAGCAACGGCAAGGAGACAAGCATCCCAAAAATCACCCTGCAAAATTGCACAGAGAAATGTTGTAAGGCTAAGAATTTGCTGTCTGTAGTAACACTTGTCTTCAACTACTTGTAGTCAGTTCAAAATACTTACGCAGTACTAAGAACAGCAGCGTGCAACCCATATTCTTTTGCAAATATGAATGACGCGATGGATTGAGGTAGTGCAGCCTGCAGAATGGTGAAACAAAGGTTAGCCAGGTTACAAGATCCTCATTTCAGTAAGAGACAAAATGTCAACACAATATGTTTTTACACTCTCTTTTAAATCTCAAGAGCTTAGTTAGCGTTGTATTGTAGAGGAAAACATATGTTTTGATGTCTGATATTGGACCTACACAACGGTCTCGGTGGAGACAACCTTCCCATCAGCTTGAAGCCCACTATCTCGGTCTCGGTGGAGACCAATTTCCCCCTCTTTTTAGACTACCAATTCTTGGAGATTAGAATTGAGTTCACGCTTGTTCCAAGGACAACTTTCATAGTAACATTCACCCAGTTACCTCCAGTTGGTAAGTTGAAACAGTAATTACCTTAATATCAGGGATTATTTTATCAGTCAATAATCGGTCGCCGATTATCGGTTTTATCGGTCCCCACCGATAGGATTTCATATCAGCCGAAAATTATTTTTTTGAATGAATTTCGATCAAATTTAAATATATTTGGTTTATTTTAATTAAAATTTGATTTTTTTAATACCTTTCAGCGAATCTATGTTTGTATTTTTAAAAATATCGGCTGATTATCGGCCGATAAAATGGATTATCAGTGATAATTGGTTTATCGGTGATCAGCGATAAATTAAGTATCCGATAAAAGAATCCCTGCTTAATATCCATAGCAGCATGTCGCCCAAAAGCAAAACCGTTCACACTTTAACATCGTTGTGTTATGAAGGGATGACAGGGATATCAGTCAGGCAGTAAAGAGGCCAAATTATCTTTTTACTATTTAACTGTATACACATCAAAATTAGTTTGCTTCCCCCAGAAAGCAAGCCAGGTATTTTTGATTCAGATGAGTTGTGCACATCTCCATTGAAATGCGCATTAGCTGATATGATGATGAGCTGGACTGCTCTTGTGCATCTTCTAAGTGCCAGCTCCACAATAGCAACTATGGGTTTTTAAAACCTTGAACATAATTATGTTGTTGAACTTTTGATATTACTATATGGGTGCTGGTGTTTAAATAGCAATTTAGCTTGATTCATCATTGTGCAGTAAGCGTCCGATGTGTAGTCTCTAATGACTTGCTGTTTTTGACATGCCTTTTTTTCTTCTAGCGGATGACTACAGTCTTGTGGGGACAGCCTCTAGAGCATGCCAAAAACAGATCCTCCAGGTCGGTAGTGTGCTCACGCAACACTTCATTTGAACAAAATATTCTTTACTTTAAGCACATTTTTAATTCCAGACTGATTTAATTTATGTTCTCTCATATCCTTGGCAGGGTCAAAATGTGGCAACGCAATAGGGACATGCACTCTTGTTGGTATGAAAAGAGAAGCTGCACCGCCCCATTGAAGGCCAATCCACTCCATGGATATGACACTACCCTAAAGCGATGTTGAATTTTTCCAGACAAAAACATCAATACCGGTTCGTGTTCCATGTTCTTGGATAGGATACATCAGTTCATGCATGTTTTAGTGTTTGACCTCTATCTGTGCATGATTTGGATGCTCTTAGACAAGTTTAAGATGTTCAAGATGATTATGCTAATGCTGATTGCAAATTCACAACTAATGATGGGATTGTGCACTTGCACACCGACTGCGTAACGTTGCGATTAATTAATCTGCTATTGCGCCTTCGGTCATGCTTAGTTTCTAAGCAATAGGGCTCATGTTTGTGGCTCAGCAAGCAGCAGTAACCCTAAAGCCCCAAGTGGCTCAGGTTAGTGCTCTGTGCCGTGCTGACAGACTCAAATCCCTCTTAGGAATAGGTGGAATGTGTAGCTTTCAGATTCGATCCCTACATCCTCCATCTGTTCAAGTATCTTTCTTTCTTTTCTGTTGTCTTGAGACATTGCTACCTAGCTGTGCTTTTATTTTGTGGACTACTAAATATACCTTTATTCTCCATTGTTGCACTATGCATGTAGCACGGCTAAACATAACCTTTGGGCGGCTCCGACAATATTTTGCTGTGGATGCGATCTAATGTCGGTGAAATGCAATTATGGTAGATGCTTGGTGAAACCATTTGTTTTCTGTCTGTTTAAAGTTAAAGCTAAGGATTAATATGTAGTATATGTCCAAAATAAAGACGGGCAGTAAGGACTGAAAAGCTCCGGTTAAGCTGCGTGCATGTATCGATCAGTCGTGTAACGCAACGTTCAGTTGGAATCTTGGAGTTTTTGTCAAAAGTAAACTTTGGTGACTTTGTAAAGTGGTAATAAGAAATATCTCTTGTATATAAAGAGCAAGAGATCTCTTCATTGCGAAATCGGCCACGTCGCCTGGATTTCGTCTGCCGTCGGATCGCGTGGTTGGCAGGATCCAGCTGTCTAGCGTGGACGTTTTCGCAATATATAAAGAGCAAGAGATCTCTTCATTGCGAAATCGGCCACGTCGCCCGGATTTCGTCCGCCGTCGGATCGCGCGGTTAACAGGATCCAGCCGTCTAGCGTGGACGTTTTCGCAAAAAAGTCCTTGCGGTTCTCGCAAATTGATCCGCTGTCCTATACACTATCGCGCGGGCTGCAGACGTTGGCCGTTTGATCGTCCGTTCAAGCATAGTATATAAAAGTAGGTGTCGCGCAGCTCCTAGACAAGGTGGACGCTTTGGCGAGTTGGTCGTCCACGGTGGATCTCGGCTCGTCGGCCCGGGTTCGAATCCCAGCCGTGCCCCTTTTCAGTAGATTTTGCTACCAGCCCTCTGTGCAAGCACTATATAAAGTATGAGCGTCGCAGCTCAACACAGGTGGGAAGCTCGGTGGAATGGTCCACCAAGCCATACCTCACGTCCATGACCCGGTTCAAATCCCAGCTCTGCTCCTTTTCCAATACATTGCATCCTCTTTTCCTTTTTTATTTTTCCTTTTCTATTTTCTTTTACATTGCATCCTCTTTTCCTTTTTTATTTTTCCTTTTCTATTTTCTTTTTGCTACGCCGTTTAAAAATTCAAAAAATTAGAAAGTTTGCAAAAATGAAACCATACATGCGCAAAGAAGGTTCATAAAAAGCTTGATATGTTTTCAAAATTTTTAAAATTAGAAAAAAAATTTTGTTTCCTCTGCCTTCTTCTTTGACTTTTTTCCCTTTTCTATTTTCTTTTTCCTACGCTGTTTAAAAATTCTAAAAAATAGAAAGTTTATAAAAATGGAACCATGCCCGCATAAAGAAGGTCCATAAAAAGTTTGGATGTTTTTGAAATTTTTTTGCTTCCTCTACCTTCTTCTTTTACTTTCTTTTTTCCTTTTCTATTTTCTTTTTTCTACGCCATATAAAAATTCAAAAAAAAGAGTTTGCAAAAAATAAAAACATGCCTACACAAAGAAGGTCCATAAAAAGTTTGGATGCTTTTTTGTAAGCCGTTTAAGAATTCCGAAAAAGGTTGCAAAATGGAACCACGCCACCACAAAGAAGATCCATAAAAAACTTGGCTTTTTTTTCAAAAAATAAAATTAGAATAATTTTTAAATTTCTACTACTTATATAGCGCGTATCCTACGCGCGAGGCCGTGCGGCCACGCCATCAAAAAGTTTCTGCCGATCTGCTGATCCAAAGGTTGGACGCGGACGGTTGATTCTGCGGCTGCGCCTACGCGCTATGGGCGCGTTAATTTATTCTAGTTGTAGTTAATTAAGTTGCATGCCTACGAGAGGTAGATGGATTGACATCAGCGTGCCATCAACTCTATGTAGCAATAACCAACAGCAGAAAATGCATGCGCTTTTTGTAGCATAGCGAAAGCATGAGGTTAAGACTAATCACAGTTAACTACCGCATCCCGTTTGTGCTTTGCTTTCGTCTCTTTTGGATGTGGGTATGTGGGTGTGTGAGGCTGAGTACATCAGTACATCCCACGATGTAGAGGTAAGAACCATTTTTCCATTATTTAAAAAACTATCACATCTGTTCGACGTACGGCTTCTTCCTGCTCCTCTGCATATGCCACTGCCTTGTCTGAATGGAAATGCTTTGCTCCTATTGAACTCTAGGAACTACATGTATTATATATATACTAGCAAAGTGCACCTATGATTTTCTTGTGCAAATTCTTATGCACCATGCGAAATTCCTTTGTGATTTTAGAATATGCGAAATTCCTTTGTGATTTAGAATTTGAAGCTAATCCTCAGAGTTTAACAAAAGTACATGAACGCGCACTTATTGTCAAGTTTAATTACCAACATGGGAGGGAGATGCATGCATATATGTATAGCAGGAAGCAGCTGGTACGTGCCTGTATGATGGCGACGCGGAGGACGTCGCCGCGGAGGCCGACGGCAATGGAGCCGATGGCCATGGCGGCCGGGCCGAGGGCGAACTTTAGGACGAGCCCCAGCGAGGCAAGGTTCGGCCCGCAGGCGATGATCTTTTCTTGCTGCGCCATGAACAATCCTGCAATATCCCAAAATTAAACCTCGTAAGCTCCAAACAAATATCTAGTTACCATGCAATATATAGCAACGATTCTAACTTCTAATCCGTGAACGTTAATATTTTTCTTCTTTTAATTGTTCACTTTTTTGGTCGATCACAGCAAGCAACGTCCAGATCGAACATATGCCTTTTGATCGGTTCCTCTGAAAAGATTCTGTTTTTTTTTATGTATGGTTATTTATATTTATATATTTTGCGTAGTTATCTTATGGAATATGTATTTTTGCAGAAGAGGCACAGCCCCGATTTCCATTAAAGCATAACGAAAACAAAATTCATACATCTAACCGAAAGCAGTAATAGGGTGGACGATCCACACCCCAGAAGCCCAAACAACAAACACAAAACAGGGCGGCCACAACGTAACAGCTACGAAAACAAAAACAGAAGCCGGGACAAACATGGCCCCAACACACCACCAGCGGCACACAAGCAGATCACTCCTGCCCACCTCGCCAGCAGCAAAACAGCTGGCCCCCAGAAAACCAGTCAACCTTGAGGACGCCCTTCACCATCCGAAGCACCCAACCTGGCGTCTCCCTCCTGGTAGGCATCACGAACCACCTGAAAAATCTTCTCAATGCCCATCTCAACCAGGACCTTTTCCTCAGACTTAAGCAAACATGTCCAATACTTCAAGTTAGCACAAACAACAAAAACAACATGAAGAGGGTTACTGAGTCTCTTCTTTTCAAAGACGCAATTATTCCTCACATTCCATAGTGCCCAGATCACAGCAGCTAAGCACAAAAACTGAATTTTTGCCATATTTGGGATAATACCCTTAATCCCAACACAAGTACTGGTCCGCATTACAGGGGATAACATCAGATCCCGCACTCACAGCCAAAACGTTCCACACCGTTTTCGACACAGGGCAATCAAAAAAGATATGATTAGTGGTATCAACGTTCTGGTAGAATTCACAGGTAGTATCACCAAACCAATTCCTCTTACTAAAGTTCTGCTTGGATAAGATGGCATTCTTCAAGACAAGCCAAAGAAAGCACTTAACTTTTAGAGGGATCTTATTTTTCCACAACCTATTATATTTCGATTTCATCACAGTACTGAAAAAAATGCTTATACATAGAGTTTACTGTGAAGATGCCTTTATCTTATGGAATATGTATTACGAGCTGGAGTATTAGATACGAATCGAAATAGGTAGTGGATGATTAGTCATTCGTAGCAAGAAAGATAAAGGTGCGATCAATACCTCAACGGTTAAAACGAAATGTTCCTCTAGCTTGTTATGTCAGAAACACCAATAGCATAGGATTTCAGTATGCAGCTATGATATATTTTGGCAGCGAGAATGGATTTTTCATATGTACGTGTAGTCATATGTCCATATGACTCATCTAATTTCATGTGCATGTGAAGTTGATTTTTTCCTTTGGCAGCTTCCTGAGCTGAACGTTCGTTTTGACTGTAGCTAGCTATTTTTTAAAAAAAACTGAAAAATTAATCTGACGTGGTATTGATGAGTACTCACCCATGCTGAACATGGCCATCCCTGTGCCTGACTTGGACATGATGAGCACGGAGTTCTCGAAGGCGCTGGGCAACGAGATGTGCAGCCTGTCAATCAGTTTCAGAAGCAGAAGAAGCAATTTCATCAGATATATAGCACACTGCAAATTAGCTCACTAATTAATCGGGTGCTCTATTTGGAGAGCAGATAAGAAATGAGAAGTAAACTGCAGCACCAGCAGGCAGAGCCTGCATGTGAAGCTAGCATTAATTAGATCGAGCAAGATGCATACAGTGCAGTGCATGCAGGTGTTCTACACGTCAGAACACACGTAATTAGTCTATGTCTATGTGACTCTGTGGGTGTAACAACGTTGAGCTGCTGCCACACAAATATAGTAGTTATATCACTATCCAAAGTTCCAAACCGAACATTAACAGATGTCCAACATAATTAACCATGTACATGCATCAATTAATTATCATCGTGCATGTCGATACAGATAAACACCGGTGTTGCTCGAGCTCTACACGATCGACTAATATGCTGATCCACTACGCACACAGGATTGATCATTGATGATTTTATAGATTTTGTACTACCCCGTATGTATGCATGTATGTGAATATATATTAGGGAGTATGAGTGTATTTTGGTCAGGTATTTCTCTTGGTGCAACTACGTACGATCTCAGTACAAAAGTTATATGCTACGATTAGTAAGCTACTGTATGTCTGTATGCATGCAATGCTAGCTATATACGCGAGTAATAAATTAAGCTAGGGTATGGGCATACCGTATACGTATTACGTACGTACGTATATGGCAGGTATGAGAGTACGTACCTGTTTGCGACGCAGGCCCAGGTGATACCGACGAAGCTGGCGTAGATGTTGGGGTTGCGCGCCAGCTTTCGCGCCACTACCTTCACCAGCGCCCACAGCGACGGCTTGCTGCCGCTCACCGCCACGACGCCATCGTCGGGGTCGGGGACTACAGCCGCCGCGGCTCTGTTGCCGTTGCTGTTGGCCTCGACGTCGACCATGACCGGCGACTCGGGCAGCGCGCCCTCGGAGTCGGCGCCGTCGACGTACATGCCGATGGCCGCCTTCCTGACCTCAAGCACGAAGAGCAGGAGCGTGAGCCACACGATGGCCTGGAAAATGGAGAGCTGGACGACAAGCTGCTGCGCCCACTCGCCGTACATGGCCCTCGCCATGGGCACGCCGACGACGAGCGAGTTGGTGAGCGTGGAGAGCGAGAAGCTGGTGATGGACCAGCTGACGGCGCAGCCGCCCTTGCCGAGAAACCTGGCCCAGACGCCGATGACGGCGACGATGACGGCCTTGGAGATGACGTCGGCGGCGACGGCGCGGTAGTTGAACTGGAAGGGGTCGGTGTGCAGCGTGAACTCGAAGGTGAAGAAGGGCAGCGCGAAGAAGGCGACGAGGCGGTTGACGGCGTCGCATTGCTCCCGAGTGAAGATGCGCCACCACCGCACCGACCCGTACCCCAGGAACAGCGCGAAGTAGAGCGGCACCGTCGCCGCCACCACCTTGTACACGTCTCCCCACCCGATCATCTTCTTCCTCCCGGCGCCGACCTTACTTCTAGCTCCTCCGAGCTAGCTAGAAAATGATCCGGTATGATCTGCACCAAAAATCTTGTGCAAGATCACAAGGTGGCGTAGCACGTAACGCGATCGCTAGCTAGATTAGTGAGTCTAGTGTGAGAGAGTGGTGTGTGTAGGGGTGGTGAGTTTTATAGCGGGAGCGAGACTGCGAGAGGGCGTGGCTTGCTCCAGCTCGGTGCCCACGTAACGGCACATGCAAGCTAAATAAATAGCGAGGGTGGATGGTGGACCAGAGCTCCAACGTCATCCCAGACTTTGATCCGAAACTCCAACGCCATCCCTGCCATCCAAAAACTTTCATGCAAATTCTAAAACTGTGAGTAACTAAGAACAAGTTGCCTGATATAAAATAAGTGTCAGTCGATTGTTAATAAAATTACACTATAACTATACTAAAATTGCACATTCTAAATAAGTGTAAATTTAGTTTTGCCAGTGTACAATTTTAGATTGACTGAAACAAACATGATGGTTTGAAACATAGGAAAATAAAAGCATGTAAACACGTGTATTCGACAATTTATGCATTAACAAAATATAAAAATCAACGAATAAAACTGATGATTGGTAAGTAGCAATTTTGATACTGAAATTGCACCTTTGTAAACTGTGCAATTTTAGTCTTACTATAGTGCAATTTTAGATTGACTGATAGTTAAGAAAATTTCAGTCGCCTGAAAATTAGCAATTCTGAAACTCCAACGCTATCCCTGTCATCCAAAACTTTGTTATATTTTTTATAGCGATGTAAAAATTCTGAATTTTTTTTAAAATGTAAATATTATCTAATATTCATCAGGTTTAACATATATTTTGCTCATATTTATAAGATTAATATTTTATCGAAAACGGTTCTAAAGTATAAAATGGACCAAAAACTTTTTTCAAAAATATGATAAAAATATATGTTGAACTTGATGCATGTTAGATAATATTTATATATTTTTAAAATTTTTTGGAATTTTTATATAGCTAAAAAAATAACAAAGTTTTGGATGATAGGGATGGCATTGGAGTTTCGGAAGGAAGTCTAGGATGACATTGGAGCTGGTCCAATCCAACACCTGTCGGACTGCCCCCCACGTTCGTTAGATCTTTATCGTTCGCTGTTCGCTTGGGATTGAAATGCTTGCATGTTATAAAATATAAAATGGACCAAAAACTTTTTTAAAAAATATGATAAAAATATATGTTAAACTTGATGCATGTTGGATAATATTTATATTTTTTAAAAAAATTTTGGAATTTTTATACAGCTAAAAAAAATAACAAAGTTTTGGATGACAGGATGGCGTTGGAGTTTGGAAAGGAAGTCTGGGATGACGTTGGCGCGTTCGTCAGATCTCAAGTATCGTTTGTTTTTCGCTTGGAATTGGAATGCTTGCGTGCATGTACGAGCGCGTGCCGTCAGAGAGATCTAGAGAGAGAGAGGGATTGCTTTGCATCGTTTTGCACAGAGAGAGAGGAGCGTTCAGGCGTGTGGGCCCTCGCTTTCGGTCGCTCCGAGTAGTGGCCACCGGCCGGTGCATGATTTTGAGTGTTCACATTGCCTTGCGCTTCCTGCGCCGTTGGATCGCTCGCCCCGCAGCATCCGTCCGTTCGGAAAGACGCGCTCTCGCGTGGCCACATCGGCCGAATGGTGCCCTGCGGGGCGTCCGATCGCCATCGCGCGGCTGAAATGAGTCTGCCGCGCCTCTCGCGGGGCCCACGTCTCTGTAGCTGCAGTGTCCACTTGCCTCCATCCATCCACTCCTCACCAGTCCCTACCTCCTCCAGCTCCGCCCCTCCCCTCCTACGCGAGATGCTGCCGCTCTCTCCGTCTCCGACCTCCACGCCGCCTCCCCTTCCCCCGGCGGGTCCAGCTTCCCCGCCCCTCTCCTTCCTTCCCCCGCTCCAGCCCTCCTCTCCGGCCCCCCTCCCGATCTCTAGCGCCGCGGCACCGCTCCACCTCTCCTTAGCTGCAGTGTCCACTTGCCTTCATCCATCCACTCCTCACCAGTCCCCACCTTCTCCAGCTCCGCCCCTCCCCTCCTGTGAGAGATGCCGCCGCTCTCCGTCTCCGGCCGCGACGCCGCCTTCCCTTCCCCCGGCGGGTCTAGCTTCCCCCGCCCCTCTCCTTCCTTCCCCCGCTTCGGCCCTCCTCTCCGGCCCCGCTCCCGATCTCTAGCGCCGCGGCACCGCCCCACCTCTCCTTCCTCTCTCCGCGCCGCCTCCACTAGCACTTCCACCGAGAGGCCAACCGGCCGTCGCCGCCCCAGTCCTCACCGGATCCGACCGCCGCCGACACAAACACAAAATCCTCTCTCCGCGTTGGTTCTTGGGGCAGATCCGTTTGCTCTGAATCTTTGACCTTGGGTCACGTTTCAACCAGGCTGGGCTCCAAGCGACGATGCTGAGGAGGGTGGTGCTGTTCGACCATGCCGCCGTCGGGGACGCGCTCCACGGCGGCGATAAGTCCCGTGGCGCGGCGTTCTTTGCGGTGTCACGGTTGCTGGTGGGGCTTGCAGCGGCCAAGTGCAGGCTGCAGCGGCCAAGTGCAGGCCGCCGGAGTGCGACTCGCTACCGCGCAGCCCGACATCGCCGCTCGACCTCAGGGCCTTCTCCGTACTCAGTGGGCATCTTCAAGTGGGTTAGAGGGCCAGAGGTATACTAATCCTCTTCTTGCTTTCCTTTCTGTATGGGCCATCGGGCCGAATGAATGAATCCGCAATGGTAACGGTCTCTTCATATGGACATAATAGTTTGAGAAGATTTGCCATAGCCTGCAACTAAGTAGGAATCAATCGCCTTTTCCTTCATATATGTGCGCACAAGATGTGTACAAAAATTTCAAGGAAAACAACAATGGGCAAAGAGCAAGATGTGCTCAAACCTGAACCAGCTACAGAGATCCTCTTCCTTTGCAGCTATGAAAATTATGGCAAGGCCTTTGTTGATGTTGCCGCGTTAAGGAAGCACGCCCATGTTCACGGCGAGAGGCAGTATGTTTGTCAGTAGCCAGGCTGTGAGAAGGTATAATAACTAAATTCAAAACTAGCTCTACTACCTTTTGTTGATGTATGTGCTTTACTGTTGGTGGGGTGAACTTATATGCAATTTAACACTGATGGATGAAATGTTTTATGCTCAACCTCTTTCTTATCTGCGAGGTGTCTGACAAAGTTATATGAGTTCTATGGTGTGCTTCATCTCTTTCATGCTCTCACCATGTGTCCTTATCTGAATATGATGCCATTGTCTTTGCATTCATTCTTCTCTTTCGCGAACCAGCATAATTAAAATGCCATTGTATCACCGTGTGTTCTTATCTTCTATACTTTTTGTGTAATTTAGAAGCTATATATGGACATAAGTTTTTTAATGAAGAATGCCATTCTATCTGTGCATTGGCCTTAAATTAGGATGGCGAAAGTATTCACGCATTCAGGATGGATGTTATTACTTAGCTATAGATTTCAGGGCCATTTATTATAGTTTTCTTTATTCAATTTTCATTATAGACACTTCAGTTTACTTTGCTTTGGATTTTTTCCTCTAAAGGTGTTAGCCTCAATTGTCTTAAACTCAGAGTTGTGTAATTTAGAAGTTATATATGGATTTAAGTTTTGTTTAGTGAAGAATATCATTCTATCTGTGCATTGGCCTTAAATTAGGATGGGGAAAATATCCATGCATTCATGCTGGCTGTTATTACTTACCTATAGATTCCAGGCCCATCTGTTACAGGTGTCCTTATTCAATTTTCATTATAGACACTTCAGTGGCTGTTATTACTTACCTATAGATTCCAGGCCCATCTGTTACAGGTTTCCTTATTCAATTTTCATTATAGACACTTCAGTTTACTCTGCTTTAGTTTTTTTCCTCTAAAGGTGTTAGCCTCAATCGTCTTAAACTCAGAGTTATGTCATTATTTAAAGTTCCTGATGCCTCACCCCTGCCCTTAATGAAGTTTCAAGTTCCCGCAAACAGATCAAGTTATCCCTTATATTTTTTGTTAGCCATTTTAGATCAAGCTCATTTGTTTGCTCCTTTCGTAAGGCATTATTCGTTTTGCCCTGCTCATGAAATTGACTGTGCATTTATGCTCACTGGTACTTTCATCCCAAAGACATCTCAATCAGCTTATCAACCAACATTATCTTTACTATTATAAAAAGAAACATTTGGTAGTGATGTGAGTCTGCCATGTACTTTGCATAATTAGATCATCAGCTGAACTAAAATGTAAGTTCTGATGAAATTGTGTACAGGTGTAGAGCTGATCTGACTGGTTGCAATTATTTGCTAAGAAGAAATAGATGTACTTGTCTTAGCATATCTACTACTTTACAATGATCTACGAACTTGCTACGGGACAAAGCTACTTCTGGAAAGTTGCCGGTTAGCGTTGGAAGGGAAACAAAACTTCTTTTGGTGACAGTGATGGTGGAAATTCAGTTCAGTCCAATGAATTATCAGGAATGGAAGATGATGATGACGGAAATTCTCTTAATGATGCTGATTTAATAGTAATGAAGCAGAGTACTGTGAAAGAAGTGTGTGTGGATCTTTGCAAACGAATTCTTTGTATCATCTCTATATTCTTTTCTGTGCTTTGCATTGAGACTTCATGTGCTATGCTGTTATCAGCTGATTGTGCTGTTTATTAATTGGTGTTATTTCCAAGCCCCGTTACTTTTGCGCTCAGGACTGGTAGGTTCATTTTTGTGCACATATATTGATAGCACTGGCAGTTGTTTCACCTTATCTGCATTTTAAAATTCTAACCAAGAAGGAATGGTATAGAATGAGAAGCCTTCGCTACAAAAACAACACATTTGAAATAACCCTGAAGCCAGCGCGCTTACAGAGCCAGGCGCACCACGGGTGCGCCAAACTTCCCTAGTAATGTACACGCTGAAATCACCGTCCATCGCATTAGTGTTAGAGAAATTTTACAGCGTATGCACTAGAATCAATACGAGCCGTCCATTTATGTTGTGAACGTGGCCTAATTAGATTGATTTTGCCTTAGTTTTTACTAACAGGGTAGTTTTTGTAGCACAATAATAGTATATTTTTGCGAGGAATGCATGCCCTCTAATATTAACTTTTCTTTGCGAGGAGTAGCAGTTGACAATAAGATTCCAGAAGCACACGCAAATAGATCGACATATATCAGCATATAAAGTTACATGTAAAAAGCCTACGAAGAAATGCTAGCATGATGCTACCACTCTAGGCGGCTCTGTCTGGAGAACAATGTCCGACGCGCCTGGAGACACTTCGTCCCCAGCGAACACCTCTGCCACCTTGCCACGCTCCGGCCCCGGCCTCAACCTAGTTGATGCTAGCCCTAACCCATCCCCGCCCTCGCATTCTCTGCAGCCTGCTGCCTCTTGCCATTCCGCTCCCCTCACTTCGTTGGCGCCACCACATTCACCGCAACCGTGCCGCTCCACCAGCCTATCCCCTGCCTGCTCAGACCACGTCGAGATTCCCTCACCGGGGGTGATTTCGACCTCTTCGTCCTCCCCGCCACGCTCGCCTGTGCTTTCACAACCTGTGACTTCCGCCTGGCAAAAGCGGACTACCCTGCCCACCACCTGTTCGACGGCTTGTCCAGCCCGCGTCCAGTTCGCCGTGTCTGATTCCGCTGCGACTCGGGTGCGACTGCTCAAGCGTCTAGAACCGCCGATTGGTACCGCTCCACTCCAGCAAGTTCCTGCGTTGCCTAGCCTCGTTCATGACGCAGCATCCAGGGGCATCTCTCCGTCTAGTCAAGCCACAAAGCAGGTCACGCAGAGTGATGCGGGTGGCTGGCATCAGGTCAGGGGGAAGCACTGGTGGCGCAAGCGAAGCACGGTTGTTTTCCCAGTCAAAGCTGCTAAGGTAGATTCCCTCCGTGATCTGCTTTTGAGGCGTGCCCGGCCGCTTGCCAGTGCTTGTTGCCGAGCCACCGTCTTTGCGTCTGCTTTCAAAGATCGCATCGCCGCTTCTTTGGCGGCGTCTCGGGGTATAAAGCGAGACAGTGCGTGCCTTCCACCCCCGAGCCGCGGCCATCTGCTATCTCAAGCGTCCCAATGCATCCAGCTAGGCCAGTTTCATCCTTCACTGCTGGAGACTCTGCTCTTCGAAGTTGAGGGAATGCTTCAAGATATGTGGCCAGGAAGCCAGAAATCTCCCAGATGGAGCAGAGCCTTTCCTCTGTGGCTCTTTTGGGGCTAAATCTGAGTGGTTTCCTCCTTTCCTCGGAGGCTCTGCTCCAGGCCATCGCCCGCGTGTTCCATCTCGGTGATGATGATCTGGAGGCATCCATGTCCAATCCCGACGTCTTCTTCTCCGCTGCAGCTCCTCTTCAGTAAGGAATGCAATTGTTGCCTCTGGGGTGTTCCAGTCGGATGATATGCATGTGTGCTTCATGGCTTGGAATCCAAGGGCAGATGCGGAGCTTCATAGAGCAAGATACAAAGTGCGTTTCTGCCTGGAAGGGGTTCCTAGGCACTGGTGGTCGGTGAAGACTGCTGAGGCCATACTGCAGGGCCACGGATTGGTTATTCCAGTGCTTGATGACCCAATGATAGCTGAGGATTCAGCATGCCTGTGTGTCTGGGCCTGGGTGCAAGACGCGAATGGAATTCCACTGATCACCACTCTTGAAGCGGAAGAGAGGGGAGCAAGGAGACAGCATCCCCTGGGCAATGTGATACAACCTATGTTTCTCTCGCACACTGTGATCATCCACATTGACAGTGTCGTTGATTTTGGACCACCAGACCAGTTCACCGACCTAAGTCACTCCAGTTACCCACTCATCCACGACTACAAGTGGCAGCTGGGAATGTGGGATGGGTCTCGCCAACTTGGAAGCGGCCCCAACCTTCAGACTGCCGTCTGCCGTCAACACAGGTCTCCCTCACCGGATAGTGGGTCTTCGGCAACTCAGGGAGGGCAGGGGTCAAGCCGCTGGTCAGGCCGGCGTGCCCCAGCTGCTAGGGGCCTAGGCCGGCAACACGGAGGACAAACCAGTGGCAGTAGTTTTCATCGCCAATACTTGGCGTCCAGGTCGCAGACACTAGTTGAGGAGTCTCTTGGGCAACTCGACCAGCCCCTGGCCGCAAACTCTGGGGGTGTGGCTCAGGCCGTTTCTCCACGGATTCCTGCCGTCCAGATTGGAACCTCCACAGAAAAGCAGCCTCTCTTTGAGCTTTCCATGCTGCCTGGTCAGAGCTCGGGCTCCCCCACAGACCTAGCCTCTGATCCAATGCAACTAGAAGCCGCGCTGTCTTTCACGCTGCATGCAGAGCAGCCGGAACAGCTTGAAAGCATTGCCCAGCCTGCAGAGAGACTGGCAGAGCCACCCCAGCATGAAGATCACATTGATCAGCCCCGGGGAACCCCAGCTGACCTAGTATCGGAGCTCACTGAGGCGTTGAAGAAACCGCTGCTGCCTGATCCCACAACCACACTGAAGCCACTATAGCTCAAGCGCCGCAGTGCGCGGTTGGCAAAGCATCCAAAGGCAAACCTGTCCATCACCGAAAGGGCAAAGCTGAACATCGCTAAGAAGCTGGGCATAGTTAACTCCACCACCAAAGCCCTCGAGGGAGAGGGTCTGCAGAAGTACGACGATGCTTTCAAAAGCCCTCTGACCAGCGACATGATTGTTGCCTTGTCTGACCTGGCACGCCTTAATGGGGCTCCAGACCTCATGCAAATCACGGGGGTCAATACCTGGGAAATGTTGGATGTGTGAGCCGCCTCGGCTCCTGCATCCGTCGAGGCCTTCTATGTCGTCAATGTCTTTCGCTTCCTCTGCATCTTATGTGTGTGTGGGCACATGTAGCCCTGCGGGTTTGACGTGTTCTGCTGTTAGTCAGTTGGTTGGGGCAGCGTTGTATGCCCTCTTCTCCTTTCATGTGAATGTGGGTCATGGAATGGATTCTCAGGCAGGAGGCCTTTGTATCAGCCACCTAGAGCACAGATTCAAGCTGTATGTCATGTGTTGGTGGGCCGTAAGGGCTGCCCTCTCTGGGAAATCTGTATTTCCACGGAGTAGGTATGAGGTCTTCGAGGGTGTACCACTGGTCGATGGACAATTTATGTAACATACTAACTTGGAATGTTAGAGGGCTTAATGCTCTGGCCAAGCGGGCAGTCGTGCGACAGGTGGTTATGGACCAAAAAGCAACCGTTGTCTGCTTGCAAGAGACAAAACTTCAAGACATTATAGCTGCCTGTGTCCAGGAGCTGCTAGGCCAAAATTTTGGGCAGTATTTCTGTTTTCTTCCTGCTCACGGTTCCAGGGGGAATCCTTATGGTAGTCTCTTCAGACCTTTTCAAGATGTCCGAGGCCAGGGTGGACACTACTCCGTTACTGCCAAGGTTACCTCAGTTATTACAGGGCAATCCTGGTATTGCACTGTTGTCTAAGGACCGCAATAGCTCTAGGAAAAGTTTATTTTCCTTCAAGAGCTTCAACTTCAACTTCTTCAGATCACCGTCCACGATGCCTGGCTCCTGTTAGGGGATTTCAATCTAATTTACAGAGACACCGACAAGAACAAACCTGTCAGGAATCGACGTCTTATAACTGCTTTCAAGACTTGTGTGGACTCGCTCTCACTCAAGGAGATTGCACTTCGGGACATTAAATACACTTGGTCCAATGAGAGAGCAAACGCCACATTAACCCGGATCGACAGGGCCTTCGCCTCCGCTGCTTGGGAGGGTTTTTTTTCCCCAGATTGCCGGTTAACGGCCCTCCCCTCTGTGGTTTCGGACCATTGCCCGCTGCTGATCACTGGGGAGGTTCTGGTCAACACCTACAAAGGGTTTCGTTTTGAGAGCTTTTGGCCCTCAATCCCGGGCTTCCATGAAGCGGTGGCTGCTTGCTGGGCAAAGCAAGTTCAAACATGGGATGCACTGCTTCGTCTGCACGCAAAGATGAGAAGAACAGCGAAAGCACTTAAGGATTGGAGTAAATTGGCTATCGGCAACAACAAACTTCAATTTGCTATTGTGGAGGAATTGATCCGCCAATTGCAGAATGCCGAGGAAGAAAGGAATCTATCAGAGTCAGAGCTCCTGTTCAGAAGGCAACTCAAGTGCAAAATTCTGGGCATTGCAGCAGTCTAAAGGCTTCGGCTTAGACAGAGATCAAGGCTTAACCACATCAGAGCTGGTGGTGCTAATACGAGGTTTTTCCACCTCAAAGTCAATGCAAGAAGGCGTAAGAACCTGGTTGGGACTGTCATGGCAGAAGCAGATCAAAGACCTCTACTGCTGGACAGTGAAAAGCACCATGAGTTTCTTACCTTCTACAAAGGCCTCATTGGGAAGAAGAAACAGAGGGACCGCACATTCAATTGGAACAGTTTGCAGCTTCCAAACCTGGATTTATCTGTCTTGGATAATCCATTTGACGAGGAGGAGGTTTGGAACGTCATAAGATCACTACCCGCAGAGAAGGCGCCGGGTCCGGACGGTTTTATAGGCACCTTCTACAAGGTTTGTTGGAATCGATCAAGGCAGATGTCATGAGTGCTTTATCTCGGCTTTTCCCTTTGCAAAGGGCAGCATCTCCATCGCTTAAACTCGCACATATTGTTACGTTGAAAAAGAAGGAGGAAGCCATGACAACCAAAGACTTCGAGCCAATTAGTCTCACACATAGTTTCGCAAGCTCTTCAAAAACTTTCGCTAACGGTTGGCTCCCCATTTAGGCGCTCGATCTCCTCCTCGCAAAGTGCTTTTGTTAAAGGGCGGTCCTTGCAAGACAACTTTATGTTTGCAAATTGTGCGGTTAAGGACCTCCACAAGAGAAATAAGGATTGCCTGTTCGTCAAGCTTGACTTCGAAAAGGCTTTTGATTCAGTCAGTTGGGAATACCTTCTCAAGCTTATGGGACGACTAGGGTTTAGCCAGAGATGGCGAGACTGGATTGCATTGACACTGGCGGCCTCCTCTTCTAGAATTTTGCTCAATGGGAGTCTTGGAGAATGTTTTTTCCATCGACGAGGGTTACGTCAGGGGGACCCGCTGTCACCGCTTCTATTCATCCTGGCCATGGAACCGTTGCACTTTCTTGTCTCTAAGGCCAAGAACTGGGGCCTTATTAGCAGCATCTCTGATAGAGTGGGCAGCTCTCAGGTTTCGCTCTATGCCGACAATGTGGCAATATTCCTGAAACCTACAACCAAGGATGTCCAGACCTTGGCTGCTCTCCTTGACCTTTTTGGGATGACATCAGGACCCAAGGTGAACATCAACAAGTGTGAGATCTATCCAATCAGATGCAACCGTGCTATCATCCAAGAGCTTCTGGCACCCTTACCGATGCAGCTCAAGCACTTCCCTTGCAAATACCTAGGGCTGCCACTTCGGCTCACTAAGTTAATAAAAGGAGATTTCATGCCGTTATTTGAGAAGATCGGTCAACGTTTGGCAAGATGGAAGGGACGGCTCCTATCCAAGGCAGGAATTTTGGTCTTGATCAACTCTGTGCTTACGTCTATAGCCGTGTACCACCTTTCAGTCTTTGATTTTAGCAAGTGGGCAATAAAGAGGATTGACGCGCTTCGGCGCAACTTCCTTTGGAAAGGGGCTCACAGATTAGGAAAAGGGGTAGCCTTAGTTAATTGGAAGTGTGTCTGTAGACCTAAAGAGTTTGGAGGGCTAGGGGTGAAAGACTTATCCACCTTTGGAAGAGCTTTGAAACAATGATGGTTGTGGTATTCATGGAAGCATCGCGACAGGCCTTGGGGGCGCTTTCAGTGCTCCGCTTCCACAGCTGATTGTAATCTTTTCAGGGCTAGCACTACAGTCGTTCTAGCAGATGGTGGTCTAACAAAATTCTGGTCTGACCACTGGCTGCATGGAAAGTGCCTCACCAGATAGCGCCATTGTGCTACCTTAAATCAAAAAACAAGATCATCACAGTGAATCAAGGCCTGCATCTTAACAAGTGGATAGAGGACCTGTCAGATATTACCACCATAGAGGAGCTTCATCAATATGTCAGACTCTGGTCGCTGATTCAGGACATCCATATTCAACCGGGTCAGGACAATTTGATTTGGCGTTGGACGGCCGACGGGAACTACAGTGCAAAGACAGCTTACTGGGTGTAGTTCCTAGGGGCTACTTGGGATGTGTACCACTCTGCGATATGGAGGGCCAGGTCAGAAGCTAAGTGCAAATTCTTTATCTGGACTACACTTCGAGGAAGAATCCTCACCGCTGATGTTTTGCAGCGGAGAGGGTGGCAAAACTCTTGGCTTTGTTTCCTCTGCGACATGTTCCCGGAGACTGCTGACCACCTATTGGCACACTGTTCTTTCACCAGGTGCATTTGGAGGAGGATCTTTACCAGCCTGGAAGGCCCCTGCCACCTCTGGCCCCCCAATCATGACGACACCTTTGGTGCCTGGTGGCTTTCCATGAGAAAGAAAGTCCACAAATCACAACGGCGTCAGTTTGATGGCCTTGTTTTCTACTCTTGTTGGAACATCTGGAAGGAACGTAATGCAGGGATTTTCAGAATGGAGTATCGTTCCGTTCTAGAGGTTTTGCAAACCATTAAGCATAACACCTCGTGTTGGACGATGGTATTCGGAGTAGATAACCTTGGCTAGTTTTTTTTTTGTTTTTGTCTCATAAACCTTGGCTACTGGCCATGCGTTCCTAAGCTTCCTATGCAAGCTTTGTAATTATTTGTTTTTTCCTCTCTGCTTAATGAATCTTGACAGCCCTTGTCAACGTTTCAAAAAAAAAAATGCTACCACTCTAGCTGCATGCTTCAACATCAGGTGGTCGATCAGGATCAGTATTGCTGCAAAAGCTACAAGCATCACCAACCAAAGCATTCCGGCAAGGCAATAGTAGTATTCTTACGTACGTAGCTAGGCACCTGATGGAGCAGAGAGAGAGGGAGAGATGTATGGTGGAGGTGGAGCGTAGCTGAGCATCTATCTGCACAAGGGGTGCAATGGCTGGTCATTCTAGCCCCAAGTTGTCCGAATTATTGTTTTCTCTGCATCTTTGATCTTGAAACGAAAAGGAACACGATGTATAAGGATCGAATTGGTGTGATCATAAGTTGGCCTTGAGAACATGCATGCGCTTTTTGCAGCATAGCGAAAGCATGAGGTTAAGACTAATCACAGTTAACAACCACATCCCGTTTGTGCTTTGCTTTCGTCTCTTTTGGATGTGGGTGTACGTGTGGGGGCTGTGTACATCACTACATGTACACGTGTAGAGGTCGGAACGATTTTTCCATTAACTAAAAAACTCGGCTTCTTCTTGCTCCTCTAGATATGCCACTGCCTTGTATGACTGGATATGCTTTGCTCCTAGTGAACTTTAGCAGAGGCTCTAAAACAAAATCTTCTCTATATTTAGAGTCTTTTGTACTTTATCAATTTGGCCCTGTTCTCTCCAGCTTATCTAATCTGACTTATCTCGTAATTTCGAGAATTTCCTGAGATGGCCTCGAGAGTCGGATGCCCTTGGTTTTGGCTACTCGGGCCGGCCCGGCATGGCCCGAAGTGTTGGTCGGGCCCTTGCTGGGCCTTGTTTTGGCTATCCTGGCCAGCCCGGCATGGCCCGAAGTGTTGGTCGAGCCGTGTCGGCCCGTTTGGGTTCGGCCCGAGGCATGACGGGCCCGGGCCGGGCTGGCCCGGCACAGCCCAATTCCCAGCACTAGTTGAGTTGCTGCCACACAAATATAGTAGTAATATCACTATCCAAAGTTCCAAACCGAACATTAACAGATGTCCAACATAATTAACCATGTACATGCATCAATTAATTATCATCGTGCATGTCGTCTGAGATAAACACCGGTGTTGCTCGAGCTCTGCACGATCGACTAATATGCTGATCCACTACGCACACAGGATTGATCATTGATGATTTTATAGATTTTGTACTACCCCGTATGTATGCATGTATGTGAATATATATTAGGGAGTATGAGTGTATTTTGGTCAGGTATTTCTCTTGGTGCAACTACGTACGATCTCAGTACAAAAGTTATATGTGAAAGATCGAGATGTCGCCTAGAAGGGGGGGGGGTTGAATAGGCGATTAAAAAATTAACTCAAGTTATAAGATAACACAGCGGAAAAGCAATATCAGACTGTTCGATGTGAATATCAGATATCGGACTATCTGATATCAATATCGGACACTCCGATATGAAATTAGGGCAAAAGTAAATCTGAGCAAATCTGAGCTTCGTGGCACCAAGTAGAGGCCCTGCAACAAATCTTTTTGCACACACGCTCCTGCTACACAAGAAGATCTGAGAAAAACTAAACTAGAGCAAGTAGAACAATGAACACAAGAACACAAGGATATTTTTCCCGAAGTTCGGATCCTTGAGGGGATCCTACTCTCCGTTGAGGAAGGCTAGGTCACACTTTAGCCCGGGTCACTCTTGACCCTCTCCTCACCGAGTTGCACGATGCACTCTCGGGCTTACTCCTTGATTCCTTCCCTTGCGGAGGTGGAATCCAACCTGCACAAACTTTCCTCGGCCAACCACACGAAGCTTTGGTGGCTCGAGGGCGACTCTAGCCGTCTAGGGCCCCCAATCTCAAGGGTGACAAATCCGTGAAAAGCGCTTGAAGATGAGAAGAGTGCTTGAGGAAGATGAAGTTCTTCAGATCTTGCACCAAGATTCAATCTCTCCAACTCACTAAATGATGGGATGGATTAGATCTCAACGGAGTGGGAGAGAGGAGGTTTGGAAGCTCAAGAACTCAAGATGTTCGTGTGAGAATAGGAATGAACCGTTCTTAAGCTGAGCTAGGTGAGAAGGGGGTTAAATACCAGCCTTTACAGAGCCGTTGTGACTGGAGGATATCGGAGTATCCGATGTCACATCGGATACTCCGATGTCAAATGACAGAGCGGGTCACATCGGAGCAAACATCGAGTCACATCGGATACTCCGATGTTCTCTTAATTCGCATGAGGGGTCAACATCGGATACACATCGGAACCATATCGGATAGTCCGATGTTTAAAAAGATTTCAAACAGAAGGGGTAACATCGGAGTGACATCGGACACACATCGGATACTCCGATGTTAAAAGACAAAATAGCGACAGAGGGGGTCATATCGGATACACATCGGAGTGACATCGGATACTCCGATGTGAAAAGTGTCCAAATGACCTAGAAAAAGTTTGGGATGAAATCTAAGTGCAAAATTTTTCCAATAAGCACACAAATCATCTAACAATCCATTTTTCATCGCATCCCCCTTAATAGTACGGCTTGTCCTTAGACTCAAAATTAAAACAATTGGAACTAAGTTCTAAGGACCAATGCTTGAAACAACTTTCTCACCAAAAACTCTATGGACGGTGTGCATGTTCAACTAGAAGTTTGTACCTGTCCATATTCTCAATAAAACTCATTAGTCCATAAATTGTTTGTCATTAATCACCAAAATCAACAAGGGGCCTAGATGCAATATCAATATGCTACGATTAGTAAGCTACTGTATGTTTGTATGCATGCAATGCTAGCTATATACGCGAGTAATAAATTAAGCTATGGTATGGGCATACCGTATTCGTATTACGTATGTACGTATCTGGCAGGTATGAGAGTACGTACCTGATAAACCAAAACCTAAGTGGTAGAAATTAACAACCTTAACTAATTTAACGAAGACAGAAGTGGTGACACGAGTCTCCTTGAAATTCTTCCACTCTGTCTAAGGAGCAATACCATTACGCTTAGGACAGTTCCCATAACAACATAGTGAACTCAGAACAAATAGCAAAAGATGATACATCCCTATAGAACTAAAACATCACTAAGGTACCAAACTCACTCCATACTACGAGAGCTCTAAAACCTCTTAACTGTCTACTATATGACACTAAAGTCACGGACCAACCCAAAGAATAGTCAGCACCATAGCACCAGAACTATAGCATAATCATGTCCCTTAAAGCAAATAAACATAGCATCAAACTCAGAGATTATATTATTTCATAGTATCACCAAATCATAATTATTGATATCATCAACTTTACAAACATGAATACAACGCAGTCCCATACCCATCCTATGGTGCCACATTGTGTCGAGTCTTTTGGTAATTTGTCAATTTTATACTAATTCAATCTTACTTTCTTTTCTAACCTAACAGCTTAAATCTTATTTCACTCCCTAAAGGACCTCTGACTGCTTACGATACCAAGCAGTAACACCCGGCTCTCTCTGAGCCCAAGATGTTACTAAGACCCTATTTCTATAAAATTTCGACAGCACCTCCCCTAAATATGGACATCCACTCAGCAGACAAAGAAACACAGTTCATATGTATATATCATACCATATCCATCATACTATCTACAATGAACAACAACCCACAATACCACAAGTTTATCCATCCACATTTTATCCAAAGCACAACTGTCCAATCTAAACCAAAGGCCAACAGCCGACCTTACTTACCTGGTTCCTTCTTAGGTATGGAGGGGCAACAACATAAGACTGCGCCACCATAATACTAACTCACATACATAAACATTTATACAACAGGATAGTGAAGGTTCAAGGCACTGATTTATTTATTCTATGTTATGTGGTTGGTAGTATTTCGGTGTGAGTGGTGCAAGTGCGTGAGTGAAACTACCCGCCCGCGCATGCCATCGTCCCTGACTACCTAAAAAAACAAAGGAAACAAGAGTGAGTCCAAGACTCAGCAAGCACATATTTAATCAAAGGGACATAAATGCATAACTAATCAAAGGAGCATATGGAAATAAAAACGTCATATTAACAACATTGAAGCACAATCATTAACACAGGTCAACTATTTCCAAACATGTATCCATAAGTGCCATGCACACATAACATCCATATCCGAACCAATCATATCACCCATATACGAACACAAATCCATAAATGCAATGCAATGCAGGATGCACCTCTTCTCTGTAGCATATACCGGTATAGTAAGGATTCACCCGTCGATGACATCCTTATTGTCCCGTTCTTTTTCATACGGGGTCCAAACATAACCTTCACTCCCGTGGAGTGCCTACTCCGGTAGGACTTAGGGCCCCAAGTCATGGTCATATGGTTTTCTCACCGACCTGGCAAAGGCACTCCGGACTAGTCATATGACCATTCACCGACTTGGCCCATGCACATGAATGCAAAATGATGCAAGTCCACATATAATCACATCCCATGTATCATCAAGCTTTAGAAAGTTTAATTCATCCACTCGAGTTACATGCATAAATATACCAATGGGTCTTAAAAGAAACTTCACGGTGAAAAGACGAAACGGATAAATCACTTTGAATAAATATGCACTTGCCTCTTTACCGAACGAAGCCAATAGATGCGAAGATGGCTCCGGCCCAAAGCGACTCCGCCTACATGCCAAGCATACCATATTCACAACCATATAATAGCAATACTAAGCATCAAGCAGTCTAGCCTTTCTAAATTTCCCAAACCCTTCGGTATTACCTAACACATTCATATCAAACACCATTTTAATCCTTACCTTTCTAGGCCATATAAAGTTTGACCATCTGTTCGCCATATTATTTACTAATAACTCATTAGTTGGATCAACCGTATCAAGTAACCTTAAACCATAACCAAATTATTACCTAAATCCTTTAAGTTATTTAAGATTAACCCCCTTTTTGATTCTTTGTCTCATATATTATCTTACTTAGCCATTATCTAAACCAAATTGTCATTAGCATATTTAAAAAGATCCCATCGTGACCTAAACTGGATAGCAACGTTCTAAAGGCCATATCTCCCAAACCGCATACCCAAAACACGCGTTCTAGGATCATGTGAAAAGCTAGAACCATAACCTACCTTTCTCATCACATGCTCGAGCTCTGATTCTTGCCATAAGCAGCTCATATATATAAGCCTCATCCTACCAATACATGCGTTTCCATCGTCTAACTCGAATTTCAACCTTACGGTTCCTAATCCCGAGGTGGCGACATCTCCTAAATCCCATCAAGGCCAGCAGTATAGCTTAACACATGGTTACGATAACAAAAGAATAATAATTAAGTCTAATCCCAATCCCCAACTCTAGTATCACCCGTTACCATGACATTCGCCCGGAAACCCGGAAATCTGGAATTTCCGAACAGCCGGCTTGCAACGGCCGTAATTCCCAAACCGCTTAGCCAATCAACGCATTATAGGACTCTATGAAAAGATAAAGACACAAACTATGATTTCTAAAATATGAATTCGCTCTAAACCCCGACCAAACTGCCCCTAATTATGCTCCCCAAGATGCTGCTACGACAGTCCAAAACTGTGACCCAACCAAATCCGGACAGCTGGCTTGAGAAGGCCGTATCTTCTAGACCACTTGGCTGATTCTCGCGTTCTAGTACTCTACGGAAAGATAAAAACATAAGCTACGAATCTTACAATATCAATTTCTTCAGAATCTCGACCTAAGTACCCTGAAATTAGGTCGCAAGCCTCTGCATATGCGATTCCATCTCCAAATCAAGGAATTTCGAGCTAGGGTTTCTAATCCCCCCTCAAATCCCATCCTAATCCTCAATTAGAACATTAATTTTTGCAGAGGGAAACATCAATTTGGTTACCTTTATGGGGATTTTGGTCCAAACCCTAAACTCCTTTTTCTCTTCTTCTACCTTCCTCCTTCTTCCCTTCTTCTACCTTGGCCTACAAGAAGATTAGGGGCTGCGGCTTGCTGGCGGGCGTTGGTTGAGGCGGCGCCGGCCGAGGAGGACGGTGGCTATTGCTGGGCGGTGAGGGCGGCGATCACAGTGAGGCAGAGGGAGAGGCGGCGGCTTGACTTGGGACGGCTGGGGCCGGGCGGCGTCGCGTGCGGCTCGGTCAAGACGGCGGGCGTCAGAGCTAGAGCAACGGCGGCCGGCGAGTAGCAGCGCGATGGCGAGGTGGAGGCCCAAGGCGCTTGGGACGACGACGACCAGTGGCGGCGTGGAGGTGGCCAGTGGTGGCATGGTGACTCGGTGTGGAGACGAGAGGAAGGCCGTGGTGAGGCGTGAGGGAGGAGGCTGGCGACGGTTGCTCTGTTAAGGAGAGGGAGGGTTCTAGAGAGAGGAAGAGAGACCTAGAGGATGGAGGAGAGACAAAGAAATGGGGGAGAGGTAGCAACCTGCCTCTAGAAGACTCCCCTGCGATGGCTATTTGGGGCAGTGGCCGGCTGGGCCAACTGGGCCTGGCCGGCCCCCCTCTCTTTTTTTTTTCTTGGTATCACAACCGTGGATTGCCTAGGTGGCAGGTATTACCACATATTTATTGTTTTTTATTTTTTAAGACACGGACCCACATGTAAGCCTCAAGCCCCCTGTTCTTCTTCCTCTCCCCCTTCTTCCTCTCTCAGGCATTTCATCGAGCATGTGGCACACAGCTCCTGGCCAACCGATCTCCTCCGCAAGCTCGAGCGATCGGTGGTGCTGTCCTCTCTCTTCATCAAGCATGTGGCGCGCAGCTCCTGGCCGGCCGATCTCCGCAAGCTCGAGCGGCAGGTGGCGCTGTCCTCTCTCTTCACTCCCCCGTCACCGCCTAAGTCCGCCGATGAGCCGCCGTCACGGAAGCCGAGGCCGAACACGAAGGCCCTGAAGATGGCGTGCATCCCTGCCACGTCAGCGACGAGCGCCACCACCAGGACGCCGATGGGCGCCGAGCACTCGCGCATCTTGCCGACAAGCTCCCCCTCTGCTGCGCACCGCGCCAGCCGCACTAGCAAATGGACGGACGACGAGGTAGCTCACCGTGATAATGGCGGTGCCGGTGACGAGCGCGGTGGCAGTAGTGAGAGACATGGAGACGAGGCCCAGGTCACCAGCGCAAGGGAAGAGAGAGAGAGAGAGAGAGAGAGAGAGAGAGAGAGAGCGGCGCACCGAGACGGCGAGGCCACGAGGTCGCCGGCGAAGAGGGCGGTGGAGGGAAGAGGGAGAGGGAGAGGGAGAGGGAGAGGGAAGACAAGGGAGAGGGAGGGAGATCTAGGGGAGAGAGGGAACCTCGAGAGTTGGAGGGAGGAGACGATGGGATCCGGCGGAGGAGGCAGAGCAACGGCGGCGGAGGCGGCTCTGGCGGCGCGTGGCAACTCCGGCGGCGGGGTTCCGGCGAGGAGGTGGCGCGGCGAGGGAGAGGGAGAAGGCCCGTGAGAGAGAGAGGGGGGGGAGAGAGATGGCAGGGGAGGAAAAAATATTTTTAAGAAAATAAAATTCCACTGTGTTGCTCTAGGAGAGGAAGAAAAACAGGGCTTGAGGCTTACATGTGGGTCCGTGTCTTAAAAAATAAAAACAATAAATATGTGGCAATACACGCCACCTAGGCGATCCACGGTGGCAAAACCACCTCAAAACCGCCCACAGGGGTTATTTGCACCGGTTTCAATAGTTCGGTGGCTAGGTTACCCGGTTTTGGAGCTCAGGGGGTGATGTGCGCCCGAGTCCATTGTTCAGGGGGTAAGTAGACTTTTCCCATATTTATATATTTTGCGTAGTTATCTTATGGAATATGTATTACGAGCTGGAGTATTAGATATGAATCGAAACAGGTAGTGGATGATAAGTCATTAGTAGCAAGAAAGATAAACGTGCGATCAATACCTCAGCGGTTAAAACGAAATGTTCCTCCAGCTTGTTATGTCAGAAACACCAATAGCATAGGATTTCAGTACGCAGCTATGATATATTTTGGCAGCGAGAATGGATTTTTCATATGTACGTGGAATCATATGTCCATATGACTCATCTAATTTCATGTGCATGTGAAGTTGATTTTTCCTTTGGCAGCTTCCTGAGCTGAACTTTCGTTTTGACTGTAGCTAGCTATTTTTTTAAAAAAAAACTGAAAAATTAATCTGACGTGGTATTGATGAGTACTCACCCATGCCGAACATGGCCATCCCTGTGCCTGACTTGGACATGATGAGCACGGAGCCCTCGAAGGCGCTGGGCAACGAGATGTGCAGCCTGTCAATCAGTTTCAGAAGCAGAAGCAATTTCATCAGATATATAGCACACTGCAAATTAGCTCACTAATTAATCGGGTGCTCTATTTGGAGAGCAGATAAGAAATGAGAAGTAAACTGCAGCACCAGCAGGCAGAGCCTGCATGTGAAGCTAGCATTAATTAGATCGAGCAAGATGCATACAGTGCAGTGCATGCAGGTGTTCTACACGTCAGAACACACGTAAGTCTATGTCTATGTGACTCTGTGGGTGTAGCAACGTTGAGCTT
Organism: Olyra latifolia; assembly: GCA_036346145.1. Taxonomy (NCBI): domain Eukaryota; kingdom Viridiplantae; phylum Streptophyta; class Magnoliopsida; order Poales; family Poaceae; genus Olyra; species Olyra latifolia. The sequence goes on along the minus strand of CM070523.1, from coordinate 4,257,900 downwards.
AGTGCTGGGAGTTTGGGCCGGGCTGTCCGAGCCGGCACGGGCACGGCCCGATTTTTCAGACCCAAAGCACAGCACGGCACGAAGCGGAATGGGCCGGGCCATCACAGCCCGAATGGCGTGCCAGACCGGGCCTGAAAATCAGGCATATCAGGTCGCCCGGCCCGAATCGAGCCATGATCAGTAAATAACTTTTTTTAAATTGTTTCTTTGCTCGTATGACTTTCGGTTCAACATGGAAGTTGTAGAGAATTTCGAGACACATCTTTTTCGTGTTGACAACGTTTTCATTTGAGCAACTTATGAATTTATAAAAAAATATTTAGTGTGCTGTCTGCTGTAGTGTCGGCGGTACCATACCTGTTAATTCCTTTTTTCGAGGTCTTCCATTGCTCGGATGAATTTTCGTTGAACACGAAAGTTGTAGAAAATTTTGAGACGAATCTTTTTCATGTTGACAACCTTTTCATTTGAACAACATATGAATCTTATTCTATACGTCAGAACACACGTACGCCTATGTCTATGTGACTCTGTGGGTGTAGCAACGTTGAGCTGCTGCCACACAAATATAGTAGTGGTTATATCACTATCCAAAGTTCCAAACCGAACATTAACAGATGTCCAACATAATTAACCATGTACATGCATCAATTAATTATCATCGTGCATGTCGATACAGATAAACACCGGTGTTGCTCGAGCTCTGCACGATCGACTAATATGCTGATCCACTACGCACACAGGATTTTTTTTTTTAACGAACGGGCAGGCGCTCTGCCATTTCATTAAAAGGAAAGAACTGTACAGCTATACAAAGAGGGGAGGATAGGGGGGAGAGGGAGGGATAGAGTCAGTGAAGGCTACAGGCTAGGGAGGAGGGGAGCTGTGGCCCCCCACTAACAAGTCATCTCTAATAAATGCGACAACTTGACTTGGGGGGAGGGAGACGCTCTGAAACACCCGACGATTGCGCTCTTTCCAGATGTGCCAGATTGTGAGGATGACTAAGCCATTGAAGACGCGGCAATGATGTTTGGGCCTTGTTTTGGCCGTGTGCTTCCACCAGGAGAGAAAGCCACTCGGTTGAAGGTTATGAACCGAAGGAACAGAGGCAGGATCTCACGCCAGACCAGCTTGGCGAAAGGGCAGCAGGCACAAATGTGCACGGCCGTCTCAGGACACCCGGAGCAAAGGGGACAAACGGGTGGGCGGGGCCACCCCTTCGCACTAAGAACTCCTATCCAAAGCGGGCCGCCTTACCCTGATCAAGGCCACGCTCTCGGCCCTCCCTACCTACTTTCCGACCGTCTTCCGCATATCCATTGGCGCGCTCAAGAAAATCGACAAGATTCGTCGCTCCTTCCTGTGGGGTGGCATGGACAATACCCCGGGGGGCCGCTCTCTGGTCAACTGGCGGACGGTCTGCCGTCCTACCCTCCTAGGTGGCCTCGGAGTCCTCGACCTCTCTCGCTTTCACCGTGCCCTCCGCCTCCGCTGGCTTTGGCTCACGTGAAAAGCTCCACTAAAACCTTGGATCGGACTTCCAACTCCTTGTGATGCATCAGACCTCTCCCTTTTCAGGGCTGCCACAGTCGTTACTCTCGGAGACGGTCGCACTGCTGACTTTTGGCAAGACAAGTGGCTTGACGGTCAGGCGCCTTGCCACATCGCGCCGCACATTTTCAGCATTACCAGAGGCAAGCACCATTCTGTCCAGCAGCAACTTTGCGGCCATCGATGGGTCCGCTCCGTGCGCCACCTCAACTCCCCACTTTAGCTCCAAGAATTTATCCGTCTTTGGAATCTCTTGCGCACGGTTAGCCTTCGTCCGAACCAACCAGATGACATCACCTGGACTGCAGAACCCTCTGGCTCCTACTCCGCGCGGTTTGCATACCGGCTTCAATTCCTACGAGCGACCTCCTTCTCCCCGGCCTCTCTCATTTGGAAGGCCCGCGTTGAAAGTAAATGCAAGTTCTTCGCCTGGTCCTTCAGCCGGGGCAAATTCAACTACGCGCACAGGATTGATCATTGATGATTTTATAGATTTTGTACTACCCCGTATGTATGCATGTATGTGAATATATATTAGGGAGTATGAGTGTATTTTGGTCAGGTATTTCTCTTGGTGCAACTACGTACGATCTCAGTACAAAAGTTATATGCTACGATTAGTAAGCTACTGTATGTCTGTATGCATGCAATGCTAGCTATATACGCGAGTAATAAATTAAGCTAGGGTATGGGCATACCGTATACGTATTACGTACGTACGTATATGGCAGGTATGAGAGTACGTACCTGTTTGCGACGCAGGCCCAGGTGATACCGACGAAGCTGGCGTAGATGTTGGGGTTGCGCGCCAGCTTTCGCGCCACTACCTTCACCAGCGCCCACAGCGACGGCTTGCTGCCGCTCACCGCCACGACGCCATCGTCGGGGTCGGGGACTACAGCCGCCGCGGCTCTGTTGCCGTTGCTGTTGGCCTCGACGTCGACCATGACCGGCGACTCGGGCAGCGCGCCCTCGGAGTCGGCGCCGTCGACGTACATGCCGATGGCCGCCTTCCTGACCTCAAGCACGAAGAGCAGGAGCGTGAGCCACACGATGGCCTGGAAGATGGATGTTAGAAATCGGAAGAGCACACACTATATGGACACACACACGCACACAGTAGTCAAGACAAGAACACAAGCAACTGGAGTTTTCTTTGGTACTGCACACCGCAGTTTTTTCTTTCTTTGCTACTGAATCAAAATCATGACGCTAAGTACATGTTTAAATAGATACACTAGCAGCCCATGAATGCATGCGTAACCGAGCACTACTCCCATGATCTGCTAACAACTAGCCACTACTATTCTTCTCGCATGCACACGCGTCCCACGAGATCCTGCATGCACGCAACCACTACTGACCCAGCCATACTTGACCAAGTATTCCTAATTACATGCTTTAATCAAAGAAACTAATTAAACTAGTCTAGCATGCACGTCTGGCCGCGTGCTCCACGCTTGCCTGAACCTTCACAGTGCCGCACCTTTTGTCCTGAATCCGCAAGTCCGCAGCGTACCGCTACTTGGATCGGTACATCTACACGATCCAATTCTCCTGCTACAGGAACACTCCATGCAACACTTGCTGGTACAACTCATGCACCCCGCCGATTGCACCATACACATGCAAATATGCTAAAGCAAAAACAAAGTCTAGATTATTTGCTAACAATGGAGAGCTGGACGACGAGCTGCTGCGCCCACTCGCCGTACATGGCCCTCGCCATGGGCACGCCGACGACGAGCGAGTGGGTGAGCGTGGAGAGCGAGAAGCTGGTGATGGACCAGCTGACGGCGCAGGCGCCGCCCTTGCCGAGAAACCTGGCCCAGACGCCGATGACGGCCTTGGAGATGACGTCGGCGGCGACGGCGCGGTAGTTGACCTGGAAGGGGTCGGTGTGCAGCGTGAACTCGAAGGTGAAGAAGGGCAGCGCGAAGAAGGCGACGGGGCGGTTGACGTTTTATAGCGGGAGCGAGCCTGCGAGAGGGCGTGGCTTGCTCCGGCTCGGTGCCCACGTAACGGCACATGCAATGATGCAAGCTAAAGAAATAGCGAGGGTGGATGGTGGACCAGCTCCAACGTCATCACAGACTTTGATCCGAAACTCCAACGCCATCCCTGTCATCCAAAAACTTTTCTGTAAATTCTGAAACTGTGAGTAACTAAGAGCAAGTTGTCTGATAATAAAATAAGTGTCAGTCGATTATTAATAAAATTACACTATAACTATACTAAAATTGCACATTCTAAATAAGTGTAAATTTAGTTTTACCAGTATACAATTTTAGATTAACTGAAACAAACATGATGGTTTAAAACATAGGAAAATAAAAGCATGTAAACACGTGTATTCAACAATTTATGCATCAACAAAGTATAAAAATCAACAAATAAACTGATGATTGGTAAGTAGCAATTTTGATACTAAAATTGCACCTTTGTAAGCTGTGCAATTTTAGTCTTACTAGAGTGCAATTTTAGATTGACTGATAGTTATGAAAATTTCAGTCGCCTGAGAATTAGCAATTCTGAAACTCCAACGCTATCCCTGTCATCCAAAACTTTGTTATATTTTTTATAGCTATTGAAAAAATTCTGAATTTTTTTAAAATGTAAATATTATCTAATATGCATCAGGTTTAACATATATTTTGCACGCTCCAACGTCATCCCAGACTTTGATCCGAAACTCCAACGCCATCCCTGTCATCCAAAAACTTTCATGCAAATTCTGAAACTGTGAGTGACTAAGAGCAAGTTGCCTGATAATAAAATAAGTGTCAGTCAATTATTAATAAAAATATATGTTAAACTTGAAGCATGTTAGATAATATTTATATTTTTTAAAAAAACTTTTGGAATTTTTATACAGCTAAAAAAAAAGTTTTGGATGACAGGGATGGCATTGGAGTTTCGGAAGGAAGTCTGGATGACATTGAGTGGTCCAATCAACGCTGTCGGATTGCCCCCCACGTTTGTTAGATCTTTATCGTTCGCTTTTCGCTTGGGATTGGAATGCTTGCATGTTCTAAAATACAAAATGGGCCAAAAACTTTTTTCAAAAATATGATAAAAATATATGTTAAACTTGATGCATGTTAGATAATATTTATATTTTTTAAAAAAAATTTGGAATTTTTATACAGCTAAAAAAATAACAAAGTTTTGGATGACAGGGATGGCGTTGGAGTTTGTCGGACTACCCCTCGCGTTCGTCAGATCTTATCGTTCGCTTTCGCTTGGAATTGGAATGCTTGCATGTTCTAAAATATAAAATGGATCAAAAACTTTTTTCAAAAATATGATAAAAAATATATGTTAAACTTGATGCGTGTTAGATAATATTTATAATTTTTAAATTTTTTTTGGAATTTTTATACAGCTAAAAAAACAGAGTTTTGGATGACAGGGATGGCGTTGGAGTTTCGGAAGGAAGTCTAGGATGACGTTGGAGCTGGTCCAATCTAACGCCCGTGGGACCACCCCCGCGTTTGTCAGATCTCAAGTATCGTTCGTTTTTCGCTTGGAATTGGAATGCTTGCATGCATGTACGAGCGTGTGCAGCCAGAGAGATCTAGAGAGAGAGGGATTGCTTTGCATCGTTTTGCAGAGAGAGAGAGAGAGAGGCGCATTCAGGCGTGTGGGCCCTCACTTTCGGTCGCTCCGAGTAGTGGCCACCGGCCGGTGCATGATTTTCAGTGTTCACATTGCCTTGCGCTTCTAATAATGTACACGCTGAAATCACCGTCCATCGCATTAATGTTGGAGAAATTTTACAGCGTATGCCTACGAGAGGTAGATGGATTGACATCAGCGTGCCATCAACTCTACGTAGCAATAACCAACAGCAGAAAATGCATGCGCTTTTTGTAGCATAGCGAAAGCATGAGGTTAAGACTAATCACAGTTAACTACCACATCCCGTTTGTGCTTTGCTTTCGTCTCTTTTGGATGTGGGTGTGTGGGGGCCGTGTACATCACCACATGTACACGTGTAGAGGTCGGAACGATTTTTCCATTAACTAAAAAACTCAGCTTCTTCTTGCTCCTCTAGATATGCCACTGCCTTGTATGAATGGAGATGCTTTGCTCCTAGTGAACTTTAGCAGAGGCTTTAAAATAAAATCTTCTCTATATTTAGAGTCTTTTGTACTTTAGCAATTTGGCCCTGTTCTCCCTAGCTTATCTAATCTGCTAATCTGACTTATCTCATAATTTCGAGAATTTTCCGAGATGGCCTCGAGAGTCGGATGAGTTCACAAGGTGCCCGTCTAAATGAGCATGATCATGATCATGTGTACCCTTCAGTTTTGTGGTATCTATTGGTGTGGCATACTACTGTATTTTTGTGGATGGTGCATAAATTGCGCCATCTGAAACTATTAGCTAGTAGTTCTTTTGTTGACGGCATTATGCACACCACATTTGCAATATTCCAAGCAGCTGGCAGAACTAAGAACTACCAAGCCAGGATCCGTTTTGTTGAAATATCACCGTTGCCATGCAGATTAGATTACATATTTGAAACCAGACCATGGAAGTTACAATTTATCTACGTTACACTACCTTTTTTTACAGCTTATTTACTAATATTTTGTATACTTATTTGCTTATCTCCATATTAAAAAGCCGTATGGTTTAGCATTTTTTAGTCTGACTTTTTAATGTCGAAACCGTCTATCAAAGCTCTCCAAATCAAGTTGAATGAAAATCGGATTCTCTAAGCCAACTTTAGAAGCTCTTGAAATTTAACTCATAAGAAAATAGATAAGCCTAGTGTTACACCAGCATTTAGGCCCTGTTTGGCACAGCTCCAGCTCCCAGCTCCACCTCAGAGCTGGAGTTTGTAGGTTAAAATAAAGTGACTTAAGTTTATATTTTTAATTTAAAATGTAAATAAGATGACTCACATACACATCCTCAATGTACCCACAATTTCAGCTCCATGAATTTCTGGAGCTAGGAATAGGGTGCTCCACCAACTCCACCAATTTGGTGGAGCTGGAACTGTGCCAAACAGAGCCTTAAAATGAGTTTTGCCGTTTTCCTTGTGGATCAATTCCTGAGAGTTGTCACTGACTAAGTAACAGCAAGAAGAACAGGCTCAAAACGGAACCTTAGCGCCACTAGGCTTCCCCTCGCCGCCACCACCACGGGGTAATCACAAAATGTTTTCTTCCCTCTCTCCGAAATCGCGCAGAGCGCATTCAGCGCATCACATTCATCAACTCAGAAAGATGCATGGCCATGGCATTTCACACTTGCTATTGGTGAGTTCTGAACTGCTTGTTGCCGAATCTCGCTGTTGTTGTGTGCAGGTTGGTGGAGGCTCGTGGCACATGATCCGGATTCAAGAACGGCCTCATCTGCGCGTGGGGGCTCGACTTCACCAAGGTGCCACCGCCGTCGGGGTCGTCGGCGGCCGACCGGTACGCGGTGAGACAGCGGTCATACGCCGGCCGGCTTCAGATATTCAACAGGACGTTGAAGAAGGCGGTGGTGGAGGACAAGTGCTGGACCGACCCTTACCCGCAGCCGGCGAATATTGGCTGATCGACTCATCGCCGGCGACGGATGAAGCACGGTAGTCAGTAACAAAGTTGAAGCATAGTATATACTTCAAAAGGAATAATGCATTGGGATATATTCCTCAAAATTTACAATGTGGTCGAGATATTAGTATATCTGGTATGTTGACTATTGAAACATACACTATTTCCTTCTATAGTATTTTGTTATCAACATTCAACTAGCATTTGCTTTCAAAATGATTTTATCAAGGAAATCAAACTTGTAACCTTCTATACTTAACTCGAAGATGTGATGAAAGTTTAAACATGTTACGCTATCTTGTATGCTAACATATTCTTACATTATCTACACCGACTTTAATTTGTATACATTACTTCTTCATTATCGCCATGTGTTCTTGTCACACATAGGTGTTGATGGCATGAAGATTGCAAAGGAGAAAGGCTATTCGATGTTCTCTACTTGGATCTTTGTTCACAAAAAGTTTCTTGAGGAAGTTTAGTCATGTAATATTTTTGTTGTGAAGGTAAGAAACTGCTGTCAGTTTCTTCTTGTGTTCTTTTTGTTTGAAATACTTATTTTTCAGTAGGTTTCAGATAATTTTTTTTTGTTGTGGAAGGTATTGAGCGATCTGCCAAGCTTGCTCGTGACCTACTTTATTCTAACTTAGCTTGTTTAACCTAATTAGCGATCGTGTCTCTTTCTATTCTGGTAAAGAAAACATGGCGAGATAAATGAAAGACACATGGTTCTTTGAAGCAGACATTCCATATTCTAAAGTGCTTCTGGCTTTAAACCCGTAAACCTGTTATGGAAAGTATAAAAATACCAATCACATAGATGTCTTTTATTTATTATTAGGTGGTCGGTAGCAACATCTATTAATGTCTCAAGCATGCATGCTCGTACACTTTGGAAGGTAGTGAATTGTCCAGAACACCTTTTATTTAGAGGCAGTCTTTTGGACTGAAAATTGTCACCCTCTGCCATACATAAGCCTTTCCTGAATGATTACTTAAATGAAAACGAGAGGCATGCCTGTAACACATCAATTTGGGAGATTGATGACATTGGTCAACAGTTCAACGATATCTCTCACTGTTATATGGTGTTACACATACGAACATGATTTCTCAATCAATATAGGTTCTACACCTCCTTGGAGTAATCAAAGCATGCGTGACGGTAAATCTGCACTGGCAGGTTCAGCCATGTTTTTATCACCTTGATTGCTTTTGAACTGTCTCTGATGGACAAACTATTGTTGCATGCTTTTGGATTTCTGGTGACTTTGTATTTTGCATATCGATTAAGCTACTCCTTGTTTTTGCTTTAGGATAGCTATTTTGAAAACTAAAGTTCTGAGTTTATCTTATGCATCTTTGGTGTCGACTGTTACTTTGATATGTTTATTTCGTTGTTGTCTTTTGCACTAGGGCAATGTTATCTCGACCCCAGCAATAAAAGGAACAATATTGCCGGCATCACAAGGAAAAGTATAATTGATGTTGCTCGAGCAAAGGCTTCGAGTAAATTGCTAGTCAATACCAATATACCGCAAATCGACAAACCAATGTGGTTAACTTGCATTATGTTTTGTATAGGAGATTTACTTTGTGATTATTGCTTTGATAGAGCTTGACAATAGCATTGGGCGATCAAAACTAGGAAGTGGGGATTAGTGTGCTAGATGAGCCCATATTTTTTATGGCATTTCTCAAGCCTTATATTTCCATTATGAATGTAAAAGAGTATCTATTTTTCCATTCTTCCAAGAATAAATTTGTGCTTAGATCTATATGGGCTATAGCTACATGGTGAATGGAGATAGACCTTGTTTTTCCTAGTGATGTTTGCCCAAATAGGGAAGGTGAAACATTGTTTTGAAGCCATCATAGAAAATCATTGCAGATGGTCTCATTTTTTAGTGTTATCTTAATTATTATATTTTGTTTCTTGGAAGGTTGAGGAGCGGCTTGTGTCGGTGGATGAACCGCTTGATCTTGATGAAGTGTTCTGCGACGGCATCGCTGTCGTAGTGTCTCTGTTGGGAGTATCACATATCAAGGGAAAAGGTAAAAAATTTTCTTTCCTTGAAAATTCAGTTGTTTGTAGAAATGCATGTGTAGTCAAATCAAAAGTTTACTTGTTCATTGATAAATTAGCTGGCACTTGCATTGTGTACAGTTCCTTGAATAAATGAGGCATTTGAATCATATGAACATTATTATGGGCAAACAAACTTGCCTATTACTTTCTTCGCGTTATCCTTCATTGGTTATTTTGTCCACATTTTGTTCTTCATTCGGATTTTTGCCTTTTAATACTGCAAATATTTGTGTTAGGGATTGGCCTGTCTTGAACTAATTTTGCCTTGTCTTATGCCCTTGTTATGACCTTTCATCCTAGTCATCCTTTACAGCACTCCCAAACCCATTATGAAGGTGTAACATCTTGATTGAATATCATATCAACAATTGAGCTTGCATGACCACCTGAAGTTTCATTATGTATCGATTGTTGAATAACAGAACACCATAGTGCAAAACTGAACCAATCGAGTATTAGTACAAATTGTTTTTACAGCTTACTGTTTTAATTGATGTTTGTACACCGAATGGCTTCGCTGCAGGGTTGAATATGCTGGCAACCAAGGGGTTGGCGCTGTGTCTCAACAACTATACACTTCACCGACAAGCCTCCAGATGGGTCAAGTGGAGGATTGGATGGGTTGGACTATGCAACTGAACTAAAAAGCACATTCATATGTATCTATTAGGGTAGAGTTACATATGTAACAGATGGGGTATTGTTATGGACATATATAACATACTGGGGTAGATAATATTAGATACTTATGCATGTGTGGTATGTGATATTACCTATCCTATATGTTATATATGTGTGTAATAATACCCCATCTGTTACATATGTAATTCTACTCTAATAGATACATATGAATGTGCTTTTTTAGTAAACTGTCATGCATCCTTGCATAGATGGATTCACAAGGTGCCCGTCTAGATGAGCATGATCATGATTAGTGGGGCTTCCCCCCTGTTTTCGCCTCAAAAAAGCATGATCATGATCATGTGTACCCTTCAGTTTTGTGGTATCTATTGGTGTGGCATACTGCTGTATTTTTGTGGATGGTGCATAAATTGCGCCATCTGAAACTGTTAGCTAGTAGTTCTTTTGTTGACGGCATTATGCACACCACATTTGCGCCTTCTAAAATTTATCAATACCGCTGATCGTCTTTGAGCGATCAGTCTGTAAAATAGAATACCTTTATGCACTATTCCGTATTATTATGATAATAATGTCGTATTCCAAGTGCGAGCCAATGTTCCAAGCGGTGGCAAAACTAAGAACTACCAAGCCAGGATCCGTTTTGTTGAATTATCACCGTTGCCGTGCAGATTAGATTACATATTTGAAACCAGAACATGGAAGTTACAATTGATCTACATTACACTACCTTTTTTACAGCTTATTTACTAATATGTTGTATACTTATTTGCTTATCTCCATATTAAAAAGTCGTATGGTTTAGCATTTTTTAGTCTTACTATTTAATGTCGAGACCGTCTGTCAAAGCTCTCCAAATCAAGTTGAATGAAAATTAGATTCTCTAAGCCACCTTTGGAAGCTCTTGAAATTTAGCTCATAAGAAAATAGATAAGCTCCAGTGAACACCCAACTTGGTTACACCAGCATTTAAAATGAGTTTTGCTGTTCTCCTTGTGGATCAATTCCCGAGAGTTGTCACTAAGTAACAGCAAGAAGAAAACGAGCTCAAAACGGAACCTTAGCGCCACTAGGCTTCCTCGCCCCACCACCACGGGGTAATCACAAAATGTTTTCTTCCCTTCTCTCGAAATACGCAGAGGCGCATTTAGCGCATCACATTCATCAACTCGAGAGATGCATGGCCATGGCATTTCACACTTACTCTTGGTGAGTTCTGGCGCTTGTTGCGAATCTCATTGTTGTTGTGTCTTGAGTTAGTGGAGGCTCGTGGCACATGATCCGGATTCAAGGCGGCCTCATCTGCGTGTGGGGCTCGACTTCACCAAGGTGCCACCGCCGTCGAAGTCGTCGGCGGCCAGCAGTCTGTGATGAGGCAATGATCGTCGCCCGGCCAGATATTCAACGGGGCGTTGAAGAAGGCGGTGGCGGAGGACAGTCTTTGGACCGACCCTTACCCGCAGCCGGCGAACATTGGCTGATCGACTCATCGCCGGTGACGGATGAAGCACAGTAGTCAGTAGCTGCTACATAGACAACATCTACAAATCTAGCTCCATATTTGATTTTTTTTTTTAACTGATCTGCAGGGAACAAACAAAGATAAATCAAATATGATGTAATTGCTATATTTTCCGGCATAGTGATCCATCAATCAAGCCTTGACATTCCATTTATTTGTACATGCACCATTGATCCTCAATTATCTCACTTAAACAAAAGAAAAGGATTATCTCCCACTAGCTATATACGGAGTATATAACTAGTGAAAATTGAAGAGATAAAAAAAATAAAAAGGATCAAAATTTTCCCGACATCTTCAAATGCGCGAGTTTTTTTTTTAAAAAAAAGTCTAGAGAGGGATTTTAATATATGCCACTCTCAAACACTAGCAATTAAAATTTTGTCATTCATAATGACATATGGCCATATGACCCACGTGTCATTGATATGGGAATGACAAATTTTTAAATGCCAAAGAGAACTTATATGTCATTAACACAGAAGTGACAAATCTTAAAATACCAATCTTTTGAGTGGTAAATTTTAAATTAATCCTTCTTTAGGGAATCTGAGAATTACAGATGTGCCGTATTGAGTCACTGACAGATTACGGCGGTTCGAGCCGTGGCGGGAGGAGCAGCAACCAACCAAACCCTATCCCTGTTCCTCCGGTCCCACAAAACCTGACCCCCATGGCACCGGCCACCTCCCATGGCACCGCCGCTCGCCGCCCCGCGCTTCCACGCCGCCCTCCCCCGCTGTGGCGGCGTCCGCCCCCGGAAGCTCCTCCCCTCTTGGCGCCGCCCCGCGCGCCCCGACGACGAGGTCTCGCGCTCCCGCATTTGCTATTTGTGGCCTGGACTTGGGTTGATCTGGTTTTGTTTGTAGGATTATTACTCGATCGACGCGCCTGAGTCCATCGGAGACGGCTTCTCGTTCAGTGGGGGTGAGTTAGGCTTTGTTTGGGACTTGGAGAAGTGGAAGCCGCGAGGTTTTGGTTGAATTAAATGGGTTTGCTAACATTTTTTTTTTATGTGGGGATTGGCGCAGGGAAGTATGGGGATGGCCCGAGTAAGTCCGACGAATGGTTTGCTCAGGGAAAAATGGTACGATGCGGTTACTCATTCACTTTTATGTTTTTTGAAACTATATTCACCATGTTTTGATGTAATATTTTAGGCTGATCAATGCACACCGTTTTTGGTATGGGATTTCATAAGTTAGAATGAGCAAATGTTTTGTGCCATGAACTTTTAACTAATGTAATCTGGGCTGTCGATGACAGTGACTGTAGGATTGCATGCTAATTGAAAATTGAATGACCTTCATTGCAGGTAAAGGCTCATCCAGTATATGGGAATAAAGGAAAGGCGAGAGATCCAATCTTCGGGCTCACAATGGGATCAGGATCGCAATCTTCAGATGATGTTTTCAGGTGAATTGAGCTGTATAAGTGGTTAGTTGGGTGTAAGGTACAAAGGTGTTCAGCATTTCATCTTACTCTTTTTAAGTCATGGGTCTCCTTTAGGACAAGTGTGTTAAGTACATCAAAGCAGATAATAGCTCTTGTGTATACCCTTTCATTGTCTTTCAGGTGGTTTTGTGTGGAGGCAGGGAGCTCTTCAAATCCTTCTGTTCTTTTAATTCATGGTTTTCCATCTCAGGTGGGGTTCTAGTTGGTTGTCTGCTTCCATTTTTCTTGCACTACAATAGAAGAACTAACTTTTCCAATGGCTGCACTGATACTTTCTTGGTTACAGGCATACTCTTACGGAATGTGCTACCTGTACTATCAGACAAATATCATGCCATTGCTTTTGATTGGCTTGGTGAGTTACACACATCTTTTGGTGCTTGATAAATGCAAAATAATCAATTAGTTGGCAGAGAGAGGCAAAACTCACATATGTTGACCAAAAAAACCTTCTGGAAAAATATTGTTTATTATGCTCAAAGAGTACAGACCAACATAGAAAGTCAACACTAGTACCAAACATCATCTTCTTTTGACATCTAGACAGAGATCTTTGTACCTGCAGGTTTTGGATTCTCAGACAAGCCTCAGCCCAAATATGGCTTTGACTATACTCTTGATGGTAAAACTGTAAAAGGATCTATATCGTATTTATTTTCCTCCACACACATGTACCAAATTACATAGTAATGTGAACATGTACCAAATTACATAATAATGTGAACTCCTCCATTCCAGAATATACTTCAGCACTGGAATCGCTAGTCGATATTGTTGCTCCTGAAAAGCTCTCCATTGTCGTTCAGGTGCTTCTCATCATCAGGGTATATATTTATTTGCTATTTTTTTATGCAAGAATGTTAAACTTGCAGGGCTACTTTGCTCCAATTGTAGCCAAATATGCTAATGAGCATCAAGACAAGTTGAACCATCTTATACTAGTTAACCCGCCAGTGAGTTCTTTTTTCATTAGCTTATACATTTTGCAGATATTTTGTTAAGATAAATATTTCCTACTTTTGAATTCTTGATTATATTTCAGATCACTAAATATCTCTTGTTTTAGGTAACTGATAAACACGCGAAGCTTCCATCCACCCTTTCATGTTTTAGCAACTTCTTGTTGGGCGAGATATTTTGCCAGGTTAACAGACATGATGTCAAGTGAACTTAGACTCCCGTATATCTGCTTTGCTTTGTGATTTATAATGTAAATTCTTTTCTGTGAACTCTTTCAGGATCCACTCAGAGCTAGTGATAAGGCCTTGACTAGTAGTGGCCCATACATGATGAAGGAGGAAGATGCTATGGTATATAGAAGGCCATACCTTGTCTCCGGTTCTTCTGGTTTTGCACTGAATGCAATAAGCAGAGCTATGGGAAAGGACCTTAAGGTAGTTTGTGGTTTTGCACATTTATCACCTTGCAGTTGCTTTGTTGACTTTATATGTTGTAAATTGGGTTTTTTAGTACAGGTTTACATTGAATCCATGAGAAGCATATTAGCGAATGATTCATGGCATACAAAGACAACAATATGTTGGGGCTTGAGAGATCGTTGGCTTGACTATGATGGGGTGGAAGATTTTTGCAGGCGCCTAAACCACAAATTTGTAGAGCTGCCAATGGTTTGTTTTTGCACTCTCCTCTGAATATCGAATGCAGTCAGCTTAGGGGAAAAAAGAGTGATAATGTAAATGACACAATAAACTTACTGCAAGTTCAAATTGTTTTCATGTTTGCTTGTATTGTGTGTAGACCTGTTTTGAGTAGTGTGTATAAGCAGATGTTTCCATTTTCTTCACTTTTCCTGGTATTAATTTACATTCTCTGGTATCATGATTTGTGTTGCAGGCAGGACACCATGTGCAGGAGGATCGTGGTGAAGAGCTAGGCAATATAATCAAACGTATACTGCGGTATTAATGTTGAACTTCTCTGTATTTTATTTCACATTTTTACCTCTTGTACGTTTCCAAAGGAGCAAATGCCTTCTCTGATACTGCCCATTATAAATATCAATTTTTTTACTACTTACCGCTGAACTGATTGGCTCGGAGAAAATAGACTTGAAACCAAATATTTTTGTAACACGTCCTTTTGAATAACAGAATAAGTACACGTTCTTGTTACATATATGTGTTTAAAGTATTCCATAGCACTCGATAACTCCCATTGCAGTTTTATGCAATGAGGTATTTAGGTAGGAAATATTTCACGGCATTGTTGTCAGCATGTATCTTTGTGACAGACTCAAGAAAACTATATTTGTGTGATGTATCAAAGGGTCCGCGTCTACCTAATTAGCTCTAGTACTACATAAAATCCAACTAGCAACGGCAAGGAGACAAGCATCCCAAAAATCACCCTGCAAAATTGCACAGAGAAATGTTGTAAGGCTAAGAATTTGCTGTCTGTAGTAACACTTGTCTTCAACTACTTGTAGTCAGTTCAAAATACTTACGC
The DNA here is from genome assembly GCA_036346145.1 of Olyra latifolia. Lineage (NCBI taxonomy): Eukaryota > Viridiplantae > Streptophyta > Magnoliopsida > Poales > Poaceae > Olyra > Olyra latifolia. The sequence continues at coordinate 4,242,617 of CM070523.1, read as the reverse complement.
AGTACTAAGAACATCAGCGTGCAACCCATATTCTTTTGCAAATATGAATGACGTGATGGATTGAGGTAGCGCAGCCTGCAGAATGGTGAAACAAAGGTTAGCCAGGTTACAAGATCCTCATTTCAGTAAGAGACAAAATATCAACACAATATGTTTTTACACTCTCTTTTAAATCTCAAGAGCTTAGTTAGCGTTGTAGTGTAGAGGAAAACATATGTTTTGATGCCTGATATTGGACCTACACAACGGTCTCGGTGGAGACAACCTTCCCATCAGCTTGAAGCCCACTATCTCGGTCTCGGTGGAGACCAATTCCCCCCTCTTTTTAGACTACCAATTCTTGGAGATTAGAATTGAGTTCACGCTTGTTCCAAGGACAACTTTCATAGTACCATTCACCCAGTTACCTCCAGTTGGTAAGTTGAAACAGTACTTACCTTAATATCAGGGATTATTTTATCAGCCAATAATCGGTCGCCGATTATTGGTTTTATCGGTCCCCACCGATAGGATGTCATATCAGCCGAAAAATATTGTTTTTGAATGAATTTCGATCAAATTTAAATATATTTGGTTTATTTTAATCAAAATTTGATTTTTTTTTAATACCTTTCAGCGAATCTATGTTTGTATTTTTAAAAATATAGGCCGATTACGGCGATAAAATGGATTATCGGTGATAATTGGTTTATCGGTGATCAGCGATATATTAAGTACCGATAAAAGAATCCTGCTTAATATCCATAGCAGCATGTCGCCCAAAAGCAAAACCGTTCACACTTTAACATCTTTGTGTTATGAAGGGATGACAGGGATATCAGTCAGGCAGTAAAGAGGCCAAATTATCTTTTTACTATTTAACTGTATACAAATCAAAATTAGTTTGCTTCCCCCACAAAGCAAGCCAGGTATTGTTGATTCAGATGAGTTGTGCACATCTCCGTTGAAATGTGCATTAGCTGATATGATGATGAGCTGGACTGCCCTTGTGCATCTTCTAAGTGCCAGCTCCACAATAGCAACTATGGGTTTTTATAACCTTGAACATAATTATGTTGTCGAACTTTTGATATTACTATATGGGTGCTGGTGTTTAAATAGCAATTTAGCTTGATTCATCATTGTGCAGTAAGCATCTGATGTGTAGTCTCTAATGACCTGCTGTTTTTGACATGCCTTTTTTTCTTCTAGCGGATGACTACGGTCCTGTGGGGACAGCCTCCAGAGCATGCCAAAAACAGATCCTCCAGGTCGGTAGTGTGCTCACGCAACACTTCATTTGAACAAAATATTCTTTACTTTAAGCACATTTTTAATTCCAGACTGATTTAATTTATGTTCTCTCATATCCTTGGCAGGGTCAAAATGTGGCAACGCAATAGGGACAAGCACTCTTGTTGGTATGAAAAGAAGCTGCACCGCCCCATTGAAGGCCAAACCACTCCATGGATATGACACTACCCTAAAGCGATGATGAATTTTTCCGGACAAAAACATCAATACCGGTTCGTGTTCCATGTTCTTGGACAGGATACATCAGTTCATGCATGTTTTAGTGTTTGACCTCTATCTGTGCATGATTTGGATGCTCTTAGACAAGGGAAAGATGTTCAAAATGATTAAGCTAATGCTGATTGCAAATTCACAACTAATGTTGGGATTGTGCACTTGCACACCGACTGCGTAACATTACGATTAATTAATCTGCTATTGCGCCTTCGGTCATGCTTAGTTTCTAAGCAATAGGGCTCATGTTTGTGGCTCAGCAAGCAGCAATAACCTTAAAGCCCCAAGTGGCTCAGGTTAGTGCTCTGTGCCGTGCTGACACACACTCAAATCCCTCTTAGGAATAGGTGGAATGTGTAGCTTTCAGATTTGATCCCTACATCCTCCATCTGTTCAAGTATCTTTCTTTCTTTTCTGTTGTCTTGAGACATTGCTACCTAGCTATGCTTTTATTTTGTGGACTCCTAAATATACCTTTATTCTCCATTGTTGCACTATGCATGTAGCACGGCTAAACATAACCTTTGGGCGGCTCCGACAATATTTTGCTGTGGATGCGATCTAATGTCGGTGAAATGCAATTATGGTAGATGCTTGGTGAAACCATTTGTTTTCTGTCTGTTTAAAGTTAAAGTTAAAGTTAAGGATTAATATGTAGTATATGTCCAAAATAAAGACGGGCAGTAAGGACTGAAAAGCTCCGGTTAAGCTGCGTGCATGTATCGATCAGTCGTGTAACGCAACGTTCAGTTGGAATCTTGGAGTTTTTGTCAAAAGTAAACTTTGGTGACTTTGTAAAGAGGTAATAAGAAATTATAGTGAAGTTGCATGCCTACGAGAGGTAGATGGATTGACATCAGGGTGCCATCAACTCTACGTAGCAATAACCAACAGCAGAAAATGCATGCGCTTTTGCAGCATAGCGAAAGCATGAGGTTAAGACTAATCACAGTTAACTACCACATCCTGTTTGTGCTTTGCTTTCGTCTCTTTTGGATGTGGGTGTGTGGGGCTGTGTACATTACTACATGTACAAGTGTAGAGGTCAGAACGATTTTTCCATTAACTAAAAACTCGGCTTCTTGCTCCTCTAGATATGCCACTCCCTTGTATGAATGGAGATGCTTTGCTCTAGTGAACTTTAGCAGAGGCTCTAAAACAAAATCTTCTACTATATTTAGAGTCTTTTGTACTTTAGCAATTTGGATCTATTCTCCACTTATCTAATCTGCTAATCTGACTTATCTCGTAATTTCGAGAATTTCCTAAGATGGCCTCGAGATGCCCTTAGTTTTTAGGATTTATGGATCTTTTAGACATATCTACGAGATAAAAAAAGGATTCAAAAATTAATAAAAAAAAGTCAAATAAGTTAATATAAGTCAGATAAGACGTGAAATATATCAGATAAGACGTGGCTTATATTGACTTATTTGACTTTTTTATTACCTTTTGAATTCTTTTTTTTTATCTCGTAGGCATGTCTAAAAGCTCCTTAAATCCTAAAACCAAGGGCATCCGACTCTCGAGGCCACCTCAAGAAATTCTCGAAGTTATGAGATATGTCATATTAGCAGATTAGATAAGCTAGGGAGAACAGGCCCTAATTTTGAAGATTCTCTATATCAATCTCTATAATTTCTCTGGATAAAGATTCTACTGAAAAGAATGAAAATATAGAAAGCGAATAGTGATTTAAAGAGGGTGTATAGAGCCCCAATTTTAAAGCATCTGGTGGAGATGCCCAGAACTACATATATTATATATATACTAGCAAAGTGCACCTATGATTTTCTTGTGCAAATTCTTACGCACCATGCGAAATTCCTTTGTGATTTTAGAATTTGAAGCTAATCCACAGAGTTTAACAAAAGTACATGAACGCGCATTTATTGTCAAGTTTACCAACATGGGAGGGAGATGCATGCATGTATGTATAGCAGGAAGCAGCTGCATGGTACGTGCCTGTATGACGGCGACGCGGAGGACGTCGCCGCGGAGGCCGACGGCGATGGAGCCGATGGCCATGGCGGCCGGGCCGAGGGCGAACTTTAGGACGAGCCCCAGCGAGGCAAGGCTCGGCCCGCAGGCGATGATCTTTTCTTGCTGCGCCATGAACAATCCTGCAATATCCCAAAATTAAACCTCGTAAGCTCCAAAAAATATCTAGTTACCATGCAATATATAGCAACGATTCTAACTTCTAATCCGTGAACGTTAATATTTTTCTTCTTTTAATTGTTCACTTTTTTGGTCGATCACAGCAAGCAACGTCCAGATCGAACATATGCCTTTTGATCGGTTCCTCTGAAAAGATTCTGTTTTTTTTTTTATGTATGGTTATTTATATTTATATATTTTGTGTAGTTATCTTATGGAATATGTATTACGAGCTGGAGTATTAGATACGAATCGAAACAGGTGGTGGAGGATAAGTCATTCGTGGCAAGAAAGATAAACGGACGATCAATACCTCAGCGGTTAAAACGAAATGTTCCTCTAGCTTGTTATGTCAGAAACACCAATAGCATAGGATTTCAGTACGCAGCTATGATATATTTTGGCGGCGAGAATAGATTTTTCATATGTACATGGAGTCGTGTGTCCATATGACTCATCTAATTTCATATTCATGTGAAGTTGATTTTTCCTTTGACAGCTTCCTGAGCTGGACGTTCGTTTTGACTGTAGCTAGCTATTTTTTAAAAAAACTAAAAAATTAATCTGACGTGGTATTGATGAGTACTCACCCATGCTGAACATGGCCAACCCTGTGCCTGACTTGGACATGATGAGCACGGAGCCCTCGAAGGCGCTGGGCAACGAGATGTGCAGCCTGTCAATCAGTCAGAAGCAGAAGCAATTTCATCAGATATATAGCACTCTGCAAATTAGCTCACTAATTAATGCGGTGCTCTATTTGGAGAGCAGATAAGAAATGAGAAGTAAACTGCAGCACCAGCAGGCAGAGCCTGCATGTGATGATGTGAAGCTAGCATTAATTAGATCGAGCAAGATGCATACAGTGCAGTGCATGCAGGTGTTCTACACGTCAGAACACACGTAAGTCTATGTCTATGTGACTCTCTGGGCGTAGCAACGTTGAGCTGCTGCCACACAAATATAGTAGTTATATAACTATCCAAAGTTCCAAACCGAACATTAACAGATGTCCAACATAATTAACCATGTACATGCATCAATTAATTATCATCGTGCATGTCGATACAGATAAACACCGGTGTTGCTCCAACTCTACACGATCGACTAATATGCTGATCCACTACGCACACAGGATTGATCAATGATGATTTTATAGATTTTGTACCACCCCGTATGTATGCATGTATGTGAATATATATTAGGGAGTATGAGTGTATTTTGGTCAGGTATTTCTCTTGATGCAACTACGATCTCAGTACAAAAGTTATATGCTACGTACGATTCGTAAGCTACTGTATGTCTGTATGCATGCAATGCTAGCTATATACGCGAGTAATAAATTAAGCTATGGTATGGGTAGATCTACGTACGTATATGGCAGGTATGAGAGTACGTACCTGTTTGCGACGCAGGCCCAGGTGATACCGACGAAGCTGGCGTAGGTGTTGGGGTTGCGCGCCAGCTTTCGCGCCACCACCTTCACCAGCGCCCACAGCGACGGCTTGCCGCCGCTCACCGCCACGACGCCATCGTCGGCGACTACAGCCGCCGCGGCTCCGTTGCCGTTGCTGTTGGCCTCGACGTCGACCTTGACCGGCGACTCGGGCAGCGCGCCCTCGGAGTCGGCGCCGTCGACGTACATGCCGATGGCCGCCTTCCTGACCTCGAGCACGAAGAGCAGGAGCGTGAGCCACACGATGGCCTGGAAGACGGAGAGCTGGACGACGAGCTGCTGCGCCCACTCGCCGTACATGGCCCGCGCCATGGGCACGCCGACGACGAGCGAGTTGGTGAGCGTGGAGAGCGAGAAGCTGGTGATGGACCAGCTGACGGCGCAGCCGCCCTTGCCGAGAAACCTGGCCCAGACGCCGATGACGGCGACGATGACGGCCTTGGAGATGACGTCGGCGGCGACGGCGCGGTAGTTGACCTGGAAGGGGTCGGTGTGCAGCGTGAACTCGAAGGTGAAGAAGGGCAGCGCGAAGAAGGCGACGAGGCGGTTGACGGCGTCGCACTGCTCCCGAGTGAAGATGCGCCACCACCGCACCGATCCGTACCCCAGGAACAGCGCGAAGTAGAGCGGCACCGTCGCCGCCACCACCTTGTACACGTCTCCCCACCCGATCATCTTCTTCCTCTCCGGCGCCGACCTTACTTCTAGCTCCTCCGAGCTAGCTAGAAAATGATCCTGTATGATCTGCACCAAAAATTTCATGCAAGATCACAAGGTGGCGTAGCACGTAATTAACGCGATCGCTAGCTAGATGAGTGAGTCTAGTGTGAGAGACTGGGTGTGTAGGGGTGGTGAGTTTTATAGCGGGAGCGAGAGGGCGCGCTCCGGCGCTGTGCCCACGTACGTCATGGACATGCAACGCTTAATTGCGAGGGTGGGTGGATCGTGGCCGTTGAATTCAGCTGAATGGGGATCGAGTTGGTGACGAGGAGAGCACGGAGATCCATGGATTGCAGCTAGGATTGCCATGGCCGCATGCAGCTCGATCTGGTAGAGCTAGTGGGAGGTTGAAGCGGACAGTTAGGTTAAGGGGATCTTATCGTTCGCTTTTCGCTTGGAATTGGAATGCTTGCATGCATGCACGCGCGCGTGCAGTCAGAGAGACCTAGAGAGAGAGAGACTTTGCTTTGCATGGTTTGCTTTGTTGCAGAGAGAGAGAGAGAGAGGCGCGTTCAGGTGTGTGCAACAGTGGCCGAAAGAGAAGTCCGGCCACTCCGGCGTGTGGGCTCTCACTTTCGGTCGCTCCGAGTAGTGGCCACCGGCCGGTGTGCATGCCATGCACGCATGGTTTTCATGAGTGTTCACATTGCCTTCGCTTCTAATAACGTAGATGCTGAAATCACCGTCCATCGCATTAATCTTAAGAGAAATTTTACAGCACATGCATTAGAATCAATACGAGCCGTCCATTTATGTCGTGAACGAACGCGGCTTAATTAGATTGATTTTGCCTTAGTTTTTACTAACAGGGTAGTTTTTTAAGTACAATGATGGTATATTTTTGCGAGGAATGCATGCGCTCTAATCTTAACTTTTCTTTGCTGGATTTAGTTTTCCATCACTCTGTAGGAGTAGCAGCTGACAAGAAGATTCCAGAAGCACACGCAAATAGATGGATATATATCAGCATATAAAGTTGCATGTAAAAAGCCTACGAAGAAATGCTAGCATGATGCTACCACTCTAGCTGCATGCTTCAACATCAGGTGGTCAGGATCAGTATTGCTGCAAAAGCTACAAGCATCATCAACCAAAGCATTCCGGCAAGGTAATAGTAGTATTCTTACGTACGTAGCTAGGCACCTGATGGAGCAGAGAGAGAGAGAGAGAGAGAGAGAGAGAGAGAGACGTATGGTGGAGGTGGAGCGTAGCTGAGCATCTATCTGCACAAGGGGTGCAATGGCTGGTTATTCTAGCCCCATGTTGTCCGAATTATTGTTTTCTCTGCATCTTTGATCTTGAAACGAAAAGGAACACGATGTAGAAGGATCGAATTGGTGTGATCATAAGTTGGCCTTGAGAGTGATTTCGAATCTATACCTTGCCATAATACCTTGCTTGCATGCAATTACTGTAGCTGATTAGCTTCCATTTCCTCTTGAGACAGAGCATCGATTTGTTGGTACCAATTCTTTTTCTATGTCGCAAGTGTCATCTGATGATAAGCTTGTGATCAGCATTGCCAAACCATGAAAGCAAAGTTAAAGCTTTATAATAGATTACAATGTTAAAGAAGTTCATACCAATCTTTTATAAGTAAATATATTATGATAGAAACAATTAGGAAACCATGCCAATGTCAACCACACTTCAGTAATCACAGTCAAACAATTTTAAGTTCACACTTAGTACAACAACATAATCAACGTAGAACCTGAATAAATAATTGTCCACATGCAGTCAGAACACGGATTACACCCAAAGCATAAGCAGATCAGGATAATAGCATGTCCAGACACATGCACACTTTATTCAATCTGCACCCATAATGCTAATTATCTAAGATGGACGATTCAACTAACCTAATTCAGGAACCATCGCAACATTCTCCCCTTTTTTTTCCTTTTCAGAAGCTAGAATAATTTAGTAAAGTAAAGAGCTAGCCAGCGATGTCCAGATATTCCCACTCGCCAGCTTATTTGCAAAGAGGATCAGGGAATTGATCCCCACATATATGCATGCATGATCACGATCCATCTATTTGCTCGCAGAACCAATTGCTGACGCAAGCACGTAGGCCACACTGATGGATCGAGCTGGGCATGCATGAAATTGTTCCAAATTCGAATCCATTTGAACGTCCTGTCGATCAGTTACTGTTTCACGAAGAGATTACTAGTTTCAATCTGCCTCCCTGAATGCAGTTGCAGCTGCAGTTGCTTTACTCCCTGCAACTTGGCGATATACGTACCTCCCTTTCAGGTGGCAGAAAGAATATTCGCGTCAGGTGGATAATGGATTGTGCCGATCAGAAGCCTGAAGTGAAGCGCATATTTGCTGCATGCTATGTGTCAGCAATCAGCATTCGTGCTCCCCGTCAGAAAAATGATTTAACTTGACGGTCGGTACGGGCCGTCAGGGATGCTCCGTCTCCTGGTAGTGACTCGGTGTTGGTGAAAGTAGCATCTCTCCTCTCATTTCTTTCCGGAGCATGATCACACAAATAAATTGTTTTTCCATTTCAAAAAAAAAAGAACACAAAGGAATTGTTCCTTATTGCAGATATCTGACTGAGCCTAGTCCAGGAACGGCTTCATTGCTGGCCCATTTTGTCAGTGGCAGGCTGGCAGCTACTGAAAAGTTCGCCAAATGCACTTATTCAGAATACCAAATTAAAGGAATAAAGCATATATAAATGTATATTCGCTTGCAATCGCGTTGGACTGAATTCTTTGATTTATCAGCATTTTCAGAATCAGCGTTTATATGGTCAAATTTTCCACGGCTGTTTGTTTGAAAAAAAGGCATAGATCACCATCCTTGAGCTGAAAACAGAATGCTAAATGAGTGGCAAGCAAGGAGAGGGAGTAGACAGCCGAGTTCAAATGCTGCAAATGAGGAGACTGAATGGCCAGAAGCAGTGCTAGGCACTCCCCTACTTGTACAGTGCATATGGCCGCTAGGAGAATAGCAGGGAATCTCAACTGCTGAGCATATTATATCTCGGTAGAGCGTTTTGTATATTATTAACCGCCCTTTACAAAGCACATGAGTGAGGGAACCCGCATGACACAAATTTTTATTCGATTATTCGCTTCTCCACAGCCGTGTCGATCTCTGAAATGCACTAACAATGGCATGCGTTTAGCCACATCTCAGACGCTGCGAGTGCAGCATGATGGCGACAGCTGATTTATGCAGATACGTAAAAGTAAAAGGTCACCGAGTGAACTGAGAGGTGAATCATATCCTGCCGAGCTGCAGAAGGATGGACAGTCAGATTGCAAAGTTCAAGTTCATTATTTGTAAGATTTAATTGACAGCAGCTCTACCATTATCAGAGAGTCTTCGGTTGAAGCTCTGCTGTTGTTTTACATGGCAGATTTCACAAAAGATTCAAGATGACAAGTTCTAGTAATGTAATAGGTCACAAAATTTTGACGGATCTGAACAACGGAAACAGCACATTGAAACACACGAGCTGATAGACACGGCCAACGACAAACTGCATGTTCAGTTCATGTTCAGTCCACAAGGCCAGAAGTTGTAAATGAAAGCAGAAAAGAAAGCTAAAACACAGATGCTCATCTCCCTATCCCTCTAAGAAACGATACTGACGACAAGATGCTCCCAGCCTATCTGGTCAACCTGAAGAACTGTGTAGTAAGGCAGACCGAATCTCGTTTTCAAGATGCGTCTCGACATGTATGACAGACGGCACGCGGGAATTCAAGCGATCGCAATGGAGCTTTTGCTCACAGTTGAACTTCCCTTCCATATACCCAGCTAAAAGGCATTGTACCAGCTTGCTTGGCCCTCGATTGCGCCCTCTCGTCCAGCCTCCTGATCCTTGCAGCAAGGGTGCAAAGGTAGTCCTGGGCTTTGTTTCCCTCACCGGAGAGGCCAGTCAGGTCGGAAACCTTCCACCTGTTAACAAGGAACTCAAGGATGTCGGCGTAGTCCCTGGCGGTGTAAACACCAAGCCTCTGTGCCACCATGGAGAAATGATCAAACAGCTTATCATCCTGCCCATCAAACATCAGGTGGGCAGGCATTGAGATCTTCTTCTTCATCATGTCAGCTAGTGCAAGAACGGTGCCATCTGGGTCAATCTCAAACAGCTTCTCAACAATTTTGGTGTATGCAGTCTCATGTCGCTTCTCATCTGACGCAATGATGCCACAGATCTGAGCGAGTTTTAGGTCACCATAGTCCTTGGCGTGGCGAGCAGTGTTCCCATGTGAGATGAAGGTTGCACGCTCCTGGAAGGAGGTGTAGATGAAGCCAAGATAAGGATTGTTCTCTGTTCTAGGGTCCTGAAAAGAACACAGCAAAAAAAAGTATATGTTAAGTTCTATATACTTAATGCAGTAGCCAACAAGAACAGAGTCAAACAGTTCAATGTCAATAAAGGCAGAGAATTACAATGCAGATTAAAACAAAATACCAATTTGAATGCCTCAACAGAATTTTCCTCAAAAAAGACACTTTAGTGTGATATTAGCTCTCAAAAATAATTTCATGCAAGTGCATATGTTAGTACATACATAGCTAAACAAGAATTGTCTAAGACTGTAAGGTAAAAGAGGCACGAACAACTGATCAAATAAGTCAAGGTTAAAAAAACATTGCAGTAAAATAGCTAGCAAAAAAAATGAAGAAAGCTGTTACCATTCCAGAGCCAATAAGATACTGAATTGTCTTCTCAATTTGTCTCATGTCCACTCTTCCAGTGAGGTACAGATACTTGTTTAGGAGGTCACCATGCCTATTCTCCTCAGCTGTCCATGCCCTCGTCCAAACAGCCCAAGCTGTGGGGCTTGCACCTGTTTCATCTCGGACACCATCAAGGGTGTTAAGCATAGTCTGATATGTAGGAAGAGCTTCCTCTGTAATCATGTCTCCAACCAAACAAACAAAATAATCATCAGGAATTTCCTTGGCACGTTCTCTGAGTTCCTTAATTTCATCGTGAAATCCATCTGATGCAGGATCAGGGAGGAAATCCTGTGGCTGCCAACACTTCTCGACAGGTTTAAGATGCCCCAATAGATTATCTCTAGCCCAATCATCAAGAGATTTGAATATTTCGATCTTTTGCGGTGGCATTGAATGTGTAACCTGTACATGTACCTCCTTTGGAGGAGCAAATGCCTTCTTACTCTCAACCCTGGAACAAAAAGAAACAGTTTGAGCAATTCTCAGTTACATTACATGATGAACATATGCGAGCATCATCGGTCCTATTTGTGTTGCCAAGAACATGTATGCATTCAAATATTCAAACCACTTCATACATGCTGTACCTAAAGAATGCATTATAGTATGACCCTTATGCAACTGCACTAGGAAATCTAAGAACAGTCATACTTGATCTTGTTTGTTTTGAAATAAAGGAAACCACGAAAGCAAGGCAGGCCATGTACAAAATGCCTGAAAATAAAGAATTGCTGAGCAGATGCAAGGGTAAAAAAATGTGATGATGTCAAAACTCAAATCCAGAAGAGATTGAGCTGCCATTCTTTACATGTACAGTAACATTTTTCATGTATTGGTATCTAGCATGATCCAATACTATTCAACATAGGACTCCAAGGATAAGCTAGCTGCAATAATTTTATCTAAGCTGACAAAGATAGTCCACCTGATCAACCTTTTTTTTTGTTTCCTTAAGGTTTTGAAACTAAATCAGCCTCTTTTTTTTGTTTCCTTAAGGTTTTACAACTATAAATCAGTTACATCTGGACCTTTTTTAACAAAAAATTATATAATATGCATAAATAACCAGATTGTGCGTGAGACTTCTAGCCTCGAGGGGCCTAGGGCCTATCAGGTATACATACATAAATGTAGTTAGGTTGGTAGCTAATGTCATTTGACCTTCTCCACATTCAGTCACATGCCGTGTCCCATACAAATCCTCATGTGATCCCCATAATAAACATAATAATGCAAGGACTACATCTCCATTATTAATTAGTTCCTTCATGCTTAAATCGCAAAGAACTGTGCATCACTGTCACTGAGCAAATGCCCTGGATGGAAAGAAACTAAAGAAGTAATCCGAGGAAGTAAAAATAAAAACAGCCAGCTGCTACTGAGACAAATACCAGTCAAATCAGCTACTCTAACCTTACTGCCAGATCTAACTCAAATATCTATACATGGGAACAAAGCAGATTCATATATAAGTTAAAATTAAGTGGAAAATCTACCTAGATAAACTTCATTCAGCTGTAACTATGATATCCACATTTTATGAAGCACCCCTGTGGTTTCGAAATCATCAATGACTACAAGGGGCCATGGGGGTATCAACGAACAGAATTTGTAAGAAACAAGAAATTTAGGCCAGCATCAGCATGGATGTGCATGGGCTTCCATTTTAGTGTAGAATTAAGATATCTAGGACTTGACACAATCAGTCCCATTCCAATGTCATATTGTATTTAATGACTCTGAGAAATTTAGGCCAGCATCAGCATGGATGTGCAAAGAAACAAGAAATTTTGGCCAGCATCAGCATGGATGTGCATGGGCTTCCATTTTAGTTTAGAATTAAGATATCTAGGACTTGACACAATCAGTCCCATTCCAATGTCAATACTGTATTTAATGACTCCGCGAACCCGTCAACCAAGCAGATCAACAACACAGCTGGCTAGAGAGGCCAATGATACTGGTGAGCAAATCAAATTAAATTCCACCATACTTAGAACATGGCATGGACCACGGGCTACCAAATCGGTCTGACAACGACGGAATCCTCTTTACCTCCGACGTAAGCAAGCCCAAATGCTACGGAGGCGAGCCAACCCCCCATGATTACAGGTTCTTGAAACCAATATGTACCAATGATTTTCCATAGCCGGACAGTACAACATGCTACAGTGCAGCAGTTTAAGTGACACGCTCGCAGGATGCAACTTGAAGCCTTGAAGGCCCCAAGCAAATTGAATGTCGAGGAAATAAGGCGTCAAAATGAATGTGAAAAGGACTGGCACACACAAAGGAGCTCGCTTCGCTTGCAGTGGAAGGCAAAGAAGCCAAGAAACCAAGGGCGCCGTGGTGCGCCAGGCCAATCCGCACTGGGGAACCGACCTACCCATGCAGAATTAAATGGCAAAGTTGTGAGCTTTGCGTCTGATCTGAAGAGACAGCGAGATGCAGCGCCCATGTGCAAGCTATAGCCACCCAGACGGGAGCTCGGAGCGAACAGAGGCGAATCTGACAATCCTGATTCCTGACACGAGCGCCAACAAGAGCGGAGAAAAGGAAACGAAAGACGACGAAGAAGAAGAAACAAATCTTGATCCAACATTTCGAGCAACAAGACGTATTCGTGTTGCAACGCAAACCCAACAGGAAGGAATCACCGCACCAGTCCGGAACAAATGCACTCAAATCCTGACACGGCGGCTAGGCGGGCGCAGAGCAATCGATCCATTCAGTCCAAGAGACCAATCACTGACGGGAGAACTGAAGAAGCGAGTGGGGGATTGCTCGCGGCTTACTTGGTGGAGACGGTGGACGGGGTGGAGGCGACGGCGTAGACTCTGACGCTGCCGCGGCGGTGGTGGCGGCCGCCGGTGGCGAGGGAAGGGGAGAGGCAGAGGGTGACGTCATGGGGGCGGAGCGCCATCCTGGAGGCCATGCGGAGTCACGCAGCCGCCGCCAAGGAGTCGGTTTTACGGGAGTGGAGGTGGAGGTGGCGGTGGTGGACTGCTCGTAAGGTGAGGAGAGAGAGACTGAGATGTGGGTGGTGGCGAGGAGGAGAGAGAGATAGATGGGGTTGCCTCGCGCGATCTCCACCTCAGGTTCTCTGTTTCGGTGGAGTTGGGAGCGAGCGATTGCTGATTGCTGATTGCTTTAGCAGTTAGCGGAGCCACGGGTGCAGGGTGCTGGATGCCACTCGGCTCGGGCCCTTGATTTATTTATATGTCTCTTTATCGCTCCTCTTACCTCTCGTTTTTACTGATTTGCCCCCATCTGATTTTTTCACCGGTTTTCCCTCCTCCTCCACAAATATCTCTGAGATACCTGTATGTCAAAATTTTGATACTTCAAATATACATACCTTTTTATAGTACTAGCCAAACCCATATGCTTTACTACAAAAAAAATTAAATTCCACCATCAATACCATGAGCGGCGGGTCATATGCCTTCGAATTCATCGTGAGCGATTGGTGCTACACATTGTGTGGTGCGACCGTCACGGTCAACCACGTGCTGGTCATACGTCTTTGGCTTCAACGTGGACGATTGGTACTACACACCGCGCGAACGATGCACCACATCGTGAACGACCACACGGATAACAGTAGAGACCGACATACTTTAGTTGGATGAGTCTATTACGACAGATGGCGCAGTGGATAATTTTAGTGAAGTAAATGAGTTTGTTACGATGGATGATATTGGTGGATAATTTTAATGAAGTGTGACACCATCATCACTTATCATAAGAGACTTTTTAATAGTTAAGACTATTTATATTAGCCACATGAAAATCATTTGTCTGATTGTCTCAAGTATTTTCATAATATTATTTGATTTTATAAATAACTTGCAATAATAATCGGTAGTCAAAGTTACATTTTGTGGCATGTGTCAATGTTCAAAATGACACATATTTCTAGCCGAAGAAAAATTAGTATCTTGTTGTTTCCTTAGTAGGGTCAACATCTCCTTTTTTTTCTTTGGTTGAAAGTGGAAGAAAATGCATCGTTAAACTTTTTCACTTTCAAAAGGACGCGTGATTTCCCCATTTGGTCTAAAGTGTGAATCTTTATATATTCTAGCCATCAGCACGACAATTTGGCAATGGAGTGGTAGGTAACCAGCAATCCAGGACCAGCATTAGATTGCTAGATCACACTTTTTTTTTGTGAAGATGAAGTGGGTGAGATTAGCTTGTTTGATTTTTTCGAAAGCCAAATCTGATGCCTCTGCTTAACTTTGAAAATGACGGCTTTCTGTGTAGAATAGTGTTGGAAGGGCAACGATGGGATTACACTCTTAAATTACCTGCACTTGTACTTCACACTAGTACGTGCTCTGCTCTCTCACGAGCACGGTAGTGCTACGCGATGAGCGATCTGGGCGGCGCGCTGCTGTGGCGCGCTGCTGTGCTCGCCATCGCGATCTGTACGTACGCATGCCGTCGCGCGTGCGCGGCGACAATCGGCGACGGCGCATGCATGCAACACGACGTCGTCACCGAGGGACACGCGGCGACAACGGCGGGCCGCGCGAGGCAGGCGCCGCGCGACAGATGTACGGGCGCGGCGAAAACCTCCCGGCGTGAGCGCGGACGCATGCGCAGGGGAAGCTGGAGCATATGCCTGCGCCGCGAACAGAATCGTCGCTTGGTTTTACGCGGCAGGAGAGCGGCGGCGCGCAAAAGGATAATCGGTGGTGGTCGATGATACCGAGGCGCGGCGGCGGGTGACGGTGACGGTGACGGGGACGGGGACGGAGGCGAGGGTGGGGATCGGAATGATTCGGATCCTGCCCGGCCGCTTGGCATCAGCGCCAGCATGCAGGTGCGGTGCGTGTAGCAGTAGGACAAGCGACGCGCGGCGCCCATGGCCTCCGGCTGCCAACTGTGCGTTCCTCCTCCTCGTCTCGTCTCGTCTCGTCTGCGAGTGCACGGGTTGGTGTGCCACCTCAAGCTCCTGTGCATCTCCAGCACTAATGGGTTGTTTGGTTGCTGTCTCGGTTGAGCCTAGCTCGCATGAGTGAGTCGAGCTGAAGCCAGGCTGAGTAGATGCAATATGTTTGTGTTTGTTGTCTGCATCTCTTTAGCTTGGTTCATGCATATATGTGTTTGGTTGCTTGTATTTGATGTTAAATCCAGGTTCAAACAATCTGTCGAGCACCTTGCGGGCGCTTCGGCCATGTCATGTACGCGTCGCCACCATGCCATATTTCCATGGACGTGCCCCGGTCTGCTCTAGCCACACCCTTGGCATTATCCCAGTGCCGTCGCCCTCGGCCTGCTCCAGCCACACTCTCGGCATTATCCCGGTGCCATCACCAAGCTCTAGGCACTGTTCGGTCTGCTCTAGCGAGCTCTGGCCCCAACTTGGCCCCTACACCATCACGAGCTCGTTGCAGCCAGGGAAGTTGCCCATAGCGAGCTCGAGCTCCGTCCACGCCACAACCATCCTCCCCGGCCGAGCACTAGCCGTGCCATGGCCATCCTCCCAAATCTTCGCTGCGCTACTAGCCACACCTCGTTGGAGCCTCCCCACCGCCGGCGAGGCCTCCCTGGTGTCGCCCATGCCGTCCTAAGCTAAAGGGCATGTCTGTGCGCTGCTACGTCACCGGCCCGAGCTGGAAGACGCGTCCATGTGCCGCTGCACCGCCGGCCAAGCTCGGACGATGCCATCCTGTCCTCCTGGCGCTAGGTCAAGCGTGTGCGCCGTGCTCAGGCACACCGGCACAACCTCTACTGTCCTGCCATGTCGTTGCACCATTGGCCCGGTGCCCTCATCCTTCTCCCACTGAGCTTCGTCACCTGCACCGCGCAGCCCCTGAGCGCCTCCGCCCTCCGCCTGTGCCATCCCGAGCATGGCCGCCTGCCGCCGTCTCCGTTGCCACCCCGAGTACACGTCGCCATCCTAAGCACCGTGCGCATGCCACCCGTCCGAAGCGCCGCCACCCTCGCCCATGTATTGCCTAGGTCGTCGCCTCCGAAAGCATCAAGACCCACGCCGCTCGGCGTCGCGCCGCCGCCTCTGTTGCCCGATCGGCGCTGGATCCACCACCACCAAGCTCGTCTCTCCCAAGTCCGATTGGCACCGAGCACATTAGGCCCGCATCTGCCACCACGGACGGCAACGGGCGGCGACTGACCAGCAGGGGGACAGCGACAATGGAAGGATGGACCGGCGGGGAAGGACGGACCGGCGATGGGAGGACGGACGGGCAAGGGACGGACCAGTGGGGAGGATAGTGTGGGAGGCGTGGAGGAGGACAGGAGGCGGAGGCGTCGAACGAGCCTGGCCTGGCCTGACCCGATAGAAATGACCGATTTCCACGTTTCCAACGGGCCAAGCTAGGGAGGAGAATTTGCATCGGTCGGGCCAGGCTGGGAATGCCATACAGGCAATCAAACTGGATGATTTTGCATATCCAGAACCAATCCCAGTGTATGCAGGCAACCAAACAGGCCATAAGCATCCCTGCAGCTGCACCGACCATCTTGGGAACGTCATTTCAGCGGTGTAATCATGCATCGGCTTATAACAAGCGTCGTGTTTCTTTCGGCAAAATATGTTCTGGCTTCTGGAAATCCTTTCTCGATGACTATCTTGAAGGTACTTCTAATCAAAACTCACCAAAGTCTAGTTGAATCAATAGTTCCACTTGTTCAGCCCACTTCCCTCTTGATGAAGCCAAGCATTTCATTGAGCCTAGCTAAAAAGAACATGATGTACATCAACCAGTCACTACTACAAAACACCCCTTTCATACCGCCTCATCACTTCTGGATCATCGAAAAATGGCAGTGATAACTTATCACTACCGGTTCGTAAGCCGTACCGGCGAGAAAATCATTGAGGCTTTAAAAACCGACGGTGATAGGAATTATCACTGCCAGTTCAAGTTATAAACTGGCAGTGATAATGAGGGGAGTATTACTGTTGGTTCGTAATACGAACCGACACTGATAATGGATTATAGCTTATTTTCAAAAATTCATAACTTTTTCATACGGAATCAGATGGAGACAAATTTTATATTAAAATTGTAGCTCCTGACGAGATCTACAACTTTTTAGTTGACAACTTTTTTATTTGAAGTCATTTAGATACTCAAATGATCATTAAAACATTCAGACAACAAGGGTCAAAAGGAAAAATATGCCATTGCTCTATGTAAGCATTGATATGTGAGTTGGTAAGAATGCTTCGTGTGACCTGAGAAGTCGTGGATTTGACCCCCATTAATAGCACCCATAAATATCTTGCACGAAAAAACTCATGACTGTGTGACTTGTGACTGTGTACATGTAGATGGCAATACTAGAGTGCAATAAATTTTTTTAGCTTTTTTAAAGCCAAAAATGGGACATACTATCACTGCTGGGACATAGTATCACTACCGGTTTCTGAACCGATAGTGATAATGCTTGCCAGTTCCGAACCGGCAGTGAAGATGTTTTCTGTAGTAGTGAGTGAAATTCAGATTTTATGTTTGGATCAATTTTTGGCTAAAAAAAAATTAAAATTCAAATCCCTTTGCGTTAAGAGCAACAAAAATGAGTAATCTCTGACATGGTATATTAGAGGGAGAAAGGGGGTGGCTGACTGCTGCTACCCCGATAATTTTATGTTTTATTTTTCTTGTTTGTTATTGCAAACATAATTTTAAAGTCAGGTTTAATTATGGGTAATTTCTTAATGTCATTGCATAGTTGTCATTACATAGTCGGATGGTCACTTATGTATCATTGCTTAGTTGTCTCTTTCTTACTTACCATTGCAACCAGTTCAATATTGTCCTATGTGTCATTGTTGACCGTTTTCTATCAGTCAAACCGATAAGCGGCCGATAAAAGACCATTTTGCCCCCTACTTTTATAATCCCCTCTATGTCTTAAGAAGAGAAGGGGAGGACGGTCAGCTGAAAATTAAGAGAGAGGGGTGAACAGGGAAGAAGAAGAGGAAGGGACTACCATATGGGTCCCATTGACTAGCCACACAAGTGTAAAGGGTATTTTGGACATTACCTATGTGTGTAACAATGGAAACTAACGGACATTGATGGCAGTAGTATGGAGGACAATATTTGCTTATTTGCGATGACACAGAAGAGATAAGCCTCAAAGTGATGGTATGTTCGGTATTAGGAGGCTCTGCAATACTTCTTCCGTTTATTTATATAAGGCGTATTTTGAATTGGTACATAGATTAACGAAATTGTAAAATCAAGAGAAGACCAAGAGAAAATGATCAAGCTACCCATGTTATAAATATCTTGGAAATATGAGAGCGAACATCATGCGAGAGTTGTTTATAAGAGCATGTAGAATGGTCATGTCAGCTGTCTCTAAACCTTGCCATGTAGGACAAAAAATGATGTGGATGAGAAAGAGGGTGAATAGAGAGTTGAGCCATCTCTTAATCTAGAGTCGACTCTAGCACGAGAACCAAAATAGGTCGTGTGTGAAAAGAAACTGTCTACTCATAAATGAGATGTCTATACTGTTATATGGGTTGTCTATAACGCTGTTTATAAATGACATGTCAACTTGTTATAGACAGCAGCTGTCTATACTATTGTACATGCCCTAAATGCATGAGAGAGAATTGTGTAATACATAAGGGTAGACTAGGAAGAACAACAATAAATTTACATTCACGTCTTATATTTCAAAATAAGACCATTCAAACTACACACCTTATATTAAAAAAGTATGGGAGTAGCATGTAAGGTAGTTTTCCTTTAATTATTGAGAAGGTGTATCAATCGCTGTAACTCCTTGATTTAATTTCTATAAATATGGTATTTGCAGGAAAGAATTCTCGCATGTTTCCTCTGCTTCATTTATCTCTATTTGTTTGCAGTTAATTATTAGATTTTTTTTATTTCGTTCCAATGCTGAGGAAAAGAAGACTTGCAACCCAACGTATGGCAAAGGGGATTTTTTTTATTAAATAGCCGTTACCCTCCGGTGGGACCGGACTCAGTCCGAGGGTTCTAGTAGCAAGCACGTGTAGGGGCCGGGGCAACGGACTGTGTCCGCTCGCCACCGGACCCTAGGGTTTAATCGGTGGTGTTATAAATATCCACTGTGATCCTTTTGCAACAACAAAATCTACAAGGGTTTCTAAGCTTATCTTGCGGCTTACCGCATCCTACACAATTCATATACCACCAAGATCATCAGAATATATGATTGCCCACCATGAATATGTCAAATTCATCCATTGCCCTAAAAGGTGCTTCCGTCATTCCATGAAGAGCTAATGTGAAGCAAAGTGTCGAGAAAGATCACTCTCTACCTAGAGCAAGAGACATAAAAAAATGAATATTCCCTACAAAAATAGATATACAATCATATATGTAGCCTTTCCCAGATCGCAACCAATCGGATGGGTCTAATTGATATAGTCAATCTAGAGGTTTCTCGGTGGTCGATTCATCACAGGTGCTCTATTCTTTAGGAAGCCACCCCAAGACCCCGAACGTGTGGCACGCTAACGTTTTTGATGGGTGTGACGAACCAAATTCCGGTAAAAATTTACTAGAAAATGTCCAAAATATCAACTGTCCAAGATTTCAGTTGCATTTAGAAATAGTACAGCCTGCTTGATTTATTACATGTTATAAAATATTTTACAGCGGAAGTGGAAATATATCCTGGTAATAAAAAGAAAATACATGGCCATATACCATAGGCAAAGCCTGAGCATAAGGTAAACCGTAGAAATCAATCATATGCGAGTTCCAATCTTCTTCATAAATGTCCATTTCTGAGTATAAAGTGGATCCTGTAAAAAGAATAAATTGCCCACATAATATGGGTAAGTATTAATTGTACTTGCAGGTTTCTTGAAAGAATAACACTATTAATATATGATAACAGGATTCAAGGAATAGTAAGGCTTTATGGTGAATATACAAATTTTGAGTTTTAAAGGTCCTACCATTATTTTAAAACAATTAATAATAATAGAACAAATTCTATCATCTTTCTCCATCCTTATTCATTTGCAATCCAGACAATAATTTTCGTAATGTAAATTCATGGATTTTGGTAAATAAGAGAGGCATCACCCAATTGACACAACTTCATATATCTGAAGTAGGGTCTATCGATGAATTTATTATTAGCTCTGCAGAACCTATCCAGCTTTACCCATATAACAGCTCCTTATATGGATGGATGATTAATGTGTCATTCTTATTCATTAAACCCAAGTTTTTATAGAAGCAAACGATATCTAGATATTCTCTTATCACAGAGCAAATATCTAGTGCCCTTGAGTGTCAATCAACACTCTTGATCCTCTAACCCAAGACGGCAAAACTCTGTTTCCGAATTTGCTTCTATAGTTTATAGAGTAACGATTCTAGGGAGTTCACACTCTCTCCACCTGGTGTTATTGGGCTGGTACTCCACGTACCGACAGGCCAAAATAACATATCACTGTTTTCGAATTACTCTATATAAATTCAATCAACCTTCCAAACTACAGCTTTTCCACATCAAATAAGTTATCTAATCTAACTTATTTGTACAGACCAATTTTCCATCCTTTACATGAGATAATTAAATTTTAGTATTTTTGCCTATACTAGTGTCGACGAATTATGTTGGCAATATACTTTATGGGGCTATGCGTAAGACCGAAACCCGATGGTAACACAGGAGACAGATTATACAGGTTCGGGCCCTCTGCGGTGGAGGTAATACCCTACTCCTGTGCTCGTGGATTGTATTGGGGTTGATCTCGATGGATCAATGTTAAGGATGGCTATGGATCGATGTGATCTCTCCTCTCGTCCTCTCGTCGTACCGAACTAGGGGCCCTTGCCTCCCTTTATATAGTGGAGGGGAGGTAGGGTTACAGATAAGTATCCTAGTTGGTTATAGAAACTGGGGATAGAGATAGAAAGTCTATCTCTATCCTTTCTTACTAAGTACGTAAGTACCAGATTACAACTATGTCTTTCTTGTGATACCAACAGGGTCTTCATACGGGGCAGGCCCGTCTTCTAGATGGTAGGCGTGACCCTGTGTGGGGACCAAATTTCGATAAATCTTTATCAAAAAATGTTCCCTCAAAAGCACAATTACCCAGGATGCAACAGTGCTAGAGTCAATATAAAAAGTCCAAAATACTCATGGGGGAAACCATTATTTTACAAAAGGGAATTATTACAAACCATTATTCTCAGAGTATTTATTACATCACCACTGTTGCAAAAAGTTGCGTGTGCAAGAAAATCTTAGAAACTGCTAAACTAGAAATCTATGCCATAACTTTTCAGTTCCTCAGCAGTAAACTCCTCGCACTCACCATAGAATTGAGGAGTACCTGAAAATATTATAGTTTTACCCACATAGTAGGTAAGTACCAACAATACTTGCAGGTTCCCATTAAGAAGACTTACTTACTATATACAGGAATTCAAAAAGAATTAAGGCTCTTACAGGAACGTAAATGCAATAATATACAGTAGATTTAAGAGACTTAAGATTTGAAGGAACTTTTTATAAACTGGTTGAAACATTTCCATCTTTCCATAATACTATCACCCTTCTCCACTTTCTACCTGCCTCAAGCAGCGTCATACACCGTAAACTTTTGAAAGCATGAGTTTATTGAATAAGAGAGGCATCACCTAGTTTGACACAACTTCATATTCCCGAAGTAGGGTCCATCGATGATTTTGTTATCAGCCCTGCAGGACCTACCCAGCTTTACGCACATGATGATCAGTTATATGGATGGGTGATATTTGTGTCATTCTTACTCATTATACCCAAGTTTTTATATGAGTATAACCTAGTTGCATCCTCCCGACAACTAGTACCATTGTAGGTCTTGTATGGGATACGCCCTCTTGAGCCTTACCGGGCATTGGATCCTCGAGGGATGTTCCCAGCTCTAAGAGTTACCGGCCTGATCCAACATACTTACTACACCCGGCGGCTCATATAAAATTCTTTTCTCACAACATCCCTAAGTCCAGATAAGCATCCCATACTACTTATCCACATAGCAAATGATTGACTTATCCTACTCAATTAAATATTCCAAAATCCTATTCTAGGCTTCAAAGGATAGGGCTAATCAATGATAGGTAGGCTTTCTATTCTTGTATCTTGGCATAACCATTTTATAACACATAAAATAATAATTTGGCAATAGATAATACCTAAAAAATAACACATACATAAGTAAATAAATGGGAATTCAATGTGCATCAAAGGAATAGAAACCTGCCTTGATTATTGCTATAAATATTTTCTCCTTCGCAATCCTCCTCCGCAGGTGGTTCGACCCAATATTCTTGTTCTTCTTCTATTTATTAGAGAAGAAAGGCAAATAATAGTTAAATTATATTTAAGAAGAATTTTTAAAACATAATGCGGAAAATTTTCTTTTAGAGCAATCCTAGACTTAAGCTTGTTATTTTATGTAAAATTTTGGAGTTTGGGGAGGGTTCTAGGGTTTGAAAAATTTTAGTTTTAAGGATTTTGGCTCCTTTTCCCTTTTTAAGAAAATTCTTTAGGAAGAGAATAATATTAATCTTGGACCTTTTTGCAAATCTCTTAGCATTGTCCTATAAAATAGGAGTTTTATTCTTGAATAAGAGTAAGTATTCATTTTAGCATTAATAAATAATTTTCTATACTTTTTATTTAGAAAGATAGGTTTGAGAAAGATTTTATAGGTAGAAAATCAATATGAAGTATATTCTTTGTTGGAAAATTTAAATTTAAAGGTTTATAAAATTTGTTTATATTCCTATATTCTAAGAAAAATATTAGTTAAATTTTACAGCAAATCTTTATGTTTTTAAGAATTCTTAAAACTCTACAAGAGAGGATTTTGACTTTAAATTAAATTTTGCAAGGGATTTCCAAATATGGAAAAATCATATTTGGATGTAAAACATCTTTGGGGGCAACTTTTATATAGGAACCTTGACCTAATTTGGCCTCTAAGGGCTTCAATTTGGAGAATTTTAAAATCCGGGCTGAGATGAATAGTGAAATTTAGGGTTCTTCGGAATCCGATTTGGGCGTTTTCGATTTGTGGGGTTTGGATCAAATTAACCATGGGGCTTTTGGTCTCTGGTGTATAAGAAATGATTTGCCTCCGGATTTGGGACTCGGGATGGCCGGAGTTGGCCGGACGACGAGGTCCCGCGGCGGCACAGACCAGGGGAATTGGGGATTCCTCTGGGGAGTGTGTAATCGATTAAATCTTGGAGTGTATGTGCTACTAGGAGCTATACAGAGTGTTGTGGGACAGAAATTGGGTTATGAAATGCTTCGGGATAGCTTGGCGACGGAGGCAGTGGGTTTCGGGCCTCGGTGAGGACGGAATCGGAGTTACAGTGGATTTGAGTAGAAATTGGAAGGGGTTTAAGCTTTAGGGGGCTTCCAGGAAGATTTTTGCTTTTGGGGGCATAGGAGAAGGATCATCGGAGTGCCCTGGCGGCGAGCTCCGGTGAGAATGGCGGAGGCGGAGCGAAGCAAAAGAAATGCGGCTCACCTGGTGGCGCGTTGCTTGCCGCGTAAGCTAAAGGTGAACTTCAAGAAGTCAGATAGATTCCCTATTTATAGGGAAGGTAATTTGTCGCGGTTTGCCCGGGCGGAAGAGCTCGCCGGGATCTTTCTCACCGCAGTGGATTCCCTCTCATTGCGGTCATTTATGGATCACGCGCGAGGCCATAGGGGACGAAGACGTGGTCTTGGCGCGATCAAGCGTCCAAGCTGGGCGCCGATAGGGCCGATTAAAGCTGGCGGCAATGGCACGCCGGCGGCATTCAGGACAGGGGTCGCGGCGGCGGCGGATAGGGCCAGCAAGAGGTTTTCCGACCGTGCCATGGGAGTACTTGAGTAGTACAAGTCCCTAGGATCACTTTGGTCCGGTTGGTATGGACCAATAGGCTTGGAGTCGCGCGGTAATGATTACTCCGGCGAATCTTCACGGCGGAGACGGCGGCGCTACGAAGCAGAGCGGGGCGGCGACGACGGGCGGAGAAGAACATGTCGCGGCATCCGATTCAGAGACGTGGCGCATTGGGAGCCATCGGATTTCATTTAAGTTAAGCGGCGTGGCGGGGCAAAGGAACACGACGATCGAATCAGGACCGTCGGAGGGGGTGACGTGGGACACGAGCAACCGTCGGATTTCCTTAGACCGAGTGCGCGCGCGCGAGTGGGCTTCTCTGGGAGTGGATCCCAGCTGTCAGTCAGGGGAGTGCACGCGCACGAATGGGAGAGCGGCGCGTGGCTCTAAGGGGATTCTCTCAGGTGGGGTTTTCGGAAAAGGCTTTCCAGTGTGTTTTTAATTCTAGAAAGCTTATAAAAATTCTAGAAAATTGTAGGAAGATCAGAAAAATGTGAGGAAAATTTCTATGGGTTCAGAAAAATACCAAGAATTGTATAAAAGCATAAAATTACCTTTGTTTTACAGAACTTTTTAAGGCTCTTTTGGAAATCCTTTTCTTTCTTATTTTTAGAAAATTTGAAAAGGGTATTTTGAAAATTTCAGGCATGTCTAGGGGCAAGGGTATAAATCTCGGAAATGCTCATGCAATTTGCGCGAAAAATTTTTATGCAAAAATTTCGGGTTTGTCACACCTTGCTTCGTGAGGTGGTCCGCCTAATTTGTCTCCGTGAGATACCCGGGGACCATGTTATCCTGAAGAGCCCAGAGTGCTTTCTACCGAGTTGATGCCGAGTGCTCATTGGAACCTTCTCTATGCCGAGTGCTCCATTGGCATGCAAGGAGGCTGTGAAGGGTTCAAGAAAGCTTTGCAGGCTGAAATCTCCGAGTGACTCCTGGCCAATTTCTTGGAGTCCTGGAAGTCGGCGCGATGGTTGACGTCGCGGCGTGAGTAAAATGTCGGTAGAAGCTGTCCTCGTATGATGTGAGAAGTGGCGTAAGTAAATCGGCGCTTGTGTCCTCGGCATAATCTTGTGAAGCCGTAGTAGTAAGTCGGCCTGGTATCCTCGGTAAGATCAAGAAGCCGCAAGTTGGGGTGGGCGTCCTCGTCGTTGCCGAAGCAGCGAGTCGACGTAGGGAGTCGGCTTGGCTGTCCTCGACGCAGTGCGCGAGAAGCCGAGCCATAGTTTGCGCTTGGGGCATTGGCGTAAGCATGCAGCCGAGCCATATAATGCACTCAGGGTATTGGTGTTGGCGTGCAGCCGTACCGAAGTTGGCGTAGACGTGGAGCCATGCCGTAAATTGCGCTCGGGGCGCGGGTGTTGACACGTAACTGCGCCATGGTCGGTGCTTGCAGCATAAACATTTTTTGAACCCCTGTAACATGTATATGTAGGATTTAGGTAGTATCTGAATATGAAAACATTTGGTCGGATATAAAATCTGACTATCTTTATGTGCGAAATAGCTATTTTTATTTTTGTTACTTGATGATTTTTGTTAATCCGAGTGGTTTTTCTTCCTTTTGTTATGCACTCTGCCCGACTAGTCTAGCCCCAGAGTGTAGGGAGTTGGCACATGGCTTTTTATCCTAGATACGCGTTTGGGTGACGTAGAATTTGCCGTGTTGTGGGTTCAGAGCTTCACTACTCAGAATGATAGTGCACTCAGATTTCACTTAAATCAATAAGTAACAAAAGCAAAAAAAATAACTATGAAAAAGATGGGTGCACGCAAGTGCACACAATTATGTGTAGCCCTGACTTACTGCTTAGTTGGAATTCAACTAAGTAGCAAGTCAAGAAATAACTATGCAAAAGATGGGTGCGCGTAAGTACACACAATTACGTGTAGCCCCCCGACTTACTGCTTAGTTGAAATTCAACTAAGTAGTAAGTCAAGAAATAACACGAGTTTATATGTGAAAAGATTATGATGATGAAAAACTTAGCTGCTTTGCTGACGATGATGTCGTCCTTGCTTTTGAGCTTTTAGCCCCTAGGCGTATCACCTTGTAGGCTTGAAGCGTAGACATGGGCTTGTAGCCGTGCCGAAGTTTGCCCTCGGGGCGCTAGCGTTGGTGTGAAGCCGTGCCGAGTTTGACGTAGACGTGCAACCGAACCGCATGATCCACTCGGGGTGCTGGCGTAGACATGCAGCCGTGCCAAAGGTTGCGCTCGGGGCGTTGGCGTTGGCGTGAAGCCGTGCCGAGTTTGATGTAGGCATGCGGCCGAGCCGTATGATGCACTCGGGGTGCTGGCGTAGACGTACGGCCGTGCCAAAGGTTGCGCTCGGGACGTTGGCGTTGGCGTGTAGCCGTGCCGAGTTGATGTAGGCATGCAGTCGAGCCGTATAATGCACTCGGGGTGCTGGCGTAGGCGTGCAGCCGTGCCATCAAAACCATCTCGCATTATCCTGCATTGTACCCTTGGAGACAATGAAAAACACGAGTAGTAGAGAAAAAACTGGATTGTAAAGCAATATGCATGATGTCCAATTATGTATTTTTATTATGTCAAATTGTCGTCCTTTTAACTTTTCTGTATTGATTTACGCTTCTCCGAGTATGTTTAATTCCTTTTGTTAAGCACTCCGTCTAGCTCATCAAGTCCCTTAGCGTTAGGAGTTGGCGCGGAGCTCTGTCTCCGGACACGCATCAGGAAACCCAAATTTTACATAGGAATCAGAGTTTCACTACTCAGAATATGTGACACTCGGAATCGGTAAAAGTCAACATCGAAAAGAACAAATGAAACTCGAAAAGAGATGGGTGCAGATAATGCACCTAATTAGGTATAGCCTCCGACTTACTGCTTAGTTGGATACCAACTAAGTAGCAAGTCAGGAGATAAATTATAATGATGTAATTGGCTATAAAAATAGACAACTTAGCTGCTGATCGTGTCGTCCTCACGCCCGAGTGAACGAGCCCCCGGGCATATCACCTTGTCGTGGCAATTTGTCCATGGCGTCGTCTTAAGAAGAAGCCGACGTAAGCGTCGCCTATGGTATCCTCGGCGTCGAGCATGAGAAGCCGTATGATAAGTCTGTGCGGTTGTCCTCGGCCAAGATCTTGAAGCCGACCTAGGAAGTCGCGCGCTGTCCTCCTCGGCGTCGTCTTGTGAAGCCGACCTAGGAAGTCAGCCGGCCGTCCTCGGCGTCGTCGTGAAAAATCCTAGGAAGTCGTAGCGGCCGTCCTCGGCCTTGATCTTGTGGCCGAAGCCCTAGGAAGTCGGCCTTGGTATCCTCGGCATCGTCTTGTGAAGCCGGCCTAGAAAGTCGGCGCGGCTGTCCTCGGCGTCGTGCGCGAGAAACCGGCCTCGGAAGTAGGCGCGGCTATCCTCACCGCAGTGCGCGAGAAGCCGGCCTAGAAAGTCGGCGGTCACGATTTCGACCGAAACCTCTTCTATCGTCATCATGTTAACGTCTCTCAGCTTCTTCTCGCTTCCGTCGCCGAGCTTCATTGTCTTGGCGAAGGTCGCGGTTTGTCGTTGTTGCTGGAGCAACGAGTGGGTGCGGCAGTAGTCGTTGTCGTCGTTGCCGCAAGTTGGGGGCGTGGGAGCCGCAAGTCGGCGTCACAGGAGACGCCAGTCGGGGCGTCGCAGGAGCCGTAAGTCGGGACGGCATAGCAGCCTCGCCGTGATCTTTGGGATGAGATCCGCTTTGTCGTTGAGGTCTGCCATGCCCTTGCTGAGGTGCACCAAGGATCGCCGAGGTGCTGAGCGAAATTCACGTCGAGCTCTATCTTCGCGCGGGATTCACGTCACCTCCGCGTAGTCTGTTTTTAAACAGTCGCCACGGTCACATCCACAATCCAAGTGGTCGTTATCAGCTAATTTAATTGACAAATAATTATTTGATTTACTGAACTCCAACATCATTTTAAGCCAAACTAAAAATCCAAATTCTTCCTTTGCCAATCCATCTAGAATTAACTTGGTCAAATCATCAATTTCCTATAAATCCAGAAAGACAAGTCCATAAATATTCTTATGCAAATCATACACATTTTTTTTATCATAATCCACAAGTACCCTATAAATCCATCTTATGACAAAGATCATCTATCCATCACTAAATCCAATAAGAATCCACCAAACTCTGATTAATAACTTCATCATTTCAACCTTCTACAATTTCCTTGTCAATCCAGTTGATCATCATATCTTAACATAAAATCCACTAATCAATACTCTGTATCGTAGTCCTCTTATAATCCAATGACTTTTGCTAGATTTTCAGTGAGTAAAATCTCTCCAAGTAATCTAAAAATCAGCTCTCCCGAAGAAATTCATAAATCCACCAAATGATATCCACTTTGATTTGATCTTCCGACACTAGTTTGGTGCACTTCCTATATGATCCGCTAATTCACTTTTCATGTATAACCAATGGCCAATATAGATTTGATCTAAATCCAACAGTTTTTCTTCAAATTTTTCATACACACTCATTAACTTCTGATATCAATCAATTTAATACTATCATATCCTTAAAATTACAATCCACATATTCCACTGAGTTTTACCTCTTAATTAATCATGGATCTCTGCAATCTTCTTAAGTTTTTGCACCACCAAAATTATTTACTATGGATCATCAAGCACCCTCAATAAAACTTTAAACTTCATTAACGGCATCAATCACTATATCCATACGAATTCCTCTTTTACCACACACATCCGTCCATTATATCATCCATTGTTGGGCTTCTACCTTTTAGGAAGAGACTTTCAATATTTCTTATGGCTTTCCTTTACTCTTGATAGGATTCTTAGCAATAGATGAGAGGGAAATGAGCATAGAGGTGAGTTAGAAAGATAGAAAGGAGATATTCTACCCCAAAACACAGCGATGAAAATAACAACTTCATGCGACTACCCAGTGTACCCAAGGGCAACCAAGCAGCATATGAAGTTTAGCTGAATCCACGAATGAACACGATCAAACAAAGATATAGAGGTCACACAACACAAGCAAAACCTAGAGAGAAAACAGGTTTAGCTTGAAGACAATAACAGATAGAAGTAATTTCGAGGAAAAGAGACCCCTTTTTTTTCATCTTCTTAGGTACAAGCTTGAAATAACTTTTTTTTGGAAAAGAAAATAATACTCCAAGTCATATGAAGATATGTTTGGGGAGGTAGTCTTTGAAAACAAATTCCTTGTGAAAGAAAATATTGAATCACTTTTGTATTTGGGAAGAGAACTCTTGTAAATCAAGGTTCTTTTAAATAAGACAAATACGTTTTGAAAGAAATCTCTTCACACCTTTAGTGAAAACTATTTTAAAACAAAATGCGAAGGTATCCCTTTTAAAACCTTCTCTTTAAAACCAAATGCAAAATAGCATAGAATAAATTGTTATGAAAACATTTGGTTCTAAAGGACTCTCTAAGTTCTTGTTTCAAAAGCCCCTTTGCGGAAAACAAGAAAATACTCCTTACAAAATTTCACTCTCTAAAAGTAAACATTTTTTTAAGGACCAACGACAAAGTAATTGCAAAGGTTTTACAATAAGTATACATTTTCAAAAGAAAATATAACTCTTTTTTTTTAAGGTTCAAACAAAAGCACCATATTTTTTTAAACATGAAAATAATTTTTTTTTCCCAAATTTTCACTTTTTGAAATTAAACCTTTAGGGGTTTTCTTGAGAATAGTTTATAAAGTAAACAAAAAGAGTTTGTAAAAAGTATACTTCTTCAAAACAAATTATAATGTCCATTTTGTTTTAGGTTTGAATAAAAGCAATTCATTTGTTTTCAATAAATCTTTTCACATATAGGAAGATTTTTTTTTTCCAAACCAACACTAGATTTCAAGGCAAATAATGTTTTGGATAAAATATTTTGAAGGAAAGAAATGCTTTTTTTTTTTGAACTTTGCTTGCAAAGATAAGTTGAATAATTCTTTTTGAAATAAATTTTCCTTTTGCAAATTAAGACAAGAAGTTCCAACTTAGTAGAACAAAATGATTAGAAATGTAAATTTTGTAAAATACTTTTCTTTTACAACGAAGTTTAACCGAAAATTTAAGATTGTGATTTTATTTTACACCCTTTTTTTATTTTATTCAAAGTGACACATACACAGGATTTTCTTAAGTATCACACAATTAAATGAATAGTTGCACTGAAGGAAAATAGTGAAAATCGGTACAACCATTCCACCAAATTGGTAATAGTGACGTTCTAAAAACGATACACTCAACGAGAGTCTTTGAACAACTCTGAGGCCTAACCTTGAGGACAACTTCGTAGTATTGACTACCAAGTCTTGCTCTACTAAATCTACCTTGTAAATTGAGGTAATCTCTCCAAACCTTCAGGACAGTTGTTGATGGCTATGGTGGCTTGAATATCTTAGACAACATAATAGGGTGTAACTAAGTTGTTGATTTAGAGAAGAAAGCAAATCATTTTTTTTAACAGACAAAACATATCAAAATAAAAGGCAAAAAAGAAGTAAGTGAAAAGAGATGAAAGCATGAAAGACATCAGAAGAAGAGGTAGAGGCAATTGAGATAGGTATATTTAAAATGAATGTTTTAATCAAAATATGAAAATCAAGGTAAGATAGTACCATTAGAAATTTTATAAATTACTCTTATACAAAATATATAGTCCTTAAGGCTTTCCCAATCTATCTAGGGCGCATTCTACGGTCAGGCTCTGATACCAACTCTGACGGGACCCATCAAACGAAGTCGAATCCCTGCTGTGCTTTTACCTATACTAGTCCCTGGATCAAGTAGCTAATACACACAGTAAAACAGGTTGAATCATAACCATCTCACGCTTAAACCAATTACATCAGAGTATAGCCAACACGGTCATTATTACAATAGTTTGGCACTAAGGCCTTACAAACACAGCGGAAACTCATAAGAACATTGTTTAAACTCCAACAAAAGAAAAACCAACTCCACAGGCAGAACGGTAGAGACACGCTCCTAGGCTTCGGGGTAGTCTTCATCTTGGATACCTTCAACGAAGTCCTCGTCCTGGTACAGCTCCTCGTCAGGGTAGGGGCAGTGCTGATCCAGACCTGCTCGTTGGAATGAGCAGCCTCGCATAAAAGACGAGGGTGAGTATACATTATACTAAACAAGCAAGGCTGACTAAATGCGTCTAAGATTTACAAGGAAAGGATATGTTTCTTTTGCATAAAGCCACTTTTGAAAGCTTTTGCCTAGAATTTCATAAAACGGTTGAAAAGTGTTGAGGGAAAACAGTATTTGAATCTTTTTCTTTGAAATTCCGGCCTCAACCAGTTTTTGCCCAACCTGGCTACTCACGGCACCCACCGTGTAAACACCCTCATCACTCACAGCACCCACTGTGAGGAGAGAAAACAAAACACACGACGGCGATCGTGGTTTTTCCTTTAAAACACCATTTTAAAAACAAGTAGGTAAGAAGTACCATGCGGTAGCTCCCCGTCGTCCGCCCTTGACCGTGGGCACGGCTATCATGATAGTTTTACACTCTGCACAGGTTGCACGCTTTACCCTTGCGAGGTGGTTTTTCTCGAGGATGCACCCAGGGGAAAAATGATCACCACAAAGACTTTTTCCGACGTCCTCCTAGTTAAGGCATTCCCGCTAAGGTTTCCACTGCAATGCCCCTCTTGTGCCGATAGAACAGCACCAACTGTCTACTCCACCGACTGGAATGCCAAAGCCAGGAGTTCGAAGGATACTCAACCAAGGCCCGCCCATACAGGCACAAATGGTCGCACTGTTGTACTTAGCTCGTCTACCTCAAGGAATCGGTCCTTAGGGACCAGGGTGGTTCCCACACTGGGCCCAAGTCTCGTGCTTGCTGCACCAACCTTGCAACCATCCACCCCGATCAGGTTTTAAAAAATATTTTTACCCGATAGCACCCACTATCTCGACTACACCCATTTGCAAACATGACAGTACCAACCGTCCTTTAAAATCCATGTAAAACAAGCATTTGATACTATCATCATGTATCCAATTTTAATATGACTGCAACTGAGCATAGTTAATATGATCAAAACCTAATTCAAGGGATGGCAATATTCAAAGACTAACTAATTAGTCCTAGGGCAGCAAGGTACAAGTTTGATAAGATAATATTAAACGGGGTTTTAACTATGGTTAACAATTAGCATTTTTCTACATCTTTAACATAGCATGCAAGTTAACAATTCTAGGAAAGTCTTTTATAAACATAGGTAGCGAAGTTCAGCACTTGCCTTGATCAGCACGACCCTGAAGATCTTCCGTGGGGTTGGTCGCAGGGCTAACGTCGCTAGATCCTAAAAAACGAAAAAACAAAGATAAACACAAATGCTCAAATAAAACATGGAATAACATGTATGCTCATGTTTATGGAAAAAATAACACAAAATGGTAAAGTTTACTTCTATGGTCAACAAAATATTTATTTGCAATTTTATCGAACTGAAATCATTTAAATAGCAATTTAAAGACATTTTATTAATATAATAATTAAGCAAAAAATTAAATGTTCTCAAATATTTATGAAAATTTGTATAATGGTAGAACACACTTTCATAAGCATTATGAAATTTATTTGAAAATTTTTGGACTTATAGAATTAAAGGTATAAAATAAACAAGTTTACTGCTTAAGAAAATTAGAAAAGAAAATGGGGAGCTCGCCATTGGTCTTGGCCCATGACAGCGTGTCTAATGGCGATGATGGTGCTTTCATCTTGTATGCAAGACTGTGTGAGAGATGTGCTAACGCTGTCCCCATGACGCTGCCGCATGGCAGTGGCCGCTTCGGCTTACTTGCGGATGCGTCCCCGACGTAGCAGCAGCAACAAAGCCGGCCGACAGTGGGGACCCACCCTTCAATGGCAAGACTGCAGTCGCGAGGCGGTGGTGGCGGCTCGGGAAGGTGGTGGCGGCAACGGCAGCAGCGCAGCAGCCGACAAGGAGGAAAAAGAGAGGGCATAGCGATCCTAAAGGCGGGGTCGAACGCGAGGGGAGATGGGCGGCGGTGTGGCGGCGCCCGGCGCGGACATGGCGGCGTCTTGGCTTCGGCGAACAGCGGCGAGGGAGGCAGCAGCGGGGTTTAGGGGCAAAGCGGCGAACAGTGATTCCGAGGCGGTCGAGAAAAAACAAGCGGCAATGGCGGCGGCGTTGATGGCCGTGGAGAAGAAGAGGCGCACGGCGGCGGCGCTTCCCGGTGAAGCAAAAGCTCAGCCAAGACCTTGTGAAGGAAGAGGGAGACATGGGGAAGGTAGGGAGGCGATTTAATCGAGTCTCACCGCTTCAAATGCGAGCGATTCGATGAAGAGTTGCTGCGGCAGATTCCGGCGAGATATTCGGCAAACAAATTCATCGCGCTCGGTCGATGATTCTTCGAGCTCTCAGTTAGGATGGATCCGCGACGAAGATAGCAAGGACGTCCTCGGACAGTTTGAAGAAATTCGCAGCGACGCAGCGCTGAGGCGAGAAGAAGCGGAGGTGGCCAAAAATTCGAGGCAAAATTTTGGCGTTCGATTCCCGGAGCTACAGACATCGGATCTGCGAGTTCCTGGGCAAAATGGAACCATGAGAAGATTATGTAGGATGTCCTGGAACAGTTTTGGAAGAGGTGACTTACTTGCAGCAGAATCGAAGAAAAACGAAAAGAGTATTGGTGAGCTCGGGACTGGAGTTTTCTAGATGAACAGAGAGGAAGGGGAGAGGATTAGCTGCGTGATTAGATGGAGAATCAAGGCTAAAACTGACGCCAATTAAGAGGGAGTGATGGCTTAGTGGGAAGGTGAAAGATTAGGGAGGATTTGGGGAGTTTCCTGTTCCCATTGGGCTTCCTGCGCTGGAAGACAGAGAGAGGAAGAGACAGGGAGGTGGAGGGAAGTGAGAGTGGTAGAGAGATGACAAGTGGGTCCAAGGAAGAAGAGGAAAATTGAATAGGAAAAGGTTTAAAATTCCTGATTTTCTCTTTTGAAAATAAAAGTCAATATAATTTTATTTTCTTTTTTCGAAATTAAAAAATTAAGGTTTAACTGCTTTATAAGATATTTATAAAACAAACTCAATTATTTTTTTAAGTTTTAATTTTTAAACAAATAACATACTCATTTTGCAATTCTTTTTATTTTTAAACCAAAGTTTATTTTTATGCAAATGCCATGCATGCATTAAGGAAAATGAGGATGTTACACGACGGCCGACGGCGACAAGCTCCAGCGAGCAGCGTCGTTGGGTCGTTGGGTGGAGGAGCAGCAAGGGAAAGGGGAAGAAAACGAGCAAAGAACGAGCAGGGCAGGAGTCTGGGGCTGCTCCTCTTCTCTATAGACTTCTAGGAAGTGATATGGCGAGATGGGCCTCATGGGCCGGCCTCCTAGGGCCAAGAAGGTTATTACACATATGATCAATAGACTCCCAACCAAGCTGAATCTCGAATCTGTCTTATTAGAGCCATACACAACGAATGCACAATATAAACCAGCCCAGTCTCATGCAGATGCAGACCAAAACCTCTGAAATCTCAGAAGACAAGAACCACGAAAGCAGCCAAGCATACAACACATGGGCATCCATGTCTGCTAAGCGTCAAGATGTCGTCGGGGAAGCGCTCCTGGTTACGGCGTGGAAGATGTCGGTGTACCCGACCACGCCGGCGAGGACGCCGTCCTCCTCCGACTCAGCGTCGGTCACCCACACGTGCGTGGCCCGGTGGGACAGCATCTGCGCCATGACGGCCGCGAGGGAGCTCGTGCTCTTGCACGTCAGCGGCGTGCTTCTCCCCCGGTACATGCTCCTCATCCGCCCGAACGCCATCTGGTTCGCCTGGCTGTTCAAGAACCCGATGCTCCTGCTGCTGAACTTCTTCGCCCTGGGCGAGCGCCCGGACCCGATCTCTTCCACCGGCGGCGACGAGCTGATGGCCGGCTCTGGCATGGCTGAGATAGGCGTCAGCCCGTTCTCGTCGGCGCCGATGACAAACTGCCCTGCAGAGAGGTTTGCCAGCGCCCACGCAGCTGCGACATAGTCACACTTCCACAGCTTGTAGGCAGAGATGTCTCCTATTATCTTGCGAGCTCCGTCTGGTGCAGTCTCAACCACAGCAACGGCGCATGGGTCTTGAGGGATCTTCTGGATTGCCTCCATGGCTGGTGCATATGCTTCTACATGACAGTATTGCGGGTTGATGGCTCCAAGTGAAGAGATAGGAGACAGTGGGATAGGTGCGAGAGCACCGAGGCACCCGATTAGGAACCGGAGAATGTCTTCTCTTGATAGACAGCAAAACTTGTCTTCGGAACTCGTAGATGAGGACAGCTGCCTACTGCTGCTAGCTGAACTTGGAGATGTTGATTCCATATTCTTCAGCCATTTTCCGTTGTAAAGCGCTGAAAATCGCTTGGTGATGCCTGTCCAGGTGCCACTCTTGCGAACAAGGAAGCGCTTCACTCCTTGCTTCATCAGATCCAGTGCATCGATCAACCTTGAAATAAGACAGTAACACTTGTTTAAATAACACGGTGTACACAAAAGATGACCATCCTACAAAGGTAAAAGACTAGAAATAGTGAAATACAGAGCAAGAGAAGCAGACACTGAACAGAACAGATAAAATGTCACCACAAATGCAGATCCAATTTGCTTGTTGTTCAGACTGCTCTTTGCTATTGAACTCTATCAACCGTGAGAATATGACCATGGCTCACTACATGGTATTTCCAAATTATTTTTTTTTGACACATTTCCAAATTATTTTGAGACATGATTGGATTGCCTTGTATGTGCCATGTGTGGGCTCATCTCATGCTTTTAAATTATTGTCTTGACTCATGAACGACCCCTTGACAGCCTGTACAGGTTCAGCCTGTGCAGGTTCCACACAGATGTTACCTTTTTCATTCTGGCATTGCATTGCCAAATGGGATCAAGACCCCACTTCGTTCCTCTTACACAACATAAATGTAGGACAAGTTCTGTGCCACGTGAAATCAATCTGGCTTGTTTAGTTTTTGGGGAAAAAATTGCAGAGGCTAAAACAGTGTTGATCACATCATCATATTGCAATATAAATCTGATGTTCAATGTTTCACGAAAAAGATTTGCTCGGCTCAATACCAGTGTACCAAGTACTTGGCATTGCAATGGAGTTATTGCTACTAAAATATATTCAGTTCTGTTCTTACACACGTCCAATTTGCCCTAATAATAAAACTTACTCAACACTCAAATAGACGATATCAGCTTGTCACAAAGAAGTCAGGAAGCAATCAGCCTTAAAGCATTAATGGTAACTGTGTCATTCAAAATCAACAAACAAATAGTGGAGGTCAACTAGCTATATTTTGACAACACTGGCAGACGAAGGAAACGAAACAAATGATGATGTGCATAGCATAATGAAGCTAAAAATTATTTTTTTCTCATGAGATTGACTAATTGAGCAAACAACAGTTTGCTCTGGAGATTATAGTGCGTAAGTCAGAAAATTCAATTTCCATGATGATAAATTACCAATGCAAGAATTAAGAAATGAGCAAGTACAATACCAAGAAATCTCAAATCTGGAAAGTGGAATAGGAGGAATCCATGAAACGGCATTCCATAGAAATAAAATGAAAGTGCAAGTCCCTTCTTCGATGAAAGAGGAGCATGTTATGTTAGGTTCTTTTATATTCCAGGAATTGAGAACAATCAAGAAGAACCATAAATGTTGACAAGTGAGAGCCTAACAAATCCGTGCTATTCGTAATGGCTATTGAGTTACAGTTTAATATTTTTTCTTTATAATGTAATAGCCTTTTGAGTTGTGAGAAAATAATCTCCAAGTTAATATGCAAGAAAGCCTGACCAAATGTGAGCAGACTTGTGACTAAGGCTGGGTAGTGGCTACACATAATCCAGCAAAACAATGTCTACCTTGCTTCATTTTTTCCATATGGAAGTTTCATCCAGCTTTTTTGGGGAATAGTAATAAAATTCAATGACACCAAACAACACATTTCTTATTAACTCATAAGCATCAACCGAAGCTCACACAAACCAGATATAAAGTAAAAGAACAAAAAACATATTTGAGTCCCTGTCAGTGTTTGAAAGGCGCACACTGTATTATACCAAAAATCAATCCGGTCTATTATGTATTGAAGCAGAGGCAGATCCGAGCTGAGCAAAAAACCAGTAAGCACTGTGCATAAACTAGAAAAGCTACTATCAATGGCATGAAATCAGTAACAAGAAACACCTATAGAACACGTCACTACATCAGAAGTACAAATTGAACACAATTTAGCAGCCAGAACGTGGAAAGATTCCACTGTGCACATGGATCAATCAAAACATATGGATGCACACAGATTTCTCGGTCAATTCAACACTACCAAGGCACGATTAGATATTTGACGCTAATATTCATGCTAAAAATCCAATCTGGGACCACGAATCAATCGAAACATACAGCAAAAACCGAACTTTCTACCAGACGGATAGCGGTGGGACAGCAGTGAGAAGAGATACATCAAGAACAAGGGCGGCGGAGAGCTCACCTCGTGCCGGGATCGACCTCCCTGAGAAGCCCCGGGTTGGGCTGCACGACCTCGCCGACCACCGCGCGCATGGCCCGGTCGCCGGTGCCGGCGGCAGCCACGAAGGCAGCGATGTCGAGCGCGGAGATCATCCCCAGGAACCTGGCCCCGGACGGCGGCTCGTCAGGCGCCGCCCGCGGGCGCCAGATGGGCACGGCGCCCTCGGGGCTGGCTGCGATGAGCCGCGCGGCGGCGTCAAGCGTGTCCGTTTCGTGCAGCTCGGCGATCTCGGGCTTCCCGACGGTGAGGTCGCCGATGACGTGGTGGAAGAAGAGGGCAGCCATGTCCGCCCCCCCTTTGCGGGCTATAAAAGCGAGTGGAGGAGGAGCAGGTGGAGGACGAGGCTGGAGGGGCCGAGGCCGAGGCCACCCCCAGGCGCGACGGCGACGGCGACGGCGCCGGCGCCGGCGGAGGAGCAGGAGAGCGCGGAGGGCTCACCGGCGGCTCGGTTGAGGGGATCGCCGGCCATGTCGGAGGGAGGGAAATCCCATTAAAAGCAGAAGCTGGTGGAATTGAAGGCGTGCACAGAGATCAGAGGCGCTGCGTGCGAGGCTGCGACTGCGAGCGAGCGAGCGAGAGGACAGGACGCCTGCGACGGTGTGGGGGAAGGAAGGGAGAAAGGAACGGATGGGCAACTGCTCTGTCTGCTGCGGGGACCTGGACTTAAATTAGTATTAGCCCCGTACTTTGAGATTCGGGACGGTACGGGTAATGGATGCAGGTCGTCGAATGTCCCGACTCCCTTCGTTTTTCATGAACGCTCACTCAGACTCAATTGGTCGATGCTGAAAATAAAGTGCAGATTGCTACCGATCCTGTGGATCATTAAATTGGATGGTATGGTGATAAAGAACATCTCCTGACATTTTCGTTTCATTTCGTTGCTTTTCCTATTCCTTGTCCATAACCTTTCCTTCATTTTTTATGGTCTCCAACACCATCCTTCCGAAGAAAATGATACAGGAAAGAAGAGAAAGCTTTTTTAAAAAAAAATAGAAAAGAGATTCTCTTCCGAAAGAGAACGGTGAAGAAAATCTATTAGAGCCACAAAGAAAACGGTGATACAAATGGGAGAAGGAATGTGTCGGCGTCTGGGAGATGAGCTCCGCAGGCCGATATGCAAGAGTAGGGGGTGGAACCCGAGAGTGGCCCTACTTCCTCAACCGAGGCCTTGTCCGAGGGAAGGTGGTTGTCAACGATCAACGGCACGAGTGTTTTATCCTGGTTCGGGCCTCCACTGCTAGATAACAGCCCTACGTCCAGTCCTCGTTCAATATCGGGCTTAAACGAGTATAGAGGGGGAGACCGAGCTTTGGGAAGCTCGGGCTCGAGTACAATAAGTGCTCAAGGCGAGCGGGCAAGCTGCCCTTTGACGTGACCGGTAACCTCCCCGCCAGTGGCTGTGGCAGGCACGCATTGGTACTACGGCCATATCTGACTTGCGACGATATACGGGGCCCGCGATGCCCTGTGTGCAGGCGCGGCGCAGTTCGCCTTAGGGCCCGAGCCTATTCTTGAGCTTTAGAAGCTCGGGAGCTAAGAAGCTCGGGCGCGAGCTTACGAAGCTTGGACGCGGGCTTACGAAGCTCGCACGGGTCCCTCCTTGGACCAAAGGGGGTAAATGGGTCGTATCCTACATGGGCCGCGTACTTTCCCCAACAGAATGGAAATCCCTTTAAGAAGGTCAATACCCTGCGTTTATCTCAAAGAAAACTTTATCCACCGTTGCCACTGCAGATAACAACGTGATTAAGAAGTTTCGGATAATTCAAAAAAACTTTACCCACCGTTGCCACCGTAAAGAACAACATGATTAAGAAGCTTTGGATAATTGGATGTAGTTTTGGTGACACTGATGAGATGGCGCCAATCCTGTGAATAGCTTTCTTCATTAGCTAGGAGCCTTAGGACTAGGGACAGAGATGACGCGACACACGGCGATTGGGGAGGAGAGCCAAGGGGAGAGTTTGATCTTGCCCTTAGAACATCCGTAGCAGGGTCTCTAAAAAGAAATCTTCTCTATATTTAGAGACTCTTAGTCCCTATATCACTCCAGCAGAGTCTCTATGCCAGTCTCTAAATTTAGTGATTCTCTCTTCGAGTCTCTATATTTAGAGATTATCTTTCCTGTCTCTATATTTTTTTTAAGGATAGAGACTCTACTGGAGATGATGGAAATATACAAAACGAATAATAGTTTGGAGAAAGGGATATAGAGATCCGAATTTAGAGACGCTGTTAAAGATGCCCTTAGTCTCTCATGGCGACAGCCCGAGGTATAGGGGCAAGACAATTCTACCCTTTGGCCTGACCCTTACATGCCTGCGCTCCGACTCCGTCAGAGCAGCTCTCCATGACCTATAGCACAGAGAGTCCTTCGTTCGTTGTGGCCCCACGGAGAGAAACGAAGCCGCCTCCTCCTAAGAAGACGCCGCCAGTGGCTCTAAGAACCACCTCGAGCCCTTTCGTCAAAGAACCGGCACCACAGAAAAAGGCAACGACAAGGATGTGAACTCCACCCCTCGCCTTGCAACAGCTCCTCCACTGTCCCAACCTAGCTGAGGCAGAGCTTAAACCAAGTTTAGTAGTGAGGAAAACCAACCTACAGTAGTTGTCGCCGAAGCCAACTCCGGCGTCGCTGCTTCCCGCGCCACCACCGAGAAGCAAAATCTCTGCCAGATCCAGTTGACCTACTGACGGATCAACTCTAGAAACTAGTCATACTATACTAGAACTACTCCTATACACAAGCTTGAAGAGGTCTCCCGTTGGCTTCTTCCCCAACTCGACTTCGATTTTACTCATCAGCACCGGAGTCTTCTTTATTGATGCCGACGAGGCTGCCGTAACCTGCACGATGACGAGCAGACGAGAGCGACCTCCTTCGCCGGCAATGAGACTGCCGCCTGCACAGAAGATACTGACATGCTCGTTCCCCATATCCGCTGCTGCCGTCTCTAGCCAAAACTTCCTAACAACTAGCCCTATCCTACCCCTAGCCTACTATTGTACAGGTCTCGGCCTAGATCCGGCTGCCTCCCTCGCTAGATAGCCTGGCCGGCCGCACGAAGCGGGGCTTTGGAGCAGGCTGAGCACACCTGTTGGGCAGGAGAAGGCGGAGCGGATTGGGGAAAGAGAACGGAGGTTCTCTTGAGGGATGGATTTCTGTCTACGACGTGCTTTTGGTCATGTGTGAGGTTGGCTTCTCCTCTCCAATTTCTTTCCCCAACTCGAGTTCTAGGGTTCCCATAAGATTTGGCCACAAAACCTTCGTGGAAGTGGTTTGATCTTCACCACCGAAGCAAGACTTGATGGCGGATGGTGGAGGACGTGGTTCTTGGGGCTATTCGGAGGAGGAAGATGGGGAGGGCGCGGTGGATTTGGGCAAGGGATAGGTCAAGGCCGCTTCTCTTGGGCTCGAGTCACCAATCAAGCAAGGGGGATGGAGAGAGGGGTGGATGAGCAGGCGGAGGTTGATTCAAATCGCACCAATGATGCGGGTCAAGATCGCTTGGATCTTGGTGCAAAGGGAGATCCGGGAGTGAAAAATCAGAGGGAGGCTGAAGCATTTGGGAAGAAGGGGAGAGAGGGCATATGGTCTCATCGATCAGAGATGAATCCTGAAAATAATCAAGAGAGGGTGGGCATTTCAACATGGCAAGAACTAACCTTCAACTGGGAACTAGGAAAGAAGATAGCATAAAAGCTAGCCTAACTTGACTCAAGCAACAAGGTTAGTAAATATGATACCTTGTTTGGAGAGGAAAGAAAGTGGCTATGTGCCTAGACTTTATGGTTTCGCTACAGAGAATCAAGGATTCTTTTACATTGATGATGTGCCATCAGAGGTGAATGCTAAAGAGTTAGCTTGCACGACAGTCATTTCAGTTGTCCAAGGAAATATCACTGCTAAGGATATCGAAACTGACTTTAGCACCATATTGGGATCCATTTGGAGATGCATTGCTCGTAGGTGGTAACCAATATCTGCTGAGGTTACCAAATGCTAAAATGGTAGAAGAATTGGCATAATATAATGAAATGAACATGACATTAGTCAATGCTACACTAAAAATGACCAAGTGGGAAGAGGAAGTTGTTCAAAAGGGGAATTGCAAGAAGTTTGGGTCTGAATCAAGAATATTCCACTCAACAAGAGATCAAAAGAGGTAGCGTGTGCTGTAGGAGCCCTAGTGGGTGTAACAGTGGAAATTGATAGAGCTAGCCTCTCAAAACTGGAGTTTGTCAGTGCCAAGGTTGCTTATAGAGACATAGAGTAAATTTCTAAGGTGATGCAAGGAGCTATTGGGAAATTCTTTTATGATTCTGTGTATGAGGTGGAGAAAGAACCCTCACATGATAGAGATGGGAATCAACAAGAGGCTATGAACGTAAAGGGTTCTGGAAAGGAGGTAATGAATTATTCAGAAGGCACAAGTAAGGGGAGTGGATATTCAAAACTTAGCCAAAAAAGGGTCTATCTCTGACAGGATCCATAACTCAACCCCTTCAAAAGTTTCATATGAAAAAGGCAAATAGAAAAAAATGATGGACAATTAGATGGGTCCTAGGAAGAGGACAATGATGATGAGGATGATTTACTCCTTCAAGAGGCTTTGGAAATGTCTAAACGAAATCTAGATTGTCGAGATCAGTCATCTAGTGGGATGTGAAAAATGTAACTACCACACAACATCTCTAGTTGTCAAAATGCCAGAATGTGATGGGACACCCTGATATTCCAAAGAAGGCAAACCTCTATGAGTATAGGTCATTTCTGCAAGGATAGTCTGGAGTGAGAATTGAAGAATTATCTCCTAGGAGGAGTATACAAGATTGGATGATAATAACAGGAAGGGGAATGATGAAAAAAAGAAGTGTGAAGGAAATGTTGGTGACAAGACAATTGTGGATAGGGAAAATGTCGTGGTTAATATCTCAAAGAATCAGCTTGACAAGATGAAGCCAATTAGGAGGAGTTCAAGACTACAGAGCACTAACATTCCAGTGATGGAAAAGATCAGCTTGCTATAAAAGAGGAAGAATCTAGAAGGTAATAACTCTAATAAAAACTCTTTTGCTGCTATAAAAGAGGAAGAATCTAGAAGGTAATATCTCTAATAAAAACTCTTTTGCTGCTTTAGATAATGATGGGATTGTATCTTTAGCTAATCAAATGGGTGTGAAAATAAAAAGGGGTGAGTTGGAGAAAATAAATATCATTAAAGACTTGGAAGAAGCTAGAAATGCACTTTATAAGAAAAACACTTCTAAATCTGATAAAGTAAGTGATAGAGATAATCAAGAGAATATTGATACAGTCCTGTATCTAGATTGGCATGGGAGGATATGACTGATGAAGCTGAGTTCACTCCAGTTATAGGGAAAAATCTCAGGAAGAAAACGATAAAACCTTAATAGCTTAGAGGGCTAGCTGTCAATTACCTTAGAAGGTCTAGGCAAAGGACCATCGGATCTTCTAAGGGGGACAATAATATAATAATAAATAGTTAACATGAAAGGGCTCTTTGGAACTATGGAGGAGTGTGAGTAAGAAAGGAATGGGGTGCTCTTGAGAGAGAGGTTCAAAGATTTTTCTTTTGATTTTGTGAGTTTTCTAGAGACCCAGAAAAAAAGCTATGATGATGTTTTTTTAGAAGGATAGACATAGATATTCAGTTTTTCTAGAAATTTGTGAAATCCAGAGGGAGATCTGGTGGAATTTTAGTGGGTATTAAAATGGAAAGGTTTGATGTGTGCTCTTGTAGTCTAGGGGATTACACGGTAAAACTGAATTTGTGGGATAAAAAAGTTAAAAAAAATTGATGGTTGATTATGGTTTATGGTCCTGCTCAAGAAAATGAGAAGATATCTTCTCTTGAAGAATTCTGTACTTTCTGTATGAATATTGATTCCCCTATGGTTTTAGGTGGTGATTTTAATATTTTAAGAGATTAAAGATAAGAACAAACATTGGAGGAGCGGTAGAGTATCTCAGCTCTTCAATGATATTATCCAGGACTTGGCTCTGAGAGAAATTGATATGGTTGGGAATCAATATACCTGGTTAAACAATCAGGACTTGGTTGAGAAGTTTGTAACGTGATTGTTTACAAATAATTCATAAACCGATTGCATTGGGAATGTCCCGGACATTTGTATCATTTGTTTATAAATAATCTCTATTTATCCTCCCCTTGCGATATATATCTCGGAGAGATTACTTTCTATCATAATGAGTA
Source organism: Olyra latifolia (assembly GCA_036346145.1). NCBI lineage: Eukaryota > Viridiplantae > Streptophyta > Magnoliopsida > Poales > Poaceae > Olyra > Olyra latifolia. Next base: position 4,198,328 of record CM070523.1, on the reverse strand, counting down.
AACCCACAATGTAATCTACTGTCACTACATCTGGGTAGGTATAAGCATTGGTTTCTCTGTGATTACGAAATGCTCTGCCACGGTACGGCAACCTATCAATCAGGAATCTTGACTTTAATCCGAACTATCAACGACTTAATACTGTGCAGTGCAACACAAATCTAGAATTTGCACGCTTCTCGCTTCGCGAGGCTGCATGCTTCTGCTGCAAACTCTAAATCATAAAGACCTTTCCTTGTCTATCTCCATCACCTCTTCGGTAACAGGGCTTTTCAACGATACAAAATGTTCCACAGGTCCCTTCTTCATGCCCTACAGAAACAACAATGCTTGCTGAAATTGATTGCCATTTTCTACGGATTTTCAGGATCGGATCTGCGTGCAGAAACATATTCTACTGTTCGTATTACTCGCGTCACCGTGAGGAACATAGACATAGATAACATGCTGTTGGTGTTGGTAGTGTGAATGCAACTTAAGCAGTTGCATTACTACTTCAGACATTGTTCGCAGTGAACTGATTTAAGTCTTAAGCCTATCTAAATTAAAAAGTTGAATGTTTTGATTTTTTAAGTCTAACTTTTTATTAAAATTATAGAGTCATCTTTAAAAGCTCTTAAAAATAACATAAACGAAACGAGCCGGTTTTGAAAAGCAGATTTAAGAACCTCTCAAAGTCCAATTTATCATTCAGCTCTGCTAATTTATTTATTCAACTCAGCCACTCCAAACATACATGCTATAATCAAACAACCAAGATCCACTCAAGGTGCTGTAGCACGGAAAAATAATGTGGACGCGTATCATAGCATAGCTACTGTGTCAGTATCAGTCGATCTAAAACATTAATCTGAGAAATAGATAGACAAGAATATGTGCAGTAGCTTAACTTACGGTTACAGTACTAAACTGCAGGGGATCTCGTTCCCTCCTTGAGCACCAAACACCCAGGCAGGCAACTGCGTACGACAGATGCATCTCATGGCCTATCAGGCTATCAACCGATCGATGCATCCATTAGATACCTGCCCCTACCACCGACCCAGAGGCTGAGAGGTGATTTGCATATATCTGCGTCTCTTACTTTTTTTAAGGAACTTCTCTTCCTTTTGAAAAATATATTATTTGTCTTTTTTTATCTACTTAATTTTTTGGATGAACTATTCAGCACATTCAATTCAATATGGTATCAAAAAGCTAAGAGATTCGAGTTGCGTTATTAAAAGAAATAATTGTGACTCAGAAAGCCCACGTCTAAGATGTGGAGAAGCTTAGATGTGAGGGAAAGTATTGAAGTATCTATTCATCTTTTTTTATTAAATTAAACTTTTGTTTAAACCAGTCATTGCGTACAATTCAACTCTATTCATCCCATGTACAGTACGAGGCTAGAGAGGAGAACAGCTGCCGACAAATCGTCAGCGAACACTAGCACTATATCGTGCTCTAACAAAATCCTTGCAGTACTCCACTTGTCAAGTGAGTAATGTGCTAGTGCTATTCGTATGTATCAACAAATATGAAAATTGTGGCATATTTTTTAGGGAATTTTTATAAGTACTATAATGAATACTAGTCATTCATTTATCTCGATCTAACGGCTCAAATTAATTTTAATTTTTTTTATATAATCATGGTAGCATTTTATAGTATATTTTAATGAAAGATGACCTCTAAACGAACCGTTAGATGTAAACTATACTATTGTTCCAGTATATTCGTGATTGTGTAGCAAAAGTACTCGTTTTTTTTATCTATGGCCGATGCGACTTTTTGTTGACGAGTGAATGGGGAGCGCAACCAATCAATGCTCTTTTTTTTTTGAGCTTGTGGACAGCATAGGTTTGGTTCCTAGAAAAAACGAGTGAAGGTAGCACGCGCAACACGCGCTCCATATATATTTGGGTTTCGTTCACGATGATTGGCCTAGCGCTTCGTCTATAGCTTTTACAATTTGCATCATCATCGCAAATCCATCCAATTAAGTAGTTCGCTGCCCTCAAAAAAAAAAAATTAAGTAGTTGGCTGCTATCCGGTTATAATTCCTATATAGTTTACACGGCCAGAAGATGAGACAGAGGATTAGATGAGGATTGAGAAGATGAGATGGGCTGAGCATCTCCGATGGGTGTTCTGCTTGCTTACAATTTAGAGATCATACATTTCTAGCAGACTCTCTATACTCTCTATAGTGATCTTTATTTTAGATATTCTCACTCTCCACTCCCTAAATATAAGAATTATCTGTCATCTCTCTGTATCATTTTTATTGGAGTGAAAATTGAAGAGAGTTGTTAGAGATGGTAGAAATATTGAAAATAAATCTTTTTTAGAGTGTGTATATAGATAGCCAGCCGTAGCGACAATTACTGGAGCTTGAGATGCCCTGTATGTTCTTAAATGGGATGTTGATGGATACAATGGCCCAGTTTGGTACAACTTTAGCTCTACCAAAATTGGTAGAGTTGGTGGAGCACCTTATTTTTAACTTCAAAAATTTATGGAGTTAGAGTTATGGATACATTAGGAATGTTTAGGCGAGCCATCTTATTTATATTTTAAACTAAAAATATAAACTTAAACCACTTTATTTTAATTTACAAACTCTATATCTGAGATAAAGCTGGCTGTGACAAAGGAGGCCAATATATTGTATGGCCATCCATGATCCATGTGTGTGTGCAAGCGCGAGGCAAGGCTGACTCGCGGCGCTCCCAAAGGGCGCCTTTTGGAATGCCGACTTGGCATGGATGTTTCGACCGTCTCGCCTGCGACTGCGAGTACAGCGACTTCAGTTTGTCGCGCCACCTAACGTGACGGAACATGCGACGAGAGTGGCCTCTTGGGCCGCAAAGAGCTACGTGCCTAGGCAGGCCGTGCGATCGCGGGGCATCAAGATAAATGGGCTTAACCGGTCGGTTACCACAAACGGTAGTAGGCCGCGTGGAACAGCTGCGGAAAATGGCTGGTCATGAGTGTTTTACATTGGGTGACAATAATATATAAAGTACACCATATAAAGTTTATGGTTTATAGAAATGTCACTCTAGTGACAATAATATATAAGTGCTGGCATAAGATCTTAAGATCTTTGAGAAGTACCTTTGAAAAGTTGGGGCGTTTAAGTTTAACTCTCTGGTTTTTTACTATATGAAAGGCAACCGTTGACTTCACACAAGGCCTAGCTAGCAATCAATATAAGATCAGATTCCCAGTCCATACGTCAAAATTACGTGTGATTTCTTGCATTACAAGTGGAGTACTCCCAGTAGCGACTGACATAAAAAGAGCCAGCTGCTGCTCATCGATTTTATCCGGGCTGAGAGATAACAGTCTGGCCCAAGACTTGGGTCATCCTAGCTAGCTATCAGCACGCTAACCTCATCGAGGTTTTTAAAGCTGCGGTCTTTAATAACCGTCAAGTGTGATCTTTCCCTTCTTTTGAAGGGGTCAAGCTCAACTGCATGCCGACTGTGCCGTCTTTTATCTACAGGGTTCCCGTGCCTTCCCTGACGTGCAGGCTATGAGTTCTCATATTTATCAGCCATGACGACCGGCTCTTTTTTACATTAAAAAACTATATTAGTTTCCACGCTTAACTTTATTCCAGTATGCATCCATTATTAATTGATTCATGCTGCTAAAAAACAAGGTACGTCGAGGTCGAGGTCGAGGTCGACGTCGTTGTCCATCTATATAGAATTGGGCTGTGCAAGTGGTGGCACATGACATGCTGCAGCAAGCAGCTAGCATGCGGTATGGCACCGGTTTCCCGCGCAATGTACGTACGATATCCGTCAGTATGATCGTTTTCATTGCCGGCCTGAGGTCACTGCTCGAGGCTAGCTAGCTAAGCTTCTCCGACGTGTCATCTGCTTAATTATTCAAAGCGCGTGCCTCGTATTTCTAGCTAGAGAGGTACGTACGACGCACCGTTCGATCGTATACGTGTATCTAGTATCCGTCGTCCTATTAGCGAAGCCAAATTAGTTTGTATTATTGGATTAGTTTCACCGTTTACATGCCAATTTAAATTAAATTACTGCTGCCTAGCCTCTTAGGGAAAGGCGTTGTTCTCAGTATCAAAATACAATACTATGTACCCCGTCCATTTTTATAGAATGTATTTTAATTCAAAAGAGTCAAACTTCATAAGTTTTGATCAACAATTAGTTAAGTTATATACATTTTTAGGTATAATAGTTGTAACATATATTTCAAATTGCTTTGTGGCAGTTGATAATATATAATAAGACAAATTCAATGGTCAAAGTCTACCTTCAAAGACTCTCTCAAATCAAAATACACCCTATAAAAATAGACGGAGGGAGTATTTGACTATTCGTTACATTGCAAAATACTCCATTATAAGACCCAATACAAGTTATGTTATTAATTCATGAGGTACTTTTCAAGACTCCTTTACACGTATGGTTTTCTATCTATTACATTTAAATTTCTAAAAGGATATAGAGAGCTAAATTTCTAAAAGCTTAGCTGTATGCTTACCCATAAGAGCATGCATAATTAATGGTCGATGTGAGATGATGTGGAGGAGAGAAGGAAGTATAGAGAATTGAGTCGTCTCTTGCGTTGTAGTCAGTTGTAGCATGGAGATAAAAAAAATGCATTAAAGTCAAGTATAATTGTGTTGTTTACAGAGACAAATATATAGATGACATATTGTACGAGCAGCTTGTAATTATGTTTATAGATAACGTGGGCGAGTGTTATAAACAGTTGTTGTCTATATCATTGTACATGCCCTAATAAAATTATTTTTATGCTTGATAGGAGGGAGAGGGAAGGACTATTTTTTAGTTATTCTTATTCTCCATAATAGTACGTTTGAGAATAACTTCCATACAAAAGGGATGAGCTTGCATAATAATATGATACTTGGGGTAAAAAAAGAGAGAGAGAAGAAATTTTTGTCACCTTTCTCGTGAGGAGACAAAAGGTGCTCATCAGCAACAATATTTTTTTGCCTTGCCAGCCAATGGAGAGTGTCGGGCTTGTACTGTCGAAGAAGGTATTGCTGACTCTTGCAAATTATTATGCGATAGACCAGCACTGTTGAAAGAGATTGATCACAGGTCTATGATTGAGGGATGTATTTGGTGCACATATTGTTAATTCCAGATATTAACAGGATAATTTGTCTCTTCGAAAAAAATATATAATTCTGATCACAATATATAGGATAACGGAGCATCAAAGGTCGAATTCGACTAATAGTAACATAGCGTTCCGTCTTATTTGCATCACCATTAATTATCATTGTTCGCGAGTAGGACTTTCAGTTTACCTCTATTTTTCTTTGATGTGTAATTATGTAACTTGATCTCCATTTTCTTTGATATGTAATTGTGTAACTTGTAGAACAGGCAGAAATAAAGATGATTGGTTGTGGCTGAATGATTAGATGGCTTCAAAAAGTGAAAGGTGGTTCAACTCAGTTTTTAAAATATTAGAAAAAACAATATTGAGGTATAAAAAGAACAGTTTTAAGCAACCTGAACGTTTAACTCAAAGAAACAGTGAAAATCCTAAACCAAATGGCCACGAACAAGAGTATTTACTACGTGTAAAGACTACAAATATCTGCATGGACGGACGTCGATTCACATGAGGACACGAGATAGCTCTCGTCTGAATTGAATTGATCAGGGACGTGTCATCGATGCTGTTCTATGCTAGCCCTGGAGAAAGCCCTTGGTCCCTGTGTAAGAATCATGCACATCTCGTCAAAGCCATAGCTGGACGTCGTGGCCATTTTACACATACCCACACGCCAAGATGTCAAAGTCTCGGCCTGTCGCCGTTTCGCTTCGTAGGAAAGAGAGGGACGAAGCGAAAAATGGCAAAGAAAACCCGTAGACTTCACTTTCTCGTGTGTAGTATAGCAGCCCCAGCTCCTCCCTAGATTTTCCCCAGTATGCTAAAAAGGCAGCATTAGTTTAAAAAGAAAAGGTACAGGGATTTGTTTGGCTCATATATTAAGCTTGCCAATGCCATAGATTGATATAAATGATTTGTCAAAATTGTCTAACGTTAGTTCATGAAATTGCTATCTACACTTTGGTTAGTTTTGATAATTTTGCCACACTTTTATAATACAAAACTTTAGTTAAGTGTGGCAAGTTGTGGCAAGCCACATTTTTTATGGCTATGAACTAAATAAACACCTAATTTGGTCAAACTTGACTAACCTTAGTTATGACAAAATATGACATGGTTTAGCTACAAATCATGCACATATCAAATTCTACCTATATTGCAGAATTTGATCGAATAACATCCACTGGACAATGTACACAGACAGTACCACAGTAGCTGTGCGTTCATAGTTATGCTATCCATGCACATATCAAATTCTACCTATATTGCAGGATTTGATCGAATAACATCCATCTGAACGATGTACACAGACAATACTACAGTAGCTGTGCCTTCATAATTATGCTATCCAATTCAGCACATTAAAAAAACCTAACAAATTTTCTTTTGGGTATCTTCCTTGGTTTCCACAGGTGTCCTGCTATCCTCTCGTGAACAGAAACGTTTTTCCCTGCAATAAATCTCACATTTCATGAATTTTGTAGGTACTAAGATAGTACTACCTTTTTTTTGGCAAAATCTTCTCTAATTTTCTCTCTCATACATTATTGTACAGGAAAATACTGTAAACGATCGACCATTCAGTTGTCAGTACCCCGTAGTCTCGGGCTCCTCACGTCGTCCGTCCACATCCCAAAACGAGAGCATGGCGGATGGCAGCTCCTCCGTTACCGCCGCACTATTTCAAGTAAAGACCCACTCCCACTCGCTCGTGTATCCTCTGCTTTTCGGCACAGTGCCTTTGTGCCACTGACACGTGGGCTCGTCCTTGGTGGGGCCTACATGTCAGTGACACAAAGGCCTCCCGCTCCCCTGCAACCTGCATTCTCCCACTCCCCCAATAACTCCTTGTTCCCTCACCCTTTTGCTTCCTCTTCTTCTCTTCCCCCTTCTTGATTCTTTTTCTGCATGAGCTTTTGCTAGCTTGCTCTTTGGGCGCGCTTGCATGGGGATGATTCTTGCTGTGGTTTATTGAAAAGGGGGAGAGGAGTGGAGTGTGGAGCAGGAGATGGGTTCTTGCGCCTCGGTTCACAAGGACCCCGGGTTCCCCAAGAAGCTGTTTCTTGCGTCGCCACACACGGTGAAGGCCGTGAGCGGCAAGGGTGGCGGCGGTGGTCCGGTTGGCGATGGCTTTGCTGTTGATCTCAAGGGCAAGGTCGAGGGGGAGCAGCGGCAGGCAAGGTTTGGCCCCAAGAGCCCCGATTCTGGTATGATGATTGATCTTTGCTTTCTTTGGTCTTTTTCTAAAGTGAGGTGCAGATGTTAATTTGCTTGATTAATTAGTAGCTAGTGAAGTTTATCTTTCAAGGCGAAGAAGAAGATGACTGACCTGACCAGTCAGTTCTTTCTGTGGAAAGGGGCCTTTTGGGTTTATTTATTGATTTATTATTCGGTTCTGGATTTAAGAATTCGAAAGCGAAGTGTGTTTTTATGCAGTAGTAGTAATCGCTTCTCAAGGTCGTATATGTTGCTTGTTTCATTAGTCCTCTTAGCAAAGAGCAATCTTTATCGGTACAGACTGGTGTTGGATTCAGTGAGCATCCAAAGTTTTCTTTTTATTTGCAATCCCATGCTTACTAATGGAAAGGCTGTTACATAATTTCCTGTTCATAAAGGTCGCACACTTGTCCAAACCACTGAATCAGGATGTATCATGTATGTTTTTTAAGGATTGTATCTTATTCCTTAGGACGCAGGTTCGTCCTTAGTATAGGGTTGCTGATTAAGTCCTAAATTGTCAATTCATGGTTTTCATCTGGTATATGTTTTTTCCTGTTGCCACAAATCAGGTGCTTGCTTCATAGCCATTTGAATTATCAATCATCGGATAAGCATGGGAGTTTGTTGTTCAGTTCATTCTGGTGCACTTCTTTTATCTGCCAGTTGAATTTGTTGTCTTGATTGATGCTTGAAATTTATACTGTGTCATTTATAAATGCGATCAAGCTTCTGCCTTTTGGAACACATGTTTCTCTAAACTTTCTGCCTTTTGGAACACATGTTTCTCTAAACTGATTCCGTTGATTCTTTTTATGAAGAGCGAAGCTTACATAACGTAATTTGCAGGTAGCAAGGATGAAATGTTCTTTGACTCCCGAGCATGGTTGGATTCTGACTGCGAGGATGACTTTTACAGTGTGAATGGAGGTAATCAAATAGTTAAGGCATGTTTATTAACTGTCTAAGGAAATTTTGGTCTAGTTCTATAGATTTCTTCTATTCTTGTTTGCAATTATTTTGGCCGTTCATAATGACATTACTGTAGTACCAGTGATTTGGCTTATGCTCCTTCCTTTATTAGTCTGTTCGATTAATATATCAGTAATCAGTAGTTTGAGCTGCTTGTTCCATCTGTTAACTCCAATCGGCATGTGTGCTGATTGAGTTGGTGATGATACAGCTTTTATCTGTCTCTAGATCCCAACAGCCTTTGATTGCCTCTTGAGACAAAAGGTTGAGGCCTTTGATTTTGTCTTTTGGCAATATCATGCTTCTTGGCATCTAATATCATGAGCTGCATTGGACCCCCACCTTAGCTCCAGTTGCCTATTCCATGTGGTCCTTACTTTCTTAACTCATGCAAAACCCTGGAAAGTTAGACTTTATTCTGGCCTTTTGTGACATTATTTTTTTGAGCGATTTTTGTGACATTATCAGAAATTCATTGGTGGATAAACAAGATCTTCTACCAGACCATGTGATCTATTTCAATCCGTGCATGTGTGCGCATTATCATAAGATATGCTCTGTGTGCAGATTTCACTCCATCTCGTGGCAGCACTCCAAACTATCAACCCAGAACACAAACAGTGATGAGCAATGCCTTTCTGCCTGATAACATACATAACTCCAAATCATCAGAGCCTTCTCCAACTGGACGGAGAAAACTAGCCGAACTACTGCAGGAGGCGATGCAAAATGGGTTAGAAGAAAACACCACCGATGCCACCAGGGAAACAGATACCAGCAAAAATGAGAAGCAGCAGTTGCAATCTGTTGCTGCAGCTACTGGTAAGCCAATGTCTGAATCCAGCTCCACTTGCAGCACCGACTCAATGCCGGTTAGAGAGGCCAAGAGTCGAAAAGAGAAGGCCTGGTACACCGGGCGCTGTTGCTTGCCGAGCTTTGTTCATAGCCTAACCTTAGATGAGAGGAGGCACAAGATGAGCCCTGGACCTTGTGCTGTTTAACAATGCTGCTCCAGTTCTCCCTCTCTAAGCTGTATCTACAATACTTTACTACAAAAGAGGCAATTGTTGAGAGTACTACATCCTTGTAATAATAATCAAGGCGAGTAGTTACTCCAAGGATTTCATGTGCTGTATCCATGTGAATCAATTGCAAGTAGATATAATCAAGCTCAAGAAATGCTCCAGTTTGTGCATATATTAATGAATCTTCATGGATATATTATTTTCAGTGGCCAGCAGTTAGTCAGAATGGGTGCATGTGGCATGTGGGATACCATGCCTTGCTCCAAGTTTCAATGGTTTGCAATGAGTACTTGGCGAATTGTGACGACCTTCTTGCGCTAAGTTGATTGGCGCCATTGGCGCCTGACAAATGGATTGCTCTATCCGGTACCAATTGTCCATTACTTTTTCCTGGACAAGTCTGCGTGACTGCGTGGCAGGTGGCATAAACTAAGCAAAATTCGTGGTTTGGCATATGTGCAGTGCCATAAATCGAGCCGGATTCGTGGTTTGGCATTTGCTTGATGGCATCAACGTGTTTTTTTCCTGTGCTTTGATCGAGTTGAGGACAAGGACATGCCAACTGCCCACTATGTGGAATATTGCGCGCACCACCGTGTTCGTCATTTCTATTCTTTAATAGTAATAATGATCTATGGATTAAGCCGCACAGATGGCCAAAAAAAAACCCTACATTTTCTTTACCAAGCAAGTATGACTAGAAAATACACAGATTTCTAATCAGCAGCACACTGAAATCCAATGGGATCATTTTAGGGGTTCAAATGTGTAATGAACCAAACAAGGATTTATCGCAGCAAATAAGTTGGGCAGCCCACACATCAATGAACCAGCATACAGAAATATCAGACAGCATTAAAGTATTGAACCCTCCACGAGCACCACGACACACACTGACAATTAATTTTCAAAGTGGTTTCTATTCTCGTTAGGCCCCATTGAAGATCACTATCAGATTTGACATGAAGCCCATGAGTACTATCAAGATTCAAGATATAACTAGTTCGCTAATTACGGGATCAAGTGGCGACCATGAGATAACACAATGCAGCATTATTTACAAGCTGGAAGGTTCCTTCGAAAATACAGTACTCAAGGTTTACAACTAAGTATGGTAATGGTACAGCTGGGAAACAGGTCGGTCCAACCGCCTGCCTGACAGAGAAACATGTTGACAGCATTACGAAGATCACTTGATCCTTTTCCTGATGACAATATTGCCAGATGCATCCTTTTCCTGCAGCACTACGCCCCACATGGTTAACATTTTAACCTTCGTACCTCTGGTCTTCATACCTGTGGCTTCAACCATTACAATAGCTGGACTACCAAAGTGAGGAAGACATGAGAAATGATCGGATACGTTGCAGGAGCTCTGCCTTCACAGAATCAGGCACCATTGCTGTCCCAGAGACAAGAAAAATGAGAACACCGTAGAAGAACAAGAACAGACAAAAGAAACAATTATCCGTTTGGCATCATAAAACAGCCCAGCAATGCAGAGTCTAGGGGCTACAACAAGCATTGGATGAGAGACATGCGAGTGTGAGACTTCATGGGGTGTCGATTGGTTTGCTCTAACTTCTAAGTCCAGTTATAGTTTGCAAGCAATGAACTTACATGGAAATATGGACAAATGCATGCCAAGACTACAATAGTTTATAAAGATCCTTCCAAACTGTATGTGCTGTGCATTGGAATTATATGGCATTCCACTTGCAACCATAAAAAGAAACCATTACGCAAATGAAAATTGCAGACCTCTCCCTTTTGGAGTCATAACATGAATAAGATCATCTACTGTCACATTATTTCTTCCTTTCTTCCTTACATAGGCCCTACACAAATAAAATGAGAGCTGTCAACAACAATGACGAGGATGGGAAAGATAGCCAGGTAATGGCATCTCAGTTCCAAACAAACAGAATGTGTAATATAGAACAAATTTCAAAATATTCTAATGCGGCAACTTAAGGCAGCATACATGTTGGTGACAAATTACTGGGTGGTCACAAAGGCTGAGGGCTTTGAGGGTTTCAGAATTAGACCTGGAATGTTTTAAAACTATAAGGTAGAACCTGACTAAAAATACTACATGTCCCCATTTTCTAAAAAAAACTCAGTAAAGAGTTAAGAGCACTTTATCATGCTCAGGGAGTGAAAAAAGCATATGTCTAAAAACACACATGCTGATTGGTTACTTAAACCTCTAGAACTTTTGCAGAAGATACAAAACAAAAAATTGTAATTAATTGCAAAAGTTACATTGATATAAACTGCAGTAACCACCTACTAAAGCCAATCCACTTATTGTAACCATCTGCTGGAACATGTAATCAGAAAGTGGCAAGCCTACTGTAAGTTTCTTTTATGAGGAACCAAGAGATCTTGACGCTTCAGTTGTAACTCAATTAAATCAATTGAATTGAACCTGTACTTGAAAGTTCAAAACAACACCATTGTTTCTCTAATCGACACAGTTTCTCACGCTAGGATACCATGATTAATTATATTGAAATTCAATGGACAAGGAGCCAAACCTGCAGAGAGCCTTCATCTCATCTCTCCAGCCGCACTCGACAAGCCGCTCCTGGAGGAGCTCCACCAGCTTCTCTTTTTCCCCACTCTCGACCAACTTCAGAAACCAAAACCCACCTCACAGTTTGTCAATGTTACCACACTCAAACGACAACACTCACAAACAAAAACACCCTAAATAATGCATCGTCTCCTGTTTAAATTATCTAAATCCTCGTCAGCCCTTCCTACCAAACCCTAATCCAATCTACTCAAGGTTATTCTTTTTTATGCATACCCAAGATTATTCACTTGGATCACACCAGCAGCCGCGAAGCCCACCCCACCTTTGTGCACTAGGAACTCTAATCCCGATCAAAGAAAAATCAACCGCAATCCACGGTTTTCTTGCTCGATTCTGCAGAAAGATGGGAGCGGGCAGTACCTTGATATTGATTGTTTCTATAAGAGAAACCTCCTTCTGCCCCTCCTCCTCCTGATTCGGAGTGGGCGGCCGGTTAATCGATGCTCTCCTGCAAAAAAAATCAGCCACCGCATAAAAAATCGAGTTTTTTCCCCAAGAAAACAACACATCGAGGAGGTGCAAATTCTCAGGATGATAATAGCTCGAATTTGATTGATCGGCAGAACAAACTGGGGATTAGTCACAGGGGTGCGCGTATGAACAGCAGGGGATCGATCGATTAGGTCGCTTACATGCTTCGATTGGAATCGGATGTACCGCGTCGTCTCGTGGTCGTAGCTCTCAGGTTCAGCTCTCTCCCCCCTCAGCTTCGTATCGTTGTTCCGATCGGAGGGCGAGCGCTGAAGTGTCGGCAGCGATCCTCTGCCTCTAGAGGTGGGAAGGCAAGAGGGCCGTTCTCTCGATATTAGCCGTCCGATGCAACATCGACCGTTGTCTGCATCCATAGCAAAGTCGTAGAAGAAAGGATAAGACTGTGTCATGGATGTGGGCCTTAGAGTGTGGGCTAGATATAAAAATGGGCTTGCACTCGACCAGGCTCTTGGCCCAACTGACGAGAAAGGGCCAGCACTACCAAACCACAATGATCGCTCGCTGAAGAGGGAATAATTAGCTAAACGACACTCAATTCGCATGTTAATTTTTTATGTGACTCATATATAGGACTATCTGTGTCACTGAAAATGGATCAAGATAACATACAGCTAACTGTGAATTTTAAAGTGTAACATCCTTATTTTCAAAAAAAAATCATCATGCATCATGCAATTGCATTTTAATGAATTTCACTAGAATTTAAAACTTTTTGAAAATAAATATGTTACAATAACTTTTGAGCTTATAAATCCAATAATTTAGTTTTCTCAATAAAAGAAGAGTTTTAAATGAGATTTGTTAAGGGTTTAACCCTAGCTTCTAAAACATATTTAATTGCAAAGATGTTTGTTTTTAAATGAGAATTAAAAATCTTGCAACAAGTGAAACCTTTAATAAATAATTTTCAAGATTAAGAATTTATTTGAAATATATATATTTATACTTTATTTCTCATAAAGAAAATAGTTTCTAGTTCCTCGTTTCAAATAAAAGCACAGGCTTGCAAAAGCCTGTTTTGAGATCCTAGCTCTAAAACAAAAAGGCTTTAGAAATTTCCCTTTTCATATCAAATAGGTGTTTGGTAAAGTAAAATGTTCCATCAATAAATTTATTTTGATTTATGTTTGAACTTAAGTGGAAACATAGATTTCCAGGACTAATCGCTTTGGTAAATTATGTTTTCAAGAATTTTAGAATCTTTGTTTGAAAATCTTTTGAAAGCAAAAGCATGGCATCATTGCATGTGATTTAAACGATTTAAAAATCTTTTTGAAAATGTGTATGTTACTATATTTAATTTCCTAAAACCATAATTAAAAAGATTTGCTTTTAAAATATTAATTGCAAATTATTTACTAAAAACCTATTATAATAGTTTGTAAAAATTTAACTTCGAATTAGTTTTTTTTAAACCGCAATTTAAAATTTTAATTTGAATAAAAATTTAAATTGCAAATTAAGTGGTTAATTAAAAGAGTTATTAATTTTTCCTATCTAAAACCTACCATTTTCTCTCTCTCCCTTTTCTCTCTATGACAAGTGGGCCCCTGTCATTCTCTCTTTTCTCTACTCTCTCACTCACCCCTCTCACTCTCTCTCACGTGCACTCACTGGTCACTGCCACTCTCTCTCATGTTTCTCTCTCTCTTCTCTCCTCTCTCTTGCCCCCTCCCCCCCGTGGCATCACTTGCTGAGCGAAAAGCATGACCAGTGGCGACCTTCCTTCTTTTGCGTGGCGCCTTGCCCTTGCTCCACTCCTCCCACGCGCCCTCCACCCTCTGCCCGCACGCCACGGCGCGTGTTCTAGCTCTACCTCTCACTCTCCTCACTTCCTCCCTCACTGTCCGCAGCCAATTCGGCCAGGTGAGCCCCTCCCCAGCCGTGTCCTCCCCTCACTTCCCTTTGCTTGTTTTGGTCAGCCACCACTCGAGTCGGCGTTGAAGCACGCCGCCAGAGCCGCAAGGAAGCTCGCCGGAGCCGCCACTGTGTCGCTCAGCCGCCGAAGCAATTCACTGCGAAACCGACACCGTGGTGAGCCCTCCGCACCTCTCCTCTCCGGACGCCACGACCACGCGCGCCCTATTTTCCCTCCGGCGAGCCCGCCGCCGTGCTCCTCGGTCCGCCCCGCCACCCTCACGTCGCCGCCCCGCCGTAGCACGTTCTGATCCAATCTGCCGCCGCCATTAGCATCCCCTTGCACCGTAGATGCTCGCCGACCTCGACATTGCCGTCGTCGTGCCGCCGCTCGCCGTCGCACCTTGCTCCGCCGCCGTCGCTGCTAGGGCTAAGCCGTGCCGCCACCTCACTTAATTTCGCGTCGTGAAACCTCGGCTAGATGCCGCATTGGGCTCTCTCTCCCTTTCCCCTCTGTTGCCGCCGGCCGCCGCTTGCCGGAGCTCCACCGCGAGACCCCCAGCGCCGCCTCCCCTATTTTCACTCGCCGACGGGAGGCCCCATTGGTCAGCCCCTGTCTCTCTCAAGCGTCTTGTGATGGCGATTAAGTACCACGCGTTACTAATCATGAGCCCACTTGCTCCTTTCCTTAATTCTTTTAATTTCAGATTTTGCCCTATGTTGTAAATTTCATAGAAAATTGATAAAAGTCTATGTTATTTTTATGTACTATTTATTTACATATTTATCTTAATTTTAATTTTTAATAATTATCTTAGTGCTTAAACTTGTAGGAATTTTATAGAATAAAATATAGATCCAAAAATATGAAAAATTGCTTTCGAAGTTATATATATTGTAATCTAATTTTTGTACTGTTTTGATAAATTTATGAAATTTATTTATAATTAAGTCTCTTTTATACCTTGAATATTAAGCTTATAAAAATCATAACCAATTATAGGGTTTTCCAAAATGACGAAATCAATTGCAAAAGAATTTATAAAATTATGTGGTACTGTTTTGTACTGTTTGCATTCATCTCACATCATGTCGTGCATGCATCGCTTGTTGTGTATATGGTTCTTATTATTGTTCTTTTAAACGTTAGATCCGTCGCACGAAGAAGGCCTTGCCGGCGATCAGTCAGGCTACCAGGATCAAGGCAAGTCATTGTGCCATGTTGCTATTACCTAATTTTTATAACTATTTTATTAGATTTTGCAAAACCTATATGCTAATTAAAAGTTAAAAACAATATTTAAGCTAAGATGTAGATAAGATCCTATATGAATAATATACACAGCCAACCTCATCAACCCTAACTAATTAATATTATTTAATCTTGTTGTCTTCCTTGTTTAGTGATTTTTACATTACATGCTTAGCAACTGCAATCTAGAGACTTACTTTTATGTTTAACCCCGACAAAAACTTGATTGCAAATTGAATGGCCGGTAGTGGGTGCTGCCGTATTGAGAATTGTCTGTAGGGATAGTGGGTGCTATCCCGGGCTTTTTAAATGGTTTCCCAATCAGGATGGATGGTTGCAAGGTGGTTTGCATCTGCTCGGTGGCGGTATGCTCGAGATTGGGTTGATGGTGGACCATACCTGTTTGGCTTAAGGACCGATTCTTTGTGGTACTTAGACTAGTTCAACAGTGCGACCATCGAGTGCCTGTATAGGCAGGTCCTGGTTGAGTATCCTTCGGACTCTTAGTCAGGCATTCCTGGTGGAGTAGGGAGTGGGCACTTGGATATGTCCGTAGAACAGAATCTTCCTGTGTGGTTGGGAGTGGGTATCCAGGTGTGTCCATAGAACAGAACCTACCGGCACAAGAGGGACATTGGTGTGGAAACCTTAGTGGGAATGCCGAGCTAAGGGAAGGTCGTGGTGAAAGACCTTATGGTGAGTATTTTTCCTTTGGGTGATTCCTAGGAAAAACCACCTCTCATGGGTAAAGCGTACAACCTCTGCATAGTGTAAACTTTCATGAAAGCCTTGCCCAATGGTTAAGGGCGAACTACAAAAGCTGTCTCACTGTAGCTTTGTAAAATTCTCTTCTTCCTCTCTGTGTTTTGGGATATCACTCTGCAAATGGTGTTGCATGGGCCTGATGGTTATCATGGTGGGTGCCATGGTGGTTTCGGAAAGGCCAGTAGGTGCTGTCTTTTCCAAAGAAAGAATTATAAAGTTCAAACTTCAATTTTAAAACCGCTTTCTTAAACTAGGTTTAAAAGTTTGAAACTTAACTTTATGCAAAGTTACCCCAAACCCCTCTTTGGAACCTGCATAGCATCCAGGCATTGGTTTGCATGTATTTAAAGAATACTTACCCCGAGTTTATACTCGATTGCTTCATCCCAACGAAAGCGGTGGTGATCGCAGATGGTACCCAGGAGAGATGTACCAAGACGACGGGTTCGCCGCTGGAGTTCAAGATGAAGATTACTTCGACGGTTAGGATTGCGCTCCTCCGGCTTTGCCTGTGGGGATCGTTGTGGTTTCCATCTGGATTTCATGGTTATATTTTGAGGCCTCTCTTGTCTATGTAAGACTTCCGCTGCTCTAAGGCCTTCGTGCCAGACTTGTAATTTGCACTCTGATGTAATAAATAAATTAATCGGATAGTTATGATCCAAGTTCTGAAATCTGTGTGTACTAGCTACTTGATCCAGAGACTAATACAGGTAAGACACAGTAAGGACTCGGCCCCTTTTTCCGGATCCTGACATAAAGAGTGTCATTCAGCTAAATGCCCCGCTGAAGAGGCATCGAACAGAACAGCTTCGGCTTCCTCTTCTCCCTCCTCCTACTGTTCATCTTCCTCCCCATCCGGCCTTGTCGTTGGGCCAACTTCGCCGGCGTCCGACGGCCTTCCTGCCCAGCCGATGCGGCGGAGCCACCGCTCAGATCTCACGCACCCTGCTCCACCCTCGTCGTCCCCCACCCAGTCGATGTGCATCGGCTCTATTGGTTCATACGCGTGCCACGCTGAGTACAAATACGGCAACACTCATCGATGGATGCAGCAGCTTCGGCAATGTGATTTTGGAGTTGGCATTACAATCAGCTTCTGGTTATAGCAGCAGCAGTGTAGGGCCATGCACATGGGTATGAGATTTTGGCTAGAAGGCCGGCGTATCCTTCTCTTTCCCCCCTTCATGCCTCTTCGATTTCTTCTGTTCTGATTTCCTTAATCTATCTGGAAGCCGGAGTAGGCTTCTCTCTCTCCCTCCCCTGTTCTTGTCAAATCGAGTTTCGCTGGTTTGCTTTATCTAATTGGAAGTCAGAATATTTGTTGCTTGATTTGATCTGCACTACTGAAAGGGGCATGTAGAAGCTCTCTTTAATTTATTGTCTATTTTGTTTGCAACGCGTGGGGTACTTGACTGGTAAAATATCATGCAAGTTGTATAATATTCTATTATCTTGTTCTTGGACCAAGGAGTATAGTAGGCACTTTTCTAATTCATAAAAACTTAACGTTTTAGACATCAATATGGTCTTTGAAATGCATCCTCAACCACTAATTACTATTACAATTTATTACTTATAAAATCCACTAAAATTATGATGCTAGGAAAATGCTTCTCGAGACGAATCTATATATATGATTTTCATGTGGCAAATCTAAACAGTCATTTTCATGCATGTAGTTTTAAAACTTTGACCTGTACTTATCTCAAACATCATGTTTTTAATAATTGAAGAGGGTATTTTCTCTAATCTAAGTGTTTAAGCTTTTCGAAAGTGTTTTTTCAAACATCTTAAACTTGCTTCATATAGCTCTTAAAAAACCAATTAAACCAAATATGCTAGCTTCTTCAAAGCTGCTTCTTAAAGCTCGCGAACACATGGTTTTATGACATCTCGGTCTTTCAACGTCATGCCTCAGCCTTCAGCAATGATGTCAATCGTTTCTATAACTGCCACCTAGGACGAATTGCTGAGGTGGATGGTAGTTAATAAGGAAAGAGCAATGTCGTTTCTTATATCTTATATAAGAAACGGTCTTTATCATAGAAACAAGCGAATGAAAAATGATGATAAATCTCCACTAGGGACGATAGGTCGTTTCTATAGGGCTTATACCTAGAAAGAAAAGAAAATAAATTAATTAATTACTAAATACAATGTATCAAGAGGATTGTATCTATAGAGGTTTGAATATAATGCATATTTAAAAATGAATAGAAATAGTGGACTGAGTGCCTTGCCCTCTGGTCATTACTTGTCCCAAAAATATTTTCAACATAAAATACACCAAGCACAGCACAAGGAGATAAACTTTCCAAAACTCTACACTAGCCAGCTCTTGCGTTTGGTGATCTAGGGTTTGTGGGGCTCATTCGTGGGCTTGATTTGCAAATCGAGCTGCACACCAGGAGCTTCTCGTGTGCATCCCAGTGCATCCTGAAGATTGGACTTCCCTTCCCTTGGGTGGAAAGAGAAGTTGTTATCGGTAAGGAGCTTCTTATCAAATCAGTGGCTTAGGCTATTCCAAATTATGCTATGGCTTGCTATCATATATCCAAGGGGCTGTGTGATGAGTTGACCTCCCAAAATATCAACTTTTGGTGGGCACAACAGGACAATGAGAAGAAAATTCATTGGCTAAGCAAAGGAAAGCTCTTGAAATCAAAAAAGGAAGGAGGCCTGGGTTTTAGGGACATGCATTCCTTCAATCTAGCTCTTCTTTCCAAGCAGGCCTGGAGACTGGTAGACAACCCTAACTCCCTGTGCGCTATAGTCTTAAGTTCTATCTACTATCCAGGTTCTGATCTACTAAAGGCAAAGCTAAAGAAAGGAGCTTCTTTCTCGTGGAGAAGTATAATGAAAGGGGTCAACCTTTTGAAGGAAGGAATTATCTGGAGAGTGGGTACCGGAGAAAACATTAGTATCTGGGAAGACACTTGGCTGCCTACGACTGCGGGTAGGTTTGTTGGAACCAGAAGGGGTGGATGTGTCCTATCTACAGTTAATGAGTTGATTGATCCGGCTAGCGGGGAATGGGACAGCGACCTCGTCGACACTCTGTTTTCCCATGAGGAGGCACAAGTAATTAAAGCTATACCCTTACAAGATGAAATGGAAGATTTTGTAGCCTGGAGCTTGGAAACTAAAGGCAGCTTCTCCGTCAAGTCCTCCTATAGGCTTTGCACGAACATTTATGTACAAGAGAAAGGCCAACAAGAGAGCTCAAACAGGTCTAGCAACAGATTTAATTGGGCCAAGATCTGGAGGATGGATGTTCCAAATAAGTTAAGCAGTTTGTGTGGAGGCTTGCCCGCAACAGCCTCCCTCTAAGATCAAATTTGAAGAGAAAAGGCTTAGGGTGGGTTCTCTTGAGCTTATCTTATCTACTTATTTACTGTAGCACATCACTTCGAGAATTTTTGAGGTAGTACTTAGGCAGGTTGGCCTTCAATTTTGGGATTTAGAGAGCTTATAGACCGCCTTTTTAATAAAAAAAACCGACTCAAAAGCTAATAAAAAAAAGTGAGATAAGTCAAATAAAACCGAGATAAGTAGGATAAGTACTTGTGCTACAAGAATAAGAGATAAGATAAGCTCAAAAGAACCACCCTTAGTTTTAGACACCTTATGCCCCATGTGCAGGAGACTTGACGAAGATGGTGCTCACCTTCTTTTAAAATGCAAATGAGTTATAGAAGTTTGGAGGCTATTATAGTTTGAAAACCTCAAAATAAGCCTTACAAACTGCCAAACCCCTTGTCAGATGCTGGAGTTGGTGTGGTGTTGGGAAGATGAGGTTCAAAGCCAAGTGGCCTTCTTGCTATGGTGCTGGTGGTGGCATAGAAATAAGGTGGCTCAAGGCGAGGAGCAGCTGTCAGTTCACAAGGTAGTTCATCAGTGTACTATCAAAGCAATGGAATGGAAGGAGGTCAAAAATGAGGGTCTTGGCCTTTTAAACCAGATGAGTTTGGCAAAGTAGAAGCCTCCTGAAGAAGGTTTCATCAAGTTCAACACCGATGGATTATTTAAACCTAAGCACAGTATAGGCAGCTGGGGAGTGGTAGCAAGGAATGACCAAGGGGAGATCTTGTGTATGTATGCTGAAAAAATCAATCATTGTTCAAATGCTGAACAAGCGGAAGCAACAGCTTGTCTGAAAGATCTGGAGATAGCTATAGGAATGGGTTGTCTCAATATTATGATAGAAATGGGTGCACTCTCGCTTCAAATGGAGCTGACCCATGATGAGGATCATAGAAGCTCTAGTGCAGTCATCATCAAAGAGATCAAAAGTATGATTCGGTTAAATTTTTCAGAAGTCAAGATGTTGTATTGCAACAGAGTCTGTAACTCTATCGCTCATGAGCTAGCTAAATTACGGGGTGGACGCAGCAGTTTTCCGAAAGATTGATGTGGCTGGAAAGCTTTCTACCAAACCTGTGCCTTCTGATAGTTGGTGACATCACCAGCTAGTGTGGGCAGAAAGCTCGATGCTTGCGGCTCGGGCTAGGGCAAGCCTGGCTCGCGACTTAGGGTGAGCCCGAGCCGAGCCCAATTTTCTGGCTCGCAGTTTGGACGAGCCGGCTCGTGAGCCAATGAGCCAACAGAAAACATATTGCTGTTTAATTGTCAGAATGCTAAAACGTTCATCATGGGTTTAATAGCCAGGTTGGTTATGGTCATGGTTGTTTTTATACTTTATTTTGCCGCTATTGTTACAAGACGATCAATATTGGCTATTGGATGGCTACTGGAGTGCTGGACGATCTGGCTCGGCGAGCCAACGAGCCGGCTTCGCCAGCTAGCACTTGTCAAAAAAAAAAATATATACATATATATATATATATATATCTATCTTCGACATCCAAACGCATCGCCGCCTCCTTATCCTTCCACTCCATTTCCCCTTTTCCGCCTCTCCTTCCCTACCCCCCTTCGGCGATGCCTCCTCCGGCGGGGCTGCTTCCCTGGCCGTCGCCGACCGCCCCGCGCTTGGCAACCACGATCCAAACGCGTCCTCCTCCTCGCACTCGCGTTCACCCTGCTCCCCCTGCACCTCCTCTACCACCGCAGCCGCCGCCGCCTCCGCCTCGGCTCGAACCCACCGCGCCAAAACCAACCGCCTCCACCCCCCTGCCACCCACCACTACCTCCACCGCCTCCTCCACCTGCCTCGGATGCCTCCACTTCGGCTCGTACGGCTCTCTCTCTCTCTCTCTCTCTCTCTCTATCCATGCGCTTGCGTGCGTGTGCGTGACGTGAGTTTGTCTTCTGCCCTATTCGTAGGTGTTCAGGGTGCGCGCACGAGTTCGACCTCGACAAGCCGCCGGTGCTGGAGGAGGTGGCGAATTTCTTCAAGGGCCACGGAGTTGGAGATTTCACCTTCAGCAGGGGCAGGCTGGTAAGTGTTGCTTCCCGGAATTTCGGCTGTGCCTGTGCCCATATAACTTGATCCTATTTGGGTGTTTAGATACCTGGTGACGATATTTGTTTTGCGGATCACTAAAACAGTAGAACTCGACTCTGATTTGGTATTAGCTTACCTTTTTGAAGTAATATGTAAGTGCATGGTTTTTGTTCAATGTAGAAATCAATTTGATAAACAAGCTCGTATGTTTTAGGTTTCAGTAAATAGGCAGATTATGCAAGATATTGACGTAGTACTGAGTTATTAGTGGCTTTGCTTTGGCGCTAAATGTGACGGTGTTTTTAGTGGGAGTGGCGGTGCCGGGCAAAGCTAGCGGTACGGGGAACACCAGAGACCCCGTTGATTGGCTTATACCAGGAAGGGACACATACCGGTACAGATATTCCTGACTGCAGAGGTTAGCTGTCAAAAATCAAAATATACTTAAATCATAAGAATTATGCAATGAGGTATGATGATCATGTTTGCTACTTGGTTGCAATTTATGAATCCTTTTTTTTTCAACATTTTTTCAGCTCATCACCCGAGCATTAATGCTGCTGTTAAGC
The DNA here is from genome assembly GCA_036346145.1 of Olyra latifolia. Taxonomy (NCBI): domain Eukaryota; kingdom Viridiplantae; phylum Streptophyta; class Magnoliopsida; order Poales; family Poaceae; genus Olyra; species Olyra latifolia. The sequence continues at coordinate 4,176,046 of CM070523.1, read as the reverse complement.
TTCTAAGGCAAGGCATGTTCCTATTGTTGCTTGCTTCATGTGGATATTGAAAAATGTGTTTTTTGATTCATGAAGTGAAATCTAATGTATTAGTTTTTTTGCCTTTTAGGTATATCTGAGTTGAGTATTCAGCCATTTGACGAAGATGCTGGTACTGGTGAACTAAGATATGTGCAGGTAATTGCTTATTTTCTTAATAGTATGTACATAAGTTCGTATAACTTTTCATCATACAGCTAGCTTGCTAAGGCCCTGTTTGTTTTGGCTTCTAGCTAGCTTCTAGATCGTAGAAGTCGTAAGTCCAAACAAAGAGCTAACTTCTGGACCTTGCTTTTCCAAAAGCTAACCATCCAAAAGCTAGTGTTACAACTGCAACCGAGAAGCTCAGTTTCACCAGCTTTTGTGACACCGCCTCCTCCTCCCTCGACGCCGCCACGACCGGGTCCTCCTCCTCGCCGCCTTGCAGGTCCTCCTCCTTGACAACGCCGCCCGCCTCCTCTTCCTCGACGCCGCCGTGGCGGGTCTCTCCTCGACGCGCTGGCCAGTCCTCTCCTCGACACCGCCGCCGCCTCCTCGCCGCCGCCGCCCTCCTCTTCCTCGCCGCGCCGCGCGGTTCCTCCTCAACGCCGCCGCCGCCTCCTCCTCTCCGACTCACCGCGGTGTCCTCTCACACGCCCGCCCGCCGCCGCCGCCTCCTCTCTCCAGCGCCGCTGGCCAGGTCCTCTCTCCGCCCCGCCGCCTCCTCCTCCTCGACTCCGCCCTGGCCGGGTCCTCCTCCCGCCGCCACCGCCTCTGCCGCCGCCGCCTCCTCCTCCTCGCCGCCGCCGCCCCCTCTCCTCGACTCCTCCCATGGCCGGGTCCTCTCACGACGACACCCGCCGCCGCCGCCTCCTCTCCGCCGCCACGGCCAGTCCTCCTCAACTTCTGCCGCCGCCGCCTCCTCCTCCTCGACCGCAGGGTGGCGGGTCTCCCATGACACCACCGCCGCCTCCGCCTCCCGCCTCCTCCTCGATGCCACTGCCGCGCCGCCTCCTCCTCGCCTTGTGTGGCGGTCCTCTCACACGCGCCGCCGCCTCCTCCTCCTCCTTGACACCGCCCCTCGCCGCCGCCGCCGCCATCTCCTCGATGCCCTGCCGCCGCCGCCTCCTCCCTCGACGCCGCCGCTGCCGGGTCCTCCTCCCACGACACCGCCGCCGCCGCCTCCTCCCTTCGCCAAAAGCTTGGTTGCCAAATAGATACAGCTTCTGCAAAAGCTGGCTTTCCAAAGTCAAAAGGCAAAAGCAGCTTTTGGAGAAGCCACGGCTCAAACAAATAGGGCCTAAGAATTACTGTGACTTAAGATGCCAATGATTTCACTGTGGACACTGGAAAAGTGGAAATGGCCCGGCTCTTAATTCTTCGGTTTAAGATATCATCTGCTTGGAAATTCAGTATCTTGGCTAGTGTATTCATGTGAGTAGTCCTGATACTACAAGTCTTGTTAGTTGTGGAGTATTGCATCTTCTGGAGTTCTGTTTTTGGTGGCAAGTATGTGATGTTTTGGAGATTGGTGGTTTGATATGATGTAAGATACTCTGTAATGTTTCCATTCTAGTTAATGGAAATTGGGGATTACCTCTTGTAAAAAATAGTTTGTATAACTATATGAAAGAAAACTTTTCTATTTTCCTGGTCTAAGAAGTATGTACCTTCTAATCCAAAGGCCAAATAGGATATAGCCGTCTTCCTTTCTTACCATTCACGATGCAGCATGGCATCCAACATGTTGCTTCTGTCATAAACTCCTTTATGTCAATGTGCCAATAACCCTGATGCATTTAATTTCTTTTACTATATTATCCAGATGGCCGTGACAACATATAACACATCCATTCCGATTGCAAAAAGATATGAACAAGGTTAGCTCGATTCCCCATGTGCTCACAGTTGTACTGCCAATTCTGTAAGCCCAAAGTGATTAAAATTTGTTATTTCCTACCTAGGGAGAGTTCAAGTTTCACTCGTTTGGAATTCAAGAGATGAGCGCTCTAAAAATGCAGAGAAGTTGGGTTTATTGTCAGAAGTAAGCTGTTCTTGAGGTTCCACAGACTGCAGCACATATAGCTGCTCTTCACCTTTCGCATTTCTTTGGGAATATTCTAGACAAGACATTCTACTTTGCTTTTGTGCACTCTATCCTTAAGCTTTGTGATTATACTTGTGATAGTTCTTATGGAGAAATGGTGGACCAAGAAGTAATGTGCATCTAATTCACTCTATATGGGCCAATTTTCAGACATCAACAAGCAATGTAAGATATGCATGTGAATCTTGGTGGATATGACTATACATATTCTACTATTGCTGTCTAATTAGTACACATACTGCTTTTGCCATTTTTATTATGGATAGTGTAAATAGTATCTTCTATATGAAGTAGATATAGTGATAACTACAATTCACTCTTAGAACTTCTAGCAAACTAATGATAAGATTACAGATGTAATATGGAGTGGATAATTCATATGGTACCGGTACTACTTCCCATCTCTACATATCCCAGTATCAGGTGTTCAATGATTTAAAAAACTTACCCATTAACTATGGAACCAGGAAAAGAGGCAAAGACTGAACACCATAGTGGTTAAGCACTTTTTAGGTGCAGCAGTTGATGTCATGGAGTTCAAGCCCCATCTCCTACCTTAATTATAAAAATGTAGTTTGTGTTCAAGCCCCATCTCCTACCTTTTCTAGTTCTTAATTATAAAAGTGTACTTCTTCCTACATTTTCTAGTTTTTGTATTAAATATTAATAATGGATGAAGACAATACCAAATATAAGAAGTTTATGCATATATTTGTTAAAGGTATGCCGAGACCTCTAGGAGGATGCAGGTGTTCAATACCACTTTCCTGCTGATATAGAAACTGCTAAAGTTAGCATTTATGCAAGCTGTAAGGATGTATATACCAAATGCACAGTGTGAGCAAATCCTGTTGGACTAAAATTGACAAAAACTACAAGGTTTTCATCACATTTCTTTTGTTCTTAGTTCCTACTCTAAAGCTGTTTACTTGCAAGACATTGATGTATATATTCATTGATTAAAGATTAGCTCCCTAACATTGACCTATCAGGTGACCAACTCCACATATTCCCTGCCAAGTACTTACCTTCAGGATTAATGTGTTTTTCAATAATAATATTTTGATATCTGCAGATAATTTTTGGGCATAAATGGAGACATCTCATTGGAGAGAGAGACATGTGGGAGCGTATTGGAGGAGTTGATATTTCTCTGGATCCTTGTAACTTTGGGCAGGCTAATACTCTGGTCTGTGTGATTGAAACTGTGTTTTTCATGTGTAACTTATTCATCCGCAGCAGGATTAAATTTTCTACCCAAAAAAAGTCAGACAATCTATCAGCTCGGAAGAGCTATTCCGTACACCACATATTCTTCACTGCCTATGAATTTTATTGGGCTGAAGCTCCATTATGTATCTTACCTTGTGCTAATTTTGTTATACTATCTTTTTCTTACACAGTTTTTTTTTCTTTGCAGTCTTTTAACTCCTTGTTACATAGGTTGAACAAATATGTACCACGTGGTTCAACAGTTGTTGATTTATATTCTGGTGCTGGTGTTATTGGGTTATCCATCGCCGCTTCTAGGAAATGTAGGTGAGTAAAAAAAATGCTTGTTAAATTACCCACTGCTGCTTTTAGGTAATGTAGGGTGAGTAGAAAAATGCATGTTTTTTCAAGCAAAGGGGCAGGAGCACTGCCATTTCATTAATAAGAAGGAAATGTACACTGTACAAGAGGGAAGGAGGGGGGGAGGGCAGGGACTTTAGAAGAAAAAAAAATGCATGTTAATTGGCACATATTACATTTATGAATAACTATCCATTTTGGATGTGTCAAGATTAAATATGAATTACCAGTCAGGGTGCCCAGATCGGGATGCTGAGCCACAGTTTCATATTCATTAACTAAAACTAAACAATAACCTGATGCGTTATCTTAATACATACACAATTTAGAATATTTCACCAACATTTTTTTGAGTTACGATTTTGCTTCCTGATCTGTATACTTGCTAATACCTGTCCTTTTCAGTGGCATACTTCTCTTATTCAGATATTTCATGAGAAGTTCTTATATTTCCAGGTCTGTGAAATGTGTTGAGATCAACAAAATGTCAAAGATGTCATTTGAGAAGTCAGCAAGCCGGCTTCCAACAAACCTGGGCTGCACCATAACTTGGCACAACACCGATGCTTCAGTTGTATGCAATTAAACTTGTAAATTACTATGGTTACATCTCATATTTCAAGGATTCATTTGGAACCTGCATCATGTTGCCAGGAACCTGTTCACTGGCTTGAAGGGTCAGGTGTTGTTATTGTGGATCCTCCCAGGAAAGGATTGCACCCTTCTGTTATCAGTGCTTTACAGAAAGTTGCTGTGTCTGAGCGCAAGGCGTATAAGGCTAAAAGGTATAAATAAGAAGTACCATTCACAGTCTATCTGTCTATGTGCTTTTATGGTTTTATTTCCAGTTATGTGAAAAATTCATCGACTGAGTTTTAGATTGTGAAATCCATGTCCACTGTGGTAACTTCATTAATAATGACATACAATTTCTAAACACAGTTCACTTGCAAAGGTTAAAGATGAGAAGAGACCATGGATCCTACGAGCAAGGGAGGCAGCTGTTCATGTTGATAGTGCAACAACAGAAGAAAGTAGTGAAACATGGCCAGAAACCCTTATATACATCAGCTGTGGATGGGAAAGTTTTAAGAAGGTAAAAGTTGCTTATGCATCATAAAGTACTGGAACTTGATTTGTTTGTGTTATGTGATGATAGATTATCATCAGCCACCAACTTGTACCCTTCCTACCTTAATTTTATGTTGCTATTAATGTGCAGTTCTATTATTTATAAGTATGTTCTCTGCAGGACTGCAAAAGTTTGATATCCAGCCAGGCCTGGAATTTGGAAAATGCTCATGCTTTTAACTTCTTCCCTGGCACTGATAGGTACTTATTTGTATTGTTCCAATTTGTATGAATACTCAAGAACAAAAATAACTGACCCTGATTGCCACCTGCCTTGGGTCATTAAAGTGGTATCTCATGTATATTTCTCAATGTCTTTACTCTGCTGGTCAGCATAATTAACTTGATGATGTCATGCACATATTATTAACAAACCTCTCAAAAGCTATCTGCTATTCTTCTTCAATGACCTGTTTAAATAACTTGATCCAATCTTGATTTTTTTGTACATTAGTTATTTATACAATTGTGGTTTTATCATGTGTATGCTGGCTACTTGACTTGAGTACTTGATAGGCTTGAATCACATTAATTCAATCAAGTTACTGATGCAGCATTGAAGTCCTGGCGATCTTCAAACGGGAATCAGAAGCTGTTCAAAAGAAAAAGAAGAAATCGAAAAAGAAGAAAGCCAAGTAGATTACCAGAAGGCTGACCCAGCAGAGACAATCTGGTTATACCCGGAAGCTGGAGGTAGCGGCTTGATGGGTTAAGTGCTAACCCAGGGATGTTTTTGCATCTTTAAAGCTTCTTCATTGTGATACAAAAGGCGCATAGAATTAAAGTTGCCATAGGTTGCTGTAAGGAATTTTACACCCCCAGTCACCAAGCATCAAGTCAAGGATCTCAAATTAGAGCAAGGTAATTTGAGACGCTTGCGCGGCTATATCTAGTTTGTCTCAAGCCCTCAAGGGCTCAAATCATGATGAACTTATATTCTGCAGTACGAAAAGAACTCCCCTCATTTTTTTAAAAAAAATCTATGAAGGAGCTTGTTCCATCAGACGGTTTTGTCATTCAAATTTTGTGTGTTCAGGTTAGCTTAGATGGAAACTTCAAGCTGATTACGTGATTGATCTCGTCGGCTGTTTGATAAGATTTTGGCTGCGCGTATTGGTTCCGCCTTATTGTCCAGGAATGTAATCTAGAGGAGCAAATAGAAATGTAATCTAGAGGCGCATTTGCTCTTGCACCAGGCTTACTTGCTGTACAGTCGAACACTCGCACTTGCTTTCCACTGTGCCGATTGCCACACCGTGAAATAATTATTCTGTGATATTTTTTAAATCCAATCCCATTAAAATGTAGCTGTAGTATCCAAGTTTCCAACCATACTCCTGAACTCCCCAGATTTGCGTTGAGATTCACTAAAACTTAGAGCATGTTCGAAGCCACTTGACTTATGTTTAAACTATGTTTAAACCTAGCTGAACTGAATTGAAAATGTTGATGAACACTATTAACTCAGTGTGAGAGAGGGGGAATTGAGAGATAAAATGCAATCTCTTTATTGCTTCTGTGAACAGTACTTATGATGAACAGTACTCGCTCGTGATGAACAGTAACTTACAATAAGGGGTTAGCCCCTTTATATAGATCAAAAGAGGTGTGTCAAAGAGACACCTTTTCACTAAAGGATGTCTCTTCATCAAGAGACACCTTTTGACCAATTAATATATTAATTTGCCCACATTATTATTTATCATAACACTCCCCCTTAGGCAAATGATTGTATATTGCCTTAAAAACTCCCTCCAAAAACCCTGTGGGAAAAATGGATGGAGAAAAGAGTACATTATACATAAGCTTGTATGTATATTCCCCTTTGACAAACCACCAGTATGCATATACCTTAATAAAAACTCCTCCCAAAACCTATTGGGAAAAATGGACGGAGAAAAGAAAGTATATTGCATATGAATACTTGTATTGCAATATTGCCTCTTTAAAACCTTAATATGAGAAAACTTTAAGAAAAACTCATATAAGAAAAAGAGTGCAATATATGATCTCCAAGATCATCTATGTTCAATTTGGGTTATAGTTCAAGAGTTTACTTCCCCTGAACCTTTTAACATACAAAGTCATCTTATCCCAATTTCACATTTGAAAATGGATCCACATAAAGACTTAATAAGTGAATAAATTTCTCATGATAATTCACATGACTTTGTATCTATATTTCATTTCGCAATGCCTTCGAAGATTGTGATGTATCATAATCCATTTGCCTTTGTGCAATACAAGTCATATTATCTCTCTAGATAATAACCGGGGTATTAGTTGCATTAAATGTTATATGACTCCACCTATGGCAAACCATTTATTTTAAGCCAAATCAATTCATGTGGTGTCTTAGATAATGCAACACTTGGTGGAATTGACCGTTAGGTCTATTTTCATGATTTTATCAAAATCATACCACCATATATCCAATATGGGATTTAGTGCGGATTTTGATAGATATCCAATGTCAATTCATCCCACTGCGTTTTAGACTTTGGAGATTCAAACATAATTTAATGTCAGTCTAATATCCTCTATTTAGAACTGCATTAATTTAGTCAACAATTGACTTTGATCTCAGGCCTGATAAATTGATGCTCAAAAAGCATCATTATTAGGAACTCTATGTTCCAAAAATCTTTTTTCAAAGAATCTTATATATCTTTTGGATATATCATATCAAATCTCCATGGTCTTGATATTTTTAAAACTTTCTCTTAGTGGTTAGACATACAACCAAATAGCCTAATTTTAGGACTTACAAAACATGGTTGTACCACTATAGAGCAAAGTATAACCAGTCTTTTACATTTAAAATTTAGGGGATTAATCGATTTTACGATTTACACCAATATACATCGTACCTCAAAGGTACTAAAGAATATCACCACTTTCCTAATTTCATTAGGAAATGCACATTTCAAGTGCTCATATGGCAAATTAAGTCCATCGGGCCTTGTAGGGTCATTATTCAATTATGGACAATTGGTGTATTTTAAACCTTTGACTGGTATATATTTTTCTTTTTAGGAAAATCACTTTCCGAAAAATTATTCATCTTTCAGAAAGTATTATTCTTCTCAAAACACTCTTTCTTTAAGAAAGATGTTCTATAATTTAGGAAGATACTCTTCTTTTGAAGATAATACTAAGTATGAGTTTTATATCAATGTCGCTATCAATTTCTTTTCAAAAAAAATCATAAATCCTATAAGGATATCACCAAGGATTCTTAAATCCATTTACTGCATATTTATTCATGCCATTTGTCAGAATATAATGGAACATTTATGATATGAGAGGAACCATAGCCATAATCACCACCTTTTTATGTAATGACCCTATAAGTCTAGACCCAACGGCTCTCAGACTTTTGGCTTTTATGGTTCAATCTCGGTTGCCTTTCCTAGACCCGATATGCGCACCTTCATGTGCCATATGCCATGAGCTTTAGTTACAGATCTGTATGTAACAACTTTCAGAGGTGGAATATTTGTCGACAAATGTTTCTTTTTACAAAAAACATTATCATATCCAATATCCTCACAACCGAGAATATGAATTTATTACCTAGAATTTCATCATTTTTCAAATGAATATTCTTGGTCGTTCCATCTTCCCAGCACTATAACATGCGCGCATTAAATAACTGGGATTATCATCTCCATGATGATATTTATTTGTATAGGAGTATTGCTTTGACTTAGTCATTAGATCTAATAGTCGCAGGCGTCCCCGCATATATAGATCATCGACCATAAGTCAATTTCGCAAAGATAGAAATACTATTATCCCGGGGTATTCCACTCTTAGCAATCCATTCATACTATAGTAAATGTTGTCCATTAATTTCATATCAAATGCAACACACTTACTCATAGTAAATGGTAACTCCAAACTTCTGACATGCTCCCTGTATCACCTATACAGAGTTTTGACTAAACTTTCGTTCGATCGGTCGTGCTTTTATTAAAGCTACAAAGATCGATACCTGATCCTCATCAGGTAAAATCTCATGGCATTACCATTTTGTGGGCATTCTCCCCCTAATGCCGAGATTCGATCTTTCACAACATACTTTAAATTTTTTCCTTTATATTTCAACATCCCCTTTAATAGGCATAGAATTAATGGAATTTTTATCCAAAAATCCTCCAACTGCCCTAAGATGTATGTTGTAGTGGTGATATTATATGAGAAATGTATATGCACTATTTATAAGTCAGGGGTATGCAGTGAACTAGATTATATAGATGCAGTGGCATGTAAACTGCATTTATCCCACATTTAGTGGGCTATCCCATCAACTTATGGGATTATAATATGTGACAAGAACCCAAATAGGGATGCAATGGTCATCAGAATTATTTTATAGTCTAGCTTTACAATTTTGCCCATTACATGACCTAATTACTCGTACCAATTTTCAATTGAAATAGGTCATTCATTAATGCGACATGGTCATGACTAGTGTAAACTAAAAACCAACATTTCAAATTTTAGAAATGTTTTCCATGAACATAAATTTATTGATTGTTCATTAACATGACCAAAATTAATCTGCATTAGAATACTGTTTTTTTGAACAAAACAATTAATTAAGTGATAATATGTATGTCTTTAACACAATTCTACATACCTCTCGGTGTATGCATATACTGTGTCAACAATGTCATGATCATTCATGACCATTTTAATTTAATAAATCATATAATCAATAAATTTAGGAACCATTTGTTTCAAACAAATGTATATGACTTCCAGTCATATATGCACTTGTGTGCATTAATGTCACATTTCAGCGACTAATATATTGCCACAAATATTAATTATCCACCACGTGGATATGGTCAATATATTAAATGACATTCAATTATTTCCCAAAATAACCTATTAATTTATTAACCATGCCTTTTAATTCATATTATTACAAGCCTTTTCATAAAATGTCTAATATTCTCCCCTTTTCATGCCAACCTTAAATTCCGAGTAATAACATGTGCATCAGGTAGATGCATTAAATCAACTCAGAATTGCAACCATACTAATATTTTAGTATAAATTTATGGCATGTAACCAATCATATATGTTAGGGATCATATAGACTTTATGTCATATGACATACTATAGCCAATTTATTCCTAAATAAATCAATTCATTATTTGGCTATATATCAATGCTACCGTGGAAAAACAAATTTCCATTTGTCATCAAGACATCGATGCATTATTAAGGCTTTAATAAGTGTTCGAGACACTTTTCACACAAGGCAAAGTATATCAAGCATATAATTTTTAGACATACAATGTCACATTTTATTCCATGCAAGATTAGTTATCTTACTCTGTGTAAGATATGCAATAAGCATAATGTTCTATTCATCTCCTCAAATAATGAACTCTTCTCCAAGAGGTTTTGAATAGAACAATTAAGACCATTTTATGGTCTTATGGGATCCAGAAAAATTCACATCAAATGCATTAGATTCCATCTAAAATAAATTAATGCTATTTATTCAACATATTACCAAATTCTTTATGAGTTATACTTATGCCAATAATGCAACTCAAGATGATCCAATGAGAATTATACCACAATTCTCCCTCCATATGTCATATGACAATAATCACATTTCAATGCACATTCTTGTCAATTAAGATAATCACTAGTAACATCTAGTTACATAGTCTTTTAGTTAAAAGACTATTGTGCATAGTGAATATATTCACATATGAACTTATCCATTCGAAATGTGCAATTCGAATATTCGTTTGTTGTGCATGACAACACAAGTGGCTTTTATTATCATTCAAGACAATTTGCATAGCCAAATGATCTTTCTTTGTCAAATATCTATCATATATATTTGCCTCAAACCTAAACAATTGCCTCAAACGAATTAGACCAGCTTTAAAAAGTATATTCAAAAACTCTTAAAATCTAACTTAACATTAAGCTCAGTCAACTTATTGCTCCAACTGAGCTACTGCAAACATGCTCTAAATTTTGACGTAGCATCAAAGAACTTACTAAGGCACCTCTTTCAGATAAGACATAAGGGGGATACAGGCCTTGATTATTCACTAATATACCATCAAAGATAATGGTATAAGGAAGCATCTTCATGCAGCAACCTGTTTTTTGCATGTTCTAACCAATAATCATGTCAGATTTTGCACGGCAAAACAAGCCGTGTTAAGATACATGCGCCTACACGCGCGTTACCAAAACTAGCAGGTTTCCACAGCTTTCCTGGGTTTCAACAAAAATTATACCCAACATCAAAACCATTTTTAAGACGAAATGATTGGGCAACGACATACTGTACAACGGGTAAACGGCAAAACTCGCACCATGTCATGCTTCATTGGGCACAACACTAAAAAATAATATAACTAAAAAAATATATCTATCGGGTGGCAACAAACTGAATGCAGAATAGTGTGGCTGTGTGCCACCAGCACAACTGTTGATTCAATCACCAATCAGGGTGACGGCAGTCAAAGAGGGGAGGCTATTAAAATCCGTTGCCACTTGCATTGGGATTGAAAGGTGGCTGCTCCCCGGAGTGGCTTGATTTCCTAGACCTTGTTTGCTTTGGCGTCGAATATGGTGAGCTGCCATCGCCGTGGAAAGATGAAGATGGCCCATGGACCCGTGGTAGGCCTGTTGCATCAGAGTCCAGGGAATAGCCCCTCTCAACTGTCTCCGCATCAAGTGGAATCTCATCCAAAGTCTGGATATTGTCAAAACAAACGTAAGGCAAGAGAAACAAGTAATGGTCAGATCAAATATTACCAGACATCGTTGAATGAAGAGTTTAAAAGGGCTGCGGAAACATACTTTGTATGCTTGCTGAAGGACCTTGAGTGTCTCTCGTATTTGATTCCGCTTAGTAATTATTTCAGTAGGTTCTCTAAGCATGTCCTCAAAGAGCCCCTCTCTACAATGGTTCATAGTGAAATATATAAAGCATTTGGGGAACTATAATGTATAGCAGCAGTAGCAAGCAATTCTGCTTTCATGTGATGACTGCTTTCCTCACCTATAAAGATTAGTAATAAGGAAATTATGCAGCTCTCACCTATAAAGGGTAGCGATAAGGAAATTATGCAGCTCCCTTCTTGTGTGATTAACCTGCAAGAGAACCAATTCCTTAATGAACATAACATGACACAACAACTGAAAAGACACAGATTTGATCAAAGCTCAATCAAGAGGATGGTAGCAGGAAACAAAGCAACACATTTGATCAAAATCACCTCTAATTTTATTTTTTTTAAAAAAATAAGGAACTATGTGTTTTCGAGCAATCTGCCAATGGAATGCAAGCACATTAGTTGCATTTGCAAAGGGGGAAATGCTTAAAAATTAAGAGGAAATACTATCAATACTTACTGTGGTTAATAATGTTTGTAAGTGCCAAGAACAAACAGTAACATTTACCATGCAACTAAGAAAATAGCATAAGGATTGCATAGAGAAACAGTCATCGTACATACCAAAGTGATTGTAAGCAGTTCTAGTAGAATTGATGTACCCAAAGATATGGTTATAGTATCAACTCTCAAGTATATACAGAAGAGTTGGACAAGAATCATACCAGGAAATGCATAATTGCTTTTGGTACGAAGTCCTCGACATTTTTCCTAACTATATTGTAATATGACTTCAATAGCAATTTTGTGATTGCTATTTCAAGGGCCTCCTGCTCAGACTGGTTTTCTGAAGGCTTGAGGACTGCCGGTGGCTGTTTAACAATGGTGTTCATCAATCACGCCCGTTCAAATAATAATTCTGGGAAAATCAAAAGACAATAATAAGACAGCTTACCTCTCTTAGCTGTATTGTAGAGAATGAATGTTCCAGGTTGGGAGTAGGTGCGGTATAAGATTTGTTCACTGAGCTATCTTTTGCAGAAGCATGTGGACGATCCTCATTGGAAGTAAATATTGAGCCCCAGAAGGATGTGCTTCCACTACCTGAAAGATTAGCAGGTAAATAAATTGGCTGTGGTAAAATCATATAATGATTTAAAAAACACTAGGCAGATCTGTTGCACTCAATTATATCAAAGAATCTATTGCTATAAAAGGGTCTATTACATTTGCAACAGGACCCTCACCTGACGATCCTGGTCTCTCAGCCTCAGTAGCAGAACGTACACCCTGGTAATGGACCACAAAAGCAAAGAACCTCAGAAACAATTCCACCAAATGAATAGCCATCACATTGAAAAAAAGGGCGATGAGAAAAACCTGGATGTGGTCAGTGACAACCCCATTCACAACAGCAGTTCTACCCAATAAAGCACGTGATTTTTGAGTTTTCTCAGAAGCCTGTAGCTTATCAGCATCTGCTCCATCCTGCCATGTAGTATTGTTAAATACTTGTGTATATTTGATAATATGTGGACTAAATCAAATTGCAATGTAGGATGTGTCATGTATATGATGAGTGAATAACTTGGATAACAAAAATACATTATTCAACTTGCTAGAAGCACACCCAAAATGAACAGTAGGTGTTTGCATGTCTACAACCCTTCATCCTAAAGGTACAAGTTCCAACATGGCATACCACTAAAGTGGCCCAGTCATGATCCATTCGAAATGAAAGTAACATAGTTTGATGCTGACATATTGGTATCCATTATGGTGTGGAGCAATACAGGATAATATTGAATCGCGTTCAAAACATTATTCATGAAAAGTTACTAACATTTTTAGATGTTACTGGAAAAGCGTCAGTTTAGCTACCAGTCTGCCATGTACAGATATACGTGTAGGAAACTAAACTTGCAGATCATATGTAAACTCCATGTCATTAAGAAATAGAAGCACTGGAAGCTTATGAAACAAAGAGTTCATTTGTAGTTGGAAGTAATTCCATACTTAAGTTGCTATCAGAACCAGAACCGAAGAAATTTCGCCACAATCATACATGTAACACATACATACCCTTCTAACCACTGTTGCGGGCAATCTGGCAGACCTTACTTGCTGCTGCGCTTGTTCCACAGCCTTGCTGCCACCAATGAAATTGGGGTGAGATGTGTTTATGTAATCCGCCTGCACAGTTAATCATTGCGAGTAAAAATAATGAAACAATGTGCCAAATATCAATGCAAAGTCAGAATAAATCTGGAAACAAATAGTTTGGATCAAATACACCCACAACAGCTGAAATCAAGTAATATGTTTTCTGAATCATTTCATAATTACAAAATTGTGTGTGTGAATATCACTATATATAAAACTTTGGATCGAATATGGGTAAGTCACATGTTTCTAAACTCCAATGAAGTATAAGGAACAATCAACTAACATCCAAATAGAAAGAAAATGTTTACCTCCATTTCAATAATATGTGCTATCATATCTTGTGCTGGCTTAAGCCCATCCCGTAGAAACTTCCCAATCACTTCATCCATGCTCCTCCGGAGTTTAGGAAATTGTTGCAGCTCAATCGCAAGACAGCGATGGCTCATCTACAGCAAAACAGAAGTGGATAGAAAACTATATCAACATGTTAATTGTTAAGTAATGTTATATGTGAAGTGAGTAAAAGATGCTTAAGTTTCGGTTTCCTAAATTTTACAGCTGGACTGGTGAATTAGGAAAAAAAAAAAGGTGCGTTCTATGATACCTAGGCACTTGCATGCAACAAAATACCTTGACTAGTTCATCATATATAAAATCTGCGCACTGAAGACTTGGATCAAGTAATCTGCTGATCTGCCTGCGGACAAGGACTTCAAATGGTACCTGACAAAATGTTTAGCAAAGGAAGACATGTCAGCTTAGCTGGCCGATATCTACCAGTTACTACAATCGCTCATTCAAAAGTGTAACGCCAAAACAGACAAGTGCATCATACCTCAGGTACAAACAAAGCACTCCTAGGACCAGTTGCGTTCTGTATAGCCATGCGGATGTCTTCGTCCGTGACATCCTCACAAGGGTCAACATCCTATGGGAGACAGATTGTATAGCCTCATGATAACATGGGTATGGTGAATGCTACAGTGCAGCATAATTAGGGTCCTGTAAGACATCACATTAAGATAAAAATACAAACCTCTAAACTTTTAACGAAGATAGATTGAAATATATAATGAATTCTTGCACCACCAGAAAGCTCCACTGTTGATATATCCTCATTTTTCCCTTCCACCATAGAGGAGAAAGCTACAACATACACATTGCTAACATTTACAAAGGCAACAAAGTAATAGATAAGACTTGAGCAATAGGAACAAGTACAGCTACAGGACTTCTAAGCATAGTCTCCATAGCAAAGAGGCCACAGTTCAGTTATTACCTTCACAGTATTTAGCTAGAATGTTCAAAAGCTTAGCACCTTGTCCAGCCTGCAATCATGAAACACCAAGATGGGCCATCAAGGCAGAGAACAAAAGAATAACAAAGAAGAGAGATGATATGGTCAGATTTATCAGGCACTAAATAAACAGTCACAGGATAACTGGTTACATGTGATTTCTCAAAAGGAATGGCTGCCTTTATCACTTTCACTAAATAATAATTCAAAACAGACCTTGGACTCGACTGGATCACCATAAAAAGCATGCTCCTTAGCAACTGCTGTCAATTGAGAACTTATGCGTGACTTCAGCCCTGGCAGAACAGTCCTTATATGTTGAACCAAAATCTGAAACCAAGTAAATGTATTTTAAGTTTAAATCACAAATTCACAATATACATCTGAAAGCTGTATAAGGTGAACTACCATGGATATCCTATCCACAAAAGTACCTGGTTTAGCTTCTTCGCTAACTGTGGTATCCCACAGTATTGAGCAAGACCCTGGTATGCCTGAATAGGAGAATATATTTCAGAAACATGTAGACACACATAGTTGAAAAAAAAGGCGAACTTCACTGCAGCATACCGGCTGAGTACGGAAGAACTTTTCTTCACGGGCCAGAGCATCCCTGATACTGAGGTCTGAGTTGATATCCTACATCATTAATAAAAGTAAAGATTAGACAGGTAAAAACCATCTTGCGCCATCAAAGAAGATGATCAACACCACAAGGACAAAGTATCTCCAGTATATTACTATAATTACTAGCACAAAATTCAGAAAATAATATTTGACGGAATGAACTAGGTACGCAAGTTCATCTATGTTTAGAGCTATACTGTTTATCAGCAGGAAATGAGCAGCAGTACAACGCAATTACTCCATCTGGAAGTTCTGGTTAGTATAAACTCACTGATCACAAGGAATACTACTGCAACCTTGAATTATACAAACAATGCTGCAAACTAAAGTACCTGCTGGCTGCGGTTTACCACACCAACATAACCAAGTCGTAATGGGATCACATTTCCAAGCAAAAAATTACGGGCATCAGTGCCTCTGTCCATTATGTCCAGCTGGAAGAAAATAGAAGAGCCACAATCAAAAGTGGGACAATATGGTGTTGCTTTTCAATCCAAGAACGTAGAAAATTTAAAGAACAGGATCAAACCTTTGTGATAACACCAATTGTTCGAGAACCTATAAGAGTTAAGAATCAGTCTAATATGACACAAGATCTTAATAGAAATGCTCTACTGAACTACACATGGTCTTTGAAGGGCACACATACCATCAGGATCAGCTGTTCGAGCCATTTGAAGAGCATCAGAATTTGCCAGATCTGCATTTGCTGGAGAAACAGCCAAGATGATACATGTCTTGTGCTTGATGTATGACAATATCATAGTCCTTATTCTGGCCTCAATATCACTTGGCTGATCACCAACTGGCACCTTAGTGATTCCAGGCAAATCGACCAAAGTGATGTTTAGAACATTTGATGAATATATCTTCAAACGTATCTGCTTATCTGACACACCCTTGTTACCACCAGCCTCCCTGTCGGTTTCTGCCTGCATTGAGTGGAGGAGAGTATCAATGATAGATAATATTGTTATTTTACCAGATAATGGAAACAAAAATTAAACTAAATCTCTGCACTACACGCTCCTCTGCTCCCAAATTTTAATTCACCACTAAAACCTTTAACAGTTATTTAGAACAACCACTAAAATCAATAACATGGCATCAGCAATAGGATCGACCCAACTAAATCCACACAAAAGTACTGAAATATTCTCATCATGCAAGCAAGCGACTAATACATTTAAACAATATATCCCAGAGCTGGGCATACCACAATCTTAATACAACTCTAGATAAATCAAAAATATAGCAATCTACACTCTACAGCATGTGCCCTTAAAACAACCACTAAACGGCTACCACAAAAATAACGCAGAATCATCAATGTAAAAAGAACATCACCACCATTAAATTAAATATGAATATGGGGCCATCTAATTCAGCATGTTATCATTCCAATCCAAAAGCATCATCTCCCAATCCAAAAAACAGTTAGGGCAGTACCAAATCGTGCTATATAACATATATAAAACAACCCAACCTACACAACTAAACTGTTATCTATGATCCTAGTAATCGACCAAAAGGCAATACTATTGCCACTAAACACGCGAACGCTATCCACAAACGGCATAACCAAATCTATCTCGCTATAGATTGAGACCCTACACTCCAAAGCCTAGTCTACCCAAATTACCGACGGAATCGAAAGCTTATGAGGAGGGGGAGGGGGGAACCTGGATCTCTCGGCGGATTTCACGGAAGTCGTAGAAGCGGCGTCCGGATAAGTGCAGGAACTCGCCCCACTCGTCGGCTTCGGCGTCGGCAGGCCGATGCGGCTGGTGAACGAGCTGGAGCACGAGGGGGCGGCGCGTGCAGATGTCGGAGCCCCGCGGGAGGAAGTCGCGGCCGACAAGCGCCTCGAGGACGCTGGACTTGCCGCTGCTCTGGCTCCCTATGACCGCGACCTGCGGCAGGTCGATCGTGGAGCTGCTCCCCAGCTGCGAGAAGATGTCCTGCAGCTTGTTCACGATCGGGATCACCGACGACCCCACCGCCGCGGCGGCCGCGGCCGCCGTCGCCGCCGGTGACGACGCAAAGGAGTAATGGTCGTCGGCCATGGGTGCGGGAGGGGAGCGCGCGTCTAGGGCTAGGGTTTTGGGGAGGAGGAGGAGGAGCGAGAGGGATCCCTAGATCGAGATGTTTTTTTTTCCTCCTTTTGTTTTTGCGGGGGGTGGGGGATTTCGATCGAGAGGTGTCGAGGGGCGCGTTCGAACGCTGGGGAAGGGAAGGAGAGGCGGGGGATTTGACCTTTTTATCCTCCGCCTTCTTGGCTTAGGGAACAAGAAGGTGTCTTCTTTTCAGGCATAACGAACAGATTCCAAATTAACATTCACCGAACGGTCGATTTTCTTGACGGAAAAGAATTACGGTATAAGAGTAATCTTCTTGTTTTCCGTGCTCACGGATCACAGATATTTGAAAAGGCTTGACAAAGTTCTTATTTTTAAATTTAGAGGAAAGTTCTAACTTCTCAAAGACTTTATTCTAAACTCTCGAAGCTTAATTTTTCATCTAAGTTGTTGAGCCGTAGCCGAACAAAACATGGATTTAATTAAAAGGTGATATAGTTATTCAACTACATGGGAGTTTGAAGGATAATAGCTTATTTAACAAAGCTGAACTGAATTGTTGGAAGCTAAATTTCGACACAAACATCTATCAATGACGTCGAAAAGTCAATGTGTTTGGTTCGACTTATTTCCAGAACTTTTGATAAACAGAAGTGAAAAAATCAAAGTGTTTGAATTTTAAAAGTAATAAAATGATGATAAACACTTTCGAAGTGAAAAATCAAAGCCCCCATTGTCCAATGAGCTTGCTCCGAACGATTCCTTCTTCGCTAGACTATTACCAATATAATCATAGAAGGCTAATATTTTATGAATTCTAAACCGGTCAATTTTCAGGGCTGTTTCCAGCGGGACGGGTCTCGCCGGACTCCCACCACAGCACGCACAAGTGGGCAGTGACCGCGACGTCCGCGCGCCGCACTGGGAACAGGGGCCATCTTGGCCGTCCACCCAGAAGAGCGGGAGGAGACGGACGGTCCACGGGAGAGTCGTGTTCTTCCTGCTCCCAAGAGACCTGGCTGGCTGGCTGGCTCCCATGATGTTGGTGGCTTGGTGCGGTGCAGCCATTGACTTGCGCGTGGCCCACCAAAAGGGCCCTGCCGACGTGGGCGTCCAGTAGGGCCCGGCCGCATTGGCACGACAGGTCATCGTTTCGTTGATTTGTGGCCTGGGGAGCTGGATGCTGCCTGCCGGCATCATCTTCACACTTGGACCGCTTGTTTTGCACTGGAGCTAGGCTGGGGGAATTCTGTGATCGTGTCGTCCTCCTCGTGTAGCAAATGTAGCAAGGAATAAAGTGTGCCTGTAAACCGAGCATTGTTTTACACCAGGCATGAGGCTCGGTGATGAAATGTCATGTAGCGAGCATATTCTTTAGGGCTTATGTGCTAGTCTCCATTTTAAAAATTCAAATGTTTTGAGTTGCCATGTCGATTTTCTTAGGGTACTATACATCCATGCTACTATAAAGTTTTTAGTTTACAAAAACGCCACTAGTGTGAGAATGACACTGTGACTAGGACCTATATGTTACTGTCACGTGGAGTGACACTTCTATAAACCGTGAACCTCATAATAACATGGGTGTAAATATCCCTTTTTTTATCTCAAAGCTCCAAAAAAAAGTATAACAAAGTTGGTTGGCTTCTCCAAGCCTCTTGTACAAACTCTCAAAATTTAGCTTTTAGCTAATAAGCAAATCGACAATTTTGGCCCATGAGAACAAGGCCAAACCATATGTTGCAAGTAGGCGCACTGCTTCTCGTTGGCTAAACTTATGCATATTTTTTTTAAGCTAGGGTTCAAGAGTTGCCCGTTTGGTTCAACTTGTTTATGAGAGATATCATTAGCGGCTTCAAGATTTTTTAGAAACGGGTTCAAAAAGTTGAAACGTTAGACTTGTGAAAACACTTTGGCTTATAATCTTAGTCTAGTAGGCCGGAAAGAAGTAATCCTTTTTTTGCACCATTGAGGGCTTGCTTGGACGTACGTGAAAAAACTCCCTATGGAACAAATCCTAGGAGGGGATTTTTCTGCCACTTCCTTTCCTAGGCCAGGTACGATCCCTAATCCCCACTGCCATCTCTTCCCTGTAAAAATTTCATCACCTCTTCTCTTTTATCTTCAGTACCGTATGCCACTCAAGGAACCACCGCCATCATAAAAAAAAAAAAGAAACTGTCACCGTCATAAAAAAGGAACCATCACCTGCCCTGATTTCCCAAGAAACCCTAGGCGTGGGAGCCACTGTAGTTGTCGTTTCGGAGGCTGTGGGTCTCGGTTGGCACCACGTCCAACATCCTCGGCCCCCTTCCTGACTCCTCATAAGTCTCTCCGCCACCACCGACACCCATTCCTCATGCCATCAGAGAGAGACAAGGAGCCTACAATGGCGACTCCGATGGAATGGTGGTGTAGTAGCGCGGTGGGGTGGTAGCAATTATGGCAGCAGGGCAGCACACTGAGCATTTGTGGTGGCAAGGTTAAAGCGGGGCGAGCAGGTCAGCGTGGCCTCATGGGGATTGGGGAAGTTGAGGGAATTTTTCCATAGGCATGGACATGATTTTTTCCTACCCAGGGATTTGGCCCGGATCAAGGGAGATTTCTCTCTCAAGGTGTCGACGATTTGTGTCGGCAATATATTTTATAAGGCTATGCGAAAGATCACAACTACCCTCGGGCACAGGGAGCCGAATTTATACAGGTTCGGGCTCTCGAGGTGAGGTAATACCCTACTCTTGTGCTCGTGGATTGTATTATGGTGGATCTCAAGAATGATAAGATGTAAGATTGGATGCAGGATGATCTCAAACTAGGGGCCTCTGACCCTTTTTATATAGTGCAAGGGGCCAGGTTACAGATAGATTCTCTAATCCGTATATGGAAGATAGAGATATAACCGAGTTGGTTACGCCTATATCTGTGTATTCGAGTAGGAAACAAATTCATTCCCTTGTAGAACAAGTCGGATCACGCCATCCTCTAAGCTCGTCTTCTAGAAGCTCCACGCGACTCGGCCCAAAGAGGTGGTGCGTCCATCCGTATACCTCCGAATACCCGGGGCCCATGTTGTACACACCAGGTCTCTCCTAGAAGGCACTGTGAATATCCCCAAGATTGATCAACAGGGATATTTTCCCAGTGAACTTGCAGGGATCCCGGTGGGATTTAGGTTGGGTTCTTTTCAGCTTATCTTATCCAGCTTATTTGATTTATATCGTAACTTCGAGAATTTTTCGAGATAGACTTGAGAATCGGTTGGCCTCTATGTTTAGGGTTTAGGGGCTTTTAGACACGCCTACAAGATAAAAAAAGACTTAAAAATTAATTTAAAAAGTGAGATAAGTCAAATAAGACACGTAAGTCGACTTATCTCGTGTCTTATTTGACTTATCTCACTTTTTTATTAATCTTTTAGTCTTTTTTTTATCTCGTAGGCGTGTCTAAAAGCTCTCCAAACCCTAAACACAAAGGCCAATCGGCTCTCGAGACTATCTCGAAAAATTCTCGAAGTTATGAGATGAGACAAATAAGCAAATAAGATAAGTAGACTCCCAAACAGGCCTCAGATTTTTGGAGTTGGACAAGTTAAAGCAAGTGGCCCAAACAATCACAAAGATTTCGCCCGGCCAGGCCAGGAAATAATGGGCCGTCCGTCCTATCAACCAGTTTTTTTGCCGGACTTGAAATAATAATTCGGCGTTGCCTTTCTTCCTACTGGGCTGCAAGTCAAATCTTGAAACAATCTCTCCTTTTTTAGAGCGAAACAATCTCTTTTATGCGAGAGTTTTTCCTATGCGTCAACCGCTTAATCAACTGAGGCGAAACTCTACTTCTCTTCTCGAACATAACTATCCAGTTTTCTCTATTGAAACTTCCCTCAAAGTCACTCATCTACTATGAGGGGAAAAAAAAAGATCATCTTGCCGGAAGATTACAAGCCCAAGTAACCTGTTTCGTCAAACACTTGGCGCCACCAGAACCGGAACAATGAACTGGCTCGCCCATTGGTACACGATTCTTTTTGTAATTCATAAGCATGCGCCACATGAAAACTATATGATTTAAGGGGTCGTTGGCGAAAGCAACGGCAAATGAAATCTATATGATTACTTCTTTGTTCAGCATAGCATGCACCGTAGCAAGTTCTCTGGTAAGCATCCGGTTCGAATTAAGAATAGCAGGAAGCAATTATTTAGCTGGATTTCAATACCATTAGGTCAAGCAACTGGGTTATCTCCCATCCATGCAAAACCAACTTACTAACCACCGGAGAATAATCTACACATGCTTAATTACACCGATTGCAGGACTTATCCGAACTCGCGTAAAGAATTTATGCAGAAATGGAAGATTGGACTGTGGCCGTGTTCTTTTTAGCTTAAATTAAAATTAAAAGATATAACTAGAAAATTGTTATTTTTATACATACCAAACGTTGTAATACTTTGTAACTATTTTTGTGAGATTTTTTAGTTATTCTTTTTAAAGCTCTCAAAAATATTTTTTTTCATTTGTTTGGGCTCTCCAAATCCCTGCTGAGATTCCACAACTTTTTTCAGATTATATTCTACTACTGGTTTATGCCGAAAAGAATCATGATGTACTTAATTAATACTTCTTCTTTGCATCCCAAAGAATGATTAATGCCCTAATGATGGCCATGTCTACAATAAACACCCATTATGAAGTTTCTGATGGATGCCATGCATGTATATACACATGGACTAACAGTTTTCAAACTCATGCTACTGAAGAGCACAGCGCAATTGATTTCCGTATCAGACCCAAGAGGATTTGACTTTCCACATGAGAAGTAGAAAATGCACATGCAAGAGAGGAAAACATGCAAGCCCCATTAGAATTGGTCTGGTTCGCTCATGACACCCTGTTTGAAAGCATCAACATCCTAACACCAAACTGACTTAAGTTCTCCTCTGGGACACTCCTCTTCCGTTCCTCCTCCCCTGCCTGTTCTTGGCGGCGATTTCTTGCAGGCACATGATGGGAATCGGCCAGCAGAACATCCATCACCAATTGGTGTCTTTCCTCCTCGGGGCGTCCGCCGCCGCGGTCTTGCTCTTCTTCTTGTCTTCGGCCGGGTGGGGCACACGGCCGACGGGCATATCGAGCTGGGCGGATGGAGCTATGGCGATCCCTCCAGTCCAAGAGGCTAACCGGACAAGCGAGGCTGCTCATGCCGATCAGGAAAAGGCTGGCCAGGTTTCAGAAATTTGGGTTACAAAAGTTGCAATTTTTGCTTGCTTATTTGCGCTTTCACTGCCAAGTTGCCATGTGGTTCAAATCTTTGACAGTTCATGCAGTTGTGGCAGAGACAAAGTTACAAATTTTTTTCCCGGCAGGCGGCGGCGCCGGAGCAGGATCTGGAGCAGCTGCTGCGGGCGGTGGCGGACGAGCACAGGACGATCATCATGACGTCGGTGAACGAGGCGTGGGGAGCGCAGGACTCGCTGCTGGACCTCTTCCTGGAGAGCTTCCGCGCCGGCGAGCGGATCGCGCACTTCGTGGAGCACCTCCTCATCGTGGCCCTCGACGGCAGCGCGTTCGAGCGGTGCCAGGCGGTGCACCCGCACTGCTACCTCCTCGCCGTGGCCGGCCGCAACCTCTCCGACGAGAAGGTGTTCATGAGCGCGGACTACATCGACCTGGTGTGGAGCAAGGTCAGGCTGCAACAGAGGATCCTGGAGCTCGGCTACAACTTCCTCTTCACGGTACGTCGTAGCAGTTGGAACAGTTCGCGGAGACTGACAGGACAGTCAAATTGAAATTCCATTTCAGAATCGGTCCAATGTGAGCACATTTTACAAAAACACCCGTCTTGCTAGCATCCGGTAACTTTTTTTTTTTTTACAGATATCATGTTTGGAATGCTAGAATTTCGAGGAAATTTTGCATAAATTTTGGAGGAAAAAATAGCCCAATCCCTACGAAAATAGGTTACAAACAGTATTTATCACATACATAAAAAAGGGCATTTTTTGGGCAATGTAACATAGATAACCAACATCAGCAGGCAATGCATATAGGCTTGTTTGATACAGGATTTTGCAACATAGGGCATGTTTGGATGGTGACCCACATCTTCTGCCGTGCCAACGCACAGAGCGCTGAAGAAAGGCGCGGGCGCCTGATTTCTTCGCCCTCGCCAACGCCAGCTTTCACGTTGAAAACGCGTTGGCAAGCATCGGTGCGCCTTCCGTCGACGCCGATCCAAACAGCTAGCCAAATTTGAGGGCGCGCCGACGGAAGGCACGACGAGCCAGGGTTACCATCCAAACATAGATTATGGTAGGATCTAAGTTTTTTTTAAAAAAAATAATGATGGATTCGATGGGCGCAGGACGTGGACATCCTGTGGTTCCGTGACCCGTTCGAGCGGATGTCGGTGGCGGCGCACATGGTGACCTCGTCGGACTTCTACTTCGGCGAGCCGTACAGCCCGGCGAACCTGCCGAACACGGGGTTTCTGTACGCGAGGTCCAGCCGGCGGACGGTGGGCGCGTTCGAGGCGTGGCACGCGGCGCGGGAGTCGTTCCCGGGGAAGCACGAGCAGCAGGTGCTGAACGAGATCAAGGGCGAGCTCGTCGCCAAGCGCGGCCTCCGCATCCAGTTCCTCGACACCGCGCACAACGCCGGCTTCTGCAACAACACGCGCGACTTCAACACGCTCTACACCATGCACGCCAACTGCTGCGTCGGCCTCGGCGCCAAGCTCCATGACCTCGGCAACCTGCTCCGGGAGTGGCGCGCCTACAGGGAGATGGACGACGCCGACCGCCGCCGGGGGCCCGTGCGCTGGAACGTCCCCGGCATATGCATCCACTGATCATCGAGTGTACAGTACGTGTTCGTTGTAGACGTCGGGAAAAGGAGAGAGGAAGAATTCGTATAATATCTTCAGATTAATTCTTCGTCGCTAATTCTTTGTCGTATGCATGTTCAGAGAGAGAACGGAGATGTGTGCATTTGAGTTGCTACGTTGTCCCGCAAAAATTCAATTCCGGTGTCTCTGTCACACTGTTGCCACATTTGTACTTGGAAGTTGGAACTATCGCGAGGGCGAGTAAGTGTGAGCATGATACACGTGGCAATGCAATGCATGTAGAGCGTAGATTTGACACCTGCCGTGGGATTTCCTCGCTCTATTTCACTGTCCAGTGTGCTTCCAGTTTCATACGTTCCTCTCTCTCTCCACCGCATTAAATCTTGAAAAAAAATAATGGTTTTGGTCTTCCAAATTCTCCCGTCTATCCACTCCTGAACTACAACGAGTCAACGACTAGATATTTTTGGAGGAAAAAATGATGAGATTGCCGTATGGAAAATTGTATTGTGGAAATTTCGATGGTTATCACCGATTATCGGTGGGGTTTGGCAAAAAAAATCTATGTTTAATTTTTTGTGTATTTGAATTTAAAAAAACTTCAAATTTCAATAACATCGAAATTTCAGGGCGATACAAATTCGCAAATTCAAATTTGATTCCAGAATTTCGTCTAAAAATACCAAAAAAATCGGTTATCACCGGTTTTTGTTTTATCGCTACTCTCCTATAAAAACTTTAGAAAGGGATTTATTTTTCCTAGATTGACGTGCCATTTGAACCCGCGCGTTCAATCCAAATTTGCAGATTTAGAGCATCTGTAGCATAAACTCTATAGTAGTATAGAAATAGAGTTTTAGAGATAGAGTTTTTGGGGAGAGAGAATGAATCTTTTAGGGTATAGTGTAAAGTGTGAAGAAATTTTAGAATAATAGAGAGAAAAATAGAGTAGAAGAGAGAGAAAATAGGGATAGAGCTTCTGGTGTGTGGATGCTCTTAGCTCAGCTCCTGTCCAAGGTGACGACCAACGACCGGACGGTGATAATCACGTCGGTGAACGACGCGTTTGCGCGGCCCAACTCCCTGCTCCGCCTCTTCCGCGAGAGCTTCCGGATGGGCGAGAAGATCGAGCACCTCCTCGTCGACACCGAGGCCTTCAACCACTGCCAAGTCCGTGCACCCTTTCTGCTACCTCCTGGAGGTGACCTCCATGAACCTGAGCTCCGCGAGCGACTTCATGAGCAAGGCCTACGTGGAACTGGTCTGGACCAAGCTGCAGCTCCAGCAGCGCGTCCTGGAGCTCGATCGGCTACAACTTCCTCTTCACGGTACGTACGTATCGATCTATGATATCGAATCCAGTGGAGACAAGATGCGTTCTTGGAAATGACTGCAGGACGTGGACATCATGTGGCTCCGCGACCCGTTCCGGCACATCACCGTCTTCGCCGACATGACGACGTCCTGCGACCTGTTCTCCGGCGACTCCGACAGCCTCGACAACTAGCCCAACACCGGGTTCTACTACTTGAAGTCGACGAACCGGACGGTGGAGATGATGCGGCGAGAGCGAGGTACCCACCGAACCACGAGCAGACCATCTTCAACTACATCAAGCGGGAGCTCGCAGGCAGCCTGCGGGCTGGTGCGCATCCAGTGCCTCGACTCGGCGAGCTTCGGCGGCTTGTGCCAGCTGTTCAGGAACGACATCGGCAGGGCCTGCACGATGCACGCCAACTGCTGCGTCGGCCTCGGAACAACCTCCACGACCTGAGGGACGTGCTCGACCAGTGGAAGAACTACACGAGCCTGACGCCGCTGGAGAAGAAGAACGGCAACTTCACGTGGCGCGTCCCGGCGAGATGTGGGACGCCGGATAAGAGGGGCTGATTATGGCGAGTAGGCGCAAGTGGGCGAGAAGACGAAGGGGTTGGGATAGGGCTGGATTCGAGCGGATCCTGAGCGAGCTCAGACTTTCTGGGCTGAAGCTCATCTCGAATTAGTACCAAGCTTAGGGTCATGTTCAAGATCAGGCTCAGTGGAAGCTTAGCTAAGCTCGAGCTCAGCTCGGTTGAGCTCGAATGAGGGATGAATGCTCGAAGAAGGGAGAAGATAGGGCTATATGGGCTCGGTTGGGTTTGAGCTCGAGCTCAAACTCGGCTCGAATTGGAGATTTAGATATAGGGATAGGTGGTATAATGATTTTTGCCTAGGCTCGGTTAGCCTCGACGAGAGTTTGGGCTTGACTCGAATTAGACTCAAGCTCGAGTCTAGGCTCGAGATTGGCTCGTCTAGCTTTCTAGCTCGAACTGAGCTTAGTTCGATCTTGAATAGCTCGTCAAGCCCGAGCTTTTTGGGCCAGCCCTAGTTAGGGACTTGGGGTGTTGCGCTGTTTTCTCTTTTGAGCGGTAACAAGTTCTGGAGAGCGGATTTTCCACTCTATGCATGGTTCTAGGCACATTTATTGTGAGCGGATCCTCGTTGAGATTCCCGATTCGTGCGTTGCCCCCCTATATCTTCTCCTATGCACTTTTACGAAATTGTTGTCTAAGGTCCCTCTCATCTATCTTCTTTCACCCTTTTATCTCTCATTCTCTCCTCCCCATCAATTGGGCCGGTAGTGCCGTCCTCTCCCATTGCCAACCATAGAGCCGGCAGACCCAACTACCGTGGCCCCAGGCCAGGCCGTGCGGGCCTCGTCGAATGCGGCGATCAGGGCGGACGGCACCTTGATTGGTGGTGGGAGAGGGTGGCATTGCTGGGGTGACCACCGAATGGGAGGAGGAGAGAGGGAGATAGAAGAGGGGGCAAGAGGAGAGATTGGTGGGACCTTGGGCAACAATTTGAAAAAGTGAGGGTCTTTTTCATAAAAGTGCATGAGATAAGAAGCGAGGGCAACACATTAATCTCAACGAGGATCCGAGGGCAATGAATGTGTATGGAATCGCAAACAGGAGTCAATTTGCATTTATGAATGTTATGCCTCTTTTTATTTAGATGTTAGGGAGATAAGAGACTCCCTCCAATCAAGATAGTCGTTTTTGGTATATATAGTTAATTTTTTTTAGCAAGCAGGCGTGAGCATTGTCATTTCATAAAAAGGGAAAAGAATTATACACTATATAAAAGAAAGGGAGCAAGGGGAAGCTAGCTCGTTAGCTAGCTTGGGAAGGATGACTATGCTCCCTACTCCAAGGGGGAGGTACTCCTTGATCTTATCAACTACATGGAGGAAGGGTAGATAATTTTGTTGAAGATTCAATTGTTTCTCTTTTTCCAGATGTTTCAAACAAGGAGCTTTGGCCGGAGCAATGCCGCCATCTAGGTCATCGTCCTTCTCTTTTTTCCGATCGCCGAAACCCTGAATATGAATGAATTATAGTCGTGTTTTTTTTTATTTTGAAGATTCTGGGACTGGGAGATAGCAGAGCATAGGTCCAACATGGAAGCTTTCCAAAACGGTATACAAAACGAACAGGTTAAACGCTAATTTGAGGGTTGAAACTTCAAAGGCTCAAACAGAAGGCCATCGTTGAAACGCCTAATGCCGTGTTACCGAATCAACATTCAAGGGCAATTCAACCGAAGAAAACAAACACCCAGTGACGAATTCTACGCCCCAATTGAGATTTGCCCACGCATATAAATTAGGACCCTCGTCTCGCTTCGTCGATCGACGCACACGTCTTGCAAAGGTGCTCCCGTTTACGCCATTGCCACACTTCCGTTGTTGGCGACGAGCTGTCCTGATCGCCATGAGCGGCAGCCTAAGCAAGCAGAACGGCGGCCTTAACCACCTGGTCTCTTTCCTCCTCGGGGCTCTCCTGCCCACTGCCTTGCTCTTCTTCTTGGCCTCCGATAGGCTGGGCGAGCGGCTGTTTGGGAATGGAGCTCTGCCGGTGAGCCATGCTCCAGAGGCTAACCTCGCGGCCGTCGGCTCAACAGTTGCTGCAGAGAAGGTTCGGCTTCGTAGCGTTTGCTCGATCAACTGTTTTGCATGCCATGGGCACAACCTTTTGATATTTGCTTGCTCTGTAGGCCTGTCTCTCTCCTAAATATGACCCGGCTTTGTGCATGAATTCTGTAGTGTTGCAATTAATGCTGTTTTTTTAACGAGAACGACTAATGCTAATTTGCATCGAGAATATTCAACAAAAATGTTGGGTTGCGAAAAATTAAATGTAATAATTTTATAGCATAGTTTTTAGGAGAGGTAACGGCGCAGTATAATTTATGTCTAGCTATTTTTTCAACAAGGCATTTAGGTCTAACTATTAATTTGTGAGAATCATGGTACTACTAAGGCATGCCATGTGTAGCTTAATTAAATCCTAAGTAATATAGACGGTTGAATGAAAAGAATGAATTACTATGGCCGCACGGTAATTAGTAAGGTAAAACTAACCTGTCTCACGATGTCTGTATTGATCTAATTCACTGTAACAAGAGCTCTAAACTGAAACGTCGTCGTCGTACATAAAAAAACAGCATACGTTCCCTGGCCTGGCGGAGCTGCTGCCCAAGGTGGCGACCGACGACCGGACGGTGATAATCACGTCGGTGAACGAGGCGTGGGCGCGGCCCAACGCCCTGCTCGACCTCTTCCGCGAGAGCTTCCGGAGCGGCGAGGGGATAGAGCACCTCCTCAACCACACCCTCATCGTCGCCGTCGACGCCGGCGGCTTCGGCCGCTGCAAGGCTGTGCACCCTCACTGCTACCTCCTCGAGGACAAGGTCATGAACCTCAGCGCGGCCAACCGCTTCATGACCAAGGAGTACCTCGAGCTCGTCTGGATCAAGCTCTCTCTGCAGCAGCGCGTCCTGGAGCTCGGCTACAACTTCCTCTTCACCGTAAGCTAGCTGCCTCCAAAATTAAGTTTTTTCATCATCTGAATTAAACAAACTGTCCAAGTGAAATGGGAATTAAATTCATCCTGCTCGACATTATTGCTGCAGGATGTGGATATCATGTGGTTGCGCAACCCGTTCCGGCACATCAACCTCTACGCCGACATGACCGTCTCGACGGACCGGTTCAACGGCGACCCTTACGCCCTGACGAACTCGCCAAACACCGGCTTCTACTACGTGAAGTCGACGAACCGGACGGTCGAAATGCTGAGGTACTGGCAGGCTGCCAGGTCGAGGTTCCCGCGGAGCCACGACCAGCTGATCTTCGACGAGGTCAAGCTGGAGCTCGCCGGCAAGCTGCAGGTCAAGATCGAGTTCCTCGAGACGGCGCTCTTCGGCGGCTTCTGCCAGTACCACGACGAGATGGACAGGGTGTGCACGATGCACGCCAACTGCTGCATCGGGCTGGAGAACAAGGTGCACGACCTGAGGAACGTCCTCGCCGACTGGAAGAACTACACTAGCTTGCCGCCGCCGGAGAAGAAGAGCGGGAAGTTCAGGTGGACGTTCCCTGCCCGGTGTAGCGCGTCCATGGGAAGGCGCTGATTGAACGGAGATTACTGTCCTTGATTTATTGGGAGCATGCACATGGAAGGGATAGAAACTACAGGGTGTTTCGGATTGTAGACTTGCTTAGCTAGGCGCTAGCTAGTCGGCTGAAAATTATAGAGTTCCAATCTATTCCAGATCCAGTGAGATCTACTTACCCCAGATTCATCCATTTAGGGTTTCAAGATTTGCCACGTCCCCGTCTTAGAGGAAGGATGGGGTGTTGAAGGAATGGTGGTGGCGGCTGTGGCCCGTGGGGCGGCAAGCTAGGCGGCGGCGCCGCCACCATGATGCAAGATCAACCAATGGATCACTGTCGAGACATTACGTCATTAGGAGACAGCGTGAGGTGGAGGTGTACAGGAACCGTCGGAGATGAGAAATGACTGGGAGGGGGCACCTTGCACTACCACGGATTGAGCCTTCAATCCCGGTTCCAAACCAGCATCAATCCCGGTTTTGGAACCGGGATAGGCAATTCGGGACTGATCCCGGTTGCTCTCAACCCGGGATAGATGTTAGAAATATATTTAAAAATATAATGCGCGCATATGGCTTCTGCGGGACTCGAACCCGAGATCTCGTGACTCCCCACTCACCCTTCTAACCAACTCACCCACCCACGTATTCTGATATAACTAGGATATGCATTCCTTTTAAAGATTCCTTAGATGAGACTTTAGTCGGTTTAATACTGAACGGGACTAAAGGTTTTCGATCGGTTGGTAATACCAACCGACCGATGAGTTTCCATGCTACCGGCGCGAGGAGAACATCAATCCGGTTGGTATTACCAACCGGGACTAATGTGAGCAACGAACTGGGATTGAAGCCTTGGAACTACGAGCTGGGACTGATGCTACTATTAATACCGGTTCGTATCTTACCGGGACTGATAAGCCGGTATGGAAGGTTGTTTCTCTAGTAGTGTTGCCGAAGAGGAGAAAGAAGAAAGTGGGAGAGGAGAGAGTGTGTCACACGGAAGAAAAGATGAGTAGCACTGGTGATCGGGCGAAAAGAGAGTTGTCACACGGAAGAAAAGATGAGTAGCACTACCGGCGGCGATGCTGTATTAGGAGGTCGGGCACGGCGTTGTGCATGCGTGCATAGGAGTAGTGGCGGTGGGGATGGGTGGGTCTAGGGTTCTTATTTGATAGGGTAGATGTTGAGCATTGGTTCTCAATTGAGGATCTTGCGGTAATAAAATTCTACTTAACCTTTTCAATTTAGTTGAGTGATGACTAGTCAATCCATACATGAAGCTCACACAACAACAATACACAACCTTTTAGACCTAAGCTCTCCTAACTTAGTTACCATCCAAGCCTACTCAGATTTGAAAGTGAATTTAAAAAAAAAATTGAGATGTAAATTTTATTTTAAAATTAATGGTAACTACCGTGTCTCATGAAAATGAGAGCAAAAAAATAGAAATTATAGAAAAATATATGAAATTTAAATAGCAAGTAGAACATAATTTTACATAAATTCATAAATTTGGATCACTTAATTTGGAGTTAAAATGTATGAGATGCAATGTTTCAAACGTTTAAATCTAGAAATTATGAAAGAGATATTTTGAGCATTAACAAAGCTTTCTAACGGTTGAATCTAACAGAGCTAATGGACATTGAGGGGGAAGTTTGAGAGGCAATGATAAATAAAAAAAATCAAAAATCATGATGGTAGATCAAGGAAGGACCTAACTCTCAATTGCAAATAAGAAATCAATTAACTCCTTGTGATATGGTCGAGGTGAAGAAACTAGGGCCGGTCCAAGGAAATACGTCATCATGCGTTAGTGTTACTATAAATTTGTAACTCCATACTTTAGTTTGTAATAAAGTAACTATATGCTTATATACTAAGAGAGCAATGTGGAATGACCTAAAAGACGTCGGTCGTAGGCTCGCGGTTATACTCTAGATTCGCCTAGGTGAAGAAACCCTCCCAATACATTTTTTGTTTTTTTGTGTTCTGCGTTATAAAAGAACATTCCTTGCATCAGAAATGGCTTCCTTCTCTCTACGTGACATGCTATAAGAACGGCCGGCGTGGATGATCCCAAACATGGTTTCAAAAATTGACGAAAACCAATAAAAAAAAACTCTAAAAATTGAGCGTATATATTGAGCCAAGTTGATTCGGTGAACCAAAGTCGAAACGGCTCCAAGCTAAAAAAATCAAATTCAAAATTCACGAAAAGGTAAATTTAAATCGTAAAAATGGTATTGTCAAGGATTGGATAAAGTGCTTATTTACATGTTTGCCTCCAGCTGCTAGCTTGAAACCCTTTTAAATTCTCTTGGAAGTCATGCCCAAGAAGAAGCTCACATGGCGTGCGGAGCAATGCCCACGCGAGCGCTACCGCGTTATCACGAGCTCGTAGGTCTATTTGAGCATGCATGCTCGTGTTACGAGCATATGATAGAAAACACGACCAAGTGCGCTAGCTCGGAGGCTTGTGCCCGGATGTAACTACTACTCTAACGGACGCACGCCCTACGGCCATGATCTTGAAGCCATTAGCCACGACGCAAATATGACGTTGCATTCAATGTGGATTCAGGGACGGGGTTATTACCATTACTATTTGTAATTGACAGAGTAATAAACAGAGTTAATGCATTGGGTCGTAGCTCCTAATCCTCAAACAAAACCGAATTGAAACAAATATCCTCTTATGACTCAAGTTCTCAACTCATTATCTCAGCTCATTATCTCATATTCTCATGACTCATTTCTCAGTACTCAAATCTCAATTCTCATATAACAAACTCATAATTCTTGTCTAGCAACGGCACACATGCCGGAATAACCTTACCCAGGTCATATTAAGAATGGTGATGTTATGTTGCGAAGATCACGAGACGCCCTTAACCGGAGCTCGGCCATTTAAATGGATTTACTCTGCAGAGGTTGTACGCTTTACCAAGAAGATACGATATCCTCCGTCGAAGGATATTATAACAAAACCCTCCGAAAAATTAATCTCGGGCTTGAAACACGGTCGCATTCGCTTCAGACAGTACCCAGAGAAATGCTTCAAAGACAAGTCCTGGCGAAACCCCGGTGATGTCTCTCAATTCTCATATCTCAATTCTCAACTCAGACTTCTCAATACATCCACCGTGCAAGGACGGTGAGTAATCCCGACATTTCTTTTCCTTTAGATTAGGCCCGCCCCATACCGGGCTTGCGGTCGCATCGGGTTTATCTCGGTAAGTGTGTCACAATCATCGGTCCTTAGTCTCGAAATGCAACACAAACACAAACCCGATACTCGTGCTCACATGCACCCACCTTACAATCCATCCGCTCCCGATCCCATTTATTAGTTGGTCAAGTTTTAATTAATGGTGAATGAACCAATTCCCACCATAAACCACAATATTGACTCTCTCATTGTATGTGTATCGAGTGGGATCAGATCCCCGATAATCTATCTGAGCATTGCTAAGCAGCTATTATTTACAAACAGTGGTTATATGTACCATAAATTATCTAGGGTCAAGAGTGATGGATGCATATACCGGACGGATACATGCACTAGGTGACACTAATCAATCATACGCTCTTTTAATCCACATAGCAATTTTGGATAAGTCTACAAAATTAGGATTCTAGGGGAAAGACTTGCCTTCGGAGTAGTCGTACTCTTGCGGTGCGTCGGCGGTGTCAAGAAATTCCTCTTCGGCGTCCGAACGATCTATCGCGTGCAAAACAATAAAATAACAACCAATAAATACATATATAGCAATATAATTTTAAAAATTATACAAAAATCACAGAAAATAGATATGATTTTTATGGATTTTTAGAAACTTGAATCGCCGGAATCGGAGATCGGATGAATCCGGAATGAAAGATTGAAGTTGGAAGTTGCTGGAAATTCCAGAAAATGGAAAGAGCACTGTAGCTCGGGCCCACTGGTCAGTTGCTGACCCAGCTGGGTGTCTCCAACGGATAAGACCATGGGAAGGCTGGCTTTGTGAGAGAGAGAAAACAAAAGAGAGAGAAGGAGTGAGGAAGAAGAGGAGGAAGAAGAAAAGGGAGAGGAGGGAGGAGAGGGCCGGGGAGGGGCTTGGCCGGCGGTGAGGCTCCGGCGGCGAGGCGGCGCAGCTCCGGCGAGGGGCAGCGGGCGCGGAGAGGAGCAGGGGCGGCGGCTGACCAGCTCCGGCGAGCTGCAGCACGGCGCGCAGGCCAGGGGAGGAGCAGGGTGAGGCGGCGGCCGGCGACGAGGCGGCACGACGGAGCTCCGGTGGCGGCCGGCTCCAAGGGCGGCGGCGCCCATGGGGAGGAAGAAAGGCGGCGGGGTTGAGCCGCAGCGCTCCGGTGAGGGGACCGGCAACGGGTGGCGCACCGGGGAAACAGGACGGCGCGGACGAGTAGGGACGGCTGGGCGGCGCACGGCTGGGCAGTGGCCGGACGCGGCTACCTCGACGGCCGGCAGGCGACGGCGATGTCTTCAACTTCTGCTGCCGCTGAGGAGTGGACAACGACAACACGGCATCGGGGATTTTGGAATCGTTCTGTGTTTTGTGATTGTGGGTTGGCTACGGGGAGGAGTTTGAGACTGATGTTGGGACTTAGGGAGCTGGGGTTTGCTTGCAGGTGCTCGCGGGAAGCTTGTACGTATACAAGTACGTGTACGTGTACGAGCTCCGGGTTTGGGCTATGAAAGGAGTTTTGCAGGTACTCGCGTAGGGAGGAGGAAGTCTCCCGTAGGTGGCTCACGGCGGCTGGCCACGTCGGTAAACGGACGAAACGGAATAATGACGCGGATAGGAACAGAAATAAAGATATTAGCGTAATCATGAATAATCATGATTAGGATAGCAACGAACGGAAAGAAAGAAAAATGGAATTTTTGTTGAATTATTATTTTAGAGAAATTGATAATGTAATTAATAGAATTTCAACTATTTACTGCCTTTGTTTACATTATTATTTTATTGGAAAGGAGAATTGGAAATGTGTTTTATTACAATTATAGATAAGATTGGAAATTCAATTTTTAGTGGTTGCGAAATATAAGCACAATTTATTTATTATTTCAGTTGGATGTCACATAAGGACCGATTCTTTGTGATACTTAGACTAGTTCAACAGTACGACCATTGAGTGCTCAGACAAGGTGTCTTGGTTGAGTACTCTTCGAACTCTTAGTCAAGCATTCTGGTGGAAGTAGGGAGTGGGCACTTGGATATGTCCATAGTAACGTAACCTTCCTGTGTGGAGGAGTGGGTATCCGGTGTGTCCATGTAAGCGTAACCTACCCAAGACAAGAGGGTATTGGTGTGGAAACCTTAGTGGAATCCGAGCTAAGAGAAGATTGTGGTGAAAGACCTTGTGGTGAGCATTTTTTCTTTGGGTGATTCTAGGAAAAACCACCTCTGGGTAAAGCGTCACGACCTCTGCAGAGTGAAAACTTTCATGAAAGTCTTGCCCGATGGTTAAGGGTGAACTACGGAAGATGCCTCACTGTAGCTTTGTAAAATTCTCTTCTTCCTCTCTGTATTTTGGGGTATTGCCCTGCAATTGGTGTTGCATGGGCGTGATTGTTATCATGGTAGGTGCCATGGTGGTTTCGGAAAAGCCAGTAGGTGTTGTCTTTTCCAAAGAAAGAATTATAAAAATCAAACTTCAATTTCAAAACCGCTTTTCCAAACTAGGTTTAAAAGTTTGAAACTTAGTTTTACGCAAAGTTAACCAAAACCCCTTCTTGGATCCTGCATAGCAACTAGGCATTGACTTGCAAGTATTTAAAGAATACTTACCTCGAGTTTATTACTCGGACTGCTCATCCCAACGAGCAGGTGGTGATCAACAGTGGTAACCCGAGGAGGAGATGTATCAAGATGACGGGTTCGCCGATGGAGTTCAGGACGAAGAATACTTCGACGCCTAGGATTGCGCTCCTCCGGCTCTGCCTGTGGGGAATCGTTGTGGTTTCCATCTGGATTTTATGGTTTTATTTTGAGGCCTCTGTTGCCTATGTAAGACTTCCGCTGCTTTAAGGCCTTCGCGCCAGACTTGTAATTTGCACTCTGATGTAATAAATAAATTTATCGGATGGTTATGATCCAAGTTCTGGAATCTGTGTGTACTAGCTACTTGATCCAGGGACTAGTACATGTAAGACACAGTAGGGACTCGGCCCCTTTTCCCGGGTCCCGACAACAAGAGAGATGGTGTGAGGGTGGAAGGAAGAAGATTGATGTGGCACATGTGCGGCATGTATGTGGACACCACATCATTGTTATGTGTACACATGGGTAGCCACTCATCGTTTAACGGTCAATCTAGCAGAGTTGGGGTTATGGTACAAATAGGGGTTGAAATGAGCCAAGTTCAAGCGAGCCAGACCTTGGCTCGACTTGGCTCGTGAATATCCCTGGCTTGGCTCGGCTCAGTGGATGCTCGAGCTAGGACCTGACCTCGGCTCAGACTCTTTAGTGGCTCGACCTAGCTCACTAGGGCTTGCGAGCCAGATCAAGTTTTAGTAAGTTTCTGTAACACCCTGGCTCCTCCCTGAGCCCAGAATGCTACCGAACATAACATTCATATCCTAGAAATCAGTTCTATATAAAATTGAAAATTTCGGCAAAGTTTTGCCATAAAATTTTTTCGCAAAAGTTATAATTATGTTTTTATAATCATTCCTAAATTTTAAAGAATTTTCTAAACAAAGCACCTATTTATTCTCTAAGGAAAATACCCCATTTCTCTTTTTCTAAAATATAAAATCCCATAAAATAATAAATATTATTTCATATTTGAATTCTACTCCTTTTTATGAATTTTTAGAAATTTATTTCATATTTTTATGAGCCTTATATAACCCTCTATGAATTTTTAAAACCCAAAACAATTTCTAAAAAATCCCTTTTCCTTTAATTTCAAAACCTTCCATTTTGGAAAATCCCTAGGAATACGCTTTCCTTATCTAGAAGGGCGTTTCCACTTAGTCTTTCTCTCTCACTAACCTTTGGGGCCCACCTGTCAGAGCCTTACCGTTTGATAAAATCCACGGCGCCCATTGGATCTCGATCGAACGGCTCACCTTCTATCTTCTTCCTCACGACACGTCGCCGCCGTCCAAACTCGCCGCCACCACCGACGCCCACCGGACTTCACGTCATTCTTTGTTTAGTTCTCCCTACCCCTTTGCCATCACGGATGAGCCCGCGCCGCCGAGAACACTCACCGCCGCGTCATCATCCTCATCTACTCCTCCAAGTCCACCAATCCGCCGCCGCCACCTCACAAGCGCCGCCACCACCATTTCTTGCCCGCCACTCCACCTATTGCCTATAAATCCCTTTCTCCGGCACCACAACTCCCTCAAGCCCCACTGCTACCCCCTATTTCCTCTTAGCTGTCCCGAACCGCCGTCCCCGCCACCTTCTTCTCTATCCCCGGCGACCACCCATTTTCCCATTACAGTCCTCCTCTAACCCCCGAAGCCTACATACAAAACCTTCTACTACCTATCGCAAACTTAGCTAGGCCATCACTCGCCCTCGGCAACCACCGAAACCCCTTGCTCGCCGTTGCCCTGTTATGCCGCCGCCACGGCCTCGCCGCCACGCTAATTCCGGCCATCTCAAAACTCCCCGAAACCACCAAAACATCCCTCATGCTCCCAATTTCACTAAACCGCCGCCAATTCCTCGCCACCGGCCTGCCTTGCCGTCGTCGGCAACCTCCCTCACCGCTCCCCTCTTTTCCCCATTGCTCTTTCACTGCCATCCCGGCCCCACGCGTCAGCCTCACTACGTTGGTCCGTAGCGTCGACCAAAGTCACAAGTTGCCCATCGCCCTCCTGTCGACCTCTTAGGCCTTGTCTTAAAGAACAACTAGGCCAAGCCCATTTCGTCTAGCCCAGTAAGGATTTTTAACATTTTCTATTTACTATTTTCTATTTCACCCATACTGTTTATACTTAATTAAAAATATCAAATTACTTTCATAAATTCTACAAAAATTCATACAAATCCAAAATGAAATAAAGAATTTTATAAAATATAAAATACCATATTTTCCTAATAAAATAACCCTAAATTCTTTTACTTTCTCTTCTTTTTATATTAAAACATTTTAATTAAAGAATATAGAAGTAAATTAGTAAAAACTTCCAATATAAAAGTTACTCAAAATAATGTTTTATATCTAGAAATAATATCCTGCATTTTTAAAACTTATAGAAATCCAAATTTGAACTTAAAACCCTTTCTTTAATTAAAATTAGAATTTTTTCTAAATATAAAATCTTACTAGTAAATTTTACATATTCCACTCAACTCATATAAACATTTCCATATAAAATTATAATACCAAAACAATTCTTTTAATTAATATCACTATAAGGTCAAATAGAAATATTTCAAATATGAATTTCAACTTATTCTAAATCTCTCCATAATTCTTAAAAATATACCACAACCCTAGTATTATGCTGCCAAAATACCTATTTTTATATTAAAACTCCTACCCCTTTTTCTTCAGAAAATATTTTCAACATTTTAGAAAATCGTACAACCCATCACTCTTTTACCCCCAAACCCTTTCTATTTATTTTGTCGTTTATTTAAAACTTTTCTTAATTGGATATTTATTGGAGTTTTTCTCTTTATTTTTGCGACGTATAGACAACAAGTTGCGCCCTCTAGAAAGAATGTCCAAAAGAAATATTAAAGTGTGATCCGATCTCCAAATAAGGCAGGTTTTCTTATCCTTGATGCATTTTGATATACCTACATTTCCTTTACTTATTATTTATTGCATATATTTTCTAGTTACTTATTTATACATTCCAAATACAATTTTATCCAAACCCCAATACCTTAAAAAGCCACCTAAAAATAATCAATCCTTGATAAAACCCTAGTATAGGCAAAAATACTAAAATTTGATTATCTCAAGAAAGGATAAGAGAATTGGTCCATATAAATAAGTTGGGTTGGATAACTTATTTGATATGGAAAGGATTGTAGTTTGGGAGATAAAATAATTTCCTATATAGAGCAATTCGAAAAAGCAGTTGTTGGCTTGGGCCAGGTACCCTAAGGTTAGAGGGTACACACTCAAGGACACCAGGTGGGCGAGGGTGTGAACTCCTTGGAATCATTGCTTTATAAAAATATAGAAACAGATTCAAAAATATCTTTATCTTTGCCGTCTTGGACAGGGCCACAGCATATATGGCTGGTAGAAACACTCAAGGGCAGCGAATGACGAGGTCATTCGTAAATCGTTTGCTTCTATAAAAACTTGAGTTTAAAATATTTAAGAATGACATAGTTTACCGCCCATCCATGGAAATCATGAATCCACGGGTAAAGCTGGGCAGGTTCTGCAGAGCTGAAAACAAATACATCGATGGACCCTACTTCGGGTATATGAAGTTGTGTCAAATGGGTGATGCCTCTCTTATTTGTTAAAACTCATAAATTTGTTTTATAAAAATTGTTGTCTGGTTAGCAGATAAGTAAGGATGGAGAAAGATGATAGAATTTATAATCTTATTATTAATTGTTTTAAAATAATGATAGGACTTTTAAAATTCAAATTTGCATATTAACCATAAAGCCTTATTGTTTCTTGAATCATGTTTTCATATAATAATAGTGTTATTCTTCCAAGAAACCTGCAAGTACGATTAGTACTTACCCACATTTGTGGGCAATTTATTATTTTTACAGGATCCACTTTATAATTAGAATTGGACATTTATGAAGAAGACAGGAATTTACATAGGATCAATTTCTAAGGTTTACCTTATGCTCATGCTCTACCTGTGGTGTATGGGCATGTATTTTCTTTTTATTACCAGGCTATATTTCATTTCCTCTGTAAAATATTTTGTAACATATAATAACTTAACCAGGCTGTACTATTTCTGAATGCAACTGAAATCCTGGACAGTAGGCATTCTGGACATTTTCTGGTCAATTTTTTTACCGAAATTTGGTCCGTCACAATACATAAAGCCATGCGTGGCATCAAAATGAAAGTTATATCAAAAACTTATTTTAGAGACTTAAAGTGATTAAAGTTCAGTGTAGTGAGCAAAATGTGGTGCTAGTCCCTCTTCTCATGCATGACAGTTTCGATTACGGCTCACCTAAAACAGAAATAAACAAGTGTGAGTCCAAGACTCAACAAGCACATAACATAGAGAGAGATAAACTGGCTCATATTAAAATTAAAACATATTAATCATTCCTTGAATTCATATCAATAGCTTTCTCGTATGCTCATGCCATGGGTGAATTTAATAATCTCTACATGCACATCATATCACATAGCTTATACCGATATAGCTGAATGGTCACCCGTCGATAGCCACCCTTTCATACTCTCCAACCCGTGGAGGTGCCTACATGAGTAAGACTTTCGCACTCCATCCGTGAAGGAGCCTACATGAGTAGGTTTCATGTCTACCTCGGTAGACAATTTCATCTTTAATATGCTCATGCTTGCAAATGCAATGCAGATGCATGACTTCCAATCTTACATTTACATGTAAACCTAATGTCAGCTAGCTTACCATCGTTCGACGTCCATTTTGTGCTCAATAGTGTACTATGGAGTTAAAGCAGAAATTCATAGCATTTATTAATTGATCAAGCTATCATCTTATGCACTTGCCTCTTTTACCATACGAGGCGGAGGGATAAGGTGACTCTGCCCTCGAACCGGTTCCACATACAAATCAAACACGCATTCACAACCATATCGACATCACCATTAAACTTCAAACAACATAGACCATAACCACTTATCCTTTGATTTTTCTAAGCTATCTAACACTGCCCATCCATCATCACATTAACACATCATTAGACTTAAGCATTAACAAGCTCTAAATA
This sequence comes from Olyra latifolia, assembly GCA_036346145.1. Lineage (NCBI taxonomy): Eukaryota > Viridiplantae > Streptophyta > Magnoliopsida > Poales > Poaceae > Olyra > Olyra latifolia. The sequence goes on along the minus strand of CM070523.1, from coordinate 4,134,985 downwards.
GCCTTACCCGACCTAAAAATCATATCGCGAGCAAAGCCGAACAGCAGTGCTCCGGAGGCCATAAATCCTAAATCGCTTGTCCGAATTACGCGTTCTAGACTCTACGGAAAGCTAGAAACATAATCTACGTTTCTTATAACATGAGTGAGTCCTAATTCTCAACATAATTACATCAATTTCGCATTGCAACCCACTGCCTAAACAATTCTAACCTCTAATCTTCAATTTCAACTTTAAGGATTGCAAATCCACACAAATTACCTCCTAGGCAACACATAAATGGCAAAATCACAGCAAGGGTACCTCAATTTAGACACCCTCCAAACTTGGGCAAAACCCTAGTTCCTTCCCCTCTTCTTTCTTCTTCTCCCTCGCTCCTTCCCTTTCCTAGCTGCACTCTTCTCCTTCCGTTTTCCTTCTTCCCCCAACCAGCACCTTCCCTTGCTCCTTCCTCTCCTCTCCACCCTCCTTGGAGCCTTAGCTAAGCAACAGGAACAGAGGAGAGAGGCGGCCGGCCAAGGCAGGGAGTAGAGAAGTGCGGGAGCGACCGGTTTTAGGTGCCGGCGGTCAGCGGCGACCACCTCCGGCGAGCATCGGCGGCTTGGACAGAAAGCAGGAGCAGGAGCAAGAAGAAACGAAGTTGGGTAACAGGATGAGGATGAGCTCCTCCTGTCTGCTGCCTCCCTGAAGTTTCTAGAGGATAGAGATGGCCTAAATGGGCCTCGTGAGCTAGGTTGGGGCAAGGCCCAGTATGGGTATTACAGTTTCCATATTCCATAATTAGTTCTCAACTTCACAAATCTAAAGTACTCATACTCAGCACTCAACTTCACGAAACACAAACCATAGTCTCACACGTACGACAATACATGTAAGCTAATCAACCACACATTGAATCACTAACACCGCATACGAGCCCAAACAAGCGGCTCGCTCTCTCGTGAGCGTTTGGCTCGGTTGTTTTTATCACGAGCTAGAAGTTGGGCTCGTCTCGCACTTGTTTACAAACAAGCCGAGCTCGTGCCAAGCCAAATACCGAGCTACTCGCTTGCCACAAGTTAAAGTGCCAGCCCTAGGTGCAAATGAAGACAAATTTAAAGTTAGGGTTATGGTGCAAATAAAGACAATTTTAAAGAAGCGTGAAAGGAATTTTTTACTTTTTAGAATTATAAGTGAGATTTCGCTATATCTTTAATCGAACACGTTGTATTTTAGTCGTTCTGGAATGTTCCAAGTAACGAAGCTAGCTGCTGTCAAAAAGAAGAACGAATCTCTCATAAAAGAAAGAACAAAGGCACCGTAAAGAAGCTTCTGATTTGAATAGGATGACCACGGGCTCATAGGGACATACTGCACTAAGTACATATGAGGATCATTCACTCGCCGTATTTCTTAGCTAATCCTACATCCTCCTTCCTCACTAGCCTCCCTTTCTCTGTTCGATCAGTCGCTACCTAGCACTAAATGCAATGCTCAGCTGACGACTACCCATTTGGAAGCAGTTCACTACAAGCCAAAGCGTGTCTATGTCACAACCATGCAGACAAACAGTGAAAACTATGCTTATAATGGACGTCATCAATAGGGGGAATTTTTCTAGGTGAGATGCTGATCGAGACAGATTTGAAAGCTAGGAAGTAATCTCAATTTTCAGAACAGATTATGAATTCATTCTTCTATCTCTTTGAAAAAAATGACAAATGCGAAGAATTCTTCTGACGCTCGGTTCATGTTTTTACACTGGTTTTGGGCCAGAAACCACTCATGGAAGCAAGCAAGCACTAGTGTATGCATTTTCCTCCCTGGAATGTCCACCCGAGCTTCCCCATCTGCCGCTCCCAGAGCGGCCGCGCCATGTAGCTCTTCCAGTCGATGATGACTCTCTTGAGGTCGTGCAGCTTGTTCTGGAGGCCGATGCAGCAGGTCATGTGCACGGTGGCGATGCGGTTCAGGTCGCGCCCGAGCTGGCAGAAGCCGCTCACGGCGGCGCTGTCGATGAACCTGATCCGGACGCCGAGCTCCTGCGCGAGCTCGCGCTTGATCTCGTTGAACACGAACTGGTCGTGGTCCTCCGGGAAGCGCCGTCTCGCCGCATGCCAGTAGGCCATGGCGCGGACGTTCTTGGCGGTGGCCTTGAAGTAGATGAACCCCGTGTTGGGGTAGTTGCCGAGGTCGTCGGGGTTGCCGAAGTAGAAGTCGCTCGACGTCGTGATGTCCGGCGCCACCGTGATGTGCACGAGCGGGTTCCGAAACCACGCCAGGTCAACGTCCTGCGGCGATCGATGTCAACGCCTCGTAAGCATACTACTATACTAGTATGACATCACATGATTCCCAATGGCGTGCGTGCTAGGAAGAGATCAAGAACACGCTCCGCAATGAGGAAAACAAATCCTAAAATCAAGAAGATTCAAGGGAGAGGAGCTGCGACGACGTGCCGTGAAGAGGAGGTTGTAGCCGAGCTCGAGGACGCGCTGCTGCAGCCTGAGCTTGCTCCAGACGAGGTCGAGGTAGTCCTTGGTCATGTAGCTCTTGGCGCCGGAGAGGTCCAGCCCCTCCACCTCCGGCAGGAGCAGGTAGCAGTGCGGGTGCACGGCCCGGCACCGCCGGAGCGCGCCCTCGTCCATGGCCACCACCACGATGTGCTGCACGAAGTGCGAGATGTTCTCCCCCACCCGGAAGCTCTCGAGGAACGAGTCCATCAGCGACCCCGGCGCCGCCCACGCCTCGTTCACCGACGTCATGATCACCGTCCGGTCGTCCATCGCCGTCCGCCGCAGCATCCGCGCGAACTCGTCGTCGCCGGCGCCCGTCTGCAACATCACTCGTCATGAGCGCCTCAAACAGCCGGAGAAGCATCAAGTTAAGCTTAAGCTGCTTAACACTGTGGCGCAAGAACAAAGTGTACCTGGTTAGTAGGCGCCTTTGGCACTCTTGCTCTGCGGTGCTGCTCCGGTCCGGTTGTCCTGTCTGCCCGCGGAGCGCAAGGCACGGAAGCCGAGGCGGCAACCTCCTGCCTTCTCCGAGGAGCGGTCTCCACCGTGGACAACGCGGGCGTCGCCGTCGTCGTGAGGAAGAAGACTAGCAGCGCGGTGGCCGAGGCCGCGCCGAGGAGGAAGACGGCCACCGGGGTGAGGCCGTTCTTGCCGCTCGCCATGGCCGAGCAAATTAGTTAATTAGCAGCGAGTTAATTAGCGGGGAGGAAGGAGAACTCGGAACATGGAATGGAACATTTGAAGGCATCTCGCACCGAGTTAATTAGCCAATCAAGTTGTGCCTAATGTAGTAGTAGTAGTGATGTGCCTGCATCGTGCGATCTACATGGGGTCAACGCATGGTTCAAGGCAATAATTTTTGTGCTACAATACATGATTCCATGATTAAGGATATGAGATCCACTTTTGTAGGTGTATCTGCAGGAGCTTCTGCAAGTAGCACTGCTACCATGTCGCTTACATTACATATTAGACTTCAGCATGCTTGCATGGTCGTTGGGGAATTCCTGTACGCCAAGAATCCACGGAGAAGAGGGATTACCGAAGTCACGAAGTGTTAAGAGGCTGCACCGTGATGTGTACTATCTGAGAGAAATGAGGCATGTCTCCATCGTTCGTGCGGCTGCTCAAATATCGCAGCACGTCTGCTGCACATGGTCGGTCTGAGACTGATCAGACGAGTTGGTCACAGGGAGAGAGAGACGATGTGACCAAAGAAATCCTGCGTAGAAGTGTCCCACGAATTTCAAAGATGATAGCTGTTGGAAAAAAAAAAGGGGCACTTCCATGTTTAATTTAATCAGAGGATAATTCATGAGCACTAACAGATTAACTATCAACATCATACAATAAAGTAGTCAAAACAGAGGAAGCAGATCACAGTGATGACATAGTAGATCACGAGCAGTCACGCCGAGCGCTTCCTAAAAACCTTATTCATCCTCTTCCAATGCAGGATCGCAAGGACAACAGGTTCCATAGACCTATCGTGGTGGGACAGAGTATGCCATGTGCGGTGGCGCAGCAGATTGAAGAGGCAAAAACCCTAGCGTTCTATTGTCTTGCTTCTTGGGCAACGGCCGTACGGTTTATATATGATAGATCGACCAATCAAACGTGTCACGAGATGTGCCACAATCGGATTTGCACGATCTCTATATTTCATAACCGATTCCAAAATTCCCAGAGAGCAAAAAGAATAAAATTAAAAAAGGTTGCACATGCGCAAGCAACTAGACCCGATTTCGGCGTTCCATTCATGCAGGTGTCATGCGCTCGCGTGCTTGGCCCGAGCCCAGCCCGGCCCGGCGAGCGAGCACGTATGTTCTTCTCTTTTTCTGTCCCACGGGAGCTAGTGGGGCGGAGCACACTCCACTATTTAAGTTGATGTCCCCACCTTAAGAGTTTCTACACTTCCTTCTATATGTGGGCCTTTGAGATTTTTTTTGAAATTATTCTCAGATTAATGGGCCAAGCCCATATATTCCATCGGTAGTTGCACTGGCTATTGGGTTGCATGCACCAAAAGGTGCACAAAAAACCTAATATGATGAGGAAATGCAGAAGACAATTCACTTATACTTAATGCTCCCTTACGTGGCTCTCTCAGACCTCTGACATGAAATAACACTTCAACACTCAACAACCCCCTCCCCCCTGCCCCACCATGTGGTTCGCTCGTACCTCAAGAGTCAGGCGTGGAATAGAAGCGAGCGATATTTTTTTAATTTTAATTATGCCGGCTAGGACTCGAATCGAGATTTCTGACTTTGATACCATATTAAATTGTATGTAACAACTAATCATCTAAAAGATTAAGCTAGACTAAACTTTATGAGCGAACTGATTGGTACCTGTAATTCAATACTCATAATATGCAGAGACAGAGAGTAGGCCAACGGCGGAAGAACCAAGTCATTTCTGACATCACGTGGAATTTGAGGTGGTCAAATGAACTGTCAGAGAGGCTCTCTTAAAAGTGTTTCTACTCCTCCACATCACATCCATTGACTGATCTGGCTTGACAAGTGCTTCTCAACCCATTCAAGAGACAGGCTTGACAAGTGCTTCTCAACGCATTCAAGATTTATGATCACTGTGTTTGTCTTCATCAACTAACTAATTAAGCAGCAGCACAATTAGCACTCTGAGAAAGGAGATACTGCATGGGTGTGCTCTTCACAACTAGCTAAATAAATTGCTAAGCACCTACCAACCTCATAAAATGAATAGTTTGGTAGCGTTTTAAAAAATCCCTTATTCAGAACTCAGCATTCGAGTGTCTTAAGTATTTTTTTTAACAACAGAGTGGTCAACAGTTCATACTTGGTAAATTGCAGTTCATTTTACAAGTTTACAGCAACTAACAGAGCAATGCCTCCCTGATTCGCAAGTCAAGGTTGCACAGGTTTACGCCACGCCGACGACCTGCGGCACCCGGCCGGAACCGTCCACGTGAAGTTCCCTCTCTTCCTCTCCTCCGGTGGCAGGCTCCTGTACCTCTCCCAGTCCGCGGCGATGTCCCTGAGGTCGTGCACCTTGTTGTCGACGCCGATGCAGCAGTCGGCGTGCATGGTGCAGGCCTTGCCCAGGTCGTCGTGGTACTCGCAGAAGCCGCCGAAGTAGACCGTCTCTAGCGGCTCGATCTTGGCCTGGAACTTTTGGACGAGCTCGTGCTTGATCCGGCTGAACACCGCCTGGTCGTGGTGGCCGGGGAACCTCGGCCTCGCCGCCTGCCAGTACCTGAGCATCTCGACGCTCCGGTTGGTGGCCTTGACGTAGTAGAGGCCCGTGTTGAGCGGGTTGTCCAGCGGCACGCGCGCGGCGGAGAAGTCGTCCGACGAGACGCTCATGTCAGCGTACACGGCGATGTGCCGGAACGGGTTGCGAAACCATACCATGTCGCAGTCCTGACACAACCAATCGCCATTGATTCTCTCAGAGCTGGATTAGCCATTGGCAGCTCCAAAGATCAAAAGTTGCGAGTGGAATCGTTGATCTTACGGTGAAAAGGAAGTTGTAGCCGAGCTCGAGGACGCGCTGCTGAAGGGAGAGCTTGGTCCAGACGAGCTCGAGGTATTCCCTGGACATGAACTGCGTGGCGGAGCTGAGGTTCATGGCATTCACCTCGAGGAGGTAGCAGTGAGGGTGCACGGCGGTGCAGCGGTGGAAGCCGGCGGGGTCGAGGGCGACGGCGAGGACGTGGTGGAGGAGGTGCTCGATGCCCTCGCCGTTCTTGAAGCTCTCGCGGTAGAGGTCGAACAGGGAGCCTGGCCGCGTCCACCCCTCGTTCACCGACGTGATTATCACCGTCCTGTCCTCCATGGCCACCTTCGGCAGCAGCTCAGCAAGGCCGGGGAATTTCTCCTGCATGATTCAAGGCGTTGCATCAATCGCATCTGCTCTTCTGACACGAAAAGCCCGCTAAAATCTGGCCCACACCTGGTTCAGACCGTAACATTTGGTCTGGGCCGATGGTTCAAGGCCCATTTGCTCGCATGCTGGCCCAGCTGTTTTTCTGCAGAATTTATTTTTAATTCGATTCATAGAAATAAGTGGCCAGCTCGTATTGACAAGAATAAATGCTCATCGTCGATCCAATGGGCGACAGGGACCAGTTGCTATATGGTTGGGCGATATGATTGATGTGGCGGGTCAACAGTTTTGTGGAGTGGCGCGGCAGTCAACTAAAACGTAGCCCAACCGTTTGGCGATAAGTCCCATATAAATAGCATGTGCCCAGATGGCCGCCACATGTTAGCCACATGCAACTTATCACCAAACAGCTAGACAATATGTTCCAGGTGGGTGTTGCACCACTGCTAGGTCACTCTAACCCGCTACGGCAACACTATGGCCGAACGATATGGCAATAGGTTCTTGTTGTCCATAGAATCGGCAAAGGCGACGAGTGACTATTCTTATCAATATGCCATCAGACCATCTATTTTTCTCAATCAAATTTAAAATAAATATAATAAATAAATAAATTCTTTTTTTCCTAGCTCTGTTGGCTGACTGGCCCGATCATCAGGTTCGTCAGGAAAATAGAGTTATTAGTCAACGCCGACGGAGAACTTTCATATCACCGAAAGAAGAAGAAGAGAAGAAAAAAAGCAGCAGCGTAAAGGCCTGTGAAATCTGTGCGCTTAGATGTCTGCATAGCATATTGCAGGGGCAATAGCTATGAGTGCTAACTATGCTGTTGAGTGATGAATTCTCTAGTCAGTCTAATACTTCAGAGGGAACGATGCATGTACCACCCGATTTTATCTATAGTTCTGATAGTATTGGACAAACTGGCTAGTATATTAGATCACAATAATCAAACAAACCAAGGTTTTGGTCACGCAGATGGCAGTGGAAATTAAAGTGGAGCAAGAGGCAGCTACAACCAACAAACGCACAAAAGATCGAGTGGACCATGCATGTGCTATGTTTACAACGCGGAATATATTGATCATTCTTACATGTTCTTGACGAGGAGCAGCGCCGCCCCCCGAACCCCAGCTCGAGAGGTGCTCGCCCACCCGGTCGGAAGCCAGGGCGAAGAGCAGCAGAGTGGGCAGAGCCGCGCCGAGGAGGAAGGACACCGCGTGGTTCCAGTTCACCTTGCCCTCCCTGCCCAGCTGCCCCATGAGCCCCAACCCCATCACTCTCCCAGCTGAAACCGCAAGCGAGATGATCGAGCAAGAGCTGGCTACTGTTTCATCTCTGCTGCCTAAAACACACCTCGGCACATCAGGGTCATGGCCATGGATTTGCTCTCCAAACGATCGCCTGTGTAGTTCTTCGCCAATAGGATGGCTCCTGGTAGGCTGTGCTACGTCTGCATGCGCGTAAATTTCTCATGCCCAGCGTAGAAGAAGATCGGCTCAGCTGCCTGGCTTTGCCTTTTGAGTGCTGATGATTCGGGATGAGGCGCCGCTTGTCAACGATGCATGCATGGTTTTGAAGACTTTTTTCACACGTTTGATTGCATATACGTTCAGAAGTTTCCTGCTTGGACTCGTGTGTCACTTGCAAATATTCAAGCGTACGTATAATTGAGGGGAAGAGCGGAAATTCAATCCCGCAGATGTCAGGCGGCGGCGTGGATCCGGCGGCCACGAAACGTGCCTGGAGCCGCAGGAATCTGTGGAAAATCCGGTCTCGGGGAAGAGTACGCGCGCATTGTCAAGACAACGGTATTGTGCCAAGTGACAAGACACAGTTAACCTTGTGATGTTCATGGTTAAATAATTAACCTGTTACCGTCTAAGGTTGGTGTTAGGAAATATGCACATGCACAATCTTGGAATGATACTGGGGATATCGTGTTTGTTAACGAGGTTTAGCTGAGCCAACATCTCTGGGACATGACTACGTGTGTTTCTTCCAAAAGAAATCTGGCACACCGGACCACCCGGTTGCAACCACAATCTGGCTGCTCATCCCTGTGTCTCTGCTCTAATTATCGTCTCATAGGTTACAACAGCGCGTGGTGCCACATATTTATGGGCTAAGATTATAGAGCCTAGCACAAATTCTATCATATCCGCCGATAACAACTCAAAGTCTTAATGTAACCCAAGTCGAACACATATTACACAATTATGATTCATTTACATTACCATCTAAATGATTATATAATACAAAACCTTCCTGAAAATGAAAGTTTTTCCATTTAACACAAACTCTAACAGTTGGAAAACACAGCACAGAGCTCCCAAGTACAAATGGCTAGCTCAGGAGGCGAGAACATGTACAAGGGATTGATGGTACAAAATAAAGAAAGAGAACAAGTGCACCAATCTAACGTGAAAAATCCTTTTAAAAAAATCATAGGCAATTTGCACATGAGGAGAATTTCTTAAGCATGAGATGCCTCTATATTAATACGAGAAGTTGACTTGTCCCTTCGTGTAAAAAAATATAGATGTCATTTTAGAGTGCGTGAAGTTAACATCTGGCTATCTATATAAATTTTAAAATATAAAAAGTCTATTTCATACCCTCGAGTATAGAGCTTCGGCTATATTACCCCCAACTTAAAATGTTAGGTATATATTATACGCCCTAAACTATGCAAAACAGAGCAAAAAATCCTATAGCAGTTTTGGAGGTGATTTTATCATGTGGTGTGTGATGTGGATGTCTACTCCATCCACCGATGGATTATAACTAGGGCCCGCATGTAAATCACTGCCTAACCTAACTCCTTACACATTCTTTCTCATGTCTCCATCATCTTCTACTCCGTGACGCCTCGCCTCCCTCTTGGTGCACCCCCTTCCCCCATGGCGCTACCTCCTATCCATCAATGGTGCCTCCTCTTCCTCCCTCTAGCCTCCCTTCCTTGCCTCCCCTCCCCTTGCCTCTACTCTCCCGCGCCTTCTCATTCCCACGATACCTCTGCTCTCTAGCTCCCTTATGTGGAGCTCTGGCCTCCCTATCTCTCGATCTGACGCAGATCCAATGCAATAGAAGCCCTAGTCCTTCCTCAATGGTGGCTTCTCCCTCCTAACCTTGAGCTAGCTCCATGATCACTGCCATGTAAAACACCACCAAATCCGACCACCCTCAGGAGAGGAGGAGGGGTGGGCCATGAGGACGGAGGTAGGAGAGGAGGTTGCATCATTGAGGCTGGGCAGGGCAGGGGGAGGGGGGTAGCCGCATTATTGCTTGCTACCTCCCCACTATCGTCCTCTTAGGGCACAACGATGCACTAGCAACTAAGAGAGAGATGATAAGTATCTGGCATATAGGCCATCGCCATGTCCGTAGCCATGTCAGATGCCAATCACGATGGAGAAACCACCTTTAAGACCATGTCAGGGAGTTATTTGCGCCGATTTTGAAAGTTCTAGGGTAGAATAGACCAACCACGATAATTCAAGATCCAAAGTAGTCCTTTTCCTCTAAAATATTTGGATTAAATGTTGAAAATCGGGAAACTAATTCCCCGCCGAACTTACTTGTTGACTGAGAGATCAAACAACCCTTTCCTGCTAAAGGGTTTTCGTCCTAGATGTATGGACTCGCCGAGATGAAAAATAAACTAGGCACGAAGATTTATCTTGGTTCGGACCTCTCAAAAAAAGATAATAACTTTACTCCAGACGCACGTGGGCGTTTGTACTATTACGATGAGACTGATCTTGATACCCTCCTTCTCCCATGGGGAAAGGTATTTATAGTACAGTGCACATACATACATGGTTCCATACGAACCAGGAATCTATTTAGGCAACTCTGAATCCTACCATATTTGTAGATACATCCTTAAACACATGATAACTAGCGCTTCAAGAAATCCTCAAAGATAGAAAGTCTCGGACTGCAGATAGAAAAGGACTTTAATACAATTGAATCCTTGGACTTGGGTCAAACGTCTTGGCACGACTCTATAAAAGGAACACCATCTCGAGAAAAATCCTCCAACCCTTAGCTAGGAGGTCACCGACCAGCCCCCAAGCATGAGGGATGCTCGTGATGTCGATACTAGACCTCTGGAGGAACACCATACCCAAAAGAATATGAGAGGCCCTGTCCTGGAGGACATCGTCCCCTAGTCAGGGCATCCTATATATTTAACGGATATAAAAAAGGTTTATAAATATATTATTTCCCTTTCTTAGTGTCATAGGCAACCACTTGGCAACAATCTCTGTGGGTACTATGCGACAAAGTTCATGCACAACTTCGCTGGGGACATGTTAGGGGCAACTAATATTAAGGTCTGCTAAATTTATCATAAAACACAATGTTGCATATATAAATATTTCATACATGTTACTCAATAAATAACATATGTCTTCGATTCTTTGGATGACAGTGTTTGCAAATAGCCACAAGTTCACTACTGGCTAATGAACTCCTAGCACTTCAAGAACATCTCGCTGGATTCATCCTTACCGAGATTCTCGATCGAGACAGCGAGTTTTACAGTCCTGACTGGCGATTAATGGCCAAGACGGACAAGACAAAAATTGACCTAGCTAGTGGGGAAAAAAAGACGACCCAACTAGTGGGAGGAAAAACAAGACTGGCCTAACTAGTGGGAGCAAAAGTAAGACTGACCAGCTAATAGGAGCAAAAACAAGTTTCTACATTGAACATTTTAATTGTTGTAATTAAAAACTAGACGTCACTGTGCATATATATATATATATATATATATATATATATATATATATATATATATATATATATATATATATATATATATATATATATATATATCTTGTTATATTATGAACATGAATACCTCATTAGTCTAGCTATTAATATACTGTAATAATACATGTTTGTGAAAAATAGGCACTAATATACTAAATAAAAATATCATTGACATATATAAATATACGGGTACATAAATATCATTTTTAAAAAACTTCCGAAAATACTATCACTGTCGGTTCATAAAAGCAAACCGGCACTAAAGGGGGGCTACAAATGCTCTGGGCAGCTGGCCGTGCCCCACTATCATTGTCGGTTGTCAATATGAACCAGTAGTGATAATCTGCATCTGTGCTGGTTCAAAAATCGGCAATGATGTCGGTTCCGAACCGGCAGTGACGATAACATATTCTGTAGTAGTGATATAACGCTACTCTTGTTGGACGTGGACGTTTGTGTTATTGTGATAAGATTGATCTCGATGTCTTCTCCCTTCTATAAGGGAGGTATTTATAGTATAGGGTACATATAGTCATGGTTCCATACGAACCAGGAATCTATTTAGACAACTTCGAATCCTACCATATTTATAAAATACATCTTTAAAACATGCTAACACATGCTCCAAAAAAAATCCTTAAAGATAGAAAGTCTCGGACTGTAAGTACAGAAGGACTCTAAGGCAGTTGAATCTTTGGACTTGGGCCAAACATCTTGGCACCAATCTCGCATATCGGGCCTACAAGCAAGGATACCCGTTCCTGAGCATACAGAGCTAAGGTGCAAATACAGACATATTAAGCCCTACCTTTAATTTTGTTCCTTTAATATACTCCTTGGTCACATATCCGAAAGGCACACATTGTTTATTTTCGGTATAATTGTTAGGGTATTTTGTCTAATCCTTGACAGATACATCACAATCAGATTTGTATATTAGTCTCAAAAAAGCACTTTGTTAACTATAGTTTTATTATATTAAGTTCTATAAATAGCCACAACAGGTAATTGATGTTAAAATTGTATTTTTGGTGCTGTGTTAGGCTCTGTTTCTTTTGGAGGTTTCTGGCGGTTGGCGGTTTTACTGTAGCAAATTTATAAGTTTTTAGAAAAAAAATAAATAATCTTAAAAAAAATCTATTTTTTACTGTAGCGGACCGCCGGCCGCCGACCGCCGGCGGTCCGCTGAAAAGAACGGGGCCTTAATCTCCGAAACCGGGTACAGGGATGAGAGAAGTCCCACAGTTTCGTATAGTCGGGCACGGACAGAATTCGGCATGCATGCATGTTTGTTGTTTGTTATACAGTTTTGATTTCTGAAGCTAATGGAAGCGTCCACACAAAGTCGTCTTTCCAGAAATGCCAGTCAAGTACGAGACTCTGTTAGGCCATCTCCAATAGTACCAAATCAACTAGTTATAAGAAGTTCATCTCATCTTTTTGCTTATATGGAGGAGAGAATGAGAGAAGAGAGATAAGAGCTAGCTCTTAATTAAGAGCTAGTCTATGGTGTTTTTCAAGACAAATAAAAGAAGTCACATGGACGCCTTGCACCGGGCAGGGAACGTCCACTTGGCCTTGCCGCTCTTCTTCTCCGGCGGCGTCAGGCTCGTGTAGTTCTTCCAGTCGGCCAGCACGTTCCTCAGGTCGTGCAGCTTGTTCTCCAGGCCGACGCAGCAGTTGGCGTGCATGGTGCAGGCGCTGCCCAGGTCGACGCTCCTGGAGATCTCGCAGAAGGTGCTGAACCGCGCCGTGTCGAGGAACTGGATGCTCGCGTTCGTGGCGCGGACGAGCTCGTGCTTGATCAGCTGGAAGACGCCCTGGTCCATGTTCCCCGGGAACCTCGGCCGCGCCGCCCGCCACCGCCGCAGCAGCTCGGCGCTCCGGTTCGTCGACTTGACGTGGTAGAAGCCGTTGTTGGGCCAGTTGTCGATGCTGTCGGCGTCGCCGGTGAACTTGTCGCAGGACAAGGTCATGTCGGCGAACACGTTGATGTGCCGGAATGGGTTCCGGAACCACATGACGTCAACATCCTACAAGCACGTACAGATTCCATGCATTCTCTTAACTCTAAACCCAATCATCAGCTGATGATCAGACGATCGATCGGAAGAGAAGTGTACGGATGTACCGTGTAGAGGAAGTTGTAGCCGAGATCGAGGATGCGCAGCTGAAGGTTGAGCTTCATCCAGACAATCTCGAGGTATCCCTTGGTCATGAAGCGGTTGGCCGAGCTGAGGTTCATGGCCTTGGCCTCGAGGAGGAGGTAGCAGTGAGGGTGCACGGCCTTGCAGCGGTCCAATCCGCCGTCGTCGACGGCGACGACGAGGGTGTGGTTGAGGAGGTGCTTCGTCTGCTCGCCGATCCTGAAGCTCTCGCGGAAGAGGTCGAAGAGGGAGCCGGGCCGCGCCCACGCGTCGTTCACCGACGTGACGATCACCGTCCTGTCCTCCATGGCCACCTTGGGCAGCAGCTCTGCTAGCCCAGGGAATCCGGCCTGCATCTCGCACAGCATGTTAATTAAAAGCAAAACTCAGGGTTAACTAATTCCCTAGTTAAACGTGTTCACATATCTAACGGAGGGTGGAGAGTGAGGTGTTTTCCCGTACCTCTTGATCTTGATGCTGAGCGCCATTCCCCCAGCTCGACAGCTGCTCACCCACCCTGTCGGAAGCAAGCAAGAAGAGCAGCAGAGTGGGCAGAGCCGCGCCGAGGAGGAAGGACGCCGCGTGGTTCAGGATCAGCTTGCCTCCGAATCCCAGCCCCATCGATCTCTAGATCTCTCGCTGAAACTACGTGAGGGCGAGGTGCTCATGGCCGCCCTCTCATTTACCGGCCTGCTCGTGGCCGCCGTTTGAGACTTTCGTGATGGCTTACATCGTGCAGGCAGGGAACGTCACGGCACGCTCAAATTTTCCGCACTCTAGTCTCTCCTCTCTACTTCTCCGTCGCGGCGGCAGTCGCAAACCTCATCGTAGGTGCACGTGTACGTGTACGTACCTTGGATCTTTGATGCAGTCGTCCTTAATTCTAGAGATTAGATAAAATATATAATATATAAAAAATCACCATACTAGCTGGCTGGCTGACTCTAGTTCTAACTAGTACTGTAAGTCGGAGGACTGCTTCTACGGTTCTACCTGATTTTCAAATTGAGGGGCCAACAGCTGACGACAACAATATACAGTTGAGCGATCAAAAGTACACTCGTCTCAAAGAAAAATGATTTCCATTGACTCGTAAGGCACTTTCAATCAGAGTTCACCCTTTGCCTTAAAAAACTGACCATAAATCAGTAGTGATTTTCGTCGAAAATCGGTTTAACAATCAGAATTTTTGTTTTCAGGACTTTGAGTTCCTAGTCAAAACTATCAATTTTTGGTTCAAAATTGCTTGATTTGTAAAAAAAAAGGGGCCAGTTTAATAAAAAATTGATCATTGATCAGTTTTCATAGAAAACCGACCAAATCAACTCGCAATCCAATATCGAGCGGTTTTTTATAGTGCATCTAGGCCCCTTTGTTGATTTTGGTGATTAATGACAAACAATTTATGGACTAATGAGTTTTATTGAGAATATGGACAGGTACAAACTTCTAGTTGATTTTTGGTTGAACATGCACATTGTCCATGGAGTTTTTGGTAAAAAAGTTGTCTCAAGCTTAGTCCTTAGAACTTAGTGCTAATTGTTTTAATTTTGAGTCCAAGGACAAGCCGTACTATTAAGGGAGATGCAATGAAAAATGGATTTTTAGATGAATTGTGTGCTTATTGGAAGAATCTTGCACTTAGATTTCATCCCAAACAATTTCCAGCTCATTCGGGCACTTTTCACATCGGAGTATCCGATTTCACTCCGATGTGTATCCGATATGACCCCCTCTGTCTCTATTTCATTTTTAACATCGGAGTATCCGATGTATATCCGATGTCACTCCGATGTTACCCCCTCTGTCTGAAATCTTTTTTAACATCGGAGTATCCGATGTCACTCCGATGTTACCCCCTCTGTCTGGAACTCAAGAAAACATCGGAGTATCCGATGTGACTCCGATGTATGCTCCGATGTGACCCGCTCTGTCATTTGACATCGGAGTATCCGATGTGACATCGGATACTCCGATATCTTCCGGTCACAACGGCTCTGTGAGGGCTGGTATTTAACCCCTCCTCACCTAGCTCAGCTCACAACGTTTTCATTACTACTCTCCTACGAGCATCTTGAGTTCTTGAGCTTCCAAAACTCCTCCCTCCCACTCCGTTGAGATCTAATCCATCCCATCATTTAGTGAGTTGGAGAGATTGAATCTTGTTACAAGATCTGAAGAACCACATCTTCCTCAAGCACTCTTCTTATGTTCAAGTCGTTTTTTTTCACCGGATTTGTTACCCTTGGAGATTGGGGGCTCCTAGACGGCTAGGAGTCGTCCCCGAGCCACCAAAGCTTCGTGTGGTTGGCCGAGGAAAGTTTGTGCAGGTTGGATTCCGCCTCCGCAAGGGAAGGAATTAAGGAGTAAGCCCGAGAGTGCATGTGCAACTCGGTGAGGAGAGGGTCAAGAGGGACCCGGGCTAAAGTGTGATCTAGCCTTCCTCAACGGAGAGTAGGATCCCCTCAAGGATCCGAACTTCGGGAAAAATATCCTTGTGTTCTTGTGTTCATTGTTCTACTTGCTCTTGTTTCGTTTTTCTCAGATCTACTTGTGTAGCAGGAGCGTGTGTGCGAACAAATTTGTTGCAGGGGCTCTACTTGGTGCCACGAAGCTCAGATTTGCTCAGATTTACTTTTGCCCTAATTTCATATCGGAGTGTCCGATATTGATATCAGATAGTCCGATATCTGATATCTACATCTGACAGTCTGATATTGTTTTTCCGCTGTGCTATCTTATAATTTGAGTTAAAATTTATATCGCCTATTCAACCCCCCTTCTAGGCGACATCTCGATCTTTCAGTTTTCAACACAACCCAATGCTTGTATGCCCACACTTTCTCCCCTAGCAACTAGTGAGGCATGCCTCCCTAATTCCACCTTCTTACCTTTCTAGTGATGACGCACATACTCCATCTCTTGCCCTATCCGGTGCCGACACAGTCTCTTGTCTCCATCCCTTACGAGTGCCACCCTCCCTGTTTGTCTTGCCCTAAGCGATATCCAAATCCGACATCCCCCATGCCAATTCCTACATGCACAATGGTTGGATCCTGCATGTTGTTGGGATAGTACACCCACTCCTACGATATGATGGTTTGAGGCAAAGCAATTCCGGAGCTTCGCAGGAGCTTTGTCAGGGAGGTCGAAGCGAAGCAAATCACTTCACCAAGAGTACTAAGGTAAAGCAAAACTGAAGCTTCGGGGGACCTTTGGTGTGAGGCCTCGACAAAGGGAGGAGACGAATTAGGAAGATCAACTTGACGGACAAGACAACTCTGGGGACAAACAACATAATGGGGTCATTCCAGTGTCAGGATAGGCATCATTAGGTCCTTCCCTAAGGCGACAGGTGTAACCACCTTGGGGGCTAAAGTTCCGCTCGTAACTTTGCTTGACTATGGCAGTGGAGAGGCAATATGGTCCCTTGTCTCTAGGATGGACCGGAAAGACCTTTGTAACCTTGCTTTAGTAGGCAAGCAAAGACAGCCTGGTCATTTAGGCAGAAAGGCCCTTGTAGCCATCTTTTTGTAGATACATTAGAGCATTTGTGTTCTTAGGTTGTAACTTATCTCCCCTATAAATAGGGGAACCCACGTACTTGTAAAGGGTTAATCCCTTAGAAGAGAAATATAATATGCATGGATACACCAAGTGTCACCAAGTCTTTAGCATTGTTTCCTATGAGAGGGACGTCCCCTGTTGGGCCTCAATGGGTGTGTTTGGTTGCCCGCATGGGGGCTGCCCAGACTCTCCTCATGCATTCCGCGTGTGTTTGGTTACCTGAGCGGGTTGCGGAGCCAGCCCGTCCTCGTGCAAAATCACTGTGCCGGCCTAGCTACGGGGAAACGGCTGCAGCGACCATTTCCACCGAGTCTAGGCAGCACAGTGGCAAAGAAGTGTGCGCGAGGTGGGACAACTCCGAGTGGTGGACGACGCGTCGACGATGGGGCGAGGCACGGTAGTGACGGATCCGTGCAGCGTCGAGGTCGGCGGCGGCGGATCCGAGCGGTAGACGATGCGGTGACGACGGGGCGAGGCGCGGCGACGGATCCAGCCCGGCTGAGACACACCGCCTGTGGATCCAGCAGCGCTGAGCCAAGGTCGGCGACGGCGGATCCGAGCGGGCGATGACGCGACGACGACGGAGCAAGGGGCGACGGCGATGGCGACGGATCCAGTCGTGGTAAGGTGCGGCGGCAATGGATCTAGGCAGAGTGAGGCGTGACAGTGGTGGATCTAGCCAGGTCAAGATGCAGCGCCTGCAGATCCGGCAGCGGTGAGGTAGGACGGCGGTGGATCAGGCTCGACGAGGCCTTGGCGGTGCAGGAGGTGGTCGCCGGAGCTTGGGACGACGACCTCGTATGGTCAACCAAACATCGGCCTTTCTGGGCCCGGCTGTGCCGATGCAGGGCAACCGAACAGGTCATCTTGTACGTCCTCAGCCTGGTTCCATCAGGCCTGGCTGGCGCATCCGGGCTAGGACGAGCATAGTCGGCAACCAAACATGCCTAATATTTCTTCGCCTATGCATGAGGCTTAGAAGAGGGTGCCTCCGAGTTGTTTTGTCCAGAGAGTTCCCGATGACACTGCGTCCACGACGCTGATGACCTCCACGACGTTTGGATCCATCATTTTTTTTGTTTTGCAACTTTTATATTTTATCATCTCTCTAATTTCATTTTTTCAAGAAAACAAAAGAATGCCAAATACTTCAAATATAGTAATACTGTCAGCGATTTGGAAATTAGTTCCCCGTCGAGCTTACTTCTTGAACGAGGGACCAATCAGGCTCCTTTTCATAGAGATTTGGCTTCGAAGATGCGGAAGAATCCGCAGCACGCACTCAGGGTGAACAACAAGCTCAGTTTACCCTGTTTCCGACCTCTCGCTGCGGAGATAAGAACCCTACTCTAGTGTGTGTTATCTTGTATGAATCATGTTTACAAAATTAGTGAAAATTCCCTCTTTTCTCCTTCTCGTACGAGGAGGGTATTTATACTTTCTATTTATTAATATATGTTTCTCAAATGCTTTTACAATTCTAAGTGAAATGCTTTTATGCAAATTAACCCTCAGCTTTATTAAGGTAAACCTTAACCTGGCCCTTCCTAGGAAGGACTTGCTAGCGAATAAATGCTAACCCCGCTTATTATCTTGGGTCGTTCATTCAATGAGCAGGTCAAGATTACGAGGACGCGCAGGAAAACGTTGATATCTTTCCGGATGTTGCTCCGGACTACTAGCCGTTTCCCTACTCAGCGTGTGCCTGTGGCCGTGATGGGACACTACTTTTGATTGTAAATATTTACTCCTTTTCAATATGTGTGATATTTCTCCGCTAATGTAATATATAACTTCGCCGCACTCTGAATTATTTTAATAGCTAATGCAGCTTTGTTTTGGTATCATGATTCTGTTTCACTGTGGGTATGAGCACTGATCCTTGGGACTCATACCGGTAACACAGAGGGGTCCGGTTTGGTAAAAACCGGGGTCCGACACCTTAAGCCAAAAGGGTATGGTCCACCACCAACCCAATCTCGAGCATACTGCCACCGAGCAGATGCAAACCACCTCGCAACCATCCATCCCGATTGGGAAACCATTTAAAAAGCCCGGGATAGCACCCACTACCGGCCATTCAATTTGCAATCAAGTTTTTGTCGGGGTTGAACACAAAAGTAAATATCTAGATTGCAATTGCTAAGCATGTAATGTAAAAATTACTAAACAAGGATGACAGCAAGATTAAATAATATTAATTATCTAGGGTTGATGATGTTGGCGGTGTATATTATTCATGTGGGACATTATCTACATCTTAGCTTAAATATTGTTTTTAACTTTTAATTAGCATCTAGGTTTTTGCAAAATCTAATAAAACAGTTATGAAAACTGGGTAATAGCAACATGGCACATTGACTTGCCTTGATCCGGGTAGTTGATCGATCGCAAGAAATCCTTCTACGGACGGATCTAACGTTTAAAAGAAACGGCAATAAGAACCACATACACAACAAGAGATATATGCACGACATGATTTGAATTGAATGCAAACAGTACAAAACAATACCACATAATTTTATAAAACTCCTGCAATTAATTTCATCACTACGGGAAAAACCTATAATTGATTTTGATTTTCATAAGTTCAATATTAGAGGTACAAAAGAGACTTAATTATAAATAAATTTCAAAAATTTACTAAAACAGTACAGAAATTAGATTACAATATATCTAACTTCAGAAAATAATTTTTGGTATTTTTGGATCTACATTTTATTCTATAAAATTCCTACAAGTTGAAGCACTAAGACAATTATTAAAAATTAAAGTTAACATAAATATGTAAATAAACAGTACATAAAAATAATATAGAATTTTATGAACCTAATAAAATTTATTTCACATTTTTATGAATTTTCTACGAATTTCTATGCAATTTACACTATAAAGTATATTCTGTAAATTAAAAAGAATAGAAGGGAAAAGGAATTGGGCCGGCGGCTCGGAGATGGGCCGGCCCATCCGGTGTCCCGCACGCGCGCAGGAGGGGTTGGGATGGCGTTGACCGACGGGTCCCTCCCGCCAACGAGATGTAACAGGAGGCGATGTTTGGGTCCGACAATGGCGATCGGTCGGCGGCGAAGCTCTGGCAGAGGAAAGGAGAGAGGGCCAATCGCGCATCTTGCCAAGGTTTGGCGACCAAATCGGGAGGCGGCGGCGGCTTTGCCCTAGCGGCGATGGCGGCGGTCACGGTCTTGGCGGCGACAAGCGGCGCGGCGGAATCGGCGCGGGTCGGCGAGCACCTAAGCGGCATGTGGAGGCTAATGGCGGCGGCTTGTCCTGTGGACGCCTAAGGCGGCTTGTCGGCGGCGGCGGGCATGAGGACCACGGCGGCGGGAGCTCACCGCGGCGTGGCGGCGGCAATGTCGGGTCGGTGAGCATCCGCGAGCAAAGGGTGCTAATGGCGGTGGTTGGACCGAGACGTACGGCGGCGGTCGGCGCGACGTCTTGATCGGCGTGGAGGAAGAAGGTGGCGACGGACTCGGCGGCGGGCAAAAATTGGGTCGCGGGAGGGGGTGGGAAAGGTGGAGTGGACCATGGGGAAGAGAAAGGGAGGGACGGTGAGGGACTTTACCGAGCGATGACGGCGAATCGCACAGGGAGGAGGTCGCCAGCGAGCTTAGGCTTGGAACGATCGGCGTCGTGTTCCAGCGGCTCCGAGCAACGGCGAGGGTGGCGGCCTAGCAAAACGAGAAGGGGAGAGTGAGAGAGAGGAGGTGATGGGAGGACACGGCCGGGGAAGGGCTCACTGCCAGCCACTGTGTGGACAAGTGAGGAGAGTGAGAGATAGAGCACGGGGAGGAGTTGGCTGGGGAGGTGGCGCCTGGGCAGGGAAGGGGGACGCGTGGGAGAGTGGAGCAAGGGGCAGTGCCACGCAAGTAGGTGGCAGAGAGTGAGTGCCACCGGGGGCAAGAGAGAGGAGAGAAGAGAGAGAAACGTGAGAGAGAGAGAGAGTGAGAGTGCGTGAGGAGAGCACGTGAGAGAGAGTGTGAGACGAGTGGGGAGAGAGAGAAGAGAGAGTGGGGGGGCAATGCCAAGTGGGGCCCATTTGACATAGAGAGAAATATGGTAGGTTAAATAGGAAAATTTACTAGTTTATTTAATTAACTGCACAATTTGCAATTGAATTTTTATTTAGGTTAGGTTTTTAAATTGTTGTTTCAAAATCTAATTTAAAATCACAAAGTCCCCAAATTATTATAATAGGTTTGTAGTAAATATTTTGCAATTAACATTTTTGAAGCAAATCTTTTTATTTATGGTTTTGGGTAACTAAATATAGTAACATACACATTTTCAAAAAGATTTTCAAAATTGTTTAAATCACGAGCAAAGATGCCATGAATTTTATTTCATTTTATGTATTTAATTACTTTTGAAAATGAGGATGTTACACTTGTCTATCTCTCTCTCTGTCTCTCCCACATACATTCCAGTGGCCCGAAGGGGTACTCGCCAATCACCATTGCCAGTCGGTCATAGCCAGCTACCGCCCTCCCATTCCATTGTCCCCTAACTGTTTTCCCACCCTGCTCCCACCTCTAGGTCTCTCCCTTCCTCCTCTACATGCAACCATCTTGGAGTTGCTAGTGTGTTAGCTCGCCCGTGCAGCCATATGCATGTTTCCTTCCCAGCCCTACTCCTCCCCTTGGCCTCCTTCTTCATTGTCGCGCGGAGAGAGAGAGATGAGGGGGAAAGGGTTCACTGGTTGGAGAAGACAAGGAGGAAGGGGTTTGCTGGCCGAAGGAAAGGAGGAGGAAGACCTCGGATCGCTTGTCGCCACCGAGGCCATCCTTGTTCATGCCAACGTCGTTGAGGCCTTTCTTCGAGCCCGTCGGTGACTCAAAGGCCGTCTCCTCACCACATCACCACTTTCACCACAAGGACAACAATGAGCTAGCTGTGGTCCGAGGTGGAGGATGTTGGTGATGGCCTGTCCTTAAGGCATGGCTAGACACAGGCTGAGGATCAAGTAGTGTCAATGTAGCTTGGAGATGGCCCAAGCATTGAAGAAGGTAAGGGGGAAGAGGAGACAGTCTGGGTCACCGGGACCACCCGCGTTGAGAGGAGGAGGATGCCAAGGTGCCACTAGAAAATATGAAGGAAGGAGGTCGGACGTGGTACCCTCTCTCCCCTATGGTGACGTTCTGTACACATGGAGGCCATATCATTCTCGTGCGCGCGGATGCCTACCAACTAAACACTTAACCATAAAATCTAATGAAGCTGAGACTAGAGTATAAACGAACAAATTTAAAGAGACAAGAAAGTAATATTTAACTTTCAAAGTCTAAGCGAGATTTAACTATAAGGTGTTACAATGAATTTCACTCTTGTTCCATGTGGGCTTATAATTTCACCATTGTTTGGACGACGGGCTTATAATAATTGCTGGCATTGATGGCATGTGGGCTGGACATGGAAGCATATTTATTTTTTTGATGGGAACATGGAAGCATATTGTGAGCAAGTTACGCGAATGCAATGGGAAGGCGGAAAGCTGAAAGAAACAACCCAAACCCTCTCCACTTCTCCAGTCTCCCCGAGCGACGAGTCCACGGAGGCACGGACCAAACCAGAAACGGAAAGATCGCCGAGAGTTCTCCGATGACCGGCGGCGGCAGCAGCACCAGCCGTCGTCCCGCCGCCGCCTCCAGGAGCCGCGGGAATGCCCCCTCCTCGGAGGCGGAGACGGGCGCGCGCCGGGCCGCCGCCGCCGCCGCCGCAGCAGCAGCACGTCACCGTGGCCGCGCGGACTACGGGCCTCTGCGCCTCGTGGACCTCAGCGCTCGAACCCTCCTTCTCTTAGGGGTTTCTTCCTTCGCTCTCCTCTCCGTCGCCTTCGTGGCGTACACTGGCGGGTGGTGGGAGGCGGTGGAGGGGAAAGGGGAGGGCGCGGTGGCGCTGCGCAGGGTCGCGCGCTCCGTCACGCCGCTGGACGCGCCCAGGATGATGGATCTGCCTCAGGTGATAACCAAGTAACCATTAGCTCATCGCATTATCTTCCTGAGCCTTCAATGTTTTGTCAAAGCAGCTATTGATTACAACTCTTCCATTGCTTACGATAGGTGTGATTCTGTAAGTTATGCATGATCTGTTGTAGAAGTAGCTCTCAAGTCCTTAAATTATGCAAGAGCTAAGCAATTAGGGGAAGGACGCCACTCTCTGTTGGATTTGGCAAGGGTTGCTCATGCTACTTTTTACCACCAAGTAGAGATGACTGCTTTTCAATCAAACTGTCTAAGCATTGAGCAACGTTTCTGCATTGAAGTGCTGGACTATGAATCATTTGCGCTTTATCATAGTTTTAAATTTTTAGTGAAGTTGTCTTAATGCTCGCTAGTAAATGGTTCTGTCATTAGGGCATGTGAAGTTGAATAGAGCGTCCAAGCAACCTAATGCCATTTTGATAAAATGTGCTAGTTTCTAATGAACATGCATTGATTCTAATACTCTTCTAGGTGAATGTTTGCTTACTCTCTAACTAAAAGTAAGTTTTTGATAATTTATACAGAAGGCTGCCATTTCCTCCATATTGTTGAGATTTATTAGCAACCGCGTTAGCTGTCTGATGGTTCATGTTTACTGGCTGCAGTTCCAAGGTGACCACAAGGAAAGCTTGTACTGGGGCACTTACAGACCAAATGTGTATCTTGGAATTCGTGCAAGGTGCTTAGCTCTTGTGATGTCTTCCCCTTGTTCCTTATAACATTCTAATTGGAAGGATATTGTTCTCTTAGTCCTCTAGCCCTCTAGGACATGCCATAACTATGTAGAAAGTTCATATTGCTAGTATCATTAGCCTTGATGATGTAGGCCTACTAGTCTCATGAACATTAGACAGGTTAAGGAGTTTTAGTTCCATGTGCCTAGTCCATTTGTGGTGAGTTTCTTAAAAAAAGAAAATACATGCTATTTTGGTGATTCCTGTACTCACCTCGTGGGGTTGGCGTTTAATATTTCCACTTGTCCTGCTGGGACAACATGCTTTTTCTACTGGTTCTAATATGATGATTCCGTACTGTAAAACCTGTGAAAAATTAATACTGGCACAATTTACATTTCAGAACTCCTCTGTCTCTAATTGCGGGCTTGATGTGGATTGGCTTGAAAAATGGACAATATTTTCTTCGTCATGTTTGCCAAGATTCTGATGAGCTTAGCACATATGGGTGGACAGATCACAATGGCAGAGATTATGGACGTCAAGTGTTGGTTGATCATGGCTTATTGTTGACTACTAACTTTCTAAAAGAGAAAGGAGAGGGCAGTGGTTATGGTGGAGACTGGGCAGTTCGATTGGACGCTTACAACGATAGGTTAGTGTATATTCATTAGTTGCAAATTTGAAAAGAAAATTCTTATTATTACTGATGAGATATAAACAACTTTCTAGCATTGAACACAAGATCGAAAGAATGACAAGTTTTACTTTAGTTGACCTTTTCATTGCCACATCCCAATCACATGTCATTACTTACCTGCCACCTGCAAAATTATCTAAGGAACCAAAAGAAATTCATCCAATGTAGTTACACTTCATTTAGGTCAATTTTAAGTGAAGCACAAGAAAGCACCACACACCTGTTTTTCTACATTGCTGACGAAGCTGGAAAGTTGATCACTATGGGTTCACATGAGCCTTCTTTAAGAGGACCTGTTCTTTTGGCATCTGGGTCACATGAAGAAATTGGTGATTGGGAAGTCTACTTGAGATCTGAGGTATTCATTTGCTTTAGTAACTTTGTCACCTTGTTTATCCTGGCTGTTAACTTTTCTGTAGTACTTGCTACTAATATATGACAATACAGTTCCATATGGCAGACATTTAAGGAACACTGTTTTCTCACAGGACAATTTGGAAATTCACAGAGCTGGATTCAAATCAAATAGTATGCATAATATAAGTGAACTAGTACAACAAGCCCTTGCGACTAATGTATGTCTTAAACTCATGATTTACCTTATTATTGGAAATACAGGTCTCAGAATCTTTCATATGTTACAAAACTGTGTTTCAGTTTACCTATTTCTGTGGAATTTTATAGGCAATGCAAAGTGGGAACCTGAACCTGCCAGATATAGCCGAGGATTGTTCAAATGTAATGGTTTATCAGGTACTTCAAAGGTGAAAAAAAGAAGTTATTCCATCAATGTGCATCTTCATGTATGTGTCAAACCTAGAATAGGTCTATGTACAGCACAACCTGAACTTATGTAGTTTTTCTTTTGGCACTGTCATTTACTCCTTTATTTTTTCCCTCTGTTTTCGCAGGTTTCCATAAAACTTCCTTCCAAAATAGACATAGTTTTCTTGTCAGGGGCTGCCTCAAAAAATCCAATGATTGCAGAGCGCATTAACAGGCTAACAGGTGGTTCTGTTGTATAGTGCATACCGCATATGCATGTTTTCATTCTGTTCATACTTTCATTGGGGATGCTATAGTTATCATCCATAGTATGGATGCACTGAATATTTGGAGAGATCCACATAGGCTCTTGACTTATTTTTGGTTCCTCGCAATAGATATCTGATATGTTTTACCTGCATCTTGTTCTTTTGTTGAACCTGAAATTCTGGAATGTTGAAAGCACAGTATATTCATTTTGCTTGTTATATCACTAATGACATCAGGTCCCATGCTGAGCACCCATCTTGAATCAAAACAGAAGGATTTCGAAAAGAGATATGATCAAATTTTCAATGTAAACAATAAGGTGTGGTCTCTTGGACAAGTTTTGTATTTCCCACAAGATTGTTTGGCAGTGTGCACTGTGTTTTTTTTGTCCTCACTGTGTTTCTGTTTCTTGTAAGTTGTAAATTGTGTATATTTAATATCCCAATTCAAAATTGTCTTCCTAAAGGGATGCCACCCAGTAGCTTACTGGCACTTGTATTTGTTTGTGTGTATATGTGGGTGCATATGATAGAACGGTGACCTTTTTGTGAATGTGCGTGCTTGACAATTGTAAGAAACTTTAAAAGCCCTTTTTTCTTTTTGCTAGGAAGATTACCAGCATTGCAGGCAATTGATAAAGCTTGACAAAAAAGCTTGTGCTGGACCTATTTGATGTTATTTATGTTCCGATGCAGATTGTTTCCAAAGAATTATCTGTTGGTAGATCTGCCTTGTCAAATCTCCTAGGTGGTATTGGCTACTTCTATGGGCAGTCAAAAATTGCACTTCCAAAAGGTTTTACAGTAAGTTTTAGAGCTTCACTTGATATCTATTTGATTTCTGTTTAGGCTGTTTGCAACTCTGGCCTAAGAGAGTGTTCTCACAATAAATAAAAATATAAGCCCTTGATACCCACATGACAATAGTTCTGTTTTCCTTTTAGTATTTTGTATTGCGGTAGATTGTATCTAAATCCCAGGTGATAGCATGCCCCACACAAACAAAATTTATGTTTCAAGAGTTTCTCATGCAGCAAAAAAATGGTGATAAATATATTCCATATTGGCCTGCTGCGCTATATACAGCTGTGCCCAGTCGTTCATTCTTCCCAAGGGGATTTTTGTGGGATGAGGGCTTCCATCAGTTAGTCATCTGGTAAGTATTCCATCAATACCAAAATGGTCGATGTAGACTTCTGCTAATACAATTCATTCTCTGCAAGTTTTTGCTTTCCTTGACGCACATCCTTCATGGTGATGTGCAGGCGTTGGGATGTGCATATATCCATGGACATAATTGGTCACTGGTTGGATCTAATTAATGCAGATGGATGGATTCCTCGAGAGCAAATCTTAGGGGCTGAAGCTTTAAGGTGGCTTCTGCAACCTATGAGCTAGTGATAAGTTTTAGTGCTGCACTTTTTACACCATTTTTTTTGCCTTTATGCAGTAAAGTTCCTGAAGAGTTTGTTCTGCAGTACCCTTCCAATGGAAACCCCCCCACCTTATTTCTTGCGTTGCGTGGTAAGAAATTGCTTTCTTCCTTGATCTTCATTTCGATGACATGTTGATTGCAGCTGTGTTGAAAATTGCTATCTATAAATTCTATGGATTTCTTGTACATGTAATTTAGGGTCTGCTCTCTTCAGCTTATCTTCTTATCTTACTTATCTCCGAATCGAAAAGTCAAAAGCTTTGGCTTTTGCAGTCCCTTTTTTTTCTATATCCAAACCACGTCTCAGAGCTCTCAGAAACAAGTCAAACGAAGCTCACCAGACATTCCAAGCTATCTCGGAAAGCTTTCGAAGTTCAACTTATAAGCAAATAAGAAGATAAGGAAATAAGATAAGCTGAAGAGAACAACCTCTTAGATTTGCACATATTGCACGCTTTAGGATGACAACGGTTGAAGTATAATGCAGAAAATCAAGTGAAGGAGCACTGTTCTCTATCTCTACCCTTCTTTCTTCAATATCGAACTGCCATAATAGTGTTAGAAAAAGGACTAGAAAACAACAATCACATGATAGAAAACCTCTCTCTGAAGTATTACAAATTATGTTAGTTTGCATTTTTCAGTGCATGTGTATCAAACTATCAATCATCAACCTAAGTGCTGAGACGAAATTGTTCACATTTGCCAAGCATCAATAGTTGTTTGATGTATGTGTTAAGTGTAAGGGTATTGTAGTCTTTTCTCTTCTCTAGGGTTTCCCCTTTGTACTCTTTATATTGCTCCATTGCGCTGTTCAATACAACTAACTATTCACACACTACTCTTCCCTCCATCTCACATTAACAGTATGGAAGTCTTAAGATCTGGCCAAGCACCAAAAGTTTGTTAATGTATGGGAGTTTGTGATCACGTGCTTGCAACCTCTTGAGTTTATTTGTCCTCTCCTTTTTTGACTCAGACTTGGCAAGTGGAATACATGCAAACCAATTTTCAGACGAGGAAGCTGAAAAGATATCTGCTTTCCTTAAAAGGGCTTATGTACGTCTGAATTCTTGGTTTCAATGGTTCAACAGTACACAATCAGGTGAGCCTTTTTTGTTCCATTTTCATGCTATGTAGTCTGTACTGTAAATTAACTATTAGGAACCAGGTAGTTATTGGTGCCTGTGATGATGGAAATAGTTGGCTTTTGCCTGGCAAGCATGGAAATATATGTGGATTGTTTTTTCATTTTATATTTGGGCTATTATCTTCACACTGTTCAGAAAACACATGGACATGCTGTGCCTGCAAGCTGGTATACGATTACAGACACATTGCTAAAGATGAGGGTTACCATGCTAGTTGACTGTTATTATTTATTAGGGGCTAGCTGTGGATGTATGATACAAATTATGAGAAATATAGATACAATTGAGGCTTGTGCTATGACTTTTTAAACAATGTTTTTGTTTGGATTAAGGAATTCTACTGTGGAGTAATGCTAATTACTGACTTCTGTTCACTAATTGTAGTCATCACAATCTGATACGTGTTAACCTAAGCGTGATCAGAAGTGCAAACAGATGACATGGCTGACAAAATTGTTATGGCATCAATCAGCTAGACTTCTTTTCTCTCATTCAGAGAAACACTAGATTTGTTTGAGAAATTTTTGACATCCATGTTTAGTCAGTATACCCTGGATATATATTTATTTGTTCTGTTATCTACATATTTCTGCTTCCCATGCGAAGTTTACTACTTGTGTCTTATTTATTCTAAGGAATGTTTCTTTAATCCTTTGATCTTAAAATGTATTCATAGGGAAATATGAAGGCACCTTTTATTGGCATGGAAGAGACAACATGACAGCTAAAGAGTTGAACCCAAAGGTTTTTGAACAATTCTTAGTTGCTTGCTCTCACGCTGATCAATTAATTGCAAAGAATGATAAAAAAAGCTTTTGTTGAGCTTTTTCATGCCAGAAGCCATATTCGAATTTCTTCACTTATTCTTTTGTATATCATTACACCGCACGATCATTACTATTGTTTACGACTGCAGACTTTGACATCTGGGTTGGATGACTATCCTCGTGCATCTCACCCTAATGATGAAGAACGTCATATTGACCTTCGCTGTTGGATGCTTCTAGCTACCAGTTGTATACGCTCAATCGCAGAGTTTCTTAAAATGGATAGCTTTCTTGAGAAGGTACTGCAATATGATTGGATCTTGACTTGCTAATTTTTTTTTGTCTCAACCATTGTTTTGACTCCTCTTGAATTTTTTTTGTTAAAACTTCTACAGGATTACCATAAGATGTCAAATCAACTTTCAGATTTTGGGACACTTAACAAGGTATTTTTCTGAAAACTCTGACTTTTTTTTTTCTTTTTTGGGAAATTATCTTTTTTTTTGCTTTAGAGATCAATTAGATATTTATTCTGCAAATAAAACAACTAGTGGCTAATGCATTCTTTTGATGTGATTAGCAACTCTTGATGTAATGCTAATAGTATTGAATATAATACAAATTTCTTACATGAACCTTTTTTACATAGACAAAAAATAGTGTTAGTATGGTAGATTTAGTTTTTGCTCAAATCCTTAGGGTTATATAAACAAATTTCTAGGGATAATTTTGGAGGCTGTGCTGTGCTTTCTGTTTTAACTTTGCAACATTATGGTTTTCATATGGCAATAGGAGACCAAAAATATTGCACAAATGCCTGGAATTCATGATGTGTTATGAACTTTTGTTCTAATCAAATTATGTAGCTACTACATGGTTCTTATCAATTGATATCGTCTGTCTGTCTGTATATAACAAGCACAGTGTTGAGGTATCGTTAGAGTTCATATGCTTGTATATATAATTAGTAATATTGTGTGCCCTGTTTCGTTTCTTTAATCTGTGATGAGATATTGCTTTAGCCTGCTTTTATAACTGTTTGTTCAGCTATGTAAGTATTTGCTTTTTTACAGATGCACTTGGATGAAAAATTTGGGGCCTATTTCGACTATGGTAACCATACAGAAAAGGTTGGCGTTGCATTTCCTCTCAGCTTTTTCTTCATTTTGCTCGCCAGGCATGCTTCTTGATTATAACTGTAATGCCATTCTTGTAGGTTCGATTGAAATGGTATGAAGTTAAAGACAAGGATGTTATGAGACGAGAACTCTTACGAGAGACATTACAACCCCCTCAACTGCAATTAGTACCTCATGTTGGTTATGTCAGCCTTTTCCCATTCATGATGGGCGCCATTCCACCTGTATATATGCTCTTTTACTCCCATTTGTTTTTTCCCCTCCATTCTAATATTTTATAGTCAAGCGATGTTTTCATTTAAATAGTTTATATCCCAGGCCAGTGATGCTCATCCTAAACTAATAAGTAATAACCACCATTTGACGCTGTTCAGGAATCATGGGTCCTTGAGAAGCAGCTCGATCTTATATCTAACAGTTCTATCTTGTGGACGGATTATGGTCTTCGGTCACTTTCCAGAACAAGGTATATCTAAAAGTCATTTATTTCAGTTTGCAAAGTATTGAAGTATGGATAGAATTGCCTGCTTCCCCCTCCAACAACTTAAGATTTTAGGTGAGTTGGTTGGTTAAGATTTTAGGTGAGTTGGTTGGTGTTCAAAATTTGAGATAGTCCCGAGATGGTCGATGCATGAAAATCAATATGGATTCCTATTTGTTTATTCCATTACTGGGGCCTGAATTATTTTTCGATCCATGGTCCAGTTCAATATATATGAAGCGTAATACAGAGCATGATCCCCCATACTGGAGAGGTGCCATTTGGATAAACATGAACTACATGATCCTTTCAGCGTTACATCACTATGCACATGGTAAAATCTTTTAACTGGTGCTACTAAATGACTAGTTTCCCACCTGTTGGAACTTTTACTGTTTTGACAATGATCTAAAATCGTTTGCTCAAAAACAATGATCTAACATTGTGCTGCCCTGTAGAGTATGGTCCATACAAGAGCAGGGCAGGGGAATTGTATGACAAACTAAGATCAAACCTGATCAGGTATATCCACCCTTCTCTGCTAAGCTGAATGGACTGGCTGAACTGCAGCCTCTAACATATTGCTGGTAATTACTTACATTTGCAGGAATATTGTGTGGAATTACCATGAAACTGGGTTCTTCTGGGAAAGCTATGACCAGAAGAACAAAGGGAAGGGAAAGGGTGCAAGGTCGTTTACTGGATGGACTTCACTTATTGTTCTGATCATGTCGGAGTCCTACCCAACATTGCATCGCTGAGCGATATATGCCATGCAGACACAGAAGATAGCAATCCCAATTGGAATGTAAGGTCTGGTCTTGATTTAGCTTGGTTTTGACCAGAACGATGGGAAAAGCTTGATTCATAGCGTTGCTGCCGGGATCATGGAGTTTTGGACAATAGTTGCTATACTTTCTGCATTCAACATATACAGTTTTTTAAACCTTCTCGTAACTATACTTGCATGGCTAATGATTGCCAACATGTATCTATTATTCTGTAAATTATTTTCTCGAGTAAGTTTTTTTCCTGGGCTCCGATAGCATGAGCATG
This sequence comes from Olyra latifolia, assembly GCA_036346145.1. Taxonomy (NCBI): domain Eukaryota; kingdom Viridiplantae; phylum Streptophyta; class Magnoliopsida; order Poales; family Poaceae; genus Olyra; species Olyra latifolia. The sequence continues at coordinate 4,103,682 of CM070523.1, read as the reverse complement.
TAGAAACCAGAGACAATAAGACTGATTATATTGTGAATTTGTTATATGTATAGGACTAAAGTGACGGCATTACAGCGCCTCTACTTTGGCAGTGTTTGGATGGTGATACTGATACAAGATTGGATGGAATGGTATCATCTAGGATCTGAGGGTTTTTAGAGAGAGCATATGATCGGAGTCAATACGTAATGAATGCTAGAATATCTGGCCACATATCTTATAATTATGGTCTGATCGTGAGCCCTTCAGTGGGCTTTGCTTGCTACATCTGCCAGCATCATATGTTCTCTCGTGTTCAAGCAAAGTGGTAACACGTTGAGGGTGGGCAGCTGCAGATCGCTACGCGTTATTAAATACACAAATCCCCGGTTTTTGGGATCGCCTGCTATTAATTAATTTTGAGCAATCCTGTATTAGAACATTTTTAATACAATAACGTCAGGCATTTTTATAGCTACCATTTAGAACATTGCTACCATTTAGAACATTGCTGAGGTGGAGCGTAATTAATGAGAAGAGAGATTAGTGTTGTTTCTTATTAAGTCTTATATAAGAGAGAACGAGGGAAATAAAACGAGAATAGATCTCTACTAAGGTGTTAGGTGTTTCTATAGGGTTTACAAATAGAAAGAAAAAAATTAATTACTTGATACAGCGTATTAGGAGAGTTGTATCACCGCCGTTGCGTGTTAAAAAAACAACTTATAAAAACAATGCACTGAGAGCCCTGGAATCTCATCGATACCATAAAGAACTATGTTGCGCACACGTTCGTGTCATTATTGAGCCTCTCTACGTTGATCCGGGAGTTGCCTACAAAGTCCAACCTGTGCATAATACTGCTACTACGCATACAAATCTTCTCCTATTTTTTGCCCTTTAAAATACAGCTAAACAAAATTTAGAAGAAAAATTAAGCAATTAATCCAGCGGTTCGAAACATGAATTGGTCCTCCAGCTGTCGTTCAAGGATCACCTTGACGGAAATCTACTGCGCAATAACTTATGGGCTGTTTGGAATTGAATGGACATGTCCATCACCAGATTATTTAGCACATTCTCATCAAAATTCTTAGAATGATCTCATCTATCTAATCTATCAACAATGAGGTAACTCTTCAAACTAAACAGCATTTTACATCTTGATGATTACACGTTGAGGAAGCGATGGAGCATCTATTTTTGAGCTGCTAATTTGTTCAAAATTGCTGGGATTACATTTAAAGCTGGCCATCGACAGAATATTTATACGTAATAATTTTGGCTGCATTCAGCGTTTGAAAAAGAAGAAACAAAAAAGAAGCTTCCCAAAGTACCCATCCAAATCTTAATGACGCGAGGAGGATTTTGAATGAAGAAATTGCTTTTATTATCTATAGAACCTCCTGTTTATTTTAGTGGTGGCTAAGCTAAAATAATGAGATTCGAGAGCTTTAAAAAATGGTTTTAAGCCAAAATATTTGGTTCGGCTAGATTTTGAGGGCTTTTTAAGCGGCGTTAATACATTTGAGACAACTTCAAGAAGCCAAAGCATTTGGATGGAAAAACAATCATAGTATACATTAGCAGTAAGTTGACTCAAACAAAAAGATTACATGTACCAACTCCTTGAATGTAAGATGCTGATAGCAATAACATAATTTAACTGCGAGTCATATGGTTGTTTACCAGGTTGAATAGGATTGATGTTGGGAAACTAGTTGGGGCCAGCAGGATGCTGTCAACTAATGGCCGTAACCATCTAAGCTAATGCTAGATGATCAGGCGAGTGATGTTGAATAGGGAGAGCATCCCACGCGGAGAGACCCATCGCCATCGCACGTTGCGCGGCACATGGACATGGCTGCCGTTCAGGTCCCATTTCCATTACCAGCAGCAACCACCGCCCCCGTTAAACACCGCGCGCAGTCGGTGATTAACGGGGGAAGCCAAATCCATCCGCCGCGCCGGCGGCATGGCCACACCGACCAGCCGCGCGGTGGCCGTCGGCAGCGCCCTGCTGCTCCTTGTCTTCGCCCTCTCCTCCACCGTCCTCTACCTCACCTCCACGTCCGCCCCCGCCGCCTCCCCCAGCCTCCTCCTCAACCTCAAGCCGTTCTCGGCCAGGTGCCCGCCCGCTGCCGCCCCGCCCCTCCGCGTCTTCATGTACGACCTGCCCCCGCGCTTCCACGTCGCCATGATGATGGGTGCCTCCGCCTCGGGCTTCCCCGCGTGGCCGCCGTCCTCGGGCGGGATCAGGCGCCAGCACAGCGTGGAGTACTGGATGATGGCGTCGCTGCAGGACGGAGGGGCTGGATGGGAAGGGAGGGAGGCCGTGAGGGTGCGGGATCCGGAGGCGGCGGAGGCCTTCTTCGTGCCATTCTTCTCGTCGCTCAGCTTCAACGTGCACGGCCGCAACATGAATGATCCCGAGACCGAGGCCGATCGCCTCCTCCAGGTGCCGCTGACCTCACACTCCAATAGTTTTTTTTTCTGCTAATTCTGTGCTGCGGCCTAGAATCGATTAGCTTGGCTCAGATCGAAACAGCTCTGCACAAAATTGGCTCTGTGTTGTGGAAAATTCATTTTGTTAGAATGACACCAAGAATCAGCTAAAAGCCCAAAATTTGGCGAAAAGCCAAAAAGGTATACTAAAACACATACTAGAACAGACAAAACATAATGAAAAATCAACAACCTATTACACACAAACAAGCGCATCAAAGATAACTCAAACAGACAGAAACCTCAGGCTTTGAGCAATGCTGTCACTAGTTGGCGTGCCATCAACATCAACCACGCTATTTAGCAATATTGGTCTCCCCAAATTCTGATAGACAGATGTCTCCTTTGCCTGACCATAAAACATGGATTTTTTCCCTGTCACTATAGTGGTGTGCTGTTTGACTCGCACAAATGCCCATGTTAGGTTGAGCTCGTTCTAGAATGTTTGAGAATATTTGTCTCTTTGGTGTGTATGGTGAGAATTTTTGTATTAAGGTTCTGGCTGTCTCATGTATGGGAGTCCCTGTGGCAGGTCGATAGGCTTTGATAACCCTAAGGATGCCTTTTTTTTGGAACTGATCAACTGAATCAAAATTGAGGTATGGAAAGGTGAATTGCATGTCAGTTTTACTATAGTTTATATTATTTTTGCATATGGTTAGAGAACCGTCAGGAGTTCAGGACACTTGAGTGGATATAGGTTGTGATGCCTCCCATATATACCAAAGCCTAATCAATGTTGCTCCTTGTGGGTGGTATGGCCTGAAGCTGACTTGATGCACACAATCTTTGTACACTGAATATCATGCTTAGCAACCATTGCAGACTCATTATTGGCAATTAGTCTAGTTTCATTTTATGAAGAGTTTATGAGGAGATGCATAGTCATGGTTGGCAAGAGGCAGGGTTGATTTTATGAGGCTGATAAGAGCAGTGATTAAGGGCTCCATGAGAATGGGGGATAGGGGGTTGGACTCAGGTCACTGTTCAAGGCAGCCGACAACAGCACACTGCAAACGCCATGAACAGAACCTTTGGTGGTCTGCGATAATTAAACTAGTGCTTGTCACCTAATCGATTGTTATCTTGTCGTGCCATTCTGCAAAGCTTTCTTAACCAAACAAAATAGTTTTTTTTCGTAGCTGTAGAATATCTTTTGTCCTAACCCTTATGCCATCTAAGATATACAAGAGAAAAAAATCAAATAAAAACTAGCTCCTCGGTCTTGTTGGAGGTTGGAGCTAATTAGGACCTTAGGGGTGGTGCTGACTGCTGAGCGTGCCATTTCAGTTCACTGGTATATGCAGTGTGGTGCCTTCTGAAAGTGTCATCATGTCCAGTGTCTGTGTAATATTAAGAAAACAATTATATAAAATAATAATTTTAACTGATTTTTTTCTATTTTTCCCTTGCAGGTTGAGCTTATGGAAATTTTATGGAAATCTAAATATTGGCAACGATCTGCAGGCCGTGACCATGTGATTCCAATGCATCACCCAAATGCTTTTCGATTTCTGCGGGACATGGTGAATGCATCTATTCTTATAGTTTCAGACTTTGGGAGATACACAAAGGAATTGGCTTCCTTGAGGAAAGATGTTGTGGCACCTTATGTGCATGTTGTAGATACCTTCGTTGATGATGATCTACCTGATCCATTTGAGGCTCGTCCTACACTGCTTTTCTTTCGAGGGCGCACTGTCAGGAAAGATGTATGGTCGATTTATGATTGTAGTAGTTACCTTTGTCCTTTCTCTTCCTAATTTGCTTATTTTAGTTCACTGTTTATTTTTAGTGGAACTTGTCTCGACACAAAAAACAGCCAATTCTAGATTTTGAAGAATATGACGATTGTTAGAGCTTATATTTTGGGATTTACTTTTTCAGGAAGGGAAGATCCGTGCAAAACTTGCAAAGATATTAAAAGACAAGGACGGTGTTCATTTTGAGAATAGCCTTGCCACGGGCGAAGGCATTAAAACAGTAAGGCATCCCTGTCATTTTTATCCTTTTCTTTTCTTAGTGATCTGGATTAGGATATATTTGTCCTCTCACTATACTTAGCATGCTAGTGTCTTTTATTCATGGCTTTAATGCACCAAGCTCGGCAAGCTGATCTCAACCATTTTCTATTGACGCTTCTTGATGAGATAATATGACATTTTCTAAATGGTTTATCCTAACAGTCTACAGAAGGTATGCGGTCATCAAAATTCTGTCTCCACCCTGCTGGGGATACTCCTTCCTCATGCCGCCTGTTTGATGCCATTGTCAGTCATTGTGTTCCTGTGATTATCAGCAGTCGGATTGAGCTCCCTTTTGAAGATGAGATTGATTACAGTGAGTTCTCCCTTTTCTTCTCAGTTGAAGAAGCTCTAAGACCTGATTACTTGCTGAACCAGCTCAGACAGATCCCTAAAGGGAAGTGGGTTCAGATGTGGTCAAAACTAAAAAATGTGTCTCATCACTATGAATTCCAGCACCCCTCCAAAAAGGGTGATGCCGTGAACATGATATGGCGACAGGTGAGACGCAAACTTCCTGCAGTTAATCTCGCAATTCACAGGAATAGGAGACTAAAAATTCCTGACTGGTGGGGATGAAAGTTGGTCAATCATGTACATATTATCAATATGAACTGCTAACCTGGCATTTTTTAGTTAATGATGAAGCATTGAAGCCATGCTGATCATTGCTTGTGCACCAGCAGTTCATTTTAAGCACCATGGATCTGAAGCACGAGTGTTTATTGACACACTAACATTGTTGTCTTTTTTTTGTTCGGCTTATGACACCCTGACTTTTTTCCCCATTGTTACGAAATAGTGGAAACAAATGAAGTTTATAAATGTTATAGAACAGACGTTCCTGAAAAAGGTATTACATCCTGTAAAATGACAGAAGCATTGCTAACATATTGGTTGCTGCAATGTATTTCCTGTTAGATATCACTCCTCTGTGTTGCTACTTTCAATCTTTTGATTGCTTGGAGGTGTTTCCCTTCGATATGTAAAGTATGTGTTAACGTGATCATCTTATTGTTTTCGCCTTCGTAATGGAAGCTTCTTGTGACAAACCTCTGATAGAACTTCCCCTGGGTTGTTGGGATCCTACACAAGTACGCGGCTACCCTTGTGATTAAACAAACCTGTCAAATCTGAAAATGATGTTCTGGTTTTATATTTTGGAAGGTGGAAAAAGGTTGCTGAAAAAACAGACGAAAGAAATGTTTCTTCCAATGCACATCAGGGTCATCATTGTTCACCTGTTTATTACATTGACTTTTGCTAGCACACGACCAGTTGCTATTACAGTAATTTATTCCCGAAGTTAATCTGTATCTAATAGTCAAAGACTTGAGAGACAATACCTTGTATGGCCATGTTCTGCTGATCACACCAAAAGCTTCTTTTACAGCCTTGTGTTGCCCTGCTGGTTCCATGTCTTTTTTGAGGAAAGGAAGACATCTACAAGATCACCCCTTTTATTTTGGGGTGACGTCGTACCAATCAAGTCCATTCAAGTCTTTTTTCATGCTTTTCCTGGCGATTTGGAGAAAGCAACAACTTCCCTAATTCTTCCCTTTAAAACAGCCCTAAACACCGATGTCCAGTGGTTTACCGGCTAATTGTGAAAACCACAATTTACTGAGGAAATCGTGAAAACCACAGTTTATTGAGGAAATCGGCTGGCTAACTGAGAAAACAGAGCAACTAACTGTTTGACTGGTTTATGTGAATGACCGGTTTGTGTGAAACGGTAACCACTGGAAAACCATGGTTAACCAAACGGTTTTTGAGTCCCTCATGGCATGTATTAATGGTCTGTACTAAGAGATATGGGGGCATAAGAGATGACACTGGCCATTTCCAGTGTGCATGGCCTGTCAGTCGGTTGACCATCAAGAATAACGGCATGCACCAGAGTGATCAGTGGCAATGCTGAAGTGTAACATATACAGCTCAAGCATGCATGACATGGCCAAGGATTGGAACTTCGACGTGATGCAATCTCTGGAACGAGATTGGCCAGGACAGCACAGCAGGCATCCTTTTGTTTGTCATTTGTCAATGCTCCCAAGAATGCATGTAGTGGTTGGCACTTGATCTGAGGGAATAATTCAGTAATCCATCCATCAAAAAGACAAGCAAACAATACCGCACGAGACCATGTGCGTGCCCAGGAGGCTTTGGTTTCCATTCGATCCTGATGATGTGTTATCGCATATCTTAATGACAAGCAAAAAAATAACAATAATGGTTGGCAAAGCGAGCATACTAGGATACCCGGGTGATGTATCTCATATCCTAGGATACCCAAGCTAGCCCTGATACCGGATGTTCATGCTACATTTTAGGGAAAATTGGCTACAGGCACTGTAATTTCATGGTTTTAGCTAGCACCTAAATACTATATTTTCACAACACTGCCATATAGCGCTACAATTTTACGATAATTTGCTCCATCGCACTTTTCACACACGGTCATAACTCAAAATATTTAAAACAAACACAAAAAAATAGAAAAATCCAAAAAAAAAGATTTGAGGTGCTATATACAAGTGTATTCAGCTCCTAAAATTGTGAACCTCATAATTTAGGTTATGAAATGCCAAAATCAACTGAATTGACAAATATTCCAAATAATTCAAAATAAAATACAAAAGCATTTCAAAATAATCAGAAAAAATGTTGAGGTATCAAATACACTTTTATTCAAAACGTCAAATTCTAAACCAAACGATTTAGCTTTTGAAATACCAAAATAAAAGAAAATTTATGATTTTAAAATTTAGTTTGAATTCGAAATATCATATATTGAACTATGGAGTTTAGAATTTGACGTGTTAAATAAAAGTTATTTAAAACCTCAACATTTTTTCCCCTTTTTTTGGAATGGTTTTGTATTTTACTTTCAATTATTTGGAATATTTGTTAATTCAGTTGATTTTGGCATTACATAGCCTAGACTATGAAGTTCACAATTTTAGGAGTTGAATACACTTGTATTTAACTCCTCACATCTTTTTTTGGCTTTTTCTGATTTTCTTTGTATTTGTTTTGAATATTTGAGTTATGACAGTGCGTGGAAAAGTGTGATGGAGCAAATTATTGCAAAATTGTAGTGCTATATGGCAGTGTTGCAAACGTTAGTGTGCTATGGCTCTGGCCACCAAATTGTAGTACCTTGTAGCCAAACTTCCCTACATTTTATTTTAGTTTGTTTGGACCACAGAAATTGCATATGAACTTTTTTTTCTATTCTGCTAGCCTTCTCGAAAAAAACTTTTCTTTTATCAATATTACTTAACAATCGGACGCCCCGTCCACCAAGCTAGCTCTCCCCAGGCTCTACCTTATCCATTACTCCTTCGCCGATGCTTCTCCTCCACACACACACTCTCTCATGGAGCTCCTCCTGCTTTCCCCTCTCCTTCCCGCCCCTCTCTCCCTCCTCCTTCTCCTCTCCCTAATGCCCTCTCCATCCTCCTTATACATCGGCTTGGCCCTTGGGGATGTGGTGGTGCTGGGCTTCGTGAGATTGACGGTGAGCTCAATGATGAGACAGACGGCGAGAGCGGGTGGCTGTGCCGACCTCCTATCGGAGCTTGTCGCGTCGGCTGTCCAAGTCCGCAGTTACCGAAGATGAGAGAGATGGCGGCGTTATGGGAGTGGGAGGCATGCTCGTCGGGTTGGAGGACATGCCAGTGGTTTAGCCGTGAAGAGGAAGGGATGGAGAAGAGACTAGAGGTTGAAGAAGAAAAAGGGTATGTTGACTTGAAACATTGTTTTTTGCCTAATGAAACATGGTGTTTGCTCTGGCGAAGCACCTTGTATGCGAAACATTTTATTTGTTTTATGAAACACTGGTTTTGCTCTTGTGAAATATTAATTTTGCTCTGCTGAATCATGATGTTTGCTCTTGTGAAATATGTTGTTTACTCTCGCGAAATATTTCCTTGTATGAGATGAAACATCTTCGAATAACCGTAGAAACATTTGCTTCGCCGATGCTTCAGTAGTATCTTTGCCATGTTTTATTAGTATTTTGCTCATGTTTCGTTAGTGCTTCTTGCATGTTTCATCAGCACTTTGTCCATATTTCATCAATACTTATCCATATTTTATCAGTACTTTGACGATGTTTCAATCATATACGAGGGGACGAACCGCTTCCTCGGCAGATCCCCGTCAGAGTTGCGCTGCCACTGGTGGAGGAAAGGGCGAGGAGGCCACGGGAGGGTAGGAGAGGGGCAGAGATGCTACCGGCGAATCCTGCTATCGCGATGTTTTGGAAGCACTATCATCTTGTTTCAACTTTTCGCTGCATATGTTTTTAAAAAAAGCGTCTGATTTTTTTTTTGCAAAGTATCGGACGTTCGATTCCACCCATTTTTATGGGAACTTTTCTTTATCTTTATCTTTACCATGAAAATTAGTGCCGGTGGTGGTGTTATCAGCTTTTGATCTCCACCATCCAATTTATCTAATGATTTAGACATCGTAAAGAACTTTCTATTTATTTGAGCTTGCTTTCTTATTTTAGTGCGTTATATTTTATCAAGTTTTCAATCACCTTACAGTTCTACCAAATCATATTTATCCAGCTTACTTACTTTAAGGTTGTATTTTAACTTTTGATCATTTTAACATATACCAAATTAGAGAATGCGGAAGAATGACACAACCGAGCGCAAAATAGATCTGGGAGTGTGAAAGGCTAAAAGTACAGCTAAGGGCGTTAGCCGAACAGATCAAATATGACAAATAGAAAGTAATGTGATATCTATTTTGTAGCAAAGCATGGATGTTTGGCTAGTCTTAAGAAGAGGAACTAGTTACACTCCAAAACAACATCAAACTGGTGTTGCAGCCATGATCTTGTTAGCTAAGATTATTTGCTAAAATTAATAGGTTGAACTTCAAGAGCTTTGAGAAATCAGTCCACTTCATTCAACTTGTTTTTAAGAGTTTTGAGAAGTGAATTTAGAATTTCAAAAAAAAAACTAAGTTATACAAAAAAAGGTAAAACATGTGGCTTTTAAAACGACAATCTTTTATCTTTATCCTTACTATTAAAAAGAGCATAATGTTAGTGGTAGGGCTAACTTTTAATCTCTATCATCCATCTCATCTAACGGTCCAAATATTGTAAGGTTAATTTCTATATCAAATCAATCTATTTATCTAGCTCTCTTATTTTAGTGCATTGCATTTTATAAAACTTTAGTAAACTTAAGATATACCAAATTAGAGGGTGTGAAAGCTCAACGTTGTCAAACGCAGGAACATAATTAAGTGTGAGAAAAGACAATGCAGTTGAGTGTGAAAAATTAAAAGCGAAAGCAAGGGTCGCAAGCCAAACAAAATAAATATGACCAAGTGAAAAGTAATGTGATATTTCTTGGAAGAAAAAACACGGATGATTGGCTAATAAGGCATAAAAAAACTATATGTTAACAAATCCTCAACAGCATAAAAGGCAACAGTAGCAATGCTGGGGATTAACTGCTAACTAGCACGGTGCAATTGTAACTTAACTAGTATGGTGCCCGTGCGTTACAACAGGATGACTTAAAAAATTAAGGCTTAGATTTGCAATAAAACTCAAAGAGAAGAAAGAAAAACAAATCAGAGTAACATGGAAATTATAAAAGAGGTGATTTACTGCTAGTTATAACAAGTCTAAATGGTTGGGCATCTATTACAACGAGCACCAACAACAGGATGTTCTCTCGTATTGTAGTTGAAATAACAAATATATCTGAAAATTCTACAATAAACCAACTTATTTAGGAGCAAATAAAATTCCATACAAAAGTATCAATCCCAAGTGGCTATGACAATTAGTGACTCACAAAATAAATCTCATCAGAGGCCAAAACTTTTCAAACTAAAAGATAAATTTACACAATAGGATTAGTGACTCATGACACAAAATCAAGTCTATTGTAACTGATTAGACCTCAGGTAGAGCAACATGGACATCGCGAGCATGAGCAGGCAGAGCAACAACACGTCCTTGGCGTAGCCTTACAAGTTCGAAGCTACCTGCTCCGGTATCCACTACAAATCAAATGGCCCTCTGTGACTTGCTCAAGTATGAAACATAGTTACATATGTGTACCTATAGTTTTTTCTCTCGATATTTTTGGTTTCAAAATCTATTAGACAGATGTAGGAATCAATGTCCCATGTTTCTGTACTCCTAGCCTTAGCCTATTCACAAAAGATCAAAACGAAGAATTTTGTTTAGAGTTAAGTTTTACACAATAGATGCAATCGCAACTTGTAAGTTTCCATGTTTATTTTTCAAATTTGCATGATAACTAAAGGGGAAAATTCAATAAAACATGGAAAGCTTGCAAGTTCTATGGGTAGTTTCCAAGTTTTACATATGTAAAAAGATCAAGGGCAGCAACAGAGACTGTTTGTCCACACATGGTATTTTTCTATCAGGCGATTTCAAAACTCACATGACTATTTCTGCAAGTGCATATTGTCTTCCATCGTTATAGAACTAACACATTAAAAATAGATAAGGCTATTAGAAAGTTGAGTCATAGAGCTGTAGGTAAGCACACTTGCTACTCAGTAATTCTATGTCGTGCAACATCTAAAAAATGCTACCCGAAAATTTTAAAAAATAAATATATCACATACAAGTATAGATTGCCAACAATTGTCACCGACCTAGATAAAGTGCATGTCATATTAAACCTATGTTACAATACCTCTCACAAAGTCACAATTTTAGGCAAGGGATACCTTTGTTAAATGTCTCTTTTCTGCATCTGCACTCCTAATGCTTCTAGCCGTAAGAGCGTCACCATCTGCAAATACAAGAACACTCACAGTGAGAACATGTAGATAAATTAAATTAAGCAATGCATTTGCACTTTAATTATAGTTTTATGTCTTAGACAAGAATACAACGGGAATAATTATGATCTAAAGAAAAATATTAGATAACTATAGCACGATCATAGGAAGTGCTTTAGTCAAGAAGCAAAATTCTAATATCAACAAAGCATTACATTCAACTGGCACATTAAAAATAGATGAAGCTATTAGAAAGAGAGTCACAGAACTACACCCTTGCAAGTCAGTAACTATATATATCATGTGCTACATGGGAAAAAAATTAGCATAATGATGGGTTTAAACTAAATATGCAGGTCCAACTTAATTTAGTAGAGAACACTAAAAGCATGAGCCTATTACTTGAGTTAAATGCTAGAAAGGCCCCTGGCCTAATAAATCTAGTTTAATGAGATTTGGAATATGGTAACAATACCTAATCACTCCATAGAAAAAACTTTCTTGGGCTCATTAGCATAGTAACACATATTCCATGTTGTGGCTTCCTCTTCCATAAAACCCGTCCAAATGCCAATGATCTGATCTCCAGATGAATAGTAAATAAAGGAACTTCCCAATAAAACTCATTAAAGATTTCTAAAAATTACAGAAATTGGTTAGCATCATAGTAAAGTTTATATTTTTTATTCACTCAGCTCTAGCAAAAAAAAAACAAGATGATCTATAAATCTCTACTATAAAGCTTTGTGTTGTAGTGGATTATCATACCATTTTCTTCACAAGGATCAGATCAAATAGACTCCTCAAGACAAATAAATTGAGAAGTACCTACAGGTAACAACAAACAGTTAGAGCACTTTTGACTCCTAGCTATTATATCACCAAGGGAATTCCTTGAGAAAAAATTAGTAATTTTATATATACCATGAAATGCTTTTAACATAGCTCACATCAACAATGCTTAGCTCAATCCCATTTTGCAACATTCCTGTGAATCGTTGAGTCAATGGGAAGGGAATTTTCACTGAAGAGAAATTGGCAGATACGTGAGTAGTGAGTCTAAAACTGCAACTACATACCATTGAAGTGTATATAAAGCATGGTTATATATCAACAACAAGTACCTTATCAGAAGTTTCTAATTCTTAAATAATGCATGCTCCTTTCAGAACTTTGTTGGAAAAAGCTTATCAACGCATGACAGTATGAGTGTATTCTAATTGTATGAGAACTAAACTACAATTTTTCACATGCAATGAGAAAAGAAGGGATAATTTCAGCATATAAACTTACTGAAGGGATCCTCCCTTCAAAAAATGGTCCACCAATTAACACCCATGTAGCGATTTTCTCATAAAGTCTACTAAAATTAGAACATATAGAATAGATTTGCACTTTAAGTGCTATTATACACTTCCATGACTAACATCGATGATCTTAGATAGCATCGCATTAATATTACTGTCCGATTTGTTCCACAATAAAGTTCATCAATTTTACTGCCCGATTCCTATGCAGATCTGATGATAACTGCAATAACCTGCTCCAAAATAAATTACAACTGATACCTTCAAGTACAAAACTATAATATTTGTTGTTAGGGTTTTATAATTTCAGTATAGTTCATCATATGTCAGAAGAAGACATGTATCTTTTGATGAAGAGAAGTCGTTTTTCTTGAAAGCCTTAACTTTGGCAACTCATCGTTATAGATTCCGTGGTAATGCCATTTATTAACCCCTTATATATAAAAAAAAGTAGAAGCTAAGCATGCAGCTAGTTATGTTTGTGAGGTACTTTCGATGGCCTCAATTTTTTTCTAGGAAGAAACACACTATATATGCATATATGAGACAAAAAAGAACATGGCCAGTAATTCAAATGAATAACCTTTATTGGCAATAGGTTAACCGGCTTGTGAGCAACAACACAACAACCATGTGACATGGCCACAATACCAAATAAATCTAGACCAGGCATCTTGACCAATCAACAGCAGTTCATGTAGCCTTTGAGTGGAACTCTTTCAAGGTCACTTTGACAATTTAAAGGAGTCTACAAAGAAAAAAGATGCAATAACAAGTTAAGTCCAATAAGCAGCCAAGACTGGGAGTTTTTTGCTTACCTAGAAAAAGGGTTTCCTGCGTCCTTTACGGGGTTTTGAGGAATGGTCACATGTGAGTCACAACAAGTATCATTGGTTAATGAGGGCCGAAAACTAAACATAGATCATGTCAGTGCGTCAGTCAGAAGCTAAGTATCGCCCAATATAATTGAAGATAATCAAAACTAAAGACCTAAATTCTACTGATGTTGCTTCATCACATACATGAACCAGCTGGGAAACCTGCTTTGTGGAGACGTTCATCATGGTCAATTTTTCAGTTTATGGCTAGGAGCCTAGAAGTCTCCTTCCATTGCTTATCTTGGCACCTGCGCCCACACCAGAGACCTAAAAAAAATCAAGCTTGAATACAGAACCTACAAAGATTGAGAAAAAAATAGATACTCCAAGTCTCTAGCCCAAAACTAGTAAGCTCATGAACATGTAATCCTTTTTTTAATCACAAGCTCGGAATGCATGTATAATGTAACTCACACCTTTTGAGGCGTTTGTGCTCCTTGTCCGCATGAGGCTGCGCCCCTGATGGCCTTGCTGCCCGCACCGTGCCAACCATGGCCGCACGCTCGCCCATCCTCACCTCCACCTCAATCCTCTTCAGCACCGCTTGCGTCTCCCCCCTCGGCCATCCATTGCACCATTGCCCCACCGGCCCTCCTCCTCCACCTCGCCTAGCACATCCCATGCTAACACTCCGTTTTGCACCTTCACCGCCGTTGTGATCCCTGCACAAAGAGATGACGTGGGTTGGGCGGCGAGGATGAGGATTGGCGGTCGCCGGAGGAAGGTGGCGGCGGTGATGGCCGGGATGAGCGAGAGTGAAGATGGCGGCAATGGCGGTGATGGTTTGATGTGGACGCCGGTGCGGGCGCGTGGATCCAGGGGACTTTCGGGGGAGGGGGGCTCTCCGGCGGGCGCGCGGGACCTCCGGCGGTGGAGCTTTCTCCGTCGGGTTCGTGGATCTGGGGCAGGGATCTCCGACAGAGGAGGAGGGCGTCGACGAGGTATGGAGGAGGTGGCTAGGGCGAGGCCGCGCGAGGTAGGTTTGTATAGGAAGAGAGCGGCCGCGGTGCCGTCGCAGCGGGGCGGAGGAGGAGGGCGCCGGCGAGGTAGGAGGTGGGCTAGGGAGAGGCCGCGCGAGGTAGATCGAGGAGGAAGGCTGTGGGGACGTCTGATTGAGGAGGAAGGCTGCGGGGAGGAAGGGAGTGGCGGCTAGGGCAGGAACGAGGGGCGTGTACAGGATCAAACGGATGAGGATTGTTGTGGACAGATGGACGGCTGTGATGTGAAGTTGGTGAACTCACCACCACCACCATAAGCCACTTTATAATAGTAGAGATGGTGGCGTTTAATTCGGAGAATTTGATTCGGCTTTTCAAGGGTTCACAGTGTTTCTGTCTGAAGCCGAATCAAACCTGCCCAAGTGCCAATCTGGGCGGTGGCAAATAGGGATGAAACGGATCGGATATGGATCGGAAATCACCCATATTGTATTTGTATCCATATTGTTTTTCGGATATGGATTTGAACAAGGATAGTACCGTATACAAATACAGATACGAATAATATCGGTTACAAATATGAATC
Organism: Olyra latifolia; assembly: GCA_036346145.1. NCBI lineage: Eukaryota > Viridiplantae > Streptophyta > Magnoliopsida > Poales > Poaceae > Olyra > Olyra latifolia. The sequence goes on along the minus strand of CM070523.1, from coordinate 4,088,667 downwards.
GGATATGGATACTCCTTCTCAAATAATACACGATAACACATTGTAAAGAAATAAGCATAGAAAATGCATATGATTGTCACTTTTTGTGCGTCAACTTTGTGGTCTCATAGTTATGGTGATATGTGAGTATTTGAGTATGACTGTCTTACTAAGAAAAAGATTCGGACAGATGGAGAAGTGTAATGACGATGATTTGTAGGTGGATATTGGATATTATTCAAAAAAATCGGATATTATCCATTGTATATTATTTGTATCCGTACTGTATTCGTCTAAAAATATTCATATATCCACAACATTATCCAAATCATTATCTGGGTTGGTTGTCGGCCGGCCGGAAATTATCCATACCATTTTCATCCCAGTGGCAAATGACCCGAATCAGATGTCAGATGAGTCGGACAGTGGAGGGTCGGCTGAGCAAATCCTGTCCGCACGATGAGAAATCGAGCGACGACGATGCAGAGGATTAGTACTAGAGCTTTAAGACATCCATCCAAACCACACGACGACTTGTTCAAAAGCGCACAGCTCAGCAGATTAGAAACCCAAGTCGATCCCATTTCTCTCGCCTTCTCCTCTTCCCCGTCTCCTCCTTCCTCCCCCTCTTTCCCACTAGCTTCCTCCTCCCCCCTCGCGTCCGACTCTATTCGAAGCGCGGCGATGGCGGCGGCGCCGCCGGACGGGCAGGAGAAGGTGATCGCGACGGCACAGCATATTGTGAAGTCGCTCGCCAACTCCAAGAACGCCGCGGACGACATGATCCGCATCCTCTCCGGCTTCGACAACCGCCTCTCCATCATGTCCGACCTCTTCCCGCCTCCCCCGAACGCCGGGGCCTCCCCGGAGTCCATCCTGGAGGAGGAGGAGGAGGAGGAGGCCCAGGGGGAGGTGCGGGAAGAGCCCGACCCGGATGACGTGGCCCGGGATGAGGAGAGGGACGCCGCGGTGGAGGCGGCGGTGCGGGTGGTGGAGCGGTGGGACTCGCCGGCGTCGGGGGATAGGCTGGTGTTCGACTCGCTGGAGGACGCCGATGAATACCTCACCGCGGTTGCCGACCTTGTGGGCGCGGCCGGCGCGCGCGCGGAGGCGGCGCTGCAGGCCGCGATGGCGCGGCTCGAGGACGAGTTCCGCCACCTTCTGATCCGCGGGAGGTCGCCTCTCGCTCCGGAGGACCTGCAGGCCTCCCTCCTCCGCCGGCTCTCGCTTACGGTACCCTCCTTCTCCTCCTCGGCCGACCTAGGTTGCCCCTCATTCGCAAACCACGCCGGCGAGGGAGACGAGTCCAGCGGTGCGGGAGGCAGGACCTCGGTCTCCGACGATGAGATCTCGCCCTATCTCATCGCTCAGGACACCGTCAGCGCTCTCAAGGACATCGCGGACGTCATGCTGCCTGCAGGCTATGCGCCGGAGCTGTGCCAGGTCTACGGCGAGATACGTCGGGACACGCTTATGGATTGCCTCGCCGTGCTTGGTGTTGACAAGATGAGCCTGGAGGAGGTGCAACGCGTGGATTGGGGCGTCCTTGACGGCAAGATGAAGAAGTGGATCCAGGCGCTCAAGGTCGTCGTCCGGGGGCTTCTTGCTGAGGAGCGCCGCATTTGCAGCCAGATCCTTGCGGCTGATGCTGATGCTGAGGAAGAGTGCTTCACTGAGGCGGCCAAGGGGTGCGTTCTGCAGCTCCTCAACTTTGGTGATGCCATTGCAATTGGGAAGAGATCGTCAGAGAAGCTGTTCCGCATTCTTGGTATGTATGAGGCGCTAGCTGAGGTTCTCCCAGAGCTCGAGAGCTTGTTCTCAGGTGAGGCAAGGGATTTCATCAAGGAAGAGGCAGATGAGATACTTGTGAGGCTTGGGGATGCAGTGCGTGGAACAGTTGCTGAATTTGCCAATGCGATACAGGGGGAGACTTCTCGCAGGCCACTGCCTGGTGGGGAGATCCACCCGCTTACGCGATACGTCATGAACTATGTCCGACTGCTTGCAGATTACAGCCGCTCGCTGAATCATCTTCTTAATGACTGGGAGACGGAGCTTGAGACTGGAGGCGAGAATGCGAATATGACTCCGTTGGGGCACTGTGTGCTCATACTGATTACACATCTACAGTCCAAGATTGAGGCGAAATCTGAGCTGTATGAGGATGAGGCACTGCAGAATATATTTTTGATGAACAATCTGTTGTACATTGTGCAGAAGGTGAAGGATTCAGAGCTAAAGACCTTGCTTGGGGATAACTGGATCCGTAAGCGCCGTGGTCAGATAAGGAGGTACTCCACAGGGTACCTCCGATCCTCATGGGCTAGGGTGTTAGCTTGTCTGAAGGATGATGGTTTGCCACAGACAATGGGTTCATCGAATGCACTGAAGACTGCATTGAAGGAAAGGTTCAAGAACTTCAACTTGGCCTTTGAGGAGTTGTACAGGACACAGACAGCTTGGCGGGTTGTGGATCCTCAGTTAAGAGAGGAGTTGAAGATTTCCATCTCAGAGATGGTCCTTCCAGCATACCGTTCGTTTGTTGGAAGGTTCCGAGGCCAACTAGAGGGGGGAAGGAATTTTGCAAGGTGTATAAAGTACAGCCCTGAGGATTTGGAGAACCAGGTCTCAGATTTCTTTGAAGGGAAAAGAATAAATGCTTGATCGAACAGTCATGTTTGATGGTCAAGGTGAGTGCTAACTTCCAGATTGTGCTTATATTAATAGAAAGCTTTGCAACCAAACTTTTTTTTTGGGTTAATTTGGTGGTTAAATTTTCAAGATGCTACAACTATTCAAAAAAACCGACCGTTGAGATGTTTACACTTTACAGAGATGACATCCCCATATTACCTTGCCAGTTGTAAAAACATAGCAAGCATATACATTATTTATTATGCTTCTCAATCTGCAACTTTGATTTTATGTCACTGTATGCTTGTCCTAAATATCTTCCAAATCCAAAAGGGTAACAACTGCATATTTGAACTAGTTATATGGACTGTGTATGTCATTTATGCCAATTGACTTACTACAGGAAGGGCACGTAATTCTGCTGAACCCTGTACAATCCCTGTAGAATATCATGTTAATTAAGAACCACATTTAAGGTCTATGGTGCAGTGGACTAACTTATACCTATGATGTCTTTTAGGCGAACCATCAGCAAGTTTAGTAAAATTGCATTGCTGCTTGCATATTGCAATCGGTGAAATTTCTATGAGCATGATTAACAAGCGTATTTGCCTGATTGTTTTTATGTGTTTAGGGATGTTGATAGCAATGATATTACAAGTCTGCAAATTCCATTGGCGTCACTTGGGAACTTGACCTGCCTACATCCTTTTGGGGATTCGGAGATGGAGAAATCAGTTTTGCCTGATGGAGCAGAAATGTTTTAAACTCTAAAGCAATCAAACTGTGAAATGCAAAGCAACCTCAATTGAATACCTAGCTTGTCATCCTTGATTTTGTCAAGGTGAGTGCTGTCCATATCGGGGCTTCCCATTGGAATTTAGGACACTGCCGTGAGCTGTGTAACTGCCATTCATACATTTTGCCCTTCTTTTGTTGATTGTAACATCTGCTACTTTTATTTAACTTTAAAAGAATGGTTGGGTTTTTATGTACAATCTACCAGCAGTTATGTTCACTTTTACTTTGTTGCGGAGCCTTTTGTTTCCTTCTGTTGTTTGTGGCTGATAGCAAAAATTGCGGTAACTTGTTGGTGATCAAAATATGGTAACTTGTTAGGTAACTAAAGCTGTAACTTAGGGCATTTGTCCCATACTCCCATCGCGTTGCATTTGTGATTTATGAGGCAATCTCTAATTATGATTTTTGAGGCAGTGTGGCAATTTCATGATGTCTTCTACCGTTCATAATCATGTCAGTTCATAAAAAATGGTGCTCTGTTTATCCACCTTACTTCCATTTATTGTTGTGCTATACTGCTGTTAGAAATATGATGTACCTTGGCGCCTTTTGTCTTCTATTGCCTAGTTTGATGTATTTCAAGGATGTTTTTTTGTGGGTGTATCATTGATGGCATGGCATAGATGGCGTGGCCCAGCTGGTCCTACTCCGACAGGACATAACATGTAGAAAATGTATAATGTCTTAAGGATTAAGGTGCTCATTCATAATTTCATGTCTTGTGTAATGTATGGATATGAGGTAATTTAATAATTTCACAAGCTTGTTTTACCCTACTGTTTAGGTTCTAAAATCATTTGAGGCCGCCCTAAGAAGAATAGACAAGTATTGTGATACATCTTTTCCATTGCACCCAGCAGTTATTGGTGGCTTTTTGTAGTTTCAGACTTTCAGTAGTGTTTGCAATGTTTAGAACAAGAAAACCATGGCAGCCAAATGTGTTACTTTTGGTGCAAACAGGTATGGCCTCTCAAATGATTGAAATCTCATGCATCATGCAAATGAACACCAACTAAAATAGCAGTGCCTCCAAAAATAAAAGAAAAACAGTGCCTCCCGAAAAAAAAAACTGTGCCTCTGTGTAATGCCTAGAAATTGTAACATGATAAATGGCAGCTGGAGATCCATGGCCAGGGATCTCGTAACCGGCCAAAAACGGGTAGCTACTGGTGAGAACAGGTATTTTTGCTTACAGGTCGACAATTTTTAGTTTTTGTCAACTTTTGTTCAAATTCAAACGTATTTGTTTTTTTAATTTGAATTTATGGATTCTTTTTCGCAAATTCAAATTTGCATATTTGAAAATACTGGCCGAAAAATACCGGCAACCATCTTACCAGCCTCTACTGCCAGCAATTTTAGAACACTGGCAAAAAAAATCCCTGTTTCCAAGTGATTGGTGGACCTGTCGAACTTAAAACATGAACAGAGAGGACCACGGTGTTCCACATACGGAAGCATTATGTATTTATGTTATATGTTAAGCTAGAGCTAGCTGTGCAGAAATGGCAGAGACAGCCGGAGGAGAAGCGGCCAAGGAGTGAAAAGAAACACTAGAAAATATGAAGGAAAAAAACACCAAGTGCTGCAGTGCACACAAGGAATAGACGGAGAGAATGGCAGGGCAGCGACTGCGAGATGGTGTGGTGTTTCAGACCCTGCTGTTCTGCGGTAGAGGGATGACGCCATTGAAGAAGTCCCCGAAGTAGCCAGGCGGCTCATACACCAGCTTGGCGATGATGTCCCTGAGCGTGATCAGCCCATCCAGGTTCCCCTCCTCGTCCACCACGTAGATCCTCTGCCTCTTCTCCGCGTCCAGCCTCAGGATGATGTCCTTCACCGTGTCCTTCCTCGTGCACGTTATCACGCTCATCTGCCTCTCCCCCGAGCTCAGCCGCGCGTTCGCGATGAACTCTTTCGCCGTCAGCGTCCTGCACGCGCGCAGCAAGATCAAGATCGCCGGTGATCTTCTTCGCCTCTTTTTCTTTCTTTCTTGTTTGGGAGTTTTGAGGTTTCGATCTGACCTGTAGTCTCTGTTCGCGTCTGACGCTGTGAGGAGGTGCTTGACATCCTTGATCATTATGCTCCCGATGGCCTTGCCGTCGCCGTCCACCACCGGTATGCCTCCCACGCCTCGCTTCCTCATCTGCCGGAACGCCTTGAGCGCCGGCTCGTCCTCGCGAACCTGCAGATCATCACCGATTGATCATCATCTCGCTCATGGACATTGTTGATCGATACTGATAGTGATTCAGATGGAGGAGAGGTGGTGGCGGCCCGGACCTTGACGAGCCTGCTGGGTCTCATGAGCGGCAGGCCGAGCTCGGCGAGCGTCTTGGTGCCCCACTCCTCGAACCAGTGGAGGCCGACGCACTCGGAGAGCATGTGCACCACGGCGGCCTGCGTGATGATGTTGCTGATGGTGCCCTCGCCGATGTCCACCACCGGGAGGCTCTTCATCCGGTACTTGGACAGCAGCAGCAGCATCGTCAGGAACGTGTCGGAGCTCTGCAGCGCCAGGAATGGCGCCCACCGGAACGACCCGGAGATGTCCTTCACCTTGGTCTTCTTGAACAGGTCCGACGACGGCAGCGCGCCGAACGCCTCCGCGACGGCGCCCTCGGGCTCCCGCTCGGTGGAGGCGGCGGCGGCCTCCTCCAGGGTGATGGTGCCGAGCTTGGCCGCCATCTCGTCGGCGCCGATGCCAGCGGCGGCCTCGGACTGGTGGAGCAGCCAGACGGCGATGCCGGCGAACTCGACGATGCCGATGTAGCGGTCGATCCAGCTGGCGTCGTCGGGCGCGTCCACGTTGCGGACGGGGGCACCGATGATGCGGTGCTTGGAGAGGATGTCGACGGCCTCGGCGAGGGTGGCGTCGGAGGGGACGTCGACGACCTGGCCGGAGTTCGGGAAGGTGTGCGGGAAGGAGGCGACGGGGATGGCGTCGAAGCAGCTGTTGAGCTTGTCGCCGCGGCTCAGCTGCGGCTGGTCGAGTTTGTCCCAGATGTCCTCCACCCGCATCCCGATCTCCGCCTCCGGGCTCCACCGCGCGCTCCCCAGCGGGCTCTCCTCCACCGCCACCGCCACCGCATCGTCCCGCTCCTCCTCCCTCGTCCGAACCTCACGCCTCGCCTGCATCGCTCCTCCTCCTCTCTCTCTCTCTCTGCTCTCCTCTTCCTCCTCCTGCTTCCTTTTGCTTTCTCTCTCAACCTCTGCAGCTTCGTGGCTTCCTCTTCTTCGTCGGGCCGATAACCATGGCGCGAGCGGATCTCAGATTTGTGTTTCCCGACGGCTTCGCGCCAGAATGAGGCGATGCTGCTCACAAAGTGACAAGTGGTTTGCAGCCCGGGCATTGAGCTCTGAATTGCTACGAGTAAAGAAGGAAAAGATTACACATGGGCCATCAGGAAGCCATGTATAACGAGATGGGCCTCCATATTAGGCCTAGCCCAACATACAATGCAAGCGTTTCGGCCGCTGGGCCGGGAGATATTTTCTCTCTCTAGTCCCTTTCGCAAGTCATCCCTGCGGGACCCATGTGTCAGCCTCCCGCTTCAGCGGTGCCGTGCCGGCGCGACCCCCTCCGTTTACAAGGCTACAGCTGCTCCGCGCCTCCGCCCCCACGCCAGCCTCCTCTTCGTCCCAAATCGAAGAGAGGAAGACAGACAGAGACCTAAAACCCTAACCCCCGAACCGAACCCCATCGGATCCCGCCGCCGACGCCGCCATGGACATGGGGGCGATGAGCGACCCGGAGAGGCTCTTCTTCTTCGACCTCGCCTGCAAGAACGCCAAGGCCGCCTACGAGCAGAACCCCCTCGACGCCGACGTACGAATCCTGCTCCTCTTCTCTTTCCCTTTTTTGCACCCCGCTGCTTGCTTGCTTCTGATCGGATGGTATGCGGAGCGATCCGATCTGATCTGTGTGTGGTGTGCGTGCGTGTGCCTCGCAGAACCTGACACGGTGGGGCGGCGCGCTGCTGGAGCTGTCGCAGATGCAGAACGGCGAGGGTAGCCTCAAGTGCCTGGAAGGTATACCACTAGATTTTTACCCTTACATCTACAGATTAGATCTAGATTGCTTCCTCGTGTACAAATTGAATTATATTCAACCCTTGCACCTACATATTAGATTTAGATTGCTTCCTCGTGTACAAATCGAATTAGATTCATCGTGCATCCTTGTGTACAGATTGAATTATATTCATCGTGCATCCTTGTGTACAAATTGAATTAGATTCATCTTGTTTGCTATAGCGTTATAAAATTGTGGTTTCGAAGGGCCAAATATTTCCTCCCCCACCCCCCTACCCACCCAAAAAAAGTTTATTGAATCATGCTAATTTAGTGTACTTAAAAAATAAGGTCAACTTCAATTGCTAGAATATGGAGATGTACTATGGTTTGTTCGCTAATCAGAGATATAGTCAAGTTACACATGAGTTACATGTTCTTTGAATGAAACAAGGAAAGACTTCCTGATATTAATCAATCATGTTGAGAGATTTTTCGGGTAAAGTGCATTCTTTAAAGAAAAATTACACTACCAATCAGATATCATAGTGGTTACTAAATGAAAATCTATACCGACCACATTGCAATGCTCCAATACCACTGAGTCTGTACTGGCCAAATCCGGTGACGCTTTTCAGAATCACCTGTTGTCAATTACATGTATATTGTCAGTGTTATTATATTTTCATGTATCTGGCTGGAAGCTGTTTGCTTGCTTAAGAATTTTTGTCGGTCGATCACTTGATCCTCTGTTAAAAACTTTAGTTGAAGCGTTTTAGTGCTACATACTTCAACCTAGAGGCAGGGTCATATGCAGGGTGCAGAACTGAGTATTCAAAGGTTGATGTATGTTGTTTTCCATTTTACCCTATTCAGTGGAAGTGGCCGTGTTACTATTTCGGTCTTTCAGCAAGTTTGTATATAGTGTTGTAGTATCCACATGAGTGGGAATCCTGTTTTACTTATCTCAATAAACTTTTTTCAATTGGTAAAAGTTACTGGATGTGACCAAAAGTGCAGTGGTGATGACCCAATGACTTCTATTGTAGATGCGGAATCCAAGCTGGAGGAAGCACTGAAAATTGATCCTAACAAAGCTGATGCACTCTGGTGCTTGGGTAATGCGCAGACCTCTCATGGATTCTTTACTTCAGACACTGTGAAGGCTAATGAGTTCTTTGAGAAAGCAACCGACTGTTTTCAGAAAGCTGTTGATTTGGTATGTATAATCTGCTGGAATGCTTGCTGCATACAACATCTTTATTGTTGCCAGAGGCTGACCCACAAGTCTTGAGCTCCTGCAACCTACGCATGGCATGCGTTCTAGTCCACACATAAGCCTCTGGAAGGATTTGGCAAATAAGTGTTTATACCGCGGCACTTCTCTTTCACTGCTATCTTTATGTGCCTGTTGTTTAGCTGGTCTAAGATACAGTCCTGGTTCTTGTAGGAACCCTCAAATGACCTGTACAGGAAGTCATTGGATTTGTCATCTAAGGTACCTTCTGTTTTCTCCTCATGTTTTGCAATTTTTCCAGGTTCCAGGAGATGTTTTTTATTAAGCTTAACAACTAACAATACAAGAGGTGCTAATAGTAGCCTAAATTGGGAATTTGGAACCATTGCATCTTTAACTGTGAACCTTTTTTCTGACAATATAATTTGCTATTGTCCTCATATGAAATTTGGATTGGCCGTGTTGTAACATTTGCTTTCAATTACCTCAGGCACCTGAACTGCACTTGGAGATTCATAGGCAAATGGCATCTCAAGCTACACAAGCAGCATCCTCAACCTCAAATGCAAGGGTATTCTGTTTAGCCTTACATATCTACTTTCTTGCTTTTCAGAATTACATGTGCTGATGTGCACTGTTTTAGGGCTCTTCCTATATACAGTACGTTAGATTCACATTCGTTACTGCCTGTTACAGAATCTTGCATGCATAAACATTCCTCAGTTATTACTGGATGCTATACTATACGACCATGCCATTATAAAGTTCAAGCTTTGCAGAAATGCCACTTGTATGACAATGACACGTGGGTTCACAAGGAGTGGCATTTCTGCGAAGCGTGAACTTTATAATAGTATGGGCGTAAATTTTCCTACTATATAGGTTTTGTGTTTATTTCTAAATAAACAAGGATCTTGTCAGTGTTGTTAAAAAGTACAATGTCAACATGCCTGTGTGTTCCTTACTCCTGGGATATTCTAGGCACCTTGTATATGCCAGTTGGATTTTCAGCCAGTATGAACAAAAGGAGGGGATAAAAGAAATTGTAGCAGTGAATCTATGTTTTAGTTAAAAGCCCTTCTTATAACTTTGTGCTGGGGTATCTGTGCACACTTCTTTTTGTCCTATGCTCATCTCATTATATTCATCTTATAGAATTTGTTGCCAGGCTCCAACCCAACAATCTTACACTATCTATTGCAATTAATAACCCATCCACTGGCATTTTTATTGAAGAGTTATCGAAACTTTGAGTGTTATTTCCTCTTTAAAAAGTGAGTGTTGTTTCTTATTTGCTAGCAACAGAATTATAAAATCCAGCAATGTTTAATATACTAGTTGGTTTTGCATGTTCTGGTAATAGTATGGTGCACCACTAGAGTAGTCGATTTTCCATCCAAATCATTAAGTTGCTTTGATTTTTGATGTAATGCTTTCATATCATCATATGCCATATATTTTGTCTGATATCTTCCCCTGCCTAATATGACCATATGGCTGTTTACAGCAACCGAGGAGGAAGAAAAAGGACAACGACTTCTGGTATGATGTTTTTGGGTGGGTGATTCTTGGTTTCGGCATCTATGCTGTGGTTGGAATGACAAAAGTTCATTCCCCTCCGCCGCCTCCAAGCTGAGGTGGGTCAACTTCCAACTCTACCCTTGAAAACTTAAGTGCATCAGACTGGTAGGAGTTAGTTTTGAGTTGGAGAGGACATGGTGTTTCCATGTTACGTTTTGGTCAGATTTTGAATGCCTGTTTTCCTTTCCAGCCCTTTGATGAGGTTTCATCTCTTGTCACCAAATTACACTGCTGGATACTTTTCTACTTGTTTTCCCCGGTATTGTTTTGAGGCGAAAACCATTACTATGTTTTGATCGATACATCTCTGGTGTTTACCTGATGCTGGCTGTTCTTGTATGGCATTAATCTGAAGTGTCATCCTTTCTTTTCTTCAGCCTTCTTTCAGCAGGAATGCAGCTAATAAATGTAAACGACTTTTCTTTCAATTTTTTTCCTTTGTGCATAAAAATGTGTGCCATCATATCATCATCTCTTGCAAAGTTTTGTTGGAATCCCTAGCAGAGACAGGCTCTGTTGGCGCGCATGAAGACCTGCCATCTTACCTGCACACCGAAAGCGCTAACGCGATCTACTACTAGATCTAACGTGGCCAACAGCGACACCCTTTGATCACGAATTCACTGATCCGTTCTTGTTGGAATCGTCCCAGCCTCGGGAACTTGTGATGGCAGGGAGTACCAGTTGTCTCTCTTGGAATCCTTCAGCACGAACAGGAATTGAAATCCCTTTGCGTGAATGAAATCCATACGAATTTTTCCCCCTCTTTCCAAACGGGTTCTCTGGTTAAAACGTTTCAGCCTGAAAAAAATTCGTGGTCTCGCAGTTTTCTGGAGAATCATGTACAATGGCGAGTCCTTTCAAAAAAAAAAATGGAAGATACAGTAGAGTGACCAGCTGATGGAAGAGGTGATTGGTTTAGGAGGGACATGCTAGCGCTAGGGGTTATGATTCACCGCACTGCTGATGCAGCTGTGTGCACGCATGTCTCGCACCGCACATGCCTCGTGTCTCGGCAACGCAATTTTTCGTCGCGGAGCTGTGTGGGGGCTCCGCTCCGAATTGATTGCGGCATGTTACTCGCATCAAATCCATGTACTCACTCAGATTGCGGCATGTTACTCCCATCTAATCCATGTAGTACTCACTCACTCTCCATCCATCCATGCATTCCCGTGTGCGTCGTTCCTGGCAGATCAAGAAAAGGTCCCTGGCCTGCCTGTGCCTATCCTATCCATCCATCATGCTCATGGGTCTCACTCTCATCTCGTCCCTCTCAGCTAGCGCCTAGCAGCATGCAGTAGTGAGTGCAGGCACCGGTCTCCTAGGACCTAACTCACGTCACTCACAAAGCAAAGTGACCAATGAAGCTGCTGCTGGACTTGAGGACAGGAACGCCTTCAAGGGGATCCAGCAGGGCCGGGGGATGCTTCCTTCTCACGTCGACCAGCTGCTGCTGCTGCAGGCACAAGCTACAGCAGCAGCCGGACCATGGCAATTGCAACTGCGCTGCATGCATGGACCCGGTCACATACATATGGCCATGCCTCATCGCCACCTATGTCGGCTCCATCACCAATCACGACGAGTCCGCCCATGAGTGCGTTGCAAGCACACACAAACGAGGACACATGCAGAGACATTACACTCGCTAGTAGTCTTCCTGTTTCAGAAAATGCAAAGACATTACACCAGCCGGTGGTCTTGCTGTTTCTTTTCTGATTATAATCCGTGACCGTCTCTCCCTGTCAAATACTTACTTTGGCTTCTTGAAGTTGCTTCTCGAAATTCAGCTTTTCGGCAATTCCAGCGAATAAAACCTTTCGGTTCAAGCCGAAAAGAACAGACCTGGCCCATGTCAACGGCACAAGCTCAGCTGCATGTGAGCCGTCGCCCCCATGGGAAAAAATCAGCAGAAAAAGACGCAAGTTTCTCGGCACATTTGCAGTACATACATACGTTGCTTTTCTTCGAAGGATTTCTCATGCATGCAGGACAATGGCTGCTGGATCTAACAAGATGATGGATGTGTTGTTTCCTTGCATCTGACGTAATGGCATGGGTAGCCGCTACCTAGGCGCAAGATTTCGCGGGCACTGGCTTTCTTGGGTCCCTTTTGGGGTGCGACACTTCATTTCTCAGTGTTGACCCCAACCAGTCACCTGATCAAATCACCCATCGAGCTGGACTCCCCAAGATCAGGGCTTCTGCGCCGAGTGTCGTAGGTCGACAGCAACGCGGCTGTACCCGCCATGGACCCTAATTCAGCGGGTGTTCTCTTCGGCTTATGTTATCTTCTTATTTCCTTACAAGTTAAACTTAGAAAGCTTTCTGAGGTAAATTGGAAAGTCTGGTCTCCTTCGTTTGACTTGTTTAATTACGAGAGCTCGGAGACGTGGTTTTAAGATAGAAAAAAACAAACTTTAAAAACCAAAGCATTTGAAGTTTTGATTCGGAGATGAATAGATGAGATAAGTAAATAAATTGAAGAGAACAACCCCTCAAGCATGATGGTGGCTGCCACACCAACAACTCTCTGTAGCGTACGTGCAGTACGTACCAACATGCACGCATGGTGATCGAACTGACCGATCAGCAAGCTACGCTACAAGTGAGCAAGGAAGTAGTTGCACATAGCAGATCATTTGGGCGTCTCCTGTCACGAGAGATCTATATTACCTGCATTGATCTTTTGGTTCGGCTCTGGCGGGATTCATGGAGTACATTGAATTTCGGGACTGTTTCTTTTGGCGGTTGTGGTTGCATTTGCGTTTAAGCTGAAAATTTGTAGCTCCTCGATAAGGACATCTGAAGGATAAAAAATTATAGAAAAAATGGTTTTGAGAGCTAGTTGAAGAAATAGTAAGATCTACAAAAATTGGTTACGAAACGTCAAAGCGTTTGGCTTGTATGAAAATAACAAATTTTCAGCTTAAACGCAAAGGCAATCGCCCAAAGAAACAGAGCCGAATTCGAGAGCTTCAGAAACCATGCATAACATTTGGTTTGATGAGAGCTCTAAGAAGCAGCTTCGAGATTTTTGAGAAACGGATTTTAAGTAACCAAAGCGTTAACACTCAGAGAAATGGCCTTATACAAGCCATAATAAGCCGGAAGGAAAAGATTGCACTCTTAAGTAAGCATGCAGTTAAGGCTTGTTGGTGGCCTGGCCAGCATGGGGCGCCTTGCTCCCTTTGCCCACACCCAACGGCAGCAGCTTCTTCCCTCCGTTTGTTTTCTCCCTGCTTTGGCTGAGATAGCAAGGAAGCCGATTAATTGGACAGCAACAGGTAGATGTTCTTGACTTTGAGTTAATCGGGCCCCCCCTTCCTCCTAGGGCTATCCTGCATCAGTTAGGTGGCACAAAACTAACCACACCACCCCCCCTCCCCCGCCACTTTTGGACTTGATGCGTGTCCTCTGCCTCACATGCACCATGCAGATGCAATGCAGCCCCCCATCTTAATTCTGCTGCATGGTGCATGCCTTGCCCGTGCCAGCCAAAAACTTTAGCTTCTCGACCAACACTACTTAAATACTATGTTATAGTATAAGTAAATTATCCGTATTTCTCTATAAGCTAATTAGACTTTTAAGTGAATTGGCTGATACATGCAATTTAATATGGTACGAGAGCCAGGTCTTGAGCTCAGTTTGACCGGCACAGTTTAAATAGAAAATAGTTGGCCACTCATGTTCCATGTCTAAGGCTTGATGGAGCCTCCACGTGACGGCCGGCCGCTCCTATTTCACATTTAAGGCTTGAGTGAGCCTCCACATGAGGGCGAGGAGGGGGGGGGGTGAAGTATAAGTGAATTGTCTGTATTTCCTCATCAGATTAGACTTTTGGATGAACTACTTCCTTGCTCACTTGTAGCGTAGCTTGCTAATCGATGGATATTGAAGCCACTTAAACTTTGAAAGCCACTTAAGCATGTCCTCATAGGCTAGCCTAATTAAATGAACTTTGAGAGCATACTGAAGCAGCTTCGAGATCTGCTTTGTTCGACTTGTTTTTAAGAGTTCAAAAAATGGCTTCAAAAATTAAAAAAAACCAGCTGAATAAACCAAAGCGTTTGGATATATTTTGTAACGGGCAACATGCCCTAAGCCAATACGCCTGACTATACCTGACCTGCTAATGGTTGGATCGGTGATGCTGATGAGCACTCCAGAGCCTTTTTCTTTTGTCTTCTTTCCCTCTCTCAAGACAGTCCTGAATCGCAGCATGCTTCATGCAGCATGAGATCTATCTCTAGTACGTGGTTTCGTGCATTCTAATCCACCTCTGGCGATGCATGCATTGCTCGCATCGCATGCCTCCATGGCCGCCGCGACCCCACGCTCATGTGGCGCTCGATCAGAGAGAGGAGAACGGCTGCATGCATGCCTGCCTCAAGCAACGCAAGTGTAGGTGCATGTGGTGCGGTTAAAGGCGTTGCAGCCTTTCGGGCACTCGCACCTACTAATAAACTGGTACACGATGCAGGCAATTGATGTGTTCTTTTGGTTTGTTTTGGTTTGGTAGCAGACTACCGCTTCTTTTCGAGCATTCGTAGCAGAAACCCTATAAATATTGTAGCGCTGACTTGGCGAGGATAGGATTTCTGGTGGAGTGAAGGAATCTTTAGATATAGTGTAAAGTTTGAAGAAATTTTAGGAGGATGGATAGAGTTGTGGTGAATAGTATTTTACAGTAGTAAGGATAAAGTTTCTGATGTGGATGCTCTTCTAGGCTAGGGTGACAATCAACGTACTGAGCTGAGAGGCAGAACTTCATGAAAAACTTCATGGTTGGGTTCAGCTGCTCTCACTGTCTCACATGATCACCACAACGTACTGAACGGTAAGGTTACTTGACATGAACCAGGTTTGGTCATTGTTTATTAGCTTAGCTATAACTGTTCCCTCTCTCCATTAGAGAGAGAGAGAAAAGGTCATTTGGTTTTGGTCTTACTACTACTACTATTGACTATTGAGAAACAGCTTTTAAGCTGCTAGAAGCCTAGAACCTAGCTATGTAATTGCTTCCTTTTGAGAATAGGAAAAATCCAAAAGAAAACTATGATAAATGCACTGTACAGGCAAGACATAAACCGGGAGCAGCACTGGTCAATTACTAGTAGTCAGTAGCGAGCCAGTACTGCGCTACTACTGTACTACGCAAACCCTAGTGTCCTCTTCCCTGTCCCATCTGTGTTGCATAACCAAAGCAGCGCAGCACAGAACGGAGCGATGGCTGGCTCCCTAATTAAAGGCAGAGATTAGCATTAATAACTCCGTCATGTTACTGTCATCCCCCACTATTGGCATTAAGCTCGCTGCAGCAAACATGATCGCAGACGACGACATGCCCCTGATAGCTCACTCAGCTTTTCAAGTGCTATGCTATATGCTTTGCTTTCCTCTTCGCTGTTAGGTCACTCTGCCTGATCAACCAGCCGCTGGTAATTAGTGGTCCTGGCTTAGCAAGCAGCCTCCAAACCGATCGAGTAAACGCACACTTTATCAGTGGCTTTGACAGGACGTTTTCCATCCATCTGCAGCGAGCATGGCATGGCAAACCAGACGCCATTGTCATCAGCACGTCCCATTGGAAGAAAAACGATGTGTGCTCCCACGATCAGTGTGGAAACACAGGGTGTTTTTTTCTTGATCAGTTTCTTCTTCACGGCCATCGGCGTCGATGGTGGATCTAGGTAACCATGGGGCGTGCGGTTGCTAGCCGTATTTAGTTCGGCTAAGCTGAATGAATTGATGGCTAAGTCGACTAAAATGTTGAATAGTGGATTTCAAGAGCTTCTTGAAGCGCGAGAGGCTGCCATGCTTCGTTCGACTTGTTTTAAATCTTTAAGATTTTAGAGAAACATGTTAAAAAGCTAAACGGTTAACCATAAGCAATAAGCTAATCTGGTTCTTGATGGTCCTGCTATGGGAGAGAGGCTTATTAGTTATGAATTGTGAAAGCAGCTTGGGGTTAAGGCTTGATCCACACGCTTGCACGTGCGACGACTAGAGGAGAGAGACGAGGCAGCTGCTGCTCTGCTAGCTCCATAGTCCATGGTGTTTCACTTGGGAGACAGATCTAGAGGGAGAAAGAGTGGGCTGAAAATCCTGATAAAGTGAGAGAAAGGAGAGGATATATGCTTTGGTGCAATGGCTTTTTCTCACCCCATGGCCTTATCTCTTTGCTGCTTCCAAGAATCATTTTTTGTGACGATATACTGGTAGCTTTTACTACTACTGCCACTTTCCTTTAGGCCTTTTGCTCTACCCCATTGTGTCATGTTGGAATCGAATCTGAAATCAACTACTTTTTTTAAAAAAAAAATTGATCCTTTCATCTCTTTCCCAAACTTTCTTCCTTTTTTTACCCGTTTTCTTTTGACAAACTTTTTTTTCCTTCTTGCTTCAAAGGGGAGTGAGATAGACAATGTGAGCGGATAGCTTGTAGGCAGCATGTATGGTGGGCATAAGCGCGTATTTGGAGATGATGCTTTCTTGTCCTTTTTCAGCCTCGGATTCATTGTACTCCTCCCACTAGTATTTTGTCTGTTTACAATTACTTTTTATTCCATCTTTATATATAAAAATAGGCTCCATTTTAGGGAAATTCTATACAGAGAAAAGTACATCACAGCCCTCTAAACGTGCAGTGAATCTCAATTAGCACCCTCAATTTAAAATTTACTTTTTTAATCCCTTAAACTTGTATCGATATGCACTCCATCCCAAAAAGGGTATGGGCTTCCATTAATGCTCATGTGGCTACCCAAGTGTCTCTTATACACCGATTTATGTTCTACATGACTACATTGTCATTAAATGTTGGTGTGGCTAGCCACATGTGTACAAATAATGATGATGTGGTCTCCACGCCATCTTCTTCTCCCCCCTCTCAATCTCTATTTCCCCTCTCTCTCAATCTATGGCGGCCAAACCCCTCCACCTTCTCCTCCATCCTTGACCGCTGGACCCCCTCCACTCCTCCTTCCTCCCTTGCTCCCTTGCTGACAAAGAGGGAGAAGGAGGCCACCTTTGCTCGGCGCAAGTGCACAAGCATCACCAGGCCATTAGTGCATCTACAACCGGCCAACCCCTCACCTTCCTCTTCTCTCTCTTTCCTCTTTTGTCTAACGCGTAAGAGAGAAGGGCGCCATGTGCTGCTCGCCAACGTCGGTTGGCGGCTCGGTTGTCCATTTGCCCCTACCGTGCATTGCTCGTTGTGCACTGTCTTCTTCACCACACTATGGAGCATGGAGAGCCTCAAGATGGCCATGACTCGACCCAAGACAGAGAGGAACGATAGTGGTCACGATAAGCGAAGGCAGCATAGCTCCAATAGTCAATGCGGCATGGCTCGGGCAGTGGATGGTGCAGGCAAGTGACAGGGCTAAGCCAAGGCGACATGGGGAATCCCGTGATTGCCTTGGTTTGGCCCGAAGTGGCCTGCAACATTGTGGCTACAATGTGCTGGATGAGGAAGAAGAAGAGATCCGACTAAGGCGCACCCTGTTATGGAGAAGAAGAGAGATAAAGGAGGAGGTGGAGGGGTTCGGTGGCCATGGATCGAGAGAGAGAGAGAGGTGGAAGAAGATGACCTGGAGGCCATATCATTGTTAATTGCACATGTAGATAGCCACGCTAGCATTTAATGTTGACGTGGAAAACATTCAACGTTTAACGGACTCATGACAGCCACCTTAGCATTTAATAGAAGCCCTAACCATTTTTGGGGGTTGGGTGTAAACGAATAGTAGTTTAAGGGGCGGAAAAAGTAAATTTCTAGTTCGGGGGGCTAAATTCATTGCAAGTTTAAAGGGTTACAATGTACTTTTCTCTTCTCGATATATCTTGAATTAAACTATTCCATACAAAACTTAATAGAACTTCTACAAAATTTAGGTGTTCTAGGATCTTAGGGCACATATAATGATTTAAACTACCGTGGTCTATAGCAAACTCTATGTCATATATAAACTACCGTGGTCTATATAATGGTTTAAACTACCGTGGTCTATAGCAAACTCTATGTCATATATAAATTAAACTAAAGTCGCCATACGATAGGATGTCTATATAATAACATAAACATCTCATTTGTATGTAATTTTTTAGTTAGTTATGTTATATCTAACTACAATTCAAGAGGTGAGTCTACTCTCTATGCCCCTCGTCTGTCCTCTCCGTATCATTGTAGATCCTAATTGGTAATTCTTATATGTAGGCAGTAGACACTAACTATTATACATGTTCTTGTCCCTTTCATTGCATAGTTAACGGTGTGGGATTAACAAAAAGCATCAAGGATTCAGTTAACACTATATATTTGTTTGGCAACATAGTTTTTTCGTAGTTCTAAGATAAAACTCTGATTTGTGAAAATACCGTGTTTTAGAAAACTTAGAGGTGTTTAGATACAAAACTTTAGCACAGTTTCATAACTCTATTTTTTGTTGAAACCATGATTTGTTTGGAGTTTTTGTAACTCCGCTTCACATCTCTTTTTTCTCTAACTTTGACCGTTGAATAGTGCTATGGTTGTTGTCGCCGGGAAAACCCGCCGACGGTGAGGTTCGGCGCCCCTCCCCGATGCTAGAGAGGACACCGAGAGAAGTAGTGGTGAGAGAGCAGAGCGCTCAGTGAATAAACTAGTGCTAATGTGTATGATCAGAATGCTTGTTCTCTTTCATTGATGAGCTTATTAATTTATACAACTCTAGGGGTCAGGGTTTACATGTATGGAAAATACCCAAATTACCTTGACCCAGGGGAAATACCCAGATTGCCCTGATCTCTGGGTCGTTGATCGTAAGATCCACGGCTAGGCTAGTTTTTTTACGATCCAAGTTGCTCTAATTCCTAATGTACCCTCGAGGGGACACACACTGACAGAGCTGTTGATTTGATTCGCTCTTGTCAGAGGCTGTCGCGGGTCTTCGTCCTCTAGCTCGGGACTTGTCGAAGATTACTCTCGGTCACTCCGCAGGGTCTTCGTGAAGTCCTCGGCGAGACTTCACTCTTCTGCCTCCCCTTCGGGAGAAGCCCCGAGGATCTTCATCGCTCGAGCTTTACCCACGATCGTTCGACCCTTCGCGTCCTCCTCCTGACCCTTCGCGGATGTCCAAGTCTTGCTCCCATCCCAAGAGGCCTTGAGGTCATCTCAGGCACGCTTCACCACTTACCCCTTCGGGTAAGGATCTACGTGAAGGATCTTTGCAGCATCTTCGTGAACATCCACCTTTTCTGGAGATGGGGTGGCTGCCCCTACAACAGAAGCCCCTTACGATCACGTCGCCACCTCGCCGTGGTGCTTGGCAGGAATGTCCAGCTCCCCCTTCTCCACGTCGAGGTGGTTTTCCCGAAGATGCTCTTTCTTTCTTCTTTTTTTTTCTTGTTTTCGATGATATCTTCGCTCATTGATGTGACTTGGAGTAGACGTTCTGACAGTGTCAGTGGCCTCGAAGTTGACGTGTTGATCCTGGCCGTCAATCGTCACACGTGTCATCAGATCTGTAGGCGTCCGTTGGAATTTTCTTTTGTTTTTTGATTTTTCTTTTTGTGCCTGTTCGGTTTCTTCGCGGCGCATCATCGCCGTTGGTGATCTTTCTCTTGCCTTCATGGAAAGTAACAGGTAATGATATTTGGCCCACAGCAGCAACAGGCTCTCCTCCGAACCCTATGAGCGGCATGTGCGAAGGTGTTAATCTGTCCTCTGGTATATTGAGTTGCTTGAATGCGCTGGTGAAGATGATATCTGCGGAGCTTCCTCCATCCACTAGCGTCCTTTGGACATCATATTCTGCGATTTCTGCTGTGATCACGAAAGGGTCTTGATGTGGGAACTTCACGCCCTTGGCGTCAGTCGTATCAAAGGTTATCGGAGGAGCCGGTGCTGGTTTACTTGACACCGAGACATGTGACACCTCACGAATGAACTCTTTTCTTTTTCTGTTCGATGGGAGATTCAGCGAGGATCCTCCGGTGATGACATAGATGACCCTTCGGTTTTGCTATTCGACATTATGGACCCTCTCGGGAGATTGGTGATATTGATCCCTCGGGCGCTGGTCTTGCCTTCGTTGTCGTTTCTGGTTTTGGTAGTTTTCACGTTTCGTTTTAACATCCCTACATTTCTCGGTTATATGCGAATAGTTCTCTCTATGCACCGCACAATATTTCTTTTCCTTGTTCTCCTGATTGCCTCCTCGGAATCTGTCATTCCTGTGGTAATTCTCCCTTCGGTAATTGTCATTCCTTCGATCATCTCTTCTGGTGTTATCTTTTCGATTGCTGTACTTATCCCTTCGGATATTGTAATCCCTTCGAGGATAATCCCTCTCCTATTGTTGTCAATGGCTCTTCGCTCGTCAGTTTGCTTGGGTTCAATGTTGGTTATCCTTTTGTTGGAATTTTGATGTCTCTTGTTCTTCTCTGAATTGCTCTCTTTGTGGCCATCCCGATCCTTGTGTGTATTTAATTGGCATTGCCTCCTCAAATTCTCCTCTTCTCCCTTTGCATACCCTCAACTTCATCGTAGAGAAGCGCCGCCGTTTGCGGTGGGTCCTAAGTCAACTTGTGTAGAAGGGGTTCTGGTTGAAGCTCTCTTCGGAATGCGTTGATTACCGAAGAGTCTGACACATCTCTTATCCGCACCGCATGCAAAGACAAATCTTTTATAGTAGTCCTTGTGCTTTTTTTTGCCTTGTTCCAAGGCTTAAAAGGTCCCTTCTACCATTCTTTGGATATAATTTCCTTGAAAGTTGTTAGCGAAGGCATCTTTGAGTTGATTCCATGAGTGTATGGATCCTTGTGGTAGTGAAGTATACCATGAGAGTGCAGTACCCTTCAGCGTTAACAACAAACTCTTCGCCTTGATATCATCATCTCCACCTGCTGCTTCAACCGTCGTGTCATATACATCCAGAAATTCGTTTGGGTCGGTGTCTTCAGAGAACTTGAATACACTTGGCAACTTGAATCCTTCAGGCCATTTTTTGCCACGAAGGTGTGCGCTCAGAGGCCCTTCGGTAGCCTTCCTCGGCTGTGCCACCATTACATTTTGCTGATGTTGCTCATGGTTTTCCTCCGGGTATGGGATTCTTCGGGGCACGTAGTGCTGTTGGGGCTGTATTGTCACGAGCCCTCTTCGGAGCAGGTCGATTTGTTCCTCCAACAGTCTTCTTCTATCTCGCAGGATGTCTTCAGCTGATGTAGGGTCTTCGTGTTGACGTTCTTGCATGGGATGGGTGGGTGGGTTTTGCTGCATCTCCTCTCTGACGACTCTGCTGGGTCCTGGCTCGTGGAGTCTACCACCGCCCACGGCCGGGACATCTTGGCTCTAGTTCCTCCAGCTCTGCAGGTTGATGCCGGGGGCTCTTGGGATGTTTCCGCCAGGTCCTTGCACCGCCGCGTCTTCCCGCCGCCGTTCAGTCGTTGGCGCGGTGGCGATCGCCTTTTGGGCCGCTCCCTCCATCGTCTCGCCAGTGATATCTTGTTCACTCTGGATTTGCCGCTCCTGTCTTGCGTATGCTCCGTCGTGCCCCGACTCCGGTGGCTCGCCTCCGGCCGCTGCAACACTCCACCTGGGTCTAGCCATCACCGTAACCGCTTGTCTCTCCCCATGGACGGCGCCAACTGTCGCCGGGAAAACCCGCCGACGGTGAGGTTCGGCGCCCCTCCCCGGTGCTAGAGAGGACGCCGAGAAAAGTAGTGGTGAGAGAGCAGAGCGCTCAGTGAATAAACTAGTGCTAATGTGTATGATCAGAATGCTTGTTCTCTTTCATTGATGAGCTTATTAATGTATACAACTCTAGGGTCAGGGTTTACATGTATGGGAAATACCCAAATTATCTTGGCCCAGGGGAAATACCCAGATTGCCCTGATCTCTGGGTCGTTGATCGTAAGATCCACGGCTAGGCTAGTTTTCTTACGATCCAAGTTGCTCTAATTCCTAATGTACCCTCGGGGGACACACACTGACAGAGCTGTTGATTTGATTCGCTCTTGTCGGAGGTTGTCGCAGGGTCTTCGTCCTCTAGCCCGGGACTTGTCAAAGATTACTCTCGGTCACTCCGCAGGGTCTTCGTGAAGTCCTCGGCGAGACTTCACTCTTCTGCCCCCCTCCCCCCCGGGAGAAGCCCCGAGGATCTTCATCGCTCGAGCTTTACCCACGATCGTTCGACCCTTCGCGTCCTCCTCCTGACCCTTCGCAGATGTCCAAGTCTTGCTCCCATCCCAAGAGGCCTTGAGGTCATCTCAGGCACGCTTCACCACTTACCCCTTCGGGTAAGGATCAACGTGAAGGATCTTTGCAGCATCTTCGTGAACATCCACCTTTTCTGGAGATGGGGTGGCTGCCCCTACAACAGTTGTAATTCTCCATTATATTTGGTCAAAATTTTGCATTCACATATCATGCAAACAAACATCTTGTGGTTCCAAGAAAAACGAAGATTAAGATGGTAATAGTTGAGACCATGGTTTTGTATGTGCATATTGTAAAACTCTATGTATATAAAAAGAGTTTTCTCTGAACTTTGATGCCAAATATGGCCTAAGTAATAGTGCTGAATGTACTAACAAAACAAAACCCAATAATCAGCTACTACGATCACATTAATATACCAAGGATCTCATGCTGGTTCGTCACTGCCGATCAGAGGAACTAGCCCTACTCCTGCTCATAATGACAACGATTGCTGTTTGATTGCTGCTGCTTGTGTCTGTCCCTTTTTGACCCACTCAAGCAGGTCAGTGCTCGACCTTAACCGCGACGCAAGGGTAACTTAATCACAGGGGCAAGTGCGCTTACGAAAGTGGAAAGTTAAAGTAAAAGCTAGCTTAATTACCCTCCATCGCAGTCGCAGCAGTAACAGCGAAGAGGCTATCAAAATCAGGCTGAAGAAGTGGCCGAGCTAAAAGCGCCTGCCTCTCGTGCGGACTCCGGCGAAAAATCAAGCACCTTAATCGCGAATCCGTGATGCCAAGTGAAATCTAGTCTCGGGTAAAAAGATGGCGTCTTTTCGCGTCGCTGCCCGTGCTTAATCGCCTTCTTTTTCGCGAGGTTTTCAGATCACGAACCTTCAGATTAAGCGGGCTAACGCGGTGGATGAGCAGCTCATGATGGCGATTAGTTTGGATGTGTTTAGCCTCGTACGTGTTGCGCTTGTGGGCCGCCGCATGTCTCCGTCGATGTGACACTGAATCTCAGGCATGGCAAGGCTCAGATCTATGAAAATCGTTGAAATTTTGGATCAAAATTCAAGCTTTCGGGTCGCAGAGATCTGACTAGGTGAGTCGTATTACTAATAAATGTTGCTACCAAACACACGTCGAATCAATTCAGTACAGGCCGCTTGGAAAACGGGAGCTCACACCTCTGATAAACAGCTCGACTACGTATGAACAAAGGGAAATTCATGTGTTTCAGAGATACAATATAATAGTCTCGACCATGGATTAATACCGACAATTTTCAGTCAAGATCCGTAGACACTCTTGTCCTGGTGAGGATAAATCAAGCTTAGGGGTGCATGCACCACCTGAGCCTGAACTCAGAGACACCCACCCAGCTGCATCAATGGATCCATTCAGATCAGCCGTCAAGCTAGCTATACACTGTCTGCTGGTGCTGATCAGTAATTAGAGCAGAGCTAGCTAATCTCTCTAGCGCCAGTACTCCTACCACACCAGGACGTACTCACAAACCATAATTAGCAAGCAAGGTCTCTGAATCAGCGAGTAAAGTACTCCATTATTAGCAAGCACATTGCTTTCAGACGCAGTGCAGCTGGCTAGCTAGGCATGAGTATATGGAAAATTCATTTGCACTTATGCATGTGTCCCCATGCATGTAGACCACCTTCGATCTTACCTTAGATCCGTTCTATGCCTTTTCCACTTTCTTACCAAATTTCGTAAAAAAAAAGGTCTCTTAGTTTTATCAAATCCTCCAAACAAAGTCCTTCCCTTGCTTCTCCAGTCCCCTCCCTCTACTCAGGTGGCCTCACTGGCAACATAGCCCTCCCTCGCTCTGACCGCTGTCGCCACCGACCTACCTCTGGGAGTGCTGCCATGATCGCTCCTCCCCTCGTCATACACCGCCCTGGCTTGCTGTACCAAGCCCTCCTCGGTATGACCATGGCACAACGATGTTTTTTTTTTTGGGCAAAAGGAGCCATGCTCTTATTTCCATTACCATAAGCAATATAAAGCACAACGTATCTAGCAAACACCACTCCAGCCTTTCAGACCAACACTACACATAAAAGCACAGGAGACCCTTCGACCTGATCACATATAGACACCAACAATAACAGAAAATTCCGACCAACCAAATACTACAACAAAACAACCAGAGATGCACCCTCCAACAGGCCACATATAGGAAATTTGCAGACTAAGTGGCACTGAGCCAGGAGGAGCACAGAAACAACACCAAAAGACCCTCAATCAAGAGACATAGCAGACTAAAGTTGAACTCGGGGTACTCCTTTCACCAGAGATCAACAGCAATAGCTACGTATGCACATTCCTAGGACTGTTAGCACTGCTCCCCCGCTCAGATTCTGCAACCCACGAGCAATCTGAAAGATCTTCTCGATGCCTAGCTCCACCAACTCCTGATCCTCCATCTTCAGTAGACCTACCCAACAACGAAGCAAAATGCAAATATGATATAGAATATTAACAAGATTTTTTAAGGCTTTTACTGTCAAAACAGCTCTTGTTCCTATACAGCCAAAGAGCCCACACCACCACAACAAGACAAATAAAATGGAATCTTCTCCTCTTAGACATAGATTTCTTAGCCCAAAAGAAAAATTGCTCAGAGGACTTATGAATGATGTTCAAATCAAAATACTTGGCCAGACAGCCCAAACAACTCTGGACACACCACAATGAAAGAAGAGATGGTCACAAGTTTCAATCTCGTTGCAAAATTTACATGTAGCATTACCCATCCACCTCTCTTCCTCATATCATACCTGACCAATACGGCCTTTCTTAAAAATAGCCAAGTGAAGATTTTGATCTTCAAAGGAATTCCAGCTTTCCATAAAGCATTGAATCTATGCATGGGCCCTCCAAACTAGGATGAGTACATGGATGAGACAGAAAAAACACTTTTCTTCTCAGGCACCCAGATGCACTTGTCATACCCTTCATCACAAAAACCAGATTAATCTCATCTACCAAGCCCTCCACCTACCCGACTGCTCAGGTGACATCCATCTTCTCATCTCAAGACACCAATTCACACTGGCCACTTAGGCCACAGACACTTTGGGTTCAACACAAATATCAAATATATCAGGATAGACCTAGTGAAGAGAGTAGGACCCAATCCAGTGCTCAAACCAAAAGCTAGTACTATTGCCATCACCTACTATCATCTTCCTATGAGGTAAATACCACTCCATAACTTTTGACATATCAGACCAAACAGCAGAATTAGAATGATTATGTTGAGTATTAGCAATGGGACAATATTTCACATACCTATTTTTAATCAAAGTCTGCCACAAGTCATCATGGTTTTTCAATTTTCACCACCATTTCACGAGCAAGCTGATATTTAAGGGCCTAAGATCTTAGATCCCCAGACCCCCTTTCACAATGATAGTTGATTGTTGTCCGTCCGCCTTCGGCGACCACGCATCACGGTGGTTGTACCTGGCCACCGTGAGGCGTTGCACGCAGAGATAGGTGCATGCCCACCGCAACGCTATGGTCTGGACCGAAGGAGGGCTACCGCAGCGATGCCCGCCACTAAGGGGAGAAAGGAGAGAGATGGAGAAAAGGACCTTGTTTGGGAAGTTTAAGGAAGTGGCGGGTTTTTTTTTGCAAAAAAAAAAATGCATAAAGAGAGGGGGTGGAGTTGTCCTCCGACGTCAGGTCTGGATCCAACGGTTCAAACAACACATGAAAACACATGTACAAGGGAAATCGCTACTGTTATACGGGAATATCATTCGGTCGTTCGGATTGCTGCCACTCCCAGTCCCAGATCGATCGATCGCTGTCATAAATACTCGTCGGTTGTTCAACGAACTCTCCCCCCTCGATAGCTGCATCCGATTCGTGCTAATGCTACAGCTTCACCGCCATGGCGGTCGGTCCATCCGGTACAGCAAATAAACTCCACAACAACGAGACATGACGGACATGGCATGGCATCTGCAGCAGCAAGGAGACAGGAAGCAGATGCAGTATTCTACCACCACCACCACCACCTGCCTGTGCCAGTACTTGCACTGGGGTATTGCGCAGCTGCCTGCCGACACCTCCATTGGATTCCCGAGCTCTACAGTAGTAGCAAACAGCAGCAGACCGATCAGCGTCAGCTCAGATCGGTCAGCCGCGCACACGCGAGGAGCTTTCGCCTGCAAGTGCACGCACAGCGACGGATCAGAGGAGGAAAGAAAGGGGGGATCAAAAGGAGAGAAAGAAGCAAGGGGAAAGGGGAAGGAGCCAGGGAGAGGGAGCATGAGCATAGCTTCTTTTCAGCTTTATTCCGGCGCACTGTTTCTTGTTCTTGGCTCTCTCTCCTCTCTCTCTCTCTTTTCTTTCTTTCAGCTTTTGTAGAGGCCGCATCGCACGAACGAACAATGATCAAGGTTAGCCTACAGAACAGGATTCGCACTTCCCCCCGAAATTTCGGTCGAATTTTTGCAAAATTCAACCCTGCTGCTAGGGTTCCGTGAAATACCGGTCCAAATTCAAATTAGGGGTCAAATTCACCGAGCGATTTTTCATAAAAACCGAACGAAAACTGCTCCATATAACCGTGAGATTTCGTGGCCGAATACAGATTTTGGAATTAAAAATTGTCTTGGTCCTTGCTGGTTTTAAACGGTTTTTCGTGACAAACTCGCCAGGGAACAACTCTCATATTTCCTTTACAAAACAAAATGTGAAACCACCTAGCTTACCAAACACAGTACAACCTCCTGTTTGGAATGAGAGAAAGAGAATTCGGAATTTGGATTTTATTTGTCAAGAATTAAATAGACTCACTCGTCCAATTGCAAGTCTCATTTCTACCTTACATTTGAGTGTGGGGGATAAGTCTCACCCCATCGTATCAAAAAACAAACTGTTGCCTTAATGGTTCTAGGCACTGTTGCAACACGCAAGTGGCAACAAAACCAGTGATCAAAGAAAATCAAAGCAGAGGCAGATCATGCAATAATATATAGTCCATAGATAGTTGATCGGCCCTACGTGAGTGCTCTTGGTCAAACTCTGAACATGTTGTACAGAATCATTTGTCCACTGTCTGCATGCTCTGCTGGCTTGCTGCTCCTCCCTCCTTTCTCGTGTGAGGTCTGATGTCTCCAGTAGCGCAAAAACCATCCACACACACACACAAGCCACTGCCACTTCTTCTCCAGAATATCTGATGTTCCTGTGTTAGATATGGCTCCCTAATTTTGACATTACTTTTTACATGCGAAATTACTGTATTACCAAAATATTTATGACTGATGAGTTTTATCCCATGAAGCATTCTAGTATGTTTTTTTTTTGGAAAAAAAGTCAAAGCTTTGGTGATTCAGTCAGAAGATCGACGGAAGCTCTGCAGATTCCATCAGAAGAGAAGGTATGACTATACATGAGGGTGTTTAGCGGCATTGAAATTATCTAATTATCCGTTGGAACTGAACTTTGACCACTTTGACTAGCGGCTTCTAAAACCTAAAACCAATAATCAAAACCGAATTTAAGAACGTTTATCTCATAGCTTCGAGATTGTGGGAAAACGCCATCATAAAGTCAATGTGTTAAAAAAGACAATCAAATCATTTAAGCAATAAATCTTTGAAGAGTAGAGTATGTTCTAAGAATTGCATATACACCATTATAGCATATCTAATCTAACTATACAAAACTAGAGTAAGTTCAACTGCACGCTTTCTAAAACTCGCATATCTCCGAGCAAGTAGAAACGACCATATTCAAAGCAGCGCAAGCTTGGTTGCTAAGAAGTGGAGTAATTTGTATTGAGCAGGTACCAACTGCAGTACGGTGAGCATGACCAACTCTAGCACACTCTGATGACTGATACACTCCATTTAAGAAGATTCCCTCGCAGAAACCCTGGGCATGTAAATACAAGAAGCTTTGGTAGCCTAACAAATTATGGTGTGATTGGTGCTCGCGCGAGAGCCGTGGCTCCGCGCGTGCAGGCGCGTCGTGCATTGCTGGCCTTCGCTGCATACGTCGAGCTAGACCGTGTGCTCGCGATGCAGTGAACCAAATGCGAGCTCGCGCGCGGTCAATACATGCGGCGAGTCTGGCCCCACGCGTGCAGCGAACCAAACAAACCCTTAATGCTCCGGCTACATGTAGCTCGCATCTGAGATTAGGAGTTACTACAATATGAACAAGCGGTGATTAGCGCAAATTAAACCAGAAGGCAACCGGCACACACTTCTCAAGAGATGCTGTCCCTTGATGGGCATTGACCATCAGAGCTAGAGCTAATTATGGGGAGGTATCAAGCGCTAATTAATCTGTCCCTTGAGGGCTCTTGACTCGAAGCTAGCCGCATCAAGATTACTTAAAAGGAAAAGGCAAACCATACTGTCAACTAACGTATCAACCATCGTCGTTGTTTTTTTTTTTCTGCTCTCTGTCGAAATCGGTTTAGTTAATTTGCTTTCCCAATTGGAAATCTCAATGGTTTCTTCCATGCACGGGCGCCATTTTTTTAGGCAATAATACCAGGAATATAAATATACAGATACAGTTGCTTGCTGCTAGCTCCTGTAGCGAGGAAAGTCCTGCAAAAAGAAAAATTCATGCCATTTGGTTAGTGATTAAATTTTACCATAAAACTTAGCTAAGTGTATCTTGCCATACTTTTCTTACGATAAAATCGAGCGACTAAGCTTAGACAAGATACTGTGGAAAAAAAAGGTCTATGACCAGTGACACCAGGAGTGAAAAATGTATGATAAACCCAGACGTGGCATGAATCAAACATTATCTAACAAAGAGTATGGCGCGACTAATGCAAACCAAACAGAATCATGAATGGCTATGGGACCATGAGCAGGCGGCCTTGAACACCTGACCTGACTGCATGATTCACATATACACACTTGACTTTGTTAATTAAAACCGCGGAGCGTCGCACGATCAGGGTTCGCAAACCCGGTGGGAACCCGGAAAAACCGGCGGGTTCTCGGCGACCCGGTGCGGGCCGGCTTTGGGACCCGCCGGTTTTTGTCTGGGGAAATTCGGAGTTTCAAATTTAAATTTGTAAAAATGTGAAAATTTAGAAAAAAAAATTGTAAAAAAACTAGGAGTTTTTTAAAACAACTTGTACAAAGCAAAATTTCAAATCTACATCATTTTCATGTTTAAATTTCAAATCAAAGATGTGGTAAATTTTCGATGTGTTTAAAAAATATGGATAGTCCAAAATGTTACAAAATATGGATAGTCCAAAATGTTAAAAAATCCACCGAGTCATTCAAAATGCAAATGGTCATATCGCTCAAAAGGTATAAATATTTGGATGGAAATATGATGTGTTCATGTATAATATATGTGTTTCATGAAAACATTGTCTAATTTCTAAATATTTATATTGTAATATATGTATGTATGAACCATACCGGTTTTGAGACATATATTTCTATGTCTAATGTCTAAATATTTGTATTGCAATATATGTTATGTATAATATGCCATATATACATATGTTCCAAACATCAATTTTTAGCATAGGTCATGCCAAATTTTTTTTTATATTTATACAAATTACCATGATATATATCCTAGGCATATATGATTTTTTCAAAATTGCTTTCTACATCTTTTCAATTTTTCCAATTTCTAGTTTTTCTACTGGTTTCTCGCACAAACCCGTCGGGAAACCCGGTCAACTCGCTCGGGAACCCGGTCAAACCCGCTCTCAACCCGCCCGGCCGGCCCAGTTCATTCGATTTAAATTTATCCGGATTTTTGCCGGTTTTGGCCGGGTTCCACCGGGTTTTACCGGTTTCTCGCCCCGATGAGAAGGCGGGTTTGGGACCTAAACCGGGTTTGCGAACCCTGCGCACGATGCCCCCACGAAACACAACATCGATATTCGGCTCCTCGCGCGCACGATCTCTCGCTTCCTGGCACACTTCATCTGCGCCTCCAAAGTCAACCGTGCAGGCATCACGACCGGCGATTTTCTCAAGCCCGGCACGTACTACGTGTCTAGATACTTGCCGCCCGGCTGAGAGACCGGGCGGTCACGCCCATGCATGAACAGCATTCATTGACCGTGGGTATATGGGATACTTGTTCAATAGAAACTGTCTATCCCTTCTTAAAAAAAAAAAAAAGAAGAAGTTGCCTATCCGCTCGGGTAAATAACAGTTTGTTTGAAAAAGTAACGAAGTTACAGTATTACTCCCTCCATTAAAATTTATAGAGCGTATTACAGATTTGGATTTATTGTTTAATATAGAACGCACATAATTTCCAATGTTATTTTAGTGAGATCTTTCCTATAGTACCCTCATTTAAAGCATGCATATATGCGTGTGATTAAGTTCATTTGAAACATTAATTGTCTCCTCCACCAATTAAGTCAAGGGTAAATTTGTAACTTGACTATTGCCCTTGGTCTTGGAGCCCATCTCTAATGCGCCCTGTAAATCCTAACAGAGGGAGTACTAAAGTAACTTTCGGGATGAACTACATGTAACTTTCGCTATCCATATACAAAGAACGTTCACTCCCTCCCCCATCTCTTATTTGTCTCATGGCATTTTTAGCGGAGGCTATAAAACAGAATATTTTCTATATTTAGAGTTTCTTGTTCTTTAGCAGAGTCTCTATTTCAGCCTTTAAATTTAGAGTTTCTTTCTCTCAGCCTCTAAATTTGGAGGCTCTCTATATCAACCTCTATAGTTTCTCTGTGTAGAGGTTCTGCTGGAAAGGATGGAAATATAGAGAGCGAATAGTAATTTAGAGGGAATGTATAGAGATCTGATTTTATACCATCTGCTAGAGATGCTCTCATCCCATTTCCTCCCTGACTCCCTCTATCTACAACGAGCAATCTCACTCCCCCTCTCTCTCTCTCTTTTTAAAAGTCATGCTTATTTCTCCTCACTTTATACCTATACCCATGCTCTCTCAATTTTCTTCGTGGTTCCCTCTTTGTCCTATTTCTTCTTTTATTTGTTCACGATTGTGCGTTCATGATAGTGCCTCTCCTAGCTCGGCTCATTTTCTTCATTCATTTTGTTGATCGAGCCTCTCTTGGTTCGGTTTGTTTCCTTGTTTGTTCACTCGTTCATGAGCATGCCTCTCTCGGCTCGCCTTGGCATTGTGGCTCACTCGTTGTCCTATTCCATCTTTTCTTTGTCGTTCATCACCGCATCTCTTCTAGCTCGACTCGCTCTTTTCACAACACGCTACCAAGCATCGGCTAAGCAACCGCGCCCCCCGTCGCTGCTAACCTGAGCACATACCCACCCGCTGGAATGACTCGACCGACTCGCTTGCATCCATACCACTGGAATTTAGGCTCACTACTCCTCGTCTTATTGATTTATCTGACTTATCTTTGTTTAAATTAAAAATAATTTGGTTTTTTTGAATCCTTTTTGTCTACCTTAAAGACTGGTCTGAAAGTTTGAAAACACTAGTCTAGATAAGTCAGATAGGTTAAGTTGAAAAGAACATGGCCTTAATCCATGAATATAAATGAGACACCCTTGAAAGCAGAGATATTTCTCACGCAATGAATAATTGCATTGGCCAATTAGGCGTATATATAGGAGAGGTTACAACCAAGGAAGAGATCACACGGGATCAATCTAATCCTAGTCATACCAAATATAACCTATTAGCCAAATACAGAGACAGTCCAAGGCTGGACCGTAGGCGATACAGGTCATGCATGAGTGCACGTCTAACACAAGATGGGCCGAGTACTGGGCCATGCATACGTGCATGGCTAACACTCCCCCGTAGTCGAAACGGTAGATGGCCGGACGTTGAGACTGGACCGAAATTCTGTGAAGACAGTTGGTGGCAACCCTTTGGTGAAGATGTCCGCGTACTGTGACGAGGTAGGCACATGAAGCACGCGAACCTGGCCCAATGCAACATGCTCGCGAACAAAGTGTAGATCGATCTCCACATGTTTGGTCCGCTGGTGCTGAACCGGATTGGTGGAGAGATACACTGCGCTGATGTTGTCACAGTAAACCAGAGTAGCGCGATCGAGGGGAGAGTGAAGTTCCATCAGGAGCTGGCGGAGCCACGTGGCCTCAGCAACGCCATTTGCCACAGCACGATACTCGGCTTCTGCACTGGAGCGGGACACGGCGGGCTGGCGCTTGGAGGACCAGGAAATGAGGTTATCACCGAGGAAAACACCATAGCCTGATGTGGACTTCCGAGTATCGGGGCAGCCGGCCCAGTCAGCATCAGTGTAGACGACCAAAGTGGCCGGGGATGTCCGGTGCAGGAGGAGACCATGATCGAGCGTGCCACGGAGGTAGCGAAGAATACGCTTCACCAGGGCGAGGTGGGGTACTCGAGGATCATGCATGAACAGACAGACCTGCTGAACAGCATAAGTAATGTCAGGGCGAGTGAACGTCAGATACTGCAAAGCACCAGCGAGGCTCCGATAGTCGGTGGCATCATCAACAGGATCATCGTCGGCAGAGAGCTTCGAGTGCGTGTCAACTGGAGTGCTGCAAGGTTTACACTCAGACATGCCCGCGCGCTCGAGAATCTCAAGAATGTAGTGACGCTGAGATAGATGCATGGTGCCATTCTGTCTTGTTACTGAAAGGCCCAGAAAATGATGCAGTGGACCAAGGTCCTTCATGGAGAACTCCTGCTGAAGCGCCGTAATGGTGCGGCGGAGAAGAGCATCCGAGGAAGCGGTGAGGACGATGTCATCAACATAGAGCAGGAGATAGACTGTCTCAGTGCCACGGCGAAAAATAAACAGCGACGGATCTGACTTGGCTTCAACGAAACCCAATGAGAGGAGGTGTGTAGCAAACCGATTGAACCAAGCACGGGGCGCTTGCTTGAGGCCATAAAGAGACTTGTTGAGGCGACAAACATAATCAGGATGAGCGGGATCGGCAAAGCCAGAGGGCTGTACACAGTAGACCGTCTCAGAGAGAGTGCCATGAAGAAATGCATTCTTGACATCAAGTTGATGAACGGGCCAGTCACGAGAGAGAGCCAGAGTCAGAACTGTCCGTATGGTTGCCGGCTTCACCACAGGGCTGAAAGTCTCATCGAAGTCAATGCCGGGGCGTTGTGAGAAACCCCGAAGCACCCATCGGGCTTTATAGCGATCAAGAGACCCATCTGGATGAAGCTTGTGGCGATAAATCCATTTGCCAGTGACTAAGTTGACACCAGGTGGCCGAGGAATAAGATCCCAAGTATGGTTTGCCTGGAGGGCAGAAAATTCTTCAGTCATTGCAGCGCGCCAGTTGGGATCTGCAAGAGCTCCACGGTAGGTCTTGGGAATCAGCGAGAGACTTGCAGCATGCAAGTTGAGCCGGTCGGCCGGAAGGCGGAAACCAGATTTGCCCCTGGTGGTCATGCGGTGAGCATTGGTCACCGGAGGAATGGGGACCACGGCAGGAGGCCCCCCCGTGCGGCTGTGGGCGGCTGGGGCCATATTTGTGGGTCCAGGAGCTATGTCAGTCGTGGCGGCGTCTGAGCCAGGCGGACATGCGTCGATGGAGGGCGCCAAGCCGGCACCGCTAGCAGCAACCCGTGGCGAGAGGCCGACGGGGGCAGCAGGGCGGTTTGGGCGGGCGATGAAGCGCTTGGGCCGGCTCCACCGGGAATGGCCCACGATAGAGGGCCGGTGGGAGCAATCGGGCCAAGCGGATAGCTTGGGCCGGCTTTGCTGGCAGCGGCCCGAGGCGAGAGGCCATCGGGGGCAGCGGAGCTGGGCCAAGCGGTGTCGAGCGGCTGGCACCGATGGCTGGTAAGGAGACAGTAGAAGCGGCAGCCGGAGACGGTCTGAGAACTCAGAAACGAGCGCTAGCTAACGGCGGCGTGGGAGACTCCATGTCCAGCAAGAAATCCAGGTTAGTATCACCAGTTGGCGTGGCCGCCATATCGACAAAGGGAAAAGAATCCTCGTCGAATGTGACATGCCGAGAGATGATGATCCGGTTGGAGCTCATGTCAAGGCACCGATAACCCTTGTGCTCAGAGGAGTAGCCAAGAAATGTGCACAGCGTGGAACGCGGTGAGAGTTTGTTGGCAACGGTAGCAGAAAGGTTTGGGTAGCAGCGACAGCCGAACACACGAAGGTGGGTGTATGAGGGTGGAGATCCATACAAGGCTTGGTGAGGGGTGGAGAACTGGAGAGTTTTGGTGGGGTGGCGATTTATGAGATAGGTTGCGGTGTGTAAAGCCTCAACCCAGTACGGCGGAGGCATGCCAGCTTCAATGAGGAGGGTGCGGACGACATTATTAATGGTCTGGATAGAATGCTCAGCCTTGCCATTTTGCTGAGATGTGTAGGGACATGACATGCGGAGGGAAACACCGTGGGTGAGAAAGAACGTACGAGCCGAGAGATTGTCGAACTCACGGCCGTTGTCGCATTGGACCATTTTAATGGTGGTGTCAAACTGTGTGCGTACATACGCAAAAAAATGGGAGAGGGTGGCAAAGGTGTCCGACTTTAGGCGTAATGGAAAAGTCCAGAAAAAATGGGAGCAATCATCAAGAATAACCAAATAATACTTATAACCGGAGACACTAGCAACAGGGGAGGTCCACAAGTCACAATGTATTAAATCGAAATTCTGAGTAGCACGAGAGTTTGACAACGTAAAGGGTAAACGAATGTGGCGCCCCAACTGGCATGCATGACATAGAGTGTCAGTGGGGCCATGAGTACAAGAAATAGCGGTGGAGCGAGCTAAATGATGAAGAGCATCGGCACCAAGGTGACCAAGACGACGGTGCCAGAGGGTGGTGCTGGTGGCGAGCATGGCTTGTGGAGCAGGTGGTGACGGCAACAGTGGATAGAGATCGCCCGAGCTATTGCACCTGGCTATCACGCTCCTGGTGCGAAGGTCCTTCACAGAAAGACCATATGGGTCAAACTCAACGGAGCAATTATTGTCAATCGTAAAACAACGAACAGAAATTAGGTTTTTGATGATGTGAGGAGTGACTAGCACGTGGTGAAGTGTGAGAGGACCGTGTGCAGCGGGAATGATGGTGGAGCCAACTGAAGTGATGGGAATCAAGGAACCGTTGCCAACGACAATGTTAGACGGAGAGGAACAGGAGGGGTGGGAGACAGAGAGGTTACCGGCATCAGATGTGAGATGATTACTGGCACCCGAATCCATGTACCAGGTGGTGGAGGGTGGTGGAGTCAGCTGCATGGTGCTGAACGCACTGGCAAGCGCGGCCTGATCCCAGCCGCCAGGGCCGCCCATGGCCGGAGCGGGATGCTGAGGCAGGCCGGGAAAGCCCATGGGGTAGCCATGCGGTCCCTGCATGGGACTCGGCAAAACCACGCTAGGGCCGTAGCAGGCGTCAGACAGGTCCCAGACCACCGGCGGCTGGCGACGCCGGCGTGCGGCGCTAAGCGCTGGAGCGCGTGGGCGCAGCGCGTTCTACGGGCCGACGAGGCGCAGAACCACCGAGTCCCTGGTGCCGCAGACCGGCGAGCGGACCGCACAAATGCCGCCGAGGATTGAAGAAGGAGGGCCACCACCCCGCCTCGGTGTGACGATCGCCGCCGCCGTTACGATTGTTGCGGCGTCGACGATTGTTGGTGCGGTTGCCGCCTGCCGTGAGCTGGTTGCCGCCACCGCCGTGGTCAGGCCGCGATTGCGGTACTGGCGTTAGGCGCAACGGTGGTGCAGAGTGGGGCGCCACTGTGGAGGCGGTCGTAGCGCCACCGCCGGGCGAAGCGAAGCGCCGTGGAGAGAGGGCGTGGAGGCCCTTCGCTTTGTCGTTGGTGAGTTCCTCAAGCAGGAGATCGTTACGGACTTTGTCGAAGGAAGGGAACGGCGTTTGGCGCTTGATGAAGGACGCCACGTTCGCAAATCGATCGTTGACGCCGCGGAGAGTAGCCAACACGAGGGTCCGATCAGGGACGGGTTCGCCGAGGCTACCAAGCTGATCTGCCATGGATTTAAGGCGACGACAATAATCAGAGATGGTTAGATCACCTTGGGCAAAAGTGCGGAACTCCGTGTCGAGCAGCAGGGCACGGGTTTCCTTGTTGCCAAGGAACATGTCCTCGAGAGCGAGCCAGACTGCTCGACTGGTGGGCTGATGATCGGGGTCGCTGGAGGTCATGACAATCTCAAGAAGATTGGCTGAGATGGTGCCAAGGATCCAAGAGATCACGACGCAATCCATGCGATGCCAGGGCGCAACGTCGGGGTGAACATCATCGGAGAGTACGTGGTCGGTGAGGGCGTACTTCCCGAGAGTGATGAGATGGAGACCGCGCCACTTGAGGTAGGAGGTGGAGCCGACTTCAAGGACCATGGGAACAAGAGCCTTGATGGTGGTGAGGGCGACCGCCTGCGCATGGAGATTGACGATGAGGAGGGCGTCGGCTTCATCGGCGAGGCGATGACGCTCGGCTTCCTCACGTTCAGCGGCGAGGCAACGTTGTTCAGCCGCGGCTTCGGCGTCGGCGATCGTCGGGCTTCATCGGCGCGGCGCTGGTCGTCGTCGAGCACGCCGCACGAAAGCGGCGCGCAGACTCTTCGACTTCCTTGCGGAGCGCGCCGAAGTTCGATGGCGTCGCCATCATCGAGAAGAGGCGAGGTAGTAGATGAAAACGAAGAACGGGCGACGATCACAACACGGATCAAAAGAGTCACGTGAAGAGTCGCCGGGGTTGGACGTCTTGGCGGAGCGCCAAGACTGGTGGCAGCGGCGATCAGGAGGATCGGCGCGGCATTGGCAGCGGAAGGAACACGGGAGAGTCCCGGTCTCGTGATACCATGAAAGCAGAGATATTTCTCACGCAATGAATAATTGCATTGGCCAATTAGGCGTATACATAGGAGAGGTTACAACCAAGGAAGAGATCACACGGGATCAATCTAATCCTAGTCATACCAAATATAACCTATTGGCCAAATATAGAGACAGTCCAAGGCTGGACCGTAGGCGATACAGGTCATGCATGAGTGCACGTCTAACACAAGATGGGCCGAGTACTGGGCCATGCATACGTGCATGGCTAACAACCCTGTTGAGTCCTAAGGGTCTCGAACGCGGGCAAGCGAGGCATCCACCGCTTGCCCTTGCTACTCACCACTGGGTCATAATCCAGTCCTCTGAATCTACGTTTATAATATTAATGTATGCAAGTTGGCCAACAACAAGTCCTTGTGACTAGCGGATAAGCCTCTCGCGACTGCGGGGGAGACAAAAAAGGCGGAGCGAAGTGAAGAGCGCCGGCCGACCTAGATCCGGCCGGCTCACCTGCGCCGCCGCCTTTCGCCATCGCCGATCTCGGGAGGCGGCGGATCTAGGTCGGGGCTTGTATAGCAGTAGGTTTTGGAGTAGGAGAGGGCTAGTTTTTAGGTATTTTTGGCCGGAGGCGGGAGCGGATGCGGAGAGCGCGTGGGTCTTCGTCTCCGACGGCGATGGTCTCGGCGCCGTCGCGGATGCTCGTCTGCTCGTTGTCGTCGTGCTGCGGGGCGGCATCATCGGCATCAATAAGGAAGTCTTCAATGCAGGTGAGTTCATCGAAGCTATTTTGGGGATGAAGTTCAAGGAAGACCTCTCTGATCCGGGGACGGATCGGGTGAGGGAGAGGAAGAGCCTCGACGAGGGATTTGCTTTGGGCGATCTCCAAATCGTTCGGCGTCGTGTTCTTCGCGAGTGGGCAAGTGGGGGATGTGTGATTTGGGTCTTTTGTGTGGAGGGGTGCCGGGGGTGTGGTGGTTCGCCGGTGATGAGGTCCACTCCGGCGTGCGGTGCCGTCGTCTTCTTGGCTTCACATTCCTTTTTTTTGGCCGTGTTGGAGCTTAGGTCCTTGATGCTTATGATCATCTTGGATGATCTACTTGTTGTTTTTATCTCCTTTTTCCGCCCTTTGAGGCTCGGCCAGGAGGAGGTGAGCTTTGTTGCGTCGTCGACGTGGGCGGAGTTGGAGGTCATCGCCGGTGAGGGGATTTGGGGAAGAAGCGCGGTCTACCTTGCAGATAGGTCCTTCGAGGGTGTGAATGTAATTTTGTTTTTAAGAATGGACTTGTTTGTAATATGCATGAGGTTATGTGAATGAAGTGAGTGATACACTGGTGCCCTTCTCAAAAAAAAATAAATTAATGTATGCAAATCTAAATATTTGATAAGATATAGTTAGCTAACGTTTTAGAAGTTTAACCGCATGTATTCAAAACAATATTCTCAGGAGGCCACGTGGACATATCAAAGGATCTTTTTGTCAAGTTTGGTATTCTGAGCATCTTGAGCCAACCTGGTTTTGAAGATGAGGGGGAAAAAAAAAACTAGAGACCGGTAGTCAGATTGCTGAGTCCAAGAAAGGAGAGATGCCATAGCCATAGGCAACCTGCGATTCCTCTCTTGGGTCGCTGCCCCCACCGAGACGACGATGACGACGACGGCGGACTGCTAGCCCTCGCTGAGACTAGGGTTTAGCGGTCCATGGCCGGCGGCTCTCCTCTCGCTTCAATCAGATCACGGTACCCATCGCCACTCGTGTAATGCCATGTTTGATTCGCCGCTTATTAATCACTCCCATGTCAATAGCTCCACGCCACGGGTTCGTGCACATGCCCATCTGGGTCGTGGAATTGGAAAATACCATGGTGCACGTCGCGCTGCTGCGTTTTTCTCTCGCTTTTTTCCAAAGGGGGGATGAAAGTCAATCTCATGATCTCTGCAACATATATGCCAAAAAACTTGAGATGCGTTTTGCCTTTTTAAGATGTTTCTATGATATCTTGTACCGTTTCCCAAAAGTTTCAAAGCCAGGCGAAATCAAAACCGAACATTTCAAATTTGTCGTTCAAGCACATAAGATAGGGGGATGCGATCGTCATCGTAGAACCAAGTAGACTCAACAGAGTATTCCTGCTTTTTAATTTTCATTTTTTAAAAAATAGAATAGAGTTCTCGCCTCTACATCGTGAGAAGTTTCAAATACGATGTACACAACTTTAAATATACAACACACCATCTTAACTAGATGGATGAGAATAAATAACCTCACTCTTATTACTTGTCTACAAGCTTATCTCTATTACACATTTACATGTTATTTTTATTTCTTCCCACTTTTATCATAATTGTAACCGGTCATACTATAGCACATTAGCACCCACAGCTGTAGTTTTGGTCATATCCAGTGCTAACTCTATTTTCTGACCCTATTTCACTATTTACCTCATGGCCCTATTTTTCCAATTCCTATGTTTACCTTTTTTATGTTTTATCCAAACATTATTTTCAGTATTTACAGCTCCATTTCTATCATTATAAGAGCATCTCTGTAATGTAGTCTTCTATATCTTGTAAACTTAGAATAGAGTAAATTAATCTGCAGGCTTAATCTTTAAGAGTGTAATCTTTAAGAGTGTAGTATAAAGTGTGAAGAAATTTTAGAGTGTTGGATAGAATAAGTAGTGGATAGTGTTAGAGAGTGGGAGGATAGAGTAGATGATGTGGATGATCTAATACATTTCTATAGTAGTAATGCTAACAGTAATAAAGGTATAGGTCCACTATGGGAGATACCCTGTCCGTATAGCAATATAGGAGGCCATCATCTTGTGTTCTTTCCATGACCTTGGAAACAGGGCAAAACAAATTTAAAAAATAAAAAAGTTGGTTTCACTTTAGCAGAAGCCTACATGGCTACCACCTCCTCGGGTCCAACTCCAACACGACCAGCGGCCAGAGACGTAACTCCAGCTTGCCTCATCCTCGAGAAGAGAAACGATACTCCTAGATAGCACAGCACAGCACAGCACGGCCGCCGCTAATTAAGAGTTTAACCTCCCTGATTAGCACTAAACAAAGCCAGGCCGTCCAATCCATTGGAGCAAACAAAACACCCCAACCGCCTTGTCCGTACCGAGCGACCTCCGCAGCGTCCATCCAAAGCACAAGACGACAAAACACTTGCAAGGCACAGCTGAGCCGTAGAAAATTTCGGCTCAAGAAGACAAAAACTTGGATAAAAAAAGGGAGGATTTCGAATTTTAAGTTTGATTTTTTGAAAAATAGGCCGTGAAATTGAGAGTATCGGTAGAATCTCTCGTCTCCTCTTCCATGGTAGAGTACGTACATCTCACAAGACGACGCAGAAACGGCAAAAAAAAAAAAAGGGAAATGCTTCCTCCTCTTTGTGCTGCTCCTTGCCTACGCTACACCCGGTGCACCGTGAAACCGGTGGACCAGGACTAGAGAGTACGCGACGCGAGCCGTCGGGGTCACTGGGCCTCGCCGCCGGCGAGGAGCCACCGGTCCATGGGCACGCACTGCGCCTTGTGGGCGCGCTTCCAGTCGAGGGCCTGGCACGCGCGGGAGCAGTAGTTGGCCGCACCGCACACGGAACACCGCCGGAACTCGTGCCGCCGTGTTTCTCTCCGCCCGCACCGAACGTGGGAGCACAGACGGAGCTCGCCGCCGGCGCTCTCGCCCGTGCCTGCAGCCTCGGCGGCGGGCTTCTTGGTGTCCGCTTGCCCGCCGCGCGACACCCACCAGTCCACCATGAAGAGGTTCGCCGGGTGGGGCTCCGCCTCCGGGAGGCTCCAGCCGAAGTCTGAGAGGAGCGGGCAGCCGCCCCCGCTGCCGAGGGGGAGCGCAGCGAAGGAGCGGTGGGAAGCGGCGGCGGCGAGGGCGAGGGAGAGCTCGCGGGCGTTCGCGGCGACAAGGAGGCGGCGGCCCTCGGCGGGGTCGCGGCGCACGCCGTAGCCGTCCTGGAGGCAGTGCCCAAGCTCGCGGAGCGCGTCGACGTGGCCCAGAGCGGCGGAGCGCGCGCACAGCGCCGCCCCAGCGCGCAGGTCGCGGTCCGACTTGGCGCCCCCGCTCCCGTTGAACTGTATGACCGCCAGCGAGTACAGCGCCGCCGCATGCCCGCCCACCGCCGCCCTCGCCAGCAGCGCCGCGCCGCCGCTCCGGCTACCCAGGCAATAGAACCGGATCTGCATACGCGCAAATACTCATTAGCTCCAGGCTCCAGCTGCTCCACATCTCACCATGCATGTCTAGGGTTTCTTAGACGCTCCGTACGTACCATGCCGAGAATGTAGCAGGCCTCGAGATTGCCGGCGTCGGCGCAGCGCTTCAAGAACCGCTGTGCCTGCTCCGACCAAGCAGCCGCCTTGACGGCCAGCGACGCTGGCGAGGCCTTGGCGAACACCATGTCATGCCGCCCGAGCCCGTTCAGCCTCTTGCACCTGCAACGCCACAGATAAGACGATTTCAGTGGCCATCCTTGGCTTCTCCACTTTATCCTTATCCCATCCCCAACCATTCCACAAATTGCAAAGCATCCTCTGTCTCCGACCAACTCGCGAGAGGGCCTTTGCAATTCGATGAAAGACGAGGTGTTCCTGGGCAAGCGAGCTTGAGGAAGAAGGAAGCGAGGAGCGGGCGTACGTGAGGAGGACGGAGAGGAGGTCGGACGGGGAGGAGGCGGAGGCACCGAGCTTGGTAAGGATGGAGAGAACGAGGTCATCAGGAAGCTCGTCCAGGTAGTCCGGGCCCCCGGCCTGCCGCTTCCTCGGCCTGCCGCCGGGGCACTCACCGGCGGCGGCTGGCTGCGCCAAGGACCTCTTCCTCTTCTGTCCCGCCCCCGCCGGCTCGCCGCCGGTGTGATAGAGCGAGCCGCTCCTCGTCCTCATGTCTCCCTCCTATGCGCGGGCCGTCGCAGCCGGGGAAGAAGGGTAAACGACGGCGAGGAGGAGCGGTGCAGCGGTGCTGCGGCGGTGGTGGTAGTGGTAACGGCAATGGTGTGGTAAAGGCAGAGCAAGACGCTCCGGCTTTTATACACGGGAGGCGTGCAATCAGGCCGTACCAAGCCGTGGGTGGGGGTGGGGCGGGCCCAGATGTCAGACGAGAGAGGGAGGACAGCCTTGGGTTTTCACATTTTTATCTCCTGCTTGGCAGTGGTCTGACTGGTAGCAAGCAGCAGCATGAATGCAATGCCTCTGCACTCTGCAGAGACATGAATGCTGCTCAACTTTGAAAGCCCAGCCTTTTG
This sequence comes from Olyra latifolia, assembly GCA_036346145.1. Taxonomy (NCBI): domain Eukaryota; kingdom Viridiplantae; phylum Streptophyta; class Magnoliopsida; order Poales; family Poaceae; genus Olyra; species Olyra latifolia. The sequence goes on along the minus strand of CM070523.1, from coordinate 4,046,181 downwards.
CAAAAGAAAGCCTGGGACAAAAATGAAGGACAGTTTCACTTTCGTATATTGATATGTAAACTGTGGGTATACTGTGGAGTACTACTGCACTGGTTGTACTCATACATACAACGGGATACCGTAATACCGTATGTATAGGAGTATCAAACGGATACGATATACTGCAAGTGCAGTGGAGTGCTGTACAGCATTTTCTTTCCCCAGATACGTAAGTTTACCTGGACCGCTGAGTTCTTTTTTTTTTTTTTTTTTTTGAGAAGGGGTAAGATTTCATTCATAGCTCAACCACAAAGAGAACCCAATTACAACGGCAACCCAACGAACTTCGTTAACACCGACGAACGGCGAGGCCGGTGCCGCGACAATCCTCATCACCTCCAGCCACAAGCGACGGAATAAAAGATCAAAATCAAAAATAATCGTGGAAGAATAACTACCCGTCAGTACCACAACGGAGGAACGAAACATCGAACGACCGACGACAACCAAACCCAACGCCAAGATCGACTCAGTGTCGGGAAACGTCGTCTAAAGAACCACAACCAAGCGACCCACTGCGAAGAAGCGGCGCCAAAGACGACGACCGCCGAGAAGCTTCCCGCCGAGGCTCTCCTTATTCCTCCTCCGATTCGTCACGCGGCGGGAGGTCTCTTCCCAACTCGATTTCAATCTCACCTTTAGATCGGGAAGAGTCGCCGCAAACTTGTTGAAGACGAAAGCGACGAAAGCAGACCAATAATGCCGAAACCGCCGCCATATGGAAGCCACCGCTGCTGGCCACTCGCCACCAAATCTGCAGCTTCCTACCAAAAACCTCTACTACCTAACCCTATGCTACCCTAACAGTACTACCTATGAGGTCCCGCCTGAGAGCCTCGCTTTCACTGCGTGGTTCAAGGCCACCGGCGGGAGGAGCGGCCAGATCTCGGCCGGCCGCACAAAAGCTCGCCTAATCCTCACGAACACATCAAGGTAGGGCCAAAATCCTAAACTTGGAACTAGTACTAATACATCCTTCCACCAAGACCGGCCTCCTCCCAACTCCGTGTGGCCGCAGCAGTCAAGAACGGCAGTGAGTCGGCGGATCTCGGCGGAGGGAACGCTCTCCTTTTTTTTCGCCCTGGAACCAGTGGCTCTCTACTGTACCCGAAGACTCCCGAAGACCCCCGTTGAGTTCTTAATTGAATAGTGGAGTACTACTAGGGTGCTGCTAAGGGTTACGAAAAACCGAAAAAAAGTCAGGAATAAAGTGTCTGTTACATGTGCTAATCGACTTTAATCGGGTTTACCATATGATCTTACCTGTTTTTAAAGAGTATCTAGAGACATCTCAATAAGTGTGTCCGATTGTCTCAGCTCTATCACTATTTATTACTACATCAATCCTTCCGCTATTCACAACCTCTATATTCAGGTTCTATTTGACAACAAAGTATTTTTATAGTTTTAAGGCAAAACCATGATTTCTAAAAATATCGTAGTTTTCAAAACCATGAGGTGTTTAGATGACCAAAAAATATTCCATTTCAAAACCATGGTTTAGTAAAAACCATGTTATTTTTGAAGTATTTGAAACTCCATTTTAAGCTAAAGTTTTTTTATGGTTTAGCTCTCACTAGCTCTTGTGTTTGATCAATTTTATCATCCTAAAAACCATGTATCCAAACATGTGATAGTTCCAAGGAATAGAGAGTTTAGTGGAGTTTGGTGAAACTATGGTTTTCATATATACATAATTGCAAACTCTACTATTACAAAACCATAGTTTCTCAAAACCATATATCTAAACAGAACCTCAGTATTTACTGTTCTATCACTATTTACCCGTTGCAAAACCAGGAAACCACCGCCTCTGGCTCTGGCTCTGCGGTTTTTTGTCAAAGTGAGCAGAAGTTAAGCCCTGTGCGGTGCTCCGGTGCACGGTTGGTTTGAGTAGTTGTTTGATGGTTTCTTTTTTTCAGGTTAGTTAATTGATGCTTGTTGCCACCGCGTTGCTCCGGCACACGATGGAACGGATCGATACTTCCCCGGCCGCTATACACGTGCGCGGCAAGGAGATGGCGGCAGAGCGGTCGCCTCTCATCTCGGCATCACCGGTGCGGCGGGGCAGGTGGGCGGCTCGGCCTCGGCCGGCCGGCCGCCGGCCGTGCGGCGCCAATGCGCGCGGCGGTGGCGTTGGGGGTGGTTGGGCATCCTAGGGGTCTCGGGCCTCGCGTAATCGGATGGGTGAAATGACTCTGGTGCGCAGCGCGGCGCCATGCGAGCGGGCGGAGTGCGGCGCGGGTGGTGATCTCCATGTGTCGCGCCTCGGGTTCCTCCCTCCTACCGCGCTCTGACCCTGACGCCTACCCTTCTTTTATTGCTGCCATTGCCCTTGACATCTCCGTCGTCGTCGTCTCCGGACTCTCGGCTCCACTCCTCCTCGATTTCTTTCTTTATCCGCTGCTGCCAAGAGGAGGACTGCACAGCTGCAGAAGAGCACCACGGGCTTCTTCTCTCTTCTCCTCTCAAAGAAAATTGATTTGATTCCGATGCACATAGGAGGAGCTCCACTCCGTTGCTTTTTTTTTCTTTTCTTCTTTTCGCTGAAATGTGATGCATGTGTTGTCGCAGTGCCTTGCCTGGCCAGCCCAGCGATTCTTTCACAAAGTGGTTGAGTGACGGTCTCGAGGGAAAAATATATTTATATTGTGTCGTCATATGCTTAAACAGGTGACCTATTAAGATACTTATTTTAGGTTTCTACTGCTAGGAGACCTATATTTGATACTCTCTATTCTATATTTTTTTTAGGTTTAGGTATTTTGTTGAATAGAATAGAAATATAGGTATGAAATTTTTAGATAAATAGAGATATGAGTATCCTATTTTTGGTATTGTTGCTGCAGATAGTCTCTGAGGTCGAAATTAATTAAGGCAGAAATTTAGTACATAAAATCTGTAATTAGATCATATGAATTTATAAATTTAAAAAGTTAGTAGAACCCTCAGATAAATCCATCTGTATCTTAGGCTCTTAGCCCTATCCTTTTTAGTGAAAAGCTAGGAAGTTATAATACAAAAGGTTGTGTACCGTCAACGGGAGATTAGAGAGTCTAAGAAATTATTAAAAAATAGTTTTAAAAGCTTTGAAGAAAACATGAAGAGATGTTTGGTTGCCTGTATATGGCTTGGCTAGGTCTATGGGATACAGTAGGATGATGTTTGGTTCCCTGTATTAATGGATAAGCCTGACTTATAGATGCAAATACATCCACTCAGTAAGGCTATAGAGAATGATACGGGCACGTTAACACCTAAACATGCATTGATTCTATCCCAAGCTCTCATGTGCATGATGGTGAAGAATTCACTGTTGAAAGCTTCGCAAGTGCATTGCCAGATGGAAAGGAATAACAAACAAGAACAGAGAACTAAAAAAACAACATCAACAGAAGGTTGAAGTACTGTAGCACGAGCCACGGTAACGGTGATATAGTGCATGGCTGGAGTAGGTCACAAGGAATATAGAGGAAAAGGAAAGTTACACGAAGGAAATCAAATATCTCCATCATTTGGCAAGCAAATGAATTGTTTGGCATGGAAAAGAAGGCTTTTAGTATGATTAATTTTGTTTCCGAAGAAATGATGGTTCATGAAAGGAAAGTGGATGTGTGAACAGTAGCTTGGCTCCCCTATATGTATTGTAACATATCCATCGTTTGTAAAGGAGACCATGTTATTTTCAAGACAACCAATGTTACTTATTTTAGGGTTTATGCTACACGCTGTCTCTTGTGAATTGGAGGACTTTCTTGAGAGTACCTCTATTGTTCTTGTGATTTTCGTGTCTTGCAGAAAGAACGTCACGTCTACCTTTACATAGTCGGGTAGACGAGGATCAAAGCGTGTTCTTGGGCAAATTCATTTGTCGCAAGTTACTGTATTGAGATAGTGGTTGGCATCATCGGTTCATTAGAGTTCACGGATCCGAGCTATCTATTGATCCTACGCCGTAAAGATTGGGTAGCCCTGTATCAAAGAAACTTGGATTTTGTTCACATCCCATGTGTCTGACTCACACGGGCTCTGATATATCTTAGCATCTCTCATTTCTTGTATCCATATGATGAAATCAACCAAATAACTACACAACAAAACTTCCAACGAAAGTTGGAATACTTCCATTATCTAAAAAAAGCTGCAATGACCCTCCAAAGTTTCTCAAATAAGGAAAACCAGTCCTCATACAGATGGAGTAGCCGTGATTCGGTTCACAAGGAGCAGGCACATCGTTGAACCTCATTAACAAATCTTTGTGTATATGTGTTAGATTACTATATCAATTCTTCTCTCATCGTAGCGGTTCATTGGCATCAATCGTCACATTATTGGTTCCATGCCAAAGGAACGATATTTATTTTTCTGGTCTAAATTTATTTTTCCTAGTGCGGGAAGAATAAGAGTAAGTGAAGGGTGTTCTAATTGTGCGCAACTATTTATAGTATAAAACGGAGAAACAGAAAGGACACAACTGTTTCGCCTAAAAAGACGCGCTCATAGATCGTGGCCTGACACGTGTGGCGAGATTCTCGCAGGGTGTTACCATAGGTGTTATGTACAATGTAACCATTGAAGAGAACGTTATCCACCCGATCCTTGCTTGGATCGGGTAAGTTTAGCTCGTGCTCGGCGGTTTAAGCTCACTCCTGAGCATGACTTGCTTGGATGAGGCAGTAGTGCTTCGCTACCATTTTCGAATCCGCTTTCAAATTTTTAGGCTCAAGGAGAAGGCCCGACAAAGTATCTTTTCATTTAAGCCTCAGGGCTAGCTATCGGGGATTGGATAAAATACACTGACAGTTGGGTCCCATACACGACTTACTCCTGGGAGGAGTGGACCTTTTTACTCATGAGTCATTATGTGGGTCATCTTGGGCCTGGGGGGGGGGGGTTGCTTTGAGACGATTAGCCCGGAGTCCTTAGTTGTCTTCAGAATCATTTAATATCCAGAGCCTGATGCCTTCTGATATGGATGTTTCTTGAGACACAAATTAGCATGTTTATAGAATATATTTGTAAATTCGGTAGGATTTTAGGATATTCGGATAGGTTCCCCAGGTCTTGTAGGATCAGGACCATGTCTACCTTATACTATAAATACCCCCCAGGGGAGGGGGAGGGCATGGACATCGACTAACATCGAGATACAATCTTGTTGCAATAACATAAACGCACACATACGACTGGAGTAGGGTTATTATCTCTTATTAGAGAGGCCCAAACCAGAATAAATCTTTGTGTCCAATTTACTCTTCATCTCGGCGAATCCATACATCTATGACAAAGGCCCTTTGACAGGAAGAGGTTGTTTGGTCCCTCAGTCAGCAAGTAACTCGGTAGAGAATCTATTTTCCAATCGTTAACAAGTTTTATATATGTACAGTGTGGATGCTTAATTAATTCGTGCATATTTCATATGAAAACAAGCGAACTAGTTTAATTCAAAGTCACGCAACCAGGAATGGGATGTATAGACGTTACCTCACTGAACTTGTTATGAACAATTCGTGCCAGCACCCATGGTCAACGCTTGCACAATGCCCCCACACCGTTGTGGCGCGGACAAAGGGTTTATATTTAGTGTAGGGTTATCACTAATGCTCTTTTACTTACATTAAACTAAACATGGGCCGTTTATTCGTGGCGACCCAAACGGTTTAATCTGAGTATACTACAACTGAATATGTAGATAGTAGCACTCCTCTAATTGAACGACTGGATCTAAATATACTGCCACAATATGCTCTCTCCCATAATTTACCTAAAAGAGCTCTATTACTAATACATTTATTTTAAAATAATATATTTAATTAAATAAAAACCAACGTGCAGCCACCATGGCCCCTTAATTTACAGCATCGGCTAGCTAGGTAGCCCACGGATGATCCACGCGCGACCAAGGAATTACAAGAGTACCGTGGTGCGCGGGGAAAAGGAGCGGCCGAGGTGGTTAAACGTGGAGGCGTGCGTGACCCGGAGGCCGGGGCCATTTCACGCGATCCCGTGGCCGGAGAGGATAAGCCGAGGCGCGCGCCAAGCCACTAGCCGCGCCGGAACCCAATCCCAATCTGGACGAGATCTCACCTGCGAACTCCGCCTCCGTCCACCATACGATGCGCTGCACGCTGCACCCAAGCCATCCGTCCATCCATCCGCCCGCCCGATTCCAATCAACCCCGCGTCGTCGTGCTCCTGCTGCGTGCATGCGACCTGGACCTGTCGTCTCTCATCTCCACAAATCGGCCGCGTCTGCGTCTGCGTCTGCGTCTGATCTGTATGCTCGCAACTCCGGGCCCGTACGTGTCTCCCCTCTACGCTAGATGGCTCGGTGCATGTGGTAATTAACGTCTACGAGATAAAAAAAAAATTTAAAAAGTAATAAAAAAGTCAGATAAGTCAATATTAGTCAGATACGTCACGAAATAAGTCAGATAAGACGTGGTTAATATTGACTTATCTGACTTTTTTTATTACTTTTTGAATCTTTTTTTTATCTCGTAGGTATGTTTAAAAGCTTCCTAAATCTTAAAAATCAAGGCCATCCGACTTTCGAGACCATCTCGGAAAATTCTCGAAGTTACGAGCTAAGTCAGATTAGACTTTTAGATAAGCCCAAAAGAACACCCCTCAAATTGATGTGAGCGATACTGAGCGCAACATGCAAATATTTTTATTTGGTTGTCTGTATTGTCTCAACCAGACCCATACGAGCCAGTGTTTTGGTTATGCGTATTTGTCTTTGTATTACACCTGAAAGTTCGAGACATGTTGAATGAACACTTCGTAGATGTCCATCTATTGCCGATCACCACCCAAGCCTCCCGAACGTCGCCAATATTGTGAATAGCTTCATGACACCCACCTGTACCACCTCGAGAGCTCGCAATTTACTTTGCTTGAGCTTGGCTTCACTCATGCGATCAATTCCTACGTATCGAGCGAGCCTAGCTAGTATACTAAAAAAAAAGAGCTTTTTTATGGACATTGAGAAGGTACTGGAAGGTACCACAAAGTTATGGTACTTTCTCAGTGTTAAGATATCAGGAGGTACCACAAATTAATACTAGAAATTATGGTACCTCTCAGTACCTCCTCAAAGACAGTAAAAAACTCCTAAAAAAAGCCTAGGTAGAGCTAGCCTGCGAGCAGCCAACAAAATGTGCACATCTTGGCTCGGGCAAACTTGGCTCGTCTTGAACAGGGTGATGAAGTTTTGGCATCCTTTCTATATGGGCTGTTTGATTAGGGAAAATGGTGAATTAAACGGAGGTTTGATATGAGAAATAAGATAGTAGGTTGGTTCGTCGTCATCTCATCCATTTTAAATTATACTAGTAAGCACCAAGTTCAATACAAAACTAGAAATCGTATTATACCACCAAAATTCATATAATAAAGTTATTTCATATAGGATAAGATGACTGCACATTATTGCTGCGGAGATGCAGCGGTTATACATCCAGCCTAGCCTAGGGATGGTTTGCATAGCACCGCAGATAGCTAACAACATCAGGCAGATAGCCTAGGGATGCAGCGGGTAGGTCCCTTTTGCATCGCTTCTTGCTAGTGGAGAATGCCTGATCTGTAGTCCACTGAGAGAAAGCTGGCCGATGTGTAATCCGGCACAGCCGGGTCCGCTTAGACAGTGGCAATCATTTTCTCTGAAGTTTTTTTACATACACTAAAATAAATATGAGCCATTAATTTCTATCGTTTTAACGGCCTACACTGATTTTTATACCACCATAGTCGTATTTATACTATAATAATATTATATTTTATGAGAAATGTTCTCTAAAGGAACAGTTAGATCTTAATTATACTACCATCCTAATATATTTATCATTTTGTACCATAAAAGTGGTCCTATCGTGCTTACATAGAAGGAAGCTGCTATGCTTCCAAAGCAGATAAATCAGGACTGATTCGCTCCATTTCTTTATAGAGGATTATTGCCTCGAGTTTTGAACGTGTATTCTTCATATTATTTTTTTTGGGGGTACTGCCTCAAGTTTTGAACGTGTATTATTCATACTCTTTTTTTTTTTTTGGAGGATTCTACCTCAAGTTTTGAACGTGCATTATTCATATTCTTTTTAGAGGATTCAACCACAAGTTTTGCATATGTAACCCCGAATGCAATAGGGTGAAAAAACAAGAGAATCTAAGCGCTCTATTATTTACCAAATAGAAGACCGATTAAGCATCCCAAAGTCAAAAAGGAAAAGGATCAATCGTAGAGTTTTAAATTAATGCCGGCTGTTCATGTACAGAAAGGAAAACTTATGTGGAGCTAACTCGGATTCTAGCTTCTACTATCTTGTTTGCAAAGAAAAGGGGAAAAGTTTCAGTTTAATTGCTCCCAATATGATGCCAGATGAATTGGTTGCACCAACTTAGTACTCCAAATCCTCCTGCCCCTGCCCAACTCCTAAAGTAAAATTCATGGTACAGCTTCCAAAACAGTAGCACAGTCCTTTTATTTGTTCTTTTCAAAATAAACAAACAGAATAAATGTGCATGGTTGCCTTAAATGCTGCAAAATTTCCATCCACAGATCTGCAAATGATATCATGTTATCATGAACTAAATGGCCCACAGGACTCATGTTATCCAATCTTTGGTTAAGCTACCTAGCAACATGTGGTGTCCAGAGCTGCACCACCAAGAAGCGAAGAAACCTCCCTTTCATTAGGTGTGCCCCAAGAGCCTTAAACTAACAAGGAATTGGCAAATGGCACATCTCATCTTAACAAACAAAAGGGTATTAACTAACAAGCTCATGTGGTATTTAATCAGAGGATAATGAGTGCAAGAAAACTGTTCATCAGACACAAAGACATGGAGTCACCTCCCCAATAAAAAGAATGCCGTCCAAACAACTACTACCCATCTAGAAATGTACTGCCGTTGGTTTATGCAGAAGCGGCCAGTTATTTTTAGTTTGACCTGTAGTAAGTACTCCTTAATATCATTGTTGCTCTTGACTACTACTTGCAATGGCTACTGATGAATGATGATGTCCCCATCGTCGATGTTCCATTCATGTCGCGCTACAAGCTTAATTTGAAAGAATCGCGCGGTGACTTGAGTTCGATGTGAAGCGACGTCTGAATTATAATGCGTTTTCTCCTGAAGGTTTTCACTGTCAACTGATGAGGCCTTCAACGTTAGCCCCTGAATTAACAAAGGTTTCGGTCTCCAAACAGAATTGTTCAATCTTGTATACTCTTATCATTCATTCATTCAACTTTCTCCATGTCTCTACTCACAAGGAGTAGCTAGCTACGCTGCAGGCATGGACTCTGACGTCAGAGTTACATGTAGAGTAATTCGGCAGATCTGAAGAATCTGGCAGTAACCTAACCAATATCATCTAGCTATAATATCTACTGAATTCTCCACAGAACTATATCATCAAGGGTTTGAGCTGAGCGATCAACCGTACAACAGTACCTGCATCATTTGGTATAAGCAGATACATGGATTAGGACCTGTGACAAGATCTTTCTTCTTCTGTTCTTGAGAAGACATGGCCTGTGCAAAGCAAAGGGTGGACATAAAAGTCGATAAGTTTCTTTACCTGAACAGTTTCAGTCTCAGGCTTAGAGTGGTACCAGTCTCTGTTCATGTGAAACGTATTTTGGCCACGGTTTTATGGAGGATTTTAGGGTTTGGTCGCTGAAGATGTTACTGTCGGAAGGATATACAGGCGATGTACATTCACAACTCTCCATGTCCAGTGCTGTCAAGATTCGAGGTGCAGTGTGGCGCACATTTTTTCTCAGTGGAATATGAAGCCTGACAAAGAAAAGCAACCTTTTTCTTCTCTTCTTTTCTCCCTCTTGGACCTGTCATCCTCACCGAAAAACGGCAGTTGGAGCACTAAAATTTCCAGGAATGCAGTTAATAGACAAATTAACAACTGTCTTCAAGAGTTTTAATTCCAGTCAAGCTAGTGACATTTCCCCCCAACCTCCTACTATTGCTAATAAAATTACTTCTTCTTCTTCCCAGTTGTAATCACTTATTTGTGGACCCAATCACTTTTCAACTAGAGTATTATGAGATTTTCCCCAAAAACTAGTTATTCCAAACTAGCAGTACAAAATTGTAATACAAATCAAATATTTGGTACTAAGTCGACATGGCGGATTTTCGAGGTAACTTGTAGGAGTTTAGATGGTTGACATATCCAGAAATGTTCCTTTCATGTCCTGCCGAAAAAGCCTAAAAACCATGCCAACCTTGGATTTCTTTGGGGGGGGCACATGAAAAACAAGAGCACAACACATGTTGGAGCAACCTAACACAATCTACAAAGGCCAACCCTTGGAGCTACAAACTAATTACAGTCTAAATTAGGTTTTGGCGGCCATTATAGCTAGCCGAGGTTGGGAAGCTGCATACCTAAAAGAGGAGTTTAATACCACCAAAGAACCAAACAAACAATTCACTAGCAGCCTGATCCATGCAAGCAAGAATGACCCACTCGCTCCCCCAAACTTAGGACCCAAGCCATTTATGTTGTCAGATCTCATCAGGCTATCAGATAATTCAAATGTAGAATGGAGGAAGAAAACTGACCAGGATAGGAGGATACTTGCAAAGATGGTTAATGTGGGGTTCAGGTTACATTGCCTCTGAGAGTGAGAGGCCATGGCGACTATCACTTTGGAGGCGCCGGCATAGTGTCAATGTACTTTTAATAAATGGTTGCATCAATTTGACATGGCGATCAGGGCAGGCATCTGATCTGATTAGACGTGACGTCCATGGTTAGAAAGGGAGAGAGAGGGAAGGGTGCTAGTAGTGTATAATTAAGGTGTAGAGATGCATTTTCTTGGCCAATGGGATCACTACATGTGTCGCCATCAGTGCAGCTGTGGCCCTCTTCTTAATCAGTAGAGCTCTAGCTTGTTATTAATCCTTGTTTGGGAGGGATTAATCATCTCTGTGAGCACTGCCCCTATGCGATGCGCGTATGGGAAGCGGTCCTCCCGGCCTCCTTCAGGCTTCAGCTACCTGCAGTGCTACAACCCGGACACAGCTTTTGGGGACTAATGGTGGTCAACCTCTTCAAAACTACCAGGTGGCGACAGGAGAGGCTTCATCGGACTGATCAATTGTAAGGTGTGGAATATTTGGAAAGAATGCAATAGGCGTATCTTCCAACTCTGTAGTCTGCCCTTGGCGGTTGTCGCCAGTAGGGTTAGAGAGGAGCGTGCGTTATGGGGCCTTAAGCCAGTTCCTGCCGACGCGTAGTTGACAGCCCACCCCCACCCTCCCTTCCCCTCTCTTGCTTGTACTTTTTACCGCTTTGAATGAAATGACAGAGCTCCTGCCTTTGGTTCAAAAAATCCCTATTTGGGAGCTCTCAAAGGCTCCAAATAGGTATCTTTAATTGTAGGGAAGAATTTAATGATCTTGTGGTGTTCTGTGTTCTGGCATCAAGCAAGGAGTAGTTTAGTGGTTGCACGAGTTAGCTGGAGCAACTGAGCAAGTGTGCATAGATTAATCAGATTGCTCAAGCACTTTGCTTGATGCTGATTCACATGCCACATGTAGATAGATACAGTCATACAGATGAATAGTACTATATAACAGATGCAGCTGGAGCTTGTAGAAAGAATCTAAAGGAGCAGAATTAACAACAAGTATTCCTGCATCTTTTTGCTTTGCTTACCTAATTTCTCATGAATGGTTCAGAAACTGTGGAAAAGGCCAACAGAATTGCCGGCATCTGCTCCACCATGTCTTCACTTATCTTCCTGCACTGGCACGCATTAACTATTACCAAGTGCTAACCACTGCATTAAGAATGGCCTAATGCTTCAGTGCATATGACGAACAAGTTCATTTGTAACCTATGATTCTTCATTGAAGGGAAAATTGGTGGAAAAGGATGCCCTTTTGTACTTAGATTGGACAATGCCAAATGACTTAAGATAAGAAACGACAGGAAATCATAGAGAAACAATGATATGCTACAAAAATGAAACAGTTAAGGGTTAAGACAACTGAGAAGACACGGCTGCTGTTGCTGTCAGGATCAAAACTCACTGATGAAGAGTACTGCAAAGTTGCCGTTCCAGTACAAACATGATCTGTGACGCAAAAAGCGATGAACACAAACTGAACTACTAGAAGGTACTTAATAAGTATTAAACCCGATCATGATAAGGACTAGCTTACAGATACAAGTAACTAATCAGATGACTTTACAATTTAGTAGCATAAACTGCCTGAAGCTAAGGTCATGACTTCTGACTAATCCTTACGATGTGCTGACCCACCACAGCCCCTTAAAATTCAGACATGTTAAACTCTGAAGCTCGAGCAACGCCTCACTTCCAAACTAGAATACAACTCATGTAAAAACACAGCTGCAATTCTATATGCCCGAGACACACCGAATCTACTTTTTTCGCTTCGAGATGATTGAAACATTCAAGTATGCTCACTTATCCAACAGACAAGGACTAAACAAACTGAATACATCGTCAATCGAAGACTGAACCTGCTCCACATATTTTGGGGAAGTAAATTCTGAAAGCAACAGATACACCATCAGCTATTCAGGTATACATGTATAAACATACATATCATGCATGTATCATGGCTACTGAAGTCTGAAGGATAACAATTAATGTCAGGCTAGGACAGATGAACTGAAGATTAGCATGGAATTAAGCTGGCTAAAAACACCAGACCAAACGCCATCTGCATCACCTACTTCATGGGAGGAGGAGGAGGAGGACTCTGCCTTGTTCTCTGCACCTCCCCATGGCCTGGCTACTGTGTTCTACATGTCACTGACGTGGATGCATGCGCATCTGACGGTGAGAGGACGCCACAGAGCATACCCTGGGCGCGCGCACCGCCATGGTGTCACGTCCCCCGTAAAATAATGCAGTCGAATGGATGCATCAGGGGAGACGTGACGCCCATTATTAGACGATAAAGAAGGCGCTTTGTTAATAGTAGTCGCAATTTGATTTGCGTGTTTCAGCTACAAGCGGCGATGTTCATACAGGCCGGGATGCTGGCTGCTGGCACTGAGCTGCAGTGCCCTTTTGTTTATACTGCTCACTGAAGCTGGATAGGCAGAGAGAACCGTATCAAGAAAGAAAGAAATTTAGAAAAGGCTGTTTGATAGCGAAGAGATCTTCAGTCTTCTGGCTAGAATTGTCCAGGCTTCATGAAGATTATGTATGGCAAAGTGAGTAGGCAATCTCTGATGTAGTCAATACGCACGGCGCTGTTGAGGAATCACAACGCTCGAAAACTCAGGAACCGACTGAAAACTCTGGAACAACCGGTGATTTTAGTGACAGGACCTATTTATTGACTAGCAAATGGATCCTTCAGGATCACCAGGGCCTAACAAAGACTGAGCTATAAAACTGTTTCCATACAGTGTGTTTGGTCATATGATTATCTTTGAGCGGTAGCCTGAAATACCTGTTGATTAACTGAAAACATAGCAAAAGAGATCTCTCGCAAAATTTTTAAAAAAAGAGTGAGAGAGAAGTGCTTCAAAGATGCAAGAACAAGCATGCTGAGCAAGTAATAAATATGGGAAATTCAGTCCTTGGACATGATTTTTATTCTCCTCTGAGAGAAAAATGGTAAGTGGATGATGAGAACTGCTTCAGCTGCAGGCTTTTGTCTGCAAAGAAATAAAAGAAAGAAAGGAGCACCCATGATAACAGCATGTCAGTCAGTACCGCGCGATTTTTTTTTGGGTAGAAAAGCATATAAAGTCACTGCTTCAGATAAATGATTGTTGCAGCTTTGTTTTCCCTGACACTTGTACGTGCCTGGAAGGGGACATAGCAGTACCGATATTAGTGATATGCTCATATGAACAACTCTTCAGAACCAAGCAATTGAAACTCTGAATCCCTAGCTTTGTGAGTCGAGCTGATCAAATATAGCTTTAGAAAACTTGAGGAGCTGTTAAATTTGGAGTTGTCAACATACACGGGGTAGGCAAATGGACGCCTGAGGCAGTACGCAATGAACAGTCCTGACAAGCTAAAACAATTAGGGAGCAGCAGCAGCTGGTGTTGGACCATGCAATCTACTATTGCAGAGATTTGTCATCTATTAACTAACCTTGTTTTCGGTCGGTGACGTCAAAAGCGCATTATTAATCTAGAAATGACTAATCATTTTTTTGTACGAAACTGGATTAGGTTTCCAGACAAAGCAGCATATATCAAGGCTTTACATATCACCACCCCAGAAAGAAACAAATGGAAGAAACCAAATACATTTGAACTGATGTTAATGACCAATCTTTGACAAAGCTCCGACATCATGCTAGTTGTTAAATTTGACTGCATAACCAACACATCACAATTCACAAGTCTTGTTCGAAAAGCAACCTTGGGCAAAAATACACATTCTGATTAGTATTACATCCTGTCCATGTCATAGTATAATTGATCAATATAAAAGCCATGTTAGTCACAAAGTTCAGAGAATAACTGGCTAAGTTTCTTAGTTTTGTCAGGTCCATTTGTCACCAGTCTGTTATAGCAAACGAGTTTCCCATGTTGAACAGTCATGGAAAACACAAGGGCACACCAGTACACCACTAATGTATAGACCCCGGACCTAACACAACACCTAATCCTAGTCTTACCTCCTCCTTCCTGCCTTGTCTAAATCATCTATCATGCACTTTCAAATGCATTATCTTGTTTCTGCAATCTAAATCAGTGTTAGACTTGATTGCATACATCATAGTTCTTTCCCAGAACACACTATTTGAACCGACAGCACAGGATACAAATCCATGTTTTCCAAAACCTAAAAGTAGAGGTATAAATTCTGAAATCAACATGAAGTCCTTTAGTTGCAGAAGCATATGCGCTCTGCTGAAGAACAAATGTACACATGCATCTCTGAAGAAGTTAAGCCTTCTTTCCAATGGTCTAGTAGGATAAGCAATAGCATAATGCAATTATACAAGGCAATACGTGTAAGAAAGAAAGAAAGAAAGAAAGAAAGGAAGAAAAAAAGAAAGAAAGAGCATATTTGCGATAGAGTTCTTCTGACATGATGAGTGCACAGTGCCTGCTATGCTTTGCAGTTTCCAGACAGCAAATTCCTTTTCTTTTTCCACAGTCGAATGAGATGGAGAATCCGGCGAGTGAGTCTAATGCTAAGTCAGCAGCAGCAGCGATGCAGCGATGAGGAGCTTTTGGCAGGCACCGCCATGGTGTCACGTCCCAGTAAACTAATGCAAAACAAACGAAATTAAGGACGTGACCTGCATGATTAGGACGAGCAAGTCAAAGCTGTTAGCAGCTGGGTTAGCGTGAACCGGAGGGAAAGAACAATAAAGCCTGGCGTTAATCTGACAAGAAGCTTCACATGCCCTCTGTACGATAATTTTTTTAGGGTTTTTCCCAACTTTCTTTTCTGTAGTGCGTGCAGCTCATTTGTTCTTCCGGTGGTGGTGCCGTTTACATGGGGGCCATGTAGCACAGACTGCGCACTCGTGTATGCCTTGCTGTGGACTTGGAGCACCAAACAAATCATTGAGCTACTCCATCCATTTAGCTTGATCTGAGAGACATCAAGAATTGTGGAAAATATCTCTTGATGTTTTTTTTATGTATATTAAACTACTGTTAGGGAATTGTGGGTCAAGTGAATAGGAAATAATGCAGCATAATAATCTAAGGAATGACTTTTTTCAGGTCAATGCTACTAAAATACTAGCAGGACGCTACAAACCATTGAACATTGATTACTTGTAAGTTGTAAAGCTATAAAATTGATTTTTTTTTGAAAAAATATATCTTGGTTTAGTATTTTGTAGTAAATAAAGAGCAGTGCATGATGGCGTATAAAATATATTAACGAGTAGTAAATACCAGGGATGAACTCATGAACAGTCATTAGCCAGTGTTGACGAGCTTCTCACCTGCGTGGCCCATGGTGCAGTAGGTCTCCCTTTCCTGGCTGGCTGTAGCAGAAATACTTGCAGATTCATAAGAAATGCAAGCAGGCTTGGCTACTTGCAGAAACAAAAACATTCCCATAAAAAAACATTGATTAGTCCTAACTGAGATTATGGTGACATGAGTCTGTCCAATCAGCAGCCACCTCAGACGACCAACGCTGAACTAGGTCTACATATGTACTATTGAGTATACTGATAATAATTCATCATGGCAGAGACGAGCTCTTAGAGCTGCCAAATCTATATTGCTCCTCGACGTAAAGAAATGAATAGCACCAACCTTCAGAGGATCTCAGTCCGCATTCAGGGGATCCAGTTTGGCATCTTCACTGTTCAGGCAGAGATGGAATTGGGTATAAGACTATAAGCCCTTGAATGATGTTTGCGCACGACACACCAAAGGAATCATAAAATTTCTCCCCCATAGAATTTCTGCGTAATTTCAGTTTGAAGGCTAGGCCATGCATGCCACATAAAATTTCTCGGTGATTTCATACGAACATATTATGTCTAGCAGTATCAGTACATTGTCGAATGAAATATTATTCAGAATGGTATTCCATAATGGAATTCCATTTAAAAAAATAGTCTCTTAAACAAGACACTCTAAAACTTAGGTAATTCTGGTCATTAGGATTTCAGTTCTCTATGAAGTGAGGAATATTAAAAAATTTCCTATAAACATAGGTTTTCATTAATCAATCAGTTACAAAACATAAGAGTTGCTTCATCTTCATTTTAATCGAAAGAAATAGAAAAATGAATAGAAAGTAAAATGATTCAATCCTTTTTTATATTTGTATTTTAAATACCTATTCGGTAGATCCTTTTCTTTTGTGCCAGGAACCAGATTTGAACCGGTGGCACGAGGATTTTCAGTCCTCTGCTCTACCTACTGAGCTATCCTGACCTTTTCTTGTGCATTATCCTAGTAGAGTATTTGTATCTATGTCAATTAAGGGGACTAAAAAATCAATAAAGTATTCCAAATTCCAAATTTGGAAATGGGGGAGGGGTAGTCCTATGCATTGTGTATGACTTACTTAATAATACTTAAAATAAAAGCCGATGCTATAATAAAAAATCTGGCTTTGTCCTACCTGTCATGGGATCTTCAGATACATACTTTCAGCATCTGGGAGCTTGTCTTAAGCAGCAAAAGTCTTGTGTGGATTAAAATAAGCTCAGAAGTTTGTCACTTGATTTGCTATTGTCACTGTCTGTGCACATGAATACCATTCTCTGGAAAAGCAAACAAATTAGTATGGGTTTTGCATCCACCATGTCATGGAAGCACGTTTAAAATGGAATTTACATATACTGAACTCGAGTAAAATAATGTTTGTTGTTCGAGTGTATCTTCTGTTCTGTTCTGTTTTTTTTTGTCAGTATCTTATGTTCTGTTGATGCTAAATTGTAAGTTGGTACAACTGCGTTATGTAGCAATGTGTCTGAAATAAATCAGGACTGTTGGCCTTATCTAAAAAGAAGTACAGGAATGTGGGAAAAGGGAAGGATGTATAACAGGAAATTAGCATTACCTGAATAGTAAAGCATAGTTTCTTTTCCCTAATTCAGCTGTAATACGTTGTATCATCCACAAAGCTGAAGATACAGCCAGTTAAGAAAAGGCAGTAACCAGAAACGGCAAACTACAAACAGGCCAAGTGACTGAACACGTATTGACAAAAGCCTCTTGTTTTCCATTCTGTTCTTTTGTCGAAGAAACCTTCGTCAGAGTGGGACCATAAGTCCATAATTAGACCTTCACTTTCACACGCTTGCCTGAATCATCTATGATTTGGTGTGTTCTGTGGACTGAATAAGCTGACTTTGCTGTCACATGCAGTCATCAGCTTACACTTGTCAGTTTATCATCAAGTTCACCAACTAAGAAGGCCTTCCACCTCCAAACAACAAAATGCAGCACATGAAACACCAGCTGCAGATACCAGATAGTACTGCTACGCCCAGAACATGGCAGCTTCCCCAATCTCGAGCGGCACACCGATCGTGTTCCCCACCAGCTCAGTTGAGTCATCGATGTCCATGACTGTTAGCAGCTATGTTGACTCTCAGGACATCAACACAAGCGCCTGCAAAAACATCAATGAGATGGTCAGCTGAATCAGAGGAGGTGATCACGCAGCTGCCGCGTTGCAGTGGCGCATGGTGCAGCATGAGATTGATGTGATGGTGCAGGAGATCCACAGCAAGGCCAGGATCCAGCACGCGCTCGCATGGTCATATGCACTTCGCCTTCTCGCCTTTGCGGATGAGATCACCAACCTAAAATTGTCCCCTGACAAGCTCTTTATTGTGCTGAGGCTGCACAGGGCACTGAGCACTGACTTCTTCGTCATATTGCAGTGGCATCCATAAGAGTTCAACATGGTCAAGTATAACCACAACCTGCAGAAGCTAAGGTCAGCCATGTACCACGTGCTTCAAGAGCTAAAAGTTTTTAGGCAGCATATCTTGTGCACATGGCGCATCTGTGCACATATGGTGCACACAAACTAACGAATGTCATCAAAAATTCCAAAAAAATTTCTACATGTACTTCTAATCTTACTCCACTTATGTATAAAATTTTAAGTTCAGATTCATTATACATAAAGAGCAGCAAAAAAAAGAAAATTCTAACAAATTTATACTCTTAAAAGTGTCAGATTTTTCTCTTTTTTGTTACCGCTAAAATATAATGAATCTAAACTTGAAATTTTATACATAGGTAGAGTAAGATTAGAAGTACATGTTGAAATTTTTTTAAAATTTTTGGTGACATTTATTAGTTGGTGTGCACCACATGTACACAAGTGCTCTATGTGCACAAGATATGCTCCCAAGTTTTTATTTAGAACCTTTATTTGAGGTACGTACCACCAGGCGGAGGCATCCATGATGCTACTCAGTATGTCATGAACTACATCAGGCTCTTGTTGCATCATAGGAGTTGGGCCAGTTTCATCCTTGCTCAAGACGATGGCACCAAGGACAAGCGGATGTACACGTTGGACCATATTGTGAAATATCTGTTTATCTGGTTGGAATCCATGCTCAAAAGGGTAGCTGAGGCCTACTATGACTCTGCAGGTCTACAATGCTTCTTCCTGATGAACAATCTGCATTTCACCATGAAACAAGAATGCTTCTTCCTGATGAACAATCTGCATTTCACCATGAAACAAGAATGCTTCTTCCTGATGGTGGAAGGCTCAGAGCTGATATAACTCTTGGGAAACTCATGGGTTGAGGTCCACAAAAACCTCACTGAGCAGTACATGGAGACATACTTGGACTCATCGTGGGGACCTGTACTGTCATGCCTTAACACCTCCAGGACGGGCATGCTTGGTGGATGCTTCAGCCGGCTGTCCAGTTCTGCCAAATTCTGCCTCCAGTTTGATTTTACATACTATAAGCAGGAGTGCTAGAAGGTGGACGACCCTCAGCTTCAGGAGATGGTGCGGCGAGCTGTTTGCAACATGATTATCTCAGCCTATCGACCATACTTTGAGAAATACAGGAAGGTTTGGAGACAGTATGAGTGGTACACTCCTGAGCTGCTGGAGTCACAGTTGATGCAGCTGTTTGAAGGAAGACCTAATTAGTAGCAGTTGCTAGGGATCTGCTAAGAGTCTTTGTGCGTATTTGTTCTTCTTTCCTTTTTGGTTTTTAAAGGGCTGCTGCATGTAATTAACAACCACTATGTAACGAACAGTTTCTAGCCAAAGTTGTAACAATTTCATCTGAAGGGAACGTTGAAAATACATATGCACCAAAAAAAACTGATCCATGAAACAATAGCCCAAAGATCCTGTACCAATTGTATGTGCGCCCAATGTAGTATTATAATCGTTTAGATAAAAGGCATTAGCCCAGCCCTATTACTGACAGCTAGAATAACATAATTCTTGCTGCAGATCCCAGCTTACAAGACAGGCACAAAATGTGCCAAATAATAGCACTCCCTGAAGTCACAAATATTTGTCCTTTGATAGACGTGCAAGTCAAAGTTCGTAACTTGAGCCATTAATATCTTTCTAAATAGATTGGGTACATAAAAATTATATACAGTAATAAGTGGTCAAAGCTGTATTTTAGGGACCGATGTCCAAAACGTCACTTATTTGTTACCGGAGGGCTTAGTACTATAATTATATGTGCATACCATATGCAAACAATAATCAAGCAACGAAATATTCACCCTTAGCAATTCTTGGAATCAGGAGAGCTGCTTGCAAATGCACTTAGAGATGAAAAGGTTTACTCGGCAAAGTTTATAACCGAGGCTTTAGACTAGCAGAATAGCAGCACCTCCCCCAAAAAAAAAAAAAAAACCTTTTACGCATTGTAGCAAGAGCACTAGCAACTTTTTGATATATCACTCAGCATACTTAGTTTTAATGGCTTTTGCTATGTGTCTATGTGATACTAGAATTCCATGGACTGAGTTATATTTGCTTTGGTAGATCCGGGCGATTCTTTCCCTACACCTCGCATTCTTAAATTTCTTACTTCTGATAGCACATAAACTACAACACATTATGGCAATGACCTCAAACTCTCATTATTGTTGCCATAATACCATCTCATCATTCATACAGTCACATTGTTCTGTGTCCCCTTCAATCTTTTCTTCTTGAGTGGTGATAAACGAATGCAAAAAAATCATAGTCAGCTGCAAAAACAAAACCGATACTGAAAAATAGCCATTGTCAAGATCAGTCGAATCTAACTCCTCACAACGACGCTATGTTCCTAAAAAGCCATAACCTTACCTCTACTGTCTGATGCTGCGGCGCTGCGGTCGGCTGGCACATATACAACTGTCGCCACCTCTACCTCCACCTCCACCGCCACCATTTTCTTCCCCGTGCGCTTTGGGTGCCCGCGCGCTGTGCTCTTGGGATTTGGGAGCAGAGCAGGGGGCACCGTACGTCGGTGACTGGGGTCACGGATATTATTCGCAATCGAGGGGCGCCACCGAAGAGCGACGGCCGATCGATACTACGCAGCCAGGACGGAGGCGTGGCTACCGTGGCGAGCCCACGGGGAGCGGCGGCGGCCGGATTCGGGGGCGTCGCCGCCGCCGTCGGACTCCGAAGCCCTTGTCCGTACTCCTCGGCACGCGGATCGCATGCTCTGGCCGTCGGATAAAAATTTGGCGGTCAGGATGGAGGAGAGCAGGGGTCCCACGGTCCCACTCCTGGGGGTTCCCTTTTTCATAAGAGCCCTTGCCATATCCTCAATTCCCGGTTGCATCTGCCTCGCCGGAGAGCGACCACATCGCCATCATCTCCCTCCCGCCTGCTCGCCGTCGGGCACCCTTCGCTCATGGCCACCGATGATGGAGCCCATAGATCTACTAGTATTACAGTTCCCTCTCCACCGCACGGTCAAGTGCATCAAGTAGGCGGTGCTGCGGGGAGGATGCGGATTTGGTCACAATGGCGAGGAGATTCCGATGAAGGCAGCACAGTCCCTATACTCAAATGCCACCGCTCCATTTGCCGTCGCGCCGATCAGGTACCCATATTTCTTCTCCGTCTAGTAGGTCGTCGCCGTCGCTGTGGATGCAGCTGTGAGCTGTTCTTGTGTTGATAACAGTACAACACCCTAATTTGGAATTCAGTTCCAAATGCTTTAGTAGTAGGAGATTTTCATCAAGTGGAGGCAATACAATAATAACACTAAACCCATCAAGAAAGTTCAAAATCTCTGTTTTTTCTTGCAAATATTCCACCTGCAAGTAGTGGGAACCGAGAAGCAAATGCTTCACACCTGCATTAGCCAGAAGTCCAGAACCAGAACATTGAGCATTTTAAGCTAGACAGGTAGTGATCCATGCGTCAGTCAACGCAACTACTGTAAAATTTCTCGGTAATATTTTTCATTTTTTGTTGTTTATCAGATACAGACTGGGAGCTGGGTATGAGAGGTTGGTGAGGTTGCTCCTAAGCCTGTTTGGAGAAGTGAGTGTTGCAGCCTCCAACGGATACACATGCAACCTATTTTCATGATGTGGACAGGTAATCCTGTATTTACTAGCTGCTGTACCATCAGCTGTACGTCCCATTGTTCGACTTCCTGCAATATGAAATGTGCATTGTTCATCAAGAATAGACACAGTAATCCTTCTTCAGATGCATATAGGTTAGGTTTTTCGTCAAGCACTGAATCCAGATTGGCGATAATCCCAGATGCAACACGGCCTGTCAACTGACACCTCAGTGGTCAATAGGTCATCAGCCTGGAAATTGCATACAATGGCATCGAGTGACCTGATTTGCTTTTAGCAGCAACCTGAGTCCTGAGGTATCGTGTTATGAAGAGAATGCTTTCCTTAGCCTCCAGGCGCCCCTCAGACTTTGGAGCAACCGCCTGAGTAATCTTCGCCAGGTGATCAAGAACTGCAATCAGTGCATCCTCGTTCTTGATGCTCTGGAAGAAAGAAGGCCTCTTGCCATCCAGGAATGGAATTTCAGGAATATCCTTAAGATTCAGATCTCTTGGCTCCTTAAATGTCAGAACACCTATTGGAGAAACAGATGTACTCTCAGATGGGTCACTTTGGGGGATGAGTCCACCAAATTCTTCCATCCGGTCGCCAGTAATAGGCTCAGGCATAACTTCATTGAAGCCCTTACAAATGATGCTGGGGACCACATCACCGATCATAATAGCAAAGCCCAACTCCTCCTCTCTGAATTTCAAGACAGATTGGGCTGCATTGACAATAATGTTCAGTGGCCTCTTCATGATGTTCTTTTCCATCCCAATGATCAGCTTGATTGGCTCTCGGAAGACTTTGACAGTGAAGACATTGACAGTACGGTTAGGCTCATGCCCTCAGACAAGGCGCTAGGGCCTGATGGTTTCAACCCCCTCTTCCTCAAGAGATGTTGGGGCACTCTCAGGCAGGACTTCCATTGCCTTTGTCAGCAGTTCTGCAGGAATGATGTCAAGCTAGACAGTATTAACCGCTCTTTCATCACCTTGATTCCAAAGAAGGACCATCCTCAACATGTCAATGACTACAGGCCAATCTCCCTCCTCAACTCCTCTTTAAAACTGATCACTGAGATCCCGGCCACCAGACTTCAGACTGTGATCACTAGACTTGTCCACAAGAATCAGTACGGTTTCATCAAAGGGAGAGCAATCCAGGACTGTCTGGCTTGGGCCTATGAGTACCTTCATCTCTGTCACTCTTCCAAGAAGGAGCTTGTCCTCATTAAGTTGGACTTTGAAAAGGCCTTCGACAAGGTTGCCCACTCGGCTATTCTGGGGGCCCTCTCTCAAATGGGCTTCCCGGCTAAATGGATTGCCTGGATTCAGGAGATTCTTTCCTCTGCTCATTCGGCTGTCCTCCTCAATGGAGTCCCCGGTAGATGGTTTCATTGCCGTAGGGGGGTTCGTCAGGGCGACCCCCTCTTGCCCCTTCTGTTCGTCATTGCGGCTGATATTCTTCAGGTGCTCATCAACCGGGCGTTCCATCAAGGGGCCCTCTCTAGCCCTCTGCGTAGATACTTCGACGAAGACTTCCCTATTGTGCAGTATGCGGATGACACCCTGCTGTTCATGAATGGATTCCACCAGGAGCTCTCCACCCTCAAAACCATTCTAGAGGACTTCGGCGGGATCACGGGTCTTAGAGTCAACTTCTCTAAATCTTTGTTGATCCCCCTCAACATGGATTCTGACCATGCCCAGGCCTTGGCTACTGTTCTGGGCTGCTCTGTTGGCTCTCTCCCTTTTCCTTACCTTGGTCTGCCTCTTGGAACGACCAAGCCGCGTATCCAGGATTTTGATGCCATGATGACAAAGGTGGATTCTAGATTGAGCTCCTTTGCAGATTTTCTGTCCCTCGCCGGCAGACTCCAGATGGTCAATGTGGTGCTTTCGGCCATGCCTACTTACGCTATGTGCACCCTCCAACTCCCGGTTGCAGTTATCAAGCATATTGACAAGCTCAGAAGAGACTTTCTTTGGCGCAACAACGGGATCCTCAATGGTTCTAGGGCTTTGGTGAAATGGACCAATGTCTGCCGGCCGAAGAAGTACGGTGGACTAGGCGTCCTGAACCTCAGATTGCAGAATCAGTCTCTCCTCTGCAAGCACCTTCATAAATTTTATAACAATTTGGATATCCCCTGGGTGCAGCTCATCTGGCAACACTACTACCACAATGGCATCGTCCCTCATGCCTCCAGACCCAGAGGGTCCTTCTGGCGGAGAAATGTCCTCAAGCATAGTGATATCTTCAGAGGCATTGCCAAATGTGTGGTGGGCAGCGGCTCCTCTATCCTCTTGTGGCATGATCTTTGGCAAGACCACATCCTCAGCCTCTCTCTGCCTCACCTGTTCACCTTCGCTAGGCAACCCATCTGCTCGATTGCCAAGTTCGTTCAATCTGCTTCCCTTCAGGATGTCTTTCACTGGCCGCTCTCGGATGAGGCTCTGCAGGAATTGGGAGTTCTGCTAGGTTTCCTTCTCACTGCCAATCCCCAAGCTCTCAACAGGGATGAATGTGTTTACATCTGGAATTCCAGCCTGTTCAAGGCCAGCAAGTTCTATGCTCAGGCCTTCAAAGGTGCACCCTCGCAGAAAATTCACAAGCAGATTTGGCAGAGCAGCTGTTCCCCCAAGATCAGAACTTTCGCCTGGCTTCTGTCGTTAGACAGGCTCAATACCAGAGAAATCCTGCTCAGGAAGAACATCTTTATCAACGAGGGCAACTTCACCTGTGCCTTCTGTGATTTGCAGGCTGTGGAATCCTCCTCTCACCTCTTCTTTGCTTGCCCCCTTAGCCTTTCTTGTTGGCCTTCCTTATAGCCGCTTGGATGTTCTGGAAGATGCGTAACGACTGCATTTTCCATTCTGTGCCGCCGGATGTCTCGCGCTGGCTCAACTCGTTCAAGGCCGAGGCGCGCACTCAGGCTCTCAGATTCAAAGTTTGTAAGAGAGATAGTTTTCTTTCTTGGCTCGAGGCCCTGTGAGGTCTTTTCCCTTGGTAACCTGTTGTTACCGGGGGGGTTCTCCCTCTCCCTCCCTCTCCCTCTACTCTCTCTCGCCTGTCCCCCCCTGCTGTCCCTCCCCCTTCCTTCTGTTTTGGGCTCCTTCCTTTTATAAAATTTTCAGTGGGGTTTCCCCTCTTTTTTTGGCTCAAAAAAGAAGAGAATGCTTTCTTCCTTCGGTACCTTCTTTGCTGCCTTTGCACCCACCAGTGAGCCATCACTGCTCCTATGCGGCTATGCCCATCTATGTCCAGTTCTGGCTCTGGTGAGCCTGAACCTTATCCAATGAACCACTGCCCTAACTCGCTACCTCCATTGCACAACCCCGCTGACTGGAGCACAAATCTCCAAGCGGATCAAAAGGTTAGAAAATCAACTGATTTCACAAAAAATTCCATGAGGTAGATTTTTGGCATTTCCAAAAACAAAATGATGTCTTCACTAAATTAATTCAGTTGAGCCTACAAGTTTGCATGGTTGTGTACATTAGTGAGCTTTCATTTACAGCAAACTAGGTCTTTGTTCATCATTTGAACAATTTGCAGTGCAGTTTCAATATTTCGTTTACAGGGAAAGAAAATAATGGCATACAGCTGAGCCTCAATTTACTCAGGCAGAATAACAGATACAACAACAGCAACAAAGGACTACGGTTTCCATCCTTGGGTTCTTTCTGAAAGAAAAAAAAAATTCTGTTTACCCTTCAAACAGTTCACAAACTTTGCCCTCCAGCTCCTGCTCCAAATCCTCAGTAGTGCCCATCACAGACTGTTTCATTGTTTCCAAGTATGAACGGTATGCTTGAAGAACATACTCTGAGATGTTAACACGAAGCTCATAACGAAGAAGTGGACTAGGTACCTTCCATAGGATCTGAGCATTACAGGTTTCATTGAAAGATGAAACAAAACTCTGCAAAGGCTGTGGCATTGTGTACAAGAAACTGAGGAAGTTGGGCCTAAGTCTTTTATAAGGAGGACTTGTTGCAATCGCCAAATGAGATGTGACCCTTTCCCATGATGCGGACATGTACTTCCTCATGTACAGATTGATGTCATGGTGACGCTGCTTAATCCAATCAGCTCCTACTATGAACTGTATATCTGAATGCTCGACTTCCTGGATTATCAAATGGGCATTGTTCATCAAAAATATACACTGAAGTCCTTCAGATAGATATAACTTAGATTTTCCTTCAATTACATTGTTCAGGTCACCAATAAGCCTGCATACTAGACTGCCTATTGAGTTTATGCCTTCAGATGACAGTGGGTCATCGTTTTGACCATGATCTAGAATATTGTCAAGTGAGCCAGCATGAGTTATCAGCAACCTGATGTATTTCATGAGGTATCCAGTAATTGGTAAGATGCTTCCATCCTGCACTACTTTCTGTGAGCTATAGTTCTGAATCAAGGCTTTTAACTCGCAGAGTATTCCCCTTGCAAAATTATTCAGTACTGCAAGGACTCCATCAACTGTACTGACAAAATCTGCAGAGAACACTTTCCTGAAAGAGGGAGTTGAATCCATGAGTGTTTTGCACATGTACAATATACCGAAGAGCTTCTTTGGCGACTTCCTCACCTTGGTAGCAACTAAAGCAACATTGAGCAGCCGACTTATAAGTTCTCCCCCAGCTCTTAAAAGCTTGTCATATGTGAGTCCACCGCATTCACGACTGCTCTGCTTAAGGAGCTGCATCTGCATTGCATTAAGAACCCTGACGATATGCTCAAATGCTGCAGGCCATCCCTTGATGGTCTTCCAGTGTTCCTCCTCCAAATTCTCGCAGTCTTCTACTCCAAGAATCAAATCGATGCCACCAATGAACTGACACCAATTTGATATTTCCAAGTGTTTGGTGTGAAATGCCTGGTGCAACTCCTGTGAGTACTCAGCCAAACTCAGATGGTCAGTTAGCTCCTTGAAAATGTTGAGTGATTCATGGCCTAGGATAACATTGAACCCTGTGTCCAAAAAAATGGAGCCAGCATTCTCCAGAGAAGGGTCATCCAACTGTGCAGGGTCCAAGCTATCAGGTGTGCTACGTGAATCCCAGAAGAAAGAAGAAGGCGTGCTATGTGAATCCCAGAACAAAGAAGATGGGGTGCTGCTGGTATAGCTGCTGCCACATGAAAGGGAGAAGCGACAACTGCTTACGAAATAAGGTGTCTCGTTTGTTCTGAAAGAATAGACACTGCCATCCTGCTGTCTGCATAACACGCGGCATCGTATGAGAATATTTCCCACATTGGACTGGTCATCACACTCGCAAATAGCTAAGAATATTAATGGTTGGCATAAGAAAAGGTTGCCATCCTAGGACCCTTGGTGGCTACAGTGCAGAGGTTTTTAAGTATTTAAGAAATGCCGAAGACAGAAACCTAAAACAGTTTGACAGTTTCACACGCTGGAAAGGGTAGCCTTTCTTGATCATATCAAGCCAAGAGCAAACAGTGCGATGGTAAGTACTTTAACTTATTATGAACTCAGTAATGGAGTAAATATCGAGCTATATTTAGTTTATATAGGTCTATAAGATGCTTATATCAATGTTGAATAGATTGGTTTCAAATTCTGTATTGTAGTGTATTGAATGGATTGGTTTCTACTTTCTAATTCAGTACCTAATATTTCCATTTCGTAGAAATAAGATGTTGCAAGAAGGGTTGGCGCATTTTTGCAAAGCTGCTGCTAAGTTTCTCCTCAATCGATTTACCCTGTGCCAAAAGATGCAGATTTTTCATGAAATAACTGAAACAAGAGTTAGTTCAGTTCAAAAAAAGAGAGAGAAGAAGAACAGCCTCTGTAGCTTGTAAGAGTACACACCAACTTTTGCTGGTACCGATGATGATCAGTGTGGTGATCTTATGGTCAGCAATGAGCTCCAGAAGCCCGGCTGCCACATTGTCATTCTCAATCATCAGGATCTCTGCTTGAATCTAGAAAAAAAATTGTTGGATGCTGTTGAGTGTTGATTTATCATTCACCAGAATAGGCCATCTAAAAGTTATAGTTAAAAAAAAAAAGAGTTTTAAGACCTTTGCTCTATTACAAATTTCCATGTAGTCCTCCAAGGCTTGGACAGCCTGACTCCTATGCTCTTGTCTATACTCCATGACATAATCATTTCTCAGTCTGGTTGCATGTAGGGTGACACCCACTGAAACAAGTTATCAAAAATGTTAACAGTAACAGGTAGACATAGGCAATACAGCAAAGCATCAAACAGAAGCTGCAACTCTTGTATGAAAAAGTACTGGGCATTTCATACTGGACGCGATTGGGATCATTGTGGCAGGTTGGTGTATATGGACGAGGACTACTTTTCTCTGCGGCGGAATGAGGTGCAGAGTCCGTTGCAGCTTGTGACCATCCCCTACTGCCAACGCTAGGTGTATCTTCTCTTCTCCTCCATCTGTTCCTGCTACTGACACTGCCTGCAACGGCTGCATCGTCTCATGCTCCGGTGCTTCACCCACCCAATCTGCCTGACCAGTGACCAGCTCCAGTTTTCGCTTTTCAGCACTCAAGAGAGAGCTGCTGATGCTGTGCTTATGTTTGTGGGCGGCCTTTTGTCCTTGTTGATCTCCGCCATTTTCAATGTTACATTCTTGTTAAGGAAGGAATTATTCCATAACCATAAAGATAACAGGAGATGATGTCTCTGTCAGGGTAGTAGGAAACAGAAGGTAGCTCTGATATCCAAACAAGCAAGATCTTTGGTCTGGTCCCTCAACTTTTAATTTTGGTTCCTCAGCTACAAAATCATGTAGAAATTTATCTCACAGTACTGGTATGCGTGCCTTTGTAAGTATGAGAAGTGGCGGTTATGACCAAAGGTTGCTGTCGTCTCAGCATAACATCCAACGTGACCATTGATCATTGTTGAGGGACCAAAATTAGGCCAAGAGTTAAGAGTTGCAAATCGGGCACAGTATCAAAGATTCTCACGTACTCCTCGAGGAGGTCGATTAGGGAGTGGGCATAAGGACCTTTATGACACAATAAATAATTCCATTCATTTTCAAATTAGGTCTTGCTCTAGCTTCTTTGAGAGGGTTATTACTTCTTACACATTGTGATCACACAACGGTCTAGCAGTTGCACAAATTGATTGATCGGCCAGGCGAGTGTTGTATTCCAAATTAGATGCATTCTGTGTGGTCAGCTGGTCGCATACGGCATACCCTCTCCAAAAATTTTATTTTATTTTGGTTCGAGGCGCCTTGTGTCAAGTATATTTCCTTT
This sequence comes from Olyra latifolia, assembly GCA_036346145.1. NCBI lineage: Eukaryota > Viridiplantae > Streptophyta > Magnoliopsida > Poales > Poaceae > Olyra > Olyra latifolia. The sequence continues at coordinate 4,016,880 of CM070523.1, read as the reverse complement.
TAGAAAAAAAAGCAACATAGCAAGAGTCAGCTGGCTGTAAAAACTATGTAACGAGCTGGTCGGCAACGAGTCAGTATTGTCTGGAGTGGAAGATGAAGTTAGCACCTTGGTCCTCGGCTGTCCTTGTGTTCTGGAACAAGTACTTTGGCTGTCCTTGATTTGTACTCCCAGCATAGGGGCTACCGAGCATTTCATCGTGTTCGGTTGCTTACAGTAGCCGGATTGCTGCAAGTCTTCGAGATTGCCTCTGTAGTACACACCAACTTTCAGAAGTACACCGTGTACCCCATCAATTGTCAGGGCTTAGACCTGGACGACATCCTTGGGCCCTTTCTAGGCAACCGAGACAACTTCCCCTGTCGCTACCTAGGACTGCCCCTGCACACGCACAGGCTTCAAAGAGCGCACTTCCTTCCGCTTATCGACAAGCTGCGTGCGAGGCTTCCCTCCTGGAAAGGCAACCTCCTTTCCAAAGCTGGTCGGCTCATCCTCGTCAAATCGGTCCTCTCCGTCTTACCGACATACTTCATCTCCACCTTCTAGCTGCCAAAATGGGTGTCCAAACGAATAGACAAAATCAGACGGTCATTTCTCTGGCGTGGCGACGAGGAAGCAAACGGTGGACACTCGCTTGTTCATTGGAGGAAGGTCTGCCGACCTAAATCCTTGGGGGGCCTTGGTGTCCTTGACCTCCTCAGATTTGGCTCAGCACTACGATTGCGGTGGCTTTGGCAAGAGTGGAAGTCTCCTACCAAGCCGTGGGTCGGTACCCCGATTCCATGCAATGAGTCGGACAGGGATCTCTTCCGGGCGGCAACAACCATACAGATTGGCAATGGAACCCGCACAGACTTCTGGTGTGACAGATAGCTACATAATCAGGCACCTCGTCATATAGCCCCCAATCTTTTTCGGATCGCCAAAGGAAAGAACCAGAAGGTGGCTGTCCAACTCCACAATAATAGCTGGATCGCCTCTGTCCGGCACCTTCATGACTCGACCCAGCTCTCGGAGTTCATCAACCTGTGGTCCCAAATTAGGTCGGTCTCGCTGGACCCGGCGTCCGAAGATGACATCACCTGGACCCATGCGATCACTGGCACATACTTCGCTAGATCGGCCTACCGACTTCAGTTCCTTGGTAGCACTCGCTTCGAAGCCGCGTCGGCCATCTGGAAAGCAAAGACCGAAAACAAGTGCAAGTTTTTTGCGCGGACCCTGGCCCATGGCAGGATCAACACGGCCGATGTTCTCGCCTCCAAGGGCTGGCCAAATCAGGCCCTCTGCATGCTGTGTGCAGACAGCCCAGAAACGATTGATCACATGTGCAACTACTGCCCCTACTCTGCTCAAGTGTGGGAAGGAATCATCGCCTCGTGCAACCTAACCTACGCTCCTCTCCCTGTTGGCACAACCTTTGTTCAATGGTGGACAAGCGTAGTTTCCTCTCTCTTCACCGAGGTCCGACCTGCTTTCAACGGCCTAATCATCTACACCGTGTGGAACATCTGGAAGGAGCGCAATTGGCGCTTGTTTCAGAACTGCAGTTTACCCGCTGCTAGTCTAGTCGCTGCTATTAGGGAGGACATTAGGCTTTGGAGACAGGCTACCTTCCTGCTAGACTCGCACTAGGGTTCCGCGACTGCGTCGCCTAGCACCCTACCCCGTCCCCTCCCCCCTGTTTTCTCTTTCACCACCCCTCTGTAATTATTCTACCTTTTAATGAAATGGCAGAGCGCCTCCGCTTTTGCTAAAAAAAAAAACAGTAGCCGGATAGAAGGATCTGCGGGTGTTGAATGATCCTACTCAAGGATGATTGCTCTCTATGCCAGACATTACAAGCATATGCAGGCATGTGCTGAAATATGCAGTATTTTGTTTTTCTCCCTCGAGAACAATATGACCTGCAGATTCATGTAAAAAGTATGAACTGCAAGTTCATCTAAATATAAGTGGTCCCTGTTCATCTGATGCAATATGGAACATCTGTGGTCTGTAGAGATAATTAAATTAGGTAATCCCATGATTAAAGGGACTGTCTACCTTGATAGATCTTAGTTTCTTATCTACTCCAGGCCTAATCGCATGAACACAATAATTAGCGGAAATCATCAGTGACTAACCTTGATTAGTAGCCGCTATTAGTGTAGATAAGTGTCGGTCTTTTGAGGTTAGTCGCCGGGAAGAAGCCGGCGACGGGTGCGGCTTCAAAGCCGCTCAACGCCTCTATTATGATTGGTCTATTGGGGTTTGAGTTCCCTCACGATGCATTCATTCGCGTGCATACCGTGAGACAGCCTCTGAATCTCTGATTCATGTAGCACTGGCGACTAGGGACCGCAACCAACCAATTTTCGGTTGAGTGTCTCCGATCAAGGCGTGAGCGTGGGCTGTTAGTCCCCCTAATATCTCGTATGGCAGTTAGCCCGAGATCCATTCTAACATGAGATTTTTTACGGTTTTTGAGAAGGTACTAAAAAGTACAACAATTTCTAGTGTTAATTTATAGTACCTCCTAATACCTTAACATTGAGGAGGAGAGAAACCACACCTCACGATACCTCATCAAGAACCGTAAAAAAGTTCTTCTAACATACCTTACAATCGATAGAGTTTTGAGGAAGGAAAAATTGATTTTTTTTTTTGGTAACTTTGGATCTCCATCCAACTTCCGCCCACCTCCTTGTCAACATCGCCCTCGATGCCAACGAGATCCGCCCCAAGAGCTCCTTCCCTGCCACCACCGCCACCAAGGATGGCACTGCACGACTATCTCAAGCCTCAACTCAAAACGCAGTGGTCAGAATGGAAACCTGCAGCAAGTCTCACAACAATGTGACCAAAAAACTAGGACCTGATTCATCTGCCACAGATGTTAATCCCTAAACTCTTAGTACATATTTATACCTCCATTAGGAATAGTATTGTTATAATTAAGCTGACCAGTCGATCATTTACAGGGGCAAATACAAAAACAGGGAAAAAAAGCGACGGTACACTATTGGTCTTCATCTAGGGAGCTGCTATTTCATCCTTCAAACAATTCACTGATTTTGCTCTTTAACTCTGCATCAAAATCCTCAGCATTTTGCTGTACATGCTGTTTCAGACCTTCCAAGTGTGCATAATAAACTTGAGTAACAAACTCTAGGATCTTTACACGAAGTTCATCACGAAGAGCTGGACTGGGTACTTTCCAGCATATCTGAGCATTGCAAGTTTCATTGAAAGAGCATGACAGGCTCTCCAAGGGAGTCGAACTCGAACTAGCATACCAGAAATTGAACAAATTTGTCTTGTGCCTTTTCCTGATACGTGTGTCTTTTGCAGCAGGCCCCCATGATGCAGACAGATAATCCTTCATATACTCCTTGACACAATGTTGGTGTTTTCTAATCCACTTGGCTCCTAAAATCAACCGTACATTTGTCTGCTCAACCTTTTGGAGTATGAAATGTGTGTTGTTCATCAAGAATATGCACTGAAGTCCTTTAGAAACAAATGACTTAGATTGTTTTTCAAGCACTGATTCCAGATCTGCGATGAGCCCAAACACTAGACGACCTGTCAAGCTCATTCCGTCAACTGTCAAATGATAATCGGTGTGATCATTACATAGAATAGTATCAAGTGAATCTTTATGCTTTACTAGCAACCTGACGTATCTCATGAGGTATCTAGTGATCAACAGAATACTTCCATCCTGTAGTACTTTCCGTGAGCTGTAAGTCTGAATTAGGGCTTTAAGCTCTTCAACTATTCCCCTTGCAGCGTTCTTCAGTTTTGCAAGAACCCCCTCAACATCTGTACTGATAGAATCTGTATAGCATATTCCATGATTGTGGGGGTAGCATCCATGAGTGCTGTGTACATGTTCAGGACACAGAAGAGTTTCTCTGGTGACTTCCTCACCTCATGGTCAGATACAACTGAAGCAACAGTGAACAATCGCCTAATAGGTTTTTTTGCAGCTTCTAAAAGGACACCACGTGTAAATCCATTGTATGGATGATCATGCTGCTTGAGGAGCGCCTGCAATTTGTTGAGAACACTGACAATATACTCCAACACTGCAGGCCAACTCTTGATGGATTTCCAATGCACGTCCCCTAAATTTTGGGGATCTACCCCAAGGACCGAGTCAAAACCACCAATAAACCGACACTTGGTGAATATATCACAGTATTTGCTGTCAAATGCTTGGTACAGATCCCTTGAGTGCTCAGGCAAAATCAGCTGGTTAACTAGCTCCTTGAAAGCAGCAAATGACTCAAGACCAATTATATCATTGAACCTGTTATCATTAATATGTAGGTCGCATTCATCTCCAGAGAAGGATCATCTAACTTCTCAGCATCAAAGGTGTCGGCTGTGCTACAGGAGTTGAAGAATGAAGAGGATTTACTGATGGTTGTGTTACTGCTGCCTGAGAAGTAGCGAACTCCCACAGAAGATATCTCATTTTTTCCAGCTGTGCAAGCATTAGCACGCTGATGCCTGTAAAAGAACGACTGTGAAAGAGCAATACTGACAGTTTGGTACTGCATTTTGTAACATTTTTGCTTGATTTGATGATCATAGAATCTACCAAGATTGTCATACGACAAAATTACTAGGTAATAACAAATTTTATATGTATATTTTAGCTAGGCCGAAAAATATAATACAGTTGATCATGTTTCATTACACATCGAGGGGAAGGAGTACAAATGCAAAACATTAAGAATTACATGGTATAGATAACCACAGAAATAAATAGGTAACATGTGATCGCAAAAGTGAGGCCAAATATATATTCTTGAGAAATTTTTTGTCATAAACATCAAGATGTACTATTGATGGAAGCTGCAAAGTGAACTCAACATTCTGAAAAGTATCTTTCTTCGATCAAATTCAGCAATAAGGATAAGTGGAAATAATGCTATGCGATAAAACAACAGATTTCAATTGCTGCTCTTATCTTCTTTTATAGAAAAATTATTTATCATGTTAAGATTGAACATCTGAAGTGCACTGAATTTTTTTATTAGGCAGAATATGTGACCTTAGAGGCAAAATAACAGAGTCATGAAGTGGTACCAAACGGGAAGCAGGCTAGTTTCTTTTCTCAACTGTCACAAAGGCGTAATGCTTTAATGGCGCTCTAACCTCCCAAAGGACACCCATGATAGCTTAGACAAAGGAGTTGTTTGTTACCTGCTGAAAACGAGAAATCCATTATGCAGATACAAAATGTTGCATGAACGATCAGCTTGTTCCTCCAAAGCGACTGATGTCTTGCTCTTCCAGTCATGTCTGTCAAAATCCCAAGGTCACACAAAATATTCAAACAATATTCACTAATAAGTTGCAGGAATTTTTTAATACCATCCCACCCCCACCAAAAACAGGTTTAACCAGTATGCATGGCATAGTATCTTGTACCAGCATTTATAGGACATCATAGTATATTGTACCAGCATTTATAGGACATCTAAAAGTACTGAAGTAAGTAACATACCTATTTTTCACTCCCATAACGAGTGTGGCAATCTTATTCTTTTTTATTAGCTTCAAAAGTGCAACAGCGACATCAGCTTCACCAATTATGAGTATCTCTGCTTGGACCTAGAAGAATACAAGATATTGATGCATTATTCACAAAATAACACCATTAAGGACTCATCATTTCAGGTTCAGCATTCACCTTACAACTTTGCAAGCACTCCTTCAAGTTTTTCTCAATCATATTCCTTGCATCTTTCCCGTACCCACTAACCACATCTTCTCTCAGCATGCTTGCTTGCATTGTAGCTCCCAATACCACTAAAACAAATGGCTATAGAATGTAAGACATAACAAATATCATGTGAATTTTCTGTTACTTTAGGCTTAATCCAATTAACAGCCCATCCATAAGCTGCATGTCTACTTGTTCTTCATGAAACAATCACGAAGGATATACATATACACCAATGAACAAACCAAGTTAAAACAAAGAGTGGAATTCTTACCATCTGGGATCTCTGTGGCTGGCCTGTTGATGTGCACAAGAACTAACGACGTCCCTGGTGGCATGGATCGTGAAGCCCATTTCAAAGTAGCCACCCATTGCTTAGTATCATCCTTCACTGCCAGGTACACCTTCTCACTAGCAGGTCGGGATACGCTTACCTCATGCATCAGCTCAGCTATATTTTTATTTCCTTTGATGCATGGGAAGCGTTCTCGCAGTTATTAGCTCCATCTGTGCTTTGTCTACCTAAATAGCCTGCAGCCTCTTGTTTCTTGTTTCCCAATGCTCGTTTCTTGTTACAAAGTAACGATTCTGTAATGGGACAAAAATTCTTGTGGTTTGGAGTTTTTCTTTGTTTCTTAGAAAATAGTGAAGGTGAAGTTTCTTGCAGGTTGCTAAGAAACAAAGAAAAACTCCAAACCACAATGGGAAAAAAATATTGACTTAGTTCCAAAAAGATTGTAGGTAAAATCAAAGGTGTGCTGTGTTATATGCATGTGGGTCCTAATAGGCATAGGATAGGCTTAGATTGTGCAACGGGGCTGTAATTACTGTTCATGCGCACTGTTGACTGAACAGTAACCCACGTCAATAAATAATCTTCTAAGAGAACTTCCTTTACACTCAAAATGTGATCCAAGAGCTGCATATGGAAAAAAATTTCGGCCATTTTCCTGAAACTCGACTTTGCCAAGGCGTTTGATTCCATCCACCGGAGCTACCTGCTTGAGCTCCTGGAGCGGCTTGGCTTCGGTTGGCGCTGGCGCGAATGGATCTCCATCTTACTTGGCACGGGATCCTCCTTAATCCTCCTAAACGGGTCCCTGCACCCCGGATAGCCCACAGAAAAGGGGTTTGGCAAGGCGACCCCCTATCCCCATGATCTTCATCATCGCAATGGACCTTGTGTAGCGGCTCTTCTCCTGCACAGTGGAGACAGGGATCCTCTCCCCCATCAGAGCTCGGTCTCTCTCCACCCGCACACCTCTCTATGCGGATGATGCTGTACTGTTCATTAACCTGACTAGGGTGAACATGGTGGCCGTCATGACCATCTTAAGTCCTTCGGCAAGGTTTCCTGGTTAGTCACAAAACGGAGCAAGTGTGCGGCCTACCCCATCAACGGCAACCCAGCTAACCTAGAAGAAGTTCTCCAGCCCTTCCCCGGCCAACAAGGCGCCTTCCCTTGTCGCTATCTGGGCCTACCCCTGCATACAAGCTAAGAAAGGTTCACTCCCTACCCCTCATAGAGAAGCTGCGAGCTCGTCTACCTAACTGGAAAGGGAAGCTCCTCTCCAAAGCGGGTCGCCTAATTTGTCAATGCAGTCCTGTCCTCGCTACCAACATACTTCATCACCATCTTCCTATTTACGAAGTGGGTAAGCAAGCAGATCGACAAGATCCAGTGCTCCTTCCTCTACCGAAGGTGGCCATTCCCTTGTCAACTGGGATACGGTCTGTCGTCCCAAGTAGCTCAGGGGCCTAGGGACCCGCAATCTCTAACTCTTCGGTAGAGCTCTTCAGTTATGCTGGCTGTGGCATTCCTGGCGATCTCCCTTAAAGCCTTGGGTTGGGTCAGCCACCCCCTGCACCAATACGGATCTTCACCTGTGCAAGGCTGCTACCACTGTGGTGGTCCATGATGGTAACCTCGTTGACTTCTGGCAAGAGAGATGGCTTCAAGGGGCTGCCCCTTCGCAAATTGCACCTAGTCTCTTCCAGATCACAACCCACAAGCGCCGCTCAGTGGCCTTCATGATGACCAATTCCGTCTGGATTAGCTCGATTCGTCATCTAAATACATTAGCCCAGCTCTAGGAGTACATTCAATTGTGGAGACGTCTTTGTCACCTTGCCCTCATCCTAGGCACACTTGATGAGATCACGTGGAACCCCAGTGCCAGAGGCACTTACTCAAATAAGTCGGCCTATCCACTATAATTATGCAGAAGTGTCTCTTCTGCTTTCGCATGACTCATTTGGAAGGCCAACATTGAAAACAAGTGCAAATTCTTTGCCTAGACTCTCTCCCTGGGAAGAATCCACACGGCCGATGTCCTGGTGCTCAAAGGTTGGCCCCATCAACCTCTCTGCACCCTTTGCAATGGTGCCCCGGAGACTCTCAAACAACCTTTGTGGTCAATGTCCATATGCCCAAGCCGTCTGGACCGCAATCCTCCAAACCTCTGTGTTTAGTTTCATCACAACTCTAGACTAGCTTGACTTCAGGACTTGGTGGCTCCACTCGGCAGCCCTTTCACCACAAGGAACTAGACGTGAGTTCAACGGGTTGATCATCTACACCGTCTGAAATATTTGGAAGAGTGCAACAGGCGCATCTTCCAGCAGGCTTCACTGCTTGTGCATCTTTTAGTAGCTAAGATTCAAGAGGATCTCCCCCTATGGGGCCAGTAGGCCGGTCTGCCCTGCGAGTAGTCGCTAGAGCCTACACCCCTCTTTGTACAGTTGTACTTTCTTTTTTTTGTTCATATCCTTCTTAATGGAATGGCAACACCCCTGCCTTTTTGCTCAAAAAGAGCGACTAACTTCACAAGAGATTAGGAAGTTAATGATATGATTATATTAGTTCCCATCTATTAGAGATTGGCTAGATAAGATTAGGTTGTTAGGAATTTGGGAATTTGATTGAGAGTAGTTTCCATACGTGAACGGTAACCCACATCAAGGAATAATCTTCTAAGAGATTAGGAAGTTAATGATATGATTATATTAGTTGCCATCTATTAGAGATTGGCTAAATAAGATTAGATTGTTAGGGATTCGATTGAGATTAGTTTCCATAAGTGATAGGATTGCAGCTATTAGCTCCACTCGTGTGTCATCTCCCTAAACAGTCTACAGTCTCTTGTTTCTTGTTCCCCAATGCCTTTTCTAGACGGTAGATTCTTGTTACGAAGGAATGATTCTATAGGGAGTGGAAATGTAATAGCCCATTTTTGGGCCCTTTTTAAAACTTTGTTGCAAAATTCAAAACTTGAACCGCAAATTCATGTACTTACTATTCACAATATGAAAATTTATGTTTTCACTAAATTCAAAATTCAAATTGGAGTTGCATTTCCATATTTCCCTATCAAATTAAATTCTATAATTGCAAATTCAACTTTTAACTTAATCAAAATTGAAATTTAATATTTTCAATTTGAATTTCCCAAAATTCTATTATAATTATATTTATTTAATTATGCTCTTCATAGCTGTATTTATGGCAAATATTCAAATTTAAATTTTGTAAATATTTCAAAAATCTTTTAAAATCTCCTTCAGGCTTGCCCAGCCTACTAAGCACTAAGCCCAGTAGGCTCGCCTCTACCTCTCTCTCTCTTCTCTCTCCTCTCCTTTCTCTTCTTTCAGGTACAATGCATGTAATTTCTTGCCTCGTCTCTGCCGTTCACGCTGTCGCGCCTCGTCATTCTGCCATCGCCTCCTCATGCCCCCGTGCCATTGCCAAGGCCGCTACCATCTGCCGTGCCGGTCTGCACCGCCTCTCTCTACCATTCGCGCCATCGACGCCCCAAGCCTTCCCTATCGCGGCCACTGCCCCTGTCCCCACCGTGCTCGACATGATTGTCGTGCTGCCCTCGCCGCGCTCGGCATGATTGCCACGCCGCCCCCGCACCACGCACCCGCTCCCTTAGCTGCGGGACCGTCTCCTCTCTCCCTCCCGCAGCGCCAGCCGCCTATTTAACCCCCTCGCTTGGCGCAATTTCGATGCCTTCGCCAATTGCCGCCATCGAGCTCGAAAATCGCCCCCTTTTCTCTCGTCGTCGACTCAATACGTCACCGGCTGATTCCTCGCGTCCCTAGCTTCTCTAGGAGACGCCCCTCACTTCCCCGTGCTCAATTTTGGCCAGGAACCACCGGAGCTCCTCCGCGACGATGCTCCAGTGCTTCCCCGAGCGCACCGCCACCTTAAGTAGCTCCTTGGTAGCCCCTAGTTGCTTTCGATGCCGACGAACTGGCCGCCGACCCTTTCCCTCACTAGAGATGCATGCTCCCGAAGCATTTATCCGCTCGCGCCCATGGCGTCGCCATTCTGGCTCGCCGCAGTCAAAGTCTAGTCAGGGCGTCCTAGGTCTCTCTAAGCCAAACCCCATCCCGATCATGAACCACTAGGATAGAACCATAGCGCCGCCAATCAACCGCTGAAGTTTCATGGGAGATCGGTAGGGAACCTCGCCACCGCCACCGTGACGTCGCTGCTAGGGGTGGCAACGAGAGATTCGCAGGGAGTGCCTCCCGTCCCGCCCCCGTCCCTCACACCGAAATTTTCCCGTCCGCCCCCGTTTCCCGTCTCGGAGAAATTCTCGTCGTCATCCCGTTCGGGTATCGGGGCCCCGTCGGGGACCCATCCCCGCAAAAATTTCACAAAAGAAAAGAGCTCTTATAGCCATTTTAACTCTAAAATCATATCAACAGGCAAGGAAAAAAGAATGCATGCATTCATTGAAGATTATGTTGTCTCATTTATGAAAATGTAAATATGATGGGCTAGAGAATATGTTTGCAATCTAACAATTAAATTGGACTAAACTAAATTCGGGTCTCCAACCGGGTCCCCGCGGGGAAAAAAATTCCCCGTCCCTATCCCCACCATCCCCGACGGGGGAATGATTTTCCCCGTTTCCATCCCCGCGGGGGACGATTTCTTCCCATACCCGTCCCCTAATAGAGGAATTCCCCGCCGGGGATCGGGGAACGGGTCCCCATTGCCACCCCTAGTCACCCCGATGTCGGTCGTGCGATGTGTCGCTGATAGGCGGGGCCCACGCTAATGGTAATTAGCGTTTAAATCTCACGCGCTTAAGCACTATCAGTCGTTGACATGTGAGACCGTGACCCCACCTGTCGGTTTAAGTGGAAGCGCATTCCGGGAAAATACGTTTTCCCCACAGGCTCGAGCTTTTTTGAAAGCGCCTCGGCCTCGTGGCTTGGCAGGCCGTCGTGGGCCGCTCCGCACGGTTTTAGTCTGCGCAGCAATGGGCTTGGCCCGTTACTATTTTCTAGTTTTTTCAAATCTTTATCTATTTTAAACAATTCCAATAAATGAAAATGATTTTCCTAAAATAGTTAAACAACTCTAAAAATTCTGAAAAAATTATGATAAATACTAGATTGCAGGTTGGATTTAGGGCCTGTTTGGTTGTTGACTAACTTTGCCTAGCCTAAGGTTAGCAGCTTGCCACAGGTGTGGCAAGCCTAAGCTAGCTAAAGTTAGCTCATGTTTGGTTCGCTGCCACGCCTAAGATTAGGAACATCCAAGAATTTTGTAGCAGCCGTTGGATTGTAGCCATCCTAACATTAGGCAGAACTATGCCTACATGAGGAACATGAATTTGAAGATTAAAAAAAATTTCAACTTTAAACGAGCTTAAAAAAAGAGAATAGGAGAGGTAAAAAGAAAGCCAGATATTTTTTAAAGTTGAGAATTTTTCAAATTTTAAAAAATTTTAAAAACATCCAAACTTTTTATGGACCTTCCTCATGCAACCATGGTTCCATTTTTGCAAGTTTTCTTTTTTTAAATTTTTTAAACGGTTTAGAAAAAAGAAAGAAGAAAAGGAGAAAAAATGAAAAAAAAAAGGTCGTTGGTGGGATTTGAACCCAAAGACCTTCTTAATCAAACGACTGAAACCTCATTTGTCTAGCAGAGAAGGCAAAACCGTCCGCGTTGTTGAGAATCTTGGCACTGAATTGCTTTTATACTTCTTCGTCCGTTGGCCGGCTCACGCGGTGTGGCGAGGTCGCGACGAGAAGTGTGGCGGCCGAATCGGCCGCCACACTGTGCGGCAAAATTTGTGCGGCGACGGGTCTGGCAAGCTGCCTAACATGTGTGGCACGCCCAAGCTTAGTGTGTAAACCAAACGCATGCCTAAGGCACCGTGGCGCGCCTAAGCTTAGGCTAGGCAAAGTTAATCACGAACCAAACAGGTCCTTAATAAAATGTCTTAATTCGCCTTTTTTAATAAAAGAGGTAATTAACCTAAAATCATGATAAAATTTCAGAGAACCTCAAATATAGTTTGGAATTTAAGAAAATTATTTGAACCATTTTATCATGTTTCTGTCCACTGTAAATATAAAAGTAGTAATTAGAGCCTTTTTTTTTTTAAGGTTTAATATTGCTATTAATCAAATAAGTTTATTTTAAAATATCAATTGAACTCCAAAAATTCCCAAATTTTTAGAGAAACCTTTTTAACTCAGAAATTAGCTATTAAAAATATATATTCCATTTTAACCCTTGGTAAAGTTTATTTAAATGAATTAAGAACCCTTAGTTGCTTATATGTTAATATTTTAATTCTGTAATTAATTTTCAAATTTTATTTTCCATAAAAGGAATTATTATCTAAGGGTATCTAGGGCATATTCATTCATGTTATTTGACAACTCGTAGAATCCTAGTCTCGATACTAGAATTCTTCCTCGTGCATACATGCATCATTATTTAATTGCATATTTATGCTTGGTTTTAATACTCGAGTAGACGTCAAGGACCCCGAAGGAAGGTTCCAAGACACCGAGGAAGACCTTCAGGCCTTAGGACAAAGCGAGTTAACATCCTTAGTTCATGTCTCACACGACTTTTATTCAAATTATATTGATTCAATTAAGAAATTGCATGCAATATGGATTTATTTCATAGCTTAATTAATCATGTTATACACATGCCATGAACCTTGACACAGTTGCTCCCCATACTATGATTGCCTAGAATATCATGACAAGACTGCCTTGATAATCATATCTTTTGTAACCCAATTAAAACAATTAAAACATTTGGACTCTCAATCCCTGGGTAAAACTTGCTTAGACATGCTTAGGTCTAAATGCTTGCTTTTCGGGGAACAACACTCCATAGTGGTGAACACTAGCTCACCACTATAAATACATTTACTTACTCTATAAACTGGTATGGTATGAGTATAGGCTGTGTCAGATGGTCTCGAGATGTGAGCCTGTGGCTGAGTTGTGGGTTGAGACCTGAGGTTGGTTTGTTGTCTAGAGTGGATCTAGATGGGAAGGTCGTGGACCTATTGAGTTGAGACAGGGAGCGAAGGTTGGACCTTCGGCTCTTGAGCCATGAGCAGCGGGATTGGAAGGATCTCTTGATTATGTTAGAGTGTTGGATGCGTCCGACACAACTCGTGGCCATCACACGGTAGTGTAGGTGTGGAGGCCTAGGAGAGTGCTCTGCGGAGGCTCTGGCTGAAACTCCAACCTGAGGTAAGCGCGGCTCGGCGCCACCACCTAGGGTGGTCTAGGTCGTACACTCACTGGACCGAAAATCCAGGAGGTATGATTCACAATAAGATTGCCAAGTTCCGGAATAAGATGGCGGGTGTTTGAAGGGAGAATTGAGGAGCGGGTCCAAAAGAGGTCCTTGTTTATGAGCTAGTGTTGGATGCGTCCGACACAACGCGTGTCAGCTTATCCTACTTATCTCGTGTCTTATTTGACTTATCTCACTTTTGTTATTACTTTTTGAGTCGGTTTTTTTAATCTCGTAGGCGTGTCTATAAGCTCTCTAAACCCCAAAATTGGAGGCCAACCGGCTCTCGAGGCTATCTCGAAAAATTCTCGAAGTGACAAATAAGTAGGCAAATAAGTAGACAAATAAGCTGAAGAGAAGGGGCCCTTAGCCTCTCCTAGTTTCTTCTTCCTTCTTCCTTCCTTTTCCTCCCCCCTCCCCCCTTTTCTCCTCCTGTAAAGTGTTCGTTGCTTTCGTAATTAATGAAATGGCACTATGGCAGAGCGCCTGCCTTCATGCTTAAAAAAAGAATTGCATACACCGACCAGTTCACCCAAAAGCTTAAGCTCATAGAGAAAGACGGGTGATCTGTTTCAACACTCCCCCTCACGCCTAGGTTCATCCAGGCCTTAGACATGGGCTCAAAGCAAGCTGCAATTTTTTTAAATAATGTGTTATCTGGGTTGTGAACTCAAGACCTCTAGGACTTCTTTGCTCTGATACCATGTTGAATTGCATGCACCAACCAGTTCACCCAAAAGTTTAAACTAGTGGAGAAAGGCGAGCAATATATTTCAACATTACTAAGTCAACGGTGCATCTGTCCAAGACCAATAATAGGGAGAAACTGGCAAGCTGGTTTTGTACCCTACTTGGTGCTACATAGCTTTTAGCTAAACAGTACTCCGGATGGTAAAGTGAACAAAATGATCTAGTGCATTCTTTCTTCAAGAATGCACTAGATTCACCTACATGAGTAAGATGAATTATTGTGAAATCTGGTGCCTATTTAGCTTCAGCGTAAGCTTCACACATGCATTGTTGTAGCTCATGTAGTGATTTCTTATCTATTGTCTCCAATACACTAAAAGCTGGCAAAAACAGTATAGATGTTCTCATGGGGGAAAAACAGAAAAATATTAGAAATCCTCACATAAAAGGAAAACATCTATCCCTCAATGTGGTGGATCCTAATTACAATTAAACAACAAATAATCCTGAAGCACAAAAGAAACTCTATCAAGATTGCTCTAAGATAAATTTGAGTCTAGACAGATTAGGTGTGTACTTAGTATGTGTTAGATTATGCAAGTCAACCTAGTTATTTTAATGCAGCAATCGGAACTGTTCTACAGCTGTTGCACCTTGCCCTTGCCTAGAGACAGGTAGAGTTCAGTGCTCCTTTTCTTTTGAAAAGGTGTGACATGAAAGGGTGGAAAGAGACATAGCTAGTAACAATGATGGGTAGACTAGACAGTATGCATGCAAAGTAATCAGAGGCTAATGTGGTGTCGTGGGGAACATTGATTTAGAATTATGTCAGAAGTATTAGTGCATATATTTGTTGTCTAGAATAATCACCATTCAATCTCCTAACTGAAAAGATATTGTGGGCTATCAGGTTGATCCTCAAGGACCTCTCATTGGTCAACCAAACCATATAAAATAACATAAATTTTCATGTTAGGTACTGTACCTGGTTTTGATACACTAAAATCATTCCACACTGGAAAAAGATCAAGCAATCCTTCAATACGGTGTAAGGAAGCATACCTTGTAACAAAACAAGGCATCAATTTAGTATATAGTGATTCGAGAGATAAAGGCAATCTTCTCCCACTCTGGACCTTGCCCCTCAAGTAGTCCCTCAGTCAGCACTGGGTGGCACCCAATCAAATGAAGAAATTCCAGGGACGATGGGACGCTGTTCGGTAGTGACTGAAACCCTGGGCAATGTGATATGCTCAATTTATTAAGATACCCCATTCTCTTCAGCTCAGCAGGTAAGGACTCTGCTGTGACTTTTGGACACCTCTCAATGATCAAACTTTTTAGGAAAATGAAGCTTTACAAGGTAGTCAAGGAGGAAAGCATCATGCAATCCTGAAAGCACAAGTGTTGAACCGTTGAAAAAAGCCCTGAACCAACTGGCAAGATTAATGACGTGATCTTATGGCAGTCAATTATCTCTAACGAAGCAAGGCTAGTTAAGTTCTGCAAACACAAATTTAATCTCGCACCATCCATATCGCACTGACATAACCGCAGTTTTCTTAGCGATGTTAATAACTGAAATATTTCGGCAGTCACTGAACCCCAACAACCCCTAATGTTTAGAACCTCGGTAGCTTCAAGGTGTTCCTGATGTAAGAACCCTTCATTAAGAATGCATGCAGAAGAAATTTCCAACATGAATTTGCTTGATTTAGATGAACGATAAGGGGATAACTTGAGATGCGAAATCTTTTGACTTCGTTCTACTGTCACTCTTTTTGTTTTAGGAGGAAGCAAGGGCATTTCAATCAATTTTGGACAGTTTGAAATCTTCACCTTCTGCAAGCGAGGGAAAAATGAGTAACTGACTTCTCCAGCCCAACAAATTAAATTTGGCATGTCATCAAGTTCAAGATCGTTCAGTGATGGAAATACCATCATGCCACCACCATAAAATTTAAGGCCAATTTCAGTAACAGAATTCATCTCCTTAAGGTGCAGCACCCTCAGAGATGAAAGCTGCCCCAGAGGAGGAAGTAATTTCCACCTTCTGCAGTTAGTTAGATATAAGGACTTCAGGTGGGATAACATATTCAACTCCAACCACCTTGGTGATGATACCCCCCTGTACCTTGTGATATAAAGTTCTTCCAGGTTCGGATGAGGTTGTAAGCGGTCTAATACTTCAGCATCCATGGCCGGATCAAAACCTATACTGGCACAGTTCCATTCAAGTTTTAGAATCCTAACATATTGCTTGTTGTCCAATTGAGCTTTGCAAGCTTCTTCCGTGCATTGAACATTTTCCAGATTCCTAATGTTAAGAACCCCATGAAGATCCTTCATATCCTTCAACTCCTCTAAGGTTTGCCCCTTTTCCTTTTTAACATGGAATTCAACAGACCCTTGAAGGTTAACCAGGCTACCAATGCCTCGTATCCTCGAGATGTACTTTGAATCTATGCCAAGATGTCGCAAGCTGGTCAACTGGTGCATACCCTCAGGAAATTTATCGAGTCGGCACTTTTTCGGAATATCAAGAGTTTGAAGATGCAGTAATCTGCTCACAGATTCAGGTATTGTCTTGATAGTATCAGGAAGTGTCATATAGCGCAGATGAGTTAATTGACCAATTGTTTCAGGTAGCTCTGATATATCACATCCAGTAACATCCAAAGTGCGCACACTCTTTATCTCAGCAAGAAAACCATCTGGGATAGGACTCAAGGGCATCAAAGGATCTCTATATACAATCAGTGTTCGTAATCTTTTCAAGTCACATTGGTTCTTAAGCTGACCTAAAGAGTTGCTTGAAACAGATAGATGTCTAACAGTTGGCTGCATGTTTGTGGACATGTCACCTTCGACCCTCCCACAATCACCATCAGAAACCATTTGTGCCAAATCATGAATCAAGTCATGCATGAGGTAGAGCATCTGATTTCTATGCTTGATCGTCTGAAAGAATGATCTTGACAACAGTTGCTTGAAATACTCTCTACCAATGTCCTCCATGCTTCTTTGGATCCCATTTTCCATCTGAATGAAACCCTGTGCTACCCACATCCTAACCAGTTTCTTAGGCTCAAACTTCCAATTCTTCGGAAATATGCTGCAATATGCGAAGCAATACTGCAAGTGCTGGGGCAGATGAAAATAGCTTGACAAAAGTGTCGAGACAATGTCACCATGAATATCTGTCTCCAAGATATTATTCCAATCCCTTGCATTTTGAGTAACACTAAGCATCCCACCGATAATTTTGGCTGCAAGAGGGGATCCCCTAAGCTTCAAAGAAATCTTCCTCCCAATCTCCTGCAATTGTGGATATTCACAACTCTTCTCACTGCCCAGTGCGCACTTCTTGAGCAACAACCAATGCTCTTCGGTACCCAACCCAACCAACACAATTGGTACCCTCACACCTAGCATGTCAGCTACCATCTTCATGCGTGTGGTCACAATGATTCTGCTCTCTTGCTTACCATTCTGCAGGGGTGCAAGTAGCTTCCTCCAGCGCTCCATGTTCTCCCACATATTCCTCTCCTTGTCATCCCAAACATCATCAAGGATGAGCAAGAACCTCCTCCCAGCAACCGCAGACACCAGCAAGTTTTGTAACTTATCAAAGTTAACTACTCCAACATAGTCCTCCTTTCCCTCCGAGGCCAGCTGTAGTATCTCCTTAGTAAGCTCCACATCATCCACACGGCTCGAGACGCAGACCCACATCCGGAGATCAAAGTGCTCCTGGATGTTCACATGATTGAAGGCCATCTGTGCCAGCGCCGTCTTGCCAATGCCGCCATCACCAACAATGGCAACAATCGGGACACACTGGTTCCCGAGTCGACAAGGGCCCTTACACTGAAGTAATCTTTCGACCAGATCAGCGAGCTCGCGGACGCGGCCGAAGAACGTGTCATCGACCGGGACGACGGAGCTAGAGCTCCTGACGAGACGGTTTCCACGCTGCGGAGAGGCAGCTGCGTCGAGCTCAACTAGGGGGACGATCTGACTGTAGTCCGCGGCGGCGGCGGCGGCGGCGAGCTTTTCGAGTACGGAGGGCAGCCGTCTGAGGGTCTCGTCGGGGCAGATAAGGCGGAGGTAGGAGTCGAGGATGCGACGGAGCTTGCGGCGGGGCCCGGCGAGGGAGTCCGCGAGGCGGCCGTAGTGGATGTCGTCGAGGAGGTCGTCGGCGTCGTGGGCGGCGTCCTTGAGGCGGTGGAGCCAGGCGACGAGGCTGGGGTCGGAGGGCCGACGCCTGGCGCGCTCGATGGCGGAGGCGGCCGCGTGGAGCCGGAGGAGGTGGTCGGAGAGGCGCTCGAGGTCAGCCACCGCATCCCCCGATCCCGCTGGGAGGTAGCGAAGGTGGTCGTCGGCGCAGGACTTGGCCCGGTCGCTCAGGCACTGCAGCAGCGGCGACACCAGCCACCCGGCCGCCGCCGCAGCAGCAGCAGCAGACGAAGCCATGCGGTTGACAGGAGGAGGCCGTGGCGGTGCACGCCGTCGCTGCGGGTATTTGTAGGTGGTTCCGAATTTCGGTGGGAGTGGCGGAGTAGGCGAGGGGGTGGCATCGTCTTCGTCGCGTCGACGGGGAAGGAGCCGGGAAATTGCATCGGAAACTTCGAACTTGTCGTTTCTTTTTCTTTTTTCTTTTTTGTCTCCTTGTTCAAGGACGACTGGACGAGTGTTACAAGTACAACCGAAGTTTCCGTGGGCCGGGCTCTTTCGGCCCACTTATCTTCGTCTGAGTCTAATATTTGTAGGTCGGGCCGTTTATCAATGTACGAAGTCCAGCATTTGGAGGCCCATTTTAGGTGCAACATTCTGTCCAGCACTACCTATTCCGCCCCAAATTTGCAAGCGTATAGCTCTGCCTCAACTTCACCTGGCAGTCTAGTACAGATTGTTTCTTCTATCTAAACACAGGAATTCTACAGCAAGCTTGCAGGGAACTAACTACTGCAAGTGATTCTCCTAGAAGGGGTACTACATGCCTGTTTCAAACGCAGAAATTTCACACAAACCATTGAATTCTCGTAGGGATTTCCAGCCATGCCCCAACTCCTAAACCTGCATTTGGCAAGCAGCCTGGAAGACGAAAAATCAACGGAGCAGCGTCAAGAGAGACGAGCAGGCAGGGCCAATTCAAGAAGCAAGCTCGGCACAGACTGAAACGGCAGCGGCAGGCAGCACACCATACATGATACATGTTGCTGCACTACACACAGACAGACAGTGCTCTGCTCTGCCTGGCCCGCCGCGCACGGAGCTAGCCGCTGCTCTCTCGTCGCTCTCATCAGGACGTACGTGCAGCAGCAGCTGCTGCTGCGAATCAAAGCTCGTAGTCGCGTCAGGATTCAGATCTTGAGAGGGGGCGATGGCGAGGTGAGGTGAGTCACGGGGTGGGTGGTGGCGCGGCGCGGAGACTGGCAGGGCGAGTACCTGCCGCCGCTGTCCCCGTATCGGCCGGCACACTACGCTATGGCGCCGCTGAGAGGCCAGTGATACTACTAGCTAGGTACCTGCGTACGAGCTTCCCATGGTGCCCACAGAGACGGCAGATCCATAGCTTCACATCGTCCAACAGTGCCGCCCGGCCGGTCCATCGCCATCGCGTCGCTGCTAGCTGCTGTTTTTTTTTTCGCGTCGCCCTCTGCGCAAGATCGATTCGTAGGGTGCGCGTGTGTGATAAGTAGGCTGCCACGGTCGATGGATGGATGCCATGCAAGAACAGATTTTCTGCGATTGCAGGTTGCAACGGACCGTCTTGTCATATACTCCATAAATCTTGCCATCTTGGGTTACGACGAATCCACGATTCCAAGAGTACGTTGTTATACTTTTTTCTTACATTATTTAATTATCTTTGCTTTGACTTTCTCAAATCCGGTTTCAATTTTTAATTTTTCAGAGCTCTCGAAGTTCAGTTTCATTTGATAATCAAATAATTTTAGTATTAAAGAGGTGCTCTTAAAGCATCCATGGTGTCTCTAGATTGCCACAGCTGGCCTGATTGTTGGTCCTTCTCTTCATGTAGTCACCAATGGCCCTCTTAACTAGAAGCAAAGCAGCGGTTAGAGGTAGAGCAAGCGCTAGTGCTTGTAGCGGAGGACAAAATAAAAATTATGGTACGACAAAGTCGATGATATAGACTAAATAATACTATGCAAAATTGAAGCCATGCAAACACTAATAAGAGTATATAATGCTAAACAAAATGGAAATTATGGTATTATGACTTTTAACATTGGGTGATGTGTACGTGAGGAGAGGGAGAGAGAGAGGGGGGAGGGAGGGAGGGAGACAAATAGGCACGCCATAGCGAACAGGTAGTTTTTTTCTTAGCCTTTTATCCATTAGGCGTCAAACTAAAGCAGTAAAGCCTATTAGCCTAGCAGGCTACTATTGCTAGCCCACTTTGGACTAAAGTTCAGTAGTCTTCTCTAGAAGGATATGCAAGGTTGACAGTTTTCTTTTCAATATCGCCAAATCTCTTTTTAAAGATGCTGGAATTTTCCCCTTTTTCTTTTGCTCTTAAGTCTCTAAATTGAGAAAGTCTATTAAAAGGAGGTATAGCCTAAAATTTTAGGCATTGGCATCTCCTTAGCTGCTCCAATAGACACGGCCTATTACGATTTCTATTTTAGGTATTCCTCTTCAGGATACCTATATTTAGTTATTCTCTCTCCTCTACTTATATATTTTTTAGGTTTAGTGATTTTTCTGGAGAGGATACAATCATAAGTAAAGAATCTTTTTAGAGAGATATGTAAATGGGGATATATTTATTCGATTTTAGGTGTTGGTGTTGGAGAAGACCTAATTGTTCTTCTTCCTTATTGAGTCATTGTTGCCTAAGGTGGAAGAATACGAGTACATATACATGGCGCTCGCCATACGAGAGCTCCGCTGCTGGCTAGAGCCAGATGTACGTGGACGTCATCGACCGTACCAAGTTGATTGTTGTTTTGGGATTTTTTATTCGCTTGGAGTCAACTCAAGTTTTTTTGATTGATTTTAGGGATGAGAATTCTCCTATTAGGGGACGGGGATGGGAATTCCCCTATTAGCGCTAGAGCTAGATGTGGATGCCATAGACTATACCAACCTGATCCCCCCTCCCCCGGGGGAATTCTAGGGGATAGGGGTAGGGGAATTGTCCCCCGTGGGGATGAAAATGAGGAAATCATTCCTGCAGGGTATAGTGGGGGCGAGGAGATTATTCTCTTGTGGGGATGCAGATACCCTACAATGGGGACATAGAGATTATTATCTCGCGTGGATCTGGATGTAGAGATTATTATCTCGCGTGGATCCGGATGGGGACACAAAAATTATGTCTCATCCCAATTTTATCTTGACTCTAGCACTCCCTCTAGCCCATTCGATCCACCCCACATACTACCCCGTTTTCCAGGCCAGCTAATCTCATCGCCATCTACACAACCCTACCTCCTTGATCCCTATATCCCTCAGATCGTCACTCCTTGGTCCTCACCCTCCAGGCCAGCCGCTGACCACCGTCCCTATCCTTCTCCCTCCAATACCCTTCCCTCTTTCTCCAAAGTCAGCGCTACCCTCTCCTATTCCTTGTGACAGCACACCCATGCCACTTCTCCGTGCTTCCTCCCTCATTGTCTCCTCCCTCCACCTCATTTGACCTCGAGAGACGCCACTATGCCATTGATGATTGCAACGACAACTCCAGTGTAGCGGCCTCAGTGGTCGGGAACAGGAAGTGGTGGCAACAAGTTTTTCCCTTTCCTTGCAAGGACACTATCATCCCAAATTGGTTGCTCCAGTTGGTTGCCATCGGGATCGATGGTGGTCTCTTTTAGTCATCCCTCCCTCCAAGCTCATGGCAGTGCAGTGGCCTGAATCGATGGCAGGACGAACTTCGAACGACACGGTAGGCCTAAATCGACGACAGGGATGGCCCCTTCACCCAAACGAGGATGGGAACAAGGAGAAGTCATCCCTGATCCTGAGGATGGGGAAGGAAAAGATGACATCTCGAGGATGGGGACAGGGGCACTACTCACCAGGGAATTTCTCTATTGCCATCCCTAGTCAATTGGTCGAGGATTCGTTTTTGGTCGCCCCTTCGATACTATGAGTAACCTATATTCTTCCTTTTATATTGCTTGGTTCCATTTTGAGACACACTATATGCACTAATCTAGATACCACATCACCCAATGAAGGTCCACTCCTCTCAGAGAGAGAAGCCCCTCTGCACTCGATTCATCTTTAGGCTTAGACCACCAACAACCATATTTCCTTCATTTTATTCCCTTCTCAATTCCCTACACCATATTTTTTCTAAATTTTCCACCATCTCTAACAACATCTCTTCAAAGAGAATGATATAGGTGCACACTATATGCCCTTATCTGGCTATCACATCACCCAATAAAGGTTCGCTCCTCCTGAGAAAGAGAGCAGTCCCTGCGCACCTGATGCATTTATGGGTTTAGACCACTAACAACTATATTTCCTTTATTTTATCCATTTTCCCATTCCCTGCATCATATTATTTTTCCGCATTTTTTACCATTTTCAATAGCATCACTTCGAAGAAAATGATATAGAAAAAGGAGATATAATTTCTTTTCGAAGAGAATAGAAAAGATAATCTTTTTTCTAAAGAGAACGGTGAAGTAAATCCGTTGAAGAAGTAAAATCTCTTTAGAAAGAGACAGAGAGATGTGAAGGGAAACCTTGCATATGGTAAGCTATTTGTTGTTGGCGGGTGTTTCTCGCGGGCCGTACAAGAATGCATGGGCGTGGGCTGCTCACTAGCTTCTTTCCGGAGCAAAACCCGTGTATAAATGATCGAGTAGATCTGATTATGGTAGCTATCTGCCGCGCCGGCCCTATGCTCTCTCACACACACGTCTAGTGGAGTTATAGTGCTTCGCTACATAACAAGAAAAATCAGAATGAAACAAAAACCTAAAAACAGGGACATTTGCAAGAAATCAAGAAAGTTAAAGTTAAAACACTTAAAAACTGGAGCATAGGTGCAAAACCAATAAATCCAAAGGTAAAAAACGTAAAAGGGAGGTGAGCCGTGTGCTATCACGGTTCACTCACCACAAAAGACACAAAACCAAGAAATTAAGAGAGCAACAGGTAAAATAGGAAATGAGTTCATCACTCTTCATTATTTACTACTACTACGTACAATAGACTTTTAAAGTAGTGGACATATGGATCAGCGAGGCAATGCTCACTACAAACTCATCTTTGCATGGCAAGCAAATTGCGTTGCTGATAAGAATGGCTGCTACTGCTGGGACGCGTGTACCAGGATGCAACGCAGCAGTTGTTACATGACGTACGGATCTGTAAGCCTACTCCAAGTATGGCACCGTTTCTTTTGGCGTTTGGCGACGGTCGGCGGTTTGCTACAGTAAATTTAAAAAAATTTAATTACCTTTTTATGCTCATTACACTTTTTTTGAAATACTTATAAGTTTGCTCCAGTAAAACCGCCGACCGTCAACCGCCAGAAACCGCTGAAAGAAATAGAGCCTATAAGTGAATTGTCCACATTTTCTTATTAGTTTAGTCTTTTGGGTGAACTAGTTGATGCATACAACTTAATATGATATCAAAGCCAAATATCTCGAGTTTGAATCCTGTCTGATGTATGCCCACCTTCCCCCATCAGCTTAGTTTTTTGGATAAACTCGTTGGTGTATGCACGCTTCTTAATACCATGTCCATCTTTTGGATAAACTTGTTGGTGTATGCATGCTTCTTAATACCATGCCATCTGTAAAGGGTAGGATTGGTACAACCTACTCTCTCTCTCTCCCCAACGCCCTGCCAGCGGTGGTCTCGAGTTCGAATCCTGTCCAACACATGCCCACCTTTCTCCATCGGCTTAGTATTTTGAGTGAACTCGTTGGTATGCCAGCGGTGGTTTCGAGTTCGAATCCTACCCAACGCATGGCACCTTTTCTATCAGCTTAGTCTTTTGGGTGAACTCGTTGGTGTATGCATGCTTCTTAATACCATGTCCATCTCTAAAGGGTAGAACTGGTACAACCTACTCTCTCTCCCCAACACTACCCTCTCTCCCCAATGCCCCGTTAGTGGTGGCGCACAATTAGCCGTCGGGCAACGGCGATGCGTGACAAGATGTGTGACAAACAATTGTCCTGTAACAATGGCATAAGGTCTGGCTAGTGCCTAGTGGCAGCTTATGGGGTGGAAGAAGGGCTCCGGCGCATGAGAGGTAGCTTGTGTCATGGTGTTCCACCAAAGCGACGTGTGTTTCAGAGCGTACCAGAGTGTTTCATGGTGTTTCACTAGAGCTACGCGCAAAAGCATAGCATCGGATGGCTAGGACCCTATATCATTGTTGGCTATCAGAATGATATAGGGTTCTATAGGGTATGGTCATGTGTCGGGTTGAGTATTGGGGGCATTGGGTTGAAGATATCGGGTTGAGTATCAAGGGTATCATCATGTACCGGGAGTATCGGGGGTATCATGTCAGAGATATCGGGTTGAGTATCGAGAGTATCATGTCGGATATATCGGGTTGAGTATTGGGGGTATCGTTGTGTATCGGGTTGAGTATGAGGGGTATCGTCGTGTATCGGGTTGAGTATCGGGGGTATCGTGTCAGAGATATCGGGGGTATCGTCGTGTATCGGATTGGGTACCGAGGGTATCGTGTCAGAGATATCGGGGGTATCGGTCGTCTATTGGGTTGATAATATACAAAAAGTTTTGCAAAGTTTTTTGGTTTTTGATGCACTAAATTTAGAGATCATATTAATTTTTAATGATTTTTGCAAGAATGAAAATGAAAGTGTACAACATTCAATGGATTGCTCAAACTAGTACAGTGTGTGCTCAGCTAGTATACCTCCCTGTCTGGGAATACGAGCGTGCAGCCTTAGATCGCTGTATCATTAGTCGGGGTGGAGATGGTATATCGTTTCCTAGCCTTTCTGTTTTTTTATTTGTGCTTCAAGGATGGAATGATTTTAGCAGAGATAACACTTCTTAGGAGCCGTTGGATTAAGCCAGATGAATGGCTTTATTCAAGATACCAATAGACACAAATGGCTGTAAAACACGTCTTTCAATTAAAGCAATTCCAATACCGATATTCACAAAGAAAGGGCAATGCTCTTTTTCTTTTTTCCTATTGTTTTTAATAGGTAAAGAGCATGCGTTTGCTCGAAATGAAATTAATGTCCTTGATACTATGAAGCACATGAGATCGATCGTGGATGAGGTTGAGCTGGCAGACCCAACACAGATCCGGCACATGAAACCGATTAGCAACTCTTTTGGGACTCGGGAAAACGATTGATTGTGACTCGTGCCTCATCCGAAGAAAACCAATAAAACTCGATCTAAAACCTCGGACGCTGATAAGTGATAACCAAGGCTCGTGTAATTCACAAAAGAAAAAAAGACGTCGTTTTATATTTAGATCCAAAATCGCATGCGTAGATGTGACTAAAACTATCTCCGTAATATTATAATCTTATATAAATTAACACTCTTCCCTAACCTCATTCACCTTAGGAGCGGCTTACACCAGGCCTGGAGCCTATTTCTATTGAATTTATGAAATACAGAAGTCCCGAGGTCGTTTCATACGACTCTCAAAACTGAGCCGACCGAAACGCTCCGGCTTCTCGAAGCTCTCAAATTCCAATATTTCAGTTGAACCCTCCAACCTCAAGTGAACAAAATGTGTATGCCTTGCTTCGACTAGAAGGATTAACACGAAAACACTACGGTTTTTAGGCCAATGTCTAGCCCGCCTAACGGGTTGACCCACATATGCATAGCACCACTCTTTAGCTTTCGACCTTATTTTGTCTAAAAGGTTTAATGCAGGATGCTATGTTTGGATTCATCCGGCATCATATGCTAGTTTATCTAGACTAGCAACGTGGTACTATTCCAGTATTCCACCTCAACCAATCACATAGGCCACACATCTCAATAAGTTGGGTATTACACTCACCCCCTCTAATGGTCTGGCGCTCTTGTTAGTACACCACATACACTGCAAATATTAAGAATCGCCTCTTAGTATGCAACCGTGCATCTAGTGCTAACCCATATATTATACCGTGTGACCACTCCAAACCTATACATGTCATATGTCATATACCCACGCCACTAAACCCATATACGCCCGCACAACGAGGGACGATGCATCCATAAATATAATGATGCAAGTATATATATAACAATAGTAGTACCAGTACATTTGCTCTACAGCTCTGTTCCAAGCTCCGAGTGGGAAGCCATGGGTGTTCATCCAATCACCGGGGGGACAATGCCCCTCAACCGATAGACATGGCCATGTGCGCTCTGCTCTGCTCTGCTCTGTTCTGCGTCTGCGTCTGCGTCTGCGTCTGCCGGCTCCCCCACCGCTGCCCTCCTCCGTCCGTCTGCGCCACCAACTGACCTCGGCGGATTCTTAACTGCGGGTGTCACTCTGCCTCTCCACTCCACTCAGCTCTGCCGCTCGCTTCTCCCCATATCTGAAAGGCTTATGATACGTCAAAGCTGATGCGTCTTTGATTGATTCCTTCCCGGCTGCTCGTACTTCCTGCACAAAGAAAAAGCGAAAAAGATGAAGGGGAGACGCATCGCATTCGCATTACGTCGTGAGCAACCTCGAAGGCTCTGCACTGCGCTGCGCTGCATAGATCGGCTCGCCGTCCAGGCGCCGGGGTCAGCCGCTGCCGGCCCACTTGCCTGCCAATCCAACGCCTCTCACGCCCGTTCTTCCTCCTGCCTTCTGCTCCGTCAGAGCATCTTCAGGAGTGTCTAAAACAAAATCTTCTTTATATTTATAGTCTCTCATTCTCTAATAGAATCTCTATTTCAGCCTTTAAATTTAGAGTTTCTCTCTCTCAACCTCTAAATTTAGAAGCTCTCTATGTCAGCCTATATAGTTTTTTCTAGATAGAGGTTCTACTAGAGAGGATAAAAATATAGAGAACGAATAGTGATTTAGAGAGGGTGTACAAAGATCTGATTCTAGAGTATCTGCTAGAGATGCTCTCAAAACATTAGATTAGGTCCGGACCGATTAGATTACATATGCACTCCATTGTATGCTTCAACTCTGTCTCTCTCACCCTCTCCGTTTTTCAAAAATTTTTAGAGACGGAACAAAGTTGTAATATCTACGTTTTATAAAATATATAACTTTAAATATGTAGCATGATATACCAATCCTAGGGATTGAACCCAAATAACCAGGAATAACCAATCTCACTCTCACCATTAGGCTACAAGTCATCTCTAATCAATCTTGAACCTGGATGGATCACTCCTGCCACTAGGCTACAAGTCATCTCTAATCAATCTACTTCACAAGCGCAGGTGACCACTTAGGCCATACGCAACGCTAGCTATATTCTATCCTAGCCTTATTTTATCCCAACACAATGTTGGCCCTTTCCTACCCCTATTTCGTATCTCTCTTATATTTTACTCCCAGCCATATTTCTACAGTGATGGGACTAGAAAATAGGGCCACTATTAAACATGCCTTTACCTAGCAAGAGCTCTATTCTTTCCCACAATTTTCCCTTTCCTATCCTCTCAAATTTCTTTATAATTTACACTATATTTTCTAAAAAATTGGTTCCTTCAACAGATGCTATATCCCTAAAAAGTCAAATGAACAGTGGAGATGCTTACAGCCTTATAGCCTACTTTGTGCCCACCATTTTCCCTTTTCCATCCTCTCAAATTTCTTTATAGTTTACACTATATTTTTAAATGATTGGTTCCTCAACAGATACTCTATTCTAAAAATGAACAGTGGAGATGCTTACAGTCTTAGAGCATCTTCAGCAACACCTCAAATTTCTACTCTGTAATACTATTTCCTACACACTCTATCTACCCTTTAAAATTCCTTTACACTTTACACTGCACTTTAAAAGATTCATTACCTTTAGTAGCTACTCTATCCTAAAAAGTGAGATGAACAGTATTATAAAGTGCCTAATAGAGATGCTCTTAAAGCCAACCTTGTGCCCCTAGCCCCCAACTCGCTAGTAACTAGCAGTCGCTGTATCTTCTGCAAAAGGGCGACCTTGCAGCTGCATTGCATGCAGTATGTACTGGCTCGTCACTAACTACTCGCTTTGTTAGCTGGGCGGTTAAAGAAGGACGAGAGATTGCGATTTTCTTTTTAAGCGCGCGCCGGCTGCTACTGTACCCGCCGCGCGTTAAGCTAGCTTCGGTGACACCTGGATTGGATCATTATGGTCCACAGGTTGTTAGAGCATCTCCAATAATAGAAGCTAAAAATGGAGCCCTATAAATCATTTTATGTACTCTCTAAAAATTATTAGGCTCAAAAATGATTAGTAACTCCAACAATAGTCCTAAATTAGAGGACCTATACACATGTCTATCTCTTTTTTAGGTATTTCAGGAACTCCAACAATGAGCCTCGTCCTAAAATATAACTGAAAAAGTTTTAGAGCTTGGTAGATGAGTTCCTATATTTAGGAACTCTTCTCAAGGTCCTATCCTATTTTGAGACGTTTTTAAAATATAGGACCTCTTATTGGAGTTCGTTTTTTTGGTAAAAACCATAAATTCAAATTTAAGACCATGTATAGGGCCATTGTTGGAGATGCTCTTAGAGCTAACGCTTAACTTAACTAACCAAGGTTATAAATCGCTTTTTTTGCAGCTTCGCGGCAAGGTCCCAAAAAAGCTATAAAAGCTATCGCGGAAGCTATCCTATATAGCGTTTTGATATAAAAATTATATGAAATGTGAATTATTTGCATTATATTAGTCACATTCAACTAAATAAAAAACATACACGTTACTTTAGAAGTATTTGTAGCCTAATGTATTCCATATGTTCATAATTAATGTGTAGAATAAGTGACTACAATCTATTCTTCTGCACGTTCATTATAGAGAAATTTCTCCAAGTGATCATTTATTATTTTTATATTAATAGTATCATCTTTTGATGTTAGATGATGTAAGAATGAAGTAGAGCATAACAAAACACGCAATTGATGGTTGAATTTTCAAAGAAAATTAAAAAAATTAGCATAGCGGTGCTATAGCGGCTACAAAAGTAGCAGAAATAGCAGTCGATTTAGCGGCTATAACAGCCACAACTGTGTTTGCGGAATTTTAGTCCTTAGCGTAGCGTTTTACGTCCAAAAACACTATAGCGGGCTCTTTAAAACTATGTAACTAACATTAGCTTAGCATAATCATAGAACACTCAAACTGACGCGGAAAACTTAGCTCACCATTGCTTGATGATGCCATCGTTTAGAACGATTTTAGCTTTAGGAAGCCTGCGTGACAGTGAGTCCATGCAATATAGCCATAGAGGACGCAGAGAGTCGGTATGCAGTGACGTCCTCGTAGCGTGCTCGTGGCGGCAACGGCCTTCCCGTTGCTTCAGCGCGCACCTTGGATCGGAGGGGTTTAGGGGAGGGGGTGTCAAGGAGCAAGCTAGCCTCACGGGAAAAACTTATTCATGTGAGGGGACGACACTCCTCTTTATTTGTTGCATTGCGCAACAGCGGGCCGCAACCAACGTTGGTTGGGCACCCCCGATGATGGCGCGTTTGTTGGGCATAACCACCCCCTTAAGACTTAGGATAATCTGTTAGTCCCGAGATCACAATAACCAACACTCTCCCGCTTGATCGAAAGGCTAACATCACAAGTCCTTTCTCAATAAAACAGTACACCAAAGCAAGCGTCATAAAGGCTATTGATCAACCAGTGAAACCTCAATGCCTATAGTGCATCGTTCTACCTCGATAGGTAAAATTTCTTATATTTAACGGGAGTTGGTTTACTTTGTTGCCCTCACTTCTAGAATTAGAGGCTTTCCAATAAACCCATGCCGGCAACATGATCACAAAAAATATTGGGTGGTAAGCCTTTAGTAAGCGGATCCGTACGCATAAACTTAGTATTTATATGCTTGACACTAATTCTTTGATCCTGAACTCTATCTTTCACAACATGGTACTTAATATCAATGTGTTTGACAATACTACTTGACTTGTTGTTACTTGCATAAAAGACTGCGAGTTGATTATCGCAGTATAAGGTGAGTGGTTTAGAGATGCTGTCTACCACTCTAAGTCCGAATATAAAATTCTTAAGCCATACGGCCTGCTCGGTAGCCTCATAACATGCCACAAACTCAGCTTGCATCGTCGATGACGCAATGAGTGTCTATTTGGAGCTCTTCCACGAAATAGCTCCTTCTGCGAGGGTGAAGATATAACCTGACTTGGATTTCTTAGTATCCACACACCTCACAAAATTGCGTTTGAATATCCTACGATTTCAAAGCTATCAGGCTTCTTATATGTGAACATGTAATCTTTAGTGCTTTGCATATAACGCAAGAATTTTATAACGGCTCTCCAGTGGTCTAACTCTGGATTTGACTGATATCTGCTAAGCATCCTGGTCACAAAAGCTAAGTCAAGGATCGTACAGACTTGAGCGTACATAATGCTTCCGACTGTAGAAACATAAGAAATCGTCTTCATCTGATCAGATTCAAATTGATTCCTTAGGCATTGAAATATCCCAAACTTATCGCCCTTAACTATAGGAGTAGGCGAGCCAGAGCACTTATACATATTATACCTCTTCAGTACTCTGTCAATATATGCCTTTTGTAATAATCCTAATACTCCTTTGGACTTATTTCAGTGAATTTTAATGCCCAAAACATAAGAGGCTTCACCAAGATCCTTCATGTCAAAATTAGAGGAAAGAAATCTTTTGATCTCATGCAGCATATCCTTATCGCTGCTGGCCAATAAGATGTCATCCACATAAAGTACTAAGATGATGTATTTACTCCCTTTAAACTTAATGTATATGAGTTGTCCACTGCATTTTCCTTAAATCCAAACTTTCTAATGATTTCATCGAACTTAAGACACCATTACCTAGATGCTTGCTTTAAACTATAAATTGATTTTCTAAGTTTACATTTCATATGTTCCTTGCTTTTCACAGCAAAACCTTCCGGTTGAGCCATGTAAATATTTTTAGGCAAGTCACAATTGAGGAATGCAGTTTTAACATCCATCTGGTGTAGCTCCAGATCATTATGAGCCATAAGCGCCATGACAATCCTAAAGGAATCTTTAGTTGAAACAGGCGAAAAGGTGTTATTATAATCAATCCCTTCTCATTGAGAGAAGCCCTTAGCTACGAGCCTAGCTTTGAATATTTCGATATTTCCCTTAGAGTCATGCTTAGTTTTATAAACCTATTTACAGCCTACTATTTTTAGACCATCAGAAATTTCTACTAAGTCACATACATCATTTATGCTCGTAGACTTTAATTCATTCTTCATGACCTCAAGCCACATAGATGAATGTTCACTCATCATAGCCTCCTTATATGAGATGGGATCTTCTACCTTCCCTATGTCATTTACATCTTCATTCATGTAAACAACATATTCACTCAAGATGGCAGATCTTGTGTCTTGATGTGATCTCCTAAGAGGTTCATTAGCTACAACAGGGAGCTGATGAGGGTCATCATCAGGGAGATCATTAGGCGCAACGTTAGTGATTTCAGAGTCCTCAACACGAGGTGCAACAACAGTATTTCAACTGAAGGTGCATCCATCTGGGTCACAGGGAATAAAGGCTCCTAAACCATCCGTGAGGGAACAAAATCCCACATCTCCTCAAGATCTATTTTCCTAGACTCCAAGGTCCCACTGATTTCGTCATTTTCTAAGAACACAGTATGTCTTGTATCCACAAAATTAGTGGTAAGATCTAGACAATAGAAGCGATACCCCTTCGATTTTTCAAGATATCCTATAAAGTGGCAGCTTATTGTCTTAAGATCTAATTTTCTAATATGTGGATTGAAGATCTTAGCTTCAGTAGGACAGCCCCACACTCGTAAGTATTTTAAATTCGGTTTCCTCCCAGTCCATAATTCGTAAGGTGTTTTAAGAATTGGTTTACCGGGGACCCTATTAAGTAAATGCGCAGCTGTCTTTCAAGCTTCCATCCACGGACTAACTGGCAAACTAGAGTAGCTGATCATACTACGTACCATATCTATAAGGGCACGATTCCTTCTTTCAGCCACTCCATTCTGCTGAGGTTCACTAGGCACCAAATATTAGGCTACTATGTCATTCTCCTGAAGATATTTAGCGAAGGGACCAAGAATTTGCCTATAAGGGGCATGTCTTCTATAGTATTCTTCCCCTTGATTAGATTTTACTACCTTAATTTTTAAGTTGTGTTGATTTTCAACTTCAATCTTAAATATTTTAAATTTATCCAGTGATTCAGATCGGTCTCGAATAGGGAAGAGATACCCATAACGGGAGAAATCATCAGTAAATGTTATGAAAGAGTCATACCCATCTAAAGATGCTAAAGAAAAAGGGCCACATATATCGGTATGAATTAATTCCAAGAGCCCTGTACTTCATGTGGCACCTTTCTTAATTTGTTTAACATATTTTTCCTTAATACAGTCTATGCAATAATCTAAGTCAGAGAAATCTAAGGGGTAAAATATCTCTTCCTTAATAAGACGCTCTATTCTCCCATTCGAAATGTGGTCCAGACGACAGTGCCACAATTTCAATGAAGTCTCATCCATATTTCTCTTACATTTATTCACAACATTACACACATTTACAGAGGATTCATTGAGAGAAAGCATGTAGAGCTTGTCTTGTTTGATGGCAAGACCAACATAATTTGAATTAAATGTAATAATACATCTGTTGTTCCCAAAAATACATTTATAACCATCATCATCTAAGGAAGAAATAGAAATTAAATTCCTCCTCATTTTAGGAACATAAACTACATTTTTCAGCTGAAGTACAAAGCCATTATCTAATACTAATGGTAATGATCCAACAGCTTCGACTTCAGCCTCTTTGTCATTAGCGACTCTGAGACTTCTCTCCCTCTTTCTTAGGGTTCTCATGGTAAGGAGTTCCTGCAAAGAATTTGAAACATGAATGGTGGTACCAGAATCAATCCACTAAGTATTAAGGGAGTAATCAATATAAAGTGACTCATCAATAAATGTAATTAAATCATTACCCCTTTTTTGCGAGCCACTTCAAGAAGCCTGCACAGTCCATCCAGAAATGCCCTTCTTGGTTACAGAAGCGACATCTATTATCCTTGGAAGGAGCATCAGGATTTGAGCCCTTAGAAGCTGATTCGTCAGGCTTAGAGGAGTTGTTCGACTTCCTTTTGGGCTTGTAATCCCCTTGAAATTTTCTCTTGCCACGTCTGACCTAATTTACAGAGTCTTTTCTCTCAGCCCTGAGCCTTTCCTCCTCCTGAACGCACATGGCAATAAGATCTCTCATGCTCCAGTTATCCTTCTGAGTATTATAACTGATTTTAAAAGGCGTGTACTCTGAAGGAAGAGAGGTCATAATAAAATGGAATAAGAATCCATTGGATATTGCCATATCGAGGCCCTTAAGTTTGGCGGACATGTCCGTCATCATCATGATGTGCTCCCTTATGCTGCCGGACCCATCATATTTGGTAGTTAAGAGCTTCTGAATTAGTGTACTGGCATAAACCTTTGAGGAGCCTTTAAATTGCTCCTTAACCTTAGGCAGATACTCCTTAGCATTTTGGGAATCAGGGATTGCTCCCCTTATCCCCACTGAAATGGAGCTCTTCATTATCATCAAGAACATACGGTTAGACCGCTCCCATTTTTCTGCAGCTACATCATAAGCTTTTTTAAGCTTACCAAAATTTTCTTCATTAACTATAGGAGGCACAGGAGCGTCCACGACGACTCCACCCTGAATGCATAGTCTAGGCCCAACACCCCAAGCACAACTTGGATTTTTCTTTCCAGGAGGGGAAATTATTGCTAGTTAATTGCTCTATGCCATCAATAGTGGCAACGACATTTGAGGCATTCAAAGCTAAATTAAAAATATGGTACAATTAGTAAATGACATAAATTTATATATAAATATATATAGCATGTATTTAACCTACTTTGGTCCGATTAAAAAACATGCAAAAAATATTGCTCTAATTCATATCACCGTTGGGAAGAAAACGAAAAGAACAATAACAACATAAAATGACACATGATTATAAATCAACTTTGGTCAGAAATATAACCATGAGTGAAACATCATTAAGTCTTCAGGTAAAGTTTCTCGTTGGTTCCACTTTAATTAAAGACATCAAAATAACTTTAAGAAAATTGTACCTTAAACAGCAATAAAGCCCAATTTAACACATCATTATTAGGGCAATTATCATTATAAAAATATATAGGACATAGCCTATTTTATTCGGCCTATTTGGCCTGCTATCACCCCAGCCCACTGGGCTCCTTTATTTGTTCGCTGCCCTTAAGACTCGGTCCACGGAGCCGAATTCATCATCTTACCTAGGATACGCCTGAGCGCACCGTTCGGCCTGCTTCAGCCCAATCCATCAATTGCGCGGCTCGGTCTCATTGCGCGCTAGCGCATTGCTCGGCCTAGCTCATCCCAGCCCAAATTTGTGCAGCTCCAAAGGGCAACGCCGTCTGTCGAATGCGATCCAACGATCGACTTTGCCCCTTCCCGGATCAAAACCCTAAAGCCAGCTTCATCCTTCGCCTCGCTCTCGACCGGCCGTGACAGATAGAGACGAGAGAGAGAGAGAAAAAGCAGCACGGTGGAGCCTCTCACAGGCAAGCGCGTGCGGTGCTCTGACACCACACGCGGCTCTGTCAAGCAGCTCCATCGCGTTGTGCAAATACGACGATGAGCGGAGGCAATAGCGCGAGCAAGGCGGCGGAGGACCGAGCATGGAGGACGGCTTCGGTGGCTCTTCTTCCTGTCGGCGACTCCAAGCAAGGCCCACGAGGGGCAAGACTTACTCATGTACGCCGACGACAACCTAATTTGCCCATTGCTTTGGGGTTTAGGGTTTGGGATTGCTTTGGGGGTTAGGTTTAGGATTGCTTTGGGGATTTGTTCTTTATTTGGCCGATATAGCCTCTTAATCACATTTTCTCTTCATTTGTCCATCTAAAAGGGTTCTTATTCATGAATCCCGAACCAAATCGGGATTTAATCCAAGCCAAATTTAGGGAAAAATCTCTTTAGGGTTTCGGATTTGAGGGGAAATTTGGGGAAAAATCTCCTTAGGGTTTCTTGATTCGCCCGAATCCCCTCCTTCTACATTCTAAATCACGCAATTGGCTAATTAACATTAACATTAATTAAGCAATTAGGCACTAATTAATTAGCCGCACATTACACAGCAAAATCAAGTAATTAGAGCATAATTAAGGTTCGAGATTTAGGCTAACCGGCTCTGATACCAATTGTTAGAGCTAATGCTTAGGACTTAACTAACATTCGCTTAGCCTAATCATAGAATACTCAAACTGATGCGGAAAACTTAGCTCACCGTTGCTTGATGATGCCATCGTTTAGAACGATTTTAGGCTTTAGGAAGCCTGCGTGACGGTGAGTCGGTGCAGTATAGCCATAGAGGATGTAGGTAGTCGGTATGCAGTGACGTCATCGGAGCGTGCTCGCGGCGGCGACGTTCTTCCCGTTGCTTTAGCGCGCGCACACTGGATCGAAGAGGTTTAGGGGGTGTCGAGGAGTGAGAGAGCCTCACGTGAGGAGTCGGCGTTCCTCTTTATCTGTTGCACTAGGTAACGGGGGCCGCAACCAAGACTAATCTGTTAGCCGCGAGATTACAGTAACCAACACTGGTGACAGGTCCAGCCCCGAAACCTAACGGGATCCATCACCATCGGGATGGTCGCCACAGCCAATGCTGCCCAGAAAACAGTCTGGGGGAGCTACTGCTCTACTACCACTGCAAGATGCCAGCAGTTGGAGCGAGCAGCTAGCGAGCGCGTGCATGTGCATGTGCTGGGGGCAATGGCAATGGCGTATGGTTGTTGCGTAGCTGGTGGCCGCATGTGCCTGCCGCTCCGCTCGCCGGCCACCACTCTCGACTTGCCCATCCGATCCGCATCCGCTCGACGGGACAAAGCGCAGAGGTGAGAGCGGAGGCCAGTGGCCACCACCACCCAACGCAATCCCTGACTTTTTCCAGCCTTTTGCCCCCGAATCATTTGGCATCTCGTCTCGTCTCGTCGCCAACCAACCCCATTAAGTAATGTTTCACCGTGCAAGGGGCAGCCTTGTTACACGACGACATGGATGCGTCATTGCGTCTTACCGTTTTTACTACATGGATGATTTCGCAATTGGACGGCTGCTTGAGTTGAGCTTAGTGGTACAGTACAGGGGAGAGGTCCGAGGAGGAAGAAGGAGAAGCTACTTGGATTAAAGACAAGGGAGGGGGAGATATATGGAAGAATGAGCCTAAAATAGCTCGAATCGTATGTACAATGGAGTGGTATGGCCCGGTGATCAGTACACCTTCTTGGAGAAGAAGGTGCGGAGGCCGAACAGCCCCTGCGGCGGGTTGCCTTCCTCGCCGCCTTCCGAGCAGCTCGCGTTGTTCCGGCACCCGGCGGTTGGCGCGCTCACGCTCAGCGCCGCCTTGTCGTCGGCGTCTTGGCTGGTGACGGCGTCGGGAACGGCCTTCTTCTTGGCGCCGGTGGCGTTGCCGTTCTGCTTCTGCTCGGCGGCGGCTTGTTGTTGCAGCTTGTTGCGCCTGAGCTGCCAGACGGGGCTGGCCCGCCCGAGGCGGATGCCGGTGGCGCCGAGGCCTGTTCGGCCCTGGCCGGGCACCCACCTCCTCAGCATTGAGGTGGCGGGCAATGGCCCCGCCGGGGTGGCCGACGCAGGTGCTGCCGGCGGGACGGCGGTGGCCGGACTGGGCACGGAGGACTCTCCGCGGGAGTTGCTCCTGGAGCACGGCGCGCTGCTCACCTTCCTTCCGGCTGGCGCCGCGGCTGCCGGTGCGCTGGTGGGAGCGGCATTGGCGTTAGCGCTGGCAATGGCATTGGGATTGGGATTTGCCTTGGCCCTGCTCAAGGCTCCTGCGCCGGCTGAGTGGCCGGCTGAGCGGCTTCTGGAGAATGGCCATATGTTGATGTTGATGAGCTCGGCGTTCCCGCCGACGCTGCTGACGCGACGCTCCATCTTCTTGCGGTCCTTCTGCTCGCCGCCGCCGGCCGCCTTGAATATGTCCTTCCACTTGAACGTCACCGCGGGGAGGTCCGGTGTCGGCGCGGGGCCGGACTCCGCGAGCGGCTGCGCGGGCTCCCCTTCGGCCTCCTTGACGGCCTCGGCGTCGGCGTCGCCGTCAGAAGGGGGCGCCTGGAGGGTGTGGAGCGGGAGCACAATGCCGTCGGAGAAGAGCTCGTCCGCGGTGAGCAGAGCGGGGGACGGGAACGACGACGGGTTCTTGCCCACCATCCAGAACTCGAACTCCGGCGATGCGGCCGGGGACGGCGAGGACCGCCCGGACTCGCCGGCGCCGCATTCCGGAGGAGGCGCCGGCTCGAGGACATCCATCGGCAAGCAACGCAGTTGCGAGGAGAGGCTGGAAGGAGCTGGTATCAGTAGCTAGCAGAAGCGCATCTCAGGTGAGGCGGCGGAGCAGGGGAAGCTAGGGAGGAGGAGAAAGGGGGGGGCGTAGGCAGCGATTTGACGCGTATTTATCATCAATCACATCAAGTGGTTGCGGAGACGGAGGAGGAGGTGGTGGTGGGGGCAGTGGCTGCCTCCCGCTCCATCGCGCTCGCCTCGCCTGTCGCGAAACGCAGGGTTGCATATGCGCTCTGAAATCTGTCTGCTGATGGCCTTCTTTATTCGCGCGCCCGCCCGCTTTCCACGTTGATGCCTGCCTCGCGCCCTCGCCTCACCTCAACTGAAGTGTACTCCTCCGTCTCTAAAAACATGTGGTTTTAAAAAATTTTGAGTAGATTAAAAGAATATATATATAAATAGAAATCTAGAGTACTTTATAGTGTTGGGAGAAGAATATATAGATACTTTATAGTGATGAGAGGGAAATCTATAGGTACTTTATAGGGGTGAGAGAAGAATCTAGCAATTATTGCCCTAAAGTGATATGTTTTTAGGGACAAATTTTGAATCGTAGAATGACATGTTTTTAGGGACGGAGGGAGTATGAGTGTAGGACTAGTAGCATGCGGTAAACGCACTCTGGTGTGGTAAACAACTTGGTCCAGTCACGTTAGGGCATCTCCGGCAGTTTGTCCTATTTCTCTTTTGCTCTATTTCTATTCACGTACCACCTCACCAAATAGAGCTGCTCCATCCTTATTCACCTTCTCAATAGCAGCCCCATCATTATTCTTATACTCTACTTTTTCCATTCCATGTCCCATCATCGAGATCTGTGATGAAAATTATCGAAAGAGAGGCGATCCAATGACAAGTGCACAAAGATAACCCTGGCGCTTCCTTGGACTCGGATAAGTATATCATATCTAACCACCGTTTATTTAGATTTATACTCAGATTATGGCGTCGTTTACGCATGCATGCATGCATGCATACATACATTCATACACATATATATATGAAAGCAATTCAAGGTATCATGGAGCCTAGGTCTAGACTCCATAATCGAATACCCTATATTGTGCTTTAAGATTCATATTGTTTGACATGTATATCTTTACATACCCGCTAAATAAAATATTTAAAATGTCAAACTCCAAAAAAAATTAAATTCATCTTTAGTTTGAACTAGTTAAAATTATATTTATCTTAAATTTAAAAGTAGTTTAAACTAGAGTTAAATTTATTTTTTTCAGAGTTTGATGTCTCAAATATTTTTTAGTGTGTATATAAATATACAAATACCAATCGTCATTGTTGTGGGTGTCACCCCACCTAACGTAAAATGTGGTCGCTTCGATCGCGATCCGCACAAGACCCAAGACTTCGATGAAACTCTCGTGCTCTCTCTGGTAACGCTCGTGGATGGAAGGAACGCTACACTTGGGCCAGAAGAATCTCCCCATTATCTGCGTCGTCCTCCCCTTATATAGGGGCGGGATTGTACAGCGCCATGCAACAGCGGTCTCTTTTCTTCTGAGACCCCACCAAGGACTCGCGGGTCATTTCTCGCTATTTTACATGCTTTGCCCCCACCGCCATCGCGCGAGGCATCGGGTCATCCGTAACACATTAGCCATACTCTTTCGGCTTTGCCTCCTAAAAGACCTCTACTACGGGTCATATAGGAATTACACCGAGCAGCGATTCTGAGACTGCATCATGCCCACCTGACATCCACTCGGGTACCCTGACAAGGCGTCAGACTTGTCGGCACATCCTGCCTGCTTCGGCCTGCTGCGGGCGGGGATGTTCGCCCGCCACGCCGATCGACGTTGCTGTTCTTTCTTGAGTTCGTCGGATGTTAGCTCCGCGCGAGCTTCGGCTTAGGCTTGCTCCTCGTTCGCTTCCCTTTGCTCCGCTTAGCCTCAAGGCTCGCGCCGCGTCCTTCTTGCCCGTCTGCGTTATCCACGGCCGCTTGCGCCCTCGCCGCTCGTCCTCGGCCATTGGCCTTGCACGAGCCGCTCGCGATTCGACCTCGCGACTCTCTTCCTTAGCGTGTTTGGCCGCCTGAAAAAAGAGAAGAGGGGCGAAAATGCGGCGGGACGGACCCTTCCTTCGCTCCCAAGTCCGAGGGGTACCTATCTCCGGCCTACAACAGGAGCCCCTCATGGTTGAAGCCGCAAGTGAAGCCGGTCCTGAGTGAGGAGGATGCTGCCGCGTTGTCCCCGGCGTTGAGGCGCTCATCCCTAGGGCCAGGCGATTTGGACGCTCTAGCGGCGGAGTTCGGCGTTCGCCGCTCTTCCATGCGGGCTCCGGGTCGGGAGGAGACGCCCCGCCCTCGAGCTGACGAGGCGGTGGTGTTATTTGCTTTCTTTGAGGCGGGGCTCGCTTTCACCCCACTGGCAGTAGCGGAGTCTTCTGATTCAGGCGGAGCTCACGGTGACGCCTAACGCCATCGTCCGCATGGCGGTGTTGGATTGGGCCTTCCGCCCCGCCCATGTTGTGCTGACCGGGCGTCCCGCCCATGTTGTGCTGACCGGGCGCGTGTTTTTCCTCGTCGAGGACGCTATCTGGCAACCCAAGCAATGAAGGTTTAAGAACGGGGCAGCGGTCTGTTTGGCTCATCGAACTTTCAAACGAAGCGTCCTCTGGTGAAGGAGATTCCCGTCGCCGCCGCCAAGGGGAAATGGGAAGCCGGCTGGATGCAGCGTTGGTATTACCAGGCGCTCGACAACTTGGACTTGCCTCTCCACACTACCATGGGCCCCGTACGAGCAATCCGGTCGCCCAACCTGGAGGCGACGGCCAAGGAGGCTGGGCTCCTCACGTATTTGAAGGCCCTCCGCCGTGAGAGTACCATGAGAGACCTGGCGGAGGAGTTCTACCGCCGCCAACCTGGCGAGGACCCGCCGTCACCTTAGAGTGGTCCATGAGCAGACGTTGACCGTCTCATCGCCCTAAGGGACTCGTAACCTCGGGCGCGAGGCGGCGGAGAGGCGAGTCTTGTGCTATTGGGCCCCGCCGCCTCAGCAGAGTACGAGGCTGTGGAGGCGGGCGGCGGCAGACAATCCAGCGTCGCTCAATGGGGCTTCGTGATGCCCGCTTCCTCGGCGCGGGGGCTCCCTCGGAAGCGGGCCGGGTGATCGCCGCCCCCGTGCAGCCGTGCCTCCCTCGGACGAGAGCGGCGGTGCGAGCGAAGACGATGATAATTTCGACACCGACGGGTAGGAGGAGGAAGAGGAGGAGGCGGAGGAAGACGAGCGAGACTCTTCCGTCTCCGCCGCGGCGATGTCCTCTGCCCCGGCGCGTGCTAGCGGCCCTTCCCATGGGGCCGGCCCGTCCGGAGCGCGCTCCCCCGGGCTCTCCTTTTTGAACATCCCCGGGGTGGAGTTCGTGGACCTCGACGACGACGCGGAGGCGAGCAGCCCTGCACCGGAGGCGGCGCATGTCCCCTCTATGGGACCCACCGTCTCCCCGAGAGGCGGAGCGCGAGATCCCTCCGGGGGCGCCGTCGGCTCGCGGCCAGAGGGGGTGCGCGCCATTTATGCGAGCGCCTCCGTCCCTGATACCCCTCCTGGCGCCGAAGGTCTGACTCCCGAAACTTTTCCTATGAGCTCCTTTGGTGGCATCGATCTTTCGGGCTTGATCGAAGCGCACTGGGAGGGGCGTGGAGATGGCGCGGCGACAGTGCGGACCTCTGCCGCTGGATCGGACGCTGGCTTCCGCCTCGCCCGGGCGGGCGGCGCCAGGCTTGATCCCCCACGGCGACGCAGCTCCCGGGGCGGAGCTTCCGCGGCGAGGTCTCTTCCTCCGGACCACCGGCCCTCGGAGGCACGCCGAGGCTCTCCTGTTCCTCCGCCGCTTCCTCCGGCCTCAGTGCGCTCGGACTCTTGGTTCGGGGCTCCGTCGAACCGAGGCGACTCAAGGCTGCCGGGGTTTGATACCTCGAGGCTCTCACTGGACTTCCATAGTCAGACTCACGACAGCCTCGGCCGAGGAGGATCTGTGGGGCCTTCTATTCAAGGCGAGTCCGGCGCCTCTTCGGTGGTATCAACGACCACGTGTTGTGTGACGCTGCCACCGACTTCTTCATGAAGGTTCCCCATTCCTGCCGCTTCCTCCGCGTGCCCCTCCGCGGGGCCTTACTCCAGCTGACGCCGCTTTGTGCATTGCTTTCTTTCGCAGGGTGCCTTCGTAGCCGCAGAGGTGTCCAGGCGGGTCCTGGTGAAAACCCGCGACTACGTCCAAGTGAATCGGGAGCTCGACGAGGCCCGGAAGCGCGCGGAGGAATCAGACGCGAAGAGGGCTCGCCTGGAGGGGGCTCTGCGATCCTCCACTGAGACTCTGGCGAAGGTCCAGGAGGAGTTAAGCCAGAGCCGAGACCTGGCCGCTCGGAACGCGGAGCTGGAGGACCTTGTTTCCTCGATGAAGACCAGCCTCGCGGCATGGCGAGCTCGTGTCGTGGCCGGCGAACGAAAGCGAAGAAGGAGGGCTGCATCAAGGAGTTGAAGGACCTCCTGAAGGTGGCGGAACTCGCCAAAGAGATGCTCAAGAAGGTCGCGGAGGAGCATCTCGCCCGACTTGCCGCCGCTAAGGCGAGGCTCGATGAGCCTTGTCAAGCTGCCGAGCGGAGGCGTTGCGAGACCGCCTAGAAGCTCTTGGAGACCACGACTCTTGGCATTCAAGGCGACTAACGCTTCTTCAAAGAACTCCTCGCCTCGGGATTGGCGATCGAGCAAGACCCTGCGCCCAGCGCGGAGGCCATCAAATTCCTCGAACTCATTGGAGCTCTTGGGAAGCTCCGTAGTGGCCTTGGCTGACCATTGCGTCACTTTGGGGTTTTTGAAGACGGCGCAACTCCTCGAAGCTAAGACACACGCCCAGAACGCCGGTGCTACCTCCGCATTGCGGGCCACCCGGTTCTCGACATCGCGTCGGCAGGAAGGCTTCTCTGCCGCCGCTCGCTTAGCCTCTCGCTTCATCTCCGACTTGGAATCATCATGGCGAGGCAACGGCGGGAGTCCGTCTTGGCGAGCCCGAAGGGCGCTGAAGCGCCCAAGGTCATGGCTAAGCGGGCTCGTCAGCGAGGCTAAGGGCAAGGAAAGCGACCTCCTCGTAACTTGTATCTTCTCTTCCCCTTTTTCGTGTAAACCTTTAAATGCGTAATTGGACCTATTTAGTATATTTCCTGCGCCCACGACGCTTGGTTCGCTCAACATTTTTCTCTTTTGATTGTTCGCTCGAATCCCTCGGGCGAGGAGATCCATGATCTTAGTATAGTGTTCTTCTGGTAACCGTTTTTGCCCGCCCATTTATGGTAGCGCGCGTGGTCGGGCACATCTTGAGACTCTGGGCCAATAGCGGCTCCTTCGACGCCGGTTTCACTTTACCATTTATGATCGTCTTGGCGTGGCATGGCGTTTGGGAGCTCCGTGTCCGCCTTTCCCAAAGAAGGCTCGCTTCGCTTCGAGGTCTCTTAATGGCGGCGGTAGCTCGGTAGCCCATTTCGCCAGATAAATATGTCTTCTCGGCGTCCCCAAAGCATCCCCGACCCTGTTCCTAAGTCGCCACCATGTCCCAGCTCTCGGCTTCTCGTTCCTTTCTTCGATCGTTTCTCTTCCCGACCTCGGCGGACGGTCTTTGGCTGGCCGAGCTCTCGGCATAAGACTTCGCCGCCGAGGTGGGGGCGGGGGAGGCGTCTTCGGCGACGCGGGCGCCGCAGTAACGCGGGCCAACCCGTCGGGCCTGTTCTTCCGGGCGCCGACGCCTTGCACCTGATCATCGTCTCCGACGGAGAAGATGATGACATCAATCCTCCGGCGCCGTCACCCTCTCCTACTAGCTCCGTCGGAAGCAATGACGTGCCGGTGGTGAAACCGACCCGCCTCGGGCATGCTTGCTTTCGCCAGGCGCTAGGCGGGAGGAAGGCCTACTGACCTTCGAACGGCCAGATTAGATGATGGTCTAGGCAGCCCCTAGGGGCTTTTGTATCATTTTACCTCCTCTGAACAGAATGCCATTGTCTTTGCTCCGGGATTTGGTGTCGAAGGGGTGTTTGTCTTGCGTGCATGTTGCTTGTTTGACGACAATCTGCAGTATGGCGAATAGCGTCCGTAGCGAAGGTAACGCGTTAGGCTTAGCTAAGCGCAAGTTCGTCGACACGAAGGAGCGGGCGGGACGTTAGCCCGACCAAGCTCGTGGCGAAGGTAGCGCGTTAGACTTAGCTAACCGCGAGTTCGTCGATGCGAAGGAGCGGGTGGGGCGTTAGCCGACCAAGCGCCGTGGCGAAGGTAGCGCGTTAGACTTAGC
This sequence comes from Olyra latifolia, assembly GCA_036346145.1. Classification (NCBI taxonomy): domain Eukaryota; kingdom Viridiplantae; phylum Streptophyta; class Magnoliopsida; order Poales; family Poaceae; genus Olyra; species Olyra latifolia. The sequence goes on along the minus strand of CM070523.1, from coordinate 3,973,056 downwards.
TAACGCGAGTTAAATCGCCGGCGCGGCGAGCGGGTGGGACGTTAGCCCGACCAAGCATTCGTGGCGAAGCTAGCGCGTTAGACTTAGCTAACCGCGAGTTCGTCGATGAGAAGGAGCGGGTGGGATGTTAGCAAACCAGCGCGCCGTGGCGAAGGTAGCGCGTTAGGCGTAGCTAACCGCGAGTTTCGCTGGCGCGGCGGCGGGTGGGGCGTTAGCCCGACCAGCGTTACGTGGCAAAGGTAGCGTGTTAGACTTAGCTAACGCGAGTTAAATCGATCTTGCGAGCGCGTTAGACTTAGCTAACCGCGAGTTCGTCCGCGCGGCGGGTGGGGCGTTAGCTTCGACCAAGCGCCGTGGCGAAGGTAGCGCGTTAGACTTAGCTAACCGCGAGTTAAATCGCGCGGCGAAGCGGGTGGGGCGTTAGCCCGACCAAGCGCCGTGGCGAAGGTAGCGCGTTAGACTTAGCTAACGCGAGTTAAATCGATCGCGGCGAGCGGGTGGGGCGTTAGCGACCAAGCGCTGCGTGGCGAAGGTAGCGCGTTAGACTTAGCTAACCGCGAGTTAAATCGTCGCGGCGAGCGGGTGGGGCGTTAGCCCGACCAAGCGCTGCGTGGCGAAAAGGTAACGCGTTGACTTAGCTAACCGCGAGTTAAATCGATGTGAAGGAGCGGTGGGGCGTTAGCCCGACTAAGCGCTTGTGGCGAAGGTAGCGCGCTAGAGCGTAGCTAACCGCGTTCGTCGTCGCGAAAGGCGGGTGGGATGTTAGCCCACCAAGCGCTGCGTGGCGAAGGTAGCGCGTTAGACTTAGCTAACCGCGAAGTTAAATCGTCGCGAAGGAAGCGGGTGGGGCGTTAGCCACCAAGCGCTTCGTGGCGAAGGTAGCGCGTTAGACCTAGCTAGTCATGCGAGTTAAGCTTTCTTCAATCGCACCACACTTGCATGCACAGGACAATGAAATTATACGTGAAACCCCGAAGAAAAAACCCCAGGTGGGGCGCTTCGCGGCCCCGGTTGTAACTTTTTCCTTCATTGATAGTCATGTGTACACACATTTTTTTTAGAAGTACATACGAATAGTGACATTACGGGTAAAACCTCTTGAGCGCGTCGGAGTTCTAGGTCCTTGGTACGTCTTTGCCATCGAGGGTAGCGAGTTTGTGAGCCCTCTTCACTGTGGACTCCTTGATGATGTACGGGCCTTCTCATGTGGACTCCAGCTTGGCGAACGTTGGGGTTGAGCGATTGAGTACCATGTCCCCCGGTATCAGGCCCCGTTTCTTGACTTTCTTGTTGGTCCGCGTCGAAGCTTTGGCGTAAGCCTTCGTGGTGATAAGGGCTTGCAGTAACCCTTCCTCCGTCAGGTCGCGTGTGATTTTGATGACACGAAGGGATTTTGCTTGAATCTCCGCAGGTGAGACGGCCTCTTCTCCGAAGACTAGTCTGAATGGGGAGAAACCCGTGGGGCGGGACGCGGAGGTGCGTGCTGCCCAGAGGACCTTCGGTAGCTCGTCAGGCCATGCGCCCTTCGCTACATTGTGAAGCCTTTTCTTGATGCCATCCAACAACAAGCCATTGGCTCTCTCTACCGCGCCATTCAACTGCGGGTGCCCGACTGACGCGAAGCAGATTTTCGCGCCGATGCTCACGCAATACTCCTGAAATTTCTTCGACTGGAATTGGGTCCCATTGTCCGTGACGACCTCGTGAGGAACCCCGTACCTGCATACGATTGTTTTCCAGAGGAATTTAGTTGGGGCTTCGGCTGTTATCTTCGCTACTGGCTCCGCTTCGATCCAACGAGAGAAGTAGTCGATGGCGACGATCACGAACTGTAAGCTCCATCGGGCTTTGGCCAGCGGACCAACGATGTCGATCCCCCACTTTGAGAAGGGCCAAACCGGGGACACTGGGTGCAATTCGCTAGGCGGGGCTTTCTTTTGCTTAGTCATCCATTGGCAAGCGTGGCAATGCTTGACTAGATGCTCGCGATCCCATCTTGTTGTCGGCGATGAGAGGCCCATTCTGAACACTTTGCCTGCGAGGTTCCTTGGGGCTTGGTGCGCCCGAGGTCCCTTCGTGTGCCTCGCAGGCCGATTCCTTCTTAGGGGATATGCGGCCGAAGCCACGCGGGCGCTGAGCCCTCCATGAACAGAGCCCTCGATTATGGCATACTTCTTCGCTCGGGCCTCGGCAGCTTGGCTCTGTGCTTGTCTTGTGGGAGGGTGCCATCGAAAAGGTAGTTGTAATTCGTCTCGCCCGATCGTTCTTGGCATTGGGGTTATAATGTTGACCTGGGAGGCTATGGAAGGGGTCCGGAGCACCTCGAAGAATACGGTCGGAGGTAAGGCACTTCCGGACCCCGCCACCTTTGCTAGCTCGTCGGCCCGTTCCTTTTGCGCCCGTGGAATCGCACGTATGGAGAACCCATCGAAGGTTTTTTCCATTGCCCTGACCACCTCGACGTATCTCTGAAGTTTCTCGTCCTTGACCTGATATTCCTTGGAGACGTGTCCTTCGATGAGCTTCGAGTCAGTTCTCAGGATGGCGTGCCTGGCGCCCATGGCTTTGGCTTTACGAAGTCCTAGGAGGAGTGCTTCATATTCGGCCGTATTGTTTGTTGAAGGGAACTCTAGCTTTGCCGCGAACTCGGCGGCTTCTCCACCTGGGGCCGTGACGATGGCCGCTACACCTGCACCATGGACCCCTCAGGATTCGTCGAAGTTGACGAGCCATACGTCCACGTCGCTGTTGCCGTCGGGTGCTGGCGAAGTCCACTCCGCGACGAAGTCGGCCAGGACTTGGCTTTTGATTGTGGTGCGCGGTACGATGGTTAGCTCGAAGGGGGCGAGCTCGACCGCCCACTTGCTGACGCGCCCCAAGCTTTGCCTGTTTGATAGCATGGAGCTCGATGGAGTGCCAGTAGGTACTTTGGTCGGTTTCCACGAAAGTAGTGCGAAGCTTCCTTGATGCCATCAATAATCGTCGCCAACTTTTCCATCTCGGTGTAGCGCTTCGCTCCCTGCAGGGCTTCGGAGACAAAGTATACCGGTTCTTTGTTTGAAGCTTCTTCGTAGAGGATGGCACGGCCATGGAGGGGCCGGCGGTAGTAGCGACTCCTCGCCTTGCTTCAGGCTTTGTAGCGTGTGCAGCTTCATGAGGCCCCGCTTCAGGTTGTCGAATGCAGCCTGGCATTCGTTTGTCCAGGAGAACACCTCGCTTGTCCGCAGGGCCCTGAAGAATGGGAGGCTTTGCTCCGCCGACTTGGACAGGAACCTGCTGAGCGCTGCGAGACGCCCCGCCAGTCTTTGAACGTCCTTGACGTTCTTTGGCGGGGCCATGTCTTGGACCGCTTTAATCTTTTCAGGGTTGGCTTCGATGCCCCGCTCGGAGACGAGGAATCCCAATAGTTTTCCTACTCTTACACCAAAAACATATTTTTCAGGGTTAAGTTTCACCTTTTCTTCCAGCAAGCTGTTGAAGGTTTCCCGCAAGTCGGCGACGTGATCTTCTTTCCTCATGCTCTTGACGACAATATCATCGACATAAGCTTCAATGTTTCGGCCGAGCTGCTTGGCAAAGATTTTGGCGATTAACCTGGCGAAGGTGGCTCCGGCGTTCTTCAGGCCAAACGGCATTCGCACAAAACAGTACGTGCCAAAGGGTGTGATTAATGCCGTCTTGTCTTCGTCTTCCCTGCGCATGTACACCTGATGGTATCCCGAGTACGCATAGAGAAAGCTCATCATCTCCGATCCCGAGGTGGAATTAACGAGCTGGTCGATGCGAGGCAGAGGGAAGTCATCCTTCGGGCATGCCTTGTTGAGGTCGGTGAAGTCAATGCACATCCTCCATGCCCCGCTGGATTTTTTAACGAGGACCACATTGGCGAGCCATACAGTGTGGATGGCCTCGCGTATAATCCCAGCGCGGAGAAACTTCTCCACTTCCGCCTTTGCCGCATCCTGCCTCTCCGCGGCGAGCTTCCTGAGCTTTTGCTTCTTTGGCTTCGCGTCTGGCCTAATGGCTAGCCCATGTTCGATCGTAGTCCTCTGCACGCTGGGGATGTCCCCCGGACTCCATGCCAACACATTTTCATACTTCTGAAGGATTTGCCTTGATGCTTGCTCCTCTGCGGGGTAAGAAGGCTACCGAGGGTGACCGTTTTATCACCATTGGGTTGCATGGCCACCTTCTTCGTTTCTCCTTGGGGGCGCGGTTTGGGGAGCCACTTGTTGCGTTGTTCGGCGGAAAGATCTTCCTCTGTCGTGTAAACATTCTTGACTTGAGGGGGTCCTTCTAAATCTATCCTTCGAGCGAGCGCATGGTCCCCCCGGACAGTAATGGTACCACCAGGAGAAGGCATCTTCATGCAAAGAAAACCATGGTGTATGATGGCCCCAAATGCGGTCAGCGATCATCGCCCCATTATGGCGTTGTACTGGAAGGGCATGTCGACGACATCAAAGCGAGACGAGGCGGTGACGCTGGGGCTGCGGTGTCGAAAGGTCACTTCAATTTTGATTTGCCCGATAGTGCCGATGGGGTTTCCTCCGAAGCCCACCAGCGGCACCTCCGATCTCCTTAGGCGGTCGCGGGGGATCATCATCTGTCTGAAAGCTTCGGTGGAGAGGATGTTAGCTGCACTTCCTCCATCGGCCAGTACTCTTTGCACCTCGCAGCCAGCGATCATAGCGGAGACCACTAGGGAGTCCTGATGGGGAAAATGCACCCCCCCGCGCGTCTTCGTCGGTGAATACAATAGGCTCGTGCTCTTGCTGGGGGACGAAAGACGGGTTGACCCCGACGTGATTGATCTGCCTGGCGTATGCCTTGCGCTGCCTTTTGGAGAACATGTGCAAGGAGGACCCCCAGCGATGGTGTTGATGACACGATGCATGTGATTTATTGCTCCGTGTAGCGGGGGCCGCTGGTGTTCTGGGGGTGGCGGTGGGAGGGGGAGTACTTCATCTTCTCTTCTCTTGGCCTCGAACCGCCGGTACCCTTCGATCACCTTGCAGTGGGCCGAATCGTGCGTGCCATTTTCGCCATGGTACTTGCAGTGGTACCTTCTCCTGACTACCTCCTCCCGCTTGGGTGCCGGTCGGTCACCATCCCGCTTGTCGTGCCCGGTGGGCGGGCCGCTGCTGTTGCTCCGGTGCTTCCCCCTGTTGTCGCGCCGTTCGGCCCGCTCATCAATGTAGTGAACCCTTTTCCCCTTGTCTTTTCCTTCACGCTCTTGGACGCAGGTCCTTCCCTTTCCTCTTGATGTGGGCTCCTTCTCCCGATCCCTCCGGCGAGGGGATTGCCTCGACGGTTCATCCCGTGGTTTATCTTCCCTCCGAGAGTTGTCCTACTCCGTCCGGGCGTATTCTTTCATTTTGGCGAACAGCTCCTCCACAGTGCGGACCTCCTTCCGGGCCAGCCTCTCCGCTAACGGTCCCCTCCGCAGCCTGCATCGTGCAGCATTGATGATAGTGGTATCGTGACCCGGTTGGCATTTGATCTTGGAGAAGCGCTAGAAATAACTCTTGAGGATTCCCTTCAGATTGCCTCACTGGCGAATAAGTCGCTCTCCTCTTTCATCCCATCGAAGTTTCCTTGAAGTTGCTCTCCATCTTGGCGGGCTGGGACCCGGCTTCGATGGAGCGGCTCGAGGAAGAGTACCACGAGAGGCGATACCCTCGGCGCCAGAATGCCCCTTGGCCTTGATGTCATCATCTCCCCCTGCAGCTTCTACGGCGGTGTCGTACACGCGGAGGAACTCTCTAGGATCCGCCTTGCCGTTGTACGACTTGATGGTGGGGAGCTTAAAGTTTCCTGGGGAAGGCCACCTTTTTGCATGGAGCCTGGCGCAGAGAGGGTTGGGGTCGTCGTCGTTCCTGGTTGTCCTCGCGCGCGTCGGGGAGAGTACCTCCTGGTCCGGGCTTTCGTCTTGAGACACCGTGAGGCTGGGTTACTTTGTCCTGCAAGCGTTGCACCTCGCCATCGACTTTTCGTTGGCCTCCATCGGCGCCCGCGACGTTGGGGTCGGCGTTTCTGCGACTCGAACCCCTCGCGGGGTGGCTCCTCCCCTGCGACCCGCCCACTGCCGGGTGGTTCGGCGCCTCCACCGCGTCCTCTCGGTCTGGCCGTTGATCGCCCGCCACTGCGCCCGGCGCTGGGGCTCGCTTGCAGTCACCGCAAGAACGGCGGACGGGCGCACCTCGGGGCGTCTCCGGCGGCGGGGCGATCCTCCTCGTCTTGCACCTACAGGCGACTGCGTATTTAGCTCCTCAACGACCTCCCTGACTCTCCGCCCGCAGCCCCTGCGGTAGCTCCTTGGGACATGGTCGCGGCCTTCCTCTTCGGCGGCATGGTTGTCGGCGACTCGTTGTCGAACAGCTTGGAAGCGATGGCTTTCTCTAGCAATCGATCCCCACGGACGGCGCCACTGTTGTGGGTGTCACCCCAGCAACGTAAAAATGGCTACCCGATGACGATCCCGCGCACCCAAGACAGCTCGATGAAACTCTCGTGCTCTCTCTGGTAACGCTCGTGGATGGAAAGAACACTACACTTGGGCCAGAAGAATTTCCCCATTATCTGCGTCGTCCTCCCCTTATATAGGGGCGGGATTGTACAGCGCCATGCAACAGCGGTCTCTTTTCTTACAGACCCCGATCAAGGACTCGCGGGTCATTTCCTCACTATTTTACATGCTTTGTCCCCCACCTGCCATCACGCAAGGGGCATCGGGGTCATCCCGCAACACATTAGCCATACTCTTTACGGCTTTGCCCTCCTAAAAGACCTCCACTACGGGTCATATGGGGAATTACACCGAGCAACGATTCTGAACGGTATGCCCACCTAACATTCACTCGGGTACCACGACAAAGGCGTCGGACTTGTCGGCGCGTCTCCGCCCGCCTTCGCCTGCTGCGGCGGAGCGTTCGCCCCCGCCGCCGATCGACACGTCGCTCTTTCTTGAGTTAAATCGGACGTTAGCTCATGAGCTTCCCAGCTTAGGCTTGCTCCTCGTTACGCTTCCGCTTAGCCTAGCCACAAGGCCAGCGCTCCGTCGCGTCCTTCTTGTCTCGTCTGCGTTATCCACAGCCGCTTGCGCCCTCGCCGCTCGTCCTTAACCAGCGGGCCTTGCACGAGCCGCTCAGATTCCGACCTCCGCTCTCTTCCTTAGCGTGTTTGCCGCCTCGAAAAACAGAGAAGAGGAGGGCGGAGGTACGACAGGGACGGACCCTTCCTTCGCTCCCAAGTCCGAGGGGGTACCTATCTCCGGCCTACAACAGTCATAATTCTCAAAGCGTATCTAATGGTAATGGATCATAGAGCCTTATGTAATTTCCATATATATATATAGACACACATATCACACACACACGCTGAGAGAGAGACCCCACACACACGAAATTTCCACGTTAATCAGAGAAAAAAGAAAAAAATCTAGACCGTCGATTATAGTTGGTTCGAGTTATAACGGTGTAGATCTGATAGTAAGAATTAGAATTTGTTACTAAACATATCTGCAACCAAATTGGAATCAATCTATACGTCCTATATTCTATACAAAGAAGTAAAGAACTTACGTCCAAAAAGAAAAAGAAAAGGTGTGCTATTTATAGTACGGGTGCTATTTGAACAGATCTAACCAATTGATAAGATTACAATTTTGTTTGGATATCAACTCTAACTGCAGGCTTCTAACTAAACATGTTGTGTTAGTTAAAGTATTGAGTTGCTCTGGCTCATGACTAGCAAGCGTGAGCGCCGATAAGGGTTGGGTGGAAGCGGCGAATATGTGGTCGTGTTGTATTGACCTTGGTAAACTCTAATACAATCTATCTTCAATTCGTAGGAGCGATATAGGCTACCATATTCACTGTAACAAGTTAGAAATTATTCTCAATCGAAGGAAAAAAGAAAAAGATATATGTATATCATCCACTATAGTGAGTCTAGATTATAGTGATGTCAATTTAAAAAAAAGTTAAATTTAACAATTGTACCAAATCTAACTTGGTGCTTTTTTTTTTTATTTTTGTTGGGTGTTGCATGATACTCCTATAAATCGGACTGCTCTAAGTATTAGAAATCATTCAGTAATACTAAAGATCAGGTACCCCGTAAAGATAACATATCAACCCAGAAATGCTAGAAAAGAGCAAGTGATGGTAAACTCTAGAAAAGGACGTGGCAATCGTCCGACATCATAATCAGATTCGAAGACAACGCACAAAAAGGACGATCTGCCAAGACGAAGTGTAACATCTCTATTTTCAAAAATTTCAAAATTTCATAGTCATTGCATGAGATTGAGCATTGCAAAAGAAAATCATCAAAACAAACATTATTTTTGAAAATGTGTATGTTACTATAATTGATTTTCTTAAAAACATATTTAAGGGTTCAGCTTTTAAAATACTTAAATTTAAAAAATTTGCTTAAATTACTTAACCCCTATTATACTAATTTGTAAAATTGGTAAATTTCAAATTTAGCTTTTGAAACAACTAGTTAAAGACTTAATCCAAATTAAAAATTAATTATGAATTAAGTAGTAATTAGATAAAATATCAATTTTCTATTTTAGCTCATTAGTTTTTCTCTTCTTCCCCTCTCTATGACAAGTAGGGCTCCACTTGTCAAATTGTTCCCAAAGGGGACCTTCCCTTTTTGCCCTTTCCCAATTTGGGTATTTCCCAAACTAACCCTTCCCCTTTTTACCCCTTCCCAATCCAGCCTCATCCCCTCTCTCGGTCTCTCCTCCCTCACATCTCTCACTCACCCTCACTCCCCCTCAATATCTCCCCAGCAGAGCCCCCTCTGGCCGATCCCCGCCGCCACCCTCCTTCCTTCACCCCCTCGACCCCATTTTCGCCGCCCGTCGCCGTCGCCGGAGTCCACCGGGAGCTGTCGCCGGAACCACTCCGCCCTCGCGCACCGTCGGAGTGCTTCCCCAGGTGAACCTCCTCCCTCTCGGCTTTTTCCCTTCCCTAAGACCGTAGGAACTCCCTCCTACCGCCGGTCCCGCCTCTCCCTCGCCAGAGTTGGCCGACGGCGTGTCCTCTCTCCGCTTGGGCCAGCCGCGCCTGCGCTGCTCTCGGCCGGCCTCGCTCCCGCCGTCGCCTCTCGGGCCTCCCTAACCCCTCATGCTAGCCAACCCCTCGGCCACTCTATTCCATGCCATGATTGGCGTGACGATACCACCGCCGCCGCCGCCGCCCACGCCGACCTCGCCACCGGCGTTCCCTCGCCCGACCCCACCCCAGGTCCCACCTCCTCCTCACCCCTTCCCTTCCTCCCCTGGCGGGCGCCGCCCGAAATCCGTCTCACTGAGCCCGCCTCCCATGTGACCCTGCTTCGGGACACAGCGGGTGGGCTCCGCCCGTCGGCCTCGCCACGCCAAGCAGCAAGACTGCACAGGATCAGGCCAATTGGCTCAGCCTCGCCTGCTGCAGCGCTTTCATGCGTCAATTTGGCAGCTTTGTCGCGTCGTTTGTAGCGTTCTTGCCATGCCAGCAGGAGCCTTGACGCTGCCGCTCATGGGTCGCAGCGTGGGCAGCGTGTGTCGCAGACGCGTCGTTACCTGTGGTCATGAATCGCCTCCGCTCCATTGGCCGAGCCGAGCCGAGCCGGCCGGCCGGCCGTCCGTTTTCCTCCTCCTTTTCCAATTAAAATTTTAAATAGAAAAACTTGTAAATTTCATATCTTTTAAAATATAAATCCAAAATTAGTGAAACAAATTTCTAAAAACTTCTAAAAATATGAAGTTTAATTTAAAAATATTACTTATATACTTTAATGCATATTAATACAGGGTTTAAAAATGCAAGATTATTAATCAATCTTACTTAATTATGCTAAATGGAAATAAATAAATAATTTTGAAATCGCTAAATAAAATAAAATGAATATTTAATTTATGAAGTTAAATATATCTTCGCATCTCCCATTTAAAAGAAAAATAGTTTTACCACATATATTTATTTGGTAAAATTCCATCTAAAATAGGTTTTTACATTTATAAAATAAAGAAAAAATAAAATATACATAAATTACAATTTAAAAATACCATCATCATGTTTATGCATATCCATTTGCATGCATAATTTTATTTTATCTTATTTGTTGTTTTTAAATGTGTGTTATTTGCTATCGTTAGATCCGACCGGATCCGTGCCAGGGAGTGAAGCTCAAGACGGGCAGGAGTACGACCACAATCACGGCAAGTCACTGTTGACATCTCCCCTAATTGCCTTTGACCATATCAATGCCCGGTTTTACAAATGCTTTCTTAGAAGTTTATTAAATGTGCATAGCTATGTTAATTAAACATTGTCATAATGGTAAGAAATTTAGTTAAAGAACCTACTACACTTTAATTATGCTATTAATCCTGATTTTTGGTAACCTTAGTCTAATTAATCCATAATTACCTGCCAATCCTTGATTAGCTGTTTAATCTTGCTTAGTCATGCTAATAGGCATTAATTGATGATCACCGCATGATAAACTCTTCACCCGATTTAATATCTGTTTTAATTCAAAGTATCCCTCTGTTTGCAAAGTGCTTGTTTGATTAGCAGTAGCAGGGCGCTACTGTGGGAAAAGTGTTAGTGCCAGGTGGCGGGTATGTCACCTGGGGGTTTCTGGAAAAGTTTTGCAAAATTTGATTGGGGTGGATGGATTGATTGGCTGGTGCAGTAAGTACGAGAATCGGGTCCAGTGTGGGAACCACCCCAATCCCTAAGGACCGCGACCTTGTGGTTGACAAGACTAAGTACAACAGTGCGACCATGAGTGCCTGTATGGGCGGGACCTGGCTGAGGAGCCTTCGAACTCCTAGTTTGGACATCCCCTGTGGTGGAGTAGGCGCGAAGCATTCGTCAACCTACCAGGCTCAAGAGGGGGCTTCAGCCAACTGGGGAGACCAGCGCTGCAGTGGAAACCTTAGAGTGGATGCCAAGCTAGGAGCGAGATTGTCAAAGGCCTTGTGGTGATCATTTTCCTTTGGGTGATTCCTAGGAAAAACCACCTCTCATGGGTAAAGCGTGCGACCTCTGCAGAGTGAACAACTTTCTAGAAAGTCGTGCCCATGGTCAAGGGCGGACAACGGTGGCGCTGCCACAATGGTAGTTTTCTTCCCTCTTTTTCTCAGAGTTTAGAGAAGAAAACCGGCAGGTGCCGTGTTTTGGTTTTGGGAGCCTACGGTGGTTAGCCATGAGGAGATGACTTCGGTGGTTTAACCGACATGTGATATTATGCATACGGTGGTTAGCCGTCGAGAGTTGTTGGTCCTTCAGTGGATTAGCCGTAAGGAAAATGTTTTGGATTAAAACCACGATTTGTATCGTGAGCCAGCCTTTGGGCATGAACCGGCTGGGGCCGGATGATTTAAATGTTTTATCAATTAATTTGATTACTCCACTTCTTCCCCAAATTGCTTTAAAAATTTTATGCAAAATATTTCAAAACTTGCTTTCCGCAAATGAGCCCTACCTTTCCCTTGTTTAAACCATGCATAAGCATATGTTAATTGACTTGCGAGTATTTTTACCAATACTCACCCTCGCTTTGTTGCGAAATTTCAAGATTCCGACGCCAAGCAGTTCAGAGTACCAGTGCGACCTCGAAGATGGAGACCCGAAGCCTCGCCTTCACCAAGCGAAGTCGGGGCGAGGAGTATACCGACGTCTAGGGCTGCGTTCCTCCAGCTTTGCCTGTGGGGATTGTTTTGGTTTTCCTCTTTTTGGAGTTTCTGTTGTAAATAAAAAAGACTTCCGCTTTTGTAAGGCCTTCGAGCCAGACTATGTAACCACGCCATGAGGCGCACTCTGATGTAAATTTATGTAAATTAATCGTTGTGGTTGTGATCCCAATTCTGTATTTGTGTGTGCTAGCTACTGATCCAGGGACTAGCACAGGTAAGGCACAGGTGGGACCTCACCTCTGCCAAGGGGGGGTCCCGACACGAAGCAATCCAAACAATAAAAAATTCCTATTAATCATTAGGAGTTCTTGGGTTGCATCCATCAATCGAGCAGCAAAAGTAATTGAAAAAAATCCCAATAATCAACCGGTCAAGGAAAAGCACCAGGAGTACAAAGGGCAATAATACAGAGAATATTTGCAATGGTAGAAGCAATATAGGCTACCACATTCACTCTAAAAGGTTAGAAATTATTCTCAGCCAAAGAAAAAAATTAGAAAAAGATATATGTATATCATCCACTATAGTGAGTGTAGATTATAGTTATGTCGATTTAAAAAAATAGTTGAATTTAACAATTGTACCAATTCTAGCTACAAATTAACAAATCTAGCTGTGCAAGTACGTGGGTCACTTATATAATTAAAACAGGTTCCAACTAAGCCACCGTGTTTGCTCTATAGACTATAATATAAGAAATTCCCACGTTAGTCGTAGGAAAAAAAAACTATCCACACCATCGGTTATAGTTGGCCTAGATATAACGATGTAGATATGATGAGATTGGAGATAATATATTAGAGTTTACCATAACCAATATGAGACAACTAGATTTTTTTTAGATAATGGGGTTATAGCTTCCAACCTCTGCACCAAACAGTTATGCAGCAGCCATTACACAACCATAAGTTAAACACTTATTACAATCCAAAGGCCAAGAACCAAAAGTGATATGACAAACAAATTGTCATTTTCAGGCTAGCCTAAGAAAAAAATAAAAAATATTTGTCTTCCGGCTAAGAATAACCAAAACATCCCTAGCAGCCTAACGATTATAGTTTTGTTCATCCTCCACATTAAAGTTGGTCGTTGACCTTCACGCCTTTCATCTATGATTTCATAGGAATACTTTAAAGAACCAAATCACAAAGGTCTCCGATGCTACCCAAATGGAGAGAGAGGTAGGAAGAGGCAGACATTCAAACTAATCAGTCTAGAGGAGAGAACCAACTACTGACCAGTTAACATCAAGTGCAATATCATAAAATCCACCATTAAGCCACCCATCGAATCAACGAAAGAAGGAGTAATACCATGTGGAAAGATCAATTCTCCTGAACAGCGCCTATAAGGGCGGTCCCAATGGGTAGTATGTATAGCAATGTCTAGAGGATTGGAGAGGAGAGATGGAATATTTATTATGTGATGTCTATAGCAAATCTCCGATAGGTAGTGTGCATGTTTAATAATCCAAAGTCATTACTTATGCATGTGCTGTGATCCGGTGTGAGCAGAGCCACACACACAACATCAAATTGAATCTTATATGGCACAGGAAATCCAAAGTAGACCACTAATTAACGCGTGTGCCAGAGAAATTGTTGGAGTCCCAGTGGTACTTTCATGGTGTCTATGTGCTTTTGTCTAATAAAATGATGTCTTGTATGGAACAGCAATTTCTTCTCTTTCTTCTTTTAATGACCCTCCACATCACTTTTTTTTTTGCCTATGTGACATAGTATGGAAAATGCTTAGATACAGCCTACATGGCCCATTGGGACTGCCCTAACAAGGTAGCGACACCCTTGGACGTCACCTTTGTGGGATCCAGCGAAAAGCCAGAAAACGATATTTCTTTTAGAATTGGCACTTCAACACTCATCTAACCTCCCACCACCACTGTAGTGCATGCCACCATAGGTCTCCGTCAATAAAGTCCGGCCACTCTAACCCTCCTGGTCAGCTTTTGGCCTTTCCACAGTGAGACAACTAGACATGGTTCCCAACAACACACAAGGACTCTATATCCACGGCTTGGTTGTGATTGATTACAAATATACATAGATCAAAGATATTATTTTAGATCTTACAATACCAAATATACATGCCTTATCACATATATGTTGGGAGTAGATCGATGGAGTCACATGCAAACACGCCATCGGAGTTGTTGCTCAGCCGCTGCAAGGTCACACATGGCAACTCCCAGTTCACTTTGGTTCCTATGTTTGACAAACAAATGAAATCACAAGTTTAGCTACATGTCCAAGGTTAATCAAGAGCGAGATGTGATGCATGCGTGAGTATCTCAAAACGGCAGGGATGACTCAAGGAAAAGTACTAGGAGATCAAGTTAGATAAAGAACAGAAAAGTGTGTCATCGAAAGATCAATCAAACAAGCAAAGGGAGAGAGAGGCCAAAGATGATGAAGAACTCGAAATCATATTAGATCGAGGAGTTGATACGACACTGGCTTGGTGCTTTTTTCCATTTTTGTTGGGTGGTGCATGATACCGCTAAAGATTGGAATGCTCTAGGTATTAGAAGTCATTCAATAATAAAGATCAGGTACCCCGTAAAGATAACATATCAACCTAGCATTGTCAAAAAAGAGCATGTGGAGATAACTTATCAACCGAACGCTCTCAAAACGGGCATGGCAATCATCTGTCATCACAATCAGATTTGAAGACAAACACATAAAAAGACGAAGCAGTCCAAACAATAAAAAAAATCCCATTAATCATGTGGAGTTCTCAGGTCGCATCCATCAATCAAGTAGCAAAACAATTGAAAAAATATCCTAATGATCAACCAGTCACTGAAAAGCACTAGGAGTACAAAGGGCAATAATATAGAGAATATTTACAATGCATTCACCATGAGTAGTTTTATCTCTCTCTCCTTTTAAAATATACACAAGCAAATTATAGTGTGTTTAGATTATAATAGTATAGATATTTTTAAGTTGAATCTAACTGATTATGTCAAATCTAAATGGAAACTAACAAATCTAGCCGCCCAAGTGCGCGGGTCATCGTGCTAGTTCACATAATTGTACAATATATGTATTATATTTTTTAAAGTATTATGAACTTTTATATCAAAGAGAATACATGGTCCATACACTAGGGGCGGGCCCATGCGGGGTCAAGTGTGTACAACTGTACACCCAAATATACAGGATAAATTTATACGCCCACGTGGGGTCAAGGATGAATTGTTGAGACTTCTCAATCAACTAAGAACCTATATTGCTGATATGCGTAGGAATGAAAGGTTTAAATATGTGACAAGTCTTGTCGATCTTTTTGTGATGCTTGTCAAGACTAATAAGAGCGTTACTTTGAGCTTGTTTATAGGCTTATCAAATTAGTGCTAATTCTTTCCGTGGCGACAGCTAGTGTTAAGAGGGTGTTTTCTTCAATGACTTATGTGAAGAATAAGTTAATAAACAAAATGGAGAGTCAATACATGAATGATTGTTTGGTCACATTTATTGAGCGAGAATTTTTTGAAAGTTGAGGATGATGCCATTATAGCTAGGTTCCAAAATAAGAAAGACAATAGAATTCTGTTGTAATTTCAATTTTTATTTAGTAATTTCTTTATATTACTTGAGATGATGTTATTGGTGTCATGCTCCATACAATTTATATTCTGCTCTTCTCATCGAGAATTTGCCATGATCATAAATTTTTTTGTTTACGTACACCCAATTTTAAAATCCTGCGCCCGCCATTGCCATACACTCATGTTAGTGTATGTACAAGATTTGTATAGGTCTAGGATGTTAATTATCGCATAGCTCTGAAGCTGACTAGTCTAATTCTTTTCAGCTGAATACACCTATAGATTATAATTTTAAAAAGTTATGGGCCTTCCATAGGGGCTTAGAGAGCCTAAAAATTGTTAAAAAATGGTTTTGTGAGTTTTGAAAAGAACCGATAAAGTCTTAAAAAAATGGTTACAAAGTGCTATGACGTTTGACTTGTACAAAAAGACAAATTTTTACTTGTAGCTTTTAATTAATTAGCTGAAGATAACAAGGCCAAATATTTTGGGAGCTTTGAGAAGAACCGATAAAACCCAATGTTTGCAACAAAACATATTTTAATTGGACAGTGAACAATTACATCACTTTTCTAACGCATAATCTCAATGATTCTTTTTTTTTTTTATGGAAAATGGTGTTTTTCCAACTTTCCAAATGACCTCCATTATCCATACAGGTTCTTTACAATTTATTTACTTATGTCTTATCTATTTATTTGCTTATCTCCTAAACTTCGAGGGCTTCCTAGGGTGGCCTTTAGAGTCAGGTCCAGTTCGTTTGACTTGTTTTAAAGCTTTGAGATATGCCTTGGAAATAAAAAAAAGATTCAAAATAGCAAAACACTTGTATTTCTAAAATGGAGATAAGCAAATACGTAGATAAACATACTCAAGTTGATCAAATGAGTAAATTTTCTAGCTAGCCTTTTCAAATCATGCCAGGAGTCCCATTGTATAAGGTATTCAACCGGTATTTCTCTCTCCCTTTTGTGGAAAACCCTAACTGCCGGCATGGGCAAAGACGTCTAGCAGTGACCAGCATGGGGGGCGGCGCCGACTGTGCCTAGGCGACCGCCAATGCATTGGACGAGGTAGGAGAGAAAATACCAAATATACCCCTTAAACATTAGTACCTCCATGGGATGGATGGATGGCACTAGGAGAGTAGGGGGTATACCACCTTTTAACAACGGTTGGATTAGACCTGATAAATGACTCATATTCCATGTACTAAGGATCATTAAAGAAAGAGAAAATTACACTATTTATCTAAACTTGTAGTGAAGTTTCACCTAGTTCCTGAACTTGAAATTTATCTTTTCAGCCTTTGAACTTGAAATCGTTTGCACCATAGCCCCAAAACCATTAGAGACGTCGTTAAATGCTGAGGTGGTTGTTAGTTTTCCGTTATTTGCTTCGGTGGTTGTCATATGTGCAGTTTTTTAATGAGATAGCATCCACGCCACATCCCTCCTCTCTCTAGAAATAATCAACTTCGAAGAAATTTTCAAACATTCAACTTCATTTTTATTAAAAAATATAAATTTTCAAATTTTTTTTAAAAAAAATCTCCTTCGATTTTTTCAAAACTGAAATTCAAAATTGTGGAATTTTGACAAAAAATTTCAAATTTCATATATTTGAAAATTTCAAAATTTGAAACCTTGGTTTTGAATTTCAAAACATGTGTTTTCAAAGTTTTGAAATTTTAAAATTCAATTTTCACATTTGAAGGTATAAAAAAAATTAAATTTGAACGTATTGAAAATTTTAACGTTTGAATTTGAAACTTTCAAAAATTCAAATTTAAAATTCAAACCTCAAAATTTTGAAATTTTTCGAAGTTAAAATTTTTAATCGAGGTTGAATTTTTTTTTCTAGACGGGGGGGGGGGGGAGGAAAGTGACGTGGATGCCATTTCATTTTGAAAAAGGCATGCGTGACAATTACATAAACATTTAACGAAAAATTAACGGCCAGCTTAGCATTTAACGACATCTTTAACAGTTTTTGGGCTATGGTATAAATGGATACAAGTTTAAGGGACTAAAAAAGTTGATTTCAAGTTCATAAGGCTAAATGAGACTTGTTCAAGGGGTACCAATGTAATTTTCTTATAAAGAAACCTGGAAATTTCAAGCTAGCTAGTGGTCTTTCCAATAATTTGGTGGCTCTATATCATTTAACGGGTACTATGTATAGTAGTACAGTTAGCTGCAACTGATCATATATACGGCTAGAGCGAAGGGGCGGGCGGTGCATGCTTGATCCCCCTGGAGAGCCAGTCCACACAGGCCGTGCCTAACACACACAAAGGTTAACTATAGTTAGCTGCACCTGATTGCAGTTTCTTGTTGCTAACAATGCCTGTCGAGACGACAACCGCATCAATAATACGTATACGGACGGCACGCGAGCTCGATCGGCACCAACGGCCGCTTGGGACCAGCTGCCCGATCGGGTCGAGTACGTGGAATCGCATGCAGCGCTGCCCGAACGAGGCGGGAAGCTGCAGCGAAGCGTCGTCCTCGTCGTCGTTTGATGAGCGAGCGGTGAGTGAGATGAGAAGGAGGGGTATGGTATGGGTATAGCCGGCCGGCCGGCCGGCGGAATCGAATCCGAATGGTGCGCACCGGAAAGCAGAAAGAGAAGAGGCCGGATCACGTGGTGGCGCCCAGCCGAGCTTTAACCCAACCGCCAATCATTCCACACCGGCCTGGCCTCGGATTCCGAGCTCTGCTCAGCTCCTGCCATGGCCGTGGGTCAACGAGAGTCAGTCAGTCGTGTGACTCATGGACCTAACTGGCCCTGAGGTTCGCGCCACTCGCGCTCGCTGTTTGAACAGCACGGCCGGTCGGCACTCGGTACTCGGCAGTCGGCAGCAGAGCCGCCCAGCGTGCCGTTACTGGCCCGGCGCCATCATGCCGGCCGGCGACGGCTACCCTTTAATTAGGCAGCGCACCGGTACGGCCTCTGCTTGCTCCCTGGACCGCCGGCGCTGCGGCAGCTCTGCCTGCCCGCCGCCTGCACCTGCGGCGGTGAGGTTCCTCTCGATCTTCGGCATTGGCTGGCACCGCCGCAGAGGCTGCAGGCAGGCAGGGCCATCGAGTGGAGCACATCTCGCAGGTTGCCAGGCGCGGGCATGCATGCACGGACGGCAGGGCTACACGCCGCCGGCGTCCCGTCGCTTTCCGCCGCGCGCCGATCCATGCGGCTCGTCCCGTACAGCTCCATGTCATCCAGGGCGTCCAGCTCGAGCTCCGCCATGGATTTCCGTGCCTGATGGTTGCGTTGCTGCTTCTGGCTTTGACGACCGCAACCACCGTACCATTATGGTTTCGTAGGCCCAGTAATACTTACCTCCATGGGCTGATACTATTATTTCTGGCCCGCCATGCTTGCATCCCTCCGCCTGGCACGAGTTGGCCCATCAGCCCATGTACACGACAACATCTCAGGCCTTCTGTGCCCGATATGCCAACTCTTTTTTCCATTTTTGCAATGGTAATACGGGTCGAGCTGCGAGGTTCACTCGTGTGTTACCACCGTCCAATTATGGGCTATTGTGACCATGCATGCTTACGCCTGTCAAATTAACGTCGCTCTCCTTGCTGGTTCAGGCGCTTATCTATAAAATTCCTAGGCACCAACTGCTCCGGTACAGGGGTTTGTTTGGTTGCTTTTATCAAGTTTAACCTACATGGATGATACAAAATAAATAGTATGATTTTGTATAGGATGGTTCTGGTAGGTTGATGTAAAATTTCTTTTGGTTCTTTGGATAGATCTTGTAGTACGTATTTCAACTAAGTTAGCGGAATAGAATGGTACATCATATAAAAGGAATATTTCTATAAGTTATATTCCGCCATCTCATATAAGATTATAAGATGGTATAGTTCATCCAATCAAACGCACTGATGTAACCATATTTTTACCATTCTATATAGGTTTAACCACGTACGAGGAACAAACACGTCGTAAGGTATCCTGGGTTCTCGAGCTAGGGTTCTTACCATTTTCCCTTTTTATTTTTTTCTAAGCAGACGTAGGTTTGTGATGGTTGGATTGCGGTTTCCTTTTTTTTAGCCTGTGGCACCTATATGAGCTAGAGCAAAAACAACTCGGATCTCAGCTCGTATGCGTTGGCATCCCAGTCTAGCTAGAACAGTCGCCGTTCTGCCACGTCACACCACTGCAAGTGGTTCACCTACACGGTGCAAATGCAAGTCGCTGCGCTGCATGAGTCACACGGGAAATCACCGGCCATTTAGAAGATAAACCACCCAATTTAGCTGCGAGACCTACGCGCTGCATGTCGATTTTGGAGGTGGTCGTTATGGCTTTTTTTTTTGGTTAAATATGGATATAGCTTTATGGGTTCTTTTCAGCTTTTTTTATCTACTTATTTGTCTGGATCTCGTTACTTCGAGAATTTTTTGAGGTGGCCTCGAGAGCCGGTTAGCCTTCAATTTTGGGTTTTAGAGAGCTTACAGACACGCCTACGAGATAAAAAAATTTCAACTCGAAAAGTAAGAAAAAAAGTGAGATAAGTCAAATAAGACACGAGATAAGTAGGATAAGTCAGACTTATCCTACTTATCTCGTGTCTTATTTGACTTATCTTATTTTTTTTATTATTTTTTGAGTCGGAATTTTTTTATCTTATAGGTTTGTCTATAAGCTTTCTAAACCCCAAATTGAAGGCCAACCGGCTCTCAAGACTACCTCGACAAATTCTCGAAGTGACGAGATTCAGGCAAATAAGTAGATAAGAAAAGCTAAAAAGAATCCACCCTATAGGCTCTGTAGTGCTTCATTTTCTTTTCAAACTAAATTATTTTGGCTTGCTACTATTTTATTATTCAGCTTTAAGCTATATGTTTTGGGGTTGTATACATCTCTAGTGATGTAGAGGTAGTAACCACTACTAGAGAAATGGCCTTCCATACCGGCATATTAGTCTCGATTGGCCACAAACCGGGACTGATGTAGCAATAGTCCCGGTTCGTGGCTACAGGAAAAACATGATTAATATCGGTTTGTGGCTCACATTAGTACCGGTTCGTAACACGAACCGTGTTACGAACCGGTACTAAAGGTGGCTTTGGCAAGCGGGTACATGCTAGCTGGCACAGGCACATATTAGTCCCGGTTCGTGTTACTAACCGATTCGATTAGTAACACGAACCGGGACTAAAGGCTCATTTCAGCATACTTTAAAAGGAATGCATATTCTAGTCTATTAGATAGCGTGGGTGGGTGGGTTGGTTAGAAGAGTGAGTGGGGAGTCACGTGGTGGCATGAGGTTCCAGGTTTACCTTATTTTCTAGATATTTTCTACGTTTTAGTCCCGGTTAGGGGAACCGGGACTAACGGGACTAAAGGTTTGTGACCTTTAGTCTCGGATGGCCTGTCCCGGTTCGGGAACCAGGACTAAAGCACATTTCCAACCGGGACTAAAGCCCGTTTTTTTAGTAGTGAACCTTTCTGCTATTATTAAGAACAAGGATTAATTAGATAGATGC
The DNA here is from genome assembly GCA_036346145.1 of Olyra latifolia. Taxonomy (NCBI): domain Eukaryota; kingdom Viridiplantae; phylum Streptophyta; class Magnoliopsida; order Poales; family Poaceae; genus Olyra; species Olyra latifolia. The sequence goes on along the minus strand of CM070523.1, from coordinate 3,952,265 downwards.
CACTACTAAATTGCGAAATGAGAGAAATACCATCGTAAAGTTGCTCTTCCTAGAATTGTCATAATAAAACCGATGTAATTACAAAAAAAAACGACTATTTTTGACATGTGGCACGTACCCGTTGGCACTGTATTTTTGAAACCATAAAATTTACCCTCGTCTCTATTCTCTATTTACATCAAATTGTCATCTAGACCTTCTTCTTCCTCCCTTCCCTTCCCGACCTCCACCACGCTGGTGCCACCCGCACATCTCCTCAATGCCGACATTGCCCCCTCTCTCTCTTCTTGGATCAGTGCCACCACAGGAGCTCCCAGCAACAACATCCCTCCCTCGATGGTGGCGCCTCCCCACGTGCCCTCCTTTCCCCCTCATCGATAGTGCCTCCCCACATGCCCCTTCTCCTCTAGAGCAAGTAGGACGACGATGACGTGCTCCTCTCTGGGCTCGGGCCGAAGCTCAAGAAGGAAGCAGTGAGCTTCTCATCGTAACTTCGCCTCCTCTATCTTCCTCCTAGACCACCACCATATATGCCCTTTGTAGCACTCGTTAGTGGCACCTTCCCATGCGACCTCCTCCTTCTTCCTTCCCTTGCGGGCGGCGCATCCCTACATGCGACCTCCTGCTTCCCTCCCTCGCTAGCGGTGCCTCCCCATGCACACATGCCCCCTCTTCTCTAGATCCGAGCTCACCAGAGAGATCCGGATGACAAGAACATGCTCCCTGCCAGGCTCGGGTTGGTGTGAGCTCCTCGTTGTAGCTCCCTTAAGGATCGATTGGGTGGCGTCCATGGGGTTCCCACCAAGGACGACTGGGAAGAGGATGGGGGCTGCGCGCAGGGCCGATAGCTTGGTCTCAGGTGAAGAGGAGAGAGGCAGGAGAGGGAGGAGGGAAGAGGAAGAATAGGGCTGGGGTAAAACTATTTTAATATGAAAATTCAGGCTGAGTGTACGCTAAAAGGTGCTTTGAGATACGGATAGTGATAATCCTCTAATTTCTCCAGTTTTATAATGACAACTCTGGGAAGAGCAACTTTACGGTGGCATTTCTCTTGTTTCGTAACTTAACCGTGGTATTTGTTTAACTAACGCTAGGAACAAAGATAAACCACCTCATTAGGGCATGTTTGGATATATAGATATCGCGTTACTGAGGCCATTTTGTCCTCACCTTAACTTATCTAACTTATCTAGCTATCTAGTTTATCTCCTAACTTCGAGAGTTTTTCGAGGTAACCTCAATAATCGGACCCGTTTCATTTAACTTGCGTTTTAGAGCTTTTAGACAAGTCTCGAGATAGGAAAAAAGGATTCATGGAAACCAAATTATTTTTAATTTAAACGAAGATAAGTCAAATAAGTCAGATAATGCGAGAAGAACAGGGTCTGAGACATGTATGACAGTATAGTAGGAATTAAATCCTTGAGAATTAGGATACATTTTTAACAAGATATCATGCATGCGACTACGCGAGGAAAACTGTTTGCTCGTTCGGTGTTAGATTAATTGGAATAGTTAATTCTAACCAAACTAGGTTATCTTAACTCAATTTAACACAAGTTCTATGATTCGCAACCCTATTAATCTAATATTGTTTGGCTAAGTTAATGCCTTTTTTGTGGGTTTAGTTATCCCACTCTTTTGATGGATTAGTGAAGTGTCTAAACCAAATGAGACTGAGTGTCCTATCGCTTGACAGATGAATATTGCATTGCATGCGGCATCTGCTTCAACCAGCCATGCACCACACCACACCATAGAAAGCTAGTTGTTGTCGATGTGCCGGAGATAATAGAAAAAGCAGGCACTCCCATGGACTTGGCCATTGTGATGACATTGAGAAAGGAGGATACTAGCATAGGGAAGAGCATTGGAAACAAGCCACAAGCTAAGATAGATTTTTTTTTATTTGGAGATTGATCCCGATCTAGATCCTCTTTGACTGAGTCCTTTGGAGTTGATTATATGGGGTAAGGGAGAGTAGACTTCCCATCTTGCCCCTCACCTACTTTATCTAGAAAGGGCTTTTTTGCCATTTATAGAAAAGGGTAGCTTATGGGTCTTGCTTTACAACTCATCCATCCTATCCTCTTTAAACAGCTCATATCCCTGACAAGGGTTAGGACATCCCAGTCCATTCCTACACCACTAGTTAATTAGTTTTTTTTAATAATGAGCTAGTTAATCAGTTAGCGATCAAATTAATTAACCACACTCGAGTAGGTAAGATGAACCATCGAATCCTGCTGCTTGGATCTGATTACGTCTGAATTACTGCGACAGGTAAATTTGATTGTGCAAAAGAACTTAATTAATGGCATGCATAGGCGACAATTAGTAATTAATAAAATTGACATAGCGAGTAGCCCCTCAACATTTGATGGTGAAAAAAGAAATCAATTAAATGCCCCAAAGTTAGATGGTCTTCTAACTTTTGCAACTCAACGCAGGAGCACATATTTTACCCAAAGTTGGATGGATAATCAATGAAATGCCACTTTTTGAAATTTTGAGCCGAACCCATGCACATCGGGATGTGAATTCCCTTTTACCCAACCGTGCAAATCGGGCGACGACGCTACAGACGGACGGTGGCGGCGCACCGGCCCGTGCACAGGGCAATGGAGGTGCACCCGGCAGCGCCTTGGCTTAGCTTGGGGAAGCATATCCTCTGTTGTACTGCTATATGCAGCTGCCCACATGTTAGTGGGACAGCTGCAGAGAGCAGTACCGCAGAGGATCCACATCCTAGCTTGGGGTGGCGGCATGGTGATGAAGCAGTATCAAAACCGACGAGGAGACGCAGACGGAGTGGTGTCGGAGTCGGTGAAAAACGATGTGGTGGCAAGGCTGTTAGAGATAATTCATTTTGTAGTAAAGTTACCGACATATGAATAGCTCGAGGTTGTGATGTCGGCAGCCGAAGAAAAATCCATGTTGGCTACTAAGGGAGAGTTAATGAACGTACTAGAAAGATGTAGACTAGTTAGCTGGTGATTAGCTAGAGTAGAATTAAGTATTTTTTTTGCAATGCCGCTAAGTCAGTTTGGTACGTCGGTTTGCTAGTCTATAAATAGGGCAGTGTAGTTCCCTTGTAACCTTGTAATCTTAAGAGATATGAGATCAAGTTAAGAAGAGATGAAATAAATTATTTAGTGAGAGATACCACTATCCCATTGCTTGTTATCTTTGTGAGTGATTTACCTCCAACAACAGCAACACCGACGTGGTTGTGTGGCGGTGTCAGAATCGGTTAGACGATGGGGCGACGTAGATGGAGCTAGCGACGCTGACGTGGTGGCAAGGTGGGTGCGGAGCTGGTGATGCAGTGGGGCGGCGTAGGTGAGCAACGGTTTGGAGTTGGCGTCGGGTGGAGGCGTGGAGCACATGGTGGCGGGTGGTGGAGCAGGGCGGTGGAGAGCATGCAACGAAGAGGGGTAAAAGGGACATTTCACATCTTTGTTTTGCACAGATTCACCTCAAATTTCAAAATATGTCATTTTATTGGTTATCAAGTGAAAAAGGGTGTACCTATTACACTCTAAAGAGTGGCAAAAATTAGAAGGCCATACAACTTTAGGTCATTTTATTGACTATCCTGTGAGAAAAAAGAATTAACAGGCCTATCTAGCATATTTTTATAGGATTGTCTATTGCACAGTTGCCTGAGATTTTAATAATTTTTCAGTCAATTTTCTAACCTTCCGTTCAAGATCTAGTGCTCTAGATTTGTTCACACCTTCCATCCTCCTTCTACCTATAAAGCTAACTATCTCTACAATGATCCCCTATTGATCCTACCCAGTCGTCGATGCACGCAGACAACACCGCTCATGCGTCCTCACCGACACGCCGTCTCCGTGTTCTTGCCAGAGCGCCGCTCGCTGGTGCTTCCCCCCTCCCGCGTGCTTTTCCTCCTCCTTTGTTGCTCCACCGCTACCGGCCTTCGCACCTTCCTCAGCCCCGTGTCTTCTTTGCCTCCGGCAAGATGCCCTGCCCTATCCTCCTTCCTCGTCTTTGGTGGCTCCACCAAACCACCACCGGATCCGCCTTCATCCCCTACGGGCTCCTAATGATTGCCAGCATTATCGTCGATCAGCCGATTGACTCTGCTAACCGTCCTTCGTCGATCCCGTGGCCAAGGCAGCAGCATCGCCACCCCCACTACCAGGTCCCCGACACCCTGGTATCCCTTAAGCCAGAGTCCGTTGTGAACCCTAACCTGGGTGACCGAGGAGGAGGAACATGGTGACGGCTAAATCACACGACCGGAGAGGAGGAAGATGGTGGCAACAAGCAGGTAAGTCGAAATCGACTGGAAAAAGAAATTTCTGTCGCCCGATGGATGGCAAATTCATATTTTTATATTTGATTTGTGTTGGTCTCTTTGGATTTGACAACTACACGTGAATACGTAACGTGAGCCGGGTGTTGCTTTCAGTTCCCATCCACCTCCAGGATATGTAGGTGACAATATGTTGCAAAGTGTGGCCCATCACTCCATCATCCATCTGTGATTTGTCCAACATTTCTCCGTGTTCTACTGTTATCCACAGTATCCGGGTCAATTTCCCCCTGGAAACGGGACACGTCGTTGTAGTTAACCTAGCATCGACCTGTCATTTATCGAAGACGAAGTCGACAAGAGGGCACCAAGAAAATTAGGAAGAGGAGCAATGGAGATCCGATCGAATTACATGCATCAATCAACTGTCCAAAATTAAAAGGAAAACGTATCAATTTGGTATCTGAAATATGCCCATTGTATTAGATTGATTCTTGAACTAATATACTGGGTTACTTAGTCTTTGAACTAGCAAAACCAAGCCTAAATAGTTGTAACACTCCGAAATTTTGCAGTAAATTTTTTTTCCCGCGATCATCGATCTTCATCATGCATGCATAATGCATAGCTTTATTTTTCCTTCTATTATTCTAATACATATACATATGCATGTGTGTGTGTTATTTTGCTTACATGATGAGTAAGAACCCTAGATGCGTTAGAAACCAAGAAAATATTTTTAGATAATGAGTTTAATTAAAGTATAAAAGAGAAAGAAATACTTTTAAATAGGGAATTGAGAAATTGCAATAGAAAGGCAATATAAAATTTTTATGAAAAAGAAGCCCCTAACTCATCATTAAAAAGGTAAAATATATCTTGGATATATTTATAAAAGATAAACGTATTTTGGAAAAATAAGGGGAACAAAAGATAGAAGAGAACTATTTTCAGAAAATGAATAATAAATTAAAAATAAAATAAAATACATATTTGAGTTCCTTATATTTTTTCTGATTTTATATGTATTTTTAGATTATTTTTCTGATCCCTAAAACATTTTCTAGCCTTTAAATGGATTTCTTTTCCCACTAGAAAATCAGTAATTATCCAAAAATGGCATAGTACGCCTTCCCTTTTGGGAATGCACCTTGCAGAAATACATCTTCCATGTATCTAGCCGCAAATGCTAACCGAGCCCTTGGCTCGCTTCGTCTTGGCGTCGTCTTGCATGGCCCCAAGCCGAAACTCTGCATGGCCGACGAGCTCATCCGCGAAGTCAGATATCTGGCCACCGCCACCGCTCACCACCATTATTGCCCTGTTGCGCCGCTACGGCATGATGAAGACAAAAACGGTAAAACCATTCACCCCGACGCCATCTTTCACGCCCCTAGCTTCGCTCGAGCTCCTAGAAGCTTATCGAGCTTTCACCGTCGCCGGAGCACCGCCGGTAAGCCCCTAATCCAATTTTCCCCAATTTTGAACTATTACGGTCAATCCGAGCAATTGAAACTCCCTGGATCAAATTAATTTAAATTCGAGCCCCCACGAGCATCCTAGAATATCACAAAATCGATCCCATGTCTCTCGGTGAACCGGAACAGCGTCCCTCGTCGAAGCCAAGTTCACCGTCGCCATTTTCACCTCGCACATGGTGATAGTCACACCTGAACCTTCCCAACTTAACTAAACGCACGAGTAGGCTTAGAAGCATCCCTAGAAGCTCCCAAGCCAAGAAAATTTGGCACTGAACCACCAGAAATGCACCGCTGCATTCAAGCTCTGTTCCGAGCTTCGGCGTAAGCCTGCCACCGTATTGGGCCGTCTTGGGCACTAATCCCAGCTTCCCGAAGTTTTCCAAGGCAATACGAAGGATGTCCACATCCATTGGCAGCAGGAGAATGGCCGAACAGCCATGTCACTATGAGGCCGAAGCATAATTCCACTTCGAGCTCACCGCCGGCCAAACCCGAGTCTCCTGACAATGAACCACTATTGACCGGTGAAGCCCACGAGCCCATTGTCTCAAGAATTAGCTCACGAAGACAACCAGAGCAACCGCTAGCTGATGCTGAAGACATCGTTGGAATCGCGCCAAAAAAAAGGAGAAACAGGGAAGAAGACTGGTTTACACAGTAAACCAGCTGAAACCCCGGTTTTGAATCTTTTGACCGGTTTTGGGCATTATTTGACCGTTTTTTGAAAAGTTATCAAAAATACATTTAAAAGAGTCATTTGATCTCATGTTAAATCAACAGAATACAAAGCATAAATATTTGATCATATAGGGTGTTAATTTTTTAAAATAAAAGAAAGGTATATTCAAATTAAATTAAAATAAGAGAAGAATAATTAAAGAATTTAAGAGATGCTATCCGGAACTACAAAATGCATATTTTTAGAAAAGTTAGGGAATATGAATTTGCATTACCCCTATATATTAATAAATTAAAAAATATATTATCTTATAAAAATAAATATATACATAACTTAAAAAGGAGTTCTAAAAAAATTAGCCTGGCATGCTGGTATTTATTTGAACTTTTGTAAATTTTGATAAGAACCGAAGAGAAGGGAAGAGGAAAAAGACCCGAGGAGGAAGAAGATAAGAACGTCCACGAAATCGGAGACCTTGAGGAGTTCCGGGGAAATCCAAAAATAGAAGGCAAGTCATGTGCCCTTGATCATATTGAATCTTTTTAATTAATAATTTATGCATACCAAGAAATATATGGGATTATTTTATATGGTCACGTAAACTAAGGGTTTTTGGAATAATTATGATGATTTTAGTTATAAAACCCACTTGATTTATGACCCTCTATTGAAATTGATTTACCATGTCCCTTTGATAACCCTAAGTGTAAGACCAGATGCATAGCAATGTCACACTATAACAATGAAATTAGAAACCGGAGCATTTTGTCAGAAATAAATAAAGATTTAAAGTGAAAATGTCTAAGGACCTCCCATTCTTGCTAAGATGAAAGGACATGAATTTAGCCCATCCGGATGACCGAGAGATTAGGATTAGACTTGACTTGAATTGTTGTGATGTGGTATCCCGTGTTCGCCAAGTCGCTGGCAGTAGGTGTGTGACCTTATCCTACCAGCTAGGTCTCGATAACGGTGGTAACCATTCTTCTATGGGGTGAGAAAACCTGTTGGTCCACGGGTTCCCATGGTTAGAGGATAGACGGGGTATCGCCGGATGGGAACTAGGCTAACAAGAATAAGTTATATTAAATTGTCTCGACCCTAACTAAGTCGTGACATCATGTGGGTAAAGCTGGGCAAGTTCTGCAGAACTGACTCTAATAAACATCGATGTACCGTGCTTCCGATATATGAAGCTGTGTCTTGGGTAACCCCAATCATTGTAGCATTAATAGTTTTAGAAGTGATGTTTTGGCATAACCGAAGAAGAATTATCGAGGGATTATTTTGGATATCAGAACTCTTGAAATAAACAGGGCAATAATAGGACGTTTGATAAAATGGATATAAATGGGTAGCCCTAAAAATGTCAAGTTGAAGTTGCTGAGTCCAAAGAGAAAACACGAAATATCTTTCCTTGCTTATCCTTGCAAGTAGTTAATAGCAAATCATTCGCATGGCTTGCAGAGAATTTAAATTCTCATACTTGCAAACTTTGTTTGTGGGCTGCTTATTCGAACGAGCAGGTCTGAATATTCCTGACACAACTTACCCCAAAGACGAAGAGAAAGCAGAATGGGCAGGAGAGGACGTAGAGTCTAGGGCCAACTCTACGCTCAGGCGAGCCTGTGGTGTGGTGTGGTCAACTGTATATAAATAATGAGTTTGTAAGATTATGATTTGTAAAACTTGGTTTGAGACCGCTACTTCCGCTATAATATTTTGGTTTTGTTAAGTATGACATTTGCAGATTGTATCATGTTTGAGCACAGCTGGAATCCTGGACGACTGTGTTATTTATGAGGCCCTGATATAAATCCTGTTTTATAAAATGGGGTTCCCCTTCAATAGTCCTTTGACCGGTCAACTTTTGGGAGTGGCTTTTGGTGATATGGCATTCATGTGGCCATTTTGCTAACGTGGCAGCCACATAACTCTCTCTCTCTCTCCTTCCTCTGTCTCTCTTATCTTTCTCTCAATATTATTCTCACCCTTTCTCTCTCTCTCTCCTCTATGTGGTTGTGGGAAGAGAAGAGTAGGAGAGGCGGGCTCACCAAGGAGGCAGTGGCCAATGCCAATCGCCGGAGGGGTTGAGTCAGTGTCAACTGTGTGTGTGTGAGAGAGAGAGATGAGTAAGAGGAGGAAAAGGATTACATGTGGATCACTAGTGAAAAATACAAATAATGAAGATGACACGTGTGCATCCTACTTGAGTGCCGTGTCACCCAAATCTGTCACATAAACACCGTTTCACCAAAAATAGACAACAATATTAGCAAAAACAATACCATCCTTTGACCGTCAAAGGATCATTTTGGTTTTATTTTTGCTACTCAAGAACCAAGTTAACCAGATATTTTGGTTTACTAACCAATTTGGTACAACGTATATAGTTCAAGGGCCAAATAGATATTTTTTTCCAAATTAGAAGGGTACGAAGTAATCGGTGTTGCTCGGTTAGCTGTGTGCTATGTTGTTCGTGTCGAGCCACCAGTGTTCAAGCCTCTCTCAGTGTTGGTTCTTGAGTCCCCTCCCCTCGGGATTTAATATCCTGATAGGTCTAGGTGTACATGTGTGTGTTCAATGGGACAACACATGCCCACATTCATTGAGACAACGGGTGCCCCGTTCCGACATTCAGCCCTTCATTTCTTTCGCATGTTTATGCATGTGGTTGAGTGTGTGTATTGAGGGCATTTTTAAAAAAGGAAAAAATATTATTTTGGTGCCTAAACTATGACCCTTGTCCCATTTAGAACCTAAGTTCTAAAATCAGGTTGCTTCGGTTCTTGAAATATTAAAATCAGGCACAAATGGTCGTTGATCAGTCAAATGGTGGTTTTAACCGGTCAAAGAAGGTTTGACCAAAACATTACATGCACTTTTACAAAAAAAAAATCATAAAATCCAAAATAAATTGTATATTTAATTCCTATATTTTTACATGCTCATAAAAAATTTTCCATGTTTTCCAGCGCTGTATTTTTTGAAAAAAATTTCTAGCATTTTCTACTAGTCTCAAAAATTATAAATAAATATTAAACATTCATGTAAAGTTTAAAAAATTACGTGAAATTTTATCTGATATGAGGTATTCATAAGTAACTCAAATATATAGTTTAATTTGGATTTAGTGAAATATTCTTAACAAACATACATATAAGTATATAACACTTCTGTCAAACCACTTTTGATCGGTCAAACCCGTCGTTGGCTCAGTCAGATTTTTGTCTGGTTTTGACACTGTGAGTATTCAATCGGATACGGTTTCGGATCGGATATGGGTCGGATACGATTACGAAACCGGGTTTTACCATAATACCTCAATAGGAAAAAATCGACATAAACCTACACTCATTATTGGTCATCCACAACAGCACAACACATAGTATAAAATTAAATGCAATTTAAAAGGCATACAAGCTATGAATATAATAATCTATGCTACTAGAAAATAAAGTGGAATAATTCAAACAACCCGATAATAAGTATTAAACATAAATTCATAAAATCTAATAATAAGTGCCACACGTAAGTGAACATATTCACATATATGTAATATCCAAATTCTGAAATATGGATATCCGAATTCCGATATCCGGATAATTATCCGTATCCATATCCGGATAGCACTATCCGCCGGATACCCCCAACCCGTATCTGTATCCGTATCCGTCAAAAAATTCGGATAATTATCCGTATCCGTATCCATATCCGCCCAGATAGGAAAATAGGTTCTAAATCACTAAAATCCGGATCCGGATCCGGATCCAGTCGGATATTATCCGACCCGTTTTCACCCCTAAAACGAAAGCATGCATGCAGTAAACAATTTCAATCCAGCACGAGGTTTGACGAAAATGCACTGCTCACATTTCTGCTGGTGTTGTAGCATGAAGCATGCATACACAGCGGAGTGATTGTGTGAGCTGATCCAGCAGCTTGGTATGTACATCAACGGTGACGCATGCAGACCAGAAACCCGACGAGCATGTTTACAGCGGATTGTTTTAGGCTTAAAGCTTAGTATGTTCAGACTGGTTTAGATTTACGTGGTTAGAAAACTAATTTAACTTTTTCAGTCCAGTTTTTTCATATTATGAATTCACCTCTAAAACTCTTAAAAATAATATAAACGATGCGAACCAGATTCGAGAAGCAGATTCAAGATTTCTCAAAGTACAGCTCAACATTCAGCTCACTTTAGCCATTCCGAACATGCTATAGTTGAATTGAAAAGCTTTAATTTTTAATCAACTTTGTTATTATCATGAAACCACCCCTAAAAACTCTTTAAAATAATATAAATAAAACGAACCAATTTTGAGAATTAAATTCAAGAAACTGTTAAAGTGCATATTAACATTTAGCTCAATCTACTTATTTATTCAGCTCAACGAATACAGCAAGATCGCCTCGATCACCGCTGGTATTCCACCTGAAAATGAAAGGAAAATGATGATGCGTACGTGCATGCGTACCGACCAGCTGCTACTGCTAGCACACAGGATTCAGGGAGCACGAATGATAAAACCGCAACGGTTTTGCGGTTTCTCACTCGTACTGATTTGGTTCCTGGCGAAGCAGCAGCGCCAGCACGTAACGTACGTACACAACTACTACTTCTTGCCGGAAACAGCAGGGATTTTATACGGCTTTTTCTACGTGTTTAATTATTGCAGGTGCTGTCTAGTATCTGATTAGGGAAGTCAAAGACGTACATTTTGTCATGAGCTGATCGGTAATTGGCAGCAGTAATCACAGCTCCACAGACCACACGGCACACAGACTACACTATGATCGGTTTTAATTCTGGGCCACAATTACGTACATATGAATGAATGGGGATGGCCTTACCTTTTGGACTTGTTTGGATCTCTGAGATTTGTCATAATTCTTTTTTATGTGAACCAATTATCCTCTAGCTTTTATAAATTATTCTTTGGATATTACAACCAATTAATGCGACAATAAGAAAAAAATTCATTTTTCTGTGAACACGGTATTTTGAGTTTTTGAGAAAAGACTCTCAATGGATGTTTTCCTGCAGAAAAGCAGTTTTTTTTATCCTTATCGTTATTTTTTAATACACTTGTTTTACTTTTTTTCTACATAATAACTAAATAAGAACTTAATTCTGATTTTCCTAAAAATCCTACTAAAACCAGATTTCTCTAAACCTATCTCTAAACCTTGAGATACCTAAACACGGTACACTCTGATTTCTGAATCGGAACTTGAAAGCAGTACAGGCAGGTGGCAGGTGACTAAGAACCACGAAAAACCACTATGAGAAACCGTGACGAATTTTGATCTAGGATTTAATTTTTGATAATCGAATTTGTCCAAATTTTCATGATTTTCGAGCGGTTTGATTTCTTTGGCGGTTCGGTAAGCCCTGCTTTGAAGTCAGAACTCCCTAAAGATCGGCAAGGCTAGTACTTCTGTATATATATACTTCTGGCCCTCAAAAACTATATACTTGATTACTTGTAGGACTGATAGTGTACACAACGGAAGGCCTCCCGCTGCATCCATTGATCTATCATCTATGGGTAGTAAGAAGACATGGGGAGAAAAAGCTAGAGAAGCGCCATGCATGCAGTGATAAACATGAACAACCGACGACAAAAACAGTTGATTAAGGCACTGCACCGTATTGCATGCCACTGGCTTAAGACACCGAGCTAGAGTACTTTCTACTAGCTAGCTCTCACTACAGCAATAGCATTGCCTGAAAGTCTCAAAGGACACATGACAGATTCCATTATTTATATTGATATTGCAGGCGTACGTAGCACTGCCGCACTCTTGTCACTCCACTCACTGTCAAGTTGCTGCAGCATCAGCACCCGTTTGGCTGTTTCGCCTGATTCGGCTATACATCGACCTGCCATGGCAGCAGCGAGAAGGCGTATGGAAACATGGAATTATTGGTTCTACTTCTGCTTAATTAGCAGTTGAATACTTGAACGATTGATTCAGGTCAGAATGGGCTTGGCAATGCGAAAACGGCAGTAGTAGCTCCGTGTTCTTTTCGCTGCGATCGAGCTTAGTTTCACCGTTTCTATCGAGTCAAGAAACGCCTGCAGCTAATTCTACTAAAGCCGGTGACATGGAGTGAGCTTCGAGTCAAGTTCAGTGCTTGTCGATCAACGGTGGCATCATATCGCATATAGTGGTATCACGTACGGCTAGCTGCAATCTGCATCACAGGCATGCAGGTTGATTGATTTCCGGCCGGCCGCATGCAGGATATATATTTGCATGAGCAGAGTCAGCAGTCAACTAAGACAACATCAAACTACGAGAAAAATCAAAAATCTGCAGTCTGAATGTTTGATTTGAACCTAGGATCAGATCATCATCAGAGTATCCATGCACGGCATTGATCTCTGTTGACGTTTGCACTGAGGTCATGTGCACGCAGGATCGATTTCCTAGTGTGTTTCGCTGTGTACATGTGTGATGTGTGTGTCTAGCTGTCTCTGCGTGTGTGGGCTAGGCTATATCAGTGATCCAGTGATCTTGTTTTGATTTACAAACTCTAGAAGTCTGAAACAGGGTGTGAATGTGTGATGAGCTTGCATTTTCATATTGATTGTGAGTTGATATAGTATTCCAACTTGAACTAGCTCATTAGTATATACCCTCCGGTACTCAATTTTTAATAACCACTTGCGTTCATATGATGCTCATGACCTTTTGGAAACTGGGAGCTAGCCCTAGCCAGTAGCGCATAAAAACACAGCAGTTTCATGAAAAGGATAGGCAAAAGGGGGGATCAATCAATCGAAACCCAAGTCACTGCTTCATGTTAGTATTAGGTGTGATTCCACTCCTTCCTGGAGATTAAGTGCTTAATTGCTTTTCACTTGCTAAAGCAAACCTGAACTGCTTTCTGTTTTGGTTAAATTAATTGGGGAGAAGCCGGCCCTACTACATCTTAGAGAATGTGCAGAGAGAATATATATGAGTTTGCATCTCAAAGCAAATTAATTAAGGAGAAATATTCTTTCCTTGTAGCACTAGTACTGCTGCTACTATTATTTTATCTCGCAATCAACAAATGCGTGGTGAACTGAACATATGCAGAGTCCCGAATTAACCGGCAATTAGCATTCTCAAGCGAAACCTAGCTTGATTCACAAGCAAAGCAAATTTTAAAATAGCATACGCATGCACCACAAAGCAGACGCAGCTCATCAAAATATTGCATGCACCACGAATTAAATTAAAGCGGCTTAATTAATGGGAAGCTGTACCCTTTTACAAAGTTAAGTATCGATCGATCAGTGGTACCTCTCTTCAAGAGTACTGATCATGCACGTACTTAACATAAGAAATACTGCCACTGCAAGTACATTAGTACTAGCTCGCTAGCGCCTATAATAGAGTAGATCGTCAAACGATTAAGAAACGACGACCTAACTAAGCCACACCTGAAGATAGAGAGAGATGTTCTACCTCCCTAGCAGCACTGCGTCTAATTTGCTTTGTTAATTAAGCAGTTGATTGATCCAACATGCATGGTGCCACCGTTAATGGTCCCTTGATCTACGTACGTTTAATTTGTCTGGTCGAGCCAACGATCGATCGAGGGGAGGAGTCATTATTGGATGAAACGCTTGTCAGTGTGCGTGTGCATGCGTACCAGGTTGCCCCGGCAGGCCAGGTGCTCGCATGTACGCGTGTGTGTGTATATATATATATATATATATATATATATATGTGCGCGCGCGCGCGCGCGGACCACACACAAAAGATTAATCCATTCAATATATATATATATATATATGTGCGGACCCCACACACACAAAAGATTAATCCATTCATTAGCGACGTTAATTGGACCACACGATGCAAAAGATTAATTCATTCATTAGCGATGTTAATTGGACCACCAGGCAGGCAAGCACGTACGTATGTACGTACGTGCCAACCGAAACCACTAAATTAAACCGGTCTGGTAGGTCAACAACAATATTCATGTGTGTCAGCATAATCCTGTCGCAATGTTACTGACCTAAAAAAGTTGGCCAAATTAAGTACCCCACGTACGTACGTACATGTAGGTGCACACAGGTAGCTTGCATGCTCACCTGCATGCATATATATGCATGCGACAAAATATACAATCTTTGTATTCAAGCTCAATCGGAGCTGCATGCCCGGCCATTTCAGAACGATTCCAACCTTGTTTCTCTCTACAGTTAATTTTAAATTTTAAATTTAAATTACCGGAGAGTTCGGAACAAACACTTCTTTGCCATTACTTTCTGAATTTTTCTGTATTTCCAGCGGGTTGCACCGTATTGATTCGATCGTATGAAATTCATGTTTTACCCTACAAATTAAACGGGTCGTGGGCCTCATGGCTGTCGATCCTAATAAAATAAAAAGAAACTAATGTAAAGTTCATCGAAAAAAAAAAAGAAAAGGAAGGTATCCAGTGTTGATGAAGCTGGAGCTCAATATTACATAAAAGGACGCTAGGCAGTGGTCCAACGAAATGCATCTATTACATGGGCTAATTACGTGCATGTTGCATACGGTTTAGTTAAACAATTAAGCTAACAAAAAGAAACTGATTAATTAAGCGCGCCAAATGCTAGCTTTATGCTGCCACTACATACTAGAGCCACGTACTCTAGCTCTTCCTTTGAGAGCCTAGCTATAGCTAGCAAGATGAAGTAATATACAGTGTATTACCATCAAAAGCTAAACAGCAACCCTCACAAATTGAGGTGTCTACACTGACTTTGCATTGCAAACTAATTAAGCAGATCTAAGAAGCATTGGTAATTTTATACTGTATACACAAACTCATAAACAGCCATGCTAGCTAGCACTGAAATTACTAGCTTGGACTACATATAGCAAGGAAACTGCATAATTATGCCTTAACCATCTGCCGCAGCTCGAAGCATTGGAGATGTCTTCAGGAGGAGGGAATCATTGATTACGTACATGCTAATCCATTCATTTAATTTGAGTTAAGGGAAAAACTATATATTAACCCACTTTTCATAAAGTTCCCTTTTATAAAGCAACACTATTTAGCGCCCCCTACTGCTGCATGCATAAAGCCTTGTTCACACATCAAATATGTGTACCTAGATTAGCTCAAACAAATCACCTAGTGAATAATGGTGTTAGTTGGAGGGGGAGGTTTTTAGCTAGCTAGAACGCGATCTAGATTTGTTAATTTGGAGTACGTCCATCTCCTTATTTAAACGTGGCAATTAAGTTGGGCTCTTTAATTAGATCGGTGTGCCGAAGATAGTCACTGGCTCAAGAGCTGCTGCGAGCCTTATTCTTTCGCCTGTAGCGACAGAGAGAGCGAACAAAGCAAAGCGGAGAGTCTGGCTGAGATCCGGCCGTCTTCATCATTGCCGGTGGCCTTCGGACCTTCGCTGGAAGGGGGGAATGCCAGATCTCGGCCGGGAGATGTATAGAGGTAGTCTAGATAGTAGGATAGGTTTAGGTTGGGGGAGTTTTGGCCGGCGGGGCAACGGTGGCGGCGGGCTCCAAGATATCTTCTGTAACCGACCTCGCCGGCGGTGACAGGGATGGAGCTGTGCTGCTCATTGGTATGCTGCTTGCGGCTTCTTTGGCACCGGCAATAATGAAGGTACGGTTAGACCTCAGTAGTGGATCTGGGTCGGCCATAGTATTGGCGGTGTCGGATCAACTAGCGAGAGGATGATAGACCTCTCTGAGCGTGCTCAGCTCTGCTATGTCGCAAGGGTGAGGAGCTTTTGGAGCTTGCTGTTTGGAGAAAGGAGGGTGGGCTGGGTTCTGTACAGGAAGGCTCCCAAGTCATTGAGTCTGGAGATCTCGGCCGAGAGATGTATAAAGGTAGTCTAGATAGTAGGATAGGTTTAGGTTGGGGGATTTTTGGCCGGCGGCGGCGGGCTCCAAGCTATCTTCTGGCACCGACCTCACCGGCGGTGACAGGGATGGAGCTGTGCTGCTCATTGGTATGCTGCTTGCGGCTTCTTTGGCGCCGGCAATAATGAAGGTATGGTTAGACCTCAGTAGTGGATCTGGGTCGGCCATAGTATTGGCGGTGTCAGATCAACTAGCGAGAGGATGATAGACCTCTCTGAGCGTGCTCAGCTCTGCTATGTCGCAATGGTGAGGAGCTTTTGGAGCTTGCTGTTTGGAGAAAGGAGGGTGGGCTGGGTTCTGTACAGGAAGGCTCCCAAGCCATTGAGTCTGGCGACGGCGGTGGCGACCGCTCGCCGTCGCCACCGCTCAGTCTTGTCTTCTGTCAGTGTGGCCATGACGGAGTTTCGAGCTTTCTCAACCGCACATTGATCTGTTTCTCCGTCCCCAACTGAGGGTATGGCTACAGAAGAGGGGCTGGGTGGCAACACCGACCCCACTATGCTTCGTACTCGACGCCGGTGTGTGGAGAAGGGAAAGTTTCTTCTGTATTTTACAGATTTGGCCCTGTAAGGTTTTCTTTGTTAATCTGCTGTTTAGCAAGGGCATTGTACATTGGAAGTTGCTTAAGAAATGAAATCGAGTTCCTTTCTAAAAACAATTGATCAGTGTGCCGCTAGCTGTGCTTTAATTAATCTCAACGAGCATGGTGTTTCGCGTATTTGCATGGATAGATTTGTTTTAAAAATTTAAATATATTTTGTAGATGTAAGTTCTAATATAACTCATGTCCAATCAGAAGGATATTGGTTATGTCTAATACAATCTAAGTTTTATTTGGAAGATATATTAATAACTCCGAACTCCTTAGATATACATCATTATATCTGACACTACGCTATAGTTATCTTGATCTTGACCTTCTCGTTGGTCTCTGTGCCATCTTTGTTGGTGCTATCTCAACTCACCGTGATAGCCTCGACTCTAATGTCAAGTTCTTCTCCTTTAATTCGCATGCGTGGTGACTCCTTTGGCTCCTGTTTAGTAGTATAATAGATAAATAGATATGTTACTATTTTTATTTTAATTACTATTTTTTGTTATAGTTGATATTGGCTCATTTTCTATCTTTTTATTTTAATTCAGTAGTCTTTATTTTTGTTGATATAGACTCTTTCTCTAGTGTCGTAATTGATTTGTACTCTTTCCCGTTATTTCTTATTTCAACTTTTTTTTATCATTATCTTAATATAGTAGATATGGACTTTTTATTACAAAATTTAGTTATTTTCATTTTTATTGTAGTCCATATTTACTCTTGTCTAGTTTTCTAGTGACGTGGATTATTTTTTATATTATTTTTTAAAATTTGTTTTATTTTATTTTTTATTGTAGTTGATATGAACTTTTTTTAGTCTTGTATTTGATATAGACTCTTTTTCTAGTTTTGTAGTTGACATGGACTCTTTTTTCTTTTATTTTTTATTCTGAATTTATGTTATTTTTTTATTATAGTTGATGTGGACTCATCAATCTAGTAATGTGGACTCTATTTCTATTATTTTATTTTGAATTTGTGTTATTTTTATTTTTTATTGTAGTTGATATAGACTCTATTTCTAGTTGACATGGACTCTTTTTTATCACTTTTTATTCTGAATTTATGTTATATTTATTTTTGTTTTGTAGTTGTCATGGACTCTTTCTTTCAATACAGGTTGTCGTAACCTGGTCCCACTGTAATCAATGGTCGAGATCTTTTTTTTTCCTGATTTACGTAGGAATTTCTCCGATTAACGTGGTGCCTCTGTTTGCCTATATATGCATTTGTGTATAAGAGCATATACATTATAATTTTATAAAAGTATATGGTTGGTGTAGAGGCCAAAAGTTATACTTTTATTATTAAAAAATATATAGTTTGTTAGCGTTGTTAATCGATCTAGCTTGGGATAATCATGTGTTATGGTTAACAATAATGGATCTCCGACTTTAATTTGTACCATGCACGAAGCACCAATTTAATACTAGCTAGCTAGCTATATATGGTGAGTACCCGCTCGGTAGCACCATACATATCTAGTAAAAAGAGTTCAAGGCACGACAGTATTGCCGTATTGGTGGGTACTTCGTAGCAATACCAGCACCAGGTCAGAACCAGGCTAGCAAATTAAGTACGGTATAAATGAATTTATAGGAACACCGTACACGGTAGTGCATGTACATGCACCTATAGTTAATTTAGAGCTCTCAAGGCGGCCTAGAAAGTTTGAAAATTTCAGTTCCATTTGATTTTGAGAGATTTGAGAAATGATTTTAGAACTTTTCAATGGTGAAGAGAACAAACTGTTTAAAGAAACTATCTTTTGGCTTCTAGAATGGCTAGATGAAAAGAAGGGTGACGTGACGGGCACCAAGATGGGAGAGGCACACGTGCGTGGGCGAGTGAGACGTACTGTACATGCGAAGCTGGCGACGACCAGACCAGCCAGCGCTGACCGGCGTCGCGATCGGGCTAAATGCAAAGATGCGGTGAGTTTCAGGCCGTAGTCTACCCCATTTTCCTTCTGTCTCATCACTATTTATACACCACCTCATCAATTAGGCTGCCCTATCACTATTATACCATCTTACTAATAGAACCGTCCCATCCCTATTCACCTCCCAACAACAGTCCCATCATTATTCTTATTCTCTACTTTTACTTTTCACTGTCCCATTAGAGCGTCTCTAGCCGCCCCATTGCCCCATTACTGTAGCAAATAGTGATTGGCGAGGAATGGGACAATGGGACAGTGAACAGTGAAAGTAGAGAGTAGAAATAATGATAGGACTGCTATTAGGGAGGTGAATAGGTATAGGATAGCCCTATTGGTTGAGGTGACACGTGAATAGTAATGGAACAAACTGCTAGAGATGCCCTTACCTCATTCCTCGCCCATCACTATTTGTTGCAGTGATAGGGTAATGGGAAATAGGGCAATCTTATTGAAGATGCTCTCAGACCTCTCTTTGATAGAGTCGAAAACCTGCGATAGTTATAATAATCTTAAAAGTTGAGATCCCTTGAAAAGAGTATCAAGGATGCTGAAATATATATTAAAAAATAATTTTAAAATCTTTAAGCAAAACCTTAAAAATATCTAAAAATGTCTATAAAGTAATAAAACGTATAATTTATAAAAAAAAATATATTTTAAGTCGTATATTTTAATCTGGGTTTAAGGTGTAAAGAACAGGGCTAGCTTCCTTGGCGATTGATGCATGACGACTGCCCAATCCTATTCTCCAAATCAGCTAATTTTGCCGTTGGTTGGCGAAAGTAGTAGTGGTAGTATACATATGTCATGTCAGTGCGCCGAAATGGTTCTACGCAAGCAATTGATGCATGTATTGACCGAGATAGATTCTTTTGTTCACTCCATCGATCAATCTCAGTACGCAGCGGCAGCAGCATGGCTGACCGATGACTCCCAGGCAGGGTTTCATTTACCATGGGTTCACAAAACAAACCAAAAAATCGAGGTAGCAAAAACCGCTAAACAGTTTACGGCTTGTCGAAAAACGCAACTCTAGCGGTTTGTGGTTTTTGTAAAAAAAATGCTAAGAAAACTGGTAAACATGTCATTAAACCGTTTAGCGGTTTTTCCACCGCAGTTATGACCCTGCTCCTATGACTGAAGGGTTTCTTTTTAATTTATCTTATTTGCTAATTATTTTATTTGTTTATAAGCTGAACTTCAAGAACCTCAAAGGTAGCGTAAAGTTTGATCTATTTCGTTTGACTTGTTTTTAAGAGCTCTAACACATGATTTCAAAATAGAAGAAAGAACTGAAAAGCCAAGGCGTATGACTTTTTGATTTGAAGATAAGTAGGTAACAGGATAAGATGAAAAAATATGTTCTTAAAAAAAAATAAACCTGTTGACAGGATCTCTGCGTGATTCATTGAGGTGAGAACGAAAAAACAGATACAAAGGGTTTAAACAAACTAACAACGGTAATGACGCCCCGAAGATCCTCTGAAAAATCAGGCTTGGAATCTCCTGCGCAGCAATGCCTCAACCGGGAAAAGAAAGCAAAACTAAACAGGAGCAATCAAAACAAAAGTGCTACTAGGGTGCCACGGTGCTAATAGGGTTGCCATAAAATTTTCATTCCTCCTGTAGTGCCAATGCATGGCTGCAGGTGTCGTGCTTGATTTCATCGACCACTTACTCCGGTCGATTATAAAGACGGTTGAAAGTACGGTGTTTCTTTTCTTCCAAACATTTCATAGAGTGTGGATTAGGATTTCATTAAATTCTCGTTGCTCGCACCTGTGAATCCTCGCTCTTGATCACAGCCACGTATTGAAACCTTCAGACCGATAAGAAGCTTTGAGTGGACAGAAAAATTATTAAAAACTAGTTTTAAGAGTTTTGAGAAAAACAATAGCTAAGATGTTCAAAAATTGACTATAATAAGGTGCCATGATGTTTGGCTTGTATAAAAAAATAAACATCTCTTATGATTATAACATGACTTTAGCTGAAAAGAACATAAAGACGCGTGACACGTGTGACTGTTGGGAGAGGCGGGACTGCGGGAGTGAGACGGCGCATGTGGCGGGCCTGAGCAGTAAGCACTAGCTGGTCGTCGGTGCATGCAAGACTGTCAGTCGCCGTCGGCCGGTCGCTACCTAGTACGACAGACGCTTGCAGTGGTTGCGCGTCCGCTCTACGCTCCCCGGCCGATCAGCCTTCTCTGCAGGCGAGTGAGTCTATCATGTTGATATATCTCGTGCATATCCTAGCTAGCTAGGTGTAGCATGCATGTCTATCGCACAAGAAAGATTAGTCGCGCTGTAGTATTCAATTGTTTTCGACCCGATCAGCTCAATGTAGTATTCAATTGTTTTCGACCAGATAAGCTCGATGGGAAGACTGAAGAGCACATTCAGAGTGGTTTAAACTTATCAGAATTGCTAATTCTCATGCGACTGAAATTTTTTTAACTATCAGTCAATCTAAAATTACACTCTAGTAAGACTAAAATTGCACAGCTTACAAAAATGCAATTTTAGTATCAAAATTACTACTTATCAATCATCAGTTTTATTCGTTGATTTCTATGCTTTGTTGATATGTAAATCTGTCGAATACACGTACTTACATGCTTTTATTTTCCTATGTTTCAAACCATCATATTTGTTTCAGTCAATCTAAAATTGTATACTGGTAAAACTAAATTTACACTCATTTAGAATGTGCAATTTTATTAATAATTGACTGACACTTATTTTATTATCAGACAACTTATTTGGCTAGAAAACTAATTTGGTTTTTATCTAAATTTCTTTTATTCATAAAGTCACGTTTAAAAGCTTTTAAAAATAATATAAATAAAACGTACTAGCTTCAAAAATCTTTTAAAGTCTAATTTAACGATTAGTTCACTTTATCTCAGCCATTCAATCAGCTCAGCTCTCCAAACATACTAGGGGGACATGCATGATACACGCCTACTCCCTTGAGGAGAAGCCCTTGATGATCGAGTACTATGAATGCGCCTACATTATTGCGAGTTAGGCGGATCAGTCTGCAGTCAGCTCGGCCGGGCCAGGGGCGAAGCATGCAGCAAGCACCATCTGCCTACGCACGTTTGATCGACGACCTGAGCCGTGTACTACACTACTAGCCATCAGCTCAGCCAGATCAGGGTTCAGACCTGAGCCGGCCGGGCCATCGATCGCGTCGTCAGCGGGCTAGGTGGGCGCGCACGTCACCGTGATCTTTCGGCAACGCAATTCGGCGTGCAACCGCATGGTCCAGCCAGCCCGTGCACGGCGGCGGGCGCGGCCGGCGTTGGCTGCATCTCGCGGAGAGCGAGACGCCGGCCGTGACGGGGATGATGCGCACGCGCGCGGTGGGGCCTCGATCGCATCGCCTCGCCTCGCCTCGCTGTGCCGTGACCACGCCGCCTCGCCGCCGGCCGGTGCAGCGCATGCATCTGTGCGTATTGCCGGCCGCGTTCGTGACCGTTGGATGGACCGCCAGCCAACAGCTTGGCCACCATGCAGGACAGGGGTCCCCTGCTCCTTGGCGTCTAGTATGGTACCGTTTCTTCGTTTCATTAACTGCCCGCGGAGAATCCAACGTACGCAAGTAGGAGTACTAGCTCACGTCTTGATATTAGTTTTTGTACTTAGAATAAAGTCCGTATTTGTATATTATATGAATCCTTCGAGAACAGAAAAAATAGTCCATTACCGTGGTCACAAATAAATGTCGTTTTGTATATTGACGACGATCTACAAAATACATATTTGATCACTATAATTACTATCACAAATTATTTATTAAATCTACTAAAATTATTATATTATGAACGTACTCTTCTTTAAGATGAATCTACACATATAATTTTCATGGACACTATCTAAATAGATTAAAAGATATTCGTACCTAAAGTTTACGCCTTTGACTTACATGTACAAACATAGACATTTGGACTAGAGGGAGTATTGTAAACCTCATAGCTATAAAACCAGTTATTTAACACAGTCATCTATCAATATAGGGTCTCTTAAACGGTAGTCTAGTTTGGTTGGTTTGGTAAGTCTATGCACGTGGTATGGTTAGCGATTTTTCAGACGCTAAAAAATACTTTGATGTACTAGGATCAAGGGAATAGCACTCTTTTTTTTATAAATTTTCAAAGTTTGAATACTCAAATCTATTTTTTAAATTGATTCAATCAATATTTTCTTTAATTGTTTCATATATTTAAAATTTGAGTATTTTTAAGGAAATTTATAGAATTTTAGGAGTTTACAAAATCAATATATATGTCATGCAAGTCGACGACGAACAAAACTAGATAATATGTCAACAAAAAACACTAGCCTAAGCCAACAACGATGTTAAGTGACCTGGTATTATTGCGTTAAATAACCAGTTTTATAATTAGGATGTAAAATAGAATTTTAAGGTAGCTTAGAACTGTCACACGGACTTATTCCATTGTACATCAGCCGGACATTTGTAAATAACTGCCAATCCAAATGTTGGTATAAAATCAGCTGGCATTTTCTCTCCTTTTCTTTTGCTGGGTTTTCTTAATTTCTTCTGAGACTAGAGTACACAAAGCAACAGCCTAACGGAACTAAAATGAGATGTTTCCTATGGCATTTTCTTTTGTTCGGCTGGTCGGGTCGGGTCGTTTCATCACTTGGGCTTCCTAGAATTCTTATAGGGGAATTGTCGGTGATATGAAGATTTGTTCTCTACGAATTTACTTCTTGAACAAGGGATTAATCGGGTCTCTTTCTATAGAGATTTAACTTTGGAGATATTTACTTCTTGAACAAGGGATCAATTGGATCTCTTTCCATAGAGATTTAATTTTGAAGATATGAAAAAATACTTAGGATATGGGACAGATGATAAGATCAATTTATTGTGTTTTGGGCCTCTTGAGGTGAAGATAATAGCCATACTCCAGCGTTTGTGTTTTTGTATGCAAATGTGTTTTATAAAGAATCTCCTCCTTTGGCCTTTTCCTTTTTTTCTCTGCTTGGTCGAAGGGGGTATTTATAATGTCATACTAGTGTCACGATTCAACGCACTAATTTCGTCATTTATGTGCGGTTATAGATAATAGCCATACCGGACCCGCGTCGTGGCCAACGGTATGGAGATCGTGGGCGTCTTCTTTAGAATGACGGTTACGTCTAGGTAAAGGGTACCTGAGCTAGCATGCTTTGTCATATGACGTATGCTCGTATCCGAGCATGTATGTTTGGAGCGTCTCTTCTCTTAGGCCCGTGCTAAGTCGACGGTAATGCTCGCGTGGATACGACCTTGGAGGCCCATAGGTTCTTCTCGAACATAGCTAGCTTCCAAGGACAATTTTAGGATGGGTCAAGCTATCTGTCCAGTGAAAATTATATATTTTAATATTGTAGCCAATCTCCAACAGGAACAATTCGTTTTTTCAGTTCATATGTTTCGTACGGATTTTAAGCTAGCGTATACGGTGATCGGTGTACCATGAACCGAAAAATTCAACACAAATGGTGGTGTTCTACGTATATAATTGTCACTCATGAACGGGCGGACCGAAATGTACGAGCTAGCCAGAAACCGATGCTCACATGCATATTGATTTTCTTGGTTTGGTGTTGATTTCTCCATGTGAGCAGCAAATCACCCGATGATCATGTCAGAGGTTAAAAGGGAAGAAAGAATAAAAGAACCATACTCGTTTGATGTGGGTGATTTGACACTCTCAACAATGGGTTTCGCTATTTTGCCACTCTGGCCCACTATCATAGACACAGATAGTATCACGTGTCAGTGAGAGAAAAGTGGCAAAAAAATAACGAAGCCACTCTTGGAGAGTGGAAAAAAAACAATTTTTTCCTTGTTTGGTAGGGCCAAGATATAGGAAAAATTGAAATTAGGTCCGGTCGGGGCAGGAGTGTCAGCAGCTTGATAGCTGCGTCCTACCGTGTTCCTTTCCTTTACACTACCTGCAACAGTTTATCTGTACTGCTTGCTTGGCAACCAAGTATCTGTACTGCTTGCTTGGCAACCAGGGATCAAACCTGGGATACACTTTTCAATGATGGTTTATTACTACTACTTACCACTTTATATATAAGATTAGTACTACCACTCACGACTTCTTCTCATCTCCGTACCTTGTGGTATGTCCAACGATAGCCATCCATCACACCAGATTTAAGGATTGTCAAGACTTGATAGCTCGTTTTGCACCGCTCACGCTGCTCTTTGCATTGTTAACTCCGTTAGAGCATCCACACCACAAATTCTATCCCTATTTTCTCTCTCTTCTACTCTATTTTCTCTCTCTATTACTCTAAAATTCCTTCACACTTTACACTACACCCTAAAAGATTTCTTTTCGCCATCAGAAACTCTATCTCTAAAACTCTATTTCTATATCCATATAAGGTTTCTACTACGAATGCTCTTAGAGAGGAAATTAGGATGTGGCACAACACGGGAGGAAGCGCTCTAGAGTCCTCCTGCTAACCCGTGTATAACCCCTTCTTGTAAATACTCCCCCTACTTAATTAATTAAAGCCAGCACTGCTGGCCCCAGTTAAAAAAATATATATCTCTCGTTTTGTACCGTCCCTCCATTCCCATAAGATACTAAAACATATAATGATAGGTTCGTCTTCACCGCAAAGATGTGTGGCCCTAGTAACCATTTGGGTATGCAGCCATCAAAATTTTCATCCAATGCATCTAATTGGAAATATGTCGCCTGCTTTACTGAAATGGCAATGTTTCTGTCCGTTCGCTCAAAAAAAAGATTTATGTCACCTCTATCTCAGTTTTTATCTAAACATACCACTCAATTTAGAGCCTTCCTGTTAGTTCCTCAGGTTATTTCACATGGAATGACCAAAATGCTCTCACCCAATGCAAGATGAAACAATTTTAATTCAACTAATAACTTATTTAAGAAGTTAATTAATACTCCTTTGCATGTGCTGCATATAGGGAATAGAAACTAAAAGCAAGATATTACTATAAAAAAAAAGTTCAGTGTCTGATATAAAAAATACTACCACCTTGACATTACATCGTACTACCACCTTGGCATCATGGAATACTAACAAATGATCTAAGAAAACACAACTGGTCTTTTTCTCCTTGGTGGCCGCCGATTCTAGTTCTTTTCATGCATCCAGAAAGCTGAGAGGTGGGCACAAATTTGTAGCGGCAACTCAATGGGCATTTTGGTCATTCCTCGTTAAATAACCTTAGAAACTAATGTATTTTTCAGCAGAAAAATGAAATAGTAATAGCATATTCTTAATTAGTAATTTCAGATGGAAAATGAGATGTCCGGTGGCGTGGACCAAATTTACAAGAACATCAAGAATCAAGAGGACTTTGCAAGTTGCGTACTTTCGTAAGCAAAAGATGGCAGCGCCTCACGTCACTTCGCCTTGGCGTTGTCAAATGTCCAGGGGGGCGGCGGCAGCAGCAGCAGCAGCTTCTCAGCAGGGGTCCGTGCGTCCCCGTCCGGGCACGTCAGGCACACGAGCGTACACGTACTGGCGGCATTGCACAGTAGATCTGATGTATGCTGGACCGGACCGGGTTTCGGGCCGGGCTTTAAAAAAAAGCAGGTTGATTGAACTCAAGCTCCGAGCCCGGCTCGGCCCAATTTTTTCACCAAGACAAAGCCCGAGTGTAACATACCCAAATTTTAGCATAAAAATTTTTCGCAAAAAGTCGTAATTAAATTTCTATAATTATCCCCCAACTTTTAAGAATTTTCTAAATTAAACTCCTATTTATCCCCTAAAAGAAACCCTATTCCTATTAATTAATCCCATAAAACAAATAAATAAACAAATTATATTTCATATTTGGATTCTCCTCATTTTTCTGGATTTTAAGAAATTTATTTCATATTTTTCTAAGTCTTCTAGAGTCTTCTATGAATTTTCAAAACCCTAAACAAATTCTGAAAAATCTTTTCCCTTTTAAATTTTGGACTTTCCTTTTTGAGCAAGTCCCAGAGTGCGCCTTCCCTTTTGGGAAATACGCCTACACTTAAATCCATCCCCGTCCTTCCTCTCACTGACCATCGGACCACACCTATCAGAAGCCATACCTCTTTGATCTAATCCAACGGCCGCCGCCGCTTCCTTCCTCCTCTTGCAGCACCACCGCCGTCCAAACCACCAGCGCCGCTACTGCCCGCTAGGATTCTTCACCGCCGCCGTACCCAGCCACCTTCTGCCTTCGTTTTGCTTCCGTTGGATAGATCTTCACGTCGCCGACTTCGGCCGCCACATCATCATAGCTCCTATCCGACCCTGGTGGCTAGCCAATTCGTCGCTGCCACCTCGCAACGCCGCCGCCGCCATGAAGTTGCCTATCTGTGCCCGCCACTGCAAATAAAGCCTATAAAAACCCATCTCCGGCACCGCTATAACCCAAACTTTCTTCTCCACCCATCTTTTTCTCCCCAACCACCCTGAGCCGCCTTCCCCGTCCTTTTCTTCTCCAACTCCGGCGACACTACCCATTGTCGTTTCAACCCTTCTCCTAACCCTACCACTACCCAACCTCGGCGATCACCAAAGCCTACTCACTGCCACTGTCCCATTGCGCTACCACCGCAACCATGCCGCCCGACCGACTTCGTCCATCCTAAGCTCAACCACGACCCTCCTAAGGTGTGTCATTCTCCGAATTCCATGACTCTGCCCTCAATTTCTCACCGTCGGCCTTCCCTCACCATTGTCGACGACCTCCTCTGCCGTCCCTCCATTTTTTTCTCCCTTTCCATCCCTCCCCTGCCACTGACATCCCAACCCCGCTTATCAGCCGCCTCAACCCGCTCGAGCGCCTGCTCTCTTCCTCTGCACCTAGGTTCCGCACGTCAGCCGCCCACACACTATATTGGGCCAAAGCCCAGTCATATAGCCCATATAAACTAAAATATCTTTTTATTTATATTTTCATTCAAGCTTTTACATTTTATATTAAATATCAAAACCTCTTCTAAAATTCTAAAAATCTAAAATGAGATAAGTTTTTTATAAAAATATAAAGTTCTATATTTTTATAATGAAATGATCTTAATAAATCCTTTTTACTCTCTTTTTTATATAAAAGTTTTTAAAATTTTAGAAATAATTCTTAAAATCCTAAAAAGTACTTTAAAGCTATTTAATATATTATACCACCCAATAAATTAATAAGAACCTATTAAAAAATTTTCCATCTCTATTTTCGGAACTCTAACAATTTTTGTCATTAATCTGATTTCTGAAAATTTGTTGATCCACTCTTAAAATCTCACATACACTAACCCTAACTTCATGCTACCCAGAGAAAACATCCATTTTTACAACAACATCCCTCCCCTTTTTCCTTTAGAAAATATTCTTAAATTTCTAGAAAATCGTATAACCCATCACCCTTTTTACCCCAGATCTTTTTCACGTATTTCATCATTTTATTAATAATTTACTAATTCTTATTTGAATATTTATTGGAATTTCTTCTCTTTTTCTGTATTTACGATCTATAGATAACGAGCTATGCCCCCTACAAGTTTTAATCAAGAATGTCCAGGAAATATCATTAAGTGTAATCCAATCTTCAAGGAAGGCAGGTTTTCTATCCTTGAAGCATATTAAAGTCCCAATTTCATTTATTATATATTTATTGCATTTACTTCCTAGTTATTAATTTGAGAATCATCCTTTATTTAAATTATGTTATTTAACATTTTATGTAGAATAGATATTCCAAACCTAACAACCAAAAGCCCACCCAAAACAACTAAACTTGATAATACCTTAGTATAGGAAAAATCTAGATATATAATTATTTCAACAGGTAGGACAGTATTCATCTTGTCTTTTGGATAGACAATGTGATGAACAGAAGATGAAAAAATTGAAAAGTATAGGCATGAATTACCAGATGGGTAATTGCATGGTTAAGGTATTGCCTTAATGTTTTCGCAATATCAAGCATTTGGAATGTTGACCGAGTAGTCACCGGTAATGATCGTGCGGAGGTCAGGCATTGCCAGATTTTTTGGGATATTGGGCCAAGTAATTCACATGCATGTCACCGGCTGTGTTTGTGCGGAGGCCAATATCGCCAGGGCTTTCTCCAATGTTTGCGCTTATGCGAAATATTGCAAAACTTGGACTAATAAGAATAGAAATGACACATTATTCTTCCATCCATATAAGGAGCTGTTATATGGGTAAAACTGGATAGGTTCTGCAGAGCTGATATCAAAAACATTAATAGACCTTACTTTAGGTATGTGAAGTTGTGTCAATTGGGTGAAGCCTATTTCTATTCAAATAAATCCATAAATTTTAAGAAAAGATAATGGTTGTCAGATGAATTAAGGATGGAGAAAGGAGATAATGATTTATAAACTCATTTAAATATTTTAGAAAACAATTTGAAATGTTGATGTTAGGTTTTAAAACGTTGCATTATATATTCCAGATAAATACAGCCTTTACCTTCCTTCAATTCCATTTACATATAGTTAATATTTCATTTTCTATAAAAAAAAATGCAAGCACGATTAGTAGTTACCCACATTATGTGGGCAAATTGTTTATTTCTTTGAACAGGATCCACTTTATAATCAGAAATTGGACATATATGAAGAAGACGGGAATTCGTATAAGATCGATGTGTAAGACTTACCTTATGCTCAGGCTTTGTCTGTGGTATATGGGCATATATTTTCCTTCTGTTATTACAAATTACCAGGTTATATCCTCACTTCCGCTGTAAAATATTTTGTATCATGTAATAAAAATAAGCAGGTTGTACTATTTTTAAATGTAACTGAAATCCTAGACATTTAGCATTTGGGGCATTTTTTGGTCAATTTCTATCAGTATTTAGTCCTCACACCAAGCCTAGCGCGGTAAAAATCCGTTACTATAAATTGTCGGGCTGGGCCAGGAACCTTACTTCGGGCTGGCAACTAGGGCTTGAGCCTGGCCCGATGCTTAAGCCCGGCCTAGCCTAGAAAATCTGGCCAAGTCTAGGCCTGGCTGCCCATGATCAGGTCTACTGCACAACCACGACCCACGACACCAAGAAGACGATGAATTTCTCAAGTAAAACGTCCGAAATCCACACGAATTTTGGGTGTGTTTGGTTCATCACCAAATTTGCCCTAACTTGCCATGCTATTGAATGGCAAGCCAATTGAAAGGTTAACAATTTCTTAGCCAATGAATTGGCTAGCCAATAGCACAAAAATGAACTAGGATGGCAAAAGTTACCAATGGGAGGAGGGAATCTTGCCATTCAATGGTTGTAATCCAAACACAAACCAAATTTGGTCAAAATTGCCAACAATTGGCATGGCAAGCATTGGCACACATTTGCCATGAACCAAACACACCATTTATTTTAGCAGCTTGTCCAATTGTTACGACTTCTTCTAAACTGTTTATTAACCATTTCACTAGATTAGCTGACGCGTTTGTGAAAGCTAAGCACTCGAGACTAATCGGTCATGTTTATCAGAAATCTTAAAACAACTTCTCAATTACTTTTAAAAACAAGTCAACAGGCCAACTTATCGAAACCGCATCCAGCTTTCAACGATTTAGGACACGTTTGGATGGCGACCGCATAGCCGTGCCGCCGTCGGTTTCGCTTCGACGGGCGTGCGTTCGCTAGCGTTAGCGGCGCCACGCTCGATTTCTTCGCCCGCCGTCGTTGCTTTCGCGCGTTCTTGCCTACTAACGAGCCAACGTTGGGCACACGCGACCGCGGCGTCGGCAGCAAACCAAACAGCGTCCAAATCCCAGGACGAGCCAACGGCGGGCGCGGGTCGTCATCCAAACATACCCTTAGTCTGGCCTTCTAGAACATGATGCACTTTCTTAGCGTCGGGGATTAATTCCTCTTGTCCTCCTGATGGCATACGACCTAGCTACAAATATCAATAGATCAAATGCACGCACAGTTGCACACGCTGAAATCGTGTCGACTTACGAGGCAACGTGACAGGCGGCACCGTCCAAAATATCCATGGACCCCGGCCGCGTCCGGTTCATGCAGCCCACTTTGGTACGCATCGGAATTCAGACGTCACGCGCGGCGGCCGAGGGGGCAGACCCACGGCCACAGAATCTTCATACAGGATACCAAACCGAACGGCTGGACCAGGCTCGAGACCAGTACGTGGCGACCAAGGGAGGAGATCGAGGACACGCAGGAAAACGTAAACACGTATCCTCTGTTTTTACTCTAGCATTAATATTGTAGCAAATATAATCATTGAACAGTCCTATTTCTACTGTTTAGAGTGCTGTGGATTACTGTATCTGCACTAAATTGTGAGGTGGACGTCAGAAAAGACAGCAGACAAGTGAAAAGACAGGGATACAAATCGCATCGGAAGTTGGCCCGGGAGACTCTGCGTGTGAAAAGCGACGCGTCGATGCATGAACCAAGCTGCAACCTCGTGCTCATGGCGGCCGCCTTGCATGCATGCATCGCCTGGCTGGCTTCATCATCTCCCCTCGGTCGGTTCTCACGTCGAGACCATGTACACCGCTCGTGCAACCATGCCGTACGTACGTGTGCTTCACTCGATCGCCATGGTAAATAGCTAGGCCGATCGGTCTTCGTTGCGTCGACTGCACTGTCGCTCCTTCGCCACGAAGAGTTGTCTTGCTAAAGGGTGCCTTCGAGCGTATCATGGCATGGTCTTGTTCTTTTCGGCTTAAACCAAATGTAGATTATAATCTAAAAAGATCGTAGGTACAAAAACAGTATTTTGTTGTTTCTGTTGGAGATGCTCTAAGCGCGCTTATTTGGAGTCAATCGCTAGTTTTTTCGTTAATATTGGACGGAGTTTTAATAATAAACTTTATGCGTTTGAATTTTATTTTTAAATTATGTAGCTTGTTATTTCTTCGTCAATATATTTTATATGTGGTTGTGTACATCATCTCACGAGAGAACTGAATGCTCTTTGTCGGCGGTTGGGAGTACGGCACTTCCGAGTGCCGAGTTTACTTGTTGAATGTAAGGATCAAATGACATCTTCTCTGAAGCCTCAGGAGCTTTCGGGAAGGCGACCTCGATCAGGCAACCGTAAACGGGAAAGCACAAGGGGTTTAGACCGGTTCGGGCCCCTCAGAGAGAGGTAATAGCCCTACGTCCAGCGATCTGTATATAGGAGAATCGTGGGGGGATTACAAAGAGAATCCCGGGCCTAGCCAACGAAGGGGGACTCGGGTTTCTTAAGTGGGAGACATGAGCTTCGACTCGCGGTGGCCTAAGCCGGAGCTCTTGTGCGTGTGTAATATCTAGCAGCTAACCCCCTATATGTATAGCAGCGTGGTCTATTTATACATGAGTGAGGACAATATACAAATGGGCACGGAGTCCGGTATCCAGCGGTCCGAAGGCTGCTCTTGGGCTCGTCGTGCTGAGGCAGTTGCCGTCATCATTCGTGATTACGGGAGGACGGTATGGGAATAGTGCAACAAGACGTGGGCAGGTAGCCGCGGTCTTCCGTGTCTTTGAAGAGACGTTACGGTCGTGGCGGTGTCAGGACATTTATTACAGCGGGTGGAAAGGCATGCAATCTCCGTTGAGGACGGGGTGACCTGTGCCCCTACCCGGGCAAGATTAGGATCATGCCCGGACCCGAACAAGGACGGCTTGCTCGGGGAAGGCCGCGCGCACTAAAAAAAGGCAGCGACATTCCGAACGTCCCTCCAGGCCCCGTCATCTAGCCCCCGAGCCTTGAGTGGGGGGACGATCGGGTCCTCCCTCGAGGCTCTTAATCGTGTACCGAAGGCTTGGAGGCCGGATGTTCTGACGGGCTGAAGGCTTTATCCGGCTAGCCGAGCAAGGCCACCCGAGCAGAACTTCGGGTTAGCCGAGCAAAGGCCACCCGAGCAGAACTTTGGGTTAGCCGAAGAAAAGCCACCCGAGCAGAACTTCGGGTTAGCCGGGCAAAGGCCACCCGAGCAGAACTTCGGGTTAGCCTGGTAAAGGCCACCCGGGTTGGATTTCAAACCTCGGTCTCCTAACAGTTGCTTCCTGGTGAGTGGGTTTGCAGTTTCAAGGCGACGTGACAGCCGCACGCGCGCCAGTTCCCGAGATATCTGGGGCAGTTTCGCTAGTGGGAAGGGGATAAGAACTCCTTCCTGTTCTCTTCTCCCGCCGCCATTGTCTTCTTCCTCCCCTCCGATGGCAAAGTTTGTCCCTTCGCGAACCACCGCCGCGCGCTTAGAGGACCTTGAGGCATGGGGGCACCTTGACCCCAAGTCTTGATGCGTTCCCGACGACGAGACCCTCCCGGCGCCAGCGGAGGACGAGTTCGTGAGCTGCGAGCTCTATGCCATCAATGGGCTTCGCGCTCCGGAGTCAGAGTTCTTGGCCGCGATTCTTGCCCACTGCGGCCTGGAGATCACCAACCTCCACCCTAACTCCATCCTCATCCTCAACGTCTTTTCGCATCTCTGTGAGGGCTTCATCGGCGTTCAGCCGACGGTAAGTCTATTCCTCCACTTCTACATGCTCCACCGCACTGGAGGGTCGTCGGCGGTAGGGTGCGCGTACTTCCATTGCGGAACTCGGCCGACGCTGTATTCTGCATTAATCTTGAAGGACTCTGTCTCTCGGTGGCGGGCGGTGGTTCTACACGAAGAAGGGGGCAGACTGCGGGCTCCACTTCCGCTACGAGCAGCCGGAGAAGAAGGGTCTCCCTCGGCCGTGCGTGGAACTGGAGGAGGAAAAGATCCTCAGTACCATCCAGTCTTTGGCGGCGATCTTTGACCAGGCGAGTCATCATCCGGATTTCTTGAGGAATCGAGTGTCCCGTTCGCGGCGTAGGAGCACCGTTCTTCAAATCACGGCCGAGCGATATCACCCATGAAGTCGAACACCGTAAGCATTCTTGCTCGGATGATTGTTACGCTTGTGTTTTTTTACTAACCGCCGAGCTCTTCTGAAGCTCGATGATCGGTGGGTGGGCGAGCGGGTGGCGGAGCTCTTCATACTGGGAAGGAGGAAAACCCAGCCCGGGTAGGAGAGGGCCGAAGAACATCCTCGATCGTTCGGAGCAGGTACGTTCCCCGCCGAGCTTCGTGTTCGGGTGGGAAAGGTCCTTGCTCTAACGGCCCTTCTTCTCTCTCTAGGACCGGGCTGCCCTGGAGGCCGTGCTGGTGGCCGTGCTGGTGGCCGAGTAGCCGGCTGAGGCAAAGGGGAAGCGGCCTCCGGTAAAGAAGGTCGCTTCAAAGAAGAGGAGGGTGGCCTCACGGGTATCCGACGACGAGAAAGAGCCGCGGACGAAGCGATCGCGTAGCGGTTTCCGGCGGCGATCTGGCGACGGACGCGCCCGTCGATCTAGGGTGCGTGTACCGCCAAGGCACAACCCGCCGCGGCCTCATCTGGAGTACGCGGACCAGGTACAAGATTTGTCGATCCGTTCGCCTGATATTCGAGGATTACCCGATCGTACCGCGTGGTTGTTGCAGACCGCGGCCGACCTTCGCCGAGCCGAGCGGCGGGCTCAACGGGAGAAGGACGCCGGAGGGAGTGCTCGGGCAGACCTGGACTTGGCGGGGGCGACGTTCTCTTCGTGGCTCAAAGGCCCGAGGGACGCCATCCCTGGGGCGGGGACTGAGGAGGCCGTTAGGGGCTTCCTTCGGTGGACGAAAGAGCACCATCCGGAGTGGCTTGAGGCGGCGAGCTTTGCGGCGAGTCTTTGGTCCGAAGGAGAGGGGGCTTCCGGCGCCAGAGAGGACAGAGACCCCTCCGAGCCAGACAAGGGCGCGCGAGAAGCCCCGGGCGGAGGATGCTGAGGCTGGGCAAAATTTGGAGGATGTTGAGGAAGAAGGTAAGTTTTTCTGCTCTGAACTTTCTTCTGTCCGGCCGCGTGTTACCGCGGTCTTGATTTTCTTTCTTTTCGAACGTAGTCAGGGGCCTGTGGGGGAGAAGACCCCTGTGCCCATGACGGAAGCGGCGGCTAGGGTCCTGGTTGACGAGGCACTTCAAAACGCAGCGTCCCGTATTATTGCAGACCTGGCGGCGATGATTGTGGCGGAACCGACCATGGGGGAGGGTTCGGCCGAGCAGGATGATGGGGAGGAGCCCGAGCGGGACTCAGACTCGGACTCCGCTCCGTTGGTGGTCAAGCGTCGGAGGGGAGTGGCGCCAAGTGGTGACACGACCGCTCCTCGGGGGAGCGAGGAGCAGACCCCAGGCAGCCCTTCCGCTCGGACCATGACGGAGGGGGAAGCGGTGCAGCCTCCGAACATGGAGGTGGCCCGAGCTGAGGCCGTGGAGCATTGTCAAAGCGACCCCGCGGAGGGGAAGGCTGTTTTGGCGGAGACGGCCGAGGTGGCCCAGCCCCCGAGCTCGGAGGATGCTCGGGCCGGGGATGCGGAGGAGGTGGCCGGGGTGGCCCAGCCCCCAAGCACGGAGGATGCTTAGGTCGGGGACGCGGAGGAAGAGACGGTCCAGGCGGCCCAAGCCTCGAGCTCGGACGATGCTCGGGCTGGGGCTTCGAAGGAAGAGCCGGCCGTTTCTTCAAGTTCGGGGGATGCCCGGGTTGGTCCGTGGCCCAGGCTGAGGGTGTTGCTTGAGCGCCACCGCCATGAGGTAGTTTCTTCTCTTTCGCGGACTGTTCTGGTCGTGGTGTTTTACGGATGCTTTCTTTGTTTGTAGTTGGCTGCTGCCATGTATGATCGGGTCGCGAGCATGGAAGCTCGGTGCCGGGCCAAGGTGGCGGCGGTGCGCTCCGAGCTGGGCGAAGCCTAAACGGAGCTCGTCTGGGTCCGGAAATAACATGAGCAGGCTTTGGAGTATGCTCGAGGTCTTGAGAGGAATACCCGGGCCCAGGAAGAGCTTGAGCGAGCCCGCAAAGAGCTTGATCAGGAGAGGCAGCGTAGTTCGGCAGAGGCCGAGAAGGTTTGTCGAGCCACCGAGCAGGTGACGAAGCTTCGCGAGGAGATCCGACCGGGGCGCGAAGCCCAGATCGAGGTACTCCAGCTTCGGAGCCGTCTTAAAGATGTGGAGGTGGAGCTCGAAGCTTTGAAGAGTAGATCTAGAGACTAGTGTGTGCTGTGTTACATGTGTTTGTAACAGATGCTCTTTATTTAATACAAGATGTTTTCTATGTTTTCTCTCTTATTATGCATGCTTACATAACTTAGGGAAATCATATATGCAATCGCATGCCACCTCCTACCCTACCCAGCCCCCTCGTGTGGCCGAGTATTTGCTCCTGATTGTGAGTAAAGACCGGGCACACGAAGCAGCCGAGCAGCCAGGAGTGCGCAAAAAGCGATGTCCAGTCCCCTCGTGTGGCCGAGTATTTGCTCCTGATTGCGAGCAAAGACCGGGCACATGAAGCAGCCAATCAGCCAGGTGCGTGCAAAAAAGAAGATGTCCAGCCCCCTCGTGTGGCCGAGTCCTTGCCCCTGGTTGCGAGCAAAGACCGGCACACAAGCGGCCGAGCGGCGGGCGCGCAAAAAGACGATGTCGGCCTCCTCGTGTGGCGAGTCCTTGCCCACAGTTGCGAGAAAGCAAGGACCTGCACACGGCGTACCGGCCGGGGAGCGCAAAAGGCGATGTCGGCCCCTCGTGTGGCCGAAAGTGTTTGCTCGATTGCGAGAAAGACCGGCACACAAAGCAACCGAGCAATGGGTGCGTGTAAAAACGATGTCGGCCCTCGTGGGCGAGTCCTTGCCCCTGGTTGAGAGCAAAGACCGAGCACACAAAGTAGCCGTGAGTTGGAGTTGTTAATTCCGAGTTTCGGTTGGGTCTTGGGATCGAAGTCTGCCAGGCACCGTCGAGAACCTGCTGGAGCGATGTGTTATCGGCTTATCCGAGCAGTGGAATTCAGGGCGGGACGCATTTTCAGATCCGTCGACTGCTTTGGAAATCGATTTTAGTAACAAGAACTCGTACTTGGGCGGGACAACAGAAAGAGAGGTTCCGAGGAATTAAGTGAAGAGAACTTAGGTTACCATTCCTCTTTATTTAACAGGTTCGGGAATTTCGAGAAGAAGTCATTCGAAGATCCCTTGGTTAAATAAGGAGAAATAGGCTAGAAAAGAGAGGTTATGCGTGGAACCTGCGTAGTTGGGCGATATTCCACGAGCTGCTGAGGACTCGGTCGTCCGGGAAGGCGAGGCGAACGGCCCCCGGGCGTGAAGACGAGACGACCCTGAATGGACCATTCCACCTGGAGGTTAGCTTGTTGGCGTGCGATAAGTCTTGGACGCGTCGTAAGACCAAATCGCCGTTTTGCAGGGTCCTTGGTCAGATCGATCGGGCCGCGTGCCTGCGTAGAGCTTGCAGGTAGGCTGCCGATCGAATGAGGGCTTGCTCGCGCTTTTACTCGGATAGGTCGAGATCGAGTAACCTGCTCTGGTGATCGTCGGCCATTTCCGCGAGGCGCACGCGAGGTGACCTCAGAGTTATTTCGGTGGGAAGCATGGCTTCAGTGCCGTATACGAGCCGGAAGGGTATTTCGCCTGTGGCTCTGCTGGGGGTGGTGCTGACAGACCACAGGACGGAAGAAAGCTCGTTGACCCAGTTTTGTCGTAGCTTGTTAAGCAGGTCGAAGACCCGCTTCTTGATCCCTTGAAGGATCTGCCCGTTGGCTCGCTTGACAGCTCCGTTGCTCGTGGATGAGCCACGAGGCGGCAAATCTTGGTGCCAACGTCTTCGCAATATTTTGGAGCAGCCACGGTGGCGAAGTTTCGTTGTCCGTGATTAGTCGGCTGGGAACGCCAAACCGTGTGACTACGTTATTGCGGAAGAATTTTTTGGCCGCCTAGGCCGTAATGCCAAAGACTGGTTCAGCTTCTATCCATTTTGTGAACATGTCGATGGCGACGAAGAGGTACGCGCATCTCTTCGCCCCTCGGGGGAATGGACCCAGAATGTCCAGCCCCCAGGTAGAAAATGGCTAGGTGAGGGGAATGGTTTGGAGGGCGTAGGCTGGTTGATGCACCTGCCGAACATGGAATTGACATGG
This sequence comes from Olyra latifolia, assembly GCA_036346145.1. Taxonomy (NCBI): domain Eukaryota; kingdom Viridiplantae; phylum Streptophyta; class Magnoliopsida; order Poales; family Poaceae; genus Olyra; species Olyra latifolia. The sequence continues at coordinate 3,914,380 of CM070523.1, read as the reverse complement.
CCGGCAAGTGGTGACGATCTCACGAGCGTCGCCAAACATCGTGGGCCAGTAGTAGCCCATCCTGAAGGCCTTCCCAACGAGTGTTCTGCAGGAGGAGTGAGCCCCGCAGATACCCTCATGTAAGTCCTTTAGCAGGAAATTCCCCACTTCCTGAGAGATGCACTTAGAGAGAACTCCGAGTGCGCCTCTCCGGTACAGGGCATCCTCCACTAGCCTGTATAGTGGAGCTCTCTTGACAAGCCGGGATTTCTCGGCCTTATCCTCGGGCAATGTCCCGTGTGCCAAGAACTGAGTGAATGGCGTCATCCAGGTGGCGTTTTGCTCGAGGAGGGAGACGTTGTCATGCGTCTCATTCACCTCTTCTCCGGAGGGAATAGAGGGCTTTAGTAGGTGCTCGATGAGCACCCTGCTGGGGCAGGTTCTTGTGAGGTGCCTAGCTTGGCAAGTTGGTCGGCCAGGGTATTTGCTTTCCTGGGCACGTAAAGGACTTCGAAATTCTTGAAGTTCCTCTCTAACTTCTTCACTTCGACCAGGTAACGCGCCATTGAGTCATCAGAGCACTGAAACTCCTTGTTAACCTGGTTTACGACCAACTGTGAATCCCCTTTCACAGTCAGTCGTCGGACCCCTAGCGCAGAGCATGCTCGGAGTCTGGCCAGGAGGCCTTCGTACTCCGCCGCGTTGTTGGTCGCGGCGAAGTGTAGCTGTATGACGTACTGGAGGTGCTCTCCTTGCGGGAAGATCAAAACAACACCAGCCCCCGAGCGTTCAAAGGAGCGCGAGCCGTCGAAGAACATCGTCCAGTGGGGTGCTTCGACATGCCCGGCTCCTTGTTCGGTCGGGGGAGGGGGATTCGTCCACTCCGCCATGAAATCTGTCGGTATTTGGGACTTGATCGCTGTTCAGGCAGCGAACTTGAGGTCGAACTCCCCGAGTTCTACCGCCCACTTGGCGATGCGTCCAGAGGCGTTAGGATTTCTGAGGACCTCTCTTAACTGGAAACTGGTCGGAACCGTGATCGGGTATGCTAAGAAATAGTGACGGAGCTTCTTAGAGGCCATGAGGAGGGCATAAAGAAGCTTCTGTACCTCAGGATAACGCTCCTTTGGTCCATGAAGCACCTCGCTCACATAGTATATAGGCCGCTGAGTCCCCTGGCGCTCGGCCACGAGCACGACGCCATCGCTTGGGGTGAGGCCAGATAGAGCAAAGAGAGGCTCTTGCTCGCCGGGGTGACCAGGACGGGCGGGCTTGATAGGTACTTCTTGAGTTCCTTGAAGGCATTGTCGGCTTCCTCGGTCCAGACGAAACCGTCGTGTTTGCGCAAGGCTCTGAAGAAGGGTAGTCCGCGCCCACCTAGCCGAGAGATGAAGCGGCTGATGTCGGCCATCCGGCCGGTGAGTGATTGGACTTCCTTTACGCTCGAAGGAGCCTGCATCTTTTCGATGGCCTCGATCTTCTCAGGATTCGCGCCAATGCCCGACGACCCGATTACGTACCCGAGCACCATGCCCGTGCGTACACCGAAAATGCACTTTTCCGGATTCAGCTTTATCCGATGTTTTCTTATATTAGAAAAGGTTTCCTCGAGGTCCCGGATATGAGCCTCGGTTAGATTACTTTTGACGACTATGTCGTCTACATAAACTTTCAGGTTCCACCTGATCTGGTCGAGAAGGTCTTCTGCATCAGGCGTTGGAAAGTGGCCCCTGCATTTTTTAGACCGAAGGACATGGTCGTGTAGCAGAAGGTGCCGAAGGACGTGATGAAGGCAGCTTCTCTTCATCTTCCCGTGACAGGCTGATCTAGTGGTACCCAGAGTACGCGTCCAGAAAGCTCATCAGCTGGGCCTCTGCCGTCGCGTCGACCAACTGGTCTATGCGAGGGAGAGGGAAGTTGTCCTTCGGGCACGAGCCGTTGATGTTGGTGTGATCAACGCACATCCGCAACTTTCCATTCTTCTTTCTAACCACAACTGGATTTGCCAACCAATCGGCATGCTCGACTTCACGGATGAAGCCGGCCTTCAATAACTTGTCCAGTTGCTCCTTGGTAATGTCGGCCTTCCACTTCGGGAACCTTCTCACCTCCCTCGGGCTGGACCGCCAGCCTGTGCTCGATCACCTCCCTCGGGACCCCGAGCATATCGGACGGTTCCCACGCGAAGACGTCCGTGTTTGCCCGGAGGAAGGTGATGAGCTCGCCTTCCTATTTCAGGTCCAGGGCGGCCCCAATGTGGACCACCTTGGACGGATCCTCCTCGGAGACCAGGATATGCTTTGTCTGCTCCTGGGTGGAGCATCACCTTGGGCCGAGCGGACTTGCGAGAGTCCTGCTTGGGCCCGTGTTCCGGGAGCTGGCCGACCAGGGCCAGCGCCATCTCATCACATTCCAAGGCAGCCTTGTGACTGCCCTTGACGGTGATTACCCCTTTCAGTCCTGGGAGCTTGAGGTAGTGGTACACATGATGTGTAGCTACCATAAATTTCGCAAGAGCCGGCCGGCCGAGAATGGCGTTGTAGGCCGACTCGAAATCAATTACCTCGAAGGTGACCAACTCAGTCCAGAAATTGCTCGGACTGCCGAAGGTCAGGGGTAGGACGATTTGCCCCAGCGGGGTCATGGACGTGCCCGGGATAATTCCATGAAAGGGCATGGTGATATCCTTGATCTTGGATCGGGGGATCTACATCTCGTCCAAGAACCGGGCTGATATCAAATCCAGAGCGCTTCCCCCGTAGACGAGCACCTGCGCGACCCTCGTATTGCTGATGGTCGGGTAGAGCACGAGAGGGAGCTTCTGAGGCTTGGTCATTCCCGAGGGACAATCTTCCCGGGAGAAGGAGATGGTCGTCTCCGACCATCGAACGTGTTCGGGAGCAGAACCCCCCCGGTCGGCGCGGCAGACCTCGCGTGCCGCGTCCTTCAATTCCCGCCGGGAGGAGTAGGCTGCGGAGCCCCCGAAGATTACCGCGATGTGATGGCTCGGCTCGTGGTATTCTTCGCTATCTCGACCCTGTGGGTCGGTATGCTGGTCGGATCTCCGGTCGGGCCGTCCTTTCCGACGTCCGGAAGGACGGGCATGGGGCCCCGACCGTTGTAGATGCCCTCGAGATGAGCAACCTGTACGGCGATTCGCGGAGATCATGCCGTGCACTGGTGCGCGGAATGAGCATTTCTTGGAGGAGCTGTGGTCGCGTTCTGTCGAATTGCCTGGCCACGACCCTACCTTGCCCGGGAGGCGAGGTTTCTTGGTCTCAAAGATCTCGAGGCGGCGATGATCGCTTCAGATGGCGGCCACCATTCGCCGCTTTTGCTTTTTCTTCTTCTTGGCCTTCTTGTTGGATTTCTTCTTGTCCGAAGGTTCCATGCTCGTTCATGGAGGTGCTGGCGGCCCTAAGAAGCCGCTTCGCTCCACGACCTCCTCGCGATGTAGCGTTCACGCTCAAACGGCTTCGCTAGCCGAGGAGCCGGAGAATATCTTGAGATCTGGGTGAACGGACGTTTAACGCCTTTCATGAAGGCCTCAACGACCGTCTCATCCGGATACTCGGAATGGTGTTCGTGCATCAGATGAACCTCCGGACGTAGTCGCGCGAGCTTCGTTCTCCATCCGACTACCGCTGAGGTCTGCGGCCTTCCCGGGGACAACACCCCGAAATTTGACCGAGGCGCCACAAACTTGTGCTCACCGTGAATAGAACCTTCTCGTTGGTTGAAGAGCCATGTCCGAGCAAGCCCTTTCAACACGGCCGGAAAATAGTTGACCATCACCCCTTCATCACCGCCAGCGGCAGTGACGGTGGTAGCGTACACCGAGAGGAATTCGTCCGGATTCTGAGTCCCGTCGAATCGCTCGATGTGGCCCGGCTTAAACTTGGGTGCCCACGCCGCCCTCCATAGTGTACGGGAGAAAGCGGGACATCCGTGGTTCGCCCGGGCATCGTGCCCGCGAGCGTCATGACCGTCGCGCCCCCGGAGGGGGCCGAGGCGTCAGAAAACGTCGCCATGCCGAGAGTCCGGGGTACCCGAAGGGGTACCGCTCCGGTCGGTGTGGGGACGGCGCCTGCTGTTTGCGCCTCTCGCCCGGGACTCGGGGTGGCCCCGTTCCCGGGCGGAATCGTGGGTCGAGCCGCCACTATGACGATGCTCGCTCCGCCGACCAACGATCGAGGACGATCGTTGTGTCGGCGGACACCTGTCATTCTTCGCCGTCGAGATCTCTGCGAAGGTCATGACGAAGTGGTTACCCTTGGGGTACGGCTCTCCGGGAAGTACTCGAGAGTCGACGACACGAGGTCGCCGATCAATCGTTCGATTTTTCGCCACGGCGACGCTTAGTTCGGCTTTGGTCAAGTCCGCGGAAGTCTCGCACCACGTGCGCCAAAGCCCAAAGGCGCTGGCGGCTCCTGCCAATCGGATCGGGTGAGCGGGACGGCGGCGGAGACCCCGGACGTGGCGAACGGGGAGTTGGCCGGGTGCTCGGGCCTGGATCATTGCGACGGGTCGCCAGAGCTTTGTCGTCGAGTTGGCGGCCGATCCGTCGCGGCTTCGAACGGCGCGACTTCGTCCTCTGAGGCTGCGGGAGCGGGTACGTCATCGGTGTCCGCCATGTTGACTTCTTGCGGGAGCATCGGGTATGAAGGTGTCATGACCGTGTCTCCGCGGGAAGCAGTCTCGTGGTCGGACTAATACGGAACATCGGGGATGTCGACCCCCTCGTATGAATCGGCGCCTTCACACGTCGCGGGCATCTCTTGTTCCGGTATCTCACGGAACTGAAGGGGCTCGGGGACGTACTCCAAGCCCGTCTCGCCCGTGGGACGGCAGATATCCATAGGGGAAGGAGATTCCGCCATGGTGTGTCCTTCCGGATCGATGATCCGGGCGACCTCAATATCGGACCAATACTCGTCCAAATCGTCGAGGTCGTCAAAGCGGATATCTTGGTTGTCTTGAGAGTTTGCCATTCTCGAGGACCCTTGCTTGCAGAAGCTAATCGATGATCCCCACAGACGGCGCCAGCTGTCGGCGGTTGAGAGTACGGCACTACCGGGTGCCGAGCTTACTTATTGAATGTAAGGATCAACTGACCTCTTCTCTGCAGCCTCGGGGCTTTCGGGAAGACGACCTCGATTATGCAACCGTAAACGGGAAGGCACAAGGGGTTTAGACTAGTTTGGGCCTCTCAGAGAGAGGTAATAGCCCTACGTCCAGCAATCTGTATATAGGAGAATCGTGGGGGGATTACAAAGAGAATCCCGGGCCTAGCCAACGAAGGGGGACTCGGGTTTCTCAGGTAGGAGACATGAGCTTCGACTCGCGGTGGCCTAAGCCGGAGCTCTTGTGCATGTGTAATATCTAGCAGCTAACCCCCTGTATGCACAACAGCGTGGTCTATCTATACATGAGTGAGGACAATATACAAATGGGCACGGAGTCCGGTATCCAGCGGTTCGAAGGCTGCTCTTGGGCGCGTCGTGCTGAGGCAGTTGCCGTCATCATTCGTGATTACGGGAGGACGGTATGGGTATAGTGCAACAAGACGTAGGCAAGTAGCCGCGGTCTTCCTTGTCTTTGACGAGACGTTACGGTCGTGGCGGTGTCAGGGCATTTATTACAACGGGTGAAAATGCATGCAATCTCCGTTGAGGACGGGGTGACCTGTGCCCCTACCCGGACAAGATTAGGATCATGCCCGGACCCGAACAAGGACGGCTTGCTCGGGGAAGGCCGCGCGCGCTAATAAAAAGCAGCGACATTCCGAACGTCCCTCCATTCCGAACGTCCCTCCAGGCCCGTCACTCTTCCACTATTTGAAAAGCTAGCTAGCTGCTTTAGGGCTATGAGATCTTTTAGAAGAATAATTTAATTTCCAATGCTCCACCATCAGCTACAGATGAGATGAGATATGCTTTTGGCATTCTGAGTAAGCAATGGCTCATGTTTTTTTTCTTTCTTTTTTTTCTTTTGCTGTCATTAATCGCTAGAGCTCAATTTTGGCTGGCTGGCTAGCCCGAGCTTCTGCCTTCCGGAAGCGTCCAACAATTAAAAAAGAATCCATAAGACAATCATCAGGGGTGAATTCCTTATTTGACCAAGGAAAAAAATTGAGAAAAAGTCAAAACTCTGTCAAATCTATTAAGTAGAAAAAGAGTTCAACCCGTGTAATACAAGGTTACACATAAAGCTGGCAGCGGCTAGATGAGCCGTAGCCACCCACTCGAAAATTTAACACATCCCTTATTTACCATCCACATATACAGATTTTAAAACTTTGCTGTGACAAATAAATCCCATATATGTAGGTGGTCTTAGAGCATCTCCAGCAGGAGTTACAAAATACTGTTCATTTTTTTAGGATAAAATGGTTGTCGGAGAAACGAATTTTTTAAAGAATGTAGTGTAAAATATGATGAATTTTAGAGGATAGAGAGAATCTATTAGAAGATGTGATGAATAGTATTATAAAGGATGAGATTATAAATAAACTGCTGAGGATGCTTGGAGCATCTCTAACAGAAACTCTATCTCCACTACTCTAAAACACTATTTACCATTGTTGTATCCATCTCTCTTAAATTCCTTCACACTTTACACTATATTCTAAAAGATTATTTCACTCTATCAGAAATCTTATTCTTAAAAAGTCAGCGCTATAATGTTATAGGATTTCTACTGCAGATGCCCTCAGACAGCTTCCATCCTCTTCGGAGCAATGCCGGCGGAGCCTACCCTAATAAAATGCACTATCTTGATCCTTGATACTGCAAGAGAGATAAAGCCACTTTGCCCCCCTTAATAAAATGGACGCAACGGGCAGAAAGCAAGCAGCACATGCACAGCCCAGTTAACCATGCAAAGCAATAAAATTAATCACCATCGTTGACACAGTGCTTAGCACTGTAGCCATTGCCAGCAGCCATGAAAAAAAAATTAAAACCATCTTATTTAGGATGACATTGTGGCTTCTGTCCATGCGTTGCCTTGTCAAGTATTTTATGTCGATTTCTCCGCACAAGTCCTCACGCGAATTCAGCAGCAGAAAGGCAAGGAAAGCACATTCTTTTTATGTTGTTATTTTTTTTTCCCGACGATGAGACGGAGACTTTGCTGACTTGACCTCTAATCTGGAGACGCTGGACGCAGCCACAACAGTGAGCTATGGCGCTCTCTCTCTCCAATTTATTTATTTTTGGTGCGTGTACCATGATTCAGTACCGGAACCAGCCAGCAGTATTTATTAGGGACAATTATGCTCTTGCTCTTATTTTGCATCTAAATTTTGATTTTGGGTCTCGTTTTTCAGCTTTGTGATTTTGTCCTTACTTTTTTAAAACGAAGTCTTCGTTTGCCCTTAGTTTAGACGTTCGTCAGGTAAAGACGGATTAACTGAATTAAAAAAACGAAAAGAGTAGAAAAGACATGTATAACCTCATTCTGGACATTTGCTTCAATATATGTGATATCATTTCTTACTTGAATGATCTAAACATGTATAAATGATCTGGACGTTTGCTTCAATATGATTTGGACATGTTTGTTACAGATTTCAAAGTATGAAAGTATCAATATATATGCATATTTTAATATATATATATATATATATATATATATATATATATATATACTGTCCAAAATTTGATGTCATCAAAACAAGGGCAAAATCACAAAATCTGTAAAGGCATATATGTCTTTTTATAGCTGAATTCACACCGTTAAGTCCTCCTAACGAAATGGGGGTAAAGACAAGCTTCAGTTTCAAAAAGCAAGAGCAAAATCAAAAAGTTGAAAAAGAAGGCCCAAATTCACAATTGCATAACGAAGTAGAGGCAAGAATGCAAATGCCCCTATTTATTAGCATTTCCATGCCATAATTCCGTTTACCAGAACACCTATTACTGTGACTAATCCGTAATATGGTTGTCTGTACCGTGCTAATGCCTATGGCTTCATTTTTTTTTTGGTGCTATAATTTAGTAGAGTACTCTACTGTTCTAAGGTTAATTACTAGTTGGTCAGTGTTCTTTTGCCTTCCTATCCTGCACTGCCAGAAGTGTAGGACGGCGCGCTGCGTGCATCTCCCGGCAAGTTTACGAATGTGTCGAACTAGCTTTGACTCAACTTATTATAATTCATGGATCACCAGCAATACCTTGCACGTGTTTTATTCCAGTCTTAATAAGATCAGTGTTTCTCAAACAAAGTTTCATATATGACAAAATGATGCCAGGAAAGCTTATTTCAGTCTCAAAATATAGAAAATGGAGCATGTTCGAAGTCGCTTAAAATTTAAGTCTAGCTAAATTAGAAAGCTTTTTTTACTATAAAGACATCTCTAAAATCTCTTAAAAATAATATAAATGAAAGAACCAACTTAAAACCAAGAGGATGTCTTGAACAGTTACAAAGCTGTTCATTTTCTAGAAGAGTCAGAGAAAAACCACTGCATTTCAAATGAGATTAATTAAGGCCGGTTTTCCCTTTTGGGTACTCAAATTTGTCTCCCGTTTCCTTCGGCCAAAGCTTTGACCCGAATTTGACTTACCGCTCTACCATCGGCAACAAGGTGGCAGTAGAAAATGAGTACTGGTAAAGTAAAGACATGTGGACCCGAATTTGACTGGACATCTTCACTGATTGCCCCATTTCAAATTTATCCCTTTTTATTCATGTGCCACCTCACCAATAGAACTGTTCTATCTCTATTTATCTTCTCCAACAGCTGTCTCATCACTATCTCTACTCTCTATTTTTACTATTCATTGTCTTATTCCTCGTCTCATCACTATTTACTACAGTAATAGAACGTGGGGCTGGATAGCCGCCAATGGAGATGCCCTTAGAGCATCCGTAGCAGGCGCTCCATAACACTGTTCATCTAGATAGAGTAACTGATAAAGAGAAGAAATCTTTTGTAGTATAGTGTAAAGTGTGAAGAAATTTTAGAGAAAGGAATAGAGTATATAGAAAATAGTGGTATAGAGTAGTAATTTGGAGTACCAGCCGTGAAAGCCCTTACGGCTCTACCATTGGCAACAAGGTGGCGGTAGAAAATGAGTATTGGTAAAGTAAAGACATGTCCACGTGTGAAATCTAAGAACAGTAGCTCGTTAAGAGTTGGAACTTGGACCTCACGTAGCTGCATCGGCAATGGTGATAAATAATCTCACTAGGAGAATAAAATATTCACAAAGAAAGGGGGAAAATACCTTTGCTAGAGGGACCACGTTATGAGCACGTAGCACATTCTCTACGGAGAAAAAACCTGCAGCTCTAGGCTGCTCTAAAATATTGCTTTGAACATATTATAAAAATGAGAGTTGCCGTACAACTATGAATATGTTATTAGCTTGTTCTAGTTCTATGAAAGCTCATTTGGTGACGATGTATATCTAGGTCATGAAACCTATGCTTTTATAGTTGAAAAAGCTAAAATATCAATGTTATTTTGAAGAGAATCTCCTAGATACTCGCCACTTAGCGATTCGCTGCATGTTTTCTATCACCCTCACTGTTCCCAATAATTCTCATGTCTATTACATAAAATTATTTAATTTTGCATTAAACTTACTTATGTATACCACACCACACAACTTAAAAACCAAACCAGGGATCAAACATGGGTACACGCCTATGGCCTCATGGATATATTCCTTAATGAAAACAGCGGTTCATCTAAAAGTGCAGGAAGCGAAAACGGGGGAGGGTTTGTTGTCAGCTGAAATGAGGCAGCAACAGAACTTGACACAAGCACACTATACGAAACACAGAAGGAAAACCCTCTGCTCCAGCACCACCAGCAGCCAGAAGGCAGGCAGCACCGTGTCTCTCTCTCTCTCTCTCTCTTGCATTTTCTCTCTCCCACCCATCCTCCTCCTTTTGCTTGTTCCATGCATCCATCCCTTTCCTAACTTTTGTACTTTTTTCCCCTGCCTCCGCCCCTACAAAAGGTGAAGGAGGACGGCGGAGGGGGGGGGGGGGGCAAGCCCTGCACTTATTAGTCCTTCTCAGCCCTCACACGTCCTCTTATTTTAAGCGCAGCTCTCGACCCCTCCGCTCTTATTTTAAGCGCAGAAAGAGAAGAGACCAAGCCCCAGAGAGGCAAAGGCTAGGGGAGTGAGAGGCAGCGGCCAGCAGCCTAGCAAGTAGCAACCAAAGCACCACACCATTTCTTCTGCCTGATTGGTTTGTTGCTGCACTTCTTCTTCTTCTTCTTCTTCTTCTTTGCTCCATATGCGGTACTAGTTCTTCTTTTTCTTATTGCTCTTCTTGCCACATCTGTTCTTCTTCCCACCTACTCTCCTCTGCCACACACACACCACCACCCTCTCTTACACTCTCTCTCTCTGTATTACAGGCACTGGTAATTAAAGTGAGTGCACAGTGCAGCAGAGGGAGAGGTGAGGTGCCCCCCTCATGGCAATTATTGCCGCCTTTGGAGTTTGGAGTCCCCCAATAGGAGTCTCCTCTCCTCCCCCTGTGTTGTCTGCAAGTACTGTCTCTTCCCTCTCTCTGCTCATCTGCTACATCTCCTACTCTGCTCACTCTCTTCTTTTGGGGGCTGCTGCTTCACTGCTTGCTTCCACCCTCCATCCATCCATCCATACACTTGCTTGCTTGCAGGCTTGCAGCTAGCTAGCCAACTCTGCCCCTGGTGGTTGGCTTCAAGCTGTTCTTGGATTCTTAATTGCATGCTGTTGTTGTGGTCTCTACCTCTATCCATTCTGCTACATCTCCCTCCTTTCCCCTGTCCTGCTTAGCTTTTGCTTCCAATCAACTTTTCTTTTTGGTGTGTGTACTGCACTCGCTCTCGGCTCTTCTTGGGAGAGGAGAGAAAGAGAGAGCGAGGTCTCAGGAAGGTTGAGCTGTTGTTGTCTGAAACGAGCTCAAGTCTGTACACGCACAAGGAGAGCAAGACAGCCTTTTTAAGCCACCAAATTGCTAGGCAGGCTCCCCAAGAGCAAGCAAGAAACTTGCTACCGTTGTTTGAATCCCAAGGAAGCAAGATCCCGAGATATACATCTCTACGTACGCGCGCGTGTTTATATACGTACACACGTAGCTGTGGAGCTTGTCATGGATTGCCAGGATTGGGACGCCAAGATGTCTTCTTGGGACCTCGGCACGGTGGTCGGCCCCAGCGGCGTCGCCGCGGGCGGTGCGCTGGACCTCAAGCTCGGCGCCCCGACGAGCTGGAAGGCCGTGGCGGCGGCTCCGGCGCCGCCGCCGCCCACGCCGGCGAAGCGGCCAAGGGCGGGGCAGGGGCAGCAGGCGGTGCCGGCGTGCTCGGTGGAGGGATGCACGACCGACCTGTCCAAGTGCCGCGAGTACCACCGCCGGCACAAGGTCTGCGAGGCGCACTCCAAGACGCCCGTCGTCACCGTCGCCGGCCAGCAGCAGCGCTTCTGCCAACAGTGCAGCAGGTACGGTGATTAAGTATTAAACCCACATGCATTCTTTCGCTTCGTTCTTCAATTCACCATTCTTTCGTTACATTATTAAATTTTACCATTCTTTCGTTACATGCTAAAATTTTCGAAAGAATGAAGCTTTGTTTTCTCGGTGAAAGTTGCATGCAGTTTTTCTGTTCTTGTTTGAAAGCATTTTAGTTTGGGTAAATTCGTCAGTAGTTACTGGATAATGCATTGGGCACGGCCACTTAATCCTGCGTTGGCGACCAACAATTCGTTGTCAGGTGAAGCAGTTCCTGTCCCTTTGCTATCATGATGTTTGGCGTTTGCAATTAATAAACCGACGTGCAACAGCCAAAGCTTCTGGTATCCATGTGTTTCCGACTCACAGTGAAATGCGAAAAAAACAAACAAACTTGCCAAGCACTGTAAACCAGCTGAAGCAAACCCCCAAAGATCGAATTTCTATGCAAAAGCTGCGATTTTTATGCAAAAATCATTCAAAGATCTAAAGCTAGGTTATAGATCAACCAATTTCTTTTTGTAAATTCCAAAAACAATGAAGCCTGCACGCTTAGCTTCGCCGGCGGTGAAGCAGCAGCAGAAGAAGAATTCACCTCGAGATGAATTTCGAGCGGCCTCTGGTCCAGAGCTGCTCAAGGTGTGAAGCAGACAGGCTGCCGCTCGGTCGTCATCCTCCTCCTTCCCCTCACCCCTGTGAGGCTGTGACACCTCGCTGCCATTAAACCGCTCTGCTGCTGCTTCATGTCTCTTGCCCACCCGTGCCTCCTGAGCGTCCCTACAGCGACGACGCAGCGCATACAGTGGAACTGGACTTTCAGGTCCATGCCTCCCCATCGTTTTCAGGGCTCACTCGGCCGATGACAATTTCTTCTCTGGTACTCCAACGTGTGCGTCCCTGTCGCCCTTTGTCGCGACGCCGCCATGCCTTCCACATTCCAAATGTTTTCCGAGCCAGAGAGATCCCCCCATGCTTGTTCTAGAAGGGAATCATCTGCAGCCGCAATAACCTCCTTGCCGTGAAGGTGAGGGCTGACGAGCACAAGCTCAGCTCATGCCTAGCTCGGATACAAAGGAGGTGAAAATTAGCGTGTTCCTCCATGTTCTTGATTTTGACTGCAGTAGATCTATGGCATGAGGTCGAAGCAATGTCGAAATCTGAGCAGATATAGATAGCCAGGTAGCTGAGATATGTGTGACTGACTGAACAGCACTGTCTTTTTAGCGTCTAAGGTGCACGTTATAGCTTTTGGCCGATCTGCTCTAGCTTTCACGCGATGGTGAATTCAGCTTCAGGCTTTCGTGTTTATGGTGACTTGACACGGGAAATCCTTGCGGTTTCTTTGCAGGTTTCATTTGCTTGGCGAGTTCGATGAGGTGAAGAGGAGCTGCCGGAAGCGGCTCGACGGGCACAACCGGCGCCGCCGGAAGCCACAGCCAGATCCTCTGAACCCCGGCGGCTTGTTTGCCGGTCACCACGGTAATCCTAATTCTTTCATCATCGAGAATGTTTTTTATTAGACCACATGATGGATTATTAGTGTCCGGAATAGGCATGCACATCATCGTACTGTTGAAAAGGACGCCATTAATTTTGCTTGAGCTAACAGCTGCAGTGAGATTGAAAACGGGGACTTGGACGTTTTTGCTCTGGCGCTTTCTCATCCTATCTGAAACAAACGGGATCACCTCTCGTTAATAAATTTACGGCAACAAGATGAATCATTTGATCAATCTTGTGAGCTTAAAAGACTTTTAACCTTACTTTGTATCCCCCGTTAGTTTTTTTTTCCTTTCAAGAAAATCATTTTTACAGTTTTGAATGGTACTATCCACAAAAACATTTCACACGTGATAGCTGACATGCACCAAAAAAAAATCTTTCTTAAAAGGAAGGGAAAAGGAAGTTGACTACAAGAAGTCCTGAACTATCATTATGAACATGCTGTTGGTCGAAAGGCCATGATAGTTTCAGTCTTTGGCTGGCCATTTGCAAGAACTTCCTATGAAATCACCGAGCAAGAGAATATGTAGGCCTGAAATTTCTTTGGAAATTTGTCCCAGCAAACAGCTGTGCTTATCTGAAACCAGCTATTAAAGTCAGAATAAATTGAGCACTAGTACATGTAATTAATAATCTTTATTTCTAGCTGTGAAGAACTTTACCTCAAATCTACTGAAAATATTAAAATGAAAATGGGCTGCGGCAACATTAGCGGGTATCATCGAGTGAAACTGAATGATACTTTGTGATACTTGCTATAATATTATAAACTTGTGTGTGAAACCTTTGGTACTACCTGATACTGGCTATACCGTTCCAACGGTGTAACTCTCCGCTCTGTACAATCAAATACTGCTGGCTAGATACACCTATAATTACTATGACAAGAAACGTACGGTTCGTACATGCAATGTATGAGCTCCAATAAATTATAAATGTTGATCAATTCGACATGCCTATGGCAAATTGCGACAGTCAGCGTCTAACGGTTTGCTTGTTTCCCATCGTTTTCCGTGTGCAGGAGCGACAAGATTTGCATCGTACCAGCAAATCTTCTCCACAACATCCATGGCGGAGCCCAAGTGGCCGGCCAGCGCCGTGAAGGCGGAGAACGACGCGTTCCACGAGCCGTACTACCCGGCCCTGCACCTCAACGGCGGCGCCGCGTCCCTCTTCCACGGCAAGGAGAGGAAGCACTTCCCATTCCTCACCGGCCACGGCGACGGCGCGGCCGGCGCCGCCGCCTTCAGCTGCCAGCCGTTCACCATCACCCCTTCTTCAGAGAGCAGCAGCAATAGCAGCAGGCATAGCAACGGCAAGATATTCGCGCACGACGGGGGTCTAGACAGCTGTGCTCTCTCTCTTCTGTCAGACAGCCCAACACCAGCTCAGATCATGATACCCGCGGCGCAGGCTCTCGGCGGCGCCGCCGGAGGCGGCGGAGGGATGCAGTACGGCAGCGTGGCGCGGTTGCCCAGCGAAAGCGATGTCTCGCTCACCGGGCTGTCTTACGTAAGGGTGGGGGACAAGGACGCATCCATTCTGGCCACATCTACAAGCCACACCCACACTGCTGCTACCGCCACTGCCGGTGCTGCTACCGCCACCACCAGTGCAGCTGCAACACAGCTTCAGTACCACGGCTACTACCATGTGAATGCTGACCAGGGCAGCTCAGATGGTGCCATGCAGGCGATTCACTTCTCCTCATGGTAGAGAGAGAGTAAAGGGCGGGGTTACCGGAATCCGGTTTTGGTGGCGCCGTAAGAGGTGGTGTTCTGATCAATCAGATCCTAGCAGTTTATAACTTTGTATTGTTCTTCACCAAATATGTTCATGTTCCTGATAATAGTAGTCTCGATGATCCTGAAAACTACACCGAGGTATGTCTAGTTTTCAACTTGTCCTCATATGTCTAGATATGTCCAGCTTTCAACCTGTCATGATATTTCTAATTTTATGGGGAATTCTCCTATTTATGGTTCAGAATTGCATCATTTGAGCGTGTGAAAATTACCCTACTTACGGTTCAGAATTGCATCATTTGAGCGTGTGAAAATTACCCTACTTATGGTTCACAATTGCATCATTTGAGCGTGTGAAAATTACCCTACTTATTAGGTTCAGAATTGCATCATTTGAGCCTGCGAAATTTCCCCTACTTATGATTCAGAATTGACGTGTTCAAGACTTCTAGTATTGTTTTGGTTAGTTGGATATTTGGCCATCCACTCACCTGGAACTACACAGATCAGACTAAACTCTCTGGAAAGTCAAATTAGCCTCGAAAGACGGGCGTCGATGATTATTCTAATTGTGTGGAGCTGCTTGTTTTTCACATGCTATCATTCAACAGAGATCTTGTTGAAGGACAGTGAATAAATTAAGCGTTTGGACCACTTCTGTCAGTTCTGTGGCCGCTGTTGCAGGAGCACAGGTTCAGAATTCAGATAACTATGCCCTAGCTAGTTCTTGTTTTTAATCCTTGTTCCTTGCTTGCTGTCCGCCCTCTTGGACTAAACAAATTCCTCATGCTGCAAAAGATGTTATGGAGCAGAGATCGGCGGAAGCGACAGATCAAGATCTGCAACGCACTAAGAAAACTTCCGCCAGGATGAAGGATTATTGAATGCATTGGGTTGAGGAGAAAACTTTCGGAATTGCTGCTCAGTTGTGTTACGAGGCGCGGGTCGTCATCCATGCAATTTCCGGTGTTATTATGCATCTATTAAAGATAATGACAGATTACGAGCTACAAAATTCCTCCAAAGTCCAATTCCAGTTTTATTTTGGTATCCCTCGAGTGAAAGTATCATACCATCAAGTAATCCCTCAAGAAAATGTCATCAAGTAAATTCTTTACTATCTAGAACTTGTTGGGTTCAGGCTATGGCGTGCACAAGGAGGGGCTGTCTTATCTTCCGATGAGTTGTTATGTTCGATTTGGCGGAGTGGTGACTTTGACAAACTGGCTGCCAGCCACACAAGGACAGGGTTCGACGATCGCTAAACCACCAATCCTACTTGTTATTAACCACATCAAGAACACGATTGACCTAACCATAAAGGCCTATTCTTGCTACCAATAAAAAAAACAAGCAAGAACAAATAAAAAACAATCTGAAATGGTAAATAAAATGAAGCTCATAGCAAGATAGTTAAGTTTCACGGCTTGGATTGGCTAATTAGTACAAGGATTCAAGATTGTTTCTTCAAGTAGAAGACAACCAAATGAGCAAAATCTATCCAAACGAGAGAGGAGCCAGCCAAATATAGTACTATGGCGGCTAGAATTCGTAGAGAGGGAAACCCTAGAGGTGGAGAATACATGGGCTAAGCCCAGCAAAGATGGCACAACACTACTTCTTCTGATGATTCTGGTTGACTCAGTAGGAATTTTGGAGTGAGATCAGATTTATTGGAAAGATGGCGTTGTGGGCCTGTCCAAAATATGCTCATACGTCCCAATTGGACTTCGAATGACCGAATTATGCTTGTTTGAATACAGGCTGCTCCTAGGTGGTCTCAAGACTGACTCGACTCGGGCTTGGCTTAGGTTGTAGCATGTCTTGATGAGGAAATGAGTCCTTGTTAGTCCAATTCATGGTTTCTAAACACAATAACATCATTAGGTAGTTATTTATTCTTCGGGTCATGATGAGAGAGTCCAAGAAACGAGTTCACTTGTTGATCTAGTTGTCGAGCATGTGCTCTTGTAATTGGTCCTCGCATAAGGGAAGATGGTAGTGAGGTCCTGCGTGTATCCGATATAGTAATGTCTTCATCATTCTTTCCTTCTTAAATTGGAGTTGTCCTTGACTCGAGTTCATCCTCGTGACCCAAATAAGGTTTCAAATCTACAATGTTAAAGATAGAGCCAACCCCAAACTCTGCAGGTAGTTCAAACTTATATGTATTATCATTAATTCGTTCAAACACTTTAAAGGGGCCATCAGCTCGCGGCATCAACTTAGATTTTCTCAATTCAGGAAATCTCTCTTTGCGCAAATGTAACCAAACAAGTTCACCAGGTTCAAATGTTAATTGTTTCCTACCATAGCTACCGGCAATCCTATACTTCTTATTCATGCACTCAATGTTCTCTTTCGTGGTTTCATGCAACTTAAGAATAAAATCAGCACGTTTCTTTGCATCCAAGTTAACCCTCTCTATGGATGGAAAAGGCAACAAATCTATGAGAGCATGTGGGTTGAAACCATACACTACCTGAAATGAGCTCACCTTTGTATTCGAGTGTATCGTAGGGTTGTAGAAAAATTCCACATGAGAAAGGCACTTCTCCCACTCTTTCAAGTTTTTTTTCACAAACTTCAGTTTGGCCATCGGTTTGGGGATGACAAGTCATAGTAAACAGCAACTTCGTACCCAACTTGTTCCATAGTGTTCTCTAAAAATGGCTTAAGAATTTGATGTCACGATCTGAAACAATAGTAGAAAGCATAGGGAACAATCTCTTTGAAAAACAAGTCAGTAATATGAGAGGCATCATCACTTTTATGGCATGAAATGAAATGTGTCATTTTTAAAAACCTATCCACTACATCCCTTCCCATCATTGTCGTAGGTAAATCTAGAACAAAATCCATTGAAATGTCTTTCCACGGAGTACTAGGCACAGGGAGAGGCATATATAAACAATGTGGGTTCAACAGGGACTTAGACTTTTGATATGTGGTGCAGCGTGCCACATAGCGCCCGACATCACGCCTCATCTTTGACCAATAGAAATGGGCAGCAAGGACATCCTTCGTCTTTTTAGTACCAAAGTGACCCATCAGTCCTTCTCCACGTGCTTCCTATAGTAACAAAAGACGAGCAAATCCAACTGAAATACATAATCGGTTAGCTCTAAACAGGAATCCATCATTGGTTACAAATTTATTCCATATTTTTCTCTCTTTACAATTCAGCGAGGCATCCTCAAAATCGGCATCATGAGCATAAAGATCTTTTTACCATTTCTAAGCTAAAAATGTGTCAGATTGAGACAACATAGCCTACCTCCTAGACAATGCATCGGTAATCATATTATCCTTTCCTTTGTGTTTGATGACATAAGGAAGGGATTCAATAAATTCAACCCATTTAGCACGTCTACGATTCAGTTTGTTTTGGCTTCTAATATGCTTAAGTGACTCATGATCAGAATGGATAATAAACTCTTTGGAGAATAAATAATATTACCATGTTTCCAAAGAACGAATAAAAGCATACAATTCTTTATCGTACATGGAATAATTAAGAACATGCCCACTAAGTTTCTCGTTGAAATATGCAACCGGTTTACTTTCTTGCATCAAGACTCCACCAATTTCACTAGCATCACATTCAAGCTCAAAGGTCTTACCAAAATTAGGAAATTGAAATAATGGTACATTGGTGAACTTCTCTTTTTGGTGAGCTTCTCTTTTAGCAAGTTAAAGGCATCTTCTTGAACTTGTCCCCAATGGAACATGACATCTTTCTTCCTCAATTCATTCAATGGTGCAGCAATGGTGTTGAAATCCTTCACAAAGCGGCGATAGAAACCAACAAGACCATAAAAGATTCGCACTTGTGTGACTGTTTTAAGAGTCGGCCAACTCTTGATGTCTTTAATCTTCGCCTCATCTACCTCAATTCCTTGCGATGTACAACATAACCACGAACGAGACTCGATCATTGCAAAAGGTGTACTTCTCAAGGTTATCAAACAAATGTGCATCTCTTAAGGCATTAAAAATAGCACGTAAATGGTCAAGATGGTCAGAAGGTGGCTTGCTATAAACCAAGATGTCATCAAAGTATACCACCACAAACTTTCCAATGAAAGTGCGCAAAACTTCATTTATCAATTGCATGAAAGTACTATGTGCATTAGTTAAACAGAAGGGCATCACTAACCGCTCGTACAAACCAAATTTAGTTTTAAACTCTGTGTTTGATTCATCTCCAAGTTTATTCTAATTTGGTGATAACCACTTTGCAAGTCAACCCTAGAAAATATGGTAGAACCACTTAATTCATCTAGCATATCATCTAAACTAGAAATAGGATGACGATATCTAATGATGATATTATTAATGGCTCTACAGTCAACACACATACGCCATGATCCATCTTTCTTATGTACCAAAATCACAGGGATATCACATGAACTAAGGCTTTCGCACAAGTACCCTTTATCAAGTAAATCTTGCACTTGATGCTGAATCTCCTTAGTCTCCTCTGGATTAGTCCTATATGGCACATGGTTGGGCAAGGATGCACTCATAATTAAGTCAATTTGGTGTTCGATTCCCCTAATTGGAGGCAACCCCGAGGGTACCTCTTCAGGAACACATCCTCATACTCTTACAAAAGATTAGCAACGGTAGGAAACAAAGAGACAGCCATATCATTTAATGAAAACAAGACCTTCTTGCAAACCAAAGCATAATAACAAGAATTATCTACATCCATCTCATGCAAATCTAATTTTGTAGCCAACATAACAACACTTTTCAATTTAATTTCAGCTTTCCTAGAGCTAGATTCTCTATTGTTAGGTAGAGTTAACTCTTTAGTTATAAGTTGGTTTCACTTTTATCACTTGCTTTCTTGTCTCTTTCAGCTTTCTCTAATTCATCTTTCAAAATGGCGGCAGGAGACATGGGATCTAGCACAATTTTTCTTCCCTTGAACATGAGAGTATATTGATTATTCCTACTAAGATGAACAGTGTCTCTATCATATTGCTAAGGACTACCTAACAAAATAGAGCATACTTGCATAGGTACAACATCGCAATCAATATGATCATGGTATGAGCCAATAGTAAAGTGCACTCTCACTACTTTTGTTACATTTAGCTTATCACTTGAATTGAACCACCGGATGTAGTAAGGATATGGGTGTTGATTTGTGGTCAAGCCAAGCTTCTCAATCATCTCCATGTTAGCAAGGCTGTTGCAACTCCCGCCATCAATAATCACTCGAACCGAACATTCCTTGACAACGAACTTTGTTTGGAACAAATTGTGGCGTTTGTTCTGTTCAGTACGCTCCATTTGGGCACTACGCACACGCTTCACAATAATGCTCATGTACTTATCCGACATTTTAGCATCCAAATGCTCCTCGGTGAGGTCATCATCTTCTTCTTCACCTGTAGGGTTAGTCTCAGCCAAAGCATGTTCATCCTCAATATTGCTAGCTGAGGTATACTCACCATCTTCTTTCATAATGAGAGCTCGCTAACTTGGACAATCACGCATGACATGAAGTGTCCAAATCCTTTGCAGCGATAGCATTGCACATCACGTGTGCGACCAGTAGAAGTGACTGAAGACGCACTTTTGGCGGGGGCTTGTATCGTGGCTGACTTGCTTATCTCGGGAGCTTGCGAAGGAGTTAAAGTAGAGGCAGCGGGAAGTCCTCGATTTGAGGATGGAGGTGCACGGCCAGCGGGGGAAGAAGGTGCTGCCTTGGCCCGGCCATGAAGAGGAAAAGCCTCCAAAAGATCCTCTCATCCTGGATTATTGACTCTGTACTTCCCTTCCAGCTTTACAAGTAAGATGGAACAAACGGGTGATAGAATTGTAATCTTTATAATCAAGAATATCCTGGATTTCCCGGTTAAGCCCTCCTAAGAACCTAGCCATCTCAGCATCATCACCCTCTTCTAAGTCACAACGCAACATACCAATTTGCAACTCTTAATAATATTCCTCTACCGATTTGTTGCCTTGGTTTAATTGCTGCAACTTGTTAAGTAAATCACGAGCTTAGTAGGAAGGGACAAATCTAGTTTTCATCAATTGTTTCAATGCTGCCCATGTTCTTGGAAGATTATCTCGGTTTCTACAAGTTCCCGTCCACCAAATGAAAGCAAACTTGGTGAACTCACTAGTGGCAACCCTAACCTTCCTATCCTCAGAGAAATCATAGCAATCAATTTTTTGTTCTACGGATAGTTCCCAATCAAGATATTCATCAGGGTTATATCTACCATTGAAGAAAGGCATAATAAACTTGATCTTAGCGAGTGGATCAACACATACCTCCCTTTGTTCACACTGATTGCGACCCATACCTTGTCGATTGTGATGGAGACGATGGTGATCACGATTGTTGTAGGGGTTGAAAGCACCATCGGACTCCGTATCCGCAATGCAGTCATTCTCATCATTGTCTACCACATCGGCCCAAGAATGAGCAACGGGTGGGGGGACATTGTGGAGGGGCACCACCTTGCCTTGGTATGTCATGAGCAGTGGGGGCAACAAGATTCACTGCAATGGCGGCAGTGGCAGCAGGGTGTGTTGGCTTCTCAAGGTGCTCAACTCGTGTGAGGAGCTCCCCGATGTTGTTGTTCATCCTATCCATCGCTTCATCACTTCATGGTGATCTTCATCATGCCCATTGAACAAGCGCTCAAAGTGCATAACGATGGTTGTCCTCAATAGTTGTAACTTGTAAGCGAGGTGAGAAGGGATCACCATCCTCTTCCCGGTTTGAGTTCTCATTTGGATCTATCATGGTTCATAGTAGACAAGAAAACACACAAAGATATATATAGTCCTATCACTACTAGGTGTTGAAATTTTTGGATAACCTCACACTTCAACCTTCTACTTGCCCCTACAAGTTCTTACCAAGCTAGTAGACGGCACAATTGGTGGCTGGTTTGTGATAAACTGAGCTCGTATGGTGGCAAAGCGATAGCATGGTCCTTGTCCCTGTTTGGTTAGTAGTAGAGAGAAGCTTGGACAGATATATATTGGTAGCAAAGGATTAGCAATCAGTTATTCTTAGATTTGCACAAAATTGAGTAAATGTTCGAATCTAACACTTAACCTAAGTTGCTGATAAAAACGATGAATAATAGGCAAAAGCAAGTGTATGGCAATGGATATAAGTAGTAGAGACGAAACAACTCAAGAATATACAATTTGGTTTGCACAAGGGGCTGCCCAATCTTCCAGTGAGTTGGTTTGTTCGATTTGGCGGATTTGTGACTTTGTCGAACCGGCTACCAGCCACACAAGGATAGGGCCTGACAATCGCTAAACCACTAATCCTACTCGTTATAAACTATGCCAAGAACGTGATTGACCGGACCACGAAGGCCTATTCTTGCTAATAATCGAAGAAACAAGCAAGAACAAGTGAAAGCTAATCTGAAATGGTAAATAAAATGAAGCTCACAGTAAGATAGTTGAGGTTTCATAGCTTGAATCGATTGGCTAACCAGTACAAGGGATTCAAGATTGTTTCTCCAAGTGAAAGATAACAAAATAAGCAAAACCTATCCAAATGAGACAGGAGCCAGCCAAATATAGCACTATGGCGGCTAGAATTTGTGGAGAGAGAAACCCTAGAAGTGGGAAATACATGGGCCAAGCCCAGCAAAGGTGGCACAACACTACTTCTTCTAACGATTCTGGTCGACTGAATAGGAATTTTGGAGTGAGACCAGATTCATTGGAAAGATGGTGTTGTGGGCTTGTCCAAAATGTGCTCATACGTCTCAATTGGACTTCAGATGACTGAGTTATGCTTGTTTGAATGCAAGCTACTCCTGGGTGGTCAAGACTAACTTAGCTCGGGCTTGACTTGGGTTGTAGCATGTCTTGATAAGGGAATGACTTCTTGTTGGTTTAATCCATGGTTTCTAAGCACAATACCTCCAGGTCATGATGACAGAGTCAAAGAAACGAGTTCACCTATTAATCTAGTTATTGAGCACGTGCTCTTGTAATTGGTCCTTGTATAAGGAAAAATGGTGGTGAGGTCCCGCATGTATCCGACATAGTGATGTCATCATCAGGTTAATTTTGTTAACATGCAGTCACAGTGTCACACACTGTTTTGGCAAAATAAAAATCCTATTTTTGTACCTCCAGAAAAAAAAAATCTTACTGCCATAATTTTTGTAGAGCATAGAAGCACAACTCAAAAAATTATTGTAAGTTGCTATTAATTTATAATCTTGATAAGCATCTTTCCCAAAAAAAAAACTTGATAAGCTATACCCTCTAGTACTATTTCTGAAGAAAAATATCTGATTCTGTTCATGATTCATTAGGGAACAAATCCACTTGGTAGAGTTTAACCTCAACCATTTGCTTCCAATCCACTGTTTGGAAGTTGTGTGAAGGATCTTGCAATACAAAATTATATACATTGTAGAGTAAAACTCAAGTGTTATTAGGTCAAGAACAAAAATGGTAGAGACCATATGACATCTACGAGCTACACCACAGATTTTTACTCCTTGAGACCATATTACCCCCAGTTACAACTTAAAACAAGGTGCATCCTACAAGTGTAAGCTGATGTTCAATTCTCCTGAAATGTATGCTATTTACTCTTCCATTCCCGCTTGTGATGGTGGATATCTTAAGAGTTTATTACCCCAAGTTATGAAGATTTTAAAGTAAGATATTGCGAAGTAACTCAAAACCAGCGAAGTATATATTCTAGAGAACCAAATCTCAACAAGTTTTCAGGGAAGAAAAATATTATTCATTCCTTCCACTCATTCACCCAGGTATGTACTCCAGAGAAACAAAACTCTACAAGGTTTCAGAAAAGGAAACGATTATTCATCCCTTCCACTCTTCTGGTCAAACTCTAGTTCACAACACAGAAGAGCCACAGCTCCTCAGTCGTCACACTACTACTACCTAGCTAGGTCCATCCATGGCCACTCAGAAGAAATTCTTGCAAATATAAACCTCTTCTGAAGATATATATATATATATATATATATATATATATATATATATATATATATATATATATATATATATATATATATATATAAGACAGGATATATATATCGACCTCTACATCTACTGTTCGTTCCTGAAACGCGCACGGACGGCCTGGATGTAAGCCGTGGCCCTCTCGTCGATGTTGCTGCCGGCGCTGCTTGCTGCTGCATCAATGGCAGAAGAGTAGTTTGGCTGGTAAGCCTGTGTGACATTTACAGCCGAGTTGCCCTGAGCTTTGACGTACTTGGAGGACACCATCACCACCTTCCCCTTGATTCCTCTACCACTACCCTTAACGTTGGCCTCCATTATATTTGCTTGCTGCCTTGCTGTTGGCTTGGATGGTTGTGCTTGCTCTGCAGTGCTAGAGGAGCTAGCTAGCCCTATATATGCAGGCTGGTGTGTGAGATGGGACATTGCATGTCACATCTTGCTTTCCGATGCCAATGGATAACATGCATGCAACAACAGGAATAATCATCCATCCATTTGTCCAGAGTTACGCAGCACGCGTCCACGGACAGTCACTGGCAGTGAGTCCAAGCTCACAAGGGACCAGTGATAAGTGAGCTGGTAAAGCACTGAAATATTAATGTTCTGTAGTTTCAGGCTTTCAGCAATGCATGCCTTTAGATAAAATTCATATATGCACCTCCTTGCCAAGGTTCTTTGCCTCTTGTCTCTTGCCTTTTGCCAGATCAGAAAAGATTGTGTTGGATATCGTATTGCAATGTTGTGTTGCCGGGGGGATTGTTGCGGTAGTTTATCATATCAACAGATTCCTCCCTATCCATGTGAAACAGCCATCACTTCACCTGTACCTGTAGAATCTGTGTATCTATTCCTTTACAAGTGACAGTAGCAATGGGGAGACCTCCAGTCTCAAGAGGTTGGCACTGCGCATATACTTAGAAACTGAATTTACTGTGCTAGTTTGCTGTGAAGTCTGGAGAAGGGGAAAAAAAGGATGATTTATGAAAAAAAAAAGGGGTGATTTTCTCTGTCCGGTAAACATTGCATAAGCTAGGTCCTGACGTACCACGAGTCTGTGAGGTTCTTCTCTTCAGGATCAGTTTATAATCTGATCTCCTCCTGATGCTGCAAGGTTTTCTTTGACATTATGTAGCCACAAGGAAAGCATCAATCAATCCATGGATAAACAGGGGCAACTGCACATCCAATATTCATGTATGGAGACAAAAATATCCAACTGATGTTTCCTGAAATTCAAGAGAGAGACGGCCACTAGGGACTAGGGAGTGCAGGCATTGGGTTCTGGATTCGCCTACTGGATGAAGAAATCTACCAGTGGCCGCCGGGTCGAAATCTGTAGCTTCTTTCCACGGGCAAAAAGATCATGCCCTTTCCGACGTGGTGAAAACCACAGCCACTCTGAAACTATCTCATCTCACCTGGTGTGTCCAGTAGTAGTCATATTTGAATGCACTCTTGACTCATTCCCCTCTCTCTCCTGCCTGCTCACATGAGGAACAACACGAGAATACACAAGTATTTAGTGCGCTGCAACCAGCCCGCCTCCTTTTCTTCTTTCTTTCCTAGCTAGCCAGTTATCTCTACTTAGTAACAACATACATGCACTAATGGACCAGTAATTCCACGCCACTAACCTCAACGAGGCCTCTAAGATTGCTTCCAAGCATCCTCTCCTGCTTAGAGCTTAGAGGCAACATGTAAGTATATAAACATTAAATTAGTGCCTCTAACAGGTGGGTCCAACGGATTCAAGCTTCTATGGCTTAGAAACTCTTTCCATAATAGTCCGTAATAGTTGAAGATAATATTATCTCTAACTATTGTTTTTTTGGATATTGACAAAGACTGTCAAGATTCATTGAGCGGGAAAGGAAAAACAAAGTTTACAGAGATAACTATTGTGAACGCTCTAACTTCATGCACTATTCTGAATGCAAACTGCCATCTTTGTTAATGCTCTCAAAAATGGCTAGCTCAATTACACGAATGTGCACATCATGCACGAATTAACTAACTACAGAAATTTTATGGTACAATAGAATAAAATATGAGTCGTCAATTCCTCTCGATCTAATAGTTCATATTAATTTTGATTTTCCTATACTATAATGATTCTTTTTTTTTTAAAGATGTCTTCCAAACATTATACTATACCGCTCTACTATAATCGTTGTGTACCCTAAATTAATCTCCAGCATGCTGGTGACGACTAGACCGACCAGTCAGTCAATCAAGAAGATATGGGGCATCGTCCATGGAAAAGCGCGGTTACTTTGGTACGTACGTGATCCGTAGGAAAAGAGGAGATGACTAGGCGGATGCAGCGAACTTATCCAGGGGGCATATGGAATCGCCGGTGCTTTGGAATATTTCTAGGCGGATGCGCATGGCAGACGCCGTTCCAATTCTTGGCCGGCTGGCTGACCATCACCGACGGTATATCAGATGAGTAGATGACTACTGACTAGCGTCAGCCGGCCGGCCTTATGATCTAGGTTTCCATGCGCATCAAACCATGCAATCCATGTAGGAAGATGATGAGGAGGAATCAGAGAAGAATCAGTGCATAGAAGGAGGAGGAGGAGGGCGAAAAGGAACGAACTCTCTTCAGCCATGCAGATGCGGTGGTTACTCGTCAGGAGCGGCCGCCGGCCGGTTGCCTATCATTCGTCGTCGTCCTTGGCGGCGGCGAAAGGCTCGGGGCACTGGAGCAGTAGGTTGGTGCTGTCATCAGGGACGGCCCACACGATGCGCTCCTGGGCTTTTGAATAGGAGAGTATCCACGCTGATGCAGAGCAGCCCATCTAGAGGCCTAGTATTGGAATTAGGCCGCTTTTCCTCCGCGGATCTGGGCTGGGTATGCAGGTATCATGTTTTGCGATAGGCAGGCTTCATAGCTATGGTGGGCTAGAATTAGGTGGGTTTAGTTTATGGAGGCCACTAGTGTCCGGCCCAATTGTACGAAGATAGCAGGAACGGAAGCTGGCACGTCCACCTCGCCATGGGCCGGCGCCGGGCATTCTGCTCTGTGCTGCGGCGGGGAACAACTTGGTAATAAGACACGGCAATACGGCATCACATGTCCAGCTTGGAACAGCTGCGGAACATGTTCCAAGCCTATTGCTGGACAGGTGTGCTTCTTGAAGCCTAGATACTTTAGCTCCATTTGGTTGGAAGCTAACTTTATCATATTTTATCTAACTTTACTATCGTTTGTAAAGTTTAAAATATGGCAAAATATAGCATTTATTAACAATCTTTGTATATCAACCAAATACAGCTTAGTTTGGCTTTGTGTTTCTTGCTGGATGTTAGAGTATGTACAATACTATAGACCATGTCACCTATAGATAATCTTAAAGACAGCTAAACAATGGTACAAACAATCACTTTCTTTATAGACAACTCATTTCTACACACAACCACCTTGGTTCCCGTGCTACAGTCGACTACAAATGTATAGATAGTTTTTTTTTCTCTTTCCTCTTTCTCTTTCATCCATATCAGCAAATAGGTGACATGGCAACTCTTATAGACAGCAACTGTCTATACATTTTACATGCTCTTAAGTTAGCATTGACTCAAATTTTTATCTACTTTTCAATACATTGCAAGGGCTTAGAGCTCCAGCAGAATCAATGTTTTTCACCCCTATATCCACTATTACATCCCTCCCTATCACTATTCAGCTTCCTATATCAAAACCATCTTCAACAACGGTCCTTATATCCCATTCCCTACATTCTATCACCTATATTTGACCCATAAATCTCAACCGCTGTACCATTCGTCGTATGTTTGTATGCGTGTTTTTCGATTTTTAGTTATAATATTATTTATTAAACTTTTCTTGATTTTTCAAACTTTTCTTTACATTTTTTCTATTTTCTTTCCTTTTCTCCTCTTTTCTTTTTTTTTTTCACTTTTTTCACTTTTCTTCTTTTTCTTTCCCTTTTCTACCTAGACCACTGATTCCTCTTCCTCTCTCCCTATTTCTCCGTTTACGCCCGCCTTTCCTTTTTCCCTCCCTCTCCTGGCCGCGTCCACCACTCCTCCTCGCTCATTCTCCTAGCCATGCCGCCTCTCCTTTCTTCCTCTCCCGACTGCGCCACCGCTCCTCCCTCCTCTCCCGGCCATGCGCGACCTCTAGATCTGGGCGGCTACGACGGTGGGAGCAAGAGGTGATGTCGACCCGATAAGCAGGCGTGCTGCGGGTCCTCCTTACCGGCTGCGGCGAGCGGCTCGTCGGTGACGGTTGGTCCTCCTCAACAGCTAGTCCTCATGTCGCAACCGACCCCATGTGTCTGGTCCTCCTTAGCGGCTGCGGCGAGAGACCCTCATGCGGCTGCGGCGAGCGACTCATCGGCGGCGGTTGGTCCCCTCTTTCTCACAGGTGCGCGAAGGGTACGACAGTTGGGGATTGCGATGCGCCCCTCAACCTAGCATATCATTCAACTCAGCCCCTCAAAACATAGCCTTATTGTAGTAACATTTATTATAGAACATGAAACCAGATCTTAAAGTAGTTGAATTAAAGATCAATTTTGTTATATTTCTTCTAGGGTTAGATATCTTAAATATTTTTTTGGTATATAAATATATTAACGTCAAATATGCATGCATCTTAAAGCACGTCAACAGGTTTTAGTTTGGATGCTTTTGTCTTATATAGTGAAAGGAAAAATTAAAAAGAATATGCGCACCTAGTCAAGACTATTTTCAGATTGTTGAATGGACAAAATCAAATGCATCATCAAATCCGTAATGCCAAACGAAACATTTTTCACGAATTTCATTGAACCTCCATAAAATTCAGCGGAGATCAAGAAATCAATTCGTTTAGTTCAGCTCAGTGATCTTTCAGGGGCCCGATTGTTTGATGAACTAAATCTGCCGATAAATGTCACATTTTACCGCATCTTAAGTTTTATAAAAAGAAAGGAGCAAACTTAGGTAAAGTGGCAAATTCCAACCAAACGGACCCTTAATCCGTAGAATTAGAAGTGGCTATATTACTAGCCGACCCAAGTTGCCACCCTCCTCAATGGCGACAGCATGGGAAGCTCTTCCCTAGCGCTACTAGTGCGCACGAAATAAAAGGGAAAAGTCTACTTATCCCCCTCAACTATGTATAGTGGTACACTTAGCCCCTTGGTCTTGGAAAATAGGTATTCACCCCCGCAAGTATGTGAGGTGGTGTGAATAACCCCCCACATACAGTTTCGAGGGCGGTTTTTTCATGGTGTTGTTCACGTGAAGTAGAATTGCCACACAGATCGAACACATGACATTATCTTTTACAAAAAAAATTATTTTACATGTGGGGCCCATTTGACAATCTCTCAGGCTCTCTTCTTCCTCTCTCCCTCCTTTCTTCCCTGCCTCTCCTCTCGTCCCACGATCGAACACCTCCCTCCTCCTTGCCTCCCCCAGCCCCCCTCCTCCTTCCTCCCCTCCCCCGATCGCCCTCCTTGTCCACCACTGCACGCACGCCGGCGATCAGCTTTGGGAGATGGCTAGCTTGTGTTGGTTTAGGAGGAGCGACGACGTGACATCGACCCTGGAGACGTCATCCCTGGCCTCGACGACCTTGGCCACCTTTACCTCACCTACCACCACCTCGTCGCCTCCCCCAGCGACGCCGCCGCCCTCCTCCTCCTCCTCCCCAGCGACGGTCGATGGCGGGTGGGATAGGCTCTAGCTAACTCTCTACGAGGCCGTCGAGACCCTCCTGGGTGAACTTGTCGCAACGGCCCCACTTGGGCGGTGGCACGCCAATGCCGTACGGGCCGTTGGCGAGGTGACGCTCCAGGCAATGCAGGCTTTGCTCCTTCAGCTTGTGTTCAAAGTGCCTTGCCTTGTCCCGGCGCCGCGTCGGCACCGACACCTACTTGCCCTCCTCGTCCTAGTGCGTCACGTGCATGTGCATCACCCTATCACCGTTGTTCTTGGTCGCAGTTGCTGTGGCTATTGTCGGTTCTTGTCATTGATTGGTGTGACGACCGGGGAATGGGAGGAAGGAGGAGGTGGACAGGGGAGGAGAGGAAGAAGGGGGCAAGGGCGAGGC
The DNA here is from genome assembly GCA_036346145.1 of Olyra latifolia. Classification (NCBI taxonomy): domain Eukaryota; kingdom Viridiplantae; phylum Streptophyta; class Magnoliopsida; order Poales; family Poaceae; genus Olyra; species Olyra latifolia. The sequence continues at coordinate 3,884,620 of CM070523.1, read as the reverse complement.
GGCTGGGGAGGGGAGGAAAAAGGAGGAGGGCGGTCGGCGAGAAGGCGGAAGGGAAAGTGGAGGAAGGAGGAGGAGGGGAACGGACAGCGAGGCGGCTGGGAAAGGGGAGGAAGGAGGAGGAGGGGGCCGCGGCGAGGCGGCCAAGAAAGTGGTGGAAGGAGAAGGAGGGGGGCCAGTGGGGGAGGGAGGAATGAGGTAGTCGAGGATGAGAAAGAGAGGCAGGGAAAGAGAGATGAGGAAGAGTTAAGAGACTGTCAGGTGGGACCCACATGTAAAATAGGTTTTCATATAAACAAAAATGTTATGCGGCTTGTCTGTAGGGCTGGAAACGAGCCGAGCCGAGCCTGTGTTTTCATATAAACAAAAATGTTATGCGGCTTGTCTAATAGGGCTAGAAACGAGCCGAGCCGAGCCCGCCCAAAAGGGCGGCTCGGCTCGCTCGATCTGACTCATGGAGCGGCTCGTTGGCTCAGACCTCATGGCCGGCTCGTTAACTGCCGAGAGAAAGCCAGCCAGTCAACACAAGCACGGCAGCGTTCTAGTAGCCATTCAGCAACCAACATTGATCAACAGGCAACAACAACAGCAAAATAAAGAATAAAAGCAACCATGACTATGACCAACAAGCCATCAAACTCATAATAAATATTTTAGCCTTCAAACAATCAGACAGTAACATACTTTCTGCTGGCTCGTTGGCTCGCGAGCCGGCTCGTGGCTCGAGCCGAGCTGGCTCGCCCAAATTGCGAGCCTCGAGCTTTTTGCCCAGTCCTACATTGTGTACGTGGCAATATTACTTCACGTGAGCAGGCTCTATGGTAAAACCATTTATGGGGCTTATTCACAACACCTCACCTACTTATGGAAGCGAATACCTGGTTTTTAGTCCGGAAAGATAAATGCATCACATGTATAATCGAGGGGGTAAATAAATTTTTTTATAAAAGGAATAAAGCGCGCCCCGGGCATCGCACAACGGCCTCAAACCGTCGGCCTGTTCTGCCACGTATCCGCTCAATCGCAGCTGCGATTCCTATTCCTCCCATGGAAAAGGAAAAGACGGCGGTAGTCGAGTCGGTAAGCAAGCAGCTCCCGGCGCAGCCTCTTTTCTTACTTTACCGCTTTTGGCTGGCCCGGCGGCGCTCCTCCTCGACCTCGACGCCGGCGGTGCCCGCCGCCCCCCGCCCCGGCCGGCTCGCGTTCGCACCTGCTCGCGCGGCGCGCCTAGGCTCCGCAGTCTGCGCGGCACGCGTCGCGTCGCGCGCCCGCCCGCCCGCCGTGCCGGTCGCGTTCACACGGGGGTTTGAGGGGGTCGTGGGGCCCACGCGGGTTGGGTTTTGTCTGGGTGGATACGCGTCGGGTGGGAGGACGCCCCACGCGGCCACGCGTCCTTGGGCTGCCCACGTCGCACCCCGCAGGGTCAGGGCCCGTGTGCTGTGCGGCTGGCCCAAGCTTTCCTAATATGGAAATTTACTACGTTAACCTCCTCACGGGCCACCTGTCCAGTTTTCTTTTTATTTTTCCCCGTTTCTTTGTAGGGAGGCCAGCACCCAGCAGGCCAGCAGCCTCTCTTTTTCTTTTTTTTTCAGAAAACCCAGCAGCCTTTTTTTTTTCCTGCACCGGTCAATGCAACCGAGGGAACAAATGTGTAAGGGCAGTTTTGCCAATAGTATTGTTAATTTTTATAGGAATGTTCGAGGTGGCGGGCTGAATAGATAAGTTAGTTAAGATAATGTTAAGCTATATTTTGAGAGATTTTTGAGTTTACTTTTTAAAGATAGTCTGTTTTATTTATATTATTTTAGAGAGCTTTTAGAGGTGGCTTTATGATAAAAAAATAGACTAAAACGTCAAAGTGTTCAACTTTTCAATGTAGCTACGCTTAAACTTTAAACCTAAGCCAAACTACTTCGAATAGTATTTGGGTTTGTTCTTTTCAGGTTAAATTAAAATTAAAACTACTGTTAGAAATTTATCATTTTTATAAAGCCAAATGTTGCAACACTTTGTAGCCATTTTGAAAACTTTTAGTGGTTCTTCTCAGAGCTCTCAAAACTATTTTTTTATAATTTTTCAGATTCTCTAAACCCTCTATTGAGGGTCCACAATTTTTTTCAGATTATAATCGACAGTCGGATTAACCTAAAAAGAACAAAGGTAAATGTTATGCAAGATGCCAACACATCTCAATGTAAAAGAGGCAAGTGAAAAGATAGACCTTGGATGGACATTTTGACATTGCTCTTCAGGAATATATCGATCTTAGAAGAGTATTAAGAGTTGTTTGGTTGATATACTAAGCTTACCAACAAGTAGCAAAATTAGTCTCTAACTAAACATGTCCTAAGTTAATTTCTAGAGAAAATTTCGCTGGTTCTCCACTTTCTTGAGCTAATAAAATCAAACTACAAAAATATTATGTTTGGTCAATTATTTACATAAGTACATCTGTATGGTATATATTTGACAGTAGAACTTTTCTACGACAATGCAACGATCTTTTTTATTAGGTAAGTTTAAGTTTGTAGAGGACGATGCTTCCATTATTTCACCCGAGGACTGGCCCTGCATGGAGGCACGACATGGTAGAAAGTTTTTTAAAATTTCAAGAACCCCGGTTTATTGCGCTCAAGGTTTCCAAGAAGAAAATGAAAGTAGCATAGGCAAAGAAGGAAACAAGACGCTCCCACGTGGCCACGTGGCGCATGGTGTGCGCGGAGCAAAAAGTACGGGGAACAGGCAGCTGCTTGGGAGCCCAAGATAAGTACCCACGGAAGGGCTGACTCTGTACAACCAACTCGTCAAGCGGGGGCGGGGCCGCGGGGGGGACCCACCCCCACAGCATCCGTCCCTTCCTCCACACCACCACCCCACCCCACCCCACCGCACCTCTCCTCTCCTCTCGCCCTTCCCTTCCATTCCACCCCGCCGACGAGCGCGAGCGGAGGAGGCTAGGAGGGTTCGCCGGGATCCCATGGCGCGGCGGGGGCGCGTGCAGCTGCGGCGGATCGAGGACAAGGCGAGCCGGCAGGTCCGCTTCTCCAAGCGCCGCGCGGGGCTCTTCAAGAAGGCGTTCGAGCTGGCGCTCCTCTGCGACGCGGAGGTCGCGCTCCTCGTCTTCTCCCCCGCCGGCAAGCTCTACGAGTACTCGTCCTCCAGGTGCGCCCGCTTCCTCCGTTTACTGCTCGAATTGGTGCTGCTGCTTCTTCCGTGGCCACCCGAATACGCCGCAATGGGATCCGCCGATTCGCCCCGATCCCATCTTTTTTAATTCCGTTTTCCCCCAGCCGCTCGTGATGGTAGCAGCAGGCAGCCGCTCCGTGCACGCCATGTGCTCGAGGCAATCCCCCAGAGGCGTGCCACCTTGCATGACCCTGTTTAGGATCTTGGTTTCTAGCCTGTGCACTGTTCATAGTGGCGCCGCCACCTTGCATGAGAGCTCATTTAGGATGCTGTCGTACTGTTCTGGTGCTTTGAGGTCAGCGCTCCGGCTCTCTAATGGCGTGGACTGCTTGTTTGTTCTCGGCTTTCGCACGTGCTTCGCATGCGGAGACGGAGGACTTGAGGAGGCCCCTTGAGAGCGCGCGCATATGGTCTGCCATGGCATGGGTACTGGCTCTCCCCGCGCAGCCATGCGCTGACAACATACACTACCCTGCACCCACGCATGGTTCTTGACTGTTCTTTTTTTCTTTGTTTGTCATCCTAAGAGAGAGGAATTTTGCGGTTCCCAACCACAAGCAGGAAAAGTTATTTAGACCTCTTGAATAGGAGTTTGATGTAATTTTTTAGCGAAAGATCCTGTATTAAGGAAAAAAAAACTTAGGACATGTTCTTTTTAGCTTATCTGTCTTATTTCTTATTTGTTTATTTGATTTATCTCGTAACTTTGAGAATTTACCGAGGTGGCCTCAAGAGTCGGATGCCCTTGGTTTTTAGGATTTAGGGAACTTTTCTAAGTACATGTCATTTTAGACATCATTATGGTTTTTAAATACATTCATCTCAATTGCCTTTCTAATTACAAGTTACTAAAACTATACACATAATATAATTAAAGCATTTTCATAATAAATCAATTAATTTTATTTCAATGTAATGGATACGAGTGATGTGTAAACTTTTGATAGTGCGTATTCTAAAATAATATTTATTTTCAAATGGGTAGAACTATTGAAAAATATGCTTCAACAATTTGAAAAATTAATTCATAGACCTTGTAACTACGCATAATTACATGTGACCCCTAATGTTTGTGTTTTGGTTCTAACACCTTGGGCCTACACAAAGATACAATTACATCACTTCATTCAGGTACCTTAACGTGGATATAATTAGTAATTTTTAGAATTTAGTAAAAGATATAACATGCCTTTTATATTTTTTGGATACCAAGATGCTCTCGATAAAATATTTGAATTGACTATTATTATACAATAAAATGTGATGTATAGTTAGATCTAAATTGGCATAAGTAGAAATGTAAATCATGTAAGAGAGAGATTTTCAAATACAAAGCAAATCTATGTGAAAAATGTAAGACCTTCTTGTGTGAAAGAGCCAAATTTATTCGTATCTATTATAACTTAGGATCTTGCTTGATTGTTAATGAATTTTGGGCCTTCATTTGTTGTTGGCCAACATTTTTATGGTCAAATTTATGGTCAAACATATATGAAAAGTACAACGTGAACACCACATGGTAGACACTTAAGACATTTATTTAAGGGTAGCAAAACTTAGAAATCAGATAAATGCCACTACAAAATGCGTATATGTAAATTTGTCATTATGAAATTATGTAAATTAGAAATATGCCATTATAAACACCACGTAGCACCGTATTTTTGAATCGGACAATTTTATCCTTGTCTTTATCCTCTATTTACGTCAAAGTGCATCACCTACCTCCTTCCTCTCTCTCATAGTTCAGCTGTGGTTCGAGCATGAGGGCAGAGTCGGAGGGACATGGCCGCTCGGTGTAGGCGTTGGGCCACTGCAGTGAGCGGTGGCGCAGGATGCTATGAGCGATGTCCTCCCTACTCCTAGCTCTGCATCGGCGATGGTCTAGATCCGGATCTAGGTTCGACTGAACATGGAGCTTCATCCAGTCGTTGTGCCAAGCTTTGTCTAAACACATTATCCCTGAGCTTCGTCTAGCCACGGCCTTCTCGAGCTCTATCTAGAAGCACCGCCCCAAGTTCCGTTTGGAAGTGCCGCTTCTAAGGAGATGGAGGGTTGGAGGAAGGAGGTAGAAGATGAGGGCAAATCAATAAATGCTAAAGCAGAAATGTAATTCTCGGATAAGAAAAGAGGGAAGCTATAGAAAGGCTCCGCTCGCTTGCTCAAAAAGCTATAACGGTTGTTTACGAGTAGAGTACGTAGGCTCTTTTGGGCCGAAAGAAAAATCGGATTCGGAAACAGCCTCCTCAAGTGGAGTGCCCTCGACGACTAGGACACATGTTAGGTACTATTTGTGGAAAGTGATGCATGGGATGAGAAGTACATTTGTTGGCTTTCAATAGAAAATTCATGCAATTACCAAAATAGAAACCATAAATTACGCACATATGTCCACTAATTTCTAGTAGCTACAACTAAATAGATAGGAGTTGAGAAATCAAGAAGAGCAAAAGGGTTGGATAGTCATGATGATGAAATTCCTAATGTATTTGGTGACCTTTAAGTTAAATTATATCGTACTGAATATCAAATTAATATGATATCTCACTCAATAGAATACATAAATTATCCTTGGCAAAAAGAGACAATCATAGATTAATACATTACTTCAAATGTATGAAACATAGATTTAACTATATATAATGGTAAATAAATATCAAAAGCCATGGCAATTTTTTGTTGGATAGCGATGATACTATGTTAGATCGTAGTATGATTTAGATAATCGAACGGATACATCACAAGCTATGGCATGAAACCCTTGAACCAGCGGTTCAACCGGTTAGACCGACGGTTGAACCAATGAGCCGTGAACCGAAGCCTAGAGCGGTTCGATAACCAGTCGGTTTTAATAACTATTTGGACTGCAGCACGACATTCCAGCCGATAAGGAAAGGGCAGTAGGACAGCTCATTCTACGTATGCCAATTGTCGACACGAAGAAAGTAGATGGTGGTGATGGTTAGCGGATAAATCTAGCGATGACGGTAGAATCTAGATATTGGGTTAGTTTAGATCGGTTTAGTGTTTGAGGGGAGAAGACTAATGTGTTTAATTTGAGTCCCTACTATGTTACATGTTTAGTGTATGCGGTAGAAGTGAGGAGACTAATAACAGTGGCTAATGAAGTGATTCATGTCAGCACAAGTTTGCGCACAACAGTGCTAGAATATGAAATTAAGGGAGACAAGAAACAAGAAAGTAATTTGCACGGGAGCTAATTCATACAACTACACAAGTTTACTAAACTACAATACAACTTTAACATGTAAATAAAAAACAAAATTAGAACATAATATTTAAAATATTGCTCTTATATTTTAGGAGTTGGCAGGTATTTAAAAGAAAAAAGTACAATGTTGCCACCTACACTTGTAGCGAACCTCACTTAGCCCCACGAATTTAAATATACATTTTCGACCCTTTTTTTTTTTGAGCAAAAGGGGCAGGAGCTCTGCCATTTCATTAAATAAAGAGACAGTTACAAGGGTAGAGTATCGAAGAGGAAACAGGAGGAGGGAGGGGCAAGGGAAAAGGGAGAAGTCAGACTTCTAGGACGGTTGCCCGTGCATGACAAAGGACATCATCCGAGATCCTACTAACAACCGCTGAGGAGGGGGCGCTACACTGCTGGAAAAGGCGGTAGTTCCGTTCTTTCCAGAGATTCCAGACGACTGAGGTGTGCCGTAGCCTCTAAACTGCTAGAGATTTCGTTGAACGCTGAGGTGTGCCGTAAAATATGACATGGCTAGCGACCTATGTAATTATGTGGCGTCTTCTCTCATCTTCTTCTTTTTCCTCTCATTCCATCTCTCTCTCTCAATCCATGGTCGTGCCTCCTTCCGCCCGCTAGACCCCTTCCACCTCCTATTCCCTTCTTGGCCACTACTCAACGCCGGTCCGACACACCACCACTAGCTAGGTCCTCTCTCTCTCTCTCCAGTCGGCCCAGCCGTGTCATGTCCTACAGCACGCCACACAATGTCAGGTCCTACTCAGCCTCGTCGTGGACCGAGCCAAACCGAACATCTTTACCGCCGTGCGCCATCACCAAGACCGCCAAGCATTAAAGAGGGATCTCGGAGGCGTCTTGCTTCCTCCCGCGATGGATACATGTGTCCCTACCGTGCATAATGTGTGATTTCATTGCGTATAATTTGGTGATTGTGCACTCTTGTATCTAACTTGGTTTGGAAGATGTTCATAGGTAATTTATCTTTGTTAAATATTCTGATTGTATTGACCTATTGATTGTTAGTTTTTCAGACAAGTGGAAATTGGCGCAACAAGATTTTACAAGAATTTTGCTGCATGTGGTGGCGATGATACCTACCGTGACGATATAAAATTCCTTTTTTTTTGTCAATATTGTTCTTTTTCAATGATTGTTTAATCTATAAATACTTGGATTTCGTCGAATCCTACATTCTTTTGTAAACTTGTAGTTAGCTACAATATTATTATTGTATCTCATAGAGACCTGGTCTATAGTGATAAATCATAGAAATTTACTCTATTTTTCTCGCCTTATGATTATTTCTACTTTTTGCCACGAAGTATAAAATTTTATAGGATGGTCATTTCTAATTTGCATGTTATTTAAAAAACTCTTTTCCCAAAAAACAAACATGAGGTTGTTACATACTTACATTATTGCTCATCGTATCTACAAGGCTTACCTTTTTCTAATACCTTTTTCTAAGAAAAAGAGATGTGTGTGTTGTCCTTAATCTAAGTCTAACCTTAGATACTTTGCTAATCTTGTTATGCATAATAACTCCATGTGCATTTTGCAATAATTGTTATAAGACTTGAACATCAAGTTGTGGATTTAATAATAGCAGATTTAGATTTGTAGGTAATTTGTTCGCTTTCCATACATGCATATAATTTGTAGAATCGTGCTACAAGTATATATAAAGCTTCGTCATTTGTTATTTTTATCAACATGAGAACTATAATTTTTCAATCTTAATAATGTATGGGTTTTATATTGAAGTTTAAAAGTAAACACATGTATTTTTTTTATAGCATATTAAGCTTCATATTACTAATGTAGAAAATGTTTCTATAGATAATATAACTAGATTAACTTACTCTATGAACTTTTTAAGAAAGTTGGCATGCCAAGTCGTCGAGCCCGCTAAAGCTAAAATGAAAATAGAGAAAAATCTAGTCGACAATGTTGATGTATCATGTTGTAACTCAATAGTTTTGATGTCCCTATTAATGGAAGCTACTTGATTAGATACCGAAATTTGTTAACCATAACTTATAAGAGTTTGATTTCCTTCATGGACCTATGAACATACACTTAAGGTTGACCATTTAAAATATTGATACAATTTGTTTGTATTTACTATTGCTTAATCAGCGTGACGTTTGACCAGGATACCTTCAAACATTATTTGTCTTATCACTAGCCAAATCAAGGATTATAGTGTTGTTTTCAGTTGCCTTGTTGATGCACTATTATTTTGTTATTGGTAAAATCCTTATTGAGTTTATGATTCACCTTGTATCTACCATTGCTTATGGTTTATTTGTCTAATGTTGCATAAGGATGTAGCCAATGTAGCTAGTAAAATTAGGGCAAAGTACCTATCATAGATAAAACCATTTCTAAATGGTAATTTTAAGTTTGGGGTACCTTATTGCTATATTTGCTTGAAGGCAAAATGTTACAAGATGAAATGGATATACGCTCAATTATCCTAATCAAATAGAAAGATATTTGGTTGCATGAGAGACATTATAGGCTTGTATTCTCATGCCTTGTTGAAATTGAGGTCATAATATTCCTATTGCAAAGGCTTTCAAGCACATCAACAACATCTCCTATATAAATTAACGTATATCTAAGGCTCTCAAGTACATCTACAAAAGTACAACATAATTTCCATTGATATGATATTCAAGTAATTAGCACACATCTAAGGCTCTCAAGTACATCTACAAGAGTACAACATAATCTACATCGATATAGGTATACCTAGCATATATATATAGTTGCTTCCATGTCAACTCTCATTTTATATATTCAAGCAAGGGTAAACAAAATCTTCTCTGGAAAGATTATTCAAACATTACATTTATTTTTTATTTGTGTAGCATAGACTTAATGGAATACTTTATCCTCTTGACAATGTGGCTTTGATCCTTTGTTCCACTTGAATAAGGGTTTAATATCTTTTGAGAAAAATAAGGCTTTAATATCTCAATCCGTGTTATAGAATTGTCCTACAATCTTATGGGATGTTTTGATCCAACTTGTATGTAGGACCTTAGATAGAAAGAATTGTGTAAAATAGCTATCCAATCTTATAAACTATATAATCATGATTTTCAGGTTGGAATCTATTCACTATTTATGATCATATCACGATCTTGCCAATGGCGGACTAAGAAGAACATATATGTTGACTGATTTTTTTAAAAAAAGAGGCTTAAAAAATACTATAGCTAATCTAAGCTCCTGGTTCATCATTTATACAAGCTGTCATTTTTTTATCTGTGATGTAAAAGCTTTAACAATTATAGAGTAAATATTCCTTGTACGGTTTTTCATGATAAGAGTGAGACGTGAGCTCTTTTGCTATTTTCTCCTATTATTTAAAATTTTGTTTGAAATTACTAGTCAAAGCATCAAACTTGAAAAATATAGTGATTTCTAAGGGGATACTAAGACTAATCTCTAACTGCCATATTGTTTTTTTCAGCATGGAAGGTACATATGACCGCTATCAGCAATTTTCGGGAGTTGGTAGAAACATGAATGAAGGAGATGTAAGTAGCAATAATGTAAAAAATATTTTCAATGCAATACGTAACTTACAACTTGTCCAGTAATGTAACCTGACACTGCCAAGCTTTGATCACGTTGTGGAATCCGCTAGTCTATAATGCCCTAGTTCACATGCGAACACATCATACAGGATGTAATCAAGTTTTCTGTCAAGGGCTGGCCAATCTCGTGAACAGTACCGCGGGTACTGTAGCAACCCGAACAGTACCGGTGGTACTGTAGCACGTGGGCCCATGTCGTTATCTGAGTCATTATCTTTTGATTGTTATCTTTCTAATTTGTTATCTATCTTTAGGGAATTTGATTAGATCAGATCTAAGTCTTTTCTTACTGTGCAAGTCGGTCATCTCTATAAAAGGGACCTCATGTATATCTTTATAAATCATCCAAGCAATTTGTAAACCAAGTTTCTAGTAAGGCGCTACCATCGATAGCTGGCCGGTGGCTCTATGCAGCCAAGGCGTTAGTTTCGACAGCAGCTTGTCTCGCCCGCGTTAAGGGCCGTATTCTTCCTCGTTACGTGCTGGAATCAGGCACGTAACATTTTTGAATGCCATTAAGCATTTCGTGTGTAGGCTTACATGCGCAAGACTAGCAAAATTAAATCAATAACCGTAAATACTGAGAAATGTATCTATATTTTGAGACAGTAATATTCATTTTGCATCCAATTGTACGACTGTATATGTACTCAGTTACTCATATATGTCTATGACAAGATATTTTTGTTGATACAGGATGAAGAGACTTCAAATGTAGAGTCAAGGCTTAGTGAGATTGCTGGCTGGTCGTACTCATGATGACTTTTCATGATGTCTCTCAATTTGTTATTTATTGTGATCAACTCTTAAGCTTATTATTTTAACAACTTGTAGGTCTCTTCAAAACAAAGCTGATGACTTGGATGCCAATAATCTTGAGAAGTTGGAGAAACTCCTGACAGATGCTTTGAGGATTACCAAATCCAAAAAGGTATACATAAATGGTTTTGTTTTCTGCGTTCTTTACACCTGATAAGATGAAGACGACTCCAAAATGTGGGTTTGTTGGGTATCAAGTTCATCATCTCACAGCTTTACCACTATCTTATTTCAGCAGTCTCGAGTTGGACGTTCTTACTAGAAATAATTATTCCCTCCTGGTTTCTCAACAGAAATATCTTAGAAATAATTATTCTCTCCTGGTTTCTCCACAGAAATATCTTAGAAATAATTATTCCCTCCTGATTTCTCAACAGAAATATCTTGTGCTATGTCTAGTTTTCATTCCAATGCTCATTCTTAAGCTGCCAAAGGAAAAAACATTCAAAGAAGCATCTTGAGACAATGGCCATGCATGGTGTATTACCTACATCTTGATGATTGATAGATCCATAAAAAACTCCCTGAGCCACGTCTCTATGCATGTGGTTGTCTTGATAGTTTCATGATAATTTCCGCTTCAAAAAATAGTTTCAGGATAAATTGTGACAAGTTAATTGTTAGTGAATTTTATATATTCATCATAAATGATGGCCCCTTGTATGTTTCTTACTATACTACGGCCCTCGGATGTGTGGTGGGTATTACACAAACAATGGACAAGTATATGCAGGGAGAAATCTAACATCTGTTCCTTGTGAGAGCTTTGGTGAGCACAGTTAGTGTATGAACTCTCCTGTGATGACAATATAGCTGACGTCAAAACGTATTTTCTGGTTGTATTCGAATTAAGCTTCTACTCTTGTTCTTTCTTTGTGTATAATTGCAACAAATGGGGTTCTATTGTCATTTGTCTAGGAATTGTACCATTTATTCCATAGCATTAGTAAACAGGAATATAACTGGCAGAATTGGCACCCATGAGGAGTCCAGTTTGTATTGCCGGCTGCCTGAAATGACTGGCGAAACGTACCATTTATCAGAATAGAATTTGTTAGTTGCCTAAAACCAGGATGTCATTACCTACTCTAAATGGATATACACAATTCCTAGATCTTGTTATGAGTCCCCCTGATATGCAAGTTAGCTTTGCTTTGTTGTTGCTGGAATGCAGATGTTGGCGAAACAAAATATCGGTGGCAGTACAAGTGGAGACAATTCCAATGGGATTAGGGGACAGGAGGAAGGTCGAGCTTGAGCACAAAGCACAGGTTTCCTGTGCGTGCATTTACAAGAAAAACGGTGCATGCTCCTTGTCCTGCCACTTATCTTGGGCAGGAAAGAGTTGTCAAGATCTCTGCTTGTAAGGTGTAAGGGGACGAAATTCAATAAAAGAATGGGAAAATATTGTGTGTCCTTCCCGAAGCAGACCTAATGTATGTGGTTTTACCTTGTGCTTTCCTAATCCTAGGATTGTTATGTGCTGCTTGATCCGACTCTGATTGATACAATTACTGTGTGTGTTACGTTTATTTATTTGAACCTGTCCATCAAGGAATTGTGGTTTGATGCTGCGTTCATCCTCATCTCTTGTGATATGCTAACTGAAAGGCATTTTTTGGTTCTGCAAGGAGGTACAGGTTTGATTTCTATGCAGGTGGTGCTACTTCAAAAGTTGGTGCAGGTGGCACCTTGCATGTAGCAATTTTCCAAGCCTGACTTCGAAAATGTGTCGGTTGTAGATTCTCCCAGGTTTTTTATTTCATGCTACACCTGATATAAGACTTGTGTGATGAATGATGGTAATAATATATGTACTGTCGCATCTAGCAAGTGAATTTTGCGAGCCTGACATGGAAAAAGATTCTGTTATGAAAATGATCTAATATTTCTGTGGTGATAATGCTATGTCTCATATAATATTTGTGTGATGATGATGCTATATATTTGATGCATGGAGCAAAAGGAGTTCGCGAGCTTGGCAGAGAGAGGAGTGTTGAGTTGTAAATCCTCCCCAGGATTATTGATTCCATGAAACGCATGATATAAGATTTGTGTGATGGCAATTATATATATACTGTTGCATATAGCAAAAGGGTTTTGCCAAAGATGACGATTGTACATGGACTGGGCCTCTTGATGTATTTGCTAAATCGATGAAGATCCTCTATGTCCCAGATTATTCAGTCATACACCTACACAAGTGACCTCTACATAGGGGCGTGACGGGCCATTGGGTAAAAAGTCCAGTTTTGTCCGTGACAAAATCCAGGAAGAACCCTCATCCTCATTGTACACGATGACGAGGGTGTGGAAAAAAAAAAAAAATGAAACAGCAAGGCCTAAACCCACGCATGACCCTAGAACCGCTGGGAATCTTGCCCGTTGTACCATCAAGAGAGAGTGAGAACAGATCTCCCGTACAAGGCAGAGAACCAGAGGAACTCCCCAGGCTCCAAAAGGCAGCATTGCAATCTAACACGTAACGTGCAAAGAGGCAACGACGGAGAAGAGAATGGACTGTTCTTTTTTACTTATCTTTATCTTCTTATTTATTTATCACGTAAACTTTAAACTTTAAGAGCTTTTAAAGTGCGGGAAAAAACGAATTGTAAAATCAAATTGTTTAACTTTTTGATTCAAATATAAATAGATAAAATAAGAAGATAAACTGAATAAAACAACCACTCGACAAATATAAATATGTAAGATAAGAAGATAAATCGAAGAAAACGAGCACTCGGAGCAAACCTGGCGTGCAGACGGAGGCAGGCAATGGAGAAGGCAGGTCCATCGTTCTTCCTGCCTGCGGCAGCCAGCAGGGGTGAGGTGGTTATATACAGGGAGGGAGGCAAGGAGTGGTTAGGAGAATAAACGAATCGTAAAAATCAAATCGTTTGACTTTTCGATTCAAATATAAATAGATAAGATAAGAAAATAAACCGAAGAGGACAATCACTTGATAAATATAAATATATAAGATAAGAAGATAAACCGAAGAAAACGACCACTGGACACGCTAGGCAGCAGGGATAGCAGTGGCAATGGAGCAAACATGGCGTGCAGAGGGCAGGCAATGGAGAAGGCAGGCCCATCGTTCTTCCTGCCTGCGGCAGCCAGCAGGGGTGAGGTGGTTATATACAGGGAGGGAGGGAAGGAGTGGTTAGGTTTTAGGATTGCCGGCGGCGGCGGCGCCGTGGGAGGCGAAACGGCCGTGGGAACGGGCGTGTACAAGTGCCATTGCTCGCTTGGCCTTTCTTTTCTGCGTACAAGTGCCCGCGCGCGACACATGGCCCCGCTGCATGCCTCCGCGGACGTGTCGCGCGCGCCCGGCGACATCCGCGCGCGCGCGCCTCCACACGGCGCCAGTCCTAGAGAGTTTTTTTAATTCAAAACGTTCCGACGTTTCTGTTTTCAAAATCGCTTCTCAGTTCTCAGACATCTCCGTCATACGACTTTTGAACATAAAAAAGGAAATTATCATGTTTGGTTTGTGACTAAATTTGCTATAGCTAAAGTCTGGTAAAGTGTGACATGCAAAAAAAGAGAGAGTAAAGAACTAAAGATCATGCATACGTTTGGTAAAGTTACGCAATAAAAATGTTAGACGGAAACTAGTCTAGCTCACTTCTCCAATACGAGTTCAACCCAAAAATTTCGATTAGCGTAAACCTTTACGCTATGAAATTTCACAAAAGATAACTAAAATTTGTTGGGTATGACTCTATGTATCGAATAGGTTCTTTGTGCAAATTGATAAGTCCAAGCCAATAGATGGAGACCACACATAAAATTTTGATAGTGTGAATTTTTTTAGATGAATCTATATATGTATGTAAATAGTTTTAAAAAATTTATAGATGAAATTTTAAAACTTTGACTTGTACGTATCTCAAAAGTCAAGTTTTTGTGATATGGAAGGAATAGAAGATAAGCTAGATAAGTAGATATAAGTTAAGCCATATGAGTTGGCTTGGGTTGGGTCATACGGAATTGCATTTTGGATTGGGTTGGATGGAAAAATTAATCTTATTTTTATAGGCTGGGTTTGACCCCATTAGTGCTCCTAAGAGTATCTCCAGCAGATGCTCTAAAATCGGGTCTCTATATACTCCTCTAAATCACTATTCGCACTCTATACTTCTATCTGAAAGTGCATCTAGGCCCCTTAATAGGTTTTGGTGATTAATGACAACAAAATTAAAGGACTAACGTGTTTAACTTGAGAATGAACAGGTTTCGAGAATGAGCAATTAACTTGGGGACCCTTGTATACTCAAGAAGAGACAGTACTTAGGCTATAGAGCTAAACTAGGAGTTTATTTTATTTTAAGTCTAAGGATAAAACCGTACTATCAAGAGGGATGGGACAGAAATAGGGTTTTTAGATTTCTAAAGTGCTCAAATGGATGAACATCACATGTTTTAAGGTTCTATAGTCCTCAAATAAAAACCCAAAGCTTAAATCCAATTTTCATATCGAAATGTCCGATGTTCACATCGGAGTATCCGATATCAGCCCGGAACTTCCATTCCTAGGTCCGATCAGACCTTCTCTGTCAATTTGCCCAGAAAAATATCGGAACATCCGATATAGTTCCGATCTGACCTCTTCTGCCAGTTTGCCCCGATATTTAAAAATATCGGAATATCCGATATAGTTTTGATCCAAGTTCCAATCTGACCTCTTCTGCCAGTTTGTCCAGAAAAATATCAGAACATCCAATCTAGTTCCGATCCAAGTTCTAATCAGCCCCTCTTTGTGAACTCGCCTGGAAAATATCGGATGTTCCGATATTAACATCGGAATATCCGATATGATTTTGAGGGCAACGGTCTGCTTTCAACCCTGTGCTATAAATATGAGCTCCCCACCTCACTTAGGGCTGCTTGACACACAGAACACTGTTCCTCCTTCATTCTCAAAAGCCCTAGATACAAATTCTCTCACTCTCTCCTTAGATCTGAGATTCAAACCTTGAGAGAGAGCTTTGAGAGCAAGAGATCAAGCTTGTTCATCCTTTACAGCACTTTGGTCATCTTCAACCTCATCTCCGCCGCATTCATTACTCTTGGAGCTTGGGGGCTCCTAGACGGATAGGAGTCATCTTGAGCCACCGAACTTAGTGTGGTGGGCGAGGAAGTTTGTGAAGGTTTGTCTCCACCTCCGAAAGGGAAGGAGTCAAGGAGTAAAATCCAAGTTAGCTTGGTGCGGAGCTTGGAGAGGGAAGGGTCAAGGAGACCCTGGCTCAAGTGCGACCGACCCACCTCAACGGAATAGGATCGCCTCAACGATCCAAACTTCGGGATAAAAATCTTCGAGTCTTCGTTGTGGTGACCTCTTTTACTCTCTAGCTCACTTGTGCCTGCGTGTGCTTGGCTTGTGTTGTTGTGTTGCTGTGGTGCTGATCTGCTAGTATCGGAGTATCTGATATTCACATCGGATAGTCCGATCCATATCGGACTATCCGATCCAAGATTGGATATTCCGGTATCCTTTAGAGTTTTCGCTGCAATTAGTTAATTTTTGTACTCGCCTATTCACCCCCCTCTAGGCGACATCTTGATCCTTCACTATCTTCTCCAGCAGAACCTCTATCCAAAAAAACTATAGAGATTGATATAGAGAGTCTCCAAATTTAGAGGCTGAGAGAGAGAAACTCTAAATTTAGATGTTGAGATAGAGACTCTATTGGAGGACGAGATACTATAAATATAGAGAAGATTCTGTTTTAGAGGCTCTGCTGGAGATGCTAATTGCAGCAAGCCATAGTTGTGGCGTTGATTCCAATACATGCTTGCACTATTCTTTCTGACGTGAAATCAGATTATAATCTAAAGCTTAAATTTTGTCGTTTTTATATAAGTTATACGCTATAGCACTTTATAGACATTTTTAAAGTCTTTTAGCGGTTCTTCTCAAAGTCCCCAAACTATTTTAAATATATTTTCCAATCTCTGGGAGCCTCTTTTCGAGTACCCTTAACTTTTCAGATTATAATGTACCCAACTTTTCAGCTGTAAAGAATAAGACAAATGAGGTGCATCTAAAGTTTGGTATGGCAACCTTAGACGCCTAACCAAACATAAACAGTCTAGATTCTCAAAACTACTTCTCAAATATCTCAAAACCCAAACTAGATCTAGTATTGAGTGCAATCAAGTTTGGTGTGGAATCAAACAAAACAAAGTTGTAAAAAATAAAAAATAATGTGCTTATATATGTATAAAATTTCAAGTTCAAATTCATTATATGTTCTCAATAAAAAAAATCTGTCAAATGTTGAGAATTCAAACTTGTCAAAATTTTCTGTTTTCTGTTGCTCTTTACATGGAATAAATTTGACTTGAAATTTACATATAGGTGGAGTATACTACCACGAAGTACAACCATATTTTATTTTTCCGGAATTTACTTTTTTTAGTTTGATCGATCTGGACCATACCTAAGAGCATATACAATGGTTCATATCAACTGTCTCTAAGCTTTGTCATGTAGGATTAAAAAAATAATGTGGATGAGAGATAGGGTGCATAAACAGTTGAGCCTTCTCTTAATCTAGAGTCGACTCTAGCACGGAAACCAAGATAGGTTGTGTGTGGGGAAAAAGCTATCTTCTCATAAATAAACTATCTATACCATTGTATGGATTATTTATAACGCTATCTATAAATAACATGTCAACCTGCTATAGACATCTATAGTAGTTGTCTGTGCTATTGTTCATGCCCTAAGGCAGCCCACGCTTTCTAATCCACGATAAAACAAGATTTGGGCCTTGTAAGATTGCCCCATTGTACTAGCCGGACCTCACCATGGCCTGTTTGCTCGGCACGGCCCAATAGAACTGGCGCGCAACGGAAAAAGCGCGGAAAGGTAGCGCCACGTCACCTCGCCGACGCTTTTCCTCTCCGCTATCATTTTTGGGGCCCACCGATCCCGTCAAGGAAAAAAAATCCCCAAAAACTCCGCAGCCGCGCACCTGCACCTTCCACGTGGGCCCCACCCTGTCAGAAAAGGGATAACACCAATCAACGATGCGGCCATGACTCGGCGTCTCGGCGGTGGATAGAGAGATAGATACGGGCCGGGCGTACAGCGTACTACCATATCCGGACCAACACCCACGCCTCCACCTAAACTCACCTCTGCTGATACCAATTGCTCTAGCTGACTCTTGGGCCCCATGTTACTCTTGACCCCACGCGTCAGATTCACAATCTGCGGCTCCTCACCCGCTGCGCGACTCTGACCGGGCCCCCACCGGAGCGGAAAGCGGGGCCCATCTCGCCACCGGGCCGTGACGTGGTGGGCTGTGTTAAAGTCTTCGTTCCACTCGCGCTGCCCCTTGCCCTTTCGTCTTCCTCTTCGCTTCTCTCCGTGTCAGGTTCAACCCCCCATCGTCTCCCTCCCGAGTCCCGCCTCGCGTCGCTCCGGTCGTCGCTAGGGTTTGGGTGAGGGCTAGGCTTTCCGCTCTCCAGGAGGAAGCCTCCATGACAGAGGCCGGAGGAGACGGCGATCGCTACTCGCGGCTAGTCCGCGACCTGTGCGCGCTGCTCGTCACCGTCATCTCCCCGCCGCAGCCGTCGTCGCAGCAGCGGCGTCCGAGGAGGTTTGCGTCGCCGCCACAGCCGCAGCCTGCGGGGATGTCTCCGGCGGCGGTGGCGTCAATGCTGCTGGGCGCGTCGATGGCGCTCATGCTGTGCGGGTCGGTGACGTTCGCCATCGGCCTCCTCCTCATGCCGTGGGTCGCCGGCGTCGCCCTGCTCTTCGGCTTCGCCGGCGCCGTCTCCACCCTCTCCTCCGGGCTCTTCGGCAAGCACGCCGGCCTCCCCTGCAAAGGCGCCATGAGCCCTGTTCCGGATAAGCTCGCAGTTGCGTAGAGCTGATTTGCTCCGAAATTAGGATAATACGGTAAACCCCTGTAAAAACGCGCCCTTTTGCTGTACGTTTAAGTCGCAGGAGATCGATGCTTCTAGTTAATTACAGGATGCAACCATTATTTGCTCCATATCGAGAAATCTGTGCGCAGATGCCATCATTTTTGCTTCCCTCTCCATCGAGTGATTAACGAATCACCATGCTCCGTTTCTTGTTATTCAAAGCCAAGAATATTTTATTGCAGAGGTTGAGGTGAGGATAAACCTAGATGATGATATCACTTAGGGTAATTACACTATGACCATTTGCTTACTCCGTATCACAGTATTATACATGTTACTGGTATCTCTACTCTGTATCTCACATGTTCTTGAATCTTGATCGATCTGTAGAGTTGCATTCGTACTTTGATACGGTATCCCCTGCTGTCTCTTTGCGGTGAGAGACGTGTGCAAGCTTGATTCGGAGTAGCTGAAAGTGACTGGAGTGTTTGGGCGTGTTCATTACCTGCCTCTGCCTACAGTGATAAATAAACTATCTACATGTGGCACGAGGATTGGGTGATTGCGTGTAAAAGTGCTTAGAAGATAGTTCCGTGGTCGCAGTCTGTCAGATGATAGGGACATTGCTCGCCTCGCTTGATATGAGGAAACAGGATCCTCTGCAGTTAAAGTTACTCTGCAGTTAAAGTTACTGGTGACTTCGTCACTAGCAGGTGGACGACTCTCTGCAATGGAATCCTGATCTGAGCTCCCTCAAGCACCAATCAGTGGAGTGCTGGTCTAGGAATGGCCGACAGTGATGGAGAATCACTCGATGCAAGAGCCCGTCTCTCTGCCCAATTTCGAAGTTAGTTTGATACATGTGACCGGCGACGAGGAAAATAAAGTCTCTTATCTGTTCCGTACGATCGTGTCGAGAAGTATGCCAAAATAGAAAAACTCATATTGGGTCTAGAAATAATTATATTCAGGCTCAAACTAATGACTTTCACTATGTCAAGGTGATAGCACTGTACGGGTCGAGTTGCATAGCATATCCATCGTTTACGGTTAGAACTATTGGGGTCTATATTTCCATTTGCTCCCCTAGTTTTCGTCTCTTAGTATCAGTGTTAGTGCTGAGTGTTTTCGTCTTTGTTGTTCTTTCCGATCTCAATGCATTTCACTATTTCACCGAAAATTCCCTCTACCCCTACCGTACTCCAGTTTGCCTGCACTCCAAGGCCCATACGATTAGTGTAGCTAGCTTTCCTGGTATGTGTGTCATGTGAAGGTTTGAAACTGATGGGCAACTAATAGCTTTGAATTATGAGTTGAGTTGCCATCCTCCAACGTTTCTATTATTAAAAAGTCTCTTGTCGTGAGTAATGGTAGTGTCACACTTCCATTAAATTTATCTATCAATGCTATCTGTCTAACAAAGTCATCTATTTCACTTAAATTACACATCTACCATCCATTGTAACAAATTCATCATCCTATTTGACTTAACCCTGCAAAATTCTCACTATGGGTATAACCAAAGTATATTATGCTTTGGCCTCTACTATCATTCGCTACTATCATTTGCACGGTAGATCACGGTGTGGCGCTTCGCATAGTGTATAGCACCAATGGATGACGACGACGGCAAAGTTGATTGCATATGACCCACACGTAGTTGATTGCGGCATGTTGCACCGCGTGGTGCATAGCACCGATCGACCACAACGAAGCTGAAAATGTATGACGATGAAATTTGGAATTTTTTTTTTCTCGTGGGTACTCGGGTAGAAGTAATACTGGTAGTAATATAAGAAAACCAAGCAGTGAAGTTTGATTTGAGAAGCGCGTCAAGGTGTACCTACAAGAAACTGAAAGATGAGAGCTTTGGTGCTCCTGGTGAACTAGTACTGAATCGTACAGGTGCTACTTGTTCGCTTCTTTCTGCTAATCCCATTGTTTCATAACATTTACAGCACATTAATGTTTTGCCCCAGTCCATTTCCCCATCCTAGCTTCTGAAGATTAGTATCTGCCGTTGGTGAGTTTGCCTGTTCTTGTTTACTTTTTTCTGCACTTGTACGGTACACCGAGAGTAGCGTTTATTGTACCATTAGATCAAACTTGTATGTCCAATATACTTATCGTCTTACCGACCGTTTGGCGGTAAGAGATCATTGAACAATTAAATCAAATAAAATAAATGATCCACAATAGTTTCGTCTTTTAAAAAAAAATCCTTATTTCTTATCTAATATGTACATAAGTGATGTACTTAATAGAGTACTTAACTCTATTTGCAACTGTCATATGAGGTGACGATTACCAGGTATAACAATTACTCTTGTTCATAGGCCACTTGCATGCATGTAGATAAACTGAAAAATCTTCGTATCCGTTGACCTATGCCTCCATAGGGAGCGACTCGAAGAACACCCACCTAAATATACCTCCATTGCCAGTTGATTGTTGAAGGGCCAGCCTTGTCAAATTTCGGAATTGGTTGAGAAGCATGATCATAATGAAGCTTCATCTTCCTGCGGATTGTCCAGGGAGTTGCTAACAAAATTGGAGCCAGGCTTTAGCTAGCAAAAGTGAATCTTACTGCCACGTTTTTTTAGCTATCGACATATAAAACCTAAACTTGAGAGCATGTTTGGAGTAACTGAGTTAAATGAATAAACTGACTGACATGAATGTTAAGCTGAATTTCCAAAGTCTCTTGAAATTGCTTCTTAAAACTGGTCCATTTCGTTTATGTTATTTTTAAAAACCTATATAGGTAATTTCATGATAAAAAAAAAGCTAGATTAAAAAAATCAAAACGTTTAACCTTTCAATTTATCTAGACTTAACCAAGCCACTCCAAAAAAATACTCTTAGAAAAGAAATCTTACCCTAAGCAAAGATACGAATCAAACATATGCCTAACTTGCTCACGAACTGGCCGAAAGATGTCCCTTTATCATGCGGACCACGCAACATGACAAGTCCTCAGGTGAATTCCGTCATGCGAGATTCGGTCATGTTCTTGCCCGAACTTGCACACCTTCAGCTTCAGCACCGGCCGGATCGGGGGCTGGTTCGTGTGTCCACCGCCAGTGGAGATCGTGCAAGCAAGGCAGCATCTGTAAAAGCGAAACGGAAGCAGGTACGGGAAATACATGCTGCGTCCACTCCCAAAACGCGTATCCTTTAAGCGGTTTTTCCCATTGGCCATCTCTCAACCATTTTTTCTTTTATTTTATTCTCTTCTACTTCTAAGTTTCATACTTTCATACATATATTTTTTTCGTTCATTTTTTTATCTCTAACATCTCTTCAAAGAAAATAATATAGAGAAAGAAGATGCAATCTCTTTTTAAAGTGAATAGAAAAAAGAATTCTTTCGAAAAAGAACGGTGAAGCAAATCTATTGAACTGTTGAAGAGAACGAGATTCCTCCGCAAAGGGAATGGAAATGCAAAAAGAAAGCCATTGCTAACGGTTTAAAGCCGAGCCGAGAGGGAGAGCGTCTCTACACATCCTTGCCTTAGTCCACAAGCAGGGCATGCATTCCTTCCTTCAATCTCCATCGACGCGGTGCAGCCAATGCTAAGCAACCTCGTTACATATGCGTCACCTGCACCTACTGTACTATTCTAGCTAGATACATACAGATCGGAGGACACTGCAAGCGGTAGCAAGAGCCGCCAAGAAGAGCTGGTTGGTGATCAGGTGTTCTTCGCCGGCGGTCGGCGCAGTAGCAGGAGGGTATGGACGGCGGCATGCCGCCTCGGCCGGCCACGGACTGGGGGCCGATCATCGTGGCGGTGATCCTGTTCGTGCTGCTCTCGCCAGGGCTGCTCTTCCAGCTGCCGGCGAGGACGCGGGTGGTGGAGTTCGGCAACATGGCCACCAGCGCTCTCTCCGTCCTCGTCCACGCCGTCGTCTTCTTCTGCCTCCTCACCATCTTCGTCGTCGCCATCAACATTCACGTCTACGCTGCTTAGCTTGCTAGCTAATTAGCTTAATCGCTTCTTCTTCTTCTTCTTCTTTCTTTCTTTCTTTCAAATGATTCTCTCTCCCTTGCAGTGCAGTGCTGCCCTGCTCTGTCCCTGAATGCTGCATGTGTTTGCATGTGTGGTTAGTTGCAATACCAAACCGCGGAAACAGTATATATATGAAGTTGCATGATGAGGAATTAGTCACTTATTGTTCTCTGTGTTGATCTGAACATGAACTTGGCTTCTATTTCCAGGGTTTAATTTTACTGATATTTCATTTTATGACGGTACGGATGCCGGGCGTCTTTGAGACGATCCTACCGTGTTGTGTCATGTACTCATGTCCTACCAGTCACTAATGTTACTAGCTCTTCGTAAATTACCACTGATCGACACGGCGATCTTGTTCTATTTTTTTTTAATAAGGGATGGTCCCATTCACATTGATCATCTTGTTCTATTGGAAAAGGGAGAAAAGGAATGCCAGATCATAGTAATGATCAAAGTAGCCTAAAGCGACTTTGAATTCGATTCGGGCAGAAGTGTCTAGCATAGCATCGCATCAACTGCACGCCTGCGAAAAAACTAGTTCTGCTGTGCCTTGGGATCCAGGCTCCAGCGTTGCAAGGCACAGGGCTGCACTAGCAGGTTATAAATTTCGTATTGCATCCCAAATTCGCGAACCTAGAAGAAGCAGCAGTTTTTCAAGAAATCCGCTTTAAATTCAGCAGAAACCGGATAAAGTTTATATTCCAAAATTTGTGCTGCGATGCGAGATTTGGTCGGTTCGTGGAACAAATTTTCACTGGGGTTCTGTGAAAAGCCAATCAAAATTTGCGAGAAACGAGCAGTTCTAGCCGAGGACAAGATTTGATCGGTTTTTGCAACAAACCGAGTGGGGGAGTAGAACGTTTGACGCGGGTACAGCAAGAGTGAGTAGGGCGGCCGGCCATGTTCAATGAACTGACTACACCGGGGATGAGCGGGTAAGGTAAAAACACATAAGTTTTTTAAAAAAATTTCAGCCGCTTCAAACACATTAATAATAACTTTAATTTTTAGGTGAATTTTTTATTATTTTAAATTTTGAATTTGATCGGTTTTGAAGCTCAGTATGCCGAACCAGTTCCAAGCAGCACACCAGAGAGTTCTCTCCTTCACTTTAAGTTTGTTGATAGCGATCTCAAAATACATGAAGAACAAACTATTCACTGGTCAGCATAACTATAAGAGATAATTGATGATATGCTCCAAAGTACTACCTCCGTTTCACAATGGTTGTAGTTCTAGCATTCAAAATTTTTATCAAAATGGTTGTAGTTCTCACATTCCAATACAACTTTAGAGCCAATATGACCTTTGTACCCTTCATCAATGCAGTCATCCATTTAAGGTAATTTGTTCAACTACCCTTCATTAAATGAGGGTAGACAAGTCATTTTTCATGTCTCCTTATTTTGTGTGCATTTAGTTAAAACTACAACCATTGTGAAACGGAGGTAGTACTTGCTTAATTGGTGATTTGCCCTCCATTACATGCTCCTCTACTATATACCTCAAAGTTTCTTGTCCAATTGATAAAATGCCCCATTTTAAAACTTCAAGCAAAATTTACCATACAACAAGTACAGAAGGTCCTTTATACCCCTCATCCCACAAGACAACCAGCGTAGTTGCATCTGCACTTCGCCCAGGACGACGTGGTAATGCCAAATTCATAGCATACTGGTAATGTGAACGCAGAGTTTACATCTCAAAATAAGATCATATGAGTTTACATCTCCCCCAAAAACCTGAGTTCACATCTCACAATTACACAAAAGAGTTGTTTAATGCAGTCCACCAAATCCTCTTTCCAGCAGGTGTCCATCCAAAATAATCAGGCTCTCCCTATGAACCGGCAGCCATAACTATTGCATTATGCATCAAGGTTAGTAAGGTTGTAGTTTTGTGGAGTAGAAAAAATACACACCGAACTGAAATACCTTTTTTTTTGCAGACCATACATAAAATCAAGACTTGACTTGGCTCCTCCTTCGATGGCCTCGGCGCCACCGATGGCCAGAGCGGCGGGGTAGTGAGGCACCCTCTGGCCATGAGATTGCTCTTGTTCACTCCGTACTTCTCGCCGATGCTCTTATACACCTAAACAGAGCATTGAACGCATCACAAATCACAAAGCAACAACTTGATGAATCAAACAAAAAAAGAACTCTTCTGTCAAAGAATATACTCAGTTACAGACCTAGTGTAAATCAAATAGACAGATTAAGCAATTAAGGTATATATGCATTGTGGGATGAGGGTCATAAATGACCTTTTGCACTTGTTGTATGACAAATTTTGCTTAAAGTTTTAAAATGGGACATTTTATCAATTGGACAAGCAACTTTAGGGCATATAGTAGAGGAATATGTAATGGAGGGCAAATCATCAATTAAGCAAGCACTTTGGAGCATATCATCAATTATCCCTAACTATAACTTTTTTTTTGAGTCCAACCGAACCTTTCATTCCCATAACCTCATGCAAGTTACAAACAAGACCTTACTAGAAAAAAAAAATTACATTGTCAACCTCGAAGGACCTATTTGCAAGGCAAAACATGTTTCTTCCCCACATCCCATCGCCGGCGATGACCTCCATCAATGAAGACGACGCACCAAAGCTCATCTCCTTCTGGCCGAGCCTCATTGGGCATAAGGAGGTAACAACAACAAGTAGACCATCAAGGATGGCCATAAACATCGAGGACCAAAACTCTACCACGGCCAGAAGAAAGGAAGGTGATGCCAAGATGACGATGGCACCGCACGCCGGAGTCCACCCCAACACCGGCGAACCACCACAACCCTAGCAACCCTCCACAGAAAAGACCCACATCACACCTCTCCAACTCGCCCACCCACGAAGAACTCGACTCCAACCCAATCCCTCACCGGGGCTCTCCCTCTTCCTCACCCAATCCGTCCCAGATCGGAGAGGCCTTCTATGAGCTTCCTCCTCGAAGCTTCAGTAAAACTCACCTTTATTGAAGCCGATGAAGCTCCTGAACTGCTCGACGACGACGCGTCCGACATCGTTGGACCTCTCGCCGACGACGAGACCGTCGCCTGCAAATATGTCGCCGCCGCGCACGCACCCCACCTCCACAGCTGCTAACTCCGGCCAAAATTTCCTATAGACTAACCCTTTATCACAGCAAAACCTAGCTCTATACAAATCCCGGCCAAGATCCTTCTCTCCCCCACCTCGGCGAAGGCCCGGAGGCCCGCTCCGGTGAGGGAGATGGCCGGATCTCAGCCGGTCACCACTACGCTCGCTCTCCGCCCTTTCTTTCTCCGCGAGAGGATAAGGACGACCGCTCGGCTCTTTACTATTTACTCCTGGTACACTTGTTATCCCTAACTATAACTATTCAGCCTATAACTGATATGGGGCACAAAGCCTGTTCTTGGCCATGAACGAGAGATATGATCAATTATTAGGCCTGCCCACCCTTTTGCAGCCCAACAAACCCAAACGAGTTGTTTTTCCTAATTTTATTTTCTTAAAAAAAAGGGAGCGTCTGCAGGTGCCATGGGCAGCCGTTCCGTCGCCATCGCCGCAAGTAAGGGCAGTCCATCCGCTAGCAAATCCCAAAAAAGAGAAACTATTTATCCGTTCAATTGTGTGGATTTGTGGCCTCGTTTTTAAACGCATGAGTCTATAATTGAAACGGTTTATGTGAATCTACTATGATTTCTTTTGTGTTATAACGAAAACTAAATGAAGTAGAAGAGATGGCCAACTTTACCAGGCAAGATATAGTGGTTTTCTTACCAAAATTTTGGCCCAAAAGAAGTAACAACCGGGGGCTTTCTTCTAACTCGGGAGCTCCGCAAACTTTGGAACTATTTGAGCTCTACATCATTTGCATCTTATTGCATTCAGGGTGTGTTTGGTTCACGATCCTCACTAGCCATGTCAATGATTTAGTCATGACTAATTGAAGGCATGACCAATTCATTGGCAAAAACGTGTTATTTGGATTGAAACCAATTGAGGGTTGCCAAATTTTGGCAAAGTAGGTGGTATATTTTGTTTGTTGTCAATTAAATGTGTCAATTGTTCCTATAGTCAAATAAAATAATTACAAATTCAAATAAAGTATAGAAATTGGAATTAAAATTTTAATACATATTAGAAAATAAAAATTACCAGATAAATTATAAAAATATAAAAATTGTAAATTATAAAAATTACAAAAATGAGTAGATTGGGATTTTATATAATTTATAAATTTTGTTATATGTAATTTGGAAACTGTATGAAATATATACAAAAATTGAAAAATAAAAATCATTTGAAATTAACTGAAGAATCCACCCGCTAGCACCTAGCAGCAGATGGCACAAAGGCGCGCCTTCTCAGGACAGCCGATTTTGGCGCTGTCGGATGGCCAACGCTCCATGTTGAAATTCTCATGGCATGCCAAATCTTCTTAGGACGCGCCAAATATTGGCTATCAACCAAACGAATGTCAAATCGTGAAGACACGACCAATGTTTGGTAAGTCAAGTCAGGGTCGCAAGTCAAACACGCCCTTATTTCCTTTGTAGCCCGAAGGTATCAAGGAAAGTTTGATTGGGTGGCAAACAACGCCACAATTTTTGGTGGTGAGGTAACGCTTTGGTTTCGTTCAGCGTCAACGTGTCGCGGCCAGTTCCTTTTTTTTTTGGTAACGTCTAGCTCATGCTTCACAGTTCACGCCCACTTTTTGAAAAACAAATTTGTTGGTAAAATAGATTGCAACATGACATACTTTTGTAATAAAAATCGTGCGTCACTCGACAAGCACACAAATGACCCTCGCGGAACAAAATGATTGGTTGGTTTGTTTTAGCCACGGTCAAAGGAACGGTTCGGTGCACCCCGACCACTAGTGACCAAATCCGTTGCTTCTGCAATTGGTTCCGAGCACAGGGGTACAAGTACAAGCGTATAGGTAACGAGCAGAAGCGCATACGACACACACACAAAAAGAGAGAGAGAATACGTACCCGCCGCAACGAACCCTAAACCGTACAATGTACGATACGTGTGAAGTGCAGATGTGAATCTGAAACGAAGCAACGAACCCGCCGCAACAAGCAACGGAAAGGAAAAATTAGTAGTTGATTAGACTATGGCCCGGAACCAATTTGATCCCTAATGTGGAATATCGGACAAGAGTGGTCCCCCAATTAGCAAAATCGGAATGAAATGGTCCTTTGACCGGTCAAGTGAGCGGTTTTGTGAAATTCTCGCTAATGTGGCTTGGTTTCACTAGCTTGGCAGCCACATTGTGTCTATCTCTCTCCCCCTTCCTTATCTCTCTTCCTCCCCCCGTTGTTTACCCGGTGAGCCGTCTCCTCCTCCTTCCCTTGCGTCAGCGAGCCACCACCTTTCCCTCTTTGCGCCGGTGATCAGGCACCCCCCATTGCACTCTCTCTCTCTCTCTCCCCCCCCTCCCTAGGGCGGCAGGCAACTGGCGGCTACAAGCTTGGTGAATGGGGAGAGAAACGACGTCGAGGACGGTAGAGGGAGATGATGACGAGCTCGATGGCAGAGGGAGGTGGCTTGGTGGAGGAGGAGAGGAACAATGTAGAGGACGACGGAGGAAGGCTACTAGAAGCTCAGCAGCGGAGGAAGGCAATTCGGCTGAGGGGAGAGAAATGGCATCGAGGGCGGCGGCTACAAGCCTGGCAGCATCGAGGCCCGGTAGAGAGAGGCGGCTGCGAGCTCCACGGCGTCGGTGGTAGCGGAGCGAAGAGGCGGGTGGCACTGGTGGTTGAGGGAAGAGGCCGGAGCTCTGCGGCGTCGTGGGAGCGGTGGACAAAGGCGACTACCAGCTCGGCGGCGAAGAGAGGCAGTTCGGCAAAAAAGGAGAGGAACGACGTCAAGGGCGTCGGCTACGAGAGTGTGAGGATCAAATTCCGATAAATCTTTATCGAAAAATGTTCCCTCAAAAGCACGATTACCCAAGATGCAACAGTGCCAGAGTCAATATAAAAGTCCAAAATACTCATGGGAAACCATTATTTAACTACAAACCATTATTCTTAGAGTATTTATTACATCACCACTGTTGCAAAAAGTTGCGAGTGCAAGAAAATCTTAGAAACTGGTAAACTAGAAATCTATGCTATAACTTTCCAGTTCCTCCGCAGTAAACTCCTCGCACTCACCATAGAATTGAGGAGTACCTGAAAATATTATAGTTTTCCCCACATAGTGGGTAAGTACCAACAGTACTTGCAGGTTCCCATTAAGAAGACTTACTTACTATATGCAGGAATTCAAAAATAATTAAGGCTCTTACAGGAACGTAAATGCAATAATATACAGTAGATTTAAGAGACTTAAGATTTGAAAGAACTTTAATAAACTGGTTGAAACATTTCCATCTTTCCATAATACTATCACCATTCTCCACTTTCTACCTGCCTCAAGCAGCACCATACACCGTAAACTTTTGAAAGCATGAGTTTACTGAATAAGAGAGGCATCACCCAGTTTGACACAACTTCATATTCCCGAAGTAGGGTCCATCGATGATTTTGTTATCAACCCTGCAGGACCTACCCAGCTTTACCCATATAATGATCAGTTACATGGATGGGTGATATCTGTGTCATTCTTACTCATTATACCCAAGTTTTTATATGAGCATAACCTAGTTGTATACTCCCGACAACTAGTACCATTATAGGTCTTGCATAGGATGTGCCTACTTGAGCCTTACCGGGCTTGGATTCTCGAAGGATGTTCTCAGCTTCAAGTGTTACCGGCTGGATCCGTCATACTCACTACACCTGGCGACTCATATAAAATTCTTTCTTTCGCAACATTCCCATGTCCAGATAAACATCCCATACTACTTATCCACATAGCAAATGATTAACTTATCCTACTCAATTAAATATTTCAAAACCTATTCTAGGCTTCAAAGGATAGGGTTTATCAATAATAGGTAGGCTTTTTAGTTTTTGTATCTTGGCATGACCATTTTATAACATATGAAACAATAATTTGGCAATAGAATAATAACTAAAAAGTAACACATACATAATTAAATGGGAATTCAATGTGCATCAAAGGAATAGAAACCTACCTTGATTATCGCTATAAGTATTTCCTTCTTCACAATCCTCCTCTGCAGGTGGTTCAACCCAATATACAGCTCCTTGCTCTTCTTCTATTTATTAGATAAGGAAGGAAATAATTAAATTATATTTGAGAAGAATTTTTAAAACATAATGCAGAAAATTTTCTTTTAGAGCAACCCCAGATTTAGTGTTATTGTTTTTTGTAGAGTTTGGAGTTTGGGTAGGGGTCTAGGCTTTAAAATATTTTGGTTATTGATTTAAGGGTTTTGACTTCTTTTCCTTTTTAAGAAAATTTCTAAAGAGAGAATAATACTAATTTTTTACTTTTTGCAAATCTCTTAGCATTGTCCTATAAAATAGGAGTTTTATTCTTAAATAAGGGTAAGTATTCATTTTAACATTAATAAATAATTTTCTATACTTTTTATTTAGAAAAGTAGGTTTGAAAAAAGATTTTATAGGTAGGAAACCATAAGATAGCATATCTTTGGTTAGAAATTTAAGTTTAAAGATTTATAAAATTTGCTTATATTCCTGTATTCTAAGAAAAATATTAGTTTAGTTTTACAGCAAACCTTTATGTTTTTAAGAATTTTTAAAACCTTAAAAGAGAGGTTTTTAATTTTAAATTTAGGTTTGGCAAGGATTTAAAAATATGGAAAAATTATCTTTGGATGTAAAACATCTTTTGGAGAAACTTTTATATAGGAACTTTGACCTAATTTGGCCTCTAAGGGCTTTAATTTGGAGAAATTCAAAATCTGGGCTGAGATGAACAGTGGAATTTAGGGTTCTTGGAAATCCGATTTAGGCGATTTCGATTTGTGAAGTTTGGATCGAATTAACCATGGGGCTTTTAGGCTCTGGTATGTAAGCAACGATTTGCCTTCAGATTTGGGGCTCGGGATGGCCGGAGTTGGCCGGACGACGAGGTTCAGCGGCGGCACAGACCAGGGAAATTGGGGATTCCTTTGGGGAGTGTTTAATTGATCAAATCTTGAAGAGTATATGCTACTAGAAACTATATGGAGTGTTTTGGGATAGAAATCGGGCTATGAAAGGCTTTGGGATAGCTTGGCGACGGAGGTAGTGGAGCTTTGGGCGCCGGTGAAGACGGGATCGGAGTTGCAGTGGGTTTGAGTAGGAATTGGGGGTGGTTTAAGCTTTAGGGGGCTTCCAGGAAGGTTTTTTGCTTTTGGAGGCGTAGGTGTAAGATCATCGGAGCGCTCTGGGGACGAGCTCCGGTGGAAATGGCAGCGGCGGAGCGAAGCAGGGAAAATGTGGCTCACCTACGGGCTTGCTGCTTGTGCTGCTTAGCTATGTGGGGCTTCTAGAAGCTAGGTGAACGTTTATGTATAGGCGGGTCCCTTTGTCGCGATTCACCTCGAGAGGATGAGCTCGCCGGGATCTTTCCCGCCGCGGTGGATTCCCTCTCACTGCGGTCATTTATGGATCACGCGCAGGGTAATGGAGGACGACGATGTGGTTTTGGCGCGATCAAGCGTCCAAACTGGGCACCGATAGGGCCGAATAAAGCTGGCGGCAATGGCACGCCGGCGGCATTTGGGACAGGGGTTGTGGCGGCTGCGGATTGGGCTAGCAAGAGGTTTTTCGACCGTGCCATGGGAGTACTTGAGTAGTACGAGTCCCTAGGATCATTTCGGTCGGGTTGGTATGGACCAATGGGCTTGGAGTCGCGCGGTAATGATTACTCCGGCGAATCTTCACGGTGGAGACGACGGCGCTGCGAAGCAGAGCGGGGCAGCGACGACGGGCGGAGAAGAACATGACGCGGCCATCCGATTTGGAGACGTGGCGTACTGAGAGCCATCCGATTTCATTTAAGTTAAGCGGCGTGGCGGGGTAAAGGAACACGACGATTAAATCGGGACCGTCGGATGGGGCGACGTGGGACACGGGTAACCGTCATATTTCCTTAGACCGAAGAAGGCGAAATGGGTTTTCGATTGGTGGTGACCCGCTGGGTCTGGTGGCGAGGAGGGAGCGACACGCGAATGGGAGAGCGACGCGTGGCTCTGAGGGGAATTTCCCCGGCTGGATTTTCCAAATAGAGTTTCCAGTGTGTTTTTAATTCTAGAAAGCTTATACAAATTCTAGAAAATTGTAGAAAGATCAGAAGAATGTGAGAAAAATTTCTATGGGTTTAGAAAAATACCAAGAATTTTATAAGAGCATAAAATTACCCTTGTTTTATAGAACTTTTTAAGGCTCTTTTGGAAGTCCTTTTCTTTCTTATTTTTACGAAATTCAAAAAGGGTATTTTAGAAATTTTGGGTATGTCTAAGGGTAAGGGTGTAAATCTAAGAGATGCTCATGCAATTTGCTCGAAAAATTTTTATGCACAAAATTTTGGGTTTGTCACAAAGGGCTTGGCAGTGTTGGGGATGGTGGAGGGAGGCGGCGACGACGGTGGAGCAAAAGGAGACGAGAAACGCTAGAGGGTTGGGGAAGGAAGCCAGAGTGCCACGGCGTTGCAGGGGGTGGGGGGAGGCGGGCGACACTAAGGGGTGGGAGAGGAAGCCTGCCCCGGTAGGGGAGGAGGCCCACGCCAGTGGGGAAGAAGGGAGGGATGGAGAGATGAGAGAGGGGAAGAGACAGAATGTAACATCCCCATTTTTCAAAAATCTAAAATGCATAATCATGCATATAGTTTGAGGCATCACAACAAGAAAATCATCAAAATTTAAAAGCAATTTTGAAAAATATGCATGTTACTATATTTAATTTTCTAAAACCTAATTAACAGTTTAGCCTTTCCAATATTAAAATTCAAAATGTTTAATTACTAAAAACCTATTAGGATAATTTTGTAAAATTTATGATTTTAAATTAGACTTTTTGAAACCACAATTTAAGAACTAATCCAAATAAAAATTTAAATTAAAAATTTAGTAGTTAATTAGATAAGATATTGATTTTCCTATTTAGCACTTACCTATTTTCTCTCTCTCCCATTCCCCTCCCTATGACAAGTAGGTCCCACCTGTAATCCTCTTATTCCTAATTGGGAATTCCCCTTTTTGGCCCTTTCCTTTTTGGTACTTTCCCAAAATGGCTTTCCCTATTTGGCCTATTTCCCTTTTTGCCCCCTAACTCTTTCTAAATTCACCCTCTCTCGGACACTCCTCCCCTTTCCTCTCACTGTCCCCCTTCCTCAATCCGCCAGCAAAGCCCCCTCCAGCCAATTCCCTCCGCCACCTTCCTCCCCCTACTCCCTTTGCTCCGTTTTCACTGTCATTGTCATGTCCGCCGAACATCGTCACACGCACGCCACGGAGCCAAGACCATCCCCACGTCGTCGTCGCCGCCTCCTCTCATCGGCTGCCGGCGACATGCCCCTTCTCCGCCCGGCCTCGGCCGTGCCGCGGCCTCCTCGCCCACTCCACCCTCGCCATCGCCACCCCAACCCTCCTCACCCCATGATGCTAGTGACCGCCGCCTCCTCCTACCTCTTTGGTGACCGGATTCGCCGCCGCCGCCGCCCCCTTCCGCATGCCGCCGAGCTCATCGCCGCCCCTCTCCGACCGACCAACTCCCACCCCCGAGTTCCTCATCCTCCCCTCTCTCCTTCCCTTCCTCCTCACCACTGAGCCACCACTCATGGGATCGCCATGTGTTGGGTACCCTCTCTGCTGCTGCCCTGCGGGTGGTGATGGTCGAACCCCATTGTCGCTGCCTCCTGCTGCCTGCCGGGCAGAGAGGCCGACCGCCACGCCAGCACCCCGCTTCTCCTACAGGCCACGCCATGTGCCTGGTGGGCTACCTCCCGCTTCTTGCCCTCTCATGCAGTGGGCAGTGCCAGCCATTTCCGCTCTGCCTCGTCTTGGTTGGGCATGTATTTCATTCGCGTGCACCACACGCCATCGCCAGTGGGCAGCGTGCGTGTGGGCTACACCTCACCGCCCACCTGCTGCGTGTCCGCAGCGTCTTGCTGGCTCCACGCTAGGTCGCCACGCCACTGGGCCACCCTCCCACGGCGACTAGGCCAAGCCGAGCCGACCTGTCTCTTTTCCCTTTTCTAATTAATTTTAGATAGAAAAATTTGTAGATTTTATATATTTAAAAATATAAATCCAAAATCAGTGAAATAAATTTCTAAAAATTCTTTAAAATGTGAACTTTAATTTAAAAATATTATTTGCATACTTTCGTGCATAATAAAGCATGGTTTCATAAATGCAAGATCATTAATCAATCCTACTTAATTATGCCAAATGAAAATAAATTAATAATTTCTAAAATTGTTAAATAAAATAAATATTTATTTTATGAAATTAGTTTTTCTGCATTTCCCCTTTAAAAAGAAATATCTTTGCCACATATGAATATTAGTTAAATTCCATGAGGAATAGGATTTTCAAAATTTATAAAATAAAGTAAAATAAAATTTACACAGGTTTCAATTTAAAATACCACCATCATGTTTATGCATATCCCTTTGCGTGCATAATTTTATTTTTTTGTTGTTTTAAATGTGTGTTGTTTGCCCTCGTTAGATTCGACCGAATCCGTACCTGGAACCGAAGCTTACGACGGGCAGGAGTACGACTACAATCACGGCAAGTCACTGTTGACACTATCCCCCAAATTATCAATTGATCATATTGTCACCTAGTTTTTAAAATGCTTTATTAGAATTGTTAAATTGCATGGCTATGTTAACCTAAGCTGCTATTTAGGTAGGGTGTTTAGCTATGTGACTAATACACTTTAATTAATGTCTTATAATCCAAACCCTCGATAGACTTAGGTTATTACTTGCTTGATTATCGTCAATTGTCTTGACTAGTCATTTAATCCTGCTTAGCTATGCTGTAAGTACTTAATAATTTATTTCATCTGATTCACATTGAAACCTCTATTGCCAAAAATTCATTGAATGACAGTAGTGAGTGCTACTGTTGGGAAAACTGTTAGGCAGGTAGCGGGTATGTTACCAGGGTTTTGAAAAGCAAAATGCTTTGAAAATTTGATTGGAGTGGATGGTTATCTGGCTGGTGCAGTAAGCACGAGACCTGGGTCCAGTGTAGGGACCACCCTAGTCTCTAAGGATCGATACCTTGTGGTTGTCAAGACTAAGTACAACAGTGCGACCATGAGTGCTTGTATGGGCAGGCCCTGGCTGAGTACCTTTCAAACTCTTGGTTTGAATATCCCGTGTGGTGGAGTAGGTGCGGAGAAACCGTTGACCCTACCGGCTCAAGAGGGGGCTTCAGCCAACTAGAGAAACCAGCACTATGGTGGAAACCTTAGAGAGGATGCTAACCAAGAGCTAGACTGTTAAAAGCTTTGTCGTGATGACCTCCGACGGGAGAGAATCATGTCTCATGTGTAAAGCGTGCTACCTCTGCAGAGTATAAAAACTTTCTAGAAAGCCGTGCCCATAGTTAAGGGCGGATGACGGTGGTGTGGTCACAATGGTAGTTTTCTCCCCTCTATTTCTAAAAGGCTTAAAGAGAAAACCGGCAGGTGCCGAGTTTGTTTTGGGAGCCTGCGACAGGAAGTAGTGAGGAAATGATTTTCGATGAAACCGCGGTTGGTGCCGTGAGATAGCCAGGTTTGGGTAAAAGCCGATGGGTGCCGGAGTTTGGAAAAGATTATTAAATTGTTTTGATGAAAACACATCTCTTTCCTAAATTGCCTTTCCAAAACTTTAAGCGAACTTTTACAAACTGGCTTTCCGCAAACAAACCCCTAACCCCCTTTGTCTAAGCCATGCATGTTCATACGTCAATTGACTTGCGAGTATTTGCACTAATACTCACCCTTGCGCTCTGCCGCGAGGCTGCGCATTCCAACGCGTAGGTTCGGAGTACCCGTGCTACCCTGAAGATGGCGATCCCGAGGCCTACAACTTCGCCGGCAGATTCCAGGATGAAGAGTTCACTGATGCCTAGGACTGCATTCCTCCAGTTCTGCCTGTGGGGAAATGTTTTGGTTTTATCTGATTTTATGGAGATATTTTGAGGCCTTAGCTGCCTATGTAAGACTTTCGCTTTTGTAAGGCCGTCGAGCCGAACTAATGTAACCACGCTATGTGGCGCACTCTGATGTAAATTTATGTAAATTAATCGTCATGGTCGTGATTCCAAGTTCTGTTATCTGTGTGTACTAGCTACTGATCCAGGGACTAGTACAGGTAAAGCACAGGTGGGGCCCACCTCCACAAGGAAGCAGAGGGGTCCCGACACAGAGAGAGGACATGTTCGAAGAGACAAGAGATAGAGAGAGGATGTGGCAGACATGTCAGCTAAACCAAGCCACATGAGCGAGAATTGCACAAAAACATCTAGTTGACTGGTCAAAGAACTATTTCAGTTCAATTTTGCTACTCAGGGAACCACTCACGTTTGGTTACCCTTTGTGTTTCTGTAAATGGTAAAGTGGAGAGCTATTTTAATAGTTAATTGGGAGTTAGACAGGGTGATCCTATTTCTCCTTTTCTTTTTAATATTGCAGCTGATTGTCTTAGTAAAATGATTTATAATGCTTAGAAGGCAGGTTATATTTATGGTCTTGCTAGAAACTTTTTTCATCAAGGGATAGTAAAATTACAATATGCTGACGATACTATTTTCTGTCTTCAAAATGATGTGGATGGAGCTAGAAATATGAAATTTCTTTTATCAGTTTATGAGAGTTTGTCTGGGTTGAAAATAAATTTTTTTAAAAGTGAAGTGATTACTATTAATGGAGACAATGAGCTAGATAAGGTTTATTCTGATATCTTCACCTGTGTGGTGGGTAGCTTCCCTATTAGATATCTAGAAATGTCAATTAGTTGTAAGAAGGTTCTGTGCAAAGATTGGGATTTTTTGATTTCTAAAATTGAAAACAAATTGGCTAGGTGGAGGAGTTCTTCACTTTCTCTAGGAGGTAGACTGACCCTGTTGAATGCTTGTCTTTCCAGTGTTCCTTTGTATTTCATGTCCCTGTTTCGATTACCAAAAATGGTTATGGATAATATAGACCGGATCAGAAGAGCATTCTTATGGCAGGGGATTGAAAAGAAAAAGAAATATCATCTAGTAAGGTGGGGGGAAAATTTGCTTGCATAAAATAAAGGAGGCTTGGGAGTTAGGGATTTAAGAGATGTTAATATTAGTCTGCTTACTAAATGGTGGTGGAAATTAGATTCTCAGGATGGTATGTGGCAAGATTTAGTTAGACAAAAGTATGTTAGGAATAGACCTCTTTATCAGGTTAAAAATTCTGGCTTTGATTCTGTTATTTGGAAAAATATTCTATCTGTGAAGGAGATTTATTTCAAGAAAAGAAAGATGCTGGTTAGAGATGGGGAACTTACAAATTTCTGGGGGGATGTGTGGCTCTATGATATTCCTCTGCTAGTTAAATGCCCTGGTGTCTTTGCTACACGTATGGATAAGAACTGTTTTGTTTTGAAAGCTAAGAATTTAGGCTGGGTTATTCCTTTCTATAGAACTTTATGTGCGGAAGATCAAGTGTTGTGGGACAATATTGTGATTCAATGTCAACATTTTAATTTTGAAGAGGGTGTGGACACTGGTTGTTGGATTGGTAATAATAATAACGGGTTTTCGGTGGCTGCTATGTTTAAGTCTGTTTCTCACAATGATGTGCTGAAAGATGAACTGAGTTGTAAGATTTGGAAGTGTTATGCACCTCTTAAGGTGAAGATATTTGGCTGGCTAGTGAAACAGGATGCTATTTTGACTAAAAATAATCTTAGAAAAAAACTGGCTGGGTAATACTTGTTGTGTTTTTTGTAATCAAGTGGAGACTTGTGATCATTTATTTTTTGGTTGTGCTATTAGTAGATCGGCGTGGAATGTTATTGCAGTTTGTTTCAACTCGGGCTTTAGACCTAGTTCAGTGCTTTTAGTTGGTTTACGGATGTGTTAAGATTGGATAACAAGCTGAGTGGCACTTGTATTCTAGCGTTGTGTTGGGCGATTTGGAAGATTAGAAATAAAGCTTGTTTTGAGGGGTTAAAGTTTGGTCTCCTTTTAATGCTTTACATATGGTATGTGCGTTTATCTTATTTTGGGCAGGACTTGGATGTGAAGATGACAAACAGCGACTTAAAACTGGGGTGGAAAAGGTTTTGGATGTGATGAAAAATCTGGAAAAGGCTGGAGGTGGAGGGCTGCTTCGTCTCCACAATGTTGATCCGGGGGACAGTTAAGAGTAGTTGGGAAGCAGTTTAGGAATGGTTGGGCATTTTGAGTAGTTGGGGCTTGTTTTGGTGGGTTGTTATCTTATTCTGAACTGTAAGAGTCAGGATCTTTTGTTGAGGTATTCTGGGGGTATTTTGTTGGTCCTTTTTTTTGTTTTCATTGCTAAGGGGGCGTAAGCTGGATGTTGCAAAATCGATGATGATACGATTACGATGGTTGAACGTTGATTGGTTGTATTTCCGTTATTCGTAATGGAAATGGGGTTTCAGCCCCTTAAGCAAAAATTGATTCCCGACCGATGGACGAGGGACCAAATAGATTCGCTGACGGCTGTCCACGTGGACCAATTAGTCACCCACGAGCAGCACCAGTGTACGATACGTTAGGTGCACGCAGCAGCGTATCCTCCGCGCGCACCCGTCCAGCCTTTCCTACCGTGCGCATCAGCCATCAGGCATCAGAACGGGAGCCCCAAATTAATTTGCCTTTTTCCGAACTAAAAAAGTAGAAATCGAGTGAAGAATTTCATTGGCCGAAATTTTTAGCCGCACGCCACCGCGACCTTCGCTTCCGCCTCCGGTCTCCGCCTCGGTCCTCCCCCATCTGCTCGGAGCTCCCGAATCCCGGGACGACCCGCCTCCTCGTCCGATCAGCGCCGCCGCCGCCGCCGCCGGTCGGGGTCCTTCCTTCCTCCTGCGGCGGCTAGAGATGGACGGCGCAGGAGGAGGGGCGGCGCACGGGCACGGCTCCCGGAGGAACATCTCCTCCTCCTCCGGCTCCAGGAGGAGGGGCCCGCCGGCGGAGAACGGCCACGACGCCGCCGGCAGGAGGTCCTCCACCTCCGTCTCCCGGACCTTGTCGTACGGATTCCTCGCTCCGTCCCGTTTGATTTGTTTCTACGCTGTTGATGTTGTTGTTTGGATTGGGCGATGCTGTCTGGATTCAAGGATCTAAGGCGTCGGCCTTGCGCGTCTCGCTTAGTTTGCTGCTTAGCTTTAGGCTATATTTGATTCGATTCGACGGAATCGCCGCTGCTTGGGACATTTGATCAGTATTCGATGTAGTTGCTTCGGTTTGCAACAGAAAGTGCCAGATCCCATTGATTCGGATCGACGATGTGCGTACGCATGGCATTGGAATTTATGTTACGTAAGCTGGACGCATTTCATTAACAAGCAAGCTTAGCTCCGACTAAGATTCTCAATCAAATTGGGATTCCTAAACCATGATTGTGCCACAAAATGAATAACGCCGACTAAGGCATTATTGAAACTAGGGGATTACTAAGAGTTCTCAATCAAACTGGGATTCGTAAACCATGATTGTGCTACAAAATGAATAACGCCGGCTCTAAGGCATTATTGAAACTAGGGGATTATAGCTGAAACATGCTTGCTGCCTCGCTTAATTTTCCTTAGGTCGATGACTGGGGAGAGAACTGTGAAGAGGCTGAGATTGTCCAAGGCATTGACGATACCGGATCACACAACTGTGTACGAGGCTTGCCGGAGGATGGCCGCACGCAGAGTTGACGCCGTGTTGCTGACGGACTCCAATGCTTTGCTCTGTGGGATCCTTACTGACAAGGTGATGGAGATGTTTCTTCACATCATCTGATCTAGTTGCTGGCTGGTAGACTTGTTTCTCACAACCTGCTGCTTTTTATCGGCTCGGATCAGGATATAACCACAAGGGTGATTGCTCGTGAATTGAAGCTAGAGGAGACACTAGTTTCAAAGATCATGACTAGAAATCCTCTCTTTGTTCTTTCTGACACACTTGCAGTTGAGGCATTGCAGAAGATGGTGCAAGGTGTGTGAATGTACTGGCAATATTTATCATACCTTCTTCACAGTTTTCTTAGCATTGCCTGAGAAGATATCGTTTTATTGCAGGTAAGTTCAGACATTTACCTGTTGTGGAGAATGGAGAGGTCATTGCACTTCTGGACATAGCCAAGTGTCTATATGATGCTATCGCACGAATGGAAAGAGCAGCTGAGAAAGGAAAAGCAATTGCTGCTGCTGTTGAGGGTGTAGAAAAGCACTGGGGAACATCTGTATCTGGTCTGTGTTTTTTACTTCTTCTTTTAGCATCTGACTTTTTATGTTTGTTTGGTATTGGTTACTTATCTAAAGTTTGTCTTTGCACACCTTTTATAATGCCATTGTAACCCTCTTCCTCGTTTACTTTGCAGGTCCTAATACTTTTATTGAAACTTTACGAGAGCGGATGTTTAGACCATCACTTTCTACCATTATTTCCGAGAATTCAAAGTAGGTAATATCCTATCTTTTTAAAATAAGTACCTTGAGCATTTGAAGAATTGAATTGCCATTTTACACCTACTTACTTATGAGCTGACCTCAACTTCTTAGAGTGGTCACTGTTGCACCAACTGACACAGTGTTGACAGCATCAAAAAAGATGCTTGAACTAAAAGTAAGTTCAGCAGTTGTGGCAATTGAAAACAAGCCTGGGGGAATTCTGACGTGAGTATCTTTTCTCAATGTAATTATACCAAAGGTACTTTTTACACTGGAATTGGTCTGAAAGCTACTTTCTTTCGTTTATCAGTTCTAGAGATATCTTGATGCGTGTTATAGCCCATAATCTTCCTCCTGAGTCTACCACAGTTGAGAAGGTAAATAAGTTGCAATGGGGATGTTTCACATTCTTCGATCTACTTGTCTTCTGTTCTTCTGTTTTTCATGTCTTCTGTTCTTCTGTTTTTCTATCATGTGATCATAATTAAAACTCCTTTCTTCAGGTCATGACTCAGAGCCCTGAATGTGGGACAGTTGACACTCCAATACTTGACGCCCTTCATATAATGCATGATGGGAAGTTTTTACATTTGCCTGTTTTAGACAGGGGTACGTCTATGAATTATGATCAAATTAGATCTAATTGAATTCTTTTGGAGTGCTATTAAATGGTAAAGATATTTCGTCTCTACCCAGATGGAAATGTTGTAACTGTTGTTGATGTCCTTCACATTACTCATGCTGCAATCGCAACGGTGAGCGACAATTTCCTTCTGATTGAATCTAGTTTGAAACAGTTTGCCATTTCTTGTGTGCACACATACCCTGGGCCTACTCTTGTGTCTGTACTTTTGATTGTAGAAGTGCGAACATTTGTTGACAATATGATAGTCCCCACAATTCTTGGTTATTCGGTATGCACCTTATACTGCTGATTGAATGCATTGTAATTAGTCGCAAACTGCAAGCTATATAAGTCACACGGACCATTAGGTAGTGTAGCATTGTAGCTTGTGTGCTGAAATTGCTACAGCTGGGCCTCACATGTCTAATTATTGCATTGTATTCAGGTTGGAAACAGTGGAGCGGCTGGAACCGAGGCAACATCTGCAATGATGCAGAGGTTCTGGGATT
Organism: Olyra latifolia; assembly: GCA_036346145.1. NCBI lineage: Eukaryota > Viridiplantae > Streptophyta > Magnoliopsida > Poales > Poaceae > Olyra > Olyra latifolia. The sequence goes on along the minus strand of CM070523.1, from coordinate 3,843,209 downwards.
CAGCGATGTCCATTGGACCCCTTGATGATGATGATGACTCTCGAAGGTTGGCATCTGATTTGCATCTTGTCATTCTGATGGAGCATGGTTTCATGTGACTGATTCTATTGGTGTTTTCTCAGTGAAGGTTCAACAAAAGTGGCGTCTGAGACAACAGATATAGGAAGATCAGCTTTTTATCCGGCTTCTGGTTTATCAAATACTTTTGGGTTCAAGATTCAGGACAAAAATGGGAGGATGCACAGATTTAACTGTGGTATGCATTCTTATCTTTGTTTCGTGGTATGAAGCAATTGTTTTTATCAATATACTTTCTGCCTTTTTTTCATTCTCAGTTTTATATTCTATTCTGAGTTTCACATGTGTTTCACATTTCAGAAACGAACAGCTTGGCAGACCTGATAACTTGTATTCTACAGAGAGTTGGTGATGACATCGATAGAAATAAGCTACCTCAAATTTTGGTACTGGCCAAACTCCCTCAACATGTAGTAAATACCCATATATGAGTACGCCAGTTCTCTAAGGTTTCTTTTCTTTCCTGATGACCTTTCACAGTATGAAGATGAGGATCATGATAAGGTCATACTTTCATCGGACAGTGACCTTGCAGCTGCTGTAGACCATGCAAGACAAATCGGTTGGAAGGTAACTTCGTTGTCCCGTAAAGATGTTATTTTCCCAGCCAAGGTTTGCTCATCTACGCTGTTCGTGCAGAGTTTAAGGTTGCACCTGGACTATGCGGGTGCTGGCCGCCGGAAGAGAGGGGGCGGTTCATCGGATTTTGAGTATGCTGGAAGGGACGCATGGGCTTCCGCGTACAGCGCCGTTGCCGCTGGGGCGGCTCTAGTCGCAGGCCTTGGTGTAATGGCGTACCTGAAAAGAGCAGGCGCGTAGCTTGCTGATACGAGAAATTGAGCACGCTTTCTTCTTGATACAGGCGTTACTAGACCGATCGGAATGATCAGAATGGCTGTTGTGTAATTAATTCTTTTTGGAAATCCGTAAAAATGTCACGGCAGTGGATTGACCGCCTACACATACGGAATACGGCGTTGATCTAGTATCGGTGGTCATCCATGATTGCCGACCATGCTTGTCACTACTGTACAGTGGATCACGGTTGTTCCTGTATGTTAATGGAACACCACCCATCAGATTGATTGATGCATGTGCTATTGAAGCTATGTGTTGCTCATTTTACGGGTTCATCCGCGAATTCCAAATTGTTTTGAGCTGAGCCTGAGCTATTCTGCTCACCTCTAGCTGTGCATGAAAGCACATGGAAATAAGGTGAAGCTGGGCCTCCTTAGCAAATGTTTTGTTCATAGCAGCCCACCCACCACAGGTAAAGCAACCCAGCATCTCAAAGCTCCAGGTGGGTTGCTGGGCAATGTATTGGAATTTTTTATTTTTTAAATCGAATTTTAAAAAATATTACGCCGTTTCGAAAAATAAAAAAGTAATTGCCTCCCGCCCAACCGTCGGGCGGCAACTAAATTCCCGCCCGACAGTCAGGTGGGATTTTTTTGCTTGCCCGACCGTTGGGTTGTAAATGCGCCGAGGAAATTCCGCCCAACTGTCGAGTAGGATTCTAAATAATTCACCCGACCATCGGGCGGGAATTGGGCATGGGGAAATCCCACCCGTTCAATAGGCGGGTATTGCGGCCATATAAGACGCGCTGCCGCTGGCTCCCCGCCGCATGCCGAGAGAGAGAGAAGGGAGAAAGGAAGGGAGGGAGAAAGAGAGGAAGGAAGAGAGAGAGAGAGAAAGAGGGAAAAAGAAGGAAAAGAAGGTAATTAGTTATTTAATTTTGTAATGTAGTATGAATAAAAAATTTGGTAGGTTAGCCATATGGACATTATATTGTATGTTTAGGTTAATTAGTTTAGGATATTGTTGGCGCTATTATTTATGGTAATTAGTACACAAAATTATTTAGGATAGGTTGTTAGGGCATTATTTAAGGTATGATTTAGGTTATTAGGGTAGGTTGTTAGGGCATGAATTAGGTTGTTATTTAGGGTAGGTTGTTAGGGCATTATTTAGGGTAATTTGTTTATGGCATTATATACGACATTATTTAGGGTAACACGTTTAGAAAAATTTGTTGGACATTATTTAAGGTAATATGTTTAGGACATTATGTATTAGAGTATTTGCGGCAAATTGTTTATTTTGAAATAATTTGCACCGAATGTCTTTTGTCCAGGAAGAATGTCGAAGAAATTATTTTTTGAGATTTACTATGGAGATGTAGAGGTTATGTATGGCCCAAGTGGGATAGATCTTAGTTTGTTTCGTTCAGTTACACTAGGGATATCGAGATCAAGGGAAAGGACATTTAGTGGGTTGTATAACTGGCTAATAAGGACGTTAGAACTGAACCCGGATGAACATGTGATCAACATCAGTATTGTGGTCAGTCATGTTAGGGAAGGGTTTTTTGGGAGTTGCTTCCGATCAGGTCTACTAGGAACTGGAGATGCTGTGGAGATTACGACTGCATGCGGTCTCCCCTTAGCGTTGCTTGCCTAGGTGGAGCTGAAACAACTAGTGAGCTCAAAACGAGACCAGTGAGGAAGGGGCAAAGTGGGTAGAGGAGGCTGTGGGGCTAGAGATCACGTCGCAAGATGTAGGGCAACGTTGGGATACAGCGGAGAGAGAAGGTATGTAGGGAACAACACTGAGCCGATGGGTGCGGCGGATGAAGGGAAAGAAATTAAGGCAATAGTAGACGACATGGAGGCGAAAGATGCAGAGCATGAGCAAGTCCTCAATGAGGACATGTCAGATGATGAGGCAGTTGTTGGACACAACGTTGTGCCGAATGAGTGGAACTCGTACAACTTTTAAGATTTACATGTCCATGAAGGTGCAAGCACGACATGGGATTACCACGAGAACAAGGTGTTGAAAAATCCATATATCCTACCAAGGAAGCTGTTATGGATGCTATGAAGTACTGGACACTGTCGCTTAGGAGGAAATTTAGGGTGCAGAAGTCTAGTAAAAGCGTGTACAATGTCAAGTGCATGGTGTCTGGCTGTCCTTGGTGGGTTCATGCCTTCAAAGGAAAGTGGATGGATTACTGGATGTGTTCTATCATGACAGAGCACAATTGTCAGTTGGAAGAAGAGCAACAAAAACATAGGAACCTGAATTCAACCTTCGTAGCGGTGGTCATGTATTCACAAATAGTGAATAACATCAACTATGAGCATCGTTCCATAATCCAAGCAATGGAGGAATAATTTCAGTACAAGATCAAGTATCCGATAGCATGGAGGGCAAAGCAAAAGACCTTGAAGATGCGGTTTGGCACATATGAAGCATCATACGCGAACCTCCCAGCCATGTTGAAGACCACAAAGAGAAGGAATGCAGGGACGTACTACGATATTAAGGAGTACTCTGCGTCTGGCCCAGACATTGGCAAGTGGGTTTTGCAGCGGGCATTCTTTGCTTTGGGACCGTGTATAAATGTCTTTAGGTATTGTCGTCCTGTTAGGCCGAACGGCTAGTCTGTGCTCGATTACCTCCCTTAGGACTCCGGACATGTCGGATGGTTCCTACGCGAACACGTCTGCGTTAGCTCGGAGGAAGGCGACGAGCTCGAGTTCCTATTTGGACTCGAGGTTGGCCCCTACATGGACGACCACGGCCGGGTCATCCTCAGAGAGGGGGACTACCTTGGTGGGCTCCTACGGCTGCAGGGCCACCTTGGGGCGGACCGGCGGCCGATCGGCCCTAGCTGGGCTGCGCTCTAGGAGCTGTCCGATCATCGCCAGGGCGCTCTCATCACAGGCCATGATAGCCTTGTGGCTGTCCTTGATCGTGATGACCCCGTGAGAGGCCAGCATCTTTAGGCAGTGGTACCCGTGGTGGGTAGCCGCCATGAACTTGGACAACGCGGGGCGTCCAAGAATGACGTTGTACGGAAGCTCGGATTCTACCACCTCGAAGGTGACATACTCCGTCCAAAAATTCTGAGGGGTCCCGAACGTTACGGGCAACACGATCTGCCCGATCGGTTGTAGGGACGACCCCGGGACAATGCCATAGAAAGGAATGGCTATGTCCTTGATCTTGGACCGCGGAACTTGCATCTGCTCCAGGACCTGAGCGGTGATGATGTCCAGGGAGCTTCCGCCGTCCACCAGCACACGATTGACTCGCGTGTTGCTGATGGCCGGACAAAGCACCAGCGGCAAGCGCTGAGGCCTTGTCATTCCGGTGGGACAGTCGTCCCCGGGGAAGGCGATCGATTGGTGAGACCACCGCATGGGTGCGTCTCCGGGCTTACCCTTTCCGAGGTGGTAAACCTCTCGGCGTGACCTTAAACTTCGCGTCATGAGTCAAGAGGACGCGCCGCCGAAGATCACGGCGACGTGCGCGCGAGCCTCCTAGAAGGTGTCGCCGTGGCCACCCTGGGGTGCCCGATCGTCCGGCACTCTGTTGTCGAGGAGTTCGGGCATAGGCCCACGTCCGGCGTAGAAGTCCTCCAACCGCGCCGCCCACATCCTGCAATTACGCAGGTCGTGGCCGTACTGCCGATGGAGAAGGCAGTAGCGGTTGTTAGGAGGTTAGCCTGGGCGGTCGGCCGGGTGGGAGCTCGTCCCCGCTCTGGCGAGCACCCAGCCATTTCCGCCACTGCCGGGCGGCTGGCCGTGGAGGCGGCCGCTCAGGGGGAGCGGGCCTCTCGGGCTCCACCGCCGCGACGTAGTTCGGGGCGGCGGGCTCCTCCTCCTCCTTCTTCTTCTTCTTCTTCTTCTCAGTGTCGCCCTTCTCGGCGTCTGTGCCAGTCCAGGCCGCCATCTTCTCCTCCGTTCTGCCTCTCTTGCGCTCCACCTCCTTGGAGGCGTTGATGTATCCCTCCGCGGCACAAAATAAATCGGCCGCGGTGTGGACCGGATGGAGCTCAAGGTCCTCGGTAAAACGGGTATTTCGAACCCCCTCCTTGAAGGCCTCGACGATGGCCTCTCGGAGATCGACGGAATGGTGTTGCGTTCCTGGACGAACCTGCGGACGTAGTTCTGCAGGCCTTCACCCGCCCTCTGGACCACGAGCTTGAGGTCCTGGGGCTTTCTAGGACGCGCGTAGTAGCCTTGGAAGTTCGTCCGGAGCGCTTCTTGCAGCTGTTCCCAGCTACATATAGAACCTCGGCGCTGGTTAAAGAGCCAGGTTCAGGCCATTCCCTCCAAGACTGTAGGGAAGTAGTTGACCATGACGGCGTCATTACCGTCTGTGGCCAAGATGGTGGTAGTATAGACGGCGAGATATTCATCGGGATTCTTGCTCTCGTCGAACTTCTCGATATTCCCGGGCTTGAACTTACGAGACTAAGGAGTCTCGCGCAAAGCCCGAGAGAAGGCCGAACATTCTGGGGCGGCCCCGTTGTTTCCAACGGGGGGCCTCCCACCTGGAAGCGGCCCGAGGCGGAAAAATACTCCGCCTGGGGTGCGCTGGGGAGCACCATCAGTTGTGGACGTGGATGCCTGCCGACGCGATCGAACGCTCTGGCCGCGCCGCCTTAAGGTGCCACTGGTGTGCGACTGGGCCTGGAGGTGCTCGCCGAGATCCGCGGCAAGCTCCTCTAGGCCATCCGCAACTGCAGCGCCTAGGTCGGCCATAGTGAATCCACATGGATTCTTCTCTAGGTCACGCATGACCTGGGCAATCGCCCTAACCCGTTGCTGACTGCGCAGAACTGGGTTGGTGATGGTAGTAGTGGCCGAGGGCGCGCGTGCGGCGCGAGTGGCGGGCGTCGGTCCGGTAGGCCTACGACGGATGTCCGCCAAAGTCCGCCCGACCGACCCAGCGAAGAGACTCCGAGCGGTCTCACGCCGTTGGTGCTCCTCGCCTAGGTCGGCGCGCGTTTGGTGCGGGTCACTCCGCCTGACACCACGAAGACGTGGCGTGAGGCGGGTTCCCGTGAGGGGGACATGTCGGTGTCGCCCACGGAGGTGGTGCCGTCGGCACCCTCAACCACCTTGGGCACACGCTAGTCCGCTGCCTGCCCTGACGAGCCGGGGCGCCAGTTACGCGCGTAGGACCGATCCTCCTCTTCGAACAAGACCGCGAATGTGCGCGGTCTGTCCGGCTGCGGCACTGGTGGCGGTGCCTCCAGTCCCTCCATGAGGGTTTCGCTGACGTGAGTCAGCGAAGTGCCGCCCTCGCCGGGCAATGCTATGGGGCGAACAGCTGCTCCCGAGGTGGGCGATGCCTCCACCTCCATCTCGTCAGCCTGAGCATCGGTGAGGAAACCAGCTTGCCATCTTTCATACGACTCGTTGACGTCGTCGAGATCATCGCAGTCGTCGAAGTTGAGGTCTATTCCCTCGTCGTCGTCGTATGACAACAAGGCCATCCTTGACTAGATCGAGGGAAGAAGACCGTAATCGGGCCCCACGGTGGGCGCCAGCTGTCGGCGACCGGGAGGCGAGCCTCCGCGGGCCGATGAGCAAGAGGAAGGTGGGAGCGAGGCCCGAGGGCGGTCCTGTCCCCTAGACCGAGGCCCGGCCGCTGGCCGGGCGCCGCCGAGGGAAAGGAAGATGTCCCGACACGGTTGGACGCGCCGAGCCTGGGGTGACGCGGAGATTTTTTATCTTGGTTCGGGCCTCCACTGCCGGATAACAGCCCTACGTCCAGTCTTCGTTTAATGCCAAGCTTAAACGAGTACAAGGGGGTGAGGCCGGGCTTCGGAAAACTCGGGCTCGAGTACAATAAGTGCTCAAGCCACTATGTGTATGTTCCTACTTTACCTGGGGGCGAAGAACTACCGCTTGGAACTAGAGCTCCTACGCGAGTGCAAGTGCTCCTGTTGCCCTTCTACCAACGCATGCCTTGGTTGTGGCCTGTGCGTCCCCTTTTATAGGCGGCTCCCGGCCACTGTAGCTTGACTTTGGTCTGTTGTGATGCGCCGAGTTATCCTCCGGTCACTAGCCATCCTCTTCTGTTTTTGCCGTGCTGGGGCGTGGTGGACGTGCAAGGACCGCCGGATATTCGGGAGTATCTCCTCATTCTTCCCAAATCGCCGTTCGGACCGCTACCCGGCAATACGTGTCTTTCTTTATGGGGCGGATGATAAGCTGACCGCTTGACGTGACGCAAGCCACTAACTTGCCGGTGGCTTGTGTCAGGCGTGCCTTGGAACTGTGGTCACATTTAACTCGCGGTGACCTACGGGATCCGCAGCGTGCCGGTGCGCGACGCAGCGCAGTTAGCCTTGGGTCCCGAGCCCCGGGCTTCGGAAGCTCGGGGAGGGCGAGCGACTTGTGCCCTGAAGTGGGGAGGCTCGGGCGCAAACTTGCCAAGCTCGGACGTGAGCTTACCAAGCTCGGGCGTACTTCCCGTGGAGCCGGAGGTAAGTTAGTGGGCCGTATCTTCATGGGGCACGTACTTTCCCCAACACCTTCGTTGTGCAGTGGTTTGACCATGTGCGTGAGGGGTTCACTGGTCGCAGGTTCTACCGATGTCCTGATTACCACGTAAGTTCGCGCCCATTTATGTTAGATTTTTGTGATTACTATTTACTTATCATTTCTTCTACCATCAGTTACCAAACGTTACGTGCGGTTGGACTCGCTGGATAGATGAACCATACCCGGCAGCCTATACCTACGTAATATACCTGCACGCAAAAATCACCCGCTTATAGGCTAGACTGGATGCCACAGGAGGGCCAGCGCAACCAACAAGTCAGCAGAGGTCTATGCGGCCTCGCAGGCAGTCTATGCCGGCACGTCAAACACACAACCAGTCGGTCCTTGACCAATACTATCGGCCGAACCGTTCTAGTCAAGACCACTGGACCCCTGTTGCTCCACGGGCATCGAACTGAGTCCTGTGGGCTCTAGTAGTGAGCACGCCGCATATTTCCTATGAGTATTTTTGAAAAAAGATTTTAAAAAATATTAAATAAAAATATTTTTCTAAATCCTGCCCGTTAGTTGGGCGGGATGAAATGCCGCCCGACAGTCAGGCGGGATTTAAATCTCGCCCAACAAACGGGCGGGAATTAAATCCCGCCCAACCAACGGGCGAGACATTATAAACCGCTCGACGGACAGGCTAGATTTATTTCCCGCCCGACGGTTGGGCGGGAGGCGATTAGTTTTTTTATTTTTCAAATCAGCGTATTTTTTTTTTTTCAAATTTCGATTTAAAAAATATAAAAATTAAAAAATTCCAATGTATTGACTATCGAGCCGATGGTATTCGGCAAATGAAGGAACATTGCAGATGGCCTTGGTGGACCTAGGATCGTGGGCAAATGAGATCCACCGCAAGACAGGGAACGGCAGGCATTTACGTCTATTTCATCGAAAGTTGCGCGCGCGAAGCTCAACTTAAAATATTTTCATTTCATGTGATTGCTGTGAGTCACTGGGTGAAGAGCGACCACCTAGCTATAAGCTCTGCACACCCATGGTCCATCGTCGTCCACAACTCATGACTCATGAGTGGCCCAAGAACAAGGTCAGGCTCAGGTACAGGCAGGCCTTCACCACGAGCAGGAGCCCACGTTCTGAGTGGGCCCAGGCTGATGGCGTGCACTACAGCTAGCCCGATCGCCTTTGACCGTTGGTGGTATCACGCTGCTATGAGACAGATTGAGTGAATATAAGAGATGGTATTTAGTTGACTGTATGATATGAACCAAGTACCAAACACCCTATTGATGTGGCACAAGAAGTGCGTCCGATGTTTGAGCCTCTAGCAAAAACGGCAGGGCCCGGCTTGCAGGTTCTCTAGCATGTTCTAAAAAATTGAATCTCTCTATACTTTTCTCTAAACCAATATTTCTTCTCTATATTGTCATCCTCTCCAACAAAGTCTCTATCATAAAAAAAATATAGAGACAAGAGAGAGAATATCTAAATTTAGAGACTCAGAGATAAAATTTCTAAATTTAGAAACTGACGTAGAGACTCTATTGGAGTGGTATAGGAACCGAGAGTCTCTGAGACATTGTTCGGAGTGGCTTGGTTTAGCTTTAAAGTTTAAACCTATTTAAATTAAAAAGTTGAACGCTTTGAATTTTTTAGTCTAGTTTTTTTAATCATGAAGTCACGTTTAAAAACTTTTAAAAATAACAAATGAAGCAGGCTTGTTTTGAGAAGTAGTTCAAAGAATCTCTCAAAGTCCAACTTATTTATTCAGCTCAGCCACTTCAAATATGCTTTAAATATAGAGAATATTCTCTTTTAGAGACCTAGCTCAGCCACTTCAAATATGCTTTAAATATAGAGAATATTCTCTTTTAGAGACCTGCTGGCCATAAGATACGCACAAGCTTGAGCTACCCAGTGCTAATTTCCTTGCTCCCATGCGCACCCCGGCCGTCCGTGCCATGGCAGGGATGTAATATGAGGCCACTCTGGCCTACTATCATAGATACAGATGGTCCCACATGTCAGTGAGAAGGAGTGACAAATAAACGAACCAAATTCAATAGCGTAAGTGCGGATATATATATATATATATAATGGAAGTAATTTCCGGTCTCTGCATCAACCAGAGGCGCATATAGCCATCACACGACCAAAAGGTAAACACTTATTACATATAAAGTATTAAAACCAAAACAAGATGACGAACTATTGTCACGCTAAGACAAGAAAACAAAAAGGTAACAATCTTTCGTGTCATTACAAATTAACCAAACGATCCGTCCATTAGGCAGCTATAAACAGCCCGAGCTACGCATGACGTCCTAACTATACCTTAATTAATTTCTACCTAAACAAAAACCCAATCATTACGCTACTCTGTCTCCTTAAATCATGATTAAAAAGGGCTGATTTTAACTTCCATAACCAGCGAAATATGCATTTCTTGGCGGCACATGCAGGGGCGGACTTCTGTTAAGTTGGTGCGATGAGATGGTTAATTGTATGTGCATTTCGTTGGTGTGATGAGGTTCATGGTTCTTATATAGTATCATAGTCAGAGTTCAACTTATCGTTTTGGGAGCAAAAATCGGTCACTGCCGGATCACGATTTGCCGCGATTTGCCGTGGCAAATCGCGATAAATCGGTCAAAATTTGAGTTTTGAAATTTGAATCAAAAGAGGTTTGCCGAAACCGAAAAATCGTGCGAAAACTCGGCAAACCGACCCGGATCGTCGGCAAATCGCTCGGCAACCTCGGCAAATCGTGGCTCACTGGAAAAAAGGCAAATCGTTCGATTAAGTCGGCAAATCGAACGGAATTTGCGGAAAATCGCTTGGCCGGTGGGAAAAATTGAGAAAAATGTTTATGGTGCGAAAAATGGTAAAAATTATTTCAAAAATGAAAATGGTGAGGCATGACTTTTTGTAATTATGTAACATTTAATCAACATTTCAAATTATTAGAAAAATCGCTTTGAAACTTTGTATGGTGCGGAAAAATGGTAAAAATTGATTTAAAATTATGTAAATGGTAGGCATGACTTTTGGTAATTATTTAACCATTAGGCAACATTGGAAATTATGTAAAATGTTAGGAAATGAATTTTTTGAAAATTTCGGCATGACCTTTGCTAAATTTATATGTATTTCATGTATCTATTTGACGAAAACAATTCATTGCATAGATAAATTCATATGTACTCAATAAAGCAGGGGACAGCGTGAATGCGTGATTCCCGTGTAGTACAAATCAATAAAGCAGCTTTCCTGTTTTCTAATTTTTCATGATTTAAATCCAAATTTCTACATGATTCCGATGTTGTTTTTGATTTTTTTTTTTACCATTGCCTTCATATAGATAAGTAAAATTTTTGAGATTTTTTGGGGATTTTTTTTGAATTTTTTAAATTCAAAACCAAAATTTGAATTCGGGGACGATTTGCCGTTGCCGTCCCGGGTCGGCACGTCGATTTGCCGCGGCAAATCGACGGCAAGCCACGGCAAATGTAACCCTGATTCATAGTATGTCGTATTGGTGGAAAGGAAGTGATGGTTCATGGTTCATGCATATAAGGAATATTTACTATTTACGCTGTCTAGCGTGGTTCCAGCATTTTGCCCAACCATCTTGTGAAATTCTATTTCATCCCGTTTTCTTCCATCAACCAAACACAGGATCGAGGTTGTAGTCCTATCCATAATTCCAAATCCCACGGAAAATCGCTAAATCATTGGTCAGTGGAATCGGTATCCCGTCCCAAAAAACCATCCAAATTTAGAATTTCAAATTAAACTTTAAAATCAGGCAAAAAAAAATCATCAAAAATTTCTAAAGGTACTACAAACGTGTTTAAAGAGGATGACGCGAAAAACTTTTTAAAAAACTAAATTTTCATACAGATTTTGTGGTTATCGGTGTGGGATTAGTTTGTGCATTCTGTCGAACGTCTTGTGGGCACGTCATAGCCGAGCTCTCTGCCCACCGTGGCTGTGCTCCTCCGATGGCGCTGCGCCCCCGCCGTCCCCACGCCCTGCTTGCGCTGTCCTAGTGCCGCTCCCGCATCGTCCTAGCTCCTTGCCTGGCACCGCGTCGCGAGCACGCCCTTGCCGTGCCTAAGCGCGCTCCCGACCACCCGTGCAGGAGAGGGAAAGGGGGTAGAGGAAGAGAGAGAGATAGGGTTTCTTCCACGGAGAAACAAGAGGAAAGTCGGGAGGGACGGAAAAACGGACTCACTGGAAAACCGAGTGGATGTCTGCGCACATTTCTCGAGAAAACTGAACAGTTTTTTTGGAAAAACTGATGGTTTTTCAAGAAAGAAAAAATTGATCGGTTTTTCGAGGATTTCCTAGGATTGCTCATAAAAACCGTTCGACTTTTTGGTAAACCCTAGTGATTTCCTCTTTTTGGCACCCTCCATTCGATTTAAATTTCAAAACACAAAATTTGATTGAATTTTAATAGAAAATCGCGGGGAATCGAAAATCGAGCATGAGCGAAATTTGAGTGGAAAACAATTTTTGAAACCCTCATCCAAGCCAAATTACAACACAAGAGAGGGTGGCCTTGACATCAACTATAAATTAGGGTAACTATAAACTAGGTTGTGGCCCCAACTGGATAAGACACAAGAGGTGCACTTGCACCGCGTGCGTGGCCTTTACATCAACTATAAATAAATTATTACGGTAACAATTCTACATGGTTCACTGCATGGCCATCCTTTCGCCTCCTGAATTCGGCCTATGTTAACATGTAAGGGACTGTTTTTTTGGGCGGTTGCGTTTGCGTTTAAGCTGGAAATTTGTTATTTTCGTATAAGCCAAACGCTTTGACGTTTCGTAACCAATTTTTGTAGATCTTACTATTTCTTCAACTAGCTCTCAAAACTATTTTTTCTATAATTTTTTGATCTTTCGGATGTCCTTATCGAGGGGCTACAAATTTCTAGTTTAAACGCAAACGCAACCGCAACCGCCCAAAAAAAACAGTCCCTAAGTCCTTGGCGCGCATTTGGCCCCTTTGAAATCTCGGAGCTCAGCCACTGGGCATGCACGGGGAATTTCAGTCCATTCTGTTCATCTCAGCAAGGTAAATGCCTGAATGCACGGTAAATTATAAGTAAGTGGTCGCTCCAACTTGTTCTTCGATCGATCCGGTCTCCGGTCCCCTCCTCGCCCAGTCGCCTAGAGAATGGATCGGAGGAGCACGAATTCAGTAGTAGTTAATTAACAACAGATCAAGCTGATCGACGGCATGGACCGTACGTCCGCCTGCGCCTTTAAATCCACTGTCGACGACTGACATCGATCGATGCCATGAAAACATCGTACATATGTCGTATACGTCGCCACCTAGCATGCGTTTGTCCTACTCCTTGGGCCCTGCTTCTTAATTTTGCCGCCACTGACCATTGACCATGGATCTTTTTAATGCGGGAGGTCCAGCAGGCAGCTGATGTAAACTTACGTAGCTTCCGCGGGAGTTCATGTATGATTCCATCCTCCGTGATACTATTCACCGTATACTTTAAAATATTCTCTCTATCTTCTAAAATTCCTTCACACTTTACATTAAATCCTCTAAAACATCCGTTCTTTGAGCAGCTCCCCTATCTCTAAAACATCAAATAAACAGTGTTTTGTATGACCTACTAGGATGCTCTTAGTGAGGGATCGAGAGACATGTTATGTGATTTACTAATTGTCATATTTGCTGATTTCTACTACTATAAAGAGTATAGTGGTGAGTGGTACGTTGTTTTCAAATTAATTGTAATAATTGTTTGCTATCTAATACGATTGCATTGCTTATTTGTGATCTTTCATGCATGCTCACTCTATCCATATATTTTTTATATATCAAATCATCATGGTTCCATACCATAATTAAACTTTCCTTCTTATCTTTTAACTTAATTGTTAACCGTACATACAACGAGATATACGATTGAATAATTGTATTTCATGAACACATTCATCGGCCAACCTCGTGTTTCTAGATTTTACAAGACAAGGCTTCATCTCGTAGCAAAGCACGGGCACTCGACTAGTAAACATAAGTCGAACTTTGAGAGCTTTCTGAAATAACTTGAGTTCAACCCACTTCGTTTGACTTATTTTCTTTACAGATAAAAAGGGCTCAAAATACTAAAGCATTTGTATATTCGAAAACGGCTATAAGTAAATAAGTAGATAAGTTTAATCAAATAAGCCTGAAGAACAATCCAAAGTGTGCATAATATAATGGGGGTTGCATAAGAGTGCTCCCCATGCACCGTTTGTTTGTTAGTTGTTTCTAGGAGGTGAGAGAAAACATTAAATGCTTGTTTAGAGAACAAGCCAAAGTGTACATCATGTAATAGGGGTGCATAGGCACTCTCCATGCACCATTTCTTTAGTTGTTTCTAGGAGGTGAGAGAAAACAATATTAAATTATCGACGACTAGGAAACTGACTTCCTACCTAGTTTACTTGTTGATTGAGGGATCAAATAGCCCCCTCCTGCCGAAGGATTTTCGTTGTAGATGTTTGAACTCGTCGAGATGGAAAACGAACTAGAGACAAAGATTTATCCTGGTTCGGGCCTCTCGGAAAGAGATAATAACTCTACTCTAGTCGCATGTGGACGTTTATGTTATCACAATGAGATTTTGTATGTCTCTCCTCTCCCTCCCATAGGGGATATTTATATTATAAGGTAGACATAGTCTGGGTCCTACGCAACCTGAAAAACCATCCGGATAGCATAGAATCCTACCATATTTATAAATATATTCTATAAACACGCTAACTTGCATTCCAAAAACATCCATATCTGGAAGGCTTCGGGCTCTGGATATGGGAGAATTCCCGAGATGGCAGGGCACCGAGCCAACCATCTTGATGAATCTCTTCAGGGCCCATGATGACACATGCAACGACCTATAAGCAAAGAGGCCTACTCCCGAGCACTAATCGTCCGGGTATCAGCCCGAGCCTACCATGTTCGACTTATTCTCCATGAGTATGTGCTCCAAGGAAATATTTTACAGAACCTAGCCACCAGGATATTTTATCTAATCCCCGACATAAATGCTTGTTTAGAGAACAAGCCAGAGTGTGCATTATATAATACGAGTGCATAAGGGCACTCCCATGCACTGTTTCTTTAGTTGTTTCTATGAGGTGAGAGAAAATATTAAATGCTTGTTTAGAGACGATCATCGCAGTGGGTAGTTTCTACCTGTTGTCTCTAATATTAATTAGTACAATATATGACCAAACAATGCTTCGATCTTCCGCGCCGGCAAGAGAACATATATATATAGCCAACAAATGGAAGGTGGCCACCCCCGATCCGTACAGAGGGATTAAGAAATGGTGGTCTCCTCCCAATGCTAATTTTCACCGTTTCTCTTATCTCATCATCTATTCATTCACCTTATCTTTTATCCTAGCTGGCATTCATAGAGACAACTGATTAGGATGCAATGGGAGTGCCCTAAGTGCTTCAAATCTAATCTGTGCTGATCTAATCTAATGTTTGATGCAGTACGGGTGTGTAACACCTTGATTCAAAATCCGTTTACAGCCAGCTCATCTTAGCGACATGCACTTCACACGCATATAGCACCTTTTTTTATGCACTTCACATGCATATAGCACCTTTTTTTTTTTTGAGTTTTCGTCATCGCTTTATTATAAAAGGACAACACAAAAGTGCTGTAATTTGGAATAACAGATATTATACCTAGTGAAACGTAGTGTCAACTAGCAAAATGGTATAAAACACGGGGCGTTACATGCGTGAGCTGTTGTGTCTCTAGCAGTCTCCCTAAAGCACTGTAGCTCAGACTTTTTTAGAATAGAGTAGCTGCTGGAGAGAAGGAATCTTTTAGAGTGTAGTGTAAAATGTGAAGGAAGTTTAGAGGAATGAATAGAGGGGACGCTAATAGTGTTTTGGAGAGGAGAATTTAGAGGAACCGCGGGAGACGCTCGATTGGTATGCATTGCAGAGCCTTCGAGGTTGCTCATACGTAATGCGATGCATCTCTTGATCTTTTTCTCTTTTTCTTTGAAAAGACAGTACGAGCAGCCGGGAAGGAGAGGGATCAATCAAGACGCATCAGCTTTAACGTATCATGCCTCTGAGACTTGGGGAGAGGCCAGCGGCAGGGCAGAGCAGAGACTGAGAGAGAGACTTGTGTTGACTCGAGTACTAGACTCCATTGTAGAAACTAGAAAGCACTTGTGAAAATGAGCAAGCAAACCAATGTGGAGATGCCAATCCAAGACTTGGGTGAAAGCAGCCAAGAACTCGCATCTTTGCAAGGGAAGAAGCTAGGAACATATGGACGAATGGGAACAAGGGAACAAAGCTAGCTGTATGCGATCAGCTGCCTCGGACTGTCCAGCTGTGCCGAGACCCATGGCTGCCTCTGCCTGAAACTGTTGGAAACCGACATGCACAGAACAAAGTAGATTGAGAAATCAAACAGATCAAGACACAGAATTTTAACGTGAAAAAACCCCTCCAATGCGAAGAGAAAAAACCACGGACGTCGGCCGGCGAAACTTCACTATTTTGGGAGAGTTACAAAACGTCGGGGAGAAAAACAATATATGGGATGATCTTCTCCCGACGGCTTACAAGAGGTATTTATAGAGGCAGTGACCTAGGTCAACAATAATAACGATCCGGGCGTCCTGGCGGCAGGGCGAAACTTGAGATGGGCCAACTTCAGACTCTGCTCCGCTCCGGCCCAAGCCTCCCGGCGACGGGTCTCTGCTCCGCTACGTTAGAAGTTGGCCTTTTTTGAATTTGGATCATAACTCAACATAAACAGTCGTTTTTGTCGCCGGCCTGGCATTCCGTTCGCCTGGGCTTGAGTGTTCAGAAATCCAGAAATGGTTTGCCCTGCAAATTGCAATTCGTTTTCGGGAAGCAGCAAAAGGCATGCATGGGAGTTTCATTCGCGAAAAAAAGAAGCAGATTTTGTAGGATTAGTCAGCAGGTAACAGTACAGCTTTCTGTTTTGCAGATGAATGCATTTTGCCTAAACGGAAAAAGATAAGCTACCTGTACATGTGCTTCCAAACATCTCAGTGATCATCAGATTGTGCTATAAGATCTGTGTATATCATTTCCACTTTTATCGTGCTATTTGGCAAAAAAAAAAGCCTCCACCTTAAATTATCAGATAAATTCGCTCTTCCTGTCCTCCTCTTTCTTCCTCGCTTCATTTCGGGCGCCTCCTTGCCGGCATCCCTGCCCGACCACGGCATCCTCGTGCCCTGACCACCAAAGCTATGCCATGGCCGAAGTGGAGCCATGTCACCTTGACCAACTAGCCATGCCACCACAGCTCTAGTTCTCAGGGGTGTGCCTCAACTGGTGGGAGGCATCAAGGAAGAGTGAGGAGAGGAAGATGGACTTTATCCAACAATTAAGAGAATGGAGGGACTTTTTTTAGCAATAGCATAGGAGCTCCACCATTACATTATAAGAAGAAGAGAGTACAAAAACACACACAATAACAAACTGGCTTAATGCACCAATCACACACAATGGTGCTATGCCACTAACCCGACCTAAAGCCAAACACCACTAAAACTGGGATTTGTATCCTCTACTTTTGTACTCCCTATCATTGTACTCACAGATCACTGTAGCCACAGTGATGAATAGTAGCTTTATATGATAGAAAGGCATTGCCCGATGTTACAATATCGATGCTACAGTGTTTTGCTACAGTAATCTGTCGTTCAACCGACAGATCACTGTACATGAACACATCACTGTACACCTCTACCTTTGGCCGGAAGCCACCAATTCCTCGCAAGCGATCATGCACTGCCACCTACACCTCACATGGTTGTCTTCTCAGTGCTGGATCCAATCTCCAGCCTTTTCACAGCTAAGAACTGCTCCCCATAGGATCATGTTGTCCTACTCCAAGATCCAAAGGCTCAAGGCCGCCGACCAATTTCCTCAGTGATACACGGGATAACATAGACAATAGTGCTCTGCTCAAGCAGCATCGGCCCTACCTCGGAGCTTCCGTCTTCCCCGGGCTCCCCAGTAGCCACCAACGACACGCCACCTTCCAAGTCACTCCGGATGAATCCGTGTCGTCGGTCCCTCCCTAGAGCTTCTCTGATCCATACGAATCCCCATTAGAGAGGAGCCCTTCTTCTCCCCTGTCATCAATTCACCAACCTTCAAAGGGTCTGGAACAACCTCTGCATCATCGTCAGCCTTTCCTGAGCCCATGGTGGCGCTTCTTTGTGTTGCACCTTCCTCGAGCTCCAACCAGAGCGGGCCACATTTAAGGTCCTGTTTAGAAGTAAGATTTTTTAATACTATAGTTTTGCAATACATGGACTTGCCAATTATTTTAACATAAATACCATGGTTTTATCTAACTCTATTGAAACTATAGTACTTTTTGGAATTACAAACTGTTTGGTTACAAAGTTTTTTGGATGAGATACCATGGTTTTGCCAAGTCTTTTGCCAGCACACGGTGAAAATTTTAGCTCAGACTGGAATTTACAATACTCTAAAAAAAACCATAATATTGGCAAAACCATGGTTTTCAATGTAGAGTTTTTTTAGGGGTAACCAAACACCTCATGGTATAAAATATCATGGTATTCTCTTGAGCCATTGTATTGCCTAGAAACCATAAAAATACCATGCTTCCAAACAGGGCCTAAGATTTACACCGATATAATTCCACAGATTTCATAGCGAGATTTGTTAATTTATAGTTGGATTGGTTATAAATATACATTAGATTCACCTATATACTTAAGATCTAAACTGTTATAATGTATACCCACTAAAATTATTGTTGTAGATTTTTAAAATCTTCTCTCTCTAAATAATGTGAGAATTTTTAGACTTTTGGAGTGCGGTGGCTATGCCGCACTTGAGAAAAAAAATTAATATTTTTGTTACCCTTGATTATCATGTTTTGGTATTCGCGCATTCCTTTTCATGCGGTTTTTCATCATATGTGGAGCAATAGAGTGACAAACTGCCTTCTGGTCCTAACACTCAACATGATACGTCAACTCAGCCAATCAGCATTTGCTCTTAAGTGACAATGAACCACTTGTCTCATCGTCTTGGATGACGTCAAGTCAATATCTTTTCCCTCATCGTTCACAGTCAACACGTTCTTCACATTTACTTTCAGTGCAGATTTGTATTTAGGCTTATTCTTAACCGTCACCAAATTTCGCAGCGTGCCGCACCTGGGAGAGGCGATGAGTAATCTTCTGAGGATGCATGCTGTAGATAGATGACCTCCCATTTTTCTCTCTGATCAATCTGGGTGTTGTAGATATATGATCTCTTCTTTTTTTTTCTCTCCAATCAATAAATAAACCGATTTCTTCGTCCCCGATCAATAGACCGGTTCTTTTTTAGCTCTTTCTTCGTCGCTGACTGACTGCAAAGTTCCAACCATGATCAATTGTTTGTTTGTAGTATCTTCATGGCCGTCACGTATCTCTTTTCAGTATCCTCTTTTTCCTCGTTAGGTCGCTCTTGCGTATCCGTATTTTATTTCTTTTCTTTGACGGTATGGATCTTTCATGTTGATCCTTCCTAGCTACTCTGCATGTACAATGGTTCTTCATTTGAAGAGCCAGCCATCTACTGATCTACATGTTGCTCTCTCTTCCCAAGCATGCATGCTGTCCCTCATCTATGTCAGTTGTGACCACGCGTCTAGGAGGATAGCGCAACATCAGCGATATATGTCGCCGGAGCACCGCCCAGCGGCGACCTCCGCGCGATTGCCACAAGATGTCGTCAACTCGCCATTTTATTATATATAGCTGTGTCGTATTAGTTATGGTAAGCCTTAATACTTTATATTTAATCTCAATTAGATCTATACCGTTATAATATGATCCTACTATAACTGACGGTGTGGATCTTTCTTTTTCTTTCTCTGACATGATCGATTATTGTTGGGTGATACCAATTGTCTTCCACGCGTATGATACGCTCCTTCGCACTTCGCAGTTGCCTTTTCTTCTTCTTCTTCTCAAGATCGAAATACAGTTACTGCGCAACATAAGTGTATCTATGCACGCGTTTCCTGAAATTACTGGAGTCAAACAAAGAAACCAATTGGTTGGGTGACCCTAGATGTGTCTTCTGTGATCAGGTTGAAACGGTTAATCATTTATTTCTCAATTGCAGTGTGAGCAAAGTCATGTGGGGGATAATGGGTATGACTTTCAATTGCAGAGTTAGGCCTTCCAACTTTTGTCATATTTTACCTTGGTGTCAAATGATCTGGCCAGATTATAGGAATTTACATATGTTGTGTGTTTCGGCCATTGTTTGGTCTATTTGGAAATGGAGAAACAATGTGTGTTTTGAGGCTAAGGAGCTGGGCTCCCCATTGACTATAATATCCATGGCTCTCTCTCTCTGATAATTTACTGGGCAGGGCTTTATGGTGATGATGTTTTGAACCTAGTGAAAGATGGTGCTGGAAGGATATTGCGTTGTGCTGCTAACATCATGGAGAAGGGCACGTCTGGTGGCTCTAGCAGCGGGGACAGCCTCAATCTGATACCATAATCTGTTGTAGTCCTGCTCGTTGAGAGACTTTTGTGTTGTTCTGTCAAGTTTTTGGCTGTTTAGTGATGGGGTAACAAGGTTGATGCTGTAAATATGTTGGTGGTCTGGTTGTGTTACTTGGATAAATTTATTGACTGTCTTCCGTTTCTCCAAGTAATGGAAGTGGGACAAGGCCCTTTTGCAAAAAAAAAAAAAACAAACAAACAAAGAAACCAATCTCAACTAAAGCGGAAAGGGACTCGTCTCGTCGTCATGCAAAACAAAACCATGCAGATTAAGTCCACAAGAATGGTGTAGTTGTCCGGAGAATAACAAGGGTTAATTAGGGGTCAATCACGAATCATAATGTAGACCCAAAGATGTGGCCTGCCTGCCTTAGTAGTACTATTGACAGAGAGAGAACAAATTAATGGAGGAAGAATAAAGGCTGGTCCCTTTCAATTCATACATTATTGAATGAAGTACTAACGGGTAGGAGGGGTTCATCAAAGCCGTATGTATATGGATGGCAGAGCCACACCTCACTGTGGCATTTGCAAACATCTGCTCATGAATCGAACATATTATGAACAGGGACACCCTGTGCCTGAGACAGCTGAGACTGATCTTGTTTCAGGCTTGTTTACTGATGTAACGCATGTATGGTTGATGTAGCAGATATGCTAATGTTCTCCCTGAGATAATCATGCACTGGTAGCTTTTACAGAGAGGATGCAAAGCATTTCAGAGCACTAGAATCTGTCATCTCATCTGAGAGCAAGGCCAGCAGCTTCTCTATTCCTGAGTCTCTATATTCCCTAATACTATCTTCTCTAAAAAGATTCCATCTCTATAACTCATCCATCTCCAGCAGCATCTCTATACAACAAGTCTCTATTTTGTCTCTCCTATATTATATTAGTTTGTCATCACATACTCTAACCGCCAGATTAGGTATGCGGTTCATGTGTATATCTGATCTGTTATACTGATCGAGCGTGTACATAGGGATTTAGGTTTATTTAATTAAAAAATAAAATGGTCACAGGTGGCTTCCAGGACAAGCCACTTGTTGTTCACAATTATTGATGCAAAAAAAATAAAATAAAAATTGAATTGAACAATGAAATAATAAATGGTCACGGGTGGCTTCCATGACAAGCCACTTCCTGTTCACAATTATTGATGCCAAATAAATTAGAATAATAATTCCATTAAACAATGAAATAATAAATGGTCACGGTTGGCTTCCAGGACAAACCACTTGCTGTTCACAATTATTGAGGCCCCATAAATTAAAATATAGTCCAGTGGCTTGCCCTGGAAGATTGATGCAGGTGAGGTGCCTTCCCTTGGAAGCTACCCCTTTTGATGCTTCCGTGAAGGCTCAGCTGCCTATAAATGAGCCCCATCATTCACTTCAACCCCATCCCTTGTCATCTTATAATCAAACGAGTAAACCAGTGAAATGTCGAGGAGGCCTGCCATTAGGGAGGTCCTCTTCGAGGGATCTCGGTCCTCCAAAGCAGCATATGTCGCAGTAGTTGCGGCCGTGAAGGAAGAGGAAGAAGAAGAGTCCCAATCCAGTCGCCGAGACGGTTCGGTGCTTGGCCGACGGTTCATCGATCGCAATAGGGCGGAAGGTCATGTCCGCCTATACAATGACTACTTCGCCGACAACCCGGTGTACGACGAAACCATATTTCGTAGGAGGTGAGACGTTAAGAGTATGTCACCATGTGGGGAATAGCAATAAGGGTGTTTTCGCCACTAAAATATATACATTTCCTGTGTCTGTAGGTTTCGAATGAGGCGTCCTCTTTTTCTTCGCATTCTTCAAGCAGTTGAAGAACATGAGGTGTACTTCTAGCAGAAGAGAAAGCGATCTTTGGAACATCTGGTGCGTCATATTTGCAAAAGGTGACGTCGGCATTCCGTCTGATTTCATATGGGGTGGCGGCCGGTGCTCTAGATGAGTATGTTCGGCTCGCCGAGCCAACTATACTCGAGAGCACAAAGTTATTTGCAAAAACTATTGTGGCCATTTTCGGCGATGAGTACCTTCGGCAGCCTAACGCGGAGGATACTTCCCATCTCCTTGCAATTGGGGAGCAACGCAGGTTCCCAGGAATGCTAGGCAGCATAGACTGCATGCACCGGGAGTGGAAGAACTGCCCGACAGCATGGCACGGGTCCCACACCGGGCATGCAAAAGGGCCAACCTTGATCTTGGAGGCCGTTGCTTCCCATGACCTTTGGATCTGGCATTCTTTCTTTGGAATGGCCGGCTCTAACAATGACATAAATGTTTTGCAACGCTCTTCTCTTTTTTCCAGGGTTGCGGAAGGTCTTGCTCCTGAGGTCACGTATGTCGTCAATGGACGTACATACAACATGGGATACTATCTAGCTGACGGCATTTATCCGAAGTGGGCGCCATTCGTGAAGGCTATTCCTGGCCCGCAAGGCAACAAGAGGAAGTTGTTCTCAAGAGCTCAAATGGCCGCGCGAAAGGACGTCGAACGTGCTTTCGGGGTACTTCAAGCGCGCTTCCACGTAGTACAGGGTCCAACAAGGTTCTAGGACCCTCAAACCCTTCATGACATTATGACTCCCTGCATAATAATGCACAACATGATCGTCGAAGACGAGAGGGACATATCCTCCCCCGATTGGAACTACGAAGGCCTGGAAGCTTTGGTGGCTCCTTGCCAGGAGCAGCACACCTCCATTGACACATACATTGCAAGGTACGAGGGAATTAGAAACCGTCAGACCCACCACCAGCTACGGGAAGACCTTGTGGAACACATGTGGAACTACCATGGTTCGCAATAAGTTTGTGTTTTAACCTACATGTGTCCGTATAATGGAACCGTCTATACTTGTATTTGTACAAGTACGTTGTATCGTAGTGCACCTTAAATGGTATGAATGTCGCATAATTTCAGTAGCAATAAGTATTTATGTATTGCAGTGATGTTCCTTCGATATTATCAATCCCCATCTGACCCATGTCAACATTGCATACTTGCATAGTACCTATCAGAAATGGCACCACCGCAATATCGTGGTGCAATCAACAATGGATTTCCAAACATCCTTAACTGCTGCGTTCTGAAAATCACAGCAGGATGGGGCTGGAGGATATCCCTATCCATGGCTCCAGTCCCTGCGGCATTCCTAACCATTGGAGCAATCTTCCTAGCACTCCTGATCCAAAAGTCCACCCACAAAGCAAGAGTCCTGCTCCAAAAGCTTCGTGGAACAAACTCAGTTCAGAAAGGGCTTGATGACTTGGTCTCGGGCAGCAACGTCTCAAGGACAACCAGATACCCATTCAGAGACATATTCAAGAGAAAGTACAGACTGCAGCTTGCCCTAGCACTCCTGATCCCCTTCATCAATCAGCACATCAGAAGAATAGTCAGGTTGGTCACGAAAAACCTAAATTTTTAACACAAGATAGAAAGGTTCAATTAACATCGGTTCGCCACGGATCCATATGTAAATTTAGACACACATTCATACAGCTAGCACACATGGCACAAGTAGAGCTCATCAGTTCACATCTCACATGGTTGCTGTGACCAACCCGAAGAAAACTCAGCCGAACAACACATGGCCGAAGACCACCCAGGCGATGACTCCGCCTGCACAAGAAGTAGTGAATGAAGAACAACCTGCAGCCAGCATTGCAACACAACGGTTCGTCACGAGCTCTGAAATAAACAGGGTCACAGCAGTAGGACGGTCACGGCCCCATCGTTGGTCCTGCTTGGTTTAGTCGCTTCGCAAGTATTTCACCCTGCAGTAGGGAGTAATACTGGCGCTGCGTGTCGGACATGCGACTCAAATCCAAGGACATAATTCTCTCCTCCTCCATCCATGCCAGCCTTTCTTCCTTACGCTGTCGAAACGCAAGCTCCTCTCTTTTTAACAGCCTTGATTCCTCCTCAGCTTGTATGTATGAGGTCATTAAGCTAGCACGTTGGGCCATCTCGCTTTGCATGTCACCACGCAATTCGAAGATAGATCCGCGTATCGGCCCCACCCGACTGTGACCCACCTGCGCTGCACGTGCAAGCCTTTGCCCTCTTCCTTCCCAATGGCCTCTCCAGCACCGTGTCGATGTCGACATTGCCAACATCATTCGACCCAATCGGTGCGCCTGAAGACCCGGCCGTCGAGGTGGCACTGCATTTCTGTTTCTTCCCTTGAATGCTTGCATAGTTGACCCATTTGGACTGATTATGAAGAAGCTCCCAAACAGGAATCATTTGAAAGTCCTTCTTCTCCTTAGCTTTGTACAGCGCAAGAGCATCAATGAACTGCGAACATATAATCCTTTAGTCACTTAAGACTCTCTTTGTTTCATTAACATATACATTGTGTGAAATTTAGTTCTTACCATGTCCTTGTCGGTCTTACCACTTTCATTCCGGTTTTTAATTCTATCGTAACACCCACTCATTTTGCTAACTTCACGATTTATGAAACTCCACCTCTACAGCAGGGACTTCTTGGACCTATCAGAGGTGAATGTCTTGTTCGCATTGTAGTACTGCAGAATACGCGTCCAGTAACTATCCTTACTCTGATCAATTCCCACAATGGGCTCTTGGCTCACATTCAGCCATGTTGCAGCTAGTAGATAGTCCTCCGAGGAATTGAAGTTTGTAGTCCTTCCCTTTGTTGTGGTGCACTGGCTTGGCTGAGGACCCTCGGGCTGCACCTGTTGGTTCGGAGTCCCGCCAGGTGATCCTTCAAGAGACTCTCATGGAAGGGAGTCGGAACGGCCACTTAAGAAGTCAGCGTAGTGCGATTCCATGGTTGGCCTGGATAAAAACAGCACCGTATGACCAAAGACTTAGTAGTATTAAAACTTGCATAACACAATATTACATAGGATTATGTCCTACTGCCAGTTGGGCTACATTAAGATTGTAGCCCTACCATTACACGTGCTTACATATATTACGCACTAACAACCGACAACCACATCTTTAGGTCTTCGTACAAATATTAATGTTCGGATTAACTACATGATGGACATAGTTAAATGTTACATTCATCCTCTGCGCATGCGAGGAGAATCGTTCTCGATGTTGTAACCAAAGTTTTCATCGTCGGTGTTGTAGCCAAAGAACTCGTACTCTTCTTCGGAGGGGGTATAATCCATTGGAATGCATTCATCTGGGCTGACATCACGCTCAAGGCTCCTCTCTATAATATTTGGTTGAGCAGGCCGTGTACCACTCGCCCTCTCTGACAATGCAGCTCTGCCATCTAGGGCGATCTCTTCGAGTCTCGCTGTTATAGCCTCGACTTGTAGTAAGGTACAATTGATGGAGTTGCTCCTATAAGAGCTCCTTGGCTCTAGGTTTCCTGCCACTAAGTCCTTCAAGGCTAATGCGACATCTTCCATTTGATTGACCGTCGCGGCCAAAACCTCGGCAGCATTGGACCTCTCCCTCGCCATCTGCTGTCATGAAGGTGATCTATTAATTCGAAGCTACCTATACAAGTGCAATTATTTTGCTATTACTGCCCTTGCAGCTCCTACCACACCCATATAATAATTTAATCTTTACTACAAAATCTGGCCGACTGATGTGCATGAACCATCAGAATATGGGTGGAACAAGTGTATATTGAAGACGACGCAAGTACAAGCATAACTTAAGATGGTTGCTAACTGAAGAGTAAATATGCAATGCCAAAGATGAAGACTACAAGACACAGGCTGAGTACAGATGGTATCATAATAAGATTATTCAAGGAAAAATTCAATATGTACAACGACAGAACGGACATTCCCTGTCCAATTTACACAGAAATTTACCTAGAACCAATGTAAAAGCCTCCCACTATTCAAACCTATTCTCTTATACCAAGTACATATGGTTAGGCATTGCAAAACCGTGATTTTCCACAGCAGGACCTACCTCTTCTAATTGCCGTCTACATTTGCAAACTTAAAAATAGATGATACATTGCAGGGACATAGTACTATTGACACCACCGTTCAACTTGTTTGATAAAATGTTGGGAAGAATAGGGAGTTTACAGGATGGAGTTGTAGTTTCGATTGGCCATAGGAAATTGCTTTCAGGTCGAACTCTCCTACTTTGGCAAGATGCTTTACAAATTTAACAGAAATTCATTCTACCCACTACTCTAGCAAACAAAGTCGTGTTCAAGGAAGGTGATGCAATTGCTTTGTACAATTCAGAAATGCGAACTCAAGTATACTCCATTCGCTGGGTAAAAAAACTATGAGAGGACCCAAACTGATCATCCTCACATCCAACCAAAACTCCCATGCGCACCAATGAATCTACGGATTGTAATACATAATCCCCATTCTACAAATCCCCACCCTCCCAACAAACAGGCTGCAAGCACTGTTTAATTGTGCGCATATACCATTGTGTGCCTATGAATTTATCTAACTTTGTAACACCTTCTTACATTAACAGATATGGAATGTGAGTAGACAACATCATTTTTGTATTTTTGTACGCATGCAAACCAAGTATATCTGTATTTCAATCGGGACTCCAAGAGATATGGTCATATCCTCGCCTGAAATGGGAAGATTTCATATGTAATTTGCATATGGTAAGAAATCTTGCTATGAACCCACCATTCCTTGATTCGGAGTAGGGACTTGGGACCCATGACCTACCGAGGCCCCCAAATCTCCCTAAACCCACGAATGAACCCTAGCTCGGGCGCGAATCACCCTACTTTCAGCCCCCTATAGGCCCCCAATTTCAAAAATCTACAGGATTTATATGGCTTCGAGCGCGGCATACCGTCGGTTCGTGGAGCTTGCGGACGGCGGCGGAATGCCAAGGTCGTTGCCCTCCGGACTTGGTGAAGCGGACGGGACGGCGCTCGAACTTCCCCTCGCTGGATCTGACCGGCGTCCTGCCGATTTCGCCGCGGCACGCCGCCCACGGACACGACGCCGCTCGGGCCTCGCCTCTCCGCAGAGTCGCCGCCTCGCCGTTTCCGCCCCGACGCGGGACCAACGGCTCCTTCCTCGCTGCCTCCCACTTGCCTCCGATACAGACCGCGATGCTGAGCAGCAAATTTGGAGACCAAGGGGGCGATCCCTATCCAGTAATCACCGGATAGGGACGCTGTTGGGTCGCTGCATTGAAGCTAAATTCGGTCTCATCACTGTGTGCCGCGCGGCTACAGTGTTATACGGACACTGCTGGCCTTCTGAGTCGGTTGTTACTGTGCAAGAACTGGAGCATCATTCTATACCGGACACGCGTGTTGCACATATAATATTGTCTCTGAAAGGAACTTGTGTGATTGTGTCATGTGTGGTGCAACTATAATCTGTAGCAGATTAGTAGTGCAAGTAGAGCTTACTTAATTAAAATGACACTGTTTGACACGGGCCACGCTGTTGAGCAATCTGTCCCGCCCTTTCCCCTCTTCCTCACTTATTCATCGTTCCTCCGTTTCCCTGTCCCTCTCCGATTAGTAGCATCCCTGGAGTGTCTGGTTACCCCAAACGAACAATTATAAATTAGCGAGTGGTGCCACTGCCCCACGCCTGGAGATTCGGCCATTGACCTCAGTCAGTCAAGTCTCACCCCGCGAGTTCTTGGTTCTTCGCTGGATTCAGTTGGCGGCGCGAATTCGCGGACGGGCGCGATGCAGCAGCAAGGTAAGCGCGAATTGCTAGATGCCTCGTTCCAAAACTGCATTCTTTCGCTGTTTATGTGTGATTTCTGAGGCTAATTTCGGCTTTAAAGAACCGGGTGGTGGGGGTTGGGGTTGGGGTTGGGGCCGGCTGAAAGTCGCCTCCTTTGATCCAGAAACGCAACTAATTGATATTTTTCTTCGTGTTCTTGGGCGCCAGACAGGGCTTAGTCCGCTATTAGTCATGAATGATAGTAGTCAGTGTGGTTGCTGTTAAAAAATGGAATGATTCGAGTAAGGGTCAAAGCCTTTCTCTAAGGTTTCTAGGGACGTGGGACATCGTCAAATTGCTCATGCTCGATTCAGTTGGGGGGGTGGGGGATGCTCTCTTGCCATAATTTCTTGCCGAATGCATCTATGTTAAATAATTTATGGTTCATGATTATATATGTTCTGAACTCTGCCATTAACTCTGGTTGGTGCGCATTGTTACATTTTGCTTTGCCATTTCAGGCTTAGATATACAAAAGCTAGAACAGGAAGTGAAGTCAAGGTGGTTAAAACCTAAAGAGGTTCTGCATATACTACAGAATCATGAGATGTTCACGGTTGTGTATAAGACCCCTCAAAAGCCACCGAGTAATAAAAGCAACCTTTTATTTAGCTTGTGAGATATCTGATAAGCAACTGAGTATGATTAACCATGCTGATCATGAAAATTGCAGGTGGTTCTTGGTTTCTTTTCAACCGCAGAGTATTTCGGTTCTTCCGAAATGATGGATATGAATGGAAAAAAAAGAGGAATGGGAAGACCATTGCTGAAGCCCATGAGCGCCTTAAGGTCTGTTCACTTTGTCTTTTGCATCTAGGTTAAAGATCTTTCTAAAGTAAATAGAATTAATGTGTTAATCATGCTATATTTTCTTGGTGATCATCGTGGCAAGCCAATAAACTATTGGGGCGTTTGTTGTTAGGACTGAATTGATTGAAGTGTATAGCAATGGGCTTTCAGCATATTGAGACATGCAGTTAATGTGCTTTCTCTTTTGATGCTGGAAATTTTTAGGTTGATAATGTGGAGGCACTGAATTGCTACTATGCTCATGCAGACCAAAGTCCGAGTTTTCAGAGGCGTATATATTGGATGCTTGCCCCGTAAGAGCTCTTTTACTTTTGTAGGCGAAATAATATAAACATCATATCTGTATGCTTTCAAATTCTGAAAGCTTTACATTTGCTTTTATTGTGCGTTAGGCCTTTGTAAATCATAACTGCTTGTCCTTAGGACGCAAGTCACGCAACTAATAGCAACTTTGTGTGTATGCTACTCATCGAGGATTTTTTTTCAGTGAAAACTCATGGGAATACTCATGGGCAGTCCATCACTACATGTAGTATTTTGTTCTTGTGCTATGATATTTGTGCTACAGAGGATCTACTGTTTACAAGTTATTCATGTCTATTACACATTTGTGTTCCTTTGAACATCTGCCTGGGACATTCCCAAGAACAAGAAACCATCCTTCATTATTATGCATTAGTTCGTTGTAGAAATATTATAATTTGTAGTATAGTACAATATTCTTCGACTTTATGGTATTGTGTTGTGGGATATTAGATTTCTGACTGGTTAAAAGCTGTACTTTATAATGAGTTCCCAAATAGGTGCCGCATTTCCTGAACTTATAAATTTCAGGAGCTGACGATATTAAACCCTGTCATTATTGTGACTTCTACTGTTGGTTATGATCTGCTGATTTAATAAATAAAAAAATTGTTTTCGATGTGTAAAAATCAATTTCCATCATAATGAGAGCAATTATCTTTGCAGGGCTTATGACCACATTGTGCTTGTCCATTATCGAGATGTTCTAGAGGTTTGTCTCTGTGTTTTACCTTCCTTTCGCACAGCACATCTGCCTGTCTGATGCTTAACAAAGATGAGTAAATAAAAAAAACATTGCTTTATCAGCAGCCGATATCTATCTACTCCAACAGTCAGAAATCTTTGAAGAAACCAGATTAATTAATCAATGACAGTCAGGGGCAATGGGGTTGCCCCTGGTTGATTGTGGGCGATTTCAACCTGATCTATCGCCTCTCAGACAAAAGTAATAGCAATGTCAACCCCCAACTCATGCATGTGTTTCGTTCCACGATCAATCATCTTGGCCTCAAGGAGATTGAGCTCTCGGGGCGCAAGTTCACTTGGTGCAACGAGAGACCCAACCCTACCCACACGAGGATCGACCGGGCGTTCTATACGTTGGATTGGGATATCCTCTACACGTTGGCGACGCTTCAAGCTCTCCCTACGGCGATGTCGGATCATGCACCCTTGATGCTTTCCTCAGTGCGTACCGTCTCCATGGGGCAGTTCCAATTTGAAAACTTCTAGCCTTCACTTGCGGGTTTCCATCAGGTGGTGCAGGACGCTTGGAACAAGCAACTGTCCAGCACCAACCCCTACAAACGCCTCCATGTCAAGCTAGCTCGCACTGCGAAGGCCCTCGCTAGCTGGGCAAGGTTAAAGGTGGGGACACTAGAGTCCTCCTTGCCATAGTTCTTGAGGTCATTCGCCTCTTCGACCTTGCCCAGGAGTCACGCTCCCTTACCCCGCTTGAGCGTGCGCTGAGGGTCGGCCTTAAGACGCGTAGCCTTGACCTCGCTACAGCTGAAAGGCGCCGCATCAAGCAGAGGGCTCGCATACGCTGGGTAAAGGAGGGGGACGCGAACACCAAGTTCTTCCACATCCGAGCCTCTAGCCGACGCCGGAAGACCACCATTCACTCCTTGACCACGCCTACTGGCCCGGTCTCCATTCCATCGGGAATGGCGGAGGAATGTTCCCGCTTCTTCAGCAATCTTTTGGGAGTAGCTTCAACCGCATGATCTCCCGGATCGAACAAGCTCGGCCACTCCTCCGACCTATCCTCTCTTGAGCTCCCTTCAAGAGGATGAGGTTAAGCGGACGATTCTTTCCTTCCTCAGAGAAGGCCCCACCGGACGGCGGCTTACAGACTCTTTCATCGATAGCTTTGGGACATCATCAAGGCGGACTTGATGGGGACAATCCTGCACTTCTTCGGTGAGAGTCGCCACACGCTGGACCTGCTCAACTCAGCCAATATCATCCTCCTCCCAAAAAAAGATGCTTGTGCTGGCCTGCACGACTACCGGCCTATTAGCCTCATCCACAGCTTCAGTAAGCTTCTGTCGAAGCTCCTAGCGAATCGTTTGGCCCCTCACCTGCCAAGCCTCGTCTCCTCCAGCCAGAGTGCCTTCGTCAAAACGAGGAGCATCCAGGACAATTTTCTCTATGTGCAAAATGTGGTGCAAGACCTCCACCGGTGTAAGGAGCCCGCTCTGCTCCTGAAGCTCGACTTCGCCAGGGCTTTTGACTCAGTACACTGGGGATACCTGCTAGAGCTCTTGGCGCGCCTTGGGTTTGGAGTGAAATGGTGCAATTGGATCGCCATCTTGCTTAGGACCGCCACCTCATCAGTCATCCTTAATGGTACCCCTGGCCCCAGGATTCATCATCAACGAGGTGTCAGGCAAGGGGACCCCATCTCCCCCATGCTTTTCATTCTCGCCATGGACCCGGTTCAGCGGCTCATCCAAATGGCTGCTCACGAGGCGCTGCTTTCCCCTGTCCGCTCCAGTGTGGCATCCCTTCGCACCTCTCTTTATGCGGATGACGCTACGGTATTTGTCAACCCCATCCGCTCTGAGGTCGCAACGCTCGTACAAGTCCTTGCCTGCTTCGGGCGAGCTTCAGGCCTCACCACTAACTTGGAGAAGAGCGTGGCTTTCCCACTCAATTGCCAGAACTCTTGGCGCGCCTTGGGTTTGGAGTGAAATGGTGCAATTGGATCGCCATCTTGCTTAAGACCGCCACCTCATCAGTCATCCTTAATGGTACCCCTGGCCCCAGGATTCATCGTCAACGAGGTGTCAGGCAAGGGGACCCCATCTCCCCCATGCTTTTCATTCTCACCATGGACCGGTTCGGCAAATTTCATCCAAATGGTCGCCACGAGGCGCGCTTTCCTGTCTCGCTCGGTGTGGGCATCCTTCACACCTCTCTTTATGCGGATGACGCTACGGTATTTGTCAACCCCATCCGCTCCGAGGTCGCAACGCTCGTACAAGTCCTTGCCTGCTTCGGGCGAGTTTTAGGCCTCACCACTAACTTGGAGAAGAGCGTGGCTTTCCCACTCAATTGCCAGAACATCAACCTCGACGAAACTATGGAGGCGTTCCCGGGGCCCATCTCGACCTTCCCTTGTCGCTATCTTGGACTTTCGCTGCATTTTCGTCGGCTAAACAAGGCTCACTACTTACCTCTGATCACAAGTTGCAAGGCCGGCTGGCTCACTGGAAAGGAAAATTGCTGTCCAAGGGAGGCCGCCTGACGTTGGTCAATGCGGTCCTCACCGCCCTGCCCACTTACTTCCTCTCAGCCTTTCCACTCCCGAAGTGGGTCCAAAAGCAGATGGGCAGAATCTGCCGCTCCTTCCTTTGGAAGGGAGAGGAGAACGCGCATGGTGGCCACTCGCTTGTCAACCGGTCTGATTTCTTTATACTAGCGGTAAATGACCTCGGGGTTGCCGATCTAGCGCGCTTCGGGAGAGCTCTTCGGCTTAGATGGCTTTGGCATGAGTGGAAGTCTTCGGACAAGCCCTGGGTGGGCTCTATCCTCCCCTGCAATGGCGTGGATAGATCCCTTTTCCGGGCGGCCACGGTTGTCACCATTGGCAATGGTCTCCACGCGGACTTCGGCATGACCGTTATCGCAAGAGAGGCCCCAAGGAGATAGCCCCTAATTTGTTCGGTTTGGCTAGAGAAGCATCGCTCGGTGGCGTCTCAGCTTCTAGGCAATAGCTGGACTAGATCCCTGCGTCAGGTGACCACCATCCAGCAGCTTCAAGAATACCTCCACCTCTAGCAGCGGGTGCAGTCCATCAGCCTCAACCCGACGCTGGATGATGACATCCATTGGACCTCGTCCGCGTCTGGGGTCTCCTGCGCCAGCTCGGCTTATAGGATCCAGTTCCACGGCAGTGTAGACTTCGCCTTCACCGACCTAGTTTGGTCCGCCTGCGCGGAGAATAAGTGCAAATTCTTCGCTTGGTCCCTACCACACAGGCGCATCAACACCGCCGACCTGCTGGAGCGTAAAGGGCGGCCGCACCCTCCGTCCTGCCCTCTCTGTGGCACCAGCCCGGAGACACTGGACCACATGTGTGCCCTTTGCTCCTTCGCGCAGATGGTCTGGGATGAGTCCCTCCACGGGTTCCTACCCCGCTGCACTAGTGGCCCCTTCTCGTCCTGGTGGCTGCAATCCTCGCTGCAGCTCCCTTGTAGTGTGAGGCGGCTCTTCAATGGCTTTGTTATCTATGTGGCTTAGAATATCTGGAAGGAGCGCAATAGGCGCACCTTCCAGTCTGTTTGCCTCCCCCCAGAGGTAGTAGTCGATAGGATCAAGGAGGACTGTTGTTGGCAGGGCCTTGTCCTCCCCCCCTTTTTTGTACAGTTCTTCTTCTTCTCTCTTGAATGAAATGGCAACGTTCCTGCCCTTTGGTTCAAAAAAAAACATTGTGTGGACTCTCCACTGGTTAACTCATCTGTCATACTAGTACACATTATTGTAGTGATTGAAGCCAACACATTATTTTTTGGTGTGTTCTGTGTTTCACTTTCAATTTGGTCATTGGTCATCAGGGCAGCATTTCAGTATCAGCCCTAAATGATTCATCAACATCCAATCAGAATGGCAGCGTTAGCAGAGCTGAAGCACACAGTTCACCTGGGTTGACTAGTGAGCTAAATGCACCATATCTCAGCTCATGCAGTCCAGGATCCGCAGAAGAAGTTAGTTCCCAGATTGTGACCGCAAATAATGAAACAAAAAATACAGATCAATCTGATTGGATTCAACATCAGGCAGCTCTGCGGAAGCTTAAAATGCAGTTGAGTCTGGAAGACAATGAACATCACGATGTCAACACCAAAGAGGTTCAGTCAAATGATGAGCCTATTCTTGTGCATGGAATTCAGAATGAAGAACCAGACACTTTTAGAAATCTTGTAGGTATCTTTGATGGATTGGATTGTACTGAAGGCAGTCATACCAGAGAAACTGGAACCCATTATTATCCCAATCCTATCGATGTCCTGAAAAACTCAGGTGCGCTAATTTTATATCCGCAACACCATGCATTCTAATCGTTTCATTGCTATACTGGCTGAGATGTAGTGGTAATTTTTGTAAAAATTGGCAACTTTTGCATGTACATGTTCTTGATCAGATACATGGTTGGAGGAGGACCAACTTGAAGCTATTCTGCACTCTGCGTCTATGACAGTGACTGAAAACCAATGGTTCCACATTCATGAGGTTTCTCCAGAATGGGCATTTTGTTCCGAAAGTACAAAGGTATCATATTGAACTAGATGTTGATCTTCTGAAGTAAATTATTTCATCTTGCTTTCTTTTCTATTGGTAAGATATTGAACCTTGTGGTATATTGGCACGTGATATTTACATTAACGTATACTCCGTAATGATCAGAGTGTGCATGATGCATGAGTTCATTTATTGCCTCAATGCCAAAAGGCTTGTTCATTAAGTTAAATTATGTGTTTAAGTCAATTTCTGTTGTGATATTACACCAATTAATTAAAGACATATAAAATATAATGCAGGTTATGATTGCAGGAGACTTCCTTTGCAATCCCCCTGACAGTTCATGGGAAATACTATTTGGTGATTCTAAGGTACCTGTGGAACCTGTTCAGCAAGGTGTCATCTGTTGCCGTACTCCATGCAACGACCCTGGAAAGGTGAGAATGTACATGATTGATGGGAATGGAAAACGATGCAGTGAAGCACGAGAATTTGTATTCCATGAGAAGTCTACCAAAAACATGATTGATGGGAATGGGAAACCCTGCATTGAAGCACGAGGATCTGAATCCCAACAGAAGCCTACCAAAAGCAGTGATGAGCTGCTGTTGCTTCTCAACTATGTGCAGATGCTTTTCGATGGTCATGGTTCAGAGAATATAAAACAAACATGTGAGCATCTGGACCATGAGAACACAGTGAATTGTGTCATGGAAATACTACTTAGTAACAAGTTTGAAGGTTGGCTATCATCCAAATGTGAACAAAATAGTGAAGGAAATCAGTTGCTTCCTAGGCAATACCAGGGTGTTATACATACCATTGCTGCCTTAGGATATGACTGGGCCTTGAAGCCATTGCTTAGTTCAAGTGTGCCTATAAACTACCGTGATTCAAATGGATGGACTGCTCTGCATTGGGCTGCACGATTTGGCAGGTATTAGTAATCTACCCGTTGCATGCAAAGTCTTCCTTATCTTACAAAAGAAAGCAAAATGTTCTATGTGTAATTTAAGGAATTGATATTTTGTTTCCTAGCTCCATCTAATATGGATTTTGTCCTGACTTTGGCCTAATAAAAAAAAACACAGAGAAGAGATGGTGGCGGTTCTTCTAGCTGCTGGCGCTGCAGCTGGTGCACTTTCAGACCCGACATCTGAAGATCCTGCTGCCAAAACACCTGCTTCAATAGCTTCTGCATATGGTTTTAAGGGCCTTTCTGCATTCCTTTCAGAAGCAGAACTAACAGCTCAACTTCATTCTCTGGAATCAAAAGAAAACGGGAATCACAGAGACCATGCTTGTGGAGAGGGTACATCTAGTGCTGTGAATGGAGTATCAGACAAATTTGCCCATGTGCATGGCGGAACTGATGATCAGCTTGCACTTAAGGATTCCCTGGGAGCTATCCGAAATGCCGTTCTAGCTGCTGGGCAGATACAAACTGCCTTCCGTGTGTTTTCCTTCAGAAAGAAGAAGGAAATGGCTCTTCAAGATAGAGATAGCTACATCTTGTCCATTCGTGAGGCAGGTTCTGCTTCATGTGCTATGCTTGAGAAAGCTGCATTATCCATCCAGAAGAACTTCAGGTGCTGGAAAAAACGTACAGAATTTCTGAAAATACGAAGACATGTCATCAAGATACAGGTAAGTTTTCGTAAGATATGCCTGCAATGGCAATGCTATAGGCATAACATGCGCAAAGTAATTACAATATGCACTAGTGCATTCTTTTGTCGAAGCCTTGAAGATTTTGTAAAGCTGATAAGCTAGTCCCTCTGTTTATCCTGACAGGCACGGGTCAGAGCTCACCAAGAAAGAAATAAGTATAAGGAATTGCTTCGAAGTGTTGGCATCCTTGAGAAGGTCATGCTAAGATGGTACCGAAAGGGTGTTGGTTTGCGAGGGTTCAATTCCGGGGCAATGCCAATTGATAAAGATGAGGAGGAAGACATTGTCAGGGTTTTCCGGAAACAAAGAGTGGAAACAGCTCTCAATGAAGCTGTTTCAAGGGTAAAATCTATCATTCATAGTCCTGTCGCAAGACAGCAATATCGAAGAATGCTGGAGATATACCAAGAGGAAAAGGTGAGACTGTGAATCTACTGAAGGTGATTCAATTACAAACTTACATGAGCATATTTGACTCTTAAGAGAAAATGCACTTCACATGTCAAGCAATCGCCGCAGAGTTCTTTTTTTTTTATAACAAAAGCAGAGATATTGTTCGTTATTGCTCACTTGAACTCATTCAAACGGTTTTCCCGTCGCAGCATGAGCATGGAAAGCAGCAACTCTGCTAGCAGGTTGTGTTTATGACAAGATTCAGTCTGCACATGTTAGCCACAACGTCGAAACAAAGCACCAGCCAGCCAGTATTCCTATATACTCCGTTAAATGATCTGAGGAGCAGCTGGCTTCGTGGAGACCAGTGAAGTCTCGGTGATTGACTGGGCAGTGGATCCTGTAAAAACAAAAGAATTTATCGGTGATCCAGTACCATGAAAATATCGTTTCCGTGTACATAAAAACGCCATGTGCGAAAGCTGACTTTTGGCTGAAGTTAAGAGAGGTGTAAGGCCTGTATATTATGAAGCTTCAAGAGGCCAGCTGCCAGCGTAGATGAAAGTAACAACTAGCTTGTATTGTGTTGTATGAACTATGTACCTTCGTCATATTTGCTAGCCGTGTACATGATAATGAATGTTCGATAAATCTTTGAAACGAAGCTCAGTGATCAATGAGCAGCACTCCCATTTTGCGCACACGGAGTGCTGAGTAAATGTTTCAATCTTCAATTTATGATGGTTCAGTACAAAAGATATCAAAGCGCACAATAACACGATACGGTTGCATTGAGCATTTTGTTGCAGCCTTTGATCCTTTCCAGCTTCCAATGGAAGGCACAGGGTCAGATATTATAAGTAATTGCCAAAAGAATCATAAACAATATCTCCAAAGAAAAAGAATCATAAACAAAAGGGCATTCTTGAACCAACCTAGTGGTGTAAGCACCGGACAAGCGCAAGGCGACTCCATTGATGGAGCAAGCGGCACGAGATTAGTGCATCGTAACCACTAACATTAGTTTAGCTCCAAGAAAGTGCGTCACTTTGGACCTTGGAGACGATAACATAAGCAGCAGTTAGGTACCATCGCAATGCTCCGGACCACATATTAAACAAGAAAAAAACATGACATCAGGAAGAGCCATTTCATCATACAGGGACATCACGAAAGCCATACCAACAGGCAGCATTGCAGCAGACTATTTAGCTGGTAGGAGAACCCAACAGCAAGAGAGACCTCAGGATCAGGATGAAAAGAACAGGCAGGAGCACAGCTGAGAAACGATGCCGACAGTAATTTTTGTCAAAGGGGGAAAAACCTTCACCTTTGAATGTGTGGTTTACAGCTTCGATGCATCGTGCAAAAAACACATTCAAATATATTAAGAAATGCCTGCACAAACCATCAACACCTAATATGTACACCATAAAATTCCCGGGTACAAAGAAGGGGAAGGAAAAAAAATTTTCTCCCTACATTTATATTACAAAGGCAGAGGACATCTGTCAAATCAAAACCAGCAGTTAGTGACTGCGGTCGGCCTTTTCACACGCCTTGACTTCGAGAAATTGAATGAATTGCTGCACATGCATCTTGATTTCAATAGATTTTACACTTATTTTGCCTCCTGGTTGGATGGTGTACCAAAGAATGGAACATGGGTGGTTCCATCTACAAACTATTAAGCTTCATGCCTGAAAGAATGAGAAAGATCATGACGATTTGACCTAAAGGATTACATGAACTTAAAAAAATGAGCTCAAAGATCTCAACATTAGAGCTGGCTTTAAGAAAGTGTCATAGTTCTTTAGAACCACTACCAACAAACTTCAGCAAAAAGGATTGCTAAGATAATTTTTTAAGATTCATAGACCTTATGAATTGCCTATCACTGCTATTTTCATTCTTGAGTAGCCCACCTCAAGATAATTTTATCTCACAAACAAAGCCATTTGAAAGTTTGAAACGGTTTTATATAGTTGCAGCTCGCATACAAGTATTTGTGGAAGCATGAATATGAGCCCTAAAATTTAGCATTTCATATGCTACTTTTTAAAAATGCCACGCTAATATAGAAACTAAATGGTATCCTATAAAAGTTGAATAACAGAACTGAGCAAAATCCGAGTAATATATTTTCAAAACAAATAAAGATTCTAGTCTATGCAGCATAGAAATATTTCAGACATACTGCGGTGGACGAAAGAAACAGGGACGAAACAGAATTCCGATAAATTAGAAGCTTACTCTTGGAAACACTGCAGCTTCAACAAAATTCTGTGTGCCATGACGAGTGAACCATGTCGCAACATCCTTCGCTAGTTCACACCCCATATAAACCTACCTATTTAACCTGGTCATGATTTTGGAAAAACCTAGCTACTTCTCTGTACAGCTGCTCCCCTTCGAATGGCTTGGAGACATAGCCATCCATTTCGCTTTTTAGGCACTCCTCGTGTGTTGCCTGGATAACATCTGCTGTCATGGCCAATATAGGAGTTCGCCATCTCCGAATATTAGCACATTCTGGTGGTGCTTCTTCACGTTCTATTTGCTCATTTAGATCTCTTTCCATCACTCTAATCCTCTTAGTAGCTTCAAATCTGAGAAAAGAAAACCCAGTGCATGATATAACTTAAGCAATCTATAAAAAGACAGATTAATAATCGAAAGAAAACATGAACAGCCACAAGAAATACTTACCCATCCATTTCTGGCATTTGTATGTCCATGAAACAAGCATCAAAACTGTGAGGTGGTTTTAGCAATTTCATTGCTTCCTTCCCACTGTCTGCACAAGTTACTTCTGCACCATACTTCTTAAGAGCACCAGCAGCCACTTTAAGGTTCACAACATTGTCGTCAACCACAATTATTTGCTTCTTGTGGAGAAGGCTACCCAATGTTGCATTGCCAACCACTCCATTCCTGCAATGCACTTTATCTGCACCGCCCAATGCTCGTCGTAGTGAGACCTGAAGCATGCTTGCACGAAGCGGCTTCATGATTACAATCAAGTTATGCTCCCTGGAAATATGTGAACTGCTCTTGATGGAACTTGTAGGGTTCTCCAAAAGAAACAGCTTTGGAGAGTCTGACTGATCCTTGTTCCTCAATTTGCTAACCAACAGAGGCATGGAATTAGATTCCTTCATCCAAGTTTCCTTGTCAATCAGCACTAGCTTTGCAACCAGTGATCCACAATTCATTTTAGGAATAACATGGCTTAGGTCGGTAGTCAATTCCGTTTGAACCCCAAGTCTTTCCAAATGGTACTTGGTAACCTTGGCACGAACCGTCCTATGATCAACCACCAATGCATTGATCCCTTTAAATTCTGACGAGTGGTTCTTATTTCCATTGGAGCGTGTCCTCATTAGCACTGCAGTGAAGGTGAAAGTAGAACCAACATGGGGTTTGCTGACAAACCCGATCTCCCCCTTCATGAGATTAACCAAGCACTTGCTGATGCTTAGTCCAATGCCAGTACCCCCATGGATGCGGGCAATGGATGGACCAACCTGCATGAAAGGGGTGAATACACGCGATTGGGCTTCAAATGGGATGCCAACACCAGTATCTTCAACGGATATTATCAAGCTTATTGAATCAGATGTGATGGGTGGAAAAGCCATCTCAGATGAGTGTAATTCCCTATTGAAAAGCAGAAAGTTCTCCCAGCTATGCCTCCTGTTGGCTACTGGGTAGCCACTCAAGGTATTTAAGTATGGAGTTCCCGTCTCCACCTCTAAACAACTCAAGACCTCTTCAACAACATGAACTGTCAAGTAGATATGCCCTCTCTCTGTGAACTGTGAAACATAGTATGTCAGTCAACAAATAACAGAATGCATAAAAAATGAAAGTAAATATCTTTTGCTGATTCATATTTCTATTCATGTGATTCATGTAGAACCATTTTCTTACCTTTATGGAGTTCCCCACGAGATTTGTGATGATTTGCCTCATCCTACCAGGATCACCAATAAGTGTTTGTGGAACCAGATCAGATACATAGACTGCCAACTGCTCTCGCAGTATATCACAATGACAAAATAAGAAAAAGAAAACAAAGTTAGTACACTCCAAAAAAACACAACAGAACTGCAGTGCATGAATCTACTCTTTAATTACCTCCAGTCCTTTCTCCTGAGCTTTTCCACAGAAGAGAGACAAAATGTCATCACAAACTGTTCTAAGATCAAAGGGCACTGCCTCGAGCTCAAGTTTGCCAGACTCGATCTTTGCCTGATCAAGAACCTCGTTTATGAGAGATACCAAAGCTTTTCCACTAGCTTGGGCGGTTCTAACATAGTCTTGCTGCGTTGTGTCCAGATCAGTATCCATGAGCATTTGGAGCATTCCTAAAAAATAGAGAAATCATTTAAATCCCTGAGCTCTAAATAATAACGAAGGATAAGCGATGTATTAGATAAACTAGGTGCTTACCTAGAACACCATTCATTGGAGTTCTGATCTCGTGTGAAACTGTAGCCAAGAACTGCGAACAACCAAGAAACAGCATGGAATGAAATGTACTGCAGTACCGTTACTCTGTTAGACAAGACATTTTGGGTTGCAAGTGAGATACTCACCTGTGACTTGGCAATATCGGCAGCCTCCGCACGCTTCTTGAGCACTCTCATCTTTTGAAAATCATCTTCAACTTTGGCAATACGATTGACAGTGGCATAGAATATGTAACCAGTCAACAAACCAATCACAAGAGTTCCAAATGATGATGTTATTGCCAGCCATGGCCATGGTGGCCTTTGCATGAACCTGTTGAAGAGAAATAGATTGCATGTAACACTATGTTGAATACATTCCAAATGCAGGATTTGTAAAGGGGAGAGCGACAGATCAATCACCTGCAGTGCATCTCATGCCTTTTTGATGGATCGCCAAAGTTGAGCATGCTGACATGGTACATGCCACTGCCTGTATCATTCGAACCATACATACTGATTGGCTTCTTGTTAGTAGTATCATACACGTTCACCATGATGGATTGCTTGCCCGCAAGCTGATGAAGCAACTTATCAACAAGTGCTTCTATATCAAATATGCCTCCTAAATAGCTGTTTGCAACCAAGGGCGATCAGTTAGAACTCAGGATTCTGCTGCATAGCTTCTGGTTCGAATTGCAAGCTCATGAGACTTTACCCAATAGCAGCTTGGATGCGCTCCTGCGGCCTCGCATTCGCAGGAAGTTCAGACTTGTACACGGTATATGTGGAGATCACTCCAAGCCGATTGTTCAGTAGCTTAAAGGGAGCAGTAAGAACACCCTTCCCAGATTCTCTAGCTCGTAGAATGTTTTCGCGATCCTCCTGTATAAGCAAAGCAGACTCCCTTTTTAACATGACAGCCAAACAATATTCTCAAGAAACTTATTACTAGGATTAAAACATGGTAACACCGAATCAACAGTTCTTTTCCAAAGTGAAAAAGCCAAGATAGGAAGAATCGCACTGTAAGATGGTAAAGAGTTTTTTTTGTCCTTCGTGGTTAAAACACTAGCACCAGCCCTGTGCTGTGAAACCACATGGCGAGCACCAAAAATTGCAGCTTTTTACGGCCCTAGGCTAAAAGATCAAATCTTGACAGGGCAAAAAAAAAAAAAAACTGATGACTGATGAGAGATGTGAAAAAAAAAAAAATCCTCACATTCCCAGAGAGCATATCGAAGGAGACGACATGCTTGTAGGCGTCCTGCGCGAAGATGACTGGGGCGTACTCCTCGGCCGGCTCGCGGATCTCCCCGGCGGCGGCGTCCCCTGGTCCCGGCGACGGCTTCTTGGAGGAGTACATCTTCTTGATGCTCCACCCTTGCTGCCGCTCGAACTGCTCCCGCTCGGCGTGCGTCACCCGCACCGCGTACGCCACCCCGCTCGTCAGCGGCCGCTCGAACGCCGTCCTCTCCGCGTACCTCGCGAACGTCATCTGCAATCAAGCCGTGCTCCAATTAGCCATGAATTGAAAAGGCGAGGCAAGAAAAAGACAAGCAGCAGGCACAGCCACAGGCACCTGGTCGATGGCGGATGGGTTCTTGGAGTGGTGGAAGGTGGAGACGAGGATGGCGAGGGCCTGGAGGTGGTTCACGCTGACGTT
Organism: Olyra latifolia; assembly: GCA_036346145.1. Taxonomy (NCBI): domain Eukaryota; kingdom Viridiplantae; phylum Streptophyta; class Magnoliopsida; order Poales; family Poaceae; genus Olyra; species Olyra latifolia. The sequence goes on along the minus strand of CM070523.1, from coordinate 3,800,980 downwards.
GAACTGGTCCTGGAGCATGCGGGCGCGCTCGTCGCACATGCTGGCGAGTGACTCGCGGCGCTTCTCGACGGCCTGGGAGTTCATGAAGACCAAGATCCGGAAGGAGGCGAGCGACCAGCCGACGATCCAGAGCAGCAGCAGCCAGCGCCACCACGTCTCCGGCACCTTGCGCGACCCGAGGTAGTTGCTGCACACGCGGCTCCACAGCGACTTGGCCGACAGCTTCTCCGGCAGCGGCAGCAGCAGCCGCATCCTGTCCAGCCCCAGCCCCAGCCCCAGGAAGCCCAGCCCCGCCGCCGCGCCCTTCCCCGCCATCCCTGCTCCTCCTGCTCGGGCCCTTCTCCAGCGAGCACCGGCCATTTGGCTACATCGCCGGCGAGGACGCTCCCCTGCTCCCGCTCCCTCTCGCGCCGCGGCGCATTCGTAGTAGCACAGGATGACCGGCCGGAGGCGGACGCGCGCACAAGGCAGCAAAATCAATGGACGCCGAGCTGTAGCAGCGCCACCCTCACAGCTGCCTTCAATTCAATGCCCCCAAAGGGATCAAACGCCCACACGCTTAACAGTTTCTTCCTTCCTTTCTCCTCCCCACTCTCTCGGCTCTCGCCGCTCCGCCTTTCAAGAACCTGCCCGCCTGTCGCCTCTCCAAGCAGCAGCCAGCAAATCTTGGAACCGGTTGACCAGGGACGAGAGCTCAACACGAGCAACGCCACCAACAACAGCAAAAGCAACTCTCTCAGCCCTCAGCTAAGCTCAGGTAGAGGGGAAGCGAACAGAATACAGAGCATAAGATTGGGGAGAGACGAGGCTGGCTTGATTGGAGCAGAGGAGGGAGGAGCAAAGCAGGTGAGGCTGGGAGTGGAGGAGGAAAAGGAGCAGAGCAGCACAGAGGTAGTCGTGGGATTGGGGGAAGTGAGAGCAGCAAGAGGAGAGGAGGGAGGTGGCACCAATCACAAGTTCACAACAGTGGGAGAGGCCAGCACGCAAGTAGCTGTGCCTCCCCCCTCCCTCTCTCACTTCCATGTGGGGCCTCTCTGTTTTGCTGCCTTTATGAGCCTACCCCTCCTCACTCCACCTCAGAACAAAAGGCAGGGGACGGGTGGTAGAGGAACAGTAGTGCTCGGTAAGTGCTGCCTGAGCCTCGTTTATTCATTAATATGTCTACCATGTGTTTTTAGCATATTGTTACGTTTAATAAACTTGTACCGTTATTTGTGTTTATATCTAGGTTAATTACCCCCATGCCATTATTAAGATTTATCATAACAAAAATACCATTATAAAATAGAAAACACCTCTCACGCCGCTATAAAGCGCATTCTCTTGCAAGCATGGTATTATGAATCTGAAATAACCACAGTACCCCTTATCTCTTCTACTTCCTCCTTTCTCTCTCTCCTCTTCTTCCGCCGGTGACACCTTGCCACTCCCTTCTTCCTCTCTCCGAACTGTGCCGCCCTGCATTGGCCAGTGCAGCCTCACCGCCATGCTCGCGCGGAGAAGGCTATGTGGGAAGGAGGAAGGGGGAGGTGAAGGCCACGGGAGGGTGGCAGGGAGAAGAGAGAGATGGCTGGAGGGGATGATGGAAAAGAAAGAAGAAGGTGAAGGCATTTTAGTTAAAAAAGATTTGATGCAACTCAAAATGATATGTTTGAAATGATTCCTACTTTATAATGTCATAACAATGATTTTGTTTTTTGTAATGGCATAAATACAATTAATCCTTATGTTTATTCTAGGTAGAAGGATTCATAAAAAAAAAGACCGGCTAGAGGTCAATCAACTTAAATTTTCTAGAATTTCAATCGACGCGGATTTTATATTTTAAATGTAGGCATTCCATTCCTATGTTCCTCTAGCCTTGTTTCTTCCTTTGATTCGGGTTATGTTTCTTCCTCTGCTCTATCATGATCAAGTCTGGTGAGTTCCTTCTTCTGCCCAATTGTTGTTCCTCTCGTCTCAGTATTTGGCAGCCATGGATCAGTGACTTCATGAACATTTGATTCGATTTCGTCATAGACCTGGTGAACAACCTCAATGAACTCACGAGCATTCAAATATATTTTGTCCGGGTTCCGAACCACCTCTGCATAGATTATGCTCATTCCAAATTTAAAAAAAAGGAACTGTAGCCGCAACCATGGTACTTTTACGAGCTAATTGTGTATATACCATTATTAAAATACGATGTTATAGATATGTCATTATAAAGTAGGAAATATCCTAGATGCTATTATAAAATGGAATTCCTTTAAAAAAGCCATTTTGGACTTTTCTGTCCCTCTGCTCTATTCAAATTTATAGGAAAAATGCTTTTTCCCTCCTCTTCCCCTTCTTCCCCAAGTCTGGCAGCGTCATGCCCCTTCTCTCTCTCTCTAGCCATTGTAGCCTCCCCTCCCCTCACCTCCTCCCTCCCTTTCTCTTGTCCCCCACACTAGGCCTCCTCTCTCCTATCTCTCCTTCCCAACTGAGCCCCACTTACTCTGGCGAGCTCGCCTTGCTACCGTCCTCTGCTCTGGCGATCCCGTCGCCCTTTGCTTGGCGCGATGTCACCACCCTCTGCTCGGCTCAATGTTAACGCCGCCTACTCGTCCTAACGAAGAAGATGATGAGGGCATTTTTTTTAAAAAAAACTCAGGTTCTAAAACTGATACGTTTGGTTGGGGTTAAGGAGTGGATTAAGGGTTTAATCCAACAAGCACTCCTAGGTTAAACAGGATTAAGTTAATCCGGTCAATACTATTTAACCGTGCAAACTCAAGATTAGCTAACCTAGCCTGAGGGTGGAATAACTTAATCCATCTCTACCAACCCCACTAACTCTGGATTAAGATAATCTATGTGAGTTAAGATTAACTAATCCATTTAATCTAATGCAGTCTAAAATGTTTTGTGTCAGTTAATAGGAAAGAGAAGTCAGGAAGGAAGGGGGATAATGCGGTAGGCTGGGTAAATCGGCGTGGTGGATGGAGCCGGGGGATGGGATGATGATAAGGCGCGGGGGCCCGCCACCGTAGTTGGAACAGTCGGAGATGAGATGAGATCACCCGCCAAGTCGCCAGCGATCGAGCCACCCCTGCCGCTCCCGCTCTTCCCCGCCTCTAGGGTTCCGAGACGCAGACGGCAGAGCGCTCTGTGCTCGCGCTCGTGCTCGCTCGCTTTGTTCCCTCCCACCTTGGACTCTTGCCGTCCCCCAATTATTTGAGAGAGAATGGAGGGCGCATCGTCCCTTCCTTTGCTATCGACACCGCACAGAGAGGGCAGGGGAGCCAGCGAACAAGCAATTCTAGGCCCATCTCCCAGAGGTTTCTTCTCCATTTCTGTTCCTGTTAGAGAAGGAATCTCGCTTGCTTCCTTAAGCGTTTTAATAAATTTTCTTCATGGTTCTCTTTTGATAGGGATTCTTTTTTTTAATTTTTTTAGAAAGAGATTATCTCTATTTTCTCTGTATCATTCCGAATGTATACGGTTCAAGATGGTAAAAAAATGAAGCGAAAGAATATGATATAAGAAATGGGAAGAAAACAAAATGAAGGACGGCGGGCAAAGGAAGATCCAGCCGAGGCCCGAGAGCGCTTTTTTTCTCTCTCCCTGTTCCACGCACACGCAATAGTTGAAAACCCATAAAAAAATGTGTAGAATTTCTTTTTTCCTCAGATTTTGAATTGGGACGAGAAGCGTCAGTTCCTAAGCGAAGATCGGTTGGTATGGACTGAATTATGACTGTTTAGAGACCGATTTCTGTTTAAGTTGAACATGACCTGATTTTTTAGCGATTTGAAAGTTACAAGATTCTTCCCCTTTTTCCCCAAATTTTCAATTGAAAGGAAAAGCATCGATTTCTGAGCAATGTTTGGTCGGTTTAAACTAAAATATGGTTGTTTCGAGACCCATTTTGGTTTACATTGAATCTACCTAATTTTGAGTTGGTAAGCTCGATAATGTTTTCCGTGGTTTCCATCGTCTTTCGCTGCGATCCATCCGTTCATCCGCTATGATGCATGATTGCTCTCCATCGGAGCCGTCCATCTCGCCTCACCACAGAGGAAGGCATGTGCAAATGCAACAGCAGCCTGTACTTGTGCCATGGTTTGCAAATTGCACACAATGATGAGAGCCGAAAAGGGAAAAAAATCAACTTTTTTTTTTTTTTGCTGCTGCAGGAGTAGGGAGTTGTTCTTAACATTGAAGGTCTCATTCAAAGACGACGTTGCCAGAGGATTTATTAGGCCATCTGGGCCTGGTAAAGGTGTTCTTTTCCTTGGCGAGATAAGAGAGTGTGTTCACTGTTCCTGTGTTCCACCATGCATCATGCTCCTTATGGCACTGTGCACTCGCGGTCAGAAAGAGGCGCAGGTTAAAGCTGGCTAAACCATTACGCGTCCAAAAAGATCCATTTAGATTTGTTCTTCTTCAATGCAGCCGCTCGAGATTATCCTGTGACCCCGTGTCGATCCAACGGCAACGTTTAAACACGCCAAGACAAGAAACAAACAAAGAGAGTAGCAGCAGCAGCAGAAGAAGAAGAAGGGGGAAGAAAGGAATGGCGAGAAGACTATCTCTAATCATTTTTCCTTCGTTTCGTTTCTTCCCTCCATTCTCTCCTCTGTATTCGTTTCTTTTATTTTTCATTATCTTTGACAGTATCCCTTCGAATGAAATGATATAGAGAAAGAAGACAGAATTACTTTCTGAATAGAATGGAAAAGAGAATCCCCTTCGCGGCGGGAACAGGAGACGGAACACGGAACGGAACCGGTCGGAGATGGTGGAAGAGGAAGAATCCTCCTCCTGTGAATTCTTCGTGCGCCTGTCTGCAGCTCACATTGGCTGCTGTATTCTTGATCAATGGAGCACTAGTATGCTTTGTTTTTTCCTGCCCTAAATTTGGAGCGGCCTACTTTACTTTCTTTTTTTTTTTGGCCTTTTCCATAACACGGTAAGATAGGAAGACGGCACTATAAAGTCTGCCAAGTGTGGTCTTATCGAGGATTCATAAAACTGTGAAAGATTGCTCGGTTTTTAGTTCGGCAGGTAAAACCGTGTTTCAAATTTTAAAAATTGTCGCAGCAGCAAATTAAGCTTGGCCTTGCCTCTCCAAACAAAATACTTCTACGTTGAGGGTGATTGATCTCCGCCATTGGATCCAACGGCCGGCAAAATGCTGAGTCAAACCATCTCAACTCATTCCTGTCCCATCTCCCATTCCTGCCACGAAGGGAATTCCGTTTCTTTCAATACTACAACACAACAGATTTTCTTTACCGTTTATTTTCAAAAAAAAAAATCTCTTTTTCATTCTTTTTAGGAAGTATTGTCTCTCCTTTCTCTATGTTATTTTCTTCGAATGGATGCTGTTGGAAATGATGGAAAATAAAGGAATAGAATATGAAGAAGAAAATAAGAAAGAAAATGTCTCAGCCTGATCTCGATCCCGAGCCTGCGTTTTTTTGGCAGAGCTTAATTGCAACCCTGCAGCATGGAAGGACACGCTGTTGCATTAGCCATTTCATTAACCTCCCCCCGTAAGTACTCCTGCTATCCTATTGCTCTACGCTCTTGTTTGACAAGGCTGGGTTAATTACTCCCGGCCCTGTAACTTAAGATCTACTGCTCCCTCCACAGCTGCTGCTAAGATCCGGTTTAAAAAAAGTGAGTTCTGCAGAGTAATTACAGCTTGGGTTTAATTTGCAATTAATACCCGCTTCGTCGCGCCCCTTGTAAATGCACATGTGGAACGACCATCTTGCTGAGGAGCGAGGCTGCCTACGCTACGCACGCAGGTTAAAAAATCGACCATCTTGCTGAGGAGATGGGATTGCATATCCTCTGCCGTTGCCCGAACTAAATTAAATGTTCTGGTTTTTTGAAACCGTTTATCAAATTCCTCGAACTTGAACTAAATTAAATGTTCTGATTTCTTAAAACCGCTTCTCAGAACCATCGAAGGCTAGCATTTTCAGCTGTAACAATCTTAAATGGGACCTTCTATGACTCATATAGAAACTCCTGATTTCGAAACAAAGCTTAAAATTGGAGCTCCCAATTGCGACGAACTGGGAGAAAGAAGCAAGGGAGGATAGAAAGTAATGTGAGTGGAATCATGGATGCTTTTTGTGGAGGCTTTGCTTTGCTCCTCCAATTATATGCATCCGTATACATGCACCACCTCACATTATCCTGTTCCTGTTTGCTTGCTAGCTAGGAAAGGAGCATGCAATGCAAGTATGCCTTCTCTTTTCCCCTTTTGCCCAGACCAAGTGGCGGTACTGATTTGCACACTTCCTCAGCTTGATAGCTCTGCCTCTGCCTGGTGATACTCTTTTAAGCCTATCTCTTCGTTTTTTGGGAGGATAGAATTGATAGATGGATGGATAGATACCTCTCCCTGCCTTGCTTTCTTTCGGGTGGGATGGAATCACTTGCACTCAAGGATATTTGTGATCTTTGCCAAAAACTACCGCTACCATATGTCAATTTTTTTGCTGCTGTCTGCTCCCTCCCGTCACAAAAACTATCTACATGTCTCTTTGGAACAAGTGCGGCCAAACTTTTACGATTACAGCCATTATCATTTTTAAGTATTTAGATTAAATACATGAAAACAACTTATGAATTTAGTTAAAAAAATATCCATATCTAGATTCGTCTTGTAAAGTACTTGCACATATCGCACATATTATATTCTACGAGTCATGTTCTTTCCAGCTTATCTGACTTATTTGACCTATATGCCTATTTACTTATTTTTATTTAAAATAAAACAATTTGTTTTTTCGAATCCTTTTTTTTCATTTCAAAGACTTGTGTAAAAGCTCTAAAATACAAGTGAAACGAAGAGGATCCGGCTTTCGAGGCTACCACGGGAAGCTCTCAAAGTTAGAAGATAAGCTAGATAAATCAGATAAGTAAGCTGCAGAGAACAGGGCCAACCTTAACTTATTGGACTTATCTAACTATTTACTTATCTTCATTTAAATTAAAAAAATTTGTTTTTTGAATCCATTTTTTCTATCTCGAGGACTTGTCTAAAAACTCTAAAACACAAGTCAAACGAAGCGGATCCGACTTTCGAGAGTATCTCGAAAAGCTCTCCAAGTTAGGAGATAAGCTAGATAAGTCGGATAAGTTTCACTAGTGGTGGAACTTATGTTTGTCCGTTTGTTACAACTTTAATCCAGTTGTAGATTATAATGTAAAAGGTTATAGGCTTTCACTACGAGTCTTCGAGAGACCGAAAAATGGTTAAAAACTGCTTTTCAGAGCTTCGAGAAGAAACACAAAGATCTTTAAAAAATAACTTCAAAACGGTAAAGCATTTGGCTTGTAAAAAATTATAAATGCGTAGCTAAAAATTATAATCAAGTCTTCAACTTAAATTAAAATTAAAAGGTATAGTCGGAAATTTATTATTTTTGTATAAGCAAAATATTGTAGCACTTTGTAGCCATTTTTAAAAGGTTTTTAGTGGTTCTTCTCAAAACTCCCAATAACATTTTTAAACAATTTTTTAAGCTCTTCAAACCCGCTATCTAGTACACACAACTTTTCATATTATAATTATAATCTACGGTTGGATTCAGTTGAAAAGAACAAGATGAATTCTAACATGTACTGCTACCGCAATTTAATAAATTACGGTAAGAGCATCTTCGGCAGGAGCTGCAAAATATTGTTTATTTAACTTTTTAGTGATAGAGTATCAGTTGGAGAGAAGAAATTTTTTAGAGTCTAATGTAAATTGTAAATGAATTTTAGAGGATGTATAAAGTTTATAAAAAAAAGTGTTATAGAGGAGAAATTTGAAGCCTTTGCCGGAGAAATGCTCCGGAACAACATAAATAATTTGATAAGGCATCAGAGAGGGCGTAGATTTTTTGGTCGACCAAATAGTAGCTAGGTAATGTCCACTTCTATTTTTATATTATTAAAACTTCAAAATTTTGGGCAGGATCTGCAGCTGCTGTATACCACAGTGTGCTGCATTTGGCACATGACTTGTTGAACATACTCTGCAATCAATGAGGAGGCTACCAAAGAGACAAGGATGAAAACACGAGTGACCGAGCAGGCAGGGTGATGCCACGACACTGCTCTCCTCAGAAGTGATAGCACACGACAGATTAAATTAACCGAGCAAATAAAATTTTTTAAGGAACATTCAAGGATGGGCAAGAGACTAACAATGGGGACGAACAAACATTAAAGACAGCCGGCTAGCTCTCAATGTCCACTTAAAAATTTGTGAATGGTTCAATACCATGCACGTCAAATTCTTCGATCGTACGAACCTGGACTAGTTTATGGGCATAGGTTGGACAAATTCATGGAGTACTAAGCTCCTTTGTTTAATGGCTTGGAAGATGTTTAATTAAACAAGGGTAAATTCCAGTAGCTGATTAGAGGGTAGCAAGCTCCCTTCAAATCATTGCCGCCTTATCTTGTGTTGACCTAATCTCTCCTGGCTTAGAAGGGTCCCGATCCAAGCGTTCTCTTGCCTCTGTGAAATGCGCACCTTAATTAATTTTTTGAGGCATTCAAGTCAATGCGCGCCACATCCATATCATGGCATGGCTTCAGAACTGGATCAAAGTCACTGGAAATATTTCCGGTGGTTTTGGTAGACGAAGAGGAAATTGTGAGAGCGGATGGTCTTTTAGTCCTCTTCTCTTTAGCTTATTTACAACTTCTTATCTTAATCCCTTATCTTAACTTTGCAGGTAGGGCCCACGCCAGAGCCAATGCGCAATCTTTCCCTACTCCCCACTGCCTTTCACCTTTATTCTCATCCTTCCTCGTCTCACACCGAGCACATGTCATGCCTCATCCCCTTCGCATCGGCCCCCATTCCTTTCTCCAAATCGACGTTCCCTACCCAAATTTGAGCACTTCTCGCTTGGCATCGGCCACCGCACGGTACGTTGTGCTTGGCGGTCGCACTGGTGACGAGCACTTTTGGGAAAGGTTGTGCAGCCGGGAGCTCCTCGGGGTTTTGCAGCACCAAGTTGACAGCGAGATCTCTGGCAGGTGGCAGCCGCCCACCCGTAGGACAACTCCGTGCGCGCGTTCCCCCCTCCCCCCTCCCTCGTGCCGATGCCCGCCAGCTCAGCCCGCCGTTCCGGCCAAGGTTCTTCGCACGGAGTGCATCACCATCGCCGTCCGTGCTATGCAGTTCTCCCCGCACAAAAGGCCTGGTAAAAGGCCCCATAGTGAGGTTGCACCGTCGGCCCCCACTCAAGTACCGGACCAACTCTCGTCCTTTCATCTCCGCTTTCGTGTGCTCCATGGTTTCGTCCTCGTTGATTTCGTTCGCCCATACTTAGATGGCTCCCAAATCTCGCGCTTCGGTTTGGACCCCGCGCATCCACAAAGCTTGGGTGGATGCTGTGGAGGATGAGATTAATGCGGGGAACCATCAAACATACTGTTTGAATCCTAAAGGGGTTGACAACATCATCCGCAAACTTCTGGACCGGGAGAAGGTCGCAGTCGTCACTCCCAAGCATATACGCAACCACTAGGACAACGTCAAGCTGAACTAGAACACTTGGCACACTCTTCGCATGGCCACCAACATGGGCTAGGACCCCGTGAAGGGCACAATTGAGGCGGACGATGCCAGGTGGAAGGCCATGAATGTGGTAAGGACCTTGCAGAGCAATGTTCCTTTCACTTGTAACATTCCTTGTACTGATTCGATCCTATTGAACTGTGTTCCCGTTATTGATCCATGTGTATTGTATTTGCAGTGATACAAGAATTCCGGCAAGTTCAAGCATGGACCCCTTGCACATGTCCAATAGCTTGACAACATCTTCGAAGGTTTGAGCACAGCATGCCGGTGCCGGAGGCACCCCGATAGAGCACATATCAATGGATCCTGCAGCTTGGGTGGATGAAGATGATCCTTTCTCCATGCTACCAGAGCAGCCTACCCTAGTAGCAGGGCCGTCCCGCTTGCGCTCAAGAGGTTTGTGAGGTCGTTCATCAAAGAAGGCCAGGTCGTCCTCTTGTTCCTCTTTAGAGGAGGTCATGCACCAACTGTCTGTAGCGAACAAGAAAGTATAGGGTGGGGATGTCGACTCTGAGGTTCAAACCACTGCAGAAGCTTTGGACGAGCTAGTTGCTTTGAGGTTCTCCAAGGCCGACCCTAAGTTTGATCACGCCGCAGTCGTCCTTAGCGACCCATGCCAGCAGGGTTTGATCAAGCATGTGAAGACGCTTGAGGAAAAGATGAACGTCATAAGGTCCATTTGGGTGTACTACAGCTGTCCGTCACCAGGTTGGAGTTCTTAGGGAATACCGTACCAGAGGCTGCCATTTGTTGGGACATCATTCAACAGGCTGCCATCGCACGCACAATCGTTCTAGTGGTCTGGGTCTGGCGTTCCAGGTGTATGCATGGCTAGGGCACTGTTGCAGGGGCAACCATCTCAGGGCATACTGTTCCAAGGGCAGCCATCTCATGCATGTCGTTCCATGGTCATGCAACACATGGTCAGACGTTCTAGGGGCATGTAGTAGAGGGGCAGCCATGGCAGGGATGCCGTTCTAGGGTCCACCTTCCATGGGGCCAGATTACCAGGAACCACATTTCTAGGGGTCGCCACGTACTTAGGATGTAGCCTTCGTTGCGAGAACTGATAGTTTCACTTTTTATGTTGTCATGTGGTTAGCTTCCTAATAAAGGAAATGTTGCATTTTTCATATTCGTTAATGTAGTTGAACTTGTACCTTTAAGTGCTTGCACGTTGCGGATTTTATTAGGTTTTGTCATATTAAAGACATTTGTTGTATTGTTCTACATTTGCATAATTAGATTGTTGACTTAGCGAGCACCACGGATGTATGTGCCCTTACCAGGAAGTGAGTGGGTGCAATCCATTCTGTATGACCCTTGGCAGTGCCACGACCTACTTCAAATGTCTCCAAAACAATTTGAGGAACTGCACCACGTACTAACAACCAGTTATGAGCTTTTGCAAGGAAGATATGTTGGTACCAAGGCATTGCTTGTGATATACCTTTTGATATGCGAGGGAAATCTATCGACTAGTCAAGCAAAATGAAGGTTCTACCATGTAGGATTGCACATGAGTACGAAGTTCCGTCATGTTGCTGCTTGTATTTATAATTTTGGAATTGATCAAATACGGACAAGGGATCCAACGTTCTCTACCATGCATGAAAAATTTAAAAGACACCCTTTTATTCCTTTCTCCAGAGCAATTGAGGCTATTGACAGTAGCGATGTCCATTTGACGATAGATCCTATAAGTCATGTATCGTACTAGAATCGACATGACTATTGCAGCTCAATGTGCTTGTGGCAATTGACTTCGATATGCAATTTATTTTCGCATATGGTGGTAGACTACGACATCAGGATCCTTCAGAGGCTATTAATGACCCGCGGTCACGATTTCCGCACCCTCCGGGAGGTACGCCGATAATTGCGTGATTTTACTTTTTGTACCATGCCAACAAGTAATTGACCTAAACTTTGCTGTTATGTACTGTAGGTAAGTACTACTTGGTGGACTTAGCATTCGCAAACACACGAGGGTACATAGCCCCATACCGTGGTGAGACATACCACATACCAAACTTTCGCCGATAGGGGGTGCGAACGGAAAGAAGGAATATTTCAATTACGTCCATGTAAAGGGAAGAAATATCGTCGAACAGACGCTGGATGTATGAAAAGTAGATTTCGAATTACGAAAGGAGTCCCCCCATCTGTGAGTGGCAAATTGGTTTGTGATCAGCAGGATAGGCCTCTATAATTTTTTGGTAGATAGAGATATGCACATCCTAAGTGTTGGATCTTCTAGCAGGGGGATGTCGGGCATGGGGGACACCCTAGAGGGGACGAGGACGAAAGAAAGGAGGATGATGGCTAGGGCTTACAGCCCATCGCCTAGGACAAAAACTACATAGGTCGTGTACGTGATGAAATAGCCACAACATTATTTTTCCACGGGGTTGATTGCTCAATCTACATCATTTTTCTATTCAGGATTGCAGTTACGTTATTTGTATGTGATCGATGCACTTGTCCGCTTAGTAACTTGCATATATCACTGTCTTTCAATTTGGATGTTTGTAACATGTGTTTGCGCTTATTGCATGAATTATGTTTGAACCTTGCATTTGCCGAGGATCCGTAGCAGGCACTCTATAACATTGTTTATTTGACTTTTTATAGATAGAGTAGCTGCTGTAGCGAAGAAATCTTTTAGAGTGTCGTGTAAAGTGTGAAGGAATCTTAGATGATGGATAGAGTGTGTAGGGAATAGTGTTATAGCGTAGAAATTTGAAATGGCCGCTGGAGTGCAATGCAATCCCCACGGACTAACCGCATGCAAAATTCATCATCACATAGCACTTTATTAATGCATTCCCACTTGCATGCCACAGGATGCGGCTCGCAGTGTGGCATCACGCGTGCATGGTCACATCGGAGTGGGTCCCAACTAGGAAGTCAAGATAAGGGTCATGTTTCTTTTAGCGGTTTCTGGCGGTTGGCGGGTTTACTGTAGCAAATTTATAAGTCTTCAGGAAAAAGTGTAATGAGCATAAAAAGATAATTAAACCTTTTTAAGAATTAAAATTTACTGTAGCAAACCGCCAACCGCCCAAAAACCGCCGAAAGAAACAGGGCCAAGATGTCAAGATAAGATGAAGAGAACAACTTCTGCTCTTCTAAGGCCCCCTCCTCTTCAGTTTATCTTCTTATCTTATCTATTTATCTTCGATTGACTTTTAGAGTCTTTCCCTTTTTTGTCTTAGTGCATCCCAAAGCTTTTAAAAACAAGTCAAATGAAGCGCATTGGATTTTCCAAGCTATTTTGAGAAGCTCTCAAAGTTTAGCTTATAAGCAAATAAGAAGGTAAGCAAATAAGATGAGCCGAGGAGAACAGCCCCATGTTGAACAAGTAGGCGTGACAGTGGAGTTCTATGGTGGCGAACTTAATGAATTAAGTTATTCCGACCCTACTATTATAAAAAAAATATGCGAGACTTCCCAATTAGGGGAAATTTTTGAATTAGATTGGGCTAATTTGAAATCGAATGGTGTTTTTCACGGCAGTCCAAGAGGTTGGTTCACATTTGGTCATGCTTTCTTTGCTTCGCTCTTTTTTTTGGACACATTTGGCATGGTGCTAGAACCTTGTTCCGAGACGGGCAGTTAACCTCGTGTTCCTTGTAATCCTAAAGCATAAATGACATAATGCTAGAGACATGAAACCTAGATAAACAAAAAGAAAGTATTTATATATAGATATTTTAGCCCTGTTTCGGTCAGCATTGCTGAACAGCTGAAATGTTAGGATTTGAGTGCTTCAAAAAGTTGCTTCAAAAAATCAAAACATTTGGTTCGACTAGGATTTGAGAACATTGTAAAGCAACTTCTACATATTTGAAAAACAATGCGTCTAGCTTAGACCCATAGCCTTCGTCTAGAACGTGAAACTTTCTGTGTTGGAAACAATTATCTCACATAAGGTTATATATGGGATTAAAAACATGATTTTTCTTTTAAAATCTAGAGTACAGCTTTTGCCCTTGGCTAAGGAGGTCCCAGGTCTATCTCGGCCGTTGGTCACGTGACGAGATACGTGCACAACCCCACCCTCCCATGGTCTTTTTCTCCCCCCCCCCCCGAAAAAAAAATGAAACAAAAGCGATCGGATCCATCTTTGTCCTCTCTCCCTCTCCTCCCCTCCCCTCGACCCTGGCCGAGCCGTCTCTTCCCTGTGGACGTGGCCGCCGGCGACCACAATAACGCCCACAAGAGCCTTTGCGTTGGTCACCGCTGCTCGGTGCGGCACGGCAACACCTGTGGGGTGACAGCGTGGTCGCCGGTGGGAAGGGCGGTGTTTGCCGGCAGCCATGCCCCATAGGAAGGAGCCGCTCAGCCAGGGTCGAGGAGAGGAGAGGAGAGGAGAGGGAGAGAGGAGGAAAGAGAAGGATCGGCCTATTTTTGTTTCAAAGTTCTAAGGGTATTCTTGTAAAAGACCATATAAAGGAGAGAGCGAGAGCTGTCTCTTTTTTTTTTTTTAAGACCTGTGTGTACTGTTCCCAGCACGCTCGCCGCGGTTGAGAGTCGAACATGGAAAGGATTTTTTGGCATGAGCACCCGGGTGCCGTGGCTTCCTGAGAATGAGGGCAAAAGAAGGCATGCAGCGATGCGTCATGCGTGCAGCAGCACAGCTGGGTGCTGTCTACTTGTCCAGCTCCGGCAGCCGTGGCTTACGCGAGAGGGGCACACGCGTAACTTCACGACACGAGAGGGAGGGGCATGGCATGGTATGGTATGGTGCATGTGTGATGTGTACCTCTGCCTTTGCCCTCAAAGATGACATGCATGTTGCTCTGGACTGGTCGTTTTCAGCACTTGTACAGCATGACATGTGTTGTTCCTCTTCAGCTCAGCTCACCTCGTCCTCTCTCTCTCCTCTTTTCTGTCAATGTGCGTGGCTGATGAGGATGGAGGGAGGGAGAGAAAAAGGCCGGGAAAAAGTTGCATCGATCCTTTTGTGCCGCGACATGATGCGTACAGCAAAGGTGACGACGCACTGTGCGTGCATGGGCCGATCGCTGCCGCCTGGCCATTGGATCGTCCACGGCATGCAGGATGATTGGGCGAATGGATCCTGCGTGCCGTATCCCACTTCCCATATATTCCCATTCCCGCGGCCATGGCTTCACTGCGAGTCACGCGCTTGGATACATTTTTACCTGTTTTGCCCATGCGCCCCGTAGGGAGGAGCAGCTCGCTCACAGGCCAGCATGTGCCTGGACGGAGCACCAGTTTGCAATACATAATATTAAAAGTTCGTCTCTTCTAATATTGATCCTGTTTCTTTCGGCGGTTTTCCGCTGGTCGGCAGTTTGCTACAGTAAATTTTAATTCTTAAAAAAATTGTCATTATCTTTTTAGATTCATTACACTTTTTTCGAAAACTCATAAATTTGCTACAGTAAAACCGCCAACCGCCAGAAACCGCTAAAAGAAGCAGGGCCATTATAAATGTTGATTCAGAGTCAATATATCAATCTTGCCATGTTATTTAACTATAATCAATGTACATTTATAATATTAAAATTGTGGTATTATATAGAGCACTTTATATTTTGGTGAGTATAGAAAATATCTAGTAATAGCATGTGTCTGGCATGGGTGCTGCTCTGGGTTCCAGTTTCTGTTGGATAACGTAGTTTAGCTGCTGCAAACTGTACGAATAAATTCTCCATTATTTGGATGATGCATGCTGTGAATGGGTAATCGGACTTGATCATTATCTAGACGAGGCACAGTTGGAACCGTGGTTGCAAATTGCTTAAGATAGATTTGTTGTCTGAGATAAGTGAAGGACACGATTCCTAAACTTTAGGTAATAGTAATTTTTTTTAACGTGAGAATCTACTCGTCTCGAGAAGTACTTCTATAGCATTAATTATAATTTTCTCGGGATTTAAAATAGAATGCACTTGTAACTCGAGGTCAAAATTGAATTTTGGGGCTACATTGATGCAGAGAAACAGCACGTATGGTGACCGACGGGAGCAGTAAATTTCCATGCATACTAAATTAAGAGCAGGGTTGGCAATATCAACTATTATCTTGTGGTAATCGCGCTTATCGTTGCGGCTCGATACGGAAAATTGTTAGGAGAAATCAGTCTGAATTTTGAAACTCAAAATTTAAATCCAAAGTTGTGAAAAAATCAGCTTTATGCCGATATCAGTCAATAATCTCGGTACATATTGATATGGGGAATTTTGCTCTAAGACATTCTAAATTTGATTTATTTTCTATAGGACACTCACCAGTGTCTTATAGCAAATGACATGAAATTTAGAGTACGGCCAATTTTGCCTATTGATATTTGAACTGATACACGTTTATTTCTTGTTATTGCCTAAAGGAAAAATTGATGGACTCATCATCACTGTCAATAACCTTCCGAAATGCATAATTCGGCGCCCCCTTTCCAAAAAAAAGCCTCTGTTTTTAGGTTTGATATAAATGTTGGGACTGAGACTTGAGACTGAGAGGAGAGGATAGGCCTGCTTCACTACCAGCGATTTGGCTTTCATAAGCGGTTCCAAACCACTTTTACAAGCGGTTCCTGCTCTCCGGGGCATCACAAGTGGTTTTATATCCGCTTGTAGTATTGTTGGGTCCGAGTAAAAAGAGAAATAATTTTATGGGAGGAGTGGGATTCGAACCCAGGACCTCACCTTTCTCGTGACCCACACCTGACCCTGCTCGCCAACTCATCCCACACGTGCTCTCTGATGAGATAAGGCAAGCTTTCCTTTTAGCATTTCAAAAACTGGACTTTTACAAGTGGTTCGGGACACGAACCTCTTGTAAAGACAAGTTCGGGACACGAACCGAAGCTGCTTTCTAAAGGGTTCGTGTCCCAACCATTGTAAGAATTCATTTCAACCCTTCAGAAAGCTTGTAGCGCTTTCTGAAGGGTTCGACACGAACCTCTTGTAAAAGTTCTATCCTGACTCAGCCTTTTAAACTCCTTGTGATGTGCTCCTTGTGATGCCTATATCTCTAGTAGTGCTTGATGATTAGCTCATCACCAACCCTCCCTCTTAGGACAGCGACCCCCCTGGACGGTTGCAGATGCCTCCACGTGGGATCCCCATGGACGCCCCACGCCCACTCGCCTCGCGCCGCGTGGCACTGGATCCACAGATCTCGCTGCGCGCTCCTGCTCCTGTGCCCTCCCTGTGGCCGGCCCTCCCAGAGCTCCGCGACAAGGACAGACCGGTGCTTATCAACTCATCTCTTCGTTCAGCCGCCTCCAAGTGGACGCTTCAGGATGAGGCCTCGGTTTCCTTCTTCTCCTCCTCCTATTCTTCTGGTCCAGCGAATGTGAATCGAACAAATGGATTTAGATGGTACGGATGGCATGTGTGCATTGGCCTATCTGCAGGAGAAGAAGAACAAAAATGAAAAGGATTTTTTAAAAAACGCATCAAATTATTATAACGGGCTATTCATTTTGTTCGATTCAATAGTGTAGAGAACTCCTATCCTCTGGGTGTTAAGTCGATGAGTACAGGTGAACTATGTGTGTTTGACCCAATGGCATAGAGAACTTTTGTCCTGGTGTATCGTAGAAGTGCTCGAACTAAGAACCCTAGTTCTATGCTTGGCCTTAATGTGCACAACATCTTTGCTTGCTTGCTCTGTTTCTTTCCCGCCAATTGACGTGACGATTGAGTTCCTTGCAAGGCATTTTAATTAGATTATGATGTTAGTTGCTCCACATGCCGCAAGAATCCACTAAATGGCTCATGTTGTGCCCTATGCTAGATCCATGCAAGTGAGTATATATATTTAGCTTCCTTTAACACATGCAGTATATCATATATGCATGCCGCTTTACCACTGATGGCGATGTCCATTGCTAAGCATCGGCATCATTTACTTTAAGCTCTGTACTAAAATGCTTCTAGAAGGTGATGAAAAGAAGTTCCAAGAACATTTGTTGAATTTAGTAGTGAAAAACATTCTGTCTCCAAAAGTTATCCGAGTTCTTTATGCCTTTGCTTGGTTTTATACCAGTACATCATATTTCGAGCTATATTCCCACCATCCTTTAATAAAAATGTTATTTTACTGATTCTATGCCTATAGTTTTCCAAAGCGTTATTGCAAATTAACCACCAAAGCGACTATAATATTGTTAGTAGCCTTGAAACAATGCCACATTATTATGATTTCTTTCGCTGTACCTCTATTCTACATTTTGATCTTTATTCCATCCAAGCTGAACTAAAGCAACTCCAATTAGTCGATCTATAGTACTATTAGGATACAAACATTGATCCCCAACTTCCCTTTCTTTTCTCCTCCATCTAAGAAGTGGTGTTTGGGGCTTTTTCTTTTTGTAGGGGTCTGGTGGTTGCAACCAAATTTGAGGAGTAAGCAACACTAAAGCAAAGAAACTCTATGCCTTTAACATAACAAAACTCGGACCATGCCTTTCATGATGCTTAAGTTTAGCTAATAGTACTCCCCGTGTCTTTGCCCACTAATATAATTATCAATTAATTAACCCACCCCTTTGCCTTTAAGAGTTTGATGCTAAAATACTTAGGGGCCTCGCTTCCAAGAAACCCCTTTTAATTAGTGTTCATCATCTCTTCTTAATCCCTAAAGCCCCCATGCATGTATACTTACTTGTTGCTTTCGCATGCATCAATGAGGACACTTGCAGGCTCCTACACTTTGATCCGCAATCAAGACATCTACTAGATCCAGTTAATTAAGACCAATGGCTAGCTTGATCTTTAACCATTTTGTACTAAGCTAGCTGCGCAGTGTATATACAGTAGCACTTACTACGTACAAAATTAATCAGTGTTGAACCTAGCTAGCTAGCTTGGCTTCCAAATAAAATCTACATAGATATAGTAACCTGCTAGTTAAGTCCTAAGTAGTGCTGTAGCAATATATATATACTCACAAAAATTGTTCAAGACCTAGCTACATATATGTGTGATCTTAATATTGTATGGTACTAGTTTATAGCATTTAATTTGCTTTTGGCTTGGTGGTGTTGGTATATAAAATGCGCATGTTGGGTTAATGGAATCCATTCGATTGCTAGCATTAAAGAACACGTCATCAGGAGAGGTTGGATTAAGTACGTGTCCTAATGTCCAAGTGAGAGAGATGTAAAGCGTACTTTGAAGCTGGCATTCCTCTCCAAATATGACACGTATTTAAGTGTACTAGATTACTTGCATTGCCCTTCCACTATAATAGAAATTAAGAATGTTCCTTCCATTACGTACCTAACTTGAAATGAAATAGTTAGTCTAACGTACTACCTCAAAGGATTATTATTTGTTTATTTTCTCCTCTAGCTCCAAGTTAGGCTTACTCTCATGGCAATATGGTATGCATGATGTGTGAAAGTAACTGGAGGTGACATCAAAGTTAAGGGAGACTAATTTTATTAGTCTTCCTTTCCATTGTTAGTGACCCATAGACAAATCACATCATTTCTACATCTGATATTTTTTTGTTTTATCCCAGCTGTTGTCAAAAAATCATTGGATTAATTGAAAATAGCTGGATAAGATAATTAGGCCAAGTAATCCACACACAATGAACTCAAAGAGATGACCCTTAAGCCTAAGCCTTGGGGATAAGAAAGTTAAAGGGTACTACGCACAGTGGATGACAGCATTATTAGGGGAGACATCTTTGAGAAAGAAATATATATATATACATTAGGACTCTGAGAAAGTGGTCGATCACAAGGAAGATTATTGGAGGAGCAGCTGCCTACACTATTGCAAGACAGATAGATGCATGGTATTAAACAATCGCAATCGGTTGGCGCCACTAGACTAAATTAGTGTAACACACGAGTTAATACTAAACAACAATTAATTAATTAGATATATAGCTCGATCCCTTGTGGAATGTAATAGAACAGTGCCGACGTCGCGGAAACATGGCTTGTCCTGAACAGGGGTCAACCGAAGCGAAGTACACATGCGCAACACAACACGCTAGCTAGCCCTGTCAAGATCCTCAATCTCAGGACAGATCGATTGCTCTCTCTCTCTCTCTCTCATCAGTTGTACTCCATGAACTTTGGTTCCTGCACAGGGTCATGCAATGCGATGCAGTGCAGTGCAATGGGCAATAATAATAAGGAGAAAGTGATCGGGGGACTTGGAAATGGAGATAGATAAGAGAGATAGGCTCGGGAGCTGGGAGCGAGGGCCCCTCCACTACTCACCTCATTGCTGCTGCCTTGGCCTTTTTATCATGTGTGGTGAACAGAGACAAGCCACCTAAAGATGGGGGGAGAGGTTGGACCATTTAGGTCAGGAAGCATTCAGCATTTGGTCGATTTGTGCAGCCATCCCATTCCCCTCATGGCCTCATCTGTGTCACTGCTTCACAGCCAAAAAGGCACAGACATAGAGAGAGAGAGAGAGAGAGAGAGAATTATGTGCATACATATATCACCACCAAACCAAAGCAATGATGGAAAGGACCAAATTAACAAGCTTGTTAACCTACTCCTCTCACTAGCTTCCCCATTGATTTTAGCCTCTCGCTCTGTTCATGGGAATGGGCAGTGGGGACCTTTTCCTCCTGTGAGTCCTCTTCAGACTCATAGCGAGAGGCCGCCGCCTGCACCTACTCCGAACAAATGCACTGCACCTTTAATTGGGGCAAAAAGGAGAGAGATGTCCTGCATTTGTGCAAATCCAACCACTACAAGATTCAAGCAAGACTCATGCAGTGCACCTTGCAATCGCGAGACAGTTCTCTGTACTGTGTACGTTACAAGCATGCAGCTAGCCATCAAGCTAATTAGGGAAGAGCTAGCTTGGCACTGTATGTGGCGACATGCCTGTCTGTGTCTGACCAGGCTTGTGCAGACGAGGTTAACGAGGAATTAATTAGTGCATACATATTCTTGGCTGCGGCATGTTTGGTGTTGGTTGCTCGAGGTAGCACACATATATTTTGGGGTCAATTGCCTGCCTGCCTCCTCCAATTCAGGCGCCTCCTCTCGCTGTCAGTTTCGTACCAAACAGACGGCGAATCAGGCGGCATCATCATCGATCGATCCCAACCGCGTTTAGCTGGGGAAACGCAATTCAGCTAAGCATGCCGGTACGTACGGAGTGCCATCTTAATTTGACCAAACGTGCTCTAGCTGCTCGTAACAGCAACCGGCTGAGTGAGCTAGCTAATGGTAGCCTGTCTCACCAATGGAGGCAGCACTACACCTAAGCTACTACGCACGCACGGGCTATCTGATTAATTCTCTTTCATCCCTTCAGATTGTGAATCGACCTGAGTAATCATCGTAGGTGCCATGCAGTGAGAGAGTGGCATGCAGGAGTACAGGAAGTCACTGAGACTGACAGCCGCGAAGAAGATGTACTACGGAGGAGGAGCCACGATGAAGAAGATCCTTGGCTTAGTAATTACTGTACAGGTTCCTCTTGTAATTAATCCGGCGAGGAGGAGAGCAGAGCAGCTGAGATCACTAGCTAGATAGCTAGTACACGCTGTGTATAGCACTGTACTCCTCCAGACTTGTGACGGATGAGCAGGTTAATTAGCTGCTACACTGATCGGCTTTCGATCTTCGTGCCTCTTCAAGAACGCGGCACATGCGGCCATCGACGACGATTGCTCGTGCTCGGCTTTGATCGGCGGAGAGGTCGGGAAACAGATAAAGGAAAAGGTCAGGGGGTAGATGGCAGATTGCCCGTGTGGTTTTTTGTGGATGGGCCCCTGGAGTTGTCCGGATTTTGCGTTGTCGGTCCCTTCTCTAGCAGGAGCAGCAGGCAGGCTTGCGTTTTGGAGCGAGGAGAGAGAGAGACAGAGAGAGAGAGAGCTGCTCGTTTATTGCTCTGCTTGCATTGCAGTGCAGGGCTCTGTAGATGCTCTTAACGTACGTGGACGTGCAGGGACTGCAGGGTGCTGACAGCTGACGCGCTCTCGTTGGCAATGCAAACTTGTTTCATTCGTTGCATCATTCATGCATTGCATTGCATTGGCAACACACAAACACACGCACTGAGGCTGTGGCAGTGCTGCAAATTATGACGTGATGGATGCATGCAAGCTAGCTATGCTGCTTTGAGTTCGAGGTGTGTACGTATCCCGAAGAGAACTTAATTTGGTGTGCGTTTTGTGGCGGATCGATCTGGACAGGCACAGGATCGAGGCGCGCAGATCGATCCATGCACGGAGGAGAGCGCGCGCGCGCAGCCATGCACGACGTACGCCCCAGATGCGTATCGACGCCTGGCCTGCAGGCTGCAGGCCACTACGTACGTACGTACGGGATGTGCATGTAGTATGCACGTACATACGTGTGTACTCAGTACTCCATTTTGCAGTGCTAATAGCTTGCGATACGTGTACAAAATATATGTGACCAGTGACCTGTAGGCCATATACTTAAATTTTGTGTATGCATATACATATCAATCTTACACGTACGTACGTGCGTGACATGCATGCATGCGGCACTACGATTTTCTCTCAGAAATCTGCCATGAATTGAACGAGGGAATGGTGCATGCCATGAGAATATATATATAGAGAGAGTAAGTACCTCTCCTTATAATTAATTAAGATCGTCGCGATCGGTACATACATAGGCACGTACATTCCGTTACGTGTACGTACGTGCGCGCCGCGTGACGGAGCTAAGGTAGCATGCCTGCATGCACGGACGTACGGCCGGGGATGGAATGTATACATACGTGCACGCACAGCGCGTTTTTTTTTTTTAATTTGGTGGAGCAGCGTGCGTTGCGCACGGCACGTACGGGGCGGCCAGGTTGACCTGTCTCGTCTCACAACTCCATATATACATATACATATACGTATATATCCATCCGTATATGATATATATCGTGGAGCAGTACGTGCTGCTGGGTAACAATTGTAGCAACTCTTTCGTAACAGATCAAGTGGTGTACTGCTATCCAGCAAAGGATACTGGCATAGTGCACACACATATATATGCTACACTGCAAGTTTTCACTACTAGAGAAACAGCCTTCCATACCGGCTTATCAGTCCCGGTAAGATACGAACCGGTATTAATAGTAGCATCAGTTCCGGTTCGTGGTTCCAAGGCTTCAATCCCGGTTCGTCGCTCATATTAGTTCCGGTTGGTAATACCAACCGGATTGATCTCCTCCCATGCAAGCTAGTATGTGCCCGGTTGCATGGAAGCTCATCGATCCGGTTGGTATTACCAACCGATCGAATAAACCTTTAGTCGGTTAGGTATTCTAACCGACTAAAGCCTCATCTAAGAATCTTTAAAAGGAATGCATATCCTAGTTATATCGAACGCGTGGGTGGGTGAGTTGGTTAGAAGGGTGAGTGGGAGTCACGAGATCTCGGATTCGAGTCCCCAAGCCATATGTGCGCATTATATTTTTAAATATATTTCTAACATCTATCCGGGTTAAAACAACAGGACCGATGGCTTCATACCATCGATCCCGATTGCTATCGGTTCCAAAACCGGATTGATCTTTGGTTTGGAATCGGGATTGAAGGCTCAATCCGTGGTAGTGTTTAGAGCATCTCCAGCAGAAGCTCTAAAATCGAGCCTCTATACACCCTCTCTAAATCACTATTCGCTCTCTAAATTTTCATCCTCTCCAGCAGAGTCTCCACCTAGAATAACTATAGAGATTGATATAGAGAGTCTCCAAATTTAGAGGTTGAGAGAGAGAAACTCTAAATTTAGAGGCTGAGATAGAGACTCTGCTGGAGGACGAGAGACTCTAAATATAGAGAAGATTCTGTTTTAGAGTCTCTATTGGAGATGCTCTTAATACCACAAATAATACCTAGAGTTTATGAGAGCGGATTTATACCCAAGTTATCTGCGTTTCCAGGTAGGTCACTGGCCGTTGGATCTTTCTCGGGATCTGAATTTTGCCCCCAATCCTTCTTTCATGCACATCTAAAACAAAAAAAAAATCACTTTTTTCTTTAGATTGTCGTTTTGAGTTCCATCTGTCCCCTTCCTCTCTTCCTCTACCCTGGCCAATGACCACGGTAGGCCCCGGCCGGTGACCACCTATGTGTCGCCTCCCACCATCATGTCGTGTTGAGGAGTCGACGCCGATCAATGAAGCCCACGACCACCAGCGTCGGCTTCTCGGCGCTGCGTGGTGGTTGGAGGTGGGTGGTCGCCAGCGGGGCCTACCACGACCAAGTGGAGAAAGAGATGGGGAAAGAGAGGAAGGGGAGTGGAGGGCTCCAAGGAAGAATTTGAGAAAGACAAGGTTTTTTTTTTTTTGGCAAAAATGCATATGAAGATGAGTAGGGTCAGAGAGCGCGAATCTTGGCATGAGATCGATGGTTACAAATGCGTTGGGAGTCACAGTTATGTATGGGATTGTATGGGACTGCATTTCTGTACCTATGTATATACCCGTGATCGTACGCATGCAAGTAGCTACCAGCCGACCTTGGCCCGGGGGCATGCACAGGATAATCTATCTATCAATCTCATGCATGACTAATCCAAACATTATTGACTAATCCAAAACTCTAGTGCGCTTTGGATCAGATCTAATTTGCTTATAGTTATCATTTGTTTCTGATAAGCTAAACTTCCAGAAGTGCCTGCTTGGTTGGACTCGTTTTGGGATCTTTGAGCTTACCGATTCAGCGGATTTGGTAGCTTTATCCAACATGCCCTGAATGCATGCAAGCCATGCGCCATGCACCGCATGCAGTGCAGCTGTGTACAAAGCGTATTATGCACACGTACACGTGGCTCTATATACGTCCACGACCATCGAATGTGCTTCAAGATTCGTACTCAACACCACTCACCTCTCACATGCTGTTTGGAAAAAACACTCTTGCAACTTTTCAAAAAGGCGCGACTCCTCATTAGTCACCTGAAAATAGGTGAAATCTCAGAGTCGACGTGTTTTACAATTTACTAAATTTACATATGGTTTGATGTTGTAAAAAAAAGTGCATCAATTGATGTTGCAAGTTCATTCAAACAAAAAAAAAAAAAGATACACAAGAGGCTACTTATAAAACTGAAGATATGTGCCAAAATAAGACATAAACTTTTTTACAGTTAATTATGCACTTTTTATATATCCAAATTATATGTAAATTTAGTTGTTTACTAGTGTAAAACACGTCGACTGAGATTTCACCTATTTTCAGACGACTGGTAGTGGTAGGGAGCAATTCCGTTTCAAAAAAGCAATCGGATCCATCCTCCTCTCATCTCCCTCTCCTCCTCTCTCCTCCATCCCGGCCGAGCTACCGCTACCCCCCAACGCGGTCACGGGCAACCACCATCGAGGGTGTGTGTGACCACGCCGGCTTGGCCTCGATGTGGGGCGACCGGCTTGACTTGACGCGGCTCGGCGCGGGGGTGGCGCGACGGCTCCAACGCTTGCCAACGCGGTCGTGCACCGCCTAGGAGGTGGTCACCAGTGGCTGCGTCGGTAGGTGGCGGCTGGCTCAGCCGGGATAGAGGAGAGAGGATGAGAGGGAGAGATGAAGTAGAAGGACCGGATCACTTTAAAATTGAAAATATCGAGGAGTTTTGCAAAAAGAGATATGGGAGGTGAGTAGGTCTGAGCACGAATCTTGGAGCACATCTGCCGGTCGCGGACATATATGGAGCCGTATGTACACATGGGAATGAATATCCGTAGCTGTGTACGTTAAGTTGCTACGAGCTCCAAATCACGTGATCTGATTTGCAGGGCTGCCTGCGTGTTCGTATGTACATACAAGCACTGTACCGGTAAGGGACGGAATAAAATATTTGGGCGTATTACACTATAGGAGAAATTGCCACCATACTATTATGCTCGAGCTAGATTACCAAAATACCATGCATTCAAACATGCGCCACTGCCAAAATGCCATTATTGCTCAGCATCGTTACCCTAAAATAGCACTCCCACCCAAATCTGTGAGAAAGGACCCCAAATAACTGTTAACAATTCTTATAAATACCAAAATTGACCTTGCTTGTCCTATCGATAGTGTCATTCCCCTCCCCTCATCCAACGTATTTTCCTTTGCCCGATCCAGCCAAACACCAGTGCAGCCCGCCTCCTCCACCCATCCGCCACCCCAGCATCGCCTCCTGTCCTGTCTCCCTTCCTTGGTCGCTACCCTAGCGCTTCTGCCCTGTCCCGTCCCGTCTCCCCCTGCTCCTCTCCCTTAGCACCGCCGCCCACCACCCTAGCGCCGCTGCCCACCGTCCCAGCGCTGCTCCCCCGCCTGCCACCCAGCACCCTTACTCCCTCAACTCTTCTTCGGTTGAGTAGCAAACTCTAGCGCCACCATGTGCTGCTAGGGATAGAGGATAAGGGTACATATATCTTTTCCTTCTCCTATTAGCTTCAGTTAGCTCATAATGGTATTTTGATAATGACATATGTTTAGATGGTATTTTAGCAGTCTGGCTCAACATAATGGTATGGTGGCAATTTTTCCTATACTATACGCGCGCACTGGGCAGTAGTAGTGTGTTGGGCTGTGGGCTCGCTCGATCGATCACTGCAAGTCAGAGCCAGAGCCGAGTGGCTGCTGCCTGCACCGTCGGCTGCCACGCCCGGTCGATCCCGTTCGTCCGTCCGGCCTGCTGATCTGGAGAATGATCAATGGCCGGCGAGTACTGCACGCGTGCGAGATGCATGGCCTTGAATACGCGAGCTAGCTAGCTAGAGAGATGCGTACGTGCATCTACGTATCCATCTGATAAATTAGCTGTCAAATTTAATGGACGCAGCTGATACGTACGTACATACCTCCATCTCCATGGCCCAGGCCCACATGACGTACCATCCGTGACGAGATCAAGCGTGCGGTGCGTGCCAGCGCGCGCCCAACGCAATGCATATATAGTTATATACTATGGCTGGACAAATAGTCTCTTCAGAGCCCTCCACGTCGCCCCGAATTCTGTGGTTGAGCCACGTCGCCCGATTAGCGAGAGCTGTTCGATCGCGTGCGCTGGAGCTGATCCGTACGTCAAAACAGCATATGGACGCTTTTGTAGAAAAACCCTTTAGCTTTCTAATTTTCGATCCACATCCCTAGCCATTAGGACCATCCGATCGATCGGCCGATCAAGCGGCTTTCGCTGTGTCCTATTTTTCGTTTAGACCCATGCTCTTCTCGCTCCTCAACCCGCCGTCCTCCTGCCCGTTTCTCTCCGCCCTAGCCTTAGGCCGCTGCCTCCCTTCTCGCATGCTACAGACCCACGGCGGGAGGGCTGAACCCTAGCCGCTCCTTCTCTTCGTTTCTTTCCCGCTCACAGCTCTGCCACCTTCCCCTGCTCCTCCTCCTCTCCTCCGCTCCCTCATCTCTCTTTGCCTTGCTCGCCCTCCTCCTCAAGCGCTCGTTGTACATTTGCACCACAAAGGATCGGTGAGCTAGAGTTGGACTTTTCCCCTTGGCCTTGCCTTGGCCATCGGCGCGCCTTCCTCGTCCCCTCCTCCTTTGGTACACCTGCTGGCACCGCCGCCTCTCTCCGTCCCTTCGCCAGATCTAGCCTCCACAGTGGTGTGAAGATCATCAGGCTGCGCCTTACGGATGGTCCTATCCTCGAGAGTGGCATCATGGGGAAACTCTCCCTTCTCGCCAGATCCGCCAGTCCAGCTACACGCTGGTCACCAGATTCGGGCTCTCTTTGCCGTGCGACCTAGATGTTAGGGTTTGGAGGCGTCCTCTCACCCACATTGGCACCGTTACCCATCCTCCTGTTGCCGTCACCCCAATTGCCCGACCTCTCGTTTCCTCTCCCCTGGGCTTCCCTACCCTCTCTCACCACCCCTTAGCGCCCCGTCTCCCGCTATCGTCTCCACTCGTGTCGGTGCGTCGGCTTCACACCGGATCCCGAAGGCCCTCACCGAATCCGATCTCCGTGTTTAGAGAATTTAGGCTTCTTTTACATACTTACAGAACGCCCTTTGGAAATAGGGATCTTAGCCTTGCGTTTTGGTAAATTTAGTTCATGTTTTGGTGCAGCCTTCTTTTACATTCTAAGGTTATCTGTGCATTGTGCTACAGTCTAAAACATATCTTCTAAAGCGCCTCTCCTTACATGTTTATTTTGTCTACTGGATTTGCAGGTTTGCTAGGAAGGAGACCTACATCTGCATCTATCATTGTGGGGTTTGTACGTACTAAATAACGATGTAAGAGCTTTCTCTGTTTATTACTTGTTGACATCAAAACTCTCAATCCTGATGCATTAGAATTGGTATTGCTACAAAGATTTTTTACAGTTATGCTATTAGAAAATTTTACCCTGTTGTGCCTGTCGATGATGCTCATGCCAAATAGAACCTGGGCTTTTGCTTGCAGAATGGAAAACCAATAAAGCGTAAGTGCGTAACCTACAAGAAGCTCTAGCATACCACCTGTTTTTTGCGCATCTGTTCTTTGCAAATTTTCTGCCTCTGTAAAGTAATAGGTTGCTCTAGATGTATTATTTCAACCACAGAATCTGTTTCGTTATTGTAATATGTACAAGATTTGCCTAGAGAGCATCTCTTATGAACTACATAACTCCCATGTGTTCATGTCTAGCTCAATTGAGAAGACTGAACTGTTAGTTCTTTCTAGCTTTTGCTCGATGGTTCAGCATTCTGTTCTGGGATATTCTGTTTGGTTTTTAAAACCTTGGCAACAGAAACTGTCCTTTTGATCTTTGTTGGGTTTCTGCTGCCAGCTTAGTGAAGGACTGTATTGACATATTAGAACAGAACATGCTAACTGTTGGATATCAGCAGGCTTCTGATCCTTTACTACCACATATGGTTAAGGGCTTAAACTTGTATATATGTTTGCTTGGTTTTATATTCTATATTGAGAGACATTTGTAAATGTAGTCAAAATGGTGCCTGTACTTGCTAGATAGAACCAATAATTGTGCTGGTATATATAAGTTGAGCTACGGTGCTTCGCGAAGCACGGAAGACGTCGTGCTTCGCGTCTAGTTTAAAAAATCCGAGACTCAAATGGCCGATCCGAACCGTCCATCTTGATCTTCTCGTTGAAATCTCTTAGACAACCAAATTTCGTATTTTTTTAAAATTTTTTGCTATTTGTTTTGTATTTTTGAAAATCACCGATCTAATTAGTTGTGAAGCGTCCAATTTGCTGGTTTTTAAAAATACAAAATAAATAGCAAAAAAATTCAAAAAAATACGAAATTTGTTCGTTTAAGAGATTTCAATGAGAAGATTAAGATGGACGGTTCGGATCGGTCATTTGAGTCTCAGATTTTTCAAATTAGACGCGAAGCACGGCATCTTCCGTGCTTCGCGAAGCACCATAGCCCAACTCTATATATATATATATATATCTGGAGAGATGGTTGCCGTAAAATGAAAATTTGCCTTAAAAATTGAACTCGTTTTAGGATTTCATCCTATCAGGTTAACTGTATTCCGAGTTTGGTTTTTTTTTCCTTCGGTTCATGTGGTTGTTTTTTTTAATGGGCTTGGATTGATGCATGCTCAGGCAGAGTAAGAGGATAGTTATAAGATGCGTGCTGCAGTGGAAGGAGCATTTTTGTTTGCTATGGTTACATTCAAGTATCCAATTGATAGTAGGCTGTAGTTTTGCAACTTTTGCTTTTACTGATATGTTGGGTGCCTTCATGTCTGTGCCTGAAACTTTGGACTAGCCTTACTGTTTTCTTAATTGAACAGGTAGTTTGCATAATACGATAGCTTGCTTTATATGAGACACCAGATTTTCTTGAGAACAAGGATTCCTTGGAGCTTGTTTCATCATTAGTACCATTGAACTGCTTGAGCTTGCTCCCTCTCATAGATCTGGTAACTGTGCTCACTGTTTATATTTGACCGTATGTGTTATTGTCATTTGCTACTGTCAGATCATTAAATTGTGCACTGAGCCCCTTCCATATTTCTTTGCTAGGTCATGTTTGTTTACTGTTTTAGCCATACCGATTGCTTCATATTATTATCGTTGACGCTGTCTGTTTGTTTCCTAAACTTTCAGACTAGAATGTGCTCTTTCTTAAAAAAAATAAAATAAATAGAGGTGGTAATATCAGTTCTCCTCATATTCAAGCTATTTATGTCTTCTTCTGGTTTTGGAAGTAAAGCTAGCTTTTTAGTTATTTAGTTCTCAAAGATGGCAAATTTTATCAGACTTCATATGATTTAAGTTAATTAAAGTATTATTGGTCGCTAGGGTAACAAAACATCTTCTATAGAAGCATCAGATTTTGTGTTGGAATATGGATAAGTAAAGAGGTGATTATTCAGAAACATGGTTGGCTTTGTATTCACATATTGGTGTCCTACTATTTTTCCTACAAAGGAATTAATGCCGTGTGTCTATTTCTGGTGTAAACCTTTACTACTGTGCACATGTTAAGTTTGGTTATGCGTCTATCTTTTCCAAAATATTCCCTTAATGTAAGAGATAGAGGCTTGAATGATTTCCTTGACCTATATGAAATATGTTAAATTAGACTGAAACGGAAAGCAATTGCAACGGGTGTTGCTTTTGAATCATGGGTCGGTGGCCCGGTGTAGTACTATGAAGGGAACATGCCCCCTGATTAGTACTTTAAGTTGCCTGTCGAAAACAGACACTACTTATTATTAGAGTTAATATGCCACAGTTTGTAAAAGAAAGAGGACGAAATGTGTATATGAAAACGCTGCAGTATATTACTTTTTGCATTATTGACCTTGCTGTAGCTAATAACATATCAACCAAACTGTTGCAAATAATATACTTGCTAATGTTTTGCGAGTGCGATGCCGAAAATAATGAATAAATCGTTGGTTGTCTCCTACTCATTTCAGGATATGTGGCCTACTGGCCTGGCACAAAATCACCCCCACTAAATTGGTGATATACGGCAAGCCGTGCCATGGGCGATAACCATTCTAGTTTGCACTAACGCGTTGCACACGCATTCGTCCGTGCATCCCTGCCCATACGCGCATGCGTACACGCCCAGCTTTACATATATACGTACGTACGCGCGGCTCTCTCTGGACTCCTCGAGATCCTGTCAAGGAAGGAGTGCCCTGTGTGGCTGAAATGGTGCTAGGCACCTGTAAGGAGTAAGTGTGCGTGGGCCGCTTGTGTAAGTGGGCCGTTGTTGGGTCAGCCCAGTTGCTAGGGGTATTTAGACCCTGTTCACGATCTGGCATTTGTCAAGAATATTGTATCAGACTTCATCTCCGATTCTAATCTGACCTCCTGCCGTCCCCAAGTCTCTCTCTCTCTCTCTGTATGAATCTCTCTGTTCTTGCTGTTTTCTCTATCGATCCATAACATTTTGGTATCAGAGCCTGCGATCCGTGGGTTTGTTGCTTCCGTTAATCCCTTGGCTGAGCTGTAAGGCAATCCCTTAGGGCAGGTTAATCGTAGCTTCGGCGGTGATTGTAAAATCCCTAAATCCAAGGCTAGCACAGTTCGGGGAGGAAGCACCATGGCGTCTACAACTCGTTCCAAGACTTTGGCCATGGAGGGATTGGAGAACCGAATCATGGAGTGTCTGAAATCGTTGCAAACCGAGATCCAAGCAGTGAAGGGCAGCGTCAATGAGTCAATGGGACTGGTAGATCAGAGGTTGGAGGCGCAGCGTGAAGGTATGGAACAGATGCGAGTGAAGCTGGATCTCTCCATGGGGACTCTGGGTAAAATCCAAAAGGATATAGGGATTCCACCAAGAGGGGGAGCAAGAATACCGCCTGCTCGATTAGAGATTCCGAGGAGAGAGGATGGAAGGATAGCGGCAAACGCCGCCGGACCAGGAGTCATGGGCGCACATCCTCCAGGAATGGGACAGCAAGTGAGTTTTCCCCCTACTCCAGCAGCTACAGAAGTTAGTGAGGAGGAACCAGTAATGGAGAGTATTCAAGTGACAGAAATCTTAGGAAATCGTTAAACATGGATGCCTAAAATGGATTTTCCTCGTTTTGATAGGAAGGATGCTAAAATCTAGGTGCATAAGTGTGAGATGTTTTTTGAACTTTACCATATACCGGAGGATTTCCAAATCTCTGCTGCTGTTATGCATATGGTAGATCAAGCATCCTATTGGTATGAATCTTATGCAGCAAGGTTAAGGGAGATGACCTGGAGTCAATTCGTGGAAGCCGTGTTGCTGGAATTTGAGGGAAACACATATCGGGAGAAGACTCGGGAATTGCTCATGATGAGACAAGAAGGAACTGTGGAGGATTATAGGAAGAGGTTTAACTCACTGGTGTACCAAATAAGAATGTATGATAAGAACATCAGTGAGATGATGTTGGTGAACCAATTTATATTGGGGCTTAAAGAAGAGTTGAGAGGAATGGTGGAAGTGCAAATGCCAATTTCTGTTATCCAAGCCGCAAATATTGCTATACTTCATGAACAAACTGTAGAGTGAAGTAAACGAAGTGGACAAAAGAATTATCAGCCAAAAGGGGGGCATAATTTGGGAGGAAAAACTGAAGGAATGGTCAAACAAGCTAACACGACTACCTCAGAAAAGGGTGATCTATGGAAGGCAAAGCAACTAAAGGAATACAGAAGAACGAATGGGTTGTGTTACCGCTGTGGAGATGTGTATTCACCCCAGCATCAGTGCAAGGTTAATGGTGCAGGCCAGCTAAAAACAATGCAAGCGGTGGAGGTGCTATCTGATGAAACATTAGATGCGATTATCACCGAGGAGATGATTGAAGATGCAGCTCAGATATCCTTAAATGCCGTGGCGGGGTCAGAATCATCGCAAACGATTAGACTTAGAGCTTTGATACAGAGTAAAGCCATGATTATACTCATAGATTCTGGAAGTTCTCATTCTTTTGTGGACAGCCAGTTGGTGGAAACGTTGGGACTGCAAACTCAGAACATACCTCAAATAGATGTGAAGGTTGTTGGGGGAGGCATGCTACATTGTAACAGCATGGTACAAGAGTTAACTTGGTGGGTGCAAGGTGTCACTTTCAGTCATGATATGAGGGTTCTGGAGCTTGGAGGCTATGATGCAATTCTTGGCATGGATTGGCTGTCGCAAAGAGGGGCAATGACTTGTCATTGGCAGGAAAGATGGATGACATTCACCTATAAGGGACAAGAGGTGAAATTACAAGGCATCAAGGAGAACATGCAGATTCATGCCATAGAGGAGGTGTGCACAGATAAATTGCACAAATGGATATTGGGTAATGATATTTGGGCTGTTGCAGTCATTGAAGCTGTGGGAAAGGAGCAGCAAGGCCAGCAAACAGAGGTGCCCACGGAGATCAGAGAGGTATTGATGGAGTTCAGTGAAGTGTTCATGGAACCTAACCATCTGCCACCTCATAGAGTTTATGATCATGCTATTACATTGCTGCCGAATGCAGCTCCTGTGAACTGCAGACCCTATAGGTATTCACCTCAGCAGAAGGATGAGATTGAGAGGCAAGTGCAGGAGATGATAGATAAAGGACTGGTGGTTCCTAGTGTAAGCCCTTTTGCCTCTCCGGTATTATTGGTCAAAAAGAAAGATGGAACATGGCGATTTTGTGTAGATTACAGAAAGTTGAATGACATTACAGTCAAAACAAAATTTCCAATGCCAGTCATTGATGAGCTTTTGGATGAATTGGAGGAGGCTGCTATTTTCTCTAAATTGGACTTACGGTCTGGTTATCATCAGATCAGGATGATAGAAAAGGATGAAGCAAAAACTGCCTTTAAAACTCATCAAGGTCTATATCAATTTAAGGTCATGCCTTTTGGATTGACAAATGCTCCTGCAACATTTCAATGTGTGATGAATGCCCTATTTGCCAAATATTTGAGAAAATGTGTCTTAGTGTTTATGGATGACATTTTAGTTTATAGCCCCAATTTGACAGAGCATTGTCAACATCTTTGGGTGGTGCTAGAGATTCTCAAGGCTAACTTATTGTTTGTGAAAGAATCCAAGTGCACTTTTGCAGCACCTCAATTGGAATATTTGGGTCATCTGATCTCAGTAGGAGGAGTGGCAGCAGACCCTAACAAAATCCAGGTCATGAGGAATTGGCCTACACCTACTAACCCAACTGAGCTGAAGGGATTCCTAGGACTTACAGGTTATTACCGAAAATTTGTCAAGCACTATGGGGTTTTAGCCAAACCGTTGACTAATTTGCTGCAGAAGAATGCCTTTGTTTGGTGTGAGACAGCTCAAAAGGCATTTGATGAGTTGAAACAAGCGATGACATCTACTCCAGTGTTGGCACTACCAAATTTCCACAAGGTATTCACAGTAGAAACAGATGCCTGTGCCACTGGAATTGGGGCTGTTCTTAGCCAGGAGGGACACCCTGTGGCATACTACAGTAAGGCCTTGGGAACTAAGAATAGAAGCTTATCTATCTATGAGAAGGAGTTTTTGGCTGTCATTATGGCGGTTGATAGATGGAGATCTTATCTGGTAAGAGGGCCTTTTGTCATCAAAACGGACCATCAGAGTTTGGCTCATTTAAGAGACCAGGAATTGGTCACGGATTTACAAAGAAAAGCTATGTCAAAATTGATTGGGCTACAATTCACTATTCAGTACAAGAAAGGATCAGAGAACAAGGTGGCTGATGCTTTGTCCAGAGTTGGACATCATTTTGACCTATGTGCTATTTCTGGAGGACAACACATATGGTTACAAGAAGTAGTAAATTCTTATGTGGTGGATCCCCAAGCTCAGGAGCTGTTGGCTCAGTTATCAGTTAAGGGAGGTATTGACCAACACTACTCCTTACAGGAAGGAGTGATCAGGAAAGATGGGAAAATTTGGATCGGGGCAAATTCAGCACTACAAACAAAACTAATTCAAGCTTTTCATAGCAGTCCAGTGGGGGGGCATTCAGGCATTCAAGCCACTTACCAGCACATTAAGAAACTATTTGATTGGACTACTCTTCGACAGGATGTAGAATCCTTTGTCAAACAGTGTGGTGTATGTCAGCAGGCTAAACATGAGAATTATCGCTATCCAGGGCTATTACAACCCTTGGCTGTTCCAAAAGGACCATGGCAAGATATTAGTATGGATTTTGTGGAAGGATTACCTCCATCTCAAGGGTACACTGTCATTTTGGTAATCATTGACAGATTCTCAAAGTATGCTCATCTCATACCCTTGAAACATCCCTTTACAGCAAGTGGTGTAGCTACACACTTTTTGAATCAAGTGGTGAGATTACATGGGGTACCTAATACTATAGTGTCGGATAGAGACAGGGTATTCACCAGTGGATTTTGGAAGGAACTATTTAAGCTGTTGGGGGTGCAATTACACATGAGCTCGGCATACCATCCACAAAGTGATGGGCAAACTGAACGACTTAATCAGTGTATTGAGATGTACTTGCGATGTCTTTGTCAAAGATCCCCAAAGAAATGGGTGTCTTGGCTTCCTTTAGCGAATGCAGTATAATACTAGTTATCATACCACATTGCATCATTCTCCTTTCAAGGTTATATATGGAGTTGAGCCAAACTATGGCCTAAGTGGGTGGGGAAAAAGATCTTGCATGAAGAGGTTCAAGTGATGCTACAACAGAGACAACAAGACTTAGTATTGCTGCAACAACATTTAGAAAGAGCATAGCACAAGATGAAAATGATGGTGACAAGAAAAGAAGTTTCAGGAGTTTAAGGAAGGAGAGATGGTGTATCTCAAGCTCTGACCTTATGTGCGATCCTCTGTGAGCAATGACAAAGCACCCAAATTGGCTTACAAGTATTATGGTCCCTATAAGATCAAGCAACGAGTGGGTTACGTAGCTTATGAGCTAATTTTACGAAAGTAGTTTAATCCACCGGTGTTTCATGTATCTCATTTGAAACCTCATATACCGATTTCACTCCGGTTTTCTCGAGCTACGACCGGTTGAGCTAGATGTGTTGGATGTTCAACCATTGCAGATTATTGATAGAAGATTGGTGAAGAAAGGGAATGCTTTGCTTGTGTGCGGTACTAATCCAATGGGTGGTCTTCCAAAGAACAATGATAACGTGAGAAGATTATATGGTGCTCAAAGGAAGGTATCCAGATGCTCGGCTTGGGGTCAAGCCGCTTCTTTAGGGAGGGTCTTGTCAAGGAAGGAGTGCCTGTGTGGCTGAAATGGTGCTAGGCACTGTAAGGAGTAAGTGTCGTGGGCGCTTGTGTAAGTGGGCGTTGTTGGGTCGACCAGTTGCTAGGGGTATTTAGACCTGTTCACGATCCGGCATTTGTCAAGAATATTGTATCGACTTCATCTCCGATTCTAATCTGACCTCCTGCCGTCCCCAAGTCTCTCTCTCTCTCCCTGTATGAATCTCTCTGTTCTTGCTGTTTTCTCTATCGATCCATAACAGATCCGCTCCCAGTGCTCGAGGCCGTGTTTAGATGCTCGCGCGTCAGAACGGGGTATCGTATGTGTTTGCTCTTAAAGACAGACTTTATCTTTGTACCATCTCGCTTATCTATCTCACATATATAGAGAGGAAGAATGGCCAGTGTGCTATAGATAGCACGGATCTTTCGTGCTATCGATCAGGTTTTGTAAATTCTGAGACTGAAACAAACGATCCGAACCGTCCATCTTGTTCATCTCGATGAAAACTCGCTATACACTAAATTTCAAAATTTTTTAATTTTTTATATTTATTTCATATTTTTGAAAATCGCTGTCTAATTAATTGTGGACCCTCCAATAAGTTCAATTTTCAAAAATATAAAACAAATAGTAAAAAATTCAAAAAATTTTGAAATTTGGTATGTAGCAAGATTTCATTGAGATGAACAAGATGGACGGTTCGGATCGTCTATTTCTATCTCAAAATTTACAAACCCGGTCGATAGCACGGAGAGATCCCTGCTATCTATAGCACACTAGCCAATACACACACACACTAAACTACGCATAGGCTTAGTATAGCTTCTGCTACGCTCGGTCGGTTCGATGGCTCGGCTCGGTCAGTTTCACCTCCTAATAAATAGCACGGTTCCGAGCTCAAATCACGTATGTTTTCCCTTCCCCTCCCCCTACCCCCTACCCTACACGATCTAGATCTAGGGCTGGGAGGCGGCCCCCGGACCGACGCATGGAGGCGAAGGAGCGACCAAAGACGGGCGACGGCGCAAGAATAAAGACGGGCAAGGCAATTTAACAACCTCGCGCCCGGCGACCCGTGCCTGGCCGGTTCTTCCATCGCCGTGCGCCGCTTAGGATCGGCGGCCACCAGAGCCGGCGGCTCCATCCCAATCTCTGTCTCCATCGTGAGCACCATGGAGCAAGGGGATCTGGGAGCGGTACGACGCCGCTCGTCTCCTTAGCAGCATGATGCCAAATCTAGGAGCCGGGCGGCTACACATGGCGACAGAGGGAGCGCGTGGGGAGGCGATCAGCAAGCCAGGTGCGGAGGCAGGGTGGCAGCGATCTACACCAGCGACACATGATCCTGTTTCGCATGTCTCCCGCGGTCACCGTCCGAAGGCACAACGAGCAGCATGTGCTGCTTTTCTATTCGTTAGGGAGTAGCATGATGAGTAGCATGTACAATTTGTTGATTCATCATTGAGCCACACGATCTTGCTTTGATGTTTGTGGATTCCAACCGCATTGCTACTGATTTGAGGGTGCAAAGTGTGGATTTGTATCATCTGTGATGTTAAATACTTTTTGGATTTTTTTGGAAGCAGCATGTACTTTTTTCAAAAAAAGGAAGTGGATGGTTAGGAAAATAGTAGATAATTGTTAGAATATTCACAACATTGTTGTTAGAAATATCAAGATAAAATGGTTAGAAATTTATGATACAATGGTTAAAAATGCGAGGCATGATGGTTAGAAAGTTTAGGACATTATGGTTAGAAAGCTAGCATATAGTGGTTAAAAAGTCCACAGCACGATGGTTAGAAAAAGTCAGCATACGGTGGTTAGAAAAGTTTATCGCAAGATGGCCAATAAGGTCCACAGTGGCATATTTGGGATAAAACGAACTTCGTAATGGCATAGCAGGTACTATTGAAATAGTAATGGCATTTCTGCAATAAAGCAACTTTATAATGGCATGAATGTTGTCGGCGACCGGGAGGCGAGCCTCCGCGGCGCCAATAAGCAAGGAAAGAGGGTACGAGGCCCGAAGGCGGCCCTTTCCCCTGGACCGAAGCCCGGCCGCTTAGCCGGACGCTGCCGAAGGAAAAGACCTAGTCTCGACGCGGTTGGACGCGTCGAGACCGGATCGCTAGGGGGAGTAACACGAGTGTTTTATCTGGTTCAGCCTCCATCGGGATATGACCCTACGTCGATCTTCGTTTAATGCCGAGCTTAAACGAGTACAAGGGGTGAAGTCCGGGCTTTGGGAAGCCCGGGCCTCGAGTACAATAAGTGCTCAAGGCACTGTGTGTGTTCCTACCATTACCTGGATGCGGAGAACTACCGCCGGGAACTAGAGCTTCTACGAGGGTGCAAGTGCTCCTGTTCTACAGTAGCTATTCTCCGAATGTGTTGTGTGTATGCAGAAGGGGGTGTAAGTGCTCCTTTGTTGTGGCCTGTACGCCCCTTTTATAGACGCCCTCCGGCCATTGTAGCTTGCGCTGATCCGTTGAATTAGTCGTTGTCTTTTTGCCATGCCGGTAGCGTACGAAATCCACCGGGTAATCGAGTGTAATCTCTCGATCACCGCGCCGGACCGCTACCGGTCAGCACGTGTCTTTGCCCATGCGAGCGGTTGTCGGGACCGGCCACCAACCTGTCAGAAGCTGCCGCCAGGCGATCCTCGGTATAGTGCGCGCATTTAATTCTTGACGACTCTGGGGACCCGAAGCGTATCCTGTCCGCGGCGCGGCACGATTTGCCTCGGGTCCTGTTCCTTTGATCCTCGGAAGCCCGGGGGAAGCGGGATGCTCGGGCTTCCGAGGCGAGGAAGCTCGGGTTCAAGCTTGCCAAGCCCGGGCGCGAGCTTGCTGGCCCCGAGCTTGCTTCCTGTGGAGCCGTAGGTAAGTAAGTGGGCCGAATCTTCATGGGCCACGTACTTTCCCCAACAAAAGTAATTTCCCTTTATAACAAACCAACATCCCTTAATCTCTCTCTATTAAAAAAAAAAAGACACGTTCGAGTTTTAGCTAAGATCATGAGTAACGACGTGAGAAACAGATGGGGCCAATTTATTTTGGGTCGACATCCCTAGGCCCAGTAAAGATACCACTTCGAGTACTTGGTAAGTTAGACTAGTTTACAAGATAGGCTGCATAGTTGTGGTTAGCACTGGGCCTTGGATCAAGTCTAGCCTCGTCACGTCGCTCACATAAAGACAACTATTTTGGACAGGACACCATAGATAGTAGTGAACTGAAATATGAAATTATTCACAACAATGCGTACAAGTTCGTACTTGAGCTCAACTTAGAGGGAGCTTTTGTGATCACATATGCCATTAAACAATTTGTTGTTCTTTAACTTTGGCAATACGATTGACAGTGGCATAGAATATGTGACAAGTCAACAAAGCAATCACAAGAGTTCCAAATGATGGTGTTATTGCCAGCCATGGCGATGGTGGCCTTTGCATGAACCTGTTGAAGAGAAATAGATCGCATGTAACACTATGTTGAATACATTAAAAATGCAGGGTTTGTAAAGGAGAGAGCAACAGATCAATCACCTGCAGTCAAGGTTATCCGAGACGCTAGGCGCTAGGCGGGCGGAGAGGGGCCGGAGGCGCTAGGCATCGCCTAGGCGGCCAAACTGATTTGTGCGCTACATGTCGTATTTAAGATGTTAGAGGACAAATTATATTTTTTCAAATAAAATCTTTTACATAATCAAGCTACAATCATTAATCACCATTTAAAACCATATAATCATCATCTAGACACCTTGTAGGACCGCCTCTTGAACCGCCTAGTTACTGTCTCGGACTACATAGGCGGGCTAGCCGCCTAGGTTACTGCCTAGGCCCTAGACGGGGCGGAATGCCACTGCCTAGCACCTAGGCGCCGCCTAGGCGGGTCTAAGCGCTGCCTAGGGGAACAATGCCTGCAGTCCATCTCATGCCTTTTTGATGGATCACCAAAGTTGAGCATGCTGACATGGTACATGCCACTGCCTGTATCATTCGAACCATACATACTGATTGGATTCTCGTTAGTAGTATCATACACGTTCACCATGATGGATTGCTTGCCCGCGAGCTCATGAAGCAACTTATCAACAAGTGCACTCCAATCAAATATCACTTTAGGAATTATCACTTTGGCTATTTTTCTCATCTAAGTGGCCAAATTGTCCTTGGTTGGCCGGAAGAGAGAGGGGAGCTAGTGTGGTGACTAGTCGGAGCTGGGAAGAAGAACTCAATGAAGTCTATAGCGTCAACGACGATGGCGGTGTCCAGCAAGCAGTGAGGCACGACCAGCAGCGTGGACCTAGTGCCGCCGACCTTAGCCACCTGTGCTCTTCCCAATGCCTAAAGTTTGGTCGTGCAACCCTTCGAGCTCAACAGTTTACCATCATGCCCTGCTAAAGCTTTGCCACTTGCACTTGGTACTCGGCCACTAGAATCGATGAAGCAGGGGTGGAGGTCTGGAGGGGGTGTGACGAGGGACATATTTTATTTTTTACTTCAATGACAGTATATTCCTAGGCTTCAAAGTTTGTAATGAAAATCTTACCACAGACTATCTTGTTTTCCTTGCTTCCAGTAATCAACCCAAATCAATTTTCTGGGGTTCAATCTTACACAGCAGTTCAATCACCGCAACCGCAAGCAGTAACTGGTTCTGTTAATGATGGTCATATCGTCCCACAGACACAACCGCAGCCACAGTTTAGCTGGTTCAATACGCTGCTTGGTGTAGGCGTTTTTGTTGGATTTGGGACTAGTGCTGCCGTTATCGTCAAGGTATATCTGGTGCTTTCTGCAAATTATCATACTTTTGGTTGAGTACTGGAGAGATTTACTTTGTTTGTGTTTATTTTTGCACAGAAATTGTTCCTTCCTAGGCTGAAAGCTTGGACTTGTAGAGTTGTTGCCAAAGGAGATGAAAGTGCAGATGATGAACTTAGATCCAAGCTTTATGAAGAAATTATGGAAGCAATGAAAGCTTCTACATCAGCCATTTCTGCCATCGCTAAAACAAACCAAGAACTGCTTGCTTCAAAGGATGAAAGTTTCAGAACGTTTCTTGATAGTTTAAGGGCACAAATGTACAATAGCTAATATCATTCGGATTTGACTATCTCAATTATTTTCTCTTGTTAGCAGATAAGAAGATACTTATAAAGTTAGCACATAAAAGATAATCAGAAAACGAGATTGGTTTTTGAGAGAAGCTTCAAAACGAGCTTGTCTCTGTTTCTGCTTTTCTTCTCATTATATACTCGTGCCGGGTCGGCTATAGTGCATACAACAAACTTAGCTACCACTCAGGGCTTTCAACAGAATTGGTTACATCAGTGATCTAATCTCTAACGATTGATTCTTATCTCTTAACACACCCCCTCAATCA
Source organism: Olyra latifolia (assembly GCA_036346145.1). Taxonomy (NCBI): domain Eukaryota; kingdom Viridiplantae; phylum Streptophyta; class Magnoliopsida; order Poales; family Poaceae; genus Olyra; species Olyra latifolia. The sequence continues at coordinate 3,759,914 of CM070523.1, read as the reverse complement.
CAACTATCTAAGTTGAGATTGCGACTCAGAACAATAAATTGCTTCACTGGCAGTGCCTTGGTAAAAATGTCAGCCACCTGATCCTGAGAGGAAATGAATCTTATTTCCAATGCCTTACAAGCAACGCGCTCTCTAACAAAGTGATGATCCACTTCAATGTGTTTCGTTCGTGCATAAAAAATGGGATTCGCCGAAAGATATGTGGCACCCAAGTTATCACACCATAGACAGGGAGGTCTTGATTGATATACCCCAAGTTCACCTAACAGAGATTGCAACCAAATTATTTCTGTTGTCGCATTGGCCAGGGTTTTGTACTCCGATTCGGTACTTGACCGAGAAACTGTTGCTTGTTTTCTAGAGCTCCAAGACACAAGATTAGAGCCAAGAAATACTGCAAAACCTCTTGTTGACCGGCGATCATCCGGGCAACCTGTCCAATCCGCATCTGAGAAGGCACTGATAAGTGCTGAAGATGACTTGTTGATCTGCAATCCAGTTGAATAGGAGTACTTCAAGAATCTCAATATTCTTTTGACAGCTATCCAGTGTACATCTGTGGGAGCACTTAGGAACTGACACACTTTATTCACTGAGAATGCAATATCAGGACGCGTCAATGTCAAATACTGAAGTGCACCAACAATGCTGCGATATAAGGTGACATCTTCAGATTCTAGTGCCTTGCCTTCTGTTCTAGACAGTTTTTCTGAAGAAGACATTGGGGTGTTGACTGGCTTACAGTTGCTCATATTCGCTCTTCGAAGAAGATCAGTCACATACTTTCTTTGTGTCAGGAAAAGACCTTCTGAATTCTTTTTAACTTCAACTCCAAGGAAGTAATGCAAATCACCAAGATCTTTAATAGCAAAAGCTTCTCTTAACTGATCAATGATCTCATTTGATACTGCTTGAGACGAACTTGCAAGTATAATGTCATCTACATACACTAGGATGTAGACCATGTTACCATGCTGATTAAGAATAAAAAGAGATGCATCTACCTTGGATGAAGTGAACCCCAGTTCCAGGAGCTTTGAGCTGAGACTAGCAAACCAGGCCCTTGGTGCCTGTTTCAATCCATATAACGATTTCTTCAGTTTACACAAATGATTAGGATATCTTTCATCTGAATATCCTGGTGGCTGCCTCATGTATACCTCCTCCTCTAGTGTGCCATGAAGGAAGGCATTTTGCACATCTAGCTGTCTCAGATTCCACCCTTTTGACACTGCAAGTGACAAAACTGTTCTAATAGTAGCTGGTTTCACAACTGGACTGAAAGTGTCCTCATAGTCAATGCCTTGTCGTTGTTTGAACCCTTTAGCTACCAATCTTGCCTTGTGTCGATCTATTGACCCATCAGCTTTGTGTTTAACTCTGTAGACCCATCTACAATCAATGATATTCTTCTTATTGTTATATGGAACCAACTCCCATGTATCATTTCTGATGAGAGCACTGAATTCATCATCCATAGCCTTGATCCATTTCTGATCCTGTAATGCTTCCTGGAATGATGTTGGTTCAGCCGTAGCTAAACATGCATATGTAATTGTCCCATCGGTTCTTTGCTCAGGTACACGAATGTTATCTTGTAAACGTGTTACCATACAATGTACCCGAGTTGGTGTTGGTGTTGCATCACGATGAACTGCATTGCTATGATCTGAACTGGACGATTCTTCAAGATCACCTGAGGGCTGCACAGAAGGCAAATCTGATGGCTCACCTGAGGGCTGCACAGAAGGCAAAACTGACGGCTGCATATGAGACAAGTTAGGCGCATAATCATCATTAGCCATATAGTTCTCACCCCCTTCAGCCGAACTCTGATGCAAAGGAGAGACCGGATGAGCAGAGAGAGGAAGAAGAGTGGTTTGGGAATACTGAGGTGTGTGTGGGGCAATAGATGATTCAGAGAAGGGATACACCCCTTCATCAAAGACTACATCGCGAGAAATGTAGATCCTACCAGTGGATAAATCCAGGCACTTATAGCCCTTGTGAAGAGGACTATATCCCAGGAAAACACAGCGTTTAGAATGAAAAGAGAGTTTATATTTATTGAACGGCCGAAGATTTGGCCAGCAAGCACATCCAAAAATCCGAAGAGAAGCAAAATCAGGTGTTCGATTAAGGAGTTTGTGGAGAGGTGTGTCTAGAGCAAGGACCTTGGTGGGAGTTCTGTTGATTAGGAAGGCTGCTGTGGTGAAGGCTTCATCCCAGAATTTTAATGGCATTGAGGCGTGTGCAAGCAGTGAAAGTCCCACTTCAACAATATGGCGGTGTTTCCTTTCAACTCGGCCATTTTGTTGATGCGCATAGGGACATGAGACTCGGTGAGCAATGCCAATTTGGTTGAAGAAGGTGTTTAAAAGCTGGAATTCACCTCCCCAATCAGTTTGCATGAAGACAATTTTCTTATTGAGCACTCTTTCAACATGTGATTGAAATTCTAAGAACACTCGAAAAACATCTGATTTATTTTTGAGGAGGTACAACCAAGTAAATCTACTGAAGTCATCGACAAAGCTTACATAGTATTTAAAACCTCCTACAGAAACTTGGGCTGGTCCCTAGACATCTGAGTGCACCACTTCTAAAGGAGAAGAGGTGACATTATTTGAAGAAGAATAGGGCAGCTGATGGCTCTTGCCCTGTTGACAGGAATCACAGATTGTATCTGTGTTATTTTCTCTAAGATGAGGTAAACAAAATTGCTGAAGAACATGCTGGATAATTGCGGACGAAGGGTGTCCCAGCCGACAATGCCACCGGTTTGTTGTTGGTTTGATGCTAGAGATAGCTGAGTGAAGACGACCAAGTGACTGAGATGATAGTGGATAGAGCCCTCCTTCACATGGACCTTGAAGAAGAGGCATCTTCGATGTTTGGTCCTTGACAAAAAAAACAGTTTGGATGAAATTCAAAGAACACACTATTGTCCTTGCAGAATTTATGAACAGAAAGTAGATGTTTAGATGTTTCTGGGACATGAAGAACATTTCTGAGATTAAGAGTTCGCTGTGGAGTGTAAAAACTAGAATGACCAATGTGACTAATGCGCATACCTGAACCATTTGCAGCTTGGACTTGTTCTTTGCCATTGTATCGTTCTTTCATAGTGAGACGATCAAGATCACTGGTAATGTGATCTGTTGCACCTGTGTCAGAGTACCAATTGCTGTCAATTGTGTAGGACTGAGTAGAGGCTGCAGCCGCAACATGATTTTCATCCATCTGGAAAGAATGATGGAACCGGTTGTAACACCTCATAGCTATATGTCCAATCTTGCCGCAAATTTGGCAGGTTGGATGTTGTCCTTGATTCTGATACTGCCCACGACCACCACGGTTGCCAGAATTATTGGGGTTGTATGGGGCATCATTAAATGGTTGCCTTCCTCCATTACCGCGAGCACCATCTGAACGGCCCCTTCCTCTGCCACTGCGACCTCCACCTCGATTCGCAGCATTGGCAGAAGGATGAATGACCACATTGCTTTGCTCGTGCCGAAGTTCGTAGTTCATCAGATGAGCATACACCTCATTGAGCGTTAGGGGCTCTGCCCGAGTGGTCAAGGAAGTGACCAACGGATCGTAGTCATTGTCAAGTCCCATGAAGAGATAAGTGACAATTTCATCATCCTTCAGCGGTTGGCCTAGAGTGGCCAGGGTATCCGCCAAGGTTTTTACTTTGTTGAAGTAGGCCGCAGCACTCAAATCTTTCTTCTGAAGAGTTGCAAGCTGCCGTCTGATCTGCATTATCCTTGACCTGGAACTGCCTAAGGAGGACATGCGATCAAGTGTCTCCCAAACCTCACGAGAAGTTGAAAGTAACATCACCTGGGCAAGTACTTCTGGTGAAAGAGATGATAGAATGATACTGAGGACCAATTGATCCTTCTGTAACCAGAGAAGGTAATCTGGATTTGTCACCGTAGTGGCACTGGCACCTGTCCCTCCAGCCTGAGAGATCGTTTCTGCTGGGGAGGCAATATTGCCATCAACGTACCCAAGCAGTTGTTGGCTGCGAAGATATGGAAGGAATTGGGCCTTCCAAAAGAGATAATTCTCCTGATTCAACTTCACATTGACCAGATGGCCAAAGGAAGGAGCAGAGAAAACGCCGGACGATGTAGATGACATAGCTCCGACGGGTACACCACCAGTTGCAGCAGAAGACGCAGCAGAAGAGGATGAATTCGACATGATCGTGAGATCTTTGTGGCTCTGATACCATAAAAGATAATCAGAAAACGAGATTGGTTTTTGAGAGAAGCTTCAAAACGAGCTTGTCTCTGTTTCTGCTTTTCTTCTCATTATATACTCGTGCCGGGTCGGCTACAGTGCATACAACAAACTTAGCTACCACTCAGGGCTTTCAACAGAATTGGTTACATCAGTGATCTAATCTCTAACGATTGATTCTTATCTCTTAACAGCACAAGCAATTGATTCACAAGCAGAGGTGTTTAAATCCTTGAGCGAGTCCTTAAACCATAGTAGGGAGAACCGGTCTTCGCAATACAATCGATTCGAAGAGCATGTTCAACATTCACCATGGAATGGTTAGCATCAAAACATATGTATTCTACAGGTTTCCTTGAGTTGTTACTCAGGGCTTATCATTCTGCAAATTGCGATGATATTTCTCACCCGAGCCCCCGCTATGCTGAACCATCTGCATAAGGACTTATAGAGTACTAGGTTGTAGGATTCATTTTAGTAATAAATCTCACCACATTATTGTTGCCTTGTTTGAATAGGGCCAAGTAACAATTCATGGAGAGGTTCTCAGGAATGACTGGTAGTCATTAATCCTTGATGCTTGTATTTTCAAACTTCCAATTATATTCTTATATCTTACTTAGTATTTCTTTCTACAGCAAACTAATGTGTACGCCACACCGCCAAATGACCTAAGGATCTGTATTGAGCCGTCGACTCCATGGCCACCAAAGAAGACAAACCTGTTCTATTCTTTTACTCAATTTATCTGTGCCTGAGGCTTATTTACTTCTTCACTCTTGGGTTATCTTTGAACAGGGAGGTATTCATCCACACCATTACCTGCAGAACCTACATCTGGATCGTTCTCAAGATCTTATGCTGAGGTAGGCTATTGCGGGATAGCGCTACAGTAGGTTGTAACTGTATTCTTATAGCAGCATATCGGTGTTGAGTGGCATGCATACATAAACCTGTCCGACGTAGCTGCCTAAAAGAGTGTAGTGGTGCTAGAATTATGCCTCTTATTGTTTAACCAAAGATTGCCCAATGGCAAGGGGGCAGCATTGGACTGCAAGCCGAGGACAAGTGAAAAATCATGCTTAAATTTGATGTGTAGTTGCAGCAGCGGGTGCAGAGGCCTGGGTATGGATTCCAGCCCCAGATGAGCAACGACAGATGGAGCCCTGGTACCCGGGGCAGCTACTACGGTTCTCCATATCACCACGGTGGCAGTGACATGGATGCTCCCCAGCCAGCCAGCGTCGCTGCGTTCCCCCGCAGCCACCAGGCGTCATCATGCCAGAGGCTGCGGCCGCCATACGGCAGCCGAGGTCCCTTCCAAGGCAGCAGCCACAGTCGGGCAATGTTTCGGGATCGTCGGAGGCCGCCAATGAGCAGATGAGGGTGGCGCCAGAGCATCTGGTGGCGAGTTGCCGCCACCACAGCCAATGCAGGCAGCAGTACCACTGAACAAGGGTCGGAAGCTTCTTTTCAGTGAATTTTTGGGGCACCAGAATGCTGCTTTGATTGTTGCATCCGCGTAGCTGTATTTAAACTGTACGTGTACGTGTACAGAAAAGTGAAATTATGATTATTATTCTCTCTATATTTCATTAATTTACTTTGTGCGGATGAAAAGTTGAAAACAAAACATAAAGATATTAGGACGTTTGTGTCTTCCTTTGTTTGGTACGTACCATTATAAAGTTGGTGTTATGAACATGAGATGTATATCGATTTGTAGGTCAAAAGATCTATATATATAGGGTACATAAGAAACCTAGGTAAGACAAGGACTCTAATACTATTCTAATATAATAGAAGACTCTGATAATATTCTAATATATCTCTAACACCCCTCTCCTTAAATGCAAGGCGTATGCAATAGCATCGCATTTGAAAGATAATAGACTAAAAAGAAAAGTATCCCCCTCAAATACAAGGCATATGCAATAGCATTGCATTTGAAAAAAAATACACTAAAAAAACCAAAGTTCAGGCCTTGCAAATGTCGTTGTGGTCGTCATAGCATGCAGTCACAAATATATGTCAAAATACAGAAAGTGGTCTCCTCCCATCCGGCAACACAGATTGTAGCCCATAAGACAACAGCACAGAAGAAAACATAACAGCTCAAAGAAGAAGGTAGAACTATACCAAACAAAAGAAAGCACACAAAGCTAGATGATGGACGCAAATTTGTGGACTCATATGATATAGACAAATTGAAAGACAGTAAAATGGAGACTCGGGTGGACGCGACGAAACCAGACTAGAAAACCCTAAAAGAAAGACAAAACATGCATGCAATAGAAAGGCAGACAGAGAGAACGGCATTGGCAGCGGAAGAGAGAAAGCCGATCAAACACTGGTTTGGTTCGTATAGTGGTGGCCTGAAGGATCGGGATGTCGCCTAGAGGGGGGTGAATAGGCGTAATTAAATTTATCACTAAATTGATTGCAGCGGAAATAAAAGGTTCGGACTGTCCGAGTACAGCTCGGACTGTCCGAGCACTTCGGATAGTCCGAAAGTATATTCCGATAGTCCGAAGATAGCAGAGTAAGGAAATGTGCAAAAGTAAATCTGGGCTCCTAGAGAGATGTTTCCTGCACCAAAGAGTGTTAGTGAGCCCTGAGTACCTGTGAATGAAGTATGGTCAACAATATCTTCTTTTCAAACAAGATCACCACTTCAAACATCAAGACTTGAATTTGAACACAAGAGTAAAGATGAAATCCAAGAGATGAAGACGGAGACCCAAAGATTTTATCCCGAAGTTCGGATCCTTGAGGGGATCCTACGTCTCCGTTGAGGAGGCACAAAGCCCGGGTCTCTTTCAACCCTAATCCTCTCGGTGTTGCACCAAGCACTCACCGACTTCACTATCTTGAATCCTTTCCTTGCGGAGGTGGATTCGACCTTCACAAACTTCTGGAGGCTCACCACACGAAGCTTGGGAGCTCACCGGCGACTCCTAGCCGTCTAGGAGTCCTCAACCTCCAAGAGTAATAGATCGGCGAGAAATCCGCGAGAGGATGAAACCCGGTGCTCAAGATGGATCTAAGCAAGCTCAAGCTCTCCAAATCTCACTTCTTTTCTCTCTCTAGAAAATCCAATCAACAAGCTCAAGAGGAGAGAGAAAAGCTAGGGCTCAAGGAGTAAATAAGGAGGAGTAAATGCTCTGAGTGAATAATCGTTGTTAGGTGAGAGTGAAGTGAGGTATATATATGAGCCCTCGAAACTAGCCTTTTTGACTCAGGTCCGAATAAGTTCGGATAGTCCGAATAGTGTAAAACCACAGAGACAGAGAGACCTAGCTCGGATACTCTGAGTTTATTCTTCGGATAGTCCGAACCTTCGGATACTCCGAGAGGTTCGGATACTCCGAGTGAAATCTCGGATAGTCCGAATAATTTCAACCCAGCAGACAGAGAGGGTCACCTCGGATAGTCCGAATAATTTTCTTCGGATACTCCGAGTGACTTCGGACATTCCGAGTGAAAAACTCGGATACTCCGAGTGGGACTTAGCCTCAAAGACCATTTTCCTTCTGGGAGGACAGAGGGGGTCAGCTCGGACAGTCCGAGTAATTACTCGGATACTCCGAGTGACAAAAGGCATTTTGTGTCAGGATTTTGGATTTGGTGACATAGGTTTAAAAAACTTGTAAATTGCTAACTAATTTCCATCATGAGCACCTAGAATATCCAAACACTATTTTCCGTCAAATCCCTCTTAATAGTACGGCTATCCTTAGACTCAAAATTTAAATAAATTACAAAACACAAGTCTAGATACCGTCTTTTGCTTCATTCGAATTTAGGGTTCGTCAAAGTCCATAACTTCACTGTGGAGGACTAAGATCTGAAGATAACACTTAGAATTCTCATTAGTCCTTTAATCGTTTTGTCATTAACCTCCAAAACATATAGGAGGCCTAGATGCACTTTCAATCTCCCCCTTTTTGGTGAGTTGATGACAACACGATTAAAACTTTACATATGGAATGAAATAGACTTTCTTTTGAATTCCAAACATATAGTGGAGCTCCCCCTAAATGTGTGCATCAAAAATTTGAATGGAAGCTTGAATGCACATATTTTTTCAAAAAATTTGACAGAGTCTCCCCCTATATCTTTGCAATTCAACAAGAGTAAAAATTTATTATAGCAATATGACATGGCATGGGGCACACAATGAAACACTAACATTTGCAAGATAGAACAAGATAGATTTCTACACGGACAACAATTATCAACAACAAACATCCACAATTACCATAATAAATTACAGGGACAAAATTAGAAGTTCAGCTACCACAAATTAAAAGTTCAACTTACCACAACCATAAGTTAAAAACAACAACAGTCTCAACAGTTCATCTCCGGAGAACATACAAAAGATCACTAAGACAAATAGACTAGATTCCTCTCCTCCTTTGTCATCAAGGCACCAAAAGAGTAGAGGAAACTAGGAGCGAGAATCGAGCATCATTTGTCTTCGTCGTCGCCCTCGCTGCCGGGAGCAATGCAACATCATCTCCTACCTCGCGCCTCGAGAGGAGTGGAGACCAAGAGGTGCCTAGTCGAGTGTCCACCGTGGCGGAGGACTCAGAATCAGACTCCTCAGCAGAACAAGGCAGGTTGAGCTTCTTCTTGATGTTTTGAAGTTGACGACGAGTGTCAGCCAGCCGGAGGTTGGTCTCCTGAATCTTTCTGTGGCTTTTCATGCCAAGACAGAAGATAGCGCGAAGCATTTTCTTCACTGAGCCATTGGAGGAGGAGGAAGGTCCAGGAGAGGATGCCCTGACTCTGGAAGTGGAGGATTGACCTGGAGCGGGAGACTTGGTAGGAGATCTGGCCCTACCACGCCTGACAGAGGGAGTTGAAAAAGAAGTGGCTTTGATAGAACGGACCCAATAGGCGGTGTGCTCCACATCTCTCACAAATCTTAGACCAGTGACCCCTTCTATCACACACATGACGTAAGGGGCAAAGCTGCAGCTGCTGCGTGGATTGAGTGAGTTTGAGCGAATTTTCTGCCAAATGAAATCAAACACGTTAAACGGACGTGTTCCCTCACCAATCCTGAGAAGGAGATTCCTAGAGAAAGAACTGATGTTGGTTGCATCTCCCTCTTTTGGCCAAAGTGTCTTCCTCAGCAGCTTGTAAAGAATGGCATAGAATGGCTTGAGTCCTCTAGTGGTTCCTAATTTGAAGGCCTGGGTGTCATCATAAATAGACTCCATCTCATTGACACTCATAGGTTCTGACATGTGAAGCTTGTCCAGGTTGTACCACCCTTCAGTTGAGAAACCCAAGCAGTTAGCAAATTGTTCCTTGGTCACTGAATAGTAGAGCCCGTCTGCCATAAACCACATAGTACTATCCTCATCAGAATCCACATAGAGTGTTGCATAAAACTGAGCAACCAGCTCATTGTTCCAAGCAATCTGAAATGTCATGATGTCCTTGACACCATGACGTTCACAAGCCTCCAAAGACTTGGTTGAAAATAGGATCCTCTTGCTCTTCCATGTAACCCCACCAACCCATCGCATGGACACCACAGATTCTTCTTGTCGGCAATCATCGAGTCATAGTAATCTGTTGGAAGTGGTTCCGAACCTCCCCGTCCACAAACTCTTCTGATGGAACTCAGGATTCTTGTTTCTCGCCCACGGACTTCCTTTCCCTTTCTCTTGACCTGAGCTGTAGTCAATCTTCTTCTTGGGCATCACATTTCCTGAAATGACCCGCACAGAGGGATGGACTTGCAGAGGTCCAATGAGCTCTCTTGAACGACGCTGCCCAGCCTTCTTGGCTTCCCTTTGATTGAACATGGTAGCATGAGGATCATCACTAGAATCCTCTTCATCTCCTCTCCTTGAAGACTGAGAGAGAGATGACTGACTAACCTTTCTAACGGTCTGAGCGGGAGGATCAGCTGCAGGTGGAGGAGGAGCTGAGGAGCTGCCGGCAGGGTGATCATGCTTTTTCTTCTTTCGGGCCATGGTCACAGAAATATCGTGAGAGAAGCGATCACCACCTTGAGAAGGGTCCATCTAAGAGGTTTCAAAGGAATGATGAAGATTAGACTCCAATTAAACACTAAATGGATGAGAATAGGGTAAATTTGGGCATGTCAACTTCGGATAGTCCGAGATATATTTCGGACAGTCCGAATGCTTCGGACACTCCGAACAGGTTCGGATAGTCCGAAGTGTAACTCGGATAGTCTGAGTTGCGTGAGTTCAAGTTTGGCCTAACTCATCCAATCTAGAGATTAATTAAAGTAGACTAGAGTCTAATAAGGAAGATCATCCTAGAAGGTCCTAGAACAATCCTAGACACTAGGTTTAACAGAGAATCAACGAAATGAAGTGAAGTTCGAGGGGCGGTTTCCACGGTACCTTGAAGAGAGGACCACGGAGACTCCGAGGTGAGAGCCCGACAATGGCGTGGTGGAGAAGAGAGCCCTCGCCCCGGGAAACTCCTCCGAGGTCTTGATTTGAAAGATTTGAGGTCCAAGGTGAAGATCCACGAACCGGGCCGAAATGGAGGAGAGAGAGAAGAAGAACGCGCGGTGGAGTGGAAAAGAGAAGTGAGGAGGAAGAAGATAACCGCGCGAGGTAAAATACCCGAGACAGTCAGTTCGGATACTCCGAACAGATGTTCGGATACTCCGAACCATTCGAATTGTCCGAACATTTATTCGGACACTCCGAGCTGCCCTTCTCTGGAAACATTGAATACACAAAAGGAGAATGCCACCGGTTAGAAGAGGGACTAGAAAGTCCTAAAGAGTCTCCTCATCTTGTGATCAGCATCTCAATCAAACATTCAAACTATGATCACATGATGGTTGATATGATCGACAAGATCAAAAGATCAAATAAACACATCAATTTAAGAGAAATAAAGAAAATAATCATTTTCAAAATGTTTTCCAAACATCATCCAATTGTGTGCTCACTTCAAGCCACGTTACGAGAATCTAGAACATTTAGCCCACTCCTTAGTTCACAAAATCTTCTTTCATCGAGTGGTTTAGTAAAAATATCAGCTAATTGATGTTCAGTTCTTACATGTTGAATTTCGATATCGCCTTTTGTGGAGTGGTCTCTTAGAAAATGATGGCGTATATCGATGCGTTTAGTGCGAGAGTGTTGGACAGGATTATTTGCAATTTTAATAGCACTCTCATTGTCACACAAAAGTGGTACTTGGTTGTAGGTTAGGCCAAAATCATCTAGGGCTTGCCTCAACCAAAGTAACTGAGCACAACAGCTCCCGGCTGCCACATACTCGGCTTCGGCAGTGGATAGGGCTACGGAGTTTTGCTTTTTGGAGGACCACGAAACTAGGGACCTACCAAAAAATTAACAAGTTCCTGAGGTACTTTTCCTATCCACTTTGCAACCTGCATAATCCGCATCAGAATATCCAACTAATTCAAAAGATGACCCTTTTGGATACCAAAGACCAAAGTAAGGAGTGTGAACTAAATATCTCAAAATTCTTTTCATGGCCACCATGTGGCACTCCTTAGGAGCGGCTTGAAATCTCGCACACATGCACACACTAAGCATGATATCCGGCCTAGATGTACAAAGATAAAGAAGTGAACCAATAATGGATCGATATACCTTTTGGTCGACCGGCTTACCATCTTTGTCAATGTCAAGATGACCATTGGCTTGCATTGGCGTCTTGATTGGTTTTGCCTTCTCCATATCAAATTTTTTCAACATGTCTTTGGTATACTTGGTTTGGCAAATAATCGTGCCCTCCTTGAGTTGCTTTACTTGAAATCCAACGAAGAATTTCAGCTCACCCATCATAGACATTTCAAACCTATTTGTCATTGTCCTACTAAATTCTTCACGCAATAGATCATTAGTAGAACCAAATACTATATCATCAACATATATTTGACAAATAAACAGATCATTATCGACATGTTTAATAAAAAGAGTAGGATCGGCCTTTCCAATTTCAAACCCTTGGTTGACGAGGAAATCCCGAAGACACTCAAACCATGCCCGTGGGCTTGTTTGAGACCATAGAGTGCCTTGTGAAGCTGATAGACATGATCCGGAAATTCGGGATCCTCAAACCCGGGTGGTTGCTCAACATATACCAACTCGGAGAGCGGTCCATTCAAAAATAAGCTCTTCAAATCCATTTGCTTCAACTTAAAGTTGTAGTGAGTAGCATAGGCAATTAAAATACGAATGGAATCTAGCCTAGCTACGGGTGCATAAGTCTCACCAACATCAAAACCTGAAATTTGTGTGATGCCTTGAGCAACCAACCGTGCTTTGTTTCTTGTCACAATTCCATTTTCATCTTGTTTATTGCGAAATACCCATTTGGTTCCAATAACATTTTGTTTGGGTCGTTCCATAAGCTCCCACACTTGGTTTCTTTTGAAATTATTTAATTCGTCTTGCATGGCAATGATCCAATCGGGATCTTCAAGTGCTTCTTCTACCTTCAAAGGTTCAAAGGAAGAAACAAAAGAATAATGTTCACAAAAATTAGCAAGTTTAGATCGAGTGGATACTCCCTTGTTGATATCACCAAGTATATTGTCAACGGGATGATCCCTTTGTATACTTTGGTGTACCCTAGGATGAGGAACCTCTCGATGCTTCTCTTGAACGTCTCTACCCTTCTCAAGAAAGTTGTTGGAGACGTCGATTTCTTGACTTGAGGAGGGTGGCTGTCCTTCAGTTGAAAAGTTATTCGGAGTATCCGACACACCACTCGGAGTATCCGAGTGTGTTCGGATAGTCCGTTGTCCATGTCCGGACTGTCCGTCTCCTTGTTGAACTTCAGCATCTTGAGGCTTGATATCTCCAATTGCTAACTTCTTGATCGCCTCGCAAGGTGGTTCTTCATTTTCTAAAACACAACGATCAACTTGCTCCGCTTGGGAGCCGTTAGTTTCATCAAACGTTACATCACGCGTGATTTCAACAATACCCGTGGTATTATTGAAAACACGGTATGCATATGCGTTTGATCCATAGCCAAGTAGAAAACCTTCATCAACTTTAGGAGTAAATTTAGAAGACTTAGTTTTCTTTTTAAGAATGTAGCACTTACTCCCAAATACCCGAAAGTAGGAAACATTCGGTTTCTTCCCGGTGAGTAGTTCATAGGATGTTTTCTTCAACAACTTGTGAAGATAAAGCCGATTGGTAGCGTAACAAGCGGTGTTTACCGCTTCCGCCCAAAACCTATCGGATATCTTACTCATCGAGCATCGTCCTAGCCATCTCAATTAGGGTTCTATTTTTCCTCTCGGCTACCCCATTTTGTTGAGGGGAATAGGGAGCCGAGAACTCGTGTTTTATCCCTTCCTCATCAAGATAGTCTTCTACTCCCGTATTCTTGAATTCCGTTCTATTGTCGCTCCTTATTCTTTTGATCTTCAATTCAAACTCATTTTGTGCTCTTCGCATGAATTTCTTGAGTGTTCCTTGAGCCTCGCTCTTATCATGCAAAAAGAACACCCACGTGAAGCGTGAAAAATCATCTATAATAACAAAACCGTATTTGTTACCTCCTATAGTTATGTAGGCGATTGGTCCAAATAAGTCCATATGTAGCATTTTCAAAGGTCTTGATGTTGTCATTATGTTCTTGGCGGGATGAGATGTGCCCACTTGTTTTTCCGCTTGGCATGCACTACATATCCTGTCTTTCTCAAAAGTGACATTTGTTAGTCCAAGAATGTGTTTGCCCTTTAAGAGCTTGTGAAGATTTCTCAATCCAACATGAGATACACGGCGATGCCATAACCATCCCATGCTAGACCTAGCCATTTAGCACGTTTCAAGGTTGGGTTTATCTATGGAAAAATCCACTAGATAAAGCTTTCCCTTTAAACGCCCTTTAAAGGCTATGGAATTATCACATCTCTTAATGACATCCACACCTTCATTAGTAAAAAGACAATTGTATCCCGTTGCACACAATTGTGGAACGGACAACAAATTGTAGCTCAATGATTCAACAAGTAAGACATTTGTGAGAAGAATATCATCGGTGATGGGTATCTTACCAAGACCCATCACCTCACCTTTGCCATTGTCGCCGAAGATGATACTATCACTTGTTAAACCATTTGGATCTAGATATGAAAACATAGACTTCTCTCCGGTCATATGATGAGTACATCCACTATCCAAAATCCAACTTGATCCACCGGAGTGATAGTCCTACAAGATAGAATCATACTTGTCTTTTAGGTACTCAAACTTGTTTGGGTCCTCTTAGGTTAGTAACTAGTGCTTTTGGCACCCAAATAGATTTGACACTAGAATTCTTGGGTTTTGGATCTACATACTTAGCAACTATATGACCAAGGTTAGTTCTTTTGAGCACAAAGGAAGCATTGAAAATAGAATGAGTAAGATGGTTGGAGGATCCTTGTGCTTTTACAAACTTGATGGGCTTGGTAATAGGGGCTACCACAATGTGGCCCTTCTTGCCCTTAGGAGGAATATAGCCAAGCCCCTCCCTTTTGAAGTTGTCTTGTCGCTTTCCTAAGAACTCCTCAAGTCCTTTGCTCGACTTGTAGGATTTTTGAAATCCATTCTCAAGAAGTCCTTTAAGCTTTTCATTCTCTTTCGCCAACACTTGCATTGTCTCAAAGTTAGTTGTACAAACATTTATATCAATGTTATAACATCTTGCACAACCGTTACTAGTTGAAGGCAATGAGAGAGAAGTAGCTAGGTTTGAAGAGTGAGAAGGAGTTTTCGAGAGATCAACAAGCTTCACTTCAAGAGCCTTGCAAGCGTCCTTTGCTATAGCAAGATCCTCTATGAGTGAAGCGTTGGTGATCTCAAGATTAGTTACTTGAGATGTGGCTAAATCAATATTCTTAGTCATCTCAACGTTCTTTTTCTTCTCACTAGCCAAAGTTTTCTCTAACTCAAGGTTTCTCTCCTTTTCTTGGATGAGCAAGTCTTCTTAAGTTTCAAGAATTGCTTCTTGTCTCTCTATTTCTTTCAACATAGCATTTAATTTTATCATATCAAAATCTTTCATTGATTTAAACAAATCATCATCACAATCACTTTCTTCATCTTCACTAACATTATTACAAGGATCATTAATAGTAAAGATTGAGTTCTTATTTGATACCTTGCACCCTTAGCCATGAGACAAGTTGGAACATCATCATCGTCATTTAGGTTGTCAAAGAGAGTCTTTGAACTCGGTGTGTATGATGAAGTGATGGCGATGGAGGCAATTTCTTCATCGGATTCGGAGGTTGAGTCCGATTCGGAGTCGGATTCGGAATTGAAATCCCACTCCTTTCCAATATGTGCGTGCTCCTTCTTCTTGCCTTTCCTCTCATCCTTCTTGTGATGCTTGTCCTTCCTCTTCTTCTTGTCGCCATCATTCTTGTCATTCTTCTTTCTTCGTGGGCATTCGGCAATGAAATGACCGGCTTGCCCACACTCATAGCACTTTCTTTGAGAGTGCCTTCCTCTTGACTTACTCCCATTGCTCTTGTATCGACCCTTGGACTTGAAACCACTCTTCTTGAGGAATTTGTTGAATCTCCTCACAAACAGTGCCATTTCATCCTTGCTCAAAGGACCATCATCGTCATCTTTACTTGAGCCTTCATCGGTGTCATTTGATCCTCTAGTAGCCTTTAGAGCAATGTCCTTCTTTTTACTAGCCCTCACAAGTTCTTCCACGGCATCGGCGTCCTTGACCATCATCTCATCGGCTACCAATCTCCCAAGTACATCATGAGGTGTGAGAGAACTGAAATTGTCTCTCTCCCTAATGAGTTGTACTAGGTTTCGGTTCTTTGGAGTTATGACTCGTAGAAAAATCTTTACCACAGCTCTATCCGTCAAGTCCTCACATCCGAGACCTTTTGCTTGATTTACTAGAATCATCAAGCGATCAAACATTTGAGTGTACCTTTCTCCATCTTCTAGCACAAATCGACCGAGTTTTCCATTGATGAGCTCAATCTTTGATTCACGAACGCTTGAGGTTCCCTCATGTGCAACCTTTAGCGTGTCCCAAATGACCTTTGCATCTTTAAGCCCATCAACCCGGTTGAACTCGGTTGGACTCAAGGCATTCAACAATGCATTAGCCGCTTGATCGTTGATGTGACGCTCCTTCTTCTCATGAGGTGTAAGCTTGGTGGAGTCCTTGGGCCTAAAACCTGTTTCAACAATCTCCCAAATCAAAGGGTGAAGAGACCTCAAGTACATCTTCATCTTATATTTCCATGCCGGGTAATGAGTGCCATCGAAATATGGCGCTTTACCAGACGACACGGAGACATAAGATGATGATCCCGAGGCCGACGATTGGGATACTCAAAAGAAATTTCGCACGGTGCTAACACGGGTTGTCCGTGTTGTCATCGGTGAAACTAGCTCTCTCAATCGACATTCTAATTTCTCCAAGCGGTTAAGCTTAACACAAGAGATTAGGCTCGATACCAATTGAAGGATCGGGATGTCGCCTAGAGGGGTGAATAGGAGTAATTAAATTTATCACTAAATTGATTGCAATGAAATAAAAGTTTGATCGTCTGAGTACAGTTTCGGATCGTCCGAGCACTTCGATAGTCCGAAAGTATATTCGGATAGTCCAAGATAGCAGAGTAAGGAAATGTGCAAAAGTAAATCTGGGCTCCTAGAGAGATGTTTCCTGCACCAAAGAGTGTTAGTGAGCCCTGAGTACTTGTGAATGAAGTATGGTCAACAATATCTTCTTTTCAAACGAGATCACCACTTCAAACACCAAGACTTGAATTTGAACACAATAGTGAAGATGAAATCCAAGAGATGAAGACGGAGACCCAAAGATTTTATCCCGAAGTTCGGATCCTTGAGGGGATCCTACGTCTCCGTTGAGGAGGCACAAAGCCCGGGTCTCTTTCAATCCTAATCCTCTCGGTGTTGCACCAAGCACTCACCGACTTCACTATCTTGAATCCTTTCCTTGCGGAGGTGGATTCGACCTTCACAAACTTCCGGAGGCTCACCACACGAAGCTTGGGAGCTCACCGGCGACTCCTAGCCGTCTAGGAGTTCTCAACCTCCAAGAGTAATAGATCGGCGAGAAATCCGCGAGAGGATGAAACCCGGTGCTCAAGATGGATCTAAACAAGCTCAAGCTCTCCAAATCTCACTTCTTTTCTCTCTCTAGAAAATCCAATCAACAAGCTCAAGAGGAGAGAGAAAAGCTAGGGCTCAAGGAGTAAATGAGGAGGAGTAAATGCTCTGAGTGAATAATCGTTGTTAGGTGAGAGTGAAGTGAGGTATATATATGAGCCCTCGAAACTAGCCGTTTTGACTCAGATCCGAATAAGTTCGGATAGTCCGAGTAAATACTCGGATACTCCGAATTGTGTAAAACCATAGAGACAGAGAGACCCAGCTCGGATACTCCGAGTTTATTCTTCGGATAGTCCGAACCTTCGGATACTCCGAGAGGTTCGGATACTCCGAGTGAAATCTCGGATAGTCCGAATAATTTCAACCCAGCAGACAGAGAGGGTCACCTCGGATAGTCCGAATAATTTTCTTCGGATACTCCGAGTGACTTCGGACATTCCGAGTGAAAAACTCGGATACTCCGAGTGGGACTTAGCCTCAAAGACCATTTTCCTTCTGGGAGGACAGAGGGGGTCAGCTCGGACAGTCCGAGTAATTACTCGGATACTCCGAGTGACAAAAGGCATTTTGTGTCTGGATTTTGGATTTGGTGACATAGGTTTAAAAACTTGTAAATTGCTAACTAATTTCCATCATGAGCACCTAGAATATCCAAACACTATTTCCCGTCAAATCCCTCTTAATAGTACGGCTATCCTTAGACTCAAAATTTAAATAAATTACAAAACACAAGTCTAGATACCGTCTTTTGCTTCATTCGAATTTAGGGTTCGTCAAAGCCTATAACTTCACTGTGGAGGACTAAGATCTGAAGATAACACTTAGAATTCTCATTAGTCCTTTAATCGTTTTGTCATTAACCTCCAAAACATATAGGGGGCCTAGATGCACTTTCATGGCCCGATGTGGGGCCTGTCCTTTTCCACCACTTCATCTACACTAGTCCCTGAATTAGTACACTAGTGCACACCATTTACATAGCCAGATCATTTCATACAGGCAGAAGTCTTATATTACATTAAATACCTGTATTAAGCGCGAAGGCTATTAAGTATTATAACACGGCGTATTGGCCCAAATTACTTTAAGAATATCAAAAGATCAGAGTACAATTAAAGATCCAAAGTGTCTCCTGCCGGCTGTGGGGACCAATTCCCGGTTAAATCTTACCAGAAAATGTTCCCTCAAAAGCACGATTACTCAGGATGCAACAGTGCCAGAGCTGATACAGAAGTCCACTTTATTATATGGGAAAATATTCATTTTTACATAAAATATTACAACTCAGACCTCTACCGTACACTTACACTGCTGCACAAGTTGTGAGGATAGGAAAGCTCTCTAAAACTAAGACTCTAGAAACCAATAATGTCATAATCATTCAATTCCTCCGCGGGAGATTTCTCAAAATCATCCAAAAAGCTGTGAGACCTGAAAATAGATTATATTTCCCACAAAGTGGGTAAGTACCAACAGTACTTGCAGGCTTCCATGAGGGAAAATTCTACTCTAGTATATGCAAGAATTAAACAAAGGTATAAAGTTCAGTAGTGAGTGGATGCAGTAACATATAATAGATGGAAGAATCTTAAGCTTTAGCAATCCTTTACAAACAATTTTTGGATATTTAAAACCTTTTACAAAGCCTGTCTCCATACTCCACTACCCTGCCAGAAGCAGAACACATACACTTTTTCTTTTTGAAGGCATGAGTTTATTGAATAAGAGAGGCATCGCCCATTTGGCACAACTTCATATACCCGAAGTAGGGTAAATCGATGATTTTGTTATCAGTCCTGTAGGACCTACCCAGCTTTACCCATACAACAGCTTCTTATATGGATGGGTGGTATTTGTGTTATTCTTACTCATTATACCCAAGTTTTTATATGAGCATAACCTAGTTGCATCCTCCCGACAACTGGTACCATTGTAGGTCTTGTATGGGATGCGTCCCCTTGAGCCTTACCGGGCATTGGATCCTCGAAGGATGTTCCCAGCTCCAAGAGTTACTGGCTGGATCCATTATACTCACTACACCTGGTAGCTCATATAAAATTCTTTTCTCGCAACATTCCCATGTCCAGATAAGCATCCCATACTACTTATCCACATGACAAATGATTGACATATCCTACTCAATTAAATATTGCAAAACCTATTCTAGGCTTCAAAGGATAGGGCTAATCAATAATAGGTAAGCTTTCTGGTTTTGTATCTTGGTATGATCATTTTATAACACATAAAATAATAATTTGGCAATAGATAATAACTAAAAAGTAACACATACATAATTAAATAGGAATTCAATGTGCATCAAAGGAATAGAAACCTGCCTTGGTTACGGTTGCTACTAAACTTTTCTTGATCATCATCTCCGTCCAGAGGGTAGCTTGAGTCTTAAGAGCTTGATTTTCTTCTATTGATCGCGAGATTTTAATGTTTGAAGAAAAGAAAGAGAATATGAGTCAAATTAAATGAAAAGAGGTTTTAGATGTTATGCAAGAATATTTTGAAGAGGGTTTAGGTATTTGGAGGGTAATAGGTATGTGGACAGTGTGTTTAGACTATTAGGAAGTATATGGTGGAGAAGAGGAAAAAGGAAGGGTGGTTTATATAGGGGTTGAATTTACAGGATAGAGATGGTAAGGATGAGTGTCAGAAATTTGGTAAAATGGTTAGGATACGTATGAGGATGTGGATGGATAGAATTACGGAAAAGTGGTTGTCTGGTTTTACTTGGATTGTCATGATGGCTATGGATAGTATAGAATATGTATATGTGGGATAGAATAGAAGTTGTGAAAATATCTAGTGAAATGATGGAGATGGATATTTGTCATGTCTATTACAAAAGAGATGAGATAGAATCTTAGCAGATATTTGAACTGGAGTGAAGTGACTGCAAGATATTCTAGGGTTTATCATGAGATATGGCGGTAGTTAAGATTTACTACAGGATATTTTACGAATAGATAGGGTCGTGGAATATTTCATGAAGAGATAGGAAGGGATGGTTTTAAAATATTTTGTCCTTTTATTTTATTTCAAAGAAGATCCTAAAAGTGATTTAATCTATTTTAGGTTCTTTGCAAATCTCTTAGCATTATCCTAAGGAAATGAGTTTTAATATAAATAGTGAGTATTTATTTTATTATTAAGGAAAGGGTTTTCTATTCCTCTCTTTTTTTATTTAAAGAATTAAATCAAAGAAAATTAATACATAGTACACCTTTTTTATAAAACATTGAAATTTAAGGTTTAAAAGATTTTATTTATCCTTATACTATATATGAAAAATTATTACTTTCATTTTATAATTTATATTTTAGAAAATTCTTTAAACTCTAAAGACAAGATTTTAATTAATTTAGAAATATAGGTGTTAATTATTATTATAAAGTTTTGAACTCTAAAAATATTTCAAATTATTCATGATTCATTAAAATGTTATATGCTTTTACTGTTTGGAAAGAATTTTGGGTATATTGATTATTAATTTTATTTAAAGAGATTAATTTTATAAAGGGTTTAAAGAAAGAAAATGTTATATCTTATAAAATAGTCTTGAATCTAAAATTTTCATAAATTTTATATGTATTGGTATTTATTAGGAAAAATATCAATTTTACTTTTTTAAAGATTTTCTATTTTTAGAAATTCTCTAAATTGCTAAAGAGAGGGTTTAAGATTCAAATTCAAATTTTGAATGATTTTTAAAAATCTGTAAAAATCATATCTAGATGTAAAACATCATTTTGAACAACTTTTGTATAGGCTCTTTTTGCTAATTTTGCCTTTAAGACCTTCAATTAAATGAAAAACAAAATCAGAGAGGTTGGATAGTGGATTTCTAGGGTTCTTAACTTCCCGATTTGGGGCTTTTGATTTGGCTTGGTTTTGGGGCAATTAACCATGGGGCTTTTGCTCCTGAGATGTCTAGGAGTGTTTTGGTTCTTGGATTGAAGCGGGAAATGGACTGTGGAAGCCGGGCGACGAGGTCTAGCGGCGGCGGGACGAACTCGGTTTGGGGGTTTTGATTTCCTCTTGCAATTATACAAATTGATGGATTTGTAAGCTTGAGAGGATGCCTAGGGTCCTTACCATGCGGCTAATTGAGCTCGCGCGACTGTGGCTCGGCCCGTCGACGTGAAGCATGCGGCGGCCGAAACAGGGGAGGTGCCGATCGGGATCTCCGGTTGATTCCGCGCCAATTCCTTTCGTTCGCAGTTGCGCGACGCCACAACAAGGCTTTGGCCGGCGGCACTAAGCTTGAGACGCCGTGGTTTGGACGAATTTTGTGGGGAGGCGGCGGCGGCCGAGATGAAGAAATGATAAAATTGGAGGCTCCGGTGTACTTCTATGGGCGCGGATGGATTCCGGAGAATGAGAAGGACATGGAGCAAGAGATGGGCTCAAGAATTTGATGACGTGCTAGAGGATTGGCTCATCGTGGCGTTGAACTAGGCAATGGTCGAAAGAAGACGCCATGGCGACGTCGGTCTGCCGGTAGCGATTGCTTGCGATTTCTACCGCATGAGGGCGAGTCAAGCACGAGGTGGCATGCTACACGTTGCCTTGGCGGCCACGAAAGAGGAGAATCGGTGCGGTTTGTCTCTTGCGGCGGGATTGGCTTCGGCGGGCAGTGAAATGGAGAAACAAGGGGAGAGGGGAGGAAGGAAAGAGGAGGGAAGAAGGAAGAAAGGCTCCAAGGGCAATTTGGTAATTCACAGAGGAAGGTTTTCAAAATTAACTTTTAGTTTGGACCAAATTTGAATGTTAATTAATATGGAGGTATTATGCATATGATAGCTAGGTAAAGTGAAAAGAGAGGAGGATTTTGGGGATTTTAAGCATTGAGGGGTATTTTGGTAATTTCTTTGAAAGTATCTTCAATTCAAAATTTAAAATGAAATTCAAGGTTTGAAATCAAAATTGGGATTTAATTAGGATGCAAATTATCATATAAAAAGATGGTAGATAATTATATAAAAGAAGATGATTTTTGGAAATATCAAGTTGGAAGGGCATTTTGGTAATTTGACTCAAGATAATTCCAGTTCAAGTTTTAAGATATATCCAAGGGTTGAAATTGAGTTTAAAGGAATATTGATTATGCAAAGTAGTTGAATAGATTTAAAGAGAGGGAATTTGGAGATTTTTAGCCAAAGGGGTAAATTAGTGATTTTACCAAGTGCACATTTGATGCAGATTCAAGATCTAAATTTGAGTTTGAGTTTTGGGAGAAATTGAGCATGCATGAGTAAACATTTAAATTTAAAAGAAGAAAACTTGGGATTTTAGCTAAAGGGTATTTTGGTAATTTACTAGTGCACTTTTTGTTACAAATTCAAAGTTTGAAAATAGTACATTAGTTGATTACATATTTTGTACTTATAAAGGGTTTATTGAAATCACTATTAAAGGGTCAACGGAAAGGGTAGTTTGGGAATTTTTGTCTTAAAAGGGCAAAATGATAATTTCACCAATGCCTGATGGTTGAGTATCAAATTTGTAATATAGTGGAATTAGTTGCTTATAGGTGAAAATGGTTAAAATAAATAGAAAATTGAATTCTTGAAACATAGGGTATTGAAAACACTATTCATCATATGAAAATACTATTCACCGTTTAAAACTCTCTTTTTCAACTAAATGTATAAAATCCTAAAACATGATATGGGTCTTAAAAAATTATAAAATGGATAGTGCATAAATATAAAGTAAAAGTAGCATGCTGTGAAGATTTTATCTGCAAAACAAATAAATCTTGTTTTACACATTACAGGAGATTTTGAAATTTGTAAACCGAGAAAATTATTGCACAGGCAATAAAGAGAACTGAAAATGAATTAAGCGCGAAAAATTTTTATGCAAAATTTCGGGCTTTTACACCAGCTATGCCTAAGCAGTCGACTGGAGAGACGCCCTAAGCCTCATCCTGATCATCAGCATACTCCTGAACATCGTCTTCATGACAGACGTAGTGATCTTGCTCATACTCACCATCTAAAAGAGTGGGCGTATGCGAGGTCAGTGTCATCCAAACAATGGCGAGTTAACGTCCAACCTAATGCATTTAATGATAGAGGTTCCAAAGGAAAGGTTGGGTGTTTATTTATTTTGCAAAAAGCAAGTTTTATAAACCAAAACCTATAACTTAGCAATTTTAACCCAAAGTTCTACTAATCAATTATTCCACTTTAGTTTTCCAATCCATACCACAAACCATACACATCCTAAACTTCCTCCAAACACTCGCCATCATCTTCCGGGTGTGGCACACCTGTTGTGAGTCATATCCCCATGAAGCGCCCAGTCTTCCTTAGATTGGATTGCCAAGCCCAACCTAGGGTCATGGCTCTTGGCAACTTATGACCTTGATCATCCATCCGGATGACGACATGAGCCTGTCTTAACCTCAGACCGGGGGTTGCCCTGAAGCTCTCCAGCAGTCAGTGGGCCCTGAGTCCGCACTACCACGCGATAGCCACACGTTGTGCAGAAACCCTAGTAGACAGTATAAAGCTATGCGAAAACAACTTGCACTCCGACTGGCACAGTCGTCCCTGGCTACCCAGCACACTTGGAACTCACGTTGTGCAGGAACCCCAGTGGGCAGCATATAGCTACGTGAAAACAACTCACGCTCCGACTGGCACAGCCGTCCCTAGCTGCCTAGCACCTTCTCCGTGGTCCAGCCTTTCTACTATCGCTATTGTTCCTTCCACGTGCCCTGCACATATTGTGATGGAACCACCCTGTGGTAGCGCTCGGAGTACGCGTGTTGCCCCGCGCTCCTCTCAGCACCATGTTGGAACCGATAGCCCTCTTCACACCATATAGTCAAGGTACTACACACCCTTATCCATATGCTGGAACACATCCGCGTTTCCAATCACACACACTCTGGCATGCTAGGCCCAATTTCCAGTTAACCATGTTCGTTATGTCATTATGTTCAGTGAATGTCGGTTCACCGTTCCGAGGTAACTAAGTCTAAAATTAATAATTGGATCTGAGCAATGTTTAAACAAGATTTTAACTAAGACTTAAAAGTCTAAATCATTTTATTTAACCTAACCGGGCTATCAAGGGTGATCATCAAGGCAATCATCATTAGAATTAAATGAGATATGACTTCATCAAGGTAAGATCACCATGGTAAAGCAATAACAAGTAATAAATAGGACATGATATATCATGATTAAGCAAGTAGGAGTAAATACTTAAAGGGCATGCAATTTGATAATGTAAATAAAATACTTTAGAAAACTGGGATTCAATATGATCTAACTAAATGTTAACTTGCCTTGGTCTTGAGAGTAGAGAGGGTCTTCTTGCTGCTCTTTGAGGTGTTCCTTGAGCTCCTCAGCGTATAATAACGGAACGTAATTGGCAATAAATAACCAAAGTGCAGCAAGAAATAATGATGCATGTAATGCAACATGCTTATTCTAGCGTTCAGGAATTGCCGATAAGAACTAATTATCGTATCGAGGAAGTTCCATGAGTCTACCAATATTCTTATTCCTACGAATAAACAACGGTGGCACGAGTGTTTATGAATATGATATGCGGTGATTGATGATGCATAAAACTACCCATAATAGTTTGCCCATAGATTAGCAAATAGTTGTACATGAAAGATAGTTTTGTCTGAAGTATTTCCTTTATCAACTCAAGGTAGTTAACTTACTGTTTATAGGGTAGGTGGGTTACTGATAAATTTAAATTGGTATTAAATTACCTATAATCTATAGGTCTTATTTACCCTAGTTAAACAATTAAGTAATGCTACCATGTTTTATCAAGTCCCTATATTTTTAATAAACTCATTATTGGTTAGCAATGCTTCTGTAAAAATATGAGATTTAATTGAAGTCATTCGGTATTTAAAATAAATCAGACCCAATTTCTGTTTTATTAACACATAAGGAAATTGGTTAAACTTCTCCAATTAATTATCCAGTGAGCATTAAAGGTCCTAAAATTGTATAATAAATTTACTAAATTCCTAAGTTAGAGTTATACTTCTCTATCATTTTCTCATGATTTTAGGAATTTAATACTTAATTTTATTAAAGTGGAACACCAAATTTAAGGGGCTATTGAGAGAGTTTTTTAATTATACTTGGATTAAAAGGAGTTACTATGCCTATTTTTAATTTTATTTGGTCCAGCCTGCTGTCTATTACTTACCCTAATTTTCTCAGATTTTTATTAAGTCATATTCTATTTTATTTAACCAATATCCCCCTTTAGGGTTTATTTCTAAAAGGAAAATTCTTGTAATAAAGCTACTAACTTAAACAGTAGCATGAATCTATTTTATTGTTCATGTAGATATTTTTAATAAATCCAGTAGGTTATCTAGTACTTACCATAATTTTTCTAGGATTGTTGGGGTAGTCTAGCTAATTCTAATAATTCATTTTTATTTATTGGAATTTCTTAAATGGATAAAAACTGAGAAATCCATGTGAACAGTATCGGGCCGGCCCACTAAGACTCAGCCCGAGAGCTGACACGCAGAAGGCGTAAATCTAGATGGTGTAACATCCTTATTTTCAAAACCCCAAAATCATCTGCATCATTGCGTTTGCATAATTTTCAAAATACATTTTAAACTAAGTTTGTGAAAATAAGTATGTTACCTTTTAATATTTTAATCTTTCCAAAAAATATATTTCCAAAAGATTGTTTAAGAGAAAAATGAAACTAATTAATTTGTTTGAGTTTGAATCGCAAAATAAAAATGTCTTCTATGAAACCTGGACCGTGAGTTCTATTAAATTCATAATTCGGGGATTGCCAAAATTTAAAATTTCTAATTTATTGTTGGAAATAATTACTTTCAAAAACCTGATCTTTTTCCTCCTCTCCTGTTTTCCTGTTATTTTTGGTGGGCCCATCATTCTTTTTCGTTTCTCCTTTTTCCTTCCCTCTCTCTTCCACCCGGGTCCCACCCCCTCTCTTCTCTCTCCTTCCACCCTCGCCCGGCTCCCTCTGTGAGACCATGTGGAGCTGCCTCCCATGTTTGGTGATGAGTATATGTGCTAGTTGGTCAAAGTTTTGAGACATGATTGGTAACACATTTTAAAAATCAACATGGCTTTGCTTGTGTCCCTTGGTGTGTTGGGACTTGTGGTGATATGATTGGAATGTTGGACTTACCCCAGGTCGAGGTAGTGACCCTCGGCTTGGTTCTCTTGTTGTTCCCTTTGATCTCTGTGACTGCAGGTGTGCGGTGGCGGCCGGATGTCTTCAGGGCCATGCACTAAGGCCATGCGTTGAGGCCATGTGCTGAGGTAGCCCGGTGGGACCCGTGGCGCACTAGGCGAGGCTAGGCGAGGCTAGGTGAGACTAGGTGAGGCAAGAAGGACTGGAGTCACTTGACATTGTGGATGCTCAGGATCGAGGCGGGTTCTGGTTAGCCAGTATCAAAACCCCGGTCGGGGTTCTGGGTTAGCCCGAGAAAACCCCGGTTAAGGTTGTGGGGTTAGCCTATGTGTGAAAAACCCTAGGTTGGGTTAAGGGTGAACCCATGTGAAGAAAACCCTGGTTAAATGGATGGTTGAGTAGGTTAATCTCAGCCCTCCATGTGTGGATGAGTGGTTGAGGCAATATATCGCGATATGGGTCAATATGTCGGGATATATCCTCACCGGTTTGCCTATATAAAGAGAGGTGGAGGGGATGTCTCCACCAACCTCGATAGGCTGTGTAAATACTTCAAAAATCTGAATACAAATCCTATTCCTCAATCCCTCATGTCTCTCTAGTGTTCTTCACTTGGTCATGATGAGTTTTGGTTTTGGTTTTTGATCTTTTATTTAGTTTCTTGATGTGTTCTTGGTTTACTTGATCTCTTCCTGGTTTGGAACCACACTTGTGATGTCTTGAGGATGTATAGATGGTTCTTAAACTAGTTCATGCATCCTAGGAAAGATTTGATGTGGTTTTGGCCTTTAGTTGTTGCTGTCCAGAAACTTTCAGCCTGACCTACGTGAAGTGTTTTATTTTTCTAGAAATTTAGAAAAATCCTTTTTGAGTGTTTTTTGTTGGAACTGTTTCCTGACTCCATTTCCTATCCACCATAAAAATTTCAAGGCAAGGAGATCTCTAGTCTGGGCGCGGTGATCTGTTCTTTGAGCCCCAAACTTTCTGGACGTGGCTGCAGACAGACTATGATTGTTTGATTTTTCCTGATTTTTCCACAAGGAGTTTGAAGCTAAGATTTGGCATGGATAAACTAGGTTCATGAACCAGCCATGAAGAAAATCCTCATGAAGTTTGGAGCCTGAAATATTGGCTTCTTGGTTCATTGAACTTGGTCTATTGCTACTGGAAATTTCTGGATTACTTTAGCTAAAGTAACTTTTGACCTTTGTGGCTTTGTCTTGTTTCTCCATGGCTTAAGTGGGATTTCGTGTGGATTAGTTTCAGAGCACCTTGCACCATCTGAGTGATAGAAAACTCCTCATATTTTGGCCATGGTTCATCCATGAATACCCGGGGTACACTTGGTGCAAGAGAGTTCTAATTGCTGCTGTCGATTTGAAGCTATTGCGGTGCTCGTGTAGTCACTTGTGTGTAGTTTTTCGCTGCTGCACCCTAAGTTCATCCTTGCCTTGTGGCTTGTGGTGAGTTAGGTGTGTTGTGTTGTGAAGAGAGGAGCGTTGGGTGCAAAGCAATAGAGCTGAAATCAATTTAGCGCATATTCACCCCCCTCTAGTCGCCGAGACCGATTCTTCACCCTCCCTCTTTCTCTCTCTGCTCCCGCCCGGACAGCCTCCACGTGGCCGCTGCTCCCTGCCACCCCGCCGCGTGCTCCTTTTCTCTGCTCCTCGCCCCTACGCGGCCTCCTTCCTCTGTCCTGCCCCTCTCTCCTTCACCCTCGCCGGATGCGTCTCTATCTCTCACCCGCTCACTCTACCTCTCACACTTCTCTTTTGCTCCATCTTCCCTCCCCGCCTCGCCTGGGGCCGCCGCTGCCTCGGCAAGCCGCCATGCATCCGTGTGCGCCGCCCTAGCACCCATGCCACGCCGTCTGGGAGTCGCTCGCTGAGCCATGAGCCCGATCTCATTGTGTGGCCCCCTTCTTCACGGTGAGCCGCCGCCGCCTCTTTTCCTCGGTCTTCCCCCTCTCTTCCCCTAGCTCACCACTTTCCTTTCCTTCGCGGAGCCGGTCCTCCGTGCCGCCTTCTCCCCGCCATGCCCCAGCGACGCCACTGCGTGGCCTTGGCCCTCACCGGCGCGGGCTGGAGCCTTCTTCGCCTCCCTCTCTCCTCCCAGGAGCTCGCCAACCCCGCCGCCCGGTCGAATTCGTCGCCGGTGAGTGGTTTCGTCGTGCGCCGCCGTCTTCCACCGCCTCAGCCGCCACCGAGCTCTCCGCCGGCGCTCTCTTGCCCGGCCAAGCCTACCCCGAGCATCCTCCTTGCCTCATCTCCCCTTTCCTCCCTTTTTTCCTCGCCGGGGAGCACTGCCGCCGCCGGAATCGCTCCACCGATGGCTCCTGCTCCACCTCCCCTGATCCGGGATGCTGACGAGCGGGCCCCACTCGTCAGCGGCCCATCACTGTGCGACCCGGCCCCATTTATCCTTTTTTGATTATCTTTGCATGGTAACCCTTTGCATTTTTGTATATTTAAAAATATAGCTCTGTTTCCAATGAAACAAATTTCTATAAACTCATAAAAATGTGCACTTCAATTTAAAAAATATCATTTTCATAATTGCATGCATATTATTATATAGTTGTATATAATTTCCTAGATATTAGATAATGCATTAATTAACATCTTAATTGATGATATCCATTTAAAATAAAAATTATAATTACTAAAATCTCAAATAAAATGAAAACAATATTTATCCTTTTTATTAATTAGTTATTTTTGTATTTTCTATTCAAAAGAAAATATTTATGTTATATATCATTATTAGCTAATTTCCATTTCATATGAAATAAAAATTATAATTATAAAATAAAATTTCCAAAATAAGAAAAATAATAATTATCCATTTTTGTATGCTCATCTTTATATGCATTTTCAATAATTTCTATTCAAAGGAAAATGTTTTATCTAATTACTCTTAATAGTTTATGCCATTTTAAAAGTAAAATCAATTTCCAAAAATCTTAAAACAAATGCAAGCATTACTTTATCCTACTCATGCATACTCATTCATTTATTTTTGCATGCATGTTTTCATGCAATGTGTTGAATGTATGTTGTTTGCAATCGCTAGATTCGGCCGAGTTCGTGTCAGAAGCCGAAGACCAAGTCGGCAGCCGCACGTCTTCGATCACGGCAAGTCTTTCCTCTAGAACCCTAATTTCTAGATTTTCCCAAAATTGCTAATTAATTAAACTATGCGTACATTGCTTAAATATTCGCAGTGCATGGCTCCACTGTCGGAACATGCACCTACTGTCATGAATTGCCGTATTTTAGATACTAATTGGCTTAGCAATGCTTAGTTCAACGTTGGGGAGTGATTTTCCGCAACGGTGATTATTATTATATTCATCTTGAGAATTGTGCATCTGAGAATGAGACTGGTGAACTTGGTTATGGTGGGCTTGATCACTCTTTAATTAAAATTTGACCAACTAATAATTGGGATCAGGAACGGATGGAACGTATGGTGGGTGCCTTCGTGCACGAGACTTGAGTTTGTGTTTGCTACCGCTCCGAGAATAAGGACTGACGATTGTGATGGGTTTAACCAAGATATCCCCGTGCGACCGCAAGCTCGGTATAGGACGATCCTGATCTAGAGGGAGAATAACGTCAGGTTTATCACGGTACGTGCACCGTGGGTGAGGTCCCGAGGGATGCGTCATCGCCAGTGTATTGCCCGGGGGTGGAACTTCGGGATACTTGTGTGAACATTAGGTATGGTCGAAGCCCTCGGTGTACTTGTGTGAATATCAGGTATTACCGTGGCAAGGCCGGGGTTAGACTTTTAATGGATTTTGTTATGGTACCTTTCGACGGGAGGGTATTATATCTTGCGGGTAAAGCGTATAACCTCTGCAGAGCGTAAATCCATTCGAATGGCCGTGCTCCCGTTTAAGAGAGACTTAGTGGCTCCTTACAACGTAGCTTCACCTTAATTAATATGACCCGGGTAAGGTTTTCCGGCATGGGTGCCGTTGCTAGATGAGAATGAGATTGGTATATGAGATTTGAGAACATGTGATGATGACTTGAGAACTACAAGGCATTGAAAATTTGAGTATGAGAATGAGAACCTGGTTATATTCTTGTTTATTATGAGAATTGTTATTTATGTATATCTGTTTTTTTAAATGCTTTTATACTTCTAGGTTAAATTCTTTATGCAAAATAATTCTCAGCTTTCCTAGGATAAGCCTTTGCCTGGCCCTTCCTAGGAAAGACTTGATAGAATTCGCGTGCTAACCCCGTCTTTTATGTGGGGCTGCTCATTCCAACGAGCAGACCCTGATCCTCAGTGTTACTATCCGAAAAGTGGAGAACTTGAAGACGAGGACTATCTCAACGCCTAGGACGCTAGTACAGCTTGCTTGTGGGATTGATTGTTATATTTTGCCTCTTCTATTTGAAGTTATGGAAGACTGTTAAGACTTCCGCTGCATATTAGACTTCCGCTGTTATAAGGCCTTCGTTTCAATTAGCGTACTCTGATGTAATTTTTTTTATTCGAACTTGTAACGGCAATGATCCAATGTTTCTGGATTCTGTGTGTACTAGCTACTGATCCAGGGACTAATACAAGTAATGCACAGAAGAGGCCCGACTCCAGTTGGCGGGTCCCGTCAGATGGCGCTACCCAACGGAGGTCGCGTATTTTTGCGCTCCACCTCACTGACTCGTGGGTCCGAGGGACTTACTAGTCAGTGACACATTAAGATTTAAAACTTCTAGTGTGAATCGCGACGCAGATCCGACGGCTCTTGCGCCGGTCTTTACCTCCGCAGCGGCGCATGCGACCACGATGGCTCGGCCGAGCTCTAGCGAGGCATCCAACGCTGGAGCGGCGGCACGACGAGGCCTTAGGGGTGGCACTCAGGCTCGCATTAGGTTTAGGCGGAGCTTAGCTGGAACGGATCACCGAGGGATCACCAACGATGAGCCGTGATAGCAGCGCCAGGGCTGGAGACGGCGGACGTTACTGGAAACTCCATTCTACGTCGATCCTAAGGGTCTTTGTTCTAGAATCTCGGCCGCAGAGGGCCTTGGGGTCGCTAGGAACCTTACCGAGCGAGGAATCGGGTGGAAGAACCTTAGAGACGGCCGGCGACGAGGAGACCGAAAGTGCTCGGCGCAGGGGCGTTGATGCTAGACAACACCGATGGGGATCTTGCAAAATTGATCGAGGGCAAATGTTAGCGATGCTCCGGTGATGCTCTGAGTGCAAGGAATTGGAAAGAGACTCATCGAGGAGGGAGAAATCGAAAAAGGGGTGATTCGGGTCACCGAACATCGGTGGAGAGGAAAGTTCCGATTCCGAGAGCTACGGTTGCTCCCAGGCCAATTGCTTGGAGGATGGGGGAGGTCGAGGGCTAAGTGAGGAGTGGTTGCAACCGCAGGGTGTAAGGCAATGGTTGTGGGCAAATTATGGTGATGCTTGCGCGGCGGTGGCAAGGCAGAAAAGGGGAATCCGAGGAGCGGCTCCGGTGGGGTTTTATAGCCCCAGAGGGTCACTCGGAGAGTGGAAGGGAGGCCTGAGGGAGGGCGAGGGAGGCAGGGGAGCGGTCGAGCGAGTGAGGACAAGGGTGGCAGTGGTGCAGCATCGGCGTGCCAGAGATGCAACGCAAGGGCGGGGCAGCGTGCACGGCAACGTGGCCGTGGGCGGTGAGTTGCTTCAATGCACGAGGGGGACAGGTCGGAGGGTCAAGCGGCGACGGGACATCAGCAGTGTCGGGCAGGCGCGGCAGTGGCGCGGCGCAGGCAACGGCCAATGTGCGTGCAGAAGGATGGCGCTTGTGATGACAGAGGCAAGGTGTCACGCGGCGGCGGGGTCAGGGGCGAGGCGCCATGGAGGGGGCGCACGGCAGGGCGCTTCTGCCAGCATAAGTGCCGCCAGAGTGGCGTACGGACCGGAGGTCCAATGGGGGTGCGGCAGGCAGAGCCGAAACAGAGGGAGCCAAGAGAGGGAATAGCGGCAGAGGTGAGCCAAGGGAGGGGGAGCTAGCGGGTTGAGCCGGGGTGGGGAGCCAGGAACATGCTCTGCCAGCTCGGGAAGAAAAAAGGGCTAGGCCGAGGGGCCTAATTGGGCCGACCAGGTGGGTTAGGCCCTAAAATGGGTCGGGCCTACAGAAAGGAACCCATTTTGGATCCAAGATAGATTGGGATATTTAATGTTTTACAACTTTTCTTTTGAATGGGAATCTAGAGGTTTAACCGTGTTTATAATTGAGTTTTGCTTTTTAGGAAGGAGGATAGGAGAATTCCTTGCAAGCCAAATCAAGGCTTAGGTTTCTATTTGCATTAATTTAGGGTGGGTGGAAATTATTAGAGCTTTTACCGCTCCAATTCTTATCAGGAAAAAGGAGAGATTTTATAATTTCAAAATGTTAACAAGTTTTTCATGGCTAAATTCTAATACAAGGAAGCAAAATATGCCTGTAATAAGCATGCATAGTTCCTAGATCGGAATTTGGGCTATCACACCCGGCCTGGTTCGGTTCGGCCAATGAACACCTCTGGCCAATTCCGGGGTAAATTCCGGGGCCACCTCTGTGCTGTTGCTGTTCTCTCTTTGCCGTCGCCGCACACACAGGAGAAGCGTCCCCTCTGCTCCACCGCCGCACCCTCAACTCCGGCGGCCAAAAATGCCGCACCACCCCGCCTCCTCGCAGGCTCGCACCCTCCTCCGCAGCGCAATCTCCTCACCCGCCGCATAGTCGCCGCCTGCTCCGCCCTCGCGCTGCTCGCGGCCGCCGCGCTCCTCCTTGCTGCTCCCACCACCGAGGACCCCAGCCGCACCTACATCGTCGGTTCTCTCCTCGCGAGGCCCTGCGAGGAGCCCCAGGCGGCTGCAGCGCGGCGCTTCGCCTCGCCGTCGCCCGATGAGGCGCCACTTCCTTCCCTCGTCGAGGTTCGTGTTCCGTTACGCTTTTTTTAAAAGAAGATTTGAGCTTTCTGCGTTCGTTACACGGATTGGGAAGAAATTTTGCGCCTTCATGTGTGAAACTGGTGGTTATTGCTGCTCAATGCTCATAGTTTCGTTTCAAACGTGGTCCAATTTGGTCTACTTGGACTACTGGAGAAATTTGATCGACTACTCCACTGCAAATGTAGCACCTTGCTCTACTTGTCTTAACTATTTTTGCAGGTTTCAGTGCAATATATCTGAACCCTGTTCCAATAGCAATTGTTTTAAATTCATTAATTTTTTGGGTAGTTCCAACGAATTTTAGTTCAGACTAATTTTACACGTGAAACAGGCAAGTGAGCTTCAGTTGGATCCGTGTGCATGAAATGAACTGGCTCTTTTGCAGACTAATTAATCATCTAGGACTGCACCTGCCCCCTACATGTTGTTGGTCCCTGCACCTTCACCAATGGAGAATTTAGATGATGGTTCAATGGAAGAACTAGAACATCCCAAAATAAAGGTATGCATTGTTGCAAAATTTAACAATCCTTATAGGGACTATGGGTCAGCAAATTGCAGGTTATGACAGGCTCTACATCGTCCAGTTATGCATTAGTTTCTTGTTAAATCTTAAACTGGGTGTACGAGCACATTAGAAAGAGTTTGCATGTCCTGATATGTATTATAATTGCAAGTAGGATATCCATATGTATGGTTTTTCATGGATTCTAATCAGAGATTACTGATACTTTAGGAAAATGTACTGAAGGAACCTACCCCTTTTCTCCACATGGTATGTATCTATTTCTGGATAGACTTTCTTGTAGCAACTACAATTTTTCTGATTGTAACCTCCTTGCTTGTGAAGCCCATTTCTAGTGGTTCTCCTACAAGGAGCTCTGATGTCAGTGAAGAACATGACATGTGTAGCCATGCAGTGCTGCCTCCAAGGCCAGAGGTTGATGCTTTACCTCTCTTATAATATGGTTTCAGTTATTCGTACTTGGAGTCAAAATAATGGTAAAAGTCTTTCTGCTG
Organism: Olyra latifolia; assembly: GCA_036346145.1. Taxonomy (NCBI): domain Eukaryota; kingdom Viridiplantae; phylum Streptophyta; class Magnoliopsida; order Poales; family Poaceae; genus Olyra; species Olyra latifolia. The sequence continues at coordinate 3,725,367 of CM070523.1, read as the reverse complement.
AATTGTCAATTTTGCAGGCACCGCTTTGGTCAACAGCAGCCGATAAAGAGCTTATATATGCAAAGAAAGAGATTGCTAATGCACCATTGGTGTCCGATGTCCCTGATCTGTATGCACCCCTGTTCCGAAATGTGTCTGTCTTTAAGAGGTAAGCCTCTGGTTTGGCTTCATGTTCTCTAGCTAACAACTGTTGTGCAGAGATTTCCTAGCCATGAAACATTAGATTAAATGTCCCAAGTTACTATATGGTAAATGACACTCAACTCTCTTGTTCTCTCTCTTTGTGCACAAAAGAAATATATGTTTATACTGTTCGCAAAAACAATGATTGCTTAAATGGAAATGTTTCATTTATTGAGTTACATGATATCTCATATTATCTGATTGGGACATGCCCCTATTACTATTCCTAAACCTTGTTGATTTAGTATCTCTCAATTATATTACTTGTGTGTCTCTTACTACTTCATTGTTTGACCTTGCCGTTTGTACCATGTAATTATTTCAGTGCAATTTTTCCACTTATCACCCCTTCTTGATATTATGTCACTGAAAATACTAAATAGAAGAAACTGTAATGATAACCTAAATATGTAATATGTTCCCTTTGTTTTATCATGCCACTGCTCCTTTGTTGGATTGTACTGTGGCTGTTTTAAGATGGCTTATTGGATGCTTTTAATTCATTCTTCCAGGAGTTATGAACTGATGGAAGGACTTCTTAAGGTATTCATATACCATGATGAAGCTAAACCTATTTTCCATTCACCCGAGTTGAAAGGCAGTTATGCATCTGAGGGATGGTTTATGAAATTGATGGAGGGGAACCAGAAATTTGTTGTGAGAGATCCAAACAGAGCTCATTTATTCTATCTCCTATATAGCTCTCGTCAGCTGGAGCATAATCTTTATGTGCCTGGATCAAATACAATTGAGCCATTGTCTATCTTCATAAAAAAACTACGTAGATATGATTCTGCCAAGTTCCCGTATTGGAATCGGATGAAAGGATCTGATCATTTTTTTGTTGCTTGCCATGACTGGGTATGTTTTCGTCCTTGTATATTGTCATATCTGAATAACCATCTAACATTAGAAATGTAGTTCATAGTAGTTTACTCGTTTTTTATCAGTGTGTTGGAGGGCAGAGATTTACAGATGAAAAGGCTAGTATTTTGTTCCTGTCTTTGGCCTTTTTTTGTAGGGACCTTACACAACCAAACTGCATGACAAATTGCGAAAAAACACCATCAAAGCTCTCTGTAATGCAGATCTCTCAGAAAGAGTTTTCATCCGTGGAAGAGATGTGTCCCTTCCTGAAACATTTCTTAGATCACCAAGAAGACCTCAAAGAGAGATTTGGTGGAAAACCAGCTGCACAGAGATCCATTCTTGCATTCTTTGCAGGGCAGATGCATGGTCGAGTTCGACCTTCTCCAATATTGGGGAGGTAAGGATGCAGATATGAGAATATATGGTCGATTGCCACACCAAATCAGTAGGAGGATGAGTTATGTTCAACATATGAAGCCGAGCAAGTACTGTATCTGTCCCATGGGATATGAGGTAAACAGCCCACGGATAGTCGAGGCAATCTACTACGAGCGTGTTCCGGTAATAATCGCTGATAATTTTGTGCTCCCATTTGACGATGCACTCGATTGGAGTGCATTCTCTGTGGTTGTACCAGAAAAAGATGTACCAAAGCTGAAGGAGATCCTGTTGGAAATTCCTGAGAGTCAATACATAACACTGCAGTCAAATGTGAAAAGGGTGCAGAAGCATTTTCTATGGCATGAAAAGCCCATCAAGTATGGCATGTTCTACATGATACTACATTCAGTATGGTTTAGCAGGGTAAATAAGGTGCAAATAGAGTAGCACTTGTCGTCCATATGCCTGTAATTACATGTTGGCTGCTGTGCCGATCCGTTTTCTGGCAGGGTCTTGGTCTGAAGAAAGGAGCTATTGTAGTCTCAGCTTTGTTCTTTGGAGAAGGCACTGAGTTGAGATGATCGAACTGACCATAGAACCCTGACATACGCGAATCACCAATGCCCATTTCCGAGACTGTTGCATTTTGCAGCTTTCAGTGCAATATATCTGAACCCTGTTCCAATAGCAATTGTATTAAATTCATTAATTTTTTGGGTAGTTCCAATGAATTTTAGTTCAGACTAATTTTACACATGAAACAGGCAAGTGATTTTCAGTTGGATCTGTGTGCATGAAATGAACTGGCTCTTTTGCAGACTAATTAATCATCTAGGACTGCACCTGCCCCCTACATGTTGTTGGTCCCTGCACCTTCACCAATGGAGAATTTAGATGATGGTTCAATGGAAGAACTAGAACATCCCAAAATAAAGGTATGCATTGTTGCAAAATTTAACATTTCTTATAGGGACTATGGGTGAGCAAATTGCAGGTTCTGACAGGCTCTACATCGTCCAGTTATGCATTAGTTTCTTGTTAAATCTTAAACTGGTTGTACGAGCACATTAGAAAGAGTTTGCATGTCCTGTATGTATTATAATTGCAAGTAGGATATCCATATGTATGGTTTTTCATGGATTCTAATCAGAGATTACTGATACTTTAGGAAAATGTACTGAAGGAATCTACCCCCTTCCTCCACGAGGTATGTATCTATTTCTGGATAGACTTTCTTGTAGCAACTACAATTTTTCTGATTTTAACCTCCTTGCTTGTGAAGCCCATTTCTAGTGGTTCTCCTACAAGGAGCTCTGATGTCAGTGAAGAACATGACATGCGTAGCCATGCAGTGCTGCCTCCAAGGCCAGAGGTTGATGCTTTACACTGTGGGACTTGGAGATCATCATTCCATGAATATTCTCATTGATCAAGACACAGCTGAGGTCGTACACATTGATCTTGGTGTTGCATTTGAACAAGGTCTCATGCTTAAAACGCCTGAATGGGTATGTTGTTGGAGCGTTATATTGTCTATTCCTTTTTTTGTGTAATGTTTGCTACTTCCACTGTATGCAGATCATTTATCAGCCTGAATTAAGTTTATACCTGTACTTGTAGGTTCCATTTAGGCTGACGAGGGATATTATAGATGGCATGGGTGTTACCGGTATTGAAGGTGTATTTAGAAGATGATGTGAGAAAACTCTTTCTGTCATGAGGGCAAATAAAGAGGCATTGCTGACCATTATTGAAGTACGTCTATTATCGAAAGGTTTTTGTAAAATCAAGAGTATCGAAAGGTTTTTGTAAAATCAAGAGGCGAGTCAATATTTCAATTTCCCTGATAACGGATTTAATATGTCAGGTTTTCATCCATGATCCTCCATACAAATGGGCCCTTTCACCACTGAAAGCTTTACAGCGTCAGAAGGTAACTAAACGATAAATTCTTGTATCAAACTCTAAATGATATTCCAAGTATGTTTTTTATAACTTATATATGCTTTTGCAGGAAACTGATGATACTGACTCTTGCTTGGATGACTCCCAAGAGGCTTATGAGGGCAACAAGGATGCAGCCCGTGCTATGCTCCGTGTTAAACAGAAATTGGATGGCTATGAGGATGGGGAAATGAGAAGCGTACAGGGGCAGGTAGGTAACCCTCTTGGTGCTGGCGACGCTTCTGAAAAAAATTGTGTTTAAGATGTTTGTTCTTTGTCCATGCAAATCATTCATTTGTTTATCTTTTATGCCTATATTCAGGTCCAACAACTCATGCAGGACGCAGTAGATGTCGACCGGCAGTGCCAAATGTTTCCAGGGTGGGGGGAGCTTGGTTGTAAGCACCATTAAAATAGACAGAAATTTCGAATCTAGGTAATCTTTGGGAAGGGAAGCCTTGCAATAATCCATCCTACAAATAGCTGTAGGATAATGTAATTGTTCTCTCATGGCGCAAAAAAGGGCGGGGCCCTGACATGTACAGCTCGTCAGTCTGCCATTCTTGTTTCTTCATGGAGGCAGAAAGGGTGTAATAATTCATGATCGGACGAAAGGTGTCACATTTTCCTGACTGGGTCCCTCTGCCTCTGCGTTTGTTTTGTTGCACATTTTCATGCCAGGAATCATGTGTATTAAACGAGCCAGAATTGTGAGTGCCAGCGCTGCGATTACACGAATCCATGCCAGGAACCAAATTAAACTAGCGAAGCCAAAAATCTGTGCTGCAAGCCAGCTCTGCATTTACCTGAGCTGTATCTACGCTTTGTTTAGATGCTATGGAATCCAACTCAGGAATGAATGTCGTGCGTCGGTTACCTTTTGAGCAGGTATCAGATTCGGGCGGAATGGTGGAGCATATGTGCATCTTATATATACTATTATCAAGTTCAGCTGAGCTCTCTCGAGGCAGTAGTATGCTCTTGTGTCGGTGGTAAACAGCAAGTAATGATTCCACTCGTGGTAGCGTACGGTTTTTATTACAACATTGCGAGGATCATACGTGAGTCTGGTAACTTCATTGATTACAATATCGCAGCTTATCCTTGCCTTTTCATTTTAGCGTAGCACGGCAGTATTACCCAGAGAGAGAGAGCATAACAATATTAGAGCACGCTGGAAAGGAATGTTCTGGATTCTTCCCTAAACTTTTTTTTTTTTTGCTTGATTCGTCAAAATTTATATGCAACACACGATTTATTCGTTGAAAGACATGACTTGCATTCAGGAAGGCCTGGAATCCTCATCTAACTTAGCTTCAGAATGACCAGTGGCCTGGGAATGGTGCACGTGTGGTGTCATTTCCCGCTGTACGTAACGCCATGGTCATGGTATGTATGCTGCGTTGCATATACCTAGCTAGTTATGCAGGCACAGGGCTGAGGCCAGACGATGGTTGTAGGCTGGCCCCGTACTTCCGCGCCCACAGACGGACTTGTTACCAGCTCATTCTGACTCGCGTCGCATGTAAGCTCCACCACCTTGAAGATGTCCAAGTAGCTGATCCTGCAGAAACAACAAAGCGAGCAGTGGATTACTGATATGCCTCTCTAAGTTTATATGACGGCAACAACAAAATGTATGATTGGAAAGAAATAGGCAACAGAAACATTTCTCCACTTTGAGTTAGTTCAGTACCATTATCTACTTTTGATCAAAGTTCAAATCTGTCATTCTATTATACTCCCTACTTGAAATAGGGGAGAACTGCTAGTCATTCGCGATTTCTTCAGGCAGAGAAAAACCATACCGTGTCAGTTTGATAGAGCAATATTTCAATCAGGGATGCTAGTTTAGATCAATATGCTTCAGGGTTCTATTATAATCCATGATATAGGTTACACCCAAAAGGCCCTTGGGAATATTAGCTTTAAAGACGAGCATTCACCTTTCAAATCACACTTTCCAAAGTGCAAGAGATACACATGGACTTTGGTTGATACTGGAGTATTTCTTTTTATCGCATTGATGCAATTGGCAGAAAATAATTCTCCTTAAAAATTGCAGAACATAGTTGCGTAAACCAAATCAGAATATGGAATCCACTATGCAATGCTTTGTCTATAATATAAGAGGGAAAAGGGTCGTACTTTTCATCAATGAACAACTCCACTGCCTTCTCATTAGCAGCACTCAGAACTCCTGTCATGGTGCCCCCAGCTCTCCCAGCTGCGTAGACAAGATCCATCGATGGGTGTTTCACATTGTCAGGAGCTTTGAATGTCAGTGAACCCAGCCTGCATTGTCCAACTCTGCAATTAAACTTTGGTGTGCTGAAAAAGGTTTAATCTGGTACAGTACTTATAGTTTGGGAGGTTTGGTTGGGTATAATTTCTTAAGTATATTAGCCCTTCATTCTTTCAAAATCCTATAAATGAAATGGTGCGCCTCCGTAACAACCTGGGCATGATGAAGGCACCAGCGGTAACTATGTGGGTATTTCTTGTAACCAACCAAAGACATGGGTCTTAACCTAATAGTTCAACTTTATATAAGATAAAATCATTTTGGACTGAGTTCAGGAATGTGTGCAAGTTTGATAGTTTTATGGAATCTTGGTTGTGTGGTTTCACATGCTTAAACATTATAGAGGTGGCTACCATACTGTTTTCTGGTTGAAAATTGAAACCATACTCAGATCCATGCTAAACTCACATGAATGCTCACACTGACAGATTGACTGCAGAACCAGGTGCCCCAGACCTAAACACAACTATCAAGCTTACCCATAAACCTTAAGAGGGTTTTGACTTATGACACAGAATGTGGTACCGCGGCAAGAAAAATAAGCCTGTTTCTTGGATGCCATTCTTGAACACTGCAAAATTAGCATAGCAGTTTGGGAGAAGAACTTACTTGCAATTATCTAGCTGGGGCCAGGTGACCTCAGAGCAATAGATTCTGTCTGGCCAAGATAAGGTGTATAGGATAGGTAACCGCATATCTGGCCATCCCAATTGGGCCAAGAAAGATGAATCTAGAATTCCATTCAGGTGGAATATTTTCTTGTAAAAACTAGAATTCCATTCAGGTGGTATATTTTCTGCCATCACCTTCTGTACTTACGCAATGCCTCGCTGACCTTCACAGCATCCACACCATATCCAACATTATGGAATCTCACTATATTAGCACCATAAATAATCCCAGCTGTCGCAACTACAACAGTACCAACATCTCTCTCAGCTGGATTGGCATGATTGCATATTTCACCTAAAATTCTTTTCCTTGAGGGTCCAAATAATATTGGCACATGCGAAGCACCCAAACTTATTTTACCCAACTGTCCTCTAATGGATTCCAAGCCCATAATTACTTCAAGGTTATGCCTAGTTTCCTTGGAGAACCCAATGCCAGGATCAAGAACAATCCTCCACAAAGGAATCCCAGACAACTCTGCTTCTCTCACCCGTGTATAAAGCTCAGAAGCAACTTCATTGCAAACATCGCCATACTGTAAATTATGTTCGCTTTGCATAGTTGATGGATCCCCCCTCATGTGCATGGCAACATATGGAACACCAAGTTCAGCTACAACTTTAAGAATTCTTGGGTCAAGCTGTCCACCAGATACATCATTAATCATGTGGACTCCTCTTTTCACAGCTTCAGTAGCAACTTCTGCATAAAATGTATCCACTGAGAGAAACTTCCCTTCCATCTCAGGAATTTTTGTGATCGCATCCAGAACAGGAACCAGCCTCTCAAGCTCTTCGTTTGCAGATAATCTTCTTGCAAAGGGCCTGGTGGATTGAGCACCAATCTTCTGTGATTAATAGCTTGGCCTGAGATATGGCAGCTTCCACTTCTTGAAACTTACCTCCATCACTAAAACTGTCTGGTGTCACATTAAGCACAGTCATGACAAGGGTTCTCTCGCACCAATCCCAAAGACGAATTCCAACAGGAAATACCCTTTTGATACCTTCTGTTCCAATTATAGATTCACCCCCAAGTTTATTCCACAATTTAAAGAACCCACCGCTGCACTTCAAGAGAGAGTGCCAACTTGTTTCCATACCATCATCAACGGACGAACCTAGAAGGTCGACAAGAGGTGCTAAAACAAATGGTCTATCATGAATGCGTTCATGTGGCACAATTAGAGTCTCAGTATTGATCTGGGAATTACCATATAGAAGAATGTCAAGATCAATCGGTCTTGGACCATACCTCACTCCACCACCAATGCGCCCTATGAGCTTCTCGATCTCCTTTAGCTTCTTAAGCAATTCATGAGGTCCCAGCTTAGTTGTGCCCCTAACGGCCGAGTTCAGGAACCACGGCTGATCAGTCACATAAGCAGGGGCAGTCTCATACAAGCAGGCATGCCTAGTGATGTTTATGCCTGAGTTTCTCATCAGCTGCAGCGCTCTCTCAAACATACCAACCCTATCACCCACATTGCTTCCAAGAGCAATCACAATCTCTTGATCAGCGGAACTGCTCCCAAACGAAAATTCCGTAAATGAGCGAGCCCTACATGGAATGGCATGCCTGGAAGCTTTGCTTGAGGATCTGAGCAAACGCCTAACATCAAATACTGTCAAAATACAAGAATTAAGTTAGAAAGAACCGTTCTTGATAGAAAGAGGAGCTGGACAGCGCATGTTGCAGCGGTACCTGAAGGCGAACCCGATGCCGCCAGTCCTCCGCAGTAGTTCATGGCAGCTGAATACATCTTCTTGACCGACTCCTTGGCAGTTGGCACAGAGCATCGTAGAGCATACGAGAGCCAAGAAGCTCACTTTCGTCGAAACAACAGTAGCCTCCTCACGCGAGCATCAGGTTTCAAGCAGCTGTACAACAGTCTGGGTTCCTCTTCGTGCTACGCAGTATCAGGTTCTACCCTCTATCCACGAACATAAATCACAGTAAATTATTGAACCACTCTACAGATCCTTAGCTTCCCCAGATCAGTGAATCACAGATTTCGGAATTGCAAACGCTCACCTTGCTGCGCTTCGGTCGTCTACTTGGCCTGTCGCACCGCCTGCTGCGGCGCTGGCCGGCGCCTCGCCAGTGGCGGACGCACACTTGGGTAGGGGTGGGCATTCGGTTTGTTCGGTTAATTCAGTTCGGGTTTTCAAAAATTCGGTTTTGTCAAATTAAAAACCGAATTTTCCTTTGAAAAATTATGAACCGAACCTAATTAACCGAATTAATTCGGTTCGGTTAATTCGGTTTTCGGTTTTTTTTACCAAAATTAGTCATGGCATGAAAAATTGAAGACAGTGCATGCAATTTAGCTAAAAATTCTATTATCTAGTACCTCTCCACGGTAGATCTAGGCATCACATCATGTAATCATCACAAAAAATTGGCAGATTGGGGAATGGGGATTTAGGGATTGAAGTTTGAAAACCTCGCCGCTGGGCCAAGCCGGCTGCCGGCTGGGAGCAGTGCCGCTAGGCAGGGAGACGGGGACGCCGGGGAAGACGGCGGGGCACTCCGAGGTCGGGGGCTGGCCGGCTGGGGGCGGCGGCGACGGAGGGGCGACGACGAAGGCGAACTGGCGCTTGCGGTCGGTCGACGGCGGACGTCGAACGGGCGACGGCGACGGCGGACGGCCGCGCGGCGGCACCGACGCGACGGGAGCTACCCTAGCGGCTAGGGTTTGTTCGCCCGAGAGTTCGGCCTTGGAGCGGTGGACCTGTGGTGCTGGACTGCTGGTGCCTGGTGGACTGCTCTGCTCGGGCCTGGGGCTCGGTCTTGTGCTGGTGGAGCTGTGGAGTGCCTAGTTGCTCGGGCTGGAGTGCTGGACACGAGTGGTGGGCTGGCCCATTTAAAATCCGTGCGCAGTGCAGAGACGTAGGCGGCCCAGACTAACGAGCTGCAGGCCTATGGTTCAATGTATTCGGTTCTTTGGTTTTTGGGCTCCGAAAACCGAACCGAAACCGATAAACCGAATAGCACTGAGCAAAAAACCGAACCTAAAAGCAAAAATCGAAAAAACCAAAAGTTTCGGTGTATCGTGTATTCGGTTCGGTTTGGTTTTTTGGTTTTGGTTTTATTTTGCCCACCCCTACCCTTGGGCCGGACTGGGCCGCCCCCCCCCCCTCCCCAATCGGTATCCTCTGCCTTTGGTTCAAAAGGCAGAGGATGAATAGTAACCATGCATTTTGGTCTGCGAAAACACTGTTCATTGCTACAGTACCAATGAACAGCATCCGAAAATACTATTTAGCGTTGCATTACCCGATGAACAGTGTTCTGCCGGTACTGTTGCTACAGTATTCTATGCCTTTTTACCTTCTTATCCATGGCCAGCGAGCAAGCGAGCTAACCGTGCGACAAGGGGAAGGCGAGGAGGGCCGCGGACGCGGAGGGGAGGCTTCTATGCAACAAGGTAGGCATGTGTAATATACATGGATTGCAACTTCCGTTTACATATGTGATTCAGTAATTGGCACAACACACATTTGCTTACCTTCATTACGTACTTTGTTGTTGGAGGCATGTTTGATCAACTTTTCCTTTGTATGTAGCTTGTTAGATTTAACTATAACCTCTAGGATGATTATTGGAGAATGTGATGCTCTTCATTGATATCCATGGCTTGGATATGATTAATGCTTTAGCTTTTGATTGAGAGTACCTTTAGGAATCAATTTCTTAAGTAATGCAGCAATTTAAACAGAATAGCTAGAACCTAAACAAGAATGTTAATTCTATAGAGTTTGATGTGTTCATAGTACACTCCTTGCCTTCTTTTGGAATAGAGTTGATAGACTTTTAAATATGAAGTATATTGTGGATACTGGATTTGGTACCACTGAAACAAGTGAGTGTGTGTGTGCACTCGTGCACGTATCGTACCAAACATTTCATACCATCCCTCAACGACTATAGTGTTTGAAAATGTGGTAGCTAGGTCCGGTTTTCGAGGATAGATTTGTTGAAAGCTATACAAAAAAGTTCATGCTACAAAATTTTGTGTATTAGCATGTTCTTGTTTGCTTCTTTTGAAATATTTTTGTTTGCTTTTGTTCCGGTTACATTTTGGTGAGCAATGTGCAAGCGTTGTGATATTCCTTAAATATGCAGTTTCCATGAATATTGGATTCGGTGCCATTGAATGAGTGCACATTTTGTGTATCAGACATTTTGGCACTCCTCCAATAAAGTGTTTGGAAGTGTTCACTACACTTTGAAGTTAATTATAAGTTATGGTTTATTTATGGAAGTATACTGATAAAATTATAGGTATAAAATGCAACAAAGAAGATGCCATCCGATCAAAGGAGATTGCTGAGAGGATGTTTAGGGTCAACGATATTGCAGGTGCAAAGAACTTTGCTTTGAAAGCAAAGGCACTTTTCTGGCCACTTAAGGGGATTTGTCACATGATTTTAGCCTTGGATGTCTACCTAAGGGCACAAACAAAGATTGGAGGGGAGGATGATTTGCATGGCAACCTAGAAGTAGAGACAATCAAGAGACAATATAAGAGGCTGGCCTTGCAAACACATCCAGATAAGAACAACTTCACAGGTGCTAATGGTGCCTTCAAGCTCATCTCAGATGCTTGGAGTGTCTTACCTGACAAAAGCAAGAGGATAGCATACGACCAGAGGAGGTATATGGATTTCCTAGGAGTGCATCAGAACCCCCAAGTAAATGTTAGTAGCACTTCCAATACCACTATGTCAAGTATGAGTGGTTTGCACAACCAAAATTCTGGTCCGGCCCCACCTGCCAATGTGCCACCTTCTAATGTCTCAATACCAAGCACATTTTGGACATATTGCCATTCATGTAACATGCACTTCCAGTACTCCAGGGTATTTGTGGGCTGATAGTTGCAGTGTTCCGTTTGATAAAAAGTGTTTGTTGCTGTTGAAATTGCTCCCCCAAGCACTCCAATTTACCCTAATAAACCAAGGCCAATGGATGCTAACATTAACATTAGTGGATCAGCAGTTCCTACCATTGACAGTTCAACTCAGGAACACGAGTGGCATGTAGTAATCAGAACTATGATCCTATGCTGCAGCAGTGGTCTTTTCTCAGGTCTGCAAGTAGTGGACAAACTAATGGACATCTAGTCCAACAGACACATGAGATTGTGAGAAAAGTGGGGGTACCTAAAGCTAATTTAGCCAGAAGTGAAAAGGCAAATTCTAGCAAAACGATTATGGAAACTACAAGGAAACATGCAAGTTTAGACATTTCCCTTGGATCACCAGCTTCAGAATTTAAGACCGTTTGGAAAAAAAAAAAGCTGCGGTAAAGGAAATGGAAGATGCAAACAAGCATTGCATCGATGATGAGAATAATGTGGCATGACAGTCAACAAGCTCTGGTCTTATTGGCCACCCAGGTGTATAGATACACCCAACAAAAAGAAAGCCAAGCTATAGAACAATAGTGTCAAGACCAAAAAAACACAGATTATTTTCTATTGATCTTAACTTCCATCCTTTTGGTAATGCTAAGATCAACTTTAGTAAAGTGTTCAAGAAGTTTGATGTCCGAGGCATGCTGCGCCAGAAGATGAAACTTCAAATTTAGGACAAATTAGAAGGGTACAGCAGCAACAAGGCTAATGTGAAAAATAAAGGAAAGATTGTAGCAGAAGATAATGGTAAGGAGATGGTGCAGAGCAGTAAACATTTTGGTTTACAAGAAAAAGAGAAGATATAGAATTGGAGGCCACCTGAAATATGTGTGGTACACACAAGGACAAGACGGAAGGTACACAAGAAAGAACATGAAGTGGATCCAGCTAGTGCTAATTCTTGTAATGAAGGCTATGATGAAGTGTCTGTCCTTGATGCAAATTTCTACAAATTTGGTGATCATTCTGAAAGTTCTTTTTGAGCATGGTCAAATTTAGGCCAGGTATGATGAAGACGATGGCATGCCTTGCTATTATGCTTTGATCCAAAAAGTGGTCTCCACACACCCTTTCAAAATTAGAGTAGCTTACCTTAAAGCGCAGGACTGCAATGAATTTGGAACTTCAAATTGAACGTGTGGATACAAGAAGACATGTGGTTCCATAGTCTGATGACACCGAATGAATTCTTCGGTTGAAGATGATGCTTGGTCTTTTTTTTTGTACTTTCATGTCTATGCACCTGGGCTTAGTTGGATTCTGATAATATTGGTTTCTTTAGAATTGTACAATATATACCCCGGTTGAAAAATATTGGTTTCTTTAAAAAAGTGTACAATATGTATGTAGCCCATGTCGTGTCCTTATATTTGAGCTCACCATGGTGTGTTGATGTAGCAGCATCATGTCAAGAGTAAATGTATCTTGGTAGATCTGGATATACCTGCTTACTTGGTCTTACTCTTATCTCTTGATAGCTTCTTAGAGGGTATCTTGTGCATGCCTTGACGATAGGGAGATAGTTTTGCCGAACAGATGCTGAATTTATCCGTTCACATTTTTGCTGCTGAAGTCTTGTGCTTAGACCATCTCCAGCCCATTCCCGTCTCTTCTCCCATTCCCGCGTGCCTCCAATAGATTTTCTTCGCGGTTCTCTTTCAGAAGCGATTCTTTTTTCCATTCCCTTCAGAAAAGAATTCTCTTTTCTTTCTCTGTATCATTCCATTCCCGCGTGGTTCCAATAGATTCTCTTCACCATTCTTTTTTAGAAGTATTTCTCTTTTTCATTCTTTTTAGAAAGAGATTCTATCTCCTAATGAAAAATGAAGGGAACGAATACGGGGAAGAGAACGAAATGGAGGGACTATGGTTAGAGATGGTCTTATTGTGGCTACCAGTTAATCTATACTAGTACTCAATTGTCCCCCCTTCCTAGAATCACAAGAATCGCTTGAACGTCTGACGCTCCTTTGTGCAGGGATTACCACTTTGACATAGGAGCTGTTACTAGGTTTCAGAATGTTACAGCTTAAATCTACATGAAGTAATACCAAACAGGTCAACAGTATCTGGTAATCTATAGACATCAAACCCGACACAAATGCGACCACCTCACTTTTCATAGTAGATAGCAACACTGAATCTGGATCACCATGCATTAGCATCAGTACATCACAAACAAATGGTACTGAATAACAAATGCATGTGGAATCATCAATTGAACACCGGTTATTATCATAGAGAAACTCAATCGCAGATGACTGCATATTCAGAATTATTACACACTGAAGACAGGAGAAAATAATGGAACAAACAAAATTCAAGACTGAACATATGCCTGCTGTTCAGCCCTTTGACCACAACGACCTTAATAGACACAATGCAATTTGACCAGTTGATGTTGCTACCGACCAATTCCAGCAGGTGATAATAACAAAACAGTTCGATTGCTTCAGCGAGATACAAAAAACAACCAGAGTGACTGAATTTGTACATTACAGAGAACCTTCCCATAAGTCACAACAAAGAAACATCTAACGATTGGACAACGATACAACCTCAACCTTTTATGAAGAAAGCAAAAAACTGTCAGGCTAAGGCAGAGGGGCATGGAGTGAATGCTGTGCCACATGCTATCCACTGTTTTTTGCGGCTGCATGGGAGCATGCAATCAGGAACCTTCTGCCACTCATTTTTCATAAGGTTGTATGTCACAAGACGGTTCATCCGCTTTGCCTTCAAGGAGAGCATGAGCAAACCACTGTTGCCCAGGCATGTCATCTTCATGTGCTTACCGTAAAATTCTAAGCACCAGATATTTGGCATTCTGTCCACCTCCTTCCAGAGGAGAGTCATCTTCTGCAACTCCCATATGCAGACGCAGGTTGCTGCATTTTTGCACAGCAGACCCACTAGCATAACTCTTCCCTGGAACTCGGCAATTGTGTGGTCAGTCAGATGCAGTGGCAGTGGGATGACAAATTGTTTCCAAGTCTTGGTGCTGACATCATACGACAAAACACCCTCTGGTTCTGCACACATGAAGTATAGCGTACTGCCAACCGCTACAGGTTGTGACCTAAAATTTAGAGCAAGTGGAAGTTTGATACTTGGAGGAAAAGTGCCTGGCCGAGACCACGTATTCTGTGTAGAGTCATAGACTTCATGATTCCCATCATTTCCTAACCACATTACTTTGTAACCCTCACTAGAAACTCTTCCATTCAGTACCATCCCTACTGCCACTCTTGACCATGCCTGGACTGACCTGGGTGGAATTTCCTTGAGTGACTGTGTAAGAGGGTTGCACACATAGAAGTTCTTGTGGCTAAGATCCAATAAGCAGACAAGGCCACCTGCAGATGCCACTGGAATTACTATTTTTGCAGGAGCAAGGGAAACAGAAGGGTGGTGCCATTTCTTCATTGAAGGGTCATACATTGTTACATTGTTGTTGGCATTCTCATGGGTGATTGTATAGAACCATGGTAGTCCATGTGGAGCTTCAGAGTACAGCTGAGAGAAATTGTCTGAGCCCAATAGTGAATACCACTTCCGGCAGACAGTACGGAATCGAAAAATTGCAGCAACTGGAAGCCTTGCAATGACAGTCTCAAAAAGGTCTTCAGGGAATTCTCTCCATATCTCCTGTTTCATTACTTCATTTGAGTTCAAGCAGGGTGCTTTCTCACGGTTTCTATCTCTACGTGGTCGCTTGCGAAGAGGAGACTGGTTAGCTTCCATGATCTTCAACAACTCCGAGTTGTATCCAGTCCTTCCTCCACAATAATCATCCTTGATTGAACCATGTTCAAAGTCAAGTAAATACCACCT
Organism: Olyra latifolia; assembly: GCA_036346145.1. Lineage (NCBI taxonomy): Eukaryota > Viridiplantae > Streptophyta > Magnoliopsida > Poales > Poaceae > Olyra > Olyra latifolia. The sequence goes on along the minus strand of CM070523.1, from coordinate 3,710,257 downwards.
GTAAGGTATCCATAAGCCAATTAGTCCACTTGTTCTATGGCAGAGCAATTCTGGAACCGGTAGCAACAAAAACTTTTGACTGCAATAAAAAAAAAAGAGACTACAGCTTTGTGGATCAGGAAAGCAGGTGATTTTGTCTGCAGATGGAGACATAACTAGTTCTGCACTGCAGTGCTAGTTATGGCTAATATGACAAACTGAAGTGCCTGACTTCACGACTAGTATTCCATGGCAAGCAGACATAATTTAGATAACAAACATGCAAAAATATGTACTGCAGATTATCAAACCTTTTTGAAATGGCACAGATTATCAAACTTTGAAACTATATTACTATGGTAACGCTAAAGCGTAACTGTAACCACCAAAGACACAGTCTACCTTTCAAACTTTGAACTATATTACTATGGTAACACTTAGGTGTTACTATAACCACCAAAGACACAGTCTACCTTTCAAACTGTTAAACTATATTACTATGGTAACACTTAAGTGTAACTGTAACAACCAAAGACACAGTCTACCATTTAAAAATATCGTTTTAAAAAATCAATCCATTTCTAGTACTATTCGAACTATCAAGCTGAACTGCATATATCTTTGTAGTTGCAGCAACCTTTGTAGTTACAGCATTCATTCAGGTATGACGCTACATGTAAAAAATAAGGGCTTTGCCACTTTGTTCGCAGGTTTTTCAAATAACAGAAAAAATGGGTAGGCTGATCAACTAGCTTTTTATACTGATCAGGTTACTAGTCTAATTTACCATCAAACAGTTAGATCTCTGTAAAGTCTAGAAACAATCTTCATATTATTATGTCATGTCACCTGGTAATTAGTAGTTACATAGAGGTACCCTGATCAAACTAAGCAATTAATGTTGCCAGCAAAGCCAACTAGTTGCACACAAAGAATAGCCTTTATATATACAATACATTAGATGAGGCTGACAGATTATTATTTGTAGTCTCGATAAGCAATGTGGCCATGTGCATGGAGTCTAAGGTGACTTCCAACCATCATCCAATCCATCCCTAATATGACCAAAATCATGGTTATTAAGTCGAGTCGAGTCAGTAAGGGACCGACTTACCGACTAGTCGATAAGTCAGTCGACTAGTCATCGACTTGTGATGCTACCAGAGGCAGATGATGAGATGGTGGATAGGGGGGAGGAAAGGAGGTAGAGGAAAGTAGAGGAAGAGGTGGTGAGCTGTGCAGCAGTAGGGCAAGGACGGAGGGCATTGTGTTGGCCGGCGCCGCAGTTGGAGCAGCAGAGGAGCAGCTTGTAGTGCGATGGCGGTGGCCGGTGGGCACAGGTGGAGCAGGAAGATGGAAGGGGAAGAAGGGGATGTGAGGAAAGTTGCTAGCGGCTGATTGGCTGAAACCCTAGCTAGGTGGATTAAGTTGCTTAGTTGAGCCAGCTAGGTCGGCCCAACAAGAGGCCTATCCTAAAAAACTAGGACAACCAGCTGTAAATCCAACCATCCATATCTCACACTCCATCTGATCCAGCCGTTGCTGCACGTTCGCTTCTCCCTTCCTGGCTCCCTCCTCTCGATCTCTCCCTTCCTTCCGAGTTACGATCCAGCTGCTGTCGCTGCCTGCCAGGATCCTTCCTTCTCTTCCCTCCCCTCTATGCTCCTTTTGCCTCTCCTAAAAAACTAGGACAACCAGCTGTAAATCCAACCATCCATATCTCACACTCCATCTGATCCAGCCGTTGCTGCACGTTCGCTTCTCCCTTCCTGGCTCCCTCCTCTCGATCTCTCCCTTCCTTCCGAGTTACGATCCAGCTGCTGTCGCTGCCTGCCAGGATCCTTCCTTCTCTTCCCTCCCCTCTATGCTCCTTTTGCCTCTCCCTCCTATGCTCCCCATGCAACCAGACTGTGGCAGTTGTGCGCCTGTGCCTCCTCTACCCCTTCCATGGCAGCAGGACGGCAGCGGCGGCACCTCCTCTTCCCCTCCCGTGGCAGGAGGACGTTGGCAACGGTCGCTCCAGGCCAAGTAGAGGGAGAGATTTCAGAGCAAGTCGGCTGGCTTGCGAATCCCAGTCGACGACTAACCGTGACGAACCATCCAGTCGATGGCAAGTCAGGCAGCTTCGAGTCGATCTCTCGACTCGGCCATCCCAGACCGATTGGATGACTAATCGTTGACTAGCCGACGACTCAATAACAGAGACCAAAATGGAGTATACACTGTTTATTGTCCTAGTAGTACTGAGCAAATCCAAATACCACCGATTTCTCATCAACAATACTGTAGTTTCTAATACAAAATTCCATACAAGCTATCAAACAAATGTATATGTTGTTTGCAAAAATGCACAGCTCAACTATGCTAGAGTAAATCCTCAAATTCTAAGCACAGCGCTACAGGTGTAACGCTTGATGAGGCACAGAAATAAACTGATGAATAGCCAAACATCATTCAGTAATTCATACACTTAAGATAGATGACACAACAGCTTGAATTAGTCGTAATGGTGGCAGACAGCTGAGCATTAGTATGCACGTTTCTTTTGCCTTTTTCCAGTTAAACCTTGCGACTATTTTTAACGAGAGCACCGTGAAAAAAAATCTACTTTTTTTTTATCTCTCCTGGTTCCTTGCCTACAAAGTAGTACAAACGTTGCATCTCCAAAGTCAACTTAATTAGGATATCCTAAGATAAGCAGCCTCGCATAATCTAAAATAACCTCAAGTCGCGGACTTTGTCGTGCCTAATTCCATGGGTATGCGTAAAGAATCTTGCCCTATGCTCGTGGGCAATGTCAAAAAGCTATAACCGTGGAAACGGACAAGTATTAGCAAACAATTATATGGAGGAAGCAAGCAAGCAAGAAGTATGTGCAGAGCCATAGAATTCTTCCATTTCTGTGCCGCACGCCACCGTTGCTCGGATTAATACTCGCCCCACGCCCAACCAATCCACCAACATAACAACGAAGCAAAGAAAATCTATGATTTTTCGCAACAAAAAGAAGAAGAAGAAGGAAACGGTATAACACCGAGATGGAAATAGTAATACAGTACACCATCTAATAAGCTAAGCACGTGAGCCAAAGATCTGAGCAACCCAATTTCCCCAGCGGCGAAAGATCGAGAAAAACCGAGAGGCCAATCCGCAGGAGCCGACGGATAGACCACGCGGCGAGCAGATCCGAGTGAATCGCCCAGAGGGGGGGCGGGGAGGAGGGGAAGGGGGAGGAGAGGGTTTTGCCTGGGGAGGGGGTGGGAGTGGGCGCCGTAGAGGTCCCAGAGCTCCTGGACCTGGCCGACCAGCTGCCGCAGCGCCGCCACCTCCCCCATCTCCGGCCACCGCCGCCGCGGCCGCCGCCGGCGTCGTCGCGGCGGCCGCCTCGGTCTCTCCTCTTCCTCGTGCTTCTCGTGCTGGGGGCTGGAGGCTGGAGGCTGGGCTCGCGTCGGGTCGCCCCTAGAAATGCCCGCCGCGTTGTGTCGTGCGCGAGTCGGCGAGTGTGCGCGCGCGCCGCAGCCGCTGGCTATATGCGTGCGTCGCGTGTGGTGTGGCTCGTCTACGTGTGCTTATGCTTATTATAGGTGGATGAATCTAGCGGCGTAGTGAGTCGCGTGTGCTACGGTTGGTCGGACTGCTTCGGTACCGTTGCTTCCTTGCTTTCCTTTCTTTGGGTTTCTGTGGGTGTGGTGCGGTTTAAGTAAGCATAATTGCTTCTCTTCTCTCCTTCGTGCGTGAGGGTTTGAGTCGGGGTCTTTGACACGATGGCTTTTTTCTATGCCAATGTGCTACCGTCTCTATAAATTAAATATTATGTATCGTGGTCTCTCGTAGTAATGTTTTGAGTTTGTTGACCATAGAATTTAATCTTGAGAGATTGCTGGTATAGATTTAAGCGAAACTAGCAATTTTTAGAATAAACGTGAAAAATGCCTTATCCAAATTTTTAGCGCATATTTGAGAGTATTAAGGAGGAAAACTATTTCATATAAGTATTGAATTTACTATTTACACATTAGCCACTTAAGAACACTTCTCTACAAATAGCCATGCTAAATATCATGTGGAACAAACATGGTAGGCCTCGTTTGTTAAAATGTTAGTGCGTTTAAAACTAGCCATTACTCCTCCTCTCTCTCCTCCCTTGCTCTTTTCTCTCACACATAATGTAATCACGACACACCTCACCGTCCAAATGGGCAACACTTTAGGGCATCTCCAACAACATGTCCTATTTTTCATTGCCCAATCACTGTAGCAAATAGTGATGGACGAGGAATGGGACAATAGGGTAGTGTAGAGAAGAGGAATAGTGATGGAGCTATTGTTGGGGAGATGAATAGGGATGAGACAGTCCTATTGGTGAAGTGGCATGTGAATAGTGATGGGGCAAAAGAGAAATGGAACAGACTGCTGGAAATGCCCTTAGTATTTTCTAACTGCATAGAAAAGTATATCAAGAAGGGAGGGAGGTAGGGACGGGAAACAAGGGGTGATCTTTCCATCACCCACCAATCCTGCTTTTGTTCTCTCTATGCTTACGAGCATAGTTCTAAATCTCGTAGGAAATCATTAAATCGTTGCAGAACGGAATCCAAATCCCAGTGGGGAAAATCGAAGGCAGAATTTAAATTTGAAATTTTAGGGAAAAAATTTCAAAAATTCCAAATGATTTTCCGGTGAAACTGAACGATTTTTTTAGAACCTTAGCAATTTTCCTTTTTCTACCCACTCTGTCTAATTTAAATTTTAAAAATCAAAATTTCGTCGAATTTTAATGGGAAATTGAAAATCGGGACCGAGCAGAATTTGGAACAAAAACGGGAATTAAAACCCTGCTTACGAGATTGGATGAGCGTTCTACATGTAGTGTTTGTTATTTTACTGGCACCTTCATCCAAAACTAGATATTGAGAGAGAAACTATACATTAGCTATCGAAGTAAAATTAGTGTTAGATGATCATAAAAGTTTGGTCGTATACGAGTCCCTACGTAGGGGCCAGGATTTTTATTCTATTATTAAAAAAAGATGATCATAAAAGTGAGTTTTTTTGCATTCAGAACTAATTAAATGCAGTATAATCCATCAATTTCGCATGTACAATAGTATATACTGCTGCTGTCTATAACAGGTTAATATGTCATTTATAGACAGCATTATAGACAACCCATATAATGGTATAGACAACTCATTTATGAGTAGACGACTTCTTCCCACATACAACCTACTTGATTCCCGTGTTAGAGCCGACTTTAGATTAAGAGACGGCTCAACTCTCTATGCACCCTCTCTCTCATCTATATCATTTTTTGTCATACATGGCAAGGCTTAGAAACAGCTGACATGGATGCTATAGACAGCTGCTGTTTATAGCAAGTTGCCATATCACCTATAGACAACTTTAAAGACAACTATACAATGGTACAGACATTCACTTTTTTTATAGACAACTCATCCATATACACAATCATCTTGGTTTCCGTGCTACAGTCAACTACAAATGTATAGACAGATTTTTCTCTTTCCTCTTTCTCTTTCATCCACATCAGCAAATAGGTGATATGGCAACTTTTATAGACAGCAACTGTCTATACATTGTACATGCTCTTACATAGCTTAAGTGGTGTAAAGTGGTATGTTTGCACACAACGAGCCCTCCTGAGAAAAAAAAAAGGGGTTCAATATGAAGGCATAAAATTGGTCAGATATGATCATTTCAACCCGATGGACACAATTATGAAAAAATGGCAAAACTCACTCATGGCCTTCTTTCATTGCGTAGCTTTGAATGCTTTTCATGAGTAGATTCGAGTGTGGCAGCTTGTCTCCATCGAGGTGGATTCTGTCCATATATGCAGCCAGATTTCCTAGTGGGGAACTCTTGTGCCTTATGTAACCCATCTACTCTCTTTTGCCCCAAGATTCGTTATACTCGGCAAAAGGAGAAAAAACATAGAACAAATGTACATCATATTTTCGTATGTACTAGTAGTATTAGTTCGTTCATTGATATTTCGAATCGATGGAGGCTTCCTTGGTACTTAAAGCACTTCCACGGTACGTCAGCATAAGAGTTTACCAAGTCATATTGTATATATATCTAGTGTCACCACCATTTGCATTGTATAAAAAAATCTTCGTTCCTGATATTAACTAGGCGCCTAGGGTTTATAAACAAAAAAAAATCACTGAGGCCTTGTTCTTTTGGACTTATCTAATCTGACTTATCTTGAACTTCGAGAATTTCCCGAGGTGGCCTCGAGAGTCGGATGGCCTTAATTTTTAGGATTTAAGGAGCTTTTAGACTCGTCTACGAGATAAAAAAAATGGATTCAAAAGGTAATAAAAAAAAGTCAGATAAGTCAATATTAGTCAGATAAGTCAGACTTATTTCTTGACTTATCTGACTAATATTGACTTATCTGAATTTTTTAATTACTTTTTGAATCCGTTTTTTTATCTCGTAGGCGAGTCTAAAAGCTCCCTAAATCCTAAAAATCAAGGCCATCCGACTCTTAAGGCCACCTCGAAAAATTCTCGAAGTTCGAGATAAGTCAGATTAGATAAGCCTAAAAAAACAGGACCTAATTCCTTCTTCTATACCGAGATATACCATGAGATAAGTAATGTGTTTGGTGATCTCGCAACGAATCTCTTGACCTAAAAAAGTGTCCTTTCTCGATACATAACATTCTATAAGTCAACCTAAATCGCTTCTTCATCTCAGGGAATCTGATAAGTTACTTTTGGAACACCAACATGCATATTAGATTAATATTATTAAATTAAGTAAGAAAACTACACTCTAATATGGAAACATAAGAATGGAAGAGAAAGGAACAATCCGTAATTTATTTTCTTTTTTTATTTTATATGAATACTATAGATTCTATTAATATGTAGATTCAAATAATACATAAATGTTATACCTATAAAGAAGCTAAGACAAATTAAATGAAGAAAAAAAAAGAGGGTCCAAATAGACTCATTGTTGAGTTCTCGGTCCATTGGATCAACTAAAACAACGGCCTACTGTAGTTTTCATCTTTAAATAAAAATCTAGCACCTTTTCTTAAAAAAATCAACAAACTTAAATCCTAGGCAAATTAATGTGGTGCGGGATTTGTGCAAGAAGCAAACAAACTAGGATAATAATAACGTGGCGAGCGAGATATATAGCTTCCAAGTGAGCTTTCCATGATGAGGAAAGCGGCGGGCATCAGCCAAAGTCAAGCTCATCATGGCCGGCCGGCGACGGTAACTTCCATCGCCGCCAAAGTGGAGCCGGTGATCCATCGCCGCCGGCGAACAACTAGTCAGTGCACCTACATAGGTACCATGTACGAGTATACGAGTAATGATGTACATGCATATATACTCATCAACAATAACTGTGCTACGTATACTTAGGCGGAAACCATCATGGCGTCGCCATTTCTACTCTTCTTCTCTTGCACCATAGCCATAAATGTAGTCCTAAATCCTAATGATTGAAATTAGTGCTTGCACGTTAGCACAATGCGGCAAGCAAAATGGTTAACCATGCTTGAAATTTCATAGCAACGAGCAGATGTTCCTGTATTTGTATGGCTAGATTTATGTTAAACTTTAAGAGAAAACTCTATATATAAAGATTCATATTGTGTTGATCATGGTAAGTTCTAATAGAGTCAACCTTGATCTCATTACAAATTTATATATATACTCTTCAAATTCCTGTTGTTTTTATTTTTCAAAAGGAGTATATGTTTTTTCCTTTTTTATTTCATTTTTTTATAGTTGATACGTACTCCTCGTCTAATCTTATAGTAATTGATACTAACATGTTTTAAATTATTTTTATTTCAAATTTTATTTATTTTTATTGTAGTTGACATGGACTCTCTGGAGTTTTTTAGTTGATATGGACTCTTTTCCCATTACTTTTTATTCCAAATTTAAATTTATTCTATTTTATTATTGTAGTCGATATGGACTCTTTCTTTTAATCTAAGTCGTTATAATCTGGTTCCACCATAATCGATGGTGTGGATTTTTTCTTTTTTCTCTAATTTTTATGGGAATTTCTCCGATTAACGTGGTGGCTCCGCTGGCTCCTGTTTCAATTATATAATTGATAGATAGATTAGTTAACAATTTTGAGGGATTCAAGCGAAACTTGTACCAAATTGTTGTGTTCAATACATTTTTTGTAACAATTTTTACAGTTTTTTTGGATGGAGAGAGGAGACACTGCACGGACGGAATAAAGCAAAAGATGGGCGTCGCACGTGTGGAAGCTGGGGGTGCAATCGCCTTCAGCTAGCTGTGAGCAGTACGCACGCTTCACCCTTTTCTTTTTAGCTTTAATTTTTTTTCACACGACCTGGTTAAGCAGGGGTTAAATTAGTAGGGCTTGATCCAAAGATTACTTTCCCTAAAGACTTTTCCTTTGCATTTCTGCTTTACCTCCTCTGATCTAACAGCTTTGGATGGTAGGGATCATTGCATTGTTGAATCTCCACTCTCCCCCATCCTCTTTTTTTATTATTTCTTGGGAATTTCTTCCTCTGCTTTTCTCCTCTGATCTACCATGCACTCATCTTTTTCTTGGATGCCTTGGATCATTGCATCTTTGAAGGTTTGCCCCTTCCGGTAATAATTAGCAATAATATTCTTTAGTCACTAAAGCACTTCCCTGGACATAACTCTTCATGACCAACCGGAAAGACGACACCACAAGGTTGATCATTAACCCCAAGACCCATGATTCTTCTCTCTCCCCCCCCCCCCCTTCACATACAAGGCTTGTAAAATTCTTCTTAACACATGAATTACAGCACTAAGGGTCTGTATGAAACGTAGGAACACAGAAAAAAGTCAAAAGTTGCAGCACTGGCTACCATAGGAATCCGAAAAATTGTCCCATGTTTCGAGCAAGCTCTAAACATATAAAGTTATGGTCAAGTAACAAAAGTTATGGATCCACCGGATAGCATGGTCATGTCACTGTATTCTTTAGACTTGCCACAAGATCAGTATAACACGATGGTTCTCATTTAGAACGGAGAAATTTCACATGAAGCCGTTCAATTCCTGCAAGAATTTTTTTCAAAAACAATTCCTACTAGAAAACCCTGTTCCAAACGGGACATAAACGTGGAAAAAGTTCAGTGGCAAAGGTACACATGTAAAAAGCAGCCACCTTATAGTATACAGCTATACCTATATTATTTCTAACTGATGTGTCGCCTTCAAGTAGAAAAGATGGTATAATATAACCACTCAAACCGCTAGGGAAAGAGACGGAGCGAGAAGCAAGGAGAAGAGTGGTTACAACCTACAGAATTCTCCAGCTGCGAAGCCGTGGATGGATGATGAATCATGATGGCCAACAAATCAAACAAAAGGCACTCCTCTTCCCTCTCTAACTTACCGGGCAACCCAACCCAACCAAACACTCCAATTTCAGGGCTCAACCTAAGGAAAAAGGCATATATGGAGGTGCAGCCTCGGTTGGTAAATAGGTCCTGTGGATTTGGTGTTGGTGACCATGTCCCCATTTGTGTTTGGCTGCCTTTGGATTATTGCTTGTGTGTTGCGCCGTTGCATCTGGAAAGAAAGCAAGAAACGTGGTCCAGTTGCTGCTGCTATTTTGAGCTTTCTATGTTTTGAGAAGCATGTGAGTAACAAAACCAAAAAGATCATGAGCTAATAAGCCGGTGCACAAGTATTTTTTTTTTTAATTTTGATCTTTGGTTTATCTAAGTTTTACATTGAAGATGCTAGGTGAGCAACGCGTGAGTCCGCCTAAGGCATTTCACTAGCAGAGATTTACAGCAACCTCGGTGTTCAAAATAGCTCAGGCTTAGAGCCAGCTTAGGTCTTGATTGTTAATTGTTATCGTTTTATCGCGTTTCTTTACTGTCTCGTGTTATTGATTGCTTTAGAGGTGGCCTCGAGAGTCGGATCAAATTTTTTAAAAATCCTGAGATATCTCGATTTTAGAAAAATTTTGATTCCGCTTTTTCCATCTCGAAAAAGCGTGTCTAAAAGTTTTTAAAAAATCAAGATGATCCGACTCTCAAGGCCATCTCGGCAAGCAAATAAGCACACGAGATAAGTAAACACGATAAGCTCAAAAGAATCCACCCTTAGACTTATGACTTATGACCATTTCTAAAAAGTTAAATGCTTTTTCTTCTTGAATCCGGTTTGCCTCGTTCAATTTATTTTGAGAAGCAGTTTCGAGATTTTAAAGAAACAATTCGAGAAACCAAAACGTTTTACTTTTTATAAACGGTCGTAAGCTCTAAGCCTAAGCTATTTTTAACACTAAGTAGGTTAATTATATCTGCTTGGTCCCGCATCGATAAATCCAAGCATGGAACCACACACCCTAGGGTACTAAGGTAGGCCAGCTCTTCGTGGGCTGAGCCCTCTAACCTTCTTATTGTCTTCTTTTATATAAAAAAAATTGTCAAGTACTTACCATAAAATATGGAGAGGGGGGTTTTGAACGAGTGAGCTTCAAATTTGTTTTTCTGTTTCATGAATCAAAAGCCAAATTCAGGAAGATTGAACTAAAATATGAAGAACTATGGAAAAAAAAAGGGTGTTTTCTGGATTTTAGTGAGTTGACATTGAGTCATTGGCTTTGAAAATTGGTAGAAAATCTTGTCACGCTTTTCATATTTTCATATAGAAAGACAAAAAAAAACAGATTATGACTAATGGAAACGTAAATCCACATGTAGTTGTGGTTTCAGTCACATTCGTGTTTGTTGAATCTTGTTTCGAGATCCATACGCTGTTCCGAGATCCATACGCTGCCCTCATCCTATCTCATGCACTTTTTGCAAAAACTGCCCTCGATATTTCCAATTTCTCGCGCCTTGGTCCTTCTCTCTCCTTCTCCTTCTCTCTCCCCTCTAGCGGCCTACCCGGTCGGCCAACTCCACCCCCATTGTTCCAAGGAGCAACCACAGCGGCATCGTGAGTGCGACTACCATGCCACCCCGACCCGCCTCATTGTGCCCTTCGTTGCGCCATGTGGAGTCTCGCCACCACACTGCCCTGAGACCACCTAGATGGCGTAGGGGCGGCGTGGTGGTCACACGCTAGTGCTGCCATGGTTACTCTGGGACGATAGGGTGGAGCTGGCCGAGCACTCCAAGGGAAGAGAAGGAGAGGGAGAGGAAGAATATGAAGAACAAGTGCATGAGAAATCAAAATCAGCGGGGCTTCTTTTTACAAAAGTACATGAGAGATGACACGAGGGTAGCGCATGGATCTCAAAGTAAGATCCAACAGAGACAAAATGTCTAAAACCGTAGCTACACCTGGAAAACCAGCTCTCACCGACTATGACAAAAGCTACATCTCCTTGAGACGGATCCTCAAACTCAGGAGATGGCTAGCACTCATGCTCCATCTATAGCAGCCAGCGCATCTGGTCAACCTATGCAGTACTACATTGAGACCGGGCCCCATATTGTCAAGGTCCTGTACGCAACCATGAACCGTCTCATGCCGACACACCAACTTGGAACACCAGTCCAGTCCATTAACCACCTCTTGGAGTCATTAACAAGATGGAGCCTGTAAATTACCGGGATCACATCGATCATCATGGCTGATGACCCAACCCACAAATTAATGAAAAGGTTGGTGGAGGGAGGCATCGAGTGTGTTGTTTACCCATCTCTCTTTCTACAGCCTTGGTTTGAACCCTATCGATCGCCCATCATAGTCGCCAAGACCGACCGACACCGTCCTTTTCATTTCCTTTCCCTCCACATCTTTTGATTCTTCTTCTGACCATCAGTATGCAACGCAAATATCCTTTTCTTTTGTTAACGTCTAAAAATCGTCAGAAACTATAAGTTCAGTGTTTGTTTGGTTTGAGCAATAGTTGGGTCATATGCTGAGATAGGTGGCGGTTGGGTTTGCCAAAGAGCGCCTCGTCGCGGCAACGCGAACGTGCATTGCTCCCTTAGCTTCAGCAATGGCACGAGAAAATTGCCGGCCTTGTAGCCTTGGTTGTGCTGGTCGGATTCGGTGGCCGTACGTCGCCGGCTAATCGTCAGAGCGGCTCATGATCGCCGGCGTCACGTCACCAGCTGTGTTGTTGCTGATCGTGCTGTGTAATTGTGCCTTTGTGACCACCTGGCACCGTGAAAACACACACGCACAGGGGGAGAGAGGGGAAAGGATGGACTGACTGATTGAGAGATGGTGAGCCACCGCGTTTTGATCAAAAAGTGTTCGGAGGCGCTATCGACGTGAAATGGATCTAGAGAGACTCTCTAGACATAATGGTTTGTGTATATTTTATAGAAAGTGAAAACAAAGTTGCATACGCTCTGTCCCGAGCTTCCGTCGCCGGCCCTTATCATTAGACCACTGTGCTTGTCTTTTCCGCCTTGACTCTTGAATCATTTGCTTCTCGGGTGGTGGCGAACAATGCAGCTTGCGATAAACTGAGAAAACATAACGCTTCGTCGCCGCTTTCTGTTCAAACGGCCTTCCGTGGCCAGCCCTTATCATTAGACCATTGTGCTTGCCTTTTTTGCCTTGACTCTTAATCATTTGCTTCTCGGGTGATGGCGAACAATACGGCTTGCGATAAACTGAGAAAACATAACTCTTCGTCGCCGCTTTCTGTTCAAATGGCTTTCTGCGGTTTTATGAACCCCACACCTATCAAGTTACTTAGATCACCCAAGTGTGCCTCATAGAGAGAGAATGGGAACGAGCAGCAAGGGTAACAGGATGCGTAGGAGGTGGTGGGGTTTGGGCTATAATCTCCATCGTCAAGGGTGAATGATGCCGAGAGCGTCCAAGCAAGGAATCCATCAGTTCCGTCTGCCAGCTTTGCCTCCGGTCAAGCCCACAATCATGTCCACCCGTTCCATTCCATTCACATGCCAATGCCGGTGGCCCTAGCTCAACTCCTCGCTCCATCTTCATTCTTCCATCACTCACCTAGATAACCTTCACCTTTATGTTCTTCGTTTCCACCACACATATTAGGTTTTTGACTCTAATTCTATTCGGACTAGAACTCAAATTGGGCTCTATTTTTCGGTCTTAATTGGCTATATATAGCCACCCTCTTGTACATGTACAAAAAGCCATTATAGTGGATTGTTTTTTCCGTGGTTTTTTTCTCTTCACATTAAAGAGGTTTTTTCCACGTTAAACCATTGTGTTCAGCGCGTGCGTGTGTACGTGCGCTCTAACCCTAACCCTAACAACACAGATTCCAAGTTTTTTTTAATCTTATCTTCTAAATTTTGTAGTGTATTCTAACTAGGGAGTATCCAAAATCAGATGCTCAATCTTCTATCTCGCATTGCTACGCGCTCGAAACAGCCAATTTGCTCTAACTCCTTCCAATTCTGTGAAGCAAAGAGGAGCGCCATTCATATGTGAGGTTGTGCGGTAAAATTGATCCAAGTTTTAAATTTTTTACTTTTTAATTTAATGTAAACCGAGTAGTTTTTCCATCAACCGAAATCAACCTCCAGGGTTTGCGGTCTGAAACGACCAAATTTCGCTAAACCCGGCTAAAAGTTTGAAAAATGATTTTCGCATGGTTTCTAACGATTTCCGATAACGCTACAGGACGGGTTTCTGTTTTGAGTGAAATTTCAAACCTGACCTGGTTGGAACATTTCTGATCGTGATTGATAGGATGGCGATTTACTGTAGGATTCTCAGAAAACAAAAAAGAAAAAACTTAGTAAAAGTGGGCTGCAAGTATATCAATAAATGGGCTTTTCATTAGGCCCAAACTTAGCAAAAAGCCCAATAATTTGAGCCCACTTGTTTCCTTCCACTCCCTCCTTATCACCTCATCTCCTCCTCGGCGTCCGTCGCTAGCCTGCGACGGAAATGGCGTCCATGGCGTTTACACTGGTGGGAGCCTTCAAGGGCCTGTCCCTCTCCTCGCCGTGCTCCTCCTCCTTCCTCCGCGCCGATCGCGTCGCGCTCTCCGGCGGTGGCATCGGGATGGGCGCGCCGCTGCCGGCGCGGCGGCTGACCATTCAGATGGCGCACAAGAAGGGTGCCGGGAGCACCAAGAACGGGAGAGACTCCAAGGGGCAGCGCCTCGGCGTCAAGATATACGGAGACCAGGTGGCCAAGCCCGGCGCCATCATCATCCGCCAGCGCGGCACCAGGGTTATACTCTTGCTCTGCTTCTACTTGCAGTTAGGGAGTTGGTTCTTGGATGCCTATTCTCGAGTGACATAAGCTGTGTCTAGTGTACAGTGGTAAAAATGCGCTCGCGTAATGGCTGAAGATTCAATTAACCATTAGGGGAACAAGATATATCCTTCTGACGATGAGAAAATTGTTTACTTTCTGAATTGCCGCCTTATTTTTAATAGGAGGGGAGGTTATGTAGATTGTAGAGATTGCATTGTGGTGTTGAAGAAGGACAGGGAGTAGTAGGCTTAGCCTATAGTCGTTTCTAGCATTGTGCGTAACAGTTCCTGAAGACTCTAAAGTACTCGTAGTGGTTTAGCCCCTGCTTAAGTGTGTATACTAATTGAAGCTTCATTCAGCAAACAATATGCGTACGCAGTATAGCATGGTTCTTGGATGCCTATTCTTGGGCGACATAACCTGTGTGTAGTGTACAGTAGTAAAAATGCTTTCGCTTAATGGCTGAGGCGTCATTTCTGGCATTGTGCATAACAGTTCCTGAAGAGACTGAAGTAAAGTACTCCAAGTAGTTGTTTAGCCCCTACTTTAAGTGTCTACTAATTGAAGATTCATTAAAAGCATCCTTTTCTTGCTACATTGTACTTACCAAGACTAATACTCTGCAAGGACAGAAAAGATCAAAAGAGTAGATTCTGTCAATATGTAAGGGGAGTGGAGGGGAAATACAAGTGTTGAGCTGTCCCGCTAGAGATGTTGGAGAACGAGCTACAACTGTACTACTTTTGCTACAGTGAAGTGTCAGCTGATGAGTGTTTTTTTCTAGGTGCATCGACTGAGATAACTCAATATGAATATAGTTACAATGCTTATGGTTTGTCGGGAGATCTTAAAGATTCCATGACAAGTCCCTCTTATGTACTTCTACCTTCTTAGTGTACTTCCATAGTTATGCTCTTTGCCACAGACATTTGGTATGCAAATGAAATTCCCTTCCCAACTTATTTGCTATATTTACCTGCGCTATGACAGTAATTCTTTGGTTTTGACACCCCTGCAATATTATAGATTTCTGCATGTTATGGGTGCTACAAGGTTTCTGCCATTTGTATCATTTATACAGTACTTTCATACTAGGTTATGAACAGTGCAGCCATTATTTAAGGCCATCAGTACAGCTCTTCCTGTTTTTGCCTTTTCTTATTTACATTTGTGTCAAAATTTTAGGTATATCCTGGAAATAATGTTGGAATGGGCAAGGATCACACCCTTTTTTCTTTGATTGATGGACTTGTCAAGTTTGAGAAATATGGACCAGACAAGAAAAAGGTCAGAGTCAACAGTAACTGCATATTCCTTATTATTTGTTAACATGTACTTGCAACTGCACCTAAGACTCTTTAAGTTGTGCTCTGGATACCAGATATGTGATCATCTAATTATTTTTATTGCAGGTAAGCGTTTACCCATATGAGAAACAGCCTGAGAATCCTAACAGTTACAGAGCAAGGAAGAGAGAGTACTTCCGTATGCTCCGTGAACGCAAGAAGGCAAGAGCAGAGGGAACTTTCGAGCCGCAATTGGTATTGGCAGCTGCAGATGAAAGTTCTGAGGTCAATGCAGACTGCTGATAATTTTCCTGTATTGTACCAATGTACCTCTCTTTTTTTTTCATCAAATGTAAATCATCGACTGCAAGATGGATACAAGGTCCAGTTTCATTTTGTTGTTTAGCAATGCAGCATTTGAAACAGTGGCAATGCTATATCTGTTGTGTGTTTTCAGGCAGTTATATACTTTAGGGACTAGGTGGGGTCTATTACACTTCTCAGTCCACGTAATATTGGATGGATGTTGTGGCAAGCTGACCTGATCCTTGCAAGTAGTGGTACTCATAAGATGCCACATTGTTGCAATGCATCAACATCACCACCATCTCTGGGGGTGTGTTATGTGGTTCAGGCCATATTAGAAACAACTTTGCAGAGTTCTCTTTGCAAGAAAGATTTCTTTTGGTGTGCAAGGCTGTAGAGGGTTTTAGGTTGGTTGGTGACTGGAAGCCCTGCAACCATACTACCTTCTTTGATGTCTCACTTCCTCAAACCAAAAAAATATACTATTACTTTCTGATACTACTTCTCCAATCCTAAAAATAGTGTCAGTGAACTCAGCTCAAAGGAGAGGGACAACAGCAATACACTACATGACTAATTATTAGAGAAAAATAGAGAAACTTGGCCCCTTTTTTTCGAAGTAACCTTATGGATTAGATATTGATTTGATCTATTCAACAAAGATATATAAAAGGGGGCATTTCTATAGTGTTCGGGCCCTCTTCTCTCTATCATGGTTTAGTCTATCTGCTGTCTTGCTTTTGCTGAAGCAAAGCAAAGAGAGGCATGAGCCTCAGGTGGGCTTTTTGTCCAATAAAATTGGCCCGCCACAAGGTAGATGGGACCCTTTCTTGGCCCCTCAACTCTTAAGGCAACAAGTCTTCATCAAGAAACACAATACAAAGAAAAGAAAAGCACAATGGAGCAAGAAGCATGATCCTTGTTTACTCTCTCTTCTCCATGTCTCATCCTATAATGCAGGAGCTAGCATTAGCATCATTGGTGAGTGATGGTACCAAGGCAAGCATTATTGAGAGCCCACCTTGTTTCTCCACGATCTTTGTGCAAGTGGAATCATGGAGAGGAGCAGAAAGTATGTCAATTACTAGATCTTTTCTCTTTCAACGTTCCCATATGCAGAATCTTTTTCTTGCATGTGGAATCTTGGAAAGAATTCAGCATCAGCATCTCACAGTACAAGTGTCAATTCATGTGTCATGTTTCTTTTTCATGGAGAATTTATTGTGCCACCTACATTTATTAACAGTGTTAAGGTGAGAGGAAAGAGAATGTGTGAATCCTAGATCTATTGACCAGCCCAATGGGCAATATATAGAGTACAAGAGGAAACCCTAAAAAGAAAAAAGACTATTCTACCTCTACAATACACCGTGACTACAATACTCTTAACACCCCTTCCTCTTAAATGCAAGGCGTATGCAATAGTATTGCATTTGGAGGAAAACACACACTCTAATAAAGGGAAAGATCCAAATTCTGAGTTGTCGATGTCGTCGAAGTGTGCATCTCAGGGAAAAAATGTTGAACCCCATGTGAACTAATCCATCCAATGAAGCTGATGGTGATGAGGCATGGCCCGAAGGAGAAAGTAGCGCAGATCGGAGCCTTGAAGGCATCATCACGAAGGAGCATGATGCGTCACGACGGAGGCAGAGACGTGACGGCCAAGGAGGACCAAGGAGCGACGACTAAGAAGTCGACGCCAAGTCTTTTTAAAGATAAAGACTTCCACAACTGCAGGAAACTTCGATGGTGCTAGCTATGTTAGGAAAGGGCAACCGAGAGGATCAAGTATGAGTGGAGTGATGATAGTGGCAAAAGAGAGATTGTCAAATCGAGACGAGGAAGAAAGAAGGCTAGAAGTCATGGCAATGACGATCATAACCTTGGAAGGCATCATCACAGAGAGAAGAAGTGATGCGTCATGAAGGGGAGAGACCGTGACGGACGAGATTAAGGAGCGATGGCAGCTACCATGGTAGAAAAGGAAGGAGAGCAAAGCAATTGGCTGATTGACGAGGAATGAAGCACTAGCATGGGCATCGGTGAACTGAGTCAAACGAGCAGCGGACTTAGATGGACACAACGGAATCTAGAAACGGAAAGACGCAAGGATACAAGCAGCAGGACAGCAAGTAGCAATGATAACAAAAGATGCGGTTAGCGATATATGTCTCTTATAGCAAGCTCAAGCACTAGAGAATAGCGATGCCAACAGCACAAACACCAACGGCAAGAAAGACTCCAAGGATGGCGAAGAGCGGCCGAGCAAAGAATGACCTAGCGAAGGTGAGACCGATGAATGTTGGGATATGAAAGAAATAGGGACTAACGAAAAAGGCAGAGGAACCAACAATGGCGATGCCGACAACATTAGAAGAGGCCGAATCGAGTGAAAAGGAGAAAGAAGACCGGCTATAGAAGAGACCCACAGAAATGGGTGATAGGTTGCAACGGCATGGCTCTTGCTCGAGAGTGGAAAAGGTCATAGATAGTGGGTCAAAGATGGACGCAGTGGTGCTAGTTGAAGAGCTAATATATGGCAAAGATGCTAATGAAGCTCAGCATGGCCAGACGGCGACGACCAAGACCGGAGAAAGCTATAGTTGATTCCCCTCCTTGCAACATCGCTCCAGGGAGATAAGCGGTGGTGCGACTTGGGCAAAGAAGGCCAGCGGCAGTGGCACAGTGGCAGCGCCAAGAGGTGAAACAAGGCTTCGTCCGCAGAAATGTTGTGTTTGATGAAGAATAGGAAGAAGCAGTAGAGGAGAAGCTACTGCTGCTACTTCATGAAGGAGAAGAGGCATTGCTGCTGCTGTAGCAGTAGAGGTGGTGGGCAAGCTCGGGTCGGAGAGGAGCGCTAGGAGTGGCACAGCTGGCCAGATCTGGGCCTAGGCCAGAGGAGACCGGTGGCAGCTAGTGGCGGGCGGCATGGGCCCAAGCCAAGGCAGCGACAACCGGACCCGGGCAAGGGTCGGTTGAGGCTAGATCTATCGTAGGGTGACGGCACAGGGAGACCGGAGGTTGCGCGAGGCGGCCAGGAGGCGACGCGGCGCGAGGCGCGCGGCGGCGCTCGGAGGGCGGCGCAGATCTGGGCTCGAGTGGCGTGATCCGGCATGGGGTGGCACGGCGCGGGCCGACCGGCTGGGGTCTACGCTGGCGGCGAACCGAGCTTGAGGGGCAGCGGATCCGGCACGGGGTGGCCCGGATCTGGTGCGACCGCGAGCTGGTGGCGCACGTCGGTGGAGGAGTGGAGGAGCACTAGGAGGCGACGCGACACGGCCAGCACTAGACGCTTTTGGATCAGACCCAGAGCGGCGCTGTGGTGGCCGGATCTAGGCAGTGGCAACAGATCTGGAGCTCGTGGAGTCGTGGTGGCTGCCGTTGAGGAGGAGCTTCGACGGTGGTTACTACTATTGGAGTACTGTTGCTGGTGAGCTGCTATGCTCAACGAAGGAGAAGAAGGGCTCCGGGAGGAAGTTGCCAGAATAAAACCAGGGGCCCTGCCCCCGAAGAGGAGCCGAGCTCCCCCGAGGGCGAGTGGCAGCGAATGACGGCAGAGCTAGAGGAACCTATGCTCTGATACCATGTTAAGGTGAGAGGAAAGAGAGTGTGTGAATCCTAAATCTATTTACTAGCCTAATAGGCAATATATAGAGTACAAGAGAAAACCCTAAAAAAGAAAAAGACTATTCTACCCCTACAATACACAGTGACTACAATACTCTTAACAAACAATACTTGGGGCTTACTGAAACATTTCAACTCACTTTCTGAACGGTTTATTTTCCCAATCGTATACCCCAATGATGATGAGCAATTTGCAGGATAGCATACTTCTCCATTAACCTCATTTACAAAGTTCATTTAATCGTATATCGTAATGCAACATTATGATCTGTGGCCATAAATTGGCTCAATAACCTTAGGGGACCATTAGACCAATAACTCTAGGTTGTTAAGCATGTGCACAATGTCTGAAATACCTGTACCACAGATTCATTGTGCATTGTCTCTTTCATTCCTAGGAACCTTCCAATTGTTCTTTTCATGATGAATTTTGATTGCTGAAGGAAGTCACAGGCGCCTTTTTTTCTTAATATAGGTTAATCTACTTAGTTGGGTAGAATACTACTAACATCTTCGCACAGAGTATCTATTATTTACAAAGATCAGAAATGACTGGGCATGCTTGAGTTTTTTCTAATATGCTTCTGGAAGGAACCAAGCTCTCATGAAATGTGCCGCCTGTTCATGGTATAGAAGTCATTGGTCGTAGCCTTTTAAATGCAGCTTTCGTTAAATTTATTTCAGTTCGGTAATACATACCGAGAATCAAAATTGAAAGCCATGCATAATTGCATTTGTTTGTCAAATAGAGGTGTTTATGGGTGAGTTTAGGCTACAAAGAGGGAATGAGACTAAGATTTCTTCAATGTTTAGAGCAAGTTATATGGACTCTTTTTTTCCCCTAGTTATTAGTAAACGTACAAAATTTTGAATGTGCGTACAATGTATACGTAAAAGATATATACACTAGCACCACTCTAAGTCCTGATAGAAGATTCTGTGGAAGAAGGGTGGGATAGGAAGACTATATAAGATGCTTGTGAGATCTCTAGGATCATCTAATAACAAGAGAATATCTTTGGATCATTGGATGGAACTTCTTTGTCTTGGAAAAAAAAATAGCTTCATTCATTCAGAGGGAGTTGGCAAAGCTAGTACCTAGGGAAGTAATTCCATCCTTCACCCAATGAATGGGTGGTAAGAGAGAATTTTGTGTTCCAGACCGAGAGGACCAATGGAACCATCCATCCTTCAACCATACAGCCATACGTATCTCCAATTCTTCCTTTGCGTGCAGACTCCACACAGTCCACACCGCACCACATAATAGTAAAGCTAAGATGCATCCACCAACTGCTAATGAAACCCTTTTTTATCAAGAATTGTGCTCCCTTTTTTCGACTCAATTATTAGCCTAAAGCATATTCTGCTGGTGTGGTAGCCATAACTCCATAGCCCCTTCCTGTCTTGCAATGCATCTCACATTGTCGCTACAGGCAAATTGCAGGGACAAACAAACACCTTTGTGTTCCATTGCTCAAGATTGACCATTTCTACACTGCACTCAACTGGCAGGCACGTCTAGTAAAGAGAAACTGGGTCCTTGGGAGGGGATAATGGGCACTACTGCACTAGTGTTTGCTGGATTGGACTGGGCCGAGTTTAACCTCTTCTTTCCTTAGTCCTTAAGTCTCTGGCTATTTGATGTAGCAATAGCAGTGCACTATTTTGTTATAGCATGACTGCGTGAGGTTATGTTGAATGTTGCAACGGTTTGCTAATGCAATGGTCATAGACAAAAGAGATTCTTTCTTCGAAATTCAAGAATATATGGTCCTCGCCTCCTCAATATCCCTTTGATTTCATGTGGAAACATAGGATGTCAGAATCAAACTTGAGTTCCTACATTGCATTAGTTTATTAGAAGAGAAAATGGAACGTTGCAATTAAAAGGCTATATAGTTCAGATTCTCCCGGTGCAAATATTCTGGTAGAAAAACTTTGGTGTGGTAGACTGTTGTGTGTTAATCTTGACTGCCGGATTAGCTGATCTCAGCCTATCAGTTTTTTGAGCAAACGGGCAGGAACGCTGCCATTCCATTGAAGTCAAGAAGAAGTCTACACTATACAAGATAGAGGAAGGAGGAGGGGGGGGGGGAGGGGGGCAGGAGGGCAGGGGCAAGATTAGAAACTAATTAGGAAGGACGCGGGGTACGGAGACCCCACTCCAGAGCCTGACGTCCTCACTAATCCTTTGAACTAGAGAAACCCACCCAAGACTCTCTTGACGGAAGATACGGCGATTCCGTTCGTTCCAGATGTTCCAGGCCGTGTAGATGATTAGGCCATAAAGGCGGCGCTTTGAGTCTTTGGGTTGGTTGGCCGAGACCTTCACCCACCAGTCCATGAACCGAATCCCAGACGGGCAAAAGGTAAAGGGGGGACTGTGGTCCGAAGGATTTATGTCCAGACGTTCGACGAGTAGGGGCAGCGGGCCCAGAGGTGGTCAGCTGTCTCTTGCTCTGAGTTGCATAGAGGGCAGGTAGGATTGTGCGGCCAGCCTTTCCTAGCCAGGATGTCTGCCGTGTGCAATCTCCCATCATGCAAGGTCCAGGCGAAGAACTTGCACTTTTGTTCCGTGTAGGCTTTCCAGATAGACTTGGCCCAGGCGCACGAGATGGAACCTTGGAATTGAAGATGGTAAGCTGAACTGGTCGTATATATCCCGCTCACCAAAAAGTTCCAGATGACGTCGTCCTGAACATTGGGTTGGTGAGAGACTTGGGCGATGAGGCGCCAAAGGCACAAGAACTGCAAAAGCTGGGTTGGGGTGTGGAGATGTCGTATGGTGGAGACCCATTTGTGGTCCTGAAGCTGCTCGGAGACCCAACGATGTTTGCACCGTGTCAAACGGTAGAGATCGGGAGCTAAGTGACACGGCGCCTCCCCCTGCAGCCAACGGTCGTGCCAGAAGTCCGTGCGAGCCCCATTACCGAGAAGGATGGAGGTGGCCGCTCTAAAGAGAGCCAAATCGCTGCTGTTGCAAGGCAAGGGAGTTCCCACCCAAGGTTTGGCAGGAGATTTCCATTGCTGCCATAGCCAGTGGAGTCTGAGGGCACGACCAAATCTGCCGAAATCAGGGACTCCAAGACCGCCCAAATGCTTGGGGCGGCACACCACTTCCCATCGGACGAGGGAATGTCCACCCAGAGCTTCTTCTGAGCCCTTCCAAAGGAAGGATCTCCTAATTTTGTCGATCTTCTTGATCGCCCATTAAGGAAGCTGGAAGGACGAGATGAAGTAGGTCGGCAGGACCGAGAGGACCGCGTTGACTAGGACTAGGCGACCTGCCTTGGAAAGCAGCTTTCCCTTCCAACCTAAGAGGCATGCACGTATCTTTTCGACGATAGGGAGGAAGTGGCTCCTGCTGAGTTTCCGGATGTGCAGGGGTAACCCTAGGTAGCGGCAGGGAAATGAGCCCTGGGTCCCTTGGAAGGAGGCAAGGGCCTCATCAAGGCCAACCTCCTGGCAGTTGACGGGGTAGGCGGAGCATTTGATGAGGTTCGTGTGTAGCCCAGAAACATCACCGAAGATTTGGAGAGTGGACATCACCATGTCGATCTCGTCCTTGTCTGGGTCTAGGAAAATTGCAGCGTCATCGGCGTAGAGGGATTTTCGGAGAGTTAGGAAGTGCGAGTTGATAGGAGCCAGGTGCCCTTCCTCCACGGCCATCCGAAAGAGTCGCTGGATTGGGTCGATGGCCAGGATGAAGAGCATTGAGAAGATGGGGTCACCCTGTCGGACTCCATGGGCATGAAAGAATTTTGAACCTGGTGTCCCGTTGAGAAGGATGGACGAGGACAAGGAGCCCAACAGAAGCGAGATCCAGTTCCTCCAGCGTTGACCGAAGCCAAGCCGTTGCAAGAGCTCTAAGAGGTAGCCCCAGTGGACCGAATCAAACGCTTTTGCGAAGTCCAGCTTGAGGAAGATAGCTGGAATTTTCGATCTTCTAAGATCGTGCAGGATGTTCTGAGCATAAAGGAAGTTATCTTGGATGCAGCGCCTCTTGATGAAGGCACTTTGGCTATGGGAGACCAGGTGGTCTAGATGCGGGGCTAGCCGATTCGCGAGGAGCTTTGCCAGGATCTTGCCGACGCTATGGATCAGACCAATCGGTCGATAGTCCGAGAGCGCCTGGCATTCATCCTTTTTCCGCAGGAGGATGTTGTTTCCCGAGTTGAGCAGCTGCAGCCCATCCCTGTTTTGGTCGTAGAAGTTGTGGACTACTTTGAAGAGGTCGTCCTTGATGATGTCCCAGCAGGACTGGTAGAAGAGGCTTGTGAAGCCATCTAGGCCCGGGGCCTTGTCAGCGGGCAAAGAGGAGACGACCTTGCGAATTTCATCATCATCGAAGTTGGCCTCGAGGACTAAAAGGTCGCAGGGGTGGTAGCCTAGACGATCCCAATCAAGTGAGATGTGCCTCAATGGGGAGGAGCCCAGAAGTTGCCCGAAGAAGCGAAGGCACTCCGCTTCTTTGTCATTGTGGGAGTAGGCCGTGTCTGAAGGGGCACATTCTCAGCCTATCAGTTACTCAATTAAAAGTCACCGCCTTTTTGTTGAACTTTTCAATCAGAGGAGGTTTTTATGCATGACATTTTGCAACTTGGTACGTTGTTTCTTTTCATTGCAAAATGTCTAAAGTACAATTACCAGCCTACTGGATTTTCAAGTTCCATATTGCAATTACATTCTGACAGGACAGGGAGAGTTAGACATGTTGTACTGTTTGGCACTTGCTCATGGCTGCTTCAGCTCCTGACACAAAAGACCTATTCAAGAGAGATCAAACCAGCTTGAGGTGCACTTGCACCAACTGTACCACTAGAAGTCTATAACTCATATCAGATGAGCAGAACTAGTGGGTGGCCTTACCACAGTTGGTTGATTTGACTCTCAAAGCGAATCCTCTACCATAAGCCTGATAGCTGACATGATTGTGCAAGTGCTGCCTCTAGGATGCAGAATAAGGAGTAATTACCAAGAATTGCTGTATTTGGGATGTACTACATGACATAGGTATGGCGGAGTATGGACTATCAATTTCTTTCATAATTTGTAGCTGTAAATCTCAAGACCGGCTGGCTGCTGCCCCGGGACAAGAAGAACAAGCTGTGGCCTGTGGCTGCCGACCAAACACCACGTCCTGAGCCCTTGCCCAATGGAATCCATTGTCTTTTGGAGGCATCCAAATTCCAAGATCGAAGCCATCAATTCAAGCCAAGGATCAGGATCGCTGAGAGCATAGGGGGTCCAAAGCAGAGCAGGAGAGGGAAAGAAAAAGAAAGAGGGGGTAAAAAGAAGGATGGCAGCCACCATATCTTTCTTTTCTGACACAGAATTGCCCCCACTCACAGCACAGCAATTTATAAAATCTCAAATGCCCCCTTGCAAAAAGAGGCTATACATGTGCTGCTGTGCATCTCTACCACCAGTAGGAGATCTGCCTCTAGCCCTCACCCTCATGTGGCCCCTCTTGCAGTGAGGCACTGCATGCACCTGTGATCTTCTCCTGCCTTTTTCAAGGCCAGCCTTCCTCCCAGCCACATATAAAAACCCTCTCACCACCCTTCTTCCCCTTCATTGTTTGTGACTAGCTTCTTGAGTTGAGCCTCCTCAAGTCTCTGTTTCTGTATATACAACTTGTATAGATACTACCACATATTCATCAGTCAGTTCTTGTGCTTTCCATTGCAAGAACTTGGTTGCTCGATTGCAAGGTGTCCAAATGGATCCCATTATCATAGAGAAGATTAGGGCCATGAAGAAGTACAGCAAGAGTAGGAGGCAGCAGCAGCAGCTCCCTATTCTAACACACTACGTGGTGGCCACCTTTGTTCTCTGCCTGCTGCTCACCGGCCCAGTCTGGTTCCCTAGGGTGTGCTCAATCCTCAGCTTCTTCTTCCTCACCACCCTCCCTGACCTTGTCATGGCGTTCTTGCTTAGCCCCAAGTGCCTCTTCATCGTCGGCAACCTCATCGTCGCCTTCCTCGTCAGTGAGTCTAGGCTGGCACCGAGGAGCGACCCTGCTTCCCCGGTGGATGACATTCATCAGGAGCATGTGAAGAGGAACGCCGCGACGAGCGCAAAGGCAGCGACTGGAGTGGTGGTCATTGATCACAATGCTCAGTTGGTTGGAGGAGAGGAGGAGGAGGAAGAAGGAGAGGAAGGAGAGGAAGCAGAAGAAGAAGAAGAGCTGCACCAGAGAGTGGAGGACTTCATTGCCAGGGTCAAGAAGCATAGGAGGCTAGAAGCCAAGAGCTTCTTTGACACTGATCGATGACTATGAGCATGGCTACTTACCTAATTTGCTTGGGCTTGGAAAATGCAAAAGAAGGTTGCATCCAAATTAAGGATCTGTAATCCTTTGTGCTGCTATCCTTAAGTTCTATCTTTGTAGGGTCAGAGACAAGAAGAACAACCCATTCCACTGTAGGAGGTTGGTGCTTTGGCTTGCACTTACAGTGTATCTGAGGTGTAGCCATGCCCTAGAATTAGGAAGAGAGAAAGAGAGACAAGGAATGTGTGTGATCTTTGAAAAAGAAAAAAAAGCAATGCATGGTGTCTTTCTCTTACCTTGCTTTTGAGTCTAGTGGCATGATGCCATGATGATTATAGCACTTATCCTGGGGGACAGAGAGATCGAGTACTCTCAACCTGATGCTCGCAAAGGTGCCGGGATGACAAAGTTGCTCACGACCAACTGAATGAACATAAGGTTTGAAGTTCTGCAATGCTAATTAGCAGTTGTTGCATAGATATCTAAGCTCAAATTAGCTTGCAAAAATGGTCAGGAAATATCCTTTTTTTAACAAATAATGCTAAACTTAACTCCTAAAATAATTTGGTTTTCCTAAGTCCTACATTCTATTATGTTAGGGACAGCCCCACATTTGAGATTTGTCCACCACATGTATGGCCACGGTTTCCTGCGGTGTTCGTTTTTTTAGCCAGCAACACGCATCTTATACATATGTATGCATAATAATTGTGTATGCATGCGGGCGTGTACATAAATACATATGCAAAATACCAACCAAAAACATCAAAAAAAAAAACACATGGAAATGGTGCATGTGCTGATCTAAATGAAAGGGATAAAAGGTCACACGCAGTGCTGAATGTTCAGGGATAATAATAGTAGCAAAAGGCGCCTGACTGCAAAAGCACATGCAAATTATTATTCAGATTTGTCACTGAACATACATACACAAAGATGCATAAAGGAATTAATAAGTTATCTGAACAGTATTGACGTGTGGATTACGACAAATGATCGGAGCCACTTGTTTATGGTCTTGCCTTTGCTGATTCAGATCAGTGTCACCTGCATGCATGCATGCCGTTGCCTGCGATGGGATCACTTGTCTTTCTTTATTTTCTTATAAAACACACGACACAATCGCAAGACATGACACGGAAAAGGCGCATTCCACGCGAGCAGTGCAGCTTGCGAGAGAAAAAAAGGGAAAATTATCCAGCAAAAGCCATCGTATGCCACCATGCATGCATGTATCTCCACAAATGACATAATCAAGTGCAAGTCATTAGTTTACTGAACGTTCGTGCCACAGAATAATCCTAGATTCCAAGTGGGCTCCTTTTGAGCGTGGAAAGTACAAGAGCATAGAAAATAACAATATATCGTTACCGTTACCTATTCTAAGCTATGTGCTAAACATCAACATGTCTTAACATAATGCCCAGGCACAAGCAGCAAATTAGGCTTGTCACACTTGCTAGCGTTCTTGTCAACGCATCTGAAGCAGGTGCTTACAGTCAAATTTAGTGATGAAAACGCGTATCCTTAAAACGGCACCAGGAAGAACTGATGGCCACGTTTTTTATTCTCTCGGAAAGGGGACAAAACTGCATTTGAACTGGACCAACAACACTCTGTGTCAGATATACGCAGCTACATTTCAGTCCCAAGAAAATGGGGTCACAAATACATGATTTAAGTTACGAATTCCATTTCAAAACTTCCTGCATGTCATTTGTTGTACAAGCACCAAAATACATAAATCAATGCTTGCATTTCACCCGTTCAACAAAACTGGAGTTCGGTCACATACACAAAACTCACCATAACTCAATATCTACCCCCTCATATGTGTAGCAATATGAGATGGTCAAAAAGAAACTTGAGCCAGCAATTTTGGCTGCTATTATGTTTTCCAGCATCACTAGTATCCGCCTTCCGAATCCAATCAAATTTCCTACAGATCTATTTGCCAAATTTATTAGCTACGGCTGGCTCCGTCAACATATTCCAGACCTGTCAAACATGCAACAGTCAATGAAGGTGGTCATACATGGCTGCCACAGCTTGAATAGCCAAACAGACATGGTCGTGGTGCTTACTTTTAATTTGCCTTTTGAACCTCCACATGCTAACAAGAACGGATTGTCATTTGAAAATGATACCGAAAAAATAGCTCCCTAAAACAACAAAAGTGTATAAGCAAAATAATTGAAGCAATCCCCTTCAAATTTAAATACCGATTTCACTTCAGCACATACAAGTTTTGGATTCATAGAAGCAACACACGACGGCTGATTATTTGACAAATCCCACAGTTTAACCTGCATTTAAAGGGATGTTAATAATAGGCTGAATTAATATATAAATGTTACCAAACTCTTGAAAGTCCGCACCATTTTATCTGTTGAACCTGTTGCAAGCAACTGCAAGAATAAAAGGTACCATCAGCAATTTATTTTAAGCGGTTGCATCTCTCTTTTAGCACACATGTATACAAAACATAACATACATTAGGGGTAGACAGGCCAAAGGAGATGGAAGAAACAGCCTTTTCATGTGCATGCAGAGTAAACGTGGGCCGACCAGAATTTGGACTTAATGAAGCTGTCCGCTTATCAAACGCTTGAACCATCCCATTTTCAAGACTAACCTGGAAGACATAAGAACCTTTGACTAAGAGAAACCCAGAAGACTAATTTAAAAACTTCACAGAGATAGACCAAACAATAGTCAAGAGATTCTGCCACATTAATATCGAGGGAAGGAAAACTGCTGATTGCAGAATATATGCAGCTTAGTGCAGCATTAGGCGATAAAGGAATCCAAAAATAGAGAATTTGCAGGGAAAGCAGTCGAGCAATGGAAGTGATATTTTTCGCTTATATCATGCTAAAAATATTTTTCACTCATAGCATGGCTGAGTCTATAACACTCTGCTGTTGATATCTTCACCACTTTTACTACTATTTACTCTTAACAATTTCGTTCATAAAGAGAGCAATAAACCAATACCAATAATTGTATCGATCTTAGATTTCAGCCATACTCTTTTCTAATGGAAATTTTGCTATTTAGCAAAAGGTTGGTGTCCCTTATCAGCAATTTCTGATTTTTTTTTTACAAGACGCATAAACGGGTTTTCGCATGTTTAGAAAAACAACCAGATCATGCACTCACCAAAAACGAGTGCTCATTGTGTGGGTCCCAAGCTAAGCATTCTACATCTGCTTCGACAGACCATTTATGACAACTCTGTCCACCATTGTTCACATCATTCTGTAAGATATTAGTGCAATATTAGTTCAGGAGATGTAAGTACGAAATTTCAACAATAATGCAACAGACAATTATGGGCCTGTTCTCCCCAGCTTATCTAATCTGCTAATCTGACTTATCTCGTAATTTCGAGAATTTCCCGAGGTGGCCTCAAGAATCGGATGCCCTTGGTTTTTAGGATTTAGGGAGATTTTAGACATGTCTACATGATAAAAAAAAAAGATTCAAAAAGTAATAAAAAAAAGTCAGATAAGTCAATATAAGTCAGATTAAGTCAGATAAGACGTGGCTTATATTGACTTATTTGACTTTTTTTACTATTTTTTGAATCCGTTTTTTTTAATCTCGTAGACGTGTCTAAATTCTAAAAGCTCCCTAAATCCTAAAAACCTAGAGCATCCAACTCTCGAGGCCACCTCGGGAAATTCTCGAAGTTACGAGATAAGTCAAATTAGCAGATTAGATAAGCTGGGGAGAACAGGCCCTATATCAGGTTAACACTGCAACTGGATCTTCTTTCACAGTGAACGAAAAAATAGGGCTTCAACACAAAACCCCAGAATTTAAATAACAATAATGTAAGCAATATATTAAACAATTAGCATGACACAAACACCTTCAATTGTCGGATTCTTATCCAAAACAGGCAGGTCTCATACACAACACATATATTAATAATTGCTGATATGATTCAATCAACATACTGCTTATAATCTGGTAAAACACCATACATCCATTGTAATATACTTATAACATAACATTACGTGTCCAATAAAACAAACAGGTATATCGGCAGCAGAAGCAGAAATTTTAGGAAAAACTAATTCAACAAAATTTCTCAGAATGACTAGAGTTTCATCACCATGGCCACTGATTTATCAAAAGATCCACTAAGAAGAACTTCAGGTGACTGTCGGCTCCAAGCAACTGATTGAACCTACATGTCGAATAAAGAGAAAATCAAGCATGACACACCAGCATGATGTTTCATAATCAGAAATACAAATAAAATGAGTATTGATCGTTGCCTTGTCATCATGGTGTTGCAGTGTGCCTACACATTTACCAACGGCTATGTCCCAAATTTTAACGGTTTTGTCCGCACTTGCACTGGCTAGAGCATTCCTGGTGTTCTTAGGAACAAGAAGTCATTCATTTGAAGAGGGGAAGGGGAGGGGGGTGATATGTGAAGAGGTGCAGCATCAATTGAGCTGAAACCAAAACGCACCTCACCTCCTTGTTCCATGCAAGACCAAGCACAGAACTTCTATGGCTTCCCTTCTTGTATGTTTTCCCCTGCACACGAGAAGTCATGCAAAACAAATATTAGTATTTCTAATCTTTAAAAAAAAGGACGATCACCTGCATACTGGCATATGTGAATCATAACACCATAAAAGCAATAGCACATATATTTGTTCTAGTCAAGTACATTTATATAAATTGCATTATTTTGTACAAGCATTCGCATGGCAACTATCATCATCAATCTGACGGACATAAAGCGACCCAACCTACGCTTCCTTACTGAAGCTAGGAGGAACTCAGTGTAAAGTCCTTTACACTTATGCAATGACCAACCAAATGGATCAATTCAGATCAATTCATGTGCATTCAGTTTATACAGAGTGTGCCTGGATTTCAGTATATTCAGGGGGTGCACAAAGCAACACCCAAGCTGATGGTGACAGGCTAATGCTATGCTGGGTCTTGTTCCAGTCAATATAGCTTAAAGTTTAGTAGCTAAGACTAAATGATGATAATCTCTACTGAGCTTGCCATGGAGATCAAAGAAAAGATGTAGTAGATTACATCGTCAACAGCCTATAATAATTTACTGCTGGTTCTATAACAAAAATTAGCATTCAATTAGGGGACTGTTAGGAGTCTTGACAACGGCAGTATGACTCTACAAGGATGGCAAGAAAAGGCGTAATTGGCTCAGCCAACATGTAAAACAGTTCACAAGAAGCAATCACAAAACCAAACTAGCTCAACTTGAAAAGTTACCTTTTTGCCCTTCGCCTTTTTCTTCTTTTTTGAAAGTCCTCCTAGCACCATATGAGGTTGAACTTCATCAACCTGTTGAATGACATCAAAGTCCACAAAAGAGAACAAAAATTGGTTTATGAACTGAAGAAACAATTCATGGCTGTATGAACTGATAGTATTGTATGTTTATAGAAACATTACAGTATCCAAGTCCCATATTTCAATTGCAGGATCCATGGTGCCAACAGCTATGAAATTCCCTGCAATACAATCATGCATAAAGAAAACAACAAAATGAGACATAGGAGTAAGACTTAACATCAAAATCTATTAAATCAATAAATTAGCACTTGTTTCAAGACCCAAGTAACACAACAGTTTTACCTTTGTCACCACCCTTAAGGTTGAAATCCATCCAAGCCATGCAAAGTGGAAAATCAGGGAGAGGGACCTCGTGATGCACAAACATATTTTGTTCCCCATCCTCTGACTGTTCAAGTATATTCACCTGCCATAGATAAGAGTTCATGAGTCACAGCATACATGCATATAGCCAGAAAGTATCTGATACAATAATATCCAGCAGAAAGGGGCAAGGCAAGTTGGCAGAGTCAGAAACAAAAACTAATGTGAATTAAGTACATTATGTATCCTCATGTATTTAGAGCAGGCACCATACAGTATCGCAGTGATCTCAAATCATTTTGAGAATAAAGATGTACTCAGTACAACCAGCATGATGCCAATATTCTATTACTCCACGGAAAGGTTTCCTCTCTAGATTCTAGTTAAGTAAAGATTTAGGGTCTGTTTGGTTGGCAGCCTAAGGCTGTCATGTCTAATCTTAGTCGCGCCACACATTCTTAGGCGTGCGTTTGGTTCCACGCCTAACATTAGTCGCGCCACACTTTCTTAGCCTCTGACCCCACACGTCATAGACTCATTTTCTTGCCACACTTTGCCACAAGTGTGGTGCCGATTTTGTCCACCAAACTTTTTGTGGCTGCCTAACTTTGGCTAAGGGTAGTTGTGGCAGAGTTAGGTGGCAACCAAACAGGCCCTTAATCAAAATAGGGAAAGGAACACAGTAATCGTTTTTATCAAAAGCACTTGCCTGAAGAGAATTGATGTCATCCTCATTATGTGCACAAACAATCATCAAATCAGTAGGTTTGATAGTCATGTCTTCAATGTCCTCGTCGTCGTCGTCATCCTAATAAGGCAGAGAAGGGGAACCATTCACCCAATTTCCATAGTTGATACCCAAAAAAAAATGGAACCGCATACAGTCTCCTTAGCGGCAAGATTTCATACTCACATCAGCATTATTGAGATAGGGATCCATGTCATTGCTTGGGTAGTACAAGTCCCCCAACCCAGAGCTGAAAATCTCGAGCCCTAACATGAGCACAAGTTTACAATTACATCCGTTACATCAAGCTGAAGTATCAATCGCTCATGAGGCGTTCAAATTCCTACTGAATGGATGAAAATGAAGACGAGCACCTACCTTCCTCCTCGTCGTCGTAATCATCCATGTTGAGCTCTTCCAGCCCATCGGCGACAGCATCGACAGTGCCTGAGCTGCTCTTGGAGAGCGCCTTGGCGGCAGCCTTGGCCTGCGCGACCTCGTCGACCTCCTCCTCCTCCTGCTGCTCGTCAGCGCCATCGACTTCCATGTCGCCGTTACCATCGCCATCGCCCTCGTCGGCGTCACTCCCACCACTGAAAATCACAGGGTGATTGTCAGCAAGACCACGACGCGGCGCGGTGAGGGAAGTTAGGGGGGAAAGCGCGCTCACTCTCTATCATTGGCGATGCTCTTGATGGCCTCTTCGATCTCCTCCTGCGTGGGCGGCTCGGCTTCGACGGGGACGGTCTTGGCGGCCCCCTTGGGCACCCAGCATATCGCCGAGATCATCTTCGCGCCGGCGATGCTTGCTTGCCCACGGATATGGCGGAGCGGTGGAGTGCGGTACGGTGGTCCGGCGGAGGCGGCCGGCGGCGAGGCTCGTGGCGCTCGCGAGGCGGGGGTAGTTGCCTCTGGCCCTGCGGCCGTGGCGAGGTCGGGGGCTAGGGTTTTGTCGGCTGGCTTGCTTACGCTGTCCGTTGGCCTCGACACGCGGGGTTTTTGGGCCAGATGATGCTGGAGAGATTGGGCCGAATGCCTCTTGGCGTTGGTGTCTCACGGTATCGGGCGATTTCATGCGCAGTTGCAGAAGAGGTTAACGCCTTGACGGTCCAAGATCACCATGAACTGCATTCAGCAGTTCCTCGAATAACTTTGATGTGCTTTTCAAAGCGGGAGCATATCCGGTGCACACGGCACCACCGTACACACCCGTATATACCATAGGGGAAAAGTTTCAAAAAATTCTAAAAAAAATTATGGATGTACATCTCAACTTACCCCATCCAGATATAAAATTTCATGATCAAATTCGTTCTATGTTAAAAGTAATAAAAAAGACAAATTTCTGACAAACTTAAATAGTTTAAATGCACTCCAAATTTGTCTTTTTTGTAACTTCTAGTATAGGACGAATTTGATCATGAAATTTTATATGTAGATGGGGGTAAGTTGAGATGTACATCCATGATTTTTTTTGGAATTTTTTGAAACTTTTTCCCTATGGTGTACACGGCGTTTTCACGGAGATAGCCGTGTGTACCGGATATGCTGCCTTTCAAAGCTGTTAAAACCCAGTTAAGTCAAATATTTTGACTTCTTAAAGCCACTTCTAGACTTCTAGCAGCTCTCAAACAATGGCCAAGCCACCACCTAGCAAGCACGAGCGCATGCCCTTGCTTCGTGCCAGGTGACAACGAACCCCTGCCCTTGCATACAATGGCGAGTAGAGGTGAAAAGGGGCCGAGCATGAGCTAGAAAATGGACGACCTAGAAAACCTGCTCGATTCGGGCTCGTTAGCCTTGTGAGCCCGTAGCCTCCTGCACATACCCACATATCCTGTGGGCTCGTTACGAAGGGAATCTCGTTTCTTTTAACGGTTCAACAGATTTTCATTCTCTTTCGAAAAAGATTCCCTTTTTATTCTTTTTAGAAAAGAATTCCCTCTCCTTTCTCTGTATCATACTCTTCGAATGGCTGTTAAAACTGAAAGAAAATAAAGAAAAAGAATATGGTGCAAGGAATAGAAAAGGGTACGAAATAAAAGAAAAATGGTTGAAGATGCTCTAATACCGGGACGATTGGCACCAGCTTCCATCGCTGAACAGTAGAAAAAGAAGAGGTAAGCATGCACATATGCATCGGTTCAGCTCTGTCGTCGTAGCCAGCGCCATGAAAAAGGTGAAGACCTTGCCGCCGGCCGCGATCGCCAGCGCCGCCGACGTCGGCGTGCGTCTCATGGCTCATGCCGTCATGCAGCAGCAGCGACCAGCGGCGGCCAATTCAAGAGAGAGTGGCGACTTGCCGCGAGCATCAAGATCTTCTTTCCCTCCTTGCAGCAGTAATGTGGATAGGGCTGGACCCAAGACGTCAAACAAGGGAGGAATTGGAATCGCTGGGTGGAGCGGTTGGGGGTTGGAGCGACGTTCGGTTTGATCGTGTCGTGTTTGGAGGGACGTTGATTGGGCAGACCCAACACTAGCCTCGTTACTCTCTCTCTCTCTCAAAATAAAAACACTAGTTTCATTACTATCTCAATCGCAAAACGCTGAGCTGGGGTGAGGTTAATCATCTGATCGAACTTCGAAAGCATCCACGAGCCGGAACGTTTGGCTTCATTTAGTTTTTTAAATTATCGAGATGTTCTAGAAACAGCTGCGAGAAGACAAAGCGTCTCGTTTTTTTCCGGGGACGGAACTAGAACCAAATTGGCCTTCAAACTGGGTAAAAGTGCAATCTGATCGTCGCAAAAGTAGGAATAGTGGCACCAGAAATAATATTGTTTCCATAAAGTAAAGTAGAAACAGGCTCACCAATACCATCAATATCTATTGGAGCTGCGATGAAGACAATAAGCACGAAAGTTGCGGTCAATAAGGTGGGTAAATCACCATAACATTGTAAAGATATCTGATAGCCATAAACAACATTAACTTTTTAGACTAAGAGATGCCCAATCTTTAATCTAAGGGATGCACACACAATAGAAATAAACTCATTTCTGCTAAAATTATTTTGAACCTAGGTTCCTATACGCCCCCTAGTTGAACCTAGCTCCACCTCTGTCGGTCATGGATCACAAGTTACGAATCATAATATGAAAACAGCGCAGTGAACAAAACACCTAAATTTTTTTAATAAAAAATGAATATATAATTAACTAGATGGATATATATTCAGAGTTGTGATGCCGACGATATTGCCATTTCTGCAGCATATGTATTATGTGTGCGCCGTGAGGGATACGGGAGGGATGCATCCCTGTCACCTTATTCATTGTGGATGAGCTCAGGCTACATGTGTCCATGTCGCCTCTCTCTGTCACTGGTTGTTTTCTTCCTTTTTCTCCCTCCCGGCTCGATCGATGGCACGACGAGGCATGCTTGTTTGCAGGCTCCGGCCTCGCCTCGCCAAATCGCCGGTTCGGATTCGGCATCGGCAGGCTGCAGTGCCGCGCCATCTCTGGATTGATTCTGAAACCTGAACCTGCACAGCTCTGAGGCACGGAGAGAGCTCAGCACACTAGCTGCTCATCTGCTGCTAATCTGTCTTGCTTTCGTTTCGGAGCTGTACCTAAAATTAAATTGCTTTCTTGTTGCGATTTATTACCAGAGTACCAACTTCGCAATGTTCGATCGTTGGGGAGAAAATTGTGCACTGACGTTTATGATTTTAGGCAGCAGTAGCACGATCTTGGATGCAATCAAGGGATCAGTCAAATATGGTGCACAACTTCGCCATGCGCCACTGTCATTGACAGATCACCATAGACAGACAGCCTAATTAACTATCTAATTTCAGCCGGTCAGTAATCCCAGGCTCACAGTGCAACTCCACCACTGCATAAGCAATCTAACCATCACCATCAGTGAATTCTAGCAGACCCATCAGTGAATTCTAGCAGACTAGGGAGTGTTTTGTAGCCAGTCTAACGGACTAGGGGCTCTTCTTTTGAAACTATCTTATCTCTTTATTCTTGTGTAGCGTTCTTGAGAATTTTTGAGTAGCATAGAAGCGGTTGGCCTTCAAATTTAGGATTTAGAGAGCTTATAAACACACCTACGAGATAAAAAAAACGACTCAAAAAGTAATAAAAAAAGTGAGATAAGTCAAATAAGACACGAAATAAGTAGGATAAGTCTTATATCTCGTGTCTTATTTGACTTATCTCACTTTTTTTATTACTTTTTGAATCGTTTTTTTTTATTAAGTAGGCTTGTCTATAAACTCTCTAAATCCCAAAATTGAAGGCCAACCGGCTCTCGAGGCTACCTCAAAAAATTCTCGAAGTGACGTGCTACAGTAAATAAGTAGATAAAATAAGCTTAAAAGAACCCACCCTAGGAAGTGTTCTGTACTGAAATTATTTGATTATTTATCGAAACTAATCTTTGAGAGGTTCGAAAAGTGGCTTCGAGAAGCTGAAATCGGTAATCCAATCGAACTTAAGAATATTTTTCCACTGTCACTGGGATTCAGCTAGATGGATGGGCAACATGGCGTTTGGAGAAGGGCGGCATGATCAGAAGGTAGCCATGGATCGATGCATGCGTGGAAGGGGAGACACGCTGAAAGGCTAAGAAAAAATGTACTCGATTGTGTTTGTCAGTGCAGAGCGGGCAGCAATGCCGTTCGATTTTTCTGCTTTTCTGGTGGTTATGTCCTATGAGGCATGAGCGCCTCTTTCTCCTGCTACGGCCTATGGCCGGTGTCTATGGCGGTGATTGGTGAGCGATCAAGGGAGCACAGCGGCCAGTTGTGTCCGAGATGATGGCGGCGTCTCCCTACCCTCCAATATCGATGGGACACCTGTCCGCCCGTCTACTTCCGGTCGTCTTGACCTTAGAGCATCCACACCAGAAATATTATCTCCACTACTCTAAAACACTATTCACTATAACTCTATCTATCCTCCTAAAATTCCTTCGCACTTTACACTATATTCTAAAAGATTCATTCACTCCACCATAAACCCTATCCTTACCAAGTCAGCGCTACAGTATTTATAAGGTTTCTGCTACGGTTGCACGGATGCTCTTACCAGCTCATGCTGTGCGTAGTTTTTTCTTAAATTTATTTCATCATCTTTTTACAGATTTATAGGTTAATCATTCTTTGTTCACGGTAGAGCAAGTTTCACAGGATAATCTACTCGATGTATCCTTTCCTCGTGGTGCTTCTGTGGAACGTAAACTACTTGATTGACAATTTAGTTGATCAAATGGTTCATATTCATTTGGATAGAAGACAGAATATTTTAACCTGAAACTTACATAAGAATGGTCAGTTTTTGGTAGAATCAAGTCATCTGTGATTGGTGTTTGTCAGAATGCTCGTTATCTAGTCAAATTTTTGTGGAAACTGAAGATCCCTTTGAAGATTAAAGTGTTTATGTGGTATTTAAGAATAATGTTATTTTAATCTCACTAGAAGGAATCAGAGTGGGAGTCTAAAAGTGTTGCTTCTGTAATTATGATGAAACTATTTAACACCTTTTTTTTTGTCAACAATCTAGGGTTGTCTAGAGATTCCTTCATATTACTTTGAGTTTAAACCTGTCTAGGTGTCTTCATCATCTTTTTGAGGTTTGGCGTTGTGGTCCTAAAGTTCATCATAATAAGTTAATTTTGGTTGGAATTGCATCCTTACTTTAGGTTGTTTGGTTTTGTCGAAACGATATTGTTTTAAAAAAAAATGCAAAGCTATTTCTTTTGTACAAGTCATCTTTAGGGGAGTTTAATGGTTGCCCCATTGGGCCTTACTTCAGTAAGAGGATGATAGTGATGCAATTTTCACATCATGTCGCTTATTGGAGGCAGTTATGATTTTCTTCGCCAACCACGGGTGGAGATCTCATCATAGAATTGGTGCAGGTTAAGTTTTCATGTTATTTGAGTTGTAATAACGTATGAATGCTTTTATTGCCTTATATGTGACTTTTTTTTTGTTTTGGGCTTTATACAACTATGAATGTAGAGGCTGGCATATTTTCATTGTCTAAAAATTTAATCATCTTTTTAAAGGCCTTGATTTCTTAACGCCGTTTTTTCAAAAATTTTGAAGTCATAAGATAAACATTGTAAAATCCGGCTTCAATTATTAGTTTCCTGTTTTGGAAGCCGCTTTTCAAATTTGTTTTTAGTTTCAGGAGATAATCAGATAATTTCAGTATCGCGGAATAGGCTCTAAAAATGCAATTTTGATTACTAGCTACTATCATCATTTATTTACAAAACCCAATAAATTTATTTATAACGTTATAGAAGCACTTTCGAGATGAATTTATACACGCATGATTTAACTACTATAAAATTCTAGAAAACTTTAGAAAATTTAAATAATGATATCAAATACCAAAAAAAATCTTTTATAGATAAGGAACTCAGTTATGTGATTTAATTTGGAGTCTAGATGTGACACTTCAGTTAGAACCACCACCATTTGACCGGTTCAACATGGTTTTAAACATTTTCGGGATCATGTTTGCCTAGTTCTAGGGACAAAAAAATGTTGATGACTACTGTTTAAGGACAAAAATAAAGGGTTAATTGGATAGATGCCACTATAAACCTCGGAAATCATGTAATTGCAACCACGGAGTCGGTATTTGTAAAATTACCATTATAATTATGAAAAATAGACAGGTGCTATTATAGTTAAAAAAAAC
The DNA here is from genome assembly GCA_036346145.1 of Olyra latifolia. Lineage (NCBI taxonomy): Eukaryota > Viridiplantae > Streptophyta > Magnoliopsida > Poales > Poaceae > Olyra > Olyra latifolia. The sequence continues at coordinate 3,671,534 of CM070523.1, read as the reverse complement.
CCAAAATGTCTCTCCTCCTTCCTACAACCACTCCTCTATCCCCTTCTTTCTTCTTGTTCACGGCAGAGCTCGTCAAAGTTCACGGGACCTCGCTAGCAACCATATTCCTAATAGCCTCCACTCCTAAAGCAAGGCCACATGCTCCTCGGTGAGAGCTTCTCCGTGCTTGCCTCCTTCCCACACCACCGCCCGCGAGCTCCATGGTGGCAGCTAGCTTGGGGAAGCTCACAAGCAAGTCAGCAAGCCAGCGGGAGCTAGAGCTCAGGGAAGCTCGACTCGGTCAGACCAAGATGGTAGCACACTCCATAGGTAGGCCTAAAAGCCGGTGGGAATTGGACTTAGTAAAGCTCAAATCGTTTGGGCCATGGTGCCTGCACGCTTCACATACGGGCTCCAAGCCAGTGGGAGCTCTTGAGAAAGCTTGGGCTTGCACGCAACGGTGGAAGCTTGGGACGGGGTGGGTCACTAGTGAGCAAGGAGCGTGGGAGGGACACGGCTGCTCTGCAATGAAGGGGGGTGGAGACCAAACGTGGAGAGCCTTATTGCTCGCACGATGGAGGTGGGTAGGGCCAAGGGGGCAGGGTAGCATGTGTGGCCGGTGATGGATTCGAGAGGGAGGAAGAAGAGAGAGGAAGAAGTTGGATGGAAGCTAGGGAGGGAGAGACGAGAAATAGGAAAAATGACAGATTTTGATGAACATGGAGAAAGAGGGCGAAGGTAAAATGGTAAAGTGGGTTTTCCCTCTCCACCTCTCTCTTTCTCCATTCTACCATTAATTTTCGCAACTTTATTATGGCAATTTTGTAAATACCAACTTTATTATGGCTATTTTTTTATTTTTGAACTTTACATTGACATCTATCCAATTAACCCAAAAATAAATAATTTATATTTAAAAATATATTCTTAGTTAAAGTTTCAAAACTTTAACTCGCACATGCATATATCTCAAACCAAGAATATCGGTGACCAAAGAGAGTACTAGACACATTTATTTTTGAGGACGTACTAGACACATTGTTGGGTTGCATCACTTTGCCTATGAACAATCATGCAAGAACCAGAAAAGGTAGAGAAAATAAATACTAAACCCTAGGCGTGATCTACGGCCAGAGATATAGAGGCACACAAGTGAGCAAAGTTCTCTTGGCGGAAATCGTCGTGAGAAGAGCTATCTTCAATAGCCAACCTATTTTTCTCATCCTATTTCTCAACTCTATCAGTGTTACAGCCCCTCCTTATGACTATTCACCTCTCTATTTCTCAACCCTGTTCAACAACAATTCTTATTTTATTTCCTATATTCTTTACTGTGTACCCTATATACTTACTCTATCACTATTTAACTTTCTATTTCAAAACTCAGCTCAACAGCAATCTCAAATTCTATACCTCTAAAAATAGGAATGGCATGCCAAAGACCTCCTGCATGGGACAGAGAGATCTCATTCGGAACAGCAGGAAAGGAAATGCAGGAGGAGGAGGAAAGGGAAAAAAAAAGAGAGAGACGCCATGACGATCCATGCGATGGTGCGGTTTCGTTTCAGATGCTATGTCACTAGCGGGTCTTGCGCGTCATCAATCTGTCCCTGCTGCGGGCATGTCATTCCTCTGCAAGCACGCGCCCACCTCTCAAGGGCTATGCTTTGGGTCTTTTAGGTATACTTAAATTAAAATGGAAGTGCGCCATCCACTCCCGGTGATCTAAATCTTCAAATGACATATGATTTAAATAAGCTACATCTTATAAAATATACAGTATAATTCTCCTAATCGAACAATTCATAAAAACTAAAAACCAATCACGTAGATCACCTATGATTTGAATAGGCTACACGTGAATAACATGGGTAATATAATTCTCTTGATTGGACAATTGGATCCAAATATATCGCCACAATATGCTGCCTCCCTATAATATTTTTATCAGCTTATGATTCATTGTTGTTTCAAAAAGCCAAATAATTTATCTTATCGAATTTTTCTTTATCTTGAAATCAGCTCTCAAGGTTAAAAATAAAACAAATATACCCTCAAACCCACTTTGAAAAGCTCTCTAAATTCAGTCGGCCACCCAAACATAGAGCACTGCGAAACTCAACACGGACTGATGCAATTCCGGCTCCTCTCGAGATTCATCTAACTCTGCCATATCAGGTCTAGTCCAGCTGGCCGGTCAGACATCTATTATAGCTCCATGTCGTGGGTGGGAAAGGGAGGTTATGTGTTAATAAAGCGTTAACAAGAGGGGCAGGATGGCTCATACAGAAACCAGTGTGCACATTTTGTACTGGAAAAGCTCCAAAATGAGATGCCAATCTAAGTGTCGGGTGAGGAATAGACAGGGCCAGGTTAGGCCCTGTTATCTTCTCTAATGCTTTTTGTTTAGGACCAGCAGATGAGGTTATCCATATTCCCTTCCTCCTTCGCATCAAAAAAAAGAAAGAGAAAATGGATTGGTGCATAGTGAAATACAGCGACAGACAGAGACTGGAGGAATCTTTGACTGTACTGCTAGCACTTGCCCACAAATCATCGCATGCACTAATCACCCGTGGTTAGCCGGCCAAGCATCGCCGAGTATACATACGAATCCAAGTAAAGCTAACTGTGTATACGTATATATTTTTATTAAAAAGCGAAAAAACTTTTGCATTGTTTTGCTCATCTAGTCACGGACATGTGACTTCACACATGAATTGGTATATAGCAAAGACATAAATTTTGTAATGCTATAAGAGCATCTCCATTAGTGCCTCTAAAACAGAATCTTCTTTATATTTAGAGTCTCTCGTCCTCCAGCAGAGTCTCTATCTCAGCATCTAAATTTAGAGTTTTTCTTCCCCAGCCTCTAAATTTGGAAGCTCTCTGTATTAACCTCTATAGTTTTTTTGGATAGAGGCTCTGCTGGAGAGGATAAAAATATAGAGAGCAAATAGTGATTTAAAGGGGTATATAAAGGCCTAATTTTAGAGCTTCTGCTGGAGATGCCCTAACATAAATTGCCTCTTTTTATGTAAAAATACAAGTATAGAACATTTTAAAAATCTACAAGTCCTTTTTTTAGATTGAACTACTTTCATTTCAAACAGATTTAGTTTCAAGTGATATTGCATTAATTGGTCAGAACAATCTCAGCTGCATTACAATTCACGTCGTTTCTAAATCTTTAACGGTGACAAGAGCTCTAAAAACAAGCTAAACCAAGTGGATCAGCCTCTTGAAGCTCTCAAAACCAGCTTAACAAAAATCAGCGAAAAGGAAACTTTAAGGAAATCAGTTGATCAGCTCAAGGCTGGAATGCACGTAGAAAAAGATTTGTCTAGACTCCTGCATTCGTGCAGATGCATTGGATGATGGCTAGCTGGAATGAATCTGCGGACTGGATTGAGTAGCAGAGTCCCGGCCGCAATTTGCAGCGCGGGATGGCATTGTGTTGTGTTGGCGTTGGATGGGATGGGAAGTGTGTGCAGCTGGAGGCTTGTGTATCCTCTGCCCTAGAGCATTCACGCAAGCTCCTCTAAATTTACTTCTCGAAACATTGTTAGCGTCCTCTCTATTCATTCCTCTAAAATTACTTTACATTTTACACAACACTTTAAAAGATTCATTCCCTATATCAACTACTCTATCCTAAAAAAGTCAAAACCACAGTGTTATAGAGTGCCTGCTACGGATGCTTTTAGAGCATCTCTAATAGACACTCTAAAACATTGTTCATCTGACTTATTAGGGATAGAGTAGTGGCTGGAGGAAAGGAATCTTTTAGAGTGTAGTGTAAAGTGTGAAGGAATTTCAGAAGATGGATAGAGTGTGTAGGGAATAGTGCTATATAGCAAAAATTTAAATTGGCTGCTGGAGATGCTCTTAGGCAGAGTGCCTTTATGCCACTGACACACTGGGCCCACGTATCAGTGGCACAAAGCCACCCTATCTTAGAGCATCCGTAGCAGACACTGTATAATATAGTTCAGCTAGATAGAGTAACTGATGGAGAGAAGAAATCTTTTAGGGTGCGTTTGGTTGGAGAGTGAGTAGAGCGGAGTCATTCCATTCCTGATTCTGAGAGTGAAGCGGATCCGTTCGGCCAAAAAATAGGAATAGATTGGTTCTGGATCTATGAGGAATATTCCATATAGAGAGTGGCTCCGCTCTATGAGAATCACAACCAAACACTCTGCGGCCTGAAATGGAGTGGCTCCATTCTAACCAAACATCCTAAGATCTAGAACGGAGTGGCTCCATTCTAGTTGGCTTCTCAATCAAACACACCAAACACACCCTTAGAGTATAGTGTAAAGTGTGAAGAAATTTTAGAGTGATCGATAGAGTTGTAGAGAATAGTGTTATAAAATAATAATTTAAAGTAATCGGTATGAATGCTCTTATTAGTACTGCTTCTCACCAGGATGGACAGTCCGGAGGACGGCAGACAACCGCACGCGCAAAGTCAAGAATGGCATGAAAATACACAGGCCCTGAAAGAGAGGGCCAGGTTCCTATATGCACGTGCTGTGTCCACCCCCTCACCCTGTACCCACACAACACATATTTTCACCCCTCGATGGAATTGGAAGGTAAATATAATTTTAGTCTACGTTGTCTATTATAAAATTTCGGGGTTTTTAGACAACCCTCAAATGTATTATCATATGAAAAATTTTCAAAATTAAAATTTCATTCCTTTCCAAATGAAATGTAATGCACATGGGCCATATCCAAGAGCGAAAAAAAAAGATCCTTTGTTTCAAGTTGTGTCCATTGTAACTAAAAAGACAGCACAAGCAGCAAGAGGAGCTATAGATTTATTTTTTGCTGACAAATATACTAAAGATTATTAAGTTTTTCTAAAAAGATAAAGGTTATTAAAGCTTGATTTTCTCAAAGTAACTCTAACGTTCTTGTTAGCTGCTATAACATATTTGCTTAAACACAAAAGCAACTTGCAACTAAACCTTATTAATAACACACTACAATATTTAAGTAGTAGTAATCAATTTGTCTTTTTAATCTCAATGTCATGATGAGATCACATGCTGTAACTCACACAGTAGCTATGGATACTACATGCAAGTGGATGTAAGAAAATACCTCCATCTCCATGTTGATGGCTGACAACTTTCCCCCTCTTTCCCTTACTTTTGTCCGCTCCGGTGAGTTCTACCAACCACAGGTGAACTCCAAAAGAGGTCAGTTAAATTAACGAAGGACCTAGTAAAGCATCCACTTTTGGCTCCGGTAAAAAGAGAACAACCAAAACATCTTAAAAGAAAACCAAACTGATGGAGGAGTATATAGTACCATAAGAGACCTACCATTTTCGAGAAAAGAAAGTGTATTTTTTCTTACATATTTTTCTGCTTAATTGTCGCCCATCTTCTTAACATTATGTAGAACTATCTTCATGGCCATCTCGAAAAGCTCTCGAAGTTTCAAAAAAGGAAAACTCTTTGGTTTTTTGGAGCCATTTTTTAAAATCTCATAAGCATGTCTCAAAGTAAAAAAAGTCAAACAAGGCATATCGGACTCTCTATGCCACTTCGGGAAGCTTTCAAAATTTAACTTATCAGAAAATAAGAAGATAAGGTGAAAAGAATAGAGACAATAAATAAGCTCTAAAGAACACCTCGTAGTCATAGAGAGAAGGAAAGTAGAGTAGCAAGGTGGCGACCAGCCGACGATAAACGATTGTTTGGAAAGTGGCGGCAATGACAAAAATAGATGCGTGAGACCACGAGGACATAATGAAAGATGATTTTATGGAAGGATTTGTTTGTTAGTGTGTCGACGGCTAGAGAGGTAGCTAGAAATATGAGTGAAGGTCGTGACAATGATCCAGGTGGATGAGATAGAAATATAAGTGAGGTTAAAAGGGATTTGCCGCCATGTTCATGATGGTGGTCGTCAGTGTTCACATCCAAGCATGCTTCTTTCCTATTTTCTCATGTTAGAACATGTAGTCAAGCATCCTTTATATTTCAACCCGCTAACCCCACTCTAGCTCAAAATGATGCCACCATCGCCATCGCATCTCTCGGCGAGAGTCTTAAGAAAATTCTTACCATATGGCACATCTAACTCATTATGTTACAGTGGATGCTAATAAAAAGTCTAGTTAGATGCTATGTGGCATATAACCGTTCATGGCACTTCTTGGAAGATATAATTTGCATAGTTTTGATATTTACGAAACAATCGGGACATGTTAGATGACATGAAAGACCAGAAACAGGAATCAAGAGAGCAGGAACCAAGAAAAAAAATACTTATTTCCTTTGGAGAAAAAAGAAAGTTCAAATAGCAGAGTAAATCCAGAAAGTGGGTGTGGTATCTTTCCCTAGATTTTATTATTCCCCCCTCCCTCTCTTCTTCCTCTCCTCTCCTCCTCCTCCCCATCGCCGTCTCCAATCCATTCCCTTTGCTCCTCTTGTTCTTGGTCTCAGGGCAGGGAGAAAGAGGGAAGGCGAAGCAGGGAGGAAGACAAAGAGAGAGATTTGATCAGCAGGAGGAGTTGTTGCGGTTTGGTGTGGTTGGTTTTGGTGCTTGTGTGGAGATGGACCCCAAGTTCCCCCCACCCCCAACGCTAAACAAAACGGAGCCCACCACGACGACGACGACGACGACCACCTCCATCACGAGCACGCAGCAGCAGCAGCCGGATCCCAAGCAGTACCACCACCCTCACCAAGAGCGGCAGCAGCAGCAAATCCAAGTCCACCACCAGCAGCAGCAGGACGGGGACGGGGGCGGCGGGAAGGAGCAGCAACTGCAGGTGGTGGCGGCGGCGGCGGGGGAGAGGAGGGTGCAAGGGCTGGGGCCCAAGCGGAGCTCCAACAAGGACCGCCACACCAAGGTGGACGGCCGGGGGCGCCGGATCCGGATGCCGGCGCTCTGCGCCGCGCGGATCTTCCAGCTGACCCGGGAGCTCGGGCATAAGTCCGATGGAGAGACCGTCCAGTGGCTGCTGCAGCAGGCTGAGCCGGCCATCGTCGCCGCCACAGGCACCGGTACTATACCGGCGTCCGCGCTCAACTCGGTCGCGCCCTCGCTCCCTTCACCCACCTCTGCCCTCGCCAGGCCGCATCATCACCACCACCACATGTGGGGCCCACCGGCGGCATCAGCAGGGTTTTCCCCGGCCGGGTTCTTGAACTCCGCCGGCGCCGGCGCGGGCGGCGCCGACGCCGGGGGCATCGGCGGGCTCATGCAGCGGATGGGGCTCCCCGCGGGGCTTGAGCTTCCCGGCGGGGGAGGCGGCGGCGGAGGGAGCTTGGGCGTGGGTGGGCACATCGGGTTCGCGCCCATGTTCGCCGGCCACGCGGCGGCCATGCCGGGGTTGGAGCTCGGGCTGTCGCAGGACGGCCACATCGGTGTGCTCGCCGCGCAGTCGCTCAGCCAATTCTACCACCAGGTCGGCGGCGCCGGGGGCAGCGGGCAGCTGCAGCACCCGCACCCTCACCAACATCACCATCACCAACACCAGCAGCAGCAGCAAGAGGACGGCGAGGACGACCGTGATGACGGCGAGTCTGACGAGGAGTCCGGGCAGTAGTATGCCGTTGATCCATCCCTGCGTTTCTTGGTGTTTCTCCAGGAGAAAGGAAGGAATGAGAGAAAAGTGTATGCATGCAGCTATGGGGTGCGTTTGTTTCTGTTGGGTTATTGTTCTTGGGGGTTGTGATGGCTTTTTATGTCGATTTTTTCTCGTGTCGTGTCAAAACTCAAAAGAGGCTTCTTGCTCGGGGGCTTGGTGGAATGGATCAGGATCATCCACAGTTCCTACTTCCACTGCTTCATGGATGATCGCTGGAGTCTTCGAATTCTAAGTTTAGGTAGAAGTCTAAATCTTTTCTGCATTCAGCATGTTACATGTGGGGATCTTTGAGAGGGAGGGATTGACTAATGAGCTTATGTATCAATGTTTGTGTTGTGTACATCCTGCAGGTGTATATTAGCTGAGAGCCGGATGGATTGGATCGACCGCCCTTGAGTGAATGCCTTATTTGTTATTGCATGGTGTGTAGATATTCAGGTAATTTTGCAGTTAGGGAGGTGTTTCTTGATGGGAGTGATGATCTGCATTTGAGCGATTAAGATGGTAGCCGGCAAATTGATCCTCCTCAACGAGCAATTTCTGCAACGCAGATATGATACATATATACATTTCTAGAGCGCTGATTCTACATGCTTATTTGCCTTTTCTTTTGTGATATGCCGATGATCTGTTACTGATTTCAAGGTCTCTTAAATCTTTTTTTTTTTTGCCGTGAATATACACACCATGGCAGCTGTTTGGTTGATATATGTGGTAGTGTTTGACTAGATTTCTTAACCAGGAGGAACTGCCTATTAACAGCATGACTTAGTAGAAAGATCAAGAGATGTTTGTTCATAGTCGCCTTTGGTGAAGTGTGTCTAATACTTCCATGCTTGGTGTGTTTTACTACTTTCAAGTTTCAATGCATTGATACTTAATTTACAGCATGGTAGTTTAGAGAAGGCAATGCCTGCTTGTTTCAGAAACAAAACCCAAAAGCTTTGCACTCAATGCATGGTAGAAATAGAAGTTGGTGTGATGGAACCGGTGTTTTGGTGGCACAACATTCAACAATATTTTGAGATATGCGTTCTTGAGTGCCATTGCGGTGGAGAGTCTGGAGATATCTTAAAAGGTGAAAATTAGACAATATCATGGATATACCAAAGATGCAGTTGGATTTCAAATCGCAGCTTAACAGTAACCTGATTAAATTAGTTTGGATGGGGTTCAGCTTGGAATTGGCTTACGCTAAATTTGGCTAGCTTTGACCTTCTGCTTGCATGTTGCTCACTAGTCACTATTCTCAACAGAAGTGGTGAGGAGAGATGATCATCTAGGTGTAGGATTATTAGAGGAAGCTGCATAGCATGTTTTAGAAGTTTAAGATTAGTTTAGTTTCCAACTCATCAACTCTATGAAGCTTGAACAACATGCTGAAGAGAGCAGCATGTTCGTTGTAATCATTTAGAGAGGGCAAAAAAGATTTTTTTTTTCCTGTGAGGACAGCATGATTATGCTGGCAACTGTAGCTCCCCATGTTCATGTGTACTTATTTCTTGAGCGTTTATGTATCACAACTGCAACTGTTAGCTGTCTGCTCCGGTGCTCCCCAGTGGAAAGGTTATTGTTTGCTAAGATTAAGATGGAGTAATACTAATGTCCTTGATGTCTGCATTTCTTTTGTGTGTGCATGGAGTACATTCATGTTTAGCTGTTTTGTCTTGCCACATTCATTCATGAAATCTTTCATGAATGCTAGGCAAAGCACATATCTATTTGGTACCTGTTGGATCTTGCCCAGATGCCATAAAACCGAACTGCTTATTTTATGGTACTTTGGTATCGTCAGGGCACATGGTGGGCTGACAATGGTAGTACATCAGCACCGTCCTACCCTGAAATGTCCCAGACCCATTATTTCCGTTGCTCATTTGATGAGGTTGTTTACTTTCTGATGGTAAATGACTTCATGCTCCCATTTCTGTCAGTGGTAGTGACTTCATGCTCCCATCTGCTCATAGCCACATTAATGTACTGTGTTGCAGAGCAGTAGAGCTGTAGAACATTAGAACTTGTCCTTTTTCTCCATGCTGCTAATCTCAGTTTTAAGTCTTGACCGAAAATATGTCAATACTTTGTGATTAGATATGTAACCAGATTGAGTCATCCACTTGAATTTGGGGCTTTTGGTTTATACTGTATAGCTTTGCAATGCTATGGTGTAAGTGTGTAACTTAAGATGATGGACATGGATGCATTAGGGTCGATGGTAATGTGATTTTGGTGTAAGTGTGTAACTTAAGATGATGGATATGGATGCATTAGGATTCTATTTAGTTACTATTCATGTCTGCTGGTGCATGCCGTGCATGTGTGCGACTATGCAGAAGAACAAATACATGTGCATACTTCGGTTGGAAGCCGCAGGTTAAGGGTGGTGAATTGGTGCAGATCAAGGGTAGGTTATGATCGAGATTGAGCATGCTTAGTTATCAATGGCCCGTCTATATCACTTTGTTTAACATCTCCGGTGGTTGAGCCGGATGATGCCCTGATTGACATGCGAATCATGCTGCTCTTTTATTTTCTTTCTTTCTTTTTTCTTTGGCCTCCTGAGATGACTCATGGTGCTCTTTAATATATCATCAATCACTTTGGCTTGCACCACTCACCTTCTTGTATGATTATATATTTAAATTAGATATTAGTGTGTGTTCAACAATGTCACGGTCGATGAAACACTAAAGTTTCTTTATTAAAAAACCGCGTATATCTTTGGCACCATCTCTGTAGTGGTGCACTGGGGGATCTATTTTTTCTTCTTTTTCTTTTCAGTAAAAAGCAATACAAGTGGATACTTGGACTCCTGGAGATACCAACATCTGTTTCATATCTAGTGCAGTCTTTATTCTGCTGCCTGGCGCCTGCTATCTTGAAGAGCTCCGTTTTGCGCTCCTTTCCAACACTTTGCCTGCCTCCTTGGTTAAGCTCCCTTTGTGTTCTTTGCCCTGCTTATTTTTTTTAGATGCTTGAATCTCGATGCTTTCCCAGGAGGAAAGGCTCTGTCATGAGCCTTATTCGGCTGACATTGTCGATGAGGCCACCAGGGTCCAGAGTCGTTACTATATTTTGTTTAAATTTACCGCTCTTTTCTACAAAATTTAAGATGTAGTAAAACATAACATTTGTTGGCAAACATGGTACATCAATCATCAACCATACATGTCTTAGTTTGGTCAGTATTGTTGGAATTTAGCTGTAACTTGCGCCGGTCTCATGGACACGGGAATAGCTAGCGTAGCGATGTGAGATTTTGGGATGATTGTAAAGTTGGAATCTTGATAACACGATGCAGGTGCTGCGCCGCAAGTGACATTCCTCTTCGTCTTCGTTCCGTGGGCCAGTTTTTATTATTAATTTATTATTATTATTATTATTGGCCTATCCTTGCTCGCTGCTCATGTGATTTGGACAGAGGCCTGGCCCTGCCGCTCCCGTCTCCTCTTATTTTACGTCATCTTTTTTTTTTTCTGGAGAGAGAGGGATTGGGATTCGGGATGCCGATGAGATGAAACGACTTGGCCGTGTATTAATTAATTAATTAACTAACATTAGCTAACTATATCGAAATTTGAGGGTTGTAGCGGCCCTCGTGGAAAAAAAACCACTTAAAAGCCGAACAAAATCTGAATCCTAAATTTTGTATTTTGCTGCAAGATCACTTAATTTTGGAGCGGTTTAGACTGTCTTCAACTATTTTCCCTTCATTTCATTTTTCACCGTCTCTGACAACTATCTCTTTAAAAGAATTGATATAGGAAAAGAAGAGAGAATCCCTTTTCGAAAGTAATAGAAAAGAGAATCCATTCTGAAAGGAAACAGTGAAAGGTGAAAGGAATTTGTTGGAGCCATAAAGAAAACAAGATTTTCTTCACGATCAGAATCCCGCTCACGAAGGAAAATGGTTGGAGGCAGTCTTACCGCTCTTTGGTGATTTTATTTTTTAATTTGAATTTTTTTTACCGGTTTTACGGAACGGTTTCCTGTGCCATAGCCCGCCGGTAGGAGCAAATTTCGTGAGATTGTGAAGCCTGATGAGGTGCGGTACGTGGCTGCCGTGCTCGCTTGCGCCTCTTTCCAGCATCATCCATGCCCTACACCTCTCCAAGCTCCGTACATGCCTCATCTCTTCCGCTATTCAGATGCCTGCACCTCAAAGTCCACTAAGACCATCTTCAAAGGAGTCCTGTCCCGTCACAAAGTGAATATCGTTCTTTTTAACGCTCCAACAGATTCTTTTCGCCGTTCACTTTTAGAAGGGATTTTCTTTTATATTCCCTTCAGGAAATGATTTTCTCTCCTTTTTTTAGTATTATTTCCTTCGAATAGATGCTGTTGAAGGGATGCTGCTTTTACATTTCCTTCAGAAAATAGTTTTCTCTCCTTTTTTCATATTATTTCCTTCAAATGGATGCTGTTAAAGATGGTGACAAATAAAAGGAACGAATATAGGGCAAGAAATAAGAAAAGAAACGAAATGAAAAAAAAATGGTGGGAGATAGTCTAAGATGTGCCCATCAGGACATGGTCACATGGCATCAACCCAAGACTCGGTGAGCAAACATCATCACATCGAGAAAATGGTTCATGAGAGCTACCAGGTTTTAACTTACCGTTTGGCACTAGTTACTGGTTACTAGCCGTTACCTCGGTTAGGTGATAACCGACCGGTTACTGTCTAAATTCAAATAAAATCGAATAAACGTTACGAATATTTTTATAATTTATTTGAATTCGCTTGATCCTAAAATCAGTAACCGGTTGGTTTACACTACCAACCTGACTTGGGAACCCACGGTAACGGAGCAGTTATCGTCGGTAATGTGAACCCTGGAGCCTACCAAAGGGCGGAGAGCAAGTAGGGAGGAAATTAACAAGTAAGCAAAGTCAAATAATATATTTAAAAAAAAAAAATAATACCTTATTTGAGACCACCATATCTGTAGAACACTAAAATCTAAATCACAAGGTCAAAACACAACATGGCCAGGTGACACCGAAAAGGGAGAATTTGAAAATAGAGGTTCTCAAACAAAACATAACCCTGTACTGTCAGGCACGATTATTTGGGAGCGAAAAGAAGACAAAAAAACATACAGATGATTTGCGTATCCTGTATAGATGTCTCCACTATAAAGTGAGGGCACAAATAGGTGAAAAAGAAAAAAAGTAACCTCCCTAGTTTCCAACATCTTCTGGCTGATTTAGTATTCTAAAGATAAGAAAGAACGAAGGGGGAAATGTAGCCATTTGCTCCACAGGAAAGGTACAAAATTTGTGCAGCGTTACACAAAAAAATTAGGTTAATTAGCCACCGTACAGTTGATGATTCACAAATTTGCTATATAAAGTTAGAATCATAAAAATGTCAATGCGGAGTCTAAGAATTTGTATTAATGCCATTCTAGGACAATATTGCCCCTTCCTCTTCTCAAAAATTACATATGCTCTACCCTTCTCCTTTCTCCACCTTCCTCAGTTGTGATGAGCTCTAGCCTTAGGGGGTGTTATTTTGGGCTTATGAGCTCTGACTTATTTGTCTTATCTCCAACTTAAGAATTTTTCGAGGTGGCCTCGAGAGTCGGATGGCCATGAAATTTAGGATTTAGGGAGCTTTTAGACTCGCCTCTGAGATAAAAATAAGCAGTTCAAAAGTAATAAAAAAGTCGAGATGAGTCAATATTTGTCGAGATAAGTCACGAAAATTTTGTGACTTATCGACTAATATTGACTCATCGATTTTTTATTTTTTGAATCTGCTTTTATTTTTATCTGCAAGTCTAAAAGCTCCCTAAATCCTAAATTTCATGGCCATCCAACTCTCGAGGCCACCTCGGAAAATTCTCGAAGTTGGAGATAAGACAGATAAGTCAGATTAGATAAGCCCAAAAGAACAGGGTCGTGTGCCAACTACCCGAGCTCCGGACTGTAGCCGGTGAATTCCGCTGGAGAGCCGCACGCTACTTTATGCTCTATTCCTCTCTTCCTCGTGCTCTCTTCCTCCCTGCTCTCTCCTCCGCCGAGTACTAGCCCTCATCGAGCTCCCTTTCTTCCTCCCATGTGCCCTCTCCTTTGTCGCCTTTTCCTTGTAAATGCAAACTAGACCACACAGGCAATTAAGCAACTGAAATCCTCCGAGGCAAGAACAAGAACAAAATGCAAACTATTGCTTGTCAGCTTTGGTTTGCATTTACATGGGTCTTGGTCTCTTGGACTAGCTTCCAAAGCTTTGCCCTATCAACCGTACTACAGATCTCCGTACCGAAAGAAAAGTATGCGGCTCCATGCACCTTCGCAATCACCCGATTTGGTCCAAGATTTGTGCTTAGTCCCACTCTGCCTTCACATGTTCTTTTTTCACTGTAACGTCCTCTTATTTTATTTTTACAGACATAGTACATCGTTAATTCACAATAGAAAAAAAAAGAAATTAATCAAATTAAATAAGGACTATCTAATTAGTTCTAATCCTAGACCATGACCCTGTTGAATTGCGGTCAAACCCAACACACCCAGGCCTAAGCCGAAACCAACTGCGCACGGCCTCCACGACCTGAGCCGCCGCGGGCTCCAAAACGAACTCCCTTAAACACGGATGATTATCTCCAACCTCCCCATATTAATCCCGTTTCCAGTAACCATCTCTACCCAAGACTCCATCCATCTACTACCAGCCGCAACGCAGAGCAAGGGGAAGGGAACGAGAAGCCGCGGGACGCTGTCTTCTTCGCCATAGGGGAAGCTATGCAGGACGAAGCCGCCCACCGCCGACGCCGAGGAACTGCCGTTCGTTGTCGCTAACGCCAAAGGGTGAGGCCATTGCCGCTGTCGCCTTCTTCGTCGTGGAACGCCGGAAGCGACGCCCGTTTTGTCGCTAAGCCGCATGGCGACGCAGACGCGAAGCCGACGCTGTCGGCGCGCTGTGCCGGCCGAAAGCATCTGGAGCCGCCAACCGGTCACCGTTGCCGCCGCCGGCTCGTCGCCGCTGCGTCGCACCGCTTCAGTGTTTCGCCGCGCGCTTAGCCGACGCCATCGCTGCCGGCGGTCGCGCCACCGCCGGCTGAATGCGCCGCCGGGAGCCACGCCTCGCCACCTTGCCACGCCGCCGCTTAGCTCCGCATGCAGCCGACGCCGCCGCCGGATCCGTGGACGCACCGCCGTCCCAGCCGAAGCAGCCGTCGAACGCCGCCATGCTGCAGCCGCCGCCGCGCAAAAGCCACCGAGTCGCCGCGCCGCGCGGAGTTCGCCGCAACGATCACGTGGGCGTCGCGCCGCCTTGGGCGCAGCACTGAAGCTTCTAACGCGCCGTCGCCGGAGCCGTAGCCGGAGCCGCCGCCGCCCCCACCTCCTCTCTCTTTCTTTTCCCTCTCTCTTCCTTCCTCACTCTATTTTTCCTCTCGATGCGTGCTGAAGCAGAGCCAGAGCAGTGGCTCTTCATATCTCTGGTCAAAGTTCCTCTCTTTAATATCTCTGGTCAAAGAGACCAGTCAACCCCGCGGTACTGTTCATATGAACAGTGCACCTTCGCTATTTTGTATCTCACAAATCACAACTCTGTTTCGCGCGAAACCAATTTTATTGGTTTAATTTCACACTAATCTACCTACTGTTATATTCTTGTAATTTTATATGTATTATTATTTTCTGGTTATTTATTGCTTGTGTTCTCGTTGCGCATGCGTAGACGTGGCGGGAGCTGATGGGGAAGCCGACGTTGTCACTGATCTGCAGGACGAACCGTCGTATTCCGACCAAGGCAAGTTAGAAGCATATCGCTCCTATTTTTTTTTTGCAATGTTTTTATTAGATGTTTAAATGTGCATGCTATGTTTGTAATTAATTTACATTACATACTTGTGTAGCTAAGTCCTACCATGTGTTAATCATCAATTAGCGCATATTACTGTTCATTGCTGCCCTAGGATTAATATTATGTTTTAATTAGGCCAAGTTGATGTTTCGCTATGTTGCTTAGCATGAATAGGGGTATCTTAGATAGGAATTATATCATTTGGGCTTATGGTGCAAAATGAGGCAGCGGGAGGCTGTCGGGGTTTTTAAAACCAATTAATCCACTAAAAGCAACGTGGCGTGAGTTGACCTGGGGTGGATTGTTAGTCTGGCCGGTTGCGTGAGGCACTTTCGGGTGTGCGGTAGCCGCCTCGGTCGTCTAAGGACCGTTCCATTCGGTGGAATGCCTATTCCCGCATAACAGTATAGCCATGGGCGCTAACATGGTAAGGCCTTAGCTGACTAGCTTGGAAAGCTTAGGCTTGAGTGTGTCACTTGGAGGTGTGGATGTGGCTAGCTACCACTGCAGACCTGCAAGGCGCAAGAGGGGGCCACTGGCTTGGTGGGAGGCTGCCAGGGGGTGAATCCTTAGCGGGCGGGCTCAAGTCTAGGTGGACCTTGTTAAAGGCTTCGTTGGGGTCTCCGAAAGATGATTCCATCCCATGGGTAAAGTGTACCCTCTCTGCAGAGATTAAACTATCATGATAGCCGTGCTCGCGGTCAAGAGCGGGCGTGGAAAAGATCCACTGGTGTAGTCCCATGGGTTTTTAATAATCTAAATGATGTAGTGGGTTGGTAGTGAGTGTCAGGCAGTGAGTGCCTTTCGGTTTACGCCGTGAGGGCTGTTTTTGTGTTAAACTAATAAACAATGGGTCATTAATTGAACTTAAGTTCCAACTGCAGTTTTCCAACTATTAGGGAAAGTTTATAAAATTGGCTTTGAGCAAAACAACCCTACCCTGTTCTTGTATCCTGCATCATATATATAAGGACCTTGCTTGCGAGTATTCACGTACTCACCTCGCATATCACGCTGGGTCGTTTCATTCCAACGAACAGTGAAGAAACCGAAGAAGTTGCCTTCGACGCCGAGTTCGACGTGGACAATCAAGACTACTAGCCACGACTCCCGGTCAGATGCCTGTGGCGTTTGGATGGGCGCCTCGACGCATTTAATTTACTTCCGCTTTATATCATTTATTCATTGTAATAAATGGCGCACTCTGCCCTACTGTATCGATGTTAATTTCAATGTAATAAGCGTACGGTGCTGTTTATCATTCTGTAATACTGTGGTACCAGCTTGATCCTTGGGACTGGTACAGAAGCACAGAGGGGTCCGGCCTGCATGGCCGGGTTCCGACATTCACCCCCTCGAATTTTAGAAAAAAAACGATCGAGTCCTTCTTCCTCTTCTCTCCTCTCTTCTCCGAGCCATCCATCCTCCGGGGGCGTGCGCTTGAAAGTGCATATAGGCACTTAAGTGATTTTGGTGATTAATGACAAACACATATAATGACAACTATTTGTAAATGACAAATTTATGTAAATGCTTGGCTAAGTAATTGCTTAGTGACAAACCTCTAATATGACTGTGCTGCTATGAGACTAACATGTTTATTGCCAAGTTGAATATTAGTCTTATCTATTTAGAGAAAATATATGACAAGTGAACAATCTATCCATTCTAATAAGGTAAGTCTCGCATATAAAAATAGGATGGGTAAGCAAAAAAGAGGTATGCAATCTCGGTAATTTTATATATATATATATTCCTCTTGTGCAAGTGCATAGTGAGCTCCAAGTAACATATTGATTATATATGTGCACATTGGTTGATGTCATATCTATTTGTGCATATATATCCATTTGAGTTCAATACATGTCTTGCTTTTAATATACATATCTTAACTAGAGTTAAACTTCACATTGCCATGACTTAACTTGGTACATGCATGCTTTGTTTGTATATCTTCTTATACACATCACTTAGTGGAGTTTAATCTAGATTGTTCCACAACTTCACTTTATCTTGAATATTATTTGTACATGTATAATTCTTGTATATTCTATCATGTGCTCCATTTTAATAAAGATTGTGGTACTTGCCATGGTTTAGTTGATTTATCATATTGGCAATTATCTTTCTAGTGCATCTAACTCCATTACATATTTATCATGATGCACTTAGTAGAGATCTTTTCCATGTCAAGTGTTTCCGTTTAATATTGTGCTTATTTATATGAAACACTTGTTATACTTAATAGCTCACAAACATCAATCTATTTATATCTATTGAGCTTTTGGACTAATATCTTTCATGAGTGGTTTGGAAAGAATTAGGTCCCGTGAGTATGTGTGATGACCAAGGTATGTTAAAGGATGACGATTAAACTAAGGTCAACAAGACGGAGGTGTCACCAAGAGTTGAAGACTAAGTCAAGATCAATTTGGCGTGGAAATCATCGGGAAGGATGATCAAGTCAAAGTTGATAGGACGAGAGTCTCATGAGGTGCATCGAGTCTAAACCGAATTTGAGAAAAGTTTCAATACCAAAAACCTAGAGTTGGTCATTACAAACAATTTTTATATTCAAAAGATTTTCAAATGACCAATGTTTCTCAAGCTATGAGGTTTTGAAACTTGCCGAAAAACTTGCTTTGACAAAAATACCAAATTCTAGCACTTAAGTGAGTTTTGCCACTTGAGCCAATTCTTTGATGTAAATTGGCTTGGAAGGGTATTTGAGACTCTTGTAAACCATTTGAAAACTAAAATACCATTCTCATGCTCATTTGGCAAAATTGGTGAGATTTTTGAAAAATGACTTATCCTTCAATTATAAAGCTTATTTTGGTAAAGTCTATTTCCAGATATTGTGAATGATCTCTACTAGTTGGAAATTGCTCCAAATAACATTTTTTTCAAAAATGTTTGAAGCCATTAACAACTCATCTAGATATCACTCTCTTCTCTTTTACTAAATACCACTATGATCTCTTTTGGTTTATGTTCTTTAAGTGGTATTTCTTTTCAAAGTAATATCTTTCCAACTACCTATCTTTCATCTCTAATGCCATTTGGTCGATATAAATAGTATCTGTAAGGTAGTTTATGTCTTGATCTCGATCTCGACATTTAGTCACTCATATCTAATTCTTTCTTACTTCCGTAAGACATTTTTGCTCCTTATATCTTTCTTACTTTAAATGGTATCTTATCCTCTTTATTCTTATCTCAAAATGCTTGGAGAGGAAGATTAGACATAAAAGAAGCTCAAAAGCAAGAAACATCAAGATTAAGGATTTTAGGGAGATAATTTGAATGATCTTTAGAGAACCCTTTGTGTAAGGGGAGCTCATTATTTCAATATTAGGCTCTATATGTAAAGGGCATTGAAACTGATTTTATTCGCCATGTTTATTCTATTGTGGCCTTGTCTCTTATCCATTTTATGCCACATTAGAATATTTTGTTATCTCTTTTTCTCATTTGTATTTGCTCTTGCATTATGACTTCATAGTTAAATTCTTATCAAAAAGTGTTAATTTTGATCAAATCAGGTTAAATGTGTTTGCCTATGTATTTTAACTGCTTTTTACCAAATATACCTTGAATAGATATATAAAGTGTACATTTGGCTTTATAAGAATCTTGTATGATCTTGTTTTTGATTTAAATTGTATATTTTCCTAAAACAAGATCCATTGTGCTTTTGAAAAAATGATCAGTACCAAACTTTTGAGGTTGGCTATTTCAAACAATTCTCTAGTTCAAAGTTTCTCAAAAATCCCAACCGTTCAAAAGTTATGGCCTCCTTAAACCATATTTGACATATACTTGCATAGAGTTGAATTTGAAGTTTTGAATGGATTTTCTTGTGATAAATGGATTATAAGTGTATATCTAATTCATATGGAGCCACAAAAGTGAAAGTTTTCATTGAAAATATTTTTATTTGCATTTTGAGGATTTGGTAGAAATCATGTGTTTTCATTTGTCTCTATTGCATCTTTCACCATATTTCTCAAAAGAAAATTGATTTATTAAAATTCTTTTGAAAAACCTACTCTTGCATCTTAAGTTAAAATTTGTAAATTTCCAAATTTATTTAAATTTATTTGCAAGATTGTTGACTTTATTTGACTTAGTGTCAAAATCAAACCTCCAGTGCCCCTATTGACTTAATTTTTGATTGGAGTGTGATCTTTGAGAAATTCCACTTGGATTAGTCTCTTGGATGTTCATGGAACATTTCTGCAAAATTTCATGGCTATTGGATTTCTTTTGATCAAGTTTTCACTTCATTTCAAAATGTTCAGCTTGCTGAAATTTTCAGTTTCAAGCTGATTTTAGGCTGTTTTGTGATTTTTGTATCTCCATAAGCTTTCATAATTTGAGGAAAATATAATAATGAGTTTTGACACTCTATAGTTGATCTACGTGGACAAATTTTCTCAGATGTATTGAACCATGTTTGTATATTCTTTAGGGCCTGTCAAAAAGCTTAAATGGAATGTCAAATCTGAATTTTTCAGCACCATGCACTTTTGAAATCTTGCATCTCTTTGAATGTTTTGAGTATTTCTTTTGATGAAAACTAAGCTAACTCAAGTCATAGCTTTGTGATTCATCTAAAATCATTTGGGAGCTTGTTTATTCAAGTTTTTCATCCTCTGGATCATTTTAAGCAAGATTTTCTTTTCTCGAAACCTTCGGTTTAGATTTCATTATTTTCATATTTTTAGGGTTTTCCTTTGCTCAAATGGATTTTTGGCCTTCATAGCTCTCGAACAGAATTTCGAGACGGGTCTTTTTCGCGTTGATGACTTTGCATTTGAGCGATGGTTTAAGAGGTAAAATTTGTTTTGTGTTGCTGCTCGCATGTTTTGAGAATTCTAATTTGGAGTTTTAGCAAGCCTTTCAAGGTGAAAACTAAGTGAACTTATTTATTACTCCAAGCCTCAAAGTGGAGCATATCTATCCAAGTTTTCACTCCAATGAAAGTGCATCTTTTGCCTAAGTTATTTCTAGAAATTGGATTTAATTGCATCTTAGCCTTAAAGTGATTTCTCTTTTGTAAACCGTGGAGTTTATTATAAAAAGCATGAAATTTCCTTTGTAAGTTTGAGAATGAGCTTAAATGTGTTTTATACATTGTCTCTTTACGAGCGGATTTCAAGAGTTGAATTTGAATGTGTTTCAAATATTTCTTTTTATAAATATTTCAAATGGTAAAAATTTTCATTTGGTAACAAATCTTTCAAATGGTACAAATATCTTTTCAATTGGTGTCATTGGATTCTTTCTTTTTTTTACCTAAATCTTGGATATAATTGGTGTCATATCTTACCTAGATTTAGGGGGAGCTTAATACTATTGCTTTATTTCTAGCTCCTTGCTTTTATTTTGTTCTCTCTAATCTTTTTATTAAGTGTGCTATCAAGGGGAAGGAAAGATATTTCTTAGTAGATCTTTGGATGATTGATGACTAAGGGAGAATTCAAACCCCAAATGGATAACAAAGACTTATTATGGACCTTTTCGGGATTAATGACAAAAGAGAAAGAATTTATGAACTTATCAATTGCCTCCTAATCGATTGACAAAAAGGAAGGAAATGTTTGAAGAAAATGACAAAAAGGAAAGAGAATGTTTGTAAGTATGATCTCTTATTCTCTCCCAATGTTTATTGTAGTGCTAAATAGCTTCATTTTGTCATTTGGTGCAATTGATAAAAGGTTTGTCATAAATCACCAAAAAGGGAGAGATTGAAAGTGCATCTAGGCACTTAAGTAATTTTGGTGATTAATGATAAACACATATAATGACAACTATTTGTAAATGACAAATTTGTGTAAATGCTTAGCTAAGTAATTTTCTAGTGACAAACCTCTAATATGATTGTGTTGTTATGAGACTAACATATTTATTGCCAAGTTGAATATTAGTCTCATTTATTTAGAGAAAATCATATATGTCAAGTGAACAATCTATCCATCCTAGTAAGGTAAGTCTTACATATAAAAATGGGATGGGTAAGCAAAAAAGAGGTATGCAATCTCGGTAACCTTATATATATATATATATATATATATATATATATATATATATATATATATTATTACATTCCTCTTGTGCAAGTGCATAGTGAGCTCCAAGTAACATATTGATTATATATATGCACATTGGTTGATGTCATATCTATTTGTGCATATATATCCACTTGAGTTCAATACATGTATTGCTTGTAGTATACATGTCTTAACTAGATTTAAACTTCACATTGCTATGACTTGACTTGGTGCATGTATGCTTTGTTTGTATATCTTCTTATATACATCACTTAGTGGAGTTTAATCTAGATTGTTCTATAACTTCACTCTAGCTTGAATATTATTTGTACATGTGTAATTCTTGTATATTCTATCATGTGCTCCATTTTAGTAAAGATTGTAGTACTTGCCATGGTTTAGTTGATTTATCATATTGGCAATTATCTTTCTAGTGCATCTAGCTCCATTACATATTTATCATGATGCACTTAGTAGAGACCTTTTTCATGTCAAGTGTTTCCGTTTAATATTGTACTTATTTATATGAAACACTTGTTGTACTAAATAGCTCACAAACATCAATCTATTTATATCTATTAAGCTTTTGGACTAATATCTTTCATGAGTGGTTTGGAAAGAATTAGGTCCCGTGAGTATGTGTGATGACCAAGGAATGTTAAAGGATGACGGTTAAACCAAGGTCAACAAGACGGCGGTGTCCCCAAGAGTTGAAGACTAAGTCAAAATCAATTTGGCGTGGAGATCATCGGAAAGGATGATCAAGTCAAAGTTGATAGGGCGAGAGTCTCATGAGGTGCATTGAGTCAAGTTGGACAAGGTGAAGGCGTCATCAATCTTTTGGTGAATGTCATCATGCATAATGAAGAAAAAGACGACAAGTGACTATCCTAGACTTGTATTATTTTTTATTTAATTTGAGTCTAAGGATTGCCATACTATTAAGAGAAATACGATGGAAAATGACTTTTAGATGTGTCAAGTGTTCAAGTGATCCATTCTTGTGAAACTTAGTTGGAAAGTGTTGTTGGCGCATGATGCACTTAGTAGAGACCTTTTTCATGTCAAGTGTTTCCGTTTAATATTGTACTTATTTATATGAAACACTTGTTGTACTAAATAGCTCACAAACATCAATCTATTTATATCTATTAAGCTTTTGGACTAATATCTTTCATGAGTGGTTTGGAAAGAATTAGGTCCCGTGAGTATGTGTGATGACCAAGGAATGTTAAAGGATGACGGTTAAACCAAGGTCAACAAGACGGCGGTGTCCCCAAGAGTTGAAGACTAAGTCAAAATCAATTTGGCGTGGAGATCATCGGAAAGGATGATCAAGTCAAAGTTGATAGGGCGAGAGTCTCATGAGGTGCATTGAGTCAAGTTGGACAAGGTGAAGGCGTCATCAATCTTTTGGTGAATGTCATCATGCATAATGAAGAAAAAGACGACAAGTGACTATCCTAGACTTGTATTATTTTTTATTTAATTTGAGTCTAAGGATTGCCATACTATTAAGAGAAATACGATGGAAAATGACTTTTAGATGTGTCAAGTGTTCAAGTGATCCATTCTTGTGAAACTTAGTTGGAAAGTGTTGTTGGCGATGTCGGAAAGTGAGAGTTGTAGGTATCCCTTACCTCCTTGTGAATTATATTTTATCCTTTGGGATTTGAGAAGTAAGACCTTGTTGGTTGTGTAGCTCTCGTTCTTAACTTTTCATAGAGTCTAAGATTACCCAAAACGGAGTCCGGAGTTAAAAGTTATGTCCGTTTTCGTCAGGGTGTGCAGTGGCTATTTTCAGGCCTCGGATTGTTCAATGTTTTATATCGGACTGTTCGATATAAGCATAAATCAGACTGTCCAATTTCTCAGAGTTTGGGGTTCTCTGTCTGGAAATAATTTTCTGTTCGGACTGTCCGATGTTTTGTATCGGACTGTCCGATATAGCCTAAATCAGACTGTCTGAACTTCCAGAGTTTGGGGTTCTCTGTCTCGACTTGATATTTTGTTCGGACTGTCCGACCTTTGACCCTCGGACTGTCCGATATTGCACAGAACTGTCTGTAACAGTCAGATCCGTGAAAGCTCCTATTTAAAACCCTCCCTCTCCAAATAGCCGTTGTGAAGGCTGTGTGCAAAGGTGTGTCAAGGTGCCTCCCCTTGTTCTTGAGCCCCCATAGCACCCCTCCACTCTAGATCTTAGTGATCCCTTTTTGAAAAAACGGGTTGGAAAGAGTTGGGAGAAGAGATTGAGTGAGAATTGGAAAAAGGGTAGGGAGGTGATTTCTTTGTGGATTTAGTGTGTTCTTGAGCCCTAGTGACCTCTCCACTCTTTGATCTAAGTGATCCTCTTAGTGAGAAGGGTTAAGAAGAGTTGAGAGGAGGGATTAAGCAATATTGGACCTTTGAGTACTTGAGTTCATCTCCAAGTTCGTTCTTCGTGGCATTTGTTACTCTTGGAAGTTGAGAACTCCTAGACGGCTAGGAGTTGGTCACGAGTCACCAAACTTTATGTGGTGTGCTGTGAAAGGTTGTGAAGGCCGGTCTCCGCCTCCGAAAGGAAAGGAACCACCGAGTAAACCAAGGAAGCTTTGTGCGGACTTAGTGAGGAAAAGGGTTGAAAAAGACCCCGGCTCAAGTGTGACCGAGCCACCTCAACGGAGACGTATGATCCCCTCAAGGATCCGAACTTCGGAAACAAACATCGATGCCTCTCTCCGCTCGTGGTTCTCCATTTCTACTCTCAAGTTTGATTTACTTGCTTATTTTACAATTGAATTGATTATCTTGTCTTATGTGATACTACTACAACTATACTTGCTTGTAAACTATCTTCGGTGCAGGTGGTATCCTTGAATTTGTGAGATTTGAATTGAATTCAATGTTCTCTGTTTTCTGTGCAGACCGGACAGTCCGATACTTGCCTCGAACAGTACGATGCTCATTAGACCGTCCGACCCTATACCATCGGACTGTCCGATACAGCTTCCGCAATTAACTTTGTTTTTTGTTTTAGAATTTGTAATCGTCGATTCACCCCCCCTCTAGGCGACATCCCGGTCCTTTCAGCGCTTGAGCTGCCGCCGCACCCTCGCACCACCGATGGGTGGTGCCTGGTCGCCGGCGGCCGCACCCCTACAGGGTGGCCACCTCAGAGGAGGGAGGAGGAGAGACAAAGGAAGGAAGAAGAACCCAATCGCTTGAAATCCAAAAATTAAGGGGGTTTTTGTAAAAGAGCATGTGAGAGGAAGTGAGGCTAAGCACAAATCTTGGAACACAATCCGGTGATCGTATATTGAGCCATGTAATAGGGAAAATTCCACTTTGACATGTAAATGGAAACCTGACCTCACAAGCAACTGAAATCCATGGTTCTTGGACCAGCTTCCAAAGCTTTGCCCTGTCAACCTTGCTTCAGACCTCTCTGTACTGGAAGAAAAGTTTTGAGGCAACAACACCTAGCTGTGATCTCCCTGGAATCGATTTCTTTGTATGAACCGCTGATCCAGAGAAGGAGCCTGTCCTGGTTACTGCAAACACAACCCTCTCAATCGTCAATCCTTGCAGCTGACTACCCTGCTAAGAAGCTCGCATGCTATGTGTCAGATGGTGGAGGAGCACTGCTCACCTTCGAAGCGATGGCTTGAGGCGGCAAGATTTGCTAATATTTGGGTGTCGTTCTGCAGGAAGCATGACCACAATACTGTCTTCTTAGACGTCAACATGCGTGCTCTCGATGGCCTGCAAGGGTTCTTTCCTCGTTCATCAAGCAATCTTTCTTCTCTGTTTCGGCAGGTACTGCAAAGGATAGCATACCTCAACATTGGCATTCATCCCTTCACATCCTTCCTCATTGTCTAGTGCTTCCTTTCGGCAATCTCCCTCTTCTCAGGGCAGTTCATTGTGCAAACACTCAATGTCACCTTCCTGACATGCCTACTTATCATTACGAGCGGTCACACTTTGCCTCCTGGCCATGTTGGGGATCAAGTGGTCTGGGATTGCACTCGAGGAGTGGTGGCGAAACCAATGGTTCTGCCTCATTGGTGGAACTAGTGCTCACCTGGCTTACTGAAAGTTGTT
Source organism: Olyra latifolia (assembly GCA_036346145.1). Lineage (NCBI taxonomy): Eukaryota > Viridiplantae > Streptophyta > Magnoliopsida > Poales > Poaceae > Olyra > Olyra latifolia. The sequence goes on along the minus strand of CM070523.1, from coordinate 3,645,982 downwards.
GCAGGGATTGAGATTTCATTCACACTCACATCAACACAGGTGGGTAACGATGCGGGGGATGAATTTGCAGAACTATACGTAGTAAAGTGGACTTCGTTGATGCTACCACCCCTCACCATCATCACGGTCAACCTTGTTGCCATTGCTGTTGGCTTCAGCCGAATGATTTATAGCACGACACCACAATGGAGCAAGCTTCTTAGAAGAGGCAGGACGCCCACAATTGTATACGTCTGGTCTGGACTACTTTCCATCACTATCTCATTGCTCTGCATTTCAGTCGGCCCTCCATCAGCAGCTTTGGTGGGTGGTTCTCTTTCCCTTAGCTTTGCGGACTCTTCCTTTATTTCCTTTATTTAGTACAGGCGAGTCAGTACCCTCAAGTAAACTCTCTCTCTTCATACCGATCGAGTGCTAAAGCCCTATCCTATTTTTGTTCGATCAAAGCGAAATAGTGGCTTGGCTGCCCGATGCTTAATTCTCCAGGTTCGGTTTATCCACGCTTTGTTTTTAGATATTGGTGCTCAATGCTTGTAACTGCCACTCTTCATAAATAGCTTTAGCTTGGGTTGAGTATGTACCCATAGGCTTGTTTATTAGGCTGATCCAATTTGTGTTGAACCTTTATGGTTCCTACTGCTGCTCCATGGATGACATTGGAGTCTTCAGTTCCTAAGTTTAGGTAAAAGTTTAATCTTTTGTGTACTCAACATGTCATATGTGTGGATCTTTGAGAGGGGAGAGATTTACCAATGAGCTTATGTACCAATGTTTGTGTTGTGTTCATCCTGCAGATGTATATTAGCTGAGAGCTGGATGGATTGGATCGATCGCCCTTGAGTGAGCGCCTTATTTTTTATTGCATGCTGTGTAGTTATTCAGGTAATTTTGCAGTTAGGGAGGTGTTTCTTGATGGGCGCGATGATCTGCATTTGAGCGATAAAGATGGTAGCCGGCAAACTGATCCTCTTCAAGGAGCTATTTCTGCAACGCGAATATGATACATATATACATTTCTAGAGCACTGAAGCATTAGAGGAAGATGCATAGCATTTTTTAGAAGTTTTAGATTAGTTTAGTTTCCAACTCATCTAAACTCTATGAAGCTTTCAAAGACCAAGCTAGACGGCTAAAAGGGGTTGATTATACACAAAAAGGATCTTGATATTTTCTTCAACATCACACCTTAGAATCTAAATCAAATAATGAACCTTGTCTCAAATAGCTATAGAAGCTTTCAATAGCCAAAGCTAATCAAGAAACGCGGCGAAAGATAAATTCTGAGAGCAGAACAGAGGCTCGGCAAAACGGTCATAACTTCAAATTTGTAGCTCATATGGTCATGAGATTTTTATATGGAAGTTAGAAAACGAGAAAATAAAGAATCACCTTCATAGCATCACCAAGCAAAAAGATATAAAAATCACAAGGTCTGCTACTCAAATATTTCGAACTGCACAATAGGTCTTGGTAAAACTTTCACAAATCTCAAACCATGGCTCTAGGCCATATGAAAACTTTACTGAATGAAGATCTAGAAGTCACAGAGCTAACCCAATAGGAGTCACCTCCATCCAATATCTGAGCAAAAAGAAACAAAAATCACAAACTCTGCTGCATAAGAATTTTAGACTGCAATCAAAGGGTTACGAAAACTTCTATAAATCTTAAACTGTGGCTCTAGGCCCTATGATATTTTTATTTAAGTAGCTCTAGAAGTTAGAAATCCAACCCAATAAGAATCACTTTCATATCATGTGGAGAAAAAAGAAATAAAAATGATAAGCACTGCTACGCAGAAAGAACGAACAGACGAACTTGAGCAAGAAAAAGAAAGAACTTGATCTTCGTGTGTAAGGAACCGGATGCCCAAGAGAGGGGTGAATTGGGCTTCTCAAAAAAATTTCTTTTTACTTAATTTTACACATGTATTCAAAACTTAAACAAATGCGGAAGCTAAAAATCAATTCTTTTAACACAAGTAATATGACAATTAGAAAGCAAACGTAAAGTGATTGCACCAAATACACATAGGAAATCAAGATATAAAATTAGGTACAAGGAGAATATTATGAGGACTAAGCACTAGCTCAATGATATATAAAATCAAGTTTAATCTAAAAGCTAGTAGCAATCAACACATGGCAAGGGGCTAAATAGCACAATAATCATCTCAAGATATGGCAATGAATATATGAGCACAAAAAGTAACCACAAGTGACACGAAGATTTTTTTTCCTAGTTCGGAACCAAACTTCTACATCCACGTTGAGGCAAATCCTTGCTCCTCACAAGGACTGGCTCTCGCTCGAGCTAACCGTCTCGTCTCCATTAGTGGTTGCTAGTTTCTTCCCTCCGGAGGTGGCAACCGCCAACGGCACACACAAACTTCGCTTGGGCCTTCTCACAAGCTCCGCTTGAGAAGATCACCAACGCATGACGCCTCTCACGTCATCTAGGTGCTCGCAAGAACCAAGAGTAACAAGCTTGAACCTTTTGATCACACCGGATCAAAACTCAAAAGTGATACACTAAGACACACTTAGACACTCACTAATGTCCAAGGGCTCACTCAATCTCTCCCAAGATGAGAATATCTCAATCTCACACTTCTTGACATCCCTCACACCTAGTAACTCATCCAAGGTCCAAAAGGCTGTAAAACTCGGCATAAAACCCTTTATTTATAGGCCCCAACCCAAGAACTAGCCGTTAGACATGAAAACTAGCCGTTACGGCCTCATCGGATTCAGTTCGGTGGCTACAGATCACTTGAGTTCGCTTCTGGTCTCCACCAGACTCAGTCCGTTTAGGAAACACACAAAAAACAGCTTCACCGGACTCAGTTCGGTCACCACCGCACCCGACTCAGTCAGGTGGAGTTCAGAGGCTGTACCACCTTGCAGAAAAACGACCATATCTCCTAGCTCCAGTGTCTGAATTAGGTGATCTTGGACTCTACGGAAAGTTAAGAACGAGAACTACCCAACCCATAAGGTCTCACCACCTCACACCCAAAGGATAGGAGCAGAAAATACAAATAAATTGAACCAACCCTAAAACTCCCCCTTTCTAACACCACCGACGCTTCTCTCTCTCTCCCTCTCTCTCTCTCACTACACACCTCCTACACCCTTGACACCGCACTTAGGCTCAACCTAGAGTTAAGGAGACTTAAAGTGCATCACTTGAAAGCTAGAAACCAATCCGATCAAAATGATCCGAACCCCTCTTGATAGTACGGCAACTATCCTACCAACCCGGTCTTCCAACCAATCACTGAGACCGGTAAAAGACTAGAAAACATCCTTAGCCCTATACTAACCATACCTTGGCCTTAAGCATCCTCTTGAAGTATGATATCCTCCATCAACTGCTTCACGATGCAATCACACTTGATATGATATCTTTGTCTTGTTAATTTTTTACTCGACCCCAAATCTTGATGATTTCTCCGTCCCACTGACCTCGACTCAATCATCCTCCTTAACGATCATCCCATCCCATCGGTGTCGACCTCATCATCAAACTTTGGTGATCCTCCCATCTTGTTGACTTTAACTTTACCATCATTCATTGATTCCTTCTCCTTCACTTGACGACTTTCTCCTAGTTGCAACGACGCACTTGCTTTATCAACCTTGACTCAATCCCAAAGCTTGATGACTTCTCGGTCCTGTTGACCTCGACTCGATCATCCTCCCTAATGATCATCCCGTCATATTGGTCTCAACTTTGTCATCAACTCTTAGCGATTCTCTCGTCTTATTGATCTCAACTTGGCCATTATCTCATCATACCTCTTTATCGTCATTCACTTTCAGATGACCTAATTCTCTTCACATCACCTCATGAAAGACATTAGACCCAAAAACTCAATATGAATGAATAAGTTTGATATTCATGAGTAATTAAGCACCACAAATATTTTATGATAAATATCACAAAGCATAGAAACACTTATCACATAATAACTCTCAAAAATGCATCTTGAGATAAACAAGAGACCTATATGCACATGAGAGATAGATACCAAAAGATATTTAAATTATTCTTCAAGGCATAACAATTAATCAATTCAATTAATCTCCAAACTTCACATATTGTGCACATTAATAAATATATATGAAAGACACATGTGCACTTAATCATTAAATCATATGCGAAGTAATTGATTCAATAAATGAGAGATAAATGTAATCATAAATCAATAAAGGAGACACCATAACATACATGATATACTTCACTTATGAAGTGCATATGAGAATATATAAGACAAGCATATATGCACACACATACTCAAGTTAAGCATGGTGAAGTCTATCTTATGGAATCACATGAATGATGGCAATATGATCATACATCCATATGTGCAAGCGATCAATCCATATGTCGAGCTCACAAGATAATTATGCATAAATAAATATGAGATGGAGCAATGTTGACGAGGATTGGGGGTATTCCCGTAATTACCCTAGGATGGCCCGGTCCCAAGCCATCCCCGAGCAAGACGAGCATCCTGAAAGGATTGCCCGAGATAAGCCATCCCTTGCTCGGGGCCCGAACAACGGGCGACCACGCACGGGAAAGATTCCCTGACCCCTTTCTACTGCTCAAACATCATCACAAGGAACACGCGGCCGCACGGGACGGACCTCGTTTTTCGTTCCCCGTAATAACTCTGCTGACGTCCGCCACAACTGCTATGTCCCGTCGCAGGAGCGTCGAAGACCACGACTACCTGCCCGGGTCTTGTTCTACTATTTCATCCCCTTTTTCCGTCATTGCGAGTGACGGAGACACTATTCTCGTATAACCCTCGCCAGGGAACAGCCTTCGTACCGCAAAATAATAAGTTATACACCCATTAGGCTAGGACACACGTCCATGTATAAATAAGACGTGCAGGTGCATAAGCGCGCGTGGAAAAAAGAACTAGAAAAACAGTACACCTCATTCAGGCCACGCACTTTCGACCACTACCAGGATAGGCGTGAGTTTCTCTACTCCTCGCTCCTGAGAAACTTGGGCATTCCTTGCTCGAGCTGCTCGAGAGCACCATTGTAATCTTCCCCCTCATTCACACAAATACAGATCACTAGACGTAGAGCTGTTACCTCCCTTCGAGAGGCCTGAACCAGGGTAAAAAAACGTCTTCTTTCTGGTTGTCTGATTGAGCCAGTCTTCTCACACGACTCCAAGGCTATAGGAACGGGGCCTGTTGACCCTCACTTCAACAAGTAAGCTCGACACCTCAGAGCCCCGTGCTCTCAACCGTCGACAAATGTGCATAAATATAATCATAGATTCGGAGGTCAACATACACTTGCACATGAGGAATGCAATAATAAATATGAGTGGGATACTGAGTAGCATGCCTCAATTTGCAATCTATCCTATTTGTATATGTGAGACTAAGAAAAAGCAACAATCAAGTGTTAGTCTCAATGAGATGATTAACACAAGACGTACCTTGCTAGAATAGATAGTTGTCCACTTGATATAATTGTTTCTCGATTAGAATGAGACTAAAGTAGAGCTTAGCATCAAACTTGTTAGTCCCATGAGAAGATTAATCACATATTAGAGGTTTGTCATTGGTAAGCACTAAATCAAACATTAAACCATAGTTACTATTTACAATATTTGTCATCAACTATGTTTGTCATTCAACAATAATTATTATTAAATATATTTTGTCATAATCACCAAAATCATAAAGGCTACTTAAACTTACTCCGTGTTCTTGATGGGTTACAAAATGATATAAGCATTATTAGCAACCTCTACACCTCCTAGATCAATAAGAAATCAATATGTAAAAGGAGAGGAGACAAAGAAACTAGTTGCAAAATAAAAAAGAAAGAAAACTAGATTAAACACATAGAACAAAACAAGACCTTTTTGTGAAACTTATCTTTATATTGCTTGGTTGGCTTTCTACAATCACACACAAATGGGCAAACCTCTCGAGGAGCAAATAATTCTGAAATAAAACCCGAACAAAGACTTGAGTGGATGCATTCCTACACCCCTCCTTATATAGCCCTTTTGAGTGCATCTCCACCCTTTAAGGGGTTCTAAGCTAATCTATTAAGTGTTAGGATTCACTCACTCCACTTCCAACAACCAGCCCCACATATGAAATTTACATGGGCCACACAAAGTGTTGACACCTAATTTTGGAGTTAGCTGATGTTCTGGAAGTTTCTATAAATCGGCTTGGGCTTAAGGAAAATACAGGCCGAAAACAGATGCAAAAGGTAAGTCCAAGTTGGCTGAAACGGATATGGAAGGAAGAGTCCCGGCCGGATTAATGGGGCATGAAGGAAAGTCTGGATCGGCTAAGTCCGAATATATTAGATAGTGTTAGGTAAAATAAGAATATAAAGATTGAGTCTGTATCAGTTATGAATAAAAGTCCTAGTTTAAGTTAGGGTACGATGGTTTGTATAAATACTTAGCCTCTGGGGCGTGTGAATCATCATCACATCAATACAATACATCTATTTTTTTACTTGTTCTTTACTTTTATCGTATTAGAGTAGTTTTATTGTATTTTGTTTTCGATCGACTTGTTGTGCATCGCCTTCCGATCGGCTTTAAGTTACAACCCCAGGTGAGTACTATCTCAGTTAAGTCCGATTTTCTCGCTTGGTTTATTGAAATACTCTCTTAGTTGATATTGATGTGCATCGCCGTTTGAACTAAGGGTTAGATTTTACCCTCTTTTTATTGATCAACACATTCGTTGGCAGTAGACTGTTTACCCTTCGTTCTATCGGCTTATAGCTTACTATTGGTCGATAGTCTGTTTACCCTCGTTCTGTCAATTAGATGATCCAATCGGATAGTTGATAGTCTTTTTACCCTCTTTCTACTATTTTGTTAATTTTATTGGTTTAGAGGTGGACTGTTTACCCCTTCGAATCTATTGGTTTAGATCCAATCTAAGCCGATAGTTTCGTTATCTTTTACCCTGTTCAGATATACTTCTAAGTGTTGCAGGTTCGTTATTATAGATCCAATCGGCTATCTGAAAGCTGATTGCATCTTCTCTTACCGATTGTAGATCAAATTGGCTGGCATGCATTGAACCTTGCTTCGTATGCTGTTGGAGATCCAACTCCTTAAGCCTACGTATGTCGACGTTGAAATTAGCTTTTTACATCAACATAAGGCCTATATGGGATTTACACAGACCTAAACAACACACTGCAACGAGCATGTCTTCATGAAATCTTTCATAAATGCTAGGCAAAGCACGTCTATTTGGTACCTGTTGGATCTTGCCCAGATGCCATAAAACCAAACTGCTTACGGTACTTTGGTATCGTCAGGGCACATGGTGAGCTGACAATGATAGTACATCAGCACCGTCTACCCTGAAACGACCCAGACCCATAATTTCCGTTGCTCATTTGATGAAGTTGTTTATTTTCTGGTGGTAAATGACTTCATGCTCCCATCTACTCATAGCCACATTTATTTGGTTTGTAGCAGAGAACAGTGGAAGTTGTCATTCCCCTCATGCTGCTTAATCTCGGTTTATGTCTAAACTCTGGAAGTGCATCATGCTTTGTGCTTAGATATGTAACCAGATTGAGTAATCCATATTAAGTTTATACACAGACCATTTCACCCCAAAAACCTAACCTGGTGAGAAAATTGGACAATTTACTTATACTTCCAACAATCCACTTGAATTTGGGGCCCTCTGTGGTTTACATGTGCGTATCTCTGTCTGCTTGGGTTAATGGCAATGTCAATTTGGTGTAACTTAAGATGATGGCAGGGATGCATTAGGATTCTATTTAGTTATTAGTATTCCTGCCCACCCTCTTCTTTGTTGCGCTAATCACAAGTGCTGGTGCATACTTTGGTTGGAAGCTGCAGGTTAGCGAGTTGGTTCCGATCAAGGGTAGAGTATGATTGAGATTGAGCATGCTTAGTTATGAATGGCTAGTCTATATCATATTGTTTAACAACTCTGGTGGTTGAACCGGATGGTGCCCTGATTGACATGCGAGTCATGCTGCTCTTTTCCTTTCTGGTTGAGATGACTAGATGAGTCATGGCGCTCTTTAGTATACCGGCAATCACTATGGCTTGCACCACACTCACCTTCTTGCATGATTACATATTTAGATTAGGTTAGATCAGATTAGTGTGTGTTCAACAATGTCACGGTCGATAAAACACTGAAATTTCTCTATTATAAAACCTCGTATATCCTTGGCACCATCTCTGTAGTGCTGCGAGGATCTATTTTTATTCCTTCTTTCTTCTCAATAAAATTGACACAAGTAGGGCACTTGGAGATACCAACATCTGTTTCATCTCTAGTGGCAGCGGCAGTCTTTATTCTGCTACCTGTTACTTTGCGTTCGTCCAATCTCTCCGTTCTGCACTCCTTTTTCAACACTTTGCCCTGGACCTGCCTGTTTGCCTAGGTTCGTTTTGTTCTTTTTGTGTTATTTTTTTGTTTTTAATAGATGCTCGATGCTTCCCACTCCCCAGTAGAAAAAGGAGCACTCACTTGGCTCTGTCATTGTCGACGAGGCGAATCAAAGAGGCCAATATTATCGGAATTCAGCTGGAAGAGAGGCGGGCCGTGGGCATGGGAAATTATCAAATTATGGGATGATTAAGGTTGGAATTTTAATCACACCAACAACGATATAATAGGATGATAGTATATTTTAGATCTAATTTTTCGTCGTGCAAAGGGCACAAAAATATACTATTCTTATATCCTTACGGTAAAAAAGATCCTGGTAGTATAAAAAATGGATGCCAATCTAATGTAAACCATTAAGGCTGAGATATAATGGATAGCTCGTATTTATTCGTTGCCGTTTCGTTTCGTGGACCTGAGTTCCTTTTATTAACTTATCCTTGCTCGCTGTTCATGTGATTGGACGGACGTCTCGCCCTCGCCGCTTTCTTCCTCTAGTGTTCTTTCTTTTTTCCTTGGAGAGAGAGGGATTGAGATGCCGATGAGATGAGATGAAACGACTTGGCCGTGTATTAGTTTATTAACATTAGCTAACTTTATCTATGTGTGTTCTTGGCCGTTTTCTTTTGGTCTTGTCTCTACTGCATGGTCGATGGGGCCTGTAGAGGTTCTCTCTTGTATCCGGGCAGACGACACACAGCAATTTGTTGCATCATCAGCCACGTTTCGTTTTTGGTGCAGCTGCTCATCGTCGCTGCCCAACAAACGGCGCTGCGCCGAGCTACTTATCGTCGTCTCGTCGGTTGCATGCACCGGCTCACTTGCTCCATTGAAATACTAGTAGCATAGCATGCTTGTGTACTTAATTAGAGTTGACCAAAAGATCAGACTCGTAGAGTTACTCGAGATCGGATCTAAGCCTAGCTCAAGCTCGAAAACTAAATAAGCTGAGCTTGAGCCCTCAACGAGTCCAACTGAGCCTAGCGTAGCATCAGCCTACTAGTCCCACCACCACCGCTAAACCTAACCTAATATGAAACCCTAGCCTAGCCCCATTCCCTCCTCCCTTCCACTCCTAGACTCCTCCAGTCGAGCTCGAGCCCACCAAGCTTTTATTGAGCCCAAGCTCGAGCCTAACATGAAGCTCGATTCCGATTTAAGTTGAGTCCAGCCGTGTTCGAGCCCAATCGAGCTCATGCCTAGGCGGCCTCGGCTTGAAACCATGCCTAGACTCAGCAGTGTGGGGATGATGACCCATCTGAAATTAAAATGAGGTACTATGGTACGTCCAAGCTTAAGCCTAACATGAAGCTCGATTTCGATTCAAGTTGAGCACGGCTTCGATCATGAAGCTCGATTCCGATTCAAATCGAGCCCAAGCCAAAGCGGTGGTCGAGCCCAACCGAGCTTCGGCAGCCTCGGACGATGACCCATCTGAAGATAAACGATGAGGTACTGCGGTACGTCGGATCCTGTTGTGCTTGCTTGCGCCTCTTTCCAGCGGCATCCATGTCCTTCACTTCTCACCAAGCTCCCGTATATGTTCACACATCTTCTCTTCCATCATCCAGATCCCTGCACCTCAAAGGCCAATATAATTTGTTCATCAACCCACGACTCGGGTGAACAAATAGCATCACCCCCCCATGTTAAGTGACACCTCGAGAGAATGAATCATGAGAGCCTAGCAAAGCGCCGAGAGCAAGCGAGGAAAATGACTAATCAGCGAAGTCAAATAATACCTTATTTGAGACCGCTATATCTGTGCAATCCATATCACAAAGTTCAAAACACAACATGGCCAGGTGACACCGAACAGGAAGGATTTGCGAAAAGAAGCCCTCAAATAAAACACAAACCTTTACCGTCGGCCACAATTATTTGGGGCAAAAATAAGACAAAAAATACATACCGATGATTTTGAGTATCCTGTACAAATGTCTGCTATAAACTGAGGGCACAGATACACGGTAAAAAAAAAGAAGAAGAAGAAAAAACCCTCTAGTTTCCAACTTCATCTTCTGGCTAATTTGGTATTTTCTACGGCTAAGGAAAGAACAAAGGGGGAAAAGGGAGCCATTGGCTCCACAGGAAAGGTACAAAATTTGCGCAGCGTTACACAAGGCGAACATGTACACAAAATTAAGGTGTGACTGAAGCATGTTAGTCGTCAGGGCGGTGAATCTCACCCATCATGATGCGGTTACTGTGGACCTTGAAGCCAAGAAGAGAAGGGTCAATCTGCTTTCCTTTCTTTGCTTTCTTCTTCGCGCCCTTACCACCTGGGCCACCATCTGCAGATTCGGAGGCATCGTATTGCAAGGGAGGCTTCTTTGTGCTCTTCAACATTTCACTGAATGAAGGACCGGAGGCATCTAGATTGGTAGGTTGCGGAATGCCGAAAGTCCCTGTATCTTTGTTGGTTGAAACAGGAGCTTCCAAGGCATGGACTACCGATGTGACATCCATCTTATGCTCTGCACAGCAAGATTATTAATCAAAGGTTTGAAAGCGAGAACACAGACTAGGATGAATTGTATGCCATAATGGAATCCTCCGATTAGATCAGAATGCTAAGACAGGGCTCCCAAAAAAAAAAAAACATCATTGAGCCAGCTATTCCCAAATGCTAGCGAGTAACAAGTGGCATTAATAATAGAGTGGACATACAGTCTATGACATAGACATATTTTTAATTCACTGAAAGTGAACTTCACCAAAGAGTAGTACCAGAAAAGTGTTTTAGGGATGTTCTCTTCAGCTTATCTTCTTATTTACTTCTAAGCTGAACTTCGAGAGCTTTCCGAGATAGCTTGGAAAGTCCGGTGCACGTCATTTGGCTCATATGTAAGAGCTCTAAGACGTGGTTTCGAGATAGAAAAAAAAGACTGCAAAAGCCAAAGCGTTTAACTTTTCGATTTGGAGATAAGAAGATAAGCTAAAGAGAACACACCCTTACACATTCCCATGCTTAACATTGACCTGACTGCAGCTATTACAGTTTCACTGCATGAAACAAATAGTTTGCATGAGGCGTACCATCAGAAGATGCATGGCCTGCCTTCTTGAGTCTAATGGCTGAAGACAGATCCATTGTTGCTGCCTGAGATGCTGCAGTGTGTTGGTTTGTTGTGCGCTTTAGCAAGGAATGAGAGCTCCCTTTTGAGATGCCAGGATCAACCCTGCATATGAAAAATAAATCACATATGATAGAAAGATTTGCACTGGAAGACTAACTAAAAGTGTTTACATGAAGCACTATGTGTACACTACAATAATAATTTAGACAAAAGCATCAAGCTGATTCCCTCGAGAGAGATGACAAAAACTGCATGGATATACATTAACATAGTGCTACAGAATCACAACTCTTGTGCAGAAAAAGTTTGCAGGGATGTGGGTTTACAAGCAATGGAAACCCTAAGAATCATTGTGCAGCTTAATAATAGCCAATGCCCTAAAGTAATTAAAAACCATGAGTTGGAGGTTTGTGCCAAATAAAATATTAGAATGGATATTTGTAAAGGGAAAAATGATCAACCAGGAAGTTCTATTGTAAGGTTCAAAAAAGGACACTTGAAAATAGAGTGGTGCAGCTACAAAGCTGAGAATGATACCAGTTGCCAGCCACATCGTCAGCAAAATCATTTTCATCGCGCACCAAGTTAGCACTAGAACCCTGTTTTTTAACCCTAGGTACATCATTGACATTCCCTACCAGTTGATTAGCCGATGCACTTCCACCCATAACATCTGACAACTCTCCCCTTTGAATATCGAGCATTGTCCCAGAGCTTGATCGAAGGCTCAATTTTCCACTATTCTCAATACTGTTAGATAAATTGTCTAGATTTGCTGATCCTTCATGTCCTGTTTTTGTAAAAAGTGACCTTTCTGCAAGTGAATCATCAAAAGACAGCCTATCCACAGGTGATATTAAAGGGTTATCAGCAGCAGTCTGCGCAAAGAGTAAAGATGGGTCTTTACGTCCAAATGATGTCTGCACAGGAACATCAGGAAAACCCCGAGATTGCTGTGATTGAAGAACCAATTTCTGATGGATTATATCACTCAAATCTTGTTCTGTGTTCCTCTCTTTGTTCATAAGCAATGCCCATGCATGTGGATTGTCAATGGGAAGGTTCATTTCCACATTCCTCCTCTGCTTCTCTGCTTCAGTTTGCAATTGGCTCATGCGTGAAGACTCTATCAGGTTATTTTGCAATTGGCCATTGGCATCTGACCAATGCCTTTCCAGCCTTCCCATGTGAGAACCAGAAAGTTGGTCCTGAAGCCTCTGTTGCTGGGGATGAACTCCTGAAGGAAGCATAGGCACTTGGCCCAAAGAATACAAATCGCCATGTGTTTCTAACTGACCAAGGCCATGATGACGCGCTAGGGCATTTACAACATCTTGATTTGGCATAGGAGAGCCAACAGGTAAAGAGCCAGATCGCTCAAGGGAGTGGATACCTTGAGCTCCCCTATGCATCCGTTCATGCAAAGATAGGCTTCGGTCGAGATGGTCATGATGCTCCAAGGATGATGATCTCTGAAGGGATTGCAGAAGATCGAAATGAGCAAGTCTAGAGGCGTGGCCTTGGTTTGGGCTAGTTCCTGCATGAATAAACTGACCAGATTCATCCATTGGCCAGACCCCACTTAAATGTCTTTCTTCCTCCCTGCCTGCATGTTGTCGTAAAGCATTGGCCAATTGTTGTGATTGGAGTTGCTCATGGTGAAGGCCTAAAAGAAGTTGCTGATCCAAAGGAAGCATCTGTCTCTGATTTGAACGTGAGAGAACATCCAACATATCGTTGTGATGCTCCCTATGAAGTCCATGTCCAAATTTTGCTTGAATGAGTTGTTCAATAGCTGCATCATGCTGCCTTTGAAAATGATGGGGCTGGTGATGCAAGTCATTCAGTACTTGTTCCCGAAGTAAGACTTGATCGACCATGCTAGTTGGTCCGAAGTTTGAACTCTGCAACTGCTGCTGAAACATTTGCTCAAGAATCAGCTGCTGCTGCTGCTGCTGCTGCTGCTGCTGTTGCTGTAGCAGCTGGGCTTGGCGCTGCTGCAGTTGCCTTTGATGCTGCTCTTGCTGGAGCTGTTGGCGGCGCTGCTGTTGTTCAATCTCAAACTGAACTCTCAACAGATGTTCCACCTCAGGAACCGGTTGATTCATAGACTGTCTGAGTTGATGCAAAGAATCAAATACCTGCCCTCCAAATGGTCCAGGAAATTCCAAACTGTTACGAGCCATCAAGTGCTCCTGCTGCAGTTGCTCCCTTCGAATCTGTTGAAGGAGCAATTGCTCCTCTAAATTCAAATGATTTAGCTCAGGTTCAACTTGGGGAATTCGGCCTGAAACGGTTGCATCACTCATACTGTCCAGCCGCCCAAGGTTAGCAGGCCATTCATCACGCACAATGGGAGCTTCATTCATCCTGTTACGCTGGCCATGTCTAATGTTTACAGGTGGAATGTCCTTAGGGACCGTAGGCTTGAGATTTCTTCGCTCATTTACACCAAGTACATTCGATGAGAGAGGTTGTTTTGGATGCATCCCTTCCAGCTCAGACCAAAGTAAGCCAAGAGGACTCAGTTCACTCTCTCTCAGGGCATCATGCTGGGGCAAATTAGCTTCTCCCAACACAGAATGGGGATCACATGATGTCAACTGGAAATCTGCACGGTCATTATCGATATCCCGTAGAGATTGACCCATGCTGCTATTAGGCCTCCCAGTGTACAACACTTCTGCAATTAAGGATGGTAATTAAGGAAAAATAAGAATTAACCACAAAATAAACACGGAAAGGACAAAGGGTTGTGAAGAAAAAGATAATAACTAAAGATGAAGGGAACTAACCTTCAGCATCCTGACTCACTGTTTCAGGAATGTGCTGCTGGCGAATATCAGTGTTTGCTGCAACCTTTTCTCCTTCAGGTGATGGTAGCAAACTTGTATGCAACTTTACAGGTGCTTCATGGTTACCTCCTTTAGAATTAACTGTGTAATTTTCAGAATCCCATTTAGACACTTGATCACTCTTCCCAAAAGAACCAGTAGGAAGTGCATCTTCAAAATTATTATGTACAGAATCCGGAGATTCCGCACTTTCACCACCGGATACAGGTGGAAGAGATTGGGGCTTCTGTCCAAGGTGTGGCATGACTTCAGCAAGCGGGCGGAAAGGAGATTCATCTGGGGCTTGAGCTAAACGGACAGGCAACTCCAAACCAAAATATCCATCTTCATACCAGGAGATTATATCAGCACCCAGAAATGGACCCTGCACTCCTCCTTGGGGATCCAGATAATATAAGGTCAATTCTTCTGGAAAACTAGCATGGCCACTAGCTTTGTCTCTATCACTATTTTGGTACAGCACAGGGGCTTGTGGAGTATGGTCAATGTCTGATACATTAAACAGAGTATTAGAATCGTTGGGTAGCTTAGCACTAAGATCAAGATCTGCAGTTGACTTCACAATGTCAAATTTCATATCTTCCCGAATGCCAGAAAGCCCACATTGATCATTGGGTATATTCTCATCAGTGAGTTTCTTTGGTGGACTTGTAATACCACTTGAGAACATTCCTTCATTGTAGAAGGCATCCTTCTCCGAGATTAAAGCAGCAGATCCTTCATGACCCAACCCACTAAACGCTGCAGCACGCTTATCCTTATTGTCATCAATACCATGGGCCAGTTCTGAAACAATAGTTATCTTTAGATGATGACAAATAGGAAAGAATAAACCATGTTATTGGCAGTAACACATGCAATCTAACATCAATGCAAATGGTATCCACAAGTAGCATCCCATGATGTGCATACCTTCAGGAACTGTTTTTCTATCCTTCTGGATTCCAGTTGTATTCATCACTTCGCTGCTGATGACCTTGCCCTTCCTAATATCTTCCAAAACAGCCTATAAAGGACACAAGCACACAAATATACAGACAAGTCACAAAATCTTGCTAGTGAATATTCAACATAAAAGAAAGCAGAAACAAAATAAGGATGGTGTTACCTCTTCATCATTATCAGGTGTAACGAAGGCTAGTGGTTTAACAGAATTTGAGAGTGTAACAGAAGGAACATCCTCCAGCATTCGGTGGCCACCGTCAAAGGATGACACCGACTTTTGTTGCCTGTATATATCAAGAAGCTTCCCCCTTGGGTAGCGAAAAGTAAGAGCAGTAGTCACTCGCCGCCCATGCACAGGTGGAGCACCAATTGGTCCAGCAGATGATGGCCTGTTGAAGGATGGAACTGAGCTGGAGTTTGCCCTGCCCCTTCCAGGAGCAAAACCAACATTGGATTCCTTCACGCGTCCTTTATCCAACCCAAATCCTGGAGCAGCACGGTATGTTGCTGTCCCACCAGAATGAATCTCCTGCCGGTGACGAGGTCTCCATTTATCACGGGAGTCTGATTCAGGTAACAGCCTTCCAGTAAATGTCTGTTTTTCTGCATGGGTTTCATCCTTTTCCACATCAATCTTCTTTTCTAATCTGGAGTCTCTCTCTTTGTCATCAGGTCCCCATCTTGATGACCATTTTCCATCACGCCGACCTTCATTCCCTGAATTGCGGGTGGAGCCATCATTCCACCTTTCGGACGTAGGAGGTGCCCGTGCATCATTGTTATCCCTTGCAGAGACATTATCAGATCGGCGATCATTTTTACGGTTCTCCACATCCCGGTCCACTTCCTTCTTGCGCTCCCTCCTCCCAAGTAAGCTTGTCTCCCTCTCCTCATCTAGCCAACGAAGACTGCTGTCAGCATCAAATACATTCCACCGGCGTTCTTTCTTATCCACAGTCCCTTCCACCATCCTCACTTCCTTCTCAGCAGGTTCAAGCAAGGACCCATGAGGTGCTGCAATCTACAAACAGGTGTCCAGCATAGTCAATACACAGTTGTTCCCCGGCGACCAATAAACACCCATGTAAAAATAACACCTCCTTAATACTTCATAGTACACCCAAACATCTGAATCGATACATGAAGAGGTCACTGATCACAAACCTTTGCATCAGTCGGCTTGGCATAAAGCCACTGGGGGGACAGAGGAATGCTGTTTTCCAGGTGCTGCTGATCTGCGTAGCAAAGATTTTAGTGGTCAACGACTCATCAAACCATGCTATCACACACACATACACGCACACCCTCACTCCCACCAACACACAAGTATGCAGTCTCACACTCCAAAGCAGGAAGGCACGGGTGCGCACACGCAAATACATACTAGCAATTAATCCATAACCAAATCATATATAAGTCAGAGTGAAAACAACCTATGTACCACAACAATCGCCCAAACAGCTAGGGAAAGCAAAACGAACTGAAGCAACAATGATGTGATTTGGGGGTAGATGGCCGAACCTTTGGATTCGTCGACGAAACCCATGGTGGCGGCGGCGGCCCTGTCCTCCTCGATCCCAAGTGACAGCCCATCTGCGCAGCGAGCACACGTCAAATCGAACGCACGGACCAATCAATCACATAGATCTGAGCAGGCGCCAATCCGCGGGCGGAGCAGATCGGATCCCCCGCGGCGCGGCGCGGGAGGCGCGGATCGGGCGGCTCACCTTTCCCGTGCGCGGCGAATCGATCCAGCTTCCTCTCGGCCATCGCGGCCCCGCGGGATCCGAGCGTGGGGGAGTGAGCGAGCTAGGGTTTCGGCGGAGGCGGACGACAGCGGCGGCGCGATCCGAGCACGGGAACCGACGGCGGCGGGGAGCGGAGGGAACGCAAGGGTTTTGAGAAGGAGGGGAGGGGAGGCGAGGTCGCCGGAGAGAGGAGCGGGGAAGAGCGGGCGGCTCGGGTTGGGTTCGGAACTGTGTCTCGGGGGAAGGGGCTTTTTCGATGGGTTTGGCTCTCGCTTCTGCTTGCGGGTGTTGTTGGCGAGCGACGGGAGGGGGATGATGAGAGAAGGGATAAAATCGTAACATTGTATTCCAGTGAACTCCTCTATTTTTTTTTTCCCTTGTTGGAGATGATAAGCCACACAAACCAGGCCGACGGAAGAACCATAATGGTTTGTACTGTTCACCGAGCCGGCCAATTCGAACCAACAACCTAGGTTTGGGTTGGCGTCTCGCCGGTTAGGTTGTCCAGGTTTGGTTCCTATAGTAACATCCAATTCAGTTTGGCCCGATTCTACCCGCTATTGTAGCATATTTATTTGATTTATTTATATATATATATGTCTATTTTCTTTATATAATTTATTTCTTCAAATTATAATGTATATTTTTGAAATGTAATTGTTTTTCTTCATTTTTATAACTATTTTTGGGCTAAAATAGGTTGGCCTGGTTATTGTATGAATCGGGTTTGGGCCAAGACCTCAGTCCATTAGGGCATCTCCGAGGGCTTGTATAAGTCCCATTGCCCATCACTTAGCAAACAGTGATGGGGCATGGAATGGGAAAAGTAGAGTGTAAAAATAGTGATGGGGCTGCTGTTGAGGAGGTAAATAGGGATGTGACAGCCCTATTTGGTGAGGTGGCATGTGAATAGGGATGAAGCAAATTTGAAATAGGGCAATTGGTGGAGATGCCTTTAGGCCTAGTTCACATAGGATGTGTTTGGCTTATCCATCCCGGACCGGACCGTCTCGGAAGGGAGATTTTTGTTGATTGGTTGAGTTGTTATTACGGAACCATCCAGGATGGAGTGATCCCAAAACAGAAATATTCCTCTTAGATGTTGTTCCTTTCTATCCATCTCGAAACATTGAAACTGGCTCGTCCAGGACAAGCCATGCTATCGGCGATGGCTCGGGTGGTAATTGGCACCGACGTTCCTTGCCACGGGAAGCCCGAATGGTGGTGAAAATCGCTTCCACCCTGAGTTCAATGGAGGTGACATCAACAACTACGTTGGACCATGGCAACAGCAGCCAGTTGAACAAGCAGCCAACGGCGGTGATGCTCGGCGACTGTGACGGACCAAATTCATCGTTGCATATGTTGTGATATCAAATGTTCAAAGGATATGTGCATGATAGTGCTTGATATTAGGAGCTATCACAGGTCACTTATCCAGGTACCTCGGTTTGCCTTCTTTTCAATGGAGTGCATATTCATTGCTTATAGTCTAGCCGAACATTAACATATGAGATACGTCTCGTTGTAGATTGTATTTTAATTTTCAACCAGTGGGTAGTGAATATGTCGATTTCTCCATTGATTTGAATGCAAATTCAGGAGAGTCCCCATGGCTACCGTCTTTGCTACTTGTGCTCATGTGCGCACCATTGTTGTCGCCTATGCTTGGCCAGGTGTTGTCTTACACACCGTCCTGGTGTCTCGCCGCTATGACACAAGAGAAGGAGGGTGGCCCCACCGGTGATGCATACGAGCTCTAGATTGGGAGGAGGCCAGGGCGCCGCTGGTTGGGATTTTGCAAATGGATGCGGTTGTATCTGATTAGGAGAAGGAATATAGGAGAGGTAGACGTAGATTTGGGAAAGAGTGCATGGGCTAGGCCAACCAGTGATGAGGTTATTGGGTGGGATGGGTACTGCCGACGATTCTGTAGGCTAGAGGTTGGCCCAAGTAGGAGATTGGGTGGGTTGGACCAAACTTTCAGGTACCAAAGCGGGTCGTCACGGGGAAAAAATCTCCCTATCCTTTGTCCCTGTGATACCCGATGGGGAATGGTTTTTTTTCCCATTTTCATCCACGCAGAGGAGGGCGGACAATTCTCCCCATACCCGTCCCCTAATAGAGGAATTCCCTACCGGGATCATGGAACAGGTCCCCATTACCATCCCTACCAACCTATCTGCCTCCTCCTCCTTCCCCTCTTCCTCCAGATCCCCAATCCCTCGTACCAGCCCCCCCGTCCCTCCGTTGTCGCCTTCCTCTCCACTTTTGTAGATAGCGGAGCCCTCCTCCCTCCGTACCCACATTGCTCTCCTTCCTAGTGCTAGTGGTGCCATCCCCATTCACTATTGTTGACGTGTGGTCCTTTCTCTCCGCGTTGTTGCTTCCCCCGCATTAGCGTTGTTGATCTCCAGGGCGCCACCATGGACAGGGAGCCATCGCGTTGGAGAAGGGCCACTATCATTACTAGAGCTCAAAAGCATCACTGTCGTGGCCCGCTGCTGCCAGTGTAAGAGCTAGGAGAGCTTCAAAAAGAAGGAGGGGAGCTTCGGACAGAGCTCCTTGGTGGTAGCATGTTGCCTGGGAAAGAAAAGGGTGAGCAGGATGCGAGGCGGCCTGGCGGGTGAACTCGAGCTGAGTAGCAACTTACCGGTCATGGAATGTCGCGCGGAGAGCTTGCCGAAGAAGAAAAAGAAGGAAGGAGAAGGGGAGAAGGAAGTGTGAAGAAGTAGCAGGGGCATTTGTTCTCAAATGGTCCAAAATGGCATATTTCTAAGAGTCGGCACTTTGTGATGACATGGAGTTGGTTTCGCATTTTATAAATGCAAATATCTAAATTGCCATATTTGTAGTGACATATATCTAATTGGCCCATCTTATAACCTTATGAATCAAAGAGTTCATTCACGGTGGTCATTCGAGCTACGAAAAACTGCTTGATTATAATCTAAAAAGTATAAGGATCTTCGAGGGGCAAAAAAATCAATAAAAATTAGTTTCAAGAGTTTTGAGAAGAAACACTAAGATCCTAGAAAAGATACTGAAAAATGCTAAAATGTTTGACTTGTTCAAAAATAATAAATATCCCGCTTCTGATTATAATCTGATTATAAGCTGAAAAGAACATAGCCATGTAAGTACGATATATATATAAAAGAAAGCAGTTCAAGGCTCCATGGAGCCTAGACTCTATAATCGAATACCCTATGTTGTGCTTTGAGATTTGTGTTGTTTGACGTGTACATCTTTATATACCTACTAAAAAAATATTTGAGATGTCAAACTCTAAAAAAAAATTTCATCTTTAGTTTGAACTATATTTATCTTAAATTTAAAAGTAGCTTAAACTAGAATTAAATTTAATTTTTTCGGAGTTTGACGTCTCAAATATTTTTTAGTGGATATATAAATATATGTAATTTCACTATATATATATATAGAGAGAGAGAGAGAGATACACTACAAGCTACAACTATAATAAATTTGAGTGAGGTGAACACCAATGCAAGTCGCGTGCCCCTCTCCTCCATCCATGCGCCATCTAAGCTTGAGCCAAACCATAAGCTCGTATCCATTTGAGCCAAACTTGAGTTGGTAGCCGGAGCTCGTCCAAGATCGGATTGAATCCTATCCTGCTCTTAAAGCCTATTAAAATCAGATGTGTTTTTAGAGCATCCGTGGCAGATGCTGTATAATAGAGTTCAGCTAGATAGAGTAGCTGATAGAGAGAAAGAATTTTTTAGAGTATAGTGTAAAGTGTGAAGAAATTTTAGAGGGATGGATATAGTTGTAGGGAATAGAGTTGTAGAGTAGATATTTGAAGGAATTGCTGTGGATGCTCTTACCCCACCTAGCTCTCAAAGCTTTAGCATGTTAGGGTGTGTTTGGTTGGGTGTATAGGTGGAGAAATGGGTGTGGGATGCAAGATTATGGTTGTTTGGTTGCCTGTACACTTGTTGGAACTCGGCTCACGGGATGCAAACCCGGCCGGACTGGCTCATGGGAAGCGAATGCTTGATCGTTCCGTGAGCGAACTCGAAGCATCTTGTGGCGAGTGAAAAAGCGACTCACGCGGCGACATCGTCGAGTCTGCTCGGGTGGCCGTCTCGTTGCTTCAACGCGTGGACGTCATTGCTTCAACGTGTGGCCATCTCATTGCTTGCTCGAGTCGAGTTGTGTCGCGTCACGTCTGGCTTCAACGCGTGGCCGTGGTTGCTTCAACCTGCCGGCCCTGCGCCCATTTTTTTTAATTTTTTTCTTCCTATTTTCCTTTTCATTTTTGCCAATATCTTTTGATTAGTATCTCCGATTATCAAACCGATTTTATCTTTGCGTTCCTGATATTTTTTCGAACAAAACTAGACCACACTTGCCATATAAATTTCAAATGATCAAAATTTTGTTTTTTTAAATTTCAAAATTTCAAAATTTTGAATTTTGAATTTCCTTTTTGTATTTATTGATTTCCAGTATTTGGCACACTTGCATTTTTATTTTGTTTTTGAATTTATTGATTTTTCTAGTATTTATTTTTTCAATTTGTCCATCCTCTATTGAATTTGTCCATCCAATTTCCCTTCTAGTGCAGCCAACCAAACAACATCTCTACACAGCATGTCCAACCTCATACAATCAACCAAACAACATCCCTTTGCATCCACTCAGCCTGGCTCAATTCATATAAGGCTGGAAACGAGCCGCTCGGCTCGACTCGGCGGGGCTCGGGCAGGTCGCGAGCCAGGCTCGGTGAAGCGACGAGCTCAAAAGAGCGGCTCGGCTCGGCTCGGTCCTGGCTCACGAGCCGGCTCATTGGCTCGCCGAGCGAGCCATGGCAAGACTTCAGTCTCTAGCACCAAAGACTCCAAAGACCAATATTTGAGATTTTCAGACTTCCAAGATCAGCAAATAATATCTATTTCATCAATCCATGACCATGATCAACCAAGCCATCATTGCATTAATCCATGATCAACATTTTAGCAAAATAAAGCAACATTTCATGCTTTTAGCCAACAGTCCAACACAACATTGCATCAAACAAAATACACGATCCAACATCACAGAACATAATCCAAGTGCAAAACAGTAGAGCACATTAATCCAACATTAACCAAACACATCCATCCAAAATAAACTAAGTCCAAAAGCAACGTAATAATTTATGATCATCATGCATCTCTCTCCTCCATGCTCTATCTGACCATGACCATCTCCACTAATTCATGTTTTGAACCTACAAGTCAAACAAGCTATCTCAAATTAAACATTTATACAATATTTCATGTATTTGTGGAATTGTGGTAAATAATATTAACTTACTAGTTACTACTACTAGTTGCCTAGTTGCTCTCTACCATGCTTTTAGGAAATGGAATTGTCTCGACATCATCCTCGTCATCTTTTTCCTGAAAATACAAGTCATTAGTCATACCAAATTAATTCAAATCAAATCAGCCATGAATTAAAAGAAAAATAAATGTAAGGTGGTAAGATGAACATACCACAAACATAGGAGCTTTATTATCATCATGTCTACCTCTAATCCAACTAGAGGTACATATCAATGCCTCCACCATAGATGGGTTTAGAGAACTACGAAAATCATCTAGAACTCTACCCCCGGTGCTAAAAGTTGATTCCGAAGACACAGAGGTCGCCGGTATAGTCAAGAATTGCTTTGCCATCTTCGACACCACCGGAAATCTATGTGAATTCAACTTCCACCATTGAAGTAAATCAAACTCCTTGTTTCCTAAGTCCTCATTCTGCTCATCCAAATAGATGATCAACTCACTCTTTGATGGATTCGAAGAAGTCGACGATAAGAACGACTGAAATTCACTTGAGGCGGATGGTAAAGAGCAAGATGTACCAACAGTCAAAGATGAAGTTGCACAAGACTTACTCATAGCAGCCTTCTTTTGACGATGTTCCCTCTCATGCTTTTCATATAGCTTATCTAACTCCTCACGGACGTCAGATATCTCAGTTTCAATTTTAGAGCCTTCATAAATCTTACCAAAACACCACTCCACATATCTCATCTTATACCTTGGGTCTAGGATAGTAGCAATCATCATCACATTGTTCTTGTCTTCCCAATACTTATTGAACTTTCCCATCATTGCATTGCCCATATCTTTCAAATTGATATTATCGGAAGCCATTGCTGCCCTTAAAGCAATTTTAACATCCACAATATATGTGAGGATAAAATATATTTGCAGTTGGATAAGTTGAAGCTGAGAATGCAGTGCTAACTTTAGCTAAAGATGCAAGTACTGGCTCAATTGCTACAAACAAATCCCATTCTGCAGCTGTAGGCTCCCATCTATAGTTTGCATCTATATCGGCATAAGATTGTATAGCTTCCTTGTAGGCAATACTAGTACTCAACATCTTGTATGTTGAATCCCACCTTGTTGACACATCAAGTTTCAATCATTCCCCAATTGGCAATGCAAGAGATCTACAAATCTCTACAAACTTATGTAGGCGAGATGGGGACTTTTTGATGTACTTCACAGATTCTCTTATGTTACTTATGAGAGGTGCTAACACGGCTGTCCCATCATTCACTATCAAGTTAATAATGTGAGCACAACACCGAACATGGAAATATTTTGCGAGGAAAGCATTGCCTTGTCTAGCAACAAACTTAGCCTTCAAACCACGGACAACAACATCATTGTTGGAAGCATTATCTAGAGTGATGGAAATGATCTTATCCTCTATTTTCCATGCAGCAACACATTCATACACAGCTTGAGCTATGACAGGTCCAGTGTGTGGAGGGTCTAACTCAAAAAAATTCAGCACACGACATTGCATTTTCCAATCATTATCGATGTAGTGTGCAACTAAACACATATAGGATAGTGTTTGGTTGGATGTCCACAAATCAGTGGTTAAGGCAATGCTATCTACACCTTTAAGGACCCTTCTTAGTGATTCTCTTTCAGACTCAAACACCTTCATGCATTCAGCTCTTATGGTCTTTCTACCAATAAACTGATAAGCAGGATTTAAATACTTCATTGCAATGTTAAACCATGTGTGCTCTACCATCCTAAATGGGTACTCATGCACTATTATCATCTTAGCAAATAGTTTTCTAACTTGCTCGTGATTATAATCTCTAGGAGAGATAATAGTAGGGAGACCAGACCCAGAATCACCTGCCTTCGAAGGAGCAAAATTTAGAAGAGCTTGATCCCTCTTCTTTGCCAAAGACTTCAAGTACGTGTCACATTTCTTCATATGCCTCAATAGATGTGACGTAGTTGACCCTTGCGTGTATGAATACAGTCGCTTACAGTACTCACACTGTGCCTTTGTTATCATCACCCCCTTTGCAGTCGTAGATGGCACCTCTATCTTTTCAAACACATCCCAAACATCAGATGATGTCTTGCTGCCCCCAGCTGCTATCTTCACCCCCTTTCGTCATTTTTTCCCTCTTTGACGAGCTCTACCAAGACTACCATCCCCAGAAGCACCTTCATCCTCCTCAGAGCCTTCAATTGTGATATGGCCGCCCTCTTCCCGACCACCTGGCATTGCCATCTCGTCCTCAGACATCTCATCGTTCATGTCGAAAGAATTATCTTCTTCCTCAATCTCAGTTGTCTGTACCTTTTCCTCGCATAAAACCTGAGAGACAACATGTAAAAAAAAAATCAAGTGGCATGATGATCATTCTATGTTTTTTAGCATATAAAGTCTTAGTAGAGACTAAGTCGAAGCGTGCTTACTGGCTTGGCTAGGGATGCGCCGCCGCCACCTGGTCGTGGACGGCCGGAGTGCTTCTTCCCCTTCCCTTTCACCACGGACGATTCCATCTCCATGTTCGTGAAATCAACCTTGCTATGCAACTCCATATATGCAAATTAACACGTACAACAAGTCAGCAAGATAATTTATGAAATCTCAATCTCTTAAAAAGGAGCAAATTTTGTACTTTTAAAAACCAAGCTCTAGCACGGTGCCTAGAAAGGATAAAATAAAACAATCGGTTAAAAAGGACTGCATGAAGAGGTTAAACCGTTAAACTAAGGAGGCCTAAACCCCAGGAATATACTACTGCTGGTAGTATTAGTATATGCCAAGTAGTACCAGTTGCACAGAACCACTGTTAATTGGGACGAGCTAAGATTCTGAGATGCAACAAGAGAACTCAGACGATGCAGCAGCAGGTGGTGTGTGTTCGGATGTTCGCCGTCGTCGTTGCAACCGTTCTACGGCGCTGCTGCCGCCGCTGGCCGGATGGCTGAGGGCGCATGCGACGTTCTAACATCTACGGCGGCGCTGATGCCTCCGGCACCATGGGTAATTAAATAGCTAGCTTATGGATTCATTCTACATCATGCCGATGCAATAGTGCATATAATTGCATGATCTCTACACAACCATCAATTTGTCCATCCAATTTCCCTTCTAGTGCAGCCAACCAAACAACATTTCTACACAGCCTGTCCAACCTCATACAACCAACCAAACAACATCCCTTTACATTCACTCAGCCTGGCTCAATTCATACAGCCTGGCTGAGCTCATACGGCAACCAAACACACCCTTAGCGTGTGTTTGGTTGGTGGGATGTGCAAGGATGGAGCCATCCCATCCTATTTTTTCATGTGTCTGGTTGGTGCAAAAGAAGGGATGGGATGACTCCCATAGAGGAATATTTCTCAAGATGCTGCATGAGCTCATCCCACAAAAATGGTGGAACGCAGCCATCCCACTTGGGACGTGAGGATGACAGTGGACCCATCCTTAAAAACTGGGACGGAGCCATCCCATCATTAAAAACTGGAACGGAGCCATCCCATCCTTAAAAACTAGGACGAAGCCATCCTATCCCACCTTGCTCTCTAACCAAACCCAGCCTTAGTGTTCAACGGTGGCCATACAAAACAGGGCATAATTATGCTTCCCTCGTATGGGCTCATTTTAGTTGGGCCGCTATCCGTTTTGCTACCGGTCGATGCTGGCTGATTTTAGTTTGCGATGAGATGCCATAGTTCGCCACTTTGCGATGGGCCCCCGCTTACAGCCCATAGGAGGCGCGTAGCATGAAGCCCAGCGACGCATTGAATGTACTGGACCCACATGAATCATCCGCGGCCCAAGCAAGCAAGGGCGCAGGCGGCGGAGGGGGCCGCCGGGCAGGAGGCGCGCGCTGGAAAATTTCGGCCGACGAACGGGAGGGAAGTGGGAAACCCGTACGCGGACACCGCCAGGTCCAAAATTTCGTCCCAAAAATTTGAACCCACCCAATGCCGCGCCTCTGCCATTTCTTGCCTGGTGCGCTGGACGCTGGTGGCAGTGGTACTGGTACTACACACGCGCAGCACCAACAGCGTCCCCCTTCCTGTGGTCCCGTGACGTTGCTAATTACCGTTCTGCCCCGCTGTCCTCAACTAGCATCTGCATTTGAATCCTCCGTCACATGTGTTATTTCTGTCTAAGCTAGTTACGACTAACATATATGCTTTGTTGTATGTTGAGCCTTTTATTTCTTTAGGAAAAAAATCCAGTTAAGGTCGAATATAGCATCACTTTCTTTGGCTGATGAGTTTTCAGTACAACGTTTTATTTTTGAAAAGCAATGTTATTAAATCTATAAAATATTGTTCGTTTGACTTTTTAGGAATAGAGAGCTATCAGAAGTACAAATGTTTTGGGATATAGTGTAAACCGTAAAGAAATTATAGGGAATTGAAATTTTTTAGAAAATATGATAAATAGTATTATAAAGAATGAGATTATAAAGAAGCTATTGGATACAACAGATGCTCTTAGGAATATACAAAGTAAGAGCATCCGTAGCAGAAACCCTATATGAGTATAGAAATAGAGTTTCTGGTGGAGAGAAGGAATCTTTTAGGGTGTAGTGTAAAGTGTGAAGGAATTTTAGAGTAATGGATAGAGAAAATAGAGAAGAAGAGAGAGAAAATAGGGATAGAGTTTCTGGTATAGATGCTCTAACAAGGGTGTTTCAAATATTCCATCAAAACAGGGAGCATCACCTAGGGGCAAAAGGGGAAGAACCGCAGACGGGATATCCGTGTGGATTCCCCGGGTGGAGCAACGGGGTGCGCGCAGCAATAAGCGTCGAACCCAATCCACCGTCTCGATCTTGCCCCCATTTAACAGCGTGAGCCGAGCAAGTCAGGGCTGGCATGTCCAAAATCACACGCGCTCCGCAACCCCGTCCCGTCCGCCCCGCTCCGCCTCCCAAAAATTTCCCCGCTTCCCCCCACGCCACCACACGCCCTAAAACCCTAGGTCCCCTCCTCCCCTCCCCGCCGCGCCATGGCCTCCGACGCCAAGCCCGCCTCCCCCGCCCCCGCCCCCGCCCCCGCGGATCCGCCCGCCGACGACGCCAAGGTCGCCGAGCCCGAGCCCGAGGAGGCGGAGGCCGAGGAGAAGGACGCGGAGGAGCGGCCGCAGCCTGAGAGGAAGCGCGGGCGGAGGAAGAAAGGGGAGGCGGCGGCGGCAGCGGCGGCGGATAAGAAGGCTCAGGCGGAGAAGACGCCGCCGACGAACCCGACGGTGGACAGGCCGTCCAGGGAGAGGAAGACCGTCGAGAGGTACTCCGAGCTCGCCCCGCGCGCCACGCCCGCCAAGAAGTCCCCCGCCATTCTCCAGGTCAAATCTCAGCTCCTCTTTCTCGTACGCGCGTTTTGCTCCGATCTGTTGGTTCGGGATGTGAGGCTTGGTGTACACCCGTCTCAAAGCTGGAATGTTCATCCGAGTTGCCGTGATAGTAGCATGCCAAAAATAGCTTTTTTTTAAGTGTCTCCTTCATTTTTGTGCACTCGTTTTTGTCTATGCTCGAGATCGAGAGGTTTCTGAGGTTTTTCGTCTGCTGAGATCTCTTTGGCGCTTTCTGTGTTTAGGGCTCTGGAACGAAGCTCAAGGACATCCCCAACGGTAATTTCTTGCCCCGGAAAATATCTTTTGATGTGTTGCTGTTAGTGGTAGAAGTTCCTGTTTGCTTCTGGTGCTATCTTCTGTGGTCACGAAGCACATAACGTTTGCCTAATACCAGAATGTGGATGTATGTTGGGGGATCTTTCTTCTGATGGTGTGTTTCTTTTATGTGTGCGAATGATCTGTGGCATGGTGAAAGTTTAAAGAGCAAAAACTGGGTCTGCCTGGTATTTAGAGCAAAAGTTGCATCTTTATGTCTTTTAGAGGATTGAGCAATAGTTATCAGTGTGGGGATGGATTTACTGAAGAACTGAATGAACTCTGTGATACTGTTCTCTGTTCATTTACCTATTTCATCTGCTAGAGTATCAAACCTTAACATGGCTTTTAAGGTGAATGGATTTACAATATACATGTCGTTAGGTGAATGGTTTCACAACATACATGTCGTTTGCTTGTGATCATTATTAGAAATGTTAGGTGTTAGGACTTTGATTTCATGTGGTGTGGATAAAATAAAAATGGAAACCGAAAGGTCTGCCTTACAACTACTAAGCTGGATTACATAACTAGCAATGGATCTTGTGTTGGCCTGTTGGGGTCATTGAAGGAACTTTTGTATGCTTAGTATTTGCTTTCACATCTTTGCCCACTCAATTTTCGTGAAGCACAAATTCCTCTGTAAAAAAATTCATCCTTGAAACATGGACTACACTTTTTTGAAGCAGTGTTTTTATTGGTGGGGCTGTTCATGACTGCCCTAGTCAATTTTCATATTTTTTGGGTGCCCTATCCTTCAATTTGCTCACTTTGTTTATTAAAAATAATCTCTTTAGTTAATGCAATTTTAAGCACTAATTTTTTATTAGTGCAAAAGTAAATATGAACTGCACCTACCTTGTATTGTAGGGCATACTTCATTGTCTGGCAGATTCTTTTGTGACTAGCTGCGTCCTAGCAATGTGGCCTACAATTTTGGATTGATCATTTGTTTTCCTTTTGTTCCTACCAGTTTCATTCAAACTATCAAAGAGAAAGATAGATGAGAATCTCCAGAGTCTTCATACTTTAATGTATGGGAGAAAGTCAAATGTAAGGCTTCAACACATCTTTTGTAGCTATACTCTAATTCATTTATTCATCTAATTATTTAACTGTATTGATTCTCTGCAGGTCCATTTCTTGAAGCGAAACATATCCCAATTTTCTGGTTTTGTTTGGACTGATAATCAAGTAAGTTTTTGGGATGGCACCATGTTATGTGAAACAAGAAATGTTTTTGTATGGATTATATGATGGGATCTTTTTTGTAATGGATATTTGCCTATAATCTTAACTAGGAAAAGCACAGGGCAAGGATAAAGGAAAAGCTTGAAAAATTTAACAAGGAAAAGTTGCTAGATTTCTGTGAAATACTTGATATTTATGTTTCGAAAGCAACTACAAAAAAGGTTAGTTGTCTCAGCGCATATAATATAATTAATTATCTAAGCATTAAAACTGTAGTGACACTCTGTTTTACTGTATTTCAGGAGGAAGTTTCAGCCAAATTGTTAGAGTTTTTGGAGTCGCCTTGTGTGACTAGAGATGTTGTTCTCACTGATGAGAAGGTATAAACTCTAATTAATACTGGCTTGCTCTTTTGGAGCTCTTTTTGCAGCATGGACACCTATATGTGTATGTTGTGTCATTGCAGAAAAGGAAGAAACGTGGGAGGAGGTCTAAAGCTAGTGGTCAGGCAACTTCTGAAGGTGCTTCTGAAGAGAAGGTATTAACACTTGGTGCTGGGTGAAGCTAAAATTAGAAATTATTTTTCACTCTAAATGTTTTGCCAAAAATTCTATATGTCCTGTATCCGCTTCATCTTTTTCATGAGTTATAAAGAAATTGTCAATTTGACATTGTTGCAATTAAACTTCTCACCATATGTTTTTGCTATTCTAGCTTCCCTTGTGAGTTGTGATTCTAGGAATCACATTCCTATTTCCCATGGTGAATTGTGATTCTAGGAATCACATCCCATTTCCCATTCTAGCTTCCCTTGTGAGTTGTGATTCTAGGAATCACTTTCCTATTCCCCATGGTGAATTGTGATTCTAGGAATCACTTCCCATTTCCCATGGGAAGTTACTGTTTATACTTTTCTGCAAGGTCATCCTAAGTGCTAGGCGGGTGTGGAGGGGCCGCCTAGGCGGCTAAATAGATTTGCACGTAAACATATGTTTTGCTTATAATGTGTGACTATTTTGACCAATGTACTAAAATTTTATAATGTAGAAATGCATTTATATGACATTTGACATTCATAGGACATTTTATATATTTTTTAGAGAAAATCTTCCATATAATCATGTTATTATTTATTAATCGTTGCCTAGAACCGCCTAATCGCTGCCTAGGACTGCCTAGGTGGCCTGACCACCTAGTGCCTAGGGCTGCCTAGAGGAACGCTGCTTTATGGCCATACATGTACACCTTGTTGGTGGTTCTTTTTTTTTTTGAAATATGCTTCACAAAGTCAAGAAGACATGCATTGAAAGATATGCTAATACATTTGCATCTCATTGAGTTTGGATATTCATTTTTTTTGTTTTACATGGCATGCAAGTTAACAGCTTTGTTTTGCTGTAGCTGAGTAAAAAAGATTTGTGCTACCATTTTTCCATCCTTGTTTTAAATGCCATGCATATTCTTCAAAGTTTTAAATAGCGTGTAGCAGAAGCATAGTGGTGTACTATTTTATTGGTGGATGCCACATTGGAGATAGAGGTGCTACATCCTGAGCTATGGAGCATTAAAGATATAATTAGGCCTTAGTTCGGTACAGCTTTAATCCAGCTGTGCATTTTAATATGATAACTTTTCAGCTTTTGTTATGCGCCTTCAAGAGGCTGAAAAAATGGTTTTGATATCTTCAAGAAGTACTAAGATCTTCAAAATATGGCTATGAAAAGCTAAAGAGTTTGGTTTTACAAAAAGAAGAAAATTTGTGGCTGTAGATTTACCAGAGGGTGTTAGTTTGAATGTTTTGGGCAGTAGTGTTCATAGGCGCCAGCTAGGGCAAAAATTTACCAGATCAGAGGTAGTTTGAATGTTTTGGGCTGCAGTGTTGATATAGCGGATGTTCTGGCTGTGTATTGCCATGATATGTTGCTACCATTGCATTAAACCTCAGTAATACCCTATACATAGTTCTTGGGCTGCCTTGATCGCTACATTGGGCGTATTGCAATATTATAGCACAATATTTAAATCATTGATATTCTTCATCCTTTTTCTATACTCAATAGTTATTTGTACTTTTCTGGACAAAGAAATATACATGCTTGAGTTGAAAAGGAAACATGGCAATATACTCTGAATTTCTAGATATATTGACTAGTTACTCTGCTTCTCTGTGGTAATATCATATTATGGATTATTTATTTTGGTTAGGAAAAATGGTTGTCTATAAATAATCATGTTGAATATTCAAAACTGGTAACTATTTCAACCGTCCACTTGTACCTTTGGTACCTGTTACCAGAAACCTGATGCGTGTCTACTGACAGAAAAGGAAAAGGAGTAGGAAGCAGGCTGTTGAAACTGAGAAAGAGAATGACGATGAAGACGATGCCGGGCCTGCTGGTTCTGTGGATGCATCAATGGGAGAAGATGACGAGGAGACTGAAGCGAAAGATCATGCTG
Source organism: Olyra latifolia (assembly GCA_036346145.1). NCBI lineage: Eukaryota > Viridiplantae > Streptophyta > Magnoliopsida > Poales > Poaceae > Olyra > Olyra latifolia. The sequence continues at coordinate 3,614,268 of CM070523.1, read as the reverse complement.
GGAGTGATGAAGAACCTGATGAGCCTCCTGCAAAGAAGAAGTTAACAGATGGTAAACAAGGAAAGAAGGAAGCTGGGCCTAAACTAAAGGAAAAGGAGGATGCATCTGGAAAGAAGGCATCTACAAAACATGCGAAAGGTGTGTCTAAGCCTGACATTGAAGAAGATGAACAGGATGTGGAGGAAGAGAGCAAAAAGGCTGGCAAGAAGGCCTCAAAGAGTACTTCAAAGGTAAACGATGTACCTGTAGATAAGGCTGGCAAGAGGGTTTCAAAACCCAGAAAGGTTGATGGAAAAGAAAGCCAGAACAATTATTCTAGTGCTTTGAACACTAAGGCACGCAAGAAAGATGGTGCCAAGGCATCCAATAAAAATAGAGGTACAAGATCTCCAATTCTTATCATTGTCAGTGCCAGTTTTTTTTTTACGTTAGTGTGTTTAATAAGATTTTTGCCGTGTTGTGAGAAATCAGTTGGTCTTGTCCCATCTCATACAAATACCTATTCAATTTTGCTATTTTTGGTGCATTGGATGTTATGATCTACTAAAGCAGGGCAAATCGTATTTTGTTCTGGTAGGATTTATGTATATATACACATTCCCCAAATTTTTTTCTTTCTAAACTAGTTTCATCTGGAAGACATATCATGATTGTCATGAATACATTTTGTGAGATACCATACCATTGGGTGTTAATATGCTAACATTAAATCTGGACCATCAGATCCAGAAGTGGCTTAGATATAGGGAGGTGGAGGTCTCTTTCCTACTTACAAAGTCAAGGAAAGTTGTGTGAAAGCATTTAAGTGAGAAATGGAGTAATTAATGGGAGTTTTCATTTCTCCATATTTGAGCCACTCATCATGTATCTGATAGTTCAGATTTAATGTTAGCATGTTAGCACTCAATGGGCATTAGCACCAGATATGTTGCCTTTAACTATTAGGTTGTAGCATATTCAACTCTTTTCTTAATCTCTAGGAAAAGGCAAGGATAGCACAAATGCTGGGTCAGCCCCAACTACCAAAGAGTTGCATGCTGTTGTCAGTGACATATTGAAGGAAGTGGACTTCAACACGGTATGCAGATCAATATGTTTCTGTGCGTGTTCCATGTTCTTGTGCCCTGGATTATATGTTGACTCAGTTATATTTTCTTGTAGGCAACTTTAGCTGATATTCTCCGACAATTAGGTACTTTTTTTTTTCTTGCGGTCTTTTATAAGTTTCATTGGAGCAGTTTTGAAAAGAAATTGTTGAGTTGGTGACACTATAAACAAAATTTCTAATCCATAAATGTACTGACATGATTGCTGTGATTATTTTCACTACAGGAGCTCATTTTAGGATGGACCTCATGGATAGAAAGTCAGAGGTGAAGCGCATCATAGAGGAAGTAATAAATAGCATGTCTGATGATGAGGAAGGTGGGGAAGAAAACAATGAAGATGATGCAGAAGGCAATGCTAAAGAGGAGAATTCAAAGGAGGATACTGATGGAGGTGATGAAAAGTAATTCAGTGAACCAGATGGATGCGATCGGAGTAGTCTCTGCTGTTTGTGGATGTTATGGACGGCAGGTCTATTTAGTGCCAATCTTCCCCTTTGGGGGGTGTTCGGGTCTGTACAATGGTCTGGGCGCCACAACAACGAATTGGTGACCTGGGTAGTACAAGATTGTTAACCATTTGATAGCCATACACTTAGTTGTGCTTGACTTTGGTAGTGATCTTTAGTCTAGTTGCTGGACATGTACAATAGCTGTGCGGTTATAACTTTTGTTGCTTAGGTAGCTAGCCCTGACTGTAGTATGTGGAATAATTCTTGGTTTGTTCCTTTCATTTTGCCCCTGTAAAACCGTGAATTCTTCTGATTTTTCTATGCTTGTTGAGTTTCATATCTGCCTGACATAATACCCAGGTTGGAGACAGCAGAGGGCATGATCTTTAGGCGCCTGCTTCAGTTTCACCCAGGTGCAGTGCTGCAGTTCGTAGCGTGCTTCACTATGTCTGGTTATGTTGTGGTGATTGCGCGTTGATGCTTATTATTTGCACTAGTCAGTATGATGCAAGTTAGGGTGTTCACTGTATTCCGTTTGTTATGGATAGAATGGTGTATGCCTGATCAAAATTGATGGAATGTATGGGTTGTGACTTGGAGTCTGCAATGCTTGTGACGAGATCAGCTAATCCGTGTACATGCTAGACTGGGTCTCTTAGTCCTCTGCAGGCTATCTACGATCTTTTGTCGTCTTTCTTAATGCTACATGAAAGAACACATTGAATCATTTGTCTAGTCAGATAAGCATGGAATCTACTGCCCCTGCAATCTAGAAAACCATATTAGGTGGTCGACCGTCAGGGCTAATTCATTGACCAATACTTTACTCGACTCCTTGTTGCCCGTGGTTGTTCTCAAGAAATCAAAGTGCAGCTAACACAGCAGCTTCCTGTCTTGCATTCTCGTCGTCCCACCTCACGGTGACTAGTTTCAGTTTGCTCATTTGCTGCAGGTCCATCTCGAACACGGTACGATGTTGCATTGGATGGCCGCCTCCGATTCGTACCTACCTGGAGAACGATGCGCAATGCTGGTGGCGTTTTGGGTTCAGCTCCAGCCAGCATCGGTGGGCAGGCAGCTCACTCAATCCAAATGTCCCACCCAACTCGACCTCGTTCGTGCACACGCCCACAAGAGCAAGACTCAGGAGAACCCCCAGCTTTTATACACCTCTCTCCATTAACCCTCCCGCACTCACTCACCACGTCCGAATTCATCGGTATCAGCCACTGATCCAACGATGGTAATGTAACATTGTTCATCCATTTTTCATCGGCAAATTCTCACCGTTTCTCACTGGCATGTCGCAACCTTGCACAAAATTTGTGCGTACATCGCAGGTGCAAGAAGGTGATCACATGCCTGGGCTGAGCATCAAGCAGGGGGAGCCGTCGCTGGTAGCCCCCGCGGAGGCGACGCCCAAGGGGATCTACTACCTCTCCAACCTCGACCAGAACATCGCCGTCGTTGTGCAGACCGTCTATTGCTTCGAGGCCACCGGCGACGAGGCCGGGGCCTGCGGTGTCCTGAGGGAGTCCCTGGCGAAGGTGCTCGTTCCGTACTACCCCCTCGCCGGCCGGCTCACGATCAGCGGTGAGGGGAAGCTGGCCGTGGACTGCACCGGGGAAGGGGCCGTGTTCGTCGAGACCGAGGCGGACTGCGCCATGGCGGAGATCGGCGACCTCGCCGAGCCTGATCCCTCCGTGCTCGGCAGGCTCGTGTACAGTGTCCCCGGCGCCAAGAACATACTCGACATGCCCCTCCTTGCAGCTCAGGTACGTAATGCGTTAGCTGGGGCATGCATGCGACGTGGCTAAGCAGTTGCACTGGACACTAATTAATAGCATCATCACTAGTATGTCTCCGTGTATTCCTGGCTAGGGCTGAGCAAAAAGCTTAAGGCTCGCAGCTCGGCTTGGGCTCGCCCTGAGCTGTGAGCCGAGCCCAGTTTTCTGGCTCGCAGTTTGGACGAGCCGGCTCGCGAGCCAACGAGCCGGCAGAAAACATTTTACTATCTGATTGTCTGGAGGTTAAAATATTGTTTTATTTTACTAAAATATTTATCATGGGTTTGAGACTTAGTTGGTCATGGTTATAGTTGCTTTTATGCTTTATTTTGCTATTGCCTGTTGATTAATGTTGGCTACTGGATGGCTACTGGAGTGCTGGACGGCCTGGCTCGACGAGCTAACGAGCTGGCTCGCGAGTCAGAACCAAGCCGAGCCGAGACGCCCTTTTGGGCTCGATGAATCACTGAGCCGATACATGACCGAACCCGGGCGAGCCGAGCCGAGTTCGTTTCCAGCCCTATTCCTAATTAGTGTAGAGGCCTAGAGTTATGTTTTTATTGGATAGTAAATTTTTAAATGCCGATCTTTGTAGTGCCAAATCCTAAATTATTTCAAAAAAAATAGCATCGTCACTGGTATATTGTGTTGTTTCACGTAATCCCTTTGCTCAAGAAAAAATGTTGTTTTTGACAGAAACTCATACATAATCATTAAAATGCAACTTTAATCTTTAACTAATACTGTAATTTATTTATAAAATTTAAATAGGAGCTATGCTCTCTATACAAAAAATTATAATGAAAATACTTCCCTAGACAAATTAAGGAAATTATACACACATGATTTGTACACACCTAATCTTAGTGTTTTAAATAGAACATGATTTCCATCCAGAGGCTATAGATTTTCATGTGGTATCCATACCATTTGTACATGTAGTGTACTTCTCGAGATTTGTACACCAATTGGCCTCGTGGTATATTCAGTGGTACGGTACAAATTGTACTTCTAAATACATAGTTATGGGTGGAAACATTTCCTTTTAAAAAAATAGATAGCCCAGAGTTTCACAAATTTTAATGCAAATGAGCAACTTTTCTTAATCAAAGAAAGTTTTTTTATGCAAATTGATTTGATCGCGAGCGCGATGATGGTCGTGAATCAGGTCACCAAGTTCAAATGCGGGGGATTCGTGCTCGGCCTTGCCATCAACCACTGCATGTTCGACGGCGTCGGCGCCATGCAGTTCGTCAACTCGTGGGGGGAAACGGCGCGCGGCCTCCCGCTCTCAGTGCCGCCGTCCGTCGACCGCGCCGTCCTCCGCGCGCGCGACCCGCCGCAGGTCGACTTCCCCCACCACGAGTTTGCGCAGGTCGCCGACGAAGGCTACTCGCCGGGGCAGCTCGCTGGCGGCGACGACAAGCCGCTCGTCCACCGGTCGTTCCGGTTCACGCGCGAGTCCATCACCCGCGTCAAGGCGCTTGTGGCGGCGCAAGACGGCGCAGCCCTGGGTGACCCCGCGTGCACGACGTTCGAGGCGCTCGCCGGGTTCGTGTGGAGCGCGCGAACGAGGGCGCTGGGGATGGGTCCCGAGCGGCAGAGCAAGCTACTCTTCGCCGTGGACGGGCGGCCACGGTTCTCGCCGCCGCTGCCCCCCGGGTACTTCGGCAACGCCATCGTGCTCACCAGCGCGGCGTGCGCGGCGGGGGAGCTCGCCTTGGCGCACTCCGTGCGGCTGGTACGCGGGGCCGCGGCGGCGGTGACCGACGCGTACATGCGGTCGGCGGTGGACTACTTCGAGGCGACGCGGGCGCGGCCGTCGCTGGCGTCGACGCTGCTCATCACGGCGTGGTCGCGGCTGCCGTTCCGAGCGGCCGACTTCGGGTGGGGCCCGCCCGCGGCGTACGGCCCCGCGGCACTCCCCGAGAAGGAGGTGGCGCTCTTCCTGTCGTGCGGGGAGGAGAATGGCGGCGGCGGGGTCCGCGTGCTGCTGGGGCTGCCTGCGGCGGCCATGGCCGAGTTCGAGCAGCTCGTGGAGGAGGTGATCGCGCCCTGAACGAATGAAGAATCCTCATGACATTACATAGCAGCGCGCGCGATGCAGCTGGACTCCATACGTTTTGGTTCTTGATCGTTGATCAAGTATGCCGCAACGTCACATGCATACTTACGTATTAGTATATTACCTGCAATCACCAGCTCACTATGAGTGTATGATAGATGCATGGTCTCAGATCTGGGCAGTGTGGCTATCCGTTTTCCTCCCGGTTTAATGCATTTGAATATTTCAATCTGACCTAGCTTAGATCGATCTTGTGAGGCCATGTGGATGTCCTCGTATTGTAATGAGTACATGTGACTTAATTTGGTTGAAGGATTTTATGTTTGAGACTTAATTTGAGCTGGTTCGGTCATTTAGGCTGCAGTGTTTGGTATGTTTGGAGGTCTTTTCGAGCTTAAATGAAAAATGATGTATATGAAAGTTGTAGAGAATTTCGAGACATATCTTTTCTGTGTTGTGACTTTATTTATTTGAGCAATGGATGAATTTATGAAAATAATTTTGTGCGTTGTTATGCTAAGAGAAAGGCTGAAAATGAGTTTTTCGGTTCCGATTTGTGTGGGATATTAGGATTGCATGCGTATATGTTTGAACTCATTATGACATTGGACAAATATGCAGGAAACAAAGGTAAAATCATATTTTGGATTGTGCAAAATAGTTTAGTCCTTGTGTGTGCAGGTTTGGAGACAACTATAGTCATTGACGGATGCCAGAACTAAGTTTGGAGAACTGAGGTATAGAATGGTCGAGGATACCGACGAGACGGTTAGACTCAAACCAGGCCTATGTAGACGTCATGAAGATGGACTTGAGGTAGCTCAATGTTTCCGATTCAGGTTGGAGGCACGAAGGCGCGGAAATGGAGCGATCAAGTCAAGGGATGAAGACCCGTTGCATCGGTTTGACCGGGTTTTGTGTAAAGCCCATATTTATACTTGATTGGAGAGTCTTGGATTAGGTTTTAGTGCTTGTATTATGCTCTTTGGGAGTTTTTGCCCACCATGGTGTGGCTGTGACCAGGGTTTTTGAAATCGATATGGCATAGAAAATCATAGCCCTCGATTTTTCGCGGTAAATCACGAAAAATTGAGAAAACCCAAAATCGCCATTTTCCCAATAAATCAGTTGATATTACCGATAAATCGGTCGATTTTTCCGATAAATCGAGAAAAATCGAAATCGCTTTGGAGATTGGAAAAATCAACTGATTTTGCCAAAAATCGAGATTTTTGTTGCAAAAATCGTTTTGGAAGTAAATAGTTGGGAAAAAAATGTAAAAGTTATTTAAAATTATGTAAATGTTGGGTATGACTTTTGGTAATTATTTAACATTTAGGCGACATAATTGAAGGCACAAAATGAGACATCTCTTGCGTCCATATATAACTCCCCCAAAATAAAACGTTGAAAAACTAGTGGGCAGTGTATAGCTTCTTGGTTAAATATATATACATACACATATAAAGTACATTCTTGTTGGTAAACCGATTTTTGATTTTGAAATAAAATGTTCCGTGGTATATTCATTGGTTGAGTACACATATACATATTAAGTATATTAACTAGTTAAGTACACATACACATATTAAGTACAAAGTGTAGTACGTCATTTTATTTTGGGATATATTAGTGGGAAGTGCTATTAGGCGGTTGCTATTAGCCGCAAACATTGATTCGATTCTGAGCTTCAAATCCAAAGGACCGACGGCGTGAGAAGCTAAACCGACCTAATTATTGCACAAATCGATGGAAACAACCGAGAAATCGCTGTTGGCAGGTCAATTAAAGGAGCTGCACATGTCATGGGCCTAGATGGGCTAGTTTGAACAGTGAATTTCTAAATTTTGCTCAAACTAAATTCAAAATATCTCACAAATCCAACGTGATTTTGAAATTTCATTTCAGCCATTCTGTTCGTACATGTTTCTACAATTTTCAGGAATTTTTCTAGAATTTTTTTGAATTTTTTAATTCAAATCAAATTTTGGATTTAACCAACGATTTACTGAAATCGCTCCCTAGCGATTTCGCGATAAATCACGATTTTTCGTCGATTTTTGAATCCATAGATGTGACTAAACCTCCCAAGCAACAGAAACTAGTTCCTTAAAGTTCTTTTCTTGTTCTTGCTTTGCTCTATGGCTTGGATCTAGTTTATTATTTGTTTTTATTTGTATTATATTTCTTTACTTCGTCTCCTTCTACTTGCTAAAAACTTGTTTGATCTAAGAGGTATTGTGGTTGCTCATATTATTCAATTCATATTACAATTCACCAAGAACACCGAGATCAAGATTTGCCCTCTATTACTTGTTTTGTCAGATTTGGTTTCTCTGTGCAGCAACTTTTGTTTATTTTGTGAAAAATTCATCATAAATTATTTTTGGATGATTCTTATTAGAAAAGTTGTGCGACTTCAATATCTACCACCTTCTTTAAGCGGTATTTGAATAGGAGTCATGGTTTGAGAGATACAGAGGCTAAACCGAGTCCTAAATGATCAGTCTAAGATTTTTGAGCGGCTGAGATTCTTATTTTTGCTCATTTTTTCTACTCTTGATCTTGAGGTGAATTTTGGTGAGTAGCTGCGTGACTCTTTGTTTTTTTAAGAAAAAATTTTAAAATTTAAATGAGTCACACTTTAGAGAAATCACTCCTCGACTAAAATGCTTTTCTGCTAAAAGTTCACTTTTCTTTTCCAAATGAATCAAATGAGTCACTTTTGGCGAGGTGATCGTGCTCTGAACGAATGAAGAATCCTCATGACATTACACAGCAGCGCGCGCGATGCAGCTGGACTCCATACGTTTTGGTTCTTGATCGTGGATCAAGTATGCCGCAACGTCACATGCATACATACGTATTAGTATATTACCTGCAACCATCAGCTCACGATGAGTCTAATGATATATGCATGATCTCAGATCTGTGCAGTGTGGCTATCCGTTTTCCTCCCGGTTTAATGCATTTGATTATTTCAATCTGACCTAGCTTAGATCGATCTGTTTTGACACAAGCTTCTACCTGCTTGCACCTCTGAATAAAACTGCATGGGATGTTTGACGCGAAAAATTGTCTCCATGGATTGAATGTTCCACCCATTCCCATTTTGTGCCATTACCCAAGCCGAGATCTAACAGGAGGGAAGGTGCCAGCAGCCGCATATACATGTAGAGAAAAATTCCCTCTCTCTTAGGTATCATTATATGACGTACAACTACAATGTGAGCCTAGCTTATTTTCCTTTATTTTCATTGCTTATTTTGCATGTACAATAACATGGCGAGATGTTGTCGGGTTATTATCAGGCGAGGCGACCCATCAGGTGCCCATTCACCCAAAATGAAAGACGGAAAGAAACCATACCCGAGGCCTGGGACAAAGTAGGAGGAAAATATAGGAGAATTTTGTGCCATGGCCGGGGATCAAGGACGACAAGCACTCATCGTCTGAGAATGCCTGACATCAGGGGCTAAGGGTCCAATATGGCAATGTATGGCAGCTACCATACCTAGTTGGGCTGCAGATAGGGGTGGAACCAAGCCGAGTTCGAGCGAGCCAGCGCTCGGCTCGGCTCGGCTCGGTCAGACCAACGAGCCAGATCTGAGGCTCGGCTCGGGTTCGGTCCAGCTCACGAGCAGCTCGTGAGCGGCTCGCGAGCTCCTGCCTGGAGGATGGGAAGGGGGCGAGGGCGGCGGCCGAAGGATGAGCGAAGGCCGAGGACGGTGGCCGAGGGCGAGGGTGGGAGCTCGCGAGTCACCGTCGTCGTGGTTGGTGGCCGGTGGGCGGCTAGTGGAGCTCGGGCGCTGCCGGCGGCCCGCGGACGACTGGTAAAGGGGAGCCCGAGGGAGCTGAGGGGAGGGGACGCACCTTGTCGATCTTCTCTAAGGAGTCCGCGCGGCGGGGAGTCCAACCATCGATGGCCTCACCGGTGACGACGGAGAGCCAGGCGGGCCACCCAGCGGCAACCTGCTCACCCCGCGCCTTGTTGGCAAAGCTCCTCCCTAGGTGGGCCTCGGCGTGCGGCGCGCAACGACTGTGACCGCCACCACCTCTTCACACCCGCCACGATGGCCGCCTTGGGCTGCTCAGCCTTCTTGGCAGCCTGGATCACTACCGCCTCCCCGGCCGCAGCGACCCCCACCTGCTGCTGCGCCCCGAAGACAATGGGGGCGTCCCAGCGGAGGGGCCGGGCTGGAGGTGGAGGGGCGGTCGTGCACGCAGCCCATGGGGAGGCGAGGTCACCGGTGGCGGGGCATAGGCCTGGGGGCGGGGGTGGGCCGGTGAGAGCACATACACCGGACAAGGCCGCGATCCGGAGGCGGCGCCACGGGGAGGAGTAAAGTCGTGCCTGCGGCTGCGGGTGAGGGGAACGGGACGGGACCGGTGGGAACTGGGAACTCGAGGGTCGAGCAGGTCGCGTGACGGCGTGACTGCGTTCCGCGTGAGGCGTGACTCGCGTCGCGTCTCTCGCGACTCGCGAGTGGGCTTAACGAGCCCCAAGCGAGCTGGATCCAGCTCGGCTCGAGCTCGGTTGGGTGACCGAGCTGAGGCCGAGGCTCGGCTTGAGCTCGTCTGCGGCTCGAGCCCGAGCTCAAAGTTCTAGCCCTAGCTGCAGAACGTCCCTTCCCCTAGGCTGAAATAGCCATATAGGCTGGCTACGGCCATGCACAGCTACATTGAGTCTGTCCAGTATGCAGATGCAGCGGATGCTAAGCTCATATAGCGCTGATCGGCCCATAGTCCTTCCAATACACAACAAATGAGGAGCGTACACAGGCAAAGGCTGAACCGCCACGCCTTGCGGCCACACTTGTTCGTCTAGGTAGCAACTAGCACCGCCTAGGCACGCCGCGTAGGGCACCGCCGCCTACACGGCTAATGACGAACTTAAGGCACACAACAGCATGCGGGCGGCCAGGTGGCACCGTGGCACTGTGCCAGACGTGCATAGACATTGTGAACTGGCGAGACGGAGACAGCGAATTGGCGATCACGACGAAAAGTGCAAATGCAATCGCCAAGGTTTCCTAGACGCAATTAGTACTTTGATGTATGTGTTTTGTCTTTTTTTTTGGCATCTTTTATGCTTTGTAATTCTATTTTCATTCTATTTAGCCTCAAATAATCTTATTAGTGTATAAATAAATTTTATTTTACGTGCTACTATTTAATTACTGGAGGTGGTAATGCGTGGTGGCGCGTCAGGCCACCGCGCACCCACGTATTGTGGGCTTATGCGCGGAACCCGCGTTGGTCCTATGCGACGGCTTTTTTAGCATACAGTTTATGCATAGTTTTGCTATACAGCATACTTATAAACTGAATTAAATCTAAATAGACTATTGGCAATAGTATTTCTTCCCTTTTATTATAATTCATGACAATAAGTGGTTAGAGACCAAATCTCTTGAAGTATTTTTTGGAATTTTTAAACGGTCTACGAAAACATAAATAGAAGAGAGAAAAAAAGGGAATAGAAAAGTTTTGAAATTCAAAATTATTGTAATTTCAATTTTTTTAAAAAAATCAAACTTTTAGGGACCTTATTTATGCAACTATGATTTCATTTTTGTAAATTCTTTTTTTGAGAATTTTTTTACGGCCTAAGATAAAGAAAATAGAGGGGAAGAAGCCTAAAATTCTTTTTTTTCGAAAAGCCAAAACCTTATATGGACCTTTTTCGTGAAACGATGGTTGTACTTTTGTAAGCCTTTTTCTGGAATTTATAAATAGCCTAAAAAAATTAAATAGAAGAGTAAAAAGAGAGCGAAAACATTTTTATGACCTTCTTTGTGGAGCTATGGTTTCATTTTGCTTTTTTTTTTGTGGAATGTTTGAACGTCCTAGCAAAAAGGAAATAGATGAGGGAGAAAAGAGAACGAAAAAGTTTTTTACAATTGGAAAGTTTGGCAATCTAAAAAATTTTCTAAAGAAATCATTTTTTTTTGCGACCTTCTTCACCCAGAAACGGCCTAGAATAAAGGAAATAGAAGAGAAGGAAGTTTAAATTTTTTTTCGGTAAATTTACCTTCATTGTGAATGGATGGATCCATTTCTGCAAAAATTTTGTTGATGGCCTAAGAAAAAGAAATAGGAAAGGGAAAAAAAGAGAATAAAGTTTCAAATAAAATTTTTTGTAATCTCAAAGAAACAAAAAAGTTTAAAAAATTTTATAGACCTTCTTTGTGCCGGCATGGTTCCATCTTCGTATGCTTACGCGCTATAATGTATCTTACCTGGACAGACGATCTGACGGCCGATATTTTTCGGGCGACGTGGCCATCGGCGGGGCCGAGAAAATCACGAAGCGCTACGCGCTATAATGTAGGGGTAAATGTTTCTATTTTTTTAGTTTTTTTTGGAATTTTTCAACCGGCTGAAAAAAAGAAGAGAAAAAGAGAGCGAAAACGTTTATTAAAATTCAAAATTTCCCTAATCTAAAATGTTTTTGGAAAAAATATAAGTTTTATGGACCTTTTTTGTGAGGCCATGGTTTCAATTTTGGAAAAAAGTTTCTTGAATTTTTAAACGGCATACAAAAAAGAAAATAGAAGAGGGAAAAAAGAGAGTGAAAAAGTTTTTGAAATTGCAAAGTTTTGTAGTTTCAAAAATTTTCCAACAATAAAACTTTTTTGAGACCTTCTTCATCCAAGTATCGTTCTCTCTTTTTTTTTTTCAAATTTTATTTTTTGTGAATTTTTAAATGTCCTAGAATAAAGAAAATGGAAGAGAACAAAGTTTTAAATCCAAAAGTTTTCTAATTTTAAAAGAATCAAAAAAAGTTTAAACTTTTTATGGACTTTCTTCGTGGAACCATGGTTCTATTTTTGTAATTTTTTTAGGAATTTTTAAACGGCTTGAAAAAGGAAATAGAAGAGAAAAAGAGATCAAAAATATTTTTTTTAAATTCAAAATTGTTCTAACTTCAAAAAATTTTCAAAAACATCCAAACTTTCTATAGACCTTATTTGTGCAGCCATAGTTCCATTTTTACAAACTTTCTATTTTTGGAATTTTTAGACAGTCAGGAAAAAAGAAAATAGAAAAAGCAAAAAAAAGGTAAAGAAAAGCAAGGAGGTGGAAAAATGCGGCCGCCGGGATTCAAACCATGGCCACGGAACTGAGTGCAAGCACAGAAGACCAGTCCGGCAGTTTCGCCGCTTCGTTGGAAAGCAACGCAACAATTTTCTTTATATATAACGTTCGAACGGACGTCCAGATCACATTTCGGCTGACGATTGGACGGCCGCGTTTAGCCGGTGACGTGGCCAAGCGAGGGGGCTAAGAAACGGTACGTGCTTTACGCGTTATATATTATAGTAATTATCATGGACTCCGTCGTACCATAAATTTTTTTTTTATCCTCCGCCGCTGCCCCGCACCCCTATCCCTGTTCATATTGATGCAGCACGACATAATCAACCGCGCGCCTAACAGACGGCACGGCCGGCTGTCGCCGTCGGAGGACAATATTGTACGCATCACACATACCCGCGTAAATACGTGACGACCATCGAAATCGTCAAGGCGAACCGCATCAAAGTCCGAACGCTCACGCGTATATACGTGCAGTGACTTTGACTTTGACTTTCCAACATGCACGCGCGCGTGCTTTCATCGTGTGGGGGCAATGTAGTGGCCAACTGGCGTCCTCTTTCGATTCCTTTGGATTCATCCGTCTCTCACTCTCTCTTAAGTGAATGCCAGAGCTATTCGAATTTCGAAACAGCGTATTTTATATTTAAAAGAAAAATCACATGATTGGACTGCCGACGTTGAGCTGCATATACATAACCGGTCACTGTCAGTGAGCATGCACCATGCCATTACCGGCGTCCTGACGCATACTGTTGCTGCAGGCGAGCTAACCTTGGCTGGCTGTGCAGATGGACGGTAGAATCAGGATGATTACTTTCATCTAATCAGGATGGTACAATCAGAATGATCAATACTGAATCAAATTATAATCTCAGTCATGATATTTGTTATTTTTTTGCGATCCAAACATTTTAACGCTTTGTATTTTTAGTGTTCACGCACTTGCCATTCTCTTTGTCAGGAAATATCCGCCTGCCTACCAGTGGCGGTGTTCCAGGACAAATTTAGGTGGGCTAGAGCTCAGGTGAATTGAACCAGGGGCACCATGGTGGATCAAACTAAGACCCTCTTCTCTTCAGCTTATTTTATTTACTTATCTTCTTATTTGTTTATAAGCTGAATTTTGAGAGCTCTCCGATATAGTTTGAAAAATCCAATGAACTTCATTTAACTTATTTCTGAGAGCTCTAAGATATACTTTCGAGATAGAAAACAAATGGTATGCAAAAGTCAAACCGTTTGATTTTTTGATTCGGAGATAAGTATATAAGATAAGAGGATAAGCTGAAGAGAAGGGGCCTAAATTAAGCTTGCGGAGGGGGGGGACGACCTAGCTTGGTCGATCTGAATCTCCGCCCCTGCTGCCTACTTCGTGTGGCGAATTAGGTGTTGCACTATTTGCTTAATCCTCCCACCAATCATAGATACTTATTATTCTAAACATTGACACCGTCTCTTAGAAATAAAACTTTAACCGTTAATTACTGCTTATTTATAAAATCCAATAGATTCACACTAGTACTATTGAATTATTTTTCAGGATGAATCTTTATATACATGCAAGCATGATTTACCTGCATCCAATCTAAATAACTTAAAACATATTCATAGCTAATTATTTTAAAACTTTGACTAGACGTTATCTCAAAAAGATGTATTTCTGACCAGAGAGAGTGCTCTAGGTTGGTTGGCATGTAACGAAGAAGTACATCGATTGATTACACATACTAGCAAAAAGACGAGTCAATCATCACTTTACAACGGAGCAATGGACATCGGTTGAGCGCTGTACCACGCATGTAACAATTGCTCGATCTAGACAGAGGAATACAAGATACTCTTAATACTGCATCAGTGTTTCCTGTAGGAGGTGTTGGTTTTATCTATTAAGTTATGTTGTAATAGTTGTAGCCTTTGCTGGTATATGATCTATTAATGAAGGTTCTATTACTTAAAAAAATCATGATTGGTTTCAGCCGGAGTTACATCAGTCAGACACCGCTCAATTAAGAAGAGCGTACACAAGAGATAGCAAAAACATGGACCAAGCTGAGAATTAATTCGCACATATTAGCCCCTTAACCGATCGATGATCTCTGTTCAATTAGTTGCTTACTTTTTACACCATAAATTAACTAACCATATGTTACACATGCACGATGCAAAAACACTCAAAATTTCTTCTCCGGATTGCTCGCCACATACAAAGAGCTCCTTCTTTGAACTCTGTATATATGTGTATCTGAACCTATCGATCTGCGTATACCTATGCACTTGTGAGAGACTAATGATCAATCTGCATACACGTGACTCTGTGTGAGAGAGAGATCGAGTCGATGCATCTCTCACTTGATCTCGTTAATTATGGCTTAATTATTCAGAGACGGAGTGGCCTGATTAACTAACTAAGCACTTGCGCGCTTAATTTCTTCCTGCTCACCTCCTCTTGCCAGCCATGGGAGAAGACCTCGACAGGGACGTCCTCGCCGGGCTCAGCATCCGGTGGTACCCCTTGAGGCTGCCGCTGCTCCGCAGGCCGCATATCGGCGACGCCGCCGCCGCGGCCATGGTGACCTCGCCGCCGAGGCCGGCCTCGTCGCCGTAGTCGTGCCCCACCTGCCACAGCACGTCCAGGAAGGCGTCGACGTCGCACGGCAGCGCGAGGGGCCCCTGCGCGGCGTACCCGAACTCGCGCTCGGCGTCGTCGAGGAGCCGCTGGAAGAGCGGGTGGTTGGCGCACTCGGCGCGCACCACGAAGCGCTCCCGCTCGGGCCCCACGTACACCGAGAAGCACCCCGCCACGGGCGCCGCCGCCCTGCCGCCGCCCAGCCCGGACCTGCACCGCTCCAGGGTCCTCGATATCAGGCTCCTCCTCGCCCCCTTGCTCACCGCCGCCATGCCGCCCAAGACGAGACACAAACTCAGCTCGACCTCAAGGCGACTGAGCTAGGTGTAGAAGACGAAGGGCACAACTCATTGCTACGTAGCGAGGTGAGACTTGGCCGAGAGATTTATAAGGAGACGGGAGCTAACGCATGCATGCGTGTATATGAGCGACGTGTACTGCCGTGTGAAATAGCTACATGGGTCATGGGTGGTAGGCAGCCTCGCGCGTAGACTTGATGAAGCGAGGCTTGACTTGTTTAGGGCGCAAGGTTAATGCTCATGCATGTCTCATGGCGTAGCCACTAAAGAGGATCCGAATCCACAGAGACAATGTCAGACAGGCTACTATAGCTCTCTGACATTGCCTTGATGCTAGCCGTTGGATCAAAAGCGCACGGGTGGAATCTAATGCTACAGTGATTTGATACAGTACTTTTGATGCAGTGAAAAAGTACTGTTACTACGGTGCTTCTCTGCCATTGTCCCTCGCCTATTGCACTGTGTTTCTCTGACATTGCAGGATATGCATCCACGAAAGAGATGGGTGAGAGTGAGACAGATCGACAAGGTCACAAGGAGCAATCTATGGATAACGAGGAGAAAGATTATCTATACCAGGTGATTAATTAACTTTGTTAATTTGCTGAGTTTACCATATGCGTTTTGTTTTATGTATATATGTTAGTTAATTGCAGTATATCCTATGGAGGGAGATGAGATGCGCTCCATGCATGCATGTGGATCACAAGAGAAAACATGCAAGTTGGTTAAATTTCAGCTTGTAGACTATCAGTGGATGGAGCTAGCCAGCTACATGTGGGGCTTCTTGGTCACATTCAGACTTGGTCAAATGCTCAATAATTGCCTTAGTGCTCTCATGGTCAACACCTTCCGTATGCATATGGAAGAAGAAGAAGAATTAGCAGCAGTGACTTCATGCTGGTCAAGAAAATCTTCCAGCTTTTTTTGCCCTTTCAGAGACCACAGCATATATGTACCACTGATGAATGCTAATTGTGCACTATATATTTATATGATTAAATAAGTAACACCACTTGGTAGGCTGGTTCAGATATTTTCATATATAGATTATATAGAGAATGGATTAACAATTTAATATATGTTCTCCCCCTCCATGTCCATGGTCATCTTGATATATCTATAGACTGATGGACTGTTGAGCTGTAGACATTTGTATAACTCAAACAGCGACAGAATAAACCATGCATGCATTAAATTAAGCCGCTTTCAGGTAAGAAAAGCTCCACACATTTTCGCATAATATACAATGAATCAGAACTCAGACAGTGACAGTGATGACGAGCATACACAATATGAGTGAAATTTTTTTCTTGGAGAAGCTGCAGATTGCAGCGCTGCTCATGTGGTCCTGTAGATGAGGCCTAAGCTAGCTATCCATCCTCATGCACCCCCAGTTTCTTCGCGTGTCTCGATCGGCACTCCCCGCCGGAATCTCTGGAGCGATTGGGCTAGATTCGGTTCATCATCCATCGGTTCTGGCTATAATTTTTTCAAAGCTAGCGACTGATCGAGAATTCTTCGAGACGCATTGAAGATGCTCTAAAATCGGATCTCTATATATCTTCTCTAAATCACTATTCGTTCTCTGTATTTTCATTCCCTCTAACAGAATCTTTATTCAGAAAAATTATAGAGATCGACATAGAGAGTCTCCAAATTTAGAGGCTGGAAGAAAGAAACTCTAAATTTAGAGTTTGAGATAAAGAAAGACTATACTGAAAAACAAAAAAACTCTAAATATAGAGAAGATTTTGTTTTGGAGACTCCGCTGGAGACACTCTGAAATGGGCGTAGAGCGACGGCCGAGGCGCCATGTCGCCCTCGAGCTCCCTCGGAAATGAACAACGTCCGCGCGTGCGTCGCCTTGGATTAACAGAGTTGGCATGTCGTTCTCGTGCTGGCGATTTGTCCGTAGTCACCACTTGGCCTGCGGTCTTCGTCTCAATCAACCGTGGGGAACAGGCGCTCCGCCGTGCTCAAATTATTGGATTATTCGCTGAAATTGAACTTTTACCGTGGTTTTGACAAGCCGAAAGACTCGATTTGGGTTTGAGAGCTTTTATCCTATGATTTGGATATTTTCGGCAAACGATTTCGCGGAGTCAAGACAACTTTCTAGATAATCAGGTACTTCATTTGAAGGCATATTTATGTTTTATACATAGACAAAAAAAATTGAAAATAACTATACTACCCATGACTATTATCTCTAAGCACTCTATTTAATACATGCATATAGAGAATACAAGCTAAAGCAAGATATTTAATTATTAGAGACATTGAGAGAAGAACATATTTATTTTGTATTGAAATATGAAATAAGCCATATATTAATGGATAAGTTCTTTAAAAAAATATGGACCGACAGAGTAATTTAAGAAAAAAGTGTGTTCAAACAAAAATTAAATGTGTTCAAAGCATATTGGGGTGCTGCTACACTATTAGTATCAGTTAACCTAAACCGAACATTTGTTTTTTTAAAAAAAATCAGCATTATCATGGAGTATCAACAGAGAATTCCTGAATTATTCAAACATTTTAAATTCAGCCAAAAAAAAAATCCCTTGCGTCGAACAGCAAAGAAAAAAAATGATGCTGCATGATCGGTTGGAATCTTTCTTAAATAATTTCTGGGACTCCCTAAAATTATTGCTCTTTTAATACCAATTAAGAGAGGTTTGGAACCATGACAACAACCTGCTCATCGACTAAAGAATTCATCATTATCGGGCCAGGATAAATCTGAGTTTGGACTTTGGAGTTTGGAGAGATGCATGCATGATCTCCCTGGTTAAGCGTGTCTTGCTAGATGCATCCTTAGTTACATCCATCGCTAGATGCCGCCTACACGGAGACACGACATTAATTTCTTATCTTAATTTTGATAACACGTAACCACTCACGTACGTATATATGCAAGCAACACACCATCCTCCTGGCTAGCTCTAGCTATATTTCAGGTTAGTGTGTGACGTTACTGACGCCCTCCAGTCACAAATAAATACTCCTTTCGATATAGGATGTAACTCATAAGATCTTTAAAACACAACTTTCATCGGTAATTACTGCTGAGTTTTATTTTATAAGATCCAATAAAATTATAATATTATGAAAGTACTTTTTGAGACAGATTTGCACACATGATTTTCACAATTTCAACCTAAATATATATTAAAAAATATTAATACCTAAAATATAAACACTTGAATTTTCATGTATCTCAAATGATAGATATTCGGGACCGGATCGATGGAGCACCTAGCAATTAATCTTGTGCAGACCAAGACTAACCATAGAATGCCGTATATATGCAAGATCGACAAAGACTCGTATTTACTTTTTGGCACGCAATAATTAGTTGTACGTGTGCAAGTGTTAGACTTACACTCCAGCTTAATATCACAGTCCTAATTATTTAGCTTTCTTCTGTGGCTTTTCGACATATGATTATGTGTCTTCAACCCGAGAATATCATCGTAACGGTACAGAACTAGATTCCATGTGGCTCCTAGTTTCAACATTTGTAGGCGTCGAATTTTGAGACATTTGAGTATGTTGACTGCAATACCTATTGATTGCAGTAAATGGTAAGCGACGGTACTGTCACTACCCGAGGCAAATCTGAAGAAATTAGGAGAGGAAAGGGAAGAACTCGGGAAGGGACAGAGAAGAAATTGAGATGGGAACTTGAGACTGCTTTAGTTTACTTTTTGGATAAAAATTTCTTACATTCCTCTCAGGCTTTAAAGCCACAACATCCAATGGAAAGCAAAAACGGAGACGCAGCTCCACGGGAAAACGAGCAGAACGGAGTCACAGCTCCTGAAAACATGACAGTAAATAACAAAACAACAGTAACAACTGAGAGTTCTATCAGCCGTCCGATGGACATCCAAGTGCTGAGATAAAACTGGGTTGTGACAGGTACATCATCCTAGCTAATGAACCTATTACTATCAACATATACAGGTCAGCAAATTAAGCTTAAAACCCAATCAGAGATGTGAAGCTAGCAATAGCTAGCTTTCTGATCATTTAACTCGGCCTAATTAAGTGGTGTCACACATCTAAAAATTAATATGAGATCAACTTAATTAAAATTGTTAGCTATCCGTCGTGTAAAGAATTTGTGTCGAATATATGTACACTTAGGGTTACATAGTTACGTTAGGACTCTTAAGTTGTATTAGATGTGTTGGACAAAGTTTAAATCGGACTATATAATCTTAGGCCAGAAACATATGGCACCGTTGTTGTTTTTGAACACAAGGGCAGGAGCTCTGCCATTCCATTCAAGAAGGAGAGAAACAGTACAGCGATTAGAGAGAAAGAGATGGGTACAGGGGAGGGAGAAAGAGGACAGGAGGGGAAGGGGAAGAAGACGACCTAGCCGAGCAATGGCCACAACACACCAGTATGTAACACCTAGTACAACCGCCTCCGCGGCAAGCACTGCTAGGAGCGCGGAGACACCGACCGACATCGCCACGAGGGATGCACGGCCAAAACCTCAGAAACACTGCTGTCGACTGAGAAGCAGAGCACGCGAAGATCAACTTGGCTGTCGACCGCCACCGCCGCACAGGATGTTCGGATGAGACGACAAAGGAGAGGAAGGGACGTCATCCGTCACCGCTGCACGGGATGCTTGAACAACAGCGCCATCGACTACCACCACCAACCGCGTCGTTGTAAACTCGTTAATAAACCTCATGCCTCATATCGTTCGATATCATGCATGCGGTGTATTTCCCAACAAGCCGCTTAACTTTCTCCGAGAGAAGAAATTAAGAAAGTGATTAAGTGAAACCAAGCACCCGCTGATAAGGAATTATGCACACTAATTCCATGGGCGCAGCAGTCTTTAGCTAGCTAGCAGATACGCACGCAGCCGCAGGAGGTGGGAATCATGCACCGAGCGAGCTCGCAGTGGAAGCCTAGATTTGGATGTGCATGTGTTGTCCATTAAAAGTGGCACATAATCTCTGACTCTCTCTCTCCCTCGATCTCCCGGACAGGATGCACGGTGAGATGAGGCCGACGGCGACGGCGATGCGTGGCGCCGTGAGCTAGCGGCCATCGAATTCCAATCCAGAGAACCCCAGTGGCGCCAGCGAGAATTTTCTTAATGTCGGGGACGTTTTCAACGCTCGCGAGGTCGCCGAGATGGCCAAAGCGATCGAGCTGCTGTGATGCACTGATGTGCAGTGCAGGAGCAGTGGAGCACTAAAGTATCCGTAGTAGATACTTTATAATACTGTTTATCTAACTTTTTGAGATAGAGTAGCTGCTGAAGGGAAGGAATTTTTTAGAGTGTAGTGTAAAGTGTGAAGGAATTTTAGAGTGATGGATAGAGTGTGTAGGAAATAGTGTTATAGAGTATAAATTTAAAGTAGCTGTTGGAGATGCTGGAAATTTAAAGACAGGGAAATCTAGAGCCTATTTCTTTTAGCGGTTGCGGTTGCGTTTGCTTATAAGTTGGAAATTTGTAGCTCCTCGATAAGGACATTCGAGGAATCAAAAAATTATAGAAAAAATGGTTTTGAGAGATTTGAGAAGAAATTGTAAGACCTGTAAAAACTAGCTATCAAACGTCAAAGCGTTTGGTTTGTACGAAAAAACAAATTTCTAAATTATAAACAAACGCGCAAACGCCCAAAGAAACAGAGCCTAGAGAGTGGGGGCCAGCCGGCTTGGCTTCCAATGAAACCACAGCCTGCAAATGTGCCATTGTTGGATACGATTGGTCAGTACTGGATTGCACCTTCTCCTTCATTTTTTTTCTTCTTTAAAAAGAGAGAGAGAGAGAGGCTATTTGGACTTTTGGACAAGGATGTAAGTGGAGAATGGACAGATGGACCAGCATTTGTCAATGCTAAGTATTTGACTTTTCTCGGTGTTGTACCGTTTTGTTGATGGACAAATGAAACGGAAGGATCGAGTATCTTCAATGCTGCACAAATCGACTGTGTAGCAAAATATCTTTAGGCATATATATAATAATATAATATATTGTTGTTCGCCTGCTTGTAAAGATTCTCATAAATCATTTTTTTTAACAGGACCCAACCAGCCACAGCATTATGCAGGACTCAGGTTACATCTTGTTTATCTGCTAAACGCAATTATGGAGCCAACTAAGGAACAAGGAGAGCGAGTGTGTGAGAAAAGGAGCTCGATGGCAGGCAAAAAAACTGTGATCATGCAATGCTGCTTTCACTTGATTCCAAATTATTGCGTGTTATGACTTGTGAGTGCTCATGATTATGAAGCCCTGTGGCGACAGGCACATCAGCAAGATATCAGGCCCATGCTGCCATGGAACCTACAGCATGAAAATCACATATTTTCACAAGGGAAAATAAATACTTGCAACACCTGCAAATTAAGGTCTATGTCGACACGGTGCAGTATAAGAACATCCACACCAATTACTCTATCTTTATTTTCTCTCTCTTCTACTCTATTTTTCTCTCCATCCCTCTAAAATTTCTTCACACTTTACACTATACTCTAAAAGATTCCTTCACTCCACCAGAAACTCTATCCTCGCCACGTTAGCGCTACAGTGCATATAACGCTACTGCTGTGGATGCTCTAAGATAGCCACTACTCTGTACTGCAGAAGCACAACTGATGAGATCTGCACTTCTGCAGAGACATTGGCCATGCATAATTCAGACATGGCACAAAAATAATAGTGTCAGCATATGGATCGCCAGGTCAACCATGGACGCACTCGCCAAAGCGTCTGGGGGTTCCACAGAAGATTAAAAGCTCTGCATTATTGCTCCTTTGCTTCACTTGAAACATGGTAGTGTGTCAAAGGCAGGCAGGCATGCCCACATGATTGTTTTCTGGCAACCCACATCAGAGATCTGAACAAAGCACTACCGCAGTTGCTGAAATTGAAAAATTCCTACCTCAAAGAAGCACAAAAAACCAATGGTGCAGGTTAGAAGAGCATATAATTTGATCCCACATGGAACCAAGGGACAAATGATGGCTTAGAGAAGCATACAATACACATGTACAGGATAGGCAACTACACATTACACAAGCATAGCAATGAGCAAGAAAGGAAAATTAAATAGAACAACCGAAGACAACCATATGTTCCCGCTCACAATAATCTAGAACAGTACACAGGCTACAATAATACAAACATGTCATTCTATAGCATGTCTTCGGCTGTCAGAATTCCAATTTTTCTTGCTAGCAGTCGAAATCTATAGTTTTTACTCCATGACCAAGGCCAGAACATCAGTTAACTGTATGATCACACTAATCTCTCTCTGACTGACTAAATTTACAACACTGGAACTGTCTTCCAAGATCCACAACACATTGTGATGAATCATCACGATCACATTTTTTTAATGGAACAAAGTCTACAACAGTCTGTTTTCCAAAGCTCCAAGTAACAAGATCTCGTCCTGGCTGTTGCTATTAATCTGCAGGTAAGGAACTACTTTTTATTTCCTGTTCATTGGTGGGGGTGTTGTGGAGTAAGGAGGGCCATAGAATGGGCCCCCTAATCCCGGGAAAGATGGATGAGGGTTTGGAGCACTAAGGTACGGAGGAGGCATGTTGCTCATCGGATAGTTTACAACAGGAGGAAATGATGGATACACGCCGTATGGCCCTCCTGTCATTGGCGCAACAGGAACTGGCATTGCAGTAGGCTGTGGGGGTGGGATTGAGGGTGGCATTGAAATTGGCAGTGGTGGTGGGATAAAGGATGGCAGTGGTGGGGGTGGCGGGCTAGATTCTGGTGGCGGAGGATCCTGAGGCGGTGGCGGTGGTGGTTCATATGTATCAGGATGTGGGTCTGGGGGTAGTGGTGGCTGTGCACGAGTCTGAGGGACATATGCATCATTCTCTAGCTTCTGCCTTTTATTACCAGAAGGGTGCTCTTCTATTTTCTGCTCAGTGTCCCTGGTGGTTCGTGAAGAAATAGCATTGTTGAGGATCTCGTGCTCACGGCCATCTCCTTCCTGTGAATACATCACTGCAGTCGACTGTCCCTTCTCAAAAGAATCAGCATTAGCTGAATCTGGAACAAAGGTAACGGGCACTTCAGAGAGATTTGTGTGTCTAGGCCCTTGATTAGATGATTCATGCCGTGCCACATGTATTCCAAGCTTCTGGCAGAGGTCATCAGCTTTCTTGTATCGGGATTGAGCTGCCTGATTATTAATGGAAAAAAAAAATAAAATAACTGCTAGTGTTTAGTTAGAAGCAGCATGCTTATCAGAAAACATACAATGGGGAAAGACATTATACTGCTTGTGACGAGCTATAAAAGCACAGATAGCAGATAACAGTCCTTGCCCTCCCCCCCCCTATAAGAAGGCCGCACATAAAACATCCATTTTTTTTTTAGGGAAGCAAAGTCCTTTTTTCTAGAATGGCAATAGTCACATTCATCCTGATAATCGATAGATGTCCCCTGAAACATTCTAGTTCACACAAGCATGTGAGAACGGGAACATTCATGATAGATGTCCCCTGAAACATGCTAGCTCACACAAGTATGTGAGGATGGGAACATTCATTGATGCACTTCTGCTGTACAAATGTTTTCTATCCCTTGAGAACAGAGTGATATCTCCGAACCCCCCCCCCACAACAAAAATAAAATAAAATAACGTAATGTGGTAGAAATTTGCATTGCTGAACCTGAACATAGAAAAATACCTGAAGCTGGCTTTTCACTTGTTCCATTTTGAACTCCTGAAAGCAAACGAAACATTATGGAAACAATAAAAGATCCGATCAAATAGATATTACACCTTCTATAGGTCTTCTTTACTTTACACACCTGCTCATGGAGTGCTTCCTTCAAATGAGAAATCAGAATGGCCCTGAGTGATTCTGATGTTCTGAATTGTTCAATGGAGTTTCTCAGGATGCTATGTTGTTCCTGCAGCTCCTCTGCAAAGCCAGATCCATTATTATCCCCTGCAATATTTAAGCGAACAAATTTGAGCAGCTACAAAGACGGATGAGTGATGACTAGAGGTGGTCTAAGGAAAGAAGACAATCAAAGGTAGTTCATTGCAGCCTTATAATGTAACAACAAAAGTCTAGGGGTGTACGGTCGTGCACAGCTAGGTCCATGCAGGTTGGACTGGTTTTACATGGTTTGAGGAGGAGGAACCAATCGGCAGGTTGGTTGGGCAAGCCTGCTTTCAACAGGTTGACCAGTTCTTAGGAAAAGGCCCATATCCCACCAATTAGCTACATGCTTCAAAGCCTTGTATACTCCATAGTGCAATGCTCTGTGTAAAGGTATTTGATCTCTTTGTGCTAGTAGTTACTCTGTTCCCTACCCAAACCAAAGGATCCATCCACCGCACTCACAAAGCTAAGCTTGAAACTGTTGAAACCTCCACCATCTACATAATCTTGCCAAAGCCGAAGAATCATGGCAAATCCTTATTGCCACATCAAACACCAGGGAATACACTGCTACAAGAGGACAGGGTCCAAACTGCTGGAGAAGTGCAATTGACATTGCCATCTGAGGAGACATCGAAAGAGGAGAATAAACCCAAGTCTGTCTCCCTCATCACTGTGCAACCTCGCTTATCAGTTGGCATGAGGGCTTACACAGCATACATCTGATTTCACAAAACAATTGGACTTAAAAGGTTTCCCCTATTCCAACCCATGCATAGTTGTAAAGGCATAAGGCATTAAGGCGAGGCCAACCAATAATCTTTTACCTTTGCAACGCTTAAGGCACGTGGCGAGGCGACACCATACACATATCTATGAAACCATGTATGTGTGTTTTAGCTCAATAATAAAAAAGGAAAATCAGTAGATTCTAGCTCAATGATAAAACAAATTCTATCCATGGGCCACTCGGCCGGTCGGCCCGTTCCAGGCATCTCCCTGGCACAGCCCAGCCCACCTAGCCCTGTCACTCCTCTGCATCTCTGACCTAGCCCCTTTGAGAGGAAGCACAGCAGCAGCACGCCACCGCCTCCACAACCACCAGTGACTGAGCAACCGCCAGATCCGATGGCCTCTTGGTCAGATCTAGCCTACCCCGAGGTCCGCCATGTGCAGCCTTGGTCGCCTGCTCCACACCGCTTGCAGTCCCTCTCCTCCACGCTGGGCAACAACCAAGGGGATGGCGGCGGCTGCTAGCGGCAGCCGATGAGCAACAGCAGCGGTGGCAGTCGAGCAGCGGCAGCACCTAGTGTTAGGCTGTTAGCTCCTCCCTTTTGCTCTTGAGTTCTGAGTCCCCCCTTTTCTTTTGCTTGCTGTGCCTCATCCTGGACGCCACAGGACGCCCACACAATGCTCTGGCAATGCCATGACCATAAAGCGGACGCCATAGGCTTGATTTCTATGGCGAGGCCATGGCGTTCGGCTCAAACGCTCCACGACGCTTCAGCGTCGCCATGACTACTTACCCATGTCTAACACAAGCTGGTCGCTTGTCAGGTGGGCACAACTGTTCAACCAAGGAACCAACCTCCCACTCCAGCCCAGTATTAGCAGGTCTGGCTGGGTTAGGTTGGATTGTTGGACTCATCCATGCAGAACGTGAACTTGTGTAGCATGAGAAAAATCAGAAATAATAATTGTTTCAAAGCACCAGAATAATACTGAAATGCTTGATAATTACTGCTATCTGCTGGCTATGAGCTATATATTAATTATTAAATACTAAATCAGGTGTAGATGCATTTCTTATGGATACATATCTTACCTAAATAAGAGTTATTTCCATACTCTTTGCTGAGATTGTCGACAAAGTTAAGAGCAACTTGGCATTCCCGCGTTACAGAAATAATAATTGTTTCAAAGCACCAGAATAATACTGAAATGCTTGATAATTACTGCTATCTGCTGGCTATGAGCTATATATTAATTATTAAATACTAAATCAGGTGTAGAAGCATTTCTTATGGATACATATCTTACCTAAATAAGAGTTATTTCCATACTCTTTGTTGAGATTGTCGACAAAGCTAAGAGCAACCTGGCATTCCCGCGTTACAGTATCCTCATCTGTAAGAGCATTCAGCATATGCTTGCAGCTAGAGACAACCTTCTCCAGCAGCTCTCCACTAGGTTTTTTCTGTAAATATGTAAAACCACAAACAGTTGTACAGACTGCAGAGTATATACAACAGGCATAGCTGAATGATAGTCTAGTTTTTGTTATTGTCTTATTCTTCTTCTTCCTCCCCTTTTTTGAGGATTTTACCAAAACTTCCATATAATATTTTCTATTATTCTTTACACTGCAGGGGTCTCCCCTACAGTTTCTAGAAAAAAAAATATACAACAGGCATAGCTGAATGAAATAGTACCATCTGAAATGAATCAGTAAGATAACTTACAGGCTTATATTTGAGCTCCTCAAACCTTCTAGAGAAGTCTTCCTTGAGAATTTGTCCTTGAGAGCCTAATATTTTACGATCGTCCCATATGTCAACCTGCAACACTTACATAAGTAATGTGATTGAGCATTTATTCTGCCAGGTAAGTGATACATAAATACTGACAAATGAGTTAATTTACTAAGGAGCTAAGAATATATGGGTTAAAGCCATGTAAAGGAGGCAATTCATCAACAGTAGACTGGTATCAGCGTTGATCTGCTTGGGTGCTGGGGTAATAGCTGGCAGTCCAGAACTTCTTACACGTGGGATCTAACATAAAATTTAATATTTATGTGAACTTTTCCTATTGGAAATCAGGGTTCAATTTTTTTAAGCTATGGGCTTCAAGACGAGCTCAAGTGAGCCTGGCCCAGCTCAGCTCAAGCTCAACAAGAACTAGTATCTAATAATACTAGTACTACCATAGGATTCGTGTAATTTAGTTTGTCGGAGAACATAAAACTTCTAAAAAGGGAAATCCAACCATTCCAGTGTCTCTCAATTCATTCAGTCAAATTCAGGTATTATTTTGTCAAATGTATCTATTGCCATTTGCCGAAGAGAGGGTGGGTATCAAGGAAAGGGTCTGTGTGAAGCACCGTCGCGCCTAGCACCCAGACAGTGTAGGTGCAGTCTAGGCAGTTGGACCGAAAAGCAGAAAGAGAAAGGAGAAGGGGGAGGAAGGGAAGCATGCCTTATCATCAATCTAAGAGAAGGGAAAAGGCAGGCGGTCGGAAGGCCTCCATCTAAGTAGTTCCTAGTGGCTGAGGTTCGAGGAAGATGAGGAAAACCTAGAAGAGCAAACAAACTTTATATCACCATATGGACTAGCTGTGGGCATAAAAATACCGATACCAAGATACTAAACCGAAAATATTTTCATTACTCGGTTCAGTGTTTTTCGCATAAAGTTCGGCTTCGGTTCGGTTTTATGTGAAAACAGATACTGATCCTATTGACATTCCAACGATTCCAGTCTGCTCATTCCCTCATAGCTCAACTTCTCCTTCCACCTTCCCCCAAACCCTAATCCCTCCTCACTCCTCACTCCTCCCGCACAGCCACCAGGCACCGCACCATCGCTACCCTCCTGCTTGCACTGCACCTTCCTAGCTCCCTTCGCTGGCCAAGCCCTAATGCAAACCAAGAAGGCTGATCCAATACGAAGTCCAACAGCAGCACAACTAGGGCAACACTTGCCTCCATGTTCTTCTAGGCAACACTATATTCCTCCTCCCCCTTCTCCCCTTCACCATCCCATTTCTTTCTTGACTTCTTCCATCTCCAGCCTTGCTCCACCACCTTTGACCTCTGATAACTAGGAGGCACTATTGGGTATGGGCTCCAAGGCTCGACTCACATCTGCCTAGGACTAGGCTGTCTTGGCCACCTAGCTCACCAACGAGTCTCAAGTCACATCAGTTCCCCTCCATCAAATGCCTAGGCACACACCTAGAGGAACAATGTTGCAAAAATATTCCCTCCCCTGCAAAGGCTTCTGATGCATTTTTTTTTGTTTTATTTACACAATACTATTCACTTGAAATTGTAGGCTTGTTATGTGCAAACCTAAGATGGATGCACAATGGCGAGGAGGCCCCAACTTGTTAGCAGTGCGTGGTGCACCGAAGAAGGGGAGTTGGGACTTTCTTTATTTCTTATTTCTTAGTTTCCATAATAGATGACAATGCTTAGCCTTGTATGGCATAAGCAGATCGTAAAAAAAAAACTAATTCCATCTTTATAAGAGATTGGAATCTAATCGAATAATAACTTTTTATCCATAAGGGGCTTGTATATCAAAACTTTCCGAAATCCTAACATTAATATTTAATGGATTTTTAAAGGTAATTAATGGCTATCCTAACAGCTCCTAAACTTAATAAACGGGTGAGGGGTTTCGCAAATATAAGAGTTGTCATTGTTGTGCAAGAAGGGTACACGTGCTACAATACGGTGGTCCTATTCAGGCGCGTTATTGGCGACTATAGCAAGCCTTCTATTTGCATATAACCCAACACAGTGACTGTGGAGAATATATTAGACTGGTTATTATCCTTATTAGCTATTTCTAACGATTAGGCTCTACCACATCTATATAAGGATATTGTTATCTTTTATTAAGTGAGATGAGTTAACTCTCAACGCTTCTTCCTACTATATGTCTATCACTCTCCTAGTACACTAATCTTCCTCAAACCATAGCCATACAACCTCTTTCCGCTCAATGTAATCCAATATGAACTCCATGCTTGGGTAAGGGTTTTGCGCATCCTTGGGCCAAGAACGACGTGACAAGGATTTCCATGCAAGAGTGGAGCAAGAGAACAACATGGGCTGAATTTCTCCCTCAAACCACCACACAAAGGCAAAAAGATGTCAGAGGCAAACAACTATCCCGAAGTCAACTAACGGAAGCTCAGCTATACAAAATAGCACTTCGTTAACAACTCAAGGTTTATGAGTCGTAAAGTTGAGTCGAGTCGCTACAGCAGTGGGTGAGGGTTGGTCTTGGGCAATAGGTTTAGTTCGGATTGGACAAATAGGGGTTGCTCTTAGGCAGCTAGAGACTAGACTATTCCGGGCGGTCCCTTTCGGCTTGTCAAGTAATATGCTCTGCAAGCACCTCTTGCTATCGAAGCAGCAGCCCACCAAGCGGTAGCACGAATACAAGGTGTACAGAAAGATCATACTATAGCTTCGGCCTTTAGCAGGAAGAAAAGGAATTTGCTACACTCTTAGGCTCCGTTCGTTTACGCGTTGCGGCGCGGCACGGCGCGTTCCATAGGCGCGTGCCGCAACTTTTGACCGCGCCGCGAACGCGGTATCGAACACCGCCTTAGTAGAAGGCCCTGGTATTGAGTTGAGTGAAGAACTCCCTAACTTTCAGCTCTTGAAGAAGGTTCATGATCCAATTGACTTCAGCGACTGTGGAGGCTTCAGTATATAAGAAAATGACTAAACCAGACTTATAGTCATGACTAGCAATCAATGACTATACTTTTATAAATACTAAGCTACTGCAGAGCAGAGATGGGATTAGAGAAGCACAGAGCAGAGCAAGGAGAAGACTAATAGAGCAAAGCGGCCAAGCGAGAGGAGGCGGCAATGTCCTGGTGGCGGCGGCGGGGGCGACGTGATGGACTGGCGTGATGGAGAGGGGGAGGAGAGTAGAGCAAGGGTGGAAGCATAGCTTGGGAGAGGAGGAAACAAAGCAGATCGGAGCAGAAGGAGAGCAGAGCGCGTTGGAAGTTACCAGCGTGATGGCATTTGACCGGCGGCGAGATGTACTAGCGGCGACGGCGGCAATTTGGTGCCTAGGTTTCGCAAATTTTTGGTTCAGCGATCTGAGCAGCGGCGACAATTTAAGCCTCAAGGTTTAGCTCTTTGGCTGGTCAAAGCCCAACTAGGCTTTTTACCTGAGTCAAGTGACTAGCAGGGCTCGACTAGCCTTGGCTAGTCGCCAACTAGCCGCTGAGTCGCTCGGCTAGTCCGATGAGTCGAGTCGATGGTAACAGCTCATAAACAGCGTAACAACTTGAACAAAAGGACAACGGAAATGATTGTACTCCTGTTAAAGGTAAGCCAAATAATAAGTTGATGCGCTGGTCCTGATGACTAGTAGGGGGTAGGTCGTGTGGCTTATCAACAAATCCAAAAACTCGAACAAAATTGCACCAGGTCCATGAGCAGCTATTGAACAAATCAAGCAACCAAGTGGCTCTTTCATCAAAATTCAAAAATACATGGTGAGGCTGGAACATTCCAAGAGTCTAGAGAGTAGTGACACCGGACACCATGCACCACATCAAAATTTCCAAGGAGAAGATGTAGCAATCAACAAAGAAGGTTGTGCCGACAATGCAAATTGGTATCTATTGCATGTTTGAGAGCTAGTGACCGACTGATTGACAACTATGCGCCCCAAAGCTCAAGCTTTGGCTAAAGAGGCATAACTCATGGATATTATTTGTACCATATAAATTGCAAGCGCATAAGTGAATGGTTGTTAGTAGACACAAAAAAGATGATGTCACAATCAAAATGAACAACCTTCTATGTTTCAACTCATTCGGCAATAGGAGCGAAAAGAACAGGCAATGGATAACATAGTAAGCGTTGGAGTGTTGGACAATTGTTGGGCCATTTTGGAACACAATACATCCACCCAACATGATGGCCATATAAAGAGTGATCATATGCGACTTAGCATCCATTTATAGTGATCTAGGCAACAATTATTTGGCAGGTATAACCTGACTCAATACGGCAAAAGGCATCAAATTTCACCACATTTGGAGTAAAGGATCCATGTTATTTTCAAATTATTTTATATTATAATCCACATTATAACCCTAGCCATTTTCAAAAGGCAAACGCTTTGGCTTCTCAAAGCCGTTTCTCGAAAACCTCAAAGCCACTTTAAAAGGCTCTCAAAACCAAGTGGAACCAAACGTTCCGGCTTATCAAAGCCACTTGTTGAAGCCCTTGAAGTTCATATTATAATCCATAGAAAATAATTTTAGCTGAGAAGAATAAATGTAGAAACTAGAAAGGAACAATAGCCTCAAAAACCATAAAAAAAGATAGTATGAATAAATGTCCAAACTAACAAACAAAGAAAAAGAAACTAAGGGTCTGTTCTTTTCAGCTTATCTTCTTATATTATCTACTTATCTCCGAATTGAAAAGTCAAACGATTTGACTTTTGTAGTCCTTTTTTTTCAATCTCAAAATCATGTCTTAGAGCCCTCAAAAACAAGTCAAATGAACATCACCGGACTTTCCAAGCTACCTCGAGAAGCTCTCAAAGTTCAGCTTATAAGCAAATAAGAAGATAAGATAAGCTGAAGAGAACAACCCCTAAGGGGAAGGTGATTGGCTGGCTAGGCCGCTTCGTGCCCGATGTCGAGGGCTTAGAAATGAATTCTCGTTTTCCGCCATGTGAGTTGTGACGTACACGACAACCTCTTCTCTTCAATTTGCTGTGGTGCCTCCATACACTTCAATTATTCACCACCAATGTCATGAATGGTTTAGATCTTCGCATCAATGCTCCCGTGACTTCTCTATCACACCACTACTACACAGCGTGCTCCAATCAGTGCCTTCCAAGCCGCTACTTGATGGATTAGTAAGGCATAATCAACATAACTTTGCTACTCCAATTGAGAAAGCACAACTATGAGCATTCAACCAATTCATCTCGATTTGTGTGTTTGATCAATTTCTATGTCATAATGGATTACATTGTTGATTTTTTATTTCACTAGAAAGAATCGGTCACATTAAATCGATACTTGCCATTATAGCATCTATCAATACATTCCAAACTAACATTTTAATGACAATTTGGTGTCGTAAGACGAATTGGTTACCATATTTGCGGTTCAATGGGCTCAAGGTATGACACATCACAAAAGGTTTGCCAGGGGTAGATCACTCCGATATGTGAACCCACATTGTGGCTCACGAGCATGCTAATTTTGGGTTGATAAATTCGCTTCATAATAGTAGGTTGCAATTCATGTTCTGCATACAGAATTCGAAAACAAATAGATCTCTTAATGGTCATAGCCTCACAAATCTCAAATAAACTTGACCGATATGATAACTGATAAGATAATTGATAAACTCATAGTCTCTCAACCAAGCATGTCCCAGGATTCGCTATTCATCGCAGCTTCCTTGCGACGAATCACACGTTGCCCTCGCATCCACCACTGCGGCCACGGCATCTTCTGTCGTCACTGATGAGACCTCCTCATCTCTGGGCATAGTTCCCCCACACACGGGACAAATCTCTCCGCGTTGCGCTAGATCCCACTCCCGCATCACCCTTGCGTCAGTCGTTTTTGCCAATATATCCTCCTCAGCTCCGACCACGACCCCACTGAGCCCGATCTCGTTTCCTTGCACCAAATCCCATATCACCCTACGTTGATCTACCCAGTCTTGCTCAAGATTGAGCATTACTTGTTTTCCCATATCTTCATCTAACGCCCACATGGCCATCACTTGTCCCTGCCAACAAGTTAGCATATGTGATCAATCAATCACCACAATGTCCCTATATTTTGGGTTCACCGTCTTGCCACAAACCAAAGCGCGAATCAACGCGACTCAGATCACGTTCGAAACCCCCTTTGGTTCACCTAGAAACTAGGATTCAACAATAGTTTGTGTGAACCCGAGAACTACGAGCTTGCATCATATCTCTAATAAGAAATTCTAGTTATGTGGTATTAGAGCAAGTTAAACCTCTTCTAATATGTGTTCCACCTAAATCGGTCACATCAATTAACCTAGCAAAATGGGTCTTCTTTGCCTTAAAAGGTGCACTAACATGGCTTGTTGTAGCGCAAGACATGGAAGAAATTAAATCAAGAGGACCGCTTCAACTAAATACTAGCTAGAAAGGCCGATCACTAGAGAAATTGGCAATTGACGTCAGTGGTCCTTGAATTGAGTGCTACGTCCTCATGAATTTTAAAGACTGGATTTGTCTTGGCATTGGTTTTGAGAAGGGATTTCATAAGTTCAATGAGTAAAACTATAATATTGCAACCACGAAACCTGATACTAGGCTGTTATGGATTACAAAAAGAATGCATGTTCTTAAGTTGGGGTTAGCTGGCCAACAATATGACCTATCAAGTCACGAGTTTTTCTACTTAGCACAATCTCTTATGTAATAGGAAAGCCAGTGTGCATGACAAGTAATAAAGGTGGAAACTAACAATCTCTTATGCAATAGCAAAAGCAATGAACATGGCAAGTAATAGGTTGCTTAAAGAGATAGGAAGCTAGCAAGATAGAAAATAGGCAAGTGATATTTTGCTAACTAGGCTGAATCCGAGAACATCTCCAGTTATATATAAAGTAAAAACAACAATTAACTCAGCATATCTATTTGCAATTTTGTTTTGAGAAAATAGCTAGAATCATAAATCTGAAGGATGTTAATATTAATATAGTGTTTTCATGCATATAAACATCAAGAATGACAAGAATATGTTTCACATACCAGTCTTTGTACAACATTCCGACAAAAATCATCACCGTTGTTGAACACATCATTTAAGGCAGCAGGGATGACCCTCAAGAATTCACTTATATATCTATTGCCTTCCTTCCTGCTATTCTGCATAATATCATTTGCAAGGTACAGCAAAGATACCCTCCTTTCACGAGGAGCTGAGCGAAACTCAGAATCCCATGTTTCAACAGCTTGTCGGCAGTGACGATGATGAAAGACACACCAATGTGATAAAGCTTTTTCTTTTGTTAAGCAATACATCATTCGAATGGGCATAATAGTGTAGCACATGGGCAATAATCAAATAAATAGAAAGTTAGCAAAGTAGTTGTCTTTGGACAGAGATCAGGAAGGCACATATGTAATCAACTAATTAAGGCACAATGAAGACTAGCATGATGCTATCAATTAACTGGTCCTAATTCTGCATAACCAATCAACTGGATGCAAAAGGTCAAATTGCCAACACGATCTGCTCATCTGCAATTGTAAGATTATCAGCACTGGCCACTTCCATAAGCTGTGTGATATGGCTTTGCAAATTTTTTGTGATATTAATTTGCCTATCAGCGAGAACTGAGAAGTTAAGCAGAAAATTATTAGTTTGTGTGTTGTCCAGAGTGTAACTAGAAAATATTCACCCACCCGCTTCTATGCAAAACAATAACTAGGGCACAGTTACATTAAAGCAAATGTAAAAAAGGAAAGTACTAAACTTTGCAGGATCATACTTTGGAACTATCAAAAAGGATACTCTCTATACTCTGTTGTGTCATGTTAAGCTTTGCTAGCTTCTGCGCCAAGATCTGTGTGCTGAATCCGGCATTCATGTTCTTTAACTTGGCTTGTTATTGAGAATCTCCCAAAATGCCACAGCAAATGGAAACCTGCAAAACAGACACAAGCATGTTAGGCCAAATCCATGGCACTCATGAAAAAGGGGATTCACAGTTAAAGGGAACCGCAAATAACTCGGCACTCAGATCATGTGCTACAGATAATGGTCGCGGAAAAGGTGTACCAGTAATTACTTTGGGAACACCCACTTCTTGATTAGACAATAAATGAAATCTCCTCATTCGAAACTATACTGCATAGGCAGACTAACAAATACACAATCTAAGATCCATATATTTTATACGTAAAATGTAATTGAACAGAATCATAGGTTGCAAGCACCTATACAAAAAGAAAGATGGAAAAATAAATCCAGAGACTGGCGCTTCCACTTCAGAACCAGTTTACAAAGTCACCAAACCAGCATTGATTGGTGACCAGACAGAGATAGTCCTACCCTGTTCTAAAAGCGGGGCGGCAATAAAAATCTAATCTTTGTGCTCAGGCCATAGTCACAGACCCCAATACGTGACAGAACTAGGTAGAGAGCCGTAAATGAAAGCTGCATCCTCCTTGTGGACTTGGACTCTTGGAGATGAGCAGCAGCAGCAGCAAAAGGCTGCCACCAACGAACAAGACCGACTCCAACCGGCCTGAACTTTGCACCAGTGAACACGACGACAAAAAAAAATCTTTATCACTCCAAACAGCATAGTCGCCTAAAGAATCACTAAGACTATAAAAAAGATTTTTTTAAAAAAAAAATCCTTCGCCAGAACGAACCGAATCGCGAAATTCCTAGGAAAACAACCCCACCGAGCAAGAACCATCCTCCCTACCATACCACCAAGCAACGCACCGCGGCCCAGAATCCAGCGAGGATCCAGGGAATTCCAACAGCCCGAGCGCCACAAGCCACATCAAAAGAGAGAGGGAGAGGAGACGGAGAAGAAGGGGAAGCGCGGGGAAGGGGAGGAGGAAGGAGGAGTCCTCTGACCTTGCTACGCCTCCGAATCGCGCATTGGGCGAGGGGGGAGAATTCTAGGGTTTATTGGGGATTTCTTCGGGGAACATGTAGGTGGAGGGATATGTAGGGGGGAGGGAGCGTGGGGCATCCGGCCCGCACAAATGGAAACGCGCGGGCTGCGCGTTGTACTCGTGACCCGCAGCGAGGAGGAGGAGGGGGGAGGAGCCGCGGCCGCGCGGTGCAGGTGAGGTGGATGGATGGATAGATGACGAGTACTTGGCCTGGCTGGCGTCCGGTCGGTTGGACGGGCTCTCCCTATGAAACGTGGGGCAGGGGAGCGGTGGGTTCGAATGTAAGAGGGAGAGTGTGTGCCGCCCACCGGTTTGTTTGGTTTGCTGGGCTGCGCTGCTGTGCTGTGTCCGCCTATCATTTGCTGACGTAGGTGGAGCCCACGCGTCAGTCCCCGGAGTGAGTGGCTGGACAGCTGTTCAAGGAGAGACGGCGGTTCACCGGCCTTGTGCTTGCTTCACATTTCCCACCCTCTTCCTTCCTTCCTTCCTTCCTTATTACCGTGCAAAGGCCGACCCTGCTAGAACTCCTGGCCCATGCAGATTTTATTTGGACCGAAGATACAGATCTTAGTTGGACGATAAGAACATCCACACTAGACGTGGTATATCACTGTGCCGCTATGTCACCCCTGCTGCACAGTTCTTTTGCGTGACATGGGTCTTAGCAGCAGGCGCGCTAAATTACGATTAGGGGATAGCGGGGAGCGCCGCAGACACCATATTTGGCGAGAATGTGTGGTCGCTACTCGCTCGCCTGCTCTCTCCAAGAACGGCCTCTATTCGCCAGAAGTCGGAGAGTTCTGACGAGCGGAAGTCCGCCATGAAAGAAAGCGGTGGCAACCCTTGCCCGGCGGCTGTGGAGGAGGGACGCGCAGTGTTGGAGGCGACAAAGGTCGAGACGGCGGAGGCTTTCGACTCGATTCAATCCGCCAACTCATCCTCCGACCCCAGGTCGAGCGCGGTGCGAAGAAAAAGGTATGTATGATTGCTGATAAGCGTGAGATGGTTATGATCCAAACTGTTCTACTGTGTATACTAGCTACTTGATCCAGAGACTAGTACAGGTAAAAGCACAGCAAGGATTCGACTTCGTTTTTCGGGCCCCGACAAGGATGGAAACTGATGTGTTAGGGTTGAGGTGATGTGTGCGGTGTCAGATGGCCGTCATGTCGGTACCTATGGGTTGCTCATGCGCTGGGGAGCATGCAGCAACCTCTAGGGGCGCAGGACGGCAGCCACATCGCGGCTCCCTTGGTTCGAACGCGATGCTGAGCTTATCTAATGCCCTACTTTATGGTACTGCTAGGAAAATGACATGTAGAGATATAAGTGATGTGAGAAAGATGTGCTAGTGTTTTCGTGTGCTATGCATGTACACTGGGGGGCTCGGATTCAGCAGTAACATGTTGTTTAGGATGATTTAGAGTATTTTTAGGTGTGTTAGTGGTAATAAGACATATATCGATACAATGTACCTATATGAGATGGAGATGATATGATACTACACTGGAATGTAGATGCATGTGTTCAGGGTACTAGGATGTGGAATTGAAGTCATGCATGTGA
The DNA here is from genome assembly GCA_036346145.1 of Olyra latifolia. Lineage (NCBI taxonomy): Eukaryota > Viridiplantae > Streptophyta > Magnoliopsida > Poales > Poaceae > Olyra > Olyra latifolia. The sequence continues at coordinate 3,576,938 of CM070523.1, read as the reverse complement.
GCAAATGATGCAGGGAATGAGCTAAGTGCAATGCATGTGACCTTGCAGTCCTACTGGTGGAAGTAGTGGTGGTAGGACGATGGTTCAGCTACTTTCTTGCTCCCTGATGGCCAACCTGTTCTTCCCTCTTCAAACTCCTGAATGCTTGGGATGGCTATCTTCTCCTCCTAGCTGGCCATGGCCCTCTCCTCCTTCAGCGTTCCTAGGTTGCTCTCTCTTTCGGGCTCTTTGGTTCTTGGTGGTTTGTGAGTAACGGAGAGGATGTGGTTGGGGTTTCCTTCTCTGATGTTCTTACTGGGAAATGGTAAGTATGGGTAGTGAGTGGCTGGTGGCTGGTTGATGATTCCTACACATTCCCTTCTCTTGCCATCTGTTGGCTCTTGGCTAATGAATAGTTTCCAGAAAAAGGGAAACTGTGGGCTAGTTAGTGGTTTCTATGGAAGCCATGGTTTCTTTGTTGCTCTAGATGGTGCTGTGTGGCATGGTTATGTGGGTAGTGCATGCTGACTCATGTGGAAACTTGGTGCTTTACTCAGGTGTGCTGCTTTGGTTGTGTTATGGCTGAGGCATGATGACTTGTTACTTGTGTCCTTAGCTTGGCTGTTATGCCTGGCTGTGCTGTGATATGTGGTTCTCTATCACGAGGCTTCTTTTATCGTGGTGCAGCAAGGTTGTGCACGCTACAAGGTTTCTATTGAATTTGAAACATGTTTGTATTTCTACCGGATGATGACAATGTAGAGGCGAGGGAGGCCGGCTGGCCTCGGATGGCCTGGCGTCCCAATGAGCTTCGAAGCTAATGATCTGACAACCATCTTTCTTTTAACTTGAATTTTAGTTTCTTTATTTGTTGTTTCTTTTACTAACTTGTTTGTAAAAGTGATTATTGTCATTTGAACTCCTTATCCCTAGGCTTGTGTACATAATTATATGACGTGCAGTGCTATCTTAACTAGGAATGGAGAGAAGGTATGGCATGAAGGGCGAACTAAAGTTGCAACAACTCCCAGATGCAAAACAAAGAGCACGTTGTACAAGTCATGAACTTATGATGTATTTAGAAGTGTAATACTATGTATTAAGTTGTCTAGACTGTATCTAAGTGATGATTGGTACCTTAATACTCTGGTGTATCTGGATCATGATTTAATAAAGAAACTTTTCATATTTGTATGTATATATATAATTGGGTTTTATGGTTTGGTTATAATTTCCTTGAAATGGTTTATGCCACTTAATATAAATATACATATACATAAATGTGTGTGTGTGTATATAAATATATGTGTGTGTATAAATGTGTGTGTGTACATATTATTTTATTGTTGTTAGATATGGATTAAGATGACAGAGTGTTTCACCATACCTCGCCTACTGATGTTTGACCAAATCTGACTTAAGCTGCCTATGCGTCGCCCGATCACAGATGGTCAAGCGCATAACCATGTAATCGTCGAACAGCTGAAACCCTCCGCGACTTGGCTAGACCAGTTCACCCATTGACTCAAAGTCTGGTGGATCATCGGTTAGTCCTCCCTTATCCTCGACAATTATATTATGCATTATTATGCACGCGCTCATCATGTAACGCGGGGATTCCTCATCCCACAGCCGTGCTGGCTCACGAAGAATATGCCAACGCGCTTGCAGTTGGCCGAATGCACGCTCTATATCTTTTTTGCAAGCTGCATGTGCAGTCGAATACAACTCAGCCTCGCGCGTCATGGGTAGTGGAATGTTTTTGACGATAGTAGCCCACTCGGGGTAAATACCATCCGTCAGGTAATAGCCCATGGAGTAAGTGTGGCCATTTACGGTGTACTCCGTGCGACGTGCTTCGCCCATTGTTAGGTGATCGAATAGGGGTGACCTGTGAAGGACATCTATGTCATTGTTTGAACCTGGCACCCCGAAGAAGGAGTGCCGGATCCACCCGTCGTATGCGGCAACAGCTTCTAGGATGAGTGTGGGCCCGTCCCCATGACTAGTATATGAGCCATGGTAGGCAGTCAGGCAGTTTTTCCACTTCTAGTGCATGCAATCCAAACTACCTAACATCCCCGGAAAACCCTGGCTCTCACCTTCCACAAGGAGGCGATTCGTATTCGCTTGGGTCGGCTCGCGGAGATATTCCCCCTCGAAGATGTCCACAATGGCCTTTGTGAATAGCCGTGTGCTCTTCAACGCCGTTGTTTCAGCGATACGGAGGTACTCGTCAAGGCTATCCATGGCATTGCCATAAGCCATCATACGAAGGATGGCCGTCATCTTCACAAGAGGATGTAGTCCGAGCTTCATAGCGTTGTTCCGCCTTTGCTTGAAGTAATTGACTTGTGCGTGAACTGCCTGTGCAATACGAAGGAAAAGGCGTTTGATCATCCGGAACCTGTTGTCAAATATTATCACATTAAGGTGGAGATTAATATAAGAAAAGGGTAAATGCAGACATTGGAAAGAACTAAAAAATACTTGCCTGCGACGGAAAAGGCCCTCGTGGTATATGTGCTTGGCATGAAAATAGTCTTTCATGAGGCGAGCATATCCTTCCTGGGGGTGACGGTCGATAGTCCGTCGACGACTACCAGACCCTCCAGCACCACATCCCCTCTTCTCCTCGTGTTGTAGCAAGGTAAGCATGTACAACGCAACACAATCATCTTCTTCTGAGCTGTTGGAGTCCATTGCCATCGTATCGTATATTTCATCTGACGAGGAAGAATCCATCTCGAAAGGAAAGGAGGAATATGAAGTATAGCAGGAATGCAGATGATTTCAAGGGAAATGAGATCATATATAGGCAGCGCAGAGCCTTCTGGTGGAAGCCACGTCCAAGCATTCAAGTTGAAGGCACCGTTTGGCTTCCAGGGGAAGACTAAGGCAGGCATGCGGTGGAATCCACGATTTTTGTTATTTTATATTTTTTCGGCGGGATTGTGAAATCGGAAAAGCTGCCCGACCCGTCGCTATCGCCTGCAAAGCTGTCCCGTACGTAGATTACTCCACTTGGATTTTAGGGCCGCCTTTGCTTAGAGATCGTCCTTGCCCCTCTAGCCACAAATGGCCCTGGAGGCTATTAATTTAATTTTACTAAATGTGATAATATTAATTTAAATTTTAAAAATATTAAAATAAAAATAAAATGCGATTTCTCCACGGGTTACAGCCATGTGCAAACTAGTAATACGTCCGACTAAAATTATATATACAAATATACGCAGCTTTCATGGTGGCTGGTACATATGTACATTGTCCTGTGGAGAGAGAAAATTGAGTGAAGGATATAGAGTTATTGATGTGGGTTTTTTAATAAAATATACTAAATAAAAATTATATTTAATATAATATACCACAGTGTATTCGAATTGGTGATTTAACGGTGGCGGCCGCCGCCGTACCGCATGGCGGCAGCCATGCACTACACTACACGTAGCTGCCATGCAGCCATGCACTACACTACATAGCCATCCGCTGCTAGTTGTAAAAAAAACAAACTTGAAAAATGGAACCGTAAGTTCGCAGGAAGGGTCCACAAAAAGTTTGGTTATATTTGGAAATTTTAAATTTTCTGAAAGTTTAAATTTTAAAAATTGTGAAGACAAAGAATGAAAAAATCATATTTTTGTGGCCCTTTTCATGAATCTATTGTTCCATTTTTCAAGTTTCGTTGTATATTTTATGTTTCTAAACAATTATATTTTTGTGAATTCATGATTTTTAAATTTAAAAATTTTAAAAATCAAAATTTTCAAAAAGCATAAAAATTATGTAATATCAAAATACAATGAAACTTAAAAAAAGGAGCTGTAGGTTTATGGAAACGATTCAAAAAGTTTTAAATATTTTTTGGAAACTTTGATTTTTTAAAAATTTGTCTGCAAAACTCTACCTTTAAGCTCCGCCATTCCAGCTGTGCGCAGATCACTGTTCTGAAAATCAGAATTAATCCCTAATTAATTATAATCGGTGGTCCATCGTTGGGTAGCGATTACTGATTAGTCCTAATTAATTCTAATTTCTGATTAACCTACAAATTTATTCAGACTAACCACTAGTTTCCATCTCGTCGATGAATTAGCGATTAAGGATTTGTTGAACCGATGTTAGAGGCAGGAAGACGAGCAACACTAGGTGAGCAACGAGGTGACGCAAGAGGCAATAGGCAAGCGGAGGGTGAGCAGCAAAGGGGGCAGGACAAGTGGCGGCAGGCCAGGGCAAAGTTGGTCACACGAGTGGCGAGTGAGCTACGCAGAACTGTCAGTAACAGTGGCACAACAACAAAGAGCAAGTGACAGTGGCACAACAACAACATAGATGACTATGCAAGTGACAGTGGCACAACAACAAAGAGCAAGGATGCCATGGATGAGTTGGTGCATCTCCTCAGATCACTCCCTGAAGAGTACGAGTTGAATGTAGGAGGCTGCAAAGGCTTCGAGAAGTCCAACAATATATAAAGAACCTCCTGTCTCTTATAATTAACAGATCAGAGCGTTGAAAGGAAGATACCTACGTGTGTTATAGAATTGAAGTTCTAAGGGGAAGACGCAAACCTACTGCTGTATAATTGAAAGCATGAATAAACACATACACATGCTATAGATCGAAATGCATGCTTCGATGATTCAAAACCTTATCCAATACATAATGTCATCAGACATCGTAAGCACGTTCGCTGAGCTCTGCATTGGCGGGTGATCTGTCTAGGCGAAGCAATCCATAGCACACCGACCCAAGCAAGGAAGATATGCATGCATGCGTATTGTTCAAAGGAGGAAATCTATCTATATATCTATCTCTACGCTATATAGCGCGTAGCTATACCAGCTCGTCTAGAGGCCACATCGCCCCTTCGTTCTCAGCTGTCTGATCGGTCCACGCGGCCATGGAATCGGCTGTCCGTGCAGCACCCCTCCTGTCTGTGCAAGAATGCAAAAAACCCCCTATGTTTACTGATATTCTGTCGAGGTCCCCAGGTATTCGCGTACAGGTCCCTGCGCAGTGTTTCCTTCCCTCTGTAATATTGCTTGTGCGCCCTCCAAGTTTTCCGTATCTTGCAATGAGGCCCTTTTGGCCTTCGTAAGTACATCTGTGCTTTGTAGGTAATTACCCGCTTGTGCCACCAAATATAAAGCCTTCACCGCTCGCCCTGCATCGACCGAAAGACACCCGTCGTCCGATCATCGGATTGGAGAAGATCCAGCCGTCCACCCAAACTTTATATATAAAACAACTTTTGCGTACATCTTACAACGAGGTGGCCTATTTGCTCAGTTGGTCTTCCGCCCTCTCTTTCAATTCACCCACTCAGGATCGAATCCCAGCTCTCTCCCTTTTAGGAGCCTATATTATTTCTTTTCACAAGTCCACATTATTATTAGCGATGACTATGGAGTTTCAATTGATAAGTGGCATTGTCTTCGTTCCTTGTCTTTTTCTTTTCTATTTTATTTTCTCTAGGCTGCAAAAAAATTCTATTTTTCTATTTTATTTCCTGTAGGCTGCAAAAAAAATTCTATTTTTCCTATTTTACTTTCTCTAGCTGCAAAAAATTTTAAAAAAAAGAAGTTTGCAAAAATAGGACCATGGCGGCATAAAGAAGGTCCATAAAAAGTTTGGATGGTTTTGAAAAATTTTAGAAGTTAAAAACAATTTAAATTTTAAAAGAGGTTTTCGCTCTCTTTATTCTCTTCTTTTATCTTCTTACATGCTGCTAAAAACTTCCCAAAAAAATTGAAAAAAATGGAACCATAGTTCCATGAAGAATGTCCATAAAATGTTTAAATTTTTTATTTTTTCAAATTAGGAAAATTTTGAATTTAAAACTCTATTCTCTTCTATTTTCTTTATTCTAAGCCGTTTCAAAATTCACAAAAAATACAAAAAATGGAGACATACTTTGACGAAGAAGGTCACAAAAAGTTTGATTTTCTTGGAAAGTTTTTGAAATTTGAAAACTTCTCAATTTTAATAAACTTTTTCACTTTTTTCCCTCTTCTATTTCCTATTTTGTAGGCTGTATAAAAATTCAAAAAAAAGAAAGATTCTAAAACATACCGCCATCGCACCACAAAGAAGGTCAAAAAAAAAACTTATGTTTGAACGTCTATAAAAATTTTGGACTTTTTTTGAATTTTAAAAAATTACAAAAATTGAGAATTTTAGACTTTGTTCTCTTCTATTTTCTTTATTCTATGCCACTTCAAATTTCACCAAAAAGAAAATTAGCAAAAATGAAACCATACTTGGACGAAGAAGATCCCAAAAAAGTTAGATTTTTAAAAAATTTTCAAAAATTAGAAAACTTTATAATTTAAAGTAACTTTTTCACTCTCTTTTTTTCATTTTGTAGGCCGTATAAAAATTCAAAAAATTCCAAAAATAGAGCCATGGAACCACAAAGAAGGTCCATTAAAAACTTAGATTTTTTTGGAAAATTTTCAAATTAGAACAATTTTGAATGTTAAAAAATGTTCCCCTATCTTTTTTTCTTTTCTATTTTCTTTTCTCCACGATGTTTAAAAATTCAAAAAAAGTTTAGCAAAAAAGGTCCATAGAAGTTCGAACTTCACAAAATAATGTTTGTCACTAGACCTCATTATTTCGTGAAAAAAAGAAAGCTCAAAAAATGGAGTCATAGTTTCTGTCACATGTTGAGTTCTGACGATGGTAATATATGTCTCTATTATTTAATGTATTTAAGAACTTAGCAAGCAGATTTTTTCTTCAGAAATCTTAACTTGGCTATACACTAAACTTCATGATACTATAGATATGTGTTGTGATTTTCTTTAGTCAAACAAGCTCCTCCTTGAGATTTCTCACTTTTATATGTGTTTTTATTCATTCACAGTCACAGCGGAAGAAAACCATAGGCGGACGGGCAGCCACCCGTTGTCCCTTCTAGTCTTATATATAAAGCGCGTAGCAAAGACGAGCCGTGCCATGGCCACGTCGGCCCGATGGACAAGCGCGTAGCAAAGACGAGCCATGCCGTGGCCACGTCAGCCCGATGGACGCTGGCCGTCCGATCGCATGCCAAAATAAGATCCAGCCGTCCGTTCGTGCGGTTCGTATAAAAAGAATTCCGTGCCAATCCTTCCAACGCCATGGGCGGTTTGCCCGGTTGGCCAGTGTAGCGAGCTTTCAGTGCAGTGGAATATCGCCCAGCTACGCAGGTTCCACGCTTAACCTTTCCCTCCTTATTTAACCAAGGAATTTTCGAACGACTTCTTCTCAAAATTTCCGAGATTGTTAAATAAAGAGGAATGGTAGTCCGGTTTCTTTTTGCCCAAGGTTTTCGGTCTTTTCCTGTCCCGCCCAGTCACGAGTTCTTGTTTTCTAAAACCAATTTTTAAAACGGCCGACGGATCTGAAAAATGCGCCCCGCCCTGAATTTCATTGCTCGGATAAGCCGATAGCACATCGCCCCGGCAGGTTCTCGACGGTGCCTCGCAAACTTCAATCCCGAAACCCAATTGAAATCCGGAGTTAGTAACTCGAACTCGCGGCTACTTCGTGTACCCGGTCTCTTACTCGCAATCAGGGGCAAAGACTCGGCCACACGAAATTTGGACATCGCTTTTCACGCGTCCTATTTGCTCTGGCGCCGTGTGCCCGGTCTCTTGCTTTCTCGCAATCGGGGCAAAGACTTCGGCCACACGAGGGTGGACATCACCTCTTTCACGCGTCCTCGGTAGACGGTACGCCGTGTGCCCGTCTCTTCTTTCGCAATCGGGAGCAAAGACTCGGCCACACAAGGGGCTGGACATCGTCTTTTTTCGCGTCCTCGGTTGCCCGGCTTCGCCGTGTGCCGGTCTCTTGCTTTCGCAACCGGGGCAAAGACTTCGGCCACACGAGGAGGCTGGACATCGCCCTTTTTCGCTGGCGTCCTCATTGCCCGGCTTCGCCGTGTGTCCGGTCTCTTGCTCACTGTCGGGGCAAAGACTCGGCCACACGAGGGCCGACATCGCTTTTTTCGCGCGTCTCGGTTGCCCGGCTTCGCCGTGTGCCGGTCTCTTGCTTTCGCAACCGGGGCAAAGACTTCGGCCACACGAGGAGGTTGGACATCGCCTTTTTTCGCTCGTCCTCGCCTGCCCGGCTTCGCCGTGTCCGGTCTCTTGCTTTCGCAACGTGGGCAAAGACTCGGCCACACAAGAAATTGGACATCGCCTTTCATGGCGTCCTCATTTGCCGGCTGCGCCGTGTGTTCGGTCTCTTGAGTCGCAACGGGGGCAAAGACTTCGGCCACACGAGGTTTGGACATTGCCTTTTCTATGCATCGCCCCTCTTTCGCGTGCTCCTATCTACCTGGTTGCTTCGTGTGCACGGTCTTTTGTTCGTAAGTCACGACTAAAAGCCCGATCTCACGAGGGGGCTGGGTGGGTATGTGGCAGCAAATAGTAGCATAAATATTTTTTTTCTCAAAACCATGTAAGCATGCACAAGAGAGAAACAAAAAACATCTTGTATTTAAGTAAAGGTGTCTGTTACAAACACATGTAACACCACACACACTACCCCCTAGATTTACTCTTCAGGGCCTAAAGCTCCGCCTCCACATCCTCAAGACGACTTCGAAGCTGGAGAACCTCGATCTGGGCTTCACGCCCCTGCCGGATCTCTTTGCGGAGTTTCGCCACCCTCTCGGCCTCCGCTTGCCTACCCTGCCGCTCCTCCTCGAGCTCCTTGCGGACCCGCTCGAGCTCCTCCTGGGACCAGGAGTTCCTCTCCAGACCCTGAGCATACTCCAAAGCATGCTCGAGCTCGTTCCGGACCCAGGCGAGCTCCGTTTGGGTCTCCCCTAACTTGGAGCGCACCGCCGTCACCTTGGCTCGCACCGAGCTTCTATGCTCATGCCGATCATCCATCTCAACAGATAACGCAAGCAAAGAAGCCATCGGCAAAATTACAAGCAAAAAGTTACTCAGAGCAAGAAATTACCTCATAGCGGTGACGCCGAAAGCAAAGACCTCGGCTTGGGCGGGGCCGACGTGGATGTTCCCCGAGCTTGAAGAAGCGGCGCCGTCCGTGCTCGGAGTCCGGACCGCCCCAACCGTTCCTGCCTCCACAGGACCAGCCCGGACATCCTCCAAGCCCGGCAGCTGAGCTTCCCCGGTCACCTCTCGCCCCGCGCTCGGGGCACGAACCACCAAAGCCGTTTCCACCTCGGCGCCCCTTGTCCGAGAACCCCCCGAGCTCGGGGACTGAGGGGCTCCGGCCACCTCCGCCGCAGCAATCTCCGCGCAGGTCGCTCGGCCGCGAGCCCAGCTCGGCCGGGCACTTCGGGCCGGAGTTCGAAAGAAGATCGCTCTGCGCCGCAGCTGAGCAGGAGGTTGCCGGAACTTGTCCTCGCCTCAAGGAAGCGGCAGCGTTGTCGCCCGGCACCAACTCCCTTCGACGCCTGAGCACCAACGGGGCGGAGTCTTCCGAACCCTGCTCGGACTCCTCCCCGCCACCGTGCTCGGCTAGATCCTCCCCCGTGATCGGCTCCGCTGCGATCCTCGCCGCCAATTCTGCAATAATTTGGGACGCTGCGATTTGAAATGCTTCCGTAATCAGGACCCTGGCCCCTGCCTCCGTCAAAGGCACAGGGGATCTTCCCCCCCACGGGCCCCTGGCTATGTTCGAAAAAAGGAAAAATCAAGACCGCGGTGACACGCGGCCGATCAAGAACGATGGCCAGGATCAAAGAAACTAATCTTCTTCCTCGACATCCCGAAGACCTTGCCTGCCTTCGGCATCCCCCATCCGGGGTTCTTCGCACGCCCCCCGAGGGCTCTCCGTCACCCCCGGCGGAGGAAGGGCGGCCTCCCTTGCTCCGCTCGGCCCAGCCCCCGTCCGGGCAAGGCTCGCCGCCTCGAGCCACTCCGGGCGATGCTCCTTCGTCCAACGAAGGAAGCCCCTAAGCTCCTCCTCGAGCACTGCCCCAGGAGCAGCATCCCTCGGGCCCGTGAGCCACGAAGACAACACCGCCCCGGTCCGGTCCGAATCTGCTCGGGCTCCTCCTCCGGCGTCCCTCTCCCGCTGAGCCCGCCGCTCGGCTCGGCGAAGATCGGCCGCGGTCTGCAGTAACCAAGCGGTATGGTCGGGGTAATCCTAGAATCTTGAGCAAACCAGGCGGACAACTCCGTGCACAGTCTGCGTACTCGAGTGAGGTCGCGGCGGGTTGTGCCTCGGCGGACGCGCGATCCAGTCTACGGACGCGCGTCTCTCGGGCCGCCCGCAAAAACCCCAGCTGCGATCGCTTCGACCGCGGTTCCCCGTCATCATCAGACGCCCGCGGGGCCCCCTTCCTCTTCTTCGAAGCAACCTTCTTCGTTGGAGGCCGCTTCCCTTCCGCCTCGACCGGCGGCTCGGCCGCCAGCACGACCTCCAGGGCAGCCCGGTCCTACGAGACGGAGGTCGATCAGAACCAGGGACCGTCCCGCCCGAGCTTAAAGGTCGGCAAAGCACGTACCTGCTCCGAACGGTCGAGGACATTCTTCGGTCCTCGCCGGCCTAGGTCCGGGTTCTCCTCCTTCCCTAAGGCGAAGAGCTCCGCCACCCGCTCGTCGACCCATCGGTCGTCCGGAGCTTCAAAGAGAAACAAAATCAGGAAAGAACCCGACAAAGCAGCAATCCGAGTAAGAAAACCTACCGGTGTCCGCTTCACGAGTAATGTCGCTCCAGCCGGCGATCTCGAAGAAGGGGTGCTCCCGGCGCCGGGAGAGACACGGTTCTGAAAGTCGAGCAATAGCCTGCGGTCGGTAGCCGCCACTCAACACTTGGATGGTGTCGAGGATCTTCTCCTCCTCTGGCTCCACGCGCGGTCGGGGGAGGTCCTTCTTCTCCGGCGGTGCATTCAGGAAGTGGAGTCATGATCGCCCCTTTTTCGCGTAGAACCACCGTTCCTTGACCAAGAACGGAGTCCTTCAACGCGAATCACGAGATGCAGCGTCTGTTGTGAGCTCCGCAATTAAAATCGCGACCCCCCGCCGACGACCCCCGGTCGCGATGGAGCATATAGAAGTGGAGAAATAGACTTACCGTCGGCGGTACGCCGACGAAGCCCTCGCAAAGATGGGAGAAAAGATTTAGGATAAGGATGGAGTTTGGGTGGAGGTTTGTGACTTCCAGGCCGTAATTGCAAGGACTGCGGCTATGAACTCCGACTCCAGGGCACGAAGCCCGTTGATGGCGTAGAGTTCGCAACTCACGAACTCACCTTCCGCCGGCGCCGGGAGGACCTCATCGTCAGGGACGCGCCAGGACCTAGGGTCCAGGTGGCCCTGCGCCACGAGGTCTTCCAGGCGCGCAGCAGTGGTTCGCGAGGGAACAAACTTCGCCATCAGACGGACGGAGAAGGCGGAAGAAGACGGCAGCGGAAGAGGAAGACGAAGGAAGAAGTCAAGGAAGGACGCGTACCGAGTGGAGAGAGGGCAGCGGTTTTTATCCTTTCCCACTAAAGAAACCGCCCCGGGAATCTCGGGAACTGGCGCACGTACGCCTGTCACGTCGCCTTAAAACCGTCGACCCACTCAAAAAGTGACCGTTGGTAGACCGACGTTTTGGCTTATGTTCAGACGGCCCTTGCTTTCGGCCGGCCGGAGTTTTGCGGGTAGCTTTTGCTCACCGGTCGAGTCTAGCAGGGTAGTCTTTGCTCGATCAACGAAGCCTTGCGGGTTGTTTTTGTTTCGCCAAATGAGTTTTGCGGGTAGCCTTTGCCCGACGGCCGGTCGCCCAAGTAGCCTTTGCTCGACAAAACCCGAAGTCTTGCTCGGGTGACCTTTCGCTAAGGCTAACCTAAAACTCCGTCCGAACGACCATTACTCGACCGATCGGATAATGCCTCTGTCCCGTCAGATGTCCGGCCCCCGGATTTTCAGCACGCAGTTCAGAACCTCGAGGGGGATCCGGCCGAATCCCCACACTCAAGGCTCGGGGGCTAGATGACGGGGACGGGGAGAAACGTTTGAATTATCACTCCGCGCAAAAATACCGGCCTCCCCCGACCAAGGAAGTTCTCGCTCGGGCCCAGGCATGCCTGACCTTGCCCGGGTCGGAGCCCGGGTTACTCCTTCCTCGGCCGAGCACAGGCCTCCCCGTCCGCGGCATTAAATGCTCTGACATGTTCAAGGACCACTACGTCCCGTCGGACGCTGAGGACTGCGGCCACCAACTCACGTCTTGTTACACTGTTCCCATGCCGTTTCCCCGTAAGAACGAATGATGGCAATGACGCAAGGCAAAGACAAGCTTCGGACCGCCGGACAACAGGGCGTCTTCTCCATACCGCTGGATAATAGGGCGTCACCTTATTAAAACATCGGTCACACCCGTGTATAAATAGATTGTGCTGCTGCACATGTAAAAGCTAGCTACTAGAGAACACACAGACCGGAAGCTCACCTTCCCACGGTAGAGAACTCATCTCTCCTGTAATCCTTCTCGCATCCCATATAGACACCACTGGACGTAGGGTTGTTACCTCGACACGAGGGGCCCGAACCAGCCTAAATCATGTGTGCTGGTTGCCGATAGCTGCCTGATCGTGGTTCGCCTTCTCGAAAGCCCCGGCGTCGCAGGAAAGAGGTCGGTTGATCCTCACATTCAACAAGTAAGCTCGGCACCTGGGGGCTCCGTACTTCCAACAGCCGATAAAAAAATTCCGGATACAATAGCTAACAACGCGTGCAATCGCGTGCTCCTTCCGCTAGTATAAGAACATAGTAATTGCATATCTCGGGGAAAGCGAGACTCCACAATGGATGCAGACAAAAAGTTGCATTATTGCAAAACATACTAACGCCGTTTCTTGTCCCGACGTCGTCTGTCAGGTGTACGCATCTACAGCTTACCGTCAGTGAAATATATCAATTACCGTCCGTGTGAATATATCGAACACTAATGATTTATTGACCCGTTTTCAACTCTAGCTGCTAGTGAGAATCTCGAGGACTTGTGCACAGCGCAGATAGGCGCGGGATCTCCTCGCTCAAGCGCAAACGCTTCACTCGTGAAGAATATGGTGTGATGTTTCAAGGACTTGAGCGTAACAGGCTGAAGATTATCAAACTGGGCGAGCGAGGCAGACCAGTCACACGTTGAAGTTCGGGTAAAATCTAGTGTACTTCTTCATGAAATCATGTGAGCATTTTGTTCAGTTAAAAAAAAGAAAAGTGAATGTGCAATGGTCTACTTGTTTTTGGCAAAGCGCGATGATTTATTCAGTGCAAGAAAGAATGCCAACAACTGTAAAGTACACGCCGTAAATTGAATCTAACAGATGATAATGGAATCAGCTTCAACAAGGAAAAGAATGCCGAATCAGGTGTATGTTCGTCGGAATGGCCTGCCCTTCAAATGAGACTGGACGACAACTTGCTCTTCTTCTGGAAGGTTGGTTCGCTCTAACATGGAAATTTGCATCTTCAGAGAAGTTTTGGAGCCTATATGTGATGTTAACGTTCTCTACTGTACTCTCCTTCAACTTTCAAAGCCTCTCCAATGAACTATCAGGATGAACCTTCAGTGTAGGACTGCACATTGCCAGCCTCCAACTTCACATATCTTTACTGGCTCTGTGAAGAATTTACCTGCCCCCATAAGGTTTCTGCATAAATCTTTTCTTCCTCCTATTCGGGAGAACAGTCAGATAGCTCAACCACATGATCATCACCTTCATCTGGAATGTCCTCGTCAGTCTCATCTGACAAGTCCACTAGACCATCTCTCTGATGAACAGAAGCTTCAGCCATGGCTTCTTGCATGGCCAGCGATGTCGCAGGCTTGTCAGTTTGCTTATATCGTGGTGCAGGGACGACAAATGGCAGGGAAATGTCATCGATACCATGCATCCGTCCATTGGCTTTCTTTGACATGTCTGACGGTGGAACAATGAGGATGATGCCCAGCTCATAGTTGCAAATGTGCAGGCTTGGACCAGAAGGAGCTAATCTGGCTTCAGTAGGATTTGATTTGGATGGAGGGCACAGCAGTTGTCCCCAAGCAGCTGGACTGAAATTGTGAGACCCACAATAAGTCCAGCCAAATGAATGGCCACCTAGCCGAGACTCAAAGCGTCTTCGAGCAACCTGTTATAGCGTATGATATCACTATTGCACTGAGGTTCATGTACAAAGTACAGACTAATTGGTTCTAAAAAACATTTAAGTTGTTAGGCAACATCTACATTGGAGAACAAAGATCCAAAGAGAACAGCAAGAAAGTTGTGTCGACAATGGCAATCCTGCCAGCCTATACAAGTTGGAGTGGACAACTTATCAGAAACAAATGATGATTTTGGGTATAAGCTGTCAGGTGAAAATGTTGGTGAGGAAGAATAGAAGAGCAAGCACCTACAAGTTGGACAAAGTCCTTTTAATTTGTTGTAACCCTTCCTCACTAACATAATCACCTGACAGCACACTCAGAATCATCATCTATATATAAATTTTCCACTCCAACTTGTATACGGTGAGATAATTTCTGTGTACATGCAGCTTCTTTGCACTGTTCTCCTTGAATCGACCTTTCATACATGTTGCATAACATCTATAAACAAGGCTGGAAATGTTTACTCCTATGGTATTCCACAGAGGAAAAAAAGAGCATACCTTAACATGCATAGGATGCCCTATCCTGTCACATGGATGTGGGATTGCATCATGAAATATGCCGGTATATCTTAATCTTTGCCATGTTTTCTACCAAAAAGAATCATGTGAGGCAGAACAAATTAAATCTTCATATTATGCCATCTTTGACAAATAAACTACAAAGTTTTGGACAATGAAAATAAAATGGTCAATGGAACAGAGTTATTCGCATGGTTATACCACTGCTACAGGAATAATATACAAATTTTTTATATCCTTAGCGCTAGCTTCTCTAACTAGAGAAATATGCCCTGCCTATTTTCATTGTGTATAACTTCAGAATCCATTGAACTAAAGCATCCCAGTGACCCAGTCCCAGATTGATATGCAACTTTATTTCAAAAAAAGAGTGGCTGGGGAGCAAGCACTTCAAATGTAATGCAAGTATGTCATAGGCCCCTTATTGGTTAAGTATCCGAATAACTGAGGTTATGAAAATAGAAACCTACCTCGGGTAGAGAGAGCAAATGTCTGCACAATGGAATCCCACAAGCACCATTTTTTAATCCTGTCAATTGTTGAAAATAACAGGCTGATTGATGGCTTCTTTAGCTCATGGCCTGCCGTCCAGCAACCCCACTAGGAAAATCAAGGAGCACTGGAAATGATTATATCCATGACGAATTTAAAAAAAGGCCATCAATATACTAAAATAGTGTAAGCTTCAAGAAAAATTTAATATTACCTCTGGATCAGATTCTTCAGAGTCAAAATCCTGATTCCATCGTTTGCCAGCTGCTTTAGCAAAGTTTGCAATGAACTGTGGATTAATAGAAGTCCCAATGGATGAGGCGCCTATTAAATAATTTAATCTGAAGTGAGGAACCCAGAATATGGTAACTGATTTCAGTAATGCAAATTAACGTTTTTACTCACTGTAGATAAAATCACTCTCCAGTGTTTCAGGCCACTTAAAATGTGATAACACCTGTTCAAATCAATGTAAATTACAGTTTAGAAGACAGCTAATATCAGTAAATAGAATAGGTGGCAAGGATTACTTTAGATAGTCATTGAGCAACTTAGGAAAATATAAACCAACAACTATTTGAGGATAAACTGATTTGGTTCTGATGAATTTTCTGTTCTATGTCTGTGTTACGGATAAAAAAAATCCTATTGCAATGCATGTGCACTCAGATAAGTGAGGATAGAAAAACTGGAGATATAACGTTGTCACAGCCACCTAAACTTTTCATGGAATGATTTTACATTATTTGGTGAATCATATGCAAAATATTATTCAAATTAAGCTCCTGAAAGTTAAATACAATAAAAAAGACAAGGAGATATTAAATCAAAAATGGGAAGAATGTTTTTCATAAATAGTGGCAACTAAAATGAACTTTCTTTAACCATATAACTAAAATTGAATTTTAATTATGCTGATCATCTTCATACCACTGCTATGGTCATCTTTTTCAAGCCTTTCAGAGTAAGTATACTGCTAATTCATCATATGACATGGAATGGTAAATCTTATAAAACTTCACTTCAGCCTATACATTAAATTGAGGACAGATATTTACCTCCTCTAACCGCCAAAGTCCAAGGTAACGTTTCAAGGATGCTACTAATGAGCACAATGGAGGAAGATGCTCATCCCGGATCAGCCCTGAAAATTGAGAAAACTCTGGACCCTGAATTTCATTGACAGTGTTTAAGATCTGCATGAATAAGTTTCTCGATGGTACTACAAAAATATCAGAAGGCATCTCCGTAAGAACTTCCTAGCATACCTTTGATACATAAAGAAGCAACTGCACTTTTGTGTTAGTAACTCCGAATGCAGCTTCCAGGGCTTCTTTAGGGTATATAAATCCAGAAAAGTTGAAGAGCCCCAAGTCACTGAGGGGAGAAACCCATTTTGCAACCTCTCTAGGCAAGAAACCAAGTTGAACTGAATCTGCTTAGCAGCATCAGACATTGTTATTGATTAAAATAATAGAAAAGGCAGCAAATGTGTTGTTTCTGCACATGATCCGTGAAAGACAAAACACTTGTGGACGTGAGTTCGTGTGTAGTAAAAGTGCACACTTTGTGGTATGCATACCTTCCTCAGAAAACTTATCCAGATCAGCAACAAGGACACTCACAGCATTAGCATCTGCAGGTATATTTGTATTCCTTTTCAAGATAACTTCTGTAGTTCCATGCATGTCCTCACTGCATTTTCTGAGAAATAGAGACAAGGCTTTCAGTTGAGAGCCAGCGTCAGATGGTATGTGAAACCGATGTGATAAACCAACAACTGATGTTTGGACAGAACCAAGAAACATCATATCCGAAGATTTTGTGTGTAAAATCTGTTTTGCCTGCATAAATAATGGATATAGGCTAGTCAGGGAATATGGCATCATGGATTAGGTCAAAACTCTCTCTATATAGAACTAAAGCAATGGCGAGTTCTTAGCTTAGAATAAAGTCCGTTTAGGCCAACTGTATCTACCTTAGAAAGTATGATAATTATAAATAAGGCATTGTTTACTAGAACACAATTTATATTAATTATTATTACAGAAGGGGCTTCAGTAAACAATAAAATATTATGTAATGTATCAGTAAAATTAGACTTACTGAAAGGCAATAGTTGGACTCCAAATAGGAAGGACTTTGCAGATGTAACCCTGGTACTGAAGCAACAAGGTATCCACCAGCTCCTTCAAAATCATACTTAGCTATCTCATTTATCCAATATGCTTGGCTTGGGACTTCATTGATAAGGGATCCTATAAATGAAACTAACTGGGCAGCAAAATCAGATTTTGTCTCGATTGCAACAAAAAGAGCTGAATAATCTGGGGATGTGCTAAGAGGGAAGTCTTGCCACCACACTGTGTTTGTTATGAGATGCCACTGCACAAAGGATAGTTTACATTCAGTAAGAGCGTAGCAGAAGAAATCACCAACTAGAGAAAACAGGATTTTTTTGGAGGGCAAGATGGAAGGATTCATAAAATTCAAGACAAGCCACTCGTGTGCTTCTGACCTGCCTAGGCACTAAGTTAGCTGAAGTAACAATGACACGCATGCTGTCTTCCCTCTGTAACACTATGAGCTTTGGATGGTGGCATGCAACTCCTTGCTTCTTCCTATCCTTTCCAAATGCTATCACCTCTGGGAATTGGGGGTAGCTTGAAGGGAAACATAACATCAACATCAGTATTCATATTCCATGAATGTTGTTCTTATCCTGTTATGTATACCATGAAGCTGGGCAAATTCAAAACTAAAATTTGGTGTCTGAAGTTGCCTACACCCAATAGATTCGAAAATTAAAAGCACAAGGCTGAAATTGCAAATAAACAGGACCTGAGTTTGCTACTTACACCAATAACAGATTAGGGTAGCTTTCAAAAGGAGCTACCATTCTATTTTCACGGCTTGCACTCCAGCATCTCTCCTTGTTGTGGCATGCTACCGTCACCGGCAGGTGCTGGGGAATCTTACAATAGTCCAGAAACCTGAGACATATGCAAATTAGCATTTCCCATGAAGAATTCAAGCATCTTGCTCAATGCTGTAAGTCAAGGCAGAGTGCAAGAGCAGAGGGAGTGCATACCAAGAAATATCGGAGCTGAATGTTGCGATAAATACTCGCACCAAGGTGTCAACAGGATGGAGAAGCTGTGGAAGTGTAACCTCCCTGTGTGGTTCCACTCGTACGTCAGGCCCAAAACCCGCGAGGCGGTTCAAGAAGAACGTGCTCCCATCCGAGTAGCAACCCTCCTCGTTGTGATGCTGCCCTGCACTGCCATTGCTGCAGCCTTTCGGAGCTACATTGTCATTACAGCATCCTTTACTCTCAAAAATATCATCTTTTGCAGCATCAGATTGGCATCCCAATTTGCCCTCATCAAGATTGCAATCTTCTTGCGGCAAATTCTCCTCAAGAACGGGACTAATTGGATTATCCAGACACAAGAAATCGTCACCTTCTCTCGCTTTTTTCGACCCAACATCTGCGCTACCATTTTCTGCACATTGTGAATCCCTCAAAAAAGAAAGAGGGTCGTGGCTCTCCGAGATCGCCCTTAGCCTCTTCCGGAGCGACTCGGCCCTCAGCACAAGAACCACATCGCAGGACCCCGCCGCGGCCTCACTCCCTCCGCAAGAGATGAATTTCTCCACCACAAATCCATACCTGGAGCCACAGCGCAGAACTGAGACCTCGTCGCCGACGGCCAGCTCGGCGGGGGCGTCGGCGTGGACGTGCTGACCGTTGAGGCGCACGGCATCGGCGCTGGAGAAGTGATGGTAGAGGCGGAGATCACAACCGGAGGTGCTAAGGAGAAGATCGCGGCGGCGCCGGCGGTAGCGGCGGGCTGGGGACGCGAGGAGGCAGAGGCAGTGGCCGCGGCGGCGCGAGAAGGAGAGGGAGTAGAGGCGGCCTGAACGGAGGAGGAGGAGGTCTGCGGCGGGGCCTAGGAGGCGGAGGTGGAAGTAGCCCAGCCTGCTGGAATCGGAGGGGTGGTCGTGGCGGTTTTTGGGCGGCGGCTCCGCCTCCATGAGAGTGGGGAAGGAGATGAGGCACGAAGCCAACAAGGGGCGGGAAGGAACTCCCAGATTTTTATTATGCATCTGTTCCCGCCATATATTTCGTAGGAGCACCAGAACAAATCATCAAATATGTGAAAGATTGTGCAGAGAAAAGAAGGGGTTTGCTTGCAATAATTTAAATTTGGGAGAATGTAGGAGCTTGCATGCACTAATATCATGTCACAGTCTCCTCTGCCCCTTGCGAGGGAAGGAAGCTGCTTATCGATTGATCATCGATATTGTTGGTTTAACTTCCTCCTTTCGGCAGAGAAAAATCAATCTTTAACAACCGGTCCCGTGCCCCCCCCCCCTCCCCGAGGCGCCGTCTGGGGCGACTCCGGGGGTGACCCGCCGACTTCGCCAACAACCTCACCGGAGCCTCCATCGCCGCCGCCGCCGCCGTCTGCCTCACATGGCGGCGGCTCCTCTCCTCCTCTTCCTCTCCTTCCCTTCTTTGCCTTCGCCGCGTGTCTGCGGCTGCAGCGGTGGCATGGCGGCGCCCGTGGTCACGTCGTCGTGCCGACGCGGCTTTCAGCAGCGCCTTCTTGCGCGCGTAACAACGCACGCTGCTGCCCTGGCCTTGATCTGGCGCGAGAAGAGGCGCGCGTGGCTCAGGCGCTAGGATCTGGCTGGACGCGCCTCCTAGATCCGGCGGCGGTGGAGCCTCCTCCGGTCGGCGTCGTCCCTCCCTTGTCCTTCCGTGACGGCATGCCAGGCGGTGCCGCCGGTCGGCGTCATCCCTCCACTCGTCCTCGTCGGCTCCGGCTCCTCTGTGTCCATCGCCGTTGTGCGCGCTGCGCCCGTTGAAGAAGCCCGTTGATCTCGGCGCGGGCGCGTCATGAACCAGTAGCAGTGCAGCTGCTCCTGCCTTGACCTTGGCGGCGGCGGCGGCGTCATGGACCAGCTGGAGCACGACAACGATAGCCCCAGCCCCGGTCTGCGTCGTCCCTCTCCACGTCCTCCTCGGCTCCAGCTTCGTCTCAATCTTCCTCCATGTCCAATGCTCGTCGTCTTTGCACCCTCCCCTCCCCGTGGTCCTTCTTGGGACACCACCCCACTGGAGCGGTGCAGCCGGAGCGGGAGTGCTCCACGGGTGCGGCCGGCAGTGTTGGCCTGGTGTCTTCTCTTCCCTCGGCGACGACAGTTTCGGCCTGAAAGGTGTTCTGAGCAGTGGCCCGAGGACCATAGACCGGTCCTCGGCGTTGTCTTCGGTGGGCGGCTCGCCAGCAAGGTGCTTGTGCTTGCGGGTCGGTCAAGGTTGCCGGCTCCGGTCGGTCAGGTTTGTCGATTGTGGGCGCTGGTGAAGTGTCGCCACCGCCCCTCCTCGTGACGATGGCGTCCTTTCTTCCCCGGTGGCTTAGGTGGCGTCGCCGCCGTCCCTTCCCTCTGTGGCGGCGGCGTCTGCCTTTCCCGGCGATGCGCCGATGGTTTCGAACCGTCCGGTTCGGTGGTGGCGATGATCGCACGTCTGTCGGCGTCAAGAAAGCGTCATCGCTATCCCTCCTCTTCGTTGGTGACGCCCGCTCTTCTCCTTAACGGCTGCGTCGAAGCGTCACGGTTGTCTCCTCCCCCTTGTGGCGACGGTGTCTGTTTCTCGGCTTGGCAGTCCTCAGAGTTGGGACCCCTCCCTCCTTGGTTTCCTGAAGCGTTGGCGTCCGACAGGTGGTCTCCGGTCATTGGCCTGCTCGGTCTTCTCCTAGTGCGGCTCGCGGGGTGTAGGTGCTCCGGGTGAAAGCCCTGCCCAGCTTCTTGCTTGGCTCGACGATGGCGGCACCCTCAGGTGTCATTCCCTCCTTGGAGGCCTCGTTGTGGTGCCCCTACCCCCTGGAGTATCTTCGGGTGAAACCTAGGTCTGGCCGGGCGACGGCGACGTCTTTGTCGTCGTATTCCTTGCTGAAGGCGTCGCCCTAAAGGCTTCTTGCGCTATTGGTTGGCCGGTGGCTATGATTGTGGCTACCCTGTTGTGGGCGAGCGTCGTCCTGGGCCGTGCCTCCCGCCTGGTGGTGGCGTCCTCCTTCTTCAGACCTTGCATGCATTGGGGTGCGTTTGGTGGTGGTAGTCGATGGCGCTGTTGGTCAAGCATCCCGTGCAGCGGTGACGGATGACGTCCATTCCTCTCCTTTGTCGTCTCATCCGAGCATCCTGTGCGGCGGTGGCGGACGACAGCCAAGTTGATATTCGCTGTTCGCTTCTCACGACGACAGAAGTGTTTCGAGGTTTTGGCCGTGCATCCTCGTGGCGATGTCGATTCGGTGTCTCCCGCCCTAGCTAAAGTGCTTGCTTGCTTGTGCAGCGGTTGTACTAGGTGTTACATGCTGGTGTGTTGTGCCCATTGCTCGGCTGGGTCGTCTTCTTCCTCTTCCCCTCCTGTCCTCTTTCTCCCTCCCTTGTACCCATCTCTTTCTCTCTAATCGCTGTATAGTTTATCTCCTTCTTGAATGGAATGGCAGAGCTCCTGCCCTTATGTTCAAAAAAACTTCCTCCTTCCCTTGCAAGATTGTTTCAATGAAGGTTGAGTGGTTGACACAGATTGCAGCAGCAAGGTAGCAACATGATGCTTGCCGAAAGTATGAATATATACCTACAACCCGCAAGATTAACGGCACACATAATTGTCTACAATAATCCATAAATCAAGAAATAAGAAAAAGTCTAAAAATTTTCACGTTAATCTAGAGAAAAAAAATTATCCTAAGGATTTATCATATGGCCCTCGTATAGTATAACAATGATGGTACCATCGTACAATACAGCCCTCATGTACTTGCACAAAACAGAACTCTGCAAAAGTGCAAAACGCCCAAGATTCTACAGATAAAATTTGACTGCTGGCGCAACTTATCCAGATTAAGCAGTGTGTGTAAATAACAACCATTAGTAAACTCCAGGAATGTTTTCTAGATAAACATTCGATATTTCTAGTTTTTTTAATCAAAAGATGCACAAGGACATGACACACATCTACATTACACTACTACTGTGACAAACACAACGGGGCTAATGCCTTTTATTGCACTGATAGTGAAGCATATCTCCGTGGTGTACGACAATTACCAGGCTAATATGTTCTGTCAGCATAAAGAAGTTATCTGTGCCAAACAGCGTATCTGTCTCCACAGGCCGCCAACTTCCACTCCGGACCGCTTGGGCACCAGGAGCCGTCTCCAATCTTCATGCACAGCTTATCATCAACGATTGCAGAGTACAGGTCTGACCTCGCCTCCAAGATTTTGATCATGAGCTGCTATGTATGTCTTGGCATTTTCTAATCTCCATCTGAGTATGAAATATTTGAAACTCAGAGAAGGAAGCTACCATGGATCAGCACTCGAATACAGAGGTCCTAGAGGAATACCAGTTTTGCAATTTCAGCATGGAAAGAATCTCCCTGGTCATAGAAATGATCATAGAACACAGTGGGGATGCCAGGATGAGTAAGTATATAAGCATATCCCTGAAAAACCATTAGTTTATGCACATGTTTAGTAGCTGACTAATTTTGTAATCATACTCATCCTTGTTATAAGACAGATTATACAAATACATCTATTGATAACCAACATATTTTGTAATAGTAACAGCATTAACACAATACATATGATAATCTTCAGAGATTAATGAACTAGCAAGGAAGAACCTTTCTTTTTTTTGAGAGCGGGAAAAACCTTTCTAAACGTGAAATTCTTTTGTAGGAACTGTTCAATGCTGTTATGGTCAATATAATGTTGTCATTCTTTTTAATATCATCATAGTCATGGTGACAATTAATTTTGTAGCTTAATTACATGGTATATGTCATTGGTTTTTAAAGAAACCAGTGGTATGTCAGCCGGACCGCCAGCCACATACTTAGCGTGTCGGACCCTGTGCCGTTGGGTCAGATACACTTGCAGCCTAACGCCGAAAGCGGCGGGTCAAGGTCTCTTGGGCCATCTCCCCCCAAAAAGCTAGCTCAATGAGGGAGTGCTCCCTCACCCTTATAAACCATGCTCAAACCCTCCCAACAACCATTGTGGGACTATTCCCAACAATCTCCCCCTCACACATTGGGCCGAGACTTGTCCGGGAACCACAGGCCACTGGCTCGATACCACTTGTCACTGGACCGCCACCACATACTTAGCGTCCGGACCCCAAGCCGTTGGTCAAGATACACTTGCAGCCCAACGCCGAAAGCAAGGCCTAAGGTCTCTTGGGCCATCTCCCCCCAAAAAGCTAGCTCAATGAGGAGGTGCTCCCTCACCCTTATAAACCATGCTCAAACCCTCCCAACAACCAATGTGGGACTATTCCCAACATGGTATGACGCACGGACGAAATGTAGCAATACAAAATCCTTGCCGCATGCCTCACCTCCATGATATGATCAAATGGAAATGGCCAATGACCCTGAAATCATGATACTTCCAGTTAGATTTGCTTATTAGCACATTTTAAACATTTCTAATCAAATATTAACATGGTTAAGCATGCCTTGAGCACAGAAGGGAAAAAATGGAAATGATACACCTGAGTTGACCCCGTGTCATGATTTTCAATAAATGTAACTGATCTTGAAGGCCACCACCCCATCACACCAGGAGGCTTTCCTTCAGGATCACGCAAACGCCACTGTTCTCCTTTGACAGCTTCCTGCTTTAAAGAACAATGCACTGCTGAAACTAAGCACTAAAGACAATTATCTGCTCCTGTAGAACAATGATCCATTTCGAACCTGAAGAATGCCCTTTGTTGTGAAATCAAACGCTGCACAAAGTCCTCCAGTGCTGTCCATCCAATCGATAATTTTCTGCCTATGGCTATCTGCCACAAAAATCCCTTCAATATATGGTATAATAAATATGCATTGTATCAATATAGAGCCAGTGAATTTTTCTTTTCATAACTGGGATAGTTATTTTGACAGTTTTATTTGGTTTCTTCCACTGGCCCTTCAATTTTATTTGTGTTGAAATTTATGGGAAATTTGTATATGCACAGAGACAATCTAATGTAACGGCCCATCATTTGCAGTAGTAAATTAGCCACTTCATGTCAAAAACAGCTCAGAGTTGGAGCAGAGCAATTGAGGACGTAACAGGGACAGTAGCTAATGATTCAAAATTGACAAAATTTCAATCGCACAGGCAGATTTTGCAAACTACAGCATAGCAAAATAATAACATGCTAATATTGATGGCTCTCAATCATAGGAATGATTTGGAGTACTTTGGTCAGAAATTACATCATTATGGCATACTAATCAGTAAGCACAGCACTACAAATCTCTTACCCTGAATGTAGTTCAGACGGTAGTCAGGGGGGCTATATTCACAGCTGTCCCAGTATTCCCCCACTGCAAAAAGAGATTTTGATTCTTCAATGTATTCTTTCACAAACTTTGCTGCATAACTGCAGTAAATAGATAAATGTGATAAATCAGCACGATGACATGCAAAATTTAAGGGTCATAGCCGAACTGTCAAAGTCAAACCCTTTCTTTCATACTATGTATCTAACCAATTGCTATTTACCCTTTTGTGAAATCATAGCGGAAATCTTGAAAACCAATGGTTTCCCGAAGCCAGACCAACCATTCAATAATATCCTTCCGTACAAATGGCTGTGTATGATCTATGTTAGGAACCCCATCAAAGTTGCAGCCAGTACTTTTATTTCCCTGGTAATGAAGTCGTACATAAGTTTTGGTAATGCTTAGTAGAAAAATTTATCCATCAAGATATGGTGCCAAGTAAAAGTTTGCGCAAAACAGGAATATCTTGCCAAAAAAAAAAGTCGATGCAGTTACCTTGCCACCAGAACAAGATGTAACAGCATGTTCATCCCATGGTATTGGAACACCATCATAACGATTGTACAGCCCATTGGATCCTTGAGTAGTCCCAACTCGATGGTTGATAACTACATCTGCCATAGCCCTTATATTGTGTTCGTTCATTTTCTGAAGCAATGCTTTTAGCTGTTGGAGAGAACCATAAGAAGAGTCAAGGCAGTACAGATTTTGTGGCAGATAGCCTGCGGAAAAAATGCATTAGACATATTTTTCTGCAACTATGCTTTGGGTAAGAAAGGGAAATGACTAGCAGCTCACCTTCTGGAGATAATGACTGTGTTGGTGGAGGCAGCCATGCTGATGTAAACCCAGATTTAGCTAGGTCAACAACTTTGTCCTCTAAATTGCTCCACCAGTTGTGCTTATAGGATTCCCAGTTAAAAGCCTAACAAACAACAGGTATCAGTAACTAGTTGTTTGTAACTTTGCTCAATAGATATTTGTGTTGTCTAAAAAGGCCCTAATCTTTACCACCACTGCTATACAGAAAATACTTGGAGCTCATCTTGAATTTATTTTCAGGAGCGTACAATGTAAAGCTAAACATAAATTGCAACAATCGACAAATGAAAACTCAATATATATGAATCACCTTTCAATCACCGGACCAACTGCTATCGATAACAGCTTCTTTCTGTGTTTGGCTGTTTGCACGATGGACATAGTAACCCCTCATGAACAGATTAACAGACAAATAGTTTGTGCATGCACATTGCAGGGCATTATCATTAGCTGTGATTTCACAAAAGGCATGTGCATGTCCTGGTATCCATCAGACGAAAGACACTTGTTTTCTTCCTACCATTAAGCAACCAGCAAAATATCTAAAGATCGCGTTTCATATTTGAACCATAGCATGCTACCAAAAAATGTGCATAGTGTTTTGATCACATTACATTCTCACCTGGAATAGGATTTCCCTTCCATTCTTAATGATCCCACCTGTACAACCACATTTCTATCAGATGGTTGGTAAAATACCCGAAAAAACACACAATAAGTGAGAAGCATGGAAAGTGAACAAACTGAAAATAGACCAAGGAATATGTAAGCTCTGCGTCTTTACCATTGCGAGCTGCCTGTTCTTGAAACTTGTCATCCAAAATCTGCATCAGTTATCATTTCAGGGCATCAGAACATGCTCGCTCATCAAACAAGAACAAACATGCGACATCAGGAAATCAGAACACGCTAGGTGGTGCACTCACCATCTGGTCCATCCGAATGTTTCAACCTCGCACAGCCGAGACAGCGCAGGCAGCCAAAGCTTTACGACGCCATCACATAAGTAGCGGAGCTAGGGGGCATCGAGCCAGCGAGAGGAGCAGGGCACGCGAAGCGAGGCACGACGCGGCGCGGCGCGGAGGTATTGGTTCCAAACTTACGTCCGAACACGTGCTATGCTACTGGATGTTTCTACCTTATCTGTTCCTCTCTCTTCACTAGTATACCCGGCAACTACTCACCGTCAAAACGGGGAAAGGAAAAGAAAGAGGCCTGATGGTGATGGATTGGTACACACACAGGAGAATTGCTCAACCCGTATTTCAGCTCAGAATGGGCCCAGTAAAGCTAGTCTTTCTTTATATATAAAGCGCGTAGCAAAGACGAGCCGTGCCATGGCCACGTCGGCCCGATGGACGTTCCAGCCGTCCGTTCGTGCAGTTAGTATAAAAAAAAATTCCATGCCAATCTTCCAACAACATGGGCGGTTTCCCCGGTTGGCTAGTGCAGCGAGCTTTCATTGCAGTGGCCGTGGGGTCAAATCCCACCCAATGCATGCACTGTGTCTTTTTAAATTTTTTCTCTTTTCTTCTTTCTTTTTTCTAGGCCGTTTAAAAATTCAAAAAAAAGAGAAAACTTACAAAAATGGAACCATGGCTGCATGAGGAAGGTCCATAAAAAGTTTGGATGTTTTCAAAATTTTTTAAAATTTGAAAAAATTTTAGCTTTAAAAAAATCGCTTTCTTTTTTCCACTCCTATTCTCTTTTTTTAGCTCGTTTAAAGTTGAAATTTTCTTAAAAAGGCTAAAAAATTTTCAACCTTGAAATTTATCTTCCTCACCCAGGCATAGTTCCACTTTTCTTCTTTCTTTTTCTAGGCCATTTAAAAAATTTTAAAAAAATAGGAAACTTGCAAAAATGGAACCATGGCTACATGAGAAAGACATATAAAAAGTTTACTTTTTAATTTTTTAATTTCCTTCTTTACTTTTCCCCTGTTTAGAATTTTAAAAAATTAAAAACTTGATAAAAGTACATGAAAAAGACATGTAAGAAGTTTATTTTTTTTAATTTCCTTCTTTATTTTTCCCGCTGTTTAGAATTTCAAAAAATTGAAAACTTGACAAAAGTGGAACCATGACAAAAGCGGCATGTCTTGCTACCGAGCTAGGGTTCGCCGCCACCCTTTTGCTCTCGCTTTGCTGGTCGGCACTGCTCCACCGGATTCCGCCTCCGCCCGATCTGCCCCAGAATACGCACCGCCACAACGCCGTCCTTCATCGAGCGTCGCTGGATCTGGGCCCGCCGTGACCACCTCACCCATACACCGCCGCAAACTGCGTCGCCTCTCCACCGGCCTCGCCGTCCTTTGTCCGCCTCCTCAACTCCACCGCCATGCCCACTGCCGCATGGCTCACTTCACTGAATCATCGATTACAACGAGCTTGCCGGGATCTACGGCTTACCCGTCGACAAGTTTCAGGTACCATTTGGTTTCTGACCTGGATGAGCTAATTCTGCTTCTATTCACTGAGGATGTGTTTGGTTGCCCGGCTAGAACCAGCCAGGCTCACACGATGCAGCTTTGCATGTGTTTGGTTGCCTGGCTGGGCATCTGAGCCAGGCCCTAGCGATGCAAGCACCATACGCGAGCCAGGCCCGACGGGAACGACGAACCTGGTCGTTTCCCGCGAGCCTGGCTCGCGGGCACAGCACGCACGGCAAACTCATCACGCAGCATGACTAACTACTCATCACACGTTACTTTTTAACCAAATTTTTGTCAATATCTTTTGATTAGTATCTCCGATCATCAAACCGATTTTATCTTTGCGTTTCTGACATTTTTTCGAACAAAACTAGACCACACTTACCATATAAATTTCAAATGATTAAAATTTTATTTTTTTAAATTTCAAAATTTTGATTTTCTTTTTTGAATTTATTTATTTTCTAGTATTTGTCCATCCCTATTGAATTTGACCATCCAATTTTCCTTCTAGTGCAGCCAACCAAACAACATCTCTACACAGCCTGTCCAACCTCATACAACCAACCAAACAACATTCCTTCGCATCCACTCAGCCTGGCTCAATTCATACAGCCTGACTGAACTCGTACGGCAACCAAACACACCCTGAAGTAATGGTGGGTTTTTTGTGAGAGTTTGGTGCCTTTGAGGGTACTGAAATGATTGGGATTTGGGGCTAGCAGTCGCGAGGATGTGATTCTGTCAGTTAAGTTCCATGTGGTATATCAAGAATTGAGCCGTTCAAATTACGATGGAATATTGCGATATGACTGTGGTCTTCATTGTCATCGTTGCAGAATTTTTTTCCCTCGAGGACCTGTTGACTGTTGCACTATTTTATTACATTTTGCTGGTTTGGATTTAGGTACACCGGATGCTTCTTTTTAATTTGCGTTGATCACATGATTCTTGATTTGTGTATAGGTCGACAAATTCCGCATATCATTTTAGTTTCCTGCTTCTGCTGTGCACTAATTTACTCAGAGGCAGATGTACCCCTCTGCTACTGTGCACTAAATAAGCTGTTCTTTCCCTCTTCTTTAGGAAACCATGCTCAGCTCCGAAGCGGAAGGAGCCGACGGGAAGTGGCATATTTGCAGCTGGAGGCGAGATTGAGGAGGATGAATCCGGCAATGCTTCTGTGAAACCCATCTGAACAGCTTCAAAAAATTACCGGGTGCTGTTTTGCGATCTGTACAATAATTTGCTCTGTTTTAATTTTTTACACATAGGTTGTATGTACTGCAGTGCTGTGTTGTGGAGGTTTTTCATATTTCTTCAGATGTTTTGCCAAATAATTGAGTGGAGCACCTGCTTAATAGTCTTGTTCAGGAATATTAAATCATTAGTATATTTGCTATTTGTTGCTGGCTACTAAAATCACACTTGTTGGAATCAAAGTCTTTTGTATTATGTACTTAATTATGTGTGGTCGCTTCTTTGGATTACTAGTCTCTAGCATTGTTTCTGTTGCATTCCCTCATTTGGAAATTTTCGTTGCCTCGGTGTCCCCTCGACTGAACCAGGCTACATCGTACCAACAATAGTTTGTGTGAATAGCTGGTTTGCGCCCTCTCTAAAAAACATATTATGCATTACAAGTTAAGTTTTTATTCTTCTATACCATGCCAACTACTATAAACAGTATTCTCATACATTATGGCCCTGTTTTTGTCAGCTTATGAGGGCTTTTTGTCTTATTTGGAGTTAGGGCTTATCTTTGTTTAAAATAAAAATGATTTGTTTTTCGAATCCTTTTTTTTATCTCAAAGACTTGTCTAAAACCTTTAAAACACAAGTCGAACAAAGCGGATCCGATTCTTGAAACTATCTCGGAGAGCTCTCGAAGTTAGAAGAAAAGCTAAATAAGTCAAATAAGACAAATAATTCAGATAAGATAAGCTGACGAGAATAGGGCATATATTGCAGCGCAATACACTAATCCACTACAAGAAAATACGAGGGAAATGTTAAGTTTCGAATATGGAAATATAATTGGTCATTATGATGTAGATTATTCTCTAAGTTGACCCGTTTCTCATGCCACTAACTAAATAGTAAAAAAAAACCACCGCGCCAATAATCCCTAGTATATACAATCATCTTGGATCGCATCGATGCAATCAGTAATCAATCGCTCGAGGAAAAGCACTTCAGCACAAAAGAAAAACATTAACGCAGGAAAATCGTTACCTAGCATCCATTATCGTGAGTAGTATTATCGTACTCACCTATTAAAATCTACATTATCAATTATAGTACATCATATTATAAACGATGTAAATCTTAAATGTATTTTTTAGATGAAACTAACGTATTATACCGAATCTAACTCCAAGGTAAGAATATCTAGTCACATAAGTGTGTAGGTGACTATGCTAAATAAGTTTATACGCACGCCTAATTAAACAGATATAAGCATCGAAGAAGCACCGGTGCTAACTTAATCATATATCCCTACCTCCAAGCACTTGTTTGTACACATAATATTTCTCAGCAATGACACGGCAACGACGAGCCTATTGTTAAGAGGGATTTTACACCAAGTGGGGGTAGTTTTAACATTTATAAATTTTATCTATCTTTTCTCTCTCATTCTCCCTTCCCTTTTCGCGTGAATGGAGCGGTAGCGCTCTAGCGCAGGCTTGTGACGCGAGAGCCATGGCGAAGGACATGCCCAGCACGCAACGGCACAAGGGCCGTGGTGCGATGGGTGACAACACTAGGGCGCGCCAGGCAACGGTGCGGGCAACGGCGAACTACAGCTTGAGGCAATGACGAGGGGAGACGCGATACGATCAACGACAGCGGTCAGCCACCGGTGGTACCTCGTCGTGGTCACAGAGAGAGAGGAAAGAGTTGGGAGAAAGAAAATGAGAAAAGTACCAAACTACCCTTTTACTTTGAGCGCGGCTTTTGTGCCCAGCTATAGAACTCCCCGTCTTATCTTTCCCAAAGACGAGAGCCGTCGCGTGGTGAGCCATCCTCAAGCCGCCACGACGCGTCGAGGCCATCTTGGCGTGGTCGCTACCGGGCGCCGAGGATGGTCGCCGGCGGCGGTGGCGGCGGATGGCGCTTGGCTCGGTATGCTAGAAAAGTGCGTATCTCGAGCCCGGGTGGAGGGGCAGGATAGGACGGAGAGCTCCATAGGTGAGCGTGGATGTATTTTCGTTTTACTTTAGTACCTCCACAGGATGGAAGGTGGTACCACTTTATTGCGAACAGTTAGATCTAACTCAATGTAAGGCTTAGATTTTAGATACTATAAGGTACCAAGGACCATAAAAAAACTCTATTGTTAGAACATGTTAATAAACTGACTAAGGTGAATGTGTTAAGCTAGACTTTGAAAGGTTTTCAAATCTGTTTCTCGAAGCTCGCTTGCTTTGTTTATGTTATTTTGAAGAGATTTTGGAGATGATTTCGTGATAAAAAAGTTTTGACTTTAAAAAAAGCGCTCAGCTTTTAATTCAGTTAGACTTTTTAAGCTCTTATGTCTAAACCAAGCAATTGCAAACATACCCTAATTACTGCTTAACATTTGTCATTTTCCTCGTCTGACGATGAACCATGCATGTCTTAGATGTCTACGACGATCCAAGCTTTTGTGATCGAGTCATCGAGGTAGCTAGTAGCTACCAGACGGTCTGAATGACCGGGACGTGCTTCACTTTGTGGTGATCCGCGCCTCCGCCCTCCTTGATCCTCCCCACCATGCACGGCATGCTGTACAACACCACCTCCTCCAGCTCCCTCATCCCGGCCAGCGCCTCCGGCAGCATCCGCATCTTGACACACCGGAGCAGCGTCAGCCTCGCCAGCCCGGCCATCGACCCCGCCCTCACCGTCCACTCCTCCAGCTCCGGCAGCCCCAGCTTCAGCTTCTGCAGGCTGCGGAACGCGCCGTCCCGGAACACCAGCCGCCCGCCGTCGTACGAGCCGAGCATCAGCGTCAGCTCCGCCAGGCTCGGCAGCTCGCCCAGCATGTTCACGAACCCCTGCTCCACCATCGTCGCCCACATCGACAGCCGGGTCAGGTTCGGCCGGATGTACCGGACCACGTCCTCCTCCTCCTCCGCCTCCGTCGCGTCCATCGGCCCCACTAGCCTCAGGCTCTGCAGCCGCCGCAGGCTCGGGATGCTGAACACCCTCGACGGCAGCGACTCGCCCTGCAGCACCAGGTGCACCAGCAGGTCGAGGCTCTCCAGCGCCGCCGCCAGCGCGCCGGCGTGGGCGGCGGTCAGCCCGCTCAGCTCCAGCGACCGTAGGTTGGTGGCCCTCCCAAGAGGATTGCCAATGCCGCCGCCGCCGCCGCGGCGCGTGTCCCAGTAGTGCGGCTGCACGCCGTGGAGCGTCTGGAGGCTGTACAGGTCGCCCAGGGTCTTGGGCAGCGCGAACGGCGCGACGACGTGCCGCAACGTCGGGATACGCCAGAACGCCGCGGTCACGTCCAGGACGCGGTGGCCGGCGTTGCTGCCCTTCAGGATGAGCGACTGCAGGTTGACGAGGTTGCTGACAGTGGGCGGGAGCTTCTCCAGGTGAGCGCATTGCAGACCCAGGTATCTGCTCACCTCAAAACACATTGCAAGAACATAATTAATTCTCAATCATCACTAGAAAGCTCTCTAGAATCAATGCTATTGCTTCAGAATGGATTAGCAAGTAATTAACTAGGTAATGTACCTTATGTGGATCATGGAGCCGATCTCGTTTGGTAGCTTCTTGAGCTCGAGTCCATGGATGTCGACGACTCGGAGGAACTTGGATGCATGGAGGAAGCCCAGGTCGGTGGACCGGATGCAGCTGCTGGCCGATTTCGTGCCTCCGCCATTGCGATCCTCGACGAGGTCACAGAAGATGGAGCGCAGCTTGGGGAGAGCGTTGCCGAGGTGGACGTACCTGTCGGTGGAGTTCTGGACGGCGAGGCGGCGCACGGTGGCGGGGGCGAGCACGTCGGTGCTGTCGTGGCTCTCGATGAAGCAGGCCTCCTGCGCCTCGTCCTGCGCGAAGGCGTGCAGGCGGTCGTGCACCGCCACCGTCTGCACGGCGCCGAACTCGTCCTTGCCCACCAGCTGCACCATGCACCGGGAGATGAGCTCCTTGAGGTACCCCTCCCCGACCTCCTCCATGGTGCTCCCGCGCCGCGGCCGCACGAAGCCCTCGGCGACCCACAGCCGCACCAGCCTCTGCGCGTCGACTGGGGCACTCTCCCGCATCGCCGCGAAGTAGAGGAAGCACGACTTGAGGTGGTGCGGCAGGTCGTCGAAGGCCAGCGACATGATCCTGTTGCTGTTCTTGGACTGCTCCCTCGCCACCAGCAGCTGCGCCATCACCCCATCCCACTCCGCCGGCAGCTCCTTAGAGCGCAGAACGCCGGCGAGGACGACGATCGACAGCGGCAGGCCGCGCGTGATTCGAAAGATGTCCTGGTAGTACCTCGACCTGTACCGGGCGGGGCAGTCGCCGCGGCCGAATACCCGGCGCCGGAACACCTCGTACGTGTTCTCCGGGTTGAGCCGGGTCAGCTCGACCGGAGTGTCCGTCGGGCCGGCGTACCCAACCACCTCCAGGCCGGCTGGGTCGGTGATCAGGAGCACCCTGCTGCCGTTTCCCTCGTCGGGGAGAGACGCTCGCAGGCTGTTCCAGTCCGTGACGGCGATGCTGCCGTCGATGACAACAAGGTACCGCCTGCCGGTCAGGTTCCCGAACAGCAGGTTGCTGATGTCCTTCCCGGGCCGGCACGCGGTGCCGGCGTCGCAGGCGTCATCCACGCTCTGCTGAGACGTAGTCCGCCGGAGCTGGGAGCTGGCCTGCCTGTGGATGTCGCGGAGGACGTCGGCCGGGCGGCTCTTGGGAGGGAGCACCGTCCAGGTGCGTATCTCGAAGTGGTTCCGGATCTCGGGGCTCTGGTAGACCTGCCGCGCGAGCGTGGTCTTGCCGATGCTGCTCTCGCCGACGATGGAGACGACGGCGCGCCCGGATTCGGAGTCGTCGAGGAGCTGCTCCTTGAGCATGTCGCAGTACTTGTCGAAGCCAACCGTGCACTCCTCCAGATCATCCCTGCATCAAAGTTCATTTCTTTCACTCTGTGCACAATGCTGACTACTTAAGATGTACTGTAATTAGCTCAGGTTTTTGTACGATTTATTTGTGTGTTAGTGCTATGGCCAAGGAGGTCAATGGGACTGATTAATTAAGTTGGTGCCATCTTCTGAGTGGAAATAAAGTGGCCTGAAAATTCAGCGGAATCTTGCTCACAGAATAAGACGAAAATTAAGAAAGGTCAGCAGAATTATCAGGAATCATAATCGAGACCCCCAAATTGTTCTTGGGTTTTTATCTCAACAATCTGAGGTGATTATTCCGTGATGTTAGTAATGCTTCTCTCGGACCTAACATTTGCTGAGTATAACTAATCGAGAGCGTACCAGGCGGCGAGGGTGGTGGCGGAGGAGGCGGCCCACGCCGGCGACGGCGTGTGCTCGATTTTGTAGGAGGCGCGGTTGTTGGAGATTTCGTCGAGCCTCTTCTTGATCTGGCGGATGCGGCCGGAGAGGTCGTGGCGGAGGGCGACCTGGCCGGCGCAGCGCGGCCAGGCGGAGCAGCCGGGGGCGGTGGGTTGGCGGCGCCTCCGCGCGGCGCGGTGGAGGAAGTCGTCAAGCGCGTCCTCCGCCTCGAAGGCGACGTCGCGGGTCTGGCGGACCCAGACGGCGACGAACTCGTCGGCGCGGAGGCGGCGCTTGCGGTCGGCGTCACGGATGAAGGTGTGGAGCCACTCGAGCTTGTCGCGGAGGAGGCGGACGTCGTCGCCGACCTCGAGCAGCACGGCCGCCTCCCACGCCACCAGCTCCGCCACCTTGGCCAGCACCGTCGTGATCGCCGTCTCCGCCATGCGTACGCCGAGTGTCGGATCGATGGATCGCTTCTCACTCCCAAACCACCTCGCTTGCGGCCTCTCTCTGTTCGCCTGAACGCAATCGCCAATCAGTGATAATTGGAGCTCGAAGAGTTGGTGGAAGGGAGGACGTGGACTCGTGGAGTCAACATTCAACAGTGGTGATGGGAAGCCTCGTATCGCCCGCCCTCCATTCCGAGTAGGATATTTCTTCGGCGGTGACAAAGCTTGTGCAGAATTTGCTAAGAGGATATGCTAAAGAGCTTGTGTTATAGAATTTTTAGAAGATTGGAGCACATGTCTACCTTATGCAGAATTTGCATATAATAATAGTTATCAAGCCAGTTTGCAAATGTCACCTTTTGAAGCTCTGTATGGACGAAAATGTCGAACCCCTTTGTCCTGGTCTGAAACCGGAGAAGGAAAAATATTTGGAATAGAGATTTTACAGAATGCAGAAGAAAAGGTCAAGATAATAAAAGAAAGATTATTAGCTACCCAATCACGACAGAAAAGTTATGCCGATCGTCGACACAGAGAATTAAATTTTGATATCGGCGATTGGGTGTACCTCAAAGTTTCCTCACTCCGAGGAATTCAGAGATTCCAAGTCAAAGGAAAACTTACTCCACGCTATATTGGGCCATATCAAGTTATAGATCGCAAAGGTCAATCTGCTTACCAAATAGATCTACCAGTTGAGCTAGGTAAAGTACATGATGTATTCCATGTTTCTCAACTTAGAAAATGTTTACGACAACCTAAAGAACATGCACCTCCGTTAGAAACGCAAGAAATCTCAAAAGACATAGACTCTATTATTCCTAAGCATCCGGTGCAAATTCTTGATATCCAAGAAAAACAAACCAGGCACAAGATTATCCGACTATGTAAGGTATTATGGAGCCATCAGACTGGAAATCAACTCACCTCACCTGGAAGCCAGAAGATCAACTTCGAGAGAAATACCCTTTCTTGTTCACCCCAAGGTTAGTAATCTCGAGGACGAGATTCTTTTAAGGGGTAGGTTTTGTAACACCCCAATTTAAAATTTAAATAATAGAGAAAAGAAAATAATAAAGATAATAAATTAGAAACCTAAATCAATTAAAATGTATAAATAAACTATATTAATACCTTAAATGAATGAGGAAGGGGTAAGAAATTTAAGTGTCTAAAATAAACATAATAGGAGA
Organism: Olyra latifolia; assembly: GCA_036346145.1. Lineage (NCBI taxonomy): Eukaryota > Viridiplantae > Streptophyta > Magnoliopsida > Poales > Poaceae > Olyra > Olyra latifolia. The sequence continues at coordinate 3,541,084 of CM070523.1, read as the reverse complement.
TATGATGTCAATATAAATTTAAGAAAATAGAAGATTCACCCTAATAAAATTATTAATAGAAAACTACATGGCATAAAGCACAATAAGATTTCAAACTTTGGAAAAATCTATCAAATATCTCCTAATAGGTCTAGATTCCTATTTAAAAATTTCCATTTCAATTTATTTTTGATTTTCTTTTCTTCTCGGCCCAAGCCGAGTTGGGTCGGCCTCCTCCCCCACTCGGTCTCACTTCTACCACCAACCAAACCAAGCCCACCCCCCCCCTTTGGCTCTTCCTCCCTCCTCCTTCCTCCTCTGGTTCCGTCTCCACCCCTGGCACACTCGACCGGCCGTCCGTGCCCGCCGGCGCCGCCCGGATTGAGTCCGACCCATGCTGATGAGTCAGCATGGAGGGAACCGCCACATCGCGCCACCTCCTCCTTCGCGCCATCACCACAGTGCCCTCGATGGCGAGATTTACTTCGCCGCCGTAATCCCGTCCACCTCGGGCGTAACCCCGGCCAAATCCACCCCGCTCGGTGAAATTCCAGCACCGTCCCTGCCGTGCGAAGGTCGGAATTGCCCTTTGCCCCGTCGACCACCCTATAAAAGGGAGCTCAACGTCCCAATTCGGCCGTTTCTTATCCAAATTAAACCACCCCTTCACGATTCCGCGAACAAGCGGCTTGAGCTCCCATTTTGGACGAAGCATCCCGTGTCGTCGCCACCTTCCGGCGAGATTGAGCTTTCGGACACTAGAGAAGGCCGCCGACGAAGCCGCCCTTTTTCCACATTCGGCCTCACCGTCGCTAGCTCAACCCGAACCATTTCAACCCCAACCAAGCATCAGGTAAGCTCCCACCAAGCTCCCTGATGCTTATTCATGCAAAATCCGAAATAAAACATGCCTAAATCTCCCTAGAGCTAGCTCACCGTAGCTAATGGCCGCTCCGGCCATGGCGCCGCCGTCCCGGCTCGCCGCTGGCCAAATCCCCGGCGGGACGACCCGCGCCTAGGTGCCCTATGCCCGTAGGACACATAAAGCAGAAGAGATAGGTCTCCTAGCGTCCTAGAACCGCCACGAGTCTTCGCCGAGTCCACCAAGTCGCCGCGGATGAACGCCGACGCGGCTCTCTCTCTCGCGCCGGTGGGACCACAGTACAGCAAGGCGCGGGATTTAAAAATCTCGCGACACTCTCTCGGCTGAGACCGACAGGTGGGCCCATGGACCCACCCGTCAGGCCAAGTGGCCGCGCCTTCCCGTTGGAGTCGCCTTCCTATACGGAAGACGACCGGTGAAATCGCTGCCGCCGCTCGGCGCCTTCGGTCTCCGACCCGTGGACCATTGGCCCACGCGTCAGCCTCGCCCAACCGCTGACCAATGGAGCCCACTGGTCACCGGCTACATGGACACGCCGTGGGCCGTCTCATGCAGCGTTCATGGGCGAAGGCCGATTCCATGCATGAATCGCTGAGCGAAACAGGCCAAGCCCATTCTTGTTTTAAGTTTTTCCAATTCAATTAATAGATAAAAGAAACGTGTATATTGCTTTATAATTTCTAGAAATACCAAACGACCTTCAAAAATTATGCAAAAATTCTATAAAATACTACAATGTTCAGGGAACTTAATAAAAGTAAAATTTTAGGGTTTACAGTAAGGTTTACTTCTTTGAAAACTAAAAACTAAATAAACTAAATAAGAAAGACCTAAGGGTAATGTGTAAATATATATATATATATATATATACACACATAAATATGCCAAAAATTTAAGGGAATTTAAAAAGAGGTAATAATACATAGACTTATAAAGTTTCTAAAAATTCAATTCCAATTTGGTTTACATATGTTTCTCTCACCTCAAAACCTATATATTAGGTATAATGAATAGATAAATTAATAAGTAGGAAAAATCTGCGCGGGATTACAAATAACCCTTATTCCCTAACAACCCATATTTATCTTTTGCCAAATATTTATTCTGGATTATTCAACAATCTAGAGAACGAGACGACCGACGACCCATTGGAAGAAGATCAAGTACAAGATCCAGATTACGAAGAAACAGGCGAGCTAAAATCTCTTGACCATTCCTATTTACCTAATTCTTCTTTTTCAACTGTGTTGATTTACACTGATAGTTGCATGCCAAAAATGAATTTCTAAACATATTATGATATTTTCCAAATGCTAATAGAGCCAGTCTAGTTAATCCCTCTTTGTGAGTTATGCTGATAAGCATAACCCCTTATCTCAACTTTTCCTATCTTATCCTCTGATAACCTAAGGTTTAGAAAACTAGATTTTATGGCTAGTGAGCCTTCAAACATGGCTTAGACCTACTTAAGTCTAGAGTCCATGGACCACTTTCTTAGCTGTCAACGGTACGGCCTCAGGATGACGAATCAATCTAAGTAACGGCATAGCCGCTATCAACGGTGCAAGTGCAACGGTATAGCCTGCTATCTACGATACTAATTGATTCCGACAAACATCAGACGTGAGCGGTACCTCTAAGGTACGGTCCCATCATTTGCATGGCGTGTACCACAGCGAGTTACATTCCTCGGATTAAGATTACGACACTGAAGCATCTGAATGGCTTTGTGTTGGACAGTCTAATCTTAGCGAATATCTTGAGTACATAGTTATGGAAATGTGTCGAGCCCCGTTCCGGAGAATTCCTTGTACTCGACAAGCTAAAGAAACAATCCATACACTCGGGTATTTGCTTAGCCTGAGTGTGAACAAAGTCGCTAATCATTCGAGAATTTATTGATTGGATCTGAGAATCCAGGCCTTAGTTGAGCTCAAGGGGATCACACCTCTTGACGAAGAGGGTGAGTCCACCGCCACTACCTGGGAAATGTGCACCAATTGGGTTTAGGCACAGGTTCACCAGAAGATGGGAATCGTGCTCCTGTGTAATATGGACACGGATTCGCCATAACATCAGAGGTAGTTCACCATGGCTATGGGAACTAGGCTGCTGATTGTGAAGATATCGTCGTTCTGTTGGTATCCAATACCATTGGTGTACATATATGACCAAATACGTCTTTGAATTTTTACAAATGTCATATACCATAGGATTTTCAACTCTAAAAGTTTTACAGCATGATTTTCTGCAAACAAAATATATCTATCACCCCACCAAAATCTAGCCTTGCATCTTCCACCTGCATCCAACAAGATTTTAGTTCGCGAGCGCGGTTGATTGCGCTCACACTCGCACCTACTCACTTTTTAGGTGAAGAGGAAGACGACGAAGGCCCATACGATTGCTTCGACGGAGACGACAGAGTAGAAGAAAATGGATCAGTTGAAGGCTAAAGGTCTACTCCAGTCACTCACCTATTGCCGCCTCACTACTTCCGCTTCTGTTTAGTTGTTCAAAAATAATTCGGATTTCCGTTTGTAATAACATGTCCGACCTAGATGCTACTCTTGGTTTGTATATGTAATATATTTAGTAAAGAATGGCTTGTTTGATCCCAGCTCAATGTATTATTTATGTGCGGTGTTAGTTTGATCCTGATCTAACACTATGTGCGCAAATATGGGTCCTGGATATTATTTCTTCGGAGCCGGGGCCCACACAGTTGGTCTCCAATTTTGAGATTTAGAGAGCTTACACGAAAATTTGCTTATAAGCTCTCTAAACCCCAAAATTGGAGGCCAACCGGATCTCGAGGCTATCTCGAAAAATTCTCAAAGTGACGAGGCTATACGAGATAAGTAGATAAGAAAAGCTGAAAAGAACCCACCCTACGGCATGCTTCCTCACCTTCGGCTCTATTGCCTCAGCTCGGCTTCCATACTGATCTGCATGTGCTTCCGCCCTCTGCTAAAATTTTTAAAATATAACACACATAGAAACAAGAAATTAGAATAAATAGAGTGATTTGGTATATCTTGAACCGATCAAAAACTTTGTAAAATACAATATACTAAGAAAAGAAAAGCAAGCAAAAAAAATATAATGTACATTTACAATGTTTGCACCGTTAAAAGGGATACAAGATGGAGATTAAAAGTTGATACAACCACCATCCCTAGAAACTTTTAATGGTAGAGATATTTATACAAGAGCACTGTTGCAAAGAAATCTCTCTCCTTTGTCTCTCCTGCCGCCCCAATCACAACATCGATTGGTTGGACCACGTCGCTGAAGAGGACGATGGTCGGACCATCAGGGGATGGTCCTGGGGCCACCTGTCCTCGGTCAGCGCCCTCGTTAAGTTCAACTACTACAACAATAGCTCGGTTATTGGAGGCGAGGACGGCAGCTTATGTAGCTCGACCACGGCTACATGCCGAACCATGGGGAGAGAAGTGAGAAGAGGTATGTGGGGTGAATAAAAAAATATTGGGTTCTTTCGTAAAGGGGTAAAAGTAAAAAAAATATGGAATAAATTCATATTTACATCACTCAACTACTGAAAAGGTCAATTTTATATCTCAAATCAGAAAACTGATTATTTAACACTCCATCTATCAATCTCGAGTCATTTAACACCCTCGGTGGTTTGATGATTTTGGAGACATGCCATCCAATTTTGTTATGTCTACACATGTGGCATAGCTGGTGATTTTAATACCCCTAACAATTTTATAAAAAAACTTAAAAATACTTTGATGCACAAAGAACACTTTTTAAATCACTTAAATTAAATAAAGAAATTTAATTTTGGATATTTAAACTTTAAAAAAATTCATGATCTTTATGGGCCAAAGTATTTTTGAAATTTTTTCTATAATTTATGGAAGCTGTATTTCACTAACTATACACAAGAACTATGTAGAAAAAATCAGATGACATATCACCAAAACCATCCTTCTAAGACACCAATGATGTTAAATGACGTGGTATTCAAGATGACGGTGTTAATACTCTCCTCATATCACGGAAACTTGACTTTTGAGATATGCGCAAAGTCAAAGTTTTAAAATTTTATGTATGAAATTTTTTAAACTATTTAGAATGATGACTTAAAAACCATACATATATATTCGTCTCGAAAAATTCATTCATAATATCATAATGTTATTGGATTTTATAAATAAATTAAAATAGTAGCTAGTAGTACAAATTGTATTTTTAAGACCGTATGGATGTGCAAATAATTTTTATGATATGGAAGGAGTGGCTAGTTTTATACTTTGGAACGTAGACTTCTTCTAAGGAGAGAAGCATGCGAATCTTAAAGCGAACGAACGGTTAGGATAGTAGGCTAACATCTCGAGCCAACCATGGAATCCGCGCTCGTTTTGTTTTGCTTTGTTTTTCTGTTCTCGATGTGCCCTTGCCTTGCGGACAAATCGATTCGTTGTAATTAATCAGAGCCACGTCAATTCTAAAAAAAAGGAATCATATCAATTTTGCAGGGAGGTTCACATCAACGAGCTTCTCGTCTCGATAGTTAAGATCAACACATATAAATGGGAAAATTGCTACCATATCATTACGTTAAAGCAAGATTGCCGTCTAGACAAGCATGGAATCCGCACTCGTTTTGTTTTGCTTTGTTTTTCTATTCTCGATGTGCCCTTGCCTTGTGGACAAATCGATTCGTTGTAATTAATCAGAGCCACGTCAATCCTAAAAAAAAAAAGGAATCATATCAATTTTGTAGGGAGGTTCACATCAACAAGCTCCTCGTCTTGATAGTTAAGATCAACACATATAAATGGAAAAATTGCTACCATATCATTACGTTAGAGCAAGATTGCCGTCTAGACATACGCCATGGTCAAAATGTCACTACTGCACAACATCATTATCTTAAAATAGCACTCTAGTCAATGTCCATGAGAAAAAACCCAAAATAACAGTACCGATTCTTAAAAATACCAAAACTGCCCTTGCCCTATCGATAGTGCTCGTCCTCCTATTCCTTCCTCCCCTCATCCGTTCTTTCCCTAGCCCACCACCCAACACTGCCCAATGCCGCCCGCCACTCTAGTGCCACCCTCTTCCATCAACCTCCTCTCCCTCTCCCCGCTCGCCACCTTGATGTCGCCGCCCACCACCCCAGTGTCGTCCCTCACGCCCTGTCTCCTCCCCTCGCTCGCCACCACAGCGTCGCTACAAGCCACCTCAGCGTTGCCCCTCCTATCAACCCCCCCTCTCCCTCAGCTCAACAAAGGAAAGGATAAGGTACATATGTCTTTTCTTTCTCCCGTTAGTTTCAGTTATTTTATAATGGTATTTTGGCAATGGCATATATTTAAATGGTGTTTTGACGATCTATTTCCAGCACAATGGTACGCCGATAATTTTCCCGCATAAAAGCTCTCCAAAACCTGGATAAGTACAAGATGATTGATCCGTTGACACTAACAAGAATGAACTAATCGATCTTACCACCACTGGCACGGGCCCGTCCAAATGCTGCATAGCCTAGTGATGGTAGATAAGCTGCTGCGTCTCTCGTTGTGTCCGAACTCTCGCCAAGAAGAACAAGAGGGGAAGGAGAACGATGACGACTCGCTCGTGGCTTCGTAGTATTTACAGCGAGGCGAGCACCCCCACGGCGACACAACGACTCGCGATGGCCGAGGCGGAGCTCCGGCGGGGCTTCAAGACCCTCGCCGTGACGCAACCCGACCCCTCCGCTGCGGTCTACGAGGTCCGCCTCAACCGCCCCGCCCAGCGCAACGCCCTCAGCCCGGACGCCTTCGCGGAGATCCCGCGCGCCATGGCCCTCCTCGACCGCCTCCCCTCGGCGCGCGCCGTCGTGCTCTCCGCCGCGGGCCCGCACTTCTGCGCTGGCATCGAGCTCGGCGGCCCCGCGAACCCCCTCACCGCCGCCGATCGGGGCACCGACCCCGCGGCCGCCGCGGAGGGGCTCCGCCGCGCGATCTTAGAGATGCAGGCGGCGCTCACCGCCGTGGAGCAGTGCCGGAAGCCGGTCATCGCGGCGGTGCACGGCTCCTGCGTCGGCGGCGGCGTGGACATCGTCGCCGCCTGCGACATACGGTGCTGCTCCAAGGACGCCACGTTTGTGCTCAAGGAGGTGGACATGGCCATCGTCGCCGACCTCGGCGCGCTGCAGCGGCTACCGAGGATCATCGGCTACGGGAACGCAGCTGACCTCGCGCTCACCGGGCGCAAGATCACCGCCATGGAGGCCAAGGAGATGGGGCTGGTGAGCAGGGTGTTCAATTCCAAGCAAGAGTTGGATGCCGGCGTCGCGAAGATCGCAAAAGGTATCAAATTCTCTTCTTTACTCTCTAAGTTCTTACAGTATTTGTTGCTTTGCTGCTCCATTGAAATTTGACACACGAACTGCACAATTCAAATGTTCAAACTGATGCGAGATCATTCGGATGGCTAAGATGAAAGCAAATGCTCCAATGAACAATTTTCTACTCCTTTATGCTTATAAAGCAGACAATCGGCTTCCAAGATGTAGATGCTTGTGTAGTTCATGCAGAAATAATTAAATTAAATAAACTACGAAATACGAATGATGACGGCATGATCAGGCATGATCGACAAATCTTTCTGTCTTTGTGGTCTCACTACTGTAGCTGGATTGGTAGATCCCTTTTGAAAGTAAAGGTTGCTTTGTTTTCTCCTAATGAGAATCAGGGGCCTTGTGTCAAAATAAAAAACACTACAAATATCATCACGGCAAACATTTTAACACTGTACATAGTTGCTGACTGTTATGTTAGTGGTGCTAATGCCCCCGACAATATATCCATTTAGGTACATCTGTGAGTTTGCTTTATTGTGTTGGATGGCATAGTAGTTCCTTGTACAGTTTTACTAGCTTAAAACTGGAAATTAGATCGCACTAACTGATTCCTGATCCATTACTCTTCTGATGGGATGGGGAGATCCACTTCACCATTTGCCAATGTATTGATGGTAGACTGTAAAATCTGGGTGTTTTAGTGATGTATAGTTAACTTGAAGTCAGATGACTTTATTAGTTTCTGTTCCTGTTTCGATCCTATGAATAATCAGATATCATATGATGATTAAAGGGGTTTCAAAACTCACTGGTCTATCGTACGAGTCAGAAGCAAGTTGGATTTATCTGTGACATAAGTAAATGTCTACAGGTTTGATTACAAGTATTGTTCCATGTATATAACATGCCCACCACCTTTTTTTGCTTACTTGTTTGTACCTCCAGCAACAAACAAACTCAGCAAGCTCGAATCTTGATAAATTATGCGACAAATTTGGCTCTGTTTTTCAGAAATAGCAGAGAAGTCAGCATGGGCAGTGATGGGAACAAAGGCCGTGTTGCTGAGGAGCAGGGATATAACAGTGGAGCAGGGCCTGGAGCATGTGGCAACATGGAATGCAGCAATGCTGAGATCTAATGACCTGAAGGAGGCCATCAAAGCCTTCCTGGAGAAGCGGAAGCCTGTGTTCTCCAAGCTGTAGTGATCAAATATACCGTAATTACCATGAGAGAAGCTATCCTCCAAACAAAAAAAGAGAGAGAAACAGGTTTTCCATTGTTAGGAGTCAAGTTGAGCCTGAGTTCCTAGCTTTTCAGAATAAAATGAGGTGGTAGAAGCAGACAGGAAATACAATGTCTGACTGTCAATTGGCAGAACATGCGTTCTTGTCAATTGAGCTTGCATTGTTGGGAGTCAAGTTGAGCCGGACATGTTTCAATAATACATTAATACATCAAATAATTCCAGTGTGTTGCTGCTTGGTTGATCCATTCAGTTGTTTCTGCTTATTGCTTATTAATAAACCATAGAACACGCTGGCACTCATGACTCATGAGCTAGTTAATCTGGAGCTACTCAGCAGTAACGTGTAGCTAGTAGTAAATAAACACTGTTACAACTAACAACGGTAACATTTTAACATTAGAAAAGAAGCATATTTAAGCTTGGAATGGCAGCTCAGATGGAGCAATTTTTGTCTACTGCAAAGGTACAATCTTGTCCGCAATCATTGACATCAAAAGTCAGGCAAATCAATCCTTCAGTTCACCGCTCCAACTATATACAGACCCAATTAGAATTGTACTAAACTGGAGACCTCACGAACCAACCAACCTCTTCAAACCACTGGTACAGGAAATTCAAAGCAAAATAAGAGAAAGAGCAAACGAAATTGCGAAAACAATCAACCAGGTCGTAAGCCTAAGAACATTAGTGACCTCAAATCTCAACCGAACACCAAATTTGCAACAGGTTGGCACTAAACATCCCTGAGTTTTCCACTATAGTCTTACATGGCCAATTGTCCATTGGCATCATCTGCCTGCTTCAACTCCCCAGCTCGTCCGCCCTGGATGCATCACGGAGGAGCTCTGCTCATTGAAGCCTCCGACAGCAAGGGCATCGCGGCTTAGATCTGGAGATGCATTACGAAACCTGCCATCCTTGTCTTCCAACAAGTTGCTCAGGCCTGCTCCCAAATCACCTATCTCAGCTGCCATCCTTGGCTCATCCCATGCCACTGGCTTTCTACCCATCTCAATGTCACCAACAGCTCTCCCCATGTTTGGGCTCATGAAACCGTTTGTCGAGCGAGGCCTCAGGCCCTGCTCCTGTGGAACTCTGGCACGGAAGTTGTTCTTGGAAGGAGCGATTGGCGTGAAGAAGATCTCTTTAATGTTCTCTACAACTCCCCTGTTGTATGGGTTGGCTCGTTGATCATAGCGATACCTGAAGTTCTCATATGTTGTCTACAAAAGTAAAAGGCTCCACCAATGAGCAATCAAAAGGATACAATCATCATGCAAGACTAGGAATTTATGCTTTCAGTAAACAGTATATTACCTGATTGGTGCTCATGAGATACAAGTGAAATACAGAGAGGCCACCAACAAACCAAACCGCAATAAATGTGTAGACTACCAGGGCAACGGATGCAGGAGTCTTAGCCATTGCCTTCCATATAGTTGTCTGCTCTGCATTTCTGATCTTAACAATGTACACCCAGCAGAATCCAAAGACAAAGAGGCAGAGAAGAGTTGTTGAGAAGACAAACATATAAAAGAACCTGTAATTCCGCTGCACAATCATATGCAATCTTGTAAGGGATCAAAAGTACATCAAATTTTATCGATCAAAGCAGGAGACTGTGCATTTATGAAACAACAGCAGCAGCTAGAACAGTGGATCCTCTCAGGATAAGCAGGTGAATCAAACTAACAAGCAAAAAGTATAATGAGAGATGAAAAATTGCAAGACGTGCATGAAACAGCTAGCGAAAAGGTTATATGAGAATTCTTAGATAAGATCAGCAAGAAACAAGACGATGGACACGACATGCATCAATTTCAACCAGCATGATAAAGTAAAACATGTTATCTGATTTGTGTGTCTTCAGTTTATGAACTTACAAGTCCTATGCATTGCCCAACCCATGGGCAGTGATGGTCAAAACGTTCGACACAGTTGTTGCAGATAGAGCAATGGGAGCAACGAGGAGGCCGGTACAGCATGCAGGTATCACAGTATTTTGTCTTCACAGTAATTCCATTGACAACAACATCCTTCACTCGGGGCAAACGTACCGGTGGAGTCTGGTTAGCTCCAACTTCTGCATTGCCATCAAAACCTTCAGGTTCTGGAGGATGTGCATTCCGAGGTATAATACCTGGATCCCTCCCGGAAGTAAGAAGTAGAAGACTCAAATCCTGAAATGTCACAGAATGCCTAAAGCAGTAAGCGAGGAGGTATTTATGGGTATATACCGTTTTGTGCTTACCAGCACTATCATAAACAAAGACAATTGTGTGTTTATCCGATTCACAAGAAGAGAGGTTGGCACTAGCAAAATATGCTAGCACGAGTGGCCAGCAAGCTCAGGGGTGCAACAAGCCAAATGATTCTCTTCCTTGCTGTCCAAAAACTCAATCACATCTATACAGTCAGAATCACTTGTCAATTAAAACACCATGAATGATAAATGCAGATAACACAGTTCAATATATTGAATGTAGCAATGACCAATCAAATATGACTTTTCACATCTATATTATCTGGAATCAATTAGGTAACTAACAAGCAATTTAGGTTTCTTACTTTATATTAACTGCACATAATCACATTAAATCCATAATGTTGTCACACAATGCACATTATGTTTACTTGTAAAATTGCGGCTTGCAGCACAGCTAGTCAAGGCACATACTGTTCCAAAAATTTGCACATATTAAGTTCCACACAATTACGGAAATTAATGAAGAAGGTGGCTTGAAAAGGCTAAGTATGGGTGATACTCACATATGCTGTGAATACGACTGCTGCAACCATTACAGGTAATCCCAGACCATAAGAGAAGTTATTCATCAATTCTCTTGCAACGAATACACAAAAGATTGATACTGGCGCGATGATGAGGAACATTGTGACAAACAAGGATCTTGCGTCAGGTCCAAATATAAACCTCCCCTGAAGGAAAAATACCTGCAAACAAATGAAAACTACCAATTGCAATCACACTGCTCCACTTCTTACGTAAAACAATAGTTCCAAGTTTTCGTATGAACAACTTCTCAAAAGCTAGGCAGGCATAATTGGAAACTTTCCCTACACACAACTCACTCGAAAAAGGAACAAAAAATCATCTACATATATGGCATTAATTTTCAGTGTAATCAAAGCATTAGTATTAAGTCTCAGCGAGAAATCCTTGCCGTATTAACTAGCACTAAACCAAAACTATCGACTCACGTTTCTTGTCCTTCTGATGACCAAGACACCACACATGTCCCAGAGCCTACATTCCAAAATACAAAATGCAATAATCGTAAAATAAAATAGGATAAATGAGCAATCATCTACGCAGAGCTCCACAAAGAATCCTAACATTCGCTTAAGCCAAAGTAATCGAGGTCCCTAGAAAGAAATGGTCAATTCGAGACAGTGCCTCTATAACACACAGATCCACACATACGGCAAAGAAATAGGGGGAGAAATGGAGACGTAGAGGAGGAGAGAGGAGAGGCATTGGGCTCACATTGCTCCCCTTCCAGGCCTTGTACACCAGTGGCCCCTCGCCGCCGGCGCCGGCGTTTGCTCCGTTCATCGCCGCGGCCCTCCGAGCCAAGAATCGCCGGCGAGATCACACCCCAGATCACGACATAGTCGGCGGCGAGCTGGCTCCCTTGCTCCTCCTCCTCCGGCGATCACCGTGGGTGACGTCAGCTCCCAATGCTGCCCCCGCCGCTGCACCACCGCTGATGTCGGAGGGCAAGACACGACAGAGAGAGAGAGGAGAGAGGGGGGTCAAACCAAACAGAGGGGTCGATGTGCAGTAAATATCCGGGGTCCCTTTCCTTTTATTTTTGCAGAAACCACCCCAAATTTTATTATTTTCTTCCTCGATTGTATATTATAATCAGCTTCTCCACTTTCTAGATTCTCTTTGTTTAATGGTTTTGTTGTGATTTGATTTTTTTTAAAAAAAGTTGTCTGATTGGGGTTCAGTTCAGCTGTGAAGAGCACCAGATTGTCCACCAAATTAATGAGCTGGCAAAGAGGTTTTGGGGCTAGTGGGTGAACAAAACCGAGAGGGTTTGTTATGTCAGGTGAAGGGAAAACAAGACCCAAATTTTTTTCCTGAAGGTGTGGAAAAAACGGGTTCTTTCTGGGAGTGGAGTCAGTTGGCCTGTGCAAACAAACACTAAAGAAAGCAAAAAAAAAAAAAGATTTTGTACCAGAGTAGCAAAGTGAAAAATATCCTAGATACACAGAAAAGAATATAGGCATGCTTGGTTTATAAGCATAACTTACCATAGCTTACCACATCTCAGGTTAGACAAAAGTTGACAATGTTAGTATAGGAACCAAATAGGCCAGTAGCAGTGCCCCAATAAGTATGGGGCGTTTGGTTGGCTGCATCTGACTGGGCCAGGCTCGTCTCGTGCAGCCGGCGCTTGTTTGGTTGGCTGTGTGGGCATTGGAGCCAGGGCAGGCCGGTGCAAAAACACTGTGCTGGCTTGGCTCCTAAGAAACGCCAGGCGCGGCTGTTTCTAGCTAGCCAGGCTAGCACAGTATCGCACTGGCTAGTAACGAATAGTGTAGCTGGCAGTTCCTTTCAACCTTTGAAATTTTTTTTAAAAAATTCAAATGACATCCAAATTTAATGAAACAAAAAAAATAAAACCGTAGATTCAAGTACAAGGTATTGAAAATTTTTTCTGAATTTCTATTTTTTCAAATTTATTGATTTTCTAGTATTTGTTTTTTGAATTTTTATTTTGTTCCAATATTTTTTAAATTATTTTATTTTCACTTTTTAATTTATTTCCTTTTTTAATTTTTTTTCTTTTGAATTTGCCCATCCCACTCCTTTCCTAGTGCAGCCAACCAAACGGCATCTCTGCTCAGCCTGTTCAATCTCATACAACCAACCAAACAACATCCCCTTATATCACTTCAGCCTGGCTCCCACCAAACTCGCTGAGCTCATACAGCCTGTCTAGGCTGAGAAGGCACCCAAACAGACCCTATGGTTGCCTTCTTTCACGAGCCTGGCCCGTTCGACTCAGCCAGGCTAATGGGATACGGGATGCACAGATGCAGAGACGGTGTTTGGTTGAGTGTTTAGTAGACAGGTATTTTGAATTTTATATAGCAAGTGTGGTCTAGTTTTGTTCGAAAAAATGTCAAGAACCTATTTTTTAAATCGGTTCGGTAATCGGAGTTGCTAATCAAAAAATATAAACAAAAAAAAAAAAGAAAACTTGCGCATAACACTTGGCACCACATTTATGGTTTGCTATTGTGGCTGACAGTGGCCCCTGCGCAGAACATGAGGTTGCCATACGCTGCATCCAGAGATACGCCCATTTTCTTCGTATCCCAAGAGCCAGGCTGCATGGAGAATCTTGCATCTAGAGAGCCAGGCTCAAAACTAGATGCAGACAACCAAACATAAGAAAAAAAGCAAGATTCTGTATTTATAGATGCAAATCTTTGTACATACAGGTAACCAAACAGCCTCTATGTGATCATTGGCGGGCATCATGCACTCAATTTCCACTTTGATGACCAAACGCAGAACAAAGACACCCCTACTGACTGTACTGCCAGGGACGATGAAGTTCACAGCAAAACAGAGGGGCAAGGTTGCTCTGCTTCCTTTGGTTAGGAACAATTGATGATTTACGATGCTAAACATGTGCATTTCATGTCATGCAAATCATCAAACTCTAATATTTAGAATGGCAAATCATTAATATTCCCTGGCTGTTAACTTGTTACAGACAAGTAAACACGTCTGCTTAACAAAAAGAACTACTCTGGAAGAAGATTAAAGACGTGAAAGAAATTAAGATGAGATGAGTCTAGAAAATAAGATGAGATGTGATGAGCAGGGGGTGAAACGTAAGAACAGGCTGAAAAGTGCTAAGGACTGAAGGCAGAAAGTGTTCCAGGCTTCCAGCTGGACGTTCTTCTCTCTCCCGGCCTTTTCCATCTGACGGCCGCTACTATAATACTATTTTTGATAAATATTATAATACTGCTATTGGGTGCTACTTACGGTGCTATCAATTATTATAAGAGCATCCGTGCACTCTATAACATTGTTTATCTGGATGAAGTAGCTGCTAGAGAGAGGAAATCTTTTATAGTATAGTATAAAGTGTGATGAAATTTTAGAGAAAGAAATAGAGTATCTAGAGAATAGTGTTATAAAGTAGAAATTTAAAGTAACCGATATGAATGCTCTAAGCAAAAGTAGATGATGAAATCGTGATATGGATGGAGGGCCCAGATGGGCGTAACTGAAAGCCCAGTTCGAAAGAGGGCTGAGGTCTCTCTCCGGCTCTCCGGTCTTGCGGCAACGAAAGGGTCTGGGCCCAACGGTGTTGTTGGTCCAGAAAGCGACTTTTTGTTCCGAAAAGCGGCGGCCCAATAACTACACGCAGGTGATCAGTCCAGGAGCAAGCCCTACGCTTCGAGCGTTTCAGTTTGTTTGTTTAAAATTGGTTTGAGAGGTTCTCGAAAGAAAACGCTAGAATTTTTTTAAAAGAAGGCTACAAAACGACCAAGCATTTGACTTGTAAAATAAAGAAAAACGAGCAGCGTGTCCTGTGTATTTGTGCTGTTAGATTTGTGTCAAAAACTAAAAAACGTTTTGTAAATGTGAACTCTAATATAGTTCATATCCAATCAAAAAGATATGTGTAGACATATATAGATCATGATAAGCTCTAATGTAATTTAAGTATAATTTGGATATCTAACTTCTATCCCACACTGCCGTTGTAGTTATCTCGACCTATATCTTCTCGTTGGTTTCCATATCGGCTTTACCGATGGTGCCAGCCATAACTATAACGCTTTGTTCTTCTTTAGTTCCCATATGTGGTGGCTCCGTTGGCTTATTTTTCAATTATAGAAAAAAGTCTATTTTACAACATGAACTGTCACGTTTCATCTACACACCCCCTCTGAACTATGAAATCAGGTATTCTAGCTCACAAAACTTGAAAACTGGCACAAATAACCCCCTGGGGGCGGTTTTAGAGGTGATTTTGCCATCGTGGCATGTGAGCTAGTATGTGGCACATGACATGGCTACGATGTGACACCGGGCCCATATGTAAGTCTCTCTCATCTCCCTATCTTTCTTCTCGCATCTCTCTCTCTCCTTTCTCCTTTGTTCCTCGAGATCCTGTGTTCCACAAGTGAACTAGCCCTCTCCTTCCCCGTTTCCGCCCCGCACGCAACCCAAAGTAGCGTCACCACCACCATGGCTCTCCCTTGTCTCACCGAGTGCCCACTACCTCCCTACTCCCTGGCGGCGCATTTGGCCACGACACACTGAGAGAACTATGCAGCTCCACCACGAAGCCATCTAGGAGCTCCGGCTGCCATGCCTTGCCATTGCCTTGCCATTGGGTCCTCGGCTCCAAGACACCCTAAGGACGACGCTGCCACCACGCATGACTTCACTCGACCAACCGTCGGTGTGATCTTTAAGCCCTATGGTTGGCGCGCCGCCCACCTACTTCACGCCTGCACCGCTTACGTTTTGGGCACCACGCTCTGTCCTGCTCGCCGATGCCGTCTCTGTACCCCTACACTGGCACCGGGGAGAGATTGGGACTTGGCTCTGTACCCTTGCGTTGCCCGGCTCGCCGACTTGGGGATAGCGCAGGCCGGGGGCGATATGGCTCGGGGGACGGATGTGAATCGGCGATGTGACAACTCGGGGATGGCGACCGAAGGAGTGAGTGGTGGCACCGTGCCCCGCCCCTGCCTCCTCGGCGCGACGTCACTCAACAGATAAAAGTTACTCTAGGGATAACAGGATGATCTTCCGCGAGAGTCCACATCGACGGGAAGGTTTGGCACCTTGATGTCGGCTATTCGCCACCTGGAGCTGTAGATGGTTCCAAGGGTTGGGCTGTTTGCCTATTAATGCGATACGTGAGCTGGGTTCAGAACGTCGTGAGACAGTTCGGTCCATATCCGGTGTGGGCGTTAGAGCATTGAGAGGACCTTTCCCTAGTACGAGAGGACCGGGAAGGATGCACCTCTGGTGTACTAGTTATCATGCCAACGGTAAACGCTGGGTAGCCAAGTGCGGAGAGCCTTAGGGCTGGATTCGATCCGATTCTGAGCGATCCTGGGTTGGCTAAGCTCGAGCTCAGTTAGGCTTGGGCTCGGCTTGAAAGTTGCTCGAGCCTATACTGAGGCTCGAATTCGGGATCGATTTGGGCTCGAAATAGCTCATATCTCACTGGATATGATTTTTCAAGGGCAATTTAAAGCATATACTTATGAGAATGTTCAGCCTTTCACAGTTTCACCGTATCTATAGATGCACAGCAGCACAGGCAGCTTTAAATACTTATTTAGGCTCGAAACAGCTTGAGCTTGAGCTCGGTTGAGCTCGATATGAACTCTTGTTCATACGGAGAAACCCAGGCTCGAAAAAGCTCACCGAGTAGCTCGGGACCGGCTCGAGCTTGGCTCAAAAAGCACTCGAGCTCGAGTATGGGCTCGAGCTTGGCTCGTTTTCACCTCGAGCCCGATCCGATCTCTATTCGATCTCGAATAGCTCGTCGAGCCCGAGCTTCTTGTCCAGCCCTAGGCGCGACGCCTAGGACGCTTGCCCTATGTGCCGCTGTGCCCGGTCACGACCTGCTCGACGCCTTAGACACGTGACACTGTTAGGCTCCTCCTTCCTCATGCAGCGCAAACGAGGCGAAGGTGGGTGGCGGTGGTGGAAGTCGGGGAGCGGGTGCAAGGCGGCGATGTAGACCGGGGAGCAGAAGGCAAAGATGTAGACGGGAGAGGCAGGGCACTCTAGGAGGGAGAGGCGGCAGTAGCGTGGCAGCAGGGGGTAGCGCCTACTCACCTAAGGCCCATAGGAGCCTCCTCCCTCCCAATTTTTTCATCTTGGGTAGAGAGAAGGGGCCGAGAGATGGGAAGAGAGGAGAGGGAGAGAGAGAAGAGAGAGAGAGGAAGAGGAAGAAGATGGATTAGAGAGACTTACAACCGAGCCCCGCATTATTTATTTCTTTTTTTTGTGACTGGACTGCCACATCACTCGCAGCGTGGGTGAAACCACCTCCTGAACTGTCTCAGGGGTTAAGTTCGTCGGTTTTTTTTAAGTTTTTCGGG
The DNA here is from genome assembly GCA_036346145.1 of Olyra latifolia. Lineage (NCBI taxonomy): Eukaryota > Viridiplantae > Streptophyta > Magnoliopsida > Poales > Poaceae > Olyra > Olyra latifolia. The sequence goes on along the minus strand of CM070523.1, from coordinate 3,523,519 downwards.
TTAGAATACCTGGTTTCATAGTTTAGGAGGTTATGTAAACAAAGTGCGATAGCTCAGGGTGTAAAATAGACTTTTTTCTTAATTATATATTAGATAGATAGATAGATATGGACTCCTTTTTATTATTATTCTATTTTAATATCATATTTTTTATATTTTTATTTTAGTTGATATAAACTCTTTTGTAGTGTTATACTTGATATAAACTCTTTTCTTGTCCTGTAGTTGATATGGACTCTTTACTGTTATTTTTTATTACAAAATTTAGTATTTTTATTGTTGTTGATATGAACTCTTTTGTAGTTAATATGAACTCCTTTTTCTTTTTCTTTTTTTTTTTCAAATTTACATTATTTTTATTTTTCTTATATGTTATATAGACTTTTTCCTAGTTTTGTATTTGACATGCACTCGTTTTTCTATTATTTTTATTTCAAATTCATGTTATTTTTATTTTTTATTATAGTTGATATGAACTCTTTATTTTAATCAGATGAACTCTTTTTTTATTCCTAATTTATATAATTTCTTTTTTATTGTAGTTGATATGAACTCTTCCTTTTAATCGACAAGGGCTCTTATTTTATATTATTTATTATTCCAAATTTATGTAATTTTTATATTTTTATTGTAGCTGATATGGACTCTTATTTCTATTATTTTATATGAATTCTATCTTTTAATATTGTTGTTGATATGGACTCTTTTTCTAATTCTTGTAGTTAATATGAACTCCTTTTGAATTTATATTATTTTTCTTGTATTTTATATGGACTCTTTTTCTTATTTTTGTAGTTGACATGGACTAATTTTTCTATCATTTTTATTTTAAATTTATGTTATTTCTATTTTTTATTATAGTTATATGAACTCTTCCTTTTAATCCGATATGGGCACTTATTTATATTATTTTTATTTCAAATTTATATAATTTTTATATTTTATTGTAGTGACGTGGACTCCTTCTTTTAATGTAACATGGACTCTTATTGCTATTATTTTTATATGAATTCTATCTTTTAATCTAAACCGTTATAATTTGGTCCACTTTAACTGATGGTGTATATCTTTTCTTTTTTCTTAATTTATGTGGGATTTTTCGATTAACGTGATGGCTCCGTCCACTCCTGTTTTAATTATATAATAGATTTCTCATGATAGATTTTAATTTTAATCTAAGACGAGGAGAACATGGCAGTTACAATAGATGCACGAACAGAACAAAAGTATATACTCCTTTAAAAAAGATGAAAGTAGTTTCACTTGCGGAAGAATATAGAATATGCTTTCTCTGACGAACCAAGTATCTCCGGTGTTTCACTTTCTCCTCCAGTTGACCTAAACCTCTCGTTTAAGAAACAAAATCACAAGTAAAGTCAGCCCTCTGTCAGCAAACAGTGCAAGAAGCGGCACCGTTTTAGCGTGAACTTTTTGGTAATCTTCCTTTTCAGCGTGTTGATTGTATTAAAAGTAATGGTCCTGTGGCTTTGATATGTTCCTATTTTCAATAATGAAGATTTCAGCGTTTCAGATCGGAAAAGAGCGTTCAAAAAGGAATTTGCCATGATTATTCGTAACGCAAAAGGCAAATATCTATATCTATACTAATATAAAATGCACTGGTTTGAAATGTACTTAATAGCATATATCTCATAAGCAATCCAAACCATTCATCTACTTTGATCGAATAGCTGAAAATGCAAGTTGGATCCTTGTCCACTAATCCCTCATGCATTAACATCAAATTTGAATTTTGTAATATATGCTACTTAATGTGTCCTAGATATAAAAACACCAATTTGAAAATCTAATAAAAAGAGCTACCATTACAACGCCAAATGCACCTCAACTGCTTGGTTAAAAAAAAGCCAAGATGAAACTGTCCAATTAATATTCATCTTTACACTTTGATATATGTACTTTATTTTATAATGGATTTTAGCTCAAAGCCTCGAGGACCTTATGCATGGTGATGTGCTATGCACATGCATGTTGACTAGTTTACCATGTATAGATGATTGGTTTAGAGACTTTGATTGAGAGTTATACATTTTCTTTTTCTTTTTGGTTTTCCTTGTAATTTTTTTTTGTAAATATTGCTTTTATTATATGACAATGGGTTACTTACCCACTGTTTTACAGGTAAAAAAGGCGCCATTCGCTTTCGACGTGTTGGTGAGTGAAACGCTCGATTTCTTGAAGTTATTTCTTTAATGTTTTAAAGTTATCTCTCAAAGTTTTCAAATCATGGTCAAACTAAAGGCTCTAGCTTCTCGAAGCTATAGAAGTCCAATATTTCAACCGTCGCAGCTAAAAAAAGAAGGGTTAATTAGGTATATGCCATTGCAAATATGTAGATTCACGTATTTTCCATTGTAAACACAATATTGTAGGAAAACCACAACAAACATGCGAAAAATAGCTACATACCATTATAAAAAATGTAAAGACGTTATTACTCATCTGCCTTCTTCCTCCCCCTTCTCTCCACCTTCTTCCCTCCTTCATGGCTGCCACGCCATCGCACCATGGTCGTTGAGCCTCCTGGTGAAGAACCCCCTGACAACGCCACATCCCTTCGCACCCATGAGGTCCTCACTTGCCAGCGAGCTCCTCCCTCGCCGCCACCTTCTTGACCAGATCCTATCGCCTCGAGCCTAGCGGCGGCAACCACTGTGCTACGTTTCCTTCCCTCCCACCGGATCTTGCCGGCCAAAGCCCCGTCATGACCATCCTGATTGGATGCAGTCGACCCGAGCTTGACAGCGGCAGCCATCGTGCCATATCACCTCCTCTCCTACTGGATTTGGCCGACCCAAGCCCGACGGCAACAACACTGGTGTCCGTGGTTGGCCGTCCTTCACTGTCGTCGATTGGCTAACGAGCAGTGCGACATGCTGGGCGAGCACCCCTGAAAGAAATTGTAATACCCTTCTTGGGCCTTGGGAGGCCAGCCCATAAGGCCTAGCTCGCCCATACCATCCCTTAGAAGTCTCTAGAGAAGGGAGCAAACAGGAGGGAGCCATTCCCAATCCCCTGCTGTTGTGTGCTGTTCTTCTTCCTCTTTCCCATGCCACTCCTCCACCCAACACCGCTGCTCGCCAGAGCTCGTTGCCGCCGACCATCCCTCTCCTCGGCTGCTGCTGCTGCTGTCTCTATAGCCACCATCGCAGCTCTTGCTGGCCGGGCTGCACAAGGAGGGAGGAGAAAAGGGAAGGGGAAGGAGAAGGAGAAGGGTGCTGGCCAGGAAGAAGAAAGGAGAAGAGCGGCCAGGAAGTGAGGAAGGGAGGAGGAGGCTAGAGAAGAGGAAGAAGGAGAAGGAGAGGAGGAAGAAAGAGGAAGGAAGAAGGAAAGGGGAAAATTAGGGTTTTCGCTTTTGAGTTAGTTCCTTGTCAAGCATTAGAGGTAACAAAATCTAGATGAATTTTAATGGTTTTCCCCTGTTTAGACGTTAATTGTTGCAGATTAGTAGAGATTAGACAGAGGACTTGAGGTTTTAGGGTATTTTTGCATGTGCAGTAGGTTCACCCATAGATTTGGGATGTTTCTGTCGTAAATCTGAATTTGACCGTATTATGGAAATTGTAGATTATGTCCTTAGCTTTCGAACAAATTATAGAATGCGTAATTTGGCCAAATGGTTTAAGAGTTATGGCCTTTTTACTCTGCTGTCCAGATTTAAGGGTTATCGGGTTTTGAGTGTTGCTAGTTTAAATGTTGGGTATAGATAACTTTAGTGGCTAGAAGAGCAAGCACGACATAGTCTAAGAATTTTCTTGATGTTTGGTATATTGATGGTAAATGTGTATGCCTCTTTTAGAAGGAGTTGCTTCAGGATCGGGATTTTCTGCACACCCCGCCGTCTTTCGTGGGTGAGAAGGCAAGTGCATAGTTAACTAGAGTAACGTAACCAACTATGCTTACTAATTGTTGTTACTTGAAAGTGATGTTCAATATGTTGATGATGTGGTTCGACAAATAGCAAGGTGGCATATGAAAGACTGGAAGTCGAAATCTGCATTATTTGCATTCATGTGTATAACAGGCTTGGTCGATAACATGGTCGTATAACCGATTCGAAGTGTCGCAGGCACTGTCGGTGAGGGGGTTATATGGCTGGGCCCGACGCTCGTAAAAGTCCCACTGGAGGTGGGAACTCCACAGGAGTGGAGGATTGGGCCCCGTATGCAAAAGGACGGGGCAAGGTGTGGCATCAACGGGTGCACACCTAGCTATACCGGTATAAGCTCAGAGAATGTACGCATGTTGCATGTCATCAAGTTGGTTGTGACCAATGAATTTTGGTTAATAATGCTCCATGTTATGAATTGATTATGTTTTTAAAAGCTTTGGTGTGTTATCCTGTTTAATTATGTACTTGCTGAGCCGAGGACTCACCCTTGCTTCTTTTATTTTTTTAGGTGACTCCATGACATGCAGAGTGGGATAGGAGTAGTTCTACGTTTTTGCTCATTTCACTATCACCTAAACATATTACTACTTAAACTTAGTCAATGACTTAGTATAGTTTTTAGTGAGCACTGAACTTGGTGTATGGGCTATCCATACTTTATGTTACCTTTTTGCTTGTATGATAAATCAGGTTGACAACCTCATAATCCTAGTTAGGCAAGGTAAGTGTTTGGGACGTGATGTTGCTTGGTTGGATGAGGTTGGTTTGGATGGAGTGTTAGAAGTCCATAGTTAGATGCTATCTTATGATATGTGTCTATTTATGCTTTTGTCCGTGAGTAGATGTTCAAATTATAGGGGAGATGTTGTCCAAAATTTTGAGTTTTCAGGAGTCATAGCATTTTAGACTTGGATAGGAGTTAGGGTGTTACAGAAATGGGAGGGGGAAAGAATATATGAGAGAGAAGAGAAAAGAGGGTAGAATAGCATATGTGTTTTTTTATTTGATAAAGAGAGAAGGGAAAATATCTCCGAAAAAAATTTATAATGACATCTATACAAGTTTTATAAGTTTATAGTGGCGTTCTTTCGTATGGTATTTTATAATGGCAAATACGTAAATTCGTATATCTGCAGCGGTGTCTGTCAATTAAAAAGGGAAATGAGCAGCAGCAGACCATTACATGCGATGCGTGCACCTGTGGCTGCGAGAACGCATCACGCATGGATCACCGCCTCCGCCTGGCGAGTGGCGACGTGCGCTCGTGGGCAGCCGAGCCGGGCATGTTGTTGCCGCTCGCTTGGTGATTAGCACTTGCAGGGACGGCAAGTGCGTGCGTGCGTACTTCACCGGAGTGAGCCGCAGTTAATTAATTATGGCCTTATGGGAGGGACGGCCGGAAACGGAACCACGCCGACGCCGCGGCCAGCAGCCGGTGGCCGGTGCGGTTCATGTGACGAATCGCAGCGTGATGGACGAACTGGTGTTGCTTGCCGGGCAGGATCGACCAGAGAGCAGGGCAGTACAATGCTGCAGTTGGTGCCGGTGATGCTGATGCCATGCTCTGCCTGTGTCGTGCACTCATGCAGAGCTCCTGCCTGCCTCGCCGCCATGGCAAGCCTACGCATTTGACCCCGAAAGGCGGTGTAAATTCTGCCCCAAAGCGGCCATGGCCGCGCCCTGAAGCCACCACCTTGGAAACCTCTGCCCCAAAAGCCCGTGCCTTTTGGCGATAACGCATCGATTGGCACTCCTTTTCTTGGACCTCTCCTTCCCCGAGCAAGCAACAGGCGCTCGGCTGGTTCGGTCTGATGCATCATGCATGCATGAGCGTGATGCAGAGATCTGTTCGTCGGTGAAGCACCCGGGGGTCAAAAGTGAATAGGTGACAGCACAGTGACACACTGACACTAGAATGGCTTGGCCTGGGCTGCACGAGCTCTCAGGGAAGAAGAAACGGAGATGCTCTCCTTTTGTTTTTGTTTATGCTGCACGAGAGGTGTCAGTAACTTTGATTCTTTCCGGAGGGCAAGTGTAAATGAATGTTGGAATCCAAGGTTGGTAAGGTAATAGCAGAAGAGAAGAGGTGGTTACTATAACGTAGAAACTTCTCCTTTCTCCTTCCTCCTGCTGAGCTCTCTCTCTTCAGAGAGAAGGAAAGGAGGAGATCAGAAGGAATTTAAGGAAAAGGGAAAGGGAAGCCAAGAAAGAGAACACGGAAAGGGAGTGAGCAGATAGATGCTTTGTTCCTAGGCAAAACCCAGCCCCAAAAGCCGGAGCAGCAGTAGCACTCTACTCTCTGCACTGCACACTGCTCCTAGTTAAGTTACTACCAGCTAGTCAGTTTATTTTAGACAATCGAAAATTCATTCTTTGAAACAGGACACAATATATGATTAAACATACATCCACTCTAGATGCATACACTACAATAGATAGGTCACGCCCGGCGCCATGGTAACGGCATCCCTATGGCACATCCATAAACAACACGGCAAAAGAAATAACAGGACCATTGAAAATTTCAGCATGTGACTAACACCCACACGATTGGCAGACCAAACAGAAAACCGACCGACAGCTGGAAAATCCACAGTCCAGCACATCCCAAACATTGGTGCAAACGTTGGAACCTCTGTTGCCGCCGGCAACGCTCCAGCGCCACCAAACGAGGACATGCCCCGAACCAAGCCACGCCACCACCCATGCCACCAGCGTGGCGAATGCCGAAACCCGACCGGGGGAAACACCGGCGTCGGTGCTGGGTAAAGGCGTCGCCGCCACTGCAAGAGTGTCGTCGCCGCTAGCCTGCCACCGTAGAACCCGGCCACCCCTTCAAAGAGCCACTTAAGCCGTCGCCGCGGACAGCTTCGATGTGAGACGTGCGTCACGGATCTCGATGGAAGGGGAGACCCACTGTCGCCGCCACCACCACCGTCGCGGACCCCTTCAAGATGCTCAAGATCTACACCAAGAAGAAAAGAAGGGAAAAACTTGATAGGAGCGCCATCTAGCTCTCCGCATCTGGTACCACCACATAAGCACCTGGGTAGCCCGCATGCGTCAGGGCAAGTGGCCGCCACCACCGCCGGAGGCTTTTCGGGGGCTTGGGAGGAGCTCTCTGTTTGAGGCAATGTTTTGGAGGCCGTTGCTAGCTAGGGTATCTGCGTGCTTAGAGCATCTCCAGCAGCTATTTTAAATTTCTACTCTATAACACTATTTTCCACACACTCTATCCATTCTATAAAATTCATTCACACTTTATACTACACTCTAAAAGATTCATTTCCTCCGGTAGCTACTCTATCCCTAAAAAGTTAGATAAATACTGTTATAGAGTGTCTTCTAAGATGCTCTTAGAGCATCCGTAGCAGGCGCTCTATAACACTGTTTATCTGAATAGAGTAGCTGATGGAGAGAAGGAATCTTTTATAGTATAGTGTAAAGGGTGAAGAATTAGGCTCTTGCATGGGACACTGTTCCTCTAGTCGGTTAAAGTTACCACCCCCACGGGACACCCTTTTCTTCTCTTCTGTTCTCTTGCATGTCTTGGAGGGAAGGATTAGGCTCGCAAGAAAGACTCCAAAATGAAACAGCCTGCTTGGTTAGAGAGATCTAGAGAGAGAGAGGTGTGCGAGTTGAGTCTGCTTCACGCCACTGCCCTATAAAACAGGCAAGCGCCCCTTTTCCGCTCCTGCACGAGACCAACTACTCCATCCACGGCACACCTGCCTCTGCCTCCGCCTCTCCAGAGATGCGCCACCGATTAGTCTGACATGTAAGCGAGCGAGCGAGCAACAAACCGATCCAATCACCAACGCCATCATATCTTGCTTGCTTGCTTCTTCTTCATCTGCTTGGTCCTTGGTTGGTTGGATTGTGTGTTCGAGCTCGAGCTCGAGCTCGCATGGTGCGGCTGCCCATGGAGGGGTTGGCCGGGCTGCCCGTCGGCTTCCGCTTCCGGCCCACCGACGAGGAGCTGCTGCTGCACTACCTCCGCCGCAAGGCGCTCTCCTGCCCCCTCCCCGCCGACATCATCCCCGTCGCCGACCTCGCCCGCCTCCACCCCTGGGACCTGCCAGGTACACTCGCTGACACATTTCACTGGCGCACGCGCACGCTCGAGCCGCAGCATTGTGATTCCGATTTCTTTTTTTTTTTCGTTCTTTGAAAAAAAAAATCTCATTTTGATATGGTGCATTGCGCGTGTGGTTCCTGCGGACACGCACGCAGGCGACGCCGACGGGGAGAGGTACTTTTTCCACCTGCCGGCGACGAGGTGCTGGCGCAAGGGCGGCGGCGCAAGCAGGGCGGGCGGCACCGGCGTGTGGAGGGTGTCCGGGAAGGAGAAGCTGGTCCTCGCGCCGCGGTGCAAGCGGCCCGTGGGAGCCAAGCGGACGCTCGTCTTCTGCCACCGCGGCGGCACGCGCACCGACTGGGCCATGCACGAGTACCGCCTCCTCCCCGCCGGCCTCGATGCCGGGGCCGGGGCCGCCAAGAACTCGCTGCTCCATGTATGCGCAACAATTAATCCCGGTTTCTGTGCTAATTAATAAGCTTGCGATGCGAGGTACATGGAACTTAATTGCTCACCCTTAATTGATTGCTGAATTCTGTGATTCAGATGAGCTGCCATGCTGCCGAGGCCAAGGACTGGGTGGTCTGCCGCATATTCAAGAAGACCACGCCGTCTCAGAGCGTCGTCGTCGTCGGCGCCCATTTGCCGTACATTCGCGGCGCCGTGCGGCGGAGGAGCAACGCCGACGTGCCGTCAACGCCATCCTCTGCCTCCTCTTGCGTAACCGAGGCTTGCAGCAACGGCGGCGACGAGGAGGAAGAAGATAGCAGCAGCTGCAGCGTCGCTTCTAATTGGCCGTGACGAGAGGATTAGAGTTAACTAGGCTGTTAATTATGGTGTCATGTTCTAATGATGACATGATGTGGCCTTCTTTGCTCAGCTAACCTGTCGTGGTAGAATCCTCGTTCCTCATCAGTACGTACCTAGCAAGAGAAACAAAATTGAGCTCAAACCAAACAAAAAATAGAGAGAGAGAGAGAGAAATTGCCCCCCCCTCTCTCTCTCTATCTGATCTTGAGCTACTGCGAATCCGAATCCAGGGTGTTTGTTTGTTTATCAGAGGAAGGTAAACCATTATCCATTATGCCCCACATCATGTCTTAATTCTCATTTGCTTGATGTGCTGATCACCTTGCTTCCATTTTTTTCCTCATTCCACCAAACACAACTGCTAACTAACCATCACTAATAACCAAGCAAAGAAAGTTAAGCCTCGCAAGGAACTGATCTATGCCAGGACACGACACGCCACACCACACCTACTCAGCTTCAGTGCAAGGATCAGCAAGAACCAGAGCATATATATATACAAAAGCAAAGCAACATAGAGAGAACCAAAAAAAAAAGAAAAAAACTAGACAGAATAAAGAGGCGCAGAGAAAGCTGGGCAGAAAGGCCAGTGCACTTCAGGGAAGCAGAAAGGAGGTGATACATTGATACTCCTATCCTGCTGCATGAGTGAGAAGAGGAGAGAAACAAGGTGGCGGTGTGAGAAAAGGAGATGCCTTTCTTCTTCCTGAGGGCCCCTAGGGTGAGAGGAATAAGGAACCTGGTGGTGTTGGCAATGGCTAGAGGCATGGGAATGGGAATAATCTCAGGCAATTATACTCTGGGTGGATGGCTCCCCCATTGTTGATGATTTCTTGGTCCCCTGCAGAGCATCTCACCCAGCTTGGCTTTGAATCATATCAAGGCGAATTCTTGCTAGCACAAGCTCGAAGATTTGGGGAATTTGCACCCCCCCTAAACTGGTTCACTGATCACTACACCGTCGCTGTCCTGGACCGATAAACGGCAGACTCATACTTGTGTAATTCACAAGTGATTCTGCTAAGGCGCTCTAGGTGAAGCTAGGCCGACGTAGCCCCACGTAAAGACGTATCAATGTTCTTGTGGAATTGACGCATGTTGTGTAAGCATCTGGGAAAAATTGACCCGTGTGATCACTGATCACCGCTTGCGGCAGCTACAACAATCGGACGGACCAGGTTATCTCTAGCAATTAGCAGAAGCAAAGAGTGACAGAGAAGCTGGACAATCGCCAATCGGAGTCAAAACTGAACCCAGGCACCCACTCATGTATGATCTGAACCACGGACTTTCTCGCCGGAAATTGTTGAAATTCCAGCCGTGGACTGACCTGAGCTGCAGCCGAAAACCGCACCGAAAAATCTCATTCCCATCGATGAGCTTGTTGGTTTCTCAGGCTGGGGAAGCAAAGAAACATGGCGTTTTCAGATCGGTGACAGTAACCGGACGTTGCCGCCGGTCAATCTCGTGGAAACAGGGGAGTCAAGGCCGCATTGAATGGACAGTAACGGGAGAGTGATGAGAGCTGCATCAGCAGCACAGGAAGAGGTTGCCAATAATTCAAGGCAAAGGCGAGATCTTTTTTCAGAGGTCGCGCCGGTGGCCGCTCCGGCGACAGCGGAATCAGCGAGAGGGATCGCCGCCGCGTCGACGCGTCCATCAATCGCTAGGGTTCGTTCATTCGCTCGCTCGCCAGGTTTCATTTATAGTTTTGCCGCAATTTATCGCTCCGGGCCGGTTTTCGATTTGCCGCGGCAAATCGCGATAAATCGGTCAAAATTTAGGATTTGAAATTTGAGTCTTGAAATGGTTGCCGAAACCGCAAAAATCGTTCGAAAAGTCGGCAAATCGTTCGATAAGCTCGGCAAACCGCGACACACAGCCAAAAACGGCAAGCCGTTCGATAAACTCGACAAATCGATCGGAATTTGCAGAAAACCGCTTGGCCGGTGGGAAAAATTGAGAAAAATGTTTATAGTGCAAAAAAATGGTAAAAATTATTTTAAAAAATGAAAATGGTGAGGCATGACTTTTTGTAATTATGTAACATTTAATGAATATTTGAAATTATTAGAAAAATCGCTTTGAAACTTTGTATGGTGCGGAAAAATGGTAAAAATTGATTTAAAATTATGTAAATGGTAGGCATGACTTTTGGTAATTATTTAACCTTTAGGCAACATTGGAAATTATGTAAAATGTTAGGAAATGAATTTTTTGAAAATTTCGGCATGACCTTTGCTAAATTCATATGTATTTCATGTATCTATTTGACGAAAACAACTCATTGCATAGATAAATTCATATATACTCATATGTATGATACGATATGACAAGTTCACAAGTTCATATCTTCATGACAACTGTATGATACAGAGTGTTTGTAAATTGTAATTGACTTACCTTGCAATTTGTCTGAAGAAATAGTGAACAAATTTCGGTGCAGGTTGCAAGGTACCCGATGATAAGTATATATGAAATGTCATATGTATGAATTAAGATTGAACAAATGTAAATTATATGAAAAATGCGACATTACCTCTATTGCCACCATTGGCCACCGTAAATCTAGGATTGGCTCACCATATTCATCTCTTCAGTGGACATCAAGATCAATCCCTGCGTCGCCAGAAGATTTGCCTTATATTGTTGCCAAGTAAACCCTGTGTGCACTGAAGAGGTTTGCCAATCCGAGTCAAGACATCTGTAGAAATCAGATTCTCCCACTCATACACATATTGGGAGAGCGATGAGGAGGCGCTTGTGGGGAGTTGGAGTCTGGACGGGTTGGCTTGGTGGTGATCGCCGCTATAGGAGCTAGAGCTTGAGTGGGGACTGAACTGTCGCGGCTGTTGCAAGGGTGGGTAAGGATAAGAAAATTATCCACCCCAACTATCCGCGTTGCCATAGGAGCTGACTTGCCGAGCTACGCCTGAGGTTGATTTGCCGCGCTGCCGCCTCGACTTGCCGCTAGAAGTCGTCGATTTGCCGTCGCGCCGAGCCGATTTGCCGACGACGAGTCACCAAGGACACGGAGCAAGTGGAGACTGCAGTGTGGATTGTGGATTGAGCAAGTGGAGGGAGGGGAAAGTTAGCGCGAGGCAGGGGACAGCGTGAATGCGTGATTCCCGTGTAGTACAAATCAATGAAAGCATGCAATAAAGCAGTTTTCCTGTTTTCTCATTTTTCACGATTTAAATTCAAATTTCTGCATGATTCCGATGTTGTTTTTGATTTTTTTACCATTGCCTTCATATAGAGAAGTAGAATTTTTGAGATTTTTTTTGAATTTTTTAAATTCAAAACAAAATTTTGAATTCGGGGACGATTTGCTGTTGCTGTCCCAGGTCGGCACGTCGATTTGCCGCGGCAAATCGACGGCGAGCCGCGGCAATTGGAACTCTGTCGCTCGCTCGCCTCCGCGATTTTGCGTTCGGAGGCGGCCAAGATTTTCAATGCGGCGTACTGCGTGCGTCCGTCCTCGCTTGCTTGCGCTTTATGCTCGGCTCACCGCGAAGCCATGCAGCGGCGCACGCAAGCAACAGCTCGACGGCGCAGGTCTCGGAGAAGGAGGAGGCGTCGCCGCTCGCCATGCCTTGCCTATGCGTGCACTGTACACGCTGCTCGTTTCCGCGGGCACCGCTGATCGCTCCAGAGTCCAGCCATGCGTGAGCCGGCGGTCCCCTCACGCTACCGGCGACCAGCAAGACAAACGCATGATGCTTTTCGGCACTGACGACTCAAGGAGATGGACCGGAGAGGCTTAATTTTTTATTTTTGATATATTCAATTTTTTATTAGAAAATGCGAAATAAAATATAGTGATTTTAAAAAGACATAGATATACCTCCGTCGATAATTGAAATGTCGATAGGATGAAGTAGACATTTCAAATGTCGACATCTACGTGTGTCTCCTGCAATAACTGTGCCACAACAATTTGTTTGCGCCACATCGATTTGTCGACTTCACCCAATCAAAAATAGCATGTTTTTATAAAATTTTTAAAGGAGTATATTTTTCTCATGATTTTTTAATTAAAAGTGAACCACTGAAACATGAATTCGCAGAAGAGATCTCGGGCCAGCCTTATAATTTCGTGGGATTTCGATCAAAATTTGTGGGATTTCAATGTTTTGGTCTAGACCAAAATTAGTATCCTGAACCCTAAATCGCTCCAAATTCAAAAAACCAATCTCAAATACAAATATTAGTGAAACAAAAATTTAAATATTTTATTTGGAACTTCGAAGATTTTGTTCAAAATTTTAAATATTTCGCTCAGAATTTTGAAGAATTGAGAATGCATCGGTTTTTTTTTAAGATTTCATTCGGGATTCCAAAGATTTCGCTCATTTTTTTGGGTAAACCCAAGCAAAATTTCGTTTACAAACAAAGCATCCCATCGCCAATTTTAAAATATGTATTTCGAATTTTCACCTAAATCTACCACATTTCGCTCAAAAGTTTCGAAAATTTGAATTTTGCTGAGGAAAATTCAGGGTTAAACGAAAATTTGAACTCTGGCCTCGGGTAGCCTAGCTTGGTTGCTTGCTTTCTTGCGGGGGGTTAGCTTGAATCGCACACTTCAAGTACTACCTTAACATGGTTGGCAGAAAGAATTATTATGACTTACTGCTAACAATAACTAGTTTAGCAGCAGCGGCAGTAGGTAAAAAAATTGAATGAGACACATGGGCCAACCAAATTAAAAACTGTGGGGAGCTTGCAGGGATCGATCAATCACTTATCACTCATCACTGTCCCTGATGCGTGGAGACGGCAACCGATCGTCGCGGTTTGTTTGGTTTCTGCCTTACGAATTTTAGTATGACAAGAGAGGGTGTGTACCCTGTCAGCTACGCCTACTTGATTAATCTTCTTCAGGTTTCTCAACCTGCGACTGGTGTTAAAGCATAATCAGGTTAGGATCGGACGGGCACGCGCCTAGCTGAGCATCCCAGTAAGAGCATCCACAGCAATAACTCTAAATGCACTGTAGTGCTGACGTGGCGAGAATAGAGTTTCTGGTGCAGTGAAGAAATCTTTTGAAGTATAGTGTAAAGTGTGAAGAAATTTTAGAGGGATTGAGAGAGAAAATAGAGTAGAAGAGAGAGAAAATAGAGATAGAGTAATTGGTGTGGATGCTCTAAAGACTTTAAATTTCTATTCTATAACACTATTTCTTGCAAATTATATTTATTCTCTAAAATTCATTCACAATTTACACTATTTTTTTAGATTTCTTCTCTTTAACAGAGACATTATCCCTTAAAAAATCAAATGAGCAGTGTTTTGCAGCTTCTGCTGAAGATTTGCTCAGCCTGTAAAACCTTCCTCGCGTAGGGTTAAGTTTACGGAGAAGATCATGGAAGGGACAAGTGACATCATTAATGACTAATAGGCCTCCACTAGCGTACACATTAGCCCCTTTATTTCATACGGTGACGCCTGATCACCGCCGGCTAAAATACCCTCATGTCGCTACACAGTGAGATCATTTAGAAAAATATCGTTACGAACTTTTTCTGACCAAAGCGCCCCTTCTTCCTCCTCAAGTCTTCGTCGGCGTCGGCGCCTGTGAGCTCCCTTCCCAAGCTCTTCTCCCTATCTCTACCTCCTTATCTCCGCCAAAGAACCACCAGGGGAGAAGCTTGGATGACACTCATTTGGAGATCGACCATATCCTACCCACTCCTCCATCTCCACGTTAAGGCGGCACACCTGCTGCCCGCGATGATGGTGGTGGAAAAGGAGTGGAGCTCAGATAAGGAAGCAGGACGGAGAGGCGGCACTGTGAAGAGCTCAGGAGGATGGCGATGATGCTAGGGCCTGGGAGGAGCATGGGGTGGAGCTTGAGTGGATAGCACCTAGGTCGGAACTCGGAGGAGATTGCCAGCTAGAAGATAGGGTACCTTAGGAACGGCTCGACTCAGGGATAGGGATGTAATCGGATCGGATACGGTCGGATATTGTTCATTCCGTATCCGTATCCATATTTTTTTTTATCAAATACGAAGTCGGATACGAACGGTGTCGGATGAGAATATGAATGGGAATAATACCAGATACTATCACTTATGAATACGAAGCGAATACAGATCGGATTCAATATGGGTACAAATATTTTTAGCTGGATAATACACGAAAATATAGATCATTTATTGCACATGTATCATACTGAATTGCTGATGATAGATTACTTATGAGTTATGAATAATTACTGACAAAATGTGAAGAAAATAGGACAAGAATTAACTATAGTTGCGTTGTACGTAATTAAGAATTAATAATGAACGCACTAGAGATTATATAAAAGCTAAATGTAGAGTCATAATAGAATTATCAAATACAATGGCACCAGCAGATTAGAAGTCACAGGCTAGTAAGCTAAACATGATAGAATCATATAATACCATATATCAAATTTATGCACTACTAATTCTAGTATACTCAACCAGTTAAGTGCATGCATGAACGACGTAAGGTAATAACACAACCAGTCCACCAGTGCACCACTTGGCACTTGTCCACGGCACCACCTTAGAAGTCTTTAAAGTTTTCGGATAATATCCATATTTTATATCTGGATAATATCCGATTATAAACTCGGATATTCCTGTATCCGTCGGATAATTACTATCCGTATCCGTATCCTTATCCAAGATAACTATCCTTATCCGTATCCAGAAAATTCTTCAAATATCCGAAAAACTATTCAAATCGCTATCTAAATTGATTCGGTCGGTCGGTTGGTCGGAAAATATCCGTTCTAGTTGCACCTCTCTGCAACGACAAACAACGTTAACGCGGGCAGGACACAGAGAGGTAGGAAGGAAGAAGAGAGGAGAAAGAGGAGAGGACTCCAAGGGCAGAGAAGGGATAGATTTGATGAGAAAGAGTGACAAAACTGCCAGGGAGTCATATTTCAAAATTTACAACTTGATGGCACCTAGATTGTTTTTGATTTTTTAACAATATTTTTCTAATAAGGTCACTTTCCAATGGATAGATATAATTAACTCCTTAAATTACATGAGCTCTTTTATACTGTTTTCAGTGGTTAAAGATCACTAGATCATTAGATCAACCGTGGCAATGTATATGCGCATTAAAGGATGGCGAAAAGGGACAATGCTGGCAATGAACAATAAAAAGAAGACCAAAATTAATCACCTGCATATACAGTGCCTGCATGAATGAAAAATTAACAATGTGGCAGCGCAACCGGCTTCTCCATCGATCAATCGACCAATCTAAGGTCTTGTTCTTGTCGGCTTAACTTATCTGACTTATTTGACTTTTTTTTTCTAATTTTGAGAGCTTCCCGAGATAGACTCGAGAGTCGGATCCGTTTTGTTCAACTTGTGTTTTAAAGATTTTAGACAAGTCTTTGAGAAAGAAAAAAACAGATTAAAAAAATAAATTATTTTTATTTTAAACGAAAATAAGATCTAATCCCAAATAAGATAAATAAGACCTTATAAGTTGAGAAGAACAGACTAAAACGATTGATACGGTGATGGTGGTGTTAATTGTTGTTTACGTGCATGCGATGGCGCGTTGCTCTAGGACGCGCCGACCGAGAGCGAGGAAGAAAGTCTGGTTGCCATGGTGCGTCGGCGTCTGAGATCACCAGCTCCCGACTAAAGATTTTGGTGGCTCACGCACGCCACTCCCAGTGGCTGGCTTGCAATTGTCACAGTGACAGTCTCTTTCTCTCTCTAGAACTCCTCAGTCTCTCTCGCACACACTAGCCATGGAGAGAGAGAGAGGTGTATGTGCGAGCGAGTACTAGACTAGTACTCCTAGTTTGCAGCTGCGGCTTTGGTTGCTTGCTTCCTTTTCCAAGACCAAATCCATCCATCCATCCATCAAAGCGTCAGCCAAAACCGAGTCACTTTCTTCCCCGGCCAGCCTAGCCATCCAATCCCAAATTCCCAATCCAGCCCCACCCACGGCCACCCCAGAAAGTCTATGACGCTGAGCTATGCTCTCTCCTTGCAAGTCACCTCACCATGATTCATGCAATGCAGCCTAGGTTCGCAATTTCACGGAATTTTGGTCAAAATATATGGGAATTCTGGTAGACCATCTCCAGCTGCATCCCTATGCGATTCTCATTCCTTGAGCGGAGGAAATCTCGATCGTTTCAACGCTCCAATAGATTGTCTTCATCATTCTCTTTTGGAAGGAATTCTTTTTTTCCATTCCCTTTAAAAGAAGATTCTCTCTATTTTTTATATCATTTCTTTCGAAATGATGCTGTTAGAGATAGTAGAAAATAAAGAAAAAATACAATACAAGGAATAGAAAAAAAATCGAAATAAAGGAAAAATGGCTGGAGACGGCCCCTATAGAATAGTTCCCTGGGTCAGCAAGACACACTATGCAGTGCAGGGCTGCTGGCTGGCTTGGCCTCTTCTTATAGTTTGATCACAAAACAAGCAACTCAGCTCATGCACTTGCCGGCTCAATCCCTCCCTCTGTGCCTGCATACATACATGGCTTCTTTCTTTATGGTCCTGTTTCTTTCGGCGTTTAACGGCGGTCGGCGTTTTACTACAGTACCTCTTGACATTTTTATATGATTTTTTGTGTTTTAATTTCTAAAGATTTTTTCGAGGCTTTGATTAGTTCTCCTCAAAGATTTTTAAAAAAATTTTAATTATCTTTTTAGGCTCATTAAACTTTTGTAGGCGTATAGACCGCCAACCGCCAGTTTCTGCCGAAAGAAACAGGGCCTATGGTTCAGGGCGTGCAGTGCAGGTAGCTGTTAACACCCAATGATTGGCAAGATTAGACGGCGCTAACGCTGTGCCGGCCGGGGCCATGCGTTAATTATTAGTCAATGCTGGGGGACAGAGGCAGAGAGATGCGCCGCGCTGAAAAGAAAGCAAGCCTAGCTCACAAGTTGATCAGTGGAGCCAGTGACCATTCGTGTTCATTCATTCCCAGCTGATGAGCCTGTGCAGCAACTTGCAGCTGCGACGTACGTCGCTCCAAACCGAACCCTAATTTGTTGTTGATGGATCGTCCTGAGCGTTTTGGAGTGAAGACTGAAGAGAAGCTAGAGACATGGCATGTGGTGGAGCCCATGGATAGTGGAGGACGAACAAAGGGGGAGAAAAAGGAATTAGTGGAGTGGAAGGAGAGACTTCCTTTGGATTAGCTAGGCGGCAGCTGCCTGCCTGCAAGAACCACCCTCTCAATTAATTCAGTGATCAGTACTGGTTTAAATTAGTACGAGCTGCGGGGCGGAGGAGAAGGTGGTTAGGTTAGCTTCCCTCCAAGAAAATCCAAACACAAAGTCAAGAAACAAAGCAAGCACCAAAGCTCTCTCTCTCTCTCTCGGATTGTCCAAAGGGAATGGATGGAGGGTTTGTTGGTGAATGAATTTAAGCCAACATGGAGACACATGGAAGCAACAGCAAGGCCATTTCTAATAATAGCTCCCTCTTCTGCTCACCACTGTGCACGGGAGAGGAGTCTAGGGCTTTGTCGTGTCAGTTGCCTTCAAGCATCTGACTAGCTTTGAGCATTGAAAGCACTGGCCGGCTGGCCATGGAAGATCATCGGTAGCGACTAGCAACACTCAACATCCACCCAGTGTCTTGCCTGCGAGAGCAAGCTGCGTCAGTTTTTCAATCCATAAGCTCTGCTACTGTTAAGCCCAGCTTCGTGGACTCTCAAATTATTGGGTGGCTTCTAGAATAACAGCATCTCAGTTGCTCCTCTAGAGATCACTCTTCCTAACGCTATTTATCATGTCCTCTAAAAGATTCCCTGCACTCTTTAAAATTCTTATCCCTGAAATAAATCAAATGAAGTGTATTGCAGGTCCTGCTGGTGAATGCTCTAAGAACAGTTCCACGTAGGAAATGGAATTTGATTAACAGCAGGTCCTCAATTGAAGGGTGCTGCTCGCTTGTCTGACACACATGTAACTATGCCTGAAAAGAATAAAAGAAAAATCGCACCTACAGTTCTTTGCTTGAATTCGACATCTGCCACCTTTTCATTTACAATCAGTAGGTCTCCACCAAGCGTACGACTTCTGAGGAACAAGGTCTACTGCTATTCAACTAGTGGTAAGTTCGATTCACATCGAAAATAATAGGCCAAGAAACATTTTTTTATTCATAAACTCCTTGTTTTTTTGGTATTTTGAGAGGAAAAAAAATAACTGCCTGCCAACTTTGTCAAGTGCAACTGTGCAAGAACAAAGAAGATGCACTAATAAGGGGAAAAATGCAGAAAAGGATTTACTTACCAGTAAAGGCCCATTTCTATCACGGGCTCCGGGCACTTCAATATGGGCCATTCATTTCTTGCGGCCCATAGTTTCAAGAACATGCGGCCTAGTAGAGCCCATCCGTAGCGGCCCTCTGCCAGGTAGGACCAGCTGTCATCGCCAACCTCCGCCAAACTGGGGCTCCGACTCCGCGAAGCACTCGCCGCCGCTCGCGCGACCGCAACGGTGCAACCGCCTCGCGCGCGTCCTTACTAAGGCCGCGAGCAATGCCGCTGCCGAGAAGGAGGCATCCCATGCTCCAGCTCTCCGCCCCCCTCTTGCTCTCCCTGCCCCTCGCCTGCTGCGATGGGGTGCGCGGCGTCGACCGACAGGGCTGAGCGGCGGAGGCGGGTCCGGGCGCTGGGGCACAGCGAGGCGTCCACCGTCGGGCTCCTGGTGTCGCCGCATCAGAACGGACATCAGGAGTCGGCGGCCGGGAGGAGGCGGGGATGTAAGGTAGCGCCGGAGCCGGAGGACGTGGAACCGGCGGAGGCGTTGGCAATGCCCGGCTCACCCAGCTTCCGGTTCTACTGCCAGAAAGCGGCCGCCGTCGACGCGCTGGTGGCCGCCGCCGCCGCCGACGTGGACGGCAGCGACAGCGACGGATCCGTCAGAATCAAGGGTAATTGTTGCTCTCCACTTCCCTCTGTTGCCTTCTTCCGCTTCAGATTTTTAGTAGTTTCTTGATGTGCATTGCACTCAGACCTGAATCATCCTATTCCTTGCAGAGACGCCTCAACCAACGAGGAAGAATGTTCTTGCACACAACACCAGCGATGTAGGTTCACCTCATCAGATTAAGCATTGCACCTATGGCTTATTCTCTTGTGCTGTTTCTGAATCGTTACTCTTGTTGATTTACGAATCTGCAGCTGCGCAACCCGAAAGATGTAAACAGGTGGCTAAAGTTCAGAGGCCTGGCGATTGTCGCGGCTGCGGTGTACGGCTTGTTCAATCGCCACAGCTCCGCAGCTGCGAAATCTCATCGCCCCTGTGCTGCTCCGGCACCTGCAGCTGCTGCTGCGATATCGCATCCCTAAACCAGGCAGTGCTGTACGGCATCTTTACATTTTACATCTCAGCTTGTGAAAGGTGGCTGATTCAGTCACCTTTTACGATGCTCTGCATCATTTGCTGTATGTAATCTTGGTTGTTGTTTGTAAGCTAACTCTGCATTTGAGAAAATCGATTTCGTGGATGATGTAAGGAGTTTCAGCATGGAATGCTCCTTTTGTTTATTAGAGAAGCATACTGATTAGTGTTAAAGAAAGAGAGAAGCAAGCTAATTTGTAAGCTGTACATCCAAGCCTTTTCTGTTCTATTTTTTCCCTCTTCTGAATTCTAGAGGGTTGAAAACAAACATTTAGATCTTGTCTAATTATTATTTGTGTCCATTCCTATGATTCCCCCTGATCCGAGTAAATGGTGAAAAGGCAAAGCTTGAACCTACAAAAGTTGCCTGAATGTTCTTTGATATGACTGTTTTACTGATGATTTTTTTGAGCTATGCCTTTTTTTTAAAAAAAAAGAAATTCATTATCCACAGCTGTCCTTTATTATACTATGTAACTACTTTACAAGTATTACCTATCAACTGTGGATTAAAAATGAACATATACTAGGATATAAGAAAGAGAAGAAGAAAAAGAGGGTTAAAAAAGTGGGGGAAGGGACGTGATTAGCCTGTTATTTGACTGCACCTACTGCATATCTTCCTTTGGCTCTGAACTGCTCCCTGTTCTTTCTTCTCACCTCCATTGGATGGCCAAGCGAATACGGCCGGAATGCACCGATGAGAACGGTGGAAGGTGCCATATTGAGGCTTGGCTTCGCCTTGTGCATCGCCTTCTTCGGACTGTTCAGGTAAGATTTCATGTGACCAAATATTAGACTCGGCATTTTCTTTAGCTCCACCACTGATGATGTCAAGAACTCTCCAGTGGTTCCATCAGCCGAGGAATCTAGACTATAGCCGATTGATGCATCCAGATGAGGCGGAGGAAATCTCTCGAGTTTGGTTGTGCTTGTGCTCGTCACCAGCCTTGGGATCTGAAGATACAATGAACACAATTTACCTGTTAGACAAGGTTTATATGTCTAAATAGTTAGTTTGGGTATATCTTTTAATAACACATCAGATAGCGGAGGACACAACAAGCATAACCATTGATGTCAATTATTTGTCAGGGTTGTGGTCGTTTCAGTATAATGTAGTCGAGACAAAATTCTTGCAGAGGAAAATGGAGAAGGAAGCATACATTTGGGTTTACTTGCGACTTATTATTGACATCTGGAGTAAATACTCTGCGCCCAGGATTTTGTGACATGTGCTTTCTGGTCGTCGTCTGACGTTCTACCGACCCATTAGCTCTCATCTTCCTGCAAGATATAACAGAGGTTGAAGCTTCTGTCGGCACAAGAAAATAGCTGTAATAATAAGTTTGAGAGAGTTGAGAAGGACCTTTTGTGCTTCTCGTACTTCAACTTCACATCTATTTCTTTACATGGTGGGTACCGTGGAAGGCTTGATGGTTCACAGGCATATGGTTCTGTCCTGAAGAACTGAATTCACAGTAAATGGTAAGTGCGTGTGAGCAAAAACAGCTTCTTGGCTTCTTATCCAATACTATATATCTAGCACGTTACGATGATGCTGACTCAATTTAATCCATTCTGCCATGATAAATTGTAAATTATTTTCTTGCGTGCTATCTGCACAGTATTTATCTTTACTTCTTGTATTTGTTGCATGTAGCAGTGTTTCCTGGCTGAGACTGACTTCTAAAGGTTCAAAATAGATGCCTTGGGGGTGATGGGTAGTATTAACCTCACTGTTCAGAGCATCAGTTGCGGTGCCTCTCATATCTGGGTCAATAGATAGGAGAGTCTCCAGAAGTGATAGGGTAGATGGTGCCACATCTTTAAATTTTTCAGCTATGCACCGCTCATATGGTTTGAACGTAGGATGCAGGAACTTCATTTTCTCCCAGTAATCCTCTGATGGAGTACCACATAGCTTGAAAATCTTGTGCAATTGCTCCACCTGAATAACCACAGATTAGTCTCTAAATCGTGCAGCTTTCTGCAATATTTATGTAAAGTCAATATTACATAAGGACTAGACAAGTACCTCTGTTCTTCCAGGGAATATAGGCTCGCTGAGAAGAAGTTCTGCCAATATGCAACCCACACTCCAAAGATCAACACCAACACTGTAGTGAGTAGCACCTAACAAGAGTTCAGGTGGACGATACCAAAGAGTGATCACTTGGCTAGTCATGGGCCGTGTGTTATCAGGATCAAAAGACGTAGCGAGTCCAAAGTCAGCTATTTTAAGAATTCCATCGTTGCTGACAAGTAGATTCGAACTCTTGATGTCGCGGTGCAGAACATTCTTGTTATGACAGTGTTCAATCCCGATAAGTAGCTGTTTCATGTAGCACTTCACCTGCAGACAAAGAACTACACCTGATGAAAAACATGCATAATTTAATCACGGTCATATATGTTCTTTCACTGTTTTGCTGGAAAAAGTGGTCCTGGTTGGGCCCTCCCTTTTCAGGGAGAAAAAGACGTATCACACTTTGAGAGTTCTAAATGCAAATGAGTTGATTGCAGCCAATCTTGACAGTTGAAATATCTGTAGTTCAATGAAGGGATTACTTGTAAACAATGTGTGAACAAAAACTGCCTGTCTCTGTCAATTGGACTGGAACCTGCGTTCAAGGTTCAAATCTAATAAATACCCTACCTCACTCGTCTAATAGATTTCCATGTTCCACATCATTGCCTTTTTTTTTTTTGTCTCAGATTTGTTTGCTTCTTTACAAGAAGCTACAGGCACAATTCCCTACCAATAATCAGTCAATGATGCTTCTTCTAGAACAGAAGAAAATTTTGGTCGCATCAGGTATTTTAAATTTCACTTTTGACTGAAAAGTGAAAATACCTGTAAATTGCCACACCATACTTAATTACTTCTAACTTCAGTGAGTTCAGTGTAAATTACTGCAAACACTTCTGTTGTTTACTGCTTTTTTTTTATGCCATCTCTATGATCTTCTACTTGGAAAATGATTGTGCTCCTCTAAAAAGAATAACACCATATATTAGAGCAAATGAAAATTTAGGATGACCAGTGTCGACCATAAGTAATTGTAACTACAAGTGCTTCAAGATATGTGCAGTTTTGTCATGATAACATATAAGCACCCCATGTTCTATTGTACTTAGAGATCGTCCCTGACCCTCCATTGTACTTCAATTCACCAGCATACCAGAGCTGAGTCAGCTGACTGTCCAAAGTGATTAAACAGAGTGATATTCAACTCAGCACATCAGGGAATTCAAGCATCTGAGGTACTAGGCAAAAGCAGCTGCACTTCTCATATACTCCAGCCTCTTCTAGAAGCTAAAAACAAAGAAATAAAACAACCACCCCTTGATGTTTTTTAGTTTTGCCATGCATACTAATCTCGGATGTGATTCACCTCACAAGAACGTCCTTAATTCAAGTTTTATAGCAAATAAACTTACAAAAAGTAGGATTTACATTGTAAGTCTGAAACCCACAAACTGAGGTAATAAACCTAATTCGTTGATATAGGTGCTCTTGATGGATGAAGGGAAGGCAATATACTAGAAAATACAATGGGCGTACCTGGGGCAAGGAGAAGCGGGCGCCGGAGGCGGCGGCGGCGGCGATGAGGCCGGTGAGGTCGTGGTCCATGTACTCGAAGACGAGGTAGAGCGACGGCGCGGTGGCGAGGCGGGAGGTGACGAGGCCGTCGAGGCGGACGATGTTGGGGTGGTCGCCGAGGCGCCGTAGCAGGGCGATCTCCCGTGCCATGAACCGCGCGCTCTCGGCCTCGCCGACGCCATCCAGGCGCACCTTCTTCAGCGCCACCACGCGGCGGCTCTCCACTTCGATCGCCTTGTACACGTTGCTATACGTCCCCGACCCAATCTGCGCAAGCACACGCAAAAAAAAAAATGAAACTTTGTTAGTAAATGTTTTGCTCGAATTAACTCGTCACGGATGGGATGGCGTCCCTTCGTTTTCGCAGATTTTTTGACTCGGTTTTCCAAAACAAAATAAAATTAAACTACTCTTCAAATGGGTTTCTTTAGATGGCGAGGATAACGATTACGAGAATCAAATAGTATCAAATACGAACACCGCGAGCAGACTTCTCCATTTGTCCTTACGAATTACGAATTTTCGTGAAAAGGACAGCATAAAGTGTGAACAAAAGCGAAGCTCTGTAATCTCAAGAAAGCTGGGATTTGTTCATCCCTGTTTAGTTTAACACGGATCACTCTTGGAATTTGGAGTTTGTTTATGTGCTCAAGTACGAAAAGGCATCATTTTTTGTCATTTCACCCTTGTTCTTTGCAACCCGGAAAGAAGTTGGATTTTTACCACCAAGAACTGAAACTGCAAGTCTCAAATTATTCATCTCCTTTTGCAAACTGCACACAACGACCACGAAAGAACAAACCAAAACACGAGAGAAAAATGGAAGTAAACCAAAAATCTCCTGCCGTTTGCAAGAAAAGGCCACACTTTTTTGGGCAACTACCAAGCAGGGACACCGGACGCGGGGAAGGAGCAGGAGAAAAGCAGAACCATCCTCACCTTCTCGAGCTTGTGGAAGGCGTCGGCGCAGCGGGGCGCCCAGCCCCGGAGCGCGTCCCCGGCGGCCGAGGAGAGCCAGACCGGCCACCCGCTCGCGTCCTTCTTCACCGCCGCGATGTGCTCTGGCTGCGGCGCGTTGAGCTGCACCTCGCCCTCTCCTCCTCTTCCTCCTCCGGCGGCGGCCGCGGCGGGAAAGAAGAAGGAGGAGCCGGGCGCGACGGCGAGCTTACCGAGGAGGCATCCCATGACGACGCGTCATGTGGCTGTCACCGGCGGGCAGCTGCGGTTGCGAGGAGACGCAAGGGAGGAAGCGGGAAGCCGAGGGGGTGAGGGAAATGGGAGGCCGGACTCCTCACAGCGAGTCTTTCTTTTGTTACGACCAACGACGGTTTGGCAATTTGGACTTGACTTTCTGACTCCAAATTAGAACAATCTACGCTCGCTTTTGTATTTATCAAGGAGAACACTACAGTGATGATTAAGCATAAGCAAAATTATAGCATTAATTAGTGATTAAATATGTATTTTGGAGGTTGTGACCATCTTCAAAACGACAACTATTTGTGATTGGAGGAAGTACCGGCTTTAACTCCCTCTCTTCTAATTTGGAGTTGTGTATTTTAAATTATTGGACAAAATTATGAAAAGCTAGTTTATTCTGTACTTTCTTGAAACTCTAATATGCGTCCAAGCCGAGCTTTGACTAAAATATTTTATTTTTGATATGTACATATATATGTGATGCTCATATTAAGCACCATGTAATCATGATTGGCAAACACGATAGCCTTGTACACTTTCAAGAGGAAAACTATGCAGTTCATTCTCTTTTTTTCCCCCTCGTTTTCACAAAAAGAAACTAAGCAAATCTTAAAGCGGGCCTAATTTATCCATTCAATTTCCATGTCTGTTCTAGGGGTTCTTTTGCTATGAAATCAATTAATATCGAGGATGAGATATGCAACAAATGGTTCGCTTTCATGTGCTAAATCTCTTTGTGACTCCACAGCAACTAGGGTTTTGAAGTTTGGACGTTGATAGGGAAGGGGACGCCATCTGCTTGAAAAGAAAAGGTTCTCCCGGAATTAAGAGGTTCACACTCGACACGAATCTGAAAACAACTGCTAGCAAATCACTAAAATCAGATTGTCCTTTTCTAATCGAGAGTGTTTGCTTGCTTGATAACTCAATCCAATCAGACCAGAAAAACACAAATCGAAACAAACACGCGCAATTTACTCGTTCATATAAACATCCATCAAGATTAATTTGTTGGTCTTTTTTCCTATCTGAAAAGGGACATATATTATTATAATCTCTCGTACAATTGACTTGCACATGTTTTCGAATGGAACTATTATTACACGTCTTATAATTAAACCCCGTTGGGTTTTACTTAGCGCATAAACAGTGGTTTGGATAGTTTTTATCTATCTATAAGAGCATCCCCAATGGCACTAACTATAAGAAATGACCATGTCATCTATAGATAGCATGTAGACAACCTCTCCAATGAATTCATTTATAACATTGTTTATAATATTAAATCTCATCACATATAATAGATAATAAGTCATTGAAATCAACAGAATTTACGTAAGCTAAGTAATACCTATGTCTCTCCTCCTTTTTCTCTTCCACCCAAAGTTAAAATTTGAATTAAGACCTCATACCATTAAATTTGAAATTGCACTATCAAGATGCTTCTAATGCTATTATATCACCTATAGATAACACTATAGTCTATATAATCTTATAGATAGTCTCTCCACGATCAATATTCATTATTTCTCAAATAGATTTAATTGCAGCATTACAAATAACCTAATTCTCCATGCTTCTTCCATCTCTGCTCCTCTGGCAATGTATGGATGCAGCATGCGCGGCCTTGATCAGACGAAGAGAGAGGAAAGGAAACGTTCTTTTAACTGCTGAATTTTCATGGCCTTTTTGCAGGCTCTTTTTTCTTTCTCGCTTGCCGCAAGCCTGCAACCATCCCTGTGATTTTCCTGGACGCTGATGGGTCGGAGTCATCGGGTACTGTACGTACGTCTGCAAGACTGCAAGGCGCCACAAGGTGGCAGAGCTGGAGCCAAAGATGTTAAGCACAAGGCTCGGCAGTGTCAGTGTGACAGCAACGCATCACACACACTACTGCCAGCAGGTTAAAAACCTTTAGAGCATGTTCAGCGAATGCTTTAAAATCAAGCTTCTATATGCTCCTTCTAAAATCACTATTCGTTCTTTATATTTCAATCCTCTCCAGCAGAACCTCTATCCAAAGAAACTATAAAGATTGATATAAAGAGTATCTAAATTTAGAGACTGTGAGAAAGAAACTCTAAATTTAGAGACTGAGATAGAGACTCTGCTGAAGGACGAGTGACTCTTAATATAGAGAAAAATCTATTTTAGAGGTTCCGCTGAACATGCTCTTAGGTCAGGACTGATTGGTCACCAGCAAGTGAAATATCTGCATTAGTGCTCTCCTCACTCCCGCACCTGCTGCCACCCGCTTGGCAAGCATCATTTCACAAATAACAAGTGATCCGATCACCTGAAATTTCTTTTCTTGAAGGTGATCACATGGTTAATTTGTTAGCGGTGTTATACACGCACAAATGACTCGATGAGAGGGAGATTTTTTTTACAGGATTTCCCAAACAATTATTTTTTACGGAGTTAAGAAAGAACATCTGTAGTGTGAATAGATTAGCACAGGTAACCAAACATCATTTGTAGTTAAGGCAGTATCATTAGCCACACAATGGAGGCTCTGAGAACAGGCAAGACGATGCATCTAACCAAGACATCGCATGCAGTCATGCTTACTTCTAATAATCCCTTGTCAAGATGTCACCAAAACAAAACATATCGTCAAGAGAGCAGGAAATATTTGTAGAAATTTTCTAATCCTCTTCCTCGGCCGTAATGAAGGCTGTGAAAAGGGTAAAATTTTGAGTATGTTTGGATCGTGGCCTCCATCCACCGTGCCAACGCCCGGCTCGCCCTCAACCCAGGCGTGCCGTCGCACGCGTTGACGGTCGATTTCCGCGCCCGCGCCTGCGTGCAAATTTGAGGGCGCGCCCTCGATCGGCGCGGGCGAGGCCGGCGATGGGGCCAATCTAAATGCAGCCCAAATCCGAGGGCGCACCGACGGTTGGAAAGGCAGCCGCTGGCCACGATCCAAACACACCCTTTGTTTCTTTTGGCCGACTCGTTTTTCACCCACACTGACGTGTCAGCGCAGACTGCATCACTCATCACCAGCGACCACGGGGCGTTGACCGCGCGTGACAACAACGTTTGACCAGCGATTACCAGCTGGAAGCTAAGCAGTGACGAGGAATGGGCTAGAGCTAGACTAGCTTGTCAGGTCCAAGTCGCTAATTGCATTCAGTTAGGGCTTAACCTCCGACATTACTCCCTTAAGTACAGCGAGCCGCGGCCATCATTTTGCAGCATGTATGGTCGCTGTCAGCTTGGAAAAAAAAAAAGTTTGAAAGCGAGACCAGCAGTTTAATCAGATGAACGGCACCAACCCTAGCTACCTGCTTTGGGCTCCGAACTAACCGAAGAAGCAGAAGAAAAAATGGAGCAACGAACCAAGTGATTGTAACATGCTCAATTTGTGGCTACAATACAGCACATAGGGTCTCTCGGTGCACACATATAGGGACACATACAGTGACATTTAGGGTAGGCCAACTACTACTACTACGTACACTCTGAAAAAAAGAACACAAGTTGACGCAGAGGTTTTGACTTGGAGATGCGCCATTCATACAGGAGAGTGGCCTAACCAGTAACCACCACCATAGGAACGGGTGGCTACAATGCAAAGCACGGGATCGATCGATACTGGCATTGCGTTGCATGCATGGCCGTGGTCATAGTCAATTAGTCATACACGAGTGAGTGAGTGAGTACATCTGTGCTGCAAGGGCATCCAGAGTGTTAGGCAAGAATCGACGGCTAGGCTGTAAGGCTTAGCACAACGTTCTTAAGACATACCATATTATTATGATTAAAAAAAACTATAAAGTGCCGTCTACTTTGGATGACAAGTAGGCCATGCAAACAATGTATGCTTAGAGAGCGCTAAATACTCCACAATATCTAAAGGTGGACTGTAAAACCATCTCCGACCATTTTTTCTTTATTTTGTTTCTTTCTCCGTTTCTTTCCCATATTAGTTCCTTTCATTTTCCACCATCTCCAACAGCATCCCTTCAAAGGAAATGATATAAAAAAAAAAGGAAGAATCCCTTTCTGAAGGGAATGAAAAAGAGAATCATTTTTAAAAAGGAACGGTGAAGGAGATCTGTTAGAACCACGAAGAGAACAAGATTCCTTTAGTGACAGGAATGGGAAGGGAGGGGAAGCCCTTAGAGGAGGTCTAACTATTATCTCCTTCTCCTTCTTGCGTATATTCCTTAGGCTATGTTTGGTTCAGGGTTAGATTAAATGGGTTATCTAATTTTAACTCAGTTGGATTAACTTAACCTTGCTTAATCCAAGTTTTGTGTTTGGCTAGGTTGGTTGGGGTTAAGACTATCTCTAAAGGCTTCCCTTTCCGGTTTTCTATTCTCGTCGTGAAGGGAATCCCGTTTCCTTTATGGTTCCAACAGATTTTTTTCACTGTTTCCTTTTGAAAGGGATTCTCTTTTCCATTCCTTCAGAAAGGATTTTCTCTTATTTCCCTATATCATTTCCTTTGAAGAGATATTGTTAGAGATAGTCTAAGGGTTTAATCCGTTCTTGGGTTAAGCGGGATTAAGCTATTCCGGTCAACGCTATTTATCTCCACTAACCCATGATTAGCTATCCCAACAAATGGATAGGATAACTTTTTTAGAATAATAAAATTTCCATTAAATCATTGACCAAAGGGCTACAATTATTAAAAAAAGGACTCTAGAAAAAACTATTACAACGCAACTCTACCTATAAAACCAATACCTATAAGAAACAGTATTAAGATCAACATGCATTCAAATAGGTGGAATAATTTATCCCCCTCTAATAACCCCACTAACCCAGCCAAACAGTAAAGATTAATTGGATTAGTTACTAAACAGAAAATCTGGGTTAAGCTATAATAAGATAACTAAGATGAGTTAAGATTGGCTAATCAAGTTAATCTAACTCCCAACCAAACACAGTTAGAGACTGCAAACGACACTGGAAAAAAAAAGGAAAAACAAAAGAACACCGGGAAGTCTTTCGCAAGACACCAATCCCAGGGTTGAAACCCTGAAGCCAGCCAAGTGCATGCGAGATAATCGTGGACAGATGGGATGTGTGATGGATGCTGATGCTGATTCTACCTTGTATTTTTTTTTTTTTGAAAGGGATGCAACCTTGTTTTGGGGGTCAAGCAACGGGAAGCGGTCTTGGGACGTTGAGCTGGAGCGGACAGGGTCTACCACGCGGTGCGCCTCTCTTCCGCTCGACGTGGACCGTGCTGGTGGGAAGCGGATCCTCTGACGTAGGTTAATCTGACTTTAAGACGCTGGCATGTGGACCCTGCTAGTCATGGCCCACATATCAGTGGCGCAAAGCCAGAGGATAGACGGTCGTGCTGGTGTCGGTGCTGGTGGGAAAAGATGGGCACGTTGCATCGCCTTCTTTCTGTTAAGATAAACACATGTAGGCAAATAATGATTAATATAATTAATAAATAAATGGATAAATACATCTTTTGTTAACTGCTGGATAGTTAACAAATCACATTAGCAACTGCTCTTTTCTTTCTATAAAAGGGGCATTGCCCTGTGTATTTGGAGAGAACACTGTTCATTTCACAGCATTCGCATAATCGCTCACAAGTGAATCAATAAAGAGATTACATTTTGTCTCTCAAAGATCTCTCTCATTCTCACCACTGAGTTGATAGCCACTACAACACGTTATCAAGCACTTTGATTCTACGGTGAGTCCCTAATCGCAGTTCTAATTACACAGTAATTGTAATTAGGGGGAGAATCTATGGATCGACAAATCCGTTCATGGTGGACGAACCCTCGCCGGATTCCGGCAAACACACCGTGGTGGAGGATTAGGGAGGCACTGTGGATGACCATTTGGGCATCCACAGTGGAAGATTCAACTCCTCCATTCTCTGTCCGTCCAACACGGAGATGGCAACGCCGGCGGAGCATTGCTCCTCGTCGGCACCGGACATACAGGAGAAGAAACAGGAGGAGAAACAGGGGGAGACGCACTGTACCTTCGGGTAGAAGGGCAGCGATGCCCAGTTCACCGGAGACTCCGGTGGCAGTGTCTCTTCCCGCCGCGCCTCTCACCAAGGGCTCCTTCAGACTCGCCGAGTACTGATCCATACTCTGAGGAGTATGCACTGGGCTCCCTAGAACTCTCCGGTATCTTCACCACGCCGGCACATGAAGAAGAGGATACAGCAGCCTTTGTCGCCGCCCTGCAGGCCGGACGTCGACGTCGCTGGCAAGAGAGGATCCACGCTATGGAGGAAGGAAGGGAACCTCCCTCCCCAACCTCTCCAGATCCTCCACCAAGGAGGGTCTTGGGTCGGCACGGTGCGAGGTGCACCCAACCCCCCGGTCGCGGAAGCGGCCCTCCGCTCCTCGAAACTTCACCATGGCAGCACGGAGGGGGGCCGAACCTTTCTACTCCAGTGTCGGGGTAGGGCCGGCGACAGCAATAACGGCCACTGGAGGTGGCCTACTCGGGCGGGCGGCGCGCGGCGTCTGCGCGGCGCCTGCAAGACGGACGGCGACGGCGCCATCGGTGGTGGTCTTTCGGGCAGCAGCGGTTGCGCCCGACGTCGGCCGCCACGGGACACGCCGGCGGCGGCACTTCTCAAGCCGATGGCGTGGCTGAACTAGTGGACAAGGACGTGGGCGGGCGCCGGAGCGGATCTGGCGGAGTTGGAGACAGCGGCGCCCGGCCGCCGGAGTTCGCAGACGATCGCTTCTTCACCGCACCCTCAATACAAGAGAGCCGCAATGAATGGTGCCGACCCAAGACGCGGATGGCGGCGCGCCGATCGCCGGAGCTCGGCCGGGCGGCTCAACAACAAGCGGCGGCGGCCATGGGGGCTAGGGTTGGAAACCCTAGCCGCCCGTGGTGGCTGGCGTGATGAGGACTGAATGGGCTATGGCCCAATCGGCTGGGCAGTGGAACCAAATATCCACTCAATTTTGCGATTAGACCCCTGCGTTTTAATTAAATCGCAAAGAAGCCCAGCCGATAGAAAGAAAAGGGCCATATTTGAATGTTTTCTTCTGTTTTAGCCGTAGTTACTTTAGTTATTATCTATTTCTGTTTAATTAGTATACTAATTACTGCTTAATTACTTAGAACAACATAATCTGTTATGTTTGTGCTATTAATTGCGATGTAATTTACCCCTGTAAATATGTGTAATCGCAATTAATATATATTGTTTTGTTCTAAGTATTGTATCTTTTTCTAGCATTTATTACCATGATTATTTGCATATGGTAGATGACGATTACCTTAAGTGCTCACGCACAAGGCTTGGGTCCTATGGTTAATGACCATAGTGAGAGTATCTCGCCCATAACTAAAAGGTCTACGTCATAGCATTAATTTACTTTTGCCATATTGCACATGGTAGATGACGATTACCTTAAGTGCTTACGCACAAGGCTTGGGTCCTATGGTTAATGACCATAGTGAGAGTATCTCGCCCATAGCTAAAAGGTCTACGTCATAGCATTAATTTACTTTTGCCATATTCCACATGGTAGATGACGATTACCTTAAGTGTTTACGCACAAGGCTTGGGTCCTATGGTTAATGACCATAGTGAGAGTATCTCGCCCAGAGCTAAAAGGTCTACGTCAAATTCTTTTCTGCATTGTTGATTATTTTATTTCAACTTTAATTACAGAAATTGTGGCAAATTGAATTGCTAGATTTAAGACCTTTTTATTCAATAAAATTGCAACTTATTCATGCTTTTGATTTACTTAGTTAAAAGTAAATTAATTAGAATTGCATGATTATTATTATGTAGATATGGCTGATATCTCCAAAAAGGAGTTTGCCGAACTTGCTGTGGATGGCAGTAATTATTTAACTTGGGCTATGGATGTTAAAATAAATTTGGCATCTAGGAGTCTAAGTGCATCCATCAATGATCCTATGGAGGTGACGCCCCATACCGTAAAAACTACAAATATGCAACTCGCATTTTATCAGCACCATCTCCATTCAGATCTCAAAACCTGAATATCGATGGAGGAGAATCCACTAAGTTTGTGGAAGTCCTTAAGGATAGATATGACCAATGTAGGCGGTCATATTGCTCAAGCTCAAAGGAATGGTCTATGTTACGCTTTCAAGACTTTAAGTCATTCTTTGAATATAATTCTCGCGTGCATAAGATAAATTCCAATCGAGATTCTGTGACAAGGTCATCACAGATGAGGACATGATTGAAAAACACTTTGCACTTTTCATCCTTCTATGAGGATATTGCAGCAACAATATCGTCAACAAAAATACACTAAACACTCGGATTTAATCTATACTCGCTTGACGAGAAAAACATGATGAACTTCTTATGAAGAATCATCATACACGCCCAACTGGGGCAATGGCTGTACCTGAGGCACATGCCAATATTCCAAGTACTAGTGTTAACAATAATCAAAAGAAGGATGAAAAATAAGAATAATGCAAAGAAGATGTCCAACAAAATGCAGAAGGGAAAAAGAAAATTTTATGGCAAAGAAAAATTCAAGAATAATTCTCCAAGGGAGAAAAATACTCTTTGCCATAAATATGGTTGTAAGGGTCATTGGGCAAAAGAGTGCCGCACAGCTAAGCATCTGGTGGAGTTGTACCTCCAATCTGTTGGCAAGAGCAACAATCAAAAGGGAAAAGTTGAAGCTCACTTCATCGAAAATCCAAGTATGGACATTGATGAAAGACAGGATAATCTTGTCATGGATGTTGATACCGGTGCGTTGGTGCAATGTAACGAAGTGAAATGGGCATAGATAACATGCTTGTGGAATATGCTTCCCAAGACATGTTTGGAGACACTGTTTAAGTCTCTTAAATATCCCTATTGATGTAATCAGCATGTATTAATCTACATAGATGTTGTATATTTTAGTTGAATATTTGTATGTTTAAATAGGTCTTATTTGTTGCTCATAAGGAGCATGTAATTGTGGCTCAAAATGAGCAAAACAATGTTGTATGTCATCAAACATATAATATATGTGTTCTATATTGAAGTTAATTTTTACTCTTCTTTTATATAGAACTTGGTGATACAATCCAATAGAAGAAGAACTTTGTTTGGTTGACAGTTGCACCACTAACACAATATTAAGGGAGATGAAATATTTCCAAACTCTTAACTAAGAGGAAAGGAAATATTATGACCATCGCTGATAGTGATGCTCAAATTGTTGGTTCTGGTCGAGCCATCATCATACTCCCTATGGGTACAAACATTGTGATAGAGGATGCTTTATTGTATCCTGAATCTACACGTACCCTATTGAGTTTCAAAGACATTCGCATCAATGGTTTCCACGTGGAAACTACTAAAGAGAGTAATATTGAGTATTTGCTCTTAACCAAAAGTAATGGATGCGAAAAACAAGTGGTTGAAAAGCTTCCTTCATTTTCATCAGGATTGTACTACACATATATTAAACCTGAACCACATGTTGCGTTAAAGACAATTTTCTATAACCTTGATAGGTTCAAGATTTGGCATGACCGATTAGGTCATCCAGGTTTGGGTATGATGCATAAAATAATAAAGAGCTCTGTTGGCCATAACATAAAAAATATTGATTTCCCAAAACATAATGATTTCATGTGCACTGCATGTGCTAAGGGAAAATTGATTTTAAGGCCTTCGTACCTTAAAATTAAAAATGAGTCGTTGAATTTTCTGGAAAGAATTCAAGGCGACATTTGCGGACCTATTCAGCCATGGTCTGGGCCGTTTAGGTATTTTATGGTGCTAATAAATGTATCTACAAGATGGTCCCATGTATGTTTACTCTCTACAAGGAACCATGCCTTTGCAAGATTAATTGCCCAAATAATTCAATTGAGAGCCAATCATCCTGATGATAGGATAAAGTCCATTAGATTGGACAATGCGGCTGAATTTTCATCAAAGGCATTCAATGATTATTGTTTGGCCTTGGGCATTAATGTAGAGCATTCTGTGCCATATGTTCATACGCAAAATGGCTTAGCAGAATCTTTAATAAAGAGGATAAAGCTTATTGCTAGACCTCTATTGCAAAATTGTCAATTACCAACAACTTGTTGGGGACATGCGGTCTTGCATGCCGTAGCTTTAATCCAAGTTAGACCAACTGCATATCATACGGTTTTCCCGTTGCAGTTAGTACGGGAGATGTGCCAAGCATTTCCCTTCTGCGAAAATTCGGTTGTGCTGTCTATACACCAATTTCACCACCGCAGCGTACACAGATGGGTCCTCAAAGAAAATTGGGGATCTATGTGGGGTATAAGTCTCCGTCAATTATAAAATACCTTGAGCCACTAACAGGGGATCTATTTACGGCTAAGTACGCTGATTGTATTTTTGATGAGGATAATTTCCCGGCATTAGGGGGAGATATGTACCACAATGAATGCCGAGAAATAGATTGGAATGCCACGGGCATTCAGTCCTTAGATCCACGTACAAAAGAATCTGAACAAGAGGTTTAGAAAATTATAAATTTGCAGTATATTGCAAATAATCTGCCAGATGCATTTATTGATTATAAGGGTGCTATGAAATCTCATATACCCGCTGCTAATGCACCGGAAAGAGTAGAGGTACCAAAGAAAACTACTCTTGCCCCTAATACAAATAAGAGGGGGAGAATTCCGGTTAATCGGGACTCTGTTTCGCGGAGACGTCCGCAGAAACAACAAAGGACCGATAAAGGCAAATCAATAAATCAAATTGAGAAAAATATCAGAAATTCTCAATTAATTAGCAAACCCAACATTAATGTGCGCACAAACTCTAATGTTGGGATATCGAAACCCTTGGACTCAATCGTATTGGGAAATCATGATGAGTCAGAAGGTAAAGAATTGTTGGATGAAGAAATTTTCACTAATTATACTGATTCGAGAGAATTGTATAATAGAAAGACTACAATTGTTGACATATATTTCGCCTCTAAAGTGGTTGAATCTATTCAACTGGATCCAGAACCAAAGTCCATGGCAGAGTGCATGGAGCGCTCAGATTGGGTCAAATGGAAAGAAGCTATTGAGGTTGAATTAAACTCGCTAAAGAAAAGAGAGGTATTTGGTCCTGTTGAGACAACACCTCGTAAAATATTTCCTGTTGGAAATAAATGGGTTTTCATTCGAAAGAGGAATGAAAAGAATCAGGTGGTGAGATACAAAGCGAGACTTGTAACACAAGGGTTTACGTAGAGACCCGGCATCGATTATGATGAAACATATTCACCGGTGATGAGTGGAATAACGTTCCGATATTTACTATCATTGGCAGTAAATATGAATTTAACAATGCAGTTGATGGATGTGGTGATCGCATATTTGTATGGGTCACTTGATTTGGATATTTATATGAAAGTCCCTGATGGAATACCAATTCCGAATCATAAAGCAAATCGCAACATGTATAGTGTCAAATTGAAAAAGTCACTATATGGATTAAAGCAGTCGGGTAGAATGTGGTACAACCGACTAAGTGAGTTCCTTCTTAAGAAAGGTTACTCAAACAATGATGATTATCCTTGTGTGTTCATCAAGAAATCCCAAAGTGGATTTTGCATAATTTCAGTTTATGTTGATGATTTGAATATCATTGGAACCACACAAGATATCAAAGAAGCAAGCAATCATCTTGTGACGGAATTTGAAATGAAAGATTTGGGTAAAACCAAATTTTGCTTAGGTTTGCAACTTGAGCATCTCCCTAATGGGATATTTGTGCATCAGTCTACATATACTCAAAAGATTTTGAAGAAATTCAATATGGATAAATCATATCCATCTAAGACCCCTATGGTTGGTAGATCCCTTGATAGGGATAAAGACCCATTTAAACCAAAAGGTGAAAATAAAGATATTTTGGGATCGGAAGTCCCATATCTTAGTGCTATTGGGGCATTAATGTATCTAGCAAACTGCACTAGACCTGATATTTCATTTGCAGTTAACCTCTTGGCTAGATTTAGTGCAGCACCAACAAAGAGACATTGGGCTGGCATTAAGAATATCTTCAAATATTTACAAGGAACACAAGATCTTAGTCTATTTTATAAGAAAAACCAAGATATGTGCATAGTGGGTTATACTGATGCTGGTTATTTATCTGATCCCCATAATGCCAAATCACAGATTGGATTTGTATTTTTGTATGGTGGTACGGCCTTTTCATGGAAATCTAATAAACAGACTTTAGTGGCCACTTCCACGAATCATTTTGAAATAATTGCATTATATGAAGCATCACGAGAATGTGCTTGGCTTCGCAGAATGATTAATCATATACAAAAATCATGTGGTATTAACACCTTGGAATCCCCTACCATTATCTATGAGGATAATGCAGCCTGTATTGCTCAAATGCAATCAGGTTATATTAAGAGCAACATTACCAAGCATATTGCTCCTAAATTATTCTATCCTTATGAACTCCAAAAGAGTGGAGAGATAGAAATTTTACAAACAAAGTCTTGTGAAAATCTTGCCGATTTATTTACTAAGTCTCTACCAAAATCCGCATTTTTGAAATGCGTTCATGGAATTGGTATGAGAAGACTTTGTGTATTGCAAGGTTTAGGGGGAGAGCCCTCTGAAAATTAACCTGATTAATTGTGGAATATTGTACTCTTTTTTTCCTTTATGAGTTTTACATAATGGTTTCTCATAAAGGTTTTTAATGAGGCAATATAAATACAAACTTATGTATAATGTACTCTTTTCTCCATCCATTTTTCCCACAGGGTTTTTGGAAGGAGTTTTTAAGGCAATATACAATCATTTGCCCAAGGGGGAGTGTTAAGATAAACACATGTGGGCAAATAATGATTAATATAATTAATAAATAAATGGATAAATACATCTTTTGTTAACTGCTGGACAGTTAACAAATCACATTAGCAACTGCTCTTTTCTTTCTATAAAAGGGGCATTGCCCTGTGTATTTGGAGAGAACACTGTTCATTTCACGCATTACTGTACACTGTTCACAAGTGAATCAATAAAGAGATTACATTTTGTCTCTCAAAGATCTCTCTCATTCTCACCACTGAGTTGATAGCCACTACAACACTTTCTTCCTCCCGCATCCGCGTGTAGACGTAGTTGCCATTTGGCATTTCGCACTGACAAAAAAGGGTTAATCTTGGTGGTGTTGATCATGCACAAATCACTCTCCTTTTTGATTTTATTCTCTTTTCCTATCTTCTTTTTACAGAGAAACAAAAAGGGAGCAAATGGATGTAGAGAGTAGCTAGCTATGTGACGAGTTGCACGTCCAGAATGGTTCTCGATGTCAGCTAGCGTTGTATTCTTGTATCTAGCTAGGTGACGAGTATCTACGAATTGGACCTCCTTGATTTAATCAGTCTTTGGAGGTAAGCTTCTCCAATGTTGACCACAGGAGATGCTTATTGTACATAGACGTGGCACGCTAAATGAGACTGGATCTTATTCTTACCGAATGGCATCATGTTTGTTCGCACTTCTTTTATCCACTCCTCAGGCATTTGGAGGGAAAAGAGGGAGAGAAAACCATGAAGTTCCTCTGAGACAACACCTATGATTGGACACAGACGGCTAAGTGCCGATAATGATGCCTCAATCATTGTCATTAATCATAGTTTTTTATTGGATATAATCGTAGTTAATGTGGCGTTAGTACACTGCTTTTTTTGCCCCACAATAATAAAGATCATCACCATGTCTTTCGTTCATATGAATCTCATGCCAGCAATGTGCCCCGTACGCCTGATACTGATACTCGATCATGCAATGCAATCAAACCCATCAAAACGTTGCAATCTCTTCTCAGCGATTTCCTATCCGCAAAGCAACACGAATCACAAACAAGGCCTCATGGTACGACCATCACGGACAACAACCTGATTAGCATTTACCTTGTGCAGCTCTGTAAGCAAGCTCGTGGAACAAAAAATCACTGGAGCCAAAACCTTTTCAGGAAACAAAAGAAACCACCGAGATTAGTGCACCTATCCATATGGCCCATCAGATTCTTCAGATCATCATTTTTATTGTGGAACTGGTGCTTTGCATGTAACAGATGCGATATCATGGGCACTGCGCTGTTGATTTAGGCTCGCAGATGGAAGTAAAGGAGCGATAGAAAATGAAAGAACCCTGCCAAGTTACGATAGGCAGTCTTCAGTTCAGTCCCATGGTCCAATCCCCTATATATAGTGCCATAAAGGCCACACTGAAATGGCAGACCAGGAGCATTAGCGTGCATTGTTGTTCTTGTAATAAATGGGGATGATGCAATTTACAGTTCATATCAACCATAAGGCTTCAGCCAGAGCAGAGCTTTTCAAGAGCCATGTTCTCGTCGCCATTGACACTCTTCAGAGCGCTTCTCACCAAATCCTCAGCAAAGCCCATCTCAACCAGCTTCTGCACCTGTACTTACACAAATGAAGGATTCCATCAATATCTACATAGTTTTTTTTTTTATATAATCAATTGAATGGTAAACAGTTGATGGTGGGCACCTTTTCTTCCATGCCAGTGGAGGTACTCTTAGCAAATGCCTCTGTCCAGTAGCGAGCCGTAGCAACAAATGTGGAATAGTCACGCAGGTACTGCAAAAACAGATGAAATAAGAGATAAAAATTCTGAAACACTGACCCTGTTAACCTGTAAGCTAAGCCCCTGTCGTCAAACCCATAGGCATTTGTGGGACTGTCCTATTCATGAATGACAATTGCAGTTAATTTTCAGGCCTTATGCTTGTACAAACTGCATCACCGGAAGCACAGTACAGAACCTCAGCATATCATGGAGCCAAAAAAGGTTCAGTCTAGACTAGACTCTGGACCTGCCTAGCCTGGCTAACCAAGTAACCATCCAATATCATGGTACACTCCAAAATAAAGCACCCAGGCTCCCAGCTGTGTTGGATTGCTATATGCTTGACTATTGCCAACTTTTACTCACTAATATAGTAATATGAGTCCGTATTGAATTGTTTGATTGTCACTAGATATCCTCTGGTTCAGACCGACTAATAAACAATCTAGTATCATAGCACACCTTACTAGAAGAAGCTGATTAGAAACATCTTGTACTTAGCTTCTTGTATAACATCAATTGCACAGAGGGCAGAGTGGGTTTAGTGCTAAATAATGAAAAGGCTTGTTGAGCTGATCAAAACTACCTTACACCCTAGCTTGTCACCTAGCATCAACTATACATAGGGCCAACATATACGGTGCTAAATGCACATATGCGGAAAAATACTAACCATAATGGTGAAATTAGTTGTGTATCAGTCGCCCTGTACCAACCCCAAACATTGCACTGGAATAGGTATCTTAAATGTACAGTACCACAAACATAACATGAGAACTATAGCATTATCAGCTATTCAGCTACATCACAAGTACTAGAACAGAGCTCATGTGCTGGAGCCTGGATGCTACAATACCACTTTCATAATTAATGTTTACAGTGTTTTAACACTCTTTGTGCTATTCCACCAGGGTCACTATGTGGCAGTTCTGCATAACTACATAAACTGAACTTCAGGAAAAATAAATGTCCAAC
This sequence comes from Olyra latifolia, assembly GCA_036346145.1. Taxonomy (NCBI): domain Eukaryota; kingdom Viridiplantae; phylum Streptophyta; class Magnoliopsida; order Poales; family Poaceae; genus Olyra; species Olyra latifolia. Next base: position 3,482,979 of record CM070523.1, on the reverse strand, counting down.
TCAGTCATATGACTGTTCCAAAAAGAGGAAATCTCCATTTAATCCCCAATGCATGTATTTCCCAGGAAAAATTAAGTGGTTTATTAAAACACAGAACTCAATAGGAAAGGCCCAATTCAGACCTGTTGTGCCACAACAGCATCCTGCGGATCATCAGGTGCAGGAGCAGAAAGCAGAGCTTGAAGGGATAGAAGCGCCGTCTTCAAAGTAAGGGCTGGGCTCCACTGATCTTTCAGTATGTCCAAGCAAATTGCTCCGTTTTGGCTGCTAATGTTAGGGTGCCTTCAACATAGATCACATGATAAATCAGATTTATAGATAGTGCAAGACACAGGAAGCAGCAGTTAAACAAACCGCGATAGATATATCACAGCATATTTTTGGAGATGACATGGATCAATGCCCCAAGAAAAGTACAATCGTCACAATACCTTAAGGGAATATACCAATACTGAAACAAAAGTAATTCTACTTGTATTTGTCTGAACTACGATGTACTACTGCTAATGTTCCTACTCCCTATTTAAGTATTTAATCAAACAACAAAAATATAATATAGTGGAAAACACATATCAATTTTCAACAATTGTTAGGCTGTTAGCTCACAGTAATGGATTCATACAAACAAGAAATAGTCCACCTTTGAAAGGCATATGCACATAGAAGAATGCAAACAATAAACCACAGGGAGAAGGTAAGCTTGCGTACCATACTTTGGTGATGAACTGCATCTTAGGAGGCTCAAAGGGATAGCCGCCTGCAAAGAAAGACCATAATCGATCAGTTACACAATAATAGCATTTTCCACGCCTTTGCCACTCTTGCTTTGTCTTCCACTCGTGCTTTGCCACACAGTCGCGACGACACAAAGATATAACTTGGGGAACAACAACTAACAAAGCCACCAAATTTCAACTACTTGAAGATTGGGCATATATGACTCTTCTCAATCCCAGCAGTAGGGTGTTCAGCAAGCGTTTTGAGCCCTATTACAAGGGATCGAGTTATACTGTTCATATTACAGAATTTTCCCATCACAAAAGATAAAAATGCAATAATAAACCATGATTCCTTCAATTGCATGTTTCAATCTGCAGAATTTTGACATGGAATACAAATCTGTTTGCTCAAAAGCACACCGCTTGGTGACGCCGCAAAGCAAAGGTGAATCCACATTAGCTACGGCGCTCACGAACCTCCGCCCAATCAAATCCTAATCCGGAACAGAAGAGGGGCACACCAGCCGAACCCTAGCCTACCCTAATCAGTAATCAACCACCGACACAAGGGCCGCGCCACAAATCGATCAATCCGCCCAGCCCCTGCAGCCTTCAGCGGCGACAGCCAAAACCCTCGCGCCGATCGCCCGGAATCACAGGCGGCGCGATTGCGGGGGCGAAGGCGACGAGGGGAGGAATCCCCACACGCGCGAGGAGAGAGAAACGGGCATATACCTGGGAGGCGGATGTCGATAAGGTAGGTGCCGCCCTCGTAGGGGGTGCCGACGGGGCCGGCGATGGTGCCGGTGAGGTGGGAGATGTTGGCGCCGCCGTCGTGGAGGGCGATGGAGACGCCGGAGACCTCCCTGTCGCGGTTGCACTCGGTGAGCTCCTTCTGCACGCGCGAGACGTCCACCATCTCCGCCTCGCCTCGACCCGACCTGCAACTCTCTCGGAAACAAAGGGATGCGAAAGCGAGTTGGGGAGGGAGAGGGAGAGGGGAAGGAGAAGGAAGCCGTAGTAGTAGTGCCCTAGTAGTACTTAACACTGGAGTATTCGTTAGTCTACTAATCACCCTCTTAATCTAATGTAAGCTGAATCTAAACTAATTAATCTGCATTAGCGTTCTAGCAGGCTGATTACTTGCCTTGCGGCGTGGGGAACAGATAGGACAGCACGGGATCCCAATTCCCAATGTTCCTTGCGTTGCATCGAATCAACCATCCATGTAATAACAAATCTAAGAACATCCGGTGGCAGCTCGAAAACATCGTTTATTTATTTTTTTATAAAGAAGTGGTTGAAGTTTGTAGGGAATAGTGTTATAGAGAAGAAATTTGAAGTCTCCATCAGAGATATTCTAAGTTCCTTGCATTGCATCGTGCGGGACCAGAAGGCTATAGTGGCACAAAATTAGCGATGGATATATAGAGATATCTTAGGCCCTGTTTCTTTCGGCGGTTTTCCCGCGGTCGGTGGTTTGCTACAGTAAATTTTAATTTTTAAAAAAATTAATTATCTTTTTAGACTCAGTACACTTTTTTTTGAAAACTTATAAATTTGCTACAGTAAATCACCAACCGCCAGAAACCGCCGAAAGAAACAGGGCCTTATATTAGTATACACTGATAGTAAACTATAATATAAATATTTAGTCATCATATTAGTTCGTTCTAATGTCACTAAGTATATGTTCATGTCTATGCAATTATGCTATAGGTAAATTATCCGGGGCATATGTTGAGGGGCGTCTTGTCGAGTCGAATTTTCACTTGCTAATTTGGTAATAAAATCCCTTGCAGCAGCCAACTGTTTTTATTCTCTACTTAGTTAATTAATCATCTTCTTGATGTCTTTTTAAAAATTATTTTATCATCTTTTTAAATACTTTTGACTTTCTTGACGTTGGTTTAGAAAATATTTATAATACAAACATTCTCAAATCTATCTTCCATTATCAGTTTATACATTTTAAATCAAAATAGATCATTTTCAACAAATACCGTACTTTATTATATCTTAAATTTTATAAAAAGATAATAAAATTAGGCTAAAACGTAACGAAGTACACCCCCACGAGTGCTAGATTATTCCATATAGTGGAGTCCTACGGTTTGCTTCCTCTCGCCAAAGCGGCGGGTGCTGCGCGAATTAGATGGGCTTGGTCCTGTCCTGTACTGGCCTTATCGGCCCACATTACAAGAGAATTGGGCCGAGCTACACCGGCACGCATCATGTCATCTGAATTGCAGTTGCGACTGTGCGCACAGCAGTGGACGGTGGCCCAACGCTTAAGCGCACATGCACGCACAGCGTGCACTGGGTCGTCACGCCTTCCTCGCTACCTCCTGCCGAAGTTCATATGCTAAGATTGTTAAAAGTTTGCCGTATTTTCATGCCAAACTTGTCTTTAAGGTTTGGCGATCAAATTCTTTACCAAACTTTTCTCAGACACCAACATGTGAGACCAAATTGACAAAAAAGAAACTTTACCACAAGTGTGCTATGAAACAAACAATCACCTAACTCAAAATTTTTTTAGAAGCAAGCACTCAGCACTTTTATTAATTAATAGCAGAGTCACTTACATTAAGATCGACTTGATCAGCCCAGCCCTCGGCCCATGAAATTGCATCAGCCCACGAAAGACTCGAGAAGCTAGCCTCCCAGTCGCCTTGCCCCTTCGTCTCAGCTCCCCACCAAGCAGCTCTGTGAGCGACTGCGACGCCGTCCTGCTTCCAGAAGTCGACGGAGAGCGACGGAGCTTGACGCAGCCGCCACTCCTCCTCCCACACCACTCACATCGACACGAACAGTCCAGGTGCGTAGCATGGGTAGCTCCCATAAGGTTGATGCAATCGGATTTGAACCAAATTTCTTCCGAGCTCATTGTTGTCGCGAAACCCATCGCTAAGACTAACGTCTTGCCTTCCGCCTCCTCTGGATCCATCGAAAAACCGAGATTCTTCACCGAGATGGCAACAATTTCTTTGCTCTGGTTCAGCACCACCACTGCCCCAAAGTTGCTTCGGGTCGCCGAGTCAAAAGCACCACCCACCAGGCAAGTCAATCCCCTTTTAGGCATCTCAAAATGAACTTCCAGACCCTCTCAATGTACCTGCGCTTGAGTTGTTAAATCCACACATGTTTTTTTTATTTTGTATGTCATGGCTTTCACTGTCTCTGGCTATCCCTGGAAGAGAACCGCATTGCGGCGTTGCCATAGCTCCGAGCACCCCAGAACGAAGACCAGAAGATCATATTGCGCCATTTCTTCAATGCATGTAAGCATCAGCTCATGAAATGGTAAAACTTCTCGCTTATCTGATGTAGGGAGATGGAACTCTAGAAAATACCCTTGTATGCTATCCCATAACATCACTGCCACCGGGCAGTCTAAAAAGATATGGCCATTAGACTCAATCATAGTACAAGCTTGACACAGCGGTCTATCAGTTATTCTTCTTGCTATCAAATTGCTTCCTGCCAGAAGATTATTTTTGCACATCTTCCACACAAAATGGCTAAGTCTAGGAGAAATTTTAAGTTTCTAGAGTTTCTTCCATGCCCCATTGTACCTGCCCAGTGAAGAACTAGCCTCCCGCTCCTTGCTCCCCCCTGGGCCAATAGTTGCCTATGTAAATGATACCCCGAACGGACAGAGTAGTAACTTGTCCGGGAGAAAGCCCACGCCAAGCAATCAGGCCATGGCTCCTGAGATAGAGGCATTCTCAGGATATCTTGCACATCGCAGGCATAAAAGAAATCTCCCACTAAATCAGCCTTCTAGGGCTGGCTTTCCTCATTAATAAACATGGACACTCTAACATCTAGATCCACTCCCCTGACCGGTCTCATTGAGCCCTCCCGCTGAATCCAATTGTCTGTCCACACCTTTATCTTCTCCCCATCGCCAACTCTCCATATCAGACCATTCTTCAGCAGATCATAATCATACATATTCCTCCACGTGTTGGAAGCCTGAGAGGGAACCCTAGCAGAGCTCAAGTTTCCAAGTAGGAAATACCTCGCTTTGAGGACTCTAGCACAAAGAGACTCTAGAGATTCAATCAAGCGCCAAGCTTGCTTAGCCAGTATCACTTGATTAAATGCAACCAGATCCCTAAATCCCAATCCTTCTTCGCCCTTTGGCAATTTTAACTTCTCCCAAGATATCTAATGAACTTTTTTCTGGCCTCTCGATCCCCACCAAAAACTAGCCATAGGGCTCTCAATTTATTTGCACAACCTTATTGGCAATTTAAAACAACTCATGTAATATGTAGGGAGGGCCTGAATAATAGATTTGATCAACACGTCCTTGCCAGCTCTTGAGAGGAATTTCTCATTTCAATTGCTCAACCATTTTTTCACCTTCTCAATCAAAGATTTAAAACACCCTTCTCTTCTCGACCCAAGCATAGTTGGCATGCCTAGGGTGTGGTTCTTTTTAGCTTATCTCATTTGCTTATCTCGTTTGTTTATTTGCTTCCCGACGTGGCCTCGAGAGTCAGATCTGCTTCGTTCGACTTGTGTTAGAGAGCTTTTATACACGCCTTCGAGATAGAAAAAAAGAATCCAAATTTTTTAAAAAAACTCGATAAGTCAAATAAGCAAACAAGATAAGCAAATAAGCAACACAAGTCGAACAAAGCGGATCCGACTCTCGAGGCCACGTCGATAAGCAAATAAGCAAACGAGATAAGCTGAAAAGAACCCCACCTAGGTATGTCTCACTCTGGGCCATCTTCTCTATTCCCAGAATAGTATTGACCCTATCTCGATGAGCTTCTCCTATCCCCCGAACCAGAAAAAACGAAGACTTCTGTTTATTAATATGCTGACCTGACCCCTCAACATAGGTCTCCAAAACATCATCCAGGTGACCCAGACCCCCTTGGGAAGCTTCCAAAAAAATTATAGAGTCATCAGCAAAGAGCAAATGATTGACCGATACAGCACTCCTGCCAAACTTGGTCCCTTGAATTAGGTTCTCCTCCTTTTTCTTAATTAACGTAGAGAAGCATTCAGCACGTAACACAAAAAGATAAGGGGAAACAGGGTCACCCTGACGAATCCCACGGCTGAGAGTGAAAATCTGAGATAACTGGCCATTAATATTCACCGTAAAACTAGCAGTGGTAACACCTTCAAGATACTCCCATTCAACACGATCATATGCCTTCATCATGTCTAATTTAATAGCACAATATGCGTTTTTTCCTATGCTTAATAGCATGTAGACATTCAAAGGAAATTAGGACATTGTTAGCAATCAATCAACTTGGCACAAAGGCACTCTATTCCAGGGACACAATGTCATTCAACACAAGCTTCAGCTGATTAGCTAGAACCTTCGTACCAATTTTGTACAAAACATTGCAAAGGGATATAGGTCGAAACTTACTGAGCTCCTGCGCTTCTGGAACCTTAGGGATCAAAACTAGAGTAGTTCGGTTCAGCAAAGAACTATCTCCCTGACCAGCCAAAAAACCCCTAACCGTTGCACATATCCTTTCCTGCAAAAAGTCCCAATGCATCTGAAAAAAAGATAGCTGGCAAACCATCAGGCCAAAAGCTTTTAAAGGACCCATCTGAAATAAAGCTTTCTTTATCTCATCATCTGAAACAGGAGCACAAAGCAGCTCATTCATAGATGCTAATACCTTTGGGCTGATCATATCAAGCAATTCTTGGCACCTCGGAACCCCTTCCATTTCAAACAATTTTTTAATAGAATATGACAGCCTCCAACTTCTTATCTTCTTCATCCTCAGCCCAACTCCCATCCTCCCTGAGCAGTTTTTTTTGTTTTTCCTTCTATGGCTAGATGCCCTCTCATGAAAGAATTTTGTGTTTCTATCTCTCTCGTTCAACTAGGCTTGCTTAGATAATTGTTTCCACATGACCTCCTTTTTTAAATACCAATCCAGCAACTCAGACTTCAGCTCCTGAACTGCAGAATCTCCAGGATCGGTCCCATGTTTAAGCTTCTGCTCAATCTGATTTTTTAGGCGCCTCATGTTCGCAAAAACCGATCCAAACACCGATTTGCCCCATAATCTCATCTTATCTGATAGAGCCTTTAATCTAGTAAAAAACTATAAGGTAGAATCTGAGCTAGAAAAATTGCACTCCTCCCATGCTTCTTTCAGAATGGCATTAAACCTCTTGTCCTTCAACCACATAGTTTCAAATTGGAAGTGATTAGGAGCCGGTCTGACTTGTCCAAACTCCTTATCAAGCCTCAATCTCAACAAACAGTGATTTGAACTGCTAGCCCATACATGGGAGAGCTCGGTCAGAGGGAATAGCAGCTGAAAATAAGAGTTAATACACACACTATCCAATCTGACTTGCACATTTCGATCATGTTGCTGTTTATTATTAAAAGTGTAGGGATACCCAGAAAAACCAACATCAAACAAACGGCAAACAGCCAAATAACTCCGCATCAATGCCATTTGACTTTCTGACCTGGGATTAAGACTAGTATGCGTAGTCTGAGATAAACATTCATTCTAGTCACCCATCACCATCCACGGCAGCTCCACCTTTTGCACCAGCATGTTAAGCAAATCCCACGTTCTGACCCTCCTGCTCGGATTAGGTTCATCGTGGAGCCCGGTAAACCTCCAAAAGCCCCTACTTTGAGCATCTTTAATACGCCCATCAATATGCATCTCATCCATTGATAGAAGCGAAAATTCTATCTCCTCCTTCCACCAAAGAGCCAACCCACCACTCATGCCTTGACAACTAACTGCCAAACAATAAGTAAACCCCAACCTACGAGCCAACCTTTCCATCACTTCAGAACACGCCTTAGTCTCACACAAAAAGACCAACTGGGACTGATAGGAGCGAATGAACTCCCTAAGCTCGCCAACTGTCGCGTCCGATCTCACCCCGCGACAGTTCCAGCTAAGCAGATTCATTAGCCCAAGCAGGGCTGCCACTCAGCCTCCGCCCCTTCGCCATCCATTCTTATCTTCTTACTAGAAGAACTGTCCTCTGAGCTGTTTTTAGACACCAGAGGATGAATGACAAAAAACAAGTGATTTTTTACTCTTAACTACCACTCCTCCCTGATCCTCCTCCATAGGGGTTGAAACCACCTTATTCTTAAGAGGGGAGGTCACTTCTGGCTCTTCCCACTAAGCACCTGCTAAAGTAAAAGAAGTGCTTTGTACCCCCTCCCCTCCCAAATCCTCTCCCACGTCTTGCTTTTTGTTCAACTGCCTCTCCCCCTGAAAATCTGCGCTGTCTTGTGTCTATCGGAGCCCTAAAAAAAGTGCCATACTCCAGATCAGCATCATGTTCAGGTTTCAGCTTACAGTATTTATGGTCATGCCCTAGAACACCACATGCGAAGCAAAATGACGTGAGGTGCTCATACTTGACCCTACAGTGCTTATCTCCCTTGCCTCCTATGGCAATTGTGAAGCTCCTCCGCAGAGGTTTTATGATATTTACCGTAACCCTAAATCTCAAATATCAAACTTGCCTAATTTGAGGTGTAACAAAGTATGACTACGAACCAAACAGACTCTAGTACGTGGCACCGCCAACCACCACCATCGCCACGCAGCATGCATATTTTCCACAAGCTAATAAGGTTGTCTTGCTGCTGCAGCCCCCAGCGTTGCGGTGGGATCGACGCTATTAATTAAATCCGTCCACGATACGAAGAAAAACAAGATGCAGCAAAGTCGACGGCGACGACCGAGCAGCCGAGGCGCCTGACGAGCTGCACTTCCCGGCTATGCACCATAGCTACAAAAACTCATCATCGATCATCGCCTCCTCAAGGCTCAAGGTATGCACACGGATCATCGTGATCCTATATTCCTATATACCTAGCCACCGCTATATATCAAGTTCAGTACTGCAATTATTATGCACCTATATAAAGATCGATTTTGTTTCATATATGTCGATTGATTAACTAGTTAATTAGTATTTTCTGCCGGCTTAATTTTGCCTCTCTCTCTTGTGTGTTATATTTACCGTGATCGATCCATGCAGTTGGTCGGCCAGGCTCCGTAGCAGCCGTCCTCGGGCCGCCGCCGTCGCAGATGATGGGTAGCTCCGGCGACACGAGGTGCATGGCTGTCAAAACTCAAACTGATAGCTAATTAGCTAGGTGCATGCATGAGCCGGCTGGTTTCTTGCTCGATTTATCATCTTCTCATCATCTTAATTGGTTGCATGCGCATGCGGTCGATGGCGCAAGGGCGGCGGCGGCGGCGACGACGACGAAGCCTCTGACCATGTTCTACAACGGGAGCGTCACCATATTCCACCTCACCCAAGATCAGGTGATCATTCCAGTCATGTACAAAATCCGGCATATATATACATGCATCAATTTCACTAGCTATATAGTGGAGTTTGAACGTTAATTTTTATCGAGTACGCAATCATATGGGGCACATATATATACTCTCCCTAGGCGGAGGATATCATGAACATGGCGGGTCAAGATGACGAGGAGGGTGGCCGGCGGCGCCTCGGCGTGCCGGCAGCAGCGAACGACGACGGCGAGGAGCTGCTTGCCAAGCTAAGACAAGGTAGGTTCTCCGTTCTCGATGGAGCGATCATAGAGCAGTAGTTAGTTTCTTGTTAATTGATCTATCTTAATTTGGACTGTCTATATCGATCGGGGTTGATTAATTAGCTGCGTGCGTGTGTGTTTCGATGGATCGGATTACGTTGGCATGCATGTCTATGTGCATCTCCTATGCATAGCCGTGCAAAGATGGCGAGGGACTAATCCTCTTTCATGATCTGTTACACAGAGCTGCCTATTGCAAGCAAGAAATCTTTGAAGCGATTCTTCCAGAAGCGAAAGGAGAGGTATAGCTGATCTCTCTTGCTCTCACACAGATTCCTCTCTCTCTCACTCACTCTTCATACAGTACTCACACGCACTACTCACACAGGCTTCATACACCGAAAATGCATCCACGCATACCTATGGAGTTCCCCGGTCTATCCTGTCCCTCCGCTTTGCGTCGAGATATGTGCTTTTCTATCATTCGGATGTTTATTTTGTTCGTTCCATCCGTCGCTGCAGCCGCAATCCCCCGGGAGGTTCGTTCCCTTCCTTGCTGCTTCGATCTGGATGGATGGACGGAGCTCCGTTGCCTGGCTGCCTTGCTGGGCGCCCCGATCTGGATGGATGGACGAACTGCTCCAATTTTTCTTCCCCTCCGAGATCTGGATGGATGGACGGACTGCTCCAATTTTTCTTCCCCTCCGAGATCTGGATCCATCCAATAAAACAAATCGATTTTTTCTTCCAACCGAAACGTGAATTTTTCTTCGATCTGGATCGATCCAATATTGCAATTTTTATTCGATCTGGATTGATCCAATAGAACAAAGCAAATTTTTCTTCCCGGCGTGAATGTTGCTCTCTTTCTTCTTCCTCTTCCAAACAATTTATTCCTCCTCTCTAGATCCAAACGCTGCAATTTATTTTCCTATTTTTCCTCCTACCTAAATTTAGTGTTTCCGATCTGATTAGTTTTTCAGTTGAAAAAATGTTTCTTCGTCATATAAATATTTTTGATCCGGTGTTTCTTCTTCAAACAAAGCTTTAATATTTTCCAATATTCCTGGATGATGAATGGGAAATTAGTGCAGCACTGCGGCATGTGGAGCGGGATGTGCAGCTCAGAGCAAAGCTGAGAGTGAAGTTAACGGACGAAATGGCGTCCTTAAGCCAGAGAGACAGGTCTCCACGGCGCATCTCAAAATCATACGGACGGTCATATGGACGGCCCGGATAGGACGGGGAATTCCTTAGTGGAGCGCAAACGCCGCGCTCATACACCCTTCATACACTACTGATCACTACACAGATTGATTCATCGATCAACTGGCTAGTTGCTGCATGATGTCTGTTGGGTTTTGATCCCATTTGCTATCTACCTCCCTGGTGCATGCATGCAGTTACTTAATTACCTTCTGCTGTATTCATTTGCTCTGAACAAAGCCTGACTAGGACTAGCAGAGGAGTGCAGTGCAGTGCGTTTAATTACCACGGGATTACGTAGGTATGGGTAGCTAGGGAGCAGCTGCAGCTAGCGTCATTGCTTCGCTTCCCGGGCTCTTGTCTTGATTGGTCTGGTCCATCTATACGTGTTTTATTTAAGCACGCACGGATTAATTTATGCGTGCAGGGGGTGAAACATGTGTGCTAATTCAGAGCTAGACTGACTGGGTCAATTAATACCAAATCAAAACAAGGAAATCGTATACTGCTGCTCTAGTTGGCTAGTGCGTGTCTAATTGCCGCGGGCACTGAGTGCGCAAAAAATAATATGAACCATCCATTTTCCTTGATTTCACATATATATGTGATTACTTTATTTTTTATACTAGGGTAATTCTGTGTGTATATATAACCTTCTAAATGAACAGGTAGATATAAAATATACTACGTACGGTTGCTACAGTAAAATTGTTCACTAAAGGAAAAAATGTGCTTACCCCTTTCAACTGTGCATTGTGATGCACTTAATCCCCTAAACTGGGAAACTAGGTATTCCCATATCACAAGTATGCGAAGTAGTGCAAATAACCTCCTGTAGACGGTTTTGAGGACGGTTTTGCTATCGAGATTGCACACGTGGATTATTTTTGCCACATAAGCTGAACACATGGCCTTTTATTTTATAACAAATCTATTTTATACGTGGGCCCCACATGTCAGTCCTAAACTCTCTCATCTCCCTCTCTCCTTCTCACTCTTCCCATGTCTCTTTTCTCTTCTACCCATCTACCTCCTCTCCTACCCCTGGCCACCTCCCTCCTCTTCCTTCCTCTCCCCCTCCTGACTGTACCTCGCCTCATCCCTAACCTCACTACGTCGTTGTCCCTACTCCACTGCTTGAGGTGGTCCACGGCAGTGGCAATTGCTCGTTGGAGTTGAGGGCTAGAGCAATTTGGGGCAGCACGTTCCGGTGGCTTTGCGACCAAATTGATGGGCCAGGAAGCATCTAGGGACTACCCTGAGCATGATTATATCACTAATTTGTCTATAGCATGCTTGTGCGAGGCTGTGCCGAGCAGCCAAGGTTAGGACAGAGCTCGGCCATGACGCAGCAGTGGCTATGGCTGAAATTGGTTCAGGCGCATGGTCGATTGAGCATAGTGACATGGGAAAGCCAGGGGTGTCGCAGATTTTGGCTAGAATGACCCTCATCATGTCGACGACGTGAGCCGCAGAGCTTGGGTCTGCGACTCTAATAGTGGCGGTGGCTACAGGCCATCTTGGCTTGGGAAAAAGGCTGGGAGGACCTCTACTGGCCTGTATTGTGCTTGTGATCGAATGCATCAAAATAATGCTTTAGCAATTGAATAGGATGAATTTCAAGAAATTGGTGAAGCGACGGAATTGGAAAAAAGCGGTGGCTAGGGATTACCGGCGTCTATCCGACGATGGCGGTGGCTCCCTGAGATCCTATGGGATCTGGCGACGACAGGAGTAGCGAGAGAAGGGGTGTGTGCAGTTGATTTCCTTGCTATTCTCTTGCATAGTGGTGGCGCGCGGCTCGCTCGGAGGACAAGGGCTATGGCGAGGCTAGGTCAAAGAAGTCACACGGGTGCTTAACTAGCTTACATGCCTTTGCACCTTCTCCTACGATCGTGTGCACGCGTGAGCGAGCGTAGGATCGATGCTGCCGCTGCGATTCAGACTTGGGGAGGCAGTTCGGCCAGGTGACGTTGGAGGTAGGTTTTCCCGAAAGGGAAAACCTCTCGGCCAACACCGTGAGGATGAGATGAGAGAGGGGGCGAGAGAGGAGAGATAGAAGATTGACTTGTGGGTCCTATGCCATGTGTTCAGCTTATGTGGCAAATATAATCCAAGTGAGCGGTCTTAATGACAAAACCGTTCGTAAAACCGCCTACGGGGGGTTATTTGTACCACTTCATATACTTGTGAGGCAGGAATACTTGGTTTCCCAAAAGGGGGGTTTGCACCACCTTGTATGGTGGAAGGGGTAAGTACACTTTTTTCCTTCACTAAATAATGTTATCGCATACATACGCGAAAACTTCACTGCCAACTAATTTTTAAACATAAACGATACTCTATAAAGATGAGAAATCAAATTAACTAGTAGTACAAAACAAAAACTGGTGAAGCGTAACATATATGCGCCTGATCATCCTAAACGTTTTTCATGTGGCAGGTTGTACAGGCCGTAGCGAGAGATTGGTGATGTGGAGTGCTCGCATGCATACACCGCAGATGGTCATGAACAATCCCAGCTCCGTGAAAACGACGAAGGCCTAGGCATTCTGTGATGTGTTATATATGTTGATTGTCTCGGTCCTGTATATGCAATCATGTCAAGATACATATCGTCGTCCTAGATTAACTTTTTCGTCAAGATTCCATGAACATTTTTCACAGAAGTGCCTCGTCGGCTCGTCTGAGATCTGTGTACAGAGCCTACTCTCTCGCATACTCTTTTAAAATAAAAGCTCAGAATTTTGAAAAAAAAAAGAGCAATTGGGTCTTCTTGCTTTCCTTTTCCTCTCCTCCCCTCCCCTCCACCCCGGCCGAGCTAGCTCCTCCCCGCGGCGCAGCTTCCGGTGACCACCGCCCTCTCGGCACCCACATGAGCCGTCGCGTCGTCTGTCCGCGCACGTCTAGCCATGACCACTCAACTCGATGCGCCGTAGACGGTCGGCGCGACGGCTCCTACAAGAAGGGTGATGGTTGCCAGCGGCCGCAAGGAGGAGAGAGAGAAGGAGGAAGAATGCAATCACTTTTTTCTAAACTTTTAGGGTTTTTTGGGTAAAAAAGCATGTTATAGGGAGTGAGCTGGTGCATGACCAACGGCGATGATAAGTGAGAACTGCTTCTCTGAGCGTGGACACTTTTCTTAATCGTAAATTACTATAGGTCCCATGGCACTTGAAATGCTGACTAGTGGCCATCGATTTTTTTATTTTTATACTTTTATTATTCTAAAATAAATAAATAATATTTCATATAATTTTATTAAAAATATACGCCCGTCGCCCTTTGGTTGGGCAAGACTGAAATCCGGCCCGACCAAAGGACAGGTTTTGTATAATCTTCCCAACAAAAGGGCAGATAGGGCATGTTTCCACACTGCCGGGTTGGTAGGGTAAATTCCGTCCATTCGTTGGGTGAGATTGAAATCATGTCCGACCAAAGGGCGGGTTTTCTGTCTCACCCAACCGATGGGCAGGAATTCTGTCGCTGAGCGTTATTGGATATGGCAACTCCTTGAAGATTTATATATCTCTCTCGCTCCCGCAACTGTTGTGTACTGTGAAAATGTCAGTGCCATCTACATGTCCTCCCACGCTGTTCAACATCGGCGCATGAAGCATATCGAGATCGACATTCATTTTGTCCGTGAGAAGATATCACTTGGACATGTTCATGTTCTACACATGCCTTCATCGCACCAGTTTGCGGACATCATGACCAAGGGCCTTCCCGTGCAGTTGTTCTTAGATTTTCGGTCCAATCTTTGCATCCGGAATCCTCCCCATGCAACTGCGGGCAGGTGTTAAGCGATAAGATTGTATAACTGTGTATTGATGTAATTGCCTTGAATTGATTGGCTCTCCTCTAGTTGAGGACCTTGTATTGCCTAATCATGGCTAAGTCATGCTATATATGAAAAGCCACCTAGTCGTTAGCTATGTGATGATTGCTCCCTTTCTATTTCTCTACACAGATAAGATGCTGGATAGCACCGTGTGTTGTGGAGATGGAAGTACCACATGATTGATTTCCATTACCAACGTAACATCGAGTGAGTATCCAGTAGGATATATAGTTGACTAATGCTAAAAACAAAACATGCATAGATAACCGGCATGATGAATAGATCTAATTAAATTAAACCAGATTAACAAGCACATGAAGCTGGAGCATGACGTCGTTTGCTGCAGGACGTCGGGATGGCTGCCACGATCCCAAGGAAGCAGCCCAAGGTCAGGAACATGGCGGCTATGAACACTTGAGCTACCAACACTTGTGCTACATACAAGTATGCCTCGACTTTTCGTCGCCTTCTTCGCTATCGAACCAGCCGCGGAGCATCATGATGACGCCGGAGACAGACGCGAAGCAGGCGAGGCAGCCGAGGAGTACATCTTGGATTTGTGTGCCGTCCACCTCATATATCACTGTAGTTACAGTGATCTACAATACTTTGCACAGTAGAAATGGTGTTGTTTGGTGTTGCTGTTTGGTACCGTACCAATGCTGTAGTCTTTTGCCATTATCGTTGCTACAGTCTTTGACGTTTTAGATCACTGTGCGTCTCTGTGCGTCTCTGACTTTGCTAAGGTCCCCTTCTCTTCAGCTTATCTTATCCTACTTATTTATTTTATCTCATCACTTCGAAAATTTTTCGAGATAGCCTCGAGAGCCGGTTGGCCTTCAATTTTGAGGTTTAGGGAGCTTATAGGCATGCTTACAAGATAAAAAAACTGACTAAAAAAGTAGGATAAGTCAGCTTATCTCGTGTCTTATTTGACTTATCTCACTTTTTTATTACTTTTTTAGTCGGTTTTTTTTATCTTGTAAACATGTCTATAAGCTCCCTAAACCCTAAATTAAAAGGCCAACCAGCTCTCGAGATTATCTTGAAAAATTCTCGAAGTGACGAGATAAGGCAAATAAGTAGGATAAGATAAGCTGAAGAGAAGAGGACCTAAGTCAGAGGATGCGCGTCCGTAAATCTTGGGTAGTCTATAATTAATCGTTAGGTCTGTGTCAGTTACATCACAAAGCCAATGCTACATGATCATCTGATAGTTGAGTCGAATTTACCCGTGCTGCTCGCTACCACCATGCATTGATGCATGCGAGCATATTTTCCTCGTGCTCGTTTCGCCATTCAATATCGCAGCTCCAGCGTTGCGCAGCTGGGATCATCGATGCTATTGATTAATTTGGCTAGTTCATGAAAAGAACATGTAAAGTCTACAGAGCGAGCATTGTCTAACTCCTTTAATTAATTTAATCCTGTGTTTACGAAATGAGTAAAAAACGTGGTGACAACCTCTCGCAAGCAAGCATCTCTCTCTTTCTCTGTTGGTGTCGATCCCTTTCTCTCTCTCCGTCTCCTCCTCCCCTTCTCTCTATCTCGCTCTCTCTCTAGATCTCTCTGCGTTGATTTCTGCAGTGCGAGCTACCTAGATTCGTGATGGGTGAGCACAGCAGTAGGGATTGAAGCAGGTCGATCAGTGGAGACCAGCCATGTCCAAAGTCGACGGCGACGACCGAGCAGCCGAGCCTGACGAGCAGCACTTCCCGGCTATGCGCCACAGCTACAGAAACTCATCATCATCGCCTCCTCAAGGTATACACACACGGATGATATCATGAATCCGTGCAGTTATTGTGCACCTATATCTATATATAGATCGATCTTATTTTGTTTATAGTTTCTGCTTCTTTAATCTCCCTCTTCTGTGTTATACTGTGATCGATTCATCTACCTGATCACCTGGTTGGTCGTTGGTGTTTTCGTCTCTCTCTCGATCCACACTCAGCTGCTCGGCCTGGCTGCGTAGCACTCGTCCTCGGAGTCCCGCCGTCGTCGCAGATGAACACGAGGTAGTTTTCAAAACGCAAACTCATCCTAGCTTGGTAGATGCGTGAACCGGATAGCTAGTTTCTTCCTCCATTTATCGTATCTTCTCATGATCTCGGTTGCATGCGATGGAGCAATTAAAAATTAAGGTCGTCGACGACGAAGCCTCTCACCATCTTCTACAACGGGAGCGTCACCATATTCCATCTCACCCAAGATAAGGTGATCATTTTATTAGCTAGTGTGTGTATATATATATATATATGTTTTTATCAAGTAAATAATCATATGCATGGCATGCATGACCGCTTGAACATGCACACATATATAAACTCTCTAGGCGGAGGATATCATAAACATGGCGGATCGAGAGGCCGGCGAGGAGGGTGCCGACGGCGGCGTTCCGGCAGCAGCAAACGACGACGGCGAGGAGCTGCTTGCCAAGCTAAGACAAGGTAGGTTCTCTGTTCTCGATGGAGCGATCAGCGATCCGTAGTTAGTTTCTTGTTAATTGATCTATCTTAATTTAGACTGTCTATATCGATCGGGGTTAATTAATTAGCTGAGTGCGTGTGTGCATGTTTCGATGGACCGGATTAAGTTGGCATGCATATGTCCATGTGCATCTCCTATGCATGGCCGTGCAAATATGGCGAGGGACTAATCCTCTTTCGTGATCTGTTACGCAGAGCTGCCCATTGCAAGCAAGAAATCTTTGAAGCGATTCTTCCAGAAGCGAAAGGAGAGGTATATATAGCTGATCTCTCTTGCTCTCACACAGATCCCTTTCTGTCTCTCTCTCTCACTCTTCACACAGTACTCACACGCACTACTCACACAGGCTTCATACACTACTGATCACTACACAAATTGATTCATCGATCAACTAGCTAGTTGCTGCACGATGTTTGTTGGGTTTTGATCCCATTTGCTATCTACCTCCCTGGTGCATGCATGCAGTTACTTAATTACCTTCTGCTGTTTTCATTTGCTCTGAACAAAGCCTGACTAGGCCTAGGAGAGAAGTGCGGTGCGAGCATTCACATGAGCTACTTCAAATTTCTACTTTATAGCACTATTTCCTACACACTATTAATCCCTCTAAAATTCCTTCACACTTTACACTATACTCTAAAGATTACTTCTCTACGGTATCTACTCTATCTATATAAATAGTGTTATAAAGTGCCTGCTACGGATGCCACGGGATTACGTAGGTAGGGGTAGCTAGGGAGCAGCTGCAGCTAGCGTCATTGCTTCGCTTCCCGGGCTCTTGTCTTGATTGGTCTGGTCCATCTGTACGTGTTTTATTTAAGCATGCACGGGTTAATTTATGCGTGCAGGGGGTGAAACACGTGTGCTAACTCAGAGCTAGACTGACCGGGTGAATTAATACCAAATCAAAGCAAGGAAATCGTTTCACAGCTAGTCGCCGCATACAAATTAAGGAACTTCGCTGTGAACTATTTATTTTAATTAAACAAACGATAGGCTATAAAGATGAGAAATCAAATTAATTAACCAGTAGTACAAAACAAAACTGGTGAGGCTACCGTAACATAACATATATATGTAGGCGCCTGACTGTAAACTTTTATCATGTGGCAGGTTGTTCAGGCCGTAGCGAGAGATTGGTGATGAATCAGTGGAGTGCTCGCATCGCATGCATGCACATCGTCATGAATAATCCCAGCTCTGTGAAAAAAGGACAAATTAAGGGCTTAATTAGCACGTTAATTACGCCTTGTGTGATGTGATTGTATATGTTGATTGTCACGTGGAGAAACATATCATCATCCGTAGATTACGTTATTTTTTAGTGATTCCATGAACGTTTGATCGATCTACAAAAGTACCTGCTCCTGAGTTTGTGTTGCTACAAATGAAATTGCAAATCACTGGATGTCCCACGGGCCACGGGCCTTGAAATGATGACTAGTGGGAAAACGGGAAAGCTAATGGGCCTTCAATTCGTTCGGAGAAGTGGCCCAGTTGATCCGTTTGCAAGCCCATTGCAGGACAATGAGTTGTAGAATTTTTTGAATTTTTATATTTATTTTTATTCAAAATTTTAAAAAATAATACACCTGTTAAGAAAATTAAATAACTAGCCTCCTCCCGCCCAATGGTTGGGCAGGTAATAAATTCCCGCCCGACCGTTGGGTAGTTAATGCACTAGGCAAATCCCGCTCGACGGTTGGGCGGGGAAGGAAAAATTCGCCAGATGGACGGGCGGGATTTGAACGCGGGTAAATTCTGCCCGATGAACGGGCGAGTTTTTGGCGCATATAAAGTGCCCGGCTGGCGGCTGCTCCGTTCCAGCCACGCGCCGACTGAGGGGAAGTGAGACCAGGAGAGAAAGAGAGTGAGAAAAGGAGAAGAAGAGAGAGGGGGAGGAAGGGAAAGAGGAAAAGGAAGAAAAAAAGGTAAATTGTTGTTATAATTTTGTAATGTAGAATAATTTAAAACATGCTAGGTTAACCATACGGATAATATTATTTATTTTTACGTTAATTGGTTTAGAATATTGTTGGCGATATTATTTATGGGAAATTAGAAATGCGAAATAATTAGGACATAAGGTAGAGTCGGTTGTTAGGGCATTAGTGTTTAGGGCATGATTTAGGTTATTATTTACGGTAGATTGCTACGGCATTGTTTAGGGTAGGTTTTTAACGCAATATTTAGGGCATTGTATCTACCCTTTTTTAGGGTAATTTGTTGATGGCATTATATACGCCATGTTGTAGACAAGACGTTTAGAAAAATTTGTAGGTTATTAACATGGTTATCCAAGGCGCTAGGCGCTAAGCGAGCGGAGAGGGGCCACCTAGCGCCTAGGCAGCCTAGGCGAGGCGCTATGCGCCGCCTAGGCAGCCAAACTGATTTGCACGTTATATGCCGTATTTAAGATGTTAGAGGACAAATTATATTTTTTTCAAATAAAATCTTCTACATAATCAAGCCATAATCATTAATCACCATTTAAAACCATATAACCATCATTTAGACACCTCGTAGGATTGCCTCTTGAACCGCCTAGTTACTGTCTCGGACTACAAAAGCGGGCTAGCCGCCTAGGTCACTGCCTAGGCCCTAGGCGGGGCGGGACGCCACTGCCTAGCGCCTAGGCGCTGCCTAGGCGAGTCTAGACGCCGCCTAGGGGAACAATAGTTATTAATTACAATAATATGTTGACAACATTATATGTACATATGTTTACGGTTAGTTCGGTTACTTGCATCCAAGTGGGATAGATATGTTTAGGGTAAAAGTGGTAGGACATTATTTAGGGTAATATGTTAATAAAATTATATATTACAGTATATGCGTCAAATTGTTCATGTTGCAATAATTTTGCCGGATTTGTTTTGTCCATGAAGAATGTCGGAGAATTATATTTCAAGATTTATTGTAGAGAGGGAGAGGTTATGCATGGGCCAAGTGGGATAGATCTGAGTATGTTCCGGTCAGTGAATCTAGGAATATTGAGACAGAGAAAGGGCAATTGGTGAGTTGCATAACTTGCTAGTAAGGATGTTAGAATTGAACCCGAACGAACGTGTGATCAACATCAGTGCAATGGCCAGTCGTGCTATGGAAGGTTTTTTTTGGAGCTGCTTCCAATCCGGTCAACCGAGAACTAGAGATGCTATGGATATTGCGACCGCACGCGGTCTCTCCCTAGCGTTATTTGCCCATGCGAAGCTAAAAGTAGTAGTTGGGTCAAACAAGACTGGTAAGGAAGGGCAGAGGGGGCAGAGCAGGCAGAGGGGGCAGAGGAGGTACAGGAGGCAGAGGGGGCAGAGGGTGTGGAGATCACGTCGCAAGATGTAGGACAATGTTGGGATACAGCAGATGGAGAGGATATGCCAGGAAGATCACACAAGGCGACGGGTGTGGCGGATGAAGAGGAAGAAATTGAGGCAATAGTACAACAAATGGAGGCGGAGGATGCAGAGCATGAGCAGGTCCCCGATGAGGCAGGTGCTAGACAAAATGTTGTGCCAAGTAAGTGGAAGTCCTACAACTTTGAAGATTTACATGTTGATGAAGGTACAAGGAGGACATGGGAGTACCATGAGAACGAGGTGGCGCAAGGATCCATATATCTCACTAAGGAAGCTATTATAGATGCTGTGAAGTATTGAGCACTGTCGCTTAAAAGGGAATTTAGGACGCAGAAGTCTAGTAAGAGCGTGTATGATGTGAATTGCGTAGTGCCCGACTGCCCTTGGCGCGTTCATGCCTTCAAAGGCAAGTGGGTGGATTACTGGATGCGCTCCATATATAGTGACAGAGCACAACCGTCAGTTGGAACAAGCACAACAACGGCACAGGAACTTGAATTCAACATTCGTTGTGGTGGTCATGTATTCGCAAATAGTGGATAACATCAACTATGAGCCTCATTCCATCATCTTAGTCATGGAGGAACAATTTCAGTATAAGATCAAATGCCTTACAGCATGGAGGGTAAAGTGAAAAAGCCTTGGAGATGCGGTTTGGCAAGTACGAGGCATCGTACGTGAACCTCCCAGCCATGTAGGAGATCATACGTACTACGATATTAAGGAGTATCCCGCGTCCTGCTCGGATATAGGTAAGTGGGTTTTGCAACGGGCTTTCTTTGCTTTGGGACCCTGCATAAATGACTTTAGGTATTGCCGGCCTATTCTATGCGTTGATAGTACATTCCTCACCGGCAAGTACAAGGGGCAGATATTGACGGCAATTGCTGTAGATAGCAACAACCATATTTTGTCGGTAGCCTTTGCCTTTGTGGATGGTGAAAATACAGAAAAATGATACTGGTTCCTAGAGCGTTTGAAGCATGGAATCGTCTCAGGAAGGTCGAATATATGTGTCATACATGATAGGCATGTTGGCTTGCTACGTGCAATTGAAGATATTAAGCACGGTTCGAATAACCGGGGTCACGCGCAATGGAGGGACATACAAAGCAGGTGGTGTATGAGGCACATGTGGGCTAATTTCTTCAGACACTTCAAAAACAAGCGGTTCATTGATCTTTTCAAGAGGCGGTGCAAGCAGAATCAACAAAGGAAGTTCAACAAATAGTGGAAGACCCTGGACGAGCTGACCACGAAGCAGACCGCTGAGGCATCGCACACTGCACAACCGAGGGGTAGAGGCACCCCGACAGTAAGGTGTTTTTCAAACTGGATCAAAGCCGAAAGAGAAGTGGACTCTGCTATACGACACGGAGGGGGCTAGATATGGCATCATGACCACAAACTTGGCAGAGGTGTATAATTGGGTGATGCAAGGGATGAGGGCACTTCCCCTAGTTGCAATTATAGAGAGGATTCTTCACGGTACATACAGGTACCTAATGGATCGGTACTGTGCAGCGTGCAATGATATGGCTGACAACTGTTTGATCTACTCCATCATGATTACGAGGTACGTGGAGGAAAAGATGAAGAAGGCACAAAAACACGTACCATTACCTATGGGAGTTGCTGAACTGAGATATGAGATAATCTGCATGGATAGGAGACGCCGGGGTGGGAGATGGGAGAGGACCCCGACCTGCTTAGTGGATCAGCAATTCATCGAACGGTTTCGGCTCCGATGATGATGCTGCTGTGCCAGAGAAGGGTAGCGAGTAATCCCCTCGCTCGGTGCTCGCCTCTCCCATACCAAGGCGGCCGGCGGTGCTTCTGCCACCGATGCAGCGAGTGGCGCATCTACATCACTAGCGGCCTTTGTCCCCGCCGCAAGCGGCTTTTGGAACATAAGCTGCCCGACTGTCGGGTAGGTTTTAAATCCAGCCCGACCAACGGGCGGGATTTATATCCAACCCGACCAACGAGCGGCTTTTAAAACATGCCCCTTCAACGGGTGAGCTTTTAAATCCATCCCGACTGTCGGGTGGCTTTTATTTCCAGCCCAACGGTCGGGCGGAAGGATGCTAGTTATTTAATTTTCTTAACTGATGTATTATTTTTTAATTTTGAATAAAATAAATATAAAAATTCAAAAAATCATGAGTTGTAGACTTGGAGCCGAGTGCAAAGAAACCGAAGACTTCGTCTATCTAGTAAAGTAGAACGATCTTAAAAAACTTGAAATTCGGAATATGATTCCTAGGAAAATTTTAAATTTCTGAGTAAAATCCGCATATAAATATATGTCG
Source organism: Olyra latifolia (assembly GCA_036346145.1). NCBI lineage: Eukaryota > Viridiplantae > Streptophyta > Magnoliopsida > Poales > Poaceae > Olyra > Olyra latifolia. The sequence continues at coordinate 3,460,492 of CM070523.1, read as the reverse complement.
GGACCCTCCCTGGCGGAGGCAGGCCCCTTCTGTGCCTTACCTGTACTAGTCCCTGGATCAGTAGCTAGTACGCACAGCTTCCAGAACATTGGATCATTGCCATTACAGTTTCGAATAAATATTACATCAGAGTGCGCTACATGGCGCTAAATCAGAGTACAGAACTCAGGCACGCAGGCCTTACACAGGGAAGTCTTGAAGTCTCTCATAATTCCAAATGGAAAGAGCAAAATGCAACTCAAAACAATCCCACAGGCAAGCTGTAGTAGCGTCCTAGGCGTCAGCACAGCCTTCGTCTTGAATTCCTTTGGCGAAGCCATCATCCCGGTACATCTCTTCCTAGGGATACCATCACGATCATAACACCGCTCGTTGGAATGAGCGACCCAAGATAAAGGCGAGGGTGAGTATACTTTATACTCAACAAGCAAGGCTGACTATATGCAACTAAGTCTTAACAAGGAAAGGGTAAGGGCACTTTTGCATAAAGCCAGTTTTACAGATTTTTACCTAAGGTTTTATAAAATGTTTTAAAATGTGTTAAGGAAAAGCAAATGTTTGAATCAATTTCTTTGAAATTCCGGCACCAACCGGTTTTGCCCAACCTGGATACTCACGACACCCACCGTGCAACACCGTCATCGCTCACAACACCTACTGTGAGGAGAAAAACCAAAACACACGACTGCAATCGTGGTTTTCCTTAAAACACCATTTTGAAAACAAATAGGTAAGAAGTACCATTGAGGCAGCTCCCCGTCGTCCGTCCTTGACCGTGGACACGACTATCATGATAGTTTTATACTCTACAGAGGTTGCACGTTTTACCCATGCGAGGTGGTTTTTCCCGAGGGTGCACCCAAAGGAAAAATGATCACCACAAGGCCTTTTTTCGACCTCCTCCTAGTTAAGACATTCCCGCTAAGGTTTCCACTGCAATACCCCTCTTGCGCCAATAGAACAGCACCGACTGTCTACTCCACCGACTGGAATGCCAAAGCTAGGAGTCCGAAGAATACTAAGCCATGGCCCGCCCATACAGGCACACATGGTCGCACTGTTGTACTTAGCTCATCTACCTCAAGGAATCGGTCCTTAGGGACCAGGGTGGTTCCCACATTGGGCCCAAGTCTCGTGCTCGCGGCACCCACCTTGCAACCATCCACCCCGATCAGGTTTTGCAAAACAATTTTTCCCTTCCCGATAGCACCCACTATCAAGTAACCCATTTGCAAATACGACAACACCAACTGCCTTTTGAAAACCCAATGTTCAACAAGCATTTGATAATGACAATCTAGTACGGACATTAATTCAGTACTAAGCATTTCTAAGCATGTACAAAACCTAATCCAAAGGTGTGGAAATATTTTAACAATTTTAATAACCTAGGGCAGCAAGGAATAATTTTAATAAAGTTGTATTAGTGAGGTTGTAACTAGTACTACCAATTAGCATTTTTCTATGTTTTAACATAGCATGCAATTTTTAAATCTCTAGCAAAACAGTTTGTAAACATAGGACCAATGGTTCAACACTTACCTTCTGCTGCAAAGACTTGATCTTCGGCTTGAGGGTCTTCGGCGGCATTGAACGCGATCGGTTCTACACGTAATACGAAACACGCAAATAAGAACAAATGCACTGGAAAGATGCATGCAATATATTATGCATGAAAATGCTAACTATGCACAACAACAACAAGCATTTATCCAAAAATAATTTCTTTTAGAAATTTTAATATAGAGGGAAAACCATTTTTATGAAGCTACCAGAGAGCTTAAAGGGATTTTTAGTAAATCATTTTTAACTTACAACACAAGGGTTGTATATTTTCACTAATCTCAGAAATATTTTCATAATTTTTGAAAGTTAGTTACCATTTTTAGAAATTCAAAATCTTTTCTGGAATTATTTTAAGACATAATTTGGAAACACTAAATCTAATAGAAAATTTTTATAGGTGCAACATGCATGAAAATTTTATGCAAGATAGAATGGATTTTTCCAAACATTTATAAATTTATTTCATATTTTTCTGAGTTTTTATGAATTAAATAAATTAAAATCGATTTTCTTAAAGAATAAATAGAGGAAAATGGGACTTGGGCCGCATTATGCGGCCTAGCGGCTCAGTGCAAGGCGGCGCACTGGGCGTCGTGGTCGGGGCTGCCTACTGCAACCGGACTTTGGCAGCTGCCCAGCCACCGGCCGCCCAGCCAAGACGCCTTGCAGTCACGGCGGAGGCGGAGCGAGCAGCGCTATGGCGGCCAACCCAGCCTTGATCCAATGAGAGAAAGGAGGTGAGGCGGCTGTTTAGCGGAGAGTGCGGCAAGACGCAAGCAACAATGGCTACATGAGGAGGCGCCTACCAGTGGCCCAAGCGACGCAGAGAGGGGGTAGGCGAGCGGGTGGGCTCCACCCGTCGGCGACCTAAGCAGGCAACGGCGGAGGACGGCTCGGCGGCGAGCAATCCGGCGAGCGGCTTCGCCGGGTGAGAGGAGGGAAAAGAGAGAGATAGGCGGCGATCTGAGGAGGGTCGGTCGAGGGGAGGGCGGCGAGGCGGCCTTGCGCCACGGCGCGCGACATGGTGGCGAATGGGGGTCGAGGCGGGTCGGCGAAGCCAGCGGCGACCAAGGTCCTATTGGACGCCGCAAGGAGAGGGCTTCGGCATGGCGGCGACGACGTGCGGCCGGAGTGGAGAAGGAGGGGTGCACGGTGGCGGAGCTAACCGGCAGCGGCAGACCAATTTGGTCGCGGGGACAGAACCTAGGGCACCCAGGGGTGCTACAGGGGAGGAGAAAGGGAGGCAATACCTTCTGGTGCTGACGAATCGAACGAGAAAGAGGGTCGCCGACGAGCTTCGGCCTAGAACGTTCGGCGTCGCGCTCCGGCGGCTACGAGCGGCGGTCTAGCAAAATGATAAGAAAAGGGTGAGAGAGAGGAGGTGATGGGAGAGGTTCGGCCAGGGAGGAGCTCACTTGCCGGATTGAGAGAGGAGGCGGTGGGAAGGAAGAACGGGAGCAAAAGGAGGAATGGCCGAGGCAGTTGGGCGTGCAGCAGAGAAGAGAGGGCGCGTGGGAGGGTGAGCAGGGGCAAGCTGCCACGGGGCAGGTTGCTCAGGGAGGAGATGCCACGGGGGGGGAGGTGTGAGCACGGGAGAGAGAGAGAAGTGAGAGGGAGGCAGTGAGGGAAAAAGGGTGCACGTGAGAGAGAGTTTGAGAGGAGGGGGTGTCAGTGAGAGATGGGTGTGGAGAGAGAGAAAGGAGAGAGTGACAAGGGGGAGGGACCCACTTGTCATAGAGAGAGAAGGGTTTAAGAGAGAGAAAGTAGGTAGGGGTTTAAATAGGGAAATTAATAATTCATTTAATTAACGACCTAATTTGTAATTTAAATTTTTATTTGGATTAAAATTTTAATTTGTTGTTTCAAAAACCTAAGTTGAAATCACAAAGTTTACAAATCACCATAATAGGTTTTTAGTAAATACTTTTCAATTAAACATTGTGAAAGCAAAACTTTTAATTATAGTTTTTATTTGAAATGATGGACTCAAAACTATTTTCTTTATGGGAAATAAAGTATTTTTGAAACCCAAATAAGTTCTTAAATCTTGATAAATCGTTTATTAAAGGTTTTGCTTTTGAAAGATATTAGAATCACATTTAAAAACAGTCATCCTTTCAAGCAAATCTTTTTAAAAGTTAGGGGTAATCTCTCAACAAAATCTCCTTTAAAACTCTTCTTTATTGAGCAAACCAATTTATTTTGACTTATAAGCTCACAAGTTAATGTAACATACTTATTTTCAAAAAGTTTTAAATTCTAGTGAAATTCATTACAATGCAATTGCATGATGCACGATGATTTTCAGTTTTTGAAAATAGGAATGTTACAATATATTTTGAAACAATAAAATTAAACAAATATTATCAATCGGATCTGTGTGTAAATTTGAACCCAAAAAAAAGAGCAAGGGTATGTTGTTAATTTGGAGCACTGTCTTTGTTGTTTTGGCTCCTAGGTCTGTTCCTCTCTGGTGCCGACTACTAACAGAAAATTACATAACTAATGCTATTATTCAATGAATAATTAGTGTTAATAAGTACGGCACTAGCGGTGCGTACACCACGCACGCATTATCTGACATCACTCGAGACGAATCAACAAATTTCTTGGAGGCTCCTGCCCATGATTCCAACTCTCGCGGGAAATCGCTAAATCATCGCAAAACAGGATCAAGGTTCCAGTCCAAAAAATCAAAACAAAATTTGAATTTAAAAATTTAGAAAAAAATTTAAAAAGATCCTGAATGATTTCCCGTTAAGACAGGGTGATTTCTTGTAAAATGTAGCGATTTTCCAAAAAATCAAACCAACGATTTTTGCGTCTCGATTTCCCAGTGAAACCACGATTACCCTTTTTTCCACCCACTCTGTTTGGTTTAAATTTTTAAAATTAAAATTTTGTTAAATTTTAACAAAAAAAAAGGAAATAAAAAATCGAGCTGAAGTGGGATTTAAGACGAAAACGACATTTGAAACCTTGCTCCTACCTAATCCACGACGCCGACACGGACACAGACGCTCATTATGCTTCGGTCGCTACAAGGCAATTTCGATCTGACCCTATTATATTATATTATAATATATATATAAAAAAAAAACTCTGCATGAAGCAGCTATGAATGAAAGACCGGACTTCGAGAAATCAGGTATTTTGATTAGAGCATTCGCAATGCATTGTTTCTTAAGTTGTTACTTGGAAGAGAGAGAGTGTGTATTAATGAGAGATTTAGAAACAAGCACTACAGTGCATGGTTTCTTAAGAGGGTTTCTAACATTAACTAGCATTGCTTTTGAGTTTGCACCAGAGTGGATCTTTTGTGGCATATATATATATATATATATATATATATATATATATATATATATAGGAATAATACATAGGCTCATGGAGTCTAGCGCCCATGATTAAATTCTACTAGATGTGCTTTGAGATTCGTGTTGTTTGGTTATTATACTTTCATATACCCACTAAAGAAAATATTTGAGAGATCAAACTTCCAAAAAAGTTGAGTTGAACTTTAGTTTGAACTATATTTAACTATACTTCAAACTAGTTCAAACTTTACTTCAACCTAGTTTAAACTAAGTTTGAATTTAATTTTTTTGGAGTTTCATATCTGAAATATTTTTTTAGTGGATATATGAAGATATACACTTCAAACATCACGAATCTCAATGCACATCATAGATTTTTTGAATCATGGAGCCTAGGCTCCATGGAGCCCCAAACTGGCTTCCTATATAGGAAGAGAGAGTTGGGCTATGGTGCTTCGCGAAGCACGGAAGATGCCGTGCTTCGCGTCTAATTTGAAAAACCTGAGACTCAAATGACCGATCCGAACCGTCCATCTTAATCTTCTCATCGAAATCTCTTAAACGAACAAATTTCGTATTTTTTTGAATTCTTTTGCTATTTATTTTGTATTTTTAAAAACCAGCAAATTGGACGCTTCACAACTAATTAGATCGGTGATTTTCAAAAATACAAAACAAATAGCAAAAAAATTTAAAAAAATACGAAATTTGGTTGTCTAAGAGATTTCAACGAGAAGATCAAGATGGACGGTTCGGATCGGCCATTTGAGTCTCGGATTTTTCAAAGTAGATGCGAAGCACGACGTCTTCCGTGCTTCGCGAAGCACCGTAGCTCAACTCTCTATATATATATATATACACACACACACACACAAGAGAAATACATAGTTTCATGGATTGAAATAAAAGTACATCACATAGGATAATATAATGACATATCGTATTATCAGGAAGCAAGACTAATTAAGTCATTTGGGACCAAACTTATGCCAAATATGCTCGATCAAATCACTTTTAAGTTGATTGTGAGGAGCCCGAATACTAGAGTTTCTACGTAGCACATCTTGAAAGTCAGGTACTGCCATCACAGTTTTCCGATGGTTCAACGGTTGATGTAGTGGCAGGTGTGTTCAAATCAATATCCTCTAGGACCTCATTTCTCTCTTCTTCTACTATCATGTTGTGAAGAATTATGCAAGCTAACATGACTTTCTCTAGATCTCCCCTGTCAAACAAACGCGCCGGCCGACAAAGAATACAAAATCGAGCTTGCAAAACAACGAACGCTCGCTCAACATCTTTTCTTACTGCCATTTGCATTTTTGCAAAAAACTTGTGCTTTTCTAACTGTGGAAGTGGTATTGTCTTGACGAATGTAGCCCATTCTGGGTATATACCAACTGCAAGATAGTAGCCATGGTCGTATTGCTTTCCATTAACCTGGTAGTGCACGCGGGGAGCTTCTCCTTTCAACTCTCTAGTGAACAAATTTGACTGACTAAGGACATTTATATCATTATTCGATCCCGTGACACCGAAGAAGGCATGCCATATCCAAAGATCTTCTGAAGCTACTGCTTCTAGAATAAGAGTAGGAACACCATGATCACCACGAGTGAATTGACCTTTCCAATCAACAGGGCATTTTTCCCATTGCCAATGCATACAGTCAATGCTACCTAGCATGCCAGGAAAGCCACGGCGTTCGCCAATTTTCAATAATTGTTCCATATCATCAGGAGTAGGACGTCTCAAATACTCTTCACCAAATTCTGCAATCACACCGTCCGCAAACTTCTTCATACATTCCCTTGCAGTGGTATCTCCAATCTTCAAGTATTCATCCAGATGATCCGCAGGACTACCATTTGCTAACTGACGAATAGCCGCCGTACACTTTTGTAGCGGTGATAGCCCATCCCGACCAAGAGCGTCGGTCCTTGGAGTGAAATATTCCGACCATTCCCCTAATGCATTGACAATGCGTAGGAACAATGGTCTTCTCGTCCGAAATCTTCTACGAAATATTTTCTCAGAGTAGAGCGGGGTATCAGAGAAGTAGTCATCAACTAGTTGTTGATGACTTTGTTCACGAGGCCTCTTCACGTACCTCCTCGGCGTACTTCGGCTACTAGAAGTCTATTGTTGAATAGCTTCAAAGTTGGCCTTCAACTGCAAAGATGCTTGCTCAATGACAGAGTCGAACACTTCTTCAGCAAGAAAATCATCAATGTTGTATAGATCAGCTATGTCAAAATCTTCAGGATCTGAATCCATGGCTAAACTACAATTGTGTACTCATCTACTTGGCCATTGTCTCATATATATACACATACTCGGCTGGTATGAAAGGGATTTTTTTTTTGTTCACATGGTATGAAAGCAAATTAACATATCTATTCACATATGTTAGTATGAAAGCAAAATTAACATCTCTATTCGCATATAGAAGATAAACGGTTAAGCAAAATTAACATCTCTATTCACATATATTAGTATGAAAGCAAAATTCTATAGTGTTAAGAAACTTAATTAGTATAGCAGTCAACAGCCACGTCAGGTTTTTAGGGTTGGAGAAGGTTTTTTTCTTTTCTCTTCATTCACATGCAGTAACTCATATTGTACGTAGTACTAAGAGTGTGAGACATTCAGTACTTTGTAGTCAACGAAAAACACAAATTTGAACCAAGCGAATCAGCTACGGATACTACTAGAAAACCACCCAATTGTTGAATAACTGAAATTTGTGCACTGCAGATAGCCAAATCGTGCACTGCGCAGAGCTAAGTATCGATCAAAATTCATAGGCTAGAAACATGAAGTTACATCATCGATCAATAGCATACGTACTTCAACATCGATCAACAGCAGTTTCATAATAAGAGGGCAGGAAACATGGCAACATGCCAGTGATCAACAGCAGAGGTAATCAACTTCAGTTCTCCTTTCACAGTTACAGAAAAATAGCATAACAGCAGAGGTAATCAGCATACATAATCATTCATTTTGGACCGAACAAACTTGCTTTCAAGGTCTCCAATGCATCCGAACGATGAGCCTTTGCATCATCATCCATCGAGCTGGTGTCAGCAAGGAGTAAGTTCTGGTAGACTTCAAGCATCTTTGCTTCCTTATACATTCTTGCGGTTTGTAGCTTCTCCGAAGACACACGTTGCTGCACCTCCATTAACTTATCTTTATCCTGTCTACTAGTGGCTTTAACATCAATTAACTTATCTATTTGTTCTCCAAGTACAACTACCGCCTCCGCACATCCGACGCCATATGCGTTTCCCTTACGATTCGCCTTGGTCGCCTTAGTCCCAATTGGCCTTCCAATTGGCGCCGCTTCAACATCAATAACATCTGTTAATTTATCAGTTTGGCCTTCCAAGGCCTTAACATATGTACACCATTTTGGTTGGTCACGAAGAATCTTCCATAATTCATAATGCTTGAAGGGTCCTTTGTGGTCTAACTGATATTTCTTCATTGCCATGTCCCTATATTGGTCATCGACTTGCCACTCTGGTATCTGAGACGTATGACTTTCCAACAAGCATTGAAATTGCTAATCTTTGTCTTCAAGCGGTGCCAATGGGCCTTGAGTTGGACAGCTTCCCTTTTTCGATTTTTTGGAGTTGTACTATTGTATTCATCACTAACCTCATCCCAATACTGCTCAAGTTTCTTACTGTTTCCTCCAATTGGATCATTAGAATTGTTTAACCAAGCACTAACCTATGATATCAAAGCAATATTAAGGCTTAGTGCAACAAATCAAAATAAAAAATTTACATGAGTGACACATGACAGTAATTACCAATCTTATCTCTTCTTCTATAGTCCAGGACAACCGTTTGTTGGTTCTTCCTGCCGGTTCTTCTAGCACATCAACTTCACTGTCGACTTTGTCCTTCTTTTGCGATGGTAATGTTGGCGAGGGAGCTTCTAATTTGCAATTTCGCATCATCGAAGGGGGAGTATTCTGGCCAAGCGATGTTGTAGGTGGTGAAAAGGGAAGATGGTGCGAAGGAACACCGACAAAATGCAAATTCTCTGTACTTTGATGTGCATTAACAAAATGAAGGGGAGGAGGCAAATTGATAGGAGAATGAGCTTGCGGGAATGGTGGAAATTGATAACTACGTAAGTAATTTAGGAAACTATTGGGCGGATGTGAATCTTTCTCCTGAAATGGGTTAAATATTGTCACATACATAGCATCATATGATCATAAATAACAGAAGCATATCAATTTCTTGCTGCTCGCATTTTGGCACAAATAGCATAAATACATAGCATCATATTATCTAAATTTCAGGTATTAGTGTAATCAAATTCTTGCTGTTTTTGCCTGAAAACTAAAACAAATTCCAAAACAAGAACACATTGATATGCAATTCTCATTCAATTCAGACCATATATGACTACAAAGCATAGGAATTTACCAGGCCCGATTCATCCATGATGGAGCTAGTTGTCGAATGAACTTGCTGCTTTCCCTTGTCCTTGCGATTCGCCATGTCGCAGGTGGCTAACAGATGGCCGGAGGCAGGAGAAAGCAACCGCAGAAGGCAGCAAATTTCCCCTCCAGAGTCGTCCTTCGACGTAGGAAAAAGCACACGAGAGGGAAGCTCGGCACCAATGGCGAAGAAGCTACAACCAAGCAGGATTCTTCGCTAGAGACAGCTCCCAGGTCCCTCAAAAATCCATTCTTTTCAGCTAAAATCACCCTCCACGATCCCAAATTAAGCACCGAGGCAATCAAAAGAAGCAAATTTCTCAAACCATCAGCCACCTCGCGATCGTTCCCAAGAGCATCGCCACCTCAAACATCTTCACCGAATCCACACTCAATCAAACAAAAAAAATCTGGTCTTTGTCGCACAACCTTCATTCCCAGCCCGGCATGAACGGCACAGAACCAAGTCACCAACCGCCGTCAATCACGGACCGCCGGAGTCCATTTCTTGGCGGACGCGCTGGCTGAGAACGGGAAGAAACGGCGAACGCTGACCTAGCTCGGGAAGGAGCAGCGCCATGACTGGGAAGAAACGCTGGCACGGGAGCACTGAAGGGAGCAGTAGCTGCAGCTAGCCTCGGCTCGATCCGGGGCGAGGTGGAGGACGGGTCACGGGCGGTGGCGTAGATCTGAGGAAGCAGTGGAGATTCCGGGGATTGGAAAACTCCCAACGCCAGTGCGAAGGATAACTGCGGGTCGCGCGGGTGATTTGGCGCGCTAGAGTGGAGGGAACGAGGGTTTTGGCGCGCGTGCTGGAGGGGATGGGGGATTTGGCGTGTGGGGAGCAATATTTTGGCACATCAGATCCACGGGAAAGGGGGAAGAAACGAAGGAACTCTGCGCAGTGCGGTTTCTTCATCGTTTCCATCGCCTGGGACTGTGTGAGGAGCCCGTTGCTTCTCGTTGCTAATTTAGGTAACGACTTCACTCTCTCTCTATGTTAATTGCGATGCCACGTTGGATTGTAGTCCTATCTGGCAAATAAGCAACGAAGATAGCAACTGCACTGCGAATGCTCTTAGAATGAGTTTCATGAATTTATAAAACCATTTCACTTAGTTCGATTACCTTTTTTCATATAAAAAGTAAGAAGCGCGACGGGGCTGCAGTCTCATATCTTGTTTTTCTACATAAGGGCACTTAATGGGGTTACTAAGCTTGTTACTAAGCTGATATGAAAGTTAATTAAAGTGGAAAGAGAAGAGGTTTGTTACTGGTCTAAGCAACGAGTATTTCATAGTATCCTATGCGATAGAAATGAAAGAAACGCGCGTTAGGGTGTCCATCTCTGTTACAAGTATGAAACAACCTACTTAATTTTAGTAACAGCTATAATAACAACCCATTGTAGTTCTAGTTTCTTATCTTATAATTAATGCACTCGGTAATAAGCTTAGTAATAACCTATTGGGAATGCCCTAGATAGTCACTGAAGTATGAAAGTCGGGTAGTTAATCTGAGTCATTTGACTAGTTAATACAACAGCTTTAACTTGAGTGTTTTTGGGGTGACATGTCCACATGACCATTTTGAATGATGGGGTACGACGTAGTAGCTCATGTGGCACATATTTGAATTATTTCTATTTAATTTCTAATCATCTTGGATCCACTGCCATACTAAAATATAATTTAAATCTAGATTTGAAGCGTGATACATGTAAAAACCGCAGATGTCTGCTGTGTGACCCAAATCAGCGGGTGTCTGATTGTCACCAAAACCACTCTTTTTGATTAGTGAAGGGATAATTCGTGTCCGATTTCATTGACTAATGGTGCTTTTGGCTGGAGGGAATGGATAGCATGGGGCTAAGGAAGTTAATTTCTTTGTTCGGTTAAACAACCTCTTTCTATTAAAAGGTTTTCGTCATAGATGCACGAATTCGCTGAGATGAAAGATAGATCAGACACGAAAATTTATTCTAATTTGAGCTCCTTAAAAAGAGATAGTAACCCTACTTCAGTAGTACTTGTGCGTTTGTGTTATTGCGATGAGATTGGATTTCAATGTTTGTCGATGCCGATCCCCTCCCTCTCCCTTGGGGGAGGCATTTATAGTCCAAGGTATACGAAGTCCTGGTCCTATACGACCTGAAAAAACCTATTCGGATAATATTGAATCATACCGGATTTACAGATATATTCTAAAAATATGCTAACTTGCGTCCTAGGAAACATCCATATTCAAAAGGTTTCGGGCTTTGAACACGAAAGAATTCTCGAGACGACATGACCATCAGGCTGACCATCCAGATACATCTCTTCAGGGTCATAATAACACATTTAACGGCCCATAAGCAAGGAGGTCTATAACCAATCGCCAAGGTATCAGTCCGAACATGCTATATTCGTCTTATCCTTCCTAGATACGCACCCCAGAGGTAAGTCGTTTATGGAATCAGCCGTGAGGGTATTTTATCCAATCCCATAGAAAGTAAGAGAAAATGGGAATTATCACTTAAGCGAAGGGTGTTCCTTCCCACTCACTTTTCACTCTCATTCTTCTTCCCATCCAGTGTCAAACACATCTTATCCTTTTTGTGTTTAGAGATTAATAGCATGTTTGGAGTGACTGAGCTAAATAAATAAAGTGGCTGAGCTAAATGTTAAGCTAGATTTTATGAGGTTCTTAAATCTGTTTCTTGAAGTTGGTCTGTCTTGTTTATATTATTTTTAAGAACTTTTATAGGTGATTTTATAATTAAAAAATTGGATTAAAAAATCTAAAATATTTAACTTTTCAATTTAAGCTTTAAGGAAGTCAAGACGAAACAACATTCGACACAGCAGCGTTGGAGTCATGTCATGTGCGGGGTGAAGTGGAAGGGTTTTATTACCTTGCAGGTTGCAACGAGCCAACGACACCGCACCCCACGCGAGGCGAGTGAAGTCCACACGCGCACCAAGTCACCAACCCATCCCCCTCTCTCACCACCGTTTCTCGCTCGCCCTCTTCTTCTTCCAGATTCTCTCCTCGCCGCGCTCCGCACCACGCCCGGGGAAGGAGCGGCGCTGCCGGTGCCCCAAGCCCTCGATCCCTGCCGCTCTCGTCGGCCGGGCCTCGCGGGTGCGAGGTGAGCTCCCCTTCCCTCACCCCGCGGCGTTTCTTTCTTGCTACTACTCCGTTCTTGGACCAAGAACCGCTCGCCGCCATTCGTCCCCGAGCCTCTCTTGTCTTCCCCCGGCGGAATGCTATTTGGGGCAGCGGGTAGCGGTGCGCGCCGGTGCGGTTGTCATGTCGGGAGGATTTGTTTGCCTTCCTGCAGATGTGGATCAGCTCAGCTCATCCCACGGGTCGGGACTTGGGAGTATGGGAAGGTGGTATCGATGCTTAGTGCAGCACAATCCACTAGTGGTTTCCTCGTTAGCTACTAGGATCGGTGTGTCTGGCTTCGTAGCTCAACTGCGGACACCGGAATCTTTCGAAGCTTCCAATGCTATCGTATTTGTCATGGCATCAAAATGGTGAAAGTGGCAATGGGATATAGGCATGGTGCTGAGAAGGTTCAGAGAGAAATTGCTACTCAAAATGTTTCTTTTAACAAAGAGCAGGCGTTCACCTCAGCTATCTATAGAGTTTCATACGTGCAACTGTCAGTAAATCCAAATCCAGGCACATCCATTCGAGGCATTTAGCTGAATGACACTCTTTAAAATTCGTAATTAGTTGTATGCCATCCTGGCCCACTTTCAGTGACACAGATGGTCCCATATGTCAGTCACACAAGAAAATTGGCATGCGAATTGAGTGTCATGTAGCTAATTATTCCCATTCAGTTGGTTGGAACCAATAACAGTGCTGCTTCACTATTGCCCATTTCTCAATTTCACAGTCCTGTCCTACCAGCGATTTTTATTTTGACCATAGGTGGTGTATCAAATATATAGGCTGACCGTCATGTGGACAAAGTGCAATCTTCATCATCTACTTACCCACAACAATGTACATCTTGTGCACAACTCAAATCTAGTTTTGTAGGTTGCAGTTGTGGTTCTACCCCTTCACTTCTTTTCTTTCTTTTATTTATGCATCAAACAGCAACAGCTGGGTCTAATGGTAGTATATATATAACGCATTTAGGAACCCATGCAATTGTTAGATGGAGCATCCAGAATATGTTTCCTGGAAACTACAGAGACATGTAGAAAACTAGACTGTATGAATAGATAGTATTTCTTGATGAGGACCTCCATGTATGATTTTATTTTCCTGTTTGCTTAAACATACTAAGTCATTTTCATAATGCAGTAGTTTATCAACACTATATAACTTTCATTTTGGTTAATTGCAGTTTCTGAGAATGCTTATCCGCGTTGATATCGGTTGACTCAAAAGTGTTGCATGATTGCCTGGAAATTCTGCTTTGGCTCCATAGATAGCTACCAATTTCTTCTATAAAGGGACACCAGCAAAGGTATATATTTCTGAGTTCTCATATTACCCATGGCAATGCATAGTTTTATATTGCTTATATGTTGTATGCTGATGATTTAGAGCTCACCATCTACATCTATGACTATTTTATTCGCCTGACACTTCTGATCTCTTTGATTTCTAGTGACTTATGGGTGGATTTTGCTGCTGCCTTTGCACGGAAGATTTTGAGGAGTATGCCCATCCAAACAACGTTGTCTATAGGCAATGCATATGCCTTAGGCATTTCTTCCACAACATTTTTAGTGGGGTATGTTAGCACATGAAAGAGTCAGTATTCTGCAGTATATCTCAACCAGCTGATCCAAAATGTCACCACTTATACCTGCAGATATTATGAGTTAATATTACCATACAGCTTCATATTTTAGCATGTTGATGTAATGGTTTATTCTTCTTGACTATGCTGGTAAAAGATCAAAAAATTATACAAATTGACATGTAAATGTTCAACAATCACATATACTATATTTTTCTGTGCTAGGATATTTTGTGTGGCTGACCCGAGACACCATGTATATTTCATGGCAATTACCACAGTGCTAGGCTGCTAGCTTTCATTTACCGTTTTTTTGTAGTATGAGATGGTATCACTGATGTATTTTGGATTGAAAAATAACAGCAATGAACATCTGGGTATCAAAACATTGCTGAAGAGCCAACAATAGTAGAGATGTAGCTTGTCCTCTACCTTGCAAAAATTTTGATAGTCTATGGACATTCTTTGAAGTTTGAACATTTTGTGGTACATCATAGATCCAATATCAAACCTGTAACAAATTCGTCTCCTGTCACCCCCACAAAAAAAATAATTTTCAGGATAAGATACATCCATTTTCACCGTGAAACATTTGATTCTAACTCTTATTTCTTTTTTTCCTTTATACATGCAGTATACTGCAACATTCCAGAGGCTTGAGTCTAGGCCAAGCAACCCAGCTCAAGGAGTTGCTCCACTGGCATCCACTAATCCAATTACCAATATAACTGACAGTTCGTTCTCTGAAACCTATCACCTTGTTTCTAGACCACCCCCGTATGATACTGATCCTAGGTATGCCCGAGTTCAAAGAGAGGGATTGGTATCAAGGCGTGAAAAGTCTATAAATCTTACACAAGAAGAGTCAACGGCTCTTAGACGAAATGGCAGCAGCTCTGGTGTTGAACATTTAGCTGCTCAAAAGAAATGGAACAGCACTGAGCCTGAGGGTGAACAAAAAGTTCATCGCTCTGAATCAACTAAGAGTTTATCTGCAAAAGCATATAACAGCGGTTATGCTGCTGTCACTTTAGAAGATGAAGATGTATGCCCTACTTGTCTGGAAGGTTAGCTTGCATATAACTTTGTCCAGTAAGTATACAGCATTTCTTGGTGTATGAACATTTTCTCACTGCTCGATTACATTGAACTCGTGCAGAATACACTCCGGACAATCCAAAGATTATAGCTAAGTGCTCCCATCATTTTCATCTAAGTTGCATTTATGAATGGATGGAGAGAAGTGATACTTGTCCAATTTGCGGGAAGGTATGGCATTTCACACTTTCAGTTTTCACATTTCAAGCAAAGAGAGATCATCATTGCTAACTTGATAATCTCTTTTCACCCATGCTCGACTATGATCAATTCCTAAGAAATGTTACTCTGTTTTTATTTCCTGCACATCTGATAGATGTTCTTCAATCTGATGACATGGCAGGAAATGGAGTTTTGCGAGAGCCCATGAGAGATTGTGATGCACATCAGGCAAGGAGAAGGGAAATAGGTCTGCAGTTTGGGATGAGTGTGGGATGCTGAAGTCTGTAAATAATACTTCGCTCTTCAAATAGGTCTCTTTCTTGGAGATCAATTTTCTTAAGTGTATTGTAATCATGATCTACTAAAAACTCGTGCTGGAATTTGTTTGTCCAATATCTGAACATATTTTTGAATGGCGGTTCAAAAGTTGATACAAATTCATATACCAACCTGTTTCTCTTGCTTTGCTCATCAGCTCATGGGTGACTAATGGTGATTTACTGGTGATGGCTGTATGCTCGTAGCCAGCCTCATTAAGCATTTCACCCTAGACATTTAATGTGATAAGTGAAAGGAATCGATATGGCTTACCTATAGTACAAAATGTTATTCACCGTAGGTATTCAATGTGATGAGTAAATTGCTACATATGCCTGATTGCAGCCGCGTCACATGACACTTTGCCAGTCAGTTTTTTTTCCAAATGTGATATTTATCTGTGGCCGCTCTATTTCTGTTCTAAAATAAGGTTAGGATAGAGTTATGAACAGTTAAAAAATAGTATTGAGACTAAAATATGATATAGAGATATAAGATAGGGTAAGAATACAAATAGCGTTGTGTTAAGAAAATAGGGTCATCCGGTCCAGGATTGTGCATGGCCGCCTCACCAGAATCGGATAATTTGGCAAGATAAAGAGTGGCAAGATAAGAGCGCAGCCTCTTGTCTTTGGTATAGCAATATGCGTAGTAATCTGTGAGTGGAATGGCAGAGAACGGTAGCGAAAACACTGCAGTATTTGTACTGTAACAAACAGCAATATCAAACATCTTTCCACTGTGACAAGTTACTGTTCATCACTGTAACTACAGTGACCTATGAGACGAAGAACATAGGAATACAAATGCAGAGGATACAAATCCCAGACTAACTTGCTCAGAACAATTTACGAGAAAGTGCACTGCCATTGCAAGCTATAAGTAACACAATAAAAGCCATGCATGCCTAGAATACAAAGCTGACACGGAAAATAAGCGCAATACCATACAAAACTAAGGGAGGAAAGCCAGCAAGCTAGCATTTTATTTAGTAATCGTTCACTTGTTGTTGCCGGTGCCAAACCAATCCAATTATTTTCGCACCTACAGATTCACAGCCTTGAGGGCGTTGCCCTTCTCCTGCAAGCTCACAAGCAGGCTGTCGAAGCTCTTCTTGAAGGAGTCCACACCTTCCAGCTCCAGTTGCTTCCCAACCTCATCCCAATCGATACCAAGCTTCTCCAGGGCACTGTATACGCCTTCAGCATCTGAAACATTTGCATCAATTGTCCTTGCAACTGTGCCGTGGTCAATGAATGCCTGCAAAGCTTGGTCAGGCATTGTCGAAACCTGAAAGTGCAACGAGTCAAAAATGGCATTTGCTCGAAAATTGCCAGTCTCTGCAAATGAAGAGACTGTTGATGTATAATTGAAGGAAAGTTGTTGTGGAAATTCACCGTATCAGGTCCGATGAGAGGATCCACGTAAAGAGTGTCAGGATAAGCAGGGTTCTTCACACCAGTGGATGCCCACAACAATCGCTGCTTCTTGGCACCTTTCTTGGCCAAAGCCTCCCACCTTGGGCCAGAGAATTTCTTCTGGTAGAGTTGATTTGCTAGCTTCGCCTGTGCTACAGCAGCCTGGCAGAATAGAGGGTTGTCATCATTCAGAGCTTAGTTTGCTAGTTTAAAACACCCTACTATTAGGAGGCAGGTAGTTCTGATAGTATTTACCTTTCCCCTCAGGGCAAGCGCCTCAGGCGTTCCAATCTTCTCGAGCAGTTTGTCAATAAGCGTGTCAACTCGGCTGACAAAGAAGGACGCTACACTGGTGACTCGGGATAAGTCACTCAAACCAGAAGCCTCAAGCCCATCAAGGTAAGCATCAATCACAGCCTCATATCTTGCAATTGAAAAGATAAGCTGCAGCAACAGCAGTGAACATGAATCAATAAGCTCAGTATCAAGGGATATGAACAGACAGTTCTACCATAACAACATCACTAGCGGTCAAATATACAAATAGCACAGATGATAGATTGAAAAAAACAATGGCAAAACCAGAGCTCAGCACTTACTGTAACATTGACACTAATGCCATTTGCTATGACTTCACGGATAGAAGGGACGCATTCTGCAGTGGCAGGGATCTTAATGTAGACATTGGGGCGGTTGACCACTTTGTGTAACCACTTTGCAGCTTCAATAGTTTCTTGAGTGTCATTTGCCAGCCTAGGAGACACCTCCACGGAAACATACCCATCAGCTCCATTGGTCTCGTTGTAGATGGGCTCAAAAAGTTTGCACGCGTCTTGAATGTCCTTTATGACGAGTTCCCAGTAAGCGTTCTCTGCATCTTTCCCTGCTGATATAAGCTGTTTGAATTGCTCATCGTACGCATTGGATGATGAGATGGCCTTCTGGAAGATCTGTGTTGTGTTGTAGACAGTGTCAGCAGTGAAAATTCATGGGTGATCATACAACGTGCAGGAAAAAAAGGTGGAGATGGAGGATTACTGTTGGGTTGCTGGTGACTCCACGAACACCGCTGGCGATAAAGGGCAGCAAATCAGTGACAGGACGGCAGAGGTTATCATACCACGGGGACTGACCCTGGAGCTCATAGAGGTCATGGAGCGTTGTCTTCTTTGTTGGAGCACCATTCCCGTTGTTGGCAGAAGCCATCGCGCTGAAAGTCACATTTCACCAAGCACAAAAATAATGTCAGGTCGACATATTTGCTGTATAACATACACAAACACAGAAAAGAACATTTTTGTTATTAATGAGCATAACATTTTTTTTTATTATTAGTGAGCATGAGAACCCCCAACTACAAATGTTGTGCATATACACTAGGAGGTGGCTTCTCCTATAATAATAGAAACAAAAGCTTTAGTGCCCTAGCCCTTGACGAGAAGTGATGGAAAAGTGATGGAAGAGATGAGCTTGATATTCTACATATCAAGTGAGGAAGGCCGAAAACTCGAGATATGAGACCGAATTTACTTGTAAGCTAGAAAGAGTCGTGCTACTTCCGCAGCCTCTCCCTTGCTGCTGCTAAGAGCTGGGGCAGCAAGCCGGAAGAAGCCAGAAGCTGCGCGTGCACTCGCGCATAGCCTTACCAACCCCTCGCGCCCAAATACATCCAACTAATGATGGATCCCGCACAGTGACAAGAGGCGTCTCGATCGTGTCGACCGAGATGGTTCGGGAGACTCGCCGATGCCGACCCAATCGTCCCAGGCCTCCGACGAGGCCGCGGGATCCGAGCATCCCGCCACATCCGGCGTCGCGCCGGCCCACGCATCTACGCGGCAGAGCAGCGTCGCACCGGCGATCCAACCCAAACGAGAGCTGATAAACTCGCACCAAGCCAAGGATCAGCAGCTCTAATCTGGCGAAACCAACCTCACCGGCGGATGGCGCGCTCGCTTCAACGAAACCACCAATCTAATTTTTCCGAGGAAAGAAAAAACAACAGAAGGAAAGCGGCGATCTTTCTCACTGACATGACGGGGCTCCTGGCGCGGCCGGCGAGGGAGACGCGGACCCGGCGGGGGGAGGGCGCGAAGGTGAGGGCGGCGGATCGGAGGGCCGCCAGCGGGGGCGGCGCCGCCGCCGCCGCCGGCCTGGGAGCGGCGAGCCTGGACACGGTGCCGGCCATCGCTTTCGCCGCCGCGGAGTTGGTGGGGGAGGAGATTGGGGAGGTCGGCCACTCACGGGGGGTTGTTCAGAGGTTTTGTAGAGCCGATCCCCTCCCGTTCGTCGCCATCGATACCGATAGATAAATACACGCCTGTTTCGTCGCGTTCTCCTGCCGATTTTTTGCGGCTGGGCCCCTTAACTTCCCACGTATTTCTGATGTGTATTCTACGCTCAGAGATTCTCGCGTCAAACACGGCAGGAGGCAGCCGTGCAGGCGTGCAGCGTTTCGACGCCGCGGTGTTTACTTATACAACATGTTCTTTTCAGGTTTGACCCGAAGTTTCCTGAGCTAGCGCATGATCTGTGTTGTACACGACATGTTTCATATACAGAAAGCTAGACCATCTCATATATATTATCACAATAATATTTATTATATAGTAGAGAAATACATAATGGCTCAGTTTAAATAGATCAGGTGGGCCAAATATTACAATAACAAAATGGATCTCTTATCAGAGTTTAACATGCGGAAACGAAAATAGGTTAAAGTTGGGTCTCTCGGCTACGTCTATGTCCCAATTAGGCAAGCGACTAGAATCTCGTCTAACACCTATCCTAATCACCAGCATCCAGGTCTTCCACATTGTCGTAGCAGTTATATGGATCATCATCCTCTTCTCCATTGTCTAAAAGAGTGAGTGTGTACGAAGATAAGTGTGCAATAAAACCTCACTTGCGAGTCAACACCCTACCTAATACATTTTAATGATACAAACCTTTTGGTGGGGCTGGGGATATTTTATTTGCGTAGCATAGAATTGCAATAAATTACAGCTAGAAATTCTTATGACTTAGTCAGTCTGTTATAAACCAAATACTAGAGGTTGAGATTTTGTTCAACATGTTGATAATGTCAAAAAGAGTCCAAATCTTATCATGTCACCTAAAACCAAGCCACAGACTACACAATCCAAATCTTATTGTGTCACCAAGACCAAACCACGGACCATTCAGTCAAAATCTACCTAGTCACCAAGAGCATAATCCAAAAATTCAGCATATCACCGTTCCCACAAAATACGGTGTATTGGAAAAGGTTATACCACTATTCAGCAAGACCCAGTGGTTAACAAGACCACTATCATCATTCACCTAGACCCAGTGACTAGTGAATAACACCACCACTCGCTATCCAAAATTACACCATCGTTCGGGTTTGTAAATACAAAAAATCATCCCACTGGAAAAAAATATACAAACACACATAGCCAGCCACGAAGGTTCTAATCCACTGTCACCCAGATCATACCACCAAGGTTCTATAATACCATCATGTTCTATTTCCAAGAGTGTGAATAAATGTCTAGTAGATTAATAGTCCACTGATTCGGGGTAAGAGGACCCCCAGATAAAAGATTGATTAAACCTAAGCATGTATAAACAAATTTTACCAAAGACTTAAGAGTCCAAATTTTATTTAACAATTAATCTAGGGTGATCAAAGGACCTGATATTCAAAGCAATCAAAGCACGGTAATAAAAGTAATTCAAGAAATAAGGCATGTATACAACATGATTAAAGGAACAAGGCATAACTATCTTTAACAATTAAATACTTGTGAAATATAATAGAGCATTCATTTTGATATTTAAAGCAAAGTAACTTTTATAAAAATGGGTGAAGTATGAACTAGAGATGTTAATTTGTATAGATTGTGTGTGTCCAAACCTGTGCCATGATCTTCTCGCTGTTCTCCTGAAACTTCAGGATCTACCGTGAAATTCAGACAATACAGATAAACACCATGGTATGCCAGAAACATGATGCATGAGATGCAATCGTGTCTAATCACGTCGGGTGACTCTTCGCACCGAGGCTATCCTAACGATTATCTATAATCTTAATGTACTTATCAAGAAAGTTCCGTGAAAATTCTCGATAAACGTGCTAAAGTATTTTATGCATGTACTTGGACCTAAATACCCTTAAATAGGCTCCCAGTAATTTAAATTACAAGATTATATATTAAAATATCCATCCAAGCATTTTTAAAATTAAATATTATCCCTAGGAGGGGTTTTGCATTTTTATTAAGTTCTCTACCGCTAACATATATGGTTTAACATTTTTCTTAAGTCAAATACTATTATTAATAAATAGAATACAATTTCTAAAATTTCTTTATATAAGAAAATACTAACAGAGGGCTTATTTTATTTTTAAAGGGTAAAATATTAATACCACGTGTCATATTATATTTTTACCAAGACCAGACCAATATCTAGTATTTTGTAGAATTTTCCATAATTTTTAAAGGACAAAATCTAATTTAAATGAACGGATAAGCATTTATTGATTATTCTATAAAAATAAAAAGGCTAAAACAGAGCTGTAAAGATGTTTATAGGGATACATAACACATGAATATGCAAGATTATATTTTTAGTAAATCCAGCATATCAACTAGTATTTATCACAATTTTTGGAAGTCTCTAACTATTTATAGAAAATCATTTTTATTAACTAGAGTTATTTAAATAGATAAAGGCTGAAAAATCTTTTAAACAGTAATGGGCCGAAACTAATAATGTGCAAGTCGGCTTGATAAGACTTTGGCCTACAAAGGCCTACGAGAGGCCAGCCCCAAGAGGCACACAGTGGGTCTGCGGGCCCACATGTCAGTGACTTACCGTAATTACGCGGGAGATCAGTCTTGTTTAAAACCCGGTGGATCCTACATGTCAGTGACTCATATAGTTTAAATCGATTTAATTAGATTTATTAAAAACTGGGGGGTCCACCGGTAAGTGACACATTTGTGCACAGTGAATCAGTGCCATAACGTCATGTCTTCTTCCTCCGGTGGAGCACGTGGCCGCAGGAAAGATCAATGGCTCACCGGCATTACAGGGCATGTCAAGGGGAGTTCTTTGGCTCTATAGAACCAGGGTGATCTCGTACACCCATGGGTACAAGTGGCATGGCCGAAGGTGGCCGGACACAATGGCGCCATGGGCGGTGGTGGCGGCGGGTTTGGGTTGACCTGGCGGCGGTCTTTCGCTTCGAGCCATGCTGTTTTAGCGCACATGTGAGCATGCACGAGAGTAGTGGGAGCTCACCGAGCGGTCTAGGAGGTCGGAGAAGGGCTGGACGATGCTGGCGGCGTGGAGGTGGGCGACGACTGAAACAGGGACAGCGGCGGCAGGGAACTCCGTGGCTCCTGGTCAAGAAACGTGTCATGGGCGTGTACACCATGGGTCATAAAAGCTATGGACGAGAGCAATTGGCCGGAGACTTACCGAGGCGATCAGGCGGTGAAAAGGGGTGAAAATGCTAGCGGCGAGAAAACTTCGGCTCTAGGGACCGATGGTCTTAGGTCGATTATTTGGAAGACATTGGAGGGGAGGAGGAGTGCTTTTTTTAGGTAGCTTGCACCGGTCGAGAGGTGCACCAGAGCAAGAGAGGTGTTGCCAGAGTGAGGTGGCAGAGGAAAATGAAGTAGGACGAAGGGAGCGGGAGCAACTCCGGCTTTTATAGCCACGAGCTAGCTTGCGGAAGGGTCGAGGAATGCCATGGAGGCTTCTCCAAGGTCCATGATTCAAATAAGCAAAACTATTGGTTCTGTTTTGTGCAGGGTCGCCGATACTCCTCGGTACCCTCTTGTCTAGGAGCTGGTACAGAAAGCGAGAGAGAGGTTGTGGGGAGAGAGGGCGGCGTCGAGTACATCTCGTGGGGTAGAAGGGCTCGTCCTTGATGGTGATAAACAAAGGGGTGTCGAGGCTCCACCAATGGATCTCGTTCCTTCGAGGGGAAGGTCACAGGATGATGACGGCAACACAAGATGGCTCCAGTGCTTGTACTCCGGCAATGGCGTGAATGGTTGGATGGGGAACGGTGTGGCAGCATGGTGATCATTCGATTGGCACGACGTTGGGGCGCTAGGGTGCGGGACCGGGCGTGGCTTGGGCAGTGCGAGTCTGTGGTAGCGCGCCTAGGTTGGGGGAGCAATGGCGGTGGCGCTAGAGGGCTGCTCTAGCCCGAGTTAGAGGAATAGAGAAAGGGGAGAAGGAAAGCAGGGAGGAAGAGGCAGTTGACATGTTGCCACTGCTGCTTCTAGGCCTTGCTGGTTTGCAATGGGCCGAGAGAAGGAGGAGTCGATTGGGCCAAAAGCCTAGAAGGGGTACAAAGCCAATAGGGCTAGGCCCAGAGGCAAAGCTATAATTACAGTTAGATATTCAAATTTGAAGTCAAATTTGAATTGGACAATTGGGTACTAGACAAGGAAAAGATAGATTAGGGGTTAAGCTATATATTTCCCCTCCTAAAAGTAAATTAGAAAACCAAACATAGTTAGGTTACTATTTATAAAGAGAAAATACCATTCATGGTTTGAAAACAGACATTCTAAAATACATTTAGTTTACTATTCATAGTCTGAAAATAGGTACTACATTTACTTAGATGTAGTACAAGATGTTTGAAGGTAGTTTATCCATTCAAGTTTGGAAATATAAAAATACATGCTTGTGCACACACACACACAATATATATATATATATATATATATATATATATATATATATATATATATATAGAGAGAGAGAGAGAGAGAGAGAGAGAGTATGACTATGGTCAGCCCCGTCAGCCGCGGCATTTTTTGCAAAATCGGTGATCGAATTCGATGATCCGAACCGACCATCTCCTTCGCCTCGCTGAAATCTCACTACCGACAAAATTTTACATTTTTTTGATTTTTTTACTATTTGTTTCGTATTTTATATATATAAAAGGATTTGAAAATAGTTCATTCTATTCACGGTATGTTTTTCAAATTTTGAAAATATGATCTTTGTACAAGATATACAAAGTGTAGGTTTAGAAATACAAAAATGGTCACTTGTAGGTTTTGGAATAGTGCTTAAGGTTGAGAAGATATGAATTGTCAAGATCTTATGAAAATAAGCATTTATTTTAGATTTTCAAAATACCAAGTTTAACAAAAGGTTTTGTTATGCAAATTCATTTTCCCATTCCCAAAAGTTTAGAAAATAACAATGCATTGCATTTTATATATAGAGAATGCACATGCAATCATCATTAGTTTAGAAAAAAGTTGAAAAGTAGCAATGCATAGCAATTGCTTTAAAACATGAACATGCCATGTAGCAAAACCTATAAAATGTCAAAATAAGATTTTGAATGTTACACTATTTTCAAGAAACCAATGTATTTTAAAATTATAGGGTTTTAGAGCTAAACCTCAATGTATAGTGCAAAACATTCCATTTAAATCACATAATTGTATTATTTTTAAGATTTTCAAAATTTTTAACAAATCCTAAAATTGGGATGTCACATAATGGTAGAATTGTTAAAATTTTGAACTCCGGGGACTTTAAGAAATTAGAGCATTTGGTTGGTTTAGCTTTAAGAGGGTATTCAAGATTTTCAAGGTACCTCACATACACCTGACATACATGTGAACAAGAGCTATAAGGAGAGTCTGAGCATGCTCCGCAGAGTTTTTTTTTTAAAAAAAATCTCAAAGTTACAAGTGCAACGTTTTTAAATCCGGCTCTGATTTCAGCTTTTCGAAGCCATTGTTATAACTAGTCAAAGTTTAGTTTCAGCATTAGATACTTTTAACACCAGATAACACCCTCCTAGTGCTTGTTTAAGGAAACGGTTATACCCTGTATGGGAAAAAAAACAGAACGTCACATACATGTGAACATGGCAGCTTCTAGTATGTGATACCTTGGATACACGATTGCAATGTCTCATAGGACGCAGGCAGCATACGGTAACCAAACCGTCTTCTTTCTCCCTGAAAATGACACCAGGTAGGGTAGCAACCAGCTACCATGGACAATGGTAGGTGCAATGGGAGATCTGAGATGGAATGAAAAGGGAGAGCTACTCCCTTGCCTGAATCCAAACAAAATCCACCTTGTTTGACAGAGAAGGATGTGCCAAGGAAACACGAGAATGGGTTGGTGGCCTTCTTGATGGTTGTTAGGCTATATTAAAGTAGATTTCAACGAATTTTAAGGGCCTATTTGAGGAATTTCAAAAAGAAAAAAATTGAGGAATATCCTAAGATAATATTCCTAGTAGCAAGGAGGGATACGTATGATTCGGAGGCGGTTTCAATTCAAACTCTCTCTTATCCCTATATATTTAATCTGAAAATTCATATGTGAGGCAATCAATGTATCTTTTGAACAATTCCTATGTTTTTGTACTTTTGTTTCCTATGATACTCGGCGTGACGTGATAATCCAATTCTTATTTTTCCGTTACAACTTTTTTTAAACACCCGATAAATCAAATATCTTAAGCCCTCGATTTACCTGAGGAGGAAGCCCGTGAGCGGGCACTCTATAATCAGGAAGTCGAGAACCAGCTAAAGCTGCTTCCCAGACTCCTTTACATACCTCAAAAAAGGTTCGACACGCAGATAAGATGTTTCTTTTTCCCCCCAGAAGGTAAGGTGAACCTTCATGTTACAAGTTATGATCGGAAAAGGATCATCATTTTTTACATGCAGCAAATAACATCTGATATCATGATATCATAGTTTCACAAAAACCCACCCCTGTCAAATTTTTAGCTACTCTGACGACCAGGACCCACTTGCAAGTTGATGTAGCGCTCGAGAGGCTATCCAACCTGGCAGGTGGCGGCTAACAATAACATGGATCCTGGGGGACATATACTACGTACAGATACCAGGCATATCGTTATCAGCGTACAAACGACCAAACAAACCAAAATCACTCGCCCTTGATTTAGCGTATTTAGTGCGCTAGATATTTATTTCTCGTTATTTGCCCACCTGGAAAATATCCTCCAGGGAAGGAAGACAAAACAGAACAAGCATGAAGCATGGAAGCTTGTATAGTTGCAGCCAGGTCCCTGGCATTCCCCGTATTAACGCGTGAGGTTGTGCCGAAGCAATCAGGAACGTAGCGTGATGCAAATGCAAGCAACGAAACGGCCCTTGGGCACGACGAAAAGTCCAATGAAGAGCTGGAGTTTTATTGCTGCTGGCTGCTACCCAGGCGGGGCGAACCAAAACCGGGTATTTTTTTTTTATAGTTTTGAACTGCACCGAGCACGTGAATTCTTCATGTGGCAGTGCATTCGCAGCTAAACAAACTCATGTTCAAATTCTGGACCCCATACGTACATGGACTTCCGGTGTTCTACCGATTCGCCGAGGGGCATCTCCACCTGTTTGTCCCTATCACTATTCATATGCTATCTCACAAATAAGGCTACCATATCCCTAATTATCTTCTCCAACAGTAGTTCCATCACCATTCCTACTCTCTACTTTCAATATTCACAGCCCCATCACTATTTGGTATAGTGATGAGGCATCCCATTTGGGTACATTGGTGGAGATGCCTGAAGAAGACACTTTTATTTCGAGTTTACTGTTATACCGGAGTATTATATTACCATAAGCTCATAGACTATCAAGTTGCTCACGCTGCGGAGTTGATATCAATCGGTCATTGAATTGTTCGAGACTTCAGTTCATGAACCACCGGTTCAAGGCCAAGCCCACCGGTTTTTCTCCCCTCTAACTTCATAGCTACATTGGGCTCTAGCTTCCTCCCTCCCTCACTCGCAGCCCACATGCATGCGGCCCAAGCCTACCCTGATCTCCCCAAATCACCAACCAACCCCACCCCACCAGCCTGCACTCTGCAGTCTCCTCCCCACTCCTGCCACCACTAACCCTAAACTAGCACTGCCTCACCTCTCTCCTCCCCCTCACGCCTGCCCCGTGCGGTCGTTGTCGACAATTTGTGTCGGCAATATACTTTATAGGGCTATGCGTAAGACCGAAACTCGATGGTAACACAGGAGACAGATTTATATAGGTTCGGGCCCTCGAGGTGAGGTAATACCCTACTCCTATGTTCGTGGATTGTATTGGGGTTGATCTCGATGGATCAATGTTGAGGATGGCTATAGATCGATGTGATCTCTCCTATCGATGTGATCCCGGATGTTCTACCATACCGAACTAGGGGCCCCTGCCTCCCTTTATATAGTGGAGAGAGGTAGGGTTACAAATAAGTATCCTAATTGGTTATGGAAACTAGGGATAGAGATAGGAAGTCTATCTCTATCCTTTCTTACCGAGTACGTAATGTATCGGATTACAACTGTGCCTTCCTTGTGATACAAGTCGGGTCTTCATGCGGAGCATGCCCGTCTTCTAGAAGGTAGGCGTGACCCTGCTCCGTGAGGTGGTCCGCCTAATTTGTCTCTGTGAGATACCCGGGGACCATGTTATCCACAGTAGCCCCCCGAGTGCTTTACAGCCGAGTGCTCCATTTGGCATGCAAGGAGGCTGTGAAGGGCTCAAGAGAGCTTTGCAGGTTGAAATCTCCGAGTGACTCCCAGCCCAATTTCTTGGAGTCCTGGAAGTCGGCGCGATGGTTGGCGTCGCGGCATGAGTAGAATGTCGACGCAACTGTCCTCAGCGCAATGTGAGAAGCTGACGTAGTAAATCGGCGTGGCTGTCCTCGGCGCAATGCGCGAGAAGCCGGCGTAGTAAGTCGGCGCAGTTGTTCTCAGCGCAGTGCGCGAGAAGCCGCAAGTTGGGGTGGCCATCCTCGTCTTTGCCGGAGCAGCGAGTCGGCGTAGGGAGTCGGCGTGGCTATGCTCGGCGCAGTGCACGAGAAGACGAACCGTAGTTTGCGCTCGGGGCGCTAGCGTAGGCATGCAACCGAGCCATATAACGTACTCAGGGTGCTGGCGTAGGCGTGCAGCCGTACCGGAGTTGGCGTAGGCGTGGAGCCATGCCGTAGATTGCGCTCGGGGCGCGGGTGGTGACACGTAACTATGCCATGGTCGGTGCTTATAGCGTAAACACTTCCTTGAACCCCTGTAACGTGTACATATAGGATTTAGGCAGTATCTGAATATAAAAACATTTGGTCGGATATAAAATCCGACTATCTTTATGTGCGAAATAGCTATTTTTATTTTTCTTACTTGATGATTTTTGTTAGTCCGAGTGATTTTTCTTCCTTTTGTTATGCACTCTGCCCGACTAGTCTAGCCCCCGAGCGTAGGGAGTTGGCACATGGCTTTTTATCCCAGGCACGCGTTTGGGTGACGCAGAGTTCGCCGTGTTATGGGTTCAGAGCTTCACTACTCAGAATTATAGCGTACTCGGATCTCACTTAAATCACTAAGTAACAAAAGCAAAAAATAATTATAAAAAAGATGGGTGCACACAATTATGTGTAGCCCCCGACTTACTGCTTAGTTGGAATTCAACTAAGTAGCAAGTCAAGAAATAACTACGAAAAAGATGGGTGCACGCAAGTGCACACAATTATGTGTAACCCCCGACTTACTGCTTAATTGGAATTCAACTAAGTAGCAAGTCAAGAAATAACACGAGTTTATATGTGAAAAGATTATGATGATGAAAAACTTAGCTGCTTTGCTGACGATGATGTCGTCCTTGCTTTAGAGCTTTTAGCCCCCGGACGTATCACCTTATAGGCTTGAAACGCAGACGTGGACTTGTAGTCGTGCCGAAGCCGAAGTTTGCTTCGGAACCTTGGCGTTGGCGTGGAGCCGTCTTGCGAGTTAGCGAGGCATGCAAACGAGCCGTTTGATGCACTCGGTGCGGCGTAAGCATCTGGCCGTCTTGAAAATTCTTCTTCGAAGCGCCGGCGTTAGCGTGAAGTCGTCTGCCGAAGTTGGCGAGGCATCAATGAGCCGTATGATGCACTCGGTATCTTGGCGTGAAGCGTGCGGCCGTGCCAAAGGTTGCGCCGAGGCGCCTGGCGTTAGCGTGAAGCCGTCTTGCCGAGTTGGCGTGAAGCATGCACCAGCCGTATGATGCACTCGGGATCTTTGGCGTAGGCGTGCGGCCGTCTTGAAAGGTTGCTTCGAAGCGCTGGCGTTAGCGTGGCCGTCTTGCCGAGTTAGCGTAGGCATGCACCGAGCCGTATGATGCACTCCGGTCTTTGGCGTGAACATGCGGCCGTGCAAAGGTTGCGCTTCGGAGCGCTGGCGTTGGCGTAAAGCCGTGTCGAGTTGACGTAGGCATGCAGCCGAGTCGTATGATGCACTCGAGTCTTTGGCGTAGATGTGCGGCCGTGCGAAGGTTCTTGCGACAGACGGCTGGCGTTGGCGTAAAGCCGTGCCGAGTTGACGTAGGCGGGCAGCCGAGCCGTATGATGCACTCGGTCTTTGGCGTGAGACGTCTTGGCCGTGCGAAGGTTGCATTACAGTGGTACTGGCGCTGGCGTTAGCGTAAAGTCAGGCCGAGTTGGGAGACCCATTCGAATCTCTTTTTCTTGCGGTATCCGGACCAAGTATATTAATCGGCAATTGACCCCGGAGGGTATACCGGTATATGGCGGTACCCGGCCCAGTGTGTCGGATCCGGCTTGTGGCTCACGGAGAGCGTACCAAGGGCTTAGCCGAGTGGTCATCTCGAAACCCGTTCGCGATATCCGATTCTGACTCATGCAGTAACCGGCAATTGGCCTGACATAAGGCAACAATTGACCTAGCATGAGGCATATCACAGGAATAGGTTTAACCGAGTGCACTCATAACCAATGGTGTAGGGCAAGCAGCTCAATGAGCGTATCCTCGGAACCCGAACCCTTAATAGCTTTCAGCATCTGATTCCACGTGGTGGTCATCGGCTAGTGGCTAACATGAGGCATGCTTACTAACTGTATTGTTTTTGCGGATGGCGCGTAAGAGCGCACAATGGGTACGCCGACGTGAGAGCTCTTGGCCTCGTGCCGACCCCTGACCGCTCTCGACGGATGGCGTTGGCGTGAAGCCGTCCGAGTTAGCGAGACATGCGGCGAGCCATATAATGCACTCGGTCTTTGGCGTAAGCGTCTTGGCCGTCTTAGAAGGTTGCTTCGAAGCTGGCGTTGGCGCGGAGCCGTGCCGGGTTGACGTAGGCATGCAGCCGAGCCGTATAATACACTCGGGGTACTGACGTAGGCGTGTAGCCATCCCATAAAAACCATCTCGCATTATCCTGCATTGTACCCTGTGGAGACAATGAAAAACACGAGTAGTAGAGAAAAAATGGATTGTAAAGCAATATGCATGATGTCAAATTGTCGTCCTTTTATCTTTCCCGTATTGATTTACGCTTCTCCGAGTATGTTTAATTCATTTTGTTAAGCACTCCGCCTAGCTCATCAAGTCTCTTAGCGTTAGGAGTTGGCGCGGAGCTCTGTCTCCGAACACGCGTTAGGAAAACCAAATTTTGCATAGGAATCAGAGTTTCACTACTCAGAATGTGTGACACTCGGAATTAGTAAAAGTCAACATGGAAAAGAACAAAAGAAACTCGAAAAGAGATGTTATCTTTCTGTGATTGAATCTGTATTTTGTCCGAGTAGATTAGATCCTTTTACTAAGCACTCTGCCAAGCGCATCAAGTTTCTTAGCGTTAGGAGTTGGCGTGGAGCTCTGTCTCCAACAACGCAATCGGGAAGTATGAGTGTTACATGAAGACAAGAGTTTCGTTACTCGGAACAACCAATACTTAGGCTCAACAAAAATTCAAAAAGAAAGATAACGATTGGGTGCAGATTGCACCTAATTAGGTGTAGCCCCCGACTTACTGGCTAGTCGGAATCCGACAAATCAATCTCAATAAAAGAGAAGAAAGGGGTGCGCGATTGCGCATCTAATTAGGTGTAGCCCCCGGCTTACTGCTTAGTTGGATACCAACTAAGTAGCAAGTCAGGAGATAAATTATAATGATGTAATTGAGTATGAAAATAGACAACTTAGTTTGTTGATCGTAATGGTTCTCACTTGAGTGAACGAGCCCCGGCATGTCACCTTGTCGTGGCCGTCCTCGGCGTCGTCTTGTGAAGCCGTATGAAGAAGTCGTGTGGTTGTCTCGGCGTTGTGATAGCCGAAATTTTCCATAAAAATTTTTCGCAAGATCAAATACATGAAAATTCACGAACACTATCTACACTTCCAAATCCTTCTTAAGATCCCAAACTACCCTTTTTAAAATTTCCCTAAATTTATAATTTTAAAAGGCCACATGTCATATAGAAAAGAAACTTTATCCATTTTTATAAAGAAGATCCTTAATAATATACAACCTATTATTTCATATTTCTATTTTATGAACTCTTAGAAACCAAAACCACATTTTGACCTATTTTTTTAATATTTCATACGATGAATAGTGTTTTCGTATAATGAATAGTGTTTTCAATACCCTCTGTTTCAAAAATTCAACTTTCTATTCATTTTAACCATTTTTCACCTATAAGCAACTAATTCCACTATATAACAAATATAATACTCAACCATCAGGTATCGACGAAATTACCATCTCGCCCTTTTAAGACAAAAATCCCCAAATTACCCTTTCCCCTGACCCTTTCATATTGATTTTAATAAATCTTTTATAAGCACAAAATATGCAATCAACTAATATACTATTTTCAAACTTAAATTTATATCTTGAACTTGCATCAAATGTGCACTTAGTAAAATTACCAATTTGCCCCTTTAGCTAGAAATCTCTAAATTTTCCCCTTTCTAAATTCTATTCAACTACTATGCATGATCCATGTTCATTTAAACTCAATTCCAACCCTTGGGCATATTTTAAATTTTGAACTAGGACTATCCTCAATTAAATTACCAAAATACCCTCCCAACTTGATATTTCTAAAAATCATTTTCTTTTATATATAATTGTCTACTATCTTTTTATATAACCATTTGCATTCAATTTAAACCCCAACTCTGATTTCAAACCTTAAATTTCATTTCAAAATTTGAATTGAAGACACTTTCAAAAGAAATTACCGAATTGCCCTTTGAGCTTAAAACCTCCAAAACCCTCCTCTCTTTTCATTTTATTTAGCTATTGTATGCATAATACTTCTATATTAATTCATATTCAAATTCTAGTTCAAACTAAGAGTTGATTTTGAAACCCTTTATCTGAAAAATTTCCAAATTGCCCCTAGGGCCTTTTCCTTTTCTTCTCCCTTCTTTCTTCTTTCCCTTCTCCCCTGTTTCTCTGTTTTGCCCGTTGAACCTCAGCCATTTCGATCCCATTGCCTTGCTTCTGCCTGATCTTGCACGCCAAGGCAATGCAAAATCGATGCCACACGTCGCCACCACGAAGAATGCAGTGAGAATTTCCCTTCCCCGTCATCATTGCCGCTTCCACCCGCGCCGTACACTTGCTCGATCGTGAATGGACCGAACCACTGCAAGGATCATCGCCGATCCGAGTAAATCCACTCCTCAGCGTCCCTAAACATCTACCAAGCTCAATTGCACCTATAAATATGGCGGAGCTTCCCGTTTCACGTTTGTGTTGCACCGCCGCCGCCGCTTTCCACCAAATTCGCCCCAATCGGATGGCGAATTGAGTTCGGCGCCGCCATCTAGAGCGTTTAGTGACATCACCGAGCTACTGACCAAGAGCAATCGGCCGGAGAAAGCATGCCTTGCATGCCATGAAACCTCGCGCATTTCCTCTGTTTTGGCCGCCACGGGCCTCACGTCGCCGCGCCGACTCGGCACTTCTCGAGCTCCAATAACGGCATGGTAAGGTTTCTAGATACTCCCTCATGCTTGAGAGACCATCAATTTGTTTGATTACAAGAACAAACCAAAGTTCCTAATTTTGTTCTTTCTGTGCATGCCGGCCGCCGCCTTGGCCTCCTGATCCACTTCGATCCACCAATCCACCTCCAAAACATTCCTAGGCATCCTAGCAACGAAAGCCCTAAGGTTAATTGCCCCAAAACCAAACCAATTGAAAAGCCCCAAATCGGGATGCTCAAGAACCCTAGAAATCACTATTCATCCCTTCCAGTTTTGTTTTTCATCAAATTGGAGGCCTTAGAGCCAAAATTGGCAAAAGGTTTCTATACGAAAGTTGTTCCAAATAATGTTTTATATCTAGATATGATTTTGCCAGATTTTTAAATTCATCCAGATTTCAAAACTTGAATTTAAACCCTCTCTTTAGCTATTTAATAAATTACTATAAATAGGAAATATAATAAAAAAGTAAAATTGATATTTTTACTGTTCATAGATAATATATACAAAATTTATAAAAATGTTTATATTTGAAGTTATTTTATAATACATGCCACCTTTAGATTTTACTTCTTTAAAACTTTACATGAACAAATTTCTTAAAATAAATGTGGTTATTCTTTCTAAATAAGTTAAAATCTACGTATGAGATTCATTACACCATTAATCTTAAAATAATTAATTATCCAACATGTCATGTAATAATTCCTTTTTATAAATACTTATCAAATCCAATTCTATAAAATAAAAAGAATGAGATTAATTTCAAAATTATAATAAAACCCTTTCTCAATATAATTGGTAATGATAATCCTGTTTTTAGGACAATGCTAAGAGATTTACAAAAAGCCAAAAATATATTATTTCCTCCTTTAAGATTTTCTTCAAAAGTATATATATAAAGTTCAAATAAATGACCAAGCCATTTTAAACAATTAAACCTAATTAAAATAGGTTACTCCTAGTCTATAAAACCCAAACTATCTTAGAAACCCTTACCCAAGTCTAAACCTTACATAAAATGATAGCCACAAACTTGAACTGTTTCAAAAGAAGATTTCTATATTACATTCTAAAACTCTTTCATATAAAACCATATCTTCATTTTAGATCTGTCCATAGCCATCATACCCGCTCTTCCATCCACATCCTCATATCTATTGCCCTCCAAATACCCAAACCCTTTCAAAAGAATATTTCTGCATAGCATCCAGAATCCTTTTTACTTGATTTAATTCGCTCTTTTTATCAAAACTTCGCGATCAATAGAAAAAGAAGATCAAGCTCTGAAGACTCGAGCTACCTGCTGGACGGAGATGATGATCAAGAAGAAGTTTAGTAACAACCAAAACTAAGGCAGGTTTCTATTCCTTTGATGCACATTGAATTCCCATTTATTTAATCATATATGCATTACTTCTTAGTTATTACCTTATTTGCCAAATTATTGTTTCATGTGTTATAAAATGGTCATGCCAAGCTACAAACACCAGAAAGCTTACCTATTGTTGATTAGCCCCATCCTTTGAAGCCTAGAATAGGTTTTGAGATATTTAAATCGCATAGGATAAGTCAATCATTTGCCATGTGGATAAGTAGTATGGGATGCTTATCTGGACATGGGGATGTTACGAGAGAAGAATTTTATATGAGCCACCATTTGTAGTGAAGGTGGACTAGGCCAGTAATCCCTTGGAGCTATATATGTATATATAAGAATCTATTGCCCGAGAAGGTGCAAGGGGCTATTGCCCAAGATAATATCCAAGGGGACATATGCCATACAAGACCTACTATGGTACCAGTTGTCAAGGGATACAATTTGGTCAGTGCTCATATAAAAACTTGGGTATAATGAATGAGAATGACACAAATATCACCCATCCATATAAGAAGTCATTATATGGGTAAAAGTGGGTAGGTCTGCAGGCTAATAACAAAATCATCGATGGACCCTACTTGGGTATATGAAGTTGTGTCAAAATGGGTGATGCCTCTCTTATTCAATAAACTCATGCTTTTGAGAGAAGGTTGTGGTGTGTGGTTTGCATAAGGCGGTAGAAGGTGGAGAATGGTGATAGTGTTATGGAGAGATGAAAATGTTTCAAACAGTTTATAAAAGTTCTTTTAAACCTTAAGTTCTTGAATCTATTGTATATTATTGCATTTACGTTCTGTATGAACCTTACTTCTTGTCGAATCCTCGCATATCGTAAGTTAAGCTTCCTAATGGGAACCGCAAATCTTGTTGGTACTTACCCACTATGTGGGAATAACCTATTTTCAGTCTTCCACTCTGACGAATTTGAGAAATCTCCCGGAGGAATTGAACAATTATGGCATTATCGGTTTCTAGAGTCTTAGTTTTAGAGAGCTTTTCCTATCCTCACAACTTGTGCAACTTGATGTAAGTGTCTGATAGAGGTCCGAGTTGTAATATTTTATGTAAAATGAATATCTCCTCATATAATAAAGTGAACTTTGTATCGCTCGCTTTGTTGCATCTGGGTGATTGTGCTTTTGAGGAACATTTTCCGTAAGATTAACCGAATTTGGGTCCTCACAGCGCGTCATCTTGTGGAAGTCGCGTAGTAAGTCGGTCTTGATAAGTCGGCGCTGTTGTCCTCGTGTGATCTTGTAAAAACCGCCTAAGGAAGTCGGCATGGCGATCCTCGGCGTCGTCTTGCGAGAAGCTCGCCTAGGAAGTCAAGACGGCCGTCCTCGGCGTCGAGCACGAAGCTTGCCTAAGAAGTCGTCATGGTGTCCTCGGCGTTGAGCGCACGAGAAGCCGGCCTAAGAAGTCGGGCGCTGTCCGCCCTGACGTCATCTTGAAGCCGGCCTAGGAATCGGCGTGTGGCCGTCCTCGGCGTCGTCTTGTGAGAAGCCGCCCGAAAGTCGGCGGTCATGGTTTCGGCAAAACCTCTTCTATCGTCACCATGGTGACGTCTCCCATCTTCTTCTCGCTCCCGTCGCCAAGCTTCAATGTCATGGCGAAGGTTACGGTTTGTCGTTGTTGCCGGAGCAACGAGTGGACGCGGCGGTAGTCATTGTCGTCGTCACCGTAAGTTGGGGGTGTAGGAGCCGCAAGTCGACGTCGTAGGAGACGTCAGTCGGGATGTCGCAGGAGCCGCAAGTCGGGACGGCGTAGGAACCTTGCCGTGATCTCCGGAATGAGATCCGCTTTGTCGTCGAGGTCCGCCATGCCCTTGCTGAAGTGCACCAAGAATCGCTGAGGTGCCGAGCGAAATTCACGTCAAGCTCCATCTTCGCGCGGGATTCGCGTCACCCCGCGCAGTCTGTCTTCAAACGATCGCCACGGTCACGTCCAAACTCGGTTTTCTATGTTCTTGGACTCGTTGGAAAGATAACGGGATAAGCTTTCCAACGCATCCAAAACCACCCCAAAATTCCTTCCAAGTCAACGAAAAATAGCGACACAAGTTCTGTCTAGATTCTGGACGCGAACAGATCGCATTTTCCCGCGTTCGCTTCGCGGTAGAAGTTTTCTTCCGATCGGATCAGATCCGATTCTTTGAGGGCAAGTTTGCCGAGGTTGTTGATGACGAAATCCAAGCCTCCAAAACAGGAAGCTTGGCCGAAGGTGAATTCGACGGCGCTGCCGCCGAGAGATGCCATCTAGTTTGATGAAGATGATCTTAGCGCTGGCCCCTACCTGGCGCGCCAACTGTCGACGATTTGTGTCGGCAATATACTTTATAGGGTTATGCGTAAGACCGAAACCCGATGGTAACACAGGAGACAGATTTATACAGGTTCGGGCCCTCGAGGTGAGGTAATACCCTACTCCTATGTTCGTGGATTGTATTGGGGTTGATCTCGATGGATCAATGTTGAGGATGGCTATAGATCGATGTGATCTCTCCTACCGATGTGATCCTGAATGTTCTACCATACCGAACTAGGGGCCCCTGCCTCCCTTTATATAGTGGAGAGAGGTATGGTTACAAATAAGTATCCTAGTTGGTTATGAAAACTAGGGATAGAGATAGGAAGTCTATCTCTATCCTTTCTTACCGAGTACATAATGTACCGGATTACAACTGTGCCTTCCTTGTGATACAAGTCGGGTCTTCATGCGGGGCAGGCCCGTCTTCTAGATGGTAGGCGTGACCCTGCTCCGTGAGGTGGTCCGCCTAATTTGTCTCCGTGAGATACCCAAGGACCATGTTATGCACAGTCGTGCTCACCCTGACACTACCATCGCCCTTCCCCCTCCACCTTGTCTCGCCACGTCGTCGTGCGGCCCTTCTCCTCCTCGTCGCGTCGTCAATGCTGCCCTTCCTCTCCTTGATTCTCTTGGTGTCACACCGCCCTCTCCAGCTCAATCCAATGCCGTCGTCTTTTCCCTGGCCTTTAAGCCAGTGCTGCTCTCTCCTCTCTACCTAATGGTACGCCGCCCTCTTTCCTCTCCTATTGATGTCGGTGCTCCTCTCCCTTTCTCCCCGACACAGCCTTCCTCTTGAACCGGTTTGGTCGAACCGGCCAGACCTCTGGTTCTTGTTTTTTCTAGTTAAACCGACGGTCCGATTTGCTTTTCAAAACTATGAAACTTGACACTTCCTGTGAAAATAAAGATTTTTCTTTGGTATTTAGGAAATGGTATTCTTTTCACAAAGAATAATCTTGTGAAATGAAATTGGCAAGGCAGTCAGCTTTGTTGCTTTTGTAATAACACACAAACTATTTACCACTTATTTTTTGATTTCCAATTATGTAGATCAATATGGAGAATATTTTAGATTTATTTAAGAATTAATCCCCTATACATATTACTGAGATATTTGGGGACTAGTTTTTGGGATAGGGTTTAAAAGAAAAAACAAGTAATTGTGAGTTTGGCTGCTCTTTATTGGGCCAGGCATGGACGACTTTATAATAATAACAGACTATGCTAGTGCTTAAGTTTTCTTGATGCCTTTGGTATGTAATTTAGCAGACAATAAAATTATATGCTTGGATTTTTGTAAGAGGTTGTGTACGTCTCGGGAGGTTGAGGCCGAAATTTATTTCACTGTCTAAAAAATGTACATAGACGTGTGAGTAGTCTTCGCTAAGATTTTCTCCGAGACTTTAGAGCATCTCTAGGTGGCACTCTATAACACTGTTCATCTAGATAGAGTAGCTGCTGGAGGAAAGGAATCTTTTAGAGTGTAGTGTAAAGTGTGAAGGAATTTTAGAGGGATAGATAGAGTGTGAAGTGAATAGTGTTATAGAGTGAATAGTTTCCGTACGTGTTTAAGATGTGCTAGGGCCTAATTAAAGAGGGGCTCTCGCGTGTGTGATATAGGGCTGTCGATCTCGGCGGTCCATTTCTCCATCCAACGGTGTTGAGCAAGCGTGCAGTCGCTGCGCGCCTGTAGCACCCGTAGCAGTCCCCTTGTGCTTGGAGCAGGCAGGTCAAGGATCCAGTGGGGTTAGACTTGACCCGTCCCAAGGGCCAGTTGCCCCTTTGCTGTGCACAAACAGTCGACTGCTTGTTTCTCCTCCTCCTCGTTGGCCAAAAAATCGTCACTCCCGGCTTCTCTCAAGACCGGGAGGCGGCTTGGTTTGGCAACCTGCATCATGCTTGCCCCTACTGAGCATGGATCTGTACCCCATGCCCTTTGAGACAGCTAAAAGATCATACCACTGCTTAATGCAGCTTTAGGCCTTCAATTATGCTGCTACTTCACAAAGATATGTGATCAGTCGTTCAGACTTGGGAGCTCACAGTTCATTTTTTTTTAATCAAGAATACAACGATTCCATTACCAACTAGGAGAGACAGCTAAATCGTCGACCACCTTGGTCAGTACATACAAAGAGGACAATACAACCACTTATACAAACTTATAAGAGGGTCATCTCAACCGACACCACTCATACCAAACAAAAACAGGATTCCATAGCACCTACCTAGTGCCATCCTAACTGTGGCATTGACGATTCTAGCCGATGTCGTCGCATGAACCGCTCCCTCTAGCCTTGACCCAAGTTGGATTAGAGAAAGACGAGCCAACCGATGAGCCCTGCAACCCGATCACATCGGCCTGGTTGACGACACCGATCTGTAACTTAGGGTCAGCCGCCATGGCTGAAAAGGTAGACAACACCACCCACGAGGAAGACAGGAGCAACAATTCCGAGCATGGCTTCGCCATCACCATCGATGGATCCAACAGCAACAAAGGCGGCAGAGCGTGGAAGATGCCTCTTCCCCAACCACAACACAAACATCCACCACCCTAGGATCCATCAGAACCAACGGTGAGGACGACCCACCTTCAACAGCTACCTCCAATGCCAATGTCGTTGTCGGGCGAAGGTAATCTACAGAGGACCAAAATGCCACCATAACGAGGAACAGACGAGAAACTGGTGGCAACCCAAAACCCTAAAACTATGACCTAGATCTACAGCAGCCCCCCCACCCAACCTAACTCATCAGCCACCTCCACTACTACCACTCGTCGGCCGAACCCCTCCTCTATGACACAGGCGAGGCTGCCGACGGGGAGGCAGCAGGACAGCCCGAGGTGTGGAGAGGAAGGAGGGGGGGAAGGAGAGTAGAGGGAGGGAGAAAGGGAGGAGAAAGGCCGCAGGTCCCCTTCCTCTCGCCTTCGGCGGCCGCCGACAGCGGCGCTAGGGATAGGGGAGCTGGGGTCACATGGGGGTAGGGGCATTGTTGCTATTCTAAGACTATGTGCAACGGTTTCCATTTCCTTCATAGAGAGAATCTTATTTTCTTTAACACTCTAACAGATTCACTTCACTGTTCTATTTAGAAAGAGATTCTATTTTCCATTCCTTCATAAAGATATTCCTTTTCTTTTCTCTATATCACTCTTTTCGAATAGATGCTGTTGGAGATAATGAAAAATAAAGAAAAAGAATAAGGTATAAAGAATAGGAAAGAGAATAAAATGAAGAGAAAATGGTTGGGATGGTCTTAAGGCTCACGGTTCATTTCAGTTGGTTGCAGTCTTGCAGACACCTTTCCTGCCAGTATGATTCAGGCTATTACCACTGAGGTATATCGTTGCTGCTCACAAATCCTGAGAGCATCTCCAGCAATAGCCCCCTAAAACAGGGTCCCTACTTTTGATTTGGGGGCCACCCCTATTTTTGGGGGCCTCTGATTTTGTCTTCAACTCCAGCAGTTAGCTCCTAAATCTCAGCCCCTATTTACTTATGACATCTGGGACCAGCTCGTCAATGACTCTTTGTTTTTCTTTTCAATATCCTTTTATTTTCTTTCTTCTTTTTCTCTTTTCTCCTCCCTCATCTCTTCACAAGCGAGACAAAGGGGCAATGGCGGCGACGGCGACGGCGGCGGCAAATGGCGGCGTCGGATCTGGCGAGGCGAGGCGAGGCGACGAGCGGCGGCGAGGCGATGAGCGGCAGCGGCGGAGCGGCAGCGTCGGATCTGGCGAGGCGACGAGGGCGGCGGCAGTGGCGTCGGCGGCAAAGCTGAGAAAACGGCGGCGAAGCGGAGGAGACGGCACGGCGGCGCAGGTGACGGCCAATGACAGCGATGGCCCAGATTGGCGAGTGAGAGAGCGGCGCGACGAGGAGGCGGCCGGCAATGGGAAGAGGAGGCGGGGCACGACGGAGGCATGAGGCGGCGGCGGCGGCAACAATGAGACGGAGCGTGTGCAGAGGCGAGAGCTACGTGGGAGGGAAAACACCCCCAACAGAAAAGTAGGGGGCCCCTAAAGATCCCTGGGAATTGGGGCTGGAGGAGGAGATTTAGGGGCCTCCTTATTTTAGGGGCTGGAGTAGGGGCCCTGCTAGAGTGCATTTTTTGACCATAACCCTTATTTTTTGGTTTAGGAGTTTGAATAGGGGCTCTGCTGGAGATGCTCTGAGCCAGCTTTTCAGCTCCTCACAAGGAACTGTCAGTTGTTGACAGACCCTGAGCCGGCTTTTTCGGTCGCCAGGAACTGTCAGCTGCAGTTACTGTAATAATGTATTCCCGGCCTCCCGGGGACCGGGACCGGGACCGGGACCGAGACAGAAAAAGATTAGATTTTGGAGACGCATAAGAACACACAGGCTCCTCATCTTCATATCTTAACCTCCCTATCTAGAACTTGAAAGCGGTCGAAAATAAGTAGTCCATGATCGACGTAAGCGAAAATGAAAAGAAAGAAGAACAACAACCAAACGAAGAAAGAAGAAGAAATGCGATGTACATGCAGCTGTGAGCCTGTGACGTGTCGACTACCATTGCTTGAGGTCGTTGTCCAAGCCCTCGTTCCAGTCGAGCACCTTCTCGCCGGGCTTGAGGAAGACGCCGTCGCGGTGCGGCAGCTTGCGCGCGAGGCCGTTGAGAATCTGGTGGAAGGCGTCGCCGGGCCTGGCCGGCTGGTGGAAGAGCACTGCCTGCTTCATGGAGGGGGTGGCCAGCAGGCGCTGCTTCCGGATCACGTCCTCCAGCGGGATGGACGCCAGGATGGAGTCGAGCCGCGGCACGTCCTCCTCCGCCACGAACACGCTGATCTGCTCCCACGGGATGGCGTCCGCGAACGGCAGCACGATGTCATCGGCGATGATCACCGGGATGCACCCGAACACCACCGCCTCCACCAGCCGCGGGCTCCACGGCGCCCACCCCAGCGGGCACAGGCAGAAGATGGCGCGCTGCATGTCCTCGTAGTACGTCGACGGGTGCTCCGTCGAGATGTCGAACAGCGGGTTGTCCTTGAAGTTCTCCCACACCGACGCCCGAGCGCCTCTGCATCGTTCCATCACCAGCTCTCAAACACCATGATATTGATACTGCGAATTCGCAATTGCATGCAGCAGCTAGCTAGCTAGCTCTCAAACACCATGATATTGATACTGCCAATGCATTACCTCGCGTAGTAGCCGCCCTCGGGGTCGTTGCCCATGTCGTAGAAGAGGCCGCGGAAGTAGACGAAGATGGAGCGCGGCGTGCCGGGGGAGATGAGGTGAGCCTGCATCTTCTGCGGGTTGGCGTAGGGCGGGATGGTGATGGAGCCGC
Organism: Olyra latifolia; assembly: GCA_036346145.1. Taxonomy (NCBI): domain Eukaryota; kingdom Viridiplantae; phylum Streptophyta; class Magnoliopsida; order Poales; family Poaceae; genus Olyra; species Olyra latifolia. The sequence continues at coordinate 3,418,604 of CM070523.1, read as the reverse complement.
CCTGCAGGCACACATGGTTCCTCTGGCCGAACGTCTGCACCAGCGTCGCGCGACGAAGCACCGGAAGGATCCCCCTCTCGATCGCCCTCTCCTCCTGAAAAATCTCCTCTTTTCAGCACATGTCGATCGGCACAAATTTCATCGGAAACGTACTACTAGTGCATTGATCCATGATCTTGCACTGCACCATTTGATCTTGCATTGCATTGGAAAAGTACATACTACTAGTACATCCATGATCTTGCATTGCACCGTTCGATCAACAATGCACTGGCCACTAGACACTGAATCTACATGGACAATGTGCAATGCAGTGGCCAGAGTAGACGGACGCCGAGCAGAGCTACGATGGATGTGCATACCTGGTAGTGGAAGCAAGCCCCAAAGTCATGGGGAGCGAGGAAGAAGTGGTCGGCGCCTTCGGTCCGGTTCCAGTAAGGCCAGGTCGTGGCGATGTACTTGACGGCGCTCCTCATGATCCGGGGAGCCCTGAACGGCAGCGGGAAGCCCTGAGGCGTGAGGTCGCAGGTGGTGTACACCGGCGTGTAGAACCAGTCGGCCTCCTCGGGGTCCAGCGTCCGCACGGCGCTGGACAGCAGGAACTGGTGCATGAAGATCTCCGCCGCGAACATGTGGTACAGGCACCGGTTGTCCTTGGCCAGTAGGTTCAGGTTGTACTTCCTCGGCATCTCGTAGATGAACACCTTGAGCCTCCCCACCGGGTCATCCTCCAGCACATCGCCGGCATTCCCTGAGATCATTCAAGCTTTGCAAGTTATACCATTGCTTATGTGTAAGAATTACGGATGATATATGTTTGATCTAACGGCTCAGTGCCTCTAGCGCTACTCAATCAATATGTGTCAAGATGTGCAGAACATTTGCTTTTTTTTTCTCCCCATTTTTCAGAACTAGTTTTATTGCCAGCCACAGTATACAAAGGAAAAAAGATGGATGTTTAGGCTTAATAAATCACTATCGATGCGGTCAGTAGTTCACCAACCATAAGATTTGATCCCATACGCTACAAAAAAATCAATCCCTATCAAGTGGTTTCTACTTTAACGATGATCTGCTGCCCCTATCCTTTTTTTTAATTACCAATCTGGTTGTTAGCATGTCCGGTTCAAAGAAAAAAACAACTAAGGGAATCTGTGATCGATCAGCGGAGTGAGTGGATGACCACAGCTTAATTTGAGCAACTTTAGTACTTTATGAGTAACACTGAATAACTTTCAGATCTTGCAGGCACTGAAAATGAAGCTAATTAACCAAACAGTGCAAGTTAGGTGCAAGACTTGAGGCCGCAGTGCTCCTCCTCCCAAGAAATGCTAATAATGGCCAGCACTTGCCTGATTCCTGAAGCAGCAGCACAGCACTACGGAAGTACGGATGCGTGGTTGCGAAGAAATGATCCTGGGAGGTTAGGAAGGGGAAGGGGCCTGAACTCTGAATCATCCATCAGCCATGGGTCCTAGCGAGTAGCAAGCATGATATGGTGGTGCTGGTGCATGCCATGATGCAGATGCAATGTGGGATCGCATCGGATCAGAGAGAGAAGCACGCTGCGGAGTTCACCTACCAGCAACCGCTTCGACAGAGCAGTGCGTTGCTCCAGCTACGAACAGTTACTGCTAGTACAGGACATTACAGTTGGTGTCATGTACTGGCCACATGGTGGATCACAGTCACTCACAGGGGGAGGGTACTACTGCCACATTGCGATGATGGGAGGCATATGATTGATCCCGGAGAGCAGCAGCTGCGCAAGACAGCGTAAGCCGTAAGGTGGTAGAGATCGAGCGATAGGAAGCAGGGGAATGCAGTGATTCGAGCAAAATTGGATCGGAGCGTGAGCTGCTTGGACGGATCGCGCGAAGCCGGCGTCATCAATGGCGATCAATTCAGGCCCAGGGCGGTGGCATTGCGAATTTGCGGCGGTAAAGCTGTCAAATCTGAATCTCGAGAGGTTTAATTTTGGCCGCCATGGCACGCCATCGACGCTGACCAGGAGGAGGAGGGGGAAGAGAAGGTACCTGAGATCCTGGCATGCTTGGGCGCCGCCGCGACGGAGGCCGCGCCGCAGGAGAGAAGGAGCAGAAGCGCCGCCGCCGCCGCCGCCGCGGCGCACGGCCTCCTCCTCCTTCCCATTGGCGCTGTCCAGGCGCTCTTCTCCGGGCACAAGAGTTGACCGAGCTGAGCTAGACACCAGCTCCTCTCCCGCGATCCCCCTCGCCGGAGCAAATTGCTGCGCGCACGACGCCGCCGGCGCCGCCGCCGTACGTGTAAGCTGGAGCACCAAGCCCTCGCTGCTGCTGTCTCTCTCACCAAGCTGGAAGCGAGGAGGTGGTGGCCTGGAGAACGAATGATGCAAGGGAGTCAAGGTGGCCGGGCTCGCCAATGGAAATATACTAGCAATTCTTTGCTGCGCCTGCGTGACGCACACAAGAAAGGAGCAGCGGGGAAGAAAAGAGAAAAAACCAGGGAAAGAGCAGCACGCGGCGGGTGGCGTAATACGAAAACAAGCCTACCTAGACTTACCGACCGACCGGGTCTACCTTTCGGCCTTTCCCTCCCTCTTTGTTTACTTGCGGCTTCCTCCATTTGCACACGGCCACCATTAGTACCAGTACCAGTACTACTAGTAGGATTATTTACTTCATTAATTGTCTCTTTCTCTTGTCTTCGGACTCTCTGGCTGTTTTTAGAGATGATCTAATTTGCTTATAATCTTATTTGTTAATAAATTGAACTTCAAGGGCTTTTCGAAATGGTGAGATTCTGGCTTGCTTCGTTTGACTTTTTTTTTTTTCCATCTTTAAGAGTTATCTGCACCATTAGATCGAACATACACGATTCAGATATACTTATCATCTTATCCCTATAGGGGTAAGTTTAGGGATGACAATGAGGAATTCCCCTATTAGGGGATGGGATGAGGGATAATTCTTCCCCACGGGGATGTAAATGGGGGAAATCTACCCTCGTCGGGTGATGCAGGGACGAGGACGAAAATTTCTCTCCGTGTGGGGATTAGAAGGGGCCTATAAGTTTCGCTCAGTCTTGACCCAACCCATCTCAGCCCAGCCCAATACCTTGTCCAATGCGAAGTCTCGGCCCTAAATCTTCTAACTCCCTATGCCACAAGCCCAATCGGCTAAGAGGCAAGCCCCGGCCATGGAGCCGCGTCCACAGCAACAGCACATATCCGACCTCCTCTCCTAGAGCACAAGCGCAACTATCCTATCAACCTCTCACCTCTAGCCTTCTCCCTCTCATCTCCACTCTTTGCATGGCGAGGCAATGCAAATGCAAGGCTACGACAGCGACGACGTGAATCTAGGGCGGTGACGAGAGTGTGGATGTTGGCGTATGCTCGTCCCCTAACGGAAGCTACCCATGCAAATATGGAGGTACGCCATCCACTTCTCCCACCCTAATGGTTGTGCAGGCCAGGGGAGGATGGGAATTTGTGTCGGTGACGATGCGTGGACCTGGTGGCGCAGTGACGCTAGTCTCCACAGTGAGCGTGGCGAATGCTAAGACGCAGGGTGGATTCCTATTGGGTCCCTGCCATGCAAACAGGGACAGGGACGAGGAATAGGGGAAAACTAGGTTTGCGAGGACAGGGTGACACTCCCTTGAGGGAATGCCTCGTTGCCATGTTAGGTAAGATGTCGCTGTGTCATTGGATCAGGCAAAACGAATGACCTATAATGATTTAGACATGCCTTCAAATAACCAAAGAAAAAAGGCTAAAAACATGAAAGTATTTGCGAAGTCAAAACCATGGATAAACAAACAAGTAGATAAGTTTAAACAAATAAGAACTGTTGAACACTTATGTTCGGAATGTCTGAGTTAAATGTTAAACGGGACTTCAAGAGATTATTAAATATACTTCTCGAAGCTGGTTCTATTGGTTTATGTTATTTTTAAGAGTTTTTAAAGTTGGCTTTATAATAAAAAAATACTAGATTATAGAGATTAAAACGTTCAGTCTTTTAATTAAGCTAGTTTTAAAGCTTAAGTTGAGCTAACACGAAGTCTCTTAACGCAGGAAGGCAGGCACGCGTGAGCTGTAGCTGAAAAGAAAAGCAAAAGGAGGCTCAAAAGAGGAGTTGCGTGCCGCTGTTAGGTAAGATAGGAGTGGTTGCCGCTGCCATGCGTCTCGGCATCGCCATTGATCCATAGGCCACGGGATTAGGCTCGTGTTTAATCATGTGATCGATCAGTGACGGCGATGCTGATGCGCGGGTGCATGCTGCAATGCACGGCTGATGCGGCCTGCGGCCATGCACAAGTGGACAAGGCCCGGGACGAGGAATCCTCCTCCACGTGGCACCCGCACCGGCCCCACGGCTTTCACCCTCCAGATCGCGGTAAAAACGTCTTCTTTTCTTTTCTTTTTTTTTTTACTGCACTTGGATGCGTTGCGAACTAATGGAGTAGTACGGCACGGTGCCATTAACTCCGGGGTGTGTAGGTACCACTGTGCGGTGTTAACTCCCTGTCATGTGTAACGTTGCGGTGACACCTGGGTCCACGTACGTGCGTCCTACCTGCGCCGATGCATTGGCCATTGGGGATTGGGCCACCTCCTTCCTTTCCTTCACTCCTCGTCTTGTTCCAAGCCGATGGACCCGAGCAATGAGCATATCGTACGCCGCTTCTTCGGTGCCGGGAGAGGAGGGCATAAGACCATTTCAACTATTTTTTTTTCTTTATTCTGTTCTTTTTCTCATTTTCTTTTACTTTATTTTTTACCATCTTCAAGAGTGTCCCTTAAAAAAACTATAGAAAGAGCATATAATCCCTTTATGAAGAAAATAAAAAGAAGAATTCTGAAGAAAATCTGTTACAGTGTTGAAGGAAACAAAGAAAACAAGATTCACTTCGTGACAGAAACGTGCCCGCAACGGAACTCCGTTGAGATGGTCTAATGGCGCAAGCGTCCTCATTGCTGCATGATGTGGAAACGACAATGGAGCAACAAACCAGCGGGGTAAGCAGGTAGGATGGTGGTTGCCCAACAAACCATCCTGCCAAAAAAAAATTACTGCCTTGATTTTTTATGAAAAAAGACTCAAAAGTATGCGTGTACAATTACATCCCACCTACCAAAGTTTCAAAAATCACGTGAAACTGACGAGAAATTGCTCGGGAGAGGGATCGAAATTCTGAATTCGAAGCATCCAAATTCAAAATTAAAATTTAAAATGGATAATAAATCATAAATAATGTCTAAAAATAGTATTAACATGTGTTAAAAAATATGACATGAATAGTTTTGAACAAACTGAATTTTTATACAGATTTTGAGATTACCTATGCGTCATCGGTTTGAACATTTCGTCGAACACCCTATGGGCACGCTGTGACCGTGTTCTTCGCCTGCCCTGGTCGTGCTCCTACTGACCGCCATACTTTCATTGTGTCTATTTGCGCCCACACCGTGCTCCCCTAGTTGTGCTCCCGCCAGTCGTTGTATACTCATTGTGCTCGTCCACGACCACACTGTGCTCCACTGCTCCTGCCTCGCCCTTGCTTGTGTCAGCACACCGTGCTCCGGCCACGGCCATGTTGCGCTGAGGAGCAGAGGGAAGGGCAGGGTAGAGCTGTTGGAGAGCAGACGTAGCTAGGTTTCAATTTCCACTTAGAGCAAAGGGAACAGAAGAGAGAGGCTTCACCCGATCGCAAGAATGGACGGGAGGATAGGAGCATTCCTGCAGGGTGGATAAGTTTCTTTTAAAAACTGGTCGGTTTCCAAGAGAGAGAAAAATGATTTGGTCTATTTTTTTTGTTGAAACCGCTTGGCTTCTTGGTAAACCCTATCGATTTTCTGTTTTAGCCTCGCTCTGAGAGATTCAAAATCCAAATAAAGAAAAATCATGGAAAACTGAAATTCAAGGTCGAGCGGAATTTGAACTAAAACATCAGGATTTGAAACCTGCACCTCCCTGCCTAGCTACATGTGTGTTGTGAACTGGAGATAAAACATATGTGACGAAACTGTGGAACAGTGCATAGTTGATTCCTACCAACCAAACCTATAAGTTTGGACAAAGGGCGTGTTTGGTTGGGTGGCTCCGGCCTGGCCAGGCTCATGCGAGCCACCCAACCGGTGTTTGGTTGGTCGAAGGGCGTAGGAGCCTGGCTCCCCCATGCAAAATCACTGGCCGGCCTGGCTCACGGGAAACGCTAGCTGCGGCCGTTTCCGGTGGCCAGGCCAGCACAGTGAACGCCACACGCGCTCGCGAGTGAGCACTAACAAGGACTAACAACGACCAGTCCACTTCAATGCATTTTATTTCATTCTTTGAAAAATTTAAAAATTCAAACGACATTCAAATTCAATGAACAAAAAAAATGGAACCGTAGATTCAATTACAAAGTATTGGAAAATTTTCATATTTTTTTGTTTTCAAATTTATTGATTTTCTAGTATTTCTTCTGAATTTTTATTTTTGTTTCTGAATTTATTTTTTGTTCTAGGATTTTTTTAAAAATTTATTTTCAGTTTTGATTTTATTTTCTTCGTTTTTAATTTTTCTCTTTTGAATTTGTCCATCCCGCTTCCCTCCTAGTGCAGCCAACCAAACAACATCTCTGCGCAGCCTGTTTAATCTCATACAATCAGCCAAATAACATCTCCTTGCATCATCTCAGCCTGCCTCCCACCAATCTGGCTGAGATCATACGGCAACCAAACAGCCCCAAAGTTTCCGAGCAAGTACTGCAGTCCGCATAGAGTTAAAGGAATTATTTTTACATCTTTGCCCTGTGCACCCCCCCCCCCCCTCAAAAAAAAAAAAACCTTCCAAGTTAAACTCGATTGCATCTCTGAGAGGGAAAAAAAGATCACTATGTCACACATGATTTGTTGCGTCGGCAATGAGATTTTCCAGAGACATCTTCGAAATTTCTCGAAACTTCTTACTCGGTGGAAAATAAAAACTGCCAAATTTTCAATGTCCCTGCATATTACGTATATATTTTTTTATTATTTTTTTTGTATCGAGAGTATAATACGAGAGAGTAGTTAATTATCTATCGAAAATGGTGCGACATGATGTCATGACAGGAATATCTTCTGCCGATGTACGTCCTAGAAAGACCGGATACGAAGACAAGTAAGTACTCCAATTTAAGATGGGCGACCGGACCAGTTCAATGATCTATACTCCCGACCTTTTAGAGTTCGTCAAGATTGCGACCGGCCAGCACGCACGCGACTGCTGAGCAGACAGGCGAGGTTTTAAAAATCGTCCATAAATCGCGGCAAATCGCGATTTACCGCGAAATCTTGGCGGCTCGATATCTGCAAATCGCGAATTAAATTTAAAATTTGAAATCGGTTTGGTTTGATTTATCGAAGAAATTGGTCAATTTATCGAAGTTTGGCTTCAGATTTCAAAATCGGTCGATTTATCGAAGATATCGATCGATTTCTCGAAAAAAACAAGCGATTTCTGATTTTTAAACCTCCGGTTGATTTATCGAAGAAATCGGTCGATTTATCGATAAAAATCGCGATTTTTCGAAGTTTGGCTCAAGATTTCAAAATTCCAATACCGATTTTTCGATTTATCGAAAAAACAAGTGATTTCTGATTTTTTAAACCTCCGGTTGATTTAAAATTTAAAACTCAAATTTCAACCGCAAATTGAAAATTGGACTTGACCAATTTTTGGGGTAAAATTGATTTTTGAAACCTTGACAGGCACACGATATATTATAGTTCGTTCGAGTGTTCTCAAAGGGTGTCTTAGGGTTTTGGCCCCCCAAAAAAAAGAAGGGTGGTGACTTTAGATGGCGACGTCCCTTCGACCAAAGCTCTTTGGCTTTCTTGTCCACCGACTCCGGTGATCTTGTCGGAGTTGGGGAGGTTGATAGTGACACTCATCGTGTCTTGAAATTTCATATTTTTATTCGGATCTAGTTTTTTAATTAGGGCTACTGTTTGTTCCGTCCTCCATGACGTCATCGATGGTGAAACAGTTTGATATGATGATAAGCTCCATTCTAAGATTCTCTGACGTGATGGTTGGCTTCGGTGACCTCCACGACGACATCTTTGGTAGGGTTGGTACCCGTTGTTTCCAATTTGATCGTGAGCTATTGGGATTTGTCTCCTCCTATGGTGAGAGTTTTGAGACAGGTTACTATGCAGAGTTTCTCTCCACGATGACGTCGGATGCTTTTGCCGATTTGCAGATGCGGTCGACGGAGACCGATCAGAGAAGAACGGTGAAGGAGCTAAATCGAGGTGTTCCTGCATCATCTCTGGTAAGAAAAAACGTGCATAAAATTTTTAGTATAATAGTACTAATGCAAGCACTTCACCACGCATGCTACAAATGCTTTATCCGGGCGAGAGATGTACAAGTTGATCTTAATACAGTTTCTAGTAGGTGTTGATTTTATAGGTGGAGTTGTATTGTAATAGTTTTTCCTACTGTTGTAATCTTAATCTTTCGATCAATGATCTAATGTATTTTTCTATAGTCCCGAAATAAATATTCTGGAAGACTGAAACCACGGTTTGGTGACACCATGCAGTTCATCGAACATAATTAGTAAACCGATCCAAATTCAAAAAATTTAAATCCAAATTTAAAATCAGGAAAATTTGGTTATTGTTTCTTTTACGCATGGTTTGAACCAACTCGATTCAAACCGAACGAATTTCACTGAAAAACGGTGCTATCAACACCCAATTCAAAATTTTGAAAAACAAAATTCACGGTTTCCGAGCTGTCTTCGATGAAAGCGATCGATTTTAAAGAAAACTGATTGGATTTTGGTTGAAATTGGTCGGTTTTGGATGAAATCGACCCGTTTACAATGTCCAACCAACATTTTTTCGACGGATTGAAAATTTGAAAATCGAATTTTTCACCCAGTTTTTGGAGAGAGTTTTTATGGTTTTGTGGCCTATCTGTGGGGACCAGTTTTCAGTACATAATATTGAAAATTGGTCTCCTCTAATAATATAAATGTTGATCCAGAATCAGTATATCAACATTATCATGTTATTTAACTATGATCAATGTACATTTACAATATCAAAATTGTGGTATTATACAAACCACTTTATATTTTGTGAATTTAGGAAATATCTAGTATTCTAAGCCGAAGAGTTCCATATTTTCTGCTGAAAGGTCAAAGTCGGGATCTGCAACGGAACATGGATCTATTCAATTATTATGAATAGTTCACACATAACGGGTAAGTACATTAACAGTACTAGCAGGTTTCTATAGGAAATGAAGTATTAATTATATGCAAAATATTTCAATAAGAGTAAAGTTGTAATTTAACTTGGTATAGAATGCAATATTTAAAAACTTAACGTCTGTATTTTAAATTGGTTCAAATTTAAATGAATTTGTAAATTACTATCTCCTTTCTCCATCCTTAATTTATCCAACAACCATTAACTTTTTACAATTCATGGATTTATTTGAATAGAATAGGCATCACCCAATTTAACATAACTTCATATACCAGAAGTAAGGCCCATTAATGTTTTTGTTATCAGTTTTGCAGAACCAGCCTAGCTTTACCCGTAAAATGGCTGATAATACAGATGGGCGGTATTTATGTCATTCCTATTCAAAATAGTCCAAGTTTTTCAATGTTTTACACAAGGCACAACCATTGAGGGAAAACCTGGTGATATTAGCCTCCGCACAGACACAGCCGGTAACATGTAAATCACTTGGCCCAATATCCCGGAACCTAGCAAATGCCTGGCCTCCGCACGATCATTACCGGTAACTACTCGGCCAGCATCCCAATCGCTTAGTATTGAAAAAACATTAAGGCAATACCTCGCTCATGCAACCCATCTGTTAATTCATGCCTATACTTTTTAATTTTTCCATCTTCTGTTTATCACATATTCTATCCAAGAAATAACCATATATCTAGTTTTCCTTATACTTAAGGTATTATCAAGTTTAATTATTTTTGGGGGCTTTTGGTTGTGGGGTTTGGATTATCTATTCTACAAGAATGTTAAATAACATAATTTAAATAAAGGATAATTCATAATTAAATAACTAGAAAGTAATGCAAATAATATATAATAAATGGAACTGGGAAATCAATATGCGTCAAAGGATAGAAAACCTGCCTTGTTCGGTAGTCAGATCGGGCTCAAAAGTGTCTCCCGGATATTCTTGCTTAAAAGATTCGGTGGTGATCAATTCGTTGTCTATATGTCATAAATACGGGAAAAGAGAAAAGAAATTCCAGTAAATATTTAAATAAAATCAGAGAAATAATATGCATAATTGGAATGCATAAAAAGAACTTGGGGTTGAAAAGGTGATGGGTTGTACGATTTTCTAAGAATTTAAAAATAATTTCAAATGGATAAGGGTGGGAGTGTTTTGAAATAAAAATGAGCGTTTCCTCCAGGCAGCATGAAGCTAACACTGGTGTACGTGTGGAATTAAGTGTGGATCGACAAATTCTAGAGATCGGGGTCGACGACAAAAATTGCCGGAGTTCCAAGATGGAATTTGTCAAAGATATAGGGGTGTAAAATTAAAAATAAGTTTTTATTGAATTATTGAGTGCTATGATATATTTTTAGCATTTCTCAAAATTTTTATTAGAATTTTTAAATGCTTTTATATAAGAAAGTGAGAAGAAGAAATTTATTTGGATTATTTTATTATGAGAGTGTGGGATATTATATTTTTATAAAATTCTATATTTTATTTTAGGATTTTGAGAATTTTTACATAATTTTTAAAAGGTTTTGATGTTTGAAAGAAAATTCAAAAGCTCAAATGGTATAAGAAATTTAAAAGGGAATTTTAGTCTCATTTGGCTCTGATCTTGGGCTCGGCCGATTCTGCCATGAGCATCGACAGTGGGGCCCAACGTGCAATGAAAGGGCGTCTTGTGGTGGCGTGGGGTGGCTGATGGGTGGGGTCGGCGGGGCAGTGACTGGGAGAGGGGAAAAATTGGGGAGGGAGGACGACGGAGGGACGACGGTGCCGGTGATCAGTGGCCGGCAGTGAGAAATTGACAACATGAATGTGTAATTGGGGGCAAGGGGTACCTCAAGAAGCTTTCAGGTAAGTTCGGGGTGGCCGGAGATGGTCGGGCAGCGAGGTCAAGGCGGTGGCGCAGTCGGGTTACGCCGGCGAGCTAGCTCCGGTGATTGTTGGTGCTCGGATGTGGCTTCACGGGCTTCACGGCAATAGGTGGGGGCTTTTTCCTTTTGGGTCGGGGTCAAGAATAGGCTGGAGCAGCAGCGAAGGGGTTCACCGAAGTTGGGGGAGAAAGTAGAGGTGGAAGTGATGTGTTGGAGTAGAGGAGGAGTGGAGGGGCGAGGAAGTTGGTTTGGGTCATAGCGGCACCAGGAAGGGCCTTTTATAGGGACGGTGGGGTGGTGGATATGGTTGATGATGTCAAGGGCTATCCAGTGAAGGGAAAACAAGAGCTAGGGGTGGACGGAAGCGACGGTGGCTAGGAATTCTGGCGGCGACGGCGGCGCCGGAGGTTTGAACAGGGGCGACGCACCGGGAGGAAGGAGAAACATGGGGCGCCGTTAGATCCAGGGAAAGATTGGGGGGGCGCCGGTCAGAGAGAGATAGGGTTGGAGGCGGGATTTAAGTGGAGACGCATTCTCTTAAGGGAAAGCGTACTCCGGGGTTTTCCGAAAACAGAAAGTCTTATAATTAAATGGAAAATGGTTTTTCAGAAATTGGGTAGAGTTTTAGAAATTTATAAGAAATTATAGGAAGCTTAGAAAAATATGAAATAAATTTCTAAAAATCTAGAAAAATGAGGAGAATCCAAATATGGAATAAAATTGGTTATTTATGGAATGAATATTTGTTTCAAAAATAAGGGAAGGTAACTTTCTTAAGGAATAAATAGGAATTGGACTTGGAAAATTCTCAAAAATTAAAGGATAACAGGAATGATTTAAATATGACTTTTTGCGAAAAATTTCAAGCTGAAAATAGAGGAAAAAAATGTGGGTATGTTACACTATCTTTGAAAAACAATTTTGTGGAGTGTGGGGCTTGCTAGAACACAGGCCATTGCCATCGGGAAGCATATCCTCTGCCTTTGCCTTTGTCTTCGGAGTTCGGACAGTTGAAGGCAAATGGGCTGTTTCCTCCAAATGAAATCCAATCGCTGGACTAATGAACCCACCTCCGTCTCTCAATTCTTTTCTGATGCACTCTTGTCCTCCCTATTCTCTCGCTCCTCTCTTCCATTCCCCTTGGGAGTGCCAGTTTGCAGCCACCGCCAGGTTGTTGTCCGCGCTGCAGCTGGGCAACCACCACGAATGCTCCTCCACCTCTGTTGCTCCACATTCTCCATAGCAGCTCGACGCCCAACGCCGTGGGATGTTGTGGAGCGTCGAGCCGAAGGCGGTTGTGCATGCATCAACGTCACAGAGGGAATCACCTACCAACAGTGGTGCCACCCCCGTGTCGTCGAGGCCGCCCGTGTGCTATAGCCCTCTAGGACCTCACCAAGCGGTTTGCATGGTGCCATCGGGCATTATCTTATATATAAAGTGAGATGCAGCCCGGAGTTTCCATGGTGTCCACGTCGTCCTTCATTGCTGTCCGTTGGTTTCCTTCTTTGGTTCGTTTGATTTCCATCCACGTATTGCTTTTTGCCTGCCGTGAGATGTGATTCTGTCTATATCGGGAACTTTCGCTATCGCTTCCGAAGACAGCTTCGGTCCGTCCGTTAAATTCTCGCCGTGCCGATCCACCGTCCAGGGTTTGCTCTTTCGTGGCTTTGTCCGCGTGTCGTTAAGTGGGCGGTTCAGCCCGTTCTTCTTATTGCCGCCACGGCAGCTAAGACCAAGGTGCGAGTGCATTTCGGCCCCTCCGTTTCTGCGAAATTTGTTTCGTCTCCAACGAGCTTCGCGTCCGTTCGATTCTGTCTTGCGCCGCCCGATACTTAGTTTCCTTCCTGCCGCCTATGCTCCGTTTTTCTTTCGTGGCCCTTGGTGCTTTTGTCGTTGTCATCGTTCTTCTTTTACAGTCCTTCGTCCTCCTGTCGTGGTCATGGCTGCTCGCCGCTGCCGTGCCCTTGCGTTCGTCTCAAGCTGAGGGTGTTGTGCGTTGTGTCCTCCGTCGTTTTGGTCGGCCTGTGGTCGCTGTGTCGTCCGATACCGTCAGTTCATGTCCGCTAACGCGGTGCTGCCCCGAGCTATTCGTCCTCGCCGAGATGGTGCCGCTCCGGCTGGCCGCGATGCTGCAGATGGTTCGTCGTTTCAGCCCGCTATGCTTGCTGGAGATCATGGTACCTGCATGCTTTTTTTCCTGGTTTGCAATCGCTTCTCCATAGTTCTCAGACGACATTCTTTTGGTTCCTATCAGCTGCTGCATTGCCGTTGGATGCAGTGCTCGAGGCTCGCCGACTTGCTCGAGAGCGCCGTCGCCGTCGTGCTATTATTGTTGCTGCCTCTGCGGCGAGGAGGCGAGGTGTGTTGTCATTTTTGTACCATCTTCCTCTTTGCCGTTTTGGCTGTTCTTCTAAGTGCTCAATCCAAGAATTATGTTGGTAAGGATCGAATGAAAGGATAAAACTCTTATGTTTTCCTTTCGTTGTGGATTTTTTTTTGTGCAGCACGAGTATCATCTCAGGCTGTTGCTTCATCTTCATTGATTGGTTCAGGTTATTCCCGTGTCTTGCTGTTGGGTTTTCGTTCCGTATTGTCCTTTTTCCCCTTTTGTGCTATTTCGGTTTGCTTGCTGCCTGTTCACGTTTGTTGGTTCACTATGTAGTGCCATCAACCGATGTTGTCTCAAGCTCTTCTCTCAGTCGTATTATCCCGCCTATCCAGTCGGAGACATCTTTTTGTGAGATAATTGCTTCATCATTTCAGTGTTAATTCTCTTTCAACATCGTTTTTTTTGTTTGGTGGTGCTAACTGTTCTTTCTTTTCCAGCGGATTGCCGTCCCTCTACGTCCTCCAGTACACCCTCTAGCTATGTGCCTCATATGACAAAGGATTATATTCAGTTTTTAAAACGTATGTTCATCTGTGATGCCTTTTCTTTTGGCTCTTCTCTTTACTTTGTGGTGTCTTACCTTCTTTTTTTCCCGTTGCCTTTGCAGAGGCTTATCGAGGCAGGTCGTATTATGGTGGCCCAATAAATGTATGCCGTCATTGCTCTGCGTTGTTTTGGTTTGAAGAGAAGACTGGCAAAGATGTCACTTTCTCCCATGGACGGACTTCTTATAATCTTTGCTGCCGTACAGGAAGAATAAGCCTCCCTTCGGATAAGCCTTTTCCCGCTCCATTGGCGCAACTTATAAGGTTTGATGGTGGTCGTGAGTGCATGCTCTTCATGGCTTTCTAAGACAATACAACTCTATCTTTGCGTTTACATCCATGGGTGTACATGTCGATAGGAGTATCAATACTGGATCAGGTCCATGTATTTTTCGGATAAACGGTGTTGTTCATCATTGGATCGGTTCATTATTGCTTGCACCTGGTCACTGTCCTCAATTTGCACAATTGTATATATATGACACTGACAATGAGGTTACCAATAGGCTTAGCATTCTACAATCAGAGAACGGTGAGCACGGGCAGCTTGACCCCGATGTTGTATCCGCCATTATTTCTATGTTGAACGCCTGTAATCCTATTGTACAAAAGTTCAGACTTGCACGTCAACGTTTGTTATCTGAACATGTTCCTGAAATAGCCATAAGACTTATGGGTTCTATTAGAGAAAGTCGTGGTGTTTACTCTTTGCCTGCAGCACCTGAATTAGCTGCTCTCATTGTTGGTGATATGGCTCCTCACAATGCACAATTCGATGTTATCATCCAAAGTCATGCTGGTCAATTTCAGACCGTAGATCCGGTGCATCCATATTTAATGGCGCTACAATATCCTTTATTATTTCCATATAGTGATATAGGATTTTATCTCGGTTTAAAGTTTGCTGAAGTCGATGATCGTCCAACGGCCGGACGAGACAATGTTTCTATGTTGGAGTACTATCGATATAAAGCGCATTATCGCCGTGGTGAGCCAAATCCATCTACGTGCTGTGGCAAGTTGTCAGAACAAATGGTTGTTAATGCATACTCTTGCGTTGAAGCAAACAGGCTGTCCTTTTTTTATTATCATCAGGATAGACTGCGCCTTGAAACGTACCAAGGTATATCAGATGCGGTTGGTAGAGGGAACAGTTCTGGTAGAGATGTTGGTGTCAGGGTTGTTTTACCCGCTAGCTTCACTGGTGGCAGACGATATATGACTCAGAATTGTCAAGATGCTTTAGCCATTTGTCGTGTGTATGGACTTGTACATTTGTTCATCACATTTACTTGCAACCCCAAATGGCCTGAGATAGCCGACGCTATTGCCTATGAGCCTGGTCAGCGGCCTGTGGATAGGCCCGACATGGTGACGCGTGTGTTTCACATGAAACTTAGGGAACATTTGGACGATATCAAGAGTGGGATGGCTTTTGGCCCTATTCGAGCAGGTTGCCATAATCCATGTTTCTCATATGTTTAATTGACTGTTATAGGTTTATGCTAACATGCTTTTTTTTTCTATAGTACACAGTTTTGTATTCTGTCGAATTCCAAAAAAGAGGCCTACCTCATTCGCATACAGTTGTGTGGTTAGTCATCCAAGGCGAAGTTACCCCTGCTCTTATTGATTCATTTATTTCAGCTGAGAATCCTGATATTGCCAGCGATCCTCTTGGATATGCTTTAGTTGATGAATTTATGATCCATGGTCCCTGTGGTCACCATAACCCACGTAGCCCATGTATGAAGAACGGTGTGTGTTCAAAACGATACCCCAAAAAATTTCAAGATGAGACAATGCTTGATTCACAGGGATTTCTAATGTATAGATGTCGCAGGGACGGCCGATTTGTTATGAGGAATGGAATCAAGTTGGACAACACTTGGGTTGTCCCGTTTAATCCACGTTTGCTGAAAAAATTTCAGGCTCACATTAATGTTGAATGGTGTTGCGGTAATCACTTGATCAAATACCTGTTTAAATATATTACCAAAGGTCATGATTCAGCTCTTCTTACATTGTAGCCTGCCTCTCAGAGTTCTTCATCTGCCGCCCAATTCCATCGTACAATGCCTCATGACCGTTCATATGCTTTGCCTTCAATGCCCTTTACTGCTCAATCTGCTGCCACCTCTTCATCCACGTCTATGCCATCTACAAATACCATGGACGATGAGCAAGGCGTTGATGAGATATCTGAGTATAAAAGAAGCAGGTATCTTTCAGCATGTGAGGCATACTGGAGGATGTTTGGTTTTGACATACATGGAAGGAAACCTGCAGTTGAGAGATTGATTGTCCATCTTCCAGGCATGAACTGTGTGACATATCCTGAGGAATCTACCCTTACTGGTATTCTTCAGAATCCCGATTCAACTAAATCGATGCTGACAGAGTGGTTTACTGCTAACTGTCGCTCACCAGCAGCACACGACCTCACATATTGTGAGTTTCCTACCCGCTGGACTTGGTATCCCCACAAGAAACAATGGTGTCAAAGGAAACGTGGCACAAAGGTTGGTGGGCTCCGTCACATCCATCCCAGTGAAGGAGAAGTCTTTTATTTGAGGATGCTTCTTATGGTGGTCAAAGGTGCATGTAGTTATGAAGATGTTAGAACACATGAGGGAGTGGTGTACACTACATTTCGTGAGGCATGTAGAGCAAGAGGCCTTATTAGTGATGATAGTGAATGGAGTTTAGTGTTTGATGAGGCCATTGTCTAGGCTACCTCTCGACAGCTTAGGACATTATTCATGGCAATCCTAATGCATTGTGATGTTGGAAATGCATGTGCTCTATACAAGGCATATTGAAAATATATGACTGATGACATTGCTCGTAGCATGCATAAAGCCCATCTTCTCAATGATGTTCATATATCAGACTCTGTTCTTGAAAATAGGTTATTAGAAGAGCTTGATTCGATGTTTTGTAGTAATGGTCTCTCCCTTTCCGCGTATGGCTTGCCTCAACCGACACAGCCCTCCCAAAGCAGTGTCGTTAATCGGTTAGTATCTAAGGAATTGAGCTATGATAGGGCTAACCTAGCTATTCAAGCAAACAGGATGAGCACAGCATTGAACGGTGATCAAAGGCTCATCTATGATACTGTGCTACACAGGATAGCTCACCACCAAAAGTGTGTTTTCTTTGTGTCTGGCCATGGTGGCACTGGTAAGACCTTTTTATGGAACTCTATAATTGCCAGGCTAAGATCCGAGGGCCATATAGTCCTCGTTGGAGTTCGTTGCTAGCTGCTTCTCGTGGAGGTGAGGGACGAGCTCGTTGCCGCCCCCAGAACGGATTGACGGTACCTCCTCCGCGGCTCCGCCCTCCTCACCCCAGTTGAGCATGGCTATGTTAGCTTTAATCTTGACTCAAGTATTATAGAAAATAAAATTGTTTTTGCTCTTTGCATGGACAGTCCCGGTGGTACTAGAAGTTTTCCTGCAGCAGCACATTAGCTGTAAAGACAGATTTTTAATTAGCATGTCAGCAGTAACACGAGAGACCTGGCAAACTTGAGAAGCTTCACATCCAAGGATGGGCCTAGAATTAGCTAGACATCCAATTATATATTAGATAATTAAATAGTAAGCTTGTTGTCTTTGAAGTCGGTTTGGTACTTCTATAAATACCGAGGGTGTGGGTTCTCTTGAGCTTTTCTTATCCTACTTATTTGCCTTATCTCGTCACTTCGAGAATTTTTCGAGATAGCCTCGAGAGCCGGTTGGCCTCCAATTTTAGGGTTTAGAGAGCTTATAGGCACGCCTGCAAGATAAAAAAAACCGACTCAAAAAGTAATAAAAAATGAGCCGGTTGGCCTCCAATTTTAGGGTTTAGAGAGCTTATAAGCGCGCTGAGAATAAAAATCGACTCAAAAAGTAATAAAAATATTTTTATTACTTTTGAGTCGTTTTTTATCTCGCAGCGCATATGCTCTCTAAACCCTAAAATTGAGGCCAACTCTTTCGCGCTATCTCGAAAATTTCTCGAAGTGACGAGATAAGGCAAATAAGTAGGATAAGAAAATCTCAAGAGAACCCACCCCTAACCATATGCATCATTTGCAATGTAACTGACATATGTATGGTGTATCTCACTAGAATGAATGAAATATATATGATGTAGCATTTTTGCTCTTGTGTTTGTGTGCATTAGCTGTGAGTGTAGGTGAGAGCTCCTGGGCTAAAGCTAACAGGCTAGCATGCAGGCTTTGCTCCTTGCTGGATGCCGCCCTTAGGCTCGAAGACGCCAGACGCCATGCATGCACCTCCACTGGACGGCATGCCCGCGCCGCTGGTCGGCGATGCAGCCATGCCGCCAACCCCAGCATCGTCGTCCTCCACGCCCACGGAGGTCGCGAAGTTCGCCACACCTGAGACTGCGCGGTCGCTCTCCGCAGGACCCGTGATGCCGCACGCCTTCGCTGCCACACCGCCATCCACAGCAGCCCCGGCCACGCCACCGTGCATAAGACTCCGCCAGCCGCCCCGGACAACCAAGAAGACGGCGGCCCTAGCACAACCGTCGCTTGCTGAGCCATGACCCTACTCCGGCTACGGCGCCGCCACTGTCATCTCTTCAGCTCTCTATCTTTCTTCTTTCTTTCATGCACGCATCGCTCAGGACAAACGCTGCACTCCGCCATCGACTCCGGGCATCTTGATATCGATTCGGGCTGGGCATAGCTAAATCGGTAACAATAGTACATCTGATGGATCAGAGAGCTCATGATTGTGGTTTAATTATATGGATTGATTTCTACCCTAAAAAGCAGCAGTGTAATCTCTGCACTGAAAAACAAAAGGATGCAACACGAAACAAGATTCCTGCACAGAAGTATCACTGCTAATGATTGAGATTTATAGTCCTGTTTTCTAATTTATACATGGGATGATACATGTAAGCAAGAACCATGTCTTACTACTGTAAAACGAATAATAAAACAGTTGATCAATCAAACCGGGGACTATGAAATCTAAACATTAACGAAAAGTGTATTCATGACCAAAGAACCGTCAAGATAGCAGGGCACGACAACCAACTTCTCGACCATGGATTCCCTATGGCTCCGCAGATTCTGATCCAGCCTCTCCTTCACCTCTCGGGAGTTGTTGTTCAGTGTCTTCGTCTCCTCCTTGCGCACGCTGCTCCTCTGCTGCGAATTTGAGTTGAAGGGCGGCGCTATGGCTCTGCCGGCGATGGAGTCTGGGCGGCGCTGTGAAGTCGGACGCGTAGAGGCAGGCGCATGGGAGGTCGTCGGCGACGAGCTTCGCTGCTACATTGGGCGGTCTATGGCAGCGAACAACAGAGTGAGATATGGTGAGGCAAATTGAGAGGAGGCCGCCCAGGGAGCTTTACGCAAATTTCCATAGGCAAGGTGCTACATGCGAGCGCCTTTTTGCAAATTTGCCACCTCCGTTGGATGTAGATCTAGTGGATGAAATTGGATGATTGCATGAGTATATGGGTTGTGTGATTGCACAGCATATGCTGCCTTGGGCAAACTAACCCTACTTAGGCCCTGTTTGGCACAGCTCCAGCTCCACTAAATTGGTGGAGTTGGTGGAGCACCCTATTCCTAACTTCAGAAATTCATGGAGCTGGAGTTGTGGGTATATTGAGAATGTTTATGTGAGTTATTTTATTTATATTTTAAACTAAAAATATAAACTTAAGTCACTTTATTTTAACCTACAAACTCTAGCTCTGAGGTGAAGCTAGGAGCTGGAACTGTGCCAAACGGAGCCCTACTACTAAACAAAGCCCCAAGGGCTCCGGCCAGCCGCCCTACACCTCCGAGGTTGGAGAGGTCGCGGGAAGCCGAGGGCTCGTGCGCCGTGCGGAAGCTCAAGCGGGGCCACCATGGTCGCCGGTAGGTAGGACGGCGCTGTGGTCGCCGGCGGTGAGTGGCACTGGGTGGAGCCGGCTCAGCTGGATGGAGGAGAGAGGAAGGGAGGAAGAATGGAAGGCAGAAGAAGGATCCAATCGTTTTTATTTTAAAATTTCGTAGATTTTTTTTTGGCAAAAGATTATGTGTGAGAAGTGTAGGGCTATGTATGAATCTCGGCGTGTGACCAATAGTAGAGATAAGACTAACTAAGCGTAGACGGATTTTCCTTTGGCGGTCACCTCTCCTGTCACTCTGCTCCCACTGTAGCAAGCAGTCGTGAATTGCCTCATGGCAATTGTGAGCCCGCAGGAGCTGATGTGGTGGAGTTTCGTCGGCCTAGGTGCATCAAGCTTCGTTCGTGAACCAGTATAGTTCCTTGCCAACTTTCACAAGTGAACATCCGTATAATAATAGCACCACACTAGTACCTTTGATTGTGATCATCCATCCGATTCTAAAGCTCCAAGTCTCTAACGCAGTACTACATAAAAAACGCGTATATTTTGATTTCGAAATGGAGCTGTCACATTGTACAAAAATGAAATAACAAAGCCCATCAAGGCAAAATGAAATACTATCCCCCAATGAATTATTTTTTAATAAAAAAAATTGGAAGACGTGAATGCGGTGAGCGTGGATCGAACACGCGACCTTCAGATCTTCAGTCTGACGCTCTCCCAACTGAGCTATCCCCGCAGGCTATGTGCCCTAACTGTTTTTCTTTTAGTTCAATTATTAACTTGAGTAAGGGGCTTCGCTATGCCATCGACGGTTAGACTTTAGCACTATGGCAGAAAACTCGGTTGAGATCTGGATCTGGGCCAAAACCAACCTATTTGAGCCGCACGGTTGGCCATCAAGTTGCGGCCGAGTATCAATGTTGGCTTGGCGTCGTCTCCCTCTCCCTACCCCCGGTCTCAAGATCGCTGTCATGGATTCGTCCCTCCTCCCGGTGCGGTGAGTACCTCAATCTCCTCCTCCCTTTCCTCTCTTGCATCGACGCATCATCACGCTCACGCATGCCACCATGTCGTCTTCAAGTGTTCACCACTCACCACGCAGGGCTGGACTCCAGAGCGTCGCTCTTTCGTGAATACTCCTACGTATCCCTTGGATTTGGAATAACCAAGGGTTTACCACTCCAAAAATTAATATTCCAGAATTTCCCTATCAATGACACGGCACACAATGCACAATACTTTTGTTTAAACCTCGCATTAGTTGTTGGAATTTAATTTCGTTTGCGTTTAGAATCATCTCAAATCTTTTATTGTAAAAGGCCATATACATCCGTTTAGAATCTTTTAAGTCTGGAATTTTCCCGTTATAAAAAAAATGACTACGGTACTAGGGATAATGCTCGATTTTCACATCTCTGAGAGTGGCAAATCCCCAACCTTCCTGCAGCGTTTCCCCCTCACCGGTCACCAGGACAGAGACAAAAAAACCGCACAGATCATAAGCCAGGGTCATTCCAGTCATTGTCTTCCTCTGGAGCCTCAAGTGGCGTCTTGTTAACCTTACTGATTTTCCGCATTAAAAAAGGGCGGCTGTGTAATATAATACAAGGGTCATATATTGATTGTAAGCTTAATCCATGATCACCTACAGCAATACTAATCTAAGACTACAGCATTGAAACAAGAGAACATGTCGTATAGTGAATGGGGATATAGGCACATCGCCTCAAAAAGAAGCAAGGTAGAAAAAGGAAGGAAGGAAGAAAGAAAGGAGCTTTACATTTAATGGCCTGGCTTACAGTTTACTCATCATCCCTGATCAGTCTCTCCTCTGATTCTGGTTGTGTCGTGCACACAATGACACAAGAACAGTCATGGTCTTGGTGGGTACAATGGCGCCAATGCCACTACCTACCATGGCTTCAGATCACCAACTGGGCCCTGGGTCCAGTTCAGTGCTCTCTGTCCAGGCTTCAGGTACACCCCCTTGTCGTGCGGCAGCTTCCGCGCCAGCCCGTTCAGGATCTGGTGGAAGGCGTCCCCCGGCTGGGCGGGCTGTGGGAACAGCATTGCCTGCTTCATTGACGGGTTTGCCAGCAACCTCTGCTTCCGCAGAATCACCTCCATCGGTATGGATGTCAGGATGGTGTCCAGCTTCGGGACATCATCCTCCGCCACAAACACGCCGATCTCGTCCCACGGGATCGCGTCCGCAAAGGGGAGGACGATGTCATCTGCGATGATCACCGGGATGCAGCCAAACACCACTGCCTCCACCAAACGGGGGCTCCATGGAGCCCAGCCCAGTGGGCATAAGCAGAAGATGGCACGCTGCATGTCCTCGTAGTAGGTCGGTGGGTGGTCCGTTGAGATGTCGAACAGAGGGTTGTTCTTGAAGTTCTCCCACACTGATGCACGGGCACCTCTGCGTTGCGTATAGCAGGTACATCAATGCTTTTGTGTTCCAAATTCCAACAATTCATTAAGGATGCTTACGAGGTACATGTTCTAGGTGCATACCTTGCATAGTAACCACCCTCAGGATCATTCGCTGTATCATAGAATAAACCACGGAAGTAGACAAAGATGGATCGAGGGGTCTCTGGGGGAACAAGGTGGGTTTTCATTTTCTGAGGAGGAGCATATGGTGGGATGGTGATGGAACCTTCCTTTAAGCAGACATGATCCTTCTGCCCAAAAGTCTGGACCAGCGTAGCACGGCGAAGCAATGGAAGGATTCCACGCTCAATTGCCTTCTCTTCCTGAACCATAGGAATGCCAAGTGCACATCAGAAGAAGGATTCTGGGTTAGTATATAGAAAGATTCTGGGTTAATATATCGAAAGATTCTGTGTCTATGACTCACCTGATAATGGAAGCATGCCCCAAAGTCATGCGGCACAACAAAGAAATGATCAGCCCCATCTGTCTTGTTCCAATAGGGCCAATGTGAGGAAATGAACTGAATTGCACTTCTCATAATTCGGGGGGACTTGAAGGGCAAGGGATGGCCCCATGGAGTAAGATCACAGGTTGTGTATACGGGAGTGTAGAACCAATCGGCTTCCTCTGGATCTAAAGTTCGGATTGCACTCGACAACAGGAAGCGATGCATGAAAATCTCTGCGGCAAACATGTGGCTGAGGCATCTGGAGTCTTTTGCCACCATCTTCTTGTTGTATTTGGTTGGCAACTCATAGACATATACCTTGAGCCTCCCAACAGGATCATCTTCCAGCACATCACCAGCACTCCCTGAAATTTGACCATGGCCACATAAATAAAATGTGAGAATCATGCACTGTCCTAACGCAATGTGAGAATCATGCACTGTCCTAACGCAATGATAATTCAATGGACCTGCACAGTTTCCAATGGATTTTTTATTTTTTTCAGCAAAATCCAAAGCCAAATGCAAACTATAGTAATTAGTAGCTACAACATACATAGCAAGGAACAGCTACAATAGCTTGGCAAGCAGAGTTCTTTCAGTAAGCTGTAGCGCCCGAAAATATCACATGGAACATGGGTCTTATAGTCCAGAAGCACATGGAAGTTTAGCCAACGAACTCCAACCCGAAAGAGAGATCACGCTAGCCAGTAAAATTTGGCAGTTCCAATTCCGTAATCAGGCATGGGTGCATCGCAGGTCCTTATTGGACGACAGGAATCAAGATTGGAACTTGAACATATGCAATGCAGAATAGTCACATCACATACAGGTTAGCTTCAAGATCTTGGAGCATCTGTGTTCTTGCTAACAAACTGTGAGCCTAGCAACTACCTAGCATATAGTTAGCACTGAACGCAGCAGCTAACAAATTCCTGCAGTTCCGGAACCAAAAGGGAAAGGAGGACTAGCAGCAGAGCTGCCGCCAGCAGCTGACCTGTGAGCAGATCTAATCTCATCTCCCAGCCCTTCTCCCCCAAGCTAACTCAGTAGGAATCACTCCAAGCTAGAGACAAAAGCCATTTCTTTGGCAGCAAAACCAGATCCCAGACACCAAAATCAATGCACCAAGAACCACGGGTTCATCGGATCAGCCGAACCAGCCCCCACCGACAATGCCTACGGAGCACGGAGCGAGCAAGAAAGACCAAAAGGGGAAAGCCGCTTGGGCCGTGTACCTTCGATCCGCTCGGTGTCCTGCCCGCGAGCGACGTCCGAAGAGGAGAGGAGAAGCAGGGCGAGCGCCACGGCCAGCACCCGCAGCAGCTTCCCCATCCCCGGCGGCGGCTTCCCTCCCTCGCAGAGATCAAGCGCGGCAGCAACGGAGTGGAACCGAGAGGCGGAGGGGAGGTTGGGAAGGAGGGAGAGGTGTAGGAGGATAATAATGCGGGCGAGCGAGGTGGCGATGGTGGTGGGAGTCCCGACTCTCTCGTCTCTCCCTGTCAATGATGAGCTGTCGGCGAAGGAGGTTGGTGAGACGTTAGCCTCACCGATACACTACCCTGCCTAGTATCTTTATGCTTACACGTTGCATAGCGCAGTACTACCTCCGTTTCACTATGGTTGTAGTTGTACCATTCAAAATTTTTATCAAAATAGTTGTAGTTTTTACATTCCAATACAACTTTAGAGCTAATATAACATTTGTATCCTTCATCAATGCAGTCATCTATTTAAACTAATCTGTTCAACTACCCTTCATTAAATGAGGGTAGACAAATCATTTTTCATGTCTTCTTATTTTGTGTGCATTTAGCTAAAACTACAACCATTATGAAACAGAGGTAGTACGTGGTAAGGCGCAGGAAGAAGGTGCAACGCCGGTACCGTGGGCCCGGCTCACAGCGTCTTCATGGCTTTTCAGGGCGATAAAATTTGTTGTGTTTTATTTGAATTCGGCCTTAAAAGAGCGTTCCAACATATTTCTGATAATTTCATTCTTTATAACACTACTCACCATATTTCCTAGTTTTTCAATTTTTAAAATTTCTTTGTACCTTCACATTTCACACTTTACACTATATTCTCCAGA
Organism: Olyra latifolia; assembly: GCA_036346145.1. Lineage (NCBI taxonomy): Eukaryota > Viridiplantae > Streptophyta > Magnoliopsida > Poales > Poaceae > Olyra > Olyra latifolia. The sequence goes on along the minus strand of CM070523.1, from coordinate 3,393,704 downwards.
ACATTCGTTTCCCATCAGCTTCCTATCACTAAAAAGTCAAATAAACAGTAAAATGAAGAGCCATCTAGGGATGCTCTAACCAAGCTTACCATCGCATGGCAGCAACTAGCTCGAAAACGATATTCCTTTATTATAAACCTTGACCACCACCACCGCATGGTCAACAAATATTTAGATCATGTTTGGTTCATTGTCTCTGGAGTCATTAATTTTTGTTTACTAAAATTATATTATGTTCGTAGGTTCTTTTTATCTATAGATCATTGGTTTTCAACCATAATAAATTTGGTGTACAAATGAATGTATCAAACAAGCGGTTAAAAGCGTGCCATGTCGTGACCATGGCAATGAATCCGACACTAGTTCTTCCTTTCTTCGCCAATCCTTGCAGATCACGGAATTATTTGGCAGTCGACCAAACATTTTCTCCTTTTGAAATTCAATTTAGGTAAGGAAGCCGTGGGAGTCTCTCAAGTAAGATTCCAACATAGTAGATGATCTCTTTTACAGTACCCGGCCCATTAAAGTGAGAATTGTGTGGCCTTGATCAGTTATGGTGGGAATAATCCAACATTGGTAGTTTAGCGAGAACAATTTTGTTATAAGGTATGGAATGGGAAAAAAGGAGTTGTGTGTGAAACTTGAAGTTTTGGTGGAACCAAAAATGCATAAAACAGGGACTAAACCGTTGGAAACAAGGGGAATATTGATAATTTAGAGAGAACTAGTTCGTTGCCATTCTTTGCAACGAAGAAACAAAACCATATAACTTAAGGTATGGAATGGGAAAAAAAAAAAGGAGCGTATGTGAAACTTGAAATTTTGGGGAAGCCAAAATGCATAAAACAGATACTAAACCGTTGGAAACAAGGGGTCGTTTTGTGAAATATAGAAAACTCAAGGGTGGTAACACAAAAGAGCAGGAACATTTTAGCGAAACCAAGGAGCTCGGGGGACCAAAATAGAAAAGGTAGGGGCCTACATGTGAATTCAGAAAACCATGAGGACTAAAGTGATAAAAACCAAAAACCTATTTGTGAAATAAAAACTTTGGGGGCCAAAACAAAAAAAACTTGGTTTCAACGCTGATCACCAACATTTACCATAGAATGCTTTTATACAGTAGAGATTGTACAACCATACATTGTTTCTGTTGAAAATTATTACATATCTTACCTCATCAGCTTTACCTTTTAAGTGAATTAGTTGGTGTATATAATTCAATGTGGTATCTAACATCCAAAAAGCCCTAAGAGCATCTCCAGCAGAGCCTCTAAAGTAGAATTTTCTCTATATTTAGAGTCTCTCGTTCTCCAGCAGAGTCTCTATTTCAGCCTCTAAATTTAGAGTTTCTTTCTCTCAGCCTCTAAATTTGGGAGCTCTCTATATCAATCGCTATAGTTTTTCTAGATAGAGCCTCTGCTGGAGAGGATGAAAATATAGAGAGCGAATAGTGATTTTAGAGGGGGTATATAGAGACCCGATTTTAGAGATTCTGCTGGAAATGCTCTAAGTTGAAAAGGTGATATGTATATAGAGTCAACTTCTAAAGTGAACCGGCTCTAATTGAACTTGGGTGAGTGTGCTAGATGGAAATTAGAGTATCCACACCAGAAGCTTTATCCCTATTTTCTCTCTTCTACTCTATTTTCTTTATCCATTATTTTAAAATTCCTTCACACTTTACATTACACTCTAAAAGATTCCTTCTCTGAACCAGAAACACTATCTCTGAAACTCTATTTCTATACCGCCGTAGGGTTTCTATGCTATATGGTATCCGGGCGCCATAGGATTTGCGTTGGAGTGTGCTACCCTGTCTGTCCGTATGAATCAGATTGATACAGTGGTACGGGCATGGCGTGGGAGCAGGTCATTAATGGCAAGCATTGCAAGCGGGCAAGAGAAGAAAGAGAGTTCCTGCTGGTGAGGCGAGAAAAGGAGCGTTCGGCAGATCAATCAGCCCGGGAGACGCGGAGGCGGGACGGACGGATTATTTGTTTGATTCCTCCATTATCGCCTGCTCTCTCGCGCGTTTTTCTTGCGCCAACTAACCGCGCTTTTTAAGAGCCTCTCCGTCGGCCGTCGGTGGGAATGGGATGCTCCTCCTTTTTCTTTTGCTTTGCTTAGCTCGCAATTCATTTCCTCTCCTGCGCCATTGCCGTCCTGCTTTGACCTCGCACATCCATCGGTTTGGTTGGTTAGGTGGTCTTGTTTGTCCGCTTCTCCACCAGCTAGTTTTGGCACCTGCTGACATGCTACACCTCTCCCTCTCCTCACTGAGATGTCTTACCTCAGTTGACATGTAACTCTCTTGTGTTATCTCAGTTCTTACCTACAAAGTTTATCTCTGCTATTAAAAACTCAACACCGCTATTAAGAACCCTCTTGTGTTGAGTGATATCACACCTCAATAAAATTAATAAATATATGCAATCATATAAGCTTCTTCTCTGAGTGTTTTTTGGTTTTATTGAGTGGCACAAGGGTTTTTTTTAGTTCTTCCTCCACGTGAAGTATGGATATCGGACTAGTTGAGCATTCACACGGTTGCCAGAATTTGGCTAGGCTAACATCATTTGGACTCAAGGGTACGGACACGTTTGGATCGTAGCCTCCGTCCGCCGCGCCGATGCTGCCGCCGCCGTGGTCCCAGGCGCCGTCACGCGCGTTAAGCGCGCGTCTTGGCGCGGAATCGGGCGCAGCGCGCTTTGCTCACGCCTGCGTGCAAAACCGACGGCGCGCCGTTGCTGGGCGTGGGCGAGGCCGGTGACGGCGCCGATCCAAACGGCGCCCAAATTTGAGGGCGTGCCGACGTTTGGAACGGCCGCCGCTGGCTACGATCCAAACAGCCCCGTAAGTCTGGTCGCCATAGCTCGTCAACCTCGATATGGCACTAATTATTCTGATCTTTAGTGATCAAGAATAAACGGTAGTTCTTACCTGCAAAATTCCAGATTACTAACGTTTACAGCGACCGCAACTTTCCTTTATTTGCGGGTGAAGTGGACTTCCCATTTTCCCAATGGAGATTTGGCGCAACATTTTCTTTCAAGGAAGGGCCCAACAGCAGCTGAAGAGCAGGTTTTCAGAGTCTGATGAGTGAGACTCCATGAGCACAGAAGGCATCCTGATGCTGACTCCATTTTCCATATCTGTCTAGCCCCCTGTCTATTCTACACCAACAACCAACAAACATCTGGTGGATTAGGCTTCTGCTGTCACACATACACAAGCCAAACATGCTGAACATTCCTTAAGAAACCAGGAAAAAAAATATTTTTTACTCATTGAGAATTCAGAACCATTGAGACAGTAGCAGTGCAGCTACATGCCTAATTAGCACTCAGGCCAGGCTCCCATATGAGATGCCATTGCTTCTTACAACAGTCCACATTTATTGAATCATTTCTCAGGGATACAGAGTAGCACAAAAGGAGGGGGGATCACCAGCCAGATCATGAAACGTCAAGGCAAGGTCAGATTGAAATAACATCACACAAGCTGAAAGGGAGTAAAATCTTGTAATTTTGATTATGATATCCACATATAATGGACAAACGGCACAATGGCTGACATTTTGTCATCTAATTAAAAAAGAGAGAAGAAAAATAAAAGATATATGGTATAATAGCTATCAGGAAAGAAGATACAAAAAATGTACATTTGACTTATGGTCAGCACTATGCAACCATGGTGATTTAAAGCCGCGAGTATATCATGTTTGTAAATATTTTCTTTTAAAAAAAACTTGTTTACATCTCTAAGCAACGAGAGATGCTACCATGGCTTCAGGTCTCCCACCGGGCCAGCAGTCCAGTTCAGCACCCTCTGCCCGGGCTGCATGAAGACATTGTCGCCATGCGGAAGCTTGCGAGCAAGCCCATTCAGGATCTGATGGAATGCATCCCCTGCTTGAGCAGGCTGGGGGAACAACATGGCTTGCTTCATCGAAGGGTTTGCGAGAAGCCTTTGCTTCCTCAAGATAACATCTGTTGGTATGGATGTCAAGATACTGTCCAGCTTCGGAACATCCTCCTCGGCAACAAAGACGCCAATCTCTTCCCATGGGATGGCATCGGCGAAGGGCAGGACAATGTCATCTGCAATGATCACCGGGATGCAACCGAAAACCACGGCTTCTACCAGTCTGGGGCTCCATGGAGCCCAGCCCAATGGGCACAAGCAGAACACAGCCCGCTGCATATCTTCATAGTAGGTGGGTGGGTGATCGGTTGAGATGTCAAACAAAGGGTTGTTCTTGAAGTTCTCCCAGACAGATGCACGGGCACCCCTGTAGAACACCAAGAAACGTCAGGCCCACAATGCAATCAGAGGGAAGGACATGAAGACTGAAGACAGAAGCATGAACTGCATTGTTTGTAGACAGGCAGACAGATTTACCTAGCATAGTATCCGCCCTCGGGATCATTGCTGGTGTCGTAGAACAGACCACGGAAATATACAAAGATCGAACGAGGGGTGTCCGGTGGAATAAGGTGAGCCTGCATTTTCTGCGGGGGCGCATAAGGCGGGATGGTGATGGAGCCGTCCTTCAAGCATACATGGTTCTTCTGTCCAAAGGTCTGAACCAGTGTGGCACGCTGAAGCAAGGGAAGGATTCCCCGTCCAATTGCTTTCTCTTCCTGAAAATAATACCATAAGCACTTGTTACTGAAAGGTCAATATGTAGAAATAACCAATGAGGTTTTGTGTAAATCAGAAATATGGGAGAAAATCATTATCTGAAACATTTTTTTTCTACTATGAACAAGTGCAGACTGAAGTAATTCAGTGTTGTCCATTCATAAGCATAAATAATGAAACTAGCATATTGATGTCCCATCACCCACCATGTTCTGTGCTGCAATTAGACATGTCCTAGTTGTTCCCAGCACCAGTAATCAAGCATTAAAGTGCTACTCAACATCTAGCATTTGGTACTAGATGGATAAACAAATGTATGCAACAGCAAGGTTGTGTACTTGCATCTGTACCTGATAATGGAAGCAGGCACCAAAGTCATGTGGTGTAACAAAGAAATGATCTGCCCCCTCTGATCTATTCCAGTAAGGCCAGTTTGTGGCAATCAGCTCAATCGCGCTGCGCATCATTCGTGGAGACTTGAACGGCAAGGGAAGACCAGAAGGAGTCAGATCGCATGTTATGTACACGGGCGTGTAGAACCAGTCAGCTTCCTCAGGATTGAAAGTTCGCACGGCGCTTGACAAGAGGAACCGGTGCATGAAGATCTCCGCGGCAAACATGTGGTTCAAGCACCTAGGATCCTTCTTCAGGAGCTTCTTGTTGTATTTGCCGGGGAGATCGTAGACAAACACCTTGAGCCTCCCAACAGGGTCATCTTCTAGGACATCACCAGCACTTCCTGCATTTCATTGGCAACAACATTAAAGAACAGATGCTAAAGAACTCTTCAATTTTGCATAGTAGGGGAAAGAAAAGAATATATGCTAGGTTTGAGAACCAAGGCATTGGGATCACATAGCGGATTGATGCAAAAGCAAGGAATGATAACTAACCAGCCTTGAGGAGGCAAGGAGCACTGCTGATTGCCGCTCCACTTCTTGATTTCAGTTTGGAAAACATAAGATATATAGAGTGGTAATGGCAAATTTTGACTAGTTTATTGTGGGTTTTAGGAGTGGCAAATAATCAATGGTCATTGTTTGGAGTGGCAAATCATCAATTACTTGGCATTTTTGGTCATCTGTTTGTGATTTTCAGCTATAGTACAATACTATCAAATTATTGGTACCCATGTGTACACACCCAAAAAAAAATCATACATCCGCCATTGAGCAAACAGATCAGCTTGCCATACTAAAAGATGCCAATATGCTTGTTTAGCAGTTCCCTAGATGCATGCATGACTTAAAAACACCCTATATGAATCAGGCAGCTTGGGAGTTCTACAAACTGACAAGTATGTGACTATCAAGATCAAAACCAACAAGAAAAATAACACAATGAAAAGATAGAGACCCCTCACCTGAGATCCTCTCTGTCTGGTGGCCCTGCTGCACCCCCTGGGCCTCAGCCCCAAGGAAGATTGCCGCGGCGGTAGCAAGAACGGCAATGGCCAAGACCAACCTCCTCATCTTCTTGATCCCCAATTCCCCACAGGCCTCTTCTCCCCAGCACCTGTGTCTGCAGCCCTCTCTGTGTCTGGACTTATGAGCAAGGCGATTGCCAGGGGTAAACTCTTAAAGAATCCAAGGGAAGGTCATGGGAAAGCTTTCCTGCCAATTCTCCTACCAAGAAGCGTTTGGTGAGAGAGGGGGAGGGGGGCGGTGGCGCTTTCCTAGGCTTCCTTGCTTCTTCCTCCTACATGCGCGCACACACGGCTTCAAGAACAATCAGGCCTGGACATGCTTTCTTCAAAGGAAGGAAGAAAGGAGAAAATAATATTAGCTCAAAGAGGTTAGGAAGGCTGTCTCCTACTGATTCTTTTGATTCTTCTCTCTCTATATGCATCTCTCCTTTTTCCTCCTACTTTCCTAATCCTCCCCTTTCTCGACACGCCAATGATGAGCAGTAGGATTGATTGTCTAATGTAATGTGTTCTATAAATAAAGGTTTGGTGAGGGGTTTACCTCCTCATCAGATGTCAGGCTTCTTTCCTCCTTCACTCCTTTCACCAAACTTGGACTGGACCTCTCACTTGTCTTACATTAACATGTCTTCAAGTCATTTATTTTCTCTCTGTGATTTCTCTAGCAGCTAATTACTACTCTCTCTGGTACTTAACAATTCTTCTGTTTCTCCAGGATTTTCTTTTCTTTTTTTGGGGCCCCCTTCTGTGACAATCTGTTCTGTCCAGACTCCAGAATAGTGTGGTGATTAGGATTGTTCTCTTGCACATGGGATGAGTGACCGTTCACTGCCATGGCTCATGACCATGACCCATGACCCATGATGGAGTTTTGGGTCAGAACTCATAACCTTTGTAATAAATGCTTCCCATAATCCCATTGATTGGTATGGCAAAGAAAAAAACATACGAGGGAGAAAAGCAAAAAGCGTTAGAGCATCTCCAGGTGGCCCTTCATCCTTCCACTCTATAACACTATTTACTCTACACTCTATCCATCCATCAAAAATTTCTACACACTTTACAGTACACTGTAAAAGATTTCTTTTCTCCAGCAACTACTCGATCCAGATGAACAGTGTTATAAAGTGCCACTTGAAGATGTTTTACGGTGCTTGTTGATGGCAGGGGATTTGGGGGAAGAGGATTCATAAAACTGGAGGGTACTCCAGAAGTTCATTACAAGTAGCGTTGCATCATTGTGAAGCTAGAAGGGGTGCCAAGAAACCAGAAAATTGTGTGCCTGCAAACCTTCAGCGGCAGAGAACATTTGAGTGCATTGACGTTGCGCAGCTAGATGTGCCATTTTTGTATCATCCCAGCTGAAGGCTGAAGCAGCCGAACATGTATGCGGTTAGGCTGCTCTTGAAAGTTGGAACAGACACATCCTTCGATTTGTTGGATTTTCTTTTTCTTTTTCTTTTCGAGCCAAGCGTTGAACATTGGTCGAATGATCTGTATTACCTAGGAGGATAGACCAAAAGCATGGGGCTTGCTGGAGCGCAACGGCGGTGATGAGACCAGGGTCGGTGGATCCAACAAAGAAAAGGACGAGATGGATGCGTTGAACAAACCCATGAATCATGCATGCTCTTCTTATTCTTCTTTTAGAGAGAAAATTTTCAATGGACGCGGACTTTACGCGGCCATATTATAATAATGATTTGTACATTGCGATGAAATGCTATAATAATTAGACTCACAGCAGCTAGCTTTCCATGTTATTCAACTGCGCTACCGACGCATGTTTGTTTCAGATGGTCAACACGGAAGACAAGTCTTTCTCTGGAAAAAAAACAAAGGAGAGAATTACTCCTTTTGGGCCGGCCTGCTATTGTGCTGCCCATAGGGAGACAAACAGTGAAACGGGCATATATATTTGGGTTGGGCCTCATCGCCCCACGAAGAAAATAACTCCAATTGGGCCGGCCTGCTAGTGTGCTGCCCATGAGGAAATTATTTAGATACATGCACTGCAAAAGTTTCAACTTTAGATATGTCGTATTAAAATGTAGGATATTATAAATATGCCACTACAGAGTTTAAGAAATTTATATAAAGGTATGGATATAATTGTCACTGTCATTCCTATTCGGTGGTACAGTGAGGTCATGTCTACGCTATTAATCGTGTTGTTCTCCTCCCTCTTTCTCTCTGTACTTTTATAGATGTAGGTACATCGCACATTATTGTAGGCCGTCGTGCTTGGCCGTGTCGGCTACCACACATTTGCGCCTGGCAACTCCGCTGCTGCTCTAGTATCGTTGCCTCTTCCTCGCACCGCTCGAGCCTCCACCTGGACATCGAGCCGCCTGCCTGGCCCCCACCTTTGTTGCCCACCTCCTCACTACACGCTGGCCTAGAGCCCGGCCGTTGAGCCACGTTGCCACCCTAGCCGCTTGTCATGCACCCGCCTCTGTCCAACTGTTAGCGAAGCGCCGCCTCCTTATTACTCTTTTTCTCTCCTGCCGCCTCACTCTAGTCCTTTCTCTGCTCTCTCTAGCCACAGATGAAGGAGCACGAGTGACAGAGAGACGGAGGATTGGGGATTTAATGGTTGATTTGCAATTTCATCCTTGCTCTTTGGATAAATATGAAAGAAGGGGCGAAACAAAATAAGTAGTTGACATGTGGATCCTAACAGTCAATGAAACAAAAGAAGAAGGAGCATACAGACATACAAGGTATTATAAAAGTAGAGCAAAATCGTCCTTGCTTAGATCCGTAAGGGCATCTCCAGCAGTCTGCTCCATTTCCCTTTTGTCCCATCACTATTCACGTGTCATCTTACCAACAGGGTTGCCCCATCCCTATTCAACTCCCTCAATAATAGCCCTATCACTATTTATACTCTCTACTTTTCTCATTTCTTGCCCATCACTGTTTACTACAGTGATGAGACACCCCATTTGGGGCTTATTGCTGGAGATGCCTTAATGGCAGTCTAACAATGGCCGACCCCTCCCTCTCTCTTTTTTCAGATAGACCACACAGTGACGCAATGATGCACCGCCCGCCATAAAGAGAGCGTTCGCGGTTGAACTATATAGCATAGGAATGGGCTAACGCGTCATAAGCAAAGAATTTGGTGATATGTCCTGGACATTAATTCCGGCTCGTCGTTTTCTATATATTGAACTGATGTAATTTCCGTTATCTCGTAATAGAAAAATAGAAGCGGGCAAGAATAAGATGGTCCTCCTCTAAAGGAAAATCAAAGCTAAGAAATGGTACTGATCAAGTTGACCCTCTTCCAGCAAAGCAAAGAATTAGCAGGCAGTACTATTCCAAGCAAGTTGACCCTCTTAAAATCGATGAAGGCCAATGCGATCGATATCACCCATGGCACGGCTGTTCCGGAACAGAGCGCGCAGTACCATGCCCTGCAACTTGACGCATTTACTCTTAGCATCTTAATCGTGCCATAAACTCTTCGCTTTTATAGATCTCTCTTTCTCTTTCTCTCTCGCTGCTTGTGCTAAACTTATTTAATTTTTTTTGTTGAAAGTGAAATTAGAGAGCTTCGAAAAGTGGATTCGAGAAGCCGGAGCGTTTAGTTCAACTTAGTTATCTTATGTTTTTGAAATTTGGGGAAAGCGGTTTGAAGAAATCAAAATATTTTTAATAAGTAAAATAATTATTTAAAAAATGTTGTCAAGGCCTTGTGGCTTTTCTTTCACCTTTCTTTTGGAAGGTGGATTGGTTTCATGGCCAATGTGCCAATTGTTGGCGGTGTTGACCAGATTTGACCTTTATTTAAACTGTAGCATTGATCAACAAAATGCCCTCCACCATTGCCATATTATAACTGGATTACAATCTGCAGTGTCATATTTTTCTTTTTGTACAAGGCCAAATATTTTGGTGCTTTATAGCCATATTTTGAATATCGCAATGTTTCTTCTGGAACCTCTTAAAACCAATTTTTAACAATTCTTAGTCTCTCAATGTCTCGCAACAAAAGTTTACAACTTTTTCGGATTATAATTTTCAGCTGGATTAAGGTTGTAACATACAAGTCTAATATTTTTTTCCCAAAACTTAGGCAATTCGTGGGTGGAGAAATCCACCGTCACTGGTTGGTATGCCATTGTTTGGTAAGGCATTCCGAGGTAATTGGCTTCACACCAAACGCGAGTTGTCACGAGTCAAACTGGCCGTGCCGCGAACCAGCGTCCGACACGCGCGCGCATCCCTGGCATATGGGACTGGCAGCACAATGCACATGAGCAGCCTCGAGTTCATTCTCGCCTTAAAAGGACAGAGAGACTGGACTACTGGAGTCTGAACTCTGGGGAGAGAAGAGAGAAGGAAAAAACCAAGACAAGTCAAGCTGCACGCTGGTTGCTGGTGTCCAACTCCTACTGCTTCACTCCCATTACTTGCTAGGTAGATGCCAGAACAAGTAGCTATCTAATCTCCTCCTCCACAGCCTGGCCTTCTCCTCCTCCTCCTCCTCCGGCTCCGCCCAGGCCACCGTCTCTCTCTCCTCCAAATATCTGCAGAAATAGAGGGGAGTGAGGAGAGATGGCGGCTGATGCAGGAGAGGGGGAGTGGCTCAAGGTGGCCTCGCTGAGGGCCATGGTGGAAGCCCAGGACCCGCGTGCCAAGGTACGGGTACCCCCAAGTAATTCTTTGTTTCAGGGATGGTTTAATTCTTACTTAAATTGCACGATTATCTTGTCTGCCCAGATCCTCCTCAACTTTTGGAGACATGCACAACAAGTATACATAAAGTATCAAACAAGTAACTGACGTCGCTAAACATAAGGGATAGACGCCTTAATTCTCTCTCCTATCAGATCTCTTATGCTTTTTTTTTTCACAGCCTTTGTGCTATTGATAGTAATTGTCATATATGCTTGTTAATTGGGCACAGCTAAGCGTGCTTAATCTTCTCTGTCTGGCCGTCGATCGGACCACTACTAGCTGAGACTAGGGATTTGTTGATGTCATTCAATTCACTGTCCGATTCTCCCCGCCGCCCTTATCTGCACTTCTCTACGCACTCAGGCTGCTTGGTGTTCCCTCTAATTAAGTTTAGAGGTTTTCTCCTAACATTGCATGCTTGCATGGTTTTACTCATAGTTATGCTAACTATTAGGACATGTTTAAGGTGGTGCTATACTTTTACTGTATCTGATTATATTACTATAGAAATAAGGTTGTGAATAGTAAAAATAGGGTTAGGAGTAAAATACAAGAGAGTGATATATAGGGATTAGAAAAATAAAGTTAGGTTGTAGAGGTGAATTGTAAAATAGAGTTGTAAATAGAAAAATGAATATTAGATAAATAATGAAATAGATGAGACTTGCCCATGGCCTCAGAACCTGTTGTATTGGATGCTTTTAGAGCATCCACATCAACTACTTCAAATTTTTACTCTATAATACTGTTCTCTACATACTCTATTCATTTTTCTAAAATTCCTTCACACTTTACACTACACTTTAAAAGATTTTTTCTCTTTAACAGCTACTCTATAGATACTCTAAGAGCATCTGGAGCAGGTACTCTATAATACTGTAGCTCGGGATAGAGTAGCTGGTGCAGGGAAAGAATCTTTTAGAGTGTAGTGTAAAATGTGAAGGAAATTTAGAGTGTTGGATAGAGGGAGTAGTGAATAGTGTTATAGAGTGAGAGAATAGAGTAGCCGGTGGAGTTGCTCTAAGGCTGTACTTTATATCTCACCTTGATTTGTTCAAGATTCCAATAAATTTTTTTTGGTCTTCTGGGTCTCTCTACAACTCTACGTCATAGGCTCTGTTTCTTTTGAAAGTTTCTGATGGTTGGCGGGTGGCGGTTTTACTGTAGCAAATTTATAAGTTTTTGAAAATTTTTTTAAATAATTCTAAAAAAAAAATTACTGTAGCAAACCGCCGGCCGCCGACCGCCAGCGGTTTGCTAAAAAAGACGGTGCCATAGTCATGGATCGAGAGACGGTTGGCCGGTAACTTGTCGCTTTACCTGCAGTCCTATGCTAGTCGATTGATGAGGACCATAATAGGAATAAATAAGGCTAGCAAGTGCCGTTCCGTCTCAACAAAAGACTAATCACACATGGCAACTTCACACGTCTAGCTAGGCTACAATTAAGCACGCCCAAGCATGGCGCTAACTTAACGGGAATAGAGTTTTTGGTGGAGTGAAGAAATCTTTTAAGGCATAGTATAAAGTGTGAAGGAATTTTATGGAAATGGATAGAGTTGTGGTGAATAGTATTTTAGAGTAGTGGGGATAAAGATTTCTGGTAGGGATGCTCTTATACTTTTCTAATGCAACAAAACAGTTCCTATACTGAGACGCTCATGGTTTTCTAATGCAAGAAAACAGTTCCTAGATAGAGATAGGTACTGCAATACAATAATGGGCATGCCATCATATAGAATTAATTGCCCATTCCTTCTCTTGTGTATGGTGACCCTATTTTTTGGTTCATTACTAAAGAAATAGGATTATAAATAGTAAAAATAGGATTGAGAATAAAATATAATAGAGAGAGATGAAATAAGGTTAGCGTTAGGGTGGGAATAGCTGTGGGGACCAAACCCGGTAAGAATTTACTAGAAAATGCCCCGAATGCCAACTGTCCAGGATTTTAGTTGCATTCAGAAATAGTACAACCTGCTTATCTTTATTACATGTTACAAATTATTTTACAGTGAAAGTGAAAATATAACCTGGTAATTTATAATAGCAAAAAAAAAATACATACCCATATACCACAGGCAAGGCCTGAGCATAAGGTACGCCCTAGAAATCTGTCCTATACAAATTTCAGTCTTCTCCATAGGTGTCCATTTCTGATTAAAAAGTGAGTCCTTTTCAAGAAATAGGTAGTTCGCCCACAAAATGTGAGTAAGTACTAGCCGTACTTGCAAGTTTTCATAGGAAATAAATTTATTAATTATATGCAAATGGAATTAAAAGAAGATAAAGGTTGTATTTATCTAGAATATATATAATGCAATATTTTAAGACTTAGCATCATCGTTCCAAAAATATTTCCTTAATCATTTTAAAAAGGGTTTATAAATTACTATCTCCACTCTTCTTCCCTAATTCACCTGTCAACCATTTTTCTAATAATTCATAGATTAATTTAAGTAGAATAGGCATCACCCAATTGACACAACTTCATCTATCCGAAGTAGGGTTCATTAATGTTTTTATTATCAGTTCTGCAGAACCTATCCAGTTTTACCCATATGACAGCTCCTTATATGGATGGATGAATATTGTGTCATTTCTATTTTTATTGATCCAAGTTTTGCAATGTTTCACACAAGGTGCAAACATTGAGGAAAACCCTATCAATATTGGCCTCCGTATAAACACAGTCGGTAACATGTGAATCACTTGGTCCAATATCCCAGAACCTGGTAAATGCCTGGCCTCCGCACGATCATTATTGGTGACTACTCGGCCAGCATCCCAAATGCTCAATATTGTAAAAACACTAAGGCAATACCTCGCCTATGCAATTACCCATTGGTAATTCATGCCTATACTTTTCAATTTTTCGGTCTTCTGTTCATCGCATTGTCTATCCAAAAGATGATATGAATACTATCCTACCTGTTGAAATAACCATATATCTAGATTTTCTTATACTAGGGTATGGTCAAGTTTAATCATTTTTGGGTGGGCTTTTGGTTGTGGGGTTTGGATTATCTATTCTATAAAAATGTTAAATAACATAGTTTAAATAAAGGATAATTCATAATTAAATAACAAGAAAGGAATGCAAATAATATATAATAAATAGAATTGGGAAATCAATATGCGTCAAAGGATAGAAAACCTGCCTTTTTTAAGGATTGGATCGCACTCGACGATATCTCCCGGATATTCTTGTTCAAAGGATCCGGAGGCAATCAGTTCGTTGTCTATATGTTGCAAATACGGAAAAGGAGGAAATAAATTCTAATAAATATTCAAATAAGAATTGGGAATGTGTTATGCATGAAATGATGGAAGTGCATGAAAAAGATCTGGTGGTGAAAAAGTGATGGACTGTACGATTTTCTAGAAATTTGGAAATATTTTCTAGAGAGAAAAGGCTAGGGATGTTGTTGTCAAAATGGGCATTTCCTCCGGGTAGCAAGATGCTAGGGTTAGTGTATATGAGATTTTTTATGTGGATCAACAAATTTCCAGAGATCGGAGTTGACGACAATTATTTGTCGGAATTTTGAGATGGAAATTATTGAAAATATATGGGTAAAAATTTAAAATAGGTTTTTATTAAATTATTGGGTGATATAATATATTTAAATGGATTTATAATTCTTTTTAGAATTTTAGAAATTAGTTTTGAAATTTTAAAACACTTTTGTATATAAGAAAGAGAGCAAAAGGAATTTATTTAGATTATTTTATTATACAAATATGGGATTTTATATTTTTATAAAATTTCTCATCTCATTTTAGATTTTTGAAAATTTTTGTAGAATTTTTTAAAAGGTTTTGATATTTGAAATAAAATGTAGAAGCTTGAATGGAAATATAAATGAAAGGGATTTTTATTTTATATGGGCTACAGTTTTGGGCTTGGCCCATTTACCTCTGTAGCGCTTTGACATTAGGGCCCAGCCTTGAGGAGAGAGAAGGGCACACACGGGCGGGACCGATGTGGTCGACAGTAAGGTCAAGATGGCAAATGAGAGAGTATGGAAATGGGGTTGTGGTGGAACGCGTCGTGGCCGAGAGGCCGTGGAGAAATTGCTTGCTGATTCATAAAATTGAGAGCATGGGTGTACCTTAGGAGGTCACGGCGGTGCTCGGGGCGGTTCGAGGTAGTCTGGTGGCGAGGTCGAGGCGGCGGGGTGATGGGGCAGCGACGGTGAGGGTACTCCGGTGGGTGTTAGTGTTGGGAGATGGTAGCATTGGTTTCGCGGTGAGGAGTGGTAGTTTTTGTGTATGGTTGTCGAGGCTAGAGGATCATTGGAGCATGGGAGTGTAAATTCGCCGGAGTTAGAGAAGGTGATGGTGGTGGCGGCGATTTAGGGTAGCAGAGGGGGAGTAGAGAAGTAGAGGAGGGGGCTTGGTGATGATGGTGCTGAGAGGAGGGGTTTTTATAGCCATTAGTTGCAGTGGCGGGCACGAAATCGCCAATTCAAGGTGGCGGCGGCAGCGCAAGGTGGCGGTGTGCAACCGGCGAGCCGCCGAGAAGGGATAACGACAATGATGTGGCAGAGAAGGTTGGCGGTGAGGAGAGCTGTTCCATGGCGGTGGAACCGGGGCAGGAGGTGGTTGGAAGCAGTAGTGACGAGGAGTTCCGGCGGCGATGGCGGCACCGGACGTTTGGTAGGCGACGCAACGGTGGGAGGAAGAAGAACCATGGGCAGTCGTTGGATTAGAAGCAAAAAGGATGGGTACCGCTGGATTGGTCTCAAAGGGGTACGGAGACCGACATGTGGGGCCCATTCGTCAGCGAGGGAATGGCTGAAGGCGAGTAAGTGGAGGCATATTACTAAAAAGGAAAGCGTAATCCCATGCTTTTCATGAAGGGAAAGTTTAGTTTTTAAAGGAAAAAGAATTTCCAGAAAATGTTTGGGATTTTAATAATTTATATAAAATAATAGGAGGCTCAGAAAAATATGAGATAAATTTCTAAAATCCAAAAAAATGAGGAGAATCTAAATCTGGAATAACATTTATTATTTTATGGAATAAATATTTTTGGGGAAATGGAGATAAGGTATTTTCTTTAGGGAATAAATAGGAAATTAATTTAGAAAGTTCCAAAAATTTGAGAGGTGATTCTAGAGATTTAAAAATGAATTTTTGTTAAAAAAATTTATGCTAAAAATAGGAGCAAATTTGGGTATGTCACAATAGCATAGGGCTAGAATAGGACTAGGGTTGCGTATGGCCTAAATGGCCAGCACGTGCACAATACAAGTTTAGTGATCTACATGGTTCCAAAAATGTAACTTTGGTAACTAGCTACTGTTACAATTAATTTGCAAAACTTAATAAAATTACAATGTTATGGAAGTTCTTCAATATATTAATCCATATTATATGATCTTTATGTATCCATCTTCATGGTTGATAGTTATTTAGGACATTTTGTTTGGTTTAGCCTTTTCTTTCATATTAGTGCTATTTTAAAGCATGTTTGGAGTGGCTTAGGTTTATTTGGCCAGAAAACCAATTTGACTTTTTTAGTCCATTTTTTTTTATCATGAAGCCACCTCTAAAAGCTTTTAAAAATAACATAAATGAAGCGAACCAGCTTCAAGAAGTAGATTCAAGAACCTCTTGAAGTCCAGCTTAACATCAGCTTAGCCACTCGGGCTTGTTCTTTTTGACTTATCTACTTATTTGTTTATCTTTATTTTTGAAAACGCAAATGCTTTGGTATTTTTGATCCTTTTTCGTCTCGAAGATATGTCACTAAAGCTCTAAAAAGCAAGTCAAATGAAGTGTGCTGAACTCTCCAAGCCGCTTTGAGAAGCTCTAAAAGTTTAATTTATCAACAAATAAGCAGATCAACAAATCTGATAAGTCGAAAAGAATAACTAGAGCATCTCTAGCGGTTGCCCCAAATTGGAATGCCCCAACACTGTAGTAGGTAAATTTGGGACACACTGTTGGGGAGATGAACAGTGAATATAAAGAGTGGGAATAGTGATAGGGTTGTTATTGGAAAATGAATAGTGATGGGGTTCAGTTCCAATACTATAGATGAATAGTGATGGGGATGGGACAAGGATTTTGATCCTCATGACTTCAAAGTCATGTGACTTTGTCACTGACAACGGTGAAGTTGACGTCAGAGGATTCCGATTGATGGGACAACGGGAACACCGATGGAGATAGCCTTAGTGTCTATTTTGTAATAGTGTGTGTACACATTAATGTAGAGGTCGAAATATTTTCTATTATTTAAAAAGATATCAAATTTTTAACGGTACGTATGTACTCCAAAACCAAAACCATATCCGTTTCTACATAATGAAGCAATGTTTTGCACTAATTTTCGTCTATTAAACCGAGCTGTGCTCTGGTATTTGCACGTACGCAGGAGGTGGACAACCTGACGCTAAGGAGGTTCCTGCGCGCGCGCGACCACAAGGTCGACAAGGCCTCGGCCATGTTCCTCAAGTTCCTCAAGTGGAGGAGGGAGGCCGTGCCGGGCGGCTCCGTGCAAGCGGAGCAGGTGCAGAGCAACCTCGCCGACGACAAGGTCTGCATGGGCGGTGTCGACCGGGCCGGCCGCCCTGTCCTCAACATCTTCTCCGCCAGGCACTTCTCCGTGAACCGCGACATGGCCGAGTTCAAGAGTAAGACGCCCTTAGTGTCGCGCATCATCTGAATTTTCAGGGAATCTCTGTGATTGCCCTTGGACAGGACTGATCAGTGCACATCGTCTTGTGCAGGATTTGTCGTCTACGCATTGGACGAGATCTGTGCCAGGTGCTTATGATCGACCAGCCATCTGTCTGCTGCGACACACACTAATCGATCATTCGATTGAGCTTTGTCTTAATTTGTAGTCTCGCTGCAATTGAGTCACAATATTAATTGCCTTACAGTTCATATTCATATATAAGATTGCTCTGTACCAATGTGCAGGATCCCTAGAGGTCAGGAGAAGTTCCTCTGCATCGTGGATATCAAGGGCTGGGGGTACGCCAACTGCGACGTCCGGGCTTACATCGCAGCTATAGAGATCATGCAGGTTAATTTGTTCAGTCTTAATCAGCTAAGCTAGAACAAAAGAGTTGCCTGCAGTGTAAGTGAACAGCAACCAGAAACAACATGCATGCGTGCATAATGATTCTTTCACTTTTCTCCCGCAGAATTACTACCCGGAGAGGCTCGGCAAGGCGCTGATGATCCATGTGCCCTACATCTTCATGAAGGCGTGGCAGATGGTGTACCCATTCATCGACAACAACACCAGAGAAAAGGTGACCGGCCTGCATTCATGGCAGCAAGCAAATCATAGCTAGCTAATGTCGCAATCGATCGTGCTAACATCGACCTCGCAAATTAGGACAGATCACTGATCATTTCCATGGCATCCATCTTTCTCCTCACTCGTTTTGCCCGTCGCATTTTCAGTTCGTTTTCGTCGACGACAAGGACCTGCAGGAGACGCTGGAGCAGGAGATGGAGGAGAGCCAGCTCCCAGACATGTACGGTGGGAGGCTGACTCTGGTTCCACTGAGGAACTACGTGCAGCCCCAGTCTGTTTAGAAATTAAGGCTTATCAGGAGTTAGGAACACAGAAACGATTCGGTTCCGATTCCATGAAACAAAGGGTGCATGCAAGCGTAACTGCTCCACGAAGGATATATATGTATTATAGGGACACTGTGGATAGGAAATTCATCACCCCATTCAATAAAGGGTGAGGATCAACTATCGCTGCCGTCTTGTTCTTTTCGGCTTATTTATTTATCTTTAAATCGAAAAGCTAAACGCTTTGATTTTTGGAACCCATTTTATTCTGTCTTGAAACTATGTCTTGGAGCTCTCAGACGCAAATGAAACAAAGCACACCGGACTTTCTAAACATCTTAAGAAACTCTCAAAGTTCAACTTATAAGTAAATAAGAAGATAAACAAATAACAACCCAGTCCTGTTCTTTTCGACTTATTTGCTTATCTTCGGATTCGTAAACTCAAATGTTTTGGTATTTTTGGTTCATTCTTTTTTGTTTCAAATATGTGTCACAGAGCTCTAAAAAGCAAGTCAATACGAAATGTGCCGGACTCTCATGTCGCTTCAAGAAGCTATCAAACTTCGGCTTATCATTAAATGAGTAGATCAATGAGTCGAAAAGAATGGTTCTATTGTAGATTATAATATGAAAAGGTTGTTGCTCTTGATAGGGGGCTTAAATAGGCTAAAACATTGTTGAAAAATAGTTTTGTGAGCTCTAACAAGAAGAAAAAACGCAGCGGCTATGTATTAAACTATCCACGCAATATGATATGGTATAATAGAGTTTGTTATCACAATTTAACCAGCGCAGCCGTCCTAGCTCAGTGGTAGAGCGCGTGGCTTTTAACCACGTGGTCGTGGGTTCGATCCCCACGGACGGCGAGATCTCGCTTCTTTTTCACCGCAAAAAATTAGTTATTAAGAAATCATGTGGACCATCAATCTTCAATACAAACTGACCAAGCATCATGGTTAAAACAAAAATATATTTTTCAATTTTTTTCTTCACCAAACTTTTATTCTTATATTATTATCAACCCACAGACACGAATGGCTTTTGCTAAAAAAAATCCTTTATTTAATTCTTATAGTCGAGAAATCAATAGTCGTCGCTGCTCATGCATAAATCAATCCATTGTATAAACATAGCTGTTGTAGAGATGGTGTAGTGATGTCCTATTTCTTAGCCTTGTCGGGAATAAAATCTGTCAATTAAATGCTAAGGGAGGATAAGGATGATGAGTTGTAAAGGCAAGCCCATGAGCTATCCAAATTTATAAATGTGATAGAATGCCCCTGTAAAGAAGTAGGTGGGAGCGCACGATGGGAAAGCAGCCTCTCACCTCACCCATATAATTAGGCCCAAGGGCTCATGTACCGGGAGAGCAGAAAAAAATCCCCAAAAAATTAATAAAATCTTGGCTGGCATCTTCTTCCCCAAGGCTCTCATCGCTCTAGATCCTTGTCTGAGCATCCCGTGGCTAAGCCCCGAGCTTGCTCGTGGGGTGCCCTAAATTTGTCTGTCGGTCTAGGCCAGCAGCAGATGGCGCCGTCCATGGGGATTCGGACAAGAAGCCACACATCGGGAGATCCACCACCACGATGCTCATCTTCTACGGATTTCACCTCAACGGTGCTTGTCCTTGGCGAATCCGGCCTCCACGAGCCCATCTTCAACAGATCCAACCTCCACACATTTATATATGATGGATCCGGCGTCTGCACCAAGTGTTTTCTGGCAAACTCGCCTCCTACGAGCTCAATCCTAGTGGATCTAGCGGCTAGCCTGCCGTCTGTGAAGGATTGACCTCCATGAACACGTCATTGCCAAATCCGGTGGATCTGAACAACGGCGGCGAGCGAAGAAATCGCCGAACAAAGAGCGGTGGAATGAAAGGACCATCAAGCGAGGGGATTGCCAAGCGGAGCAACAGCCAAGCAAAGGGCCACCCAGCGAGGGCAACGGCTAAGCAAAGGGCCCCCAAGTGAAGGAATCGTCAAGCGAAGCAATGGTCGATCAAGGAAGCGCCAAGTGAAGCAATCAAGCGGCGAATCGAAGCGATGGCATCTGAAGCGAAGCAAAAGCGAAATAGCGGTGCCTTCCGAACAAGGCCTCCTGAACGACACATTCCAAACCCATGCAGTTGCCAGCATAGATGGAAGCGAAGCAGGCACACCGAGGGGAGATGCGATCGAACTTCGTCAAGCAAAACAGTGAATCTCAATATTGCTCGGAGGCGTACACATACATGAATACATATATGCATTTTGTACCTGTGCACATATATCTCCCTGCATCGTTATATCTATGATGAAGAGGTCACAAATCGCACGGCGAAGGCCACGCCAAGTGGTAATTGAAGACCCCGCGAAGGGGAGGAGTGCTTGGTGGGTTACGCCCACTCGCTCTTGAAGGCCACGCTAAGTGGTAATTGAAGACCCCGCTAAGGGGAGGACGAGTGCTTGGTGGGTTACGCCCACTCACTCCTAAAGGCCACACTAAGTGGTAATTGAAGACCTCGCTAAGGGAGGACGAGTGCTTGGTGGGTTACGCCCACTCACTCCTGAAGGCCACACTAAGTGGTAATTGAAGACCCCGCTAAGGGGAGGATGAACGCTTGTAGGTTACGCCTACTCGCTCCTACGTCGAGTGCCTGGTCGGGCTAACGTCCCACCCACTCCATCGCTTCGGCGAACGCGCGGTTAGCTTCGCTTCGAGTGCTTGGTGGGTTACGCCCACTCACTCCTGAAGGCCACACTAAGTGGTAATTGAAGACCCCGCTAAGGGGAGGACGAGTGCTTGGTGGGTTACGCTCACTCACTCCTGAAGGCCACACTAAGTAGTAATTAAAGACCCCGCTAAGGGGAGGATGAGCGCTTGTAGGTTACGCCTACTCGCTTCTACATCGAGTGCTTGGTCGGGCTAACGTCCCACCCACTCCTTAGCTTCGGCAAACGCGCGGTTGGCTAAGACCCAACGCGTTAGCTCCGCTTCGAGTGCTTGGTCGGGCTAACGTCCCACCCACTCCTTCGCTTCGAAGAATGCACGGTTAGCTTCGCTTCGAGTGCTTGGTGGGTTACGCCCACTCACTCCGGAAGGTCACGCTAGATGGTAATAGAAGGCCCCGCCAAGGGACAAATTATGGTGCTTGCTAGGGAGTAAGCGGAGCAGGACCACCGCTTCGCGTCCTTTTCGCCAGGGAGTAGGGCGGAGCACTACCATCTCTCTGCGTCCCCTTCGCTAGGGAGTAAGACGGAGCAAGACCGCCGCCCCGCGTCCCCTTCGCTAGGGAGTAAGACGGAGCAAGACCGCCGCTCCGCGTCCCCTTCGCTAGGGAGTAAGACGGAGCAATGCCACCGCTCCACGTCCCCTTTGCCAGGGAGTAGGTGCAACAGGACCACCGCGCGTCCCCTTCGCTAGGGAGTAAAGCGCTGCGCCTCCTAAGCCAAAGGGTGAAACACTTCAATAATCTTATATAAGCTGCTCACCAACTTGAATTTGCCTCGGGGACGACCAATTGCATTTGCTCCCCGCAAAGGAGTTCATATCCTAAAACAATTTTTGCTTGTTTTTGGCTCCGAACTACCTTCGTCTCGTAGGCTCTTGCCTCGGCGAAGTGGATCGGCGGAGTGGATCGGCGAACTCTCTTTCGCAGGCTCCGAACTACCTCCGCCTCGTAGGCTCTTGCCTCGGCAGAGCGGATTGGCGGACTCTCCTTCGCAGGCTCCGAACTACCTCCGTCTCGTAGGCTCTTGCCTCGGTGAAGAGGATCGGCGGACTCTCCTTCGCAAGCTCTGAACTACCTCCACCTCGTAGGCCCTTGCCTCGGCGAAGAGGATCGACGGACTCTCCTTCATAGGCTCCGAACTACTTCCGCCTCGTAGGCCCTTGCCTCGGCAAAGAGGATCGGCGGACTCTCCTTCGCAGGCTCCGAACTACCTCTGCCTCGTAGGCCCTTGCCTCGGCGAAGTGGATCTGCGGACTCTCCTTCGCAGGCTCCGAACTACCTCCGCCTCGTAGGCTCTTGCCTCGGCAGAGCGGATGGGCGGACTCTCCTTCGCAGGCTCCGAACTACCTCCGCCTCGTAGGCCCTTGCCTCGGCAGAGCGGATGGGCGGACTCTCCTTCGCAGGCTCTGAACTACCTCCGCCTCGTAGGCCCTTGCCTCGGCGAAGAGAATCGGCGGACTCTCCTTCACAGGCTTCGAACTACCTCCGCCTCGTAGGCCCTTGCCTCGGCGAAGAGGATTGGCGGACTCTCCTTCATAGGCTCCGAACTACCTCCGCCTCGTAGGCTCTTGTCTCGGCAGAGCGGATTGGCGGACTCTTCTTCGCAGGCTCCGAACTACCTCTGCCCCGTAGGCCTTTGCCTCGGCTAAGTGGATCGGCAGACTCTCCTTATAGGCCTCAGACTACCTCCGTCTCATAGGCCATTGCCTTAGCGGAGCGGATCGACGGACTCTTCTTCGTGAGGCTTCGAATCGCCGCCGGTCTCGCAGGCCCAAGCCTCGGCGAGTGCCCCTTCGCAAGTGAACTTGAAAATCACATGAATGCCACGCCGAGTGGCAATTGAAGACCCTACCAAGACGAAATTATGGCGACACGAAGCAAAGACAAAGCAACACCAAGGAGTAACGACGAAGCATGCGAAGCAAAGGAAGAGCGGCGTAAAGTGAAAGCAAAATGGATCAGATGCTTCACCCTACCAACACCAAACAAGCACTGGGCGAAGCAAAAGCAATGGTAAAAGCAGAGCAACGGGTGCAAGGATGGGCAACCCATACAAACCCGTGATCTACAGAAGGGAGTTTGTATCCTTAATGACTTTAGGATTGCCAACCACTTTTGAGCATCACGTCCTTGGAATGTGTAATAAAATTTCAGGTGTATTTAACGCAAGAACTACAGATATTGAACACGAAGCTTCGAAGGCTAATGGATTTCTCCTTTGCGAAGCTTCGGACTTCAATGGATTTCTCCTTCACAAGCATCGGAGGCTAATGGACTTCTCCTTCGCGAAGCTTCGAATTTCAATGGATTTCTCCTTCGCAAGCATCGGAGGCTAATGGACTTCTCCTTCGCGAAGCTTCGGATTCAATGGATTTCTCCTTCGCGAAGCTTCGGATTCAATGGATTTCTCCTTCGCAAGCATCGGAGGCTAATGGACTTCTCCTTCGCGAAGCTTCGGATTTCAATGGATTTCTCCTTCGCAAGCATCGGAGGCTAATGGATTTTTCCTTCGCGAAGCTTCGGATTCAATGGATTTCTCCTTCGCAAGCTTCGGAGGTTAATGGACTTCTCCTTCGCTAAAGAACCGGAGGCTAATAGACTTCTCCTTCGCTAAAGAACCGGAGGCTAATGAAATTCTTCTTCACAAAGCTTTGGATCTTAATAGACTTCTCCTTCGCCATCTTCGAGTATCTGCTTTGGAACACCGCCTCATTCATAGGCTCTAGCTACGACAAAGCAACTCATTGGACGTTCCTTCGCTAAGGGGCCATTCGACAAATGTCGTGCACTCTTTTCTCCTTCTGTGTTTTTCCCTTGGGTTTTTCAGAGGAGTTTTTAACGAGGCATGGGCACGACGTGGTATCCCGACAACCCGAAGGATCGAGGCAAAACATTTGCGCCCCTCGCCTCGGGATCTCGGCACAAACGAACGAGGGAGTCCTGTTGTAGAGATGGTATAGGGATGCCCCATTCCTTAGGCTTGTCGGGAATAAAATCTGTCAATTAAATGCTAAGGGAGGATAAGGATGATGAGTTGTAAAGGCAAGCCCATGAGCTGTCCAAATTTGTAAATGTGCTAGAATGCCCCTGTAAAGAGAGCAGGTGGGAGGGCTAAAAGTGCATCTAAGCACATAAGTGATTTTGGTGATTAATGATAAACACATATAATGACAATTATTAGTAAATGTGTAAACGCTTGACTTAGTGTTTGCCTAATGTCAAACCTCTAGTAAGTATTTATTTATCCTATGAGACTAACAAGTTTGATTGATAAGATTATTTTAGTCTCATCCAAATGGAGGAATTATTTAGGTCAAGTGAATAAGCAAAGATGAGGTATGCAATCTCAGCATCATTTCTATATTTATTATTGCAATCCTTTTATGCAAGTGCATATTGAACTTCATGTAACATATTTCTTATATATATGCACATTGATTCATGTCATATCAATTTGTGTATATATATATTCACTTGAGTTCAATATGTGGCTTGTTTCTAGTATGTTAGTCTTAATTAGAGTTAAACTTCATATTGCTATAAATTGACTTGGTGCATGCTTGTCTTGTTTGTATATCTCGTAATGCACATCACTTAGTGAAGTTTAATATAGATTGTCCCACAACTTCACTCTAGCTTGAATATTATTTGCACATGTGTAATTCTTGTATATTTTATCATGTGGATCATTAAGTGAAGATTGTGGTCCTTGCCATGGTTTAATTATTTCATTCATATTGGCAATTATCTCACTAGTGCATCTAGTTCCATTACATATTCATCTTGTTGCACTTAGCGGAGAATCTTTCTCTTATCAAGTGTTTCCACTCATATTGTGCATATTTATATAAAACACTTGTTGTACTTAATTGATCACAAATATCAACTTATTCATATCCATTGAGCTTTTGGGACTAATGCTTTTCATGAGTGATTTGGAAAGAATTAGGTCCCGTGAGTATGTGTGATGACCAAGATATGTTAAAGGATAACGGTTAAGCCAAGGTCAACAAGACGGCGGTGTCACCAAGAGTTGAAGACTAAGTCAAGATCAATTTGGTGTGGAGATCATTGGGAAGGATGATCAAGTCAAAGTTGATAGGACGAGAGTCTCATGAGGTGCATCGAGGTTGGACAAGGTGAAGGCGTCATCAATCTTTTGGTGAAGGTCATCATGCATAGTAAAGAAAAAGACGGTAAGTGACTATCCTAGATTTGTATTATCTTTGATTTAATTTGAGTTTAAGGATTGCCGTACTATTAAGAGGGATGCGATGGAGAATGACTTCTAGATGTGCCAAGTGCTCAAGTGATCCATTCTAGTGAAACCTCTAGAGAGTGTGGTATTGGTGCTGTCGGAAAGCGAGAGTTGTAGGTCTCCCTTGTCTTCTTTGTAAGTTCTGCATTTATCTTTTGGGATTTGAGAAGTGAGACCTTATTGGTTGTGTAGCTCTCGTTCTTAGCTTTCCGTAGAGTCCAAGATCACCCAAAACGGAGTCCGGAGTCAAAAGTTATGACCATTTTCGTTGGGGTGGCTGTTTTCAGGCCTCGGACTGTCCGATAGTTGACTATCGGACTGTCCGATACCCCTTCGGACATTTACCATCGGACTATCCGATACAGCTTCCGCAATTAACTCTGTTTATTGTTTTAGAATTTGAAACCGCCTATTCACCCCCCTCTAGGCGACATCCCGGTCCTTTCAAGGGCACGACGGGAAAACAGCCTCTCACCTAGCCCATATAACTAGCCCTAAGGGCTCATGTACCGGGGAGAGTAGAAAAAAATCCCTAAAAAATTAATAAAATCTTGGCTGACATCTTCTTCCCCAAGGCTCTCTATTGCTCTAGATCCACTTTTCCTGAGCATCCCCGTGGCTAAGGCCCGAGCTTACTCATGGGGTGCCTCCAAATTTGTCTGTCCGGTCTAGGCCGACGACAATACCAACATGGCTATTGCAAACAAGGAAGATCCTCTATTAAATTCTTAGTGTTGACAAATCGTAGCCATGGCTTTGCTGACATATACAACACAGGCAATTATATGAATATATGATAGACACAATGTATATAGAGGTAGTAATCTTTATTCATGAATCTCTTATTCTCTATACGGTGAATGTCATCATATATATAGTTCACTCTGTAGTTCCAGATTTGCTAGTAAACTTTTCAAGATCTTTACTACTAAAGAGAGGCTGGTGTCATCAACTTTCAATCTCCACCATCCAATCTATCCAACGGTCAAGACATCGTAAATGTGCTTCCTATTTATTTGACTTTGTTTTCTTATTTTAGAGCATATTCGGAGTGACTGAGCTAAAAGAAAAAGTTAATTGAGCTGAATGATAAGCTGTACTTGAAGTTCTTAAATTTGCTTCTTAAAGTTGGTCCACTTCGTCTATGTTATTTTTAAGAGCTTTTATAGGTGAATTTATGATTTTACAAAAAAGGTAGACGAAAAAAAGGCAAAACGTTCAGCTTTTCAATTTAGCTAGACTTAAGCTTTAAGTCTAAGCCAAGTCACTCCGAACAATGTATTAGTATGTTGTATTTTAGAAAGTTTTCGATTAGCTCTACCAAATCAGCATATTTATCTACCTTCCATATTTTAACTTGTTGTATTTTAGGAAACTTTTGTTCAACTTAACATATACCAAATTAGAGCATGCGGAATAACGACATAGTCGAGTGCAGAAGCAGAGCTAGTAGTGTGAAAGCACAACATAGTCGAGTATGAAAGGCTAAAAGCAGAGCTGAGACGTGAGCTAAACAGATCAAATATGACGCAATAGAAATTAGTGTAATATTTGTTCGTAGTAAAGCACATGTGTTTGGCTAGTAATAATATATTCCAAACATGACTCTGATTTTGTAGCAAACACTTATCAACCTAAGCTATTGCTAAAAAAAGTTTTGGTTGGTTGTCACATTTTGTTATGTATAATACCGAATTAGATGGGAACTCTTAGTAAAAATACATATCCATAAACAAATTATGGACCTACATAGTGCGTCGTCCAGCTGTTATATCTCACCGTGAATAGCCATCTCTCTATAGTTAGCTAGGTTGAATAGTTGAAAACTAAATTTTAAGGGTTTCTAGAAGTTGCTTTAAAAAACTGGTCCACTTGAATTGACTTGTTTTTAAGAGTTTTGAGAGATTGTTCCAAGATTTTCAAGAAATAGGGTTGAGAAGTAAAAGTGCTTAACTTTAAGAAACATCTAAATTGTTGATAATGTAGAAAAAGCTGTATTGATTGTACCATCTCCGACAACTCCCTTAAAATCGACTCCCCATAAATACTCCCCAAAAAAGATTTCCTCCTTATACTACCCTCTCCAACATCACTCCCTAAATCTTACTCCCATAAAAAACGATATAAAGAGAGGATAGAGACTCTATATTTAGAGAGCGAAATAAGGAATCCTAAAATAAGGAACGAGATGGCTAGCTTGTTGGAGCGAGATAGGAAACAAAAATCCCAAATTTTAGCTAAGGCTCAATCCAACAAATTGCTATCATACTCACGCTCGCTAAAAATACCAAGGCGCGGTGGGATAGCAAGTCGCGGCGCCCTCCAGCGGCCTCACCATAGTCATCAAGTAGGGCAGCAAGAGGAGAGAGACTGGCTGTACCTGGTGAGCCTCTCGCCTCTCGCAATCCGTTGTACGGCACGAATACTCTAACAGCCACAGCTCCCACAATGACGAGACCGAAGACGAAGTGGTCACTTGGCCGACGCAAGATAGTTGCTTCTCCAACTCCAAAGACTCTGCCAACGCAAGATATTTGCTTCTTTGCCACAATTGTACTAGGGTTTTGGGCAAGGTGGCAGCCATGCAATTAGGGTCGAACAAGACAATTTCCATCTTGTAATTGTTAAAGGAGCAGGGGCATCTGTGTTTTGCTAGAATGCTATAGTGGAGTATGTTGATTACAGTATAGTGTATGGGAGATTATTGCTAGGATTTGATAGGAATTTTTGTATGACCATTGTATGCATTTATGTATGATCTTAGTAAATTTTCAGCAATGCAAGTTCATGTATGGCCTTGTGATGTTTTAGTTTCTTGGAGCTTGTTGGCATGTCAGTGACTCCTATGCTCTTGAAGATTGAAAAAATTTAGAAGATGGCAAGGGGCACAACACAACTGGCACGGCGGACGTGGGCGGCACAAGCGGCGCTTGTGCACCTGCAGCGACCATGGCGGTGGGGCCTGGCGGTGGCCGGTGGAAGCTGACCTTAGCCGGGACACAGGCACTACTTGCCCAAATGACAATGAGGGTTTACTCAAGGGAGCTTGACAACATGCGAGGTCCAGATAAGCCGGCGGCCTCCACGAGCGACGGCGGTGGTAACCTGGTAAAATAGGGTAAGGGAGGTGAGTGGAGGAGGGTGGCGGAGGGGATCAGGCTGGGAAGCTTTGCTGGCAAGTTGGGCTGGGAAGCTTTGCTGGCGAGTTGAGGGAGAGAGGCAGTGAGGCGTGAGAGGGGAGGAGTGTTTGAGAGGGGGAATTTTAGGCAGGGTAAGGGGGAGGGTAAAAGGGGAATTAGGTAAAAAGGGAAAGCCCCTTTTGGGAAAGTCCAAATTGGGAAGGGGCAAAAGGGGAATTCCCTATCGGGAAGATGAGGATGACAAGTAGGACCTATTTGTCATAGGGAGAGGAAAAGGGGGGGAGAGAGAAAATGGGCAAGAGTTTAAATGGAAAAATCAATATTTCATCTAATTAACTTCTTAATTTTGAATTTAAATTTTTATTTGGATTAGTTCTTAAATTGTGGTTTCAAAATCAAATTTTAAATCACAAATTTTACAAAATTATCCTAATAGGTTTTTTTGTAATTTAAACATTTTGAATTTAATATTGCAAAAGCTAAACTCTTAATTAGGTTTTAGAAAATTAAATATATTAACATGCAAATTTTTCAAAAATGCCTTTTAATTTTGATGATTTTCTTGTTGAGATGCCTCAAACTATATGCCATGATTATGCATTTTAGATTTTTGAAAAATGGGGATGTTAAAGAAGTATTTAGGACATAAGAAAAATTTATCCCTATTTAATTTTTTAAAGCTCTAGGTTTATTAGGAAATTCCTTTTTAATTACAGGAAAACTATAAAATTAATTTATTTTAATTATTTAGTAAAAAGTAATTTGAACTCACAAATTTTCAGAATGTTACACCCCTCCAGTCTCACGTTAGCCGCCGCTCTGTCCCATGTCGGGCGCCATGCTCCTGTCCTGGGGCGGCTGTCGCCATCCTGACTAGTGTCGGCCACCGTGCTCTAGGCCCGCTCCGATCGCTTGTGCTTGCATTGTGCCTTGGTCTCATTGCGCTGGCTCAATCTCGCAATCATCGCTCCTCTGCCTAGCATAGCATTTGCCGCCGCTACCGCTCTGCCCTACACTCGCCATGTCGCTTATCCCCGTGTTAGCCGCCGTGCTCCTGGTCCACGAGGCCATCGCCCTCAGCCTGTCTTGCCGCCGCCCTCGCTCAGCTCGCTCTCTCATGCCGCCGCCCTCTAGCCCAACACCGGCCGCCATTCTCATGCCCAACACCGGCCGCCAAAACTCTAGCTCTGCTTCGACCGCTGCCGCCACTTAGCCCCACATCGACAGTAGACACTCCTGTCCTGCTCCCGTCGCCGCCACCGCTTCGACCTTCTGCTGCACCGCTTCAACAACCGCCGTTGGACTTCGGCCCATGTCGAGTGGCGTTGCGCTCGATTTTGCGTCATGGGAGAGATCAGGAGGTCGAGGAGCGAGAAGGGAAGTCAGTCGTGGGGGAGAGAGAGAGTATGGGAAGGGTAGAAAGGGATTAGGAAAGAGGAGAGGGAAAAGATATGCGGTCACTTACATGTGGGGCCATGAGATGTGTCGTCGACGTGTGCTGCTTGCATGGCAAAAAAAATGCTAGGTAGGCTCCTCTACTGGCAAAACCGTTATCAAAACCGCCTGCAGTGGGTTATGTGCACTACTTCGTATAGCTGTGAGGGGTGAATACCTAGTTTCCTAGGTCAGAGATTTAAGTGCACCATAATGTATGGTTGAGGGAGGTAAGTAGATTTTTTCCTAAAAAGTATTATGTATTGTTGTAGCTAATTTTTTCAAAGAAAATAGTGATTGAAGTTACACATTAGGCTACTGAAGATCAAGTGAAACAAAAAAAAAACACCAATATTGACACCATATAAAAAATATATTCCTAATTTAAAAGAACCATTACGATAAAAAGATACCTAATATATGGTAAAGAAGAGAAAGTAATGGCCTAGTGGGTTTTGCCTTAGCACTAGACAAGAGCATCAAAGGACAAAGATGTATGATTTTCCTATTATGTCCTTGCTGTTGAAACCTGCTCAAATATCCTTTCACATCCACCAAAACCAATGAACACAGGCTTTTGCTTATGGGGCCCAATGTTTACCTTGATTTTAGAGGGAAATTGTATTATACAGTCCAATATCTAATTGATATACATTTATACGGTGTGTATATGTATGTGTGTATATATATATGCAACTGAAATGTAGTTTTAACCTCCTTTTATTCTACACACTTACTGCAAACTGTGTTTTTTTTTCCCAATTCTAGTGGATGCAACTGGTTCGAGATTCAAAGTCAAAAACACTTCTAGGCTGTTTGGTTAGCTGTATCTCCAGAGACTAGCAATGACAGTGCAGTTCGTTGCATCCTTTGAAAAAATTTTAAAAATTCAAACGACATCCAAATTCAATGAGACAAAAAAAAGGAATCGTAGATTCAAGTACAAGGTATTGAAAAAATTTCAGAATTTTTTGAATTTTTTTTGTTTTCGAATTTATTGATATTCTAGTATTTTTTGAATTTTTATTTTTTGTTTTTGAATTTATTTTTGTTCCAGTATTTTTTTAAAAAAATTATTTTCACTTTTGAATTTATTTTTATTTTTAATTTCCCTCTTTTGAATTTGTCTATCTCACTCCCCTCCTAGTGCAGCCAACCAAACAACATATCTGTGCAGCCTATTCAATTTCATATAACCAAACAAACAACATCCCATTACATCATCTCAGCCTGACTTCCACCAACCTAGCTGAACTCATACGACCAGACTAGGCTGAGAAGGCAATCAAACAGCTCCTTCGTATATATTATCGCAGTAACCGAAGAAGCAGAACACCAAGGAGGAAGGACGGCACACTTCATAGATATTCACGGCACAGATTGGTCCGCTGCTGATTCCAATGCACCCCCCATCGGACGGCGACGGCGACGCCCGCGATTCAAACGACGAACCCGCAGCCGTCCGATGCCTGCCACGGTGAACCCCACCGAAATTTAAACGCGCCCGGGCTGGTCCCACCGTGGGTGGCAGCGCAGGTAAATAGTGCGAACAGGTAGGGGCAGTCTCGCCCCCGCAAGGCTGGCCAGGAGGCGTAGGCGTGTGACGCTGCCCTTGCTATTTTTGCTCTGCTCTCCGGCCACTACTCACTCGCCTCCCCCCTTTCCACTCCCCCACCACTGCTGCGCCGGTTGCTCTCCTTCTCCTCCTCGCCTCCACCTTCCTCCCACACCACGCCGCCATCGGTGAGTTGTTCTTGATCTCGTCTCAGATTGCTCTCGCTGAGCTCGCTGATGTGGTTTTGGTGCGAAGCCGATGGTTTCGTTCGATCGAGTCCGGGGTTTTGGGTCGTCTGGTTCGCGCATTTGGGGTTTTGTTGGGGTTTCTCGCGTGAGATTCTGCTTCGTTTCGTGCAGATTTTTCTTGCATTTCTAGTCTGGGATTTGCTGGTGGTGTCTGGGTTTTTTTGGGTGTGAAATGAGGCAAGGGAGATGGAAGCAGTCAAGCAGAGAAGACTGATTGTTCACTGGGTTGTTGTCTCGGTAGCTCTTGGCGAGCTCCGCACGTGGATGGAGATGATGGATTCGGTGGCTGTGATGGAGGTGGCGCCGGTGCCGGACCCTCCCTTCATGGACGCCGCTCCCCCGGAGCCGCCATTGGAGGCGGCGCTGTCGTTGCGCCGCAGCGCGCGGTGCCTCAACAGGCAGCAGCGCCCCAGTTACGCCGATCAGGAGGTGCCCAAGGAGTCCAGCGGTCGACGCGGCCGCCCCCCTAAGAGGAAGAGAGACGAGGAGAAGCCCGAGCCGCCGGTCAGGAAGGCCGCCAAAGTTGAGACGATGCCGGTGCCTGCGCCTGAACCGATTTCCTGCGCCGGTTTCGCCGGAGCTGCCGCTGAGGACGATGCGCTCGGCAAGGGGAAGAGCGCCAAGCTGCGGGTGAAGGAAACCTTGCGGGCATTCAACAGCCATTACCTCCACCTTGTCCAGGTTGCCTTTCGTGCCTGAATGTTCATGTTCTTTTTCAGTCTACCGTGTCATGTCTGACATTCCGCGTGTTTGCTTTCAGGAGGAGCAGAACAGGGCGCAAGCTGCGTTACAAGAGATTGAGGCTAAGGGAGGTCTCAAGAATCAGCCTAGGGGTCACAAAAGCAAGGTTGAATCTCCGTGCAGTTTTAAATTCCATCTGTGTTACAATGATGCGTGCCCTTCTCTGGTTTGTTTTTAGTGTGTTTATTTGTGTACTGTACTGTTACTGGCGTTCCTGTAGAGAAAATGCTGGGTAAATTTGTACTTAAGTGGTTTTGTCCTTATAACTGTAGAATGGTGTCAAGAAAGACACCGGAGGCGAGATGAAAGCGAAACTCCCTTCAAAGCGGCCTGATTTGAAGGCAATTACAAAGGTATCATGTTTATCTTTGCTGCTGATCGATGATGACATTTTAGAGAAGTGCATCCCTGTTTGGTTCTTTATTTTTGTTGGATTAATCATACTTGTCCAATTCCTAGATGCAAGAAACCAATGCCGTGCTTTATCCGGAGAAGATGATAGGCCATTTACCCGGTTAGTGTATTTCTTTTTTCTCAGGAAGGAGAATTTGTACTTTGAAATATTGGTATGTTAATTTATGTTCCTTTCCAGGGATCGACGTTGGGGATCAGTTTTATTCCCGTGCAGAGATGGTTGTTTTGGGCATTCATAGCCATTGGCTCAATGGCATTGACTACATGGGAATGAAATATGAAGGAAAGGTATCTTAGTAGACAGATTTATGGCATTGAATACAATCAGCTCGATACTCTTTTGTTTGACTGATACTGTAATCACAACTTGGTCCAGTCTAACTATAGGTTGTAAAATAGGGCTTGAAAAAGGATCAAGGCTTGTGAGCCACTTGAGATCAACTCTAGATAGACTTGAAAAGAAACGAGTCGAATTCGAACGCCTTCTGTAGCTCGCTTGGAAAATGAGTCGAGTTTAACCTGACATCAACTGGCTTGATTTTTGCTCAATATAGCTTGATCGAAAACAGTTTTTCTATTTGAGGATGGTCATGGATAAAAGCACAACTTTGGGGCAAATCATCAAGTGGCAGCCCAACTTTGGAGCAAATCGTCGAGGCCAACCAACTATGGGGCATATCCTCAATGGCTTAACTTTGGGGCAAATCATCAATTCTCATTTATTTTACATATTCTGAAATTAAAATATTTTACTTTTTTGCAATTATGTTTACTTATGTTCTTGTTATGCCCTAGTCAGTGCAAAACCTTTGCAATGTGTAACATGCCTGTTATCAAGATTTTCATTGATTATATTTTGCTCAAAAAATGCCCTAGGTAGACTCAAGAATACCAGAATAGTAAGATACGGGTTTGAGCCAACACTCTAGCTTGATTTCCGACGATCTCAATTATATTTTGCTTAAACTCGACATTTTGCAGCCCTAGTCATAAATCAATCATAGAACTTCCCTTTTTGGCTTTCCCAAGTGGCCAGTTGTCTAAATTCCTTGTTATCTGTTAATGCATTCAGTTGTAATTACTTCTAAATGCTAAAAATTGTGTGCTGTCATTTTCATTAATTTACTACAATCAACTTAATACTTGTCTGTTCATATGTGGTTGTAGGTTGTTAATTAATCATATAGTTTCCCTTTTAGCTTTCCCAAATTTCTAATTCCTTGAGTTGTTATTACTTTGTAAATGCTATGCAAGTTAGTCGCTATGACATATCCATGTTCAAAGTAAATTAAAAACTGCTTCTAAATTTAGCTTGTTTGTTTCCGTGAATCTGTGGTATTATTATTAGGGATAGGGGCCAACTACAGATAGCTATACCGTTGAAACAATATAGCGTTCTATAATATTTTTCTTATCATGTAGTGTGAAACCCATGATACTCGATGTTACTTGCTATTTTGTTCCAACAATTTAGCGTTCTATAGTATTTTTCTTATTGTTAACTAATACTTTGGCATTTCATTAAGCAGAAGGGGTATGAGAACCTAACTTTTCCATTGGCAACGTGTATTGTGATGTCGGGGATATATGAGGATGATCTAGACAAGGCCGATGAAATTATTTACACTGGTCAAGGAGGAAATGATTTGCTTGGCAACCATCGCCAAATTAGTTCTCAACAATTGCAACGTGGGAATTTGGCACTGAAGGTTTGTTTTGATTTTTTTTTGGCTTTTGGCTAAATCACTTATAAATAAATCTGTCTTCCTTTTTTGATGTTCCTTCTGCATCTTCATGTTAAATTCTGGTGACTTTTTCTTTTCCATCCAATAAAAATGTTTCCTTTTCAATTTGCAATGCTGATGTCATTCGTCTGTACAATGTCTATTGCAGTCAAGGTACCAATGGTTCTACGTGTTTGTTGTTCTTGCGGTTTAGTTGATGCACCTGCTATAACTCTCTGATATACGCTATCCACTATTAAAAAAATATTCCATTGCTACCCTTACACCAGGGTTTTAAAAACCGACGAAAAACCGGTAAAACCGGCGGTTTCTCACCAAACCGCTGTGCGGCGGTTTGAGAAACCGCCGGTTTTTTCCTGGTCCAATTCAAAAAAATTTATTTTTAAAAAAATTTTAAAAAATCTTATAAAAAACTAGATGCTAAGTAGAACAATTTGTATGAAACAAAATTTTGATTTTTCCCAATTTTTCTATATTTTTTCAGATCTCTTTTTATTTTTCCCATTTTTCCTGGTTTTTTTGGTTTTTGTAGCGGTTTTTCGCTAAAAACCGCCGAGAAATCGGTGGCTCGCGCGCTTCGTTTGAATTTAAATTTGAGCGGTTTCTGCCGGTTTTTAGCGGTTTTTTTCGAAAAACCGGCCCGGTGGGTCAGCGGTTTTGGGTCCGGTTTCGGGTTTTAAAACCCTGCCTTACACTACCCGCTGTTTATAACCTTGCATTTTGTTTTTATATCTTTTGATTTTCATTTTGTTTTTATGTAGCTCTCTTCTTTTTATCATGTTACAGAATAGTAAGGATAACGGTAATCCTATACGGG
The DNA here is from genome assembly GCA_036346145.1 of Olyra latifolia. Classification (NCBI taxonomy): domain Eukaryota; kingdom Viridiplantae; phylum Streptophyta; class Magnoliopsida; order Poales; family Poaceae; genus Olyra; species Olyra latifolia. The sequence goes on along the minus strand of CM070523.1, from coordinate 3,358,324 downwards.
TTGTTCGAGGCCATAAGTCAAAGAATAGCTACACAGGAAAAGTCTACACATATGATGGGCTGTACAAGGTCTTGTCTTTTACTTCATAGTTACCAAGTATTATTTTATCTTCTAGATATTTAATCTCTCTCTCCCTCTCTCTCTCTCTCTCTCTCTATCTCTCTATGTGTATGTGTGTGTGTGTGTTAATTACTTAATCTTGATTATGTTTTAATGGATATAAAGCTTACCTCCAAATAATTGATGTTGCCTCTTATGCTGCCTAAACTTTGGATCAATCACTGCCAACAATAATGATATACTTTTGCAAACTTAATTCTAATAGACAAAACCAAAAGAGTGCAATTAGGAAGGCAGTTGCCTAAAAGTAATGACCTAAGGTGTATTTGGTCGGAGTTAGCTGTTCATCTATGCTGGTACAAAACCTAGGTAGCCCATTGTTTGGTTGGATATCTAAATTAGCCGTACCACTGTAATTTCACTTCACATGCCAATTGCTACAAAAGTAGGGTAAGAAAAAACTAGGTCCTGAAATATAGTCCTTCGAAAACAGAGGCATTTTCGCTTATATCTCCTTTTGCTTTCTCTTTGACTAACTTTATTTTGGTTGGTTTGTTTAAATGTTTGATAGGTGGTAGACGACTGGGTGCAGAATGGAGTCCAGGGGCACGTTGTTTTCAAATATAAATTGAAGCGTCTTGAGGGTCAGCCGTCATTAACAACTTCTGAGGTTTGCCTGAATAAGAATATAATCACAGTTTGCTTTGTGCTGATGGCACTCACATTTTTTTTATGCCCTGTAATTCACTGGTTTTCGAGTTATCTTCCCTTTTAATTGTGTGAAGAAAACTTGAAAGTGAAACATTGAAACTATGTTTTGTGTTATGAGTGTAAACGGTCTTCTCACTTGGCCAGAACCAAGTGGTTGGTGCAAGCAGTGCCAGAACCAAATTAATGGATTTAGTGTTGAGTATTAATATGCAAATCTCATTAATGACATAAACATATATAGTATCTATATAAATACATATATTCGGTAATCCTGGCCTTTATTATTTAACATATTTGCTAGGGACCTTTGTTTTCCTTGGCCTTGTAACATATTTGTATGTGTAGGTACGATTTACTCGGGCAGAAGTTCCCACAAAGATATCTGAATTACCCGGGTATATGATCCAACCTCCTAGAGTTACTATTTACCTTTCATGATTTCATATTTTTATGATGGAATTCTGTGTTCTAAATTAAGGCATCTCAAGCTGCATATGTAGCCATAAATGTTAGCATTTTTTCTGCAGAGTTTTGCATCCATGTGCTAATCTGTTTGTCATGTATGGATTATACTGGTTACATTTCCCAAATGACAATAATGACACGCTGCATGTTTTTTTGATAGGTTGGTTTGTGCTGACATCTCCGGTGGGCAGGAGAATCTTCCCATTCCTGCTACTAATTTGGTTGATGATCCACCTGTTCCTCCATCTGGTATGGTACAAATTTATCTTTTTGCTTTGTCAAATTTTGTTTGTAGGACAGATCTTTGCGTTGTTTCTTGACCTAAACTGATTTGCCAAAGCAATTATGCAGCATGATTCACTATATAAATGAATGATTATTTCTTATTTTTTAAATTTTAAATAGGCAACCAGTGTTTGCGATTTGATTGTAATTAAGGCCCATAGAATTGAGGACCCGATGTTTTAATCCCCCCCATGTGAGGTTGTTTAGCATTTCTCATTAGCTATGAACAATCTGTTACCAGTTTTATTATATATACACAATTACACATCTTTTTGTTTTGGTATCTTTTCCAAATTTTGCTTATAAATGGTGAGCTATCTGCATCTTGTTTAAATTTTGCATTTTAGTCTCCCTGTTTTTCTCTTCAAGATATTGATTACACTTAGTGGCTAATTTGCTCTGTGTTACCTTTGGCATTGTGTTAGGTTTTGTGTACTCCAAATCTCTTAAAATTCCAAAGAGTATCAAGATTCCATCTAATTGTGGTGGATGCGATTGTGAAGGAGATTGCGCCAGCAACAAAAATTGTTCATGTGCTAAACGCAATGGTACTGATCTACCTTACGTATCATATAAGAATGTTGGCAGGTAAAGTGCAACGTCAAATGTAGGTTTTGTTAATGTATGATATTTTGCATGTGCTTTTAAAATATAGTTTACCTACATAATGAAAAACACTTCTTGTCTAAACATTTTCATATACTGTCTTGTGAGGAAGCTCACGTCCTGCACTTTATCAGCTGAAATTATTAACTGTCTATCTTAGGTTGGTGGAGCCCAAAGCAGTTGTATTTGAATGTGGTGCCAACTGCAATTGCAACCGCAAATGTGTGAATAGAACATCTCAACAAGGTTTGCAGCATCGCCTAGAGGTTAGTATTTTGCCTAATCTTTTCATTCCTGCTTTTTTTACACCTTTTTATCCCTGGTTTTGTGCCATACTTGAAACATTTATATGGGTAATGCTTTTGACGTAAAATATTGTTTGCAATGTTGTGAATGATGCAATATTGTAAAGAGAATTAGCGATAATGATGGGTTTGTAGGTGTTATATATACTATTTTTGGGAAAATATTTTTGTAAACAAGCCATTTCATGCATATGTGAAAAAAAGCAATCTAGGCCATCGGATTTACCCTGTACGGTTAGAGGTGGCAATCAGGTCGGGTCCATCCGGGTCTACCCTTCGTGGACCCGGACCCGAAGTCAGTCATGGATCCAAACACGGTCCTAGACCCGGACCCGACCGGGTACCCAAGACCTGAAACTAGTATATACAGAAAGCGGACGAGGGTTTCGGAGTCCGGTAGAGTCCAGTACCGAACGCACATGTACCGGACCTCCACCGGACTGGGTCCGGTCACCACCGGATTGAGTCCGATGAGATCTAGTACTACCTTTTGGGTCCGGGTCTGGATACCGATGCGTCCAATTTAAGACCTAGACCCGAACCTGGACCTGGACCCGGACCCAAACCCGAAGCCAAATACCCATGGGTCCAGAATTGGAGCCAGACCCGTACCGTTGGGTCGGGTACCCGTGGGTACCTGGATCCATGAGTATTTTTGCCATCCCTATGTACGGTACAGATGCAAAAGGGTAGGGCCCTCTCACCAATTTATGCAGTTTTGCACTTAACCCCCTTCAACTCCCTCCCACTTGATGCTCCTCTTGTTGCATGTTGTGTCTATCATCGGATTGGATCTACGGCAGCATCGGGTGGGAGAGAGAAGAGTCGAGGGAATTGAGTGCAAAGCTGCGCAAGTGGGAGAGGGGTTCCACCCTTTTGCACCCGGACCGTAGATCCAATGGCCAAGATTAATTGTTGGCACATGTGCACCAAATACTTGTTTGCACCAAATATTTTCTTTTCTATTTTGTGCTAATAACTTCTGAATGGGTACAAGACACTTGATTTGGTATGCAGGCTCAACACTATAACTTTTTTTTTAAGCAAAGTAGCAAACATCGTGCTTATTCTGTTGTTTCGCTATCCACTCTTCAATTCTCCGCTTCCTCGTTTTCTGTATCTTCTACCACCATTGTACACCCTCTCCCCACATTGACATAGGCCTATAGTTATTTACTCTTCCATCCATGCAACGCTATGCATTCTCGATCATTCCAACTCTTCTCCCATTGGAAGGGAGCTAGTTTTCTTGTATTTTGCTTAACAAGTTGATTGCTCTTGCAGGTATTTAAGACAGCTTCAAAAGGTTGGGGTGTCAGGACTTGGGACACTATCCTCCCTGGGGCCCCCATCTGTGAGTACACTGGTGTGTTGAAGAGAACTGAAGAAGTGGATGGTTTGCTGCAGAACAACTATATTTTTGATATTGATTGCCTTCAAACCATGAAGGGTCTGGATGGAAGGGAGGTACTGTTTTCTCGTTCTTCAGTCTCAGTTTTCACTGGTATTGATCGTTCAATTTCAATGAACAAGTAACATCAGATGTTGCCTTATGCTATATAAATTGGCCTCATTGCTTCCTGCTCAAAATTCTTTTTCATTGATTGTTTACACCAAGATTTAAAAATGAAGTACCGTAAAGGCTTTCTTTCAATCTGTTGAAATGTCAACAAATTCTTCAAGGTACTATTTGTTGAACTAGTTACCAACTTACCTTACCATCACCTATACAGAAAAGGGCTGGCTCAGAAATGCATCTGCCCTCTCTTCACGTCGAGAATGATTCAGAGGCACCGCCGGCACCGGAATATTGCATAGATGCTGGCTCTGTTGGCAATTTTGCAAGGTTCATAAACCACAGTTGCCAACCAAACCTTTTTGTCCAGTGTATCTTGAGCTCACACAATGATGTTAAGCTGGCAAAAGTGATGCTTTTTGCAGCTGACACTATACTTCCTCTTCAGGTGATTCAGTTCAACTTCTTTTAAAAGAATAGTGTAACTCTATAATTTCTGCAGTGCTGACTGTCATGTGCTTTGTAGGAGCTTTCCTATGATTACGGCTATGTCTTGGACAGTGTTGTTGGGTCGAATGGAAAAATTGTTAAGCTGCCTTGCTACTGTGGTGCCCCTGACTGCCGGAAGCGCCTCTACTAGACCTGCAGCCATGTGCTATTTGGATTTTGGAGGAAGCAAAACGATATATGGTATCGTATGAATGCAGTCATGCTACTGTGTATATAACAAGCTCGACGTTATATGATATTTAGCAAAAGAGCACTCTTATTTTGTGTAGATGACATGCTGGACATGTTACGATATTTTGCAAACAATTAACCCATATATCTAAGTTGTAGAACATTTAACCCTCAAGACAAATACATATGCTCCACATCATGCATTTGAAATATCTCTAATACTATGTTTCTGATGAGTAGGTTATTCCTGGTACCAGAGCTGTGATATGATATTCAAACTGCGACAAAACCAAAATTGCTAATATATGTATCATTACAGACGTGTTTCTAAATGCGCCCTTTTTTATTTAGTGTTGTGTTAGTGCTTCATTTGATGTCATTTGCCAGCAAAATGCTGGAAAATCCTTCGAGAGCAATGATTTGCAAGCCCGAGCATTTGAGATGTGGATATGAATGCTGGTGGTTTCTGATGTATGCTATGGACGTACCATATCATGGCTTATTCATAATTTCATATCATCGCTAGTATGGCAATGATTTATATGATCTCTTGGATATATGCGATGAGAAGGCATTTGCTGTGCAAAGTTAATTTCTTGCTAATTTGCTTGCTGCCACTTGCCAGTAGTATTACGTTGATTTATAGATGGCCTATTAGATGATAAGTCCAATGCGTTGGAATTTGCTGTACAAGATTAAATTCTTGCTAATTCTGCTAGTTGCAAAAACGCAAGCTTTGATGCGGATTTAATGGCCAAGAAAACAGCAGATAAATCGCAGCTGGGTGAGACCTTGATGCGCGTTGATCCTCTGCTCGAGCCACGAAAGCGATGTATGCCAATGGGAGCTCGCCGGCGGCGACCGCAACGCCCTCGGCCACGCCGAGATCGCGCCTCCCGCGGTGGACGCGGCACGAGACGATGGTCCTGATCCAGGCGAAGCGCGCCATGGAGCAGCGCGGGCTGCGGTCGCCGCAGCCGGTGAGGCTCAAGTGGGCGGTGGTGTCGGCCTACTGCCGGCGACACGGCGTGGAGCGCGGGCCCATGCAGTGCCGGAAGCGGTGGGGCAACCTCTCCTGGGACCTCAAGAAGATCGTCGCTTGGGAGAAGAACGCCGCCGCCGTCGGTGCCGGGACCGCGGAGGCGCCGCCGCAGCACGAGTCGTTCTGGGACATGCGCGGCGAGCAGCGGCGCGCGAGGCAACTGCCGTCGTCGTTCGACCGGGAGGTCTACGACGCGCTCGTCGTCGTCGGGGCGGCCGCCAAGCTGCCGCCGGACCTGGCCGAGGGCGACGAGGAGGCGGACGAGCAGACGCCGGTGATGGTCATGCCCATATCAGGTCAGCACTACCACTACCACAATCCAGCCGTGCACGAGTACACTGACTCCGTGTACGTACTTGCCATGCACTGACACTGACTCATCACACGTTTGGTTGCACGCAATGCAGCAAGAATGTACGAGCCACCTGCCTCCTCTCAGCACGAATGCTCAGATCCAGGTACCATGTATGAACACAAATTCTTTACCAATATTTTGAAATATCCGATTCATCATCTATCACGTCATATAATCCATGAACTAATTTGTATTCGAACTAGCATGCATCTCAGACTGTCAGAGCTGCTCTGGTTTGTTTGGGCAGTGACACAGAGCGCGAAGAAAGCCGGCGCGGCGTCGGACAAGAACTCGACGTCGCAGCAGGACGGCGGGTTCAAGGACAGCGAGGCCACCTTCGGCGCCGGAGTCGGAGCGGAAGGCACGGCCAGCGCGGCGGCGACGACAAGCATAGGGAAGCAAGTGATCGAAGCCCTGGAGCGGGGCAACCGGATGCTGGCCGACCAGCTGGAGGCGCAGAAGGCGAGCTGGGAGTCGGACAGGGAGCAGAGGAGGGTTCTTCTTGCTTGCCTCACCAGGCTCGCCGACGCCGTCGGCAAGATCGCCGACAAGCTGTGAGTGAAGCCAACAAACTGATACAGCATCCGTCCTCGGAGCTTCATGGACGCAAGCCACTGTGGATGACAATGGCCACATTAGTCTTGGCAACTCCATATGTTTACAGCTTACACATTAGATGAAAAAACCCTTCTCTCTGATACACCATTTTTAAACCTTAGACGTTCAATGTTGAATGTTGATGTCTTCTCTTTATGACGGGGATTGTTTGTTACTGCTGTCTTCGCAGTCAGATTAGGACATTTTGGAGCTTCTCCGTAATACATATGAGAATCGAACGGTTTCCTACGAAATTTTTGTGATCCAATCGTGTCCTTGTTATTGTAGTAGTGGATGGCCCAAAATCAACTGTCCCCGGCTGAATGACGAGCAATTTTTGACATGGTTTGCATCCAAGACAACCATTGGATGCTTCTTGACAGGGATCAATCATCAATGCAGGGTGAGTGCGTGCGTGGTTGGCATTGTGGTTCACTCACATCTTGTACAGGATAGTAGTTGACAGAAGCAGAAACACTACCACCACTGCTCAACTGACACACCCACGTGTGGTTCCTGTAACTCGTGAACCCTGCATTGGCGTCGATTCTTGGGCTGAAATTGGAGGATAACAACTCGAATATCATCTCTAACCATTTTTTTCCTTTATTTTATTTCCCTTTCCATTTCTTTTCTTATATTCATTCTCTTTATTTTTCACCGTTTCTAACAGCATACATTCGAAGGGAATGGAAAAGAAAATCACTTTCGAAAGTAAACGGTAAAGTGAATCTGTTGGAACCACGAAGGGAATAAAATTCCCTTCGCAGTGGAAATAGGGGAAGGAAGGGAAAAGCGTTAGAGAAGATCTAAAATCTGTCCAGGTGAATGCGATACAAGTATATATAGACCCCGATCGAACAATTGGATTGGAGGCACGCAAGATGAACTAGGATTTAGATAAAGGGTGACTAGCTTACACTTAGCGAGCAGTGAATGGTATCGCTCTTACTCCTTGCCAGGTTTCACAGCATTGTTCGGAGCGATAGCCGTGATTTCCATCATCAGCAAAAGCAATGGTACAAGAAATTGGTAAATTTCACACAAAATTTGTTTTTGCCAACTTTTTTGAATCTAAACTAAAAAACCGGTAAATGTCGCTCAGTAATCACAACATCGATAATATCGACCATTACGGATTATAAGTCGGTTCGTCTCACTCATAGCCTTAGGAAGCTGTTCTCCAAGACTTTTGCTAACTTTTTTTGAATCTAAACTAAAAAAAGGGTAAATGTCGCTCAGTAATCACAACATCGATAATATCAACCATTACAGATTATAAGTCGGCCAGTCTCACTCATAGCCTTAGCAAGCTGTTCTCCAAGGCTCTGGCTAGCCGCCTTGCCCCTCGCTTAAATGATCTAGTGTCGCATAACCAGAGTTCATTTATCAAGGACAAAGCCACTCATGATAATTTTCTCTACGTGCAAAGCATCACCTCTCTGTACCACAAGGAGAAGTGGTCAGTTCTATCTGTACACATAGAATTCATTTATCGAGGACAGGGCCATCCAGGATCATTTTCTCTATGTGCAAAGCATCACCTCTTTGTACCACAAGTGGTCAGTTCTAGTCGTAAAATATGGACTTTGAGAAGGCGTTTGATTTGGTAAGTTGGGAATTCATGCTTCGACTTTTCTTGCAACTAGGGTTCAGTCAACGGTTGCGCGATTGGATTTCCCTACCAGAGCATCCATGTCAGCTACTTCAAACTTCTACTCTATAACACTATTCTTTACACACTCTATCTATCTCTCTAAAATTTCTTTACACTTTACACTACAATATAAAAGATTCATTCCCTCCGGTAGCTACTCTATTCATTCCCTTCAGCAGCTGCTCTATCCAGATTCATTCCAGAAAACAGGACGCGAGTTATCTTTAGAATCAACAATGCATCCCAACTAAAGAGCTAGTGGTATTAGCTAGAGGGTTAGCAGGAGTAATCCTCAATGAACACCATTCAGACACGGTTAGGTAGTGGCTAACGGCAACGACGGAGTATTCCACAAAAATAAGCTTACAAATTGTAGTTCGTAGGGACATTCCCAGAGCATGACTTCATAAGGATTTGGAAGGCCGAGACAAAAAACAAGTGTAGATTTTTCGTGTGGCTCGCTGTTCAGCAGAAGATTCCTATAGTTAGTAGGTTAGTGCTGCAGATGAATTAGCCACACACACCTCATGGTGCAATACGATTTTGCCTACTTCTTCTGGGAGAAACTGTTTGGGATTTGCCGATTCCCAATCTCTAGTGGAAATCAAAGATATCTATCCATTTAGAATCCTCCTTTAATTGGATTAAAGGATCCTCCGATTGGAAATGATAACATAATGCATAAGTCATTAGAAGGAATTCTAATAAACAAATAGATATAGTATACCACCTAACAATTTTGTTTTCCCTATGAGGTAAAAAGAAAATTAATAAACCTGCAAATATCGGCAAAAAAAAGTATTGTTAACTAAGAAAAATAGCTCATGATAAAGTGATAAAGGCAACATACATTTTGACCAGAAAAACCCGTGCTCGCTTATTTCGAACACATGTTTCTTCTGTAAAGAGAAATCGGACAATTCAAGTGGAGTTTTTTGTAAGTACAGATGCCTGTGATGGTGCCGAACTTGATCTGAAGCATAACTTCTTAGAACTAAGAGCGAGTAACCAATTCATACAAGTTGATGGTCTCATCTATACCGTGGTGGAATATTTGGCTAGAAAGAAACTCAAGAATATTTCGTGGAGACTAGTACAGCAGATACGGTTCTTCATTTGAATCGTTGACTATTAACGGCGGCAAAGGGCTTTGACCCTAAACCTAGGGGAGATAACTAGTTAGGGCTGTTAACCAGTGACTGAGATCACTGGGGTTGGACTTTATGTACATATTGTTTTGTTTCTCCTTCCTATTGAATGAATGAGCTTCGCTCCGTTTCCAAAAGAAAACGACTGATATCAACATGTTTAGAATTTGAATTTTTCTCATGGTTTTCAATCACCTGATATTGACCAAAAATCGAGTCTTGAAACTGCCCTTCTTAAATGGAATGGCAATGCTCCTATCTTTTGTGTTAAAAAATGATAATCGTCGATATGAACTGCCATTCTTAAATGGAATGGCAATGCTCCTGTCTTTTGTGTTAAAAAATGATAATCGTCGATACTTGTAACCATGCTCCTTGCTGCTTCAGAGCATCTCCAGCAGAGCCTTTAAAACAGAATCTTCTTTATATTTAGAGTCTCTCGTACTTCAGCAGAGTCTATCTCAGCCTCTTAATTTAGAGTCTCTCTCTCTCAGCCTCTAAATTTGAAGACTCTCTATATCAGCCTCCATAGTTTTTTTGGATATAGGCTCTACTAGAGAGGATGAAAATATAGAGTTAATAGTGATTTAGAGAGGGTGTATAGAGGCTCGATTTTAGAGCTTCTGCTGGAGATGCCCTTAGATTTTGCCAACCCATGTTTAGATTCGCTTCGTGACTGGCTAGCCTTAGGAATAGGAATAGGAATAGGGCTTTGGCTTGACAACACTATGGCATTCTTTTTTCACAAATTGCACGGGTACACCAGTAATATATGTGCAGTTGAAAGAGGTGTAAGTGTTGGTGACTCACGCTTACGACTTCAAGCAGCTCTCTGCGATCTCTTCAATCATCAGTCATCACTTTCATCGCTATCCTAGATCTGGTAGACTGAAGAACATTGGTCTTCTCCGCGGCTTCACTCTCTAAGTTTGCAACGGACGCGTTGCCATTATCTTGGGCATCTGCGCACTCAGTCTTGTGTTTCTTCTGAGGACATGGTGCGGTACTAGACTTTGATTTTACTACAAATTTTGGCATCTTAGGCCCCCAGCTCTTATTTCCTTCTTTACTGGCATTCCCAGGGCCATCCGTTTCGGTCAAGACATCTCCTGGATTCACCACTGATTTACAATATCAAGATCCATTGATCTTTGATGTGCTATTTGGCTGGCCTAGTATAACCAAGCATTCCTCCTCGTCATCGTCATCGTCGTCTTCTATCCGCTTAACATAAGCTTCGGAGATTCGAAAGGTGATTGATTTGATGAGTTCTTTGCTTCTTCATCTGATTCTGCATTCTGCTAATGTTTCCTCCTCCACACGACGCCTCAAGCGTGCAAGCATCCCTCTACTAAATGGTGACTTGAGCATGGACTTGATGGAATGCATCTCTTCTAAAGCAGCAAGTATGTCCATGTCCTGCCTTGAATTCCTGGCTCTGTTCTCCAATTCCTTCATTGCATCGCCCATCTCCTCCGCATCTCGCTTCCTTTTCTCTCTGCGCGCCGCCACCTCCTCTTCGCGCCAAGGTTCAGAGTTGCGAGTAGCCGCCGATGATTCCAGCGCGCGGTCGGAATTCCGAGGGTCTGTCTTGAAGGTGATCTCGGCGGAGCAGTTGGTACACTTGAAATAAACCTGAACACTGGGACTGCTTGCAGGTATGCCTCGCCGGCGACGTCCTCCATCCTCATGTTGAGCTTGGTGCCCTTGTAGATGTAGCCATGTAGGTGCCCAGTTGCGGCAGCGGATGCTCATGGGGAGCATATTACGCACCTTCGTCTGGTTGGACCGGCGGCACCGCGGGATCTTGTACGGGTTGAAGTCCGGCTGGTAGTACTTGTTCAGCACCTTCCGCTCACCCATCGCGCCGCCGCCGCCGCCGCCGCCGCCGAAACCCTAGGTTGGGCAGGGGAGGGGGGCGTCCAAGTATCAGAGGCCGCAGGGCGCCGAGGCGGAGAGCTAACAGGCGGCACCGGGAACGGGATCGGGAGCAGCAGCAGCAGGGCGTCGACGTCGAAGCGCGCTGGCTGATCTGCGGGGAGGCGGCGCCGCGGCGGCGTTGGCGGCGGGCGTGTGAGAGGAGACGGAACGGGGAGATCACGCGGCAGCCTGAGTCGGTTCCAAATCCACTTCAAACAATGAGTCGAATTCGGCCCAACGATGGTGTGGGCTGGCGACGTCATGCTCTCGAATTCGGCCCATTGTGGCCCACTTGACAGAGTAAACTGACGAAATTTATTTTTTTTTATATTTATTTTTTTCCAGAAATAAATAAATGGTATTCAATAATTAAAAAAATAAATAAATAGACTCCCGTCGCCAGCCCGTTGGGCGAGAAGTTGAACCACTTTGTCGGTCAGGCTAGATTTTAAAAACCGCTTGGAACAAATGGGCGGGCTTTGCTTCAGCCAAGCCTTGCAGGCGGTGGGCTAACTCTGCCCGACGGAGGCGATCTAAATAAACCGCCCGCTGAGCAGGCGAGTTTTGAGACCAAAAATCCGCCCAACAGGCGATATTTGAAATCACTTGATCAGCCAGGCGAAATTTAACCTTAAGCGAGGCGGGCCGAGGAAGAGAGAGAAGAAAAACACAAGGATAGAAAATCTTGTTTTCAACAGAATGTCCTTTGCCCAAACGGTGAAGAATATCTTTGCCTTGTCATTCCTCGTGAAAGATGGCATAGCGGGAATCAACATGAATGACGACGGTCATCACATTGTCTGTAAGCATTTACTTTTTACTCTTTTATTACTAATATAATGTATGTTCAATTATTCACTGTGATATGTCCGATGTTATTCTGTTTTACTGGAACAAGGTTTATTCTAAATTGACAACTAGCAGAATAACATCGGACATATCACAGTGAATAATTGAACATACATTATATCAGTAACAAAAGAGTAATAAAGTAAAGTGCTTACACACAATGTGATGATCGTCGTCATTCATGTTGATTCCCGCTCTGCCATCTTTCACGAGGAATGACAAGGCAAAGATATTCTCCACCGTTTGGACAAAGGACATTCTGTTGAAAACAAGGTTTTCTAGCCTTGCGTTTTTTCTCTCTCTCTCGCTTCTCTCTCTCGCTTCAAATGGCAACAACAAGAATTACGGTCTTAAAAGGCCCAAATTTCACAGACGTTGATCGGCCGGTCAAATATCGCCTTGGTAGTGGGCGGATTTTTGGGCCTCAAAACTCGCCTGCTCAGCGGGCGGTTTATTTAGATCGCCCTCCCGTCGGGCGGTATTTGGCCCACCGCCCCGTGTGGGCCAGCGTGAGCAAAGCCCGCCCATTTGTCGGGCGGATTTTTAAAATCTCGTCCGACCGACGGGCGGTTCGAACTTCTCGCCCAACGGACTGGCGACGGGAGTCTATTTATTTATTTTTTTTAAAATTGAATACCATTTATTTATTTCCGAAAAAAATAAATATGAAAAAAATAAAATTCGTAAACTGACAGCGCTCGCGACGATGGTGTGGGCTGGCGACGTCATGCTCTCGAATTCGGCCCAAATCCGGCGGAACTACTGCTTCAACTAGGCTTCCCAAACGAAAATGCTGAGGGCTTCAAACCATTCCTTTATCATGAGTCAGAAGCTTGAATCTTTTCTCCTTTCACTCTTCTCTGCAGGGTGCATTTGCCATAATATGATGTCCTAATTACGACAAACACTAACTATTCTAGGGTTTTGAGATTTCTTTTGAACATAACCTGAGCAGATGAGGTATATGTGTGCTTCTTATGGAAGTAGGTTCAGAAACTTGCCATAGAATTTACACTTTCATCTTGTATGAATAGGAATGGACAAAGGCATCATCAACTTTATCAAGAGAACTCTAAGCAAACCGTATAATATTTTAGATAAAGGACGAATTCTACCCTTTATGTCCGGGGATGTACACGGCCAAGCAAACTGAAGATGCACTGCACCAAGGACTCTTCGGTGCTAACTATGAGAAGATGATGCAGTCCCTTGATAAATCAGCGAGGCCCCGGAGTTTGCATCTCGTCGTCCCATCCACATCGCTCCATCTTTTGGCAGTTTATCTCTTGTTCTTGTCGTTCTTTCAGCCTGGATCTCGCTTTAGCTCCCGATCCCGTTGCCTTTCTCCAAAGGCAGCCACACCAATCTTGGTCCCATCCTGTAATTAGCTGCAGTGGTTCGCTGAGTGTCTGAATCTAAATACCCTAGTTTCATCCAGCTTCTCTTCTACTGCAGCTCAGCACACAGAAACCAGCTGAATCACACGATGGAGGCATGTACATCTCTCTCTATACACTATATTGTTTGGTATAAAAAATACAATAAAGCAGATAAGCAAGAAAAATTAATTTTTTATCTGGAAGCTTCCGGATGAGATATGCCCTCGCCACGTCGCTCACGGCTGTCCAGCCGCGCCTCGTCACGTCGCTTGCGCCCCGGCTGCGCCGAGCAACGTCCTCGCCGTCTGACGTGGCGATGCCGTCTCCAGCTGCGTCTCGCAGCGCCGCCCAGCGTCCCGGCCGCATCGTCCGTGCCGTCCACGGCCGCGCCGATCGGAGATCTCGTCGCGTCTTGCGCCCTGACCACGCCTCCTCGCATCCACAACCGGCGCACCTTCTGGTGACGACGCCCGCGCTGGTGTCGCCCTTGGCGACGCCGTCTCCAACCACGTCGCTCAGCTCCCACAGTTGTGCCATCCGCGACCATGTCGCCGATCTGCACTGACACTGACTCCAAGCTGCGGCGCTCAGCGCCCACGGCAGCGCCGCCTCTCGCTGAGCTCCAGGTGTCGTCGGAGACAATGATTGCAGTCCGGGCGTCGCGTCATCACATCGCCAACTCCAACACGACGCCAACTACACCGAGCCAACCAGGAGCTTTGAGCCGGTGTCCTGGCCGCACCGCCCACGACCTCGCTGCCAGCAGCAAGATGCCGGCCTCGTCATCGTCTATGCCGCATGTCCGGTCCGCGTCGACTGGAGCACAACGTCCGTGCCGCCTGGTGACCATGTCCGCGCCGCTCGGAGCCCGACGTCCTTCGCTGCGTCGCTCGGAGCTCGCCAACGTCCCAGGCTGCGCCGTCTCTACCACGTCCACGTACACCACACCACTCGACGCCGCTCCGGCCGTGCTATCCAGTGGCCTTTTGTTGACTCAACTCCAATCTCGACGTCGCTTGCACTGCCATGGAGCTGCAGCACGAGAACGCTAGGTCGTCGCGAAGCTCCTGCCGATCCCACCAAGGACGTCAAGATGTTGGAGCCATTGCGGAGCAGAAGCCGCCGTTGAGGACACCAACAAGTTGGAGCCAAGGACGTCAACAAGTTGGAGCTGTTGCTGAGCAGGAGGAGACATCGATGGGGGAGCCGCTGCCGAAAAGTCGCCGTGGAGGACAACGTTGCCACCGATACTACTGCTATTCATAGCACGCCGAGGAGACGCCACGAGGGAGTTTACAGTGGAGATGCAGCCGTCCGTGAAGTACACCATGAAACTAATTCATGTGGTCGCCAAGTTGTCGGCTACTGCGTGTTTAGGTTTGCATGTACGTGCATGCACACTAGAAATATATTTAAAAATATAATGCGCACATATGGCTTCTGCGGGACTCATATGGCTTCTGCGGGACTCGAACCCGAGATCTCGTGACTCCCCACTCACCCTTCTAACCAACTCACCCACCCACGCGTTCTGATATAACTAGGATATGCATTCCTTTTAAAGATTCTTAGATGAGGCTTTAGTCGGGTTCAGTAACACTAACCGACTAAAGTTTCTTTAATCGGTTGGTAATACCAACCGATCGATGAGCTTCCATGCGGTGGGCTGTACTTAGCTGCATGGGAGAAGATCAATCGGTTGGTATTACCAACCGGGACTAATGTGAGCGACGAACCGCGATTGAGCCTTGGAACTACGAACCGGGACTGATGCTACTATTAATACCGGTTCGTATCTTACCGGGACTGATAAGCCGGTATGGAAGGCTGTTTCTCTAGGAGTGATGCATTATAAGCAAGCAGAGTACTGAGATGCTAATTGGCCCCAGGCAATTAGTGAAGACCAGAAATATGCATTGCTCGTGAGCATGTAGGATCCTTGTTGACTTGACGGATTAAAGGATCTCGTTAATGGCTTCACGAGCGTTAACAGTTGAATTCCTTGACTGCACGTCGTTCCATTAAGACGAATTAAGTCCTGAAAAGATTAAATGATCTTGTTAACGGTTCTATGAGCGTTAACGGGTTGTTTCTCATCAAATTCCCCTAGCGGAAATTGTTCTGTTCAGACGAATTAATCCCCAAAAATATTAACTGCCCTGTTAACAGTTCCAGGAGCATTCCCATTAAAATTCCCCGAGAGGATGTTGCTTCTTATGGATGAATTAAGTCCCAAAAGATTCATGGTATCGTGAAATTCCGATTCCACAATATTGGTCAATTCTTCGAGCGACGGCTATCCCGCCCAGGAGAATTTCAACGCTCCAAGCCTCCATATCACATATCAATAAATCAACGTCAACCCTGGTGATCAAAACCATATCAACATCTATGTCCAAGACGAAACGTGTGAGGACGCTTCCGGTGACACCAACAAAGTCGTCAATTTCAAATCCAAACCAAATGCCAGCCATGCATTCCATCCAAATCCAATTACTCTAACGTGGCATTTGACGAAACAAGATCAAGTGACACTGACGGGCAGAGCTAACAATCAACGGCTACACTAGGCATCACATGGACCTGAGCTATCCCATGCGTTCTGTTGCCGCCAACTCCAACATCCATCTACACCGGTACAGTGAATCACAAGGTGAAGACAACAAAAACACGACAAGCAGCTTAATCGGAGATATTCCGCGTGTCAACTCGCGAATGTAATTAACTAGGAGTCCTTTCGAGGTTACAGGACCTAGAATCTCCACATCACTGAAGACAAATGTCTAGCCTATTGGCTACGGCACGCAAAACCAATGGGAATCTATATTTTATTATCAATTAATAAAATATTAGTATTTTCTGTTCTCTTTTCTTTTGTGTATTTCTATATACTGACACACCTGCAAATCTTTTTCCTCATTTTCGCTAGGGGCTGAAATTTGTGACGATATATATGTGTGTGTATATGTATATATATGTACACACATATATAGGTACACACACATTATATATATATATATACACACAGAGACTATTTTTTTAACCATATGATTTAAATTAGATCTAATCCTCATAGCTCCATGTAAAAAAAAAATCCACGCCACCCTCTCTGTACATGGACAATATGCATGCAGGATGACATCACCTCCTCCCCCGTCCAAGTATGTATGTAATTATTTTTTTCATTTTTTCACCACATCTTTTGATTAAAAGCTCCAATCGACAAACAGTTTTCGAAAATAGGTTGCTGACCTTTTTTTGAACAAAACTAGACCACACTTACTATATAAAATTTTTAAAAAATATTTTCATACTATGTACGGTATACGTATAGTAGCTTTACTATTTTTTAAACACAACTTTACTACATTTATAAATACAACTTTATTACATGTATGTAGTAAAATAGTAAATATCTGTAGTAAAGTGTTATATATGAATTAGTAAAGAAAAATTTATACATCGAGACTGGCCACACAGTGGCTTCACTATTTCAATAAGCATAACTTTATTATTTTTATGAATACAACATCACTATATGGATGTAGTAAAGTGCTATATAAGAAGTAGTAAAGAATAAATTTATATATCGAGACCGGTCTAGTTTTGTTCGTAAAAATGTCAGGAACATGTAGGTGAAAACCACTCGTCAATCAGATGTGTCAATTAAAAAATATAGTAAAAACAGAAGGAATATATATCATCGTCGCTGACATCATTGCATGCATGCAGAGCCACCAGTGGGCTTGTCGCACGGGATTTTTACACGTGTGTTTATTGATTAATCCAATGGCTAAAAAATCATATGTACAAAAGCCTTTTGTACTCTTAAGAATACGTTAGTGCTACTATATATATATATATATATAGGAATAATACATAAGGCTCCATGGAGCCTAGGCTCCATGATTCATTACCACTATATGTGTTTTGATATTCGTGTTGTTTGGTTATTATACTTTTATATACTTACTAAAGAAAATATTTGAGACATCAAACTTTGAAAAAAATTGAATTGAACTTCAGTTTGAACTATATTTAACTATACTTTAAACTAGTTCAAACTATACTTCAAACTAGTTTAAATTGAGTTCGAATTTATTTTTTTTGGAGTTTGATATCTAAAATACTTTTTTTAGTGGATATGTGAAGATATACATGTTGAACATCACGAATCTCAATGCAGATCATAGGTTTTTAAATCATGGAGCCTAGGCTCTATGGAGCCCCAAACTGGCTTCCTATATATATATATATATATATATATATATATATATATATATATATATATAGTTGGGCTATGGTGTATGAAGCTTACGGAAGATCTTAGTGCTTGCGTCTAATTTGAAAAATCTGAGACTCAAATGACCGATCCAAACCGTCCATCTTAATCTTCTCATTGAAATCTCTTAAACGAACAAATTTCGTATTTTTTTGAATTTTTTTGCTATTTATTTTGTATTTTAAAAAACCAGCAAATTGGACGCTTCACAACTAATTAGATCGGTGATTTTCAAAAATACAAAACAAATAGCAAAAAAATTTTAAAAAATACGAAATTTGGTTGTCTAAGAGATTTCAACGAGAAGATCAAGATGGACGGTTCGGATCGGCCATTTGAGTCTCGGATTTTTCAAACTAGACGCGAAGCACGACGTCTTCCGTGCTTCGCGAAGCACCGTAGCTCAACTCTCTCTCTCTCTCTCTCTCTCTATATATATATATATAGGAAGCCTGTTTGGGGCTCCATGGAGCCTAGGCTCCATGATTCAAATACTTATGATGTGCATTGAGATTCGTGATGTTTGACGTGTATATCTTTCACATATCCACTAAAAAAGTATTTCAGATATGAAACTCCAAAAAAAATAAATTCGAACTAAGTTTAAACTGGTTTGAAGTATAGTTAAATGTAGTTCAAACTGAAGTTCAACTCAACTTTTTTCAGAGTTTGATGTCTCAAATATTTTCTTTAATGGATATATGAAAGTATAATAACCAAACAACACGAATCTCAAGGCACATCTAGTGGTACAGAATCATGGAGCCTAGGCTCCATGGAGCCTCCATGATTCAAATACCTATGATAGCATTCAAATACTCTATATATATATAGAGTAATGCTCAGTCATTGCATGGTGACGGATCGTCCGTCGTAGCGGCTTGTTTCGAAATCGGTGATCGAATTGACGATCGAACCGACCATCTTCTTCGTCTTCTTTGAAATCTCCTCTTGACAAAATTTCACATTTTTGATTTTTACTATTTTTTCGTATTTTTGAAATCCGGGTTTATTGGACGGTCCAAAACTAATTAGATCGTGGATTTTCAAAAATACGAAAAAAATAGTAAAAAAATCAAAAAAAATGTGAAATTTTGTTAGTAGTGAGATTTCGGTGAGACGAAGGAGATGGTCGGTTCGGATCGTCGAATTCGATCACCAATTTTGCAAAAAAAGCCGCAGCTGACGGGAGAGGCTCCGTCAGCCGCGGCTGACCAGAGCCAAACACTATATATATATACACACACACATTCTCACAGGATTGTTAATTCACGGCACCTGGATGCAAACTTCCATCGTCTATCTAGTAGTCTCGTGATCAGGTGGCGGGGTTGTCTTGTTACTGCTGACTTGGGTGTCAGGTTTGCACCTGAAGCTCTGAACCTTTTCTCCTCATGGTGATAAGGCTTTCGAGGTCTGACGCTGGACGCTGCTACCAGCGTACTACAGATCAAGGAATGGTGCTTTACAAAGCAAGCAGTGCACTAGCGCCTGTCGTACGTCCAGTGCAGCAGTTGGTTAACGCTGCGTTTTGTTGGCTTATTACCTGGGCCTCCTTGCGACGCCGAAAGCATTCTCTCAAACATGCTCGTTTTCATCAGTCAATCCCGTCCCCACCTTGCTGATCAATCGGGTTGGGCGTCTACAGGGCACTCTCTAAATCTGCCTCTAAGGAAAAAAGTTAAAGCTTTCTCACTCCACGCTAGTTGGTGATGTCTCGAAACTTAGAAGCGGCTTAAGCATTTGATGCTTATGTTGCGCTACTTGTACATTATACTATATACTAGTTTCTATTTAAAAGGATTTTTTTAAACACACACAAACTATTATGGCCTATTTATTCTGCTTCATCCAATGGTCCAATGACCTGTTACTCTCTAGGAGGTTAAATAATGAGTACATCTAAACCGGGTTTGTTTCATCAAACGGTATAAAGAACTCTTACCCTCTAGTTTATCTTAATTATAGTTGTGGACTCCATACGGACCATGGGAAGCTACACTAAGTGGGGAATGCTCTGTATAAGTATTTTGGAAATCTATGCCTGGCGCTCTCCTCCATCTTCACCTTCCGAGGTACTTAACTATCTCCCTAAGAAAAGTAAAAAGTAAAAGCCAAAATAGACTAATAGCATGTTCGGAGTGGCTAAGTTAAATGAATAAGTTAGCTGAGCTGAATGATAAGCTGGGCTTCAAGAGGTTATTGAATCTGCTTCTTAAAACTGGTTCGTTTCGTTTATATTATTTTTAAGAGTTTTTAGAGGTGGCATCATGAATTTTTTTTTAAAAAGTTAGACTAAAAAGTCAAAACTTTCATCTTTTCAATTTAAATAAGCTTAAACTTTAAGTCTAAACCAAACAATCCCGAACAATGTTTTATAAATATAGCTTCAACATCCTAAAAATCTTTCCAAAGAGATAATAGAGAATCCAAAACAGACGGAGCGACACGTGTGCTCCAAACTTGAGGCAATCTTGGATGCTCCTACCGGCTGCACAAGCGTAATAAGGGCCATTTGGCTGGGGTAGTCCCCTACATGGATCCGATTCTCCAGGCGTGCTGCGGGCTGGGCCGCTGGGGCCGAGTGCTTTGGATGGCACTGAAATGATTATGAGGGTTTGGGTTAGGAGGCAAGCAAAGCAAGCACATAATCCCTGAATTTGTGTACTTATATTCGACAAGAGGAGGTCCAGGATTTGCGCGACAGACTTTTTCCCCGGGAAATTCAGGATGCAGATAATTGATCTGGGATCTTGCAAGTATGGGACTATATTGAGGTAGGACATGCGCAGATGCGCGGAATATACACATTGCTAGCTGGACCAGCACACATTATTTTGAAGCAAAAAAAAAATGATGGCAAAAATGAGAGGGGCATAGAGAGCAAGAAGAAATTGGAAGAGAATTTTGAGCAGCTAGATAAGATAACAATATACTGGTAATATACTATAGTGCTAGCTATGAACCATAGCATCCCAGAAGCCAGGACAGCGTCGTGGCGCCCTGATTAGGAGACGGCGACGATCTCTTCCCCCAGATACCACTACCAGCTCCGTTCTTGCGTTTCGCCTTCCTCTTCTTGGTGTGCACCGTCCCCCTCACCGTCACCTCCTTCTTCCCAAAGTCCACCATGTAATCCAGCAACCCTGCTAATTAAATTGATACCACCCCAAATTAATGAAATGAAAACACATGCATCAGCACAGCGTACAGTGGCTCATAGATGTTGCAGCATATATGTAACAGGAAAAATACAGTAAATACCAGTTAAAATGCTATTCAGAAACAGTCACACGTCGCACCAGTCTCCTAGATTTGTGTCGGTGCATCACCAAACTTACAAATAGAACACTATGTCCTTTGCACGGTATAGCAGGCATCATCGAGTGCGATGGGTTTTACGGTGCATGATACACAGCTATATTTTTTTTACATAATGAAAGTAACTAGCAATTAGTGATACATACAGCCATTACAAACGCTTATTACATGATACACAACTGTATGAACTTAATGAGTTTGGAGTTATTGAACCTAGGCAAATGTAGCTAGGAATTTTACATCCACGGGAAAGAAAACACTGGGCGGGGCTAGGGCATCGATTAGATCCTCACCGTTCATCTTGGAGACGACCTTGGTGACCCGCTGTCGGCAGTGCGAACAGCCCATGTTGGCACTCATCACGACCACCTGCACCTGCATTCCATTCATTTCTCCCCATCAACATTTGCACTAGCTAAAACCATAAGTAATCAGGCATCATCATTTACATCATGCATTGCTTCTACGTGATTAAGCAGTTAAAAGGGACCAGCAACCAGATATGTGTACTACTATACATCTAAGCTATATATTCATATATAAGGTACCTAGCCAGTACTGAATACTGATTAACCGGGTGCTAGTACCTTCTTAAATCTTAAGCATGGCAGCCATGCTGGGTTAGGCCTCACTTAGCTGTTAAAGATTAATTGTGAATGGTCAAGTGGCAGCAACAGCAACAGCAACCCTACCCTACCTAACCATTCCATCTCCCACTAATTAATTGCACTCCAAAATGTTTGTCTCTCAAGTCTCAAGCTACTTAATGCTCACATGACTGCCACTACATGCAGAGTGAGCATTATTCGTCTGTTTGTTGCCACTGCATGCCTCTAGGGCATAATATGATTGATTCGTTAATTTAAGTAATTAAGCCGTTGATCACGTGTGACGCCTGGGCTGCATGCATGTACAGCAGCTACAGCTACCCCCGTGATCTCTACTGAGCTAGGCTGCTTAATTACCAGGCATGGCGGGTGTCTGACTAGGTGGGGCCTCTCATGCCCTACTGTCGGGTGGGTGAGCGAAACAATTCACTCATCGTTGGGATGGCATTAATTAACATCGTCTTAAGTATTTTCTTATCTGCTTAATTAG
Organism: Olyra latifolia; assembly: GCA_036346145.1. NCBI lineage: Eukaryota > Viridiplantae > Streptophyta > Magnoliopsida > Poales > Poaceae > Olyra > Olyra latifolia. Next base: position 3,336,047 of record CM070523.1, on the reverse strand, counting down.
ATAGGAATCTTACTAGTCCCACAGACTATCCTGCTAGGCTTATTTTAATCTTTAGTGTAATATAAGGATATATGCACGGTTGGAATCTCACACTCGTCCATAACTCCTTTTATAATGGTAGGTGGCCAAAGTAGCCGTCTATTCTCCAAATCAATATAATATATGGGACCAATAGTTACGGTATAAAGTGTTATAATATATTCTCGATATAGAAGTGGCACCGTAAATATATCGGAAAAATAGTCACATTTATTAAAGGGTTTCCTTGTCCAAGAATAAAATCCGTGCTCTAGTAGAGGATATGAATCCAACTATGTCAAACATTTATATTAATTATGTTATAACTGATAACATTCTTCTCTACGCCCACAGGTTGCAAGACGTTGGGTCAAATCTGTACACTCTGGTTGATTGATGGTGAAATAATTGGACCGGATCAAATCAGCAAATTTAATGGGAGTTAATTTGCATGCATGGTCTAACTTATAGACGCGTGCAAGTACATATCAGCATATGCATATATTGTATTCAAAGATGTGTAGAGCTGGTAGTAGCAATGCTGAATAAGAGCATCCGTAGTAGAAACCCTATAGTAGTATAGAAATAGAGTTTTAGAGATAGAGTTTCTGGTGGAGGAAATGAATCTTTTAGGCTGTAGTGTAAAGTGTAAAGAAATTTTAGACTAATAGAGAGAGAAAATAGAGTAGAAGAGAGAGAAAATAGGGATAGAGCTGTTGGCATGAATGCTCTAAGAATGAATGAATGAGAAGGATGTTTTACTTAATATTAATTAATCCCGTATAGTACTATATATATTACCAGGTCAAAGAAAAGCGTTTTGAATCAAATGTACTCTGTATTTGACCAGAATACAGAGTAGGAATAGATCTACTCAAGATTGGCCCAACCATCTGGCAAGGGTATTTTTTTCCCCCTGAAGGGAAACCATACTAACTACCTTTGATAATCCAAATCCGATCGGACGGCTGGGAGGAGGCGAAATATGAGTACATAGCATTTCCTTTCTTGAGATAGAAATATGAATATCCAAGAAGCGAGAACAGATAGAGTACAGGTACATCATCTGAATGAGAATCCGTTCATTTCATTCAGTTCGGTTCAGGCTGCTACAGTGGCTGTACTGCCCCATCCATTGATCCCCAATAAACGGCTCGATCCCACGTGATGTCACAGGCCCGCGGCCAAAACGCAGCAAAAACTCCAGCTGCACGCAAGCCAACTTTGACGGTTTCATTTCACCATTGTAATTCGACGAGCGATGCAGCAAGCAGCTGCTGCAGCCGACACACGGCTTGCAGCTCTATCTGACGCTGCCATCCTACAGTTGCTGCATGTGTGCTGCCTATTTGACTGTAAGACTGTTCCTACTACTCCATGCAGCTGTGGTAGTGTAACAGGGAATGAGATCATTCTGATCTCAGCAATCTTGGTGGCCTTTCTTGCTGCCTTTATGCTAAAAGTTGAGGGGGGAAAAGTGATTGAGAAGTGGGGGGCCCTTGAGTATCCAAGGAGATAACCTAGTCGCACATCTCAATGTGCAACAGGGAACACAGGATTATGGCAAGGAGCAGGATAGTGCATTAGTGCCATAGTGGGCACTGGATTAAGGGGAAGAGATTCTTATGTGCATGCTGTTCACACCACCTGCTCATGGAGAACAATGGCATCAGAAAGAAGCAACCAATTCAAGAAACTGCTAGTAATTTGTGCAATGGCACAATTGACATCCTCACCAAAGAGTTGAGAACAGCAAACTTCACGAAAATGAAACTCTATCATAACAACGGTCACAGCTGGGTTAGGTTTGCAGAACTAGAAGCACAAGCACAGAGAGAGAGGGGGAGAGAGAGAGCATACTGAAGGGAGGGTGAGGTCGAGAGAGAGCATACTGAAGGGAGGGAGAGGTCCTCTGCAAGCCTTAGAGCTTGCTGCTTGGTTGTTGCTGCACTGTTCATGGTTGCATCCGATCCACGCATACTCCTCTTGCATCCACTCCCTTTGTCATCTTCCTCCCCTCCATGGACATGCTCCATGTTGGCTCCCCTCTTGGGTGGAGCTCCCCTTCTCACTCTGGTTTCCTTGTATGATATGCCTGTCTGAACGAGAGCACAGAAGCTTTCACCTCTTAATACTAGTCATAGGAGGAGAGAGAGAGGGGCAAGGGGTAGCTTATGGAGACAAACCCACTGGAATAAAAAAATATTCTATTCATCCCAGAATAAAATTTAGGTGCAGATTGGAAGGTGAACTCCAACGATCACACTAGTGACACAATCAAATAGTTATCTGATGGATATGTCATTTGCAAAGACAATCCAGTCTACTGTGTTGAGGTCCTTTGTATATGTTGATCACTTGATTGGATGACAGGGATATAATGTCAGTTGTGATGGATCTGGTGGTGGCAATTTCCAATTGAAAGCTATGGGCACAAACCACCGCAGCAAAGAGGTTACTTGCATTACGCTCCAATTCAAAGGTTGGAAAAAGAGGCCCTGTAAATGGTCATAATGGAAGGTGAAATTGTGACATAACAACAGTATTATATTCAATGAGGAACTGTCTAGAATTCATATATGTTGTTCTCTGTGTTTCTATTAGGATATCGTATGCTTCTTTTGCAGACAAACACTGCTATATATTCTACAGTCATATACGGCAAAATGTTGTCTTTTTATAAAAATTTTTCATCTATGGCAGAATTCAGCTCTTGGCACCTTCCAGCGTGAAGGATAGACATCAATCAGTAGAGTTGGTAATGAAAAAAGGATGAAAAAGGTAGTGTTCTTTAGTATGATATAAGTATACTACCACATCCTTCAACTTACTCCCCCAAAAGGCTCTAGATTGAAAAAAGGATGAAAATTATCAGCAGGTTGCAGGGGAGAATCAAAGTGCTCTTTAGTATGGTAATTATAGTACCACATGCTTAAACTTAATCCCCTAAGAAAAAGGTATAAATACGAAAGACCAAAGTACACGATCTCTAAGGAGTAGGCAACGAGGAACCATCATTCTTCAGAACCCTAGAACAAAAGCAAAAAACCTAGATCATCACCGGCATGCATTCAATGTCCACCTACACCGAAAGTGTAGTTTTGTTGGATCAACAAGGAAGTCTGTGATCTCCGGCTCTTAATTGGGCAGTTATGATAAGGGGAAAACCCTCTTGATAGACGGATCTCAATAATACAGCTTGAAATTCAAACAACGAAAGCTACTAGAATTCATTCTTATTGGGCTATTGGCTGAACACATTTTAGCCAAGACGTTGTTTTGAAAACATCTAAGAAGACTGAGATTTTAAAAAAAGACTAAAAATTCAATGATGATTGTTGTCTTGCACAATACCTCCCTCCATAATTTTTTTTTGAACTAAAGGCATTAGCACTGTACAAGAGAAGGAAAAACTGTACAAGAGAAGAAGGAAAGAGAGAGGGAGGGGGGAGGGAGGGGGGAGGGGGGGGGGAGGAGAGGAGAGGAGAGGGGAATAGAGGGTTAACTAAGCGTTAGAGGGATTGACCCGAAGGCTCCACAGGCGACAATCATCTCTAATTTTGCCTACGATGACCTGAGAAGGCAGACTAACAGATTGAAAGATCCGTCTGTTACGCTTTTTCTAGATATTCCAGACCGTATAGATGACTAGGCCGTTGAAAATACTCCTAACTCCCTTGGGCAAGCTGGCAGAGGCCATTAGCCACCAACTGGCAAAGGGGGTGGATTGAGTGCAGTGCTGCAGGGAGTCGTAGGGCGTGCTGAGGACGGCCTCCTAGATCCTGATGGCATAGTGCCAATGAGCAGAGAGATGATTCGCTGTCTCGGGACTGGCCGAGCAGAGCATGCACAGGGTCTGGTGTGGCCACCCCTAGAGGCCAAAGCATCTGCGGTGAGGATCCTATGATGGACGAGGGTCCAGGCAAAGAATCTGTATTTGTTTTCTGTCTGGGCCGACCAAATAAGGGAGTGATGCGCGAAGTGTGAACTGCCGTGGAACTGCATGTTGTAGGTTGATCTCGCACTGTAAATGCCATTGGGCAGAAGGGTCCAGGTGATGCCATCATCAACCTCCAGGGAGAGGGAGATTGATTGAAGACGCTGCAAAAGGGCGATGAACTCCTAGGGGTGTTCAAGGATCCCCAGACGGCGCACCGAGCGAATCCAGCTATTGTTGGACAGATGTTGTGCTACTGCTCTGTACTTTTTTGAGGCGATCCTATAAAGATTAGGCGCCAGATCTCGGGGGGCCTCTCCATTTAACCATTTATCATACCAGAAGTCGGCTTTGGCCCCATTGCCCACAGTGACGACGGTTGCTGCTCTGAATAGGCTATGGTCAGTGGCATCGCAAGGTGTGGAGGAGCCCACCCAAGGCTTGCTTGGGGACTTCCATTCTTGCCAAAGCCACCGAAGCCTGAGGGTCTTGCTGAAGCGTTCCAGGTCAAGGATCCCTAGGCCCCCGAGAGCTTTCGAGCGGCAAACATTGTTCCAATTCATTAGAGAGTGGCCCCCAGATGCATCCTCGACTCCCTTCCAGAGAAAGGAGGACCTGATTCTGTCCATCTTCCTCCATAATTTTGATAAGTCCCTTTTATTTACTTGATGGGGCTACATTTAGAATCCATTTTTAAGGACAGACCGACATGATACCTAACAGCTTTTAAAATTACTAGCTGCATAGTAAAAAGTGAAGAACATATGAAGCAAATCATCATGCATAGCTCCAGCGCATAGGGAAAATTCAGAAATGCTGCGAAGTACTCCAGGTAAAAGGCAATGAGCATTTCAAACATTCTTCAGCTCACCTGCTTCTCTTTCCGAGCACGCTAGCGACCAAGATTGCACTTCCAAGTTTCAACATCACTCAGGACAATAATTGCCACTTTGAGCCTTAACCACAACGTGCAGCTTCAAAGAGTGACATGTTTCCACTATATTATTGGGCAGTGATGTCGACACCCGGATGGTAGATGAAGCAACTGACCTGTACCATTGCATGTTAATACCACAGAACGCTTCACGCCTCCTATTACATCATGAACTCATCTCTCTCTGTCATTCTTACGTGTCTCTTAAGCCGAAGCTAGGAAACTTCAGATGTATGAGCACTTTGAAAACAGTTGCATCTGAGCACAAGAAAACGCATAGAGCATCACGAATTCATCTATCTCTTGTCATTCTTAAATTTCTCTAAACCAGTTGGAAGGTAGCAAACTTTAGACTTGCATAAAAAAAATACTTCAAATCAGTTGCATTTGAGCATAAGAAAAGCACATAGATCATGACGATGCCATCAGTTCGGCAGAATCAGCTGATGAGGGCTCAGCCGAACAAAATTATGGGTGAAAAATTATATGTTAAATCAGAATGGATGTATTGGAAACTAGTTGCGTGCTTCAAATGGCACCAATGCAGTGAACGCCATGAAGTCTTATTGACAAAAGGACAATTATAACAAAATATTATCCAATTTATAAGCGTCCTGCGTCACATGGAAGGACCACGAAATACACTGCTTTGTTAGAACATTACCAGGGGGGTACAGTGCTTAGTCTAACCTATCATTTCCTCTGAATGGAAAGAAGTGCAAGGTTGAAACTAACAATAAATCCAGCATCTAGGATTGGACAAAGAGTTCAGCACAAAAATATTGCAGCAATAATATAAGGCATGGATGTGTAGAATTTTCTTAAAGTAAAGATAGTCATTAAGCACCCAGCAAACCTCGCAAGAAATGCAAATAAGAACTGAAAGAAAGCAATATTTAGTACATCCAAAAGGCCAGTTTGCACTTGATTAATAATGCCGTGATAACCCAACCAACCAAATGTTTAGTAATAAGCTGACCTTCAAACAGCTTAACCAACAAGAGCTGCACAAGACGTTATTTGCTTGTTTACAATTTTGCAAATCTCATTTGCAGATTCGGAGGCATACCACATTATCATCTTAACAGGACTATTTACAGAGATATTCCCACATTTTAGATGGATTTGCACAGATATTTGATGCCGGCACACATAGAGAACATTAATAGACCCGTTTTGTTGGTTGGAGATTTGTGGCTTTGCTTTCACAGGCAACAACGCAACATCAGCTGATCTTACACACCAACGTCACTTTTAATCACGTTACATCACAGTGAAACTGATGGAGTTCACTATCCATAGAATGTTCATCAAGAAGAAACCAGAAGAACAGAAGGGTGAGAGAAAGGGAGATCCCCAACTGGGAAGCCTGTTAAGAGCATGCAGTAACAAAGATTCACAGTGGTAGTGGACAGTTGATGGCATGACGAGAGCAAAATAATGCTGCAGTGCACAAATAGAATAGTTAGCTTACAATATTACCATATTCAAAACAAAAATCTCTAGTCAGGAATTTTGGCAGCACTAGTTGCAGTAAGACAACGGCTCAATTGTTGCTTTCAGGGTAATCACAGTTTCAGACTTTCAGTTATATCAAATAACTGTTTGGTGTTTCCTTTTCTGTTCATGCTAAAAAAGCCCTTAATTCCAAGTTTTGAATACCTGAGTAATGCGAATCTGCAATTTTAAGATTGAAACAGAAGGCAGAATAAATACCTATACCAATTGCACCAGGACGAACAATGTAGGAAAAGTTAAACAAATCACTTTACAGATAAGAAAAGGCGAGCGTCTCGGATCGGACGTCCGATGGGATGGTTCTCATCGGACGCATGATGTCATGCTGATGTCAGCATAGAAACCTAGAAAATAATTGATGAAACTTGAAAAGCCTACTGATGAAACTTGACAACATGCATATGAAACATGGGTGAAAAGTGATGAAAACTTGCAAAATAACCGTTGAAACTGGGAAAAACTACTAATGAAATTTGAAGAAATACCAATAAAACTTGGCTAACTACTGATAAAACTTGAGAGTGCCAATAAAACTTGGCTAAACTATCGGTGAAACTTGAAGAATGAGCAATGAAACTTGGCCAAACCGATTGATGAAACTTGAAGAAGGACCAATAAAACTTGAATAGGTACTAATAAAACTTAGATAAACTACTGATGAAATCTCATGTTTCATTGTTATTCAAAAAATCACCCCATGCAAATATAAGAAGTTTCACAAGAACAAAACCAAGTTTCACCAGATAAAAACCGAAGTTTCGCACGTACATGGCTGAGAGTTTCATGACGAAATGGGGATGAACCTTTCTCTTAGCCCTCTTCTTTTCCAGATCCAGCGAGCTCCCACACCGTGCTCGCTGGATCCCGCCGCCAAAAGCTCGCCAAGCTCACATTCTCTAGAGACGGGTCGGTGTCGGCCGATGGCTGCGACGGCGACGACACCATGCTTGCTATCGTTCCAAGCTTGTAGGAGAGGGTCGAGGGCTCTAGAGGTGAGGGTCGAGGGCTCTAGAGGGAGGAGAGGCCCGAGGAAGAGAGAGGTGGAGAGGGGAGCAGCAACAATTAGAAAGGGTAGAAGAGCCACTAGCTTGGCCGTCGGCCGGCCGGCAGGTCGGGCGGATCTAGGCTTCCGGGCTTCGGCAACACCGAGCTTCTCTTCCTCTCCCCCTTTTCTCCATCAGCTCTTGGTTAAAAAAGTAGAAACGTACAGAGCGAAGGGACGTGTGCGTGCTGGTTTTTTTGGTTGGCGTCCAACCACGCACGAAGCAAAGGGACATGTGCATGCTGGTTTTTTTGGCTGGCGTCCGATCCGGTCGGCGTCAGTCGTGGAGAATTTCCGATAAGAAAATCAATTAGAACAACAGCATATATAGAGGCAATAGATCTATCAAAATGGACCAAAAGGAAAGGTTTGAGTCAGTACAGTTGGCTAAATTTCTGCTACTATCCATGTTTAATGTATGGTCCTGAGAGGAAGGGCACTTGGTTCCAGATGCCATGACCCTTTTGGTATATCCCGTTCTTTGATTTCAACAACAACAAAAGCAGGCACACGATGGGAAAAACTGAGCATTTCGGACCTTGAAGTCCACCTTGTCAAATGGAAATCTTCCAGTAATACCCTCTGAAAAAAGGATAGGCAGCCTTTTACTCTAGTCAAGCTGCACGCATTGACTCCATTTTCATCAGAGTAGTCTGAGAGGATCTCAACCATGCGAGGTTCACATTTTTCAATCTCAGCACTATTCAAGGTTATCTTCCAATTTTTGTACATTGCCCAAATTTCCCCTTTCTTTGGGAATATTCGGTAGAAAGACCTCTTTGCACTCCAATCACACTCTACAGAATGAGAGAATTCTGGTATGTCTTTGTAAGTAGTTTCAGTGCCAGCACGAAATACACCACAAGCAACCGGTAGGCCATCTTCAACCCACCGAATTTCTTCATCAAGCATAGGGTGAGGCTCCAACTTCAACACAAAAACTGAAGTACGTGAAACCACACGGATTATTCTGACATAAGACCTAGGCATCCTGTCAAAAGCATCATATACAGCCCAGATCTGCCCCTCCACAAAATCCTCAGGTGATAATTTGTTATTGTTATTCATCATTCCTTGCTGGGGGCTACCTAAATCTCCTTTGCTTGTTGAAGGATTTGAGAATTGTGTGACAGCAGTCTCATGAAAGCCATTCATGTCATTATGTAAACCTGGAAGTGGGGACAAAGTAGCAACGCTTGCCAATGTATTTTTGTGTTGCAGGTTTTCTGGAACAGCAGAATCTTCAAGCTCCAGCACTGTTCCAACTTCCTGAGTAAAACTAAACGAGGGGATTCTGTGAGAAAATATGAGCATATTGTCACTGTTGACTTGTAATAACTGCTCTCTCCCACTCCTCAGGTACCTCTGGAAAATGCTTTTAAATCCATCAATCTTTAACAAGTGTGCAGCTGTGCAACCAGAGTCTTTTGAATAACTGGTAAGAATTTCTACAGCAGAAAAGGAGCTCTTCTTTCGCATCTCAGGATCACTGCACCACCCAATGTCCCAATCATTATAGATGGCCCATACCTCTCCTTTCTGGGGATATACCTCAAGATAATGATTCAGACTATCACTGGGCATCTGATGACAGAACATAGTTGGACAAGTTAGTGATGTTTGATGTTCTTCCGCAATGAAAGTTCCACAAACAAATGGCAAGCTTGCTCTAGACCATTTCTTTTCAGCATGAGATTGCAGGCATGGTTTGAACCATGAGACGTACAACTGCATCTTGTCTGTCAAAATCTTATCTATCCGTGCATATCTGCGAGGCAACTTCTCCCAGTCATATGCTGCCCAAATCTGGCCAGCAGAAAAATTCTGTATTGCCCTGTCATTCTCAAAGTTATGATATTCATACTGTTTACTAGAGCAGTGATCATGTTCTTTGGTGTCTGGGGGATTATTAGTAAAGCAGCCATCGAAATCCACCTGCGGTGACGACACACAATAGACGTCCTTTTCACAAACACTCTTTAGCTTCTTGTCAACATGCGTGTCTTCAGGAAGCTGCAATATAACATCATCACCTAGAAAGCCATCGTTGGTCCTCTTGGTTTTGGAAGAACTAGCTATATTTGAACAATTCCCTACATCCAAACATGATGTGTCAACGCGCTGAATATATGAGGGTGGATTGTTTGTAACATCGGCTGCCCCATTATTGTCTGTCTCAATGCTGCTGAATTTCTCCACTTCAGGATTTGCGCCGTAAGGAGTTAATCCATTTCCGCCACTGAAAAGAGCACAGCCTTCAACACACGCCCCTTTTGTCGGCACGATGTCATTGCGCTGAACCTCAGCAAACACATTCCTTGAGGCACCCATTGCCATATCCTTCATAGCCCTCGCTGGGTCTCTCAAATCGAACCCTGCCCTCTTGGCTGGATCAGACAGCACAGAATACGCATCATCGACGAACCGGAGAGCCAGCTCCGCGCTGGGCAGGCCATTCCTGACGGACTCCAGGTGAGCCACGATGCTCCTGTACTGCGCGTCGATCTTGGCCGCGTCATCCCCGGGCAGGACCTGGAGCACCTTGTACCAGTCCACCGCCCCGCGGCCGTCGAGCGCACCCCCGGCCGCGCAGAGCACCTCGAGCACCATGAGCATCTCGAAGGCGTCGTCGAGCCTGGGGTTGGTCTGGAGCGTCTCCAGCAGCAGCGTCCTAGCGCCGGCGTAGTTCCCGCCCCGCATCTTCCCCGCGATCGCCTCCCTCTGCGCCGCCCCGTCGTCCCCCTCCATCCTGCGCACCCAAAAAAAGACAAATTTCCCTCTCAGAATCCCGCAGGTAGCACAGGAAAAATTCGATCAAAAACTGATCGCCGCGCTTGAGCTCATGCTTATACCCCCTAAAAAAAATCCGAAACTAAAATCGAGCGGAAATGGGGGAGTTAGTTCTCACCAAGCTGATCGATCGTAATGCTGGATCGATGGATTCGAATCGATTGAGCAGACCCTAAATCCTAGCGCCGAGCAGGGGGATTATGGCAGATGAACAGGCCAATTCGATGGGTGGAATACTGGAATTGGAATCGACGGCGCTATGGCGCTATGCTAGTCTCGGTGGTTGGGTGCTTCTGCGTTCACTGCTCTTCACTAATGCTTCTCAACACTTGTACCCCACACTCCGTGGCCTCCTGGACCAATTTTTTTTTCCTTTGTAAATAATTATTTTAATATTAACCCTTGCGAAAAAATATTTTCACATCTAACCCTTTTGGCCGCGCCACTATGGTTGGCGTGGTTAATGTTCACTGACGCGCCAGTGACACGCTGGCACCGAAGAACACGGTTAATATGGCTGCCACATGGGGCCAACCCTACCACGCCAGGCCGCTTGACGCGGCAACTTATCCTGCCGCGCCACATGCACTGGCACGGCAGTGGACATTAGCCACGCCAACCGCAGTGGCGTGACCAAAAGGGTTAGACGTAAAAATATTTTTTCGCGAGGGTTAATATTAAAATAATTATTTACAAAGGGTTAAAAAAAAATTTCGGCCGCTCTCCTGTCGTTCTGTGTGGCGCCAGGTGGGCCCAAGGCCTCGTAAGCTTGGGCTCAACAAACGCCTCCTTCGCCTCTGGACCTCACTCACATAGCACATGCTGCGAGAAGTATAGGCCCAGACACATGCATTCTGGACCGAGTAAGCGAAAACACAAAAATGAACATGAAATTGGGCCCAGTCGCAGGTACGGCGGCCCAGCCCACCACTCCTGGAACGTGGGGGAGGTGGGCCCCAGGCTGTCAGTGATACGTCGGGAGGCCCGACAAGCAGCGGGAATAGGGTCTCAAAGTACGGGCCCTGGTATACGTCCGTGCTTTTTTTACTCCACATCTTTTTTTTTTCTCAGCCCCTAGAAAGCAACAAGACGAAGAAAAGAATTCCAGCCCTGGAATTTTACCATGAGTTAATTCTATCGCCACCTGGATATTAACCTCGTACCAGCGGTCATAAACTCATACTAATACATTAACACCTCCTGGACCAGGCTCTGCTTCACAGAATTAGTACAGGTTTTATTTGGACCATCAGGGTGGTCAAGCAGTTAAAAACCCTGTCTACTCGCAGTGATAATATATACCGTTTGAGCGCGCTGGCATTTCGAGCGGTGGTTCGTTCATTTTTTTTCACCGTGTGCGAAAAAAGAAATTCACATACCAAATGTAGAAAGCGAAGTGACTCCAACTCCGAGCAGTGAGTGGGTAGTGACAGCTCTCACTTTGAGGAGGGACAGATTAAAATACGATGGGAGACAGTGCATGCACGGGTATCAAGGCATCCCTGCTCGGCTGCTCCTTCTCGGGCTTCTCTCTCCTGCTCCTCCGCTATGGCCACACCACCACAATCGGCGGAGCTCCGGAGCGGAGCGGAGGGGAATGTCTGGTCACTCTGCCACTCTGGTGGTCTTGTCAGTGTGCGCGAGGAGATGCGTGGAGAAAAGTCTCGGCTTTTGGATTGATTCGGGCACGCTCTCCTCTGCTCTGGTCTGCTCTCTGAGTAAAACTCGGTGCTGCGACTGCGAGCTCTGAAGCCTGAGAGCGAGCTGAGCCTAGCTCGGGGACGAGGTCTTCTTGGCCCGTTTCGTTTCAGCTTCAAACTCTCTGGAGGGAGAGTGAGTGAGGAGAGGCTAGTGTGCTGTGTGGTTTCTCTTTTCCCCCAGGGGAACTGAGCTGCTTGCAAGCGGTACTGAGGAAACTAATCTTCGTGGGAAGCGACGAGCGCGTGAGCTCTCTGACGCCTGCTCTGCTGCCGAGCAGCTCGCGAGGAGGAAGAGAGGCGTTTTTGTTTCCTCTATCCTGGTGCTTCTTCAGGTACATCTGCCTCCTTCAAGTTTGATGCGGTGCTGCTCTCCGATTGGGAAGTTCCCCCCCACTATTCTGCTCGATCTCCTGCAAGATTTCTGTGGGAAAAGACCCAAGGACCAAGAACCATGCACAAGCTGAAGCCTTTTTTATGCATGAGTAGGATTTAGGAAGGAGTTCGTTTCTGTCCGCTATTAACATAGCAGCCTTCCCAAAACTGCAGTTTCTTGTTGATTTCCATGGAGGAAGACGATAGTGTTTTAGTGGGATGAGCAAGAAACAAACAAAAGGTGGCATCTTGAGCCAAAACAGAAGCTAGAGTCTCGCCTTTGATCCTGTACTACATATTCATTGAGCATTTTTCTTATCGTGCTCAAGGAGCGATTTTTTTGGCTGCCAATTAGTTATTGTTTCCATGGAGCGAGGAGGTGGGGTGATGGCGAGCAAGAACCCTACCAAAACCCTCACGACCCTTCTCCTGCTGCTGCTCGTCTTCTTCTCCCTGTGCTCTCCCACCTGCTCCCAGTCGCTCCATTCGGAGCCCATGTCTAACGAGTCCCCACCACCCTCGCCGCCACCTCCACTACCACAATCCAAGATTCCCCACGCCAAAGCCGGCGGCGCCGCCCGCCTCCGCCGCATCGCCCTAGGCGTCCTCTTCGGCTCGCTCACCGGCTTCCTCCTCTCCCTCGCCTTCCTCTACGCCATTCGCGTAGCCATCCTCCACGCCAAGAACGCGCCTGCAGTCATCAAGGGGCCTGTCTCCTTCACCCCGCAAATCTCGCCCAAGAACCTCCAGTGCGCGCTGCCCTCTGCGCAGCCGCTGGTTCATGGCCCCAACGGGAAGTACTACAAGCTAGCTCTTGATAACGACCTCACCGTCGCTGTTAAGAGGCTGGAGGCTGCGAACCACCCTGAGGCCTCACCGTCGGTGTCGAGCGGCTCCAAGTCTGACATGAGAAGGGTGCAGAGGCAGCTGGAGATGCTTGCTCGGATGGGACACCAGAATGTGATGAGCTTGAAGGCCTATGTTCGCGAGGCTGACCGGCTTTCGCTGGTGTACGACTTCGTTCCTGGAGGCAGCCTCGAGGATGTGATGAAGAGGGTGAGGTCGCAGCATGTGAACCTCAATTGGGACACAAGGAACAGGATCGCAGTTGGGGTGGCCAAGGGATTGAGGCACTTGCATTTTGAGTGCAGTCCCAGGATACTACATTGTAACCTCAAGCCATCAAACGTGATGCTAGACGAAGGATTCGAACCGAGACTGGCAGATTGTGGAGTTGCAAGGCTGATTGCATTAAGTTCAGCTGATCCAGAATCGTCCAGCAGCCTCTGCACTGCTCCAGAGTGCTACCAAAATAGCAGGTAAAATCCATGCATTTCATTGCCAGATTAGTTTAGAAAACTAGTTCTCTGAACACTCAACCGCATTCGTCTTAGGTTACTGCTGACAATACAACTGAATATTTTTCAGATTTATCAATGTGGTTTGCATGCCATTCAATTTTAAACTGAGGGAAAACTTAATAATTAATACAACGATTCAAAATTTAGAATTTTCAGCTCACTTGTTACCTCTGCAGAAGGCACCATTCTTGAATGCAATCTAATGATATATCTCATTATTATTTTCTATGTCATTCTCACTGCCCAGAAGGTAATCTCAAGAAATTCTTTTGTAAAATTTGGGATTTCGTTTTTAAAAACAATTTGTTTTAGTGTTCACTTGTAATGATGTTTCACATTGGTATCAAGTGTAGAACTTATGTCATTTCATATTGCTAGAATTCTATGATATAGATAGATGTCTGTTTAATACTTGCTGGCTGCATTGCCTAGTTTTGTTGAATGTTGTAAAGATTAAATATAACTCGTCATGATGTTGTCACTTGTCAGATCATACCTATACATCTAACCAGCATATACATCAGATCTACTGTTTTTTAGAAGAGATTTTTTACGACCGGGAGGTACCACAATTTCTAGTGTTATTTTGCGTACCTCCTGATACCTTAACACCGAGGAGGTACCGAGAGTTACCACAATTTCCAGTGTAAAATTGTGGTACCTCCAAGTACCTCCTTAAGGACTATAAAAAAGCTCTTTTTCGAACCACAAGCATTGCAACATTGTTTTGGCAAAACAAATACTTGGACCCTCTATTTGATTATTGCTTTCATCGATAGATTCTTTCTTTCTCTACTTTTAGTGCTCTTTCCACAGTTGTCTTGCAAACACTACTGTCTGTTTTCTTCTATCCATCTCTTTGATGCATTATGTTTTTCAAGTTATTTCTTGACAATGAGCAGTCTTCTATGACCTCAATTGATGAAAAGAGTAAGAGAGAAGACATAAAGCATATAGATAAAGAAAAGCCCTAGGGCTTAATGAAAGTATCCAACTTTTGCTTTTTGTAACACGAGAATCTTTACTTTATTTGAGGAGCTGCATTTGTCCTTTTTGAATTGCTTTTGATCTTTATGCTTTTCATATATTCCCGCATGAGCTCATACGGTATTTGGTCTGCTCCCTGTTTTCCTAAAAATTAAATTGATCTTTTTCATTCTGACCTCCCATATCTCCATCAGAGAATAAATACTTTGAGGATTGGCATTCTGATTCTATATTCTTATTCCATTCTCTTTCAAGCAAACAAGTTACGTCAGTAAATTTTTTTATAATGTGCTTTTGGCCAGACTCGCCTATCTTAACGCCAAATAAGGGCTGGTCAATGTTTTGTTTCTATCAAGGTGGATCTTGATTTACACTAGACGTCTATTGATTTTCTAATAAAGCCTGTATTCTTTTATGTACAAGTTACCCCATTTATTCGACCTATATGCTCCCTCGAGTTGCCCCTTTTATTCCACCTATATGCCCCCCTCAAGCTACCCCTTTTATTCTACCTATATGTCCCCTCAAGAAAAGATGATTTCAGACTTTAATATCTCATACATATAGTTTTAATTGTAATGGTTGTATGCATCCCTGATTGGTGCAGAGGTCAGAAGTTATATTTCCATTATCTAAATATAAAAAAAGGTGAGCTCACAAT
The DNA here is from genome assembly GCA_036346145.1 of Olyra latifolia. Lineage (NCBI taxonomy): Eukaryota > Viridiplantae > Streptophyta > Magnoliopsida > Poales > Poaceae > Olyra > Olyra latifolia. Next base: position 3,320,727 of record CM070523.1, on the reverse strand, counting down.
TAAACTCACATATTTGATGGTACAGATACACAGATAAGAGTGACGTTTACGGTTTCGGCATGCTCCTTGGCGTGTTGCTCACTGGGAGAGACCCAACAGATCCATTTTTCTCAGGAGAAATTGGACGGGGTGGCTTGGCTAGATGGCTCCGGCATATGCAACAATCTGGGGATGCAAAAGAAGCACTGGATAGTAGCATGTTAGGTGAGGAGGGCGAAGAAGAGGAGATGATGATGGCTATTAGGGTTGCCATTGTCTGCCTCTCAGACTTGCCAGCTGATCGGCCGTCCAGCGATGAACTCGTTGCGATGCTCACCCAGCTCCACAGCCTATGATCATCATCGGAACGTTTCTTCAGCATGCTAATCGCTGTATGTACTTCCATCATGACACAGTGCTGAATCATGTTAGATCAAACAAACCTGGCTGTACAAGTGTAGCTTTCAGTGTCTTCTGGTGGAGAGTCCAAGTTAAATGGTCCACATGGGACCTACAATTTGGAGGCCAAACAAGTAGCTGTTCCATCCTATGATATAATTCTGCCATGTATTGTAGCTACATGCTGGTGGTTGAGCTTCCTGTGATGTTCTGCCCATGATTTTTGGGAGGCTTCGAGATGTGAATATATCTTTTGTAGAAAGCTGTCTGTTCTTCGATCTCTTGCTGTGGATGGATGTTGTGCTTGTGCATTGATCCATCATGTACATTGGCTCCACCACTTGCCCATCACTCCATGTCTATTTAGCCAGCATCCCTCGTCATTTCACATGTACACCTATCCAACTTCGGCTGTTGTCTAGCATGCCTCTCATGTAAGCATGTTTCATTCATGCTAGTCAAAGATGTGTGAAATGTGAACTGCCTGTTTCCTATGCAAAGGTAGGAGGAGCACTGGTGCAGTGATGAACATCTTGTGTGATAACCTTTCCATAGATCCATGTGTAACTTGTGCATGCAAGAATCTCTATGAAGGTGCTGAAAGTAACAAGAATCCTATGTAAGGGGCAACCTTTGCATTGACCATTTTTTTCTCTCTCTATTGCCAGTCAACCTGTTCCTCCCTCTGAAGGCTTGCAAGCACCATTTCAGAAAGCTTTAAATTGTCACCTAACCTCCATTTTCTTCACTGCCTGCATTGCCTGGGCCTGGCAAGCCTTGCCACAGTGCAGGATGGCAAGGCCTGCATGCTACAATGGGAATGGCAATGCTAGGCCTGGTGTCATGTGTGTGTGTGGGGGGGGGGGGTGGGTGTGCAGCAATGCAAAGCAGTGCCATTACAGAGCAGTGCATGCATGTGGGCCATGCATGGGAGGGGGGAGCACTGCACAGCAACACGGGCAGGCAGAGGAAGCATGCATGGTGTGGTGCAGGCCTTGCATGTGGACACTGAAAAGAGCTGTTTTTGTGGTCTCCTTTTCCATTGCTTGGCAGCAGGCAGCAGAAAGATGAACTCAGCAGCAAAGGGAAATGATCAAAGGGGTTTAAAGAAGGCATGTGGAAGGAAGAACAGAGGGGGCGTGGTGTTCCTGCAGTGTGCATCTTGTTGGAAAAGCTTAAAGCATGGCCAAAGTAGAATAGCTCCTCTAACACAGAAAGGAAAGCCCCAGCTCTACCCGTTCATGCATACCAAACTACATAACAAGCATGAATTTTGCTGTATATTTCGGGCACCATTGATTCCTATGTAATACACACAACCAAGTACAAATGTCTCATTTTGATTTTTTTTTTCATGATCAGATATGAAAAAAAATACACCTTTTATGTTTACCTAGCCTATAACAGAAAAAGATATGAAAAGAATAAATAACAGGGGGAAAAAACAAGAGAGGATTAATGACTCGATTTCCATGCCTGTGAAGTAGAAGTAGACTCCATAGTACAGAAAAGGAATAATGGGCCGGGCAGCGCAGCGTGAGGGCCCAGAGGACGGCGTGGCGCTAAGCAGGGTGGGCCAGGCCAGAAGCAGGCAGACCCGTGACTCCTCGGGCACGCCATGCATCGCTCGGCCCCTCGCTCTCTTGCTTTGCCCAGTGGCTACCAGGCTACGGCCTGTACGGCCCACCAAGACCCAGCACGAGCGCCCCCACGCCGTCCGACCCCTCGACGGACGGTGGCGATCAGCCTGGACGCCTCGACGACGACGAGCCTTTTTTATCGCGGTTTTTCGGACCGTACGATGGATGGGATGGGCGGTCGCCGGGGTGAGGTGACTCGCGCAGGCTCGCCGATGAAACTTGACAGTTGAGAGAGAATCAACCAGATGAGAGAGAGAGTGTGTGCCTGTGTTTGTGTCAGTATTGGTCATGGGCTGATGCAGTGCAGCGCCTCTCCCTCTGGTTCTCTGCGCTGCAACAGTGCAGCAGCTGTCTTCTTCCGCTCGATCGTTTACGGACCTGTTGGGCCGGGTCGGAGCCAGATGTCCAGATTGCCCATGTAGCCTCGCTCGGCCCAGGCCCTGGCCCAGCCGCTGTAGGCTATACCAAATCCTGACTCCTGAGTCCTAAAAGGGAACCCTCTGTATAACCGTATGGTTAGGTACTGCTGTCCCCTATACACTCTAGCGGAACCTCGATATCTACTAAACTTAGAGATTCTATGTATGGATCACTATATTCAAAGATTCTCTTCTCACTAATATTAATGGAGATGATATAAATATAGTGAAGAAATAATGATTTAGAGAAGAGATATGGAGAGCCGATTTGTAGAGATTCCGATGGGTTACGGTATCATCATCTTCCTGTAGCAATAACCCTAGCCGCACTCCTACGCATCTACGCTATGACTGTGCCTCGACTTCTTGGCCTCGGGTCACCATGTTATTATTTTTTTGTTGGTTCTTATCGCCAACAAGAACACATGTCGTCTTGTTCTTTTAAGTTTAAATTAAAATTAAAAGTTATAGATAAAAATTTATCATTTTGTAAATGCCAAACGTTGTATCGCTTTGTAGCCATTTTTGTAAGACTTTTAATAATTCTTCTTAAAACTCCTAAAAACATTTATTTTATATTTTTAGGCACTCCAGACCCTCTATCAAATATTTATAACTTTTTCATATAATCTACCTCCGGTATAAACCGAAACAAACACGGCAACAGTAACTTTCAGCCTCTTTTTTTTTTTTGAGAAAAGTAACTTTCAGACTTACCCTGCTATTCTTGCTCTCTTGCTTTGAACAGTCCAACCTTGTGCCACGGAAAAACTGCCACGTGTGAAGTTTTTTACTACCTTTCAACTTGCCGCGCACACGCGGATGCTGAGGTAGAGCTGTAGAAGAGGAGTAATAGTACAATTTAGGAATTACCGAAGACGAGAGCCACACCCGCACGCGTGAATCGATCTTGACCGTTCCTTCCTGGGTGCCGTACGTGTTGGTTGCGTGTGAATTTCGCGGGCCATCGTTTTTACTGCTCCCGGTTGGCGGTGGCCACACGCCGGCACGGCGCGGTCGGGAGTTGGAGTCGGGCGCGCGTTGAATATAAAACCGGTGCATTCTTCCTGGTCGTAGCTGACTGCCGGCACACCATGTTCCCTCACTGCCTCAGCGACGACTTCACTGGCTACACTGTGAATGTGTGTGTGTAGCACAGCGGAAACTACGTAGGAAGCTCACCATGATTGTTACTCGGCTCCCCACGAAATTCCTACGCGGCCCTGCTTGCAGCAGTTTTCAGGATTTATAATCTAATTAAAACGTGATGGGCTTTTATTAGGATACCAATAGACCGAAAATCTATTACTCGCTCCGTTCCAAAATATAAGGTGTGCATGTATTTGAAAAAATTAATATTTGAAACTTTTGACCAATAATTAAGCTAAAAACATATATGTTTAGTGTTATGCATGTGATATAGTTAGATTCGTATTTGAAAGTACTTTGATATGATGTTAATTTTGTAGTTGATGATATATTGTGAAAGAAATTAATTATGGTCAAAGTTCTACGTTGGAGATCACGTCAAAAACTTATATGCCTTATATTTTGGAACGGAGGGAGTATTAGAAAGCATCTAGTGGTAAGCGGTTAGTGGTTTCACCTTCCTTTCATTGATGTCATATACCATAAGGTTAGTTTTTATTTATTTGACCTTATTGTTTAGTGTGTTGTATTTTAAGAAGTTTTCGATCTTCCTAATATATATCAAATCACCTGATTTGTCAAGCTTTTCTATTTAGCGCGCTGTAATTTAGAAAACTTTAAAGGTTGCAGAGGTACGACATAATTGAATGTTGGAAGGAGAGTTAAGGGTGTGGAAGTATGGTGTAGTTAAGTGCGAAAGCTAAGTTAAACGTGAGCATGAAGCATTTGATGGTGAAAACAGGGATATGATATGTGCACAAACGAGCCTAACACATTGAACATGACAGGTAATATGATATTTCTGAGATAGAAAAGTAATATGGTATCTGTTTGTAGCTAGCAAGGTATAAATGCTCGTTCAGTTAATTATGTTGACACTGACATCCATCTAAAATAAACCGTGAAACTAAAATATACTCTCATCGTGTTTGGTGAAATCGCTCGAAAATGAATAGAACGAAATAGACTGAAAGAGATACCGCCAATAGCAAACGCATACACAAAGTCGTCTAATAAGCGGAGAGGTGGTCAAGAACACCAAATTACATGCACTCGCAGGTCCCAGCCATGGCCGCTACGATCCACCAGCACGGACAAAACGAACGCCCATGGCGAGCATAGGAATCAGGGGCAGGACAACGGCGTCAACTTGCTCCATTTTTTTAACAACAAAAAACCCATCACCAATGCAAAATTTTTTTAATTAGTACTACTAAAAAAAGGCTGTCTGTCCTAGAGGATTATAATTTGCCCGGCCGTCTCCATTACTAGTAAAGTAGTACTAGCACACCCACTAATTAATTAAAGGGGAAACCAATGAAATGCCACTGGATGTAGCACGAGCTGGGGGCGGAGTCCAACAACATGCCTGTCTGTACCCGTGGATGCCAACAACATGTGCAGTCCGGTCCGGTCCAATTTGCTCACTGTATATGTGCAAATTAACGTAGAACATAGATACGTCAGAAAAATACATATACAAATTAACGTAGTACATAGATACGCCAGAAAAAAAATACAACACTATAGTTTTATATTAACGAGGCTGTAAGATTGTACTCTTAGTAGTAGTATAACACGTACAACACTGAAACTTGACCGAAAACACCAATGGCAACGTAGCCTGGTAGATATCGAAGGTTGGTGGCATAGTAAAGGCTTGTGTTTAAAAAAAATAAAAAAAGGGGCAGGCCAAATGCTTTGGTTTTTTAAACTTGCTTTCTAAAAAGGGTAAGCCAAAATGCTTTGGCTTTTTTAAACTTGCTTCTTCAAAATTTCAAAACCAATTATCAAAGCTTTCCAAATAGTAGACTATATTGTAATCCTCTAAAGTTATCATGGAATCTCGTTTTTCACATAGAAGTTGGAAATGACTTTTTTCGTACCTTCAATCTACGTCCGTTTGCACCTAAACCCCGTACCTTTAAAAGCATGTTAAGTGGTGATGTAGACCCTAGTTAATTTAGAAAGTAATTTTATAAACAAAAGATACTAGAAAATTCAGAAAAATGTAAACAATTTTTTTGTGAGTTGAGCAAGACCTCAATTGTGCAACCTAAATTCACGTTTCGTGGAATATTGGTAGGCGTAAAATTTTATGATATTAGATGCGGTGCCACAACACACTTGATTTTCGCATAAAAATGTTTTATGAAATATAGATTTGGATAGCATGTTTAGAGCCGTCATTTTTTTAATTCATATAAATTTTCTTTATATTCTTATGCATTTTCTAGCATTTTATTTTGATCTTTTGCTAATAGAAAAATTATTTTCTAATTAATTTGGGTTCACGTCATCACTCAACGGGCGTCTAATGGTGAAGGGACTCAGGTGCAAATAAAGGCAAGTCAAACGAGCCGATAAACTAATTCTTGATTTCGGATTTAAAGTGAAATTCACTGCTACTTTAAGGGCATACTGTGAAATTATTTCTACTATTAAAAAGAATGTATTGGTGGTCATTTGTGTGATGTGCAATGTCACAATTCACTGAAATTACTCACCATATATCATTCTGCATAATTTCTCTCAACTGCTATTAAAATTACCCACCACATGCTATTCTATAAAATCTCTCTACACTTTTCCTAAAAAATTCTCTCTCCAACACTAAAATTACCCATCATGTACCATCCTATAAAACCCTCTCCACTATCGCTAAAAATAAAATTACCCACCATATATCATTCCATAAAAGTCCCTCTCTAGCTTTCACCCCTCCATCATCTTCTCCTGTCACGTTGGCGCTACTCTCCTCCTTATCTCCCTCGTGGATGTTGTCTTATCCCTTCCCACTACTAGGCCTTTGTTCCCTTCTGTCGGCGGTTGGAAGTGTGGGCCCCAGGTGCCGAGTTTACTTGTTGAATTGGGGATCAACTGGCCCCTTTTCGTAGCTACGGTAACGTTCGAGATAGCGAATTCGATCAAATGATCGGAGAAAACAAAGATATTTATCTTGATTCGAGCCCCTCGAAGCGAGGTAACAGCCCTACGTACAGCAATGTGGATATATGAGTATATAAAGGATGTTACAAGGATGCCTGAGCAAGTTTGAGTGGCGAACACTCAAGTTTGCTCGAAGCAAGAAAACTATGGTGTGTATTATGTGCCTTCTTCTTCTTTTTTTCTCTCTCTTTTTCCCCTCTCTCGCGTGTGCGCAAGACTTATCTATTTATACATGTACGAGGACTACCAACTTTTTGAGAAATACCGCTTATAATCCAGTGGTCCATACGGTGCTTTCTCTGGTCCGAGAACTGCTCCCTTCACTAGAGCCGTACGGGAATTTCACGCGCCCATGCCTCGGAACGACATAATTGGGCATGGCGCGTGACAGCAAAACAATAAAACGTGACGCGGCAGTGAATGCTGACTTTTCCAACCCTGCGACGGGACGTAGCAGCACGATGGACGCCAGCACGACGGGCGCAAAGGAAACGGAAAATGAGACATATTCGGAGCAGCCGCGTGTCTCCTTACCATGACTGGGCAAAGAAGTGCCCGAGATTGCACCACGCGCGCCCGACACTGCTCGGGAGCTCCCGAGCAGCAACTTGTTCGTCCCGAGCAACGCTTCTAGGGTATATGGGTTCTCTCCCGATGAACTCTTTTGGGGTATGTGAGTTATCTCTCCCGAGCAACTCTTTCGAGGTACTAGTATCACCGGAGGTCAGGCTGATTCCGGGTAATTACGGGAATGCTACTAATCTCTGTCACCTTCAATCTATGCTATGTGCTCGCAGTCTTCCTACAGTCGCCGTCAAGCCTTTTTTTAAAAAAATTTTTAGCTCAATTATATATACCCGGTGGAGAGATGATTAATCATATTCTAGACATCAAATTAATAGGATTTGGGAATAAATATTTTGTAAAATTATACTTTCTGTACATAGTTATATACTATCTACCTGTGTATCTCGCTATGAATTATGTTGCAATGCACGGACATTTGGCTAGTCCACAAACTTTGTTTTCTATCTGTTCCACACGTCCCTTTCTGACGATCCCTGTCGAGTGAGCTGGAACAATTGAATCAGAATCAGCAACAAGCAGCAGCGCTGAAGCAAGTCCATGGCAGCTGGCTGGCGACGAGGAAGACGGAACAGGTGCAGGGAAGCCGTGTCCCGGCGTGCGCCGTGTCGACCGGCTACAGGAGATGGTCAAAGTAAAAGCGTCGTCAGGAAACCATCCAGTGTTTTAGCTAACTAGCTTAGCTCCCTGGGCGTCTAAATCTAATTACCCGAGTAATTAATTGAGATTCCTTGGATGCAGAGGCAGTAGGCACTAGGTTAGGTCTTCACGTCGGGAGATAAGCTAAACAAACATCGCTATCGCCTCAGCCTCATTACCCGGTAATGATGACGGCGATGAGGTTTTTGCTCCGGGCTGCACAGCAGGAGACAGTCTATACGACTGTCAAGGCCAGCCCAGCCCGGCTAACCCCACGCACCCGAGGAATAGTTAATTGCGGATTAAGAATTAATCAATGAAAAGGGCTAGGGTCGGAGATGCCGAGACGGAGAGACGCGGCTGTGGTTGCGACCAGAGGAAGCGAGGGCTAGTGGAATAGTAGTAGTTTAATTAGGCCCCCGGCGGTGGGAGCAGGGCGCGGTGCCGTCCCATGCCGCGACAGCGCTCCGGCTGCCCCCCGGCGCCCGCGAGGCAGCCCGTCGCCGTCAGCCGCTCCTCCTCCTCCGTTAAGCGCGCTCCTTTTCACACGGCAATTATTGCTCCTTTCCCGTTAAGCCCTAATTAACTCGCTCCTGATGCTGCTTTGGACCGGTAACGAGGTTGCTAATTAATCACTTATTAATCTGAAATCTCCCTGCGCTGGTGTTGCCCCCGCACGCGAGCTGAGCCACCTTTTGATCTGCTTCATTATGCGCTAATAATAATAAAAAATCAAAGCAAAGCAAAGCAGAGCAGAGCAGAGCGAGGCACTGATCGTATCGCTAATTGGAGCCAGGAAAAGCGCCAGTAGCAAGCACGAGAAGACAGGTGCCCTCGTCAACACTCCATTTTCGCCACGGGAGAGCGTCGGTAAGCTTCTTTCTACCCAGAAGAGGAAGCGCGCGTGGCATGCCCCAGTTTAGGCCGGTTTCTGTGGGGTGGCGACCGCCGCAGACAGGCGAGCTCTTTTCTCCGTTTCGGGGCCTGTTTTGCCGTCCCTTTTCCGTGCCACGACCCAGCCGGCCTCGCGCGCCTTCCAAATCAGGCTGCGCCTTGCTTCGCCGGAACCCCAACCCCCTACCCCCTTGGCCTCTTCCAAACGGGGCAAAAAAAAAAAATTCTAAGAGCACTCATACCAGCAATCTTATCCCTACTACTCTAAAATACTATTCACCACTACTCTATTCATCTTCCTAAAATTCCTTCACACTTTATAATATAATCTAAAAAATTCATTCACTCTATTAAAAACCCTGTTCTCGCTAAATTAACACTATAGTGTTTATAAAGTTTCTGCTAGGAATACTCCAGAGAAAGAGAAGCATGGCGCATGCCGCCATCGCCGCATCCCATTCACCGCCCGGGAAAAAGCCGGTCTTATCGCCAGTGAATAGTTTGCCCGGTCGCGCTTGCATAAACGAAAGGAGGGAGCAAGTGGCCAAGCGAAACAAAATATCTCTGCCACTAGCCATCACTTGATTAATCAATTAACGGTGCTTCGTGATTAACTAGTTTCAATAAGCGGTGCTTCGTAATTAGTATTGCTGTAGTACTAATAAAAGCAGCGAGTGAGATGGCTCCTCACAGGCTATCCCATCCCAGTAGTAATAAAGCTGTAGGCTGTAGCTGTGCCGTAGGTGAGGCAGTGGGGTGCAGCACTGTGCAGCTGAGATGAGCTGAGCCGAGCTCCATGCCCGTTGCGGTAGCCGGCTCGCCAGCTCTAAACCGGCCGGTCCAGCTCAGCGGCTCGGCTTGCTTTTGTCCGAACAGCAGCAGTGCTGGTGTGCTGCTTCGGTCTCTCCCGTCTCGTGTCTGTCTTTCTCTCTCTACCCCCTACAAAGAGACCACCACCAAATCCCTACCCCATCTCCTCCCTCTTCCTTTCTCCCCCACAAAACACATTTCTTCTTGGTCTTCCAGCTGCCGCTGCAACTTGCCTTGCCTTGCCTCCCTCGCCTTCCTTCCCCTTCTCCTTCTCCTAGGGTTTCCTCCCGCCGCCGCCGCCGCACGATCCGCTATGATGGCCACCGCCATGGCGCCGCCGCAGGGCTCCCCCACAGGTACTCGCCGGCCAGATCTGGTCTTACTACCCGGGGTCGCTTCGCCTTCTCCTCCAGCGCGTCCTACGCTCGTCTTCTTCTCGAGCTCGTGTTGTGCTTCATGGGTGCTGGTGGTGTTGCTTGTGAGCAGGGGACCCGCTCTACGACGAGCTGTGGCACGCCTGCGCCGGCCCGCTCGTCACCGTCCCGCGCGTCAACGACCTTGTCTACTACTTCCCGCAGGGCCACATCGAGCAGGTCGCCTCCCGCTCCCGATTCGGCCCCAGGAGGCCGCATCGCTTCAGTTGCGCGCGCTGATTTTGCTTGCTCTTGCGGGTTTTCAGGTCGAGGCTTCCATGAACCAGGTCGCCGGCAACCAGATGCGTCTCTACGATCTGCCCTCCAAGCTCCTCTGCCGCGTCCTCCACGTCGAGCTTAAGGTGCCTCCCTTCCCCCCACTTTTCCTCTTCAATTCCGCTCTTTGTGTTGGACCAAAATCCTCCCGTCTCTACAAACAAATTGGCTTCAATTCGGTTGGTTTATTTGCTCTGGGGATTTTTGCCAGGCGGAGATGGACACCGACGAGGTCTACGCGCAGGTCATGCTCATGCCGGAGGAGCCCGAAGTAAGCTCTTTCCTTCTATTTCTCGGGGAAATAATTTGGGGATTCCTTCTTTAGGGGGTGTGAGGGGGGAGAAGATGTTTATCTGTGCTCGATTTGTTTCTGCAGCAAAATGAGATGGAGGCGGAGAAGACAACCTCTACTTTGGGTTCCACGCCGGCGAGGCCAGCGGTGCGGTCATTCTGTAAGACACTCACAGCGTCCGACACCAGCACGCACGGCGGCTTCTCTGTGCTGCGCCGCCACGCTGATGAGTGCCTCCCTCCCCTGGTATGACTGGATTCTACACTAGAAGAGAGAAACTTATTATTTTTTTTGGGTTAATTGTGTATGGCTTTTGTGGCATCGGCTGACCTGATTTGTTTGCCAGGACATGACCCAGTCGCCTCCCACACAGGAGCTCGTGGCTAAGGATCTGCATGGCATGGACTGGCGCTTCCGCCACATCTTTCGCGGTAAGCTTGTGTTCCTTTCCTTGCTGTAATCCACGTCAAATTTACGTCGCCATGTATTGTCTGCGTGATTTGAAATTTGATGATCTATTTACCAGAACATTAGCTGTAGCCGTGTTTCATTTTTTTGGTAGTGTAGAATGGACCATTCATATTTTGCAGACCAATTTAGCCATCAATCGACAATACAATACATCAAATTTGTCAATAAACTGCATAGGTTTTTTCTTGTACTTGATGTCGATGACATTGTTGATGATTATGTTAACCGTGTACAGGACAACCTAGGAGGCATCTCCTTCAGAGCGGTTGGAGTGTGTTTGTCAGTTCCAAAAGGCTTGTTGCTGGGGACGCCTTCATTTTCCTCAGGTCTGTTGTTTCCTTTCTTTCCAGCATCTCAGTTTCCCATTCCAGTGCTAAGTTTGTTGTGCTCCATGCAGAGGAGAGAATGGTGAGCTTCGTGTTGGTGTCAGGCGGGCTATGCGACAGCTGTCCAACGTGCCATCTTCAGTCATATCGAGCCAAAGCATGCATCTTGGAGTGCTTGCAACCGCATGGCATGCTATCAACACGAAGAGCATGTTCACTGTCTACTATAAACCCAGGTATATTGGCATGGCTGCTACAAGTCCTACAGGTTTATCTGACTGTTAGGCTATTCTTGCATGCATCTGTATTCTGTAGCCATCAATCTGTTCCTCCTAGGCATCTTGCTGGGTAATTAAACCTTTGTCTAATGACTCTAAATCTCCATATCGATGTTAGGACGAGCCCTTCGGAGTTCATTATACCATACGATCAATATATGGAGTCTGTGAAAAACAATTATTCTATTGGGATGAGGTTCAGGATGAGGTTTGAAGGGGAAGAGGCACCAGAGCAGAGGTAATTATTGTCTCGCCGTACTACAAATGTTGTTTTGTGTGGATCATCCTCTCATAGTCTTAGTCTCTTAATTTAATAGTTATTTGTAACCTATTGTTTCAACTATCATGTAGGTTTGCTGGTACTATAGTTGGCAGTGAAAATCTTGACCCATTGTGGCCTGAATCAAGCTGGAGATCTCTTAAGGTATATGTTTGTATATTATTGTCATTTTGTATAGCTGGATAAGTCGTGTGTTTAACTGTTTATGGAGGATTGCTTTTGTATCTTAGGTGCGTTGGGATGAGCCATCAGCTATTCCACGTCCGGATAGAGTGTCTCCTTGGAAAATAGAGCCTGCTTCATCACCTCCTGTTAATCCCCTTCCTCTTTCTAGGGTGAAAAGACCTAGACCAAATGCTCCTCCAGCTTCTGCTGAATCATCTGTTCTTACAAAAGAAGGTTAGTTTAGAAGCTCGCTAGTCTTAGTGGAAGTTTTGATGAAGATATATGTTGCATATTTAATGCTCTTGAAATTGTTGGTGCCATGTGCAGCTGCAACTAAGGTTGACATTGATTCTGCTCAAGCACAACGAAATCAAAATAACATGGTCTTGCAAGGTCAAGAACAGATGACCTTGAGGAACAACAACCTAACTGACAGCAATGACTCTGATGCTACTGTTCAGAAGCCTATGGTGTGGTCTCCATCCCGCAACATTGGTAAAAACCATCCCCTAACATTTCAGCAGAGGTCCTCCATGGATAATTGGATGCAGTTGAGAAGGCGTGAAACTGACTTTAAGGATGCCCGTTCTGGTGCTCAATCATTTGGTGATTCCACAGGCTTCTTCATACAGAATTTTGATGAGGCTCCTAACCGTCTTAGTTCATTCAAGAACCATTATCAGGATCAAGGTTCTGCTCATCACTTCTCAGACCCATACTTCTTTATGCATGCACAACCTTCCCTTGTTGAGTCAAGCACAAAGATGCACACGGATACCAATGAGTTGCACTTTTGGAATGGCCAGAATACTGTGCATGGTAATTCAAGAGAGCAACCACAAGGTTTCAGATTTGAACAAAACCCATCAAGTTGGTTGAATCAGTCATTTGCCCGGGCTGAGCAGCCACGAGTGGTCAGGCCTCATGCATCAGTAGCCGCAGTTGACTTAGAAAAAACAAGAGAAGGCAGTGGTTTCAAGATTTTTGGGTTTAAAGTTGATACCACCAGTGCCCCTTCTAACCAGTTGAGCTCTCCCATGGCTGCAACGCATGAGCCTATGCTACAACCTCAACCATCAGCATCATTAAATCAATTGCAATCTGCACAAATTGATTGCTTTCCTGAGGTATCTGTAAGCACTGCCGGGACAGCAACTGAGAATGAGAAAAGCATTCAGCAAGCTCCACAAAGTTCAAAAGATGTTCAAAGCAAGTCCCAGGGCGCTTCGACAAGGAGTTGCACAAAGGTACCATCTTGATTTCTGTGATGCTTATGCCCATCTTCAGGTCTATACTTAATACTAGTATGTTTGTGGCTTAGCTTCCACTTATCTTGAGCAAGTGGATGTTCAATTTATAATGGATTATCCAGCCGTTCGCTCATCGATGACAATCATGAGTTTCTTGTGTTACTGAAGAAAATAATAGTTGATTTTTTCTCAGCTGAAAACATCGGTGCCCCTGGTTGAGATTGAACAAATTTGCAATTTGTTGTTTGAAATACATGCGTGCTCTAGCTGGCAAAAAATTATATGTTCTCACTTGCCTTGCAAAATCACAGTTCCAGTGAGTAATACTTGTGTTCATGTACTTATTGAAAAAAGAAGTCATTGATGTTTGTTTTGCTTGATGAAGCATATAGAGCATATCTTGTGATAAAGTCTTTACCCTTTGTGCACGAACTTCTTTATTTATTTTTATTGTTCTTGTGATAAAGTCTTTACTCTTTGTGCACGAACTTCTTTATTCACCTTTACTGTCATGAGCAAGACTAATTAATCCATGACAGCATGCATGTTCTTAAATATTGAATGCATATCTTTATTATGGCATTACCTGCTAAGCCTGTGCCTTTTGAGGTCTGTCCTCTCTAATTCACATTATACTGCCAATGGTTTTGGCAGGTTCATAAGCAAGGTGTTGCACTTGGCAGATCGGTGGATCTCTCAAAGTTCAATCACTATGACGAGCTCAAAGCTGAGCTAGACAGGATGTTTGAATTTGGTGGTGAATTGATGTCTTCAAACAAAAACTGGCAGATTGTTTATACTGATAACGAGGGTGATATGATGCTTGTGGGAGATGATCCATGGGAGTAAGGCTCTATGTTGGCGCTTGCTTGATATGTTTGAAGTAGAATTTCTGTTTCTAGTACTGATACCGGTTCATTATTTCTTGAGCAGAGAATTCTGCAGCATAGTTCGGAAGATCTATATCTACACTAAGGAGGAGGTGCAGAAGATGAATTCAAAATCATCTACCCCAAGGAAGGAGATATCTTCAGCGGCTGGTGAAGGATATGCTGCTACAAACGAGAAGCCACATCTGCCTATGTCCAGTAATTTGGATAACTAGGTATGCCTACCTATGGTGGTTACTTTCTGATTAATGAATCTGAGTGCTGATTACTCAAAAACAAAACGAGAAACTGAGAAGAGGTATCTTATATTCCCTCCAAATTTATAAGGCGCACTTTCTTTTGGCACATAGACCAATGAGTACTTCAAGTGACTAAATTGTCGCCAATTAACTCCCTTGAATATTGTCTTCAATATATTCGTTTCATGCCACCTCTTTATCTCTATTCACCCACTGAGGACGGCACATAGATCTGCATGCACGCAGCACTATTGTTTCTTTTTTATGGAGTACCAAAGAGGCAGTCATGAAGTTATTGCCATGCAGTTAATAGGACTATTAAAGAGATTGCATGGGAAGGATGTGCGCCCTGTATTGAACATCACCATAGGGAAAAAAAAAAAGCTCACTTGTAAATTTGGGTGGAGGGAGTACTATATCCCACGATGTAGAGGCTGAATTTTTCTATTATCTGAAAAAACTAATAGTCCATATTGGAAGATTTTGCTATTTGATATTGTTATGTATGGATGGTATTCTGTTTCTCATTGCCTTCACCTGACCCACCAACCTTGATCCGCAAGCATGGTCACATGATATTGTTGTTTGCTATGAGAAGTAGCATGGAAAAGCGATTGACCATTCAGTTGCTTTTGGTGTTTGTATAGGTTGTGTGAAGCCGATGATGCACGAGGTATCGCATGGGGGTGCTGTCCTGCTGTGGGACCCAACCAAGAAGTAACCCCTGATGTGTGTTAGTGAATGGTGATCGCCCCCCTTCCATCCGCTTTTGCTTCTGATGAAATGTAGACTTTGCCTATTAATTGTTTGCCCTTGGTTCGCACTTGGCAGAAAGTTTAGGGCCAAGTTTATTATTATTGTTATCATCACTATTGTTGTTGCCGTTGCTTGGAATGGTGCGTAGCTCACCCCCAACTCTGATGTAAATATTTATCTTTCTTGTCACCCAATGGTGGTGGTAGTAGTAGCAATAGCAGCAAGTACCTGTATTAACCACCAGCAGCTATTCCCTGAGTGCGTCAGATTTCAATTTGTGTAAGCGCGAGATAAAAATGGGAAACACTGGTATATGTATGTCTAACATTAATTAATGTATTATAGTTATAGGGAGCCGGAGGTGTTTGCTGTTGCAGTGTGTGCGTGCTGTTTTGGTATTGCATGATTGGACTGGATGCAGGAGTGAGAGGCAAGTGTATCTGGTTCTGTTGGGGTCCATGCCGATGCCATTGCCTGGTATCATCTGGCATTCGAGTGGCGAATTGATGCAAATGTAGGCTTGCTTGGCATTTTTTGGCTAATGATCAGAGTGCTTGTTTGTTACAAGGAAAGGAAATGAATGGGAAAGCTGGAGCTGGGTGTGTGTGTGCGTGGGGGTGGTGGCCGATGCTGATGGTCTCCCCTAAGTAGGCTTGCCTCCCTTCCCATGGAAAACAGCAGGCGGCTACTCGGTGCCTCTCTGACGCCTCCACCTCCACTTGGCATTCGCTGATCCTGACCTCTTCGTTGCCTGCTCGTGCCGTCCAAGTAACGGCACGGCGCTTTCCTGTTCTTTTCTCCCCTTTCATGCCGACTGCTGAAATAAATAATTCTGGAGATTCCATCACCGCTGCTGTCATTCGGACGGACCAGCCAAGCCTTGGGATATGCTTCAAGCTCTACTGTGTAGCACACGATGAACCACTAGGCAATAGTAGAGTACCAAGTCAAGACTCTGAGAGCATCCACACCATGAGCTCTATCTATATTTTTTCTCTTTTCTACTATATTCTCTCTTTTTTATTTTATTTTTTTTTTCATATTTTATACTACATCATAACAGATTTCTTCTCTCCACAAGATGCTGCTTACACTACTGTAAGTTTCTGCTCCGGATGCTCTGACCCATCGCCGAAGGCCCAGCTAGAATTAAAATATATATACTTTTTGACTGGGACCAGCAGGACGGTGATGAAGCAGTGAGTAGTGAGTGGCTCGCACAGGCGGAGGGAGTTAAATCGCCTGCCGCTGCATCGCTAGTGCTGCGACGACGACGACTGCCCTGAATCGAGAGGTACCTAGCCTACCCAGCACAGCAGCAGCCGACACCGATAGGTGGTGGGCCACTCACGTGCCGACGCTTCAAGCATTGGCACCTAGCTCTAGCTGGGGCTGGGCCGTGCATGCGGGCCCAAGCCTGACATGACTCCTGCCTACTTCCCTAGCACACCATTGCGATTCATCCATGCTACTGGAACTGTATGATGGTGCTTTGTTTTGAGGATTTTTTTTTTAAATACAACAGTTAAAATATTATACGTAAAAAATACAACACCGAGATAGAATTATAGAAACACCTCCGGATCCGCCTTCCTGTGTGTCACACCGTGTGGCGGACGCGATGAGAGCCATCCACATGGCGATCCGAGCCGTCCATGTTGATTCTTAATTCTCATTTTTCTTTTTGATTCTTATTTTTTTCTCCCGTTGCGTGCGCAATTCACGGGCACGCAAATATGACACACCAGAATCAGTCGCGCTGGTCATTCATGTGGCATCCGCCACACCGTGTGGCGGACGGCACCAGAGCTCGCCACCGCCACACGGTGTGGCGGACGCCGCGTGGGGGGGCGGACCCAAGAGTGATTTCTATAATTATAGCTAGTGTTGTATTTTTTACGCATAATATTTTTTACTGTCGTATTTTTTAAAAATTTCCTGTTTTGAAGGAGTATTATGCTGCTTTTGAGGAAAGACTTGGACCTCGTCGTCTTCTTCTCTTGAGAGAGGAGAAGATGGGGACATTCTGCACCACCACAAGCAGCAGCACAACTTTGACGATCCTCTTTTCCGACGACCAGCATCAAGCGCGTCGTTTTCGACGGGCAACGTGTTATTGCTGGCCATTCCTCTAGTACGTACATAAATACACCATGGTCGCAGGCCACATTTGTAGCAGGTGCAATGCAATAGCGCCATCGGCATCACATCACAGTTTATTATGACCACCACATGGGAATCAACTTCTAATGTGCTACGTACATCGCTGTGAACAACGGTTGACTTGCAGACAAGAAAACCCAGGTCTTAAAATCACCTCAATGGATGACACTAGCTGGGAAGCTGTGAGGCACCACGTTCATCAAACGTTCTGGGAAAGTCAAAAGGAACTGGAGCCCATGCGTTGCGTTGCAAGGGAACAAGCTCCTAATACCAACCTAAAGGCTGCGCTGATCAGCTCATGTGCAAACCATCCGCATCAATTTCTGTCAGGACATCATCCTCAAAGAACGCCTGGTGAAGGGCTTTCATGCACTGTTTTGCCTCGCTATCATGAACGATCAGGGACATGTTAACCTGGTGAAAATGGAGGCATGGCAAAAGTTGGAACAGAAACATGCATATTGCTGCACAAAATCGCTCCTATATAGTTTGCCATGGCAACTGTAGCTGTAGCATACCTTCGATGCCCCCTGTGAGATCATCTGGACATTGACACCGCTTTTCCTCAGCACATGGAAGGCCTTCAGATGTAGATGCTCAGTCTGAGTTTGTCACTATATATCCTATGAAATATTTCTTATGAAAAGCACAGACAGTATACCTTTTCTAGTATAAGAGATGATCGTCGCACATTCCCGATGAGTGATATTATTGCCCTATGCTGCAGTAGATGAACAACTGCAATTTTCTCAAGCTCTTCGACTACATGGTCAAGTTCCTACAAGTTTAGCAACAAGGTAAAAGGGCTAAGGAAGCTATGAAGAGAATGATTTTGAAGAAGCTGCTTCATGCCACCGAGCCATGATAAACCTAGCATACCATAAGTTTTGAAGCAATGGTCAAGAAACAAATGATCAACTCATTTTGCAGTGCCATGGAACTAATTTTCCATGTAAAGGAATATAGTTCAATTAAAGTACAGCTATTTGACGTTTAGCATGAAGATGTAGATGGATGCACATGCACTTGCCTGCTGAATAAGGTCCCTGCTCCAGATCTTTGATGGATCAAGTGACACAGATATGCTAACTTCACTTGTAGCCACACAATCTACAGATATGCCTAGATCTTCAAATATAGAGAAGACCTGCTCGAGCTCAATCAAATAGGAGTCAGATCATGAAATGCGAATTAAACCTAATGGCTCAATGTCTCAATTCCTACCTTTGCGAGAAAACCAAATTGACCAAGCATCCGAGTGCTCACTATGTCCAACATAGTGACGTTTGACTTGAGCACTATACTAGTTAGCACAACCTATGTAGCGGAAGAAAAACAATGGCTTGAGAGCTGAACGGTTCTGATGTGAGAACATGACATAATTAATCTGCTATGGACCTTATCCATCTCTCTTTGTTTAGTGATAAGGGTGCCTGGAGCTTTAGGGTTGTATGAATTTTTCACCCTAACTGGTATATCACCTTCCCTAGCAGGTCTCATTGATTGTGGATGTAAAACCTGTTGTAGAGCACAAAATGAAAACCATGAACCAAAAATTATCTTCCATATATAGTTGTACAACTACAAGGAGTAACCAAAACTAACATGATAAGCTATATGTACAGTTCATCATGGCTAGTAAATCAAGTGACAACCAAAACTCCTTTACTGTTCAGAAGAAAAATAGAGGTCATATTTGAGTAATACACCGAAGTGTATAGGTGCAAAAATGGTCTCTGATTGATAGCACGCAAAATGTTTTCCCAGGTAGGTAAAGTTACTAATGCATATATTCCTTTTTTTTCTGGACTTACACCACATAATATATCCCCAAATCTTAAAAACTACAACCAACATCAATTATCCTTTGTGAGCTTTCATCTCAGTTCAGCATTATAATCCTCTTCTTGAACAGTTTGATGCACAAAATAAATATAAACCTGGGCACCAAAATAAGCAAGTTCAGCAGCCTCTTCAAATGTTAAGGATGGGACAGTCCTTGCATTTGGATAGATATTTGGGTCACAAGTCAGCACACCATCAACATCCTTCCATACCTACCACATGCAATGGTATGCTTTCAGAAAAGAAAAGGTAGGTTGTAAATGGAAACAACCAATTAGCATGATAAATAAATTGGAATAGTCAACTGTAGTCTATTTCTCCCTCGGAAAGAAAGAATATGATCTAGTTTATTATATATTTAGAGTTCACATGGACCTGAATTTCTCTCAATCCCAAGGCTTTGCCAATGGTTGTAGCAGTCAGGTCACTGCCACCTCGGCCTAAAGTAGTAACAGCACCTGATTTCCAGCCCTGCAAATGATGGCAATTGCAATGAATAATAAATCTCTAAAAATGAGAAGCCCATTCATTGATGAGAACACCTTTCCAAGGAATCCAGTAACAATAGGTATTGCTGGATCCCGAATCCAATCTCCATGTAGTCTCTTCGCAACAGCAGGATAAGTTGCTTCCAAGATATCCCCATTACCAAAATCATCTGTTGTTATGAAACCAATATCAAATGCGTCGTACTGCACAAAAGCATTGGCAAAAGACAATCTGAAATCATCACAAAATTCACATCATTAGAGAAATATAGCTGAATTAGATAAACTTTATGGGGGCCACAGTGCCAAATTGAGACATTTGGGGAAAGGACGCACAGGTTAGAACAGAACATGGAGTGAACTGCAATCGAAAATTGAATGACCAGTGTCAAACTTTCAAGACGATCTTCCATAGTAGACAGATAATTATAAATTCAAGCAGGTTAATGTACTTATAACATGTGAAGCATACTGGTTTACTGCGAAAACCAAGAACACATCAATAAATACCTGCCGTGCTTTGACACCGATTTTGTTTAAATAAGCTGCAAAAATCCGTGTGGACATGCATTCTCCAAATGAAACAAGGTAGTCAGTGGTTCGAAGCGTCAGCTCTTTCATCATGGCAATACCTTTCAAGAGCTGCTCCAGTTCATCAAGCATAGCTATGGATTTCGTTCAGAGGAAACCATTAGCTAATTATATTAAGGACAACAAATACATATTAGGTTAGTTAGTGGGATTACCATGTATCACAGATCTTGGCAGTCCAAGCTCATCCACTGTCCTGGATTGACAGCAAACAAGCCGCCATCATCAAGTGAAATTCTCAAGATCGTTACCCTAATAACTGAACGAAAAGTACACATACTTTATATGCAGATATTTGATCATGTTCCACTCTTCAATTTCAGAAACGCGGATAACTCCACATCCCACTGCCTTCTCTCCAGCCTGAAAATAAGGCCACACATACTATGCATTTCAGAAGAAACATCTAACAATTAAAATGCCTTTAACGTCCCTTGTAGTTGTAATCAACTATCTAAGGTGCAAATACAATGCAACAGTGACTCCTGAAAAAAGGTTTAGTCTTCAGTTAGCTTACATTGGCCTTTGTTTATAGCCAATATTGATGTACCGTAACAGCAGGTTATTGGAAAAGGTGAATGTTTCACCAAACATCTGCTACTGCCTACAGATTCTTGGTGAATTTCAGTGCAGATTATAAAGAAGAGGTGCAAAGTTTAATTAGCTAACACACCCCCGTGATTGAAGATTCTGGCCGCATCAAAAGAGTGAATTGTGAAAGGGAACTGCGTTTTTGGGTAAAGCAAATCAAGATCGCACAGAACTGTAGACTAAAGGGGAATCGGAAAGCAGTGATAGTACGAGCAGGAGGAGATTGGTGGTCTTCCCCATGGCGGATAGGACGACGACGGGGCGCTCCTCGGGGAAGGCGAGGATGAGGCCGGCCACCTCCTCCATCCTCGCCGCCGACGACACTGAAGACCCACCAAACTTCATCACCACGCTCAGCTGATCTCCCCCTTCAACTCCGGTTCCTCCAAGGATAGCGAGCCCAAGAACAGCGTCCCTGTCGTCCCCTTTCTTGGCCCGACAGCAAGTGGAATCGACGACCACCATTGCCAATATCCTACCACGGCAAGCCCCATCCAGAGGCAGAGCACCGATACGCTTATGCACCACTGCCCCTACATGTCCGGGGTAGGCATTCGTCGGAGGTATCGACGAGGCGAGGCGGAGAGGGCTGGCGGCGAATCGGAAAGCGATCGCCATTTCCTTCTTTTTCTTCTCCCTGGTTTAGCTTTTCGGCAGCGAGGACTGAAGAAGACTGCCAGTCCGCTGCTACCTGTGGCACAGATGCTACATGGCGTACTACGCTGTAGAATTTCCTTTGGCCACTGCCACCCGCCAGGGCACTGGGCATGGCCGCGTGGGCTTGAAAACGGCTTTCATGTAGGGCGTGTTTGGTTCGCGACCATCGCTAGCCATACCAAAAATTGGTCATGCCTTCACGATTTGGCCATCGTTTGGTTGATAGCCAATTGTTGGCACGCCTTTACAAATTTTGGCACGCCTGAAAATATCAACGTGAGGAGCTAGCCATTCAATGGCGTGGAATTCGGCCGCCCGCGCCTTCGTGCCATCACGCCCGCTCGCGTATGTAGCTGCTAGTTAGTTTGTTCACTTATAATTTCAAATGTTTTTATTTTTCAATTTTTGTATCTATTTCATACAGTGTCCAAATTACATAGAACAAATTTTATAAATCATATAAAATCCCAATCTACCCGTTTTTGTAATTTTTATAATTTATAATTTTTTGTATTTTATAATTTATCTGGTAATTTTTATTTTCTAATATGTTTTAAAATTTAAAATTTAATTTTTATACTTTATTTGAATTTATAATTATTTTATTTGACTATAGGAACAATTGGCACATTTAATTGGCAACAAACCAAACAGACCACCTACTTTGCCAAAATTTGGCAACCCTTAATTGGCTTCAATCCAAACAACGCGTTTTTGCCAATGAATTGGTCATGCCTTTGATTGGTCATGACCAAATCATTGGCATGGCTAGCGAGGGTCGCGAACCAAACACGCCCGTACTACTCCATCCCTAAAAGAATGTCGTTCTGAAAAATTTTGAGTAGATTAAGGAAAGTATATATAGGTAGAAATCTAGAGTACTTTATAGTATTGGGAGGAGAATATATAGGTACTTTATAGTGGTGAGAGGGGAATCTATAGGTACTTTATAGGGGTGAGAGGGGAATCTAGTAATTATTGCCCTAAAATGACATTTTTTTAGGGACAAATTTTGAATCGCAGAATGATATTCTTTTAGGGACGGAGGGAGTATTTACATAATAGGGCTTTTAAGACGAAAAGATTGATAGTGTGTTTAAAGTGACCGAACTGAATGAATAAACTGTACGAAAAGATTGATAGTGTGTTCAAAGTGACTGAACTGAATGAATAAACTGATTGAGTCGAAGTGAGATGAATATTAAGCTAGATTTTGAGAAGTTTTTGAATCTGCTTCTCAAATCTGACCCGCTTCGTTTATGTTATTTTTAGAGTTTTAAGAGGTGTTTCAAGATAGTAAAAAAATGGACTAGAAAAATCAAATTGGTTTTTTAACCAAATAAGCCTAAATCACTCTAAACATGCCATGAGTCAAATCTTTAGAGCAAATATAAACTTCTCACATGGCATACTACGCCGTAGAATTTCCTTTGGCCACTACCACCCGCCAGGGCAGTGGGCATGGCCGCGTGGGCTTGAAAGCGGCTTTCATGTATTTACATAATAGGGCTTTCAAGATGAAAAAATTGATAGCATGTTCAGAGTGATTGAGCTGACTGAATAAACTAACTGAGTCAGAGTGGGATGAATACTAAGCTAGATTTTGAGAAGTTCTTGAATTTTCTTCTCGAAGCTGACCCTCTTTGTTTATGTTATTTTTAGAGCTTTTAGAGGTGGCTTCAAGATAGTAAAAAAAAAAGGATTAGAAAAATTAAATTGGTTTTCTAACCAAATAAGCCTAAATCACTGTAAACATGCCATGAGTCAAATCTTTAGAGCAAATATGATTATTGGCTATCTTTGAAAAGGACTCTCGAGTTAACTAAAGTAAATTTGCAATTGTGCCTATCTTCATGAATATGGAATAAACTTCTCACATGGCAACTTTTTTTTTTGTGAAATTTGATCTTTCTCTATACAATACTTAAGGCTTTTACTATCTCTTCATCACCTGGTGAGGGATTTTACCCCTCTTTTAATCCGTAGGCATGGTAATGGCTCTCATAAGCCTAGTGACAGCTGGTTGCATAGAAAAAAATTACAAGCCTAAAAAGCTATTAGGGTTAGTCGTTATCAATTTGTCCATATAAAACGAGAGACTATTCTCAAGTTTCTTTGTAAACAATTTCAGCGTTTTGACACCCCTTGAGTGCAATAGACTTGGCAAGTCCTTTACCGGTATACCCTCGCTCACTTCCATAGAATGCTCCCTTTAATGGAGGTTTTTGGTGATGGGATATCTTAAAACTTATGCGGAGGTACCTGTCTATATATTCTTGTGTTATGGGTATTGACAAGAAAATTAGATTTTGAGAGGACCTATGGCATGATGTGCCACTTAGCAAAACAACTCCCAGAACTCCTTTCTACATGTTGCCACAAGATGTTGACCATACATGTATTCTTCTTGGATGTCATTCAACAACAAGTTGTTTATGCCTACAGCTTGGAGTTATCAAGGTATGCAAGAGTTAATTATCTTCAACAAGGTGTATGATCGTTTGACTTTTGAGCAACATGATGGCTCTTGGAGCTATGCTTGGAACAATGACGCATATTCCTCCTATAGATTTTACATGCATATCACGGCAAGCAACTCGCCCTTTAACGCTTACAAAATTGTTTAAAAGAATAATAGTCAACTTAAACAAAAGTTATGGTTGATTTTACTTAATTGTTTGAATTCGTGAAGTGTGCTTCATCAGAAAAGGTATTTGAAATAAATGTTAGCTTGCTCTTCTGTCAATCAAATGTGGAAGAAACTTTCTCATCTCTTCATCTAATGCCCCTGCTGTAGGAGCTGTTTGGTCTTGCCTCAAGCTTTCCATTCCGGTGGTGTCACAGGACTAGACTGTTATATTTGAAGTTTTCCCTTGAGTTAATCCAGCGGTTCATTCCTTCTATAAGGAGCTATTATCTCTTATTTGTTGGCATATTTGGCTTCCGAGAAATGATAAGATCTTCCACTCAAACTTATAACCTTCGCCCGTTACAAACTCCAAAGTTTGCTCGTCGTTGCAGCTTTCTTTCATACAAGAGAGATTGAATCCTTTGGAAGAGCCATTAATCAATGGCTTTATACGTTGGAACCAAATTAAAACTTTTCATGCTTCTTCTTTTTTCCTTTCTCTGCTTTTTTTTTTTAGTTTTTCTATCTTAGGCCTTGTTTATATTTTTTAAACAATATATGATTGCGGGACATCCCTGTAGTATTCCTTGCTCTAAAAAAATATGATTATCGGCTGCTCTAAAAAATATGATTATTGGTTGCGATTTTGGGGCATGATAGAAATTACGAAGTGCTTTACTATTCTCCACTAAATACTCCCTCTCGTCATAAATAATTGGCGTTTTGGTATCAACATGATCTTAAGAAAGAACTTTGACCACTAAATGCTATTATAATTTATTAAATATGCCACTCTCAACAATGGTCCTCGCCATTTTGCCACTCTGGTCCACTGTCATAGACACAGATGGTCCCACGTGTCAGTGAGAGAAGAGTGGCAAAAAAGCAATTTTTTCTAGAACAAGGGAGCAAGAGTGAGATAAATCTCAACAAGTAACCAAACAATAGCAACCATTTAAAATAGTAATCAATGGACAATTTAATGAAATTCTAGGTAGCCACACATAGGTATGGCCATGATAAAAATATTTGAGAATTGTTAAGGGATACTGGGAATAAATAGAATTATTTAAGCAACTATGTATTGATATGGTAATCAAGCTAGTTAACAAGAGGGCATTTACGTAGTATAACTTTTACATACCAAACACAAGAGAATAGTCAGGCACTCACCTCGATCATGTGCTTCTGATTAAGTTATAAGATCTCAACAATAAGGAACTAAAAAGGAAAAACCGAGTCCCCTCTCGTGCGACGCCTCGGGCCCCTCCACCCCGCTGCCGCAGCAGCCACCGCCGGCGGCGGAGGCCGACTCGTCGCCGTCACAATGCCCTCTCGCTTCGCGCCCTCTCCGCCTCCAACCTCGCTTCTGCCGCCGCCGCCGCCCCACACTCCGCCGGCTGTCCCCAACATCTCGCACGCCACCGAGATCCCTTCCCTGGGGCGGAATCCACGCGCAGCGGCCCCAGATCGGCATGAAGTAGCCTACTCCCCGAAGCTTCGCCTCATACGATCCTGCCTCAAGCCTCGATCTGCGTCCCGATTCGCCGGGATTTGGCCATCCCCTGCAGCGTCAAAGGCCAACTCCGAGCCCGCCGCCCCCGTGTCTCCACCTGGTGACGCCGGTGCTCTGCTTGCTCCCCGCCCCTGCAAGCAAGTACGCTTCGCGTCTTCCACCCAGGCCGGCAGCATTCACTCCACCTCCACCAACCTGCCCAATGCCTATTCACTCTAGGCGACATCAACGCAGCCGCGCCTTGGACGCCAGACGCCCCTCCCTTCTGTCGCCTGCAGCTTGGCACCGGGTCCGAGGTCATACGCCAAAGTACTCATCTCTGCAGCCCCCCACTCCCGGCTTTACTTCCCCACCAACCGAAGGCCACCCAACAACAATGGCCGCCCGGTCCCCCTTTTAAGGGCCGCTGCTTCAAGTGCCTGAGCTCGGACCATTCCATCGCATAGTGCCGGGACCCCGTCAAGTGTTGGCGCTGTCTCCGCAGCGGGCACAAAGCCCTCGCTTGTCGCTCCTCCATGGCTCCGGTCGACACGCGCTGCCGCCCCTGCAACTCCTCCAGCCTGCTGCTAGCTTCGCCTGACTTCGGCACAAACCGTGACGAGCTAGAAGCGCGTTGGGCTGTTGTCTCCCTCCATGGCAGCCACTGTGCGGTGGAGCTGCTTCTCGATGACGTTCGCATGGCGGCGGTGTCGGCCTCGAGGGCAGAGTGGCAGGACCTCCGAATACCTGCCACCACCCCGAGCACTTCCACGTCAGGTTCCCCCCGCCAGAGCACCACGAGCACGCCCTCGACTCCGGCCGGTTCCAGCACAGCGCGCTCGAGCTCACCTTCAAGCCGAGGCTACCCCACCTAGCACAACGCCCCTCTGCGGTCCCGTTCCGAGTGCGCGTATGCCTCGAGAACGTGCCTCTCCACGCGTGGGAGAGAAGACAGTTGAGAGCATCATAGGTGGTGCGTGTGCACTCCAGTGGTTCGAGGAGCGCTCCATCCGCAGGGAAGAGGCGGCTATGCTTAATGTGTGGGCGTGGATGGCGTCTCCAGCGGACTATCTGAGCATCGTTGACTCTTTGGAGAGCACCCTGGCGACAAAGGAAGCGACCATGTTCAGAGTTCTCATCCACCTCGACGCCGTCGAGGAGCATGAAGCGGGGCGCCACCGCGTCGCTCGCTTCACGCGACTCCGCTGGAAACTAGGCATCGTTGATGAGGATGATGACGCGGGGCGTCGTGACGACACCCCCGGCCCCAGGCATGCGCGATCGTCCCCACGACGACTCCGATGACGATTCCAAGGCCCCCCGACGTGGCCGCTCTCTCGGCCGCGCGTTCCGCTCTGCCTTGCGAACCGTCTCCTCTACGGGACATGCGCGCACACGCTCGCCACGCAGCCGGCGCTGGCATCGTGATGTTGCTTTCCGCCGGCGGGCGCGTGGCACCTCCTCGTGTCATCGAAGCGTGGCTGACCTTCGTGGCCCTCGTGCCGTGAATCAGCCCAACCTCGATCAGGCCCACTGTCCCTGGCCGCGGGTTCATACGGCCGGATCGGGTGAGGGCATCCTTGGCCCCTTCCCAGCAGTCACAGAATCGACGGCCCTCCCAGCTTCTCTTGCGTCTCCTTCGGCGCACGGCTCCGCTGCAACATTGCCGGACCAAGACTGCCCTTCGCCACTGTACTGCCTCGGAGTAGTCGCCGATGACGAGCGCGGCAACGCCCAATTCTGTGAGCCTGCACGTGATGCCGAGCGCGTTCGTCAACTTGCGATCGCCGAGGATCAGACGACGGCACCGTGAATGTGCCCTCGCGCTTCGCCTCAGAGGTACGCCGCGATCTTCCCCAACAGGTTATGGGCGTTGTTCGCTACTCGGCAGAAGAAATCAACTTCTGTGCTTGACCGACGCGGTTGCAGATGACTTACCCCCCGGCCTTGCTCGTTTCATTGGCGCCATCACTCACCGCGTAGCCCCCCTCTGCTGCAGGTGTACAAGCGCCGCCGATCCCCGAGCCAAGAAGCTCGGGGCACGCTGTCGCCCGCAAAGATTCGCCTTTGCCGTCCCGACGGCAACCAAGACCTCGGTGGAAAGCAGGGCCCGGGACCTCATCGCCAAGAAGCTGCAGCTGTGGGTGAAGAATGGCGCGAAGACCCACCCGGTGGACATCATCAGCATGCTTGCTGACCCTCTGCCGGACGATGCAGTCCACGCCCTAGCTGATCTTGCTGGACTGAAGCTTGGTGACGCATCGCCAGAGCCGTTGGAACCAGGTCTCGCTGCCTAGGACAGTGTGTAGGGTGCTGCCCTGCTGGAGACTTCCGCTCCTCATGTCATCTAGGAGCTTCGTACCACGAGCAATGGCCTATTTTGTTCAGTGGCCTTCGAGCCACTGCTTTTGTGTTCCGGCTGCTGGGATTGTTTCCCTACTGTCATCTCTGAGGCTTTGACCTCCGCAGCATGTCATCTTTACTGTTCTGCTATTTTTGCTTCTGTTATTCGGAACGGATCGGTCAAATTCCATGGCAATGCTATGCCTTCAATCCTGCACTCTTCTAGTCATCAATCCTGCGGTGCCTACTGTTTTGGATGATCACTGATCTTCGACTCCTCAATTGGAACGTCCAGGGCCTTAATTCTTGAGCTAAGCGTTCTGTCCTCCATAATGTGATTGCAAATGCGAAATGCACCCTTGTTTGCATCCAAGAATCGAAATTGGCTACCATTGACAGTCACCTTGTCCAGGATTGCCTTGGTCGGCCCTTCGTCGGCTCCTTCTATTTTGGCCCGGCAGTAGGAACTAGAGGTGGTTTTTTCCTTGCGGACCATGCCGACCACTTCTCCCTCTCTGAATCCCTTGTCACTGACTACATCGTCAGCGCGCGCATCTCCCCTGCGTCTGGAGACCCCCATTGGCACATCTCGGTGGTCTATGGCTCGTAAACGCGTGAGGACAAGACCCATTTCCTGCGCTACTTGGAAGACACAGCCCTCACTAATGCTGGTCTCCCCTGGCTTGTTATCGGGGACTTCAATTTAATTTACCGATCGACAGACAAAAGCAATGCGAACATTGACACCGGCCTCATGCAAGCTTTCCAAGCGACCCTCGACCGGCTAGAGCTGAAGGAACTTCCTCTCACCGGTAAACGCTTCACCTGGTCCAACGAGCGCAATCATCCTACTTACACCAGAATCGATCGAGCCTTTTGCTCTCCAGATTGGGACACTTTCTTCCCTACGGCCTTCCTGCAGGCTCTCCCTTCGCTCACGTCTGACCACGCCCCACTCCTCCTAAGCGGCATGTCCAGGCCGTCCTTTCGCCCCTTCCGTTTTGAGAACTACTGGCCGACCCTCCCGAGGTTTGCAGCGACGATCCAAGCAGCTTGGGAACGAGAGACTACAACTACTGATCCGCTTAAAACCCTCCACACCAAACTCTCTCGCACTGCAAAAGCCCTGAATCTTTGGGCCAAGACTTGCGTTGGTGATCTTCGAATCCAACTTGCTGTCATGCATACCCTGATTTTAGGCCTCGACCGGGCGTAGGAGGACCACGACCTCACGTAGCGCGAGAGGCAGCTTCGTTTCGCCCTCAAAATTAGATGCCTGGGCCTTGCTGCTATGGAGAAAACAAGAATCAAACAAAGGGCGAGAACTGCTTGGGTTAAGCTTGGAGATGCTAGCACCAAGTTCTTCCACATAAAAGCAAATGCCAGGCGTCGGAAAAATCATATCCACTCCCTTGCCACGGCGGGAGGCCCTACCCTCACCCACAAAGACATGGAAGCGGAATGTTGCAATTTCTTTACTAAGCATCTTGGCTAGCCACCCCCCTCGCGACTCGACCTTCGATTGGGACGCCTTCAATTTCCCCCAGGTCGACCTCCACACCTTGGAAGATCCCTTTACAGAAGAAGAAATCCGAGACACCATCCTTACCCTGCCCACTGACAAAGCTCCAGGACCTGATGGTTTCAGTGGCCTCTTCTACCATGTGTCCTGGAACATCATCAAACACGACCTCTGTTCGGCCTTGCTTGCCCTCCACAGTGGAAACAGGCAATCCTTCCATCTTCTGAATGTTGCAAACATTATCCTCATCTCAAAGAAAGATGGGGATCACCTCGCTAGCAGGGACTTCAGGCCAATCAGTCTAGTGCATAGCATTAGCAAGATCTTTTCCAAGCTCCTCGCAAATCGCCTCGCGCCGTTCTTGGGTGCCCTCATCTCTCATAGCCAGAGCGCCTTTATCAAGAAATGCAGCATTCAGGATAATTTCTTATTTGTGCAGAGTGTGCTCCAGGACTTAACAAGAGAAAGACTCCGGCCCTGTTTTTCAAAATTGACTTCGCTAAAGCCTTCAACTCTATCCACTGGGGTTATCTCTTGGAACTTCTGGCAAGGCGTGGCTTTGGGCCACAGTGGCGTGAGTGGATGGCCATTCTTCTTGGTACGACTTCCTCCTAGGTCCTTCTAAACGGGAGGCCGGGTCCAGCCTTCTACCACAATAGGGGGTCCATCAGGATGACCCCATCTCCCCCATGCTCTTCATCCTTGCCATCGACCCTCTGCACCACATCCTTGAACTGGCAACCGCTCAAGACGTCTTTACTCCTATTCACTCCAGATTGCTCCGGCTAAGGGCCTCCCTTTATGCAGATGATGCTGCCATCTTCATTAGCCCCCTCAAAGGCGAGGTCCTTGCATTGCAATGCATTCTCAACACATTCGGACAAATCACGGGCCCACGTACAAACTTCCAAAAGAGCTCCATCTTCCCAATAAACTGCCAGGATGATGACCTTGCTGAGGCTCTTCAGCCTTTCCCCGGTTCTTGTGAGACCTTTCCCTGTCGCTACCTAGGCATGCCTCTTCACTTTCGCCGGCTCCGCAAAATCCATTTCCAACCTCTGCTTGACAAAATGGCCGCCAGACTCTAGTGTTGGAAGGCGAACCTTCTCTCTAAAGCAGGACAGCTTACCTTAGTTAAAGCCGTTCTCTCCGCTCTGCCTACCTACTTCCTCACCTCCCTTCCACTCCCCAAGTGGGTCGAGAGGCACATGGACAAAATCAGAAGGGGATTCCTCTGGGCTGGCAAGGCGGAGGCCCATGGAGGGAAGTGTCTGGTCAACTGGAGGACGGTCTGCCGACCACGCAGTCTTGGAGGCCTGGGCGTCTTGGACCTCGATAGGTTCAGCAGAGCTCTACGACTTCGTTGGCTATGGCATGAATGGAAAAGCCCACAAAACCCTAGGTGGGTGTGGACCCCCCTACAGCCGCTTGGACCGTGCCATCTTCCGGGCAGCCACTGCGGTCAAGGTGGGGAATGGCACAAGGGCCAACTTCTGGCATGATCGTTGGCTCCAGGGTGAAGCTCCGAAGGAGATTGCCCCTGGCTTGTTTGGTATTGCCTCGAGGAAGCGTCTCACTGTCCGAGAAGCACCCCGTGACGGCAATTGGATCAAATACGTCAGACGCCTGCAGGGCCTGGAGCTTCTGCAACAATTCATCCACCTATGGCTCAAGATTCGGCAGATCGTCCTGACGCCAGAGAGTGAAGATGACATCATCTATACGCTCACCTCTTCAGGGAACTACACCTCTCGCTCGGCCTACAACGCGCAATTCCTCGGTTGCGCCCAGCCTTTCCATGCAAATCTTATATGGAAGGCAAATGCAGAGAACAAGTGCAAGTTCATTGCGTGGACCTTAGGCCACAATAGGCTTAACACTTCGGACAACCTTGCAAAGAAGGGCTGGCCGCACCCACCCTTTTGCCCTCTATGCTGTCAGGCGATGGAGACGGCCCAACACCTATTTTCAGAGTGCCCTTTTTCCTCACAGGTCTGGAGCCACATTGCGGCCAAATCCCGTGCTTTCACATGTACCCTCCCCGGCAGGCCTTCCCTTCTTCGAGTGGTGGGGACAGGTGGCCAAACAAGTGCACAAAAATCATCGTCGTCAGCTGAACGGTCTCATATTCCTCACAACCTAGAACATCTGGAAGGAACGGAACAAGCGTATCTTTAGGCAGGTGTCGGCGATTGGGAGTACGGGCCCCCCGGGTACCGAGCTTACTTGTTGAGAGTGAGGATCAACCGGCCTCTTCTGCAAGCGTCGGGCTTTCAAGAAGACGAACTTCGATCGAGTGGCTATCGAGAGAAGGCACGATGATTTTTGGGCTGGTTCGGGCCCCTCGAGTGGAGGTAATGTTTCACGCCCAAAGGGTATCTATATGAGGGATCAAGAGGTTACAAAGGGATGAGTTTTTGTGGCAGAGGGATGAGCTTTGGCCCGTAATGGTGCGGTGGAGCTCCCACGATGTGCGTGTGTATTTTCGTAGTCGCCCCTAGATGTGCAAATGACGTAGTCTATTTATACATGGACGAATCGGTTTTTCTAGCGGTTGAAATCCTATTACCTAGCGGTATGATGGTTGTCCTCCTTGTCCGGTGGTCCGAAGCATGTCTTCCTCTTGCGCCATCGCCATCATTCTTCGCCTTACGGGAAACGGTGTGGGAAGCGATGTTACAAGACGGGTTGGTGGCGCGATCCCTGCAATTGCCTCGAGCGGTGTCGAGCATTTAATGCAGCGGGGAATCCTTCCTTGGTCGGGAAGGAGCTGCTCGGACCGGTCCGAGCGAAACTGGTCGTGCTCGAGCCCCGGCAGGACTCTTTGAAGTAGACCCTTGCTCGGAGAGGGCTGTTTTGTTTTTTCGTTTAGCGTGTGACTATCCGAACGCCACCCTAGGCCCCGTCATCTAGCCCCGAAGCTGAGTGGTGGACCGCCGGTCCCTCCTCGATGCTCTTTTAAATCAGATCGAGCCTTTTCGGTTCCAGACGTTGGAAGCGTGCTCGATTAGCGGCGAGGCTAATCGGCAGACTTCGGTTGGGTGAGCTCAAGGTTACCCGAGCAAAGGCTACCCGAGCGAATCTTAGGGTCGGCCGAGCGAGACGGCGGGAGGAGTCCGAACGGGACTCGGAGGACTCGCCCGCTGGTGCCTAGGCGTCGAAGGAACTGGCGCCGAATGACGACGTGGTCGGGCCCTTGGGGAGAAGGTCGTACTCGAAAGCGAGCCCTCTGCTTTCGTCTGTGGCGCAGAACGTTGTCGCGATCTTCCGAGCTTGAGGTGGTGGGCCGTCTTAGCCCCGACCATGGGGTCTCCCGGCGAGGGCGCCGAGGCGACATGGCTTTGGTTGTCCGTGCCCGAGTATGGGGTTAGAAGTGGTGGGACGCCGACCCCGGGCGTGGACGATGCTCGGCCGGTCCCTGCCGAGGCGTAAGAGGTCTGAGTAGTTCGAACTCCGAGCTCGGGGTCTTGGCTCGCTGCTCTGGGAACATCCGTGTCGGCCCTTGGCCCGGCCGAGGTGCCGCCGAGCGCCACCGCCATGAGGTAATTTCTTCTTGTGAACTACTTTTTGTTTGTAATCTTGCCGATGGCTTCTTTGTAGTTGTCTGCCGAGGTGGATGATCGGGCAATGAGCACTGGCTCGGTGCGAGCCAAGGTGAAGGCGGTGCGCCCGAACTAGGGAGGCCCAAACGGAGCTCGCCTGGTCCTGAACGAACTTGAGCACGCTTTGGAGTATGCTCGGGTCTGCGAGAGGAGCTCCGGTCCCTGTGAGGAGCTCGAGCGGTCCAAGAAGAGCTTGAGGAGGAGCGGCAACAGAGCCGAAGTGAGACCGAGAAGGTGGCGAAGCCATGAGGAGATCCGCCGGGCGTGAAGCCCAGACGAGGTTCTCCACCAAGTCGCCTTGAGGACGTGGAGGCGAGCTTCAATCTTTGAAGGGTAGATCTAGGAATAGCGACGTGGTGTTACACGTGTTTGTAATACATTTGAATTTAAATACAAGATGTTCTCTCTTGTTCACGCCTATAAAATGTTTATGCTACTATTTGTCGCTATATACCTACCTTATAAGCCTACGCCCAGTAAGGACCCGCACACGGCGCAGCCGGCAATGAGGATGCGCGAATGGCGATGTCCGGCCCCGTGTGGCGGGTCCTTGCCCTCGTTATGAAAGCAAGAGACCGGCACACGGCGAAGCCGGCAACCGAGGATGCGCGAAAGGCGATGTTCAGCCCCTCGTGTGGCCGGGTCCTTGCCCCCTCGTTGCAGCAAGAGACCGGCACACGGTAGCCGCATCCGAAGATGCGCGAAAAGGCGATGTCCGCCCCTCGTGTGGCGGGTCCTGCCCCGACGAGAAAGCAAGAGACCGGCACACGGGCAGCCAGCAACCGAGGATGCTTGAAGGCGAGCGTCCGGCCCCTCGTGTGGCGGGTCCTGCCCCTCGTTGCGAAAGCAAGAGACCGGCACACGGCGCAGCCGGCACCAAGATGCTTGCGAAAATGGCGATGAAAACCCCTCGTGTGGCCGAAGTCTTTGCCCCCGTTGCGGGCAAGAGACCGGCACACGGCGGCCGCATCCGAAGATGCGCTTGGGCATGGCGTCCGCCCCTCGTAGGCCGAAGTCCTTGCCCCCGGTTGCGGGCAAGAGACCGGCACATGAAGTAGCCGGCAACCGAGGATGCGCGAAAAAAGCGATGTCCGGCCCCTCGTGTGGCTGTGTCCTTGCCCCGATTGCGAGCAAGAGACCGGGCACACGGCGAAGCCGGGCAACCGAGGATGCGCGAAGGCGATGTCCGGCCCCTCGTGTGGCCGGGTCCTTGCCCCGTTGCGAGCAAGAGACCGGGCACACGGCAGCCGCATCCGAAGATGCGCAATCTTAAAAAAGCGATGTCAGTCCGCCTCGTGTGGCGGGTCCTCTGATTCGACAGAAAGCAAGAGACCGGCACACGGCGAAGCCGGCACCGAGG
The DNA here is from genome assembly GCA_036346145.1 of Olyra latifolia. Taxonomy (NCBI): domain Eukaryota; kingdom Viridiplantae; phylum Streptophyta; class Magnoliopsida; order Poales; family Poaceae; genus Olyra; species Olyra latifolia. The sequence goes on along the minus strand of CM070523.1, from coordinate 3,286,342 downwards.
ATGCGCGAAAAAAGCGATGTCGGCCCCTCGTGTGGCGGGTCCTTGCCCTCGTTATGAAAGCAAGAGACGGACACACGGCGAAGTGGGCAGCCGAGGATGCGTGAAAAAGCGATGTCCGCCCCTCGGTGGCCGGGTCCTTGCCCTCGTTGCGAAAGCAAGAGACCGCACACGGCGCAGCCGCATCCGAAGATACGTGAAAAAGGCGATGTCCGGCCTCGTGTGGCGGGTCCTTGCCCCTCGTTGCGGGTAAGAGACCGCACACGGCGGCCAGCATCCGAAGATGCGCGAATAGGCGATGTCGGCCCCTCGTGTGGCCGGGTCCTTGCCCCGGTTGCAAGAGCAAGAGACCGGCACACGGCGCCGGCAACCGAGGATGCGCGAAGGCGATGTCCGGCCCCTCGTGTGGCCGGGTCCTTGCCTCGATTGCGAGCAAGAGACCGGCACACGGCGTAGCCGGGCATCCGAAGATGCGTGAATAGGCGATGTTCAGCCCCTCGTGTGGCCGAGTCCTTGCCCACAGTTGCGAGCAAGAGACCGGGCACACGGTAGCCGCATCCGAAGATGCGCGAATAGGCGATGTCCGCCCCTCGTAGCCGAAGTCCTTGCCCCCGTTTGAAAGCAAGAGACCGGCACGCGAGGTAGCCGCGAGTTCAAGTTATTTTACTCCGGAGTTCAATTTGGGTTTCGGATCGGTTCGCGAGGTACCGCCGAGAACATGCCGGGCGATGTGCTATCGGCTTATCCGAGCAATGGAATTCGGGGAGTGCATTTTCAGATCCGTCGGCGCTTTAGAAATCGGTTTAGAGAACAAGAACTCGTGCTTGGGCAGACAGAAAAAAAAGGTCGAAAAACCTCGGAAGGAAAAGAACTTTGGTTACTATTCCTTTTTATTTAATATGTTCGGGATTTCGAGAAGAAGTCGCTCAAGATCCGAGAGTTAAATAAGGAGGATGGGCCGAAAGGAAGGGGAAGGTTAGGCGTGGAACTCCGCGTGGCCGGGCGATATTCCACGAAGTTGCCGAGAATTCGTCCGTCGGGGAAGGCGAGGCGACAATTTCGGGCGTGAAGACGAGACGACCGTGAAAGGACCTCCCACCTTGGGGTTAGCTTGTTGGCGTGATAGGTCCTGGACCCGCCGCAGAACCAAGTCGCTGCTTTGCAGAGTCCTTGGCCGGACGCACCGGGCGGCGCGGCTCGCTGCAGAGCCCGGAGGTAGGTCTGCCGATCGGACGAGGGCTTGCTCGCTTTTCCTCGGACAGTCGAGGTCGAGTAACTGCCTTGGTGGTCATCGGCGACCTCCGTGAGGTCCACGCGAGGTGACCTTAAGGTTATCTCGGTCGAAGCATGGCCTCGGTGCCAGATACGAGGCGAAGGGTGTTTCGCCTGTCGCTCATTTGGGAGTGGCGCGGACAGCCCACAAGACGGAAGGAGCTCGTCGACCCGGCCTGTCAGAGCTTAGAAAGCCGATCAAGACCCGCCTTTTGATTCCTTGGAGGATCTCGGTTGGCTGGCTCGCCGACCATTTTGCTTTGTGGGTGAGCCACGAGGCGGCAAATTTTGTGCCAACGTCCTCGCAATATTCTTGGAACAATTTCACCGTGAACCGAAGTTCCATTATCCGTGATCGGTCGGGTGGGAACGCCAAACCGTGTGACCACGCTATTATGAAAATTTTTTGCCGCTCGTCAGAATGCCGAGACGGTTCGCCTCTATCCATTTGGTGAACGTGTCAATGGCGGCGAAGAGGTATGCAAGATCCTTCGCCTTTGGGGAATGGTCCTAGTATGTCTAGCCCCTGTAGAGAATGGCCGTAAGGGAATAGTTTGAAGGGTGTAGGCTGGTTGGTGTACTGCCGGCATGGAATTGGCACGGCAGTGGTGACGATCTTCCGAAGGCGTCCAACGCCAGGCCAATAGTAGCCCATCCTGAAGGCTTTGCCGACGAGCGTTCAGACGAGGAGTGAGCTCCACAGCACCCTGCAAGTCCTTTAGCAGAATCTCCTTCTTCCCGAGGGACGACTTGGAGAGGACTCCGAGCGCCTCTTGATCAGACAGGCACCTTCCACTAACTCAGATAGTGGAGCTCTCCCGATAAGCCGGGATTTCTCGGCCGTCCTCCTGCAATGTCCGTGTGCCAAGAATTGGATGAATGGCGTCATCAAGTGGCTCCTTGCTCGAGGACGGAGACGCTGCTTATGCCCTACCGCCTCTTCTCCGGAGGAATGGAGGGTTTTAGCGGGTGCTCCACGAGCACCCCTGCTGGGACGGCCTCTTGTGAGGTGCCCCACTTGGCAAGTTGGTCGGCCAGGTGTTTGTTCTTCGGGCACGAAGGACTTCAAATTTCGAAGTTCCTTTCCAACTTCTCACCTCGCGAGTAACGCGCCATTGAGTCATCGAGCTGAAACTACTTGTTAACCCGGTTTACGACCAACCGCGAATCCCCTTTCACGGTTAGTCGCCGGACCCAAGCGCAGAGCATGCGGAGTCCGCCAAGAGGCCTTCATATTCGCCGCGTTGTTCGTCAGCAAAGTGTAATTGTATGACGATCGAGTTGTTCTCCGTGAGGAGAAGTCAAGACAACTCAAATTTCGAAGCGCCGAAGGAACGCGAGCCGTCAAGAACATTGTCCAATGGGGTTCTCGGCGTGCGGCTTTTTGTTCGATTCGGGGATTCGCCCACTCGCCACGAAGTCCGCCAAGATTCGAGATTTGATCGCTGTTCGGGCGATTTAACTTGAGGTCAAATTCCCGAGCTCAATTGCCCATTTAGCGATGCGCCCGAGGCGCGGGGTTTTGAGGATTTCTCTCGCCGAAAGTCGGTCGGGACCGTGATTGGGTGAGCCAAGAAATAGTGGCGAAGTTTTTAGAAGCCATGAGGAGGAGTGAAGTTTTCGGACCTCGGTAACGCTCCCTAGGTCCATGAAGTACCTCGCCACGTAGTAAATAGGCGCTGATTTCTCAAGGCGGCCACGAGCACGGCGCCATCGCTTGGGGAGGCCGCCAAGTAGAGCAACAAAGGCTCTGTTCCTCGGGTGACTAGGGACGGGCGGGCTCGATAGATATTCTTTGAGCTTTTTAAAGGCATCGTCGGCCTCCTTGGTTCGATTTAAACCGTCGTGGTTGCAGTAAGGCTTTGAAGAAAGGAAGTCGCGCCACCTAGTCGGGAGATGAAGCGGCTAAGGGCCGCCATCCCACCAAATGAGCGATCGAACTTCCTTTATATTCGGCGAGCTCGCATCCTTTCGACGGTTTCGATCTTTTCCGGTTGGCACCGATACGGCCGATTCGATGACGATCCGAGCACCATGCCCGTGTGTACACCGAAGACACATTTCTCCGGATTGACTTTATCCGATGTTTTCTTAAATTACGAAGGTTTCTTCGAGGTCCGGATGTGGGCCTCGGCTAAAGCACTCTTGACGACTATGTCGTCTACATAGACTTCTAGGTTCGGCCGATCTGGTCGGGAAGGTCTTCAGATCAAACGCTGGAAAGTGGCCCGCGTTTTTCAGACCGAAAGACATGGTCGTAGCGTAGGTGCCGAAGGGGTGATGAAGGATTTTTCTTCATCCTCCCGCGACAGTCGACTCGATGGTACCCGGAGTATGCGCCAAAAAGCTCATCACCAGAGTGTTTCGCCGTTGCATCGACTAACCGATCTATGCGGGAAGGGAAGTTGTCCTTTGGACATGAGCCGTTGATGTTGGTGTGATCGACGACATCCGCCACTTTCCGTTCTTCTTCCCGACCACGATCGATTCGCCAACCGTCGGAGTGCTCGACTTTCGAACAAGCCGGCCTTCAACAAATTTTGTCCATTTGCTCCTTGATGACATCGACCTTCCATTGCGGGAATCTCCTCGGCGCATGGCGACTGTTTTTACCAGTGAACCGCCACCAGACTCGATCACCTCCTTGGGACCCCGGGCATGTCGGACGGCTCCCATGCGAAGACGTCGGCGTTGTCGGAGGAAGGTGACGAGCTCGCCTTCCTATTTTGGATCCAGCGCCCGACGTGGACCACCTTCGACGGATCCTCGCCGGAGATCGAGATGTTTTTCGCCCGCTCCCGAGGCCGAGGACAACCTTGGGCCGAAGCGGACTTGTGAGAGTTTTGCTCGGCCCGCGTCAGTGAGCCGGGCCGACGTGGTCGGCGCCATTTTAAGACTCCTCGAGGCGGCCTTGTGGTTGCCCCCGACGGTGATCACCCCTTTCGCCCCGGGAGCTTGAGGCGTGATCTGGCGTGGTGCGTGGTCGCCATGAACTTGGCGAGGGCCGGCCGCCGAGGATGGCGTTGTAGGCCGACTCAAGTCGACTACCTCAAAGGTGACCAACTCGGTCCGAAGTTACTCGCCGCCAAGGTCACGGCAGACGATCCGCCGCGGGGTCATGGACGCGTTCGGATGATGCGTGGAAGGGCATAGCGATGTTTTTGATCTTGGAACGAGGATTTGCATCTCGCCCAAGACCCGGCGAGATCAGTCCAGCGCTTCCCATCGATAAGCACCCGCGCGACCCTTGTGTTCTTGATGGTCGGGCAGAGCACGGGGAGTTTCGGGCTTCGTCATTCCCGAGGGACATCCTCCCGGAGAAGGAGATGGTCGCTTCGACCATCTGTTGCTCGAGAACCGAGCCGCCTCGGTCATGGCAGACCAAGGCCGCTGCCTTCAACTCTCGTCGGAGGCGAGGTCGCGGACCTCCAAGATCACCGCAATGTGGTGACTCGGCCATGCATATTCTTCGCTCTCTGGCCAGGCGGTCCGGAAGCGGGCTCGACTTCGGTCGGGCCCACCCTTCCCAAGATCCGGAGGACGGGCATGGGCCCCGTCCGTTGTAGAAGTCTTCTGCCGAGCGATCCAGTGCGGCGATTTATGAGGTCGTGTCTGCACTTGGTGCAGCAGACGAAGCGACCGCTCGAGGGTCCCCGAGGTCCACGCTTCGTCGGTTTGCCGATCACGACCGCCCACCTTGCCCGGGAAGGCCGAGGCTTTTTGGCCGGTGTCTGTGGAGACGACGGCTGGGATAGCGCCACCAATTTGGCCGCTTTTTTTCTTCTTCTTGGCCTTCTTGTCGGACTTTTTTGTCCGAAGATCCTGAGCTTTGGCCGCGAGGCGCCGTCCGGACCCAAGGAGCCGCTTCGCCCACAGCCTCCTCGGCGTTTATGTAACGCCCGCGGCTTGAAGAGCTCATCGCCGAGGAGCCGGAGTATATCTCGAGGTCTGGGCGAAGCGGACGTTTTGACGCCGGTGAAGGCTTCGACGACGCTGCGTGCTCGATGTTCGAATCGTGTTCCAGATCCGGATGAACCTTCGAACGTAGTCCCGGAGGCTTCGTCCTCCATCTCGACCACCTGCTTGAGGTCCTGCGGCCTTCTGGCGGGGACAAGACCATGAAATTCGCCGCAGGCCTCGCCTGATTGGACCCGGTGTGGATGGAGCCTTCTCGTTGGTTGAAGAGCCATGTCCGGCGGGCCCTCCAACACAATGGGAAATAGTTCACCATTACCCCTTCATCACGCGCCATGCCGCGGATTTGGTGGTAGCATATACCGAGAGGAATTCGTCCGGTTCGGGTCCCGTCGAATCGCTCTATGTGGCCCGGTTTGAATTTGGGGGCTATGCCACGCCGGAGGGCGCGGAGAAAGCGGGCACCCGTGGTTTACCCGCGTCGCACTCCATGAGCGCCACGCCTCACGCCTCGGAGGGACCGAGGCGCGAGAAGACGCCGTCGCGCCGAGCGTCGGGGTATCCGTAGGGTTTCCGAGTGGCGCGGGTCGGCGCTCGCCGCTGAAGCGCCCTCGACCGACTCGGGGTAGCCCGTTCGGCCGGAGGGCGAGCCGAGCCGTCGTCGTGGCGATGCTCGCTTTGCCGAGCATTGCTCGAGAGACGCCACCGTGATGGCGAGATGCGCGGTCATTCCTCCGCCGATCAAGGTCCCGACGGAGGTCGTGGACGGAGTAACTACCCTCGGGGTTCGGCTTTCCGGGAAGCACTCCGAGTCGGCGGACGAGGAAGATCGCCGCCAATCGCTTCCAAATTTTTCGCCATGGCTACGCCTAGCTCGGCGGCTGGTCGAAATCAGCCTGAGGTCACGCACCACGTGTGCCAGGCCCGGAGGCGCTGGCGACTCCTACCGACGGATCGGAGGAAAGGATGGAGGTGGCGACCCGGCCGAGGGAGCGGAGAGCTGGCCGGCGCTTCGGCCCGGTCATCGCGATGGGTTGCGTGGCTCGGTCGACCGAAGTCGGCCCGGCCAGATTGGGCGGCGTCAAGCGGCGACGCGACTCGCCCTCCCGAGGCGCGGGAGCAGGACGTCGCCGATGTCCGCCATGTGGGCTTCCGCGGAATGCCGGGCATGAGGGTGTCATGACCGTATCCCGCGGAGGCTATCTCGTGGTCGAGTCGTGCAGGATGTCCGGATATCGATTCTTCGCATTTAACCGACACCTTCACATATGGTCGGTGTCTCTGCTCCGCAGAACTCTCTGAACAGGAGAGGTTCGAACGTACTCAACCCAGCTACCCACCGGCGGCAGACATCCATAGGGAGAGGACTCCGCCATGGCGTGTCCTTCCGGACGACAATCCGGCGACCTCGAGATCGACCAATATTCGCCCAAGTCGCCGAGGTCGCCGGCTTAATATCTTGGTTGTCCCGAGAGTTCGCCATTCTTCAAGGACCTTCGCCGCAGGTCGATCTTTTCCCCACGGACGGCGCCCGTGTCGGCGATTAGAGACGGGCCCCGGCACCGAGCTTACTTGTTGAGAGCGAGGATCAACCGGCCTCTTTCCATGGCGTCGGGGCTTTCAAGAAGACGAACTTCGATCGAGTGGCTATCAAGAGAAGGCACGATGATTTTTGGCTGGTTCGCCCCTCGAGTGGAGGTAATGACCTACGCCCGATGGTATCTATATGAGGGATCAAGAGGTTACAAAGGGATGAGTTTCTTGTGGCGAGGGATGAGCTTTGGCCCGAATGGTGCGGGCCGGAGCTCCCACGATGTGCGTGTGTATTTTCCGTAGTCGCCCCTAGATGTGCAAATGACGTAGTCTATTTATACATGGACGAATCGGTTTTTCTAGCGTTGAAATCCTATTACCTAGCGGTATGATGGTTGTCCTCCTTTGTCCGGTGGTCCGAAGCATGTCTTCTCTTGCGCCATCGTCATCATTCTTCGCCTTACGGGAAACGGTGTGGGAGCGATGTTACAAGACGGGTTGGTGGCGCGATCCCTGCGGCTGCCTCGAGCGGTGTCGAGCATTTAATGCGGCGGTGAATCCTTCCTTGGTCGGGAAGGAGCTGCTTTCGGACCCGGTCCGAGCAGAATTGGCCGTGCCCGAGCCCCGGGCAGGGACTCCCTTTGAAGTAGACCCCTTGCTCGGGAGAGGGCTGTTTTGTTTTTTCGTTTAGCGTGTGACTATCCGAACGTCACCCTAGGCCCCCGTCAGCAGGTTTTCACTTCAGCTTCGCAAGTGTCTAACCGGGTTGAGTTAGATATTTGTACTTGGGAGGGCGCTTTCTCTGGCGTGCCAAGTACCGAGTAGCGCCCCCTTGTGCTTTAAACTCTCCTCTCCCCCTCCTCTCTCCTACCTTTTGCTAAAAAAAAAAAGATCTCAACAATGGTAACGTACGGTCCCGTACTTTGTTAAGAGTGGTAAGTGGAATACTCAAGCATGCAATATGGCTGAAATAACTAAATGATTGATATAAGTAACTAGTGATCGGAAAGCAATACATGACAGCACTACATAAACATAGATAAGGAATAATCGCCAAAGCAATGATAATGATTAAGATTGATCGGAAGGCAGATGACGAGGTGATAGTCTAGGCGAAGATATATAGCTCGCATGGTTTCCAACGAAAAATAATCATACGAGACTAATATTTTTTAATATTACAATAATATAAACGAGCATTGTCTTCCACTCATTTGCATGGTTAAGTTTGTGTTAAAATTTAAGTGAAAATTTTATATCCAAAAATTCATACTCATATCGATCATGGCAAGCTCTAATAGAGTCAACCTCAATCTCATTACAATTTTCTATTATTTTTATTTTAAATTTTATGGGTGGAAATTTCAACCTCAACCTCAATCTTTTTTACAATTTTTCCTAGAATCGGCATGGTGCGTTGCATATTTGAAGCTATGTCACGATGGAAAGGTTGGAACAAAGTTTTATTTTAAAAAAACACAATTACTTTGGTTCGAAAAAAAAACACAATTACCTTGGTTCTCATGCTACGGTCGATTACATAATTACAGACGGTCCAATTCTATATGCACTCTCTTTACTATCCATATCATTATGTGTCATACCGAATATGAAGGATAAGGGCCGATGTATAAAATAGAATACATAAAGGGAAAGCACAAGTGTGCGCTTCACTGCCGGCTAAACTGGCTGGGCAAAGGCGTCTGGACCAACTGTCGCTGGAATTTCTCTGTTACAGTAGATGAGGCAAGTTTTTTTTATGGCCGTGAGTTTTTTTTTTGTGGAGAATTAATTTTAATGGGTTTTGAGCTAATAGCTGACCAAACACATCTCTTATCCCACTCTAAATTCTCAAAGAATCATACCATGATACGATTTTAGGATGTTGCGGGACTTGTACCGAACGCCACCTAGTCCTCTTACCATAGCTTCGAGGTTAGTTAATTTGCATGGAATAATGGCGATGGAAGGTACAAGTGTGGAGACTTCACCGGAGCAACACGGGCATCACTAGTTGCAAGTGGGGGCAAGATGTAGCACAAGAAAAAATTGATTATTTGCCAATCTTTTGGTAGGGCCAAATCCTAAAATCTTCCTTGAGTTTATGAAAGCTCGACTTCTTTACGTGGAACGGTGACTTTTATTCGATTCCAATATAGTGTAGGAATATTTTTTTGTCTGAATAATCTAATACAGTTATCTTAAAAGGAAGGACAACAAAGAATCTTCCAATTAGGGCTATTCCATCAAAGTTCTGAGAACATATCTACATATACCTCGTGGAACTTTAGCGTTGATTTCCGGTCAAACGGCTCTAAATTAAGCATATATTGTTCATAACATCTAAGTAGCAAGATTACTGTTCCTACATCACTAGGATAGTAGGATGTTCCCTGATCTGTAATAGAACACATTAAAATCTTTTACCCCTTTACGACGCCGCCGCTGCACCTGCATTGCAAATCTGGTCGTGGTCGGGGAGGGAAAGCACAGAAGGCAAGAACTGCCCCTACCTGCTGCATGTCTGCATCCTGCCACTGCCAGATTGGGGTGCAGGGATGACTGACCAAGGTCAGGGAAGCAACCAATCCAATCCCCAACTAATCCTTCATTTATGTATGTATTAGCCAATGTATCCATCTATCACTTCAGCCATGCACATGGGATGATTCAGCTGGTAGGCATCACTAACTGCGAAACAACAGTTCACATAAATAACAAGAGGCCAGAGAATTCAATTCCCATTGGATCAAGGACCAGCCTTTGCATGCCATGGCTACCCCATCCAGCTTGTCTGCCCAGCGGCAATCATCTATCATTGCGCGATTCAGAAGAGTCTGAATGAATCCTTGTGCATCACCATTGTGTCTCTGTACTATGCATCACCATGGAATGCAAAAAGGAAGGCACTTTGAGTTCATAATCTCACCATTATGATTTATGAAGATAAGTTCAGCGGAAAAAGAAAAGATACTATTACATCACGACACAACAGGGAGGAAATCGACAAAACATCTAAGAAACCCAATTACATCATCATCACTCATGTCTCCAGATGACGAGCCTCAGCTCATCAACCTCCCAAGAAAATGGTAAACAGCATATATAGGTATTATTCTAGCAAATCTTGATTAGACTAGACCACCCGATGTTTATGATCAGTAATCAATCCTGATGGTCTTGTCCTACATTGCGTTCTGGAGGCCGGCAGAGTGCAGGAGCACGGCCTTAATGTCATCAGGCATGAGTCCAGGACCATTCCTGCATTGCTGGAACACAGAAGCACAGTGCAGACATAAAGAGGGGTGAACAACGGTAGGATTTGATCAAACACATACTGTATGTTTATATCTGAACATGTCGTACAAAGTGGAGAGGATTCATCGATGGGCGTTGCCAATCAAAGAAGATGTTAGGGAAGCAAGAATTGCAAACCTCAGCGCGGAAAACATCCATTGCAAAGCCATTGAAGCAGCTGATGACCGCCTGCTCGATGTCAAGGCCAAGGCCGTCCAGGGCCCTCATGGTGGACAGCAGAATGCCCGGCCTACGCGCGCAGAACATGTGGATGTTCACAATCTGCCCTTCTCTCATCCTAACTTCAACCTGGGCAAACCAAGAGGTGAATCTGGCTCCATGAGATTAGGGGCAATTGTTTATTACAATCACATGGATGCACTTGCTCATGCCAGTATGTTGTTCTTAACAACAGACCCATGCATGGATCAAGAAAGTATGGATTGCAAAAAGGAAATCAAAAATAGCTGAGGCTAATGCCATTGTCCAGGTGCATATATGAATCTTGATCACTAAAACATGCTTAGATATCAAAGAATTAAGATGGGAATTGGACTTACCGTGGCCTGTTGACCAGTAGGGCTAGGGAATGAGGTTGGGCACAGCTCCTCCTTGATGCGGCCAGGAAATGCCTGCAAGGTGGGGGTTGTTGGATAAAAGCTAGCTGGTGTTGATCCAGCAAATGAAGAGCCAGGAGCAGATTCCAGATCGTTGTGAAGATCGTTGATCCTCTGCAGGAGCTCCTTCAGGTACTCAATTGCATCACCAAGGATAGAAGCTCTATCCATCTGTGACAGCCAAACACAAGTGGTGACGAGATGTCTAATCAACCACGGATTAACATGAAACGATGCAAACATCTTTGGTTTTAAGATTTAAGAATACTTGGACACAACCGTGCTGTACTGATACGCTGAAGAAACAAGAGTACATCGTACAAGGCGCTGAATTGTTAGACGGCAGCCTGTCATTGTGTCCCAAGAACAGTACTTCAAGTCTTTCTTTATTGTTCAAAACCATCTTGATCATCGTGAAGAAAAGGAAGTTTATGCCATAAAACAACTGCAGAAAGCTGAACATGCACACTTCTCATGTCGAAACTTCTATGTGCAGGGCTTCTTCAAGGAAGCCAACAAAAGTTAAAGGACAAAACTTTCTACACCAAGAACTATCAAAAACAGAAAGATAAGGAATTTGTGAGCTATCTGTTGACCGGTAGCTTTCAACTGCATCTTGTGCTGTTGTGCATGGCACTGTGTTAAACTAGCACCGTTCAATCAAGCTTGTCTCAGAATCAAAGGTTAAGGTCCCCATAGGTAGCCTCAAGCAACAACAAAAAGAAATAGAAGTTCAGAGCTGAAATTTACCACGCCTAGACAGTAAAACAATCATGATTCATGTAGCAACGTGAAAAGTCTATCATCGAATTTTGCAGGCTAGCTTAAAGAGTAATGAAACGCTGTTCAGAACGAATCAGGGTGATATCCAAGGGTGGAGCAGCAGAACAGATGGTGTGCCATAGATCTACCTAAAATGGATGCCTTTGGGATCTACGTCCAGTGACAATATTCAAGAATCATCACCAAAATTCACACAAATTTCAGAGAATATCTCAATACACTCCTATACTCGTATCACTGAAGAACAGAAACAAAGTAAAACTGAGTAGTGAAAGTAGATGATTTATTAAAAAGAAATGACGGAGAATTGGTTACCTTGCTGATCTTGGGCACCACTGAGCGGAGCATGTAGAGGCGGTCATTGAGCTTCTTCCTGCGCCGCCGCTCCGCCATGAGGTTCTTGGCCGGCATCCCCTTCTTCTTGCCTCTGACGTTGCCGCTCACGTTGCCGTTGCCGCTGTTGCCGTTGCCGCCACCACCCACCGCCGCCACGACCGCCGCATTCTCCAGCGAGGCCGCGACCGCCATGGAGGAGGCGTCCACGCTCGGCTCAATATCGTTGTCCTCGTCGTCCCACCCCATCCCGCCGGCGAAGATCGGAGGCGCCAAGAACCCACCTTTCTGGCCCGCCGGCGGCCCGAGGAACGCCGTCGGGTCGTCGAAGGGGTTCGAGGACTGGAAGTCGGGGAAGACGGAGAGCGCCGGCGCGCCCATGGAGGACGACGGGAAGGCTCCGTGCATGTCGAACATGGGGTCCATGGAGAGGAGCAGCGAGGTGGACGTCGGCGTGGAGAGCACGTCCCGGGGGAAGGGGAACGCCGGGAAGGACCCACCGGCCATCGCCTCCGACGCGAGGTACGCCCAGTCGCCGGCGCCGCCCCCTCCCGCGAGCTCGTCCATCTTCCCCTGCCCCGCCCCCGCCGCCGACTCGTCCATGGCTTCGCCTCCGCTTGCTCGCGCGCTTATCCTCACACCTCTGTGCAGCTCTCCACACTGAGCCTGTGTGTCGGGTAGAGCCCTCGGCCTGCCTTCTTATAGGAGGAGAGATGAGAGAGAGAGGAGAGAGAAAGGGGTTGGTTGGTTTCGTAGCCTTGCGGTACTGTGCTGCCGTGCTGTTATACACACTAGTACAAGTTATCACCTACACTAGTGTATTAATGTCACGTTACAAACCTTTTTTTTTTTTTTTCTATTTTGGCTTTTTTGCGAGCAGAAACGGCCATTTTCTGGTGACCAGAAAATAGGGGAGAGACGAGACGGCTGAAATGGTAAACAATAAAAAGCAGGAGAATCCTGTGTACCGAGTTTGTTTTCTTGCGTGGTTTTACATAAAAAGCATATGTATACGTGGTAATAGTAAAGTTCTGTTTTTTTCAGAAAAGGAAAAAAGAGGTATTGTAAAGCACATTTGTTACGTGGACGGTGCTTTTTCCAAACTTGTTTTTATGTAATGTTGTGCCGTCCTGCGACGAAAACTGTTGCACCTAATTAACCAAAATGAGTTGGCAAAGATATCTCTTTGAACTTTTTTTTTTTAATCAGATATCTCTTTGAACCTTCAGAGTGGACACATAAGGAAAGGAGACAAAAACATTGGGTTCTCACGAGAGAAAAACAGAACGCACAGGCAGAGATACACGTGTGCAGATCCCTGCCGCATCCAATTGACAGAAAGCTGGCTTCTGGCTCTACTCTTTGGAAGGTCTTGCATGAGAGCATTCCTAATATAGATTTCTTCACTGTCTTCAAAGAAGCTATCTAAGCTAAATTATGACATGGCAGGCTAATTAATATAGAGAGATCGCAAGCCTTCCTTCTTTTAGAGACCGTTTCTTCATTAAATGCTCCCACCAAAGAGACAATGAAATATAGCACTAGGAGTAGATCGTCTCTTACCACATTGAATGCCCACCGTCGAGACCACTATGGCAAGTGAAGGTCCCCTCACCAGCCGCCATCGGTCGCCATGAGCTCCCTACTCCGCTCGGCCCACCGCCTCCCTCCGCGCTCCCCACGCCGACCGGCCGCCGCCTTGCCCTTGCTCCGAACGCCGCCAGCTCTCTGCGCGGCACCATGCCACCACCTCGCCCTCGAGGTCCCCACGCCAGTCGCCACCAGCTCCCTGCGTGGGGCCACGCAGCCACTTCGCCATCAAGCTCCCCACACCGGTCACCACCACCTCGCACTCGAGCTCCTAGCGCCGGCCGCCGCAAGCTCCCTATGCTGGGCCATGCCGCCACCTCGCCCTAGAGCTCCCTGCGCCGGCTGGCCATCGCCTCGCCCTTGAGCTCCCTGCTCTGAACGCCACGAGCTCTCTACGCGGCACCACGCCACCACCTCGCCCTCGAGGTCCCCGTGCCGGTCGCCGCAGCTCCCTACGTAGGGCCATGCCACCACTTCGCCATCGAGCTCCCCACACCGGCCGGCAACCGCCTCGCCCTTGAGCTCGCCATGTTGGTCACCATCGCCTTGCCCTTGTGCTTGCCACGTTGTCTCTTGGATCAAAGCCTGCAATAGAGAGAGGTAGAAGATGGAAACCGGAGGGAGAAAAGGGGAGAGGTAAAGTTATTTATTACGACGGAACCGCTCAAAATACACTACATTAAAAGTATTGTCTCTACCATGGTTTGTAAAATGAGGTGACATTTTAACGATATGTAGAGACCATGGAATAGGAATGCTCTAAAGGACAGATGCATCTATTGGTTTCTTGTTTGCTTGGCCACAAATAATTATTAAGTTGCATGTATCGACCAGTTCACCCACCCCTCACGTGGAGGCTTCCTCAGGCCTCAGACGTGGAATAGGAGCGGGCGACAATTTTTTATTTAAATTGTGTCTACCAGGATTCGAACTCGAGACCTCTGACTCTGATACCATATTAAGTTGCATGTATCGACCAGTTCATCTAAAAGGCTAAGCTAATGGGGAAAGGTGGACAATTCACTTATACTTCCAACAGTAATACCTGCCTTTTTTAACCTGAAAAAGATTAGTAGATGCCTTTGCCACCGTTTGGCCAACTTAATTTGTCTTTGCCTTTCATGGTTTGCTTTGTTTCAGTTTTTATAGAGTACAAAAGGATGGTTACAAAGCGTATTCATCTGGTGTTCTACACACGTACGACTTGAAAAAACAAATGAATCATGATAAATCCAGGGATAATTACCTGCCTAATATGCAGCCAGACCTTTATCTAGACACGTCATACACCACTAATTAAAGCTGCATTAGCCGTTGGTTTCTTGTTTGCTTTGACAAGGAAATTCACACGAGCAGTAAAGAATTTCGTATAAAACTTGGTAAAAATCATGCAAGAAACGGGAGTAATTAAAGGAGGTGAAAGGGAGGGATCATTCTGTTCACGGTTTGAGAATGAGGGGAGTGTACATGATTGAATTCCTACTAGCTAGCTAGTGTGCGCAATGCAATGCAACGCGACATCAATCGATCAATCTCCAAATACAAGCTCTCTCATGCATCCTGTGACGCTGCCGGAGCCGAGCAAAAAGGCCCATCGATCGATGCAACACAAGGGAATGGAATTGGAGGGAAGACCGAGGAAAAAGAAAAGGTTTGCCCTGCCTGCCAGGGCTCACATGGTCGAGTTCCTGTAAAGCGAGGGAGGAATTCAATTGTTCCTGCCGTTCGCCGGTCTATATTTGACATGGACAATGTGTAATTCCAAGTTGACGCTCTAAT
Organism: Olyra latifolia; assembly: GCA_036346145.1. Classification (NCBI taxonomy): domain Eukaryota; kingdom Viridiplantae; phylum Streptophyta; class Magnoliopsida; order Poales; family Poaceae; genus Olyra; species Olyra latifolia. The sequence goes on along the minus strand of CM070523.1, from coordinate 3,271,226 downwards.
GCAATTTGTTGTTACTCAATATGAGATTACAAACCGACACGCCATTGCGTGCAATTTGTTGTCGTTCAATAAGGCCCTGTTCTTGTCGGCTTATAAGGCCTTATTTGTCTTATTTGAAGTTAGGGCTTATTTTCGTCTAAAATAAAAATGATTTGTTTTTTAATCCTTTTTTTTCTATCTCAAAGATTTGTCTAAAACCTTTAAAACACAAGTCGAACAAAGCGGATCCGATTCTTAAGGCTACCTCAGAAAGCTCTCGAAGTTAGAAAAAAAAATTAAATAAGACAAATAAGTTAGATTAAATAAGCTGATGAGAACAGGGCCTAAGAGAGGTTACAAGCTGGCACGCTTATTCGGTAAGAGAGATTATACGCTGATGCAGTCTATTATGGCAAGAGAGATTGCGAGTGGAGTTGTTTATCTAATTTTGTTGTTGTTGATAAGAGAGATTGCAAACCGACACGCTATGCAATTGGTTGATATTTGATAAAGATGTATTATATGTCAATGAGGTAAAGCAATTTGTTATTATTCGAAGAGACCAATTGCAAACCAACACGCTAATGTAATTTGTTGTTATTCGATAAGAGGGATCACAAGCCGACATGCTTATGAAATTTGCTGTTATTCGATAAGAGAGATTGCGAACTGATATGCGAATGCATTTTCCGTTATTCGATAAGAGAGATTGCAAACTGAGACGCTATACAATTGGTTGCTATTTGATAAACAGGTATTATATGTCAACGAGCTAAAGCAATTTGTTATTATTCGAAATGACCAATTGCAAACCGACAAGCAAATGTAATTTGTTGTTACTCGATAGGAGGGATCGCAAGCCGACATGCTTATGCAATTTGCTGCTATTCGATAAGAGAGATTGCGAACTTTTTCCGTTATTCAATAAGAGAGATTGCAAACTGAGAGGCTATGCATTTGGTTGATACTTGATAAAGAGGTATTATAAGTCAACAAGCTAAAGCAATTTGTTATCATTCGAAGAGACCAATTGCAAACCGAGACGGTAATGTAATTTGTTGTTATTCGATAGGAGGGACCGCAAACCAACATGCTTATGCAATTTGCCATTATTCGATAGGAGAGATTGCGAACTGATACGCTAATGCATTTTTCCACTATTCCATAAGAGAGATTGCAAACCGACACGCTAGTGCATGCATGCTTTTTTTCCCGTTATTCGATATATGTGATCTCATTTTGTGCCCACATAGCATTATATTGTTCATCGATATATGTGCTCTCGTTTTAGCCGTTGGACCATATACAGGCAAATAGTGCAAATTAACCGCTACTTGTACCGCTACTATTTTATCATCCAGCGGCAAGGAAATGTACGCCACCATGGCAGAGAACCTGTGCCAGTGCATGCAATGCAGCCATTGCAGGAACGCAAGCTAGCCTCATCACTGCTGTTTTACATGTCTTCTGCTGACAGGTCAGTTGCAACTTTCTAGATCTGGTTGATGGAAACCCTTGATTTGAGAGGCCGCCTGTATCTACAACTTGCAGGTGCTACACAATTAGTAGAACTGTCCATTTATACCTTTGTGATTACTTTCTAAGCTAAATCGACATTGATCAGCACGGTCACACGTAGGAGGAGGACCTGCATGCGTACATGCCGATGCCATACAAATCCTACTTCTGTCTTAATAATTAAGCATAGCTGCAAACCAACTTGTGCAGAATCTGATTGTGGCAATCCATGAAGTGATCTATATTTTCCATGTATATACGTACATATATCAACCCTCAATGTAAATCACGTTTGATTTTTTAAAACTATAAAATTTTCATTCGATCATTGACCAGAGAGTTATAATCATATAGGAAAAACTACTACAAAACAACTCCACCTATCAAACCAACACTTACTATAAGTTGTATTAAGATCAACTTGCATTTCTTTCACCCAGATATAACATTTGTAGCATGTGTGATACATTGTTTGTACTAGTAATATCATACTAGGAATTTTATGCACGTTATAAAAAACATATTTTTTCTTTGCGAAAGATGATACACGAACACCTCAATCTAGCTCCTGCACCGTTCTTCTTTGACGTTTCTTCGGCGGCCGCATGTATTATATTTCCCTACACCAAACAAAAATAAAAATGCAATATACATACGAGCTACCTAACTAGTTGAGCCAAGAAAGCGCCACTAAGCTAGCTAGTAGCGAAGGCCAACCGTATGAGATGGCGATGGAGCGACAGGCTCGTGCCTTTAACGTGTAGGAGAGGGAATGAGCGAGTGGACAGATGAGTGAATGCCCAAGGATGCAACGCAAGATACGAAACGAAAGGGAAGGAAGAATAAATTGCGAGGAAAAGAAAGAAGAGCCGATGGAGCGGCACCCCAGGCTTCCCGTGACGGCTCTAAAACCCATTTTGACCCCTCCCCGAGAGGAGCAAACAACCACACTGTGGGCTGTGGCCATGGATTCATTTCTAGCGCGTATTGGGTGTAATCTGCGCCCCACCAAATCACCGCCGGCCAGCGCCGCGGTGCCCTCGTCACCATGCAATCCCCGTTCATTTCGGCCCTTTCTTCGAGCCAAATGATTTGGTTCTTCGAAACCTTTTATTTTACATAGTTTAAGAAGTCTAATATTTCAATAATTCTTGGTGTGCTGTCGTAGGACTTTCTGATCAGGCTTTAGCCAGGGGTAGGCTGCAATCGATGGGCCTGTCTGATCAACGTTTCTTGGTTTGGTGTTTAAGGATTCTGATGATCTAGCCATTTTTCCAAGGGCCGTGGCTGAAACACAGCATGTTCTGCAGTGTAAAACGAATAGGGTATGGTGCAATTATACGAGCTGGTATGATCTCGCATGTGGGACCCGTGCAGTTGGGCCCTGCGTCTCACTGGCTATTGGGTTGGGGTCTAGAAATCCAATGCATGTGACAAGCGAAAATGACATGATAGGGACAGAGTTTTGCGTACATGTCTCTCTCTGTGTGTTTTGGACGCGCATCCCTGTGCTGTTACGGCAGAGGCGCCGTTCTCTAGCTGTGAAGAGGGAAGGAGAGAGGAGAGAGAGGAAGTAGAAGAGGTTTATTAGATGAAAAATGGATAGCTGGATGGGGCTAAGGCAAAGATTACTAAAGGCAGAGGATCTGAATCCGTGTATTTTGAGAATTACCTGCCTCTGTGTTGGTGCTACACTTGAACTGGGCTTCAGGCTAGCATTTGGGCCCCAAGCTCGGACTGAAAAAAAATCAGGCCAGGCCAGGCCAGGGCCGGACGGCCCATTATCAGGTCTAGTCCACGTTGTCGGGGTGCTTAAGCGATTAGCCCGGAAAAAAGCCATCTTTGACCAGCAAGAATCTTGAAGTGGATCGAGGGGAGATGGATGTGCACAAAAATACTATACCAATGGGAATGCATTTTTAGAAAAGCATAAACCACTTACTTGCATTTCATCCTAACCTTGCGCTATGCTGCCCTAACCGTGCAAAGATCAGAATGAATCAAGAATACAAAGATGGCGGTTTATGATTTAAAAAAGGCAATTTTTTATATGCCACCGTAGAAATCACAAATCCCGTAATTGTTATCACTTAAGCACTCTTCTCTACATATTATCGTGTTTTATGGGTTGTTCCCTTCTTTTCTATTAATTAAAACTTTTTTTTTTGTTTAAGCTAGATAAAAATTCCAAAAATTCTAGAAAAACATAGTGCTACTAAATATATAAAACTTTAAATCTGATTTTGTTGGTATTTTACAAACAAATATGTTACCAAAACAGCGTATAGATAGTCAATCAATATTTTTAACACCAAAAATTAATCATAACAATATAAAAATATCCAGATTGAAAGTACTATATATTTGACAATACTATGACTTTTTCTAAGTTTTTTGGAATGGTTATATACCTTAAACAAAAAGAACTTTTATCAATAGCAAAAAAGGAACAACCACAAATATGATAGCACGGATGGATAAGAAAACAGCCACAAATGCGCCGGTAGAGATGGTTGAGATCCTTTGGTGATGTCAATTTTGGGTTTAAGGTGAGATCTTTTCGGTGATAACAGTTTTGGATTTAGGAACTTCATCAGTGACATAGAAAGAATTTTCTCTTAAAAAACTAATGCAGATATAACATAGCAACCTGTAACGCAGATGCAGTGGTCACTGAATGTAAATTAATAGGTCGTACATATTTTGTTCAATGAAGCCCATGCAGTTGACGCACATGTGAACTCGAGATTACAAGGGGAACCAAGGGCACCTTATGCTGCTTTGTTCATTTGTCGCAGGAAGCACAGCTTCCACGTGGATATACATTCAACTGGATAAGAGTAATCATTTTGAGGGAGGCTCACAAATTCACAATTACTGGATGAAGTGAGATCACCGTCATCTTGCCAAGACAAAACAATTGCACATTTTCATAAAGCTATTTTAACAGCAGACAAATGAAACGCGCGTACACTACACAAACTCATCAGAAATTTGGACAAGCCCATTTCTCAACACCTGAAGAGTGCAGAACCGCTGAGGTTTGATGATGGCGAGGGCCTGAGACCTGCTAGGAACCAGAGTTCCCATTCCTCCAAAACTAGGATGATACATGCTTCAACGATGCTGCATGCCTATTGGTTCTCAATTGCCAAAGCAGCTTGATCTATGTCTGCACGCGAGCCCTCCCACAATTGCTGCTCTATGCCCAATTTTCTGAGCTCTGTTAGACCTCGCTCCACTGCAGTAACAAAATTGACACTGTTAAGTAAACAGCAAATGAAAATGATGGCATCTTGGACCAGAAAAGTTGGATGATGTGCATGAAACCAGGTACAGAACTAGAAAAAGGGCATGCTCAAATTGCATTTGTAAAGCCATCTTAACTGGTTTATGCATATGGAATATCTAAAACAAAAATGCTTGAATACCTTAAGGACAGGGTCTGGAAGAAGATGCAAGGGTGGAAGGAGAAATTCTTGTCAAAGGCACGAAAAGAGATTCTGATTAAGTCCATTGCCCAAGCCATTCCTACATATGCCATGCCCTGTTTCTATCTGATAAAGTCCCTCTGTGATGATTTGACTTCTCTCAATTTAAGGTTTTGGTGGTCAAATCAAGATAAAGAGAAGACAATACATTGGCTTGGAAAGAAGAAATTGATGAGACCACAAAGCCTGGGGGACTTGGTTTTAGGGATATTCGTGCCTTTAATATAACCATGCTTGCTAAGCAGGCTTGGAGGATGATTCAAAGTCCCAATTCCTTATGCTCCACAGTTCTCAGGACTCTGTATTTTCCAGATGGGGACTTGCTAATGCTAAGGAAAAGAAAACATCTCCTATACTTGGAGAAGTATTTTAAAAGGAATCCAACTTCTCAAGAAAGGCATCATTTGGAGGGTATGACATGGTTAAATATAAGAATTTGGACAGATCCTTGGCTGCCTAGAGCCAAGCTAAAATCTTCCAGAGGGGGTCTCTATTTTAACTAAGGTTAATGACTTGATTGATCCAGTGCAGGGGACTTGGGATGCTGAGCTGCTGGAGCAAACTTTCTCCCAGTGAACTAATCAAGTGCATCCCACTTAAAGGTCAAATGGAGAATTTTCTAGCATGACACCTAGAAGAAAAGGGGATATTCACTGTTAAATCAGCCTATAATCTTTACATGAGCCAGGAAGAGCAAGATAGAGGTCTCAGGGAAAATTCTTAAGGTAAAGCCACTAGTTTCCAATGGTTGAATATCTGGAAAATGGAAGTGAAACAAACTAAAACATTTCCCATGGAGATTTGTGCACAACTTTATTCCTTTGAGAACTAATTTACGCAGGGCAGGGCTGAACATTGATCCAGTCTGCCTCCTGTGCAGCCGACTGGATGAGAATGGAAGGCATTTTTTTTCAAATGCAAACAGGTTAAGAGTTTGTGGAGAGAAATGAACTTAGAAGAGACTAGGTTGAAATTGGCTTCTTTACTTTCCCCTGATTCCATTATGAAAGAGGCATGGAAAATGGAGGAGCCTTATCAATTGCAAACTATTATCCTGCTTTGGTGCTGGTGGTACTACAGAAATAAAATGGTCCAAGGGGATAAGAATCTCTTTTCTCATGGTATTTTATACAACATAGCTATGAAAGTTTCTGAAATCGAACAGTGCAGAACGGAAAGTGTCAAAACATATAACTAATTCTTCTATTATCAGGTGGAAGCCTCCTGGTGAGGGTTTCGTAAAATTGAATCTTGATGCCTCTTACTTTCCAGGATAAGGTAAAGGTGGATGGGGTGTTGCAGCTAGGGATTGTGAAGACAATCTTATTATGTCAACTGCAGGAAGCCTGAAGCATCTACAGAATCCCATACATGCTGAAACTGTGGTCTGCATTAACTCTCTTAGGTTTGCTCTGGAAATGGGCTTCAGGAACATTGTTCTTGAGACTGATCACTGATGCTCTCCAACTGTAGCTGGCTCTAAACTCAAGGGAGGAAAACAGAAGCTCCATTGCATTGCTTTTCATTGAAGCTAGGAATCTTACTGATGTAAATTTAGTGTTGATGTTGTGTTTGCCCAAGGGCTTGTAATGTGGTTGCTCGTACTTGCAAAGATTGGTGCAACCCTGGAATCTGATGCAAGTGTTTTGTGGATTGAGAATCCAGAGCTTTGTTTGTACTGTTGTTGCTGGTGATTTCCCGACACTTTCTATTTAATGAAAAGTTACCTTCTCTTAAAAAAAAACTGGTTTATGCACATATATATTCAATCTTTAGTTTAGGTTCCCTGAAAAAGCGATTTGGCTTCCAAGAGTAATAGGACAGTTTGATCATTCGGAGTAAGGGGCGTGCTGTTAGAATGAAAATCCATCCCATAAACATCATGCTAATCAAATATTGGGATAAATTAGTAATTTAACAGGGGTATCTGTTAATAGTTGCTTTTTCCCCTAATAACGGGTAATGGGAAACAAACAACATACCATCTATAGCATCATGAGAATTTGGAGCTTGCGCATTGCGACCAATCCAAAATTGAAGGCGTTCGTCAGTAATATCTTCCTCAATACCATGAATTTTTGCTCTTCTCCAGAAGTATATAAGCCATGCCTGCATTTGGTATGGATTCCATAAATCATGGGCAATAATCAGAAGAAATCAATCATTCACATTGCTGAAGGCTTACCTGCTTAAAGCTAACATCCTCTGCCTCTTCTGGGCTAAGGTCTGCAATATGTTAAATAGTTTCAGGTTGAATTGTTTACAAATAATAGAAGCCCAAAACACAGTAAAATGGAAAGTTCTCAGAAATAATCACTAAGACAAAAGGAAGAAGTATTACCAAATGCCTCCAGGTATTTAGGTTCACCGGGTGATTTAAAATCTGCATAGATAGAAAGAATTTACAACTTGCTCAGTAGAAAGGCAAGCAAGAAGTTATGGACAATCGTCCCTGTGATAAGAAATATGGTGGATGCACATATAGATGGTACCATACAATCAAGGCTCTCCGTTTCACGTAATGACTACTACAAAGTGTGGGTGCTGGTCAAACAGTTATCAGGAAGAAGATCAATACATACACGAGGGACTTGTGGTGTTTCAAACATATACACCACATTATAGGACCCGACTACAGATTAGCAGACATGCATACCAAAAAATTTGCCAATCCCACCCAACAAAATTTTTGCTAATGAACCTCTTTCTTTTTTTTTTTTAAGAAAAAAAAGCATCACAGGTCATGTGAAGACCACTTATGGTTGCAAGGAAATACAAAAAAGAAAAAAAGATTGCAAACATAGGAGTGCTATTTATACATGAAAGTGAAGCCTAATCATAAAGCTCTAGCATCACCAATGATTTTATGTATAGAAATTAAAAAAATAATAATATTTATATATGGTAAACAAGCATGATATCAAATCAAATAACAGAAAAGAGCAAACCTGACGTGAATTGCCGAACTATGCTAGGTCTCCGTTGTTGACCAAGTGCAACCACAACAGCATCTTCGACCTAAATGACAATGACTAGAGTTAATGATCACAATGACAGTTAGGCCAGCTAGCAGGTTACATATGGGAGAGAAACTGTAAAGTAATAGAAGGGTAAAAGGTGCACATGTTCCCTTTACAATAGTTGAAATTGTCTCCATTAAAAAAATTGATTATTTTGAGTCCCACCATTACAGTGGATGTCCAACAGAACCCTTCCCTACTTTTGGCAGAAGGAAAGTTCTGCCAGCACATTAAATTCTGTTGCCACCTCAGCATTCTATTGGGCAGAATCAGCAAAGGGCACGGTCAAATTTGGTAGGATATTAGAGGAGCTAATGTCTCACTCCCACCCTTTTTGGTGCAGAAGCTTGTTTCTACATTTCAAGTTTGATCAAGTATGAATGCTATATCTGCTATTTTGCCTTTGTGAAATTTAGAAAACAGAAACTTAAACAAAACTTGGTGCAGAGAAACGGCAGAGGAATACCTTCAGAGACGAAAGCTCTCTAAGTCCCATTTCAACTGAAAGCATGCTCTCTATATTGCCTTCTCCCATTATGTCGCTCATATCTCGCACAAGCTTATTTCTCCTCTGAGCATCATCCTCACCTGCTTGAATGGCTAGAATACTTAATTGGAATGCATAAAATAAACTATTGCCTACAACTTATATAGTTTAAAAATGCAGACTTGCCTTGCTTACGAGGTTCCTCCTTAGCCTTTTGACCAGCGGAAAGAACAACCTCGAGAGGAAGAGGAGCTAATGATGACCAATGTTCATGCTTTGAGACCGCAATCTCAGGATACACTCCTTCAAGTTATTGAATGGACATCAGATAGATAACCAAGAACAAGAGGAAAAATGTTCATGTGCACATTAGACCTGCTAGTGTGCAGCAACTAGAGGTGGGTTCTTTTCAGCTTATTTGTCTACTTATTTGCCTACTTATTTGTCACTTCGAGAATTTTTCGAGATAGCCTCGAGAGCCGGTTGGCCACCAATTTTGGGGTTTAGAGAGCTTATAGACACGCCTACGAGATAAAAAAAAACGGACTCAAAAAGTAATAAAAATATTAAGATAAGTCAAATAAGACACGAGATAAGTAGGATAAGCTGATAAGTCAAATAAGACACGAGATAAGTAGGATAAGCTGTCAGCTTATCCTACTTATCTACAGCTTATCCTACTTATCTCGTGTCTTATTTGACTTATCTCAATATTTTTATTACTTTTTGAGTCGGTTTTTTTTATCTCGTAGGCGTGTCTATAAGCTCTCTAAACCCCAAAATTGGTGGCCAACCGGCTCTCGAGGCTACCTCGAAAAATTCTTGAAGTAACGAGGTTACAAGAGATAAGTAGATAAGAAAAGCTGAAAAGAACCCACCCTAGACCTGAAAATTTTCCAGGCCAGAGCCTTAGTCATGTCCGATTCCTTTTGGATCCCCTAATCTATACACAGGACTGGTTGTATATGTAGCTGAACTGACCTGGTCGGCCATGGGCCTCATTTGTCAAGCCTGAACCAGCCTAAACCTAGCTCAGGCTGAGCCAAACTTTCTCAGGTCTAGTGCGACCACAAATTATTAGCATCCAGAGACAAACTATAAAATCAAAACAATAGCTATTTTTTGAGAACTCAATAAGAAAAATTGCACAGATGTTACAAAATAGTTGTTTTTCCACAACTAATTATCCCTTATTCAGTCCTAACACATCAACACTTCATGTTTTCTATACACGTCTTAACCAAATCATAAGTGGCTATGTGACCAGAAGAGCCAGCAGATCCTACAGAAAATTACCCAAGCAAAGTATATCACGGAAGCAAGCCAACCAATTTCTTTCAATAAACAACAATAAATAACATGTGAGTATAGAAATATATTTGTATCGTAAATACCACATAAGCTTTGATTTTCTTTTGAAATGCCTAGTGATGGACTTAGCATAATTAGAGAGCAACTCAACATTTTTTTCTTAAAGAAATGACTTCTTAGGCAACTTACCATATTGAACAGCTAAGCCCCAATAACGTGAAAGCCAGCACCTTTTTAGGACTACCTCTTCCTAGCAAAATGTTGCAAATAAGTTAAAATCTATGTCAAAAGCAAACTTACTAAGTGGAATGGCACAAAAATCAGACCAACCATTTCTTCTTGGGTTAATATCATTCTCTGAGTCATAGACCGGAGAGCCTTTGTTTCAGACTCTGCTTCCTTCAGCTGGTCCATAGCTGTTGCAACATCTTCTTTGGCAGACTATTCAAAGCATGATTGAGCACAAAGAGGAGTCAAACAAACTGCCAAAGACAAATAAAAAAGAATTCCATATTTTGATCTGCAGAAACTATCATTACCTCAAGATCTTGCTTTAGTGTCATTACTTCCCCATTTCTACCATCCTTCGATTCCCTTGCAGCCTTTAATGCAGCCTATGGACAATATATAGATAAATATAGTTACAAAAGTAGCATTAAAGTGCTGGGCTGTTGGCTAATGGATAAGAATTTTCTGAATCTCTCTTCAAATGTGCAGTTTGCAACATCTTGTAAAAATCAATATATAGGATTAACTTTATACATTGCCCAACAAAACTTTGAAATAGAACACAAGAAGAAAACTAACCTCCCTCTGTTTAAGTGCTGCTTCCTTCCTGCCAGCATTCATGTAAATGTTATGCTATGCTATGATCAGTTCTGGATTTGTGAAACATGCATAATCAGGCATGGAACAAACCTGCTCAAGAGGCGAGCTTCTAATGATACCCCTTCTCCGAGAGCAGCTACCTGCATACAAATGAAGATGCATACGGCTCAATGTCAATATGTAAGGAATACAAACATTCATGTCAATTTATTCCAATGTTTTCAAAAATTGAGTTCATTCACTTATAGACTTACAGCTGAGAGAGACTCATAACTGCTATTACAAATGAGCAAATAAATCCAAATAAGCACATCAGAAGAATTTTTAGTAGATCCTAATCTCACCTGTTTCTCAAGCTCCTTGGCTCTAGCTTCTGCTTCCTCACATCTTTCTTCAGCAAGTCGTAACTGTCGATCAAGATTCAGATGTAACTTATTGTAGCCAATATAAAAACAAGGAATAAGTTCATTTTGCCCGCCTCGAACTAGCAAGATTTGATGACATGGCAAAACTTCCATATCAGCAAAATCACCTAGCCAAACCACCAAAGGGTGTAAACTAGGCTGGCTAAATAACCAGTTCAGAGGGTTAAGGTGACTTTTTTAATAGCCAAGGCGGTAAAACAGACATATTCCTAAAACAATTACTACATTACACTATATGGTGATGATGTTTGTTATTTTACCTTTTCTAGAACACTCTCATTCTCCTCTTGTAACATATCAAGCTGTACAACAACATTGCATTAGTCTTCAAATAGCTCATAGGCACTTTTCAAACTTTCAATGTTCTACTAAAGAATCCACTCTTCAAATTTTCAATGTTCTACTAAAGAATCCTAACAGCTAAAATAGAAACAGTCAAACCATGAACTTTAGTGGAAGCAACTTATTTCTAGAGAACAAGGAAAACCTCATCTTGAAGAGCAGATGCCTCTCTTTGTGGTGCTGATTCTCTAGAATTAAGATGCCCTGCATCAAACCTGAAGCAAAGGGTCAAAAAAAACTATACTTTGTGCCTGTTTTCTAAAAAACATATAGCTAAGGGATGAAAAAAAAAAATCTTAGAGGATGGGCGAAAAAGAAATTCAACCTACAAGAGACAATCAATAATGGTGATGATTCTAAAGTTCCAGTATGGCAAGCAATGAAGTGCCCATGGTAAATACTAAAAAGAGTTAAAAATATGTGTTTAACCAGACATGGTGGTGGCTTGTAGAGGCATAATCTTTTGCTAATTTAAAAATGCATTAACTAGTGTGTAACCTTCCTTTTAAAGCAATAACAGAAATTGTATGCTAACTAAATAGTGTTTGCAACATAGTTCAGCATAGCACAGTTTCAAAGACTCAAAACTGACCAAGAGGGATACGCACACACCCATGGTGTTAACCTACTGATCTAATCTAATATCAGAATTATAATTTAGATATATTATGATTTCATCCACATAGAAACTATTGAGTACCTTAGCACATGTAATTAAACACAAAATTTCAGTTTCATTAGACAAAAGATCAGAGGCTCTCTGCTGTAACAGCCAGCACTGAACAAAAACTTGGTTTCGATTTGACCCACTGTTCCCTGAATGACCGCCTAACGAGCCTTAGCTGCCTAGGTGCTAGGCCCCACCTCCCACGTTGGCTGCCTGACTAGCGCCTTGCGCCTAGGGGGGCATTGATTCGACCTTATTACAAGTGATAACGATGTCAATTGTTTAAAAAGTATAGCTCCAAAGCACTTAAACATGTCTCGCTTAATTTCTCAGGTTGATTCATGGACACCTAATGTTTTAAACATACGTAATTGGGTGGTGTTTACATTGATGCACCACACATGTTGATTCAAACTAAGTAATATTTTGACCATTTCCAAATTTCATGAGGCAAGCACTACAAAAATCTAACAATTAGTCCAGTCAAAATAAGCCAATAGCAAGAGCTGATTAATGCAGTGAGATAGTAAAATAACTTCTGACAAGTGGTACAAGCAGGAAAATTCACTTGCTATTTCACCATTTGGGGGATACGAGTACCACTAATCATCTGTTCATTTTGAAGGAGCTGAGGCCAGCCTACTTTTAGTATGCAAAGCACATTTCACATTCTGCAGATCTGGGAGATGTCACTGGTATACCTTTTCTGCCGACTGCGATCCACAGCCACAGGAGGCTCCACAGCCACTGGTGGAATAGGGGATGGGGTTCGCAGTGTCGTGTTGGTTTTGATCGGTGGCACCACCGTGGCGGTCGGCCGTGATGCAACTGCTGGCCTCCCAGCTGATGTTGAGCGGACTGTAGGAGGTGGTTCTACAATGTTCCGACCTAACTAATGAAAACATGAGGAGATCAAATGAGCAGAAGACCAGAGGGTACACAGTAACAAAATTGAGAAAATCGAGGCACTAATCCAAAATTCCAATGCACTAATCACTTCTCCCAATTCTCCCAATTCAATAGGAAGCATTACTAAAATAGGACTAGCGTTAGCGAACAGGAACAAACTTCATTTGCAAATTCATCAAGTCGAGCATGCTTTCAAACGCGATTTGACTTCGATTTGACCAATTAAGACTGATTTAAGGCATAGCAGCAGACTAGAACAGCCGATTCCAAAGTAGAGAGGCAGCCTCAAGCGAGGTTAGCGAGAGATCCCAAAGCAAAATACCGCAGGGGAGGGAGATCTTGTGGTGCGGCCGAGCAGGGAGACGCCGTTGCTTCCGTGCGCCGGGCGGGCGCCGCTGCCGAACCTGGCGGGGGGCGGGGGCGGGTGCTCTGCGGCGTAGTCATCCTCGTCATCGTCCTCGCCGGCGGCCGCGGCGGCGCTCTGCGAGGCCATGACCTGCGCGAGCCTCGCGGCGGCGGCGCGCGCGGCGACGTTCTGCGTGCGTCGGACGTTGGAGATGCCTGCGCCGGCGGCGGAGGCGGCGGAGGAGGTGGAGGAGGAGCGGTGGTGCGAGGGGGAGACGCCGCCGGGGGAGGAGGAGCCCGTGCTGCTGCCGCTGCGCTGCCGCCCGTAGACGGGGCTCCCCGCCCGGAGACGGTCCATAGGGCGGCTCGCCGGAGGGATCTGGTCCGTCGGGCGGACGGTACGGACGGCCGGGCCGCGACCGCGACACGACGCGGAGATGGCGATGCAATGCGAGGCGAGGGCCAAGTGGGAAGGAAGTGGGGGAGAGCACCGAGCAGGGCTCGCGACGCCGTCACGCCGGTAGAGTTTTCAGATTTTCTCTCCTCACAGTTTGCCCCCCCGTCTTCTCTGGTTTCTCAACAGCAGCGCGTACTTATCCTTTTCTCTACATTTTGTATGCCGTCGTTACTTAAGATCTTTTTATAAGTTCTTATACGGTTAATTTCACGAGGTAAGTACTTTATTTTTTAAAGAAAGACACAGCGTATATATTTAAAAAATTAATTTGCTAATCCGTTTATCATAGAGCACATGAAAAAAAACGTGTTTTGGAGGTATGGAAGTCGTTTTTACAACTGGATTCTAAGAGTATAGCAGTGCGAGCGATGTCGGACGCGTGAGTTTGGAAGGTTCCTTTTCATGCTATAACGTGGGAGTGGACCAGGGCTACTCCCCACAAACCTAGTAAAAAATGGCTCTAGTCAGTTAGGACATAATTACCATCAAACGCCACTGAATAAGATGATGGTAAGCACATGGTTCGAACCATGTCTTGATCCTTTTTTTTTCTCTTCTTTGGAACCCTAATAGTTTGAAGGCGATTTTTTAGGTCAAGGGTCACCTCCTTTGCCTCCGGTGAATATCACTCCATAATAAAGGCAAAAGAGGACATCGGTGCGACAATAGATTGGATGACCTCAACAACCTCGGTGGAGCAAGGTCCTTTGCTTCTCAACAACATGGTAAGATCCTTACGCTATCTTGTGCAACGAGATCTAGTCCTTACTAGTATTTCTCGCATTTCCTTTTTTTTGGACATTCTTGGTAGACAAACGTTTCATGAACGAGCTCCATATTCTCCCTTAGATTGGATTCTTGGAGAATAACAAGTTCATAACATAATCCGACTCCCTCAAATCAATGCATCTACCAAATAGAGCCTAAGTTTTACACATCAATCATTTTCTTTTTTCTAGCTAGGAAGCCAAAACCACCATGGTTAATTAAGGGGGTGTTCTTTTGGGCTTATCTAAAAGTCTAATCTGACTTATCTCGTAACTTCGAGAATTTCCCGAGGTGACCTCGAGAGTCAGATGGCATTGATTTTTAGGATTTAGGGAGCTTTTAGACACGTCTACGAGATAAAAAAACGGATTCAAAAATTAATAAAAAAATCAGATAAGTCAATATTAGTCAGATAAGTCACGAAATAAGTCAGATAAGATGTGGCTAATATTAACTTATCTGACTTTTTTATTACTTTTGAATTCGTTTTTTTTTATCTCGTAGACGTGTCTAAAAGCTCCCTAAATCCTAAAAATCAAGGCCATCCGACTCTAGAGGCCACCTCGAGAAATTCTCGAAATTACGAGATAAGTTAGTTAGACTTTTAGAGAAGCTTAAAAGAATACCCCCTAAAGCAATACATAAGAAGGTGGGGTTCACCCGATCACCAACGAAACTCAACAAAGAGAGTAAGCATGCTGGGCACAACAGTGTGCAGCGACATTGTCCTATCTATATTAAAAACTAAATAGAACTCAAAGAAAGAGAGTGCTAAATTATGCCTCTTGTGGAGAATCCTCACAAATTAGAGAAGATAACTTTGAAGCAGATGAAACAACACTTAGCAATATATCAAGCTCTAAGATAACTTTTGAAAAACTTTGATGCTACACAAATAAGATATCATTATACAATTATAAAATCACTTGCACCCAAATATCTCTCGAAAATGAATGAAGGACGAAACCCTGACCAACCTTTATCTAGTGCAGCAAGCCAGCAACACACACTGACCGTTGCCGCCAAGTGCCAAGCAGACCCATGCTTCCAATTAACCGCATTGCCCAGTGTCTACATTACAAATACCGAAAAAGGGAAGGGGCTATCATGTAAAACAGGGAGCATTTATAAAATGCGAAATTCCACTATGGCCTTTTTCACATTCGCCGACCCGGAGAGCGATGTTCCCGGTGCGTGCTGGCGCGCGCCCGATCCGCTGCGCGGGAACGCCCTCCCTTCACCCCCCATCCACCGTCGATCGAGCCTATCCAACGGACGGAACGCCATCTGCGCGGGCGGTTCGAGCACGCGAGGCCGCGCAGCGGATCCGCGCTAGTAGTTGGAGAATAGGCCATCCGTGCAGAGAGCTGCGCCGAGACTGCGAGTTGGGTAGATCTGAACCAATGGCGAGCTGAAGATACAGTAATTAACTTCACTAGGGCGGCTTGTGTCCTCTTCGAGGCCTCTATGGCAGAGCCTTTAAAACAAAATATTTTTTATATTTATATATTTTTTTCTTTCAGTAAAGTCTCTGTCTCAATCTTTAAATTTAGAGTTTTCTCTTCAACTTTTTAAATTTGGAGGTTCTCTATTGTCAATCTATATAGTTTTTTTAGACAGAGATTGATTCTTCCGGAAAGAATAGAAATATAGAGAAGGTGTATAGAGACCCGATTTTAGATCATCTGCTAGAGATGCTCTAGCTGTCTATGATTAACATGGGCTATCAAAATCAGCGTAGTGCTAGTTATATAATAAACGATTTCTTCTCCTTCAACTTTGAAGGCAGAAAATCAAATAAAAAGGTTTATGAGAGGTTTAATTAATTTGTTTATTTGATCTGGCCATGCATCCCGGGGGGCTCCAGCCAGCTACATGGCTTGGCTTGGCTTGGCTTGGCATCCACTCATGCGAGTCCGGACGCCCAGTTGATGAGCCATGATTGTCAATGGCATCATGCATGCCTGCAACGGGAATGCAAGCTTGCAGAGCCATGGATGATATCTATCTACGTGGCGTCGCCGACAGACGAGACGACGAGCAGCGCATAGGTTACACGTCCCGCATTATCTTAACTGTCATTGCCATCCATCTGATTCTCTCGCACGTACGTCTCGTACGCCCATCAGCAATGCAGCTGAAAATCAACGAGCTAGCACCGGCGAAATTCTGCCGACACCTGGATCAAGCGCCGACGTTGATCCAAGGGTTAGACTATCTCCAACCATTTTTTCTTCATTTCATTTTCTTTTCTATTCTCTTTTCCATATTCGTTCTCTTCATTTTCAATCATCTTCAATAACACTTTTTCGAAGAGAATGATAAGGGAAAGAAGAGAGAATCATATTTTGAAGAGAATAGAAAAAAAAATTTCTTTTGCTTCCGAAAGGTAAAGAAAATATGTGCTAGCCACGAAGGAAACGAGATTCTCTTCGCGGCGGGAATGGAGGCAGGGAGGAAAAGCCCTTTGGAGGGCCAGATCAACGATCGAACGCAGGCGAGCTAGCGATTCGCTCCAAAGATACCAGACTGAACGCATCCGGTTTATTAGTTCATCGCTCCACGTACGTACGTACGTGAGCTGGCTCGAGAAAAATTATATAAGCAGCTGCTAGAGATGCGCGCGGCCTCATACACCGAGGCATGCAGAATTGCAGACCATGTCATTTGCATATGGAAATTGACATGTACAGGAGTCGTGCCGCTTAATCGGCATGGCGAATAGCGTTTCTGATCAGCACGTTAATTCAGATTAAGAGTTGCTGCACAGTTAGCTGCAGGCCAGGAACATTACATAGATAGCTGTATACCAGAGATGATAGAAGACGAAGTAATTAATCAGATGTTCAGATGATGAGATACACATGCAGAGATTAAAATTCTTTGCCTGCATTTGCCTCTGCGGTGAGAGGGAGAGGCCGGGGCGACAGCGTCCTGGCCGGGCGGCGCTGCCATGGGAGAGATGATGGACGCACAGCACTGCAGGCTCAAGTGGGGCGTGGTGCATGCAAGAGGAACAGCCGAGCGAGCGAGCTAGCCATGTGCGCGTGCGTGCACTCGCGCCATCGCCATGGCTGCGTCTCTGCTGCATTGGCCGCGCTAATCGCCTACCAAACCTAGCCGGCCGGCCATGCGCAGCACAGGCAGGGGCAAGCGAACAGTACGTAGATGGATCTCTTCATCAGATAGATGGCCGCGCGCGCCGGCCCGGTGGTTGCCATGCCCCCATCACACGCATCAAATCACATGACCACTCGCAACGCATGCATGGCGCGGCAGGACCATCTCACTGTCTGCCTAACCTGCTTACAACACCATGTTCATCGCTCATGAGGTCGGTCCTCGCCTCCTCTCATTTGAATGGCTTATTTCAGATGCTTCATATTTTTTTAATTACAATAAAAAACCATGAAGTCTAACCAAACATTTCAAGTCATTTTTGAAGCGCGCGTTCTCTTTCTCTAGGGATAGCCTTCCGGCCACAACTATTTAAAGAAAGGCCAAACATTCTATATGCATATGTAATTACATATGCATGTTCATTTAACTCGGAGCATGTTTTCCCCAGCTTATTTGACTTATTTCGTAACTTCGAGAATTTCCCGAGGTGGCCTCGAGAGCAGGATGCCCTTGGTGTTTAGGGTTTACGGAGCTTTTAGACACGCATACGAGATAAAAAAAAGGATTTAAAGTAATAAAAAAGTCAAATAAATTAAAATAAGTCATGTCTTATCTGACTTAATTTCATGTCTTATTTGATTTATTTCGACTTATTTGACTTTCTTATTACTTTTTGAATCCTTTTTTTATCTCGTAGGTGTGTGTAAAAGCTTCATAAACCCTAAACACAAAGGGCACCAGGCTCTCGATGCCACCTCAGAAAATTCTCGAAGTTACAAGATAAGTCAAATAAGCAAATAAGAAATAAGTCAAATAAGCTGGGGGAGAACAGCCCTCAATCAAATGAAATATTTAACTGAAAGTGTTTGATTAGCTTAAATTAGCTCATGAAACCTAATCAAACCAAACACTTCGTGTTCTAATTCTAAAGTAAGCATGGGCCTCGAAGTGGGGATAGATTGGCCCGTGGGTTGCTCGGGAGAGTGGGGGATGGGGGAGGGGGCAGCGGTATGGATCATTGTGACCAACAAGTTCGTTTTTGTCCATCCTATATAAAGTCCTCTTGTAAGCCGCACGGAAAGATAAACCATATTGTAAATTTGTTTGCATTTTCTAACTCACCCGAAATAGTGGAGGTTTTGCTAAGTTGGTGTTCACAGTTTTTTTCGTAAAGGTTTTCCACGTAAAAGTCAGTGTCTCGTGTTCTTGATCTACTTCTGTTATTTGCATAGCAATCTCTTTAACATAAAACACAGGTGCCACGCATGTATTTATATATGCATGCTCCATCCACTCAATCCGATGAACTGATTAGCTCGAATTGGCCTTACTTTTGTGGCCAGAAATATTGCCATTTGCTGCCAATATATGTGTGCGACTGAACGTATGATAACCATCAGTTGGCTAGCTCATTGTCATTGCCTTGCACTGCAGCAGGCAGCAGACGTGCAGATCGAATAGCCACCGACAGAAGCTGCAGTCAATATATACAGATAATTAAGCAGGATCACACCACCTGGGTTGTCAGCCTCAATAGTACTTATTCATGTGTATAAACTTTTGACCACCAACAGTATTAATGCCTTGCAATTGGGATGTCTGGCTAATTAGTTACTTAATTAATCAATCTTCTGTTTTTGCTTGATCAACGAAAATAATAATTGGAGATGAACTTGTAGGCTAATGGTGGGAGAGGTTTTTCATTTTCACCTACGTAGATTTGATTCTTATGATCGGCGTGGTGTGCTGTATATTTAAAGCCGTGTACATCCCACATCATACATGCAGTGGTCATAACTTTGTTCTATTTCTATAAAAACAGAAATAATAAACATACAGCAAGAGACATCATATATAACAGGCAATGATTATTTGATAATTAGTAATGATTGTCCAGGATCACTGCAAATTCTTTGATTGATCTCTTCCACTTATTCTTTCTCAATTTGCTTCTCACTCACAAAAAAGGCAGATTAGCTGTTGTTACATAACACAACAGTAACCTTCAGAAGAATAGGAATACTATAAAGGAGCAGCTAGGTGAATGTGCAACCATGGCCTATCCAGCTAATAGCTATAGCCTAACTTGTCTATGACTGGGCCATCTCTCTTTTACAAAAAGAGAAGTGGCATGAGAAAAGGAGCGATTTGTGTCCATTTAGAAGGGAGCCAAAGTGTGTGCCAAAAGACTCAAGGCTGGGATGTGAGTGAGGCAGATCAAAAGGACATCAGCAGGGAGAGTCACTGCATTTCTTGTGCATAGGTTAGGAAGAGTGCCAGCTTCTGTTAGTTGGATCTGTACATCGATCATTGGCACAAGATATGAAGCTCTTGTTCCAGTGCCCCTGCTGCTCATGCTTCTGCTTCATGAAGGCCAAGAAGAGCAGAGGCAAAGAGGAAGGAAGAGGAAGCAAATTTCAAGGGGGAGCAGTAGGGAAAACCACAAGCATTTAGCTTTGGTTTTGGTCATTGGTCCATCTTATCTGCATCATTGGTCCATGCATGCACGCTGAATCAGCTCTTCATTTTTGGTTCAGCTTATCTAGCTTGCTGTTTTACATGATCATGTTGCAGCAGTTGCACCGTGCGTTTGTTGTTGTTGCTATCTTAACTACTATCTTTGGAATCAAAAAGTTTCGTGCCTCTCTGTTGTTATTGTATCTAATCTAGTTAATAAAAGCATCACTAGTTTGGTGAACTATCTGTCTTCCTTCACTTGTTTCCCTCAACATTGGTAAACAGCCTTCTCAACTACTGTTTCTTTTTCGACCCAAGGACCAGGGTGGCCTTGGATCCAAAATCTAGATATTCAAATTAAGTGTTTTCTCAGTAAATGGCTGTTTCAGTTGTTAAATGAGGATGTCATTTGGCAACGATTGTTGCCTAACAAGTATCTTTCAAATAAAACCCTTTCTCAAGTTGTGGCTCAACCTTTTGATTCTCGCTTTTAGAAAGAACTTACGAAAGTCAAAAAGAACTTTTCAATTTTGGGTCCTTTTCATATTGGTGATGGAAAAATTATTAGATTCTGGGAGGATAATTGGTTGCAGAGTAATTCTATGTGGTTCAAAAGAAGCACGATAAAGTGGCTTGTGTTTTGCGTTCTTTCCCTTTCAATGCTGAGTTCTGACAGACTTTGGTGGGTCATAAATTAGCTGATTGGCTTCATCTAATCGGTAGGCTATTTGAGATTCATTTAAATGGGGATCACGGTGTGTTTTTTCTGGAATTTGAAAAGGAATGGTCAATTACGCGACAATCTATGTACCAAAGATTGATAAATCAAGGTAATAGTGATCCGAATAAGTTCTCGTGGAATCTCAAAATACCTTTGAAGATTAAAGCTTTCATTTGGTACATTGATAAGGGAATCATTCTAACCAAAGATAATTTGGCAAAAAGAAATTGCAGGGGGAATCAGAAATGTTGTTTCTGCAATCATAACGAGACTATTCAGCATCTTGTTAGAATTAATTTGGGGGTTATTCCTCCTAGGAATTGTCTTCATTTGTTTGGAATTTGGATTAATAGGCTGCTTTGCTATGGGCGATTTGGCTTTGTCAGAACGATCTAGTTTTGACAAATGCAAAAATATATTTTTTTATGTAGGTCATTTTTAGGAGGGCTTATTAGTTGCGCGCAATGGGGCATGTTGCAAAACGAGGATGATAAGGACATAATCATGGCTTCAAGGTTGATGGAAGTAATAGCTACGTCTTTCTTCATCAACCAAGGATGGAAAATCTCAAGCAGAGTTTCCTGTGCTTAAGTTTATTCCGTTTTAATTGGCTTTTCATTATGCTTTGTCTTGTGTGTTCGGTTTGAGATATTATGTAAAACGATGTCGCTATGCATGGGCCATATATATCTTCGGATATAAAAACCGAAATTATTCAATTATCTAAAAAAAACTTCTTTGTGCAAACCAGTTCTTGGACGATGAAACATCCAGGAAAAATTTGGAACAAATATGGGGAATATATAAAAGTGCATTACTTCGTAGAGTAACTAAAGTGTTGTCATGATCAGTCTCCAGAACATATATATCTACTAGTCTAATTAAAGTGCTGTCACGACCAGTTTACATAGCTACAAGTAGGTAAAAGAAAAGTGTGTGTTCAGTACTAAAAGGGTGCATTGGAATGGAAAGCACGCGTGCTTTATGAAACATTGTCCTGAACAATGTGGTCAAACTTCAGAAAAGCAGCTAGCTAGCTAGCTTTCTGTTGATGGATGACATTTGATGAGAAGTGGTACCTGGAATCAACTGCTGTAATTGTTTATATTTTTCTTCTTTAATTTGCAGTTTTTTTTGTTCTTCAAGAAACATGATATTCGAGTAATCTCTGCCTCTTAAAGATTAAAAATCGGCAAGCAAGTTAACACGAAGACGGTAGGCAAAATTCATATGGGCTGGTCCATTCCGTTTGTCATTGCAAGCCCAACAGCACAAGTACCATTAAAAGAAAATAAAATAAGGCCCAGCGGAAGCAAAGCTGGCGGTCATAGAGACTAGTTGAGCTGTAAAAAAAAAAAAAGAACTCGACCTCGAGACCGAGCAGTTGAGCCCACCAGACATTGGGCCTGACATCGCCGCAGCTCTGAGGGTTTTTGCCTTTTTGGTTGGAGGGTCGGGGCTAGCAAAGAGCGACGGCGGCGATGGCTGCGGCGAGGAAGGGGACGGCGACGCCGCTGGGCGCCGTGTTCTCGCCGGAGGAGACGAGGAGGGCCATTGCGCGGGTGGAAGGGGCCGTCGCCGACCGTCGCGCCGTGCTCGGGCGACTCCAGGGTTTCGTCGCCGACAACGCCGCCCTCGTCTCCCTCGTCCAGAGGCTCCCCGACGAAGTCTCCCACGAAATCATGGTCCTCCCCTTCTCTCTCTCTCTCTCTCTCGATTATAAATATGTATAGCTATCTTGTTCTACAGCTGTGAGATTTCTTGCTATTGTAAGTTTCTGTTATTCGCTCTAGGAATAAGCTCTATACAAAATTTCTTTTGGCTTGCTTGCACAAGCATGACTACTGTTTAATGGTTTACTGAAAGAATGTATAATTCGTCATAGGTATTAGAAATGAACTGCAAGTACGAAATGAGTGTGAGTTCCTTCTTCAGATAAATCAAGCTGTCAATTTCTTCATTTCTATGAGAATTTCTGCAATGGTCTGAATACTTAAACAATAAGTATCTGTTAATTATGCACTCCCACTATTGCACAGTAGTCCTTTGGTTGTGCTAAATAAAAATTAAGAATTCTGTAAGTTTGATTGAAAATTACTAAACTATCACTGTCATAAATGATAAATGATTTAGAAATATGAGGACGTGCTTTGTGTGGATGGTAGTGAGTAAATGATTAGGGACAGAGCTTCGTTAAATCGGAAAACTGTACATTCAATATTTTGCGAGAACAGAGGGAGTACCAACTTAGCTGGTGGAAACAAAAACAGCTAGAGTATACTTTGCTCCCTTAGCCTCTCGCAGTATGTTTGTGCTAATGTTTTAGTCATCCAAACGTTTGTAGGTCTGAATCAGTTTTTATCTGTTGGTACGTTTTGGTTTGTTTGCAGGTTCCCTTTGGTGGTGCTGCATTTTTCCCAGGACGTTTAATCCACACAAACGAACTCTTGGTATGACATTGCACTATGGAACAACTTTGTTTTCTGTTTTATGTGGGTCTGCAACGTAAATGCTTATGATTTGTGTTATGTCTTAAGGTGCTTCTAGGTGAGGGCTACTATGCAGAGAGATCCGCTAAACAGACAACTGATATATTGTACAGGAGAGGGATGGAATTGGAAGCTCAACTGGAAGCGATGAAGGCAACTATCTCTGACCTTGAGGCTGAGGCGAAGTTCTTTGAATCCACTGCAGCTGAAGCTTCTGTAAGGCTCCTTTTTCTTGTCTTACAATATCTCTGGGGATGGTATATGACTATATGAGTGATCAACTAAGTAAAGCTAACTGTTACATCTATTTGCTTGAGGTCATTGGTAGGAAATTTTAATGGACCTTCATTGAAATATGGACTCCTCAATTGCAGTATCCACAGCATGCACACTAAGCTATCACTCTCACCTTCCTTTAGATTGAAAGATGGATGCTATTGCTTCTAGCCAATTTTTTGCTGATATGCTAAACCGCACCCCTGGAAAACAGTGTACTGTTTTGAGACCCTTCTATGTAATATATGTGTGGTCCCACTTTATTTAATATGTTGAAGTGTGAGCATGAACTTCTAAAAGTGACATGATTTTTGGATAGTTTGTAGAAGTGCCACTTAAACCGAGGTACTTATATGGTTGATCTATCACTGTGCTTTGTCTTTGCAGAATTGAAAAGTGTTCATATGTTGGTCTTAGCCCTTCATTGTTTCATTTTGAGCTTTGTTTTCTATGCACAATTAAATTAAAATTGGATGCTTAATCATGTTGATGCTGACAGGACGGTCTCATTGAAATAAGGGAAGAATATGATGAATATACAGAAAGAAATTCATCAAAATCAGGTAACCATTTGGAATTTTCTTTTGTTTACCTGCTGGTATTCTGCATTATTGTTATTTTTAGGATGTGTTTGGTTCTTTGTGAAATCTCAGTATGTTGAGCTTTAATATTAATGTTTTCTAATATGCACAATCTTATTTTCTTTTGAATCCTTCTTAGGTTTTTTGGATAAGGTAAATCTATATGAAATTTGAACTAGATACTAAGGATTTACATCCAAATCCCCCTATCCAAGCAAACCCTTACTTTGAATAGTACCCTTGTTGAGAGGATCTGAATCAAATGCTGTTTGGTGGGAGCAGGCCAGGGGCCTGGTGGTAGGGATGCTGTTTAACCTCCTTGCCACTAGGTTCGAGTTCTAGAACTGGCTTGGGTGTTCATCTTCTTCTTTAATGAATAACAGAGCTTGTGGCCATTTTTTTAAAGAGTTGTTTTGGTGGGGTCAAGGGCATTATATGTTGTAACTTTTTTTAGTATGTAGGCATCACAGCAAGGCGTTTTATTTTACTGTGATGATTGCCATCTTTATGCTCCAAAAGAAGCTATCGGTAAACCTTTAGTGCTTACAAGTAGTTGGCAAATTGCAACTTCTATTTCCACATGACTAGTTTTTCTACTTGTCTTCTACAGACGCTTCAAGTTCTTCTGCACACATGTCAGATAAAGACAGGGAGCATGCTCGAATCATGGCAAGGTTAGATGAACTTGAAATGGAAGAAAAGGAAGATGGAAGTACTTCTGAAGAAGAAGATGATGACGACAACGACAACAATGTTGGAAGTGAGGAAAACGAGGAAGATGGGGATGAATTGAGTGATGAAAATGAGCATGACGATGCTAGCTTTGGTGCTTCATTTATTGGAACTGGTGGTAATGGTCAGAGTCATGGAAATGTCCAGGTACTTTCTTTTTTCCTACTGATCGGATGTAATATTGATGTATCTTAATTTGTTTAATTTGTTGTATTGCAATTATAATATTTTGATGCTCGGGCTAATAGCTGAAGAGTGCACTAAAGAAGCTAGGGGGCAGGGAAATGTTGAAAGGTGCTTCTCTTGCACCGTCAGCAAGTATGTCTCACTCAGTTTTTCCAGGCCAGGCTTCTGTAAGCTCCTTATCCTTTTTCAGTCTTTATACCTTGTGCATGAATGAATGTCGCAGTCACAATGACATATCTTAGCTGCTGTAGCAGTCACAATGTGTTCCATATTGTGTGCAGATAACGAACTCAGAAGTTCATGCTCCCATTAAAAAAGGTTTGCTCTGAAACTAAACACATTCATCACTTGTTGCTCCATATCTTGCTTCAAACTCTTTAATTGACTATCCTGCTTATATGCGTGTGACCCAAATTTCCTACTTGCAGCTGTTTCTTTTCAAGATGACAGCAAGCATATAGTTGGTTCGTTGAAGTCTGCTGCCTTGTCACAGGATCCAAAACTCTCTGCTTCAGTAATTGAGGTACCAATTGCAAGAGTTTGACCCCTATTGGAAGATGTTTGTAAATATTCATTGGCTGCATAATACTGGGAATGATATTTTGTCCATTGTTCTTCTACAATAACATTATGAAACAACGAAAATAGGAGTAGTAGTTCTCACTTCTCACAAAATGATTTTTTGGTGTATGCACGTGCTTTAGATCTTTGTACATGGTTGACTCCTTAATCCACTTGGTAATATAGTGCTTGTGTTATGTCCATAAGCCTTGTGCTAACATGATCTTGCACTTCTGTTCATATTTATCTTAGGCTAGGACAAGTGTACAACTATCACTTTGTGAACTGAAATCAAATCATTCTGGAGACTACTACTCCTATTTTCGTTTGTGGTTTATCCAATGTTTCATTTGTGGGTTATTGTTTTGATATGCTAGCAATGCTGATTATGTGTTATTCACTTGACAGGTTTCTTCAGACAATGCTCCATCTCATGATCGAAAGATAATATCAAGTGGACGAAAGGTCTTTTGCTCGCACTCTTATACTGCCACAACCTTTGAAATTGCATTTAACCTTAGTTTATGGCTATCAACAGGCCTTCACGGGATCTATAATTGAACATGATGATAATCTTTCAGCGATTCAACTACCAAGGAGTAATGATAGTGAGAAAGTAAGCTGTTTGTTTGAAACATTTCATTGGTGTGGTGAAAATTTATATCGATCAGCTTTCTTATTTTTTCTCCTGAACATTTGGCAGCCTGTCAGTTCTGCTTTGTCAAGGCCTGTATCTAGATTCAAGATGCAGAAGGGAGGGCGTTGAATCTTATCTCTTTGACACTGGAACTAATACAGAATCATCATATATTTATATCTCCGGCAACAGCTGCGTTGCCAGCAAGTGCTATAAGTGTCACTTGACCCCCATCAAGAGGATTTTGGTTTGCTGCCCGCATTTTCAAGGGGAGTCTTTGAGCTCGTGAATGCACGAGAAAGGAGAGAGCTATTGATACACTGAATGCATCCCAATAGCTTAAGGGCTATGGGCTCATACATTTTGGAAAAGCATTTGCATCTTTCTAGGATCTTCATTGCTGTTAACACGTACTGTAACGACATCACATTAATCGGAATTACTCTGTAACCATCAGCAATCACTTCTATGATAGCAGTTTGTGTTAGCTGTTGAGCGCCTTCAAACTGTGACCCTGAGTCCTTGTAAGCCTGTACGCAATGGAGTTTCAGCGAACAGTACGTGCCACCTGATCTGCTTTGCATGTGCCTGAAACATGGTTCGATCTGTACATCGTGCGTGTTATTGCTGCTCTATGAATACTGATATACCATTTTCCTATGAATTCTGTTGCAGCTAAGCAACCTCGAGTTGTGAATTGCGATTCGTCAGCCAATTTGCATTAACCGTTAATTTGTCTGAACTTCATCATGCAGCCTGCAATATAATTCTTGCGAGCGGCTAGTGCAACATAAAAGAATCGGAGCTCAGTCTGTCAGGTTGTTCCTGATGTCACAGACATCAGTTAATGCTTGCATTCTTGTTAGGCAAACTCAATCAAGTAATTCTCGGTGCACGTACGCTAGCTTTGGGGGGACACGTAACAAAGAAAGATAATCTGACAGATACAAGTACACCGGTGATCAAAGGAAAGAAATGCTTAATTGCAACAGCAACATACTGATGAAAAGCTAAAACTCCCAGCGTCAATTCATCAGCCGGTTAAATGTATATGGTGGAATGCGATGAGGAAAAGAAAGGAAGATCCCAACCAAATGTGTCAATTTTTTCCCTCCAAAGAATGAAATTACAGCAGCAGCAGCAGCAGAAAAGAAGAAGAAGAAGAAGATTCATCCGGTCAATTGGTTGGTTAATCTGGGAGAGTAAGCATCAGTTACCAGAGCAGCAAATCAGTCGATCAGGGGGTGAGGAGGCGGAAATAATCAAAGAACTTGTGTTGATTGATTAATCACAGAGAGATCGATCGATCAACTAATTAATGGTTCGGTTCCTACTTGTGCTGTAAAAGAGTGTCATGACATGGTCAGTAGAAGCAGCCGGTGATGAGCGGCGAGCTGCCGGCAGCTCGAGTACTAGAGCCTCGCCGTGATCTTCCCTGGGCGGCGCCGACGAGCACCAGATGCTGTCTCTCACGTATTTCACCAGCAAGAATGGAGGGAGAAGCTGCCCTCTGCATGTCAGCTCCACCTGGTTAATCACGATCAAGCATATGAATTAAATTGCACTGTTATACATCGCTCAAGAATAGAATTACTCCCTCCGTTTCACAATGGTTGTAGCTCTAACTAAATGCACACAAAATAAGGAGACGTGGAAAATGACTTGTCTACCCTCATTTAATAAAGGATAGTTGAACATATTAGCTAAATAGATGGCTATATTGATGAAGGGTACAAAGGTCATATTGGCTCTAAAATTGCATTGAAATATGAGAACTACAACCATTTTGATAAAAATTTTGAATGCTAGAACTACAACCATTTTGATAAAAATTTTGAATACTAGAACTACAACCATTATGAAACGGAGGGAGTAGCTAGCTAGTGTCAGCACGCAGTGCTTAGAAATTGCTACGAGAAGTCGGTAGCGAACTAGCAAACATATATAATTAATGCATCACCATGATGTGCAATCAATATATATTTCCACATGCATGCATGTCTCGTATATGTTTAATTAGAATTTCAACAACAACACACGCATTAGTTAAGCTTAAGATCCTTCATATATGCACCTAATTACCTAACATAAGCATGATGGCATATGGACGTACGCATGCAGATCGATCGAGTACTAGACAAATATTGGTCTAAATTCTATTGGCCATATACACATATATAATACTGCATGAGTGCATGTCGCCTTCATGTTTTGCCTTGGCACTGCAGCATCTCCCTCCTCGACGCGCGCCCTGCCTGCCTGTGAGCAGCACACCGCACTCCGCCCGGCTGGCCTTACCGTAGAAACCACTCCAATGAAAAAAGGAAAAAAAAAAACCAGCTAGCTAGGCATGCTGCCAAGTAGCCAACCAAGGTTCTTTCTCTCTCCTTCCCTCCTAGCCACAGCACACACATACACACACAGAATATTCCCTAGCTACTAGCTAGCTAGTAATATTTGCATATATTTATCCCAAATTTTACTGAATTTGAATGTTTAAACAATGTATAAATAAGGATAGATTATACAGTACATATTGTGAGATGTTTAGGCCATGTTCTCCCCAGCTTATCTATCTCATTTCTAATCTGCTAATTTGACTTATCTCGTAACTTCGAGAATTTTCCGAGGTGGTCTTGAGAGTCGGATGCCCTTGGTTTTAGGATTTAGGGAGTTTTTAGACACGTCTACGAGATAAAAAAAAAAGGATTTAAAAAGTTATAAAAAAAGTCAAATAAGCCAATATAAGTCAAATAAGTCAATATAAGTCATATAAAACACGAAATAAGTCATATAAGACCTCGCTTACTTTAAACACGAAATCTGTAAGTAAACTAGTGCATGTGCCACGTCGTGAGCACCACACACGCGTGCATGCATGCATTCCAAAAGGGAGGGAGCTAGCTAGCTATACTAACTGACATGTGTGGGACCACACTAAAGCTAAGATCATACGTACTGATCAAACACGCGCGCTCGCCCACACACGCATGCACGCATGTACACAGCGGTAATAACAAGGAGAAACATATATTATATTATATTATATTATATTATATAAATATGAACTTAATTTATATAATACTCCACATATATTAGGGCATGCAGTAGCAGTACGCTATAGTGCGTTCGCTGTCGCTAGGGCGGCCGTGTGGTACGTACTAGGTACGTGCGGTCGTACTCACGCGTGCCGCCGATGGAATGGCGTCGCAGCCCGACCGATGCGTACGTGCCCGGTCGGTGAGTGGAGCTACCCTGACCTGAGCAGCAGGTCAGATGGATCTCTCTCATGCCATAAAAGCGACGGCTCCCGTCCACCCCTGTTGGTACACTGACGCGACACATGCGTGCGTGCGTGCACCGCGCGCAAACTTGACTCGCGGCCGGGCCACTTTCGATGCATGGTGCACGCACGTGTCCGGAATGCACAACAGTGATCGGCCATACGCGCGTCGACGTGATGTCGTGTTGTCGTGTCAATGTATTTGGTACATATTACAGCGATCTCGTCCCACGGTTCTTAAAAAAAAACACGGACAAAGTTTTAATACTTTATGCAAAAAAATCTTTTTAACTATTTAGGTTATATATATATATAATTTAAAAATGCTTCTATGATATCATAATTTTAGTTGATTTATACTTAGTAGTAATTAATGTTCGAAGTCGTATAATCTCCGAAACTAAGTTTTTTGAACCGAGGGAGTATTTAATATACACGAGCACAAAAATACTGCATTGGCCAGTTCGGATGGCACCTCCCCTCCTTGCTGCCTGATCTGTAAAGACCAAATATTTTTCCAGTTGCTAAAGACTAATGGTGAGGATCTCCACTAAAAATAGGTATTAACTCCAACAAGTAGTCCTAAGACATAGCTATGTCCACCATCTCTCTTGTTTAGAGACAGCCTGTAACTATTGTGCGCCCTTTACAAACTACCTCTAAGCTAGAGGCAGCATCTAAGCTTAAAGGCAAGTAGGCAGACAGTCTCTAAGCAAATAATGCATTAATTGCTGCCTATAACTAGTGGATTCAAGCTTAAAAGCAATACTATCTCTAACTATTGCGGAAAGAGTTAGAGGCTAGTCGTGGGATTCATTTTAGAGGCAATATTGTCTCTCGTTATTGCGAATGCCCTAATTAACCTAAATAATAGCGAGAAGAATAGATACAGGGCCAACAAAAGAGTACTTAGATATATGGAAGAAACCTTTTTTTTTTTTTTGAGATTCTCTGTAGATACAACCCTTATTGGAGTTGCATATTTTATTTGAAAAATCCTTAAATAATAATGAGGTACTCCTTTTGAAGAATGCTCTAACAAGATTGAACATTAATTCAGATTCATCCGTGTGTTACGACGACGATGCCTACCTACTTTTCCCTGCAAAGTGCGCACGCCATTATCGCGACGAGCATGCATGTCTAAGGCCATCTCTATCAGAGTCTCGTCGCGGGGCACGTTTCCGTCACGAAGGGAATCTCATTTTCTTTAACACTTTAGCAAATTCTCTTTACCGTTCCATTTGGAAGGGATTTTTTTTTCATTCCCTTCAGAAAAAATTTCTCTCTCATTTCTCTATATCATTCCCTTCAAAGGGATGCTGTTGAAGATGTGAAAAATGAAGGAAACGAATACCGGGAAGAAAACAAAATAAAGAAAAATAGTTAGAGATGGTCTAATAACCTAAAGTGGCTAGCTTCTATCGGCTAGTTAGTCTCTCACCACACGTACATACGTAGACATAATGTAATAATAATATACTAATTAATACTGCGGCTTTAGCTACTATGACGTATGCAGTATGAGCATCTCTAGCAGCCACTTTAAATTTCTACTCTATAATACTATTCTCTACACACTTTATCTATTCCTCTAAAATTTTTTTACACTTTACACTCCACTCTAAGAAATTTTTTCTATGCAGCAGCTACTCTATCTCTAAAAAGTCAGATAAACACTGTTATAAAGTGCCTACTACGGATGCTCTAATACTCGATCCTGGAGCTTCCCTCAACTAGCTAGAGCTGGCTGCATGCCATGCATGGATCGATACACACGAAAGCATGACGATGAGATGATGCGCGCGCGGCGCGCCTGCCTGTAATACACGCATATATATCGATCTACATCTGCTGATTTTTTTTTTGTTCTCGACCCTAGCTAGCGTTTTGTTCTAAGAGCATCTCCAGCAGTCCCCCTAAAACACTGTAGTTCTGATTTTTTTAGGATAGAGTAGCTGCTGGAAAGAAGGAATCTTTTAGAGTATAGTGTAAAATATGAAGAAAGTTTGAAGCAATGGATAGAGGGGACGCTAATAGTGTTTTAGAGAGGAGAATTTAGAGGAACCGATGGAATGCTCTTACAACGCTATATATCTAACCGTGCGTGCATGCATGCATGCATTCATTCATTCGTACGTCTATTCATCTAACGAATTAAGGATATCGATCCAGCGCAACAAAGCTAGTGAGCATGCATGGGCGCTGAGATTTAATTAGCAAATAAGTTAATTTAATTAGCAAAGCATGCATGAAATTACTGTTTTAAGTAATAAAAATATTAACGTGCCCAGTGAGCGTGTTGGAAGCTGGTTCCTCTCGTTCTTATCCTCTCGTGAGAACAGGGCTGAGCGTCAGAGAAGAGGCGTCCGGCCTGGATCCGGCCGGCTCCCTCACCGCCGCTGGCCTTCGGGCCTCCGTCGAGGTGGGGAAGCGGTAGATCTAGGCCGACACTTGTACAGAGATAGGGTTAGGTGTAGGATAGGGCTAGTTGGTAGGATATTTTGGCCGGAGGTTGCTGCTGCGGCTGCGGGGAGCGGGTGCGGCGGCGGCTTCCATGCAGGCGGCGGTCTCGTCGCCGGCACGGAGGGTCGCTTCGTCTGCTCGTCGCGAGGTTGATCGGGGTGTTAAGTACAACCGAAATCGAGTTGGGGAGGAAGCAAAAGGGAGACCTCTCCGGCCCGGCGACGGATTGGATGAGGAAGAGGAGATGCCTCGGCGTGGGAGCTTCATCGGGCGGCGTCTTTGTCGGCCGGCGTCGTCTCCTCCGTAGGTGGGCTGTTTGGTGGGCAGTGCATCGGCGATTTACAGTGTTGTGGAGTCTGTTATCGCCGGCGGTGATGGTTGACGCCGGATTCTCGTTTTTTCGTCCCTCGTTTGTGCTACTGATGGGTTGCTGTGCCTCCACGTTTACTTTTGATCTTGATCTTTTCTTCCGTTGCTTGTGTCTGGAGATGATGAAGAGCGAAGCGGTGCTGGCCATGCTGTTCGTCGGTGTGGATAAAGCTGACTGTATTGAAGCTCTGTACTTGCTTTGGTTTACAATTTGGTCTTCTAAGGATGTGTTTGTCGTATCGTGTTTACTAAGGGACCTCTTTGTAAAAGGGTTTGGTTGGTCATATGAATGAAATCTTCACCCCTTCTCAAAAAAAAGTAATAAAAATATTAGCAAACTATATTAGGTACATAGTTAATTAATTATATGCATATGCATGCACGCCCAAAGGGACTACATAAGTTTTAGATTCAAAATATCAATCCAGTCGAAATAATAGGTACTTTATACTACTTCCCAGGGGTTTTAATTAAAACCTTGGGGTCCACCAAACCGTTACCTGCTAGGCCGGCCAACCGTCGGTCAACCACAAAAACCATGAAAAATTGCTTGAGAAACCGCAAAAAACCGAGAGAAACTGAATGATGGTTTTGGCTCTTGGTTTCCCATGAAAAATCGCAAGAAACTGGAAGGTTTTTGAAACCCTGCTCCCTCTGCTCATGTTTGTCGTATTGGACATCGACGGTTTGGTAGGAAAAAAACAATTTTGACCACTAATAATTACTTGCTCTTGAAATTCATTTATAAAACTCAATAAAATACGATGTTATACAAGTACTTTTTTTATTTTAGATTCAAAATTTAATCCACTCGAAATAATGGGTACTTTATACTCCCTCCTCTCATGTTAATTTGTCATATTGGACATCGACTGTTTGACAGAAAAAAATGCAACTTAATTTTACCACTAATAATTATGTACTATTGAAATTTATTTATAAAACCCAATAACACTATGATATTATACAAGTGCTCTTTAAGACGATTCTACACATATGATTTTTATGTGCACCTAATCTAAATATGCTAAAAGATATTTATAGCTAAAATTTCAAAACTTTGATCTTATACATATTGACAAACATTTGTGACCGGACGAGTATATAGCTTGGGAGTTAAATTCATAACTGAATGCACCCATAAATTAGGCAGGTCACGTCGAGATCAGACGACCAAGTTGACCTTCATTAATTTAATTAGTTAAGATGATTAAGTATGGACACTGATTTGAACTGATTAGCTTAATGCAAACGAAGTTGGTCGCTGTACTTAATTGATGAGTCCTGACAACCATATTGCAATAGTGATATATAATTGACAGTTCAACAGTTAGCTAGCGTACGTGTTAACTATATATATCAATAAAAAAAGTACTCAATTTTTTTTTTTGTCATTCCAAATAAAAGTAGGCACCTGAATTGTAATTTTCACTGATGGACGTACTGATCGCGAAGTCATACAACTGTGTTTAATTAATTAGCTAGCATGTTTGATCCAAACTAATTAACACACTGGCAATTGATCGACCGCAAAGTAATTTGTACTTGCATTTCTCTTTTATGTACTCATGATAATAAATAAACATTATTTTTTATTTTTAACGAAGGGAAAAGGAACTGGATCGGAGCTTGAGTTTAGCTAGTATGACTAACTAATCATGTATGAATTATCAGCATCACAACCACGACCCTTCATACAGAAGAAAAACGAAGTACCATGCATATATATTTTCCCATAATGACCCAATCTTAGGCTGTTGCATAGTACTAATCAGTTATTTAATTTCAATTGATGTTCATGCATGCTGCATATATGCATAGGACTTGCAAACTCTGAGCCTTGGTTTTTTACTTTTGAGGCACGTAATATTTGATTGTAAATTATCTACAAAAATTGCAAGTGTTTAATTTTAGCTAAAAGAACCGGTGGTCAAAGTCAAGTAAATTATATATAGAGTAGAGATATATATATATATATATATATATATATATATATATATATATATATAGAGAGAGAGAGAGAGAGAGAGAGAGAGAGAGAGAGAGAGTTTTTAAGAAATCATCCATATATAATTAATGATATATTGGTTAGCAATTAACTATGCATATGTATATGATGTGGGCCTGTGACCTATTGCTTTGTCTAGTACCAAACCAAGGAGATCCCGACCTAGATATGTGGTACGTTTAGGTATAATGTTTCTTTCATGATTCCAAGTGCCAACCCACATATGCGGCCACACCACACAGCAAGAAACCCATGCTTCCTTGCAGTGCAAATTCAACAACATATGGCGCAAACTATTCACCATTGATTACTCGACCGATCGATCGATCCTAGCTTCTCCCAGACATTTGAATTTGATCAAGAAAAGATAATGTTCGATTATATGTGCAATATTCGATTCGAAGAGAGAATTAGTCAAAAGAAAAATAAAGGTTTCACGCATGCTTGATAGCTTCTTGCTTTGTGACTATAGCTAAAGATCGAGAGTGTACCTGATGAGATTGTGTGAGTCCTAGCTTGTCGGCCAAGTACTTCATCACCACTTCCACCTTGATGTTGCTATCCCTGTGAAAAATGTGTACGCATCCTGAGATATATGCGTGTACGACCTTTCAATTCATGCGTACTAGCTAGGTAGAAAATCTCTTGCTCTCTCCTGCTCCTGCATGTACGTAGGCTGTAGAGCCTCGCCTATCTACAAGCTCAAACAGAAGAGGGGGGGCTACATATGCAAATGTACATATATGTATAATATTTTTTAATTCATTTTGATCTTTGTGCTTCAATTTATCGAGCATCGACGTCACAGAAAGAAATTATGAAAATGGGTGGAAAGATAAATTACTTGATTCTTAGGTAGCTCTTTGGTATCTGGGGCAAAATGGGCTCTCTAGCTCTGCAACCATGATGAAAACAAGACTGGTTATTAGTTAAGTGATAAGTAA
Organism: Olyra latifolia; assembly: GCA_036346145.1. Taxonomy (NCBI): domain Eukaryota; kingdom Viridiplantae; phylum Streptophyta; class Magnoliopsida; order Poales; family Poaceae; genus Olyra; species Olyra latifolia. Next base: position 3,235,849 of record CM070523.1, on the reverse strand, counting down.
AGATCCACACAACATGAGCACAATGGAGTGATAAGAGAACGGCCAGGGTGGCTGAGCTGAATGAATAGGCTGGCTGAGTTGAAACGAGTTAAATGTTAAGTTGGACTTTGAGAGATTTTTAAATCTGTTTCTGGAAGTTGATCCGCATAGTTTATATTCTTTTTAAGAACTTTTAGAGGTGGCTTCATAATTAAAAATTGGATTAAGAAATCTAAATTGATTTTCTAGCCAAATAAGCCTAAGCCACTCCGAATATACTCTAAATATGCTTGATTAATTACAGCATGTAGCATATCCAAAAGAACCACATTGTGTATAGGGCTCACATTGTTATCAGATGCATTAGCTAGCTAGGGTGCAGATATATACACCTGTCAATTGCTATGTATGATCAAATATATATGTGTACGATCACAATTCACAAGTGTACATGTAAACTTGTACGTATATAGACTTACTGGCTGGGAGCTGCCTCAAGGGTTAACCACAAGCCGGCAGCCTCAGTTCTTCGCGGTGGGCTAATGACTCTCATCATGAGATCGCCGGCGCTCCTCAACGGCCGAGCAAACGGCAAGAACGGCGCCGGCATGGACCCGCTCGCCGCCGTCGGCCAAAACCGACCGTGGCCGTACGGGTAGCTCCTAATGGGCATCGGGAACAGCGGCGGCCTCACCATCCTCGCGCTTTGCTTGTCGGCGAAGTCCAGCTCCATGGGAGTAGGCGGCGTCAGAGCCGTGCTGTGGTTGTCGCCGGAGGAGGAGGTGGAGGAGGAGGACGCCGTGGCGAGGCTCAGCTGGAGCCAGTCCTTGTTGTCTCCGCCGCCGCCGCCTCCCCGAGAGCTCGTGCCGGCCGCCTCGTCGCCTTGCCGACGCCGCCTCTCGGCGTCGTCATCGGCCATGGATAGCCGAGGGAATCTTGACGTCCTGTGATCCCTGTGCGCAGCTGCCGAGGCCTCCAATTGGGTGGTGATGCAGTATTGGGGGTGGTACGGGTTGCTGTTCTTGCTGTCATGGTGCAACAGGTTCCTAGTTGGGACCATGGCGGCGATGTGCTGATGACATCCACCGAGCCGTGCGTTTCATGTCTCAATCAGCCAACCTCTGTGGCTTTCTAGACGACGAGCTCCATCCATGGCCGCCTCATCTCAATCCTCTCTGTCGACGAGCTACCTTGCAAGCTAGCAGCCTAGCAAGAGCAAACTAGCAGCTGTGCCGGGCATGCAAAGATCAACAAGACACATATGGTGGCGCCAAATGGAAGGGAAGAACTGATCAAGAAGATGAATCGATCGATCTAGCTATCTGTAGCTAGATCGAAAGGAAGAGAGGAAGGAGAGGGCTCTGAATCTTTTTTCTCCTTCCGGGGAGCGAAGGAGAAGACAAGGAGACGATGGCGACAGGAGGGGTGCTGATGGTGGCCTCACTTTCCCTTTGGTCGACTCAAACCTGGAGGCTTCTGGCCAAGGGATGAAATACTGGTTGCTAGAGAGAGGCTAGCCAGAGGAGAGAGAAACTGGGCAAAATGTTAATCAGATATGAATGGCTGTCACTACTTAACGTACAGTTATATGTGTGATTTGTCATGGAAGTGAATTAAGATATATGCTAATGTAAGGATGCATGCATGCCATCTTGTAGTAGAATCTATGTGCCGTGTGGTGGACACTGGACAGGGAAACTACCTGTGCAAACAAACGCACGTAGCCATACGTACATAGGCTAGAGAGAGAAAAGGCCAGAGAGAGTAGTATGCTATACAATGAGGTGACAGCATGGCAACTCACTCACCACTAATTATTACTAATCCTTTAGCTATTTGTGCAAATCTTCCACGCTCACTATAAGAAAGATATTTGTCTCGTTGGCCAAGAGCATGTACAATGCTGTGGACAGCTCCTATCTCTAGCAAATTGTCATACCACTTATAAAAAACCTTAAAGACAAATATACAATGGTACAGACAATCACTTTCTTTATAGACAACTCATCTTTACACACAACCATCTTAGTTTCTGTGCTATAGTCGACTACAAATGTATAGGCAGCTTTTTTTTTCTTTCTCTTTCATCCACATCAGCAAATAGGTGATATAACAACTCTTATAGACAACAGCTGTCTATGCATTATACATGCTCTAATAGGATGGTCAAGAACTAGACTATAGTTGTTGACCCAAAAAAATATGGTCGATGACTAGAGACATAACCGTCTACCATAAACACCTACCAATGCGCCAAACATATTTTTCAAATGTTGGGTCCCGATACAAACATTAGGCTTGATGGCCAACAAAAAAATTGTCTACCCTAAGCTGTGCATAAACAGTCACCTTTGACGTTGTCATTTTTTGAACTTTAGGGTCAACGGCGCGCACGTGGCCGTCTATCATAATATGGCCCACCTCATCAGTACAGGCAGATCCGAATGCCATGTGGCCGATCTTAGGGTCGGTGGCGGGCGAAAAAACCGTCGACCCTAATTTGGTCGATGACCATACCCGTCGACGATTGGGAAACTGACTCCCCGTTGAGCTTATTTTTTGAATAAGGGATCAGAAGACCCCCTTTCTGCCGAAGTGTGGTTTTCGAGATGTCGAAGAATATTAGTGTGGAAAGTGTATGCGAACAAGCAAAAAGAACACCAGGATATTATACTGGTTCAGGCCTCCAGGAGGATAACAACCCTACTCCAGTGCGTGTCTTTGTATTATGCCGGGATCGCTTTAGGTGATTTTACTATGTCTTATGTATAAGAAAAATTAGGCGTATATAAAGGCCCTGCCATTAGTAACCGTCGCCCTCATAATCGGGTACTTAACCGCACAGTTAAGAGAGGTGGTAACTGACATTAATGTGTGTGGAGCCGTTGCCACCACGTTCGGATGGTGAGCAACGGTTCCCAGAAGGTGGGGAACGTGGGTACAACCGCCACCGCACGATCAAGGGTGGTGGTAGCTGTTCCTGCCCGGTCACCCACGCTTGGTTGGGTCAGCGATGCTACTCAGACAGCGCTCCTTCGAGCAGCAGCGCGCCAACCTACCCGGATAAGAAGCTGTCGGGACAAGGATACCCGAGCAACGCTCTTCCAGGCAGCAGCGCGCCAACCTACCCGGACAAGAAGCTGTCCGGACAAGGAGCCGTATAGGCACCCAGCTCCTGGGGACCGAAGGCGGGAGCGACCCTTGGTGTCGTACAGTAGCCTGTAGTTCTCACTAGTCTTGGGGATTGCACCCAAGGCATACATCATCCTACAGAGGTTGGATGATTTCAAGCACTCCATAATTCAGATTGTAACAAGTGAGTTTGCAAGAACACTGAGTTGTGGGTGCTGGCGGTAGTTATCAATTCTTCTACCGACGTCAACCATCCTCTTATAACCTTTTGTTCGGTCATTCTATAGAGCTGCCAGAGGCATAAATGTCCACAAGATCACTGCCAATCCCCGATAATACCGTTTACCAATTTTTTAGGGTCAACCAATGCATGTTTGATGGTCCATGATCGATGGCCTGCCGTCTATCCTAAGCGGGATAAATAGTTTTTTTTTTGTCTTAGAGTGGACGACAATAGCCGTCAAAATTGGTAGCTTTTCTGTAGTGCCTCTTCCCTGGTCATTTTCTTGTTGGTATATATACATGCATTTACATGTGGTTATAATTAATTAATTAGCTCAATAGTAATGACACAGGAGGTGGCAGGTACCTGTCTGTATACCTGATCATAGGCAGCCCGCCCTGGTGACCCGGCCCGATTTTTCCGGACCGGGCTCGGGCCAGAAACCCAAGCCCGTCAGGCCGGGCCTGGGCTTGCATGAAAACAGGAAGTTAGTGTAAAACCGGGCTTCAGGCTTCGGGCTTTCGGGCCGGGATCAGACCTGGCGCAACAAAAAAAATGTCTGCATGATCAGGTCTGCCTGTCTGTAGAGGATATCTTGTTACGATCCTGTTAAGCTAAGACGCTGGCATGTCTCTGTTCCTGCATGATACATGGTCATTCGGCAGGATTCCTTATTCTGCAAAACCTTAATTTTCTGATGCTAAGTCAGATCACAACAGATGATATGATCGCCTAGCTATGTGCTTGCGTCACCACAAAAGTGTATACACGAAACTGGAGGAACGATGCACTAATGAACGGTTAAAGTGATCAAGTTAACAGAGCTTCTAATTATGGAGTGCCACTTTTTAAAACCTTTTGGGAATCATATATACATATAGCCTATATTTTTGAGTTTTGACGAGCATCCGTAGCAGATGCTCTGTAACACTGTTTATCTGACTTTTTAAGTATAGAGTAGCTGCTGGAGGGAAAGAATCTTTTAGAGTGTAGCGTAAAGTGTGAAGGAATTTTAGAGGAATGGACAGAGTGTGTAGAAAATAGTGTTATAGAATAGAAATTTGAAGTAGCTGACGTGGATAAGGACGCATACCAAACATCTATTTGAGTCTTTTTGTTCCATCATAGTCTTAATTAATACAAGATGTGTGGAGGTTGATTAGTGCAACAATTATAGTGCTTTCTATGTGCTGAACGTCCTCAAGTCAAGGGGCATATGCATGCGTACGTGTACATATCGATCAGGGCATGTTACATTCCGAATTTGACTAATGCTAGCTCAATTTGCCAAGGGTATATATGCAGATTATTATACTGTTATATCATTGAGATCGATCGATCAACTTGAGCTTAGTATAAGTATCTTCAACGTAGACATGATCCCGAGCAGCTGGGTACTTAGTTGTCAGTTATTTGTAGGTGAGGCCATCACGTAATAGAGATTAATTAAGGGACTGCATCAACCATGCATCTCTGCAGAGATACCACAGTGTTCTTGATATGAAGTTAATTTAATTAATCTACAGCAATAACATGTACAGCTGCACGAGGACATTAATTTATTTACCACATGAACAAAAAACAAATACGTGAGGCTCAATGACAGCCCCATATTTTGTGCATTTCACCAATTTATTATGGGGCAAATATCCATCAGCGTATAAACTCTCACATATTAAATAAAACGGGCAGTGGGCATAAAGCTTGTGAAATCATTCTGCAATTAATCATGCAGCTAGCATCGACGATGCCTTCACGTTGCAGTATGCATGGTTTGTAATCGCGACATGTTAAATACGATCCGAATGGTCATCTTCCCACGTCGACGTTGAAATTAAGAAAGAAAAAACTATGAAGGAGAGACAGGTTTTTTTAGAAACAGACAGTTTATTAACATGCTAATTAACACACTCATCTGTAAACTAGGACAGAATTAAAGCTGTGTATTGGATCCTCCAAAACTGTACATTGATTTTGCATTTTCTTTTGATCAACCTCCCTGCCTCACTGTAAATTTAATCATAATATGTTTGTTTATGCTTTAAGGATTTTTACCATCCTTGGACAAGTACAAAGAGGTACTAGATACCAAGAGATACCAATTAAATCTAGCCATCCATTTGTGAGGGTAGAATTGAAAAAAATGCTCTCTTCCTCATCCTCTCTTCTCTCACCCCATCTCACAGGAGCAAAACGGCAGTGGTCTGGCAGGCGACGACACCGGCGGAACACGAGGGCAGGCGGCGGCGGCGGCACACGCCCTAAGGCTAGTGACGATGCGCGTGCAAGGGCGAGCGGCAGCGATGACGCACGTGCGATGGCCGTCAACGGTGGCACGACGAGGCGGGTGAGCTGGCGGCGGCGGCAGCAGGGATGCGACGGTGCTGGGGTTTAGAGATGGAGAAGAGAGATTGAGATAATACAAATTTGTCCTTGCATGGATTAGTTCCTTTAGGACTAAAAGGTATTAGAAGGTACCATTGAATGATAGCTATTGAATCGAGCATGATAGATGGTTCTGATTAAAGGTACCAAGGACCGTAAAATAGCCCGTATGCTTTACTTCTCATCTTCAATTGTTTTGTGGGGAAAGGCCATGTGGGCTAGAAGGGTACATCCTCATCCAGGAGCTAATCAATTATGCAAAGCTGGTCTCCTAATTAAGGTGAAGATCATGAGTGGCTAATGACTACTCCTATATGTATACTACTTTATATTTGTGCTCCTTTGTGTTTCTGGCGTGCCATTGGAAAGCAAGACAGAATCTTCAGTAATCAGCATGCATGACGGTATGCAAATAAATTTCAGGTGCCGCTTTTTTGTTCTGTGATGAGATGCAGCTAGCTATTTATTGATTTCCACATGATACGTATACGATGCAGTATGCAGAGATAAGGTTGCTATGCGAAGTAGTGAACAACTGATTCCAGGAATATATTAACAGAGCTTCCAGCTAAACAATGGCAATTCGACCAGCTGTTACCCCATGTACAATGCACTGCAGAAGTTGTACCCTGAAAACAGAATAGGTTAAGCAGAGGATGCATGGCATGATGCTTACAGGAAACAGATACACATTGCTGAGTTTTCGCAGAATGCTCTGAAGATGGCACAGACACCCACCAATCACATTTCAAAAGCACAGCAAAGGCAGTTAATATGTCTCTACAACTGACCATATGTTCCAAATACAAAATAGCCACTTTCATAGCACTGTGCCATTTCCTAATCCCTTGTTTCCTGTAAGATCTATTCGCTAATTGTTTCGGTGATTAGCAGCATTTTCTTTTCTGCAAATTACACTCTGTCCAATTTAAGTCTTTTTCCACTCTGTTGTCAACATAAAAAGAAAAGCATACTATACAGTAGCACACAGGTGTGTACATATACAAACAAATCTGGATTCCAATTTGCAAAGCTGAGGATGATAGGATTGGCATGTTGTCATGGAATCAAAGCAATTGTGTGTGTGGCTGTTCGATCAATCAATCAATCTCAGAAGACACATGCACCTTTGTTATGATATGTTTCCTTTATTTGGCTCACCTCCTTGAAACAAATGTAAACCAACCTCCCAGCCTCTCATGATGGCAGCCGAGAGTACTAGAGCATTGAGCGCCATGGATGGGCAGGTACTGTCTGGCTGCCTACAGATTGGCATTCTGGGATGTTGCGTACATATATACTTTAGATTGGATTTCACTTTCCTTGTGCTGCAGTGCCTTGGCCTGCCCACACTTCATGCCTATAAAGTGCCGCAGAGAGAGAGAGAGATAAAGCTCTGTATCTTTTTTTTTTCTCTCTCTCATATCTCCAATGTGGCAGGGGAAGAGGAAAAGATTGTGCATGACAAGATGTTTGGATTGGGGGAGGTCAGAGTTTTGATCATACTCCTTGTGATATGTCAAGGAAGATCTTGTGGACCATGCACATATCACACATGCATGCACTCGCAGCACAAGACTGGCTGCATGCTGCAATCTTTGCATGCATTGCTGCCAAGCCTGCAGCCATGCACTCATGCCATGGAAAGACACATCACTGAATCTTTGTGAACCAGCTCAAAACCATTAAAACCACCAAGGGTCCTCTGTGTTTCAGTGTCCCCTTTAGTTTGTTCTCTACTTTCTTTTGTCTCTAGCTGTCTCTGAAAAAAGTTTTTTTTGTAGTAGTGCTCACTGCTCACTGCTGGCTGGTGGCTGCTTCACTTGCTAGGCCACACAAGCTTATAATTGCAGAAACAGCCTTCAGCCTTCAAGGGTATCTTGCTGTTCATGTCCTGTCTCTTTTTCATGCTCTCGTGTCCTTTGACAGCCTAGGGGTAGGATGTTTTGCCACCACTACTCATAAAAGCAAGCAGTACAATGGTACATGTGTATGCATGCACGTCTCTGAAAAGAACCAATAAACTAGCATGCATGTAGAAAGCACATGCACGCACACGTATGTGTACATAGCTAGCTCATTGATTATTAACTGTGACTCCTATGTAATGCCTGTTTCAGGCCAGTTTTGCTTCCTGGCTTGCAGACCAGGAGACAGGGACAGTTCATTAATCCTCTCAAGGTACTCCACTTCAGAGCAGGAAATGCAGTTAGTCAAAGGCAAGTTTTGATTTCAGGATGCAACTTGTATTGTGAACAGTAGCATATACTGTACTACAAACATATATGGGAGTATCAAGAGGAGTTTGAAAATAGAAATGTCCAGGAATCACTTCACCTGTGCTAGCTCCAAGTCTTCAACCGCAATACCAAGTCCATCTTGTCAAATTTCCCAAACTTGACTGTTCAAGATTCCATCATTTTACAGTTATTCCATGTCCATGGATTGCAGCAGCAACTAGCTGTTGATGCTTTCCTGCGCTAGCTAGGTAGAAACTTTCTCTTGTCTCTCACTATACCTCTTACTGCTCTTCTGCTGCAATTTTGCTTCTGGGTTTAATTTTTCATTGCCTATAGTACAGCATATAGTCTGAATCCCTGATGCACCCAAGAGAGAATCCAGTGAGCTTTATAAAAAGAACCACATCACAGATCTCTCATCCCTGTCAAGACAAAGTGCAAATATCCACCTACATATTGTTTTGTACTGCTGCAGGCTGCTGTTTGACCAGAGAGAGAAACCCTTTAGTGCCATGCAAAGCAATCAGCCCCAGGAGCAGCACATTGCACCAGGCATTTGCATCATAACAGGCATGACCAAGCTCTCCTCTCCTGCTCCTCTGGCCCTCCAGACATGCTACAGCCTCACACCATAAACGTATCTCTTTTTTCTTCTGTTCTTTCTGATCTTACTAACAACCAAAACATAACAAGACAAACACAGGCACATAAAACCAGAAAGGCAGTGTTGTTCCAGCTGAATTGAATCTCATGCTTGTGCAATTCTAGCAGCATGTCCCACAGCATCTCTCATTTCTGCATTCCAATCTGATGATAGTAACACTTCAGTGACTGACGTGGCCCGCTCTATCCTATCTTGATAGGCCCATTGCTCACATCCATAATTAAACAAGGGCCCAAGGCCCAATTAGTTTTTGCTCATTGGCAAAAAGCTAACTTCCTTTGAGCTGCCACCATCAAAGTTCATCAATATCTTCATGTCCTTGCAAACACAACAATGGTACAACCTAGCTGCACGGCTGCACCAGATGGGACCATATTGAGATCATTCAATCAGATCAACCAACAATAGTACACTACACATTGATCACCAAAAGAGTGCTTAACCACACATGCCGAACGCTTTAGATATTTAAATTTCAATTCCTTGCTTGTTTCTGGTGCTCAGTTAATTATATGGTTGAAGAAACTGAACCCATCATAGTCCTATGTCAAATAAGCCAGATTTGATAGATAATGATACCCAGATATTTCTTGCCAAGCTGGTTTCAGACATTACCGATGTGGCTAACATCGCCACCTTGGAAGGAAGTCAAAATCAAGAGGTAAAGTTTATTTACATGTTTTCACTCAGTCATTTGCTCACAAGATTTCAAGGTTGTAACAGGGAAAATTGCTCTCTTTTTTTTCCTGAATTCGACGAAACAAGGTCTCTATCAGCGTGTTAAGCTTTGAACTATGATGGATGATAATACAAGCTGTACACAATCTAAATCTCTTAAGAAACAAAAGGAAAACGAAAGGGTCCTGTGGTGTACAAAAGGGCCAAACCGAGGCATGATGCACTACCAAGATAACCCAGTAGATCTAGCACAACAGCAGCAGATTCTTCCACTCAACAATGTTCACTGAAGCTTCTTCAGTTTCTCAACAGATGCAGCCTTTTCTTGCTCAACTGGGAAATACTTGATTCCCACGAGATCACCAACTTTGCTGATAACCTGAACAATTAGCATGGAATATAATGCATGCTCAGATCAAGTATACACCTTGGTTAAAAAAACAAGATCAAGTATACACCATGCAATTTGCAACTACAGCAAAAACTTGTCACACCAAGCCACCTAGGCGGTAACATTGACAAAAGTGTGGAGCCGTGGACTTTACCTCCAATCCTTTAATAAGATCCTCCCTGGAGTGGGAAGCAGAGATGCATATCCTAGCTCTGGCAAGTAGTAGTGGCGTAGCAGGAAATGCAACAGTAACAACAGCAACCTAGAATTATGGAACATGTCACATTAGTAAACAAAATGGAACTTTCATAAAAAAAAAAAAATTTGTATGCTCCCAATTTCAAGCATAAATCATAAATTGTGTCAGACAATTTTCCAGTAAAAAAATACTAAATGACTAGCCCCTATATAACAAATGTAATGCACAGAGTGGTGCATATGAAAACTCACATTTTGCTTCAGGCACTCCCTTGAGAATGCAGGAATTTTAGCAGGATTATAAAGCATGATAGGCATGACAGGTGAGTCATTATCTCCAAGAACCTCAAAACCCATTTTCTGAAGCTCTGAGCGGAAAAAATTGCTGTTCTCCCGAATCTGAGCAAGTTTCTTGGCCCCTATTTAGAGTAATGATTACATTAGGAATTTCCTCAAGACAGGAGACAAATGAAACCGATAAAACCTTTACTTTTTGTTTGTGATATACCTCTGTTGGATCCATCTTCCCCAAGGATAACCTTTATCGCGGATATGACCTGCTGGACTGCTGGAGGTGACATGGATGTTGCATAAATATGGGCTGGGCATATGTGCTTGAGATGATGAATAATCTCCTGATGAACATAGAATGATGCATGGGTCAGATTTATCAACTCTATATATGTTCATCCAATAATTGGTAAGTGAATTTGTCATACTTTTGATGCTGCAATGTAACCTCCGCACGACCCAAATGATTTCGTAAATGTTCCCATCATTATGTCAACATCAGCTGGATCCACCCCTAGTAGCTCACATACACCTCTCCCAGTCTTTCCAACAGCTCCAATACTGTGTGCCTCGTCTAGATATGTGTAAGCCTATTCAGTTTAAGAAGTGAAGTCAATATGCAATACATCACCATCAGTTTAAAATTCTGATTAGCTGGTGAAAACGTAAGTGGTATATATATGCCAGTAATAACATGCCAGTGACATGTCCAGCATGTAAGGAACTATTCTTTGCCACTACTATGATGCAAAAGAAATCAATATGCCCAATTCTTGAACCTTGTATTTTTTGCAGACAGATATAATCTCAGGGAGTTTGCATAGTTCCCCTTCCATGCTATAAATTCCTTCAACAATCACAATAATCTTCTTCCATGGCCTGTGTGTACGAGGCTGCCCCCCTGCAATCTGCTCTCTCAGCACGTCTTCCAAATGTGCAGGATCTAAAAGGAAATAAGGGAAGCGTTACACTAGACGTCTTCACAATTATTTGTTGAGCTCATTACTTGAGACACGGTTGTCAGTGATCTTACTGTTATGTTGAAAAACCCGGACAGTGGCCCCTGAACCTCTAGCTCCATTCACAATAGAATTATGGTTCAATGAATCACTAATTATCAGCCCCCCCTGCAATCATTACAATACATTAGCTCCAGGACTTGTGGAAAGAACAGAAGGAAAAAAAGAGTCTCTTTACCACAAACCTTCCCAATCAAAGCAGGAATGATCGCGGAGTTCGTCACATAACCCATGCCAAAAAGAATAGCTGCAGGCTTACCAACAAATCGTGCTACCAGCTCTTCGAGCTCTGTGTGTAGCTTAGTGTTGCCTAAGATTATATGAACATCAACTAACTTTACATATTTTACTATATTATTGAAGTACTAAATGGAGACAAATTATGGCACAGACATAAGTGCCTACCTCCATCGACTCGGACACTGCAAGTACTGGCAGAGTATTTCTTGAGTGACTCAATAACACGAGGGGTACAGTACTCATCTGCCGCAGCAAAACCAAGGTAGTTGTAGGAACCCAAGTTAAGGCACTTGGATGTTTTTGTTGTACGGCTGCATCAAAGGTGCATTGAATCAGAAACCAGTGTGCACCCTTAGAAGATGCAAAAATTTGCTTATGCTAGTTAGATACTTAGATATGGAATCAAATTTGAGAAACACAGACCGGAGCGTCTTGTTACTGTCATTTGAGTAACGCTCAACCACATCGAACCAAGCATCCGGCGCACTGGCAATTGGTCGGCCAAAACAGTCCTGATGACAATTGGCAACACAAGTCAGTAAGGAAAGACAAACAAAAATAAAAATAAGATCACATGTTATTCTTCAGGGTGAATGGTGAAACATCAGCCCTCACGTCACTAGCCATTGAAATCTTTGGATTTGCATTGCAGAGGTGACCTAGAAAAGGTTCCCACTTACCTAGTGAGACTAAAATTAGTTCCTTCAAATAATAACTCTGTACTCTGGGGTATTAGAATAGCACCTTTTCTTTGATGGGGGAACGAATAGCACATTCAAGGTCACTGAAAAGAAAGTCAACTTTTCACTTTCCCTTAATTTTGCATTTGAACAATTTTTTTCATATATTGTTCCAGCTCAGTACTACATGAAATTCAAACATCCTTGCAAAGGGTGAACCTCTACAACTTTCACTTGTGACAGGCTACATCACATGATCACGTGACAGTTAAAAAAGATTTTTTTTTTTTAAATTGCGCCAGCTTTGGGAATCGTCGCAATCGGAAGAAGACCTTACCTGGATGCGGAGATAGAGGCGGCGCGTGTAGAAATCCTCCAGCCCCAGGCAAATCGGCGCGTAACCCTAGCGAATCAGCAAGAGGAAGAGCGTGAGCCAAAGACAGCGAGACAAACCGAATCTCTCCGGACACCGGAGCGGGCAGGGCCAGCGCACCTTGAGGCTGCTGGATTTGCCGGCGTCGAGGATCCTGCGGAAGAAGTCGCGGAGCTGGCCGAACGCGAAGAGGAGGCCGTAGCTGAAGAGCGTGGTGAGCGCGGTCACGTACGGGAGCCTCACCATCCTCGCCTCCCTCCTTCCTCTCGCTCACCTCACTCCCCTCGGCGCAGCACAAGGCTCGAGATTCGAGATGCAGTGGTGGACGTGGTGGCGGTGGGCAGCGGCGGAGTGATATTTGTAGCCGCCAGTTCGCGCGAGGGGGACGACGCCGAGGTCCAGGGGGAAGTGGAAGCGGTCGTTAATGGCGACGAGGGTGGCGTTAATTAAACAGGTCTCTGATGGCGATTAGTTAGACCGGGATGGAATGAGATGAGATACTCCCACTGGTCAGTGATCACCAATGCACGACGTTTTCACATCGATACGGTTACATCACCGATTACTACAATAATTTATTTATCAAACACAATAAATTTATGATATTATAAAAAAATTCGAAGATGAAATTGCACATATGATTTTAAGTACCAAATCCAAATATTTGAAAAGATATTAATGATTGAAGTCCCAATCTTTGACTTGCGTATATTTTTGTTGAACGAACAACAACCATACCATCAAGCGAAGAAAATTGTACACCATGCAGGAAGAGAATGTGGCACACTATAAGCTACTCGTGAAAAGGAGATGGAGATGCTCCCCTAAGCCAAAACATCCTCCTTAATTCTATCTACGATCTGTAACGGAGACAAACTGTCTTGTTGAAATATATGCCGATTTTGTTCCTTCTTGATGTCCGGCTCAGGTAGATTAACACGTTGTTGAAATCTCACCTTGTTGCTCTGGGATGTTAGAAGAGGTTCGTGCCTACCAAGAACAAAAGTCTTGGGGCCCACATCTACCGGGGTTGAGAATAGGTCGAAGAATTTCGTCCCAGATCATTGTGGCGTAGGGGCACTGGGCATAGAGGTGGTTGCCAGTTTCAGACTGGAAGTTGCAGAGGGGGCAAGGGGGTTGGTGCAGCCACCCTTTATCACAGAGGACGATTGTCGTGTTGATCCTGCCTAAGCCTCACAATCCGAGCAAAGAATCTGTATTTATTCTCGGTGTTGATTGTCCAAATGGCGCGGGGCGGTTCGAAGTGAACGCATCCATGGAATTGGAATTGATATGCCGATTTGGCAAAGTATACACCCGAGGCACCAACAGTCCAAGTGATGTTGTTGCGTCTAGCGAAATCCAAGACAGTTTGTTGTAGCAAGCTCCACAAGCGAAGGATGTCTTGGAGTTGGAGAGGGTTACTGAGGTGCCGGACTGAGTGGATCCAACGTACAATAGTGTAATGCTTGCCTTTGGCGATGCAATAGATGTTAGAACAACCTGATAGGGAACGACATTGTTAAGCCACCAGTCATGCTAGAAGTCAGCCTTGTGCCCATCGCCTAGTGAGATTGAGGTGGTGGCACGGAAGAGGGAGTGATCGGTCTTGTCGTAGGGGAGCATTTTCGGCCCACGATTTGTTTGGAGACTTTTAGTCGAGCCACAAGGCCGTACCGAAGCGAGTTAGGTCAAGGATCTGAAGGCCCCCAAGGTGTTTGGGCTGATAGACAATGCTTCAATTAACAAGGGAATGATCGCCATGGGCGTCGTCCTTGCCACGCCACTGGAAGGGCCACTGAATCATGTCTATTTTCTCTATAGCCCACTTCGGAGCTGAAAGGTAGTAATGAAGTAGGTGGGTAGGCCCGAGAGGACAACCTTGACCGAGGGAATGCAGCCCGCTTTGAAGAGTAGACGACCCTTGCAAGTTGGGAGTCTGGCTCGAACCTTCTCCACTAAGGGCAAAAGATTGTTCCTGTTGAGCTTGCCAGTATGCAAGGGGAGACCAATGCAGTGGCATGGTAGGGAGCCACGAGTCTCTAGGAAGCTACCAAGGATGTCGTTGATATCAAGTTGATCGCAGTTGACAAGGAACACAACACACTTGGTAGGATTGATACGCAGCCCAAAGGCATTGCCAAAGGTCTCCAGGATTTGAACGGTGTCGTTGAGCTCCTCCCTATTGGGATTGAGGAAGAGGAAATCATCGTCGGCATATAGAGATGCCCTCATAGTGAGCGGTGCATATTCTATTGGAGATAAAATCCCATCCTCCAGAGCTAGGTGGAGAAAGCATTAGATAGGGTCTATGGTGAATATGAAGAGCATGGGGGAAATGGGGTCACCCTGCTTTACGCCCCTTCTGTGGAAGATGCAAAGGCCTGGACACCCATTAAGGAAGATAGAAAATGACCCAATCTCTCGAGGAGTTCTAAAAGGTAGCCCCAATGCACCGAGTCAAAAGCCTTCACAAAGTCTAATTTGAGAAAGAGCACTGACGTTTTGTGAAGGTGCAGGTCTTTTATGACATTCCGCACATAGAGGAATTTGTCTTAAATACACCGTCTTTCAATAAAATCACTTTGATTAATGGAGATGATGGCATCTAGATGCAACGCGTTTCTGTTAGCCAACAACTTGGTGAAAAACTTGTTGACACTGTGGATAAGTCTGATATGCCTATAGTCGAATAGTCGGTGACAATCTCCTTCCTTTTTCAGGAGGATAATGTTTGGCCGTGTTGAGGAGGTTGAAAATGCATCCGTCGTGGTCATAGAGGCGCTTTAGAGCAGCCAAGAGGTCCAACTTGATGGTATCCCAACAACTGCGGTGATAATGGCCCGTGTAACCATTCGGGCTTGGCGCCATGTTGCAGGGGGGAGAAGATGACCTCTTTGGCCTTGTCCTCTGTGAAGGAAAGCTCAGGGTCAGAAAGGTTATGAAACATGTAGCCAAACCGATCCCAATTTAGCATGAGGATGCGAGGGAACGTGGTTCCAAGGTGCTCTGAAAAAGCGGGTGCACTCGGCCTCTTTTCCAATGTGGGATGTGGCTGTACCCGAGGGGGCCTCGAGGGTGTCGATGAAATTATCATGTCGTCTATTATTAACTTGAAGGTGGAAGAACTTGGTATTCGTGTTTCCGTCTCTGATCCACATGGTCATGGATCTCTAGCGTATTCGGCTCTTCTAAAGGGCTGCCAAGCCCAGGCAGCGGGCTTTCAGGTGGCAGCGGAGGTTGCTCTCAGGGGCCGAGAGGCCGCGATGCTCCTTAGCATGATCCAGGAGGAGGATAAGCTCTTTAGTAAACACCGACTGGATGGCAAGATTGATGGACAAAGCTCTTGTTGTGTGCGCAAGTTTGATGTGATGCCTGCGGATGGAGAAAATTGGCTTAGCGGCACCCAATTCGAGTGCATTGGTACGTACGACATCCTAATTCGCTCGGTTCAATAAAATGACACCGAGGCCACGAATTTGTTAGTCCCATGACACTCTGGCCATTTTTTGACTCGTTTTCACTTGTTGAATTCAAAATCCGACGCTCTGACCTTGTTTTGACTCGTTTTGGCCACAAATTTGACCGTCTTTGCCGCTGTTCAGTTGCTCTGACCTTGTTTCAACTGGACCCGACTTAAACCGTGATTGAACTGGACCGGCCAACACTTGTAAGCAATGAGCCAACGACACAATGGTGTGGCTAGGGTTGGCTTCGAACGCAACGGCGGTAAGAGGGGCGGCGACCCGCAGGGCTGCGCCAGGGTCGGCGACCTCCACGGCAACGCACGGCGACTCCGCGTGCGCACGGCGACCCCCATGGAGGCGAACATCGACCCCGCGCCGAACGGCGACTCCACGGCGAAGGACGACCCCCACGGCGGCGAATTACCTCCACGGTGGCGCACGGCGACTCCACGGCAAGAGGTGACTCGGCGTGTGCACGGCAACCCCCATGGAGGCGCAAGGATCGGCGACCCCAACGCCGGCGCACTTACCCCGAACACGAGAGGGAGCAAGTGCGGTCGCCGGCGTGTGGGGCTACACCGTGCTGTGGTGGGTGTCGCCAGGAACACTGGCTGCAGGGCGCCATCTTGCTGGCTCGTCGCCGCCAGGAACCCTAGGTCATGCTCAGGCGTGCACTCTGCAGTGAGAGACCGGCTCGGGGACGAACAGGTTAGAGCTCGGTTCTCTGTTCAAGCATGGTCTGGTTGCAACACGATCAGACCGGCTGAAAAGAAACAGGGGCAAACACGGTCAAACCAGTTCAAACACAACCTGAATTTGAATTCAAAGGTTGAGAACAAGTCAAAAATGTCCAGAGTGTCATGGGACTAACAAATTCGTTGCCCAGGTGTCATTTTACTGAACCAAGCGAATTAGGGTGTCGTACGTACTAAGGCGCTCGAATTGGGTGTCGTTGAGCCAATTTTCTCCTGCAGATGGGGCTTGTGCAGATAACCTCCTGGTGCGAAGCAGTTCGATGAAAACCTTTCAAGGTCAGCAGGTATTCTTGAAGCGAAAGCAGCTGGCATGATGAATGTTGGGGTTTCCAAGGAGGGGCATGGGGTGTGGTATGAGACAAGCCTAGTGCAGCGTTCTTTTCAGCGTTTGTGTTTACTTATAAGCTGAAAATTTGTTATTTTTGTACAAGTCAAACGCTTTGATATTTGGTAGTCAATTTTTATAGGTCTTACTAGTTCTTCTCAAAACTCTCAAAACCATTTTTTCTATAATTTTTTAATCCTTCGGATGTCCTTATCGAGGAGTTACAAATTTTTAGTTTATAAGTAAATGCAACCGCAAACACCGAAAAGAACAGTGTCTAGGTAAAACTTGCAGGGAGGCCATCGGATAGAGAAGGTCCCATCCTACTGAGCAGAAAAGGCGATGAATCCTGTAGAGCCTCGGATTTGCCCTTTCATCGCTTCAAGTGAATCTCCTGCCCACAGGGCTGAGACTTGCCTATATTAAATGATGAATATTTTTAACTGGACCGAGTAATTGGTGGAATTGGGATTAAGAGGTGGGATTAACGGGTAATGGCCAACGGTTTGAACGTGGACAGTGCTGGAGGCTCTCGCATCACACCGTATACTCTTATTTTTCTTGAAACATAGGAATTCACGGAAACGATATCGGCGGAAAAATCCCGTGTATCAAACAAGCCATTATTGGTTTTACCGGTTACGTCAATGCAAGTCAGAAAGGATTACATGAATTATTGTAATCTGATATCTGATAATCGACCGGTCATTGCTGAGATCTTACTGGCCACTCAGTAAAAAATCAAATTGGATTTGAGCTATCTGATTTGAATGAATTTCATCTAAATTCAAAGGACATGCCTGATTTTGGTTAAAAAATCGCCGATCTTTTTTCTTTGGGCAATTTTCGGTCAATTTATCATGATATTCATTTGAATTCAATTGTGCCAATATAAATATGCCCTTTCTCGGTTATCACCGATTATCGGTGTATTGGCCCTCTCATGTAAAAAAAATAATTCGGTTATCAGATCCCTGGAGGTAGTTAAGTTTGACGTCGTCTAAGTCAATCAGATGCTTGTTTTGATTGAAGGTATTCATGCAAAGTGATCATAGTCATATCGTAGCGAGTTGCACAGAAACATTGTGCATACATAACATAGCTCTTGTGACCAAAATTCAGAGATGGAGCCAACGAGACCAAGATACACTCAAGGCCAACATGTTGTAAAATAATCTTGGCAATCATCGTTGCCATCGACACCAGTGGCACACCTCAGAAGCAAACAAAACTATCAATTCTACAAGCATTTCTTCCTCTTTTTCACAAGATAAGATGCAGTAATGTATTTTTCAGAAATTCAGAACAGTCGCCAAGGAAAGGACTTTGTGGATGGCTGATTCAGTAATCAGCATATCATATAGTTTTCATTGGTGATGTCTGAAATTTAATCGCATTGACTGATGTCATCCAGGATGGTGACTAGCATCTGCATATTCACTCTTCAAGGTTAGCTTTCAGTCGAGATCTATCACCTGACTTTCTTGACGGTATTTTCAGTGACTTGGTCAGATGGGGGATTGGATGGACCATGAACACACTGCTCAAGTCAACAAATCCACCCATATAACAATTCAGTTTTAGCTATGGATAAACCCAATGATTTTTCTTTAATCTTTTTTAGTGAGTTTTAGCTGCTGCTGGCCAGTGGACAAATGCTCGGTCATACTTGGGCCACACGCGTATAAGCATAGGACATGTCAAAATGGACTACTAGTAGTAGTATTTTCAATACTGGACAGCTGCTCCTGCCTCCTAAGGATCAAGCATAGAACTGACATCATGAGCTTTCGCTACAGAAACTTCGACGAAAATCCAGCCGGCCTCGCTATGACGGGGCATAGCATTGATCCTTCCAACGCTTTGCTTCTAAAGAGAGAACGGTGAGAAAGATTAAGTTCCAGTGACGAGAACCGTTTTTTACGTCGAGGAGAGACGAAGCTTCTCACAGGTTTCCGATGGATTCCATTCGAAACTAACGCTTGTCGGTCACATATACATGCTGGTTTGAGATATGTACAATTTTTGGGGTTTGAGATATGTGTAGTTGTTCGCACCGAAAGTTAACTATCAGCTAAACATGCGTGGGCTTAGGGTTTAGAATCTTCGTCAGCATCGAAAGCAGGGCTCAGACCGTGCCAGCCGATTTGATCGTGCAATCAGCAAGAAAATATGTAATCAACTTTTAACTAGCCGATTAAATTTGTGTTGTGAGGACCTGCAGCGCTAGAAAACAAGTCCAAACAAGAGTGAAAAGAAACTACCGGCTTAGATCATATTTAAACAAATAGATTCAAAAGGTAGCCAATTTACTATAGAACCGATGAAATCAACTAAATAGTAGAGCAAAGGGTAAACAAACTATCGACTTAAACTAAGGGCCTGTTCTTTTTTAGCTTATCTATCTTATTTCTTATTTGCTTATTTGACTTATTTCGTAACTTCGAGAATTTCCCGATATGGCCTCGATAGTCGGATGCCCTTGGTTTTTAGAATTTAGGGAGCTTTTAGACACGCATACGAGATAAAAAAAAGGGATTCAAAAGGTAATACAAAAAGTCAAATAAGTCAAAATAAGTCAAATAAGACACGAAATAAGTCAGATAAGATGTGGCTTGTTTTGACTTATTTTATTACTTTTTGAATCCTTTTTTATCCCGTAGGCGTGTCTAAAAGCTCCCTAAATCCTAAAAACCAAGTGCATCCGACTCTCGAGGCCATATTGGGAAATTCTTGAAGTTACGAGATAAGTCAAATAAGCAAATAAGAAATAAGACAGATAAGCTGAAAAGAACAGGCCCTAAACGAGTTGCTCAAGCCGACAGAACGAAGTGTAAATAGAGTATCAACTAGATTGTAAAGCCAATCTAGCCGATAGAACGAGGGTAAACAATCTACCGCTAACGAATGTGTTGATCGGTAGAAAGAGGGTATCTAACCCTTCGTCAAAATAGGATACGCAACAATATCGACTAAGATGGTATTTCTACCAAAAGTCGATGCAAGCCCGTAGATCGAACCGAATCGAGATAGTACTTAGTTGCAAGCTACTCCTGAGATGTACCTTGAAACCGATCGAGAAGGCGATACGCAAGCCGATCGAAGACAAAATATGATGAAACTATGCTAGGCTAAATTAAAGTTGACGGAAAGTAAAGAAAAGATAAAAAGTAGATTTGATTGATTAGTCTTCGCTCCTTTACACACCCTAGAGGCTATATATTTATATAGACTCTAATAGATATCGAACATGACTCTGACTTCGTACATTGTACGGTCTCGACCCATTATTTCCTATTTTATTTGTCACCTTACCCATACAATCCGATACAAACTCTATTATAGCCGATTTGATTCATATCCAACTTAGCCCAATTCTAACCGATTTTAACACTTTTTCACACCAATCAGCTTATCCAAATTTTGATGTCAACCCATGCTCCCCAATTTTGTGATATGAGAATAATGTTCCCAAATTATCCAATATATCGGCTTCTTTTCTACCCGCACATACTTTCCTCTTCCAATCTTACCCTCGATCTCCATCGTTCATCTCATCCGTCAACTGTTAATTTCTAGGGTTTATCGCCATTTCACCTATTAGGGTTTTACCGCGCCTGACGGTTAACCTCCCCGACTTTACTTCTTATAAATAGTGCCGCCCGTCGCTTTCATTCGCACGCCCTCCAATTCTTCTGTTCCACAATCGGCTCTTGTACTTTGTCATCGGCATCCTCATCCTCAACATTCTTCTCAGTCGGCTTCATAATCCTTTTGCAATCACGAATCCTCCCAATCCCTGGATTTTCCGACCGTTTTAGTCTAGGGCCGATGGGGACTTCAGATCCTTCAACGATAATAGACCCAGATGTCCTAAGACTCCCCTTAATGCAGCTTTGAGACGAGCTTTCGATATAAAAAAGGTCGAAAATAACCGACATGTTCTCTAGGGCTTATTTACTTATCTAAGATTCGACAATCCAATATGTTCATTGAGTCTTTTTTTATCTCAAAACTGCTTCTCAAATATCTAAAAAACAAGCGTAACGAGGTGGTTCGATTTCTTCGTGCCTCTTCTAGAAAATAAACAAATCAGCTTTTTAGCAAATAAATTCATAAATAATGAGTTGTCTATCAACAATATTCTTAATGTCGCTGGCTTAATTATTTCCTTTATGGTTCTAATATTATTTAGACAAAATTACACTGTTGCCCTTTAAACTTGTAGCAAATCCCACATAGCCCTATGAACTTTAACTTTACTTTCTCAGCTCATTAAACTTACATCCGTTAGCACCGTTGCCCCCAAAACCATTAGGATTCCGTTAAATGCTAAGGTGGCCATTGGTGGTGCGTGCCTTTGGTAATGACCAAGCCAAACCCTAGCGGCGCCACGCCCCTAGAAGATCGACCGAAGGAGGATCGAACCCCCGGTCTCCCTCGATCCTTCTCCACGTCTCTCTCTCGTTCCTTGCTGCTTGATGTTGTCCTCGTCACCCTGCTCGTCGCTGTCGTCATTGTCGCCGGCCACCGCCGCCATCCAATTGCCGCAGTGCCCTAGCTGGCTTCCTCCACCCCGGAGCATCCTGCTGCCGCCCCTTCCCTTGCTCTACTTGCTCCACGTTGTATCCTCTGCCCTAGGTGGTCAGCAAGAAGAGGAAGAGAAGGAGAAGGAGAAGGGGTTGTAGGCCTAGAGAAGAAGAGAAGGAGAAGAGGAGAGGAAGAAGAAGAGGCTAGGGATTCCACCAAGATTTAGGGTAAATATTTATGGTGATGATTTCTCTGTGATTTAACTCTTTTATGTGATGATTAGGATGAGATTTGGGGGATTTCAAAGCCCTAATGTGAAAATTCATAATTAGATGCTAGGGTGATTTGTGTAGCAGTCTCCGGCTTCAAATCGACATGCTTACGTCCAGAACTGGAACTCGGTCAAGTTATAAGAATTGTAGCCTATGTTTTTAGCTTTCTGTAGAGTCCTAGACCATGCCAATCGGATAAACGGTTTGGGAGATGCGGCATTTTTCGTGTTGCTGTCCAAATTTGGTTACAATAGGAAACTTAATTATGCCAAGGCTAATATGATTTATTTAATGACTAATCCTGATGTTAAATAGTATGATAAATGTGGGCTTAGTCTTGTATGGATTAGAGATACTTAGAAATAAAAGGTTAAGGAGTATGAGCATATGGTGTGGTTCTTTTCAGCTTATCTTATCAGCTTATTTGACTTATCTCATAACTTTGAGAACTTTCTGAGATGGCCTCGAGACCCGGGTGCTCTTTGTGTTTAGGGTTTAGGGAGCTTTTAAATACTCCTACGAGATAAAAAATGAATTTAAAAATTAATAAAAAAGTGAGATAAGTCAAATAAGACACATAAATAAGTCAAATAAGTCAGATTTATGTGTCTTATTTGGCTTATCTCACTTTTTAATTAATTTTTAGATTTTTTTATCTCGTAGACGTGTCTAAAAGCTCCCTAAACCCTAAACACAAAGGACACCCGATTCTCGATGCCACCTCGAAATTTTTTTGAAATTACGAGATAAGTTAAATAAGCTGATAAGATAAACTGAAAGAACCCACACTAAGGCTTAATTTGGCTTGATGCTTTTGCTATGGTGTCGATATGGTTATGTCGGATGTTTGCTATGTAGGTGGTTTTGCCTCAGGATCGGTGTCGACATCCTGCCTCTCTGCCTTGTCTAGTAATTGAGGCAAGTACTTAGAAGTAGCATTGCATTAGGCATAATGAGCATGTCAATCATGATGGTCTACCTCGGTAGACAAGAATACCTACTTATGTAGGCCCCCTCTAGATCAGTCTGGAGGGTATGATGATGGGCATCGGCCAATATCCACTCTGCTTTACAGGTAAAAGTTATGAGATGAGATGAGCATGTAGAACTATAATGGTCACACACCTGGCGTGAGTATGAAGGTTTCTTTCTATTATGTTAGCTCCTCGAAAGACCTACATCGACACGGCTAAATGTGAACTGTTCATTTCTCATTTTATTATGTATTTGGTGAGTCTTAGACTCACGCTTGCTTTTTTATGTTTTTTCCTAGATGAGCCGTGACAACGAAATGCATCAGGAAGGGTGTAGCGGCACCTTTGGCACTTTTGCTCACAATACATGAACCTTAGACACTTTAATATTTTAAGTTAACTTGGTGGTCAAAGTCTTTTGAGATGTTTTGTAATGCTCATGTGAATAGCTAGTTGCATGTAATCTTTGGTTTGTATGGTTATGGATTGCTCTTTAACAGCGTCAAGGTAAATCGTAGCAAGTTGTGCTTGGTTCTGACACTCCAAGTTTGGGGGCGAGGGCATGTTTGAAGGTTGTGTGGTTTGGATATGAATGTTATATAGGATGATATATGTGTGTTTATCTCTGTGTGTGGATGTCCAATTTTTAGATAAAACTGCCGAAATTTTGAATAATTTGTGGTGTTAGAACTATTCTTGAATGAATGTTATGTTTAGTATCATTCCGGGCTTGAGGGAGAGCCGGGGTGTTACACCATTTGTTGCTGAGGCGTCTGCCACTCGTGCGGTTTTCTTATTGAGACCAAATCCACGCACCACCCTCTCCCTCTCTGAAAAATTCAATTGTGAAAATTTTAAAAATGTTGGAAAATTTAATTTTTTTTTAAAAAAATCATATTTTAGACAAAAAAATTGATTTATTTTTAAAAAATCGGCTTTAATTTTTTGAATTGTCTAATTCAAAATTTAAATTTTTAAAAAATCAAATTTGAAAGTTTCAAAAATTAAAAAATTTGAAACTTTAGTTTTGAATTTTTGAATTTTGAAACATGTGGAAAAATTTGAATATGAAAAGTGTTTATTTTTTGAAATTTTATTATTTTCCTTTTTAAAAATTTAATCCAAAAAAATGAATTAGAAAATTTAGGAATTCCAAATTCAAAATTTTATAACTTAGAAATTTTCAAATTCCAAAAATTGAAAATTTTTCAGATATGAATTTTCACAAAATTCAAAAAAATCAAAACTAAAGTTTCAAAAAATTTTGAAGTTGAATTTCTTTCAGAGAGAGAGGGGAGGGAAGTGACATTGTGGAGTCAAGATGATGAGCATGTGAGGAGTTGGTCAAAACTTTCGGTTTCCGACAAAATTCTTCCAAACTTGACCACTTGGACGTGGCATGTTGTTTCTTGAGTCTTGCGAAGTTTTGTGATCTCCTTAGCATGGCAAAGACCCTTAGATGATTTAGGTAAAGCCGGCGAAGTCGCCAAAGTGCCACAGGATGCACTTGCCCCCAGGCGGTTGTTTCGTGTCGGGCTAGTCACTATTTCGGTTATCATTTTTGCATACTAACCCCGATCGAGGATCGGTTTGTTGGGTTGGGTTCGTGGTGATGCCGCGGACGTTCTAGATGTGTTTTGGTTGTTTGTTGTTGTGGATGCAGGTGAGAACAGGTGCGAGGTGGAGTGGATGAGTCCGATTCGCGGGTGAAATTCTTGGGTTCGGTTGGAGGCTGGGCACGGAGCTTCACGGTGGGAACGGCTATCACTTCGGAGCACGAGTTCTTACTAGACGTTGGGACGTGCGGATGCTTGGACGCGAAGGGATCGTTGGAGGCGGTTTGCGACGCTTTAAGATTCGTGCGTGTGAGTTAAAACCCGTGTATGTGTTGGGTTTCGGGTTAGCCCATGTATGGTCCATGTTGGGCCATGAGTGAGTAGGCTAAGGCCCATGTAAATGGCTGGTTGGAGAGGGTTAATCTTAGCCATTCATGGATGATTCAAGGGAGATCTCAATATATCGTGATATATCGAGATACCCTAGAACCGGTTGGCCTATAAAAGAAGGGGTGGAGGGGTGTCTCCACTCAAGTCTTTTGTAGCCAATAGTTTCTGAAGTTTAGCCACTTGTGAGTGTTTTCCACCCTAGGGTGGCTCTGTAAAACTTTCCCAAATCAAACAAAGCTAGTTTCTCCATGTTCATGTCTTGTTCTTACTAGTTCTATTGTTTCAATCTTCTTTCCTTGATGTTTTTTGTTGCAACTTGTTTGTATGCCTCCTCCTTCTACATGCTTCTGATCCATGATGTCTTGAGGGTGTTTATATGGTGTTTACACCTCTCTTGCACCCTAGGATAGACTAGAGATCAAATTTTCCATCAAGTTGCAAATCTCTGCAGATTTTGTTCTTCGCGTAGCACCCAGTGTTTGATTTTTAGAAAAATCATTTTTGTGTGCTTCTTGTTGGAGAAGGTGCGTGACTCATATGTGCATCTAAAGAAAAATTTTAGAGTCATTCCATTGCACCGTTTGGACGCCATGAGGTGAAAACCGAGCTCCAAACTTTTGCTCGAAGTTCTGACGATCAGTAGTGTTTGATTTTTCATATTTTTTCTGAGAGAGTTTTGAGGAGATTTTCGGTGAACTTCGAGATTCATGTAGGATTATGCACACAAAATTCCAAAAATATTAGAGCTTGAAACCCACCAACCTCCTGCTCCAATTGGGGCAAATTCGAAATCTGTTTTTACTTTTACGAAAGTATCTTTGATGGTTTGTCTTTCTCTCTTTTCCTTTTGCTTTTGTTTTCCGAGCTAATCTGGTCCATCCAGTTTGAACTGGTCCTTTACTTCTTGTTTCTTCCAGATCTGAGCAGATCCTTCTGGTCGATCTGGTCCAAGTTCTGAGCTTCGAGATCTGAACAGGTCCTTTCAGTCCGAATCGGTCCATGTTGCATATTTATCTCGGTGTTGTTGGAGGGTCTTTCAATAGTCCAGATGCCCTTGGGTATCTAAAGGACATCCTCTACCTCCAACAGTGGCTTAAGTCTTTTCTCTTCATCATTGTTTTATCGGTGTTTGGGTTGGAGTTCTGAATGGAGCACAAAATAGTGAAAATTTGAAAAAGGCTCCATTCACTCCCCCTTCTCTGTCGCCTTCGTGAGTTCACAGACATGGATGTCATCTAATTAAGAAAATCACACACATGACAACCACCTAAATAACTAACATCACCTAAGGATTTAACAGAATCCTAACGGTTTTGGGGGCGACAGTGGTAACGAATGCAAGTAAGAGACCGAGAAAGTAAAATTAAAGTTTGGGAGGCTAAATGAGATTCGCTACAAGTTTTGAAGGCAACAGTGTAATTTTCTCTATTATTTAAGTCATAGAGCCAAGTTGACAAAAAATTTGACAATTTGTTTATTAGAGCACAAGAGCAATCATCATCATTGTTCCACCCCACCCCCCCTTTTTTTTTATGGAGGATATAGCAAATGGTAACTCGATGTTCATTAATTCGTTTATTGCAATGACAAAACGGAATTGCAGTAACAATTAATTAGTTGATGTTACCATGATTTATAGAACTTGTAACAGTTATGTTTTCATTGTTTCATTGGATTATATATACCTTTGTATTACTAATACTTTGCAATCTAGTTAAGTATGATTTTTTTGGTCATGTTTTATAGAAAAAAAGTGTCTATTTATATAATTTTTTGAGCAAACGGGTAGAGCACTGACATTTTATATAACTAGTTGAGGGCCCGTGCTTCGCGCGTGGATTGGTGATGGAGGAGGAGGCGTGGATCGGTGGGACGTAGACGGGCGGAGGTTGATGCGCTCGCGTGTGGATTGGTGGAGAGGAGAAAGTGGATCGGGATGTGGGCAGCCGTTAGATTAAATTGAATGGTTCAGATTATTTTGATGAGTCATCACTTATCACCACAATAGCCTTTTTAGGAGTAAAGATTTTATTAAATTTTATTAAATTCACCCATAGCAGACCTAACGCCCGCTCTGATACCAACTGTAACACCCCGGCTCCTCCTCGAGTCCGGAATGCTACCAAACATAACATTCATTGCATAGACAAATCAAATTCTACAAACAGTTCAAAATTTTGGCAGAGCTTTGCCTAAAAACTGGACATCCATACACAACACAAATCAATCTATCATATCCATCCATAGAGCATGCATATTAAACCAAAAAGATGATCATAACCATGTCTATCTCACACCCAACACTTAGAACCACAGCCAAGTGAAAACCTTACCACCTTTGACCTTCTCGGTAACCATAACAGCCATTACCTTACAAACAAGCCCAAAACAACATAATACTTATTTTATCACATCCCAAAAGGCACAATTCACTAAGTTTGTAGATTATTAAGTGCTCATCATAGTTAGTGTCATGACAAAAGAAGGATGCTAAGTCCGTTCCCATACATGTCGTCGTCACGGCTCACCTAAAAACATAAATAAGCAAGCGTGAGTCCACGACTCAACAAGTACATAACAAAATGAGAGACGGATAATACAAAATTAACTTTAATGATATTGATCATTTATTCAACTGTTGTAGCAAGAAAAACTCTCATGTTCATGCCATGTATGTGTTTCGTACATGTCTACATGCTCATCATATCATAAGCTTCAATCGGCAAAGCTGAGTAGTCACCCTCATATCCTCCAGGCTGATCTGGAGGGGCCTACATAGGTAGGTATTCATGTTATAGTGAGGTCGACCATCACAAATGATGTCATGATGCATAGTGCGATGCAAATGCATGAGTTCTCCATTCTTCGCATACGGTTCATTGATATCATAGCGTATCATCTCATAACGTTCTACCGTCGGTTTACAACTTAACCACATTAGCTCAATTAAAACAATATGTAGAAGAGTATTTAAAACAATCATCAATCATCCATGTCACCATATTATTATGTACTTGCCTCTTATCGAAGAAAACGGAACGACGAGAGGATGACGTCGATCCCACGACACAACCTACACATAAACATGCCAATCAACCATTCCAACGTATTCATCAAGCATCAAGCAACATCAAGTCTTAACTAAGTATTTCTAAATATATCTAAGTCATGTAAGATCCACCCTATCATGGTCATACCCTTAACCTTCTAGTTTAAGCATCAAGCTAAATTAGGCTTTAAACCTCAATTCCCTTAACTATCTTAATCCATAAGTGATTACTTCTTTTTCTTTTAACTCTAATATCATTATCATCTCACTTTTCTCATTAACTAGACAACCTAACAACAACACGGTCAAAATTTCACTGCATCCAAAATAGAACAGTAGGCTTATTAATTTGGTACATATTTTTATATTCATCGAAAGGTAATAAATAATACCACTTTCAGGAACTACGGAAAATTATCCATCTTTTCTTAGTTATGACCATAACTTGATTTGGCTTGCTACTATACCAAATCATCAAATCAAAACAGCCTCAGCGTGCAGCCATAAGCCTTTGGACAGCAGCACGAAAACGGGCATATCTCCTAAACCGTTTATTCGTTTTTTCACGTTCTTAGATGCGTTGGAAAGCTAAGAACAACACGCAACTTTCATTCAATATAGCCTAGCTCCAATTCTTAAGGAAAACCCCTCGAATTTGAGAGACAACCTGCTGCAAAAACAGTTCATCCATCTAACTTCAAAATCCACACCTAGGGTTCATGATTTCCCCCAAAAATCCATATCTAGACCTCATAAAAACCATCCATTTGCAGGAATAGAGTATGAATTTCAGAAATTGAAACTCACCCCTAAAACCCTAGCTTCTTCTTTCCTTTCTTCTCTCCTCTTCTCCTTCCTTCTTGGCTTCTTCTTCTGGTGCTGACTTCTCTGTTCCTTCTCTTTTTCACCACCCATGGTCGCCTTCTTCGCCTCCTTCTCTTTCCTTGGCCTTCTTCTTCCTTCTTGGCGTTTTAGGCGAGCAAAGCAGTGCAAGGGCAAGGGCGAGAAAGCGAAGAAGAAGACACGCAATGGCAAGCGAAGCAGCAAGCGGCAGCAGAGAGCGACGACGGTGACCGGCGACGGTGATGATGACGACGCTGCAGAGAAGCAACAGCGGCGTTGGCTATGGGTAGAAGAGAGCAACGAGCAAAAGAGATGAGGATGAGAGTCCTCATCCTTAGCTCTTAAGGATTAGGCAGGTTGGGCCGGGCTGGATTGGGCCAAAAGCCCAACACGGAGCACGGGTATTACAAATCTATACAATTAAAACAATTTAGTTGATATCAAGAAACAAAGCGTATCTAGACAAAAATACGCCTTGCATTACGGAAGGCGTACTTCCTCCAGCCGGCTGAAGGAAGGAAGTAAACCGAAGAAGACCAGTGTGGAATTGTGGATCTGTAACTGTAATGCGTTTCCACTTCTCCCCCACTCGCGATAATTAATCGATTGCACAGTTCCAATCCCCATCTCCCATCTTCCTTCCCAATCTGCATCTCCTCTTCCGACGGAATCCAGACCGGCTAACTCGGTGGCGGTGGCGGTAGCCAGACAAGGAGAGGCAATGCCGGAGGCGGAGGCCAAGATGAGGAAGGAAGAGGAGGTGGTACGGCTGGAGCGCGAGTCAGTGATACCCGTCATGAAGCCCAAGCTCATCATGAAGCTCGCCTACCTCATTGGTCTCTCTCTCCTCTTCCTCTTCGTTTACCTGTTCCATTTTGGCATTCGCTATAGGCGATGCGCGTTTCTTGGTTTTATTTCGAGAATAGCATAGTCTGACCGGTTATGCTTGTAAGAGTTGTTGGAGATAATGGTATGAGCCGATTTCAACGGCAAAGCTGTTACCTTTGCGAGAGTCTTGCCTTTTTTGAGGGAAGTCAAGATCTTGCTTTGGTTGATTCATCTTGCGCATGGAAGTGGAATGTGTAGTGTAGAGAAATCCTTGTAATCTAGTCATTGTAGTTCACTCTAGGCTTAACCAATCATGCTATGTGTTCATCTGTCTTAGCTTGTACATGTTAAAGCAAAGATACTGTTTTGGGTATATGAGATTCTGCAACTGAAAGCAAACGCTGTTATCTATGTCTTGAAGAACACCAATCCGACAGAGAAGAATTCTTGAAGCTCTGCAAGAGGGCTGAATACACTATTAGGGCTTGGTATCATCTCCAGTTTGATGATATGATGGTGAGAACTTGCACAACTTTCCGAATATCTGTCCTCCATACGTTTGCATTTATTGATTCAACTGATACTTGCAACCTTCATTAAGATCTGCCAATTTCTGGCAGTGTTTGATATCGAAGTAGATTTGATATATTCAGGCTGCTAAAATTTCACAGGAACTATTTGCTCTCTTCGACCCTGTGCACGGTGCCAAAAAACTGCAGCAGCAGAACTTTTCATCTGAGGAAATCGATACACTCGAGCAGAACTTCTTGACCTATTTCTTCCAGGTAATGGACCTGGATTGGAGCAAGTATTACTAATATGTTTAATCTCGCAGGGTGGTGGCATGTATTAATCCTACAACAGGCCCAAGCATATTCTGAAGCGTTACACAGTTTAAGTATCTCTAATTTGGGTGCAGGTGATGCAAAAAAGCAATTTTAACATAGTATCTGATGATGAGGTTGAACTTGCTCATTCTGGACAATATCTGTTGAATCTTCCCATCAAAGTTGATGAAGCAAAGGTTAATGTCCTCTTGTTACAAACAATGTCTCCTTACATAAAAATCAGTAGATTTCACTTTGTCATTGTAATTTTGTTGTTTGCTGTGCAGTTGGATAGCAAACTTTTGCCAAAGTATTTTAAAGATCACCATCATGACAACCTACCTGAGTTCTCAGATAAGGTGAGAAACCAACCGAATGCAGCACAGATGGTTTGGAAACATTTCTGTGTTGTTAGTGTAGGTCCACAAACCTGTTCTATCCTAGTGGATGTGGTCCAGTTTTCCTCAAATATTATTCATAGGCAGCTCATTATTTTACATGCAAACCTCATATAGCTGGTATAATCTCCATGCCAGTATGTAATATTTCGAAGGGGCATTGGCCTGGACCGCACTAGCAACTTTTTCTTCATGGAGAAAGTGGACATGGTCATAGGTCGCACCTGGCGATGGTTCCTAGAGAAGACAAGGTATACTATCTACCATGCATGCATTTTCCTGTGCAATTCATCTTGCTTGTCTAAAAGGCTTAACTGTTTTCATACTGGAATTTCAGACTGCAGAAGCTATTCTCAAGAAAGAAAAATGTTAGGCCAAAGACGGATTCTAAGAAGAATGATGATCTAGTTGGTGAAGAAGAGGACAAGGAGCTATATGTTGAACGTATAAGACTTGAAACAATGAAGTTGAGGTTTGTGCTGTTCTTAACCTGTCAAGCCATCACAATCCCCATACACTGCTATCCTTCTCTTATGCTCTCATATTTTCTTCTTTTCATTGTAGCCTGCGCAACTTAATTGGCAAGGTCACAATTCAAGAGCCTACATTTGAAGAGGTGATTGTCTTGTACAGGTAACACCAAAATAATTTAGGTTTGAGGTTGGAAATAAAATTTTGTGGTGTCCTGACTGTGAAATAGTTGCTTGATTCCTTTGAACTACCATGTCAGAACTGATTTCTCATGGTATGTGTTTTCCTTCAGGAGGAAAAGCCCAAAGGTCCAAAATGATAGAGCAATACATGTAAAACACTTCAAAAATATTCCAATGGCAGATATGGAGTTGGTTCTGGTTAGTTCTGGAAGCTACATTGTCTAAAGAAATGTGTAGTCAAATACAAATTTATTTCTTTAACTGGATTTAAGCTGAAGACATTACGATTTTTGCAGCCCGAGAAGAAAAACCCAAGCCTCACACCAATGGACTGGGTTCAGTTTATCGTTTCTGTTGTTATTGGGCTTGTAAGTGGAGTGTAACTAGTTCCATTGATTGTGCTGTGGTTGATCACCTAGTGATTATTTTTCTCAAGTTGCACAGGTTACACTTATCAGTTCACTCGAAATGCCTAAAGCTGATTTCTGGGTTGTGATTGCCATCCTTTCTGCTCTTGCCGGATATTGTGCCAAGATCTATTTCTCGTGAGTGTGATGCTCAATTTTTTATAGGGTATTCACTCTTTCAGTAAATTGTATTATATTTAGACAATAGAATAGGGAGGAATTTTTTTCTCTTGGCCTACTAGAATTGCCACAAAACGCCTTCATAAAACGCATTTTTACTTCCCTGCTTTCTTCATCCCTTGTTAATTAGTATGATATTGTATTTTCCTTATTGGTTTTGTTGGATGCTCTGGTAAATAGGTTACCTTTCATGCAGGTTTCAACAGAACATGGCAACCTACCAAAACCTAATTACTCAATCAATGTATGATAAACAACTAGATAGCGGGAAAGGCACACTTCTGCACCTCTGTGATGATGTGATTCAACAGGAAGTAGGTCTACACATGTGCTTTCTTCAGAATCAGCAAAGAGAAGCTTGTGTTCAGAGGAGTTTCAGCTCACAATTTACTTCTATCTTTGTGGTTTCTGATATTCAGGTCAAGGAGGTCATAATTTCCTACTATATTTTGATGGAAAATGGAAAGGCTACTGCTGAGGTGTATTTTATTTTTTGTTATTATTTAGAAAGTCTATGTTTTGTTCATGAAGTTGTTTTTATGTTGAGTTAAAATATTCTTTGTTCTCCAATATGCTAGGATCTTGACTTGCAATGTGAAGAGTTAATTCAGGAAGAATTTGGCTTGCAATGCAATTTTGAGGTGATGGATGCTGTTCAAAAGTTAGAGAGGCTTGGTATTGTTACAAGAGTGAGTTCATACATCCCTTTTTCATATTGTTGCTTTGCCAGATCATAGGAAAAGTTTCTTAGTTCTTACAAAAAATAATGTGCAGAATCCAAAAGATTTGGCAAAACACAATGCACATAATCCAAAAGTTTTTGAATAGAAGTATTATCATACTGTTACTGGATCTGCCTCTATCTTTATTGTGATAGTAAAGTCAATTATGCATTCAGGATTCTATTGGGAGAATCTGTTGCCTTCCTCTAAAGCGTGCCAATGAGATCATTGGTGCTACTACGGAAGAGCTGGTTTTGAAAGCCAGACAAGGCTAGTAACCTCAATTTGAACCAGGTAATCTTTTTTGCAATCTCTAGGCTGTTGGCAATATAATGTTTCTGGAATATACTGCAAGAAATCCTGACAATGAATTCTTGCATTTTTAGGGAAGTAAATACATCCTGGCTGAAACGGAATTGTTCTCAGTGGAAATTGAGGAGAGGTTTCTGTTGTGATTTTGTTATAGGATCTGCTGTATTATGGAATGTTTTTAAAGTTTGTTGTAAGAATACAAGTTTCTTTTTACAACATATGTTGAAAGAGGTTCAAGAACTGCTGTCTTGTTAACCCATTGATTCAATTAATGAAGAAAAAGAAATGCCCTGCTGACACAAGGTACAAGAGTGAAGTATGACGTGTTAGCAATGTTGTGAAGCAGTGAAGCAGTGAAGCTGCCCATGGTTTACTGTGGTGCACCTAGTGGGTCACTGACCCTGGGCTGCTGAATCTGTCTCTGCTCTTACAGCCTATGTCCACATGCTGCAGACTTGCAGTTGTCCTTTCCTTTTCCTTTTCCTGATGTGCAAACAGAAAGCTCTGCACCTCCTAACAATTTAGGATGCAGTAATGTAGCATGTAACATGCAGTTTATTAGCCACAGAAATTACCATTTCACCAGCTCCAGGCTGAGTTTCCGTGAGCTATTACTACAGTAGTTTGATGATATATATTCCTTTCCAGGCATAAAGAAAAAGAGGCAAACGAGTAGCAATATTTATGGACGGTACATGTCCACTTCCATTATCCACCTTTTCTTGTCTGCTTGCAGCAAAGTTTAAGTGCAGCAGCTGCGAGCGCGGGGGTGGAGAAGAGGGCAGAGCTGGAGTGAGATAATGAGCAGCAGCAGCGTAGTGTCCGCCATTTCTGCATCACCATCTGCAGCCACCACTTCTCGTCCTCGCCATGATGCAGCGAAGAAGCTAAAGATAAAGGCGAAGCCACAGCAGCTGCTGCTGCAGCTGCAGCTTGCTGGCTACTGGGAGAGCAGCTGCAGCGGCAGAGGCAGGGCAGTGGTGGCGAGGGCCGGCCCCGGCCCGCTGACGGAGATAGAGCCGGACCTGCAGGAGGACCCCATCGACAAGTGGCGCACCAACGGCGTCAGCCCGGTCTGTGCCTCGCCTTCTCGTTTGCTTCAGAATATGTCGAAATTTTTCGGTTTTTAGAGGCATTTTCCTTGGTTTCTTGATGCTGTGTGATGACACTGGAAAGAAGCTGATTTGCAGGAGGACTTTGAATATGGAGTGTATGATTTCCACCACACCTACTATGAAACCCAAGGTCTAATCTTAGCTCCCTTATCCTCTACATGATAGTTATCATGTGTAGAAGAGAGAGGCTTAGTTTGCTCAGCTAAAGCTGAACTGTTTCTGATGTGATTTTGTGAAACAAATCATCGGACTGAAGACAAGAAGGGCTTCTGGGAGGATGTCTCCGAGTGGTACCAAGAAGCTGAGCCTCCTCAGGGATTTCAAGGTGCACTAGCCTTTTACTGTCTTGGAATAGTGTATATGTTATGAAATCTCTTTCGGATACCACAGTACCACATACCATAATAGACTATCCTTGAAACAAGCTTGCTCATTGGCATCAGTGGCAATCTCTTGTAGCTCTCATCTCCTGGTTATTTCCTCCTGCAATCATCCTTGGCATGGCTTTCAATGTACCGGTACGGATTGAATAGTTCCATCAAGCTTTTCCTCATGAATCATCTGTCTTGAGTTCACTGAATGGAGATATATACATGTCTTGTGCCACTAGGGGGAGTACCTTTACATTGGAGCAGCTCTCTTCATCATTGTGTTCTGCATCATTGAGATGGGCAAGCCGGACAAACCACACAACTTTGAGCCAGAGATCTACATGATGGAGAGGTCGGCTCGAGACAAGCTCATCGCGGACTACAACTCAATGGACATCTGGGACTTCAACGAGAAGTACGGCGAGCTCTGGGACTTCACTGTCAGCAGAGACGAGATTGTGAAATCATAGATGCCACTCAGAACAATGGGATGCCACATTGGCTTGATGCAGGTGCAAACCAGTTCAGATAATATACATGTATGACTATCCGAGGAAAGCAAGGATGGCATAACTGCAAGAAAAGGCTCTTCGAATGCAGAAGTCAGAATAGGAAGGATGTATGTATGGATCATTTCATGCATTGCAAGGCTTGCTTTCTATGATTTTGTCATGTCTGACAGTCTGAGGTTCTCTGCCCTGTAAAAACTTAGAGCTGATAAATCTGTTTCATATATGTATGTAACACCTCTTAAATTACTCTGAACAAATAATGGAATAGGTAGCACCTTGTTCCTTAAACGCCCTGCATCTGCATGGTTATTTCATCTTTGCCCAATATTTTGAGAAAATACTATGCAGGGCTAATGCAATAGAAATACAGTTCCTGCCAGTTCGGCACCACCTTCCCAGTCTTATAAATATCTAACAAAAAGAAATGTCATTCTTTCTTGTACAAGATGAAAACCTATGGCAAAAAAGGGAAAGGGAAACCAGCAATGTGGGGGAAAACAAAGAAAGGAAAACCTCACAGCTGTTCCTTTTTTGTACACTTGAGTTACAGCTGATGAGCTGACTCACTATGAAAAGACAATGGAGGGGGCTAAAAACTGAAAGAGAACAGCTAACCTACAGCCCCGGTAAGAGGAAACTAGCTTAGCTGTACTGTGAATGCTACACGTTCCATTCTTCTTCATCTTGATGTTGTGAAGAGCTGACTGCCTAGAGTCACAGTTGGGGTGCCTTCTGTCATGACGGTTGTCAGCCTGATCTCCTGCTCGCGTATCCGGTGTATCTCAGCCTCCACCAAGCTCATCGATGGACGATGCTCGCTCAGTGGATTCACGCACCATGATGTCAAGCGCAACAGTTCCTTCATTCCTTCTGACGTAAATCCACTAGTCATTCTGCTATCGGCGATTGCAGAGACATCGCTTGATTCCTGAAAGTTCTGTACCTGCATATCAGGCATCAGCAGATACAAGGTAAGGAAAATCTCAAAAAAAGAAAGGAAAAGGGATTAAAAAAAAAGTAAGCAAACTACAACTCTAGAACTGATATGAAGAGGGGTTATATCTTATATGTTTTTTTGGTGAAATGGATAGGAACCAGATTGTTGGTATTTACCCATTGAATGATGCTTTGATCAGACACAGCTCTCCTTCCACTGACCAACTCCACAAGGAACACACCAAAACTGTATACATCGCTCTGTATGGAAAAACTTATGGATTCCTTCACTCTGGTCATGCAACCAAAATTTCCATCAAACTCAGGCATTGGATGACGATAATTGGTGCTAGTGCAAGTAACACACTGAAAGCATATTCTGCTAACCACTGATAGGGTCAATGAATGTAAGAAATTCAAGAAAGCAGATAAGTGCCTCAGTAGTTACCGAGGATCAATAAAAGGATCGTTAGATGTTCTTGAAGATGGGCCTGCACCACCTAGTCGATCAAGCAGGCCTCGAATGCCAGCATCCGCAACTTTTGGTATGAAATCCTCATCCACCAGGACATTAGCCGTTTTGAAGTTCATATGGACAGCAGGAGGGGTCATAGAATGCAGGTGAGTTAGGCCTGAGTAACAGAAAAGATTATCATTTTAGGATTGCTTTCGTAGTTTTCTGCAAAATGAGGCAGGAGATCCATTCTTCTATGATGGATATATATTTATGAAAAAAAACTTCTGCCAGTTATGGACAATGTAGAATTGGTGTCAATGTCACACCCCCTGGCCCACCACCGGGGGAGAATTGGAGTTGGCGTCAATGTGAAGACTAACCTTTAGCAGTTCCATGAGCAACAGAGAGTCTCTGCTTGAATTCTAGCCTTACACCTAGAGCATGACTGTTACCTTCAGAATTACAGAAGAGTCAGTTACCACCTTTGATTCGCTTCTTGTACAGAATAATAATAGGAAACACATAACGCGTAATCACCATCTAAATGTGCAGAAACACTGCCATTTGGAACATACTCATAAACAAGCATTTGCATGCCATTCTCCTGGCAATACCCCAGAAGGTTTACAAGGTTACGATGACGGATAGATGATAGATAATTAACCTGAGAAGAAAAGGGCACCAAAATGAGTTCAAGGATGATATATTGTAAATATGTGATGAAAATCATTTTAATTTCTTCGATAGATAAAATGGCCTTTTACTCTTTCCTCTTGCTTGAGTACAACACAACACATTCTGTCAATGAAGCATCAGACACTGCTAAGAATCTGTGGATGAGTGGGAAGCTTTTGGCACCTCTTGAATAAATTCCTGGCTAGGAGGAGAATGCCGCCTTTTAACAGCTACAATTGTGCCATCCTGGAGCAAACCCTTGTATACCTCTCCGAACATTCCATGTCCAATAAGATTCAAATTGTTGAAGTTTTTTGTAGCTGCACTTAGTTCCTCCAGAGTCAGACATCTCGCTCCTTGCAGCTCTGATATATAGAAAGGCAGTTTGTCGAGATAAAAAGACAATGAAGCAAATATTGAAAAATGTAGAAATTTGGGGTCTGTTAAAAAGTAATTTAAGCAGTACCTGGTAGAGCTGGACCTGATGAGCTACTCTCTGAAGAGTCTGAAGTTCTTCTACGGTGCCGTAGGCAAAGTACTATAAGAAGTATCACAATCCCTGTTAATGCCAAGCCTCCTGCAGCACCTCCAAGAGCTGCTGCAAGAATTGCTGACATCTAGTATGAAATCCCTTCCTTCGGAATAGGGTAGTAATTTTTGTAGTAGTGGTGATGAAGTTTGCAGCAGTAGATATATAGCCTGAAGAGTAGTACATTAAATTTATCTGAATTTAGCATAGAATTTATAAGAACAAGAGCATACAGATTGCTGAACCAAAAGTGCAATGTTACACGATCTAAATAGTTTCAGAATACAATATAACATCTGCACCATGCATGTATGGTTTTATTGAAACAGCACATGTCATATTTAATGTCCTAAAAGAGGATGGGAGAAAATGTTGCACGGCTACTCGGCTAGTACGTCAATTAATCTTGGATAAATTTACTTGTTCTGTTGATTAAACATGTTTAACTCTTATAAACAGTGGTAAATAGTGTTTAAAAAAAGCAGTGGTAAAGTAGGAAAGCATATTCCTATTATGACATCAGCAATATGGACCAAACCATTATTAATGCATAAATCCAGAGAAGGAAAACTGTATTATGAACTCGAAGAACGCAAATTTGTCGGACATTCGAAATTGAATATTATGTGGCAAGATGATCCGTTTCTTTAGCTTTTTCCCTTTTTTTTCCTATATAACGTGCCACCCCTTTATTCAAAAATTTCGCGCCATAAATGGATTTAGAGAAATCATAGCTAGACTACAAAAATTCCCATGGTATTCAAGGAGCCTTGCAAATGCAATAATTTGTTGTCGATATCTATTGGGCTGGCAACACAACTACATGATTATATGCACACAAAAAAATTGATCATATGGATGCTGTTCCACTAAATAAAGAAGATATGAATAAGCTGCAATGTAAATGCAAAACACGAAATTCTTCTGCTAGAACCATTGGCATCTTCAAGCTGCAGATATATGTGTTGGTTTGATTTGTGTAAGAAGCAATCTCACAAATCTACCATTTCTGTGATCTAGTGGCATTGGCTTGCTTGAAAAACAATGTTGCATTGGAGTTATGGGCTAAGTCACCGGCAAACAAGATCACGATTAACAGATAGGAAAGTGTTAATCGATACATGCTAATAAAGAAGTTTTTTTTTCTGAACTGAATGCTATATATAAGAACAAATACAAATGCAGGATGATCCATATCCAATAACCTATGATCAACAAAAATAAAACAAAAACAAATGCAGGATGATCCATATCCATTAGTGCTCCTGGTCAATGTTTGAATGCAGGTAATCTGAAAATTCGCATCATTCAAACTCTCATCTCAGAAATGTACAACAATTTTGCTCAAAAAGAAATGTACAACAATTCCACCGGATTTCGGTCCAAGAAAGCCCAGGATGATTCAAAGATGAAAACTTTGGTGAAATGCCACAATTTTGAGATTATCCAAACCCATACCATACCTGGAGATTTTCTGGGTCTCCTGGCGTCATTTCCATCCAAGCACA
Source organism: Olyra latifolia (assembly GCA_036346145.1). Lineage (NCBI taxonomy): Eukaryota > Viridiplantae > Streptophyta > Magnoliopsida > Poales > Poaceae > Olyra > Olyra latifolia. The sequence goes on along the minus strand of CM070523.1, from coordinate 3,196,765 downwards.
ACAGCAGCATCAAATGCAGAAGCCATGATGCAGACGGTAACTTGTTCGTACCAATTCTCAACCTTGCCTCCCTCTTCTCTCTTCTTCCTCCTCCACTTGCTCCTGTAATCACAGAGGAAACAAAAGCTGAGCACAGACTCCTCACACCACCTACTTGGTTCAGGGAAGCTGCAAAGGAAGAAATCAAACCAATCAAGAAATTCAAGAAAACAGGCAAATTATGGAAGAAACATGTAGGAGCTAGCAAGAATCCATTGAATGAAAAGGTAAGAGAAGCAGCAAGCAGGAAAGAAACCTCTACCTCCTCCTCCTCAGGTGGGTCTATCTCTGTACTGTCAATTGTTTGTGAGTGAGAATAGTGGGGAGGTTTGGGGGAAGAAGGAAGGGAAGAGCCCACATGAAAGCGAACACCAGTGGAAAGGAAACCAGCAAGCAAGTATATATAATGGTTGGGTTGAGCTGTAGGCATCAGGGGCAAGCAGATGTGCTTAAAAATGTGAGCTTTGCGTTGTTCTTGCAGGTAAAAACAGCCCAAAAAACTTAACCCCGTTATACGAGCTTAATTTAGTCTTTGGACCTTTGCAGTCTGAAGTAGTATATGAACTTTAAATTGGTGGATCTCCCAATGATTGCCCCAAAGGTGACAATTCGTTGGGATTGCGACACTGCGCCGACGCAGCAATTCTTTCCCTCCCAATATATTTTATGAGCAAACTTTCCCCGCAATATTTTACTCCTCAATTCATTTCACCCATATCCATATCATCAAATTATTATATCCTCCTATGAATCTTTCCCGCATTGCTTCTTTCACTGTTCTATCAAACTAATCAAAAACGAGGGAATATCAAAGAAAGGGGTGAGATGGAAAAGGAGGAGCCAGTCTAATGATTGCTGGGAAAGAGAAGAGCGTGATGGGGGCTGAACAAGCTGGAAGACAGACAGACAGGAGCTGCTCGTCAGATAAAAAAGACTGCTCTGCTCTCTCTGTGTTTTTTTCCCCTTCCATTATTTGTTTTCTTTGTGCTGAATTTTCCCCTTCTGATACTGATAGGGCTGTAAAGTTGGGGAAGCATGGAGCACATGAGCAGAGGAGTTGTCAGTTAGTCCCAGATTAGAAGGTTAAAAACTTATCTCTACTTCTAAAAAGACTGTTGTGGTGATGAGTGATGGCTCATCAAAACAATTTGAACCATTCAATTTAATCTAACGGCTGTCCATACTCTGATCCGTGTCCTCTCCACCAATCCACACGCGAGCGCGTCGACCCCTGCTCGTCTACATCCCACCGATCCACACCTCCTCCTCCTCCTCCACCAATCCACACGCGAAGCACGGGCCCTCAACTAGTTTTGGAAAAAAGCTGATCTTTTTCTGTTGCTAATGCTGCCTGTGCTCCACACACATATACTGTGCTTACATCCAAAGAAGATGGAAACAAAATACAGATCGCTGGTTATCTTCCATGGCTGTGGCGTTTTGCTAGGTGTCCAGAGTGAGTATGAGCTGTGTCGTGTGCATTCCGTTCATAGGCATGAGCTGTGTGCGTCATACGTTTACCATCGCGTTACTTTGGTGGCCAAATGTCCGTTACTAGGTTTTTCTTTACTGCTAGTAAGATTTCAATTACTATTACTTTGATGCTAATTTTTACAGGACTTATCACATGTATGGTGAGAATATTCGGTTATCACCCAGTTCAAACACGCTGGTTTTTGCTAGCTATGAATTACCCATTTTTCCTCAAGTCCAAGTCGATTTTTTTTTGTTTCTCATTAAGGATTTGTATGAATAACTAGATGTTGGTTCGGTATGTGTAAAACAATTGCTGCGTTGTATTATGGAAGGAATATATATAGAAAAGTGACTTATGTGTACAACATTCCAATCATTTTACGAATAGACAACCCCTTTAGCGTGTGTTTTTCACACGATCCCATTGAGACCATATTTGACGCAAAAGATATGTATTCCCTCTTAGAATCGGTGAGAACTTATATATACCAGTCCCACATCCCACATATTTTTAAATATTTTGAGATTTTTAGAAAGGTCGATGTAATTATAACTAGGCGCTGCCTTCGCCCCTAGGAGTAGTAGTCTCCACTCCTGGGGACGGCAGTGTAGGAGTCGCCGGATGCTAGATCCAACCGTGCGGAGTGCGGAGGCCTTGCAGGACGTATAGGCTAGGGAAGCTGAATCTAGCCACCTCCTTGCGTAGGGCAAGTTTAGGACAAATCGACAATGAGTTAGTGACATGTGGTGGGCAGGCTGCTGCTAGGGATGGCTAGGCGACGCTGGGTCTGGCCAAGTTGGCGGAGAAAGTCAAATCTGGATGGTGATGACACAAGGAACCTCGAGGAGGCCAAAGATGCGTAGATCGACGACGGCGCCAACCGCTAGCCCGGAATAGGCACGACTCTGCAGCGATGCTCCTCACAAGCAACTCGTGGAGGTCAACGGCTCAAGGGCACTAACTCTAGAGGGTGGTCAGAACCGGGTGGATTTGGCGGGAGTAGGCCGGAACGGCGAAATAACACTGGCGTGAGCTCAGGGAATCCCGAGGAATTCACGATCAAAGCTCAGGAGGCTGAATCCGTCCTCAGTCGGTGTCTCGGTGATGACGGTGGCAGGAAGCCCTCGGGAGAGGTTGTGGCACGACGACCGGAGGGGCCTCGAAGTCGGTCACAGCGGGAGGTAAAGGATGTAGCACTTGAGCACGTCGCACAATGCTAGGTTGAAATCCTAGACGGCGGAGCGAAGCTTGGGGATGGCTAGTGGTGTCGGAGGAGCCCAAGCAATGACCAGCTCGTGCCAGCGAAATCCAAAGGTGCCTAAAGGAGATGCGGCAACAACGTGTGTAAACAGATCATGGGGGACGGACTGATAGCTAGAATGACATGGTTGTTAGGCTAGTAAGACCATCTCTAGTGTAGGTGCATGTCGATGGTAGCACGGTGACCGGATTGGCAATGACAGCGAAGACGTGTGTGACCAGGTTTCGGGAGTCGGACGAAGCTCGTGGGCAGCGTGGAGAGATTGTTGCCGTCGATACGTTCTATGGTGGAAAAGGTGCTTGGCAGCTATCTCTGACCATTTTGGTGGTTGGCAGCCGTCCCAAGGCATGTTGATTAGCTTAGTGGTGTGAAGCGAGTTTAGCGATTGGACATGTTTGCTTGTGTTGAAGGTCTTGGAGTTGTTCTTCTTAGGTCGAGCAGGAGCTTGGAGGGTGTTTCCACGCCTGGGTGCTTTGGTGTGGTGTTTGTGTTGGGGATAGTGGCTAGGCTAGCTATCCGCGGGATGACTTTTCTCATAGGATAGGGGTGTAACGCCATGGTTGTTCGTACAAGACGATATATATTCTTTGGTTTTTGTTGAGATCCTAGCCTTTTTGGTTAGATCATTTCTCTGTGGGTTGAAGCCTACTTGTGGTTGTGCCGTGTTATATATTATTTTCTCTTCTTTAATAAAATGGTGGAGCTCATGCGGTACCGCAAAAAAAAAACGTGTTGAACGAAGTAACTTATACCTAGTAAAATTTTGATCACCTTACAAATAAAAGGTCCTCTTAAGCGAGTGTTTTTCACACCGTTTTAGAGCCACATTTTACACAAAAGCCACGTGTTCCCTTGTTTGCACCATAGAGAGCCCATATCAGCTCCTACATTCCATTTAATTACCGAAAGGTTATTTGGATTGCCGGATTTGTCCATCCCTTTGCTACTGCATATTAATGGCAAAGTGTTTGTTGAATTGTTGCTACCTGTATGGGGACAGGGCCACAGGGTAGAGTGTCAAGCATGAAAAGACAATTTCTTTCTATTGTTTATTTTCAATTGTTTTGGAAATGAGCAAGAAGACAATCTAGATGTTGGATTTGCATCACTCACCAGTGCTCACTACCAACAAACACCATCCTCAAATAAGATGACAAGAGAGTCTGTTAGTCTGTCGTGTCAATCTCTTTATTGTGTTTTATCGTGTGATACAACCCAATTTATCCTGATAATTCTTTGTTTCGGTTTCTGGTTGTGTTGCAACATGGATGGCTGATAGGCAGCTCCCATACTGATCCTTCTTCTGACAGACAACTAAAGCGAATGGAAGATGCCAAGGAAGAAGAGGCAGAGGAAAGAAAGGGATGGCTGTTGATTATGTCGTATACTCGTATCAAGATCACAAGATGAGAATTGAAAGGGGGTCCTGCTGCGTGCAGTGACGCCGTTCCTACCGGAAAAACAAAGCTCTCAGACTTGTTTGGACAGATGGAAGGAAGAGGGAGATACATAGCACACAGGGACCTCCGTTTCCCCATCACGCCACCACTTCTCCCAGTGATTGTTCTAAAAAACACACACACTTTTGTTTGGTTCTTTTCAGCCTTTCGATTCATAATTATTAGAGGGATGATTAAATACACAAGCTGATGTGATGTGGTGTTAATTTACAATCTTTCTGCTCTGAACAATGAGATTTATGCGCATATATAGCTTGCATCAAGGCTTCTTTTAGGGTGGTTGGTCAGTTGTTGGTGGCAATTTTTTGGACTGTTCATGACTTTGCTTCCTGGACCTGCAGTGTCGAGCCAGGGAAAGCTTATCTGCAACGATCAGCAGCAGCTTCTTGTTGCTAGTGTGTGTGTGCGCGCGCGCGCAGGTGCAGTGGCGAGTGCAGCACAGCTGTTGAGTGTATCTTCACGATGCCACCGTGTGTTGTAGCTTACAGCTATCTTCGACCACATCCGGTTGGCATTTCGTCGTGAGAGCACAAGGGGAGGCTAGAATACTTGTGAGCAGTGTAGTGCCTCGTGATGAGCCGTTTGCAAATAGAAAAATATTAGACAGAGAAATAGCGCATGCACTTGTTGCCTGCATACAATTTTCAGGTTTCGAAGATACGTCAGTCATGCCAATCTCCAGCAGGCACTCTCTCTAGTCTCCTGTCTGCATACATACATATATGAGTTTTTTTACGGTCGTTGAGGAGGTACCAGAACATACCACAATTTCTAATGTAAATTGTGATATCTCCCGGTATCTCCTCAGTATTAAGGTACCAGGAGGTATCATAAATTAACACTAGAAATTATGATACCTCCCGATACCTTCTCAAGGACTGCAAAAAAATCTCTACATATATATAAGCATGCATTTCTTGCATGCACACATGAAAAACCTCGTCAGGTTTAGAAGAGGGGTGTGGATGCCATGCCTGACTCCAGTGCTTTGCGCCCTCATATCTGTTATCCTTAATTGCAAAGAGCTGTTTTTTTTTGTCCCTGAACTATGGTAGTCGATTCTTTTTGGTCCTTAAAACCGTAATATCGGATAAAGGTTGTCTCTCAACTGTGAAAATTATTCATCAATGGTCTTTCGACCGGATCAACTAGAGTTACCTACCAGTCGAACATGACATAAGTGTTATATGTGTTTTTAGTAAAAATATTTCACAAAATTCAAATTGAATTGTATATTTGAGCTCCTAATAGTTTTACAAGCTCATAAGAAAATTTCCCGTTCGTCACCACCACGTTGCATTAGTTTTTTTTAAAATTTTCTAGTAGTACTAAAACTAGGATAAAATGCTAAAAAATTGTGTAAAATTCAGAAAAAAAAATATGTGCAAAACTTTTGTGAGATTTGATAATAATAAGAAACTTATGCATATAGTTTAATTTGTATTTTAGAATATTTTTATGTAGAAGTACGTGTAACACTTCGGTTAAAACACATTTGATCGGTCAAACTATCACTGACTCGGTCAACGGACCATCAATGAACGGTTTTTACAATTAAGCGAACAATTCTACCCAATATTATAGTTTAGGGACCTAAACGTGTCAATGCTCATGCTTGAGGAAGTAAAAATAGACGTTTTCCCTTCTTAATTCAAAGTTAAATACTCTAGTTTGTAGCGAGTCGATTTAAAAAAAGTACTTCCAAGGAATAAATTTAACAGAAGGAAATTCAATTATTATTTTTAAATAAAGTTGAGCAATGTATGGCAAAGTCAGCATATCTAGTCAATTACTTTAAAGGAGTAACACATAATTTCTGACTTTATCTTAAATCTGGGTACACATTAGGATTCAAAAATCAACTGAAACCATAAGTTCTAATGGTTTTCTTCGTGTCGGTCCCACAAAATAGGTTTTGAATGCTAGAGTACTCTTCGTGTCAATCCCACCTATCACATTCTAATGTTCTATTCGTTTTTTTGGGGTGAAATGTAGTTATGTGCGATTCTCACTTTGTTTCAGAAATATGGATCTTAATTCATTTTTGAGAGTGTTGCGCATTTATCTTACAAATTTATCATTTATAAATTGGTATTTAAGGGTGTATGTACCGAAGATATCAAATACAATTTTATCATTTATAAATTCAACGTTAGAAATATTAATAAATAATAACCACATAAACCACCTAGTAAATTCTAAAATAATTTTTTTAGGTAGGGTGTGCAAGGACAACTAAGAGATAACAAATTCCCAAATTAGGACATAGAAACATTGACAAATCTTCTGAAGTAGTATCTAAAATATGTCTGATTTATTTACACACCGGGCCTTCATTTGATCAGTAATATAGGACCATGTTTGATTGATTTGCGCACGCCATCTGATCTCCAATATAGGACCACGTTTGATTTATTCACACACAACCGTTCATTTGATAACTAATAAGGAGTTTGGAAACTATGATGAGATTTTTTTTTGTACTAAATATGATGGTGCACTGGAGCATACCTCCTTAGGATATAAATATTAGCAAATGGATACGAATTATCCATATTATTCAACTATCGGGTTGTTAGGTTATAATTATGAGAAAATTTCTTCTATGTCACTGCAGAATTTCCCAAATCCAAAACTACCATCACCAAAGGATCTCATCTATCCATGACATGGCATTTGCGAGCTGTTCCCTTCTTTGCCATTGATAAAAAGTTGTCTTTTTTGTTTAAAATATATAAACATTTCTAAAATCCTAGAAAAAATCATAGTGCTGCCAATACTTCCAATCTGGATTTTTTGGGTATTTTTACGATTAAATTTTGGTGTTAAAAATATTGATTATCGTTTATACATTGTTTTGGTAACATATTTGTTAGGATATAAATATTGTACAGATTTTCCCATACAATTAACATATTCTATGCGATTCATATTCAAATTCACATAAAAATATGGACGTGAACATAAATTTACCCAACCTATTTTTATCTATATTCAAATTTGATGAAGAAATATACATATTTTAGTGCAACACTACATATTAGTTGGGCAAGTTTTTACAATTTTGTGCAAAAATCATGTTCCTTCAAGGAAGCAGGATAAAGCTCCATTACTATTTTACCATTATATATGGTATGAGCATATCCGGCCGTGCAGTTGTGACATTTGATCATATTCGTATTCAAGCTAATTCAAATTCAAATCCAAATATGTTTTTGTTTTAAAAAGGATAACGGATACGAATATTTCGCTATTCAATCTCTATACTTGAAACGGTGTACGAGAATGTGATGCCCAATGGGATCGATGATGCTAACTAGTACTGCTCCACATTCCATTCCCATTACAGAAGTTCAAATAATAAAAGGCAGACGTACCTGGCATCCAAAGGGAGATGCGATTCAATCATATTAAGGACAGCTCAAAAGATAATGGCGTTCCAAGCAGGTAGTCAAGATAGTACGGTCAGGTACCGTGCTGGCACCGGTGTCAAGCGATTCGGTGCTCTTTGGATCAACCCATATGATTTATTAGTACCTCATTAATATATAAACATAAAAGTCTATCATTACAAACAAACTAAAAACTAGTATTTTGAGCTCACAATGACCCAACGACCCAATGATACTTTTTCCTAAATCCGCTAATGAGTACGGTCCACGATGATTATGGCTGATCGATCCATATATGATGGCTTTGCTGATGCCCGCTGTTCATTCTCTTTTGATGTCACGGACAGACTGGGATTCGAGGCTTTGTTTTGGCCAAACCGCTGCAGAGGTTGTGGCCTTGGTGACACCTAGCCGAAGGTACTTAAAAGCTTCAAGTTATGGAAGATGGTGGGGGGCCCAATGCTGTGCACTTATTAGCACACAGCATCCATCATTTTGTTTATGTAGATCAAATCATCCATCATTCGTTGGTATATATTTTTAGATCATGGAACTCATGGGAAGATGGAACAGGTATATTTGCTAATCCGGTCAAATCGACATGGTCACTGTATAATTGGGCAAGGATATCACACAAAAAAGGGGGAAAAAAAAGAATCCATGTTGAAAGTACATTCGATCCGGTCGGTAGTAGTTTGGCAAGGAAAACACTCAAAAAGAAGAGGGGAAAAAACATGTTGTTGAGAGTGGGATTTGAACCCACGCCCTTTCGGACCAGAACCTTAATCTGGCGCCTTAGACCAACTCGGCCATCTCAACTTGATGCTGCACTACACGCGTAAAGTATTTAATAGTTTGTAACAAATGTTACAGCGCGAGGAATCGATCTGCCGGAGTCCGAGGGTCCCCTAGCCAATAAATTTTCTTGGCAGCCGACCATCCACACCCGCAGATCCACCAGCAGCACCAACCATACCGATGGAATTCATCAGCTATCCAGACAAGCCAAACGAAACGGACACAGCCCTCCCCTCGCTCGGTCGAGGTACTCTGATTCCGAATGAATCAAGGCAATACACAACTTGGAGCTCTACATCTCAACGAGCTTAATGGCAGGCTCACTCATGCATGTCCTGGCCCCCCTGCACCTGGCAATGGGCCTGCCCTAACATTCCTTTGCTGTAGCTCTAGCTCTAGCTAGCTAGCCATTACTGCGAATACGCCTTCGTCTCGACATGTCTCGCCTGGCACCCTTGGCCCAGGTTGACTAGCACACCCATGCTGAGCTGCATCTGCATTGGCTTGGCACTGACCTCACAGCGAGCTCAGTTCATGAGCCCTATGCTAGCTGAAGCTGACCTGCGTCTGCGCTGGGTAGGGGTGAAAACGGTCCGGATCCAGATCAGATAGTGGTCATCTCGTATCCGTGCCATATTTTTTTTACCGGATCCGGATGGTCTGAGTCCGGATAGCGTCGGATCCGGATACGGATCCGGGTCGGAACAGGTCGGATACCGGGTATTACTATATTTTCTTAGTTGGTCGGGAATAAAATAGACATAGGTTATTCTCGATATTATCTATCCACAACATGTAACATGTCATATACACAATGATATTCCCATGAATAGCGAGCTCATGCATGCAGGAATGTATAGGTCAAAAATGGCACATATTATTAATACAAGTAACCATTCAAAGAAAAATAGTTAGGTTGAATTATGATCCGGGTACCCGCATACTTATAACTGGATATTTTCCACGGGTACCAGGATTTGTCGGATATCTCTTATCCCATATCCGGATTAATTACCTATATAATAATCCGGATCCGGATTTTGTTCGGATAGAAAAATGACTACCATATGCGATAAAATCCGGATACGGATCCAGATATTATCCGGACCACTTTCATCCCTAGCACTGGCACAGACCTCACAGCGAGCTCAGTTCATCAACCCTATGCGAATTCGGAGCTACAGATGCTACCATATCAGTGTACATTTGTTTCCAACTCAACTCGACACACACACGGGCACACGTACGTCTTGCTGCCTAAGCATTGCATGCAACAGCCATGCTAGGGAGATGCAGGGGATTGACGAGATGAAATCCCCATCCTTTCTCGATCAAGAAGCAAGGTGCAGTTCGGTGGTTAATTAAGGCCCCCAGCAGCTTATCCGAAAGCGACACGGAAAATGCAAGAGAGCACTGGCATCTACCACAAGAAAGCGGTCGACTCAGAACACACGTCAGTGCATGCCAACCCCAGCTAACATCAAACTGATCAGCACATCCAAATCTAGGCTACGTAACAATCCACTTACAGGATGCAAGTCCAAGTGCAGTTCCATTACAGGATGCAAGCACAGCATGTGCAGGCAGCAGTAAGAGGCAGGCAGGCAGCGGCTGACGTAGAAATAAAACTAGATGCCTTCGACAGCAACGTCGCCCTGGTTCACTTCTCTCTACAGTCTACACTTCACAGAACGGATGGCGCCCACAGAGGCATGGCGCATTCAAGACCAGCTAGGCAGCATCATCCTGTCTTGTTTTCCGGCCGGCATGGCCTTATAGCTCCAGATTTTTCAGGGCTGACCGGTTTAATGCACCATACATGCATATGGCCACGTCCATGTCCATCTATATGTAGGGGATAAGATAAATTGACCTATGTCTTCCCATATGCTTTCAGCCTGTTTCTCTCCGAGAACAAGGTTTTTGTCCTTAGCTAAGGAGTTTCTCGGCTTATCTCAGCGGTTAGTCGTGTGTCGAGATCCATGCACTTAGCATTGTATGGTGGAGGGGGGTTGACCGATAATGGAGGGACCTGAGTACTTAGCGATATAGGACTAGGCTGAACTTGGTTGCTATTGAAATTGACATGCCTTCTAGCCTGTGAACCGGTGAGTCCAATATTCCTTGGTTGCAAAGTTACTACTCCAGTATGGTATGGAGTGTGCAGGTTCATTGGGGTGTAAGGGCTCTCCATATTGCCATAGTAGCTTTAACGTCTCTTAGATAGATTTTTTTACGGTCCTTGAAAAGTTACTGGGAGATACCACAATTTATAGTATTAATTTGTGGTACCTCCTGGTACCTTAACATTGAGAAAGTATCGAGAGATACTATAATTTATACTAGAAATTGTGGTACCTCCCGGTACCTCTTTAAGGACCGTAAAAAAGCTCCTCTTAGATAGTTCACCTCTATTCTGGTTACAGGGAGCTGGTTACAAGGAGGATTAGTAGTTTGTGCCATTATATTAGGGAGTTGATTGCAGCCAACAGCTCCTGCTGTCATGCTCTCAATTCTTCCATTCCCTTCTTAACTTCTTCCAATTCTTCCTTTGTTGCAAATTGATATTGTCCGTCTTCGACCCGCTCCGATGCTTCTGGTCTTGCCATATTTGCTAGTGATGGATCTATTCAGGGATTTTACACGAAAGAGCGATGTGCCTTCCAACCTAACCGATCCAGTGATTCCCTCCCACAGCACCCTCATTTGTCTTCAGATGAGTTGGGCTTAGGGATTTTACACGAGCCTTCTAGCTCCAACACTCACCGTCACTAACCCAGAACAAATCGAGGCCAAGATTCGAGGCTCCGATACCACCTTGTAATTTCCCCTACATTATAGCGCGTAGCGCTGTTTGATCCCTCGCAAGGCCACGTCGACGGAAATACTCAGACCCTCCGATCGGGCCGCATAGCCTCCCATCAGCCGTTCATCTAGGCCGTTCTCACAGGGTAAATTTTGCAGAAAGCACCCTGTATTATCCTTTTTCCCGTCGAGATCTCCATCCTCTCGCGTCCGGGTCCCCGCCGCTTCTTCCGCGCCCCACAATTTGCGTTTACCTCGCCGGTGTTTTCCCACTTCGCGGCGCCATCCTTTTCGCCAGAGGTGCACCCGGAGTTCACGCGAATTACGGCCCCATGCCACCAGATATATACTTCTCCGATCCGCTGCGCCCAATCCCCAACCCTACCGCCTCTCCGTCCCCTTCCCACGCGCCGCAACCCTTTTTTCCGCGCGGCACCACGGATCCACGCCGTGTCGCCGCCTCCTCCTCTCCGACGACGGTGCGCCGTGGACGGATCCGCCGCCGCTTCCTCGTATATACTTCTCCGATCCGCTGCGCCCCAAGCCCCCCAACCCTAGCGCCCCTCTCCATCCCCTTCCCACGGCGCCGCCACCCTCTCTCTTTTCCCATCGCGACACCACGAATCCGCCCCGTGTCGCTGCCCCCTCCCTCCTCCCCGACGACGGTGCCGCCGTGGACGGATCCGTCGGCCGCTCCCCGACAACGCCGTCCCTGAGTCTCCGCCACGACAGGCCCCAGGATGGTCCATCCGGCCACGGCGACCACCGAGTCGGCCGGATCCGGCGAAGGCGCATTCTCCGCGCCATAGTGCCGCCTCCCCGCCGATGGTGCCGTCTCCGCCGACCCTTTCCCTCTCCCCGAGCGGCGCCCCTGCGGTCCCGCCGGTCTGCCACTACAGCCCTCCGCGCCTCGACGACATCGACGCTCGCCCGGCCTATATCTACACGCCGCCACGGATCGCGGCTCTCCCCACGACGGCGGCCAAAGACGCTCCTCACGGCGGTACCCTCCACCAACAAGAACTCCCACACGGCGCCGACCGCTCTCCCCACCACGGCGGCCCTTCACGGCCCCACGGTGGTAGCCTCCACCTGCCTCCCTCATGCCCAAGTTGGCGCTGTCATCATCCGATTGTTGCTCGCAGACCGCTCCAATTCACTACTAGAAAAACGAGCATCACAAGCGGTTCGATGCGCACCGCTTCTAATAGTTGCAGCACAAGCGGTTCAATAGCCCAAGCCAGAAGCCCCTTTAGAAGCGGTTCGTAATCTGAACCCTTCTAAAGCCCCTCTAGAAGCGGTTAAATATCTGAACCCTTCTAAAGCCCAAGCAATGAAGGGGTTCGTGTCACGATCCCTTTCTAAAGCCCAGCACCTTTACGAACCGCTTCTAGAGGGGGCTTTAGAAGGGGTTCGTATTACGAACCGCTACTAGAGGTCCATTTTTTGAATTGTTAAAAGGAAAGCTTGCTTTATCTGATCAGAGAGCACGCGTGGGTAGGTTGGCTAGCTGGGTAAGGCGTGGGTCACGAGGAGGGGTGAGGTCCCGAGTTCAAGTCCCACATACCCCAATATTCTTTATCCTTATTCTTTACCTTTTTAGACACCACTCCGCTTCTAGTGCTCCCGCAAGCATTAGTCTCGGTTGCTTAGAACCAGTTATATAACCGCTTGTGAAAGCGGTTACGAACCGGTTGTATAGCACAGTTCCCTGGTGCAACCTAGGTGTGTCTTCCTCTTCCCCTTCTTTCTTTCATAATCTGAATATGCAAAAATTATTTGTGCTCTCCTTTCTCGCCTCTTACCCCTGCCACATGGCCATGATCACTTTTCAAAATATACGCCCATGAAGCTAATGAATTGTTGCTCTTCTATCAGTTAAATTAGTTAAATATTTGGCAATTTTACTGTTCTATTTGTTTCCATATGTACCATTCCTTTCTTCTTAAATTATGCAAAAACTATTTGTGCTCACCTTCCTCAACTCTTACCACTAGCACATGCCCATACTCCTATTCTTCTATGAATTGTTAATGAGATATTGCTTTTCCACCACTTAAATTAGTTGAATATTTGATCGTTTTCTGGTCTGCGTACGCATGTACCAAATTTGGGATGGCCACAGGTTTATTTAGATCATATGGAGAATTTTGCGTTGTTATTCTGGTTAGCTTTAGATAATTAGATCTTTATTAAAATGGTGCATTGCATTTTTCCTCTTTTGAGGTACTGAATTGCTTTTCTTCTTTCACGAGGATTCTATTTCCATATTCAGCTCTGCTGCTTTTTTTAGAAAAAGAATATGCAGGAGTATTATTGACCTGTAAAGTGATATTACCTGCTTATGTTTTCAGATTACATTGGTGACAAGAATCTTGCTATGATGATGGTAAAAAGAGCTGAGTGCTGCTGTGTAGAGACTGTTCTATGCCTGCTAGCATTAGGAAGGCCTTTTTTAAAAAAATAAGGAGAATCAAATTCATGCTTTAGAACCATGACTAGATTAATTCATTGCACAGTACGATATTTATAGCAATGATCCTATTGCACACTGTGCCAGGTCTAATGTCTATCCTTGCATTTCTTCGCTGTCACTAAACATGGCAAGATGGGACTAGATTGAATTTTGTAAATCAAAATACAACAAGAGATGTGCTAGCAGCCCCATCGTCCAAGGAACTCCTTTCCTCAAGATTACTACCATGTTCATCCTTAACCTTTAGCAATCAACCTGATTGAAAATAAGATGGCTATCAGACTATGCAACCTTTTTCGATTCTGAAGCATTCTATTTTTGTGCCGCTATATATATGCTGGTACGTTGGCCATTCTAGGTCATAAGCAAATTTGGTAAGATTGGTAAATGGGATAGAGGGTTTTTAGCATTAACTCAGCTCCGGTCAAGAATCACAGGGACCCCAAGTATTCTTGATATATGCTGATTGGAATCCTCATTTCTTCTCTTGAGTTTCATCGATAGTGATACAATTAAACGCTCCTCAAAGATTTGTTCTACTTTTCGAAGACCTTGGATTATGTCACTAGATGTTGATTTTTCATATATATAAATGCAAATAACCTATTCCCTTTCCGAAGGATTTCTCCATAATGACCATGAACAGTTCCTCCTGTAGGAGCCAGTTTCACAAAAAAAAATGTTTGGGTGTGTTGATGCCTTCCATTCATCTATTTTGAATGGTAAACAAGAAAAAATGTGTTTTTTTACGGTACAAGTGTTTGTGTCACAGCGGCCTCCTTTCAATTGCAGCTCCTATGAAAAATGCTCTGGTTTTAGGCCTAATGGAAAGATTTATGTTTCCAAAACACATAGGCTTTTTCCTCTACTCATTATCTTGCTTTTTCATTATAATGAATAACATACACTATTTTAGTCTATGATCTTAGAGAGACTGTGATCTATTGATGCAAGAACTTTTATCCTTTTGGCATTTGTGAAGAATGATTTTTTGCCAAAATGTGCTACTATACTCGTTATTCACTACTAATTGAATTGTGTTTATCTAGGATGGATGAAGCATCGCCTCAGATCCTCAAGCATGTTTTTTGGGCAAAATGTGCCACTATACTCAATTACCTGCTGTTCACTGAGTTATGGTTTTTTTCCTAAGATGAATGAAGCATTGTCTGAGAATGATACATTTTTATCAAAGAGCCACATGTGCATATTATTGTTTTCTTTCGAAAATGTGATACCATACTCAATTCTTCCTTATTTATTCAATTTGTTTTTGCCAGGTATGGATGAAGCGTCGTCTGTGAATGCCAAGTTTTTAGCGAAATGTTACTCTGCATACATATAGATTTCCTTTTTCTGGTTTTCTATGATGGAACATTGTATATAGTTGTATATAATTTATCTACTTTATACATGTATGGATAGTATTGGCAATAATCAGCATTTGGTTTTCATTTATTTCCTACCTTCGTGCCAACTATTAATTGTTTATTTGTTTTAGCTTTACAAATATAGTGTACCAGAATATAACAGAAATATGCACATAAAAATGCTGTCAGATGGGTCCGACGCGCCACCGCGCGTGATCCCTTCTAGTGACTAGTAAATCTAGCGTGTTACTTTTGGTTATCTTTAGCTGTGGTTGTGTTTAGATGGTGGTATCTGGGTTGTACTTCTTTCTCTTTCCTTGCTATCATTGTCTTACTATATTCCCTGGATGTTTTAGATGGTGGTCTGCTTTTATATATGGTGCTACGCTGATGTTCGTTTGGTCTCCTCAAACACTTGTAATTCTGTTTTTCCTTGAAAAGGAAGAAATAGAATTCGGGGTTGTCACCCCTTCTGCAAAAAAAAAAAAAAAAAAGTAAGAAGGACAGAGTGAACAACGGCGTGGAGAAAAGAGCGTTACACGCGACAGGAACTACGAAACCTGTTCAGCATCGTCGGTACTTACTCAAACGGGTACGTTGAAATCTGATTCGTCCATTCCGGCGTGCTGCACCCGCACCGAGGCCGCACGTGGCCTAGGCGGTGGTCATCGGCGGCGGCGCCGGCGGGTGTCAGCCAGGGTGGAAAAAAAGAGAAGGAGAGAGAGAAGAGAAAGAAGGACCCAATTGCTTTTTTAAAAATTTTAAGGTTGTTTTTGCAAAAGACCATGAGGGAGGGAGAGAGAGGCTATGCACGGATCTTAGCACACGTCGAACAGCCGAGATAAGGCGGGGAACTCCTTAGCTAAGCGTAGACAGATTTTCCTTCTCTCTAAACATAATCCATGTGCTTGCCGTGCCGAAAACATACTTGTAATTTTCAAAGCACTTAGCCTGTCTGAATGGTACAGCAATTCTGCATAGATTTGCAATTTTACCTTGACTAAAGCCCATGAATCCTGGCAAAAACTTGATGGTGAAGTAGCCGGAGATCCAGCCTAATCCTCGATGCAATGTGCACTTCAATACAGGTCATTGTTGTAGTACAAGAAGGAAGCCGCCAGCTTGTCATGCTTCCCAATTGCCATTCTGGTGGTCCTCGTGAACATTCCACTTTTTCAGCCACTTCATTCATGACCAAGAGACATTTAGTATGGTCTCATTAATTAAAAAAAATTAGAGATCATGCTCCTTCAATGAGATATGTCAATGATCTTGAACACCTGGAGCCATCATCTGGATTGCTCTTAAACATGCCACTAGCAGCTCCACGATGTCAGTCATGACTCACCTAGATAGATTACATAGGCATGGCCAAGTATAAGTGTCCAAAGAGTAATGCTGAAAGATCAACTATTTGCTGCATGAATAACAGAACAAATAATGTCCTTGATGATACACAGTACACACCATACAAATAATGTCCTTGATGATACACAGTACGCACCATACCTTTTACTATATGTCAAAGTACCAAAAAGGAACTTAAGAGTTAAGATGGACAGATCACAAGCCCTATAACAAGACATAAAGCAAATGTCAACGTATCCCAACTCTTATATTAATAAGTGGGCATAAAAGAAGTTTGCACATATGGATTTCTCAAGCCTCGATTTTCATACTAGTAACTGGGAGCAAAAATACGAAATAGCAGTCACCTCAGAAGCTTATCTCACGTCTCTCAGCAAAGAACTTCCCAATTGTAGCTTGTTCGTGGGGTAATAGGGCGAGCCATACTCCAGTATCAGCACCTTCTTCGGCAGAAATATTTCCTTCCCAGTTAGTCATGGCAGTCCTTACCCAGCCAGGACAGAAACAGTTAATGTAGATCTTCTGGCCTTTAGACCTATCTGAAAGCTTCCGTGCCATGAGTCGTGTATAAGCATTAACAGCAAGCTTTGAGATCGAATAGTCGGTGTACATCTGAGGCCACTCATTGGAGGTCCAACTATCTTGCTTCACTTGCTCGAGAAATTTCATGACCATCTCATCAATCAACTCCTCAGATAAATGATCATCATTTAACAGTTCTTCTCTTAGGCTCACAACACCGATTCTCTGCAGGTTACAAAACAGAAAAATCTTCAAAGATCAGGCAATGTAATGATAAATGCAACTCCATGGCATATGCAGAAGAACACAGCAAGTCACATTGGAAAAACAGGAGCGGAACTTACATTGCGTCTGCCATTGACTCTACCAAGCCTTGAGCTCACGTTTACTATCCGGCCACCATAAGGAGAAGGTTTCATTAATGGTATGATGGACTCAATCATCCGCTTTGTGCCAAAATAATTTGTCTGGACAACTTGCTCAGAAAACTCGACAGAGTTATCAGCTCCTGTATTGAAGTTTACACCTGCATTGTTAACCTGTAGCTGGGTTACAAAAGATCGCTGGACAAACATCTGCTAGTTTAAGTACCGATTGCCTATTCAAGAAATTGATTTCTTCCCTGTTTACTGTATGTAAACCAACCTAGAATCCATATTTCTTCACATTTCACAGGTACGAAATTGAATACTTGTTCTTACACAGCATATGTTCTAGCAATTTCTTTCTTGAAACTTGCTAATTATTTAGAATCCAATGCAATCATAGGCAGTTCGGCGCCAGCCTGTTCCACAGTTCCATGAGCTTCCTTAGATATTCAGAGAATTAATCAAACAATTCAATGAATAGAACTGAAATGAATGAAATAATGAAGTAAAATCTCTCCCTGTATGAAATTGTCTGAATTGAGCTTAGGCGTGGAGGACTAGCCTATGTAGTAAACTTAATTTTTTCGAGTAAAGAGAAAGCAAAGCAGTTGATCAGTTGATATCAGCGACACACGCTTACAAGGATGTGGATGCCACCGTGGGTTTGCGCTGCCCAGGCCGTGAAGGCCTCCACCGACGCGGCGTCCGTCACGTCGAGCTGCCGCCACTCCACGCTCACGCCGGCCTCCTGCGGCGCCTCATCCCGGAGCTTCTGCACGGCGGCCTGCCCACGTGCGGCGTCGCGGGAGGTGAGGACGACGTGGAGGCCGTGGAGCGCGAGCTGCCGCGCGAGCTCGTAGCCGATGCCGCGGTTGGCACCCGTCACCAACGCCACGGCGCGCGACGGAGCGAGGCCGTCCCACCACCGCTGGTGAGGCTCGTAGGGGACGGCGCGGAGGAGGGTGACCTCCCGCCGCCGCTGCTCCCGCCGCTCCCGCGCCGCCTCCTTGCCCTTCTTCCCCATCTCCTCCTTCCTGCACCGAGCCGACCAGGCCCAGCCACCAGAGCAGTTTAGTTCCAGGGAATTGGAGCCCATTGGGCTTATTTCAGGTGGGCCCTGGATGCTAATAGGAACCAGACATCTGGGAGTTGAATTCCTTCTCCGGAGGAAGGAAAAAAACAAAGTTTAGAGCCCATCAAGCCCAACCAGAACAGCATTTTCACCCCTGAAATGTGACCGCCCAGATCCCCGCTTCTCTCTGTCACCCACACAAACACGCGCGCACACGCAATGGCTCTCCTGTGGACCAGTGAGTCAGTGACATTGGAGCGAAAATTGAGAACCCATTTAGTTGATGTACTGAGCTACTATATCTTAAGATTTGCAAAAAAAAAAGACAAAATTTGTTGAATTTAAATGACCTCGGTTAACTACCACTCGAGATTAGGGGCTGTTAGCCGCCGCGCCCTAAAGACCCCCGCTGGCCGCGCGCTAAGGACTCACGCTGGTGGCACGCTAAGCACTGCCGCCAGCGCGGAGCTCGACACGCCTTGATCAGAGACGCCCCAACAGACAATTGGTTGAGGCCTCCGTCACCAGCGCCATATAAACCAGGGGAGCCTCACCTCACGCGCACGCGCACGCATGTAAGGAAGACTCGACCCCAACACAACCGATCTAAGCTGAGTGCAAGATGACATGAAGACCATCAACCCGCCGGTGTCTACTTCCCGGTGACGTCCTAAGAACATCTACTCATCGTCCTTATGGCCGGGAACAATCAGGGTCAGTTGTTAATTATTCTGCATTAAGTTAGAGATCATGTGATTAGTCGAGTTAATCATGTAATTACCTAAGAACTAAGCTCACAAAATTATCTTCCAACCAAACATGCCTTGAATCCTTCAACACGGCGTTTATGGTGAATCTAGATATATGCGACTATGTGAGATTGTGAGCTGCGGCCACAAAACTCGGCTGATCTCAGGTCTCAAGTTTTGCCCATTCTGACGGATATTAGATTATTAGAGAGCACAGCTGGGGTTTTTTAAGTTTGATCTGTATTTTGCTCGGAGAAGATAAGATATTGCTGCTCCATGCTCATACTTGCGCGAAATTGGTCTCTCATAGGGAAAAGCAGACACCATTGTCCATTGAGGCGGGCATCACGTGACATTAGAAAATCGTTAAGACCACGCAATGAACAGATGGTATCATCAGTGTAAACATAGCATCTGTTGATCATAAGGGCCTGAGCTCCATGTTATTTACTTGTATACGTCTGCGGTGATATGTATATATAGTTGCATGGATGCATGGCGATGGCGGCTTGCTATGGTTCATTAGCCGAGCTGCTTAATTAATCAGATGGTAGCGCTGGAGCAGCCGGTGGCGCAGACGATGGCGTCGTCGGTGCAGTCGAGGAGGCAGCGAGACGGGTCGGCGGCGGCGGCGGCGGTGAGCGGCGCGGCCCAGCAGCTGAGCATGCACGCGGTCACCTGCGACCCGCACCCGGTCACGCACTCCGTCAGCTCCGCGGGGCGGTAGGCCCGGCCACCGCGGGGCGGAGCAGCCTCGTGAGACGCGTCGGACGGGCGCACGGCGGCGATGGCCACCAGCACCAGCAGCAGCACCGCCGCGGCAGTCTTCATGGGCGCCATTCTTGTTCTATGCACGAGCTCTTGCTTCGCTTTCCGAGCTAAGTACGTAGGCAGTGAGGGTGTGGACTGTGGAGAACTGGAGATGCAGATGCAGAGCTGTGTTGCGTTTGCCTATATATGCTGCGATCGCAGAGTTGCCGTTTCGGTTGGGAGAATAGTGGCAGCTGGTAGGTGCAGGAGAAATGTATGAGCATGAGCCGTGTCTGGATCGAGCCGTGGTGTCGCAAGCAAGGAAGCAACATATGTGTTGAGCAACAGAACACCGGTCGCGACTTGGGCTTGTTATATATTGTACCAGTGCATGTGGAGGATGCAGAGGGATGCACAGATTAAATAACTTACAACAAGGACTCAAACGTCTAGTTGAGATGGCCGAGTTGGTCTAAGGCGCCAGATTAAGGTTCTGGTCCGAAAGGGCGTGGGTTCAAATCCCACTCTCAACATGAATTTTTTTTAATTGTTCCCTTTTTGTGTGTTATCCTTGCCAAATTATACGGCGACCACGTCAATTTGACCGGATTAGCAAGTATACATGTTCCATGTTCCCGTGAGTTCCACCATCTCAACATAAACTTGTTTTTTGTGTCTAAATCTTCAGCTTTGTACACAGAAAATTCAGCGGTTTAATGTACTATGGAAAATTATGTGATTGCACAACAAACGGAGGCAGAGGTAGAGTTTCCTACCTAAGTAAAATTTGTAAGCTCTTTGTTGCCTGCCCTTTTTTTTTTTTTTGCCGTTTCATTCAATTACAAAAACTGATGGACTATTGGATATACGTACGGATGAACCCATGACCATACCATACATAGGTAGCTAGACGCAACGTACAAGTAGAACAAGACATAAGCTGTAGCTTAGCAGACGTCGATGCAGCCAAGGTACTCGGCGTCGCAACCGTTGCCGCACAGCCGCTGCAGGCTCTTCCGCAACATGGACTCGGCCGCGCTCGCGCACCCGGACGACGCCTTGCACGCCACCATCTCCGCGACGCACCTGTGCATGCACTGGTCCGTGTCCTCGCCGCCGCCGCTACCCGGCGGCGGCAGCTCGCGACGAGGACGAGCGCCAGCAACAGCAGTGTCCTTCCGACCTGGCCGGTGGCCACCATTCCAAATCGCCGAGACTGCTAAATGTGACATGATTAAAAAGAAGGGAATAGCAAGCAATTTAGGTGATTGTTTGGAGAAATCTAGGGAAGTGGCTATGTCAATGCCCTTCACTGAGGAGCGTAAGGTTTGGCGTTGGTTTGTATCTACCAGATTCTGACCGGTTATCTTGGTCGGGGTGGTGTGTGTACCAGTAGCCCGGCCACCAGCTTGACAACGGCATTGCCATCCCCACGGTTCACAATATCCGCGATTAAAGTGTGATAATCGCGATAATCACACTTATCACTACAGCTCGATAAGGAAAATCACATGAAGAAGTTGGTCCAAATTCAAACAATTGAATTTTAAACTAAAAAATGGGAAATTTTAGAATTTGATTGTCGGTCAATTATCAAGCAATATTAGTCGATCAAAATTATGGAAAAAAAAAATTCAAGTTCAAAACATGCTAAGATCAGTGTACTATCGCTTGGGATGCATATCATGTCAGTGACCCAAAGTCCAAAGTCACTCTGACGCACGTCAGAGGATACACAGTCTATCGCTTGATATGAAGCCATTCTCGAGTGAATTTGCTGATTTTTGAAATCAGATTCAAGATTTGGCGAATAAATTTTAAAGTATATTTACCAATTGTTGACACTGAAATTTGGATAAGCCCATTGGTATGGAAAGATTCGAGATTGGTTAGAGTTGGGTCAGGATTGGTATGAAAAAAATAGGCTATACTAGAGTTTATATCTGATTGAATGGGTAAGTGTTGGGGAAAGTACACGGCCCATGTGGATACAACCCATTTACCCGCTTTTGAACCAAGAAAGGACCTGCGCGAGCTTCGTAAGCTCGCGCCCGAGCTTAGTAAGACTGTGCCTGAGCTTCCCACCTCAGGTGCCTGAGCTTCTTAGCTCTCGAGCTTACAAAACTTGGGATGGGGCTCGAGCCCCAATGCAGACTATGCCATGCCGCACGCAGGACGCCACGGGCCCCGCACGTCACCGCGAGTTAAATGCGGCCACAGTATTGATGCACGCCTGCCACAGCTGCTGGTAGGTTGGTGGCCAGTCACGTCAAAGGTCAGTTTACCCGCTCGCCCCTAAAGAGAAAGACACACACTGTTGCTCAGCGGTCGGGACGCTAAGCCCGGTGAGTCTGGAAAGCATGCGTAATGACCAGCGGATTCTAAAGATCAGCTACGCCAAAACCCGGCAAGACAGAAAAGCACGACTAGTGACCAGAAGACGGTAAGGTGCTCCGCACCGAACCGAAGTCAGACTACAGTAGCCGAAGGCCACCTATAAAAGGGGGGCACATGCCACAAACCATAAGAGAGGGAAGAGACGCAATGGACTCACGAAGAAGCAGCAGCACCCACTCAGCCACCATAGAACAGGAGCACTTGCACCTACGTAGGATTCCTAATTCTAGGCGGTGGTTCCTCGCGCCCAGTCACTTTAGGAATACACATAGCGCCTTGAGCACTTATTGTACTCGAGCCCGAGCTTCCCAAAGCTCGGCCTCACCCTATGTACTCGTTTAAGCCCGATACTAAATGAGAACTAGACATAGGACTGTTATCCGGCAATGGAGGCCCGAACCAGGATAAAAACACACGTGTCGCCGTCATCCATCCATCGTCGACAACACTTTCCCTCGCACCAAGGCTTCGGTCGAGGGGGCAGGGCCACTCTCGGGTCTCACACCCTACTCTTGCATATCGGCTTGCGGAGCTCGTCTCCCAGACGCCGACAGCAAGATAACAGAAAAAATAGAAAATAATGAGTCGAGACCATACCGCGTGCGAAGTCAGAGTCCTGATCGATGTTTGTTGGAGTATGTATAAATAGTTAGCCCCTGGGCTTGTAAAGGATCATCAACCAACAAACGAAATATACTTTTATCTGTCGTTTACTTTCCATCGACTTAATTCTAGTTTAGAGTAGTTTAGCCATATTTTGTCTTCGATCGACTTACTGTGCATCGCTTTTTCGATCGGCTTGAAGTCACATTCTAGGAGTTGCTTGCAAGTAAGTACGGTCTTGATTCGGTTCGACTTTTGGTCGAAATACTGTTAGTCGATATTGTTGCGCATCGCCGTTTCGACTAAATGTTAGATTTCACCCTCGTTCTACCGATCAACACATTCGTTAGCGATAGTTTGTTTATCATTGTTCTATCGGCTAATTTGGTCTTACCACCTGGTCGATAGTTTGTCTATCCTCGTTCAGTTGGGTAAATTAATCCGTTGGTTTAGCCGATAGTCTCTTTACCTCTCGCCCTATTGTTCAGTTGATTTCATTAGTTGTGCAGGTTCCTTACAGTAAATATCTAATCGGCTAGTTGAAAGCTGATTACGTATTTTCTTGCTGATTACAGGATCGAATCGGCTGACATGTTTTAAAACCTTGTTTCCGGTGGTGACACTGATCGTAAGGCATAAGACCACGTGTGTCTAGCTGATAGTCAACATACAGCGCGAACACCAATTTTGTATCTTTTTCATGTGATTTCTCATGATAATGGAAATCACGATATTTTGAAAACTGCATATCCCCCAGCCCCAGTTCGAGCTCACACAACCCAAAAGCCCAGCCATGCACGCGCCCCATGACAGATGATCTCAGGCCCATCACCACACATCCTCTGACTGCTACCCGAAGCCGAAGGACGAGGAGACGACCAAAGTTAGCGGTAATGCTAATATTAGCACCAATACGATGATGGAGGTTAGGTTAGGTTGCTGCATCGCGATCGCAATCCACAGCTTGCATCCACGAGCAGCAGACGCAATAATAAGCCTCACATGGCCACTTGCTTGAGGGCGCAGGAAAGGTGGGGGATTCAATTCCCGGATGGGCCTCCGGCCCACGACACCCCCAACCACCGCCGGAGGGAGGCGTCGCCGCCGTCCGCTGCCGATCCAACGGCGCCGCTGGGTTCCCACGGAGGGAGGGGAGGGGACCGCCAGAGAAAAAAATATCTCTGCGGCGGGGAGGGGAAGGGAGTGAGAGACAGGAGGTGGTCGGCGCGTGGTGCGTGTCAGGACGGGGCTGGCCGAGATCTGGCAGTGGGGCGTCAGATCCAAGGCGCCTTCGAAACCAAAAAAGCTGCCAATTTTTATTTTATTTTTGTTATTTCAAAGGCACTGCTCCACTCCACTCGAACGTGCTATCGATTAAGACAATGTTTCTTTCCGCGTTTACGTTTGCGTTTGCTTATAACCTGCTTTTGGCGGTTACATTTACTTGTAAGCTATAAATTTGTAACTCCTTGATAAGGACATCTGAGGGATAAAAAATTATTAAAAAATGGTATTAAGAGTTTTGAGAAGAAATAGTAAGACCTACAAAAATTGGTTACCAAACATCAAAGCGTTTGACTTGTACAAAAATAACAAATTTTCATCTTATAAGCAAACGCAAACGCAAATGCCGAAAGAAATGCACCCTAATATGTTGGTTGCAAAGAGGCTCAGGATCAGAGCAACTGGGAAAAAAAGTCGGTCAGTTTATTAGCACTCCGTATTAACCGTTCCTTCACTGTCCACGTTCTAGTTTCTGCTATAATTAGTCTAACGTCGCTGCTTTTTTAATGAACAAATAACACAATACCTTTTATTTTGTTATATGTGATATGTTTAGAAGAAATAACGCAATACCTTTTATTTTGTTATGTATGATATGTTTGGTTCACACACTTAGTTCTGTTTTTATACTTGACCACCCTTAGCACTCCACTGTATTATGCTTCCCTGACCTATAATTTGATATATTCTATGCTGGTCGAAAGTTTACTAAAAGTTTGTCATGCTAAAATAAGAAAGCTAGATAAATAAGATGATTGATAAGATCAAAAACTTCTTATAATAAGTAGCAAGCTAAGCAAAAAGTATCTCGGCAAGGGATGGAGGATGAAAATGAATAACGTACCATTGACCACCACTCATCACTAGACTTATTTTTAATAGTAGCAAAGATAAGGATAAAGATTGTGGAGTAGACATGAATATCGCATACATTACTGTCTAAATTTGTTTCCAAAACCATGCCGTTTAAAAGGACAGCTCTTCTTTCTTTCTTTGTTTACCTGACGTAGTACGCTGTGAAGTAATTCCGAATCACAGCAAGGGAAAAAAAAACCGACCTGGATTCAACATGTAAAAGGACAATTCTTCTTCCTTTCTTTTTTTACCTGATGTACCCCTCCGTCTCAAAATAACTGCTGTTTTAGGATTCAAAATTTGTCCCAAAATAACTGCTGTTTTAGCATTGGAAACAACCTTTTCAATTAAAGGGGACTCCTCCCCACCCCGGTCCCACCGGACTCTCCCCACGCACGCCACATATCTCCCCACAGAAATATCGTTCCCCTCCCCCCACGCACTTCACACTATCCGCCCCAATTGCCCGGTCCCCTCCTCGCACTCTCCTCCCCACCCTACGGCGGAGCCTCCCAGTCGTCCAGCTTCCTTCCCCGAGCACGTGAAGATGGGTGGCGGTGGTGAGGACTTTGAGGGCGACGGCCGTGGCATCCTCAAGCACAGCGGCGGTGAGGACCTTGAGGGCGGCGACCGTGGCATCCTCAAGCACGGCGGCGGTGAGGACCTTGCGGGTGGCGGCCGTGGAATCCTCAAGCGCGGCGGCGGTGAGGACTTTGAGGTCGGCGACCGTGGCATCCTCAAGCGCGGTGGCGGCGGTGGAAGACTCAAGCGCGACAGCCGTGGCATCCTCAGGCTCGGTGGCTGGCCGCAGATCTCTACTCGTACCGGCTGGATCCGCGTGCGCCGCCAGCAGATCGGACGGGGTGGGGTCTTATCGGTCCACCTCGACTCAGAGGATGAAGATGAAGGCCTCCAAATCATGCCGGATTCGGAGGATGAAGGCGGCGCGGTGTCTGCGAAGGGAGGTACGGCCGGTGTGTATGCGAAGGGTGCTGCGGGCGAAGTGGGAGGGGACGACGGCGACCTAATCGTCCACAAATGGAAAACAAATGGATGTATGATGATTATGTCTTTTTCATTCTAGTTTTAACTATATTTATGGCACAAATGGATGTATGATGATTATATCTTTTTCATTCCAGTTTTAACTATATCTATGGCACAAATGGATGTATCATGATTATATCTTTTTCATTCCAGTTTTAACTATATCTATGGCACAAATGGATGTATGATGATTATATCTTTTCATTCTAGTTTTAACTATATCTATGGCACAAATGGATGTATGATGATTATATCTTTTTCATTCCAGTTTTAACCAAAAATACAAGGATATGCAAAAATCTGGATCTTGTTCTCCATCTTCAGCATCATCTGTAGGATATGCTTCTGCCACAGCTGAACAATTGAAATCAGGTAATACATTTTCTTCTTCCTCTGGTACATGCAAACCTAGATGTTAGTCTTACACAAGTTCGAACCTGGATTTTAGCCTTACACATGAATAAAGACATACCTGGATGATCCTCTTGCCTTTTTTCATCTTCTTCTTCGCAAGCAACTGCTACATTTAGATCAGGTATGTCCTCTTCTTGTCCATCCACTTGTGGAGGCAAGTTCAGATCCAAGGGCATAACTACAGTTTTCTTTGGTCAATGTAGGAGATGGAGTGGGGAAGTGATGGGTAGAATAGGTGCACGTGAGAATGCATAGCTCTGACTTGATTTGGGGCACACTATATAGTGCAGTGGCGGCAAATTTTTTTGTGTTGGAATGTAAAACACGACACTGTTTTGATTTGTTTCCCGCTAACCCCTGTAATGGCGGTACTGTTCTGAATTTCTGGAATATTTGGAATGTAAAACACGGCACTGCATTGGCGCTAATGAATTTCTGGAATGGCGCCACTGTTTTCATTTTTTTGGCGCTAATGAAAGACACGGGTGGCGCCAGTGTTCTATTTGTTGATGCTACTGTTCTCTTTTTGGCGCACTGTTCTCTTTTTTGTGCTATTAATGGCGCTACTGTTCCAGCCGCAAAAAATCCTGGTGGCTTCAAAAAAGATGGTTTTGCATGCAAAAGTTAGGGGTACATGCGTCTTTACCCAACATCACTAATTTGGCTGAGAATCTCTAAAACAGTAGTTATTTTAGGACGGAGGGAGTAGTACGTCGCGAAGCCAAATTCTATGGCATACTATGCCACGGAATTTCCGTGGCACCCTCCGATCCAACCCTCTATGGAGTGAAGATCTAGTTGCACAAATCTTAAAACAGCTAGATTGACGGATAGATCGGAGGATGCCATAGATGTTACATGGCATCCGGTGCCATATAATTTCCGATCGTACGTCGCGATGTAATTCTGAATCACAGGAAGTGAAAAAAAAAACCGACCAGGATTCAACATGGCACAGCATCTGCGCCTTGCCGGTGCTGTCTTTGCCTCTTTGGTACCAGTTTCAGTTGGAGACGAGAACTTGTATGCATATTACCAATACTAGCTTGTATTATGAACCAACGGGTGATGGCAGCGTGGCACAGGGAGGAGGATATTTTTCCTCTCGGTAGCGGCAGTGGAGACGCAGTCGCGGCAGCAAAGGGTGAGGCGGTGGATTAAAAAAAAAAAGGAAACAAGGGTGAGATTGGAAAAAAGAGGAAGGGGAGAGAGACGTGGTCCACCTGCTCACCGAGGACAACTCTGAGGCGGTTGGTATATTTGTGGTGGTCGAGGCGGTCAGCACCGCATTGCCGCCTCCTCCTCACCCGCCTCAAGAAAAGGCAGGCAGAGGCCAAGCCTTCTTCTACCCCCCGCTCCTCCTCCTCCGGCGCTCCAACCTCCCCGTCTAATACTGGAGACAAGAGAGAGAGAGAGAGAGAGAGGGGCATATATATACGGAGAGAGTGAGCAAAAGCAAGGATTTTTATCTGTGATATATGCAAGAAGGGTTGGTTGAATTGTTGAATCTTTCAAGGAGGATGCCTACTGGAGCGATGAAGAGGCTGTTTGCTGAGTCCTCCTCTTCCTCGTCCGGGGGCGGCGGCGGCAGGGAGGCGGAGCCGGCCGCGGCGGTGCTCTGCGCTCCTCGCCCGCGCAGGGTCTACCCCTGCAGCGCCGACCTCATCCTTGGCCCTCCGATCTTGCCCACCTCCAACAACAAAAAGGTAAATCTTGTTCCTATTTCCTACCAAAAACAGGATCTGTTGGTACAAATCCTTCTCTGTTCGAAGAATCTTTCTTTTTTCTTAGAGGTAATTGTTCATCTTCTCTAACAAAAATTCGTTCCTTTTGTGTTGTTGCAGCAAAAAGAAAGGAAAAACAAGAGGCGAGAAGAGCAGGAGGAGGCGGCGGCGGACGGCGAGGAGGGCGGAGACGGGGGCTGGGCGCTGTTCGGCGGGTCGCCGCCGGCGCGCGCGGGCAACCCGCTCGTCCACGACCCCCACTTCCTGCTCAACCAGCGCCGCCCCGCCGACGCCCCGGACTCGCCGTCCGATCTCGCGATTTTTGACGACCACAGCCGCAACTACGGCCACTACCGCCCCACGTATAGCAGCAGCAGCAGTTTTGCCCCGTCGTACGCGCCGGCGGTGAGGATCCAGGGGTTCGACGTCGCCGCCTGCCGGAGCTCCCACAGCAGCGGCGGCGGCCGCGTGCTGTCCGCCCGCGCGTGAGCGTGAGCGTGACCCGCCGCCGACCCACCCACCCACCCCAAGGGAAGGAACCCTCACAATCTTGTACATTTTTCGCCGGCCGTGCATGTACGTACGTCTAGTGTTCTACTACGCTAAGTACTACGTGTGTTCTATATACGGTTTTTAATTAACAGCAGTAATCAGAAGATCGAATAGGGAGGCCTAAGACTAAGTTAATTAAGAGTAGATTGATCGCCGTCGATACACATACAGGAGGAGGATCAAAGGAGGGAGAGGATTTTTACTATTTTTTTATCAGCTAGTTCCCCTTTTCTTGTGCTGTGTACTCAAGAGTCAGGTGTTTTGTAGATATCTTGTTGAAGAGTCCTGGACGATGATGAACAAAGATTGTGCCATCAATCGCACCGCCATGTAACCATGCCAGTGCTGTAAAAAAAATTTGTGTACATAAACATGATATGGAGCTGTACCATGAATTCGAATTACTTAAAGCTGATCCACCAAGCCATTTTCTGGTTGTGAATTCGCCTTTCTTGCGTTCGGAGTGAAGCAAGAAGAGAAACCATTTTTCTTCTTCTTCTTGCCAGTTGTATCGACCTGTTTGATCGATCAAACCGGGTGATTCCTCCCACAGGATTAGTGGGATTCTGCCGGTGGTTGAACAGAAGAGAAGGAAAGAAATCAAATTGCAAATCCATCGAGTCGTTCCGTCTTGGACATGGTGAGCTGTGCTCCATTCCACGGCAGAAAATTTTCCCCAATCTTTCGATGAGACGCGGGGGCGACTTTTGAGGAGGTTGCTTGCCGAGATGGTAAGCAGCGCCTGGTCGGCCAGACCGGGCCAAAAGGCCAAGGGGCAGGGTACGCACGGCGATTGCCGTCTGTTGGTCGGTCTCAAATATCGAACCGGACGAAAAAACCATCGACCCTCCCACAATGAATTTGGCTAAAAACCACGCGATCCTTTTTTTTCTTCTTCAAATTTTGAACTAGAGGACAAGAAATGCCACGTATTTAGCGAAATTCCGGATTGAAACCGCTATGTTTCTATAAAAAAACCTAATTGTTTGGAGGGCGATGTCAGTTTTCATTAAGAAAACACTTATTTCTCCCGGTTTTCCGTATTGAATTTAAATTTAGAAAGATTTGCTGAACCGGACGGAAAAACCCGAGTGATCTTTGTCGGTTTTTGTCAACCATAGCCATGCTACCATCACGGCGATCGGTGCCATTGACCGGCTCAGCGGTAGGAGAGGGAGAGAGCAGCGTGGAGGCCTCGCCTATCGCATCGCGTCGCGTCGATTCACCCGCGGGCGAGCGAGGCCGAGGCGGATGGGGGGAGCGCGCCCGCGACGCGACCGGTTCGGGCGTGTGCGACCAGCACGCAACCACGTAGCCGCCCCCGGCTGTCGTCGTCGACGCACGCAGCGAGACGGACGAACCAACCGCCTCGACTTTTCCCCCTCTATAATACACAGCAGAGTTCACTAGTAGGTCACGTTGCGGAAACGAGAAGGAACAACCGGGGCTAGTTGAGTTGAGTTGCGTTGCGTCGCGCGGGGGTGGGGCCGTGGGGGTCGACGTCGCTCGTACGTGTTCGGAGATGGGCGACGACCGTTCGCCGGCGCGGGCGGCCGTGTGGCTGCGAAACTTCCCAGATGCGCGTGCCGAGGCCGGGCGGCAACGCGAGCAAGGCTGGACGACGTGACACCTGATTAGCGACGAGACGACAGCCAAGTCCGGCGATGGGTCGCCTTGTTCTTGTTTGTTTTCAGCGTCTCCAGAACAGGCTAGCAAGTACTATTTATCTAACGCAGACGGGGAGAGAGAATATTTTAAAGTGTAATATAAAGTGTAAAAAAATTTTAGAATATGAATAGAGTATACAAAATAGTATTATAGAGAAGAAATTTGAAGTGTTTACTAAAAATGGTTAATTGTCGTTAGCGCCTACTTGCTTCTTGGTCGTCCACTTGGACACTCCAAAGTGTGTCTCATTCTATTAAGGAGTCTTTTTGGACATGTCTAATGATGGCCATATTTTCTAATTTTATCGCTTTAAAATAAAGTCATTAATAGTAAAAATAAGGTTAAAATAAAATATAAGAGAGAGATGAAATTAGGCCAATATTATGTTTGGGGTAAAATATGGCCAGGATTGAATAAGCCAGAATAAGACTAGCGTTGTATATGGCCTGCCTTTGATTCAAAGTAGAGTAAGATGTGAATTTATTCCTGTTCCCAAGCATCCATGGTTTTTACCTGTTACGATGGATCAGCTCATCTATAGACTTAGCACCTCCAATAACTCTCTACTTTTCACCTTATCACTGTTTACCTCTCTATATCGAAACCAAACCATCTCCAGTAGGGATGAAAACGGAGCGGATAATATCCGGATCGTATCCGTATCCGGTATCCGTTTTTAGAGAAATGGCAACAAATTTTGATATCCGTCGGATACGGATACAGATAATTATCCGGATCGGACAGGCGGATAACGGAGCGGATATGGGGAAGGTGCTATCCGACGGATACGGAGCGGATATGGATATCCGGTTGGAAAAGTAAACCGAATATCCGGTGACTCTTCAGGCTGCTAGTCAGCCCACAAGGCCACAACCCCTAAGGCCCCAACGGCCCAACCGACCCACGAAGCCAGCGCCCCAGCCAGGCAATCACAACTCAACTTATTTGTCAACCCCAGAAGGAGTCCTCACTCCTTAACCGCCGGCCAGCCACTGTTCTATAAGTTTTGTTATGTTGGTGAAGTATGTGCTCTAAATCATAATATTTTATGTTAAAACTTGTGTTTTGGTGTTTAGATACTATCTGACTAAATATTCGGTTTCGTTTCCGTTTTCGATCCAACTCTGATCACTATCCTTTTATTATTATCCGATACCGATTCAATATCCGATCCGTTTTCAAACTATCCGCATCCGGGTGAAAAAATATGAGCGGATATGGAAATATAACTATCCGACCGAATCCGCACCATTTTCATCCCTAATCTCCAGCAGCAATCCCTAAATCTAATTATCTATATTCAGGGAAAATAGGTGACTGTTGGGCATGCGTCTTTCTCTACCATGCTTACGCACTGCTACGGCCTTTAAGATGGACCCACAAGTAGGATTGAAAAATTGAGAAATTTATAGCTATTTTAATTTGCATCTGAAATCATACAACCACTCTATTTAAATATTGTATCCATGTTTCAAGCCTACGTTACGATGTCCAGCCCACAATGGCTAGAGGTTGCCTTCAAACACCCGGTACTGAGAAGAAACCCAGCTCTGCCCATTGATCAGCTGTACACCCAGATCGTCATCACTAAAATACATAATCAGTGGAGTAGTACTAGTTAATTGCCCTTGCAAGGCTGGGTTGTCAACAGCTACATACGATTCCTCGATGTTTGACCAAACCACCATGGGCTTGACCAATCTTGTCGAGTTTGTGCTCGCGTGCACTCTTGCTTCTTTGGTGGTGGTGTCCCACTCTCTGTCCTCGCGGATGCATTCCCTACTTCCCTAGTGCCGGCTTCCTGTCGCCGTTATCCTGCTTTCTTTTTCTCTCCCATCTCTCAATTAGTCTAGACCGGAAACGAGGATTTTCCGAGCAGATGGGTTATCCATCACAATTAAGTCTCGCATTGACTGACATAAAAATGATTGACGCTATTTCCCAACTAAACAATACTAATATGGTAGTATTGTATATTTAGGGTCGGATTGCTGACGATCAACTAACTCGCAAAAAAGAAAAACAGTAGAAGGAGAGACGCAAAAACTTTATTGCTCTTTTGATCGTAGGCTTCACGAGGCTGAACTATGAATATGCCAATGAAGCTCATGGACTGGGTGTCTCTTAAGACCAGATGCAAGTATGAAGAGATGTTTAGGTAAAAAAGGAGATATTTTCTTGTAGAACAATACGGGTGTTTACGTAGGGAAGAAATGCTTAAGTTACCACCAATGCTTCACCTTTTTTTTACTCATTGCAATATCTAAACATTACAATATCTAAGCACTTGTATATAATTGATTGCATTGGATATGTGCTTAATGATATGGCATTATATATAATCAAGCATATGTGCACAAACACTTTGAATCATACATGCCCTAATAATAAGACTTGTTTAGTTGAAATGTCTATGTCACTGAACCCAATGCATGGCTTTGAGAGCTTCAAAATGTAGCTTTACGAAGTTGAAACTGATAATCCAAGTTGGATTGAGATTTTTTTTTTAAATCATGTAACTTTGAGGTTTAAAAGTCAAATCTGTCAAAAATAATACTCAAATAATTTAAGAAAAAAACTGTCAAGAACAACCCAATAACATATGATTTTTTTTTCTTGGCGCCTAGAGGATAAGTTTTCTTCACGCTCAGTAGTAAACTGCAGGGCAACTTCACACTAAAAGTTCGACCTCCTTCCTTTACACGATAAAGCTGAAGTTTAAAACTGAAGACAAAGCTTAAAATCCCAAAACCAAAATACAAACAAAATTACCCCTCAAGATTTCGACTTTGACAGGTTCTTGGTGCCCTCATCATCCATGTAACTACTTCCTCGTAATCGTTATCTAAGCATTGAACTACTACGTACCTATAATATACGAGCAATTAATACGTTATTAATCAATATTCATGTTTATATGTTAGAAACTCGGATAGTCTCGCTGAAATCTTGACTTTTACCAGCTCATGTATAAAGAAGCAAGATAAATTGTGTTCACTAAGACTTTGGAAACTTGTATGGAACTACCTGCTTATCCACAAACACTTACATAGGAAAAGTATATACATATAGGGCTGTCACTCAACTTAAGCAAGCCAGGTCTGCTAAGCTCAACCTTGATATAAGTTCGAGTTCAGGTTTGAGCCGGAGCTCAGATGAAGCGTTAGCTTGACTCGTATAGGCTTAACATAACTTTATCAATAAACAAACAAACGCTCAATCTTAAAATCAAACTCAAGCTTGAATCATTTGATGCTCAACCCAAGCTTGAGCAGCTTGCGACGCTATTTTCAGCCGCAAATAATTGCTCCTTTCTGCATATAAAGATCTCTATAACAAGGAAAATTTCGCCCCTTAGCGCCTAAACTAGTACCCCATGTTTATAATTGCCACGTGCATAGAAAAGGAAGATCAAATTAACTAAAGCGAAAACGATACGGAATTGCTTCGAAAAGGAGGAAAGAACAAAGCAAGAGTCCGGGCCCACTTGTTAAAGACAAGACGCACATCCTTTGGGATTCCACTACCAATTGCAGCATATTTCCGGTGGGGCCATCATATATAGTATATAATTCCCTGACATCGACTTCCATGAACAAGAAGCATATCAAACAAGAGAGTTGCTCAAATAGTTTTTTCAAGGGAGTTCGGCCAGAATTTACCTGGACACCATCAAGCTACACATATTTATGCAACGAATTTTTTATATTTTATATTTTATTATTATTCTGAATTTAAAAAATAATATTCCGATTAATATAATTAAAAAATAGATGTCCATCACCCTTTGATTAGATGGGACTGAAAGGGCAGGATTTCAATAATTCGCCCAACGGTCGGGTGAGACAAAAGTGCCGCCTGACCGTTGGGCAATAATTGCCTTGACTGTTGGGCAGGGCCCACTGGTGAAATCCCACCCGACCATCGGGCGGAATTTCAGAAAATCCGCCCGATAGTTGGGCGGGTTTTGAGGTTGTCGGGAAATCTCGCCCGTTCAATGGGCGAAATCGCCCATATAAGGCAGTTCGTCGCGCACACGCGACAGAGAGCAAGCGAGCGAACAGAGAGAAAAGAAGAGAGGAGAAAAGGAGAGGAGAGGAGAAAAGAAGAGGAAGAAGACCGCTTGCAGGCTAGACTGGATGCCATAGGAGGATCAGCGCAACAAAGAGGCCAGCAGAGGGCTGCGGGGCCCCCCAGACCTCCCAGACAGGCCATGCCCACACATCAAATGCACAACTAGCTAGGTGTTGGACCAATACTGTGAACCGAACCATTCTTGTTAAGACCCTGCATGTTTGTGTGAATACCACTACCCCACCACACACAACACCGAAATTCTCCGTCGAAGAGCGATCATGCAAAAGGCTTACCCCGTGTACTACGACACGGAATGGAAAGCCACTGCTCGATGTTCTATTACTTGGTGTTCATTCTAGTGCTACGAACCCTTCACACAGCCATGGTGCTCACCATGGCTATTATCGTACCACCTCTATCATGTGTGCTTTCTGATATACACGTAGTACTTATATATTTATCAAATCCCCTAAAGGCACAACGTTCGTAGTCATGTGCCATTTGTATGATTCTCTAACTCTGCGTAAGGCCTTTGTCTAAAATGGTTCCCAACATTTTAATATATCACAGGTTAGATGTGCAATTCATGGCTTAACCCTTTCTAACAGACCGCAACCCATTGACAGGAATACACCAAGTCTGTGCTCAGCGTGCTAGACCCACCACAGAGCATCCAAAGCTCGTAGACTTTACCGTACTACAAGTCCAGCGATGAAAGATCAAAACATAAAATAATCCATAGTCTACCCTTTTTTTGAGCAACTCAAAAAATTTCTTCACATCGTATCAAAATTTATTGCACAAATCCTGCCTGTTGGTTGGGCGAGACCTGTTGGTTGGGCGAGACGAAAAATCCACCCGTTGGTCAGGCTGGATTTCAATCTCACCCAACGAACGGACGGGATTTACCCCCACTAGCCTAGCCGCGTGGGAGTATGCCCTATCCGCCCGTTGGTTAGTCGAATTATTGAAATCTCGTTCTTTGGTCGGATGGGATTTCAGTCCTGCCCAACAAAAGGGCGACGAGCGTCTATTTTTTTAATTACAGTAAACAGAATATTTTTTAATTTGGAATAATAAAATATATAAAAAAATCTTTATGCAACAGCTGACGGCCCAATAAACTCCTCAGCAGATGGGCATTTTAAACTAGCCGAGCCTAATCTGGCCATGTGGGCTTCTTTAGTTTGATCATCCCGCGTGCATCGAACATAGGACATAAGACTTTTGTGAGAGACAAAGAATTAAAGCCATTTCAATCGTAATCCTATGACTAAGATCATAATCGTAGTAGCGTGGAGTGGTTGGATGGGTATCCTCTTAACCAGACCATCCATTCATCTTTATCCATGGCCAAACTTTATACAAGGAACGGATGGCCTAGATAAGAGCAATGGCCAGAGGATACAAATCCGGAGTGGTAAGTCTTCAAACCCATCTCTTCTCTCTAATAAAATTAAAAAGACCTTAATAACTAGGTGTTATCCACTCTTAGGGCTTGTTTGGAATTAAACCCCACAGGAATTTTTTAATCATTTCACATCCTAGGGAAGTATATCTTGGGAATATCCTCTCTACCTTCACAATCGTACCTTGCTCAGCCTGTTTCCCCTCTTCTCTTCACCGTTCTTCTCAATCCCCAGGGAGCACCGCCGCCCCCAAGGGAGACGAGCCATCGTCGGGGGAGCAGCACCACTGCTGTAAGCATCCCAACTAGGGCTGGACACGAGCCGAGCCCGAGCGAGCTCGGTCCGGCTCGTTCGGGTTTCAGACGGCACCGAGCAGTGAGAGCTGGCCAAAGCTCAGCTCGTACCAAGCTCGGTCATGCATGAAGGCCATGAGCTTCATGGCCGAGCTAGGGTGGCCGGAGGAGGCGGCCGACGAGGCGGAGGCGGCGGCGAGGAGGCGCGGCGACGGAGGAGGCGGCGGCCGACGAGGCGCTTGATCGGATCTGGGGAAGGCAGGCGGCGGGCCGGCGGGCACTGGCCGGATCTGGGGACGGGGAGGAGGAGGAGAAGGCAGTCTTGGCGGATCTGGGGACAGCGGCCACGCAAGGAGGCGGGCGGCCGACGGGCCCGAACGGAGACAGAGCATGGAGGAGGAGGCCAAGGGGTAGGGGTGGAGGACGAGGCCGACGGGTGGGGTGGAGGACGAGGCCGGCGGGGTGGGGGTGGAGGACGAGGCCGACGGGGCTGCGGGGTGGAGGACGAGGCCGGCGGGGTGGGGGTGGAGGACGAGGCCGGCGGGGTGGGGGTGGAGGACGAGGCCGACGGGGTAGGGGTGGAGCGGAGGATGAGGAAGGAGACGGGAGAAGAAGTGGGACTGTGGGAGGGAGATGGGGAAGGGAAGGAGACACGGGAGAAGCTGCGCGTGGTCGCGTGGAGAGTGGAGAGTGGAGACTGGAGTGGAGACGGGCTGACGAGCTCCGAACAAGCTCCGAGCGAGCTCGTCCTAGCTCGGCTCGGACTCGGTTAACGCACCGAGCTGAGAAAGAGGCTCGGCTCGGGCTCGTTTACGGCTCGAGCCCGAGCTAGCTCGTGAGCCCGAGCCAGAGTTCCACCCCTAATCCCAACCTCTATTTTCGGCATCATTGGTTTTGATATTGATGACAAAGTGAAGGCGATCAAGATCCGCGAAGGGTGTTCATGGTTTTCTTGGAACCCTAGCACGACGGTGACGTCATTAATTAGAGACAAGTCTGTAGAGGCGAAGGTGTGACCCGAGAGTAGAGAGGGGTCACTAGAGTAGCTCTAGGGTTTGTTTCTTTTTTTTCTTTTTAGACCGTACTATCAAGAGGAGTCTGTGGTGTTAGGTGTTCATGTCGGATCTTTGAGTCTTCGTGATGCACATCATTCCTCTTACCTTGTTCTGAGCCTTAGAGTTGGTTTAGAGGGAGTGTGCGCAGATTTGCACGTGTTTGTGCCCATGTGGCCCTTGGGCAGCGCCTCTGTTGTCCACCGGACTGGGTCCGATGAAGTGCGTTCTGCAGATGTGTGGGATGTGCACTGTTCTGTAGCCCACCGGACTAAGTTCGATGGTGACCGGACTGAGTCCGGTGGGACACAGTACAACGCACATAGGGGATTGGGGCACAGCGGACTAAGTCCATCGCCACTGCACTCGGTGCTCGATGGGCACCGGACCGAGTCCATGGGTTCGATGTGGCGTGGGTTAGGGGTCGGGCATGGATCGAGTCCACTCGCCACCGGACCCTAGGGTTTTCTTAGTCATCGAACTAAGTCTGGTGGTACAGGACTAAGTCCGGTCAGCCTGCAACGGCGAGTCTATGCAGGATTTCAAATCCCAACGGCTAGTTCTCGGGGCCTAGGTTATTTAAGGGGTTGTGTAGGCTTCCTTGTTAGGGTTTTTGAGCATCTTGAGAGCTAGCCTAGCCTATCCCATAGCCTTGGAAAGCGAGAGCACCCAAAGTTCTTGAGAGTTCATTCGTGTAGGTGTTTCTCCAGCTCGGTTGATCGTGCATCTTGTGAAGCTCTTGACCTGACGTGATCAAGACACTTGGGCTTGTTACTCTTGGAGCAAGGGCTCCTAGCCGGTCTCTTGGAGGTGACGTGAGCGAGTGATATTCCGACATGGCTTGTGGAAGACCCCGATGGTTGTACAAGGTCTTTGGAGTCCACCTTGCCGGAGGAACGAAGGACTACCCCGAGTCGATACCCCAACTCTTCGTGGAGTGTGGGGGAGCTATACTCTTGTGAAAGAGTGCTTCAACAAGGAGTAGAGGGCGACCTTGAACCTCAGGAAAAAAATCCTCGAGTCTCCTTTAATTCTCGCATTTATTCTTCCATATTTATTTTTCTTTGGTTTTGTTGCTTGTATGTTCATCTCTTGTTCTTGCTAGCTTGACGCCTAATTCAACTTTATCGTTAAAAAAAATTAAAAATTGACTATTCACCCCCTCTAGGCCATCGATCCTATTTCAGCTGCCGAAGAAGTATCACCGCTGCTAGCCATTGGGGGAGCTGCGTCATAGACAAGAGAGTCGTCGCTGCCAGGGGAGCCGAGACGTCATCAGGGAGCAGTGCCGCTGTTCGCCGTCGGGAGAGCCACACCGCCAAGGGAGTAGCCGCCACCGGGGGATCCGCGCCATCCTTCCCGTACGGTTTGTGTGTTGTAGCCACGCAGCCCCCGAGGTAGCCATGCCGACTACCCTGCAGTTTTTGCGTTGGAGTCGCGCCTCCGTTGGGGAAGACACGCTGATCTCTCCTGTAGTCTTCCTATTGGAGCCGCGCCACCACCGGGGAAAACCAAGAAGAGTAGGGGCGATGGGGAGAAAGATGGATCTAGATGGTGGGGAGCAATGGGGTGTGGAAATCACATTAGGCCAATGGCCGATGAAGACAGCGAGGAAGGTGAGTTGGGATTGGTGTCGTTGGCAGATGCGGGTGGAGATTGGAGAGGGTGAACGGCGGGCCTAGGGTTGACGCTACGAAGCAGGCGGGAGTGTTGAGAGAAAGACGGGGGAGCTGTTTCACACCGCGAGAGGCGATTTTTTCCACCCTAGGTTTTGGCCGGGTTTGATGAGGATTTTTCTCTCCGCGCGTCATCCAAACACCACCAGAGATGTTCCCAGGGATTGGCCCTCCTAGGAATTTGGCCCCGGGATTCGGAGAGGATCCCGGCGGGAAAGAAACTCCCAAACAAGCCCTTATACTAGTAAGCAATGGCCCAGGTCCTAGGCCGGGTTGTATTTGCTTCCTCGTAAAACTTCCCCTTTTAATACAACTAGCCAAGCGTTCGTACTTTGCTAGTTGCTACAAATAAATATCACATTATTTTTCTAGTTTTCACCATGTCATATTTGATTTGTTTGGCTCACACTCTCAACTCAGCTTTTAGCTTTTCACACTCAACAACACCCTTAGCTCTGCTTTTGGGCCTGCATGGCAACCAAATAGCCCCAAATAGAATGGCTCTTACGATGTCTAGACTGTTAAATAAGAAATGGAGGGTAGAGATAGATAGCGTATCAACGACCACCACTTACCATTAAGCTCTTTTTATAGTAAAGATCGGTAGTGTTTGTCCTTTTGCTAAAAAATGATTAAGTTCCTGATTTAGGGAATTACTTGATGTACTGTTAAGATCAAGCTCTAGATAAACAAAAATCCTCACTATATGCTAGTTAGATTATTGTGCATTGAACCCCTTTTAGCCTGTTTGGTTAAAAGGTGCATGATCTCCAGCGTGGCCTCTGGAATGCAAGGCCCATGCTTGGTTGTCTCAGGTGTTTCTCCAGAACCAGCCTCGAGTGGGCACATGAGTGAGGAGAAACGTAGGGGAGCTGGAGCACGCTAGGGACAACCCGGAGCCCGAGCTGGGAGTCGCCAGCCCAGCAGAGGGCAAAACAGGGAGGCTACGACGGACCAGCCACAGGGACACGCCGCTGCTTCGCAGGGAGGCCGCCTCAGAGGCGGTTGGATCTGATCGACGTCGACAAGCACGGAGTGACGGGCGTGGCCAAGCTCTAGCGGAGTAGCGGCGCAACAAAGCATGGCGCCTGACGGTGCGACGAGCGGGTTACACGAGCCTGGCTCAGATGACGAGAGCAATCAAACACCGGCTCACACGGGCCTAGCTCAAACGATGCTGAGAACCAAAAAGCTTTGTATCTCACTAAAAAAATGAGCTACTTCAAAAAAAAAAAAAAAGGTGTATCAGAATGTGTCATGATATGTCATAAAGTTTTAGATTTTACTATGGTGTAACAGGATGTGTCATAGAGTTTCATGTTAAACATTAGATCTAAACTAATGACTTTAGAACTTAGCTAATTGAACAATTAAACTCGTCTACACATGAACACTAACATAATGCAGAATAGAAATAGGTACTATCCTTGATTAGGCAATGCCATTAGGGTTAAAGCTAAGCTTAATCTCGTGCGGGTTAGATTGCACGAGAAGGGTCACCGAGAAGAGTCGGTGAAGGCAGAGAGTCTTCGCGTCGCCTGTGCACGATCTATTGATCGGTGTTAAGGATGGGTCTGGCTCACATCGCAACGGTGCGCGCGAGCTGGGGCCTTCCCTTAGTTTATATCGGCCGGCGACGGGGACCCTTAACCAAGGTTGGTTGGGGCGTCTCCGATCAGGGCGCGGTGGCCGTTAGGCTCGCGCGACAGAGCTGGCCCGCGCGCCGTGTGAGTCTTCAGCGCGTCACGGCGTCGTTCCTAGTCCGTTGCGCATGCCTAACAAACCCTAAGACTCAGAAAAACTATTAGCCGAGATCATTAAGTCCAACGTTCTCCCACTTGATCGAAAGGCTAACTTATGTCCACTCTCAATAAAACAATACACCAAGATAATGCGTTACAGCGATCAACAAACACCACTGAAACCCTAGTATCTATAGTGCACCAATCCATCTTGATAGGACAACCGCTTAAACTTAACGGGAGTTGGTTTTGTTCTTATAGTCCTTGTTTTCAGGATCAGAATGAAAGGCTTTCCAACAGACCCATGCTGGCAACATGCTCTCGAAAGAGACTGGGTAGTAAGCCTTTGGTTAGCGAATTCGCAAGCATAGAATTAGTACTTATATGTTATATACTTATAGTTTGATCTTAGATTCTATGTTTCACAACATGATACTTAATGTTAATGTGCTTAGCAACTCCACTTGACTTGTTACTAGAATAGAAAACTGCGGCCTTATTATCGCAATATACTGTTAGTGGTTTAGATATGCTGTCAACTACTCTAAGTCCGGGAATGAAATTCTTAAGCCATACCGTCTGTCAGGTAGCCTCATAGCATGCCACAAACCCAGCCTGCATCGTTGATGATGCACTAAGAGATTGTTTGGAACTTTTCCACGAAACAGCTCCTCCCACAAGGGTGAAGATATAAACTGATGTGGATTTCTTAGTATCGATGCACCCTGCAAAGTCAGCGTCCGAATAACCCACAACTTTAAGGTCATCACACTTCTTATATGTGAGCATGTAATGCTTAGTACCCTGCAAATAACGTAGAACTTTCTAACAGTTTTCCAGTGGTCCATTCCTGGATTTGATTGATATCTGCCAAGCATCCCGATTACGAATACTAAGTCACGGCAAGTGCACACTTGTACATACATGATGCTTTCGACAACTGAAGCATATGGAATCTTCTTCATCTGATCAGTCTCTAATTGATTCCTTGAACATTGGAACGTCCCAAACTTATCGTCCTTTACAATAGAAGCAGGCGAGGCAGAACAGTTATGCATATTATACCTTTTTAGCATTATATCTATGTATGACTTCTGAGATAATCCTAATACTCCTTTGGACCTGTCTTGGTAAATCTCAATGCCCAGAATGTAAGAAGCATCACCAAGATCCTTCATGTCAAAGTTAGATGAAAGAAATCTTTTGGTCTCATGCAGTATATTCTTATCGCTGTTGGATACCATCTACGTAGAGCACTAAGATGATGAATCTACTTTCTTTAATTTTAATTTAGATACAATTATCTACCTCATTTTTCTCAAAGCCAAATTTTCTTAATGACTTCATCAAATTTTAGATACCACTATCTGGACGCTTGCTTTAGTCCATAAATGGATTTCCTGAGCCGACATCTCATATGCTCCTTGCCTTCCACAACAAAACCTTTCGATTCAGCCATGTATACACTCTCATACAAGTCACCATAAGGAACACAGTTTTAACATTCATTTGACGTAGTTCTAAATCATAATGATCAATAAGGGTCATAACAATTCTAAGAGAATCTTTCTTTGAAACAGGGGAGAAGGTATCATTATAATCAAACCCCTCTCTGTGTAAACCATTTTGCTACAAATCTTGCCTTCAATCTTTCGATGTTCCCTTTAGATTCATGCTTAGTTTTGTAGACTCACTTACAACCTACTGTTTTGTCTCCATCAGAAATTTCTACTGGATCCCAGACATCATTAATGCTCATAGACTTTAACTCATCTTGCATGGCCTCAACCCATTTATCTGAATGTCTGCTAGTCATGGCTTCCTTAAAAGAGATAGGATCATCTATCTTTTCTATATTGTATACATCTTCATTTATGTACACAACATAATCATTCGAAATGGCGGATCTCCTAACCCGTTGTAATCTTCTTAGGGAATCATCGGTTTCCACAGTGGGCGGATGAGATTCATCATTTGCTGCTGCATTTGGTTCATTAACAGGAACTGTATCATCATTTCTAGAATCCTCAGCTGAGATATCATTAATCCTCGAACCCTCAGCAGGAACAGAGACAATTTGAGGCACATGAGACATAATATCTTGGATTATCGGCAATGGAACATAAGGCCTCATATTCTCAAGATCTATTTTTCTGGCCTCTAAGCTCCTACTAATTTCAACATTCTCTAAGAATACATCATGCCTAATCTCTACAAATTTAGTATGACGATCTGGGCAATAAAAGCAGTACCCCTTAGATCTATCGGGATATTATATAAACTGGCAACTCACAGTCTTAGGTTC
The DNA here is from genome assembly GCA_036346145.1 of Olyra latifolia. NCBI lineage: Eukaryota > Viridiplantae > Streptophyta > Magnoliopsida > Poales > Poaceae > Olyra > Olyra latifolia. The sequence goes on along the minus strand of CM070523.1, from coordinate 3,153,760 downwards.
TAGTTTCTCAATTTGAGGATTGAAGATTTTGGCTTCAGCAGGACAACCCCACCCACGAAAATACTTTAGACTCGGTTTCCTACCAATCCATAATTCATAAGGGGTTTTAGGGACTGATTTACTGGGAACCCGATTTATTATGTGTGCAGCCGTCTTTAGCACCTCCATCCAGGCATCCACAAACTCGCTGATAAACTAGAGTGACTCATCATGCTTCGTACCATGTCCATAAGGGTATGATTTCTTCTCTCAACCACTCCATTCTGCTGAGGTTCACCAAGTGTTCAATATTGGGCTACTATACCACTTTCTTGAAGAAATTTAGCAAAGGGACCAGGAATTTGCCTATGAGGCGTGTCTCCCATAATACTCTCCTTCTCGATCTGATCTAACTACTTTAATTTTTAAATTATGCTGATTTTCTACTTCAACCTTAAATATTTTAAATTTATCTAGCGATTCAAATCGATCACGAATGGAAAAAAATATATCCATAACAGGAGAAATCGTCAGTGAATGTGATAAAGGAGTCATATCAATCCACTGACGTCACATGAAAGGGTCCACAAATATCAGTGTGGATTAATTCTAAAAGTCCTGTGCTCCTAGTAGCCCCTTCTTAATTTGTTTAACATACTTCCCCTTAATACAATCAATAAAGTGGTCTGAATCAGAGAAGTCTAATGAATGAAGTATCTCTTTCTTAATAAGACGCTCTATTCTCCCTTCGAAATGTGGCCTAAACAACAATCCCACAATTTCGACGAGGTCTCATCATAAGTTCTTTTACGTTTATTGGTGCCATCATACACATTCATAGAAACAGGAGATTCATTCAAAGAGAGCATATAAATTTTGTCTAGCCTAATCGCGAGACCAATAACTTCAGACTGAAATTTCAAAATACATTTATTGTTTCCAAAGTTGCAATGGTAACCCTCATCATCTAATACAAAAATTGAAATGAGGTTCCGTCTCAAACTTAGAACATAAACTACATTATTCAGATACAAGATGAACCCATTTTTTAATGTCAATCCCAAGCTTTTGATGGCTTCAACTTGCGCTTCCTTCCCATCTGCCACCCTAAGATTTTGCTCCTCCTTTCTTATAGTCCTCACAGTACTGAATTCTTGTAAAGAGTTAGCACAGTGGCACCTGAGTCAATAGAGCAAGTATTAAGGAAATCATTAGCATAAAGGGATTCATCGACGAATGTAATTTCATCATTACCCTTCTTAGCGAGCCATTTCATAAAGCCCGCACAGTCCTTCTGAATGTGCCCCTCCTTTTTACAGAAGCGGCACTTGATGGTGCTTCCCGAAGCAGCAGAGTCATCAACAGGCTTGGAGTTCCTCTGTCCTCCCTTGCCATTCTTAGGCTTGGGAGAAAACTGTAACTTTTTCTTGGACTTATGGTCCCCCTGGAACTTTCTCTAATTCTGGCCGACAAGGTTCACATGATCCTTTCTCTCGGCCTTCAACCTCTCTTCTTTTTGCACGCACATGACGGTCAGCTCGCTCATTGTCATTTTCCTTCTAAGTATTATAATTTATCTTAAATGGTGTAAACTCAGGAGGCAAAGAGGTCATGATAAATGGACAAGGAAGCCCTCAGAGATAGTCCTATTCATGCCCTTTAGCTTCGCAACCATATCTGTCATCATCATGATATGCTCACGAACGTTGCTAGTCCCATCGTACTTTGAAGTCAATATCTTCATGATCAAAGTACTTACATAAACTTTAAAGGAGCCCTTGAACTGCTCCTCGACCGACGCCAAGTACTTTATGGCATCCTCACATTCGGGGATTGCTCCCCTGATTCCAACGTAATAGTGCTCTTTATTATCATGAGCGACATTCGGTTAGATCTCTCCTACTTTTCTGCCAGAACATCGTAAGTTTGCTTCTTCTCGGTAAAATCCTCCACATCAGGTGCAGGAGGTGTGGGGGCATCCTCCCTGAGTGCATAATCGAGGTCTCATTAAGCTGCTCGATGCCGTTTATGGCACCAGTAATCTTGGAAGCATTCATAACTGAATAAAAGGAGCACCATTAATAAATAATAATTAAATAATGTCTTACATATAATTAACCCTATGTTGGTCTGTTTAATTACATGTTGATGACATTCCAATTTTGTGTCACTGTTGGACACAAAACGAATTTTACTTATTTAGATGGAAATTAATTTTAACAGTTTATTACAACAAACAGCTTTGGCTAGATTATTATAATAAACCATAAAAATTTCCAAATTAAGCTTTGTCCCAAATCAAAATTTCCCGTTGGTTCAATTTTAATCTGGTACAATTAATTAGTAGAATCACTAACCTACCATTTTAAAAATTAATTATTTAGAATCTTAAAACATTATGGGCTTAGTCATCTAAATTCGGCCTATTGCTACTGATGGGCCCATGCACTGTGACTTATGCGCACGGGGCCCAAAACTTAACTATTCGGCCACTGGCCTCTAAACACGACCGGCCCATGGGGCCTTTTTTAGCGTTGGCCTTCTTGCCGCCTCCTCCGCCGCCCAGCGGTCTTAGCCCCGATCATCCCTGTCGGCGCGCGTCTTGGCCACCCGCCCCGCTCCCGCCATGACCAGCGCCAATTTTTATCGCCGGACTCGGTTGGCCACGACCCAGATCGTTCGGATCGTGGCTAGCTCAAGGCCGAGCGACTCGAGTGGCGATCGCGAAGGAGACGGAGCGTCGGCGAGGCGGCGATGAAAGGGGGCCACGACGGCGACCGCAACCGTGTCGGTGACCGCGATGGCGGCCAAAGATTCACGCCGGCAATCGTGCGGCCACGCGCGCTCGGAGGCAGGCACTCGAGCGTAGGGCAGATCTTAGGCCCCCACCGCACGGTGGAGCCGAGGGGCGCGTGGTGTTTAATGCGCGATGGTAACGGTGCTATGGAACAGCGCGACCAGCGATCTCACCCTCAGCCAAGGTACGCAATCCTTAACCCAATTGGGTCTTGAGGGTTTTTGAAAAATTTGGGGATTTGAGTCCGATTTGGGATAAGGATGAACTAGGGTTCATCCCCAATGCGTTATGGTCCCAATCTCATGATGGATTCGATCCCGATTTGAATGAATTTTATTTTTAGGGTTTCGGATTTGGGGAAAATTTTGGGGGAAAATATTTTCTCATGGCCAATTCTTCTTCCCTCGATTCTTGGCCTCAAATCCTTCCCTATTTGCCTTCAATTTCATGATCCCGAGTCGAATTTGGGAAAAATTTTGAATCAGGAAAAGGGGAATTTTAGGGTTCGGTCGAGCCGAATTAGAGTTTTAATTCGGGGTTTCTTAATCCGAAAATCCCCTCCTTCTAAATTCTCTTCTAACCCATCTAATTGCATCTAAAAGTAAACAATCTTTAACCCGCACATAGCAAATTTTAGGGTTCGGGTTTAGCATTAATCCGATGCATAATTAGGGGTTAATTAGACAATTAGGTTCATGATTAGCACGAGTAGGCTCTGATACCAACTGTTAAACATTAGATCTAAACTAATGACTTTAGAACTTAGCTAATTGAACAATTAAACTCGTCTAAGCATGAACACTAACATAATGCGAAATAGAAATAGGTACTAGCCTTGATTAGGTGATGCCATTAGGGTTAAAGCTGAGCTTAATCTCGCGCAGGTTAGATTGCGCGAGAAGGGTCACCGAGAAGAGTTGGTGAAGGCAGAGAGTCATCGCGTCACCTGTGCACGATCTATCGATCGGTGCTAGGGATGGGTCTGGCTCACGTTGCAACGGTGCGCACTAGCTGGGGCCTTCCCTTAGTTTTTATCGGCCAGCGACGGGGACCCTCAACCAAGGTTGGTTGGGGCACCTCTGATCAGGGCACGGTGGCCATTAGGCTCGCACGACAGGGCTGGTCCGCGTGTGGCACAAGTCTTCAGCACGCCGTGGTGTCGTTCCTAGTCCGTTGCACATGCCTAACAAACCCTAAGACTCGGGAAAACTGTTAGTCAAGATCATCGTGTCTTATTTGACTTATCTCACTTTTTTATTACTTTTGAGTCGTTTTTTTTAATCTCGTAGACTTGTCTATAAGCTCTCTAAACCCCAAAATTGAAGGCCAACCGGCTCTCGAAGCTATCTCGAAAAATTCTCGAAGTGACGAGATAAGGCAAATAAGTAGAATAAAGAAAAGCTAAAAAGAATCCACCCTAAGTCCAACATTTCAGAGTGTATCTTGATGTGCTAAGTGTACCCATTTATTATGTATCATGGTGTTTCAAAGTATACTAGAGTGATTCATGGTGTTTCACCAGAGCAACGAATGTTTTAGAATGTACCAGAGTGTTTCAAGGTGTTTCACCAGAGTGTGTCGTGGTGTTTTACAGTGTACCACTCATGGTGTATCGTGGTATATCGGGGAGAGAGAGAGAGGGAGAAGAGGATGATGATGATGATGATGATGACCTAGCTATGGTGGTTGGCCAACCAAGGTGGTGGCAATGATAGCCGGTTAGGGTGGTGTCAGGTTGCAGGGGTGAGCAAAACAGTGCATGGCCCGACGGCTTGCACAGCAGCATGCCCAACAATGACATAGAGGAAGTGCAACGACCAATAAAGGCGCAGAGGAGAGAGAGAGGAGAGGCAACTAGGCAATGCAGCAAAGGTGGACGAGAGAGAAAGGGAGCGACCGAGAAAGAAAGCATAGGAGAATGAGCGTCAGTACGACGTGCACGAACGGTGGAGAGCTATACCGTTGGAGCAGCCTCAAACGGTATAACGTGCTGCAATTTTTGTCAAACAAAATGCGAATAAAAATAAAATAAAATTATTTTTATAAAAATTATTAAAAATTTGTAGGAAGCTAGATCTCAATTTTAGATGAATTATAAATTTTGTTATGTGTTAAACGAAATTTGTATGAAATAGATATGAAATCATGAACTCCAGAAAAAGTAAACTTCTATAAAAATAGATATGAAATTATAATCTCCTAGAAAAAGCGAACGTACTGGTAACTCACGAGAAGGAACAAACTAGATGTCCTTCATGGGCTCGTGGCCTAACTAACCCGTATCATGTGTCGCACGTGTAATCAACTCGTCTCATGCGCCGCGTGTACCGCACGAAGCGAGCGCATCCCACGCACCTCGCGGGCGCTGTCATTCTCCTATCCCGTTGTAGGACGCTAGCAACAGGGCACCGTTTGTTAGCATTCGCCTAGAAAACAGCTTTGCATCTACTAAACCTGATTGCCACCAGCAGCCTGGAGTCCTGGACGCCTAGTATGGGCCAGGGTGAGGTGAGCCAAGCTAAACAAGCCCTGTTTCTTCGAGGGAGAGTGAACGGCGGCGGGTCAAGATTCAAATAGGGTGGCTGGCGGCTGCAACTGGATTTGAATTGGAGGTTTGGAACTCTGGAATAACGGCGGGGCGTCACTCGCACGACCAACATCGCATATAAGACGAAACACGAACACGAAGGGCAACCCGTCAGAGCAGGCATTGAGTATTGTGCTTCTTTATTCTACCAGCACAGAAAAATATCTTAATCGGCAAGTAATACCCGATTCTTTTCCTCCCTTGCTGTTTTTATTCAAAATGGAGAGCGGAAATACGAGGCGAAAGATATCCCAGCCAATCTCATCATCGCAACAAAGACTCCTATACGAATTTCGCGTGCATCTACGACCAAAACACCGCACGCGCTACTTCGTCATCAAATGTTCTGCCCTGTGTTCGCCCAAGTGTGTGTGCTTTTCGAGCCGTGATAAGAGCAACTAAGTGAACTGACACCAACCACAACCAGGTTAATTTGCATAATTGCAGTCGCAATAAAACTATGCAAGTGAACTAACTAGGCAGCGCTAACGCCATGGTGTTTACTTGTTCTTATTCTACTAGCCGTGTCCCACGTCCGTAGTAAGAACAGACTAAGCATGGAAATTAGCGGAGACTAGACGCAGCTAAGTAATAATCGATTGCCAAGAGCCCAAGGCTTACCTTTCCCTTCCAGATTGCGCACATGGTCAAAACGTCTTGGTCCCTTTTAGTCAGGTAGTTGCTACTTCACAAGAGTTCACACGCTTAGCGGCTTTGATATAAGTGGCATACGCCGTATGCGAACATCATGAAGACCTTTCTTCCAGCGTAACCTGCACGAGAAAGAACAAAATGGTCAAGTCCGCGTTGCAGTTCAGCAAGAAAGGGAGTTAAAACTACCTAGCTGCAAACAGCAGTTTGCGTCCCATCGTCGCCTACCATAGCTGCTCAAGTTAGACAACAGTATTTGAGGTCAATACTTTTGGCAGCCACTGTGGGTCGTTAGTTGCACACTGTTCAAAGTTTTCGACGAACGTGCCTGCCTTCTCTTAAAGACGTGCTTTCCTGAGTTCCTCTATGAGCTTCAAACAAGTAGCAACTGTGTAAGAACAAATTTACCAAGTTACCAACACTGGGCTTGATCTGCCATGTGCTGAAAGGACTGGTAGTACCTGATGATTCGATCTGTGCTCATACAGTTCTTTTCTGATAGAAGAGCTGATGATTTTTACATGATATCTAGCCAAATGCCTCTACTCTAACAGTATTCTACCAATGAAATGACATGGTTTTTTTTCATTGTCTAGAAGTAAGCAGACGAGAAATTGGAATTGAAATGCTATGGTGTAGCTTATGGAAAGTTTTACTGCCATTTGGCGCTTACAAGTTACAAGTGACAAGGGATGCTCGTGAAGAAAAGTCACCATGCCTTCCCCCATAACCACCTTCCTGGCCTAGTTATTGCAGATCACAAGATTCACAACTGCAGCAGTGAAGGAAGACTTCCGTGAGTCAAGCAAAAGATAACAATATTTGACTTCACCAACATTCAGTGAATATATTTTTTGCACGAGGATCCTGTCTATTTCAGAACACGTTCATACTCCAGCATCACAACTCAAGATCCTAAAGTAACAGTACAAAAAGTCTATTGTCATGCCTGCCCCGCCCAGTATGCCTATATAAGCCAGGTTATGTTAAACAACTCAAAAGATCGGCCCGAGTAAGATTCCATACCTTGACGATGGGCGAGCCTCTGCACACAAGCAGCAATGGAGCTGCTGAAGAGGGTGCAAACTCTGCATCTGCATCAGAGAAGGAACTGCCACTGCCAAAGAGGCTGCAGAGATTTGATTCACTGCATATGGAAGCTGGAAAGATTCCGGGTGGCCATAGCCATGTAGCCAAGGTCTGTTCTTCCCTTGCTCTTTTTCAATCAGACAATAATCTTCATTTTATTACAACAGGACTGCAATAATATTTTTGAATTCCTGTTACTGTATTCACTCTTTCATAAACTTTAACCAAGGACCTAATAAGAACTCTCACAGAAAGATAGTGACACTTTGCACTAACCATTCCAAATGGTATAGATTGTAAAGGAATGTATGCTGAAGTAACTTATGTATTATCAGTTTTATCACATCATCGCCTCATGTGAAGCAACTGAGCGTACAGCTGCTTAGTCATCCTAGGCTTGCATAACTAAACAACTAAGCATATCAGCTCCTATGTTTGAGGCGAATTTAATCTGATTGGGAGTTTGATGCTGTGAAGCAGGTTGGCTGGGCGACCACACTGCACTTGGCATTCCAGAGCATAGGTGTGGTTTATGGGGACATGGGTACTTCTCCCCTCTATGTGTTCTCCAGCACCTTTAGTGGTGGGATCAAGGACACAAAAGACCTCCTTGGTGTTATGTCTTTGATTATCTACACTGTGGCTCTCCTCCCATTGATAAAATATTGTTTCATTGTCTTGAGAGCTAATGACAATGGTGATGGTAAGTAAATATATTCCATTCATCTTATATGACTACAAAAGTGTGTTACTGTGTTTTTTAAGAAATCAGGAAGATTTGGCTCAAAAAAGAACTCAAGAAATTATGCTTTTACTAGCAGTGCTTTCTGTAAAAAAAAAAACATCACATAAGAATGAATCATGTCAGGAAGTACCACAGGAGCAAACATAGTGAAATAAAAATTGACATAAGTACTCCCATCGGTTTAGACTGTATTTCTCAGATTATTTCACAATCATTAACAAGCACTTAGTTCCCTAAAACTCCTTACAGATGGCATTAAGCCCAGCCTAGAAATAATCTGTTAATATGAGATTTGACATTTGCACCTTATCAATTTAAAATCTTGCAGGTGGAACATTTGCACTTTATTCCTTGATATCTCGGTATGCTAGGATAAGCTTGATACCTAATCAGCAGGCTGAAGATGCAATGGTCTCTCATTACAAGTTAGAGTCCCCCTCAAATCGTGTCAAGCGAGCCCACTGGGTTAAGGAAAGGATGGAAAACAGTCCAAAATTTAAAGTCATGCTTTTCCTAGTGACAATTCTGGCAACATCCATGGTAATTGGTGATGGTGTGCTAACTCCATGTATTTCAGGTGAGCTTTCTTTCTCTTTTGAGCTGATCTCTGATGAGTATAATGTAATGTTGCATACAAAGGATAGTTATTATGATGCCAGGCAATGGAATGTGGGTTCTTCAAATATAAAACAGAATATCTCTTTTATAAATTGATTCTACACATACCCATGCTAAAAAAAAGTCATTTATGTGAAAATATTGAAGAGGGAAATTGCCATTCAGAATAATATAAAAGCAATTTATTATGATGCCAGGTAATGGAATGCTCAAATGCTAATAGAATAAATTTATAAGGATAATTGATTTTTAAAAAAATCAAATGTGTTTTTTTGGTATTTTACTGTTTTGCAGTGCTTAGCGCAGTTGGGGGGATAAAGCAAAAGGCAAAGTCCTTAAATCAAGGTATGCCTATCATTAAATGATTTTCACTACACACTAGAGAGAGTTACATCAGTTCCAGACTTCCAGTAGCTTAGGCAATTATTGGGATAACAATTTGATTCGACTCTTTTGGTCCCACCAACAGGACAGATTGCTGGCATCGCAATAGCCATTCTGATTGTCCTCTTTCTTGTTCAGCGTTTTGGCACAGACAAAGTTGGTTACACATTTGCCCCTATAATCTTGACTTGGTTCATCTTGATTGCTGGTATTGGAATTTATAATTTGTTCAAACATGACACTGGCGTTTTGAAAGCATTTAACCCAAAATACATCGTGGACTATTTCAAAAGAAATGGGAAGCAGGGCTGGATTTCTCTTGGAGGTGTTATTTTATGCATTACAGGTATTTTTGCTCCCATGAGTTCATGAAATAACTTTGCAATACACCCCAATATCTATGTAGTAAACTGATTTTGCGAGAAAATTGTTGGAGCTATATATAATTGTTTCACAGGATGCTGCATACTGGTGTTGAAAACAGACAATATATCCTTGTTCTATCAAAAGTTTTGAAATGAGTATTGTGTATTTCATGAAACAGGAACTGAAGCAATGTTTGCTGACCTTGGTCACTTCAATATGAGAGCTGTTCAGGTAATCAAGCATCCTCCCAATTCTTAGCCCTTTCATTTTTCTGAATGCATGCACATACAAACTAATGGCCCATGGAGAAAACGGACTCTGTCCAGTTATTCTTATGTAAAATAATCTTTTTTATTTTATAAAAATAGTCTTAAAAGTTGAAAAATTACTTTCCTTGGTTAATGGATTCATTTGAACTTTAAAACTGTTATTCTTACTTTTCATATTACTTCACTTACAAAATTATTATTGCACTACAGATTGGCTTTTCTGTAGTTCTGCTCCCATCGGTACTACTGGCTTACATTGGACAAGCTGCATATCTTCGCATCTACCCAGAACATGTTGCAGATACATTCTACAAATCAATCCCAGGTGACATCCTATAAGTATCAGCTAAGAAATGGCCCAAGTTAGGCACTGAAAATTAACATTTAACAATGAACTCATTATTTTTCTTGTCAGGTCCATTATATTGGCCAACATTTGTGGTGGCCGTGGCTGCTGCTATAATTGCAAGCCAAGCTATGATATCTGGTGCCTTTGCAATTATTGCTCAGTCACAAGTTCTAGGTTGTTTTCCACGCGTTCGTGTGACCCACACTTCATCAAAGTTTCATGGGCAAGTCTACATCCCGGAGATCAACTACGCATTAATGATTTTGTGTGTAGCTGTTACAGCTATTTTCCAAACCACAGACAAGATCGGCAATGCATATGGTAAGAAAAGTCTCAACTCTAGAAACAAGTATACCGCTCTTCTACCCCCAAGATATAAACAAAAGAACAAATAACTCATTACCTGGAAATCATCTCTCTCGTGAGATTGATATATAGTGTGATTCTATTATTTCTTGACAATCAGCAGTCAGGTCATCTGGTGCAGTTTCTCTTGGTTTTCCATATCTCCTATATAAATTGAAATAATTTAATGTTGCCATGATTTCAATACAAACACAGGCGCTGAAGTTGATCCCAACTTGATATATGCCTTCAGCTATCTGCCTAGATTCCTATGAAGAACTAACAATAATAGGCTGTTACTGATTAAGTTGCCAAAACCAGAATCAATTAGATCATCCTGACAAACATTATGAAAATCAAGTCTAAAAAATTATGAAAATAAAAAAAAATCAACTCCCTCTGTCCAAGTTGATAAGGCATATTTTGTCTTGCACATAGACCAAGGAGGCATTGAGAATAACTATATTGCCCCCCTAGTTATTATCTCTAACCATTATATTAAATGCATGCATGTAGGGAATACAAAGTAAAGCAAGATACTTATTATTGGTTTTGAGGAAACAGAGGACTTATTTTGCATTAGTAATGTGCCCTATATTGGTGGACAAGTCCTTTCAAATATGCCTTATATTTTTGGATGGAGGGAGTAGCTTCTAAGTTAAGATGTGAAAGTGTCTGCATAGCCAGACAGTTTGGCAAACAATTACCAGATTAGTACCTACTTCCAATGGCATCATGATCTGTCCAGCTAATTCTTATAAATTAGAAAAGCAACAAGTATTCTCTACATCCAAAATTTACTGTTATTTCAGTCGTGGTGTGTTAGTTTTTTTTCAAAATGTATTAGTTTTATGATATTCCTATCATCATATTATTATGCAGGTATTGCTGTTGTCTTTGTGATGTTCATAACAACACTTCTAGTCACCCTAGTAATGGTCATGATATGGAAGGCAAGTCTGTTGTGGATTGCACTCTTTCCAATAATATTTGGTGGAGCAGAGCTCATATACTTATCTTCGGCATTCTACAAGTTTACACAAGGTGGCTACTTGCCACTAGTTTTCGCAGCGGTTTTGATGTTTATAATGGCCACATGGCATTATGTTCATGTTCACCGATACAAATATGAGCTCCAGAACAAAGTGTCAAGCAATTATGTGGCAGACTTGGCAACAAGGCGAAATCTTGCTAGGCTGCCGGGGATAGGCTTTCTATACTCTGAGCTTGTGCAAGGCATCCCACCCATACTCCCTCATTTGATAGAAAAAGTACCTTCTATCCATTCAGTCCTTGTAATTGTCTCAATAAAGTACTTGCCAATCAGCACGATAGAAACAAATGAACGGTTCCTCTTCCGACATGTGGAGCCAAGAGAATATAGGGTATTCCGATGTGTGGTGCGCTATGGTTACAACGATAAAGTAGAAGATCCCAGAGAATTTGAGAGCTTACTCATTGGGCAATTGAAGCAATTCATCCATCAAGAATCATTCTACATCCGAAATAGTCATTCCCTCGAAGGAGGAGAGCACTCAGTCAAAGAATTAGGAGATGTACTGGAGCCTTCTGTTGAAGTGCAAGACGCAAGGCTGTTAAAAAAATTTTCAGATGGAATCACTGCTGATCCACCTAACGGATGCATGGATGATATACAGTTAATTCAGAGAGAGAACGAGGAAGGTGTTGTCCATATGCTAGGAGAAACTAATGTGGTGGCAGAGCCAAATGCTGGTTTCCTTAAGAAAATAATAGTTGACTATGCCTACAATTTCATGAGGAAGAACTTCAGGCAACCAGAGAAGATCACATGTATCCCTCACAACAGACTGTTGCGGGTAGGAATGACATACGAAATCTAGAGTGATGATATGTGGATTGATTATGATAACTGATTCAGTGCGGAAATGCATGTGCAAAAGAAAGTGGAGGGCACATAATCAGCCTCCCTATCTGAACAGAACAGCAAAGGATGGAATGATAGTATGCGAACAGGTGGAGAAACTATTGTACATTCAATGGTTGTCTGTTGTATAAGTTTCATGTTATGGGAAGTCTACCACATAAGTGTTTGTAAGCAACAAGTATGTATTAGTTGTTGAACTCCTAGAGTGGTTAATTTAATGTCTTCTTTTGGAAATTGATCATAGTATGTTGTATGTAATATGTATAAGAAGATTGTAACCTACAGGCAAAAGGTAAAATGAAAAATAACCTGTGAGTTTTTGGCTAGTCATGTCAAACTGTGTTTAAGATATGTACTACAGATCGTATGCGGTCGATTACTTGGGCGCTTGAGCTCTGGTACTACAGATGTGTTTAAGATGTGTATGATTTGTGATGTAGTTATTATTTACTACCGAGGGAGATTTACTTGGGCGTTTGAGCTCTTGCACTAGTATCCTCCTACCTACTATCACTTTGTGTGGTTCTAGAGGGGGAGGCCGCAAGTGTGGGTAACCAAAATACCATCCATGAATTGAGGTCAGGAAGCAGTAGGTGAGAGGGGAATAGAACCAAGCATCAAATTTATGCACAGGACAGGAGTAATTCCATTCTCTAAATCGAAGGCAAGTATTAAAACGGTGGTGAAATAAGAAAGTGTGAGCAGGCATTCCATCAAACAGTTCGTAGGAATGTGATGATTGAGTGAAGAGAACCCGTGACAACTCACGAGATCGTACCTCTGCATCCCGCCTGCACGATTCAGATGCTGAATCGATCGATCGCTGCTACGACCAGCCACCATTCTGCTGCGCAATTCGCCCGTTCCTGCATTGGACAGAACTTTCAGCATTGATGCTCGTATCATAGTTCGAAGAGGAGGAGGAACCGAAGGGACTGCAGCGAGAAGAAAATACCATCGATTAGGAGCGAACCACGCACGTCGACCACCACGAGGATCCACCAAGAGGTCGGGGTGATCGCCGTCACCCGGCTCGCCGCCGGTGGCTTCCGAAGCGCCAAAATCCGAACTCCCGCTCGCGAAATGGAACAGGGCGCGTCTACGCAGTACGCACTACGCAGCGGACGCCAGAGTTTGGTCTGGGCTTTCGATTTACTCACTGGGGCCCAAACAAATTTTGCGTTCCTGATAATCTGACAAGTGCGATGGGTTCGAGCCTTCCACTTGGGATGTGTAGCCTGGGGTTGCGTGTCATGATTTGGGGCTTCCCCGTCCTTAACTGTCCCGTGTCAGACCAACTAATTTGGGGCTAATATTTTCCACTTATCTGATTTTTTGATTTGACGATATGCTCATTTGCTTATAAACTGAATTTTGAGAGCTTTCTAAAATGGGTTAGAGAATCTGGCACACTTTGTTTGACCTGCTTTTTAAAGCTTTATAACGAATCTTCGAGGAAAAAAAGAAGTCAAACATACCAAAGCATTTGTATTTTTTAAAAAAGATAAACAAATAAATAGATAAGCATAAGTAAATAGTTTGGCTGTTGGGCAATGGGTACTTGTCTACTTGGGTTAAACACCATGGTGTGATGGATCATGGATGAGATAGTTCCATACTCTTTGAAGATTCCGGCCATCTCATCTGTCATGTTATAAACCTAACACATTTTAAGGAATCATTCTATAAATTTGATCGACATATGTCCTCATTTTATAATAGGGGCATATACTTATATTATAAGAGATTAGGCTGTGATGGGCCAATTCTATTATAATTCTTAAACCAAATAAGTAGGCTATATTTTAATTAGATTAGGGTCTAATGGTAAATTATTTAGTGCAAGCCAAATGCTGCGCTAAACCATAGTTCACTACGTTTAGGCTACCAGGAGCCATCTATCTAGTTTTTGTTACCCCCTCCCACTTTGGAAAGTTGTTGCCGTGGTTGCCCATGATCAAATAGCATGGTAATTAGTAGGATGCAGCTCATGAGTGACATCCTAATATTGTCCTTGATCACACACACACGTTATACGCCGGCTGAACAACCTATGGAGATAAAGTGCTAAGATTCGAGGAGATCATTTGGTCTAAAAAGTTGGATCAGCTAAACACACTTTGGGTTTAGGGTTTAGGATCCCGTCAGCATCAAACTCAAAGGTTTAGAGTGTGCCAACCGATTTGACCTGAAATCGGCGAGGTAGATAATTAATCAGGTTATTCAGCCGATTAAATCAAAGTATGAGGTGAAGGATCAAAGGAATCAACAAATTCAAAAGGCAACAGTACTATTAGCTTAGATTAGATTTAAACCAATAATTTTAAGGGTAGCTAGTCTACTATAAAACCGATAATATCAACTAAATAGAAGAGTGAATAAAAAAAAAAGACTATTGGTTAAACCACTCAAGTTTATCAAACTAATAGAACGAGGATAACTTGGAGGCCACATATCTGTGCAAGGAACCAGTTAGCTAAGAGCAATCTTTTAATCATACTTCTGTTTGAACAATATGTTAACGGGAGTATTTGTTTTCGGAGATATGACTTTGTACGGTAGCTTTGTTTTAATGTTACCTCACATTATTAGAGTGCTACTGTTATCATATTCCTGCTGGTATCATGTTTTTGTCCTGATTTTAATTGCTGGAATTTATTTAAAATATTCTCTGAAACTGCAAATTTTCCAACAGGAATGACACCGCACTAATAGTCTGGGATTGGAATTAGTTCGGACCGACATGGGCTGCCTGTCTGCAGCAATTCAGATTCCTCCACGTCCGGTCGTCCTGTTTCTTCCAGAGAAGCCGCAGCTAGCGTATAGAAGATTTTTTTTTTGACAAGGTACAACACGGACGCACACAACTCATCCCACACACAACACCACACACCCCACTCACACACACGTGCGCGTCCAGTGTACACACAGAACCAGATGAGAGGCCTAATACCTCCGTACGCGGGCACGCGTAGTCCCATCGAAGCAGCGCGTGTGCACCGGGATTTAATCCGGGTGTACCAACCGGGACTAAATCCGGAGGAAAATGCGACACGGCGCCGAGTCGAAGACTTCGAAGCAGCGTGGGCTCAAGCAGACATAGCGCTGCTAGCCACCCGAGCAACGCTCTGGAGACACGAAACCACGTTGATGCAGCTAGCTGAATATTGGTCAGTGCTCGGAGCAACCACAGCGGCCCTCTCTAAATTCTTCCCTTAAAAATACTATTAGTGTTCCCTCTATCTATCCCTCTGAACTTCCTTTACATTTTATACTACACTTCAAAAGATTCTCTCTCTATCAGCTACTCTATCCTAAAAAGTCAAAACTACCGTGCTTTAGGGGACTGCTGAGGATACTCTTAGTACTTTATTCAGCTGTCGCATATGTTCTTTCAATCTTTTATTTTTAATGATGGCTCCGGAGTTTGTTTAGTCTACGGGTTAGGCTGCACTGATGTTTTGTCATGCATGGACACGGATTCGGTTCAAGCTACAGCTAGCTGAAGGTTTAAACAAATCATGAGGACCGCTAATTCATCGTTTGTCCAGCCTTAGTACCGTACATTGCTGCCTTCCAAACGACACCATGCTGATAGCTGGCCCATTTTAATTGATTTCTGGCCAGGGCGAGGTTGCGCCGCCATCTATCATCTTCTATGGGATTTTTTTTAATACGCATTTAAACTATTTTGTGTAGTTTAGTTTATTTGATCTAATGGAAAAGTAGTTGTTTACCTGCTAGGGAGTAAGATGTTGAATAAATCTGAATTGTGTATATTTAATTCAACGACCCCATAAATCACATACCCTCTAGTGTACTAGACTCTCTAGTGTACTATTGAAGGGATCGTCGTGTTATCGTCAAGAAAAAAAAAGGGGGTAAAAGGAAGGCACGGAATTCAATTTGAGAGTTAGAAATTACTAAATCAAAGAAAAGGAGAAATGTGCACGCCGTCGGCTGTGATGGATCTAGATTAATATAACGCTATGGATCACTAGAATATATGATAGAACGGTTACAATTGCATTTTCAATCACACATATTCACCCACCACCATCCACACACAACTAGAGATTTTTAAGACGCATCCAAGCTATTTTAGACCATTTATTTTATTTGATCCAACAGCCTAGTAATCTTTTACTTAGGGATAAGTTGGAGTATTGTATAGCTCCATTCAATACTACAAATCTATTATTAAATATAAACATTTGGCTAGCTGAAGCTATAAGGGGGGTGCCGTAGATTGATCCAAATTAGGATCCATATCATCTCCGTTTTGTATCCTCTTAAGACTCTAACCATCTATTTTCTAACCGATCAAGAGCTGATCAATAAACATCCCTGCGTGTACGTAACTCTCATTCGCATATAGTGAAATCGCATTCACTCGTTCGTGAGTTTTTTAGGGCATAGATTTCCCATATAAAAATATGTATTTTTCGTTGTGCTTTTGCGTGCATTATTTCTAATGAACGCGGTTTTCCCCATGATCACAAGCGACACAAGCACATTTCATCCCTTAGATTTTGCTTTGAAATCTGTGCATGGAAAAGGGAGCAAGATTTAAGATCTAAGTGGGAGGGAGTGTGCTTATATAGGACGCGGGGGCGGTCCAACCGGCGTTGGACGCGCCCCCGTCCAACGCTGCTTCTTGGCCGTCGGATCCTCATCCGACGGCCAGGATTAGATCTATTTAAAAACTTTGTTATTTTTGTACATGTGCGTATAAATTCAAAAAAAATCTGAAAAAATATGGTAATAATCTAATATGCACTAGATTCAACATATATTTGTTTCATATTTTTATGCTTAATATTTTATTTGGAAACATGTTATAAAGTATAAATAGCACAAAAACTTTTATAAAAATATGAAAAAATATATGTTGAATCTGGTGCATATTAGATTATTATCATATATTTTTTAGAATTTATAAGCACGTGTACAAAAAAAAGTTTTTGAGTAGATCTAATCATAGCGTTCGGATGAGGATCCGACGGCCAGGGAACAGCGTTGGACGGGGGGCACGTCCATGCCCGTTGGACCGCCTCCGCTTCCGCTTATATATAGCCACATGTAAGGCTGTAATTGTGGGATGGAACAGTAGGATTCAGTCTCCACATCCAGCACACCTCTCTCCCATCGTACTTCCGTGATGCAAACTCGAGAGCCATATGTTGAAAAGAAGAACAAATCGAGAGCTATATGGGTTGCTAGTCTGAATATAGAATGAAGGATTAGTACTGAGAGCCATATATGGACGTGGACAAAATGAAAGAAGAGCTAACTAATCCATACCGCCTGTAATAACACGGCCATGCATCTATCTACCTTACGCACATATATGTATCACTGGTCGTCGTTTGATTCGCCGTATACATGCATGCATGATGCACCGACGCTGCATATTGGATTGGCTAACGCGGCATGCTTTGTCGCTCCAAAAGCGCTAGATTTTTGGCGCGATGGAGCGCGGTTGATTGCTGTTCGCTTTACCCGCTCACCAAACAGTGGCTATACACTATCTGCGATGGAGCCACCGGGAATCAAACAGATGCTGCTACTCTATTTGTTTAGCTACCATCTGAATTGGCAGCTCCGTCGATCGACCTGCAGTTGGCGCCATGTCCATGTCCTTTGCCACCCCGAAAGGGAGCACCGTTTATTTCCTTAATTAATTTGTCACCCCAATCCTGCCAAATGATAGTGTACATATATGCACGAGTATATGTTGGATAATGATGAAGAATACCGCTCTATTTATTACAGGGAAGAGCTCACGGATCTCAAAGCATACCCCAGCGCTCCTTAACAGGAAAAACTTTCATATATAATCAGTACACATCATACATAATATTTACATTGAGGGAGATTGCGTAATTATCATAATTAGTTAGGTTGTTACAAACAAAAACCACACTTTTAGGGGAAAAAAAGGGAAAGAAATATATGCGCAATATACGAATGCAAACTGAAACCATCTGTCGGCCATGTCCAGCATCATCGGTCCCAGCAACCAAAACCAAAGGGGCTCCCGATCGATCTTCACATTTACATAAAATAAAAAAAAGAGAGAGAGAGATACACATGCGGATAGTTGGATCATGTACGTACATGCATTCGCGCGTGCGTGACGACCACCGTGCGTACGTACGGGTGATCGTTCATGCATGCAAAGCCACGGCGTGAACCGCTCCGGCCGGCCGCCATGGCCGTGCCGTATATATATATGTACCAGTAATCCAGCATCCATCACACTGCTGATTCCGGCAGGTACGGGAGCAGCGCGATCTGGTTCTGCCGGCGCAGCTGCTCGTAGAAGCGGTTGATGAACTCCTCGGCCTCGTCGTCCACGGCTTCAAGATCCCCGTCCTCCTCCTCCGACGAGTAGTTCGAGACGCGCACCGAGAAGCCGCCGGTGCTAGGTATAATTAACGGCGAGCGCGCCGGCGTGCATTCCTCCCCCGGGGCGAGTTCTTGCAGGAGAAGCCCGGGCGACGACGGCGCCGGGGAGGCGCGCGCGGCGGCGTAATACTCGATCCTCTGCAGGGCCGTGGCGGCGGTGGAGGGGCCGGGCGAGGCCTCGGCGTCCGCGCCGAGGCACGGGAAGTAGGCGAGGCGGCGCCTGGTGAAAGGGCCCGGGTCGGGGCTGTTGCTGCAGGAGAACTCGTAGTCGCGGCGGCGAAGCTCGTGGGCGCCGTGGTGGTGGGGGAGGAAGCGCGCGACGGCCTTGTTCCGACGCTTCATGACGAGGTGCATGCTGAGCAGCAGCTTGCGCTTGGAGAGCACCCCCTTCCTCATCATGAAGAAGACGGCGCGGAGGTAGCCCCACATCCGCTTGGCCACCACCGGCGCCGAGTTCACCTCCATGCCGGCCGACCAATGGGCTAGCTAGTTTCTCTCAACGCTCGTTTAGACACAAGAAAACGCGGGTGGCTCCCCTATGAAGGGGGATTGAAAGAGGACAAAGGCGAGGCTTATTTATAGTGCAAGATGTCAAGGTCGATTGATCAAGCATACGTCTGGGTGTTGGTGGTTTGTGGTAGGGTCGTCGTCTCCGTCTCCGGTGTGGGCATTGCTTTGGCTTGCTCGGCGGTGGTGGTATATATAACTCGCGAGGCAAAGGGGAGGGAGGAAAGAAAGCTCAGAGCCAGCTACCTTGTTCAGTCAGCAATCTGCTGCGTCCGGGAGCGAGTAGACATGTATATTATTGGATCGATGGTCTCCGTGCCTTTTTTGCTAGGTGGCGCTTTCGTCTCCGCCTTCGCGCGCGTTGTTGCGTACTCCGCCGATCCCTTGCTTGCTTTTCTGCGGATGTGGGAACGAAAGGGCGCGGCCAACTGCCGTTCCCCACGGCTGGGGGCAATGAAGCTAGGAACTCCGTCCCCTTGAATGTTGAGAACGGAGGTGGGGGCAATGCACGGATTTTGATGCGAGATGAGACGAGCTAGCTTTGAGAGCTTTTTCCGAGAGTTTGGTTCGCTTCGTTCAAAATATCTTTAATAACTTAAAAAAACACTCTTTCTGTTTTCTTTTTATAAGGCGCGTACATATTTCGAGATTCAAACTCCAATAGATTCGTATTGGAAAATATTTTCCAATGATTATAGTTTTATTACTATACACAATATAGGATAAGAAAAATCAAGTGTTAAAATATAATATGGTGGACCGTGCCAACTCAAACCGCACCTTATATTTTGAAACAGAGAAAATAGTTTCAAGAGTTATAAAAGGACTCAAAAATCAAAACGATCGAATTTCCACAACAGAGATAAACCATAAAACAAATAAGCATCATGGCCCCAGGCCAGGGCGACAGGGGCAACGGCTAGATCCCCATGCAGAGGCTAGGGGCCCTGGCACATGTATATATCCTAGATATATCTCTGTACAAATACAAATAGCTTTGGCCCGAAGTACTAGTAGCTTAAGTGAGCTTAGTGGATGAATAACCCGTAAAGGATTGTAGTAATCCAGTCCTTTTTTCGCACAGATATCAGCAACGGCAAAGGAGCTGAACCCCATTTTTTTCATGGCAATGATACGGGCTAAACAGCATGGGCTGCTTCAAGGTCACAGCAATGTTCTCCACGGCAGCCACGCGTCGCTAGCGTCTTGTTTCCTTAACCTGGTGGCCTTTCGACAATGCCGGATCAACCTAAAAGCGGTGGCCATGAGCCATCTCTCACCGGATTTCGCCACAAGGAAGACGGGCGCATGATCAAGATCAGCATCCTTTTCAGAGACCACACGGAAAACAATGTGAAGCTAGCGCCGTCTGCCATGGTTTCTTAATTCAGGGGACGCTCACACTCGTGACTTTGACCTGCTGCAGCCAATGCAAGGAACTGTACTTAGCCCCCCGGGTTAAGGCAACCAAGATTTAAAGGCCACATGGTCAATACTTTGCCGGTAATTAGCCTCCCTCTGATCTTTGTTGCTACTTTACCAAAAATTTACAGAGAACAGGCGACACATACTTCTGGTCCACTCCAAAGTCGGTTCAGTTAGCTTTCTGGATAAGTACTCGTATGTGATACTTCACCTATTTCATTCACCTATTTCATGCAAAGGGAACAAGAATTTCAGTGTACTAGCTGTGTGTTCTTGGTGTCAAGCATGGAATTTTCTTTTACTTCCTTGTCTGAGTCACCCTGGGATTGCTGCACAGAAAGCAACACATGAAAACTTTTCGGGAGATGAACCACCATAAGGACTTGCTCTCTAATATCTACTGAACAGCCAGCACACAACAGTCAAGATGGATAGTACAGTTGTATATAGTGATGACACTTTCCCCATCTCTTCTTCCGCAAATGCTGCTATTGGCATGTAGCTGTTATTGACAGGAGTATGCTCTGACAGTTTTTCATGGACAATGAATCTACCATTTTCTCCAGCTTCTCCTGTACCTCTCCTTTTAGTGGTTGGGCAGTATCCTTTGCCATTGTTTAAAGCCTTTAGGCTGTAGTGATACACAGTGTTCTTTTACTCATCTATATAAATACTGCAAATTCGACGCAAAGCAAGTCAAGCATACTCCTACACTGCTCCTTCAAACGTAGAGCCCTAGCAATCACCCTCATAGGTCGGTTGGCCTTCGTGTTCTTCCTTGCATAGATCGTCAACTTGTAGTGGTAGCCATGCTCGACACCTCCAACCAGATCACCTTTGTTCATCAGTCTCTCCTATCCTTCGACTTTCTGCAGAACCCTCCAAAGCTTAGCGGCAAAACGGCTTGTCCTTTCATCATACGTGTGCAAAAGTGGCATCTAAAAAAGAAAGAAAACAAAGAATATTTCTTTTAGCATAGTCAAGTAATATAAAAGATATATTAGAGATCAATAGGAAAAGATATAAGAGGTTATACAATAAACTAGTTTATATTTTATTAGTCCTTAGACACAACCATTCTAACTATATTCTTCCTGCAGTCGGTATGGCTCTAATAGAACCTCTATCAGGATCCCAAATTAAGCAACTTGGTGACTGTCGACGAATTGTGTTGGCAATGTATTTTATGGGGCAATGCGAGAGATCACAACTACGATGGTAGCACAGGGAGCCGAATTTATACAGGTTCGGGCCCTCGGGGCGAGGTAATACCCTACTCCTGTGCTCGTGGATTGTATTATGGTGGATGCTGATGATGATTGTTGGACGTGGGATTAGATGTCGAACTAGGGGCCCCGGACCCCCTTTATAGAGTGCAAGGGGCCGGGTTACAGATAGAATCCCTAATCCGCGTATGGAAGATACAGATATAACCAATTTGGTTACGCTTATATCTATGTATTCGAGTAGGAGACGAGTTCGTTTCCTTGTAGATCATGTCGGGCCGCGCCAGCCTCCAAGCCCATCTTCTGGAAGGTCCAATTGAGTCGGCCCAAGGAGATGGTACGTCCAATAGTATATCTTCGGATACCCGGGGCCCATGTTTTCCACAGTGACCATCATGTTACACTGGTCCAGGATCAATTCCAGTACGCACAAGTGACATCATCAATATATATCATTACAATACTTTACAAAAGTGACAATAATTATTATAAATTCTTACAAATAAGAAGCAAAACCATATAAGGCTAAATAAATCCATCAGAATACTTATTGTAACATAGCAAAAATAATAAAAATAAACTCAAATAGATGTCTCATCATGAACCATGGGCTTCTGACTAGGAAGCACGTCTAGCTACTTGCCATCTTGAATGAACTCCTCCTCAAACAACGTTGAGGGTTCTTCAGCTTCTTGTCCTGCCAGATAGAATAGGTAGCCCACAAACAGAGTTTGCAAGAATGAATACAGACAAATACTTAGCAAATCACACACTGTGGAATTGTACAATAAATTGGCTAGTGATTATTTTGCATAATTAGCATTTAACAAAGACGTGATAGAATAATAGGTTCTAAAGCAATTGAATAAAGCATTTGATAAACCTGTATTTGATCAT
Organism: Olyra latifolia; assembly: GCA_036346145.1. Lineage (NCBI taxonomy): Eukaryota > Viridiplantae > Streptophyta > Magnoliopsida > Poales > Poaceae > Olyra > Olyra latifolia. The sequence goes on along the minus strand of CM070523.1, from coordinate 3,131,209 downwards.
ACGCATTGCCACACAACCTATCTGCACCCAGTAGCCCAATATGATAACCACCCGCTGGAATTAAAAACATTATACCTTGTTCAAGGATAACCAAGCATTATCGAATAGTTTATTTACACTCTGTAGAGGTTGCACGTCTTTACCCATAAGATACTCATATATCAACCTCTGGCTAGGAAGGAGACACTTGTAACCTAATAGTTATGGCACTAAACATTAGCATGTGGCTCAATCTCATGCTACGGACCACCAAACTCCACGCTCATAGGCTCTGCAGGTTTCTCTCCACCTCGCTAACTCACTGGGATACATGACCAACAGCGGCAAACTACGATGGCGAGAAGCGGCGGTGCTCCACGGTCTACACGCAACCAGGCCCTATGGACCTCCTAGCCTAAACTAAGCCCAGATTTGGAATATAAGGACTACCAGGAACCTTACTACGGCAGCACGTAACTCCGGGGACTTCCGGTTAGCTCCAACGAAAGGAGGTCACCACAGGAATCGCAACGACAAAACATGGCTCTGGACAAAGAATCGAAGGCTAAGACTCATTGGTGACAGTGGAATTGCTCGCCGGAGTTCTTGGCCTCGAAACCTTCTCTAAGTTCTCCTCGGCCGCTCTGTCCTCCTCGGGTCAAGGTGACGGCAGCTACAACGTCTACGAACCCTAGTACAACGGCTCGAGGGTTTAAATAGCCCTAAGACCCTAGGTTGCGCACGGACGCCAAGGCCCGGCCTGCGGTGGCGCAACGATAGGCTCTGACTCGGCCGCGGAGACGACGACTGAGGTGGCGGCGAGATCCAACGGCTCCCGTGCGGCCAAGTCGCACGAACGGGCGCCTGAGATCCACAGATACCGGTTCGCTTGGGTAAGTGACATCCGACAGCTGCTAACGTGCACACGTGCAAAACAGCGTCCTAGATTGCGCCACGTCGCCCCTCTCTAGAAAAAGAAAAAGAAAACCCTTTTCCCTTTTAAAAAAGCTGATTAATGTTTTTTAGGTTTAAAAATACCAAAACACTTTCGAAAATTCTAAGAAAATTTCTAAAAATCCGATGAAGCATTTAGGACTTAGGAAAAATTTATCAAGCACTGTTCATTTATATTTTGCCTTATTTAGTCATTTTAAAGCTCTTGGTTAACTAGAATTACCCTTTTAATTATTTTTAATGCAGAAAATTGTAAAATCAATTTATTTTAATTATTTGATAGAAATTAAAGTATTTTAAATTCACTGGGGGTTACATCGCCGCCGACAAGATTTTGTGGACACAAGTATGCCGTCGATGTACGGTCATGTCCGTCCATCACCGGAACTTCAATAGTAAGGACATGTGGCATGCGACGGTCATCGGGTGGCCAGCCTCGAAACCCTTCTCGTAGTGATGACGGAGTAGAATATCATGCGTGATGCGTCTGCCGTGACGCGCGTCAGGCCGGCTTGGCGTGTTTGTATGGATTCTGATTCTGGCGGCGTCGGCCCTGTCCAACAGGTCGCCTGCAAAGCGGAAGAATCATATTCACAGTAAATGGGCCGGGTGGGCCAAACGGATGAGAGCACTTGTCGAACAGCTCCCTTATCCGGTACAGAATGCTAGGCTCCGGTTGCACGCAGGAGCAGCCACATACCGCACACAGTAGTGTCGACCGGACGAGCTGAAACTCCCTTCATGGCTTGTCGTCGTCTTCTTTGCTGCAGGCTGCAGTGCATGTAGTGTACAGACATCATATGGCTGCCGCCTTCGTCTCTCTCTCGCTGTCGCTGCTCCTCTGCCTTCTGCATCGCGCGGCTCCTGTTCTTGGCTTCACAAGAGGCGACTTCCCGCAGGACTTCGTCTTCGGAGCTGCAACATCCGCATATCAGGTAATAACGATGAACTAATTGGTTTTCTATTCAGACCTGTTTTTCTTGCATAATCTAGGGCATGTTTGGATACCTTCTCTAGCGCCGGCCAGGCCCAGTGAAGTAACGGGGCGCATGTTTGGATGATTGGACAGCCGAGCGAGCCATGCCCGAGACGTGCAAAATCACTGTGCCGGCTTGGCTCGCAGGAAACGCGTGCTGCGGCCGTTTTTGACGACCAGGCCAGCACAATGACCGCCACGCACTCACTGCTCTTGTACTAACATCGACTAACAACGATTCCAGTTCAATACACTTCAACATTTCATTCTTTGAAAAAAATTTTAAAAATTCAAACGACATCCAAATTCAATGAAACAAAAAAAAAGGAACCGTAGATTCAAGTACAAGGTATTGAAAAAATTTCAGAATTTTTGAATTTTTATTTTTGTTTTCGAATTTATTGATTTTCTAGTATTTATTTTTTTTGAATTTTTATTTTTGTTTTTGAATTTATTTTTGTTCTAGTATTTTTAAAAAAATTTATTTTCATTTTTTATTTTATTTTCTTTGATTTTAATTTTCCTCTTTTGAATTTGTCCATCCCGCTTCCCTCCTAGTACAGCCAACCAAACAACATCTTTGCGCAGCCAGTTCAATCTCATACAACCAACCAAACAACATCCCTTTGCATCACCTCAGCCTGCCTCCCACCAGCTTGGCTGAGCTCATACGTCAACCAAACAGCCCCTAGTCATCTTATTCTGCTCAAAGTTGGTTGACCTTTACTTCTAATAGCATCTACAATATTTAGAGACAAACTGGTCTTACAATTAGCCTATAAGACTTAGAGACTTTTACCGAGGTGCTGCAACTTCCAAGAACATGTACAGTGATTGAGACAACAGCTGTCTCTAACCATTGCCATATCATCTATAGACAACACTAGAGATAACTCGTACAATGGATTGTTTTTATTGTTGTCTACACAGTTATTTAAGTTAAAAAAATGTGATGATCAAGTGTGCATATCATCTTTAAAGGCTAAAATGTTGTCACCTCATTGCATATGAGAAAGCAAGTGAATTTTATCAACACTGCATTTGACAAAATTTGGATCCAGCGCGCTTTGGTACTCACAAAATAAAACGTGAGAAGAATCAGGAACCTTAGCTTTGATTGGTATATCAAACCAAACCCTATCTTTGTAATGTTGATAAATGGAAATTAGCTCAGTAGATGAAAATAATTATTTTTCTATTTTGCTTATGTATAAATTATACTATCGAAACACCAATTACTACTTTGTCTTTGCATGTATTATACGACTGAGACAAACTAGGTGTAGTATAAAAAAAATCATAAACAATGTGAGCCGTTAGACGGAGAAGAATGGATGGCGTATATTAAGTTTAATATACAGTGAAAAAGCCCTATAATTAAGCTGCAATGGGCCGGGATACTCCTTGATTGACTTCTACTTTTATGTGTTTCGGAATTAATTTTTCATGTAGTACGAGGGTGCTGTTGCTGAGGATGGAAGGAGCACAAGCATTTGGGACACCTTCACTCATGCAGGTAAAATGTCAGATTTGTACATAAACCAAGCCTTGAACACTAGTTGATGTCTGCTGCATTAGTTTCAAATCGACCACCATAGTTTTTCCTGCTTTATTTTTTACAATATGCTCGTCTGTGATAACAGGGAACATGCCAGATAAAAGCACAGGCGATGTCACTGCAGATGGTTACCACAAGTACAAGGTACACTGTTAATTTTACCTGGCCTACATTGAACTGCTGACCTGGGCATGTTAGCAACGGGGCCTGTTTGTCATCTCGTGGGATGAACTAGTCTGCTAAAGTTATTGATTCGCTGAAATGTTGGATTTTTAGAGTTCTATGGAACAACATTGAGGATGTATCTCACTTCGGCTCCGTTTTTTTCCGCGTTTCGGTCGCGTTGCGTTTGCATTTCGGTGGCGGGAAGTCGACTTGCATAGTAATGGCTCGGACCGTGCCCGCCGCAATTGTTGACTTGGTCGCTCGTGCTCCCACCGTGCTGACCAGCTCGGCCACCACCGCCGCTTTTCACGCACGCCGCGGGCCAGCAGCGCCCGAGGTGCATTAAATGCACACGGTCTCGCGGCTGGCAGTAATGACGAGCTCCTTCCGAGCTGCTGCTCACTGCGGGCAAGCCGAGGATTAATGGCGCAAAGCTGCCACCACTCCGTCCGGACCGTAGCACGAACGCAACGCAACGCAACGCCAAAAAAACATAGCCTTTTCATTGGTTTTTTTAAAAGTTTTAAAAAATGTCCCAATATTAAAAAAAAAGTAAAAGAACATATCGTCTGACATAAATACCTTGTCAGTCTTGTGCTACTGTCCTGTATCGTTTTCTTTGCCTGCAGGTCTGATCTTCCTGTTGATTGAGGTGATGTTTAGCTATTAAATATAGTACTATTTTGTGTCATATCCTCTCGTACCAATTACCAAACTATGCCTAAACAAGCTACTCTTGTTCTCTGATCTCTAGGAAAAAAAATGTTATCGTCTCTGTCTAAGAAAAAAATTATGTTGCATTGAAATATTGTGTGATTGAATATTTAAACATTCTGAATGGAAAACCCTGGCTTGTTACCTGTTTTAACATAACATTATCTGATGTTTCAGGATGACGTCCAGCTCATGGCTGATACTAACCTAGAGGCTTATAGGTTCTCCATCTCCTGGTCAAGGCTTATCCCAAGTATAATCATTTTAAGAAAGTTTTCATTGTGGTATGCAAGAAATTTCCAACAATCTTCTAACAGTTATATTCCTTAAATTTGCAGGTGGGAGGGGAGCTGTCAACCCAAAAGGGCTAGAGTACTACAATAACCTTATAGATGAGCTGGTGAAACGTGGTATGTTTATTTGCGATGATCTATAATTGTATTGAACTGATAAAAAAACCATATTTTTATTCGTTTTCCTCCACTCTCTGAACCTCTTCGACCTTTGCCTTTCTTTAGGGATTCAAATCCACGTTATGATTTACCAACTGGACATTCCTCAGGTTCTGGAGGATGAGTACGGAGGATGGCTAAGCCCTAGAATTGTGTAAGAGATCACACACCTTTCCCTTGTAGCGACGACATTGCTGTAAAGCTGAAAATGACCACAGGATTCCTAGCGATATTTCCTCACCAGCGGCACTGCAAATTTCAGGGAAGATTTCACAGTGTACGCAGATATATGCTTCAGGGAGTTTGGAGACCGGGTTTCGCACTGGACTACTATAGATGAACCTAACGTCGGCGCAATTGGCTCTTACGATAGTGGACAGATCGCACCTGGACGTTGCTCTGATCCTTTTGGTTTAAGAAAGTGCATTGTGGGGGACTCAACTGTGGAGCCATATATAGCGGTTCATAACATGTTACTGGCACATGCCTCAGTTGCTAGACTGTACAGAGGAAAATACCAAGTGAGTAATCTTGTACTGAAAATTAGCCTTTTTGCCTGTATGGTACTTTCTTTGCAAAGCATAAGCTACTAAGTTTAAAAAATAGGTAAATGGATTTATTCCTATTTTGAATTGCAAAGTTTTATGCGTCCATGTAATGAGTTCTGAATGTAGGCCGTGCAAAAAGGAGTTGTTGGCTTAAATGTTTACACATTTTGGACTTACCCATTAACGAACTCTACCATCGATCTAGAATCAACTCGAAGATGTCAGGACTTCATGTTTGGCTGGTATGTTACAGCGACTTTATCTTTGAATCTAAAATATGGATTATGCATGGACCCAACAAACCAGTGGTGCTTTTTAGGATACTAGAGCCCTTGGTGTTTGGAGACTACCCACATGTAATGCGGAAGAATGTTGGTTCTCGCCTTCCATCCTTCACAAAAGTTCAATCTGAAGCTGTCAAGGGTTCTATGGATTTCATTGGGATTAATCACTACTATTCTCTCTACGTGAACGATCGGCCTTTAGATAAGGGTGTTCGCGACTTCACGGCAGACATGTCAGTTTACTACAGAGGCAAGCAATTTTTTTTTTTTGGTCAAGAATGGGGTTATTGGCTTGCTGCACTGACCACAACTTTTTTTGGCCACACATTGAGGCAAAAAATGTTTTGCTAAAGAAAATCAAAATTGTAACACATAATAACGATTAAATAATGCATTGACGCTTCTGAAAATAAGTATATATATATATATTACGAAATAGGTGATCTCGATGCCATATCTAATGAAGTATTTATTTCTCTGACGCAGCTTCTAAAACTGACCCGCCAATTGATGAGGTAAAATTTTCCATCCATGTTTTGTCAGCTTTGCTGCTGGCTTCAGCTGCTTTAGACAAGAAGTTGTTGATTTAGGAATTCTATTCTAATGTTAGATATTAAAGAATATAAACGAAATGAGAAATTTGACGGTACACAAAAATGAATACAGACCGTCTGTCCATCCTGATCTAACAGTTTAGATTGATTTTGATTTTTTTATACTACCATGGTAGTATTTATACTACAATTATAGTAATTTTTTTTATGGAAGTCTCTCTGAACGGACGGTTAGATTCGAATTATATTGCCGCTCTAGTATATGTATCAATGTGTTTAGATCTAAATTATATTGCCGTTCTAATATATGTATCAATGTGTACCGTAAAAGAGCTCAAATGAAATAACTCGAAGAAAATATAATTGAGTGAGATATTGGATATGTGTTCTACTTCCTCATTACTGGATAGGCAGCGCTGCTGCCATTTTGAGCTCAAAAAAGGATATTGGATCTGTGTTCAACTTGCAAGCTATGACAGTAGGTCTTTTCTTTGGCGTGGACAGCAAGCCCCGTCATCTGTTCCAAGTGATCCAGAAGGATTGCAACTTGTACTGCAGTACCTGAAAGAATCCTATGGTGATCTTCCCGTTTATATCCACGAGAATGGCAAGTCTGGCTTTCAGATCAAGATGATCCAATTTTTTTTTTAATTCAGTAACTCCAAGAAAATTCTACCAATGCTTATGCAGACATCACTGCATGTAGTTCATAGTCCATACTAGTCTGATATGTATTGTTTTCTCCTTGTCCTCAGGTTATGCATCTGAAAATGACACCGTCAATGATATCGACAGGATCGATTACTTGAAGGGCTACATAGGGGGCATACTGACTGCATTAAGGTGAGGTAACAGCCAAGAAATCATCTGTGTAATTGTAGGGAGTTGGCAACCTAAAATTGTTCAGACAAGTTTATTCTGAATTTCTGATGCTATGTATTTTGTTCCGGAGGAATGGGGTCGATGTGAGAGGCTACTTCTACTGGGGCTTCGTGGACGTCTTCGAGTACTTGTCAGGGTATCAGTCACGGTACGGCCTGTACAGCGTCGACTTCGATGACGAGGCGCGGCCACGGCAAGCCAGACTCTCTGCTCGCTGGTACTCCAGCTTCATCAAGAGCAGTGGCATCCGTACACAGGATGAGCTCGACGATGCAGGGTTGCATGCTCAGCTATGAGGTGTCTAATTTGATGCACTGTACGTTCCATGATAACATGTAGATACAGCGAGCACACATTACATTACATAATATACTTATTGATGCGGTATGCTCAATCTTCATAGTGTAGGATGGAAGATATACTATGAGGCATGCCCTCATCACATATGTTTTGCTAGTGATCAATCCACTGAAATTATACATTGAGATCAATCGATTTTCTTGTCGCTGGATTGCTTCAAGATTCTTGCTTATCCCAAACCCTATAAACATTATCCCAATCCCAAGGGCACGGGTGAACCCCATCCCCAGCCGTCACCGCTTCTTCCCCTCTCCACCCTGGTGCTGCTTCTCCTCTAGCAACGGCTCTTCAAAGCTCTGCCGCCTTTAGGGGTAGGGTTCTGGTTTGGGATGGGGTTCACCTGTGCCCCTAGGCTTAGAAGGAGACTGGGGAGGCGGAGGCTCGACGGTGGGAAGCGGTCAGTAGTGTAGCAAGGCAACAGCGGCGCCACCTCAGCTGCGGGTTCCAGAGGATGGTGTTTGGGGGAGGATCATTGACATGCAGCCAAAGTTAGGGTGGGCAAGGCTGTCGTGACAGTGAGAGGAAGAAGGGAAGAGCGGCGAGGCAGCGAGAACACCGCCGACCGCGGGTAGATGGTCGGCGGGGTTAGGGGCTGTGGTGGAGATGTGTGAAGCACCGCCGAAGAGGAAGAAGAAGAGAGAGGACAAACCTGCTATCGGCACAGCCCATACAAAAGAAAATATAAAATAATAGAGTTTTCTCTTACCGTATTTTGGAAGGGTTTTCCCTAGCGGTTGTAATGAGTGATGTAAATACATCCATAGTTGTCGTGAAGTATGACTCAACTTTTTGCTAAAGGTACGTTACAGTGTCAGGCCTCTGTTCTTTTTTCAACATCTAATATCAATCCTTTATTCCCCTTTTTGCACACCAGGAGTCAACTAAGAGTGGGTTCTTTTCAGCTTATTTTATTCTACTTATTTGCCTTATCTCGTCATTTCGAGAATTTTTCGAGATAGCCTTACTTATCTCGTGTCTTATTTGACTTATCTCACTTTTTTTTATTACTTTTGAGTCGGTTTTTTTTTATCTCGTAGGCATGTCTATAAGCTCTCTAAACCCCCAAAATTGAACGCCAACCGGCTCTCGAGGCTATCTCGAAAAATTCTCGAAGCGACGAGATAAAGCAAATAACTAGAATAAGATAAGCTGAAAAGAACCCACTTTAAATCTAGTTACTTACAGAAGAAACGGTGAAATATTTGTTGTATGGAACATTCGAGTAAGCTAATTTACGTTCACTCAAGAAATTTAAAACCCTGAAGAATTTTAAACCTTAAACGTGAAGAAAGTGACCATTAAAGGCCTCACTAAAAAAATAGCAAAACTGTGGTGGACCAGGTTGGGCCAAACACTTGCTTCCTATATCCAGGTAAGCTAGCTTACACTCTGTTGGGCCGAGCTGTAGTCACTTTAATGGGCCCTGATTCTTCAAAAGAAAAAATCAAACGCAAGATGAGACGGCCGGCCACCGCCTGCGCGAATGGATTTGGATCCATGCAAAACAAACAAACGCCGAAGAAAGCATCTATGCGTGCGCGCTCGTCGCATCCTCTCTGGAGCAGAATCCAATAATGTTGCACGGCGACACTACGACTATATAGCTAGCTAGCTGATCAGAAGACAGAACAAATCAACCATCTCGATCAGTCAGTAGCTACCAGTGTTAGAGATGGCAGCAAGCAGCAGGACCAGAGGGGAGAGGTGGAGCCTCGCCGGCAAGACGGCGCTCGTCACCGGAGGAAGCAAAGGAATCGGGTACGTCCATGCACGCACGCATGCTTGCTCGTCTTTGCTTTGATGCTTTCTGCGAATGCAATGTTTCATGTCAAGATCGAATCGTGTGTGTATGTGATGTGATGGAGTAGGCGTGCGATAGTGGAGGAGCTCGCGGGGTTCGGGGCGAGGGTTCACACCTGCGCCCGCAACGACGTCGACCTGCAGGAGTGCCTGCGCCGGTGGGAGGCCGGCGAGGGGCTCGAGCGGGTCACGGCGTCCGTCTGCGACGTGTCGGTGCGCGGCGATAGGGAGAGGCTCATGGCGACTGTCCGGGACGTGTTCGGCGGCAGGCTCGACATCCTCGTCAACAACGCCGGGCAGTGCTTCTTCGGCGCGGCCACGGAGACCACGGCGGAGGACTACGCGCGCCTCATGGCGACAAACCTCGAGTCCTGCTTCCACCTTTCCCAGCTCGCGCACCCGCTCCTCCTCGAGGCGGGAGTCGGCGGCGGCGGCGGCGGCGGCGTGGTGAACATCTCCTCCGTCGCCGGGTTCATCGCCTACCCGGCACTGTCGGTGTACTCGGCCACCAAGGGGGCCATGAACCAGCTCACCCGCAGCCTCGCCGCCGAGTGGGCGCGCGACAGCATCCGCGTGAACTGCGCCGCCCCCGGGGGCATCCGGACCGACATCTCCAGCAGCAGCGGGCAGCCGCTGGACGCGGAGACGGCGCGGAGGATGGCGGAGACGGAGTCGTCTCGCGTCGCCATGCGGCGCATCGGGGAGCCCGAGGAAGTGGCCTTCCTCTGCATGCCGACCGCGTCCTACATCACCGGGCAGGTCATCTGCGTCGACGGCGGCCGCACCATAAGCGCCTAGTGTGCTTAAACTCCTTGTCCACCTACCACTACCAGCTAGTGCCTAGTAGTATCTGTATTTGTTTTCGATCCTAATTAAGGAAGGCAATTGCCTAGAAATGTACTATCAATTCGTGGCATGCTCGCATGCAGGGCTACGTGAACCAACGGCCACATCATGTTGACATTGTTTTATCATGCCTGATCTGTATGTTTGTCACGTACCAACTACCAGATGCTGAGGAAATACCAGATGGTAATAATAAATAATTGTATCGCACTATCGGCTACTGAATCAATGTAATTAAGTGCAAAGAAATCACATCTACGAGCTACAGTTTTACAGGACATCACGTCAATTCAGTCGCAGACTGGTAGAGGCGTAAGGGGTAAGCACCGACGGCCCACTTAACATTGTCAGTGGGCCGCATCAGGAAGACCCATTACAGAATGATGACGTCGGTTTGGGCCATACACTCGGACAATTAAAAAGAAAATCCAGCGGCGGGGGTGTTCCGACTGGCCCATCTGTGGTCCGCGACAGCCTCATCGTCTTCTTCCTATTTTTTATTTTTATACTTTTTATTATTTCAAAATAAATAAATAATATTCCATATAATTTTATTAAAAAATAGACTCCCGTCGCCTTTTGGTTGGACGAGATTAAAATCTTGTCCAACCAAATGACGGGTTTTGCATAATTCACCCAACCAAAGAACGGATAGGGTATGTTTCCACATGGTCGGATTGGTAAGGTAAATCTCGCTCGTTAGTTGGGCGAGATTGAAATCTCGTCCGACCAAAGAGCAGGTTTTCTGTATCACGCAACTGATGAGCGGGAATTCTGTCCCATCCAACCAAAGGGGTTTTTTTTTATACGATGTGGAGAAATTTTTCGTGTTGCTCAAAAAAAAACTTTGGGCTATTTTCATGTTTGGATCTTTTCATATTTGGATCCCATTCGTGCATACCCGAACCGAAAGAGAGTAAAGGTAGTAGAGACCACCTTTACGTGCAGGACTTTTAGCTATTTTATATTTAATTTAATAAAAAATAATAAATAGAATAGCATTGTTATGAATAAATAGGTAGAATGCAGTACATTGGTAATGACGTACAAATGTTTATTATATCATGTTTGGATAGTGATAGGCAAGGGCACCAGGAAGTAGTACATGCATGGTTTGATTCAAATCGTGGGTCTCGTATGCGGCAAAAGTCTCGATGCATGATCTTTCGGCGATGACGCACTCCATCGTTTGGCCTTTCCGGGTAATGGCTTGCGGTCTGTCAAAAAGGTTCAAGCCATGAATTACACATCCAGGTCATGACATATTGGAATGTTGTCAATCATTTTTGACATGGACGTTATGCAGAGTTAGAGAACTATACAAATGACATATGACTACGAACGTCGCGTCTTTGGGGGATTTCACAAATACATAAGTACTACGTGTATATTAGAATGCATGCATGACATAGGTGGTGCGATAACAATCATGGTCGGTCACCATGGTTGTGTGAAGGGTTAGTAACACTAGCATGAACACCAAGTAGCAGAACACCAAGCAGTCTTTTCCATTCCGTGTCGTAGTACATGGGATAGGTCTCTTGCATGATCGCTCTTCGACGGAGAATTTCGGCGTTAGGTGTGGTAGGGTAGTGCATCCACAAAAGCATGTAGGGTCTTGAAAATGGTGGGTCAGATGATAGTGTTGGTCCAACACCGGCTGGTTGTGCGTTTCACGTGCCGGCATGGCCTGCCTGGAAGGCCTGGGGGGCCTTGCGGCTCTTTGCTAGCCTCTTTGTTGTGCCAACCCTCCTGTCGCATTCAGTCTAGTCTACAAGCGGTTAATTCTTATGTGGAGATATGTTATGTAGGTGTATGCTGCTGCCGAGTATGACTCATATCCATCAAGTCCAACCGCATGTAACATTTGGTATCTGGAGGTAGAACAATGTATTAGTAAATAATATTTATGATAACATAACGTACAAGTGCACAAACTTACATCGTAATCAGGACATCGGTAGAACCTATGACCAGTAAACCCCTTATGTACGTGGTCAAACCACCGAACAACCGAGAGGTTCCCACTGTCACATCTCGGCCAGTCGAAATCTGTTCAAAAATGACGATATCTCAGCAAAGGGGGCTCATATCTCCATTCCTCATAATCTATGACCCGCATGTCGTTGGCAGAAGGACGAGCTTGGTCTCCTAAGCCAAAAGACTCCCACCAACTATCAGGCACATATAGCCATGAAGAGGCTCCCCAACTCGCCATAAAAGTGGTGTGTGATGACCCGATGGTGCTTTACTGATCCTTTGATAGACAAACAGAGGAGCAGACTTGTTATTCGTTCAAGTCCGGAACATATTGGATGCCCTTTGTAATTAAGCAAATTGCAGTCCAACTCGAATTGATGGCTCATGTAGCTATACAATTGAGTTTTGGATGCCCTATGTAACTAAGCAGGTTGTAATCGCCCTTAAATGATGGGTCATGCAAATGTATAGTTGATTCGATGTGACTTTAGAGCTTTGCAGCGAGCGGTCATTCAGTCGCACAAAAGAGACGTAACAAGAGGGACGTGATAGTGATGGGACATAGAATGAGAAGCGACACAACATTGGAATGAAAATCAAATGGTAGTAACGTAGGGACATAGAATGAGAAGTGCAATGTCACATAATAACTACTACACAAGGTTCACAAAAGGTACAAAACTCTTAGTAAACAGTAATCTACTGATGCCCCCTCCTGGGGGTGACCCCTAGAACTGATCCCTTCACTGAACGCTTGCGTCGTCCACCTCTGTGGGAACGTGTAACGAACAAGTGGGTACACGTCCCGACGAGGTCATACCTCTGGAGGAGGTGTCGCGGCGTCCAGTTGGGACGACTGCTTCGGTGGAGGGGGTGCCCCTTGCAACTAGTTCATCATGACTAGCCAAGAAGGTGTCCACATCCCACTCATCAAGGTACTGGTCCGGATCTGCGACGGTCTCTGGACTGTCCTAATCCATAGGGCGAAGACCTGAAATATGTATTTGTTAGATTGAATATAAAAGATGTAGCAAATTATGAACATAGTACCCACGCTCACCTCCAACGTCTAAGCAGGGGGTCAGCGCAGTTTGCATCGGTCGATGCCTCCACACTCCCTGGAGTGGGCTCAGCGAGATAGGCCCGGGTTCAACCGGTGGTATCCCCTAGGCCAACGAGAAAGCCTGGGGGATAACACCAGCTCCGTGAACTCCCCCCTGCGAGGACGTCCTAGCCTCATCGAGCCTAGTCCTCTATAATCCCCGAGGTGCCGCCCCCCCCCCGGTGAGGACGTCCTAGGCTCGTCAAGGTGAGGCCCCATGACCCCCGTGGTGCCCCCTGTGAGGACGTCCTAGACTCGTCGAAGTGAGGCCTTCACACTCCTTAGGGTGCAGGCTATGAGGACAACCCATGCTCCCTTGATGAGGACATCACCAACATGGACATGAACACGACGCCCCTTGCTCTTTCCACTACAACTTCGTCGACGTCCACGCCATGTCTACGTGTTGAACAACGTTCACAAACTGAAGAGAAACATCAAGTGGGATTGAATCCTTTGACCAAGCTTTTCAAGCCATCAAGGAGTGAGGTCCAGCAGGCCACGACCAAGATCCAAGAGTCTCCCCCACAGCCAAGGAAGCTCGAGTCCAAACTCAACCCTCCTGGAGACCTGGTTTGGACATTAGCGTGTAGCTTGCACTCAAACGGAAGCCCAGGACACATACGACGTCCGATTGAGGAAAATGAGTACTCTATGGAAAGCTTAGGAGATAATCTTTTCAACGGATCTAGCCTCACCTCCAAATTCATCCCAAGTCACCCGAAATCGACAAAACAATCAGGCAGGCCAAATCTGCTAGATGCTGCGCCACCTCAATTTTGAGCCTATGGCCCAGGTACCCCTAGGGTTGCGTGGGGATGCATGCCTCTCTGGCCAGCATACCCTCTCTGGCTGTCATATGTCTATATATGGCCGCCACCCCCCCCTTTTCTTTCTTAGGTTTTGATTAGATTGAGTTTTCCCCCATGTGTGTGAAACCACCTCGAGTTACTTGTGTCGGCTAGACCAACTAAATTGAGTTTCAAAACCTCAAACATATCGTGAGCTTCATCCATATTTGCAATTTAGATTGCTTTTTACCTTGGTCTTGCTTTGTTCTTCTGTTGCATCGCAGGAACAGATCTTCGTGATCAGGTCAATCGTGCTTTGGCGTGGTTGATAACACTCATCGTGGTGGTTTAGCGATCGCCGGGTTACAATCCTTCATGGTTTGTAGCCAGATTGTCAAGGTCACCATGACACCAAACCGTAGTTATCTTTCTCACTAGAAGATCGAGCACCCCTGTGTGCGCATCATTTGGTATCAGAGCGTCGGTTGCCTGGTGAGAACAATTTCATCCTAGATTAGATTAATTTCGTTTTCATCCTAGTGTCCAGAAAATAGCCACAAAAAAGATTACAGTTCTTGCATTCCCTGTCCAAACCCTGTTTAGCCTTGCATTGTTTCTTACAGTATTTGCTTCTTTGAATTTTCGCCCATAGTTGTTTTGTGCTAATCGTGTCTTAGTTCTTAGCGGTTTTAAGTCTTGCATCTTGTCCCTTTCCCATCCAAAAAAGAAAAAAAAATCTGATCTGGTTGCTCCCTTCCTAAATTGGACGATTGGTTTCCAATTTGGTTGGATAGTTTCCATATCCATCCGATTGGTTTTGATTACTGCCATCCTTCGTCCGATTGGTTTCCAATTTTGTTGATTAGCTTCCATCTTCTACCCGATTGGTTTCCTTTCGAGTCAATTGTTTTCTTCCATCTTCAGATTTGTTTACACCCTTCCCATCACGTCCCTATAGTTGCTGGTTGAGATTCACATCTTCCCTAACTGGGCCAAGCCCAAAAGCCTAGCCCCAAACCGAGCTCAATTCGATCTCACGTGCAAATTGTGACTGGTTTAGTAAAACGGTCATAACTTTTACATACAAAACTCGGATTTGGACGTTCTTAGACTTGTTGGAAAGATCACAAATTTTCTCATAAGATTGGAAATTGGCTATGCCAATATCAAGATCGCCAAAATTTCACTTCGTTCGGGCTATATCAGCCGGTAAACATTCGGAGGTCCATTTGCTTCACCGGTTCGGTATCCAGTTTTGGGTTTTCCTCTCGTCGCCTTGTGTAAATCTTTGTGAGCAGTTCCTTGTGGTGTATTCATGCTCAGTTTGTTAAAAGAAAAGAAAAAAAGGCTAGCGCAACAAAAGAGCCGCGCTATTCAAAAAAAAAGAAAAGTAAACAAATCAGTGGGCAAAAGAAAAAAAGTGCTTCATCTTTGGTGTTGCATCTTGAGGATCCTAGCTTCTTCATCTTGTTTGCTTGAGACTAGTCTATGTCTAAACCGGTTTAGCACTTGATACTTTGGACTAATCTTCAATTTTGCATTACTTGTATTGAACAATTGTTTTCCTTTGCTACATATTTTATCTGTCCAAGCTCCACATACTGCTAACCATACAGGACAGAATCTTGCTATCGTTTTGCCACCACTTGAGCTTAAGTTATCACGAACCAGCCACCGATCACACCATCTGCTTGTGAGGTAAAAACTTGTAAGAGCAAGGTAAAGCTTTGAGTGTAAGACTTATCTAATTCCAACATCTATTAGTAGATAGGATTATATATCTCTTTGTGTGCTTGTCTACTACTAACAATGGCAGGTCCACATGGAAAGAAAGATGACCTACACTTTGAGGATGATCCATGTTTAACACCTAGAGAAAAGAAACTCATGTAGAAACTTAATCGTTAGTTCGAGAAGGATCTGCTTAATTCTAGGAAAAAGCATCGTGAGACCATGGCAAAATTAAAGAGGTTGTCGAGCATGGGACTCTCCCTTTCACCAAGAATAAAAAAACACAATTGAAAAAAATGAAAACCGCGCAACATAAGAAGAAGGATGGTGAGTGTACCTCGTTTAGTAATGGTAAGAATGAGTTTGCTATTCCTGCGACTAACCTTGTAGGCAAGGATGATCAAGATGGTGGTGAGCACTTGAATGCTGCGATGTCAAACAAATACATGAGCCTCATGTCTTAGCCCATACTTAGTGCGTAACCGGAGCACGCCAATCAAACGCAGCGCCACAACTTGTTCCATTCTAAGGTTGTTATGCAAGAATGCTCGGTGCAAGTCATCATCGATGGTGGAGATTGTAACAACCTAACAAGCCAAAATATGGTTAAGAAGTTTGACTTGGCGACGAGTCCACATCCACATCCATATTCGATTGAATGGTTCAACACATGTGGTAAGGTAAAGGTAACAAAAACTGTGCGAATATATTTCTCTATTGGTCCTATCTTAAGAGGCAGTGCCCAATACTTCAGAACATCTATAAGAGTGTCCTTAGTAGGATACATGGATCCTTGGGACACCTCGTTTTTGTGGTAATCTCATGCCGTGTGTGTACCTTCATGGATAGATAAATCTTAAAAGTTATAGGAGTTCCACTCAATTAGCACAGAATTGTCTCAACTACTTCTCTCATCGTCTGATATGTTCTCGTTGGGGACTTGCTTGTGCTCTGCATCGTCCGTCTCCATATGTTGTGCTATTGCCTCAATTTATTCTCCTTCATCCGCCGCACCCATCGGCTAATGTGTTGCTGGATGCTTACTTTCTCCCTCCTCTGTCTCCCAGCGTTCGCCTCACTACTAGAGAAACAGCCTTCCATACCGGCTTATCAGTCCCGGTAAGATACGAACCGGTATTAATAGTAGCATCAGTCCCGGTTCGTAGTTTCAAGGCTTCAATCGGTTAAATCGCTCACATTAGTCGGTTGGTAATACCAACCGGGATTGATGCTCCTCCCATCTGAGCTAGTACAACCCGGTGGCATGGAAGCTCATCGATCCGGTTGGTAATACCAACCGGGATAAACCTTTAGTCGGTTAGGTTCTAACAGGACTAAAGCCTCATCTAAGAATCTTTAAAAGGAATGCATATCCTAGTTATATCAGAACGCGTGGGTGGGTGAGTTGGTTAGAAGGGTGAGTGGGGAGTCACGAGATCTCGGGTTTGAGTCCCGCAGAAGCCATATGTGCGCATTATATTTTTAAATATATTTCTAACATCTATCCCGGGTTGAGGTGCCATCAGTCCCGAATTGCCTATCCCGGTTCCAAAACCGGGATTGATGCTGGTTTGGAACCGGGATTGAAGGCTCAATCCGTGGTAGTGCCTACATCTTCCTCTGTGATCTTCGTCTCCTCTGCCCCTTTTGCCCCCTCTGTCACTTCTGCACCGATGGTCGCCCATGTCTCTTCGCACCCTATCTCATTTGAGCCAACATGTTGTTTGAACTCCGCCTGACCAAACAATACTAGAAGGAGACCACGTGCAGTCACAATCTCCACATAACGTCTCCAGTTCCTGATACACTTGATCTGAAGCTACTCCCAAAAGAACCTTCCCTAGCATGACTGACCACAACACTGACCTTCATCACATGTTTTTGCAGGTTCAGTTCGAACGTTTGCAATAACCAATTATGCAATCCACCGAATGACCTCTCTGTGGCCTATATATTCCTAGTGTAACTGATTGGAACAAAGAAAGATCTACCTCGTTTGGACCATACATAATCTATTCCTCTGTATAATAAATTTGGAGAAATAACCTGTCTGACATTTATCCTAGACAAAAAACATTAGGTAGGAATTATTTCAAAATAATGTTGCATTCCCATATCTACCCTACAAATTATCCTAAACATAACTCGCACCTATGAAACATACAAAAAAAATTAACACATTGTGATAATTACACTAACTATACGCAATATCGTGTTCAACACATACTAAATATACACATCCTAACAATAACTCATAGTATACTCTATTTCTTTTTCTCAAATACCACATAACCTATCGTGTTCAACACACGCTAATTGTACACACTACCTCCGTCTAAAATATGTTGCATTACACTAACTATAGTCGCTTGATATGGCTAACCTATCGTGTTTTCACTAATTCTAAATTACAAAATTAAAAAAAATCTACCTCATTAGTAGGCCGCAGGCCGCAACCCCTCTCCTCCTCCTTCCTTTCTCGTTCTCTTTTCATTCCTCTTCTTTTCTCCTCTCCTTTTTTCCTCTCCTCTCTGTCTTTTTCCGCCTCTTCTCTGTCTCCTATGTGCGAGGGAGGCAGCTCGGTTGCTTATAAATTGGGTCAAATCCCGCTCTTTCAATGGACGGTTTTCCCTAGCTCAAATCCCGTCCTACCATTAGGCAGGCTGATCTTCTCAAATCCTGCCCTCTCATTGGGCGGGATTTGACTAGTGGGGCCCATGCTCCATTTAGGGTGAATTACTGCCTAATGGTTGGTCTACAGATTTGTCTTGCCCGACCATTGGGCGAATTATATAAAACCAGCCTTTTGGTCGGGTGAGATTTTAATCTCGTCCAACCAAAAAGCGACAGGTGTATATTTTTTTAATAAAATTATACAGCATATTATTTATTTATTTTAAATAATAAAAGTATAAAAAATAATTAAAAAAAGGTCTTCTTCCTCCGGTTCCTCGTTTCGCGAGGCCTCCATTGTTGAGTTCTACTACTATTTTTGCACGGCTACTGCTTCTCGTACAGACTCTGCTGGTGAGCTCTACTGTCCTATATCTGCATCTACTCACATAGAAATTGAAATATTTTTTTAATATTTAGTTATTACATTGTGCAAAAACCATGATTTTTTCTCATGGGTTTAAAAAAATGGTGTATGGTCGTATAACATGATACATGATATCCAACTAATTCAAAACAATTATCTTTATTAAAAAAGCAAAAACGTTAGTAATAAACAAATTTGCTTGATCAGTTTTTTACATGCACACAAACACAAAGCTAACAACCCTTAGTTTGTCACATAGATATGCTCCTGCTGTACAGTGCGTTACAAGTCGTACCTGTGAGCGTGACCTGTGACGCACGCTCCGACTGACGACGACTTCCGGAGCCCAGCACGAGGCCTCGTTTCGCCACTTCTACAAGTATTGTATTGTATCCTCTCTCAGGAGTTAAGGACCAGGCAGAGAAGAAAGGAAGGAAGCAACCATAGATGGGTGCCATCCCCTTCTTCTTCTTGTGCCTGCTGTTACTGTGTGGTCAAGATGTACCTCTTGTTCTTGGCTCCACAAGAAGTGACTTCCCAAGAGACTTCGTCTTTGGAGCTGGTACCTCGGCATATCAGGTAACCGGATCCAATCTTGGCTTGTTTAATTGCGCTGAAATTCGTTGTATCTTTAGTTACTGTGGCGTCTGTCATTCATGTGTCTGTATGAGCTTTGGATTCTGAATTTTCTTGTGTTTTTGCGCGTGTAGTATGAGGGCGCTGTTTCTGAGGATGGAAGGAACCCAAGCATTTGGGACACATTCACTCACGCAGGTTAGTTGTTAGCTGTTACTTGTTTTGGGCAGCTTTGTCTCCGAGCCTTCAATTTCCTGCATTGTCCGGTTAAATTTGGGAACGGATTGCCAACATTGGACCACTGATTGTTCATTTCATTTTAACACTAGGAAATTCTCTCATAACTAGAGTCCTGCTCCATTTAAGGCTCAATTTGATGGCCGTCGTATTTGACGGTTCCATGTATTTGTGTTGACAGGAAAAATGATGGACAAAAGCACAGGAGACATCGCTGCAGATGGGTACCATAAATACAAGGTGAATAATGCTAGTAAAGAATTCAGTTTCAGTTTCAGTAATGGAAATTCGGGGCGCTTTGTACCTCACCCTACAAAGAGATCCTCTACCTATGGTTCTTAGAAATCTATTTAGCGTTGAATCCCAGATACATTTGATGTTGGTTCATTCTATTGAAAGAAGTAGTTGATTGTTGCGTATGGTTGCTTTGTTCTACTGTTGTACGACTTCAGTTTATTTGCTTTTTTCAGGAGGATGTTAAACTCATGGCTCACACAGGCTTAGAGGCATACAGTTTCTCCATCGCCTGGTCAAGGCTTATCCCTGGTACAGGCAAAAGTCCCTTTAGAGTTCTATGAGAAGTTGCCAGTTCTTTTTTGTTCTCATTGGTCCAGCGTAAGTTTGGATTTGCAGACGGAAGGGGAGCTGTCAATCCAAATGCGCTAGAGTACTACAACAATGTCATAGACGAACTTGTCAAACATGGTAAGCATTTGGACAATTCAAACTCAACTGTCAAGCATCCAAATCATACTACACAAATAGACATCCTTTTGTTCCAAGAACTAAAGAGGGTAAAAAAAAATTGTAATCGGCATAACCGCATAAATCATTTAGCTCTTCCACATCACTCTAACGGTTCAATATCCGATATGTTTGTTCAGGAATCCAAATACATGTTACACTTTACCATCTTGATCTCCCTCAAATTCTTGAAGATGAGTATGATGGATGGTTAAGCCCTAGAATCGTGTAAGCCTGTGGCTTTCACCATGATATAAATCTCTGCTTGTATAGACAGCATATGCTCATAGGCTGATCTTTTGCCTAATGCAGAGAAGATTTCACAGCATATGCAGAGGTGTGTTTCGAGGCGTTTGGAGATAGGGTTTCACACTGGACTACTGTGGATGAGGTGAATATAGCTTCATTGGGCTCGTATGACAATGGATTATTTGCGCCAGGCCGTTGCTCCGATCCATTTGGAGCAACAAAGTGCACGGTGGGTAACTCCAGTGTGGAACCATATATAGGAGCTCACAATATGCTACTGGCACATGCGTCAGTTGCCATACTGTACAGACACAAGTACCAAGTGAGTGATCTGTAGCCGCACCTAGAACCAGTCCTGTTTGACATTACAAATTAGTAATTTTCTTGGCCATGCTAGCCTAACTCAAGAGCTGAAGCTATTCGGTCAACATATTAATGTGTTATTATGATTAGCAAAATGTGCAATGAGATAAATTAAAAAGGAGCTTGGAATGTAGGCTGTGCAAAAGGGTGTTATTGGAGTAAGTGTTTACTCTCACTGGAGTTATCCATTAACAAACTCTACCTTGGATCTAGAAGCAACTCAAAGATGCAAGGATTTCTTGTATGGTTGGTATGATATCTGGCCTTCGTCTCTTTTCTCTCTCTCTCTCTCTCTTATATTTACGCCAGAAACATATATATGTCATATATAGGATAGGGCTCAATATTCAGAGCCTAACTAATGTGTGATACTACTAGGATATTAGAGCCCTTGGTGTATGGAGATTACCCACAAGTCATGAAGAAGAATGTTGGTTCTCGCCTACCATCCTTCACAAAAGCCCAATCTGAACTTATCAAGGGAGCTTTAGATTTCGTCGGAATAAATCACTACTACTCTCTCTATGTAAATAATCGCCCTCTAGAAACAGGCGTTCGAGACTATGGCGCAGACGTGTCTGTTGGTAGTAGAGGTAAGCAAAATTTCTGAAACGCTTTTATGAAACTGCAAATTTCTGTAACACTGCTACAGATGTTTTTTTTTTTTAACAACACTGCTACAGATGTAAGCAATTTTATTTAAGCATCATGTAGAAAACAAATAATGGAAACAATAGGAAAACATTGTCTTAATTATTCTAACGTAGTGCTACTTTATCTGATGCAGGTTCTAGGACAGACCCACCATTTAGTGGTAAGGTAAAGTTCTTTTGCCAACAAACAAGTTACCAATTTAAAACGCTATCCTGAATTCCTGATTAATGAGAGCGCACACACACAATTGAAGCTGATATGATATTTTTCAACAAAGTTAAAAGGAACTGTTCCCTATATTTGAGACATATAATTTATCCACATTATTCCCTTTTATTTTTGAGTGAACCCTATTCTTGTGAGTTTTGACAGGGTGCCCCAGCTGATGTTCCTGATGATCCAAGAGGGTTGCAGCATGCACTCGAATACCTGAAAGAAACTTATGGGGATCTCCCCATTTATGTTCAAGAGAATGGCAAGTACAACACATGGTTTAACAATCTATCCTATCAAAATTTTTTAAAAAAACTTGGGACCGTGCCAACATTTTATCATCTTGATCTCTTATCAGGCAAAGGATCCAGCAATGGAAGCCTTGATGACACTGACAGGATCAATTACTTGAGGAGCTACATGGAGAGCATGCTAAATGCAATAAGGTGATTTGACACCTGGCTCTATTGCATTCACTAATGAGTTTCCACATATTCTTTGGACAGATTCTCACGCTGATGTTGCCTCTAGGAATGGAGCTAACGTGAGAGGCTACTTCGTTTGGTCCCTCATGGACGTCTTTGAGCTACTGGCCGGATTTCAGTCGAGATACGGCCTCTACCATGTCGACTTCAGCAGCGAGAGATTGCAACGGCAGCCTAGGCTCTCAGCTCACTGGTACTCCAACTTCCTGAAGAACAAGGAGAGCATCAAACAGCACGATATCGAGCCTGCAGGCGATCATGATGCTCAAGAATGAATTGTGAAGGTGCTTTCGGAGGCTGCAACTGCCGCCATGTAAACATAAATAATCTTATTTGTTCTTCTGTCAAAAAAAATCTTATTTGTCCTTGTGTCGTTGTTTTTCTTGGTTTCCTCATATTCACCATCTTTTCTCACAAGGAAGGGGAAGGATACGTCAGATTCTATGCATGTCTTCACGGTAACCGTATGATTGTATTTGTTTAGGTAAGTTTTGTCGTGTTGGATATAGATTCGGACATGAATAGTGTCGGATATAGATTTAGACATGGATAGTGTTGGATACGAATATGGATAATATTTGAAAGAATGCATATAACATATGATCAGATAATCGATATTTTTTTCTAATAATACACATAAACACAAATCGATTGATAGGCTAAAATGAATATTGGGAGGTGACAAAACATCAAACATGAATTGTACAAGACATTGAGAGTGTGACAAAAGCATACATGGGTACACATGGTTCATACATGCCTAGTTGCATAGCAATATAATATCCATAAGAGCATACTCAGTAGCTTCTCTATAACCCATTCTCTGTAACATTATTCACAACATCTCCTAAAAATTTCGCTCTATCCCCAAAATTTCTTCACGCCTAACACTATATCACCTAAAACATGTGTTCCTTTGGTAGCTCATCTCTCTATGAAAAGTCAAATAAATAATATTTTACAGAACCTTCTCAGAATGCTCTAAGGTCATAAAATTGAGAGAAGCATACTGAATACATACATAGTGTGGTAGGATAGGGTCAAGCCTACCGGAGAAGTGGACTATAGATGGTTTGCAACTGAACTTCCAATATATGACGTAAAAAAACTCGATAATATCCTACTAGCATCCAACATTTTCGTCGAATACGGATACAAATACATATAATTTCCATCGGATATGGATATAGAGTCAAATAAGTTCGAGTGTCCGTAAATTATCTAAATCACTATTCAAATTGTTTCGGACAATCGGTTGGTCAGAAATTATCCGTACCATTTACACACTAAAATTGACTATACGCGTGCTAATGTATTTGATGTTCTCATTTGCTAGATTTTTAATTTCTATTTTTCTAATAATAGTCGGTGAGTTTTATCATTAATAATTCGCACGCGACTACACGAGTTCGTTTTTAAAAGTGGATCAGTCTTTTTGGGTGAAAATCTGACCTAAATTATAATCTGAAAAGGTAAGGGTTCTTGAAAAGAGCTTCGAAGTGACTAAAAAATATTTTTAGAATCTTTGAGAAGAACCACTAAAACTCCGAAAAATTTAATTATAAAGTGCTATAGCGTATGGCTCGTAAAAAATAATAAATTTTAAATTGTAGAATTTAATTTGACTTTAAACGTGTAAAGAAGAAGGCTACCGTTTTTTATCATCGCTGTGTACCAGACTGCCAGCGTATCCTCTTTCTTTGGTACGGTAAAGGCAGAGGCACGCAATGTTTGTGAGAGAAACAGCAAAGTACTGTAGCGAAAATACTGTAGCATAGGATATTGTAGCAAGACAAACCCATGATTTGCTTGTTCAACGGGTCTTCCGGGGTGCGCAAGGTGCAGCTGAAAAATCTAAAAAAAAAAAAGGTGCAGCTGAAAACCATTACTTCCACACACCAACCACGAGGAGAGTAAACAAATGCATGTATTTTCTTATAAGACAAGCCAGGACGGATGGGATTTGTTATAAATAAATATCTTCCTAGTGTGTTATATTTTGATTAGTTCAACTTTCGCATTTGACTAAATCGTGATTTCACACCCTCTGCTCCTTTCGTACTCGATTATATTGCGCATCCACACCTTCTAATTAGTATATCTTAAACCGATCGAAAGTTTCCTAAAACATAATGGACAAAAATATGAAAGCTAGATAAATAGGATTATTTGATATATATTGAGCTGATTGAAAATTTTCTAATGTACAACACACTGAAATAAGTCAAATAAATAGAAAGTGCACTTATGATGTCTTGACCGTGAGATGAGTAATGGATGGTAGAGACAGATGATGTACCGTTATTCACCACTTACTACTAGAGACTTTTAATGGTAAAAATAAATTAAAAGATGATTTTTTAGCTCAACTTTACCCAAAAAAAAGATTGAAAAAAATGAAGGTTCATGGTCATGGATGAGATGGACCCTCGGGTCGACAACAGTGATGAGCTAGATTTTTTATAATTAATTAATAATGCTCTTTTTATAAAAATATAAATAAATAGAAGCCCGTAATCTGTTGGTTGGGAATAAATTTGGGGGATTAGGCCATGTGGCAAGGTCCCAGTAGCCACCTTGGGCCACATGGCAAACCATCGACAAGGGTTATTTACAAAAAGAAGCATAAAACACCACTTTATTTGCTCTCAACTTTTAAAACACTATCCAAGTAATCATGAAAATATTTGGAACTAAAATTTGACTTTTTTGTTTCTTGTTGTATAAGTAATATAAGAGGTCGAAGGTAGCATACTCTACACTGTTTTTTTTCAAAATGTTTTATGATTATTTAGATGGTATTTTAAAGGTTAAGAGTAAAGAATACAATTTTTTTTTTTAAAAAAAAACCTTGTTGCCGGATGGTTAGATGGTTAGAGGATAAGTGTCATGTGGCCACCGGCGCCTTGTCACGTGCTGTCGGCCAATCATGAGTTACAGATATTCTTTTATTTAATTTTTATAAAGAGGATAATATTTTTTAATAATGGAAGAAATAAATATAAAATATTAAAAATTTCGACGAGCTGGTGGTGCCCAATGGCATGGAGGGGGCATCGCCCCCGTGGGCTGGACCCTGGTTCACGACGTGGGCCGCAGCAGCGAGATACGGTACGGCGCACGGCAATTTGCAATGTTTTGGGGGCCGGCCCAACAATAC
The DNA here is from genome assembly GCA_036346145.1 of Olyra latifolia. NCBI lineage: Eukaryota > Viridiplantae > Streptophyta > Magnoliopsida > Poales > Poaceae > Olyra > Olyra latifolia. The sequence continues at coordinate 3,105,812 of CM070523.1, read as the reverse complement.
TTCGTACCCTTTTACTCGTTTTCCCTTTTGCCTCTCATCTGCAAAGGAACTTCCCTGCCAAATAGCATAGTGAAATTTTGAGTGCAGTTTTGCATGCAAACCTTTGAATTTGGATGTGCTATATGATCCATAAACTATGAAGAGAAAGAGGGTTCTATGAATCTTGAAACATATCTAAAGGCTCTTCTTCTCAAGACTGGTTGATTCAACTGTTTGTCCTCTTTTCTCACTAAATCCTTTTAGATGATGTGAGATGATTTTAGAATTGGTGCTATTGAATTATTATTGTGAGACCGCAGAGAAATATTATAAAGGTCAGTGATTGTTTTCTATGCAAGGATGCTTAGAGCTGCAATGTCAGGGTGTCCGGGCCATCTGGTTGTTACGAGGTGGAAGCATGTTTCTTTCTTTGTTTTCTTTTTATTGCTTGCCTTAGCGTGATAAATGTCTATCATTTCGCTTTTGTTTTAAGCTTTGTAATAAGTGTTTATAATGACTGTATACATCCCTAGTTGGTGCAGAGTCTAAAAATTACTTCCATTATGTAAAAAAAATTTAAGGGCTCTCCTTGTACAAGAAATTCCTGTACAAGTGAGAAGTGGGATTATACAAGTGAGAGAGCATACTAGTTGCGTCACTGTGCTGCACTTCGGAAGGAAAATAAAAGAGTGGTGATCTTCTTTCTTCGACAACCATGGCTGGATATTAAATAATAGATTTTGTTTTAATTGATTGGCAATATTGCAGTTGGATTTTGTTCTAGTGTCTTATTTTTGTTGGATTTTTTTGTTAGATTGTAAGGACTATACACATCTTCGGATGAAAAGACCGGGACATTTTCATTATCTAAAAATAAGTAAGAGAGCTTTTCACTAAAATTTTTGCACAATAAGCACCAAACTGCACTACTCCGTAGTGTTGTTCTAATCGAATCACACAAAACCGCCACAAACACGCACGATCGAAGCACGGAGCTACCCAAATCCGATGCAGATTAACGAATCAAACACATGAGCATCATGAAGTGAGGTCTGTGCTGCTGTACTGTACGACCCTAGCTACAGCTTCCAGTAAAGCCCAGCGCGGTGGAGGAGCCCGGCGACGAGAGCCCAGAACAAGATCTGCGCGAAGATGACGTAGAGGAGGATGCCCACCCTGGCCGAGTGCCACACTCTGACGAACACATGCTTCCTGACCCAGTAGACCTGCAGTGGCAATTGGCAAAGTTGGATCACTCCCATCAGCTCGTGGAAACCAACCGGGATGTGAAAGTTCTCTGCAACTGCGAATCTGCGATGTGAGGTCGAGTTCTTAGTTCTTACCAGTGTGTTGTTGGTTCCCTTGTAGTACCACCCGTTGAGGAACCCTTCAAATATGCCTGCTGCAGCCATGACGTACACGAGCATGGCGTTCATGCCGATCCATTGCAGGGGCATGAAAGGGTAGAGCAGATTCAGGATGTCAACCTAGAAAGGTGTTAGGTTTCAAGAATGTCATTGTTTCATTGGTGCTTTCCCATGAGAAATTATCATCAGCTGGTGAATTAAAACTAAACATTGCAATACGATTCAAGATCAATTCATGTACGTGCTATTTTCTGAATCTGCAGTGCAGCCCAGGGAGTTGATTGCAGGTTTAGATAGGGCATTGAAAAGCTCAGCTTATTGTTCATTTGTTCTAGTATAAATACTTGAACACTTGATTTTGAATAAAGAATTGTATACACAACTTTAGAAATCATGAAGATGATTTACCAGGAAGTAGAACAAAGAGAACACAATGCCAGCAGCACCAGCAGTCACGCAGATGTAGCTGAATGTGTATAGTTGTTTATTGAGTGGAATTGCTGCAAGGAAACGAGGAGCAGGATGAAACAAGGGGAAATGAAAACATGAGCTGTTTATATAAATTTACCAATTACCATGTGAAAAGTGCAGAATGATTCCAAGAACAAGGAGAGCTATGCCCATGCTAACCCACTGCTTTAGCCTGTCCATATGGCTCTGAAATTGTAGGAATACCCGAATACGAAACATGTCATCAAGTGTGTTGTAGTCTCTAGTCTCCGCCACCAGACAAGAGACGAAATATTAGGCAAATATCACCTTCATATGAACAAGTACATGCCCGTAGTGCACTCCGATGATCGTACTTAACACTGCAGAAAGTGAGCTGCAAAATCAACAAAATATCAGTGTCAACTGTGAATTGATATATAAGAAAACTCAAACTCCCGAGTCAGTCGAGCGATATACAGAATAGCCAGTTTTATCATGCTTCAAGTTTAAGTTTTTCTACTTTTTTAGCATGCTATTATAGCAGATTTAGCATGACATACAACTAAATACTACCTCAGTAACCCTTCAGGTTCAAATGGTGCAACACACCATGCAGGGGCATCCCTTTTAAAGGGCCCCTCATGCGGGGAATCATCAGTACAAGCCTGCATGAACAGTACAGAAGTTGATAAACGTTTGAAAAGAACAGTTGATAACATCACAAGGCTTAGTTGTCAGAAAACACACACTCTGTGCCTCTTCCATGCAGGTTTCTGGTACAAGTGATTGATACCAAGAACTTTACGGTCGATGTAACCTACAGCATTGCAAGGAGGGTTTAATGTTCCCCTTGTACCACATGTCACCTAGACATTAGGGAGCATTGTACATGAGCTGTAATTTTCACAAAAAAATTAGTGACTATTAAAGTACAAGAAATTCATTTCACAATTTCCTAAAAGCTATATATAGTTTTTTTTGTAGTAATTGACTTGTATATAAAACTCAATTGAAAACGAGTTACTTCTATGTAGAAAAGAATAATATGTGATCTCAATAAATAATGAAGGAAAATGACAAAGATTGAGTAATCTCGTACTGTTAAAACTTTGCCATAGTTTGGGCTGTCAACATTTCGCACTCTGAACTCCCAGTCAGGAACATAAATCCCATAAACAAGGGATAGGTAGATCACAAGAATACAACATGCGACAATCCTAATCAATACACAAAACCCACAATTAGCATGCATAAATCTGCAATATTTCACAACTCACAAGACATCAAAGCTAGTTTATATACCATTGTGATAAGTACAGCCTGAAAATTGAGAAGCCTGAACTTGACTGGTCCTGAATCTTCGCATCTTTTGTTACAATTTCTAGAACTGCAACTACCAAGTATGCAAGAGCAATCCTCTGTAGGAAAAAGTGTTAAATTACTCTTCAATACATACAACTTCTTTTAAGGGATGAGGAAACTTTACCAGGTTGCATACCTGGAGGATACCACACCATCTTATGTGTTTCATGTCAACTCCGTAAGTCAATTCATCTGGAGCATGGGAGTACCCACCTGATATGGTAATCAATTCGTAATACGTTAGAATTCCTCTATGTATAGAGGGGAAAAAAATTTTCTTCATTAGGTACTAAATGGTGTTTCACGACCAAGATCAAAATACACCATCATTTTTGCAAGATAAATGGGATGTAAAAGCAACCTTGCAACAAGATTCCCCAAAAGAGCAGCTTCAGTGTCCTTATGATTACTCTCCTCACAGCTAGACCACTGTCTGGAATTCTCTGCGTGTTGTTTCAAATTAAGAAAAGTTAGACCGAAGAATGGTGAGAAAAACCTACGAGGAAATTGTTTAGAATTCTAATAGCCAGTGCACTTTAAACAAAGAAATAGTTATTCAGAGTAGAAGAGAGGGTTCCGTAGCCCCAAGAACAATGTCCAAATGAAAATGAGATGTACACTGTGTGATGACAATAAAAATATAGACCTTGAGAGAGAGTGGTATAGCCATGCCAACAATGAAGAGAAAGAATGGCATGACGAAGTCTGCAAGGTTGCAGCCGTTCCATGGTGCGTGCCCGATCACCGGCCACTCGTCGCCAGCACCGTCCACCAGTATCATCAGCTGCACCAAACAAGCAAACGTACTTGGCACATTCACACACAAAAACTACTGAATCACTGAGAATCCAGGCACTGATATACCAAGCAAGGCATCCATAAATGTACTAGCTTTTGAGCTCAGCCTTCATTTATGATTCCAAGAAAAAAAAAACTAATCTTGAGGTAGCCCGAAAAGAACGAGGAAGATTGAAGTGTTTATGTATTCGGACAGTAGTGTCACTTACAGCGACTGTGAGGCCACGGAAGACGTCGAGGGAAGCGACCCGTGTGCTCCGGCGAGGCGCCTTCTCGTCGTCATCCCCAGCTTCGCGAGCCGGAGGAGCAGCACGGTGGCGGGCAGGGTCCTCCTCGGCGGCCGCGCCATGCCGCTGCACGACGTTCTGGCTGTCCATCAGTTCTGTGCTGCAGCGTGATGCAGACAGGGGATGAGATAAGAAGAGGAGGGTGGTTCCGAATTCTGGAAGCAATCACTCGTCGGCTGCTGCTCACGCGCGGTTGCTTGTCGTCCTCCCCCGGAGACTCTCACATGCCGAATGATTGGATCACTGGACGGTGACAGGATGGGCTCACCTGGCGGTCTCACGCGCCTGGGGCCGAGCTTGGAAGCGGAGGCTCACATAATGCTGGGTTTTTTTTTTTTGGCAGATGCGTCGAGCACCCAGCACGCCGAGCTTTGACAGGGAGATTTTGTCGTCGTTTTCGACGGACACTGCGGGGTTTGGTCGGATTTTTCTGACGAGCTCGGTGCTCAGCTCAATCTCCCTGATTCTGTACGCGATTCACAACATAAGTACGAGCTATTTTGCTCTCTGATTTTGGTCAGACAGTGAGATTTATGGTAACATATAGGATCAGTTCGGCTGACAGAAGAAACAAACAATACTGTATGTGTATTCATACATGCTTATACAGAGATGGTGGTTAATTTAGTACTGATATTCAGTCTCCCGTGTACATGTGGCTCCGGGCAAAGCACCTTCACGACTACTCAATACATGTTAAGATTTGTGCCCAGCTCCACTTCTCTCTTACATAATCTTCTGAGATTCGTGCTCAGCTTACCTGGTCTTTTGAAAAAAAAAGAAAAAATTAATCAGGTTCTTATTCTTGCTCCCCTCTTCCTCTCTTCGTCTGAGCCGGCTCTCTCCCTACCAGTGACCACGCTAGACCCGCACAAGCCACCATATCGCATTGTTTGTCCGCGCTGCGCCAACGCCCGAGCGTCCATGGGATCAGTAGATCTTTTTGTAGTCGAAGCTTTGAATTCAGTATTGTGTCCCTCCATCCAGGATTGGTGGTTGCACATAAGAGGCTCAAAAATATATTTCCTCGTAGATCAATGAATTTCCTTGATTAACGTTAGCACTCAACCGGAGATGAGTTAAAGGGGGTGATCAAGTAATTGCTCAATTTTTAACTTTTGGGTGTTAAACGAGATTTCACTATAATTTTGAGGGGCTGCAAGTAGCAAACCCCCCCCAATTTATCGATCTTTCGGAGTGGCAAATTCTCGATTCAAGAACCATCTAAAATGTTTTTTTGGAATAACGAACCATCTAAAATGCTGCGCCATGTTATTGTTCGTAACACGAATGTTTTGCTCTAACTTCGAGGGCTGCAAGTAGCAAATCCCCAATTTATGGATCTTTCGGAGTGGCAAATTCTCGGTTGAAGAACCATCTAAAATGTTTTTTTGGCATAATGAACCATCTAAAATGTTGTGCTATGTTATTGTTCGTAACACAAATGAGGTCTACACGGGACATTGAACAAACCATGCGAGATAGCATGTATAAATAAACGAAAGCAGCAGCAAAAACATCAAGCTAGTATGCTAATTAAGGAAAGCAGAGCACGCAGGTTCTGAAACCATCACACTAGAGCAGCACACAGCACACTCGTGGTCACTGCGACTGCGAGACGATCTTGGCGACGGACTGCGCCGACATGGGCGGCAGGCTGAGCGAGCAGAAGCTCTCCCAGGACGCGGCCACAGCCGACTTCTCCTCCCCCTTCGCGGCGGCCTCCTTGGAGAAGGCGGCGTGCATCGAGCTCACCATGCTCCGGGCGGCCTCCCGCGCCTCCGGCAGCCGGTCGCTCAGCAGCTCGGCCGCCACCTGCAGCAGCGCCGGCATCCCGAACTCCTTCATCGTCTCGACGTCCTGCGCGCAACGCAATTAAGAGAGGGGATTCTTGAGAAGTTCTGAGCATCGCACAGGGTGAATTGTGAATTGCTCAGATGAACAGGTTTTCGCGACGTACCATCCTGGAGGCGCAGTGGGACATGGCGACGGCGGCCTTGGCCCTGACCCTGAGGTTGGCGTGGTGGACGTAGGACTTGAGCTTCTTGAGCAGCGGGAGAGGAGGCATCGATGCCGCCATCGCGCGCATCGCCTTCTCCGCCTCCTCACACACGAACCGCTTGTCCTGGGACGCTTTCAGCAGGAGCTGAAGCAGCTGCAATGCAGGCAGTTGCATACCAGATTCAGACTGTCATTAACTCCATGGGCTCCCTTCGTGAGGCAATTCAAATTCCCAATTCGATTGTTCAGTAGCTAGACATACCAACTTGTCAAAGGCATCGTCGGACGAAGAGGAGATGAGATCGTGGAAGGAGTTGAAGATGTCGGTGCACGCCATGATGGCCGTCTTGCACACCGCGCTGCGCGGGCTCTTCATCGTCTTCACGATGGCCAGCATCACCTTCTCCCTGGCCAATTAGCCACGGATCGAGTAAGACCATCAGCTCACCAAAACAGAGGGGAAGAAGAAAGAAGAGCTGAGCCTACAGAATCGGCTTGAGGAGGGAGGAATGGTGGATGGCGAGGCGGCGCGCGTCGTTGAGCGCCTCGCAGGCCTTGACCCAGTCCTTGGAGTCGAGCTCCGCGACCAAACCGGCAGCCTTGGCCTTGGGGTTGGGCGCCGCCTGGAGGTCCTCGGACCGGACGTACTCCACGGCCTGCTCCCCCGCGGCGGCCGTGGCCGTCGCCCTGGGAGCCGAGTTCTCGTCGTTCCTCTTCTTGTCCTCTGGGGAGGCGGTCGGATTCCTCTTCTTGCTCTCGGGGGAGGCGGTCGGGACGGCGGGCGACAGCTTGGGGACCTTCTTGGGCCGCTCCACGGCGGCGGGCAGCGTGTTGTCGAGCGCGCGGAGAGCCATGAATTCGCTAGTCCAGCTCGTTTGGCCGCCGGAGATGGAGAATTGGAGAGGTGACTGATGCTTGTGGAGACGAATAGGGCCGTGTTGGAATTTTAAATGCGGGGGTTGGGCACCAAGAGAGGTGGGTGGCTGTAACGGCTATAAAATGTTCAAACTCGCAAGTGAACGTTGGAAGCTTGTGATGCTGTTTGTTCAATTTCCTTCGAAAAAAAGTCTCGTGGGTGAACTGCTAGTCGGCAACAAAGAAAAGTGATCTGGAGGTTATGATTAAGCCAGTAAACTACCATTAATGCTTATAAAATAAGCAGAATCAATGTAAATACCGCCGAATTGGATGATAGAAGGACCAACTGATTGAAGAGGAAAGGGTAGCACCTTATTTAGAGCATCCGTGACTGGTTCTCTATAACACTGTAGCTCTCATTTTTTAAAGATAGAGTAACTAATGGAGAGAAAAAATCTTTTAGAATATAGTGTAAAATGTGAAAAAATTTTAGAGAGATATACAGAGAAGGCGCTAATAATGTTTTGGAAGAGAAAATTTAGAGGAGCTGTGGTGTGGATGCCCTTAGCTGCGACTGGAATCATAAAATGATCACGAGATAACCAGAGGAACAACCCTGCAGAAACAACAGGTCCCTGACACTTGATAGTGGACTCGACACCCGACCCCACGACATGTTCAAAATTCAATTCAAAAACAGGCTCAAAATTCTGGCAAGAAAAACAAACTAGCCGTATGTTTATATGTTGACTTAAACGATCATAAAACCGAGGTGTACGAAATGCAGATGACATTTACCAACATGGCTACATCCTCTCTCTGTTTTTAGAGCTACCTACATCCTCCAACATCCTCTATAAATTGTTCAGATCCTACACACCTGTTTCTGTTCCAGAAATGCCAGCAGGTGAGAAACCAGGAGCTGTCAATTTGTGGTAGCATCCTCGTTACAAAACATATGTACATGGAAGGCATGGCAAGATCCCCACCAGGTGTTCACGCTGTGCTCCATCTGGGTACAGTGTTGTTGGCCTGAGATCCCCACCAGGTGTTAAATGTAGCCGATTCTTGCAATTTCTGGTAGCCTTCCTCCATGAACCTGCCATTCTTTAGCAGGCCTCGGGCAGCAAACCCCATGAGCTCAGAAGTATCGGTGTGACGGTGGAACCAGTGTGGGACACTAATGCCATAAGATATCCCTGCAGCTGGGGCTGGAGAAATGCTTTCTTCCTCCAGGTGATGTTCAGGCTTGGCTTGCTTTGGTGGCAGGTGATGTTTAGGCTTGGCCTGCTTTGGTGGCTCTTGAATGGCTGAAGGTTCTGATGACAACATGGAACTCCCTATGCCAAATGCTTCCCAATCAACCTGCTGCCACAGCCGGCACCCATCATCAGCCATATTGTGTATGTAATAGTTTTGGATTTCAGATTGCTGCTCCGCTGCTAAACTATCGACTTCAGCTTTCAGTTCCTGCAGCCGCTGCCCAATTCTTTGTGTTGCTTTGTCATACAAGATCCCTCTAGAAATATGTTCGGTTTCACCACTGTTGTCAGCAATCAGGTCATCAAAGTTGATTGGGTCACCAACAATCACAATTACCTACAAAGACAAATAAATAATTTAGAATTCTGACAAATTTCATGATAATGTCAATAAGAGTTGCATCTGTTAATATAGGTGTACAGACCCTTTTGCCTGTCCTAGGGATACGTTTTCCAACAGGCATGATATCCTGCATCCCATTATGGACAAAGGGTATCACAACTGGAAGGTTGTCGGCATCCATTACCAATCTGGCAAGACAGAAGAAGGAATTAAATTGGGTGCACCTCAACCGTGGCAAAGAGTAAGTCTTAAAACCCAAGAACCCAAGACTCAAAAATCTGTATATATAGGTGCAAGATCAGGTTTTGCTACACAAACAAAAGAAAGTCCAAAGTGGTTCAGTATTCTTTGGCAGTAGTGCAGTAAAAGAAGGATATATCTCCTAACCTCCCAACACCTCTCTTGGCAGGAGCAATGGTTTTCCCTCCGTCCTTTGAACGACTTCCTTCCGGAAATATGTGAACCCATCCACCATTGTTCAGCTTTGATAGTGCCATATCCATTCCCTGAACAATGGGGAAAACAGAGTAATGAGTGAAGAGAAAACTCAATAATGCATAAAATTCCACACATCCAACCATGTGGAATCATACTCCATCATCTGGGTTCAAAAGGAAACAACTTGTCAGATGCAAAGAATGAAGCTGCTAACTGTCTCAAAATAATTCACAACATGATAAACGGGGAAAGATAATGTGCAGTGCTGAATTAATACCCTAAGCAGCTTGGAGCACTGATCCAAACATAACCTTAGCATTTCCTTCTGAAAAAGTAATCTTTTGCAACGATTTGAGGAACTAGATATTACAAAGTATGAGCTCAAAACTTTGTTCTGGATGTAATGATGTAATACCACTAATGTTCCCAGAAGTATCCAGTAGTGTGTTACTGAAAAGTTCATAATCTCCATATTGCTCGTTATTGATAGGAACAACAGCTCGGCATCAAAGCAAATCCTAGCAATTATCTCCCAAATCCCAACAGTCCTCTGTAGAGTGGTACCATTTCTTATCCACCATTAATCACCATTCTAATTATCAATATTCTGACAATATCAACACCATGAATAAACTGATCCATCAACATTAATATTTGCATGGCCAATCTACTGCGCAGATACATGAAAGATATAACTTCAGACCAGCACACAGTAAATCAAACGTAATTTCAAGATGAATACCTTTTGGTAGATGCCATCACCACGAGAAACAGGTAGCACCTTAACAGACCTGAAGAATGTAGACAGAATTGGGTTTGTAAAGCAACGATCAGTTGCACATAGTGTCCATCTCAGCTTTTGCGCTTCCAACATAACAGATGGTGGCAGAAGGGAGGCAATTACGAAGGGGTCATCCATAGCAGCCACATGATTACTGACCTGAAATTATAAACAAAATAGAAGAACGAGGTGGTTAGAAGCATGCATATTGGAGTAAGATGTGCTAAGTAATAGATACGCTATGTTAAAATTGTCGCAGCTCAAAAAGTTTATTTCATGCATTAAATCATTTGATTCCATAATCCTCTAAAAACAATGTCACATTCATTCACTTTGATAACAGCTCCAATCATACAAGGACCTTTTGGATTTATCACTACTAGCTACCTTCCAACAATATGCCAGGTAATAGAGCAATGTGTGGCAATTATGCTACTCCATACCGTTAGAAGAGGCTTCCCTTTAGGTCTCTCTTGTAATGCCTCCTGAAGTTTCTCTGCACCATAAATCTGCAAAACTTCATAGTTTAGAGACAACTGAAAGCAATAGAGTCAAGTACTCAGGTAATCACTCTTCAGCTACAATACCTGGACGGAGTTAAGGCCATGCATAAAAATATGGCAAGCATTACCAATAAGAGGAACAGCCAATGCTTGAAGTGAGCGAATAATAACAGAGTCTTCAAGACCATCAACTTCTTTGCCCACTACATTCAGGAGAGAAGATTAAGAAAACAGTACAAAGAGGTACCTGGTATAATTTTTTTTTATTTCCTTCTAATCATATAAATACCTTATGGATAAATAACCAGGGAGGAATCACATTAATAATTCATAGGATAAAATCAAATTTATTTTTGAGTAAATTGCACCGCAGGTCCTTAAAGTTGTCCTGCGTTTTCACTTAGGTTAAAAATTTTCAAAACCAGATATTTAGATACACGAAGTTGCCTTACTGTTTTAACTGGGTCTAAAGTGGTATGGTGAAGGTGGTTTGATGACATAGATTGCCCAGTCAGTATAATATGTGGCAAAAAATGGCCATTGTCATTCTAAATCAATAAAAAAAGAATTCAATTGAAAATTCGTAAAAGAAATCCTAAAATTCTAAAAAAACTCTAAAATTCTTTAATTTTTTGAGAAATCCTAAAATCCGTAAAAAAAATTAAAACATTTGAACATTTTTGAAAAATCAAATAAATTCTAAAACTCATTTAAAAAGGTTAGAAAATCCTAAGAAACCTTAAAACTTTTCTAAAATTTGTAAAAAAAGTATAAAATCTAAATAAAATGGAGAGAGGGAGAGAGAAATGAAGGAGATTTGGGATTTTATTTTATATTTTTTACAATTTGTAAATTTTTTAAAAGAGTTTTAGGATTTATTTATTTTTATGAATTTTCCATTTTTTTAAGGATTTTTTTTCAGATTTTTGAATAATTTTAGATTTTTGTATAATTTTAGGATTTTCTATGAATTTTCAATTTGAATTCATTTTTTATTAATTTAGGATGACAAGTGGCCATTTTTTGCCACATATTATACTAACTAAGCAGACATGTCATCAAAACTTAGTTGAAACGGTAAAGCAACTTTGTGTACCTAAATATCCGATTTTGGAAATTTTGGACCTAAGCGAAAACCAGGACAACTTATGGCAGAGAAGTTGTCATATTAATCATGACCAATCATTACAAGATACAAATACTACATGAGGATGCCAACGCTAATCACATTTTAACTATGGATTTAAATAAACCTAGCAAAAGCAAAGCAATAGCAACAATGCAATACTGGTTTCTAATTATTCCATATAAAAACCATAAGCATCACTGCGGCACGGCGCATTCCGCCCGAATTAGATAAAAAAAAACTCCGTGAAATAACAAGCGGTTCCCTCACCTTTCTTTCGGTAGAATCTCAAAGCACTAGACAAGGGCTTCGCCGCCGCCGCAGAAGACGTCTCAAGCGGCGCAGAGCTCTGATCCGGGGTCTTACCTCTCTGTAGCAGGGCCCGCACGCGATCGGACCACTGCCGGACCGCCACGGAGGCGACGCGGCCGTCCGCCTGCCGCCACAGCAGCCACCGCCGGTCCACGGGCCCCACGCGGAACCTACTGCGGATCTGCGACCCGACCGCGCGGGCCCGCTCCGCCCACGGCACTCCGCCGCCAGCCGCCATTGGGGACGGGGCTAGGGTTGGGGTTTCGCTTGGAGGGCACCAGGATTTAGCTTCGAGAATCGAGAGGCGTCGAGAAATTAAAACAAATCAGAACAAAGCAAATTGGGGTCTTGGGGAGGAAGAAACTCAAGGAAGCGAGGGGGAGGCGCCCGGTGGAGCCCACCTGCAGTGGCGGAGGGCTTCCGGAAAATATCAGGATTCAGGAGCGGGGCCCACCTTCAATGCGGTGATTGGGCCCGGTGGCAGTGAGAGGTTGGTGGTAGCCAGGCATTGCATAACGACATTTTAGGCACCGTTTTTTGTTGACGATTGCGTTTGCTTATAAACTGAAAATTTGTAACTCCTCGATAAGAACATTTGAGGGATCAAAAAATTATAGAAAAAATGGTTTTGAAATCTTTGAGAAAAAATAGTAAGATCTACAAAAATTAGCTACCAAACATTAAAGCATTTGGCTTGTATAAAAATAATAAATTTCCAGCTTATAAGAGCATTCCCAATGCAGTCCTTTCCACGGTCCCTTAAGGTGCCACGTAGGAAGAAAAATTGATGTGGACAACAATTAAAGAAGAGAGAGTGTGTGAGAGTTCCTTAAATAAGAAACCGTCTCCACACGAAATTCCAGATGGAAGGGACAATAAGAGACTAGCACAGGGGATCCCTTGTAGTCCCTTGAGCCCACATCCTCAATCACAGCTTTCCACGTGTAGTATAAATTAAATGAATGGATGGTTATAGAAACCATGCACTGGGATGATGATCTCTTATTTGCATTCTTAAGGGACTGTTGAAGGGACCATGCACGGGGATTGCTCTAAGCGAACGCAAACGCAACCGCCCAAAAAAACAGTGCCTTACTCGGGTCTCGTCCGCGTCATCGGCGAAGGTCCCAGGCATCAATGGTGGCTTCCCATCTAGAAACGTCCGAATGCTTCTAAAACTGCCAAGGAATCATTAAAAAACTGCAAATAGAAGAACTTTGATTTGTAAAGATTCACAAATAAATTGTCCACGAAATCTGCCACTCAAAAAATTGAAGCATGATAATTTGCCACTATTTTTCATTGCTGCTCTCGTATATCAGTGACACATAAGTTTAGGACATATATCGGGATATATTCTTTTGGATTGAACTTCGAGAATATCTAAAACTAGAAGAGATTTGGATAAGTTGGTCCACTTTGTTATACCATCTCTAGCATGCCCGCTCGGTTTTGCTTGCTAAATCCCCTATATATCTAGCCCGCACCGTTTTTTCACTAGCGAAATTAAGACACTCTCAAGCAGCTCTCTATTTTGTGGTTACCTATCTTCTATCTCTAATACTATATTGTTTCCATCAACCAGACAACCGCTAGCAGGTACTTATGAATGAACAAGAATGGAAATGCAAATTACGATAGAAATATAGTTTTGATATTTCCAAATTATATTTGGAAGATCAATACAACGAATTCCTCCGGCGCGATGGCTACTCTCACCAGAGCCTCGAAAGGTCAGTACCTAGCAGTGTTTACAAGTCGTCGGCTAATTAACGACTAATCGGCGATTAGCCGTCCAGTCGGTGCCTAGCCTCCAGTTAGGTGCCTCGATGTGACTAGGAAATCTAGCGGGGCGACTGGATGGCTAAACGTAAGGAAGGGAAAAGCAGAGAGGAGCAATGGTGTGGAGCTAGGAGGAGGAAGAGGAAGGGAGGAGGAGTATCGGTGGCAGACATAAGGAGCCAGAGGAAGGGAGGAGGTCAAGAGGAGCATCAAAAGTGAGTTGGCCCAGCCTAGCCTAGGGAAAAATTTTGGCCCACTAGCTCCTATATAAAAGGCTATCCCTAATCCTAGCCGTCGGTGCCCTTACCACTATGAGCGGGAGGGGAAATTTTCTCCTGCTCTCGGCCTCCTAGGTCACATGGAGCGGCGTGGCAAGGAGCTTAGGAGGTAGCAGGCGGCAGCGAGGAGACAATAGGTGGCGGTGAGGAGCTGAGATAGCTTGCAGCAACAACAATGTAGTAGTACATAGCACAGCAGCAACAGCACCGCTCGACAGCGGTGCTGTGCAACAACGGCAAGTAGGAGCGGGAGGTATGAAGGCCTACCACAGTAAGGATCTTAGCTTCTTTCTCGTTTCCTCATCTATTTTCTCTCCCTTCCCCTGCTCCTTCCCTTCCCTGTTAGATGGCCGACCGATTCGCTTCCCTGTTAGATGGTCGTACACCGGCTAGTCGGTCGTCTAGCTAGTCTAGTCGGCTAGTAGGCCCCGAGGTGACTCGACTCAATTATACGACTTAAAAATCTTGGTAGTTGGTACCTAGTAGTATTGATCAATGGTGACTATTTCATTGTTGCTACAATGTTGCTAAGGCTCCACGATGCGTAGTACGTCAAAGCTGCAAAAAATGTTTTTGCATTACTACTATGAAACCTACCTATACATTACCTACTAGGAACTATCTACGATCCAGCAACATGAGCATGGTGACGGCGGAGGGCCACGGTCATCGTCGGTCATGGCCAAGTCGGAGCAGGACTCGATCCAACACTCGCAGAGATAATCCTGCTTAGGGTCGTCAGTTGACGCTCGGGCAAATTCATGGTCTCGCTTGCCCTATCGCTGCTTGGGGTCGTCAGTGCTCGCTAGGGTTAGAGAGGCTGTTGGAGCTGGTTCTCGCTCACCATTGCCCCCCACTCACAATCACATAGCGAGCCAGAAGGGAATAGTCTACTAGAGATGGTTGTTTCTTAGAGCTTTGAAAAACGGCTTCAAGATAGAAAATATATTAAGTGACAAATTATCAAATATCAATATTTATTAAAGTTGATTAGCAGAGCTTGATAGCTAGTTGATAGCAGAATTAGCCGATGGTGATAAGACTGATTATTGATAGTTGAACGGCATACCTGTAGAACTTTGATAATGTGCAATACGTCAATTCTCCATGGATAAGTAAGACGCGTACATATATGGTCACCTATCCGGCTTACTAACATCTGATGGAGTGGAAGACATCAACAACTGTGGCGTTACAAAATGTATAACTCGTCCACGTAAAATTGACGAGCCAAAATTTGGACCATGGTCCGTCGAACAATCACAGGAAATCTAAGCACGGTTTCGAAGCGATATTGTCCAGATCAGATCAGAATTTGAAGTGACCGTCACTTTCTCCTCATCCACGATGTTCGATGTACTTATCAACCCACCATAACCCATACTGGTATTATCTGAAAGATAAAATGCAACATAACCATAAGCCGTTGCCATACAAGAAAGAGGTTAAAAATTACATGCCTTTACCTAAATTCCACCGGAGCCCGGTGGTGGTGGTGCTAGTCGACGGTGCGCCCATGGGAATCAACCCACAGTGAGGACCCTCGACTGATTGCTCGATGTGGATCTCATGGGTGTGCGTCTTTGGGAGCAGAAAAATTGAACAGTCATCTGACAGGAGGATGATCTTGGTGTCTGAAAAGTGATATAGTACATTGATGTTCCCCATCTCATGATCGAACCTTCCTCCAAGTGCACCAAGAACAAGAATGCACAGCTGCAGTAGTGCAGTTACAGAAAACATAGAAAAATATGTAAAGATGATGTTGTACAGTTATAATTGATGATATGATGAACAGACTGAAGTACCTTAGACTTGTCAGGGCCAGGCGGATCTCTGGTTATAAACGATACACATTTGTGCAAGTCAGTGGTGTCCTGATCGTGGGATTCATCAACTATTTTAGTACCCTGCAATTGATCACAGAATGATGTCACCTGATTAGTTTGTGATAATTCAAAAAATCATGTCCTAGCAGGCAATTCATCCAAAAGAACTTCCAACGTATATTGGGATCAGGAGGCTACATCTTAAAGAAGGTAATACCAGCTATAGCAGTATAGCAGAGCATAAACACAGCTTAATCATTGACCTTTTTATCATCTCTCACCAAAAAAAGGTAGTAAAACAGGGGGAGGGAGGGAGGGGGGGGGGGGGTGTTGGCAAGACAGGTAAAATCAAGTGCACATATTTTAGTTTGGCAGATGAGCTTCGTGGGGTCATTCCAAAACATGTGCACAAAGAAAATTGTGGTGCACAATTAACTGAGCATGCCATTCTAATCAACGATGAAACAATAGTGTTAAGCATCCACATCAACTACTTCAAATTTCTACTCTATAACACTATTCACGACACACTCTATCCATCCCTCTAAAATTCCTTCACACTTTACACTACACTCTAAAAGATTTCTTCGCTCCAGCAGCTACTCTATCCAGATAAACAGTGTTATAGAGTGCCTGCTACAGATGCTCGGTGTCATACATCTCTTATCTTTCTTAATTGACATCTTCGAATTCATGCCATCAACATTTCTAAAGTTTGACCACCAATACGTTTTAAAATTATTTATATATATATATATATATATATATATATATATATATATATATATATATATATACTATATAAAAATTAATATCGTTATATTTATTGTTAAAAATACTTTCATAATATTACAATGTTAAAAGTATGTCTTATCAGCGGAGTATTGCTTCTCTAGCCACAGATTTTCTGGGCCAGCATGCTATAATATACAGTAAAACAAGGTATCACTCCTTTCCTGATGTTCAAGGATATTTGCAAAATTAAAGGCCTAATTATTTTAATGGAGAATTTGTTGTGGGGCACTGCAATTTAATTTTT
The DNA here is from genome assembly GCA_036346145.1 of Olyra latifolia. Taxonomy (NCBI): domain Eukaryota; kingdom Viridiplantae; phylum Streptophyta; class Magnoliopsida; order Poales; family Poaceae; genus Olyra; species Olyra latifolia. The sequence goes on along the minus strand of CM070523.1, from coordinate 3,089,035 downwards.
ATTGCTTCCGAGTCACTGACATGTGGGTGCAGATTTTCCTTATTTTACATCATAACATTTTTATTTCACATAGGAAATTAGATATATTTCTTAATGCTTTTCTATCTAAACTAGTAGGGGTTAAGTTCTGATATCCAATTAGATACTTCAAACAGCACGCACCAGCCAAAAGAGAACTGCAAACGTATTCCTATGGACCTAGATGGCAAAAAAGTTGATATCTTTCTGCACAATACAGTGAAAATTTTCTTGAACTGTTCTTCCATGCAATACGACCGTATGGTTGATGATTCAGATATCCAGCCTTAGCATCTTATTTTCAACCAGGGATGCTAAAGGTAATTTTAAAGTAGTTACCAAATTGGAATAATATTCCTTCACTTCTGGCCTTATCGAGTCCATATCCCCTTTGATTACATCTGGCTTGTACCTGCAGGAAGATAAGGACAGGCTGATAAAATCTTCATATACAAACACCTAATAAAGAAAATTGCAACTGTCTTAAGTCTTTCCCAGCTACCAATAAAGAAAATTGGCTTGACTCTCTTCCCAATTATCAGGCATGGCAAACCAACAAACCATGCTACTTTGCTTGATGAAATATTCTTTTGAACTTCACACATAATGTCCTTGCTACTAACCATGTTGGTTCAAAATATACTGGTTAAAACATTTAGTTTCCCAGCAAGTTTCTACAGTTCATATCCTGGGTTTTGAGTAATTATGTGTGACCTCATATGGCCTTTGGCACAGTATTGGGTGCGCTGGGTGTTAAGCCCTTCGGTGGCACCTTAGGCCAACATAAGAATGCCTTTTCTCCATAAACAAATCCCCATCATTAGAAAAAAGCTAGGTAGCCCGAACAGTCCAAACATGGAGTAAGCATGCAAAGATAATTTTTTGAGCAAACGGTGCAGACGCTCTGTCATTTCAATAAGAAGAGCAAAGAGTCATATGTACAAGGAAGGGTGTGCCCAAAAGGGATTTACTCTCCGATTACAGGGTGAGCAGCATGGCCCCAACTAGAAATCTCATCGCGGACTCTCTCCACCAAACTAAAGTGTGGGAGGAACACAAGCTGGAAGATACGACTATTCCTCTCTTTTCAGATATTCCAGAGGGTACAGATCACAAGGCTGTTAAAGGCCCGATGCTCACTTCTAGGGAGGTGATTGCACCCATCTTTCCACCAAACCTTGACATCGCCACCTGGGGGGTTCAGACTAGCATACGAAGTACGGAGAACCCCTCTCCATACTTCCTTCGAGAAGATGCAGCCCGACGTGATATGGACAAGTGTCTCTTGCTCGGAGGAGCAAAGGGGGCACACTAGATGGTGGGGCCACCCTCTCCTTGCTAGCCTGCCTGCCGTGTTGATTCTTCCATGGGCCAACGTCCATGCGAAGAATTTGCATTTGTTCTCCACATGGGCCTTCCACACAAGGTTGGATATGTCCCAACTAACGCTCCCGAGGAACTAGAGTTTGTAGGCTGAGTGCGCGGAGTAAGACCCATCTAAGGTGGCTGTCCAAGTGATCTTGTCCTCGGCTGAGGGGTCGAGGGATACCCGCTGAAGGAGAGACCAGAGCCAAAGGAAGTTCTAAAGCTGGTAGGAGGTGTGGAGGTGCTGTATGGCCCTGATCCATCTATCATTGAGGAGATGGTCGGCTACCGAGCGATGTTTGCCCTTGGCGATGGCGAAGAGGTTGGGGGCAATCTCCCGCGGGGCGGATCCCTCGAGCCACTTGTCCATCCAGAAATTTGTTCTTGTGCCGTTCCTGACACTAACCACAGTGGAGGCTCGGAAGAGATCTTTGGCGGTGCTGTCACAGGGGGTGGGGGTACCAACCCACGGTTTATCTGGCACTTCCACTCCTGCCAAAACCATCTCAGCTGGAGGGCCCTACTAAAACGGCTTAAGTCCAGGACCCCCAGACCCCCTAGTGCTTTGGGTCGGTAGACCGTTTCCCAATTCACTAACACGTAACCTCCACAAGCATTGTCGACACCAAGCCAAAGGAAGGACCTACGGATTTTGTCCACTTTCTTCACCGCTCCTTTCGGGAGAGGGATCATCGAGATGAAGTAGGTTGGGAGTGCCGAAAGTATAGTCCTAACCAGAGTAAGGTGACCGGCCTTGGAGAGCAGCTTCCCTTTCCAATGGGGGAGACAGGCATGCATCTTGTTTATGAGGGGCAAGAACTGAGCACGACCCAATTTTCTGAAGTAAAGCGGAAGCCCTAGGTATTGGCACGGGAAGTCCCCTCGAACACCGGGGAAGGAGCTGAGGATGTCCTGAAGGTTTAGATGGAGCAATTGACTGCGTAAACGGCACACTTACTATGGTTAGTGCGCAGTCCAGATACTCTACCAAAAACCTCTAGGATGCGCATCGTCAAGATGAGCTCTTCCTTATTCGGCCTGAGAAAGATAGCGGCATCGTCGGCGTAAAGCAAAGTCCTTAGCCTAAGCGGCTGACACCTAATGTCGGAGAGGGCGCCCCGCTCCACAGCCAACTGGAACAACTTTTGGATGGGGTCTATGGCAAAGATGAAAAGCATGGGGGAGATAGGATCCCCTTGACGGACTCCTCTGCTGTGCCGGAAGGCCGTGCCTGGGATGCCATTGAGGAGGACTGAAGAGGACGCGGAGCCAAGAAGAGTAGCGATCCAATTGCGCCACCGTTGTCCAAAGCCGAGCTTTTCCAGGACCTCCATTAGGTAGCCCCAATAGACTGAGTCGAAGGCTTTGGCGAAGTCTAGCTTGAAGAAGAGGGCTGGGGTCTTGGAGTGCCTGAGGTCTTGGATCACATTCTGCATATAAAGGAAATTGTCTTGGATGCAGCGTTTCTTGATGAAGGCGCTCTGGCAGGAGGAGCTGAGGGCATTTAAATGAGGGGCCAGGCGATTAGCAAGCAGCTTGGCCATGATTTTGCCGACGCTAATTTTGCCGACGCTATGGATAAGACTGATAGGCCTGATTGGCCATGATTAGCAAGCAGCATGCAAAGATAATCAAATCTTTAACATTGATCAAACAAAAGAGCAATCCGTTAACTAATGTATCTCAAAGAACAAACATCCAGCAAAAAATAACCTCCCACATCTAAGGCATTCCATACCAAGTGAAGCATCTATGCTCTAAAGACATAGCAACTTGACCGTATTAAGGTAACTTCTATTATTGCTTTAACACGTACAGAAATGGAAACATCAATTTTTGCTTAAAAACATGCAACTAACATGTATTACAAAAAAAAATAAATCTACACTGGCACAAAGCCGCACGGGTAAACAACTAAAACAAAATACCGCCATCTCTGATGCATTTCATCAAGCACATGATGAGCACTGAGCCTCGGAGTCAAATACACACACGGATAACAGACGCCAGCAGACAACAGATAAGTTTTTTTAGCGAAGCAGACAAAAACAAGTTTTTTTTTAAAAAAAATATTCAGTTTCATCACCTCACGCGGACCTCAGCGGGGTCCTCGCCTGGGAGCAGCTCCGGCATGCCGTCGAACACCCGGTTCGCACCCCCGTCCGCGCACACCCTCAGCTGCGCTGCTCGGATAACGAGACGGCACGAGCCACATCAATCTCGACACGACGAAAAGAAAAACCAAAGCCAATAACGCCAAGAAACGGCGGGTGGGGAGAAGTCGCGCATTACCGCGGGTCCAGAGGAGGGGGGCGAAGCAGGGGAGGTGCTGGTTGAGGACGACGACGGCGTAGGCGTCGTCGGGCGGAGGGGACGGGGAGCGGAGGAGGAAGGTGGAGGAGTGAGTCATGGTGGGCAGCGGCATGGCGGGCGCGCCGGGGAGGTGAGGTGGCGTGGCGTGGACGGCCGGGTCGGTGGGGAACGGAACGACAGAAGAGACGATGATGGGATGGGAAAAAAGTTCCGAGTCCGCGGTGGACTTCGGATTTGGGGCGGTTTCGAAAAGTCTTTAAGGAGGAGCTTGCGTGGGCCGCGTCGATTTGCTCCTCTTCTCCCGAGCCGAAGTAGTTGACCTGGTGATTGGTGGAGGATGTATTCTTTATGGTAACTGCACTCCGATCCAGACACGTATGATAGTGGCGGAAAAATTAAGAAAATGAGCATGTCAAAACATATCTATGATATGTGAGATCATTCGAATCAGTGGTAATAGACTAGTGTGTCATATGCTGAAATGTAAATTTTAAAAAGTGTTATTTGTAGAAATCTCTCGATGGTGGCCGGCAGTTAAGGGGGTAAAAATGGATTGGATAGTACCTCTGGTGTATCCTATCTGATTTTTTCCTGATTTACGAATATGAATGCGGATAATACGGAATACGAATATTTATGAACAGATAGAAAACGGATACGGATAGAATATAAATACGGGTATTTACAAACGGGTAGAAAATAGATACGGATTTGAATCAGACACGGTTAGCAAGTCTTTAGTCGGCCAGTGCGTGAACGGCAAATCACATTATGAATCAATATACATAATAAAAATATTCAACATAGGACATAGAATGATAGATTTAGCGGTACATGATCATTTAGACAGTATAAGCTTATACCTTGGCACGACTTGTTTGAAGACACCATGACCTTGCTCGAGGCTGCTGCTTTGAACGAGGACTTGATGAACTTGCTTGAGATGGTTGCGACAGATTTGTTCTTGCCCAAATTCATTGCTTGCCCTTGTTCAAGCTTGCAGCCTTGCTAGAGGAGGTTGTCACAGCTTTGCTGGATGAGGCTATCGGCTGCGTGCTTAGAGCATCTACACCAGGAGCTCTATCTCTATTTTCTCTCTCTTTCATCCTAAAATTCCTTCACACTTTATACTATAATTTAAAAGATTTCTTTTCTCCACCAGATACCCTATCTCTGAAACTCTATTTCTACACTACTATAAGGTTTCTGCTACGGATGCTCTTACAAAGTTCAAAAATCTGCGTCCTTTAGTCGGACGTGTGCATGCACCCCACCTTCTTCTTGCCATGACCGACACCAACAACAAGCTCCTCCGCCGTCTTCTTCTTTCCATGGCTAGTGGCAATGACGAGCTCCTCTGAACCATGTGACCCATCCTCGACGGCAACGTCAAGCTCATCCTCTACCTCAACCGCCGCGGCAATGAGCTCCTCTGTTGTATCATGACTTCGGCTATTGTCATATGCGCCTCCACCATTGCTTCACATGTTGCCTATGGGAGGGAAAAGAAAATCAAACAACCAGTCAACCACATGACCTAGTGGAGCAAATGGCGATAGTCACAACTAAATAACATGCTAATCACCTAGCGCAGCAAAGAAGAGGGACGACACTAGAAGGCGCAGTAGGAGGGGCAGCACGGCATGAGACGGCTGGCACGGTCGCCGGAGGGGTGGAGCTGGATGGCCAGCGCAGGATCCAGGAGGGTGATGGTTAGGGTTGGGGTCCTGGGATGCGGCTACAAGCTTCGGAGGGATTTAAGTTGGGGATTTAGCAGCCATTTGGAGCATTGGGCCAGTAGTTCATGGGCCTTGCTGCCGGATGCAACCCACGTAGCTATATCCGGGTACCTGGTTTTATCTTACATCCGGATGCCCGTATTTGGGAGGAAAATGGTAGTACTATATCTGTATCCGACAGTTACTTAGAAATAGTAATCGTTTCGTATAAAACGGGTACTAGATATGAATACGAGTTGGGCACTACTCGACCCGTTTTCACCCCTACGGGCAAAGGATCTGGTTGAGATTCATGGTGTCGGTTGGGTGCACAATAGGGGATGACGTTGATTAGGATTCAGGGCTCCACCGCAAGTAGATTCCAGCCAAGTTTGGGTGAGCTGGCTATCTAGGCTCGAGCTCGATTGAATCTTGGCTTAAATGGCATTCAAGCATTAAGGTGGGCTTGAGCTCGAAAAAAGCTAGACTTAGGTTAGCAGTGGCTGCCGATGTTTCGGCGATGGCAACAAGGCGACGCATCGAGAGCTCCGCGCGATGATAACCAATGGCTACCTATCCACATCACAACAATGTTGGCTGGCGTATTCGGCGAGTTCCTTAGAGTCTATAGGTGCGGAGTGTGGACCGACGTGCGATGCTCGAAGGAGACAGCTTAAGGACGCTCAGAAAAGGCAATGTCGATGAGCTCGCTGACATTGTGGGAGGTATTTGCTGTAGATAGGGAGGGTGACGCTTGCGGCAAGCCAGGACGTGGGCTAGTTAGGGTGGGACCGAAGGGGCGATTGTGTGGAGAGGTGGTGGGATAGGGAGGGCAGGGACTAGGGTTTAGGCTTGGTAGGGAGTGAAGTGGGTGGCCCGGTAAGCAATAGCCCTATAAGGCTGAAAAGTTGATTGTTTGGGCTGAAAAGTTGATTGTTTGAGCTCAACTAAGCAACTCGAGCTTAGCTTGATTTCCACTAGAGCTCCATCTTGGCTAGCCAAGATCTGAGCTAACATCGAGTTGCTCATCGAACTCGAGCTATCTATCCAGCCCTAGCTGCAACTATGACTCATGATTAGGCACTGGGCCAAGTTGGCTTGAGGCACTCGTTTGGTAATACTTCCTTGATATTCCTTTTTTTTTTATTAGACACGATTGTTCTATGTTTTGCTACCAGAAAACATATCATATTATCTTAGCACGTCAATTCTAAGTGGTTGCCTGCGTTACATCGCCGTGCTACCTAGAGTTTTGCTGTTTTTGTCATGTCAGAGAATCTTTTGGAAGTTGCTTTTTTTGTGCATAGGCTTTTACTTTAAAAAAATTAGATTTTCTAGGAAGATAAAAGACAGGTTGGATAGAGAAACAAAAACGCATGATCACGACATGCCAACCTGTCAAATAGAAGGGAGATGTGGATGGAAGGGAAAGGAACAAGGTTGGGGCCTTGCGGTGAACGAAGCACCATGATAGGTTGAAGTTAATAAAGTTTTTGCGTGCACAGTTCCTTATGATCAGCTTACATGCTGATTCCGGTCGTAATTGTGAGCTTCTCTAATTAACGGGAGCTGTAATTGTCTCTCTCTTTTTTAAACAGAAATTGACTTAATTATGAAATATGATTTGTTTCTATGGTGCGTGGCAGATGAGTGTGTCCCGTGAATCTTGCGATTCATTGGGGCGATGAGAAGACGACGACGCCCATAAGCGCAAGTGGTTGGCCATCAAACGTCGCTGACCCATGCAGCGGTGGCGCAGGGCGAACATGATCAATTCAAGCACAAAAGCAGGTACCTGCACTGCACGGCGATTTGTTTCGAGCCTGCGAGTCAGGCGGCAGGCGCGGCGTTGGCCTGTCCCACTCCGGTTTCTTTAGATAGGCTGATGTATTTTTTTAAAAAAATCTTCTTAAAAATAAGATAGGCTGATGTGGAGCCATTTAATAGCGATTGCCATCGATGGGTTCAAAAAAAAAAAAATTCTCTTTTAGGCGTTGTTTCTGATAAACTTTGTCTTATGCGTCACATTTGTTTTGGTTGCGGTATATATGGCAATAGTGTAGCATTGCTCCGCTACGCTTGTATGACGAAAATCAAGCAATCATGGGCTAGATGATGAACTTGTACTAGAAACAGGGCCAATCTTTTGACATATGCCTTTTATGAGCCACTTTTTGGTTTAAAATTAGTGAGAGCTTGCTTAATTATGTTATATATCAACTCAAAAGCTTATTGCCATAACTATAGTGAAGTTAAAACAACTAGATAAGCAAAAGTCTATATAATAATCACGGAGTAACTTTGTTCCACAGCGTAACAATCTTACAATTTATACTCTTCGAACAACCCTTCGAGAAGGGGAAAAACCATCGTCTAAAACCAGTTTACATGAACTAAGTTATATGAGAAAAGCTTTCTAAACTGTTTCCTAGGAAACAAAACCTCGCCAATTCTATTCACGCTCTCTCGCCATGTATATATGTTCCTATGAATCAAACTATCTCGAAACCGCCCAAAGGGCAAAAAATAATTAAAAAAAAACAACTCCGTTCTTATGCTCCGTCGGTTCCATCACATGGAGCGGTTCATGAGGCCACACACGACCACCAAACCCAGGACGAGGAGGTGATCCACCCCAGGCCCCACTGTCAGCGTCAGGACGTCCTCCCCCAGCGCGACCCCGGACGCCGTCTGCTTCCGCGCGACCTCCGCCACGGCCGCGCCGTCGCCGCCGCTGATCCGGCACTCCGACTTGCGCGAGCACACGTCGATCCTGTACCTCCTCCCCTCGCTGCCCTGCAGCGTCACGGCGGCTCCTCCCTTCGGAGCCCTCCGCACTCTGAACCACGGCGCCTTCGTCGACTCCTCGCCGCTGCCGTAGCACCGGCAAGCCTCCCATCGCCTGAACACTCCAAAGCTCTGCAAAAACAATGGCGCGAGCACATGTAAGTGCTAGTTCTTGGAAAGATTCTTGCAGAATGCATGCATGATCCTGTCTCTGATCGATGCTTCTGTAATTCTGTATGTACGCACCTTTCTTTGGATGGTGATGAGGGTGTTGCCGGCGCGGTCCATGAAGAAGACCTCGCGGCCGCCCCTGCAGCCGTAGTTGTCGACGCGGAAGGCGACGCTGCCGTCGGGACCGTACACCGTGCAGCCGTTGCCGTTGAACACCAGCGACTTCATCCACACCGTGTACACCGCCCGCATCGTCATCTCGCCTTCGCAGTCTCCGGAGGAGGAGCAGGGCGACGACGAGGCGGCCGCAGGGAGGGGCTGGATCTTGGCCATTGGAGCCGGAAGCTGATTGCTCTGCCTCTGCTGCTGCTGCTGCACTGAGATGATTGGGATGGAGGTTGTCAGTGGCTGGTACCGCCTATTTAAGTTAAGTAGCTTGTGTTCATTTCTTTCTGGAGCCTAATTTATTCCTTTTTTTTTTGTACGCGTCACGCGATACGATAGAATAGTGCTGTACTGAACTTGTTTACGCTGGACTAGTACTCTACTCGGCGATTAGCATCACGTTTACCTAGTGCTTGCATGGACTAGTTTTTAGCATGATAGCTAGTAGTTCACAGATTTCAGGTATTATGGCCTCGTTTGGCACATTTCTAGCTCTAGCTCCATCTCAGATATAGAGTTTATAGGTTAAAATAAAGTGACTTAAGTTTATATTTTTATTGCAGAATACATTGCAGGTGTTGCTGGCTAGCGATTCATACATGGTGTGAATGGATGCGATGCATAGCACAATGTTCAATCTTCATCCTTTTTTTAATGGAACTTTTGTTCCGGCCAAATGAGATGTGCACAATTTTAATATGCAGCATACCACATTGATCCTAGGGATTGGACCTGTGTGCATGAGAATGAATAGTTTCACTCCCACACTAGGTTATAAGCTCATCTATTGTTCAATCTTTAGTTGTGTAGTAGACTAGGCATAGCTCCGGCCAAGTTTTCCAAAAAAGAGAGTGCAACTTTTGCCCTTATGCAAGCAATTGCTTGCACTATCTGCACCACCCACTGTGCACCAATCTTAATGCAACTATTTTCAAAACGCCTCCCATAGCTCTTTTTCTTCTCCCCTCAACCCCTCTTCTTCTTCTTCTTCTTCTTCTTCTTCTTCTCTCTCCTTCTCTCTTTCCTTCAACTGAGCCTCTCCTAGCCTCCTTTCCTCTCCTATCTAGCTTCCCTCTGCCCTAGTCAGCCCTTCCTTGAGCCTCGAGCCAGAGATGGACGGAAACCCCACCGGAGATGGACGGAAACTCCGCCGGTAACCTCGGAAAGCCCGGGGTTTTCGTCGCCATCATCGGAAATCTCAAAGGTGACGGAAACCTAGGGATTTTCAAGGTTTCTGGTAAGGTTTTCGTCCGAGTTTTCCATCCATCTCCGATGGGTTTTCCATCCTTCTTCGGTAGGTTTTCCATCATCGGAGACAGAAACCCTAGGGTTTCCAAGGTTTCCTGCGCTGTTTACGCACTACACCAAAATAGGTCATATGTATCGAGACATTAGTGTCAGTTCATTTAGGACCAACACAAATAAGATTACTAGTGCCGGTTCTTTAAAGGATACGTGAAAACAACTTATATGTGCCGGTGCTAATTACTAATCGGCACATATTACTAATTATATGTGCTGGTTCTGACTAATATATTTGTGCTAGTTCGTGGAGGGAGCCGAAACATATAATTTGTTTATATATGATTGTTGGTAACTACAACCGACACATATAAAGATTTTCCCGTGTGCTTCGTATTCATATGCACCGATTAGTAATTACAATAGGCACACATAATGTTTCGCCTCATGAGGTGTACATTTCGTGGGGCATTTTTAACCCCGTCACATGTATATACCTAATTGACCCTATTACCACACACACTCCGCCCAATTCAATCCCTATTCCACACACTCAATCCGCCCCTAGTTCGATCCCCTTCTTCTCGCCTAGATCTCCACCGGCCATCTTTCCTACACTCTACGCATGCCATGGCTCAACAATCCCCTTCCTCTCCCTGTCGCCACTACCCTCTCCACCGGCCTCACTGACACACCAACCCGTCGTGTCGGTGCCTCAGCCCTCTCCACCCGCTACCTCGCCGCGTCGTCCGTCATCACCATGGTCACCATGGCCTGCCGGCGATCTGGTGACTTGCAGGGAGGAGGCGTCGGCTACCGGCGCGGAGGAGGATGCGGCAGCGCCTAAGCGACAGAGGTCCACATCACTATTGGACATTTGGACGTTAATCCGTCTTTGGATCCTTCGGTGTGTGGTCCTGCCGGCTTTCCAGAGGCATAGGACGACAACAAAGAGGAGCCGCTAGAGTACGACGAGGTAACCCTCCCGGCTTGTCCGACGAGAAGTCGAAGGCTAGGGCCGTCGCCATCCTAGGATTCACCGGAGAGTCCGACGACGACAACATCGGCGGCTACTTGGACTCTGAGCCAACGAGTGGTGGCAACGGTGACGATGATGATGCTTTCTTGTTGATAGCTAGTTAGCTAGGGTTATATAGTAGTAGGTAGGTAGCAGTAGCAGCCGGTGCTAGCTAGACTAGTTAAAAAAATTTAAAATATATCTATGCCGGTTCTAACTATAAGCCATCATAGAAAATGGGTCATCTGTGCCGGTTCACAACCGGCACAAATGACAGGGAACATCAGTGTCTGTTGTTTTATGCCGGTTCAAAAATCAACACTGACAACCGTTAAGAACTAACACTGATGTCATGTTCTGTAATAGCGACGAAAACCCTGAGTTTTCCATCCATCCTTATGGCGAGTCGTCAGGGTTTCCGGCAAGCCGGGACGACACGGATGTCGAAGCTGAGGAGCGAGCCAAGGCCAAGCTGCTGGGCATCACAGCCACCGGAGCCAAGCTCAGGCTAGGGAGAGAGAACAGGAGAGAGAGGAAAAAATAAGAAGAGGGAGTGGAGGAAGGAGAAAAAGGAGGGCTTTTTTGTAAACATGTTGCACTAATCTTGATGCAAGTTTGATGACTTAGATAGCACAAGGAAGTGCTTGAGCAAGTGTACACGTATTATCAAAAAAATATATGTTATACTTGTGTGCACATGCTTTTCAAGGAACACGGAACCCACTTGCTCTGTCGTAGGCCATTGCTGGATCCTCTCAAAGTCCAAAGGGATTCCTTTCCCCTCTCTCCTCGCAACCCAGAGAGGCAACAAGGACACCTCTATCTTTACGATAGAGGAGATAGAGGATGTGTGCCCACATTTTGAGATGGTTAGTTGGTATTGTATATATGCACCACTCAGGACAAATGTTTATGAGTTGTTTGGTTTTAGGGGCTACCTTATTCTCGATGGATAGGTTCATCATACAAATTTTAGTGAGATAACACTATACCTTATTTGTACTAGATACTAAATGAAGTGGTGATAAACAAGTTCATTTCATTTCTCAAACTAAACAAGTATTTGATCAATTCACTGTGTCATTCCTTAAACCAAACTGCCTATTAGTGCATATAAGTACAATTTATGTCAAATTGTCAACTAACTCTTGAGACTAGGTACAATAGACATCAGAGGCTGCTGAGAAGATGAACACTGAGTCACTGATGATATATTTTGACACTAGATGCTCGGATGCAAAACTTAGACTGGCTTCTTCCGATGCAGTCGAGATGCAGAACATGTGCGATCAGACTGTTCTTTTGGTGCCATACAGAGCAAGGCAGCAAGCACGTACAGTATGGATGAAGGGTAATAAGTAGCATACAGACTGATCTAATTTTTATTATTGCTCCTCCTTTCTCTGATGTCATCTACAAGGCGGCCAGGACTTAATTATTTTGTTTACTACATCACCTATCCACACATGACAGAATACCATAAAAATTAAATAAGCTCCATTATTTTCCTAATCTATCTAGACTGCATGCATGCACCTGGGCTTTTTTTTTCTTAGTGGCCTAATTGTTTCCTGCTTTTTGGGGGAACGACACAGCTTCTGGCGATCGATGACATGAAATGGATATACATGATGATGCTGCAGAGTGTTGCATTAAGTAATTAGCTTCCAACCCACAAGGACAAGATGATCACATGTAACAATGCTAAACAAAGCAAGGGCTGCCACAAAATAGGAGCCTTGCGCAGATTAGCAACTTACTAATTATATATGGGCATAAATTTATGGGTATATATATATATGTATTGTCGTACCGTGATATGCAACGGAAGAGACTTCTGATTATTTTGTCCTTGGCACAAAAACCATGCGTACTTAAAATATAGTTAATTTATGAGTACTCGACTGGGGGAATCTTTAGGGGAAATGAAAATTTTCATACGGAGATGAGATTAAATAATCAATAAGAGAAGAACCTGTTGACCAAATCGTTTGCTTTTTCTCAAAGATACACATGTCTCCAAACTTTGATCTCTGGCAAATAAAAAGGAAAAGAAAATGACGCCTCAACGTTTGGATCAGAACAGTAGTAGTACGTTCTACAGCTACTTATTCGGTTCTCTCCGTGCATCATGCACGTTTATCACGAAACTCCTATTCTTATTTAAAGGCTTCGAGACTTGATTGGAGCGTAAATAGGAATTTCACGTGAGTTTCAATAAATTTTGTAAGGACACCGGCGAATTCACTAAATTTCTTTTTTTTCTCTGGCAGACCTTCAGTAAAAACAAGATGTTACAAATGCAGAGGATAGTTTAGCCTTCAAGGTACGAATTCCATCTTCAGTCTGAGGCCAGCTTGTTCTTAATTTATATATAACCTAAATTTAGATTATAGATTATAATCTGTAGTCCGATATTTCTTATTTTTATAAGTCAAACACTAGCTTTGGCTCTTTGTAGTCATTTTTTCAAGATCATCTTAGTGTTTCTTCTTGAAGTTCTAAAGACACATTATTAATAATTATTTTGGCCTCTTCAAGCCCTTTAACAATGATGCATAGCTTTTCAGATTATAATCCATGACAGTTTTTCAATAGTGGAGAACAAGGCATCAATCGGTTAAATAGAAATGATATTTGACCGCTTTAAGGGAAATTTCGGTAATTAACTTTCCAAATTGAATTAAGAAGGAAGAAAAACTAAATTTTGAAGGAAAGAGAAAGGCATATCTACGACAGAATTCTCTTTTCAAAAGCGATATATGCAAAGCTGCAGTACAGTGTGACTGGCCTCTTGGTTCACATAAATTCTCCTGTCCTAAATCATAAAGCCGTATTCTTAGAAGAAGAAGTGTAAAGCTACGCGCGTACATAAGGAGAACATTTATATATGTTTATATGCAAACTAAGGAGAAGTCTCGAGCAGCTGATACAACGAGGCGTAGAGCAAGCAAGCAACTACACAATTTAATTATTAATTAGATGGTTGCCTCTGAAGTTGACCTCGACTCTCCAGCGTAGTCTCTCTCTTTCTATGGAAATGGCAGCACTGCTCACGTCTGAGCAGTTGAGCTCAACAAAAGCATGCAGAGAAAAGAGCATGCCGTGCTTGACTAGGCTAAACTGCTAAAGTAGTAGTAGTAGGACTACATACACGGAAAACACACACACGTGAGACCATCGTGTACAAAGTGTATGATGTACGTGCAGCATCACTTTCCAAAAGACAAATAACAAAGGGGCTGGTTGTACTACAGTATCTGATCCCTGACTAGGCTCTTCTTAAACAAATTTTGCTCCCGTTAGAACAACTCCACCAGCTACTTTATCCTCTCATTCTATAAAACTATTCACTACTCCCTCTATCCAACACTCTAAATTTCCTTCACATTTTACACTACACTCTAAAAGATTCTTTTTTCCGCACTAATTACTCTATCCCATTTCTGATATTATAAAATCTGCTCAGGAGATCTTAGCTTGTTGTGAACATTGCATGCTGAACCCACCGAATTCTTAAAAAAAATCCTCACATTAAACCTGCGTATTATAGCACGAATGCAGAGTGCTGAGCTCTCGGAACTACTGTAGATTACTGTAGCTACAGTAATATGTGAGGTGAACAACAGGGGTACGGCAGGGAGGAGCAAAGTCAGAGGATACAAGTCCGCCTGGAGGAGGCCATGCCTATAAGCATGCAGTGGTATAAATGCACTTCCTGAGCCAATGTGCAGAGCTCAGCAGGAAATGGCCATTGCTACGAGGATCCAGCCGCTCTCTGCTCACCTGCACCCATCAGCTAGCCCTGCTGGTTCATCGGATGAGAAGCAGCTCTACACGGTGTGGATGAAATCGCTGGTGTTCGACGGCCACGGATGCACCATCTACGGCCAGGATGGACGCGTGGTCTACCGCGTCGACAACTACGCCTGCAGCCGCAGCCGCGAGGTGTATGTCATGGACAGCGGCGGCAAGACACTGATCAAGCTACTCAAGAAGGTGCACTTCAGTCTCCATTGCTGCTCGTATAGTCGTACATGAGATGTTAATTATTTCCATGTCTGTGAAAAAAAATCACAGCCTCTTTGAGATGTAACTAATCTTAGCACTGATCTGGGGTTTTATGATCTTTAATGCAGAATTTCGGGGTGTTTAAGACATGGCAAGGCTATTCATATGACAATGGTATTGCAGGCTTGGAGGAGGAGGTTAACGAGCCATGGTTCAGGGTCCAAAAGGAGTTCAAGATTCTGAAGAAGGAAGGGCGGCAACTCAGCAGTCGAGCTGTAGTGACGGTTGCTGCCAGTGGAAAGGTGTATATGATTGATGGGATGGCACACAAATTGGACTACAGAATCAGCGATGCAGACGGTGAGGTCGTGGCGGAGATGAAGAGGAAGCGGACAGCCTCAGGTGTGGCGCTCGGAGAAGACGTTCACGCACTGGCAGTGGGTCCGTCGGTGGATCGCCTGCTCGTCGTGGGGATAGTGGTCATGTGTGGCCTCCTTAACCGCTGCATCTGATTGGAGGAAGGGATAGCGTATATTTGACATTTCGACACTTCCTGAATCCTGAGGTGTTCAGTGTTTACTCACTCACTGGACAAAGGAAAGCCAACTTTAAGGCATAATTTTGTGCTGTGTTAATATAAAAACTGGAAAGTGAAGTTAACTCTTTTTTTTCACAACTGAAGGATGAATCATTTTTTGAGAAAGTAAATGCTACTTGCTCTCTTTTTCTTCTTCACTTGTGCATGACTGCTTGTTTATCGGATAGTACTCTCAGACTTTTGGTGTATTTTATTACTTAAGAAGAAATCGAAGTGTTTTCTTCTCGTTTTTCAGATTCATAAAGTCAAATTCAAGCGTCCCTTCCTAAATGGTTGTTCAAAGGCCAATAAATTAATTCTAGGAGTGACAGGGAGACAGTACAACGTTCACCAACCTAGAAAACAACAAAAGGTTAAAAGAACGACTGAAATATGCAAAATTTTCTAGTTGTAAATCGTACAATAATTTTGATTAATCATTTAGCAGGAGACACATTCTTCAACTTTTCTAGGTAGTATTATATTTATAGAACTCAAGAAGCAGTGAATCTAGACATCAGTTTGTAGTTAGGTGATCAGAGAAAATATCCTTCTTGGGTACTATGCATGCAAAATCCCGAGATCGAGGTCGAGGTGCACGAGCTACGACTCTGTCCGAAAAACTCACCTGAAGTATGCTGACAAGGTCGAGGTACACGAGCTACGACTCTGTCCGAAAAACTCACCTGAAGTATGCTGACAAGGTCGAGGTACACGAGCTACGACTCTGGGTAAGAAACTTTACCACTAAAAATCTTGAGCTCATGAAGCGTCTTTCTTAGCTTGCTAAGAAGCGTAAGCGAGAATTTTCGGAGGAGAAGAACGCTCGGCTGCGAGCCATGCTTGCAGTGTCAATAGGAGGTGGACTTGAGCTCGGCGCTCCGCACTGTCCAAGGGGAGGAATGACCAAGCAGCAGCGACGAGCCCCTGGTTCGGATGGTTTGTCACATGACTATCGAGGTCGCCGCCTTGGAATACTCAACCTCGGGGTCCCCAGGATTGGAGCAGGATGAACAACTTTCTCCTCTTCACCTAACGGAGGAGGAAATCTCCCTTTCGATCACAGAAGACTAGGGCCTCACAAGTATGCACACACGAGCAACTCCCTCTACCGCTCGTTCGATGCCTTTTACTATTATTTTCCTTTCATCATAGACCGTCGGGGCCACCATCCCGACCTTGCTGCTATGGCCGCCCAGATTATTACTTTCGCTATGGACCATGAGCTCGAGCTCATTGCAGATCACATCATGGCGGAGGACGACGTGGAGGATGCAGAGGAACACCCACCGTCCTTTGCCGAAGCCTCTAGATAAGGAGAGGTGGAAGCCTCAAGCATGCTCAAGACGAAGTCAGGGAACCCTTGGAGGAAACGCCTTCCCATGGAGTCCCTGCCCCAGTTGCTTCCGAGGGAGCTGAGCAGCCCCCGAGCATGGCCACATGACCTCCTGAGGTGACTCCTACTCAGGAAGAGTTGCTGCCACCAAAGTCCTGGGAGTCGGTCGCCAGGCCACTCTCCTTGCCCTTCCTTGGAAGGATTCGGCAACCGCGGAGGAGGATCCCTTTGGCCTACTGCGCCAGGAGCCTCGCCCAGTTCCAAAGCAACCTGCTTGCTCGGTGCTCCTAGGTAACAACTCTCGACTTTGTGTTGCTTCGTACTTCATCCTTTTTGGGTCAATTACCTCTATCTTTATCTCCTACGGTTGGTAGAAGACACCTGTGTCGACTTTTAGGCGAGCATGATAGCTCCCGAAGGGGTCGCCAAGGTCCACGCCGAGAAAGAGGCTATGATTGTGGACTTGGAGCAACGCCTCTCTGGGGCTCAAGCCTGTTTTGAAGCCGATATTGGGAGTCTTGAAGCCCAGGTAGGGGCGGTCATGGCGAAAAACCAGGAGGTCACCACCGCACTGGAGCAGGAGTGTGCTCGGTCCCGACCCCTAGAGGCTAAGGTAGAAAAACTCGCCAAGGCTGCTCGAGAAGCTTTGGACCGAGCCAAGGAGGGCCAAGAAGCGGCGAGGAGCATATGGCTAGAGGTCCAGGAGGAGCGCCAGGTGCAAATCCGGGTTTTGACTCTCCAAACGGGACTTGACGGTTCGGGTATGGGAGTGTGCTCGTGAATGACTTTAGGTTCGGATTTAGGTTCAGGTTCGAGGCAATTGTATGCAACTTGATTAACATCCTTATTAGGGGCTTGTCTCTATTGCAGGTAGGGCTAGGAAAAAAGCTTGAGGCTTGTGGCTCAACTCAACTTTAATAGGCTTGGCTAGGGCTTGAAGTAAACGTAGACTGAGCCAAGCCATTAGATATTTCAAACATTTAAAAAGTATAGAACGGTACACTATACATAGGGGGAGAGAGGAGGATACAAGGAGGTAGAGAATAGGGAGAAGAACTAGATCCCACCAATCAATAGGTCTCAATAGAATACCATCATGCAACTTGAATGAAGACCTAGTACTCCAACCCTGTCGGCCGCCACTACCGCCGACCACCCCACCGGACGCGTGGTTGAGACACATTGCCACCACCATATGGGATGCTCGACCGAAACATCAGCTGCCACTACTATCGATCGTGTTGTGGAGCATGCAGTGCTCAACCCAGTCATCAGTCGCCACCTTCGCATGGGATGATTGGTCGAGAGCCTGTCGGGACCACCCCAATCGGGGTCGGGCCCCTTCTGTGCATTACCTGTACTAGTCTCTGGATCAGTAGCTAGTACACACAGATTCCAGAGCTTTGGATCATTGCCATTACAAGTTCGAATAATAATTACATCAGAGTACGCTAATTGGCTCAAAGGCCTTAAACAGCGGAATTCTAACCTGCAGTGGAAGTCTTTACAGTCTTCCATAACTCCAAATGGAAGAGGCAAAATACAACAATCAAACCACAGGCAAGCTGCAGTAGCGTCCTAGGCGTTGGTATAGTCACCGTCTTCAAGTTCTTCACTTTGTAATCTTGACCTGCTCATTAAATGGACAGCCCCGCATGACACGCGGGGTTAGCATTTGACTGCTAGCAAGTCCTTCCTAGGAAGGGCAGGTTAAGGTTTACCTTAATAAAGCTGATGGTTAATTTGCATAAAAGCATTTTACCTAGACTTGTAACAGTATTTAAGAAACATATATAAATAAGTATAACTTCTCATGATCACAGTAATATCATAAACTCTCTATTCTCATATCTCAAATTCTCAATCTCATAATCTCATTCCTCCATTCTCAAATCTCAAATCTCAATTCTCACTTCTCAAATCCCAATACTCATATATCAAATTCATAATTCTCATCTAGCAACGGCACGAATGCCGGAATAACCTTACCCATGTCATATTATGTTTAGTGATGCTACAATGTGAAACCCACCTTGTCCGCCCTTAACCGTGGGCACGGCCATTCAAATGGTTTTACTCTGCAGAGGTTGTACGCTTTACCCACAAGATACGATACCCTCCCGTCGAAGGATACCATAACAAAATCCTCCGAAAAATTAACCTCGGGCTTAGACAACATCGTCGTACACCTTCACACAGGCACCCAGAGAAATGCTTCAGCACAAGTCCCTGGCAATACCCCGGTGGTCTCTCAATTTTCAAATCTCAACTCTCAACTCTGCACTTCCATTCATCCACCGTGCATGGACAGTGAGAAATCTCGACGTTTCTTTTCCTTTAGATTAGGCCCGTCCCATACCGGGCTTGCGGTCGTACGGGTAAATACTCAGTAAAGTAGTCACACGGCTCGGTCCTTATTCTCGGAGCGGCAACCAACACAAACCCAACTCTCGTGCTCAAATGCACCCACCTTACAATCCATCCGCTCCCGATCCCATTTATTAGTTGGTCAAATTTTTAATTAAAATGAATGAATCGAATCCCAGATCCCAATACAAGCGATTGATCAAATCTCTGGATTTTGTTCCTAGCTACATCAGATGTTTGGGATTGAATCCCCGAATACCTAACTGAGCAATACAAAGCATCTATTATTTAAAAACCGTGGGTAATATTCACATAAATTATACTAGGGTTAAGGGTTTATCGGTAGATGCATATATCGGATGGACATATGCACTAGGCAGCACTATAGAACTTTACGGTATTTTCATCAACATAGCAATTTTGGTAAAGCTATAAAATTAGGATTCTAGTGGAAAGACTTGCCTTTGAAGTAGTTGGACTCCGGCGGTGCGTTGGCGGCGTCGAGACATTCTCCTTCGGCGTCCGAACGTTCTATCGCACGCAAAACAAGAAAAACAACAACCAATAAATACATATATAACAATATAATTTTAAAAATCATACAAAAATTACAAAGGATAGATATAAATTTTACGAATTTTTAGAAACTTGAATCGCCGGAATCGGAGATCGGATGAATCCGGAATGAAAGATTGAAGGAAGTTTTGTCTGAAATTTCGGAAAAATGGATAACAACCTTTGTAGCACACGGGGTCCACTAGTCGATGGCTTTGAGCTTTAGATAAGAAAGGTGTGGCTGGTTTTACTCTTCACCGAGTGAGCTTGATGAGAGAGCCAAAGAGAGAACAAGAGAGAAGAGAGAGAGAGAAAGAAAGGGAGAGGAGGAGAGAGGTGGTGGGGGAGAGAGAGAGAGGAGGGACCGTGGTCGCTTCGGCGATCGGCCGGCCGGGCGGTCTTCGGCGAGGTCGGCCGGGCGGCGGCAACAAAATGGGCAGTGGCGCGTGGGGGAGCAGGGGCGGTGCTGAGCAAGGTGGAGGAGCTGGCAATGGATCAGCAAGCGTGGATGGCCTCAATGGGCGGCGCTAGGAGCGGCGGCACAAGACCGGCGCGGAATAGGGTGGGTGGCGGTGAGCAGGGAGGACGCGGCGCTGGCTCGGCGAGGCGGAGCTGGGACCGAGGCGCGGCCCGGCGGCAACTAGAAGGACACGGACGGGAGGCGGCAGTGCGACACCGTGATGGCGGCTGGCCAGCAGTGGCGGCAGCGGCGAAACTCGGTGGCGGCGGTGCACAGCAGCTCAAGCGGCTCCACCAAGGCGGCGGCTAGAAGCAGCAGCAGCGGCGGAGGTGGTGCAGCGGCGACGCACAGGTGGGCTACAACCGCGGCGGCGGCGTGGTGGCCGGCAGGGCGGCGACAACAACTCGACGATCGGCTCGTCGGCGTCCTTGTCTTGCTTGGGGTTTTGGGTGCTTGGGTTGGTTGCGGCGGCGAGCGGAATTTCTTGCAGGTTTACGGGATGGAGGAAGTCTCCGCACGAGGCGAGGGTGTGTTGAGGTTTGGGGACTTGGGATTTTGCAGTGCTCATGGGAGGAGTCTCCGTGACGTGGTTCAACAGGCAATGCCACGTCGTGCGAGCGAGCGAACGACGTGATGACGAGATAGGAGCGGAGATGAGGACGGAAGAACATTATGAATAATCATGATTAGGATAAGAACGGACGGAAAGAAAGAAAGATAGAATTTTTGTTATATTTATTATTTTCTAAAAAGGTGAAAATGTAAATATCCGTAATTTTAAATTACGTTGTTTCTTTTTTTTATACTAAATGGATAAGAACGGAAGAAAAGAAGAAAAATGTACTTTTTCTTCTAATATAAATTTCAGGAAAGATTAAAATTTTAAGTAAATGTAATTTTAGGTTTTTGGAAATAATTATTTCAAACAAGAAATTTCAAATTTTCGAAATCCTCGGATTATGAATTTTAATAGAACTCACGGTCCGGGTTTTATGAACATTTTTATTTTGCGAATCAAACTCAAACAAATTAATTACTTTCATTTTTCTCTTGAACAATCTTTTGCAATATTATTTTTGAAAAGTTTAAAATATTAAAAGGGTAACATACTTATTTTCACAAGCTTAGTTTAAAAATGCATTTTAAGAATTATGCACATGCAATAATGCAGATAATTTTAGGGTTTTGAAAATAAGGATGTTACAGAGCCCGAGATGCTAGAAGGCGTCAGCCATCACCATTGTGCGGGATGCTCGACCAAAACGTCAACCGCCACCGTCGTGTGAGATGCTTGGCCCAAACGCCATCTGCCACCACCACACAACATGCTTAGTCGAGATCCAACCACCACCATCACGCGGGATGCATGGCTGAGACACCAGCCACCACCACCGCACGAGATGCTCGGCCTAGACACTGGACGCAACTGCCGCACGAAATGCTCAACCTAGACGCCACCATCGCCATGCGAGATAAATGCCAGCCGCCACCATCACGTGAGATGCTCGGTTGAGATCCAACTGCCACTGCCACGTGGGATTCATGGCCGAGACGCCAGTCGCCACTGCCGTGCGGGATGCACAACCTAGATGTTAATCGCCACCTCCGTTTGGGATGCTCGACCAAGAGCCAAACGCCATCGCTGCGTGAGATGCGCAACCAATATGCTATCCCTTAATGTCGAGCGGGATGAATGACCTAGATGTTAGCCATCACCTTTGTGTTGGATCCTCACCCGAGAGCTAAACACCACGGCCACGTGAGATGCTCGGTTGAAACGCCAGCCAACCACACCGCCACCACTGCACGGGATTCTCGTTCGAGACACTGGCTGACTACGCTGCTCGTCGTTGTTCGTCCTTGCCAAAGGACAAAGCTATCGTGCGTCATTGCTGCCCTCAGTGCTAGCCACCTCACTGGGACACCAGCCAGTGCCAAGCTGCCAAAGCCAGGCTCCTCGTGGCGCTCTACAGACCTTGTGGCTTTCCTGTCGGCACACCCAGATCGGGACGCTCTTTGACCGTCTTGGACCTAGGGCTGCTGCCACCACAGAAGCCTGTGGACGGGTCTATCCTTATCAGCCAAACACACCGTTCTGCTCTAGATCAGCAGCAACACTCCTCTCTTCATCACCACCGGCTTTCCGCGTTCGGGACAGGTCTGATCTGTGCAAGGTCCAGATGAATTTGACCTTTGGGAAGGAGGATCTGGCGAGCACGGTGCTCCCCAGCCCACATCTAGCTAGGCCACTCCTAGATCTAGTCGTCTGGCCGTCACACGCCGATCCACCTCGTAGCCACGTGGCTGCCAACCGACGAATGAGAACCACATTGCCGCCCGTAGATCTAGCAGCCGCATTAGCCAACCATACCGCCACAAGCATGGCCACCCCGAAGACCGAGAAAGGGAGGAACCTCCACGTGGGCCACACCGCTGGCGACAGCGGCGAGGTGAACTGCTGCACGGGAAGAGAAAGGAGAAAAGAGGGGAGGGAAGAGCCTACACGTGGGGCCCCCACCCGCGACGACAGCGGGGTATGTTGCGGGGAGGCAGAGTCACCTAAGGGAGCAACTTAGAGGGCCATTCTTCTTACTTATTCCCTCAAGTATGCAAGTCAGTGCACTTAACCCCCTAGGCTAGGAAACTAGGTTTTTTTCCTCCACAAATATGCGAAGTGGTGCAAATAACTCCTCATAGGAGGTTTTGTGTGTGGTTTTGCCATCAAGACAGTCCACACATGCTCTTTTTCCACACCACCTAGCTAACAGAATTTCATGTGTGCTCCTTTGTTCACGCAAGCCACTCACGTCTAGTCAGCATATTTGGTAGAGACAAATAACCCATGGATCCCTAATTTCTACTTCTCTTCCCCATCTTCCTCACTATACACACACAGAGAGAGAGAGAGAGAGAGAGAGAGACCGAGGGGGGAAGAAGGGCCAAAGGAGGGAGGCCGGCCTGGCCTGGCCAATGGGCAATGGCGGTGCTCGGCCGGGCGACACCGGAGGACCTGGGCCTCGCCGCCGGGTTCCTCCGGCTGCACTTCTACGACTGCTTCGTTAAGGTCAGTGAAACAATCACAATCCCGTCGATTTAATCAGCTCCGCAATCGGCGCCGCGATTGCTAACGAATCGATGATTTGACCGTGTGGAAGTTGCATGCTACGATCTTGCGTCGAACAAGAGCATGCGATGCTTTCAGGTGGTCGACCGCATTCAAGTCGCGGGTGGAGATGGCGTGCGTCGGGGTTGTCGCCTGTGCTGACATGCATCCTCGCATTCGCTGCCAGGGACACCATCGCATTTAGGCGGAGCCCAGGCAGGGGCTCTCTGGGGCTTCAGCCCCGGTCATTCGCCCAAAGCACCTGCCCCATATATGTATTAATCAGGCCAACTGCCAAGGCAAAGCCCATTAGTGATTAGCCCAAGGAGTTAAGCGGTGATGATGTGCATCACTGCATGTGATGGGCTGCTTGGCGCTTGCTGATGCACCCATCCAGGTCCATATTCCACGTGATGCGAGGGCGCCGAACGCGAGTCACACGAGGATAGAGGACGCGACGGTTCGGTAATCGGCACCCCGATAGTGATCAGCGCCTTGCTCGCTCTCTCTGCTCGTTGCCTGCCTGCCTCGCTCGATCGCTCTGATTGTACGGCTGCACCGGCACCACACAGTGGACGGCACCAACGTCCAGCACCCAGAAGCCAACTCCGGTATCCAATTCTCCAATCTCCAATACAGATGATACTCCGGTATCCAATTCTCCATGATTGAATAATTTTTCTGTTTTGCGATTTATATATTTGAGCAGATCGATTTGCTAGTGGATTCTATAATGAAGAGATTTTTTGCGCCCTTGCTAAAATCGAAACCAAAATCCATTTTCATTCTGCTATTATATTTAAACCAACGCAAATATTAGATAGATGTTTGTATTTCTATATTATCGTGTTGTATGATGTGGTATAACCGTATAACTATAGTAGTATAGTCTATAGTTTAATCCTATAATTTAGGAATTCGACGTCGTCAGTGTTTGAGCCTTAGAGGTTCCTTTTTTAGCCTCCTTTTCAGAATTTTCTGGCTCCGCCATACCACTGGTAAATCAATTAACTATGTAGTAATCTACTAAAAAGCTCACGCTTAGGTACTGCAGATCGACTTGACAGCATCTAACATTTGTTAATTGCTAGTGATCACTTTGTTAATCACATACTTAGCATTTGAAACAATACACGATCATATGAGTGGTGGAATGTAAAAATAAGGTAGCAGCACAGTGGCACGTAGGAGTCGGACTAGGAGAACTTCTCTGATTCATGTCCCCAACTTTTCCATGCACGGATTGCCTGCACCGACCACATGCCATTGTTAGCTAATCTCTTTCTGATCATGGCGGCGACTGTCGCATGCAGACCGGCGGGAACGCGTACCAGGTGCAGCCGGAGCGCATGGACGGGACGGTGTCCGTGGCGCACACCATCGGCGGGTCGCACTGCAGCTCGTTCAGCGGCCGGTTGTACAGGTCGAGCACGACGGCTGGGCAGGACTCGACGCTGGACGCGACGTACATGGCCAGCGACAAGAACACCGCCGTGCAGGTGGTCGCCTACGCCCACGACCCTGCCACCTTCCAGAGCGACTTCCTCGCCACATCGTCAGGATGGGCCGAGCGCCGCCATTGCCAGATCCGTCCGGCCTTCCGCCTCTGGCCCTCCTTCATCCCTCTCTCTCACTCTCTCTCTGGATAGCGAAGAAGACGGGGAAGCCCTCTCTCTACAGTGAAGAAGATGGGGAACTCTGTGTACAGTGAAGATGGGGAAGCTCTCCCTCTACAGTGATGATGGGAAAGAGAGGAGGAATATTTTAGGGATCGAGGGGGTTATTTGCCCTTACCAACTATGCTGACTAGCCGTAAGTGACTTGCGTGGACAAAGAAGCACATGGGACCTACCTTAGCTAGCTGACATGGAAAAGGAGCACACGTGGACTACCCCGATGGCAAAGCAGTCTACAAAAGGTTATTTGCACCACTTTGTATACCTGTGGAGGGATGATATCTGGCTTTACTGACTAGAGGGTTAAGTGCACCGATTTATATGGTTAAGGAGATAAGTAGACTTTTTTCTTAGATATTTGTGACCCGACTAAGTATTTGTCAAACTCTTGGCAGGGATTCAGCGGGAAACGGAGTTCTCTAACATTTCTTTTTATATTTACATGAACAGAGAAAATCTCTCTCTTGTGATATTATGCATGCAGAATTGGACATCAATCCAAATAATTCCATCATGCTTCACACAAATACACTATCAAGATGAAGGAGCATAACTTAAAGATAGCCTCGATACAAGGTCTAGCACTGACTGTCAAAAAAGTTTAGAAAGGGATCTGAAAACTTAACACTAATTCAATATTTCAATCGATCTTGTAGCTCATTCCAACCTGCAATGTCTTGGCATGGTCGATCTTGAGCGTCGAGACGTTTGACCAGAAGTTCTTCTGCAGGAACCTGTAGAGCTCGTTGATAACGAAGCGCTCGAAGCAGTTGTGCTTTTTGCCCATCTTCAGGATCGTCCTCCCGAGCACGAAGCTCACTCCGCTGCGGTGAGCCTGATCCATCGTCTCGACCTCCTCGGCGTCGTTGGCGGCGATCTCCCTGATCGCGGCGATGGCCGACCGGGTGAACTCGCCGCCTTCCATGTCCTTCTTGTCCATGTAGCCGTACCGGACGATGCACCTGTACACCCCCGCAGGTTCCTTCTCCACGAGGAAGCGCTCCTCGGGGAGCACCGTCCTCACCGGCAGCGTCCTCACGGTGACGAACAGAAGCAACTCGCGGAGGCAGCCGGTGTGCTCGGCGTAGTGGCGCACGATCGGCGGGATGCCGTTCATCAGGTCCGTGAAGAAGAAGCAGGCCCCGGGCACCCGGGTGGCCCTGGCCACGACCTCGCGGAACTCCTCGTCGCCCACCAGGTGGCTCTCCTCGTACTCGCTCTTCTTCTTCCTCCCGTACGTCCAGGACAGAGTGATCGCCAGGAAGAAGGCCGTGATCGCGAACGTCACCCAGCCGCCTTGCACAAGCTTCGTCATGAGCGAGCTCATGTACACGCCTTCGATGGCGAGGTAGCCGACGAAGAATGCGCCGACCAGCCCGACGTTTACGTCCCAGATCACGTCCATGACCACCGCCATCAGCGCCGTCGTGATCAGCATCACCCAGATCACCGCAACACCTGCAAAAATCAACCAAAAGAAACAAATCACGATCAACACCAGATGGTTCATGCATGGTTCAAGATCTACATGCAATGCTGGTCTCGTTGCTTACCGAAGGCACGCCCGATCTCCGCGCCGCCCCGGAAGCCGACGGTGATGAGGATGCAGACGAGCATCAAGAAGTAGTTGATCTCGGGGCAGTACACCTGGCCCTCGTATTTATCGGAGGTGTGCTTGATGGTGACCCTGGGGAAGCAGCCTAGCGCGACGGACTGGTGGATGATGGAGAAGCTCGCGGAGATGAGCGACTGGCTCGCGACAATGGCGGCCAGGGTCGCAACGACAAACATCGGCCAGAACAGGGGCTCCGGGATGCTGCTGTAGAACGCCGTGCTGAGGGCAGCAGGGTGCTTGATCAGATACGCTGTCTGGCCGGAGTACCCGAGGATCAGTGCTGGGAAGACTACCGTCGAGTAGGCCATCTGCAAGGGAAAAGGATTAGAACCAATTACACTTGACCACTAATTAATGTTGGTGTTTTCCCTAAAAAAATTGGTGTCAGTGCTTTAGTTTGATATTCGTTGTTTTGGACGTAGACATGGCGCCAAAATACAACTTTGATTGTTAATTATCATTATAATTTATTTATAAAATAGAATTGAATTTTTTTAAGATGCGTCTAAACTAATGTGTACCGTTTATTTTGCTAGATCTAATGGCCCATTGATCTAGATGATAAGTCCACCTAAACTCTATACATTGATTCAACGGTGCAATAAACTCTTACTTCCTAGGGATACTCTAGGAGTGACCAAATTATAATACTATAGGAGTATTGTTTATGAGGAATTTACACGTATGATTTTTATATATATGCAATTTAAATATTTTTAAAAGGTATTAAAGTGGCTTAAGTTTTAAAATTTTGACTCGCACATATTTTAAATATTAGATATTTGTGACTGGGAGTATGACGTTAGAATTCATTTGCAGGACCATGTACCTGAATTGTTGACTTGTTGAAGTGACCCAAGTCAGCAAACATAGCCTCAGCACCTGATTACGTTCAAACAAGTATTCAGTCAGTCAGTCAGTCATAGGTTCAACAGACATAGTACCACATTGTTGTGAATGTCGGATGAATTAAATACAGGAAACACATACTGCTAAAATTAGCCTTGAAATTAAAAGAACTGAATAATCAGGCTCAAAGATCCTCACCTGTAATGCACAGAATGACGGCTCCAAGCTGCTCCCAGCCAACCCTTCCGTTCTTTGCGAAGTAGTAGTATATGTGATGTGGCGACACGGCTTTCAGAACAGTCGGGTAGTACTTGACCATGTTGTACACTCCGATCATCGAGATCGACCCAAACCAGATGAGCATAACGGGAGAGAAAGTGAAGCTGACTTTGTTCGTGCCAAATCGCTGGACGAGGAAGAGTAGGACCAGAATCACCACGGTCAGCATCACAACGTGCTCTGCAACAGGGTAGGAAAAAATTGGATGCCAAGTAAACTGACAAATTTTTTTTGCAATAACAGAAGACAAAATTAGAAGAAAAACACGACAACTTGTGAAACAGCTAGCTAATTTTTACTTTGTTGAATTGACGTCGATCTTGACTGGATTCCTTGAGCAGCCGAAAGAACTGAAAAATTAGAAGGAAAAAAAAATCAGGAATCTGAATCAGAATAACTATATCACCGACTCACTGCTGTGTACCGTAAAAGAACTCTTTGTTTAAGGACGTGCACCTGAGATGGCTGGAGTGAGGGCACCATCACCCATCAACATTGAAGTTCCACAGAAGACGAGGTAGGTGATGACTGTCTGTGCCTTGGAGCTCCCCTCCAAGAACTTCTGCATCCAAGATGGTTGTCTTCTCTTCTTGCTGTGGAACTTGAGATGGACATCAGATGCCATCCGTGTGACCGGCGCCGGCATCTTCCCCCTGAAGTTCACATGCTGGCGCAAGAGCGAATACAGAGCGAACGTGCCACCTTCGCATACGCATGCAGCAGCAGATCGCATCAAAGGTCAAGATCGATCGATGAACGATCACTAATTCACTATGAATCGAAGTGAAAGAGAGGCTAGCTTGAGGTGTGTAGGTATAACCTTCTCCGTGATCGTCTGCACGCAGGACGATGAGGACGTACTTGACGAGGCTCATGAGGGTGAGCGTCCAGAGGATGAGGCTGAGGGTGCCCAGGAAGTCCGTCTCGTCGGCGTTGGGCAGGACCATGGACGGGAACACGTACAGAGGCGACGTCCCGAGGTCGCCGTAGACGATGCCGAGGGACTGGTAGCTCAGCAGGGCGATCTGCCACGGCGTGAACACCTGCGGCGTCGGCCGGCGAACGCCATGAAACGAAGCATTAATTAGCACAATGCAGATCATAGCATCAAGATCCGATAAACCATTGATTCACAGGGGAAAGCTAGCTATGTATGCAAGATCGAAACAGCGGCGTGCCTGAGGCGCTCGGTGCCGCATCTTGTAAGCCTGGCTGAAGCTCAAGGCCGCGCCGCCGTTTGTGCTGCCATCCTGCTGCTCTTCTTCGCCCGGGAGATGGTTCTCGCCGGCGCCGGCCGCGGAGATCTCGATGACAACGTCACCGGCGGCGGCGGCGGCGGCGGCAGGTGACTCCATGACGATCGAGAGGCTAACGCGGCAAGCCCCGACAGATTAAGAGTTCAGAGTCGATCAAGCCTGAAGGCAAGGCACTTGTCTCTAAGTACAGTAGTATATATATGCAATAATGCCAGATAGGCACACGTAAACGAGCTGTATTCTTACCAGCTACGTAATAGACGGAGTCCGTTGAAGTTGTAACGATTTACCATGCATGTATCTTTTAGATTGCTGATTTGAATAACAGATTACTAGGAATTTATTATATACTCCTGATTCTTTATTTTTCTAGCCGAATAGTACTCATGCTTCTTTAATACAGGAAATTACTAGTTGACAGCAATAAAAAGATTATGCAGTGCCAAAACCATGCATGCATAAAGTCGGGCGTTAATTAATTAAATCGCGTGAACACCAAAGGCAACAAATTAAAAGACGTCCGGGTCAACGAGGGACGCACTGGCTAGCTAGAGATTTTAAGGAGCAAACTACGTGCCACATGTGCCAATGCATGCATGAAGTGGGGCTCCGGCGAGGGCGATGTTGTAGGGGCAGCCACCCCATCTCCGAGAAAGGTGGGTGTCCACGAAGATGCTGCAAAAACCCTTCATGAAGATCCTTACCCGAAGGGGTAAGCGGTGAAGCGTGTCAAAGACAAACTCAAAATCCCTTGAGGGGAGCAAGAGACTTGGACATCCGCGGAGAATCAAGAGAAGGACGTGAAGGGTAGAGTTTTCGTGTGATCCTTGGGGTTTATCCCGAAGGGTGACGGAGGAGAGAGGTCTCGCCGAGGACTTCACGAAGACCCTGTGATCGCCGAGGACTTCACGAAGACCCTTCGGAAAGACCGAGAGGGGTTTATTCCGAAGGGTGACGGAGGAGAGAGGTCTCGCCGAGGACTTCACGAAGACCCTTCGGAAAGACCGAGAGGGGTTTATCCCGAAGGGTGACGGAGGAGAGAGGTCTCGCCGAGGACTTCACGAAGACCCTGTGATCGCCGAGGACTTCACGAAGACCCTTCGGAAAGACCGAGAGTGATCTTCGACAAGTTTCAGATCAGAAGACGAAGACTTCACGACAGCCTCTGACAAGAACGAATCGAATCGAATCAAATCAACAACTTTGTCAGTGTATGTCCCCCAAGGGCATGTTAGGGAGTAGGTTAACGTGGATTGTAAGAAAACTAGTCTGGCCGTTGATTGTGGGATCGACGATTCAGAGTTCAGGGTAATCTGGATATTCCCCCATGGGTCAGGGTACTTTGGGTATTTTCCATACATGTAAACCCTGGCCCTAAAGATGTATAAATTAATAAGCACATGAAGAGGAAAAGGGGAAGCATTCTGATCATTCACTTGAGCACTAGTTTATTCACTGAGCGCTCTACTCTCTCACCACCTCTTTCTCGGCGTCCTCTCCATCACCAGGGAGGGGCGCCGATTCTCACCGTCGGCGGATTCTCCGGCGACAGGCGAGTTCGCCGTGAAATTGGCCGCCGGTGGACGTGCTCACCTTCCTGCCGAGGCGCCGATGGACTAGGACGAGCGCAGCGGCAAGCCGGCTCGTGATTCGACGACGATATATACGTCGCAACACAAAAGAAATATAGTTGATATGGGTATGCCCATGGAAGTATCTCTGCTATTGAAGCCTGTTGTGAACTTGTGGTGAGTGGTGGTCAATTTTTTCAAGACCATTCTACCCTTCAATCAATATTAAAGATTTATCTAGATGATTTCTATTGATTTAGTTCGATTTGCTATTTTAATAAATTAGTATTTTGGAAGGTATCAATTATTGATGATATACTAAATCAAGGATGCTTTCTATTTATTTAGTTTTCTTTTTTTAAAATAGTATAAAAGATGGAAATTGATGGATATGCGCGACTATAAAACCGAAGCTAAGGCGCGAGTAAAACACATCGATAACTCTAAGATGACATCTGATATTTTTTTGTTCTTACAGAAGTACAAGCACTTTGCTAGTATATATACACGCACAAGTGTTCCCGGGCACATATACATATGTTGAATCCCGCTTCAAGATCTGAACAATGATACTCTCCATATCTCGTGCTATTTTGTACGAAAAAATCCTTCATTTCTTTCAAAGTTTTGGACGAAGTCTCTCTCCTCTCTTCCTTTCTCACCCATCCGCATGTAGCTTCCTACTTCCCCTAGTTCAACCACAGCATTGTCCCTGGCTGTCATGTCGACGTGCGGCCGTCGACCGTCGACCAGTGAGGACGGATCAGCGCCACAGACCAATGGGGAGACAGATAGGCATGGTGGTTGGCACCGCCACTGCTGTGGTCGGGGCCAAAGGGAGGTGGTGAGACGTCAGGTTGGGTAAGGGAAGAGAGAACGGGAAGGAGTAGGAGGGACTTTTATCTGAGAATTTGACAGCAATGGAGGTTTTGTTTTTAGCCAAAAAAATGTATAAAAGAGGCGGACACACATATCTTAGAGCACGATCAAACCTCCCTTCGTGAACATAGAAACACATGCACACATGGTAAACCACACTCATGTACAACGGTTCAATCCATTGCTTTGACAAAAGAATATTGTGTTAAAATTTGATTGAAATTCCTTTTTTAAAAATAATATAATTTTCATTAGATCATTAACTAAGGGGTTACAACCATAGAAAAACTATTACAAAGCAACTCGCACCTGCTTTGCTGAGATTGCTGAAGCAAAGCAAGGGTGTCTCAGGCCAATCATCAAGGCGAAACGAGAGCTCCGTGGGACCCTCGCTTAAAGGCCTCGGTGAAGCCGATCCTGAGCTTCGCCCTACCCTCACCTGTGGCACCTAGACGAAGGAAAGACCAACTTAGCAGCCAAGACAACCCAAGAGACAAAAAATACAGGGGGTCCACGCCCTTGTTAGGATAAGAATTATTGGACCCTTTGTAACATCCTCATTTTTTAAAAATAATAAAATCATGCATCTTGCATTTGAATATTAAATTAAAATTGTTTATCAATAGAACATTTGAAAAATGCGTATGTTCCTTATAAATTTTTTTTCCAATTCGATTTCTAAATTAAGATTATTTATTTTAAATCTTTATAAAGCAAATAATTTATTTATGTTGTTATTATTCAAAAGAAAACAATATTGTTTTTTTATTATTTCTATTTGTATTTTGGCCCTTAATTCTTTTCCTAGTTCCCTCTTTCTTCCCTTGGGCCCACTTGCCAGTCTCTCCCTCTCCGCTGACTCTCTCCAATCCTTCTCTCTTGCGCAGGGAAGCCAAGAGATGGCAATCTCCCCAAAATTATTCTCTCTCTTAATTGGCAAATCAATGTTTTGATGATGGTAGTAGTTTCTTCTCCCTAAGTATCACTAATCACCCCTTTGAACTCCCCTCTCCTCTATTTCATCTCCCAATGAAGCCCTCTCCTTCCCCTTTTGCCACTTCTTCGATTTCAGCTCGGGTAAGCGATCTCTCCTCTTCCCTTTGATCACGTCCTTCCTCTACTCCCTAGTGAGTTATTTTTGCCCTCGCATCTAGGGGATCGCTGCCAGAGCCGCCTGATTTGGACGCCGGAGTTGCCTTCCTCTTCACTGGCGCTGCCACTGTCTTCGTCTCGATTCCTCGTCACCGTGCGGTAATCTTCCTTTTCCTTGACTCCTAGAGCATCTCTAGGGGTAATATTAGCATCCAGTAGGGCCTTTTAGCTAGAGTTTCACTGAAGAGAGCCATCACAATGCATCCTTTTTTCCCACGACCGGTGATGCCGACCCGCCGTTGTCGTCAACCTCTTCCGTGATAGCACTCTCTTCGGGATCTCCTTGGCCCCGCAAAGCCCATAGACCCCTCTGCCACCCTTCCCTCGCCGCCGATTTGCCAGAGTGTTGTGCACTGCTGCTGGCCACTGTCGCCGTTGTCACTTTTCGGTAGGTTGACCCTACCGGCGAGTTCCCCGCGTCGCGCGGTATCCCCGCTGCCCCTCATCGTCGTCGATGCTCCATCGTTCACCGTCGCCATGTTTCTGATCCACCATGCTGCCTCCCCTGCTTTGGGTTGCGGGTAGGCGGGATCCCCTATCAGTGACACGAGCCGAGCCGCACGCTCTTGCTGCCAGGTGGGCTCGTGCGATCCATGCCAGCAGGTCATGTCGGTCGGGCCATAGGTTGCGCCCACACGCTATGTTTGGTCAGGCCGCACAGTGCGGGCTGCACTGTGCTGGTCAAGCCAGTTTAAGTTTTTTTGATTTCTAAGGGATAGTAAAAACTTGTTATTTTTGTATCTTTAAATCTATAGTTCCAAAAAATATGAAATAAATTTGAAAATGTTCAGAAAAATGAGAACTACTGTTATATAAATTTGCATATGCATGTGCACACATTTTATTTTTGGCTATTTTTTCATATTGTAATTATTATCGTTTTCCGTGTGATAGATTCTTGCGAAGAAGAATTCGCACAAACCTGTCGAAGAAGAACCCTAGTTTTGTTGAACAAGATAAGTGCTGATCATACTAATCCCAAATTTATAAATAAATTTTCTAGGATTTTATAACCTTGAATGATATGTTAAAATTTAAAATGCTTTTCGTTTAGTTTGAGAGCTAAAAGCCACAATTAATTACTTTGTTAAAATGTATTCCTTGCTGGCCTAGTATATTAAAATTGTTAATTATAATATACCTTCCTTGTTTGAGGTTTTAGTCATGCTTACTAATGTTAGTCGTAGACTACCTATTCAGTTGATCAATAAATGATTCCTATTAAATGCTTGATTTACATTCGTGGTTTTTAAAGGACAGGCGGTACAATCATGTTTTGTAAATAGGATAGTGGGTGTTATCAATGGGCAAATGTTTTGCAAAACCTTGATTGGGGTGGATGGACGCAAGGCGGGTGCAGCATGCATGAGACCGGGGCCTAGTATGGGAACCATCTCAGTCCCTAAGGATCGATTTCTTGAGATAGAACAAACTAAGTATAACAGTGCGACCACGAGTTCCTATTATGGTACGGACCTGGTTGAGTACCCTTTGAACTTTTAGTTTGGGCATTCCATTCAATGGAGTAGACATTAGCTATTGGTTCTATTGGTGCATGGGGGACTTTTAGCTTGGGCAGATCAAACCCTCCTATGTTAGAACTTTAGCGGGGCTACCCGGCTAAGAGCTAGTTGGTTAAAGGCCTTGTGGTGGTTCACTTGTGGATCACCTCTCATGGGTAAAATATGCAACCTCTGCA
Organism: Olyra latifolia; assembly: GCA_036346145.1. NCBI lineage: Eukaryota > Viridiplantae > Streptophyta > Magnoliopsida > Poales > Poaceae > Olyra > Olyra latifolia. The sequence goes on along the minus strand of CM070523.1, from coordinate 3,054,853 downwards.
GAGTGTAAATCTATCTAGATAGTCGTGCCCACGATCATGGGCGGACGAGGGGGCACTGCCTCAATGGTACCTTTTACCTATTTGTTTTCAAAACAATTTTTTCAAAGGTAAAACTGCGATTGCAATTGTGGGTTTTGGTTTTGCACCTTACAGTGGGTGTTGTAGTGATGAGGGTGTTGTAGAAACCACGGTGGGCGTCGTGAGTTAGCCAGACTTGAGCAAAACCAATAGTCGTCGGAATTTGAAAAGAAATGATTTAAATGTTTGGTTTCCCTCAACTCTTTTTAAATCATTTTTGAAACTCTACTTTTTATATCATTTTTGAAACTTTAGACAAAACTTTGCAAAATTGGCTTTTGACAATAAACCTCTATCGTTTCTTTGTTAAGCCTTCATTCTATATTAGTCATCCTTGCTTGTTGAGAATGTTGCATTCTTATTCTTGCCTTTTATACAGGGCTACTCATTGCAACGAGCAGTTCATGATCATAGAATCCCTACCCTGAAGACGAGATGTACCAGGGTGAAAACTTCACGGAGGGAGTTCAAGATGAAGACTACTCTGATGTCTATGAGTGCATTCTTCAGGCTTGCCTGTGGAGTTGTTTGGGTTTTCTTTTTGTTGAAGTTAAACAATGCTACTTATGTTTTTCCGCTGTTGTAAGGCGTTGGTGCCAAACTATTATAATAATTGCCATGTTGGCTATACTCTGATGTACTCTTTAATTTTCGTGTGATGGTGATGATCCAAACTGTTAATCTGCGTGTACTAGCTACTTGATCTAAACACTAGTACAGGTAATGCACAGTAGGAACCCTACTCTGTTTTACGGGTCTCTTCAGAGTTGGTACCAAAGCCTGACTGTAGGACAAGCCTTAGATTAATGGGAGTAGCTTAAGGATTAATTTTATTGATTATAAATTATTTTTCAAAAATCGTTGTTAATACCTCATCTTACTTGTTTGTTAATACTCCAGTCCACCTCTGTTTTATTTACTTGTCCATTTATTAAAAATTTTGTTTACTGATCTTCTCTGTTCAAACCTTGTAGATGTCATGAGTGATCTTCTCTTTCGCCTAGGGCATAGGAGCCTCTGTGGGAGAGCTGATCAGCTTGATCGAGGAGCTAGGTTTTCACAAGAAGCCATAGTACACTTGTTTCGAGGTTGTGGACAAGGCAGGAAAGAAGGTTTGGAGGGTCAACCTGCTAGCACACCTAGAGGAGAGTTCCGGAGCACTGCCCTCTGAGGAGTTTTGGCGAGAGGGTGGAGCGCGAGCAGGCAATGCATGAGGCTGCCTATTCTACCATCCTACACCTCGCTGCTACTCAGAGTTGGTGGCCAACACTCCTTATTGTTGGTTTCCACTTAACATCAATGGGAAGCACCTGAATCAATATCGGGACAATTCGTAACACATCGATCCCCTTGAGCTCCACAGTAGTGAGATGATCAAGGCCCTGAATAGAGACATTGCCTGCCTCAAGGGAGAAGTGCATCATTATAAAGACAAGTTAGCCAAAGCTCTGAAGAGGATTTATCAGTTGGAGACTGCTCCACCACCTTCACCGCCTGCACCAACTATTGATCCAGTTGATCTAGCACTGCCAGCTTCTCCAGTTCCAGTAGGGCTTCCTAATTTTGAGGTGTTGCCACCTTAGGGACTCACTCCCGACACCTCTACCTACAAGAGGGGGTCGCTCTCCTTTGCCAGTGCCTGCATGTTGCGTCCTTCCTTGCAATGCTCTCTCCTTAAGTATTTGTGCATAACTATCTTGTATTGTACATGCCTGTACCTATGTGTTGTGTTTTTTCGTGTAGGGACATGCTGATTTTCTCATGTACCTAGGCCGAAAGAGAAAAGGGGGGGGGGTGTAAGCATGCATGCTCCATTTTTGGATGTTGATGACATGGAAAGCAATGGGTGTTTATGGTCTTTACAGAACCTCGAAGATTTAAAGGAGACGATATGAGGCTAGAGGGTAAAGGACTCTTGTTTAGGGGTTGCCTAGGGCATTGAGATGAGCTAATCCTAGTGCTAGGGTTTTTTTTATTTTGTTTGTTGTATTATTAAGAGGGGTTTGAGTCAATGTACTCTTTGGATAGAGTCAAACCATGGAGCACACATCTCTTCTAAACGCTTATAGTTGAGTCTTGGTATGGTATTAAGGTGTCAAAGAGCTAAGTGTGTAGAAAAACCTAAGTTCGATTTTCAGCCGTGTTAGTCGGACAGTTTGAGTCCAAAGAGAATATGTGTTTTTGTCGGATGGTCCAGCTTCTTGCCCAGTGACCCGAACAGAGGGAGACCTATATTGTTTATGGAGTTCCAAGCCGGACAGTCTTGGTCCTCGTCTAGGGCACTGGACAACGCATCCAGGGAGTACCTATGTTTTTGCTGTTTTACCCAAATAGTTCGAGGCTTTTTCCTGCGTGTCGGGCAATGTGACACAAAGTGTCACTTCGTCTGACTTCCCGGACTTGTTCAGTTTTGGCAGGGTTCGCTGTTGTGCCAGAACTATTAGCCCATAATGTGGTTTGGGACAGAAAGTGCATAACAACTAGCTTTTGAAACTGAGTCTATTTATAACCTCAAACCGAGTTTCTTTGAGAGGCTAGAGACTCCATTGTTGATCCTCGAGTCTTGTGTGTGAGAGAGAGCCACCTAGAGCTCATGTTATGCATCTTCATAGTGTGTTCTTGAGAGTTCCAAGCCTAGTTTATGTACTCCATGATGTTGGCTTGATCTATAGCGGTCAAGTCGATATCGACTTGTTACTCTTGGAGTTTCACGGCTTGGAGGATTTGAGCTTGGTGAGCTTCCAAGGAGGAGTTTGTGAATGCCACATAGAGTTGTGAAAGATTTGGAGTCTACCTTACTGGAGTGGTGAAGAACTACCTCGAGTGGATGACGTAGGCTCTACGACGAGTTTAGGTCGAAGCAACACTCTCGAAGGGGAGTGCTCCAACGAGGACTAGGGAAAGAAATCAACATTCGATACCTCAAGGAAAAAATTAAGCATGTATATCTCTCTCTTTACGTTTCCACGTTTACATTCCACATTAACCGTTTTTATCATCTTTGTATGCTGGTATGATTTTCTTAGTGTTATTCTAAGTTGTGTTAGCTTCATAGTGATATAAAATTTTAATCCTATGCTTTTAAATCAAGTAAAAGAAAAAAAAATGTCTATCCATCCCCTTTAATTTTTGGAATCAAATGGTTGTATCTGAATATATTATCACGAAATGTAACCTCATGTGCTTTAAAAAAAATTTTATGTTGCATTAAACTCAACGTGGAATATCCATTTCTCTTATCTAACAACATATATCACATATGAGTTTAAATATGTTACATCTAAAAATAAATGGTACGACTAGTATAATTTCTGGAATCAAATGGTTGTATCTGAACATATTATCACGAAATGTAACCTCATGTGCTTTAAAAAAATTAAAAAAACAAAATGACTAAATGGAGGACCTCGCGAGTGCGAGTCTTGACACGGTGACGGTACCTGTAAATAAAGAAGAGGCAAGCAACGGTTTCTTCTACCTCCCGATCGACTCGTCCCTCTCTTCGGCTCTTCCTCCCCTCCCATTCCCCGTCTCATCATTCACTCCCCATCTCACCGACACGCGCCTCCACTAAAACCCTAGCTCCGTCCCGATGTCCGCGCCGCCGCCCGTGCCGGTAGCGGGCGCGGCCCCAGCGGCGCCCCCGCCCGCTCCGACTGGCCCGCGGCCGTACGAGCTGGCCGTCGTGGCGGCGGAGCTCCGCCCGGTGGACTGCAACCTCGCAGCGCTCTGCGACCACGTCCAGGCAGAGGGATTCGGCGCCGGCGCCTTCTCCGACGTCGTCATCGAGGCCATGGGCGCCATCTACCACCTTCACCGCCTCATCATCTCCCGCAGCGCCTACTTCAGGTGAGCTTCTCGAATGCGGGCCCCGAGGTTCGTGTGGGCGTGGGTTCTGTGGGGATCAAGGCTACTGCTGTGATCTAGGCAGCGTCTAGAACTGCTTTAGAGACTAGAATTTCATTTCTATTGGAAGGTGGAATGTTGTTGTGGTCGGGATGTTTCGATCGATTTCTAAAATGGAATTTTTTTCTTGTGCCACGATCCCCTGTTTAAATGCTTGAAGGAAGAATCTCTGCACACATATTTGTTTAGGGACCAACTCTGTTGTTGATTACAGCAAGCTAGTGTACCTTCAGAAATGGCATGGTAATTTATTTTTCTTCCTTTTTTTGAGAAACGGTAATTTCTGTTCTGGTATGGGGATATGTAGGCTTGCATTTTTTTTATTTCGTATTTGAATTTTCAAAATGAAGCAACTTTTCCGTCTTTGAAATGCCTGTTATGGTACTTTTTTTAGTTTTCTTAAACGAATGGCAAGAGCTTTGGGCTTTGCCCATTCATTAAAAAGGAAATATAGTTTAAAACTTACAACACCCATCCCAGGTGGATTCTGCAAGAGGATGAACACCCAAAATACAGCAACTACACACCATCAATTATTGTTGTACAAAATAGAGTTGATGGACGTCGGATGGCTAGTTATTAGTGAACCAAATGAGATTCCAAGGCACAGGACCTGTGTATAGAGGTAGATGTCATCAGTCGGTGCATGAAAAAAAATGGAGTTTACTTTTCCTGCTCTAGTGATTATCTTAGGTTGATGCTTATTTCTTTGATGGCTTTACCACAAGGCTCAGGGATCACGCTGTTTCTCTTCCGTCTCCCATTTAATGGGACCCAACTAGATGTTACCTTGTTGGATCTGGTTTCTCCATTATAACTTAATACTCAAATGGGACTCTTGCATGCTGCTCGTGCAATTTCTATGAGTTACACATTACTTGTTTAATATCACAATCAATATAGAAGATTGATGAAACTTCTCAACGTTAAATGCCTTTCAATTCATTGTATCCTCTGTATATGCCTTTCAGTTGTTCATTCGACATAAAATGGAGCCTGCCTACTTCTGCAACCAAATTTATTCAATTTGGTGTATTATAATCTTTTCATATGAGTGGCATAGCCAAATTTGGCCAGATTGATAAACAAATTCTGCATAAAAATTGTTGTCAGGAATATGCTACAAGGTCCTTGGAGGGAGGCTGGAGCACCTACAGTGGTCTTGCATATAGATGATGCTAATGTTGATACAGAGGCAATTGCAATTGCACTGGCATATCTTTATGGGCAGCCCCCCAAGCTTAATGATAACAATGCGTTTCGTGTACTTGCAGCTGCATCATTTCTTGACCTTCAGGTCTACTTTGTTTGAGAGTCTTCTTCTGTGTGTCACTTCTTTGCTTTTATTTTGTACTTACAAATGGTCTACTGCAGGATTTGTGTACAATATGTACAGATTTTATAATTTCTGAGCTTTGGACATCAAACTTCTTACAATATCAGGTTAGTTCATTACTGTTAAATGTCTTATCTTTGGGACCATATTTATATTGATGAGAACTTTTTTTATTGAAATAATCATAATTTATCTCCTACTTAACTGATCATCTAGCCTTATTCTTTTCTTAATGTTTGTAGTTGTTTGCGGAGAGTCAAGATTATGGTAGCCATGGAGAACGTGTCAGAAATGCTTGCTGGGGTTATCTTTGTCAAAGTGCCACACTGGAACTGCGAGAGGTAACGAGCATCTATGGTGATTTTGTTGGTTGAAAAAGTGACTTCCCAAATGTACTATTCTTGTAGGAATTGTGGTAACTGCCAACTTTCCAATATTCTCTTAATCAGTACTTTTATATTGTTTATTGTGATTACCACCTAAATTTTAGTGTAATATTAATAATTGGATTTACAGTTCATAGTTTCCAAATCTCCATAGAGTTCACCTCATCAAGAATTTGTGGATTGAATTTATCATGAGTGCATAAAATTTCAGCATTCGCTAGTTGTGTATTGCATGAATGAACTGAATATTTGTTGTGTATTAGAATCTTTAGCATGTTGAATTGTTTAAATTTATTTGATATTTTCTTTTCTACAACATGAATCCTGACACATATGGTTGGACTTGGGCAAGTTTTCAATATTGAATATGCCATATGTGCTACATTGATTTTCAATATATCTGTAGCTTTTTTGTCCATAATTTGATTATTAATCATTTGTTTCTGCTGAAAGGTGCTGCCAAGACTTTCTTCACAAACTTTGCACGCTCTTCTTTCATCGGATGAATTGTGGGTACCTAATGAGGAAAAACGGTATGTCTTGTATTAACTTTTCTGATGAATGGTATTAGGATGTAGAAGGCCAATTATGACAACAACTCATCTTGCAACTTGAAGGTTTGATCTAGCATTATTTGCTCTACTTGCAAAGGTCACTATGTCTGATGTAGAAGCTAGTGGGAACGAAAATTTGAACCTTACGACTAGCTTATCGAATGCTGGTTGTTCCATGAGGAAAGGAAAAGGTCCGATGAATCAGGCTGGTGAGGAGCAGCTAATGGAGTTTGAATTGCAGAAGTTGAAGTTGCATGATAACATGGAGAGTAAAACTGCCCATAACGCAATTGACATTCCAAATATGGTAATTTCAGAGGATAGCACACCATACTCCACCACACTAGTAAGATGTTCAAAATTTCTTTTCTTCAATATGTTATTTGTTTTCCTTGTATTGACAAATAAGTTACTTTACTACAAGCATGAGAAGTACACTAAGATTATACTGTTTGTTGTAAAAACTAGAATGCTGAAGCTTCCAAAAGGATGGAGAATGATCTTTCTACAGGAGGACCATCTGGAGAAAACACTTTTCAAATTCATGAAAGTATATGGCTTTCTAGTGAGCAATCAAAGAATTACTTCTCAAGATCGTTTTCCAGTAATGGGTTAGTTCCTACCGAGTGGGGAAGGCCCACTGCACCACTTTGGGGTGGCAGGGTTGTTGGTCGGCGGCAGGTTAGATGCATCAGGGGAAGTTCGTGTCTTTCTGCTGATGAATATATTGATTTTATGAATATATTTGAAAGGGGTTCTCTTCTCTACTGTAATATGTCATTTGATGCACTGTTAAGTGTTCGTAAGCAACTTGAAGAGTTTGGATTTCCCTGCAAAGCTGTAAACGATGGCCTTTGGCTTCAGGTTTTTAGTCTACTCTGTCTTTTAATACTTTGTTCCTTCTAAGACTGTCTAAACCTTTGATGGTTTGGTAATGCAGATGCTTCTGTGTCACAGAGTGCAAGCAATAGTTGCTGACACTTGCAGAAACTGTTGCCTTTCAAGTAATTCTTGTGCATGTAAACAAGCATATGTGAGTTCACATACGCACTATGGGCAGGAGCATGATAGGAGCAGTGCTTCAGGTACACTAGGTAATATCTACCTTGCAGATGCCCAAGGCGATGGGAATGGTGTGTATGGACCTGTGCGTGTAAACGTGAGAGGAGCAGTTGATGGACTTGCTGGTATTGGGAGAGGAAACTCAAATGTGCCTGGTGCTGCCTGGGCTCCTACACGTTATGTCTTCTCTCGTGTTCCTTATGGACTCGGTTCAAGAAATGGTCAGCAATCATTTGCCAATGATGAATCAGAACCTAGAGTTGACCACAATGGAGATATATCTGGAGATGGTCTGACTGCATTGGTTAACCTTAGCCAGGAAAATAATGCTTCTCATCATCAGGCAGAAAGTATATTTGAGACAGGCATGCAAACTAGATATTCTGGTGCTGCTTCTGTTTCCACTCCAGGTGGTTCTTCTCTCCAGATGCAAGAGTCGAAAGAGCATGAACTTGTTTCCAGTTGGGATACTACAGATAATGCAACTATATCATTGGACATGAAAACACCACTTAACCATTTCCCTCCGTACCGCTTTGGGTAAGATTGTCCTTTTGTTCTATTTCTGCTGTTATAAAACATCGCCTCTTTGGAATAGTGTTACTGGGTAAAAAAAAAAACTGAATTGTTCTGTATGGTGTTTATCTGAATAGTAGATCAACTGTTCCAGGTCATCTGAATATTTTTGGACTATATAGTCAGTTGTCTTTACCAAATGCAGGGCAAAAGATCACAACAAAAATGATTACCATCGACCAAGACATGTCCTGCTATCAATTTCTTTATTCCCTATGCACCTCACTAAAACGAAACTGGATCACAGTAATTCTTTGTTTCTGTGAAACCTTAACCAGTTATAACTAAATACAGGGTTGCGTTTGAAGATGTGCACAAGCTTGCAGATGGTCAGGTGAAAAATTCCACTGAAGTATTTTATGCAGGTTCTCTGTGGAAGGTAAACTTTCTCTTACATCTATGTATGCTTCCTATGCCCTAAATCTAGTTAGGTAATAAACAGTTAGGTAATAGACATGAACATGTATATTTGCAGGTGAGTGTCCAGGCTTTCAATGACGAGGATCCTCATGGGCGCCGCACCCTTGGTAATATATGTTTTATATGAAAAACTGAGTTTGTCATGTTTTCCTCTCACCTTTGTTGATTGTCCAAAATAATGTATCATTTAAAAAATTTGATAATGCAGGACTTTTTCTCCACCGGCGCAAGGCTGATATGTTAGATCCCTTGAGGAAGGTGAGCAATTTAATGGATTCATCCGTTGGCTTGTCACAAGATAATATGGTCTAACTGATATACTCATCTTCCTCAGGCCAACATGTATATAGACCCCCGGGAAAAGGTCACTGCTCGGTATCAGGTATAATCTTCTTCAGTTTTTATTCATTTTCTTCAATTTTACTGCGATATTGTCTATGGTTTAATTTGTCATTTATCTGTTGCACGTAGCTCATCTGCCCATCGAAGAGAGAGGTTATGATATTTGGAAGCCTGAAGCAGGCTGGCACACTCCTACCGAAAGCTCCAAAAGGATGGGGTTGGCGCACCGCTATACTGTTTGATGAACTTGCCGATCTTCTCCAGGGTGGAGCCCTGAGAATCGCTGCGGTAGTCCAGCTGGTATAAACCAAAATTGCCCTAGTACATTGAGAAACAATAGTAGTACGTGTCTCACGCAAAAAAAAGAGACACTAGTATGGAAATAACTCCAGCATGGTTGGTGATGTCACCGTAATATATGATATGGCTCCATGATATATATTTTTGGACTGCGATACTGTGTAGTCATTTTTTTTTGAGAACGTGCAGTCATGTTTTGAAGTGTGTAATAAGAGTTGTACAGGGACATGTCATTCGATGGTTGAGCCACCAAGCATAGCTGTAGGACCCAAATTGTGTTTGCGGAAAATGGTGTTTTATTTTGTTTGTAGAAGGTTCTCTCCACTAAGTAGAGAGACTTAACGATAAAAAAAAGGAAAAAAAAACACGCCTACCAAATGGGCCACGTCAAATATTTCCATCAGCTGGTCTGCACCAACTAATGGGCCCACAGTGGTATGGGCCTACTGGGTGAAGGAGTTCGGTAGGATCTGGGCCGGGGCTGGTCATCTATTTCTGCAGTTCTGCCTCGTAGACCAAAACATCCAGACCGAAGACTAAAATTTAGATCTGGACAGCTTTTTTTTTTCTTCAATTATTTGCTTCTGGCAAAACGCTTTGATATCTCGAATCCTTTTTTAAAAAAATCTTGAATTCACAGGGCAAAAACCCTCAAACCCAAATCAAACTAGCTGTTCTAGCTTCTTAGAAACTACTTTAATAGTTTCATTAAATAATTAAATAATTTTAACACGAGAACATTGTGTGACTAATCTAAGGCCCTGTTTATTTAGGCTTCTAGCTAGCTTCTACACTGTGGAAGCCGGAAGCTGAAACAAAGAGCCAGCTTTTTTATCTTGCTTCTACAAAAGCTAATCATCCAAAAACCAGTGTTACAACTAGAATAGAGAAGCCTATTTTTACCAGCTTCTCTGGCTTTTGCGGGTTAAACTTCCGACATTGCCATTAAAATTGAGAAGAAATTACCCACCTTTGCCACTGCATAAAAAGTGCCCTTCCCCGGTTTCCCCAACTCCCGCACGCGACAGGCCGATCCATCCCGCCAGACGCGAGACTCGTGGTGACTAGGGTTAGCCGCCGCCGCCGCCGCCGCCGCCGCCGCCTGACCGCCGCCATCACGCGCCGCCTCGGCCACGCCGCCTCGCCTCCATGCACCGCCGCCACGCCATTACCCGCCGCCGCCTATAAATCTGCTGACGGCGTCGCGCGCCTCGCCGACGCCATTGTCGCCACAACCACACCGCCATCGCCGCCTCATCCTGCCTCTACGCGCCGCCGCCGCCGCCGCGCCCTTACCCGCCGCCATCGCCTCCTCCTCTAGCCTCGACGCGCCGCCGCTCTCCACGCCGTGGAACCTCAGGCTGCTCTTCCCCCACCCGAAGATAACTTCCGCCTCCCCTCTCGACACAACGGTGAGATTGAATCCCTATTTCTATTTGATTTCTACTTTGATTTCAAATACAAAGAATTCTAGTCATGAAATTGAATTATTGGCAGAGCAAACTATCTTCATCTCCTTACATCAGATATTGAACATGTATTTGCTGCTGCATTGGCAATTTGTTGAACATGTATGTATTCTCCTTTGGAAAGGCATGGAATCAGAAGGGAAATGATATGTGAAAATTATCCCAGTTCTAAGTTGTAATTCGGTTCTAGTTGATTACATGTATGTATTCTCCTTTGTTGTAATTCGGTTCTAGTTGGGATTCAATTTTTTTCAGAAAACATTAACCAGCTTCAATTTGGTTGATTACATTCCAAGATTAATCAAGATAGATATATAAACATGCATAATCAAATTGAAAGAAGTTCTACAATCTTCAGATTGATACATTTCAAGATTTTCTTACTACATGGACACATGGGACTGGAAGCAGTACCTGAATATCTTAGCCAATGTGAAAAATTCAGTATCTTGCAGCCCACTGCTTCTGTAAAAACATTAACCACTATTTTGCCTGATGTGTGAAATATCTCCTTAACCCAGAACACTGCAATCACAAAGAGTGCTCTCTCTCTCTCTCTCTCTCTCTCAATAGAAATGTATAACTGCCGCAACATTGTCGACAAGTTGCCAATTTTGAACTAGCAAATCAGTAGCATATAAATGTGAATCTGTGCATATGTGTGTTTACCTGTGGATGTATGTTAGAATTGAATGGGCTCTAGCACTTGGCACATACACGTACACACCTGGTGAAAATTAAATCTGGTGAAAGGGCGTCCAATGAAAAGGCTTGCCCGATGAAATCTAATAATCTTTTAGGCATCCTGCTGCTTTCTTTTCTTTCTGTTCATTTCTTTTTTTTTCACCGAAGATAAATCAAGACCTTTATAACTTTGCTGTACAGTAAGGTTCTAATGTTTTGGTCATTACAAATTCAAGAAATTAGATGGCCACAAAGGTGAAGAGCGGACCGAAAGCCGAGTGGGATCCCCACGCAACGATAATTTTTTGCAAGATTGTTGTTGAGGAGATCAAGGCAGGAAATAGACCTCTTGGTGTTTTGAATGCAAGAGGCTATCAGAACTTGGGGGAGAAGTTTTTGGCTCAGACAGGGAGGAATTACACTCAGAAGCAACTCAAAAACCGATGGGACAACCTGAAGATTCTGTATAATTTCTGGAAATCACTCTTGAATAATACTGGACTTGGGTGGAATGCAGAATTGGGGACAGTAACAGCAAGCGATCAATTTTGGGAAGATAACACACAGGTAAAATAATGGACAACATTGTGTATGTCTATTTCAATTTTTACCGTCTAACTATGCACTGATTTTTTTTATCTATCTGTTACAGGGAAGCAAAGAGAAGAAAGCACTTCGTTATGGTCCACCACATAATCTCAAAGACCTGGAGTTTATGTTTGATAGGAGTCATGTGTCGGGATTGTCTGCATGCATTCTTGGTGAAGAGGGCTGCGAGGAAAACACTCCCAACCGTACCAGAGTGGATGAAGACGCTGACAATGATGTAGTAGGCATGGAAGAAGAGACAACACCAATGGGGGCTGCGAGGAAGCAATTGAAGCGGAAGGGAAAATCTCCTAGTCCAAAGAAAAATAGCCCAAGGAAGAAAGGGAAGAATCCTATGGTTAGAGTCATGTCACGCATGGTGGACGATGTTATCAGTTGTAACTCTGTAACATCGAGAGCATTAAATGGCGACTTCACTCGTGAGGCCATTAGGGAGGTGATGACTTTGGCTAGAGAGGCTGGAGCGGCTGAAGGGAGTGACGAGCATTTTATGGCGACAAAGTTGTTTGTAAAAGCTGAAAATCGTGAAATTTTTCTTACTTTTGAGACAAATGAAGGGAGGCTCAATTGGCTCAAGAGATGCTATGAAGAAAGGAAGAAGTAGTTGATCTTTATAGTTGCAAGTATTATAACTTTTTATTATTATTTGATGTTTGAACCTTCATCTTTATGTGCTACTTGGCATCAGACTTGATATTATCAATGTGTATTATTGTTTGAACCTTCATCTTTATGTGTACTGTGTGTATTATTGTTTGAAACTACATCTTTATGTTGGAATGTAAGAAAATTATTACTTCATATAACATAGTATTATCTTTTCTTGTTGCTTTGTAGATGAGTTCAAGTGACACTTCAAGTAACAATTCAAGTGATGGTGACTATGATACAAATTTGGATATTGCACTGAAGAGATAAAAGTTGGTACATCGGTGCTTATATGCAGCAAATGTTTTCGGCATGTACTATGGGGAAACTTTCTTGAACAAGTCAGCTATGAGACAACCAAAAGTGTCTGGTTATGATTGGGTCATTAAAACTTTGAATCGACCTAGATCTTGCTACAAAATGTTTAGGGTTACTAGACCAGTTTTTGATAGTTTGCATGAAACATTAGTGTTAAACTATGGTTTGAAGTCAACTAAAGGTATGAGTTCTATTGAATGTTTGGCAATATTTTTATGGACTATTGGTGGTCCACAGTCTATTAGCCAAGTTGAGGATCGGTTTGAGAGGTCTACAGAGACGATCAGTAGAAAGTTGACCCATGTGTTGAACTGTGTGAACAATCTAGCTGTGGATATTATCAAACCAAGAGATCCACAGTTCGAAATAGTGCATTCTAGACTTGAAAATTCTCGTTTTTCACCTCACTTTAACGGTTGTATTGGAGCAATAGATGGCACTCATATTCCTGTTGTTGTGCCTTCTTCTGAGACGGTTGCACATGTCGGCCGGTATCGATATACTACTCAGAATGTGTTGGCTGTATGTGACTTCGACATGAGATTCACTTTTGTTGTTGCTGGATGGCCGGGTTCAGTGCATGACACAAGGGTATTCAATGATACTTTACGCAAATATGCTGATAAATTTCCATTTCCTCCTGAAGGTATCAACATTACCTCTAAATTGTTTTTATTACATCATCGTTAATATATTGCTGACATACATGTTATATGTTTAGGGAAGTACTACCTTGTTGATTCAGGCTATCCTAACCGGAAGGGTTTCCTTTCTCCATACAAAGGGGAGAAGTATCATTTACAAGAGTTTCGACAGGGGCCTAGCCCTAGGGGTAAAAAAGAAGTGTTCAACCATTTACATTCATCGCTTCGTAACGTCATCGAGAGATCATTTGGTGTTTTAAAGATGAAGTGGAGAATACTTTTGCACCTACCAAGTTATTCAATGCGAAAGTAATCAAAATTGATCATTGCATGCATGGCCCTTCACAACTTTATTCGAGACAGTGCTTTGAGAGATGATCTCTTTGAGATGTGTGATCAAGATGAAGACTACATTCGAGTGTGGATCAACCATCGTCATCTCAAATGAAGCACTTGGGCATGAAGAGAGTGATATGAATGCCTTTCGTGATAGTATTGCTAATGCTTTGGTGGCTATGAGAGGATAGTAGTTTTACGTCACCGCTTTTTGTCTTTAGTAGTTTTGTGAAACCGAGATTTTACTACAACTTTAAGTGCTACAGTAAATTTTATTCTTTATTTTATATGATCTGATATGGTGGTCTCCGTAAGAGCAAGAAATATATCTAAATTATAAATATTTAATTTATAGATCAGAAATTGATATTTTATTAGATTAGATTGTGCAAGAACAAAAAGAAACTGTTAGGGGTATTACAGACATTATACTCTTCATTCAGCTCAAAGCTAGAACCAAAAGCTGGGTTGCCAAACAGCGCCAGCTTCTGCAAAAGCTGGCTCTCCAGAGTCAAAAGCCAGAAGCAGCTTTTGGAGAAGCCACAGCTCAAATAAACAGGCCCTAAGCTAGACAGCTAGTACTCCATGAGACGGACCTCGGTAATGGACACGGGCGCTAGGGCCCTCACTCTTGCCGCCATGCCCTTTAAAGTAGACATCTTTAGAACATTTTCAGATGCTCTAAAATCGAATATCTATATATCCCTTTTAAATCATTATTCGTTCTCTATATTTCTATTCTCTCTAACAGAACCTCTATACAGAGAAATTATAAAGATTGATACAAAGAGCCTCTAAATTTAAAGCCTGGAAGAGAGAAGCTCTAAATTTAGAGGCTGAGATAGAAACTCTGCTGGAGAACGAGAGACTCTAAATATAAAGAAGATTTTGTTTTAAAAGCTATTCTTAGATGGGGGAGAAATGCTCGTATCCAAACATTTGGATTCCATCGGACATGCATCAATACACTAGTGGATACTCTAGCATTAATACGTGTGAAAGAAATGCCCATATCAGAACATTTGGATTTCCATCTGACATGTACTAATGCACTGCACCATATAGAAATGCCCGTATCCAGCGTTTGGATTTCCACAGCTATCTCGGACATTAAATGGGAGGCGAATCGAGCCCCTATAAATAGCACACGAACCCGTTCATCCGAGGACCAAGGACAATCAAGCTTGGCTTAGGCATGGCGCTCATCAAGGCACAATTGCTGGTCTCCTGCGCCCTGGCCTTGCTCCTCATGGCCTACAGTAAGCTCACATACTAAATTACAACACCACTGTCGTTAATTGGTATACACGCATGCATAATTGTACGCAGTATTTCTTGCTGAATTCTTGTGTTACATACCAATATATTTGGGTAGAAATTCATACGGTACCAATGTCCACACATAGAATGTCATGCAAAGTAGTCCATCCATCTAAGTTTATAAGATCTATTTCTGTTTTGCACATAGACCAAGAAAACATTAAAAATATATATTATCCCTAGCTATTATTTCTAAGAGCAGTCCCTTCCACTGTCCCTCCATGTGGCACCTAGGAGATAGAAATGATGTGGACAATAATTAACAGAGAGAGAGGATCAGCGTCCCCTAACCAAGGAGCGATCTCTACATAACATTCGAGGCGGAAGAAACGCTGATGTTCCGTTGCGCCCGCACTATTCCTAAATTAGTTTTCTGTTTCTATTTTGAAAAAAAAAGTTGAACTCATTTCGTATAGAAAGAAAGATGTGCTGGGCTTGAATCGAAATAGAATCTCGGGCCGTGTCTCAGTCCCAGTGTGGTTGATCATCCGAAAAGACCAGTTAAGCATCATTGGCTTGGTCAGCCTTTACTTGACCAACTACCTAATACTACACAGGCTCATCAAACAACGCTTTTGAGCTTTCTTCATGATTTAGCCCAAACTGTTTGGTAGATTCCCACGCTTTACACATTCATTTGCCTCTTTGTTCTTGACTATTTCGATTCCAGCAAATGGAGGCCATTAGGTCAAAGCCGTAGTATGCGCCCTATAGTTTTGAAGCAGGGCGATACAACTTTAGCTAGGAGCCTCTTTTCCAAAGATAATTAATACGGGCGTGAGCTCATATGTACCACCTTTTATTTGATAAACTGCGTTATTGAAGTCTTCCAAGGTTATTAAAGCGAATCTTTCCTAAAATCGATTTTCAGTAAATGTGATTTTTAGTTGATTTATCCACTCATCAATTATTTAAGTTAAAAAAAAAGGAGAGAGAGACTCGTGTTGGGGAGGTATCGCCATTTCTTTCGGATCCACTGCACGCGAAACAGTTTTCTCCTCTCTCTTCCATACCAAGACACATCTTCTTCCTCTCTAACCCAACCACGCCACCACCCCTCCACATGCGCATGTTGTCCGCCACCCTAAATCCACTGCCACCGTGCCCCTCCGCATGCGGCCGCCGTCCTCCACCCTAAATCTGCCGCCGCCCCCCTCCGCAGCCGGAAGCAGCCCTAAATCTGTCGCCGTCATGCCCCTTCGCATCTACCCGCCGTCCTAATCCAGCCACTATCGTGCTCGCCGTGCCCCTCTGCCCAAAATCCGCTGCCACTCGCCGTGCCCCTCCGTCCTAATTATGCTGCCGATGCCATCCCCCTCGGCATCTAGCTGTCGCCCGTCGTGCCCCTGCAGAGCTCGGGCAATGTCCAACTAAATGTTTGTTCTTCAATTTAGGTGGAAATGCAATGGCCAGCTAACTGCATGACACATTCGTAAATGCTTCTAATCAACAACAAGTTAGATTATTCTATGTATAATCTTGTCTTGGTTTAAGGAAATCGCTCAACGATGTATTACCTAATTTGTTCATAATTTAGCTATACAACATGTGTTTATGTTTAGGCCACATTAGATCTATGAAGTGCTAGCCCACATGCAATGCTAATTAAATTTAAGAATCAGTATCTAGATACCATACAGTGGGGTGATGGTTTCTACAATTCCAATTAATGCATCCCCTCTCCTCTAAGCTTAAAAAAAAGGTGGATAGGGATTGCTCTTAAGCACTCTATTAAATATATGCATATAGAAAACGCAAGATAAAACAAGATATTTATTAGAGGTTTTGAGAAAACAACACATTTATTATACATTGTAATATGAAATAAGTCCTATATAAATGAACAAATCCATTAAAATTGTGGTGCAGGTGAGGGGCTGCCCGGAAGGCCGCCGCGGAAATGTCCGCCGGACTGTCCGCAGCCAGAAGTAAAGCCGCCGCGGAAATGTCTGCTGGAATCTAAGCTGCAGCCGGAAGTTGAACCGCCGCCGCGGAAATGCCCACCGGATTGTAAGCCGCAGCCGGAAGGTATGCCGGCTGCCGGAGTTGAGCAGCCGCCGTGGAAATGCCCGCCGGTCTGTAAGCCGCAGACGGGACGTACGACGCCGCCCGGAGGTGAGCCACCGAAGGTATGTCCGAGACCGAGTGTGTGTATGGCGCCGGCGCCGGCGCCGGGCGAATGGGTATAACCAATTGATCCGCGCGCGGCTCCGTGGGAAAGGATGAAATAAGAGTAGAATGTGTAATTGATCGCGCGACAATGTTCTGTAGCGAAGCAATAACAAATGGTAGTTTCATGACATCTTTGCTATGGATCTCTCATTTGGGTTTGTTTCTTTTTTTATACGTGATACAACCCGGACGCACATAACTCACACCACACTCACGTACTCATACGCGTTCAGTGCACATGTAGGAACCAGATCAGAGACCCTAAACCTCTTTATACGGGCACGAATAGTCCCACTGAACGTGCACGCGTGCGTCCTGAAATTCAATCCTGAGTGTACTGGTCACAGGATTAAATCCAGAAAAAGATGGATCGGTTTCTTGTTTGAAGTCTCCCTTTATAGAGGCTGCTCGATGGTTCACTTCACTTCGCGCCATTAGTTAATTTGCTAGGTCTGTTCATGCTCGTCCAAGATGCATCCGACGGCCAAGAGGTTGCTTGATGGCTAGCCAATGATGTTGCTCGCTTCTTGCATTAAGCACTTCGGGCCGGGAAGAAAATTTTTTGGCTTGTTCTGTACGGGGTGTTAATCGGGTGAATTGTATTAAGGCACTGTACGTTTCTCATGACGTTGAGATCAGAATTTTGTTCTATTTAAAAAAATCAGATGAATTGCATAAATCATTTGATTTTTTATATATATGTTTTAGTTGGTTCTTTGTTATCTTTACAAAATGCACAAGAAAAACACCACATTTTCATCTTGAACTATGGTTCTCCATCAATCCATTTTGGTCTATGAACTCTAAAATTGGGTTAACATACTCTGTCATCAAAATATCAAAACCAGGCACTAGTCTCTTTACCAAGTCAACGGCGGATTTGGCCAGTAAAAAATAATTTGACCAAACTATTATATGTATTATAAAAATATTTCATAAAATGCAAACTAAATATCTTCGCTCTAAATCCCATCACATGCTCCGCGTGGGTCCCTTGGCTCCTCCGCTTCAACACACTTGGTCAGATTCATAATTCGCATCATAAATTAATAAAAAAAATCCTATAAGATGGAAACAATTTCTAAACTTTAAAGCAACTTATTGCAAATCAAACTGGTTAAAACCAGGCACGGACGATCACATTAATGCTCGAAACAGAGTTACATGCATTTGCATATATGTAATATTAACCAGTACACATGTATGTATGCATTTTCATTGGTGCTAGACTTCTAGCACTACCAGAGGGTGGGAACTGATTTTTTAAGGCTAAATATTGTATAGATTTCCGTAGTCATATATTGCCCAAAAGATATGTACAAGACCTAAGTTAGAAAAGCAAAAAAGGGGTTGTGGGGGCAGAGTATGTTGCATACCACCGTAAATTTGCTTAAGAAGAAGAAGACAAAGAAGAAGCAGCAAAAACTTGGTCTGGCTTCAGAGTACAAAGCCATTGAGAATTGGCTCCCCTAGGACTTACCCTCTCTTGTACGGAGAAGCTACATCGACGAGCAAATCTTAGAGGTCGTGACTAATGATGGTTGCATATTTGAGTAAAAGATTTTGACGTTTCTTTGAAGCCAAACGTGCTGACAAACAAGAGAGAAGTATTTCTTATAGAGAGATCAAGTCCTAAGATTAACTCGAGAGAAAACTTGAATCATAAAAAGTGAGTCTTATGACACCACTGGCATAGTAAGTTTTAGAAAAGACCAAATATCTTTTGTAACAGGGATTGGTTACATTGAGTAGGAGTATAAACTCGGCCACCAATTGCTGGCTGCCATGGAGTAGGAGTATAAACTTACTATATATATTAGTGATTGATTTCATGCGTGTTGATACACAAGGTGCAGCTGCATTCCACACCTCATCCTTCCTCTGTCATTGCTTCTCTCTAATTTCCCACTCTCTTCTTCCTCCTCTCTAGCGAGCCCCCTCGCAACATCCCACCCTTCTTCCTTGTGTACAATGGCTCCCGTTGTCAGATCCGACTCCTAATGACGCTACTTTTTTTTCGTTGATCCGCCTATCTAAGCTGGCCAACACCCTCAACCAATCCGTGGCCGAGATGGTACTGTCGTTGCCTCGCCACCGTTATACTAGTCTCCATCTAAGCCTGGAGCGTGTAGTGAACCCTAGAGGGTCTAATCTAGTGGTGGGAGTACCCGAAGCCCTTGCTTGAAGAAGACGAAGATGGTAGCAAGACAAATCTAGGTAAGTACAAAAATTGATTGAGTCTTCTATATGAGTACCATAATCTACTAATGGTTGGCAAATCTTTTCACAAACTCTTTTTTTTCCACGGTTAACATAGCATCTTGGGTCCCACCAATTTGCTATGGTCCCATCTCTATCTCGTGGCCCTAGAGGCCTAGAGTCGACACGATTGCAAGGAGAAAAAAGTCCATTCCCCCCTAACTATTAGGCAAGTTCAGTTTTCCTCACTAAACTCCAAAATCAGGCAACTAAATTCTCGAACTCTTTGTACTGGACAAATTTCTCCCTTGACCTGAAACTATCATGGTTTTGGCTGACCATCCTAGTCAACATAGTTTTCTAGAAAATATTTTTTTGAAAAATCTAATAAATTGTAGAAATCATATGAAGCTCAAAAAAATAAAATAAAAATATCTACAAATTAAGAAAAAGTTGTAAAGTCCAAATATGCAATAAAAAATATTATATTTGTGTGGAAACCTATATGCCAAAAATTATATTTGTTTTATAGGGTCTTTTATTGATTAAATAAATCAAGTATTTAGGAAAAATTAGTTTGGCTTGTTGGAAAATTGGAGAAAACTAAGAAAAATAGAAGGACGTTAATTTGACCTTTGAATTTTAATTTCTCCATATTTAAATTCAAAGGTCAAACTAACTTCCTTCTATTTTATTAATTTCTTCATTATTCCAAGAAGCTAAAATAATTTCCCCATTTTTCCAAGAATCCAAACTAATTTTTCCTAAATATTTGATTTATTTAATCAATAAAAGACATTCTAACATAAATTATAATTTTTTGCATATAAGTTTGTGCACAAATATCATAAATTTATTGTATATTTGGATTCTACACATTTTTATGAATTTTTAGATATTTTTAGTTTATTTGTTGAGCTTACTATGATTTTTTTAATAATTTATTAGATTTTTTGAAATTTATTTTCAAGAAAGCTCTGGTGACTAGGATGCCACTTTAGCTAAAACGGGATGGTTTCAGCTTAGGAGGGTAATTTATCTCGTATAAAGAGTTTGAGAGTTTATTTGTCTGGTTTTAAAGTTTAGAGGAAAACCGGACTTGGTAAAATGGACTTTCCCCTTGCTGTGATCCTCTATTTTATGCCGAAATAATATTGCCGGGTCTAAATTCTACACAGTTGCATCGCAGTATAACGATGGGGGATCTTTCCCACGGTTGCCTTTCTTTTTGACGTGCAAGCAAGCCTCCGAGTCGGCCTAGCCCAAAAGGTGAGCAGCAGAACGGGTCACGCAACAGCAAGTAGAGATGGCAAGGCGGAGTAGAGGCGTGGCCGCGTGGGAGCGCGCCACCAGTCCACCGCTCGGGTTCGGGGACGGGGGGTGGTGGCGCTGAAAACGCTGCCGGCGGCAAGTGGCAACGGTGCCTCTGCCTCGGCACGGCATGGCAGGAACAGGCGGTTCGGGGGTTGGCAGTTTGCGGTTCAGCGTGAGCTACTGGACTAAAATATCACGATGGTACGGTGAGAATTTTGCTTTTACAGCAATACTGTAGTAATGATCGTTGCAGAGTAGTGATTGTTAATTACAGGGGCAAGCATGCAAGCCAACGCTTGGCATTTGCTGTGGAAAATTTCACAATAAGGCGGGCCATAGGCAGGATAATACTCGTAAGTGTAAGCACTAGGCGACTGACATATGTATGACCACGACTTTGCTTACAAAAAGCCTTGTCTTCTTCCAGAAGGTAGCTAGCTATCCAAACCGGAAGCAGCTAGAAAACATCCTCAGGCCTGAGCTCCAAAGCCTGCTATAAAAAAAACCCTGTCACTGTCCATTAGGTAGTATTCCCCTTATCTTTGACACGCAAGGCTCCAGCTGGAGACAACACCTTCTCGACCAAGGCAGTACGTTGCTATAAGTCGCGCGCACAAGCCACAACACCACTCCACCTCCAATCCAGCTCCCAATAACCCGCAGCATCTGTAATATTTCTTTTTCCAGTCTATGAAGCAGACCGTCGTTCTGTACCCCGGCGCCGGCTTCGGCCACGTCGTCCCCATGACGGAGCTCGCCCAGGTCTTCCTTAGACTCGGCTACGACGTCACTATGGTGCTCATCGAGCTGCCTATCAAGTCGTCCGACTCCGGTGCCGCCGTCGTCGAGCGCATCGCCGCCTCCAACCCGTCCATCTCCTTTCATGTCCTCCCGCCCCTGCCTGCTCCAGACTTGGCTAACTTCGCCAACTCCGAGCACCCTATAATCCTCATGCTCCAGTTCATTCGTCAATACAACGAGCGACTGGAGACGTTCCTCCGCTCCATCCCCCGGCAGAACCTGCACTCCCTTGTCATCGACATGTTCTGCGTTGACGCCATCGACGTCTGCGTGAAGGTCGGCGTCCCGGTATACACGTTCTTCGCCTCGGCCGCCTCGACCCTCTCCGCCCTAACACAGCTGCCGACGGTGCTTGCCCAAAGGCAGACGAGCCTGAAGGAGCTAGGGGACACGCCCCTCGACTTCCTTGGTGTTCCGCCAATGCCGGCGTCTCATCTCGTCAAGGAAATGATCGAGCTCCCGTCGGAAAACGAGATGTTCAAGGCCATAATGATGAATCCAAGCATCAGCTCCCACATTCTGCGCAGCAGCTTCTGCGTGCATACGCCACCGGATCCTGTAGCGTATCCGGCAACAGTAAGAATACGAAGAAACGATTTTGTGGAACGATTTTCTCTGTATTACTTCACGCCGAAGCAAAACAAGAATTACATCCAATAGGTAAAATCCTCCTGCTATATAGACGCACTCCACGCAACCAGGACCGTTACTAACCAACGATCCTAAATAACAGGGAGCAAAAACCTATCCGTTTCGCACACCGCTCAACGGAATTAACATAACTCAACGCACGCACACCACGCACGCTGGACTTATCTGCACACCGCAGATTACCACATCTAGATTATCTCTAACATACTCCCCCTTAATCTTGATGTGGTTGAAGATCTCGAACTCCAAGCAAATGACGCATCACTGCTAGCTTCACGCCTGGCAGTGCTTTAGTCAAGGCATCTGCCTTCTGTTCATCAGTTCCGACGAACTCAACAACAATCTGACCTGCTCGATGCATTCACGAATGAAATGAAACTTTGTGTCGATATGCTTGCTCCGCCCGTGAAAAACTGGATTTTTCATCAATGCAATGGCGGACTTATTGTCGACGAACAGTTTCACTGGTCTTGCATCTTGCTTGATCAGTTCTTCCACCAAACTTCTAAGCCAAAGAGCTTGGCATGCTGCAGCCGTGGCTGCCATAAATTCTGCTTCACACGAAGATAGAGCCACCGTCTTTTGCTTCTGGGAGTTCCATGATATGAGATTCCCATTGACATAGAAAGCCATGCCTCCTGTACTCTTCCGATCGTCAGGATCACCAGCGAGGTTACTATCTGAGTACCCAGTGATCAACTCCTCTTTGTCTCCTTTCTCGTACACTAAGCCGAAGTGTACTGTCCCTTTCAAGTATCTCAAAACCTGCTTCACAACCTTGAGGTGCAGCATTGTGGGCCTTTCCATGTATCTACTGGCAACTCCAACAGCATACGTGAGGTCTGGACGTGTATGGAGTAAGTACCTTAGGCATCCAATCATCCTACGGTACTCTGTTGCATCAACAGGGCTCCCTTCTGGATCCTTGTGAAACTGACCTTTCTGCTCCATTGGAAATTTGGTTGGCTTGCACTCAGCCATCCCAAACCGTGTCAGAATTTTCTTCGCATATGCAGTTTGTTTGAGTGTTATTCGGTTGTTTTCTTGAGCCACCTCAATGCCGAGGTAAAAGGTAAGCAAACCGAGATCACTCATTTCAAATTGCTTCATCATTTGTGCCTTGAATACTTTGATCTCCTTTGAATTTTCGCCAAGGATGGCGATAAGATCGCCCACATACACTCCGACAATGACTCTTGCTTGATTCCTTCTCTTGTATATACAGCTTGTTCTTGAGCGCACTCGCAAAGCCAAGTTGTCGCAGACATTTGTCTAGACGCGTGTTCCAAGCCCTTGGTGCCCGCCGGAGTCCATATAAGGCCTTGCTCAACTTGTACACATGGTATTCTTTGTCTTTGACAACAAATCCCCGAGGTTGAGCAACATAAACTTCTTCTTCTAATTCACCATTCAAAAAGGTGACTTTACGTCTAGATGATGAACTTCCCAACCTCTTTGTCGCTATTGCAAGAATGACTCTTATTGTGTCAAGTCGTGCCACAGTGCAAATGCCTCTTCAAAATCCACCCCTTGGTGCTGTACATATCCTTTTGCGACCAACCTAGCCTTGTATTTGACAATTTGACCTTCAGAGTTCCTTTTCAACTTATATACCCACTTTAGCCCAATTGACTTGTGTCCTATTGGCGGCTTAGTGAGGTCCAAGTTGAGTTTTTCTCAATAGAATCTATTTCACCTTCATAGCTTTTTCCCGCTTAGGATGACTGCAGCTTCTTCATAGCAAGATGGCTCCTCCATCTCTCGCCAAGAGAATTTCATCATCGAACTCATCCTCGAAATTTGCATTCGCTTGTGTTCGCATAATTTCATTTATGCTCTGAACCGTCTTTGGTCCGTCGAGCTCGAAGTTCTCGCTTTGTCTTTGGTCGAGCAGTGTCCCAACTTCATTTATCTATACTCCACGCTATTTGGTGAAGGAGTCTGCATTCTTGGTGAAGCTTGTCTGAAGATTCCGCCCGATCCGAGTCTGAGCCTTTTCTTGAGTTGCGGACCAGACGTAACTTGATTGGTCGGGGTGTTAGTCGCTGAAACCACCCGATGCGGAATTGCGATGGCTTCCACCGTTGTTGGGACTGCAGGTTCTTGATATGGGAAGTAGCCTCGGGCATCGAGAAAATCGGTTCCTCGACAATGAAATCAGATTCCTCTCTGGAATCGTGCCGAGCTCCATCCCATTCGATTTCCTCTTCAAATTTCACATCCTCGGCGACGTGCGGCTTGCCTCGTTATGGATCATACAAGCGATGAGCTTTGCACCCTTCTTCCACTCCAAGGTAGACCATCCGCTTGCTTCGATCATCAAGTTTTTTCGATATGGAGTGGTGACTTTCACATGAGCCTTGCAGCCAAAGATCTTCAAGTGTGCAAGGTGAGGTTTTCTTCCTTTCCGGACCTCGAAAGGAGTCTTGTTTACTAGTGCTTTTGTTGGCAATCGATTCAACAAATACACTGTATGTCTCATCGCTTCACCCCAGAATTTGCTCGCACATGCATGGTCTTGAGTAAAGATCTTGCCATAGCCATCACAGTTCGATTCCTCCGCTCAACAACACCATTTTTTGTGGGGAACGTGGTGTTTGTTAGATGTCTCTGGATACCTGCCTCCTCACACAAATTTGTGAATTGTGCGAGAGGAACTCACCACCCGGTCGATCCTCACTGTCTTCATCTTATGGCCCTTGATATTTTCAACCTTCCTTTTGAATTTCTCGAAGACTTCATATGTTTGATCTTTGGTCTTGATTACAAATACCCAACTCCACCTTGAGAAGTCATCAACAATTAACATGAAATAGCTATTGGCAGCTATTGTTGATGGGGTGATTGGACCACAGAGGTCCATATGAAGTAGCTCGAGGCAATTCTCTCGCTCAGTAGTTAGGCGATGCAGAAAAGGTTGCCTTAGCTGTTTTCGCCACCGCACAACTCGCACAGCTTGATTTGGATGTGTAATCATGGCACACCCATGGCCAAACCTCTCTCAATTAAGCTCCTTAAGGAGGAAAATTGACATGTCCTAACCGCACATGCCATAACCACGCCGGTTCAGTTATTTTCCTAGGAGGCACACTGGTTCACAAGTCTCCAGATTTGCTTTGTACAAATGATTTGGGGAACCCTTAACCACGATAAGGAGTTTCTCATCCGAGGCATAAATGAGCGGTAATCTCCTAACATTACAATCTTATTTCCACCTTGAGCCAATCGCCCACAACCGATGATATTATTCACAAGAGCAGGAATGTAATAAACATCGGTGAGCGATCGTTGTTCACCTTTCTTAAATTGAAATAAAATCGTCCCTTTGCCTCTAATCTGGACAGATGAACCATCTCCAAATCTTACATGGCCTTGTACTTCTTCATCCAGATCTCTGAATTTTCTTCGATCCCCATCATATGGTTATTAGCCCCATTGTCAAAGTACCACAGATCGCCTTTGATTCTTCATTGCTGCCCTTCAAGAGCGGCTCCAACTTGTTTTCATTCGAAAGACCAGATTCCGTGTCTCAACAAGTGGGTGGCAGGAGGAGTGCGAGTTCTTCTTCTTTAGCCCGAGTAAGATTGGCCTCCTCACCTCTTGGTTTACTCCTGCATTCCGATGCATAGTGACCCAATTTTTCGCAATTGAAACATTTTATATGGCTTTTGTCACGAGTTTTGCCACCCATGCTATTTCCGCCATCTTTGCTCCCTGAGTCACCACGTCC
The DNA here is from genome assembly GCA_036346145.1 of Olyra latifolia. NCBI lineage: Eukaryota > Viridiplantae > Streptophyta > Magnoliopsida > Poales > Poaceae > Olyra > Olyra latifolia. Next base: position 3,028,998 of record CM070523.1, on the reverse strand, counting down.
ACCTCTTCCTCGGCCTCTGCCGCGCCCACGAGCACGGCCACCCCGGCCGCCGCGGTTGCTTCCATCAGAATTGGCAGGGGATTTTCCCTTGCCCGTCGAAGAGGAGTCACCATTGGTACTCTTTTGCCGTGCTTGCCACTCCGCCTGAGTGAGCAAAAGCTGGCCTTCGCCGGTGCCGCTCGCCGGTACGCGCATACGAACGCGTTCTTCGTAGGTCTTCAGCGCCTCTGACTTCCTCGAATGGCATGGCTTCAAGATCACAAAATTGCTCAACACCGCTATGATCGGATAGTAACGATCAGGAACGGTGTTGAAAAGTTTCTTGACCATTGCTGCGTCTTCAAGCTTGGCACCCAGATTTGTGTATCCTGCAGCCATACCGCTGATCTTGCTTACATAATCATCAAGCGTCTCCCCTTCCTTCATCCGCAATGCATCAAATTCGCTCTTCAAAGTTTGAAGCCGAGCAGTTTTGACACGATCTGCGCCAACGAATCTGATCTTGAGGGCATCCCAAACTTCTTTTGCTGTTTTCTTCGTAGCAACCTGCAAAAGAATATCTTCGGGTAGCGCCTGGAAAAGAAGAGCTTTCGCCGTCTTATCTTTCTTCAGGTCGACAACAACATCTTCCGCCGGATCTACAGCTTCCCATACTCCCTGGGCTTCCATGATCGCTTCCACCTTGATTGCCCATGTCGTATAGTTCGTCGTCGTGAGCAGCGGGTAGTGGAACGGCACGCCGCCTCCCTCCTTTGCTGCTGCTCCTTGCGTGACGATGGACATGGCTTCAAGTCAAAGGATCTTGGGCATACGCACAGTGCTGGCTCTGATACCAGATGATGAATCCAAGCATCAGCTCCCACGATCTGCGCAGCAGCTTCTGCGTGCATACGCCACCGGATCCTGTAGCGTATCCGGCAACAGTAAGAATACGAAGAAACGATTTTGTGGAACGATTTTCTCTGTATTACTTCACGCCGAAGCAAAACAAGAATTACATCCAATAGGTAAAATCCTCCTGCTATATAGACGCACTCCACGCAACCAGGACCGTTACTAACCAACGATCCTAAATAACAGGAAGCAAAAACCTATCCGTTTTGCACACCGCTCAACGGAATTAACATAACTCAACGCACGCACACCACGCACGCTGGACTTATCTGCACACCGCAGATTACCACATCTAGATTATCTCTAACACATAATGGACGTCTGGAAGCGCAACACAGACACCATTGGCGTCCTGGTGAACACGTTCGAATCCTTGGAGAGCCGGGCGGTGCAGGCTTTTAGGGACCCGCTCTGCGTCCCCGGCCGGGTGTTGCCTCCGATCTACTGCGTCGGGCCGTTGATCGGCAAGGGCGCGAAGGATGAAGGGAAAGCGGAGAGGCATGAGTGCCTCGCGTGGCTCGACGCACAACCGGAGAAGAGCGTTGCGTTCCTCTGCTTCGGAAGCAGGGGCACGCTCTCGGAGGACCAGCTCAAGGAGATCGCCATCGGCTTGGAGAGGTCAGGGCAGCGGTTCCTCTGGACCGTGCGCACGCCGAACAGCACGGACGGTTCGAAGAGGTTCTTGGAGCAACGTCCGGAGCCGGACCTCGACGCGCTCCTGCCGGAGGGTTTCCTGGAGCGGACCAAGGACAGGGGCCTCGTCGTCAAGTCATGGGTGCCGCAGGTGGACGTGCTCCACCACCCGTCGACCGGCGCATTCGTGACGCACTGCGGGTGGAACTCGACGCTAGAGGGCGTTACGGCGGGGGTGCCTATGCTTTGCTGGCCGTTGGCCGCCGAGCAGATGATGAACAAGGTGTTCATGATGGACATGGGCGTCGCAGTGGAACTGGAAGGGTACAGCTCGGGCTTTATCAAGGCGAACGAGGTGGAGGCGAAGGTGAGGCTGGTGCTAGAGGCCCAGGAAGGGAGGGAGCTCAGAGCGCGCGTGGTGGCGATGAAGAAAGAGGCGGAGGCAGCGCTGGAGGAAGAAGGCTCGTCGGAGGCGGCGTTTGCCCAGTTCTTGTCGGACGTGGAGAGTCTTGGAAAGCAGCTCGGCGAGTGACAAATTTGCAACTGCTCTATTGTCACCTATATCTCAACTTTCATATCCATGTTTCCCTGGCCATGTATAATGTCGTTTTCTTTTGAACTTCTATCTATGAACTATTATCATACGGTTTGTCACTACTACAGATCTGGCCATCAGTACCAGTTTAAAACGGTCATCAGTACCGGTTTATGGACCGGTACAGACCATCCGGGACTAATGCCCAATAGCATCAGTACCGGTTTCCTTACCGATATAGTATCACTACCGGTTGGAGACCACACGTGGTTCTAGCCCGTGAGTCCTCTGAGGCCCCTATCAGTACTGGTTGGTGCCTCCAACCGGTACTGATGAGCTACTAGCAATACTGGTTGGTGCCTGCAATCGGTGCTGACGCCTCCTCTACAGCAGGCAAGCTTTAATATTTAATATATAATATATGTGCATGTGAGGTAATATATATTATATATGTGTCTCTGTGTGTTAAGTCTAATATTATATATATAGGCAAGATATTTGGTGCAAACCAACCAGCCCGTGCAAACCTGAAAACTAACGTCGGCAGCGGTTGGATGTCAATCGGATGGCAACGATGCACAGCAGTGTGATTTCCCTGAGCCACCCCTTCAATCTTGCGCAGGACCCCTCCAATTGTAGCCGACTTGCAAAACACCATATGGGAAACCTAACCGACGCCTTCTAGGTCATGCACGCTGTCCCGCTGGTCCATCCCGAGTTGCCGCTGACCTTGCCTGTGGCTTCTTCCACCGACATCATGCACGACCTTGATTGTGGCCGGCCGCCGTGAGCCCCGCCACGCCGTGCCATCGTGGGCCGCCGCAGATCTATGGGTTAACTACATCGTGAGCCCCGCCACGCCGTGCCATCGTGGGGCCGCCATTGTGGCCATCCATGGGTTAACTACACCAAAAAAATGCATACCCCCATTTTGCGTTAGTGCAGTTCTAATCTATATTGTGAGTTATGAAATTGAATGCTTCAATTATGTGAATAAAGTCAACATGTTATGATGTAGGGGATAACTTGCACACCAGAATTGCCCGATGATGTGGTGTCGGTCGTCAGGATGGAGTTTCCTGATTTGGACTTGGTTGAGAAGTTCTATAAAAATTATGCTCATCTAGCTAGATTTTCGGTTCGTACTGGACAACAGAAGAAGGTGAATGGTGTGGTGTTATGGAAAAGGTTTTATTGCTCAAGGGAAGGTTTCCGTGAAGAAAGAGGTGGCAATAAGTTGGATGCAGCACTCAATTTGGATACCAAAGATAAGAGAAAACATGATCAAAAGCTCACTAGGTGTGGTTGTGAGGCCATGATTGCTGTTATCCTAACTAAAGAAAATAGGTACAAGATTTTTTGAGTTCCAACCTATGCATGCACATGCCCTTGTCACGCCCTCGAAGAAACATCATATGATCAAATAGAGAAGTTAACGAGAAGGCTAAGATAATATTGTTTGATTGCCATAAAGCTAACATTGGCACCTTATTGGTATATAGATATCTTCGAGTGAATGATGGTGGTTTTCAGAATGTAGGATGTACAAAGAGAGACTTACAAAATTATTATGCTAGTTTGAGAAGTAGCATAAAGTGTTCGGATGCACAAGTATTTGTTGACAATCTTGCTAAAAAGAATTCCATTAATTCTGGATTCTACTTTGACTATGTTCTTGATGACAAGGGTAGGTTGGTACATGTCTTTTGGGCAGATACTACATCCAGAATGAGCTATGCACATTTTGGAGATTTGGTATCTTTTGACTCTACCTATAGTACCAACCAACATAGCATGATCTTCACACCATTTACTGGAGTTAATCATCATGGTGGATGTGTTTTATTTGGGGCTGCATTAATTTCTAATGAGAAAATAGAATCATACATATGGTTGTTTCGTATATTTTTTAAAGCAATGGGAGAGACTGCACCTAGGCCTATCATTACTGATGAAGATGGTAGCATGAAGGCAGCAATTGCGGATGTCTTTCCGGAAAGTAAGCATAGGTTGTGTATGTGGAATATTTTGAAAAAGCTTCCAGAAAAGGTAGGTCACTCTGTGAGGAAGAATCCTTTATTTTACAAGAATGTGAACTCTTGTGTATATTCCTCAGAAAAGTTTGAGACGAAGTGGGCTTCACTTATTGCTAATTTCAACTTGGAAGATAATGATTGGTTGGCTAACTGGTACGATATTCGTGAACCTAGGATACCAGCTTATTTCAAAGATATATTCTTGAGAGGGATTTTGAAAACAACTTCAAGGTCAGAGAGTACAAATTCCTTTTTCAATCATTTCATTGGTTACAAGCATGATTTGGTTGAATTCTGGGTTCGATTTGACACTGCTGTAGAAGAACAAAGAGAGAAGGAGTTGAAAGATGACAATGATAGCATGCATACATCGTCTCTGTTGAAGACGGGATGGTTGATAGAGAAACATGGAAGCGAGGTTTTCACACATGCTAAATTTGTGGAATATCAGAATCAAGTGGTTGCTAGTAGGGACCATTGTGTTGTTGACAACATAAATAAAGAGGGGAATATAATTTTTTTTTGCATAATAGATGATAGCCCCAAGGTTAAAGAAGTTTGTTTCGATACTACCACGATGATTGCTAATTGCTCTTGCATGCTATTTGAATCGTATGGAATCCCTTGCTGCCATATTATTCACGTCTTGTGAGGTTCAAAGGTGAATGAGCTACGAAGTCACTATATCTTGAAAAGGTGGACCAAAAATTGCCACCTTCATCCACAAATTCAAACCGAAGCATTTTGTTGCTGCCTAGCTTGGTAACCACAAGAAACTTGAGGAGGGCGGCGTGACGTCTCCAATGCATGGCGGGGGTAGGGCGCGCATGGAGACCCCTCCCTGGTGGCGGCGCAAGGAGAGCCCTCCTTGGTGGCGGCGGAAGGAGAATACCTCCCTGGTGGCGGCGCAACGAGAAGCCCTCCCTGGTGACGACGCAAAGAGAGCCCTCCCTGGTGGCGGCCGATGGGAATTGACGAGGAGGGCAGCAGACGTCTCCAAGGCACGACGACCAACGGGGCAGTGCAACATCGCAATGCATCTGAGACCCCCCAATCTGGCTAGGATTTCATCTTCAAGGTCACGATGAGGGATGAGGCAAAGAAGGGACGGAAGAGCAGGGAGAGATGGTTGCGTCTCTGCTCTTCGGCGGCAGTGATAGGGGGAGATGGGGCGAAGCAGGGGCGGAGGGGCGGCAGGGAGATGGGGGCATAGCAGGGGTAGAGGGGCGACGGGGTGATGGCCTAATGAGGGGCACCGGGGCAGAGAAGGGGCGGATGGAGCAGAAAGAGTGGGGGAGGGCGAGGGGGTTTTTCGCAAATGGGTCAAGTGCGCGAGGGGAATCCCACCGATGTGCATCGTTGCCATCCGATTAACATCCAACCACTACCGATGTTAGTTTTCAGGTTTGCACGGGCTGGTTGGTTTGCACCAAATATCTTGCCTATATATATATATATTGGCAAATGGGTCATGACCACTAGATGCGCTTTGAGATTCGTGATGTTTGATATTTGTATATTTATATACCCACTAAAAAAATATTTGAGACGTCAAACTCCAAAAAAATTAAATTTAACTCTGATTTAAACTACTTTTAAATTTAAGATAAATATATTTCAAACTAGTTTAAACTAGTTCAAACTGAAGATGAATTTATTTTTTTCAGAGGTTGCCATCTTAAATATTTTATTTAGCAGGTATGTAAAGATGTACAAGTCAAAAAACACAACTCTCAAAGCATAGCATAGGCTATTCGATCATGGAGACTAGGCTCCATCTGCACGTACTCACGCTGGTTGCAGTTAGGGCTGGCAATTTAGCTCGAAGCTCGCGAGCTGCTCACGAGCGGCTCGGTTTTGGCTCGAGCCGAGCCGAGCTGAGACACAGCTCGCTCGTTATTCTGCAAGCCCATGTACCCTTGATTTGTTGCCCAGCCTAAGGACAGTGGACAGCCCAACCAACCATTGCACATTTGCACTAGTACGTACTAGTGTCTAGTACTACGCAGCAGGATTAGTAGCGAGCAATTCCCAGCCCAATTCAAGATGGCGACTAGCAGCACGCCTAACGTCTTTGTACTCTTGCCGTGCAGTCCAGCAGCAGCGAAAGAGCCAAGAGCCCAACCCGCCTAACGTAAAGAAGCTCGTTACATACTCGCGAGCCACTTAAGCTTTCAACGAGCCCGAGCCGAGCTTTTTGGCGAGCTCGTTTTCTTAACGAGCCGAGCTTGCTCAAAACCGAGCTGAGCCGAGCCAGTTCCCAGCTCGCTCAACCTCGGCTCGTTGCCAGCCCTAGTTGCAGTCTCCAATGCATGCACGCAGGCATGCAGCTGCACCTTGTGTATCAACATGGATGAAATCAATCACGTGTGTGTATATATATAGTAGCATTAACATACTCTTAAAAGTACAGAAGACTTCCGTACATATAATTTTCTAGCCATTGGATTAATCAATAAACACACCTATAAAAATCCCCGCGACAAGCCCGCTGGTTGCTCTGCATGCATGCATGCGATGATTCAGCGCTGATATCAACAAATGTGACATATATTCCTTCTGTTTTTTCACTATATCTTTTTATTGACACATCCGACTGACGAGTGGTTTTCACCTACGTATCCCTGACATTTTTGTGAACAAAATTAGACCGGTCTTGGTATATAAACTTATTCTTTACTACTTCTTATATACCACTTTACTACGTACATATAGTGATGTTGTATTCATAAAAATAATAATGTTATGTTTATTGAAATAATAAAGCCACTATGTGGCCAGTCTCAAAGTATAAATTTTTCTTTACTACTTCATATATAACACTTTACTACAGATATTTACTATTTTACTACATACATATAATAAAGTTGTATTTATAAATATAGTAAAGTTGTGTTTAAAAAATAGTAAAGCTACTATACGTATACCGTACATAGTATGAATTTTTTAAAAAAATTTATATAGTAAGTGTGGTCTGGTTTTGTTCAAAAAAGTCAGGAACACGTCTTAAAAAACGGTTCATCGATCGAAGCTTTCAATCACAAGATAGGATGAAAAAACAAAAAATAGCTATAAATGGCTCCGTGTGTATATGCAAGATAGGATGAATTATGTGCATGCATGGCTTAATGCTGAGGTGCGCAAGTGTAGTCCATCGGATAGATTGATTGAAGGGTATAAAAACTACGAGTACGGAAGTGCTCCATACTCTTAAAAGTACAATTGTGTGTGTATATATATATATGGTGCAAATGAGAACTCAGTACACAAGTGCTGAGGATTTTTTTTTTGCACTTGTGCACTGAGTTCTCATTTGCACCAAATATTTTCCCTATATATAGAGGAGTCATTGGATCTACTTTAGGATTCATGTGGCACGGATCTTAGAGCGGATCCAACGGCTTCTCACATATGTATGTAACTTCATGTACACGTGGAATTGATTTTCCCATAAATAACCAAAGAAAACAATCCTTTGCTTGGAAATTGTGTGTCCTATATTAAGCAAACTTCAAAACCAAATACACCCTGTGTATCCCGACGGAGGGAGTACTAATCTCCGGTGCGAGCTTTCTAAATACATTGTTTTAAGAGCACTTATTGCTTTGCAATGTAGAATTAATAGTGGTTTACAACATTTGGATTCCCATCATATAGATGCACTAGTCCCTTCCGTCATGACAATATATACTCAAAACAAAGAATCACTTGCAGTTATAGAACCATCAGGAAAATAGTAAAAAATCACCGGATTTATCTTCACGACGGTTAACCGTCGTACGTATCCACTTGGGGCTAGAAGGTTAAAGAATTTTAATTTATGGACTAGAAAGGGGGTAGTGGCCTGGAGGTGGGCACGGTGGGGAGGTGAGGGGAAGTGTGGCGGCAAGGGAGGGGGCGACATGGTGGTGAGGTAGTGCGGAGGCAATGAAGAGGGTGGGCATGGTGGTGAGGGGCAGTGTGAAGGCGAGGGAGAGAATGGTGCCGTGGAGGCGAGGATGTGGAAGGAGGCGAGGAAGAAGATGTCGGTGCACAGTTGTTGGATTTAGGGGAGAATTAATCTGGGTTACAGTTTGGGGTTTTATTAACCAAGAACAAATCTTGCGGTAGACCCGTGAGAAAAAATAGAATAGCTCATGTATTGTCTGTACCATCAAGAAATTCATAATTAAGTTAATTAACCTAGCAATTTTGTTATTCTAATCACAAAATTTTTTTTTTCTGACGATCATTGCAAACCCATTAGAAAAATATTTAACCTAATGATTGCTGCGGGCCCATAAGGAAATTCTGTTTTTGGTAGTGTGAATATGTTATTTTGGATATCGACAAGGTCGCAAAAACAATTTTGATTATTAATTACTGTTGCACTTTAATTATAAAACCCAATACATTTATAATATTATGGAAATATTTTTAAGTAAGAATGTATGTATATGGTTTTCATGTAACCAATCTAAATACTTTAAGAGACATCCATAGATAAAATTTCAAAACATTGATTTATCCCAAACAAATTTATACTTATGGCCGGAGGGAGTACTAGATATATTTGCATTGATACATGAGATAAAGAAACAACCATATACTTAAAAAAAGAAGAGGAAGAAACAATCCTATCCAATCCAACATTTGGGTTCTATATATATACTTCTATCTGCGTATATAAATGCGCCGCTGGTCTACTGGATACACTTGCATTAATTAATTAATGCATGATATATATAGAATTGATCGTGTCCAACATTCAGTTAGATACACTAGCATTAATACATGAGATCGATAGAAATGTTCGTATCACACCCCCCCACCCCCCCTCAACACACACACATACACACACACACATATATACATATACATATACATATACATATATATATATGTATGTATGTATGTATGTATGTATGTATGTATGTATGTATGTATGGATGGATGGATGGATTTTTGTACCCATTTAAATCAACACTTTCAGGTTTAATATAATCAATAAATAAATCATGACGAACTGATCAAATAGCAAATTCATGCAACACAAGTATAATCTAAACATATATGGAACAACAACACACATATCTCTTTGAAATATACTCATGCACAGAAACATGAAGATAATTAACATAGTAGAAACAACACGTACCGATCTTCCTAGAAAGTGAAACCAGGAAGAGATGAAGATGACCTCGTTGCGACGAAGTGGTAGCCGAAGCAGATCGTGGCGACGACGTAGAGAAAGCAGATCGCAACAACGACGTAGAAGAAGCAGATCGCGAGTAGTCGCGCAAAGTGCTTCCCAAAAACCTTATTCGCCCTCTCCCGGTGCAGGATCTTAAGGGCGATAGGTTTCAGAGACTTGTTCTTCCGATCACTGGTGCACACCGGCGCAGTGGAACGGAGTAGTTGATATGTGGCGGCGCAGAAAACTGGAAGAGACAAAACCCTAGCTTCTATTCTTTCTCTCTCGGGCAGCGGTTGTACGGTTTATATGGGATAAGTTGATGGTCGAACGTGTCACAAAACGTGCCACAATCGGACTAGCACGATCTCCATATCTCGTAACCGATTTGATATTATTTGAAGAGTAAAAAGAAATAAAGATGTGCCTGCACAAGCAACTGAACCCGATTTCGACGAATTATTCACACAGGTGCCTTGGCCTCGGCGAGGCAAGCGAGCGTACACGTGTTCTTCTCTTTCTCTTTTCTACATGAGCTAGTGGGGTGGAGCACACTCTACTAATTAAGTTAGTGTCTCTCTATCTCAACGTGACACTAAAGAGTCCCCACACCTCCTTTCATATGTGGGCCTTTAAGATTTTTCAGCAATTATTGCTAAATAAATAGGCCAAGCCCCATGTATTCCAACATGTCAAACATCTTACGCAGGCCAAACGAACCTCGATCTGTAACTAGGACGTGAACTTGTTGAAATACCGAACCATGCGACCAGAGGAGGGGTGAATGGGAGCCTTGAAGGATTTCTTCGGACCGGTGCTCCTCAAACCTACCACCCTACTCAAACTCGAACACCAAACAGTTGTGTGTATTCCAAGACTCACAGATAAAACCATGAAGATATGTGAGGAGTTTTAGTCACAATCCTGACTGTTTGAATGTTCAAACAAAAGCAATCATGTCCACAAGTGGTCAAGCAAAAGACAAGCAAGCCACCAAATAAAAGTACTTTTGAAAAAGCAAAAAATGATTGCTTCAGAAAATTATCCTCCAATCACAGGGGTGGTTGCTACCTTGTTGAGCCTCTAAAAATTATGGAAATTTTTCTCCCTATGCATTGATGAGTCTGCAGCAAAAAACCAAAAATTAGATCAAAACTCCTTGTGGAAAAATCAGAAAAAAATCATGAAACAAAAACTGTCTGGAACTCGAGCATAGAAAGTTTGGAGCTCGGTATTCACCTTATAGTTCCCAAATGAAGAATCCAGATAACTCCAAAAAATTTTCACGAGAAGATATGGAAGTCACGGGCCTTCTCCCACAAGAATCACTCAAAAATAATTTAATATTATTTTTCTAAAAATCCTACACTGACTGCTGCACCAAAAGAACTAATCTACCAATAAGAACAAAAGTGGAAAGAGCTTGATCTCTAGCCTTTCCTAGGTTGCAAGGAAGGTTTCAAACCATATGAGCAACCTCAATACATCATGGATCAGCTACAAGTAGAAGGAGGTGAGACAAGAGAACTAGTTGCAACAAAAACAATCAAATAAACTAGATCGAAAAATATGAACTAGACAAGAACGATGGCATGATATGAGGAATTAGTTTCTATTTGCCTGGGAGGGTTTGTTGACAGCCACAACTAGATGGGCAAAGTTCACAAAAGAGTAGAATAAAAGTCACAAAACCTCAGCCCAAGACTTGGTTGAGGTAACCCCCTCCACCCCTTCTTTTATAAGGCAACCGGGTGAACTTTCACCCTTGATAACTTCCTTGGCTTCCAAGTAGCCTCATCAAGGACTAGGATTCGTCCACTCAGCCAGCCACTTTTATGGCCCTAAACCACTTACACATAACCCAACACAGGGCAAACACATGGGCTAATCCGAAACCCAACACAGACACGGGTTTTGTCACTTAACTCGACTTGACCGCTAAGTTTTCGATCCACCCGACCGCTTGCCGAGTCTTGGATCCTCACGTCGGTCCAAGTCCGTCATCCTTGCGTTCCCCAAGTCCGAGTCCGACCGTCCCGCGTGGCATCCTTGTCGTTTTGGACCCCCGATCCTCTAGATCACATCCCAACATGTCGCTGACCATAGTCCACCAAGACCTGTACCGCAAGGATTAGTCCATCCAAAAATCCACAACTTATATTGATCACCTGCAAGTTAGTCCATACACAAATTTCCAAAAGATTGCATCGAAAATCAGGATTTGAAAAGTCAAATTCATTCAAAACGGGTCTCAACCCAAAATTTCTCAGTAGAAGCCGGACCGTCCGGCTCTGGCCTGGACTGTCCAGCTTACACGACCAGTGCTAGCCGAACCGCCCAGCTCTTACTCGGACCATCCGGGTAACACTTCTCACGGTCCCGAAACTCTAAAAATCAAATCGGCCGACGGCAGTGCAAGCCAGACCGTCTGGCTTACACATCCCTGTGTTAGCCGGACCGTCCGGCTCCTGATTGAAACAAAAACCGGCTGAGCTTCAAAAAATTCAAGAAAATTTCCAAAAAATTCCTGAAGCTTCTAAGACCTTCTTAGAACCTTTTCCTACCAACCAACACTTTAGAAAACACTTCAAAACTTGTTTAAATTCAAACCGAGCTACCGAGGGGTTTAATTCCCGGAAAATTCAAATCTTAACCAAAAATCCCACAATCCCCTCAAAGTTTGTCCATATCTCATGGATTCACACTTGTTCATTCTCTTTGCACTCTCATCGCACCCAGGGAGTCGAGCAGGGGCTTGGTCTTGTAGCTCAGGCAACCATGGCGTCCAACAAGGCGCAATTGCTGGCTGCCTTCGCTCTGGCCTTGCTCGTCATGGCCTACAGTAAGTTCAGACGTTACACATGCAAACTATACGGTCACCATGTTAACCCTTAAAAATTTTCCTATATGGTAAGGATATCCTAAGTGGAAAAACTGCACTCATGCATCTACACATATACAGTAATCCACGTATATATATAGCAAAGATCCTTATACAAGTGGAAAAACTGCACTCATGTATATACAGTAATTAATTTCCAGGTGTTTTGCCGTGCAGGTGCAGAAGCGGCTCGGATATGCACATCCCCGAGCCACCATTACCACGGCAGGGCATTGTAACAACTTGCTCTGCACAAGTACGTGCATCCACGAGAAGTTCACCGGCGGCCACTGCGCGTGGGTCAGAAGACAACAAGGCCAGCTGGACGACGGCGACGATGGCGGTGATGATTTGATGTGGCCGTGGAGGAAGAGGTACCGGTGCATGTGTACCAAACCATGCCATGGACCGTCGCCGCAGCCACATGAGCAGCCGTCGCCGCCGCCACATGTGCCGTTCGCCGCCGCCGGATGAGCCGCCGTCGGATGAGCCAGTGGCGGGAGCAATGGGTGTCACCAATTGATCCGAGTGATTGACCATGAGGGGTTGTCTCCGTGGGGAACTATGAAATAAGAGCAGAACGGTTTGATTATGCATAATTAATCGTGTGAGAACGTACTATGGTGAAGTGATTATAAACGATAGAGTAGTATGATCCTTGCCATAGATTTGTCATTTGACGAGGCTGCTGGATGGCTCACTTTGCACTAATTAATTTCTTAGACTAGATACAGCACTTTACAGTACATTAAACTTAACGTCGTTATCTATTCTTCTTTATCTAACGGCTTAGATTAATTAGTATATTTTTTATACTACACTTGGTAGCCCTTGTAGCATAATATACGTAGGGATGAAATAGCAATTGATATTTTTGGTAGTATAATTTATGCAGAAACAAATTAAATAGCCAGATAAATTATTTTTATCTACTGGTCTAATTTCTAGGAGTTTTGATATATCCATCTGTGTAGCGACAAGAACAGCCGACACCGGCGTCATTCCTTCTCAACCCGGCACCTCTCCTCCTATCCCCCGCACGTCGAGTCAACCTTCGCTGCCTTCACTGCCATTCTCTCCATCCCGGTGGCCCACCGCGTTCCCTCCTTTCTCTCACATGCTCATCCGCCGCCGCTTGCCCTCTTGCTCCTCCCCATCCTTGCAGTTCGCACACGCACCGAATGGACAATCTGAGCGCAGAGAAGACGAGATTTCCCAGCACAGAGGAAGATGCAATGTGCAGTGAATCATTCATCATGATTTAGGAGTCGGCTGCTCTGAATTGCAGACTTGCAGGCTGCGTGCGGCGGCGGCGGCAACCGCAGCGACCCTGCAGACCATTGCCTCCTTTAGGTCTCTTCACCCTCTCTTGTTCCTTTGTACAGTGGCGGCGGTAGAGAAAAGAAACAGAAAATTGGTCATTGTCATGTATACACTAATTGAAATCTAGAGATTTTTGACGGTTCAGTAAAGATTTGGATGCCAAGGGCATGATCATTATTGTAGCAATAATGAGATAACATATTAACAGGTGAAGTCCATTCCATATCGAATCTGTCAGAGTTTCCAGAGGCATGCCTGTGTCTTTTTTTTTGAAAAAAAAATTAGCAACGCTAATCCTCCATTAGTGGGGTAGAAACAAAAGACAGAAAATGTATATATGTACAAAAAGCTTTCCTTAAGGTGGGAAGAAACCTTAAGGTTTCTTTTCAGCCAAATATACCAAACAATATATAGAGTTACTCTTATCCCTGTGGGCTTCCTTTGTCTGTCCCCTAGCAGAAACCTCCACATGCTATCCAGTGAACTCAACCTCTAGCCCAAAGGCTGATAGTGAAAGACTACAAATTTCAGCCCAAACCTTTTTAGCAAAAGCACAAGTCACTGAAATATGGACTGCGTTCTCTAGATGGCATCCACACAAAACATAATTAGGTGAGCATGGCCATCCCCTGGCCATCAAACGGTCAATTGTAAGCAATCTTTTGTGGAGGAGCAACCATCCAAAAAATCTGCATTTGTGCTATATGTTTGCTTGCCATACTCCATTGAAGTCATGTTCCGAATAGGAGCCTGCAAACTGGATGGCATAAGCTGACGATGTTGTGTATGCTCCATTGGCTGTCCATCTCCATGTTACCCTCTCCTCCTCTTGTGGAAGCATATTTGTATTTGCTATTGTGAAGGCAAGAGAGAGGAATTCAATTAACTGAATAGCCGATGAGATTTTGTGAAACAATCTTGACCAACGTGTTAGCTCAAGCTCGTATTTGATCGTGCCCCCCTTTCTTGTGGCTAACTGAAAGCAGCTTGGGGCGATGTACCTAGGTGCCACTCCGTTCAGCCATGGCGTAGACCAAAACTCTGCCCTTGATCCATCACCAACTTAAATATTGACTGATGCATAAAACAGGTTTTTATCAGACATCGAAAGGTAAGCTCATACCTGCCTAAGTCTTGGATTGGTCCATCCAAGATATCCATAACCATCTTTGCCTCAAAGCTCAACCGAAGCATTTTAGATCCTTAACCACTAGGCCATCCAGAGCTTTTGACCTATACACCACTTTCCAGTTCACAAGATAGTGATCACCACTGCATTCCTGGAGCCCCTTCCAAATGAAAGCCCTTCTTATCTTGTCGATTCGTTGGATGGCCCATTTCGAAAGTGGAAAAATGGAAAGATGGTACACTGACAGTGTTGATAAAACGCTGTTACAAAGCACCAGTCTTCCTGCCCGAGAGAGCCGTTGGCATTTCCATCCTGCAAGCCTAGATCTCACTTTCTCAATCAATGGTATGATATCCATTCTTCTCAGTTTGGAAGGACGAAGTGGTAAACCTAGGTACTGACATGGTAACTGCTTGATGCTTGTGGCAAAAATACTTCTGAGATCCTCCAGGTTTATATGATCACAGCAGATGGGATAAAATTCGCCCTTTTGGACATTGACTTTCAAATCTGATGCCCTTTGAAAAATGTCGAAAATGTTGCTAATCATTGTCATCTCCCTGACTGTTGGCAAAGCAAACAGGGCCACATCGTCCGCATATAGGAAGACTCTTAGCCTCGCTACCCCCCGTGGCAAAGGTTGTAACTCCATAGCGAGGATGAATAGCATCGGTGAAAGAGGCTCCTGGCGAACCCCCCTTGCATGGCCGAACATGGGGCCCGGAACTCCATTTAAAATTACTTGGGAAGTAGAGGCAGCAAGGCTTAGAGCTATCCAGCCTGTCCAAATTTGGCTAAATCCTTGCACTTGCAGAGCCTGAAGGAGAAATTCCCAACTAAAAAGTGAATCAAAAGCCTTCTCATAGTTCAGTTTGATGAAAAGACTCGGGGTCTTATTCCTCTTCAAAGTTGTGATCGTGTTCTTTACATATATAAGGTTATCTTGTATGGCTCTTCCTTTTATAAAGGCACTTTAATTTGCCGAGATGATCTCTGGTAAGGCTAGTCCAATCCTATTCGCCAAAAGTTTGGAGAATATCTTCACGAAGCTGTGAGTCAAGCTAATTGGTCTATAATCCACAACAATTTCTAGGTTATTCCTCTTTGGTATGAGCACTATATATGCTAAATTTAGGAGCTTGAGGTGCCTCCCCGCTCTGTTATGCAGTTGATGAAAAGCCGCCATGACGTATCCCTTTGCTATTTCCCAACAGTGTTTATAGAAGGCCATGGTGTACCCATCAGGCCCTAGCGCTTTATTTCCACTTTATAGAAAAACTCATAAAAAATTCATAAAATTGTGAGAAAGTTTTCTATAGATTTAGAAAATTATGCATACTCCAAGTGAAATTTAAAAAATTTGGGATATAAATTTTATTTTAAAATTAACAGTATCGTGTCTCATGAAAATGAGTGCAAAAAATAGAAAAATATTAATAATTATAAAAAATTTTATAGTAAGTAGAACATGATTTTACATAAATTTAGAAATTTCAATCACTCAATTTGAAGTTAAAATGTAGGAGATGCAATATTTCAAAGTTTTAAATCCAGAAATTATGAAATGGGTATTTTGGCATTAACCACATCTTTATAACGGTTCAACCTAACAGAGCTAACGGCGGTGGTATGGAAGAGAAGAAGTTTTAAAGGTGATGTCATATAAGAAAATTCAAAATTCGTGACGGTGGATTAGGGAAAGGGCTAACTCTGAGTGACAAATAAGAAATTTACTCTTATATTAATTAAAGCACTTAATATTTTCAGAATATTTGCATGAGAAAATATTATAATACTTAGTACCAGTCACCAGATATAGTTGCATTAAGACGGACATGAGATTGCTAGAAATGATCGTATCCAGCATTTGGCTAGGTACACTTGCATTAATACATGAGATAGAAATGCTCGTATCCAAACATATATTTGGACTTTGGTACGTACCCATGTCAGACGTCGAACGCAGGCCAAACGAACCTGGCACGATCTATAAATAGGACGCGAACTTGTTCACTCTCCTTGCACTCCCATCGCATCCAAGGACAGCCAAGCTAGCAGGGCTGCTGGTCTTGTAGCTCAGGCAGCCATGGCGTCCAACAAAGCGCAATTGCTGGCTGCCTTCGCGCTCGCCCTGCTCCTCATGGCCTACAGTAAGCTCAGATACTACACATGCATGCTATACGGTCACGATGCTAATCTCTGTGTATATATGGCTCCATTTGCCATAGCTGTAGCTTCCAGCTCTATCTCAGATATGGAGTTTGTAGGTTAAAATAAAGTGACTTAAATTTATATTTTTAGTTTAAAATATAAATAAGATGACTCACCTAAACATTCTCAATGTATCCATAACTTAAGCTCTATGAATTTCTAGAGTTAGGAATAGGGTGCTCCACCAACTCTACCAATTTTTGTGGAGCTGGAACTGTGCCAAACGAGACCTATATATAGTAAGTATATTTTTATATAAGTGAAGAAACTGCACTAATAGATGTATGCATAGCATATGTAGTAATCTGCATATATATATATAGAGAGAGAGTAAGGATCCTTATACATGTGGAAAAACTGCATTTATCTACATATGTATAGTAATTAATTTCTGGGTGTTTTGCGGGTGCAGGTGCGGAGGCGGATCGGATATGCACATCCCCAAGCCACGATTACCATGGCAGGCATTGTAACAACCTGACCTGTGCTAAGATATGCATCCACGAGAAGTTCACCGGCGGCCACTGCGAGCGGGCCAGAAGAGCACAAGGCCAGCTCGACGACGGCGACGGCAACGGCTACGGCGGCGGCGGCGATTTGATGTGGCGCCCGTGGAGGAGGTACCGGTGCATGTGTACCAAACGATGCCATGAACCGTCGCCGCCGCCGGATGAGCCGCCGCCGAGTGAGCTACCGGCGGGGGCATTGGGTGTCACCAACTGATTTGAGTGACTGACCACTGGGTTGTCTCCGTGGGGATCCTAGGATGAAATAAGAGCAGAACGTTTCAATCATGTGTAATTAACCGAGTGAAAACATACTGTGGTGAAGTGATAATAAACGAGATCAGTACTAGTATGTGACCTTCTTTATGGACCTGTCATTTGACGGAGGCTGCTGCATGGTTTACTTTGCAGTAATTAATTTGCTATATTAGAATTTAGATAGCTCGTTCAAGAGGCATCCGACGACAGCGACAGGAAAGTGAATCCTCTGCCGTAAAGACACAGGACGGTTCGCCCAATGTGAGAGGAGAGGGCAGAGGACAGAGAAGTATACGAGGCAGTCCAAGTCCATCGAGGGATCCTGTGGGCTGTGGCCCTGGCCTCCCACCGCTGGTGGTGTCGTGCTGAGTTACTGATTCATACCAGAAACCATTTGGATTTTGTCTATCGAACAACACCTCTGCGTGATGGCAAATGATGTGCGTCCCTCCCACTCTGATTTCACCAAGAGCTTAATTAGCTGGTCACCAGAATGGCTGCTCTTCCGTCCCAGCTCTAAACAGTCGCAACTTGTTGCCACACCCATGGAGCTCATGTCTTATGCTCCATCAAGATAAGACCCACGTGATGCTCAATTGTACGTGCTTCCACAGCTCAAAGGGAAAAGGGTGGTCCTTTTTATCTAAGCATCTCTCTAAGCACATATATGCATATCTTACGCGATAAAAAGGTGTTTTTTAACCTAAACACCTACGCTATCTTACGTGATAAAAAAATGGTTTTTTACCCAAACACCTCTCTAAGTACCTCCACCGTTAATACGTTGCTAGTAACTTTAGGGAACCAAACGGTTTCATATCAGCATGCTAGTCAGGCAAAAAAAAAAAAAAAAGATGCCGCTTAATTTGGATCAAGAAGGAAGGTACAGTACTACTTTTCGTCCCCACTTCCGATCTGGGCTGAAAAAACGGTGCGCGCGTGCATCCATTCAAAGAGTGTCGGTGCCAAGCTTCTTCATGTCGAAAGAATCCTACTAATAGATTACTAACAGCAAGATCCAGGACCACTCATTCAGTCATTTGTATCGATCATATTGTTAGCCCGTTTTTCATTTCAAAAGTTCGCAGGGCTATTGTAACCATTACAAATTTCAAACAGGAAGAATATATAAATCCAGTGCAAAGTTATTTTTTTACTCTACAAACTAATAAGTTGTGCCGTGGAATCAATGCGAAAGATTAATTAATTAGTTCGACCAGAAAAAAAATAACTGAGGTGTGAGAGCTAGGCAGCTAGCTATATATGAGCATTGCACAAATGAATCAGGAATTCACAATGCCAGGTACAAAAATCAAGGATGGAGATCAAGAAACTTGCTCCGTGTCAACTCAGCTAATGGACCTCAAATCATGCCGCGAAGAGGAGGACTGAGAGAGCCTTACAAGCTGCAAGAACCGAGCATTCCTCACGCCATGGATGCATGCCGCTGCCGCTGCCGCCATAGCCGCGCCTAGCCCCTGCACTGGGTGATGGCGGAGCAGCCCCGGGAGTAAGGGTTGGCCGGGGCGCCGGCCTGACAGTTGTAGTAGGACTGGCCGCGGTACGAGCACGGCACCGAGTCGCGCCGCAGCGCGTCGTAGCCGATGTAGTAGTTCCCGCCCAGCTCCCTCCTCCTGGCCTCGCCGCCGCCGCCCACGCACTCCTCCACCATGCCCGCGCACGCCACGCCGCCGCCGCGGTCCGCCGCGGCCAGGCTCTCCGCATCGAGCGGCTCGTGGACGGCGGCCGCGACGACGAGGAGCACGGCAGCGGCGACCGCGATCACGGCGCGGCTCGTCGGCGGCGCCATTTCGCGCATCGGGCTCAGCTGCGCTCTGGGCGGGTCAACGCGTGCACTGCGCCGAGCCCCCGAGCTGCTGCCGTTGCTGTGGTATGTTCTTGCGCCTGTGCCGACGTGGGGGTAGTAGCTAGTTAAGATCTCAGGACAGCTGCTTAAACAAATGAGCAGAGCGTTAATTATGGAGAGGGAGTGAGCAAATTAATTAGTAGAACGGCATGCATGTTGTGTTAATCCTGACACGAAGGGACTAATGCCAATTTTATCTTGATAATTACGCAAATGGTCGCTCACGAGATCCATGCAGTGTTAGGCTTAGTATTTCATTGCGATCCTGCATATATATACGAGTCATATACATGTGCCTCGTCAATTATGGTATTGACTTTGTAGGCCTAAAACCTCGAAGGAAGAAGTTAGCTACGGTGAGCTATTCATAAACATGACTCCTCACTTCTTTTATACAAAAGGTACTGCTCCTAGTTGACTTGATAGTTCAAGTCCTGCTTAATTACACCCATTTCACTTTTGGGAGTGGCCGCATGCATCCCACGCGAAATTTTATTCTCTTATCTAAAATTTTGAGAAAACTAAAGATACACGGTAAATATGGTGGTGCTACGCTACAGCCCACAAACAATTTGAGTCTGATGTAGGACATTGTTGCTAAAAAAAGATAAAGCCTTAGGGCATATATTTTTCGTGTAGACATTATTGCTAAAAAAGATTGTTTTGCGCTTCCACTTAAAATTTTTTTAAAATACAAAACAGTTCAGGGAAAAAATTGCATAAAAATTTGGAAAGACCAGAATTTTTTTATTAAAATAAGATTTAATTAACCGCACGTCTTCGTACGCCTAACCTCGCTACAGGGAGAGGCTGAATTCAAACAGAAACCGTCTTTTTAAAAACCCGCGGCTACGCCAGCAACTGCGTCGTTTGTTTATTCAGGCAAAGCCGAAACGGCCGATGATCTCGATCCGTATCGACATGGCGCGCCTGCTCCGTGGCAATAAGATATGGGCGCGGTTTTGGCCGCGCTCGCGCCGCGGCACATGAAGCTTCACCGACGGCACCACGTCCGGCGCCGGGAGCACGTGACATGCTCGTAAACTTAGATAATCTGCAGTGGTATCCTGTCGTCATTCCCGTTCTCTGTATAAAGGGAATCTCGTTCCTTCAACTTTCAACAGATTTTCTTCGCTGTTTTCTTTCGAAAAGAATTTTCTTTTCTATTCTCTTCATAAAGAGATTCACTCTTTTTTTCTTTATATCATTCTCGTCGAAAGGATGTTGTTACAGACGGTAGAAAATGAAGAGAAAAAATATGGTATAGAAAATGAAGAAGAGAAAGAAATAAAGGAAATATGGTTAGAGATGGTCTTACAAGCAGGGCAAGCTCTCGTTTTTATCTGATCAGTGATCACAGCTGCATGTATGCAATGCTTCTTCAGTGAGTCTGAGCTTGATTTGCATGGGTGTATGATCGTTAGATTCATCAAACGGGGACATGCCCTGCTGGGCTTCCATGCGTTTTTTTTTTCACCGAGGATGGACTCAAGATAGATTAATAAACCCATCCCAGCATATGTGCACCCATAGTCGCAACCGAGTCTCGAGCATGCGACCTGGTGGAAGGGCTAGAGCGCACCTCACGCCAGCTACTGAGCAAAGCTCGGCTATGTGGAAGCGACTACCAAACGCAATACATATATGTCACAAGTATCATGCATTGTATGACTCATGACACTCCATGATACTTACACGCTATGTTCTAACAGTATGGTGCCATGTGGTATCTGTTTATTTTTCACAGTTTTTTTTCTCTCTTTAAGTACATGTCGCTTTTTTTAAAAAAGAGAAATGGGTCAAGAATCAGGTTCAGGATTGGACAGTACACATATATATCTTGAAGCTAATCCAAATTCCGGGAAAATTTGGGCTGACTTAAGCAATGTTTCTCTGGACTCAACAATTACAGAAGATATCCTGAAAAAGAAAAAGGAAATGAAGATATTCTTCAGCTGTAAAATAGCTTAGCACTTGCGTTGTGCAGGCCCAAGTTCATCTCCAAAATGAAATAAAAGATATTACAGGCCCAAAAAACTACCTGTAAAGAGGCCCATCTTACCACGGTCCATTAAGTCGCTGAACCTTGCTTTAGCCGCCGGCCCGCCGTCTTCGCCGGCGCGGCGACGATCGAGGAGACCCCTCGCTTGGATCAAGACGGTGGGATCCGGATTCTGAAGCCACCATGAACAACTTCCTTGTTCCCTAATCCGTGCTGTTCCTTCCGCTCGTGGTTCTTTCTAGGTACATTAGTTCTTGATCAAGCAAGAAATTCTTGGTGTGTCTTACTAGGCTTTACATAATGTTGGTCCTGTTAGATGGTTCAGATTCATCTGTGCCGTAGTTGCTTACCCATGGCTGCATTATGGTTGGTTAAATCTAGCCTCATGGGTAAGGATTGAGTAACTCCTTTTGATTTGCATACAACCGCGAGTAGTGGCCGAGAGGATAGCTGTAGCAACCTACTTGCATGAACTTGCTGATTAGGACGGCAAAGTGTGAGTGCTTACTGTATTTTGCTGCAGATTATGCACAGATAACAAGAAATTCATGTTTTTTTCTGCAGATTATGCACAGATAACAAGAAATTCATGTTTTTTTCTGCAGATTATGCACAGATAACAAGAAAACTAGCAGAGGAATTCTGGAAGATGCTGGCGTGTATATCTACCTCTACTGTAAGTTCTATATACTCTCTACTGCAATAGTGTAGTAGATCGATATGAATGTCCAGACAGTCGGTACACACGGTGTGCTAATGCTTGATTGTTTATGTTCCGAGTTGACCATGCATCTTTGTAGGAAATAATACTGGTATGTAGTAGATTTTTGGTACAGAACTTTCCAGACGGGCTGCACTGCAAACTGCACAACTTGCTAAACGAGAGCACCTAGGTGGTGCATAGTAGTGGTATGCTTCTTTTTTTTTTTTGTAACGCAAAGGACAATAGCTCTACCATTCCATTCAAAAAGAGAAAATTATATAATAGAGAGAGAGAAAGGGGGATACAGGAGAGAAAGAGGAGGATACAGAGAGGAGAGGAAAAACAAACGCTATCCGACCCTACCAAGTAGTAGGTCACACAACTAACCACCACTCAACCCAACTCGTTGGCGTTACCACCACCGACCTCTACCGTTGTTCGGGACGCACGGCCAAAACGCCAGTCGTCATCACTACCAACCGCATTGTTGTGCACGCAAAGCTCGGCCTAGTCAACGGCTGTCATCGCTGCCCGGGATGCTCAGCCAAGGCGCTAGAAGAAGAAGAAGGACGTCAGTTGTCACTGTCGTGCGAGATGCTCGACCGCGACGTCGGCCGCACCGTTGCCGATCGCGCTGCAAGGCACACGATGTACAGTAAGGATGTTAGCTGACACCACCGCGCGAGATGCTTGGTCGAGACACCAGCTGCCACCGCCCCGCAGGAAGCTCCATCGATGCACGGTCGAGACGCCAGCTGTCACCGCCGTGTGGGATGTATGGCCAAGAGCCACCACCGCCGCATGGGATGCACGACCGAGAAGCCAACCGCCACTACCACACGGGATGCATAGCCGAGACGTTAGCCGCAACCGCCGTGCAGGGTGCACGACGCCAGCCACCACCACCATGTGGGATACTTGGCTGAGAGACGTCTGCCACCGCCGCGCGGGATGCTCAGCCGAGAGCAGACTGTACTGTGCAAAAAAACCAAGCCAGATCTGCCGCCATAGGGCCGGATCCGTCACCGGGCCCGAGCTCTCCAGCCTTGGCCACCCCTTGGCCTCCATCCGAGAACTCGCTCGAGCATTGGTTGGACGGATCCAAGGGCCTTCCGCTATCCCAGAATCCACCACCGCTGTGCCGGCATCCCTAACCTGAGCACACCCCACGAATGGGTGGCTAGATCCGAGGTCCTCCATGTTGTCTTAGCCGCCATCATTGCCGTGTCGGCCAGCCCATGTCAAGGCGCCAGCGAGGGCGCCCTAAGTTTGGGGTGGCTAGAGCTGATGACCAACACGCCATCCAGACTGCTGCCGCCATCAGATCAACTCTGCAATGCCAGATCTAGGTGGTGGAGAAAGAGAAATGAGAAGGGGGAGAAAGAAGAAGGAAGAAGAGGCAGCAGGTGGCAACCGCCGCCGCCGCCGCATGCCGGACATCCTCCGATGGCGCGTCCTCCATGAGCACCGGCATGGTGCCCACGCCAGATCTGGGTGGTAGGGAAGAGAAACAAGAAGGGGAGGGAAAAAGAAGAAGAAAAAAGAGGGGGGCTGGCGGCAGCTGCCACCACTGTCGCACGCTGGACATCCTCCGGCGGTGTGGCCTCCACGAGCACGACGCCCCGCCGACACACCTCAGAGCCACCCCAAAAGCCAACCATCGGTCACGAGAAGGAATAGAAAGGGAGAAGAGGAAGGGGAAGGAGGCCACCGCCACCGCCACCACACCAGCGATGACGGCGGCGGAGGGGGACGCCGTTGGTGGGGGGTTGTTGGTGGTAGGTTGGGTCGTCCCCTGAGTCACCCTAGGGAGCGGTTTAGGGGGTCACCGGGCTGGTTCCAATCCGTTTCTAGAGTAGTGGTATGTTTATATGCTTAATTAGTAATCTCTGCTGCCTAAATGGCAGACTATGACAGCAACTTTCATGTCAACCTTGCTTTGGTTTAAAGAAACAGTTACATTAAACGTAGCCCCATTTTGTTTTCACTTTCATGGGGATTGTGAAGCGCGCATACCATTACCATCGGTATCAGTTAACTAATTGTGAGCTTGGAGTCCATAATTGGTGTCCCTCGGGCACACCCAACAGTGTTTAGCCATCCCGTTTGTTCTGCCAAGCAAAAGGCTTATCCCTTCGTATGCTTCCAAGTGTTTCTTCACCACAAATGACTTGTCAAGGAGAAAGTGTCTAGAGCTGAACAGATCAACAAAACCTCCAACTGTTTGTTCCTTATCAGCAAGAACATTGCAAAGGCAGCATCTTGAGGTTCTCAGCTCTAGAGCTCTAATTCCTATATTGGTTCTCTGCATTTCTTGTTAAAATTGTTACTGACTTTCAGCTTCAAATCTTGGTCTCACTCTTTGATGCTTCAGTATATGGAGCCCACAGATTCCTCATAGCAGCCTGCTTTTGTTTCAGCTGCCATCTCTTCTGGCAACCTCATCCTGATCCCTGCGTGTATTAATGTACTTCAAGTTGGAGCAAGCTTATCCGAGCTTGCACTTTGCATGCAGGAATGCTCAGTTGCTCACTGCTGCCGTCTTCATTTCTTGGTGCCGATCTCTGTGCAGGTCTGGTCAGAGTCAATGCACCATAACCCAAGCCAAACTGTTAGCGTCAGGGCACAGCTAAGGAGCTTTACCATGTCAGGTTTAGCATATCCTGCTAGGGCAAAAGCTGAACTTAGGACAGCGCAGCATTCCGTCCTCTGACCCTTAACGCTACGTTACTGTCAAAGAACTGCTGCTAGTAAGTTTTAAAATAAAGGGTAAAAGGGAGAAAGAAAGAAAAGTTCAGCTCTGCTCCTTGAATTCTTTTGAGCACTTCGAAGTAACTTTTGGACTGCTTGAGTTATCCATTCACTATTGATAGCTACATAAAACCATGCCTTTTAGTTTGAAGATAAAACCATGCTTCTGAAATACTCGACAAATATCTGCGGCCAGAAGTACTATACAAAATTTCTCTTTGATCCTGTAGTAATTAAGCTGCAGATTAACCAAAAAAAACATAATGTGAAACTTTTGAAGCACAAATTTTCTCTTTGATCCTTTAATTCTTTTGAGCACTTCGAAGGAATTTTTGAACTACTGGTACAGTTATCCATTCCCTATTGACATTTAGATAAAGAGAAAATTGATGATTTGTTCTAAAGTTAACGTGTAATTGACAATTTGCCCTCCAACATATTAGCATTAATTATATATCCCAAAGTTGAGTGCACAATTGATTATATGTCCTTTTTGAGTTTTTAAGCAAAATTTGTTAGACAATCTATAAGAAAAGACCTTTCTACCTCTCTTCTTCAACACTCCTATCTAGATTTTTTCCTCTTTTAGAATGGACAGTTTCTCCATTAATTAATTCTTGTTACGAGAGATATATTGACCCATCATCATCTTTTCAAAATTTTATATTAAATTGTAATACCGATTAAACATAAATTAAGAACTATTAGATGTTAGTAATCCGTATCCATGTACGTGTATAATCTTTCGTTTCGTAATTAAGAAAGTTAATTCACTCAGTTAATTAGTAGCACATATGTATGTGTGTTATACATGCTAATATATATACACGATTAATTAATTGCATGCTAGAGTAAACTAGTGTGGCCTGAGATAGAAGTGCAGAGGGGTAGGATGATCATTTCTCATGGGTTGGATGGGAAAATTTGAGGGGGAAAAAAACTAAAAAAGGGACAAAAGATCAATTCCACATCAATTTTGGGTATATAATGTTAATATGTTGGAGGGCAAATTAGCAATTGCACCTCAACTTTGGGGCATATAATCAATTTAACCATATTTCTGAAATACTATACAGATTCTCATTGACTATATGTTAATTAAGATGCAGATTGACAAAAAAAAAAGTACAACACAATGTGAGGTTCAGAATTGCCAAGGTGAGACATCCAAGCACAGCAGCTATTCATGATACTTGTGTTTTATCTCATTCTTTTTACATAGTTATCAAGTGATTCATCTCGAATTTAACCATGGCAAATGTTACAAAATTGCTCCGATGAATATCGGAGCTGTTCCAATAAACGCTCACATTCTTCCTCTCATGCATCAAGCTGATCAGCTCATTTTATTCTAGTAGCATGGAACCTGAGCAATGCTAATACATTGGTTACTGGTACTAACTCTAATATCTAACATATAGTCATTCGTTAAGGAAGAGTAAAGCTAGCTAGGCTGTCGCATCCCTTCACATCACACTGCAAGAATTGGCGTTCTCATCATTGAACATGTCACCGTAGGCGTCCCGTGGCGGCGAGAAGACGCTCCTCTGTGGTGGTGCTCCATAATAGTAGTCATCCGTCGAAGAATTTTGATAACGATACGGCGATGGCTGAGGATAGTAGTAAGGCTCATAGGGAGATGACCGATTGTAGTAAGAGGGAGAGTACTCATCAATGTAGCCTTGCGATGGCCCAGGCCTCGCTATGGGCGCCGGCATTGGCATTGACGTCGGCGTCGGCGCGGCGGCGTAGTAGGCTGCGCTCGTCGTCGGACGCGCCACATGGTAGCTCCTGACATGCACCGGCTGCGGTGCTGGGACGCGATTCACGTAGCTGCCTCGGTCGTATTCCACTCTCACCTTGGCGTCGATCGGCTTCTCCTCTTGGTGTTGCTTCGCTTTCCCTTTCGCTTCTGTGCTGGATTGCTGCCCTGCCGCCGGCTTGGCCTCGTCGCCGGCATTGCCATCTGCGCTGGCCTTGGCACTGGAGGTCTCCTTGCTTTCTTGAGCCAGCTTTGGGGTCTCGTCGGCGGTCTTCTTTGGCTCCTGGGGAGGCTGAGCATTGCTTGGCTCTGCGGCGGCGCTGGCCTCGGCGTTGTCGGGACCGGGATTCGCGGCAGGTTCATTCGGCTTGCTGGGCTCATCACTCTGGTTCTTGGTCTCTTGGCTTTGGCTCTCTGCAGGTTGCTGCTGCTTCGGCTCCTCAGGCCATGGCTCAGCCTGCTTGCCAGACTTGCGCAACTTTGCAACGAGCATGTTGGCGTCGATCCTTCTTGAGACAGTGACCATGACCTTATTGCTCCGGGCATCGATGTCGCATCTGTACACGCCTTCAAGATCAAATGAACACAGAATTTAGGTCAGTATTGTTATGTTTAATCCTCGATTTGAGCTATTTGTTCATTCTATTTCACTATGTATTTGTGTCTGTGATTGTGCCGGAATTTTTTCCCCTCTGTTACGTCATGATTGCGCAATGCAAACTGACCTAGCTATCAGGGTACATGAATACAGGATTTCAATTCAAGGCGCAATTTGTTTCCAACATGAGAATTTCAAACGGCCTTTAAAACTTCACAATTAACTACAACGTAGTAAAGGACTCTATGCATGCATGTAGATAGGCATACCATCAACATGTAGGAGCACTTTCTTCACCTTCTTCTTGCATCCTTCACAATGAATGGACACCCTCAGCACAAGAACCTAGATCAGGACAAGCAGATTAACTATAAGCACACTTACATGGCCTTCTAGCACAAGAAAGAGCAAAAGCATGCAAATTGAACATTACAAAATGTGCTGCCATGGATCATAGAGAAATTTAAAGAAAAGATCAGTGAGCCACTTAAAGTCCTGAAGAACACAGAACTACCAGTCACTGGAAACAAAGTTATGAGCTGAAGAACTGCTACACATACAAATTACAGAAAACAAAGCCAAGAGAATGGATATCAGTACCTGGCACTCTATAGGTTCTGAGGCCATGAGAGCAAGTGAAGGGATTTGCAGGAGAGAGGGGAAAGTGAGGGAGGCTTGTACTGTGAGGGAGGGTCCAGGAGATTTTATACCCTTCACTAGTTTAACAAGTGAAAAGAATAACAGCAGCTACTGTGGAGAGTAGTGGGGGTTTCGTTTGGACAAAATTTAGTTTTGGTTTGTGACTTGGGGAGGCGCCTTTACAAGTGGACAAAACACACCCTTTCAGGCTTTCCCTTTGTGCGTTTGAAGGTTGGTAAGAACTAAACTCTAGTTCGTTTCTCTTCTTTCAGAGCCTTCATGAGCTGTATGCATGACTCAGATTTTGATGGAATCTTAAATCTACTTTTAGTTTTAGAGGACGAGTTACACTTCGCTATGTAAGAGATTTTTTTTGGTTATTGTTACAATCTTTTTCGTTTCATAAGAGGATTTACATAGATATACGCTGTATGGATTTATGAAATCTTCATGTAAATCTACTATATTTCTAGGGTTTTTTTAAGACACAGCCAAACTATTGTGGAATATTTATTTTGCTTGATCCAATGGTGTAAAGAACTTTTACTCCTTAGTGCACCATAGAAATACTAATAATTCTAATTCTGAGAAAGATCAATCATCAAGGAATGTTTGCAAAGACGATATTTTTTAGATATTTGCTCATGAGAGGAAAGAAGAGTCATGTTTAGACAAGTTTACATGCATTATTTTTTCACGGCAGTGAGTTAGTTTGAATTCCAATGAGCTAAAACCTTATTGTATGTTATCTCTTGTCCGTGTGCTCTTCAAGAATTATAACAAAAGATGTGTCCCTATCCCTCTGCCCTTGAATAACGTACCTTTCTCGTTCACTGTCGTCAAATTTTCAGTACCCGAACAAACAATAGTGAAGACAAGTCCATGAAGGAGACGGCACAAGATTACAACGCGGGAGGAGAAGTCAAGTTTAATATAATGGCATTCCTCTCATGAAGATGGAGTCTTGCTGGTAAGATTCTTTTCCCTTCCAATGAGTGTTCTGGTGTTAGTGGTTGGCAACAACCCTTATCATGCCAAATGCGAGAGAGATTGGCCGCTGCTTTCGTTATCGTTTCCCCGGCCGTGCAAAGGAAGACTTGTGTTTTGTCACAAAGTTGAAAGGCAGCATGTAATACGCCTTTTCTTGCATGGAGGAGCAGAAGGAAGCATCTATCGGAGCCTTGCCTTTTGACAATGCTTAGTTGTCCCAGTGCTGGGGGAGTTTATTTATGCCTCGCTTTTAGTACATGATGAAACGCAAATTGCTAATGTCTGTCCATTTTTGCGAAAGGTGAAGTGTGGATTCATCTGGAATCCATCTTGTGAAGCAAAGAGCAACAATATGTAAAAAAAAGGATAGCAAATTTGATGCACTTTGTTTTTGGCTTCTCTGCAGGAAAACATGTCATTCTTGGAAGGTCATCCTGTGTTTGCTTAGCATTGGAAGGGAGGGTTGAATCATTTTTACATTATATCGTGGCAGAGGTGCATGCTGACAGCTGATGAGCAAGAACACGAAGAGTAAAACATCAGCGGCGAAAGTGCAACACGAGAAATCTGCACAATTTTTTTTTTGACATGGTACAACTCGGACGCACATAATAACACAACTCATACTACACGCACACTACACGCCACACTCACACACACGTGCGCGTCCAGTACACACGCAGAACCAGATTAGAGATCCGAAACCTCCTTACACGGACACGCGTAGTCCCACTGAAAACGCACGCTGCGTCCTGGGATATAATCCTGAGTGTACCAGCCCGAGATTACGTCCTAGAAAAACGAGACGCCGCGAGCCGTCACGAGGGATCGAACTCGTGACGGGCAAGTCGCCACTATGAGCCTTGCCCACCAAGCTACGCTCGGTCCTCGAAATCTGCACATTTTGATGGTAGGAGATTGCGACGCCCTAACCATTCTGCAGGTTTCTACTGTTTCTCGTCTCATTCAAGAAAAGAAAAAGGAGGTTTTGACCCATCGGGCTTTTTGACACCGTCAATTCCAGAAGATATTAGATTAGTCTGGTCATGTTCAGGTACACGATTTTTCCGTCAGACACCTGAGTTGATCACTGTTCCATCTATTATTAACTGTCTGTCGTCGGTCTGAACCGGACAACCTAAAAAGGAGCAGCCCCCACGGTACTCAAGCTCCACACCAAGGGAAGATGGTCCTAGAGACTTAGGGGCTGTTTGATTGCTTTACTAAGCCAGCCACAACTAACTTTAGCCATGCCACAAGTACCTAGGCAGCTATTTGCTTCATTACTAACATGTGGCACGCCGCAGCAAGTTAGGCAGGCTAAGGCAGCTCACTACACATTTTTGCGCCACAGTCTGTGGCGAACAAATCGAGCGCCACATAATCTCGCCACAACCTGCATGCCCCTAATTGATTAATTAATTATTTGATTAGCTCACTAATTGCTTAATTGATCTCGCCACAACCTTCGCGGCCTAAACTTCACTGGACAAATCGATTTATTAACATGATTAGTTCACTAATTGCTTAATTAATGATTTGATTTGTTAAATTTCAAGATTAATTCGTGGGAAAAAGACTGCCACAGTAACTGGGCAATTTTTTTTTTAACTTCCGCAACCAAACACTTGCCCAAGTTTTTGCCTAGCCTAACATTAGGTGTGGCTACAAACCAAACACCACTTAACTTTAGTCAAGTTAGCCGAGTTAGCCATGCCACAAACTACGAAACTTAGGCTAGGCAACCTTAGTCGCAAACCAAACAGGCCCTTAACTCAAGAGAAACACACACGCACTTTAAGACTTTTGTTTTTCTTTGGATTTCTCGTATGTTTTCATTCATTTGAGTCTTGTATTTATACAAGGAGATTACAATCCGGTTCAGACGAGAGTGCCCTCAAGCATCGCTGGCTCAAGCTATAAAGTAAGGATGACAGGGTCTTTGCCCTAGTAATGACCTTGGTGCTCTTTCTTTTTCGCTCCCCTGGAGGCTATTATGGGGCTTCCCCCCAGCTAGGAGGTACCGATTTCTAAAATGCCCTACAACCGACTATCTAAACTAGGGTCACTGAGATCATTACAACTTCTACGGGCGGTTACAGCTTGTCCCTTGGCTTGGAAGGTAATGATGCTTTTCCTGACACACTTTCTCCTCGTCTGATACGGGTTGTCCCCCGGGAGGTCGAGTAGCGCTTAAGGAACTTGGCCCTTCTTCCGAAAGTGTTTCTCTCCGCAAGGCATGCTCCTCTGCAGGCCGACACCGCCTCTTTGCTCCATCCTGAACTTCTTGCTCCGGAGCGGCCCCTTTGCTGAGTGCCTTCAAGCGAAAGGCCTGCGAGACTCCAGCTTAGCTTCGCTTCCCCTGGCTAGGAGCTCCATCCGAAGCGGTCCTCTTGTGGGGCACCTCCGAGCGAAGGACCTGTGAGGCTCCGGCTTGGCTCCGCTTCCTCCGGCTAGCGCTCTGTTCGAAGCGAACCCCTCGCGGAGTGCCTCCGAGCGAAGGACTTGCGAGGCTCCGGTTTGGCGACCTTATGCCGCAGGGGTTGGGTGTTGCATCTCTACAACACTGTCCTTTATGGTGATCACTGTTCATTGCAACTTAACGTAAGTGCTGTCATTTCTGCACTTTCCCTGCCTGTTAGTTCTATCCTCTGATAGGCTATGAACAAATACCAGTATCTTGCAAAGCACTTGATTTCCCACACAAAATCACACTGCACGTCATGATGTACCCTCTTCTTTCTTTTCTGAAGGATCTTTTCCTGTCAAGAACGCCGGGAAACCTCCAAGAAAGAGACGGGATGAGCAGGCGAGCAAGAAGCCAGTATCTGAGCCATTTGTACGTGACCGTCCCTTTCCCAATTTTCTTCCTCCCATCACACCAACAAAAGAGCCTGCTCTGCCTCTCTTGCCCCCTAAACCCTAATGATCTAGAGAGAGAGAGAGAGAGAGAGAGCAAGCAAGAGCTGCTCTGCCATGAAAGCTGAAGGAGTGCCAGAAAAGCAAGAGTGTGGATGCAATGGAAAAAAAATCAGAGAGAGATGAAGGTCTCAACTGTAGCTAGCTTCTGGTTTCTCCCTCTTTTGTGCTTTTCAGAGGCGGTTTACGTCGTCTTTAGTTGTTGTCTGAGAGGAGTGAGGAATCAGGAATATGGCGTCGCCGGCGATGGGCACTCACACAAAGATGAGAAAATGACTGGCTCGGCAGAAAGAAGGAACAGCAGGCAAGACAGCTAGACAAGGCAGGCAGTGGAAGAAAAATCGAACACAACAATTAGATTTTTTTTTTCCCCATTTGGTTGCAAACAAGAGCCTGGTGCCTAGTGCCTACCACTAAATTGAGATCTTCACTTAAAGAAACTCGCCACTAACAATTGTTTGTGCATAAATTTTTTTTCTAATTCAACTTTTTTTTTGGGGGGTCTACGGTAGGTTAATACTGTCAGGTATGACGACCATAAGTGTAAGTCGTCTTTAAAAAATTGAAGTGCTGGTGAGAAGAGAGCTCCTTCCGCTGGAACTGCTCGATGATTTCCATTCTATTGGGCCAACAAATTGAAAAGCCCACCAGTTGTGCAGTGCGTTTAAGCCCAAGGAACGACACCATCTCTTCACCTTTTTTTTTTGGTTCTCTCTTTACTTCTTTCGGCCTTGTCAACTTTTGCTGCGTTTACTTTTCACAGAACTCGCATAGCAATCTAATCGTATATAGCCAGGCCCGTTTGATTGAGCACTTAACTTACCCACAAATACAATATTTTGTCACATCTTAAATTTAAAAAGAAAAGATGACAAAAATGTGGCATACATTGGGTTCCAACCAAACATACAAAGGGTATAGATGCTGCTAAGTAGGGATAAAAACGGATGGGATACAAACCCATATCGGCATCGGCCATACCAAATGTGTATCCATATATTTTTTAAAAACCGAAGACAAAGATTTGCATGATTATATTTAGGAGCGCCGTATATGCTAGATACTAATGCGAATGCAGATAAAATCAGTTACGAATACGGATCAAATACATTTTTTTCTTGGATAATACAAACTAGAAAACAATCATCCAACTACAACATGCAGCTATCACTTATCACTCATCATTCATCAACTTTGTGGATTCATAGTCACGACAGTAAATAAGTATAACATAACTACCCAACAAAGGAAAAGAGATAAATAAAATCGCCATCCGAGTTAATTGCATTAAACGGCTAGAAATTATTCGTACCATTTACGTCCTAATGGTACGTACGTCATAAGAGCATCTGTAGCAGAAACCCTATAGTAGTATAGAAATAGAGTTTTAGAGATAGAGTTTCTGGTGGAGGGAAGAAATCTTTTAGGGTGTAGTGTAAAGTGTGAAGGAATTTTAGAGTAATTGAGAGAGAAAATAGAGTAGAAGAGAGAGAAAATACGAATAAAGTTTCTGGTGTGGATGCTCTAAGCCAGCAAGAATTACGAGCTAGTCCAGCTCGCGTCTCTACGACCTATCTATCAGCTGACCTCCAAGAGCTGGCGATTGGCTTGGCTGAAACGAACAAATGTGCATGCCGGCCGGAATCATCGTGTGGATGGCTGAGATTGATGAACAGCATGCCGAGGAAGAAGGAGAAAAATAGAGGCGCATATGCATATGCATATATATGAGATTAATATAGTACTCGCAGCGTCTCGGCTTTATGGATGGCGCTGGCGCCTGCTGCCTGCTTCCTGGAAGATTATAATTGATTCCGGTACCTGATAGAGTGAGAGCCACCCACAAGTGTATGGCATAAATTATCATTTGACAAAATTTCAGATCCAAATCCAATATACATATGGACAAAAAGTGACAAATTTACTATGGATTATATATACCAGCTTTATCTTTTCCATTATTTATTTTGTGTTTTCTTTTCAGCAGATTTTGACTCCCCTCCACACCCTCCCCGGCCCCTCCTCAATGTGTAAGCTAGATTGTGTGACTCGTGTCATACCCTATCTATGTTTTTTTTTTAAAAAAAAAAAACATGTTCATGCTTACTTGGACCGCTTTTCAACCCAGGGGCAGAGCTTGTTTGGACTAGCTGCCCAACAATTATGCAACTCTATAGGATGGCTAGTAGTATTTGGGATATTTTATCAATTAATCACTACAATGATCATCTCTTGATATATTAATTTATGCATCAATGTTTGCTGATCCCCTCTAATATCTAGCTCAAGTTCAATGGAAGCACCGTAGAACCAAATTTGTTGGAAGAACGCAAAATGTACGTGTAATAATAATAATATGTTAAATAAAAGAAAAGAACAAAAAGAAGACACAAAGGACCATATATCGATCGGAGATAGATGGGAGAAATTTCCTTGTATTTCTTTGCCTTTCAAGTATAAAGACACGGTGCTTTTACTTACATGAATCGATGAACTGTGGAAGCACTAGCTACATCGGTTTTAGATTGTTGTTAAAAAGAATCACAACATTGTATTGTAGCTGGAGCCAATCTAGTTTGTCTGTTTTTCCATCTGATGGTTAAGATATATCAAGTGCATCATTCTCTACCTATATACCAAAGACAAAGGATATGTTTACGAAGAGGGTTGGGTTACGACTCAGACGTCCAATCCGATCATACGCTTTTTCGAAGCATGAGCACTAAACTACAAGAACAAATTTCAAGTACCACTGAAACATTTTGTGTTAACGTGTGATACATTGTTTCACACATTTATGAAGAATGCTAATTCAGCAGTTATTTAGAGATGTTTCAATCCAAACGAGCGATGTTTCATACGAGAAACGAGCAATGAAATATAGGAAAAGTGTCGATGAAACATAGAAGAAGTTCTGATGAAACATGGACAAAGTACTGGTGAAAAATTATTGGAACATGGTTAGAATATCAATGAAACTTAGATGAAGTATTGATGAAACATCGTCAAAGCAATGTTCCCAAAGATATTTCATCTCATACAAATAAATATTTTACAAGAACAAACATCATGTTTTATAAGAGCAAACACCATATTTCGATATAGCAAAACCAATATTTCACAAGTAAGTAAAGTGTTTCACATATAGGGTGTTTCACCTGGCAAAACTACGCAGCAGCAAAGCAAGCAGTCGGGCTCGATAGAAGATCTATTAATAAGGATTTAAGGATGAGTATTTAACAGCTTAAGTAGTCCTAAGCTGCTATATATACTCCACATTCTGTAATTCAAGAGAAGGGCACTCCACTTAGCAACTTTTCTTGGCATCGCATAATACACACCATTGTAATATCATTTTTGAAATAAGTGAATATACTGGATATAGTATTGTTATTCTCATCAAGAAAGGCCAAAGCCAGGATAATTCTCGCTATCCCTTACATCGGGTCATCCCATCATAATCGGGGAAACTCAACTTCGTGTCTAAAGAGGCCTTTTGATTCCTCGTTCAAAATCATAAGCTTGATGGGGTCTTGTCACAATCATGGACAATTAATTGTAACCTCTTTTTTTTTAGTACTTTGAGAATTCTAACGCAACCTCTGTCTTCCTCCCTCTTCATTTTTTAATGTATTCAGTTAGGGTGTGTTTGGTTGAGTGGATGAGTGTGGATGGGACTATCCCATCCAGTTTTTGGGCCTGTTTGGTTTGGGGACAAGGGTGGATGGAACCATCCTAGGAGAGGAATATTCGCCTTAGATCCTAGATGGAGGGATACGCAAAAAAAGCCCGTACCAAGCCATCCAACTTTTCTCCCGTGCGCACAGCCCCGCGCCTCCTCCCCTGCTGCTCCCCTCCAGATCCAACTTCTCCCGTGCTCACCCGCCGGCCGCTGGTCGTCCCCTCTCGCCGTCGGTCTCGCCGCCGAAATACACCGGTGAGTTCCCCTCGTCCCTCCCCCTCTCCTCCACCTCCGGCTCCTTCCTCCTCTCCCTGCGCTCCTCTCCCCTCTCCTCCCAGCGGCGGCTTGCCGTGGCGACGCCCTCCGCCGCCGGCTCCTTCCTCCTCTCTCGGTGCTCCTCTCCCCTCTCCTCCCAGCTGCGGCTCGCCGTGGCGGCGCCCTCCACCGCCGGCCCCTTCCTCCTCTCCCGGCGTGAGGCCAACCCTCTCTTCCTAGCAGCGGCTCGCCGTGGCGGCGCCCTCCACCGCCGGCTCCTTCCTCCTGGCCAAGCTCGGCATCGCAAGGCCTCCTCTCCCGGAGTAAGGCCAAGCTCGGCGTTGCAAGGCCAAGCTTCCAAGCTTCCGTAGGCTCTCCATTTCTTTTTCAATTTTCAGTTAAGCAGTTTGTAGTCACCCAAAAACAGGGCAAAAAGTTTGTATGCAGATGGCACATATCCTTGGCAAAGCCTGCATAAGGTCTTTCTTATTTGTGACATCTTTGAGGAGCAGGAAATAATCGGTGAATCACCTAGCAAAAATGTGCCATGTGTTTTTAGTGTCCATGGTTGGCTAGCAAAGAACATGTAAGTAAATCATTTTAGACAATAGGGTTGTTTATGGTGAATGAAAATACAACTACGAGTTCCTGAGCATAATCTAGTGGTGATACTTCTGTCCTTTGATTATGGTCCATGCCCTGCAAATTTATTGATCCCTAATGAATGATTGATATCACAGTTATGAGCATCACTATTTACAAAGGAATCATGAGTTCATGGTTAGTTTCCAATGGGAGGTTTTACATTCCTGTACCTGTCTTACACCATTTGGTGCTTAAATTATGCGTGTTACATCACTATAGTCTATATAATTTGTCAATTGGAATTATCCAAACAGGTTCAAAATGCAGAAACGACATCAGAGAGGCTCGTTGCTCACCTATAGAGCTGTTCCATTAGAACTATTAATTGTCAGTTCTCTCTGCATCCCAACAGGCATAGGAGTACTCATAATCTCATGGAGTACCTTTTCTTCCATCTATGTGTGGTGTTGTATCTTCAATTATTCACTGTGCAAAATTATTCACCATTTTGTTTTGATTATACAATTTGATCTAGTTAGTATGAACCCATGATTATACAATTTAGTTCTGATTATACCATTTTGTTCTGATTGCTAACCATCTTAGGACATGGAGAAGGAAGTATACAAAAATTAACCAACTTAGGAAGTTGAGTGCTGCCCTTTGGGATGAAGAAAAGTTTATTATTTCTCTTGATCATGAGCATTACACATCCTATATTCAGGTAAGATTGTAGCAACTTTTCATGTTCATAGCACTTATAATTGGTATACTCAATGTCCATACTTGTATACTCATTGCTAGGATCACAAAGGTGATGATGAATTTTTAAACAAACCTCTTGAGCACTATGGAGAGATGCTTACAATCTTTGGTAATAGTGTGGCTACGGGAAAATTTGCAAAAGGATCAAATGAGGCTCTAGGTGTTAATGAAAAGGATGATAATGAAGGCCAAGATGAGGATCACACTACTGCTGCAGCCACTAATGATGATAATGTGGCAACTTCTTCGGTCACTAGAACAAACAAGAGAGCCAAGATTACCGTAGGTAACGATGATGGGTTGGTTAGAGCAATTAAAGAAACTAGTGAAAGGCTTGCCATTTCTATAGAGAAGGCTGCTATTGCTGACAAGAGTTTGCCACCTGATTTGTTTGACAATGTGCAGAGCATTCCAGGTTTTGATGACATGCACAAGTCTTACTACTATGCTTATTTGGTTGAGAATCCTCACATTGGAAGAGCTTTCAACAATTTGCCTTTTACTTACAAGTTAAATTGGTTGGCAAAGTTCGTTAGCGATAAGTTTTCTGGATGAGTGCTTGTATGTGTTTTACAAGCTATGAGAAATGAATACTTTTTTGCTTGTATCCATAAAACAATGTACTCTGTGTTCTCTATGGATTATGCTTGTACGCTATAAACAATTGCCATCTTTTGATTATATATGGATTTGCTCGTATTTGCAATTGTTGGATTTGTTGTCAAGTTTATATGTGTCAAATTAATATATATGTGTGTATGGATTGCTCATATTCAATCATTTATAGAGGTAACCTCACCAAAATGTGCAAGTTGTCACCATATCCTGTCTATATATCCTTGTCCAGCCAACCAAACAAAAACCTGAATCATCCTATCCAGCACTCATCCAGCCTACCAAACAAAAAATAGGCTCATCCCATCCACCTAACCAAACAGGCTGCTCGGATAGTCCCATCCCGGAAACATATGGATGGGAAGGTCCAATCACCCTTGTCCTCAAACCAAACGCACCCTTAGTATTTAATATCAAAAATCATGTTTTTTCCTTTGGTATAATCAGATAACATGTTTGAACAATTATTATGGACACCAATCCTACTAGATTTAACAATTATGTGTCGATCTTTCTTATTCATGCGTTTTTAGAATCATGGGCATCGAGAAACTAGCCAAGTGTTAATTAATCGCACGTTTTGAGGCAGACGAATTATATATTTAACAATATATATTTCGATTTAGTAGGAGTATATATGCATAGTGTGTACCTGTGCCCCTATAAGAAGCTTCGAGAGATCCTGTCCTCCATTTACTAATGGGAAAACATATATAGCAAAGCGCCATCGATCGATCGTACAGTGTCTGGTGCCATTGTTAGCAATGTCGTAAAGTTGTTAAAAAAGCAATTAATGCCTCACAAGCAAACATACGCATCGAGACAAGAGAAGAAGCAAGGCCAGTACACGAGTGAACAAGCTAACCAAACCCTGAAAACTTGCCACCACTGTTCGACCATGCATCGACGAGACGACCAAACCATTCATTCACTGATAGGATGTTTGGTTGGTTGCATCTTGCATATGTAGATATAAAAATAGGTGTTTGGTTGTCTTCTCATCAACTCAGCTTGGCTCCACAGATGCAAAACAATCCTTCCAGTTTGACTCCAGAAAAACGAGAAAATCCACTGTTTCCCAGAGCCAGCACGCATGGTTTTAGGCCCACTTGGCCAGCACTCCAAACTAGCATGCAACAACTAGCAACTGATAGTGCAGTTTGTTGCATCCTTTAAAAAAATTTTAAAAATTCAAACGATATCCAAATTCAATGAGACAAAAAAAAAAGGAACCGTAGTTTCAAGTACACGGTATTGAAAAAATTTCAGAATTTTTTTATTTTTTATTTTTTTTTCAAATTTATTGATTTTATAGTATTTTTTGAATTTTTATTTCTTGTTTTTAAATTTATTTTGTTCCAGTATTTTAAAAATTTTATTTTCACTTTTGAATTTATTTTCTTTGTTTTTAATTTCCCTCTTTTTGAATTTGTCCATCCAACTCCCCTCCGAGTGCAGCCAACCAAAAAACATTTCTGCGCAGTCTATTTAATCTCATACAACCAACCAAACAACATCTCCTTGCATCACCTCAGCCTGGCTCCCACCAGCCTGGCTAAACTCATGCAACCTAGCTGGGCTGAGAAGGTAACCAAACAGCCCATAATAGGTTGTTTGGTTGGTTGCATCTCTAGAGATTTGCATTTGTATATATACGCCAATACGCCACGTACATATACGATATATACGTATATATACGTGATGGAGAGTACGTAGTACATACATACGCACACACATACGATTAATTTGCAGCTAGCTACGTAGGAATTAACAGGCCGGTGCATGGCCGGCTGAGATGGACGGACGGAGGCGATCGATGCATGGCGCGCGGCGGCCAGCCGGGGGATCAGACGTCGATGACGCGGAAGGCGTCGCGGTTCTTGACGACGATGTCGTACATGTGCACGGAGCTGAACTGGCCGAAGTCCTTGGGGAGGGAGATGAGGTCGACGGAGGAGCGCTTGTGGAACTGCAGCATGCCGACGGCGCCGTCGAGGCCGCCGCCGCCGCCGCCGTAGTAGCGCTCCCAGCCGAGCGCGGCGAGCTTGCGCTCGAGCGACGCGTAGGACGCGATGACCTCGCCCGTGGGCGTGTGCAGCAGCGCCTTGCGCCTGATCCCGCTCGCCGCCGCCGCCGCCGCCGCCGAGGGGTTCTCCACCAGCTTCACCACCCCGTTCCGGAACACCCACACGCCGGACATGACGCTGCAAGAGCTAGCTGCTCGATTGTATGTGTGTGTGGTAATATTTACTACTCGATTTTTTGCTGTGTACTTGAGGGAGCGAGCTAGCTGCTGCTGCGATGTAGAAGAGGATGAGCGCGAGGGGCTATAAATAGATAGGGCACGACATGGGATGGACGGTGTACACGCACCGTGGTCCTCTCGGCCGTCAGAATGGAGCTCAAGAGCATCCCATTCCGCGCGCCATGTCTCCGCCTATATAGCTACTGCTCCCCTCACCCTCCCTATATATATGGCGACCTAGCTCTAGCACAGACCGAACATATACTGTTCTCCGTCGATCTCTACGTGCGTGCGTACTCGTGCATATCAAGAACCGCATATAGCTTAGCCATTAAGATACTACTGGTACGTACACACTACGCATGTATACATGTAGGAGTATAGTAACTAGCTATCCATAGCTACTACAGAAATACTCATCTTTCATCCTTGACCTTCATCACTGGTGGATTTATCTAGAACCGTCAGTGATATGACCCGCCCCGCTCCGTCTCGACCAGAAACCCAAAAAAACCGCCAATGATATCGAACCACAAGTGATAGTGAACATATTACTAGTCGTTCTATAAGAAATCGGCCAGTAAAAGTATCATCTGACCACCTAGTAAAAGTATTACTGGCGGTTGTAGAATTGAACCGCTAGTGATAGTGAAAGTATCACTGGCGGTTCTCTAAAAGAATCGTCAGTGAAAGTAATTATCAGAATTTTAGATCTTTTAAATTTTATAACTTTTTCATACGAGTTCAGATGAAAATAAACTTTATATGTAAATTGTAGCTCTCAACGAGATCTAAAACTTTGTAGTTGATATGTTTTCCATTTGAAGTAATATAGTTGCCTAAATAATCATTATAATTTTAAAAAAATATTACTTATTCAAATGAAGTCAAATGAAAACAATCTTTACATGAAAACTGTAGCTTTCGACAAGATATACAACTTTGTAGTTGAAAACTTTTCTATTTAACATCATTTGTATAGTCAAAAAGTTATTAAAAGATTCAGAAAATAAGGCTTAAATGATATACATATCCTATATATGTTAAAAGGTGCTAATGGATGAGATGGTTAGGAGGGCTGGGTTAGAGGCAAGAAATCCTGAGTTTGAATCCTAGTTATGCTTAGTTTAAATTTCGTATGAAAAAAGTACTAAGACTATATACACGTTGATAGATGGTGTAGGGGTGCTATTCGGATCAAAATAATATTTTTTGGTCAAATTTTACTATCCAAAATAGCGTTTTTGAACACCCCCATCTGTGGTGGTTCACTCAAAGAACCACCAATAATACTACTATCACTGATGGTTCTCAATAATCCCATATTATCACTGTCGCTTAATCAGTGACGGTTCGAA
This sequence comes from Olyra latifolia, assembly GCA_036346145.1. NCBI lineage: Eukaryota > Viridiplantae > Streptophyta > Magnoliopsida > Poales > Poaceae > Olyra > Olyra latifolia. The sequence continues at coordinate 2,987,683 of CM070523.1, read as the reverse complement.
AACCGCCAATGATAAGCGTTACGAACCGCTAGTGACGTGGTTTTCTGTAACAGTGCGTGTAGGTGATGTGCGGAAATGCAATCCTCTTGTACAAGCAGCTCGACAAACGTTCGCAACCACCGGATCTTACTATAAGATTCATGCAACGCCTCCACTCCTCCACACGTGTTTTTGCTAAAACGCCCCTAGATTTTCAAAGAAAGTAATCGGGTTCCTTCTTCGTCCTTTGCCCTCCGGCCCAGCCGATTCGGCTCCCCCTCGTGCACGAGGCCCTCCGCGGTGACCACATCAACGCCCACACGAGTTGCCGTACCGCTCATGGACGCTTGGCTCGGCGTGGCGTGGTGGCTCGTGTGGGTGATGTCATGGTCGCCGATGAGAAGGGCGGTGGCTGCACACGCGGAGGGGAGCCAGCTCGATCGGGTTAGAGTGGAGAGGAAGAAGAAGGATCCAAACTTTTTTTCTTAAACAATTTAGGTGCTTTTTTTTTTTGCAAAAATGCATGTGATAGGGAGTACGTGGAGGCAATGCTTGATCTGATGATCGCAAATGTGTTTGAAGATACACTTTTTTAGATAATGGACTTGAACCCGACCTCTATATCAGAGAAGAAGATGTACACACTCTGGAAGTCTTACAAAAGTAGAAACATGTAGAGTGGAAAGTCCGCTTTGAGGTTACTGTGCACGCATGGACCTTTCTATGTACATTCGATGGTTCTTCCAAGGCCAATGTTTTGGTCCAGGGCGTAGATACGTACATGGATGCAATACATGTCATGAAACTCCGGAAATTGAACTGTTCCCTCTGAATTTTATGTTAAAAACGTGCATTCGAAACAGCTAGATTTTGTACGTGTGTCTGTGGATGTAGCAAAAACAACAAGGGGTGCCTAGCTAGCTGATATTCAATTACGAAAATCTGTCAACCTTTATGCAAGGAGCCCCTTGGACTATACAACGATTACTCAATATACATAGAGATTTATGCTGCCCTCTCTCTCCACCAGGTTTGCAATAAAGCCCGGCCACTACCTCCAATTCATCTCCTCGCCTCTCTTTCTTTCTATCCACGGTCCCGTGCTCGGGAGAGAGGAAGAGGAGGAAGTGGAGAGAAGAAGAAAGAGAAAGCAGAGGGGTTTTTTTAAAAAAAATCGCATCAAGATTGATGCACAATGAATGATCTAGATATATAGTGCAATGATTTGCTCGAACAATGGTACGAGTGTACAAGCCGCACTCATTCAATTATCCATGCGTGCACGTACGTGCAGTAGTGCGGTCACTAAGTAGCTCGATATATCCATGGAATCCAATCCTCCATGAAGCTAACTAGGCAGCTACCTATAGCCAGAGTATATATGTAGCCATGGCAGACATGCATACATATGTATACATATGGGGGCATCGATTCGTGGATGGATCGACTGGAACAGGGAGAGCGAGATGCACATTCTCTTCCATCACTCTTCCTCCCTCTCTGTTGTGATCGTATCGATCGGCTTTATATATATATATATATGGGCAATTAGGCGACAAGATAGCTTCACTGATCGCGAACGCTGGCTTAGCTGGCTGTATGTTGCTCGCGAGGAAGGGATTCGATTCCATCGCCCGCCCATTTGCACGGATCCATGCACCATCCATGTACGTACGTTTCGCCATCTCATCTCCATGACTCCATCGACCAATGTATCTGCCTACCTAGCTAGTTGAGTGAGAATATGGCTAATCCTCTCCCTAGCTTGTGTGTTCTGAATGCGTACGTGCACTGCAGAATGCGACGGGCCAGCGAACATGCGTTGCGACAGATTTTAAATAAACGTAGATATAAGTAATGCTGTTGGGTACTCTCTCCGGTTGGACATTGACGTGGTCCCAAAATGCATCTTTGATTACTAATTTCTACTGTGATTTATTTATGAAAACCACTAAAATTATGGTGTGATAGAAGTGTTTTTTGAGACAAATTTATATATGTGATTTTCATGTATCCAATCTAGATCAAAAGCTTTTTATAGATAAAGTTTCGAACTTTGACTTACACGTATTTTAAATGTTATGTTTTTAAATAATGTTAATTAATCTCAGTATTTAATGTTACTATATTTTATTTGAAACCTTGTTTTACTCTTGTGCCAAGGCCTCAACATGCCATGACCGGCCCTGACAACCTCTTAACGCCTACGTTTAGGCACACATGCACCCACATGAATATATACAGTGTACTCCCTTCGTTTCGTAATGATTGTAGTTCTAACTAAATGCACACAAAATAAGAAGATGTGAAAAATGATTTGTTTACCCTCATTTAATGAAGGGCAGTTGAACAGATTAGCTAAATATATGGCTGCATTGATGAAAGATACAAAGGTCATATTGACTCTAAAGTTGCATTGAAATATGAGAATTACAACCATTTTGATAAAAATTTTGGATGCTAAAACTACAACTATTATAAAACAGAGGGAGTATATATCTAGCTCTGGTGCTCAGTAGATCGATCTTCATCTTCATCTGACCGAGGTTGTTCACCATGCATGCAGGTTGCATCATCGACATGTGCTAGCTCGTGAAGACTGGAGAATCTGACTGCTCCGACGTGGCGCCGATCAAAAGAGCTACCGGGCCCTCACTGACAGCTAGCTGTGGCGAGAGTGATTAGGGTTGGTGCGAGTTGTCGCAGTCGAATTTAATCGCGGGCACAGTTCATACATGTAAGTGGCTATTAGTGTGGTCACCGTCGATCGAGATATATCTAGCTCGCTCTAGCACGTGCTGCCTCTTTAAGGCAAATCGACGTACTGCACTAGTGCACTGCACGGCGGGCGTGCGTGCATGCATGCATGCATGCACGCATGTATGGGCATGGGCCGCATCGCCTAGGACGATCGATCGTCAAGACGTCAGATCTCAATTCGCGCCTCGTTTTACAAGGACTCTGCGTGTTCTAATCTTTCATGCATTGATTCTTCTTTAAGAGCAAGAAGATCTTGGTGAGAGACCATATGCAATATAGATCCTGACACAGTTTCTATAGGTCTCGTTTGGCACAGCTTCAGCTCCACCAAAATTGGTGGAGTTGGTAGAGCACCCTATACCTAGCTCCAGAAATTTATAGAGCTGGAGTTATAGGTACATTGAAGATGTTTAGGTAAGTCATCTTATTTTTATTTTAAACTAAAAATATAAAATTAACTTATTTTATTTTAACCTATAAACTTTATATCTAAGGTGGAGCTGAGAGCTGGAGCTGTGCCAAACGGGGCTATACTCCCTGGTCATCGATAAGTGTTGTATTGGATATTGATATATGATCTTTAAAACACACATTTGATCACTAATTACTATTAAAATTTATTTTCTAAACCCACTAAAATTATCATATTGTGAAAGTATTCTTTAAGATGGATCTAAACATATGATTTTTATGTACTCAATCTAAATTGTTTAAAAGATGTTCGTAGATATAATTTTAAAACTTTAACTTGCATATACTTCAAACGATATATATTTGTGACCGGAGGGAGTAGCATATGTGTACACTTGAGAGATGAAAAGAGAGGTCGATACTGCCCACGATCAATTGATCTCGCACAACTTGAGGAGCATTTTTTTAGATAATAGAAAATTATTCCAATCTCTACATCATGGATGTATATGGCCACATACAACCACACCAAATGCAGTTTAAGAATGTCTTACATCAAAAGGAAGCAAAAATATAAATATTCCATTCAAACATCACTAATACGATTATTAAATTTCCGTCCATTTTTGGTGAAGCAAGACATAGCCACCACCCACCACCTTCGGTGAATGACACGCACTTAAAAGCTTAAACAATCATGTATAGCTTGATTTGGTGTATATATAGCGCGGTTTGGTGTGATGCGGGGTGATTAGTTAATAAAGCTCGATCTCTTTTTGAAATACCGGACCAGACGACTAGAGGGGTGAATGGAAGTTTTAAAGAATTTATTTGGACCAGTGCTCCTCGAACTTACCACCCTACTCAAAACCAAAACACCAAACAGCTATGTGTACCCCAAGACTCATAGATAAAACCGTGAAGATATGTGGGAGTTTTAGTCATAATCCTGACTATTTGAATGTTCAAACAAAAGCAATCATGTCCACAAGTGGTCAAGTAAAAGACAAGCAAACCAACAACTAAAGGTGCTTTTGGAAAAGTAAAATAGTATTCCTTCATAAAATTATCCTCCAATCACAGGATGGTTGCTGTCTTTCTAAGCCTCTAAAAATTATGGAAATGTTTCTCCCTATGCATTGATGAGTCACGCAGCAACACGCCGAAAATCAGATCAAAACTCATTGTGAAAAAATCAGAAAAAATCATGAAACAAGGACTGTCTGAAACTCGCGCAGAAAGTTTGGAGCTCGGTATCCACCTCATAGTTCCCAAACAAAGAATCCAGATGACTCCAAATTTTTCATAGGTAGATATGGAAATCACCGACCATCTCTCATAAGAATAAATCAAAAAGCATTTCGGATGATTTTTCTAAAAATCATACACTGACTGCTGCGCAGGAAGAACTAATCTGCCAACATAAACAAAAGTGGAAAGAACTTGATCTCTTGTTTCTCACAGGTTGTTAAGGGCCTCAAATCATATATGCAACCTCAAAACATCATGGATTAGCAGCATGTAGAAGGATGAGAGGCAAATAAACATGTTGTAAATAAAAAAACCAAACAAACTATATCGAAAAGCATGAACTAAACAAGAACGATGCTGTGATATGAGGAGCTAATTTTTATTTCTTGAGAGGGTTTGTTCACAGCCACACCTAGGTGGAAAAAGCTCACAAAAGAGCAGAATACAAGCCACAAAACCTCAGCTCAAGACTTGGTGAAGGCAGCCCCTTCCACCTCTCCTTATATAGGACAACCAGGTGAACCTCCACCCTTGATAGCTTCCTTGGCTTCAAAGTAGCCTCATCAAGGGTTAGGATTCACCCACTCAACTAGACACTTATATGGGTCTAAACCACTCGCACACAGCCCAACATGGGTCAAACATGCTATACATGGGTTTTACACAAAACCCAATCAACCCGATGCAACGGGCCTTCATCTGTCGGACTTGACTGCTCCATTTCCATGCCTTCAGGCCTCCAACCCGATCCGGTACCTTTGAGCCACCTCAAGTCCTTCTCCATGGCGTCCTCATGAGCCCCAAGCATGAGCCCATCCGTCCCGCGACAGCATCACCGTTCTGGACCTCAATCCACCCAATCTAGTCTCAGTATCGTCGCCGACCACGATTGCCTCCAAGCCTGCGCCACAAGGACCAAACCATTTTTCACAAGTAAAAATATTTTCTTACCTTTGTTTCCTATATGTTAGGGCCTGTTCTCCCCAGCTTATCTGTCTCATTTCTCATCTGCTAATTTGACTTATCTCGTAACTTCGAGAATTTTCCGAGGTGGCCTCGAGAGTCGGATGCTCTTGGTTTTAGGATTTATGGAGCTTTTAGACACACCTACGAGATAAAAAAAAGGTTCAAAAGTAATAAAAAAAGTCAAATAAATCAATATAAGCCACGTCTTATCTGACTTATTTCGTGTCTTATCTGACTTATATTGACTTTTTTATTACTTTTTTAATCCATTTTTTTAATCTCGTAGACGTGTCTAAAAGCTCCCTAAATCCTAAAAACCAAGGGCATCTGACTCTCAAGACCACCTCGGAAAATTCTCGAAATTACGAGATAAGTCAAATTAGCATATGAGAAATGAGACAAATAAGCTGGGGAGAACAGGCCCTTAGTCTAATTCATCATGAGCTTAAACATATATGACTACATGCACAAGTTTCCACTCGAACCGAAACCAAAATCTTTCAAACCGGTGCTTCTCCTAGCACAATTGAACAAAGATGGAAATTTTAAAAATACTTTCCTTGCTCAAATGAAAAAAGTCATAATACAAAAAAGATGTGTCTCGAATGTCTCTACAAAATCTGTATATAACATGTTTCCATCCGAGTTTGGAAATACCATCAAAAGTACAAAATACTCTGTCCTAGCACAAATGGACGAACTGGCTCAAATTAATCTCAAAAACAAACTCCTCAACCAAATCAATTCAAGTCACATATACTTATCACAACATGAAGACCTCCACATGGTCTCACACTTTTTATCGTGGAAAAGAAATAATGACCATTGATGAAATAACGTTTTGCTATATATCAATCATATGAAATTGAGTTACAAAAACGTGTTCACCTGAAATTTTACGGTAATAAACCTAAAATTGTAGCCTATTACAGTCATAATAAAATTTAGTTCTGTTTGTTTTTATATATGTAGGTTTAACATATTTTTTATTTTTCCTTCATTTCATGGGATGCACTAAATTAATTTAGTATTTGTCTTAATTAAAATAATTCATTTATTTTTTTGTATTTGTTTATGTATGCTAAGGAGAAAGTGACCAGATAAATGTACCAATCAGCAATGACATTACGATTTACGAGGCTCTAAGAGCTACAATAGTCGCTATGAAATTGACTGGATTTTTACTTTTTACAAAATCTCAGTTGCTAGCTTGTGGTAAAGTCGCTTCAAAAATGACCCGGATAACATATTTCAAAATGCTGTATGTATTAAGAGACTAATCATAATCTTTTGTTTAGTAAATATTTTTTCTGGAAGAAATTGCTATTAGAATTTCAGATGATCGATGTTTGATACTACAAAGATACATACACTACTGCATGACGCTCTTTCACTACTGGCTCGGAACGGCCTTCACTGCTGGTTCTGGCTCCGGCAATGAATAAGCGGCAGTGATGAGGCATCTTATTATTGCCGGTTAGAAAACAGGCAGTGATAGAGCCATATCACTGCTGGCTCATGGCTTGAGCCGGCATTGCTAGAGCCATATCACTGCAGGTTTAAGCCATGAGCCGATAGCAATATGGCTCTGTCACTGCCGATTTTCTAGTCGGCAGTGATGTATGTGGCTGGGTGCTAGAACCGGTAGTGATAAGCCTTATTACCGTCAGTTCTTATGTCCGCTGGTTTTTTCTTGGCAGTGGGACTTAGAAACCGGCGGTAATAAGCTGTCACTACCGTTTCTGAGCGAACCGGCAGTGAAAAGCCGGCACGGAAGGGTTGTTCTGTAATAGTGGTAGTAACCTTGCATAATCCGAATACACTCTGATTTTTTTTTATAAAAAAAAACTGTATGTATTTCAGTGATAGATCCGGAACGGGCTTTTTTTTTTTCTCGCGCAAAGAATAAATCCTCCATCCTCCATGCATACGGAATCTGGAATTTGTTCGACCGGCGCGCAGAAAAGGCTAACAGGAATATCAAAAGTTTTCCTCAACAGAAAAAGATGGAATTAATTCTTAATTCCATCTTCTCGATCGATTACAATATATACTATGGACCGCTACGTTTAATTTGTAAGAGTGAAAAGTGTTAGAATATATGAGCCTAGCCTATAGTATTTGAGAAAAATTTCTGAAAAATCTCAAAGTCTACCATATGGAAAGGGAATTCCATACTTTAGTACCATATTGTTAGTTGAGGTGGAAAGACAACAACATGAATAGTGGAGTGTGCTCCACCCTACCGGCGCATGTGGGTGGGCCCAGTTAACTGTGCGGACGCAACCTCTTTTTGCAGTTTTATTTCTTTTTTACTTTTCGGAAAATTTGGGATCGGCAATATAATGTGCTAGGGATTCGGAAAAATTAGGATCGAAAATATAATGCGCTAGGGTTTTGCCTTCCAATCTGCATTGGTGAACAGGAGTGCAGGTCTCCAAAACTGTCGCCCTTTATTTCTTTTTATTTTTTGGAGGGTTCAGAAAATTTGGGATCAGAAATATAATGCGCTAGGGTTTTGCCTTCCAATCCGCACTTGTGAACAGGAGAGCAAGTCTCTGGAACCCGTTGCCCTTTATCTCTTTTTACTCTTGAGAGGGTTTGGAAAATTTAGGATCAGAAATATAATGCGCTAGGGTTTTGCCTTCCAATCTGCACCGGTGAACAGAAGAGCAGGTCTCCGAAACCCGTCGCCCTTTATTTCTTTTTACTCTTTGGAAAATTTGGGATCAAAAATAGAATGCGCTAAGGTTTCGCCTTCCAATCTACACTGGTGAACACGACAACAGATCTCCGGAACCCGTTGCCCTTAAGATCCTACATCGGAAGAGTGCGAATAGGGTTTTTGGGAAGCGCTTAGTGTGACTGCTCACGATTTGCTTCGTCCTCATTGTCATCGCGATCTTCTTTCACTACATGCGCCAGGGTTTTGCCTTCCAATCTGCACTAGTGAACAGGAGAACAGGTATGTGGAACCCGTCGCACTTAAGGTTCTGCATCGAGAGAATGCGAATAAGGTTTATGGGAAGCGCTCGGCGTGACTGCTCATGATCTGCTTTGTCTTCGTCGTCATCGCGATCTGCTTCCTCTACATCGTCGCTGCGATCTGCTTCATCTACAGCACCGCCGCGACGGGGTATTCTTCATCTCTTCCCGGTTTTGGTTCTTTCGAGGAAGATTGGTACGCGATGCTATTTGTTCTTCCTAGTTTTCTGTTTTCTCTATTTACGAGTATATTAGAGGGACATATGTATATTTCTGTTACATCTCTGTCTACAATATATTCATGTTGCATGATGTTGCTAGTTACTTAGTTTGTGCTCATGATTTATCTTTTTATTAAATTAAACCTGGAAGTGCTGATTTTTCCAACAAAAAGATCATGGGATCCTTATCTCTCGCAAAAAGATCACGGGGTCTTTGAGAGCTTCTTTTGTGGCACTGAAGTTATGGAATTATCGATTGAAATTGAACTTTGGCCGCTTTGAAATCTGAAACCGATAATAGAAGTCGGATTTGATAATGTTTATCTTGTGACTTTGATATTTTCTAAAAAACCGCATTGAAAAATCAAGGCGTTTAAAATGATAATAAAAAAAATTAAGGAAAAAACTGCACATAACATGCTCTAATTACTAATTTGCATACAGTGTGTGGTGTGTACTCGTCGATCAGCTAGTACTCACTACTGGAATCGGCCCAAATCTCGAGGGCCGAAATATTTCTCGTGGGCCACAAATCAGCCCTCGATAATAGCAGCTTAATCTCGAGGGCCATGGCAAAGCACTCGATAACGTGCACCTTTCTCGAGGGCACAAATGCATAGCGAAACGATCATTCAGCTGTGATAAAACAATCCTTCTGCCGATCGATGTCCGGAACCGCAAATTAACACATGGACATGGCAACATTTAAAATAGCAAAGATGATGGCATACATGTTACTAATTAGGGAAATACTTACTAGCGTACGTCGGACACTGATAGGACGAGACGCGACATGCACGACACGTGCGAGATAGTCTCCACCCCTGTACCTATGTGCGTACTATGTCCCACCACCACTCTGTTTTCCAAGTACTTCTCTCATGCTTGCTTTTTTTTCTTCACTCCCGATCTCAATCAGCATCATCTCTTGCTGCTACCTAGAGCGCGCAAGAGCGAGAGGGAGAGGCGGGCTGTTCGCCAGTGTCGCTAGCCGTCGGCTAGCCTATGCAGCTTGCCGCCGACGCGCTACATCTCCTCCTCATCCCCCTTCTCTCTCTATCTCTCTACAAGGGAAGAAGTTGTCTCTCTCTATCTCCCCTCTCTCTAACAAACAACAGAAGAGGGATCCTTAGTGCTTGCCAGTTGCTACTGCTCGCTGGCCACAGCCACGGCTGCCATCGCTCGCCGGCCACCGCAATCGTACGCCTCCCCTCTCCAGCGTATTCACTTTCTTTATCTCTCTTCCTCTTTGTATTCCCTACCTCATCTCTCTCTACCTCTCTTTTTCTAGCAAGCACGACGAGCAAGTGGTGGCCGGATCTGGCGAGCATGGTGTGAGGGCTTGTCGGATCTAGAGAAGAAGAAGGCTAGGAGGTGTACCCCCTATTTTTGCCATGAAACATGAGACATGTACGTATGAAACTTGGGTTTTTACCTGGTGAAACTTTTCTTTTGTTTTCATGAAACTTTATTATTGTGCATCGGGTGATTTTTGAACAACAGTGAAACATGAGGTTTCATCAGTAGTTTAGCCAAGTTTTATTAATACTTATTTAAGTTTTATTGGTCCTTCTTCAATTTTCATCGGCCGGTTTAGCCAAGTTTCATTGCTCCTTCTTCAAGTTTCACTAGTAGTTTAGCCAAGTTTTATTGGCATTCTCAAGTTTTATCAGTAGTTAGCCAAGTTTTATTGGTATTTTTTCAAGTTTTATCAGTAGTATTCCTAGTTTCAGCAATTATTTTGCTAGTTTCATCAGTTTTCGCTCCTGTTTCATATGTATATTGTCAAGTTTTATTAGTAGGTTTTTCAAGTTTCATCAATTATTTTCTAAGTTTTCATACATGACGTCATGCGTCCGATGAGAATCATTCCATCGGACGTCCGATCCGAGGCGCTCGCCTACTAACTAACCGAGCTTATAGGAAGTACAATAATTTTGTAAGATGAAATATGGAGTATTTTTTTTGGCATTTTATTTTTTTAGATCTTTTGGCATTGCAGTTGCTGTACGTACCATGAAGAGCGAATATAAGAGAGTGGATGGAATTTCTAGATGAGGCAAGCTCTGCTAGGAATTTTTTAATATTTTATATTTAAAAATAATTTGAATTAAAAATAATATTTCTTTTTAAAAATAAAACAATATGCGCATGTCGCCACCCCAATGGGCAGGAAATAAAACTCGCCCTTTCAAAATCTCGCCCTTTGAAAGAGGGAGTTTTATTTCCCGCCTATTGGGGTGGCGATCTTTGGCTGGACCCTGCTTCCTCTTTCTAAAATCCAGAATAGAATGAGATACTTTTTAAATCGCCCTTCCAAAGGGCGAAAATTAATCCCGCCCTTTGAAAAGGTGGGATTTGACCTAATTTTGGTGAGAAGGCTACCTCCTTTGAAAGGGCGAGATTTTGTGCTGTTCTCGTAGATCAGTGGGCTCCATCCACCACGATGAGCAGTGCAGAAGGCCGATAGAGGGTGCGGGGGCTCCGTCGATGGTGAGGAGCGAGGAAGAAGGTCCGTGGAGGGTGAGGAAGCTTCGTCGATCGTGATGGAAATCCGAAATGTTCCATGGCAAACGGTGTTCCACCCTGCCAATTTTGACCCCCCAGTGTTGTAGGAAACATTTATGACAATAGAAAAAGTCTAATCGGCCATGTAGTTATCGAAACAATTAGGGAAAAATCTGACCTTCGAAGCATATATTTTCGAACTTAGCGTAATGCCGAATAAGAGGTTGATATAAATGGCAAATGAGTACTAACGTCGGGCATTTAGGGGTTGTAGGAAATTTCTTCGGTAGTGCGTTCACATCAGTATGCGGACATGACGCAAGTGGTGGCATAATAAGGTTGTTTACCATTGATCAGTGAATGGGTTATGGCACTGCCATGAACACCAGGTTGCAGAACACGGAGCAGTGGCCTCCCTATCGCTGTTGTAGTACCCGTGGTAGGCCTCTTGCATTGTAGATCGTTGACGGAGAACTTCAGCGTTTGGTGTAATGATGTAGTGGCATCCACAAAGGCATGTAGGATCTTGGAAAGATCGATTTGGAAGGTACTATTGATCCAGCACCCGCTTGTTATGCCTTGCGCGTCCATGCCTGTGAGGCCTAGGTGTCCACGCATCAGTTTGTTGGACTCTTTGGTGCGTCGAACATCTTGAAGCTTCTAGTCTAGACTGCAAACGGTTGATTCTTGCATGGAGGTATGTAATGTATGTGTATGCTGTAGTCGGACATGGTTCATCCATCCAACAAGTCCAACCGCATGTGACATTCGGGATCTACAGGTTAGGCACTGTATTAGTATGCGAGTATTTTCGACAAAGTAACATACACGGGCATGGACTTACATGGTAATCAGGAGAGTGGTAGAATCTGGGACCAGTGAACCCCTCATGTATATGGTCGAACCACTGGACAACGGTAGGGTTGCCACATTGGCTTCTCGGCCAGTCGTTAATTGAAGCAAAATGATGATCTCTCAACAAAAGAGGGGGTCATTTCTCCAGTCGCCATACTCTATGACTCGCATGTCCTCCTCAGGAAGACAAGCATTTTCTGCTAGCCCATAAGATTCCCACCAAGTATCAGGCATGTAAGGCCTTGATAAGGCGCCCTAGCTCGCCATGAACCTTAGGTGTGTGGACTAGATATTGCATTAGAGGTTCTTTTATAGCCGAACATAGGAGCGGAGCTGTGAGGCTTGGAGGTTCGGATTGTATCGGATGCCCTGAATTTTACAGGGTCGGTATTGACGGCAACAACTGTAGATGTCAGGACTAGGCATGGCACGAAGTCATCGGAGCAGACTAGTGAGGAAACTTTGTCTAGAACGCATTGGATGCCCTGGGTGTGATAGGGACCGTATTGATTTCAACAAGTGAATGACAAGAAACGTTGGTGAACAAAAGGTAAAAAAGTTGCATTCCCATCAAGTTCTAAATACAATGGTTCAACAAAAATACAACTAGGGAGCCTAGTAATCTATGCATCCGCCCTCTTGGGCTGGACCCCTCTAACTGACCCCTCTGGCTGTGGCCTGCGAGGCCGTCGGAGCTGTGTGCTAGGAAAGGTGTAGCGGTCCGGAGGGTGCACATCATGCTGTGGTCGCCCAGGCGTAGTCGGTGTGGAGTACTCCGGCTGCGACGTCTGTGTCGGTGGAGGGGGTGGCCCTATCAGCTGAGAGGCCGCGAGCTCGTCCTGGGAGAGTAGGTAGGAGTCCATGTCGAAGTAGTCGTGGCCCTGCTCCTCCTCTGTGGCAGCATCTGGGCTGTCCCAGTCCGTAAGTACACGACATAAAACTATCATATGTTAGATTTGAATTTACGTGCAGTAAAAAAATTGAAAAGTGAAGGACCAACTCTGACCTCGAACATCAAGTCGAGAGGTCGCGATGAACAGAGATCCCCTATGATGCCCCTGTGCAGACATCCTAGGCTCATGGGCCTGAGGTCTCCAAGCTTCCTGGGTAAGCCTCACGAAGGACATCGCAGCCTTGTAGCCCAGAGTCCACCGCGCTTCCTGTGGCGGCCCCTGTGAGGACGTCCCAGCCTCGTTGCTTGGAGTCTACTGCGCTCCCTGCGGTGGCCCTGTGAGGAAGTCCCAGCCCCATGGGAGTGCGGCCTTCAAGCTCCAAGTAAGGGCCCCCGTGGCGATGCAATGGATTTCAATATTTTATTTAGTTGTGAATGGTATGTCACAGTAGGAAACACGTCCTTACTTGCCATGCTGGAAGAAGAGAGGGACGTAGGGCAGAACTGTGGCCTCGGACCGGGCTACTGGGCATCTGGAGCTGCGCAGCACGAAGTAAGGCACATAGCTCACGCGGTCTTGTCACAAATTCTCTGAAAGTCACTACCATCTCTGCCTCGGTCATCTCAATGCCGTCCTGCAAACGTTGTAGGGCGGTATGCGCGTCGAGGTGGGACTCGCCCACAAGGTCGTGTTGCACATTGGTAGTGTGTCAAGGCGAACTTTATGGAAATACTAGCATAAAAAACATATGGAAAAATAGTACAGGAAGAAGGTAGTACCGCGAGGTAGGCCGCCTGAGCGTGGTGCAGCGGGTACGTGTCAGCCACGGTGGCCATGTGGGCGACCTCCGTCCGAGGGGTGTGACCAACACGTGTCCGAGTCACGGCAATGTATCAGCGCAAGTAGGCCGGGTACAATGCCGGCTCGTACTCCCAATCCTTCTCGATGCGATCCTCCAAGGTCTTCTCCCACCTCTCGATCCAGGGCAACATGACAGGTGCCCACAGGAATCCCCTGGTGTGTCCCCGTCTAGTCGACCTACGTAACTAGATAAGTCAGGCTTGAGAGAATGGATAATTAAATGTATTGAGTAAAGCGAATAAGCCTTACTGGTGAGCTTGCGGTCACACGGTGTGGGTGAGCAGTACAGGAAAATCCTGGTGTAGGCCGAACTGCCGCATCACCCGGTGCAGCGAGTATGTCGAAGAGTATAGGCCTTGTTGTCAGCCAGTATGCAGCATCACGCTCACACAAGGAGGACAGGCCTTGCGGTGCCAAGCATAGACCCGCTCGGTAGTGTAGGGGGTCCAAAGGACGTCCTGCTGCTGTAGCTCGTCCAACTGCCGCACGTAGTCCGAGTAATCCTTGTGGGTCTACACGTGGGCCCACGTTGGCTGCAAAATTAGCACACATAATTAGTAAGTGCACGCTACCAAAATACACGATGAACAGTATATGGTTAAGAAGGAATACCCGGCGGCAAAACCAGAGAAAGCCCATCATGGGCCAGTCCTTCGAGTGGCATGGTAGAACATGGCCCCATAGGGTCGGTGATCCATTAGGGGCCGCCCAATGGCGATCCTCTCATAGGACCACAGTGGTAGCAGCAGAGGGCACCCGCCGAGCATGGCCTGCGCGTCCGTCTTCACGACGGCGTCGCACAGAGCCCTGTAGGTTCCCGCCAGGATAATGGACGCCCAGCTGTACTGCAGAACCTCATCCGGCTCGGCGTCCGCGATCTCTCTCGCGTAGAGGAGGTGAGGGAACGGGATGTCGCTAGAGGGGGTGAATAGGCATTTAAAAATAAATCAGAATTTAATGTGGAAGCAATGTATTGGATATTCCGATAGGTATTGGACTATCCGATGCAACTATCGGATTATCCGACCTGCACAGAAAACAGAGGATTTCGAATCCTAAATCAAATCTCACAATCTCAAAGATACCACCTGCATCAAAGGTAGATCACAAGTTATAGTAGATGCAGTGGGAGTTAACAAATCTAATCAATTACGACAATAGCTCAATCACAAGAGAAATCAAACAAGTGAGAGGAAAGAGAAAACCGAAACGGAGAGGGAGAGGGAGACGCGGTGATGTTTGTTCCCAAATTTCGAATCCTTGAGGGGATCCTACGTCTCTGTTGAGACGGCTCGGTCGCACTTGAGCCAGGGTCTCTTTCAACCCTAGTCCTCTCGAGATTGCACCAAGCACTCTCGGCTTCACCTCTTGGTACCTTCCCTTGCGGAGGCGGAACTGGTCTTCACAAACTTCCTATGGCTCACCACACGTAGATCGGTGGCTCGTGAGCAACTCCTAGCCGTCTAGGAGTCCTCAACCTCCAAGAGTAACAAATCTACCGAAAAATGTTCTTGGAGATGACTTCAAGTGCTCAAAGATGCAATTTAGCTCACTAGCACTCTAAATCCTCTTTCCAACTCTTCTCACAAGGTGGATCACTTAGATCTAGAGTGGGGAGGTGCTTAGGGCTTAAGAAGATGAAGGTTTGCTCAAAAGATCTGAGATGGAACAGCCCCCGCGCAAGGTGGGAGTGAGAGGCATGTAGAGATCCTCGAAATCTAGCTGTTGGGGCCCTCTCCAGCTCACATCGGAACTTTCGATCACTAGGGTCAGAACTTCCGATTAGGTTTAAACTCCAGAAACAAATTTCCTCGACTCAACTCAACACTAGGATAAAACATAGATCGGAACTTCTGATCAGGGCATCAGAACTTCCGATTAGCAACCCTCACCAGATAGAGAATTCAGTATATGGAAATATCGAATACTCCGACTGGATCGAAACTTCCGATTCACTAATCGGAACTCCCTAGTAATTAGGGACAGCGAACCCGAAAACTGAGACTTGGCAAAAACTGGACAGTCCGATGGATCAGAACTTCCAATATTATCATCGGAACTTCCAACTCTACTTAGGGTAAACAAAGAATTGAGATTCTCAAAAATACTAAGTTTAATCATTTGAGCACTCGAGACATTCTAAGCAATTTTTTGTCGTATCCCTCTTAATAGTACAACAATCCTTAGACTCAAATTCAAAAGTAAATTTATACAAATTTAGAAGTAATCATTTGTCGTCTTCTTTCTTTATTTTGAGGGGGTCAATGATGCCTTTATACCATCATCTTTGGGACTATCACCTGTTCACATACTCATGGAACGCATTAGTCCCTTAATCGTTTGTCATTAATCATCAAAATTCACTTTAGAGCCTAGATGCACTTTCAGGAGGAGGTGATTGTCGACCGCGTGGCCGTCCATGCTAGTGATCATCACCTAGCTGAACAACCACAGTAGGTAGGCCTCAAGGTGCCTGCCCACCGTACTCTTGTCTGCCTCAGGGTGGATGTGCTCCGCCTGTTTAAACAAAGTGTAAGACGACGTTACATTTCAGTGTTTGGCGTGGCGGATTGAAGAGAGTGATGTCAAGATTGCTTACTGTGAACCGTAGAATCCACATCTTCGGTGGACCATGGGTCTCGGACTCTGGCAAGGGCCTGTAAACACCATCACCCGGGGCTCGCACGATCGCCCCGAAGCGGTGCAGTAGCTCCAGCCACTACGCTAGCAAGACGTCCATGGCCGCCACCGGTGCTCTTGCACACAGCAGGCCTAGCAGGAAAGACACATCCTACAGTAGGTGCCATCTCCCCACATGGGCGGGTGGAACGTGTGCGTCTCCGGTCTCTACCTGTCGACCAGAGCTGTAAGGAGCGACCTGTCGATGCCGAAGCGCTTCTGGCAAGGGTCTGCAACCCCTTCGCACGCCGTCGACTCGATCATCCTGCAGAGTAGTAGTAAGCCGGACAGGCGCAACCTGCATATAGTTCAGAGTAAGCGAATTCTGGGATAAAAAAATGTATGCACAAAGTTCATGAACCACATACGTCTCAACCCAGCGGGCGTCTAGCGTGAGGAGCTCGGACAGCGTCCTGGTGCGGAACACGCTGAGGAATCTACCCTCGACTGCAGAAAGGTACAACCGGTGCCGGTGATCCAGCGTGCTACTACAGCTGCTGTGCACCCTCGTCCGCCATACTGTCGTGTACCTACAAAACAGAATTGTTAGTTCCATTATAGCGTGCGGAAGAATTTTGAAACTTATAATGTAAAAATAGCAAATTATTACAGTACGACATTCAACTACAACGTAGCATATTACATATTAACGGGACTGCTACAGTGTACTACAGCTTACTTAGTTTGACGTTGCATATTGCCATATCATGTTACATAACTATATTACAGCAGTAAGCATTACATTCTAGGGATATACCTCATTAGTTTCGGCGGCATGGCAATTCAACAACCATCCGTACGCCGCCCATCCTCTCCTGAACCGGAAGGTCCCGTATCCAAGTCATAACACCCTGATGCAATCCATGTGTTGCAGTTATTGTATGTGTGTTCTGATTCATTGCACCTACTGCATCTCCTATCAACTCTCCCAGCCTCGGATTGATCCATATCATTTCAGATCCCGCGATGCTATCGACGGTCGAGATCACACTTCGATTTTTTCCTATCAAGTACATGCCGAGTATGTGGACCAGGAGGGTCTGCAAATGTCCCGAACCTAGCGTACCCATAAATCTTGCCATGCCATGTGTTCAGGATGAATTGCTTCAAAAATATTCTGATACGTACGGCAAAGTTGGATGATTGGTCATAGATGTTGCAACAAGTACATGAGAGCATGGCTTGGGTAGTAGCATCGGCTTGCGGAATGAGCAAATGCACTTCTCATTATGGAGTACGCACTCCTGCTTTGCCCTCTGACGATGACCACTGCGGTGGCCCCTATCCCTATAGATTATCTTATACCTAAACTCGGCGGTACACATTGGTGATGCGACATGTCTCTATGCCTTTGTGATCTTTTCTTCCATGTACTTTGTCATAGCTGTTGAGTATAGCAAACGACTGTCTGCCATTGCAATAGAGGCTGCCCGATGTCGATCCATGAAATATTTGCATGTACCATGAAGAATTCCCTCGACAATTATGACAAGAGGCAAAGTCCTTATCCCTCGCATCACCCAGTTGTACACCTCTGCTAAGTTTGTTGTCATGATCCCATATCTAGCCCCGTCTTTATCGTATAACAGGGACCACTTTTTCTTTGGATCATCTTTAATCCAATCTGAAAAACATCTGATACTATAACTTCTGGTACTCCTGGATTGTCGTGCGATGGATGTTTCTGCAGTTTGCTTCGTGGTAAGCTCGTCAAGGGTCTTCCATAATTTATTAAATTTTCTTTGTTGATTCTGTTTGCAAAGCCTTTTGAAAAGATTCATCAGGTGCTTGGTCTTCAAGTGCCCAAAAAATTAGCTCCTATGTGCCTCATGCACCACCTACTTTATGTGTCCCTCTACTATGCATTCCCACAGCTGTTCGAACCATTTTTGATTTCTTCGATTACCCGTAACAAACCTGCATGTCTGTCATGTATGACACAAACATTAGGCCTGTCCAACATGACTGCATGTTTAAGACTCTATAAGAACCAGTACCAACTGTCAGTATTCTCCCCCTCCACAAAAGCAAACGCTACCAGCAATATCTGGTTGTTGCCATCCACACTAATAGCTATCAATATTTGGTCCTTACACTTTCCGGTAAGGAATGTACCATCCACACAGAGGACAGGGAGACAATACGAGAAGGCTCATATACATGGCCCCAAAGTAAAAAAGGCTTGCTACAGAACCCACTTGTCAGTGTCTAGGCCAGTCACAGGATACTCCTTGATATCATAGTATGTACCAGGGTTCCTTGTATTGACGGTCTGCAATTGCGCAGGGAGCTTGGCGTATGATGCTTCGTATGTACCGAACCTTATCTCTAAAGCCTTTTGCTTTACCCTCCAAGCTATCGCATTATTTTGTACTGAAATTGTTCTTCAATGGCACGAATTATCGAGCGTGGCTCATAACTGATGTTGTCAACTATCTGTGAATACGTAACCACTGCAACAAAAGTTGAATTTAGGTTCCTGTGCCTTTGTTGTGGCTGTTCCAACTGACAGTTGTACTCCATCACAATCGAATACATCCAGTTATCAACCCACTTTCCCTTGAATGCATGAACCCGTCAAAGGCATCCGAGAACGACACACTGAATGTCGTACAGACTTTTACTGGACTTCACACCCCGGAATTCCCTCCTAACAGACAATGCCCAATACTTTACGGCATCCATAACAATCTCCTAACTAGGTTACATGGATCTCTGTGTCACGTCGTTCTGATGGTAATCCCATAAAGTTTGGCTACTTTTCTTCACACAGCAATCTTAGGAGTTGTCCGAATCCCACTCAGCTGGCACAGAACGATCTCCAAAACTTGCCTCATCATCTGACATGTCCTCCTCGAGGACTTGCTCATGCTCCTCATCCTCGGCCTTCATCAGTTATACTAATACTTCAATTTCTTCCCCCTTCGTCTGTGACACCGGTCGCCTCATGTGTTCTTGGGTGCTCATTACCAACCTCCTTCGTCTCCTCGTATACGCCTATATCTTCCCCTACCACCTCGGCATTGCCTACCCCCTCTTCCTCTTCTGCCTCCTCTGCCCCTTCTGCACTAGTGGTTTCTAGTGTCTCTTCCACCATTGCCTCGGTTGAGCCAGTGTCTTGTTTGAACTCTGCCTAAGCAAGCAGCACTAGAGGAAAGCGGCGTTCAATAGTAATCTCAACATACCGCCTCCAATTTCGTGCAGACAATATCGACATCAACTCCCAAAAGAAACCATCCCTAACGCGGCTGACCACGGCCTTGACCTTCATCACATGTTCTTCCGAGTTAAGCTGAAACGTCCGCAATAACCAGTTTTGTAAACCACCTAACGTTCTCTCGGTGGGTCTCGATATCCCTAGTGTTATTGATTCCAGATTACCAAGATCTACTCTGTTTGGACCATACATAATCTCTCCGTCCCCATAGTGAATCTAGAAATATAACTTCTGACATTTTTCCTATAAATAAAACATCGACCATAAAATATTGCATGTGGACCTTAATTTATCCATATGTATCCTAAACATTAAGTCGTCCATATTTTTTTACGCTATTTATACCCATTTATACCTCACTGGATGAGGATCAAACATAGGTTTTTATGGCCTAAACAAAACATTGTCTAACAAATCAAGATAAAGATATCATTTAAAGTCAGGGAAATTTCGTATCTACCAATTAAGTCCGACCGGGAATCCTGCTCCTAAAAATACCGTAAATATATCCTAACCATACTCTATAAATACCCTACAAAACCCTAAACCCTAACCCTAAAGATATCCTAAATATCCCATTTCACTGCCTATACTACCTACTTATTGCTAACCTATAAGATTAAAATTGCTATCGTATTAAAATTGCTATTGTACCATGTTTTTAGTAAAAAGACAATATAAGTTGAAAAAAAAATTTACCTCACAGCGCGGGTGGCAGCGACCACTCGTTCCTTTTCCTTTCCTCCGACTCTCCTTTTTTTTTTCTCTTCTCGCTTCTTTCTCGGGCTCGGGCAAGAACCGACACACAAGCGGGCGGTTGGCCGTGCGGCGGGTCCTAAAACGGGCAAAAATCACTCTCTCAACGGGTGACTTTTCCCCGAGCAAAAAAATCGCCCTTCCATCGGGTGAATTTTTTCAAATCTCACCCTCTGGTGTGGCGACATTTCCCTCCCCCAGGCGGGCCTAACCCGCCATTCCAATGAGCGGTTTTTAAATTAATCGCCGTTTGAAAGTGCGAGTTTTATTTCCCGCCCGTTGGGGTGGCGACGGACGCCTATTTTTAATTTTTTAAAAAGGGACATTATTTTTTAATTCAAATTAATTTTAAATATAAAATATTAAAAAATTCCTCTGCTGGGTGTTGGCTCTCCATCAAACACAGCAAGCCCTTGTAGGCCGCAGCCCACCTCAGGCCCGAAGTCAAAAGCGCGCTTTTCCAAGCCACCGTGCTGCAGCCCATGTGCACGGCGCAAGCGAGCCTAACAATGGCTCTGTTTCTTTTGGCGGTTGGCGGTTTTACTGTAGCAAATTTAAAAGTTTTTTAAAAAAATTTTAAATAATCTAAAAAATAATAATAATAAATTTTACTGTATCAGGCCGCCGGCCGCCGACCGCCGGCGGTCCGCCCAAAAGAACGGGGCCAATGTTATGGGCGGTGGGCTGCTCGGCTGAGCAAAATGTCGGTCTGCTCCATGGGCCGCGAAGCCAAGGTCCAACGTGTTCTTCCCGGATAAGCAGAATGGTTGATATTACTTTATTGCTGAAAATCTGAGCTTGAATAGGTTCCAATAGTCAGATCGTTTGGTTTAGAGGGTACTCCCCCAGCATATCTAAAAGTCTAATCTAACTTATCTCGTAACTTTAAAAATTTCCTGAGGTGGCCTCGAGAGTTGGATGGCATTGATTTTTAGGATTTAGGAAGCTTTTAGACACGTCTACGAGATAAAAAAAAAGATTCAAAAAGTAATAAAAAAAGTCAGATAAGTCAATATTAGTCTTATCTGACTAATATTGACTTATCTGACTTTTTTTATTATCTTTTGAATCCGTTTTTTGTATCTCATAGACATATCTAAAAGCTCCCTAAATCCTAACAATTAAGGCTATTCAACTCTCGAGGCCACCTCGGGAAATTCTCGAAGTTACGAGATAAGTCAGATTAGATTTTTAGATAAGCTGAAAAGAACATTCCCGCTAAGATTAAGATCTTTGACAGGTGGCTTCAATATTTTATAGAAACAGATTAAGAAGTCAAACTGTTTAAATACGATGTGTAGCTCAAATGGGCGAGTGCTAGAGTAGCGTGTGCTCATCGACATGTGTAGTAAGAGGCCACACGCCCTTGTACTATGCCAAGAAAGTGGAGTCCATACAAAGAGAAGAGCGTCACACAAACAAAGCAAGGCAATTCAATTCATACAGATCTTCGTCTTCTCGAATTAAACTTGCCCTTGGCGTAACCAAGGTCTCAAGGCGAACATACACACACACACACAAGCCAAGCCAGCAGTTGAATGAACAGAGCCTGGCATGCACGAGCACGACAAGCATGAACAGCAGATTTCACTAACGATTTATTGCAGAAAAGAAAACATGGCGATTTTATTCCACTCCTGCAGAGCATGAGTGTGAATGATCAGGCAGAGGCAGTGGGGAAGGGGATGGCAGCGACGGTCTTGTGCCACGCCGGGCGGGCGGAGATGTCCTCCCACCACGCCTTGACGTGCGGCCGGGACGTGAGGAGCTCCGCCTTGGGGGTCTTGCTGAGGTAGAGGAGGTAGGACATGTGGTTGAGGTCAGCGAGGGTGAAGTCGTCGCCGGCGAGGTACTTGTTCTTGGCGAGGTGGGCCTCGTAGACGTCGAGCACCTTGGCCAGCATGTGGGCGTGCTTGTCCACGACGATGGGGTCGGGCGCGCCGCCGAGCATGGGCTTGATGAGGAGCTGGAACACCAGGTCGGAGATGGCCGGGTAGAAGTGGTGCGACTCCACCTCCAGCCACACCTCCAGCTTCGCCGACGGCACCGGCAGCAGCTCGGGGCCCTCCGACTTGTACTTGGTCGCGATGTACCGGTTTATGGCACGGGACTCTGCAAAGCACGGCACGGTTTTTAAAAGCCAAATGTATTGATGTTTTGGACCCGTTTTTCTAAAATCTCAAAACCGCTTCTAAATTCTGTCAAAAATAAATCGGTGAAGTTCAGCTTATTAATTTTAGGAAGTATTAAATGAGGACAGGGTATAATCAGTTTTTTTTTTAGATTCTTGGCGTATCATAGATTTTTAGTTAGATCCGCTAGGTCTGTCTTTCACACGAAACAAGGTCTAATTTCTTTTCAGAAGAGTCTGGATAGATCTCATCAGAAGATGAAATGATGCTCAGAACAGAGAGCAAGAGAGATGCAGTGTGATTTATAGACAAATAATGTCAAATTTTACCACAACAAAAATCAATCAGGTTTGATCGAGTTATGTGCCCGTCTGATTCATAGCCACAGAAATGTCTAAAAGCTGGTTGAGTTGATGATTTACTCCTAGGCACAAGAGGGTCCGCATGTCATAGCCACGAGAGTAGCAAATCACCGAATACATTTCTTTTCTTTAGGATGACAAATCATCGATTTTTTTCGCTGAAGTGTGGTCAGCAATTTCATAAACTAAGATTAGTCTTTCGCAGCAAGTCATTTGTGGCGAATCGTGCCAAGTTTAGGATATGAACCAAACGGATCCTTTACTCTTGCAGAAAGGCAGATAGGTCTATCCGGCAGATCTGGGTCCAGTTGATGGACTGAATTAGAGCGTGAACCACGTTAGAATTAAGTAATCATCGTGTTCTTGGTGTGGAGGAAGTAAATTAATCAAGAAGAAGCTAAGAGAGCACTGAGTGGGTGGTAGTGTGAAATTGTTGTTACCGTATAGGACCTCGTCTCCATCCTCCAGCACGGGGATCTGGCCGAAAGGCTGCGAGGAGAGAGGAGGAAATCAGGCGAGCGAGCACGCACCGAAGCTGAGGAGGAGGAAGAGGCAGGGAGCGGTGAGGTTATGCGTACGTTGAGCGCGAGGAAGTCGGGCTGCTTGTGGGCGCCGGTGCGGAGGTCGACGGGGACGACGTCGAAGTCGAGGCCCTTCTCGTTGAGCGCCGCCGCGACGCGCACCACGTTGGGCGACAGCGGCATCCCGTACAGCTTAATCGGCGCCATCTCTCTGAACTCGGTCGGTTGGGTTGTTGGATTCGCCTCTTCCTCTCACAGTAGCTTATGGAGGAGGAGGAGGAGGAGGAGCAGTGGATCTAGCTCTAGCTACTGATCAGTGATGGTGGGCGAGTCAAGAAGCCTCACGCATTCACACTGCCAGTGCCAGCGAGACGCGAGAGCGACCCAACCCAACAAGTTGCAGGTCGGGCCAAGGTACAGTTTTCTGGTCTGTTTTGCTACAGTGCATAATGCTACAGTATTCCTCTATCGGTTCTCTCATAAAATACTGTGTGTCTCTGCCTTTTTGTACCAAAGACGGAGGATACACGAGCCGCATATAGCACAATGACAAGACTAGAAAAAAAAATATGGCGCGACTGCATGCATGCTACATTGCTACTCAGCATTGTAGGTGGCCTGTGCTAGCCATGCTTTGGTCTTCAGCATGACGGTGGGTGGATTGGATTTGGGCATCCGAATCCATCGATGATCGATGTGGGTGTTCTGAGCAGAACGACACCGAGTCGGATCATGTGATATTCGGGCATTAGGCAAGCTACGGCTGTGGTTATGGATACCATCGTGCTTTTACCGGACTTTGCCTGGGAGTCAGTCACAAGGAACACAGAGTTAAACACCACCTAGCAACCTCCTAAGAGCATATCTAGCCGTAGCCGAAAACATTCATCTGACTTTTTAGAAACAGAATGTCTGATGGAGGGAAGAAACCTTTTAGAGTATAGTGTAAAGTGTAAAGAAATTTTAGATAATAGATAGAGTGTGTAGAGAATACTATTATAGGGAAGAAATTTGAAGTATTTGCTGGAAATGGTCAACAATCTATAGCTAGCGGTGATCGCGTAAAGGGATCTCATTCACATTGATGCCATCGTTGTAGAGCAGACGTACAGGTCTGTTTGATTTATATCCACAACTTGCCACACTTTGTCATGCCTAACTTTGTCATGTCTCATGTTAGACAAGTTTGATTGAGGTAGATGTGTGTTTGGTTTATAGTCACACTTGTACCAAGGTTCTTTTTCTTAGTGAACCCTATGTATAAGTGGCTCAAAGAAGTGTGGCGAGAAAATCTTAGGCTTACTAAAGTGTGGCCATTATTTTAATGAACTATGCTTGGACAAGTATGGCAAAAAGAGTTAGCAAAACTTGACGAGCTCAGTACTTGAACCAAACATACCCATAGCCACGGACTCTACCGAAACCACTCCACCAGCCCTGATTCTTATGTATGGGAATATGCCAATCCCTCGGCAGGGGAAGGGGAGAGTCCTCAAGATTCATTTAATCATTAAGAAAAAAATACATCAAGGCATTCGATAATATCTAAAAAATGCAATCAAATTCAAACACAGTGACCAAAAGTTCTGAAAAAACCACACATGAGGATCAAAATAAATAGATTAAAATAACAGCTCGGAGGAAGAGAGCTGGCCGTGTTGTGCTATTAATCACATTCGACATGTGGATTGTGGGCAAATAATTGTGTGTATCTGACAATAACCACACGGCGGTTATGTATTGCATCTCTACCTGGTAGTTATTGTTTGTAATCTAGATAAAGAGGGATTCCCCTTCTTTTAAATATGACAATCCATTCATTCAACAAAAGGATTACATTCATGGTTTCTTTATTCTCTCTCTCACTCTATGCATGATTGATACAATCACAAATTTATTTTTTAACACGTTATCAGTAACTTTGCTCTTGTAGGTTGTTCTAATCCTTAACCGTTGTCCTAATTATAGCGGTAAGCACTATTCCCTATTGGTAAGATATTCTTTTTTGAGATAGATGGTGAGATGTTCTTGATTTGATTAGCAAAAGGATTATTTCATTATAGTTCTAATCGCTACATATTAATGTTTGATGTCTTACTGCGAGGAACCAATGCATTGAACGTTTAGATTGATCGCTTGATTTAGAACAAGAACCATCTCACGCTCAAGGGGAAAGATGTCAAGTTCATCATCATAGATAACTCTACACCATGCAAATGTACCCACTCCATGCACATCCACCCTGGAAAAATGGTGAGATCTTTTCATAGTAGTATAAGGGAGCACATTCATCACTTTAGACGGCGATGAATGAAACCAGTTGGGTTCCCCATTACCATTGCCCATAGTAGAGGGGCACATTCATCGCTTTGGGCAGTGATAAATGGAATCAGTTGGGTTCTCCCTTGCTGTTGCCTATAGTAAGAGGGGACACGTTTATCGTTTTGGGCAGTGATGAACAGAACCGGTATGTTTCTTCCTCATCATTCGCCCATGGTGGTAACATTCTTGGCGAAAGGATACCAAGGATGTGGTCGTGACAGTGACATCGTGGTCGTCCTCTACTCCGGCGCATTTGTGCTCGCCTCCTAGGCGGCACACCCCGGCCTCCTTGGCACAATTCTAAGGCGGCACGACCCCGGTCTCCCCGGCTTCCCTAAAATAGGCCCAAGGTGCAGTGCCGATAGGGGACGTATGGGCAGGCGGCGCTAGCGGCCATAGGGACTAGGGGTGAGGATCCTAGCGTCCACATCTCATAAAGGAATAAAAGTGAAATAGGCCTCAAGGCCCATTCGGCTGAAAAAAAAATTGTTTATGCACTTTAGTCCTCAAAAAGGAAAAACGCAGAAATGTTTAGCTAATTAAAACAAAAGGGCTTGTTGTTAAATATCAATTTTGTTTAAGCCCTCGCTGTCTTAGAAAATTTTAAATTTATGTATAGATACTATTATAATTCTGCATACAAGTTTATAGACTTTATGGATATTGCATAATACTTGTATTATTGCTTTCCTATTGTGATTTTACCCTCACAAATATTTATAATCACAATTTCAATGCAGTTTGTTATATTTGGATCTAAATTTTTCTATCTTTAATTTTCTGGTATTTTTCTTTACGTTTGATGACTATCTTTTTAGTGCTTAGTGAGCACGTGGCAATAGGTCCAATATCCACGTGGTGGATAATTGTTGAATATTTATGGCAATATGTTCGTCGCTGGACACTAATGCACATGGGTGCATGTATGCCTTATGACCGGAAGTCATATACATTTGTTTGAAACAAATGATTCACAAATTGATTGATTACCATCAATTAAATTAAAATGATTAGAATGATCATGATATTGTTGACACAGTACATGTATATGCATTGTGTCATTGTGTATTTATGGCATACACATTATTACTTAATTATTTATTTTGTTTGAAAGAACAATATTGCAATGCAAATTAATTTTGTTCATACTAATGAACCAGTAATAAATTTATGTTCATGGGAACATTTTCTGAAATTTTAAATGTTGGTTATACTAGTCATAACCACGTCACATTAATTAATGACCCATCTTAATTGAAAATTGGCATGAGTAATTGGGTCAAATAATGGGCAAAATTGTAAAAGCTAGACTATGGAATAATTCTGATGACTATCATATCCCTGTTGGGGTTATTGTCACAGATTATTACCCAAAAGTTCATAGGATAGCCCACTAAATGTGGGATAAATGTGGTTTAGTTGATCTAGATTTGATGGGTCATTACACAAAATAATATAGTAATAATAGCTATGATTCCTCTCATATCATAAAGGTTCCATTATATGCTGTCAAATGGCATGAATAAATATGCAGTAAATGAATTTAAAAAATCCTTAGTGATATCGTTGTAGGATTCATAGTTTCTTCGAAAAAATGAAATCAATGATGACATTTGTATAAACGTCATACTTAATAGTCTCTTAAAAAAAGCATCTTCCTAAATTGTAGAACATCTTTTTAAAAGAAATAGTGTTTTAGGACGAATAATATTTTTTAAAGAGAAATAATTTTTCAAAAAGTGGTTTTCCTAAAAAGGAAAATATATATCAGTCAAAAGTTCAAAAATACACCAATGGCCTGATGAACTTAAATGAGATCTCAAAATTTGCCACATGAGCACTTGGAATGTGCGTCTCCTAATGAAATTAGGATAATGGTGATATGCTGTAGTACCTTCAAGGTACAGTGTACATTGGTGTAAATCATAAAATTAATTAAATCCTCTAAATATCAAAATAAAGACTCGTTATAATTTGCTCTATAGTGGTATAGCCATGTTTTATAAGTCCTAAAATTAGGCTATTTGGTTGTATGTCTAACCACTAAAAGAAAATTTTAAAATATCAAGATCATAAAGGTTTGATAAAATATATCTAGAAGATATATGAGAATTTTTGTAGTGAAAAGTGAAAATGTTTTTAGGATATGAAGTTCCTAATATTAATGTTCCTAGAGCATTAATGTATCAGGCCTGATATCAAACTCGAAGTTAACTATTGACTAAATTAATGGAGTTCTAATTAGAGAATATTAGATGCAGTTCTAATTAGAGAATATTAGACTGACATTAAAAATTATCTTTAGATATCTCCAAAGTGTAAATATGGTAGCATAGTTGGACATTGAATGTCTGTCAAATATGTACTATGTCAAATCTCATATTGGATATATGATGGTATGACTTTTATGAAGTCATGTAAATAGACTTAGCGCTCACTTCCACCAAGTATTATATAACTATTGCATTATATGAAACGCCATATGAATAAATATGGATTAAACAAATGATTTGTCATAGGTGGAATCATGTGACATTTAAAGAACTGTTATTAAGATAATATAACTTGTATTGCATAAGTGAAAATGGGTTATATATAAAGGCAATATTATAAAACATGTTGCTCCTCACAAGCTTGGAAGAGTGGAGAGGTAAATACTTATAAACGAATTCATCTAAACTGTTCATAGGAATTTTTTTCACTAAGTCTTTATCTGAATCCACTTTCAAATGCTATATTAGTGGAAATTGGATAAGATAACTTCCTGTATTGTAGGGTTCTGGAGAAGTAAAACTCTTGAACTATAACCATATTAATGATCATTAAGATAATATATTGCACTCTTTTTTCTTTTATGAGTTTTTCTTGATGCAACAAGGTTTCTCATAATTAGGTTTTTAACGAGGCAATATTACAATATAAGTATTTACATTTCTTCGTCTATTTTTCCCAAGGTTTTTGAAAGAAAATTTTAATGAGAGATATGCATTGCAAGATACCCAAGCCCTATTGCCCTATCACTGTAACAAATAGTGATGGGGCGAGAAATGGAACAATGGAACAGTGAATAGTAAAAGTAGAGAGTGGGAATAGTGATGGGACTGCTGTTGGGGAGATGAATAAGGATAGGGCAGCCCTATTGATGAGGTGGCAAGTAATTAGTGATGAGACGAAAGGAAAATAGGGCAAACCGTTGGAGATGCCCTTAGACTTCATGGGAGAACTTTCTAAACTATTACTTATATAAAATGATTTTAAGGATCATATATTGCCCTTTTTCTTTCATGAATTTCCCTTATAGGTGTCTTGTACGAAGGTTTTTAAAGAGGCAATATAAATACAAGCTTATCTGTGTAATGTAACTTTTTTCCGTCTGTTTTTCCCATAAGGTTTTCAGAAGTTTTTAAGACATGCATATTTAATATTTAGATACTCTTTTCTCCATCCATTTGTCCCAATGGGTTTTTGGAGTTTTTAATAAGATATATATGATATATTATCCTTTTTTTTTGTCCATTTTCCCACATTGTTTTTGGAAAAAGTTTTTAAAGAAATTTAAAAGTAATAATAATTTAACCAAAGAAGGGTGTTGTGATAACATGTGAACAAATAATTATATATATGACGGTTATGCATTGTGCCTCTGTAACAATAAACCAAGTAGTTATTGTTTGCAATCTACATAAAGGAGATTCCCCCTCTAGTAAATATGACAATTTATTCATTCTAAAAGATTACATTCATTCTCTTTATTCTCTCTCTCTATGCATGGATTAATACAGGCACAAATTCATTCTTTTAAGAGGCCGCCTCATGTTCAGAACGCCCAACATTCTCGCTCAAACAAAAACGCCCAACATTAGGTAATTTATTCGCAAATCCTAGGACATCTGTAAAACGTGAATTGGGAAAGCACTTTGCTAGCCATTCATAAATAATGATTCATTCTACTATGTTCATCTGCACAAGGGTACTTTTTTAAAAAAACCCTCCACAGAACATAAAGTAGAATCACCACCAAGATATATGTACAAACAATACTAGCTTTTGCTTAACCGTCTCAAGAACGATCGGGCACAAAGATACTGTACAGTCCAGATAAAGGACAGAAAAAAAAATAGATACAGCTTTTGGGCTGCTACGGTTGATCGGATGGTTTTAGGAAATTGTAGCACTCCAGCTGCAGCATTTCTCCGCCATTCACTGGGTCAAACTGGCATCTGTAGAAGCTGCACAAACAATAAAGTAGATACCAAGTTCAACTCTGTACCTAGTAATTCGATAACAAGAAGAATAAATGTTCTATTTTATGCACGTACCTTCCATCCATACCGACAACTGCCACAGTATTCTTCTCATGGCCAAATGCAACAATATACTGCTCACCCTCGTGGAGCCTGAATTGAGCTACAGACCACTCCGAGTGGAAATATTTCGGTAACACACCTTTCAGCAATAAGAAATAAACAAGTTAATGTGTGTATAATGCTGGATGGAAAATCAAAGAAGTATTGTTGGTATTTTCTCTGTAAAGCAGTTTTGCCCTAGTGTGAGCCTGTTAAAGTCTC
Organism: Olyra latifolia; assembly: GCA_036346145.1. Classification (NCBI taxonomy): domain Eukaryota; kingdom Viridiplantae; phylum Streptophyta; class Magnoliopsida; order Poales; family Poaceae; genus Olyra; species Olyra latifolia. Next base: position 2,957,436 of record CM070523.1, on the reverse strand, counting down.
ATCCCATGTAAGTATGTAACATGTACTCACAGCCAAAGAATACAGCCTGTGCATGTTCTAAACCATCAAAATACAATCCATGCTTAATAGCCTAATGAGAAACGTAGGTCACAAAGACCAAGTATTCAGTTCAAAGCTTCTAGCAAGAAAATGCATCAACACACATAAGATTTTTTTACATAAAAGAAGAGTAAATTGAGCACAAGTAACATAATGAATAAACAAAATAAATATATCAGGAAATTCAAGCCTATAGAACAACATTCATGTAAACTAAGTATTTTGTGATAATTCAAAATTGCAAACTTATTAAACATAACTAGGAAAATGGAACCCATATCTAATGATAAAAGTTTTTCTTTTTTCACAAAGAGAGAGAGGTAGGAGAGCATCCTACTGTGGTATATTCACTGTTGCCCTAGGAAAACACTGGGTACATTAATAATTAAATTAGAAAAAATATGCACAAGGCCTAAACCGAAACAAAAAAAATCTAAAAAGTTTATTTTTGCACTTCAGTTTTTTTTTTTTGACAGAACATGTATACTAAGTGTTTCAAACTTACCCTTAATAAAAGAAAGAGATGGGCTTATATGGGGAACATCAGGGTCTGGAGCTGGCAGTGGCTTATCATTTGTGGTCGAACCCACATTTATCTTTAGATTGAACACATGTATTGTTCCTTTATCACTAGAAACAGCCAGGTATTGTAAATTCTTTGAGAAAGCCAGGCTATATATTTCTGCTCTATCAGCACCTCTCCTTACCTACAAAAGCAGAGAAAAATTAATTGCTATATGCTCTCATAAAAAATGATATAACGCTGCCAATCAAAAGGTTATGGCAATGTTGGACCTCATTCATCATGAGTTTGCCATTGATTAAGAGTAGCAAATTAACAAGACTACAAGAACTTCTTTTGTAGTTAAAAACAGTGTGCTACATCAGTGAACATACTAAAGAGCAGCATCAGCAAGATGTAGTTGCAGATAGAGTTTCATAACCATAAGTAGAATGTTATCGAGCTGGGTCAAAAATTGCAGGCACATTGTAGTAAAATTCACAAGAATTTTTTAAATCGAAATAAATAATAGTGATACAGCACTTTGGCACTTTGCATGTTAGGATAGTTCTGCCATTACAAAATATTAAAATTATTGTGTGACTACTAGAATATACCAAGCTAACATGTCTTTGGAAGCCTCTGAGAATACCAATATAACCTTCACACCACCATTTAAGTAATGTAATTTTTTTAACCAAGATTGATATGGAAGCTCTATAAAGAACGTGGAACCTCACAATGTGTGTTATGCATTATATTTTATAATAAGAAGTACAAAAAAGGGTTCTTTTGAGAACATGACAATTTGCTTGTTCAGTATTTCTTGATTCTCAATATTTATCATGAAAGATGAGTATAAGCAAAGTTAACAAATGGTGTATGAAAGCTACTGGCTACAGACCATGATTGACCACCAAAGGAGGATTACAACATAACACTTCACATGATGTTAACATATCAAAAATCTCCTTCCCTGCTATCTCTAGGATCTCATCAAACAACAGCAGTAACCACTTCAATGTCAAAAATAAGAGATAACATATTTATTTTACCCAGCAAATAGTTGACATCATGTTTCAAGATAAATGTTATGCACTTTACAAGTTACACGACAATATCTTTTCTGATTATCTGATATGTAAGTTCACAGACGATAGTTGAATTGGCAATGGACAAAACTGGAATGCATCACATATGTTTAATTTACTAGTATACTGAACAAATAATTGACATTACATCGCCAGCTAAATGTTATGCAATTCAGTTATAGGACTATTTTTCTAATATGTTACTTCACACATTCACAGATGGTAGTGGAATTGGCATGGGACAAAACGGCAATACATCGTAAGGATTCATTTTATTATTCTCAAAAGCTGGTATAATTGCAAGAGCACATTCTTTATTTAACAGGAAACTTAGAAGTGAAGTCCCTGCTGGGTTGATCAATCAGGTCCTGGTTGTTCAAAAAATAATTATACATGTTCACCATCAACTTACATTCATCCCATGTTTTTTTAGGAAACATTTATCCCATGTTTGATCATTCCCAGTAGGAGACTGAAACTACATTTTAAAGAAATAAAGCAAATATAGCATCTAAAAAGATGTGAAAAGTAAAACAAAGCACCATCCCTTCTTAGCACACGATCTGTTGCAAATCTATAGTCATCTAACCCATAGGTTTGAGTAAGTAAAAAAGGGAGAAGATCTGGTACATTACAAATCTTCAGTTGGGTTATTCATTCAAATTCCTACAAAAGGTCGGTGCATTACAGAACTTAAGTTGGGTTATTTGTTCCAATCCCTATGAATTCAGAACTGTAATATTTTGAAAATGGGGACTTTAGGAGTTTCCTCACAGAAGGTATCGGTACAATCAATCACTGGATGCAATTTTCATGATTTCATCAAACTTTTAAATGGTTGCGATTGCTAAAATAAATTCAACATCCACTTTATTTTCAGTAAGGAAAACATAAGCCTTGTTTCAACAAATTATGCATCCTGTCCTTCTGAGAACTGTTAGTACTTCATAAATACTGAGATCAATGTTCTAAAAAGCTGATTTAATGAGACCGGTGCTCAAATATCACTGCAAAAGTGCAAAACCAAAGCTTTTGAGCTTATGATATTTCATACTAGCACATTCCATCACAAAGTAATAATACTAATCAACTATAGGCTTCTAGCATTCCCATCCTGATGTTGCTAAACAATAAGGTGTTTCTATATGTGATCGACCTATATCAGACTGCATCAAGAAATTCAATTATGTCTATAAGCCTATAAAAACTTACAACTTCATTGCTAGATGAATGTTAATAGAGCTTACTTCCTGCAGAAGATTGCCCTCTGCAGCATTGAAGATCCTCACAAGTGTTCCCTTCGTGCTTGCAGTAGCAATCAGTCTACCATCCTCTGATAATGCAAAGCACGCAACACGGGAAGCATGCGCATTGATAAACTTGGTCTTCCTTGCCCCATAGTGCTCCACCCTCACCTGCCCCTTTTGTGCTCCAGGGCAAACTAACACAATAAACCCTGGCTGCTGTGACACGGCGCAGAGGCCCTTTGGGTTGGGCGCCGTCTCAATCTGGTGCACAAGCTTAAGGTCCGAAAAGTTGTAGACGAAAATTTTGTTCTCCAGCACCACCACGATGCGGTCGCGTCGGAGGCGGACGCCACGCACCGGGGAGCGGAAGGATAGCTCCCCGATGCATCGGCTCTGGTGGTCGTCCCAGATCATCACCTTGTTCGGTGAATAGTGGGGGGCATCACCGCCCCCGACGAGGGCAAGTATGTTGCACCGGAACAGCATCTCGACGACGCCGATACCGCCTCCCCCGCCGTTGTCCCCAGCGCTCCCGAGGTCGCGGCGGAAGATCTCGCGGAAGGGGTCGCAGTTGTAGATGCGGAAGCCCGACTTGGTGCCCGCCGCGAAGCAGCCGTAGTCCTGGTTGAAGGAGATGTGGAGGAGGTCCTTGGCCGCAGGGTAAGGCCTCTCGATTCCGCCCCCGGCGGCCGCGATGGGCGTGGGGGCAGAGGACGCGGACGAGACGACAGCGGCGGCGGCGGAGGAGGAGGCGGAGTCATCGCTCTCCTCGTCGCCGGAGGCCGTGGGTTCGATCGAGGTGGTGGGGAGAGGCGGGTCCGGCTCGGAAGCTTCCGGCTCCTCCGGCGGCGGCGGATCGTCGGGCACCGGGTTAGGGTTTGGTGCGGGCGGCGCGGTGGTGGGAGTCGCCATGGGGGAGGGGCAGAAGCGGAAGGGAGGTGGGGGTGCGCGAGTACTCTGGGAGTCGGAGGTTGCGGGGGTTGGGATAAATCGGCCTGGGGATAGTCGGGGCCGGTGTTGGCGTGTATTCACGAGTCGTGCCATCGGTGGAGGTGAACGGTGAGCCGTGTGTTTCCGACGGATGGGACGGGGGGGGCTCGGGTTAGCGTAGCAGGAAAGGCAGCAGAGCACATACCTTTCGTGGCGTCCGGGAGGCGGCTACTTGTGCCGTACAGTGCTGCTTTTACGGTAGTATCTCTTGTACGCGTGTGATATCTGAGTGAAAAAATCGTACGAATGGATGGACCGGTTGGACTTTAATATCAGATATTATAATGAAATGCAGAGTCGAATTGAATATCTACTTAATTCAAATTGATATGAATATATACGTGTAAGTCAAAGTTTTTAACTTTATCTATAATTTTTTTTAACCATTTAGATTAAGCATTTGAAAATCATACATATAGATTCGTCTCGAAAAACTCTTTCATAATATTATAATTTTAGTGGATTTATAAATAAATTATAATAGCAATTAGTGGTCAAAATTATATTTCGAAGGCCATGTTAATGTCCCAAACATCGAGTTTTTGTGATACGGAAGAAGCAGTTAGTAAGATTGTGAGTAATTTATAATAATTTATCCTCATATCCGTAATACTTGACCATTCTAATTAATTAATTAATCCAATATCATTATTGCATATCATCTTTTTTTACAGTAACTGCGCTGCAAGATGTACTGGGATTTGATTAAGTAGGCTGGCCAAGTTTTGGGGATGTTACTTCAAGGCTTTTCATTGCTAGACAGCTCTTCCAAAAGGATCCTTCATGGACGGCACTTGGAACATTTGGAAGATTATGAATGCAAATATCTTTTAAAACAGAAGTCCTTCCGTTGCTATCTGGAAATTCAGTTCAAATCAAATAGCGCCCTGTTTTTGTGCAGGGCTAAAGGCACTATGGCTTTCATATTTTAATTCTTGGTTCCATATGTAAATTTCCCCCTTTATTATAAGTATATACCACAGTAGAGGCTCCCCTACTGTTTTCCCTAAAAAAATATTCCATGTACACTAAGTTATGCAAACTATAAAATGCTTTTTAACTAATTACACATTTTACAACAAATATGTATCTTATCTTATCGATTTTGAATACAGATAGTGCAAATAAAACAGCCTTTTGGATAGTAAAAGTCTATACCATTTTCGCATATTTGTTTATATATAAATATGAGAGAAATTGCTAATCGATCTGGAAACTTAAAAATTATTCATATTTGTCCGGATAAAATTACTAATTTGTATCCGTTTCCGCCCTTATATGTCAATCAACATTAGTGGTAACATTTGATGTAACATCTTTATATAAATCTGTTATTATTTGCTGATGGGATCGAAATAGAATTATCCGGTTGCCAATTAAATCATACCTGCCTAACCTAGGCACAACTGGAGCTTTGGAACCGCGCTGTGATTGAAAAGTGCGTTTAAAGAGCTTAGATAATGTTTTTTAACTAAAACGTTTGGCCTAACTAGGCTTTAATAGCTTAAAAAACTTTAGCATGTTTAGGGGTGTTCTTTATAGTTGGCCTTATTTGTTGGTAAGCTATATTTTGAAAGCTTCTCGAAACGGTTTAAAGAGTCCAACCTATTTTGTTTGACATGTTCTTTCATAACTTTTAGATGAGCCTTCCAGATTAAAAAAATAGCTCAAAAACCAAAGTGTTGTACATACTTTTTATAACGCCTAGATAAACAAACGAAAATAAGTAAAGGACGTGAGTTTAGCTTTAACTTTTTTATTATATAGAAATAGCAAGCAAATGAAATTAATAAGCATGACTAACAATAAAATCAAGCGGTCCTGATCCACTTGCGCATCAGCGCATCCCCTTTTCCCCCGCGATTAATGTCTGATTTAATACGCGAGTTTGACGACGAAGCACAGTATTCCCTGTCACATATTCCCTCTGTCCAAATTTATAATTAATACCTCTAATAAATACTTTGTTTTAACTTGTATTCTCTAAATACATGTATTGAATAGAGAGCTTAAAGATAATAATTAGGGATAGTATAGTCATTTTCAATGACTTATTAGTCTATGTGCAAAACAGAAATATAACTTATATTTTTCCACGGAGGGAGTAGAAGATTTGACTTTCCATTGGTTGACATTCCCGCCGAATCGATGCATTATCAAAGGGACATGCTATTTGTCAAATGACTAAAATTAGTAGAGAACTCAAGTCTAATTTTTGGCCAGATTATCCCGACACAAACTGCATCCTGCATCAACAATTAATGGTTGAGATAGCTGATTTCTCTAGCAATATGTCATATACAATTGCTATCTCTAACAAAATTACACGTCAATTGTCTCTATAGTTTTCCATGGTTTATGTGATAGTTGACTCTACACGAAGAAATAACATCATGCTCTCATTTTTCATTTTCTCCACCTCAACACAAGTCCGATGTGGCACGGCTTATAAAATGGATGACATGTACCACTTACATGCACTCGTTACTAAAATGCATTCTCTCTTTTCCTCAATCACCATGCAATCAACACTACGACCGCAGTCATTGCAGGAGATCCTTCTCCCATTGGCTCCACTGGTTCCACCCCACCCCCGCAATGCTTACTTCATCTTACTCCTCAGTCCTTACCGATGAGTGTCCCCTCTTCATCTTCAGCAACTATCGCCGTCGGATCCGTCTCTACCTGCTGCTACCTCATAACGATCTATGTCTCCCGTCAATCTATCGACCAGCCATGCCCACTGCATTCCACCAATCTCATGGTCGAGGCTGCAACGCCGCACCGACCTCCTTCTAAGCCTAGAGGATCATGAACTCCAGGGCTGACCCGACGGTCGCAATGGTAGAAGGCAATAGAGGAACAAGATGATGGCGATAGTTTCAAAATCAACCAAGACGCCAACAAACCCATTATCTCGTAGAAAAATAATAGGAGTACAGTGCTATAGAAATCCTTTACTTAATGAAATTATATGATACAGTTTGGGAACTAGCCCGAGGGACTTGGCAAATCAAAGCCGGAAACTCAGAGCATCCCCATGATATTCTGCAAAGCACTGTTCATTTGGATAGAGGACCTGCTGATAAATCGAATCTTTTGTTCATTTGGATAGAAGACCTGCTGGAGAAACGCATTTTTTGAAGGATGCAGGGTAAAGTGTGAAAAAATTTCATAGGATAGAAAGAATATTTTAGAAAATATAGTGAATAATGTTATAAAGAATAAGATTATAGAAAAGTTATTGGAATGCTCTCGTGGATGCCTTGTTTTTTTTACGCAAGATGTCACCTTCAGCACGATCCAATTTTCAAATGGCGTCAGCGGGCTGGACACCTGTTTCTAAGCGTAATTTTGTTTTGTTTAAAAACCTCAAGGTTGACACCCAACCACTTGAATGTTGAACCAATCAAGTTCTACTCGTAAAACGATTAGCTAGCTCACTACGGCTGAAGAACACTCCCAAATGAAGCATGCGTTTTGGCTTTTACAGTCACAGGAGGACACATTCCACATCTATTCCCGCATTGTCCACAACTTGAAAGCGGAATTTAAGCACCTAAAAAACGCGTGCGTCGGAAATTCAACCAGACGATCCAGACTGAACAGTGCAGTATTCGTTTAGGGAGTAGAATTCTTGGGTTTTCACTTTACACGGCAAAAGATTCTAGAAGGCCACGAGATTGGATTACCAAGCAAAACCAGCCGGCGCTGCCCTTTGAATTCCTGTAAGAGCAAGTATAATAAGGTGATGTAAATGGGATATAAGAGTTGTCACGTCATATTTTTATTTTGTTAGAAGAAGAGAGAGAAAAAGCGATTTCTTGTTCGTTAGACAGCAATTTCTAATTTATTTATATACGAATTCAAAGAAGATGAGAGGATGGATGGGTCTACCATTTATTAATGTGTAAATTGTTTTACAATTAACTTATTATATAGGTAGAACTTTTAGATGGTATTGTAGATGACATAAGAATACATATAGCCAAAGAGTGAGGCTATATTATTAGCCATGCTCTAAAAACAGCTTCAGCTAGTATTTAATTAAATTTTAATGTGTGAATTGATCAAATCGTCAAACAGGTGACCAAATCAAGACGGCAACGTAGTACTCAAGATTCTAGTCAAAACTCAAAATCAGAAACAAGAAGCAGTTTTCAAGTTCAGAAGGATTCACCATATATCGTTTGAAACTCCTATTTACATTACCATATTATAGATTCACACAAAATATGTATAATTTGGTCCAGCAAATGATAAAACAGAATCAAAACGAGTGGAAAAGAACTGGGGAAAAAAAATCTGAATTGCATCCGATCCTCGAACGCTCTAGAAATCGAAGCCGCCGTCGAATCCGCCGTCGTACGCCGACGCGTCCGAAACCATATCTCCGATCAGGAGCCCACCGAGCGCGCCTCCGAGCAGCCCGGCTCCGAGACCCATCCCGAAGTTGTTCTTCTTCGTCGGCTTCACGGCCTGCTGCTGGTACCCGTACCCGACCTGCGGCGGCGGTGGGTACCCGTAGCCGTACCCAGCCTGCGGCGGGGGTGGGTAGCCGTAGCCAGCCGGTTGCTGGGCTGGGTACCCATATCCGTACTGTGGCGGCGCGGCAGCGTATGGCGTGGCGGTGCTCGGCCCGGCGGCGACCGGGTAGGCTGTCACCGGCTCGCCCGCCTTCGCCGGCTTTCCCGCGGCCGGGTATCCTGAAGGAGGCGGATAGGCCGTCGATGGATCATTTGACTTACCCGTTGGCGGGTAGGCGGACGTAGGCGGGTAGGCCGCGGCTGCTGCCCCATCGGCCTTGGCCGCCGGTGGGTAGGCGGACGGAGGAGGGTAGGCCGCGGCATCGGCCTTGCCTGCTGGAGGATAGGCCGTGGGAGGCGGGTATGCAGCGGGCGGGGGAGGCTGGGCGTATGTGGCCTGAGCGGCACCGCCGCCGTAGGCGGCGGATTGGGTCACCTTGCCGAGCTTGTAGGAGAAATTGAGGACCCCCTGAGGCTTGCCGGACGAGATCTTGCGGACCTGGTAGGCGACGAACTTGACGGGGATGGGACCGTCGGGGGCGCCGGAGAGCAGCTCGGAGAGGGGGATGTGGACCTCGCCGACGTCTCGGTCGCCGAGGGCGCGCTCAGCGCGGAGGAGGACGTGCAGCGATCCGGCGCCGGAGGCCGGGACGTTGAAGCCGAGGGTGGCGTTCCAGGTGGGGTTGCGGCCGCCGGCGCGGTCCGTGGGGGTGCGCTGCTTCGAGCGCGGGTCGCCGGAGAGCGAGACGACGGCGTAGACCTCCATCTTGGAGATGAAGTTGACGTCCTTGAGATCCTTCGCCGAGATCAGCGTCAGCTCCAGCGTCCTCTGCGCCATAGCCATAGCTCGAGGATTTTTCTGTTGAATCGCAGGGAAGAAGATGACTTCTGGACTTGCAAAATCGATCTGCTTTGCAATCGAAGACTTATCGAAATTTTGAGTTAAGAGACAGTGGGGAAAGCACAATGGTTATCTTTATATAGGAGATGAGGATCGGAGGAGGTTGCCAGATCTTTCTGGGACGCGCAAACTTCACGCGTTACTCTGATTTGTAGGTCCATATATTTCTGGTCCCGCATGTCAGTGAACCAAGTATGGTATACGTATGTCTCTCGCGATGACGCGTCAGTGTTTGGCAGTTTTGCGACACGCGTAGGATAACGCGCTGAGTAACAAGATCATGTATGACAGGCGGTCCCACCAGACGGTAGGGCCCAAGCGTCATGGAGGGTATGCCGAGTTCGGCAGACCTGAGCGGCGGCTCCTCCGTAATTGACGTCTCGTGTCCGCTCAGGGTGGTGGGGCCGGTGTGTCATGCGAAGGTTCTGTCCGCATTGACCGGCCGCACCATGTGAGGCCTTCGCTTGTCAATGAATTGCAGCCGTCAGTTGCGGCAGGCGACGGATTCCCTTCCGGGCTAAGGAAAACAGGCGAGTGGTAGACCTAGAAAGCTCCTCTTCCCCTTACACGCGGCCAAGACGCTGCGCCGCTGGATCGCCGTTGATTCGCCTTTCTACGCACCTGCAGCCGGATTCTTCTCGCCAATATCTCAAGTGGTGGAGCATGCCTTCGCCAATTCATCATGCTGCGCAATGAATTTGCTGCGACCCATGGTCGTCCGCATACGCGGGAGTTGAATCCGGTTTTTTACTAGACTGATACATGTCATTACCGGTTTCTTATTCTTCAACAACTCTAGGTTTCTATCCTATAAATACACCTTTGTACCTCATGGCTAGATACGCCAAATCTGTAATCTCTTTTCATACAGTGGTTTCGTCTTCGTGCACTCATGGCTTTTTCCGTAAAGATTTTTCACGTAAAAATCTCGTGTTTCTCGTTCTCTATTGCATGTCTCTATTTCTAATAAGTGGTATCAAAACATAGATTGGATTTACTACGGAGAACACGAGATTAGATTGGACCAGACGAGTTGCATCTTGTCGTTTCGATCTGGATCGGCCAAATTCTAATCTGCACCTCAACACCCAATCCGTGCTGCAAGCCGCTCTTACTGTTTCGGTGACTGCCTATCACTGCCTACGATGGAGTTCCGCTCATGATTCAACGGCAAGTCAAAGACCATTTCAAGTGCAATCCATCTCCAATTCGATTTGGCTATCAATTCACATTTCAATAATTTCTATATTATTTTGCATGACATATTAAGATACTTCTTTCGTTGATTCAACCAAGACAGATTTAATTGAAGAGATTTTGAGACATAGAAAAAATATCATTTTAAAAATTTCACATGCTCATACTTGTTCAGATTTAGTTGAGACGTCAGCTGATTTGGTGTATTCGTCACCATTTTGATGATCCGATGGTAGCAACTCTTTGGAGTTTATTTATTAGCGAATGTTTCACTCTAAGTTTTAATCTGAGATGAAGGATTTAAGTGCAAGAAGAAGTTTATTTTTGCATAGATACTACGTCTAGTATTATGGATGCATTAAGTTTTAGTTATCGCAGTTCAATATGAGAGGTCTATTGCAGAGTTTGTTTATACTCCATTGATGGCACATTGAAGTTCTTTCTATCTAGATGTTCTTCTACAAGAGCGGCTTATAACCATGTCGTGGATTTTAACTTATTCTATCATCGGCAGTTTAAAGCACATGGTGGCCACATGTGCAAGTTACTCTTTCTTGACCGTTGTTTGCTGAGTTTTGTGTTCCAGATGGAACATATTCATAGTCCTTGAGATGAGTTCTTCGCTATCGTTTTTTCAGCACCACAGTGATCAGTTGATGACTGAGCATTTATTTCAGAAGGTTTGTTGCACAGACTCAGACTTTACTAGGGTTATGAATTGTTGAAGACCCAAATTTCTTCGGCTGCTCTGTTGATAGCTCTGTGGATCTTATTTATGGTTTGCTCAATTTGGCTTTGAGAGAAGCATTTGGATTAGATCATTCTGGTCTTTCATATTAGTCCAATGGACTTCGACACACAGGGATTCTTTGTCGGAATTATGGTTTGAGGAGGACTACAATTTGTTTTTGCTTTAGGAGGAATTAGGCTCAAGGTGGAGATTGTTAAAGTATGATCCAAATTCGTCTCAAGGTGGAGTTTGTTGAAGTTTGATCTAAATGAGGATCCGTTTTCTTGTTGGACTCATACATGTCATAACCGATCTCATCTCGGTTTCTTATTTTCCAAGGACTCTCGGTTCTTAGCCTATAAATACACCCCTATAGCCCCATGGCCAGATACGCCAAATCTGTAATCTCTCCTCATATAGTGATTTCACCTTCGTGCGCCCGTGGTTTTTCTCGCGAGCGTTTTTCACATAAAAATCTCGTGTCTCTCATTTTCTATTGTGTGCTTCTATTTCTAGCAGCATATGCGAACGAAAACCAATGATCGAGAAAGGTGAAGAATGGCTCTAGCTTAACAGGAACGGAGCTGGTGAAGTGCCTATGGAGCTCTGCATAATCTTCGTTTCGTCACAACCTGGAGCTCTGTCTAATCTCTATTTTGTGAGAATCTAGAGCACTGTTGAACCAAGATGCCTATAGTCAAGGCCCTGTTCTCGTCAGCTTATCTTATCTGACTTATTTGTTTTATTTGACTTTTCTTTTAACTTCAAGAGGTTCCCGAGGTAGCCTCAAGAGTTGGATTCACTTCGTTTGATTTATGTTTTAAATGTTTTAGACAAGTCTTTGAGATAGAAAAAAAGAAATTCAAAAAAAAATTATTTTTATTTTAAATGAAAATAAGCCATAACCCCAAATAAGACAAATAAGATCTTATAAGCTGACAAGAATAGGGCCTAAGTCTTATCTATTTTTAAAACTAAGCGTACTTGCTTCCTCCCAATCTCCTTTGCCGACCAAGCTTGTCTCCTGTATGCTCACTCCTCCATCCTCTTCATCTCCGCTACGCTTTGCCTCAGTGCGAAATGCTCCACCCATCTCAACCACCCGAGGCTCGCCACCTTATCGTGTCCCCATCTCTTCCTTATTATCACCTCTTCCTATATTTTGTTAGCTGTTGAAGGTAGACAAAAAAAATTTATCTTGATCACAAAAATTGGTTCTACGGTAAAGTTTCTTGAATATTAGATGTTCATCACATAACAAAATTTAATTTCTAATGAATAATCGCACAATTTGTTGTTTTACACTATCTATACTGTTTTTTTAGTTCGTTTCATTAATAACATCCCTATAGTTAGGGGTGTCAATAGATTGGATAGATATGAGATCGTAGTCTTGCCATATTTGTATAATACATATGCAAATTGGATCGGATATCCTCGCATGCTAATGTGGACTCTGATATTTTCTTATATGGACCTGGATGTTGTCGAAGTCGTCAATGACAATAAAAAAAAAGATGCTCCCAATGGACTTCATGCTAGTCCTAGAAGAACCATGAAACCTTGGGGCGACCTAGCACAATGAAGAGCTTAGAGAGGAGCCACATGTTGTCCATGTATTCATTTGGAAGGGAGATATCGCCTTATACAAGTGTTCATTGGGTTGTTTACATAGGGCAAGATAGGAGCTATCTTGTGATTTTGCCTCTCACAACCCTAGGCTTATAGGGGTATCTGGGTACATTTGCTTAGGATGGTAACTCATAGATTTATCATTGCAATTCATCTAAAAATCGAGGCATCTCTAATCCAGTCCTACAACAATAGATACTTACATTGCAATTCATCTAAAAATCGAGGCATCTCTAATCCAGTCCTACAACAATAGATACTTACAGACTACATGCTAGGGTTTCGGTGATTGGAAAAGATAAGGGCGGCGACCTAGGCGGTGGCGGCCCTCCGGCCAAAGCTCCTTGGCCTCCTCACCCCCTAACTCCGGCGACCTCGTCAGAGTTGAGAGAAGATGAGGACCCTATTCTCATCTTGAAGTTTTAGGTTTTTATCCAAATCTAGTTTTCTAGGGTTATGGCTTGTTTATCCATTCCGTCCTCCATGATGGAATCAGTGGCGAAGAAGCTTGATATGATAATAAGCTCCCCCTTAAGATTCCTTGTCGTGATGGTTGACTTCGGCGACCTCCTCGACGGAGTCTTTGCTAGGGTTAGTACCTATCGTCCCCAATTTGATCATGGGCTACTGGGATATGTCTCCTCCTGTGGTGGGAGTTTTGTGACAGGCTGTTGTACATAGTTTATATCCACGACAACATCGAATGCTTTTGCCGATTTGCAGATGCTGTCGACGGATGCAGATCAGAGAAAAACGGTGGAGGAGCTGGATCGGGGTGTTCGTACATCATCTCTAGTAAGGAAAGGGCATGCCTTTTAGAACGTGCATAAAATTCCTAGTATGATATTACTAGTACAAGCACTGTACCGCGCATGTTATAGATGCTTCATTCAGGCGAGAGAAGTACAAGTTGATATTAATACAGCTTCTAGTAGGTGTTGGTTCTTAAATGGAGTTGCTTTGTAATAGTTTTTCCTATGATTGTAACCCTTTGGTCAATGATCTAATGGAAATTCTATTGTTTAAAAAAAGTAGACACTTAAGATACTTTGTACTCACGCATAAGGTATTTAACCATAATATATTATCTCACCGAAAGAGACATTACTTCAAACTATATTGTAAATATTTTCCCAATTAATTAGCCATATTAGAATAAATATGTGAATTGGTTAATTGATCTCAAACATGAATATGGGTAAAACAACATTTTAGATGGAAGAATTATATATTTTATTTATACATTATCGAAAATAATTCAGATAATCACATACATGTACAAATATGAGGGAAATCGTTAATTTGTGCCAATATCAGGTACCACCCATATTCAAATGTCAAATAATTTGGATGCGATTGACATAGTACCTATATTGATGAAGAATTTTACACCTAGGGTAGACTAAAATAAATAAATAAGGAATAAGTTCATATTACACCCCTCAACTATTGAAAAAGTATGTTCTACACCCCTAAAATATTAAATAGGTTATTTAATACTGCATTGATCAATATCGGATCATTTAACACACTTAGTGGTGCAGGGTGGATGTTTTAATGAGTGGCATCTAGTTTTGTAAATGTCACCTCACCTGCACACATGTAGGGCTAGAACTTTAGCTCATTGGTTTGCTCGGGTTTGGACAGGGATTTGGCTAAGCAAGGCTCAACTCGGGCTTGTTTTCAAATAAGCATGAATCAAGTCCATTTTTCCATCTCATGCACAGGTAGGAGCCCAACTCAAGCCAAGGTCAGCTCGTCATAGCTTGCTCAGCCTACACAGCCAACCAATTTTGCCTCCCTTATCCAATTCCCTGGTGGCCTAGTCCATCATCTCCTCCAAAAGTTGAACTCTCTTTTCTCTCCAATCCCACGCCTCCATCTAGGAACCGTTCCTCCTCTCCTCTCACGAGTGCCGCTCCCCTTCCTATCCCTCTCACTCTCCTCCCAGCGATGTCCTTGGGCTGCTACTCCTTGCACCTGCTCTTACTCCCATCGAGGTCGCTCACTATCGCAGCCTTGTCCTAGTCTACTGCGCCGAGATAGTGCTATGTTGTCCCAATCCTCCACTCTACCAACTGGATTGGAGTCCGTAGTGGCGCCCCATCCCCATTCGTGGGTCGTTGTATCCCTCCTCCTCCTAGCCGCAGGTCGTAGCTTCCATCCTTGTGAGCTCATGGGGGGCAGTTGGCAGGCTTAGGGGGTTAAAGTAGCGGCGACACTCCCTCCTCCTCGTGAATAGCATCACCTGTTCCTAGCTCACGATCTGGTTCATGAGCTGGCTCAAGCTTCGCCCAAGCCCAAGCTGACATGTTCCCTGGTTCAGCCATTTGAGCGAGCCGTACCGAGCTAGCTCGCTATCATGAATGAGCCTGAACTGAGCCAGGTCTGTGTCGCGCAAGTTCGGCTTAATTTCACCTCTACACACATGTCATAGTTACTGCATAAGAAATTATTAAAAATCTTGGTGCATAAGGATAACAAGAATTATTTTTGTAAGGTTAAAATGTTGAAACTATTTTAAAGAAAATTTTAGTTGAATTAATTAAAAAATTCAAATATGGTATTTATACTTTTAAAAAGTTTGTTTTTCCACATGACTTACTCTCATGAAAATAGCCTTGCAAGGTAATGCTGTACTAAGCATTTTAAAAGTTGAATTCCATCTAGTTTTGCAATCAAGGGCTAGCTTATTTTGAATCTTAACGTTGACATACTTAGCTATCTCCTCAAACTTCTCTACCCGTTTTGGTGTGGCAGTCCAATAAGCTACACTATCACGTATCTTCTCAATTGCACCGACCATCTCTTCTAATCCATTATTAAAAATTGAATTCAGAATACGAGCACAACAACGCACATGCAACACTTTACCATCATTCATGAGCTTACTTATGCCAATCTTCCTCACAAGTAAAGGAATTACCGCATCATTAATTGTACAGTTGTCGAGAGTAATGGTGGATATCTTCTCGTCGAGATTCCATTCAACCAATGATTCATATAGTGCATCGCTAATGACTTCAGCAGTGTGAGGAGCAGGGACATATATGAACCTACATATTAGTAACAATATATGCACTTAGATTGTATATATGCACTCATATGTAACTAAGTAGACCAGAAATTAGGACATGTATATAACCAGAAAATTTACCTCATTATAATATTTCTTAGGGCCCAAGATTCATCGATAAAGTGCGTTGCGATGGCCATGTAACCTCTCTTTTGGTTGTCAGTTGTCCACATATCAGTGGTGATAGCCACCCTTGATTTAATTCCGGCCATGTACTCAATGGCTTTCTTCTTCTCCTTCTCATATTGAGACATGATGTCCTTCCTAAAACAATCATATATTTAGATCAGCAAGTTCCTTTCTAGCTAGCAAGTTACAAAACTAGAAAAACATTTAACAATCACATATTCAGCTCACCAGGTTTCTTTCTAGCTACCAAGTTACAAAACTAGCAAAGCATTCAAAACAAAACAATCATATATTCAGATCATATGTAGTCATATACCTTATTGTGTTCCTAGTCTCCATCTTGAAAAGTGGTTGAAGTGCAACTGCAAACCGCCGAAAGCCAGCATGGTCCACCATGCTTAATGGATACTCGTGTAGCACAATCATAGAAACAAGTTCCTTTCTAGCTATGTCTTGATCAAATGTGTAGTTCTCCACTGAGACTTTCCCAGCATCCGTGGAACCAAACCGCAAATTGGATTGTGCCAATGCCTTGTTTCCCATCATCTTGATCTTTTTAAGTGTGCAGGACTTCAGATGGTCATGAAGGTGTTTAGTACAATTGCTTGATTGTCCAAAAAGCTTCTTTGAAACAGTGCATGCATTTGGCCTTCACTTGGCCATTGTATTTCACCCACGTAAACTCCTTCCAAACAGCCGAAGTAAGCTTTCTTTTTGAACCAGCCTCTACACCATCTCCATCTTCGTCATCATTTAATTCTATCTCCTCGTCAGATAGCTCAATAGCTTGTGAGTCATTGGTTGACTCATGGTGTGATCCGGACAGCGGAAGTGACTCTGAATTTGCTTCTGATGCTTGAGAAGATGGAGTTTGGGCTGCTTGGCTAGTACTCCCGCTTGCCATTGACATTTTTTTAAATCTGTACAAGAAAATATAACAATCAAATAAGTTTATAATTCAGCTTGTTGTAGACATTATTATGTAGATACTAGATCATGTACAAACAACCATAGGAGGCATTTAATTGATCTGGTCACAAAATCAACTAAATAAAATTATATAATCTAGAACAGACAATCCTTAATAGTTAATATCTAACTGCAGATAAATTTTTTGAGAATAAGCACTTAACTAAACAAAAGGAATACATATCATAGGCAAAAATAAATATAATGTTTCTTTTACACCAAAGAGTGCATGATGTTGCAGTTTGCGATTATTCTAGAAGTAGGAGAAGGGGGTGGCCGACTGCTCCTGTTGCTTTCCAGCTCCAGTGGTGACCTTCCTCTTGGCCACAGCCACACGCTTCTGCTTCTTTGTTGCGTCCACGATTGCACCGACCTCTTTGACAAGAGGGGCCGAAGGCGTTGGATGATTTGGATTGAAATTTGTCTCACCATCGCCAATATTATTCGGATCTGGTGGCTATTGGTCACCTTCTTCCACGACCACGCCCCTTCGGGATGGGAAGGGACGGCCGGGGTTATCGTGGTTAGTGGAATAATGGTTAGTAGATGAATGGAGAAGGTTGGAGGAATGGAGGATGGCTGTTGCATTTAAGGATCTGCAAGACAAAAAAAAGTTAAAGAGAGAAGAAGAAGAGGGGATCACCGTGCATCGTCGTTGGTGGAGGAGGAGGGCGCCGCCATGTTCTCTATTCTTTGATCTCTTTCTCTTTACTCTCTCAGACTCTCACCGACTCACCGTGCGGTGCCGTGGCGGGCTGGCGGCGCGCCGGAGGCCGTGGAGACGTCAGACATGGAGTGGAGCTGGCGGTGGCTCGAATCGGAGGCTCGGAGGTCAGAGCTATGGAGTGTGGAGGTGTGGCACCGTGGTGGGCTGGCGGCCGTAGAGTGGAGCTGTGGAGCAGTGGAGGTGACCGGAGGATGGGCCGGGAGGCAGTGCGCCGTGGGAGGTTCGTGTGTGGTGAGGCGTTAGGTGGTGGCCTCCTGCCTCCGTCATTTGGTCCTTTTCCTCCCAAGAGCTCATGAGCAGCCGCACCACCGTTCATGCGACGCATTCCACCTAAACCGTGGAGCCACAGGCAAGCGTCTTGCAGACAGACGCCGCAAGCCTAAGCCTCTCATTGCCCATGCTGCCGTGGCACCTCCCAGTGCTTGTATGAGCGACCGCCCTGCTTGGAACCATGGAGCCGAGTAGCCTACTGCCGACTGGATGGCTGGATTGCAGGATTAGGGATTTAGGGTTAGGGACGGTTTGGTGAAGTGAAAGGTAGACTGCAGGCATGTATACATCTACGGCTCTACGGTTGGGCTGGGCTTGGGAGTTGGGAATTGCCAATTGGGCTGGGCTTGGGAAATTGCAGCAAGGTCATTTGCTACACGGGTAAATGGGTAAACAGGTAGGGGTGGCAATACCCCATACCCGTACCCGCCATACCCGATGGGTGAAGGTTTTTCCCTATTAACGTACCCATGGGTATGATTATTGGACCAGACCCGCACCCTAATAGAGTAAATACCCATCGAGTATCGGGTTTCGAGTACCCATTGCCATCCCTAATTCTCATGGAGGTTTGATTATCCGTACCGGCTATGAGCGAGAAGATCGGAGCCAAGGAAGAACCACCGCAATTTGCCGCCTTCGCCAACCTTGTTGATTTCTGATGCTAGAAAACTACTCCTTTCTCTACTCACTAAACATCCTACTAGCTGCAAACTCCTCATACCTGATATAGACATCAAGGTAGAAGACGTCGCGGCCGAGGTCTCAAACCGAGCCCAACTCCTGCAGGGAGCACCGGCATACGCACCTCTTCCGCCTAACAAGAGCTCACCAGAGGGAAATCGCCGTGCCACCAGATGTGCCGCCACCCAAAGACCTTTATTCATTACCCCTAACCTACTCCTACCCATCTTGTACAAGCTCTGTCGTCGATGATCCACCGCCACCCCTCCCCATCGACTGCTCGGAGGCCATCGCTGGCTTGGAGCTGTGCCGGATCCACAACGGCGCTCTTCCCTGGCTCTTCTCGCCCTTGCTACAGGAAAAAAAAAAGGAAAAAGTGTCTCATTCAGAAACTATCCACCTCTGATCTTGAATAACACATCTGCCTTTTAAAGTGTCCAATTGACATGTTTTTGGTGGTGTTCAACATCCCGCATAGACTAGGGGTCTGTTTCTTTCAGCGGTTACGGTTGCGTTTGCTTATAAGCTGAAAATTTGTAGCTCCTCGATAAGGACATCCGAGGGATAAAAAATTATAGAAAAAATGCTTTTGAGATCTTTGAGAAGAAATTGTAAGACCTACAAAAATTGGCTACCAAACGTCAAAGCGTTTGGCTTGTACGAAAACAACAAATTTCCAGCTTATAAACAAACGCAAACGTAAACGTTAAAAGAAACAGAGCCTAGAGGCGCCCTCAGCTACCGCTTGACCATAAGCACTTTCAGATAATGGCTTATTCAAGTCAACATAAAAATCCTCTCAAACAAAGTCAAATAGTAAGGTCAAAATAAGGAAAATGAAAAGAAAAAGGCACACCCCTAGACAGTGATAGCAAATGGAGGAGCCGGCCCTCTAGAAAAGTGCCATTTCGCAAATTTACCACTGTTACGCATGCTCTAAACAAAACGGCGCCTCGAGCGGAGCCACCACTCGTCGCCCCAAAAAGGCCAATCGCCTATTCTCCGGAAGCCGAAACCGCCCACCCTCTGGTCCCTTCTCGCCTCGTCGCCTCGCGCCGCCGCCTCCGGCGTCGATGGGCTCGGAGGAGGAGCCGTCGCAGGCGCGGAGGGCGCTGGTGGACGCGCTCGCGGGCGCCATCTCCGGCGGCATCTCCCGCACCGTCACCTCCCCCCTCGACGTCATCAAAATCCGCTTCCAGGTCTTCCCCCACGAAATTGGCCCTCGTGGGTTACATTATCCCTGCCGAATTATCTCTTGCTAGTGCTTGGTAGCTGAAAATGGTGAGATCGCTCGATTGGGGGTTGATGGGGGAAAAAAAATTCGGGGCTAGTGATATGCTCTTTGAGGGGAGCTGCAGGGATTGCGTGTGCTGGAAATCAGTTTTCTCTGTGTATCTGCCCTGGCATTGTTTATATGCAGGAAATTGTGGTTGTGGAGTGTCAGTAAGTCGCGTTTGTTTATGTGATTTCGTGGCTTGAGCGCTGGGAAGCTATTTGGTTCGATGAATTTCGGGCATGGAATCAGTAACCGTAGTTTATCTAGGTTCTATTGCGATGGATATACGGGAGCCGTTTTATTGGCGAATTCAGCACGGGGCTATTATTTTCGAATAATGCATCCTTTTTTTTTTGGTTATTTAGCTTACCTTGAAATGGCTATCTGGTGCGTTGAAGGCCTGAGCATTTACTCAGTCTGATGCCAACAGTTTGTTATGACAACTTTTGATGAGTTTGACTAAAATTGGATTCTCGGAGGTACTGTTTAGATCAGTAATTGTGTAGCTTTAGCTCACTTCCCTTAGGTATTGTTTGATCAAGAGATACCTTTACTGCTTCATGGCAAGGCTAACGAATGTTGATATTCCTTGCTTTGGGATTTTTTGGGAAGAAAACGTAGCCACTCTCTTAACCTGTGATATTAGTTACTGAATAGCTTCCTTGTGCTCTGGATTAGCCCTTCCTGCTCTCACTTTTTATTAATTCCCATTTGTGGGGTTTTTTAGGGATCCCATTTGTGGCTTCTTAACCCTTATAATGACAAAGTATGTAATTATTCTTCTGGTATTTGGAACTAAGTGCTCATATCTGTTATTACATAAACTTTGATGATTATTTTTGGAGTTTTTTTTTATTGTGATTTCAAGGGTCTTAGTTGTCATGAAATTTGGTGATTTTTTTAAAGTAAAAAAACCTCGATGAGAATATTTTTTTGTTCACATGCCTAGATTGATGGCTTTTGCATTAACGCTAGACCATAGTATTGAAAGAGGGTCAACTGCATTGGATGCAACCTTACCGTATCAATCTGCGATAATCTTTCACAGATTATATTGGCCTCTCTGTGTCTGTTTTGGATATTCAGAGGTTTCTTCAATGCTCTTTTGCAGGTTCAATTGGAGCCGACAACCTCATGGGGTGTTCTTCGAAGGGATGTATATGGACCTTCCAAGTACACCGGGCTTCTTCAAGCAACTAAAGATATTCTCCGGGAGGAAGGTTTTCCGGTATCTACATATTCTTGAACATTTCCAAGCTTATGCCATGTTTAGAAACAATCAAATGAACTTGTAAATGTACTTCTGCTTGTGGACTTGCATGCTTATGTGGCATGGGCCCAACTAAATCTCAGTTTTAGGTTGGGTTCTTTTCAGCTTATTTGACTTATCTCGTAACTTCGAGAATTTCCCGAGATAGCCTCGAGAGCTGACTTATCTCATGTCTTATTTGACTTATCTCACTTTTTTAATTATTTTTTGAGTCTGATTTTTTTTTAATCTTGTAGACGTGTCTAAAAGCTCTCTAAACCCTAAACACAAAGGCCAACCGGCTCTCGAGGCTATCTCGGGGAATTCTCGAAGTTACGAGATAAGAGCTGGATAAGATAAGCTGAAAAGAACCCACCCTTAATCTGTATTTGTTAGGTTTGTTCTGTGTGTGAATTGTTTCATGTTGAACATGGACCAAATATGAAAGCAAGTCAGGATTCTGGAGTACACTCTTGTTAGGGAGTGTTTGGAACTAAAACCAATCCAAACAAACCTTTAGCTATTAATCCTACTACCTTTACAAATAATATTTGGCTACCTCCTTATGACTCCCATTACACCGTCGTTAACTGTACTTCTTATCCACCTCAGCTGCTTTGCCATATGGTTAACCACCCCACCTGTACATCTTTTTGTAACTTGACTATTCTAATTTCCTGGTACACTGGCTGGTAGTTCCATGTATACGAGTTATTTATGATACAGACCACCAAGTGATATTTGTTGAATTGTTGTTCTATGGCTCTTTTCTGGGGAGAGTCCAATGCTATAGACATTCTGGATTTATGCCAGCTCTACTGTCTTATATTCATGTCTAATTGTCACTCTCTCATGCCCATCTATGTGCTGCACTGCTGCTTCCTGTTGGGTAGCTTTCCATTAGCACATCAAATTTCTTATTTAAGTTGACCATTTTTCAACAAAAAATGAGTGAGCTATAACTGGATAACCCTTGGCACAATTTTAGAAGATGCAATATCATTTTTTACTGTTCTCAGAAGCAAACTAAATGAATAACCTGCTAGATATACTGCTTTGATACTGTTCTTCACTAATATGTTGCATGGCTGATTATGACTGAAATATTGTGTTGAGGTTTATTTTACTTAGGTGATGTCATTGGCTCATTGGCTGCTGATTTTGAAATAAACTGGCAATATTTCATTACACGGCAAATATCACGTATATGTTTTTTCTATATTTGTATCCTGATATCTGCTGTGGTTCCTTTTCTCCCCTTTTTGTAATTTTTTTTGTTTATCTACCTTGGCTCCTTGTTTGATAGACTTATCTTACACAAAGAAAGATCTCTGTAAGAATTGTTCTTACTGAGCAAGATTCTGATATTTCAGGGATTTTGGAGAGGAAATGTTCCAGCCCTGTTGATGTATATGCCATATACAGCTATACAATTCACTGTTTTACACAAGCTAAAAACATTTGCATCAGGATCATCAAGAACAGGTATGTTTTCTGTATATGTTTTCCCCTTACAATGTGGTTCATCTCTCCAGATTAAATATCAATTGCAATGATCGTGCTGCAAACCTTAATGGTAGGCTCTTTCAGTATGTAGAGTTTTTGTTTGTGACTTTTGCAACTGATAACATTTTCAAATGGGTTATATGGCATTTGATGCACGGTTGTTGCAACCCATCTAGTCATTTTGATGATATAACAAAAATTTGGATCCAGCTTTCAGAAGTGCACTTTTTTACGATTTCTTGCATCTGTATAGTCCCTATCTGATTTGTTCTTTTTTTCCCAGATGATCATTTGCACTTGAGTCCTTACTTATCCTACGTAAGTGGGGCTATAGCAGGATGTGCAGCAACAGTAGGGTCATATCCATTTGACCTTCTGAGAACTATTCTTGCATCACAGGGTGAACCAAAGGTAAACCTGATCTTACCTTTTTTATTTTATTCTGCTTTTGTTCCTTCGAACTTTGAAGTTTGAACACTTAGTTATGAACTTACAATGTCTTTGGTTTGGTTTTGGAAGACCTTGCTTAGATTCCTGGCCATTGTCTTTTAACTCTGGGTGCTAGCCATATGGATTTGACAATTGATATTCGTTCGATAATACTTGAATCAGTTATTTACCCAGCAGTGGAACATTCAGTTTCAGTTTCAACTTTCAACAAACATATGTACACAGTATGCAAAGACTTTCCCTTGCACTTTTTTTTTGGGTTTTGTCATGCAGCTTAAGTCTGGTTATTTTCTTTAATTTCCCCAATGGGCTTGCCAGTGGCCAATTCCTGTTGTTCTGTCAACTGTCTACAAGAATTATGCTGTTTCAACAAAACTGTTCTGGCAGCAGTTCAAGGCTGAGGTAGTTTTTGGAAGAATTTGATTTTGTTACATAACTTAAAACAATAGCCATTCAGATATACATGTCATTCCAAAAGACGTGACATGCTGTTTTCGTTCATTTGCATTTTTTCTATTTATTATTTTGAATAATTTTTCATTGTTGATTTTTTTCCAGAATCATATCAGGACACTTGATGGACATTGTTAAATCTTTATGCACTTCAAAATTGATTTATTAATTAAAAAGGTTTTTTGCACAGGTTTACCCCAATATGAGGTCTGCATTTGTTGATATAATTAAAACCCGTGGTGTTCAAGGGCTTTATGCTGGTCTAACTCCAACTCTCGTTGAAATCATACCATATGCTGGCCTGCAGTTTGGTTCATATGACACTTTCAAACGTACGATGATGGTAATAATATTAAACTGACAGCTACGAAGTCTCACACATTTAACTATATGAGTTTTTAGTGATCAACCAATCATCAGTGTGAGTTTTATCACAAGCTTGTATTAGATATTGTAATATTACATTAATCAACTAGTTTATTTCATTTGTATCCTTCTTGAATATGGGTGCATTGAGGTACCATGAAAGGTAAATTTGAAGACCCAAAATCTACAACATGCTCTGATGGGCATCTTACACTACATGTGTTGCAAAAATTTCGCTATGTATAAGACTTGCTTAATACTTGTCAACAGAACCACTTATTTTGGGTACTGACCATCTGATTGGTGTGGGTCTCTTTTGTGCTGGCTATACTAAGATTTTCTGACTGTGTTTTCCCCCCTGTAGGCATGGAATAGATACAGATATTCGCATCTTAACTCAGGAAGTGAGGATGACTCAGTATCAAGCTTACAGCTATTTATTTCTGGATTTTTAGCTGGAACATTTTCGAAAGCTGCATGTCACCCACTTGATGTTGTAAAGAAAAGATTCCAGGTAACCCATCTTGTCTTGAAAATTGCTGATTTTTCATTAGTTTGTTTTTATTATAAATTCCCACAACAACAAAAAAAAAACATAATTTATGGGTTGTTCTCTTCAGCTTATCTTATCTTCTTATAAGCAATATTTGCTTATAAGCTGAACTTCGAGAGCTTCCCGAGGTAAATTAGAAAGTCTGGTCCCCTTCGTTTGACTTGTTTATGAGAGCTCCAATGTGGTTTCGAGATAGAAAAAAAAATGAACTTCCAAAGGCAAAGTGTTTGGAGTTTTGATTCAGAGATAAGTAGATAAGATAAGTAAATAAGCTATATTATGATAGGGAAGTGTTTTTGAGTGCTTAAGTTGTGCGCCATTTATTAGAATATCTGCACCCTTCAAGTTATCTATAGTATCTTGGTGCCCATGCTCACTGGGGTGTGCTTTGTGTCAATAGGCATGCGCTGACTTGCAGTAGACTATCATTTCCAAACTATTTTCGTTATCTTAATTATCTTTGTATGATGGTATACCTCTTCACTGGCGAAACTGTTTGCTCAAGTCAGTACTTAGTCAAATGTGACACATTTAGATGTGGCTAAAATTACTTGAGCATGGGTAATGATATGCTGTCAAGCCTTCCGTTATAATCCTGCTGTATTTATGTCAAAATAATTTAGTCATGTAGCACTCATATTTGCTCCACTATTCTGTAGATTGAAGGATTGAAACGCCATCCGAGGTATGGGGCACGAATTGAGAGCAGCACATACAAGGGCATGTACCATGCCCTAAAAGAGATTGTCACAAAGGAGGGGTTTGGAGGTCTTTATAAAGGGCTTTTCCCTTCGTTGGTGAAATCAGCTCCTGCTGGTGCTGTGACATTTTTGGCATATGAACACATCTCAGACTGGTTAGAGTCAATACTGATGTGAAAAATCACTGTGCAGTAATATTTTTTTTTACCCCAATTTGTTTTGTAATGTCCATGTTCTTTCTCCATGCTGTTGTATACTTGTATTGGTAGAATTGATTTATGTCTGGGAGAGACTGCAGTTCCTTTGGATCTTGCAGTCCATACAAGATTTGGGGAGTCTACAAAACCAGCTGGATGAGTTATGCTCGTAAGCTCTTCTCATGGGTTTTGGAAAGTCACTTAATATTAACGGGAAAAAGGCAGTCAACGTGATAATTAAGCATTTGCCTTACTAAATATCTACCCAATCTGATCAGCCTGTTTCTTTTAGCTGAGCATGCTGTACATTTTTCTTTGTGCATCATTTGTGTGCCCTTATGCAAGTCACTGAACTTGAAATTGATTTGCAGGATAGCAAACAAGGCTGGAGTTGAGTGAGTTCCTGTTGAATGGAGCTGTTGGGATGGCATGATGAGAACAGTGCGTGCAGCAAAAATACCCTGATCATCTATGAAAATTAGTTGTTTTGACTTTTGAGACCGCAAGGTCAACGGAGAAGTGCATACAATTCCTTGAGAGCTGATACTTGTAAAGCCTTACGTAGAATGAGCTATTTTTGCCTTTTTGTCCCCCTCCTTTTTTGCTCCATTCCCTAGTGAGCTGGTATTGTGGTAGTGCATTCGTTAACCAAAGACATTGAGGCTGAGTAAAATTAATTTAGAGCTCGTGACACATGATAAAGTTCAAGAGCAGCATGTTCTTTTTGGTCAGGATATGATTATCGCACTCTTTTTTGCTAGTCATTTCATCCAATTAATGTGTATTGCTTCGTGCGCCGCTGATTTGCAATCATGCTTCGTGCCGATTGTCTCTCTCTCTCTCTCTCTCTCTCTCGATGCCGATTGT
This sequence comes from Olyra latifolia, assembly GCA_036346145.1. NCBI lineage: Eukaryota > Viridiplantae > Streptophyta > Magnoliopsida > Poales > Poaceae > Olyra > Olyra latifolia. Next base: position 2,931,087 of record CM070523.1, on the reverse strand, counting down.
AACTCTTGGAGTAATTCGTTTGCTTTGTTGTGTTTGTTTATAGCAGTACCTAAGCTGTTCGTTTCTCCTCAGCTGATATGTATCGTTGAAAAGAATTAACCTCCTGCCGAGTCTTATGCTTTACAAGCTGTGAGTTTACAACTCGCACTTCCTGATTCCTAACTGCCCAAAAGACCAACGCCTCTGATAATCGTGCAGTGCAGGGTCAGGTTCACGCACATGGTTCGTGCTTACACTACGAATGCACAGGCCTGCGCTTGCGCAGCTCTTCATGGCTCCCGCCTTCGTGCACATGGCCCATCAATTGATGTCCTCGCTTTCACCGCAGGCGATGAAGAAGAATTTTCAGTTACTGCATAACGAACATGGCAGTCTTCCGCAACTTGCTAGCAAGATTTCTCCATCTCTCCTGATATCTATGTCTATACATTTATGGTTTGTCATTCGCCCAGTGACACCAACTGACAAGGACTATCTATCTTTAATTATATGTTTAATATCTATGTCAAAAGATTACCATCTTATGTATACAGCAACACTTTGTAAATAAAAGTGACACTGACACCTGGGCCCCATGACTCTCAGACAAGCGCCGACCCTGCCCCCCTGCATATTTTAATTAAAAGAAGTCCAAAACACTACCCACGTAATCCAGAGAAGGGGAAAAAGGAAGAGAAGAAGAAAAAAAAAAGAGGAGAGAGAAAACTTGCCCATCTCATCTCTCTCCATCTCGCTCGGTCGCGTCGCGTCCCCGTCCCCTTCTGCCTCCTCCTCGCGCACCACCTTGAAACCCTAACCCCGGCGCGGACTCTCCCCAGCCACGACGACGGAGAGGGCGGCGGCGGCAACCTGATGCACAGCCGCCCGCGGGGGCCATGGAGCTTGTGCCCGTCAAGCCCGCGGCCGGAGCCCTCATCGAGTCGCGCGGCGGCGCCAGCGGGCGCTCGATCCCAGCGGTGGTGGCGGCGCAGCAGGAGATGCTGCACGCGCAGGTGGACCAGCTCCGAAGCCTCGTGTTCACCCAGTGCCGCCTCACCGGCGTCAACCCCCTCGCCCAGGAAATGGTCAGGACCTCATGTTTCTAAGCTCTACTCTTACATTTCTCTTGGTAGTGGCTATGGTGTTCCATGATGGGAAGTTCATGCATTTTGGTTGAAAATTGTATTGAAATTGCGCGTTGGTAATGGATTACTACTCCAGATATGTATATTTAGGTCCTAGTACTTCCGTGTTATTATATTGTACTAGTCCTGACAATATATTATGATAAGAATTGATAGCAAAGTTGCATTTTGGAGACTGGTAATTTCGAAGCTACACTTATTTAGGGACAGAGCAGGAGCTGTTTGTGTGTGTGTGTGTGTGTGTTAACCTTAAAAACTACAGCTGTTCATGTTATGTTTAGCTTAACATTGAAATTTATTTTCCTCATCTCTGGAAATGATGTAGTGAAGTTACTTCAGTGTTATGAAGTATGATATCTCAAAGAGTGAACTTTGGATGGATGCTGAAGCTGTTTGAACAACATTGATTATACTTTTGTAATATTGTCCTTTTTGCTTGTTCTGTGTGATCAACTTGCTATGGACTTTAAATATATGTTGCAATTTTTTTATAGGAATATATGTTGCAAGTTCATGAGTCCTCATTGCTCCTTTCTTAAAAATATTTTGGTTCATCTGTTGACTTATTTTGTTGATTCTTGCAGGCTGCTGGTGCATTGTCTATTAAGATAGGTGAGTTGTTCACTTGTTTGTCTACATCAGTGGAATTAACATGGCACAATTCATTTGACGATGCCTTAATAAACAATATGATAAACCAATATGGACACTATGACATGTGACATATACTGAAAATTTTGTGGGGTTAAGTATGATAGCTGAAGAGCATCATCATCAGTCTTGTCATAGTTGAGAAAATTAGATGATGTCCGCTGATGGATGACTTGTTCCAATTATTGGAGCTGATTATCATTCCACAATTATGATATTGTGTCCGTCTGTTCTGAGCATTCCTTTTATGGCACTTCACATTTCATAGGTAAAAAGCCAAGGGATTTGTTGAATCCAAAAGCAGTCAAGTCCATGCAGTCACTTTTTGCTGTGAAGGATACTATTGGCAAAAAAGAAACAAGGGAAATTAGTGCTTTTTGTGGGGCTACTGTTACACAGGTCTGCTCCTCTCTCATGTGCATTGTTGTATACCTTATGTGTTATGCTTATTTGTGTGGTCTTAAGACACTTGCCTTATGATTGCTTTGGAGCAACTATACATTCAAAAACTCACATGTACAACTGAACAGAAACCATAGAACTGGTTTCAAGCTTCAGCAGAATGTTGAGTTTAGCATTTTATTCTAGCTGATGGCCTAAATTTTGTGTTATTTTTCTGAGTTATTTTTAAATCATTCGATTACTCCCAATGCATTTGCTTCCCATGCGAAACTACCGATATTGTTTCAATTGCTATAATGGCGCTCAGGTAAGGGAGTTTTTTGCAAGTCAGCGCACGCGGGTAAGAAAATGTGTTCGCTTGTCACGAGAGAAAGTGCTGAAAATGGAGGCATCCAAGGTGTCTGATAATGTATGCACCACAAGCACTGAGCAGACACCTCTCGACATTGAGGCACACGCTCAAGTTATCGAACCTTTGAGAACCTTAGAACCAATGGAGGTGCCGCAAAGCTGTTCACAACCTGTGGAGGTCCAGCAGAACCCTTTACAACAAGCAGAGGTCCAGCAGAACTGTTCAGCAGCCATCACTCCTGCAGGAACAATGCAACAACCGGCTGATGCGAAGATTAATCCAGATCCTGTTGGACAGGAATGTAAGCAAGATGAAGTTGTTCCTGGTGTTGAGTCAGAAGATAAAAAGTTCTTGGAAAGCATCTTCGCTCTAATGCGAAAGGAGGAAACATTCTCTGGACAGGTCAAATTGATGGAATGGATTCTCCAAATAAATAATATAACAGTTCTTAGTTGGTAAGATCTAGGCCTTATAGTAACTACAGAGCTTCAAATGATTATATTGATTCCTACCTTTAACATTCCAATAATGCTGCAGGTTCTTAACAATGGGTGGTTTGACCATTGTGTCAACATGGTTGAACCAAGCAACTACTGAAGAGCAAACAACAGTTATTCTTGTCATTTTCAAGGTTTGTATTTCTGTTTAGTTAAACATGTACATACGTGTGGCATGCATTTTTAACTAATGTCTCGTTGCTGTAGGTACTTCTTCACCTCCCATTGCATAAAGCTTTGCCAGCCCACATGTCAGTTGTGTTGCAAACTATTAACAGGTTGCGGTTTTATAGGACACAAGGTGTGTACGGACTGCCACATGGCTTCAATCTTTTGCACATACATATCGGATGATGATTTTTTTAGCATGAGAAATATTATAAGCTACAAACTAGGTGTTCTAAAAAAGAATAATACTGATATGGTGATGCTAGTGAATAATATTTCATAATGTTCCACATGCCTAATTATGGTTTCAAACAGTCAAAACTTTTCATTTCCACCTGTCCAGTACAGTATTGCTGAGATGCATTTTCCCATTTGAATTTTATCCAATCTTAAGTGTTCTAGCAACTAGCAAGTAGCAACAGTTTGTATTTCCCCTAAGTGAAGTTGCATTAAGCTATGATGTATGCACTTTCCAAGTTTCTTTGTGCTGCTTACTAGAACTTATCTGATTTGAAGATCAGACATATCAAGCAGGGCCAGGAACCTTCTCTCCAGATTGAGCAAAGTGCTTGTACGGAATCAGGCATCGAGGAAACCTGAAAAGAATTTAATCTGTAAACAAAGGTGAATTTGACATTCTTGCACTTCGGTGTTGTTCCATATTGTTTGTTACTACCTTGTCTTTGGAGGGTTTGATTGTAGCTGATTTATTTTCTTTTCCAGGATAAGTGAAATTCCCTGTGACGAGTCTTGGAAATCTGAAGTTGATTTCACTGTAAGTACCTAATTAACAATGTATATGTCAGAAGATTCACTTATTCTGTGAGTTTAATTGGTGTGGTCTATCAGGAGGAGATCCTTGCCTTGAATGAAGGTGCAAGCGAGGGCAGGTACTTTTTGTTATGGTTTCTGCTTTGAATATATTTCAAAACCAGTTTTGCTATGTGATTTACATAACCTCTATTTTTGATTGTGTAACATTTTGCTTGACCTGGTCTGCGTGTCTCTGCGCAGAAAACCTGAGCCCAGAAAAACTTCACTCCTGCTTACTGCTTCTGCTGATGAGTCAAATAAAAAGAGTTCTCTGCAGACAAGTATCCTTTCCTTAAGTTTAAGTTTACCACTACTTAATTTTGGTTCTCTTTTTCTTGAAGATTATGACCACATTTTCCTGTATAGCTTAAGACTATTAGAGGCTATTTTTTTATTCCAATCATATAGTTCCTCTATTTCAAAATAAAATATAAGGCTTATTACCTGTTATGTAAAAGAACTCTTTTTAATTTTTAGGCAACTTGCATTTTTATTTTGTTCCCAGTTGTTTTATCTCAAGTTAAAATAGGTGTTATCAATGGTTTGGTTGTCTCTTCTGTTAAGAGTTTGTGGGTCAGGCTATGTTGGTTCTGTAAAGCCAATGGTGCTGTTTTTTTAACTGTAATAATTACGTGATCCATGGATAATAGTCAATATTTCTGCCTTTGGATTTTAAATTAGTTATTATTTAGGTTTACTGTGTGTCATCTTCAAATTTTATTTCATTGTTATTTCACTTTTGGATATTTAGTCTAGCCAAACTGCTGGTTTGGATCTCCTTAGCTAATCTCCAGAGTCCAAAGAAAAAAGAAAAGTTCTACTTGTAGAACATCCAAATCGGAAGGCTGCCGGAAAGAATGTTCATTCTGCCAGGAGCATATCAGCAAATAATAGCAGACCATTATCTGCAGATGATATCCAAAAGGCAAAGATGCGTGCAATGTTCATGCAGGAGAAGTATGGCAAGGTTGACACAAGCAAAGTGATTGACAAACCACAGATAACAGAAAATCAAAAACCATCTGGCTTAGTCAATTCAAACATGTCACCTATGCCCAGAAATTCTGCTATGTCCATCACTAAACAACCTGTTGACGCAAGCCCATCAACTTCTAACCAAAGTACAGTGCCTCTCTCTGATAAGCCAGAAATCCTGGTCAATTCGAAGCTAAACATAACTTCCCAAGAAAACTTCATAGAGAAGTTGGATTCCAAGAGAGTTCTTTGGCAGATACCACCAGGTATACCTTTGCTTTGTGCTCCTTCGCTTGCCCATTTCTTTTTAGAATGTTCAATACTTCTGAGCTTGATGAGTTCTGGATAATCAGAACTGGTGCAGCCATATAGTGAATGGAATGTTTTGAAGCTTACTAACTTGAGGCATATTTTCTTTGATATGTACAAACACAAGCCTGTGCGTATACATAGTTTAGATTACGTCTGATTCTCCGAAATCAATATATGGCAACAAATTGACTTCAGCTTGAATGGAGGAAGCTGCGCCTCAGAAACCTTTTGTGTTACAGAAACTGAGCATGAGCCTTTAATTTTGTTTAACCTAATGCACACCAGTTATATGCACAGTTCTAACTCATAGTTAACTCAGGTAAGATATGCATCATGTCTTTGATGCGCTTGTGAGCCTAAAGACAGGCAATTAAATGAAGGTTTTCTCAAAGACTGGTTGTGTAACTAGCTGCCCATATTTGGCTCAGCATTTTGCGTATAATTAAATAATTCATCTTGGACCAAGTCTTTTTCTAGTTTCTACCAAACCGTTTAAGAACATGGGTGGCAATACAATTTCTGGAAGGGCATGAGGAATCAACAGTTAGTTATTTACCGTGTATCCTATGAATAGGCGTCTACCATCATGCTTGCAGTCTCGATTTGTTACTAAAGTTACCCGATACTCGTAGTAAGGATGGCAACTAAATCCATGTGACACACTGACCAATATTTAATCAGTTTCTGTGCCTATTGATCTGCAAGAACACAAACAAGGACTTCACTTTTTAAATTTATTTTATACATAAATTGTGAAAGAACTAAAAACTGAGATATGATAGATTTTAGTGCACTGAAGAAATTGTAACATAATTTCCACTTACATAGATGTTTGGTTGGAACCCAAACTCTGCCACACCTTAAATTAGGCAAGTTTGACTGAGTTAGGCATCTGTTTGGTTCAAGCCACACCTGTGATAAGATTCCTTTTCTATTCCTAGGGCCCCACACGTCAATGACTCAAAAGGTGTGGCAAGCTTCTTCCTTGGCTTGCCAAAGTGAGGCTTTAAGTTTGCTAGCCACACTTTACGCAAGTTTGGCAACTTCGGTACCTCAACGGTTTAACCAAACAGGCGTGTGCCACTGGTCTTATTTGACCTGCAGCTGTAGTTGTGCGACCGTGGTAGGCTTATCTGTTTCTACATCTAAAGCAGACTTTGCTTTTGAATTTATACGTTTTTGCGAAACAATCACTTATTACCATACATTTGATACTTTGCAATTGAAGCCTACGCATCTTTGCTAAACAACTACTTACTACAAGACATTTGATACTTCTGTAACAATCTCCAACCTGACATCGATGCCATGGTCTTGTTGAGATCTATTTCCATTGTTAATTCGTATGAACGATTCTTCTACATAATCTGATTTGCCTATGATATATTGTGGCAGGCTGGGAAAAGATTTCTCAGAGATACCGTCAGCAATTGTTAATCCAACAGCTAATGAATGACATGACATGCAATGAATTCAAAATAGAAAAGTTGTGAATTTGAACAACAAAAAGAAAGAAGTTTGAGGATCTTGTTAGCCAAACTTAGCTTAACGAAGCAACAGGTTACATGGTGTAATTCAGCTATTCTAATAAATTGAGCTTAAATGCAAGGGACTTAGTGGTGCATCTCATTGTGTTGCCTGTTGCAAAGCTTGAAAAGTTCTTGCATCTATAACTTTCTATATTTTATTAAGAGATTCCCTAGAAACCTTGACCTCTGCAAAAAAAAAAAAAAATCATTATTTGAACTATATTGCCTCTTGTTGCAGAGGTATGGTTAGACCCCTCTTGGAGTGTAAGTGCTGGGGACAATAGCAAGGAGCTTGAGGTTCAGACACAGAGAAATCGACGCGAAAAGGAAACCTTTTATTCAAGTCTAAAGGATATCCCATTGAATCCAAAGGACCCATGGGATGTGGAAATGGACTTTGATGACAGCCTGACCCCAGAAATACCAATTGAACAGCCACCAGATGCTGACTCTATGGAAGCAGATAGTGTAGGCGTTGCCCCTCCTAACATTACAGTTCCTGTTGAAGGCAAGCAAGTGGGATCAACCTCATCAGCAGCTCCAGCAGTTGCTGCTGGTGAAAACGGTGCAGCTTCTGAACCAGATCTTGAGCTGCTTGCAGTGCTGCTCAAGAATCCACAGCTTGTCTTTGCTCTAACATCTAACCAGGTGGGTACCTTGCCAAGCGAGCAGACTGTCGCACTTCTGGACATGCTGAAGCAGACTGGCCTTGGACTTTCGGAGCTGGTAAATAGTCTGTCTAACGTTGCTGGGGTTCCAAAAGAGTCTGAAACCATTCCTGCTTCGCTTCCGTCACCAACTCCTCCAAAAGACGCTGCAGCAAGGGTTTGCCTGCTGGCTCTTCATTTTTGCCTTAGAATGTTAATTAAGTCATATGTTCACATCGATGTTTTTTCTTTGGCAGTCTAACTGGAGGTCAGAATTCCAAACACAAACGACGGCTCCAAACTTGCAGCAACCACATTTGTCGAACCAAGGGAATACACCTATTGCAAGCACCGTCCAGCAAAGCTTCTCAAATGTTGTCAGTTCGTTGCCTTCACAACATAATGCTTCAGTTCCTGCTTTGCCGGCACAGATTCAAACTAACGTGCCATCCCTACCTCAGTTGGTGGTGTCAGTAAATCTGCCAACTCAACATGTTGCCACTACGAACAATCTCCTGAACAGAGCTCAGGTACATCAGCATACCCTGTCGTGTGCTTTGGTGTCTGATCCTGTTGCGGTGCCCATCCATCAGCAACCAGCGGTGAAGAAGACAGCCCATGAACTTCAGAACATCCCAAACCCTCCACTGGCACAGTATTCGATGCCTGAGCCAAATGCATCACTCCCTTGGCAATCTAGTGCTGCCAATGTCACCACTGGACGAAATACAACACCTGATCCATGGGCTACTCGCACCACTACTAATTCGTTTAATGTCGCGTCATCAAACTCAGTGCCGTATCCTAACCAGAATGCTTACGGTAACCAAATTACACAGAGTAATGTATACAATGCTTATGGTTCTACCCCACTCTTGTCCCACTCCGTCCTCCCAGGTCTGGGACTGGACAGAAATGGTTACACTCATGTGGCAGAGTACCAAACGATGGGGCGTGACGGTCACAGTCAGCAGCGACATTCGCGATCCCCAGAGCTTGGAGCAGGTAGGGTCTATGGTGTCAAACAAAGCTATAATCGGGAGCCCTCGAGACAGTGGGACTACGGGCAACAGAGCTACAATCCAGCTGAGTTTTCCAGGCAGCGGAGTTCTGGGCAGCAGAGTTGCAATGCTGCTGAGCCTCCGAGGCACATGGCTGGCAGACAAGAAAGCTACAATCCATACGAACCTTCAAAGCCGTGGAGTTCTTTGCAGCAGAGCTACACTCCTGGTGAGCAATCGAGGCACTGGAGTTCTGCACATCAGGGTCAACACCCTGATGCATCGAGGCAATTGGGTCTTGGAAAGCAAGATCAGTACAATCCAAGCGATGGTCGAAGTTCATATGATCCACATTGGAGGAGATGATGATTGAGTTGTATATTAGCTTATTTTCTTGGGAGCGCTCTGGTTTTGATGGGAGGCCTTGATTTCATTTCTTTGGGCTCTGTGCCAATCACACAGAGGCCATTTAGAAAAACTATACATCATGTATTAATTTAGATGTAGGAGGGGGGAGGGGGCAAAAACAAACAAAAAACAAACAAAAAAACAGAAAAGAGAAGATGCATCAGCGCGAATCAGCTGAAGGCCTGAGTCCAATGATGAGTCAAATTTCTTGTGTTCATTCTGCATCGTGCTATTCATTTGTGCCTCGTCTTAGCTTGTGACTGCGATCTCTTGCCAACTGTAGAGTTTAGGCAGGCATGTCGAGGGCGATGGGTGAACAACCGATGAAAAGCGTAGTGCGTTTGGCAAACATATCTAAAAAGCGCATGGATCTTGGAGCGTCCATCAGAGACAAACATATCTAAAATTGCAGCTACATGTGAATTTGCATTTCCCATCGTGACACTTAGCAAGAAATTTTTTTCCCACCATGAGAACAACGATCTAAAATCAATCCTTCTCCAAGAACACGGTGGCTGCCTGCCAGCTGACCTAGAGCCCAACTAATCAACTAGACACGTGTGTGAGCGTGTCCGATTGACTTGGACCAGAAAAGAAGCTGAGGTTGTTCGTGCGTGGACCTTGCCATTGACAGGTGGTCAGTGAGACACGCTGCATCACTGCTACGAATATGCACGCTAAAAAGGCGGTGAAAATTAGGAATCAGTCAGAGACGCGGACGCCTATACGTGCACCGCGTTGGGAGGAAGCCGAGCCGAGCCGAGCCGGCGAAGCAGAGCGGCCGAACCATCCCGCCCCGCCTCCGCTAGCTCCGGAATGGCCACGGGCGCCGCGGCGGGGCGCCACCGCCCCGTGCTCGTCCAGCGGGGCCGGCGGCTCGGCGGGGTACGCTGCTCGTCTCCGGCGCATGAGTTCGGGGCGCTGGCGGCGGTGTTCCGGCGGCGGCTGGTGGTGGGGGCGACCACCGCGGCAGCGGCCGCCGTGGGGGCCAACTTCGGCGGCGTCACCAGCTTCCTGCTGGGGCTGTCGCCGGAGCTCGGGCGCTCGCTCCGCCTCGACGTGCTCTACCCCGTCGGCGGCTTCACGCGCTGCCTCGATTCCGACAGTGGATTGGGTAACTAACTAAATACGCGCACCGATCTCGCTGATTCCTTTCCTTCCTGTCTTCCCTTGTTAGTTTGCAAATTGCATGGGTCTCAAAAAAAAAAAGCTTGCAATTGGCATTGCATTTGCTGTACTACTAAAAATCGCACATTTGACATGCTAAAAAGATAGATAAAGAATTCATGCCTTCATTGATGATTGTTCTTAGCTGGGCTTACTTCGATTTGTTTGACCTCGAACAATTCTTTCATATTGCTTAATCAGTCGGTTTAATTGCTTACATATCTATATTCGCGCCTTCTTGGCAAATTCCACCAAAAATAAGTAACCGCGTTGTTACCTATATTAGCGGTTTCGCGTTGGGTAAGAAAAGCTATCTAGAGATTTGCTCAGCTCTACATGTACACCTCAACGAGAACACCTCTGCTGTCCTTCTGTTTTCCTTAAGAGACGACGCATTTCGGCTCAAGCTGTGTTGCTCTGATTTGTAATGTCATTTTGTTATTTCAAGGCAAGGGTCTCTTAATGCCACAGTAGTTTCTCTAGTTTCATTGTCAAAATATACGGGTCAGCCAGGGAGGGTTTGCAACAACAATGATTCAAATTGATGAGGTCAAATGGGCAATAAGTACCCATTCACACCGAGACTAATACGTCAGTGTATCTTTAGAACGCATGATAAATGAAATATAGTGATTGTGCAGGTGAGAAAAAAAAGGAGTGAAGTTCTTTTTTCTTATTTTGAGGAATTAGGTCATTAGGAGCAAAAAGATTTGACTAGAGAAAGGCCGAAGGCTTCATTGCCAATGCAATTGCAAGGTGATGTTCGGTTGGGTGATGCTTGCCATCAGCCATGGGAAAAATTCAAGGCGCATATGCGTGTGCATGTTGTTATCAAGTTAACTTTGTGCCCCACCAAAAAGTACAAAAATAGGATGCATACTGGTTGTGTTTGTATATGCATCCCACTCACAGAAAAAAGAGAAGATCCTAAATCATCTTTACTTATTAATCAGACTAAAGGTTGGTTAGTATTTCAGTTCCTCATTTGTTTTGGTCTTTTGGAACAGTATTTAGTTTGTTTCAAGTGCCATAGAGTAATAAAAAAGGTACTGTTTTGCTTCAAATAATGCTATTTTGTGGACTATTTGTTTCTGAGTCAAAACAATTTATGCACGGTTCTTCTGTGGATTCTAAAAAAAAAAGAGTCAAAATACTTTGGAATCCAAATACTTTTGGCACTGAAGTCTCCAATTTCCATTGTGTTTTTATTTTCGAAATAAGACTTTAATCATTGGGCTAAGGAAAAAATTGGTACCTTCAGTCTATGCAATTTTTTATTTTCTAATGAAATTGATGGTCCATTGTGACAAAAGCACTAGTGGCTACAAAAAAGTGGTCCTTGCTGCTGCGACCTACTATACCCATTCTCCATGTCATGCCTCCAAAGCTCCAATAGGATTGTATGGGTGGATTATGGGCTATCTGACTCCACATTTTGGACCAGCAATGGCATGCCAGCTGGCCTCCATGTCATCATGATTGATCATTGATGTCATCTGGTTGATGATTGTCCATGGATAATGTGTTTGGGGGTTTGTGGTTTATTAATTATGATCATGAGTAGCCTGTTGTTTTCTATGTTAATTATTAATGTGATTTGCCTCGTAATTAAACGTGGAATTAAATTCATACCTAGATTTCTAACATGTTCTGCCGGATGTTTTCCTGGCTGGGGACATGTTAATAAGATATCATAAATGTGAATACTATTCTAAAAAGTAGTTATAAGAAGAGAGATGCGAAGAAATCTTGTATAAACAAACAGGCTGCTTCATTGACGAAATATCATTACACGCCTGACAATTTATGTGAAGTATTAACTTTTAAGGGGTCTCTTGCAGAATTTATCTATCCAGCAAGCTGGGTTGGAGATCAGACATTGCTATACCGGGAATTGAAGAAAGCAGAATTGCAGAGATCACTAGACCCTCCACCTCTGACAAATGGGAGGTCCCCATCTCGACCGCGGAACTTCAGTGAACCTGTGGCAGCTTTTGGCCCCCCAGGATCCAACGGGGAACTCAATGTCAGTGTCATCGTCTCACCTGTCCCACAAGACTTCTCGTAAGTACACTTCATTTGTTACTTGTGATGATTCTTGAATTTTTACCCCAACAGATAAAATCTTCCAGACTTTATTAAACAGTTTTTTTTTAGTTATTGCGTGAAACGTAAACATGAAGTCACGTGCATCGGTGCATGTCACAAGTTAATCACTCTTAAGGTTCTGTTTTCACTGAGAAACTGGTTGGGAATTTTTGGCCAAATCATCCCAGCGTCTGCCTGTGATACTATTATGGCATATAGCATCCTCTAAATCATCAATGAACTGTTTGAAACAGGATTGAGGCTTTTGGCGGTCCCAAAGATGTTGGAGAAGTGGTGCTCAGAAGGATTGCAAGGACAAAGCGAGGCCCAGATATTAACGCTACTCTTATTGACGCTGCCTTGAGAGAAGATGCGATGAACAAAGTGAAATATTACAAGCTAGAGTTCCGAGTTGAGAGCCCGTCTTTCCAAAGGCACAATGTTGCGGTGTGCTGCGCGAAGGATGGCAAACTTTACACCTTGAACGCCCAAGCACCGGAGTCGGCATGGAAGGCAGTCCAGAAAGAGTTCTTTGCAATGGCGGATTCCTTCAGTCTAGTTGTTGATATTTGATCTGGCAGACACGCAGTTTTGTACTCTTTGTGCCTTTCTTCACTAGCTTACAGCTTCCCAAGCACGGGATATCACGGTCTCATTTAGATGAGAAATGTATTATAATGTTCATCCTGTATCATTATATTCTTTTCTCTACTACTTAAAAGTGAATTGTGGTGAGTGATAATGAGTGGTGGTCCATTTTTACTGGATCATTCTACCATTCGTCTTTGTATTACCTACACATATACTCAGTCCCACTACCTCTCTCGTCTATTCAAAATTTGAAATCACCGTCGGTGGAAAGGCAATATTTTGAAATCATTCTCGAAATGGGTATTTACTTCGTTTTGATCCAATATTTTAAAAATATAATAATGTAATAAAAATCATGTAAGCCAAGAAAATTGCCTAAAATAAGAAGACAATATTTAATTGTTTGAAAAAACATAATACTTCATAACTAGTGAAATTACTAGACAATTGACATTGTATATGATAGTTCTAATATTTTTTTACTATTTATGTTTTTGTAGCAACGCACGGACATTCAGCTAGTTACAATTAATATCTGAACTTTCCTACTGCAAGAAGAGATACGCATGTAGGATCTAATCTTACTTCAAAACCTCCGACCATCTCTCTGTAGAACAACATTCATGTTTGAACACCCATTTGACTGACCGCCATATGACCAGCTTCGGAAGCAGGGGAATATTTCACGCAAGCTCCAGCAAGGGCTTTATTACAGACAGTTGATGCATATAATTATTGACCAACCTCACACTGCCTGTCCTATCTTGACAAGAGCGTCGCAGAGCTCGCCGGGCTTGGAGCACATGACGGCGTGGTCGGATCCGGCGATCTCCTCCACCTCCGTGCCCGGGCTCAGCGCCACCATCCACCGCTGCACCTCCTCGCTGCAGGCCGTGTCATCCTTGGCGATCACGTACACCCTCCTCACCGATCCGTAGTTGCCATCGGTGAGCAGCGTGTCGTCCTTCACCATCGGGTCATCCACGAACTGGTTGCCAGGTCTCACCAGCATCGTCGCCAGGGTCAAGTCCTGAAGTATATTGCACAGTTAATTTAGTGAACTAATCGCTAAATTTTCGGCTGTCAGGTACGTACTAGCCAGTCATACAGTCAAACTAATTGTACAGGTTGAAATGGGTTTCAAAGAAAATCTCAAGTTGAAATTTCCCAGAAGGTAGAAGGATGATGCAGTGCTTCATCATATATGGGGCTGTTTGGTTGTCTTCTCTCACGAGCCTAGCCTGTTTGACTCAGCCAGACTGATGGGATACGGGATGCATAGATGCAGAGACGGTGTTTGGTTGAGTGTTTAGTAGTCAGGTATTTTGAAATTTAAATATTTTAAAATTTATATAGCAAGTGTGGTCTAGTTTTGTTTGAAAAAATGTCAAGAACCCATTTTTAAAATCGGTTCAGTAATCGGAGATGCTAATCAAAAGATATAAACAAAAAAAAGAAAACTTGCACAGAACACGAGGCTGCCACATGCATGGTTGTTATTGTGGCTGACAGTGGCCCCTTGCGCAGAACACGAGACTGTCATGCGCTGCATCCAGAGATACGCCTATTTTCTCCGTATCTCCAGAGCCAGGCTGCATGGAGAATCTTGCATCCAGAGAGTCAGGGTTAAAACTAGATACAGACAACCAAACATAAGAAAAAAAGAAAGTTTTTATATTTATAGATATAAATCTCTGTGCATACAACCAAAGAGCCACTATACCTTTGGCGGACTTCGCTCGTAGCCTTCCTCTGCTAAGAATTTCGGGCCTAGTAGTAATGCAGTTCCTGGGCCTTGGTTGTTGTTGATGGGAAGCATCACGCTGTCCATGAGCCCTTGTGTGGATGCTCTATTCATGATGAACTGCACCACAAGAGTCTTTTAGAATGCTATGATTATTATTGTATTGTACCAGTGGGAAAAATGTGTAAATTAGGAAATAATTGCATCAAATGTGAGGCTGACAACAAGGCCCGGAGACCACATGTCAACGACAGACGCGCATTAAGAGCATCTTCAGCAGAGTCTCTAAAATTAAATCTTCTCTATATCTAGAGTCTCTCGTCCTCCAGCAGAGTCTCTATCTCAGCCTCTAAATTTAGAGTTTCTATCTCTCAGCCTCTAAATTTAGAGGCTTTTTATATCAACCTCTATAGTTTTCTGGATAGAACCCTTACTGGAGAGGATGGAAATATAGAGAGCGAATAGTGATTTAGAGCGGTGTATGAAGGACTGATTTTAGATCTTCTGCTGGGATGCCCCGAGGCAGAAGCGTCGTTCCTTTCATCCGACAATCCATTCCAAATCCAACGTACATCATCTCATTCTTCTCTTTCCTCTCTCTCCCCTCTTCTCTCTCCTCCCTCTCACGTGTTGAACAGGACTTCTGCCCAATGACACATAAATATAATTTTCAAACCTGTTTGATTTTCTGTAGTGTTATTGCTACACAGTTTGGCTTTGTATCTATTTTTTTCAGGCCCAACAAATGTCCATTATTAATTTTGGGTGTACAAGATTAAGCACGGATTTTTTTTAGAACGCACAGATTTGTAATTTAAGAAGCTAAAGAAGCATACGAGGTCGAGTTTTAGCTTGCACACCTCAGTCGTGATGCCCATGTGCTTGCCAACGCACGGCATCGAGGCGGCGACGAACACGGCCGCGGCGATCTTGCACGGGAACCTCTCCATGGCAAGCGCGAGGCTGAGGCCGCCGTAGCTGTGCCCGACCAGGACCACCCTCTCGCCCTCCGGCGCGGCGGCCACCGCGTCCAGCAGCGGGCGCGAGTAGTCCTCGAAGGAGTGCACCTCGTCGATGCGCGCCGGGTGGACGCCGGACGCGGCGAGGTCGAGCGCCGTGACCCGGTGCCCCGCGGAGCGCAGCGCCGCCACCACCTTGTACCACAGCCACGCGCCGTGGCCAAAGCCGTGGACGAGGACGAAGTGGCGCTGCTGTTTCTCGGCGCTCTGATCCATCTCCGAGAATGGCGAGGTCGATGGATGGAAGAGATGCCGTGAGGTCCTTATATCGTGAATAAAAAAAACTCCTTTTACCTTGCAACCGATGATCAGTACCATTTGCTTGCGTTCTTAATTGATTTCGTCTTCGTGAGATTAGATGATGACTTTATTTACAGTAATTTTGTCGTCTGAAGAGCTAGTCCATGTGCCACTGTCAGCGTGTTTCTTTTTTTTTTTTTTTGGAGTAGTTGGATTAGCGATGACGTAGTATACTTCAACCTTTAATACATGTCTAGTGATTTTTTTGGGTTTGTTTATTGTTAGTAGATGTTTGTCTAGTGACAGTGATTACCACACCTTAACATACACGTCATGGACTCTCTTGTAGGCTAAGAGCATGTTCAATAGGGTTTCTAAAAAAGAATCTTCTCTATATTTAGAGACTCTTAGTCTCTATATCGCTTCAGCAGAGTCTCTATATCAGTCCCTAAATTTAGATATTCTCTCATCGAGTCTCTGTATTTAGATATTCTCTCTCTTATCTTTATATATTTTTAAAAATAGAGGCTCTGCTGGAGATGATCGAGATATGGGAACGAATAGTGATTTGAAGAAGAGGATATAGAGATCCAAATTTAAAGACGCTGCTAAAGATGCTCTAAGAGCATGTCCAGTAGGGTTTCTTAAAAAGAATCTTTTCTATATTTAGAGACTCTCAGTCCCTATATCACTCCAGCAGAGTCTCTATGTCAGTTTCTAAATTTAGAGATTCTCTCTCCGAGTATCTATATTTAAATATTCTCTCTCCTGTCTATATATTTTCGAGGACAGAGACTTTACTGGAGATGATGAAAATATAGGAAACGAATAGTAGTTTAGAGAAGAAAATATAGAGATCTGAATTTAAAGATGTCGCTAAAGATCCTCTAAACAGAAGCAGCACTGCTTGTGACTTGTGTTGACTAATACCGAGTGGTCAACACTAGTACAACAATAGTTGAAAAATATATAGTATAGTTACAGATTAGTTTTTGACGCACACCTGTGAATGCACGTGACCTGCCAGAAAGACCACTCCCTCACCACGTGACCTGCCAGAGAGACCCCTCCCTCACTAATTATCTATTATACCTATAGGGGTAACCAACCCGGAGATCTGAGCTTGTCCACGTCGGCTGAAAAACGTCGGCCGTCCGATCTGTGGCTCCGGCTCGCTGCCCAGCGCGAACAGCCGGATTGCCAATGCAAAAAAGCCCTCCTGCCTTTTCATTTTACGTTCGTGTCCTCGGTTCTTAGCGACCGTTTGATTAGCCGATCAAATGGCCCTCGCTGCGTTACCTTTTCGTTTAGCCCCTTCGCTTTTCTTGGTTCTCAACCCGCAGTTCTCCCGCGTTGGCCGAACCCTACCGCGCCCCAGTCTGGGATTCGCCCCCCCTTTCCGTCTTCACTCCTCTCCGCCGCCTCCCCAGCTCCTCCCTCGCCGCCGCCACAAGAGCCACCATCCGTTCCGTCTCCGCCTCCCATCTCCGCCGCCTCCCAGCTCTCGGCTCCTCTCCATCGCTGGCTGCCATTGTTGCCCCTCCGCCTCCCTCTCGCCTCCCATCCTCCAACCCTAGCGCGCCCCCGGGGTTCGGCGGCGCCCACCCTCCTCGCCATCTCGCCTCGCTGCGTCCTCCCCATCTCTCGCCTCCCCTAGCTCCCGTCCCCATCTCCGCCTCTTCTCCGGCCGTCTCCGCTTCACCGCCCTCGCGTCGGCCCCTTCCCTCCCACCGCCGCTTGCCGACGGCGCCGCTCGAGTCCTTTCCCCATCGTCAACCGCCGCCGCGGCCGTCCGCTTCCTCATGCCGTCCGCTTCCTCCTCCCGTCTCAGCCCGTCGCCGGCCAGCATCCTCAAGCTCCCCTCTCCGTCGCCGGCCGCTGCCGCCCCCCTCCGCTCCCGTCTCCGCCTCTCCATCCTCCAACCCTAGCGCGCCCAGCCCGACGGTTCGCGCGGTGCTCCACCCCTCCTCACCGTCTCTGCCTCCCCGCCGTCCTCACCGTCTCTGCCTCCCCGCCGTCCTCCCCGTCTCCGCCTCCCCCTACCTCCCATCCCCATCTCCGCTTCTTTTCCGGCCGTCTCCACCTTCTCGCCAGATCCGGCCCACCGCGCGCTCGCGTCGCCCGCCCACGACGGCGCCACCCTCCGCGCTAACATGGTGCCTCGCAGCGGCCGGATTGCACGCCGTGCGCCGTCTCGGTTCCATCCCTCTCCAGTGCACACTGCAGCAGCGACTACGCCGTCAAGTGTATGATTGTTGATGTTGCTACAGATTCTCACCTAATCATGTCTTCTTTTACATTTCCCTTGCGATGCGATGATGGAGGGTGTCACCGCGTCTTCCTCGGTTCCAAGGACGACGACCACGACGGAGGCACTGAGGCTGGCGAGAGCGGACCCGTCGCCACAAACGGCCGCCACCATCAGCAGCAGGAGGAACCACACCATCAGTGCCGGCGAGCGACAGCACCTGGACGCGGCGGTGGCGGAGCCCGTGATCCGCTGAGCGTCCTGCACGAACCTGTCACGACACACAAGGTACAAAAGGGAACTGATTTTACTAAGAAAAGCTCTTGCCAGGACTGCCTCTTCTTGATGCTTCAGGCCAAGCAAGATAATGTTTCGATTGTTATTTAGATAATTTATGTTTTTATGTGACATAGTATGGTCATCGGTTGGCAAATGTTGTGTGCTTATGGATTGAAGCAAAGACAACTGATTTGTAACAGGTTTTGTAGGGTTCTTCAACCAAATTGACCCAGTTTTAAGAGGGTTTCCTGATGTTATGACGTTATTGGACCAGATTGATTCAATTTTATTTTAAGAGGGCATTGCCCTAGGTTGTCCATCAAGGTTTAGTTATCCGCATCTTCATCATACGAGTTTGTGGTCCAGTCAGTCAGGTCGGTTTTTCTTAAAGCTCATTGTATATTTCATTATCCTGATTGTCAAATTTGGTGATGTCTGTCCTTATGAATTGATATATATTTCAATCCACTTTAGCTAAACGATCGCAACTATGTGTTTTCTTTCCTGTACAGTTCCACATAGTGATTGTATTATCTTTTCCTAATTGCGGGTGCCTGCAAAATAGACATCAACCAAATGATTATATTTCGAATGGTTTGGCCTAGGATCTCCTTATTCCAGGTGTTGTGGAGCTGGTGTGTAACGTTTAACGTGATTGGTAAACTTATGTGCAGAACATTGATGCAAGACCTTCCTTTGGAGATTACGGTTCTTTGGTTTGGCCTACGATCATTTTTTCGGTTTTGCAAATCTTTCTGATAAATATCCGTTCATTTATGAATTTGTTAAGTCCAACCTTCATACATTAGGTTTGTCTTCACTTGGCCTTTGCCTGTATTTTGAGACACATACATAGCCTTCCTACAGGCAGTAATTAAGTTATATATATAATTACACATGTACATGGCCAACTCATACCAACATGTTTACCAGATTTGCTTTGTATGGAGATCGAAAGCGTGAATGGAATATGGGCTCATAAGAATATAGCCTACTCATAGCATAATTGTTGCGCAGAATATGAAATCTACCATTTTCTAATTGCTATACTAAAATTTGCTACAAATAAACCGATGGTGTGTCTGCTGAACACAAAAACACCTTAATGGAAGCTCCATACACATGCTAATATAACATGATTTCTCATTGTATAGTAGGTAATTATAGGTATCAAAGAAAACCAGATAAATTGAAACCTGCATATGCTCAAATTTTTATTATTTATTTTTGCAGATTTCTTGCTACAGATCATTAACTTTCTATGAACTACCGTTGATGATCACGCTATGAGTCGCCATTCATGGTCACACTATCCAAAAAGGTGGGTGGTCAGGAAGTAAACCTTTATGTTAAGAATCATACTTTGTTATCCTAATTTTAGTTCCTCATTATCATTGACCTTTTTTTAGGGTAGCAATTGTCGGTTCCTAAAACCGAGGAGTTTTGTTCTAATCCTATTTAGATATTAGGCACGAAGATAGGTAGTCGAGAAGGTGCAACATACTTGCTTACTTGATTATTACCTGCTTTGAGCTAACAAATCCGAAAGTTTTGAAGCTAACAGCTGACACCAGTTAGCAATGGTATTTTCTGAGTTTACCTTTTGCCTTTTTTTTTCTTAGAAATTGTTATGCACATGCAAAGCCCCAATAGTTTTTTCCTAAAAGAATAGACTTTTTTTTTTATAAAAACTAATAAACAAAGAATTTTACACCATCTTCCATGTGTTAAAAATTGCAGTCTTGCCAGGTTATGGCTATTCTATATAGATCAATGATATATTTTTGACGAAACATACCTTAGCTATCTTAAAAGAGTATGCATCACACTCTTTGTTCCTTACAACAAAGTTACGAGGTCGTGATACTACGTTAGTACTTTAACGTAAGGCGTAATTGAAGTAAATATATTATAGCTTAATGGTATATAATTTTAGATATAGTGCGAGAAAATTATTTCTTCTTTCTTTGTTAGTTAACTTTTCAGTCCCACAGATCCAATACAAAATCTTGTAAGTATCAAGACGCATCTTTCGCATGCCTTAGTGCATAGCTCCTTTGGTTGACATTTACCTTTTCTAGGAAGAGGGAACAATATATATTAGAAGACACCAAACTACATTCAGGTCTAATGTGATAATTTGTTTTCGCCACTAATTGTCTTTAAGAAAGGAAATAGTCTCATGTGCTATTTTTCCTATTACAAGAACCTTAAATTCTATGTTATCCACTAGTGAAGAAAATAGCCCAATTCCAATAAGATACATCGCCGCCCCAAAATCTCAGCCGTCGATTGTCGCGTAACATAGATCACAGTCTCACCGGTAGATAACATAGAATTTGATCATGGTTATGCTAAGTGTCTTGCGAGATGTAAATGTATGTAGGTTCTTCTATAACTGAATCTAGCTCTTTGAGGTTACTACTTCATTCATCTGCTTGCGTGTGGCTACCGAGATAGTAGCGAATTCACCCCAGAGCAATATCATGCATTTTGCCAGTTTGTAACTATTGCCTCTCGGTTTCCACCTGTATAGTTAGCTGCCCTTAGTCCCAACTTATTTTGTTCTTATAAAGGTACTTTTCTTGGTCGATCTTGAAAGATGCTATTTTAACATCCTGTGTCGACTATGTCAACAAGGGAAGAGCTAGCACCACAGAGAGAGTTAATAGATTCTGATGGATGCTCCTGCAAATAGATCTTTGATTAAACGTATGACACAACAGTGCATTAAATTTCTTCAAATCGTTTCTGTCGCATTGCCCTGATTTTTGAATTTGGAATCTAGACGAAAACAAATGCCAAGCAAGTTTTAGCATGTCGACTGCGCTAACCGGTGTGTTCTTCCGCCGGTGTATAATATCATCGATAGTGTTTTCATTGTTTTTATGTACAAAATTGATGACTCAGTCTTTGCTTTATCTCATCGAAATTTGTTTAGTCCATAGTAATGAAAGCTCTTTGTCAAGAGATAATATGTCATAATATGTTTTTGTTCGCCCTTTCAATTAGGAATTGCGAATCAAGAATATTTACCGGTGTGTTCTTTGAACTAAGAATTCTTACATATTGCTCTATCGCTTTCATTTTCTTACCATGTCCGTCTTTGTATTAAAAATTAATCCACCGATTTTTGTTCGATCGGCTATGGTGTTGTGTACCATAGAAAGCCATTTTATTGCTTCGAGCGATTTCGCTTCTTATTTTATTATACCAAGTTAAAATTAAATGTGCTCCTCTACATATCTGCCCACAAAGGCTTGACATTATAGATGGTACTCATGGCCTTTTCAAGGTAATTATTTTTGTTTGTCGATAGTTTCTTTTTATTCATTGAAATCTCATTTACGTTCGATGTTTTTCGCATGGCTTCATTTCGAACAAGGAGATGCCAATTTAAGGTCTTCAATTGACACCGAGTATAGTATGATGACTTGTGGTGGTTTTTGTTGACGACAAACTTGCAATCTGAAGATATAAGATTTCTAGCTCTGCTTTTAATTATCTTATCTCCTCTTATCTATCTGATAACAAAGACATGATGTTTTCCATCAAAACAAAGTGATCATCTGTAGCCCTCCGAATAATGTCATGACCATTTCTGTATATTTTTTAGAGCACTATTTACATATCCACTATGATCAACATATTATTATCTTCACTTCATTACGTATGTATAAATTACCCAAAGTCTTCTTGAGGATTGGCTACCGATGTGTGCCTATTTTTTAACGATGTGTCTTTGTAGTATGACCTTTCGTTACATAAGACCATAATGTTATTTTCTCTAATCGGAAACTTAGGATGTTCCAACCTGTTCAGGTACTCGATGTAAACTAAAAGATATGCATGTTCGGATATCAGAGAGCCTTCGTTGCAATACTCATGCTGAAGTTCTGAGAGAGAAGGATGCATAGATTAAAAAGGTACTTTTCCTCTCATGTAAGCTTTACAAGGATGCACTTCTGCAGTCTCTTATGCACTCTGTCTATTTTATCTTTCTGTTCTTCAGTTGGAAAAACAACGGAAGGAATTGATAGGAGAAAGAGATGTTGTTCAGTCTCGACTTAAATGTTTACTTAAAGGTGACGGTGATGATGATGGCAATGATCGCACTGCAAAGCGATGGGTATTTTTTCTCATATCATGTGTTCTCACTCTTAGAATAATTGTATTGTGTGACATTGAATGAATTGGCCTCTCTCTAATAGGATGAACATAGTCGGTCCTCAAGAGTCTCTTGCACAAAATGATTTCTTCAAGTACGATGCCCTAATGTCTGCATTTTGATTTCCATTTACAATTCATGCCCCAGTCCCTTCTTGCGTCTAGGAATTTAAATGAGACTAAACCTAAATGCATAATATATAACTAAAAAATGAGTAAACCATCTCATTGGTCAGTCCATATTTTTTCCTGCAAATGTAATTTAGTCTCATATATATCGGACATTCTTATTGTATTTCCTCTTAATGAAATTAGGACATATGGGCTCTTTTTTTTATTTAGTCTATTTAAACTCTAATAATGTTCTTCTGATGTCAATGTCTTTTGAGATTATATTTAACCATACACTTCGCTCCCAACGGAATATTCTGTATTAGGTCCTAGTAATTTGTAACCCCGAATGTAACCATGTACTTAATTATTGATCTGGGAATATTCTGTATTGTTAGTCCGATGATGTGCTACTCCCTCCGTTCTCATTTGCTTGCTTTTTAGATCCCAGTAATTCCTAAATCGCCAATACGACCGGTGGTGCATGCATGCACATTCATGCATCAATCTGATTCTTTTCTACCAAACAGGCTAAATGGGCTCTTGGAATGGATATATAGATGGCACAAAGTTATGATGTTTCAATTTTGATATGAACTGTTGATTAACTCCAAAGAAATTCACACAATTAGCGTCCAACACAATAACCGAAACGTGCGCGCGGGGTGCGCAATCCTTTCTAGTTTACTTATCAAAGGTCCAATGATCTCTTAAACCCTAAACGATGAATAAATTTTTTAATAATAGAAATAAATTTTCGTCTCTATATCGTAAGATTTAAAGATAAATAAAGAACTAATATGGAAAAGATAAATAAAGTCCTAATATAGAAAAGATGACTAATAAAAGTATAGTCTATTATTTATTTTCTATCCATAGTTGGTGAAAAACGTGATGGCCACCATCTCAGAGGATTAGCCACCTCAATTGTCTCTGTTTGGTCCTCCTCATCCTATATTAAGGCCTAATTACATAACCAATCGTTTCCTCTAAAAATACCTTGCAAGAGAGATGTATTTTTGCGTTTGTCAAAAACTATATTATTTCGATAAAGCCAAACAAACCAAAATAGATTTGCAACGTTGAGCTTGATATTTCCTTGAAGATCCTACACCTAACTACCTAAGAGCCTACCCCCTCGCATATGAGGCAAACTACCAGCAGAATAGCTCTAGTAAAATTGCACTCAAAGAATAAATGCTAACTAGATTCATTCTTAGTACAAAAACATCATTGCAAACTACATGCCTAGTCTTGTTTTTGGTTAACTCCCTTTTATACAAAGAAAGATCTTGATTTTTAGCGGAATTTTTAATTTATCCAAATGAAATTGTTGGGATAATAAACAATATTATTAATATTTTTTTATACATAGATTATACCAAAAATTATCATTTTTATACATATTCCAATAAAGTAACCTGGGTCTGATTCTAGATGAATCGACAAAATTCTTGACACTAAACCATGTCAATCAACAAGGTTTTGACCACTAGAGCCTTAGGAAATAATATTGTCGACGATTGGGAACCGGATTCCCCGTCGAGCTTATTTCTCAATTGAGGGATCAGAAAGCCCCCTTCTGTCGAAGTGTGGCGTTCTGATATGTCGAAGACTTCTTAACGTGAATGAGTTGAAAGTGGACAAGACACAGAATTTATCTTGGTTCGGGCCTCCTAAGATGGATAATAGCCCTACTCCAGTGTACGTATATTGTGGAATGCAAGATTACAATGTATGCTAATGAGCTCAGGCGTCAGCTCGGTGTGTCAAAAAGAAGGTGGGTGCTTTAAATGATCGAAAACAGTTATTTATAGGGCCTATCCCCAACCGTCAGCTTTGAACTTTCGGGAGACGGTTGCGCGCACCGTGGACGAGAAAACTGATGGAAACTAACGTCAGGGTTTTCTAGGGATCTTCCCCAGCGAGAAACTAGTGAGGACCAAGACTTGGTGCGATTGAAAATAATGTTTGAGCTTCCTGGAGAACATGAGCAAAGCATAGAGAAGCTTCTGGACCTCTGGGTAACGCTCCCTCGGTCTATGAAGCACGTCTCTCACGTAGTAGATCGGTCGCTGGATGTCTTCCCGTTCCACGGTTAAGACAGCACTCACGGCTTGAGGGATGGCCACTAAATACAGCAACAAGGCTTCCCCGAGCCGTGGCGTGGTCAAAACCGGTGGGCTGGACAGGTATTTCTTGAGCTCTTCGAAGGAGTCATTGGCTTCCTTTGTCCATTCGAGACCGTCATGTTTGCGGAGAGCTTAAAGAAGGGTAATCCGCGCTCCCCGAGCTGGGAAATGAAGTGGCTAAGGGCCGCCATACATCCGGTCAAGGCCTGGACCTCCCTAACGTTGGAGAGGGGCCGTATGTTTTCGATGGCTTCGATTTTTTCTAGGTTGGCTCCAATTCCGAGTGGTTCGATGGTGTAACCAAGTAGTTTGCTGGAACGAATACCAAATGTGTATTTATCCGGGTTCAATTTTATTCGATGCTTTCTGAGGTTACAGAATGTTTCCTCGAAATCCCTTACATAATCTGAGTCAAACTTACTTTTGACCACTATATCGTCTATGTACACCTCCAGGTTGCATCCGATCTGGTCAGAGAACGTCTTTTGCATAAGGCGCTGGAGCATAGCCCCAACGTTTCGGAGACCGAAGGACATGGTCATGTAGCAAAAGGTACTGAACGAAGTGATGAAGATAGTTTTCTCTTCATCCTCGGGGGAGATGCTTATTTGGTGATAACTGGAGTAATCATCCAAGAAACTCATTAGAGATGACTCCGCCGTCGCGTCAACCAGTTGGTCTATTCGCGGCAGCGGGAAATTATCCTTGGGATAACCCGCGTTCAGCTCGATGTGGTCAAAGCACATGCACCATTTGCCACCCTTCTTCTTGACAATGACCGGGTTGGCTAGCCACTCAATGTGGTCGACTTCACGAATGAAGCCGCCCTTGAGTAACTTGTCGAGTTGTTCCCGGATTATGTTTTGCTTGAATTTGGAGAAGCGGTGAAGTTTTTGCTGGACTGGCTTCTTGTCAGGCCGAACGGCTAGCCTGTGCTCAATAACCTCCCTTAGGATCCTGGGCATGTCAAATGGTTCCCAAGCGAACGCGTCCGCATTCTTAAGGAGGATGGAAATGAGCTCGAGTTCCTATTCCGGGTCTAGGGAAGACCCCAAATGAACGATCTTGGAGGGCTCCTCTGCGGACAGAGGACCTCCTTAGTCTCTCCTTCGGGATGAAGGGCAACTTTGAGCCAAGTAGACTTCTTCGGCTCTTGATTCGAGCCGCGCTGAGGGAGCTGCCCCACTATAGCCAGGGCCTGCTCATCACAGTCCAGGGCGGCCTTGTGGCTACTCCTCACCGTGGCCACCCCCTTAGGGTCCAGGATCTTCAGACACTGGTAAGCATGGTGCGTGGTGGCCATAAACTTAGCCAATGCTGGACGGCCAAGGATGGCATTGTATGCAAAAGTGAAATCGATCACCTCAAATGTGATCAACTCCGTCCTAAAGTTGACCGGCCCCCCAAGGTCGTAGGGAGCATGATCTGGTCAAGGGGCCTGATCGACTTGCCCGGGATGATCCCGTAGAAGGGCATAGCGATGTCCTTGATCATGGAGTGAGGAATTTGCATCTCGTCCAAGACCAAAACTGAGATCACGTCCAGCGCGCTCCCACCGTCGACAAGGACGTGGCCCACCTTTGTGTTGCCGATGGTCGGGGCCACGGCAAGCGGAAGACTTTGGGATCTGATCATTCCAAGGGGACGGTCATCCTTGGAGAATGTCACGGGTAGCTCAGTCCACTTGAGCTGCCTGGGCTGCGGCTTTCCTTAACCTATGTGGTGGACCTCCCGGGCTGCCCGCTTGAGGTCTTGTCGGGAGGTATAGGCGGAGGAGGCACCAAAGATCACGATGATGTGATTCTTAGGCTCGAGGAATTCATCCGAGCCCGGCTCGCTATCGTGGGCAGGACGCTTGCCCTTACTGCCCTCGCCCGGTTCGAGCAAGGTGGACATCGGGCCTTTGCTATTGTAGAAGTCCTCCATTTGGGCCATCCCGGTACAGCAATTCCGGATATCGTGCCCGTAGACCTAATGGAGGGGG
The DNA here is from genome assembly GCA_036346145.1 of Olyra latifolia. Lineage (NCBI taxonomy): Eukaryota > Viridiplantae > Streptophyta > Magnoliopsida > Poales > Poaceae > Olyra > Olyra latifolia. The sequence goes on along the minus strand of CM070523.1, from coordinate 2,904,438 downwards.
CAATACTTGCCACTCTTGGGCTTCTCCCCCTAGTCATCGTTATAACGCTAGGGAGGCCGTCCCTTGCCCTTGCCTGAGGAGTACTGCTTCCTCTGCTCGAACTTAGGTGCGGGCTCTCGCTCCACGGTCGTGACCATATTGGATGAGCCCGGCTTCTTCTTCTTATTCTTCTTGTCCTCCGAGGATGACTTCTTCTTCTTTAGGGGCTCAACGTCGGGTTGAGGTGGAACCTTGCCCTCGTTGAGCATCCGCTTCCAGTCCACTGCTTCGGCCGCATAGGTGTAGCGTTTAACCATCCTCAAGAGCTCATTGGGCGTGAGATGCGCGTTGATCTCTAGGTCTTGGGTACACCACACATCTCGCACCCCCTGCTTGAACGTGTGAAGCACTGCATCGTCCGAAACGTTGGGGATGGTGGTGCGGACCTTGATGAGCCGCTGCACGAAGGCGCACAGCGACTCATCGTCCATCTAAATTAGACGATGGAGGTCTTCCTCCCTGCCCGGGCGAGTATAACAGCGCTGGAAATTGCTCTGCAGAGTATCACAGAGTTGCTCCCAATCCCGGATAGACCCATCGCGCTGGTTGAATAGCCAGGTCTGGGCAGGGCCCTCCAAAACCGTTGGCAAGTAATTTGCCATAACAGCCTCATCACCCACAGCCACAAGGATGGTGGTGGCATACACTGAGATGAACTCATCTAGGTTTTAAGTCCCGTTGAACTTCTCTATGTGCCTGGTCTTGAACTTTGCAGGCCACACCACGGCTTGCAGGGCGTTCGAAAAGGCTCTGTAGTCGTAGGATGATGTCCGGGGATGGTCCCGGGCAACCCCGCCATCTTGCGGGGCGAGTCGTGAAAAGTCCTCGTGCCGCGAGCAATGTGGTGACCTCACAGAGCTAGAGGCCTTCCGGTACTCCCATTGGGATCGGCCCCCATGCTCCTCTCGATTGGTGCTTCCCCGAGAAGCGCTCTGGTGCGTTTTGTTTGCCGCGGCGGGGCGAGGTTTGGTCTCGGCCAGCGGTTCATTCGCCGCGACGGGGCGAGGGTTGGTCTCACGGGCGAGAATTGTCCCGGCCGCGACTATGGCTGGCCGTGTCAGAGAAGTCAAGACCTGAAGAAAGGGACCCCAGGTCATTTGCCACGGCCTCTTTCATGGCGGCCAAATCTATGCCACTCGGGTTCTCTCTCATCCCCCGAACAATGGAGGCGAGCGCTTGGAGGCGCTCCTTGCTCCTGAGGAGGATGTTTGTCGGAGACGTGAGCAGATCGCGACGCTGGTCAAAGCGACATCTGATCGAGCCGATGACGCGGAGGGTCCGCGATCGATCGTGCGAAGCTCTTGCCCGGTCCCTCGTCTCGGCCAACATCTGGGCTGGCAACTCATCAAGGCAGCACTGGCAGTCGATTCCCGGCGTCGCTAATTGTCAGCCGCCGTGCCAGGGGATCCCTCCCTCTCTTCGCTCGACATGTTGACTTGGCGAGCGGGAATCGGGTCCGAGGGCATCATCATTGTGTCGCCACAGGAGGCACTCCCGCCCAAGGAAACCATATCGCAGTCTAAGATGTCAATCCCGCGATACAGCTTGCCAACCTCGTCGTCCCCATCCAGCATAAGGGTATCAGTCAGGGCATCTCGGAGCTAAACAATGAGTGACTCGGGAACGTACTCTGAGTCCAGGTCTCTGCGGCCGAGGGGTGGGGAGCGCGATCGCTCACCACCTAAGGGGAAATCTTCCTCTCGCTCAGTGTGTTCGTTAGGGTCGGTGATTCGGGCCACCTCCCCGTCAGTGTAATACCCATCATGGTCGTCCATGCCGTCGAAGGCACAGAGGTCGTGGGTATCACTGGAGTTCGACATCCTAGAGGAATTTTTCAGCAGAGGACTTACGATCACCACAGACGGCGCTAGCTGTCGACGATTGGGAACCGGATTCCCCGTCGAGCATATTTTTCAATTGAGGGATCAGAAAGCCTTTTTCTACCGAAGTGTGGCATTTTGAGATGTTGAAAATTTCTTAGCATGAGTGAGTTGAAAATGGACAAGACACAGGCTTTATTCTGGTTTGGGCCTCTTGAGAAGGATAATAGCCCTACTCCAATTAACGTATATTGTGAAATGCGAGATTACAATATATGCTGATGGGCTCAGGCGTCAGCTTGGTGTGTCAAAAAGAAGGTGGGTGCTTTAAATGATCAAAAAACAGGTATTTATAGGGTCTATCCCCAACCGTCGGCTTTGAACCTCCGGGAGACGGTTACGTGCACCATGGGCGAGAAAACTGATGGCGCGTCGCACGCGCGGCGGCCCCATGAACCACACGGATCGTGGGTAACGGCTCCCGCATTGTGGAAAACGTGGCCACGTGGCAGGCTATAGTAGGCCACTCGGTTACACCGGTGTCCGGGGCAAGCAGGACCGCTCCGGGCATTGAGGCGTTGCCAGACCCGAGCCAAAGCACGACGCTGTCGTCAGGACAGGCCGAATAACCCCCATCCGAACAACACTCAGTCTTTCCCTGGGCAAAAATTGCTCTGGGCAAGGACTCTGCCCGGGCTGGGCCGTCTTAGGAACCACATCTAAGGTACGCATCAATTTACATAACTGTTAGGCTAGTCTTGGTCTGTGGGGGCGTTAACCAATCCCTGACAGATATGTTTAGAGGACTCAAATTGAGCACTTCTGACAGTAGTATTTTTCCTCGCTATAGCGAAGAGACTGTGAATTGTACATTAAAAGTGATTCCTAGGTCATTTCTTAATCTGGAATGACCCCATATAAAAATTGGACCGTTACATGTTTAATTAATGCCGCAGTCTAATGAAGGAAGTATTGTTGAAGAGCTCATTTCTCACCAGGAAAAATTTAAGTTAACACTCGCCTCCTTATGTTTGCCGCATCGCTCCTGCAATTCCTAGACTTTCGCACAGATGGGATGTTGGAATATATGGGCTTGCCCCATTTTTTAGGGAATAATTTTTGAAAAATCTTAAAGATCCATATATAGAAGGAGGTGCGGGAACTCTTTAGTACCACATTGTTAGTTCAGGTGGAAAGACACTAACTTAAATGGTGAAGTGTGCTCCACCCCACTAGCTCATCTAGGAGAGAGAAAGAGAAGGACACACGGGAAAAGAGAAGAACACACGCGCTCGCTCGCCTTGTCGGGCCGGGACCAAGACGACGTGGTGCCGTGCCGAAATCGGGTCCAGTTGCTTGCGTAGGCGCTGCTTCCTTTTGCAGCTTTATTTTCTTTTGCTCTCCGAAAAATACATAATCAGTTACAAGATATGGAGATCGTGCGAGTCCGATTGTGACATGTCTTATGACATGTTTGACAGTCAACTTATCTCATATAAACCATACGTCCGCCGCCCGAGGGAGATAGAACAGAAGTTAGGGTTTTTGCCTCTTCTAGTTTTCTGCGCCGTTACATATCGACTACTCCGTCCTGCTGTACCAACGTGCACCGGTGATCGGGAGAGCAGGTCTCTAAAACCCGTCGCACTTGAGATCCTGTATCGAAAGAGAGCAAATAAGGTTTTTGGAAAGCGTTCTACGCGACTTCTCATGATCTGCTTCCTCTACGTCGTTGCTGCGATTCGCTTCCTACTTCGTCGCAATAGGGACGTCTTCCTCTCTTCCTAGTTTCACCTACGAGAAAGATAGATACGTGTTTTTTCTATCATGTTAATTATCTTAGTGTTTCTATGCAAGAGTATATTTTAGAGAGAGAGATATGTGTTGTTGTTCCACACGTCTAAATGATACTTGTGCTATATGAATTTGCTATTTATCAATTCGTCATGATTTATTTATTGATTATATTAAACCTAAAAGTGATGACTTATTCAACATGGGATGCTTTGTGCTTCACGTACGACAAATGCTCCAGAGCAGCTTATTAATTACACTATAATCTGGAAGAAGAACACCGCGCTTAAGTTTTGCTCGATCGTGTTACAGAAGAAGAGAATTACGTAATTCTCCCGAACGAATAAATAATTGAAGGCGCAAGTTCTCGACTGGTTCTTGTCAGTTGTACTGATCGGCAATCTCCATGATCAGCTCGGAGAGCTCCAGCGGCTTGGAGTGCATCACCATGTGATCCGCTCCCTCGACGGCCCTCACCTCCACACCGGGGCTCAACGACGCCAAGCGGCGCTGCTCCACTGCCGGGAACAGTCTATCCTCCTCGGTGATGACGTACACGCGGCTCACCGCCCCGTACCTGCCCTCCGTTAGGACGCTCTCCGTCTCCACCGCGTCGTGCTTCCCGAACACCTGCCCCGGCCTAACCATCATCGTCGCCAGCGTCAGATCCTGCAATTAAACATGGCAGCAAGTCACCACACCAGCGATCGATCGGAGTAAACATGGCAGATGCAAGGTTGGGACTTACCTCGGGAGGGCTGAGCTGATACAGTCTCTGTGACATGTACTCTCGGCCTAGTAGAAATATTTCCACCGGATTATCCTCGGCGTTCTTGATCATCCCAATCGTGGAATCCAGCATGAAATCCGGTGGAATTTCCTTAATGCCGTTCAGATTCTATCACAAATCGCCAAAAAAGAAGGTAGTTTAGATCACCAGTTGGTTCTTGATTTTCATTAACTTCGCAAGTGAATGTTTGTACCTGTTCTAAGATGAGTGACATGGGGCTCCCGGCGACCGGCATGACCGCCGAGACGAAGACGGCGACGGCGACCTTGTGCGGGTACGTCTGCATGAGAAGCGAGAGGCTGTGCCCGCCGTAGCTGTGGCCGACGAGGACGACCTTCTCCCCCGGCGGCACGGCGGCCACCGCGTCGAGCAGCGGCCGGTTGTACTCCTCCAACGAGCGCACCTCCTCGGCGCGCATGGGGCTGGCGCCGCACGACTGCAGGTCGAGCGCGGTGACGCGGTGGCCGGCGGAGCGCAGCACGGTGGCCACCTTGTACCAGCACCACGCCCCGTGGCCGAGGCCGTGCACGAGGACGAAGTGATGCGGGTGTTTCCTGCCGCTCGCCATGTCTGGCCGTTCGTCGTGTGCGCGCGCAGCCAAACGCAAGAAAACAAGGAAGGTGCAGTGCAAGCGTCGGAGAAGAATTTTATAACAGGAGTCTAAATTATAGTTTTGTGGCTCATTTTACTCGATAAAACCCTGGTCTCTCCGAGAGAGAAAGTCAGAAAATATATTTAAACCATGCGTAATCGATTTAACATTTATTGGTCAATATACATATTTGATTTAACGTTTATTGGTCTCTTAAGGATTCGTATGCACGGTTCAAATGTTTCCGGACATAAAAAAAAAGTGATCAATAAGCTACTGAATTAAATAGAATAAATATAGTGAAACAGCTTAATAGCACCTACAAAATTCAAAAAGAAAAGGCACATCGATATAGTGCGGTCTACTGTACCAAGAGATTACTTTTCTCGCCGCGTAGTTGCTGATGCCCGATGTGTTGCCAGACCAGCCCGGCCGCCTCTTTTGACTCGATCAGCTTTCGCTGATTGCTGAACATACATCAGCCAAGAGCAAGAAAAATTATGAAAAAAACTTTGGAAGGGCACGCATTCGATCTCATGCTATTGTTCGTGAGAATAGTCAATGCCGGATCATTTACTAACGTGACATCCATGTTGTTTACACATGTGCCACAGTATTGATATCCAATTTTGGACTTGATCGAAACTTATAAAAAAACTGTCATAATACTTGGTCAAAAAGTTGATGTAAAAGAAGATTGTAAGAGTTTAGATCAGACACGATCAGCTAGGAGTCCTAATAAGGGAGGAGATTCCTAATCGGTTATGGTAAGTTAGAATTGAAAATCTTACCCGATAAGGCTGATTTAGGAAGGTTCTGGAAGGCAGTGCCTGAATCGGCTACATAGTATATTTTAGACATATATTTAGATAAGTCTCTATTTAGAGAGAATCATAGTTCTATATTAAGTTGGTTAGGTTATCTATAGTAAGTTTGAGAGTTCGAGTCGTATTGTATCGAGTTCATGTTTTTGTTATAAATAACTAACCTATGTACCGGGAAAAGAGTCCTCGATCAATCAATCTACTATTTCAATGCAATCGTCATTTCAATTCCTAGAAGTAGCAGTAACTTAGTTTCGCCGTATTTTGTTTTCAATCGACTTGTTGCGTATCGCCTTCTCGATCAATTTTAAGGTATAACCCAAGTGAATACTGTCTCAGTTAAATCCGATTTTCTCGCTTGGTTTATCATAATACTATCTTTGCCTATATTGCTGCACATCATTGTTTCGTCCAAAGGGTTAGATTCTACCTTCATTCTATCGGCTTGAATCTTGCTATTTAGTCGATAGTCTATTTACCCTTTGTTCTATTGATTTGATTAACTTGTTAATCTAGCCAATAGTCTGTTTATCATTCATTCTGTCAGCTATATGATTTTATCGGCTAGTTGATATGTTGTTTACTCTTCGATCTACTATTTAGTCAATCTCGTCGGCTCAGTAGATTGTTTACCCTTTAAATTTATTGGTTTCAACTTCTGTTTAGATCAATAGTTTTAGCTATTTTTACATCTATCGATTTAAGTTTCTATTTAAGTCGATAGTTCTCTCTACTTTTGAATCTATTGAGCTTTTGACATTGTTTTTAAGCTCGATTAATTATTCTCATATTTTTGGATTTAATCGGTTAATCTAAGCTAATTAATTTCATTACCTCGCCGATTATTGGTCAAATCGGCTGGTAAGCTCTAAACCCTAAACTTAGTGCTGACGGGGTTCTAAAAACCCTAAGCTCACATTTTGTTTAATCCGACCGTTAACTTTCAGCGTGAACACACGGTTAATGATTTTTAGGCTTTGAAATCCCAAGAAAAAATATCAAAAATACGTCGGTTTGTAATTACCATGAGATTTTTTTAGAATTTCTAAAGTTAAAAATTCTAAAACTATTTTTTAAAAATAAATTTTTATTGAAATAATCAAATTTATTTATTTTCTCATATTTCATCTTAAAAAATATATAAAAATGATCCTGGCTTACAAAGAAAGTATTTTTGAGAAATATTCTCGAATATATGGAGTATGAAAATTACTAAGCACGACACATGCACATGTGACGTGAGAAAAACCAGATGCCCCACCAGCAAAATCAACATCTCAAACCGCCAGGTGTGTTTCCTCTCAGCTTAATGTAGCCTATATTATAATCTCACAAAGTTTGTGGGGTTTGGAGAGCCAAAAAATTATTAAAAAAGGTTTCAGGGCTTTGAGAAAAACCACTAAATGTTTTACAAAAATGGCTGCAAAGTGCTACGATATTTAACCTGTAAAAAATAACAAATTTGCAATTGTATCTTTTAATTTTAATTTAAGCTGAAGAGAACAAGGCAGCTAGTTTTATAGCTTATGGGGTAGAATGTATGCTTTTACAATAGCTGAGGCGTCTAATTTGGAGTAAGTTCATTAAGAGCAAGGCCAGCAGCGTCCGCATATCACTTTTTGAGACCGAAGAACGTTGATGCGACGCTGCGTTCTAAGACGAAGCGATGACCAGCAGCGTCTTCATCCTGCGATTAAGGGATAGAGACCGGGGCTCCGGTCTCCAAATTTGCAAACCAAGGCGAAGGTCCGCATCGGGGGCGAGGCCGAGGCAGGAGCAGCGAAGGTTAGATCCCGCGTCGGGCCTGCGTCCGAAGCGTGGCCATCTCTGCTGGGTCCGCCGTCCGTGGCCGGATTTGAAGTTAGTTACAAGAAATGAATATGGCATTTGAAGTTAGTTACAAGAAATGAATAAAATATAGGTGAGAGATTTTAGAGACTTGGTGGATAGAGATGCTGCTGGGGATGGATGAGATATAGAGATGAAATCTTTTTAGAGAAGGTAGTATTAGAGAATTTAGAGACCCAAAAATAGGGAAGCTGCTGGCCTTGCTCTAATGGGAGGGAGGACAGACCAGATACTGTCAGGATTTATGGTATGCTTTCCTTTGGCATCGACCGTCGAATATTAATAAATTGATGGTCATTTCTTTAACCTCAAACTCAGAATCTTGGATAAAAATCCAACAATCGATGTTCATGCCAGCCGCCAAACTTAGGCTGTTGGGTGTTTGCATATCATAAATGGTTGAATATTCGAATGGTAGGGCAGTGCACATCGGTCTTGTTCTATGTTAAAAGTCCTTTCTTTTTTAAAAAGAAAAATGGCAAAGCAACAAGAGAGGTGAACAGTATACTTTTTATTTAGAAAGAAACATTATAGGTGGAAGCCTCCAAATGGAGTCCACAGTCCAGACGGTAGACATGGGCGACAGTCCTAGTGGGCTGTATGGGCTATGGGCTTATATCACAGACAAATACCGGCATTTTTTCTAGCATTTTAGTCGTATCTTCCGGCCGTTCTGATCAGAACATCACAGAGCTCCCTTGGCTTGGAGCTCATGACGGCGTGGTCGGCTCCGGCGATCTCCTCCACCTCCGTGCCGGGACTCAGCGCCACCATCCACCGCTGCATCTCCTCGGTGCTGGAGCCGTCGGCCTTGGCTATCACGTACACCTTCCTCACCGATCCGTAGTTGCCATCGGTGAGTAGCGTGTCGTCCTTCATCATCGGGTCATCCACGAACTGGTTGCCAGGTCTCACCAGCATCTTCCCCAGGGTCAAGTCCTGCGATGCATGGCGCACAACATGGATCATTGCTAAGACGGCCAATCTTGTCCAAACATCCGCGACGCTGCCACCGTTGTGTATCATATAATATACTTTAAGCATGACTTGAACTTTTTTATATTTTTACAAATTTTTTGAATAAGACGAGTGGTCAAAGTTAGTATCAAAAAAGTCAAACGACCTATAATTTGGAATAGAGGGAGTAGCATTTTAGCACTTACCTCAGCTGAGCTTTGATTGTAATACTTGTCGGCCAAGAAGTTTGGGCCAATTAGGATCGCCACTCCTGCGTTATGGTCGCTGTTGATGTTGATGATCGCCGTCTTGCAATCCATGAGCAGCCCCTGTGATGCGCTTCTTCTGATGAACTGATTAAGCGCAAGGAACAAAAAGAAGATTAATTTATCGTTTTTTATGCGGATTGGAGACGTGTAGGTCTGTCTGGGGCAGTAAGATACTACCTCCTCGGTGGTGATGCCCATGTGCTTGCCAACGCACGGCATCGCGGCGGCGACGAACACGGCCGCCGCGATCTTGCGCGGGAACCTCTCCATGGCGAGCGCGAGGCTGAGCCCGCCGTGGCTGTGGCCGACAAGGACCAGCCTCTCCCCCTCCGTGGCGGCGGCCACCGCGTCGAGCAGCGGCCGGGAGTACTCCTCGAAGGAGCGCACCTCCTCGATGCGCGCCGGGTGGACGCCGGACGCGGCGAGGTCGAGCGCCGTGACGCGGTGCCCCGCGGCCCGGAGTGCGGCGACCATCTTGTACCAGCACCACGCTCCGTGGCCAAGCCCGTGGACGAGTATGAAATGCTTGCTCTCGCCGCCGCCGCCGTCGCCGTCGCTCTCCATTTCTATGCCTTAAGCTGATGCGATTGTGGTTCCGTTGCCGCACAGCTCGATGCCATTTATACACAGTGAAGGTGATGGGACGGCGAGCGATTGAAGAAACCAGCACCATGTTTCTTTCTTTTCCTTCAAGTCGATCGCTTCTAATCTTAAGCTGCAAGAAGAAACATGGCGACTCAACTTTCTGCCATGCCGCGAATTAACAAACCAATCAAGGGCCATGCTTTCTTGGTCAACATATTGCATGGTAATGTTAAACAAATTCTGCAAGATGAAGGTTTTCCCTTTTAAAAAGGAGTACACATTGCAAGAAGAGCTTCAGCTTGGCTCTGGGCTTCTTAAATAGAAAGAAATCACTACCATAGCTGACCAAACGACCGCATAGTAGATGAAAGTCTAAGAGAAGATATACAACAGCTGCCCATCTCAAAGATCACAAGATTGTTTATTCTGGTGAAATGTGATCTTCTGCTTCGCAAACAGAATCGGGCCATGCAAACGAAGCATCGACAGGCTGCAGCATAACTTGTCAGCTCCAAGGCAGACATAGAACAGGCTGAGTTCGACCATTTTGAACTCAGTCATACTTGTTGGCGATCCTGAGCAGGACATCACTGAGCTCCCTCGGCTTGGAGCACATGACCATGTGATCAGCTCCGGCGATCTCCTCGACTTCCACACCGGGGCTCAGGTCGATTATCCAGCGCTGCATCTCCTCCGTGCTGCAGGTATCGGCCATGGCTATCACGAACACCCTCTTCACCGACCCGTAGTTCGCGTCCGTGAGCAGCGTCTCGTCCTTCATAATCGAGTCGTCCATGAACTGGCTGCCGGGCCTCACCAACAACGTCGCCAGCGTCACATCCTGCCGGAAAACACACACAGTATCAGCACTGACACGCCATGTCGCTGCTCATTCGGGGCCAAAAAACACTCCTGTATCGTTACCTCGGCTGAGCTCTGATGGTACATTTTTGCTGCCATTAATTTGGGGCCAGGAAGAACTGCATTTCGAGGGCCTCGACTGGTGTTCAGCACCATCCTCTCGCTATCCATGAAGAAATCCGGTGTAATTCTCCTCATAAACTAGCAAGAACAACGAGAAGTCAGCATCGTTAACATGATTATCAGTGGCTAGTTACTACTCTTTTCTTCAGGGTCCTGATCAAACATGACGATGTGATTGTTACCTCCTCAATGGTCATGCCCATGTGCCCGCCGACGCACGGCATGTTGGAAGCCAAGAAGACGGCGGCGGCGACCTTCCGCGGGAACCTCTCCATGGCGAGGGCGAGACTGAGGCCGCCGAGGCTGTGGCCGACGAGGACCAGCCTCTCGCTGGCCGGGGCGGCGGCGACCGCGTCGAGCAGGGGCCGCGAGTAGTCCTCGAACGACGGCACCTCGTCCATGCGCGCCGGGTGGACGCCGGACGCGGCCAGGTCGAGCGCGGTTACGCGGTGCCCCCCGGAGCGCAGCATCGGCACCACCTTGTACCAGCACCACGCGCCGTGGCTGAGGCCATGGACCAGCACGAAGTGCTTGCCGCCGCCGCCGCCCTCCATTGGAATCTTCGTGTGCGCGCCTTGCCGCCGTCGCCTATGTCTTTGTAGTGCAGTGAGGGTTGGACGCTGGAGTCTGGAGTAGAGTATCTCGGCATCTCGCTAGTAAGACTATCTCCGATTCTTCCCCCTTTCCTTTTCCCTTCCATTCCATTCCAAATTCTCGCCACGTAAGAATTCTCGTTCCTTCAACGCGCCAACATTCAACAATTTCTTCACAAAAAGATTTCTCTGTCCAATCGCTTCAAAAAAAAGATTCTCTCTTCTTTTCCTATATCATTTCTTTAAAAAAAATGCTATTAGATATGACGAGAAATAAAAAAAAAATATGGAAAAGAAAATAAAAAAGAAAATAATAAAGAAAAAATGGTTGGAGATAGTTTGACATTGCAATCATAATTTCTTATTCAAACTTCAAAGCCAATTCCAGTAAAGTAAAATTACCTGTAAAACAAAAGAAATTTAAAGCACGGCAGATCAAGCCATCAAGGGTAGCTATCAGTACAAATATGATTCCGATTCGACCTTTTGTTTTCGACAAGATGATAATGTTCCCTTTTCTTGGTGTTTGTTCAAATCCAAGTATAAAAAATTTTGAAGAGTGAGGCATCACGGTATCAGGGGATCGAGTGACTTTGGGAGACCGAATTCACGTACATTTCATATGGTATGACGTGCCCCCGACAGACAAGATTATCACTGTTCATCCGCAGATCAGATGCAACGAAGGCTTAACGATTTGTCTTGCTTTTCGACTAAAAGTAATAAAAGTCATGTGCCAGAATGCTGAATATTTATCATTCGTCTAAACATACTTAGCAGACTTGATCATTCGTCTAAAGATACTCGCACAGCTCGACAGACCATTTTGTTTTTAGACTAAAGTACCATCCAACAACTCAACTTGTTGACCATTTTGTTTTTAGACTAAAGTTGTACATTATCCTTCGATATGTATGAGAAAAATTTGATGTAATCAAGAAAATTGTTGGTGGTTCCTGGACCATGATTTGAGGATAATGGAAAGAGTGTGGGTCAAATCCAGGCCCGCGAGATCAAAGCCCGAAGGCGTCACAGCGAGCAGACATGCAGACCTTAGTTCCATCAATCTCCGTGCACACTACCATGCTTCCTTCCTCTCGAGATCCAGAGCATCGGCTTATTGTGCACGGCGCTTCATCTCCTCTCTTCGCGAAGAGAGATTCTTCAAAAGTACAAATAAAATGTTCAGGTCCTGTGGGTCTCAGAGGAAAAAAACGGATCCAAGAACAAGAAACTAGATCTAGTAAGCAAGATTTTTAAGTTGATCAGATAATTGTAGTCTGAATTTTGGTCAACACTTCATGAGTTTCTGCGAAAGCTTATCATCACATCAACTAGACCAAATCTTGCCGCCTTTCATTCTAATTGCGTCTTGGCAAAAGAAAAACAAGCAAACAAGAAGTCGCGAGGGACCTTGCAAGGCTCAGAAGGATCCATTGGTTTCTCTCAATCAGGAGGATGGAAATCCCTCAGAAAATAGGTAGGTATTTTTGTCATCACAGCCCCAAATTAGATCCGACGCCTCAAACAGTAAAACCAAACCAGATCCAAGAGAAGCAAAAAAAGAGAAGAAAGAAGATGTCAGGATCACAACTCACAGATCCACACACATTGACATAACGAATAACGGCTGGAGCTCGGAGGGTTGAAGCGGCGGGGAGAGGCGGAGCAAGGCGTCGGTTTTATATAGGGGATTTGGTCAGCTAGGGTTTCGGGGGAGCAACGAGACGGTTCTGGAATTTATTGGGCCGGCCCAGTAAAGTGATTGGGCCTTCATACACGACAGCAGTAGCCAGCAGGCAGCCTAACATGGAGGCTTATTTTTTTCCGTTCAAAAAGAGTGAAAGAAAGAATGAAAGCTCATGTTTTTTTTTTCTAATCTTGGAATCAATCACGGAATCACCGTCTTCTCATTAGCCACTGTGTCACTGTGCAGCAGTGCAGGATGGTACAGAGACAGAGAGTGAGAGAGAGCACGGCAACAAGAGCTTCACTGGAAAAAAACATGGTACATCCTGCCATAGATCTTCAGTGCGATCTAGGCCCACGGGCCAGTGTGAGGCCCAAAAGGGCTGATGCCATCGAAGCTCCTCTGGTCGTCGACGCCCATGTAATCCACCATGTCCCCTCGCCGATGCTCCACCTGGTGGCCGCCGCCGTTCATCAGCGACCCGATGGCCCTCGTCATCGCGCCGATGCCATGGGCTCCTCCTCCGCTGTAGAGCTGTCCGGGCAAAGGCCCGCCGATGCCGAACCCGACCAGCTGCGTCTGGGCCAGCGGCAGCCCATCGTACGGCGCATGGTCTCTCATTGGGCCGAACGGGTTGATGGCGGGGAGCCGGTCAAGCCCGCCCATCATAGGCCCAAAGCCCACGGCATACCCGCTCGTGGTCGTCGCGCCCATTTCGGCTGCCTTCTGCAGGAGCGCCGTGGCGGACGTGTTAGCTGACGCAGCCGGGGAGAAGCCCACGGTGTCATCACCCGGCCCATCCAGGACCATCTTGCTCCCATGGAAGAAGGAAGTCGAGGGCGTGGCTCTCGCGCCGAGGCTGGAGAGCATGCATCCCGACATGCTGAGCGGCAGGAGCGGCTTCGCCACCGCGGCGACGTCGTCGGAAAACATCTTGATGTCCGGGCAGAAGGCGGAGGCGTCGTCGATGTCGGCGTCGGCGTCGACGTGGGATGGCAGCGTGAGGTGGTGTGTCTGGCCCTGCAGGGCGGAGGCCACGGTGGCCATGTTCATGGCCTGGCCGGCGAGCTTGTTGTTCTCCTGGGCTAGGGCGTCGCAGAATGCCCGGTGAGTCACGAAGCTGTCTCTCCTGTACATGACCCAAAAAGAACAAGATCACAAGATGAGCAAATTAGGTTGACGTAGTGCGATGCAAATGTGCAATGGATGAAGCGGACGGGAGGGAGAAGACGAAGGAATGAGAGGGAGAGGGTCGATGCATGCATGCCTGGAGAAGACGGTGCCGCAATCGCACTTGTACTCGCGCGTGCCGCAGACCTTGGAGTGCGCCTTCCAGTCGGAGTGGACGGCGTACTTCTTGGCGCAGCGCTCGCACTTCCACTTCTTCTCGCCGTGCTTGCGGCAGTAGTGCTTCTTGATCCCCGTCAGGTCGCCCAGCGCGCGGCTCGCGTTGTGGTGGACGCACGACGCCTCCGGGCACACGTACACGCGCTTCCGCGGCGGCGCGCCGCCCCCGTCGGCGCCGCGCTGCCGCAGCTTCCACGGCAGGTTGTGCCCGCGCCGGTGGAGCTGCAGGTTCTGGTCGCGCTGGAACCCCTTGTGGCAGATCTCGCACACGAACCGGTTCGTCGCCATCAGCGTCTTGGGCGACAGCGCGATCACCTCCGCGCTCGGGTCTGCGTATACGTACGTCGCTTGCATCCATGCATGCGTCAGCAGTTTGTGTTGTACAAGCAAAGTACTTCTCAGTTTTTAGTACATGTACGTACGCGCTCATATGTAATAAAAAAAGGTTAATTAATCTCGTAGGGTTTCTCTCACTGATTCCTGTACTGTAAAATATATGACAATCTCATCTTGATGTTGACTTCGTAATTTATATATGCTATCTTATCTGATGATGCATGCACATTCCCTAATTGACAGTGAGAGAGCTAGCAAATCTAGCTTCTTGATCAGATTTTACAGATGGAGATGCCACTCTGGGGAGTTCCGTTTCTATTACACCAACTTGATAGCCAGAACCGATGAGATCATTAACATTGTGAGATCGGCCACATTCAATGTTCATGTGAAAATTTCTCAAGCTAATTAATCTTATCTTTGCCACCATAAAATAGAAATAAATTCACAGCCTAGCTAAGATTAAGCAGACTACCTATTTCCCCTGTTTGATAGAGATTTGTATCATTAATTGATCTCTCACATTGATATGTAATAAACACTATGCTACGAAGTCTACACAACCCTGGCTACCTTCTTATACTCCCTCCATATCACAAAAACATAACATTTTAGACATGTTCTAACTCAAATTTTCAAAACTTTATCTATGAAAATCTTTTGAACTATTGATCGGATACATGAAAATCACACATATATATAGTATGTTCGAAGTGTCTTAGGCTTATTTTGCTAGAAAATTAATTTAGTTTTTTAGTTTAGTTTTTTAAATCATGAAGCCGCATCTAAAAACTTTTAAAAATAGCATAAATAAAGCGGACTAGTTTCGAGAAACAGATTTAAGAATCTCTTGAAGTTCAGCTTAACATTTAGCCCACTTCAGCTCAGCCAGCTTATTGATCATTCAGTTTAGCCTCTCTGAACATTCTAATAGATTCGTCTTGAAAAGCACTACCATAATATCATATTTTTGTGAATTATAAATAAATTGCAATGTTAATTAGTGGTGAAAGTTGCATTTCAAAGACCGTGTCGATGTCTAAACATCAAGTTTTTGTGATGTACAGGGAGTATTTGTGGGGTACTAGAGTATGAGTAATTAATGCGGTAAATTTGTTGCATCTGACAATTAGTGACCCATGTGTATAATATTGATTTCGTTAAGTCAATGCACGTAAAATAGCAGTGATAACCATCCGTAAAATTCAGTTTCATTTTCTACATTTCAAGCACCAAGAAGTAAGAAATCACTAAATCATTACAGCAAGAAGCAAGAGGCCACCGAATTATTGAATCAAATATTTATGGTCTAAATGAATTAATCATATTATCAGTTGATTGTTGGATCGAGTAAAATAAACAATCCAAAATAGTTTAGGTGATCTTTAAAAATCCCTAGTTTTACATTAATTGAAGAGAGAGAGAGATAATGCCCACACATTATTGATCAGCCATTTTCCCTAGGAAAAAACATTATTCAGTCAATCAGAAACCAGTTTATATATCCAGCAAAAGGTCACTCAAACTGTAAAAAATTTATTAGGTGCATGCTAAAAATACAAAGTATTGAGACGAGAATCATGCATACAAGGACTTTGTCGATAGAACTGTTGCATGTTATATTACTGTATCATATTGTTTTCTACTAAGAAGATTTGGGTTGAAAAATTCAAAGAAGGTCTGCATTAAAGAATTTTTCTAAATATACTTTACTAGATCTATTATCTATCTCGCTTAAAATTTATACAAACAAATCTACGAGTGATCAAAGGTTCATTGTGTTCAAATATTTCTTGGTGTACAGTATGTAGGTTGTCATATTATGATCCTAGTTTTCAGTGAAAAGGATATTTAGACTCCCAAACAGTGACCTTCATTATTGACTTGCGCTATCTATCAATAATTGCAGTCACAAGATCGACCAGCAAATAACACAAACCATGCATGCAAGAGAAATAATTCAGTAACAAGAACCATGAATCATGTAAAAATCTTCAAGAACGCTGAACATATATGCCCACTTAATCCAAAGTTCCAAACGGTATATGTATCATTCATGATTAATTATTCATGCAAGCGTTCAGATTAAGGATAGATCAGATGCCTCCATGGATATAAAATTAATCTCAGTATACAATGAAAAGCATATGCACACACCTGGTGTCCCTGGAAGGCTTCTCTTCTTCTTCTTCACAGCCGGCGGGGCAGGCGGCGGCTCTGAGGGGCAGGTGATATGCTGGAGTTCACCGTCGTCGTCGCCCATCTCCGGCGGGCTTCCCAGGAACGGCTTGCTGTCAAACGGCAGCTGGTGGGGGGCCATCAGCTGGAACTCCTCCACCTCTCCCGTATTGCTCACAGTCACAGAAGAAAAGCTCCCTGCTCGCTCCCTTGCAGCACCGGGCGCCATGGATGGCACGCAGCTAAGCTTGCATGCATGCACGCACGCTGCATCAAACAAATCGCTAGCAAGGCTGAAGAATCAGCCACACAAATGCCTCCACTACACTGCTGTTTCTTGCTTCTAGCTACTGTAATTCTGTGAGAGGAGAGAGAGACAGAGATTGTGTGTGCTTTTTTCTTCTTTCTCTGGCTAAACTAGTTGTGACTTGTGAGTGACAGTACATAAGAGGAGAGGAGCTGGTCTTATATTTATCCTCTCATTTTTTCTATGCTCCTTTTCACAGCTCAGTACTACATTCCATTTTACCTTGAAAGTACCTTTCTTTTTCTCCCAGTGTGTCAGTGCTGACTTGAGTGTACTCCCCAGGATTGATTAATCTAGAGGGAGCCGAGTAGCTAGAGAGAAGGGTTCTTGTGTGTGTGGGTGTTTTTTTTATCTGCATAGTTTGGATCTACCTTTGTTGTTTCCTCCCTCGGGATCGGCCGGCTAGGGACAATGCTCAAGTTTTCCTGGCAGGAGTATAATACTGGCTTGCCATGACAGCAACCTGTGGTCAAGTTGATCAGCTTCTTGTTGCCTTGTTTTCTTGCCTAGGGCTGCATGCATATGCATATGCATATGCATGCCCTCGTTTTCAATTCAGAGGCAATAAAAACAACTATATACTACTTTAAAATGTGGGTTACCAATCCCCAGAACCGCTCTTCTTATGCTCCTAACTCTCTTCAATCTCCTAGAGGCTTCTTCAGTTCTTGCCGTTGGCTGGTTGAATCCAAATATTACTCCGGTTTTCACTGCTAGAATACAGCAGGAAGATGATCAGTTTCTGCTCAGGTTTTGGCACTCCTTCATTCAGATGTACTAGCTCTTGAAGCTGACCACAACGTATGGCTGTGTCTGTGTGCCTCAAGAAATCAAGCGCTCATGCTACGTTACTGAATTGATTGGCCAAGAGCCTTGGGATTGACAGGGGGATGATAACGATGGTGCATGGTGCGTGAGACTGGGGCTGAGCCCATATAGGGGGGCAGTCTAAGTTAAATACTAGATGAACACCACAATGTTGCTCTTGATGAAAATACAAGTGCTAACTGTTCACTGCAATTCTATGCCTACATTCCGACATACAGTCTATGTGTACGTAGACTACGTAAGTACTACCTCCATATCACATAAATTTGAAGTTTTAGACATCGACACGGCCTACAAAATGAAACTTTGACCACTAATTACTGTTGTAATCTATTTATAACATCTACTAAAACTACGATATTATGAAAGACCTTTTCGAGACGAATCTATATATATAATTTTCAAATGCTCAATCTAAATAGTCCAAAAAAATTTCATAGATAAAGTTTTCAAACTTTGAATTGCACGTATCTCAAACATCAAATTGTGCGATATGGATGGAGTACTATACTAGTACCTTTCCATCATGGCAGCATATCCGGTGCACACGGCACCCCCCGTGCACACCCGTGTACACCATGGGGGAAAAGTTTCAAAAAATTCCAAAAAAAATTATGGATGTACATCTCAACTTACCCCATCCAGATATAAAATTTCATGATCAAATTCGTCCTATGTTAAGAGTAATAAAAAAGACAAATTTCTGACAAACTTAAATAGTTTAAATGCACTCCAAATTTGTCTTTTTTGTAACTTCTAGTATAGGATGAATTTGATCATGAAATTTTATATGTAGATGGGGTAAGTTGAGATATACATCCATGATTTTTTTGGAATTTTTTGAAACTTTTTCCCCATGGTGTACACGGCGTTTTCACGGAGGCAGCCGTGTGCACCGGATATGCTGCCTTCCATCATAGCTTATGCATATATTGTTTTTGTTTAAAATTAATAATCAGACCTAAATGAGTTGTTTTTAGAATATTTTCTTTAACAGTTAATGATATAGGAAGAACAATTAGTTGCACGATTAGCAAGCATTTTTTTTAGAATATATACTTCTACAAGTAATTAACTGCATTTACCTTTTTTAATTTAAGGAAAATGACAGGTTCTGCAATCAGTCTACAAGATGACAACATTTCTTTATGAAGAAGCTTAGGAGTATTGCGCATGGTTCCAACTACACATTTGAATCTAAACCACTTCTATTTACATTAGCTAGTTTGTCTCAAATTATTACTCTTTGGAAGTTATGTAGTTCAGATTTAACATGTAGACCTAATCCTTATTATACTACGGCTCTGTAATCACCAGAGACATGCATGTATCTTTCAAAGTGTACATGAGTGACACTGTGACAATTAACTGGTGTACACTCTTGTATGGCCTCCCCAGTCTCTTGTTTTTGCCAAACTTCTCTTTGTTTTGCTTTTCAAGCAAACTTGTTTTTGCTAACTTCAATTCCAGTTCCGTATAACTAGCTAGAAGTCCAGATCGTGTACTAAATTTGAGGATCGCTGGATGTGTGGTACTTGCACCATAGTTCTGAAATTTCCTAATTTTTGAAGGCCATGGGTTAACATTTTTTTACCATATCTATAATTTGGTTAACGAGCTATTTTTACTGAAAAATATTAGGTTTTCTACTCTTTGTGTTTTACTTCTCAATGCGCATATATGTACGTACTACCAGATCAGCAGCAATAGCAATTATTAACAAGTGACAACGATAGGGGGCTAGCTGCAGAAGTACACGGCGACAAGAAACAATACTGAAAGTAAGAGGAACACTATTTTACCCAGAGGACAAGAAAAGAATTAAAGTAGCTTTCCAATCCTCTTGATTGACATGGACCCCAATGTTTCTTAAACATGTAGCTAATGCTCTGTTAATTTGACCTATTGTACTGTGCCACATATTGCCTCCCATGGAGAGAATTTTTTTTCTGGGAAGGAGAGAGAGATTAAGATTAAAGCAGCAGCTAGAGCTGAGAGCACAAGCTAGCTACCATATGCCTCTGGTTGGATGGACAGATTGATCGAGGGGAAAGGGGAATTCAGGTGCATTGCACTGCTGTTCGCTTTGCTTAGGATTTGAAGATATGATGCAGTAATTTGTTGCACACGGCTCTGGCGGACAGCGACGCGATCGATCAGCTTTGCTCGCAATAACAAGGACGCCGTGCCGTGTCTTGGATGTTAATTCGACAAGGTCGAGTCGAGAGTGAAGTGACGGACAGCGAGAGAAAACATAGCTTATTCGTCCATGATTTCACTCGAAAGAGTTTTATTTGTGGGCTCTAGCTGAAGATCGTTAAATATATATATTGATCCAGTAGAAGGCCTATCCCTGTCTGTCGATCTCTTTGATCAGGCTGGGGGATCAGTCTGGTGATGACTAATCGCTTAGTTAGCAGCTAATTAATTACTAGCTTAGTTCAATTCGTATTTAATTTGCTAGTGGAAATGGAATATTACCATTGTTATTGTTGGCTATAGTACTCCATAGCAATGGTCTCTTTACCTTGTCTTCTCCAATTGTGCTCACTAGAACACTGCACTCTGCGTTCCTGCTTCCGAAAAGTGAAAAGGGGCAATATGCTATGCATATGCTACATATTAACTTAACTAATTGAATATTTGGAACAGTGAGCCACTGCAGTTTGTTCTTGACGCCCGCGGAGACTAGAGGACGCGATTATATGCTAACATCTGCGTTACAACGTGAGGTGTTGTGCTACCTATCACATGGCTTTTAATCCGAGGCACCGTAGGCCTCCCCAACAGTTCCCCTAGAATCTGACTTCTTATGCATATTTTAAAAAGATCTCCTCCCTGTATTTCTACTTTCCTTATCAACATCTCTAAAATTTCACTCTAATAGAAAAAGAACAGGGGAAGAGAGACCCCCGTATTTAGGAACATAGAGATAGAAAATCCTGTTGGAATATATGGGCTTAGCTTATTTATTTAGGAATAATTTCTAAAAAACCTCAAAGACCCCCATATGAAAGGGGTGTGGGAACTTTTTAGTACCACATTGCTAGTTCATGTGGATTGGAAAGACATAACTTAAATAGTGGAGTGTGCATGCTCCACCTCACTAGTTTATGTGGGAGAGAGAAAAAGAAGAACACACACGCACGCTTGCTCGCCGGGCCGGGGCCAGGACGGCGTGGGCGCACAGCACCTACGTGAATGGTCCACCGAAATCGAGTCCAGTTGCTTGCGTAGGTGTGGCTTCTTTTGCAGCTTTATTTCTTTTTACTCTTCGAAAAATACAGAATTACGAGACACGGAGATCGTGTGAGTCTAACTGTGAAACGTCTTGTGACACGTTTGATCGTCAACTTATCCCATATAAACCCTATGGCCGCCGCCTGAGAGAGAGAACAGAAGCTAGGGTTTTTGCCTCTTCCAGTTTTCTGCGCCGCCACATATCGACTATTCCATCCCGCTGTGTCAGTGTGCACCGGTAATTGGGAGAGTAGGTCTCCGGAACCCGTCGCTCTTAAGATTCTGCACCGGGAGAGAGCGAATAAAGTTTTTGGGAAGCGCTCTACGCAACTGCTCACGATCTGCGTTCTCCACGTCGTTGCCGTGATCTGCTCCGGCTACCACATCGTCGCAACGGGGTTGTCTTCATCTCTTCCCGGTTTTACTTTTGAGGAAGATCGCTACGTACTGCTCTCTGCTCTAATTAACAGTTTCCTGTTGTCTATGTTTATGAGTATATTAGATAAACATATGAATACATTTATTTTATCTATGTCTATAATATATTCGTGCTGCATGATGTTATTAGTTAATCAGTTTGTGTTCATAATTTATTTGATTAGATTAAACTTAAAAGTGCTGATTTATCCAACAAATCCTAAAAATAGAAAACCGAACAAGGGAACTGTTGAAACCATTTGGAAAGCCCCTATCCTCAGACTTTAGAGAAAGTGTACAGGAGCTGTTGGATCTTCTTTTGTTCAGAAGTATATCATCCATGGATTCGGTCATAGAATCATAACTCTTTTACATGCTATGGTATCATGTACTGTGAAACACATGATACGTAATACTTAACCATATTTGCTATACTGTTGGAGCGTTACGTATTTCCTATAACTAAGCATGAGAGAACCATGAGAATCACAACCTAGAATGCTAGCGTATGGGTACCACTGTAAATTCCATAGCTCAGCAAACAAAAGGATAGGTAGCCAGTAAAGAATCTTTGTAGGGCAAGATTCCACGCTGCAAAGGAAAGAATATTAACAAGGTCCACCACCTAAAGACTAAGGTCTAAAACGATGACATGTCGAAGAAATGCTAAACAGATATATGCTATAGCAGAGCGCTACAGCCTACGTGCAATAGACACCACTAAATATTCTGCTACGGTCATGCAGTACATCATTGGTGCCTCAAATTCATCAATGCCTCCCCTGAATCTTCGCCGCTTAATCGCTCAAATGTCAACACCTAATCTCACTGCTCATTATGAGCAGCTCACAGTAGCGAGGAAAGTTAAACGGGCCGGACGAGATGTCTGACGAGTCCAGCGATGATCTAATTAAGATCAGATTCTTCGCTTGGGATAAGAGTGACAGCGACTTCAGAATTGTTACATGGACATCAGAGAGAGTTGTAGCCTTTGTTCAGACAGACCGTAGTCCTCAATTGTTCCAAAGTGACCTGACCTGACACAGTCGAGCATGATCTTTACCATATCTTTCATCCGTCTCGTTTCGCTCGAATGCTCTGAATAGGTTTGCTCGAGTATCACGATCGATTCCGGTCTGTCAGTGAGCTCACATTACATCCTGACTTCCTGAGAAAACAGTACCTTGTAACACTGCTGTTCAGCCCATTTCTGCCAAGAAAGAAACATCTTCATGAAAAAAGAAATAGCTGAAACCTTCGGCGAATAAAATCCTTGAGCTGTCAAAATCTTTGCAGCAAGTAGAGTCGGCAAGACAAATCTTTTATCTCCCAGACGCGAGCAATTATCCTGCGAGGTGGCTATGAAGTCAAAGCTGCCTGCTAAACCTTACAAGAGAATCAGGCATTAGCCGTACCCGTCTACCACCGAGGCCAGATTTTCGCCGGAAAAGCCGCTTTCTTACGCAGGCACAGTTCGCCGGTGCACATCGACGACGTGAACCGCTTGCCTGTTTGAGAAAAGCATCCGTGAGTTGATCGGAGAAGATGAATGGCGCTCGATCGCTTTGTCCGGCTCCCCCGTGTCGCCGAACGACTCAGGCCTGCGCCTTTCGAGCGACAGATGTGATGCCCAGTGACAACCCAAGACGACGACAACGTCCGCGAGGGCATAATTAGATCGAGCGAGCAGCATGATCTCTCTCTGAGAACATATCGACGGATAGATCGTGTATGCCTAATGCCTCTTCATCATCATCACTACGATCGAGCTGAGACCCGAGAGCTAGCAGCATAGCTAGCCTCCTCCAGGCTAGCTCCAGTGTTTTGCAGACATATCAGGGGTGCTGTTGCAAGAAGCCATGTCTCTAAAATCTGAGGCCCTGTTCTCGTCAGTTTATCTTATCTGACTTATTTGATTTTTCTTTTAACTTCGAAAGCTTCCCGAGGTAGCCTCAAGAATCGGATCTGCTTCGTTCGACTTGTATTTTAAAGGTTTTATATAAGTCTTTGAGATAGAAAAAATATTTCAAAAAAATATTTTTTATTTTAAACGAAAATAAGCTCTAATCCCAAATAAGACAAATAAACTGACAAGAACAAGCCTGAATCCGCTGCTGGCATCATTCAGCTGAGCTGTTGACACGAAATCGTAGCAGATAAAAGGGGAGCCAAGATGGACTGGAGGAGCTGGAGACACCTGGCGAGATGCAGAGCAAATCCACATGTAAGCATTAACCTAGCGAGAGCAACTACGCTGCACTTGCTACCGAACAAAAGCTGCAGGCAGACTCACTCTCCGCAGATAATTGTAATGTTCATTTCATACTCTGTCCGAGCCCGCAAAGTTATTATTATTACTACGTACGTGCTGGAGCTGAATGTGTGGGCTTCGAGGAGTGCTATTTGGTTCGGCTGGAGCTCAATAGTTTAAGGGTATGTTGGTTGCCTAGCTTTGGCATGGCCAAGTCCGCATGAGCTAGGCATGGCGGGGTTGTTTGCGTGTACACTGACTGGAGCTAGGCTGAGCGGATGCAAAAACCCTGTTAGGGCCTCACTACAGGGAAACTAAGTGATGTAAGCTAGGGCACGACAAGGGAGCTAGTGGGACAATAGCAGAGACGCGAACAAGCTCACCTTCGACTGAGAGGAGCTCCAACAAGCGCGGATCTGGACACGAGGAGCTCTGACGACCTTGGCGGCGTCTGGATCTAGGCAGGACAAGTACAACTTCGGCAGAGGTGGATCCGAGCGCGAGAACCCCAGTGGCAGCTCGATCCGGACAAGACGGCCTAGGCGACGGCCAAATCTGGCAGGCCAACCTTGGAGCGACCAATACGAGCAGGAGGACTCCAACAGCGATTGGGTCTGGCTCTGACGCCCCTGGTAGCGACAGGATTCGGATGGGAACCTCGACGGGTGCGATGACCAGTAGCAGATCCGAGTGGTGGCGGCCGACCAACCAAACATTGCTGTTGGTCGGGCTCGGTTGATGCAACCCAACCAAACACGTCAAGTTGCACCAGCTCAGCCAGGCTCCGGTGGGCCTGCACGTGCGAGCCAGGCAAGGGTAGGCTTGTCGCACAACCAATAACGCCCTATGAATCAGCTTTGAAAAGGCAGAACAGTTGATTTAAAGATAGATTAGGAAGCCGACAAAAAAAGGCAGATTTGTGCTTGCGGGCGCGTCGTGCAAGCCATGTGACGTCCGTAGCACATCTTGCAAGCCGGTGATATCAGCCACGTCCTGTACATCGTGTGTGAAAGGATCAATATGTCGCCTAGAGAGGGGTGAATAGGCAATATAAATAAAACAGAGTTAATTTTGCGGAAGAAACACAGGATTATCCGGGGTGTTGTACCGGATAATCCGAAGCACACCGGATAGTCCGGTATCCTCTACCGGATAGTCCGGTGCTTGCTGAGTCAACTGCAAGCAGAAGAAGACAAGCATCGCCTCCACAAGCTGAAAAATCACCTCAAGAAGTAGATTAGCTAGCACAATAAGCTTAGAGGCAGTTATCAAGTTTCACAAAGCAGCTTTTTCAAGAGTATCATAAGATTTAGAAGATTAGGGTTAGAAAGAGAGCAAACCGAAGACGAGAAGAAATTTATCCCGAAGTTCAGATCCTTGAGGAGATCCTACGTCTCCTTTGAGCCAGCTTAGTCACACTTAAGCTAGGGTCTTTTTCAACCCTTTCCTCACCGGCGTTGCACAAAGCACTCACCGGGTTTACTCCTTGATTCCTTTCCAAGAGGAGGTAGAATCCAACCTTCACAGACTCCGAGGGTTCACCACACACAGATTTGGAAGCTCCTCGGTGACTCCTAGCCGTCTAGGAGTCCTCAACCTCCAAGAGTAACAAATCCGGCGAGAAATTAAACTTGAAGGTGGCCCTAGTGCTCACTAGATGAGACCAACACAGATCTAGCACCAGATCCTAGCTCCTCAACCCTCTAACCACAGGAATCACTCAGATCTAGAGAGGGGAGGTGCTTGGAAGCAAGAACAAGTGTGAGAGAGTGTGTGAGTGAAAGAGCAGGTGTTCCAACGGGCAAATGAAGCTAGGGAGGCAGTGAATGGATATATATAGGTCCTCACAACCCTAGCCACAATTTTTAGAAAGGATGTATCGGACAGTCCGATAGGAAAGACCGGATAGTCCGGATGACTTAGAATACTGAGGTTCATAGTTGAGTAAGTCCGGATAATCCGGTACAAAACACCGGATAATCCGGTTAATTATTTCTCAGACAGGAAGCTTGAGTGGCCAACAGGATCGGACAATCCGGTTCACACCGGATAGTCCGGACAGTACAAACGGATAGTCCGGTTAAATATTTCTTGAGCAGAAGCATTGAGTGGACGATAGGATCGGACTTTCCGAAGATGACCGGATAGTCCGGACTGAACTACCGGATAATCCGGTTAAATATGAATTGGTTCCAGAAAACACGGGTGGAGAGACAGAGCGGACAGTCCGGTGGACACCGGATAGTCCGGACTGGTACACCCGATAGTCCGGTGTACAAGATCAATAAAATTCCTGGAAATTTTGTGGGATGAACCTGGTGTCTATAAACTATTGTGAATCTTATCTAATGAGCACTTTAGACACCTAGAGACAATTTCTCGTCGAATCCCTCTTAATAGTACGGCAAAACTTCCTTACGACTCAAAACTAGAAATTACATAGTATTATCACCCTTACGTCGTAGAGTCGAAATGATTAACATGTCCTGTAACTTGCAATTTTCTCTCAAACATTCGTTAGATCTTTAATTGACTGTCATAAACCACCAAAATCACTTTAACGGCCTAGATGCACTTACAGTGTGACATGTGCGTCCTGCAAGCCCCTGCAAAGCCCTGTGACATGCAACATCCCATTATGCAAAACAACGCCAGCCACATTCTGCTTCTCGCTACTTGGTGAGTTTTTTGCTATTCGATCCATTTTCATTTTTTTTCATTAATACAAGTTTCATTTTTTTTTTATCAAGTCCTATATTTCAACGATTTTCAGGAATATTGAGTATCAGGCATTGTTGACTATCGATATTCGAGTATCGAGTAATGCCAAGTATCAAGTATCACTGAGTATCAAGATGTCATCAGCAAGTATCGTTGAGAATCGGGTCTCAACGAGTATAGAGTATCGACGAGTATCAAGAGGTATCATTGAATATTGAGTATCATGGAGTATCGAGGGGTATTAGGTCGAGTATCATCTAGTATCAGGTTGAGTATTGGGGGTTATCGTCGTACATCGAGTATATCGAGTCAGGGGCTGAGGGGAGGGTTACCCAGTTCGGTATCAAGGGTATCGGATCAAGTCTCAGTGGGTATCGGGTTGAGTGTTAGGGTATCATCCGGTATCGGGTTGATTATTGAGGTATCGCCGTGTATCGGGTGTATCAAGTCGATGGATATTAGGTTGAGTAACGAGGGTATCGGGTCAAGCACATAAGGGTGATGGTAAAACTCCAACTGAGAATATGAACGGTAACATAAGACAGTCGATTGAGCCAAAACCAAAGTAGTGTCCTGAAGGTCTATCCAAGTCCCAAAGAAGAAGGTTACAAAGATTGAGAACCCACCAGAAGCGTGAAGCCGATAGGTAACGTCAAAGAGATGAGATGTTCGACGAGGGTCATCCTATCGACAAAAGCGTAAAACAAGTATGACATTGTAAAGAAAAATATATGCTACACGGATATGTTTGGGATTCTGCGCGAGAAGAAAAGATCAAAAACAATTAAGCAAATTTCTTGAATGGCGCGCGGAAGACAATATCGGCTATAAAAGATGTGACGGGAAGATTAAAAGTTTATGGTGAAGATTTTTTAAACATGATGTGATGGGAAGACAATATCGCTTGGTTTATTAGAATACTATCTTTATCAATATTGTTGTGTATCATCATTACGTACAAAGGGTTAGGTTCTATCCTCATTTTATCGGCTTGTAGCTTCCTATTTTAGCCGATAGTCTGTTTATCCTCAATCTATTTGTTTGATTAACTTGTTAATCTAGCCGATAGTTTGTTTATCCTTCGTTCTATTAGCTAAACGATCTAATCAGCTAGTTGATAATCTGTTTATCCTCCTTTTGCTACTTTGTTGATCTTATCAGTTTAGTATTAGTCTGGTTGCTCTTAGTGTACTACGTGGTTGATTATATCGGCTTAGTAGTAGATTGTTTATCTTTTAAATCTATTGGTTTGAACTTCTGTTCAGATCAGTAGTTTCTACTACCTTTAGAAACTACTACCTTTAGATCTATCGGTTTGACTCTCTATTTAAGCTGATAATTTTCTCTACTTTAGATCTATTGAGATTTTGACCTTATCTTTAAGCTCGATAAGTCATTCTCACATAAGCTGATAATTCTCTCTACTTTTGGATCTATTGAGATTTTGACATTGTCTTTAAGCTCGGTAAGTCATTCTCACATATTTTATTTTAATCGGCTAATCTAAGCCGATTAATTTCTTTAACTTGTCAATTATTGATCAAATCGGCTGACACGCTCTGAACTCTAAACTTGGTACTGACGTGGTTCCAAAACCCTAAAACCATAGTGTGTTTAGGCTGACCATCAAATTTCGGCGCAAACAGGTGCTAACTGAGATCCTAAACCCTAATACTATGTGTATTTAGCTTATCCAACTTTTGATGGGAACAAATGTTCCAAACGGGACCTTTTAAATGAGTACAGTGCAGAAGCAACGCAGATTCTGTAGATGGAGTAACTACCACTGTACTACCAGGTGGCGCCGACACAAATACGCGTTCAGATCTGGATCACGTCGTCGGTCCACTGGTGCTTGAGATCTGTACAGGTGGTGGTCATACGTGACCACCTGGGAGCATGCGTGTGAGTGTGCATGCATGTGAACTAGGCAATGTCCAAGTGAGCATGTGATCCGTACATTAACCTCACTTCTTACTGATGACTTAGCACATTGATAATACTTTTAACGAAAATCTTTGGAGTGTAATTTTAGTTTTTAGTTTCATCGAAGTTGAAGCTTTTGCCTAGGCTTTAAATTTTTTAAATTTTCGTATTTTGTATTGTATTGGATCCATCAAAAGTAAACTTATTGTATAGTTTTTTTTAGGGGCTCATCAAATTTAAATTTTTTTCTAGGCTATAAATTTTTAGTTTTTCTATTGTTCAGTGAACTGAATAGAGGTTGACTTTAATCAACTGAATTGCACACTACTAGATCTAAAATTGCACTCTTTACTAAAGTGCAATTTTAGTACAGTCATATTGCAATTTTTAAATATGTGTGTTTTTGGTTTTGCATTTTATCGGGGTTTATTAAAATTTAAGCTTTTGTTTAGACTATAACATTTTTATTCTTTTTTTTTTGTATTTTGAATGAGGATGCAAACATCTACAAGCTAGCTAGGGTCTAAAGCACCCCTTGATCGAGCTGCATCGAACAAATTCGCTGCATCACTTCACACAAACAGATACTACTGTACGTATTACATTGTCAATTTAAGATGGATCGAATAGACGCAAACATGCACACGCGCACGCAGGTACGCATCGTCATTTCGCCACCCGAGCTATCTACTAACAAGTTTGCATTTAATTCACATGCACAAGTATGGTTGCCGTGTTGCGCGTGCAAAGAGAATGTTTAATTTGCGAACCTTCCAGCGGTGTTATCTCTCTCTTAGGACACAGAATACAATACAGTATTCTGTGAAAAAACAAGATCCCTTTAAAAGTTAAATGCTTCATTTGGCTCTTCCTGAAGAATGCCATTCTTTCCAAGCATAATCTGAGTAGAAGGAAGTGGCCTGGGTATACTACCCGTGAATTTTGCCAGAACGTTGAGACCACTAATCATCTTTTCTTTGATTGCCCAGTTTCAAAAACCTTGTGGAATGTTTTGGCCATGAGCGCTGGTTCTAGCTTCACCCCCTGTAATGTGGATCAGTACCTGTTGTGGATGAAGGGGCTTATCCCGAATATGGCAAAAATTCAGTTTATGTGCCTAGCTACTGTGGTTTGGGCTATTTGGAATGTTAGAAATAAGTGTGTCTTTGAAAGGAAGAGGCTGAGTAACCCTCTCCATGTTGTTTTTGATGCTTGTGCTAACATGAAGTATTGGACAGGTCTGCTTAAGTCTGATGAGAAGGCCCTGGTTGAGATGGGCATTGAGAAGATTTTTCAGGTGTCCGTGATGTTTACAGGGAGGGAGACGCCAGCCGAGGTGCATCTGGCGATGAAGAGCCCCGCCAAGGTTGATTGCTTTGTGTGGCCTGGTTGGGCAGTGCTGTTGCTCTAGGCGGGAGCGATCTTCCAGTGTTCCGTGGTGTTCCAGCTGGGGCCCGTTTCTCTAGTTCTTTTGTTGTTCTTTGTTTGTCATACTGTAGTTGCTGGGCCTTTGCTGTCGGTCTGGGTGCTGAGGTGTGGATTGCCCACCTGTTACTTTTGTGAGGTTCGGTCTAGCTATAAGTACATTGTTTCCGTTATTCGGTAATGGAAATCGGGGCTTGGCCTCTTTTGCAAAAAAAAGAATACATACCCTGATCTATGTGATTAGTACGAGTGCAAATACTGAGGTTAGAGTGAGTCTGACAAGGACGAGGAGCCAAGCATGGTTATAATTAATCAGCCGAAATTTTTCTAGTTTTCGCTGCCTAACATCAGACCGATCAGAGCTCGGATGTCGCGCGTCTATCACGAGGTCGAACAATTTTTGAGACGTCTGGATCCATCTAAGCTCAGACACTGGATCTCGGGGCGGTGGTGGCGTCCCTCATGGGTCTACAACACAGGCAATGAGATCTAGGCCTCGTTCGTTTGCGCGTTGCGGCCGTGTTGCGTTCGCTGCGGCCACAGCGCATTAATGGCACGCGTGCGGCCGGTCGAGACCGCAACGCACCGTGCCGCGGAAAGAAACGGAGCCTCGAAGGTGGGAGAAGCACAGTGGCGGGGCATTGAGAGGAGGAAGGAGCCGAGCGCTCGGAGGAGGAGATCGAGATGATAGCTGAGCTGGAGGTAGGGAAGAGGTGGCCAGCGTGGCTACGGGGGCGGAGCACGCAGATGGCTGAGATGGCGGACTGGGGAAGGAGTTGGGTGTCTGATCCAGACAAACACCTGGACATAAGCATAATCGATTAAAAAAGGAAATTTACACAACATACTCAAATTCTTAAGGAGTAACGTGTCGTACTGGTTCACAAGCCTACACGTACGTACTTGAAATGCAACTTAAAGCAAGAAAGAGTGTTCCCAAGTCGGACAGGTCAAGCTTTGATGGATTGTTACTTACACTTGTTGGCAGTGGCGGACACAGGCCCCGGGCTGGGTAGGCTCTAGCCAGTATGGAGTCGCTAGCGAGGCACCATGGCATCGTGCCAAGTTTAGCCGATGGCAGCTAAGCCGCTAGATGCTACTGCTAATTATATTGTGCTATGGTTGTTGGATACTTGGGTGCCCTGTGGCTACAAAGATCTGCAGCCCACTTATATCAATGTATGTACAGGCATATCACGGCAAATAACTCAATTAGAGTTTAATGAATCGTTTAAGGTTCAAAACTATATTAGCCTATCGGATAAATTTAATTGTTCATGTTAAATCAGGGATTGAGAAAGAGAATGATGAGGGATTCAACGTCTTACTTTCAACACAACCACGATCCAATCAATCTGGTGCTAGGGGTGCCTTAGTTACATTCTTGTAAATCTGAGATTCATATTGATGAATAACTATATGTTAGGATGGACCTATTAATTCATATCTACTTATATAGGTATACTATATACCCAAATGTGCTATTTTGTTTTCTAGGTGTAATATTTTCTTCATTCCATAATGAATTTCATAGCGAAAACTCATATTAAATATGCCTTTGTGTTAAACCTTTTTTTATTATTGCTTTGATGTAGCTAATTTTTAGTATTTATGTATAAGGTTTAGTATATTAGATTTTAGCCCGGGGCTTGACGACATCCTGGATCCGCCACTGCCTGTTGGAACATATGGAAAAAGAGAAATAGACGTATTTTCTAACTAAGCTACGATCCTTATCTTAAAATTTAGACTTTATTAGATCTGACATCCTTTTGAGAGTCCTAACTTTTGGTGTTGATGATCTTGGCTAAGTGTATTAGTTCCTAGCCCTAGTCCTCTCCTCTTTTTTATTGTATTTAATTTTTTAATCTTCTTTTTGGACCGCCTGTAAACTATACTTTGTTTTCTACCTCTTAATGCAAGGCAGAGCTCCTGCCATGTTCAAAAAAAGAAAAAAAGAAATGCACTGAACTTGTGAAGACAGATATCGTGTCCATGCAGGTCCAATTTTGACCATGACGTCAGCTCGGCACAGGGGGCATGTCGTCTCGCGGCCGAACCAGTCGGTGATGCATCCGGGCGTGGAAAGCGTGCGAGCAGCCCGGAACTTCCACGGTGGAGGCAAGGTCCTCCATGCAGATGGGGTACACCGCGCCATGCCCCCGTTCCCTGTCTACCGCCGCCGCCGCTATCTTGCACGCCATCACAAGGCCTTGGGCTCGCTGTAAACGACCAGAAGCTCTATCCCTATTTTCTCTCTCTTCTACTCTATTTTCTCTCTCCATTACTCTAAAATTCCTTCACACTTTACACTATACCCTAAAAAAGTCCTTCCCTCCACCAGAAACTCTATCTCTAAAACTCTATTTCTATACTATTATAGGGTTTCTGCTACGGATGCTCTAATACCCCAGCTCATCAACAAGTTAGAATGCTATCCACATTGCATACTTCCCAAAATTTGGCAGCATCTATACTAAAAACTGACATTTTTCTAACACAGGTTCATGATCAAAGTATACATATATGATCACATGGAAACTCCAGCCAACATTTATATCATATCCAAGGAATGACCTTACCATCACTTACCAGGAGCCAAGCTTCAAGAAACAAGGGCCACATTGCAACATGTCATTCTTACATGACCATTTCATTATGATATAGATTTAACGACTTTATTCTTTAGATTTAACGACTCAAAAGCAACCCTAGATCACTAGTTCTGTTGAGTTGTTAAAGCAATCAAGCACAAGTGAAGTGAGCAACGGTGGCATACTATTCCCGTCCCATGTATGCCATCATCAAGGTTCACCTAAAAGAACAATAAGAGCAAGGGTGAGTCCGAGACTCAGCAAATACATAATAGAACACTAAACATGACATGACGTCACATCTTGGCTGTTAATTACGTTACCCCGTCATGTTGATCATTTAATCACATATGGTTCTAAATTATTTATACCTTAAACTTGACTAGATGACATCCCTTCCTTTTCCTTCCTCCTTTTCTTCTTCCTTCTCCTCTGGCCTCCTCTCTTTTCCCTTCCCTAGTGCTAGCTGACTTTCTCCTCCCCTAGGTAGCAGCGCCGCTCCTTTTCCCTTGGATAACAGCCGAGCTAGGGCTGTGGCTAGGGAGGGGCGGCGGCTGGGCAAGGCGGAGCTATAGGGGAGGCGCGGGCGGCAGGAAACAATGGCATCGAGCGGAGGGAGGCGAGCAGCACGCAGCACGCAGCGCTGGGGCAGGGCAGCGAGGAGGAGGAAGAAGCGGCGCATGGGCGGAGACAGGGAAAGGCAGCGGCTGGAGACAGGGATGGGGCATCCCTGCCCTTATCCCCTCCTCGGCTGGAAATGGTTGGGCCAAGCTAGCCCAAAAGGCCCAACTTTCTTTTTTTTTATTTGGTATTACAGCTGCTGCACGGGCATGTCGTCGAAGGAGAAAGCGTGCCCGCCTTCACCGTCGACGTAGGTGCGTGCCGCCGCCGCAAGCTCGGCCACGACGTTCAAAGGGAGGAGGAGGAGATGATGCTGAGTTCACTGCAGGATGGTGGTGCTGACTGCTGAGAGAAGAAAAAAAAGAGGATTAATGGGGGTTGAAGAGAGAAGGAGAGAGACTAGAGGAAAAAAGAGTGGTGTGTGGCCTAGGCGTCCCATGTATTGGAGCCACGTGTCGGACGCTCTGAAACAAGCCATTTCGATAATTTATCTTTAATCTCGTTAGATATACACTCTTATAATCTGGTCTTATTATAATTAATGATATAGATTTTTTCTTCACTTTTATTAACATGACAATTTCTACTATTTTTAAAGCGAATGTGGTGACTCATTTGGACCTGTTTTAATATAATGTAATAGATAGATAGATAGATAATCATTATTTCTATCTAGTCATGACGCGCATCACCCACGCTGTCAGCTTTGCTTTACCAACGCTTGCTCTGCTAAGTGGTTATTAGATCTATCCCATTTTTGTTCTTAGGTAATTCTTAAGCGAGTGCAATTTTTTGTCTAGAGACTCACAAATAAAAGAGGGATCATAATCGAAAGCTTTGCAAGAATAATACACGAAAATAAGAAACTAAACCAAATTAATATAAATTATTCTTACAATATCCAACCCATGGGATCGGTTGGAGGGTTCTTGTTAACAAAAATATCCAATACAGTACATGATCTATGAAAATCTCCATTCTGAGCATTTCAACTATGCACTAGAATTATCAAGACAATCTCGCAGTGCACTAGAAGTAATTTTGTCTGTCACATTGGTTCTGCACATGGGGCATGTCGTCGCCCGATGGAACCACTTGGTAATGCATTGGCCGTGGAAAGTGTGCGAGCAGGCCGGAAGTTCCATGGCGGAGCCCATGGCTTCCTTACACAAGGGATCCATGCAGATGGAGCACATCGCCGCCGTCTCTTCGTGGAGGCAAAACCTCTGGTCCTCCTTCGCTGCCGCCGCCGACATCTTCTTGCACAGCATCACAAGCGCCTTGGGCTCGCTGTAAACGACTCGCCGGTGCAATGCCAAGACAGGAGAGAAGGTGTAGTCGTTGTCGCCGCGGCCGTAGGCGCGCACCGCGGCGGCGAGCTCGAGCGCGAGGTCCGAAGGCACAGTGCACTCCATGTCCTCGTCGACGAAACCAATCTCCCCCAGGTGTGGTATCTGCATCAGCGCGTGGTGGATGGCGCCACGGCAGGCATTACTGTTGTGCTTAACAATGCTGGAAACGCCACTCGGGTTCTCCTCGCATTCTTCTCTTGATCGCCATTATCAGTGAAGCATTCAGGGAGCGGTCCTGCTCATCATCTTGTATTGCCGACAACAGCTAGCTTCCCCTTTTCCGATTGACCTTCCCCCAGCATGTAGATAATATCATTCACTTCTGCATAAGAGCATCTTCAGCAGAGCCTTTAAAACAGAATCTTCTCTATATTTAGAGTCTCTCGTCCTCCGGCAGAGTCTCTATCTCAGCCTATAAATTTAGAGTTTCTCCCTTCCAGCATCTGAATTTGAAGGCTCTTTATGTCAATCTCTATAGTTTTTCTGGATAGAAATTCTGCTGGAGAAAACAAAAATATAGAGAACGAATAATGATTTAGAGGAGCCGTCTAGAAACCCGATTTTAAAGTATCTGCTGAAGATGTTCTAAGACGGTACGCCCTCCAACTCCAACTGTCTGGCAGGACGGCTCAAAGCTGTGATGTGAAGCCCACCTGCATTACATGTGCTTCAGCCATTTTCTGCACTTCCACCAACCTACGTTGGACCATCAAGTTTGTACCCGCCCACTCCACGTTCGGCCCGCTCCAGTTAAGAATATGTTTTTTTTTCAGGATATTTGATTGTAAACTACTGGGCTGTAGAGTAGCACTTCATGATGGTTTTGCATTTTAATTTAAGAGGCCTAAAGTATAAATATAAACATGGCCCGGCAGCAGGCAGCTAGATATATATTCCACAGATCTCTCTCTCCTGAAACTGATTCTGACATCATCTATTGGCGAGAAAAAAATCACCGAGTCGAAAAAAAGACTGCATAAAAAAAGGAACAGAGCCAGGCATACATCAAGATTCAAGGCAGTAGTAGCAGCCAGCTACGTCGGGACGTTTTTTTTTTCTTACCAAGGGACGGTTGTTAATTATATTCCAAGGGTTAATATTCATTGTCAGCTAGAAAGTTTTTAGTCACTGGGGCTCTTCTCTCTTTACTTATCTATAGAGAAAAAGAAATACTATTATAGTTGGAGAACTTCAATAGCCTTTTTTGTTTTCCGTGATATAATATATTTTTATTGGAGTAAATACCTATCTCTCTATATATATACATCCTTGTTCAACTCACTCCCTCGAGAGCTAAGCGAACATACGGTTTTTTAAGCCTGTAGCGGTCAATAAGTTTTTTCCCCATTGCATATGCAAAACCAAAGCAAAAAATAATAATGTTAAATTATTGGCGTTGCATGCTTCAGCGATATACATCATAGATGTAGAGGATAGAACTTTTCCAATATTATCTAAAAAATTAATGTTACATGCAAGCAATATAATATTTGTTTATATACAATGTCCTCTCTCGTGCTATGTACGGATCCTAAAAACCATATGAGATAAGGAGATCACCATAACATTAGAGTGTTCTTTAATTGATATAGAAGTGGCATTAGACCAACTGCTTATGGCATTATTCAAATCGAATTGCAAAATTAGAGCAATGCTTCTAATAATGGTATGCTCTGCGCAACAAGCACCACCAATAAGTGAACGGCCTCTGTAAAGGGAGGCTTGCCGCATGCGAATCTCATCATTCTTTGCACCTCTCGAGACGATTTTACCAGGTAGTGCGCTTCCACGCCAATCCTCACTTCGCAACTTGACACTTGTTGTCGGACAGCCTTATACTTCAGAAAACATCTTTCCACCGAATATAGATAATTAACTCACGCATGATATACATCGTGAAAACGGCTTTGCGCTCAAGAATTACTGATATTCAAACACCAAAACCGCCCGACCATGTCTCCAAAACATTTCTCCAAGGAATGGTCCCTACCAACTTTATTGTGACTTGCAAATTAACCTTAACTTACGGTGGCTTTTGAGCTCTTCGATCCAACTTTCGTCTTGTGCCATTGGGGGCACTTGAATTTAATACAGTCCATCGTAGAACGTTTTATCAAAAAAACCTTTCTGTCTGCACCTGAGAGCAATCAAAAGACCCAATTGCTCAGAACGTGTTTGGATTTCTTTACCCTGAATGATGCAACAAGTAGGAAGCATATGGGCCATGCTTGCTTGTTTCGGTGTTTATTTTTAAGCCCATTTTGAGTTCCAAAAACTTTCACCAGATGGCTGTCAGTCACTCGCGGCGGCACGGAAAATGAGCGAAGTTGGCGTGTCTGCAGTACTGCAAAATCATCCGCCCGGCATTGCAACTTACTGATACATTGTTTAGCAAAACGTAGTACTACCTGCATAGGATGACCGTACTATCAACCCATGGGGATTTTCCCTTCTTTTCTTTTACCCCTAGATCTATGGACAAGGTAAAATATACACAGTAACTCTGGTTTAGAGGAAACCGAATAAGTTTGAAATGCAATTTGTATTGTCGTGCTTTAACAAAACATAATTGTAGCTCTTCCTATAAAATTCATATATCACGTGCAGACGAGACTACAATAATGTACATAATGTTTTGTTTTCCACTGCAGAAGCCCTGTAACCCTTCTATGTCATCACTAAATCATCATTCATCCTCTAGTGCCATCGCATTTTACGAAAACGATAGCAAATAAATACCAAAAATGTAGAAAAAAATATATACATTACTAAATCTTTATATAAAGTTAAAATACAATTTTCTTGAATTTAGAAATTTGAATAGCTTAATTTGGAGCTAAAACATAGGAGGTAGAGTATTTTCAAGCTTCAAAAAACAGGGTACTTTGGGCATGGGGGGGCTTTTACCGATGGAATGTAATTTTTTTTTATTGGTACCTATGGATTGAACTCAAGCTAAAACCTGGTTAGAGCTCTAATATAGGACTATTCATTCTTTCGTCCATCCATTGTATCATGAACTCGTATCAATCAATCTAATTTTTGAATAACTAGACTTGGAGGTAGGCATGAAACTATGAAAGGTAATCATCGGTAAATGCGATGGCGCAGAGAGATAACTAAGACAACTCACTGGTGGCATGGATGTTGACTCCTATTATGAACTACTTATAATTTAGGTCGCTATATAAAAAACTATTTACAATTTGGGGTTGAATTAATCTATTGAAGGCTCTGTAACAAATTAAGCCATCTCACTAGCTAGTAAACACTTCTATAATTTTGGAAAATTTTAAAAACATATGAACCATCCATGGTATTTGAACTAAAGCTATATATATTGCCAGAGGATTGTAGCTAGAGGTGTTTAGATTATGGGTTATTTTATTAGAAAGTTTTGTTGAAAGTATAAGTGAATTGTCCACCATTCCCCATCAGTTTAGACTTTTGAATGAACTGGTCAGTGCATGCAACTCAATATGGTATTAGAACTAGAGGTCTCGAGTTTAAGTCCTGGCCCCGCTCCTATTCCACGTCTGAGGCCTTCTGCATGAAGGGGAGTATTGAAAAGTATTAGTGAATTGCCAGCTCTACGTGAGGGGAGTGTTGGGAAGTATAATTAAGTGAATTGTCCATCTTTCCCTATTAGTTTAGGTTTTTGGGTGAATTAGTCGGTGTACGCAGTTCAATAAATTTTAGGATCTAGTTCAAATTTTATTATATGGGTCAAATTTAAACCATACCCTAAAACCTTCTAAAAATTACCCCCTAATATAAACAGGACCTAAGGAATGCAGCATGTCGACGTCAGGGTGCTTCCAGCAATTACCAAGCATAAGCTGTACGTATATATATGCTTCATTATGCAATTCCAAAGGATAAAATCAAATATAATTGAATAAAAAAGTGTCTATATTAATTTGGCCCCCCCCCAGAAATTTGAAATGTTTCAGGTACATATCCATATATTGCACTCAAACCATAAGGGAAGTGCAACTTTGGTACAGATACGTTGTAAAATTCACACACAAACACTACAAATATAGTGCATAAACGTGTTAGAGACGAGCTAGTTCACATCACCATCCAACGCAACAAACACAAGAAATATAACCATGACGTGCTCACATAGATTGATTGTTGCAATCTCGTCGTCAGGCGAGAGATGTTAATTATGCAACCCTATGCAATAATAGTCCTCTCGCCTCCATGGTTGATTAATTTCTGTGGTCTTGCTCGTTGCTGCCCCTGAAGATGGAGAGTTCAGCCCTCACGTCGATCTGGATGGCCCTGGTGGCGCCGTTGTTCAGCGACGCCGCGAGCTCCTCGCTCTCGCGGTACCTCTGCAGGTACCTGTGCATCGCGTCGGCGTAGTGATCGAGGCCGAGGGTCCGCATGGCGTGGCAAATGTCGTCGCCGTTGACCGTCTTGCGCCGCTCCCGTCGGCACCGCTCGGAGGCCTCGCCGGTGACGAAGCTGATGAACTCGGTGGCGCACTCCTGGATGGTCTCCTTGGCGCGCTTCGATATCTTGGCCTGCGGGGGGAGCCCCTCCTTCATGATCCGCCCGACGTTGGCGATCGGCAGAAGGTTGTCTTGCCCATTCACGCACACATCGCCGTCCCTCGAGGTTGAGGTCGATGCGGATGCCCTAGGAAGGCTTTGGAGTTGGAGTCGCCCCAATTGGCCAAAACCAGCTGAGAGGTTGAAATCCTCACTCATCTCCCAGATTGGATAATGTATGCGCCAGGTCTTCCTTACAATGAGCTATATATCCTGTGGCTGAGATACAACTTCTTCCGTGGCACTGATATTGTCCGTGCCGAAGAGAGGCAGCTCTATTTATGTATCAAGAGTCAGGGTTTTTTCGTCTTGTTTATTGAATTTTTCTGGATCCACTAAAAAAGTGTATAACGCTGCGTCGTGTTGTAGAGCTAGCACTCGACCACGCCACGAAGGTTAATGATTCTTTTTCTTCTTTTGCAAAATAATTGTGCGGCGTAGCATTTATTCGTCTGTTTGATCATAAGTATCCAACTTGCTTGGCAAAGAAGTTGTTTTTAAACATTTTCAGGGATGACTGTAGCGTGCGTGCAGATATTTTGAGCAAAATGGCTATGGAGAGATTCTTGGCATGCAGGTTTTGGTTTGTGCATGTGCATTATGTCAATTTAGGCTAAGACCAATTAATTACACCAGAGGAAGGCATGCACACATAGGCCAACAATTTGAACAACCTAACATATCATTTCTTTAGAAAATATAATTAACAGATCATTGTGAACTTACAGTCTATGTTTAACATCATGATAGTAAGAGCTAACCATATGCATGCAGTGTAGTTTACGTACACCAGTTCTGTAACCAGACGACACAATTAACTGAAATGTCATTAAAACATGTATCAAATAAGACGGTAGATTTAGCTAGAGCTAGCTGCTTGCAGCAAATATATCCATATGCTGCTATCCTTTTTCTTTAATTTTGAGGGAAGCATGTGCTGGTGTCTGACGAGCAACATACAGTATATATATCTCTGATGAAAGAGTTGCAGTGCGTGGGTATAACTATACAGTGTCTTCAGCTGCAGGTGGCCATTTGGAGGTATATGTGCTGGGGGTTCTAGCTACTAACATATGCACATACGTATCAAGGATGCACCTACACATAAAATAGTATATATACTGCAGATGTAAATAAAAGCCGATGCTAACATATGCGTTTAGTATTTATAGTACTAATATATGCAAGGATTTGATATTCGGTTCTCCATTTTTACCTAAGGACCAGGGCCAATAGAATCCACAATAAGAATTTATCGATAATAATCAGACCATAATTAAGTTCAAACAAAAATGTGTACTAAAAAATATCGGCGATTATCGGTCAAAAACATCAGATTTTATGTCGGAAAAAAATACAGATACATTTTGGACAAGATTTATTAGATTTCGAAGTTTGATTGGCTTTCTATTTATATATAGAGAGAGAGACACAGAGAACCGAAGAATAACCTTTTGGCACTGCTGCCCTGTGCTGGCGAGCTAAGGTTGCAGCGGACCAGGATCCTCTGCAGTCGAAGTGACCGTGACTTCGTCACTGACAGATGGGGCCTTAGCTGCGGTGGGGCCTATATATCAGGGACGAAGTCACGGTGTCTTTGACCGCAGAGGAATAGAATCCGGTTGCAGCAGCCATGGCCAACCAGCTGCCGTTCTTTACACTGGTGCTAGATGCCCTAGGCG
This sequence comes from Olyra latifolia, assembly GCA_036346145.1. NCBI lineage: Eukaryota > Viridiplantae > Streptophyta > Magnoliopsida > Poales > Poaceae > Olyra > Olyra latifolia. The sequence continues at coordinate 2,863,866 of CM070523.1, read as the reverse complement.
GGAGACACCTGCCGACAAGCCGTGCGGCCCTCGCATGGCGACGATGATGATTTCCAGCAACGCGGCACGTGGCCGTGGATCCGGCCGAATCAATGTTGAGAGCAGAGAGCGATAGCAATTAGCGACTGCGATGCCCTCCAACTGCTCTACCCACACTCTACCTAGCTAATTAGCAAGAGAAAATTAACAAGTCCAATGGATCGGAGGAGGCCGTATTAGTCGGCCACTTGATCATATAAAAGGCTACTATCTTGCAGCTTTCTCAAGCAAACCACACCATAAAGGGATCAGCAACGCTGCAGCTTTGGCTAGCCAATTAGGAAGGGGAGGGGTTCTTCTTTTGATGCCTCTGCTCCTGCATGCAGCAGCTGCTGCTGTTCCCCAGGTTGCTCTCCCATTGGATGGAACCATCCTTGAATAGTTTAGTTAATTTTATCTGCATTTGTTCGCAGATGAGTTACCAATAAGGGCATCTCCAGCTAAGTCTCAGAAATAGAATTTTCTTTATATTTAGAGTCTCTCGTCATTCAGCAGAGTCTCTATCTCAGTATCTAAATTTAGAGTTTCTCTTTTTTGGCCTCTAAATTTAGAGAATCTTTTATATCAACCTTTATAGTTTCTCTGAACAAAGATTTTATTGGAGAGGATGTAAATATAGAGAACAAATAATTATTTATAGGAGGTATATAGAGGCCTGATTTTAGAGCATTTGCTGGGGATGCTCTAAGCATAGCACACATGCATGTTCCGATGAAGAGGCTCTCAAAGTAGTGAAATACTCTCTATAATCATGTACAAGTGTACACATCGCTGCAATTTCGATAAATTGTATGTCCTTATGCTCACACTCTGCCATATAGTAATTGTCTCAACTAATTAAGGGACGTCTGTGTTATTAGTGCGCTGCCTCTTGAATTCTCTGGAGACTGGAGGAGGGAAACAACAGCTAGCTAGCATGTGTATTGTTCCTATATATATATATGTACACGAATTAAGGCTTTCATTTTATTCTGTTGTGAGAAATCTGACTAGTAGTTCGTACGTAGCGTGTGTTTTGAGTTTTGACGTACCTGCATAGCTGCACCCGCAACAGCATTGTCAGTCAGTGCGACAAGACAACGTTGGAGCTCTGGAGTCTGGACAGCTGATTAAATTTAGTAGTTATTCGTGGTCATTTCAGCAGTCATTACTCAAAGGTCCAGCCAGCTAGCTAGGACAGATTTCAAACTTGTTTGGCTCAATAATTATTTCACATGAAAAAAAGGAAGCCTGAGTATTTGCAGATCTTTTTCCTCCACTGTTTTTCTCAGAGCGTAACGGAAGAGATCGGTGCATGCATATATGTATGTAAGGAAAAATGGTTAAAAGTGATATTATTATAGAAATCGTATAATAACATTGTATCCTGAAAGCTAAATAATAACATGTACTATGTATATTAATTAAGAACAGATGGGGTGCAATATAAAAATCAGTGCTTGAGTTCATGGCTAGAGAGAGTATGTACTGGCCTATATATATAGAAAGAGATATGAGTGTGTATGTATGTATGTATGTATGTATGTATGTATGTATGTAGCTTAACTTAGACCAAATAAAGTCATATATATGTACTATATGGATAATTAATTTAATCAAAAGAAAATAATTGGACCAGTGAAGTAGGTATTTAATTAATCGACTCTATATCCTTTTTTGGGTACAATTATGCAAGAAAAATTGTTTATTCAATAAATTTCACAAGCTAGCTAGCTAGCTTGGACCACCTTCATTTTTTTGTACTTAACAATCAACAATAAAGAGAACTATAACTACGACAATATTGGGCACAAAGTATAGCGCTAAGGATCATCCAACATATAACAAACAATTTTGGGTGGATTAATTCATATTTGACCCAAAATAGTTGTATGATTGGAATATATCAGTACCACCTAGAAGCTAGCTTGGTTGTATATTGACAGTTCTCAACAACAACAATAAAATTTTTCGCAGACAAAAAAAAATATTTTTAGGGAACATAAATATTCTAAATCAACTACGAGAGACGTCAAAGCGAGATCACAGAGCCAAAAATTCTAAATCAAATTTCTTAGTTCCAAAAGGCATACACACACACACACTAACTATTCCATCATAATTTAAAAAAATGCATATATGCACACTAGCTATAGGTCATATATATTTTCTAGCTACCTAAAAGGAAACGATAAAATCATCTATCAAATATATATCTATGTGCATGACCGTGTGGTGTGGCCACAAAAATAATACATGCATGTACTGTTCATGCTAACTACTACGATGGCGCTTGTAAATGTACACCATAATATGACTAGATCATTAGATCATCTCATGTGTACTCACCCAAATTAATTATCGAAAGGAAAAGAAATTGTTATGCATTATTGATTAATTGTGTTTTGACAGGGTTATGTACCGACAGAAACAGTCTAGGTGTACTCTAGCTAGCACGATCACTACAACCGATCTGTTGCTGACTTCTAGCTTAAGCAGTACATAGTACATTGACAGGGTATCATTGTGAAGCAGAAATTGAATAATTTCATGAAGAAAGCATGTGCTGTGTATTATTGTACTACTATATATATATCCACGACCACGAGGGTGCCAAAATAATGCCTTTGAGAGGTCAATTCCTGCTCAAAGTTTTTTTTTTTTTGGGGAAAACCAGCTATCAAATATGCATTTTTGGTTTAGATTTAGCTGGATGCATGCATGCATGTACGTCGTCCATATGAAATGAGCACAAACCATGATAATAAGAAAGGTTAACCGGATAGATGCCACTTTAGAACTTTGAAATTCGAGATATGTCATCATTCCTTTTGTATCTGCAAAAATGTCTTTATGAAACCGAGAAAATTAGAAAAACGCCACTCCATGCGCTACATGCCACCTTTGCACAAAAATGGTCAGTTTTACCCTCATCTTCTTCCTTTCTCCCTTCACCTTCTTCTTCTTCCTCCGGCAACCCAGCCACAGCAGCTTGACCTACGCCCTCCGGTGACCTAACCATGACAGCCCACCGGAGACCCAGCCATGCGCTGCCCCTTCCCGGCCAATACATCTTCTCCTTGCCTTCCGTCCTGCCCATCCAGTGGTGGAGCCAGAGCTTCCTGGGACCCTAGGCGCAAGGGTGCCTGGTCCTTGGAGGCTAGAACTCGGTCTAGCGTTGCTGCCTGCCAGCGCCCGGGTTGGAAGGCCGAATCTTCTTTACATAGTTGAGGGAGGTCCACTGCTGCATCGGGCTGAGCCGAGCGCGTGCCCAGGGTCACCAGGCGGTGGATCCGCCATTGTGTCCATCTGTGGAGGAGCTCAGCCGCCGGGCTGCATGCTACTACCGCCGCCATGTGTAGGAGCTCGTTGTCCCGTGCATGCAGCTGTAGCTCTACGGCGAGAGGAAGAGAGAGAGAGAGAGAGAGAGGAGGGAGGAGGAATTAAGAAGAGTGCAGGGGTAAAATAGTCTTAATACAAAAATATATATGAAATACGTGTCAAAAGGTACCATGTGGCACGCAAAGTGGCATTTTCCTAGTTTTCTTAGTTTCATAATGAAATTTTTATAGAGACAACAAGAACAATTATGGCAAATCTCAAATTTCGAAGTTCCGTAGTGGCATTTATCCAATTAAGGCTGTCGCGGAATGCAGTTTGATCAGTTTTTTCCCCCTAACAGGTAACAGCATTGTCTACACTCTACACACAGCCTGCAAATCAAAGAGTTTAATTCTGCCTATGTACCTTCCAGGATTGAAAACAAATCTAACAGCCAGCCTCAGTATTAAACTAATTTTGTCTGCTGATATATACACTATCCAATTTCACTCTTATTTTGGTTTTTTTTTTTTGCGATTTCTATTTTGGTTATAGGTTCTAACAGAGAAGTGCATTTATCACGTATTCTTACGCATAACATGCTGAACATACAAAGACAGACATACAGTTTTTGCATGCACTATACTACTATATGCATGTATAGTGTATTCGTGCGATGCACCTGCCCAACAAATTATTGGAGGCACTCACTCTCTGCAACCACTTCATAGAACATGCCATTTATGACGCCAGTTATTACGAAACACCAATTTCTGTGTCCTACATACATTTAAGTGCTAGCATGCATGATCGACTAAGTGCTATACTGAAAATATGACAAATTTTTATGAAGCAAAATAAAAGAAGACTGTAACAATAGGGTTCTTCATATTTCCCAGTTCAGGATTAAATTAATTGTATATAGTATAAAATACTTGTAGCATCATGGATTGATATAAGTTAACAACCCAGTCTCATCATCCCATTAACTACAAAATCTATTAGCATGTTAGAAGTGGCTTAGACTTATTTGGCTAGAAAATTAATTTGATTTTTTTGGTCCATTTTTTTTTTTATGAAGGCACGTCTAAAAGCTCTTAAAAATAATATAAATGAAGTGAACTAGCTTCGAGAAGCAAATTTGAAGAACCTCTCGAAATCTAATTTAACATTCAGCTCACTTCAGCTCAGGCAGCTTATTCACTCAGCTCATCCACTCTGAATATGCTATATATAATCGAGTAATTTCATTTGTAGCGGAGCATAAGATCCTTTCCTGATACAATTACAATATATAAGCTAGGCAAATCAAAATAAATCTTAAGCATCGACCATTTTTGAAGTTTTATATATGATCGAATCAACAGCACTATTTATAGAGAAATACTAGATATACAACACAACAGAGGAAAATGTATGCACCCATGAATCGTAGAATAAATTAACCAGCGTCTAATTGTTCAAAAGTCAAATTAACTCAAGAGAACTTCCTCGGCGCACACACATATGCATGAGTTAGAGCTTGCTATGAATACCAATACTAAATTAATATAAGCCATGCATCATATCCCTAAGCTAGCACGAACCAAATAAGACATCAATCTCTCCAAATCTAGAATCCATGAACAGGCATGAATTAAAAATAATACTGAACTTGTGTCTTAATGCGAAGAAATGCCACATAATTTAATATATATTTGGACACCAAATCAAATCAGATCGTTTGTTCATACTCCATTTGATTTCATCTTCCGCCTCCGCTGCGCCGCTGCGGCCATCCTAGCCTCTTCGTTCCAGCTCTCTAATCTCTACCTCATCATCACATCAATCATTCACCATGATTAGAAGCAAAATTACTACTCTCTACTACGTGCTGGCATGCTACTCCTAATTAACTCTGCCACTATCACTAATTAAGCGAAGCTATATATCTGTGTACATATATATAGCTTACTTACCTGTCTATCTAAAGACAGAAGAATAGGCCAGCTCTCCAGTAAGAAGACGCGTGCCAGCCTGATTAAAATTGCCTCGAGCTGTTGTTATCGCTCCTCTCCATGGCATTGAACATGAAATGACCGGTGCCACTGGCGCCGGCGCCGGCACCGGAGGTGGAGGGGTGGTCGGGGCCGCCGCGGGAGGACGCTGCCGCGGCGGCGCGGTCGCCCTCGAGCTCGCGGTACTTGTGGAGGTACCTGCGCATGGGTTCGACGTAGTCGTCGAAGCCGAGGGCGCCGAAGGCCCAGCAGACGTCGTCGCCGTTGACCGTCTTGCGCTTCTCCTTGTGGCACTTGTCGGAGGCCTCGCCGGTGACGAAGCTGATGAACTCGGAGACGCACTCCTGCATGGTCTCCTTGGCCTCCTTGGAGATCTTGGCGTTGGGGGGCAGGATCTGCTTCATAATCCGGCCCACGTTGGCGATGGGCAGCAGCCGGTCCTGCTCCTTGATCTCCTCCCCCGCCGCCGCGGCACCCCCGGCGCCCAGCCGCCGCGCGTCGGCCGGGTCCGGGCTGCCGCCCCCCAGCTGGTTATGGTGGTCGGCCATGCTGCCCTCTCGCTATAGCTCCTTACACCTCTCTCTCTCTCCCTCCCTCTCTTTTTTTTCAGCAACTCGCGTGGGTGCGTTTGTTCTTGGTGCTATATTATAGCTAGCTCGAGCTCGCCTCAGCTTTGGTCTTTTATATGCCGTTTTTATTGGAGCAGCGTGACAAGTTGGGAATAATGGATGGAGTCGCTCTCGATCGGTGGTGCAGTAGTGGCGACTTTTCTTTTGCCGTGGCGCTTACACAGCTCGTACACACACACGACGTCGACATGGACAAGTAAGTAATTAGTATGACGATGCGTGCTGCTTGTGGTGGCTACAACGAGGAGAAGTAAATGCCATGCTTCTGTCTGTGGCGTACGTGGGGTCGAGATGCCTCCACGCCGCGGCCGCTGCTCCATGCTCTCGCCGGCCGGCTAGCCTGCGATACCGATCCCCACCGTGCAGCTAGCTAGATAGAGCCTTGCCTCATTAATTAGTGATGTGATGGTGTGCATGTCCGGCCGGCCGGCTCTGCATGTATTACTAGCTAGCTCACCGGCGGCATGTGAGGCCGCCGGCGAGCTACGGATCGAGGCTGGGGCTCCCTCGCCATCCTCCTGTACTGTACGTACGCTTAAATATTCGGTCCCCGTCCTGCATGCATGCCCCTGCACCATTCCTGGCCCTCTCTACCTACGTACACGTACCAAGCCTACGTACCTAGCTAGCTAGCCCTGAAATCTCTCTCTCTCTCTCACTCTCTCCCTAGATCTCTCCCTCTCTTCGTACGTGTGTGTGTCTCTATCTACACGTACGTGCGTATAGCACGGTAGCTAACGCATTCCTGGTTGGTTTGGGCATTTGGGGCGGTTGCATTGGTGGATATCGCCTCGCCTCTTCTGTCGATGGCCTGAAATTTTAATGCATATTGATATATCGCCGGCCGTACAGCGTCGGGGGGAGCGGCCACATGCATGTGCACGTGATGCGCGCGGGGGAGCAGGGCGAATCCCCCACCCCCAGGCCCCAGCCTCTCTGTTGCTCGCCGGTGAGAGGCAGCGCTCCTCCTCCTGTGAGCCCACCATACATGCACTGGAGCAGGAAGCTTAGTTAGATCAGTCCTTGAGGTTAATCGTCTAACATATATACATGCACGAGTATTTAATTACTGGCTCAGTACTGGCCTGCCTAGCTAGGATTGCTAGATATAGAAGGTTTCTGCATTAAAATAAGAAATAATTGATGATATATGTCATCGAGGGTTAGCTATATAAAATGTCTAATTATGCATATACCCTCAGCCAGCAGCTCGGAACACCTTTGTATTTCCCTTGAAAACCATGTCCAAGGAGAAACTCGTGTTACCAGTGAAGCGGTGCCTGCACGAGCATTACCGCGTATGACGCGGGCTTGCGGGTCTATCCGAGTATGCATGCTCGGATCACGAGCATACCCTAGGAAGTACGACCAACCGTCGCTCCGACAAAGGCGCCCACTACGTCCATGATCTCCAGAATGTTGGCCATGATGCAAGATTAACACGGTGCTTAATGCGGATTTAGGGCATATTTATTGCCATAATTGCCTGTAACCGATAGAGCAAATGTCGGAGGTAGTGCATTGGGTCATGATCGCCTAGTATAAATACCTCCTTTCTTCCAAGGGAAGAGAAGGTTGGTTCTTTCCTCTGTAAATATCATATTCACACATATTAACACACGCACTGGAGTAGAGTTGTTATATCCACTGTGAGATGTCCGAACCAGAATAAACTAAGCTTGTTGACCACCCTGGGTACTGAGTATCTTATCGCATCTCCAAAGCCAAACCTTTGCAAAAAAGGACATGATTGATCTCTCATTAAAGAAGTAAGCTCGACGAGAAACTAATTTTCCAATCACCAATATATGTGCCTCAAAGTTAAGGGGATTTGATGATCGGTTTGCTCTCCTATGTATCTATGACATATGAATCAAGGACCTACATGCCATAGACACATGCAGGGTAAATCATCAATTAATTGGCCTATCAACTTTGGTGCAAATCATCAAATCCCCAGATAAGAAATTAATAATACCCGGTCGGCACCCATAAATGCAAGCTACAAATATTAGTGAATGTAAATGCCTCAACTCCGAATTCGGCGTCGCACGCGGTACACAATTTGATGGGTGGTAGTATATTTTAGGTATAACAATTAATTATGTACTACACGTACGTATAGTATAAAAAAATTATAGTATTTTTAATCAAAGGCTCGTGCACATACTACATAACTGTAAGCCTTGGTAATTTCCGGTGCTAAGTACTCCAGTTTACAGAGCTGCAGTACAATGCAGTACTAATAATTGTTGCATTATTGTATGCGTGCGCGCATCTGATTGGTATATTCTGTGAGCTCCGAGGGCCGAGGAACTAGCTGATCGACCAGCACAGCACTATAGCCTGCTGCCTCCTGAGCTCCCTTCAACTCTGTATCCATCAAGTATTTGTTGGCTTCTTCCCATTGGAAGTATAGTGTAAATTAATGCGCATGCCCTAAAAAATATTCAAGTGTAGACAAACCGTCTGTCTCGGTCTGGCTTGACTGCATGGGCACTGGGGCAAATTTAATTAAGATTAATTGGGACATTAACCATGACTCCCGGAGATGAACCTCACAACAACACTACTATATTAAGCATATACAATGGTCCATATCAGCTGTCTCTAAGCCTTGTTATATAAGACAAAAAATGATATGGATGCGAGAAAGGGTGCATAGAGAGTTGAGCCGTCTCTTAAGAGTATGTACAATGGTTGAGACAGCAGCTGTCTCTAACTATTGTTATGTCACCTAGAAACAGCGCTAGAGACAACATATGCAATGGTAGAGATAGTTACACGCTTTTATGGGCAGTTTTCTCACATACAAAGTTTCTTAATTCTCGTGTAGAGTCGACTCTTGCATTGGAGACGGCTCAAATATCTATATATGCTCTCTCTTCTCCACATCATCACATGTCTTACATGGCAACCCTTAGAGACTACTTATAGATAGTTGATGTGGACTATTGTACATGTTTTAATATAGAGTAGACTCTAGCACGGGAACCAAGATAGGTTGTGTGTAGAAAGAAGCTGTTTACTTATAAATAAGCTGTCTATACCGTTGTATAGGTTGTCTATAACGCTGTCTATAAATGACATATCAATCTGTTAACTGTCTATACTATTGTACATGCCTTTATATGGCTAAACAGTGTTGCCTTGGTATAACACGCGCACAATATATAAAAGGCCAATAATTGTCGCTTACATATGGGCTGGAGACCTGATTTGTCTCTAATTAAGTGCAGGTACGAAATGAATGCTCGTACAATAAGAAATTGGGTAGTACTTGATCCTTCCGTCCGAGTTTATATGGCTTATATTTTGAATTTAATGGTCTTGTTCATGATATAAGATCTACTTTAATATATGCAACCTAAAGAGTACTGTTCCCTATATGTTCCTAATAAATATTCAACTTTTTATATTATCTAAATCTATGCAATGGAAATAGTATTTGCAGATAATAACTATGGAGAGACTGTTTTTTCAATGTTTACTTGATCTATGTCCAAGACAAATATGCTTTATAAATAAACATGGACGGAGGGATCGAGTAGAAAATTATGCCAAGTACAAGCGCTAGGTAGAGTCAAGAGGACGATCGGTTTCCCAATAAATTTAATTAGCTCAGGCGTAGCGTGTCTCATCCAACCTCTCGATCGATCGATCGCCGTACTGAGCAGTAACAAGCACATAAACAAGCATTGCAAGAAAAGTATGCACATGATTTATATATTCAGCAGATGAATCAAAAGGAACAGAAGTCTCCATCAACGTAGGATAGGTAGCTGCAAGCCTGCAACTCTGTCAATCCAAGGGCGGCTTACGGTTCTAGCCAATATTTTTATGTAACTCAATTAGTTCATGTTTTAACTATATATGAATACTAGTTTTGAGCGGTCCCTCACCCTTTATTATTTTCTTTTTCTTTTGTCAGCAAGGCCTATAGTACGTTTTCCTTCTCCGTGGTTCTGTTGTTGGCGCAATATATATATATATGTGAAAATTAGTAGGTATATATGCACGATCATATTTGTCCTGCAGCTCATATAAAAGCATACTTTTCCTTCTTTTCAAGATATGGAGATCCAGGATTTGCTATAGGAAGCAACTAACTTGACAAGTTTATTCAATTAAACCCAAGGTGTCACCAACTATTTGCTTCTTTTTAGACAGCTTCGTACCTGCAAAAGCAAATAGGAGTACGTAGGGAAAGACATAAGCAATATTATATTGAACTAGTTGCCACTTGCTGATCGCTCGATGTCCATGGATGTTAGGCAGTAGGCAGCTCGGTCGCTACCTAAGTGCAAGAAATTATGCTGCAGGGTTCTTGATTCTTTTTTGTCCATATCATGTGTCCACCTGCAGTTAACGAGCTAGAGAGCAACCTTATTACTTGGCATCCATGGCACATAAAATAGCTACAGAGCGACCAGCTTTGTCAAACGAGGCACATCTCTCTCAGTGTATATGAAGTAGTATTTTGTTAACAAAAGTGGTTCTTGTTGGGACAAAAAAGATGCGCTCTAGTAGTGCTGGCTAATCCTGCTCCTCCCTGGTCTCTTGCTTTCTGCCTAAGATGCCGGCCATACATATATATATATATGGCCACCTTATCTATATTAATTATTCTATACTTACTACTAGCTACTTACACTTTCTCACGATGAAATTAAAAGTGTGTAATTTCTTTTAAAGACGCGTCCACACCATGCATCGTGGTTTTTTTTTTTCTTTTGCTTGATTCAATAACTCGGTGATCTCTTACGTATCAGAGCAGATACATCTAGACCGTTACATGCAATCGATCAACAGTCCAGCAGTGCATCATATATAGAAATGCTCACACTCACCAAATTAACTTGAGAAGAAATAGGTGGGTACGAGTGATTGATTGGGTGTGGCGATGGAGGGCATCTCTGCAGAGTCTCTGTTGCTTGAGCAGTTTTGAGAGGATCTACGCGTGTGGGCATTTGCCAGTTTTTATTTTTTTGCACAAGGTACTCATCACATTTCCATCACTAATGAGCGTCTCCAGGTGACACTTATAACACTGTTCATCTGTATAGAGTAGCTGCTGGAGGGAAAGAATCTTTTAGAGTGTAGTGTAAAATGTGAAAGAATTTTAGAGGAATGGATAGAGTGTGGAGTGAATAATATTATAAAGTAGAAGGATAGAGGGCCAGCTGAAGATGCTGTAAGAGGCAACAGAAATACAGGTTGTTCACGTGCATATAATACAAGCTATTTGTGACACAACAAAACAGAATGGGTCTACAAGAAATAAGCCCATTTGCCAGTTCAAGACGGCGTACTACGATACGCACATGCACCGCTCTGCACGCATCATCGGATGCATGCACACACCAGCTGCTCGATCTGCAAGAGCGAGCTGCGACTTTTACTCGCTGCTCACCCTGGCGACCTGCACAGTTTCGCCAACTATATACGCAGTCAGTACGTACGTACAGGCTACAGCTGTTTCATTACCATGGCTGGTTAATTAGGTGAGAAGTGATCGTGATTAGAACTGGTTCTGGCTGAGAGAGGAATGGGTAAATATTGGCCGTACGCGCGGACAAACGGTGCGCGGTCTCCGATGCATGCAGATGAAGCAACCAATCGGGGGAGCGAGCTCAGTGCAAGTGCACATGTGTCGGCCCTCCCTCTCTGTCTCTCTTTCTGTGTGCAATTGTTTGCATCAAATTACCCGGATACAATGGCTCAACCCAACCCAATCTCAGCTCTAGAAGGAACTCAGGAAGCACCTTGGGCTGCCTGCTCATCAACTTTGACCGCATGTGGAATAGATAATATCTCTGCTAGTATAGAGTTGTTGAGTTATAATTTAAATTTAAAGAAGGCTTAAAAGAAGGCCAACTTCTGACAGAGCGGAGCGGAGGACCGTCGCCGGGAGGCCTAGGACGCGGTACGGATCGTTATTATTATTGATCTAGGTCACCGTCTCTATAAATACCTCTTGTAAGCCGTCGGGAGGATATTATCCACATATTGTTTTTCTCCTCAGCGTTTTGTAACTCTCCCAAAAATAGTGAAGTTTCGCTGGTCGGTGCTCGTGGTTTTTTCTCTTCGCATTAGAGCGGTTTTTCCACGTTAAAATCCTGTGTCTCGATCTGTTTAATTTCTCGATCTACTTCGTTTCTTACGTGTCAGTTTCTAACAGGAGTACCTCCGTGAGCATGTAGCACAGTCTGGTGCAGTCACGCTACTGTGCATGCCTTTAATCTTTTTGTGACGGGCCAGCCATTGGAAGTGCAACAGGTGGCAATGTCACCATGCTTCATGAGAGTGACGAGACGTATATACAAAGATGTGTAGGCCTAGCTCAAAGATCTTTGGGGTGTTGTGTTAATCAATTAAAGGTCCACTTCTCGTGGATTCCTATGCACGTATGAGTGCTACTATTGACAATAGGGGCAATATGAGCTGGAGCCAACATTGATGTTGCTTGTGTCGCCCTCTGATTAATTACTCCCTGACCAGGGCACACGCACATGTCATTTTAGGCATCCGCGGACAAAATTAAACAAAACTCGGCGATTAATTACTATTTCAAATTATTTATAAAATTTAACAAAATTATAATATTGTAGAAGTACTATTTGAGTCCAATCTACACATTCGATCCGAATATTTAAAAATGGGGAGCTACGTACTAAAGCCGGGCAGGCGATTGCTCATGCGCGCGCGCGTCTGCGCAGGCCTCAACAGTCAGCGACGCGGGCACGTACTCACCTGTACGCTAGCAAATCCTTTAAAAAATATCCATACTGAAAATTTCAAAAATTTTAATACACGTATCCCAAAAATGACATGTATTTTTGACTGTGGGAGAGTACATGGTTCAGGATCGCATGCCCAAGCTTAGGAGTAATTTAATTCCAGATAATTCTAGGCAAGGTGTTTTTTTTTCCACACTCCATATATGCACTAGCATATGATGTAATTAACCTATCTCATCAGCAGATTGTCGTTGCAAAATTCAACATTACAGTCGTCGAGGGGAATACCTTTTTTGGAGTGTGTTATGTGTAGTATTTATTTTTAGTGACCTTTACAAACATGAATAAAATTCCACCAAGCTGCTGGCCATTCAAATTAGTTAATGATTTCACACCCATAGTTTTTTAAACTATCGCGCGAGTTGTCATTTTGATAAAAAAAAAAAAGTCAAATAGTACAAATTTTGTAGGTGGAGCTAAAAATAATAGGAGGAGGTCCAATATATCCATGGGAAGATTCCTAACATGTATACTTTACTTGGCCAAAACTCAGTGCTCCAAGAATCAACACTCAACTATATACTGTTCTAAGAAAACACATAACTATGTGCAGGCAATAACATGGAAGCAGATACGTACCTAGCTTGTTGATTTGATTATTCCTCTGTTTTTATTAAAATCGCAAACTTTCAACATATAGGTCATCAAGTTGCCTGGAAACTAGTTATATATACTCTTTGGATTCTAGTGACGCCGATATTACAATAATCTTGAGCTGAAAGGAATCTCCATTACCTGGAGAAATCTGTTGAACTAGAATAGTTATATATATAGTAATCTTAATGCCGGCACACCTAATTAAGACCAAGCAGTCTATAATAATGCATGCATATATTCTAGCTTGGGGAGCTTCTCAACATAGATATACAGACTAGCCAAACATCTATGCTTTGCTGCAAATAAATATCATATTACTTTTGACTACTCCTATAATCAACATGTTTGGTCTACGCTCTGAGTGCTTTTTATACTCGATTGTGTCATGCTTCTGCACCTAGGTCATTTTCTTTTGTGCTCAGCTGTGTCGTGTTTCCACACCTTCCACCTTCTTAGCTTTGCTTTCATGCCTGACTGTATCGTGCTTCTGCACATTTTGATTTGGCATATCTTCACTGATAGAAAAATTCATAAAATATAACACACTAAACATAGAAGGTCGATCAATATGGTGACCAGTATATCGTGAGCGATCAATCGAAAATTTCCTAAACACAACACACTAATATAAGAAAGCAAGTCAAAAAATTAATAAAAAGTATCGACATTTTAACCATTGAATTGTGAGGGATCGCTGGTCGGGATTGGTTGCGATGACCATTCAGCACTTGTCACCACCACTCACCTCTAGACACCTTTAACGGTAGATATTAGTTAGTGTCTATCCTTCGTTGCACATGGACTGCTAGAACGAGTAGTGCATGCACCATTCAGCATGTGACGAAGATGTTAATACAAAAAAGAAAGAGAAAGCAACAATTTGTAACAACAACAACACAAAGATCTCTCTGTTTTTTTTTAAAAAAAAAAATTGAACAGCAGCATGCAAGCCGCACACTGAGGCGGTTTCCATGGATCATGCAGCAGTCTGGTGGAACTGGACAAGAATGTTTGCTTAAATAAATATTGGAGGACCTACCATGCGATGCATATATTGGGTGAGAAAACAAGATTCCCAGGTAATATTTTGCAAGTTGTGTGCTGAATCCAAATGATGGACCAGCGACAGAGAATAAAAGAAACGAGACCGGCCGCGAGCCCATGCCTGTCTGAAACCCAAAGTTTGTTGGTGTCAGGTGTGTTAGACCATTGGGGAAGAGGAAGGGGGTGGGGGGGCTGAATCCGGGAATCGATCGATCTGTCATGCACCAGCTAGCACCTGTCGTTTTCTTTCGGTTGTTAATTTGCTACTCGGCTTATATACACATATTGGCATTTTTAGGCTTATTTGATGGAAAACTAATTTGGCATTTTTAGTTCAGTTTTTCTTTTTATCATGAAGCCACGTATAAAAACTCTTAAAAATAACATAAATGAAGCGGACCAGCGTCGACAAGCAGATTCAAGAACCTCGTAAAGTCCAGCTTAACATTCAACCCACTTCAACTTAGCCAACTCATTCATTCAGTTTAGTCACTCTGAACATGCATGCTCTAAGTTGGTGAATAATAAATACTACTCCGTTCATGTCTACTACCGTTTCTAAATACTTGGACATTTTTTTACAAAAATACCTCTAACTATATTTAAATCGTGTGGATTATGGAGTAAAGTGGCACAAATAACGAAGAGATGCATGATAGGGGCAAAAATGGGAAATTCTGCATTTGGGAAATGCCAGTTATTCGTCAAAGAAAAGTTTGATCAAAATGGCCAAGTATTTGAGGACGGGGTAGGTTTGTTTATAATATATTTAATACCCCGTGTTGTGCAACGGAGGATGCTGTTTTTTTCAAGCCAACGGGGATGAGAAATCTTGCAAGGTTTTTTTTAATAATATAATTGCCATTAGATCACACCAAATGATTATAACCATAAAAAAACTATTACAACACAACACTACCTACTAAATCAACACCTAACTAAAACAGTATTAAGATCAACTTGCATTCCTCTTGTCCAGATCAAGCAATTGCAGTATGCATGATACAGCGGTAATGCCATACTAGGAATTTTATGCACGTTCTAAAAGGCATATTTTTTCTTTGCCAGAGATGATGCACGAATATCCCAATCCAGCTATTTCTCTGATTTGCATTGGTTGACTGCATCTACAGATCTGCAAAAGCATCCGACATCGTGAAGAAAAACTCTACACAACAATCCGGAAGACATAAAACTCTCACCACAAGGGGAGACAAATCCCAATAACACACAAACAGATTGGGGGCCACGGTACCAACCCTACCAAAGACGCCATCGAGGAGGTCGTCTAAGGCAAACATCACGCCAGAGAATGTTAGAAGGGAGCTTATAATTAACATACAAAACTGTTTTGTCATCGATGCCACCACGGAGGACAATACAGACAACAAACCCTAACCGAAAACTAGATCCGACTAAAACTCTGAAGCTTCAAGACGATAAGAGGATCTCTATCATCCTCCAACTCCAGCAAGATCGCCGGAGCTAGGGGTGAGGGGGACCAGTGACTTTGGCCGATGGCTGCCGCAGTCGAGTCGCCACCTCGTCTCGATCCGCTCCTCTTTTCATCCTGCCCTTCCATTGCGCCGCTCTGCTTTGATCGCTAGCTGTCGCATTATTATGGAAGCCGGCATGAAATCCTGCAAGGTTGGCAAGTAAAATAGTGGATGGTGAACGTGCTATCGCGGCACACAGTTTGGAACTGTTGATGGATGATGCGCCTGAAACTCTTGCAGCCCTGCATGCGCTGGTACGCGGAGACATGGCAATTCGCTATTCCTGCACAGCGCGCGGGGCGGCGACACCGCTGCATCAGCAAGCATGCATGCATGCGCTGGTTGGTCAAGAAACTGCGCAGCTTGCCGATCGCAGCGCCCAACAGTGAAGCACGCGCCCAATATATATACGCATGTGTACACCCGAACACAGTGGTACATATTCGCTCCGGCTACCTAGGTAGGTTGTCGTGACTAGTGAGCTGTCAGCTGGATAGATTTAATTGAAACATTTGCAGTAGAAAGCCCTAAAATCGAACTAAATGCTTCAAGATGGATCGAATTTAAGCTATTAATTCCAAACGGCCCCCTAACTCTTTCGACCTTGATATGTATTAGGGAGCAACAACATGTAGCAACTACTATCGAGTATCATGCATGCATGCAGTGTAAAGCTTCGTGATATTTAATGCAATCTGCTATCAATCCAACGATATATATAGTGTTTTGTAGTACTATTTCTGTATATACGTGGAAGTACTGTATTAAGAATTCTCTTTCAAAGGTCTTTTGTATATTTTATTTTGTTTACTCATGTGCTCCTTTCATTTAGAAATATAAGACATATATTAAGGTGGTGATGACTTAAAAAAATGTATGATAGAAAAGTGACTTAGATATCCCTTATAATTGCTTTGAAAGATGAAAGCAAATATTGTGAGTAGTAATGAATAAATCCGATCGATTTAGAGATAATAAATAGGGGATATTGTAGGTGGCATGTTATTAAACCACATGCAAGTCCTATGTTTTTAAACAAGCTAGGCCTTATATTTGTGAAAGAAGGGAGCACGAATTACATCCATGGACATATGATAAAGCTAGGTCTTATAAGAAGGGAGTAATCTATAGTATACCATACAATACCTCAAATCAGAGCCATCTATCATATTAGATTCAACGATTGTTAAGACTTGAAACCTTATCATACCTCACATTATATTGAATCTGAGTCATATTCAAGTGCCTATACAAGGATGATACCTTAGGGCATGTACAACCTCCAGTGGAGCTAAATAAAACCACCTCGAAAAGATCTAGTAAACTCTATCTTAGCACACAACCTTGCAATGTGCTAGCCACTCCTTCTAGCTAGTCCCACTAGCCAATAAAAAAATAACGATAGCACTTTTCCCAACGGACTCAGCCTCTTCCCCATACATAAATTGCTCTTCTATGCCAATAATTGAGAAAAAAATATTGTTTTTAATGTTTATGGCACCGAATCCTCAACTTGAGCTGGAGCTAGAAAAGATTCTTTAGCCTCCCTCTGGTGCAATGGTTAGCTCTGGATCTAAGAGGCAGAGTCTTAGCTCCTCTCAGGAGCAACGATTGTACATGCCCTCATAATACCTCACGGACGGTTGGTGTGAGTGAAGATGGTTAATTAGACCCGCCTTGGCCACCTAAGGGTGGGGTTGGTCCCAAGTGCCTATGTAAGTGTCGCGCCCCTTCTCGGCTTACCTAGCGAGAACGGTCGGACCTGCACTAGGCCCTGGATCAGTAGGCTAGTGCAAGAGTTACACAGCTGGAATCATTTCATACATCGGTGTCCAAATATTACATAACAGCGATCATCCGATCGCAATAGTAGCAAACGGCATTTAAGCCTTAGTTACAGACCAAAGTTCATCAGAGTAGCGGAAATCTCCCAAAAGGCAACTTGCAAGTTCAAAAGAACAACAAAATCACACCAGCAGCTGTGTAACCACACACGACTGGTGGAACGCACTAAACCCTATCTTAAGCAACTACTCCTGGTCCTGTTACTGAGGATCTCCTTCCTCATGACAATCGTAGGCATCTTCCTCGACGGGCTCCTCCATGTCTAAAGACAGATATTTATGCGAGGTCAGTGTCATCCAAACACTGGCGAGCTAACACCCAACCCAATGCATTTAGTGATAGAGGTTTCAAAGGAAAGGTGGGTTTATTTATTTGCATGAAAGCCGCTTTTGGAAATGAAAGCCTATGACTTAGCAGCTTTAACCAAATTCCTGTCAAATTGATTATTTATCATATTTCCTTTTCAATGCACAACCAATCCCATGGCAGTTTCCAAGCACTCTGCCAAACGTTCTCTTCCCACTCCCGCCATCATCTTCCGAGTGTGGCGCACTCGTTGTGGATCACATTCCCACAAAAGTACCGGTCTCGCCCTAGCTGGGTGCCACCCACGCTAGACTCACGGCTCTCAGAAGAATGGACCTAGATCATTCTCGATGACGACATGAAACTGTCTTCACCTCAAGCATGGCGGCAGCAGAGTACGCCGCAGTCGTAACTACCCCGAATCCCCACTACTTGCACTACCGCGATGGCGGGCGTTGTGGTGTTAGGAACTATCTCCGCAGCAGATAGTCGATGGCGTCTGCTGTGCATCCTCGATGCACCCGTCTGGGGAATCCTTGATTCAGCCACACCATCCACTAAGGGCCTCACCCTTATGCACTTCCTTCTTGGCTAACTTCGCACCCTCCGTGTGAATCACACGATGTGGCGGAACCCTCCTTTTGGGCGGCGCCGACGGCATTACGCGGATCTCGCCGCGCTCTCTTCCATGCACTACGTATGTGGGCGATTAGCTCCTCAATTCACGTAGCCCAGCTACTCCATTTCTTACCCAATGCGGACCGATGCGCATTGCGAGACATCACAACCATACACACACTGGCATGCCAGGCCCAAATTTCAATTAACCATATTCATTGTGTGATCATGTCCGGTGAATGTCGGTTCACCGTTCCGAGGCAATTCTAAGCCTAAAATTAATAGTTGGACCTGAGCAATGTCTAAGCAAGATTTTAACCAAGACTTAGGAGTCTAAATCAGTTTATTTAAATTAACCGGGCTACCAAGGGTGATCATCAAAGCGATCAATAGCAAAGCCAAATGACAGATGATTAATTCAAGGCAACATCATCATGGTAAATTGATAGCAAGTAAGTAAATGGCATGATATATCATGATTGAACAAATAGGCATAAGTACTTAAAAGGGCATGCAGTTTAATACCGTAAAATAAAGACTTTAGAAATCTGGGATTCAATATGATATTATTGGATGTTAACTCGCACTAGGGAAAGCGCATACTCTCCCTAGTAAAAGCAACACTATTAAGGTTAAGTATTAATTCACACTAGGGAAAATCGAAATTCTCCCTAGTAAAAGCAAACTCCTTTGAGGGTAGATATTAACTCGCACTAGGGAAAATCGAGATTCTCCCTAGTAAAAGCAAACTCCTTTGAGGGTAGATATTAACTCGCCTTGGGAATTGAAGTCCGGGTCTTGTGCGGAGTCCTCGAACAGTGTTTCCGGATCCTCTACGTCTAAACGAAGAATCAACAATTCATCATAAACACGATGCGGCGAAGAAAAGAATGATGCATGAAATGCAATCGAGGTCGCTCGTATTCGCTCATTTACGATTCCTATGTTTAACTATCTACATGATATATATATATATATATATATATATATATATATATATATATATATATATATATATATATATATATATATCGAGAAAGTTCCATGATCCTTCTAAATAATGAATCATAGCGGAATGGCCATGAAGTGCTTGTGAGATGATGCACATGATACATGTATATATATATGTGTAATGAAATTTCTACCCTAATTAACCCAATAGGACAAAATATGGTTTTATCGTCTTTTAAAGTACTTTAAATAGTTAGAATATGTTAACATGATACATGTAGCTAGTTATTCATGTTTCCTAATTATACCAATATTGAGTTAACATGTAATTAGGAAACATATTATAGGTTATACTATATTCACCTAGGTCCAAAAAGTCATTTATCGGCATCCATGATTTTCTTATGTTTAACTTAATTGTTAATCTATTTTAATACACAACATTCTATTTTTGCTTATTTTTATATGAATTAATACCCTAAAATAAGCTTAATGGATTTAATCTAGGAACCGTGTTCTTCTTGTGTGAGGTACTATTTTTATTAAATCCAACACAAGCTCTAGTATTTACCCTAATTTTTCCGAATTTTTAATGATATCTACCTATTTTAAATAAATCGTTTCTATTTCTTGTCTTTGTTTTTATTATAAAATCTGGGAAAAATGGGTGAACAAGATCTTGGTCGGCCCGCTATCTCGCGTTCGAGCCAACCACGTCGAAGACGTGCCGAAGGCGTAACTTCGCGAGTGAAGGCAGGGGTCATAGGCGCCTCGATTACCTCGACATGTGGGACCGAGGGCCCACATGTCGGCGACGTGAAGAAGCCGCGGGAGTTTTAAATCATGAAGCGCCGATGTTGGGGCCCACTGTCGGCGACCACACACGGTGAAGCCGCACGGATCTTAAGCGCAGTCGGACGGCTCGCCGTCATTATCTTCCTCCGTGGCGCTTCGCCGACGGCCGAGGCTTAGCCGACGGCTAACCGAGCTAGGGTGCACCGTTTGGGGCGTTCTTGGGTTCGGTGGAATCGATGAGCTAACGCATCTAGGGGTGCCCTTGTCGAGGCGAAACGGCCGGACGCTGGCGAGCCATGCCCGGCGGCGGAACCGCTACCGGCGGACATGAGTAAATGACCTAGGGTCGAGCTTATGGAAAAATAGCGCGCATGAGCTATCGCGGGGTTAGTGGGTGCTACCGAGCAAAAAGGTGGTCGGGGCACGGTTGGATCGGCGCGTCACGTGCGGGTCCGAAACAAGGAAGGCGGCGCTCAAGATTTGGGAAGACCGTGAAGCCCTGGGCCAAAGAGGGAGCACGGTGTGAGGGAAGACAGCGGCTCACCGAGCAAGGACTTGCCGCGAAGCTCACCGAGATGATGAAATCGAAAGGGGAAGAACCGGCGGTCGGCGGTGGCGAGCGTTCGACGAGCTCGGGATGACTCGGACCAATTCCTTCGGCAGGAGCTTCACGAGGTCATGGCGAAGCAAACGCGAGACAATGTGGAGACTAGGAGGTCTGGTTTGGGTGGCGACGTGAGAGTGAAAAGAGGGAGAAAACGGCCGATGTGGCGCGGTGGCATATAAGCTCGGTCCGAGCTCGGCTCTTGACCGTGGTCGCGAAGATGTGAAACGGTCACAGAGGAGCTCTAGTGCTCATTGGCTAGCTGGGCGGTGGCTTGTTGCTGGCGAATGTCCGAGCCGGGCGGCGAGATGGCTTGCTCGGCGGCATTGCGGCCGGAGACGCAGCGGTGCGGGGGCATCGATGGCGCGACCAAGTCGGCCATTGGGCAAGGTGGGCGGTGCTGGGAACTCCGCGCGAGCCGCCGACAAGATGGCAAGTCGTCCATGGCGAAGCGTGCGGCGCGGCGAAAGCGATGGCAGCGTCGCGTCATAGTCGGAGGTGGGGTCCACAGGTCCAGCGACACACACAAGCCGCCAATTGAAGATCTTCCCGAGATTCGGGCGGGGAGTGATGATTGAGCCGGGGTGGAAGGCGGCAAAGGCGGCAGGCGTTGACCAAATGCCCGCAAGGGCGTAAAGGAATAGGAAGCGCCATGTGGGCCCTACCAGGTCAAATTGGTCAACATCTGAGTCAAACTCTCTATTAGGGTTTAAACTAATCTATGGATTTTTCTGGGATTTTTAGAGCAATTTAACATATTTAGGCTTATGTGATTATGTGTATACATATATATATATATATATATATATATATATATGTGTGTGTGTGTGTGTGTGTGTGTGTATGGATGTTTTATGAATATGAAAACATATTCCCCATTTAAGATCTACTTGAACTTTTTATTCCAACATTTCCTAAATTTTGCTATAAATAATAAATTCCTAAGTAAGATTTGTTAATTAGCTATTTGGTGATTTTAAAATTTAATTAGAACCAATCAAATTTTCAATGGCCTTTGAAATCTAGAAATTTGTGTTTGTCACATAGAAATTTTACGGGAAACGTCATAGCTTATGCAATGGTACAGAAGTGTTTTCAAAATATTGTCATAACTTTGGGCTGTTACAGTAAGGATGGGTGGGGGATGCCTTCACCCATCCATTTCTCGGATTGTGTGATACTCTTGAAAATTTTGTTCACCATTGTGTGGATGTAAACAAACCAAAAATGCAATGAAACCAAATATGATTATCCAATAATTCGGGTGCAATTTCATGGGCGCCTTAGCCCGTGGCTCTATGGAAGAGTTTCTCATTTGGTCATAGGTTCATAGCATGTCAATCAAGGACGTATCTTGGGTTGCTAGTGGCATAGCTCGCGTGGTCTTAGGTAGCAATAGCCTGTTTTTGTGTCCCCTTAGGTCGTGAGAGGTGGTGGTGTCTTGATTTGGCATTTCTTTTCTCTATTTGGCAGGTATCTACTAGCAAAATATAGGTGGAGTCCATATATATCTTCACCTATTATTTGTGCCCCTTCGGGAGACTGAATCACAACAGAAGATTTCGAGCCTTCCAAGGATAGAGATATCGGATGACGACTGCATAAAGGCCCTCTCCTCAATGTAGGAGCGGAGGAGAGATCCAAAAGCATGGGCATGACAAGTTTCACGTAGCCTATAGCATCCTAACAAAACAATCCATAAAACCCCTTTACTAACCTCTGTTTTATCTTAATACATGTATTAAGAAAGACTGGAGTAGAGCTATTATTCGATATAGAAGGCTCGAACCAGGATAAAAATGTATGTTTTTTCTTCGATTGATAGGCATCATCGTTTCTGGTTAGAAGGTTTAGATAACACAATTAATTGTTTCTCGATATATAAACAAACAAATCTACGAGGTGTGAGAGATTATCACAACCGTCGACAAAAACAAAATTTGATCATATGTTTTCGAGCTGTTTGATCTTAGGTTCTAGCAAGTTCTAATATTTCTTTTGCTTGTTCTTGTGCAACTTAAGTAGAGACACTTTGATTTTAGTGATTCCACTAGAAAGGTTTAGATCAGGTTTTTATTCTTCTTGTTTTATTTCCTCAGTTTTGGTTTCGGTGCGCAATAGAGCTTGTGATTTTTATATATTTTTACTTGAATATGCTTTTGAGGTGATTCTTGTTGGGTTGACTTCATGGACCCATATAAACTATTGATAAATTTTTCATGTCCACTAGAGCCATGATTTAAAATCTATGAAAGTTTTACTGGACACTATTGTGTTGTCTAAGGTTCTTGAGCAACAGGGCTTGTAATTTTCTCATATTTTTGCTCGATGTTCGGATATTGAGATTTTGCATGGGGTCCTGACTTCCAGATCTAATCCTGGTAAAAATGTCATTACTAGAGGAGCTATGGTTTAAACATTATTGCAATTATAACAAGCCCTGTTGTACAAATTTGTTGATTCTCTCTCTCTCTCTCTCTCCCCCCCCCCCTCCCTAGTGGCAGAGCCAGAAAATTAGAAAGAGGGGGGCTAAATAACAACCTGTAAAGCTTTAAGAACCACTGCATCAAACTCCTGAATTATAGCATTATACTATAGTTATGCCACATCATAGAACATGATAATATATAAAATGAGATTGGAGTCTTCAATCTATAAGCAAAATGCATATAATGAGTAAAAACCTTACCACTAATTACTTGAGTTGATAATTGATATTTACGGGTTTTATGGTTTATTAATTCATGAAATTAGAAAATTAGGCTAGACTGGTGGTACCTGATTGATCAATTGGACGACCGGCTCGGACGGAATATGATAGGCGTCACAGCATGCCACATGCGGTTTGAGCATCGACGCATTGCTTCTTTGCTTTGGACCTGGACATGTAGCGTAATTAAGCTGTTAATTAAGAACTACATAATATCTATATGGGGTACGATATTCATGTCCTGCCTTTGCTTTGAACCTGGACAAGTAACGTAATTAAGCTGTTAATTAAGGGCTACCTAATATCTATATGGCGTATTGTATTTATGTCCTGCCTACAACCGGGGCTCCTAATACGACCCAGTGTTGGCTCCGCGGCAATCCCACGAGCAGACGAATCAGGCCTATTCTTTAAAAATGTTCTCCACTCCCTCTCTCTCTCACCTTTCCACTATGTTTCTTTATTAGTCTTGGTTCTTGGTGGGTGCGATAACTAATTGAAATAAGGTTGAACATTTGGTTTGGTTTTTAGGTCACACGTTAAAAAAATCATTTTGCATCTATTCTACCTATTCTTTAAAAATGTTCTCCACTCTCTCTCTCTCTCTCACCTTTCCACTATGTTTCTTTATTAGTCTTGGTTCTTGGTGGGTGCGATAACTAATTGAAATAAGGTTGAACATTTGGTTTGGTTTTTAGGTCACACGTTAAAAAAATCATTTTGCATCTATTCTACCTATTCTTTAAAAATGTTCTCCACTCTCTCTCTCACATTTCCACTATGTTTCTTTATTGGTCTTGGTTCTTGTTAGGTGCGATAACTAATTGAAACAAAGTTGAACATTTGGTTTGGTTTTTAGATCACACGATAAAAAAATCATTTTGCATCTATTCTAGTCGTCCTACCGTTTCTACAATTAGGGTGCAACCATGCACATGATAATTAATGCGAATGCATTTGATTTGATTTGCTAGTTTGATCGTGACATGGTCATGCATGCAAGCACGCGCGCGTGCGAATAATTACTATTTGCTCCCCTAGCTTAATTAATTTTCATTTGGATCTTAATTAATTGACCAGACAGGCCAGGGGAGCAAAACACTGATCGAAATTAAAAGTCGATGCAGAACCGTACGTCCGGCACGCAGTAGCTAGCGACCGTGCTGGTGGTTAAAGTGGAAACACGCCGCGCATAGTTACTACTCCAGCATTAATGTGTGCATATATATGTAATCAATCAGCCACGTACTATGCGAGACAACTTTGCTGAACATGCTACATCGCCACGCGTGCACGTACTGTATGTACGTGCTGCATGTGCATGCATGGTAATCGATCAGATATATTAAGCCATCTGCATGATCTCATGATCATCAGAAGGCTGGCTAGCTTCTGCCTGCATGCCGAAGTACCAGTCTACCATCTCTCGCAATGATCGCGTTATGATATTCATGTAGTGGCACACATGATCGATGTACGTACTACATACATCATGGGCACGGCAGAGAAACGTACTGATCGATGCATGCAGTAACGTACTGCATGCTGAATTAATCTCTGTACTGAGCATGTCTCCATCTCTCTCAATATACGTGCATGCAGAGAGATCGATCGAGCACTAACTAGCTTGCTTGCATGTACACATATTATCTATTACCTATAGGGTAACCAAACCTGAGATCTGGGCATGTCCACGTCGTCCTGTTATCCTGCCCGTCCGTTTTTCCCTTCGAGCGGTCCACGTGCCTCCCGAGTACGTACCACAATCTTGCTCAGCCGTTGCTCCACGTCGGCTGAAAAAGAGAAGCCGTCCGATATGTCTTTCCTCCCCGATCAGACGTCCACCGTGCAACAACGGATGGCGAATGCAAAAAAACCCTTTGGCTTTCTGATTTTTGATCCACATCCCTTCACCGTGACGACCATCCGATCGACTGATCAAATGGCTCTCGGTGCGTCCCATTTTTCGTCTTCACCCCTCCCCTTCTCGCTCCTCAACCCGCCGTCCTCTGCCCGTTTCTTTCCGCGCAAACCCTAGCCCGCCGCCTCCCTCTCGCTCCGCTCTCGCGTGCCAGCGCCGGCGCCGTTCCTCCCCTTTTTCTCTCCGCCCAGTCCTAGTCCCTTCCCCGCCCGTCCTCATACCGGCGCCACCCCGCGCTTTTCTCGCCGCCGCCGCCGCCCCTCCCCGTCCCTCCTGACACTGCCGCAGCTCCTCGCTCCTCCCGCCACCGCCACCCCGCGCTCCTCTCGGCGGCGTCGCCGCCTCCCTCTCGCTCCGCTCTCGAGTGCCGCAGATCCACCGCGGGAGGCCTCACCCATGGCCGTTCCTCCTCTTCCTTTCTTCCCCGCTCACCGCGCCGCTGCCTCAACTACTATTCCTTCCCACCGTCGCCCCTCCCTCCTTTCCCCAAGCCAGCGCCAGCGCCGTTCCTCCCCTTTTCCTCTCCGCCCAATCCCCGTCCCTCCTCATGCCGGCGCCACCCCGTGCTTCTCTCGCCGGCGCCGCCCCTCCCCGTCCCTCCTCACGCTGGCGCGGCTCCTCGCTCCTCCCGCCACCACCACCCCACGCTCCTCTCGGCGGCGTCGCCCAACGCTCCTCCCGCTCGCGCTGTCGCCCTTCCATCTTCCTCGGCGCCGTCGCCCCCGCCGCCCTAGCCGTTCCTTCCCTTCCCGGCCTCCTCTCGCTCGCGCAGCCCTCCGCCCGGGGTCGGCGCCGCCCCAGTCCCCGTCCCTCTCTCTACAACCGAGGCGGAGGAGCTCGATTCCAGCCGCCGCCGGCGCGATGAGGGTCACGGTGATGACCGCCGACGAACAAATTGTCACCCTCGATGTCGACACCGACGAATTTGTGAGCCCGCGCCCCCCTCCCACCTCTCTCCTTCGCCCCAATCTCCATGTTTAGGGGTAGCAATAAGGGCGGCGTCTTTTGGCCAAATTTGCGGCAAGGAAGAAGAATTTTGGCGAGAAGCAAGCGGATTTGAGCTGAGGCGGTTTACAAATGTATGTTTTCCTACCTTAACTAATGTCATCGATCTTGATATCATCAAAGTATGTATTTTGTTACCTTAGCCAATAATGTCACCAGAGTTCTAATGCTCAAAATTTCAGGGCATCTCAAGTTTTTATAAGGTTAGATCCTGATGGATCTGCAGTGGATCCTCAGGCTTTCCAAAACATCTTCGAAGTGATTCGCAACTTATGGCACAGCTCCTTCAGGTAAACTGCACTAATAAATTCATTATTTATCTATATTGGTCAATTCATACTTTACATTGGTCAGCTATCCATTTCAGAAAATATGTGAATTTGATTTGTTCAAAACCCATATTTTCTTGACTTGAGACTACTTGCAATAGTTGCGATCGTCCTTCGACAATCTGAAAGGTCAATACCTTTGTTGCTGCTTTATCTACCCTGCTATTTTGCGTTTCTTACATGAACAGAGTGATTCAATGGTCATTCTATTCTTACATGACATATGTTACAGGGTTTGCATTGGAGCAACATTAAATGACTTCTGTTGAAATGCTCCGTTAGAGTACCTTTATTGTATACCGTAAGTATATTGCCTAATGAATTAACATGAGTTTAAGGATGCTGAAAAATTCTAAATCCAACAAGTAAGGCTTCATTTGGACGATTTCATATATCTTACCTGAAAATTTTTTCCAGAAAAATTACCTAATTAAATATATAAAAAGATATAAATAGCTAAAACCTTAAAATTTGATTGTACATATCTCAAACCGACATGTTTTCGTGGCTAGCTAGAGGGAGCACGTGGCATCATGGGCATGGTGACAGTAGTTTTGGGTGCTAAGGTTAACATGGAAAAATGTTCATTTGATCCCGTACCTTGCTATCTTTCTACCCTGCACTTGCATAGCACATGAATGGATGGGCCAAAAGTTTAGCACTACCTCAAGTTAACATTTTCTTTTTGCTAAAAAAGGTTAACGCTTTCTTTCTCTAGGTTGTTATGTATTGTATTTATCTGGCAATTGGGACGTCCGTTGCTTCCTTCCTCCGTAGGTGTGCTTACTCTTGTGTACATTTTTTCAAGCATATTGTATCCGACGTACGTGAAGTTGTTCTGTTGTTTTGTCTATTTGATTTGGTTCGAATTTTAAGAAAACGTGTATTTCTATACATCAGATTGTGTTATTGTTTTAAATAGGTCGCAAATCTTCAGATATGCCTGATTTAGATCCACCTGTCACCTGGTTAGATCTTTTAAATGAAGCCTTACTAGAACTAGATTTTTTTCGTTTATGACTGAAAAAGCATAATCCATTGCTTTATTTCTGCAGACCTAACCAGAGATCGTTCAGGCTGCTTGGTTAGGTACCATGACATGCAGTGCACTGAATAATCATTAGCTCAGTGAAATGAAGCATAGCAGGCCTAGCTGAAATCATGCGATTTGTATGCTTATCTAGGTGAGTTTCAGGCTTCAGCGTCATGTTGTCTTCAAAAATTATTTGGACCCTACTAAAGTCTTCCCTCCAAGAATTTTTTATTTGCTGGGAATCGCTTCTGTCTGATCATGTAAAAATATGTACATGTCCCTTGACCGAGGCCAGTATTGAGCTGAATGGACATTTTGTTTGCCTACGTCCTTCTAAAATATTCTGGATTCTGATATTGTTAACTCTCAATAAAATCCTATTTTTTTACGCACCTTGAATATACCTTCTAAAAAATACTTAAACTTAACTTGGTTGTGATTCACTTTCTCTACTGCTCTACAGGTACGGATGGTTTTTGTAGCACAAACATTAAGAACGATTATTATGACACAAATTGTAATCCATGGAGTGAGTTTGATATTCACACTTGACAGAAAGTTATGGATATCATATAAAATATAGTTAGCTATGGAATTTAGGTTTTTTTGTTATAGTATCAATATTATAAAACGTTAGGTGCCTTTATTAGACTGTTTTAGATGAAAGACGTCTGCATTTATCTAAAGTTTTCCCTCAACTGTGTATCTCCAATTGATATTTTAAGGACAAACTGGATTCTATATGATAAAGCATGTTCTCATTGGTGTTGCTTTCACCTTTCTCTTCATGTAGTGATATCATGAAACATTTATTTTCACAAAAATACCCGCAAAGACCATAACATTTGCTTTACAAGACTACATGTTAAATTGCTATGGTCTTAGCAAAATTGTTTTGTTCCCTCCAGATCTATGAAAACTCTTTTATCATGCCTGCTAGGCTACTCTATCTGTATTTACATAACAAAAAACTAAAATCCATATCTTAGATTCAACCTCTTAGCAAAAACTTCTTTTTTAAGGAAAATAGAGCAATTAATGTAACTATTAACACTTGCACCCTATGTAAGATGATATAACTATGCAATATAATTTATTTTTTATGTTTACGTGCTATAGTACAGATTAAAGATGCATATTTGTCCTATTGAGCTGACTATAAGGCAAGCCAGGAACGGCCGCGCCATAGGCGTGGGTTCCTTGCTAGTATGCTTACATGCATGTGCGCGGTACCCAACAGCTAGCTAGGAGATGATTAGGCAAGTGGATTAATTTGTGCAGGCTTCTGGCCGGGGGGGCCCTGCGTGCAGAGACACAGAGAGAGAGATGAGACAGGCGGCGACGTCGTAGGTGGAGGTAAATGCTGCATCTGCGCATATGCGTGCGTCGTGATCGATATTAACCGGAACAGCAGCACATGTTCTGGCTTCTGACGGTACGTGCTGCTGGGATGGCGCCGCGCGCTGCCGGGCAAAGCCATGCAGAGCAGATCGCTGCAGCCGCGCGTCTGATATCTCTGAATCTTTTGCCGCGCGTCGGTGTACTAGCACCTGCAGAGACGTAATTAATCGTCGATCGACAGACATGTAGATCCACTCCAAGATCTGATCATCCCGTTCATGGCAAAGGCCGGAGAGATCGATCGATCGATCGATCTCATGCTGCGAGAGAGCAGTACAAGTGTTAATGCATGGTCGCCAGCTGAAAGGAGAATAAGTTTCAGAAAATGGATTGAGTCATTGGCGGCCTTAAATTTGGCTACTGTGGCATGCATGCAGCTAGGCGTAGCTAGCGACCTAGCGTTGTTCGAACTTCGAAACACAAGCGGCAGGGCAGGGGTGATGGGCTCGCTGGCTCGCTGCTCGCACTCGCAGTCGCAGGACCAGCTACCTGCATGCGGAACAGAGCTGGTCTGGTTACGTACCTACCTACCGATCGGGCGGGATCATATAGAAAAAGATATCGTGGAAGAATGGAAATGAAAAACGTGCCCGATCGACTCCAATATCCACATACATACGTATCATCCACCGTCCAATCTAGGACTATGTACCTTCTTTTAAGATAATGGAGAATGGAAATGCAAAGGCGGACGTCACGCGACGGACGTCCGTTGGATCGGACACATGACCTCATGGTGACGTCATCACGGTAACTTAGAAAAATAACTACTGAAACTTGAAAAATATACTAATAAAACTTGGATACAAATACTGATGAAACTTAGAGAAATACTAATAAAATTTGGCTACAATACTGATGAACTTACGAAAATAACTACTGAAACTTGAAAAATGCACTAATGAAACTTGGCTACATTACCGATAAAACTTCAGGAAAAACAATGAAACTTGGAGAAATTACTAATGAAACTTAAAGAAATGCAATGAAACTTGGCTAAATACCATTGAAACTTGAAGAGTTTGTATGAAACTTGAAGAAAAATAACAATGAAACTTGGCTTATATACTGATGAAACTTGAAAAAAGTACTAGTGAAACTTGGCTAACTACTGATGAAACCCCATGTTTCACTGTTGTTCAAAAATCACTCCATACAAAATAAGAAAGTTTCATGAGAACTGTTGGGGAAAATACGCGGCCCATGGAGATATGGCTCATTCACTTGCCTTCGGCCTAGCAGAAAGCGCGCACGAGCTTTATAAGCTCGCGCCCGAGCTTGGCAAGCTTGCACCCGAGCTTCCCCGCTCCGAAGCTCGGGTCACTCGCCCCTCTCGGGCTTCCAAAGCCCGGGATCGGGACCTGAGGCAGATTGCGCCGCGCCGCGCACAGGTACGCTGCGGGTCCCGCAGGTCACCGCGAGTTAAATGCGACCGCAGTACTGAAGCATGCCTGACACAAGCCACTGGCGAGTTGGTGGTAGGTCGCGTCAACGGTCAGCTTACCATCCGCCCCTATAGAGAAAGACACGTATTGCCGGGCTGCGGTCCGAACGACGAACCTGGCAGGATAAGGGACTACACCCGAATGTCCAGCGGGCCTCGTACATCCGTCGTGTCCCAGCACGGCAAAGCAGGAGGAGACGACTAGTGACCGAAGGATAACTCGGCGCATCACAACGGACCAAGGTCAGACCACAGTGACCAAAGGCGCCTATAAAAAGGGCACACAGGCCACAATAGAAGGAGGGCCAAAAAAGACAGATAGCAGGAAGAGCCACTACCAGGGAACAGACCTTCCATACCGGCCCATCAATCTCGGTTAGCCACCAACAGGACTCAAGAAGTCTGCTGATCCGGTTGAATGGCTAACGGTCCGCTGGGGCGCGGGACCATTAGTCCCGGTTGGTGTTACCAACGGGGCGAATATCGCCTCAAAAAAGCGGTGGCGTGGGATATCCATCCGGTTGGTAATACCAAGGACTAAATTAAATTCGGTCATTTGGTAACACCAATGACGACAATGAGATATCAATCCGGTTGGTAACACCAACCGGGATTGATTAGCGATTTAACCTTTCTTCCTCCCGAGCTACCGTAACCTTCCCTCACCATTGTAACTTGACAGGAGGAGCTCGGCCGCCATTACGGGATTTGAGAGGAGGTCTTTGCTCAAATTTTTTGTAATTTGATCATTTTACTTCAATCCAAGTTAACCAAGGTTAGTAACTTCATTTCTCACTACTTGTATATGAAATGTAGTTTCTATATTTGCTTTAAATTTAATATGGAAAAATTTGGTCTCTATTCCCCATCTTTGATGAAATGTTATAAATTGGTAGATATAGCTCGATCTTTTAAAAGGGTTGGCGAAAACTTGTTGTGTAATCTTAGATTTTGCTTGGATTAAGACGTAGTTCGTTTTGAATTTGTAGTTGTAGCTAATTAAATTTAGATGATGGTTTCATGGATCTATGATTTTGAATCTTAACTTTCGTGGACCAAATTTTGAAGTGGATTGTAAAATCTTGTTGCATTAGGTTAGAATTTACTTGGATTGTGATGTAGCACACATTGAATGCGTGGAGGTGACTCAAATTTAGAATTTTGGTTTCATCGATTCATAGAGAAATTTTGGGAGTAGAGTTTAAAGTAGATTTTGCATAGATTTTGATTGTTTAAAAATTAACATTATATATTAATTAATATGTGATAAAATATTATAACTTCATTGATCTCTACTCACTTCATTGATGTAAAATTATAAGTTGGTAGATCTAGATATATCATTTTAAGTGGGTTGCCAAATACTTTGTTGCATTACCTTAGAATTTGATTCGATTGTGATAAAATATGTGATAAAATATTATTAGCTTAAAAATAATTCTTTTAAAAAGGTATTTAACCTAAAATTGAAGTATTGACCTAAAAAATTAAATTAACTTAAAAATCAACTAACAACTACCTTGATGTAACTTAATGTAGATGAATCGGCAATGGATGTACATGGACCGCCGCTCCTCATAGTTTGTGGAGGGTTTGGAAACTTTTATACGTCAGGCAAGTGCCTGCACAAGATCAGGCTACATATGTTGTCCATGCATAGACTGCAAGAATCACAAGGAGTGGTCAAACTCTGAGCAAATTCACTTCCATTTGATCTCAAGAGGTTTAAGTGGAAAACTATACTGTTGGACTAAACACGGTGAAGAAGAGATTATACGAGAAGACGGTGAAGAAGAAGATGGTGACAAAGAAGATGTGGCAGATTATATGGCCGATGTTGGCCAACACGGTTCTATTGAACATATACTAGGGGAGTTTGACGACGATGATCTAGAACAGATGTTGCATGATGGAGAGGAGAATACACCGATGAAAGACATTACGAAAAGTTTGGCGCTGCTGGAGGACCAAGGAACATTGTTGTATCCAAAGCGTAGGCGGGGCCACAAAAGTTGCGTACCACTAATCTGGAATTGATGCAATGGAAGACTACTAATGAAGTATCGATAAGGGATTTGATGAGTTGTTAGGCCTCTTGAAGAAGTTGCTTCCAGAGGGTAACACGCTGCTCGAAACTACGTATGAAGCCAAGCAAGTTCTCTCGCCCTTTGGGGTTGGAGATCTGAAGATACATGCATGTCCAAACGATTGTATCCTCTATCGTAATGAGTACAAGGATTTGGAAGAATGTCTGGTGTGCAAAACATCACGGTATAAGACCAAGCGTGATGGCCCATGTGAGGTAGAGGGCGAAGAAGAAGAGAGCCCTGCTAAGGTGGTGTGGTACTTCCCTATAATCCCTCGGTTGAAGCGTTTGTTTGCGAACAAAAAGCATGCGAAGATGATGCGTTGACATAAAGATGATCGTAAAGTCGACGGAAAGCTAAGGCACCCAGCAGATGGCTCGCAGTGGAGGAAACTCGATAGAAAATATCCGGACTTTGCGAACGATGCGAGGAACATAAGGTTTGCATTGAGTACGGATGGGATGAACCCGTTCGGTGACATGAGCGATGAGTCACAAAGACTTGGCCCGTTACTCTAGGTATCTACAACCTTCCTCCTTGGCTATGTCGGTGGAAATACATTACGATGCCATTGCTTATCCAAGGCCCTAAGCAACCCGGTAACGACGTCGACGTGTATCTCAAACCGTTGGTTGAAGATTCGCTAACGCTATGGAATGATGGTGTACGTGTATGGGATGAGTACAAAGAGAGTATTTCACCACGTGCATTGCTATTTGTAACCATCAACGATCGGCCCGCACTTGGTAACTTGTCGGGCCTATCTATAAAGGGTATAAAGCCCGCATCCAAATGCTTGGATGATACGGAAGACAAGTACCTAACAAACTCTCGGAAGGTTGTTTACATGGGCCATCGAGGTTCCTCAATTTGAAGCACCTTCACTGAGTAACCGTGTTAATTTTGATGGGACCGAAGAGAAACGAAAGAAGCCCAAGCATCGCAGTGGGGCGGAAGTATTTTCTATGGTAAAGGATCTAGACGTAGTATTTGGAAAGGGTCCTGGTAGCAAACCCGTCCCGCCACTCCCGGCTGAAGAATCTAGGAAGAAGCCTAGCTGGAAGAAGAAGTCAATATTTTGGGACTTGCCTTACTGGAAAGACTTAGAGGTCCGTCACTCCCTGGACTTCATGCATATCACAAAGAATGTATGCGTGAGCCTGCTAGGCTTCATAGATATGTATGGCAAATCAAAAGATACATTTCAAGCACGAAAGGACCTACAATTGTTAGGTCTCGGAAAGAACTACATCCACAAGAGAGAGACAAAGAGCATTACTCTCGTCCCATGAGCTACACACCAAGCAAAGAAGAGAAAAAAGCATGATTCAGGTTGTTGAGCAGTGTTAAGGTCCTTCGGGTACTCGTCGAACATAAGAAGACTCATAAACACAAAAGAGAATAAAATCGTAAACTTGAAATCCCATGATTGTTTTGTGTTGATGACCGAAGTTGCTCCAAATGATGGTGCGAGGTATTCTACCGCACATGGTACGAGGTACAATCATAAATGTGTGTTCGTTCTTCAACGCGATATCACAAAAGGTCATAGATCCGGATAAGTTATCTAATCTGCAGGATAACATTGTCGCTAGTATGGTCAACCTTGAGATGATCTTCCTCCATCCTTCTTTGATATGATGGTTCATCTCATGGTTCACATGGTCAAACAGATAGAAATTCTCGGACCGATCTTCTTGCACAAGATGTTCGCTTCGAGAGGTACATGGGTGTCCTAAAGAAGTATGTTCGTAACCCTTCTCGCCCGAAGGTTGCATTGCCCGTGGTGTTGGCACAGAGGAGGTGATTGAGTTTTGTGTCGACTACATTGATGATCTGAATCTGATTGGCGTCCCTATATCACGCTATGAGGGGAGGCTACGGGAAAAGGGACCCTAGGGAGAAAAGAATCCTCCTGTGAGGATGTACTCTCATTTAAACAAGCACATTTCACTAGCATCAAACAAGCATCTTCGGTGGCTCGTATGTACTTGATCACGAGAGGATATTACGAGACCAAGACCGAGATAAGTGGATCGCGAACAAGCAAGTGGAGAGCTTTGGTGGTTGGCTACAAAAGCATCTGTTAGGCAAGGAGGAGTCCATGAACAGATTCTGACTCTTAGCTCGGGGACCATCCATAACAATCGATCATGACAAGGGTATAAGATAAATGGGTACACATTTTACACGACGACCCAGGATAGGAAGAGCACCAACCAAAACAAAGATCGTCCGTATAGATGCCTTGGACAAAAATGGAAAGATGGACACCTACTATGGTTTCATAGAGGAGATCTGGGAGCTCAGTATGGACCTTTGAAAGTCCCTCTGTTTAGGTGCCAATGGGTGAAACCGACACCGTGCATCGATGACTATGGTATGACAATCGTGGACCTCAAGCAAGTGGCCTACAGGATGAACCGTTCGTGTTTCGCCAACGATGTGACATGATATTCTATGTGATGGACATGGACAATAAACCAAAAGTTCATAAGGGTAAAACTATAAAAAGACAGAAGAACAAGACTACCAAGAAGTGATCAAGCAAAGCACCACGTGGTTCTTTACGGTAAAAGAAGGATTGTTGAGTTGAGGCGCCACTGCACGAAGAAGAGTATAATCGGTTCGACGAGCCGCCGCCTTTCTCGGACGAGACATTAGTGTCCTTAGCGATGATGAGGAAGCTCGTGCACGCACGCCACGATCATAACGAAGGATCACTTGTAAAAATAAAGTAGTCATGTAATATTTTAGATATTTGTCCCTAAATTCATATTGATCCTGAAAGAACCGTTCGTGCTTTCGCCAATTATGAGAAATTCCATCGTTTATGTATAAGTAGATTATTCCCATCTCATTTATAAACTAATGAGAAATTTCAAGGTTCCCAACTCATTTTTATATATGTCAATTTTGCACATTTGTTATGAATTTTGTGAAATTTTTATTTAATTTTAATAGGCTCCCAACAATTTTCTATAATTTTGAAGAAATTTATGGCAATTACTACCATCGACATATGGGACCCACCATATATGGGCCCACATGTCAAGGAAAACATGGCTTTCTCCACAATAAATGAATTAAAATACATTTAAAAAAAGAAAATATAATGGGAAAATAGATTTAAAATACAAATAAGGAATTAAAATACAATTAAAAAAATTCCTTTCCCTCCACTAAAGACCAAGAAAGGTACAAAAATAATTCGCTCCCAAGAAAAGAGAACATCTCTCCCCTTCTCCCCGGGCTAGCAACGGGCGCTGAGCGGTCTCCCGACCTTGCGGTCACGGAGTTCGAGCCAGCCTCGCCATCAAGCATTCTTTATTTTGGGTATCGGTCCGGTTTGTATAATAAACCGAGACCGATAGTCCCTAGCACTCGGCGTTGGTCCCATTCGTGATCGACGTGTGGGCAGCTCACCAATCAATCCCGGTTGGGAAAACCCACCCGGATCGAAGATCGCTTATGGATCCGGTTGGAGATACCAACCGGGATTGAAGGTCCACCACCTCCTACGCATCTGGGTGGGGCCAGCACCACTAGCAATCCCGGTTGGAGAGACAACCCGGGACTAAAGCTTCCTTCAATCTCGGTTGTTGTTTTGAACCGGGATTGAAGGTCAACCACCCCTCCGCTCGCATCTGACTTGTGGGGCTAGCACCACTTCCAATCCCGGTTGGAGACACGACCCGGGACTGAAGGTCCAGTCAATCTCGGTTGTTGTCTTCAACCGGGATTGAAGGTCAAAATACAAATTTCGCGACACTTTAGTCCTCCAATCTTTCCACCGGTTGCCACACTGCGTTCTCTCGCCGCTTGCCCTAGATCGTCACCGCCGTGACGCCGCCATTCCTCTCGCCGTCGTGCACCTCTCGCCGTGGACCTCCTCGCTGCCGCCGCCGTGACGCCGCCTCCTCCTCGCCGCCGTGCACCTTCTCGCTGCCGCCGCCGTGACGCCGCCCCTCTCGCTGCCGCCGCCTGCGTGATGACGCCACTCCCTCCTCGCCGCCGTGGCCGCCGCTCCCATCCTCGCCGCTCCTTCCTCCTCGCCGCGTGCACCTCCTCCTGCCGCCGCCTGGTGACGCCGCCACTCTCCTCCTCGTGCCGCCGCCCATGACGACGCCAATCCTCCTCCTCCCGCCTCCAACGCCGCGCGCACCGGTGAGCCTAGGCTCCATCTTCATCCATCGCTCATTCTTCATCCAATAATATATGTAATCTATTGGGAAGAAAATCTCGTTAGTTTGGATCAAGACGATCTCTGGGCGTCATCCAAGGCCAAATATTCACCGATAAAAATGTTAGAAGAAAAGAGAGTGTTTCGTGAGTCGATGTTGCAAAGATTTGTTACTTGTTCGAGAGGTGGAATTCACTAACACCGCTCATAATGAACGATGGTAGCCTTTTGCGGATAATTCCAAAGATAAATGATGATTCGGTTTTCATATTGTTAATGCTTTCGATTGTACGTAAAGGGCTTGTGATGACTATTCACAACTATTTTAGATGTATTCTCGTAAATAGCTATATCATGGTTTTCATATATCATGGACCTAGTATACCGATTATGGCTCGCAGTGCATAAAGGAAGATGAAGTAATATGCATTGATAGATCAAGTCCAAAGGAAGATGAAGTAATGCTCGCTTGTGTATTTAGATGGTGAAACGTGAGACTAGCTAGGGAAAAACGTTGAAAACATCATTGTGTAGGAGATGACTGCAAGTCTATGTGCTCTAATTATCAACACTTGTGAAATGGATTTTTTTCCCAAGTGGTCCTGTAATCAAGTTCTATTGTGCATATGTATGCTATTCTTATCTGCACATTATGTGAAATGTATGTGTAATCATATCTTACTAAGAATAACGTTACATGATACTATTCAATTCTACTTGAAATCCCAATTGAATGTTTCTATTCAATTCTATGCAGTCGAATGGATTTTCTTGGTGACGAGTTTTTGAGCGAGTTGTTCGGACAAGAGGCGGCCCACGCTACCCAAGCACCAGAGACGGCCGTAGCCACCCAAACCGGTAAGGCCGTCGAAGCCACCCAAGCCGGTGAGGCCGTCGAAGCCATGAGACCGGTCAAACGAGTAGCCAGTCACGTCAGCGAGGTCAAAGCAAGAAGCCGAGGGCAAGACACATATTCACTGAAGTCAGTGAGGAAGGCGAGCCTCTAAAGCCAGAAAATGCGATTGGGCCATTCAGATCGACGTTCGACGTGATCGTCAGGGACCACGTGCCTATTAGCTTTGCGAAATGGGACGAGGTACCTGCAGAACTGAAGAACACCCTATGGACTGATATGAAGGAAACGTTCACCTTCCCTGAAGGGACCGAAGATAAGGTGAAAAGGTACACATCAAAGAAGATGGCAATGGCCTTTCAGATGTACAAAAAGAAGCTGAACAACGAGTACGTCAAGAAGAATTTAGTCCCCGACTTCAACAAGTACCCAAAGCTACAAGATCACTGGGATGAATTTGTGGGGTATAAAAATTCACAGCTAGGTCAGAACTTGGCTGAAAGGAACAAGCAGAATGCAGCGAAGAATCAATACCGCCATCGCCTCGGACCTGGTGGTTACCGCAAGGCCCTACCCAAATGGGAGAAGAGGGAACGTGACTTGCTGGTTAAGGGTGTCCACCCCGCCACATTGGATTGGTCCAACAGATCGAGAAATTGGTTCTTCGGTCATAACGGCAGCCTTGACGATGACGGCAGGCCGTGTTTGGTGATACGATGAGAGAAGTCGTCAAGAAGCCAGACGCACACACCCAGTCGGCCCAAGGCTCCTTCGTGCCAAACAGGGAGGACGACGAGCTAACAAGGGCTTTACAAAACCCGGAGCACCCTGGACGTACACGGGGCGTTGGCGTCGTCCCGTGGAAGGTCGGTTTTGCCCATGATGCGGAGAACTACAGGAGTCGGTCGAGATCCAAGGGTCGACACGCACAACATATCAAGGACCTTCAAGACGAACTGAGAGCAACAAAGGCCAAGATACCCGATTTGGTCCGAAAAGAGCAGCAACTAGCCTTGAGCCAACATCGGAGACAAGTCGGCAGAACCTCCGAAATCCGACATCATCATCCCTCGACGCGGCGGAGCAATTGTGCTTCCGGTGAAATTGGGTGAAGCTGACTTGGGCCCCTATGCAATGGGCGACATCACGCAACCGACACCATGTGAGTTGCACGTGCAAGCACGGAACCTCTCATTAAAGGCGGTGAAGGCATGGCTTTCCGGTGGAGCAGGCAGCTCATCCATGGTCTCGCCATACCATTGGCTACGCGAAGGTCTCGGTGGACAAGGTATGCCTGTGGTACGAGGATCTTGACCTCGACATTGAAGGAGGTGACGGAGCACGAAACTATTAGATGCTTGTATACGTTTCATCGCGTGGCGCAAGCGGTTCATAATTTTAAAGACAACGTCGCGATTTCCTCTCCACGGTCTCGGCGTCACCTCCACAACCTTCGCAGACCGAATAAGACGCCCCTGAAGAAGCCCGTCTCTCGCCTAAGCCTCGCACTGAAACTCCAACTCCCACATCGCCAAGGCAGCCCCCAATCAACAAAGCGGTTCCAAGTAATGTACCAACCAGTCGGATAGGGGCGGGACTTCTCAAAAGACACGGTCCACGCCCACGCCAACAAAATCCAAAAGGAAATCACCTCCGGTTGGCGACGATATGATGATGAGGAGACCTCGCAGTTTGTAAGAGCCGAGGTCACCTCATTCTTCGCGAAGAAACCATCTCCACCGAGGGTCCGGCGATGCGGACGAATGGCACAAAGCTAGGAGGGCTATCCTATCGTTGAAGGACATCATAGATAAACCGAAAGGTCGCCGTGTCGACTACGAGCGCGTCTTGAGTAAGACACCGACAAGGAGACGCCACCGAGCGGACGGCGGAAGAGGTTGCATGAGGATGAACAGTTTTACGATGATATCTGGCCTTGATGCAGATCGTATTGGGCCTCAAGGACATCCCGGTTGCGGAGATAGCATGGAAATTTGTACATGGTGCGTCATTTGTGAGACGTGAGGAGCTCCTGACTAACAACGAAGATGCGGCAACTCCATGAATGGTATTTGGCGCGCCAACCATGGTTTAGATGCGATATGCGTCAGGTTCAAGGAAACTCATTACTTCCGTGGGGACAACGAGTTCTTCATCGAATGGAAACCTCTATTTGATCTATACCAGGGTAGGGCCCTGGACGTGAGCATGTTGAGTTGCTGGACTCTGTAAGTGTCTTATTCATAAATTTTGTCGTGCATGCCCATATGCTGTAACAATCCCCAAACCTAACTGATTTCTTGTTGTGTAGAATGGAGCTAAAACGATGCCAAACTGAGAGAATTAATTATGAGTTTGGCTTTCTCGACCCAGTAGTGATCAATGAGAAATAGGTTAGAGATAAACCAGAAGAGACAGAGCAGCACATATACAACGGGCTCATGGGACAAAGATACAAGTCAAAGATACTTCTAGCTTATGATTTTGAGTATGTGTTTTTTTACCGCCTCGTTATAATTTTTTTCTTACCATGATGTTAAAAGTACTAACTACTACTACCGACATATATATGTGCAACTTTCACTTTGCCCTTTTTATTATCGAGGTAGATCGTAGTACGATCCACAGTTATGGACTCAAAAAAAACCCCCGCAAAATACAAAAACTTCTTGGCCATGCTCAACCCAGACATTGTCGTTCCTTTCATTATCACACTTGTTTTCTTTCTCTCGGTTTGAAGCCAACTCTAATCAGATAACTCATAATCACTTGTGTAGTGCCTTCGCAAGATTTCAAAAGGAAAACGTTGGAGAATTTAAGAAAAATTTGAGTTGCACCTCGCTAAATATGTAAGTATATCGTAATGCTAGCTTTGTAGTTAGTTCACTAAATTTCTATGCGATTATTTCACGTTCTACAACTTTTTCACCACAGGTCTTGCATCAAGCACCGGGAAATAATTTGTGCGGCTACTATGTATGCGAGATGATGCATCACTTCATCGGAGACTCTGCTACCTCTACGAGAAAAGGAGAACCTTTTGGAGTGAGTACTTATAATTTCTACCTTAATAATGCCTAACTATTCCGGACACCTATATAGATCCAAGGATTGATTAGTTAATTCCCTAATTAATGACAGATCCCTCTAAAATTGGCGAAGAAAGGTTTGGAACAAGGTCCGAACTCTCGGCGGTCTTGGTGAAAGCAATACAAGAGCAACTCACGGCTTTATATTAGCCGAGGTCGTGGCTCCAATGGGCGAACATCATCACCCTTTTTTCAATAAGATTCCGGAGCCCGACCGTTCGAGAGGAACCGATCAACCGTCAGGGTCAACATCTACATCTAGGTCTACCAAGAGCAATCCACATAGATGATCCCGATGAACAAAAACATGTGTACTTGTAATTATGTGTACAACAATGTGTACTTGTGATATTTGTATATATAGCCCAGTTAGTTAGCAATTGTAGTACTTATTAATTACTTATAATTAAATCAGCTATAGTTAAATTTTAATGAATGTCCTTTCATTTAATAACGAGTTAACTGTGTATGAATAATTATATGAGATTCAATTAATTGTGATTTAACACAAATATATACATATACTTAAGTTTCAATTAATTATATGAGTTTCAATTAAATGTCATCCAATGGGCAAAAAATAAAATGACAACATTTTAGTCGGTTGGTAGAACCAACCGGACCGATAAGTCATCCAATGGGCAACTAAAAATATTAAACATTTCGGTCGGTTGGTACAACCAACCGATCGAGAAGTCACCTCGATCCCGGTTGGTAGTTCCAACCGACGGATAAGCCCTCGGCGCCCAGCTCCAAAGCTTTTGCCTTCGTCCCGGTCGGTGGTAACCGACTGCAGGCCCTCGCCATCGATCCCTGGGATTATCCGGTTTGGAAACCGGGACCGTAGCCCGTTCCCAACCGGGATAAAATCCCTGTTCCCTGGTAGTGAGCGTCCAGCCACCGTAGAGCAGGAGCACTTGCACTCACGTAGGAGCTCTAGTTCCAGACGGTAGTTCTTCGCACCCAGGTACTGTAGAAACACACGTAGTGCCTCGAGCACTTATTGTACTCGAGCCCGGGCTTCCCAAAGCTCGGTCTCACTCTCTTGTACTCGTTTAAACTCGGTATTAAACGAAGACTGGACGTAGGGCTGTTATTCGATAGTGGAGGCCTGAACCAGGATAAAAAAAAACCCCTATGTTGCACTAGCACATACACGTCCTTCCCTCGGTCCAGGGGGCAGGGCAGTCCTCGGGTCTCGCACCTTCCCCTTTGCTCATCGGCCTATGGAGGCTCGCCTCCCAGTCGCCGACAAGAACAAAAGCAAAGTTTCACCAAGCAAAACCCTAAGTTTCATACGTATATGTCTCATGTTTCGTGGCAAAATAAGGGTACACCTCCTCCTAGCCTTCATCTTTTCTAGATCCGGCGAGCTCCCACATCGTGCTCGCCTGATCCGGCCGCCAAAAGCTCGCCACCTTGCACAGGCTAGGCTTTGCCGACGAGTACACGACCATCTCTTCCGGCGCCCTTCACCGCCACCTCCGCCGTCACGCCACCAGTCCCCTCCTTCCTCTCCTCGAAGCCCTGCACAGCGTCGCCGGCATTGAGCATGTTGGTGAGCCCGATGGGTGCGGACCGGATGGACCTCTCCGGTGCAATGACCCTCACGAGGGCGACGACGAGGAACTCATAGGTGAAGGGCTCGAGCATCGGCTTCACGCCCTCGTCCGGGAGCAACAACGAGAAACAACTGCAACTTCCTAGCCTTGACGAAGTAAGCAGCAGCAGCAGCCGATCTGCACGCCATTAATGGCCCCTGGACAGTGACCGGTGCACGAAGCCAATGCCACCACTGCAGCTACCTCACCTCAGAAAGAACAGCAGCATCCTCTATTGCTGCTCCTCTCTCGCAGTGATTAGCAGTGGCAGGAGTAAAAGCTAGCACCAGCACGAGCCGGATTCCACCGCTCCCACCGATCCCCCACTCGATGTCCACCGGCTGCGCGCGCTCCAAATTCCGTGGGACCCACCTACGTGCAAGCGCCTGCTCCCGCTCACGCGCAAGCGCGAAGCTACCCGAGCGCGCGGCGTCCGATGCGGTCCAATCCATTGGACGGCCACGTGGGAGTGTTTTCGAAATGCAAAACATGCCGCATGTAGTTACTGTTTGAGGCGCATCCATTATCATTGGATTTGCTTCTAGTTTTGTGAAGTTGTCTCCACCCTTCTTCTCTTCGGCACTTTTGTAAAACAAAATTCCCTCTAGATCTTTAAAGTTTTGGGCATTTGCCCTCCCTCCTCCCCACCACTCTATCTCTCTCTGTCTCCCGCATTCTTGTACCCCATACATGCTCTCCCACCAGGCTCGGACAGCCGACTCCGCCCTATGCCGCCATGCCGTGGGCTCTGCCCCTAACCACCGCTCCCCTGCCGTCTCTAACCATCATCTGCTGTTCTCCCCCCAACCCTCTCTCTCTCCCGTGTGCTCCTCCTGGCTCAAGCGACCGGACATCTGACCACCAAACGG
This sequence comes from Olyra latifolia, assembly GCA_036346145.1. Classification (NCBI taxonomy): domain Eukaryota; kingdom Viridiplantae; phylum Streptophyta; class Magnoliopsida; order Poales; family Poaceae; genus Olyra; species Olyra latifolia. The sequence continues at coordinate 2,820,320 of CM070523.1, read as the reverse complement.
TGACATGGAACACATGTAAGTGCCATGTCAGCGTTTAACATGTCAGCGTTTAACGTTAGGGCTCGCCTTTGGGGCTGGGTGCAAACAGAAACAAATTCAAGGAACCAAAAGTTAAAGTTAAAATTTCAGAGACTATGTGAGATTTCGTCTAAGTTCAAAGACAACCATATGCTTTTAGCGTATCGAATCTAATTTGGAAAGCCATAAAACCAACTCTACTGTAGTTGATGTAAGATAACTAGATAGCGTTGATAGGTTCTAATACAATCCTTTATTCTATCATACAAACAAAAAAGGCCGTCCTTTAGAAACCTGTACAAACCAACATTTCTAAATCCTCACTGCCGTGACTAAGGATGGGTTGCAAAATAGAAGCAACCATGAAACCACTAAGCCTCTGGTCGTCCCTACTAATATAAATCTAGCTACCGAGAACTTTGGTTGAGCAATATACCAAAGCAAAGAACGCACATACTTAAAATAGTAACATCCATATGTACTCTCAAATGGCAGCATGCATATGTACTTCCGAAAAAAAGCTAAGCATATAAAACAACCACCATAATTTCGAAATGTTTTATTCATCAGACAGAGAAGCTACCTCAAAACAAAAATGCGACATCCACACAACAAATACACAGATCATGGAAACAAATGCCTAGACATGCAAAGAACCCAAAGCTATGATATAGATAGTATAAATCAATGCACAACCATGTGGCAAGTAGCAACATAGACCTGTCGAACCTGTTCAAAATCTGCAGGGCTGTGACACTAGAAGGAAGGTTCAGACATCAGCACCAAAAGTCTGAAACAAAAGGATAAAGGAGAAATCTGCTTAATACCTGGTTGAGCAATATACCAAAGCAAAGCAGATTACCGACGTATACTGAATACAATGAAGTAAAATATCACTCAAGAGTTCTTCAAGTCTAACGAACAAATTTGTGCAAAGGGCGAAGGCTATGAATGGGATAATTGACATATACTAATAAGAAATCAATTTTATTATTGCAACAGGGAAGAGGTAAGAAATGGCAACACGGTTTTGCTGAGTAGGAATCGCCATAAGGACTCAAAAAAATGTAATCAACAAAAATTTGAAGCACCATTTCATGTCATATAAGTCACTTGTCAGCTAAAAAATCACTTAATGAAATAACTCGAAGAACATATCCTTTAATAGGATTACATAATTTCTTAAGCTATATTTTGATTTGTACAATTCACAAACTGATTTGTCTAGTAGAATAGAAGTAGGAGCTGACATACCTTATCTATAGACTAATGAAAGGAGGCGGAGGCAGCGGCGTTGTTTGGGGATTTTTTTTGAGGCAACACCGATTGGGACCTAGGGAGTTTTATGGAAAGGTTAACAGTAGTGCAGTCTGAGCAGGGGCAGCGCTGTGGGGGAGTTTTTTTGGGAAGATGAACAGTAGCACAATATAAGCAGGAGGTGGCAGCGGAGGGAGCGTTGCGTGTGGACTCAAACCTCTCCAATCATATAAATATAAATGGATACTCCTGTCTCTGTATCATAAAACGCGTACATAGCTACATACCTGCTTGCCAAAAATGTTGTCCTTTCCCATTAACATATCCTCCCTACGACCGTGTAAAAAGACCTACTGCGTCTCTGCCTCTGGGAAGTCCCGTGAGATATTTTTACTGCCTTCTCTACTCATCTTCCCTCTGACAATTCATGATGTGGCCTTCCAGTACGTGGCCACGTATGTTTCTGCGTAGAGAGAAATAAATATTATATTGATCTCTCGTGCATGTAGATCAGGTTAATGTTCAAAGTGTTGCATAGCCTTTTGATTAGTAGTATAGATCATAGAAAAGAATCGGTGGTTACTATTTTGGCGTTGTGTATGTAGGCCCATAACTGATCAGCCCATTATAAAAGCCTGCGCCCGTCCAACCCCTCTAGGAGGTTTCAGATATGGGCCTTAGAGAAGGACTTTGGGCCTGGTAAGCTTTCGTACTGACTTTGGACACAAGTCAGACAACTCTAGGCTACAAGGCTACGAGCTCAGAGTACTGCACCTGGGTCCACGGTTAAGCCCATAGGCTAACACTATTGCCTTGTTCTTTTCAGTTTCAACTAAAATTAAAAGCTCTATCTAGAAATTTATTAATTTTTTAAAACCAAACCGCCGAGCACTTTATAACCATTTTTAAGAATTTCAGTAGTTCTTCTCAAAACTCCCAAAACCTTTTTTTAATAATTTCTTACCTCTTCAAGCTACCTATTAAGAACACACAATTTTTCCGGATTATAATCTTTGGTTGGATTAAGTTAAAAAGAATAGGATTAAGCATCATGAACATAGTAGATACAAATACAAGTAGGTGGAAGTAAACCCAAACTCTTAATCAAGCTATTTGTTAACTTAATCTATTTAAGAGTGGACAATTTTATAGGTTTGTTTTGTAGCCCTGCTCTAAACACGTTGAAGGGATCAGTATCTATCTAGTGCCCATCAAAACCCCGGACTAGCCCCCTCAAAAAAAAAAAAAAAAAACCCCCGGAATAGCCCCGCCTCCCTTCCGCCGTCCTCTCCTACTCCTACCGCGTGCGTGCGAGCGAGCGAGAGCAGAGAGCAGACGAGACGTGGCCGCCGGCGGCGGCGACGGCGGCGAGCAGGGCCTGATCCTCCCCACCTTCTCCTCTCTCCGGGTCAGCATCCTCCTCCTTCTCCCCACGCTCCCTATCGATTGGCTTGCTGGTTTCGCTTTCCCCAATCTGCTTACTCTTGCTGCGTCCCCCTCCGAGCAATCGAATCGAATCGACTCGAGCCGTTCCGCGGGATGAGATGGTCGAGTTGGGAGCCCATCCGCTCACTTTGTTATGGAATGCACCCATCCGCGCTTGGATTGGCTTGGTTGCGAGCTCGGTTCGCTTGCTTGCCGTTGCTCTCCTAACGGATGTGATGCATCTCGAGGCATAGGGTTTCCGCTGCGGTTGCGCGATTCGCTGGGGGCGTCGTGCAATGCAGTGTTCTAGGTTTTAGTTTATGCCTTGCTTTGCATGTGATTGGGTCATTGGATTAATTGTTTTCGTGTGCCAGCATATGATGTGCACGGAGTTCTGAGGAATTATGTACTCCGGTGCTGGTGATTGTTCACCAAGCACCTTGTGCTTCTCTTGTAGTACTGTTCTGTGACGACAAATTGGCAATGATGCGGAATTGTGGTTTAAGTAGTCTTCATTGCTTTGTGCCTGTTCGAAGGGCACAGTTGTAGCTTCTTGATTTGGATGGAAATAGGCTTTGTGCGTGACATATCAATATTAAGTACGAAACATATACATATGGAACGAGTAGTTGATACATGTACATCGTTTTTTTTTAAAAAAAAAATGTACGCAACAGATCTGGTTGCGGCCATTGTATTGAGAAAAATAGGAGAATTATTTACAGGGTGTCATGCAGCATTATTCATTTTTTGAATAAGCAACTAATTTGGGTGATATGACCAATATAAAATTTATGTTCAGGATGCCCTTGCATAAAGAAAAAAATGTTGGATAGTGAAAAGTTAATTTCTCTTATAGATATTCGCATTGCTTCAGTTCACTGCAGGAACAAAGCCGTGAGAATGAACACACACCTCAGCTTTGAAGATGGATGGAAGGTCCTGGAACAGGGGATTGTGAAATGCTCAAAGATTTTGGAGGGTTTCACTGGTACAAGGCCTACTGTGGCTGAGTACATGAATTGCTATGAGTATTCTTCTATATTTTCACCATGCAATATGCGTCTTAACTATTATCCATGACACATTTTAAGTTGCTCCTCAATTGCTTACCATACTTCCCTCTACTTTTCTAGCTGTGCTTATAGGATGGCTGTGCAGAAAAATCATTATTGTCTAGAGATGTACAATGGTTACAAGACAACGCTTGAAGAATGTGTCCGTACTATGGTACTACTTAATTTTAGTATCTGTTCCACAATTTTCTATAGTTGAGCAGGTCATATTTCTAGGTATAACAAAGTAAATTTTACCATGTGGAATTTAAAAGAGAGAGGATGATGATTAAGTCTTGTATTTGATAATCAAATGAACTGTCGACTTCTCTTTTCTACAATAGATCATATATAATTGAACTAGTATTGAAAATTCTACGATTTCAGCAGCTATCACTGTATATTAAGATTTGGAGTAGAACGATGGTTAAATTTCCATGCTGTCAGATCATTGTGCAATCTGGAACTAAGCTGTGGCCTAGATAACGTGAATATAAATGGTATTTGTGATATTTCCTTTCTTGAGGGAACTCTTGTAGTAAATGGAAACACGAAACTTCATTATTTTATCATGTGTAAACTACTAACTACTGCTGTTCATATGATGGTAGTATTGCATGCACTTATCGATTGTTTCGCTGTCTATTGGAAAATGAATATCAAATCCACATATAGTTGTTTTACTTATAGTGTGGTTTCTTTTAGATTTCTTTGTCTTGATCTGAGGCAAACCACATGCTGATGCCAGCATGAACTGCTGAAAATTCATTGTGTATCCTATTGCCTTAGTGCAAAATCACAAATGTTTTCACAGCTGAATTATTCTCTGCCTTACTCTGTATTGCTGATAATGCCAAATGAGTATTGGTACTTTATTCTATTTACAATATTTCAGTAAAGGGAGTTGACTCATGTGCACGTATAGCTATTTACAAAAACAAGACATCACTGCTGGTCCCCACACCTCTATTGCAGAACCAACATAATATCAATATACGTGGTTGTACATTTTGATCTGCATGTAATCTGTTTGCATCACATCCCTAACAAGTTCCTTTAGTCAGCAACAGAGATATCTATCCATCTTTCCCAGGCTTGACCTTTTTTTCTGCATTAATTTATTTAGGTTTTACCCCATCTAATGCACAAGCAAGATGACTGCTTTCTCAGAGAGCTTGTGAGACTGTGGTCAAACTATTGTGTCATGGTTAGATGCATTAGTGGCTTCTTCAGCTATTTGGACCGTAGCTATGTTGAGCATAAAAGACTGCCTTTGCTTGAAGATACTGCTGCTACTTCTTTTTTTACTCCAGTGGGTATTATGCGAGAAATATTTTCTTCCATATTCCTTGAATTTTGAGGATAAGCTGCGTACCCATTTCTATACTTACAATTTGTCATGGCCTTTAACCCTTTTGCTAGGTCTTTTCCTGCTTCAGTCGTGAAATAACAGATGCTCTGCTTACACTGGTAAATCTTAGCTAGCTACCATTTGTTTTGTTTTTCTTAAATGTATTCCTTCATTACATAACAATTAATTGATGATCCCAGATACGCCATGAGCGTGATGGAAGTAGCGTTGATATGGACCTTGTGATCGGTATCATGCATGGCATATGTCGTTCTGAACTCAACAACTCAATGAAAAATGTTATTCTTCAAGATACATATGCTCACTACTCCAGGAAAAGCTCTGAATGGATTGTGCAATACCCTCTGACCGATTACCTTGCTAAGGTCACTTCTTCAATAGTACTTAATGAGTTGATGGTACTTCTCTTTGTACCTTCTCAAGACTCAAATCTCCACACTATTTATACATGTTATGTATATAGGTCAAGGAATCTATGGAGAAGGAAACAAAGAGACTAATTCACCTTCTGTGTATTCCTGAGGGAGATAGTTCAGAGCTCTGTTTGCAGGTTCTTTTTTATTTGGAAATATTACAAGTATTAAAGTATATTGCCTCCTACTAGTAGTAGTACCATAGGGTTGTGGCAGTATCACTTATCCCATGTTATTTGATTCTTCTTATTCAAAACTTCTGTGCCCTCTGCACAAGGTTACCATCATTATAGTGTTGCTTCCAGAATCAAAATGAAATATGTACTTGTTTGCAATATAATGGAATCTATACATCTAAATACTAGAGATACGAAACAAAAGGAGATTATGATTAGCAGGAATTGGCTGCTGTGCAAGTTTTATTTTTCATTGACTGAGACCACTTACATTCAATTGCTTCATTCATGCAAAAAATTATTTTCTGCGATATTACTGATCCTTCTACTGCCTCTACTCTGCAGGTTGTTAGTGCTCCATTAATGCAAGCTTATGACTGCTATGCAAGAGAGAAACATGTCAGTGGTAAAGTTTTGCTTCAAACTTACAAGGTGAACTCAGTCGCACCCCCAGTAGAGTTTTATACTTTATTTTCTTCCTAGATCCACAACTAACTATTTCTTCACTCGTAGCAGACTGTAGAGGAGGAACTGCTAGCAAGATGCGGTCGTTTGACAATTAGCAGTGGCTCAGACAACAGTTCTTTCAGTCACATGGAAGTATAGCTAGCATCCATCTATAACCCCAGCTGACATACAGGAGAGTTTTATAACATGGCCTACCTCTTAAGGAAACTTTTTGTGCACCTCGTTTTTGCTACAGCTAAAAGCTACCCCGTATAGAGCTTGTTGGCATGTTATTACCAGATTAAGCTAGAGATTTATATAGATGCTACGACTGAATCCACAGGAGTTTTTTTTTTCGTTACTACAGTTAAACAAGAATCCGGCCCCTTTGGTTTATGGTGCGCATTATTTTGCAGACTCAACAGCATTTGAAAATGTACATGATGGTAGACCCTTTTATGCCAAATGCGGTCGGTTTATCTTGGCTGTTATCTTGCAAATGTTAGGCAAGTTAACACTCATCTCTCGTAGTGGCCAACTGGCCATCACATGATCACATTGTTGCATATTGCACACCAACGGTGTGGCGTGACAGCATGTTGAATTGTGTATGACCTCATGACCTGTGCCTTTGCGTGCTTTTATGCTTGAGTTAGCTTACCAGTTTTTCTTGTCTACTCGGTTTGACTGGTGAGTGGTGGCCGCCCATGTAATTAATCATGTGCCAACCTTGCTGTCTTGTACGGTAAAGATTGCGATTTTTTGCTCTACCATTGTAAAACCGGTTTTATACACCAGATAATCAGATATGCACCTTATAACCATCGGAGATTCTAGCATTTGACGGTTCCAAAGTTGTGTAATCTATTTGTCACTTACTCGCAGCTCTATATCCTTATGTCGATAATACACTGAGTGATAAAAAAGGGTTCCCTAAAAAGTACATCTTTAGAGTGAAAAATCATATGTTTTTCATATAATTATTCGCATTTTCAGATGCATGAACATGAATCTCATACCTCATTGGACTGCCTTTTGAGTGATTCTCGCAACATGTCCATATTCTGCTGGAGTACATTCAACGTTTTTAAGGAGATTTATCACTCCCCCTTATACTTCGACGAGATGACGACCATCTCGGAGGAGGGTGGCTTGGATGTGTACAATACTGGTAGCTAGGTTATCTTCGTAGCCAGGGCAACCTTTGTGGCGGCAGTCGACGAGGCTCTATTCCTTCGCGTCATCCATCATCCATGGTGGCATCAATGATGTTGGCATCTCCTCTAGGGTGGTGTCGCTAAGGTTAGTACTTTTTATCCTTTCGGGGTGACTCTTGGCACCTTCTTCTTCTTCGGCTTAGGATTCGGATTCGGATTCGGTACTGTTGGCTACAATGCTGGTTGGGCGGAAGTTGTTGTCCGAAGAAGTATTTGCCGATGTTCTTACAAAATGCTTAGATGCTATATGGGCATTGGATGTTACGGTAAAACTGTTCTATAGAGTTATTTCCTGCTTTGGCGGGAGGACTATATCCTACTCTGTCGAATTGCTTTGTTCGCCGTGCGCCCGTGCAACTGCTTTGGCATGAGGACTTAATCCCAACTTCGTTGGATTGTTTTGTTTGCCGTTTGCAAGGCGAGGTGTGGCGGAGGAGTTTGGAGAGAAAGAAAAGCCTTCATTCGGTCCTTGTGGTGCTTGTATCGTATATTTTTATAGTTTCTTGAGGCCATCTCTAACTGCTCTCCAAAAAATTGGCCCCTTATACATACTCCCTAAAAGAGATTATCTGTATTTGTACCCTCTCCAATAGTACCAGTAAACTTTGACTCCAATAGAAAATAAAATAGTAGGAGAGAGAGAATTCCTAAATTTAGGAATGAAGATAGGGAATCATGTAAATAGGGGGTTGACAGAGACTGTTGGATCAGTTTCGGAGCCCCTATCTTCGAATTTCAGAGAAAGCGAGAGAATAGGGATGCTACTAAAGATGTCGGTGGAGTATGTGTAATTCAAGGATGTAATGTGCTCAGGTTTTAATAAAAATATTCTTCCTTAAAAGAAAGGTTTATCCCTTGTTTTCTCGGCCTTTGCGCTCCGCAAAATGGGTCTGGATAATCACCAACCTTTTGAAAAAGATGCTAATTGGCCATACTCTTCTGCTTTTCGCCAAAAGTATGGCTAAATTTTCGGTACTCTTTCGCTGCGCACCTTACATTCGAGGTATCCAAGCGATAAGCTCGAGTGCTCGACGGATCAATTATCCCGGCCCTGTAGGGTCGTTTACATTGTTTATTCTAGACCATCACATGCTGGTCAAAGGGATTGATTTATGTGTTTGTCCATGGGATAAAAGAATGATCACAGTTCAAAGCAACTTTATCCCGCACCAAATATGAAATGCCATGTGCTGTTTGGAAAAAGGACTTTTTTTTCCCATAGTTCCTATCGGAATTAAAGTATTTTCTATGAGATCCTATGAAATATTAGGTCCTGTATGAAATATGGGCAATTTTTCTTAATTCCTGTGGGAATTAAAATATTTTATGCGAGATTCCTAAAAAAATTTCTGCCTTTCACAGTTCCCTTATGGTATGTTCTGTGCTGTTTTTTTTTAATAAAATTATTTAATTATCTTTTTAAATTAACTTTGACTTTTTAACGAAGCTTCTTATCTTAAAAATCTAAAAGGCACACCATATAAACATTCTTAAATCCGACTTTAAGGCAGCTAGCTGGGCACTGTTCCAAGACGCACCATACTGAGTATTGCAAGACAGAGAGGAGTGTGCTTATTCACACTAAATATGCATTAGTGCTAATTAAGCGTATTTAGGAGTAGTAGATGGATCCTAATTTTTTTAGCTTCCAATTTATATATATGTACACATGAACTCGACCGAGGTCCGTATATGCATCAATAGGTTTCTTCGGACGTCGTGAAGTTGATCTTTGCGAATTCGAGCGTCTTCTTGCCCTGGAGCCTGCTGGTGACGTAGTGCCGGCTGTACTCGCCGTTGTTGAACCTCCGGTACCTGCAGGGCTCGTCCTCGGTGACGAACTCCGGCAGCGGGCCCAGCTCGACGTCGTAGGCCGGCGCGTAGAAGGTGACCACCGACAGCCGGTCCTGCTCGCCGTTGGTGACCGCCCGGTGCTCGACGCTCTTGTACCTGCCGTTGGTCAGGACCTCGAGCGTGTCGCCGAGGTTGACGACGAGGGCGTGCGGGATGGGGTGGACGGCCACCCAGGCGCCGCCCTTGAGCACCTGCAGGCCGGCGCAGCTCATGTCCTGCTGGAGCACGGTCACCGCGCTGCCGTCGGAGTGCGCGCTCAGCCCCAGCACCAGCTCCGGCCGCGGGCACGGCGGGTAGAAGTTCATCCGCACCGCCTGCACCGCCTCGCCGAACATGCCGTTGAACGTGCCCGGCGCCAGGCCCAGCGTCTCGGCGATGTGCGTCAGTAGCCGGAGGCACAGCTCCCTGATCTTCATCGAGTACTTCTCCAGAGTCTCACTGGTGTATCGTGGCAGAAATCAGCTTGCATTAATATAGGACAGTTTCATCGATATACAACAATGTGTATGTGACGTACATGAAGTTAGGCGGATTTGTCGGCCAAAGCTTGGGCTGGCGGATGAAGGCAGGCTCGACGCCAAGAGCGAGCATGTTGCACCAGTCGAGCTTCTGATCCTCGGAGAAGACGAATGCGTGACCGTATCCTTGGATGCCCCTCGGCGCCATGGGGTATTTCTCCTTCTCCTCCAGCGGCAGCATGAAGAACTCCCTCGCCGTCTTCTCCATGGCGTCCAACAATTCCTCCTCAATGCCATGGTTCAGGACCTGCTTAACGTGAATTCACACCATCACAACATGAGCCAATCACCTAACCGATTGCATGACCAAAGTCCAAAACTAACATAAGCAACATGCACGCGTGTACCTGGAAAAACCCCCACTCCTCGCAGGCGAGCTTCAGCTTGTTCAGCTCCTCCTCGCCGCGCTGCAGCTCGCCGACGTCGATCACGGGGATGTGTGCGTGCGCGCGCACGTCCACGCCGTCCGGCCGGTCGTCCCCGTCCCTGATGTACCGCTCCGGCACGGTGGCGAGGCACGCCCTTTGCAGCTCTTGCACGTCGTCAACCTGCCCAATCTTGATCTCACCAGGCTGCAGCTGCTTAGAGCAGACGGCAGAGGCCATGCCACCTGATCTAGCAAGATCTCACAGCTCAATTAATCTGCTGCAAAATCGATCTTGAAGCGTGTGTATACGGACATGCCCATGTGGGCGTGCTTTATATATAGGGGGAGCAAGATTTGTCTACGGCGTACTCTGTTCTTGTGCACGAATCAAATTAACGGCATGCTGCGGGGGCGGCTTAATCACATCGTAATCACATTCCCTGCATGATTTCTTTGTCCTATTTTGATCATCAACTTGCATGCATCGATTGGTCCACTGCCATCCATCCTTGCTCGCTGCATTGTGGTGGCCGACCGTGTGTATTTGTGATCGATCATACCTTGCCTGTTGCTGCATTGTGCTAGCTAGTGCAGTGTTATGTCACATGTGAGCTCAGTGGTTAGTGGTTATAGGGAGCAACCATCCGATCTGCTGCTCATGATGTGTCGGCCACAGATGAGATGCTCCAGCAGCTGACGCATCGACCTGATCATGAAAGTGGAGAAAACATGGCAGAAGATTCAGGAAATTGTGCTGGTGAGACCATGCCACAAAACTTTGTGGTGGTATCCAGGATGACCAGGATCCAGCCGGCACATTCACTTTCATCTTCACTTTGAGCACACAGATAAATGTGGCACAGCTAGCTGTTCTTCCCTTCCCTCTGTGCAAATTGGCAAATATCTGACCAGATTCACCGGCCGTGTTCTTCGCCTTTTCACACACTGAAACACACGAGAGAGAGAGAGAGAGAGAGAGAGGCTAGATGGTGGGCAATGCGCTTTAGCCTTCGGTTTTTGTGAGCCTTTGCTTTCTTGCTTCTTTATCGTCGTTGTTGCTCCGTGATTCGTGGCTTTCTGACGCGAGATAACACCGGCTGATTGTCAATTTCGAGTCAACATTGGCACGGCTGAGGGGTCCATAAACCTCAATTCTTCACATCTTTGCTTGTGAACTGTGATCGATATTTATCTCCTCTCCTGTAATTAATAACATGCTCGTTTGGCTTGGCTTAAAGCGCAACTGAATTGAAAAGATGAATGTTTTGTCTTTTTTAGTCTATTTTTTTTAGATGAAGTTACCTTTAAAAACTCTTAAAAATAATATAAATAAAGCGGTTAAGAATCTATCGAACCCCAGCTTAACATTCAGCTCATGCATCTTATTCATTCAGCTTAGCCACTCCGAATATACTACAGGAGATTGTTGTGATTTCGTGACTATTAGGACTAACAGTACAGTAGCTTATGGTTTATGTACCCTTGAACCTTCTTTTAGCGTTTTTTTGGAACTACATGTTAGATATCTCATTATCTGGATAAAGTATTCGAAAGGGCTTATTTGATTCCGATTAAAGTAGCTTACCCGGTATTCACTCTTTCATATTGCAAATTTTCCGCTGGGCTTTACCTTTACGTGGCGCACTTCTGTAGCAAGAGACCGGGGTGAGGGGTCAATGCGTTAACTGGGTCGAGTTGCAGTGGTCCTTTTCTCCGTCGTTTCAGCCCAATTAGGTTCGTACTCTCCTGGGTTTCGCTGGTGACCACGCCGGCCCAGCCAAGTCACGCCTTAGATAGGCATCTCTAGCATCCATATTTGGACCGCGGAGGACAATTCCTTCGAATTTTATTTGTTCTATACTCATTTTTTATTGTTATTGCAAAATTAAGTTCCTTCCTGTGTTTTACAAAAAAAAAAAAAAATAGATGCTCGTTGTCAAGCAAATGGGTGATCGCTCGATGGCTCGATGGAGGGGCGATGGGTGGGCCTACTAGTGTTGTGCCGACGTGCCACTTATGTCCGATTGTTGGGCAATAGACGCCTAACTATTGGGCAGAGACACCTGCGTTAACGACCGTTGCACCAAGTGCCACTTGGCATCTAGCGAACGACAGTTGGGCAATAGGTCTGACATGTGGGCCTAGCCTCCTCTCTACTCATGGGACGTCGTCATACATCGTTGGGACAAGATCCTATCGCCCCGCTGGCCACCGTTGGGGCGATCACCCTGTGGTTGGGCAATAGGTTTCACGTTAGTACCATGTCGGTGCATGCCACCTTCATATCGCTCTTCTACCATACGATCGCCCTTCTAACAGACGATGGACATCTATTTTTATTCAAAACGCGAGTCGGCACCTTTTTTTTGCAAAAAAAAATAAAAATAAATATAGAAAAAATAAAATTCCAATTCCTTCTCTCCCATCCGTTCCCAGTTCATTCTCTGATAGCGACTTCGTGTATCCGGCAAGATTTCCAAAATCATTTTCTTATACTCCCTCCGGTTTCAAAATACTTGTCGTTTTGGACATTGATACGGTCTTCGAAATGTACCTTTGACTATTAATTTCGATTGCAATTTATATATAGAATTTGCAAAAATTAAAATATTATGGAAGTGTTTTTCGAGACGAATCTAAAGGTATGATTTTCATGTGGTCAATCCAAATAGTTCAAAATATTTTCATAGATAAAGTTTGAAAACTTTGACTTAGGACAAAGCTAAAACGACAAGTATTATGGAACCGGAGGGAGTAGTTTAGTATTACTAGAGATGTTTGGTTGTCCGTACCGAGCATCCAGGATGACCTCGGCCCTCGAGTAGGCTGTGTGGATGTGTTTATTGCGCCAATATTGGTTGCTTCATGAAATTGAGTCGATAAAAGAAATGAGATAAAAGCTAAGATGCATTTGAGTCCATGTGAGATGAGCCATGCGTTTAGGATGTGACTGAAATCCATTTTTTTTTAAGCCACAGATGCAAGCAAGTTGCAACCAAACAGTGGTGGAGAATAAAATAAAATTATGGTATGGCAAGAATCAATAGATCATAGGATAGATTACCAAGTGTTATAATGTTAAACCAATTCATATACTAATAAGAGTATATGATATATGACACGAAAAAATACCATAAAGCATAAAACATGAAAAAAAGACAAAAGACAAAAGAAAAAAAAAAAAAGCACGTGCACTACCACTACCACAGTCGCTACTGCGTATTTGCTTGTACTCGGGCTCCACTCCTATTCTATGGGCTGTTACTGATTTTTGGGCTTTGCCCAATTACTTAATTAATGCTTGCCCTGTTGGCCGCTTGAGGCCTGCCCAGCTGCCCGCGTTCACACCTTGGCCAATGGTCCATGCAGTATAGCACAACACATCAAACCATTGCTAAAACCATGTACAGTAAATACTCTAAATTTCTTCTCTTTAATACTATTCTCTACAAACTCTATCCACTCTCTCAAATTCCTTTATATTTTATACTACACTCTAAAAGATTTCTTACTTCCAGCAGAGTCTCTGTCCCTAAAATATCCAATGAACAATGTTTTACAATTCCTGCTAGAGATGCTCTAGCTATGCTAAAGGATCTATGTACGGGAGGCATAATGAAAGTTCCGCCTCTGCAACCAAGCACCACTCCATTGTGTCCACAAGTTTGATCAAACCATATGCGCAACCAAACAACCCCATAGGGCCAATTTGGAACATAGGAATTTCATAGAAAACAGTTTAATTTTCTTAGGAATGGAGAAAAATCCTCACATTCCAAACAGACCTTTCTAGTGAATCCTAATCCATTGGACTGGACATAGTTTCTTCAGAATTACTACTCAACAATGTACTGTCCATACTCGTCGCTACGGTACAAGACGCGAGCTGTTGGATTTGAGTTAATCTCAACGTCGTCCCGTCCCCCGCGCAACTTGCTCCCCAGCTCCTCTACTCCTCCGCCCTCCTCTAATCCTCACCGCACCATTCCACGCCTCGCACGCCTCCGCCTCACGACTCCTCGCCCGACCACTCAGGTGCAGACGCCTCCGCCTCCCCTCCTCGCCGCACCACTCCGCGTCGCGCACGCCTCCGCCTTCCCCCACTCCTCGTGCAACCACCGCAGTCTCTACTGGTTCATTGCCGGTGGCGCGCTCATGCCCCGTCAAGCTTCTATTTCTCCAGCCTTCAACCGCCAGATCCCCTAATCCGTTCATTGTCCGCGGTAATCCAATTGCTCTGTTGCCCTCGGCCTCCCCTTCTCCCTCCCTTATTCTGTGGTTAAGGTTGCTGTGGACAATTATCTACATACCATTTTGTGTCAATGTCGTTGCTGTGAGGTACTCCAGTAGAGTCTATGCTAAAAAAATCACAAAAAATTATTGCTATTAATTAATTACTAGCAATAGCTTATTTACTTGGTTTGTGATTTTTTTTTGTTTGCAAACTGCTATATCAATGTTCCCAAAATGTTCTGATGATATGTAGATAATTTAGTGCATTGATCTGCACATGGTTGTGATTAAATCTTCCTAATCCTGCGAATTTTTTCTATGGCCATAATTTTGAAATCACACACCGTAAATGATCTGCAAATTGTTTTTTGTGTCAATGCCGCAATGCCTATGAATGCTACTGTGGTGAAATCATGTCCCTATGCTCAACTTTACACTGGCATTTACTCAAAATCAGATGCTATGCTGAAAATTTTTTACCTTTGGTTCACCAGTGAGTCATATGTGGTCCACCACATGTTAACCCCTGGTTCACTCTATGGTGGTGAATCAACCGGTTCACATGTGAACCAGTCTGGTTCACATGTGGTTCACCACTAGCCCACATGTGGTTCATCTGCAGTATGAGCAGTATATTTTTTCAGATCAAACCATATTATCATTTATTGCACTTTTTTATTTTTTTGTGTTTGCTTGTATGTAGGCGACGGTAGAAATGCCATCTCGCATATCAGATTCTGAATTTACATATGTTCTGAGGAGATTTTCGCCACGAATCAAAGATAAGCAATCTAGTACTGTACAACCATCACGCTTGAGTCAGAAGACGGTACCAAAATTTAAGAAACAAAAGTCTCCTAAGAAACTAAAGGCCCCTAAGGTAGTAAAATTCTTTTCTGCATCCCCTTATTTATTTTTTTGTGTTAGCTGTGTGTTTATATATTCCATCTTTGCTTTTTTTTTTGGTAAAAATCTATTATATGTTTATGTTATTTTTTTGCCTTTTTTCTTGTGTTACTGTGCTGATAGGTCAACAAGGACAGCAAAGTGGGTTATAGGTGTGTCCTGTCTAAGGTGGTTGATATCGTTTCAAAATTATCAAATGATCAGAAACATTGGGTTGATAAAATTGGATTTGGCAGCCTTTTTTGGTGAAATGTTGTGACTTGCCAAAGGCTTTAACCATGTGGCTAATCATATTAGTGGACTGCGAGCGGGGTGTTATTCAGATTGGGGACACTTCGATTATGATGAAACCTTTGGGCCACAAGGTTCTTGGTCTCCCACATGGCAGTTTGGTTGTGTCGCTAACAAACGTAGACGATGACATGAAGGATTTGTTTTTTGTTGATGGAAGGGACAAACCTGTCAAATTGGCCAGGAAAGAGCTGAAGGATGAGACTGACGAGGTTGCTTTTTGCAAATCTTTTGTGCTTATCATATTAAGCATTTATCTTGCTCCCAACACAACTAGTTATATCAATGGATCTTTCTTGCCAACTTTGAGTGATGTCAAGCGAATCAAAGAGTACAATTGGTGTGATTTCATCGTTGATTACCTACTTGGTGGCATAAAACAGTATGGATAATCAACCAATGCTCATGTTTTTATTCCAGGATGTGTACACATATTGGATGTAAGTTAGTATCTCATTGCCATTTTTTTTTTTATACATTTTTCTATTTTTACCGCTGTGTAGTCAAATTTAAGCCAAAATAATAGTTGTTTTCCCTTTTCATCTTTTTTTAATCCAAATAAACAGCTCATATACCTAGACTTTGTTAAGCTATCAAGATTGGGTGTCCCATGCGGTTTTCCTTGAGCCAATTATGCGGAAGCTATCCATCTCAAAAAGCCAGTGTTTTTTTATTACCGCCACCTATAGGTACGAAGCCATTCTTTTGCTCTTGAGAATGTAGCTTTCAATGGAAAACATAGGAGTATTTTCATGTTTCATGTCATAATCGAAAAAAATTACTCCATTTTAGTTATTGGATTTATCGGAGACTGTGTACGCTGCAGGGGATAGAAATGAGCGCATCAATAATGTGGCAGATGATACCCCCTTTCTTGGAAATCCTGGTTCAACCAGTGAAAATGTAGAGGTTGATCTGCCCCTACATAACATGGTATGCATCTGAAACTTACCCCGATTCACATTTTGTGTTATTTTCATTTGCTTTTTATAACTGTTTCATTGCTTTTAGGGATATGACAAGGACATTGAAAATGATGATAACCATGAAGATGATGACAATTGCCCGGATGGATCTACTGAGCCGGCTGCTGCGACTGCTGACGTACGCTTTTTTCTGCTTTTTTATTCCTTGTTATCCCTTTTTTCAATATGTGTGTTCTTATTGATTCATATGACATCATACTTAATTCAATTTTTGTCTGTTATATAGGTATTCATTGATGATATAATCGAGAAATTCAAGGTGAAGCTGCAGTCCAGGCGATTAGAGCTTACGAAGGAGGCTATTCAGTGGTTCAAGTAACGACTTGCTTCATCAGATGAACAATTGTTGGCTGAGTTGCGTATTGATCTGGGCAGGGCTTCAACGACAGTCAATATCAGTGCTGCAAACAGTGTTAAGTGTGCAGATGTCATGTGCGAGGTAGTGGAGATAACTACAGTTGCATCTGAAGAAGCAGATAAGACATTTGCACATGAAGCAATAGCTACAACAAATGTTGATGTGCTTGAGGGTTTGAAGGTTGCGGCGTGTCTAAAGTTGATGAATCGCCATCACCGCGACTTGATGTCAATGAAGTTGGAGGTGATAAGGTGGATCATACCAGGCCCCCAGCTGATCCCGCTGTTGTTGCTGAGGGAGATCAAAAGAGGGGTGATTCAAACCCTGAGTCCACCTTTGCTGCTGCTGCCAATGAGGGTGACGTCCTCGGAGATGATTTGGGGGGTGACGTCGAAGCAGCTGATGTCAATGAGAGTGAAGATGATAAGGGAGGTGATCCGGACCCTTTAGCCGCTGCACCAATTATCAACGAGGGTGGAAATGATGAGAGTGTTGGTGGTGATCCAGACCACTTAGAGATTGCGCTTGCTATCAATAAGGAGGGAGATGCTAAGGGGAGTGATCTGGGTCCTCTAGTTGCTGCACCAGCTGCCAATGAGGGTGGAGATGCCAAGGCCAAAACGGGTGACGTGATTGCAGCTCAAAAGAAGGATCAAGCAGATGATGTGATTGCATCAGGTCATGGAGATGAGGGTTGCAGGGAGGCTGCAAATAAGCCTGAAGGTGAGGATAAGCTAAGCCCAACTGAGCTTGCTATCCGACAAGAATTGGGTGAGATTAGGCTTATCTACAACTGATGCAAATAAGTATGTTTTACATTATTTCTGTCATTAATTAGTTTCAATATTGGTATTAACCCTATGTTTTTAATTTTTTTTCCATTCTCTTGTCATGATGCAGCTAGCACTAGCACTGTTCAGCTCCCTGAACAGATTGAAATCAAAGATTCACCGGAACCTAGCCGCCCTGCAGATGTTATTAATGTGGGACCTCTATCTGAACCAATCCCAGGTGGCGAGCGGTTTCTAGACCCAGGAAGTGTAACTGTAGTCACCAAGCACAAATCAAAACGACACAAGTCAAATATGGCGATGATGAGTCAAGGTGCTAATTTCAAGTTTCTGAAGTAGGCTGTTCTACATAACTTTCAGGAAAAGGTCATATATGGGGCAATTAAAAATTCGCCCAATACAAAGATCATTATTGGGGGTTTCATGTGACACACATGGAGTTTTCCGTTGCATTGGGGCCAAAGAAAGGTGAAGTTAGCAACTCTTTCATGTGGTTGTGCTACAAGGCCTTCATGTTGGATTGTCCTTCCAAAAAAAGGACAATACTGGATCCAATATGCACTGTGAGTTACATTTTATCTTACATGATTCATTTTTTTTCACATATGGTTCATGATGACACAATTATAGGTTCACCACTGGTTCACACAGTGGTTCACCATTTTCTGTTCACTTTTTTTTCGTCTTCACTGTGGTGCACACTTTTTTCCAGGAACAACTCTTCAAGCCATATCATGAGGTAGATTTTAGGAAAATAAAAGCTGGACTACTCAAGGCATCAGTTGAACTTGAGAGGGTATCTTTTTTTTGTAGTTTTTTTAATTGATTTACATCACTCTGGTTTTTCTATGTTTTTATTGCGTCATCACTTTTTTCTAGATCTATATCACACTTCTGAAAGATAACCATTGGAGCTTAATCATTGTTGACCTTGTTCATGAGAAAGCTGAGATATTTGACCCGCTGAGAGATCCAAAATCTCGCGTCGATTACTACCGCAGTATTTGGTACAACATTGTGAGTTTTATTCTTTTTTCTGTCTTTTTGATAATTTTTGAACTTCACATGATTTTTTAATAGCATCTTTTTTATTTTATCATTTTTTGTTTGTGTGTGCGCTCCCTAATTTTTATGTGTGTTTTATCTAGTGTATCAACTTACAAATGGTTTTAGCTAATTTGAATGAAAATGGGGACGAATTTCTTGTTTATGATGTTTTCAAAGTCCACTATCCCCATATTCCTTTACAGACCACTATGTGAGTTACATGTCTGTGTGTTCTGTGTGTGTGTTTTTATGAAATGTTTTATTTGCTAACTTTTGCTTATTTGTTCTTTTTTTAAATTTTTTTTTATAGTCACGATTGTGGGTTCTGCGTTATAAGGATGCTGGAGTGCCACAATGGCAGAAGTTTAATTGGTTATAGCACGGTACTAACACAACAGCCTCATTCCAAAATCACTCCCTTTTGCAACTGTTCTATTGTAACTGGCAACGTTTTTTTTTCTTGATTGTGATGCAAGCCAGTGTCGAAGGTTACAAAAAAGAGCTTGCTTATAGGCTAATCTACCACCAGTTCAATGGCTTGAGTCCCAATCGAAATCTTAGGGGTAGATGGCATAGTGGCGAACTGATGTCATACCACCAGTTTTTTGTGTAACCATAACTTGTGTGTTTGGGAGGTGTTGCCATATGTGACACTAGACAGAAACAAACTTTTTTTTTTTTGTAATTTTTTTGTCTACCTATGATGATAAGTTATATTGTACCTTTTTTATTTTGAGGACACATCAATTGTTATATTTTTCTCACCATCTCAATGAGCTTTTTCCCCCTAAGTGGTTGGTGAACCACTGGTTCACCATTGGTTCAGCAGTGGTTCACCAGTTTTAACCACTAGCTAACCATCTATGATTTATAGATGAACTAGAGGTGAATCACAGGTTCAACTATAGTTCATCACCTGTGGTTCACAAGTTTGAACCACTGGCTAACCATTTGTGATTACAGGTGAACCAGGGTTGAATCACAGGTTCAATTGTAGTTCACCACCTGTGGTTCACCATTGGTTCACCAGTTTGAACTACTTGCTAACCATCTGTGATTTACAGGTGAACCAGGGGATGAATCATAGGTTCAACTGTAGTTCACACCTGTGGTTCATCCCTGGTTCAACTGTGGTTCACCAAAGTGAAACCATTGTTCATTTGGTGAACCTGCAGCTTCACTTGGTTCACTCCTGATTCACCATTGATTCCCTGCAGTTGTGAGATATTGGTCCACTTGTTTATTTTGTTCACCTGTCATGGTTCACTTGGTTCAGTGATACATGGTCCACTGTTGAGAAATCATGTTTTTTTTTTTCAGATGTGACCATCACAAAAATAGAACTGATTCCAACCTGTCGCATCACAATTTTTCCACAACATTTGACACATTGATTTGAATCATAATCACAGACCCAAAAACCAATGTGTAATTTTCTTTGAAACACGCTGAACCATTGGAGAAATCATAAATTTGCATGCAAACAACTCACCAAAATATTAAGCTGGACGTGGATGTCGCTTCTTCATCTTGGCCGTGAGCGTGCGTGGCGTGGCGGCTTGGAGGGGGTGGGGGTTGGGGATGGAGGCGGCGGGATGGTCGAAGCGGAAGGGGGAGAGGGCGTCGCAATGGCCGTGGTGGGAGACGGCAGAATGGTGGTGGGAGACGGCAGAATGGTGATGGGAGAAAGGTGGTGGCTTCGTTCGGACAGCCTTCTGAGCTATTTATCGTTACGCAACACCGTTGGTGCGTTAGGGGACGGTACGTTAGACCGTCCCCTAATCATCCGTAATTTCTTGCCTTCGTTTTCTACCACAGGGAATGAACGGCTGCCTAGATCATGGATACACAAAGGAACACAAAGTAAGAACACCATCAGTTATTCTAGTATACTAACCTGTTTCGTTAGTCATCAATAATCACAATTTTAAGTGGTTCCTAGTGAGTCCTAATCCATCGGATCTGGACAGCATTTCTTCCTTGTTTTTTTCTACGAAAGATAATGATCGCAGAACAGAGGAGTGAACAAGAAAGCAAGGTCGAGTGAGTGAGATAGAGCACCACCACGGAGCTGCCCAGTTCATGTCCTTTGTTTGTACGCGGAGATAGTCACCTGCAACTGCAAGTGGCCACTGCCCATCAGCCCATCAGGCACAACCGCAATAATTCATCGATTTTTAGCGGCATTACCCTTCGCGGGTCTAGGAATGGTTCAGAAAATTCCCTTCGCAATATTGAAATTCTGATTGGTAGTGACTTTCAGCAATGGATTTTTGTGTGTTTGCCACTGTTTCTTGCTGTTGTCATGTCTCTGAACTGAGAAACGGAAATCTGCTGCATGACAACATAAGTGGCTAGCCGGGAGTCTAGGGTGTTCTCCGTAGCTTATCTAAACTTAATCGATTTATCTCGTAAGCTTGAGAATTTAAAGTGGCGCCGAGAGTCGGATGGGCTTGATTTTTAGGATTTAGGAAGCTTTTGAACACGTGTACAAGATAAAAAAGGATTCAAAAGTAATAAAAAGTCGATAAGTCGATATTAGTGATAAGTCATGAAATAAAGTCGGATAAGGCGTGGCTATCCGCTAATATTGACTTATCTGACTTTTTTATTACTTTTTGAATCCTTTTTTTTATCTCGTAGGCGTGTCTAAAAGCTTCCTAAATCCTAAAAATCAAGGCTATCCGACTCTCGAGACTACCTCGGAAAATTCTCAAAGTTACGAGATAAGTCAGATTAGTAGATTAGATAAGCTGGGGAGAACACCCCGCTTTGCCTGCCTAGGCTACAGCTGGCTAGCTAACTCTAGCCAGGTTATGCCTCCAAAAGCAAGGCTGAGCTGCCTGTCGGACAGAAAAATTGGCTCTCTTTCAGTGGCAAACCTTTTTTAAGCTTTTTAGGTGGTTATAGACAAACTAACCATCAAAAGGAGATTTTTTTTATTAGTATCAAACACCTATCCTTGCTCAGCAAGACAAGTCAGTACCAAACATTTACTCTTGCCCGGCAAGGCAAGGCTAGAATAGCCCTTGCTCTAGATCTAAACGCCCTCAAATGCAAGGCTAGAATAGCTCTTGCTCTAGATCTAAACGACCTCAAATGCAAGGCTAGAATAGCCCAATGCTTTCCTAATTGCCAAAATTCTTTAGTGTCCTAAAATTCAGCACACCCTCGAACCAATTTTTGCTGTGAACTTTAAGCCCTCAAAAGAGCCTACCCTTACTCGGCAAGACCTCAGTACCACATATTTACTCTTGTCCGGCAAGACTAGGATAGCCCTTGCCCTACATCTAAACATCCCCTAAAATGTTTTTCCAATTGCCAAAATTCTTTCGTGTCCCAAAATTCAGCCCACCCTCCAACCAATTTTTGTTGTGAACTTAAGCCCTCGAAAGAGCCGACCTTTTCGGATAGATCGGACGCGGCTGTTGATGATGTTTGGACTGGAATGGGTGATGAACTGATGGCTGATGATGTTTGGACGTGGCTGATGAGATGAGGTGAATCCTGTGCCGCTGCTGCTATCCATATGATCGGCTGGCCATTTGTGCCGGACAAACCAAACCACCTTTCCAACCCCTGCATGATTCCATCTTTCTTTCTTTCTGAAAAGATTTCCATGGGATTATTAGTTCAGAAAAGAAAAATATCTCCTTGGGATACTTAGTTCAGAAAGAAAAATATTTCCTTGGGATTATTAATTTATTATTTCAGAAAGAAAAAAGATTTCCTTGGGATTAGCATGAACACCCCAAACAATGTGTATAATTGCAAGGTCATAATTATGAATAAATAAGGGTATAACGATGATCCATAGGCGGCCTCTCGTCTCACCTTCCTCCCTGTGTTTTATAACTCGACGGAATCGCGCCGCGCGTGCGCTCTCCGCCCGCCCGGCGCCGCCACCTGAGTCCGACCGATGGACGCCGAGGCCGGCGTCGCCCCCGCCGCCGACCAGCTGCCGGTACGGGTGCTCCCTCTCATTGCCGTCCCATGCTCTCGTATTTTCTTCTCATTATTCGCGGTCGTAGATTGGGCTGTACGTAAATCGGAGCCCTAAACCAGAGCATTTCTGGGGTAACCTGGATTGTGATGTGGGTTCTGCGATTTTTTCCCCTGGAACGATTCTGGCAGAGATTTAGTGGATTTGATGTGGGTTCTGACGATGGATCAGGGATTTCGCAGCTTGTGCGGGATATGTTATCCCCTATTTTTTTAGATTTGGGTTTCGTCGTTAGTATTTTGTTACTGTAGTGTTTTCTTATACGAGATTTGATCTTGGCATTTTTTTTGGTGGAAACAATGGTCTGGTCATGAAAGGAGCGACCTTTCTCAGTTTCATGCACTAGCAATTTATATTATTTTTCTTAAGGTTTAATTTTATAAGTAAGAAGGAAGATTTCTATGCGAAAATAAATGCTTTTATGGTGAACAATCACTCTAATTTGGAACTAGTGGGAGTGGTTTGCCGTGGAAAGAATAAAAATTGTTAAAAAGAGAGAGAAGTTTCAATTTCCATGTCTGTACTCTGTAGCTGGACTTTGTTCTTCAAGTTCTAAATAATAAGAAAACAGAGATATAATTTTGCTGTTTGGAGGATCCATTGTGGAGGTTGGCTCACACGGAAGAATAATTGCTCGATTTATATTCGATGCTTAAGGAGTTACTGCACAAATATGACGTGCAAATGTTTCATCTTTCTGCCCTCTTTAGTCTTTTAGCCTGTCCTCTGTCTAATCCTTGGGTGTACCATACACACGCGCACGGACTATTATAGCTGTACTTATCTAGCCTACAATTCTTTGTAAACTAATTGAACTTCTCCACAAATGTTAATAAAGAGGAAAAAGTGAAAAGACAACTGTGTTTTCCTGAATGTGGATATGAGATCAATAGGTGGATCTGTCATTATTCTGTTGTATCTTCTGTTACCAATACATTCCATAAACATCAGCTTGTTCTTTCTCTAATGGTAGTTCTTCTGTCATGCATTTTCAGTGGAGGCAACATTACAGGAATTTACTGCTTTTAGCATACCAGAGCTTTGGTGTTGTTTATGGGGACCTAAGCACATCACCTCTTTATGTGTACAAAAGCACATTCTCGGGGAGGCTCCATCGATACCAAGATGAGCAGACAGTATATGGTGTACTTTCCCTGATATTTTGGACGTTCACGCTCGTTCCTTTGCTTAAATATGTCATTATTGTATTGAGTGCAGACGATAATGGTGAAGGTACACAGTAGTCCCCTTCTAAAGAGCTGCCTTTTTTATGCATGCCATCACTTCACTATAATTCAATATGGCATACTATTTTGATTGGTTGGTTATTTTCATTGTGACGTGATGAATTAGCTAATAATAAATATCTCACCTAATCTATCTCCGTTTTGCTGAAAATACTATGGTCTATTTATTTTTTGAATTTATTATACATCTTTGTTCACCTGAGGTCAAATAAGCAACTCCTGGCACTTTTGTAGGTGGACCATTTGCTCTGTATTCGCTGCTCTGCAGGCATGCAAAGCTCAGCTTGCTTCCGAATCAACAGGCAGCAGATGAGGAACTATCTGCATACTACAGAAATGGTTTTGCAGCTCGTCATGGATCTTCACCTTGGCTAAGAAGGTTTCTTGAGAAGCACAAAAAAATCAGAACTGTGCTTCTCCTCATAGTTCTATGTGGTGCTAGCATGGTAATTGGTGATGGTGTCCTTACTCCAGCAATCTCAGGTGGATACTACAATTATCTTTTTGTTTATCTTTCATGTAATGCAAAGTTTAACGATTAACCTCTTTTGTATGTTTACCATGCTTTGTTCTGCTTCTTTTCTTGTAGTCCTGTCATCTATGTCTGGATTGCAAGTTCGAGCTACTGGTTTACAGGATCGTAAGTACAACTCATCTCTGTGAAATGTGAACTGAGGCCCTGTTCTATTGAGAACATAATTTGTGACTTATCGACTTATCTCGAACTTGAGAATTTCTGAGGTGGCCTCGAGTCGGATGGCCTTGAAATTTAGGATTTAGAAGAGCTTTTAGACTAGCCTATGAGATAAAAATAAAACAGATTAAAAAGTAATAAAAAAGTCAAGATGAGTCAATATTAGTCGGATAAGGCCATCCGACTCTCGAGGCCACTCGAGAAATTCTCAAGTTCGAGATAAGTCAGATAAGTCACAGCTCATGAGCCCAATAGAACAGGGCCTGAATTCATAACTCTTTAATGCAACAGTAGTAGAACACGTGCACTTGTGTGGGAAATTTATCAGGTGCAAAGTTAGAATTATCTGTATATGATCTTTATAGATATGCTGACTACAAAACCTTTTCACCTTTTTAATTTCTGAATGAACTCCAACGCATACGCTTTTTTTGGTTTTATTTTCATATTATTTTAGATTTTTACTCATCTGGATGCAGTTCATTTACTGCCCAGAGCACACAATTAATGGAATGAATGAATGATGCACGTCATTGTACTTAACTATTTAAGGTCCAATGTATTTTATATGTCGTGAACCTGTGGCTGTTTCTGTTGAATTTAGCCTTTCAGGGACTACTTTGTGTATTTTTAAATATTTCAAACACTATATTGTGTAAATTTTCTGGAAATTAGATTTTGTGATTTTATATATTGAGATTTTGCGTCCTAGTTCTCTAAATAATTATGTCCTTTAGAAGTTGGCCCTACTATACTTTTGTGCTTGATCGCAGTACACATGATTTGCTTGCTACACAGGTTCTGTGGTACTACTTTCATGCATTGTGTTGGTTGGTCTATTTGCCTTGCAACACCGAGGTACTCAGAAGGTAGCATTTGTGTTTGCACCAATCGTCATCATCTGGCTCTTTTGCATTGGTGTAATTGGTTTATACAACATAATTCATTGGAACCCAAGGATCTACCAAGCACTCTCTCCATATTATATTTTTAAGTTCTTTAGGACGACGGGTACAGATGGCTGGATTGCTCTTGGAGGGATACTTCTTTCTATGACAGGTTTGTTACTATCAACCTCTACAGGGGGGTAAAAATTTTCTTTTCCTTGTACTTTTAGTTATTAGAATATTAGTGATGATTTTAAGTTTCATTTTCTCTTTCTGCTTTACAGGCAGTGAGGCTATGTTTGCTGACCTTGGACATTTTACAAGTGCATCTGTCAGGGTATGTTGAGATAGTGATGATCATACTTTCTGGATAGATCCTTTTATGTTGTATAATTATATTCGGTGGTGCAGTGTTGTGTTGCATGGCAAAGCAATCGTGAAAAATTAAGTTCTCAAATTTTCAGTTATAAAAGCAGCAGAAAATATCATGTACAAAACAACATTTAAGTGAAATAAATCTATTTAACCTGTATATTTTGAATGGATGACAAACCTGAAAGGAACCTAGTTAAGTTCTTTGTTGTGGACCAAAATGTTGCTTGCATTCAGTCAAAAGAAAAATGTTGCTTGCATCTGATGTTCTCTTGTGATGACCTGTTCAGTCTGTGTCATTACAGACTTCCTTCTGGATTTTAGACATGTTTATCTTTTGGAAAAAGTCTATTTACCCCCCTCAATTATGCATGCTGGTGTACTTAACCCCCCGACCTGGGAAACCAGGTATTCTTGCGCTACAAGTATGCAAAGTGGTGCAAATAAACCCCCGCAGGTGGTTTTGAGGACGGTTTTGCCATCGGGTCGCTCACGTGGAGTAGTATTGCCACATAGATGGCACATGTGTCATTTTCTTTTATATAAAATCTATTTTATACGTGGGACCCACATGGTCAGCTTTTCTCTTCTCTTTTCTTCCTCTCTCCCTTCTCTCTCTTCCCCTGTTCTCTTCTCTGCTGCCCGCTGGCCGCCTCTCCTCCCCCTGGCCATCAGCTCTCTCTTCTCTTGTTTGCTTTCGGGGCTTCCAGCTCATGGCCATTCGCTGTCTTCATGTACACCCGCCGCACCCGGTTGATCATCTCACTCTCGTTCCTGCCATCACTGCCACCAAACCTCGCCGTGCTCAGCGCGCCTGGCCATATTTAGAGCAGGATGGAAGCAAGCATAGAGTCCTGAACAAACAAACACACATTTTCAAATAGCATACTACACTACTACAGTCCATTTCAGAGTCAGAACGACAGATACAACTAAAAGAACATTCAGAATTGTATCGCTGCTGCAAATGCAATTGATCAACTCGTGGGGCTCTTTTGGTAAAGGATTGGATGCTAGAAGGAGGATTTCACGCTGAAACTCCTTCCTCAGTGCCATGCTTGTAGATGGATGATCTATTCCCAGGCCAAATGTTAGGTCATACACTTCGCCGAACTCTAACAGATAAGGAACTTCCTGCCATTTTTTTAGCCAAAAAAATTCACAAGAACAATTGCTGAGAGAATAGCAATTTAGGGCACAATGGGCAGTAAAAATCACCCTAGCCCAAAGCCGGCTGCTACTTCCCCAGTGCACCACGCCGCCTTGGACCAACCCACCGCCGCTCCTGGTTGCTGCTTCGCCAACCTGGTCCAGCGTCGCCTCTAGCTGCGCCAAGCGCCGCAGCCGATGCGAGCGGTGCCCAGATCTGGCTGCCACAATCTCCTCTCCACCAGCGAGCGTGGCGGCGAGCCTGGAGGCGGTTCCCCTGTACTTGGCGTGGTGAGGCCAAAGGGTGAGCTAGGGAGTGGGGCGCCAGCAAGATTACGAGGTGGGCGGGCGGCATGGCAAAGCTGGGAGGTAGGGAGAGACAAAGCCGAACCCTGGCCTCTCCATTGGCACCATGGAAAGAGATGAGTCAAGGGAAGAGAGAGAAGGGAGAGAGGGAGAAGAGGGAACAAAGGCTGACATGTGGGACCCATGTTTAAAAATCATTATTTACAAAAGGAAATGCTTTGTGTATCAGTCTATGTGGCAATACCCTCCACCTGGGCAGCCCCGCTGGCAAAACCGCCCTTAAAACTGCCTGCAGGGGGTTATGTGCACCACTTCGCATACTTGTGGGAGCGAATACCTGGTTTTTCAGGCCAGAGGGTTAAGTACACCACCATTCATAGTTGAGGGGGGTAAGTAGATTTTTTCCTTGTCTTTTCAGTACCTATAATTTATGTTTGTTAAACTATGCCTACCTCTTCTGGCAGGCTTTTTTTGTTGAACTTGTTTCCCTGTTGAAATATAACCTTGGTTTCTCTTTGTTGCAGCTGGCTTTTGTTTCCATCATATATCCATGTCTTATATTACAATATATGGGTCAAGCAGCATTTCTATCTAAGAACATCTTTCACATGCGAACAAGTTTTTATGACTCTATCCCAGGTTTTGCATTTCTCTCCCTCCCTCTCTGCATGCACACAACTACAGTAACGTTATTGTTATCTAAGTTTGGGTTGTCATCCAGAACCCATATTTTGGCCTGTATTTGTGGTGGCCACTCTTGCTGCAGTCGTTGGTAGCCAGGCTGTCATTTCGGCAACATTTTCTAT
The DNA here is from genome assembly GCA_036346145.1 of Olyra latifolia. Taxonomy (NCBI): domain Eukaryota; kingdom Viridiplantae; phylum Streptophyta; class Magnoliopsida; order Poales; family Poaceae; genus Olyra; species Olyra latifolia. The sequence continues at coordinate 2,792,125 of CM070523.1, read as the reverse complement.
TGTAAAGCAGTGCCATGCTTTGGGATGTTTCCCACGAGTGAAGGTTGTTCACACGTCAAGGTGGATCTATGGGCAGATATATGTTCCGGAAATAAATTGGATCCTTATGGTGCTTTGCGTAGCTGTCACAGTTGCATTCCGTGATATTACTCTTATCGGCAATGCCTATGGTAAGCTGTGTAACAGTGATCATGAGATTGAAGATCTAACGCATAGCCTTTTCAATTTTCCAGCGTTCTCATGCACTTAGTCTAAACATTGCCATGTTTTGCAATTTCAGGTATTGCTTGCATGACTGTTATGTTTGTTACCACATTCTTGATGGCATTGATCATCATCTTTGTTTGGCAAAAGAATGTAATATTTGCACTGTCATTCCTGTTATTCTTCGGATCCATTGAAGCTGTGTATCTTTCCTCATCCCTGATGAAGGTTCCTCAGGGTGGATGGGTGCCTCTTGTGCTTGCTTTTATATTCATGTCTGTCATGTATATTTGGCACTATGGAACAAGGAGGAAGTACCAGTTTGATCTTCAAAACAAAGTGTCAATGAAATCAATCCTGACTCTAGGTCCAAGCCTTGGCATTGTTCGGGTTCCGGGAATTGGACTGATTTACACAGAGTTGGTGACTGGTGTACCCTCCATCTTCTCACATTTTATCACTAATCTCCCTGCCTTCCATGAAGTCCTAGTTTTTCTTTGTGTCAAGTCAGTACCAGTGCCATATGTTTCACCAGATGAGCGATATCTTGTGGGTAGGATTGGACCTAGAGCATATCGGATGTACCGTTGCATTGTTAGATATGGCTACAAGGATGTGCAGAGAGACGATGACAATTTTGAGAACATGTTAGTTATGAGCATTGCAAAGTTCATTATGATGGAAGCAGAGGATGCTTCGTCTTCAACAAGTTATGATAGTGCTAATGAAGGACGAATGGCCGTCATAAGAACCACTGATGATTCTGGTGCTTCACTGGCCATGAGAGAGTTTGATGGCCAACCCGACTCCACTACCACGAGGAGCAGCAAATCTGAGAGCCTTCGAAGCTTGCAGTCCTCTTATGAGCAGGAATCACCAAGTGTGAGCCGGAGACGTCGTGTTCACTTGGAGCTGCCAGAGGATGACATGGATCCACAGGTGAAAGATGAGCTGTTAGAGCTTGTGGAGGCAAAACATGCAGGGGTAGCATACATCATGGGGCATTCTTATATCAAAGCTAGGAGGAGCTCTAGTTTTCTTAAGAAGTTTGCAATTGATGTTGGTTACTCTTTCCTCCGGAAGAACTGCAGAGGCCCGTCAGTCACACTGCATATTCCTCATATTAGTTTGATAGAAGTTGGTATGATCTACTATGTGTAGCCTAATGCTCTTTCCTAAGTTCACATGTGGATATCCGGTGGCAACAAAGCAAGGTGAGTTTGTGTTATGCATTGAAGCATACGAGTTAATTTCAAAAAACTGCTCATTGTTTCATATTCAGATAGTTATCAATTGGAAACTGTTTATCTAAGGTACTCCATGGAAACTGTTTATAATTGCCTAGTCAGATAGTTACAAATTGCAGGGGGAACATCGTGTAGTTCAAAGATCAAATTTCTGTAAGGATCGAGCCATTGACTTCATTTAGATCCAATTCCTTATGGAGCGTTTCACTAAATTTAGATACAATGCAACTGAAAATATTGTTTCTTGAGCTGAATTAAAGTTGCTCGATTCATAATCTTCCCCCTCTTTTTTTTTCAGTGCTACCTGTGAACCCGTGCCCTTTTCTGTCTGGAGTTCTGCGTTCCCTGGGATGCAACGCTGCAGCCAAGTGTTCTCAGTTTCTGATGGTAGAGATTAGTGTGCTGTCCATGTCAATATTACCGTTTACTCTTAATAAAACGTCAGACTCGTACAAATAATCTTAGTTCGTTTTTTTTATTTTGGTATATTTACATACATGCTCAGTAATTTTTCTGGGAGCGATGCAATGGAGATCATTTTCCTATGGTTAGCCGTTAGCCTCCTATAACAGTTACCAGCTGCGATGAGAGAGTAGATACATTTCTGCTTGTGATGGGGGTAAATTGAATGATTGTTATTCTTGAGAATAGCGCACTGACATTATCCAAATTCCTATACATCCATTTCCAGAATATATCACTTTTTGTTTCTTACAAAGTTACATACAAACAATATTAACTAAAAAAACCTCTACTTTTCGATGCTCGCGTTTCTCCCACACTTCGATTGTCACTTGTAGGATGGATAGTGCATATAAAAAGTTTATAAAATGAAAACACATGTATCATATCTAAAAAAACTAGGATGTGTTACTTTATGGCCTCTTGCTGCATATAAATTACCCATATAAAATCCTTAATTCGAACTCGAAATTTGCTGGAATGTAAAATCCTTAATTAGAACTCGACATTTGCTGGAATGGCTAAACAAGGGAAAACGAACGAAAGGCATCACCGTTTGTGTTTCTTAAAACATCTCTGCACAATCGCCTTAAAACATCTCTGCACAATCGCAAAATAAAAGGGGTCCAAGAGCTTCGACAACTGCGGTCAAAAAGAAGAGAACTCGAAAGAACAAAAACTATAAGCTAAATCAGCTCTGCATACATGTAAACATAGGTACAAATTTATTAGGTCAAAAAGAAGAGAACTTCGACAGCTTAGCGAACTCATAAGCTAAAACAGCTATGCATACATGTAAACATCGGTACAAATTTATTATTGTCATTTTTTCAGAGGAACGCGGATTGGTTATTTACATGGAGGAGGAGAAAGCAGCCTCAGACAGACGAACTAGCAGTAGGAGCAGTCACTGTCTTGTTGAGCAACTCGCGGAGCGCATCTGGAGAGGTTACTGGAGGGCTGCATTTGAAGTCCTGGCACACGTGTGCCACCGCTGGCTTCTCCGGTGGGCTGCTCCGTGCCATTTGCGCGATGTTAGCGTTGCTGCTCTCCCAGAATCCCATTTCTCCCGTGTTCCTGGGGTCTATTTGGATCACCTGTATGAACAAACCAAGGTACCCAGATCAGTAAATGTAACACTGGTGCTACAACGAATATATATCTTAACTCACAGTTCTATTCGGATCATATGACGAAAATGCAGCTGCAACCATGTCTCGAAATTCTGCAGATCCTTTCTCCCCCACCAGCACTACCAGCTTCCTCGATGGGACATATAACATGTCAGCTGCACAGCACATCAAGGGCAATGCTATACCAAGCTCTCTCAGTCTGGTCTCAAATACTGCCTGCAAAACAGCAAATGCACAAACAATCATAAGCAAAGTTCTTGTTTACTTACACTTAACAGTTACATGGCTGGAAGCCTGGAAACATGATCTGTAGTGATGCTATATTGGTTTGCCAACATCTGGGACTAACCTTATGCCTCACGTTGAAACAATTTTTTCAATATTTAGATGAATATCAAAAGTAGGACTAAATGTATCTATATACAATGGTACCATCAAGTAAAATTTCCTATCCTATCACCGTCACATGTTACGTAAGGATATATACTTCCTTCATCCTTGCCAACACAACAACAGCACCTTTTTATCTTTGTACCTTGAATTGATTTTTTTCACTAGAAAGCAATAGATATTACTGTAAAGTGTAAACCATATAAGATAACACCAATCTAGTAATATTCTGCTAGAATGTAGTGCATATAAGCCTAGTCGTAGGATAAGCACATACCAGGATATGTTCAACTTTACGTTTGTAAGCAGCAGATTTCGCAGCATCAAGTATACTGGACAATCTGATCAAGTTAATTGCTGTCACCGAGTTACCAGAAGGCTCTGCACCATCGTAATCTTCTTTAACACGTAGAAGAACCGAAGGGTCTTCTCCAGGAGTATTAAAATAGCCACCCCCTTCTTTGTCCAAGAACAACTCATCCTGTAGATGTCTACAATTATGCTCAAGTACAATGCAACAAATCCAGGATACAACAACGATGCGTTTAACATGTACAATTCACTTGCCTGAATGGTTTGTAATTGGACAGCCCACAGAAGCCACTCTATCTTACCACCATACTCATAGAGATCTAGCAAACCATTAATAAGGAAAGCATAATCATCTAAAAATCCTGGTGCTTTTGCTGGCCCATTTCGATAACTATGATGAAGCCTATTTGTGCCTGCATCACATAGTTTTTCCTTTATAAAGTTTGCTGCCTTTTCAGCGACTTCAAGATATTCAACTGGCTGCAAATTATTGAGAAATATAAGTGGTCAGGAAACAAACTCAGTTGACCATAGCCATAGTTGGATAGGAAATTTAACTTATAACCCTCAATTGGTGTGCACATTTTCATTAGACATTAAGTTTAACCTCAATTACTGCATGACACCGTGGCTACAAATTCTTTCATTTCATTACATTCCTCCCATTTCCCATCACTTCCATTTTCTTTGACCAAAGTGCCCCCTAGTTCCATGGCTTCAAAATATGAGCTCAAATTTCAAAAATTCAAAATGAGTTTAAATATCAAATTTCAAATATGAGTTAAAATGCCCGAAATTCAAAATATGAGTTTAAATTTCAAATTTTCGAAATATGAGCAAAAAATTGAACTCATATTTCGAATTTCGAAAATTTGAAATCAGATTTGAAATTTGAACTCAAATTTTGAATTTTGGACATTTTAACTCATTTGAAATTTGGTATTTGAACTCATATTTTGAATTTTTAAAATTTGAACTCATTTTGAAGCCATGGAACTAGGGGCACTTTGGTCAAAGAAATTAGGAAAAAAAATGGAAATGAGGGGAAATGGGAGGAATGCCATGAAATAAAAGAATTCGTAGCCACGGTGTTATATAGTAATTGAGGTCAAACTTAATGTCTAATGGAAATGTGCACACCAATTGAGGGTTATAAAGTTAAATTTCCCTAGTTGGACGGCGAATAAACATGGTGATGTAGATCAGTTGAAGAAAGAAATATATGAACATGTTGGTACTTTCTTTGTCATGCAAAATACATATGAAGGGAACATAAAGAACGACTGTTGGAAAACGCAGGTTCACATACAGCATATTTCATGCATATTTCTTTGTCATGATAAATGAAGATCACAGAAAGCATTTCCATTTAATAGTTTTGAGCAAGCAAAGTATGGGCATGCACTTCTGAAAATTAATTTAAACATGGAAAACTACCATCACAGCACATCATAGATTAGACGAAATCAAAATAAATTAACAAAGGAGCTCACACCATATAGATTAGCTGATCATGTACATACATACAACTAGAATAAACTGAGTAGGACTGTGAGGGCGATGCCAATGAAAGAAAATGAGGAGCAATATCCAGAGGGTGGATCAGAATGCTTTACATTGCATCCAGTAACAGGGAAGCAGAATCTGGTTTGAGCTGTTCCTGACTTCAGAATTTGTGAAGCTCTTGCAAAAGCAGATATTGCTAGTCCATTCCATGAAACAATAACCTAAAACTAATTGTAGTTAGTAAATTATGCCTCAAGATTAAAATGAGATATGCTGGATATTTAGAGAAAGAACCTTGTCATCCAAATGTGGTCTTGGCCTTTTCGACCTGAAATCAAATAACTTATGCCGACAATCCCCCAGGATTTGAGAATATTCATCAACAGACTTGCCACATTTCGATGCCATCAAAGAAGCTGGTTTCCTTTCTATTAGCACATTTTTACCACTGAACTCATTGTGAGGATCACTCATCCGTGAAAGGTCACAATTGCCAGATGATTTAACATAGTAATGATTCTTGAATAGCTCTGCATTCTCCCCAAGTGTATCTTCAATCTTTATGAAAAATAAATACACAACTTAAGCATAGAACAGAAGTTGTAATCTAATAAAGAAAACATAAAATATAAAATGACTATACAATAAAACAGTGCAAATCACCATGCAGGTACTAACTTATAAGCACATTTTTTTAAGAGAGAATAGGTTTAATTGGATAGATGCCACTGTAGAACTTCGAAATTCGAGATTTGCCACCGTTCCTTGTTCCTTTCGTATTTGTATATTTGCCATTATGAAACCGTGTAAAATAGATATATGCCACTCTGCGTGACATGTGTCCCATTTATCATATATCTGACTCGTATTTATATATTATGACAATTTTGCCCTCGTCTTCTACCTCCCCCTCTTCTTCCTCCCTATTCCTCCTCCTCAGTGTATCCATGGATCTCCTCCCACTGTCTTGTCGGAACTCCTTGTGACGGCCTCGCAGACAACGGCGACCGTGCGAGCGAGACGGTGATGGGGCGCGGCAGACATGTAGGCGACGGCGGTGGGGCATGCTTAGCGACCTCATGGGCAGCGGTGGTGTGGCGTGGCAGCCATGGCGGCAGCGACCACGCGATGGTGCGCCTCGCGGGAGGCGGCAACAATCGAGGCGCAGCGGCCTCGCGGGTGATCGCGGCGACGTGAAGCACGACGGCGACGGCCTCGTGAGTAGCGCGTCGACGGGGCGTGGCAGCATCGTGGGCAGCGGCGGCGGCCTCACCGACGTTGAGGATGGCAGGGAGCTAGATCTAAGAGAGGAAGGAGGAGGTTCTAGAATAGAGTTGAGAACAATGGCATTTTAGTGTAAATAGACGACGAAGACAAGGGTAAATTTGTCCGATTTAAAAAATACGGTGCTAAAATAGGACACGTATTTAATTTACATAGTTTCATAATGGCAAATATACAAATACGAAAGGAACGGTGGCAGATCTCGAATTTCGAAGTTCCGCAGTTGCATCTATCCAATTAACCCTTTCTATTAATCGAGCAAAAAATATTTACGAGGGAGGAAGGTCAGAGTTACAAGAGGGAGGGAAATTGGCAACAAGAAGAAGGGCTAAGCAAGGAGGTGTGAACTAAGCAAAGTTTGTTGTTTTAAATTGCTCGTTTTTAGCCTATTAGGAGATATATACAAATATAAGTTCCTTTAATAATGGTAGGATCTCTATCCTTAGTGCATTTATTATGGAACAAAAAAAATAACTTCAGTAGAGGCAGTTGTGTGTATAATGGTCTCTATAAACTGAGTAGGATGTAAAAGCAGTGAAACTTAAAAGTTGACCAAAGGTAGACTAGATATATCATGCAAGCTTCATTTGATCTTGATGATTGTGCAACAGTTCAAACTTTGAGCCCATTTTCTAGGGAGCAAGCAGACGTGTACATTATGTTGAAAAATATATAACAGAAAGATTACATGTGCACTAGCAAGACCTGTACATAGATGTACCTCTTTACTGGTCCACACATAAAAAGCTCCCTCCTTTTTTCTTGAAGCACCTTCATATTCTGTACTATCAGCATCTTCTGCCGAGTAGATTTCACCTTCCTCTCCAATCATATCTCTCCTTAAGTAATCAAGTATATCACGTGCAACTAAAGAATAGTACTCATCTCCCGTAATCAGAAATGTATCTAAATATACATTTGCTATCTGTCCCTGGTCGTACAGCATCTTCTCAAAATGCGGAACTGAATATAGAGCGGATACATGAGAGAAGAATCGTGCAAACTTGTGGAAAGAACATTTCTCTTTTAGCTCAAAGTGAACTTACCATGCCAGCACTCATCCACACTGTATCTATGAAAGCCACCTCCAATGTGGTCGTGAACTCCACCTCTTGCCATACATTGCAATGTATGGGTTACCATCTTCATTATGCTCTGGGCTTCACTCTCTTTCCCACCTTCCAAATGCTTTCGAAATTTATAGAGCATTATACAATTTTCAACAGGTCTTGGAAATTTGGGAGCTGAGCCAAACCCACCAAATTTTGGATCATAGCTGCTTGCTAACTGCACGGTTACAAAACACATAGAGCACTTCTGCATTTCTGGCAAAACTATCAAGAAAATAATGAAACAGACATAAAAGTCTGTTTTCAAGTTCTCCAAAGCTTAATCCTACGAAAAGCATTTTCCACAAAAGTTATGGCCATCCTTTCAATATTGTTTAGACTTAGTTTCATGCAGCTGCATTTATTAGTTAATTGATCAGAACAAATTTCTCGGTAAGCTAATTTTTTTTATTCTAATCCTGGCCTAAAATCATGTAGATACACTAATCAACTAGAACATTAGAATTAAGACCTTTCTCAAGTACATAACAATGCATGCTGTACAGGCATTAACTAACCAATTTGTGTCAGAATTTATCAGTATGATAGTGCGAAGAAATATATAATGGAGCTTTTCTCGAACCTTTTCAACACACTGGTCTACAGCAACAACAGCTAAATCATTTTGCACATCTTGAGTGCTAGCCTTAGCAGACAATGCGTCTCTAAGTTGTTCGATAACTACATTTCCTGTCTGCTCAAGCGCGTCACGTTTAGTTTCCCAGGCTTCTTTGACCTTCCTGAAGAGAAGTTACGTGCAGAACTGTCAGATGATGTAATAAGTTAAGCACTTCAAGCAATCAACTTCAAAAATGATAAACTTCAGTTGATACCTTAAAATAGTCTTGAACCCAGGTCTTCCATACTTATCATCTGGTGGGAAGTATGTACCACCCATCAACGGTTTCAAGTTAGGAGACAAAAAGACACTCAAAGGCCAACCACCACCGCCATACAGTGCAGATACATAGGTCATATATACCTGAAAGACATGAAACTATCGGCAATAAATAAACTAGTTTAACAGTCAAAGAAACACAAGCAGAACCTTTTTGAGTCTGACCATACAATTGTGCAGAAGAAGAAAAGAAAGACTGCGGCTCCACTTGAGGCAGCACTTATGCATGGAAACACTCAAAAAGAAGATTGATTACCTTGTCAACATCAGGCCGCTCTTCACGGTCCACCTGTCAAAACTAATAATCAGAAAAAAAGAATTGCAGTTACATTGCATATGCATAACTTTTGCACACCAAAGACATGTAATGAGTGGGAGATAAAAGAAGACAGTGATTTAATGTTTTAATACGAGCATAACCCTACCTTGATGCTAACAAACCAATCATTTAGCATCTTTGCAATCTCCTCATTCTCAAAAGACTCTACCTCCATGACATGGCACCTTTAAAATTCAGCCAAAGAATAATAAATGACAGAAACATACTTAGGCTAACATCAAGCGTAGACTGTAGAGCAAAGCCAAAAATGACAAGAATGTACATAATCTCAATGAACGAAAAAATATTGATAAAAGAAATGAAAGAATGCTAGTGAGAACTTACCAATGGCATGTGCTATATCCAACTTCAAGGACACATCCACATCCCATGCAGGGAAAAAAAAGCAAATTACCATAGAACAAAGACAGAAAAATATATTGCGAGTCACACATAATTTTAGATTCGACTAAATGAAAATGATGAGTTTGACTACATTCTAGCTTTAGTTTCGACTTGACGCCCATGATTACCCGGTTATTCATCACAATTTTACCATGTCAGGCATTATTCCACCACGCAACTATTGCACGATAATTGGTCTAACACAACGGTATTCGGAGTACGACAGTGGCAAAATGCACTACTTGAGAGGAAGATTGGAACGTCCTTTTTGCGAGCCTTCTCGAATGCCTCGTCTCCCCAGGGATACCAATCAACCTGCGGAAGAAAATCAGCATGCCAATCCAAAAATCATCTGAAATCCTCTAGTAAAGAAAAAAATCAAAAATTTTGCCAAAAGTTAAAAGCAAAATCCCAATATAGCTCAACCAGGTCTTCAACAAAAATGGTCCTAAAATTAAGCAAGCACGAACTCGATCACCGCGTGACCGTAAGATGCTCGACGGAATCCCGCAGAGAGGAAAAGATGGCATAAATCATAGGACGCCCCGCGGAAACATCACTCACCGGGTTGTGCGCGTGCTGCAGCAGGTACGGGCTGTGCTCGGCGGCGAGGCGGTTCGGCTTCCCTCCGCCGTGGGCCGTCGACGAGGACGCGCCGCCGGACGCGGACGACGACATGGCGAGGATGCGGAGCGTCGAGCGTGCCGGCGAGGAGGAGGCTGCGAGACGGTGGCGAAGAAGTGTGGAGACTAGCATAGGAGGACGTGGACGGGGTCGGGGTCGGGGTCGGGGAAGGGGAAGGTTGGAGAAGACGGGTGTGAAAGCGGTGAGGGTTGCCATGTGGCCTCTGCCTTTCAACGACACCTTCACGCCCATGGGCCATGACGGCAGTATGCCGTTGCCTACAGTATCACTGCCTTCTGGGTCCCATCCCTCATCGACATGCATCCATGTGAAATTATAGTTTCTGTTCATGATCATACAAATTTGTTTCGTGCATTATTAGAACAAGAAAAAGGGCTCAGAAACATGGCTTCCCACCCAATTTGACGGATGAATTCCAAAACTAGATTAATGTGTTCCTCGTAATGTCAAAAACTATCAAATAATTGTTTCACCGATTAAACATTGGTTTTGATTGGTTAAAGTGATTTGACTAAAGTGTAATATATATTTCTATATTAAAAATATTTTATGAAATCCAAATTAAACTATACATTTGAGTTTCTTGTTATTAGTCTCATGAATATTTTTCACATATTTTTTAATTATACATAATTGTTTAGCATTTTGTCCTATTTTAAGACCGCCATAAAATTTTAGAAAATTGATACAACACGGTAAAATACGAGAAATTTTTTTCTAAGAGTTTTTAAAATAATCAGAAACTCAAATATAAACCAATACAATACTTTTCCCATAGAATAATCACGGATATTAAACATAGTGCTTTCTTTCTAAGAGGACAGGACACTAAGATTTGAGCCCTAGGCTGTATTCAGCGACTCTGAAATTTGAAATTACATGATTATTGTTAAAACTAAACTTTAACTATTTGATTAGTGGCTTTAAAAACTTGAAATTGATAATTGAACCCGTATTTGAGAATGTTTACATTGTGATTTCGAGATTTTTAAGAAAAAGTCATAAAAATCAAAACATTTTAAAAATAATAAAATAATCATCTCTAAAAGTTAGTAGCGAGTGCAAAACGGCAAAAGTTAATAGCAAATCGTGTGGGTGTATTCGTCTCCGGCCGCCACCCTCCCTCCCCACGCACGGTCGTCCCCGCTCCTGCATCTGCATGCCTCCTCTCTCTCCCGAACCCTCCGCACCCTAGTCCTCCTCCTCCTCCTTCCACCGAGGTGAAGGAACGGTTCTCTCCTCGGCGTCCTCCGCGTCCCCTGTCGCGTGGGAGCGAAGATCATCCGAAGCCAGGACGCGATTCCTTTTGCTGGTAAGGAAGGCCCCATCTTGCCAGGATTGTTGTTCATTTTGTTCTAGCCTTCTATTTGAGGTGAACAATCGATTCCAACCAGATCGTTCTGATGGATCGATCGATTGATCTCTCTCATTTGGCCTCTATCCCATTCCATCAATACAACTATCCAAGGCCATATATGAACTGATGTCAGTAATAGCAGTTTATTTTCGAAGAAGTTTTGGGGTTCAATTGAGCCCCATGCCCCGCGTTAAGCCTGCCCCTGGCCTCAAATTGACACTGGTTCTAATAATCTCTTTGAATTATGGAGCGAGGACCCGTATGATATATTGTGGGATTTACATTTAATTAGAGAAGATTAACCTGCTTGCAGTTCCAGGTATCTATTCAGGGAATACTCAGTTTACAACATCACACATTTTAATTATTTGTAAAATTCCGTCATCGTGTTGTACTTCAATAGTTTAGCTCCTAATCTGCACTAGTAGGTGATAACCTGATAAAAGATATTCATTTATTAGTAGAAAGTTAACATCCTTAGTGTCACTGCTTCTTATCCACTCAACAAATCCTCCAACTTGGGATCCTTTGATGCTAAGTTAATTACTGTTGCTGTGCTGCCAGCCTGCAACCTTTAAAATCTGAGCACGCTCCTGGGATATTTGATACTCCATTATAGATGGCTGCTGGGAGGGGCATTAACCAGCTTTTGGAGAAAGCATTTGGTCAGCACCTTCATGTAAGTATTTTGAGAACTTCCACATCTATCTTTAAAAAAACTGTTAAAAATGATTTATGTGGGCGACTATTTGTATTTATTACCATTATATAAAAACTGTTAAAAATGAGCTGCATTCTTTGTATTTACTGTATAGCAGTGTTTTGATATACCATTATGTGCCAGCACACTATTGTATTTTTGAATTAATTTTGTACTTCATTTAATAAGTGGATTAATTGATGATTTGCCACTTCAAACATTGCCATTTGAAGATTTGTCGTGCCATGTGTCAATGTCATGTAGATCCAGGTCCACAATTGTAGTGCATTTCACCTTTAGAGTGGTAAACCATCATTGCCCCTTAAAAATATAAGACTTATTTTCAATAGGTGCAAAGATTAAGAAGATATATAATCAAGAGAAAGACAAGAGGAAATGTCCATAATATCTTTCTATAAATACCTTGGAAATAGGAATGAAAAGAGTTAGGTGAAGTCTTAATTATAAGTAAAGGAGAGATAAGATGTGTAAATGAGGGCAAACAAGGAAAAACAGCAATAAATATACATGCATGCCTTACATTTTGAAGCAAGATGAGAAAAATTATAAGCCTTAAAAAGAAATGAAGGGAGGAAATAGTTTGTGCTTAAATTTGTTTTACCTGCTGACTTAGATGCCCTGCAGAATCTATTGAATGAATTTGTGTTTGGTGGAGGTGGATGAATGCTTGCTCTTTCTCTTACTCTACACGATATTGTTCCATAACTTTGCACTAATTAAACAACGAACCACTAAATCAGTAATTATAGTTTTGCTTACTAGGCTCATCTTTTTTTTTTTTTTGCTTATATAGATTTATAGTGCTGCAATTAAACTAGATGGTCAATTTTGAACAGCGGGATGATTAAATTTGAGAAATCAAATTAATTGTCTATAGTACTTTGTGATCTTGTAATTCTTTTTATAGGGTTCATCTCTGCTTTCTTCGTCCTAGATAAATCTTGGAAAGACCTCTGGCTTGACTGGATTGAGAGCATTAGCTATTCTTGGAATTGGTGCTTCTGGCCTTTTAAGCTTTGCTACAATAGCAACTGCAGATGAAGCAGAGCATGGGTTAGAAGCCCCGAGCTATCCCTGGCCACATGTTGGAATTCTTAGCTCTTATGATCATGCATCGTAAGTTAATCACATAGAATTACTTTTTTGAAGTAACTATTGTGGAGGATGGACTACTTGACTCCATATCAAACAGCAAAAATGCACAATAGCTATTGAACATAGAGTAACATGCTAAAAAACATATTCCTTCCATATCATACAACATAGAAGGAGCATTATACAATTATGCTCATATTATGGTGTCAATGTTGTACACTCTATGCTTTTGCTCCCGAGCATATATTCTTTTGAGTTGCTAATAGTTTGTTTATTCTTTTGAGTTGCTAATAGTTTGTTTATCTTGTACACCTCTTTAATTTTTCTTGAAAAATGTATGAACAGAATAAGGCGTGGACACCAAGTTTATCAACAAGTGTGTGCCTCCTGCCATTCAATGTCGTTGATTTCATACCGAGATCTGGTTGGTGTTGCCTATACAGAAGATGAAACGAAGGCAATGGCTGCTGAGATTGAGGTGGTTGATGGTCCTAATGATGAAGGTGAAATGTTCACACGTCCAGGTAAGTTGAGTGACCGTTTTCCACAACCATATGCAAATGAGCAAGCAGCTCGATTTTCAAATGGCGGGGCATATCCCCCAGATCTTAGTCTGATCACAAAGGTGAGACCAACTAATGGCTTTTAATTATATTTAGTCCAATATTTGGCCTCAAAATTATATCTAATTCTTGCTAATACATATTTGCAGGCTAGACACAATGGCCAAAACTATGTATTTGCTCTTCTTACAGGTTACCGTGATCCACCTGCTGGCGTTTCAGTAATCCTCTCTTGTATATTTACAATTTTTATTTTTGGTGTTGATAGTTTCTTATGGTTATCTACATGATCTCTCCTAGTATATACTTCCATAGATGTGTAGGGAGTGGGAACAATGTTGTGTGTTCTATATGATTCTGTAACAACCTGTATCATATGGATACATTGGCTGGCATCACTACAATATAGTCATGCATTCATTATTGACATGCATTGAATTCACTAGATCTTGATTCTTGATGGAATTGCTTGCCTATTTTTGTTCATTATTTGAACCGCACCATTATTCATTACCTAATATCTTTCATATGATGTATACAAGGTTTAATAATTCTAGCTTAGCATTCAGATGCTTTTTTTCTTAAATTATTATAGCACATCGTACCTTTTCCTTTGTTGATGCTGTCAAATAGTTGTTTTAGGTGTAGTAAGAATTGGGTCAGCGTCATAGGTATGGGTAGGTAGTTGGGGCACCCTAGAAGCTTTCAGCTTCTATTCTGAAAAAAATATATATTAGTATCCCTTTTTCCTTCTTAACTCTACCCTTTTCAAAAGTGGCTAGCTTTAAATGTTGGACATGGCATAAGTGCATGACACAAGCATTATTACTTACCTAACTTGATAATACTGGTATTTGCACAAGTTTGTTTCTTCAGTAATTTTTCTTATTAATATTGTTAGGAACTAGTCGAGTGCCAGTGCTTTGACATGGTATTTTTTTGGAAACTAGTCAAGTGTCTGTGCTCCAGTAAGAAAAAAAATGAAACCGAAAAATTTGAGAGGGGTGATAAAATGCTTAAAACAAGGCCCTACGCATGAAAACCATGAAACTTGAGGGGGTGGTAATTTTTTTTTAATTTAAGCAAACGTGCATGAAGCACTGTCATTCCATTAAAGAAAAAATGAGGATTGTGTAGGAAATTGGGGAATCTTAATGGTGAAAACTTTGTAAAATGGAGACCTGTATGCAAACCAAGAAACATAAGGGGCAAAACATAAAATGGAAGGTGACTTAAAACACTTTTTAATAGTAGAGATCTTCAGTATAAAAATGTGAAGAATCTTACAATGTTATGCTACTCCTTGATAACTAAACTTGAATTTCAAGCTTGCAATTTGAAAATATATATCAGCTCGCTGACTATTAACTTGGAATTATAAAGGCTTTATCAACTTGTAGATTATTAGTTATTATATTTTCAGTTAGTCTTTAAAAAGGAATATGTTATTCATCAAACTTCTAGTGGATATGCAAGTCTCTTTCTTGCCTGAGATTGTATGGTGCAGTGGATTATATTCATCAATGAATATTGTTGTTCCTTAGTGCATTCCCATTTACTTTATGTTGTGTCTTAGACTCATGTTGATTTAAAATTTAGATTCGTGAAGGCTTGCATTACAATCCCTACTTCCCTGGTGGTGCCATAGCAATGCCCAAGATGCTTATTGATGGAGCTGTTGAGTATGAAGACGACATTCCTGCAACGGAAGCGCAGGTAAATCTTATTTTCCATCATCAGCACCATTACATTACATTCTTGGCTTAGTGCTAAAGTGTGGATTGTTCTCATATGTAATTTCTAGATGGGTAAAGATGTTGTCTCATTCTTATCATGGGCTGCTGAGCCTGAGATGGAAGAGAGAAAGTTGGTAAGCCTTTTGCAACTTTCTTGTAGAATTGTTGGTTTTTTAATGGGAAAAGGCATTTTTTGTTCCCAAAACTATGGTTGTTGATTCCTTTTTGTCCCTAAACTGTAATATTGGGTAAAAGTGATCCCTCATTTGTGAAAATTGTTCACCAATTGTCCTTTGATCAAGTCAACAATGGTTTTGACGAGTTAAAAGTGGTTTGACCAAAGTGTCACATGTATTTTACACAAAAAAATTTAATAAAATCCAAACTACATTGAATAAAATCCAAAATTCTCCCATGTTTTACAACATTGTATTAAATTTTTAAAATTTTCTAGGGATTCTGCAGTAGTCTCGAAAATAGGGGGAATGCTAAATAATTGTGCCAAATTCATAAAATTATGGAAGAAAATTCTATGAGATTTGGTAATCACAAGGAACCCAAATATGTAGTTTAGTTTGGATTTGGTAAAATACTTATATGTAAAAAAATACACGTCACTTCGGTCAAACCTCCATATGACCCATCAAAACTGTCGTTGACTTAGACAAAATACCATTGGTGAACGATTTCCACAACCAAGGGACGACTTAAATGGTATTGCAGTTTAGGGATCAAAGCGTGTCCATGTGCATAGTTGAGGACCAAAAATAGACATTTTTTTTCTTATTTTCAATTGTCATCTGATCACATACCTCATCTTGCAATTTTGTCCTAGATGGGAGTCAAATGGATTTTTCTACTCTCACTTGCGCTCGTGCAAGCTGCATATTACCGACGCATGAAGTGGTCAGTGTACAAGTCCCGCAAGTTGGTCCTAGATGTGGTTAACTGAGGACTAATTAGTGCTTGATTTTGTTCAAGCCTTCAATTGATAATTAGGAAGTCATATTTGAATAACATGTACCCGTTGTACATTTTGCCAACCTAAAAATGTATTTTCCTTGTTTACCTTTACTCTTAGCTGCGGGGTGACACTTTGTAAAATTTTGGCCTGGAATCATGATTCCAGTAAGTGTATAAGACAATAGTCACAGAAGAGGAAACAAAGGCAATGATTGCTGAGATTGAGGTGGTTGATGGTCCTAATGGTGAGGGTGAAATGTTAACACGTCCGGGTAAGCGAGTTACTTTTTTCCACAATCATATGCAAATGAGCAAGCTGCTCGATTTTCAAATGATGAGGGCATACCCCCAGACCTGCATTTTGATCAATATTTGACCTCAAAGTTCTATCTGACTCCTGGTAATACATATTTGCACAACTGACAAAAACTGTGTTTTTACTCTTCTTATGGGTTACCGCGATCCACCTGCTGGCATTTTAGTAACCCTTTCTCCTGAACATGAATGGGAACAAATAGTTCTTACATCCAAAAGTCAGGCAGTACAACAAACCACCCCAAATTGTGTCTCCTACTAATTCTGACTGATTAGATCTACCAAAATTCTCTTTCTTCGCCTGGTGCTAGTTCGTTCGGTCCTATCGACAATGCCTACTTACTTCGCCACCATCTTCCGTATTCCAAAGTGGGCAATCAGAAGGATTGACAGGCTTCGCCGCTCCTTCCTATGGGGGGGAGGAGTCTGCGCCAGGCGGCCGCTCCCTCGTCAACTGGAGCACGGTATGTCGCCCAAAGACGCTGGGGGGACTTGGCATCCCAGATCTAGACCGCGCCGGTAGAGCCCTGCGGCTCAGGTGGCTTTGGCTCACCTGGAAATCCACAGAGAAGCCATGGATAGGTGCTTCCCTTCCATGCGACTCATCAGACTGGGCACTCTTCCGAGCAGCCACCTCCATCTCGGTTGGGAACGGCGCAAAGACACATTTCTGGTCAGACCGCTGGCTCAATGGTTCGGCTCCCACCCTGCTGGCACCAAACCTGTTTCGCATTGCCAAAAGGAAGAACCGCTCGGTGGCACAACAGTTATCCAACAACAGCTGGATACACTCCATCAGACATCTAAACAGTCCAACCCACCTTCGTGAATTCCTCCTTCTCTGGCACCTCGCGCGAAACGTCAACCTCTCACCTACGCAGGAGGACGACATCACCTGGACCGGCCATAGCTCGGGCTCCTACTCGGCCAAGTCGGCGTATCGGCTGCAGCTCCTAGGTTCCATCTCTTTCGCCCCTGCCAAAGCAATCTGGACGGCACAAGCGGAGAATAAGTGCAAGTTCTTTATCTGGTCGGCAGCATTACGAAGGATCAACACAGCGGAGGTTCTTCATGCCAAGGGCTAGCCTCACGAACCTCAGTGCCTCTTATGCAGAAATCTCCCGGAGACCCAGCAACATCTCCTGACTGACTGCCCCTTTTCTAGCACAATTTGGCAAGACGTTCTCCGCCCACTACCCACCCCCCCTGGGCAGGCAGAAGACCTTTTCAGTTGGTGGCTACACTCTTTGTCGCCCCTGCCCAAGACTGCTAGAAGGGAGCTGAGCGGGTTGATTATCTACACGGCTTAGAATATTTGGAAGGAACGCAACCGGCGCCTTTTCCAACTGGACAGCCTTCAGCCCAACCAAGTTTGCAATGCTATACGCAATGATGTAAAGGCTTGGGGACAGCAATCCGCACCTGTGCTGGATCCTGTACCCTAACCACAACTCTTCAACCTCCCCCCCCCCTCCCTCCTCTGCTTCCCCCACCTCCCTCCTCGCCCTCCTGTAATTAAACTTTTCCTCTTTTAATCGAAATGGCAGAACGCCTGTCCCGTTTGCTCGAAAAAATTCTCTTTCTTATCAGAAAGAATCAAACCTAAGATATGACACTCCATCCACTCCTCTTGAGACAATGACATAATACAGATGCCTAAGCTAATTTGAAGCACTTGAGGATGTCATGTCAGCAGGTTGGACACGTCGTTCTACTGCGGAACCATGGCTCGATGCGCCGGCAGTGGAAGGAGTGAGAGCACGGCAGCTTGATGGTGTCGTCGTCCTTAGCCGCCAAATCCTCCAAACAGATGGTGCACTGATCATGGGGGTGCTTGCTTGCTTGAGATACATATGCCTCTATGCCCGCGAGGAGCAGCGTCTCTGCCTCGCTGTAGATGAGGTTGATCTGGTTGTTCAGCTTAACATCGAAGATGATGCTTGAGGCGTGGCGACAGATTCCTGCACGAAATTGTCCCAGTTGTCGGCGGCGATGTCGAACTTACCGATTACGAAGCATCATGACTCCGAAGGACGGTGGGGTTCCTGAGTTGGACATGGTGCTCGAACCCTCGGGGCTTCTCCTCATGCTGGATCTGGATCTGCAACCTCGGTCCCTCCACCTCGCAGGGCTGGTGAGACACAATCACATTGCCATGCAAATGGAGCACGGGTGATCGCTCGGCTTGATTTTCCGCCTGATGGTTACTTGGTTTTGGCCACCTATGCGGGTCACCACCGCTGCCGGCGCCGGCGAGGATGGCCTTGTTGTCGTCATGCGCAAGTCACAACCGCCTCAATCCAATTGACGAAGCGGCTCAACCCAAAGCCACGATTAACAATCGGAGTATGGGGAAAAGCGGAGCATGCATGGCTCTCTTCCTGTACCGTTGCATGGGGTGGGGAACGGTATTCCATCTCCTAGTATTTCTGTATATTTATAGGCGATTAGGTGTACCGAATTCGAGTCACACTTTGTTGAACTTTTAGAGCTATAGGCTGTAGGTCTGAGTGAGAGAAGTGGAATCATTTTTAATTGGATTAATTTAAAATTAGGCACTTCAAATATTGACAATTAAGGATTTGCCACTCATCGTGTAAATGACATGTGGGTTATAGGGCCATATGTCATTGACTCATGAGTGACAAATAACTTTGTTTGAAAACACGACCATGGCCGGTTGCATTAATTATGCAGAAGGAACAACTCTAAAGAGTGTTATGTACAAGTTGCCACCAATTACTCCTGCCTCTAGGTGATAAAGAACCTGAGGCGATTACAAAAGAACTAGGATATTGTTGCCTTTGATTGTTCAGCCACCTCATCAATTATGTTGTTAACGACATCGATTGGCCCACGAAACTTGTTATCGAAAATACGTCTATTTCGTTCTTTTCAGATGTTCCATACTGTATGAAGTAAAGCTCCAAGAGTCCATCTTCTTTTGTTTCCTTGGACCTTCATTGTCGCTGTGTGCCACTAATTACCTGCCTTATTGTGCTGATGTCCCAGCAGCCAAGGTAGTCGCAGCCGCACCATGGTGTGTTGTCAGACCTGTCTCGCGAAGGTGCACTGGAACATAAGATGACTTGCAGTTTCATCATCTAATCGCACATTGTACAGGTGACACTATGAGGCCATCCCCGCTCTGCAAGTCGATCAGCCGTTAGTACCCTGTTCTGGAGGAGAAGCCACATAAAAAACTTGCACTTTGTTTCAGCTTTTGCTTTTCAGATGGAGTTGTAGTTGTGATCACTAAAGGATCCCTGGAATTGCATCAGATATGCCGTTTTAGTTAGTACTCTTCAGAAGAGGTCCATCTCCAGCGCACTGCATCCTGAGCTTGATCATCTATGCTAGTCTGGAGTAACTGCCGACTTAGCTTTACCAATTCGGATAATTCTTGCGCGGTTGTTATTTTGTGGACAACACTTCTCCATCTTCCGCCTGTAAGTTCACCTTGGATTGTTCTGTTTTTGCCCTAGATCAGTTTGAAATAGTTTGGTGCCTCATCCACGGGGCTCAAGCCATTAAGAGCATGTCCAATAAGGACATCTCAGCCAACTATAAGGTTTTCAACTTAGCATTTCTCACACATGGAAGCGAACAACAAAAGAGATCCCGAGATTACGAGGTGACTAAAAACGACCCTTTTATGATCAACATTTTTTCTATTAACTGCTAGGGCTGAGATTCATACAATAGGTTCTGTTGTTCATGTTCTCAAGTAAGGTATTCTCCATGCATTCTGCTGGCAAAGATGTGAGGAACTATTTATCTGCCATTAATTGTTAGCATTGGTTAAAAGAGTCAAAGATATGGTTGGAACCGATAGATGATGGCAGATATGATTCCATTCTTCATCTTCTATTTATCAACAAATCGGCATAAACTTAATTTGTAGGATGCAATAGCTGATAGAAAGGGTTTGTTGATGGCCAAGATCAAAGCACATCACATACTCGATTTCTTACCAGGTATAAATGAAATGTAATACCAATCATATACGACTTCATTAATAAAGGTTTACTAGATATATGTCCCTGCAAAGTGGTCACTTCACACATATATCATTATAAAGTGGTATTTTGGTCAAAAAAAACTGACAACGCTCCTAATGGCATATTTGTAAACAACCCAACTTTATAATGGCATCTAAACAAATACCAGTGATATTTCTAAGATATCGTAACTACATCTGTGTCGATTTCGTTAGTCCTTCGAGCCACCTCTTTCTTCCATTTTGGCTTCTCCAACACTGACAAGCGACAACCAATGCTTTATTCTAGTTTACAGCCACCGTTTTTTTAAAAAAAATTTATAGCCAGAATCCGGTATATATTCACCCCCAAACAAACCAAACATCACCACAAAAGAAGCGGTTGAGAGTGCGATTTTAGGCCATGCATGGCTACAAATATCAGGCATGCACGCAAATGCAAACTCCTTATGGATCACGACGTGAACAGCTGGCTCCCGAGCGTGACAATGGCGGTGCCGTCGCCCATGACGGTCGTCAGGCTCATCTCCTTCTCCAGGATCCGGTCCAGCTCCGCCGCCACCAGCCGCATCTTTGGCCGCATCCTCGCCGAGGGTCTCAGGCACTGGAAGGTCAGGGCGACGAGCTCCTTCATGCCCTCTGAAGTGAAGCTGTCTCGTAGCCTCGGGTCACTCAGCTCGTTCGAAGCGAACCGTGCCTCCATCTGACAAATTCACAAGAAAACTCGTTGGCGCCAATGAGAAATGGATTCAATCTCCCCGTGAAAACTCCTTCGAAGAATGACCACACACTGAATAATTGAATACGTGTACCCATTGACCCAAGGATTCGCCTGATTCTGCAGAAATCAAGCCCGCAGCTTCCCTGCCGGTGATCAGCTCCAGAAGAAAAACTCCAAAGCTGTACACGTCGCTGCTTTCAGAAAGCTGCGCCGTGGAGTGTGTCCTAGGAACAGACACATAAGAGACGAACATTAAGATTTTCTTAAGATAGCAAAGAAGAGAGATGGCAATCACAGAATTAAAGCAGTAGATTATACAGTTCTGCACAGTGCAACTGCAACTCCTGCTTCTCTGAGAAAGGCAAACTGGCAGAGCATTCAGGCTTACTCCGGATACCAGTGGACACTGCTGCATGGCTGGTGCGACGGACCGGCGACTTGGACTCCTCGGAGTCGGAGCAGCCTGTCGATTCCGGCATCGGCGACCTTCGCAATGAAGTTCTCATCGACCAAGACATTGCTGGTCTTGAAGTCCCTGTGGATCAGAGGAGGAGCAAGGCTGTGCAGATGACTCAGACCTGCAAATTCAGACATTTTCTGCCTCACACTATACTGCTTGATGGTCCTGCTCATCGGAGCGCCATGAGAAACTATTCATGATCTCACAGAATTATCACCTTTAGCTGCTCCGATGGCGATCGAGAGCCTCTGCTTGAACTCCAGCCTTGTCATCGACTCTTTGCCGGTATCTGCCACATTGCGTCGGAGCTAGATAGTGAGAAATTGGTTATATGCCACTTCAAAGAGTGACCGTTGGTGTACACAGCACATTTCAAGGAGAACGCAATGCTTCAGTCTTTGCGTGAATCAACGCACGTATATTACCTACCGTACAGATGGCCGCACACGCTGCCGTTGGGCAGGTACTCGAACACCAGCATCTGTAGACCCCCTTCTTGGCAGTAGCCGACAAGCGTCACGACGTTCCGGTGCCAGATCTCTGATAGCCTCCTCACCTGCATTGCATAAGGGAGGTCCGTTTGGCCGATGATTAATTTTGTCACGACTAAGCATGGCAAACCACACTTTTTTTTGATAAATAGAATCGAACATAAAGATTAAGCAGGGTGTGGCAAAAAAATGAATCTATGACACGTGGATCAGGGAGCTAACAAAAATGTCGCTGTCACTCACAACTATGCTATGAAATAAAGTGTCGTGCGACTAAGAGCATGGCTAATAATATAATTTCATCTTTATTATATGTATTGCCATGTCACGTACAACCATCTAAAAGCCCACCCATATAATAAGTTAATTGTAGTAAACAATCTACACGCTAATAAAATACCACCCATCCATCCTCTCATCTCCTTTGGATCAGATATATACTAGAAATGACTATTGAACAAGAGCCCGTTTTTTCTCTCTCTTCCAACAAAGCAAAAATATGACGTGGCAACTCTTATAACCTATTTACATCACCTTATTATACTTGCTCTAAAGGTGGACGTGGCACCTAGTCAACTGCAGGTAGGCTCTAATCAAGTACAATTATCCCGTAAACTCATAGGCAATTGCTTTCCTGTCGCTACAAAATCCATGAAAGTAACTACTCAAGTAAATAGGCATGTGACAACAACTGGCGAGGATACTGTCACTGGAGGTGTATTGGACTATTGGCTAAGTCTGTCTTGGTCATAACTATGAGTGACGCAATGTGGTGATGTCATCGCGGACACTGATGCTAGTTCGTGAGAGAACGGAGGTTGCTATTGCTTTACCTCGTCGACGAAATCCTGCCGCGGCGCGCCGGCGCGGCGCTTGATGGCGACGACCGTGCCGTCGAGGAGCAGCCCCTTGTACACCGACCCGAAGCTCCCGGCGCCGACCAGGTTGGCCTCGCTGAAGTTCTTGGTGGCGTGCGCCAGCTCCTCCAGCGAGAATTGCCTCGCCCCATGGTACTCTGGCGCCGACGAAGTCCGGCCGCACCTGCTCCACTCCACTGACCGAACCATGCACAAATTGATCGATTCGTACGTAAGAATGTCGCAAATTTTCAGGCTTGTTTCTGCCCAGCAACAAACACACAAGAGGCAGAAAGAAGAAGCGTTGGCTGTTACCTGCCGTAGGAGGAGTTTCAGACGAGCCGGTGTCGGAGCTCCTGTTGCGCCGCGCCCTGAGCCGCCGCGCCACGCACCACGCCGCGACCACGACGGCGACCACCAAGGACGTGGCGGCACCGGCGGCAATGCCGGCTACCACCGCGGTCGGCAATGCCATCCGGGCGCGCGAGGGGGCCGTCGAACCTGCGCGCAAAGCTGAAATTCGCAATGGAACAGTCAGAGCAGAGGAGAGCCACGGCCAGTGAATGCATCGAGAGCCAACCTCGGAACGATCAAGAACAGCTACAGCTTCGGCATTCATCAATGAAGCGATCGAGCTCCGAACCACTCCTCCAACCGGAAGCAGCGGTAGACGGTGGCGGCGCTAGCTTCCTCCTCGCAAGCCTCAAGAAAATTGACCGGCCGGCCGCAAGACTGGATCTTTAAAGAAGAAAACGCTGCGCGCCCCCACATGGCAAATTGGACGCAGCGGCGTCGCGCCATGCCGCGCCGCGCCGCGCCTGCGCCCCCATGTGTGCAGGACCTAGCGCCGCGCCGCTCTGTGTACTGACACTGAGCTGAGAATAGCGGGGTTGGTTGGCGAGTGGGGTTGCGCCTACGAGTGCAAGAACCTGATGACCAGCCTGTGCCTCTGTGCCCGTGGAATCTTTCACCGCAAATACAGAACGGTGAATTGGTGAAACGAATGAATGCTTGTCTTAGGTAGCTTTCCTTTCTTTCTCCTTTCGTCGCTTCGGTTTTTACCGAGCCGAGGAGAAAAGGGGATGCCAGTGCACATGCATAGGTGCAGGGAGGAGCCTATCAAGACATGGATGGAACAGGGGTTACAGGGGCATGAGTAATTCGTTTTCCTCTCTACCTTTGACTCTCTCAAACCTAGCGAAGGTTTCGCCGGTCGGTATCCGTGTTTTTTTCGCAAGGATTTTTTATATAAAATGGATGTCTCGTTTTCTTCATCTGCTTCTGATTTGCCGTCGTTTTGTTAACAAGTACGAAGGTAGATGATGGTGTTTTTACTACATATCAACCATTAGATTAAAAAAAGAATAATCCTATATATATGCTACTGTGAAGATTGACAATTTCATATTTACCAACTTCCCATGTTACTGACATACAGGTCCAAGATTCATATGTCAATGACGGAAGAGTGACATAAATAGAATTGTTAATATTTGGATATGGCATACACGGAATTACCTCTATTGGTTCACAGGACAAGAGAGATTTTTCCTCCCTTTGAATGCCACTTCTATCACCATGATACAAGCGATGCCATACAGGTACGTCGGCAAAATCTGTATGAAAATTAGCTTCTCACTGAGAAGGGTGGAAACCAAGAACACCTAGAGATTGTGGGTTGATCTTGACAACGGACGACTCAGATCAACCTAATCGACGAATATCAGGCAATTCTCCAAACCTTCCTATCATACCGAATGGCTGTCCTACGCTAGCTGTTGGAATGGGTTTCCTTTGACCGGCTGTGATAGGCTGGAAAGCTGAGTGGTATGATGCACTTGTCATGTAGTAGTAGTGTGTAGGAGTGGCACAAGCATGCATTCGTTTTGTGGGCTCCTAAAAAAAGCTTTCTGTCACCTGAAAGTGCTAACCTGTCCATGTAAATAAATAAATCTGTCTTTAGGAACTCAACAGCTAGAGAGTGAAGTCTGAAGATTACTGGAAGATGGGAGCTGGGAATGTTCGGCTGGTCTAAAAATGCTGTGCTGATGGGTGCAGAAAGTTGTGCCAGAAAATAGTTGTATTTTTCTCACGCAGCATGTGTTAGCTATGCATACTTAAAAGTTCAGCTTCATTGTGCTCTGCAAATGGCAGCAACTTGTTGCTTCCAAAAATTTCTCCTAGCTTAAACTAATACAAATTGGTAAGCTTATAACAGGTTTTTATTCTGATTAATTATGTAGATAAGTAACTTTATAAGGGAAAAAGTGATAACAAAAATGTTCTCAAAAGTATTTTGCTACATTATAAAGTCACATGCCAACCTCAATTGCGTAGATCCCTTGAGAAAAATGAGGTGGCCAATATGATATCAAGAAAGTATTAGGTTCGTTCAGGGTCTTCGAGAATGGAGGAGGCATGATGAGGTGGCCCTGACTCCGAACTAAGGACATGTCCACAATGAGAACAAAGTTTACAGGCATTTCATTTGTGATTTGGTAGGTTGGAGTATTCAAAGTTTCCATATGACCAATAGTATTACCATGAGTTTGGACTCTGAACAATCCCTAAAAATCTTGATGCAGTGAGTTCAGAAAATATTCAGATTGTTAGGTGATCATTTTATTTCAGAGTACATTCAGGAGAGAGTGCTGTATTTCCTTGGTGGAAGAATCTGAATGATTTAGACAACAATGTGCAATACAACTCTTTGCAGGCTAGCAGCATGCAAGTTGTTCAAATTTTAGACATAGGAGAGTTGTAACAGGCAACGAGGGGTCCAGTCAGATACTATCTGAGATCCAAATCTGAATCCAATAAAATATCAGATTTGTTCACCCATACGCCCACACTACAGATAGAAAATTGCAGAACATAGTACATTGTTTAGTTCCAAATCTGTCTCTAGTAAATTAAGATTTCATTCTGCAAGAGTATTTTGATCTAAATGCAATTAGAAAAACATTGGGTTCAGTGGATTAGACTGACTAGCTATCGGAGTATTAACACCTGCCTCATTAATTTCAGTTCTTCAAATGACTAAACAAACAACTACTATAATCAAGCTGCAAGTTGAGTTCAATACTGAGCAAGGCTAAGATTTTTTAACATGAATGCGTGTAGACATTCAGGTCCATCCATCATGGATCAAGGTCAACTGTGACTTCTCCAACGCCGGTTAAGGGTGGGTTCTTTTGAGCTTATCTTATCTACTTATTTACTGTAGCACATCACTTCAAGAATTTTTTGAGGTAGCCTCGAGAGTCGGTTGGCCTTCAATTTTAGGATTTAGAGAGCTTATAGATACGCCTACGAGATTAAAAAAAACAGACTCAAAAAGTAATAAAAAAGTGAGATAAGTCAAATAAGACACGAGATAAATAGGATAAGTCTTATCTCGTGTCTTATTTGACTTATCTCACTTTTTTTATTACTTTTTGAGTCGGTTTTTTTTATTAAGTAGACGTGTCTATAAGCTCTCTAAATCCCAAAATTGAAGGCCAACCGGCTCTCGAGGCTACCTCAAAAAATTATCGAAAGGATGTGCTACAGTAAATAAGTAGATAAGATAAGCTCAGAAGAACCCACTCTAAATCTTTCTGGCCTCCAATAGCATACAATATAATTATTATATCATTATATGCTTACATGAATACAACAACTGCAGTGAACCTGGACTACTAATGGAAATGATCCAAGATCATGCACAGTTCAGTTGTTTTCCAGGTGACATGTATCAATAGAAACATCTTCAGGGTGCCTAAGTTTCCAGACAAAAGTTAAAGGCAACAAAAATTAAAGAAGAAGAGGGGCACATGCATCATGTCCTTCTGCAGATGAGCATCCACTGACTGTTACAAAAATAAATAGTCATTGCAACAGGCCAACTTCCAGCCTGGCGCATGCAGAATTCTGGGATAACTTCTTACCAGATCCATATATAGATATAGTTAGCAAAATACTGTCATCCAAAATTCCACATTAAGCATCATATTGGTATGCACAAGTGATGGGGAAGTTGCTGGAATCTAAGTTCGTTGGGATCCAAACTAGTAACTGAAAGTCTGCTGACGAAACTTCAATGGCAATTGTACTTTCTAGCAAGTGTTGAAACTGTACTTTAGCTTCACATCTGTAGTAGCTTCACATCTGTAGCTAAATTGGGTTAATGATTCTTTCATGCAAAAGTTAATTTTTTTGTAGGGGTTGCGTAGTGGTGCCCTGTTAAGACCTACCGCTTGATCGGGTCACGTTCTTCTCTTCCCCCCTCCCCCTCTCTCCCTTCTCTCTCCCTTTGTCCTCCGCTCTCTCCATGTGAATTTTGTACTGATCTCTCCTTTTTGAATGGAGTGATAGAGCTCATGTCCTTTGCGTTCAAAAAGAAGCATGGCACCTTAGGTTCTTCTCCCTTATGTTGTTGATGAGAAACTTGTTCAGGCTTGTTCAGCCTTGCTTGCTTTTCCAGATAAATGAATCGGCAATTGAGCCTGACAAGAACAAAAGGAATTACAAGTAAAAAAATATCCCACTTCTCTAGACTGAAACCAAATAGTTGAAGGTTAAAAAATACATTGTCACTGAATTAAACAATGTGCTTCTTGCAAGTTGCCAGTGCAACAATGTGCTGGTTTCTAATCCTGCAAGGCTTAAGCAGATTCTTTGCAAAACATACTCAAGCTAAAGTGCACTAAATTATTCAGCGGGACTAGAACAATAAAACCGAAAAGTGTCAACATAAAGGCAGTGATGCATTTATTGCACAATTCGGCAGAAATCCAAAAGTTGCCACGGATTTATAAGGACCAAACAGCATTAATGCAGCAGCCTCCCCTCAATCAGGAGGCAGGAGGACAGAGCTGAATGGGAGGAAGACATGAGGAGAAGGTGAGTTGTAGAGCCAGCATGCCAGCCAAGGTGAGCAGTCCAGGAATCACAGCCGTATCTGCTTTTATCCTGTAGTTGCCAGCCCATTCACCACATGGTTTGTACAGTTGTGCTAAGGTTAATGGTCCTGTACTCTATGTAGCCTGATCCCTGCAGCTGAGAGCCCGAGTCTCTCAGATTTTGGCCCCCCTGAATGCAAGATGAGCCATACGCATGAGATCTGAACATACATGGCAGAACAAAACCCAAGTAATATGAAGCCAAAAACTCCCTTCTGCTTCCTGTTCTCTAGCTACCTCCCGCTGCGCCTGAAAAACTTTCAGCGTTGACATATTTCCATTGCCATTGGTACCAGACAGACACATATGCACTGCTTCTTTGGAGGTTGCAGGAGTGGTTTAAATTTAACTGTGGGAACACTATGATGATACACTAACACTGAACGCAGCTGCTGCCTGCTGGGACACATCTTATGCCTTGCAACGTTGTGGTATCATTAAGTATCAAGATGCATTCGTGGCCAAAAGGAGAGAATAATTTAAGTACCACAAACAAGGAAGTATATACAGTCACAAAATGTTTTCCATCCAGTTAGGTAGAGGGACTGCTCTCCTCATCATCACTCGCAGAATAACTAAAGCTCAATTTCTCCACTAGCGACTGAGCAAGATCTTCAAAAGATTCTACAAGTTCCTGAGCCTCGACTTTGTCTCCTTTAAAACCGTTGTTGATGACTGACATGTCAAGGTCGGGGTAGTGGTCTTTGAACACGGCAAAAACAACAGAGGCACTGATTATACCGGCTGCATTCATCTGCTCGGTAATGTCTTCTTTCATTTTTTGAGCTAATTGCTGAGCAGAATCCCGGTCAGATAAAGCTTGTGCCAGACCACTTCTATTTGCCTCAAGTTCAGCTTGGACTACCTTCAGACTCTTTTCAGCAGTCTCTTTCTCAGCAGATATGGCTCTCAAAGTGGCTTTTGTGGCTTTCAGATCCTTCTTGATGTTTTCCCAATCTTCAATTTCCTTCTGACAAAAGCCCTTCAGAGCTGAAAAAGGAGTACCCAACAGATAAGGATTATTATGGTAAGAATGGAGTACCAAACAGATAAGGATTATTATGGTAAGAATCACAGAACTAGTGATCGAATAAGGAAAACTTGCATTTAATCTCTTCTTTTTGAGCGGCGAGTTCAGCATCCTTGGCTTGAATGGAGTCAGCATTCACAACCTGGTCTGCTAAGCTTACCAATTGAGAAGCTAAGGCTTTGATCAGGGTTTTTGCATCTGGAGGTTGTGCCTCTAATATGCTCGATGAAGGAGGTGAACCAGCAGCCGCAACAGAAGAAGCCTCGATCTTGTTTCCTTTGCTTGAATCAAGTTGCCTGCAGCATAGTAATCTCCCTAATGTGAACAAAGAGGCATAACTGGACAGACAGTTAACGAGATGTAAGTTTAGAATATTACGGTTCGGAATCAGGGATTTGAAATTTAAACATCTTCTTGGAGATGAGTTCCTTTAATTTTCTGGAGGCTGGAAGAGGTTGTTGGGTCGGTGATTCCAATGATAAATTGGTCGATGGACGGTCTTCGACCATTGAGTTCACAACCAGCAAAACGTTTATCCATAATGATTCATCATCATCTTGGGCCTAGCAAACATTAACATAGCAAAAATGTCATCTAGCTGGAACATAAGGTTACCCATTCATCCCAGTTATCCTTTTCAAATTGTCGAACAGCCTCTGGAGGCGGTTCAAAACACCATCTTGATCGATTGAAGATTACCTGAGGCACTGGTTGGGATGGTGAGCGACGAGAGCGCTTGGCAGAAGATTGAGTCGATGATGAGCTCCTCCTCTTCACCATGAGAGGTCTATCATCACCATCAACCTGAGCTGATTCGACTCCTGAAAGCTGACCTGCTGGAGTCCCCTGATCCTCGGAAAGGTTAACATCCGAAGATGTCTCGGGCAGGGTAAGTGCAGCAGGTGGTTCTTGGTTGTCAGCTGGAGCATTGTTATCATCAAGCATAGAGGCTCTGCGAACAGCTTCAGCTTCAGGAGTGTCAAGAGGAGGCTGATATGAAAACACATCAGAAGGCATGCTCAATGCAGTATACCGAAGTATGACAAGGTGAGAGGATTGCTTACATTGGGACGTGGCTTGCTTCTCGAGTGAGGAATGATATCACAACCCTCCAGCAGCCTTGCTGTCAAATAATTTGTTCAAGCGAGCAGTAACCTCTGATGGTGAGGCCGCCGGCGCGGTGGCGCAGCCGCGCAGTGCTCCAGATCCAGGCGAGGAGGGAGACGAGGGGTCGCCGGACGCCGGACGCCGGAGTCGGGGAAGACGAGGACCGGGAGGCGGGAGCTGGCGGTGGCGCAGCCGCGCAGTGCTCCAGATCCAGGCGAGGAGGGAGACGAGGGGTCGCCGGACGCCGGACGCCGGAGTCGGGGAAGACGAATACCGGGAGGCGGGAGCTGGCAGGAGGCGGCCGGCGCGCGCGGTGAGCACGCCTCCAGATCCAGGCGAGCGCCCAACCGGGAGGGAGACGAGGGACAGAGGTGCTCTCCGATTTTTTTTTGCCCCCAAAAAATTTGGGACCCCACGTGGGCCCGCCCCTGGCTGCTGGGACACATCTGCTGGTCTGGTCAGACGGTGGTCGTCGAGCATTGTGGGTACAATGGACAAGTTGGGGCCTGAAAGATCTACACGAGATTCAGAGTGTTGCAGAGGACGCTAGATCTGCAGTAACTAACCCTATATATGATGCACGTAGGCGCAGCAATGTGAACTGTTCAGTTATATGAGTAGCTGGATGACTGCGGTCAAGCTACACGGATTCATCAGATTGTTGTGATGTTGATTAATTTCTCTTCACCTATGATGTGCTATTGTAAGGTGTAAATAGCTGATGCACGCTAATAAATGAAGGTAATTGCGACATAGCCGCGCAGCTCTCAACAGACGAAAAACTGACTCAACGCTTTGTTTAAACATGACAAAGGAGCCCAGAAGCAACTTCAGTCACCTGAATCGAATCAATCGATCAATGTTGAGTGAATGATGCTGAATGAATCGGACCAAATAGGTGTATTTAAATGGGGGGAAATATGCCCTCAAAAAAAAAATGGGGGGAAATAAACAAACCATTATGTTCTTTTATACTGCAAAAGCAATCAACAATGTAAAAGTACCTTAAAATAGGGAGAACAACATGAAAATTGGAAAGACTTGCCAAAGTAAGAGCAATAGCTAAAGATAATTCCAAGGATTGATATTTACCATTATTACAAAACTAGGGCAAACTTGTCTCCGTCTAAACAGTTATCTAGGGACAACTGATCATTGCTAGAGGAAATGCAGTGTTGGGTACTTTTTGTCCATTAATCAATCTCAGCCAATATCACAGGAACACAGCAAGTCGATGTTGGAGGACAGAAGAATCAGTAGCTGGGCATTTGTCCACCTTCGTTATTTCAGCATACAGATGGGTACCTGATGCATCTCTCAAGAAACTACCATGGTGGATTTAGAATAAATCAAAGCAGACTATCGTATCCTTGGCCATGATTAGCAAGAGCAGCTTGAAGTATATCAAAACCCACTTTCTGGTGATCTCGTGGTGGACATAGTCCAGAAAGATCTCCTTGTAGAACATGTAGATTTGATGGAAAACTGAGATGACAAGAAGAGAAGTAGTCAGGCTATTCTTTGACACAAGAAGCGCCATAGGGACAATGTAAAATGTAACTTGTGTTAATAGCTCAGACCGCCTCACTTTCCAGCTTTCCCTTGTCAATGGACTGTTTCTGGGTTTGGCAACAGTTGCTTCTAATGGGCTGAATGCTGTAACCTTCAAGGCTCCCTCCTGTGTTTTCAGTGTATCAGATTGCGCTATTCCAGCAATTGTCTTCAATGAGGTCTGTGAGATCTACAAGAATAAGGACCTCTGAATTTGCAAGAATCTAGCACTAACTGTTGGGAAGTGACAAAACAAAGAAAAACAAAAAGGTTCTATATAACTAACACCAGACACGCCTGCACCTGCTGAGCAGAAGATCCACCGGACGATCCAGTGGAAAACCAACGGGGTAACACTTGCGTACCATTGAGTCGAGATGTCTGCTCATATCCTACAATCTGTTTGCATATGTGAAAATAAAATGGTAAAACAAAATAAATCATTAGGACTACAATAAACCCATGAACCAGGTAATGATGAGAATACAAGTGCATATGAACAGCAAGTTCATTAAAAATGTAGAATGTAGTTCTCTTAAAAATGATTAAATAAATTCTCTAAAAATTAGTGATCATTGATCAGTTAAGCAAACTAAATACTGTTTGCCTTTAGTCTTTCATTATCATTGGTAAGGCAAGTAGATTATTTGATAGAACGGACCCAAACCATGCATACAGAATCCTACACTCTGTGACAAGTAAAAGCAGGACTGTACTACAGTATTCGTTGTTTTCACACAAGATGATAAACTTTTCAGTTCCTCCTTTATATTTTAGTTCTCCACATACCACAGAAAAACGACTAGTCAACTACCATTGACCAATGCATATGAAGCTTGTGTGAGGCAACATCAACGAGGTTCACACCAAGTGTATCCTATCTACGTTCTACACCAATAGGTAGTCAAATAGGAAACATATAATACATAAGAAATCACAGAAGTCTGAAGACGTGGCTACTAATCCTAGATAATTCTGTCAATTTGTTAGATCTGCAATAGAAAGACAATAAGCACTAAATGGATGCTACCAATCAAAAGTATCTATTCCAGCAAGAAAAGGTCATATGTGCATAATCACCAATATGTATTCACAGGTTATCAGGAGTCACCCGACATTGAACCATGCTAGCATGGCAAAATGACTTACAAAGAGAATCTTCAGATATCTGTTAAGGTATGGAAATCCTGCATTCTCCATTCAGCCAGTAGTGTGGGTTGGATTTAAGTGAAACACATTTGCAACACAAACTCAAAGAAAGAAAGAAACAGTTTTTTGTTTATATAAAGATACCACTTTACTTTCAGCTTCACTGGCTACCGGTGAGCGTTTGCAAACCCTACTCATTGTTCTGTTCAATTTTCCTCCCCAAATTTGACGAATTTGGCGATGCAATGAGTCAGCGCAAAAGGCAAAGTGGCAGTGAGCTCACTTACCATCCCACCATAACCTGCAATGAGCTTTCCTGCTTTCCCCACCAGCCAGGTGCAATGTTTCCTTCACTCTCCCTCATCATCATCCCCCATGACAGTGCAACCAGATACAAACAAGCATAACTGGAATATTAATTACAAACCTCACTCCACCCATCACGTCAAGCTAGCAACCCAATAATTTCCTCCGAATCCACG
This sequence comes from Olyra latifolia, assembly GCA_036346145.1. Taxonomy (NCBI): domain Eukaryota; kingdom Viridiplantae; phylum Streptophyta; class Magnoliopsida; order Poales; family Poaceae; genus Olyra; species Olyra latifolia. The sequence goes on along the minus strand of CM070523.1, from coordinate 2,758,670 downwards.
CTAAGCATACCACAATCAACCACCTAACACAATGTAATGGAAACCCTCACAGGACGCAATCAGGCATTCGGACAAGAAGATCATATCGAGCACCCACGACGAGCGCATCTCGCTTACAGCCCGAACATGCCGCATACTGGCTTGACCCAAACAGCCACTTCAGTTGACAAAAACTGCATACCTAGAAGAAGGGGAGGGTGGAGGGATGCAGAGGCGAACCTTGGAGAGGCCGAGCGGTGAGCCCACCACCGGCTGCCGTGGCGACGGGGCGGCGGCGGGATCGCGGGGGAGGGAGGAGAGCGTGCGGAGCCACCCGGTGCTGGCGACCGGCGGCTGCGCGGCCGCGTCGGCGCGGTACAAGGCGAGCGCTAGGGCTTTGGATCGGGTCAGGAGACGCGACGCCATTCTCCCGGCCGTGCCCCTCTCTCTCTCTCTCGTTCCAAGGAGGATGTAGAAGAGAGAGAATTTTTTATACCGTTTAAATATCAAAAAATTTAAAAATAATAAACCATTTTTAAAATTTTAAAAACTAGCCACCCATCGTCGCCCATTGGTCGGACGAAACAGAAAACCCGCCAACGGTGGGGCAGCTAGCGCAAACCGCCCAGCCGTTGGGCATTTAATGGCCTAGGTAAATCCCGCTCGACCGTGAGACGAGATTTCGTGCTCGGGGAAAACCCGCGCAATGGACGGGTAGGATTTGTCGGTATAAAAGGGGGTGCGCTGCTTCCCTCGCATGCACAAGGCAGAGGAGATGAAGAGGAAGAGGAAGGAGAAGAGAAGAAGAGGAAAGAGGAAGGAGAAGAAATGGAGAGAGGAGGAAGAAGAAAGGGAGAGAGGAAGGAGGAGGAGGCGTGCGAGTCATAGTTCAGACACATCGCAGCGAGGCCGGGGGATATAAATCCAGCCCGTTAGTAGGGCTAGATTTCAATCTCGCCCAACCATCGGGCAAGATTTATCCCGCCAGTCCGGCTAGTTGCTAGCCGCCCAATAGCTAGGCGGTTCAAGGATAAAACCGTCAATTGGTTGGGCAGGTTTTCAATCCAGCCCGAACAACGGGCGACTTACGGCTAGTTTTTAAAAATTTTAAAACGATGTGCTATTTTTATTTTTTGATTTTTAAACCATATATAAAAAAAATATGTCAAGAAGAAAGAAGGTAGCAGTAGAAAATAGCTACACCAGTAGCCTGGCCCATATGTACAAGGCCCATGTATAGTCTCAGATCTTATTATGGGCATGCATGCTTAGTTTTTGCTTAAAATTAGCCCACAAAAGAAATTGGTCTTTTCCTGCAGTAAATATCCTTACGCTGCTGCAATATGTTCCTCAAAATGCGAAAAATACAGAAAAATACTCGTCACTATAGTTTTTCCTGTAATTCTATACCAGTGGGTGTAGAAACATCACTCAAAAACATTTTTAAAATATTTTTTCTGAAGGGGCAGAGACCCCTAATTCCATTCCCAAACAGAAATAGAATTACAAAGAAACTGATTGTCCAAACTAAGGCCACGACAGATCTCAAATGCTCATACTGAGTCCATATACCACCAACCAAAAGAAAAACAAGCTCGCTAGGGGGAAGTTAATCCTGAACACACCGTAAGATGAAGAAAACAGGAAAGACAAACAACCATAACATTCACAACAGAACGTCTAAGGGAACAAAGCCCAGGCAACACAAAGCCAAAAGTAGACGCCCCAGCCAAAAACCAACTTCCGCATCCCTCTTGATCACCAACAACACCACACCCTATTGTAGATCACACACCTCTGGCGGCAAGCTCATAGTGCTGATGATACTGGCCACCCCTTATGTTAAAACTTCTTCTCATCACCCAGACCTGCCCAATATTTGATAAAAGCACAAGCTCTATGAATAATCTCAACTAAAGAATAAAGCCTTTTGTTTTCAAAACACATTTTATTTCTAATTGTCCATATAGCCCATAAGAGGGCAGCCACACACCATATGTAGATGTTTGTTATTTTGCCACACCATATCACACCAATCAAGACAGTGAGCAAAGTTAACCGGCCTAACATTACAATTGAAATATTTGCCAATAACTCCCCAAGCCACCTTAGCTATATTGCAATTAAAGAAAATGTGATCCACAGTTTCAATCTGATTACAGAACATACAAACAGGATTCCCTACCCAATTCCTTTTTCTGAGATTGTCTTTTGTTAAAATTGCATTTTTCACTCACCATCCAAACAAAAATTGAATCTTTAAAGGGATCTTGCATCTCCAAATAGCTCTATTGTCCGTACCTAAATTAAACCCTTCCAGAATGTTGTACATAGCATTACAAGTGAAAAGATTTTTCCCTCCACCTTTCGGGCAAATCTTGTCTCCCCCTTCCACAAAAGGAAATCTACAATATTTGTCCACCACTTTTTTCCACCTCTCTTGCATATTATAAGACATCCATCTCCTCATATCAAAATCCCAATTAATTTCTCTAGCTGCTGCTACTGTAATGCCTTTCTTATAACAAATATTAAAAATCTCAGGGTATTCCATTTTCAGAGGTGATTTTCCTAACCAACCATCATACCAAAAATCAGTTTTCAAGCCATTAGCTACTATTTTTTCCTTCCCTGTCCAATAAAAATCTTTCACCCTAATTAAACTCTTCCAGAAAGGAGAATCAGTACATGTCCTTTAATGAAATTTAGAGATTTATTTTTGATATATTTGAATTTCAAAATCTCCTGCCATAAGCCATCTTCTTTCTCTAATCTCCACCACCACCATTTTGTCAAAAGGCTTATATTGAAAAATCTCATTTTTTAATTCCAAGTCCCCCTTTCATCTTGCTCTTATAGATTTTCTCCCACCTAACCAAATGATATTTCTTTTTTGATCACACCCTTGCCAAAAGAAACTCCTCCTAATGGTATCCACTTTGCGAATAATAGTTTTGGGTAAAAGGTACATAGACATAATGTAAGTAGGAATATTACTCAGACAGTCGTTCAATAAAACATGTCTACCACCATATGATAGCAACTTGCTTTTCCAATTATGCAATCTATTTTTCATCTTACAGATAAGGTTGTTCCAATCTTTAACCAGGATATTTCTACCACTAAAAGGCAATCCAAGATATTTAAAAGGAAAAAGGCCCAAATTACAAGTGACAAGCTCACAAAAACGGTTACCCCAATCATTATCCCCATTAATGATAAAAACTTCACTTTTATCAAAATTTATCTTTAAACTAGACAGGTTCTCATACACAGTCAAAAGCAATTTGACATTTTTGGCTTTATCTATATCACCCCCTAAGTAAAGAATAGTATCATCCACATATTGTAAAATTGCCAACCCATCCTCAAAAATACCCTCAACCAACCCTTTTATCTTGTGATCTTTCAGTAAATTGCCAACCATCTTAGTGGAAGCAAAAAAAAAAAAGGATAATAGGAATCCTGAACAGGATTGCCTCGAGTAACATGTGGCTGAATTTTCTTGAAGGTGAAATTAGACATATTCTGCCTAGGTATATCATGCTCCTAAAAGGAGAGAATAGTATCAATTGTTTACCTCCATATATCAAAGGTCAATTCAAAACGATCATCACACATATCTAATATAAGGAAAAAAATCAGACAGGACAGTTACTGCTTGCTTAAATTAATTGCTTAATTCTTTTAGCTATAGGCTCTTATTCTACCGACACCCACAGCGTACCAATGGATCCCTTTATTCTTTTGAGTGCCTACTTGGCGTTGGAAATCCATTGCTTAATTAGTTAATCCTGCCGATTTATTCCGCCCTAGACGTGGAAATTCCTCATGCTGTTATGGGGACACGTCGAAAAATACAAAGTAGGCCATTAAACAAAGGGGTTTGAGGCCAATGGCATCCAAAAATGTGCTTCATGATGTCCACTCTAAAGGGGTATTCTTAAGGAACCAGCTAATTAATTAGGGTTGATTTATGCCTAGATTATCACCAAACTTAATAAATCGATTCACCAAACTATTTGATATCAATCAGAAGCAGATATCTCTCTCAAGGAGGTGGGAATCAATCAGAAGCAATTTTTACACGGTCATTACCTTTTCTACATATGGCAAAGCTCATGGATTCTCAAATCTTAATCAAATGGCAGACAATATGGGTCCGTGTGTCTTTGGATCGACGCATTCGGTACTATTAGTGTGGAGCACCAGTACTAATTGTCTGACCAAGGGTTGATTTCATCCAATTGAGTAAAGGGAAATTGTCACCATAGCACTGCATTTTTTTTTTTTTGGAACAAAAACATTCTAAATTTTATATCTTTGTTGTATGACACTTCATGCAATATCCTACAATCAATTTTTCCTAGGGGAACATATGGTTTAGGAGCTTTTTTAATATACATTAGCAAATATATTAGAGTGGTAGTATAATTTAGATCTGACGGTTCTCTCACATGTAGAGCTTTTGCTTTAAAAATATCATAGTCCGAACTCTTTTTTTTCTCAAAAAAGAACTGTAGAAAATTGGCCCCTCCCAAAAGCAAAGATCAGAAAATTAAGTAGTAGAATCTCTTAAGATTCCCCCAATTAGTCACTCCATTAGCTATCACCTCTTACACCTCAAGCTTAATTTGCATTGCACCGGCCACCTCTTCTTGCCTAGCTAGCTACCCGTCATCTATAAATAAACCCCGTCTGCTCATCACCATCATACACAGGCCATAGCACACCACACAGCTAGAATCCAAGAACACGAAAGGCCTAGATAGCTAGCTTGCTCGACTGCTCCGTCGATCGAGCTAGCAAGCGCAGTGAAGCAATGGCGGATAGGGTGACGAAGCTGGCGTCGCAGCGCGCGGTGGTGATCTTCGGGACGAGCAACTGCTGCATGTGCCACACCGTGAAGACGCTCTTCTCCGAGCTCGGCGTGAACTGGACGGTGTACGAGCTGGACAAGGACCCCAAGGGGAAGGACATCGAGAGGGCGCTCGCCCGCATGGTCGGGCGGAGCCCGCCCGTGCCGGCCGTCTTCATCGGCGGCAGGCTCGTCGGCCCCACCGACCAGGTCATGTCGCTGCACCTCGCCGGCAACCTCGTGCCGCTCCTACGTGAAGCCGGCGCCCTGTGGCTCTGAGACACCGACGTCGCCTGAATGCCTGCCTGATCATGCCTAGGTAGAGTACGTGATCTCAACTCTGAAGCTAGCTTATGGTCCAAACAGAGATCCAACTGATCGTATTTGCATGCAGCTACTTATAAATTTTCGGAAGGTCATCAAATTAGCAGCCATGATCTTCAGCTGTGCATCTTGTTATCATATATGGAACGAATCAAAGAATGCTTTTGTCAGCGATGTGTGTTCTGAGAAATTAAGATCGATGCTAAATCTCACAACATCCATAGTTCAGTCATCTTGTCCTTGTTTGATGCTTTCCTTTGCATGGCCACTACGAATGTTTGATTCTAAGGGAATCGACGCTAAGGGCATTTTCAATAGTTGGGTCAATCACTAACTATAACAAATAAATATGTCATCTATATAAAGATAACAAATAGATAACCTTTTCAATGGACTAGCTATATGATAGTCTTTAAAATTAATATGGATCCATACGTAACAGTGTGCATATATCTTAAAATTCGTTATAGACCGACTCTTAGTTAGTAGCTAATATCTATCTCTCACCTCCCATTCTTTTCTCCATATAAAAAAGCTGAGTTAAAAATCCTTATAACTAACTAAGGTGTTCTTGCTAGAGAAGTCGTAATGCTGCTCTATATTATATATACTAATGTCAAATTGTATATGCTCCTGGGCCGTCGCGGCGCTCCAAGAACAAAAGGTACAACTATTGTTTAATGCTAGCTTACTAGCTTCAGTGAGCTCAGTATGTATGTACAAGAGCTAAGTCATACAATCTAATTAAGCACGTAGCACTAACCATAATTATCATGCCAATATTATCTAAAAAACCATAATTATCACCCAGAAAATCAAAATGACCAATAGATTGGAGCTACAGAAAGTGTGTTCAGTAGCAAAATTTTCTGTAAGCTGAAAACTCGCATGTTAATATCAACATTTTTCTTCAGTTATTTGCCAATTGTAGCCATTGCCAACCGCTGGGTACAGTGGCTTATTAAAGTCAAGCTGGGTCTAATATGCAGGAGAAATTAAGCTAGCGAACAAGAGGGGGAAAAAGAACACTATATTAATTCAACGGTGTCAAAGCTTCCCTCAAATTAAGGCCGATATATCAATCCGTGACAGTACGAACCTTTGCATGGGATGGAAGAATAAAATGATTTAAGGGGCATTGACGTACACTAGTTCCAGGTAAGAGTAAATTACGTGCATATATAGCGTGCCTGGGAACTTGATTGAAGAACGATGACAAGTGTGGGGACTATTTGTTGAATTTGGTTTACTTTTGCTCAGTTGCAATGAAGGATTCATCCGTACGTGAAGACGTTTAGGTCTATCTGGATCGCATGATGTATGCTACTACTATGCAGACTTGGAGAATATATCCGTATCTATCTGAGATTTGATCTTGGAACCTGTGGATTGTGCAGTCACTCTTGCCAAGTCCTTGGCCAGGTCTCGACATTGAGAGAGTACCATTACAGAGAGAGTGTGCACTGTAAATTGGAATTATAGGTGGCAAAATTAATTGCGGCTTTTCATAATATAGATAGATATTCCGCATGCGGTTCATTCCGCAAATGTGTTTTTTCACTTTTTATACCAGTATCACTACCCATAGGCTCCACCCATTGACATGGGCTCAAAGTGGACTTTTTTTTAATAGAAAAAAGTGTTGATTTGGTCCTTTTAAGTCAAGTTGGTCCCTGTGGTATAAAGCTGGGCGAGATCAGTCCTCGAGTTAACTGTGCCGTTTTGGTCATTTCACCGGTCAAACCTAGCTTTAGAGTGCTTTAGGATGGCGTGGCACGAGACATGGCTAGTTTTGGACACTTGGACACATGTTGACGTTGACGTAGCACTCTTTCCCCTGTTATCGCTCACCTCTCATTTACTTTCTCTCTCCATTCCATTCGTTTCTTCAAACCGTGAAGCAACAGAGGGGAGGAGGGGCATGGGCGCGGTGTTGCTCACCGGTGTCGACCGATGGCCAGTGGCCGAGCCACCTTCCCCCTTCTCTCTCCCTGCAGCCTCCTTTCCGCAGCCTCCTCGCCATTGCCACCAGGCCAAAGTTCCGCTACCTCCTCACCATGTTCTCCATCCGCCGTAACCGTGGCTCCTCGACGGCCCCCGTGGTGGCAATGCCCTTCTCCTTGGCCATCCGACCATTGCCGCTGCCTCTCCCTCCTCCTCCTCCTCCCTCCTATTGTGTCGCTCCAGTCTAGTAGCCGTCTAGGACAAGCAACAGCGAGGATGGCGTTGGGCGGTGCACAACCAATCGTGGTGGTGGCTTACCGGACCAGCGCGTTGGAGGCAGGGGATCAGGGGTGCACGGGCGTGTCCAAGGGTGCGTCATGGGTGCAGCCAACATTGGAGAAAGAGAAAGAGATGAGAAATGAGTGAGATGACGGCTTGCTGGCCATCGCCCAAGCCGACATTGAAGGCACGGGTGACCTCCCTCCTCTGGACGCGGTAACGCCCCATTGCGCAGCAACCTAGGGAACATGTGCATGATGGAGCGGGGCGAGCAGATAAGGAACGAGGAGGCAGTGCCGGAGGGGTCGGCGGTGAGTAGGTGGGGGAGGACGAGTTGTGGCTACAACAGTATAGGACGGCGAAGGGAAGATGCAAAGAAGGGATTGGCTGTTTGTGGAGAGGAGAAGAGAGAAGGGGGAAGAAGAGGCCACGAGAGAGAGAGAGAGAGAGAGGAGGAAGAAAGAGAGCGGTGAGGTGGCGGCCGGCTGGACATCCACCTGCGCAAAATAGGGCACGTCGGCATCCACGGCACCAAAATCGGCTGAAAGGTGGGTTTGACCAGTCAAAGGACCAAAACGACACAGTTTTGATAATTCAGGATAGTTTAGGGTGGCGTGACACAAGATATGGCCAGTTTTGGACACATGTCGATATTGACATAGCATTCTCTCTCTTGTTGTCTCTCACCTCCCATTTACTTTCTCTCTCCATCCCTTTCGTTTCTTCAAACCATGAAAAAACAGAGGGGAGGAGGAGCGTGGGCCTGGGCACGGTGCTACTCACAGGCGTTGGCCGCGATGGCTGGTGGCCAAGCCACCTTCCTCTTCTCTCTTCCTGCAGCCTTCTCACTACTGTCGTCATGCCAAAGCTTCGCTACCTCCTCACCATGGCCTCCGCCCACCGTGACCTTGGCTCCTTGATGGCGTCTATGGTGGCAGTACCGTTCTCGGCCATTTGACCACTGCCGCTACCTCTTCCTCCTATCGTGCTGCTCCAGTCTAGTAGCCGCTTAGGACGAGCGACAACAACGGTAGTGTTGGGCGGTGCACGACCAACCGTGGTGGTGGCTCACCGGACCAACACGTTGGAGGCAGGGGTGCATGGGCGTGACCAAGGGTGCGTCATGGGTGCAGCCAACATATATTGGAGAAAGAGAGAGAGATAGGAAATGAGTGGGGCGGCGGTTCACCGGCCATCGTCCAAGCGGGCACCTAAGGCACGGGTGGACTCCCTCCTCTGGACGCGGCGACCTAGGGAACATGTGCATGATGGTGGGTGGGGGGGCAAGTGTATGGGGAGCGATGAGGCAGTGCCAAAGGGGTTAGCGGTGAGTAGGTGGGGAAGGACAAGTTGTGACTACAGCGGTGAAGGGTGGCGAAGGAAGGAGGCAAATGAGAGATTGGTTGTCTGTGGGAAGGAGAAGAGAGAAGGGGGAAGAAGAGGCCACGAGGGAGAGAGGGGGAGAAAGAGAGTGGTAAGGTGGTGGCCGGTTGGACATCCACGTGCGCAAAATAGGCCACGTCGGCGTCCACGTCACCCAAAACCATCTAAAAGGTGGGCTCGACCGGTCAAATTATCAAAATGGCACGGTTTCAATAATTCAGGGATTGGTCTCACCCAGTTTTGTACCACAAGGACCAATTTGGCTCGAATGTGATAGTTCAGGGACCAAATTGGTACCTTTTCCTTTTAAATATTGTGTTAGTTGGTTCTTAAAATTAAAACCACTCTATATTCTCATAGTACTATATTAAATTGCATTTCTTTAGATAATGACTATATTAAAATGCATGTTCCAAACCAATTCACCTAAAGGCCAAAGAGAAAATACACCCCTAGTTCACTGTGTTTGGACATGTGTCGTTCTCTCGATCTCACCGTCCCCCTCGATAATCCAACGATCGCCACTTCTTTATCCCTCTTCTCTCCTCATATATTGGGGCAACATCCCCCTGTTACAGCAGAGGATATGCATCCTCAACTTTGGCTGACTAATCAGACGGTGACTTCTTCTAACACTAGCACTACTAGAAAACTGACCTTTCATACCGGCACATCAGTACCGATTGGATTAGAATCAGTATTGATAGTGGCATCAGTACCGGTTCATTGGGTACAAGGCATTAGTCCCGGTTGGAGCCACAAATCGGTACTGATGCCCTCGCATTAGTCCCAGTTCTTGATACTGAAACAAATCATCAAGGCACGGGTAATTAGTCCGGTTAGTGTTATTTAACCCGCATCGATGCCTCATTTTAGGAAAGTTCAAAAGGGATGCATATTCTATCTATATCAGTACGCGATGGTGGTGGGTTGGTTAGAAGGGTGAGACTAGAGTCACGACTCACGAGGTTGTGGGTTCGAGTCCCGCTTCTGTCATACATCCTCGATATTTTTAAACATTTCCTAATACTATCAGCACTAGGTCATTATTGAGCATCAGTCCCAGATGGCTTGTACCGGTTTAAAAACCGGTACTAAAGCCAGTTTCCAATCGGTACTAAAGGTGAGTTCTCTAGTAGCATAGAAGACCACAAGAAGAAACCCGGGATGAGAGCATGTCCATTTAGGTCTTTTCTGCACCATATCTGGATCTTCCCTTTCTACCATCCGGAATTTCCCAGTGTTTGCGGTTGAGCAGAACGTATTCGCATCACTCTTTTTATTCACGTTAATCGATCGTGGCGCGTCGACCGAGTGCGAGATGTTGTGTCGAGTTATCTCGATCGGAACCCGTGGATGTTCACCTATCGAGTCGACATGGCTCCACAGTGGAATAGAATTAAGGAATCACCATGGGTCATTCTCACTTTGGCAGAGGATGCTAATTAGGACGTGTTTCACGTGCGCACGCGAGTGTCAGTCTCTGATTAGACAGGAGCGAGAATTATTAAGATAAAGATGCATGGCCACCTGAAAAATGCATGCACGCACACGACACGATCGAGCTAATCTTAAATCCTTTGTCCAATTGTCCCTCTTCCTGCCACGTGAGCCGGACGAATACGTGACGGTGAACGCACACGACGGAACGTGAGACAGAGAGGAATAATCGGTCGCTGCACCGAAAGGCCAACCAGCCAACCCGGAAGAGGATCATCTGTCTTTGGGTACAAAGGGACACCGTTCATGTGTATTTAATTATTCTATACTCTATACTAACCGTTGGATGAAATAATGCATAGCCGAGATAGATTGGTATAGCTCCCTATATAGCAATAGTGATCTTTTGCTAAAGGGGTAGGCATTCGATTTTTCCGTTTTTCAGTACGTTGAAGCTTCGGTATTTGAGATATGGGGTGCTGAAGTTTGTTGAGAAAAGTAAATATAAATACCAAATTACTAAAATAATTCAGGTAGGGAACTGTTATGGCTTGATCCAAAATCTGTTGGCAGCTGGCAGCCGGCAGCCTGGCACGGTACGTCAACGAAAATCATACGCCACCGCGCTAAAATCATTCAGGTCCGATGGAAACTCGGTGGGCTCGGCGTGGGCTACGGTAGAGGGAGGCAGGCCGGGCGGCCTGGACAGGACCACGGGCCAGGCGCGGCGCCGTGGCCTGTGGGCCTGACGCGACCCAACCCGCCGCGTCGGTCGCCCCGGCGTAAATTCAGGCTCAGCTCAAGGCCGTGGTGGCATGGCATCGTGCTGCCGTTTGCGTTGGTCGCGCTCTCCGAGCGTACGTGTCCCGGCCGTGGCTCTAGGGACGAGCAGCGGCCACGGCGCGGCCTCTGAAGTCCCAGTGGCGCAGGCGCGCTCGTGTGGTGGCCTCGGCCTCGCTGCATCGTGGCTCCACGCGGCATGGTACGTCTCGGCGCCGCCGCGCTCACGTGTCCGTCTCGCAGGCAGGCGACGCGACGGCACCGCACCAGCGAGCCGAGCATCCGTGGAGGCACTTTGCCCCTTCGTTTTCTCGCGCCCTAGTCTCTCCTCTCCGCGAGCGGCTGCTACCTGTTCCATGGGAGCATAGCATCGGTGCCGATCAGCACAAGCGCCACGCCACAAATGTATGCCGCAATTGTTGGGTTGATGAAAGACCAACTTCAAGAGCAGCAGGCACAAACTATCAGAATACTACTTTATCACACAGGTCCTGTATGAATTGTTCGATTGATGGAAGACGAACTTCAAGAGTTTCTATGTACTGTTTTGACCGGATGGTCCACTTGGTTTTAGCTCTTGTTATAAGTTTTAAAAAGCTACTTGAAGATTTTCAAGAAATAGGGTCAAGAAGTCAACGTGTTTGGTTTTTATAAATGCTTCGACTGAATGTTGATAAAAAGTTTAGAACAAGTCGTAAACCTTAATAATGGACTTTTGTTAGGCGTCTCCAAGAAACCAAAAAAATGGTTAAAAAACGGCTTTGAGAGTTTTGGGAAACGGCTTTGCCATCTCTAAAGAATAGCTTCGAAACATGTAAATGTATATAAATGTTTGCCTAATAAATACTATGTAGCCTTGAGCATATAGGTTTAACTTTTCTAGTCAAATTCATGTAAATTTGTAGCGTCAAGCTGAATAGTTACCGCTGGATCTCATTACTACGGTGCTACATGGGAACATCAATGCTGATGAGCAGAACTGCAGAAGCGCCAGTGCGCCACATATACCGCGATCATCGATATGCCCCTCATTTTCGTGGTGAAAGTAAGGCCCCGAGGTCCAAGGTTTCCAGTAGCTAACCAATCGAATTCGGATGATACAAGTGACACAGGACTATAGGAGTAAGTAACTAGTTGTTTCTCGGCTACAACTGTCGCTATTGCACAAAACCCCGCTATGTATTAAGCTTGTACAATTCAAACTTTCCTTGTCAAATTCATGTAAAATTTGTAATCCTAATCTGAGAGTTCATGTGGCTCGCATGGTGAAGCTAAATGTAACCTTTACTTTTACAGTGGCGGCACCGGTTATCAGGGCTTGCCTGCCTGCCAAGTGAATGAGATGAATGAACGGGTGATGCAGATATGGGTTGTTCTTTCTGGCTTATCTTCTTATATTATCTACTTATCTTTGAGTTTTGAATCAAAAAGTTAAAAGTTTTGACTTTTGTAGTACTTTTTTTGTCTCCAAAGTGCTTTCCAAAGTTCTTAGAAACAAGTTAGAACAAAGTGCACTGAACTTTTCAAACTACCTCGAAAAGCTCTCGAAGTTTAACTTATAAATAAATAAGAGGATAAGACAAGCTGAAGAGAACAAGCTGAACTTCGAAAGTTTATCGAGTTAGTTTAGAAAGTCCGATGTGCTTTTTTTACTTGTTTCTAAGAGTTTTAGGACACACTTTCTAGACAAACAAATAACATATTATAAAAACCAAAGCGTTTGACTTTTTGATTAAAAGATAAGTAGATAAGATGAAAAGATAAGTTGAAGAAAACAACCTGACTGTTCTCTTTAGCTTATCCTATTTCTTTATCTTTTTATTTGTTTATAAGTTGAATTTTAAAAGCTTCTCAGGATAGTTTGGAAAGTTCGATGTGTTTCTTTTGACTTATTTTTAAGAGCTTTGGAACGCTTCTTTCGAAAAAAGAATAAACAGTAAAATAAAAGCGTTTGACTTTTCAATTTGAATATAAATAGATAAAATAGAAAGAGAAGGCTGAAGAGGACAATGCTAGGCAAGTCTCTTGCCCTTTAAAAGCGGAGGTGGCACTGTGGCAGGCAGGAGAGGAAAGTGGACTGTGCCCCCAAGATCCCCTCTCTCTCCTCTTCACTCTCTCTCTCTGTCCAGAGCTGACTTTTGCTTCTTACTCCTACTACTACTCCTCTTTCTCTGTCTCCCGGTCTCCCCAGCCTCATGTTCACCTTCCTGTAGCTTCCATCCCTCCCGGTTCTCCCCCTTAATCCCCGACGCGCCCTCCCCAATTCGACCCGGGCGCGCTCCCGTCCGCTTAAAAATCCGATTTTGGGGAGGTCGCTGCCCCCAGATCGGGGAGGGATCCCCATTTCGTCTGCCGCGGCGGCCCCGCATCCCGTTTCTTGGTCCTGCCGGCCGGCGCGCGGATGAGCTGCTTCCTGTGCTTCGGATCGGCCCAGGAGGGGGAGGCCAAGAAGCCTGGCGCCGACGCCAAGGATGCGCGCAAGGACGGCTCGGCGGATCGCGGGGTGTCCAGGGCCGGATCAGGTGCGAGGGGAAAACAACCTGGATCTTGCAAACTGTTTCTCGCTTTGCTGTGGCTGTGAGATGTTTTAGGGGTGCTTGCCGTGGTGTAGCATTATTTTTGTTGCTTTTCTCGTGCTCGCTGTGTGCGAATCATGGTTTCGATGGCTAAAATTAGACGAATGTGCAGAGATGCAGCCTTTCCAGTAAGATTGGTAGCTGTGGGTCAGTGGAGGCATGACTTGTAATGGATTTAGTGAGGATGACATGGGAATGCATGCCAGCGGCACTGTGATTTCTGGGTAGGATTGTTACCTGTGGTTAGGGAAATCTGTATCGTCATGGTGATTTTGTGCGCTCCTTGTATAAGTAATCCTAGTCTAGTATACCCGTATGGGCTTGCCGAGAGTGTTCTGAAAGCTGCGTTAGGATGGGTAGTATAATTTTTTTTTGGTTTTGTGAGTGCTAGAACTCACGGAACAAGTAATAATCTTGCTATGATGATCCCAGTAAATGGGTATAAACTAGAAAATGGCGGATGCCTTGTTAGTAGTCCTTGAGCTCAACAAGATAGAAGAGGGTACAGACACATACTGTCATTTCAATCATTTTTTGCATATCGGTGATATGTTTGGGCCAATGTATTTCTCTGGTTAGGCAGTTGTCTCATCTTGATGATATACAAAATGCCTGCAAGGACTTTGGCGTTTGACACTACAAAATGTAGGATGGGTTATGGTAGCCTAGTACAGTTTACAAAAGATTAATGTAGGGTTTATTACTATTATTTTCATGAAACTGGTGATGGAGGGATTATAGTAGATACTTACCCAGTCCCCATCATTGTTATAATGCTTTGAGTATTACTTCATGAAACTGATTGATGAAGTTTACTCAACAGTTCATTTCAAACAAGTTGAGTATTGCTTCCAAAGTGAATTCTGCTGAGCCTGCTGCTTACCCTAGCTCTTCACTGGTACCTAGGGAGAATAATAGGATTAAAAAACTTCGATGACTAGTGATCATAAGTAATTTTTTCCTTGCAGAGTAAAAGAACTTCTAGAATAGAAAGCGTGCAGAATAAAAGAGCCTCTAGGATAGAAAGCGTCCTTAATGTTGTATGGCTGACCTTTTTTCATAGTTCTACTTGAAGAATGTTAGCGCTCTAAGAGTATTGCACCTTTTTTAATGTTGAATTATTCAGTTTAATACTTTAGTTGATTGCTAACTATTGCACCTTCATTTTCTTCTTAGATAAATCGAGATCACATGGTGTATTGGACTCTAAGAAGGATGTAGCCATCCATAGGGAGGGGAACAGCCAAAATATTGCAGCACAGACTTTTACCTTCCGTGAGCTTGCTGCTGCCACTAAGAACTTCAGGCAAGATTGCCTATTGGGTGAGGGAGGTTTTGGCCGTGTATACAAAGGACGCCTGGAGAATGGACAGGTTGGTCTTTATGAAACAATCTTGATGAATTGAGATTTTACTAAATACTCTCTATTTTTAGTTCTCGAGTGATCTAGTTGAACATACAGTAAAATGTTGGTCCGGTTTCTTTCGCTTTTTTAATACACACTTGCATTAATCCTGGACACTAACATAATAATCATACTTCCCAGGCTGTTGCTGTGAAGCAACTTGATCGTAATGGTCTCCAAGGAAATAGAGAATTTCTGGTTGAGGTCCTCATGCTCAGTCTTTTGCATCACACTAACCTGGTCAGTCTAATCGGCTACTGTGCTGATGGTGATCAACGCCTTCTTGTTTATGAGTTCATGCCATTGGGATCACTAGAAGATCATTTGCATGGTTTGTTTATCTTCTCTTTACCATCTAATCTTTCAAAATTCCATGAGTCCTTGTAGCAATGTACAGAAAGTATTCTAGTATTATATAGTAATGCACTTCTTATCATGCATGTTAAACGCATGCTGTTTTATTTAAAGTTCAATGTGCAGCTGCAAACGAAGATAAAAGTACTCTGTTTTTTTCTCTCCCTGATAGATTTGCCACCTGATAAGGAACCTCTTGACTGGAATACACGGATGAAGATAGCTGCAGGTGCAGCTAAGGGCTTAGAATACCTTCATGACAAGGCGAGCCCTCCTGTTATTTACCGGGATTTCAAGTCATCAAACATTCTTCTCGGTGAAGGATTTCACCCGAAGCTATCTGACTTTGGCCTTGCAAAACTTGGTCCGGTTGGTGATAAAACTCATGTCTCAACACGTGTGATGGGAACTTATGGCTACTGTGCTCCAGAATATGCAATGACTGGGCAGCTCACAGTGAAATCTGATGTCTATAGCTTTGGTGTTGTGTTCCTTGAACTCATTACAGGGCGCAAAGCAATTGACAACACGAAGCCCCAAGGGGAGCAAAACCTAGTGGCATGGGTATGCTTTTGTGCTATACTTATTTTGGTTGACATACTTAATTTCTGCATATGCATCTTTTTCTTTAAAAAATGCATATAGCTCATTGTTTTATTTTAGTATTTTTAGTGAAATTTCACCGTGATAATCAAGCTAAGCGTTCAAGCTTGTTCTGTTGTCCCTTAGTAATAGTAAATCAATCAATAATTGGGTTTATGATAACTCATCAACAATTTGATCATGAAGGCTGTTCTTAACTCTTATCAAATGTGCCTCATCCTTCATCTTTGCCATGAAAAATTGTTGTTTACATTCTGTCACCACCTTGGTAATTTTACTGACTGTTGCAAACATTTCTAGCAAATGTGAAATTTTCAGGATGTTTTAGCTTGTCTATCCCATTCAGTTTACAAATGAAAATTTCTTTTCTATTACTCTCCTAAAATTGCTATCTGGAACCAGTACCGCTGCAATGCTAACAATAACGGATCTTTGTGGACATTTTAATTTTGGATAATCAATACAACTCATCTTTTCTGCAGGCTCGGCCACTGTTCAAGGACCGTAGGAAATTTCCTAAAATGGCTGACCCAATGCTTCAAGGTCGCTTCCCTATGAGGGGTCTGTATCAGGCTTTAGCTGTTGCAGCCATGTGTTTGCAAGAGCAATCTGCCACTCGCCCCCATATAGGAGATGTTGTCACTGCCCTCTCATATCTAGCATCCCAGACATATGATCCAAATGCCCCAATTCAGCATAGTCGGAGCAATTCATCAACCCCTAGGGCTAGAAATATTGGTGCATGGAACGATGATCAATGCAGCGTGCGCTCACCAAACAATCATTCTCCGGACTTAAGGAGGAGGGAACCTGCCAGGTCATCAAAGTACGGAGCAGAGGTTAGCAGGACTAATTCTACTGGTGATTCTGGTCGGAGATCTGGATTTGATGACCTGGACATAACAGGGTCTCAAATGGGCAGTCCAGCTCAAACAGGAAGAAAAAGAGAAACATCACGGACTGCTGACAGGCAGCGTGCTATTGCAGAGGCGAAAATGTGGGGGGAGAATTCAAGAGAGCGAAAGCAATCAAACGGTCATGGTAGCTTCGATAGTACAAATGAGTAAAACGGATAGTTTTCATTTCAGGCATCACTTGCTCTAGCGAAGGGATGAGTTTTTGCTCGTCAGCACCAATGGGTCCGATCCAGGAACATGGCATTGGTTCCACCTCGGTTCTATTGTCTGTGAATAAGGATTTTCCTCCTCTGGCCATCAGCACCGCCTCATGGTTTATCTGTATGTCATTGCCATTGGCATGCCTTCTCCTGGCGTCCATTCCTTGTGAATGTGATTGTTTTATGTATCTTTAGATCTCGGGAGCCGATAAGCTTCAGCTGGAAATGTAGGAAAGCGAAGAGAGGAGCACGCAGTGCTGCAGTCACATCTGATGAGTATGGTTAGCTGCACCAATGTTCTGAACGTATAACTGTTTCAGGTTTGGCTACCTGGAGCTGTTGGAATTTCCTCTGATGAGACCTCAGGTTTGGAGATAGGACAGATTACGTGTGTTTCGTACAGCTACTATTTCTTTTTGTGTTGAGTTGCCAGAGCAGTTATTTATTTGTATTAGTTCTACTGTACTTCTCCCTGTATCGTAGCGTGAACGTGGTTCAGCACGGAGCAAGAGGTGTATCTGTATCAAGCTATTTCAGAGCCCATATGCTGTTTTTTCCCACTGTGTTTTGGATTTGGAGAGCATGTTGTACATGTCTATTTTGCAATGTTCATCAGCCATGCACGCATCCTGACAGTTTGTTTTTTCACCAAATGTTGAGATACCTTTGAACTAAACAATACTTCACACTAACAAATCACATTTACAGCAGGTATATCCCAACCCAGCATGTTCTTTCTATTACCCCTATCTGGATGCATGCGCGAAGAACAGCTAAACGGTGAGCACCACATAGAGAGAGAGGGGACAGTTGCGTGAGATACTAACGAATGCTATATACACATCATACAATGGTTCACTGGGCGCTGTGTTTTAGCTCGTTCGACAAACCAGGGTGCTTCGACAAGACGATGTTACCATTGATGTCCATCTCATACCGCAATGTGCTGTAGTCCATGACGATTCTGCATGTGCTCCATGCTTCTGCGTGCATGCTGACGCCGAGGTAGTATACGTGGTCTCGCGCGCTGTTCCCACTCACAGACCTGAAAACGAAATGAAACGTTGTCACGTAATCAACAGCGGATATCATGCGGTGTGGTTCAATGCATCTTCTTGTGTTTGTGCATCTGGGAGTATGGGAGGGAGGGACCTGCTGCAAGCTGGGTCTTCACCAGAATCATCGCAGATCTGCTCTACCGTGTATATCAGGCTTCCCATTCCAACATTATGAACCCATACCTGAAGAAAAGAGAAATACGACGTTTATGCATTGGAAACTGATGGAAAATGCATAAATGCACGTTCTTTGTTACTAGATTTCATTAGAGAATGAAAACCTCTAAACTGTATGCGAGACTAAATGTATTGTGTCAGGCCTTTCAGATAGCATATTAAACAGTAGTAGTAGCTGACAGCATAAGTAGATACAGTAAGCGAAATACAGAGTGGAGCATACCTCTCTTGGGAAGTGATGGTAGGTCTTCCGTGGGAAGAACGAGAAGTATGGCGGCAGGTGAGGGACGATATCATGCGCGTGAGTAACTCGAATTGCATGAGGCAAGTATTTCTTGAAATAAGAAGCGAAAGCCACATTGCCAATCCGAGGTTGCCCAAATGTCATAAGGTTCACACCATCTAACCCATAGTTCACCTAAAAACAAAAAGCATTTCTGTTTAGCTGAGGAAGCTAAACTGGCAGGAGGGAAAGACATGGTAAATTACTAAGTGCTCACACGAGAAGAAGGTTCAATAAACTAAAAATACGCACTAGGTTGGTGAAGGGAAGATGAAAGAAGATAGTTCCCAGATGAAAAGCGACAAGTTGGTGATTAGTGATTACTAGTTACTGCACATTAGTCACAGATAGATTGTCTTGGCCTTTTTTAGAACAATTGCTTGGCCATTTAACCAGAATGTAGATTATGTATTAAAAATATTTTATCAGAACTGATGGCAGAACGAGCATTAAAACTCCAACAAAAGAAAATTACTTTGCTGTTTTCTGTGAAGACAGACACCCTGTGACAGCAGTTGTCATAGCAGTGACAAACATAAGGTCCATAAAACTTATAGTGCAAAAAACTTAGCAGATAGATGCATGTAGAACACTTTTCTAAACAATAGATAGTAATGGAGGTTCAAATCGAATGCACTTCAGATTCAGACAAAGTACAGTACTCACAACAAGATCAAGTGCACAAAATGAAGCCATAGCTCCACCCATTGAATGCCCTGTGATCATGATCGGAATATCTCCATACAATTTCCGTGTCTTTTGAATTCCATTGACAACTCCATCACGTAATGTTGTGTTATGATAAGCAGAATAAAATCCTCGGTGCACCTATAAATTAACCAAGGGGAGAACTACTATGAATTGGGTTTTGCCACAATAGCATTTTAATTACAATGCTTTAGTTATGCTCACCATTGCTTCAGGCGTGCCAGGATAGTCAAGATCAAGTTGTTTCCATAACAAGTCCTCTATCCAATTCTGGATGCTGAGAAATTGGAGGATCAGGGCAGTTGACGGGTTAATAAAGGATTTTGACAGTTTGACACCCTTGGCAGGTTTGCATTTTATGAGCATCACGTTTTATACAGAGAAAATTTTTTAAACTAAAGGTCAAGTATTTAGAAATACTAAGTACACGAAACTGAAATCGAGATACATAATAGACCTATATACTATAGGTGATAAGACATTCAGAACAAAACTTAAAAGCATAGCAAGCAACATGAGATATATGTTACCTGTTCTCTTGAGTTCCTCTAAACACAACAACTACAGCATTGATATCACTAGCAAAACCAACATACGCCTGCTTGTTCATCAAAACATGTTCAGCTTAAAGATACAAAAGACATGCAGATAAAGATACTATGAACACAAGTAGGGAAGAACCTGCAAGCAATTCTCCACATTCACAATGAGCTCTATCATTTCAAACCCCTGGGTCATCCAACAAGTTTACTTCATCATCCATACCAATTTTATATAAAATTGGTTAAACATTTAACATAAATCATGCCACAATAAACAGAAAACATATTAATAGCTTGAAGGTTTACCTTGATCAGGTCACCACATCTAGCACATGTCCAAGTAAACAATTGTGTCAAATCAGCAGTATAGATCTGCAAGGTATAAACAAGTTTTACCTCTAAAATACTGAAAAGGAAAGACAGAAACTTAACTAGCAATTCCTATTTTGGTAGGACTTTGCCAAAATACCAGAGAGAGTTTTACAACAATTAATCTGCGCTGAAAGATGGTCGTTCAGGAATAACTAAGACAAATAAAAGGTGAATGGACTTACAGCAGAAGCATATTCCACAAGTGTCTTCGCAAGAGTTGAGTTATAGATGGTAGTGGAGGGCTGATGTTTAATCATATGTTCTACGGTAAAAAAAAGTAAAGCATCTCAAGAGCAGCACTGAACTTACTGGATACATGAAGAAAATACACAAACTAGTGAAGTAAAAAAGAAAAAAAAATGTGACATGAAAAGATGGAACACACATATTCAACAGTAGAACTTTTGAGATCAAAATTGAAGAGGGCATGTGTAATAGCTTTGAAGCGAAACTGCACGCAAGAACTCCTGTAGTTCTTTGTAACAGCCTTTTGTTTTTGTCACAAGCAAATTTAAATTAAATGTTACTTAGTAAGGTAAGCTGAATCTGACCAGGCTACACCATACCAACTAGACACAGTTCCAACCAGGCATTTCAAACCTGAGTTGCAAGAACAACCTAATTCTGTACTACAAGGATGCAATAATGTAAAAAGGGATCCCATATAAAAACGCGATCAAAATTTGATGATAAGCATGGCACCAGAGAGCGAGATAAGTACCAACGGGTGGAAAATTGTTGTACTAAAGTATATATGTTTCTTTGCTACCATGATCATTTTTCCCCAATTCATCCCATTATTTCTGAAAATTTTGGTCAACGATGTACTAAGTTGCAGTTTTTTTTTTTCCCGTATACTCCCATTTAGAAGCAGATTAAACCAATTAAGCACAGCAAACAGCTCTAAATACAAGCAGGAACAACTCCATGTAACATCTTGCAGCCAAGAAACAAAAGGAGGGTAATCATTTACCTCTCCCGGAGCAAAGCACGATCAAGCACACCAAAAGAGCCGCCTTTAGCAACCCGCGGCGCTCCATGCCCTGCAACAAGAATTCTTTTGGCTAATCTTGGCAGAGCTCACAACGAATTCCCTCACTGAGGCAGCTAGTCTTTGTCAAATTTGGAGGAAATAACCGCGGAATCGCCTTACCGGAGGCCCAAATCAGGCGAATCCACACCCAAATTCCGCCGCGCGCGCGATCGAGGAACCAATGAGCTGGGGAAACTGGAGGAATCTTGCGCGGGATTTTATTATCGTACTAGCACAAATAAGCTATAGCAGCTCGAGTCCTCGAGGCAAAGAGCAACGGGTCAAGCAAGATTCAAGAAAGGGCGGAGCAAAAATAAATTAAACCAGTAGGAGATAATAAATTAGGATTAAATTAAGAGGACGAAGCGAGAACACGAAACGGCGATTAGCGCAGATCATTTATAGGCCGGAGTTTGCCAACGAAATGACGTGCTTACCCCCTGAGTCTTATCAGGTTATGATTATGACTGCGGTTTCGGGTTGGATCAGAAAGGAAGCGGGTCGACGTCTGACCGGGTTGGGCTTGGGCCATGCATGCAGTAGGCCCCCGTTAAATCAACAGCATTGCATCGCTCTCTAAAAATTGTCCTTTGTTTTCTAAAAAGATAACGGAAACGCTACTGTTAGAAACGTCCGGTGACTCGGACACGGCCCAAAAAAACCAGTGCTGCCCAAAAAATAAGCACGATGCGCGCTCGGAAAATCGGGAAGCTTCGGCGCTGCGCGTGAGCAAGGAAGCACGTGGGTGGGTCTCGCGTCGCGTCGACCTTTTTCCTCCGACGCATGAGCGAGGAGGCACGGGAAGCTTCGGCGATTTCTCTCTTTCCTCTTGCGTTACTTCCTCACACTCAGTGGCGGAGGACGAACTAAAAATTTGATATGGCAAACTTTATAGTATATATAGTAATAGTAGAACACAAAGTGAAAGTAACCCAAATGCTAATATAAGTATATATCATTTCATAGAATGAAAATCATCATGTAAAGCATAATAGATAAGAAAGAAGATAAAATGTGTACCAGTAAAGTATTAATTGCGTCTAGGAGACCTTGGCAACTGTATTTAGCGAGTTTTCATCTTTTGAAAATGCTTCTTAATTTCACCAAGATGAAGTCCTTTGAATATGTCTCTCTCGATGTAACACACCATTAAGTCATTAAACCAATCATCGGATATCTTATTACGCAAATCAGTTTTGATAATCTTCATAACTGAGAAGACTCTTTCAACTGATGCTGTAGCCACTGGTAGGAGTAATGCCAACTCGATAAGACGATAAATCAATGGAAATACAATATGCCTTTCAAGCTCAACCATCTTTGCCGCTAGACTTGCAAGATCATGGCAAACAATGAAATCATCAAGTCTTCGCACATGATGAATGAAGAGATCAAGTTGATCATTTATAACCGCACGATCAGCAAAGGGGAAATCCTTATCATAGATTTCAGTAAGTCTTGCAAGCTTATCAATATTGAACTTGGAGAACTTATCTCTTGGGTCAAGACAGGAAAAGCATGTAAGCAACTCTGAAGATACCTCATTAAAGCAATGATCAAACTCTGTGGTAATAGCATCTATAGCAGCATAGAAGATATCAACACGAAAATGGTGGTCCTGAGTAATGATATTTCTCCCTCCTTTTCTTGATCGACCCCATCTTGGAACTGGCTCATCCATATTTGGCAATGGTATATCATTTACAATGCAAAATTCTTTGGCTTCTTCAAATAATGGTTCTTAACCATGATTCCTCATGTTGCTCAAGCGTGCTTTCACATCAACAAGCAATGACATAGCCTGAACAACATTTTGATTCTTTCTTTGCAAGACTAGAGATAGCTCATTGGTAATTTGAAGAATTTTCAACATCATCTTCATGATGAACACAAAGCTAAAAGACTCCATTGTATGCACCAAACCTCCTGCGGCACATGGATTACGTCCATTTGCTTGTACAATTTCTAGCACTTGTACTACTGAATCCCACATTGATTCAATGCGAAGTAAAGTTTTGTAATGAGAGCCCCATCTAGTATCTCCAGGTCTAGACAATGAAGTTTCTTGATGTTGCCCTCTCCCTAAATAAATTTCACCCCTCTCCAACTTACCCAAAATGTTTTGGCGATACTTGTCAAGCAATACATCTTTCCTCTTGCAAGATGCACTAGTAGTGTTCACAATCAATGCCACATACTCGAAGAAATCCTCAATAGATGAACAACTTCTTGACACTGAAACAACTACTAACTGCAATTGATGAGCAAAACAATGAACATAGAAAGCATATGGATTGTCATCACGAATCAATTTTTGAAGGCCATTAAATTCTTCTCTCATATTAGAAGCTCCATCATACCCCTGTCCTCGAAGTCTAGCAATAGGCAAACCATGTGCACCTAGCATCTCAACCAATGCTACTTTCAATGCTTCTGATGATGTTTCTTTGACATGTTTGATGCCTAAAAACCTTTCAATAACTTTACCTTTATTATTCACAAATCTGAAACATAAATGGTATATTAGTTAGATATACGTCTAACAAAACATAACCACAACCACTAAGTGAAAGAAAAGAAAGATCACACACTTACCTCACAACCACAGCCATTTGTTCTTTGATTGATATATCACGAGATTCATCAATAAGAACGGAGAAAAGACTATTTCCAATCTCTTGCTTTATTATTTTGGTGACCTCCCCCGCATAACATTTTGCAATTTCCTTTTGAATTGTTGGAGAAGTCATGCGGGCATTTTTGGGACATAGCTCATCAAATGCAAGCTTCACTTTCGCATTCCTTTGTTTATACCAATCAAGCAACTCTAGAAAATTACCCTTGTTCAACGAAGAAGAAGATTCATCGTGCCCATGAAATGGCTCACCTTGCAATAGGAGATAACTTGCAATACCTAAAGATGCTTCCAAACGAGTTTCATACTTGATAAGTGACTCCTTGCTATAAGTTGTAACCTTATGCTTCACACTTGTCCTTTGATTTTTATAATCTTCATATGCTGTCCTTGATCGATTGTGAACACTATTGGCACCACCAACATGAAGCGGAAGTAATTTATATGCATTCTTCCAAGTGCTAAACCCACTTTTTGTAAAGGTATCATGACCAAATTTTTCATCAAAAGGACCATGTTTAAAAAAAAAGCAATAAAAACAATAAGCTGCATCCTTCTCTACACTATATTCCAACCAATCATATGTTTTGTACCAAGCTTCACGGAAAGACCTTCCATTGGAATCACGAGGATAATTATGACCAATTAGTTGGGTCGGACCATTCGCCATATAAGCCCTTCTAACATCATCTCTAATGTTTGGATGCAAGCTATCAATTAGAATGCGAAGTCCTGGATCAATGACAACGTGATCCATACTGAACTGCATAATACCTATATCTTCAACCATTGTTGCTTGTACATGCCCATCTCCTACTTCAGTCTCGACACGGACATCCTCTTGGACATCTTCTCCTTGTCCCTCCTCTGTACCGTGATTGTTTCCAATCACACAAGTAGCTTGAGTCGAGTTTGATCCGCTAGACACCTTGCTAAAATATTTTGTTAAATCTGCATGTGATGACAACTTATTAAATTTTACATCTAGATGAGATAACATATAAAATTAATAATTTTAATTAAGTTACCTTTTATTTTAGGCTTCCCCTTGTCTTTTCCCTTTTGAGGTAGCATTTTGGTGCCGAACTGCTGGATCAAAGAACAAATTTAGTGATTTGGGGCTAATCCTTTATCCTTGTCTTTCTACTTTTAAGGTAGCAAATACATATACCATAAATTTTATTTCTAGCTGCTGATGGCCTAATGGGCTAATAATCTCTAAGCCTATGAGATTATAGCATACTTATAATTTTACAAGTCAGAACTCACAAGCAAGAATTGAATTGGGCATTTGCCATTTGGGCAACTGACCTGGCTGGCTGTGGGACTCTGGAGACTGGAGTCCGGCACTCCGGCGGGTCCATGGCCACTGCCCACTGGCCAACAACACCGGCAGGCCAAGACGCCGGCCACGACGCCCAGAGGTCGTAGCCTCGACGGCCAGACACGTGACACGGCATGCTGTGTGCATGACAACGTAAGAAGTCGGCAGAAGGCGCCCGCTTCTAGCATGTAATTCGCGGAGTCGGTGAATATTTGATCAAGATTCAAGAAACCGAACCGTTGTAGCACTGACTCAGCGCGGCAGCGATCTTTCCCGTCTTGCCGACGTTGCCGTGCGGCCCATGCGCTATGTATTCCGTATTTCCGTCCGTATTTCCGACGTTGCTGTGCGGCTCTGTAAGCTGGGCCTTGACGCGGTGACGCCTTGTCCCTTGTGGGCTGTGGCCTGCTGCCTGGGAGCCTAATGGGCCTTGCGGAATGCGGACTGCAGTCTGGTCGCTGGCTGTGAGCCTGTGACTCGTCGGCTCGTCGCATCGGTGCCGCTATGCCGGCCGGAAGGCCCGGAAGCTCCTGGCCACCGTCAACTCGATCGGCCCGCGCCTTCGTCGACTTCCGCCGCACACAGCACAAGGAGTGCCTCAACCTCCTGCGCTAGGCGCAGCTCGTCCTCTCACTCCTCGAGGAGCTTCGCAACTCCGTGCCCCGCCTCGCCCTGCTCGGCCAGGCGTTCGCCACCGCGCGCCGCCTCCTTCGCTCCTGCCACAACGGCAGCAAGATCTTCTTGGTGGTTTCTCCTCCTTCTCTCAAACTGTGTTGCTGCTCTCCATCTCCTCCTCTCTCCCTCTCAACCCTCTACTCCCATCCATTTTTTGGTCCTTACTAGTTGTGCAAGATAATGTGAGCTTGGCGATCTTTTTGGTGGCCAGATCCGACGAGCACAGCCTGGGGCTTGCTGGATCTGGATAAGAAGAAGGTTAGGGGAGGTGGATCCCCATTTTTCGTCATGAAATTTGAGCAATGTACGTGTGAAACTTGGGGTTTGCCTGCTGAAACTTACTTTTATTCTCGTGAAACTTTTTGGTTCCTAACGTTTCACTGGTTCTTTCGTCAAGTTTCATCAGTGGTTTCCCCAAGTTTCATCAGTACATTTGTCAAGTTTTATCAGTTGTTTCCCCAAATTTTAGCGAAAATTATCTAAGTTTCACCAGGGTTCGCTATGTTTCTATCTATATATTGTCAAGTTTCATTAATGGTTTTCCAAGTTTAATCCGTAGTTTAGCCAGGTTTTATTGGCACTCTCAAGTTTCATTGGTATTTCTTCAAGTTTCATCAGTAGTTTTTAAATTTCATCAGCTATTTTCGCAAGTTTTATCATTCAAGCGCAACTGTTCATATGTATATTGCCAAGTTTTATCAGTATATTTTTTAAGTTTTCATGTTGACGTCAGCCATCCGATGGATCGGACGTCCGATTCCTGGCGTCCGCCAAAAGATAATTGTGCTTTGCAGTAGAATGTACCGCTCATCCGTATCCGTACAAATAGAAGTTTTCTTTTGTTTTTCACATCTTTCCGCGATACAAATTTAACTCTTTAATCACTAATTGATACTGTAATTCATTTCTAAATCTAATAAAAGTGTAATACTATTAAAGTATTTTTATGTCAATCTACATATATTTTTAAAAATTTTATTTTTTGTATATCCAGTCCCGGTATTTTGAAAAGCCGGACTTTAATTCCACATGTACTACAATTACTCTCTCCATATCACAAAAACTTGGCATTTGAGATACATGCAAATCAAAGTTTTAAAATTTCATCTATGAAATTTTTTGAACTATTTAAATTGAGCAATTGAAAATCATACATATAATTCGTCTTGAAAAGCTGTTTCATTCTATCATAATTTTACTAGATTTTATAAATATATTACAATAGTAATTAGTGGTCAAATTTATATTTCGAAAACCGCGTTGATGTCCAAAACGGAAACTTTTATGACATGAAGGGAGTATATGTACACGTGGAGAGCCACGTGGAAAATCTGGCTTTTTAAAATGATACCCGTAGCTTCAAGAGTTTGACTGCAGGTATCCTATATCGACATGTATTTATGGTAAACTTTCATGCAAGTGCTGTATGAACATGTAACGCCTACCAAGATTACTGTTACTGTCCACAAAGCATTTTGTCACATGTTGATTAATTCTGCTCGATAGATACTACCCGTTTGTAATTACTCCCTCCGTTTCACAATGGTTATAGTTCTAGCATTCAAAATTTTTATTAAAATGGTTGTAGTTCTCACATTCCAATACAACTTTAGAGCCAATATGACATTTGTACCCTTCATCAATGCAACCAACTATTTAGTTAATCTGTTCAACTACCCTTAATTAAATGAGGGTAGACAAGTCATTTTTCACGTCTTCTTATTTTGTGTGTTTTTAGATAGAATTACAACCATTGTGAAACGGAGGGAGTAGTTACTAGGAATACTAGCTCTGGAATGTAAAGCGTATTCAAGAGCTTTTATGTCCAGATGCTTAGGCAGCTGATTGGAGAGTTGAGCTTTGGAGTTACCAATTTTGAGAGATGGCATTAACAGGGCATGGATTAGTTAATAATTATTGGGCTGTTTCACCAAACTGATTCTGTCTTTGCTGCCGGTGACATGGCAACTAGAGCTTTATACGGGGTATCAATCAGTTTGTTGAGTTGGTTATGCATGAATTCGACGTAACTTCTTCATGCGGCAATAACGACAGATAAAAAAAAAAATCGATCATATGACGTGGAAGAACTCGCTCTCTTACATGTCATCGGTTTTATCCTGATAAACACTAAACCGCTCTAATTTCAGATTCAAACGTAAAATAAGGAAAACAAATGTTAAAGATTTTGCTCGAAATTTTGATGGTTTTTCGATGATTCTGCCAGTTTTTGGGTAAAATCCTAGCGAAATTTCGTTTTTAAACAAAACGTCCCCGTCGTTCTTAATTTTTCATGGAATTTTTGAAAATTTGAATTTCGCTAGGAAGCAGGTACAGGGAGCTAAACGGAAATTTTGAACCCTTGCTCGTGCTTGCATTTGAAGAGTAAAGTTGTGTCTTAGTGGTTCATTCCTAGTTGTCTTGGACAAGGAGAGCTATATACACGTAAGAACATCACAGCAGTGTCTCTGAGACTGTCATTAGTACTCTCCTTTTAGAAGCAGCTTCTAAGGGCCAGTTTGGCAACAAAGTTTACAACTCTGTTTTGTAATACATTGAGTTTAGTTGTGTATGCATATAAAATCATAGTTTCAAGTAACTCTGTTTTTCTTGTAACTACAACATGTTTTTTTGTATAGTTTTATGAAAGCAAAACTTTGACCAAAGACAAAAAAGAAGTGAAATCAATAGCTAACCATAATCAAAGTTAGAAAAACTTTGGTGTGGAGTGGAGTAACAAAAACTCCAAAAAAACCATGGTTTCGACCACAACAAAGTTATGAAACTAAACCTAAATTTTGTATCCAAACACCTCACAATTTTCTAAATCATGTTATTTTTAGAAATTATAGTTTTGCCTCGAAACTATGAACAAACTATGCTACTAAATAGGCCCTAAGGCTCCAACTATATGTGGTGCTTAAAAAATTGCCTCAAAGTATAGCATCCATTAGATAGCTAATAATAACTAGTAGGCCCAATGGGTCCAAGTCTAGAGGCAATATTGCCTCTAACTATTGTGAAAGGAACCTACTCCCTCTAATTTTCGAAAACATGACGTTTGAGACATGTCTTAAGTCAAAGTTTCAAGACTTTATCTATGAAAATATTTTGAACTATTTGGATTGGACACATGAAGACCATATATTTAGATTCATCTCGAAAAGCACTTCTATAATATCATAATTTTTCAGATTTTATTAATAAATTTCAATGGTAATTAGTAGTCAAAGTTACATTTTGAAGACCGTGTCAATATCCAAAACGTCAAGTTTTTAGAAACAGGAGAGAGTATAAGTCTTAGTAACTAGACATGGGTCCCACGGTCCCACAATGCAACCTCTAAGACTGTCTCTAAGCAGGAGAGAGTGGCTACACGGTACTGCCTCTAAGATAGAGGCCGCCTCCAAACTTAGAGGCAACCCTAAGCATTTCTTCCATGCAAACCCTACATGTAAGTTAAAGTAGATGAAAATTTTATTTTTATTAATCATAGTGGTGAGTCCTATCTTAGAGGTGTTATGCTGACAAAAAATAACTTACTAAAAGGGGTTGGCAAGGGAGTTATAAATGTTGTTTTTGTGACCATAAGAAGACCGATCAACATTTTTTTATTGTCATTTTACTAGAGCTATTTGGAGAATTGTTCTTGTCACTCTAGGTTTACATCGTCCTCATAGTCTCGTTTATATGAGAGGAGATTGGCTTTCTAGTTTTGGTCTCCGTATCAGATCACAAATTCTTATGGGCACAATAACTTTATTTTGGTCTATTTAGTTTTGCTGAAATGATATTGTATTCGATAAAAATAAGAATGTTTCTATTGCTCAGGGTATTTTTAGGGGAGCTCATTGGGTACGGTAACGAACATTGCTTCAAAAAGAGAAGGATGGTAGAGTGGGGATTCGAGCTACGTGCCATCAGTTAGAAGTGATGGTCATAGAGTTTACTTTCTGTTTAGTCCTGTGCTTTATATTTGTAAGGTTTCTGTACATCTCGAATCTTAAGGTCGAAATTATATTTCATTATCTCAAAAATCTTAGAGGCTATACCTATCTCTAATTAAGCAGTGCAACCTGGGGTGCCACCTGAGTGTGGATGCTCTAGCTATTGTTGATGCTCTAGGTAATTACTTTGCTTGGACGGAGCGGAGCAGCTCGATCAGCTAGCTCTTGCGGCGGAAGCCACCGGGAATCTGAGCCTGAGGAGGCTGATTGCTGACACGAAAGGGAAGCGCGAGAGAAAATTCTTCTACTCATGGCGTGCCGGTAACAGAAAAGAGCCAACTTGGGACGATCGCGTTGGCGAGGATGAGGAGTAGTTGGTATCGCCATTAACCAGGGTGAGCTAGGTGAGGTCGATCGACACACGAAAACATGTCTTGTTACTGTCAGTCTATCTAATGCTAGCTCTGACATCTGAACGGATTGTTTTTTCCATGCATGAGGCGAGAGCTGAGACGGCTCCCGCTGTTTGAGATGCGGATAGCTAAGCGATGTTGGACGTCGCTGATCGCGTCAGGCTGATCGGATCATGATGTCTGTAATGCTGAGTATAGTTGCAGGTTACAGCGATAGCATTGCCTGATGCGAAAGCGGCTTGGCTGATGAGGCCAAAGTCAGCGTGGTTATGCAGACGATGCCGAGCTGCGAGCGAGCGGGCTAATTTTCTAATTGCTGCTTGTACGTAACACAAAGCTTGAAATTTACATTAGTAAATAAGGATTGCGTATAATGCTAGTACTACATGAGGAGGTCTTTGTTGCATTTCATCCTTATCTCTGCCCACCAGCCCTCCCGCTTCATTAACGACGTCGGCAAAACCCATCCACTGTCCTCAGTCGATCTTGCAACTTAGGTGTTGCCATGACATCTGTTGATACTGCAACTGAAGCGTCGTCACAACCTCCCTCTAACCAGGGACGGAGCCAGAAAATTTTATCCGGGGAAACAAAAAAGAATCATCATTTTATCGAGGGAGCCAAATAGAACATTTTTAATATTTTAACTTGCAAATATATATATATTTGTAAGAAATTTTAGAACTTTTCTACTATTTTAACTCGCAAATCCATATGTACTTAAGAGTTTTTAGGACTTTTCACTATTTTGGCATACAAATCAATGGGTATTTGAGAATTTTTGCTAGTATATATATAGGTATATAAGCATGTACATGAAACATAGGGAGGGCCAAGGCTCCACCTAGCCTCTCTGGCTCCATCCCTGCCTCTAACCTTAAGAGTGCTTGGTGAACCCTAAACTAGGCTGTTCACTTCAACTTATCTTATTTACTTATATTCTTATTTGCTTATAAGCTGAACTTTGAGAGTTTCTCGAGATAGCTTGGAAAGTTTGGTACGCTTAATTTAACTTGTTTCTAAAAGCTTTAGGATGCACCTTTGAGAAAAAAAAAGAACTGACTTTAAAACACTAAGTGTTTGACTTTTCAATTCGAACAAAGTAGATGAGATAACAAGATATGCTGAAGAGAAAGCAACTATCAACTCCATGTCACTGGAGCAGCTGTCTTGCTGTCGGAGCTTGCCATAGCAGGGTTCAAATTGACTGAAATCCAAATAAATTTAGGTGACTATGCATTAGCAAATCCTTTATTATTTTTTTTGGGAAAAAGTTTAGTTTACACCTTGAACTATCACGCTTTGTATACGTAACCCCCCTGAACTATGAAACCAGATATTTTGGCCCTCGAAACCATAAAACCGGCATGAATAACCCCCTGGGGGTGGTTTTGTAGGTGGTTTTGACACCGTGGCATGTGATATGGCATTGGGGGCCATATGTAGGTGGCTCTCTCCTTTCCCCTTTCTCTTCACTCCTCTCTCTCTCTCCTTTTCTCTCTTCTCCCTCTCTCCTACCGCCTCTCTCTCTCCCCACCAGCCGTCCCTCCTCCTATATCCCCTGGCTCTGGTCGCGCCACCCCTCCTCCTCCTCATCCCCCTTCTCCTGCCCCCAGGTGAGGTGGCTCAGCCTCGTGGTGCTCCGGTCGACGGTGGCCGGCTAAGTTGAGGCGGTGGCACCACCGTACTGCACACCGATGTCGGATCCTACCAGCGCTGGGCAGGGCGGAGCCGGCAGCGCAAGGAAGGGCAGAAGCAGCGAGGCCGCTGCTACTGTGCACCCTGTCAGCCGGACCGCTACACTTAGCACGTCTAGACTCCAGGTCGTTGGGCTGCAGTGTACTCGCAGGCCCAACCAGAGCAACGGGCCAAAATCTCTTGGGTCATCTTTCCCAAAAAGCTAGCTCAATGAGGGGGTGCCCTCACCCTTATAAACCATACTCAAGCCTTCGCCACAAATAATGTGGGACTATTCCTAACAATCTCCCCTCACACATTGGGCCGAGACTTGTCTGAAAACCACCTGGGCAACCTAGGCTCTGATACCACTTGTCAGCCGGACCACTACACTTAGCGCATCTAGACTCCAGGTCGTTGGGCTGCAATGTACTCGTAGGCCAACCAGAGCAGCGGGCTAAGGTCTCTTGGACCATCTTCCTCCAAAAAGCTAGCTCAATGAGAGAGTGTTTTCTCATCCTTATAAACCATGCTCAACCTCTCACCACAACCAATGTGGGACAGTTCCCAA
The DNA here is from genome assembly GCA_036346145.1 of Olyra latifolia. NCBI lineage: Eukaryota > Viridiplantae > Streptophyta > Magnoliopsida > Poales > Poaceae > Olyra > Olyra latifolia. The sequence continues at coordinate 2,726,213 of CM070523.1, read as the reverse complement.
CACACCCACAACTTTCGTTGCTTCCGCCGCTGTAACTTCATGCCATCACCGTCGTTTGCTATTGCGTTGGGTTAGGACATCGACGAGGCCGGGGCGGGGCATCGCGAGCAGGTTGGATGCGACTACCGCACCATGACCGCATGATGGCCATGGCGTCCACGCCACGGCATGTCCTAGCTAGATCCGATGAGGCTGCAACCTCCTCAACCTCGCCCTGGCGGGATCCAGCGCCACCGCAGCTTCCCCGACCATTGGGTCGTGCCGTCGGAGGGTCGCGCCGCTAGAGGGGCATGTCACCACCGTCGATTCCATAGGCAAAGTCTTCTGAGCAGCCGCCATAGAGCCCACCCTCTTGGCACTCGCGCCAGGAGGGCACATCTCTAGACTGGCTCACCGCTCCGTTGACTGGGCCATCTTCCCCTCCTTCTCCTCGTCCTCCTTTCCTCCCATGCTGTTGCCACCGAAGGAGAGCGCTGTCATTCCTCAGCATCGGGCCAAACGCGGGAGGCGAGGTGAGAGGCATTGGTAGAGGCAGCAGGAGGCGCCTGTGAGCAGGGATGGGAGTCACTTGTGGAGGCAGCAATGGGATGGGGGCGGGGTTGGCCGGCGTGCAGGAGAACAGTGGGGAGGAGAAAGCCGACGATGTCTTCAGATAAGAGTAGACGAGAGGTAAGAGGGAAGAGAGAGATAGGGTAAAAAATTGGAGAGTGATTTACATGTGGGCCCCTATGCCACGTCATAACCATGTCAGAGCATTCACACCAGAAACCTTATCCCCACTACTCTAAAATACTATTCACCACAACTCTATCCATCCCTTAGAACTCCTTCACACTTTACACTATACCCTAAAAGATTCCTTCACTCCACCAAAAACCCTATGCTCGCCAAGTCAGCGTTACAGTGTTTATAGGTTTTCTGCTACGGATGCTCTCACATGTCACAGCTAGCTCACATACCATGGTGGCGATACCACCTCCAAAACCGCCTCAATGGGGTTATTTACATCGGTTTTCAAGTTTTGTAGGTTAGAATACCTGATTTTATAATTTAAAGGTTATGGAGACGAAGCGTAATAGTTTAAGGTGCAAATGGACTTTTTATTTTTTTTTGTATCCGGGGAGGAACCAATGAGCAGTCTGAACTCTGAAGTATATGCTTTGCCTTAAAAACAAAAACCAAAGCCCATAAAGGTTAGGTTGTAGCAGAGCCCATCTTTCCTAGTGACCCATCGAATTTTTTTATTTTTAAATTGTTTTTATTTAAATTTGTAAAAATATATGTCAGCCCTTTTTTTTTGTATTTTTGGGCTCCCGTCGTTCGTGGGCCAGGCGATCACCCATGCCTGGGACGATCGGTCCGCTGACAGTTACCCACAGACGGTCATTGCTGCTGGCCATTGCGCACGCGCCGGTCGCCCGGCCCATGGGTGATCGCTCTCCCCTTGGGCGACCGGGCCGCCTATTTAACCGACACCACGTGCTGCTGCCCCAATTGGCAAGGGAAAAGGAAAAAAGAAAAAAAGAAAAGAAGAAAAGAGAAGAAAAGGAGAGGAAAGAAGATAAGAGAGAGAGGAAAGGAGAGGAAAAAAGAGAGAAAAAGAGAGGAAAGAAGAGAAAGAGAGGGAAAAAAGAGAGAAACAAATTGAATTTCCTGATTTCTGGCGACTATTTTAAGATTTGTGTGATGGAGTTCCCCTCGCTTCCAAGTGAAGGGTGGAGCGAACCCATCTCGGAAGGCATGCAGATCCCCATGTGTCTATGCGGGGATCCTTGCAACCTTAAGAAGTCCGTTGACATGTCCTACACGTACGGTAAGAGGTACTGGATGTGCCCTAACTACGCGTGCGACCAAACCGAGGAGATAAAGAGACAGGGGAAAAACCCGATAAGTTTAGTGTGATAGATGTATGTATGTATGTATGTATGTATATATATATATATATATATAGTGCGACTAACCTATTTTATATGATGTAACCCATCGTAGCCGCCATTGTGCGAGTTCGTGCAATACTTGGACACAGAGCAGACCCCCGACCAGGAGAAACACGTGCTGAGGGAGATGGCATGGAGGAGAGCAATGTTCGAGGAGCGGTGCCGCCTTGCCGATGAGGAAGAGGAGCGCAAGTGTTGGCAAGAGGAGATACGTGCAAAGAAGGAGGCAGAATGACAACGACAGGCGTTGGAGCGTGAGACAGAGAGTGAACGAAAGCGCGAGAGGGCTAAACGCGCAAGGGAGGCCCCTAGGGGGGCTTGGGACAAGGGGAAATGGCCCCGCAGCATGCAGTAGTTCTGGGGACATGATAATCCCGTTACCCGCCTTGATGTATTGGTAGCCCCATACATTTGTATCTTGATGTATTAGTTAATTTTTGTAAGGTTAATGTACCATTTGTATTTGTCATCGACATTTGTGATGGTCTTCGATATTTGCAAAGCAACCTATGGATTACGGAAAAAATAAAAGGGCTAAGTGACCACGTCGTCGATAAAAATCATGCTACTTAGCCCAGTAGACCGTACCAGACGGGGAACCGGTTGGGTCCCAAAAATTTTAGAGAAATTACATGGTGAGCATGACGTCATAGTCTCTGATATTTGCAAAGAAACCTATAGTGATTTACATATGGGCTCCTGTGCCATGTCATAGTCATGTCACACGTCACAGCTAGCTCACACCCCACGGTGGTAAAACCACCTCCAAAACCGCCTCGAGGGGGTTATTTGCACGGTTTTCAAATTTTATAGGTTAGAATACCTGATTTTATAGTTTAAAGGTTATGGAGACGAAGCGTGATAGTTTAAAGTGTAAAATGGATTTTTTTTTTCCTTTTTTTTTTGTATCTGGGAAGGAACCAATGAGGAGTCTGAACTCTGAAGTATATGCTTTGCCTTAAAAACAAAAGGCAAAGCCCATAAAGGTTAGGTTGTAGCGGAGCCCATCTTTCCTGGTGACCCATCATCTGCCTCTGCCCGCTCTGCCTCTGCGCGACGGCCCGTTTCCCGCAGAGCGCGTTCACGCCGGCCCAGCCCACCGACGCAACGCTCCAGCACCGGGGGCTTGGCAATCGTCGTCGCGCTCGCCCACCTCCATCTCAGCGGCTGCTCCTCTCGGCCGTTCGATCCGCCGCTGACCTGACCTGACTGGTGGCTGCCGTCGTCGGAGATGACGCTTGGTCGGGCCTCCTGCTAATTGCACGACCCATCAATCTCCTCTCCCATCTCATCTGCCTTGCCTCAATGATCACGGAGTCATGATTAATCAGTCTGGGAATAAGCCCGACATGATTGAAAGATGAGGTAACTAAAGCCTTCCTGCAAAGCTTATCTCACTCCATTTGTTTCTTGATTCCGCTCACAAGTTAATTTGGACTCACACCCAAGTATCTACTATTCCGCGTTTACAGAAATCACTGACTTTCGAAAATTTTGGTAAGGAATTTGCAAACAAAAATTTAATTTTAAATAGCCAGCCGAAATTGGCCAAAAATATCGCCCGGATTTTTTAAAGGAATTTCGGCCGAACGTTCTTCAAAAATTTAACAAAATTCATTTAAACTAAAAATTTCGGAGCCGATTTGGAATTCTATTGGGGACCGAAATCACCAAACTTTGGAGCATTTCGGCCAATTATTTTTATTCAATAGCAGTCGATTGTCGTTTCAAGAAAAAAAAGTTGTTGAATCTAAATCGTTCGTGTGTACATACTCTGAAAGTCAGAATTATGGACTAAGAACAAACCGGACAAATTCGCATGCCATTCCTCCTGCATTTTCTTCGTTCAGACAGTTTTTCTGGTCTTACATTCAGCGAACATGAGTTGAAAAGATTTTTTAATGGCATTAAGCTCGTTCCTCTTAGCTCTCCTGGTTTCATGAAACACCTCGCAGAAATTTTGGCACTAAAACCGAATCAGCACTTCCAGTAATCTACCTCTAAAATCTTCCGATTCAGGCTAAAGATCAACAGTATGCACATCCATATCAAGATTCGCAACAGAATGGCTCTTACAATTAAAATTCAGCACAAATTATTCTCGGACTCGACATCAGTCAGAATTCAGAAAGAGATGCCTGGCCTGGTGGTGCGCATCCGAAAGAAGCTCCTCCAGCTTGAGGCTCGACGAAGCCGCGCGCACCACCTTAGCAGCAAGGGTAGACGGCGACGCAGCGCCTGCGCCGGGGAGTCGAGCAGACGAACAGCAGCAGCAAGCCGATGAGGACGGTGACAAGCAGCCACAGCAGGTTGAACCCCGACTCCTCTTCTTCTTGACTGCAGCACAGCTTGCCCATGTCAGGTGTGGGAGAGAGAGGAGGTGGCTACCTAGTAGCTAGCTTCTTGGTGGGATGAGGAGGAGTGGGAGCTTCTTGCTTCTGTATGTGGAAGAAGACTCTGTATGGAGGTCAGGTCAGTCTCCTTGGCTACTTTATGGTGCCTTTTGATATGAATTTCCTTCGTTTTGAGGCATTTCGTGGCTAGTTGTTGAGGCATCGCAATCGGCTCTTCCCTGATGAAATTTCCTTTTCTTCTTCGGTCCTTATGGTTGGAGATGAGACAACTTGGCCAATCAATTCCACACCCACCGTGGCCACTACCACAAGATTAGGATGCGGCTGTTACGTAGGAAGGTCGGTACCAAAGGAAGGGAAGGCAGTGTGGTTTAACTGACACCAAATGCCTGGTTCTCTTTACAGAATTACAGTATATATAGCCTGGTCAATTCATATTTTGCAGCCTGGCACTGTCACTGTCATGCATAGTGAAATGGACGTTGGTAATCTAAAAAAAAATTAAGAATGGTTCTGGTTATGATAGGCCTTAGGTTTTGCTTCACAGACAGGACACCATTGAATCTACCAAGTGGCATGCAGCACTGGAGTTGTGGTACGCACATCATTAACACTTTCATTAAGAACCACTTGGTGTCAGTTTGATCCTGACCCCAACTAGGTTTGCTACCTAATGCCGATAAAGATTTGCAAAGATGGCTACCCAACTCTTGACGAAGCACGTTATTGCCATGTTCATTTGAATAAACGACGAGCTGACCTGGACTTAAAGAAGGATAGGCTGACCTCAATTAGCACCCTACTGCCTCCAATTTGCTTAACGGCAACAACTCAACAATAAAAAGGAGTAATCAATTTATCGACTCCATGTGGTTGTAATGTAACTAAGTGCTAGACTACGTATCAATTTTTAGTTAAAAGACAGTGATGTTGAACTGCACTGAACAACAGTTACGCTGTCAGCTAGCTGTAACTTGTAAGTGTGTAGTAACCAATAAGAGATTTTTTACGGCGCTTGAGGAAGTACCGGAAGATACTATAATTTTTAGTGTTAATTTGTGATACCTTCTGATACTTTAATACTAAGGAGGTATCGAAGGTACCATAGTTTCTTCTGGTATCTTTCGGTACCTCGTCAAGTACCGTAAAAAAGCCCAACCAATAAAGAACATGTATGCACGTATGATTCTTCCCAATAGGAGGAACAGAGCAAACTGGACATTCATGGAGGGCAGCAAATACATTTCGTTTGGAATTGAACGTCTCAGTTTGAATTCGACGATGATTCAATCGGCGTTGTGGCTTGTTCTTCGTCATTCTTCTTCTCCGGGACAACCACAACCAGCTCCTGTCCTTTTTCCTCTGTGGTTATGGCCTCCATCAAATCAATGGTTGCCTCCCCATTTGATTCCCCTGCACATGGGATGAATAGAAGCCTCGTGTCAGAAACAAGTTTTTGGTTGCCGGTTTTGAAAAAAAAAAATACCGGAAGTCATGCTAAGCCTGGTAGGACCGGTTACCATTTCTTTTTTTGCTGGTAAATTTTAAAAATAAATTAAAGGAAAACCGTAAAAATCGAATTCAAACAAAACCAACCAAATTCATTTGAGTTTGAACGAATTTTGGCCAAAGCCGAATTTTTTTCCCAGTTTGGAGAAATACCAAACTTTGAACTTTGAATTTTTTCCCTGATTTCGGAAGAACAAAGCAAATTTTGAACGTGCAAACATTTTTAAAAATGAACTTGAAATGGCATAGTTAGCAATCGAGGAAATGGAACCTACCATCCTCATTTCTCAAAGAGGCAACAGATTTGTCCTCTTTATCCTCTTCTGGCTCCTGGGAGACGCTCTCCTGATCTTCCTGCTCGACCTTGATCTCCTCAGCGTTGTCCACCTCCTCCTCCTCCCTCAGTTCCTCCGCCTCATCAACCTCAACAGTGGCAGGCTCCGGCAGATCCTCCTCCTTCCCCAAATCATCACTCTCGGAGTGGTTACGTTGCTCTGCCGACTCTACCAGTACCACCTCCTCGACGTCCTCGTCGGCCACCGGGGCAACTGGGAATGTGACACTGTCATCCTCCTCGAGCGGCAGGGCAGCTGGGAACGTGACACTGTCATCCTCCTCGCTCACCGGGGCAGCCGCGAAGGTGACGCTTTCATTCTCATTGGCCTCGTCGACGTCCTTCTCCTCGGTCGACGATGCCGCCTCGCCGCCCGCTTCGCCTGCCACCTCTTCGTTGTCGTCTTTCTTCTCGACGACGGCTGCCTCGATCGGTATCTCGATGGGCTCATCGTTCTTGATCTCCTCTTCTTTCTCCCCGATGCCAGCATCCTCCGTTAATGTCTCATCGTCCTTCGCCTCGTCGGCGGTTGGCTCCTTGCCCTTGACGACATCATCCTTCTTGGCCTCCTCGATTTCGTTCTCCTCCTCGCTGACCTTCTCGGTGGGCGTCTCTTTGTCCTTCGCGTTATCGTTCCTGATGGCCTCATTCTTCTTGATCTCCGCCTCTCTCTTCTCCTCGACGACCTTCACCGTCGATGCCGCCTTGTCCTCCGTCACGGCGATCACTTCACTGCTGTACCTGACGGCGACCTCGCCGGCCTTCTTGCTCTTCTCTGTCACTGTTGCCTTGTCCTTCGCCTCGGCGATCACCTCGTCGGCATTGTCCTTGTCGGACGGCGGCGCATGGGACGGCTGATGGACGGCGGTGACGACGATGCTGGATTTCCTCCGGAAGAGGTTGCGGTTGCATCTGCCGCTGGATTTGACGGTGTTGCCGGTGGCCACAGCTTCTTTGGAGCCACCGCAACCCATGGCGGTGACGGCGAGCTGGAGGCGGAGAGGCGACGGCGAGGAGGGAATGTAGGAGATATGAAATGGAAAGAGAGGATGGGGATCGAATATGGGGTCTCGGATTTGAGGCAAGAAAACGACGTGGGGGGATCTGTGTGTTTTATACACACTACGACCATGCATCTGCATGCAGCATGCATACATGAATTGGACACTTCTTGTGGGGAAAAGAGATGCATGCATGACATTGCAAATTTAGGGAAACCATAAACAAACTGCAGGTTATGACGTGTGTTTAAATAGCCTAATTTCAGCTTACCGTTAGCTGTAAAATGTGCTTTGCGTAGAGAAAATTTTAACAAAATTTGTAGTTTCAGTTAGGCAGGTGTGCCTCTCTAGCAAGTATTTTGGGCCGACCTCCTGCAGGCTGCTGGTTGTCTTTTAGTTCGCTTCTCAGGGGAAAAAAACCTTCCTTTTTGCTGTTTCCACAGGTAGTTTGTAGATTCAGATATTTTTCTTTTTTTTTTGGCATGGCAGATGTTTTCCATATAAATACATTCTTCTTTATTCTGTTCAGAGGAACATGCATTTTGTATCACTGTATGTCTGTATCTGTATGTCAAGTAACTAGAGGATGCAGATGTCCATTGGATCATACTACTATGAAACAAAGTTGTTAGATGAACATGACATACATCATACATGGAGGTGTAGTTAATCACCTCACATGACAAAATCTTCAGAGTAGGCAGAAGATGAGAAGAACAGTAGTTTTTGCTCAAAAAAAAAGAAGAAGAACAGTAGTTGAAACTGTGACCAGTGGGTGAGAGTTGCATGCAAGCCATTGAACGGCAGGTACATGCAGCGCAACCACTGCGTCTCACCGTCCGTCTATAAATTCTTCACCTCTCGAACTACGGCGTTTAAGTGTGATTTGATCGTGAGTGCCTACTGATTTGTTCTCTGGAAGAAATCGGTTGACTTGAGAGTTCTTGTGACTTGTGAAGCTCTAGTGTGCAGTTTCTCTCGGTGAAATGGATCCACATGGGCCTGGAGGACCAGGAGGATGGGGCCCTGGAGGGTGGGGCCCATCTCCGCCTGGTGGGCCCGGATTTTGGGGCGCCCCTGGCCCTGGTTCTTGGGGCCCTGGATTCGGGGGCTTCATCGGGTCTTGGTAGGTTGAATCCTCTACAGATTAGTGACAGTTTAAACTTTGGCAAGTTGAAAATTCGAAGCCATCGATCCAATTTAGTTTGTTCGCCAGTAGGTCAGGTCAGGTCAGGCTAGAGCTTTAAGCCCTCGATCAAGCACAACTCCAAGCGGTCGAGCATAGTCATATACTGGTCGTTTTAGATTTATGTTGTGCATGGTTTATTCAGAGAATATGCTGACCAAAGTTTGAAAGCTCTGGATTAATGCTTCTTCTGCAGCTTCCACGTACTGTGTTGCTGCTGCCTGCTCCAGGATTGCTGTGGGCCGTTCCTCGGCAACCCAGGCCCGCCGCCGCCTCTCTGAGTACTGACCGCTTCAGGCTTTGCATCCTGTGGGCTACACATTCCGCTTGCAGTGTCTCTATGCTCCCTACTTTGTTATTGCGCAAGTAGTAGTGATTACCATGGTGGTCTAGCCTGTTGGAGAGAGCAGTTTATCTGGTATTACATGCTAGTATTGTATGTAGATGTAATGACTTGATGCAATGATCAACTCTCTACTTAGGTACCTTGTTGATGCCTTTCACAAGCCAGCATGTTAAATCGAGCACATGATTGTTCACAAACTGACATCAAGGAAGATAATAAAAAAAACCTGCACCGATTCAAGAGAGCCGAACCCCAACACGCTATAAAACTTCCGTGAGGAAGAAATCCAAGGTTAGTCGTCTACAGGGGCAGAAGGCAGTCTGGACGGTTCTATACATAATGTAAAAGCTGTTCTATACAAGCAGGCAATTGGCACCCTTGACATATGCAAAATCATCACAAACTAACAATGTCCATAGTACTAAGAAATTATCCTGTTCCAAGATTAATGTTTGTAGCTGCCCATCAACTCTCGCCACAAACTCCTGAAGCTGAGGCATCCATCGGATGAATTTAGAACGTACCTGAACTCATAGGTGCAACAGGTAACCGAGTGACGCACCAAGAATCGCCACATAAACCACAAAAAGCAAGGGGAAACCTACTTGACCCTTTGGGGTTCCCTTCTTCCGTAAAAATGCCTAGCCAAGCCATGCATAATATTAGAAACAATAAATGCATATCAACAAAAAAAAATACCACCGTTTAATAAGGAAGGTTATCTGAAAATTCAAAGCAAAGCAGACACGTACTAGAGCAAATTGGTTTGAAGTACAAAGTTATGTATTGTCCTGATATCCAAGGAATACTACAAAATATACACATCTTGGTATATGCTGCTCAAAAAGTTGTGACCGTGGGCCATATATTTCAAAAAGACATAGCAAATTCTAGAATGAACAGTTATAACGAGGCCTCAAAGTGAGCCGCTACAATGCAGAAGGCTACCCACCTTTTTATGTGCAGGACTTAAATTGGCGTAGTAGCAATAGGACTAAAAGTAATCCTACAGGACATGTTGAGTCGAGAATAGGCTTATCTGCTACTAGTTGAGAAGGATGAACAAGCTAATCTGCTGGAACACAGTCAATCAGCTCTTCTGTCAAATAGCACAAGGAGGGAATGCGGGCTTTCTTGTGTTTCTTGTTTCTTAAGTTATAACCATATGTTTGAAAATTCTTTCTTTCATCGATGGTATTACAGCTCTCCTACATTTTCCATAATAGAAAAGGAACTACGTGTTTCCTTGATCATTCTTTGTTTTGTCAGTGGTACATATAGATCTACTGCATTTTACAGAATGGAAAAGGATCTATACTTTCTGTGATGAAGAGATAAAGCAATACCATTTCTTGCTGTAACTTGTCCCGCTCCTGGGTGGTATTCCTGCTCTCTTCTCTCAGCTTTATTATCATCTTTTCAGCCTACCAAAAAGCAACACAATATCATTAAACTTCAGAGGGTTTGCTCTGAAATATAAGAAAGAAATCTGAGAAAAAAACAATATAAGTTCCATTTTTCATGAGGATCTGATCCCGCTAATTATTTGAGTTATCCAGAACATTTATGGTGGTGTTCTTACCTCTTCCAATTTTGATTCAAGGTTATTGAGCTTTGACTTCAGATTCTGAACATCTTCTGTTACCTGGTACATATATTGATACAAAACAAAATAAATGTAATTGACCAGAAGGCTGTGAAAGAAACACAGATAAGAACTGTAGTCTGTACTGTTGGGCTTCCATACTCACACAACTACTCCTGTTATCATAGTTCAAGTTTGTCTACCACATCACGTTTACCTTATTAAAAATTATTTCTAGCTTAATTTTCCAGGAGGCAAAAACCCATTTTTAACTGCCACTTACAGGTTTTTCAGGCAAGGCCATAATTTTACTGAATAAAGCCAAAATTCTCCCAAAGTTATACCAAGTTAGGCAGATTTATGGCCATACAAACTGATCCAGTCAATTTTTTGTTTTCTTCACCAATAGGTTTCTATCAAAATTCAAAATCTAGCATGTCAAACCAGGCTCCACTCTGTGCAATACATGTTCGGCTAGAAGCTGGTCTAAGACTTGCACTGCAGCTCTCCAGAATGATAAACAACAGAATGTAATCTTACATGAAATAATTGATGATTCTGCACACTGAAAAGTCCTCGGTCACTTAACATAATAGCTTCTTTTGGAGGAGTTTCTTCTAGAGGAAGAGACTCCTTTAAGGTTGCAGTATTTTCTTGCACATGAGGAAGTTGTTCAATGGTAACTGCAGGTGTATCTTTTAGAGGGGGAGGAGATTCTGTCAAAATAGCAGGTGCTTCATGCAGGGGCACAGCCACTTCTCTCAGGATTGGAGTCTCCTTGACAGGGGAAGGTATTTCAGTCACAATAGCTGAAGTTTGCTCCAGAGGGGGAGGAACTTCTTTCTCCATAGCTGGCACTTCATTTTCTACACTCGGTGTATCTTTTAACACATGAACCTCAACAGCTGCCTCAGTGTTCGTGACACCATTAATCTGCTCCTCCACAAGAGGATGAGATGCACTAACAAGGACAACTCTCAATTTACTTTCCTCGATATATCCGTTAGTTTCTTTGGAGAACTGCCAAAAAAATCAGTACTATCTACAGTGAGGATGAGTAATATAAAAGGTACACAATGCAAATAAAATTTATAAACTATGTACTTACAAAAGCAGGAACAAGGTCCTCATCTGATGTACCAGGAGGAACAGCTGTAGTCTGCACCAAAAACTTGTCTTTTAATTGCATATCTCGTGGAGCAGTGCGCTGTGCTTGCATGGTAACTACATTTAAGTGACAAGCAGGGAAAATAAATTAAGAGCAAAGAAGAATCCAACTAACATAAGAAGAAATCTAAAAGAATCAAGCTGGCAACAAAAAAAGAACTTTTTTATAATTGATTCTAGGATTGGATTAATCCTAGGACAGGTTGGTCCATCATAACTCAGAAGGTCAGTCTATGAAGTTTTTGGAATGGCCTGTTCGTCTTTTTATATTGGCATTTTTCCTATGAAGAACGAAGTTGGTGATGCACCAACTCATTCCATCCCTCAAAGGCTCAAACTAAACAAAAAGATAAGGATCTAGATCAGCCCAATCCTAAATAGAACACCCCATTAATGGACAGTGCAGCTAACTGACAATTAAACTACTTGCATGAAGATAGAACAATAGACAGTAGTAGTTCAAATTTACAAAAGCTATAGATAGTTATCACATACAAAATCAAGTTGACTGTCAAAATTTATTTCAAAAAATAAACTCGTTTCGACTGATGAGATCAACAGAGTTCTACTACAATAAACTTTGCATGCACAAAACCACTATTATCAATAACAGTAAATTCAACGCAATAGTGTACACAACTACTCACCTGTGAAATCACATGTTCCCCTTGGAAGGATAACTCCAGTATTCGGTCGGACACAATATTTTTTGGGAGAAGTTGTTTTAACCTAGCAAAATTGAAATGGCAAGATCAGATAATGCAGTTGTGTATATGCTTAACAGGCATCAACTGTGATCGTCCCATTGAACATAAAAGCAAGAACAGTGCACACTGTGTTCAGACAACATATATCCAGGTTTAGCATCATCAGAAATGACTGGAGATAATAACAATAGGGTAAGCTTAGCCCTCCATTACTAATTACATGTTATAGCCTTCTTGCTCAGTTAGTAATTAAAAATTACTCTACCATTTCACAATATATGTACATCACCTTTGCCAACATTTCCATGCCTCGATAATTGAAATTTACCTTACCATGAGAAGACTAGTGGCTCTAGACATGAAGAGGTATAGAATATGCCATTTTACTACAATAGCAGGTAGTTAGCAACAGAGGGAGTAATTTTTACTTAGAAATGCAAAAGTGGTGCTTAAGGTAATCATTCAACATCACAGTAACTAATCAACAAATTCATGGTTAAGGTCACAAAGAAAAGATCATGCACTGTTAGCATCATTAGAAAAAAAATTGGAGACAAAAAAAGCAATAATTTGAATTGATGGTTAAAAATTCCAACAAACCTTAAAAGCGACATATTCATTGGATTTGTTGACTAGCTGGACAGAACATGAACTTTGCTTCTTCACCTCAACTGACAATAAGCAAGGATAAAAACAAAATCAGATTAATATTTTTCAGAATGGTGAAGAACATGCTTCCAATCCTACACTGAAAATATATACCACTGAGGAAATTAGAGATACACACGAGCACACCCGATTGGCCATGCTAGAATCACATGGTTGAAAGTTAAATGCTTTGGACTCAGGTATAAACCAGACATTTTGTTCATTGAGTGAAAAAAACACAAAGACCATTGGATCATGCGCATATTTGACAAAGTACATTGCACGGTTCCCTGTGAAAATGGAGATATGAAAATCTCCAGCCACGTTTTATTACTGGGCCCTTCCCTTTACTATTGTTAGAATCAGCGTGGCTGCATCAGGTCCTTCTCATTCTCAGGTTACAAACTGCATCCGATCCTATTGTTAGAATCAGCATGGCTGCATCAGGTCATTCTCATTCTCAGGTTACAAACTGCATCCGGTCCAGGTCCGCTGAAACCCATCGCCGTGTAGTACTATCAGCTTATCGTAGTCGCAAGTCTTGGCTCCCCTTAATCTCATCACAATCAGTGGGTGAGCAAACCAATCAACCATTATTTGCATTGTGCTGAGTTCGTGCCAAGCAGATCTCTGTTTCTCTCTCTGTGTCATCACACCAGACTTTACAACCACTCACACCACAAAACCTACCTGTCTGTAACCAAAAGAACAGAAAGGAAGCAACCAACTGAAGTAACATCCTTTTGTATTTTTTTAAAAGCTCAAATAAAAATTACAAGAAAAATCCAAACTCTTTTTACAGAATACTAACAAAGTAACTCAGAAACAACCCTTGCTTCTTTCCCTGGACCGTCTCATCTAGAAAAACCAATCCGCAAGTACCTAAACCCCGAAAAAGATGCAACGAACAAAGCAAGCAGAGAAAAAAACTGTAAGTTTACAAAACCGTAGCGGTCACAACGAAAATAATTTGGCTACTGAATTTTAACCATTCGAAATCTAATCGTCCGCATCGCAATCTCACCCAAATCAAGTACACAAAATACATAGAGGTACTCTCCGATCAACCAAAAGCAAAAGGACTACAGTAAACTAAGTGACGAAGAGTAATCTTTCAATCAACCGAACGATTTCCAATATCGCCCAACACATACAGAACCCACGGCGGAAGGAACAAAAAACACAGCCGCGCGAAGCACTGTATCGAAGCAGATAGGTCACAGGGAGGCTGCACGCCGCAACACGCAAACGCCGATTCGCTCGTCCATCCGAGACCAGACGGATCAAAAACAATCGCGCACGTACGGGGCCGGCGCCGGAGAAGCAGGCGACTTACAGGTGAACTGGAGCTCGCGGGGGTGGATCTCGACGAGCCCCTGCCACATCGCCGCCGCGGGAGGATCAGACGGCAGCGGCCAGCGGCTGCAACACCAGACCAGTACACCACACCCGCACCACCGCTGGTTGCAGGAGCCTCCGCCTCCGGCCTCCGGGTCCTACCAATCTAGCAGCCCCGCCTCCAAAGCCTCGGCTATCCCCACGTCTCCGACTGGGACGTCCCGCCCAATAGTAGCAGCAGGGAGCGAGAGCTTTGTCTATGTGGAGGAGGGGGAGGAGTTGGAGTGAAGACGACGGGGAGTGAAGACGACGGGAGGAGACGGAGGCCACCACCACCACTCTCGCGGCGGTTTTGACGAGGGGAAGGGGTTGCGAGATTCGGGGACGCGGAGCAGGAGGCGAGGTTTCCCAGGGATGGCCGGGTGGGGCCGTGGGGCTACTTTTCATCGATGCGGGCCCAGCTGGCAGGTGTGTGCCCTTTTTGCAGATTGGCCCCATGACTTTTTCACCTCTCGGATGTGGACCATATGGAGTGCTAGTTTTAAATACATAATACCCTCTTCTCGTGTCATAATCCCTGTCACAATTTTTTTCCTCCCTCCATCAATCCCTGGACTGGCCATATAATCTTTAGAGCATGGCCCGCTGAGTCCGTAAAAGAGAATCTTCTCTATATTTAGAGACTATCAGTCTCCAAATCACTCCAGCAAAATCTCTATATTAGTCACTAAATTTAGAGATTCTCTCTTCGAGTCTCTATACTTATATATTCTCTCTCCTGTCTCTGTATCTTTTTGAGGATAGAGACTCTGCTGGAGAGGATGAAAATATAGGGAACAAATAGTGGTTTAGAAAAGGGTATATAGAGAATCGAATTTAGAGAAGCTGCCAGAGATGCTCTTACATTGATTCACTAAACACATAAAAAAACGCACTTAGATTTAAGAAGAATACTAGTAGATCGCAAAACCAGTTTAAATATGTATGCTAGAATCACGATGCACTCCATCTGTTCCTAAACATTTGATTGACAAGACTTTCAAATACTTTGTATTTCACAATTTTCAATGTAAACTATATACGTAAAATGTACAGTATTTAGAGACGGAGGAAGTACGTACTTGTGTGTGAACGTAAATTGTGAATTCGTGACTAGTCAATATTTTGGAGTACTTGTACCCTCCAATGTACGGGCATTGGACCTTTGTCCAAAAAGAAAAGTACAGGCATGGATTTGTCAATTGCCAAGCGGAGGATGGCAGGTGGGCCCGCGGCTTCCACCGCCGTGTCGGCAGTGAGGTGGCGGGAGCAAGCGCCGCCCTCTGCGACCGCCACGCGTCGGTCACTTCGCTGGAATCAGCTCGGCTCGACGTCGTTGTCCCACTGTTTCAGATGGTTTTCCTTGCTGGCGGGATTCCGGGTGCGTTTGGTTCGTAGCCCCGACTATCTTATTAAATTTTAGCCGTGGCTTTACTATTTCGCCAACATTTGGTTTGTAGCTGGAGATTGGCGTGCCAATACCAAATTTTTTGTATTGCTATGCGTGCGTGGGCGCGGATGGCTGATTTCTTCGCCCATGCATGCGGGCACGCCAACGCGGGCTGGCGCTGGCTGGCTGCAACAGGGCCCCACAGACTAGTTAGCTGGTAACAACTTTCTATGTAGAAACAACGCAGTTTTGAAAAAAAAAATTAAATTCAAATGACATCCAAATTTAATGAGATAAGAAAAAATGGAATCGTAGGTTCAAATACAAAAAAATCAAATTATTTCCATTTTTAATTTTGTTTTTGAATTTATTGATTTTTTAGTAATTGTTTTTACAATTTTTCTGTTCAAAATTGTATTATTTGAATATTTTGTAAATCACTCATATATGATAATAAATCAAATAATATTCACTTTATTTATTGAAATTTTGGTTATCTTATTTGGCTTCGAACCAAACGACAACCATTCGCGCCTTACCAATTTTGGTCACTTGCATTGGTTATAAACCAAACAACCCAATTTTACCAATAATTGGCAGGGCTGGTAAGGGACACGAACCAAACACACCCTCCATCCGTGGTTTCAACAGATTTGTTTCACCGTTTCTTTTCGAAAGAAATTATTTTTTCTATTTTTCAGAAAGGGATTTTCTCTCCTTTCCTTATGTCATTTTCTTTAAAGAGACGCGGTTGGAGAAGGTGGAAAATAAAGGAAATGAATATAAAGAAGGAAACGAGGAAAAGAAAAAAGAAGAAAAAATAGTTGGAGCATCCACAGCAGTAGCGCTATATGCACTGTAGCGCTGACGTGGCGAGGATAGAGTTTCTGGTGGAGTGAAGGAATCTTTAGAGTATAGTGTAAAATGTGAAGAAATTTTAGCGGGATGGAGAGAAAAAATAGAGTAAAAGAGAGAGAAAATAGAGATAGAGTAATCGGTGTGGATGCTTTTACTAAGTCGTACGTGACGGTTTGGACTGAATCGTCAGGGTACGGCACGTCCAACCGGTACTGCCACGTGGAAGCTCCCCGTTGGCTGGGATGCGGGTTAACAGTACAGCTGTACTGCCCAGGGAACATTGCCCGTGGATTTCCACATGGACGCAGAGCGTGCAGTGCGGTGTAGGATCGATCAGCAGTTGATCCATCAAGGCTGTAGTAGCACAGCAGCTGCTGCCGTTCGTCTACTCCTCTCAGTTTAAAGCGATTAATCACAGCATTTGCAACTGAGATTACTCGTGGTGACAGAGGAGAGGCGTGTATGTTCCACTTGATGGCGTTGATTAATCGGTGGTTAGATTTGTTTAAGAAAATAATTACTTACCTTCTTTGCAAATGCAAGATTAATGCAGCAGCAGAACCAACTGGTGACGACCTGTTAGTGCTAGCTAGCAGATGCCAGATGATGTGCGGATACCATGGAAATGGAAGGGATGAAAAAAGTTTCCATAAAGGATTTCCTTGTATGCAATGTTTTAAATGACATGAGAATCATGGTTTGAAAGACTGCCTGATTTTTCTAACAAATACTTTCATGAAAGCTAGCGATTTGATCTTCTTTCTGATAGTATAATAGTCTACCAATTTGAACGTGAGCACTCCTTAATTATATGTTCACAAGTGGTAAAGAATAATGTTATCAAAAGTTGTTACACTATGTACAAAGAAAAAAATACTCCATTGTTGCCCCTAAACTTGTAGTGAAGTCTCATTTAGTCCCATAAACTCGAAATTTACTTTTTCAGCCTCTTCACTTATATACATTTGCACACCAGTCCCAAAACCGTTAAGGATATCGTTAAATGCTAAAATGACCGTTAGTTTTCTGCTAATTACTTAGGTTATTGTCAAGCGTGCAGTTTTTTTTAATGAGATACATTCATGTCGCCTCCCTCCTCCTTTCTCTGGAAAAAATTAATTTTTTTTTTTTCAAAAATCCAGCTTTAGAAAGTTCTAGAATTTTTTTATACCTTCAAATTTAAATTTTGAATCTTGAAATTTTCCAATGCAACTTTTTTTTTGCGTTTTTCATACTTCAAATTTGAATTTTGGAAATTTTTATACCTTAAAATTGTAATTTTTGAAATTTTCAAATTAAAAAATTTTGATACCTTCTAATGTGAAAATCCAAATTTCAAAATTTTGAAACTTTGAAATTTGTGAAAATGCAAATTCAAATTATCACAGGTTTTGAAATAATATAATTCAAAACTGAAGTGTCAAATTTTAATTTTTTTTAAATTCAAATTTATTTTTAAATTTGAATTTCCCAAAAAAGGTTTTTTCAAAAAAACTGAATCTGAATTTTTAAAAAATGAATTTCTTGAAAAGTTGCCTTTTCAAAAAAATTTTGAAGTTGAATTTTTAAAAAAGTCAAAGTTGAATTTTTCTCAAAGGGAGAATCTCATTAAAAAAATACATACGTGACAACCACCTAAACAATTAACGAAAAACGAATGGCTACCTTAGCATTTAACGGTATCCCTAAGTAAATTTCAAGTTTAGGGACTAAGTGAAACTTCACTATAAGTTCAGGAGCAACAGTGTCATTTTCTCATGTAAATACTACTGCGTTACGAAAATGTTGCACAATGTGTTGTTGCAATGGCCGGTGGGTGTATACATAAGTTTGCAAATTAGAACACGTGAGGTACCTGCAAGTATATTTTAGATCTAAGAGTTCATTTAGATGGTTATCCGTGTAATTGTGTTACAAGTGAAGTATAAAGAAACTTGAAAGCAATATGAACTATTGAATCAATGGGATTAAATGATCCATATTCATTAAAGAATTTTCCTAAAAGAGCCTATTATTTATGAAAACATAGTCTGGCATTAAGTTTGTAATATCACATGTTACATCTATTCCAAGATTTTTTTTCCCATCCAAACCATCCATTCCAAAACTAAGGATCACCAATTCGATCCATTCTAAAATAACCCATGCCAAAGGTCCGAATCACGCACGCATCGAAGAGATGATTTTTTATTAAATCCATGGTAAAACAAAGAAGACAAGAGCACGTATAATGATGTGCCTATTTCAATATTCACCAACTATTCACTATCTAGTTCTATTTCCTTGCCAAATAACACTGAGTCTATTTTCTTAATCCCTATATTTTTTTCTCTTATATTTATTTCCAACCTTAATTTTATTATTTACAGTCTTATTTACGGTAAAAGAACCAGCTGTAGTAAAGAAATATTTCTGTGGTTAGACTTGTCGTAACATGCATCTTGGCCCCGTTCTTTGTAGCGGGCGGCCGGTGGTTCGCTACAATAAAAAAAAATTAAATTATTTAAATTTTTTTCTAAAAACTTATAAATTTGCTACAGTAAAACCGCCAACCGCCAAAAGAAACAGAGCCCTTATAATTCTTGGCTGGCCGTGTGAGGATTATTTCCTCCATTCCAAGGTACTCAGGTTTTCTCTGCTCCAACCGACGACCGCTCCTCCTTCCCAACCAAACCGTGCCAAAAAAATGCTAGAGATTTCCAAACGCTCACACCACCAGCGACGGACAAGTGACAAACCAAGGCCTTGTGTAGTCAGTCGTCATCTACACACTCGCTAATTGCTCTGCTCTTTCCCAGCGATTTTTTTGGATTTTTGACAAAAAAAAATATGTTAAATACAGAAATGTCCACAGTTTGCGTTCATTTACAGTTCTGTCCACTCGCCGCGGTCCTAGAGTGCGGCAACCGAGTTGTCGCTGTCCCGAAGCTCGGCAACTCGGCGTCTAGCTCTAGATGGGCCAAACTACGTCTTGGACACATGCATCTGACTATCCGAAATTCTGGACAAATCAAAGTATTCACATGCATGCATGCATGGCTATAGATAACACATGAGCATTTCTTCCTGTCAGAATGAAGAAAAGGAACGGACAACATTCTCCTCTCGTTCTCACTCTTTCCTTGAGAAATAAACAGTGAATTAAAACGGTGCCGTGGCAACAACCGTAGATGCATGGTGTGCCGCAGATAGCCACCACGACATGCATGCAATCGAATGCATGTTGCTTGCATCGAATGCATGTTTTATGCATTGGATTGGTGTGATTTGGTATCCATCTTTGAACATCTGAATTGGTTAGGATGTGCACGTTGCAGCTGCTTATATACTTGCCATAGATAGGCACCGTGGCAACTGAGTTGCCGCGCTCCATGACCGTGACAAGTGAGCTGCCGCTCTTTGGGACCGCGGCGAGTGGGCAGAACTACAAACGAACGCAAACCGTGGATATTTCTATATTTAACATATTTTTTGGGTTAAAAATCCAAAAATCTCTTTCCCAGCAAGGATGTGTGTTACTGCTGAGCCACCATGTACTCCTCTGGTACAGAAAAAAGTGTGCCTTTAGTCTTTTCGCTTTTTTTCCTTGGATCGATCACTGAAAGTCTGATCATGACATGACAGGGTAGGGAAGGACGCTGACATGCTTAGCTCAGGATACGATATTGGAATCTTTGCGTGGGCCCGTGTGGGCTGCTGGTGGTCAGAAACTTTCCCAGCCCTGGCCGTTTCGGGGTTCACATCCGGAGCCGGCAATGGGCGGGGCCGACCGCCCTCAGACCGGCCCGGCCTATGTTTAAATGGGCCTGGGCCAAGTGTATGCGCACGGATTTTTTTCCCCCCAATTCCAGGACTACGAATTGTGCTTCTGGTCCATCAGCATGTTGGACACTTGCAGGATAAGGCAGATACACCTGGAGCTCGGAAGTTCAGAGTTGATGGAGTTCAAGAAAAGAGAAGGGTGTGTCAAAAAAAAAAGAAAAGAAAAGAGAAGGGTGAAATGCATGGTATTTTCAGTTTCCCAGATTCCAGAAGACTCGTCGGGATTGTTGAATCATAGATATAACTAGGTAAGATAAGATGGATTGGAAAGTCCTAAATTAGATCAAAGAAATTCTATCAGCTAGAATAAGAAAAGTGTTTCCGAATTAATCTCACCCTTTATAATATAGAAAGACTAGAAAAGGAATATATAGAACTAGAGCCTTTTTAAAGCGTATCAGCCAACCCAGCTTACGAATTTACGTAGAAAAAGTGAAATATTTTATAGGATCTATTTTGAAACATAGAATGTCAGAGAAATTCAAATTATGTGAGGCTTACAAGAAGTCCTGTATAGATTTGGTCTAAGGCTTGGTTCTCTTCAGCTTTTCTTATTCACTTATTTGACTTATCTCGTAACTTCGAGAATTTTCTGAGATAGCCTCGAGAGCCGGGTGCCCTTTGTGTGACTTGTTTTAGGGAGTTTTAGACATGTCTTCGAGATAAAAAACGGATTCAAAAATTAATAAAAAAATCAAATAAGTTACATAAATCTGACTTATTTGATTTATTTATGTGACTTATTTGACTTTTTAACTTATTTTTTGAATCGTTTTTCTATCTTAAAGGCGTGTCTAAAAACTCTCTAAAACAAGTCACACAAAGGGCACCCGGCTCTCGAGGCAATTTTGGAAAATTCTCGAAGTTATGAGATAAGTCAGATAAGTGGATAAAAAAAGCTAAAGAGAAGGGGACCTAAGTTAATAGATGGTTTACCTCTTAACGAGTGGTCTGGCTCTAGACTGACCCATGCTTTTATGAGAATTTTCTTTGTTCCGCAATAACTTAAAGAAAACTCTTCTTCACGGGCGTCCGATCATTCCACGCCTCACTCACATCGGACACAACATGCCCTCGTTTCCCACCCGTGCTCTCATCCACAGCCAGGTGAAACAGATTTAACTCAAAACTCCTACACAAGTAAAGCATTTGCCTTATCTCGTAACTTCGAGAATCTTTCGAGATAGCCTCGAGAGCCGGTTGGCCTTTAATTTGGGGGTTTAGAGAGCTTATAGACACGTCTACGAGATAAAAAAAACCGACTCAAAAAGTAATAAAAAAAATAGATAAGTCAAATAAGACACGAGATAAGTAGAATAAGTCTGCACCCCTAGTCTTCTGGATACATAAAAATACTAGCGATGCCAACTGAATCGAGTAGTGCCACAAACAATATACTAGTACAGTATGATATTTTACACCAGTTCAACTCTACTAAACAACCCCATAGTCATAGCAATTGATTTCATTTCTGTCGATCTAAGATCAGATACTTCCGTACCAACAAATGGCTGGCCATAACTGATGTCTGTATACCTATTCAAACTACACTAAACTTGCCACGGTTCTTTACTTGTATTTCTCCATTATACGCCGCGCTTCTTCGGCGGGGTCTTCTGATGAATTGGCTCCTTCATCCACCCTGGAGCCCTCTTTTGGGTTCATCGCAAGGAAGCCGAAATATATAAGCCCCATCATCGCCTGTCACCATGGGACTCGTAATCAAACATCATGTATCACGAAAATTGCAGCACCAGGAGTATATATGATGATAAAATATCTATGAGCTACAGTAAATATTTCACATTCAGAAAGTGCTGCGATGCTTGAAGTTGTATTTTTTTTTCCCTTTTTGAGACTGCTTGCATTTATTATTGAACATTGTGCACAGCGTATTTCCGACCAACAGTAGTAAGACGTACAGCCATAGAGCAAATGGTCTGTTTACATACCAGTACAAAGAATGCCGTGGAGACAACAGACTTGAAAAGAAAGAGTGCAACGGACACAGCAATGAAGGTAACACCTATCCTAGCAATTGGCCGTGGAACTGAACCCTGTCATGTATCAAGAGGGACAAGTATTAGATTAGTCCATTTCATAGCTTAACAACTGCATTTTTTTAATAAAAAAATGAACTATGGTTGCTTGTGGTCAACATAGTTTCTGAGAGCTAAGAACACATGGAATCGAGTGATATGAATGGATAAGGAACACATACTGGGACAAGAGTAGTTCCTGCCTCCACAGCATCCTTACCAACCCTCCATGCAGTTTGAACAACTGTCACGATAAATAGTGTTAAAGAGTAACAAAGGCCACTTACTACTATAATTTTAACATGATCAAAACAAGGCCATATGCTATTCTCATCATGGTACAGTACAGAGGCATCCTAACATGAGGATGTGCACATCATCGAATACATACACGTAGTCGAATAATTTCATCAATGAACAAGACGATACATTACTCACTCGTGAGGAGTAAAAACAGCGGCTATTTGAGGCAACAAACAACATTCAGGGAAGGCAAAGTTGACATTTTCAGATTAAATACGTATGCGTTGCAACATCATAGTGCATTGTTCAACGCGATCCAGAGTTTTCAGAGCACAAAAAAACCTCAAAGAATCACGCATCATGTATATCCGATATTAGAGTCAGAAAGTACAGATAAAAAATGTGTGCGCTTTTTTGTGTGCTACTGTTAAGCTAAAGTCGAGCCAACAAAACAAGGAAATGTTTCACCGGGATGAAAGTGACGCAAACACCAGCAATTCAAGTCTAATATGATATGAGAGCAGAGTGAATTTTGACGAGAAGGCGTAATTTTGCTTGCGTATACACATAGAGGAGAAGCGGCAGTGTTCAGGAGCCCCAAATTGAAGGAAAGGGAGGAGCTAGAGTACAGTATAGAATCCTTCAAGTCTTTCAAGATACGTACGCATGCACACTGCTAGGTAAAATCAACGGGAGGAGAGGAGATGAGGAGCAGGTAAGGAGAGGGACCTCTGGAGAAGTTGGACTGCGCCGAGGTGACGACGAGGCGCGAGCGCGAGCTCGACTGGGTGGGAGGCGTCCGCAGCATGGTGAGGAAGGGATGGTGCGGAGAGGGTAGCCTATCCCGGCGAGCGGCGGCCGGAGGAAAACGGGCGGCGGCGGCGGCGGCGGCCATGACCATCGCCATGCGGGGGATTTTTTTTGGATGCGGTAGATGGAGGAACAGAGAGGAGCGGGGATCCTGATTGGGAGGAAGAAAGAACAGATGATATCTGTATTGGATGGCCATGGATGCACCTTGCTAGTTGGTCGAGTCAATCACGGCCGTTGATTTTAGCTCGTCCGGATCTCAGCCTGGTAAATGTCTACGTGCCACGGGTCTCACATAGGTGTCTGTGTTGTTGCAGTGAGATTGATCTTGATGTGGATCTCTCCCTCCTACCCTCTCATGAGGAAGAGCGGCGGAAAAAGCCCGACATCACGAAGAGCATGGAAATCTTTCGATGTGTTCGGGCTTGAACTTGGTCGGATAGATGATGTCGCAAAGTGTGGGGAAGAAGCCTAACATTCATAAGCCGTGAAACTGTGACATTCAGATTGATCGACGTGATCCTGACTATCACAAGGTTGCTAGTCGTACAGGTGACGACCGAGGTAAAGGAACACTTTCCGGTCATGTATAGCCGGTACTAGAATCAGAAAGTACAACATTTGTTGTGCTAGCTAAAGTAGAGCCAACAGGAAAGATGGAAGTGACACAAATATCAGCAATTCACTATCTAGTTAGTGAATACAATACCCCTCTTGGATCGGCATCATCAGGCAGTAGTTGCTAGCATCTATTATGTACTCCACTGCAGTGCCAAAGCAAGATTTTGATTTTTGTGCAGAGAAGAAGCTCGCGGCCGATCCACCAGGTAACAGCAGACTAATATGATATCAGGGCAGCGTATATATGCTTTTAGAAAAGAAGACGCAATTTTGCTTGTGTATATTGATAGTCTGACAGAAGAGAAGCAACAGTGCTCTTTAGCACAAAATTGAAGAACTAATTGAAGCCTACCCTAAGCATGGAATTGGAATGAGCAAGAGTACAATATGGCACTCCTCCAAGACAAGTACACATGCACTACTAGGTAAAATTAGTGAGATGATGAGAATAATATGCTGGTAGCCTGATGGTGAAATGCTTTGGTTGTAAAACCCACCACTCAGGTTTAAGCCTTCACAGGGGTAATAAAAATCAAGTCTCACGGGGGGGGGGACGTTCATAGTTGTGTGACCAAATTGCCGGATCGCCGTAGTAATCCCTGAAATGAGAGGAGATAAGAAGAGTAACATGCAAGAGGAGGAGGAGGGGGGGGGGTCCTTCGGAGAAGTTGGACTGCGCCAAGGTGACGATGAGAAGGGAAGTCAAGTAGAACTTTATGATATGTATTGGATGGTCATGGACACACATTGTCTAGTTTGTAGCGTCAATCACAGCCATTGATTTTTTTTCTTCTCTGGATCTCCAACTAATAAATGCCTTGCCTCAAAAGAAAAGAACGATTTCACTAGCCATTAAGGATTTTTGTCGGCTATCCATAAGTCGTCTCTTCATCTCTCCCTTAGTTGTGCTATCCATAAGTCGCCTCTTCATCTCTCCCTTAGTTGTGTCTTCCATGTCTCCATCGTCAGATTAAGTTTCGGGTTCACTGAATTAGGTCCAGAGTTTACAACAACCCACTTTCGCTAGAGAAAAGTCAGGTCGGTCGAAGCAGGTGGTAGGAGACGGTGGTGGCAATGCGGCCGCACACCTCCTTGGCTCTAGGATCATCAAAGGGAGGGCAGTAGACGGTGGCCACAAGGGACTCGACACAAATTAAGACCGATAGTTATGGTGAGCTGAACAGTGCAATAACATGAGGAAGAGGAAGCGGTACAGTGAGGACGCCGTCGGCCGCTAGTGGTGATGTGGAGGAGTAAAGCCGGAGTGGATTGACTAGTAGTCAAAACAAAAGAAGTGCTAAGGTTTTCATCGACAAGTGATTTGATCTAAAACAAATCGGTGTATTAGTCCATTATTTCCACGAAACAATATCACAAATCATAATTAAACCACAACAATTACAAAAAATGCACATCCGATCGAGATACGCACAAAGGCTCTAGGCAGCGAGCGTGAAGTTGAAGTTGCTGCACGTAGTCTGCCTCCCCCAGAGCAGGCCGCTGAAGCCGAGCTGCCCCTTCTCGTCGTCGAACACCAGCAGGTTGTTCTCCATCTGGAACCCTCCCAACACCACCGCCGGCGCGGCCCCGCCGTACCCGGACTTGTCCGCCGCCTTCATCTGGACGAAGGCGAGGCACGCCGTGTGGTCGTTGACCTGCACCATGGAGTTGCCGCCGAACACTGTCCAGTTCTTGCCGCCCTCCAGCATCAGGTCTATCTGCGGCACGGCGTAGCCGAGCCGCGTCGAGTTCAGCTTCGTCGAGTTGTAGCACAGCTCGAACGGTGCGACCGGCTGGGTGATCCTTGCCATCTCCGCCGTGGCCTGGTCGAACTCCTTCACGAACGGACGGTACACGTCGGGCCGGAGCACCGTGTACGGGATCCTCGAGCTCAGCCGGATGAGGAGTGGCCCGTGCTCGGGGAGTTGCACTTGCGCTTGGTTCACGGCGATGCCCTTGTCGGCCGAGACGAAGTACCCGGGGAAATCCTTGTCCCTGTGGAGCGGGGTGTCGCCGGCCAGCCTCGCCGTGACGTCCGGTTGCCCTGGCGGGAGGAGGAAGAGCGGTCCGCCGCCGAAGATAGCCACGCCCTGACCGCCGCTCGGGAGGCAAAGCGCGAACTCGTCGGCGACCTTCTGCGTGCGCGCGACCTGGGCCGGCAAGGAGAGCTTGGAGCGCGCGAGCCCCGCGACGCCGACGGCGCCAGCCGGCAGCTTCGCCAGGAGGGAGTCCGGCGCGCAGGAGGTGACCGCCCAGAAGGAGACCGGGTGGAGCGGGTTCTTGCCGTCGGTGGCGTTCGCGGAGAGCGTGGTGTGCGCCACGTCCCCCGAAGCGGTCCGGCCGGAGAAGGGGTTGTGAGGGTGAGCTCTGCACACGCACCTGAAGGGGTTTTCCTCGTCGGTGTAGCCGTAGCCGTTGTGCGGGCAGTCCGGCGGGTGGTAGTTGTGCGCGTGCATGCAGTCATGGTGGTGGCACTCGAGCGTGGGGTGCTTGGCGTTGCAGGTCGACCAGATGAGCGGGCCGGAGAGGTCGAGGACGAGCGGATGGCCGTCCTTGATGGGGACTGTGTAGAGGGAGGTGGACGCGTCCTTGGTGATGGCCGTGACCAATGGCTTGCCGCCGCTCGCCAGCGTGCATGGCGACAGCACCAAGGCGCAGAGCGCCGAGAAGACGAGGACGGCGAGGGGTTTGGGCTGCCACATTTCTGACAAGTTTGGTTCGATCACTGGGGGTTTGGGCTGGGTGTTCCATTTGAGAATATATAGCGTAGTAATCGAGAAGTCGAGATCTGGTATTGCTTGCAGATCCTGACTTGCTTTTTTTCTAAGTGATTGGCAGCTTCGTTAGTATTTGCTGGAAGAGATGGATCATTGACTTCCTGCTAATCGAGACTTCTGCTACTTTCTGATTGGGAAATTTGTCAGTGAGGTACTGAGGTTACATGTGCATTAATTGTTAGTTCATCCCGACACATGACAGGCGCTGAGATTAGTTTTGGGAGTCTGAGATTAGTTCTGGGAGTCTGGGACATATAAACTAAAACGGAGAATTGTTGCGGATCTTATCTAATGGTGTAAATACAACGTTAATCATGATTAAGAATTAGAATCTGAACTTGATGACGCCATCTCTAAGCAAACGTGATGAAAACCTCCTGATCCTCGTACAGGTCCTCTCTATGGCATGACTTAGTCTTCAAGTAAGTGAATTGCATCCTCTTGATTGGATCTTGAGGAGTTTTAAGGGGGTGTCAGTTGCTAACCAGTACCTAATGACGTGACTAATCACGATTAACACTGGCAACAGGGCAGCCCCTCATATTTATAGCGCAAACCAGACTTGGGACCAATCATTTTATGTTTTAGCCCCTCTTTAAAGACAGTTTAATTTGTGCAATTACTAATATTGCCCCTTTACTAGTTGGTAATTACAGTATAGCTTACATCATAATAGGTCTAACAATTGACAACCTTGAGCTTTCGTTTTCAGGGTGGTGGCCATGACGGAATAGGCCGGTGGTGTCAGAACGTGCATACATGTCTATTAAGATGTGATTTTTTTTTTCTTCTGCTAAGAATTTTGTTCGCTAATTAATTGATGGAGTAGCGTACATATCGGATCTTGCTCAGTCCTGGAAACCACAAGTCAAAGATGCACAAATTGACACATAGGATCTACGCATTAGGACAGGGCCTAAATTCTTGCTCTAGAACATTAGTGTGGTTTTAGAGGAGCCCTAGTGATGCTCGAGATCATGCGAGTGCTATGACTCCCCACTTTCCTACTTTTGGGTAGTGCTGGGAGAATGGTCAGGCCGGTCGGGCCGGCATGAGCACGCCCTGAAAAAAAAGCCCGAAGTCCGACCTGGCACGAATGGCAGATAGGCCATGCCAGCCCGGCCCAAGACCTGTGCCCGTGCCATGCCTCAAAACGGGGCACGCCGTGCCGCCCGGCACGACCCGACTGTATGGGCCGTGCTCGGGCCGACACGGCCTGAATTGAAACCCGAACCTGTAATTTGTATTTTTCGGAATTTTTCTATGCTCATATGAATTTATATTCTACATCAAAGTTGTAGAAAATTTTGAGACGCATCTTTTTCATGTAGACAACTTTTCATTTGAGCGATGTACGAATTTATAAAAATATATTTAGTGCACTGTGTAGTTTTGGACCGACGCCACTTCTCTCGGTAATCTGCATTTTTATGAGTCTTCCTGTGCTCATATGAATTTATATTCTACATGAAAATTGTAGACAATTTCGAGACTCATCCTTTTCATGTAGACAACTTTTCCATTTGAGCAACGTATGAATTTATAAAAAAATATTTAGTACGCTATATAGTTTCGGACCGACGCCACCTTTCTCGGTAATCTGCATTTTTCGGGTTTTTCCTTTGCTCATATGAATTTATATTCTACATGAAAGTTGTAGATAATTGCGAGACACATCTTTTTATGTAGACAGCTTTTTTATTTGAGCAACGTATAAATTTATAAAAAAAAAATTAGTGTGTTGTATTCTCTCCCATGCGGGTGCTTGGGCGGCCTACCGACAATGGCCGGCGTGCCTTTGGGCCATGCCCGCCCCGCCTTGATTTTTCCTCAGACGATCGGCCTAGCCCCAAGACGAATAAATGATCGGCCGTGCCGCAATTGTTTCTTGCAGGCCCAAAGCACAATGGGCCTGGGCCGTGCCGGGCCCCACCTCTACTTCTAGGCCGAAATGGCATCCACGCTGCTCCGCTCACACTCATGCTTGGCCTTTGTTTCTCTCAAATTCAAGCTTTTGTTATATATTTTTTTTCTAAAGAGAGCAGATTTTTCGAGAAGGTCATCGGAGTGGGGAAGAAGTCGGGCCGCGTAGCCCGTGGTTGGCACCTTCATGATTAGCACTGGTTCCATAGCACCAGGCAGGTAGTGGTGATCATCACCTGGGAAGGCCGCCGAAGTAGAGGGGGAGAGGAAGTGGAGGAAGGGACCTCAAGAATTTGAAAAACTAGATTTTTTTTTAAAAAAAAAAACACACGAGAGGAGAGTGGGATCAAAGCGTGAATCAACATTGATGGTGACAAACATGCTTGGAGCCAAATGTAGCTACATGATTGCATTTACTTTCTTTAAACAATGCCGCCGTATAAACTATTCCATTTTCTCACAAATGCTAATGGTTTATTTCGTTGTAAATAAACTAAATGCAAAAGGTTTAATCTATTGAAAATTGTAGATGATAGCAATCACGCTTTCAGCGATGGAGCTGCAAATTCCATCCCATGTACCTATCGGTTCTTTGCATGTTAGAGTCCATCGAAACTCACTCCAGGATATGTGTGTTGCATCCATCCCTCTCACTCGTGGCTCCACCGCATGGCGAACAAGAGTGGCGGCATACTGGTTGATGTCGGGGGATAAAGGAGGGTTGCCTTGTTGGCGCTTACCATTGGAGAGGAGGAAGGAAAGTGGGATGGTCGGATGGAGAGACTTCACACAATAATTTGAAAATATTAAGAGGTTTTTTTTTATAAACTCATAAGAGAGAGTGTGTAGGACAGTGCACGGATCTCTGAACGGGGTCTGATGGCCTCAGATGCACGTGGAGGTGAATATTGTCGTGGGAAAACCGCTCTCGCGATGGAGGCATTAAGAGAGGGAATAATTAGCTACATGACACTCAATTCGTATGCTATTTTTCTTATGTGAATGACACGTGGGACCATTTGTGTTACTGAAAGTTGACCAGAATGGCATACAACTAATTGTGAATTTTAAATAGTGTCATTTAGCTAAATGCCCCCATTAGCAAGACACGGCTAGTAACGCGAGTTCTTTATTTGGTGACACATATCGCAGGTCACTACCACGATCAGTGTCGAGGACGACGAGGAGCATGCAGTACAGGTGTTTTAGTCTAGTGGTAACTCCAGGTGAAGTTGAAGTTACTGCAGGTGGTCTGCCTCTGCCAGAGCAGCCCACTGAAACCGAGCTGCGCCTTCTCAAGGTCGAACTGCAGCAGGTTGTTCTCCATCTGGAACCCTCCGATCAACACCGCCGGCGCGCCGCCGTCTCCGGCCTTCACTCCCCTCATCTGGACGAACGCGAGGCACGTCGTGTTCTCGTTCACCTGCACCATCGAGTTGCCCCCGAACACCGTCCAGTTCTTGCCGCCCTCCAGCGTCAGGTCTATCTCCGGCACGGCGTAGCCGAGGCGAGTGGACACCAGCGCCCGCGAGTTGTAGTAGAGCTCGAACGGCGCGACCGGGAAGGCGACTCTCGCGCTCCGCCCCATGGCCCTGTCGAACGCGTCCACGAACGGACGGTATACGTCAAGGCGGAGCAGGGTGTACGGCACCCTCGTGCAGAGCACGGTGCCGCCGGTGGCCAGCGCGTGCTCCGGGACGTGGACCTGAGCTTGGTTCACGGCGATGGCCTTGACGGAGATGTAGTACGCGGGGTTGTCCTTGTTGCTGAGGAGCGGGGTGTAGGCCAGCGTCGATGTGAGCTCCGGCAGCCACGGCGGGAGCAGGTAGAGCGGGCCCCCGCCGAAGATCGCCACGCCGTCGCCGCCGCCGCCGCTCGGGAGGCAGAGCAGGAACTTCTTGGCGACGCTGTGCGAGGACGCGACCTGCGCCGGCAACGCGAGGCCGGAGCCTGCCATCCCCGCGACGCCCGTGGCGTCCGACGGCAGCGACGCGAGGAGCTTCCTCGGGGCGCACGACGCCACAGCCTTGACGGAGACCTGGCTCAGCGGGTTCCTGCCGTCGGTGGTGTTGGCGACGAGCCTCGTGTGGACCAGGTCCCCGGCGGCGCACCGGCCGGTGACCGGGTTGTACGGATGCGACTTGCACAACTTGTCGCAGCTGTTCTGGTCAGACCCACTGCAGCTTGGGACACGATAGGCATTGGCGAGCTTGCACGTTGGATCCTCGCAAGAGAACGCCGGCAAGTGGTCGGCTGCGCACGTCGACCAGACGAGCGGGCCGGCGAGGTCGACGACGAGGTTGGTGCCGAGCCTGATGGGGATGGTGTAGAGGGAGGTGGCGGAGTCCTTGGCGACCGGAACGAGTACGGGGTTGGCGCATGAAGTAGGTCGCACTGGCACGAGTAGTGAGATGGTGAAGACGACCAGGACGAGCTCAACGTTTGCTCGTTGCATCTTCAGTAAGCGGTTGGGAAACTTTGGGTTTTTCGGCTTGTGATTGGCATTCCATCTATGTTGTCTCTTATATAGACGGTGGAATTGAGCTATAGTTAATGTGTGCAAATAATATATATGCAGGGTACGGAATTGCAGCGACGCGAGAGCTATAAACGTATTTGCATGCCATTGCATACGCAAGACAAGGCGAACATGAGACTGGATCCAGCATGCATCCGAAGGCATCCAAGTCAAAATGCACGCATCACACGTGTCGTCGGTCTTGACCAGACAAACACACTAAGAGGCACCCCCGACGTTCAGCGGAGCGGTAACCATGCACGCGAGGGAATGACCTTATGGAGAGCGATACTAAATATGAATATATGGATATTTTGGAAAAATAGTGTTCTGCCTCTTAAGGGGCTCGCCCTCCCCTTATATAGTCGGGCTAGCTTTACAGTCTATGAAAGTCTAAAATGCTTTCGAAAAGAGACAACCCTAAAGGCACCATGGTTCAAAGAGGGGCAAATGACCTTAGCGCCCTTGCTTTTTCCTCTTTACTGGGCATTGAAGTCATTTGCTCTTACAATGTGAGATGGGAGGACCAAAGCGCCCCTCCACCGTCTTATTAAAGCAGGGCTGCAAGATGTTGGGACCCGTAAAATGGAATCGAGTCTTTGTTGTGCTTTTACCGTACTATTCTCTAGATCAAGTAGCTAGTACAGACAGATTTACAGTTTAGATCACAATTATCACGAATAAAACGGTTATTACATCATAGTATCGGCTAACATGTCACTTATTATAATAGTTTGACACCATGGCCTTACATCAGCAAAAGTCTTAATGTATAAGTCAAAATGGAAGGCTCAAAATAACTCCACAAGCAAGACTGTTAGAACGTGCTTCTAAACATTAGAGTAGTCTTCATCTTGAACTCCATCCAAGAAATCTCCATCTTGGTACATGCATCTCCTCTTCAGGATACGGGTTCTGTGCATCAAGATTTACTCGTTGGAATGAACAACCCCGTATGAAAGGCGAGAGTGAGAATGTTGCAACATTCTCAACAAAAAGACTGACTAATGCAACATGAAGGCTTAATAAGGAAAGGAAAAAGTTCTTTTGCCAAAATCTGATTTTACAGAGTTTTTGCCTAAAATTTTGGAAAGATAGAAACAAAGTTGAGAAATATAAAACCACTACTATAAAAATATTCATCCTTGACCCTTCATCACTAGCGGATTCATATAGAACCGCCGGTGATATGACCCGCCTCACTCTGTCTCGTCCAGAAACCTAAAAAAACCGCCAATGATACCGAACCGCCAGTGATAGTGAACCTATCACTAGCGGTTCATAAGAAAACCACAAGTAAAAGTATCATTGACGGTTCAATCCTA
Organism: Olyra latifolia; assembly: GCA_036346145.1. Lineage (NCBI taxonomy): Eukaryota > Viridiplantae > Streptophyta > Magnoliopsida > Poales > Poaceae > Olyra > Olyra latifolia. The sequence continues at coordinate 2,693,736 of CM070523.1, read as the reverse complement.
GAACCGATAGTGATATTTTCACTATCATTGGCGGTTCTATAAAGAAAATCGCCAGTAAAAGTATCACTGGCGGTTCAATCCTAAAACTGTTAGTAATTGTGAAAGTATCACTGGCGGTTCTTTAAGTGAACAACCAATGATAGTAGTATCACCGTCGGCTCTCTAAAAGAACTGTCAGTGAAAGTAATTTTCAGAATTTTTAAATCTTCTGAGTTTCATAATTTTTTCATACGAGTTCAGATGAAAATAAACTTTATATGTAAATTGTAGCTCTCGACGAGATCTAAAACTTTGTGGTTGATATGTTTTCCATTTGAAGCAATGCAGATGCTTAAATAATCTTTAAAATTTTAAAAAATTAATAACTTACTCAAATGAAGTCAGATAGAAACAATCTTTGCATGAAAACTGTAGCATTCGACAAGATATACAACTCTGTAGTTGAAATTTTTTTTATTTAATGTCATTTGTATAGTCAAAAAGTTAATAAAAAATTCAGAAAACAAGGCTTAAATGATATGCATATTCTATACATGTCAAAAGGTGCCAATGGGCAAGATGGTTAGAAGAGCTGGGTTTGAGGCAAGAGGTCAGGAGTTCGAATCCTTGTTATGCGTAGTTTAAATTTTGCATAGAAAAGGTACTAAGGCTATATAGGCGGTTCGAGAACTGTCAGTGATAAGTGTTACGAACCGCCAGTGATGTGCTTTTCTGTACCAGTGAACATTTGAATCGTTTTCTTTTGAACTTCGGCAACAACCGAGTTTGCCTAAACCTGATTAACTCACGGCTCCCACCGTGTCTTAACATTTAGTTCACTTCAGCTTAGCCAACTTATTTGTTCAACTTGGCCACTCTGAAAATGCTCTATTTATTAAGCATGCATGGCTGATCCAATGGGCCTCTGCCCCCTCACCCTTCTCATCTGAGCGTGGACTAGCTAGCCAGATCCTTATCTAGGTTCCTTGACTTGTAAGATTAGACCGTACTACGCCTCCACTCAAACAATACACTGATATTTTCTATTGATTGTCAACTCCTCGATATGATCATATGAAGGATCAGTGACATCTAGGCCCTAAAAAATGATTAAAAAACGAATTAGAAGAGTTCAAAAGTAGTATTAATACACTGGCAAATAGGCCATTTCTGTCCATCCAATCCAACCATACTGTAACCCATCAGAGTGCAGAAAATGCAGTGCCTGTTTGCTATAGCCATATCGTCGATAGTTTTGCTTCTGCCATGCAGGGTGGCGATCAGTGGGCAACCCCCACTCGTCTCCCCTCTCGCCAAGGACCCTAGCACCTCCCTCTACACCATCTCCATCAAGGACGGCAAGTCGTCGCCCCTCGTCGTCGACCTCGCCGGCTCGCTCGTCTGGTCGACGTGCCCGTCCACGCACAGCACCGTCCCGTGCCAGTCCGCCACGTGCAGCGTGGCCAACCAGCAGCGCCATCAGCGCTGCCGCTACGTGGACGGCGGCTGGTTCTGGGCCGACCGCGAGCCGGGGTGGCAGTGCGCCTGCACGGGCCTCCCGTTCAACCCGGTGAGCGGCGAGTGCTCCACCGGCGACCTCACGAGCTTCGCGATGTCGGCCAACACCACCAACGGCACCAGCCTGCTATACCCGGAGGCGTTCACCACCGTCGGCGCGTGCGGGCCGGAGCGGCTGCTGGCGTCGCTCCCCGCGGGGGCCGCCGGCGTCGCGGGGTTCTCCCGGCGGGCGCTCTCGCTGCCGTCGCAGCTCGCCGCGCACCGCAGCTTCGGCAGCAAGTTCGCGCTGTGCCTCCCCGCCTTCGCGGCCTTCGGCGACACGCCGGTGTACCTGCCGGTGCCGGATCCGCGAGGCTCCATCGACTACACGAGCGTCATCCCGTACACCCCGCTCCTCACGAACCCGAGGAACGCCGGCTACTACATCCCCGTCAAAGGCATATACGTGTCCTGGCACGGGCCCAAAGAAGTTCAGGTGTCCCTGCCCAGTGGCACGCTCGAGCTCGACGTCCGCACCGGCCGCGGCGGCGTCATGCTGAGCACGGCGACGCCGTACACCATCATGCGGCCCGAGGTGTTCCGGCCGTTCGTGAAGACGTTCGACGAGGTCGTAGCCAGGTGAGCAGACTTGATCATTCGCCATTTATGCAAGTGTTTAAGCTAACTGATGGTTAGATAATGACGTGGCATGCAGGGATAGAATAAGCGCGGTGGAGCGGGTGGCCGGCGTGAAGCCGTTCGAGCTGTGCTACGGCGGCGCCGGTAGCTTCCCAATGATGAAGCGAGCTGGCTACGACGCGCCGGGGATTACCCTGGAGCTCGCCGGGGCCACGCGTAACTGGACGGTGCGGAATGGCAACTACCTGGTTCAGACGAAGGAGGCGATGTGCGTGGGGATCCTGGAGATGGGGCCGGGCGGCATGCCGGTGGACGGCGAGCCGGCGGTGGTGATCGGCGGGATGCAGCTGGAGAACAACCTGCTGGTGTTCGACCTCGAGAAGCAGGTGCTTGGGTTCAGCATGCTGCTGGACTGGGACCTGACGAGCTGTCACAGCTCTAGCCTGAGCCGCCCCTGAGGCACCAGCCACCAAGTGTTTCTACCTCACCTCTACGTTCCCAAGGTCCTGTCGAATAAGCTTGTGCCAGCCATTGAGCTGCAACAAAGCAGTGTAGATTGTTACTCTGTTCTGAAGATCTAAACATAAGTAAAAACGATGTTTGCAAAGGCTCTCCCTGTTCACGGTATGAATTGGTGGACTAGTATTTGTGATAACTGAACTGAAAGCACATATTAGTTATAATCTACAACGGACCTTTGTTCTTTTTTACAAGGCAGAGGCTTTAACGCTTTGTAGTTACTTTTTTAAAAGATCTCAATGTTTCTTCCCAAAACTCTAAAAACTAATTTTTAACAATTTTTAGTCTCTCTAAACCCACTATCTAGTGTTGGAACTAGATCGATCGAACTCGATGGGACAAATCCCAGATCAATCATGCCCAAGTTCCTTGCTGGTTTACATCGTGTGCGCGACGTCGAACCGTCGGACAAGTAACTCGCTAGCCCACGAATCAGTGCGCGCCGCCTACGCCGTTCAGCAACGACCTGGACCGCCGCCGGTGCGTCGGACGTCGTGTTGCTCGCACCCAAGCGAAGTGCACACGAAGCACCGACGTGCTTGCCGTGAACCCAGCACACGGACGACGGCGCGAATCACCGGTCACAAGGTAGTCAGAGTCGGGATCCTAAGTTGGATGATTTTCCCTGGAAAGAATCGAATCGTAGTATCCAATCGTAAAATCGAGGATTCTATCTAATTTGTAAAATAAATATATATTTTGTTCTCCACTGTACTTTTATATTATATATATATATATAGTTGAGCTCCGGTGCTTTGCAAAGCACCGAAGACACCATGCTTTGCGTCTAGTTTATAAAATCCGAGACTCAAAATGGACAATCCGAACTATCCATCTTGATTTTCTCGTTGAAATCTCTTCCATGACCAAATTTCGTATTTTTTGAATTTTTTTGCTATTTGTGTTGTATTTTTGAAAACCAAAAAATTTGGACACTCCATAACTAATTAGATCAGTGATGTTCAAAATACAAAACAAATAGCAAAAAATTCAAAAAATTACGAAATTTGGTCATGTAAGAGATTTCAATGAGAAGATCAAGATGGATTTATCATGATTCGATTGAATCACACACTAATTAACATTATAGTTGCTGTCAATTATCAAAAATAGCTTCTAAACCTTATCTGGAGTAGGATCGCGATTCTACACGATTCTACGATTTGGATCACGATCCTACTCCGATCCTATGTGATCCCGATTCACTAAGCGACTCGGATCGACATGCTTCCATAGGATCGTAGAATCGCACGACTCTACGAGTAGGATCGCGACTTTAACTACCTTGCCGGTCATTGGTGCAGCCGCTCCTGCATGCGCTCGCCGGCCAACACGCAATCCGCTGCGTGCAACCGCTCTCGGCAAAAACGAACACAAAGCAAAACGATTTTTCCGGTGCTTCAACTGTTGCACCTTTTCTTTGGCCCCTGGCCCTTTATTTATACTAGTAGATTACATGAAACCGACTAAAACTCTTACACGTATAAAAGTAAACTTTATCTCTAAGACAACTCCAATTCGTAAACGAACTCAAATCTACTCTAATACAAAACGGACTCATTAAACTTATTAAGATTAATCTAACATCTAGTCCATCAATTTTTTAGCCGAAAAGAACAACTAAGATCCCGTTGGCCGTTGCTGATCCTTTTCTGCATCTGTGTCCAAGCCCACTAGCATGATCAGCTGGCTTGCCACCTCAGCGAGACAGGCCGGCTGACGATCGACTCAGCCCAATGGTGAAGTAAGCTCACGGTATCTCAGAGAGGAGAAGCATGTGTTGGCCCTAGCCCATCACACGGACGTCAATGAGCTAATTACTACTCGCCGTTTTAGTGTGTGCGTGCGTGGGAGTGGCGAACACCACGGCTAGGGATGGCAACATGCGAGTTTAAGCTAGCCAGGGTCTGGCTCAGCTTGATCACTATCGGGCTCGGCTCGCTGAGTGAAGTAGCTAGGGAAAAAGCTCGACCCAGGCTTGTTCCTAGCTCAGGTTAGCTCATGAGGGCTCTAGCCAAAGAGGGTACGACGTGGTTGCGGCCTCGGGTAAATCTGGTAGACAATAGAGACGGGGTAGGGAAGACGGGGTGACAGTCGGTCAAGAGGAGGTCAGAAGTAGGGTGGCGGTCTGGCAGGGAGGAGGTTGGAGGCGGGGCGACGATTGATAAGGAGGAGGTTGGAGGTGGGGCAGCGGTCCATCGAGAGGGGGAGGATGGAGGTGATGCAGATCTAAAGTGGGCGGGAGGGAGGATGATGGGGGCGGCATGGATGGAGGAGACGAACGTGCGCTACGCTCCTGCACGTGAGGGGCGATGGGCATGCACGTGAGATCCTAGGAGAGCATCCACACCAGAAGCTCTATCTCTATTTTCTCTCTCTTCTACTCTACTTTCTCTCTCCATTACTCTAAAATTTCTTCATACTTTACACTACACCCTAAAAGATTCATTCTCTCCACCAGAAACTCTATTTCTATACTACTATAGAGTTTCTGCTACGGATACTCTAAATTTTATTCTCTAAAACACTATTAGTATTTCCTCTATCCATCCCTCTAAAATTCCTTCACATTTTACATTACACTCTAAAAGATTTCTTCCTTTATTAACTGCTCTATCTTTAAAAAAATCAAAGCTAACAGTGCTATGTAGGGTTTGCTACTGTCCAACTGCTAGCTTCCCCCACCCCGACCAATCTCCAAAACGACCGACCCAACCAATCCCCTCCTAGGCTCAAAAACTTCCACTCGCCCACGCACACGCTCTCGTCCCGTCCCGTCCCTCTCGCGCACACGCTCAAGCCTCAAGCGCGCGCAGCAGCAAGCAATGGCAACAACCCACGCGCGCGGCCGGCTCCCCCTCCTCCTCCTCCTCGCCGTGCTCTGCGCGGCGTGCGTCAGCGTGCCGGCGGGCGCGCTCCGGACGTCGGCCATCTCCGCGGCGCCGGAGTACCCCCTGCCGCGCCTCCCCAGGCACTCCGCTCTGCCCCCCGCGCTCTCGCCGGACGTAATGCCGGTGCTTCCCTCCCCCGGCGCCGACGACGCCGCCGCCCCGCCGTCGTCCGACGTGGCGCCCACCATCCCGTCCAGCCCCAGCCCGCCCAACCCCGACGCGCTCGAGCCCAACTCCGCCCTCGCCCCCTTCGGCTCCTTCCCCGCCGTCGCCGCGCAGTCCCACGCGCCGCCGCCGCCCCGCGCGCCGCACGTGGCGTGGGCGCTCCCCGTGGGGCTGGTCGCCATGTGGTTGGTGTAGTGGAGTTGGGTGGGCGAGCGGCGAATGGATGGGACAACAGCTGCAGAGGCAAAGGCATGCATCCATCTCATCAGAAGCTTCAGGCGTGCAGCAAAAGTTGGCCAAATTGGTTGGTCTGCCATGCGCCTTCGTTCATGCAAAGAAGAGAATTGTTACTTCTTTCTACAAGTTTTTTTTTTTTAATTTATCCCTTGTAAATTTTGTCTTCTGTTCATTGATTGATGGGTTTCAGGAGGAGCTACATGCTATAGTTTTATTCTTTGCTTTGTAATTCTTGTTTCGTTTGGATGATTCTTGTAATAAAATTGGAGGCATTATTGGTCGATTGCACTACCATTTCTTATTTAATCTTGGAAATACGATTTTCTTGTGCTTGTTTCATTCACACTCTACCTTGTCAATTGAGCTGATTTCTGAGATGGATAGGCTACATGAACCAATTATTCTGGGTTTGATGGGCCCACATGTCATTCACAAGTCACAACTGTAGTGGCTCTGCTTTGAGTAATCTGTAATCATGGTGTTTATGATTGTTTCAGTGTTCATATTATTTGCAGCTAATTAAAATCCTTAGTACTTAAAAGATGCTAGAGTTGTTTTATTCCTTATCCTTTTCTTAAATGCGTGAAACCTGAAAAAAGTGTATTAGTTTCCTTTCTATATCTGAGTAGCTTTATGAATAAAAAACTTGAAAGATCCAAAAGGGAGCATGATAATTCACCAAAAAGTGTAGTATGCAAACTGGAACTCCACATCAAAATTCTCTTATTTCTTTAGCTTGATCATCGCCTCATGATTACCATAAAGTTTCTGGCATTGCCACTTTGCCAAGAAATTATCTTTTTAAGACATGATCAACTACTGCTGGCATGTGATGTCGCAGCGTAAGCCTTGACAAGAGAAGCTCACGTGGCCTCTGAAGAACGCCGCATCTACCATGAACATTTGACGATTTGACGTTTGTTTCTGGAAACGAATTGATAAACAAATTGCTAACCAAGCATTACACTGTTGAGCTGGACAGCTGGTCTAGCTTGTTCAATATGCCAAGGAAACGGAAAATAATTTAGTTAGTCTTTGCAATGTGCAGTGCCTTTTTTTAAAGAGAAATTTATGGTTTTGCAGTTGATATTTCCTTTGAACGCTCACTGAAGTTAATTTTGAGACTAGATGCACAAGTTTAATTTTAAAAAATGCATCTAAAAAACATAATAACAAGTCCAAAACCAGCAGCGGCGAGCGAGACCAACAGTGAATTTTTGTCCTAGATATCATAGACAAATGACAAAGAACAGGATGGAAATTTCCTATCGGTTTGCTTATGCTCATCTCATATTACTGTTACTTTCACGCCAGTAAGTTCAGGTGTTAATTAGCAAAATTGTAGCCACTTCCGTTGGAGTCCAGAGCAGACACACACACACAATTCCCCAAAATCTCACGAGGTGGTGAGCAAAAATTCACCAAAAGTCGAAATGGCATGTACATGTGAGGAAAGATAGGGCATCCAATGATGGGAAAAAGACATTCGCCAGGTTTGAAGATCAAGATGGGATCGGTCGACTTCTTGCTGCTGCCAACGTCCTCTTCACGTGCAGTGTCCATTTGCCCTCACCCCTGCAATTAGCACGGACCGTGCGGTAAATGCAGCGTTAAACTTATCACACTTTGCACCAAAAGCTCTCTTTGGCGAGGAATGGACGGTTAGTATTCATTTTTTTATCTAAAAACATGTCAAATATGATATAAAATGTGAAATAATATTTGGTACCGACACTAGGCCTATACATGATCATTCTGCTTGACTGGCTAATGGTGCACCATTTCCAATAGCCACTTTATTTCTTAACCATATCACTATCATGATCGGTGGTGGACACGAAATTAAAACCAAACCTGTGCAAGCTTAAGTTTTAGGGCCATCGCCAAATTAACACACTAGAAACACACCAAATTTTATGGTTTTAATGAGATTTTCTCATATTTTTCTAAAAATAAATTGCAATGGTTGAGAAACAATCTCAGGACCTTCTAGCAGCAATGATGACGGGCTAACCAACTGAACTAAGCACAAATATGTTAATGATTGTTACTATTTACCTCTCTATATTAAAACTAAACTCAACGGTCATTCTATTTCGCTACTGTAATAGAGCTGGCGAGAAACCAACCGTTGTGTAGCTGAGCTGTAGGACCCAAGCCAAGGCAGTGCGAGTGTGCGACTGTACGAACTTGTAGGCGAGCATGTGAAGGTGAAGAGAAGATTCGCCTGCTTGGTGTAGCAGGAAGATGCCAATGTTATAATAGGTAGGCAGTCACGTGCGTGTCTGCTTGCGGAGACGAAAATAGACGATAGATCGACAGTAATCCGAAGATGCGTGGCGTTGTGTCTGGGAGAACTGGTTTCTGGTACATGTTCTCTTCGGTTTATCTTCTCACATTATTTACTTATCTTTGAATTAAAAAGTTAAATGATTTAGTGTTTTTAGTTTATTTTTATCTTGAAATCATGTCTCAAAGTTCTCAGAAACAAGTCAAATAAAACGAATCAGACTTTTTAAGCTACTCTAGAAAGCTATCGAAATTTAATTTACCAGCAAATAAGAGAGTCTAAAAAGAATAACCCGAAGTTTAAGACACCTAGCAGGTGATTCTACTTTACAATTTGCTTACTAAGATGATGATCAGTCTCTGAAACAAGACAGAATACTTTCACTTGTGTACATATGGGAGTGAGAGAGAAAAAAAGTCTATTTCTAGTCTGGTAAGTCTTTTTTTAAAAAAGAAAGCAATACCCCTATTTTCATTGCATGACAAAGGAAACAAATATTCTTTTCTTTTCATTTACAAAGAACTATCCCTCCCCTTACCTCTCTCTCCATTTACAAAGAACAACCACTCTCCATTCTCCTTTTTTTTTCTCTCTATCTCTATTCATCGTACTTCTTCCGCCTCTCTTCATTACAACCGACTCATTGTGCCTTTTCTTCTCATGGTCATACTCGTCCTTCCTCTCGTCTTTGCTTGTGGTTGCACCTTCCTCCTCTCCGCCGATCGTACTTCTATTTTCTCTCCACTTCGTTCATGGTTGTGTTGTAGCTCCATCCTGTTGCCCCCATTTCTTATGTCTCGTTTAGCTAACTTGTCCTTCACCGTCAACTCCATGTGTCCCTCCATGACTTAACTATAGTTGTTGGCATATTTTGGTCTCTTAACAAAACCGGATAAAAATATCCCATGACATACAAAACCATATAGAAATAGTTATTTAACTGGTCAAATAGCAGTTTTACCTAGATTGATGAATAAACGTGGCTCATGAAATTTTTTTTTAAAAAGTAGATTGTATATTTGAGTTACTTATAAATATACGAGCTTATAGAATTTTTTTTCACAAATTAATCTAAATTTTCTACAAAATTGTAGCATTTTCCCTATTTTTGATACCGCTAGAAAAAATTAGAAAAATTATAAAATGCTATAAAACACAGGAACAAGCTTCACGAGCTTGTAAAATTATAGGAACTAAAACATACATTTAGTTCAGATTCTGAATGAAATTTTATTAAAAAAATCTAGATCAAACATGTTCCACTTCGATCAAAGCTGTGGTTTGACCGGTGAAAAGGAAATTCCTATATGGTTTTCAAATTTCAGATATTTATCCAACTTTAATTTTAGGGAAAAAGCGTCGATGACCCAAAAGTCAAAGACAAAAATAGATGTTTTCCAAGTAAAAAGACCCTGTGGGGTCGACACATGTTTTGAAATCGGTACAAGGGTTCGTGAGATTCCTGCGGGAATCGCAAATTACACGTGTAAAGTAGTCAGGAATCTCATGTGAAAATCCTAGTTTCCAAATATTCGGTAGTCAGGAATTTGCTAAAAAGGTAGTAAAAAACTGGTCTATATGCACGAAGAGAATCCCAAGTGCCGCATCGGTTTCACTCATCTTTCGACTGCACAAGTAGGAAATAAAAATTTCTCTTAACTATTTTTAGCAAATAACAAAATAAAAGAATTACAAAATCCTAGAAACTCGGCCCGAATTTCATGTGCAAGGTGAGCCTCTGGAACATTGGGCCCTCGGCTCCATGAGTCCAAAGGTTTCTTCTTTGAGAGTAACTAGCGCACGATATACCGTGCATAACCCAACCAACCGTACAGTGCCACACAATAAAAAAGAGAGCTACTAGCGGACGGGAGAAACACCACATGAAACACATGAAACACCCAATGAAACACCAAACGAAACTCCAATGAAACACCCCAATGAAACATGCAATGAAACACCCAATGAAACGCCCAATCAAACACATGATTCACACATCTAGCTCAGAGCATGCCTCCAAAAATTCCCTATTTCATTTGCAACCAAATCATTCAGATCTAAAGAGCCCAAATCAACACAACAATCCACCCCAATTAGACATCAAACACATCGATCCTTCGAAGATTTTGCAACCAAATCTTTCAGATCTGAAGATCAAACCCAAATCAATACATCGATCCACCCCAATTAAGCATCAAACCCATATCTTAACTCACCAATTAGCTGCGCTAGTGGTCTTCCCCGCGGCGGTGACTCGCATGGCAACCCACACAACGGCAACACGGATAGAGGAAGTGCTTCGGCCAATAACAGCGTGGAGGAGAGAAAGGTAGCTAGGTAGTGGAGCAAACGGGGAGCGAGCAAGGAAGAAGCGCAGGAGAACGAGAGGAGAGAGGGGGAGGGGGGGTAGGATGCGGGTGCAGTCGTGTAGCTATATCGTCGGTCTAAGATCGGACAATATAGCGTACGTTAGTGTTTCTGTGCTTCTTTTTCTTAGAGTTGGTCAAACGGGACGGACTTAGTGGAACAAACCCCTGTACTGTTTACCTGGTAGGGTTAGCTGGATTCGATTCAACAAATAGAATTTGGTTTGAGACCCAAGTCCATTGGGTTAGCCTGACTCGGTTCGTATAGTGGTGACGTGACCCGATTCAGTTCGCCCCGGTAGCACACGTATATAATGAAATATATATCTATATATCAATTTTCTTATGACATATAATTGATTTCTTTAATTTATAATGCACATTTATAAAATATAATCATTTTCTTATTTTTTTTATATTTTTTTGGTTAAATGGGTTGCCCTGTATGTGACCGGTTCGGTCCGGCCCGGTTCCTACGGTGAATCGGACTGGCCCGGTTCGGTCCGTTGGCCACCTCTTCCTCTCCATGGAGGTCTTTCTAAAACTCTGCTCTCCGTGGCATCATCGCGTCGAGTCCTCCGAGGCGACGGCGACAGTGGATGCTACGCTCAATTCCCATCCTTCCCGCCGCCGCTATCTCCTTGAACCCAGCCACCCAAGCCACCTCGGCCCTTCAACGTCTCCTCCTCCGCCGCCTCGCCGCTCGCTCCCACCATGCACCGGCCGGCGCCCCGCACATGCTCGACGAAATGCGCTGCAGGGCCAGCTCCATCGTGCGCGCCCTCCTCGGCGCCCCCAGGGACGCGAACGCCGTCGCGCCCCTCCACTGCGCGTCTCTCAAGTCCGGCACAATGCTGGACCCGCCCGTGCGCACCTCCGTCCTCACCGCCTACGCCAGGGCGCGCGACGTGGCCTCCGCTCTCGCGCTGTTCCACGAGGCCGCCGCCCCGGACGTGATCATGTGGAACGCCGCGATCAACGCACTGACGCTGAATTCCTGTTACGACGATGCCGTGGTGCTCTTCCGGCGGATGGCGGACGTGGTCGGGGCGTTTGATGCCACGACCGTGGTCGTCATGCTGTCGGGGGCGTCCCGTGCTGGCAACTTGGAGCATGGGGTGGCTCTTCATGGTGCGGCCATGAAGAGGTGCGTCGACACTGGTCATCTGAGCCTTTGGAATGCTCTCATCGACATGTATGCCAAGTGTGGAAGTTTTCACTCTTCCGGGGCTGTGTTTCAGAGGATGCCATATAGGGATGCTACCTCATGGAATACGATGATAGGTGGAAGCACATTTAATGGACTTGCTGAGATTTCAGCTCATTACTTCAGGGAAATGATCCGTTTGGCTGCTCACGCAGATGAGGTAAGCCTCTCTTCTGTCATTTCAGCTTCCTCGCGTGCAGAGGATCTTTTCTCCTTTGGGGAGTCTGTCCATAGCTACTTGATCAAACTTGGTTATGAGGACACTGCGTCTTGCTCAGTGGCGAATTCGTTGATAACATTCTATTCTGAGCTGGGGTTTCCCGAGGATGCAGAGAAGGTCTTTATTAGCACTTTGAACAAAAACTTGGTATCATGGAATGCTATGATCAAGGGACTGGTAGAGAATAGAAGGGTTAGCGAAGCCCTTAGTGTTTTCCGAGGAATGGTATCAGAGAACCAGCCAGATGTTGTAACTTTGGTGACTATAGTTTCAGCTTGTGGTGAACAAGGCCTACTTTGCGAAGGAAAATCAATCCATGGATACATAACCAGAAAAGGACTTCTTCATGGAGAATATTCCATAGTAAATAGCTTACTTGATTTGTATTTGAAATGCGACAACCCATCTACTGCAAATACTTTGTTCAGAACAATGCCAAGAAGAGACCTGATCTCATGGAACACAATGATTTCTGGATACTCAAGAGACAATTCACTGAGAGAAAAGGCTCGAGCTATGTTCAAAGGATTAATTTCTGATGGTTTAAGCTGCAGCATATCAACCTTGCTAGCTGTTACACCTTCGTGTTCTTGTCCAGAAGACCTTAGCTTTGGCAAAGCAGTTCATTCTTTCAGCCTGAAATATGGATTTGCAAGTGGAATTTCAGCTGTTAATGCTTTGATGCACATGTACATAAGCTGTGGTGACTCACTGGCTGCCTTTTCGCTTATGGAAAGTATATTGTCTGTGTCTGATATTGTTTCATGGAATACAGTCATAGTAGGCTGTGTACAAAATGAGCTCTACAGAGATGCATTGGAAGCCTTTCAGTTCATGCATTTGTTTTTGCCAGTAAATCCTGACTGTATCACATTAGTTAGCGTTCTGTCGGCATGTGGAAGTCTTAACCTGCAATCCATAGGGAAATCCATCCACTGCATAGCACTAAGGCACCTTCTTGCATCCAATGTGAGGGTGAAGAATGCCCTTTTAACAATGTACTTCCGGTTTGCAGATACTAGAAGTGCTGAGTTAGTTTTCTATAGTCTTGGAGACAGAAACTTGTGCTCCTGGAATTGTATGATCTCTGGTTTTGCGCAGAATAAAGAAGGTCGGAGAGCATTGCAGTTCTATCAGAACATGGAGGATTTTACGCCTAACGAAATATCTATGGTTGGTATTATCTGCGCCTTCACTCAACTCGGAGATCTTAGACGAGGACAGAGCATACATGGTCATGTGGTCAGGTCGGGTCTACAAAGTAATGTCTTTATTTCAGCTTCACTTGTTGATATGTATAGTAAGTGTGGAAGACTGGACATTGCCGTCAGGGTATTTGAATCCTCTTCTGAAAAATCGATTGCTTGCTGGAATTCCATGATATCAGCCTTTGGATTTCATGGACATGGGTTGAAATCTATAGAACTTTTCAGTAAGATGATTGAATCTGGAACGAAAGCCACAAGAAGTACTTTTATTGCTCTTTTGTCAGCTTGCAGCCACTCTGGACTCGTGGATGAAGGATGGAAATGTTACCAACTTATGTCAGAAAAATTTGGGATTATTCCAACCCCAGAACACCATGTATGCATTGTAGACATGCTTGGGCGTGCCGGTCAGCTGCAGGAAGCGCACAGTTTTTTGGAGAGTTTACCATCCAAAGAAGCCCATGGTGTTTGGGGTGCACTGTTAAGTGCTTGCAGTAACAAGAATGAACTCAAGATGAGTGAATCCGTTGCCAAGCATTTGCTCTCATTGGAGCCTGAAAATAGTGGTTACTACGTGACTATTTCTAACATGTATGCATGCCAAGACATGTGGGGTGGTGCAGTCCAAGCTAGGGGCATATTGCAAGACAAAGGACTGATGAAGCCCCGTGGTCACAGCATTGTTGGTTAAAGAGTGTGTTGAAAACCATAGAAGCTTCAAGAAACCAGCGGAAATGTGACATAAGTTTAGTTTGCGGTCACTGATTTGCTGCTGGCTCTCTCAAACGTGACACAGTGATATAGTATTTATTTATCTGATTGCTATTCATATATCTAACAATTGCAAAGCTCTATCTCTGTAATAAAGGCTGGCAGTGCGATGCCATGCCTTCTTTTTAAAGTAAAGATACGGAGAAGGGTATAGGTGCAAATTTCCAAACCTGAAGGGATGGTATGAAAAGGCAGTTATAAGAGAGGACCAGATGCCAGAGGGATGGATGGCTCTCTTTGGGACACACCACCACCCAATCACTCCTTTCACTCTCTTCCTCCTCTGCACCACTCAAAACCACAGCCCCCCTCTGCATTTCCCCCCTCCTCTCCTCCCTTCTGGGCACCAAACCGTCGGATGGCTGCAGTAATGAAAGCTCTTGCCGTTGCCTCGCCGGTCTCGGCACGGGCACAGCCCCGTCGATGCCACGCAGGTCTTGCTCTCACTGAAGCTGCATTTCCAATTCTTCGCTATAGTGCTATATAAGCACATGCCAGGAGCAATGCATTGATTCCAGGATGTTGTGTGCCGAGTTCCCTGGACATTTTGTATTGCTTTAGGTAGTTCAGAATTGACTCTGTGGATTTCTTTGTCACTCTGTTGCATCGTGCTTGTTAATATTGTTGATTTAGTTGGGAGTAAACATGATGTTAAGTGAGCTTTAGCGTACTATAGTTGGCAATTGAATAGATGGTTAGTCTTTACTCTATCCTTCTATGTTAGCCCATCTGGTTTTGTGTGGTTCAGGCCTCAGAAAGTTCAGAAGAGATGGACTTTGTGGTGTGTAATCGTACAACAAAACAAAGATAGGTTCTGGTAGCTGTGTTGGGCTTTATGATGGATTACTGGCCACAGAAAAAGGGATGTACAAAGAAAGATACATGCTCTACATGGAGTGTATTAACCAGTTCATAGCTTTTTAAAAAAATAATAGTCTTGATGCGTTACAAACTAGGATGGGGTTTTGATGAAAGTGGAGTTGTCTATATGGAGTCTAATCGACGGTTCTTGACAAAAAGGGCTGTCTGCATAATTTTGTATTTCCATTTGAAGGGGACACAGGGGCCGTCCGACACTCGTCGGACGAGCTCCCATCCGATGGCCTCCGCTAGCCAGTGGATGGAGATCCAATGGCCATAGATAGATCTAAATGAAAACATTGTTATTTTTGCTTTAGACATGAGACAATTCTTAAAGAATCTGTAAAAAAAATAAATATTAACTAATCTGTGTTAGGTTCAACATATATTTTTAGTATATATTTATATTAATGTTTTTAGATCTAGTTTATGCTTTTACACATTTGTAAAAATGAATATTGATCATAAAAATATGAAAATAATATATGTTGAACCTGACACGGATTAGTTAATATTTACGATTTTTACAAATTTTTTAAGAATTTTTTATAGCTAAAGCAAAAATAATAAAGTTTTAATTTAGATCTATCGCTGGCTGTTGGATGGATTCATCTAGATCTATTGCTGGCCGTTGGATGGATTCATCTAGATCTATCGCTGGTTGTTGGATCTCCATCCAACGGCCAGCGGAGGCCATCGGATGGGAGCTCGTCTGATGGGAATCGGACAGCCCCGCGTCCATTTGAAGGGAGGCATTTTGGTAAGAGATGAGGCTTGCCTTTGCGAGACAGTTGTTTTACTCAGATGTCAGCCAGCTTAAATTAGCTTGGCCTTCTTCGTGAGTATTGCAAGCCCAAAGGCCAAAAGTGATGACTCGCTCTTTAGTACCACATTGACAACTTACCATGAGATCACTAGCATATAACTTCTTTTGTGAATTGTAGTATTTCTAGCTTAACTCTTTTTTGGGCGAAGCAATGATGAAAGCACAAGAGAGATGGTAAGCACGCGTGGGTCAATTATAAGGTAACTGGGCTCTAAGCAAATTATAGGCTAGGGTGTTACACCAAACCGTTGGGGATTGACTTGATGTTGAGAACGAAACAGACTTGTATAGTTACATATCTGACAAACACTCGAAATCAGTTTCTGAAACGAGCCATGGCGTCAAAGACCGTTTCATTGGCCCATTCTGTTGTTATTCTATTTCCACCTCGTTCAGGTTGCTTTCCACCTGTATGGCTGCATGTTGCAAACTTCAGCAAGTAATTAAACTGTATGCTTTTTTACAGTAGTATTCATACTTGTTAAATGTGAAGGTTGTTCTTTCTTCTAGTATTCATGTGCAACTTTTGATCAGTTTATGTGCTACACACTGGACTGGAGGCTATTCCTTTCTGTTGTGCGGCAAGCCAATGCATCTGCTCATGGTGTCCGAAACCAACCACATTTTCAGGTTCGTCGGGGCAGAGCCTGCAGTCGTCCTTCACCGGCGTCTCCCTGCGGCGCCGGGCGTGGAAGCCGATCCAGCGGCGGCCGTGCTGCTCCCGGGCGCAGGTGGTGATGATGGCGAGGCCGGCGATCCAGTTCATCCAGGGCACGGACGAGCAGACGATCCCGGACGTGCGGCTGACCAAGTCGCGCGACGGGACGAACGGCGTGGCCATCTTCACGTTCGAGCAGCCGTCGGTGTTCGACTCGTCGGCGGAGCTGGGGGACATCACCGGCTTCTACATGATCGACGACGAGGGCGTGCTGCAGTCGGTGGACGTGAGCGCCAAGTTCGTCAACGGCAAGCCGGCGCGGATCGAGGCCAAGTACGTCATGCGCACCCCCCGGGAGTGGGACAGGTTCATGCGCTTCATGGAGAGGTACTCCCAGGCCAACGGCCTCCAGTTCGTCAAGAAGTGATCTCACTTCACTCTCTCAGCCCAGCTGCCCGCTTCTCCTGCTCTGACACTGCCTTGGGCGTGTGTTGCTGCTCATCTTGAGCTCCATACGCATTGGGTTTGTGATGTGTTTTTTTTTCCCTCTCTCTCGTGTGAAATTTTGTACTAAAAGATACCACGGGGAGGCTTGCCAGCCAGTACAGCACACACACTAGAGCTAAGCAAGGACTACTCTTCCTCAGATGCTGCGATGATGTGGAGAAAATTATAGCGACCTAACCTAGCGAGCATAAACCACCCGACAAATTGTGCTTTGGAAGCGTTCTGGTGCGATTAGCTTCGCTGTGAGCGTGATAAGAGGAGCTGACAGATTGACCGTGGTTTAAGACCATCTCTGACTGACGGGGGCCTAGGGTGACGTTCGGATAGTCACACGCTAAACGCAAAAACAAAACAGCCCTCTCCCGAGCAAGGGTCTACTTCAAGGAGTCCTCGCCGGGGCTCAGCACGCAACCAGTCTGCTCGGACCGGTCCAGCAAATTTCTTCCCGACCAAGGAAGGATCTGACCCTCTCCCGAGCAAGGGGTCTACTTCAAGGAGTCCTGCCGGGGCTCGACACGACCAGTCTGCTCGGACCGGTCAAGCGACCCTCCCGACCAAGGAAGGATCTGACCCTCTCCCGAGCAAGGGTCTACTTCAAGGAAGTCCGAGCGACTCTTCCGACCAAGGAAGGATTCACATTGCATTAAATGCTCGATCTGCTCGAGACAATTGCGCAGGGATCGCGGCCACCAACCCACGTCTTGTAACACTCGCTCCCACACCGCTTCCGTAAGGCGAAGAATGGCGGCGATGGCGCAAGAGAAGACATGCTTCGGACCACCGGACAAAGGAGGACAACCATCGTCATGCTAGGTAATAGGATTTCACCGCTAGAAAAACCGATGGCGTCCATGTATAAATAGACTACGTCGCAACACATCTAGAAAGGCGACTACCGAAAATACACACGCGCATCGTGGGAGCTCCGGCCGCGCCATTACGGGCCAAAGCTCATCCTCTGTCACAAGAAACTCATCCCTTTGTAACCTCTTGATCCTCATATAGATACCATCGACGTAGGGAACATTACCTCCGCTCGAGGGCGAACCACCTTAAAAATCATCGTGCCTTCTATCGATAGCCACTTGATCAAAGTTCGTCTTGTTGAAAGCCCCGACGCCGGGAAAGAGGCCGGTTGATCCTCGCTCTCAACAAGTAAGCTTCGGTGCGGGGCCCGTCTTAATCGCCGACAAACGGTGGCGCCGTCCGTGGGGATCGGATCGGCCTGCGGCGAAGGTCCTTGAAGAATGGTGAACTATCGGGACAACCAAGATATTCGCCGGCGACCTCGGCGACTTGGGCGAATATTGGTCCGACATCGAGGTCGCCGGATCGTCGTCCGGAAGGACACACCATGGCGAGTCCTCTCCCTATGGATGTCTGCCGCCGGTGGGAGCTGGGTTCGAATGCGTTCGAACCTCTCCGATTCAGAGTTACCGGAGCAGAGACATCGACCATATGTGAAGGTGTCGGTTAAATGCGAAGGGTCGATATCCGGACATCGTCGACTCGACCACGAGCGGTCTCCGCGGGGATACGATCATGACACCTCATGCCCGGCATTCCGCGGAAGCCCACATGGCGGACATCGGCGGCGTCCTCGCCTCGCGCCTCGGGAGGGCGAGTCGCGTCGCCGCTTGGCGCCGCGCATGAAGCCGGCCGGCCGACTCGTCGACCGAGCCCTCGCAACCCATCGCGATGACCGGGCGAGCACCGCCAGCTCTCCGCTTCCTCGACCGGGTCGCCACCTCCGTCCTTTCCTCCGATCCGTCGGTAGAGTCGTCGGCGCCTCGGGCCACGGCACGCGTGGTGCGTGACCTCCGACTGATTCGACCAGCCGCCGAGCTAAGCGTAGCCATGGCCGAAAAGGTGGAAGCGATTGGCGGCGATCTTCCTCGTCTGCCGACTCCGAGTGCTTCCGGGAAAGCCGAACCCGAGGGTAGTTACTCCGTCCACGACCTCGTCGGGACCTTGATCAGCGGAGGAATGACCGCGCATCTCGCCATCACGGTGGCCGTCTCTCGAGCAATGCTCGGCAAAGCGGCATCGCCACGACGACGGCTCGGCTCGCCGCTCCGGCCGAACGGGCCACCCCGAGTCGGTCGAGGCGCTTCAGCGAAGCGCCGACCCGCGCCGCTCGGGAAACCCTACCGGATACCCCGGCGCTCGGCGCGACGGCGTCTTCTCGCGCCTCGGTCCCTCCGAGGGCGTGAGGCGTGGCGCTCATGGATGACGCAGCGGGTAAACCACGGGTGCCCGCTTTCTCCGCGCCCTCCGAAGCGGCATGGCCCCCAAATTCAAAGCGGGCCACATAGAGCGATTCGACGGGACCCGTAAACCGGACGAATTCCTCTCGGTATATGCTACCACCAAATCCACGCGCGGGCGTGATGAAGGGTAATGGTGAACTATTTCCCATTGTGTTGGAAGGGCCCGCTCGGACATGGCTCTTCAACCAACGGAAGGCTCCATCCATTTGGGTCCAATCAGTGCGAGGCCTGTGGCGAATTTCATGGTCTTGTCCCCGCCAGAAGGCCGCGGGACCTCAAGCGGTGGTCCAGATGGAGGGCGAAAGCCTCCGGGACTACGTTCGAAGGTTCATCAAGATGCGAACACGATTCGAACATCCTGCAAGCGATCGTCGAAGCATTCACCGGCGTCAAAACGTCCGCTTCACCGGGACCTCGAGATATACTCCGGCTCCTCGGCGGTGAGCTCTTCCAGCGGCGGGCGTTACATAAACGCCGAGGAGGCCGTGGAGCGAAGCGGCTTCTTGGGTCCGGATAAGCGCCTCATGCCAAAGAACTGGGATCTTCGGACAAAAGAAGTCCGACAAGAAGGCCAAGAAGAAGAAAAAAAAGCGGCCAAATTGGTGGCGTATCCCTGAGCCGTCGTCTCCACGCACAAAGCCAAAAAGCCTCGGCCTTCCCGAGCAAGGTGGGCGGTCGGAGACGGACGACCGACGAAGCGTGGACCTCGGGGACCCTCGAGCAGTCGCTTCATGCTGCTGCACACTAAGCGCAGGCACGACCTCGAATCGCCGCGCTGGATCGCTCGGCGAAGACTTCTACAGCGGACGGGGCCCGTGCCCGTCTCCCGGATCTTGGGAAGGGTGGGCCCGACCGAAGTCCGAGCCCATTCCGGACCGAGCGGCCAGAGAAGCGAAGAATATCATGGCCGAGTCACCACATTGCGGTGATCTTGGTCCGCGACCTACGCCCCGACGGGAGTTGAAGGCATGGCCTTGATCTCGCCGCCATGGCCGAGAGGCGGCTCGGTTCGAAACAACAAATGGTCGAAACGACCATCTCCTTCTCCCGGGAGGATGTCCTCGGGAATGACGAAGCCCGAAACTCCCCTCGTGCTCGCCCGACCATCGAGAACACAAGGGTCGCGGGTGCTTATCGATGGGAAGCGCTCTGGACTGATCTCGCCGGGTCTTGGGCGAGATGCAAATCCTCGTTCCAAGATCAAAACATCGCTATGCCCTTCCACGGCATCATCCCGCACGTCCATGACCCCGCTTCAGGCGGATCGTCGTGCCGTGACCTTCGGCGGCCGAGCAACCGGGACCGAGTTGGTCACCTTTGAGGTAGTCGACTTGAATCGGCCTAACGCCATCCTCGGCGGCCGCCTCGCCAAGTTCATGGCGACCACGCACCACGCGTATCAACGCCTCAAGCTCCCGGGCGAAAGGGGTGATCACCGTCGGGGGCAACCACAAGGCATGCTGAGTCGCGACGAAATGGCGCTTCGCCCGGTCGCCCGGCTCACTGAGCAGCGGGCGAGCAAAACTCTCACAAGTCCGCTCGGCCCAAGGTTGTCCTCGACCTCGGGAGCGGCGAAAAACATCTCGATCTCCGGCGAGGACCGTCGAAGGTGGTCCACGTCGGGCCGCTTTGGATCCAAAATAGGAAGGCGAGCTCGTCACCTTCCTCCGCAAATGCCGACGTCTTCGCATGGGAGCCGTCCGAGGCATGCCGGGGTCCTGGCGAGGTGATCGAGCCTGGTGGCGGTTGACTGGTAAAAACGCGTCATGGCCGAGGAGATTCCCGCAATGGAAGGTCGATATCATCAGGAAGCGGTTGGACAAAATTTGTTGAAAAACCGTTGCTCGAGAAGTCGAGCACTCCGGCGGTTGGCGAATCGATCGTGGTCGGGAAGAAGAACGGAAAGTGGCGGATGTCGTCGATCACACCAACATCAACGGCTCATGTCCAAGGACAACTTCCCTTCCCGCATAGATCGGTTAGTCGATGCAGCGGCGAAGCACGGTGATGAACTTTTGGACGATACTCCGGGTACCATCAGTCGACTGTCGCGGGATGATGAAAAAGCGCCTTCATCACCCCTTCGGCACCTCTCGCTACGACCATGTCTTTCGGTCAAAAACGCGGGGCCACTTTCCAGCGTTTGATGCAGAAGACCTTCCCGACCGGATCGGTAGGAACCTAGAAGTCTATGTAGACGACATAGTCGTCAAAAGTGCTTTAGCCGAGGCCCACATCCGGACCTCGAAGAAACCTTCGTAATTTAAGAAAACATCGGATAAAAGTGAATCCGGAGAAATGTGTCTTCGGTGTACACACGGGCATGGTGCTCGGATCGTCATCGGGTCGGCCGTATCGGTGCCAACCCGGAAAAGATCGGCCGTCGAAAGGATGCGAGCTCGCCGAATGTAAAGGAAGTTCGATCACTCGGCTGGTCGGATGGCGGCACTTAGCCGCTTCATCTCCCGACTATGTGGCGCGGACTTCCTTTCTTCAAAGCCTTCTTGTAACCACAGCGGTTTCGTCTCGGACCAAGGAGGCCGACGGCGCCTTTAAAAGCTCAAAGAATATCTATCGAGCCCGCCGTCCTAGTCACCCCGAGGGGCAGGAGCCTTTGTTGCTCTACTTGGCGGCCTCACTGGCGATGGCCGTGCTCAGAGTGAGCGGCGAGGAAATCGGCGCCTATTTACTACGTGGCGAGGTACTTCATGGACCTAGGAAGGCGTTACCGAGGTCCGAAACTTACTCCTCCTCATGGCTTCTAAAAACTTCGCCACTATTTCTTGGCTCACCCAATCACGGTCCCGACCGACTTTCCGTGAGAAATCCTCAAAACCCCGACGCCCGGGCGCGTCGCTAAATGGGCAATTGAGCTCGGGAATTTGACCTCAAGTTAAATCGCCGAACGGCGATCAAATCTCGAATCTTGGCGGACTTCGTGGTGAGTGGGCGAATCCCCGATCGAACAAAAGGCCGCACACCGAGGAACCCCGTTGGACAATGTTCTTGACGGCTCGCGTTCCTTCGCGCTCGAAATTGGAGTTGTCTTGACCTCTCTCACGGAGAACAACTCGATCGTCATACAATTACACTTCATTGCGACGAACAACGGCGAATATGAAGGCCTCTTGGCCGACTCGGGCATGCTCTCGCTTAGGGGTCCGACGACTAACCGTGAAAGGGATTCGCGGTTGGTCGTAAACCGAGTTAACAAGGAGTTTGATGCTCGATGACTCAATGGCGCGTTACGGCGAGGTGAGGAAGTTGGAAAGGAACTTGAAATTTGAAGTCCTTTACGTGCCCGGAGAGCAAATACTGGCCGACCAACTTGCCAAGTTGGGCACCTCGCAAGAACCGGTCCCAACAGGGTGCTCGTTGAGCACTGCTAAAACCCTCCATTCCTCCGGAGAAGAGGCACCGAGGCGCAAAGCAGCGTCTCCGATCCTCGAGCAAGGAGCCACTTGATGACGCCATTCATCCAATTCTTGGCACACGGACATTGCGAGGACGGCCGAGAAATCCGGCTTATCGGGAGAGCTCCACTATCTGAGTTAGTGGAAGGTACCTCAGATCAAGAGGCGCGCCGAGTCCTCTCCAAGTCGTCCCTCGGGAAGAAGGGAGATTCTGCTAAAGGACTTGCACGAGGGTGCTGTGGAGCTCGCTCCTCCTCTGAACGCTTCGTCGGCAAAGCCTTCAGATAGGCTACTATTGGCCTGGCGTTGGCGGCCTTCGGAAGATCGTCACCACCGCCGAAGCGTGCCAATTCCATGCCCGGCAGTACACCAACCACCTACACCCTTCAAACTATTCCCTCACTTTGGCCATTCTCTACCGGGGCTAGACATACTAGGACCATTCCCCAAAGGCGAAGGATCTTGCATACCTCTTCGTCGCCATTGACACATTCACCAAATGGATAGAGGTGAACCGGTCTCGGCATTACTGACCAGCGCCAAAAATTCTTCCTTGATAACGTGGTCACGCGGTTCGGCGTTCCCACCGACTAATCACGGACAACGGAACTCGGTTCACGGTGAGTTGTTCCAAGAATATTGCGAGGGCGTTAGCACGAAATTTAGCCGCCTCGTGGCTCACCCACGAGCAACGGGTCTGTCGGCGAGCCAAGCAGGCGAGATCCTCAAGGAATCAAGAGGCGGGTCTTCGATCGGCTTTCCAAGCTTCTAACAGAACTGGGTCGACGAGCTCCTTCCGTCTTGTGGGTTGTCGCGACCACTCCCAAAGCAGAGCGACAGGCGAAACACCCTTTCGCCCAGATACGGCACCGAGGCCATGCTTCCGATCGAGATAACCTTAAGGTCACCTCGCGTGGACCTCGCGGAGGTCAGCCGATGACCACCAAGGCGGGTTACTCGACCTCGACTGTCAGGAAAAGCGCGAGCAAGCCCTCGTCCGATCGTGACCTACCTCTGGAGCTCTGCAGCACGCCGCCCGGCAAGCGTCCGGCCAAGGACTCTGCAGAAAGCGGCGACTTGGTTCTGCGGCGGGTCCAGACCTATCACGCCAACAAGCTAACCCCAAGGTGGGAGGTCCTTTCACGGTCGTCTCGTCTTCACGCCGGAGGCTGTCGCCTCGCCTTCCCGACGGACGAATTCTCAAGAACTTCGTGGAATATCGCCCGACCACGCGGAGTTCCACGCCTAACCTTCCCTTTCCTTTCGGCCCATCCTCCTTATTTAACTCTCGGATCTTGAGCGACTTCTTCTCGAAATCCCGAACATGTTAAATAAAAGGAATGGTGACCAAAGTTCTTTTCCTTCCGAGGTTTTCGGCCTTTTTTCTGTCTGCCCAAGCACGAGTTCTTGTTCTCTAAACCGATTTCTAAAGCGGCCGACGGATCTGAAAATGCACTCACGAATTCCATTGCTCGGATAAGCCGATAGCACATCGCCAAGCAAGTTCTCGCGGTACCTCGCAGACTTCGATCCGAAACCCAAATTGAACTCGGAGTAAAGTAACTTGAACTCGCGGCTACGCCGTGTGCCGGTCTCTTGCTCGCAACCGGGGCAAGGACTTCGCCACACGAGTGGCTGGACATCGCCTCTTTCGCGCATCCTCATTTGCCCGACTCGTCGTGTGCCGGTCTCTTGCTTTCGCAACGAGGGGCAAGGACTCGGCCACGAGAGGGCCGACATCGCCTATTCGCGACCCTCGGTGCCGGCTACCTCGTGTACCGGTCTCTTGCTCGCAACTGTGGGCAAGGACTCGGCCACACGAGGGCCGACATCGCCTATTCGCGCACCCTCGGTTGCCGGCTACCTCGTGTACCCGGTCTCTTGCTCACAACCAGGGGCAAGGACTCGGCCGACTGACGAGGGTGGACACTTTTTTTCGCGCATCCTCGGTTGTCCGGCTACGCCGTGTGCCGGTCTCTTGCTCGCAACAGGGCAAGGACTTCGGCACACGAGGGTGGACATCGCCTATTTTTGCGCACCCTCATTTGCCGACTCGTCGTGTGCCGGTCTCTTGGTCGCAACCGGGGCAAGGACTCGGCCACACGAAATTGGACATCGCCTATTCGCGCACCCTCGGTTGCCGGCTACCTCGTGTACCGGTCTCTTGCTTTCAAACCGGGGGCAAGGACTCGGCCACACGAATTTGGTTATCGCCTATTCGCGCACCCTGGGTTGCCGGCTACCTCGTGTACCCGGTCTCTTGCTTTCATAAACAGGGGCAGGACCCGCCACACGAGGGGCGGACATCGCTTTTTTCACGCATCCTCATTTGCCGGCTCGCCGTGTGCCGGTCTCTTGCTATAACCGAGGAGCAAGGACCCGCCACACGAGGGCGGACATCGCTATTTCGCGCACCCTCATTGCCCGGCTACCTCGTGTACCGGTCTCTTGCTCAACTGGGGCAAGGACTCGGCCGCCTGACGGGGTTGGACACCGCCTTTTCACAGCGTGCCGGTTGCCGTGAGCTCGGGTCTTTTTTCGTAAAAACACGACCAAAGGCCCGACCACAGAGGGCCGGTAGGCATATAGGTAGGTATATAGCGACAAATAGTAGCATAAACATTTCATAGACGTGAACAAGAGAACATCTTTTATTTAAATTCAAATGTATTACAAACACGTGTAACACCACGTACACTATTCCCTAGATCTACCCTTCAAAGATTGAAGCTCGCCTCCACGTCTTCAAAGGCGACTTGGTGGAGAACCCCGATCTGGGCTTCACGCCCACGGATCTCCTAGCAAAGCCGCCACCTTCCTGTCTCACTTCGGCTGCGGCTGCCGCTCCTCCTCAAGCTCTTTGCGGACCCGCTCGAGCTCCTCTGGGACCGGAGCTCCTCTCCAGACCGAGCATACCCCAAAGCGTGCTCAAGTTCGTTCGGACCAGCGAGCTCCGTTTGGGCCTCACTAGTTCGGGCGCACCACCTTCACCTTGGCTCGCACCGAGCTTTATACTCGCGACCCGATCATCCACCTCGGCAGACAAGCGCAAACGAAGAAGCCAACAAGCAAGATTACAGACAAAAAGTAGTTCACAAGAAGAAATTACCTCATGGCGGTGGCCTCGAGCACACCCTCGGCCGGAGGGCCGACACGGATGTTCCCGAGCTTGACGAGCAAGACCTCGAGCTCGGAGTTCGAACTACTCGACCTCTTCGCCTCGACAGGCCGCCCGAGCATCGCCCACGCCGGGTCGGCGCCCCCACCACTTCTAACCCCATACTCGGGGCACGGACAACCAAAGCCATGTCGCGCTCGACGCCTCGCCGGGGAGACCCCGTGGTCGGCCGAGACGGCCCACCACCTCCAAGCTCGGAAGATGTGCGACAACGTTCTGCGCATTGACGACGACGGGAGAAGGTCGCTCGGTACGACATTCTCCCGAGGGCTAATCGACGACGACGCCACCCACGCCGTCATTGAAAACCGTCGACCCACTCACAAGTAACCGTTGGAAGACCAACGTTTGGGCTTACCTTCAGGCGACCCTTGATCGGCCGACCCTAAGATTCGCTCGGGTAGCCTTTGCTCAGTAACCTTGAGCTCACCAACCGAAGTCTGCCCGACTAGCCCTGCTCGCTAATCGAACAATCGTCGAACGTCTGGGAACCAAAAGGCTCCGATGCGGTTTAAAAGAGTTTCGAGGAGGGCCGGCCGGTCCACCGCTCAGCTTCGGGGCTAGATGACGGGGCCTAGGGTGACGTTCGGATAGTCACACGCTAAACGCAAAAACAAAACACCCTCTCCCGAGTAAGGGTCTACTTCAGGAGTCCTCGCCGGGCTCGGGCACGCCAGTCTGCTCGGACCGGGTCCGAGCAAAAGCCCTCCCGACCAAGGAAGGATCTGACCCTCTCCC
Source organism: Olyra latifolia (assembly GCA_036346145.1). Classification (NCBI taxonomy): domain Eukaryota; kingdom Viridiplantae; phylum Streptophyta; class Magnoliopsida; order Poales; family Poaceae; genus Olyra; species Olyra latifolia. The sequence goes on along the minus strand of CM070523.1, from coordinate 2,667,296 downwards.
GAGCAAGGGTCTACTTCAAGGAGTCCTCGCCGGGGCTCGGGCACGCCAGTCTGCTCGGACGGTCCGAGCACCCTTCCCGACCAAGGAAGGATCTGACCCTCTCCCGAGCAAGGGTCTACTTCAAGGAGGTCCGAGCGGCTCCTTCCCGACCAAGGAAGGATTCACACATTGCATTAAATGCTCGATACCGTCGAGACAATTGCAGGGATCGCGCCACCAACCCACGTCTTGTAACATCGCCCCACACCGTTTCCCGTAAGGCGAAGAATGACGACGATGACGCAAGAGGAAGACATGCTTCGGACCACCGGACAAAGGAGGGACAACCATCGCATCGCTAGGTAATAGGATTTCACCGCTAGAAAAACCGATGGCGTCCATGTATAAATAGACTACGTCGCAACACATCTAGAAAGGCGACTACCGGAAAATACACACGCGACATCGTGGGAGCTCCGGCCGCACCATTCGGGCCAAAGCTCATCCTCTGTCACAAGAAACTCATCCCTTTGTAACCTCTTGATCCTCATATAGATACCCTTTGGACGTAGGGTTGTTACCTCCACTCGAGGGGCGAACCAGCCCAAAAATCATGCGTGCCTTCTCGATAGCCACTCGATCGAAGTTCGTCTTCTTGAAAGCCCCGACGCCCATGAAAGAGGCCGGTTGATCCTCACTCTCAACAAGTAAGCTCGGTACCCGGGGGCCCCGTACTCCCAATCGCCGACACTGACCATTTTCGTTCCGCCTCCTATTTTCGTCACAAAGGGTATTCCGCTCTCTTGAACATTTTAATAGATTTCTTCTATCGTTATCGTTCTCTTTTAGAAGAGATTTTTTTTATTCTTTTATAAAGGGATTTTCTTTTTTTATATTTTTTTTAAGATATACTCCCTCCGTCCCTAAAAACATGTCATTCTACGATTCAAAATTTGTCCCTAAAAACATGTCACTTTAGGGCAATAATTGCTATATTCTCCTCTCACCCCTATAAAGTACCTATAGATTTTCCTCTCACCACTATAAAGTACCTATATATTCTTCTTCCAACACTATAAAGTATTTTAGATTTCTACCTATATATACTTTTCTTAATCTACTCAAAATTTTTTAGAACGACGTGTTTTTAGGGACGGAGGGAGTACGGGTGAAGATGATGAAAAAATAAGGCACAAATATAGGAAGGGAACGAATCGCTAGCGTCCTCAAGCGGCGCTGGCATGTGGCCGCACTGGAAGCCAGCCTAGAAGCACGAGCCACGAGCAATCACACACACACTCATCTTTCCCTCATTAAACAGCTGCAATTGGCTGCTGGGAATCTGGGATCTCTCTCTCTACATTTCTTTAAACCGCTAAAGATTTGCCGGTTTGGACACTAGACCGTCCTTTTTCGGGCAAGCTCTGTTGTTCATGGTATTATCCAGCTTTTGCGGGGAGCTTAGAGCTAGCTACAAGTGTTAGGTCTCGTTCGGCATAGCTCTATCTCTACCAAAATTAGTAAAATCAGTGGAGCATCTTATTTTTAACTCTACAAATTCATAGAGCTGAAGTTATGGGTATATTGTGGATGTTTAGGTAAGTCATCTTATTTACATTGTAAACTAAAATATAAACTTAAGTCATTTTATTTTAACCTATAAACTCCATATCTAAGGTGGAGCTGGGAACTGAAGCTATGCTAAACGGGGCCTTAAACTACAGCTACCAATTCCAGCCTAGATCAGCATTGGCACCCTACTAGACATGCGATCCTACCCAGTATGATGCAGGCCATGCAACACTAAGGCCTTGTTCTTTTGGACTTATCTAATATGATTTATCTGTCTTATCTCGAACTGCGAGAATTTTTCGAGGTGGCCTCGAAAGTCGGATGGCCTTGAAATTTAGGATTTATGGAGCTTTTAGACTCGCCTACGAGATAAAAATAAAACGGATTCAAAAGTAATAAAAAGTCAGATGAGTCAATATTAGTCAGATAAGTCACGAAATTATTCTCGAAGTTCGATATAAGACAGATAAATCAGAGCTCATAAGCCGAAAAGAACACCCCCTAAGCTTGTAGGAGCATGTCCTGAGGAAGATGCAAAAATTGTTTATTTGTTTTTAGAATAAAGACCGCTAGAAAAAGAATTTTTGGAGAATGTAATGTAAAACATGAAAAATTTTAAAGGATGGATAGTGAGATTGCAGTGAATAATGTTACAGAGGATGGATGGATAAAGCTGTTGCTAAGAAATGCTCTTACAGACAAGTGCTTTCTGGAAAGAAAAGGAAAGGTTGGCTGCCTCTGCGCACAGGAGAATACATATGGCACTGTATCTGCAGATTTATTTCCTTCGAGCATCTCTAGCAAGACCTCTAAAACAGAATCTTCTCTATATTTATTAGAGTCTTTTGTCTTCCAGAGTCTCTATCTCAACCTCTAAATTTAGAGTTTCTCTCTCCTAGCCTCTAAATTTAGAGGCTCTATATCAATCTCTGTAATTTCTCTGGGCAGAGGTTCTACTGCAGAGGATGTAAATATAGAAAACGAATAGTGATTTAGAGAGAGTATATAGAGACTCGATTTTAGAGCATATGGTGGAGAGATGCTATTAGGAAAGTAGAATCTAGCGCTGAGAGCGTACGATTGCAGGATTGCACTACAATGCTAATTGGACAGCAGTTGACGCCTTCTTAATAAGCCAACTTTGCAAATGACATGTGACCTATGCTTGATGTCTTTATCTTGATAGAATGTCAACATCTTCCTGATGGACGGTGGAATTTCATTGTAGATGCTTAGAGGGCAGTATGCTACCAGTATGATAGACCAGTATGCTTGCGAAGAATTAATAGACCAGTATACTTGAGAAGAATTATGATAAACCAGTACCACGAGCGATATTACAGGGTTTTAATTAAGCAGCCTGACGCACATCGGTTCCACACAAGCAAAATAGTTTTCTTGCTCCATCTTGTATATACAAATAATTTGGTCTATCATCTAACCTTGTCTACTGAAATCCACGCTAGAAAGAGATGACACCAAATTTTCTCCCTTCATTCAGGACAAAGCACTAATGTCTGCCTTGATGTTTTAAAACCACAATGTATACAACATGAACTTGCAACAAGATCACAAATGCTACGAAAATCTAAATCCATCATTTGTGTTCTCACAGACTCAGTTAGCTACGCATAAAAGAAATGAGGTTCTTTTCAGGTCCTAAAATTCTTTGTTGAGGAGACACTCGTCATCATCAGGCAGAATGGCCGTCAAGTATCTCACCCGCAGTGATATCTTACCCCTCTCAAGGTGGAGCTTTGCACCGGAGACCACCCAATAACCTGGCGAGTCCTGCGGCCCACGCATCATCTCCGTTGTATCCACAAACTTGAACAGCTTTGGGGTCTGGACTGGGACAGGTGGACCACCAGGGTAAACCGCCGAGTCGATGTTCACGGCTACTGTAGAGAAACGTGTGCTGATGAGCGTTGAGATGAGACCTTGTTTCTGAACCATTATGAACAAACAATTAACCAAGCTTTGGAAACTTAAAATACCCTCTAAGATCAAGATGTTTTTTTGAAGTCTCTTTCATAATGCCCTCCCAACCAATTCTAATCTAAGGAGGACAATCTCAGATAATAGTACCTGCCCAATCTGCAATGGAGGAGAAGAGGATTGGAAGCATGTTTTCATACATCCTTATGCACAATCACTCTGGACTTTCATGGCAGATGAGAAGGGGTATTACCATCCCACAGCTAGCAGCTCCCCACAAGTCTGGGTACAAGCAGCTCTCGACCATGAAAATCAAGCATCTGTGTGCAAATTTACTTACATCTGTTGGGCTTTATGGGGAAATCGTAACAAGCATGTTCATGAGGATAAACTGGAGTCACCCTTATCTGTGTATCATAGAGCTAACTATTTGTTGAAAGAGATGGACACAACGGAAGCCCATAGGAAAGGGTCCTCAGTTAGTGAGCAGGGTGAAAGCAATGTGGAAAGAATAATTACATGGAACCCACCTGAACAAAGTTTTCTTAAATGCAGTGTTGATGGGGCCATGGCTGAAACTCACACTGCTGGAGGAGGATGGGTCCTGTGAGAGTGAGAGACCACTGAAGGAAGTTTATAGCTGCTGGTGCACCAAAGTTGAGAGGTACAAGTGACCCACAAGCAGTTGAGGCTTGGTGTTGTAGACAAGCCATGTCTCTCTCAGAACCAAGGTTTCCAAAAAGTAAGCTTGGTGGAAGCAGTTTACTCAGATGTAGAAGTCTTCTCAATGGACAGGGCTTTCATCATGGATATCAGATGATTCCTCGCGTGTAATCAAGAGTACTCCTTGACTAATGAAAGCAGACAGCTTAATTATGAAGCACATGCCTGTGCTAAGTTTGCTGTAAAATCAAATAGTGTTTTCCTGGTGTGGTTCTCTAAACCACCAGACTTCCTTGTATCTTCTATGAATGAATGAAGGTATGTTTTGGCTGCGTCAAAAAAAGTTACTAACTCAAAAGAATTTAAATATGCCTAGTCTAATAATGTTGCTGCCATCGCCATCATTACCATTAGTAGTGGTGCAATGCCATAGTGAAATAGAATAGGACAGCACTTCCAGTTTTTAATAACACCACAAGGGATAGACTACTAGATAACTAGACCAAAATAACTTCAGTTCCAGATATTTGCACTCGAGTACTCGACTATTGCACACTGGAATTTGCCCACCTATTCTACCAGTAAACATGCATGTGCAATGCACATTTTTCACTTTCACAGTATATAATCCAACCTAAATTTATCAATCCCTCTTTGATAATTAAAGTTTCACTATAGCATTACCCGCAACGATTACTTATAAGGATGTAGCATCCAATGATACGAAAGTTTACTTTGCCATCTATATAATTGCTATCTATCACCGTCTCCGCTTCATCGAGGTCCTCATCAACATTCACACCAGCTTTCAGACAGATTTTCATGTGCTAAGTGAGATTTTGCTTCAACTTTAAAGTAGCTACAATGAATTTAACATAGTAAAAATTTGAAGGCAAGTTTAAAATACTACAACTTACAGCGGTTTTACTCCTGCAATGAAATAGGTATAGGAGAAAAATTCAGATGTATATAAACAAATGGAATTTTTTCCATTAATTAGAGAAACCCAATGCAGATCCTTTCTTTTTAAATCAAGCCATTCCTGTAAAATTATATAATTTACACAAACAGAAGTTCAGAAAAAAAAAGGATCAGGACTGATTATACTGAAAACGTTGAGCGGCTGTCATAGGTTTTAGGTTGAGATCTGCAGTATTTCAAATAAAAATGAGGGACTTCATAAACCCAATCATTAGTCAAACAATGAGCTATAAAATTTATCTTGACGGCAACATACATATTTGCCGTTTGGGTGAAAAAGCTCTCACCTCATGTAGGAAGCATCCACACCAATATATTTTGTGAGATCATGCTTCACCGGATCACGGGAAATGACAATAGCTCCTGTGCTGTCAAACAAAAGAGAGATCGGTGCAGATTCAGAAATGATACCATGATATAGATAGCACTTGTATTCATTTCGGGCCAGTAGGTCAGTATATATATATATATAAAAGGGACATAATAGGAAAGCCTATATACACAGGAAAGACCCACATAGGCCCATATATACATATATCTAACAAAGACTTCATAATAAAATACACTTTTACAATGCCCAAATTTGCATTTATACTATACTAAAGATGGTCACTAACAGAGAGGAAGATAGACTTCCGCACTCCTGCAGTTGCAGGCTCATGATGTGATACAAATACTAAACTGGTGTTACTTTCACACACCACAGAAGGAAAATCAGTGAACAAAGCTGCAGAGCATAACAATTTTCTAACAACTATTCCCAATAGCGATTTCTTTTCTTAGAACAGGTCAACAGTTGGGACATTTTTTTGTGTGAAAAAAGAAGTCAGCTCTCTTTCCTGTTCCGCCATTTGGGCAGCCAAGGGTGAAGATTCTCAAAATCCCACAGCCTATAGAAAACCTTACACCCTATCATCAGAGAGGGAAGAATCTCTGTTTCTAACTCTAGACACTACCAAAATTATAAACCAGATATAAGGCAGGTGCAGCTAAGGAAAAAACTGGAAGGCAATCAAAGAAGTGCTGCACTTCTTTTAATATTAGTCATGAGTATAGACAAGGTTTTCAGTGTTTTATGTTTATGAGAAATAGGTAGAACTGGAATATGACATAGATGTTTCAACAGCTAGAAAGAGTGTTAATTCACACTTACATTGGAGGCACAAATTAATTGCATGGTTCAAAAATCCACTACCAGGAACTCCGTTCAACAGTGAAGTAATAGGTAGAAAGGACATTGAGATAACATAAGGTTCTGCTTGAACAGTATTCAGCCACTCGCTATGACAATTAATATCTTTATTCCTTCCGCCTTTTCACTTAGGCATCATCACTACATCATGAGATAATCACAAATCAGGGAATATAAATAAGACTCTTTATACAAAAAGTGATAAACAATCAAACAGTATGCGTATAGCAAAAAGACCTGTACCTCCTTTGAAGAGTAAGAATTTAATGGACTTGAATCCTCAAATCTCAACCGTTGCTCTCTCACGCCACTCTGCATAGCATGGGATAATTTAAATCATGAATGTTAAAAGAAAAAATGAGCTACAAAAATCTGATGCCCCACCAGCCAAAATAAATGGCTGCCATTAAACAGTCAATTACCAGGCATGCCAATTAAATAACATGCACGCAAATAGCTCTTCAAAACAACAAATCAAGAATAACTACAAAAAAGGTATATCACTAAAACCAAGATTACCAGGCATTAATCAAATATGAACAGAAGCCATGGTTAAGACAGTATTAAAAGAATACCACCGTGGCCAAGACACGACGCGCAAATCTTTCTTCTGTTTCAACAGGATCTTGCGACAGAACCAATGGACAACAATTTGACTACTCCAAAGATGCTCCATGAGTGCTGGTAACAAAAGAAAGGAAACAAGAAGAGCAGCAACTTCGACATAACAGGAGATGGATATGCTACCCACTGTTTTAGTGGATGACGATGGGTCCAATAGAGAAAGGTCATCATAATGTTCCTCCAAGTCCTGCTAAGTCATAATGTCATTTTAAAATACCAAGATTTAAAGACCTCCATAATTTTGTAAAAGTACAAGATAAAACACATTGCTAATTTTGACTATTATGGTACATTAAAATCTATAGTACAAGAAAGCTAATATATTAGTCATAAACACATCTACATTTGGTGAGATGATGTGGATACACATATATATATTTAGAATCAAGACGGTGTGCCACTCTCTTGAGTCTTGAATAAGACATTATTAGAGTCTTCTCATGCAAAAATATATTACAACAAACTAGACTGAAGAGAATGTTTCTTCACAAGAAAATATGAAAGAACCTAGAGAGACATGATATAATTACAGAATGAGACAAAAAAAAAAGAGTAGTGTTACCTTCGTGAGCAATTCAAAGAGATTGACTTCACAGTAACCAACCAAGGTATTCTTGGAACATCGGTTAGTCTGCAAAAATGTAGAAACATGTAATGGTACTGCATTGCAATGCTGATTTGACTTGCACTTCCCATCAATTCATGTTCTTCAAAAGCTTTTCCTCAGTAATTTGCTTATGTTGAAGCATATGTATGTGAAATGCTTATAGCAGAAAATAATGCAGCTATACATGTAGATTGACATAGTTTAGTTAACACAATGGTCAATGGAAGCATACCTCAAAAACAGAGATACGTGCAATATGAGGTCCATTTATTTCTATTACAACCTTCTTTTCCTGCATAAGCATTATCAGCAAAATGTCTACCTTGATCCAGCAGCAATATAACATGTAAACTCTATAAAGGTCCTAAGTGTACTGGGAAATTTCTTGTGAAATAACTGTTTAAGCAATAACTAAAAAACTAGTTTCTTTTTGAAGGGGCTGTGATTAATTTCCAGCTACCCTAAACTAGCAAGTTTCTGGCTCCCATCAATACTAAGAATGTAGCTAAGACAAGCAAAGCCATGTCACGTAAGGTATTAAGGTGCCAGGAAAATATTATACCCTCAGTGAATTAGACCGCGGTCAGAAAATGTAACTTTCTCTCACAAAATTATAAATTTTATCTGATGAATTTGGCTCTAATTGTATTTAGCCTGCCACATAGATCTCCTAATACAAAACATGTCCATTTCAGTTCTGCTATAACAAGCACTACAGGAATCCGACTTAAAGGCAAAAGCCGACGTAAGGCTTATTTACGTCGGCTTACACGCTGACGTAAATAGCAATCGTCGTCCTTGGCCGGTGTGTGTGTGTGTGGGGGGGGGGGGGGTCTGACGTGGCACCTATTTATATCAGTCCTATTTACGTCAGCTTGTGACCGACGTAAATAGGTGCCACGTCACTGTGTACCTGGTGGGGCCTTAGGCCGACGTAAATACCTGCCACCATGGACGGCTTATTTACATCGGCCAAGGGATTGACGTAAATACTAGGGCATGCCACGCCGGGCAAACTGTGGACGCCTATGCCGACATAAATACTAGGGCATGCCACGGCCGAATTTTATATTCAGCGGATTCCATGACTTCTCCAGGTTCCAATGACGCCATGGGGTCCGGAATTGTCAAGAAGCATACAATTCAATAATGGCTCGTAAATATTATGTTGCAATGAAGCCCATACGGGGCCATCGGATCATCATGGGGTTAAACAATGGACACATCGAGGTGAGTTTTATACCACTCCCTTCTCTTTGACCGTTGTTGCGCAAATAGTTTATGACATTATATTCACACATCTGCGGTTTCATGTTACATTGTTATTAATACCAAAAAGGCAACTGCCGATATAGGTGATACAATGCTCAAAATCATGGCTCAAGTTCTATTTGTCCCAGACACTTATCATATGATCAGTACGTATCATGTGCCATCTGACACAAAGCAAGAAACAGTACCAGCTAAAAGATAAGAAAAAAAACAGGTGCATGCCATCCATTGCTCAAGGACAACAAAGTCAATTTAGGAGACAGTAACACCATCAAGCTCTGCTTGAGCTACTGCAGCACTGATTGCATCAATCACCTCCATCTTTCCCTTGGTCACTGCTTCATCCATAGGAGTTCTCTCATGGCTGCACAATACCAAATCATGCCTTAAAAACACAAACACCACGTACAAAAATGTAATATATGATCAAGGAACATGCATTTTTATAAACAAAATTGTTACTTGTTAAGATGCAGTCATTATGTCAAATGTACCTGTTAAGTGCACTAACACTAGCCCCAGCACATATCAAAGCCTTTATTACCTGGGTAGTTGATTTTCAAAGGCACCAGTGTCATTAGGTATTGCAAAAGAAAAGAGTGTAACTCTGTTATAACATAAAGTCAACTAAACTTACCTCTATATGTCCATTGAGGCATGCCCAGTGGAGGGGTGTGTTCTTCTCCAAGTTTGTGACATTAACATTCTGTATTGCAAATATACAAAACCATAAATCGTGCTTGACACTACAATATGCATATTTGTTCCAAAGTCCATGAAACAACTTCAATAGTTCACAGCAACTAAGCTTAAGTCATATTGCAAAATGAGACATTTGATATAATCCAATGCAGTAAATAACCATTGCAAAGTAGCTTTCTTACTGCTCCATTTTGGATCAAGTACTCCACCACAGCAAGATGCCCATTGGCAGCAGCCATATGAAGAGCTGATAGTAGAAGCACAAAAGGGTGAAGTTAGCTGTATACACCGCAATTGCTCTACAACTACAAGAATGCCCAACACAAACAAGTATGTCCATGGACTTCAGATGAACTTGACATCTTTCAGACTTTAGATCTTGAACAGTCAATTTAGGATATGAAGCTTGTTATTTAATTTTTATAGATTTTTATAGTAGCTAAAGGGAAATGATTACTCCTCTCCCGTAAGAGAGGCACGAGAGAAACCAAAGCACTCATACTCATAGACACATCACGCACACACACTGCGCTTGTAGCAACACCACCTCACTGTCCATTCACTGAACATATCTGCACAATCTGTTGCACTGAACATATCTGCACACATACTCATGCTGCACAATCTGCTCTGCGCAACGATCTCCATAGCAGCAGCTCAATCTGGAGAGCAAGCTGGGATCAATTCAGCAGAGGAAGAGTTCAGGGATTCAAACCAACCAGTTCGGCCTTGCGAATCCGTAGAGTCCAGTGAGACACCAGCGGAGAAGAGGGCGACGACGTCTTCCAAATCATCGTACCTCGCGGCCTGGCAAAGCAGCCCTGATACTTAGCCAGAAACCTCGCGAAGCATCCAGACACGGGAAATGTGTTCCGGAGATGATGCGGTGTGGGGTTGGGGGGCTTACGTCGATGAGATCCTGGGCCTGCTCGGCGGCGGAGGCCGCCGCGGAGGTGGTCGGCTGCGCCGATTCCATGCCCATCGTCGCGCCGGCGAGGGGGTGGGAGGAAGAGGGGATGGTGCCGCGGCGCCGCCGGCTACGATTGATGCTGCTGCGGCTTCCCTCCGTGCGGCGGCGCTCGTGCTGCTCCTACTTCCAAGACACGTCGGCACTAAGCGCTTCGCGGCGGCCGCACGGGCTGCGAGGGCGGCAGGCGGGCGTGCGCGCGGCGGCGGCCGCACGGGCGCGAGGGCGAGGCGAGGGCACGGGCGGCGGGGCGAGGGCGGCTGGCGCGGCGGCGGCGAGGCGAGAGCGCGAGGGGCGGCGACGCAAGGGCGCGAGAGGCGGCGGCGGGCAGGATAGAATTTTTAGGGCATCCTCGTGTTACTCATGCGGTGACGTAATAGTCCACGTGGCACTCATGTGGTGACACATTCCGCCCCGACAGAAATAGCACTATTAACGCCAATTTGGACGGGTTGGTGTAAATAACCCCATATTGACGACGGTATTTTCTAAATCGATGTCGATATATTTGGCTGACATAAATAGAATGGGTTCTTATAACGAAGGAGCAGATGTTGCATATAAACCTTGCCAACAACATATTTAAATTATCACCAAGTAATAACAGGATATATACGAAGATAGTTCGTGTGGTGGCATGTCATTATAGAACTTTGATTCTGATTCTTCAAGATAGCATCAGCATGTGCTAAGTATTCATACATCATGTTTATATATACGAAGGGACAAAATAACGAAGGTGAAAGTCTGAAGTTCTATAATGAGCTGCCAACAGACAACAATGACATTAATCACTGTTTCATTTACTTTATTTAATTTTTACAAAAAAAAATCAAAGAATTGACATGAACCATGCATATTTGAGTGTTATAAACTATAAGGTCAACGTATGCCGTAAAATGTGTTGCACCAGAAGTTGGTAAAAGAAAAAAGGTAGCTGCTGATCAAATCAGTACAGGAAAGCATGCTATTAGAAGGAGAACGTAAGAAACAGAGGCACAGAAAGAAAAAAAGTTGCAGCTTACTCACTTAAATTTTGTGGCTACCATGTATGGCATTTTAACTTCTATGGAATTCTGTTGTCGGATACTTTGGCAATTAAAATATCATTTCTAGGATTGAGAAGAGAAAGAGAGAGAAGGCTGGTGAAAATATCATCATGCCTGTTCAATCACTCCCATTTGCATCAGGCTCAGGGCGGATCAGGTGGAGGGGACAGCGAGACATGCTCAGGTGTGCCCCATGTGCCACTATTTTGTATCCGACCAAGCCAAATGCAACAGCGACCGAAAGGGTGTGACTGTTTTTACAAGCATTTTCTCTCCTGTCAAGCTATGAAATGGTGTTTTAATCACCAAGGTGTCCAACAACAAAATTATATCAAAGTACAATTCCCTATAGCATATACACAAAATGCTTTGCAAAGCCTCCCAGCCAACTTTCCTATAATGTATTTCATATCAGACGTAAGTACAGATAAGCAAAAACTCTTACGGTTCCGTTTTCGCTTGAAATGGAAATGGGGTGATGACCCCTTTACATAAAAAGTACAGGTAAGAAAATTCACAAGATGGAATAGCCATGTATTTTTGTTCCATTGTCAGCAGTAAAATCTTCAGATGCACATGATCAAGAGAAAATTTAGAAAAAGGCCCACTACAAAATAAGTTGGGACTCTTGTCTTAGCTAAACAGATGATGGTAACGTAAACGTTATCATAACTATTGTACTAGCTTATCTGTTTGCTTTTGAACACGTGAGAGCGACTGTGCCACATCAACCATGAACAGCTATGGCTAACGATGGATTCAAGATTTGAACAAGAACATACACAGGTAGCGTTTGGTTGCTATGTCCTAGATGGTCCAGTCCGGCATGAGCTCATTTTTTGTTTGGTTCGCTCGGTTGGAATGGACTCATCCTGGTTTGATTCATCTCTGTTGGTTTAGTAGGGTGGTCATCTCCGTCCATCATGAAAAGGAGAAATCGATTCATCCTAACACCTCCTCCCACCTTGATTAGTTCCTGACGAACCTGACCATGTGCACGCCACCGCCTCCTCCCTTTCTTTCTCTGTGTCGCCTCTTCCCCCTTCTTCCCGGCACTGGCTCCACCCCTTTTCTCTACTCTGCCGCCTTCTCCTTCTCTCTCTTACCGCTGCCCTCGTGCTTCGATGCCGTCCTTCCCCCGTGTTGCCGGCCTCCATCCCAAGGTGGCTTCTCCTTGCCAATGGCGATGATGGTATCCTCCCTAGCATCGTGGGTCTCCTCCACCTCCATGGACCTTGCCCTTGTTTGTTGCAATGGCCCTCGAGCCCTTGACCTTCTTCACCAACGCAATTGTCATCCTCATCCCCGATAGCAGTTGGTCCTCCTCTCTGGCGAGGCGGCGACGGTGGCTTATCCCCTTCCTGATGTGGCCGGATATGTATTGATTTTGTTCTGAAAACTGTATATAACAAGGTGTTTTAATAGCATAGCTACCATGTAAAATACAATGCTAACTAACTTGAAATATTAATTAATACCATATGATAATCATGGCATCTAAAGTAGGATTTCCTTTTCTTGGGGATTTTTTAAAACACACCTAAACTATTATAGGCCTTTCATTTTATCTTTGGGGGTAAGACAATGAATATATCTGAATCATATATATTTGATCCAACGGTTCAGTGATCTCTTACGCCTAGCGTAATGTAGAAGTGCTTTTTTAAAAGTTTTATTAGATATATAAGAAGCTTGTTATATGACTGTCCATCACGTATTCACATGTGGTTACTTTCTACTAGCACATGTACATGCATGATGTGTATTAACCAGAAGCTTGTTATACAAGGTAGGACTATAAATCTGATTGTTGAGGTTTCTTATAATGGAACTCATTTCCACATTCGTTGAAGCTGCTGATGAGGATCTGCTTTATTTATTTTTTAGATTTATTAAATCTTCTTTACTGGCACTGCTTACTAATTTCCTGCTCATGTTACATGCCAACTCCGAGTAGAGCGTTCATTGTTCATACTGGTCCATCTGTTCTTCGCAGAACAACCACCAGTCTTGTGAGGGCAACGCTCTCGTTGCATTAAGCATAATTTTGAAGGTCAATATGATTTTCTCATATGCAATTTGCATGCCATCTGATTTCTAAATCTATAAGCTAACTGTGTGTGTGTGTTAATCACTTGCAATCATGCCTATTGGCTTTGTTTAGCTGGTTGGCTATTGCCAGTGTCATCTCATCTCAGAATACAGAGCATCATTGTGTGCTCAGTCACCCAAACTAGATATATGGTGTCTTAAGCCACATAATTACCAAATAGGACGGCCTTATTTTGTAAGCGACGTCAGTTGATCCCATCTTAAACTTTGATTAATTAAAATCCGCTAATTACAAAGGTCGTTGCATGTAAACACCCACTAAACGATTTCAGATGCAGCCGCAATGCCTCGCTCAGGAGGACTCAATCATCCATATATATAGATCTCAAAGGATCATCAAGATACAAGGGGGTTGTTACAACAGAACTCTGAAATCACGCTACAGATAGCTGACAACAGCTATACGGTGAACAGCACCGAACTAATCTCATCCTTATCTGAGTATTTCTAACACACCCCCTCAATCTCAGCCACTATCAACTAGGTTGAGATTGCGTTTAAGACGAACAAATGGTGCATAAGCTAGCGGCTTAGTAAGGATATCAGCAAGCTGATCTGAGGATGATACAAACTGAATTTCTAATCCTCTCTGAGCAACCTTCTCACGGACAAAATGAAAATCCACTTCAATGTGCTTCGTTCTGGCATGGAAAACAAGATTTGCTGCCAGATATGTTGCTCCCCAATTATCACACCACAAAACTGGAGGCCTAGCCTGATAGACACCAAGTTCTCGAAGCAAAGACTGTATCCACATAAGCTCTGCCGCTGCATTAGCTAACGATTTGTACTCTTCTTCTGTACTAGACCGTGAGATTGTCTGTTGCTTGCGAGCACACCATGAGATTAAGTTGGGACCTAAGAACACTGCAAATCCATTTGTTGAGCGCCGATCATCTGGACATCCAGCCCAATCTGCATCAGAGAATGCACTGAGCAAACTAGAAGAAGACCTTGAAACCTTCAACCCTGTTCCACTTGTCCCCTTGATGTAACGAAGGATTCTTTTGACAACAATCCAATGTTGATCAGTTGGTGCTTGCATAAACTGACATGCTCTGCTTACTGCAAAAGTTATATCCGGTCTAGTCATAGTAAGATACTGCAGCGCCCCCACAACACTTCTATACTTGAAAGCCTCCTCCTCGGACAGCAAGGAACCTGATAGTTTGGACATCTTCTCTGTGTGTGCCATAGGTGTAGAAGTTGGTTTGCAATGCACCATATTTGCCCGACGAAGAATATCTCCAACATACTTCTGCTGACACAGAATCATGCCTTGATGATGCCGATGAACTTCAATTCCCAGAAAATATTCTAGGCCACCGATATCCTTGAGAGGAAAGGTCACACTGAGTTCCTTGATCAGCTTTGCTACTGCATGTGGGGAGGAACCAACCACAATTATATCATCCACGTACACTAGCATGTAAATTGTAACACCTTTGCTTCCAAAGATAAACAAGGACGAATCCGAGGTGGATGGATGAAAACCTAGTGCATGTAGCTTGGAGGTAAGTTTAGCATGCCAGGCCCTTGGTGCTTGCTTTAAACCATAGAGTGCCTTGTGTAGTTTGCAGACAAACTCGGGATGTGTTGGATCTTCAAAACCTGGAGGCTGGCGCATATACACTTCTTCATCAAGTGTCCCATGAAGAAAGGCATTGTTGATGTCAATCTGACGTATACTCCACCCCCTGGCAACGGCAATGGAGAGTACAGTACGGATAGTAACCGGCTTAACAACAGGACTGAAAGTATCGGTGTAATCGACCCCATGCCGTTGGCTAAATCCACGTGCAACCAGCCGAGCTTTGTAACGCTCAATGGTGCCATCAGGACGATGCTTCAATTTGAAAATCCATTTGCAATCTACTATATTCTTGCCACCACTGTGAGGTACTAGAGACCAAGTCTTGTTGCGATGAAGAGCATCTACTTCAGCCTGCATAGCATCAACCCAACGCTGATCACTAGCGGCTTGAATATGTGATACCGGTTCGACATGGAATGCACCACGTTGCAGTGGATAACGAACGGTACCATCAGTGTACTGCTTTGGTTGACGAATGTTATCACGTAGCCGTGTGCGCATGGGATGAGCTGGAGTCGGTGTAGATGCCTGACCAAGTTCCTCAGCAACACCATCCAACGCTGCAACTGTTGGTTCTTCATGGGACAATGATCCAGCAGAGACAGCAGTACCTGGAGAAGAACACTGGAGCTGTGGTTCAGCAGCAGAGTTAGATGACGTAGTCTCTACATTGTCATGCAACATTGTTGATATATCTGGTGAATTGCGAATGAGACGAATGGGAAGAAGAATGGCATTTTCTGTGTACTGAGGGGTGTGACAAGGATTATCACCGGAGAAGGGAAAACGTGACTCATCAAATACAACATCACGAGAAATATAAACACGGCCAGAGGACTTGTCTAGACACTTGTAACCCTTGTGATTTGGACTATAACCAATGAATACACATGGCTTGGACCTGAAGGACAGCTTGTGATTGTTGTATGGCCGAAGATTTGGAAAACACACACACCCAAAGGTGCGCAGCATGGAATAATCAGGCTCGCGTTTGAAAAGACGATGGAAAGGAGTCTCATGGCCAAGAACCTTACTAGGTAACCTGTTTATCAAATGGCATGCAGTCATAAATGCCTCATCCCAAAATCGAATTGGCATGGATGACTGAGCAAGAAGTGCTAGTCCAGTCTCTACAAGATGACGATGCTTTCGTTCAGCAACGCCGTTTTGCTGCTGTGTATGAGGACATGAAACATAGTGGCAAATGCCTGACTTCTGAAAATGAGTGGTGAGTTTGATAAATTCACCCCCTCCATCAGACTGGACAGCTCTAATTTTTGAATCAAATTGTTTCTCAACAAGGGTTTGAAACTGTATGAAGGCTTGATAAACTTCAAACTTATACTTGAGAAGGTATATCCAGGTGAAACGACTAAAATCGTCAATGAAGCTAACATAATATCGATAACCACTAGTAGATTCTTTGGCACGACCCCAAACATCACTATGAATAAGTTCAAGAGGAGAGGTGGTTACACGACTGGATTTATGGAAAGGAAATTGATGAAGCTTCGCTTGTTGACAAGCGTCACACATAAGCTTCTCTTTATTAGACTCAGCTAAGTTACTAGACTCAAATATGGAATGAATTATTGGAGACGCTGGGTGCCCAAGTCTTCGGTGCCAAAGCTCCTGATTGACCCGAGCGGTTGATGCAGTGGACCGGCCAGAAGAATGGACTAGGGACTTCACTGGTAAGGAGTAGAGACCCCCTTCAGCCTTGCCCTGGAGCAGAACTCTCATTGTGGTTCGATCCTTGACAAGAAAATAAGATGGATGAAATTCAAACATGACGTTATTGTCAGCAGCAAACTTCTGAACAGATAGAAGGTGTTATGTGACATTGGGAACATGAAGGATATTTCTAAGATAAAGATGTGAACCAGACTTATCAACAATGGAAGAATGACCAATGTTAGAGATAGTCAAACCTGAACCGTTTGCAACTTGCACTTGATCTCCTCCATTGTACCTCTCCTTGACACTCAGCCTATCAAGGTCGCTTGTCAAATGATCAGTGGCTCCGGTGTCCATGTACCAATTCTGATCCACTTTATATGATGCAGCAACAGATGAATTTCTTCCCTGATCTTCTGGTTGATAAGCATGATTGAACCTTTGGTAGCAACGCAGGGCGTCATGGCCAATCTTGCCGCATACTTGACAAGTAGGACGTGATCCACCACCACCACGACCATTGAATTGTCCTCTGCCGCGTCCCCGTCCTCGTGGATGAAAGTTGCTGCGGCCACCTCCTGAAGCTGCATGACCATCATGTCGAACGGCATTATTTGCTGAGGAGATGGTGTGATGACTGGAGTCATTGTGTTCTTGGCGTGCCTCAAAATTGATCAGATGGGAGTAAAGCTCATTAAGTCCCATGGATTCTGAGCGGGTGGAAACAGAGGTCACAACGGAATCATACTCAGGGCCAAGTCCTGTGAGAACATATGAGACTATCTCTTCTTCATGCATTGGTCGCCCTGCTGCCGCAAGCTGATCGGCCAACCCTTTTACCTTCTGGAAATACGCCGACATGGACGTCTCCTTCTTCTTCAGATTGGCTAACTGGAACCGAATCTGCATGGTGCGCCCTCTGGTGTGTGACGCAAACATCGCCTCTAGTGCAGCCCAAACTGCCGAGGCTTTTGTCAGGAGAACAACCTGACCAAGGATGCCCTCTGTCATTGACGACAGAAGAGCGCTGAGGACGAGCTGATCCTGCTGGTACCACGCCAGGTATGCAGGATTTATCACTTGTCGAGCTGCTCCATTGCTCGTTTCAGTGATGAACTGATCTGGTTCTTGGATCGTTCCATCAACGTACCCCATCAGATTCTGACTGCGAAGGTACGGAACAACTTGCGCCTTCCAGAGAATATGATTCTCAAGATTGAGCTTGACGGTGATGAAGTGGCTAAAGGAAGATGGTGCGAGAGTAGTGGTTGCAGCGGCTGAGATCAGCGCTGAAGATGAGACTGGAAGCGGCGCGGCGGAGGATGATGAAGATCCATCGGAAGCCATGATTGGATCGGAAGCTCTGATACCATAAACGATTTCAGATGCAGCCGCAATGCCTCGCTCAGGAGGACTCAATCATCCATATATATAGATCTCAAAGGATCATCAAGATACAAGGGGGTTGTTACAACAGAACTCTGAAATCACGCTACAGATAGCTGACAACAGCTATACGGTGAACAGCACCGAACTAATCTCATCCTTATCTAAGTATTTCTAACACCCACAAGATTGATTCCGTTCAGATGCCATTGCTAGCGGCGTGCAGTGGCGCGCTAATCTTGCTAGGAAATACCAGCATGCCATGATATGCTCTTAAAATTGATATAAAATTATGCTAGTAAATTTTACATGTCCTATTCAACTCATATATGCATTTCCATATAGGATTATAATGTCAAAATTGATTCTTCTAATTATTATTATTATTTACAAAATAAGGTCAAATAGAAATACTAATATTCCAAATTTGATATTAAAATATGAATTTTATCCTATTATATATTACTTTTTCATAAATACGTTATAAATATCTCTCCATAATTATTATTCATAATCAAAATAATTACTTACCCGTTAACCAAATCCTAAACATATACTTAACTTAAGCCTAATTACACCTTAATCACCAATTATAATTTATCAATCACATATACTAGCCCTAATATTCTACTACCCAAGGGAAATACCCATTTTTACAACATCCCTACCCCTTTTTCTTTAGAAAATATTCTTAAATTTCTAGAAAATCGTACAACCAATCACCCTTTTCACCCCAGACCTTTCTATATATTTTATCATTCCTATTTGGATATTTATTGGAATTTTCTCTCTTTTCTATTTTTGCGACGTATAGACAACGAGCTACGCCCTCTGGAAGTTTTAGTCAAGAATGTCCAGAAGATATAATAAGTGCGATCCAATTTCCAAAGAAGACAGGTTTTCTACCCTCGAAGCATATTGAATTTCCATTTTCATTTATTATCTATTTATTGCATTTACTTTCTAGCTATTTATTTGAGAATCATCCTTTATTTAAATTATGGTATTTAACATTTTATGTAGAATAGATATTCCAAACCTCACAACCAAAAGCCCACCTAAAAACAATTAAACTTGATAATACCTTAGTATAGGAAAATCTAGATATATAATTATTTCAACAGGTAGGATAGTATTCATTTTGTCTTTGGATAGACAATGAACAGAAAACGGAAAAATTGAAAAGTATAGGCATGAATTACCAGATGGGTAATGTCATGGGCAAGGTATTGTCTTAGTTTTTCGTAATACCGAGCAATTGGAATGCTGACCAAGTAGTCACCGGTAATGATCGTGCGGAGGCCAGGCATTGCCAGGTTTTTAGGATATTGGACCAAGTGATTCACATGTTACCGACTGTGTCTGTGCGGAGGCCAATATCACCACGGTTTTTCTCCAATGTTTGCGCTTGTGTGAAACATTGCAAAATTTGGACTAGTGAGAATAGAAATGACACATTATTCTTCCATCCATATAAGGAGCTGTTATATGGGTAAAGCTGGATAGGTTCTGCAGAGCTGATAACAAAAATATTAATGGACCTTACTTCAGGTATATGAAGTTGTGTCAACTGGGTGATACCTATTTCTATTCAAATAAATCCATGAATTTTAAGAAAAGATAATGGTTGTCAGATGAGTTAAGGATGGAGAAAGGAGATAATAATTTACAAACTCATTTAAATGTTTTAGAAAACAATTTTAAATGTGGATGGTAAGTCTTAAAATATTGCATTATATATTTCAGATATATATAGCCTTTACCTTCCTTTGATTTCATTTGCATATAGTTAATATTTCATTTTCTATAGAAACATGCAAATACGATTAGTACTTACCCACATTATGTGGGCAAATTGTTTATTTCTTTGAATAGGATTCACTTATAATCAAAATAGACATTTATGAAGAAGACCGGAATTCGTATAGAATCGATTTCTAAGGCTTACTTTATGCTCAGGCTTTGCCTGTGGTATATGAGCATGTATTTTTCTTTTATTACCAGGTTATATTTTCACTTCCGCTGTAAAATATTTTATATCATGTAATAAAAATAAGCAGGTTGTACTATTTCTGAATGCAACTAAAATCCTGAACAGTTGGCATTCGGGGCATTTTCTGGTAAATCTTTACTGGTATTTGGTCCTCACAATGACCATTTTTTTTTTGCTCACCCTGCCAAAACATTCGCTCGCCAACGAGATTGAACTACGAGCGGCGTCCATCCTTGGGCATAGAGGACGTGTTTCGTTTGTAACTCTAAGTAGCCCTACCAATGCATTAGTCATGACCAAAGCATCGGTAATTTTGATATGTTTGGTTTAAAGGCAACATGCGACCATTTTTTAGCAAAATGTGAAAGGGTGTTGTTTGGTTGAAAGCTAAATAAGGTGACCAACCTTTAGTAAAATATTGGAAAAATTTCTGTATACGAGTGAATTTGGAAAATTGACATTATAAAATTTATAAATTCAAATAAAAAATTCAAAAAACAAAATCAAATAAATTGTAAAAAATAACATAGATGTAGACAAAAAAAATTAGATGAATTAATAATTTCATTTTGTGTGATTTGTACTTTTGATAAAATAGATATAAAAATCAGAAAATCAAATTCAACAAAAAAAAAACTAACTAGTAACACCTACTAGCTTCATGTACTACGTGCGTGAGTCTGACCACTGGGCCCGCACGTGCGTTGGCTGTGACAGGCATTGGCTAGCCAAGGAATCCTAAGTGTGTTTGGTTTATGACCCTATATTATCCTGCGAAATTTTGGTTATACCGACAAAATTTGATGTCTATTTTGTTTGAAACCAGGTTTTGGCTAGCCTTTGAAAATTTTTGGCGTGCCCATTTTTCCAACGCTGGCTGGGAATAACTCGCAGGCGCAGGAATCCGCCGCCAATTTATTGGCGCGCCCGCACGGCCAATTTGCATGGAGTCATAAGCATGTTTAAGCATGTTTTGCTGTAATAACTGGAGATCTCCACGTAATTAAGACCGCTAGAAAAATGTAGGGTGTTTTTGTTCTAGCTTATTTTGTTTGAAGTTTGAATTTTTGATTTTCATATCTATTTTATCTGGTATCCAAATTGCAAAAAACAAAATTCATAATTCGTCTAAAATCATGGGCTACCTCTTTATAATTTTTACTTCTTTTAGCATTTTATTTGATTTTCTGATTTTTTTTTAAAAAAAAATTGAAGTTGGAAGTTTTATGATTTCAACTTTTCGCAAATTCACTCTTATATGACAATATACCAAACAATACCTATATAATTTACCAAATTTTGGTTACATCATTTGGCTTCAACCCAAATTTTGGGCTCATGTTTTGGTCGTGTCCTGACTTTGATCAAAGACCAAAAATTAGCATAGCGACTCAGAGTCACCAACCAAACTAACACTAGCGACTGTGTTAGTGCATCTCATCATTTGAGACACATCTGCGTCCTACTATTCCAATCATTGAAAAGCACATCAACAAAGGCCTGACATGGTGTATCTTCTGATGTTTCTCCTCTTCCTTTATTAATTCTTTCGTTGCGTCTCTTTACAGATGAAGTCGACAAGTAGCCATCATCTCGAGCACCTCCGTATGCTTCACATTTCTGAAGATTGGGCAGACTAGCTAGGGCTTTTTCCTTACTTAATTATGCAGCAACTCTACAGTTCATTCAGGTGCATATATATATATATATATATATATATGTAGCAAATTAAGATCTGATTCTGATGCTGTTTAGTTAACACTATTGTGGCAAGTGGCGTTACAACTCATGTTTCTTGATGTTCCCCAATTGAGATGGGTTTATTAAGATGAGCAGACATGCCAGCTCTCTTATGGGGGATTGACAGTGAGAGTTCCCAGTTGCCAAGTGTGTCTTGTAGCTGTAGCCTTTATGTCCTTGTCCTTCATATATATTTATATCCCTCGCAGGCTCCTTGGCATGGCTGCCAAGTTATAACTTCCTCCAATTCATATATATATATTTGATAAATTGATAGATGAATGACTAACTTGTTTTAAGAGTATTCGGTGTTACCATCACCGATGATTTGTGTAGATTTTTGTTCTTACGTGATCCATTTACCTCTCACTATCAGTACATAGAATGATTTTATGAAGAAACAATATCATTGCGCAACAGCAAAAAGCTAGTTTTTTTTCTCCCGTTTTCTACCTCGAGCTATCGGTCGTATGTGCCAAGAATATAAGAAGTCGCCTAAAGCATAGAGCCGTATTTTAGCTGAATGCTCCAATGTCCAAATTACATCATGCAAAAGCTGAATAGTTTGAAGTTTGAAGTGGTCTGTGGGTTGACATGACCTCCACTCTATGGCATTAGTCAAACCCACTATCCATTATTAGTTGTCTAACCCAATCATCTCATTTTGATGCATATCTAAGCACCACCTGCAACAAATGGTGTTCGGAGGGGATGCTTATATGAAAAAACCGATTATTTTGTCACATAGGATTTATAGGTGCTTAGAAGAGAAAAGGACGATTCTGTTAGCAACGATGTTTGGGTGGTGTATACATCTATTTTTTTCACTTCTTAAATATCTAATCTTCCTTGTATTAGAGAAGACACTTTTTACTTAGATGTTTAATGACATTTCTGCGCTATCTCTTTTTAATCATCTGAATACAACCATTGTATTGTACATGGCTTAGGGGACTAATAATAATTCTTAAGCTATCTGTAGAAATTCAATAGCAAACCAATGAGCAAAACAAGGCAAGAAGTAAACACCAAACCAATGTTTTAGAGCAAGAAAACATATATCTGCTCTCAAAAAAACATATAATTGAGATGCATAACAAAATCGATAGACACATACAATCGAATAACAACTCCGACCTAAGAACAGATCTCACTCCACTGTGAGCAGCTGCATAACAAAATCGAATAATTTTCAGCAGAGAAAATAAAAACCAGGAAATAAAAAGAAGAGAGAGAGAAAAGAACATGCAAGGAAACCGTTACAACAACAGAGGAAGATCACAAGGACAACCTCCCTCTTCCTCTCTCTCTCTTCATATTCTCTCTCATCAGTATCATAATACTACTACAACTGCATGCATATCCATTTGCGATTATTAATTGCTCCCAGCTCCAACTCCGTCACCTCCTCCACTTCCTAAACCCGAAAAAACAAGCCCAAAAAACCGCATAACCGCAGCGGCGGCGAGGTGCGGAGGCAGCCGGGCAAGCGGCGAGAAGTCTCCGGCGAAAACCCTAGCGGCCAATGGCGGAGGACGGCGAGAAGGCCGCGGTGGCGCCGGCGGAGGGAGTAGCAGGTGGTGGTGGAGGCGGAGGAGGAGGAGGAGGGGGAGAGGAGGAGAGCGTGAAGCTGTTCGTGGGGCAGGTGCCGAAGCACATGACGGAGGCGGAGCTGCTCGCCATGTTCCAGGAGGTGGCCATCGTCGACGAGGTCACCGTCATCAAGGACAAGGCCACCAAGGCCTCCCGAGGTGCGGATCCGTACGCCCGGATCTGGTGCGGACACCCTCGCTAGCGTCTCGGGCTCGATTTGGGGCAATGCCGCGGCGGGGATTCGAGTTTTGCGCTGCCCCCTCGCGCCAAAAGTTCTTTTTTTGGGTACCATGTTGTGAAATTTTTTTCTCCTTCGCGTGTGTTTTGTGGCGCCTGTTCGGCGCAATGCCGCCACAGGAAATTGAGCGTCTCGGGAGGAATTTGAGTTGTTTCTCTTGTGGGTGTTGATCTGTTCCAATCCTGGGAGGAGATCTCGTGTCCAATTCTCTGTTTGCTTGGGGTTTTGAGCTCCAATTTTGAGCTCTGTTGGTCTGAACTGCGTTAGGTTAGTGGATTTGCTCCAATGCCGGTCTCAATTTTGACTTTCAGTGCTCCGTTTTCGAAAGTTCAGCTGTTTGTGTACAATTTATATTTTTCATGCTTATTTTTGTGTATGTGGTGTGGTTTGGGCTCGTTTTGGAGCAATGCAGGCGTAAATGTGCTATATTTGCCTGGAATTTTTGCACTTTGTGAGCATCGACTTTTGGCATTTTTTTTCGTTCGTCTTTACAAGTTTTAAAGCAATAATCATAAACAATTATGTTCGGCTAAACGTGGTAATTAGGACGGAATGGACCTTGCTGCAACATTAGAAATGTTGCCTTGTTTTCCCTAAAAGTTGTTTGCGACTTCAGACAATGAACTAGCCAGATTTGCCTCTTCGAACTTTTTTTTTTGCTTCGTCTTTATGTCGCTGCAGCCTGATAGTGTTTTCTTGGTTTCGTCATTCTCTTCATTGGCCTCTTAATTTGACCTTAATTTTAGATTTTATGAACCTAACGCAGGGTGCTGCTTCCTGATATGCCCCTCAAGGGATGAGGCTGACAAGGCAGTAAATGCGTACCACAATAAGCACACTCTCCCTGGGGTATGTGAGCATTCCAGTCATCTCTATGAAATTGGGTTTTGATGCCATCTGTCTAAATGGAGTTTTTACAAACTGAACCCATGTAGGATCCTTTAGCTCTTTCTGGATTGCAAATTATGGATGATTTATGAATATTGCATTATCCGGTTGGCAGGGGCTGCCCCGAAAGCTAATGCATGTACTATTTCTTGTTTGGTGGAAACAAATGAAACTGTTGGTGGGACATTCTGTAATATAGATTTAGTGATCTTGGTGTCTATTCGAAAATTTGGGACTGTTCGTGTTGAATATCTGTGGGCTCCTTCAAATTCTATGAGGATGATATTTAGTTGATTAGTTTGTCAAGGGGATGAACAAACGATTCTAGGGCTTGAACAGTTGAACCCATTCTAGTTTCTAGATTTGGTGGCATGCCATGGTTGTGCTGGCTATGGCCTTTTCGAAGGCTGTTTTACTGCTGATATTAGGGTTTCTTAAACATGAATTCTTGTTGAATACAGTTGGTCTTGCTATGGTATTATCCAGTGGGAACGTGCTATTCTGATGCATTAGTCTATTTAACGAATGTCTAGAATGTGTGTTAGAGCATGGCCAATTGACAACATAACTCCATGCAACACAAATTATCATTTTTATAACGTCCATGAATAAAGCAAAAGCCACTACAGACATGGAGTATAGGATATTTTGCTTTCATGATTAGTGTCAAGTTCATCAAGTTGTTCCATATTTCAGCAAGATTGTTAATATGCAGGGTTGTATACTTAAAATATGGTACAACTTTATGGACGTTAGTAGAACCTCATTTCCCAAAAGGCTAGTATTTCTGCTCTCCAAGGATGCAAGCTTGGGAATTTGTTCTTATTGTTAGGACATAGGAGCAATGGTGAACGAGGTTTCCTTTCGTGGTTCGTTTAGCCAATTAGCTAAGAGCCCGTGCTTTGCTACGACAAAAATAGGATCAAATGCCGTCTTATACAATGTTATGATCAAAGTATTTAACACATGCATTTATCTCCAATTTATGCTCGACTGCGTCCTACCTCTGCACCTAGGCCCTATCAATTTTTATTCTTTTATATATAATATGAACGGGATATAAAGCTAGTATCAATGCACATATGCACCTATAGATCATAGGTAGGTTCATCTTATATGTTCTGAACGTGATCAAAACCTTCCTAAAATACATACACACTTAGAAAGGAAAACGAACCAAATCTATAGAAAACATCCTTGCGGATATGAACCCTCCTAAAATACAAATTCATAGAATATGAAAGAAATGATCCTGATTTGATTTTTATGCATTCGCTTTATGGAGATAAGGAAAGAGATGATCTTGATTTGATTTAACTCGCGCTGAGGAGGATGGTTGATCTAAGCTGTTGATTGGAGATCATATGGTGGAGATGAATGACGTACCACATGACCACCATTACTCACCACAAGATATTTTTTATTAATAGATAATAGAGATTGTAACCTGAGCTTGGGCACATTAAGGGGGTAGTTAGTGAAGGTTATTGTTGCAAATTGAATATCCAGGTAAGTATTATCATAAGAGGAACATTGATTCCAGTCCCACACCAAATATAAACTTTTGTAGCGTCTGTCAGCATAGGGCTGGTAAAAAACATTTGGGCAAATTGATGAAAGGCATGTTTGGTTGGAGAACAAGCAAGGTTGCAGTTAACTTTAGGCAAGAGTCACATTAATGGAATCACCACGTTATGCTGCAAGTAGTGGCCTTGCTTTTTTTATGGCAACAAGGCTGTATCTATTGTAAATTTATCCTGTGGTTACCAACTTCACATTGAACTAGTCTTGCCTAACAGTGACACACCTAACGAAAGTTAGACCACCAATTTGGCCATCACACTTTTGTACCCATCTTCTATGGAGAAAATGAACTGATTTGTAGCTTCAGTTTGATGGCATACCTAACTGAGGTCCCAACCAAACAATGGACTCAGTTTGGCATGCCTAACCCCATGCGTGGTTGGTTGTGGCTTGGCTCCTATCAAACACAACCAAAATGTTTACACAGATGCAACAGTTGGGTATGTGTAAAAATTTTGGACTAGGTGCAAGATCTCATTATAAGTTCATACCTTGGTATCAACTAGCTGGAGTTGCCAGTAAAGTACATTTTGCCTATGTCTGCTTGGATGTTCTTTTGTGGTGAGCCAAATTTTTCTTCTTCAGAGTTCAGAGTGAGAAAGAACTTCATGATTTCACTAGACCTAGAAAGTTGATAAGTTGTTAAGTCTTTCATGCTTGAGATGTCTTCACCAAATCAATCACATAGAAAGACTGAAATATCTAACCCCAGGCACCCTGAGATGGGTATTGTTGAGATATGAAGTAACATTGCATCATTTATGTGCCTACAGAGTTAAAAGTTCACCAAACAAGGATTATGGTACAAACATACTATAAAGTCCTGGCAGTTAGAGACCCATATTCTAACGTTGGACAACAAATGAAACCACTGACTTGTGGAGCCAGTGAGACACATGCCTATGGCTAGGGTTTTCTTTTGGTGATATAGCTGCTCTTGCGCTATCTTGTTTGGATCATAGCTGATAAAATTTTTTGTCCAGAGTCGGAAATAAAGATTTTGCAGGCCTGTTGCTACTTCCTTTGACTCTGATGATAACTTTCTTTCTCTCTCAGGCATCAAGTCCTTTACAAGTAAAATATGCTGATGGAGAGTTGGAGAGGCTGGGTATGGTCGCCTTGTGTAGAATTGTCATTTTTGCCACTGATTTTGTACTCGAGTCATTAATCAAGATTTTTGTTGCTTGTTGTCCATTGATATGTAAACGGTGCCCTCATGTTTACACTTACTATGATTTCCAGAACACAAGCTTTTCGTTGGAATGCTTCCAAAAAATGTAGCAGATTCTGAATTGACTGATTTGTTTACCAAATATGGAAATATCAAGGATTTACAAATTTTGAGGGGTTCGCAACAAACAAGCAAAGGTATATTTTCGCATAGGAGCTACTTTACTTATCAATAGAAGTAGAAACATTGCTTGGCTCTGAAATTTTGGAATGTATATTGTTAATGAACTTTGATATTGCAGCTAGCTGCGCCTTCCTTAAATATGAAACAAAGGAGCAAGCAGTGGCAGCTATTGAGGCTTTAAATGGGAAGCACAAAATAGAGGTTTGCCAAAAATGAGTTAGGATAGCGAAACAACTTCTACATATTGTTCAATTTACTCTTATTCACATATGAGGATAGTATATTGCTCATAATTCTCATTGAACTATGTACTCCAATTATTTTCTATAACAGTTATGAACAACAAAATAGTGCAATCACTTTTCCTAATATTTTGTATTGCCCACATATTTACATTCTCTCTGTAAAATTTTCAAATCAAGTGTTCACAGCCTGGTGTTGTCACTTTCATTAAAATTCATGGGCAACTTAATTTTTTCTCAAATATTTGAGATATTTTGATTGTTTGTTTAAGTATGAAAATCTACTTAAACTCACCCTAGATTTCATCATAGTGAAATGGGGACACTACAAATCTGTATCCCCATGTAATAGTTTCCATCCATAAAAAGGGACGAGGGAAGCATATTGAAAAATTTTCACCTAAGTGGTGCATAGGTGGCAATGGAGCAAGCTCAATTTATATGTTTGTTTAATGATTATTAATTATATGAAAAATAATCAGTTAAATATAATTTGTGTTATTGCATTTCTGGCCAACTCATTTGACACTTTGATTTGCATTAATTTATTCAACTGGATATCTTCTGAAATCCCATGGTTATTTTTTGTAAATAAATAGTGACAAGTTCTGAACTGTTTGTTAGGGTTCTAGTGTGCCACTAGTTGTGAAATGGGCTGACACAGAAAAGGAAAGGCAGGCTCGGAAAGCACAGAAAGTTCAATTGCAACCATCTAGTATGCCCAATTCAAATCCTATGCAGCAATCTTCATTGTTTGGAGCTTTACAGATGGGATATATGCCTCAGTACAATGGATTTAGTTATCAGGTGACTCGGGCTGTTCTTTTAGCTTTCTCTACACTATACACTACCAATTGGTACGGAATACAACTCTGATTTTGATTTTCTGTGCAGCCACCAGGGACATACGGACTTATGCAGTACCCTATATCTCCTATACAAAATCAAGCCGCCTTTCAGAATATGGTTCAACCTGTTAGTCAAGGAAACTTAATACGAGGAGTCAATCATGAACTGTCCCCCAATTCTGTTCCTAGATCCTTCAGTGCAATGCAGTTAGGCAGCCCTTATCCAGCTGTGCCTGGTATGCAGTATGCTGGATCCTATCCTAGTGGTCTCATGAACAATCGTCCTTTTGGGAATTCTCACAATTCGCTTAAGGTCCCAGGTGCAAATGTCAATTCTGCCACATCTTCTGGTCCTGGTAGCAATGCCGGGGGCCAAATAGAAGGTTAGCCACAATCAGTGCTTATGTCTTTATTTAATGTGCAAGGGGAAATAGTCAAAATAATGTATTCTTATGAGAGTGCCTGCATCCATTAACATGGACATTTCCCCTAAAAGTCATGTGCATTTTGTTTCTTTGTCATGTATATTTTCTAGCATCACATATGTTCTAGAGTATTTCGCAAAAGTGAACATCTGTGCATGTGGCAGAAAAATGAATGTAATGCCATCAGAAGATGTTCGCAAGATTCTAGCGCAAATATCAAAGAATGATCTATAGCTCTGATTGTGGATGTAGCTACTTAGTTCTACCAGCTACTACATTAATTCCATACTGTATTACGCAAATCCTTTTATTATCAAGATCCTGTTACACAATCCTCATTTTATGGATTTTGTCTTTCTTGAAATGCCTAATCATCATGTCTGCAGGTCCTCCTGGAGCCAATCTATTTATCTACCATATCCCACAAGACTTTGGGGACCAAGAACTTTCTGATGCCTTTCAGGGTTTCGGTAGAGTACTAAGTGCTAAGGTGTTCGTAGACAAATCAACGGGTGTTAGTAAATGCTTCGGTAAACTCTCTCTCTCTCTCTCTCTCTCACACACACACGCACACACACATACACATCGTGCTTAATTGGTTTCCAACTTGGCGCAGGTTTTGTAAGCTACGAATCCCCTGCTTCCGCACAAGCAGCCATCAGCATGATGAACGGTTACCAATTAGGTGGTAAAAAACTTAAAGTACAGCTCAAGCGAGACAACAGCAAGCACAGTAAACCTTATTGACAAAGCATTTGTGACGAGCACGCGATCAGGTTTTTGGTACATATTTGTCAGATAATTGATCGCGGCACTCACTGTTTGCTCTGTAACCACGGCACCGTCCACAGTCTATCATGGGACCTCGTGTATCTTCTTTGTTCAATTCACATTCTTGAAAAATTGTTACGTTGTGTAATTTATCGCAGCATAGCCGTAGCATTTGTAACATCAGATCCCTTGTACATCACAAGCCAGATTCATTCAAATACTACCTTTTCTCCTGACGAATGGTCTCTTCGTCACAGAATTTGCAGTG
The DNA here is from genome assembly GCA_036346145.1 of Olyra latifolia. Classification (NCBI taxonomy): domain Eukaryota; kingdom Viridiplantae; phylum Streptophyta; class Magnoliopsida; order Poales; family Poaceae; genus Olyra; species Olyra latifolia. The sequence goes on along the minus strand of CM070523.1, from coordinate 2,637,037 downwards.
GCCCCTGAGTCCCTGCCCCTCCTAACTCGTTTTCTGAATCATCTCCTGTCGTGACTTGTGTGTAATATGCCCGTGGAACCCTGAAGCTTTTGCAAATGCTTTCAAAATATCATCGATAACTAGTCATTCATCTCTATTATGACGTCAGCATCTATAGATAGTTAGAGACAACATTGTCTTTAAAGTGGAAACTTTACGTTGATAGTTAGAGACAACATTTTCTCTATGGTGGAAGTCTTACAGTGACAAGTGATAGGGCAAAGCTAAATCTAGCGTCTCTATAACATGCAATCATTCCATTCAGGCAGAATTGATCAAGTAGTAAAGGCAAAGCTAAATCTAGTGTCTCTGTAACATGCAGTCATTCCATTCTTATGTACACGGTTGAATTCCTTTGCGGTACTGTACCATCTAGACCTTCTTGAGTTCTTGTGGCATCAGTGTCCTGGGCGACAAGATGAAAGATGACAAACTAGATCAAGATGGTGGAATATAGATATTTAATTCTCTCCTTGCATATATTATACTATCCATGTCAATTAGGTGTACAATAACACTAATTAACCGATATATTCCGTTGGATCCAGAAAAATAGATGGATCCATATTGAGTTCAATGTACTATAAAAGTATCATACCTTTTACCCTTACAAAAAAAATATACTACCAAAGCACAGTTACAATTTTGTTCATGCATATATTATACTACCCAAGCCAACGAGGTAAAGTATAAATAGATCTTAACCGATCTAATCCGTTGGATGGAGAAGAATGGATGGCTCATATTAATTTTAATGTACCCTAAAAAACCTAATTTTTTGGTTTTGCATGTAGGTCATTGTTTTTAAGCAGTTTGGCCCTTACGTGAAGGGGAATGGGTAGGCTACGCTAGCGCAATTTAAAAAAATTCTACTACGAGCATACAGGACATCATGCAAGTAAAGTATCACAAATCGTTACCCTTGACACGCAGTCACGGTGGAAGGAGAGTCGGAGTAGCTGAGTTTGACGTCGCGTGCGTCGAGGTGTAGGAGGCAATTGTTCATGTCGAGCCGAACATCCACTCCTCGCCGATCACCACCGCAACAACGTTGTATGTACTGTCGTAGATATACTCACAAACTGATCCCTTTGCCGCATGATAACAGTCAAACTCAAGACGAAATACGTGCCACCCTTATGATAGCTCAACCATTCACTCGATCTTGTAATGAATTCTAAACCGTGATTAACTCTTTAATCACACTGGCATTGTTATGCACTTTCCAATCCAATCGCATCGAGGGATCTAGAGATATCTCTCCTGTTATCAAGGAGAGGCAAATTCCTTCTTAATCGCTTACACCCCACGTCATGTTTTATAGCATACCTAAAAGCTATCTTTAGAATTACCCGGTTACGGTGTAGGTTACGGTGCAGCGGTTGATAACCCTAAAATATACAATTACACATGCTAGGATTTAATGATGATCTCAGATTTAAGGATCATGTAAGTATACTACTCGTAACTACAAGTTGATGGCACATATAAGATAACAATCTTAGCAGTCTCGGAGTATGTCTATCTAACATGACATAACATCACGTTCTCTAACATGTGTCCATATTATTGATTTAATATATCTATATCTATAGTATGTGAAACATTATCATCAATCAATACATATACTGATCAAATTATTACTGTTCCACATAATAATATGAGGCCAGAAATCATTTAAAATAAAATCATATAAACAATATGTCTCACAGCCAAGTCGTACTTGAATAATGTGAACGATGTTTATTCATAAAACTGATAACATGAGTACATAAACATAGACGTGATACAATCATATTGCATGATTGCTTCTAGGGCATTTCACTAATATTAAGGTTTTCTTTTTTTTTTTTTGGTCAAGCCTGAAGACTTTGTTCTGTGTTTTGCCTTCTCGAGTTTTCCATTTTCGCTTTTTTTTCATAGCGAATCACAGGCACTAAACACTAATGTGCAATGAAATGGAAGCTGGCATTTCCTTTTTCTTTTGGTGAAGTATTGTCTCACAAAATGCAGAACATAAACAAGTGGTGGAGCAGCTGGTCGGTGTAGCATGCCCAAAAGGCGCAAGTACTTGAGCTGGAGATGTCACGCTCACTCGCCGGGGGCACGGGGCCAGTTCCTTTCCGCTAACAACAATTTCGGCTGATTAATGTGGAACTGGAACTAGCAGTTGGTGTGTGTGCAGTACCAGTACGGCACCATAGCCAATTCGTTGATGCGAAGAGGAGGAATCTGCATCAGCATTGGAACATGATTTATCGGAGGCCCCATCAAGACAACTAACCCATTCGCAAATCGGCCATTAGGGGCATCTCCAGCATCATGTCCAAACTCCATGCCCATCACTGTAGCAAACAGTGATGGGGCATGGAACAGGAAGAGTAGAGTATAGAAATAGTGATGGGGTATTTGTTGGGGAGGTGAATAAAGATATGGCAAAAAAGATGATTTGGTGGCACGTGAATAGGGATGGGACAAACCGCTAAAGATGTCCTTACTGATTGATACCGACAGTACGCGCTGACACTGTTGATGTGAGTAGTGACACTGTGAGCTACAAAGTCTTCATCAACAGTAGACTGTCTCCAACATTTCTCTTCGTGGGCAGGATTCTCGTCACAAAGGGAATCCTGTTCTCTTCGTGACTTCAATAGATTTTCTTTACCATTTTCTTTCAAAAGAGATTTTTTCATTCTATTCAGAAATAGATTCTCTCTTCTTTCTCTATATCATTCCTTGCGAAGAAATACTGTTGGAGATGTTCGAAAATAAAGAAAACGAATATGGACAAGAGAATGGAAAAGAGAAGGAAACGAGGAAAAATGGTTGGAGATAGTTAGGGTGGGCAATGCAATATATGGCTTCCGATGCTAGCCGCGGCTGCTCTTTTCTTCCATGCTTTCTGAAAACTGAGGGATCATGAATTTATTTTACAGGCTTCACTGATATTAAAATATGCAGGATCGATCTGTATGCATTGATGGTGTACTGGTAGCAGACTAGCAGTAGAGATTTACTGCAATCTTGTGCGGCTGTACCAGAGTAAACATGCAGATTTTTACTCTGGTAGCAATGTCGGATCATCTGGGGAGCACATGCAACTTGATGAGGGAGGAAGAAGAGCTACAGTGAGATGAGCGCAGCTACTTTCTTTTTACTCCGTTATAATAACTCGCTATAAATAGATTCAACGGGCTGTCAGGGCCGGTCCTCACTTGGGACTAACCATCCACGTCAGCTACTCTATCCTCACACTCTATGACACTATTCACTACTCTCTCTATCCAACACTCTAAAATTTCTTCACACTTTACACTACACTCTAAAAGATTCCTTCTATGTACCGGCTACTCTATCCTAAGCTACAATATTATAGAGTAACTGCTACGGATGCTCTTAAGACCATCTCTACCCATTTTCTCTTTATTTCATTTTCTTCTCCATTTCTTTTCCCATATTCGTTTTCTTTATTTTTTATCATCTCCGACAACATCCATTCGAATAGAATGATATAGAGAAAGGAGAAAGAACCCCTTTCTGAAGAAAATAGAAAAAAAAATCCTTTCCGAAAAAACGGTGAGAGGAATCTATTGAAGCATTGAAGGGAACGAGATTTCCTCCGTGACGGAAAAACGTTTCCCGCGACAGGACATGGTTGGAGATGGTGTAACTTGTTCTCTCGTTGATGAACTAGACAGAGCTAAAATCTGCGTATATAAGGACATGCATAGCTGGGCATGCATGATCTTTGGTCTTTTTATTCTCTAAGTAGACAATTAGTATTAATCTTAAAATTCCCTCTTGCTCCCTTTATTCTCTAACTAGTCAATTGGTATTAATCTTAAAAATTTTCCAACGTTTTTCATATGGTACTATCAAACAACATGCTTTGAACAACCCCTATGGATTTCAATCCTACGGGATGTAATATGTCTGGACATCCTAATTTTAGGTTTTTCCTATTCCCATGTTTCTAAAATCATGCGAATCCAAGTCGAGCATATTTTTTATAAGAATCAAGGCACAGATTTAGTTAGCTACTCCGATCGGTCTAGCTGATCATGCAGCCAGATGGAACAAATAGCTCGGCCAGAAGATAGACAACGAGTATCCGAAAGAAATCTAGCATGGCTTTCAGTAATTAAGCAGCAAAAAATGAAGCCAAATCAACTTTCCTTTACTCATTATTTTGACAGTACGTACGAACACGAGCAGGTACCTCCTGAGAGGATCCATGGATCTAGGCAGTATATATATATGAATTAAACCTTGTACAGTACCCCAGGAGCAGTGTGCAAGCTGAAGGGCCCGGGCTTGCTCTTGGTACTCCTGTAGTGGTAGGGCAAGAAGCCCCTGTCGAGGCCGGCCATGGTGGGCGACGGCGTGACCTGCATGAACATGTAGTTGCCGGCGAAGAGGTCCCCGACGTAGGGCCTCCCTTCCTTGAGCCGCGCCGCCACCTTGGCCACCGACGCCCTCACCCTGTCGCCCACGGCCGCCGCCTTCCTCCGCAGCGCCAACGCGAGGCTGGAGATCCTCAGCCGCGGCCTCCGCCGCCGCGCGCCGGCGCCCCCGCCCCCGCCGCCGGCGAACGACCTCCACGCTATCCTCCTCCTGGCGACCGCGGCGCCCTGGGCATCGTCAGGAGCTAGCGGGAGCTTCTTGAGCTTGTGGTAGGAGAAGCGGTAGCTGCCGCTCGTCGTCAGGTACATGGCGAGGCAGGGAGGAGCTGGAACGCGCGTGCGAGTGCGTGCTGGCCGGCGAGCGTGTGCATGTGTGCGCGTGATGTATGGCGAGCGAGGAGGTGATCACGAACTGCTGCAATTAATGAGTGTAAATGTGGTTGGAGGATGGACAGGTGAGTGACGCATGCAGCTAATGCTTTGTCGGTTGCCTCGTGGGCATGCCAGCCATCCAGGCTCAGTGACAGTGCGCAACCATGTCCATGACGAGTCCAGGAAACCCAACGTTGATAAAGGATTAGCAGTGACAGTGACAGTGCGCTTACTGACAGAATTTGGCAGGCAACAGTGTGAGAAGGATTAGCAGATCGATGATAAGAGTATTATAGTAGCTCGCAGCAAAAAGGGTCAAGAACGTAGACGCCATGCTATGCCCTCTCATATTGAAAAAAGAAGGTTTTTACACTTGGAGAAATCGTTTCCTGAACAGCAGTAGCATAGAGCAAACCGGGGCAAGCATGCATGAGCTAGACAAGGGCCTGCCACCCCTTTGGCTTTGACCACTGCGCACAGCTGCTCACTGCCCGTTTGATTTGCCTTATACCCAGCCCTATTTACATGCACTAATAACAAGTATAATAGCAGCACGCCATGGCAGGGGGGGAACTGTATTGTGCTTCACCACCCGCCCGGGAGCTCATGAGCTTGGCGGTGACCCACCCTCTCTTTCTTGGGAACATCTCTAATTTACATCTGGCTAGCCGCATGGTACTTCATTCGTCATAGTAGCCCCAGTAGGATACACATGAGGACCAGGACCCAATGCCAGGAACTCCAGTGCCTCCGGGTAGCGTAAGCTGCAATAGCAGAACAGATGAGTAAACATGCGTGCTGAAAATAAACAGAGCACCATCAGAAGTAGCCAGATTGAACCGTAAAATAGACAGTAGGCATAAGTTCATCAATGCCATCTTAATGAAACTGCTATTAGTTGATAGCAACACAAACATTCACTCACGGCATTTGGCAAGGAAAGCAACTGAATGATTTATAAATGATCACATAGTTCAGATATAAAAAACTGGGGAGAAAAACACAACCTCAAAATGGCACAATAGACCGAACTGGCGTAGTCTTTAGACATGCATGCAACTTAACAGAGAAAAACCCCATATGCACAACAACTTGCTCAATTTGACTGTTATCATTGCTTTATGTCATCGTAAAATGAAACTTTTCTCTTGGACAACATTCTAATTTGTTTTACAAGTTAATCCCAAAAATAACAAATTATGCTTCCTAAGCTTGGGGTAAAACTTAAAAGCTTATGTACAAGAAAAGCTAACAATAAATGTTAGTTGCAAAAATATGAAAAGGGAAAGGAACTCACATGAATGAGATGCTGGGGCCACAGATGACATTCCAGCAAGAGGACCTGCTCTTGTTCTATGTTCACTTGGAGGATGTGCATGAGCAAAAGAAACAGTGGGCAAAGGAGGATCTGGAATAACTGGAGGGGATGTAATAGGTGACCTACTGTGATCACGTGGAGAATGAACAGAAGAGGGTGACAACGGATGAGGTGGTGAAGCAGCAGGAGCCGCAGCCCGGTGATCTACAGGCTCAGCAGCTGGCGTTATAGGAGCCTTGTTCTTTAATTTTTTGCCATATGGACACCTAGATGGAGGTGGAGTACCATATCTGGGTTGATGAGAAGGAAAATGTCTTGGTGCAGGAGCCGGAGCCAAATGCCTGCCATCCTCATGATTATGGTGATGGTGATGATGGCCATGGTGACCATGATGGCGCATGGGTGCTGGACTAGGTGCATCAGAACCACCCCCACTATGTAAAGAATGCCTAAGGTAGGAGGAAAGGGTTATCTGCTTTACTTTGCCAAATACAGTATGGTTCAGGCCAAGGTTTCCTGAAGATGAATTAGTAATTGTTTGTGCCAGCTGCTTCATCCTTGGTACAAATGGATGGTGATTCCCAACTTCAAGAACAATGGAGGTCTCAACGATAGTTGGAGGAAGAATTGTTGAACCTTGCAAATTTGTCAATTTGATATAGATATTCTGCAATGCAAAATAACAGAAATTCAATGGAAGAAAAATAGGGCAACATACACTACAAACCACCAGCTTTTACATAATAAAAATTTGTAAGATGGATTAAAATCCCATGTACTTTTTCTTTTTTTTTCCAGATGGTACCTAACAATCTAGGGGAAGATCCATATTCTCAAATAATATATGATAAAAGGAAAAGGTACACTCGTAAATTAGACAACGAGATAGTTTCTAGTGTTAAGACAGGGAAACATAGCCTCACTATATTAGTATGTTGTCTTTCTTGTTTATAACTCACACTTCACTACTACACAAAAGTAATTATAAACCATTTTCCAGTCAATGCTAACAACAAATACATTCGATGATAATCATATAGCATAAATCTATTGTATCAATGGCATTGCACGCTCCCTCATAATTAAAGACATGCATTTGCACACATGCCCCTATAAAATAATACGAGCAGATGTCCCTGGTAGAGGCCTTGTTACATAATGCCCAAAATTAAGATAAGATGGAAACTGTTATATGTCTAAAAGGTTATATATGTGGATAGCATCACATACAAATGCAAATGCCTGAATTACAAAAAGAAAATAGCCAAAACCTTCAGACATCACATATTCAACAAAGAAGATCACTAAATAGGGTGTGTGATCAAATGAACTAAACTTATGAGTAACCCTGCATGGAATTATTAAACTATAGCTAATAATGGATGCACACAAACATGAAACTGGCCAAAAGGTAGCACTAACCTCATAGGAATTGAGTAGTAGTCCTGTCCTCATTTGATCCTTTAACTCATTAGTTCTGTCTTGCACTTTGTAGATTGGGAAATTCAAAGTGAAATTAAAAGTTGCATTGGGTTTCTGAACAAGAAATGCTGGCTGTGGAGGAATTATTGTTATTCCTCCAGGGAATTTAAGCACTTCAAAGGACGATGAATTCCCAAATAGTGACTCAGTCAAGTGAAGTGTTGACTGGCGCACAACCAAGGACATGAAATAAGACCTAAGAATGCTCAACGATGTTGATGATATAGTCGAGTTCTTTGGATAAGGAACAATGCTGAAGAAGACATTTGTCCAGTTTGATCCAATTAATGGTCGTAGTAAATTTACAGCCACCTGTTAGGTGTTCAAGCATCAGGTTAGAGCATGTGGAAGAATGTATCAAGAAAGGTATAAATAAATAAATAAATAATATGTTCCAGGGCATACAGTGGAGTTAGGGATGCCAATTTCCTCATAGATGTCCAATTCAAGCTTAGATGTATTTCCATTCAGCTCAGGAACCGTCTTCCGTAGCCTAAAGCTTGCCACTATATCAGCTGAAAGGGATAGGCCCCCGTTAGGAAAAAAAAAAAGGTTCAAATAAGGTACTTGTTGTTATGAGCATGAGCATGTAGCATGATTGTGACATGCAAGATATTGAATGCTGACCATGATATATCAACAGGTTTAGCACTCTTACACAACAGAATAAAGAATATTGAGTGAACAACACTATTACTTTAAACTAAATTGGATGAACTGGAATAACAAATTAACAGCACTCAATTAAGTGCCATGTCAGTAAATACAACCAAAGTTTCCGACTTAGACCCATAGTAAAATTCATGAACATTCATATCATTTGGGAATAGATTGCATCTCAGATTCATGGCTACTAATCTATTGCAGATAAATCCTTCGAGCTTTGTAGCAGCTGATGCAACAATCCAATACGGAAAGTGGTCACAACACCATCCCTTTAGCAGATACATGACTATCCACCATACATCTCCACAGCCTGATGAAAAATAATCTCAAATAACGATGGCACAACATCATGCTGGTGTGCCACACCAAATCAGTATCACAGACATCACTGACAGTTCACCAAAATTCAGTCACTATTTCAGACAGCAACCTGTCCATTACTGAGGTTAGCACAGTAGTACCGATTTGGCAGCAAAGGTTTTACCCAATTTTATAAACTAACTCATTTCGCCAAAATAGCACCGACACATACCGGAGCAACACAGATCCAATACAAACATTAATCTTGAGAAAACCTGTCATATGCGAGTAAATTTGCAGGCGATGCTCTAATAGCACGGTAAGAGTAAGGTATAGAGCTGTAAAAAGTCCAGCTTTTGCTCCAGATCAAACAGAACATGCAGCGTCTTGACTAGGTTCCTCACGGCTGATTCAAATTTCCGCCCAAGGCTGCAAACGCTCACTCCGTACATCCAGATCCAAAGCTGCAGACACTGAGCATTCACCAATCCGGCACATACCAAACACAAATCGAATGCATAGCCAGTATTCTTCGGGCATCGACAGAGGCACGAAACGAAATCAAACTAATCCGAGATCTCAAAATGCCGCGCCGCTCACCTTCGAAGCCAGCACCCGGATCCGGCCCCTCCGCTCCCCTGCCCTGCGGGGCGAACGGTGGCAGCCAGAACACCGCCGACAACACCACGGCGACGCCGAGCACGAGCGCAGCCACGCATTGCAGCCGCACCACCCCGCGCGAGCCGCCGCCGCCACCCCCACAGCAGCAGCAGTCGCCGCACCAGCTACCGCCCCTTCCTCCTTCGCCTCCTCCGCCGCCGCCTGCCCCGTCCGGCGTCTGCTGCTCCTCGCCGGCCTCCTTCCCCATGCGGCACGATCTCACGCATCGCGGCCGGCAACCGCCGTCGTGGAGGAGTGGAGGAGCCCCGCCATTGCCGCCGCCGAGTGCACCAGCTGACAGTTTGGTGGCGCTAGGGTTAGGGCTGTGGGTTGAGTTCGCTGGGGCGTCGTTGCTTAAGGAGGAGGGGAGAGGAGATGGAAGGTGAGAGAAAGTGAGAGTTAAACCGCACCGAGGCGAGCTGGAGTGAAGTGGAGGAGAGAGAGAGAGCTGCAAGCCTACAAGGGGAGGAGGGGGAGTAGTAGTGAAGAACTGAAGATGTGTGACTACTGACTAGTGGGTAAAGCTTACTTGCCTCAGTTTATTAAAGTTGTTAATTTGGTTTTGTCCGTGTTTAGTGCGGACTAATTTTTGCTTTGGGGTCCTTTTTGATCTTCTGTGGTAGCTTTATTTTGTTTTTTTTGGGTTTTTGTTGCGGGTGATTTTCGAATTCGGGAGGCGGCAAGCTCAAGGTGGGATCTTCCACGCTCGCTGGAGCTGTGCTCCGATGCGTGTTAGGACATCATTATCACGGTTCACGGTATACGCAGTCGTGCTCTCTCGTTTTATTTTTATGGGATGTATTTTGATTTGAGAAAGTCTTTGAAGGTAGATTTTAACGGTTAAATTTTTCTATTATAAGTCGTCAATTGCCACAAAATAACATTGTATCAAAAGCAAATTGAAATATTGATAAAAGTTTGCACACTAACAATGTATATAATTTGACTAAATATTGATCAAAGGTTATAAAATTTGATTTTTTTTAAATTAAAATATATCTTATAAAAATGGACAGGAGAGTATCATGAACTCATAGAGTAGTTTGTAAATACTAATCCTAATTTAGTGGCTCCGGCATTATGCAGATTGAGCTCCAGTTAATCAAACATTCCAAATCGATGGAGCCACTGATGGCAAATTCTGAACGGGTGCAAGTAGTGAGAATCTCTGATGAAGGTTGATGTGGCTAGAGAGGAGTGACGCCGCTTTCCGAGCTTAACCACCATTCATCAACAGGAATGTACGAGGATAGCGAGGTAAGACCATCCTGAACTATTTTCCCTTTATTTCTTCCATCCCTATTTCCTTTCCCATATTTGTTCCATTTCCCATTTTTTTTTTTCCTCTATATTCGTTTTCTTCATTTTCCATCATGTTTAACCACATCCTTTTCTTCCAAGAAAATGATAAAGAGAAAGGAGTGAGAATAGCTTCTAAAGTAATTGAAAAGGAGAATCTCTTTTGAAAGAAAACGGTGAAGGAAATCTGTTGAAGCGTTAAAGAAAATAAAATACCCTTTATGATGGGAACGTGCCTCTCGACAGGACACGGTTGGAGATGGCTTCAACCTTGTCTCATCCCTTCCCCATTTCCATCACGGAGAAAATCTCGTTCCCTTTAAAGCTCTAATAAATTTCCTTTACGTTCTCTTTCGGAAATGATTCTTTTTTCCATTCCTTTTATAAAAGTATCCTCACTCTTTATCTATATCATTCTTTCAAAGAGATGTTATTAAAGATGGATGAAAAATAAAGGGATCAAATACGAGGAAAAGAATGCGGAAGATAACAAAATGAAGGGAAATGGTCTAAGACGGTGACGAGCAAGCTGCACCTGGTCCACTGCGCCGGTAGGCCCACGGCCATTGTAACGTTTCGATGGGCTGGTCCACAGCGCCGGGTGCACGAACGCCATGTAAGCGACAAAACGTTACCACAGGAGCCACCACCGGAATAGCAAGTAGCTCGCCGTCACGTGCCCTCCGCCGCTGGCCGGCGAAGCGAGAGGGGAGACTCGCGGTCGCGGAACAGCGCCGTGAAGCGGCCACCGTCACCGACATGTGGGGTAGGACCTGGCTGGGCCCCATCGGCCGGCCACCCATCGTGTCCGGGCGAGGTCGGTTGGCGACTCGCTGTCGGCGAGACACTGCTTGGACTCGCCCATCGCGTCCGCCGCAACAAGGACCATGCAACTAACCTCACCGCTGCTGAGCTCAGCGCCTCGCGTTTTGCGGTTCTAGAAGATTGAGCAGCGATCGAGCAGCGCAGTCTACGCGTGCACCTCATCGCCCTTGTCCTTTCGCTAGCGCAGGAAGCAGCCGGCCAGCTCTTTAACAGCGTGATTTTTAAAAAAAGATGGGTTGAATTGTTGAAAGTTTTAGGAAAAAATTTAAAGCGCCTTTGGAAAAGCTAGTCCATTTGATTTTACTTGCTTTTAATTGTTTTGAGAAGCTGCTGCTAAATCTTTAAAAAACAGGATCGAAAAGTTAAATGTTTGGCTTTTGGAAATACCTCATGTATATTTGGTTCATGACACTAGTTAATCTTACCAATATTTGGTCACGCCACACTAATTTAGATGGTGTTTGAATCATTGTTCGACGATTGATTAAGGACCAAACAATCCCTTCTTGTCAAAACGTTTTCGTCGTGAATATACAGATTCACCAAGATAGAAAGTAAACCAGACACAGAGATTTATTCTGATTCAGGTCTCTCGAAAATAGATAATAACCCTGCTTTAGTCGCACGTGTGCATTTGTGTTCTTGCGGCGAGATTGGATCTCGATGTCTGTCGATGTCTCTCCTCCCATTTTCATGAGGAGGGTTTATATAGTACAAGGTATGCACAGTCCGGGTCTTACACGACCTAGAAAACCTATCCGTATAATCTATAATCCTATCAGATCTACATATATATTCTATAAACATGCTAACTTAAATCTCAAGATACATCCATATCCAAAAGCTTTCAGACTTTGAATATGAAATAATTCTTAAGTCAACGAGGATATCGAGCAGGTCATCATGATGTACCTCCTCCGAAACCATGATGACACATATATCGGCCCATAAGCAAAGAGGCCTATTCCCGAGCATCAATCGTCGGGGTATCAGTCCAAGCATACCATGCTCTCCTCGTTCTCCCTGAGTACGCGCACCAAAGACATATTTCACATGGAACCTAGCTATCAGGATATCTTATCCAATCCTCGACAGCTAGTGCTTAAGACTCAAGTGAAAAGCTACTTGGACGGGACTTTTCCTTGAGTCTAAAAACTCGAAAGACGGATTGGGAAAAGTGGCAAAGCATAACTACCTCATCTGAGCGAGCCATGCTCGGGGACGAGTTTAAACCAGACTAGGGCAATAACACCTTCTCCGAGCAAAGCATGCTTGGGAACAATCTTAAACCATCGATGTGGGCCCCGGTTACCGGGAACCTCGGTGCACCTGTGCTAGCCCAGGATCTTGTCATGCTAGCATGGTACCTTTTACAAAATGCTGGAATCATCACATACCTGCGATAAAAAATTTTAATACAATAGAGTTCAATTACAGTATGGCTCGTTTTTACAGGCCGAAAAGGCCAAATCTACAAAACAAAATGAACTCTTACCAGAGTTTAGCATAGCGGAAACAATAAGAAGAGTAGGGTCTCAAGGCTGTACCCAACCCAAACAGACAAGCGACTGGAGTCCCACCTAACCCTCGGTCTTTACGTCAATCTTCCGGTCCTTCTGCTCATTGTTGATATCATCCAGGCCAAACTCCACCTCGACGCCATCTAAAAAGGTGAGTGGGTGCGAGTGTGAGCGCGCAATCAAATCGCGCTCGCGAACCAAGATCGACCTCACCTAAAGCTAAACAATGATGCAAGGCTTTCTGGTGGAGGTTAGGTTCACATGTTTGCTTAAAATCAAATATACTTATTTTTAAGTTAAAATAACTCAAGACTTAGCCTTTTCATAAACCAAAGACGTACCGGGCTATATATGCCGATTCTTTATATCACAGGGGGGGTTAACTTAGTGGTGACACCGTATCCTTAGCCAAGGAATACGTGTCCCACGTGGCAGATCCATACCATAGCCATGGTTATGGTCTCTACAATCGGCAGCCTAGCTCCCATCGCCATGGTGAGCTATCTCCAACGGTATGGCGAATCCGTGCCCATATTACTCAGGTGCACGATTCCCATCTTCTGGCGAACCCGTGCCCACATTACACAGGTGCACGTTTCCCAGGTAAATGGCGGTAGACTCACCCTCTTAGCCAAGAGGCGTGATCCCCTTGAGCTCAACAAAGGCCAGGATCCTCAGATCCTAATCTCAATCACAGGAATCAGATGATTATTGACTATTTTCACATTCAGGCATAAATGGTACCTGAATGCATGGACTATCTCTTTAGCTTATCGAGTGTAGGAATACTCGGAACAGGGCACAACACATCACCATAATGATGTACTCGGGATACGCACATGCTGAATAGACTGTCCAAGGCACTGATACAGTGACAGTGTAGTCTTAATCATAGGCGGTATGGTACATCTTTGCTACACTATGCATCACCAATCGTGAGCAAAGAGACTAAACCCTGTCATGATACATATCATGGTAATGATGGGACTGTACCATTGAGGTACCTACTCCGCATACGGTATTTGTCTGAACCAAGTTGCATCGTTGATAGCGGCTATGCCGTTACAATTGCACCGTTGATAGCGTACTATACCGTTGCATTGCACCGTTGATAGCAGGCTATGCCGTTACAAAGGTTGACCCATCATCCTAGTACCGTATCGTTGACAGCTAAGGTCAAACCCATGGACTCTAGACTTAAAGCATGTCTAAGCCATTTCAAAGACTTAATAGTCAATGAGTTTAATTTCTATACCTTAGGTTATCAAAGGACAGGATAAGGAAATGTCAAGGAGAGGTTTGTGTTTATTAACACTGCTTATAATATGGAATAATTAGACTTGCTCTAGTAGCTTTTGATACCAACATATTATATATACTTGGAAAATCATTTTTTGCATGCAACCTAATATATTAAAATCAACATAATTTAAGTAAAACTGGGTAAAGAATAATGAATTAGAGGTATTGGCTCGCCTGCACCGAACGTGTCAAGGTCTTGCGCCTGGTCTTCCAGCTTCTCTTCCGAGCTGTCCGATTCTATCGCATAAATGCGAATAATATCGATGAAGATACAGAAGATGAAATATGCATGATGCATGTAATGCACGTGGTTAAGGGTGACACTCCTCACAGGGGTTATTCTACCGATTATCTTAGCATAGATCTTCCTACTTATCGAGGAAGTTCTATGCGCTTTTGGCTTTTATATATATTGTGTATGTGTATGCTTAAAATGGTACATATCATTTTATGTTATGCACATTGTTTACTTATGTGGTTTAGACTTATAGTTTTAGACTGCGGTAGAAGTATGACTTTAAGTTATGTGATAATTTCAAAAAAATTTCATATTTAAAAGAGTATTTTATTATAACCCTTTATTTGCTATTAATAATTAAAGGAAACTATTTATATTTTACTTGGACATAAAAAAATGAAATAGTTCAAATTATAATTTTGCTAGGGTCCAATATTTTACAGGATTACTTTCACAGTTGTTAAAGATTATTAAGTAATTTAAAATAAGTGGAAACCATATTCTGGATTTATCTAATAATTAAAAAGGTTGGGAATTTTATAGGAATAGCAAGGGACCTAATTCGTTGCTAGGTCAATAAACTTCATGCTAATCTGAGGGGATATATTATCCTCACCGTGTCATCGCCCGATCATCTATCTCCAGTTCGTCGACTCCGGTTTCCGGCCGCGTCCACCGGAGCTCATGCCATGCAAGCTGAACCGCCACTAGCTTTTGTCTCTGCACGGAGCCAATCTGGCGGCTTCACGGCATCATCGTCTACACGTGCCACGACTTGTCGTCGAATATCTCTACGGAGTCGCCTCCAAACCGCCGTCGCGGCGATGGTCCGGCCGAGCCATAGTTGCCGCCGCTTGCTTGTTCCATCACGGCGTTGACTAACGCTGCCATAAGCCGCACGCGTCCGCGTGGCCGGGCCGTCTCATCGAACTACCTCTCACGCCGTGGCCTCATTGCCGTGCTACGCTCTGCACTTCTCTATTGCTCCAACGCCGTGTCCTCCTTCCCGTGCCTAAGCCACAAAGCCGCTCGCCGCTGCACGCCTAGCGGTTGTCTTTGCGCCTCGCCCGGCCGAAAGCCATTAGCTTCTGCTGGCGCCCTCCGGCCGCACGCCGCATGACACCGCCGCCTCTTGCTCGGCAGTGCTGCTGCATCACGACGTCACCACGCCGCTCGGCTGCTTCCACGCGCTGAGCGAATCGCCACCGCCACACGCCGAAAGCACGCCCGCGTTGGTTGGCCGCTGCCGCCAGACAAGACGCAATCGCAGCGCCTCCGCCGACGCGCAGCGCTTGCCGCGTTGCAGAACCCATAAGACCGTCGCCAGACACTCAGCCGGCCAAGGCTGCGTCCATTGCCGAGCCGCCGCAAGATCGCCTCCTCAAGCCGGTCTCCTCCTCCCGCTGGCCTTCCTCCCCCTCTCTCCTTTCTCTTCCTCTCTCTTCTTCCTCTCTCTACCCGTGCCTTCTCTGCGTGTGAGCTTTATAGCTCTGTGCTGAGCGTTGGCTCTAGAAGCCACACGAAGCAACAGATAAGAATGGAAAAGGGTGAGATATTTAGGTAATTTTTGCATTTTAGTCCCCTAGGTTTCTTGTAATTTCATAAGGACATTAAGTTTCTTCACAAAATATATTTGAACTCATAAAATTATGAGGATTCCATTTTTATAATTAGTTTTCAGTTTTCGTGAGTATTTATTTCCTAAAATTCCTAAATCATTTTACTATACTTGCATTAGTCATAATTAGTTTTAGTCTTTAGAAAAATATATCGTGGACGGGTTACTTAGCTGTGAAGTAACCTAGCCGATTTAGATTTTCTTTGTCACGAAGTAATTTAGGATTAAGATACGGTCGAGAAAGATATTTTCGAACTTTTCTATTTTAGTCCTTAGCTTTATATAAAATTTCATGAAGATATTAAGAGGTTTTCTTCGTCATGAAGTAAGGATAAGATTGAGAGATATTTTATGACTTTTACATTTTAGTCCCTAAAGTTATTTGATTACTCAGGAGAGTATAATAAAAATATGTCTTGGGTTATTAAATATCACTAATTCATTTATTTGATTCACTTTGATGTCTTATAAATATCTATTTTATATGAGCAATAAATATCATTTAATGCTCCTCATTATCGATAAACCTTAGAATTATCAGAACATACAATTTTAAATCACAAATAGGTCCATAGTTATAATTTAATTGATATATGGACATGATTTTATTTTTATGTTAATACATAATTTCTTTGAATTGTTCAAATTTTATTTTAAATAGTCAATTGACTTGTGATTTATTATTATTTTTATCGGAAGCAAAAATGGGGTGTTACAATCGAGCACGAGCTAAACTCACCTGACCTGAGTAAGGACTGGGTGGATAACGCTTTCTTTAACAGATAAGTTAAACATTTTGCTATTAGAAATACCTCATGTATATTTGGTTTATGACCCTAGTTAACCTTACTAATATTTGGTCATTCCCCACTAATTTGCATGGTGTTTGAATCATTGTTCTCAATGATTGGAAAAAGGATTCCTCGCTGAGTTTACTTGTTAATTGAGGGGTCAAACAACCCCTTCTTGCCAAAGGGCTTTCGTCGTGGATGTACGAATTCGCCGAGTTGGAAAGTAACCCAGACACATAGATTTATCCTGGTTCAGGTCTTTCGAAAAAGATAGTAACCCTACTTTAGTCGCTCGTATGCATTTTTCTTATTGCGGCGAGATTGGATCTCAATCTCTCTCCTCCCCTTTCCCACTTGCACATCGAAGACGCACTTTTATGAGTTTAGCTTTGTTCGGTGCTTCTTAAGGTTACTGAAGGTTTGCTCGAGATTGAAGGCTTGGTTGGACTCGAGCACGTATTTGACTACGATATCATCGACGTAGACTTCCAAGTTATGACCTATTTGGTCGGGGAACATTTTCTACATCAAGTGCTGAAAAGTTGCCCCAGTGTTCCTTAGACCAAAAGACATGGTCGTGTAACAAAAGGTACCGAACTGGGTGATGAAGGCCATTTTTCTCGTCTTCTGGCAACAAGCTGATCTAGAGATATCCTGAGTAGGCATCCAGAAAACTCATCAACCAAGCTTCCGTTGTCGTGTCGACCAACTTATCAATGTGTGGCATCAGAAAATTGTCCATGGGACATGCAGCGTTTAGGCCTCTGTGGTCCATGCACATGCATTAATTTCCTCCTTTCTTCTGAACGATGACCAGATTGACCAACCATTCTGAGTGGTGGATCTCACGGATAAACCTGGCCTTAAGAAGCTTGTAGAGCTGCTCTCTTATCATTGCTTACTTCTTGGGGGAGAATTGCCTGAGTTTTTATCTCATCGGCTTCTTGTCAGGCTCAACTGCCAGCCTGTGCTCGACCACCTTCCTTGAGATGCCGGGCTTGTCGGACGGTTCTCAAGCGAACCCATCCGTGTTTACCTAGAGAAAGGTGATGAGCTTGAATTCCTATTTTAGGTCCAAAGTGGCCCTAGGTGCATGACCTTACTCTGAATAATCCCCCCTTTGATGAATCCAAGTCGGAGAGGAGGACTGCTTTTGTATCACTGCCAGGCTAGAGGGAGATCCTCTTGTGAGATGTTTTGAGTTCTTGGTTGGGTCCACACTAGGGGAGCTGTCCGACCATGCTTAGCGCCTTCTCATCACAGCTTAGGATAACCTTGCCGTCACCCCTGACAGTGATTACTCTGTTTGGACTGGAAATCTTGAGGCTCTGAAAGGTGTAGTGTGTTACGGCCATGAATTTCACCAGGGCCTGCTTGCCCATACCATCTCAAAGGTGACCAACTCTATTCGGAAGTTGCTCAGACTCAAAAACGTCACGGGCAAGATGATCTAGCCGAGAGGCTTGGCCGAGGTCCCTGACACGATCCCATGAAAAGGGATGGAGATGTTTTTAATCTTTGGCCTAGGGATCTGCATTTGTTCTAGTACCTTCATCATGATGAGATTGAGAGCGCTATCTCCATCAATAAGCACACGCCCTACAATCGTATTGCTGATGGTCGGGCTTATGACCAGCGAGAGCTTCTGGGGCTTTGTAATCTCACGAGGGCAGTCCTCCTTTGAAAAAGTAATTGGCAACTAAGTCCACTTTAGCTGTTGGATCGGGCAGGATACTTGGTCGGCGCGGTACATTTTCCACGTTGCTTCCTTGAGGTCTTGTTGGGATTTGTAAGCGGGAGACCCCCCAAAGATCATGGCAATGTGGTTTTAGGGCTCCTGGAATTCCATGTCGTCATTGTCATTAGCGGCTCTTTTTCCTTTTTATCGTCTTTTACCGCAGGCATGGTGGGCATCTGATCCAGCCCTTGTAGAACGCCTTTAAGAGGGCTAACTAAGTGCAGCAGTTGTATAAATCATATCCATAGGTTTTATGAATCGGACAGAACCTGTTGCTCTGGTATCTGCCCGGTGGCCCTTTGCCACGATGCAGGGGAATGACGAGCCCCTGTGCCCCTTCCCATGTTATGAGGTCGGGTCTTCCGCTCCTGCTGCCGCTAACGTGCTGGAGATTGCTACGCCTACATGATGGACTGGTGCTCAAAGGGCTATTGGATCGCAACAATAACGCCTGATGAAATTTTCTTCTTTTCCTTCTTCTCGAGCGAGGAGGCCCTCACCTTCTTGGAGATCTCTAGCCCTGGCTATGGCGGCGTTTTTCTCTCATCGAGCATCTTTTTCCATTTGACTGCCTTGTCGGTGTCAGCATATCGGTCGGCCATGTGGAAAAGCTCGCTAGTTGTCAGGTCCGGATGGATCTCCAGATCCTGAGTAAACTGAACATCCCTGACTCCGAACATGAAGGCTGGTATAACTAACTCATCTGAAACGTTTGGGACGGAATTGCGGACATTGATGAACCTTTGGACGAAGTTACGGAGAGGCTTCCCTTCAATCTGGATCATGCGCTCGAGGTCTCTTTCTCTGCCCAGTCAAACTAGCAACTCCTGAAAATTCGATCTGAGTGTATCGCCGAGCTGCGTCCAGGAGTGAATGGACCCTCCCTCTGATTGAAGAGCCAAGTTTAGGCCGCCCCATCGAACACGGTGGACACGTAATTGGCCATTATACCCTCGTCCCCTCCGGTTGCCAAGATGGTGGTCGTATAGATCGAGAGAAACTTGTCAAGGTTTTGGGTCTTGTTGAACCTTTCGATATGTCCGAACTTGAACTTGGTTGCCAAATGACGTCACGAAGAGCGCGGGAGAAAGCCTAACATCTGTAAGCCATGGAACTGCGACATTCAGATCGATTGACACGATCCCAGCCATCATGAGGTCGTTGGTCATATGGGTGAGGACTAAGGTGAGAAAATACCCCTAGGTCACTGCGTGGGGAGCGCACCGTGCTGAAGCTACATTCGCCTCGGCCGCGGCCCACCGAGATCTTCTCTCTATGTCCTCCTATTTGGTCGTGGTGCTGACGACGATGGTCACAGCTCTCCCGGGTAACACTCGGGGATTTGCCGCTGTAAGAACCAGCTAGCCCCCTAGAGGATGCTCCCGAGAATGTCCTTTGGGTCCCCTTTGCTTGGGTGGTGACGGTGGGGCCAAATCAGCTGCTAACATCTCGAGATCTTTCGCGAAGGCGATGCCTATGGTTCCCTAGTCTTCTTGCCCAAGCTCGTTTGCGAGCTCGCACATGACCATCACTATTGCCCATAGCCTTTTTGCCCGATGGGGACCGAGGTTGAAGGGTGTTGTTCCCTAGACTGAGCCTCTAGTACCTAGATAGGCGAAGACGGAGATGTTTGGGTATCGTTGCGAGGCCTGCCTCTGGCGCACTGCCGGATGCTCGCTAGGGTTCTTTCCATATAGGATTCAAGACGAGCTCAAACACACCCCTCGTTCTCTACCGCTTTAATCCAAATTAAATTCCATGGTCGTAGATCCGTTTCTTTTGCATGAGCCAAATGCTTTGGGTTTTTAAGTCATTTTACAAAGATCTTAGTGTCTCTTCTCTAGCCTTTTAGAAACAATCGTTAAACAATTTTTTTCTACCTTTCAAATTAAATGCCAGATCTGGATTAAAGTGGCAGCAACAAGGTAAGATGGCTTGGAGTTTAGGGCAGGGCCACCGTCCGTGGTATAGATCCACGGAATCAAGGCTGGAAGTCGACCAGACGGCCCACAGTTTGGGCCGTGCGCGAACAATTTGCACGGATTCCACCGCACCCACCCATCTCGGCCACAATCTCCCGGGCGAGTGTGCGACCGCAGCGTCGCCGTCGCCGTCGCCGGCCGAGAAAACACTCGTCTCGAACCTCGGCTCCCCGCTCCCAACTTCAGCCTCGGCAGTGGCTCTCCGTGGGGTAGGCGAGCTCTTCACGCGGCGGGCGGCGGCGCGCGACACTCCCCCCTCGCTTCCCGCATTCTGGCTGGTAACCACCACCCGCCACCCCACCCCACCCTTTCCGCGATTTTATGGCCAGCCCGCGCGTCGCAGAAGCAGAATCCCTCACCACCAGCCCGGTGTTCCTCACCCGAACACTCGCGCACGGCCGACCACTAGTGCGCACGACGCACCACGCGCCGCTCTCGCCGCCGCAGCGCCCCCCTAGCTTGTGCGGTCCCGTCCCGCGCGACCTGCTGCAATTTAGGACTTTGCGAGGTGGCCGCCCAGAATAACTGGATTGCGATCAACAAGTAGAACAAAGAGGCATAGACTGGAGCTCAAATGCCCAATGTAAGAAACCTTCCGTGTTTCTTTCAGTTCTCAGTGTGCAATATGGTGAAGTCATGCTCTTGTAATGTACGACATCTACTTTTAGTTTGGTACAAAAGTTTCACTTCCGCAGTCCATACGAACAATTATGTTTTGTCATTTTGGAATACGAAAATTGGAGATTTTGCCATGGAGCTTATGTTCATATTAAATATATTAGTATGGAATAGTTTGGGTGCAATTTTCTTAGTTCCAGGATCTTATATATTAGCATGGAGCTTACACATTTTCTTGTTCCACCAGTGCATATTAGGTGTTCGACCTTTTACCCCCATAGGTTCCTTTGAAGTTAGAATTGGCTAATCTTACTACATTATGCAAATGCTCTGCCAAGCACTTTGGCCGAATACTAGTTGTTGTGACTTGCGCGCCAATCAAATAATGTAGTGATGTACTGTGTTGTATATCCTTGTTGCTACCTATCCTCTGCTGCAAATTTAGACACTAGATTCAATGAAAGTTCTTCTGTTGGCTTCCCTATGCTCTGATGATTTGCGATGGCCATGCAATGATCCCTCATGCATTGCATCTCTTGTTGCGTACCAGTTAGCACAATGAAGGTTAAGATTCTTCACTGGCATGCGGTGGCTTCTTGGACATGGGACCCACAAGATGAGACATGTGGCATATGTAGGATGGCATTTGACGGCTGCTGCCCTGATTGTAAGTTCCCTGGTGACGATTGCCCACTCATTTGGGGTGCCTGCAACCATGCCTTCCATCTTCACTGCATACTCAAGTGGGTCAATTCTCAAACATCTACCCCTCTCTGCCCCATGTGCCGTAGCGAATGGCAGTTCAAGGGCTAAGGGGCAAGGGCATCTCAAGCACCAAGTGTCTCTCATAGAGTCATAGTTTCATATCTCCTCCTTCGAAAATAGAAAGTCAGCTTTTACTGGAGTTCGCTAACTTTAGTAATACTATCTTTGAACTTTGTTTGAAGTACCTGTGATATTTTCTACAACCATGGTTGTCATCATTTGCTTAAGTGAAACTGTGAGATGCATCTCTTGTGTCCTTTTGTGACCGAGCAAATGAAATGAGAAATATAAAAGGTTTTTGAGCTGCATGACCTTATCTTGGTTTGTACTGTTTATTGTGTCAGACGGATTCCCAAATGCCAACCACATATGGTCTATTGTTGAATTTTGCTTTTGTAGAGTAATATAGATCAACAATCAGCAGGTAATGCTATATTATGTATTATCCCTGTGCTGTACATCAACTTTAAGGCTGATGCATACACTTAAGTTCTCAACAAAGTTTCAGGAGAATTCTGAAATCAGGAGCATCTGCTAGGTCATATCTTGAATAGACCACGGAGCAAGTTTAATTGGGTGATTGTCACTGTGCTATGGCCTACTATGTCAGTGATGTACAGAGTACAAAATCTTAAGAACTTTGAGATGTTGTAGTTGGGTCATAACTTGAAAGCAAGCAGCATCACTGCAGATCAGGCTTTTTAGGGTATTTGTTACAAGTTCAATCTGCCAATGTCTCAGTTTTTAACTTTGTAGACACAAATGCATTTCAGCTACCATATGTTTAGGCAAATTCTTGGCCTATTCTTGTATTAACTAAGTTGTAGAAGTTTTCCTTTTTAGTTTGCACAGAAAAGAAATTGGAAACGTAGGGATAAAATGGCGAGTGAACTTTAGATCATAAAATAGATCATGTAGAGAATGCAAAGTGGACTAGATCATAGACCCGTAAGCATTGGATGTTAGTGTCTATGGGGGGAATTTTGTGACATGGCGTGATAAAAATTTGAGAAAATTCCTTGTATGCCATTGCAGAAGTCCTCAAACTCAAAACTGTCATCACCAAAGGATCTCACCCATCTATGCCATTGTATTTGCAGGTTGTTCCCTTCTTTGCCATTAATAAAAAGTTATCTTTTTTGTTTAAACTATATAAACATTCCCAAAAATCTTGAAAAAAAAAATCAAAGTGCTGCCAAACATGCCAAACATGCAGTACTTTCAATCTGGTTTTTTTGGTATTTTTTTAGTTAAATTTTGGTGTTAAAAATATTGACCGACCATTTATACATTGTTTTGGTAACATATTTGTTTGTAAAAATAACCAAAAAAATCCAGATTGACAGCACTACATATTTAACAGCACTATGTTTTTTTTAGAATTTTTGGAAATGTTCATATGGTTTAAACAGAAAGATAAGTTTTCATCAATGACAAAAAAGGGAGCAACCTGTAAAATACGATGGCATGTAGAGATCCATGCTAAAGTGATGATAATTATAGGATTTGGCTTCTCTACAGTGGCATAAAAAAATTGCCCTAACAATTTAAAAGAGGGGTGTGATGACTTTGCAGCAGCTGAGAAGTGAGAAGAGTATCAACTCATGGCATTGGTTTGATGAATCCTACTTAAAAAAAGAAAGTTGCTTCTGTTTTGGGGAAAGGGACACATTTGAAGTGCAACCGTTTCTCAGCAGCCACCTTTGCCGCGCGCAAACAACCTTATACAACGTGATAAAATTAAGCACATGTACATCAATTTATTCTTCACAAAAGAATAGCTAGATAGTCAGAATCGCTTCATGCAGTTCTTTTACTTAGCTCTGTATAATATCTGATGAAGTGCGGTAGATTTGATTTACCCATTGTGAGTGGTACTTGTATGTAGTTTTATTTTCTGATATGTATGCCCTTGATTCGTGCAAGATGTCACACTAAGAATATGGGGTTTTCCTATGTAAGAATATGTCCCAAGTTTGCCTCCATTTTTCTGTCTTCTCTATCAGCACAGTGTGTCCTGGTGTATGATAAGACATAGAAGAAACCGGAAAATCCACTACAATCAAATTGAACAACTTCTGGCCTTTCTGGTAAGACTTGTAAATTCATCCTCATCAGTTGGTTCCCAAGGAAAACTGGGGATTTATTAGTCGTAATAGTTAGGACCGAAGGAAAACTGGGGATTAATTAACTACTATACAAACCTCGTAATATATGTATGCATATACACGATCAAATATCAATTGCAGATGAAATGAGAGGCAAATCGATGACGATTTGCCCTGGATTTCCCTTACCTATCATTTTAGATGGCAGAAAGAAGTCAAGATTTAATAATAGTTGCGAGATTTAATAATTGTCGAGATTTGTATAGTAGTTAATAAATCCTGTAATTATAGATGGAAAAAGTTAAGCTACTGCTAGGTATATATAGTCACACAATGAAAATTCCAGGACCGGTTAGGCACATATAATTCAAAATGCTCAATTAAAATTTATACCACTTCCTCTTGTAATCTGTGAAAAACAAACATATGACAAAAATTATAGGAATAAGTCTATTTTACATACCCGAACTATTGAGAAAGTCTACCTAAACCCATAAACTATATAAGACTATTCGCTTTACATACCTCAGCTATGAAAACTGAAACGAATAACCTCTAAGGTGGTTTTCAGCGATGGTTTTGGCATTTTAAATTGGAATATGTCTATTCTACCCCTTAAATTATTAAAAAAAAAGTATTATGAACCCCATAAACAACAAAATAACATTGTTTAAAAATATTCAATATGGGTTTTTTTTAATAAAATTTTGAAATGAGTGTATTCTCGTTTATGTTTGAAAGTACATTTTCTTGAATATTTTGGAAACACTAAAAAATATTTTTTTTATTCAAGGAGCTTTATAATGTTTTTTATAATGTGAGGAGCACAAAATAGAATTATTCAAATTAAAAAAATACAAAATCATTGTTGAAAACCGTCTTAAGTGGTTATTCGCTCCGATTTTCGTAGTCCAGGTATGTAAAGTGAATGTTTTTATAGTTTAGGGGGGTTAAGTAGGTTTCCTTGATAGTTTGGGGTATGTAAAATGGACTTAATCCAAAATTATATCAAGCTCATTGAGATGGCACCTTAAAATTAGGGGCGTCGCTGGTAGAGGGCAAGACAAGCATGAGGTAGAGAGGGGTAACATCGGTGAGAGTGAGGTGATTATAGGTAGCCTGCTAGCGGTGGCACCCCTTGGCATCTACGCTAGCTAAGATTCAGGAACCATGAGGAGAGATCAAGTGGGGTTTGGAATCGGAAGGGCGGCATGGCTTGGGGGAGAGGGAGGTACAAAGGAGCGGAATCCAGAGAAGAGCACAATCTAGAGAAGAGCAACATGAAGGATAACGGATCGAGCTAGGGTTGTAATTAGGAGATATGTTTGTGGGAGAGGGGTGGGAAAGAGAGAAAATATTACGGGATTTCATAAAAAAAATGTAAGTGGGAGAGAATGATCCCACCTCCTTGTATCTGAAATATTCAATGGGATCCAAGGACTGTAGTTGACCGTTTACACGAAATATAAAGTTTATACAAATTATCTCTCTTATCGTAATATTTCTGGACCTGTCCCCATCCGTTAAGTCTTTCCCACTTCTCAAGATCTTGTCTAGTTAGGTGATATGCCTAAACGGGCATAGGCCAGGCCGTGTCGGGCGGCCCATTGGCCAATCTGAGAAAACCTAAATCACATAAATGCCCTTGCTTGCGCCACCCGCTCCTCGGCTGACCCTCTTGGGCTCCTCCCCATGCCAGCGACGACGCCGGCCTTCCTCTCCTTTCGTGCGCCACCAACATTCTCCTCCTCTCCTTGCCTACGGCGATGCCGTTCTACTCCCTGAACAACACGGCAGTGGGCTTTCCCTCCGTCTACGGCGACTGCAGTAGGTACCCCTTGCACATCAATGGGAGCCCGGGTAGCTGCCTCCCCTGCCTTGGTGGTGGATCCGCCAATGCGACGACGTGAGTAGACCTAATCATGGGCAGTTTGCCCTGACAATCCGGTCTAGGCCCCGCCTGATTTTTTCCGGGCGGGGCTGGGCTTGAGCACCTGGCCGGGTTTGGGTCCTAGTTGCCAGCCCAAAGTAAGGTTTGGCCCGGGCCGGGCCGGGCTAAGCCCAAAAAGCCTGGCCGACCCAACAATATTATAGTAAATAGTAATATCAGACAAAAGAGCTGCAATCGATATCTAGCTGTCGTGCACACGGCCACACGCAGCTTCAACGAATGGTTTCCTTTTCCGAGATGAATTTCGAGGCAAGCAGCACGGTACATTACGTCAGTGAGGATTAAAGTTATGAAACGAATTAAGGTTATTTGAAGGAAGATATATTCTTATATAGCAAGAAGCACAACTTCATTCCAACAATGTCATATACACACTATTTAGGAGCTAAATAGTTATTCAGCACCTCGGATTTGGTGTTTTGCAATTTAGCCCCGAATGTTTTATATAATTTCGTAATGATGCTTGGAAGATGTGGGAAACTTAAAAAATATAAATTGTGTGATTTGAACTCTATGTATATTGGACTATATAAGCTAATTATTTCTATGTGTGTTAATTAAAATATATATGTGTTATATCATGTATATTAAATGTACTATGTGTGTTAGTTGGATTATTTTTATCAAATGTTTTGATTCTAGGTAATTCGCATATTACTCGACTAAGTACCCGGTATCTATATTGTACCCGTTTGCATACTATCCGGTACATGTTTTCTACCCGTTCGTAAATATCTGAGACATGTACCCGTATCATATCTAGTTTTTACTACTCGTATCTAGACCGTATCCGATAAAAATAATTAGGCTAGAATATGAGATGTCTTACCCGACCCGTTTGCACCGCTACAGCGGCTGCGGCGCTGCGTTCCTCTCGCCATCTCGCGACTCGCCTCAGCCCTAGCGCCGCGCCGCCGCCTCTCTCGTCCCAGGCTCCCAGCTCCCCTAGCCAGCGCCGTCTCTCTCTCTCTCTCGGCGTCTCGCACTGTAGCCCTAGTTTCCTTTCCCCCCAGCGCTGCCTACCTCCTGGACTCCTGGTCGCCGGGTCGTCGCTGCCCCCACATCCGTCGCCGGCTCGCCGCAGCCCAGGAGACCGGCCTGGTCGCTGCTGCCCCGACACTGGTCGCCGCCGCCCCGGAAACCACCCCCACACCGGTCGCCGGCTCGCCGCCGCCCCCACATCGGTCGCCGGCTCGCCGCCGCCCCGGAGACCGGCCCGGTCGCTGCTGCCCCGACACCGGTCGCCACCGCCCCGGAGACCACCCCCACACCGGTCGCCGCCGCCCCGGAGACCACCCCCACTGCTGACTGCCCCACTTCATCAGTTCATCAGTGCAAGTCAGCAAGGTAATCTAGCATTCTAGCTAGCTAGCAAACCAAGAATGAGATTGCGTGCACTTGAGTTATTTGCTTCTTTTGGGCTTTCTTAGATGCTTGTACTATGCATGTGATCACAAACTAAAAAGAAAGAATATTGTAAAGGCTAGACAAGACATGAACAGAGAAATCAACTTATCAAAGGCTGCCTTAACTAAACTGGACTAAGTCGGTGCTCTAATCAATCATTTGAGCATGAAGATACATAAGATTATCTTTTTTTAGATAAGAGTGTCCTAAACTCCTAATGGAGAAAAAAAAGAAGAAAATAGGCTATGCTTGAGAAACTTATTAATTCCCCTAAAGGAGAAAACTAGCTATTTAGCTAATTAATTCCATCTTTAAATGGAAGTTTACCTACTAAATAAAATCTTTTGCACATATCATCGCAGGCAACAAGTTCACCCTTGGAAACAATATTTTTTTAGCACACAGTAGTAAATCAACGGCTAGAGTAACTTAATTTGACTATATGATCTTTTCAAGAAGAATACATGATCAATTAGGTTTTCCCAGTTTGATACAGGGACCACAAGAACAGGAGAGGAACAAGAAGGGACACATACCCTGTGAACTTGTGAAAGCTTTTGGTTTTTGTTGTTCTTAGTACAAGGGATTTTAGTTGCTGTCTTGTCCTTGCTGTGTGCTTGCTTGCTTGCTGTGTCCTACTTATTGTGGATGGTTGGCTTTTTATAGTGGAGGCACCTCAATCCTGTGAAGTGCACTTTGTGATTCTATGAAGTGCACTTTGCTTGCTGTGTCCTACACGACCTATCTATGAGATTCTGTGAAGTGAACTTTGTGCCGTGAAAGACATAGAAGGTAATACAGGTAAAAAAGTGAGTCATATAGTTAGATGTACCTAAAGATCTCAGAGTTAGGGTTACAACTTGGTGTCTTGGTCCAGTTGTTATTGTGCAAACATGTACAAAGCATGGATAGGTGGAGTGGTGACAAATCCTAAGGTGATGTTTTTCTGCTACATCACCCAAAGGATTCTAAGAACAAAAGAGAGGCAGGTCAAGGAAAGGAGGCCAACTATAACAGTTAAACAGAAAAACAGAAAGTCATTAGTGAATCTGAATTCATTCAGTTGTACAGATTAGAGATAATGTACAGAAAAGTTCTAAATCACACAGTACACTAATAGAAATTCTCAACTTAATTGAATTGTTTAAATTAGCCTTTCTCCCATTATGCAGGTTGTGCACATTGCAAATCTGAAACCACAGTATTACATGTCTGTATATATACGTCGGGCTTCGGGCTTTCGATCGGGCCGGGCTCAGGCGTTGTATTGCTGAGAAAAAAATCGGGCCAGGCTGGGCTCGGGCATGCGTCTAGGTGACCAGGCCTTTTCAAGCCTGGCCCAAAACCTGGCCCAGCCCAGTATATGATCAGGTCTAGGCGTGAGGTGGGTGGCTGCTTGTCGGCCTCATCCTGTTCGATGTAATGCCTCACGAAATGCACCCGCAGCTTGTGCCCCTCTTCCTGCTCCTAATAATGCTCACTGCACAGCATGAACAGTAGTTTTCCGATTTATTACACACTGATGTGCACATTTGATGGTATGGCCACGGATACAAAGATTGGAGAGTAAAACAATCTACATGGTGATTTAGGAATCTCTTGCACAAGACTTGCAAAACTCTGAAGTTGCAGCAGAACTTATACTAAGTTCAGTAGAATCTTGCGCACTTCATTCACACGCCCTTCTTTTAGAAGTTGAAAACTGCATTGATGCGATGGTAATTTTTTTCTGGCTGCTTATAGACTTAAAGATCCTGTTTTTAAGGTCCCTGGAACTTCGATGATTAAAAAGCCCTCCCATGATAGTTCATTCAACTTTGCTGATTCTCCTTAGTTCAGTATGTATGTTTATGTAGTAGTGGTTAGTGGAGGTTCCAAGTTTGCTGATTCTGCTCTGTTCAGTATGTATGTTTTATGTAGTAGTTGTTAGTGGAGGTTTCAAGTTTGCTGATTTACTGTTCAGTATCTCTGTAGGAATGGAGGTTGAAACATTAAAGGATGGACTTTGTTGATCTGGAGATGCATTTCTCTAGAGATCAGCTGACGGGGTCAGCATTAGTTGCATTTGGCATTATGTTGTTGTTGGGTTTCTTCTATGCCGCCATTGTGTCCAAGCTGCTTCCACCATATGAAAATCGGCTTCTTTCTGCCATCCAAAATGATAGGTAAGGGATATCTAAATATCTAGTCAGGGCAAATTGTCATCGAATTGCCTCTCTTTTCATCTGCAACTGATATGTGTACTGTTTACTTAGGTACCATTAACTATTTAACAGAATTTGTAAATGTGATACGTGACTCCACAGGTTATTGTGAGCTTAGGGGAACCAAATTAATAGTTAATACCATTTACTTTGATCGATCATTGATGTTCATGTGACTGCACATAATGTTATTGGTTTACGGACACTCCTAATTGATTTGTCTCTTTACCAGGTATTACTGCCTGCTCGTGCCCTTAACACTTCCTGTGATAATTGTGGCCGTCTATCTGCACTGGCTAAGCATGAAGATGTTCAAGCACGCATGAAAGCAGGGGCAAATCCAGGAATAAAGTTAATCAGGTCGTTGAGATCAAACGGACTAGTAACACTTAGCTTAGTAGAAGACTTATATGTTGATATGCCATAATGCCAATAGGTTATCGATAAGATTACATGGGATTGCTTAGAAGTCGCCGCTGCCCCTGCATCAAGCTAACTCCATCAATTCTGTACTTTTAGCTCTCTATCTGTACCGACATATTGAAGAAATCCTAGATATTGTTCTTATCTACGACTGAATTGGCTTCAAAATATTTAAATTTTTTCGTGGGAATAATAAAGATTTGATTTTTCCCCGTGGTGTAACACTGCAAAATAAAGATGTGGTGCGTCGGTCAGCGAGAACCACCTATATTTATCCGGGAGGTTGTTACGGATGAATGGATAGCAAGTAATTGGTAGCAGTACAGCCCTTTGATCACGTCCAACTTACTCCCTATTATCCGGCCTCCACATATGGCTGTGCAGCCACACCGCCATGCACACCACACCACAGGCCTAGGCATAGGCATAGAGGAGGAAAGGTCACTGGGAAAACCAAAGCATGAGCACGAGGGAGAGCGCCATGGCGTGTTAGGCATTGAGACGTTGATCTGATCCTCCTGCTGTTGTTACCTACCTGCGTAGGCGAATTGATCAGGTAGGAAGGGATCGCCGTGTCGTCGACCATGTCGATGTCGTTCCTTCGGAAGAAGTCGATGGAGTTCCTGAGGAGCTTCGAGGTGCCGGCGAAGAACCCGTCGGAGGAGGCGCAGCGGCGGTGGCGGGAGGCCGTCACGCTCGTCAAGAACCGCCGCCGCCGCTTCCGGATGGTCCCCGACCTCGACAAGCGCTCGCAGGTCGAGACCCAGCGCCGCAACATCCAGGTAATCAGTCGTTTCGATCGGGCTCAATCAGATGCAATGCGCGTGTGTCTACGTACGTCCATGCGCATAAGTGGAGATTAGAAAATGCATAGTATGATTAGACCTTGTAAATTGTAATGCTCTAAAATCCAGACCGCACCCAGCCCACACCATAACAGAAACTTTCATTAATCCAAACCAAACCACTGATCATTCATGAGGATCCAAACCAAACCAGCCCATTTGATACCTTAATCCAAACCATTATTCTCATATTTTTTCAACCCACCTGGCTGTAACACGATAAATGCATAAGAAAAATATCGTGAAGATGAAGGCCTCCTGGATGGTGATTAGGCGCAGCTGGGCTCTGTAGCCGCTAGCCAGAGACGAAGGCCTCTGCACGTGACCGCACAAACAGCCGGCAAGGTGCATTTGACGCCCGCTTGTAGCGACGGCCGACTGGCGACTGCCGCTCGGTAAGGCACACCCGTCCCGTTCGCAGCAGCTGATCAGCGCAGCGTTCTCGCCGGCGGCGATGATGATTACGGCTCGGTAGCTCAGCGTGCTTGCTCCCTCGCGACGACGGTGGGGACGGTGCGGCCAGCGTGCTTGCCGCAACGATGGTGACGTACGGCGGCCCGGCGACACGAAGGCCGGTACGGCAGCAACACCAACCTTCACCGGCCTCCACAGTGCTCGTTTGCTGGTGGCGGCTGAAAGGTACCGGATGTTTGAGAGAGGGCTGAATTGGGGTTTTTAAAATTTTAGTTTTTATTCAAATTTTATACTTTTGTCCTAAGCCTAATTAAATGTATAAGTTAAAGGCTAAATCTTTGAGCACAAGTAATATATCTAAATGATAACAATCCGACGATAAGAGCAAGCAAAAACAGTAGATAGTCTAAATACACAATTTAGCACAATCTATATACCAAAAGGTCTAAATTAATAAGATCAATACAAGAATTATGATACTAGCGATCACTACATGACATAAAATGTAAATAGTATAATCAACTCATATGAGATGGCGTGAAATAAGTGAGAAGGAGAAGCAAACCACAAGAGACACGATTCTTTTTTATCATGGCGCTCGAAGACTTACTGATCTCCCATAATCTACGTTGAGACTTGATCCCACACAAAGACAAAGACAGGCTCCCTCGCGAGCCAACCGCCCCTTATTTATTAGTGCTTGCTGGTTCCTCCTCTCCGGATATGGAAATCACCAACGCCACTCACACAATTCGTCTGGACCTCCTCACAAGCTCCTTGAGAAGGTTACCGACACGCGATGTCTCCCACACCGTCTAGGTGCCAGCAAGCATCAAGAGTAACAAGCACGAAACGGATTGATCGCATCAGATCAAAGCACAAGAGTGATACACATAAGACTCACTTGGTCCCTCACTCCTCTCTCTCTAGAATCACCTAGTCACACACATGATGGTGCTCTCCCTCCCTTTAACCCCTTTTCTCTCTTCTCTAGGCTACACCTAACACATAGGGGTAATTCCAAACCAAGACATCACCTTAAACCACCCAGATTTGAGGTTTAAATACCTCCACTTTCGAAAACTAGCCGTTGGAAAAAAACGCTCTCACACCCCAGACCAGTCCACCACGGACCACAGTTGATACCTGACCGAGGGCCAGACCAGTCCCTCACGGACATGTGCATGGCGGATTGGAGCCAGACCCGGTACGCTATATACATGTGCATGCCAGACCGGTGTCCAAAGTAGCCCAGTCCACCATATCAGATCATGTCAGTCCGCTACCCATGGGCCACCGGACCCTGCATGAAAACGGGCATAACTCCTACCTTGGAAGTCGGAATTATGTGATCTTGAACTTTACAGAAAGGTTATACCACCCCAAATTCAAAGGAGATATGCAGAAAACCTAAGAAAACCAAAGATGTCCTAACTCGCATACAATCTGACACCTTCCTCTCGCTACGCACCTTCGACACCCCGAACACCTCACTAGGCTCAACTAGGGACAAGGAGACTCAATGTGCATCACCCGAGAGCTAGGAAACCGTCCAACGAAAATCGATTCAGACCCCTCTTGATAGTACGACGACTATCATGCCCACACAGTCTTCCAACCAACGCCGAGACCGATAAAAGATTAGAAAACATTCTTAGCCTTACACTAGCCATGCCTTCACATTGCGCATCCTTTTCTTAAAGACGTTCCACACATGATGATGCCTCCGTCTTGCTAACCTTGCCTATTACCAATCCTCGATGACTCCTCCGTTTCGTTGACCTTGATTCGACCATCTAACTGATGATCCTCTCGTCATACCGACTTCGACTTGATCATCAACCTTTAACGACTTCCCGTCTTATTGACCTTGACTTGACCGTCATCCCTTGATACGACTTATCGTCATTCTCCTTCATGGGGACTTAAATTCTCTTTACATTATTAAATATGTTTATCATTAATCACAAAAATCATAAGGTCTATATAAACTTACTGCGGTGCTGGTTTGGGGACTGTCGCGGGTAGTGGTGTCCATCTGCCATGCCACGTAGCCATAGCCATGGACTGAAACCATTGTCCCATCCATGCGTTTGAAACCGTTTCAACTTGAAGCTTTAGAACCCACACCAAACCATCCCAAACCATTTGACCTACTAATCCAACCCACCCCAAACAATTAGAGGGCTCAACCCATTCCCACCCATCCAAAGAAACCTAAACTATTAGACCCATTTCCGCCAAACCATTAACACCTCTAAGTATGATTTAAGAAAATTGATCGTGGACACTGCAATTTACATTGATTTGCCCACATGTCAGCGACACATGACATGTTATGACGTCAAAGATAGAAAATTTGTAGTGTTACGGCGCCATTTCCCCGGTAATAAACCTTATCTTATTCTTTTACCGTGCACATTTTAGGATTGACGAGTCATATTCATTGACATGCTGATAGCCATTCTACTACTCGATATATAGTATCAGCTACTAGAGTAACTAGTTTCTAGCATAATATTCTCTCCTATATTTTCTCTAATTGTGGAATCATGCAGCTGTCCAGGAGAACATGCATGCATGCTAGATAAATAGGCTATGAAATTTGTTTGTAAAAACATAATAGATATGATATGAGCAGCTTTCTTGACAGGTAAGGAGGCATCAGGCCTACATACTCTGGTCAAAAAGATTTCGTTACAAAAGTATATGGGTGGTTTCATAGATTTAAGTACACTTGAAAATCACATTAACAAGCAGTGAAGGTATCCAAGTAAGATCGCATTATTTAACAACACACACCTCAAGTTTGTAAGGCATTCTAGCCTCAAAGTTATGTTTCTTTGCAAGGCATTATATCTGTTTTTATGGCTAGTTCAAAGGACTATGCACGGAGATTCAGCGACCTATGTACCTCCACATCCAAAAAACTTACAAGATTTGTTTTTTTTCAAAATTTTTAATTGGGAAAAAAGGTGTCGATTTTTAGCAATTAGGCCTGATGGTTTGAATGCCAATTTCGGTACGTGTCGAAAACCGCTCGGGTTACCTTGATTCTGAATTTGGTTTTTTGAATTTAGATTGGTTTCACTCGTCGGTTTGCCGAACCAAACAACATCGATAAGACCATAACACATGCCCTCACAGTATATCTGCATTTCTCCGGAAAGAAACAATCTTGAATTAGCATCTCTCCTACATTTTCTGATTGCGGAAGCATGCGGCTGTCCAGGAGAACGTGAATGCATGCTAGATAAATAGGCTATGAAATTTGTTTGTAAAAACATAATAGATATGATATGAGCAGCTTTCTTGACAGGTAAGGAGGCATCAGGCCTACATACTCTGGTAAAAAATATTTCATTACAAAAGTAAATGGACGGTTTCATAGATTTAAGTACACTTGAAAATCACATTAACAAGCAGTGAAGGTATCCAATGGGCGGTTTCATAGATTTAAGTACACTTGAAAATCACATTAACAAGCAGTGAAGGTATCCAAGTAAGATCGCATTATTTAATAACACACACCTCAAGTTTGTAAGGCGTTCTAGCCTCAAAGTTCTGTTTCTTTGCAAGGCATTATATCTGTTTTTATGGCTGGTTCAAAGGACTGTGCACGGAGATTCAGTGACCTAAGTACCTCCACATCCAAAAAAAGTACAAGATTCGTTCTTTTTCAAAAATTTTAATTGGGAAAAAAGGTGTCGATTTTCAGCAATTAGGCCCGACGGTTTGAATGCCAATTTCGGTGCATGTCAAAAACCGCTCGGGTTACCTTGATTCTGAATTTTGTTTTTTGAATTTAGATTGGTTTCACTCGTCGGTTTGCCGAACCAAACAACGTCGATAAGACCATAACACATGCCCTCACAGTATATCTGCATTTCTCCGGAAAGAAACAATCTTGAATTAGCATCTCTCCTACATTTTCTGATTGCGGAAGCATGCGGCTATCCAGGAGAACGTGCATGCATGCTAGATAAATAGGCTATGAAATTTGTTTGTAAAAACATAATAGATATGATATAAGCAGCTTTCTTGACAGGTAAGGAGGCATTAGGCCTACATACTTTGGTCAAAAATATTTCGTTACAAAAGTAAATGGGCGGTTTCATAGATTTAAGTACACTTGAAAATCACATTAACAAGCAGTGAAGGTATCCAATGGGTGGTTTCATAGATTTAAGTACACTTGAAAATCACATAAACAAGCAGTGAAGGTATCCAAATAAGATCGCATTATTTAACAACACACACCTCAAGTTTGTAAGGCGTTCTAGCCTCAAAGTTCTGTTTCTTTGCAAGGCATTATATCTGTTTTTATGGCTGGTTCAAAGGACTATGCATGGAGATTCAGCGACCTATGTACCTCCACATAAAAAAAAGTACAAGATTCGTTCTTTTTCAAAAATTTTAATTGGGAAAAAAGGTGTCGATTTTCAGCAATTAGGCCCGATGGTTTGAATACTAATTTCGGTATGTGTCAAAAACTGCTTGGGTTGTCTTGACTCTGAATTTGGTTTTTTGAATTTAGATTGGTTTCACTCGTTGGTTTGCCGAACCAAACAACGTCGATAAGACCATAACACATGCCCTCACAGTATATCTGCATTTCTCTGGAAAGAAACGATCTTGAATTAGCATCCCTCCGGAAAGAGAGAAATAGATGGTACAAGGTGCTCTATCGCCTATTCACAGTCGACATAAACACTGAACATGTTTCCTACCGACATTAATTTCCTTGGTGTTTCACAGGAAAAGCTTCGTGTTGCACTCTACGTGCAGAAGGCTGCCCTGCAGTTCATCGATGGTGCAACACCACATCTTCTCTCCCAACACATTCCATTCCTCCTCCGATGGTAACGGCAATGCTCCGATCTTATGTAGCCGCTCGCAAGACGGAGCACCCGCTGCCGGAGATCGCGAGGCAGTGCGGCTTCTCCATCAGCGCCGAGGAGCTGGTCGCCTTCGTGCGCGGCCACGACGCCAAGAGCCTGCGGCACCACAAGGGCGTCGACGGCATCGCCAGGAAGGTCTCCGTCTCCCTTGCCGACGGCATCAAGTCCGACGACGCCGGCGTCCGGGCCGAGGTCTACGGCGCCAACCACTACACCGAGAAGCCCCCGAGAACGTTCTGGATGTACCTGTGGGACGCCAGCCAGGACATGACGCTGATGCTCCTCGCCTTGTGCGCGATCATCTCCATCGTCATCGGGCTCGCCACCGAGGGGTGGCCGGGCGGCATGTACGACGGCGTCGGCATCATGCTTACCATCTTCCTCGTTGTCATGATCACCGCCGCCAGCGACTACAAGCAGTCGCTGCAGTTCCGGGACCTCGACAAGGAGAAGAAGAAGATCGACATACAGGTCACCCGCGACGGCTACCGGCAGAAGGTCTCCATCTACGACATCGTCGTCGGCGACATCGTCCATCTGTCCATCGGCGACCAGGTGCCGGCCGACGGCTTGTACATTGACGGGTACTCGTTTGTCGTGGACGAGTCGAGCCTCTCCGGCGAGAGCGAGCCGGTGCACGTGTCGAACGGGAACCCGTTCTTGCTCGGCGGGACGAAGGTGCAGGACGGGTCGGCGAGGATGCTGGTGACGGCGGTCGGGATGCGGACGGAGTGGGGGAACCTGATGGAGACGTTGAGCCAGGGCGGCGAGGACGAGACGCCGCTGCAGGTGAAGCTCAACGGCGTGGCCACCATCATCGGCAAGATCGGGCTGGCCTTCTCGATCCTCACCTTCACCGTGCTCATGACGCGGTTCCTGGTGGGTAAGGCGCAAGCGCCTGGCGGGCTGCTGCGATGGAGGGCGGCGGACGCGCTCTCGGTGCTCAACTTCTTCGCCGTCGCGGTGACCATCATCGTCGTGGCCGTCCCCGAGGGCCTGCCTCTCGCCGTCACGCTTAGCCTGGCCTTCGCCATGAAGCAGCTCATGGAGGAGCGGGCCCTGGTGCGGCACCTCTCGGCGTGCGAGACGATGGGGTCCGCGAGCTGCATCTGCACCGACAAGACCGGCACGCTCACGACGAACCACATGGTCGTCGAGAAGGTCTGGGTGTCCGACGCGGCGCAGACGGTGAGCTCATCCAAGGGGCTCCTCGATCTCACGTCGTCGCTGTCCGAGAGTTTCGCCAAGGTGTTACTGGAGGGCGTCTTCCACTGCTCCGGCTCCGAGGTTGTCCGTGGCAAGGACGGCAAGCACACCGTCATGGGCACTCCCACCGAGACGGCCATCCTCGAGTTCGGGCTTCAGGTGGAGAGGCAATCCAGCATCGAGCATGCCAGCGCCCAGAAGCTCAAGGTGGAGCCTTTCAACTCGGTGAAGAAGACGATGGCCGTGTGCGTCGCGTCCCCGCACGCCGCCGGCCGCCCCCGCGCGTTCCTCAAGGGCGCGTCCGAGGTTGTCCTGCGCCGGTGCACAAGCGTCATCGACAGCGGCGGGAACATCGAGAGCCTCACGGAAGCGAAGACGAGGCGGGTGACGAGCGCCATCGACGCGTTCGCGTGCGAGGCGCTACGCACGCTCTGCCTGGCGTACCAGGACGTCGGCAGCAGCAGCGACATCCCCAGCGACGGGTACACGCTCATCGCCGTGTTCGGCATCAAGGACCCGCTCCGGCCGGGCGTCCGGGAAGCCGTGAAGACCTGCCACGCCGCCGGCATCAACGTCCGGATGGTCACCGGCGACAACATAAACACGGCGAAGGCGATAGCGAGGGAGTGCGGCATCCTGACCGACGACGGCGTCGCCATCGAGGGGCCCGAGTTCCGGCAGATGAGCCCCGACGAGATGAGGGAGACCATACCCAAGATCCAGGCACGTAGCGTAGCTTCATGCTCTTCTCCTCTGAAGAATCTTGCAGCACGGACACTGATGCGACTATATCTCTCCATTGATGTGGCCTGCAGGTCATGGCTCGGTCGCTGCCGTTGGACAAGCACACGCTGGTGACCAACCTGAGGGGGATGTTCGACGAGGTCGTGGCGGTGACCGGCGACGGCACCAACGACGCGCCGGCGCTGCACGAGGCCGACATTGGCCTCGCCATGGGCATTGCTGGTACAGAGGTCTCTACTGACTACTAGCAACCTGTAGGCTGCACTTCACTCTCAGTATCTCGCACTGCAGCTTTACGCTTGCGAATGAATTCACAGGTCGCCAAGGAGAACGCCGATGTGATCATCATGGACGACAACTTTTCCACCATCATCAACGTCGCCAAATGGGGCCGCTCCGTTTACATCAACATCCAGAAATTCGTGCAGTTCCAGCTCACGGTGAATGTCGTTGCCCTAATGGTCAACTTCGCCTCTGCATCGTTCACAGGTGCAGATAAACCCTCGTCTTATGATTTGATCTATATTTTATTTTACCATAGCTGACATGTTCATGTTTACCAACTGGTCATACAGTATAAAACTCTATGATACCGCATGATATTTCTATATTGCAAGTATTATGTACTCCCTCCGGTCACAAATATTTGACGTTTTTGACTTTGCACAGTTTTCAAGGTGCAACTTTGACCACTAACTACTATTGTAATTTATTTTTAAAATCCACTGAAATTGTAATATTATTGAAGTACTTTTTGAGACGAATCTACATATATAATTTTTATGTGCACAATATAATTATTTAAAAGGATATTCGTGACTCAAGTTTCAAAACTTTGACTGGCATGTATCTTAAACGTCAATTATTTGTGACCGGAGGGAGTATTATTTTTTTTGAACACAAGGGCAGGAGCTCTGCCATTCCATTCAAAAAGAAGAGAAACTGTACAACGATTAGAGAGAAAGAGAGGGGTACAGGGAAGGAAAGAGGACAGAGGAGGGAGGGAAAGAAGACGACCCAGCCGAGCAATGGCCACAACACACCGGCACGCAACACCTAGAACAACCGTCTCCGCGGCAAACCATTGCTAGGTGAGCGAAGAACACCGACCAACATCGCCACGAGGAATGCACGGCCTAAATGCCAAGAACACCGCTGTCGACTGAGAAGTGGAGCACGTGAATATCAACTTGGCTGTCGACCGCCACCGCCGCACGGGATGCTCGGATGAGACGACAAAGGAGAGGAAGGGACGTCGTCCGTCACCACCGCACGGGATGCTCGACCAACAACGCCAGCGACTACCAACGCCAACCGCACCCCAGAGCACACAGAGTCTGAAGAAGAAGGCCGCCACCACTAGGCGGGAGGCTCGGCTCAGGAGAACACCCGCCCACAACAGGGTAGCCACAGTCATAGCTACCAGCCAACCAATAGCGCGAAGGATCTTTAGGGCGACGCCTTCAGTAAGGGTGCGACGACAAAGTCACCGCCGTCACCCGCTCAGACCTAGGTTTTCACCTGAAGATACTCCAGGGGGTAGAGGCACCACAACGAGGCTTCCAAGAAGGGAACGACACTCGAGGGCGCCGCCATCGTCGACCCAAGTAAGAAGTTGGGCAGGGCTTTCACCCGGAGCACCTACACCCCACGAGCCGCACTAGGAGGAGGCTGAGCAGGGCTACAACCGGAGACCACCTGCCGGGCACCAACGCTTCAGGAAACCAATGGGGGAGGGGTCCCAACGTTGAGGACTGCCAAGCCGAAGAACCGACACCGTCGCCACAATGGGAATGGGACAACCATGA
Source organism: Olyra latifolia (assembly GCA_036346145.1). Lineage (NCBI taxonomy): Eukaryota > Viridiplantae > Streptophyta > Magnoliopsida > Poales > Poaceae > Olyra > Olyra latifolia. The sequence goes on along the minus strand of CM070523.1, from coordinate 2,597,090 downwards.
CGCTTCAACGCAGCCGCCAAGAGAAGAATGGACGTCACCAACGAAGAGGAGGGGGGCGACGATGATGCTTCCCTTGACGCTCCACTGACGTGCAGACCACCGCCACCACCCGAACCGGACTGTTCCGAAGCCATTAGAGCAAACTGCCAGGGAAGAACGGACGCCACTGCCACAGAGGAGGGGGACGATGACGACACTTCAGCAGGGGCTCCACAGCTGACAAACCCAGACCCGACCAGAACCGGCAACCTTGACCAACCCGTAAGCACAAGCACCATGAGGACGAGCCACCCACCGAAGACACCGCTGAGGACCACAGCCCTCGCCCCACTGCTCCAAATGCATTCCAAGACTGGAACTGCCCGCCCCCTCCAGAAGCCAAGACGCGGCGATGCAGGAGGAGGAGGGGGCCGGCCGCCGCGCGCTGGACCCGGCCTCCACCGCCTGGCCGGCCTCTAGTAGGGGGATGATCCATCGCCAAGCATGCTGGATCCGGTCACTCCATTGTTGGATCCAGACAGCACGCGGTTAGAACAGCCACGCCATAGGGGAGGGAGGAGTGTCGTGCCGCCGTGCACTCACAACCCGGATCCGGCAGCCTCCGCGCTGGATCTAGCAGCGCGCCGCCGAAGATGGGCTCGGGCCACCGCGCCACTGCCGCCGACGGCGCGACCACCGACGCCACTGCCCTGCGGGGACCGCGAAGGAGAGGGCGGCCGACCAGCCGCCACACGCCAGGCGCCGCCGGAACCGGCCACCGCAGCCCTGAAGCACCGTCCTCTCGTCGGATCCGTCCGCCACTTGCTCCGGATCGAGCCGAGCACCGCCGGAGATGGCCGTCCCGCTGGAGACGGCCGCACCGCCGGAGCCAGGGAGGGAGGAAGAGGGAGAGGAGAAGAGGGAGGGGGAGGGGGAGGAGCAGTTGGGAGAGGAGCCGAGGAGGCCATCCCAACTGGCGCCCCCACCCCTCACCGGATCCGGGCGCTCCTCTGCTGGATCTGGGGAAGAGGAGGAGAAGGGGGAAGAAGAAGAGCCCTTGCCTTACTGCTCCACCCCTGTGGAGAAGGCGCCGGCGGGGAGGTGAGCGCCGAGGAGGCCCGACGGCGGCGGCAAGCCGGCCGGCAACGCGGCCGCCGCCACCGCCGCCGAGAGGGCAAGGTCTTCGGGGTCGCCTCGCTAGGTTGGGGTCGGGAGCCTCGCTCCGCTAGTTGGCCCCGAATAGCCATTTGGCACTTATTACAGTATTACGTATTATTATCTAATATCATGCAATGTGAATCTCGTGATACTTTATACCGTTCTAAAGATATATTGTTAGGTAGCATTTTCTCTGTTTGTCGTTCTAGTTTCTGAGTTACTAATAAGTGTGACTGAACGACCGTCTCAGGGAGTGCTCCGCTGACGATCGTGCAGCTGCTGTGGGTGAACCTGATCATGGACACCCTCGGCGCGCTGGCGCTGGCGACGGAGCCGCCGAACGAGGCGATGATGCAGAGGCCGCCGGTCGGCCGGGGCGACAACTTCATCACCAAGGTCATGTGGAGGAACATCATCGGCCAGAGCGCCTACCAGCTGGTGGTGCTCGGCGTCCTCCTCTTCGCCGGGAAGAGCCTCCTGCAGATGGACGCCTCCCAGGCTGACGCCCTGCTCAACACCTTCGTCTTCAACACCTTTGTGTTCTGCCAGGTACCATACAGTCCTCTTGTCATGACACAGCCTCTACAAAATCAGAACAGAAATACTACATAGCGTTCTGTAGCTGCTCTCAGATCAGAAACACGTGGTTTTCCTTTCCTTTATACACTTTGTGTGCGTACTGTTGCTCTGCTGGGTGGCAGGTTTTCAACGAGGTGAACAGCAGGGAGATGGAGAAGATGAACGTTTTCAGCGGCATCTTCGGCAGCTGGATCTTCCCGGCGGTGGTCGGCGCCACCGTGGCGTTCCAGGTGATCATGGTGGAGCTCCTGGGGACGTTTGCCAGCACGGTGCATCTCAGCGGGAGGCTGTGGCTCGCGAGCGTGCTGATCGGGGCCGTCAGCTTGGTGGTCGGCGCCGCAGTGAAGTGCATCCCCGTCGATTCAGGCGACGCCTCGTCTGATCATCACGACGATGGATACGAGCCCATCCCCACGGGGCCCAACTCCGTCTGATTTTTGAACACGTTTCATCTCCTAGTTTTCTTCAGTTTAGAAGTTACATAACCTACTGAGTCTTCAAACCAACTTTGCGGACCGAACTCCGTCTGATTGATTTTTGAAGACGTTTCATCTTCTAGTTTTCTTCTCAGCTTAAATTAAAATTGAAAGCTACACTTCAAAATTTATTATTTTTGTTTATAGAACCAACGTCGTAGTACTTTGTAACCATTTTCATAAGGCCTTTAGCAGTTCTTCTTAAAGCTCACAAAAACATTTTTTTTCTATATTTTTTTAAACTCTTCAAGTCCTATCAAGCATCCACAACTTTTTTAGATTATAATCTACCGCTGTTAAACTATGGTCATGAGTTATGACCGTCTATAGCGATTTGAGCTCACTTTTTATGTTTTTAGCAAGATGTTATTGTAGTCTGTGGACTGTTGGGAGCTTCGCAAAAAATATCAATCCATATATGCAGCTCCTTTATGAAATGCTACCGTGTTGGATTAGTTTCTAGCACAACCTCGTTTGAATGCTTAACCACAATGGCAGGTCTAAAACGAGCCAGCATCCTCACATAACACAATCCTACATCACATGACATGATATGTGCCAACAGAGTAGCGCATGGTCATGCGAAGAGGAGGCTGGAACCATAAATACTCGCAACAAGTGTGTCAATGTAAACATAGGATGATAGTAGTAACTACAGAAAGAGGCGATTTTTTGTACAAAAATGATTCCTCTTGCATGGTAACTAACCTATCCAAAGCTTGCGGAAATTTCACATCGTTTTATCACTGAAAAGGCGATACCTGCAATATAAGTCACCAGTTGGGAGTTAAAGCATGTTAGATGTTCATTGGCGTTGCAAATCAAAATGTTCATAAAATATAACACTAGATTCTGATGAGAGCAAGAGTACAGTACCTTTCAAACTCTAGCTTCTGGATGACAATGCCATTCAGCAAAAGCTCCGAGTCAAATACTTCCAAACCTGCAACAGTGGCACAGGATTACAAAATTGATCTTCAACTACAAGAAATGAGGATTGTTAAAAAACTACAAGAAATTAGGAACAGAACGAATGCGGTTTTACCGTTCTTAATGAATGGCAAGCAGATGCGGTAGTCTTGTACGCAAGAGATTACAAAGGTTCCTTCAAAATTCTTATTCTTCATCATAGATGCCGCCATTCTCTCCAAAGGCTAACAAACCAATAAAACCTCTGGTTTCAGGATGCAGCTGAGATTTGATGTAAACCATGAAATTCTAACATATGCAGAAGTTGACAATTTTTCTTCATCAAATTGCAGAAACAAGTACTCTACACTACGAACATTAAACCTCTGGTTTCAGGATGCAGTTGAAATTTGAAAGGTCAACACAGAAAAAAATGAATTCAACAAATGGTAGACTACCAAAACAAAAAAAAATTCACATTTATATGGATAGAGGTTGCATACCTGTCCATGAGCTGCCACTACTAAACTTTTTAGAAGCTCTTTGCTAGGCTTAGCATGTGGCGTGATTAGTACTCTTCTACCCTATAACGAATTTCAGAAAACTCAGCAAATATAAGATAATATAAAGATTAGCTTACAATAGATTGACGTGAAAATATACTATGAATGTTAAGATTTCTTAATATCAAGAGTCCTTTGGCACTATTTATTGTCCCATTTTGATTAGATTTTTTCACTGCTAAGAGATCAGAGATACTAACCTCCAACAATGGATGTTTGCTAGCTCGGCTTAGTGAGTCAGGCATGCTGAAGCCTAGCACCTTTTCCTTCTTTATATCCCGCATAATGTAATTCGTCTCATGAATGAAGCACCTTGCTTCTCCACAGCATTCAAGCCATGATGGTGTGACTACAGGTATGCCCGCAGCCATTGCTTCAAGCATGTTCCTTGTACGACCAAACTTTTCAGCAACAAAGTGAGTAGCCTCTGAAATAGTTGTTGCCACCGGTAATCCAAAGTGCATCAATATCTGTCAATGGCCAATAAAGTTTAAAAAATGAGAAACTGAAACATCAAAAGTAGTCCAAATACTGCATTCATGTGTGCAACCAATGAAATAGAAACTACCTTTGTTTGATCTTTGATTATGTCCTTGTCCATGCTTTGGCTGAATAGGACGCGGACTGTGGACATATGTCTCTTTCTTCGCCTGCTTGATTGCAGAACTGGAGGTACTTCATTCCTAAATAGACTGGCAAGTTCTCTGGAACCTGGTGATTTTGGAAGGCCTCTCTTCAATGGCTTGTTTGACATCCGTGTTCTAGATTGGGGGCCTGTGCTGTTTAGCTCTCTCAGTGGAACTCTATTTACCAAATTAAAGCTGTGATGTTTCCGTTCAGATGTGGCTTGTTTTTCTAGTCTAACACTAGAAGTTCCATCAAGCAGATTGGAATGTGAAATTTCCTTCTGAATTAATCTGCCTTTGCTAGGAGTTGATGTAGCTCCATCAAATGCATCAGCAAAACTAGCAGTTGATGGTTCATGATCAGCTAAAGGTGTATTTTGAGTTATGCTCATGCCAGCCATGATATCAGGATCAGATATGCTTACTGTTTTTGCTGTTGATGACTGCTTTACTTCAGTACTTTTGGCTCTAAGTGCAGTTGATCTGCTAGCTTCATTGGACTCAATTTTTGAGCTTCCCGAGATAAACATATGTGTCCTCTTCCTCTTAGAATGGATTGCAGCATTGTTACCTACTAAATATGGCATATTTGAGTCATCTGCACCAGATAATCCAGATCCCATGTATCCTTCTGGCACTTCATGATTTGTGGTTCCTTGTATAATCCCAGTGGCCATGGTTCCTTTTGCTTTCCCTGCCAAATGATTAATATTCTTCCTATTTTTTGGCTTGCTAGGACCCTTTGTCAAAGAGCTTAAACTTTTGCCATTTGGCCTTACAGTGTCGTTTGCCCTGATTTGCTTAGATTCCGCTATCATTTCTCCCAAGCTAGAAGAGCATTTTTTAGCAAAGATAGTAGAGCATTTCAGCTTTTGAATTGGTGAGTGAGCTGAACATATTGTATCAACTTTGGCTTCTTTCCCCGAATCTATTCTGACAATAGAACTTTCAGTGTGTGCATGCTTCCTGACACCATAACTGATAGTGGATGCACACAATGATTCCATGACTTCAGCTGCCATTTGAGTATTTGGCCCAATATCATATGCTTCATATACATCATCAATAGAAACAGCAGGTTCTGGTTTCTTCAGATAATTTATGCCTGGATTCTCACTAATATATTCTAGCATGGCCCCAGCCCTGGAACCAGATCCATAGCCCCCACATCTCTGGGAGTCCAAATATTTCATTTGATTATTAGCATGAACCCTTTCATTTTCCCTGGAAATGGTACTGGTGGTGCAATCATCAAGATTGGGATTATCAATCCAGTCAAAGACACCTGGCTTCTCAAGCTTGCCAATGCAGCCAACCCTTTTGGCCAGGCATTGAGCTACTTTTGATCCTAAAATAGGTGACATTTTCTCACTTATCTGGTCGATGCTTATTTTCTGAGAAGTTTCAATATCATCTTCCACCAGCAGCCTATCCACAATATCAATAGCATTGGTCTGTGATGCATCACCAGAATCCTGCGAAGTAAGGTAATCTAATCTTGCAAGCGCTCTTGTAGTAGTCATTGTGCTCATGTTGTAATGGTTGACATAGATATTCTAGCAACTGTTATGAACTTAACTTACGTAAGAACCTGACTGTTGAAACTGAGTGCTGAAAATCTTCTCAGATTAAATTAATTGATGATGTGAATACTACAGCTAAACTGCATAAATGAAAGGAACATATTTAGGGTGCCTAAGTATCCAGCTGCAGATATACGTACCCAAATGTGCACACGAAAAAAAAAAGTTTGATCATAAGGAAGATAAATGATTGATGAGCTGTCCAGTGATCAGTGATATGGATTATTATGACAATTGCCCAACGCAGGCAGGCAACTGCAGGCAGAATTTCACGACAAATAGATTTTTGAATTGCTGTCTGAGACTTTAGACAGGCAAGCTTTATGATACTTTAAGGTTAAGATTAAGAGTTAAGACTGGATGGTAGCCACGAGCCAGGGTTAGAAATGTTGGGTTCGAATCAGACAAGTGTGACGAAAAGATGCACATTGGTATATTTTTAATGGAATGGCAGTACTCCTGCCCTTTTGCTCAAAAACAAATTCAGATAGATAGCTCAGGTTCAAAAATGTATCAGATGATTAAAAGCTTATCCAGATTATGAAATGACAATGTAGAATTCGATTTTCCTCAACAAACTAGGTTGCACAATAGAAACATGCACAGATTAAATGAAATCAGAATTTAGCCCTAGATCCACCTTTATCATCCTAGGAACTAGAAATCAGCAACCTAAATCTTCTTGACAACAGCAACACGGTCTACTCGTAGTTAAACTACTGCATTTCACGATTGATCATAAAAGCATCAGGAGTGGCAGCAACTAGAATGTGTTGTCTACTACTCATTATCGTATTAGAATCATACTTGCCCCAAATCGGATTGCTCTTACAATCCCAGACACTAGGACGCTGGACGCGATCGCTCCGGAAAACGCAATCCGAAATCAGAAAAAATCCGAGTAAAATTACTCGGATGCGGCGAAAAAACAAACGATCCCGTTGTATCAAAAGCGTGGTCAGAAAGCTAGCAAGAAGAAAACTGAGAAGTGATCGGAAATACGGGAGATGCTGCTACCTTCGGTTGGAGATCCGAGATGAATCGACGCAAGCAAAAGGATCATTCGATTTGGGCGATCGGAAATACGGGTTGCGAGGTGCGATTGCGATGGGGATTAAGAATCGGAGAGAGAGGCGCGAGTTGCGCGGCCGCGCTCGGGAGGGAAGTGTGCTGTAGAAGCCAAACACCGCGCTCCCCTCCCTCTCCTATTTTCTTCTTTTTTGAGAGAAAAAAAAATTGCCTTTTGGAGGGAAAATGAATTTGGTGGACTTGAATTGGAAACCGGAAGCTGGCAATTTCTCTGACCGACATGATGAAAATTTTCGTTTTGGGCGGATCGTTCAAATTAGGGGCTGTTTGGTTGCATGGCTCACCTCACTGCCCAGATGAGACAAATGGCCGAAAGCAGACACGAGAGATCTTGTTTGGTTGTCTCAAGATCGGTTGGACCAAACTGAGAAGAGATGGTGTTTGGTTAGTTGAAAGAGGAGTGGATGAGATGGTTGGATTGAAATAGTTTTTTGAAATTTATATGGCAAGTGTGGTCTAGTTTTGTTTATAAAAATGTCAGAAACACAAAGGCGAAATCGGTTCGGTGATTGGAGATGCTAATCAAAAGTTATAGCGAAAAACGAAATAGAAATCAAAATTAAACGTGCATTGGTTCCGTGCATGAGTGTATTAAACGTGCTAATCGCTGGCCGGCTTGGCTGGGCGTGAAACGGCTCCGGCTTCGTGTGTGAGTTCGGCCAGCCAAGACAGTGTATTTGCATGGCATGGGCCTAGCCCCCAACGCTGGCCTAGCAACCAAACAACGTTTCGTTGCCTCGGACCAGCCTGGCTACGACTGGCTCAAGCAACCAATCACGCTATTAGTGAACGACGGGAGCACTGGACGCGGACAATTTATGATTTTGACTGGCAAGTATCCGTAGTAACATTACTACGAACAAACACCGGATTATTTTTTGTTGTCATATTTGATAGGTTTGACTCACGCTTTTAGCTCCACTTTCACACTTACTGTAGTATGTTCATGCCTGTAAGTCCGTTTTCACACTGAAACATGTCATATGCTTTCGGGTTTGACTTTGTCGTGGTTGGTGGTTGATGCCCACGTGGGAGGAGAGGGAGCAGTGTGGCGCCATTGTGAGAAAATAGAGAAGAAGGCAGTGGAAGGCAAGCGCTAAAGGTAGATTTTATGAAGACATATGGTGAGTAATTTTAATGGTGTTAGAGAGGGGGATTTCTTAAGAGGGTTAATTGGACATATGCCATTACAAAAGTTGGATATTTGAGAAATGTCATTGTCCCTCGCATGTCTATAAAAATATCATTATAAAACCGTGTGAAATTAGAGATATGTCACTCCGTGCGCCATGTCCCATTTGATCGTATGGCTCACAAGTATTTTGTGTACTATGACTATTTTGCCCCTCCTTTTCCTTCCCTCTCTCTCCTTATCCCTTCCTCCAACGTTCGGAGGTCAAGGAGTCGGCGACGATCTAATGTGGGGTGGCGGCGTCAAGCACTAGACACCGCAGACAAGCAACGCTGGATGGCGGATCTAGGGAGGCCAAGGCGGTGGTAGCCTGAGGTAGCGCCGGCTCAAATCTAGCGCTAGGCAGTGGTGGTCCGAGGCAGCAGTGACCCGAATCTAGCATGGGAAGGAAGAGGTGGCATTGGATCCGGCGTGAGCAGGGCCGATAGCGGAAATGGTGGGCGGCGTGCTGGAAATGGTAGGGGAGCATGATGGCGAGGCAGAGAAAAGTCGAGCTCGAGCAACAAGCTCATGCTTAGATCCGGTACCCTCGAGGCGGAGTCAGCGAGCCAGTCTAGGGCTACGAGCCCAACAGTGCTGAGGCGGATGCGAACTCAGACAGTCGGACTAAGCGACGCGGCGGCGGCGACGGTGAGCTCGTCGAAGATGGAGGAAAGAGGGGAAGAAGAGAGAGGAGGAACAGGAATGGCATATTTGAAGTAAATTGGGGATGGATAGGAGGATAAAATTGTCCGATTTTGAAAATACACCACTAAAAGGTGCTCTAAGATTCGCAAAGTAGCATATTTTCTAATTTATATAGTTTCGTAATGACATTATTTATAGATACACAAGGAATGATGGCATTCTCATATATCCAACTTTTGAAGTGGTGTCTAGGGATTGTTCTCTTCAACTTATTTTTTTTATCTTATCTACTTATCTCGAAATCGAAAAGCCAAACGCTTTGCCTTTTGCAGTCTGTTTTTTATCTCGAAACCACGTCTCGGAGCTCTTAGATATGAGTCAAATGAGCCGCACTGGACTTTTCAAACTATCTTAGAGAGCTCTCAAAGTTCAGCTTATAAGTAAATAAATAGATAAGAAAATAAGATAAGCTGAAGAGAACACCCCTAACTCTTCATAATACGGCATTGGTGGGTAATTTTAGTGATAATGGACAATTGGACGGAAATTTCATAGGATAACATTGGTGGGTAATTCTAGCTAATGAACGCTTCACCACTATCAATCACCACTAGACTTTTAAAATAGTATAGGAGAACAAATTTTTGACCCCTACATATGATTCCAAGTATATTCGTAATCATTGGATCTCGCTCCAAGATTCATGCATTGCCCACACTCCCTCTCACATGCACTTTTGTAAAAAATCTCTACTCTCTGTTATTTTTTAAAAAAGTTTTATGGTCAGTGATAATGAGTGTCGTTGGGACACCCTAGACAGCAGATTTCGGGGGCATCCCCTATGGGCAGGAGAGACCTGCCCTTGAGAGGTGATCGTGATGAGGAAAGCGCAAGCTAGAGAGATTGGGTTGAAAAAAACATTAGCACTGTTGGCTTGAGTTACAATGTGCATACAAGGTTCCTTATATATCATCAACCCCTTTCGACCTCTTGCCCTTGAGGAGCTACAGGAGCTTAAGGGGTAAGGGGGTCTTCACAAGTGGAATTCCCTATAGGACCTTGGTCGGGTGGCTAAAGTAGGGGCCTGTCTATCTCTGTCACCAGTAGTATCCTTTTGCACCCTTACTTTGGCTTCCTGGCGGAGACTAAGAGGCACTCCCTCTCCTATTGCTCTCTGTTGGGGTGTGACAGTTTTAGCAGGCGTCGTTTTGTTCCCGAGTGCCTACATAGCCGTTTGTCTCTTTCCCGTAGGGGAGAGAGCCGGCTATTGCCGGGACAGAGCATCTTTGAACGTCATGCCGCCATTACTTGACTATCGCCCTTTGGTGGGAGAAATTGGGAATTATCTTATCCGAGGCACTGGATGGCGAGGCTCGGGCTCGCCTGAGTGCCCAGCCCCGCCTCGGCCCGTGTCCTCGCGGACCCTTGGGACGGTTCTGTGCGGGGGGATCTGAAGGGGAATGGGTAGGCTATGCTAGCGCAATTTTGAAAAATTCTATTGCGAACACCCAGGACATCATGTGAGTAGAAGATCACAGATCGTTACTCTTGACGTGCCATCGCAGCAGAAGGAGAGTCGAGTCGAGTCGAAGTAGTTGAGTCTGATGTCGCGTGTTTCGAGGTACAAGAAGTAGGTGCTCACATCGAGCCGAACGTCCCCTCCTCGCCGATTACCACCGCAGCAACGTCATACGTACTACTGTAGAGGAAGTAGTCGATCTCGCTGACTTTCTCCTCCTTGTCGCCGATCAACGCCGCAACAGCGCCTCTACAGTATCCACACGTCCAGGGGGTGAAGCGCCGTGCACTAGTGTGCTAGCATCATACGGTTTCTATGAGTCGGAAGGGGGCGCGACTGATACAGTTACGTGGTGGCGAACTCGTATGTTTACGCCGTCCCCACCATCTCCCTTATATGAAGTGCACTAATAGACTTCTATGCTAGATGTCTATTAGGATTCTAATCCTGCACGGATCAGTATCCGCGAAACCCACTAATGAATCCAATTCATTAGACATGTTTCAACTTGTTAAGTGTGTAACCCATTAGATTCATGCGCAAGTGGTCGTGGCCTTGGAAACACTTTTCTGAACCACAAGTCAACAGCGGTTACTAACAGGACATATTGACCATCGAATGCACGGAATGATCATATCGGCTGAACCTTGATATACTTACGTACCGATCCCTTAGCCGCACAATATTAGTTAAGTTGAAGACGAGATGCGTGTCACCCTTATGATAGCTCGACTATTCACTCAATCTTGTGATGGATTCTAAACCGTGATTAACTCTTTAATCATATTGGTATGACCATGCACTTTTCAATCTAATCACATCGAGGGGGCCAAAGATATTTCTCCTGTTATCAAGAAGGGGGCAAATTCCATCTTAATCGCTTACACCCCATGTTATTTTCATAATATATCCGAAAGCTATCTTTATAACATCCAAAATATATAACTACGTATGCTGGGATTCGATGGCGATCTCAGGTTTAAGAATCATATAGGTATACCACTCGAAACTATAGACAGATGACACATATAAAATAACAACCTCAACGGTGTCTCGGAGTTAGTCTATCGAACACCATGTGTTTCTAACATGCATCCATATTATTAATTTGATATATTTATGGTATGTGAAACATTACCATCAATCAATACATGCGCTTATCAAATCATTACTGTCCCATATAATGATATGAGACCAGTAATCATTTAGAATAAGATCTTATAAATAATGTGTCTCATAATCAAGTCGTACTTGATGAACAACGTTTATTAATAGAACTGATAACATATTATCCAAGAGTACATAAACATAGACGTGATACAATCATCTTATATGATCGTCTCTAGGCCATATCACTAACAGGATCGGCTCGGGGAGGTCTCTCGTTGTGAGGCCTCGCTCGTGGATGGTCCCGAGTCATGCAAGGACCCTTAGGGGGGCTCCTAGGCGGAGGCTCACCATGGGTAGTGCAGAGGTTTGCCCTAGGCTTGACCCATGTGGCGTGGGATCCGGGTGGTTCCCGCACAAGGATTTGCCTGGGCATGGCCTCGGGTGTCACGGGACTCGGGTGGGTCCCATGCCAAGGGTTTGCCTGGGACTTGGCCCTAGCTGGTATGGGACCCAGCTGGTTTTCGTGCTAAGGTTTTGCCCCGGACTTGGCCCCAGGTGGCGCCAAACCTGGATGGTTCCCGCCCTAAGGGTTTGCGTCGGACTTGGCCCTAGGTGGCGTGGGACCCAAGTGGCCCCCGTGCGGAGGTTTGAGCTCGTCGGTCCTTGTAGGGGGTGGGGGTGCCTTTCCTACAACAATGAGTGATGGTCCATTTTTTCTAAACTATTATACCCTTGCACTTACCCTCACATTCTTTTTATTTGGCTTGCTTTCTTATTTTAGTATATTGTATTTTAGGAAGTTTTTTTACAACTCAAGATATATTAAATCATCGTATTTATCTACCTTTCTTGTTTTAAAGCATTATATTTTTAGAAAACTTTCAATCAACTTAACTACACCAAATTAGAGGGTATAGAAACGGAGCGGGTGAGAAAGCACAGTGCAGTCGAGTGTGAAAAGGTTATGAATGGAGCTGATGGCATGGGCCAAACAAATCAAATATGACGTGATGGAAAGTAATGCGTTATTTGTTCATAGCAAAGCATGACAATTTAGCTATTTTTTTAAAAAATTGTGATCGGATCCTTCTTCCTACTCTCCCTCTCCTTCTCTCTCCCCTTCGGCCCATGCACCACTACTAGCGACGCCAATGAGCGACCATCACGTCGCGCCCAGCCACACCAAGTAGAGTCGCAGCACCCCACATTGCCACCATTGTTGTGTTCCTGCGCTCACCACCTTTGGTGACCACCAACGTGCCGCTCAAAGTGAGTCGCTGACAGGAAGGAAGGATGGTGGTCGCTGATAGCAAAGCATGGGGGAAGCCGAGTTGGAGGGGAGAGAGAAAGGAAGGAAGAGTAGTTAGGACTCGGTTGCTTTTTTAGAAATCCAAGGATTTTTTAAAAAAATATGAGAGGGGGATTGTAAGATCTGATGGTCGCAAAGATGCCTAGAACCACAGCTACCTAGCTACCTGTGGGGTTGCATTTCCGTTAGTAGAGATAGTTGGCATGTGTTGGAATGGTTACAGCTGAAATGTTAGACTTTACGAGCTAAGCTGAACAGTTTGATACTTTGATTCGATTGGTTTTCGAAAGATGGCTTCACCTCTCTATAAAGCCATAAGTGGTGACAATACGTCATTGCTATACTTCAAAACATGCCTCGATATTATTTTTAAAACTCCAAGTTAAGAAAGATGATTATAAGAATTAGAAAAGTACTTATCCTCCTCTTGATTTGGTCTTAGTTTAGTGCATTGTATTTTAGTACACAAAAGCCACCCAAATATTGCGTGCGGTGCCTGGCCGGTGCTGAGGCAAGGTCGAGCGCAAACACATAAGAGAATAGAGCCAAAAGTATAAGGGAGCGACTAAGAGCAAGTTACCTGGTAATAAAATAAGTGTTAGTCGATTATTAATAAAATTGCATTACAACTATACTAAAATTGCACATTATAAATAAGTGCAGATTTAGTTTTACTAGTGTGCAATTTTAGATTGACTGAAACAAACATGATGACTTGAAACATAGAAAAAGAAATGTATGTAAGCACGGGTATTCGATAGATTTATGTATCAACAAAGCATAGAAATCAACGAATAAAACTGATGATTGATAAGCAGCAATTTTGATACTAAAATGATACCTTTGTAAGCTGTGTAATTTTAATCTTACCAGAATACAATTTTAGATTGACTGATAGTTAAGAAAATTCAGTTTACCAAGAATTAGTAATTCTGAAAGTATAAAGGCACACGCAACCAAGCACAAAAACGGCACGAATCAAGTATGTTGATCAAGGTAATACCATGTTTTTTTTTTATTGTAGCCAACGCATGGACACTCGGCTAATGACAATAATTACATTCGCGTTGTAAAAATCTGCAATTCCAAGTAAACAAAAGGAGTGAAGAAATAACTTCAGTACACTCGAAGAAAAATGAAGTTTGTGTGTGTGTCTATATATATACTAGTTAAGGGTCCGTGCTTCGCGCGTGGATTGGTGGAGAAGGAGGAAGCGTGGATCGGTGGGACGCAGACAGACGGGGGTCGATGCGCTCGCGCGTGGATTGGTGGAGAGGAGGACGCAGATCGGAGTGTGGGCAGCCATTAGATTAAATTGAATGGTTCAGATTACTTTGATGAGCCATCACTTATCACCACAACAGTCTTTTTAGGAATAGAGATATATATAATCATTGATCACAATTCACTATTAACGTGCATTAAACGGAAAAGAAATAGTCCATGCGCGGTGTAGCACTAAAACAAAATTCCTTCAGAGCCTGTCAACTGCCGCTCATATGGCCATATGAGAAGAAGATTATGAAGTTAGTCCTCACCGATCTCAAAAACACTTGTAAACCATAGAGCTCAGAGCCACAGATGAATAACACAAACGTATTTTTCCCAGAAATGCTAGCAAACTTAATCAGATACCGGTACAAGTTACAACATAATTTCTCTTGATAATTCGTTCGTTCGTCACTAACCAAAACATAAAGAGCATCTACTTCTCCTTATGGCGTACACATCACCTAATTCTAATAACAGAGTTACATGCTGCTTTCAACAACAGATCATGTACCATTGTAGGCTTGTAGCACAGCAACACAAGTGACACTGAAGACATTCGCACCAAGTAAATGTAGGAGAGCATTTTCTTAGGGCAACCACAGTTTTACACGAGGATCCAAACCCGCAAGAACATCCTTTAACCATGCCTCCATGGGAACCAATAGGTGTGACAACAAACCGAATTAGAGGCTAACTATGATGTTAAATGCTACTCATTGCGTTTGGCCACAAACAATTTGCTCATATCTTCAGTGACAACATTGCTCCTGCGAAAAAAAAAGAAAAGGAAAAAAAGATTAGCATTTCTTAGGAACAGCGAACATATACTATGGTAGAACTTTTTCACATGGTTCACTAAAACATTCTGGACCTATCTGCCTTATTTTGTACAAGTAATTTGATTTGAAAAAAAAAGACTTCCAAGAAAAACACCTAAACTAGGAATATATCACGTATCCTCTGAAATAACTGAAAAATAGTACTGACCTTCCGCTAAGCTGTGGTGGAACTAAAATGTTCCCAGGAGTACTCCTGGCACCCCGAGATTGTGCTGATTGAACCCTTGGAAATTTACTCTGTGGGTCATGGAAAGCAGATCCATTTGATTCTCTTTTCCTTGATGAATTGTCCTCAATAGCAGCAGCAGAACCTCTAGATGGAGAAGCGGAAGAAAAAAGAGCTGCAACATCTGGAAGATCTAATGATGGTGTGGGCAGGGATGCTCTATTTGAATTTGTGGACGGTGCATTCCTGGAGGAAAAAAAAGAGATAAGAACTCTGATACCACATCAAAATCTAGAAAGATGCGGACAAAAAGGATTACTATTATTGTAATGCATTTAGCATGTGTGTATTCAGCATAACACTTCAGGCCATGCAAGTGCAACCAAAAACAAAATGATTTGGAACTTGGAAGAAAGTAACACAAAAATAGGAAAACTTCACCAGATGTAATGACTAGGAAGTTTGATAGACCTTTTAATGAATAAAAGTAAAAGCTCACAGGTGACATGGTACATCATGAGAGGAAAGTTGTGACAAACAACATGCCTAGATCAAATCTACCAGGCTATAATTAGAGGAACTGTACTGTCACGAATTGGGGAATTTGCTGGCTCGCCCGGAAAGGAGATGAAATCTCCTAATGCCCGTGCTGCTGGATAATTCCCAAAACTTCGATACTTTATTACTCCATGAAGGGCCTATTTATAGCCGGGCTAAGGCTTTACAATTCCTAATAGAAATAGGACTTCTTATCTATCTCTAACTAGACTCCAACTCCTAATAGAATAAGGACTCCTCATCTATCTCTAATTAACTGGTGCTAACTGGACTCAGGACTGTGCCGGACCCGTCTCGGACTGTTGGGGATCCGGCACAGGCCTGTTGGGCCTGTTTTGGCGCCTATAGGTCCTACCAAAGAACCTATTTCTGACATCTCCTCCCCCTTCGAAAAACAGCTCGTCCTCGAGCTGGAAATTTGGGTGTTGCAGCCGAAAAACCTCCACATCTTCCCAAGTAGCTTCTGAAGCAGGAGAATCAGCCCATTGAACTAAAATCTGCCACCCATTGCGACAAGGCCGAGCGCGAAGCACCTGTTTCGGTTGAGGGACCACTCTTCCATGCAGTAAAGATGGCAAGGAAGGAGGTGAATCTGGTGGCGCTCCCTTGAAAGCTTTAAGCAAGGACACATGAAACACATTGTGGATACGAGCACGTGGAGGCAGTTCCAAACAATATGCGACCTCATCAACCCGATGTAAGATTTTATAAGGCCCATAGAAGCGGGGCGCAAGCTTGCCTTGACTCATTCCTGGAAGAGATGAAATTGGTCGCTGATGCAGCCGAAGCCATACCCAATCACCTGGTTGAAATTCAAGTTGGCGATGCTTAGAGTCATAGTATGCCTTGGTTGCTTGTTGTGCTAACAGCAATCGGTCTCGAATTTCAGCCAAAAAAGTGTCGCGTTTGGCGAGACTGTCCGCAACAGCCACATTGCGGAGTTCCGATTCCTCATAGGAACGAAGAGAGGGTGGTTCACGCCCATAAACCACCTTGAACGGCGCTCTCGGCTTAACTGTGATAGGAGGTATTGTACCAATATTCAGCCCAAGCAAGCCATCGAAGCCACTGTCGCGGTTCGCCCCTCGTTAGACAACGCAGTACATGGAGATGACCTGTTAATCGACTCGATCGACCATCGACCAGGGGATGGAAAGCGGTGCTCATACATAGGGTGGTGCCTGCTGCCTTGAACAATTCCCGCCAAAAAGAATAAGTAAAAATCTTGTCACGGTCAGAGACAATAGACGAGGGTATACCGTGGAGGCGGACAATTTCATCAAAGAAAGCTCGTGCGACTGTCTCCGCTGTATAAGGAAGGCTTAATGGAATGAAATGGGCATACTTGAAGAAACGATCAACCACAGTCAAAATGACTGACTTCCCGCCCACTTTAGGTAACCCCTCAATAAAATCCATGGAGACGTCAGCCCAAATTTGTGAAGGAACTAGCAAGGGCTGCAATAGACCCGCAGGATGGAGTTGTTCTGTTTTGTTCCGTTGGCATGTGGAACAAGCAAGGACAAACTCTCTCACTAGAGATCTGTCTTGTGGAATGTGAAAATCACGCCTCAATCGGTGGAGAGTTTTCTGAATACCTTCATGGCCGGATGTGTGGGATTCCGATAGGATTTCTGAAATCAGAGGTGATGAAGGTGGGAGATATGCTTTATTTTGGTAAGTAAGGATATCATCTATTAAAGCCCAAGGTTCGGAGATCTCCCCCTGCTGCAATTGAGCACGAAGTGCCACTAGGGCTGGATCTGAGCTCTGAGAGGCACGCAGACGTGCAAATATATCAAATCCAGGCCTAGAAATGGATAATAATTCAACAGAATCGGTGTTGCGACGTGATAATGCGCCGGCCACAATATTAGAGGTGCCCGGTTTGTACTCAACTACAAAGTCAAAGCCAAGTAGTTTGTCGACCCAGTGATGCTGAGGAATAGTGGACAGGCGTTGGTCCAAAAGAAATTTGAGAGAGTAATGGTCAGTACGAACCACGAACGCTCTGCCCCATAGATAAGGCCTCCAATGACGTACAGCCTGAACCAAACCAATTAGTTCCCTTTCATATGCTGCCAAAGAGTGATGTCGAGGAGCCACGGGCCTACTAAAGAAAGTAATGGGCCCATTGTTTTGATGAAGAACAGCCCCGAATCCAGCCCCTGAAGCGTCGCACTCGACAATAAAACTTTGCTGGAAATCCGGCATTTGAAGCACTGGGGCTGTGGTGATTGCAGTTTTGAGGGCAGAAAAGGCCGTAGAAGCTTCCGGTGACCACAAGAAACTGCCCTTCCGTAGTAGCTGAGTTAAAGGGGCAGCAATAGCTCCAAAATTGTAGATGAAGCGGCGATAGTAGCCCGCTAATCCTAAAAAACCTCGGAGAGCACGAACAGATGATAGCTGGGGCCACTGTGTAACGGCTTGGATCTTTTCAGTGTCCATGGCGACACCTTGGGCTGAGATGACATGCCCGAGGGACCCCACCGATTCAGCCCCAAAGGTGCACTTGGACTGCTTTAAAAAAAGATGATGCTGCTGCAGGAGAGCAAAAATCAGGTGGATATGCTGGAGATGCTCCGCCCAAGAGGTGCTGTAGATTAGAATATCATCGAAGAAGACCAGCACAAAGCGACGAAGGTACGGCCGCAATATTTCATTCATCAGGGCTTGGAAGGATGCCAGGGCATTGGAGAGGCCAAAAGGCATGACCAGAAACTCGAACAGGCCCTGATGAGTCCGGAAAGCCGTCTTGTGAATATCATCTGGATGCATCCGGACTTGATGATATCCTGAACGCAAATCCAGTTTGGTGAAGAACCTTGCTCCGCGGAGCTCATCGAAGAGCTCCTCCACCACAGGGATGGGAAATTTATCCTTGATGGTTTGCGCATTAAGTGCACGGTAATCAATGCAGAAACGCCATGAACCGTCCCGTTTCTTGACTAATAGAGCTGGGGAAGAAAAAGCGGAAGTGCTCCTGCGGATTACCCCTTGCTGCAACATGGAATCGCATTGACGTTCGAGCTCATCTTTCTGGGAATTGGGCTACCGATATGGTGGTACCACGACCGGGTTTGCTCCTGAGACAAGATGAATTCTATGATCATGGGCTCGTGGAGGTGGTAAGCCGTGGGGTTCCTGAAAAATGTCCTCAAATTCTTGTAATAACTGCGGCAGGAGCTCTTGACCTGTGGAGCTGCGAGCTTGGGGTGTAGAATGTCTTGGTAGGCCCATGCCGGCAAGACAAATTTCCTTTCCCCCTTGTTGAAAAGTCATTGTATGACGACTGAAATCCCATAGTACTGGACCTAGACCGGCCAGCCACTTGGTCCCTAGGACCATGTCGTAACCGCCCAGGGGAATCACATAAAAATCGACAGAGAAATCCAGATTGTTGATACGAATTGGTACTCCCCGGAATACCCCCATGCAAGACACCCGATCCCCATTGGCTACCGTCACCCCAAGGCCGGGGTGTGATGTAGGCACCCCTGGGAGACGGCTAGCGAGATCTTCGCTGATGAAGTTATGGGTTGATCCTGAATCTACCAGAGCAGCCACCTCAATTTATGCAATGCAAACCTTTAACTGCATGGTCTCACATAGTCGGACCCCGAGATGGCGTGTAGTGAGATGAGCCCTTCCTCGGCCGGAACATCACCCTCTGAATCTTGTTCGGGTTCCTTATTGATAGCGAGGATCGCGAACAGTTTTTTGCATTCGTGCCCCTTTACCCACTTTTCATCACAATTGAAACAAAGATTCTATCGGCGCCTTTCAGCCATCTCACTAGGAGTTAACCGCTTAAATGTTCGCTGGGATGATTGTGCTTGAGTAGGTGGATCAGCAGCCTGTGGAGCTATAGGGGCCGTTGTCGTCTTAACTGCTTGCGGCTGACGCTGATTTCGCAGGTTTAATGTGGCCAATAAGGAGCGTTGCAATTTCTCCACCGCCGCCTCATCTAAGTCAGCTGGGTGCTTCATCTCAACTTCTGATCGTAGGGGATCGAGGAGGCCAAAAGTAAAGAGATCCACCTCCTGCTTTTCGGATAATTGTTCAGCATGGCAAAGACGGGTGAGAAACTGATCCTCATACTGCTCCAGTGTTCCCGACTTGCGTAAGGCAGCAAGTTCTCCCAGAGTTGCCATTTGATTCAGTTCGGCGATTCAGAACGAGCGGCATTTAATTCCACCCGATTAGCGTTCCATATCGTCGTTCCCAACGAGTATACCACATTTGTGCTCTCCCAGGTGAGGTGGTATGATGTCGTGGCTACTTTAGCACCTTCCTTGGTCTTTTGTCCTCGAAAGAATTGTTCGCATGCAAGATAGCCATGGAAACGGGTCGTCCTTGCCATCATAGGATGGAAACTCCCAGCGGTGTGGTCTGGGCGGTACTGGAAGGTCGTCCTCGTCGTCCATCTCCCAGACGCGGCGCGCTTGGATCGGTGCTGGCACGCGCAGCGCACGGCGGCTACCCTGCAGTTCTTCTTCGTCGCTTCCTGAGTAGTCCCGAAGTCCCATGGCCGGTGCTAGGGCGCGAGCTAGACGGCCGTCGCCGGCACCCGCCGCCCTGGGTTGCCGAACGTGCACGGTTCCCCAAAGCGGATCGACGCAGTCGGGCGAACAGGCGTATGTCTTGGCGCCCGCTCTCCGTGGATGGAAGCGAGCCGCGATGTCGCGCTGTCGCGTCTCTCATCCGTCGTGTTGCCTTGCGCCGCCGCATCGACCTCGACGTGGCGGGGTCCCTGTTTCCGAGCCTCGTCGATCCTGCCGCCTTCGCCGGCCTTTCCTCCGCTAGAGTTTGCTGCGGCCGACCTCCGTCGCATAATAGCAAGGTGGTGTGCTTTGTCGCCGCTGGACGACGTCGCGGCGAAGTCTCGACCGTCTAATTTTGTCAAGCCGGTTTGATCTCGCAAGGAACGATCCCGCTTTTGAAGATCGGTCGCCGTGATTGCTCCTTGGTCACGGACATGGTGGAGATCGCAAACCTAGGCTCGATACCAAATATTGTCACGAATCGGGGAATTTGGCTCGCCGGAAAGAAGGAGATGAAATCTCCTAATGCCCGTCTTCTTTGGATAATTCCCAAAACTTCGATACTTTATTACTCCATGAAGGGCCTATTTATAGCCGGGCTAAAGCTTTACAATTCCTAATAGAAATAGGACTTCTTATCTATCTCTAACTAGACTCCAACTCCTAATAGAATAAGGACTCCTTATCTATCTCTAATTAATCGGTGCTAATCGGACTCGGATCGTCTTTGGACCAGTCTCGGACTGTTGGGGATCCGGCACAGGCTTGTTGGGCCTGTTTTGGCGCCTATAGGTCCTACCAAAGAACCTATTTCTGACATGTACATGCACAGAAATGCTCCAACATATGATTTACCAAAACGGACATTTTTGAACAAGCAATTAAAACTTGTCAAACCATGACTATCTTGCCAACTAAAGTGGAGGCAATGCCACAACAGAGGATCCCAAAAGGTATTTGTTCAAATGAATCCTTAACTTCAAGACTCTTCAGTTATGAACAGAGCCCTTCAATTGCAAGGAAAGCATACCCCAATTAAATTGAGTACTTCACTTGTCATGCTTCTCAATGCAAATATATCAGAAACCTAACATAAACTTCCATTCCAGCTGATGGAATTCTAATTGAAAGGAATTTTGTACATCAGATAATCATTCACATAACATGCAATCTTCAACCCCAACAAAACAATCACAGGGAATCCAATATCAAGTCACCCAGTTAGGAGATATTAGTTTCTTTAAAAAAAACACATAGAGATGAGGGATGAGGTTTTGGAATTGAGTGTTCTGGATTGGACTTCAGAGTTCATAGAAATTTGAAGACACGTGCAAAGTGACCATGACAGGCAGGGACCTGTAACGTGATCTTTTATCTCTATCAGTGGAATAAAGGTAGGCCTGGAAAAATCCTCATAAGAGGATTTTATTACCTCAGAAAACACCATCATATTTTTTTGGGATTTTATCTTATAACCCCCCAATTGATCGCCCTTATATCTAACAACCCCCTATAAGTCGTTTTTTATTTGATAAGCCCCCAAAAGTAACTGTTGGCGACTAATAACCCCCTGGCCCCATTTCAATGCCTAATTTGCTAACATGACATGCTAGTTCACGGCCTGATCCAGCCTAGGTTATAGTAACCACTAGTCTACAGTATGTCCTACATGGCACTTCAATTACATGAACTAGCATGTCATGTCAACAAATTAGGCATTAAAACAGGGTCAAGGGGTTATTAGTTGCCAACAATCACTTTTAGGGGTCTGTCAGATAAAAAACAACTTATAGGGGATTATTAGATATAAGGACGATCAGTTGGGGGGTTATAAGATAAAATCCCTATTTTTTATTCATTTGACAACGCTGAAGCTGACACGCTACAATGGCATGCTAAAGTAAAAGAAATCGTAGAATGCCCGCCTGGGTTTTAGAGCTGCATAATGCGAACCAATAACGACAGAACAAATGAACGCAGCATGGGCATACCAATTCTCATTTCGAATCTAACCTTCACTGGTGCCACATGTGTTTTGCAGCTACAAACTATATACAAAGACATGGCTAGTATTGTTGCATGATTTTCTAGTGGCGTGGTTCGATTCCCACGCGCTTCAGCTCTAGCACAACAGCGTAGTACAATTCACTGGCCACCGATCAAACAAAAAAAAATGTCGAGTGAGGGTAACATCAACAGCAGTTCATGGGAGAACCAAGCCACCTAAATCCATTTGTAGCAATACAAAATCTACATAAATAAAGCCCAAAACCATAGATTTCCCATAGATCCCCATTCCTGCAAGCGAAACCCTAGAGGCAGCAAGGGCATACTGGCTGGGGGCAGGCGGTGGCGCAGGAGGCTGAAGACTGGCGCCCACCGAAGGCGAAGGCGACAGAGGCCTCGGTTGCGGTCCGATGGACGAGGGGAAGGGTGGAGGAGAGGCCAGGGCGGCGGCGGCAGGCTCGCCGGTGTCTTCCTCGTCGGAGGAGGCGTCGTAGGCGACCAGCGACATCGGGCTCGGGTGCCAGTTGGGCGGAGCCCGGCAATGAATGCGGACATGCGGTGCCTTCACTGCCTTGCCTTTGGGTTGGTTCCTCTTCGGTTTACAGGCGGGCCCTTGTCTGGTGGGCCAAGGGAAGTGAGCCCAAACGCTCTGCTCAGGCCCAAGTCAGACATTACGTAGTGGGGCCGTGCTTGCTAATTCTGTCCAGCCCTCGTCGAAAAAAGAATATTAGGCCATTCAATTCAGAAAATTGGGCTCGTAACCCAAAGAAAAATAAATGACAAGATGTACAAAAATCTGTGAGATCCTATTTTCTCTCTCTATTTTAAAGGCAAGGCACTAACAAAACCGACACTCATATATATATATATATATATATATATATATATATATATATATATATATATATATATATATAGATAGATAGATAGATAGATAGTTAGTTAAATAATCCAAGACACTTTAAACCTCTGTAAAGTTCTGTGACCTACTTTTTAGCCGGCCATATACCTGATAATTATCAGATATTTGTCAATTTATGTTTCCATGATACGTGAGATTTTAAATGATATGAAGGTTTAAATCCTACATATCATTAACACATAGAGTGATAGATCTCTAAATTTGTAACTTTAGAGTGGTACGTCAAAAAGAAAATAATAGCATACACTTCTTGGCAGCACGTCATCAGAAGTACTCTATTATCCTTGGAGACCAAGGAAACGGTTGCTCTTCTCCACGTCAGATGCACCCGGTGAACAAGTCAGCAAGAGAAAGCGAGGTCTTTCATAGAAACGACGATGTGATACAGTGATAGTATCGAGAACAAAACATCACTAAAAAAAATTAGAAAACATGTTGAGATCTGAGACTGATCGCTAGCTAGGTGGACATGAGTGGGTTCTTTTCAGCTTTTCTTATCCTACTTATTTGTCTTATCTCGTCGCTTCGAGAATTTTTCGAGATAGCCTCGATAGCCGGTTGGCTTTCAATTTTACGATTTAGAGAGCTTGTAGACACGTCTACGAAATAAAAAAATGACTCAAAAGTAATAAAAAAGTAAGATAAGTCAAATAAGACACGAGATAAGTATGATAAGTCAGCTTATAACCTCGACTGTGTCACACCTATATACTTTTGGCTCCGATTATTTTTTCATAAGTGCCATCGAAACCTTCGTATAATACAAATGCAATAAAAATGTGATAGCAAATCAAATCAATAAAAAATATTCTAGCTAATTGGAAGTTTAGAACACACTAAAATAAGAAAGCATCATAAATAAATAAAAAAAATCTTATGATGTATGGACACATGGACGAATGAGAAATGGATATGAAAAGTTTTTTTTAAAGGAGTGGACATAAAAAGTTGGCCATATAAACCATGCTCTTTTTAACGTAGAGATTCCTACTCTTTCACCGTTACAGCATCCACACCAGAAATTCTATCCCTATTTTCTCTCTCTTCTACTCTATTTTCTCTCTCCATTACTTTAAAATTCCTTCACACTTTACACTACACCCTAAAAAATTTCTTCCCTCAATCAGAAACTATCTCTAAAACTCTATTTCTATATTCATATAGGGTTTCTGCTACGGATGCTCTTACACGCAGAAAAACACCGTATTGGTCCCGTATCCATCCTCCCGCGGCCACCGCCTGATTTAAATCGTACGGCCCTTGGCACCGTTCCAATCCCCACTCGAATCTGCGGGTGGTTCCAGATGTTCTCGTAGCCCCAGGGTCCGGACTCCGGAGAGGCTTCCGAGCTTCGGTTCCACTCCGACTTCTATAAAAGCAGCCGATTTCTCCTCTCTCCGGTCTCCAACCATCCAGATTTTTTTCCTCCTCCGCCGCGAAGCCAAACCCTAGCGTCCCTCCTCCCGCTCTCGCCACCGGCGCGGCTCTCGCGAAGGTAATCCGCATTCATCGGATTCCTCTCCCGTTCTAGTTCGATGATCATGTGAAAGGGCGCGTTGATCGGCTTACTGTTCGTGTCGTCGATTACTCGTGTTTGATGAGGTCTTCGTGGGCGGATCCGCGGCTGGCGCAGGGGGGAGGGGCGGCTGTGGCCGCCGGCTTCGTCTGGCGTGCCACCGGGACCTTCCCGATCGTGCGATCGTCTCTGTGGTGGTTTTTTCACTTTTTGTGTGCATAGATGGTAGATGTAATTACATTTAGTGTGTATCTGTGGTAAGTAGTTACTAGTGCGTTTCAGGATGGGATGCAAGGAAGTTAAGGATTGTCAATTAACTCTGCTAACTGTTAGCTGGTGCTGCTAATTGACATATGTGTCTAGATTGAAGTGCTAATGCTCTCTTTTATGGTCTATTAGTTTGTGGTTGTTTATCTAAAAAAGATGTTACTGCCTTTTTTTATGTTTAAGCTGTTCTGATCTTTAATAGTCCAATCATAAGAAGATGAATAATTTTTGTTAATGTTCTTGGCTTCTAGCCTTATATGACAGGACAAATTGGTAATCTTATAAACCACTAAATGTAGTGTGCTATTTATACCAGTAATTGTCACCCGAGTTCAATACCTTAACTGCTTCTGGTTTGATGAGCTGGTGCTTTGTGTATATATGAGAAACATATATAGTTATTCAACTTTATTTATTATTTTTTAACCTGTCATGACTAAATTTCATATTCAAGTTGCATTGCTCTATGGTTAGATGCAAGTTATTATGATTATCTTTTTTTTGTCTGTTTTCACTTCTATATAGCCCCTTTAGACAGCCCAATTAATATTATATACCTACAATTGGACGTTCTATCTTGTAGGTGAAGGTAGAGGTGGGACTGTGAAAGCGCAACCAAGATGGCTGACGGTCATGAAACTGACAAGAGTATTGAGATCTGGAAAGTCAAGAAGCTGATTAAAGCCCTTGATGCTGCTCGTGGAAATGGCACAAGCATGATATCGCTGATCATGCCGCCTCGTGATCAGGTCTCTCGGGTCACCAAGATGTTGGGTGACGAATATGGAACTGCCTCTAACATCAAGAGCAGGGTCAACAGGCAGTCTGTTTTGGCTGCTATTACCTCTGCTCAACAAAGGCTGAAGCTTTACAATCGTGTTCCTCCCAATGGTTTGGTGCTCTACACTGGAACTATTGTCACTGATGAAGGCAAAGAAAAGAAAGTAACATTTGACTTTGAGCCATTCAAGCCAATTAACGCTTCATTGTATCTGTGTGATAACAAATTCCACACCGAGGCATTGAACGAGCTGCTGGAATCTGATGACAAGTTTGGCTTTATCATCATGGATGGCAACGGGGCACTTTTTGGAACTCTGAGTGGCAACACAAGGGAGGTTCTTCACAAGTTTTCTGTTGATCTCCCAAAGAAACATGGGCGAGGAGGGCAGTCAGCACTTCGCTTTGCTCGCCTACGCATGGAGAAACGCCACAATTATGTGCGCAAGACAGCTGAGCTCGCAACACAATTCTTCATCAACACTTCAACAAGTCAGCCAAATGTTTATGGGCTTATTCTAGCTGGATCTGCTGACTTCAAGAATGAATTGAGCCAGTCTGACATGTTTGATCAGCGCTTGCAAACCAAGATACTCAAGGTGGTTGATGTCTCTTATGGTGGAGAGAATGGCTTCAACCAGGCCATTGAGATATCTGCCGAGGTTCTTTCAAATGTCAAGTTCATCCAAGAAAAGAAGTTGATTGGGAAGTACTTTGAGGAGATAAGCCAAGACACCGGAAAGTATGTTTTTGGTGTGGATGACACCATGGCAGCCCTTGAAATGGGTGCAGTTGAGACGCTGATTGTGTGGGAAAATCTTGATATTCATCGACATGTTTTGAAGAATTCTGTCACCGGAGAGACAATAGTGAAGCACTTCAACAAAACACAGGAGACAGATCAGAGCAACTTCCGAGAGAAGGGAACATCCGCTGAACTGGAGGTGGTGGAGAAGACCTTATTACTAGAGTGGTTTGCAGAAAATTACAGGAAGTTTGGTTGCACACTTGAGTTTATCACTAACAAGTCACAGGAAGGATCCCAATTCTGCAGGGGCTTTGGTGGTATAGGAGGGATCCTTCGCTACCAGGTTGAGATCAATGCTTATGAAGACCTGTCTGACGAGGAGTATGGTGAAGACTTTGAATAGCAATCAATTGTAACTTCACTTAATCCGGTCCAGGAGGAGCCTGAGCAGGTCCCAAACCTACCGGGACAACAGGCTGAGACATCCACAAGATCATCGAGGGCCGAGACATCCACACGATCATCGAGGAAAAATTAAGGTTTGTGCCAAATTGCTCCAGCTCCTTCGTCATGTTTCTTTGATATTTTGTTTCCCTCTCTTATATTAGATCCCATTTTTTCTCTTCAGGTGTGAAGAGAAGACTTGAGGAATACCACAACCATGTCATGAAACATGCTGCTGCTGCATAAGTCAAGTCTTCTCCGAGTGAAGGGGAGAAAGGCTGCATTCTGATCTCCATCAGAAGACCATATATAGTACCGTCATTATGACTAGTATTTCCAGTTATCTAATAATGTCGTTTCTATGTGGTTCATGAACCTTTCTGTTAAGTTTTGCTGGTTAATGTTGCTGCAGCTGCAGCTATACTTATCTTTGTGAACCAAAGCTGTGATGCTAGTATGCTACTACGTTTCAATGTGCTATTTGGTTGATTTTACTACTATGTTATCATGTCTGAACTAAATCCATGCTTTTCTTTTCTTCATGTGTTAGGTTGTCATATCAATCTCATTGTCGATTATGCCGCATTATCTGCTTTCCATCTTTCTTAGTACCTGGATATCCAGAAAATGGATTACTAGTTTAAGTTGTACTAGTACATAGTAGCGGTACATGCATTGAGCAATACTTTAAGTGCATGTAGCAATACGTTAAGTACTTTTAAGTTTAAAGTAGCAGTATGTAGAAGCATTACATGCATGGAGGAATACAGGTTGCATCTGGTGCTCATTGTTGCATCTGGCATGATTACGCATTGCTGGCATCTGTGGCATCTGGAGCAATACATGTGCTGCTCATTGTTGGCATCTGGCACGAATGTTGGCATCTGGAGCAATACAGGTGCTGCTCATTGTTGCATCTGGCTCAAAGGGAGACAGATTTTGACGAACCACCCATGTACTTGACCAGCCCCAATCAAGCATGGACTGGACTGGACCCAGTATCAACGCTCCATGGAACGGCCCCATGGAACTATTCTCTTGAGTTTACTAAGACTACTACTACTACTCCAATTTCCTGACTTTGCAAAGTACGCTTTCCTGAGACCTTGCAGTACGCTCAAGCTGTTACGCATCTAGATCACTGGTGGCTCTACTGCATTGATTTCTGAACCTGAATTCTGAGCTGGTGGTGGTTGCATCTGACAACCACGAAACATAGAGAAGTGAAATGAATGCGTCTGCTTCACACTCGCGGAGCCGAGAGGGCGCGCCACTTCCTGACCAGGACGGACACTGTCTTCTCGGACATCGATCGTTGCCGTTGCCCATCCCTGATCGCCATGTCAGCATCAGCGATTCAGTGATTGATCACTTGCTGGGCAGATGTCTCGGTACTACTTTCCATATCATCGAACCGAGTGAATGAATGCTTCTTGGTCTGTTGCAGTTCGCTTGGTACTATATGCGATCCATATCTCTCTCACAATGTTCCTTGCCTGATACATTGGTATTGCAATACAGTATTCTGTTCACTTCAGCCCCCTGCCTGCAGCTGTGCAGCCAAGTATGATGATGCTGCATGTTCCCCCAGTCGTGCTAATTCTTATTGTCATACTGTCCTGTTCTTGATTTTATTCTTGCCAGTCAGCCAGAGCAGAGAAGCCCTTGACCTTCATGTTGATCAAGTAGTTGGCAGGGGATATCCATATCAAGGAGCACTTTTACGGCCTGTTCTTTGGGACTAATTTGTTTAAGTTTATCTATTTATTTGCTTATCCTAGGTTTCGAAAACGCAAATGATTTAGTATTTGCCAATCATCCAGCACAAAGATGCAATTGTCATTCATGTTCATCAAGGACGTGTTTGGTTGCTCAGCTCCAACCAGCCAGGCTCGCGTGAGCCAAGTAAACCCCTGTTTGGTTACCTACTCGTTGCTCGTTGCTGCATCCGCGCATGCAAAAAGCAGCTCGGAGCCTGGCCCGCGGGAAACGGCGCGGGCGGCCGTTTCCACGGAGCCAGGCTCGCACGTGGCCGCCGCACCACTAACCAGGCAACACGTACGACTAACTAACAACAACTAGTAAGTCTAAAACGTTAACTTTTCAACCTTTCAAAAATTTTTAAAATTCAAACGACATCCAAATTCAATGAAACAAAAAAATGGAACCGTAGGTTCAAGTACAGGGTATTAAAAAAAATTCAGATTTTTTAATTTTAATTTTAATTTTCGAATTTATTGATTTTCTAGTATTTATTTTTTTGAATTTTTATTTTTTGTTTTTGAATTTATTTTTGTTTTAGTATTTTTAAAAATTTTTAATTTTTACTTTTGAATTTATTTTTTTTGTTTTTTATTTTTCTCTTTTAAATTTATCCATCCCACTCCCCTCCTAGTGCAGCCAACCAAACAATATCTTCGCGTAGCCTGTTCAATCTCATACAACCAACCAAACAACATCCCCTGCATCACCTCAGCCTGGCTGAGCTCATACAGCCTAGCTGAGCTGATACGGCAACCAAACACACCCTAAATAGCAGTTGACTAGGGATATTCATACGAAGGGGCACATTTAAGGTCGATTAAAGGGAGGAAATTAACGGGATAGGAAAGAGAAAACAGTTAACGTCAGTCCCAAGCAATCAGACCAGAAGATTTTTTATGAAACGCCGCGCACGTGGTCAACGAGGATTGAGCACACAAGATTTTGGGTTGGCCTCAACCCACGGGCATGTAGGATGCTCATCCTTTTTTAACAATCTAGCAGGTTTCAACATTCTTAACTTTTCATCAGGCCTTGTTGGGTAGCATCATTTTTTGGACAATTTGCAAATATGTCACTCTCAACAATGGGCTTCGTCATTTTGCCATTCTGACCCACTGTCATAGACACAGATGGTCCTACGTGTCAGTGAGAGAAGAGTGATAAAATAGCGAAGAAAAAGCAATTTTTCTCATTTTTTTAGGTATCATCGAGTATTACGGGATATTGTCGGGCTTCGAGTATCACTAAGTATCGGGGTATTATTGAGTATCACAGATCGTTGAGCATCGGACATCGTGGAGTATCCTATATCGTTAAGTATTGGCGGTATCATCGAATATCGAGTATTATCGAGTATTAGACATCGTGGAGTATCGGATATCGTTGAGTATCGAATGTCGGGTCGGGTATTGTAAGCATCTAGCCTCCTAATTCGAGGATTATCAATTATGGTGTGGTTTTGGTGTTGATGACGGAAGCAATCGAGAATGGGGGCAATTCATGGTTTTCTAAGAACCCCGAAGAATTTAATGAAACTACATCAAGCACAAAGGATGAATACCCATGTTCCAACTTTGGCTCGGGCGTCGAGATGAGTCATAGATAGACATAGTGTTTTATTTTTGTTTGTCGTACTATTAAGAGAGGATTGAGGAATTTTAATCGGCTCAGATCTTTCTTCACGTAGTCGTCGCATACTCCTAACCTAGTTTTTCGTCAAGCTCTTATGAGAGGTAGTGTGGTAAGGTCAGTAGAAAGTTTGTGCTACCGGACCTCGGTGGTCCGTGTAAGGAATCAGATGCCTAAGAGAAGGGGTGAATTGAGCTTTTCAAATTTTAAACTTAATTACCAAATTATGAAATTGTGTTCAAAACCTAGAAAATGTGTGGAAGCTAAGTGCAAAGTGGTTTAGAACACAAGAGCTCTAAATAAACTAAGTTAGTTTATTAAATCAACAACCTAAGTCTAAATAGAGGTTTGCAATCCTAGGGTGACAACTAAGCAATTCATTTCTAGGAATACTAGCTGAATGCCCGTGCGTTGCTACGAAAATTATTAGAATCTATCATATGCAATGTCAACTGCCTAGTAATTTCGCTAGTTATGAAGTATTATGTTTTTTCAAGCAATTAAGTATTGTCTTCTTGTTTTAGGCAATTTTCTTGGCTTACATGGTTTTTATTATATTTTTAAAATATTGGATCAAATCGAAGTAAATACCCATTTCGAGAATGATTTCAAAATATTGCCTCTCCACTGACGGTGATTTCAAATTTTGAATAGACGAGGGAGGTAGTGGGGCTGGGTATATGTGTAGTTAATGTAAGGACGAAGGGTAGAATGGTCTAGTAAAAATAGACCACCACTCATCATCACTCACCACAAGCCACTTTTAAGTAGTAGAGATAATTGCAAGGAAGTAAATTGCTCAAAGTAAATAGACATAATAAAGCAAACCATAAATGACACAAGCACTTTTTACCGTGGTGCTCAGAGACTTGCCGGTCTCCCCTAATCCACGTTAAAGCTAGGTCTGACCAACTCGAACCTGCTCCCTCTCGAGCCAACCATCTCAATTCCACTAGTGGTCGATACTTCCTCTGTCCCGGAGGTGGCAAGTACTAACACCATGCACAAGTTCGCCCGAGCCTTTCCACAACCTCCTTTGACAAGATCATCGGTGTAACACCCCCAACCTCTCCAAGGCTCAGAATGCTACTAACACCCTAAAAACAACAAAATTTTGGCAGCATTTCCCCTAAAATCTGGACATTCACTCAGTGGACATAAGCACATATACACATACATCACAATAATAATTAACCATCCAAGCCCCCATGGGCTAATCCTTGGCTTCACCTCAACGGAGGCCCCAGCACAACGACTACTTACCTCGCTTATCTTTAGTGTTGACGGAGTCCCATATGACTTTTAGCCAAATCACTTAACAAGGACATAATAAAAACAAAACTCAACAAGTCCTTTATCTTATCCTATTGTCAAACCAAGTCAAATTATACAAGTACTTAGGTTAAACTGGATAAGTCTAACTAAGGAATAGTTTTCTAGTGTTCTAGTGCCAAAGTGAAGAATTACTCCCACCCCATGCATGTTGCCGTGAACGGTCACCTAAAAACCAAAGACAAACAAGAGTGAGTCCACGACTCAGCAAGTATATATTAAACAAGGAAGACAATAAGATAACCATTATAAACATAGCATATCATCACTGTCACTTTACTGTTTCATTGTCAGTCCCTATTAAAGATTATTGCAATACAGTATGTATCTGTTCACTGTTAGCTCATACCGGTATAGCTAGAGTGTCACTCGTCGGTGCACACTCTTGCCCATCCTGAATCAGGCGGGGACTAATTCCTCTACTCCCGTGGAGTGCCTACTCCCGTAGGACTTAGGGCTCATGGATCTGATCATATAGCTTTCTCACCGACCTGGCCCAAAACACTCCGAACTAGTTATATGATTATTCTCTGACCCGACTGATGCACATGAATGCAAATGATGCAACCACAGCTTTTACCATTATGTCGACCCATATAACAAGGTTCACTCGCAAGCAGCATTCACAAGCGGGCAATTAACTTCACATAATATCACAACCAATATCGGTTTATGTCTCTTTAATTAAATATGCGCTGGCATATCATCAATCACAAGTTCATCATGGAAGTAAGCATGCAACATGTCACACTTGAATAACATATACCTGCCTTTCTATCCGCGGGAGCTAGGATGAAGAGTAGAAGACACCAATCCCACACCTCTACCTACAGAACAATGACGAATTCAAAGAATAAAGCCCTAAGGAATAAAGAAAGTAATCTGTAACCCATCGACACCCTCTCTCTGCAACAATTACCTTCAACAGGACCTCTATGGTTCCACAAACCACTAAATAAGAAATCTGGACAGCGAGCACTAAAATAGCCATATCTCCCAAACCGCTTAACCAAAATTGCGTTCTTGCACTCGAAAGAAAGCTAAGAACACCTACAACTTCCGTTGTAGGACTTCCTACTGAATTCTAGCCAAAATAACCTAAAATAGCTTCCTATGTTACTGCACATAAATTTAAACAGCCAAACCTACAAACCTATCATCTAATTACCACCAAGTGATGACAATTAACCTCTTAAATAGGGAAATTGACAGGTTAACATCTAAACTTTGCTGCTAACAGCTGAATCAATGA
The DNA here is from genome assembly GCA_036346145.1 of Olyra latifolia. Taxonomy (NCBI): domain Eukaryota; kingdom Viridiplantae; phylum Streptophyta; class Magnoliopsida; order Poales; family Poaceae; genus Olyra; species Olyra latifolia. Next base: position 2,564,331 of record CM070523.1, on the reverse strand, counting down.
GGGAGCCGATCACAATCTCAACCCCAAATCCGCTACCCTCCGAATCTTTCTCTTCCCTATCCCATCGATCTCTTATCTCCCTCTCTCCTACTGCCTTCTCCTTCTACCTCCTCTCTTTCCTCCTACCTCTCTCCCTTCCGCGGCCCCTACTCTTTCCCTGCCCACAACAAGGCAACAACCCCGCTTTACCTTGAACGAGCAGTAGGGGGCGACGAGGTCCGGTGGCGACGGCGACAACTCCCCTAGGCAGCAGCGGCGCCCTTCGATGGCGTCGGCGGTGCTACAACGGCGAGACGGCACACGACGACGGTGGCAGGCATGCAAGGAGCAGCGGCAGCGATGGCTGGGCGACGGCAGCGCTCCTTCTATGACGGTAGCAAGGGGCAGCAGCGCTCGCGGTGTTGGGAACGGACGGCTGGGAGAAGGCAACTACGGGACGGCTACAAGGCGGTTAGGGTTGAGGTGTGGCCTCTCCCGTGCTGCCCCTTAAATAAGACTGGTTCCATATGACGCCTCCCACACCGTCTAGGTGCTGGCAAGCACCAAAAGTAATAAGACCGAGATGGATCGGTCACTCCGGATAAATCCAAACCTTGAAGCACACTCTTAAGGAGAAAATGAATATCTAGGGTTAGGGGCTACAAGAACACTCTTGTCAGCTCACTAGTCAACTCAAACCCTAGGGGACTCAGAAAATTTGCAAATAGGAGTCAGGCCTAAAAATTACACTACAGGAGGCCTTAAATAGCTGAAATTGTGAACTAGTCGTTGTGGCTAGCAGGACCGGTCCGAGCGGCCCAAACCACGCCAGTCCGGTGGCACAACTTCTTCATGGCTGGACCAAGCGGCCGGACCGGCCCGGTCCGGCGGCATACACGCTGCTTTATGTAATTGGACCATGCCCGTCAGACCACATAAGGGTCGATCTGATGGCATACACACTGCCTTATGTGGCCGGACCGTCGCTATGCGGCCGAACCACGCTGGTCCGGCGGCATATACACTCCTGAAACCTTCTAGGCCTTGGTCTGGCCCACCTAGACCATCGAGGTCCGTTGGCATAGACCGGTCCGGCGGCACACCGCCATCACAACACTCACACAGGTGATCAACTAAAAAGTTTTTAGGAGTGCGCAACTTGGTATAGATGATTCAAGGTGATCTAAACAGATGATTCAAGGTGATCCAAAGTCCAAACACCCTGATCCCCTCTTAATAGTACGACGGTCTATCCTATCAAACCGGTCTTTCAATCAGCACCGAAACTGGTAAAAGACTAGAAAAATTCTTAGCCATATACTAGTCATATCTTCACACAACGCATCCTTTTCTTGACAATGTTCCACACACGATGATGCCTTCATTTAATCAACCTTGACTATCACCAATCCTTGTTTACTCCTCCATTCCATCGACCTTAATTTGACCATCCATCCGATGATCTTCCTGTCCTATCGACTTCGATTTGATCATCAAACTTTGGTGACTTCCTTCTTATTGACATTGACTTGGCCGTCATCCCTTGATGCAGCTTAGTTGTCATTCACCTTCATGAGACCTAATTCTCTTCATATCACTTATGAAAGTTATTAATCCCAAACGCTTTATAGAAGATGGGTAACTTTGATAGGCTTTACCATTTAAGCAATATAAGTGTTTCAAAATAAAGATTATCATGCATGGAAAACACTTGTTATAATATAAGACCAATAATTAGTGCAACTTATGGGAGAACACTAGATCACAATGCACAAGATAGGAAGATGCCAAAATATATTTATATTATAATCCAATGCATATAGGTACCAATTCAAGTCATATTGATTTTAGCTATATACACATTAGTCAAAAACCACCTATGCTACTACAAAGCATCAATAAGTCAATAATTAACACAATGCTAAATAGGAGCTTAAAGCAACCTAACAACCTAATATGAAAGTGCAATTTTTAGCATCTTTCACAACACAGCAGCACACCAATTAATTTATATAAAATCATACAATGATCAAATGAAAACCTCCATAATACTAAAAAGATGCGTCTCAAAATGCTCTTACTTTTATATATAAACTTTTTCCATTCGAGCTCGGGAAGACCTCTAAAAGATCAAAATACCATGAGTTGTCCGGCCGCCAGACCCGGACCGAACCTCATTGGACGGTGGTCCGGCGGGGGGGTCCGGCCAGGCTAGACCGCCTTGGTCCGGCATGCCATATTCCACCGGACCTCTTTGGTCCAGCTACCCTCAGTCCGCCGGATCCCTTTCAAAAGAGGACTAAATTTTACTATTAGATATATATGTTTCCTCTATTTGAAATATGAGACTAAAACAAATCAACAATAAATAAGTTAGTCTCATATGGATTTTTTTCATTAATCAAACACTAAATCAAACATTCAATACATACCTTGCTTGGATGAACAGTTCTTTATATCTGAATAGAAACTAAAGCGATAGTATCAAATAAGGCACATTAGTCCCAAAAGGATTAGTTAATAAATACTTGTTATACAACAATATTTGTCATTAATTATTGTTTATCATTAATCAACAAAATCACATAAGGGCTACCTTGAACTTACAATTCAGACCAGCCAGTCGCCCGGACCATGACTCAGACTTCAGTACAAAAGGTCTCGTGGAGCTCCTATATTGTCGAACCTCCCTTATGTCGCCAGACCAAGGTGGTCCGGTTGTGGAGGCCGGTCTGGCCGCATGGGTCTGCTATGTGTGCCGGGTCCGGCCGTCTGGCCGCATGGTCCGACCTACCATGGATAGGTTGTGCCATTGGATTGGCATGGTCTAGGCCACCCGGATTGGTTCGGCTAGCCACAACGGCTAGTTTGCAGCTCCGGCTATTTAATGCCCTCCTGCAGTGTGGTTTATGGTCGAGACTCTCATTTGCAAATTTTCAGTCCTCTAGGGTTTTAGATGGTGGGTGAGCTGAGAAGTGTTCTTTAGCCCTAAACCTTAGAAATTGTAATTTCTTCCAAGAGTGTGCATCAAGGTAGATATTGATCTAAAGTGATCGATTCTTCTTGCTTTAATTACTCTTGGAGGTTGGTGACTCCTAGACGGCTAGGAGGCGGTGCCGGTGCCTTCTTCCAAGGAGGAGATTGTGGAAGGCCACCGAGGGTGTACAAAGTTCGGGGTTCACCTCATTGGAGCGGTGAAGAACCACCACGAGTGGATGGCTTGAGCAAATTGACTTGTTTGAGTCGGCGCGACATTCTCAAGGAGGGAGTGCTCCAACGAGGACTAGTGGAAGGCGCCAAACTTCCGATACCTCGGAGAAAACTTCATTAGCATTTCTTCCTTCTACTCTTTTACGTTTCCGCACTGAATTTCTGCATGTTACAGTTTTATATTGCCTTGTGGGTTTTTGTGTTAGTTTTATATGGCTAAGATTTGCCACCCTAATTCATTATCATAGACACATACGGTCCCATTTGTCAGTGTCACACGGTGTGAGACATGCGAATTGAGTGTTAAATTTTGAATTTTTTTCAAAAAAATAGATAAACAAAAATAAATTCATAAAATCACGAAAACATATAGGAAGCTAGATCTTCATTTTAGATGAAACATGAATTTTATTTTGTGTTATATAGAGTTTGTATGAAAAAGATATGAGATTGTAAAGCTAAAATAAAAAAAAAGACAAGCACATATAAATTATCTAGTCAATCCATAAAGGTGGACGTGTAGCTAAGGGCCACACGAGACGCACCACATGCAGGTGGACGTGCAACCAGACCCGCGCTATATATATTCTAGCATTTCCGTTAAATTTAATATGGCCTCGCTAGTTCTCTTTTATCTAACGAAATTGTTCAAATTAAGAGCATTCACATATGGAGCTCTATCTCTATTTTATTTATTTATCTAACGATATTGTTCAAATTAAGAGCATCACATGGAGCTCTATCTCTATTTTATCTCTCTTCTATTCTATTTTTTCACTCTTTCACACTAAAATTTCTTCATACTTTATACTACACTATACAAAATTTCTTTCCTCCACCAGATACTCTATCTCTAAAACACTATTTCTACACTATTTTGCAGCGTCCGGTACGGAAGCTCTAAGATACACAAAATTTCGTACCAAACAACTTTGAATTTATAGTTTTCTGTATTTCAAACAAGAAGTTGATTAACCCACGAGTTGAATGTCTCCACCTTTGGCGTTCGGTCCATACGTCAATGTTAAGACAGTTGAATTGAACCCAGTAGTTTTGCCGCCGCGGCAAATCGTCTAACCGCCGTCGTCTTCCCGGAAAGGTCAGTGTACCAGACGGCATCGAGCACGAGCAGCTCGGGAAGCGCCGAAGCGGCAACCAGAGCAAGACCTCGTCTAACCGCCGTCGTCTTCCCGGAAAGGTTAGTGTACCAGACGGCATCGAGCACGAGCAGCTCGGGAAGCGCCGAAGCGGCAACCAGAGCAAGACCTCGTCTAACCGCCGTCGTCTTCCCGGAAAGGTTAGTGTACCAGACGGCATCGAGCACGAGCAGCTCGGGAAGCCCCGAAGCGGCAACCAGAGCAAGACCATGCCCCCCGCCTCGGCCCCTCCTGCCCCACTCCACTCCTCCTCCTCCTCCTCGCTCATTAATGGCGGCCACTGCATGGTTGGCGCCATCCATCTCCATTAATGCCTTCACCCACCTCCCCCCTTTACTTATATCAAGCCGGGCGCTAGCTTCTTGGCTCGATCGGGCGGCTCTATCCACCACAACCCATTCCCCACCCTATCAGCTATCCCAACAGCCCGCCCTCCCTCGCCGCATTGGCGGCTGCCGGCCAGCTCCGGCCCCGGGATTCTTGAGCTGGAGGTGGGTGGAGATGTAAAGGCGGCCGCTTGCTCTAGTTGCTTCGATCCGCTTACTTATTCTTTTGCGTTGGGGCGCGCTTCTTGGATCGTGTGTTCGATCCTGATCTTCCTTTGAGTTTGACGTTTTGTGGTTGCAGGTGGTGGTGGATGACCGGTTCTTGAAATTCTTTGGGGGATTGGAGTGTTAGGTTCGTGGTTGGTGAGCGGTGTTTGAAACGATTTCGCGCGTGTCAGAGTCGTTGGGTGATGCAAGGATCGGAGCTTGGGCGGGTGGGAAAACCTCGCGCTTAAGGTGTTCGATTAATTGGGACACACCGTTTGAGCCATTTCTGGGTTGCTGAATTTTGCTACTGGTTGCAAGCGAGGGAGATGGTTGGGAGTGTACACGTGAATGGATCGGTGCACGGCGCCAGTGGCACTGAGGACCGGCTTGACGAGCTGCGCCGGCTTCTCGGCAAGTCCGAGGGCGACTTGCTGAAGATCGTCGGCATTGGCGCCGGTGCGTGGGGTAGTGTCTTCGCTGCTCTTTTGCAGGACGCCTATGGCCATTTCCGGGAGAAGGTGCAGATACGGATTTGGCGGCGTCCAGGGCGGTCGGTGGACAGGTCCACTGCAGAGCATCTGTTCGAGGTGATCAACTCGAGGGAGGACGTGCTCAGGCGGCTGATCCGCCGGTGCGCCTACTTGAAGTACGTTGAGGCGCGGCTCGGAGATCGGACGCTGTACGCCGATGAGATATTGAGGGATGGGTTCTGTCTGAACATGATCGACACACCGCTCTGCCCTTTGAAGGTGGTCACCAACCTGCAGGAAGCTGTCTGGGATGCTGACATTGTGGTGAATGGGCTGCCTTCCACTGAGACAAGGGAGATCTTCGAGGAGATCAGCAAGTACTGGAAGGAGAGGATCAGTGTTCCGGTAATCATTTCGCTTGCAAAGGGGATAGAAGCCTCGTTGGACCCAATTCCTCGAATCATCACGCCAACGCAAATGATTAGTTCTGCAAGTAAGCATCTCTGTTTTCTATATGCTTGTATCATTTGGTGTCCTCAAGGAAGAGAAATGCAATTGGTTAGAGAATGATTTTAAACTTAGGACATGATTGGCTGTTTGGATAATCAAGTGCTTGTGCTCAGCTATCTACTACTGTAATTGCTGAACAACACATTGAGTTAAAAGTTTTTGAATAGAACAATTTTTTCTTTCAAAAAAAAGAGAGTGAAAGGATCAATAACTTAATGCTCATCGTTTGCCATTTGTTTTGTAGTTCGTGCCAATAATTTCAGTACATGACATTTCGCAGTACCTTTTGAGTCTTTTGGTCAGACTATTGCCAATTTACAGTTAGAGAAGAATAAAAGATATTAATACTTCTCTGTTGCCATCACCTGCAAAATTATGACAGATAGCAGCCTAGTGACTTAGTGAGTATGACCAATATTTTACTCAATCACATCACAAAGCATGTTCCACTTGAGAATTGATTACATTAATAGCAAGTAAGCCATACTTGTAAATTTATGGCGTGACATACTTGCTAGAAAGTTGTTGTTGATCTTGACATGTACCTGCCTGGATCATAATTAAGTTTTCACTGTCTTGGTTCGGTCCTTGACTCGTGTATTTAAATTACACCAAATATAATATTTAGAAATGAATTGCAGCTGGAGTTCCAACTGACAATATACTGTATCTGGGAGGCCCAAACATAGCCTCGGAAATTTATAACAAAGAATATGCAAATGCTCGAATTTGCGGATCTAACAAATGGAGGAAACCCCTTGCAAAGTTTTTAAGGCAGCCACATTTCATTGTTTGGGATAACAGTGACCTTGTCACTCATGAGGTGATGGGTGGCCTGAAGAATGTATATGCTATTGGCGCTGGTAAGAGTCTCTCTCTCTATCTCTTCAAATATTATATATTAAATACATTAATTAACGCTAAATTTAGCTCATCCAACTGACAACAGTAGTGAAATTGGCATTCTATCCATTCATATTGTCCCTTACCACTATTAAATCAATAACAACAAACATGGTTGTGCCATTTTTGAGCAAATAACATGGTTGTACCATATGCTTATGTTTTCCTCGATATGTTTAATGCTCACCACAATCTCTTATGCCAATAGTTTCTGGGACTACATTGAAATCCGAGGGTGCACTTTCATCTCTCAAACCTGTATACCTATCCTTGGAATATTATACAACAAAACATGTAGCCGGAGAAGCCCCAGGACAATTTATATTCTTGCCTCTTTCGTTTTACTAATCCCATTTGTTGCTTGAAGTTTGACCTTTGGCCCATTTGCAATTGAGGTTTTTTACTGGAATTATACTATTGGTCTATTAACACACACATGATTGTAAATGCAAGTTTGACTTACTGCATTTAATTGAGTTCTTTTGCCATCATACACCATTGATTGCTATATGCCATGTATTCAGCATAATCATAACCCTTTTTTCTGTTTCAGGAATGGTGGCAGCTTTAACAAATGAGAGTGCAACAAGCAAATCTGTGTATTTTGCTCATTGCACGTCGGAGATGATATTCATAACTCATTTACTGACAGAACAACCAGAAAAACTTGCTGGCCCTCTACTGGCTGACACTTATGTAACTCTCCTGAAAGGTCGTAATGCATGGTACGGGCAAATGCTAGCGAAGGGAGAACTCAGTCCTGACATGGGTGATAGTATCAAGGGGAAGGGGATGATTCAGGTTGCCTGCCTCATAGCATTGTCCATTTTTTCTTTCTGAAAATGTTGTGATTGCCGAGCATATTTTTGAAGAACACCGAAATGTCGAATGCGAAACTTCCAAAAAAAGTCAAAACTTTACTAGGGTAGTTATTTTGACAACTACTGTCATTTATAATCGTTGCTTTTCCATTTTGCACTGTTGGCTTTATCTTTGTCTGCATATATTATGTGTTGACTGATTATAACCTCTTGTTGATTCATTTGACAGGGTATCTCTGCTGTTGGTGCCTTTTTTGAGCTACTCAGTCAACCCAGCTTGAGCGTGCAACACCCAGAGGAAAACAAGCAAGTTGCTCCTGCTGAACTGTGCCCTATTCTGAAGAGGCTTTATAAGATACTAATAAAAAGGTATGTGCTCTGTAAGTCTGTATTACCATTGTAGGCTCTCTACATGTCTGGACTATTTGACTGTCTAGGTCTATATACAGTGTGCTTGAGGAATGCAGTTTAACTGAGATTGCTCCTCACTTGGTCAACACATCACTGCTTGTAGTTGCTAGTGTGTAGACAATATCATATCTGCTAGTTCGAAAGTGATACATGTGAACTCAAATTTTTTTTTTTGGAACCGATTGGCAGGCGCTTTGCCATTTCATTAAAGACGAAAAGCAGTTACAGAAAAGAACAAGACAAACATAAGGGATTAGAACGGTTGGGGGGACTAGGGATGCGGTCCCCCGCAGGATTCAGGAACTCAATATAACCCCAGCTGTATATGAGTTAACTCAGGATGCATTTCTGCGGTTGCAGGAAGTTTACTGAATCAGATAAAAATTCCTGGTCCATGTCAGGCCATGCCATGCCCTTTCCTTTGGTAGAGCCTAAGAATATTTTGTTTCATTAGTAGGGTTTTTTTAGATTTTTCATGGAAAAAAATTGAACCTCTTGACCACAATGCACAGTGCCTACCAAGAGAAGATCAACCATCAGTTTTCAGTAGGGAACTTATGACTTATGAGCAAACTGATTCAAATTGCAATCATGTTTTATTTCAATTTTCTTTTCTGCAGGGAGCTCCCGGCGAGAGACATTCTCCAAGCCCTGAGAGATGAAACCATGAATGATCCTCGTGAACGGATTGAGATGGCCCAAAGCCACGCGTTTTACCGCCCATCCCTCCTTGGAAAACCATGACCTTTTCAGTCCTGTATATCCTTAGAATATAAACAAAATTGGATGAGATCCAAGCTGTCATGCTACACGTCATTCTTGATCGAGTTTGGAGGAGGCATCTCCAGGTTGCTGCTGGCATGTGGGTCTGGAATCCATGGGCCCAGTTTGTGGAGTTGTTTGTGGCATTGTGCTTCTTTGATTGTCATGTACAAGAGAGTACCATTACTGAATCAATAAAATCTTATAGGCCCCTTTTGTAAGGCCACCCATATGAAAGTATTACTCGAGGCAAATAAGCACATAAGTTCAAATATTACTTGATCGTCATGTCTTTGATTGTCATGTAGAAGTATTACATTTCAGTGTGTGTGATATGGCCTGCTGTTACGGTGCCTTGGCATTTCTGGGAGATCCTGCAACACTTGATTGAACTTAATTTTTCTCCCAATGTTTTTTATTTCACATAACACAGAAATACTACCACGCTATACTCATGGCATAGCATCTTTGAGTGCCATGTACGAATCAAATCTTGCTACAGAATACAGATAATACCAAACAAAATTCTAGTCTGACCATTTTTTTTTTCTTCTGAGACGAAATCCTAAGTCCTAACCCATTTGAAGAATACGAGCAATAAAAAAAAAGAGAGGTAGGCTCGTGTACAGGTTATTTGGCCCAAGAGCTGCGGTCTTGGGCTTTCGGCCCGGAAACTTCGCAGAATGCGCTCAGAAGAAGCACCTGATGGCCGATGAGCATTTGGATATTTTCTCCCGTGTTCAAGTCCTTCCACTCCCACCGCTCCGGCGAGGCGAAGCGCATCTGCGCAGATAACGCGATGGCAGCGACCCCTCCCCCACCCGCGGCGGCGCTGGAGCAGCTGAGCAGGACCAAGATGTTCGGCGGCCACAACCTCCGCTTCCGCCACCAGAGCACCACCCTCGGCTGCCCCATGACCTTCTCCCTCTTCCTCCCCGCGTCCCCGGCGTCCAACCTCCCCGTGCGTGCTCTCCGCTTCTCTTGGGTCGTTCCCATTCTCGGAATCTGATGGGGGTTGTCGTGCTACCATGTGGCTGTGCAGGTGCTGTACTGGCTCTCCGGCCTCACCTGCAATGACGAGAACTTCATCATCAAGTCCGGCGCCCAGCGCGCCGCCGCCGCCCACGGCGTCGCCCTCATCGCCCCCGACACCTCCCCACGTACGTTAAACCACTCTAAAGTCGCTCGCTATTTCTAGGGTTTATGTCTGTCCGCCACATCCAATTTGGAGTGGAATACTACGGTGCTGTGGGAAGTGTGGTCGGAGCACATTAAGGTTTAGTTTTTTTGGAGGAATTTTGGTGGGTTGCACACTTGCGCTTTGGGAATCGGAAGATGATCTCCCGTGGGAGAGATCTCAGGGTGTGTGCATTTGTCTGTACCTCTCACGGGCTTACGGCAAATGTTTGCATCACATTAGTCTCTCGGTGTTGACAAATTTCTCTGAGATGAGTCAGGGAAGCTGTGACAAACAAGGATAAATTGTGAGTGGTGTGAACTTTGCATGTTATAATTCATCTGAATATGGCCACCTGTACCTCATTTTGCGTCAGGCCAGAGCTAGTTTTACCTCTTTCATATGTTTGACGGGTAACTGGTTCCTACCCAAAAATGCTAGGACAAGAATGAGACTCGTTCAAAGTTTTTGTGAGTAACCTTTTGAACTCACTTGATAAGTGAATTTTATCGGATTGTTGACGAATGACATTGAAGGACTATGTTCTGTGTGGACATATGAATGTACTGTATGGTGTATGCACTACAGAGTTTCTGTGATAATTGGGTACCAATGCTTCAAGTGCACATTTCTGGTGATACTTTGTGTATTATTTATTTGTTGATTAGGCTTATGTTTGTGTTTTCTGATCACTGGTTCTAAAGTGCAAAACTTAAAGGCGGCATGCATTCATATATGGCCTTAAAACTGATGAAATATTGGTAAATCATACAATGAGTTTGTATGCCTGTAAGTAGTTTTGGTCTATTTGCTGTGGGGTTTGACATGCTGAAGCTCATGAACTTTAGCCTAGACACACAATATGACTTTTGGCTAAATAATCATGGGTTACTTATTATTTGTGGTTTGAGTTAATGCAATGCTATACTCAACATGACTTTATCGCTAATATAGGTCAAGTTCTATGCCATATAATATAGTAGCTTTTGATATTCTCTTCTACGATGATCGGTAGACCACTAGATCCCTACTTCTATTTACATGAAAAAGATTTTCCATCGGCTATTCCAAAAGTCAATAAATTTAGCCTTCATGTAGCTTGCAACTAATATAATAGGTTCAACAAGCATCTGGCATCAATAGCCTTTGCCCAATGATATCGTTCGCCCTTGTTAGATCCTTATTTGTCAGGATTTGTATTTCTAAAAACCGATGTTCATCGAAACGATGCTGCTGGTATAGGGAGTTTAACAAGAGTAAGCATTAAAATGTTGACATCTCACTGACGTGTAATCACATCCACTCTAGCTTTTTTGTCTGGGTTGTTATTAGCTTGGGGATTGCTAGCAATATAAGCCAAAGCAATATCTTCACTTTGTCTAGGGAAATTTATCAAATGTACCTTTGTTTTTCTTGTTTCAGACCTAGGCCAGCAAAAGGAAATGTCTCTTCAGCCTACACATGGTGTAGAGTTGAGCCTGAATAAATTTAGTATTTTTCTTGCTTGATTATCATATTCCTGACATCCTGTTTATCACCATAGTATTTGTTTCCTTGTACTAGGAAGTAGGAACAAACATGTGAAATCTCCAATTCAGTCTCACTTCTGATTTTCTTTTTCACCTTTTTCTCATTGAGAACTATCTTTATGTGGCTCCCTTTAGCACTTTTGTTGGTTTTATTTGTTGTTTAAGTCCAGTTCTTTTTCTCATCACTCTTTCCTTATGTTTCTTGCAGGTGGGCTAAATATAGAAGGAGAGGCGGACAGTTGGGATTTTGGTGTTGGTAAGGATTATAAATTAGATAATCTTGTTCTACCATTTGCATTTTATACCATATACCAACTCGGTGACTTTTTATTGAGTCTAGAACTTATCGTATGATCTCCCTCTGCCACAAATAACTGGAATCTTAATTTATTCACTCATAACTGTCAAATATTTCCTGGAAAGCTTTTCAATGGTTGTACAGTATAGCACAACCTTTCCTGCAAACTCCACCTAGCTATTATTGTGTTTGTTATAGACAAAAATACTAGTAATATTTGTGCTAATTGTTATTTAAAATAATAAAATGTACACACATTAATGGTATGTTCAACAACTTTATTTTACAGAGCGTCTTGTGCATTTTTTTATAGCCTTTCTGTCCAAAGGGTGAACCGGAAATTCTAGGATGAAAGTACGCCTTCTACAACTATGCTAGAAAAGAAATTATAGCTATGAAATGTCTGCCTGTCTTGTTTTAAGAATAGATGGCCTTGAACCCAAGCAGGGTGGCCGCTCAGATGACCAACGGCAACATCACAAGGGCTCTCGCTTATATAGAGATTGAGGCCCTGACAACCCATGCTAACAAATCCATAACAATCTGGATCTAATGTTGGAGATAAGGAAATAAGGAAATATCTTAACTAATAACAACTTGCTAAATAACCTAAAGATAAATTGGAGGCTACTGCTGCCATGCGCCTAATATCGGGTGTGTTTGGTTTGCGACCTTGAAGACCTTACCAATTTTTGGTCATGCCTTCATAATTTGGTGACCATTTGGTTTATTACCAAATTTTTGCTCGCCCTCAAGAAATTTTGGCGCGCCCTCAATTAAGCGTGTAAAATGAGTGCTGGGCGTAGGCGCCGAAATCCCGCACCTGCAGTTGACGAGCCAACACCGCGTCACGGTCAACACTTGCGGGCCCATTGTCAGCATCACGGATCGCAGTTAGTAGACGCAACTAGGTAGGTAGTACTAGTAGTGAGTTTGTGCTCTTTTTCTTCAAATGATTTTGATTTTTGATTTTCATATCTATTTCATGCAAGCTCCAAGCACAAAAAAATTCATAATTTATCTAAAATCCAAGTCTGCATCTCTTTTAATTTTTTTTTGAATTTTTTAAATCTGATGTTAGAAATTATATTGGAAGCTTTTAATCCAAACAATACCCACATAATTTGGCAAACAATGTAATGGAAATTGATGGTAGAATTTATTTGATTTTTGAAAAATCGATTATAGAATTTATTAGAATTGGCTTCAAACCAAACACAAGCCTTGGGCCCTTGGCAAATTTTGGTCATTTTTCTTGGTTTCAATCCAAACACCACATTTTTGCCAATGAATTGGTCATGACCAATCCATTGATAAGGTTACCTGAGGCTTCAAACCAAACACACCCATCATGCCCCCTATTGGGCCTTGACCCACTATCAATAGTTATTAGGTTAGTTTTCGTGCCAGACAGACTTGTTTGAACTACGGTTACCAAGTAGACAAACTGGGTTTCAGGATTCATGCACTCTGAATTATTTGGATTTCAAAATAAGATTACTTTACCAAGACCAAATCTATCATGTGCATATCGTGTATTCATGTTATTTTAGTTCATGGAAGATCTTTACACTCTTGATAAATCATAAATCCCTCCTCTTCCCAGCCCTCCCACATTGTTCTCCTTACTGTATCTGGCATGCCCCTCTACCACATGCCTATCCTGGATTTACCTTGCATAATTCCTCCCATAAGGCCAAAAGACCCAAAACCACTAGTGGCTTAGCACTAATCCTGTCATCTTTCATCTCCCTGATTTACGTGTTTTTGTGCTGCTTCACCAAATCAGCGAGAGCTTATAGGTGAGTAGTATGCTATGGTGACCTGTTGCATTGCAAGGACTAGTCATTTCCATTTCCATATTGATTGCGCACAGCTCATCCGGAAAGCAACTTGTTTGTCATAGAGAAGATGCATTTTGTATCAACCTCCAATGGCCCCATTAGCAATATTTTATACTCCTAACCATACAAAACACGATACATATATATATCTCGTGGATTAGATCCCTTCCCCCTTCCATCAATTAGTATGATCTGACAACACCTGTTAATTCAAACACCACCTACTATTTACGGATTTCCCTATGTGAATTTGACACTTTGACAAAAAAGAAATATTATATCATTACGTGGGCATTTTTTTTCTTGAAGACAGCCTATGTGTGATCATGATTTTGTGATGATGCAAGGACTGAATACATGTTACTGTTTAGTCATAATATTATTTCTACTATTGAATTTGGAATTCGTAAGTTCATCTATGCTTTTCCCATACAGAAAACTTCACACAAACTAAGCAACTTGAATATAGAAGCACCACTTGAAGTATGTATTGTAGCATGTTGAATAGACTTTCATGTTTGCGTCTGTGATTAAATGTGCATAACATTTCTATTTTCACTGTTTGTGTGTAGGTGCTGGGTTTTATCTGAATGCCACAAACGAAAAGTGGAAAAATTGGTGCATGTATGATTATGTTGTGAAGGAGCTGCCAAAACTTTTAAGTGAGAACTTTGAACAGCTTAACACTTCACGAGCATCAATTTTTGGGCATTCAATGGGAGGGCACGGTGCACTGACAATCTTCTTAAAGAACACTGACAAATACAAGGTACTATTTAATGCCATTTGCTAAAGCGTTAATTTGGGAAGTTCTTTTTGTGAACCTTTTTCAAATTAAGAAGGCTTGCTTCTAAGTGTGTGATCCACTGCTCTAAAGTTGTATATTTTGTAGGAACCATTGTAGTTGTTGACAACATCAAAATCTCACTAGGAACTGTGAATTTATCTTCCTTTTTCAGTCGGTGTCAGCATTTGCTCCAGTTGTGAACCCAATAAACTGCCCCTGGGGTCAGAAAGCATTCTCAAACTATTTGGGTACAACTAAGTCAGAGTGGGAGGTAACCACTCTCTCTCTCTCTCTCATTGTGTGTGTGTGTGTTCAAATGCAGGCCATTTTAGACTTTTCTTGGTATCTGATGCGAGACTATGACAATGATTCTTTAACATAATATATCAGTAAAAAAGGAAAAAAAGTATATATTGTTAATGTATTTTTCAAGACAAATATACTAATACTATCTTTATGTAGCAAATTTATATACCTCAATATATACATTAATGATCAAAGTTTTAAGTACTTGTCTGCACGTATCCTATGGCAAACTACATTTGTAGACGGAGGGAGTGTTAATACTGCCTGCTTACTGCAGGAATACGATGCGACCTGCTTGATTAAAAATTGCAACAGGGTTTCAACTCCTATCCTAATTGATCAGGTATGATGTAACCATGGATTGAATATTGCCATACCTGCTTTTATGCTATTACTATTCCACCATGTTTTCATTCTATATTGTTGGGAAATTGAAGAAAGTGTTGGCTGTTTAGTTCTTGCAATTCATGATTTAAGTGTGGTGATATAGGCACATATAAACTATTCGCCCATTGTCATGTAAGTATTTTTAGGGGGGCAATTCACAATAGTTGTAACTATTCCTTGAAAGTACTAGCCACAAGGACCTTTAGTCAGCTATTTTTGACAGCATGATATGACGAGTCATCTTAGATAATAGACTAGTGATGGATCAATTATAATAGGGGGGCCCTAGAACAATTTTAAATGGATTGGTATCTGGAAGATTGAAATCCATTTTACCTGTTATATCTGCAGTGCATGATGGTTACAGCCATTTTGATAGTCGTCTGCGTTGTGGATATGATTAGTTCCTTAAGTGCTAAGCCTCAGCTGGTTAGCTTGTTTAGCATAGCTAGGAGTCTATTGCATCTTCAGTAAGCAGAGTCTATCAAGTTCATTTACAGTATCACTGTAAGAGAGCGTCCTTTTTCATCTGGTCGGTAAAAGATTATACTATTGATTGTGAAATGCGCCGCATTACGTCTTCTTCAACACAACTGCCTGTAGGGATTGATTAATAGAAGATGATAGGCTTTGATTAAACAAGGTGGAAATACATGGTCGTAAAGAGTAGGTGTTGGCTTGCTCCACATGACTGTTTCTGATAGATTTCAGAGCTTATCACTATGAAACATCACCACACAGTGTGCTGCTATTTGCAAAATTGTCTCATTTGTCTTAGCTCTTAAGGCTGCTGCATCTGACGTTCTTAATTTGCTGTCGTATTAGAAATAAAGGTGAAAAAATAAAGCCCTTTCTGTAAAACCGTTTATTTGCTACATTGTGTTTGTGAATTTGAATATAGGGAGAGGATGACAGGTTCCTGGCTGAGCAGCTGCTACCTCACAACTTTGAGGAGGCGTGCAAGGCTGTGGGAGCTCCCCTGATCCTCCGCATGCAACCTGGATACGACCATTCCTACTACTTCATTGCCACATTCATCGATGATCACATTGCGCACCATGCTCAGTTTCTCAAGAGTGCCTGACTGCCAAGTCACCTGTCGCGAAGCAATCAAATCAAGAGCGGTGTTGTTTTAACACATCTGCTTTCGATCTGTATTATCTGTCTATGCTGACATCTTTGCTGTCCTTTGTATGTTAGCCTGAGGTGAACTAATGTATCCATATGCAAATAAGATGAAAGATTTGGTTTTGCAGGCTGTTCAAGTGGGCTGGAGTTTGATATTGCTTTTCAATTGTGCCTTCGCTGTCCATCACTCTGTGGAATTAAATTATCGGCCCTGATGCAACAGGTTCTGGAGCTAGAATGATTTGTGTATAAGCGCCATCGACTCGTCTATACTGGATGGGAGCAAATCATACGATGATAGATTCACAGCGCAGACAAAGATCGGTTTTGTCAGCAAAAGCCAGTTTAAATTATATTAACGTCGTCCCTCGTCGGTATGTTGTCATGTTGCCCCCTTGGTGTTGTCCTTGCTCTCTTTTGCAATTTGCAGCTGTCGCAAGTTGCAGCATGCGTTTGTTTCCTTCTGCTGTACCCTGCGTCGATTGTCTGCTCTCGCCAAGCTCCAGCTTCTCGGCCGCAGCAGGCCCAAAGACGACCATGCCAACCGGGTCGGTTTCAGCTGCCGTTTCACAGAAATCTAATTGAAGCTGAAAGCCTAGTGCCTAAGATAGCCCGGTACAAAACCCAGACACAATCTTTCTTAGATACGTCAATTTTGTCTAGTGATGCTGTGGAGCTTAGCTTCACACTGACACATGCTTCCAGATGTGGTCAGTCAAGCCTCACTGCTGACTGCTGCAACTCAGCCTTCACTGGCACTCGGATCAGCGTGGATGGACAGCTTGGAATGAATCCCCTCTGCTGTCCTGGGCCTGGAGCGCAATTTGGCGCCGCGACCACGGCGATCACTCACTCACAGAGTCACAGTACTTGAGCAAGATATCTCGAGCCAGGTACGGCCAGATCGCGCCCAACGATCCCCGGGACCGACCTAGCCGAGCTACTCTCCTCTGCACTCGCCATCCATGCCTCTGGACCTGGACCCCGGTCCGGTCCTTCTATGGACCGGGAGCCCCACATACATACAATGGACACCGCTTCATCTGTCGTAAAGCAGAGATGTTGTCACGATATCACCCATGGATATAGAGCTCAAGTAATAGTTCTCATATATCAACCATGGATATAGCTCAAGTAATAGCTCTCATATATCAACCATGGATATAGCTCAAGTAATAGCTCTCACATAGCCATCCAACGATGATTCCAGCTGCGGCACCTCCGTCTTACGGTAGAGGATGCCCTTCCGCGTACCATGCACATAAGAGGCTTTTCATCGAGGAAACCCGTGCCATATATGCGATGCATTGACGTAGAGTAGGCATCAGTGAGATCACGCAGGATCCCTTCAGGGGGAACAGTGTCAAGGACATCTTTAATTTCTTTCCCTCTCAACGGATCAGCTCCGGGGATCGCATCACAGTCGGGAGGATTTTTCTTTCGATACGTCAAGCTCACACGATGCTCTTTTCCGTGCCTTTTTTTCTCCTCCCGTGCAGTAGCTGTGAATGCATCGCAGCTGACTGACTAGCTGCCTCGCTCCGGCCGTCGATCTCCACCGTCGCTTTCCGGTCGAGATCGCGTTGAGATCCGGGACGTGATCGTCTCGCGTCTGGGCCACGAGCTGCTACGAAGAATGAGTGAATGACCACAGCTGCCGGCCGGCGTGACCGTGTGTGGATCGACGGCGTCCGGGCAAAATGCTAGTTCCAACGCAATCGGTACTGGAGGTCAAGGCCTTCAGTACCGGTTGAGGAAACCATGTGTGGGATTCGAATCTGTCATCTCGTGACTCCCACCTCAGCCTTCTAACCAACCCACCCACTCACGTGTTCTGATATTAATAGAATATGCATTCCTTTTGACATGTTCTGAAATGAGGCTCCAGTACGGGTTCGTGTTACGAACTAGTACTGAAGGGGCTCCAGTACGGGTTTGTGACACGAACCGGTACTGGATAGCCCCTTTCCAGTACTGGTTCGTAAAATAAACCCGTACTGATGAGTCCCATGCCAACTGGTTTGCTAGAGGGCTCTCCAGTACCAGTTCGTGTTACAAACCGGTACTAGAGGGAGCCACGAACTGGTACTGTAGCTAAAAATTACGAACCGGTACTGCTGCTCACTCTAGTACCGGTTTAAATCTATCTGGTACTGTTCCGTCGGTATTTTTGTGCGTTTCTGTAGTAGTCCTAGGGAAATAAGTAAGGTTTGCTTCACAAGTTAATAAGGGAGTTCAAAAAAAAAAGTTAATAAGGGAAGAACATTATTCATGGTCCCGTGTATGGAACGTACAAAATTTCGCCGGAAACAATTCAATTCTCGTAGGAATTGAAAAAAAATTTAATGTGTTCCGTATATATGGGGCTGGTGATGTGATCTCTCTCTTACGTGCTACATTTATGTAGGCAGGCACGTATGTTCCTATTTACACTCATTCTGAATAAAAGGAAAAAATATACATATTCCAATGTATGTTAATAGCGTACCATCAATAATCTAGAGATGTGATTTATCATCCATATATAGTTATTATAGTCAGACCGGTCATCGAACATGACCGGCTAGTTTGTCAGCCCCGGTTTAGAAGGGAAGCTAGATAGCAAGGGCTCCCGTTATTTTACGAACATGTTTTGTTTGATTCGTTAGGAGTTCATCGATTTAGTATAAAAATCACCTGGATTAGTTTTTTTTTTTCTTATTTGATTGCATGGACGGTCTTTGTCTCTTTGTAGCAAATTGGGCTGCTGAAGTGTCTGGTTCCCGTTCTCTCTAGTTCAAACATCAGTCCTTTTGGTTTCAAGAACTATGGTATCATCAGCTGAAATTGAAAGATTCCGGCAGGCATCCATGAACCATGATATCAGAGATCAGAAGATATGCTTCACAAAAAGAGGGTAAATAAGATCTCTGCAGCAAAACAGCTCACGCGAATCGTTGGGTGCTCAAGGCTCCTAATTATCCGAGGCATGATGTGAACCAAATCACATCTCAAAAGAGAATGCCCACAATCAAACCCTACAAAACTGTTGCTAATCTTTCCAACCCATCCATCCATCCATTCCAAATCCCAGAGAGAGAGAGAGAGAGTGCGTGTAGATGATGCTGAGGATCTCTTAGGCAGGTTGGTGGCAGCCCCTGCTGTTCCTGTGTGACAGGGGCTGGCGGCAAGACAAGGGAGCAGGATTAGAGGTGGAATGTAGTGAGATGGAGAGACATGACTGAAGAGATCGGGACTGCCCTACCCTGCCTATTCATCCAGCTTTCTTCCTCCTTTTCACCACCACCCCCTCCCTAGCTAGCTCCTCTTGGCTCTTGTTTTGCCCCTACCTAGCTCTTGCACTTGTTTGCCGTCAGCGCTAACATGGGGAGGTTTTCAGTCTCAAATGCCATCATGGCTTTGTCTCATGGCATCCTGGTGATGGTGATAAGAGTGGTGATTTGGCACTGGGGCCACTTGTCAAGAACCAGTCCATAGCGAGGTTCATTGGGAGGACATTAATATATAGGGATTTGATTCTTGATGCATTATATGTTCTTGTGTTGTGCCTCACATCATGCATGTCTTATTGTCGGAGCGATTTTCATTATGTTTACTTTTGTGATAAATGGTTTTTAGTTTTGATTCTAGGCAAATGGCAACATGAATTAAAATATGGTCTACTAGAGCGTATTTACATCTTAGGTCCCGTTTGGCATACCTCCAGCTCTACCAAAATTGGTAGAGTTGGTGGAGCACCTTATTCCTAACTTCAAAATTTTATGGAGCTAGAGCTGTGGGTACATTGAGGATGTTTACGTGAGTCATCTTATTTATATTTTAAACAAAAAATATAAACTTAAATCATTTTATTTTAACCTACAAACTCCATATCTGACGTGGAACTGGGAGTTGGAGCTGTGTCAAATAGAGCCTAATAAGGAACCTTTTCGATAGTATCTAGATAATTAACTTGATTGTTGCACATGACATTTCAAGGGCACATACAATGGTGCATGCTAAGGCGAAGGAGAGCATTTTGATTTACAATTTAGCGATATTCAAATAGTTTTACATATAACCATGCATAATCTTTCAAGAAATCATTGGTGCGCTGACAAGCTCACGCATTTGCATGTTTATGTAATGGAGTTCATGACCCACAAAGAGCGCATGTCATAGCTTTGTTCATATTATTAGTGTCTGATCCCATAAGGCCATAGCATGCGCTACATGATTCAAGTAAGGACAGCACAAGAGCGAGGTGAAAACTTTAGTAACAGTAGTATAGTGCATGCTCCTTTTGGTGTGAGTAGTACTGCAGCACAAGTGTGCAACAGCCATTTGGACAGGACTAAGATGGAGTACATTATTGTCTGGGGTCAAAATCCTTCCGGCATTTGCAACCTCTTTCCACCCCTTCAGATGCTCCCCTCCCACCCTCACAATTGCCCCTGTCACCCTTTTACCCAACTTGCTCTTGGCCCCTACTTCTCTTAACTTGTGTGGTCTTGACTTTACTTGCATAGATAGGGCTGGATGCGGTACTAGAGCTCCATCACAGTACACGGCCTGATTCGAACGGTTGTCTAAAATGTTGGGTTTCGAAAGTTTTAAAAAGGCTTCACGAAATCAGTATATGCGGTAATTCGACCGTGCCTAATAGGGTTAGAAACTTCGAATTAAGCAAGTGGGAAAAGGTAAATTGTGTGTGTTGCCAATATATTTTTATTAAATTTTTTAATTGGTTCAAAAGGAATATTTACTTATAACATTTTTCTTAAAAAAATAGAAAAAGTCTACTTCACCTCAGAACTATTGCACTAGGTGCACTTAACTCCTTGGTCTGTGAATCCAGATATTCTACCTCTTCTAAGTATTCAAACTAGTGCATTGAAACCCCTTAAGTGGTTTCGATAGGTAGTATATCCTCAAGTCATAAGAGGCATGCATGCTTGGGGTCCATGCTGAAGGGAGATAAGTGTAGGCAGCTGCATCGCCTCGAGTGGAGCCGTGGGAGGGGGCGATGCCTGTGACCTAGAGCAAAGGCGGAACCACCAGGAGGGGGGTTGGGTGGGAGAGGAGGATGCAGAGCCATCCAGGGAGAGGAGGTGGTGCCGTCGGGTGGAGGAGGCAAACGGGTTGTCAGGGGGGAGGATAAGATGACATTGTAGTGTGAACAAACGACAATGTTGTCCTGTGGAGGAGGCTGCCATGAGGAAGAGGGGGGAGAGAAGAAGAAATAGGGGCTAACATGTGGGCACATAATTAAAAATTGACTAAAGAAAAAAAAATGAATGCCACATGTGCAGTCCATGTGGCAAAACAAGCCGTGTGGATATCACACGTGGTAATACCATTTAAGAAAACCGCCTAGAGGGTCATATGCACTTGTTCAAAATACTTTATGGAGTAGAATATCTGGTTTATCAGGTCAGAGGTTAAGTGAGTGCAATAGTTTAGAGGGTGAAGTAGAATTTTTTATTTTTTAAAAAAAGTTTAGAGCTTCGTCTCGTCTTTGGGTTAGTTTTTTTTTTTTAAAAAAAGTATGATATGTTTTTATAAATAGAAAGAAGTAAAGTGTAAACAGATACTTGATAAAAATATTCCATCACTGAACACTAGCTAAGTGATCAATAATTTGCATACCTATGAACCTACACCAAATTGCATGCCATGACATGCATGGCTCAGATATTTCACTGCTACCTGGATCTTGTGATTGCCTTTTTTTTCAGTAGTTCTTAATTATATATGTTCATCATTTTCGGCTTTTTTATCTTCTGCTGGTTTAACTTATACATACTAGCTCACAATTTGCTGAAAAAAATTCTTGTAGTCGTATTTATTTAAACGGAAACATAAGTTAATGTTCGTGCATTGGATTTTGTTTTGCTACTGCGCTGCATCGTGATCCAAGATTTGGATTCTTTTCTATGTATGACTCACCTTATTTTCTAATTGATAAAGGTTGTTTTGCATGTCATGTTGCACCACAACGATATATAAGGGTGGCATTCTCTAAAATAAATCAGATTACGCTTACATCACACGACTGTGGACATGATTAAAGAGAGCAGCTTGAAAATGACACTAAGCAACCTGGAATAAAATAACAGTACCTGTCATTCTAAAGCACATCATTTTATACATGTCCGTACAAACAAGGCAAACATACTTCAAGATCGGACATGATACCAACGTATATCCAATTAATATATACGACTTAAAAAATGAATACATAAAGAATTTAAATAAAAATATCTAACTATGAGAGGCTTCATATATTAATCAGGCAGCCCGCAAATTTCAATTGTTTTTTTCCTTCCAAAACGGATTTTCCCCTACATACATGTGGCTCCATATATATTTGCGGTCATACGATGTGCTCCAAAATTTATACTTAGCCCTACTCACCGCTCCCATGGTCTTTTTGCAAAAATATCACTAAAACTTTTAAAAAAACAATCGGGTTCTTCCTCTTCCTCTCCTCTCTATCTCCTCTATCCCGCCGAGTGGTCTGCCGCCTGCTAGTAGCTATATATATATATATATATATATATATAGGAAAGCTATTCAAGGCTCCATGGAGCCTAGGCTCCATGATTGAATACCCTATGTTATGCTTTGAGATTCGTGTTGTTTGACGTGTATATCTTTACATACCTACTAAATAAAATATTTGAGATGCCAAACACTGAAAAAATTAAATTCATCTTCAGTTTGAACTAGTTTGAACTATATTTATCTTAAATTTAAAAGTAGTTTAAACTGAAGTTAAATTTTAATTTTTTTCGGAGTTTGACATCTTAAATATTTTTTTTAGTGGGTATATAAATATACAAATACCAAACATCACAAATCTCGAAGCGTATCTAGTGGTAATGGATCATGGAGCCTAGGCTCCATAGAGCCTTATATGTAATTTTCCTATATATATATATATATATGCATGAGGGATGAAAACATGATAATGCATGTACTGTTTGGGTACATCTGTGCTACCAATAATTCATCTCCAAGCTTCCTAGAAAGAATCATCTTAATTAGCTATATGTGCGCTAGCTCCTAACAGTAGCAATTAGGAAGTGAAAACATGATTACAGCGAATAACTTTTGTGCTAAAAACGATCAGCTAGAATAAGTCGAAAACGACAGCAAAGGAACACGTATCATCCAAAGGGAACTGAGACGATAGGTGCATGCGCCCTGAAAGATGTACACTAGGACAATTTTATAATTGCTCTTTGGTGGATATATTCAATGGAGGTGGTATTTAAGCATTTGTTATCGCATGGACAGGCGACACGTCATGGTGCATTATCCAACATGTTAATTAGTTTCGAGACAGCATCATCAAACACAAGGATAATACAAAATCTAATCGATCGACGTTGACCTTTCTGTACTGAGCATATATAGATCGCAGAAATGATGAAATGGAAACCTTTTGTTTCATTCAGCAGGTCACAGACATATATGTACTCTGTCAACTAGCTATATCAATTTAATTATGTAGACATGGCATCTTAATCTGATCTTTGTCGCCTGATCTACCGTTTGAGTGGAATGGGGGGGACACCAAGAATCGCTCCCTACCAATGGAGAATAATACTTTCTTTTCTCAGACATCGATTATACCATGCATGCATACAAGCGTGCAACTGATCAAGATGAATTAATCAGAATAAACTATGGAGAGTGATCATGTAGCAACAGTAGTAGCACAGAAGCTAGCTAGAAGTGTTGGATAGAATCGATGCATGCTGCATACATCGAAATCGAATCAACGAAATTGATCGTACAATGCATCAGTAGATGAAAGGGACTAATCGAGCTGTATCAGAGACAAGATCCAGTGAAGGTGCTGGGAATTGAATGATGTCTTGGACTCTTGGCATGGATTTCAACCAAGAAACAACACGTTTTTCACAGTATTCAAATATCTATAGTACTAATAATTAACGTTTCTTTACTGAGCAGAAGATATGGAACAAGATTGTGTGGTACGGTACACAGCTAGCCTCTAGAACATTAGCTGCACCTATTAGAGAAGCTATGTATATAGAGTGTCCGGGGCGTTCACACCAACATATTTGAAGATTAATTTGACTCCTTTTCACGGATATATATATATATAACAATGTTTGGAGGCATGACACTATACCAACAAATTAACAGCGCTTCAAGGCCCCAGACAAGTATATTCATAAAGATTCTTAAGCAAACCATCAGCAATTCAGCATGTATGCATGCCGGGAGCACATGCCGAGGCAAAGCTAGAATTTTTCCTCCAAAAACATAAAAATAATGGCTCCACAGTGGGGCTCTCCCTGCTCGGCCTTTAGGTGACATGATGCGGGGCTAAAAACGGTCAGAATTTGGTTCTAATATATCCGGCAACCGGCCGGCATGTACCAAACCAACCAAATCTCTCACAAAAAATGGTGGCAATATTGCAGCATATTGCAATGGGAAACCGGCCGCGCGAGTGTACTTTTAACTGTACACGAAAAGATTGACCTATTCATCAGAAATCTCTCACTGGAGTAGAAGTGTATGATGTTGCAAGCTTGCACCTGGTTGGCTAGCAATTGATCTATCTATATTCTAGTGCTGTTTCTTGACCTCTGATGTTGCACTCTTTTTGTTGGATGTTGGTGTAGTGCTTTTGATTTATCAGTTGCTAAGTGGATCTAACTAGCTTTTTAATTAATTAGCTTCTAGTAATGCAGACAAACTAACAAAACCTACATGTATTATATGATTACTAAGATATGGTGTTTGTTGTCAAAGATTGATTAGTTCATACTTAATCAGAAAAGGTTGAGATTACATGGAGGCTAGCTAGTAATGTGATCTTGTTAGGCTCGCAACTTGACATAAACTTATGGCTACATAGTTAGGTTTAACAGGCCACTTTAGTTAACTAGACATAGATATCGATCAAGTGTTCATTTAGTGAGACCCAGTGAGGTGTGACAACATGTAAGAGATCTCCTACATTATTGTTAGTAGCATATATATATTGATGTCAATTGTTAAAGCTAAAAATCTCTAGAAGCTTAAAAAGCTGGGCTTTTTGGTACTTGTTTGATCGGCGCGATCGAGTTGAACATTACATGAGAAATGCGGCCTTATGCATGCATGAAAGCAACGGTTGGCGGCTCTTGATTATAGCTTTCGCAAAGTTGGCAGAATGGACGGTGCAAACATCGTCATCGAACCAGACTAATCGCCCTAGCGTGTCTTATTAGCTACTCTAGTTAGTCTCACTTATTTCGTCCAAACTGGTTATATGCACATGTCAATTAGCTAGCTAGTTTTTTTTGTACCATGAACACAGAGATGGCTTTAACTTCCTCTAAATATATAATTAAGAGAAAAATACAATGTAACCTGTTAAAATTATAGTGAAATCTCCCTTAGCTCCTGTAAGTCGAAAATTACTTTTTTCGTCTCCTTAAAAGTTGTTTCCGTTTGCACCTCAACCCCAACTTTGTTAGATTTTCTGTCAAGTTTTGTTTAGGCCGCTGACATGCATGGTACTCTTGGGTTCGTAGTATTTATTAAATTCTATAGATTTTGAAAAAAAAAACTTCAATCGTTATATTTAAGAAATAGGTTATCATAAATGAGAGCTAATGAATAGGCCCACAATTTCGTAGAAAAGAATCACGACCCCATAGGAAAAAAAAAATCAAGGGTCCATGTCAATGTTACGTAAGCTGTGTCTAAGGCGGCTCAAGGGCTCGCTACAAATTTGGTTTCCTACATAATATGTCTTAATTAATCAGGGTCTATGCCAGCCTTTTATAAGCCCTTTAAAACAGGTCTTAGTCGATCCTTAATGAGTCTTCGAGGCAAACGAATACAACTTCAAGAAGTGCATAGACTAATTTTCAACTTTATGGTTCTAAGCAAGAATGCCTTGCTCGTTATGTCACCTAATAGGTAAGCCAATAGGACCACATTAACGACCACATTAGCGCTTAACGGAAAATCTAGGGGAGCTAGGACTAGAATGCAAACAGAAACAACTTTTAAGAGACGAGAAAGTAATTTTTTAACTTTTAAGGATCAAATGAGATTTCGTTACAACTTCAAGAGGTTATATTGTACTCTGCTCTATAATTAAGTTGGGTTCTCTATGGAGCTAATGGAGAATGGAGATAGATTCAGATAACACCTCATTATAATTTAGAGGAGCGACGGACACATGACTAGAATTTAGCAGCTGATCATAGCGGCCGGGACAAAGCTAGCATGTCATTTTTCTTTTTGAGAGAGAGCTAATATGTCATGTTGTGCATGGCCTTCTCTCACACGGGTATCAGGCCAGGAGGGTATAGTGGTGGTCCATTGGACGGAGCCAGTGCTCTAGCTAGACTCCCCACGTTTCTTCTGGATCTACCACTAATATAGATCGTTTAGGTGATATGACAACTTGGTATAGGTAACAACTATATATAACATTGGAAAAGCTTATGGAGTCACAACGATCTCTGAATTTCTCGATTATCGTTACACATTAATGACTAATAAATGTTCTAGATGATTGTAATTTTCCTTTTAGAAAATAATATATTTTGACATGGACTTCAGTTTAAAGTCATTAGGATCTCCTGTAGATAACTCATACAGGGAGTATAGATAACTATATTCTCTATGGACAGCTTCTTTATACTCACAACTTATCTTGATTCTCATGTTATAGTCCACTTCGTACAAATTTACAAACGGCTTAATTCTCTAGGTGCATCTTCCTAATCCACATCATCTTTTATCTTACATGACTGAACTTATAGATGACTTGTAGATAGCTGGGATGAAACATTGTACATTCTCTAAACCAAAATCGGTGTAATTATGCTCAATATTTAACGTGGAGTGGACTTACTTATACGTATATAATGCACCGTACGTACTTTAATTACACTTTCATCTTCGTTCCATGTAAAATAGTTAGGTATTGGCCTAGAGAGGCGCTACATATTTGGATTCAATAAAAATCACGTGCTGCTATACAACCCATGCTAGGTAGACTTCCAATCTACTCCTATATAGCTTGGTCTAACTATTCATTACCATGCATGTACATGCAACTCGACGTGACGTTACTGACATATGCCACCATGTACCAATCAGGCTACGCGTTACACGGGACAATTAATATAATGTGTATTACGTAAGAAAGGTTAAAGCACAGTGTACCACTTTCCATGCATGCGATGGTTGAATGATCGTGCGATGATCTACGGACACGGTAGAGGTGTGGATTCCGGAACGTAAGGTTAAGAAGAGAGGAGAGAGGAATGAAAGCATGAGCATTAATTTTTTGACTAATGGTTGGATTTCAGGATAGTTTCTCTGTCTAATGACAAAGGATACGTTTTTATTCTATATATATCTTGTCAATTAAGCTAAACTTTCGTATAGCTGTGCATTCGATCGACGTAGAGAAAATTGCCGTTGGATAAGCTAGCTTCGACACAATTCACAAATTAATAATAGGAATAGAGAGTAATTAACTTCTAGTGCTTGGATAAGCTTTGGGAGTTCATTGGGTCCAGATCGAGAATCGAGATCAATCATCAACTGCTGCCACGCGATCGATCGCACTATGCATACTATAGCTATTAATTAGCAAGGTGAATTAGTTGCCCTCACGATCATGCACGCACGATTATTCAAAGGCATCGATCGTCACTAAAGCAAGAGCTAGGCACATGAATTGTCAAACGAGTTAACTTGCGCACCGTGTGTGTTTGCATGTGTCTTGTCAACAAATCGAAGCCAAACTAAGTACGTACTAGGTACTACGTGAAAACTTGATATAATTTAGTTACTTTGATATATTAATTACTTTAATACGTTTGCTTAGCCTTATAAGCTTGATGCGTGCATGGTGTACTTGAAAGACTAATTAATTGATGTGTTCCTATTACGTACGTGTGCACGATTCAACGTTCAAAGTTGCTGACCCGGCCGGTTAATTAATTGGCCATGCACATATAGCCATTGTTGCATGCGTTGGAGCATTAAAGACTCTGTGATGCATGGCCCTGCAAATATACGCAGACACTTTGACTGAACATATGTATGCATAGCTACTGACACCTTTTTTGATGCATGTGTACGTAACCTAGCCATTATATATACAATATTACTTTGCAATTGATACATCATACATGCTTGCACACAACTACTACCAGCTAGCTAGTACGCATCACTAGTATTTGTAAGGCATATGGTTGCATGCCTTTTTGTTGGTTGATTTTAGCAGTAGTACTAGTGTGTAAGCATCAACTTCTACACACACAGGAGTTTTTTTTAATTAATCTGCTCCATCACAATAATTAAGGGAGTAGTAGTCTACGTATCCCTAGCCCATTGCTAAATTGTAGGATGTGGCTCTTTTGGTGACAAGAGTTTTCTAAATGTGGACCCACCACATAGATTGCATGGGCCCACATAGATATGGATCACATGCTGAGATCGATGTGGTCGAACAAGCTTATGAGGGAGTAAGACTTTTCTAGCCTGCCTCCAGATCGAACTCGGTGAATTAATCATATGTACAAACAGTAATTAAACTTGGTGGAAGATTGCTGTAATCCATAATCAAACCCTACTAGCAAACTAGTGCAAGGCACAATGATAAAGTAGTTTTGACAAATGCACAGTTCCCCAGTTGATATCTCCTCATGTATATGCTCCATATGATTAGTTTCACCCATTAAACCACATTTTCTTCTCAACACATTGGTCTAGAACTATATAATAGTGGTAGTATATTTTAGATCCAATCATTTGTTTAGAGAGGATATCCCTCACAAGAATATACTATCCTTGTAGTAAAAATTACTTTAGTAGTATAAAAATTAAAACAAATCTAAGTCCTTAGATCGAGAGATATGGATGGTTTATATTCATTTTAGTGTATCATAAAAATTATCTCTTTTTTATTACAGTGTGTCAAACACAAGACCCCATAGCTACATGAAATTGAACTCCAACATTACCTAGCTAGCCTTCTTCATTAAAGAAATAGGATATGATGCACGCCAAATTAAATTAGGAACAACATGTGCTAATTAATCAATTAACTAGGGGCCGGGTGCTATTTGAAATAGACCTAATCAGGGATTGAATGCTGGTTTAACAGCGAGATCACAGCTTGCCGACCCTACCATTGATTCTCTTTCACACATATACAATGGGCCGCTAATTGTTATTGCACACAATTTGTCGAGCAAGTAGGTTTTAATTGTTTGCATATCTCGCTAATTGACCTCCGTCACATTAAAACGTGTACACAAGGATTCACACTAGACATTTATATCGTCATCTGGCTGGTAATAAGCATGAGTCTGTGTCTTGTGCAAAAGAAAGATTAGTTGATTCGACCCTAGCTAGCTACTACCACTACTACAGAACACTCTTTTTATGCCGCCTCATCACTACTGGTTTACTCAGAAACGACAGTGATAACTTATCACTGCCGGTTGGTGTCAAGAACCGGTAGTGATAATTAATCTGAAAAGAACCGGCAGTAAAATATCATACAACCCGACAGTGGCAATGGAGGGAGTATCACGTTTTTAAAATTTTATTACTTTTTCATACGAAGTTGGATGAAGACAAAATTTATATAAAATTTGTAGCTCTCGACGAGATCTACAACTTTTCCATTTAAAGTCATTTTGATGCCCAAATAATCATTAAAAGATTTGGACAACAAGGATCAAAAGGAAAAATATCCCATTGGTCTCACTAATAATTGATAGGTAAGATGATAAGAAGGCTTTGCGTGTGCTGAGAGGTCGCGGGTTCGAATCCATGTGACCATGTAGATGTAGATAGTAATACTTAAGTATAAGAAATTTTTTTTGGCTTTCTAAAGCCAAAAAGGGACAAATAGTGATACTATCACTGCCGGTTACGAACCGGCGATGATAATAGAGGGAGTATCACTGCTGCTTATTGAACTGGCAGTAAAACTAGTTCTGAACGGGTAGTGACATGGTTGTCTGTGGTAGTGTGCGTGTATAAATTGGTCTAATCTCTCTCTACAGTGATTTCCATTCGGCATTCGCAGTTGATGTGAAAAGTTAGCATCATAGTGTTCAAAGATGCCGGCAATGGCGGATCAAAGCGAAAGAGTGAACAGTTAGCTGTCTACCTAAACGCTGGACAATTATCAGGTGGTTTGGCTGCTGGACAAAGTAAAAGCAGCAGGTTAAGCCTTAGACCCAGCTTTTAGGGTTGGCTCTGATGGCATCTAGCTTTTGACTACTGCACTACACCACAGATTATTAGACTATCTCTAAGGATTTCCCTTTGTGGATGGGATTCCCTTCGTGGCCCTAACAAATTTCCTTCACCGTTCTTTTTCGAAAGACATTCTTTTTTTCATTCTCTTAAGAAAAGGGATATCTCCTTTCTCTGTATCATTCCCTTCGAAGAAATGTTGTTGGAGATGGTGCGAAATGAAGGAAACGAATATGGGAAAAGGAATGAGGAAGACCAGGAAATGAAAGAAAAATGGTGAGAGATAGTCTTACATTGGCAGTTTACAATGCCATGACGTATTCATTATGATTCTGCAGCTGAGAGCAAGTCTTAAAATTCGGATATCTATATCTCCTTCTCTAAACAACTGTTCATTCCCAATATTTCCATCCTCTCTAGCACTAGAGTCTGTATCCTCAAAAAGATATATAGACAGGAGAGAGAATATTTAAATATAGAGAGTCGGAGAAAGAATCTATAAATTTAGGGATTGATATAGAAACTTTGCCGGATTAATATAAAGACGGAGAGTCTCTAAATATATAAAATATTCTCTTTTAGAAACCCTGTTACAGATGCTCTGATCTCTCATCCAATCATTTGGATCTTAGTACAGGCATCCTCAGTCCCCTCCCATTATTTGGACATGCATGCATGTACATATGTATACACACAAGAGACAGTAAGGACAATAGAGATATCCACTTACTGTGAGTTGTAGTCCCTGTCGGAGTTTCATCGTAGACCGACTCACCCGGTGGTTATTTTCATCCGGTGAATGCTCCGTCGCTCTCTGGCTCACATGGATGTCTTTCGCACTACTGTTCTAGCTATGATATATAAGTAGTCAAAAGGAGTTAGAACAATAAGACCATGGCCATTCATAGCTTACCTGACATGATCGACAAGTGATCGATGTATTTACACGATTAATGGAAAATAGAAAGCCAGCAGCTAGTGCATGATATACATGACTCTTTATTAGAGTTGTAAACAATTATTTATACAGCTTATTGGCTAGAAATTTCTAGCTATAAGAGTATCTCTAAAAGAAGTCTTGTATGGACGTTATCTCTAACTTTAGGAATTCTCTTTTAAAAGTAACTCCAATGAATGTTGCTATCTAAAAATGATCTCAAAGAAGTTTAAGTACCTGGAAAGAGTAGCTAATTTTGGCAAACCATGCCATTATCGGGTTCCAAAACCTGGTTCGAGTGGAAATTTGCAGAAAACGTGTCACATATTTTTAAGAAGTAATTGATTTTACTAATGGTTGTTGTCATAAATATTTTAGAGCCCTAAACTTTTAAGGAGTAACTATGTTGCCATGTAGAGCATGTGTTTTAGCAACTCCTTTTGGAAACGCTCTAAGATATTTTCTGTTCATGTTAATTTAAAATTAGAGGCTTTATATATATGGTATCATAGACAATTAAGAGCACGTTCGTAGTAGCTGAACTGAATGAATAAACTGATTGAACTGTATGTTAAACTAAACTTTGAGAAATTATTAAATGTGCTTCTTGAAGTTAATCTGCTTTGTTTACGTTATTTTTAAGAGCTTTTAGCTAGAGGTGACTTCATGATTAAAAGCAAGATTAAAAAAAATCAAAACATCCAGCTTTTCAATTTAAATACGCTTAACCTTTAAACCTGAGGCAAGCTACTTGGAACATGCTCTAAAATTGGACACCATGTGCACCAACAGTTCGTGTGTTGCTATAGCCATGAAAAAACAGTACGAATTCCTGTTGGTGCTGAAAAGTTGGAGAACATGTACTCCCTCCGTCCTAAAAGAATGTCATTCTGCGATTCAAAATTTATCCCTAAAAGAATATTATTTTAGGGCAATAATTGCTAGATTCCCCTCTCACCCCTATAAAGTATCTATAGATTTCCCTCTCACCACTATAAAGTACCTATATATTCTCCTCCTAACACTATAAAGTACTCTAGATTCATACCTATATATACTCTCCTTAATCTATTCAAAATTTTCCAGAACGACATTCTTTTAGGGACGGAGTAGTACAGGTGGTTGGTTTCAGCCGATTCCTTTTGTCCCAAAGTACGTAGTAAGATAGAAGAACCGGCCTGTGTTTTGTTGGTAGGAGGTATGGGCGAAAGATTTATCGGTGGAATACTCTTCCGCATCCCATTTATGTTATATGTGTGTAACTCAGTGTTTTGAAACTTTTGTCGTGAATATTTTTTAAAAATATTTAGATCGGATGCAGCATAAACTATATGTATAGATTTAGCTTAAAAAGTACTTTTAAATATTATAATCTTATTTGTTTTATAAAATAAATTGCAATAGTAATTACTAAAGTGGTTAGGTTGTATTTTTAGGGACTATGTGCATGTCCATAATACCATGTATTTATTTATGATTAGGGGGAGTATGTGCTCAGCAAAATCTAACTAGCGGTGCATATATGATGATCAAACATTTTGTGCAACAAGGATGATGGCCTATTCAGCATCATCAGAGCATCTCTAGCAGAGTTTATAAAATAGAATCTTCTCTATATTTTGAGTCTCTCGTTCTCCAACAGAGGCTCTATCTCAGCATATAAATTTAGAGTTTTTTCTCACGGCCTTTAAATTTAGAGGCTCTCTGTATCAACCTCTATAGTTTTTCTGAATAGAGACTCTGCTGAAGAGGATGAAAATATAGAGAGCGAATAGTGATTTAGAAGGATATATAGATGTCCGATTTCAGAGTTTCGGCTGGAGATGCCTGGGTAGGTCTAGGATGCAAATGGCGAAGAGGCTTATCAACGCCTCGTATGAGAATGAGATGGCCGTGGCATACGTACAAGGGCATGCTCCTGTTGGAAAAGCACATGATGGCAGAGGTAGGCAGAGATGTATGTGGCAGGGCCCCACAGGTCATGCCATCCTCAGGAGCCGACACGTCATCAGGAGGCCCCACGGGCCGAAAGCCCATGGGATCGGAGAAATGTCAAGCGGGCCACGTGGGATGGGCCCCACGAGCCCACCTCCGCGCGCTCCCCAGGCCGGGACCGCACCGGCGGTCGCTCCCCGGCCACGTCCGCCGCCGAGTCCGGTGCATGCATGCACCACCACCATCTCCTCTCCCCTCTTGCCTTTCCCAAAAAGGCACCCTCTCTGTCTAGACCGAGTGTGTGTGACACTAGTGTGCTGCTCGTACATCAGCTGATCAGCTTGCTCTCAGTGCGCACACTGAAACAGAAAAGAGAGGTCACCTCTGCAAAGGCTTATATAATTGATACACGATAACTTTTGCACATCACAATACTCTTCGATTATCTATAGGTCCCGTTGCTCAACAACTCAATCTACATTTTCTGAAGTTTCGTATGTAAAGACCTTTCTGTACTACCATAGCCATAAGCGTACTACTTATTTTTAATTTCAAGAACTGCCTTGACGTTTCACAGCAGTTCTTTAAGGCCGTAGTAATAATATATAGGGTTAATTGCTTCATGATAGCTTGCATGTGTAAAAGGATCCAAGTAGCCAAGATGGGTGAATTGGCCTAAAATAAATTTTAAAAATTTTTACGGTTTGCTTTTAAATTTAATTGCAAGATTTAATTTTTCTATAGGCAGATGCAGGAACTAAACAAGACACATATAAAAAATAAAAAAGTAAATGCAAGAAGTAAAGAAGACAAGCCGCAAGAGATTTTTTCCTGAGGTTCATAAAAGGTTTTTTCTTTTCCTACTCCTCGTTGGAGCACTCTTCACGAAGAGGAGTATCGCTCTGATTTCACTCGGAATAGCCCTTCACCGCTTCGGTAGGTGGACCCCGACCTTCATAACCACTTGGAGTGTCTCACAAGCTTCTCCTTGAGAGATCACCTAGTATAAACTCAAAAGGCAAGAAACTTAAGAACAAGCTCAAGATGATTTGATCTTATCGGGTCGGGCCTTCCATGGAAGCACATAAGGAGACATAGCACTCAAGCTCTCATGAACTCACTCTAAGATCAAAACCCGGTGGCTCTCACTTAAATGGACTCTAGGGTAGCATAGAGAGTGAATCAACACAAAACAAAGCAATAACCTAAGTCCTTAAATAGGCCACACCAAAAAATTAGCCGTTAGAACCCAGAAACAGAAATCCCATTGAGCTGTCGTACCATACGGCATACTGAGGCGGTCGGAAAGGTGCCTAGAGGGGGGTGAATAGGCGTTTTTAAATTTTATACAGAGTTAAAAGGTGCGGAAGTTTTAAACAGTCAGACACTCCGAAGATTGGTTTGGATACTCTGATTAGGTTTGGAGTATCCGACCCAGAAGTCCAAACTATTCGAACTGCGCAGTTAGGGTTTGCTCAAAACCTTACAAACCTTCAGATCTAGGGATGCCACTTGCACACAAGTTAAATGAGTAGTAGACCTAGCTATAAAATTAGATCCACAAGAAATCTCAAAGCATAAGTCCACAAGTTTGACAAATTACAAGAGTGCAGGTAAATAAACCAAGATGTAGAGTATAGGGACAAGATTTGTTTCCCAAAGTTCGGATTCTTGAGGGAATCCTACTCTTCGTTGAGGTAGGCTCGGTCACACTTGAGCCTGGGTCTCTTTCAACAATTTTCCTCACCAAAGGTCTCCTAACCCTTTGGTTTCACTCCTTGTTCCTTCCCTTGCGGAGGCGGAACCTGTCTTCACAAATTTTCCATGACCACCACACCAAGCTTTGGTGGCTCGAGGAAGACTCTTAACCGTTTAGGAGTCCTCAACCTCCAAGAGTAATAAATCCGGTGAAATATAGAAGTAGAAGACGAATCGAGTGCTCCAAGATGAAATCCGCAAAGCATGACACTCAATTTTACCTCTTAACCCAACCAAGGATGGAAATCTTGAAGATTTATGGTGGGGAGAGGTTTTGGAGAGCTAGAGCTTGAGGAGGAGTAAATGCTCTCTATTAAATGTATTCCCGTGTTAGGTGAAGTGGGGAGAGGGGTAATAAATATCCTTGGCTCAAATCTAGCCATTGTGTGTCTGCAGACATCAGACACTCCGAAGTTTAAGTCCCGAACTGTGTAGGCTGGAAATCACGACTGAATAATACAGGTTCAGATACTCCGAGGAGTTTCCGAGGACATTCCGGATAATTCTGAATAAAAGACAGAGACTCAGCTTTCTTGAAAAATCAGAGACTTCGGAGACATTCCGACCTGAGTTCAGATAGTCCGAGGTTTCCGAGGACATTCTGGATAATTCTGAATAAAAGAGAGACAACTTTCTTGAAAAATCAAAGACTCCGGGGACATTCCGACCTGAGTTCGGATACTCCGAGGTGTTTCCAAGAACATTCCGGATAATACTGAATAAAAGACAGAGACTCAACTTTTGGGAAAAGTCGGAAACTCCGGGGACATTCCGACCTGAAATTTTGCTGTCTCTTAAGAACTTTTATATAAGTGGAAATTGAGACTTCCAACTTTATAGAAACTCATTTTGGAGCACTTGAGTAGTATAATATCTATATTTCGTCGCATCCCTCTTAATAGTACGGATTTATCCTTAGACTCAAAAGTCAAAATAATATAAATGATGCTAGGAAAAATCATGTAACTTCATCTTCTTGATTTGAGGGGTCCACATCAATTATTGTCCATTTACTATATCCATTTTCTTTATTCCCTGTCCACAATCTCATTCCAAACATTAGTTTCATTATCGAGTTGTCATTAATCACCCAAACCAAATAGGGGCCTAGATGCATTTTCACATACGTCGTACCATATGACATAAGGGGTTATTGTATGGTACGACCCTTGCCGTTTCATACGGTGCCCCTCAGAGAGACAAACCAGACGACAGCCCCGTCTAGTACCGCCGTACCATAGAGGCGCTGGAACCCTAAACACCCTTACTAGAAAAGATACGATGACAGCTCCGTCTAGTACGCCGTACCATACGGTGCACCTTCACTGGATCAAACTCTTTCTGAAAAAAACAGATGACGTGCCATCTAGTGCCCTGTACCATACGGCGCACACAACAGCACCCAAAACGCTTCTGGAAATAACCAGACGGCACGCCGTCTAGTACCCCGTACCATTCAGCGTGCACAGTAGCACCCGAAACACTTCTGAAAATAACCAAACGACATGCTGTTTAGTACCCTGAACCATACGGCGTGCACAGTAGCACCCAAAACGCTTCTGAAAATAACCAAACGGCACGTCGTCTGGTACCCTATACCATACGGCACGCACAGCAGCACCCGAAACACTTCTGAAAATAACCAGATGGTATGCTGTCTGGTACACCATACCATACGACGCGCACAACATCTGCACAAAACCTATTGAAAGAGATGCTATGGGGTGCCCTCTGATACCCCCGTACCATACGACACCACTAAGCCTGTATCGACAACTCTAACCAAAGACTCTAAACACTTCTAAACTACTCTAAAGCCAAAAACCAAAGTGTATCTATGGAAAACAAACTCCGGCAATTTCCAAAATCATCCCAAAGACCCAAAACCCTCTTAAATCAAAAGAGCATTAAAACCACCTATATCTAGATGAACTCATCTCAACTCCCAAGTTCATACTAAAACATTCTTAATTTTGAACAACTTTATCACAAAGACATCATGGCTCCATCACAATGTCATCTTCACCATAAACTCCATTACAATGTCATCATCACCAAAATCAAGATAATCTCTCCACAAACCACCAAAGGGGCTTTAAGCCATACAATCTCCCCCTTTTTGGTGCATGATGACAACATTTCAAGGATACTTAGAAAAATGATTAGATTTGCAATGGATAGACAATAAAAATATTTGATCCAACAAATAAATAATTATAAGCAAATGATCAAAAACAGTTCTAGACCTAAAAGACAAAAGTATGAATAAATGAAGCTCCCCCTAAAGAACCACAAACAATTCACAATCATTCACAATGAAAGTAAGTAGTGCACAATTTTAAATGTATCGTAAAAGCAAGAAAAACAAGAATATACCATAATTTAGCTCTAAATCTAAGCTCTCCTCTCATGAACCTAAGCTCTCCTATCCTCTCCCCCTTTGGTATCAAGCACCAAAGAGGAGACCTACTGCTCGTCTCGAAGATCTTCAGAGTCATCGAACTCCGAGCAAGGAGCGCACTCATCAGATGAGTCCACTGAAAGAGGTGTTGGGCTTTTGGGAGGCTGCCTCTTCTTGAACGTGGACTTGAAGAAGTTGGAGAGGCTCTTCTTTGGAGGAGTTGGATTTGCATGAAAAGAGCTTGAAGAGAGATCCTGCCAATTTGAGACATCCACATTTTCACCTTGAGCGGACTGGAAGAGTGCATCACTCAAAGTGTTGACTGTTTTAGTGAGCTCATCAATAGATTGCTACTGATTTAAGTACCTTTCTTGCTACTCTTCTTGTGCCATGAGAGACTCTTGCAAATTGTCTTGCCTCTTTAGCACATCTTGATTCCACTGCTGCTGAGCATAGGATAAGAGACCAAACTCCTTGTACACCTATAGGATTGGGATTGTATCAACCTCATGATTTCATAGTGATCTCTCAATTGCTATTTATCTCATTCAGACTGCTTTGAATGTTGTTCTCTTTAGTGTACACATGTCCAAATTGAGTGTTTAAGTGTTGTCGTGCTCCTTCATTCCACTTTTGATATTCACTGTACCTTGCAATTTGCTCGTTTAGAAAGGAATTGAAAGCATTGAAATGAACTTGCTCCTGTTGATGGAATTCATCCCATCCAGTGAAAGAGAAGGATGATAGAGGAGCTTGAGATGATTCTCCCGCCACATGATCATGAGCACCTGGAGGGAAAGGTGGGTCTCCTCCTAAGAGATAGGTAGGCACATTGTACTCAATAATTAGATATGCTTGTCCTTGAGAGAAATCTTGAAATTGATCTTGATCACTTGGAGGTGGAGGAGGTGGTGCTTGTGCACTTGAGGAACTCCCTGTTATAACCCTCTTGTCTAGCTTAGAGAAAAAGGCATCTTGCAAGCAGTTAGCTTATTTTTGAACAATGCAGTGTAGATGTCTTCATAAAAAATCTCCATGTACTTGATGATTCTTCCAATGTACGGTGCAAAAGATAGGGTCCTCTTATCCAAATCCTTTCCAATGATCTCCATTTCACCAATTAAGTAATCCACCACAGTGATCTCCCTTTTGGTTAGGAGGAGATACAAGAGCCAAGCAAGGAGGGGTATCACCCTCTCTCTATATCGACTACTAGAAAACAGATTGTGACGAAGAAAGTTGCTTAGAATAGCTGCCTCTTCATCCAAGAATTTTGATATTGTGAGATCAAACTTTGGGTGATTGATGTCTTTGTAGAGATGAGATGTGAGCTGAAAATCTAGCATCGCACCACTCTCACTCCGTCTGGAGGTAGGAAACACCTTATTGTGAATCTTTTTCTCCCTAATATCTCAGTCCCAGAGCTTTAGCCATCTTCTGACAGGTTATTTGGTACCTTCTCTTGTTCAGGGAGAAGACAATAAACTTTCTATGCTGCTCAATCCATAAGGTGGCGTAGAATTCCATGGTGACTGAAACATTCCAATATAGCCCATAGGTGCCCAAGAGGTTCATCAAACCGGGAGTCACACCAAAACACTCCTGAAAGTGCCTATTTCTCATAGACTGATACAATCGATCCCAATTAATGCATTTATATTCTTTTATGAGATCATCTTTAGTGATGTACTACACATATATCCCCTTTTAAACAGAGTCTCAGAACATGTTGTCATTGTGATCAGAATTTTCGTCAAACCAAGTGTTAGTTGGAACCATCCTTGCTTCTCTGAGTTTCTTGCCTGTCAATCTGAAGGAGTCAATATTTTCTGTAGATGGCATCTCGTAGTGGAAATCCATGTCCTAAAAATTTGGAACTGCCTCAAGACTCTCTGGTTTAGAAACCTCTTCTGTCTCATAATTCTCATCAAGCTCATCTGACTCTGACTCACTATCAGAGTTTTGTTGAGGTGGCTGAGCATTCTTGCTTCTTTTTAGGACATTAGGGGTTTGATGATCCATTAGGGATCATTATACTTGAACCCTTCCTTGCCTCGTACAGCCCTAGACACAGGTGGAGGTAGAGAATTGGTCCTTTTTCTGCCCCTGCCTACTAATTTATTTATTGTGCCAACAATCTTCTTTGCACCTATCAAATTGAACTTTGTCACAGTAGTCCACAAATACACACCCTACCTCACATGGACCATGAAGCAAAACTTCCCCTGACGCTGAGGAACCTCCTCAGATCACACACTAGAGACGAGCTCTAAGACCATCTAAGCACCTAGAAAAGATACAAGAGCAAAGTTTTGATTAACACCGAGATGGCAAAATTCTAGAGTTAGGTTCGATGATCAAAGAATTTTTTTAGAGATTTGTATATTGTCATAAGAGAGTGACTTAGAGAGGGTTCTCTTGAGCTTATCTTAACATCTTATATCAACATCTTATCTTTGACTAGGAGATGCATGTATTGTATAAAGGTGTGAACGCATTGACTAGAAGATGAAAAAGTTAAGATAAGTAGATAAGATAAGAAGATAAGCTAAAAACAAGGACCCTTTACCCAACCGTAGAAGAAAGCTCGCAAGCTCAGGGCCAAGCAGACATGTTGCACCCTAAAACTCACTTAGGGTTAGGATTTGCACCAAGAAGATTGAAATTCGGCCTAGATGGAGCTTTTCAGGAAAAAAAATCAAGTGGGAAATTAGATGAGGAGGATGAGAGGAGTTGATTTTGGGTGGTGGCTATGGTGGGAGTAGACAGAGGTGGTTGCGGCGACGGGGATGGGCGGCATCTATAGGAGTAGGAAAGAGAGGAAACAGAGAAGAAGAAGAAGAAGATGGAAGGAAGAAAGATATGAAAAAGGTATATGGAGGAACGGATGGTTGAGATCTAGTTTTTGAAAAGGTGGGTTGAGATCAGATCATTGAAAGGGATAAAAGTCCAACCAGAGACCCTCGGGCTGGGAAAGAGCTCACCACGTATGATACGTGTGAAACTAACCACGGCGAACAGAGGGGGGGTGAACGAGAGCCTCGAATTTTTTACGGCCGTTCTTTTTCGAATTCACCGGCACCCCAAAATGTGAACAACTTGACAACTATGTGTACCCCTAGCATGAATGAGAGTCATGGAATATGTGGGGATTTTTCACACACAATCCTGGTTGTCAAGTGTCCAAAAGAGAAGAATCAATTCAAACCTTACTTTAAGAAAGGAGATCAAGCCAAATAACCAAAGTGACTTTCAGAAAAGCAAAAAGCAGATTTGTTCTCACTTGGAGGAGATGGATGGTGGCTTTCTGGTGCTCATCAAATTTTGGGAATTTTTCTCCTATTTCTCAATGGGTCGTGCACAACTTTACCAAAAATCATCTCAAAACTCCATGTAGATAAATCATGAAAATTCAAACATCACAAGCTGCTTTCTGGAAAGCAAAAACAGAAACCCCAGAGTTTGTTTCCACTTGGAGCAGAGGGATGGTGGGTTTCTGGTGCTTCTCAATGTTTGGAAATTTTTCTTCCGATTAATCAATAAGTCATGAAGCATTCCACCAGAAATCTCCTCAAAAATCCTTTTACAGAAAATATGAAAAATCAAAAACCACAAGCTGTCAAGAACATCGAGCAGAAAGTTTGGGGCTCGGTTTTCACCTCACTGATCCCAAACGGTGCAAGAACAGGACTCCAAATTTTTATAGTGAATAGATATATGAGTCACGCACCTTATCCAACAAGAATCACTCAAAAAGGAGTTTTCTAGATTTTTATAAAAATCAAACACTGCCTGCTGCGCGAAGAACAAGACAGAAACTTCAAGAACAGACTTGAGCCATCAAAGCATATAGAATAGAAAAGGAGGCACGGGAGTTTTTCAGGGATGGCTCAAGATCGAAACAAGAACACACACAAATCCCACAAGATCATTTCACTCTACAGTATTTAAATGCTGAATTTAAATGCTGAAAGTAAGTGCAAGAACGATATAAAAACGCTGATCTATTAGCTCATGAACAGAACTACAGATCAGGGACCCGGGAGACGCAGCTCCCCACACTCACACAGGAGACGCAGCTCCTCAACTCACACCTATGTTGGCTGGCTACAAATGGCTCAAGGGACACCCTCCAAGTGAAGCCTTGGGGTCCTATTTATAGCCCAAGCCACACATTTGTGAAAAACACTGCGGGCGCGGAAACCCGAAAACACACTCCGGTCTCTCTCGCACGAATCCTGAAGCATTGCCAACCACCTCCAGCGCTCCGATGCTCCCAAGACTTCGACGAGGTCGTGCACGAGCGGCGTCCGGTGCGGGCGCCAAAAACCTCCACCGCAGACTCGCGACCGGTCCTCCAGACCACCGCCACCCACCTGGCGGTTCTTTCATGGCGCCAACCGCATTGAGACCATCACTGCGTACACGAGAACAACACGAACACAAGGAAACAAACCGATCTCCGATCGGGTTACGATTCATCGAGCAGTGAAAACGATGCGAGCACGACAGAAATCGACCGACGGACGTTGTCCGTGATCTAGGAGCGATTCGACCGGGAACCAGAGGTTCCGTGGACCGTTAAGCATAACGTCTAAGTACAAGCTCCAACTGCGGGGTTCAAAACGCAAGAATCAAATTTGTAACATGCCAAATCAAAAGTGGATTTGAATTTTGAATTTAAACGAAAACCACCACATGCTCATCACTCATGACTTCACAATACGGGCTGTGCAGTACCATACGGGGTGCATCGTATGCTATAGGATGTGTCGTACCATATAGGGTATGCATCCCAACCACACAGAAGTCCTAAGAAGCTAGAATTTTCATCTTCCAAGGTTTAGAGATGAAAATCCAAATAAAGTCCACACATTTAACTTGGTTGAAGTGAATTTACACAAGTATCATAACTTAAATATAGGACACATATGCCTATATAGAGGTTTGAAATCAGTTTTCAAATCCTTTGAAGACCAAATTTGGATGGATACATCCTTTTGAAAATGTATGGACCTTCAAGTGTCACTTAGAGGTGAACAAATGAAAATTTGTCACTCTCATGTGACATAGGTCCAATAGGCATGATGAGCAATTTTTTTATGAAACATAAGCTTGTTTGTTGATCAAAACTTAGAGAGAGTCACAAAGGGTTGTAAATTGAATTATATGACTTTCAATTATGAAAAATAGTTTTGTCAACATTTAAATACAAATTTTTAAAAAATTTTAAATATATGACAATTATGCATTCAAAAGATCCTTTTGACAATAGATGAGTTTAAGATCTTGGGAAAATACATGGATAGATTTGAAAATTGTTGTCCAAAAACTCTCTCTTTTGTCACCTATAGTGATGCCCAAGATACATTATATTATACTAAACTCCCCTTACAAATGATACTTATCAAAATACCAAAAGATCCATGGAGACTTAACTTAAGAACCAAATGATATCGAGAGATATTACAAGACATAGCACAAAGAATTCACAACTTGAGCCAACTCATGCAAAATTAGAACCATCCAGTATGTTGAATTCATTCTTTAATTTGTAAAACCGTGCCTCATCAGGTGGCTTAATGAAAATATCAGCTAATTGGTCCTCCGAACCAATATACTCAAGTACAATATCACCCTTAGCCACACGATCGCAAAGAAAGTGGTGATGAATGTCAATATGCTTGATACACGAGTGTTGGACCGGATTAGTGGTAATTTTCACCGCACTCTCATTATTATAAAGTAGTGGCACTTTTTCAAATTTTAGCCCAAAGTTTAAAAAGTAAATGTTTCATATAAATTAATTGAGCACAACAACTCCTCGCCGCTATGTATTCCTCTTCCGTGGTTGATAGCACTACAGAGTTTTGCTTCTTTGAAACCTAAGAAACAAGTGATCTCCCTAAAATTTGGCAACCGCCCGAAGTGTTCTTTCGGTCAATTTTACAATCGGCGTAATCGAAATCCAAATACTCGGTCAACACAAAATCCGTACCATTTAGATACCACAAACCAACGCTAGGAGAGTGTTTTAGATATGTCAAAAAAAAATTCATTGCAACCAAAAGAGATTCTCTAAGGAAAGCTTGAAAACAAGCACATATGCACACACTAAACATTATATCGGGACTAGAAGTAGTGAGATAAAGTAATGATCTGATCGTAGAGTGATACAAGGTGTGATCAATTGATTTACCTCCTGCATCCAAATTAAGGTGTCCATTGAATG
The DNA here is from genome assembly GCA_036346145.1 of Olyra latifolia. Classification (NCBI taxonomy): domain Eukaryota; kingdom Viridiplantae; phylum Streptophyta; class Magnoliopsida; order Poales; family Poaceae; genus Olyra; species Olyra latifolia. The sequence goes on along the minus strand of CM070523.1, from coordinate 2,520,603 downwards.
CTATGGGAGTCTTATGGGTTTGGCATCTTTCATGTTGAATTTCTTAAGGACTTTCACATATTTTTTGTTGTGAGATGAAGGCCTCCCATCTCAATTGTTTAACCTGAAATCTATGGAACAAAGAAAGTTTCCCAATCATTGACATCTCGAATTCTTTGGCCATCATTTTCCCAAAGTACTTGCAACGACTTATGTTAGTACAACCAAATATTATATCATCCACGTATATTTGACATAAGAAAAAGTCTTTCTCAATGGTTTTAGTGAAGAGTGTTGGATCAACGCGCCCGGTTTTGAACCCCTTTTTAAGAAAAAAAAGATTGTAAGATGCTCATACCATGCTCTAAGAGCTTGTTTGAGATCATATAGCGTCTTAGAAAGCTTATAACATGATTTGGTTTGTGTGGATCCTCAAAATCGGGTAGTTGTTTTACAAACACCAACTCATCAATATCCATTGAGAAAAGCATTTTTGACATTCATTTAAAAAAGAACTATGTGAAGGTATAAAGCAAAAGCAATGAGAAACTAAATAGCCTCAAACCATTCTATGTTTATCTTGCTTGTTGCGGAAGACCCATTTGATGCCTATCACATTGTGATCTTTGAGTCTTTCCACCAATTCCCAACTATCCTTTCTCTTGAAGTTATTGATCTCGTGAATGGTATTTACCCAATTTTCATTTTGAAGAGCTTTATCTATATTCTTGGGTTGTACAAGAGAAAAAAAAAGATTAATTTTCACAAAAAATTGCATGACGAGAACGAGTTTAGATCCCCTTAATAATAACCCCTAATGATTTGATCCATGGGGTGGTTCTTTACTATAGTGTGATGGCTTCTCAAGAGGTTTAAAGGTTCCTTGAGGATGTCTCCATCATCTTCGATTTCTTTACTAGTACTACCATGAGGAACCACGGAAGAAATTGGTGGAGGAAGTGGTTCATCTTCCTTGGTCTCCTCAATTGGTTTGATTTTACCAATCTCCAAGTTCTTTAAAGTACTCCTCAAGGCTTCATCACTTACATATTCTGTCGATTCTTAGGATCAGGTCCTTCGCCAAGCTTACTTGTTCATTGGGGCCAATTAACCCTTCTTCCTCAAAGCTTTAACTTCGGAGGTATCGAAATCTCAAGGGGCACAGAGAGACGGCCGTTTACCCTGGTTCAGGCCCCTCATGGCGGAGGCAATAGCCCTACGTCCAGCCTTGTTACTATACGTTGAAGAAGATACAATGGGATCCCTGTCTCGGGCTCTATCGAGCTCTCGAGCAGAGATTGAAAGTCGCCTAGGGTTCTCAGCGACAATGAGAAGACCTAGGGCTCTGGGTGTCTAAGCCTAAGATTACAACCAATCTAAGGTGTCAAGAAGTTGCTTCTCAGCCCCCTTCCTATGGTTCAATAAGGGGGGATATTTATAGTGTACAACAGATAGGCTACCTATGGCTAAACTGATTATGGGTAGAAGTCCGGGTTGAGCATGCCTTCGTCCGAGCCTCCAGATTGTATCTGATCCCGCCATATCCGCAAGCTATTGTCGTAACTGACACGTCATACTTGCGGATGAAGTCATCCCATACAAGGAAACCGTAAACCCTCCAGATATAACCGCATCAGGAAATCCCCTAACAATACGGCCACAATCCAGGCTCGTCCAGGCTCAGGGAGTCTGAGCCCCAAATGGATAAGACACAAGAGCTAAGGATAACTCGTGCCTCCTAGCCTCCTAGGCCAGGGACAGCCCAGCCTAAGAAATCATAGCCCAAACGACCCATGGCTGGGCCCACTGGGCTCCTATCCAGCCTGGAGCCTAGGGTACATGCTCGGGCCCATAGCCGCAGGGTCAGATGATGTCAGCAAGGCGTAATCCAATCCCCGACATATTTAGATTCTCATGCTTACTTTGGAAGCCAATAAATTCATCAAACTTTACGTCATATGACTCTTCAATAAAGCCGGTAGCATTATTGAAAATTCTATAGGCTTTTGAGTTTGAGGAATAACTGAGCATGAAGCCAATGTTACATTGTTTTTAGAACTTTCCTGAGTGAGTCTGCTTCTTGTATATGTACACCTTGCAACCAAACACCCGAAAGTAAGAGATGTTGGGCTTTCTTCCAACCAAGAGCTCATATGATATCTTCTTAAGAAGTCGGTGAAGGTAGAGGTGGTTGATAGTATGACAAACCGCGTTGATTGCCTCGATCCAAAAGACATCCTATGTGTTGTACTCATTGAGCATCATCCTTGTAATCTCAATGAGGGTGCGGTTCTTCGTCTCCACCACATCGTTTGTTGAGGAGTGTAGGTGGTGGATAACTCATGCTTTATACCTAACTCATCACAATAGAGCTCAATCGAAGAGTTAACAAATTATTTTCCATTGTCACTTCGAATCTTTTTTATGGAAGTCAAATTCATTTTAGGCCTACTTTGCAAATCTTTTGAAAATTCCTCTCACTTCAGTTTTATTTGGAAGAAAAAATACCCAAGTAAAAAGGGAGAAATTATCAACAACCACAAGACAATAAGAATTTCTCCCAATATTCTCATAGGAAGTTGGGCCAAACAAGTCCATATATAAGAGTTAAAGTGGCTTGGTAATGGACATAGAACTTTTGATTGGATGTGAGCTGATAACTTGCTTTCTAGTTTGACACGCACTACAAAGACGGACGTTCTCAAATTTAATATTCTTTAAGCCAACTACCAAGTTATTCTTGAGAAGTTTCTTCAAATTAGACATTTCAACATGTCCAAGACGACGGTGCCAAAGCCAAACAAGGAAGATTTTGGCAATTAAGCATGTCGAGATACAAGAATAATTCAAGTTACTGGAAGGTTAGTAAGCATTTTGAAATCATCAAATTTTCCACGAATAAGATATATTCTCTCCTCCATCATACCAACGTTTCCCTCATGAATTTCCTTAAGGGTCATCCAGATTTTGTGAGCGGAGGTTAAGTTACTCACCGATGAAAGATCTCTAGGCTAAGATAAGAAAACAATGCATCCTAGCTTGCGCATTAAAGTGCCTATGTTTCGCCTCCACATCGGTGAGAGACAATTGGTTTTTCGGTTCGGCATAGCCAGCCTCACACGCAATCCACACATCATATCTCAAAGTTTCAATGTAACATTGTATCCTAACCTTCCAATAAGCGTAGTTTATACTATCAAAGATAGGAGCCCTACCAACATTGACGCTAGAGCCTTCTCCGGGCATCTTGTAGCGGTTAAGCTATACCAAGAGCAACGATATTTTGATACCACTTGAAAGGATTCAAGAGGCCAAGAGGGGGTAAATTGGCCTAAAGCAAAATTTTTAAAAAATTTTAGTTTACTTTCAAATTTAATTGCAAGATTAAATTTTTCTACAGCCAGATGCAGGAACTAAACAAGACACATAAAAAATGAAAAAGTAAATGCAAAAAAAAAGAAGACAAGGGGTAAGAGATTTTTTCCCGAGGATCAGAAAAGGTTTCCCTTTCCCTACTCCCCGTTGGAGCACTCTTCACAAAGTGGAGTATCGCTCTAATTTCACTCAGGGTAGCACATCACGCTCCGGTAGATGGACTCTGACCTTCACAACCACTTAGAGTCTCTCACAAGCTTCTCCTTTAGAGATCACCAAGCATAAATTCCAAACGTAAAAAACTTGAGTAACAATCTCGAAATGACTTGATCTTGCCGGTTTAAGATTTCTATGGAAGTACACAAGAAGACATGGCATTCAAACTCTCATAAACTCACTCTCAAATAGAAACGCTATTTTTTATGGCTCTCACTCAAATAGACTCTATGATAGCATACGAAGTGAATCAGAACAAAATAAAGGGGAACCCTAAGTTAAATAGGCCACACCAAAAAATTAGCCATTGTGACCCAGAAACAGGAATCCCACGGAGCTGATGTACTATACAGCATACGCCGTACCATACAGCAAGGGATTACCGTATGGTACGATCCTTGCCGTTCCATACAGTGCCCCCTCAGAGAGACAAACCAGACGGCAGCCCTGTTTGGCATCGTCGTCCCATACGAGGCACCAAAGCCCTAAACACCCTTACTGAAAAAGATGCGAAGGCAGCTTCGTCTAGTACGTTGTACCATACAACGCGCCTTCACCGGATCAAACTCCTTCAGAAAAAAACAGACCGCATTTTGTATGGTTACCATACAGCGTGCACAACAGCACTGAAACGCTTCTAAAAATAACCAGATGGCACGCTGTTTGGTATCCCGTACCATACGGCACACACAACAGCACCCGAAATGCTTCTAAAAATAACCAGACAGCACGCCATTTGGTACAGTATACCATACGGCGTGCACAACACCTGCACAAAACCTACTGGAGAAAATACTACAAGGCGTCATCTGATACTCGTGTACCATACAGCACCATTAAGCCTGCATCGACAGCTCTAACCAAAGGCTCTAAACACTTGTAAACTACTCTAAAACCTAGAATCAAAGTGCATCCATGAAAAAGAGCTCCGACAACTCCATTCAAACCCCTCTTAAATCAAACGGACATTAAAACCACCTATATCTAGATGAACTCATCTCAACTCCCAAGTTCATAGTAAAATAACCTTAATCTTAAACAGCTTTATCACAAAGACATCATAGCTCTATCACAATGTCATTATCACCGTGAACTCCATCACAATGTTATTATCATCAAAATCAAGATAATCTTTGTACAAACTGTTATAAATCAACAGCACAAAAGTAAGAAGTAGATCAAATCAAAAGGAGCAAGAGACACAGATTTAACGTGGAAAACCCTTACGAGAAAAAACCATGGGCGCCGGTCGGCAAAACTTCACTATTTTCTAGAGAGTTACAAACACAGGGGGATTACAATGTGATTTTTTTTCCCAAGCGGCTTACAAGAGGTATTTATAGATGGTGGCGACCTAGGGTCCAACTTAAAAACAAATCCATAACGATCCGTACCGGGGAGGCTCCGTCCCCCGCAACCCCCGGGTATTCCCAGCGGGGTCACTTGATGGGCCATGTCTAGACTCCGCTCCGACCTAAGCCTCCTGGTGGTGGGTCTCCGCTACCCTCCGCCAGACATGGCCTTCTGAATTTGGATCATGTATCAACACAAACCACAAACGGGTCTTTAAGCCATACAATGTGTTCAGATGGTTTTGTTTTATATTTGTTATATATACTATGGTGAAGTAACTATTGAGGAATTGTGTGGACAACATGGACACAACGGTGCATTGCAACAAACCAGGCCCGTCAAGGTCAAGTGCCAAAGTGGTCGTTGGCAACACGATCGACGGATGGTGCATGGTGCCATCAAACCATTCTTGGTGTAGTGGTTGGCCCCAACTCGATGCCCACGGTGGCCGTGTTTCTGGAAGCATGCTGTGGAGGTCTGGAGGACCCACATGGCATTGCCTATGACTACGAGCAAGAGCTTCTTCCTCCTCCTCTTTGAAGAACATATAGCATAGTGCATAGAGCACAAAAGGAGGAGAGGAGGAGCCATTTTTGCCATGTGAGAGCTTGCGAGGAGGGAAGAATCTGTCTTGCGGAGTCTGCCTACCAGGCACAGCACAGGCAGCCGGCTTGTCGATGGTCAAAGTGGTCTCGGCCCTGACGACGACTGATGAAGCCTCGCGTCCGCATGCTCTGTGTTCGAGTTCGACCAAACCACTTCCGTTGCACTCCTGACTCGTGATGCGTTGCCGTCTGCGAACGCCCATCTTGTCGGTTTCAGCCTCGCGCTTTTCTCACACCAACATCAAGCTAGCTTGATCGCACAAGCTATGATCAGTGTTACTTCGAGCTAGCCAGCTGCTGCTTTCTGTCCATGGTAATTTCTGCCTGATTAACTGCTTTAATCCCACTGCAATGTGCTAGCTACGTGTCAGTGTGAGCTCAACTTCGGTTCCCTGTGTGCTCTGGACTCCAAGGTGTCCACACACAAGCTGGCTGGCTGCTGTTGCGTATGTACGTAGCCAGGCTTCCACTTCCACACGCACGTACGCAAGGCAGCAGTAGTAAAATTGACGGTCCAAGTCGTACCAGAAAAGTGGTCGCAAGTGTGTACGTGCCTCCGTATTGGTGTTGCCATCAGCCAGATGCTGTTAGATACGAGAAACTAACTGGTCCGGACGCATACGCTTCTTCAATTCCCAGATGAACAAAGCTGCCGATCTGCATCGCAGATGGGTCACCTTCAAAACATTGGGAGCTCGAGAGTTCAGTGAGAATGCCAAGTGGGGCAAGCGATCCCATGCTCTCATCACGCGACAGCAGCTAGCTCACGCATGCAAATTTCTAGAAGAGAAGATTAAACCAGCTCACCGGTAACCCATGTCCACACGATTGAGCAAACCAGAGCATGGAAATATGGAATCAATCCCCCTTCGATTTTCATCATCGACCACCAGATTCTCGGCCAGACGATGATGCAGCAACAGCGCGGGAGGACTGACGGCTCCTTGTTAGAAAGCGAGGTGCCTAGCTCCAACAGCATATGAACAAGGCACAAGTTGTGTACATGTCGCTGTGGGTTCGGGCGCAGACAAGCGCATGCACTCCATGTGACGCCGCGAGCTTAGAGCTTCCGGTGACCCAGCAGCAGCTTCGGAGAAGACCGATCCATCTCGCCCTTGTCGCGAAATTGACGAACCCGAAAGCAACGGAGATCGATCGGCGACACCTTCCTGGTTACTCCCTCCCTCCTCGCCGGAGGCTGACAACAACGCAAGCGCAGGCGAGGATGGGAATTGGGGACACACCTGCAAGGTCCATGGGGTGTATGTGTGATCCCTGGCAGCATGGTGAAGTGGAGATCGAGTCTGGTGTCCTGATAGGTTGAGTCCGCTGAAAGAATCCTTATTTTTTTTCCTTTGATTTTGTCTCTTGCTTTGGCTCCCCAGTGGCTAGCCGTGGCGTCTGTGTGCGTCCATTGGCCTAACCGACACATGCTGCCCGGCCCATGCATACATGCTTGAGATGGAAGCCGGAAAGAGCACGAAGACCAGGCTCGAAAAAAGAAACCTTGCACCACTAGGAGATGTCTGCGTCCAAATGTGCAAGGCGAGGCGAGTAGCAGCCAGTCCGCATACGGATTCTACCGAACAGTGCCCAGGATTGGTTGACCACACCACTTACCGCCCCACGCTGCCCTGCGTCGTCTGCGTGGCCATCCTCCTTTAAATCTCCCTCCCACTCCTCCCTCCATCTCCACTCCCCTCTGCTTCCTCTCTCTCTCTCTCTCTCTCTCTGCTCCTGTCGTTGCACCCCCAGCAAGGCAAGAACTCACTCACTAGCTCACCAGTGTAAACACTTGCTCTCTCTCCTTCTCTCTTGTTCCAAGTTTCCTACTTGCTCTCCAGTCTCCACCAACCTGCCAAACTCCATAGATACTTCGGGTTGGTTTGGGTTCAGTTCTTGAATCCTGGCCTATAAATTGGGGGAGGGAGCTCGCCAGTGGCCATGAAGCCATCGCTCATGTACAGCTTCAAGCTGCTCCTGCTGCTGGCGCTCGGCGGGGTCACCATGCACGTGCCGGACACGGACGTGCTCGCATCCCTCGGGGCGCTGCGCCTCGACGGCCATTTCAGCTTCCACGACGTGTCGGCCGCCGCCCGGGACTTCGGCAACCGGTGCAGCCTCCTGCCGGCCGCCGTGCTCCACCCGGGCTCCGTGTCCGACGTCGCCGCGACCGTCAGGCGCGTGTTCATGCTGGGCGCGCACTCGCCGCTCACCGTCGCGGCGCGCGGGCACGGGCACTCCCTGCTGGGCCAGGCCCAGGCCGCCGGGGGCATCGTCGTCAGGATGGAGTCCCTCGCCGGCGCCGGGATGCAGGTGTACGGTGGTGGTCCATCACCTTACGTCGATGCGCCGGGGGGAGAGCTCTGGATCAATGTCCTGCATGAGACGCTCAAGCACGGCCTGGCGCCCAAGTCGTGGACCGACTATCTCCATCTCACGGTCGGTGGCACGTTGTCCAATGCCGGGGTCAGCGGGCAGGCGTTCCGGCATGGACCGCAGGTCAGCAATGTCAACCAACTGGAGATTGTGACAGGTCTCAGACAAACCCACAGAGCATGATAAGTAGCAGCTAGAACTAGGACCAAAGAGTAGAATAAATGCAGTAGCTGATCATCTCTTTTGTTATCACCAAATGCAGGAAGAGGAGATGTTGTCACCTGCTCGCCCGAGGAGAACTCTGATCTCTTCTACGCTGCTCTTGGCGGCCTGGGTCAGTTTGGGATCATCACCAGAGCTAGGATTGCTCTTGAGCCTGCTCCAAAGATGGTAATCAGACAAGGAAAACAAAAGCAAATCAATTCTGTCAGCCCGATAGACATGTCCATCTTTTGGTTCATTTCGATAGCGAAAATAAGCTCATGTATTAATTGGATACACAATGACAGGTAAGGTGGATACGAGTTCTCTACTCGGACTTTGCGAGCTTTACCCAAGACCAGGAGATGCTGATCGCGTCAGAGAATACCTTTGACTACATCGAAGGGTTTGTGATCATAAACAGGACAGGCATCCTCAACAACTGGAGGACATCGTTCAGGCCACAGGACCCGGTCCAAGCAAGCCAGTTCCAATCGGACGAAAGAGTGCTATACTGCCTTGAGATGACAAAGAACTTCAACCATGATGAGGATGACATCATGGAACAGGTGTGTTAATTATCTCTCTCTGCGTCAAGATGTTGACGTATCAGGAAATAAAACAGGACATTAGGCCCAGGTCGTGTGTGGCTTATTAACCGGTTGTGTTTCTTGTCTTTACAGGAAGTTGGTGTGCTGTTGTCTCGACTCAGATACTTATCATCCACTCTTTTCCACACCGATGTTACGTACCTGGAGTTCTTGGACAGGGTGCACTCCTCTGAGCTGCAGCTGAGGGCCCAAGGCCTCTGGGAAGTTCCACACCCGTGGCTGAATCTTCTAATCCCAAGAAGCACGATCCACAGATTTGCGAGCGAAGTCTTTGGCAAGATCCTGAAAGACAGCAACAACGGTCCCATACTTCTTTACCCAGTGAACAGATCAAAGTAACCAACTTCACCTAGACAGTTACAGCCTCATGTAAATTACATCTAGTTGCACTTCTGGTAACTCAATGGCTCAACACATTCCATGCATGCAGGTGGGACAACAGAACGTCAGTAGTCATACCAGATGATGAAATTTTCTACCTGGTGGGGTTCCTATCTTCAGCACCATCTTTCCCAGGTCATGGCAGCCTCGAACATGCAGTGAACCTGAACAATCAAATAATAGACTTCTGTGACAAGGCCGGTGTTGGGATGAAGCAGTATCTAGCACCCTACACCACACAGCAGCAGTGGAAAGCCCACTTTGGAGCAAGGTGGGAGACATTTGAACGGAGAAAACACACATATGATCCTCTAGCTATCCTAGCTCCAGGACAGAGAATATTCCCAAAGGCTTCGCTGCCTATGTCCTTGTGACAGTGTCTGCTACAAAAAGGCTTTTGTAGAGCATATGTTGTACAAAAATGTAGGTAAAACCGTAAAATATCCCTTGTAAAGACAGTTTAAAGTAGCCTGGAGAACAAAACATAGCGACTAGTATTGGCGGGAAGATGCCTCAAAACAACCTTCAACTTCAAAGTAGAGCAGCGTGACCTTAACTCTCGGTGTAGGCGATGCAACTTTGGAGGTAATCATTGGAGGATTAGACTGGTCCAACCGTCCAAGTAACGCGAGAAGTTCAGCTGTTGTTGCAGCATAGACAAGAGCTTGGCAATACCGCGATGATAAGCTAAATCACTAACCAGTGAAACTCATGTTGAGTAGTTTATGTTTCAGTTAACGACAGGGCAGACCCTTGATTAGCAAATAATACAGCTTGTTTTTATGGAGGTATCTGACAGTACTACGTGCACAAATGCAGCAGGCTAGAATATTTTAACGAATCAAGATGTTATGCCTTCAACTTAACAGTAAACTCCTGTATCAAGCATATTTATTTCTAAAAATAAAAGTGAGACTGTTCGCTAAAAAAAAGTGAAACTTCTCCAAATTCCTTTGACAAGTGCATCCAAAGCAAACAGTTTGTAGTCTGAATTTGACATGGAAGTAACAAATCAAGTGGAATTGTTATGTTGAATGTGAGATAATATATCTTACATTGTGAAGAAAAGTGTGTCGAATTCTGTAAGATATACAAATAAGTGGGCATCAAAAGAATGATAACGAGCCAATGTAAAAGTGCAAAATTCTGCTTATGATGTAACAGAAAAAAAATTGTCAAATAAGCTGGGCAGACCACACAACAAAGTATCTGCTGATATGCCTTAATTATCTTGTCAGTAGCAATGAAAACAACCAAGACAAAGCTTTCAATTTTCATTGATAATTATCTATATGTAATATGCTGTAGGACACTGAGAATTTTCTTGATGACCCCTTATAACAGTATTAACAACGGATCCCAAATTCAGACAAGTACTCACGTTCATATATAGCATAATGACTGTGAACTCATGCTTAAATCAGATTCAGACAAGCACTTCTTCACGCGAACCATTACATTTATGAACTCGTTCTTGTTACCGGATTCTCATTGGGCTTATTTTACCAGCCAATTCGGACAACAGTAAGCTTTTAGAAGTGGAAAAGATACTCAATACTTCATTAAATCTAAGTACGAAATCCATGATCTCTCAAATTGAAATTCATTTCATAGTGGTTACAGTACTAACCACTGCGGAAGTTGTTGCGTATTCAAAGCTTCAAGTATGAAATGATCAGTGAAGAGCTTAGTTAACTAAAGATAACTGTTGGCAGGTAAGGCATAGGGATTAGAGCCTAACGGAGGTCCAAGGTGACTTGAATATTATCCAAATAAATGGAAATAGCAAATCTGGTTTAGCTTCTTAGATTTGGACAAAGATAACGATAAGAATTAGAGAACAACAGGTATGTATCAGCAGAACAGCTACGGAAAGTGGCATCCCAAGGATGATTTTGAGGCCATAGAAAGAGTTCACACAATGGTACATGCAGAACTGGGAACAATTGAAGGAAGAATATGACGAAGGGAAGAGCAAGAAAAGAAAATAAAACAAATTGCGAGTCAAAAGTTCTAGATAGCTCATGGAAGGTTCAAACTGCAAAAGCCTTATTGGTTCCTCTGGTTAAATCTTAAAGAAAAGGTCAGTGTATATAAGACTAGCGGACAGTTGAGCTAGAATCAGAATGAAAAGTTGAAGTGCCTTATACTGCCATTACTAACGAGGTGAATTTTTTTTTCAAAAAAAGCCTAACGAGGTGAATATAGCGGCATAAACAAAGAACTACGTTTCTATTGGTCTCTAAGAATCAGAGCGCCTTCATTCAGAAGCGCTCCATCCACGACAACTTTCTCTACGCACAGAATGCCGTCCGGACTCTGCACCGGCGCAAGTGCCCGGCCCTTTTCCTCAAGCTTGACTTTGCCAAGGCTTTTGACTCTGTCCACTGGGGCTATCTGCTCGAGATCCTTCAGGCCTTAGGCTTCGGTCAAAGATGGAGGAATTGGATCTCCATCCTTCTGGGCTCCGGATCTTCCTCCGTTCTCCTAAATGGGACACCGGGACCAGCCTTCCATCATCGCAGAGGAGTCCGACAGGGTGACCCCATCTCGCCCATGTTGTTCATCATTGCAATGGACCCCATCCAGCGCATCATTCGTCTAGCCATGGAGAATGCTTTGCTTGCCCCCCTGCGATCCATGCACCTCGCCTTCCGGACATCGCTCACGCTGATGACGCGGCCATCTTTCTTAACCCGGACAGCCAGGAAATTGCCGTCATCAACGCCGTTCTTCAGACCTTTGGAGAGGTGTCCGGACTGCGTACCAACTTTAACAAGTGCACGGTGTACCCAGTGAACTGCCAAGAGGTCGACCTGGATGAAATCCTCAGTGTCTTCCCAGGATCTCGGGGCTCCTTCCCTTGCCGCTATTTGGGCCTCCCCTTGCACTTTTGTAGACCAGGCAGGGCCCAATTCCTCCCTCTTGTCGAGAGGCTTCGCGCACGCCTGCCTTCCTAGAAAGGCAGTCTACTGTCTAAGGCGGGTCGCCTGGTTCTCCTCAACTCTGTCCTCTCTGCGCTACCCACCTACCTCATGTCCACCTTCCAGTTACCGAGATGGCTGGTTAAGCGTCTAGACAGGATTATAAGATCCTTCCTTTGGCAAGGTGGTCTTCCCGCAAACGACGGTCACTCCTTGGTAGCCTGGGACACAGTCTGCCAACCTAAGGCTCTTCGTGGACTGGGCGTTCCTGATCTTATTAGATTTGGAACCGCCCTGCGTTTACGCTGGCTGTGGCATGAATGGAAGTTTTCGCACAAGCCTTGGGTTGGCTCTGACATGCCCTGCACGGCAGAAGACAGGGCCCTTTTCCGCGCCGCTACCAGCATTTCAGTAGGGAATGGCCGGAAGGCCTCGTTTTGGCAGGACAGCTGGCTTGGAGGCTGCGCGCCCTGCCTCATCACGCCCAACCTTTTCCGCATCGCCAAAAGAAGGAACGGCACCGTGGCGTCGCTGCTCCAGAATGGCGTATGGATCAACTCTGTTCGAGACCTCTCCACCCCGTTGCAGCTTCTCGAGTTCATTGAGCTTTGCCAATGACTACGGGAAGTGGTCCTTAATCCGAACTCACCAGATGAAATTGAGTGGCGCCTCTCAGCGTCGGGTGAGTACTCTGCTCGGTCCGCCTATCGCCTGCAGTTCCTGGGTAGCACGGCGTCCGGTCTCGCCTAGTGCCTAGGGCATGGTAGAATTCACATAGCCGACGTCCTCGCAAAGAAGGGTTGGCCGAATCAGGAGTTGTGTCCTCTGTGCACAATTGCCCCAGAGACCATCAACCACCTGTGTGCTCAATGCCCCTACTCTACAACTGTCTGGGAGCATACACTTGCACCATACAGCATCGCTGCCCCTTCCGGGCAAGGCTTTCCCAACTTCACTGACTGGTGGTGGCAGGTGTCGGCCTTAATGCCCAAGGGCGAAAAGAGGAACTTCAATGGTCTGGTCATCTACACGGTTTGGAACCTTTGGAAAGAAAGAAACTGTAGACTGTTCCAGCAGGGTTGCGCCCCGGCCCTACAAGTCGTCCACCGGATTAAAGAGGACCTTCAGTTCCACCGTGCCGTCACGATCCACAGGGAGTAGTAACGTCGGATGTTCCTAACATCCTTTTCTCGTTCCTTTTATTGTGACACCCCCCTCCCCCCCCCCCCACAAAAGCTACATTCCCTTCTGTCTTAAACTTTTTCCCTCGCTATTAATGAAATGGCAGCGCTCCTGTCCCTTTACTAAAAAAAAAGCTTTCACAACTGTAGTGAATATCTGTACTGATTTAATCAATACTACTGACAAAACCATGTATGGTTCATGTCTAGATGTTACACATACACGACCAAAACCTTCCTTTTATCATTTTAAACTGAATCAGGCTCATTTTTCTGGTGATGCACTCCAACACCTATCAGCAGCAACATCACCTGTCAACGACTATTGCACACTACATGTGGATGTTAGCAAGATGACTATCACTATTGTACTGATATAAAAAAAAAATCAGCGTTGAACTTATTAAGAGCATCCCTGTTGTGGGGAGAATACACCCACCCTGTGCAACATGAAGATTAGGGAACTGGGCAGGCGGAGCAAGGTTAGAGCAAAGCACCAGTGACATTGCCTCGCAAGGGTCGAGAAAGCGAGGCGAAGCAAGGACTACCGCTGCAGAGGCGAGGCGAAGCAAGGACAACCGCTTCAGAGGTGGCAGCGGAGCAAGGACAACCCGATGCCACTACCTCGCGTGCGGGCGACGAGAGCATAGGCAGTGTGGCCAGAGCGCGGATCTGGCGAAGCTAGAGCATCAACTTGGAAGCCACAAGAGTCTAGGGACAAATAGTACATTAGGGCCCACAGGCTGTCTGGATAAGCATGGAGTCCTTTTCTTAGGGTACAGGCTATAACCGTCTTGGCCATGTAAATCTCTTTTGTATCTTTAGTATGATGGTGGGAGGGTATTTTGGTCCTCCCCCCTCATCTTGAAAGATTATGACCCTGGTGCCTTGGTAAAGAAGGGGAAGTAAGGGTACCGAGGTCATTTACCCCTAAAAGGACCATGAGGCCCTTTGGTTTTCATGTTTCACGGGGCATTTTGGTCTCTCACAAACTGAGTAGTGAGCCTGCCTTTATAAAGAACAGAGCGAGCACCTGTAAGGCCAAGACATCATTTTTCTCAAAAAAAGCATTCCAACATTCACATCTAGAAACGCTCTCTGTAAGGTCATCCCCTCGCATGCTTGGTCGCCGCTTCGCCAAGGCCCGAGTGCACGTTAGGGGTGCCTCCCAGTGTGTTTGTCCGGTCAAGGCTGACGACAATCCTAGTTCTAAAGAACTATTACGTAAGAACTATTCATTTTCATTTGAACATATGCAGTAACTACTTGAGCAATCAATATATTGTGCCCATAATTCCATTAACCAATTCTACTCTTCGAGGTCTATGCATCCGAGCATTTAGATCACCCATGTGTAACTACAAGAACAAACGTTCTCTCAAAAAAAAATACAAGAACAAACCAATGGTTATATTTGATTAGAAAGATATTTGGAGAGAAGAAAACGTGCTTGCAGACTAAGTATTGTAGAAGCAGAGAAGCAGCTGTACCGTCAGAGTTTTAACTCCAACCACTCAATTCCAGCGTTGGTTAATTCAAAGGATAAGCTGATTACTGCGATTGAACTCATTAGCCACAAAGTCAAATCCAAACTACCCGTGTAACATCGACCATCATTCAACTGGGAATTTCTATATCATCAAACATTAGAAATGACGCGATTGTTTCTAAACATATCCACCCCTACAAAATAGTTTGGATTGCCGTGGTTCCAATCGTCAGGCTTGATCACTATTTATAAGAAGATTACAACAAATCCCTAAACACTAGGTTAGTTACAACGAGCGCAACAAACGCAGCGGCAAAACCGTGACGTACTGTTCACCGTCCAGCACAAGCTGAAAACAGAACAGAAAACAGAAAAACGATTCTATCTCTCTAATACACACCCCCTCAATCTCAACTTGTGATAATCAAATTGAGATTGTTACACAACTTTGCAAAAGGATTTTGAGGCAAAGGTTTGGTGAATATGTCAGCTATTTGATCAGAGGAGGATATAAACCGAACATCAAGGTTTCTTGTAGCTACTCTTTCCCGAACAAAATGGAAGTCAACCTCTATGTGCTTGGTCCGTGCATGAAAAACTAGATTTGCTGACAGATATGTCGCACCGAGATTGTCACACCATAGAACAGGTGGCCTGTGTTGTGATATCCCAAGCTCTTTCATCAAAGATTGCAACCAAATCAGTTCGGCTGTTGCATTTGCAAGCGATTTATACTCCGCCTCGGTACTCGATCTAGAAACAGTCCGTTTTGTTTCTTAGAGCTCCAGGAAATGAGGTTTGGGCCAAGAAATATTGTAAAATCATTTGTCGAACGTCTGTGGTCTGAGCACCCAGCCCAATTGGCGTCTGAGTATGCACTCAGTAATAGAGTCTGACTTTTGAACATTCAATCCAGCTGTAGATGTTCCCTTCACATACCTAAGGATGCGCTTTACTACTGTCCACTGCTGATCTGTTGGAGCCTGTAGGAACTGGCAGACCCGATTCACTAAGGATATATCAGGCCTAGTCAATGTTAGATATTGCAATGCTCCCACAATGCTCCTGTACATAAAAGTCTCCTTATCTGATAGCCTCTTTCCTGCTTCTTTGGACACTCTTTCTAAACTGCTCATTGGAGTAGCTACTGGTTTACAGTGTTCCATGTTAACTCGACTTAGAATGTCCATGATATATTTGTGCTGTGCAGACTAATTCCTTGTTGATGTCTGTGTACTTCAATACCTAGAAAATAGTCTGGATCACCCAGATCCTTGATAGGAAATTTCTTCTGAAGATTAATCACTAGCTTTGTTGTGGCACTAATTGATGAGCTTACCACTATTATATCATCAACATACACCAAAACATATATAGTAATGTTATTCATACTGAATATAAACAAGGAAGTGTCTGACCATGAAGGACTGAAGCCATGTTATTGAAGTTTCACTAACAACCGAGAATACCAGGCTCTTGGGGCCTGCTTAAGGCCATAGAGTGCTTTTGCAGTTTGCACACATGAATACATGATGAGGATGCTATGGATCTTCAAACCCTGGTGGTTGTTTCATATATACTACCTCATTCAGGTTTCCATGAAGAAAAACATTAGAGACATCTAACTGTCTTAGGTTCCACCCCCTGGAGACAGCAAGGGATAGCACAAGGCGCACTGTAGCTGGTTTGATAACAGGGTTGAATGTGTCAATGTAATCAATCCCTTGTTGTTGACTGAACCCTCTAGCAACAAGTCTTGCTTTGTATTTATCCACAACCCCATCAGGTATTTGTTTGACCTTAAAAATCCATTTGCAATCAACCAAATTGTGCCCACTGCATTTGGTACAAGTGTCCTGAAACTCATCTTCCATAGCACATCTCCAATGAGCATCCTTCAAAGCTTGAACATGAGACACAGGAGTACTGCAAAAAGCTTTTCGATGAAGGGAATATCAAACTGTACCATCAGTGAAATTCTTTGGCTTGACCACCTTACTCCTCAGCCGAGTCTACATAGGATGAGTGGAAGTGATCACTGGAGGTGATGTTGCTGCAGTCTCGACTTGGTCTGCATCACTGCTACTCTGGGAACCTACTGACTCTGCATGGGCTGAAACAGTAGCTGGGAAATCATTAGTAACCTCAAGATCAGTGGTGTCACACCTCACATTTGGATCATCAGTTACCACATGTTCTGACATTGGATATAACTTGGCAATGGCAATGGGAGCTAGTATGGCTGTTTCTGTATAAGTGGAGCTAGGTTCTAATTTGGATGTAGAGGCAAAAGGAAACGATATTCATCGAATATGACATCCCTAGACACATGTATGCGTCCAATAGTCTTGTCAAGGCATTTGTAACCCTTGTAACCGGGTACATAGCCAAGAAAAACAAAGGCCCTGGATCTGAAAGAGAGTTTTTGAGTTGCATAGGGTCTCGGATTTGGATAGCACACACGTACAAAAGTACGAAGCATGTTATAGGCCCTGTTCTTTTGAGCTTATCTAATCTGACTTATCTGTCTTATCTCTAACTTCGAGAATTTTTCGAGGTGGCCTCGAGAGTCGGATGGCCATGAAATTTAGGATTTAGGGAGCTTTTAGACTCGCCTACGAGATAAAAATAAAACGGATTAAAAAAGTAATTAAAAAGTCAGATGAGTCAATATTAGTCAGATAAGTCACGAAATCTGACTAATATTGACTCATCTGATTTTTTTATTATTTTTTAAATCTGTTTTATTTTTATCTCGTAGGCGAGTCTAAAAGCTCCCTAAATCCTAAATTTTATGGCCATCCGACTCTCGAACCCACCTCGAAAAATTCTCGAGATAAGACAGATAAGTCAGAGCTCATAAGCCCAAAAGAACACCCCCATAGTCTGGTTCAGTCTTATAAAGTCGTTTGAAAGGAGGGGTGTGATTCAAGACCTGGCTTAGCAGTCTATTGATCAGATAACAAGCAGAAAGGAAGGCATCATCCTAGTAAGAGAGAGGCATAGAAGCTTGGGCTAGCAGTGCCAGACCTGTTTCAACCAAATGTCTATGCTTGCGTTCAGCAATTCCATTTTGTTGTTTGGAGTGAGGACAGGAAATACGATGTGTAATCCCTGTTTTGTGAAAGTGTTCTTTAAGTTTAATGAATTCACCACAACCATCAGATTGCACAGCCTGAAGTTTGACTAAAATTGGCGCTCAACAAGAGTTTGAAATTCATGGAAAGCATCCTCCACATCTTATTTGTATTTCAGTAAATAAATCCAAGAATATCGGCTATAATCACCCACAAATATCACATAATAACAAAAACCTCTACTTGAGGTCCTAGCAGGGCCCCAAGTATCAGTATGAATCAATTCTAATGGATATGAACTAGCACGATATGACACAGAGTATGGAAGTTGATGGGCTTTAGCTTGCATACAAGCATCACAAACTAAAGAGGTTTTATTTGACTCATGTAAAACACTTGACTCAAAAATGGAATGGATTGTGGCAAAAGCTGGATGTCCAAGGGCCTGTGCCATAGTTCCTTGGAGAAACGACTTGAGGAGTAGACGGCACGTCTTGATGCACTGAAGGGCAGAGAGTCTCCTTCTTCAGCTTTGTCGTGGAGGAGTACCCTCGAAGTGATGCGATCCTTGACAAGGAAATAGGCCGGATGAAATTCAAAGAAAACGTTATTATCGGTGGCAAGCTTTTGAACCGACAACGGATGCTTGGTTATATTGGGAACACAAAGAGTATTTTGAAGCTTTAGATGGGAGCCAGACTTAGTAGTAATCAATGAATGACCAATATGTGAAATGGACATACCTGATCCATTGGCAGCTTGAATTTGATCACCCCCTTTGTACTGCTCTCGCATGGTGAGTCGATCGAGGTCGCTGGTTACATGATCAGTTTCGCCTGTGCCAAGATACCAGTTCTGATCTGTGGTTCCTTTGTAGGATGTGGCAGTAGAGACAGACTTAGGTTCCTCTTGTTCTTGATACATTTGGTCATAGCGATGATAGCACCGAAGTGCATTATGACCAAGTTTCCCACAGATCTGACAGAGTGGTTGTGGGGCGCCATCGTTCAAACGACCACCTCTGCCTCCTTGTCCTTGTCCTCGACCATGGTTCTGATAACCATGGCCTCCTCCGCAAGCTCCATCTTGTCTGATGACATTGTTTGTCGAGGTGACCATGTTTTGAGTAGAATCATGACGCTCCCTCCGAACATCAAAATTCACCAGATGAGCAAAGAGCTTGTTAAGACCAATTGGATCTGGTCTGGTTGAGAGCGAAGTCACCACTGAGTCGTACTCGTTTCCTAGTCCACTTAGAATATATGAGACCACCTCTTCTTCTTGTAAAGGACGACCAGCAGATGCAAATTGATCTGCAAGCCCCTTCATTTTCTGAAAATACATAGACATTGCCATATCTTCCTTTTTAAGATTGGCAAGTTGAAGGCGAAGTTGCATGGTTCTCCCTCTTGCTTGAGAGGAGAACATGTCTTCAAGCGTTGTCCAAACTTCTGCCGAGGTGGATAGGAACACCACTTGGCCAAGGATTCCTTTTGTCATTGATGAAAGCAGAGTGCTTAACACCAATTGATCTCGTTTATACTAGATCTTGTGGACTGGATTGATGATCTGGTGAGTTCTTCCATCAACAGTCTCGGTGATGAACTGAGCAGGCCTCTGAATTGTTCCTTGGACATAGCCAATCAAGTCCTGACTACGGTGGTATGATAGCATTTGTGCCTTACATAGAAGATGATTCTCTAGATGGAGTTTCACTGTAACAGCATGGCTGAAAGATGACGGCGTCATGGCAAAAGTTCCTTCAGCAATATTGATGGTGGCTGATGACTGGGCAAGATAGCAGAAGATGAATTTGTGGTGGAAGCCATGGAATCGCACGGCTCTGGTACCATGCAAAATAGTTTGGATTGCCGTGGTTCCAATCGCCAGGCTTGATCACTATTTATAAGAAGATTACAACAAATCCCTAAACACTGGGATAGTTACGACGAGCGCAACAAGCGCAGCGGCAAAACCGTGACGTACTGTTCACCGTCCAGCACAGACTGAAATTACCATTTGTAGCACGATTTGGCCAAACCTTGATGAACTACCAAAATTCCGCACAAATACAAACCCGAAAGCCCTATCGCATGCAATAGATCGGCCATACCGCACACATGATATGATGCATCAAACGTTAGAAGAAGCTATGCATGAATCAGAACAGCGCGAATTGGGGGAGGAGACGAGGAGGAGCAGGTACTGGACGGAGAAGCTGCTGTGCTGCGCGGGGAGTCGAGCGAGGGAGAGGAGGATCCTTCTGGAGAAAGGCGTCGCGCCTTTTGGAACGGCGCACGCGCTGAGTTTTATATGGGCCTCGGCTTTCGGGGCTTGTGGTCCACGCACATTGTGGAACGGGCCGTCTTTTGGAGCTTAGTGGGCTTAGTTTTTCTTTTCTTTTCTTCTCAAAAGACTCGGTTTTCCAAATCTATGTAGATTTTTTTTTTTCTTTTGCACTCATAGCAAACGTATGCGTCTACCTGCATGCAGCGGTCCTCGAGCAAATCTACGTAGAGAATGTCACTGATAAAATACATGTAAACCAATAAGAACAAAAACCAATTGGATACAGTTTCATTTTAGCCGTTCAATAAAACACTCGGAGATCCAAAAAGAAAACCTTAAATCCAATTCGTAGAGCTATTAAAGCCCAGTTTCGAAACACCTCAAACCCAACTAAACTATATGCTTCAGCTTCTAGAAGAATAGCATTGCAGCGCGCTAACACATTAGAGAACCGCACCTCCGCTCCTGCTAAGGCGAACCTACTACAGCACAGTGCACAGATAATGGCAGCAGCGGCTATAAGACGAGTGAGGTTTGACGGCTTTCATCTCTCTGCACAAGACCAGATTTTTTTTATATATGAATATAGATATCAAACAATGTCCCTTTTTACATTTGCACAGAGGGGCTAGCTTGCTTAGCTGTATCATCAATGTTCTCACTATATGGAACCTGGTTGTTGGTGTGTATTCGACGAATGTACGGCGGCCAGGAGAGCAGCTCCCACCCCCGACCCATCCTCCGTCACCCGCAGCGTCACGTTCCGCGCCACCTCCTCCCCCAGGATCTCCACCAGAGCTTCGTCCAGGTACTCCCTGAACACTGGGTACCCCTGGTACAGCCCGCCCTCGATCACCACCACCGTCCTCTTCGGCTGCCCTCTCGTCCTCCCGCTCGACGCCGCCCCGCTGCCGTCCCGGCCGAGCTTTTTCAGTATCCCCACGATGCCAGCTGCGGCTAGGCGGGCTGCTCTGCGCGTCACGATGTCGCAAACTTTCACGGCAAGCCTTCCGGTCTTCAGAGGCACGTCGGGGATCTGGAATGGGAATAATCAGGATCATGCATGCCTCCCGAAAAAAAATTGACATTGCAGCAACACGCGCAATTGCTGTAGGAGTAACTCTAGAGGTGATCAAGGAAAGCAAACCTTCAGATGTTCTTGCAGTATCCTTCTGACTTCGCTCAGATCTGGTGAATCGTCCTCGCGAATTGCAGCCAGAAATGGTGTGCTGGATTGCAGCAAATGGGAATCAGATTATATATTACAATTATAGCTAGTTTTTCTGTGATCAAATTTTGACTAGGGACTCGTTTGAATATCAAGACCATCAGTAAACTGAAAATTTCTTTAAAATGACGGGGGTTTGAAATGCCAAGAGAAGCAAGAGTTCAAAATCTTTAGTAAGAATATGCAACTGAGCTGCATGGTCTCCTGCATAACATATGAGCTATATAAATCTTACAAGCTATATTCAAGAACAAAGAATTGAGATCCGAAGTAATATGGAGTCAATCCTACCCCAATAATATGCAGAATAAACTAGCAGGAACCATGGTGGACTCTATTCTTCATACACATGATAATATAGAAGAAACAAACATTTCAAATATGTAAATACCTCAGAATGAAAGGGGTTGACAGACTATCAGCAGCATCACCAAACACATCTGACTCTTGAGCCATTCTGTGGAATACCAATCTTGCTATTTCCCCAAGATACATCCCTGAGATCATTTTCTCAAAGCCCTGTATCAAAGGTGGCACATAAATTTCAGCCTATGAACAACGATGCAACTATACAAGATGTCGTAGAAATTGAAATTTTATGTAGCTTAGTACCTGATCATTGCGATTCTGTGTTTCGTCGTCCAATAAGGTGTCATAAGGAGTGCGTGGCAAATGTGATGACCAGAAATTCCCCCATTCCATGTTTACTACCTGATGAATGCAATGTTTTAGGGTAAGACGTGACATCACAATTCCTCTATCCACAGGAATATTTCATCAGATAAATAAAACCGACTACAGAGAAAGCAAAAAATTATGTACCATGCCTCCAGAGTTCGTAAGACCCTGACACTTAATAATTGCATCAGTGCGCTCAATATAGCAGGCATTGGTGCCAGCACCGATGATCACAGCAGCTACTGTATCCTCGTCATAATAATGTCCTAGAGCTAATGTCCCCACAGTATCATTCACCTAAGTACAAAAATATACCATGAAAGATAATCATTAAGGCCCTCTGAATTAATAAATAGACAAGAAGCGCAGCAGAATATGCTTGTTGGGATATCTGAATTGAGATATCTGGCATGAAGAACAAATTTTAATAGTTTGGTTAATGAAAAGAATACAAAGCCATTGTAAGTACAAAGGCATAGCATCAGGCAAATACATTTCACCATTTGTGAATGATATTATGGCCAAACATCAAGACTACCATTGCTGCTGACAACAGGGTGCCAGAATCAGATACCAACAAGACTATGAACTTGGTAATGTAGTATTTTGTATCATGTTTAATTCAGCGTCAAGGATTTACACAGTTACATGACACCAATAGAACTCTAGCATAAAGGATTATTTCAATTAGAGTTTCACATTTAAACGTAACAAGCTGAAAATGATTATTTTACATGCTAATTACCTGCCTTTTAATTTTCATCACCCAATCCCAAAAAGAAATGGCGCATGCATGGCTTACAAGAAAATAAGCACCACTTTGTCACTTTTAATAAATATTTTTGGATACGTAAGCTGCTATGCCTAGGAAATCATCCTTCAGTTCTCCCTTGTAATTCCAAAATGCTATGTGTCATCTTCTAGATTCTATAGTTATTGACACTGCATTTGCAAAGAAAGAAAGGGTGTCGACACTTGTAGTGGGCAAGCACTAAATAAGTGTATGAAATCAGTCAAAGTCTGGTTTTCAAAGGAATAAAAGAATAAGAAGTAATTATATTAGTGTCAAGCCAACAAAGCTGGGAAAGACCTACCAGTGCAGTGACTCGCACATTTAATCCACACCTAGCAAGCGCTTCATTTAAGCATTGAGCAACATCTTTTCCAACCTGAGGTCCACCACATGAGCAAGTGTTTAAAAAATACCATGACAAACTGAAGAAAAGAAGTAATCATACACCAAAACAAAATTAATATGAGTTCCCTTTAAAAGAATATAATGAGTTGGAAAGTTAGGTAATGATGAGATATGTCCATAGCAAAAATTTTGCATACTACAAAAACATGACAAGTTTGCATGTCAAAGTAACATGCCTATT
Source organism: Olyra latifolia (assembly GCA_036346145.1). Lineage (NCBI taxonomy): Eukaryota > Viridiplantae > Streptophyta > Magnoliopsida > Poales > Poaceae > Olyra > Olyra latifolia. The sequence continues at coordinate 2,497,258 of CM070523.1, read as the reverse complement.
TTATAGACATGTAAGTATATATACCTCTTTTTTACTATATTCATAATATTATATATAGTAATTGAATAATACAGAAATTATATTTGACGAAGGTATAGATGTGCAAGAACATAATTTTGGCTTACCGTGTCTCCAATTGAAAATCCTTTAGTCCACCTAATTAATGATCCTGAAGACACTGAATTTTGCCTAACAGGGAAAGAAAATGTAAAACCAAGCGCCCTTTTTTCATCTTTTCCATCTTCTTTCTCAACAAAATTCTTCAGTGAGAAGGCAACAAAGTTGAATAAATCCTGAAATTTACATGGAACTCAAAGACACGTACTCAAAACAAATATCACAAAATGGACAAAAAATGATGAGACATGTACCTCAGTTGTACCCATGGTCAATTCCTCAGGGATGGGTGATTGTTCAACCTTCGTATTGATTACAGATCCCACACCAACTTCTACTCTTAAGACTCTAAAGTTTGTTCCTCCAAGATCAATGGCATAATATATACCTTCTTCATCCCTGTTAAAGTGCACGACCAAATCCAATTTAATGCCGTTGTGATGTAGATAAAATGCAAAAAATAGGACATGAAACACTTTGGCATTGTCAATAATTTCTCCATTAAGCATGGTACATGTAAATAACGAACCATGGCATCATACAACAGGATGCTGATAACAAAATGGTATATTTGAAGTGATAATCTTCAATCAAATGCATTTGGTTTTAAAGAATTATGAATGCCTTGGAAATATAGCTTAATTACACTCTTTAACTCCGATGAGAATGTACAGACCTCCCCAAAATACAATTCTTACGAAAACATTCTTGTTTTCAATCAATTTTTGGGATATGGTGACCTGTAGTAGGCATTTGGATGACCTACAAGTTGTAACGGAACACCCAAAGCAACAGATTGCTCCAAGGCTCAACAAAATCAAACTCCAATCTTAAAATAGAGATGATGCCGAACAATAGTTACAAGTAGAAAGTAGTAGCCGTTGATGAATGCAACGTCAAGACACAGACAGGAGTGATAATGAGTGGATTCAATTTTGCAGTCAAGATATGCAGATTGATTATTGTAGCGCAGTTGTTCTGTCTCCAGGGGCCATGTACAGCACAATCATGGAAAGAAGCAACTAAAACAAGTAGTTTTGTGTGTGTGTGTGTTGGGGGGGGTGGTGGTGCAGGCAATTGTGTAGTTTACAGCAACCACTAGAAACCAAAATGCAAAATAGCTAGAAAGACATTTTTTAATTTTTTTTTAGAACTCCACCATGGAATAAGCATTTGCCCCTCTATTTGAAATTAGGTAAAAATTATGTACTTCCACGGACTTAAAACAGGGCAATAAATTGATGTATGATCCGTAAGAAAAAACAAAAGAAGTCAAACAATATGTAGTGTTGCTCTGGCGTTTTATATTTTTATATATGCTCGCTAATATGGTTTTGCTCAAAATTAATTAAAATATACTTCACATTTCATAGAACACTGCACATTGCACAAAGCTAGGCAGAAGAAATATGCGTTGAATTGAATCCTTTGCATCTGCAATACATTACTAAAACAGAATAAAGTGAATCAATACCAACTACATAGCCACACCGGCGATCACCAAGAAATATCGAAGAACTAAAATCCAAACATGTGACAGAAACAAAAATACAAAAAGGCCAACCAAAACCAATGTGCATCCGTCTGTCATGCAGTTCTAGGTTCTAACAACACGCCAAGCTGTTGCAAGTGCAACCATCCAAGAAATCCTCGCAATTAAGAAAAGTTCAAATTGAACGTGCAACTCAGTTTCTGCCTGTTCGATCTAAAATCAGATGAACTCATAACAACATAATACTCCAGAGTTTAAACACAAAATTTTCTGCATTACAACACCCAATCAAAACCAGATATTCTTCCATTAGAAATGAGAATCCCCAAGCAATGATTCCCATCTGACAAAGAACAACCCGGGCCACATTGCCATTGTGGAATACAACCTGGCCACTGAACCTAATCCCAGCTACATAAAAGTGTAGGCAGATTCAGGTACCAAGATACCACACTCTATGCCCTTTTTTATGGCGGTCTGGACAATCCCGCCATGAATGCAAGCATCAAAACAACAGTGCCTGCCTCAGGCGGCATAAGAGCAACATGACAAATTCTTGGTATCTGGCAGATTAATTATCTTTGCACCGGAGCTGCACCGGCACAAAGGTATAGTTAGCACTGCAGGCCGCATCACATATCAGAACTATATAAATCCTTGCGGAAATGGCGATTAAACAAGGATAGAGCTTGTAAATTTGTAACCTTTGGCGGAGACGAAGCAAGAGATGGGCGTCGTTCTTTGCTTTTCCGGGAATGATGGCCACATTATAAATATGAACTAGTGAAATAGTGTTTGCAAAAAAAATCATCAGGAAGAAAATCAGCGAGATGTGCGCGGCATTATACGGAATCGAATAAAGATAGCGACTTTGTGAACATATCAGAAAAGTAACGGCCCAAATTTATTTACTGTTGGATGAACTCTTCAGAAAAAGAGCGACCCAAATTTGTTTGTGGTTCCACAACAGGGCCAAACAACAGCACCACTCAAGAACCACGAAAGGGAGAGACAAAACATATGAAACCATCCAACTTAGTAGCATTCGGACGACTAGTCCAAAGCATGAAAGGTCCAATGCACTCTGCATTGGGGAAAGTAGCAAGAAAATGCGCCTCGTCGTGGGCCGAATGTAAAACAAAGCGATCAAAAGGTGTCAAGAAGAAAACTTTGCCAAGTACGGGGCTTAATCTGTGCTCGTAGCATTGAATATGGACACCAAACAGAAAAAACGTGAAATGCACATCACTGGACATCATTCGGGAGGCAGCTAAGAAAGAACCCAATCAAGAAACTACATTAGCATATGCACACCACGTGAACATGGCAGCCAAGTGAGGCGGCAAGATGCAAGAGTATGATCCAACTACCAACATGTACATTAAGAATAAAGCTAATTTTTTGTTCTGATTAAGAATAAAAAAGAAACTTAAAATAGAAGCGCTAGAAATCATCAATGAATCGCGACGCGAGACCACGAACCAGGGGGGCAAAGGCAAGTAAAAGAACCGCAGGCCGTACCCGTTGGGGAGCGCGTCGACGAAGGTGAGCAGCATCTTGAGCTTGCTCCCGCCGTCGGACGCGAGTCCGGCGTGCATCTCGACGACCATGGCGTCGACGACCTGCCGCAGGCGCGCGGGCGGCGTGGCGCAGCCTTCCTCGAACTCGCGCAGCAGCGCGACTGCTCGCCGCCACTGCGCCCGCGCCGACGCCCGGCGGACCACCAGCGCCGCGGCGATCGCGCACGTGGCAGCCGCGCACCCCACCGCCACCCCGAACCCCACCCTCCCCATCCCCGCCCCCTCCGGCGCTCGCCGATCACGCCATCCCAAGCGCCTTCTTCTCTCTAGCGAACCACAAATCCACCCCCACCCCCACCCCCACCCCCACCCCGCACGCCCAGGATGCGGCGGCCGGCGGCGCGCGCAAGGTGCTCGACGGAATGACACGAATGGGATGAACAGAGCGGCGCGGACTAGTAGTAGTGGGGTGGGGCTGGGGAACGAAGGGGAAAGGAGAGGAAGAGAAGGCAGGGGGAGAAATAAAAATAGAAATAGTGGGAGGCCGGAGGAGAGAGCGTGGCTGCCTGTGCTGTGCGCTTTTATTGATGCAGGGATTTCTTTCGCTTTCACCCTCCCTGTTTCTCAATATTTCTGCTTTTTCCAGTACCATCTGCTCTGCTGCCTCATTTCCCGTTGTCGAGGAAGAAATGCTTTTTTCTTCCCCCCAGCTTTGACCTGTTGCTTACCCTGACCACTGATGTTTAAAATAAAGTTGCAGGGCTGGTTTGTATTTGATGGCCATATTACCGTCTGAACCTTTTGATAGGTTATTAACTTCTCACTCTGGTTTTTTATTCCAGGCTAGGACGATAGCAAAGGTCTCGTTTGGAAAATAAAATCCTGACTCCTAGGAAAACTGAGGTTATTAATTTGTCGCTCCTTTTTTTATTTTATGCTAGGGATGATATTAAAAGGTCTCGTTTGGAATAAAAAACGGATTTCTATGAAAAATAACCATTTTCTATAATATCCGCATGGTATAAGTGATATTTAGAAGGAAAAATATTGTCCTTAAAAGGAGTGGATTCAAGATCAAGACTCTAGCACGTGCGACTCCTGAGTCGAGTCTCAAATATTCGACCTCGATAAGCTATGTAGCACGTCCCATGCTCCTAGCCACCCGAGCAAAGTTCTTGTGCGTAAGGTGGTTGGTTTTATATACTGGAAAGAAAATGTATCCGATGCACTGAAACAAATTTAATCTTTGTACGAAACAATTAGTATGTCATCTAATTTTCTCCGAGTGTTCCATTAAAACACATTCGTTTGATTAGCATGGTTTTTTCATACAGTTCATTTAGGTGATGTTCTTTTCGACTTATGTGATTTGCTGGTCAGCTTATTTGCTGATAAACTGAACTTCAAAGCTTTCCAATGTGGCTTGAAGAGTCCAGCACATTTTGTTTCACTTCTTTTTAGAGCTTTGTGACGTATCTGCAAGACAAAAAAAAGACCAAAATACCAAAGCATTTGCGCTTTTCAAAACTGAAGATGAGCAAATAAGTCGAAAAGAAGATGAGTCTCTTACACTCTTAAATAAGGATAAAATTATTTGTTCGCAAAACACACAAAACAGTGTTTTTCTCTTTTTTTAAAAAAAACCACATAATACCATAACATTGGGACGATTGGCTGGCTCTGTTTCTTTGGGTTGAAAAGTTGCTTCCGATTATAATCTGTAAAATATTTTGGGCTGAAAGGCTGCTTATGATTATAATCTGAAATGTTGTAAACCCTCGATAAGGAGCTTCGAGAGTGGAAAAAAACATTAAAAATAGTTTTGAGAGTTTTGAGAAAAAGATTAAATTCTAAAAATGACTACAAAATGCTAAAATATTTGGCTTTAAAAATAAATATTTTGTTTGTAATTATAGTCTAATTATAAGCTAAAAAGAACTGAACCTAAAAACAGTAGCCATAATATGTTAGTGAGACGAGTGTCACACGCAACGCAACGACATGAAGTCAACATAATCAACATAATAAGCAAAAACCCTAGCCTAGTCAATCACCAAGGGTGGTTTCATTTCAGTTTATCTTATCCTACCTATTTGCCTTATCTCTATGTGTCTTATTTGACTTATCTTACTTTTTTTATTACTTTTTGAGTCTGTTTTTTACTCGTAGGCGTGTCTAAAAGCTTCTTAAATCCCAAACACAAAGGTCAACCGGCTCACGAGGCTATCTCGAAAAATTCTCGTAGTGACGAGATAAGGCAAATATGTAGGATAAGATAAGCTGAAAAGAACCCATCCCAAGCCGACGGGCTGCTCTGCTCCTCCTACCAATTGGGATTAGAGCATATGTAACAGGTACTGTATATATACTGTAGCTTGGGATAGAGTAGCTGGCGTAGGGAAGAAATCTTTTAGAGTGTTGTGTAAAATGTGAAGAAATTTTAGAGTGTTGAATAGAAGGAGTACTGTATAGTATTATAGAGTGGGAGGATAGAGTAACCGATGTGGATGGTCTTATTAGAAAACCTGAGGAACCAATCTCACGCCGAAAAAGCAGTCTCGAATGCATCATCGCTCATGCCGTGCCCACTCGAATAGCAATAGCGCCTTACAGCATCTCTAGCGGAGCCTTTAAAACATAATCTTCTTTATATTTAAAGTCTCTCGTCTTTCAGCAGAGTCTCTATCTCAGTATTTGAATTCTCTCATAAAATCTAAATTTGAAGGTTTTCCATATCAATCTCTATAGTTTATCTAGATAGAAGTTTTATAAAAATATAGAGAACGAATAGTGATTTAGAGAGAATATATAGAGACGCGATTTTAAAGCATCTGCTGATGATGCTCTCAGTTTGTTTACAAAGAACCGAAGGCTTAGGCAAGTGCGGCAGAACAATCGCAGAGACGCCCCCCCGAAACCCCGCATATCCAAGCGCACCCCCGGCACGAGCAGCGCGTCCATTTCCGGTCCACTCCCCACTCCACATGAGCGCAGCGGGCGAAGTGGTGGGCGCGGCGGGGCGAAAAGACGGGAGCGCCCCGCGCGCGGGGCGAAATTGCTGATACGGCCGGGGGCGGGGGGTTTTGACCCGTGCCGGGGGCGGCGATGGCGACGGTGGACGGCCACGGCCGTTCTGCGCCGGGAGTTGAGTTGGCGCCTATTTACGGTGCCGAGCATGACACGGGGTCGCTCGTTCGCTCGGTCGCTGCGGTCGGTCAGCGGCGCCGCGTTTGACCGGGAGGGACCAGCGCCGGGCGCGGTAGATGGGTGGAAATGAATCGCCTGTCTGCCCCGACCGCCGCGGCGCGGCCATCAGCGGCTGCGCCGTAAATTTAGCCGTACGTCCGTCGGCGTCGCCTCCCTCGCCTAGCCCCGGGTACGGTGCGCCTGCTGCTCCTGCTCCTTATTACTGCTCGCTTGTGCTTCCTCGGCGCGGTAGTCGTAGTATACGTACCTACTCGCTGTAAAATTTGTCGACCCCTGCAACGCAAAGCTACTCCCAAACCAAAGTCCCGAGTTTTGGAAACCTAGTACTACTACTAGGAGTACTGGAGCGGTGCTCTGCCGGCTCAACGGTATAGCCTGAGCTACTGCCTACTGATGAGAGTGAGCTTGGAGCTCAGCTCAGCTCAGGCCTGGGTGCGTGCGTTGCCGTGAGTGATTTAATTACGCACGTAGGGAACAGTCTTAGCAGGGGGTTAGCTCCGTTATTAATTGGGGCAGGCGCTCCCGCGTGACCGGGGGCCTGCCTGCGCTGCGACTGCGAGCGGCTGCTCAATGCTCATGCATGGTAAAATTAGTTGCGCCAACCACGCGGTCTGCGATTTTGCTGCGGTGATTAATACAGGCACGACACCAGCAGTTTATTTCACCGATTTCGCTCAAATGCAGCCGCCCGCGTTCGATTTTCGTATGTTCCTTTTTTCACCATCGATACATCGATGACAAGAAAAAGTCTAGGGTCTTTGGTGCAATTTACACTATCTTGAAGATTACTCTTTCTCCAGCTCTTTGAGGTCACTTTCTTAGGCGTCTTCGTAGTCACTTGACGACCACAAGTACAAGGCCATGAATTAAATAGATTTCTACACTTTTCTAACGTGTTGTTAGCACCCGCCATGCTGCCATCACATGAATGACATAATTGCTCAAATCACGCCCCCTCTGTATTAGACTGTACGCCCTCGACATATACTCCTCAGGTAGTACACTGTAGGCATCCAGTGGGAGCTGGCGTTCGTTTGATCGCTCGTTAATTGCATCAAGCGGGGCGTGATTAAGGAATAACAAAAACTAATGCAGGTTTGCTAAAGAAATCGCACGCGTTCGCATATAGGTTTCCCGTTGTTTATGTCATGTAATCTCCATCGGGGGCACGTGAAAGGAACCATGCGTGCCGATGTGGAGAGTGTCACAGCGGGAGGCAATTATTAGCTCGTATTTATGTATTTTTCTTTTCTTTTTCTGGTGCTGCTCCGGGACGAGTCATGGGTCGCCGTCGAAACGAATACTCTAGTGTAGTGCTACTTGGAACTTGGAAGAAAAAAAATCTGAGGTCGTTAAAATTCCACGAGTATATTAAGGGTGCGTTTGGTTAGAAAGTGAGTAAAGCGGAGCCATTTTATTTCTGATTCTGAGAGTGGAACGGATCTGTTCAGCTAAAAAATTGGAATAGATTGGTTCTAGATCTATGAGAATATTCCATATAGAGAGTGGCTCCGCTCCATGAGAATCACAACCAAACACTCTGCGGTCTGAAATGGAGTGGCTCCATTCTAACCAAATATCCTAAAACCTAGAACGGAGTGGCTCCATTCCAGTTGGCTCCTCAACCAAACGCACCCTAACATAACGGATGCCACTCCTCCTTGCACCCCACGGGGCGATGGTTCACCTGTTTTTTTCCTTTTTTTTTTTACCCTATGGAGGTTTCTTCTTCTAATATTGACACGGGTTTTTTTATTAAATAGAATAGATTTCGTCGAGGCTATCAACTCATTTTTTGTGATTCGGGCACAACAAAATACGAAGAATTATGCAAAGCTAGCCTTAATGCTTAAAAATCAATACAAAGCTAACATTTCTGTATTCACTTTTGGTGCTTAGTGGAGCCTCCTGCCCTAAGAATTAATACAAAGTTATATTTTTGTATCCTCTTCTTCTTACAGTCAAATAATGCCTAGCCGAGCTTCTGCCCTAAGAGCAAGGCTAATAATATAAATTCATTCTTTGGTATATATGGTTATTAAATATCATATCTGATACCATCTAAAAGCCCATACATATAATAAGTTAGCTGTAGAAACAATCTACACATTAATAAATGGTCCACCCATCTATCCTCTCATCTCCTTTGAAATCGTATTATAATGGGTTTAGAATTTTCTTGAATAATAATACCGCTTCTCTCTCTTCCAACAAAGTAAAAATATGACGTGACAACTTTTATAACCCGCTTACATCACCTTATTATATTTGGTCTAATGCCAAGCACGTCTCGATGAGTGATAACATTTGCAATTTACATTGCCTTTTCTATGGACCGGCTGCCGTTACTGAAGACTAAAGTACTAGTACTATAATACAAACTACAAAGCATGTGCGTTACTATTATGTCAGTATTAGCATGTTGACTATTCAACGACTTGTCTCTTGGGCAGCTTTGGCGGTCAGGAAAGAGCACGGAGTGAGATGCCGCCGCGCTGCTGCGTGTATTTTCCAGGAGATCCCAATTTGGTTCCAGCTCAAAGATTTGGGGGGACCACGCACCCAAGATCATTTTCTAGGCTGCTAGGGTTGGTCGAGGGGCAAAACGGATATTTGGCGGCGCGACGAGGGGCGCAGCGGGGAGGCGAGAGAGACAGAATGAGCGGGGTGGGCCCGCGCATAGTAAAGTGTGTGGGACACATGGGGAGGGAGAGGGGGACAGCGCGGCTACAGTTCTGGACAAGAAACAAAAGGCAAGGTAGTAGCGCCCCCACGCCCTGCGTGATCCCGGTCTATACGCCAGCCCCCGGCCCTGCCCTGCTTGCCTGCCTACAAAGCAAAACCTCGGATGTGTCATGTGTGTGAATCAGTGGAGGGAGATTGTTCCCTTCAAACCGACCTGGGCCATTTGCTGATTGGAAGAGAAGTAGTAGTAGCTAGTTTATCCCGTGCAAACCAAGCTCTCAGAAAAAATTTTGCCCCTAAGTCCAAACAGCTGCAAATCCTAGCGCAAGAGCGAGTGAGTGACGGTGCAGTGGCCACCTAACGAGGTCCAGAAATAATAGAGCTCGTACATACAGCGGTGGGGGGAGAAGAAAACGGGGGTGGACTTTGGAGGGGTGCATGGACCGGGCCTAGGGCGGCGGCGGGGCGGAGGGGGCGAGCGGCGACGGGAGCTGCGTCTCGGCTGCCCGGCCGTACCAAAATTCCAGCTGTCTTCAGCTCATTCCCAGCTCACGCCTCTCCCTCCCTCCCTCCCTCCCTCTGCCGCTGCCGCTGCAGCTGCACGCGCCTTTTCTTTTGTGCTCCAAAACACGCACCACCCCACCACGCGCCCCGCGCTGCTCTCCTCGAGATGCCGCTTCCTCCCTTCCACGTAAGCAAAGCCCCCCACTTGCCACGCCTCCCCACCGGCAACTACCCAAAATCATGCTCATGACTCATCGCTCACGCGCCCGCACCCACCGTCGCTCTCCCTTCTTCATGTTCTCAAGGCCCGGTATTCCTCGCCCGAAGTAGCATGCATTATCTCAACAACAATTTTAGAGATGGGTTAGGTGACAGCAGCAGGAGCCTCTGCTTTTAAATGAGCTTCTTTTTAAGGTTAAATAGCCTGTGCAGCTGCTCCCTACTTATTGTACATATAAAAAAAATCATAATTTCACTAAACTCCATTAAATTCTAGTATTCATTAAAACAATCGTCTGTTTGGATACATGGTTTTTATAATGATAAATTTGACAAAACACAAGAGTTACTTAGAGCCAAAGCATGAAAACTTTAATTAGAAGTGGAGTTTCAAAACTTTAAAAATGTTATGGTTTCACTAAACCATGGCATGGTTTTGGAGTAAAGTATTTTTCGGTCATCTAAACACCTAATTGTTTTGAAAATTATGGTATTTTTAGAAACTATAATTTATCTCAAAACTATGAAAATACTTTGTTGCCAACCATACCCTTGTTGTTCAAGAAACGTGCCACCACTTATCAGTAACTTAGGAGTGGAAGTTTTTAAAGAGCTTAGAAAATACTCCTACATAGTTTTGGTTTTTTTTTTTTATGGTAGCTTGTTATTCACCATAAGGCAGGACATTATCTAGCACATATATTTACAAGTTCAAAATAACTACTAACCATTGCTTAGTAACCTGACAAGGCACACTCGCTCATATATAAGCAGAAACTCAATCATCTACAAAAGCAAAAGAAAACAACACTACTGCTAATCATTGCGAATTACATATGTAAGTATCCATTTATAGCATATAGAAAAAGGAATCCCTAGACATCCATGCATCAATTTTACAGGTTGTGCTTAATCATGAAATCGGTGCCAATGACCATCGATTCCAAATCATTCTTGTGTTGCCCTCGACCATGTTTGAGAGTGCAAAAGGTGGCTCCTCATCATAGTGTTAGGCAGATAAAAGAACGCTTTGGTGGTCCACGGTGATTATATTCTTCGCATCAAAATGATTTTCTTATAAGCAAGTGGATACATATTTAATATTTTTGTGAAAACTTTGTAAAGGCATAAACCATATTATACACATTTATGATCTGCACATCAGTCTAATTTTAGAAATGCATACAAAACCTTGACATGTATAGATGAAAAACAAATAAGTTTTGACATGGCACGAAAGACAGGTAAAAAAAAACAAAGGCTAGTGCTGGTCAACATCACAAGCAAGAAAAAGGTCGATTTTAGGGCAGAAGGCACTACAGGGCAAGGCAATGCAAAAGAGGAGGGGCCTTTTTCTGGGGGACAGTTCCGGGTGGACGGAGTCAGGCGGGATTTAGGTTTGGAAAACCCCTCGTGATTGCGCGGATGCACGGGGGCCCGGGGCTCGAGCACTCACGCTGCCATGTGGACCCCACTCGGTGGCCGTACCCGGCGACCTCCTCAGCCGGAGCCGCCTCTCACGCACGGACGGATGGCGATCCAACGGCGGAGGCTGCCGCGTGTGGAGCAGCGATGGGCCGTTATGGGCGCGTCAGGTGGTGAGCTGGCGCACGTGAAAGGGGTGGTGGAGGAGTGGAGCGTGGCAGGCCAGGCGGGGCAGATTTCTCTCGTTTCATTGGGCTGGCCAGCCGGGCGAGCGAGCGGCGCCGTGGCAAAACGCCAGCGACAGCGTCGCGTCAGGTGGCGGCATGCGTGCCACTGCGCGCGCGGCCCCGCCAGATTATCCCTTGCGCCGGCCCGCAACGGGCTAGCCAGCAACTCTTCATTCCTGTTTGGACTAAAAAAAAAGAAGAATTTGGTGCAGTGCCATTGTAAATTCATGGTTATACTGTAAAATCAATACAAATGTCGCTGATACATAAGAGCATCCACAGCAGCTCCTCTAAATTTTCTTCTCCAAAACACTATTAGCGTCCTCTCTATCCATCTCTCTAAAATTCCTTCACATTTTAGTACATTACACTCTAAAAGATTCATTCTCTCCACCAGCACTATATCTAAAAAAAGTTAGAGCTACAGTATTATAAAGTGGCTGCTATGGATGCTCTAAGTTATGGGACCAAATGTCAATGACTTAACAAGCAAATCATTAAATTTGCAGTGGCCGTCTACAACCATTTTTTTTAAAAAAATATTTCCATTATTGTTGGGTCTTTTTTCAAATATAATATAGGTTCGGTTTACTTGTTTAGGTTGTTTGAGCATAATATAGGTTTTGTTTACTTGTTTAGCCTGTTTGAGCGTGACCATGGAGTTTGTTCAATCCAACTCCATTAAGAAACATGGGAGGCTTAACAAGGCTAGACAACTTAACCCTATGTTTGATTGATGGGACATGAGCAATGGAATGAGATAAAACGTGATGGAATAAAACTATAAAACGTGGTATGAAATTTTCAATCAAAAACCTTTGCAACATAAGATCCAAACCATTCCATACCACCTTATCCCATTCCCATAGCAACCAAATAAATGTACTATAAACTTTTTCACCCCATCTTGCAACCAAACACTTCAACCATAAACCCACATAGTTCGACCAATGAAACACCTTAACCATAAAACCATCCTATATATTCGACCAACCAAACTCACCCTAGTCATTAACAATGATAAGTACCGTTTCAAAAAACAGTGCATAAGGCCCAGTAATAGCACCAGTATTTGCGTACATAACTATGTTCTTTATTACCCTTTTTATGCCATGTGAGCTGTTAGCATCACATACTTAATTCGAGTACTTACCATGCATGTTTCGCAGGTTTGTTATTACGCTAAGATTGGTAACTAGGTTACTCCATTGTGTACGTACCCACGCGTTTAATCTACGCGCTTTTGTTTGCTACCCACCACCTTGAAACCGTGATTATTGTTGCTGCCGTTGAACTGGTATTTGATGCATGATTCGTTTTGTTTTGTCCCCGGAACAAATTTAATTTCACTATAGTGGCATTTGTCGGGCATGCACAGCTGCATCACAATTCAGGTGCTCCTTAAGCATAATTAGCACTCAGCAGATTATCTCTCAGGTCATCTCAGGTTAGATGCCAAACATTGGCCACCACTGTGGCAAATGGATAAGACCTAGTGTTTGGTTGATGCCGCAATTACATGGTGACATATTTCCTTATCTATGGAGCCAATATGCCATATACTTGTTTGGCATTAAATTTTGACACTTGTTTTTTTGACTTGTCAGAATTGTTTGTTGGTCACATAACTTTAGCACACTGTACTTTTACGAAAAAATAATATCATGGAGTAACAAAGCAAACATCCACCATCTATCCATCCTGGCTTGCTCCACATTTTGTTTGGTGACTATTCACCCAACAATTTTCACTCCGAAAGTCATAGCTGTATATGACGAGTTTCCGATAGTATCTTTTCTAAAGTTATGCTATGATACACGACGACAGTATAATACTAGATGGTAGCATATTCTAGACATAATTATCCATTTAAGGGACGGAATAATTAGCTGTATGACACTCAATTCGTCTGTCAACTTGTCTGTGTCTATGACACGTGGGACCGTCTGTATCTATAACAGTGGGTCAGGATGGTATACACCGAATCGCGAATTTTAAAGAGTGTCAGTGGTGCCTCCTATTCATACTGTGAAATCTCTCTTTTTTTAATGTTATCGAACTTCTGTTTTTGTGGGTGCAGGTATGCTGTGAGCAGCCACGCAGGTGTTGTAAAAGTAGCCATATGTTTCAGGAATCCAGCTGTGTTGCAATCTGGAGTGAACCTCGAACCTCTCGAAGTAGATACCCCGAGCTGGCTGGTAAACATGGAGCCTGAACAATCCTTGCTGGAAACAGATCATGATCATGAGCCTGACCAGCCTCCTCATTCATATCGATCAAGTATTCAAGTGAAGCGAAAGGCCGTACTAAACAGAAGGAAAAGGGAAAAAAAAACTCGCAGTACACACCAACTGGCATGCAGATGCAGTACCAAAGTGTGGCTGGCTGGCTGTAGACTGTAGTACGTGCGTAGCTACACGAACAAGAAGATTTATTACCAGTATTATTACTAATGCAGTACCAGTAATTAAGTATATTCTATTCCAGTGTCTCAAAAAAAATCAAGTACCATATATATTGACCGTGGCAAGCAAGAGCAGAAAGCACAGTATCGTTTCCGTCAGTGAGCAGGAAGGTCGCAACAAAACCGGCGGTAAATTGCCGAGCAGAAAGCACAAAGCAGTGGTGGCTGGCTGGTGAAATCGGTAAAGCTAGCGATGCACTGCAGCCTGCAGGTGAGCTGGCTCACGGTTGGACTTGGGTCAGGGTTAAAATGCAAGCATTCATGGAGTCATGGCCATGGACCGAGTGGTGTTTTTTTTCTTTTTCTTTTTTTTATCGTTGGGGTTTCGGCCGGCAAGTACAGTGGCGAGCTCTTTGTCCTCTGGCCAATGAGAAGGCGTTGTCGGCTTTACGACCGCATGATGGGCGGGGCACATCGATCGCGCCCCATGCCCCCGCACAATCCTTACACATGCGCACGCACGAACGCATAAATCCTCGCCGAACGATATCAAACATTCAAACCCCGGTCTGAAATGAAAATTTTCCACGTAAATTATTTAAAATGGATTTTTTTCCCCGCCTTCAAAACAGAGAATTTATTATGCGTCCCAGACGAGTAGCATTCCGGGAATTGATTGGCACATGAAATTAAACTCGTAGACTGCACAGTAAACAGATTATGGTTCCACTGTTCCTTTTAGTATTGTTTTGATTTTTTCCCCAGGACCAAAGAGGTGTGGACTGTGGAGGAGGCTAGCTATAAAGCAAGTGAAGTGACCCATGGAACCGCTGTTTTTGTCGGCGAATTTATAGACGGGAAATCTTCTCGCAATGACGGCCCGTGCATTTAAAACGGGCATATTATTGGAAGGCGCCTCGTCACGTCCGCATGAGTAACGCCCTAGCCTGGTGCACGCCGTACACTACCACCGACCTAGCTAGCTAGCTACCTCCATGATCTCGCAACGGCCTCGATCCATCGAGCCCCTCCATATTTATGAACGAAAACAGCGCCATCTTCGATCACCACTGAATCATCACCACTACAGCGGTCTGAACCATTTTCGTTAGTTTCGTCGATTCTATCTAGGCCGATGCCTAGTTTATTTTGGTCGGCTCGCTCGATACCAAGCCAATTGATGGTTGGAATTGATCGAGCCATGACCTAAGATTAGCATGCATGGATGCAGCTGGTCGGTGGATGGAACGATCGAACGAACGAGTTGATCAATGGCATGCATCTGCTACGTACTACGTACGTAAGTACTACTGCCATGCACGATCGACGAGGGTAAATGCACGCAGGATTCCCCGTGGAACGATCGATCGATCGCGCCGTACGCGCGCACGTACGTGTGTACGTGTAAACGCTCCCAACTGCTCGCGCGTCTCGAATTCGATCGCGTTTAATGCTAACTAGATCTAAGGCCGTACGTACGCCCGTACCCTCGCTAGTAGTTACGAGCGAGCGAGCATGTACGTACGGCTGGTACCGGCTGAAATGCGGTTGTTCGTTCGCGCGTGCAAGCCCTGGATCCGATCGATCGAATCCAATGCAAGGCGATCGATGGAATAATGTCAATCAATTCTCACACGTTTGTGTACAAATTGTGCATCTACGACAATACGTACGGCTACAAGCAACGGCCGAATAAATTCTACGTACGGCCCCATGCAGATGCAAACATCGATCTTTGATTAGCTAACCGCTGGGCGTTTTGCTGTTTATGATAGCAGATACCACTCCTGATGAATACACAAGGGAAGCTCCAAGCGTTGCTGCATGGGGACACTGTGCTAGCTTTGCATGCATGAACAACGCTGCATTTCCATTGCTGCCTAGCTGCAGGGACGCACATTGCGTTGCTGCAGATCGGTTTCATTTCATCCATGGCGTCGTGGACTATACATTACTGCCCGTCCGTCGAACCAATGCCGGCCGGCCGGGCTGATCAAGCCTCTTGCTGCTGCTACGATCCATGCATATATGTATCAGCATATGTAGCTATCTAACTTCTGACACCGTTGGTGCACCATGCATGACATGGCATGCATATATATCTGTATCAGCTCCTGGTTTGCGAGGCCATCGACTAGCCGGCATTAGCTACGTACCGTCACGGCGCCGGCAGGACATGACATGGATGCACATATGCACCCTATAGGGCCATGCATGCATGCATGCCACTGGGAAAAGGCAGTGCACGCGCCTAATTATTTTCTCTTTCGTTGGGGCGAAAGGTCCGAGCTAGCTAGCAAAAGTCTTGTCCATAAACATATGTTGGCTTAATGGACCATATTAGTATAACATTATTGGCCATTCTGATTAGCCAGGCTCCATCAAATCGAGAGCCGTCGGTCCGACAAAGATTCATATATATACTATATATGAACAGGGTCAAGATGATATTGGCATTCTATTGCTATGATTAACCTGCCTACCTACCTAGCTCGCGCTACAAGTCCAGTAGTTGGAACATCTCATCGTACGTATTCGCACCCCATGTGTACCTATCTTGCCCATGCATCTGCATACTTGTGCTTGGGACGGAGTTAGAAAATTTTATCCGAGAGGGCTAGATAGAATTATCATTTTATCGAGGGGGCTAAATAGAACATTTTTGATATTTTAACCTACAAATGCATGTACTCCCTCCGTCTCTAAAAACATGTCATTCTGCGATTCAAAATTTGTCCTAAAAAACATGTCATTTTAGGGCAATAATTGCTAGATTCTCCTCTCACTCCTATAAAGTACCTATAGATTCTCCTCTTACCCCTATAAAGTACCTATATATTCTCCTCCCAACACTATAAAGTACTCTAGATTCCTACCTATATATACTCTCCTTAATCTACTCAAAATTTTTCAGAACGACATGTTTTTAGAGATAGAGGGAGTATATGTTTGTAAGAAATTTTAGAACTTTTCTACTATTTTAACTTGTAAATCTATATGTACTTAAGCATTTTTAGGACTGTTCACTATTTTGTGTACAAATCGATGGGCATTTGGGTCCACTTGTTATCGGCCATTGCTGGCGCTAGCTCTTCAAACGCTAGCTACAAACCTCACCAACCACTTCGGTGTCCGGTTGGCCCATGCCGACAGAGACGCCTCGGCTACGTACGTACAAAACATATGTGTACATGTGGTGTGGTGTGGTGTGCTGATCATCTGATTTGTACGTACATACATACAGTACCGACATGGCTAGCTATAGCAGTGTACATAAGCGTACATGTGCCAATCTACAAGTGTCGTCGTCTACATATATCATATCACCGTCGATCTCTAGGCGTCGCATTATCTCCCTAGCTAGATCGGAGTGTAATGGAGATATCGATGGGGCCATGATGCACGCGGAGGCCAGTGTGATATATGTACGTGTCCCTCAGCTCTTAAGTATTTTTTTTTGTCGTGCAGCTCAGGAGGAGACACCCATGGAAGGATCCAGCTCATGCATGCATGCATGCTATACACTGAGTGCAGATGGAGTGGCAGCGTGTGTACGTCGCAGTTTGTTCTGCAGGTTTGTCTGACGTGGACGCGTTGTTCCTTTGCGTAACCTGCCGTCGCGTCGTTGTGGCTCTTGCATTCTTTGTTTCTTTGATATGTCGGTCCATGCGTGCGGTCACACGCATCGTTATGTACGACGTACGTGCCGGTTCAAGCTCAGGGCTACTGTATCATGGATGTATATAGTCAGGGCGAGCATGGCTGGCCTAGCTAGCAAGCCCGGCCCAGTTTGCCTGGCCCAGCGTTCAGGTTCTGCGCATCTTGGGTTAAAGTAGAGAGCGATTTACATTTTTTTTCCCAGTTCACGAGGGTGTTATGTACAAAATAGCATTATAGCATTATCAACGGCAAACCATCCTCTAAAATTAATCTACTTTAAATCTTGACCTGATGGGATTTGTATCATCGGACTTTACATTTCTCTACCGTGCCTCTGTCGTTCATCTCACATATCACTGTAACAACAGCGATCTACAGTAACTTTATACAACAAGGATGGCACTATTCGATTATTCTTGTTCACTTCTGATGGTTTCTTCTGGTTCTCTCTTATATATACGAGATTCTTGTCGCGTCTCTAATACGATGCGCGTCCGGCCCGATGATACCTTATAGTCTTATAGATACAACCACGTGGTGATCTAGCAGTACACTAGTCATGCACCACAAGGCCCACAAGTAGCACGTACGCCTATACAAAGTCCACGCAGGTACATGCACGTACGCAATCACCGCAACGAAGAGTGACACCATGCACCAACCAAATCTAATCAACGCAGAGGTTAAGACGCCGTCTTCCAGTAAGAAACAAGCTAGTGCTTCATCGGGAATTACTTGAGTTAATTTTTTCCACGCACACGCTTTGACGCTTGCGCCACATGTAAATCCTCTTCCGATCGACATGCATACGTCAGGGAGTGCGACCTGGTGACGAAAGGGCTTACACCATGGAGTCACATATAGTACATGGGACTGACGTGTACGTGCGGGCAGCGCAAGGAGGTAGCCAAGGGAATTGAAGAGCTCGATCGCTAGCTACCAGTCGAGCTCACAACAATTAATCGCAACTAGGAGTACTATTTTCTGGGTGAGGTGCGTACGTCGGAAAGCGATCGGCATGGGCATGAAAAAGATGACGTGATCGATAATCTCATCCGTCAATCGCAGCACACGTCGATGGATCGACCGACCGATGCGACCTAGCTGGGCAGTCCGTGATCCGGCGATGTTGATCGATCGATCGATCGACCGACCGATTCGGTCTGGTTTTAACGCGTGCGTCGCTGTCAGGGGAAAGGAAATGAAAGGGAAATCACACATGCTAATTGCCACTTAGCGTTTTCATGATACGTTGCATCACTGGCTATGGCTCCTAATGCCTTGTTGCTTACTAGCTGCTTTGGCTCCGGCCGGGACGGCAACTTGCTCCCAGACTAGGTACGTAGCTACTAGCTACCGGCCTACCTTTGCCTCGTGCAACTTGCTCCATATTATCACGTCCCACTTTAAAGATCTTCGCTGAATCAGTGGTCGATTGATTGAGACTACTACTCATGGCCCACGTTTTGACGCTGGGACGTACCACAATGCACACATATGTTTACGGCGTCAGTGAAGCGCACACCTGCATCAGCGGCTGTTCTGTTCACCTTATCTTCTTTTCTTGTCTTTAAATCGAAAAGTCAAACAATTCGTCTATTGTAGCCTTTTTTTTAAAGTTGAAACCATGTCTTAGAGCTCCTATGAACGAGTCAAATAAGATATACTGAACTTTTCAATGTACCTCGAAAAACTATCAAAGTTCAACTTATAAATAAATAAGAAGATAAAAAAAAATAAACGGAACAGAACACCTAGTCAAACGCTAACGCGATCTTCTTCCTTCTTGAAACCTGCATTTTTTTTTAAAAAAAAAGCAAAACATCACGCTGACCACAAATTGGGACACTGCTTCTAGAGCCTATGCACCTGACATGTCACCTGTATAGGCCATGTTTAAAACGCGGGATTTTGTTTGATTCTTAGATGAATCGAACTGTTCCATTTGATTTTCAGAATTGCTAATTTTCTTAATTATCAGTCAATCTAAAATTACACTCTAGTAAGACTAAAATTGCACAACTTACAAAAGTGCAATTTTAGTATCAAATTGCTACTTATCAATCATCAGTTTTATTCGTTGATTTCTATGCTTTGTTGATGTATAAATCTGTCGAATACACGTGCTTACATGCTTTTATTTTCCTATGTTTCAAACCATCATGTTTGTTTCAGTCAATCTAAAATTGTACATTGGTAAAACTAAATTTACACTTATTTAGAATGTGCAATTTTAGTATAATTATAATGCAATTTTATTAATAATCGACTGATACTTATTTTATTATGAGGCAACTTGCTCTTAGTCACTCCCTTTGATTTTTCCACGTTCCAAATAAACATCTATGTTTTTACGATTTTTTTTTTCAGGGGAACATATGGGTATGATCACATGAACGAACACAATTAAAAGAAAAAAAAGAGGGTATGTTGGATCGGCTCCGGGGCATGGCCTACGAAAAAATAAACAGAAATTGGGCTCATCGTCGATTCAGTTAATCAGGCCCAAATGCTGAGAAACCACAGGCTATTGGAAATTTGGAATGTGGCCATACCTGTGGGCTTTTGGGCTTTGGCCCTTCGAAGTTTGCTCCGTGTGGGGTTTCTGTAGGATCCAACGGTTCGCCATCCAACAAGAGATATCGGACGGTTAGAGCGAACGGATAAGACAAACAGCATAGTTCTATCTCTCGCCCACACTGCTCTGCCCGTCGAAGCCTCTCCCTTCCGCCCATGGCGCGAGGTGTCGCCGCTCTATCCATTCCCCCGCGTGCCGGCGCGACCGCCACGCCGGCGTCCGGCCGGCCAATACGCGTCACCGCCAGGCCGGTAGGGCGCGGCCGCTGGCGCCGCCCCATGGTCGTGCGGGCCGGCGGGCCGCCGAGCACCAACGCGCTCATCCTGGCGTTCGTCCTGCCGCTCTCCCTCTTCGTCGGCACCCTCGTCACCGCCGCCCGCGTCGCCGACGACCTCGACGAGCGCTTCCTACGCGAGGTAGACTGCCTTTTTAAACACGGAAACCACAGAATTACTAGTCATATTTACTTTATTTGTCACAACAAGAGGCATCGAATTATGAAGAGATATACTGTGAACTGAAGAGCGTGCTGCCTATGCGCGCAGATGGAGATCAACCAAGCGATAATGGAAGAGAACGAGTCTTCTGGAGAAGACAGCGGCGACGAAGACGAGGACGAAGAGCATCACGGCGAGGAGGAAGAAGAGGTTGCGCAGCCGGCGGTGGAGAAAGAGCAAGTTGTTGTCACTGCCGGTGCTGCTGCTCCTCGCACCAGGAACAGGCCAAAAAGGGTAGTATAGCAAGCACCGAGAAAAGCTGCACTTTTTTCCCCTGTCTGTGACTGATAAAGTGATATGTGGCCGTCATCTTGGAAATGCTTGCAAATGTTTCAGTTTGATTTGCAAAGTATGCAGCATAGGTTTGAAGTTCTCGTGTTGATCTGACAATGTACGTGGCATTTTCACATGAAGTAAGGCGCAGGGTACTCACGTCGAATTTGATCAAAGGCTGGTGCTGATGCTATCAGTTATAGACATAGTCTTATAGAGTTATAGGCCATGCTGTTTCAGAAACATATCAAAGACGTACTTCTTTTCAGTGCGCGAGACAGGCAGATCATACATATATGCATATGTTGATGTCAAACTGTGAATCGAAATATTAAACCACTGTATTCAGTACTCAATTCTTGAGCGAAAATTTTACGTCTGCTCAAATTGGCATTTTAGAGGCAATCGGATGGAAAGGGCTAGCCCATCGTCTACTAGGTAGAACAATAAAGCTAGCTATCCCGTGTCTGAACTCTGAAGATCTTAGCCAATCAATAATCATCAGACTTGACCTTGAGTACTAGTACTAATCCTCGTCCGGCTCAGATCACATACATATCTGTTTCCCTATCAATTTACTTGTCTTTGACGTATTGTATTTCGTATATGGAGTCAGATTATTAGAACTCTCTAACACCTAGATGTCATCTCCCTGCATTTTCGTTCAAAAAATTCTCCCTGCGTCAGCACACTTCAAGCCAAGCAATCGCCTTGCACTTCCTTTACTCATGCAGTTGTAATATACCGAACCAAATTCGCTTAGAGACGGCCCACCTAGGGGCTTACACATGCATAACACCATTTTTAGGCTTTTATCCTTGCTTCACCATAAAAGGGCTGATCCGAAAGTGCTACGATTTGGGTTGGCAAGGTTATAGACCAGTGGAACTCAATATTAATCGGCAATGTGGCATTAAAGAGCCGAGGCACTACAATCACTCCCTTAATGGGCTGTTGTCCTCATCAACAAAAAGTATAGAAAACTTACCTCGGTATACGACTCGTGTCATGTGCCACTACGGGCCACACACACATTTGACATGTGTACTTAGGATTAATGCTCAAATAATATTTGTAATATCTTGGCCCAAAAATCGCTTAGACCCAACCAACCTTTTATGGCGGGCCACACAGGTTTAACACCTATCTTGGGCTTTCGTCATTGTTTCGGCTAAATGGTTAACCTGTAAGTGGTACATTTGAGTTAAGGGTTACAAGCCGACGAAACTCATTGTCAAGCAACAATGTGGTACTAAAGACCAGGGCACTATAGCAGCGATGTAAGTTGTTTCTATAGTTATCAGCTAGTATTTCAAACGTTGAATTCAAATAAGTTTTGTGATTTCATTTTTTAAAATTGGAATTTCAAATTCATAATTTGATGTGCGTAATTTAAGTCCACTCGACACCTTAATTTCTTTATAATTTTTCTTGATTATTTTTTTTAAAATTGTGGAACTAGAATGGCAAAACAGTCTTTTTAGATGTGCTGCCACCTCTAACCCTTGTAAATACTATTTTATTTACTAAAGTAGTAAAAGTGTCTTAGCCCATAGCACCTCGAACATATAATACTATGTAGCAAAACCTTGATTTTTCGGTGCTACGTACGGAGGGTAGCCATCATCCCATCACTCTTATACGCCAATTTTCGCTCAATTAGCACTACCTTTAAAGTTTCATTCGGCTAAGATAAGAATTGAACTGCGTGGTATGCGATTCTTCCCTCCTGGTGCCGGAATTACATGGCACACTACTATACCGGCCAGCAGAGGATACGTATATACGCGGAGTATCAGCCGGCAAATTAATGCAAAAAAAAAAGCAGGCCAGAGGTAGGAGTATACACTTGGACTGGAATTCCACGAGCCAGACGACGGAGGAGCACAGCTAGCCGCAACAACGGAACCGATGGCGCGCGCGCGATTGGTGCGCTAATTTTGGCCGAACCAGATCGCGACCGGCCCGCGTTCAGTTCGGTCCACGAACCCTGAACGAGACGGCGTCCGTCCACCCGTCGAGCACGCCTGGAAAACGTCGCGGGTGATGGACTCGGGAACGTGTAACGTGCCAAACTGGCAATTACTACCTGGTTAGCTCTACCAGCTTGTGTATATATAGGGAGGAGATAAATGCAGAGTATAGCTATACAGCAGGGTTTGAGTAGATCAAGCTCTTCTGCTCATTTGCAAGGTAGCCAAGATGGCAAAGCAAGGTGCTACTGCTTCCGTGTTTGCAGTGGCATTGCTCCTTGGAGCATTTGCAGCAATTCCCACAGGTATATGCCCATACCTTTTGGAAAAAGCATATCTCCTTGTACAAGGACCTATTGTCACGCTCGGAACTGTAGGACATGCTCCGAGATCCGTGTGTCCAACTCCCTCTTTCCTCTACCCTTTTTTTTAAAAAAAAGAATTAAATTATATCAAATTCTTGTGTGAGATCATTTTTTCCTTCCCACGGTCCCCCTCCCCCCTAAACTATGGGGCGTGTATGGTGGCTGAGCGAGTGTGCACAGCATCGCCTTTGGTCTGGGTGGGTGGGATGGGAGGGGTTGGCTAGCAGGGGATGAGCATGTCCTTTTGGAAAAAAAGCTTATCCCCTTATGCAAGGATCTCTTGTCACACTCGGAACTGTAAGACATGCTCCGAGATCCGTGTGTTCAAATTCCCCCTCTCTTTACCCTTTTTTTTTTTTAAAAAAAAAGACTTAAATTTAATCAAATTCTTGTGCGAGGTCCTTTTTTCCTTTCCACGTTCCCCCTCCCCCCTAAACTATGGGGCGTGTATGGTGGCTAAGTGATCCTGCACGGCATCGCCTTTGGTCTGGGTGGGTGGGATGGGAGCGGGGCGGCTGGCAGGGGATGAGCACGGGAGCGTGGGATTCAGATCCTCTGCCTTAGCTCTATCCAGCCATCCATTTTTCATCTAATGAACCTCTTCTACTTTCTCTCTCTCCTCTCTCCTTTCCTCCTCATAGCTAGGAAACGGCACATCTGTCGTAACGGCAGAGGATGTGTATCCGGGAGCGGGGGGAGGGGAGAGTGAAAGTGAGGGAGAGGAGAAAGAAGCACCTCACTCAAGAATTTAATAGAATTATTTTTTTGTGGCAAAATGGGATGAGAAAGGGGAAGGCTTGGCATATAGGCCTCGGAGCACTATTCTATAGCTCCGGAAAAAAAAATGCATTCATATAACTTTTCACTAGCGTGCACACGTACTTTTGTTAGTAGGATATAATGCTGACTGGTCGATTGAGCCTTGACAAACATGAACAGGTTTCTGCAAAGTATCTGTATCATTTCACATGGAAATTAAATCGAGCAGATCAGCTAACTTCAGTTAATTAATTGCACACTTATACCATTCACAAATTATTAATGGGCAGCGGTGCAATCCATTGGCGTCTGCTACGGCGTGAACGGCGACAACCTGCCCTCCGCAAGCGACGTGGTGCAGCTCTACCAGTCCAACGGCATCAGCGCCATGCGCATCTACTTCCCGGACACCAACGCGCTCCAAGCCCTCAGCGGCACAAACATCGACGTCATCATGGACGTGGGCAACGACCAGCTCGGCGCCCTCGCCTCCGACCCCTCCGCCGCGTCCGCCTGGGTCCAGACCAACGTCCAGGCCCACCCCGGCGTCTCCTTCAAGTACATCGCCGTCGGCAACGAGGTGGCCGGCGGCGACACGCAGAACATCCTCCCGGCCATGCGGAACGTCGACAACGCGCTGTCGGCGGCCGGCCTCAACAACATCAAGGCGTCCACGGCGGTGTCGCAGGGTGTCACCGCCGGGTTCCCTCCCTCCGCCGGCACATTCTCCTCCGACTACATGACGCCGATTGCGCAGTACCTGGCGAGCACCGGCGCGCCGCTGCTGGCCAACGTGTACCCCTACTTCGCCTACAGGGACAACCAGGCGCAGATAGACATCAACTACGCCCTCTTCACGTCGTCCGGCACGGTGGTGCAGGACGGCAACAACGCCTACCAGAACCTCTTCGATGCACTCGTCGACACGTTCTACTCCGCGCTGGAGAGCGCCGGCGCCGGAAGCGTCCGTGTCGTGGTGTCGGAGAGCGGGTGGCCGTCGGACGGGGGCACGGCGGCGAGCGCGAGCAACGCGCAGACCTACAACCAGAACCTGATCAGGCATGTTGGGCAGGGGACGCCCAAGAGGCCAGGGGCTATGGAAGTCTACGTTTTCGCCATGTTCAACGAGAACCAGAAGGGTGGTGATGAGACGGAGAAGCACTTTGGGCTGTTCAACCCGGACAAATCGCCGGCCTACCCCGTTAGTTTCTAAGAGGGACGCATCGACGTATACATGCATACGTATGTATTTTACATTTGAATAAGCTGCCTGTAAAATGCAAGAAAAAAAAAAGCACGAAAGGCAGGCAAGCACTTGAATTATTTTTTATAAACAAATAAGAAACACTTCTGCCAGATGACTTGGATAATTCTCCAATATTCCCTCATGCACTACGGGCATGTTTGGATCATAGCCCTCATCTGCCTTGCCAATGCAAAGATCATGCCAATTCAGGGCATGACCTTTTAAAGGCAAAAAAACAAGTGTTTGGTTGGTATCCTTCGAAAAATAACCAATGAAAAATAAAAATAAAATAAAATTTCACAAAAATTAAAAGTATTTAAAATGGGTTGCTTAGGATTTTAGATGAATTATAAAATTTATTTCATACAATTTGGACACCATATGAAATAGATATAAAAATCATAAAAATCAAATTTTGAAATAAAGAAGGTTGCTTTAGCTGGTTAGGTGCTGCATGTGCGGCTGACAGGTTGTCCCAGTGCTCTAGCTGTTGGCTCGCCATTCATTGGCATGAGAATTGGGCGCCATTGCCTGGACACCGATTCATGTGTAAAAAATTTGGCTAGCCAAATTTTTCAAAGGCGTGCTATTCATTGGCTATAAACCAAACGACAGCCAAATTATCAAGGCACGCCAATGTTTGGTAAGGCCAGCGAAGGTCATGAACCAAACAGCCCCTACATGTCAGTGTAAATGGTTGTTGCTTGCACAGCGGAGTAAATGGTTGTTGCTTGCGCAGTGTAGTATTGGAGCTGGGGAGATTCTACCATCATATACAAGCTACTAGATACCAAGAGATACTAAATCAAATTTAACCATACATCTTGAGAAGTACTAATGTAAGATTTGAACCTTTTGCCTCATCCTTCTTTCTCATACCTAAGCCAGGTGCCAGCAGCCAGTGGTCGCGCCCCTCACGCGAGTGATGCGATGGCACGCGGGGCGGCGGGTGTACAACGACATGTCAGTGCATGAGGGGTGGCCCATCGGTGGAACGTGGGGAGTGGCAGGTCAGTGACTCAGCGACGTGGTAGAGAGAGGGTCCGTTTGGTTCATTGTCTAACTTGTCAAATATGTCTAAGATTAGTTCACCAATTTGCTAGCCAAATTCTAGCAAGAAAGTAAAAGCTTGCCACACTTTTTACCACCAATGACATATAAGATCCATTTGGTAGAAAAGGAATCTTGCCACACTTTTGGGTGAACCAAACAATTGCGTAACATGGTCAAACTTGTCTAACTTTAGTTGCGAGTTGTGACAACTTATGGCAAGGTTAGACATCAACCATACATATCCTAAATTAACAGCAATACGGTGTGCGGTGGCACAATGGGGCTTAGTGAGGGAGGGTGAGGAAGGAGAGAAAGGGACAGGTGAAATGCTAAATTAAATACCATGTTTTTTCATGTTCATAACTCAAAAGTGGTATAGTTTGGGGTTATCACTTCTTGAGCTATTAGATCGAGCCAAATAAATGGCTTTGATTTAAAGTACCATGATGTAGGAGGAGGCCGGCACTATACTACTGTCAAGTATGGGCCGTAAAATAGCTCTTGAAAGTCACGGAAGGGAAGCAGCCGATTTGGTTGGCTCCCTCTGAACTGGCGGCCTCACCGATGCCGATAGAGGAGGGGGTCATCTAGGATCCTATCTTGGTGTAGATATGGGTGGGTTTTCTAGGGTTTTGGGGCGTAGCATCCTCGACGGAGGCAACATGGCGACTGGTGTTCTTTGTAGGCTGTGGGCGGCAACTTGTTCATGGTGGCCTATGGTGGAGTGGGTGGCGACGTGGCGTGGACAGTGCATCTGTGCTACGACAGTGGAGACAAGTGTTGTGGGCACTGCAGCGAGTTGTGGCATAGCGGGTGCGGTAGATGGCGGCATCCTACACCAGTGAGCGTCCTTCAGGGGGTGCAGCGCAGCGTCCTGCGCCATGCCCGTTGCGGGTTCTTTTCCATCGACGACTACAATAGTGGCGTCGTGATGACGCTGCTAAGATGTGTGCATTGGCAGTTAGGACGCAGGCCAACACGCTGCGTGCTTGGGGCGACACCTCCACGTCATGCTCGTTGCTGGCCATAATCGAGCCACTTCGGGAACTGTTGATGGCACATTTGCAACCATCTCGGTTGTTGTTGGTCACCCTTGTACAAGTGGGCTTGCATAAAGACCTCGGCAGCGGTTTCTTTTTTCTTGTGTTTACGTCGGGAATGGGGTGGCCACGACTAGGAGGAAGGGAAGGCTTCCTGTGTAGCGGTAGAGAAGTTGAAGAAAGGGGAAGGTTTTGGGACGTGTGTTGCCGACTCCTGTGCTACTAGCCTTGGCGAAGATGATGGCGTTTTCTTAGCTTTATCTTCCTTGTTGATGGCCGCGACGGTCATCAAACTTTCACGAAATTTCTTTGATTGTGATCTGTTTCTCCGCCACTCTCTATGGTTCAGGCTGGAGGAGACGAGGGTAGTGGGCTACCGATTCTATTGCCATCGGGGTGGGAACCGGCAGACTTGAAGTTAGCCATTCCCATTGTATGGCACTACCTGCGCAGCACCGGGCCGGCATGCATGCATGGATGCCGGCTACACGTACAAACAAGTCCCGCGTCGTCGAGGCCACTATCAGCCCGTGAATCAAGTCACTCCAGCAGTCAACGGCCACTGGAATTCCACGAGCCGGACAAGGCGCAGCTTCGTCCATGCGTGGAGAGCCATGTGGCCAACTTCTCCGCGCGAGCGCGACCCGTCCACGAACTCTCCCGCCTACTTAATTTCCACGGACCAGTGAACAAGTTGCTGGCTCGCCGCCGGTCGGTCAAGCAGCAGCTGGCACGCTTGGCCATACTACGCATGTGGCCGGAGACTGGAAACCGATCAGAAATGACGGGCTTAAATGGGACGACGTGCAGCGTGCCTAACTGGATATATAGCGATAGCTAGCTACGAGCCTTAATATATATAGTGGATCGATCGATGCTTCGTACATTGTATGCAGATTAACGAAAATATCAGATATATATAGATCATTGAGGTTATAAGTAGATATAGCTAGAGATATACTTGTTCTTGGCAAGTAGGCGGAGATGGCAAAGCAAGATGCTGCTTACATGCTTGCAATGGCATTGCTCCTTGGAGCCTTTGCAGCAATTCCTACAGGTAACACGTACGATTATGGAAACTAGCTAGCTCTTCAGCAGTAGTGCAGTACTGTGTTGTATTAGCATACGTACATGCCTTGCATTGTTTCACCAATTTAATCAATCTACGGACGTACGTTCGTAGTTCAATCCGTCGGCGTGTGCTACGGTGTGATCGGCAACAACCTGCCCTCGGCGAGCGACGTCGTGCAGCTCTACAAATCCAAGGGCATCACCAACATGCGCATCTACTTCCCCGACAGCGCAGCCCTCCAAGCTCTGAGCGGCACAAGCATCGGCCTCGTCATGGACGTGGGCAACGAAAACGTCAGCGGCCTCGCCGCCGACCCCTCCGCCGCGGCCGCCTGGGTCAAGAGCAACGTCCTCGCGTACCCGGGCGTCTCCTTCCGCTACATCGCTGTCGGCAACGAGATCACCGACGCCGAGACGCAGAGCAAGATTCTCCCGGCGATGCAGAACGTCGGCAGGGCGCTCTCCGCGTCCGGCGCCGGCGGCATCAAGGTGTCCACGTCGTTGAGGTTCGACGAGATCACCGACTCCTCCCCACCCTCCAACGGCGTGTTCAAGGACTCCTACATGACGCTCATAGCGCAGCACCTGGCGAGCACCGGCGCGCCGCTGCTGGTCAACGTCTACCCCTACTTCGCCTACAGGGACGACCCGCAAAACATCAAGCTCAGCTACGCCACCTTCCAGCAGGGCACGACGGTGCAAGACCCGAACAACGGGCTGATCTACCAGTGCCTCTTGGACGCCATGGTGGACTCCATCTACGCCGCGCTGGAGAAGGCGGGCACGCCGGACGTCGGCGTCGTGGTGTCGGAGAGCGGGTGGCCGTCGGCCGGCGGGTTCGGGGCGAGCGCCGTCAACGCGCGGACGTACAATCAGAACCTGATCAAGCATGTTGCGCAGGGGACGCCGAAGAGGCCCGGGGTGCCGTTGGAGACCTACGTATTCGCCATGTTCAACGAGAACCAGAAGACGGGGGACGAGATCGAGCGGCACTTCGGGCTGTTCAACCCGGACAAGTCGCCGGCGTACTCCATTAGTTTCTGAGGGGAGGCTGTGGAGTGTGGAGCAGAGATACATATTTTGGTTTGGGCTCGAATAAGCTGCCCTGTGAAACGAAAAAAAATGCATGCAAGGCAAGCACTTGTTAGTTACTCGCACAGTTTATTTTATAAGACGTATTTTAATTTAAAAATCAAACATTATAAACTTTGACTAACAATTAATCAAATTATAGTATCTTCGGTGTATAAAAGACGTATCAATAGATTTATATTTCAAATTACTTTTGATACAATATTATTTTGTATAAGTTAAGAATATATAATAATAGAATTTTAACTGTTAAAATACCTTTTAAAATTTTTTCTCAAATTAAAATAATCTCTATATAAAGAACGGACAGACCTTGGTTGGCATGGTGGACCGTGGGTATATTAAATACAGAGTGGTGCACTCTGTTGGGCTGTAGTCCGGTCCGTGTCCGTTTGTCTGGAGTCCAGAACCAGCAAGTTGCTGATGCTGGCTAGTTGGAGGCCCGTCCTGCCCAAAATACAAAATGCAACAAACAAAAAGTTGAGGGGCTCAAATGCAAATATGGGCTTATATGCAAAACTGAGGAATTTAAGAGAGTGTGTATATATAGGAAAGCAGTTCAAGGCTCTCTCTATATATATATATATATATATATATATAACAGGGTATAATGGAGCCACCATATTAATCCTAAAATATTAGAAATTCCTATGTTAATTAGAGAAAAAAAAAAGAAAAATCTGCATCGTCGATTATAGTGAGACTAGATTATAATGGTGTAGATATAGGGCCGTTCCCATGTTAATCGGAGAAAAAAAAGAAAGATTTACACTGCTAAATAAGGAAAACCACATCTACATGTAACATGTTGCAGTCAATTTACTTTGTGTAACAACAATCCATAATCCGTAATGGTTTAGATTTGCAAACAAACTAGGTAACTAATCCATAAAAATAATCCAACTGAATATGGACGATGTACTGATGAAACATGGTCGAACCATTAATGAAACATGGTTAAAGCATTGACGAAACATTATGGAACATGGGCGAAGTACTGATGAAACATGACAAAAGAACTGATGAAGCATGACCAAAAAATGGAAACATCATCGAAACAATGTCCTACAGTTATTCAAACAAAATGTTTCATAAGAGCAAAAATCAGATTTCATAAGAACAAAAACAATGTTTCACCAAGCAAATCCGAATGTTTCACAAGAACAAAATATGGCAATATTTTGTAAGAGTAAATCAATGTTTCATATGTACACGGGTAATGTTTCATGGCGAAAATAAGGATGCATCCCCTTGTCCATCTTCTTATCTAAATCCGATGAGCCCCATGTCATGCATGCCGGATCTAGCTGCCGAGCTTGCTAGATAAGGCCGTGGGAGAGTATAGATGGGAAATAGAGAAAGAGAGAAAAGAGAGACGAGGAGCTTTGAGAGAGAGTGAGAGGGCGAGCAGAGCAAGCCCGGTGGAAGAGAGGGAGGGAAGAGGGAGAGAGAAAGAGGAAGAGGAAGAGGAAGGAACGGCTTGAGGCTACGCTGATGAACATCGGCGAGCTAGAAGCATCTGTGGCCAAGCGATTCAATTTCATACTCTTCAGGAGCTAGAAGCATAGGGCCTTTAAGCTCTCTTTCCTTTTTATCTCACATGAGAGAGATTTCAGAAAAAAAAATTTCCCAAAAAAATCGCAAATATGTAAATGCCAACCTAAATGCGGCATTTGTAGGAATACCCATTTGCCACGGTGCGGAATCACGGCAAAGCAAATGCCGCGGTATGGTCCAGCGGCAGGACAATTGCCGCGGTGGTGGCAAGTACAAAGCCGTTGTGCGGCATAGCGGCAACGGCTAACCCGGGAGCACCTAGCTAACTAGTAATTAATTATACTAATTAACTAGTGCTTGCCACCATGCCGCAGCGCGCGGCATGGTTCCATGCATGTATACAATAACACTAGCTAGCACTATTAACTAGTTACTAAACTAACAAACTTTGCCAAATTTTAAAAAATTATGCAACATCGAAACGCAACAAAACTTGAAAAAATGGAACCACAGGTTCATCGGAAGGGTTCACAAAAATTTTTATTATTTTTAGAAATTTTAATTTTTTTTGAAATTTTGAAATTTAAAAATCGTGAAGAAAAAAATTTCTAAAAAAATTCATAATTTTGTGAATTCACGATTTTTTAGATTCAAAATTTTTTTTAAAATCAAAGTTTCCAAAAAAAATTAAACTTTTTGTGAACCCTATCCATGTACCTACGGCTCCATTTATTTTACGTTTCGTTATATTTTGATGTTACATAATTTTTTATGATTTTTTAAAAAATAAAAAATTATAATTATGAATTTTAAAATATCAAAAGTGTCCATAAAAATAGAACAATAGGTTCATGAAAAGTGTCCATAAAAATTATGAAAATCAAGAAATCAAAAATAGAACAATAGGTTTACGAAAAGTGTCCATAAAAATTTTGATTTTTTAATTTTTTTTAAAAATCATAAAAAATTATGTAAAATACAATGAAACTTAAAAAAATGGAGCCGTAGGTTCACGAAAAGGGTTCACAAAAAGTTTAATTTTTTTTAAAACTTTGATTTTAAAATCTTGAATTCACAAAAATATGATTTTTTAGAAATTTTTTGTCTTCACGATTTTTAAATTTCAAAATTTCAAAAAAAAAAATCAAAATTTCTAAAATAACAAAACTTTTTGTGGACCCTTCCGGTGTCCATTTTTTTAAGTTTTGTTGCGTTTCGATGTTGCATAATTTTTTAAAAATTTGGCAAAATTTGTTAGTTTAGTAACTAGTTACTACTACTAACTAGTTATGTGTTAGTTACCTGTTACGTGCAAATGCACACATGCATGGAAGCATGCCGCAGCGTGGCATGGCGGCAAGCACTAGTTAATTAGTATAATTAATTAACTAGGTGTTGCTGTACTATAAATACCTCCCCCTATGGAAGGGAGAGGGCAACCCCCGCATCCCGCAATCTTACAGCACTAACACAATCATGCGACTGGAGTAGGGTTATTATCTCTTTCCTTGAGGCCCAAATCAGGATAAAACTTTGTGTCTAATCTACTCTCCATCTCGGCGACTTGACGTATCTACGACGAAAACACTTTAGCAGGGAGGGGTTGTTTGATCCCTCAATCAACAAGTAAGCTCGGTGGGAAATCAATTTTTCAATCATCGACAACTTCCTTTTTTTTATCATTTCCGATTACTCCGATGCTTGATTGTGGCTGACTTGGTGCTCTAAAAAGCTCGAAATTTCCATATTAATCCAAGCCAAAGGAAAAAAAAAATCTACATTGTTAATTATACTAGGTCACAGATTATTATGGTGTAAATTCTAAATATATTTTTAGTTGAGTCTAACATATTGTACCGAATCTGACTACAACCTAGCAAATCAAGACTCTACAAGCGTGTGAGAATATAATGGTGTAGTTTTAAATATGCTTTTCATTTAATCCACTAGAAAATATAAACCATTTATCATAGAGTGGTGTAGAACTCAAGAGACTAGATTTATTATTATATTTTTTAAATTCTTAGACTATGTTTGAGCTTATCATATCAAATATATATGACTATACATTCGAAACACATTCTAATATATTGAAAAAAGAATTATCATTCGATTAGATATGGACTATAACATAGTTTATCATGATCAATACCATTAAAAATCATTATATATACAAAATGTCACTTAAACTTTGACATAAACCTAGCCGCGCAAATGCGCTAAACAACTGCGAACGTTTTGACACTTTATAGCCAATTTTTAAAGATATTAGTGTTTCTTCTCAATACCGACTCTCCAAGCCTCATATCAAATGCCTACAACATTTTAGATTATAATACACAACAACATTTTTGGACTAGAATGGTAGGTCTCCACAATACTAGTTTTTTAGTCGAAAAGCACAATGTCGCTGCCATGTATCAAGAGTTGATAGCTTCTGCATGGTCCAGCTAGGGCTATATCATGCACGACTTATTTATGGCATTAGTCAAGAGTTCGATATTCACCTAGAACCGAGGAAAAAATTAATGATGTGCATATTCAGAGGTGTCGGGCGCCACTTCAGCTCTAAAAGGGTGGAAATTGTCATAGCAATCAAAGAAAAAAAAATCTACACCATTAATTACAGTGTGTCCGTATTATAAAGTTATATATTTGTTTGATGAAAAAATCGTTATTTGATTTAAAGAGTGAAATATGATAATATTACTATATATATGTTTGTTTGATGTTTGCCCTATTTGTAGGCTAATAAATTGGAGTCCATCTCTACACCCTGCTTTTATATGAGCTTTATATAAAGAAACCCCATCTCCTCAGAACATCGTAAGGGAAACTCCTATATGCTGCTGTAGATCAAATGTCCGGGGAGGAGAGGGGCGCCTTCATGAGGTTACTCTGAATATTAGAAGCTCAGGAAGTACGACGACTTAGAGCGTAGGTTGGAGGGGATGTTTACCTGCACCATCAAATATATTGGGTCCAAATTATAAAGTTATAGATCTTTAGTTTTTTAGTTAAATCTAAGTGAATCTCATAACAAACTAACAAATCTAGCCGTGCACAAGTGCGTGAGTCACCATGTTAGTTATATATAAAATAGGGTTCAACAGAGCCGCCACGTTAATCCTAAAGTACTAGAAATTTCAACGTTAATTGGAAAAAAAGAGAGAGAAAGATCTACACCGTTTATTATCGTGGAGCTAGATTATAACGGTGCAAATCTATTCCATGTTAGTCGGAGAAAAAGAAAAAATCTACACTGTCAATTATGGTGGGACCAAATTATAACGGTCTAGATTGGATTATAACGGTATAGATCAATTCTATTTTAGTTGGAGAAAAAAGAGAACAATCTACACCGTCAATTATGGTGAGACCAAATTTTAATGTCTAGGTTAGATTATAACAATATAGGTCTGTTCCATCTTAGTCACAGAAAAAATAGAAAAATCTATACCGATGATTACGATGTGACCAAATTATAAGTTCCGTTATAGCTTACATACCAATCGAACACGAATTATTAGGGTCTGTTTTTTCAGCTTATCTGTCTTATTTCTTATTTGCTTATTTGACTTATCTCGTAATTTCGAGAATTTTCCGAGGTGGCCCCGAGAGTCGAATACCCTTGGTTTTTAGGATTTAGGGAGCTTTTAGACACGCATAACAGATAAAAAAAAGGATTCAAAAAGTAATAAAAAAGTCAAATAAGTCAAAATAAGTCACGTCTTATCTGATTTATTTCATGTTTTATTTGACTTTTTTATTACTTTTTGAATCCTTTTTTTAATCTCGTAGGCGTGTCTAAAAGCTCCCTAAATCCTAAAAACCAAGGGCATCCAACTCTTGAGGTCACCTCGGAAAATTCTCGAAGTTACGAGATAAGTCAAATAAGCTGAAAAAAACATGTTCTTAATGTCGATTAGTAGCATGCATCCAACACGATTGCAACTACTCGATCAAGTGGCATGCATGCATAGAAACTAGATTGGATTCCTAATTTGTCGTGTTTATGCGATATGCCATGCAACTTGATTTACACGAGTAATAACATGAGTCCAATATTCCAGGATTGTTACCATCATCCATTAATCAATTACCATATATTAGACAACCAAATTTAAACTGCATCATGTGTGGCCGATACGGTCCATCTACTTTCAAGAAACCAACGGATTTAAGAAGAATCGTGCTTAACAAACTAATTAGCCGATCCATATATCCTGTTTCAAGTGCACATGTGAATTCGTTTGCATTGGCTAGAGCTTGCCGGCCAATATGATTGAAGCACACATGTGAATCTGTATTAGATGTGACTGTGACATCCTAATAAAATTATTATGTCACATATTAGAAATTAAAAAAATAAAAAGGTAAAAACATAAAATAATAATAGGAAAAGGCCTTAACCAGGCTTAGGTAGCCTAATTAGGCCCAAACTAGGCCCAAATCCCATCTCATCTAATCCTAAGCCCATTAGGACTCTTAATATACTAAATATAATCTAATTCTTATCTAAATCCAATTCTATCTCTAGTAGGATTGATCTACCACGACCTAACCCCTATAAATACCCCCTGGACCCCCCTCCCTCGGACCCCAAGGTCGGAGCCCCAACTTTTGAGCCCTAGCCACCCGAAACCCTAGCCCCGAAGCAATAACCGAGGTAATTTTTGAATTCCAGTAGTCAAACCCTAAATCTAAGGACAACACGTCGTAGGTATCGTCGAGACGATCAAATTGACTATATGGAAGCCATATTTTGGTGGAGATTTGAGCAAGATACAAGACGCCGAAGGATGGCCGGAATTTTGGCCTGCCCTCGTCGCCGGCGAGCCGCCCGCCGCCCCCGATTTCCGCATCTGCGCGGAACTACTGTAGCCACCAACCACCGCACACCACGCCACCACTTGCCGCGGCGCGTCGTCTGCGCCCGCCACACGCCATCGCCGCTCGCGTGACGCCGCGTGTGTCGCCATGCAGATTACTACTTGCGCCATACGCCGCCTTTACCACTGTCGGGACCCAAGTTTAATATATGAAATTAAAGATTAGGCCCCTTTTTAATAGTATAAATATTAATCCAGAATCGGTACAACAAACTCACCATGTTATTTAACTAATATTAATGTACATTTACAATATCAAAATTTATAATATTACACAGATTATTTTTATATTCTACATATCTAATATTCTAAACCGAAGAGTTCCATTTCTTCTGCTGAAAGTTCAAAATCGAGATCTGCGGCGGGCGAGGATCTATTCAATTTTATGAATAGTCCCAATAATGGGTAAGTACACAACGGTACTAGCGAGGTTTTCATATGGAATAAAATATTAACTAAATGTAAACTGTTTCAAGGAAAAGTGTGGTCATAATTTACTTGGAATAATATGCAATAAATTAAAAACTTAACTTCAGTGTTATAAAACCATTTTCTAAAGAAATTTTGAATGAATAAATCACTATCTCCTTTCTCCATCCTTATCCATCCATCAACCATTATTTTATAAAATTCATGGATTTAATTTGAATAGAATATGCATCACCCATTTTGACATAACTCCATATTCCAGAAGTATGGTCCATATATGTTTTCTTTATCAGTTCTGCAGAACCTGCCTAGCTTTACCCGTAAAATGGCCTGTAATACAGATGGGCGGCATTTATGTCATTTCTATTCAAAAATAGCCCAAGTTTTTCAATGTTTTGCACAGGGTACAAACATTGAGGAAATTAAACCCTGGCGATATTGGCCTCCGCACAGACACAACCGGTAATATGTGAATCACTTGGCTCAATATCCCAGAAACATGGTAATGCCTGGCCTCCGCACGATTATTACCGGTGACTACTTGGCCAGCATTCCAAAGGTATTGCGAAAACACTAAGGCAATACCTTACCCATGCAATTACCCATCTGGTAATTCATGCCTATACCTTTGAATTTTCCTTCTTCTATTCATCAAATTGTCTATCCAAAAGACAAAATGAACATTATTCTATTTGTTGAAATATTTATACATTTAGATTTTTCTATACTAGGTTATTATCAATTTTAACCATTTTAGGAGGGCTTTTGGTTGTGTAGTTTGGATTATCTAATCTACATAAAATGTTAAATATCATAATTCAAATAAAAGATAATTCATAAATAAGTAACTAAAAAGTAAATGCAATAAATAAATAATAAATGAAATTAGGAATTTCAATATGCTTCAAGGGTAGAAAATCGCCTTCTAACCCGGTGAGTGGGTTCGGGTTCGAAAGTGTCCTCCGGGTATTCTTGATCAAAAGATCAGGAGACAACTACTAGATTATCTAAGAATAAGAAAATAAAAGAAATTCCAATAATACAAGAAATGAAGAAATATTATGCAAGAGAGAAAAATGATAATGCATAAATAATTTTGATAAATAAATGATGGGATAAAAATGGGTATTTCCTTCGAGCAGCATGAATTCTAATTTTTATCGGTGTACGTGCGAATTTTGGTGTGGATCGACAAAATTCCAGAGATTGGGGTCGACGACAAAAATTTGCCGGAGTTCCGAGATGGAATTTGTCGAAGATATAGGGGTAAAATAGTCAAAACATATTTTTAAGAATTTAATATAATTTTTAGAATTTGTGGAGAATTTTTCTAAATTGTATAAGTATTTTTACATAATAAGAATTATAAAAGGGATTTTTGTTTGATTATTTTATTATGAAATAATCAGGTTTAATAATTTTATTAATTTATTTATGTCATTTTAGATTTTTGAAAATTTTGGCAGAATTTTGGGAGGTATTTTGATATTTTAAACAAATTAAAAAGCTTCTCGGATAATGGAAAAGAAGAAAATGAAACAGTGTTGGGCTTGTATTGGTAGAGGCTGGCTGGTCGATTAAGTATACAGGTATGACTGACATGTGGGGCCGATGGCGGTGAGTGGGAGTGTGAGGAAGGAAGCTCGTCGGGGCCGCCGCCATGCGCGGTGGCCGAGTGGGGCGCCGATGGTCGGGTAGTAGAGGAGGTGAGGCTACCTTCGGTAGTCTTGGCTTGGGTCGGGAGGATCGATGTGGCCGGCGGCGAGATCAGCGGCAAGACTTGAGCCGGCGAGAGGCACTTCCCATGAGTTTAGGAGAGTGAAGGTGGTGGAGGAGGTGGGTTGTGTCGAGCCGAGGCCGGGGATGGCCTTTTATAGGCGGGGGATGGCTTGGCCGCGACGGAATTGAAGAAATAGCGGCGGCGGCGCTGGCGGCGCGTCGGTGTGCAATTGGTTGCGCGTGGTGGCGGGATGAGGTCGGCGACGTGGAGGATAGGTTTCGCGAGGTCAAGAGCAATCTGAAGAGCTCAAAATCGGGGACGATGGTGAGTTCGGCGGCGCGTTGTCCTTCCGTGAAATCAGCGGTGGAGACGGCGGCGACGGATCGGAGAAGATGGCTCGTGAAATTTGAGGTCGGAGGCGGCGTGGACACGTCTTGGCCATCAGATCAATTCGGATGGATGGGATTTAAAGACCGAAGCGGTATGGTCCTTAGCCGTTAGATCAAATCGATTTGATCTTGGCCGTTGGATGCCACTTATAACACTGGCGGGAAGGAATGGGCCGTTTCAGCCTTGGGCCTTAGGCCCAAGTGGGGCTCCGGGCTGAAGAAGGAAAGCGTATTCCCGGAAGGGAAAGCGTATTTTAAAATTTTCAGAAAAGGAAAGGGGTTTAGAAATTTGTAGAAAATTGTAGGAAAGTCAAAAAAATATGAAATAAATTTGTAAATTCTTATAAAAATGAGGGGAATTTAATTATGCAATAATATTGACTATTTATGTAATAGATATTTTTGAAAAATAAAGGATATGACTTTCTTTTAGTATTAAATAGGTATTGGATTTGGAAAATTAGGAAATGTTTAAAGGAACTTCAAATATGACTTTACGGAAAAAAATTTTATGGTAAAAATGATGAAATATGGGTATGTTACACCGCCCGCTTGTTTACTGCATTTGGGTCCCGCCGACTGCGCGCGCCCACCTGGAGTCGCCTGCGTGCGCGTGACCTGCATATTTGCCGACACGCGACCATGTGCCCGCCCCATTGGCCATTGCCGCGTTCTTTGTCCCCGCGCGCGTGTCCCACTACCCAGCGCGCTTGTATGAGCCGATCGACGCCGCCACATGGCCCGTCAAGCCGTCCGCCCGCCAGACCCACGTCAGCCCGCCGCCCGCTCGGTTTTTTGGCCCTTTTCTCGGTTTTCCCCACGGTTAACCGCTGGTTAACCGAGTTTAATCTTTTCCAATCTTTTCTGATTTTTCCAAAACTTCCATGATTTGTATAGGGAGTTCCCGAACTCCGAATTGGATGATTCCAGAGCCCAAAAATCACAAATAATCCTAAGAATTTTATATATTTTTATCATACTATTTTCTCTGTGTTTGTTATTTATTTCTATTTTATTTCTTTTTCGTATAGAACCGACGTGCACCTACTGTCCGGGAGTCGTTTCGGAGCCGTTCGAAGGAGGAGAACCAGATCCAAACTTCTTCGAAGGCAAGCTAGATTCATATTGAATTTCTAGTTTGCTAAAATTTATTTATTTCATCTTAAATTGAATTGCATGCTTGAATTATCATCGTATGTGCCGTTTGATCCTATTTTCATGTTAATCCTTCATTAATATGATTTAGCCTACCGTTGTTAGCCCGTTGGTACTGTTTTCCTAGCCTATCCTTTGTGTAGTTGCTTAGCCTTGCTTCTGAGATGGGTAGTTGATAGGTTTCACTTATTATTAAACTTTTACCCATGAAGTTTTGGCTTCGTGGTGTTGTTTTGGTAAACCTAATCAACTAAAATCAACGTGGTGTGTGTTGATTTGAGGAGACCCAGAAAAGGCGGATTTTAGGCTTGTGGTTGAGACGTGCAGGTCTCCTCTGTCATATAAGGACCGTATACTTGTGACTACTATACCGAACCTAAACCGTACTGCCTCTTGTGCCTTCTGGCTCTAATTTATTAGCTGTGGAAACCTTGCTTCCGCTGTACTCGTAGTGGACGGACGTGATTCGCGATCACCGGTTTCGAATGGCTTAAATGGGGGCTAACCTCATGCGGTGCGCTATCAGGTCCGGCTGAAGGAGATGCGCATGATTGTCGGCCTGGTCGAAGTGTACCATATGGGGCGCGAAACCAAAAGAAAGGGTACATTATGGGGCAGGTGAAAGCAGTGAACAGTTTTGTACTGTTTCTCCTTCGGGATGAGACGGGGCTTGTGGGGAACGTGTACACACTCTGTAGAGTTAAAACTATCATGGTAGCCATGCCGCGGTTATGGGCGGGGGAAAGGAGTTTGACACAAGGTAGTCCAATGTGTTTTAATTAATTAACTTGATGGTAGTGTAGGCAGGGAGTGCATCTCTTTTGAGCTGGTTAGCCGTTTCTATGGCTACGCGTATCGTGTCGAGCCGGTTAGCCTCTCCTTTGGCTACGCTCATGTGTTATAATGTGTTCAATGAATCAAGAATAAATAAACAAGTAGATAGGTGATGTTATAGCAAAATAACCAAACCTGTCCTTTGACCTTGCATTCATATATTAAGGACTGCCTGCTGGGTAGTCGTGTACTCATTATATGGATCACGGATTATTTGTTCAGGAGAAGATCACGACATCAGTGCCAGTTGTGACCAGGAGGGTCAAGGTGATTAGCTACGCGTTCCGGGTCAACATCAGAGTATCGTCGCATTTGAAGTCTTCCGCTGTGTTCTTTATGCTATTAAAATTTGTCCTGTGCAAGACTATGTGAACATCTATGCCAACTGGATGTTATTTATGTTATATGAACTGTTAATTTTCTAGTTAATTCGATGCCTACGATGATATTCCAAATGACCTTGAGTGCAATACTAGCTATGATCTTCTAGGATTAATATTCGGTCACTCAAGCTGGTAGAAATACCAGGGTGCACGATAGTGACATTACCATGGCCAACACAATTATGATCCGTCTTTATGTGGATCTAAATTATAATGATTTAGATTAAAAGAAAGAGTACATTTGTACATTAAAAGAAAGAGTCTATGAGTAGAATAGGCGGTGTACCTGGTTATATTGTTTAGATTAAAAGAAAGAGTCAATGTCAACTATAATAAAAATAGTTAAAATTTACAATAAAGAATGATAGAAAAGTAACAATTTCATTTCATGTGAACATAAAATTAAAACAAAAAATCAAAATAAAATATGTATTTAGATTTGTACACAAATCCTAACCAAAGAATGAATTTGAAATTAACAATTTGATTCTCATGTGAACTTAAATTTTAAAATTAGAATAAATATGTTATCTTATTAAAGCATGAGTGAAAGGAGCCAACATGTTTGCTAAAGAAGGCTCAAAATTTTCATATTAATCAAAGGAAAAAATCTACACTATTTATTATAGTGGATCTGTATCATAACAGTGTATTTTTATTCTATGGTGATGAAATCATTTTGAATAAAAATATTAATATATCAATTTAAATAAAATAATTAATCTGATGTTTAGAAGAAGTTAGAATCCATGCATTAAGGTTTTACATTTTGTTTCGCATTGAAATTTGTAAATCAAGTGGTAGAGATTTTCATTAAAAAAATAGCTCAAAAACTGGTAAAAATCAGAGAAAACATGGATTCTGAAATTTGTGTTCGGCCACAAAATATCTTGAGTTTGGAGTGATTTTTTTTTATACAAAATACCATTATTTCCTAATTTCAAGTTTGAAAATTTGAATTTGGGCCAATTTTGGAGCTTGGCATGCCTAATCGTACCAGAGCATCACGGTTAAAAAAATCATGAAAACTGAGTGTTTTTCGCTGTTTCGTGGAACCTACCTCCATAAAGAACTTTTTTCTACCGTAATCCCTAGGTCAAAACTGTAGAAACCATGTATCATGCATATTGTATTTGAGACTGATGTTCTTGAAGTGGAGAGTTTGAATCTCTAACAGCAGAAAGGCTAGCACTTCAGCCCCTGCCAAGCTCTAATTAATCCGCAAGTCTAGGTCATTTGAATCTAAATTTGAAAGAAGCTCAAGTCTAACCTTATTTGGATACTAACTATGGGCGTGTTTGGTTGGCTGTTTTTGTCCAGCCTGGCCCAAGCCATGTAGCAGCCAGGTGTTTGGATGCCTGAAAACCCTGTTCCAGCGGAGCTGAGGGGATGCTAAAACACTGTAGCAGCCAGGCCCGAGAGAAACGGAATAATCGGCCGTTCCTCGCGGGCCTGGCTCACGCGTGCAGGCACGGGAGGCAGCCCTAGCCCCACTAATCCCGATCTCCCCTCAGTCTCCCATTCCCAACTCGCCCCCGAGCTCTCTCCATCCCGCCGCCGCCCTCCATCCACCACCGCCGCCCTCCATCCACGAGCTCCAGCGACTTCGCCTCGCCTCCTCCCGCGCCGTCCCGGCCCTTCGTGCCCACGGCCACGCCTCTACGAGCTCCGGCGACCTCGGCTTCGCCTCGCCTCCTCCCGCGCCGTCCCGGCCCTCCGTGCCCACGGCCACGCCTCTACGAGCTCCGGCAACCTCAGCTTTGCCTCGCCTCCTCCCGCGCGACAGAGCCACGATCGCCGGTGGAGCCGGATCTGAGCGAGACCGACGACGCTGCCACCGGATCTGAGCGGGACCGAGGCGCGTTCGGAGGGAGGACAGCGAGGCTCGACGGCAAGGCTTCGGCGTGGGCGGGAGGGAGGACGGCGAGGCCCGACGCAGCGGGAGGGAGGACGGCGAGGCGGGCGCGGGAGGGAGGACGGCGTGGCCGGGCACGTGCGGGAGTCACGACGGCGAGGCCCGACGCGGGCTGGAGCGTGTCGGTGACGCTGGCATGCTTGGGGAGGGCGCGCCCACGAATGCCCTTTAGGTGTTCGATGAAATACCTGTCTAAGCGTGAGCACAAACACACACAACCAAACACCAGTTTTCATTAGCCTGGCTGAGACAACAAAGACTACCAAACACACGAGCTTGCATACACTCATCCAGGCTCCGACCAG
Organism: Olyra latifolia; assembly: GCA_036346145.1. Classification (NCBI taxonomy): domain Eukaryota; kingdom Viridiplantae; phylum Streptophyta; class Magnoliopsida; order Poales; family Poaceae; genus Olyra; species Olyra latifolia. Next base: position 2,454,332 of record CM070523.1, on the reverse strand, counting down.
CCTGGCTCACTCGTACGAGCCAGGCTCAGGCTGACCATGCAACCAAACAGCCCCTTGCAAGTTTCTAACTGAATACGTGTCGATCTCATCCCATCAAGCTCTAATTAATGAATACATCAAAAGTATAGAAAGGAGAGACCTACACGCATACGAGGAGACAAGAAGAAGTAGTCGACGAGAGTGTAGGCTTCAAAAACAGAAACAGGAAGAATAGGGCTTGGATAGAGCAGCGAGAAGTAGTCGATAGGAAGATTGAGTGATGAGAAGCGGTCAACGGGAAGGGGTTGTTCAACGCCTAGGAGGTTAAAAGCTGGAAACAAATGGGGAGAAAGCGAGAAGCCATAGAAAAAGCATAGGAAAGAGACATATGCCTTCTAGATACACGAGTTTCAAAACATGATGAAGGATAACATACAAAATTAATCTATTTCTTTCTGTTTCGACTCCTTTTGTGCTAAAGTGTGGCAAAGTCAAAGTCACCATGCTCTAAAGGCTAGGAATTCCTTAAAAAGATGAAAACCTGCGGCATCTGCTATAGTGGGTCTAAGCTAAAATATTAAGTCCTTAAATATGTTTTTAGTTCAGTTTAACAGAAAATCTACGCCATCAATTTTAGTGGATCCATATTATAGCGATATAGATCATAAATACGTGTTTAGTTGAATCAATAGATTGTACCAAATCTAAATACAAACTAATAAATCTAGCCACGCAATTGCGCACGTCACCATGCTATCTGTTATATATATATATATAATAGGGTCTAATGGAGCCACTATATTAATCCTAAAATACTAAAAATTCTCACGTTAATCTAAGAAAAAAGAAAAGATCTACATCATCAATTATAGTGGGTCCAGATTATAATGTTATAGATATGATGATAAGAGGTAAGAATTTGATACTAAACATATGTGCAACCAAATTGGAATCAGTCTATACATCCTATATTTAAAGAACTTTCATGCCGGATAGTACGAAATTCTCTTTGAACAGATCTGAACCGAAGAGAACTGCATGGTTATGTGGAAAGGAAGAAAAAATACACGAGTTTCAAAAATGGTGAAGGGTAGCGTAAAAAATTAATCTATTTCTTTCCATTTCGACACCTATGCTCGAGTGTGGCAAAGTCAAAGTCACCATGCTCTAAATGTCTAAGTTAAAATATTAAGTCCTTAAAATATGTTTTTAGTTCAATTTAACAGAAAATCTATGCCATCAATTTTAGTGGACCCATATTATAACGATATAGATCGTAAATACGTTTTTAGTTGAATCAATAGGTTGTACCAAATGTAAATACAAATTAATAAATTTAACCGTGCAATTGCACGGGTCACTATGCTAGTATGCGTATAAAATAAGAAAACCTTAATATTTCTTCAAAACACTTAAAATCTAAAGCTAGCTTGCGTGCAAAACGAGAAAATCTGAGAGGGTAAAGTGAAATGGGAGGTGAGTCTATCACTCATCATCACTCAAGCAAGATTTTTTTATTAGTAGCGAACTAGTGATAAATAAAAAAATTAAAATTCTGAGAGAATAAAAAAAAAGTTATCTCATTCGGGTTAAATGCCTAAATATATCCTAGTACTATACAGTTGACTGGACCATTAACACACCCATGCATGCCTTCTCGCTCTAGTCCATCCTCCATTTCCAACTAGGCGGCGTGCGACTTCTCCTGGTTCCTTGTTGCCGATGGATCATGGGTCTGGAGGCGGGTAAGCACGTCTGCGGACTATATTTGTGCAGCATTTCCTGTACCGTGCGTACAAGTTGCACTGTATACAACACAGCATTATTAAAGCCCGTAAAGGAAGTCGTACAACCACAAATATACTGGAATTCCACGAGACAGCCACAAATTTCACACGAGACGAAAACGCAACAAGGCCATAACATCATATTCACAAAATTCACAAGGCCATGACGTCGACAAAATTCACAAGCATCGTCGTGGGGTTCTCTCTCATGCTTTAGTCATAGGCCCGCGCTCGTACCGTTAGACCGGACCGGATCGTCACGTCCACACGCATGATCAGTACGAACAAAACGCAGCAAGGCCCATCTAAGTACGATTAGAAAACTATCCGAATGCATGTGATTTTCTGCGAAACAAATGTTATAGTATTTTCTACAACATCATATTCGGCTATATATGTTTGACACGTGTTCTCAACCTCGCTTTAAATTGTGTTGTACTCCCTCCGTTCTAAAATATAAGGCATGCATATGTTCGAAAAAGTCAATATTTGAAACTTTTGACCAATAATTAAGCTAAAAACATATATGTTTAGTGTTATGCATGTGATATAGTTAGATTCGTATTTAAAAGTAGTTTGATATGATGTTAATTTTGTAGTTGATGATATATTGTGAAAGAAATTAATTATAGTCAAAGTTCTACGTTGGAGACCACGTCAAAACTTATGTGCCTTATATTTTGGAACGGAGGGAGTACTTTCAATTGTGTTGTACGTGCTTCCACGCCGGGCTCCATTTATGCGCTCGACTGCATCTTGTTTTCACACACTCGGCTATGTCGTGTCTCGGTTTTGCTTCTATGGTCAACTGCATTTTAGTTCTGTGTCATTTCATTTGGTATATCCTGAATTGATCGAAAATTTTCTAAAATATAGCAAACTAAATTAAGAAAGCTGAATAAATTAATTAGGTGATTTGATATATCTTATTGTCGGAGATTGAATAATGTCTATGGGCTAGGAGTGCCCCTGGCAGCTCAAAGTCTTAAACGTGCCTTTTGATGTTGTTCCCAAGGGATCTGTTCGGTCGATTTGCTTGACCAGGTAAAATATCTACCCGGTTCGTTCTTCTAGGCCGGCACAGGCTCACTGCTCGGCTCCCGGGCACGATGCCTGCTCAGGACCCTCGTACCCGGGGCTGGCACCGCAGCGCCACCCTGATCGATGTGGTGCACTTGGAGGTTATATGCTCGGTGAGACGCCACGTGGCTACGATCCCAACTTTCTTGGAGCCGTTACCTACAATCCGAACGGGTGGTAACCGATATTCCATCATCGTGCTCGTTCCATCATCGTGTGAAACCAATATACCTTAAAAGCAATACCTTAGCAAAAAAAAAAGGTTGTTTTGGTCCCTTAATTAAGAAATAAGCTCAACGAAAAGTCATTTCCCAATCACCGACACTTATATATATCGAAAGCTTTCTGAAATTCAATACACTAAAAACAAATCAGACCAGAAAAAAAGAAAGAATGGTTACAATATCAGGTGACAATGAAAGGAATGTGATACCACCACTATGCACCGAGACACTTTTTAATATTAGAGATAAACCAATTTTTTGGTGAGGGCTGTATCTATGATCTCAAATAGGCGCGCGTACGGATCGTCACGTATGGTCGACTAATACGTTTCCATGCACTACTACAGAAATGCTTATCTTTGACACCTCATCACTGGCGAATTCGTTTAGAACCGTCAGTAATATGGCCCGCCCGTCCCGTTTCACCCAAGAACCCGAAAAAACCACTAATGATACTGAACCGCCAGTGATAGTGAACGGTTCTATAAGAAAACCGCTAGTAAAAATATCGCTGGCAGTTCAATTCTAGAACCGCCAGTGATAGTGAACCTATCACTGGCAGTTCTATAAAAAACCACTAATAAAAGTATTACTGACGGTTTAATTCTAGAACCGCCAGTGATAGGCGGTTAGTAAAAGTATTTTTTAGAATTTATAGATCTTTTGAATTTCATAACTTTTTCATACGAGTTCAGATGAAAAATAAACTTTACATGTAAATTGTAGCTCTCGACGAGATCTACAACTTTGTAGTTGATATGTTTTCCATTTTAAGCAATATAGATCCCTAAATAATTATTACAAATTTTAAAAAATTATAACTTATTCAAATGAAGTCAGATAAAAACAATCTTTACGTGAAAACTGTAGCCTTCGATAAGATATACAACTTTGTAGTTGAAAATTTTTCTATTTAATGTTATTTGCATAGTTAAAAAGTTATTAAAAGATTCATAAAATAAGGCTTAAATGATATGCATATCCTATATAGATCGAAAGGTGTTAATGGGTGGGATGGTTAGTAGGGTTAGGTTGGAGGCAAGAGGTCCTGAGTTCGAATCCTAGGTTATATGCAGTTTAAATTTCGCATACAAAAAAGATACTAAAGCTATATAATATTAGTGATGTGATTTCCTGTACTAGTGATCCCTTGGTCCGTCACACAGCTGGAAGGCTAGAACTACTGTACGTGCAACTTGGCGTCAAACTAGCCGTCTCGATCTGGCGCTGGCAATTGAGTATATACACTAGAATAAATTAACGCGCCCATGGCGCGTAGGCGCAGCCACAGAATCGACCACCCGCGTCAACCTTTGGATCAGCGGATCGGCGGAAACTTTTTGATGGCGTGGCCGCACGGCCTCGTGCGTAGGATACGCGCTATATAGGTAGTAGAAATTTAAAAATTGTTCTAATTTTATTTTTTTTGGAAAAAAGCCAAGTTTTTTATGGATCTTCTTTGTGGAGGCATGGTTCCATTTTGCAACCTTTTTCGGAATTTTTAAACAGCTTACAAAAAAAGAAAATAGAAGAGGAAAAAAGAGAGCGAAATTTTTCAAAAACATCCAAACTTTTTATGTACCTTCTTTGTGTAGGCATGGTTTTATTTTTGTAAACTCTTTATTTTTTTGAATTTTTAAACGGCGTAGAAAAAAGAAAAAAGAAAGTAAAAAAAGAAGTAGAGGAAGCAAAAAAATTTCAAAAATATCCAAACTTTTTATTGACCTTCTTTATGAGGGCATGGTTCCATTTTTATAAACTTTCTGTTTTTGGAATTTTAAACAGCGTAGGAAAAAGAAAATAGAAAAGGGAAAAAAGTAAAAGAAGAAGGCAGAGGAAGAAATTTTTTTCTAATTTTAAAATTTTTTAAAACATTTAAACTTTTATGAACCTTCTTTGTGTATGTATGGTTCAATTTTTGTAAACTTTCCAATTTTTTGAATTTTAAATGGCGTAGAAAAAAGAAAATAGTAAAGGAAAAAAGGATGCAATGTATTGGAGGAAAAGGAGCAGAGCTGGAGGGCCGGTAGCAAAATCTACTGGAAAGGGGCGCGGCTAGGATTTGAACCCGGGCCGGCGAGCCAAGATCCACCGCGGACAACCAACCCGCCAAAGCATCCACCTTGTATAGGAGCCGCGCGACATCTGCTTTTATATACTATGCTTGAACGGACGGCCAGATCTCGTTTCCACCGACGATCGAACGGCCAGCGTCTGCAGCCCGCGCGGTAGTATATATAGGACGGCGGATCAATTCGCGAGAACCGCAAAGACATTTTTGTGAAAACATCCGCGCTGGACGGCTGGATCTTGCCGACCGCGCGATCCGATGGCGGACGAAATCCGGGCGACGTGGCTGATTTCGCAACGAAGAGATCTCTTGCTCTTTATATATAGTAGTTATATGGGGCCTATAGTTGCGTGCAATATAAAAGGGTGCTACGATATATACAGGAGTTAAGGTGGATCAACAGTCGTTGTAGCTAGGATCAGCTGCTCGTGCTCAGATGGCAGGGCAAGGTGTTGCTTCCGTGCTTGCAGCCGCGTTACTCATCGGAGCCTTTGCATCCGTCCCCACAGGTAAGGATACGTATGTCTCTAGGGGTCAGGACTTACTAGAAGGGAACATTTAAATTTTCATATCAGTAAAAAGATGGTTTTGGATGAATTTTGGACAAATTCGAATGCGTTTGGTTATTTTTGCTAAATTTTGAATTTTTAAAAATCTGTTGATGAATTTAGATTTGGCTTTTTAAAAAAATTGTCTGATTATCAGCGGATAAAAACAGATTTATCGGTTGATACCCACTTATCAGTGCCCTCATTTTTTTCTCAGTCCGATAAAAAAATCCCTCACTAGTGTGAAATACGCGAGACAACTGACAACGAGACATGCATTAGTCATTAATTACTAACGCTGGATGCAAATGTTCAGTTATACTAATTAACTCTGGTTCATGCCCCTGTTCACAAATTGATCGACAGCAGTGCAATCAATCGGCGTCTGCTACGGTATGCTTGGCGACAACCTACCGTCGCCGGCCGACGTTGTGCAGCTCTACCAGTCCGACGGCATCGGCGCCATGCGCATCTACTCCCCGGACAGCAACACCCTCCAAGCCCTCAGCGGCACAAACATCGAACTCATCATGGACGTCGGCAACGACCAGCTCGGCACCCTCGCCTCCGACCCCTCCGCCGCGTCTGCCTGGGTCCAGACCAACGTGCAAGCTCACCCCGGCGTCTCCTTGAAGTACATCGCCGTCGGTAACGAGGTGGCCGGCGGCGACACGCAGAACATCCTCCCGGCCATGCAGAACGTCGACAACGCGCTGTCGGCGGCCGGCCTCAACAACATCAAGGCGTCCACGGCGGTGTCGCAGGGTGTCACCGCCGGGTTCCCTCCCTCCGCCGGCACATTCTCCTCCGACTACATGACGCCGATTGCGCAGTACCTGGCGAGCACCGGCGCGCCGCTGCTGGCCAACGTGTACCCCTACTTCGCCTACATTGACAACCAGGCGCAGATCGACATCAACTACGCCCTCTTCACCTCGTCCGGCACGGTGGTGCAGGATGGCAGCAACGCCTACCAGAACCTCTTCGGTGCGCTCGTCGACACGCTCTACTCCGCGCTGGAGAAAGCCGGCGCCGGAAACGTCCGTGTCGTGGTGTCGGAGAGCGGGTGGCCGTCGGACGGAGGCACCGCGGCGACCGCGAGCAACGCGCAGACGTACAACCAGAACCTGATCAACCACGTCGGCCAGGGGACGCCCAAGAGGCCAGAGGCCATGGAAGCCTACATTTTCGCCATGTTCAACGAGAACCAGAAGCCAGGGGACGAGATCGAGAGGCACTTTGGGCTGTTCAACCCGGACAAGTCGCCGGCATACTCTATTACTTTCTGAGGAAACACCCAGAGATATCCCTATATATACATACATAGTTTATATTTGAATAAGCTTCCTGTATGATGCAAATTTAAGGCAAACACCTATAGTTTTCCAGATATGAATAGGAGGCGCACCTTGCAATTTGGCAAAGATGAAATACTTGATGTTTCCATTAAACTTCCAGCCTCCAGAGCTCTGCTCAATATGTGAGGCACTGTTTTCGTTGCTGCATGGCCACGAGCCCATGACCTGGCTCCGTGGCTCGTAATAGGAATTCAGGCCCGTGAGAGCACACCTATGCAAGTCTTGATGTTTTGGTTGTCCACGTTAACTGAGTCCGGTCCATGGAAGCCCAAGCATTTCATGGAATAGCTTGGTGACATCGTCGGCCACTCCTTCCCCATCCCGCGAGCTGCCTCTATGCTCCGGCGCGCCTCCCAGAGCTTGGCCTCGCCACCTAGGCATGGCAATCAGGCAGGTATCTCTGGGTACAACCCTGTCATATCCAAACCCGAAACCCGAAGACACTACCCATATCCGAACCAGAACACACTCGCGGGCACAAACACGCGCTCATACCCGAACCCGACGAGTACCCGATGGGTACCCATACCCGAAAGTACATAAGTCAAAAAACCATAGTTAGCTTCAGAGAACACAACATATAATGGGCAATGAATAAAATTTCTAGGTGATCTACATTGGACATTAAACTAGCAGTGGCTAAATCTTAACAAAAATTTACCATTTCAAAATCAAAAACTACAATAGCAAACTTACCTGACGGGGCGGTGGCTGGCCAACAGCCGAGCAGGCGACGGGGAAGGGGCAGCGGTGAGCAGGCGGTGGCTTGGGGACAGGGCATTGAGGGCGGGCGGCGGCTGGGGGAAATATAGGAGGGCAGGAGCTTAGGAGGCTAGGGTTTGCTTTTCCATGGTGCCGATTGATATATATACCTATGTATATGGACCCACATGTCAGTCAAGAATTCGGGTATCCATGGGTACCATGGGTACATAATCAAACCTAGACCCGATCAAACCGGGTATTTTCGGGTATCCGAACCCGAAATACCCATGGGTACAACTTATGACCCATACCCGTGCCCATCGGGTCGAGTACCCATGGGTACCCGTACCCATGGGTTTTTCTGCCATGTTCAACTAGAACCAAAAGATAGGGGACGAGATCGAGAGGCACTTTGAGTTGTTCAACCCGAACAAGTCGTGGCATACTCCATTAGACTCATGAGAGGTGTATCTGATGAGAGGTGTAGATCCATGCCTGTTCGCGATAATTTTTTTCTTAAATTATTTGATTATCCTTTTGAATTCATTATTTTTTATGTGGTTTCTTCAAAATCTCGAAGTCACACGTTGAACATTTTTAAATCTGGTTTCGATTATCAATTTTGGCTTTTTAAAAGCATTATTAAAACAATCAAAGTTTAGTTTTAATAAATAATTAAATAATTTGGGGGTTGCTTGAGATGTGAGTTGATAGCGCCACACCATCAAAAAGATTAGTTCGTGCTCGATCATATTTGTGCTATGCATTGCCCTTACCATCGTGATAGTCGTTCGTAGTGCTGTTAATATATAGGTTGTTCACATCACGCGTTAAAATGCGATTCTACGCTTAACTTGTTTTTGTAGGGAATGATGTGAATAGTATGGACTCTATGTGTATGTGATGCATGGTTGTGATTTTCATGGCCTGCGTGTCATAGTTAATTGCAGCTTGGGCTGTCATGTTGTTGTATAACGGCCTGCGTGCCGACTTATGATGCTTAATATTCTCATTTAATTCATTACTAGCTATTAGATATAGTAGCTGGGTTGGTCATGGAGACTTCAAGCATAGTGGCTCGGTGGACAAGAAGCGTGGCGATGGAGAGATCACGGCGTCATGGGCTATACTACCTCACAGTTTGATATGATTATCTGTAATCTTTAATTTATGCTCCTGCCATGCTATTCTTTCATGTTTCGTATTTTGTAGATATGATTGTCATGATAGAATAGTTTTCCTCAGAAAAATTAAGTGTAATTGATGTCCTTCCAATAGCTGCACCTATAAAGATCGAGACGCTGGTGGTAGGTCTGCCAAAGCAGGGTGCCATCAATTTTCTTGATCGAATAGGGTAGATATTGGACATCCGTATGCATAGTATTGGTTTACTTGACGAAGCTATCAAAACGGTTTTGGTCTTCGAGGCATAGGTGTTGGGAGTCGGGGCATTAGATACCACCCAACAAACAAGAGTCACATAGAGATGTGATTGGCAAAGAGTTGCTTCGTTACGTCACTTGGTCCTAGCGGTGATGTAAAAGCTCATTAGAACTTTAAAGAATATAAATTTTGACCCGCTGAAAATCACCAAAGGAAAAATGATTTTAATGGGAATATCTTTTATTAAAGTGTTTAATAAAAGATTAACATGAACATAGTGTTAAGACTTTGCCTTTTTATTTATATTGTAGATGGCACCTAGTACTGTTAATACAAATCTTGATTTTATCTTGCAATCTATTTTTAAAAAGGAAAAGCTTTCTAGAACTAATTTCATGTATTGATACCATAACTTGAGAATTGTTCTTAAGTAAGGGAAAAAGGAATATGTTCTAAAGAGCCTGTATTCTGATGAACTGTCTGATAATGCTCCTGCTGCTGATCGCTGTGCTTATGACAAGCACTACAATGATTCACTTGACATTAGCTGTTTCATGATTGTCACGATGAACTCTGAGCTTTAGAAGCAATATGAGTCGTCGGATGCCTTCATTATGTTTAAAGGTCTCTGGGGCATATTTTAGAACAAATCTATGGCTGAGAGATATTCGATATTTAAAGACCTGTTTGCGTGCAAATTAGCTGAAGGTGGTTCCGTGAGTCCTCATGTGATCAAGATGATTAGTTACATTGAGAATTTGGAAAAGCTTGGTTTTCTGTTTGACCAACAGTTGGCCACGTATGTCATTCTCCAGTCGCTCCCTGCGAGCTTTAAGCCATTTATTTTGAATTCTCATATAAATAGCTTGGAGAAGACCTTAACTAAACTGTATGGGATGATAAAAGTAGCTAAGGAAAGTATTAAGAAAGACTCTGGTCATGTGATGATGGTTGAAAAGGATAATAAAAGGAAGTGCAAGGCCAAAGGAAAGGGTAGGGATGCGATCCCGGACAAGAAACCTAATTCTGATGAAAAGTCCAAGCCTGGTCCTACCGCTTCTGATGCATGTCACTACAGCCATAAGAAAGGACATTAGCGTAGAACTGCAAGTAATACTTAGAAAATAAAAGGAATGGAATTGTTCCTTTTGGTTCAAGTATTAATGTTATAAAGATTAATCTTGCTACTTGGCCTATCGAATCATGGGTATTTGATATCAGATCGATGATTTACACTTGCAAATCGTTGTAGGGACTAAGAAGAACTAGAAGTTTTGCAAAAGGTAAGGTAAAGATTCGCGTCGGCAATAGAGCAAAGGTTGTTGCGTTGGCCGTAGGCATTTATCCCTTGTCATTACCCTCGGGATTAGTTATGATATTGAATAATTATTATTATATTCCTGTCTTGAGATGGTTTTGAATTCATAATAAAGAACAAATATTGTTTGATTTATTTGAATAATATGCTCTATGGTCATTGTCCATTAATGAATGAATTGTATGTACTAGATATTGAGGATGCTCCTATCTATAATATTAATGCGAAAAAAAACTTAAAACAACCGATTTGAATCCCGGTTATGTCTAGCATTGTCGCTTAGGCCATATAAATAAGAAGCGTGTGGAGAAGCTCTATAGAGATGATCTTCTTGTTTCATTTGATTTGAAATCATTTCAAACCCATCCTGACACAAGGCAAGACGTCAACATCGAAGAGCTCTATGAAGACCTAGGGTGGGTTCTTTTAAGCTTATCTTATCTACTTATTTATTATAGCTCGTCACTTCGGGAATTTTTTGAGGTAACCTCGAGAGCCGGTTGGCCTTCAATTTTGGGATTTAGAGAGCTTATACTACGAGATAAAAAAAAAGTGAGATAAGTCAAATAAGACACGAGATAAGTAGGATAAGCTGACTTATCCTACTTATCTCGTGTGTTATTTGACTTATCTCACTTTTTTTTATTACTTTTTGAGTCGTTTTTTTTAATTAAGTAGGCGTGTCTATAAGCTCTCTAAATCCCAAAATTGAAGGCCAACCGGCTCTCGAGGCTACCTCAAAAAATTCTTGAAGTGATGAGCTACAGTAAATAAGTAGATAAGATAAGCTCAAAAGAACCCAACCCTAGCTAACATCACCCTAGATTGCCTTTGAAAGGGACTTGGGAATATGATTTTCATGCGAGGGACAACACCATCATAACTCTTTCCGAGCTGACGAACCGGCGAGAGGTTGTGGCCATGGAAGGTGAGGAGCGAAGATCCTCAGTGGAAACTCCTCGCTGAGCACAGCGAAGGCGATAGGCAATAGCTAGAGCCTTTGTCGGCCGAAGCGTTGGTCAAATCTTGGTGGTGCTCGTCGAGAAGGCTAAACATATCGAAAGTAACACAATAAAAGGTAATATGATGTATGTTCATACTTCGTAGCAAAGCATGAGTATCTAGCCAGTTTGATATATTGTTCCAATTAAACTTCCCGCCTTTCAGTGTTGTGCTTAATCGTTGTCATGTACTCATTTGACGGAACAATCCAAAATGACCTCTGTATCAGTTAGGTGGGCTGGGAAGGAGTCATGTAAGGACCGTGTCCATGTTAGTGGGCTTTAGTGCATCCCCAACATCTCCTCTATAACCCCATTCCATGTAACACTACACACCGCATCCCCTAAAAATCACTTTTACACACCTTACGCTATATCAAAACAGTCTTCTTCCAGCAGTTCCCCTGTTATGATAAGTTAAATGAACAGTGTTTTGTAAGACATATGAGAATGTTTTTTTTACTAGCCGAGGACGCTCTTAGGCCCTGTTTGTTTGAGTTGTGGCTTCTCTAAAAGCTGCTTCTGTCTTTTGACTCTGGAGAGCCAACCTTTGCAGAAGCAGCTTTTGTAGAAGCTATATCTGTTTGGCAACCCAGTTTTTTGTTCTGCTATCCAGTGAGGAGGAGCCAGCGGCGGCGGTGTGGTGGCCGCGTCGAGGGAGAACCCTAGTCGCCAGAGGCAGCGGGCAGGCGCAGTGTCGCAGTAGGGGGAGGGGCGATTTCTGGGGTGGAGACAATGGGAACCTTATATGATGATAATGGTGGGTAATTTCTTACCAACTATGATGTCAATGTCGCAAATTTAACCCGCAAAAGCCACAAAAGCTGGTAAAACTGGCTTCTTGGTCCCAGTTGTAACACTATTTTTTGGATGGTTAGCTTTTGGAGAAACAAGGTTTAGAAGTTGGCTCTTTATTTGGACTTCCGGCTTCTCCAGTCTAGAAGCTAGCTAGAAGTTAAAATAAATAGTGTCTTAATGTGCTGGTGGCGGCACTAGCTAGCTTGTGGGAGACAGACGTGTGTAATAATGTGTAGCGCATGTGAAATGTTGCATGTGCATGTATCTGATTCCGAAATTACTATCGAGCGTCAGAGTGCATCCGACACATCTTGCTCCAGCGCCGCGCCCTCCCACCAACCTGTCCAATGCCTCCATTGTTCCCAGTTAACTGACGCCACCTCCCCATCTTCATCTTCATCTTCGTCTTCATATCCATATCCATCTCCACCTCCAACCTCCCCTCCCTCCTCCCTCCTCCTCCTTTTTCCTCTTCCACCCAACTTTGCTCAGCGCCCGGCTGGCCCAAGCTGCCGCTACTTGACGCCCCTCCACGCTGTTGCTGCTTGGTGATCTCCTCCATGCCTGCTGCTGCTTTTGGCGCCCCTCTGCTTGCCGCCCGGCTGGCCGCTATTGCTTGGAGCTCGGCTACGGCAGCCGTGGAGCGGCGCGTTGCACATGTGGCGCGGGTAGCCCGCAGCCAGGCGAAGCTCAGCTATGGCTAGCCGCTCCATGGTCATCACACCGCCCGGGCTTCGCCATGGCCAAGCTAGTCTTTACTACTGTTGATGTCTAATTTTGACCTTAGCCGATAGTCTAGAAGCTTCTAAAAATCGGCTTGGGTTTTGAAGAGATACGGACCAGAAATAGACACAGAGAGCCCAAATCGGATAAGCTAAAGAAGTCCAAGTCTAGCTAGGAACCCAAATATATTAGGTAAGGTTAGGTAGATTTAGAAGATAAAGTCGAGTCTGTATCGGTCACGAGATGTGAGTCCTAGTTAGAGTCGAGGTGAAAGTGTCTGTATAAATACCTAACTCCTGAGGGCGTGTAAATCATCATCACATCAATACAACACTGTTCTTTACTTCTCGTCGCAATTAGAATAGTTTTGTCGTATTTTTATTTTGATCGACTTGTTGCGCATCGCCTTTCGACCGGCTTCGAGGTACACCCTAGGAGTTGCTTGCAATTAAGTATTGTCTCAATTAAGTTTGATCAACGGGTTTGCATCTGCTTTTGGTCGAAATACTACCTTAGTTGATATTGCTGCGCATCGTCGTTTCAACTAAGGGTTAGATTTCACCCTTCTTTCTACTGATCAACACATTCATTGGCAGTAGACTGTTTATCCTTTGTTCTATCGGCTTATAGCTTGCTATTCGTCGATAGTCTATTTACTCTTCGTTCTATCAACTAGACGATCCCATCAGTTAGTTGATAGTCTGTTTATCCTCTTTTTGCTACTTCGTTGATTTTATCGGCTTAGTGGCAGACTGTTTATCCCTTTGAATCTATTGATTTAGATCTGATCTAAACCGATAATTTTGTTACCTTTTGCTCCGTTTGGATCTACTTCTAAGCATTGCGGATTTATTATATTATATATCCAATCAGCCATATGGAAGCTGATTGTGTCTTCTTTTCTCAATTGTAGATCAAATCAGCTAGCACACTAGAACACTGCTTCCGGTACTGTCGGGGATCCAACTCCCTAAGCTTGCGTGTGCTGATGTCAAGAAAACCTTTTTTGCGTCAACAACTACAAATATTTCGTATATTGTCGAGGATCCAACTCCCTAAGCCTGCGTGTGCTGATGTCAAGAAAACCTTTTTTTTGCGTCAACAACTACAAATATTTCATAGCATCTTTTTTATTTATTGATTTAGATGAAGGAAGAATTCTGTCCTCTACGAATTTAATTTCTCAATTGTTGCGGTGTTCATTATTTCTATTGCAAGTCTTTGGTGCAAATGTTTATCCTATATTTTGGATTGTTGTGGCAGCTCATTATTTTTTGTTACAAGTCTTTGGTCTCAAATGTGAAATGTTTTATTGTATCTCCTTGATTGTTGCAAGTCTTCCAATTAATTTTTTTTTGGTTGCATGCGTTATTTTTTTTTTTATGTTGCACATCGCGGTGAGAAATGTTGTACCAGAGTAAATTTCTTGTTGCACTAAGCTGTTTTGTCCCCAACGGAGCGTTCAGTATTTATTTTTTTTTGCGCTAAGCTTTTTTTGTTCCAACGGAGCGTTTAATTTGTTTCAATCCCGTCGGACGTGCGTCGTCCGATGTGTAGTCGCACTCGATCTGATTCTGCTCATGATCCCACGGTTAAACAAATGTGACACTGAAGAATTATGCGCAAGTATTATTCGATCCTGAAGTATCGTTTACAACAACGAAATGCAAACTGATTTAGGAGCCCAAGATAATATCACTGTGCTTCGCCCCATTTTCCATCCGTATCCAGGACTCAATAGAGAACGGATGTTCAGTTATCTCAATAACCCTTGCTCCTCTGGGCCAATCACCGTAGCCCCCATAGCCCGTGTGTCGTGCAAAGCATAACCACAGTTTCTCATACGGGCAGCACCAGTCCAGCCCGTGGTTGTGTCCAACGAAGATTGCCTATCATAACAAGGCTGAACGATGACAACATTTTTACAAATAAATATAACTCTCTGGCCTATTAACCTGAAGTTATAAATACAACATTTCTTCAGTGATTAAGATACTGAAGAAACGATCAGAAGAAATTAACATCGAGTACTACTATGTATGACGAACCTTAACTGAAGGCCTCTTGACCAGAGCATCCATCATACCCCATTCAGCTTCCTGTGGTGCCACCTCTTCCTTGTTGATAGAGCCACCACAGGGTTTCCTTATTTCAGACTTGACCTTTGGAGCTACCTTAATATATGCTGTGCTAGGTATATGCCAAAAGACCATCTCAGGTATCCTGCAAGAAACCATACCAATGTCAATATTAGGGTGGGTGGGGGTGTGTCTCTCTATATATGCTTCGCATCTAGTTTAAAAAATCCTAAAATCAAATGGCCGATTCGAACATCCATCTTAATCTTCTCGTTGAAATCTTTTAGATGACCAAATTTCGTATTTTTAATTTTTTTGCTATTTATTTTATATTTTTGAAAATCACGCTTCACAACTAATTAGATAGGTGATTTTCAAAAATACAAAATAAATAGCAAAAAAATTCAATAAAATACGAAATTTGGTCGTCTAAAAGATTTTAATGAGAAGATTAAGATGGATTGTTCAGATCGGCTATTTAAGTCTCGGATTTTTCAAACTAGACGAGAAGCATATAGTGCAGACAATAAGTGTAAGCTTTACTGACCTTCCATTTGGATTGAGGAACTGAGACTGACTCTGAAACCACTTGACCTGAGCACTGGATATGACTTCTGGATAGGATCCACCACCGGAATCAAGAAAATACATGAGCAGAGCCGGATCTTCCTGCTTATGTGACAGCACCTGCAAGACGTAGTTGGAGACACTAGGCCAGAGATCCATGGGGCCGTTCGATGAATATGACAATCTGTTATGGTTGATTTCAGCTGTCATAAGTTCAATTCGCGGCGTCCCTCGAAAGCTGCACCCTTGATCACCGGACACACTCGGCATTAGGTTCAGTCGATTCTCGAAAGAAAGAATTAGAAAGGCGCAGCCGAAAGACACTTGGATTCTTGGGTTTACCTGATACTGACATGCTCGCCGGCGGGCAGTGCACCGGCGGCACGCCTGCGGGAGAAAACCACTCGGGAGGCCACTCGAACGGCATGTCGTCGTGGTTGCCGAACACCGTCGCCCATGGGATCCCCCTGCCTCTGGCCGCAGAAATTGCTCTGTCCCAGTACAAACTCGCGTTGGGAATCGGCAAATTGTTGGCGGTCACAAGGTCACCGAGATACACCACGAAGTCTGCAACGATTTCCCCAGCAACAGTAGGAAAATTTCAGAGAAAAGCTGCAAAATTTTGCAGGCACACATGCAGAGGCCGGGGAGGGAGCAGCTGGATGGGAGGCAGGGCGCCGGACCGGGCTTCTCGGCGTCGAGGACGGCGGCCATGACGCGGTCGGAGCCGTCGTCCTGCTGGGGGCCCCAGTCCGTCCAGGCGTCCTCGCCGTAATGCAGGTCCGCGAAGAGCGCGACCTTGAACCCTCCCGACGCGAACCGCAGCGGCCGCCGGTCGTCGGCCGGCGACCGCAGCCCCGCCGCGCCCAGCGCCAGCGCGAGGAGCAGCGCGAGGCGGCACCACCACCGCCGCATACCGGGCGGGGATGAGCGGAGCTAACCTGGTTGGTGCGTTCTTGGTGCAGGTGGGATGAGAGCGAGATTGTGACGTGCGGCGTTAGTTAGCATGACTGGATGAGTACCGTGGCAGCAGCAACGAAGCAGATCTCGGTGATCATCATTGGGGGCTTCCAGTCGCAGTCGAAACGAACGTAGCACTACCTGCTTACGTCGCGCTTCATTTCGTTACGCTACGCACAAGATAACGTAACGTCCTACGCAGATAATACAAAGGAAATGGACTAGGTTCAGAGGGCAGTTTACGTTACGCCCTGCGATGGAGGCTGTCGTGTCTATCGCCCAGAGGGAATATGCGGAATGGGCTCGGCCGGCTGCTTGCAATCCAACTGCTACCTGCTGCGGGAAAATTAAAGCAAAATCGAATCTTCTATGTAGAGGAGAAGCCGTTGGATACGTGCTTTAAAATCTGCACATTTTCTAGAAACTTTGTAAAATAACCCTCCAAGCCTTCTATTTCATCTCAGCAGCCCCTGCCCACTATACTCTCTCTTACCCCCTCCCTTAATTCACTTCCATCACCAACAACAGCCTTGCTGGAGCCACCGCCTCATCGGACTTTGCCGGAAACTCTGCTCCTATCATAAATCTTGACGAAAGCTTCGTCCTCTCGGTGGAAAACTCAACAGAATATTAGCTGCCTTGATAGAAACCCTTGAGGTACATGTAGAAAATCGACTCTACTGTCAAAGTTACCACAATTGGTGTAGAGAGTAAAAGACCGGAAGATTCAAGTGCCTAAACCTCACCTCATAGTGACAAAATCGAATACCTCAAAAAAGCTTTATAGCATGGGTTCGGGCCACGAAAGTTGTGTGTTGAGTGGGATGCATGGGCCTTGGGTAGTATGCAAGAGGACTTAAAATGTTACTCATTTTATTTGTAACCGGCATGTCAATGCTTTCTCCGCTCACAAATATTTGTCATTTGAAGGACGTCTGTACGTATATCTTTTAAATAATTTAGATTGAGTGCATGAAAATCATATGTGTAGATTCACCTCGTAGAGTACTTTTATAATATAATAATTTTAGTGGGTGTAATAAATGAACTGTGATAGTAATTAATGGTTGAATGTGTATTTTGGAGGCCGTGTTAATGTCAAAACAATATTTATTTGTAACCAGAGGGATTATAAGTTAATAAAGTTGCGGTGATTTTGCTTAAAAAAAACCAGACGGACATGTGTGACAGAGAAGTTCGCAGGAGGGCCAGTCTGTTCATCAAGCTTGACTTTGCGAAGGCTTTTGATTCTGTCAGCTGGGAGTATCTCCTTGACTTGATGCAGCATATGGGGTTTGGTGACAGATGGAGGGAGTGGGTTTCGATCTTGCTGTCCACTTCCTCTTCTAGAGTCTTACTTAATGGTAAGCTTGGCGATGGCTTCAAGCACAGGAGGGGCTGAGGCAAGGGGACCCTCTCTCCCCGCTCTTGTTTATCATCGCTTTGGACCCCCTACAGCTGCTGTTCAATAAAGCTCAACAGGAAGGGATCCTGACACCCATCAATCAAAGGATAGATAGATCCCAGGTGTCAATGTACGCCGATGATGTAGCTATCTTCCTGCACCCTTCGGTGAGGGATCTGAATGCGTTACAGTTGATACTGTCAATCTTTGGTAAAGCTTCAGGTCTCCAAGTTAACTTGCAGAAGTGTGAGATATACCTGATTCGATGTTCTCAGGAGATTGTTCATGTTCTTTCGGCCGCTGTCCCAATGCAAATCAGGAGCTTCCCCTGCACCTATCTAGGTCTCCCACTGAGGACCACTAGTCTCAGACGCTCAGACTTTCAGCCTCTTCTTGACAAAACAGGCAAAAGAATTGTGAGTTGGAAAGGAAAGCTTTTATCTAGATCGGCAAGGTTGGTGCTCATTAATTCAGTGATCACCTCGCAGGCAGTTTATCTCCTAACAGTCTCCCAGTTCAGGAAGTGGGTCGTTCAGAAGATAGACAGACTTCGACGGAATTTTCTGTGGGCCTGCAACAGCGAAAACCAAAGTTCGCACCCGCTTGTCAACTGGGCAAGAGTATGTTCCCCGCTTAAGTGTGGTGGGCTGGGAGTCAAGGATTTAGTGCTCTTTGGACGGGCTCTCAGGTTAAGATGGCTTTGGATGAAATGGACTAAGCTGGAGAGGCCATGGGTGGGGCTTCCGCTGCCCTGTGATGAAGTGGACAGGAGTCTCTTCTCTGCAAGTTCCTCTATTACTCTCGGTGATGGCCAGAACATTAGTTTCTGGGAGGATCGTTGGTTATCGGGCCAGGCTCCGCGGGATCTAGCTCCTCAGTGTTTTGCCAAGACCAGTAGGAAGTGCTCAACAGTCAAAGAAGCTCTTGCTAATGGGGATTGGATTAGGAACCTATCTAACCTATCCACTTCTTCTGATCTTCAGGAATTCTTTACCCTATGGGCTCGGATCAGCCGGACGAGATTAGCCCCGAGGGTAGAGGACTCCTGTGTTTGGCGGTGGACAGGGGACGGCGCTTATAACGCAAAGTCGGCCTATGATATCCAGTTCGAGGGTTCGATGTTGAGTGCCCACTTTCAGTGTATCTGGAAGTCCAAAGCCGAGCACAAATGTAAATTCTTCCTCTGGGTGGCCTTGCAGGATAAAATCCTAACGGCTTAGAACTTGCAGAAGCGGGGTTGGCCAAACTCGGTTTTTTGCCCCTTTTGTGGGGTCCACTTTGAAACATCCAACCACATCCTTGCCCTCTGTGCCTTTTCTTGGCGGATTTGGAGCAAGATTTTAGATGAGATGAATCTGCATCAACCCATCACTTTACCACATATGATGTCCTCTTTCGGGGATTGGTGGCTAAGTGCTAGTAAAATCATCCCGACGCGTGCTCGTTCGTATTTTGATGGGATCGTGGTCTATATAGTATGGAATTTGTGGAAAGAAAGGAACCGCCGTATTTTCAATAACGAGTACTGTCCTTATACCGAGGTGCTCCAATTAATCAAGAGAGATTTGGTGAATAGAGCTTATGCTTTTGGGGAACTTCATGACCTTAACTGATGTAGCCAGGTTGTTGGCTTTGCTTCTACTTGTCTTCTGCTCTCCGGCCTGTCTTCTGCAGCGATGGATTGAGCTGCATGGTTTGGCGCAAGGTGCTCATTTAGATGGGCCTAATCCCAATCCAGACCAACGGCACCTCCTTGGTTTTTCAGTGGTGGGATCTGTTCCTTCTTCATTTAGAGATGATTGGAACATCGTGAGTAGATTATGGGCTTCAAGTTGAGGATGGCCAGCACGCCAAAGGCCTGGTTCGTGGTCTTCATGTTTCTGTCTCTGAGCTTCCTACAAGTGTTGCAGCCTCCTTGCTTGTAGCTGGCCCCGAGAGGCTCCCAGTCATCTGGTGTGCTGTTGCAGGTCGGTGTCTGGAGCTTTCCAGCTGACGCATACAGGTGCAATCTTGTTTCTTGGGCAATTGCACATTCTTTTGCTTGTCTGTCAACCCGTGTTCCTGTTTCTAATTATTTCCTATCTCTGAGCCTTGCTGCCTATTGTTATTTGTAGTGCTTTCTGTCTGTGCAGTTTGTGTAACGTTTCTGCTTTTGTATTTTGTTTTCTACCTCTTATAATGAATCAGCAGAGCTCCTGCTTACAGGTTCAAAAAAAAAACGTACTGTGGTAAAAAGATCGACGAACATTATATAGTACATATGAAACAAAACAACGACAATGATAAATAGACATACCGCGGTGCAACTCACACGATGCATGTACGTATATATACGGTATACGAAGTACGGAGACCTATCTATCTCGTGCTATACATACGGGCCTCACTTCTCCCCGGGACTGGCCGAATACGCGCGCGTCGCAACCAATGCAGCCAATTCCCTGTATAAATACGCAGGCAATAAATAGCACCGTATGATACGGTGAGCTAGCCAGTAGCCACCATGGCGCATTGGCGCGTGCTCCGTATCATCACGCATGAATGGCCATGGGTGGATCAGGCGGTGAAGCTGATGGAGTAGACCCTCTCGGTGTTGGGGAAGAAGAGCCCCCAGTTCTGCTCCACGCCGGGCTCCTTTTCGTTCTCGTTGAACATGGCGAACACGTACGTCTCGATCACCCTCGGCCGCCGCGGCGTGCCCCTCAGCACGTGGTGCACCAGGTTCTGGTTGAACGTCCTCGCGTTCTCCACCGTCGCCGCCACGCCGCCCGCCGACGGCCACCCGCTCTCCGACACCACGACCCCCACGTTCGCTCCCCCGAGCTTCTCCACCGCCGTGTAGAGCGCGTCCACCGTCACGTCGAACTGGTTCTGGTACCCGAAGCTCCCGTCCTGCACCACGGTCCTCGCCGACGTGAACAGCGCGAAGCTGATGTCCATGGAGCCGGTATTGTAGGCGTAGATGAAGTAAGGGTAGAGGTTGGCCAGGAGAGGGGCGCCGGTTCGTTGCAGGAACGGCACCACAGAGCGCATGAACGTCTTCGCCTCGTCAGTGAACTCGCCGGCCGACGGCGGGGTGTGGACGCCGATGGTGGCCTGCGATATGGACGTCGTCACCTTGATGTGGCCCAGGCCGACCGCGGCGAGCGCGCTGTGCACGTTCTCCATGGCGGGGACGAGGAGCTGCGTCTCGCTGCCGGCGGCCTCGTTGCCGACGACGAGGTACCGGAATGTGACGGCCGGGTGGGCCTGGATGTTCTGGCGGACCCACGCTGCCGCGGCGGCCTCGCTGGAGGCCAGGGTGGAGAGGACGTCGTTCGGCGCGCCGACGACGACGTTGATGCCGCTGCCCGCGAGGGCGCGGAGAGCGGCGCTGTCCGGCGAGTAGATGCGCACCGAGCTGATGCCGTTGGCGCGGAGCATGGCGACCACGGTGCTCGCAGACGGCAGGTTGTTGCCGCTCATGCCATAGCACACCCCAACCGACGCCTCTTCTGCAGTAAATCCCATCGATCCAGACAAGCAAAAGCTAGTTACTGACCAGTGAGCACACTACGTAGTAGTACTGAATGTAATACGTGTCAAACCGCAAAAATTAAGATCTCTCTCTAAAATTAAGATCAATATACACTTGTGGTTTTCTGCCGCTAAAATAGATTTTTCGTTCCTCCATTTATACTAACCCAAGCAGTGCATTTACGCAAAAGCGTGGCTTGTAGAAATGGAACAACAAAATCAAGCAAGAAACAATGACATATATGCTACGTACAAATACATCTCTCTATATATTAGCATATGCTTGGAAGGATCAATCGATTTTGATGGTTGGTTATCATTTTGTTTTCAGCAGTTATAATGCTACTGTACCGCATAATTAAGAGTCATCTTACTTTCTTGAATGTACTGCCATGCTAGATCGATCACTCCAGATTCCAACCAGAAAGGGCTGGCAAAGAGAAGGTTGAAACTTCATTTCGACGTCGATCTTATTTATTTTCGAGGAATAATTTGGTCTTTTGGAAATTGACATTTAACTGAGATGTAGATGTATACCCCTGCAACTTCCAAACTTATTACCCCCTTCCTTGCCTTTCGATAGTGGTCTTTTGTGGAACATGTAGCTAATTAATTTTTATGGGGATAGGAATTTGTCACTATCAAATTAAAATTGGATTTTAAGGATGTCGGGACCCCCCTGGCGGAGGTGAGGTCCCACCTGTGCTTTACCTGTGCTAGTCCCTGGATCAGTAGCTAGCACACACAGACAACAGACTTGGATCACAACCATGTCGATTAATTTACATAAATTTACATCAGAGTGCGCCTCCTGGCGTGGTTACATAAGATTGGCTCAAAGGCCTTACAAAAGCGGAAGTCTTAATTATACAACTGGAAACTCCAAAAGAAGAAAGCCGAGGCAGATCCCCACAGGCAGAGCTGGAGGAACGCAATCCTAGGCATCGAGGTACTCTTCGTCTTGGATCCCGGCGGCGAATCCTTCGTCGTGGTACATCTCCTCCTCGGGGTTCCATTGCTGTTCGCCTCCTGCTCGTTGGAATGAGCAGCCCCGCATAAAAGGCAAGGGTGAGTATACTTTATACTCAACAAGCAAGGCTGACTACCATGCATTTAAGGCTTGACAAAAGGGGGTTAGGGGTTCTTTTTGCATAAAGCCAATTTTACAAGATTTTGCCTAAGGTTTTATAAAAGGATTTAAAATGTGTTGAGGGAAAACAAAAGTTCGAATCACTTTCTTTGAAGTTCCGGCACCCACCGGTTTTTGACCAACCTGGCTACTCACGGCACCCACTGTGTAGACACCCTCATCGCTCACAGCACCCACTGTGAGGAGAAAAACCAAAACACACGACCGCAATCGTGGTTTTCCTTTAAAACACCATTTTGAAAACAAATAGAGAAGAAGTACCATTGAGGCAGCTCCCCGTCGTCCGTCCTTGACCGTGGACACGGCTATCATGATAGTTTTACACTCTGCAGAGGTCGCACGCTTTACCCATGAGAGGTGAGTTCTCCTAGGAATCACCCAAAGGAAAACACCACAGGGTCTTTCACCACAACCTTCCCTTAGTCCGGCATTCCCACTAAGATTTCCACACCAATGCCCCTCTTGTGCCGATAGGTTCCCTCTATGGACACACCTGGATATCCACTCCCAATCCACCAAGAAAGGTTCACTCTATGGATGTATCCAAATGCCCACTTCCTATTCCACCTGGAATGCCTGACTAAGAGTCTGAAGGGTACGCAACCAGGGCCCGCCCATACAGGCACTCAATGGTCGCACTGTTGTACTTAGCTCGTCTACCTCAAGGAATCGGTCCTTAGGGACCGGGGTGGTTCCCACACTGGGTCCAAGTCTCGTGCTCGCTGCACCCACCTTGCAACCATCCACCCCGATCAGGTTTTGCAAAACATTTTTACCCGATAATACCCACTATCTTAACTACACCCATGACAGCACCCACTGTCCTTTTAAATCAAGCATTTAGACAAGCATTTAATAATTGCAGATATTAAGAATGGACAACAATTTAGTACTAAGCATTTCTAAGCATTGTGCAAAACCTAATTCAAGGGTGATGTCCAGTATTAGCAATTTTAATATCCTAGGGTAGCAAGGAATATTTTAACAGAGTAGTTATCAATTGGGTATTATCTAAGCAACTAAGTGATTAGCATTTTTAGTTTTAAATATAACATGCATTTTGTAAACTTCTAGAAATTGAGTTTCAAAATTATAGGACACAAGGTTCAGCACTTGCCTTGCTCAGCAAATTCCTGGTGATCCTCCGGGGGATCGGTCGCGAAACTATCGTCGTTAACACCTAATAACAAAACAACCAAAATAAACCCACAATGCCAAAATTAAATATGGAATGGTATGCATATGAATGGATATGCATAAATATGATGAAGATGCTTTAATCTGAAAATTGTATAAATTTTATTTGACTTCTTTTTATAAACTTGGAAATCCTATCTCATATGTAACTTAACTAATATACATATATAGAAAAATATTCTTTTATTTGAGAAATGAGGAAAATAAACTAATTCCTAAAATAAATGTTTATGTTATCATATTTCACCATTTCAGAAATTGCCAATTTATTTTTATTTGCCAAAATCATTTAAGGTTAATTAATTTATGTATTTACCTTTATAAAACTAAAACTAAATCTAAATCATGTATTAATATGCATCAAATTACTTTAATAATATTTTTAAATTAAAGGTCACATTTTGTGAGCTTTTAGAATTTTATTGCACAATTTTTGGATTTATATTTTTAAAGATGTGGATTTTACAAATTTTCTATTCGATTTTTAATTGGAAAAGGAAAAACTGGTGGGCCACGGCATTTCGGTTCGGCCCAATTAAGCAGCGCTATTGGCGGCTGACCCAACCACGGTGGCCCAAAGACTGCGGCACGCCGCTGGGTGTGGACACGCGGCGTGGCTTGTTCTCATGCCCACGCGACGCCAGACGCGCGCGTCTTGACTTGGCTGTGCTGGCGGTTGATGGCGGCCAATGGCGGAAGCGACGATGGCGGCCAATGAAGCGTCTTGCGAGGGCGGCGGCGGGCGTGCGTGGGGCGGCAAAGGGGCGGTCCGTCACCACTGGGCGGCCGACAAGAACTCACTGTCGGTGTCACGGATCGAGGCAGGGGAAGCGGCTCGGCGGCGGCCGATTCCGGCGGATGGCGGCACGGGCGGAAGAGCGAGGAAAGAGGGAGGGAGGAAGGAAGCCGGGGTGGGGTCGACGGCGAGGGGAGGACCGGCAAGAAGCGGCGGTGCTTTCGTGGCGGCAGGAGGCGAGGCGTGTCGCCGGCCGGCACGAACGGCGGCGACCGGAGGCGGCAGGGTGACGAGCAAGAGGAGGCAGGGAAGGTGTCGACGTCCGAACTCGGGACGGGCATGGCCGGGTGGCGCGGCGACGTGGCCGAGGTAAGGCGGCGACGAAAACACGCCGTCGGCCGATTCCGGCGGCGACGAGGTGGCGCTGACGACGGGGAGGGGTTAGGGGGGCCCTAGGGAGGGAGAAGGGAGCGGGGAAAGGGAGAGTTACCCGGTGAGGCGGCTCGGCACAAGGGCAGCCCGGCGGAGGCAAGACGGCGTTCTCGGCGTCAGCCAGGCGGTGGCCATAAAATAGAGTCGATGGAGTAGGGAGGAGGTGGCGGAAGGAATCGGGCTGGGGAGGAGCTACCTAGGTGGATTGAGGAAGACAGTGGGGAGTGAGAGGGGGAGAAACCGAGAGGGAGGTCGGAGAGAGTGAGAGAGAGGGGGTAGCATGCGAGAAACGCAGGGGGGTGGCAGGGTAAAAATGGTGGGAGGGTGAGGGTAGAAAGGGAAAGGTGAGATTGGAGGCTGTTTTGGGAATTTCTCATTTGGGAAAGGTGGCAAAAAGGGGAATTGCCCAAAATGGAAAGGCCAAAAAGGGAATTTTCCCAAATGGGAAGAAATGACAAGTGGGGCCCACTTATCATAGAGATAGGAGAAAGTAGGGAATTAAAGTTAGGGCTTAAATTATGTTTTTGCTAAACCCAATTAGTTTAAACTTGATGTAAAATTTTTATTCAATTTGAGTTCCACTAATTGGTTATTTTCTATCCTAATTTGAAATTGTCAATCTAATAATTGCCAAAATAGATTTTAATAATTTAGACAAATTTTAAATGAATTATTTTAAAAGTTGAATCCTTAAATAGGTTTTTAGGAAAATATTTATAGTAACATGCACATTTTTCAAAAAAATGATTTTTAAAAGTTTGGATTCACATGTGATGATGCCATGATTATGTATTTTCAAAAAATTTTTTTGAAAAATGGGGATGTTACAAAGGATTTATATTCTCAAAAGAATTTCCATAGCGATGTCTATGGCATTAAATATATGTGCCACATAAACATTTTGGTGATGTGGCAAGACCATTAAGAAAAAGAGATGGTCTCTCATGAAAATTACTACCGCTGCTTGTAGATTAAAGCATATGGACATTGCTTAAAACTCCCTTGGAAAGGGGTTTAGAGTTAGAAATTTTATAAAATACCATTAGTGGGTAATTTTAGTGATGGTAGAGGGAAATTTTATGGGATGACATTGATAGTAATTTAGAGAATGACCGCTTCACCACTAGAGATTTTTTAACAAACCATTGCACCAGCTATATTTTCTCCCGGAACAAACAAATGAGCTAAATATGCTTTAATTTTTTTAAAAAAAATATATGTTCTCTATAGCCATGCGGTAGATAGAAAGTAAAAGAACACGGTAAAATCAATGAATTAAAAGGGCCGTGTTAATTAAAATGAGCTAAAGCTTTCTGTTCTAACGTCTGCAGCACAGGCAGCGGTTAGATAGTCCAATTCGCTCGACGGAATGCAAGCTGCACAGTGCTCGTGTATGCAAGCAAGCAACAGGAAGGTAGGTTCCACTTCCACCGCTTCAGGAAGTTGCCGAGACCTTGCATGCAAGCAACCCTCTAATTCTTGTCTTGTCAGCAAATTAACCAATCACTTAACTAGCTGCATGGTACGTGTGACTCAGCAAATTAACCAACCAGTACTAACTGGGGCTTCGGCGACGCACGGGCTAAAGCCATGTGTGGCCTCCAACCGGTACTGATACTATATCAGCACCGGGTGAGGGAATGGCATCAGTCCCGAATGGTCTGTACTGGTTCAAAAATCGGTACTGATGGCCGTTGTGAACCGGTACTGATGGCTAGATCTATAGTAGTGCATTAATGTAGGTACTGGTTGATCAGCTTGAAACGTGAGCGACGAACCAGCCGGCCGGCCGGCCAGTCTTGCACTTACATGCAGGTACATTTCACCATCACCAGCCAAAGAGATGGTGTCATTACTCAGCCAGAAGCTAGTGCTGGTGTATGTACTACCACACATCTTGCAATTAAGTTAATGGCGCTCCTGCAATTTGTTGATTCTAACAGAATCTTGCAGGTGCGTGATACGTATAGGCTAGCGGGTCGGTGATTTTAATACTCGAAGGACATGCATGCGTGCAACCAATAGAAAAATGGAAAAAAGCCAACTGGGAAAAGGAATGCAAATTAAGGAAAAAGACTTCGGCATTGCTTGCAAAAACGAGTAAAAAAAATGTTTACTTGTATTGTTTAACATGATGGTTACCCCGACGATAGAGATGCATGCACTTATGTTCAATTATCAGTCTATCACTGTGTGGTTTCTTGTGGGATTTGATCAATTTGATTGTTCGTATCTTTAAACGAGCTTCTCACGTAATGCGTGCTATATACTAACTAGTAATTGTAATCAACAGATTAAATTCAGGGCAACACACTTCAGCCTTTATACATAGGGATACCGGATACCTTGAAAAAGAGCCATAATATGGCATCTCATAGTTCGTCCAAAGCACAAATAATAGCTCAAGCTTTTCACAAGCCCGAACTAGGGATAGACCAAGTTATTAATTTGTCTGTAGAGCTCAAATCTAACCGAGCTTGGTCCTGAGCCCTAGTCATTACTCGATCAAATGTCATTTGATTGAAGCTCGAGCCTAACCGAGCTTCAGGATTGGTTTGAATATATCCAGTCCTAGCCTGAACCGAGCCTTTTCTTTTTAGGTAGGGGTTAATAACAGTTTTTTTAAAAAAAGATCACAACAAAATATTTGAATCTCTGGGATGGCTAAAATTGAGTTAAAAATGAATCAAAAAACATGAAATACAACTCAATCCATTAAATTAGAAGACAAACAAAAGATTCAAATATAAGCTCCCCAAAATTTAAATTAGAAGACAAACAACAGACGATCCAAATATAAGCTCCCCAAAATTTGTTCACAGTTGAAGATGTTCCCTTTGGCGGCGACTCATTTTGCAGCTGCTACGATGAAAGAGAGGGATCATGATCAGGGAGGTGTCACGGACTAGTGGCTCGCTGGGAAGACGGAGGGAGGCAACTTACTAGGCAGTACGATCTCTATGGGAGGCCGCACGACAATGGTGCTCAGATGGAGGCGATAGTGAATAACACCCGGTGACTCGAGGATTACCGGACTATGGATAGAAGATGAGGGGGAGGGGTAGGGCGTCCGTGGGACACAGATCACATGATAAAGAAGAGGGGAAGTGACGACTGTAGGCTATCCCAAGAATTCTCTCTCGTAAGAAAGCGTCCATATCATCTACAACAAAAGATAAAGATAACAAAAATTCTGAATATAAAATGATCAAAAAAGTTCATACAACTGTAATAAAAAAGTAAAATAACTAAAATTCATAATAATATCAACCACAAGACAAGAAAAAGAATTCGAATCTACTGCACTAAAACAATAAAACAACAAAATTTTGGAATAAAAAATAACATAAAAAGAGTCTATATCAACTATAAGACTTGAAAAATAGTTCATATCAACTAAAATAAAAAACTATTGAAATTAAAATAAAAAAGATATTAAAGGAGTCCATATCAACCACGCTGAAAAATAGGTAGTAATCTATCTATCTATTGTGTTATTAAAAAGGGAGCTAACAAAGCGACTACTTATGCAAGCTGAAGGCTGAGAACAACTAGGAGCTGGAGTCCTCGATGGTATGACGAGTCGGTAGTAGCACTAACAAAGATGACATGGAGATCAATAAGAAGGTAGCGATCGAGATAACTAAAACGGTAATGTCAAATATAATGTATATCGTCGTTGGAGTAATTATTAATATATCTTTCGGATTAGACGTAGATTATATTAGAACTTACTATGATCTACATATGGCTACATATCATTAAAGAATTATCCTTCCGATTGGACAAGAACTATTATCTCTAAAAGGTCTTTTAAACTTTAACACAAATCTAGCAAATACGCGGGACACATTGTTAGTTTCTATTAATTTATAATGAACGTGTTGGTTCCTGCTTTCAATAAATATAAATTAAAATAAACGATAAATAGAAAAATTTCAGTACAATTTACATGACTTGTACTGTATATGAAGTACGTACATACACCTATCTTGTATTAGAAGAGGATTACCCCCATTTCCATTGCAAAATCAACGGAAACATGCAGATCAGCTTCTTAAAACCCACTTCGTCCAACCTGCCAACCTACAAATCCAACCACTTGACAACTCAAGTGCTGGACCAAAACAAACGCAAAGGAAAAACAAAGCTCCACAACTCCTGAGTCGACTGAGTGTTCCACTTGCTGCACCACTTCTCCATCATCTTCTCTTCTGGCCATCAGTGATCCTCAGCCTGGTGGATGGTACGTACACCTATCTATCTCGTACTCGTACTATATAGATGGACCTCACCTCTCCCCGGGCGCGCGGTCGCAACCAATTCCTGTACAAATACTCACACAATAAATAATACCGTATAATACGGTGAGCCACCAATGCGCGTGCTCCGTATCACCATGCATGGGTGGGTGGAACATCAGGCGGTGAAGCTGATGGGGTAGACCCTCTCGGCGTTGGGGAAGAAGAGGCCCCAGTGCTGCTCCACGCCGGCCTCCTTCTCGTTCTCGTTGAACAGGGAGAACACGTACGTCTCGATCACCCTCGGCCGCCGCGGCGTGCCCCTCAGCACGTGGTGCACCAGGTTCTGGTTGAACGTCCTCGCGTTCTCCACCGTCGCCGCCACGCCGCCCGCCGACGGCCACCCGCTCTCCGACACCACGACCCCCACGTTCGGCCCCCCGAGCTTCTCCACCGCCGTGTAGAGCGCGTCCACCGTCACGTGGAACAGGTTCTGGTACCCGAACCTCCCGTCCTGCACCACGGTCCTCGCCGACGTGAACAGCGCGAAGCTGATGTCCATGGAGCGGGTGTTGAAGGCGTAGATGAAGTAAGGGTATAGGTTGGCCAGGAGAGGGGCGCCGGTTCGTTGCAGGAACGGCACCACGAAGCGCATGAACGTCTTCGCCTGGTCGGTGAACTCGCCGGCAGACGGTGGGGTGTGGACGCCGATGGTGGCCTGCGATATGGACGTCGTCACCTTGATGTGGCCCAGGCCGGCCGCGGCAAGCGCGCTGTGCACGTTCTCCATGGCGGGGACGAGGACCTGCGTCTCGCTTCCGGCGACTTCGTTGCCGACGATGAGGTACCGGAATGTGACGGTAGGGTGGGCCTGAATGTTCTGGCGGACCCACGCGGCCGCGGCGGCCTCGCTGGAGGCTAGGGTGGGGAGGACGTCGTTGGGCGCGCCGACGACGACGTTGATGCCGCTGCCCGCGAGAGCGCGGAGAGCGGCGCTTTCCGGCGAGTAAATGCGCACCGAGTTGATGCCATTGGCGCGGAGCATGGCGACCACGGTGCTCGCGGACGGCAGGTTGTTGCCGCTCATGCCATAGCACACCCCAACCGATGCCGCTTCTGCAGTAAATTCCATCGAAATCAGAGATGCAAAGCTAGTGAGTAGTGAGCACACGTACGTCGTTGTAGTAAAGATTATAATAATACGTGTCAAATAAAAGTTAAGATCTCTCTCTAAAATTAAGATCAACATACAGTTGTGGTTTTTTATACTAACCCAAACTGTTTGCATGTACGCAAAAGCCTGGCTTGTAGAAAATGAAGCAACAAATAGAATCAAGCAAGAAACAAGCATATATCCTCTGTATATATACATCTATACATCAGCATGTTTGGAAGGATCAATCGATTTTGATGGTTAGTTATCATTTTGTTTCAGCAATTATAATGCTATTGTACCGTATGAGTCATCATGCTTTGCCTGAATGAAGAATAGGGGAAAAAGAATCAATGGGAGCAGAGGAGATCAAATCAGAAAGGGTTGGCAAAAAGAATGTTGACTTCATTTTGACCTCGATCTTCTTTTTTCTGGACGAAAAATTTGGTCTTTTTGAAATGGACATTTAACCGAAATGTGGATGTATACCTGTAAACCTCCTAACTTGCTCTCTTGCTTTTCTTTCGATAATGGTCTTTGATGTTACATGTGTCTAACTAATTATCATCACATTGTTGAAAAAAATCGCACATCATCAAAAAATTGACCGGAGTTGT
Source organism: Olyra latifolia (assembly GCA_036346145.1). Classification (NCBI taxonomy): domain Eukaryota; kingdom Viridiplantae; phylum Streptophyta; class Magnoliopsida; order Poales; family Poaceae; genus Olyra; species Olyra latifolia. Next base: position 2,423,305 of record CM070523.1, on the reverse strand, counting down.
GCTTCACGTACATTCAGAGTCTCAGGCTTAAATATCTGTATGTGTCTCCAGTATCAGCTTCAAACTCTGTAATTCTGTTTTATCCTAGTGATAATAGAATTGAGGTACGCTCCTTAAGCAAAAAAAAAAAAAAAAACTTGTGTGTATCGGGTAGCGGAGCGGAGCACTTCGCCGAAAAAATTGTCAGGTCAGCATTCCGTTCTTGACTAATTAACTGGGCACGTTGTCCGGTTTCAAAATTGATGAGTGCGTTGTCAGATAGTAGTAACCTTATAATTTATAAATCAGTTCTGGTCAAATATTCGTCACACATATAATGACAAGCCATTGCACTAGCTATATTTTTGTTGAGGGTAATGTAGTCCATTCCTGTTGTAAGGATAAAAATATCATTTTGACATTTCTTTTTCTAGAGCTCCACACTACGATGACATTACGAGTTCGGACTTTTGGATTTCCTCCTTATTAGTGTGTCCCTTCAAATTGAAATGCAAAGCTATTGAATTTGAGAGGGAGTTATGGGTAGTATACCCTATAGTAGAGTCACATGTGTATTTGCTACACCTTGCCAGCATATGTGTAAGGAAGCTATATAAATTTTTTATTTCGTGTGTATCCTTTTAAATGCAATGTCATTGTTACATTGTATACACCTTGCATTTGAGAAGGTGGTAAGAATATTGTATTCCATTCCTATCGTAACCCAAGTCCAAGTGCATCCCAATGCATTGCTAACAAGCTTCTCCATCAAATTGATGCTGGTAGTACGCATCACGATCCATGACTAATTCCAAGACTTGGCATACATGAAAGCAACATGCAAGTAAGCAACTTGAAAATAGCATGCAAAGAAGAATGATCGATTCCAAAAAGTCCTGCCTCTGGTTAGCACATAAGCGTCCATGCACGACCAAGCTCTAATGAGTGGCCTGGTATCTCCTACTCATCTCCAATGAGCAGCCTTGCTCAATTGTTAGTGGTCGAGGGTGGTGGCACTGCATTGAAGCCGAATTGAATAACAATTGTCTTGAACTGCGCGTTTTCGCTGGAGAGACGATGTGAACTAGGTAATGTACGTGTGCTGCCTCCAACCCGACAAGAACATGTTCTCTATAAAAAAAATAGATTTCATGTTCTACGAATTGTCTATGTATACATGTTCTATTAGTCTTCTTCAGTATCTTTTACTCTCTCTAATCCATCAAAGATTTCGATTTCCTCTTAAAAGAAATAGAATAGAAAATATGGGCAAAAACAAGTTCACTTTTTTTTTTAAAAAAAAAAATGGATTGGGTCTTATACGGGAAGGTAATTACAAAGGAATTTGTTTTAACTTTTCAAAGTCATGAAGATGCTACTTTAATTATTAAATTCTATTATCATATTTTCAAAAAGTAGTTATAAAATGCAGTGTTATGAAAGTGTTTCTCATGACATTGTAGAGGTGAAAGAAGTCACAACGCTCGCTTTAAAAGACAATAAATTCCAATATTAATTGGAGGAAAAGAATTAAAACCTACACTATCAATTATTAACAGGGTATATTAATTATAATGATGTAGATCTAATGAGATTGAAGATGAATTACATGCTACAGTGTAAATCTAATGAGATTGGAGAATAGAGCTTACTGATGGCCAATATGACATGACTACATAAAACAAGAGTGAAAGGAGCCATCACATTCGCTCAGAGAGGCTCAAAATTTCCATATTAATAAGATAAAAAAATAAAAACCCACATGATCAATTATAGTAGACCAGATTATAATAGTGTACTTGGATCTTAAATATACAACAAACTAATGAATCTAGCCACACAAATGTACGGGTCAAATAGGGCTTAGTTTTGGTTGGAGGTAGATGAAACGTATATTAGTCGATTTTGAGTTGGCTTTGAGATAAACCCAGATGGAAATCAATTTGAACAAAGGTTCTTGGGCACAACATAGAGATAAGGTTGAGCTTAGGTTTGAATTCTACCCCTATGGAGGAAACAGACAATGCCACTCCTCTAGCTCAGCTCCAGACATGTGAACAAGGAACAAATAGCAAAAGTTTAAGAAAGGGTTGAAGTATGCATGACCTCCGAGCAGTGAAAGGGGAAGAAAGAGAGGCTTGGCTGAACTAGATGGGCTAAGAAGGGAAAGAAGAGAGAGGGATAGTCCAATACAAGGAGAGGAGAAACAAGAAATCTGAAAATCAATTCAAGTATTATTTAGGATATTACTGAGATTGAATGATTGGTATAGTATTTTAAATTAATATGCATAATCTAGAAAAATAAACCATCTAGAGATCCAGATGACATATTAAAGTTTTTTCTCACAAGAATCAAGCTAGAGAATACATTAAAATTTTTCAAACCGAGAACCTAAATGATTTTGGTAATTCAAAGTAAACTTTCACTTGCCAAAAAAATCAATATTTAATAATTAAACCAAAAAAAATTCAAATATAATTGTTTAAATATTTTTGTTAGCTCTAAAAGGCTAGGAATTCCTTCATTAACCCCCCAAAAGGAAAATTATATTGGATCTATATTATAACAGTGTATATTCTAATTACATATACACACTAACAAATCTAGCCACACGAATGTAAGGTCACTGTGCTAGTTATCCATATTTAGCCATACGGTAGATAGAAATTAAAGGACCACAATTAAAATCAAAGAATGAAAAGGGCGGTGCTAAATTAAAATGGGCTAAAATTAAGTTTGTTCCAACGTCAACGGTAGATAGTTCAATTCCCTGGACGGCATGCAAGCTGCGCATAGCTACCTCCGGACCCACGTGCGTCGCAGGCAAATATCGATCGATGAGTGTAAACAAAAGCCAAATCAAGGTGCCTAGCTTGCATGCATGCAAGCCTCTAATTTTTGTCTTATCAGCAGGCTAGTCAATCACTTACTAACTAGCTGGTATACGTGAATTAATGTACTGGTCGATCAGTTCACCTCCTTTCTGAACCCTCAAGGCACTTAACCAGCCGCCCGGTCATGCACTTATGCAGGTACATTAGACCAGCCAAAGAGATTGTACTACTCTCAGCCAGAAGCTAGGGCCGGTATACTATCACGCATCATGCAATTAAGTCAATGACGCTCCTGCAAATTATTAAATCTAACAGAATGTAGCAGGTGGTACGTATAGGCTAGCTTTGAACCCAATAGTATGGTGGTGTAGGCTTTAATACATGGTTATGCATGCAAGTATGCAGCCAATGGGAAGAACAGAAAACCAACCAGGGAAAGGAATGCAAATTAAGGAAGAAGGTACTTAAGAATTGCTTGCAAGAACGGGTAGAAAATTGTTTGCTTGCATGTATTGTTTCACTTGATGATTACGTCGACGATAGAGACGCATGCACCTATGTTCAGTTATCACTGCGTGGTTTCTTGTGGGATTTGATCGATTTGATTGTGGTATCTTTAAATAAGCTTCTCGCGTAACGCGTGCCATGCATCTACTAACTATACTTGTAATCAACAGATTAATTCATTTGCAACACTCTGCAGTCTCCATACATAGGGAGACCTTGAGCAAGAGCCATGCCATCTCATGAGGTTCGTCCAAACACACAAAAAAAAAAAACCGATACAAAAGCAGAGCATCCAAGCAAGAAGAGTGAGAGGGAGAGAGAGGTAGCTCAGGTAGGGATGGAGAGAGTACTTGCAAGGATAGAGGCAAAGACTCCGACGAGCAACGCCATGTCGAGCAGGGGAGCAGCTGCAGCTGCAGTGTCTTGCTTTGCCATTCTCTCTATCTCGAATGCACCGCCAAATCGATCGAAAGCTCTAGCTAGGCTGGTGGTCTAAGCAGGCTGCTGCTTCTTGTCTTCTTGAGGCCGAGGCTAACAACAACCTGAAGTGCTCTGCTTAAATAGAATAGACAGAGAGAGATGTTTGGCGCGAGCAGGCCAAACCAATGGCCTTCCCCGGTCAGAGTTTGCCCGTCTCAATCAATATATGGACGACTACAACAACATCTACATCCATTTCGTCACAGGTCAGTAGGTCACACAGTCTGGTACAGTGGTACTTGGCCGGTAGGAGGAGTCGCACTTGCAATGTTCGAGTTCATGCCCAATAGCAATAGCAATGATGAAGGCTTTGTGCCTTGTTGGGCCTCTAATTAGAGGTTCACCGAGTAACCATGTAAAGGGAGACGGTGGAGGCCATAGCCATCATGTGAGATCAGTCCAGCCTCCACCTAAAACCCCTAATTATCGTCTCCTAGAAATTTCATTGGATGTGACAGTGCTAGCACAATGACGCACATATAGATTTCTCTTTCTGTATGTGTGGACTACACAAATGTATTGTGTTTGTGCGGAATGATTCGTGAGGAAATAATGTATTACTCGTCGCCATTGAACGATTGACGATTGAGTACTTTGACTACGTCACCGTGCAATTCATTGAACATACTTCAATTTTTCCGCTACACTGTATGTTTAGTGAAAACATTATGTGATCAATTACTTACAGGTTTCTAGATATTCGTAGAAGAATTTTGATTCCGTATCAGTGTACCCTATCCGTATTCCTCTCCAGCTTAACCGATAAGCGTGCGTCAGTGGTTGCAAGAACAAAGAAAAAAAAAGAGGCTTTCTTGGCGTTTTTATGCAAGAGCTCCTTCATGCAGCGTACTGCATTGCTCTACCCACCATAGCTACGGATGAAGAAATAGTAGTTGACCGTATGCATTGGCACCCGCTACCTGGTTAACCCTTAATGAACTAATAGGATTGGCTATAAACTGTCATTTTCCTTTTGTTGTTACTTCGAAAGACATCTTTTTAGCCAGACATTACAAGTTAGAACAACCTAATTTTCAGTCTTTACGCGAAGAATCTAAGTATTGCAGAGATTTCATTGTCTTTCTTTATCGCTTATCAATTAATCATCCATCATGGCCTGACCAATTTTCTCGGTGCACCATTAATTAATAATTCATTTATAAAATTCGGATCAACTTTCTTGACGCGACACTAATTATTTATTCATTTAAAAAATTAGATTTTTTAAGACATGTCTAAACTATTGTGAGCCATTCATTTTACCTGATTCAATGACTCAGTGACTTCTTACCCTCTAGAGGGTTAAGCGATGACTACATCTAAACCGTGGATGTTTGATTCAACGGTGTATAGAACTCTTATTCATCGTGTACCGTAGGAGTGATCTGATCGACTTTCATGATGCACCATTAATTAATAATTCATTTACAAAATTAGTGTTTTCTAGCTTCTTGGTTGACGGATGAGAAGTAGTTGATGACTTGATGTGCGCCATTTTATTTCCATCCTACCTTTAAGGCTTTAATTATGTGGGCTCAGAGAAGCATCTTTTCATGTCAGTATGCAGCCGTTGTGTTTGATCAATAAAGCCTTGCTATCTTTCTGGAATTCGCTTTCTTGGCGGCTTTATAATTTGAGACGATCTCATTTTGAAGTATGATCCTTTTTCTGAACAATCTATGGCTGTATGCTGGCCGGCTAGATCCTTCGCAAATTTTCACCCGACTCTCCATTTCATCGTTAGGTTTGTATCTATCTAGTAATTCTCTTGTTTGTGCTGTTTGTTAACTATCTATCATGGTTAAAGGGAAATTAAGTTGTGATTAGGAGGCAGAATTAGCAACGACAACAAAAGGCTAAAAGCAACAGTGGTACACTTACGTGTGAGAGAAATGGCAGCGGATGAGGCGACGAGACAGAAGAGGACGATGGACGCAGCAGAGGAAGCCATTAATCTTGTCAGTTGTCACCAATCCTCCCAGCTTGTTTCTGAATGCAGAGGAGAGGTGCCTCCATTTGTAGATACAGCCATATCCGCCTACTAAATCAGGATACACGGCCAAGCATGAATACCCGGGTTAACTCTGTGGCTACCGTGTCATCCCCCTAAATCAGCTGAGCGATAAACTCGGGCGGCCAAGCGAAGTAAGTTATGGCCGTATCCTGTCGGGAAGCACATCCTCTGTCTTTGATATGGCAAAGACAGAGATGCACAGTGATTTACAAACCTATTCGGAACACGCATTCTCTGTTTTTAGTACGACGAAGACAGAGGTGTATAGTGATTTATAGGTGGAACGGCAGAGTACGGTAGCTAAAATACTGTGGCATCAATACTGCAGCAAACAGTACCAGCAAAAGTATCTTTACTATACTAAATTACTGTCTATCACTGTAACTACAGTGATTTATGAGATAAACTATAGAGACAATGACAGAGGATATAAATCCATCCCGTTGGGGACCTATGTCAGTGAGATCAAGAAGCTAGCATCGATCATCTCAAGATTCTGAACCCTGACTTGTATATACTGATCAAACTTGCGGGCGTACTGTACGTGTGGATGTGACAGTTGCACCGCTGCACCCAATTAGTATTTAGTAGTCGTTTTATGGAGAAGCCGACTATTGCAGCCGGGCTGCGTCCTAGATTGTCTAGCCGAGAAACAAGTCATACAGGCCGAAGAGGTCATGGGAGTGCTGCTCGTCTCGGCCCATGCCTAAGCCGAACTCAACTAACCAGTGGAGTGCATTTTCCATCGCTAGCTGAGAGAATAAATATTATATTACTCTACGCTCCGTCATATTTAAAATATTTAGTTCATCTCATCAGCTTTGCTTTTATATTCGACTCACTGCCTCCACAACGGCTTTGCTTTCATGTCGTCCTTCCGCACCTTCTGATTTTATATATCTTGAATTAATCAAAAAATTCTTAAATTACAACACAATAAAATAAAAAATGTACATAAATAAAGTGAATTGGTATATTTTGAAACGGTCAAATGTTTCTAAAACTACACTGCTCTAAAATAAGAAAGCAAATCAAATAAGTAGAAAATATGTATATGGTGTTAAAAGAATTGATACCACCACCACTCACTACTGCCCTCTTGCTAATGGTACTAGTCGGGTGCCACTATTTTGCTACGAATTAAAAAATAGCAATGATGTCATATCACATTATGATCAATGTATTTGGCTTATGCATTTAAGTATGTGTGTCATGTTTACATACCATCAGTTTCAACTATTTTTATTCCTTAAGAATTTAGCAATACTTCCATGCTCGATTGTGTCAGCTCGATATACCTTTGGCTTTAACTATTGTCTTTGTCGGTACCATTGAAACATTCCTAAAATATAAGTGCAATAAAACGAGAAAGAAAGGTAAATCAATAGAAAGTAATCTCGCTAATAAAAATCTTGTAATAATACAACACATTAAAATAAGAAAGCAAAATAAATAAAAGGAAGGTATACTTACGATGTTTGCACCGTTGGATTAAAAGCGATGGTCAGGATTAGTTATAGCTAGGTTTTATCATTTACCACTCATAATAAGACACTTTCTAATAGTAGAGATATAGTGGTGCTGCTATAGTGTTATTGCTACTTTTTTCTGACAAGGGTAATGATAGAGATACGGCTTTACTATTTTTTTTATAGTATCACAATGGACACAACCATCGTTATATCACAATTGCTAGCTAGTCCGCCCTTTGGAAGAAGAGAAAATTGGCTACAAGCCACTATAAAACTGGTGGTTGTGCTGTATGTTTCGGAGAAAATATGTCTTTGCTCTATGCCACTGCAAAATGGAGTTATGTGGTTCTATGGCACTTTAGTATATTTCTGGTGCTAAGAAAATTTAAAAAAATGAAACATACTAGAAAAATCTAAATTTCTTTTGAGGTGTCAAATACAAGTATATTCAACTCCTTAAATTAGGAAATCCATAATTCAACATTTGAAATGCCAAAAACAACCAAGTTTCAAAAAAATTCAAAACTAATACAAAAATAATAAGAAAAAATCTGAATAAATGTTGATGTACTAAGTACACTTTTATTCAGCACACCAAATTTTGAACCAAATGATTTGCCATTTCAAATATCAAATTTAAACACATTAATGATTTTAGAAATCATGAGAATTCAACATTTCAAATATAAAATCATTTGGTTCAAAATTTGGTATGCTTAATAAAAGTATATTTGGCACCTCGACATTTATTCAGAATTTTCTTATTTGTTTTGTATTTGTTTTAAATTGTTTTGAATTTTTTGAAACTCGGTTGTTTTTCCCATTTTAAATGTTTAATTATGGATTTCATAATTGAGGTGTTGAATACACCTGTATTTGAGACCTGACCTGAATTTTTTTTAAAGATTTTTCTAGTATATTTCATATTTTTTGAATTTTCTTAGTAAGAGAAATATACTAAAGTGGCAGGGCCAGATATCTCGATTTTGCAGTAGAATAGAGCAAAGGCTCGTTTTCTCATATACATAACATAACCACTAGTGTGGCATGTAGCTAGCCAATTTTCCCTTCGATGTTCACTATTGTCGATTTTGTTGTGCCCGGTTGATTTTGCTCGGTTGAATTCCGGAAGCCTTCTTTGTCTAAAAGGTATTTAGGATGGTTACGTGGTTTATTCTCTTTGTCAGTTGGATTTGGAAAAAACCTAGCTTGCTATATTTTTTTATCCAATGCCCTGCTACACAAAAGATTTGATACGATCTTAAACTCTATTCTAGTGGTATCATAATATTGGCTTGTTATAAATCGAATTTTCCCACAAGCTAATTTGGAGATTCGACCTTTTACATAGAACTTCAGAGAATCAGCAAGAGCTTCAACTCAAACTTTGCAATATTAGTCATTCATGGCTTCCAAGATTTATTCATCGATGCTGTTTTTTCTATGAGAGGGAGTGAAACCTTTGGGAAAACAATAACTCAACTTTGTACTCACAGCCAGCCAGACTAAGTTTCCGTCGCCTTTTTCTTTTGTTTTCTTTTTGATTTAGCTTTAAAAAAACATGTACGCGTATACAGCAACACAAGTGGGAATTGATTTGAAATGCATGACATGGACCGATTCCATTAGGAGGGTGGCGCAATAAACTCGTCCATGGGTGACCTCAGGTAGCCGGCGTGGCCGCATGTCCGGCATGACAGCACGCACGTCTCCATTGGCCGGACCGTCTCGTCGTCCCTCGCATGCCTGCCTCGCTGAATACAAGCAACTTATCTCGTTATCTCCTTTCCTTATTTGACTTACCAGAATTTCTTTTACATTTTTCTGTTTTTTTCTATCTCAAAGACGTATATAAAAGCTCTTCAACGCAAGTTAAACGAAGTGGATCGGACTCCCGAGATCACATCAAAAAGCAAATAAATAAACGAAATAGACAAATTTGATAAGCTGAAAAGAACCGCACCATCTCCGTCCACTGGAAAGGCTAGCCTCCCGCACCGCGTGCATGCCTGCTGCTACCAAGTGCTGACTTCAATTTGACTAGCAAGTGTGCAAGTGCCATGTACATTTTTCTAAGTACATTTATTATCACATTAAAAAATTTAATATTTTATCTACTATAATGTAATCTAACCTAAATTTATAAATCACTCCATAATTTAATTTTGAAAAATACAACCCGCACAGATTTTGTCATTTGTAGTTTGTGCCTGGACGGCTCATCACGTGCAATGCAAAGACACTGACCTAGGGGAAGGAAGATGTGTTTTTCCAAAGGTTCTTAGATTGGTGGAGATTAGATTAAATTTGTTGAGAAAATTAATGATTGATCCAACTTGTGATATGAGCCAACGGATGAAGCACAGCAAAGGGCTAGAATGGTTTAAACTAACAACCAATTTAACCTCGTACCTTTTTTTATCAGCATAGATTAGTATTTTTTAATATACAAGTATAAGTGAAAAAAATTCTTCTTAGCGCATACTGCTTTCGGTACCTAAAGTCTCAATACTGGCTATCGGCGTATTTCAGCCAGCAGATTTGTTCTAGGGGGTAATCCGGTGTTCGGTAGAGGGGGTTTGTATAGCTAGCGCACCTCTCTTTTCCCTTTACCTGGAAGAACTCTCCGAGAACACTCAGGAACAAACAAGGTTTACCCAAGTTCAGGCCCCCGATGCGGGTAACATCCCTACGTCCTGCTTGAGCTCTCGTTGCCAAAGGGGAAGTCTGTGTGTGTTGCCGAACCCCCTCCCATGCATCCGAGCTCCCTTATATACCCTGGGGCTCGCTCAGGCGCATGGTGTGGGGGCGGTTACATTAATGACATGGGTCACTGTAGCCACTACTATTTCTTGGTTTCTTCGTCCGTATCGCCGCCTGCCAGCGCCCCGTCCCGTCCGAAGGACAACTTGGGCGTGATAGCAGGGGCGCCTGGCGCGCGCGCCCTTCTACCCTACCTCGGTCAGTGTGCACGGAACAAGGGCAATCATGCCACCGGGGGGTCTTTCACGCCTGGCCACGCCCGGTCATTCGCATTTAATGGCCCTGATCCGATGCGATTCAGGGGAAAGGCTTAGAGAGGAAGCCTTCCCTTTTCCTTCAATATGTAAACCCGAGGCCGACTGACGGTGGGGGCCGAAAGCTTCAGCTCCGTCAGCCAACCACGTGGCCTGGTCGCCAGCGTGGGGCCTGACCGCATGCCTGCTCGCCGGACCGCCACGTGGCCGGCCGCCCTAGCTGGGCCGACCGCCTACTTTGCTTCATTGGTCCGCCACGTGCCCTACTTGTACATACTCGTTGCTTGCCGATGCGTGCCTCATCGCTCATTCGTCTCCTCGGCTCATCGCTCGCTCGTACATGGCTCGTCGCTTACTCTGCGTCAGGGAAGGGCTCGGGTAGGAGGCGCTCTACACAAGAGAAGGGATTGGTGACGAGACTGAGCGAAGATGCAACATCGTTGGATCATTTCTATAACATTGTCATGTATGTATACAACATTATAAAAAATGCTTTGCAACAATTTGTGAGGTTTGGTGTTTGGTGCAGACATTACTCGTATGAGACGCAATATCGTTGAGCTATTTCAGCGAAATTGTCATGTATGTCTGCAATACTATGCAAAAATGTTTGTAGCTTTTTTGTGAGCTTTTGCTCTTTGTGCAGATATTACTTGTATTAGATGTAACATCGCTGAGCTATTTTTTGCTATATTCAATCCTATCAAACATCTAAACAGTAGTCATCTCCTAAAAGTAGCCATCTTTTACCACTCGCTCTCTGTTGCATGAGTGGAAGAAAAAAAATAGAGCTATGAAAGTAAATATATCTCGAGAAAAAAATGTCTTCTGAATTTTTTTTTATGTGTAGCGGAAAGGATTTACAATTTTTTATAATCCTGTAGAACATCTACTAACAGGAATATGAAATTATAAATCGTGAAAAATATTGTCTTGGGCTATTAAAGCCTAATGAAATAAAAAATTCGCTGACATCAGATTTATATATTAGAATTTAAGAAGCAGCTTCAAGATAAAAAAAAGGCTCAAGAAAACAAAGTGTTTCGCTTTTGAAATTAAATGGCCCTAGCTTATAAGCTGTGGCAGATAAGCTCTAGAGAACATGGCTACTCATTTCCCAAACTTCTGTACTTCTTAGCTTTTGGGGCCCCTATCTTTTGGCGAGAAATGGAAGGCGACAAAGAGTTAGGTTGCACCAACGAGTGAGACACTCCATGCCTAGCTTGTGCGCATTTGTAACATCATGTGGAGGTCTTTCCGTGTTTGTATTATGACTAAATATGACTTGATAGCTTATTAAGTTGCTTGAGTTTGTTTTTAGATTTAAAAATAAGGAATTAGTATTTTGGGTTGCTTTTAATTTTTTTTGAGAAAGAGATTAAGATTTCATTCCATAAGCAATTTCCCTCGATCTTACAAAGTGACCCAAATCAAGAATAAACTAATATCAAAAGTTCAATCCTCTAAAAAAAGCGAAGGCCGTCAAGAACGGCGGAGCCATCTTCCTAGGGTGGGCAAAAAAAACCGAGAACCGAAAAACCGAACCGAACCGAACCGTAATAACCGAAATTCATGATTTTTTCGGTTTTCGGTTTTATATTCGGTTTTTATTTTAGATTTATTCGGTTTTTCGGTTTCGGTTCGGTTTTTTATACCCAGAAACCGAAAAACCGAAGTTGCACAGCAGCCAATAGTAGCACCCATGTGCTGCGCTTGGACTTTGGTGCAGCTAGCCCATGCCCATCAGCTCATCGCTCAGGCCGTTGGCACAGCCAAGGCCCAAGGGCGATGCGGGCCGGTGGCTCATGCGTGATGGATGCGGCCCAGCATGGTTGGCTGCTCAATGCTCAGTTGCTCACGTAGCTGGCCCAGGTGCCCAGCATGTAGCTGGCTGCTCACAGCTCATGTAGAGTGCAGCCCATGCGCCAGCCTAGCATGTGGGAATAATACCACCTCGCCAATTTAGCCTGGAGGTAACCAGATATTTTCTATATAATGGAGTCTCAAGGCCCATTCTATCCAGCGTCCGCTGTTCAATTTGGTGAAAAACCAAAAACCGAACCGAAATATTTCGGTTTAAACGGATCGGTTCTCAATATTTTTTAGGTAAATTCGGTTTCTATTTTTCAAAAACCGAAATTTTTATAAACCATATAAACCGAAACGTTTAAACCGAATGCCCACCCTTACCTACAACCAACCCATCTCTTTCCCCTCTCTACAAACCACCGATCTCCACCGCAGCAAGGGGAACCTTCCCTTCCTACTAGCGGCCGCCGCCCCTTATTCGGCGAAGACGCCGAAGAAGCAGGATGCGCCGCCGAAGTCTTTATGCAAACTCAGCTAAAACTACCAAACCAGTACACGGCCCTCGGCGAGAGCGGGGCCGGTCGTGGAGTCACCACGCCAAGGCCCCAGAGGCCACCGCAGGCGTCGGCGCGCCGGACACGGCAGGCCAACCGCAGATGTCCTGCTGGCCTCCAAAACTGTCACCCCCACGAACTCCGTGGCCGCGATCGACGTCCAGCCCGTCCACCCCAAGGGCGTGACCCCGGCACCCCGCGAGCTTGCGGGTGAGCACGAACCCGAAGACGATGGCGCGGACCAGTCGCCGCAGGCCCGTCATGGGCTTCCTCGCGCCGGTGCAGCTCCTGAAGTCGTGGAGCGCCCGCAGCGTCTTCTCCGCGACGACCACGACCCGCCTGCTCCCACACATCCCCTTCTCATCCTCCTCCATCCCTAGCTGTAGCCGCCGGGCCTCCACCTTCCCCAAAGCACCAGTCTTCCCCAGCACTATATACACGAAAAAGTGGAACCCGGCCGGTCCCCTCTCCTCCAAACGCCGGTGAGGGCGCCGGATTTGAGGAGGCCGGAACTCGCTGATCGCCTTCCCTGTCGCGAGAGTTCTCAGGAGCCTTCTCCAAGCTGGGTTGCTTTCTATTATTAGCATGAAGAGTGGTAGCATTAGATCAGTTTGCGTCAGAAATCCAATAGTAATACTGATTTTTCCATGGTAGTACCAGAAATCGGTACTAGCGATTTTGGGCTATGCTTCTTTTATAGGGTGGTTCCATTTTTGGTTCTTTGGGATTTTGGCTGTCCTAGCGCTAGTATATTAGATTTTGCACGATGATAATAGCGGCTTTGCGTTAAGTTGGGCCAAAAAAATTCAGAATTCTTAACTTGTGCATTATGTTCTAACGATGTCTTAATTTGTATTACATGCTTGTGGACTAACACAGTCAATGTAAAACAAGTTTGTGCCATAAAAAAATTGGTTTGGTCTATTTATATGTGGGGTTGGAGACAATTGTGATTGACAACGAGACGAGAACTAGGCATGGAGAACTGACTTCAGAATGATCAAGGATCAATGCCGATGATAATGCAGGACTTGAGCCGTTGGCAGGCGACTTCAGCTCAGGAGGAGTCCAGATGTGAGGGAACTTGTCGGTCAGGTCAAGAGGGTGGATACTAGGAATCTGTTTGGTTCTTTTGATGGACCTTGCTTAACCTTGCTCAGCAAGGTTAGGTGTTTGGTAGAAGGAAAAAACCTTGCTAGGCCAGGAGAGTCAATTTAACTCTCTTTCACGCGCAAGGTTTATGCACGCACGTACGGGAGGGACCGTGTGGAGAGGGAAAATTTAAATTTTCATTTACAATTTTGGTCAAAACTTGAAAAAAAATTTGAGCAACCAAATAAAATGTAATCTCATAATTTTTTTTTAAAAAAAATAGACAAGCCAATTTTTATCTGTTTTACGTACAAAATTCAAATTTGGACAAAACTTTGTAAAAATTCTAAAAAATTAGGATAGTTACAGTTCAAATTTTGGTGAACTTTCTAATCTCCGGTCAAATTTAGACTAAAAAAAGAATTTTCGTTAATAAATTTTGGTCAAAATTTGTTAAAAACCAAAAATCACAATTCAAAATTTTGCTGAAATTTGCAAATCTCCGATAAAAATTATAACTTAAAATAAGCCAACTTTTTCCGAATATTGTAAATACAAAAAAGACAAACATCCGATACAATTTTAAATATGTCCTTACAAAGGGGAGAAGAAGCTAGCTAGGAGAGAAACCAAATAACATATTTTCCCTTACTTTGCCTCACCTTGCCTGCCCAAGACGAGAAGAGCAAGGCAAGGCAAGCTGGGCAAGGGAACCAAGCAAGGCCTAGGTGTCTCATGCGTGTATAGTCTCTTGCAAGAGTCTTCGTTACTGCATGCATGTCTTTGTGTGGCATATTAACAAACTTTTCAAACCATCGATGAAATATATATTTGTCAAAATTCTTGTTCCTTATTTGCTTCAATTGTCTTTTAGATATTGGCTTGTTTACTGATCTGGTGTTGGTTCTGTCGCGCCCCAAAATTGGGCTAGACGGAACAGAGATTTCCTGTTACGCATCCCAAGGCTAGGCCTGGGCGTGATGCCATATGGCGATAAACAAGAGTTTATAGTCGTGTAAGGCTTAAATAAAGAACAAACTTGGACCAAGGTTTTGAGCACAATTATCAATTTTTATTAGATCATTCCCGCCGTCCGCGGCCAGCCTCTCGGGCAACATCAAGGTGTCCACGTCGGTGTGGTTCGACATGATCGCCAACTCCTTCCCGCCGTCCAAGGGCGTGTTCGCGCAGGCCGACATGGTGGACATCGCGCGGTTCCTGGCGGGCACCGGCGCGCCGCTGCTGTCCAACATCTACCCCTACTTCGCGTACAGGGCAACCCGCGGGGCATCAGCCTCAACTACGCCACCTTCCAGCCGGGCACGATGGTGAGGGACGACGGCAACGGGCTGACCTACACAAACCTCTTCGACACGATGGTCGACGCCACCTACGCCGCGCTGGAGAAGGCAGGCGCCGGAACGTCAGGATCGTGGTGTCGGAGAGCGGGTGGCCTTCGGCCGATTGATCGAAGGGTTCGCCGCCACGTTGGCTAACGCGCGGAAGTACAACCAGCGCCTGATCGACCATGTCGGCCGGGGCACACCCAAGAGGCCCGGGGCGCTGGAGGCTTACATATTCGCCATGTTTAACGAGAACCGGAAGCAAGGTGATCCGACCGAGAGGAACTTTGGGCTCTTCTACCCTAACAAGAACCCTGTCTACCCGATCCGGTTCTAATTAGCTACACATACGTACGTACGTACGTACGTACGTGCACTTTCTCAACCTGAAAGTCACTGGTGTCGTTGTCGTGGTCGTCGCCCCACTCGACGTACGTGGTCTGGGGCGTCGTCATCTCGGCCGCACTCCCTATGGTCGTCGTGGCCGTCGCCGTTGGCTAGCCGGTCCCCTCCTGGTACCAAAAGACAATCTCAAATCTAGACACACACACAATGAGACAGGCCTATCAATCGTCGGTTCATCCTGACGTACAAAATTAACATTCATGCATCAGAAGTTTAGCACTAGTCCTCTTTATTAATCTCCAGGAGGTTTCGTCCATGCTTTGCATGGGTGCATGCACGTTACATTTTATTACTGCACGCAGCTTATTTAATTAGGTTGAAGGTAGCGCGTACGTACGTACGTACGTATGTGTATGTAGCTAATTAGAAGCGGATCGGGTACACCGGCGACTTGTTCGGATAGAAGAGCCCGAAGTTCCTCTCGGTGGGATCCCCCGTCTTCTGGTTCTCGTTGAACATGGCGAAGATGTACGCCTCCAGCGCCCCGCTCCTCTTGGGCGTGCCCTGCCCGACATGGTCGATCAGCCCCTGGTTGTACTTGCGCGCGTTGTCCATCGACGCGCCGAACCCGCCGGCCGACGGCCACCCGCTCTCCGACACCACGATCTTCACGCTCGGCGCGCCGGCCTTCTCCAGCGCGGCGACGGTGGCGTCGTGCATGGCGTCGAAGAGGTTATTGTAGGTCAGCCCGTTGCCGTCGTCCCTCACCGTCGTGCCCGGCTGGAAGGTGGCGTAGTTGAGGCTGATGTCCCGCGGGTTGCCCCTGTAGGCGAAGTAGGGGTAGATGTTGGACAGCAGCGGTGCGTCGGTGCTCGCCAGGAACCGCGCGATGTCCACCATGTAGGGCTGCGCGAACACGCCCTTGGACGGCGGGAAGGAGTTGGCGATCACGTCGAACCGCACCGACGTGGACACCTTGATTCTGCCGGAAAAGCCGTGTTGGGACAGAGCGGCGTTGAGGTTCCGCATGGCCGGGAGGATGCTCTGCGTGGCGCCGCCTTCGACCTCGTTGCCGACGGCGATGTACTTGATGTTCACGGCGGGGTAGTAGGGCCTGACGTTGTTCTGCACCCAGGAGGCCGCGTTCGACTGGCTGGCGGCGAGCTCGCCGAGCTTGTCGTTGCCGACGTCGACGATGACGGCGATGCCCGAGCCGCGCAGGGAGTCGAGGGCCTGCCTGTCGGGGAAGTAGATGCGCATTCCATTAATGCCCTTGGACCTATAGAGCTGCACGACTTCGTTCCGCGACGGGAGGTTGTTGCCCAGGACGCCGTAGCAGACGCCGATGGATTGCACAACTGCGCGGTAGGCAGAGCCAAGAATTAATGGCGCCCGTTAGATATATCATATATCAAGTGCTACGTGTTGGGAATTAACATGCATAGCTTGCAGCGAGTTTTGAGTGTAATTGCTTAGCTCAATTCCTGGTGAAATACGGAAGGAATAAGGTGCTAAATCTTACGTGTCTGAATTTAGAGGTATAATTACGTGATTATTTATAGAAGACTTCTAAAATTCCTGGACTGGCGTGTACGCATGCATCATGCAGGGCTACATGCATGAGGGCATCTTAATTAGTACTACCTAGCTACTAGCTAGAAAATGCTAATTGGCTAGCTAATTTTTTCGTTCAATACCAACCAACAGTTTTCATAATACAACCCGTTATGAAATGGCAACGATAAATTTGCAAAATAAAAGGAGAGAAAAAAATCAGTGGTTTACTCAAGAAAAGTACGAGCTCTTCAATGTTCTCTATCTACCAATAAACATTCACAGAACGTGAGGTGCAGAACAGATAAAGGGTGAAGAGAATGATAAATATTACTTGTAGGAACAGAAGCAAATGTTCCAATGAACAGAGCAACTGCAATCACGGAAGCAACCTGTTGCCTAGCCATTGCTGCCTCAGCTATGTATAAGCCCCTCAGGCTAGTCCCAATCTATGTGTTGTTCTTGTGTTTTGCTACATACAAAATATGCAAGCGCTTACACCCTTTATATACAAGTTTCCGTGGCCAGTTTGGTACATCTCCAAGTCCACAGGTACGTGTGCTAGCTAGCTATACATGCTGTGCTATACATTGCAACCTTAGCCAGGTTAATTTGACTCGTAACCACACGTAGCTGAATTAAGATGCACGTATGGGCAGGTTGTATGTCTCTCTCTGGTGCAGCCTAACTACTCGTCGATCGTCTTCCATTTTTCCACCGAAAATGGCGGCCGCTCGAAGCCAAGAAGTCCACGAGCTGTGGAAACTCGCCTCAGTTTTCCCTCCTGTACTTCAGCTCTGCATGCTGTGTCCTGCAAAATACGATAGAATTCTGCAAATCCTGCATGGAAATTCTTCTTCTCTCTCAGCACTACTGCAGTGATTCGCTGAATCGATCGTTGAATACGGGTTTGTTTTTCCATCGTATATCCACTCCACATTGATTTCTTGCGTTTGTGCGAGGGCACGGATGTACTGTTTATCTTGACCAATACGTGGAAGTTCAGGTGTGGGGTGCTAACGGATTGGAACGGTGGCTTGGACCGTGTAGACTTGGGAAGCATGTGTCCATCGTTCTTTCGTCAGGTTACCTGCATCATCGTTCGATCGGTCGAGGCGCACAAGACAATACACATGGTGGCTTGGTTATCCCTTCGGAGCCGTACGATCAGAGATCGGTTTCACACGCATCCAAAGTCGAGTTTCCCTGTAAGGAGGCTTACCATGAGCCACCGTTAATCCGTTATTGCCGGAAATGTTAAGGGGAGGTATATAATATGGAAATCTGTTCGATCGAAGCATCTTTTTTCCTTTTGCTTTTTTTTTTTTTGAGAGGTCCTTTTGCTTTATTTATTCCCCTCTCATGTGGCTACAAAGACATGCACATTTGGAAAGATTTAATTGAACAGAGAGTTTAGAGAACACTATAGTATTGGTGAAGGTTTCAACGGTATAGCCAGATAACAAAAACACTCAAATAGGGCCACTAGATAAGACTATACTTGGATGGTGGGCCCATATGATTAAACCATAGGAAACTACATAAAACCATGAGCATTTTTATGATCCTTAGAGAGGTACCAAGAGGTACCAGGCATTGAGAGGTACTAGATAAGAGACGGTTTGGTATTTTTAAATTATCTTTTCCTCTCTCCTCTCTCATCGTTCTCTCTCCTTGTGGCCGCCGGCCACCTCATCGTGTCGCCGCCGGCCACCGCGCCATGCCGCCTGCCACAACACCACTGCTGCTAGTGCTCTAGCTAGTTGGCGCATGGCTAGCAAGCTACAGGGCTAGCAGTAGCATGTTGGAGGCATGCGGTTAGACCCACGATAGCGCCACGGGCAACTAGATGGGTGGTGCTGGGGACCACCGGACAGCGACGCTATGCGCACGGGCGACAATGGCAGGCAGGGCAACAACAATGGTGGCACGGGTGGGCAAGGCCACGATGCGCACTCCTAGCTAGTGAGATGAGAGAGCTAGCGGAGAGAGGAAAGAAGGAGGAAGAAGAAAAAATCTCTTATTTGCCCCTTATAGTGATAGTATTGTGAGGTAAAAAAAAGAAGGTAGATAACAAGAGGTATTATCTCACTATAGCCATTGGATGTGATGTAATAAATGGCTTTGATGAGAGATACAAAGGAAGGTAAAATTGATCTTCTAACAAACCATGCAATTTTATGATAGTTTTCATGTGAAAGTGATGGGATACACCGGTGTCTTGTTTGGGTAGAAGAGCCCAAAGTTGTTCTCCGTGGGATCCCCCGTCTTCCGGTTCTCGTTGAACATGGCGAATGCGTACGTCTCAACGGGGCTTTTCCTCTTGGGCGTCCCCTGCCCTGCGTGGTTGATCAGGTTCTGGATGTATGTCCGAGCATTCTCCACGGTCGCCGCGAACCCACCGGCTGACGGCCACCCGCTCTCCGACACGACGACATTGACGTTCGGCGTCCCGGCCTTCTCCAGCGCGGCGTACATGGCGTCGAGCATGGCGTCAAAGAGATTTTTGTAGACCAGCCCGCTGTTCGGGTCCGGCACCGTCGTGCCCGGCTGGAAGGTGGCATAGTTGAGGCTGATGCTTTGCGGGTCGCCCTTGTAGGCGAAGTAGGGGTAGACGTTGGCCAGAAGCGGCGCGCCGGTGCTCGCCAAGAATTGCGCTATGGGCGCCATGACGGATGGGTCCGTGAACACGCCGGCGGAGGGCGGGAAGGAGTTGGTGATCACGTCTAACTTCACCGCCGTGGACACCTTGATGTTGCCCGAGAGGCCGGCCGCGGACAGCGCGGCGTTGACGTTCCGCATGGCCGGGAGGATGCTCTGCGCCGCGCCGCCGTCGACCTCGTTGCCGACGGCGATGTACTTGATGCTCACTTCAGGGTAATAGGACCGGACATTGGTCTGGATCCAGGACACCGCGGAAGATTGGCTGGCGGCGAATTCAGCAAGGTTTTCGTTGGGGACGCCGAGGATGAGGCTGATGCCCGAGCCGCGCAGGGCGTCAAGGGCCTGATTGTGTGCGAAATAAAGGCGCATGTTGGTGATTCCATGCGACTTGTAGAGCTGCACGACGTCGCTCGGCGGCGGGAGGTCATCGGCGACCATGCCGTAGCACACGCCAAAGGATTGCACACCTGCAACACATAACTAAATTACTAAATCACGTACAAAGATCTAATCGATGTTCATCCAAAGAGCAATATTTGGTATATTCATTCAAAGATCTGGTTTTCCTACCATAAATTTATTAAAATAGATGCACTAATTAGCAGATAAATTAAAACTTCACATAGCGTAGCGCTATATATAGTTCCTCTTTGAAACACAAGAAATCTCTTGTCGTACTTCTGCAGGAACTCTATTGTCTTTTGAAAAGAAAGAGAATTTTATCTCCACATGTAGAAGCGGTTCTAGAGATCACCCCCACCATCCAATCTTGCTTCGAGATTCGCACGCAAGGCTCACTCTTCTTATATGTGGTTTTACAAAAAAAAATGCCTCACTTATTTCAATTTTTGCACCAAAATCCCTCTGTCCCCTCGGTGGCTAGGCCCATCATCACCCGCCTCAACCACCGCGCCCCTAGGCCAGCCTGCTACGCTGCGCCCCGCCGTGATCAAGTCCGTTGACCTGACAGTGAGGAGCGGGGTGCAGCGACCGGCCTGACAGTGTAATGGTTAGGGCTAACAGTAGAAGGTGGTGGTATCAGGCTAGACGCCGAAGAGGAGGAGAGATGGAATCATGGGTGGTACTTTGGCACGAGAATTTGGAAGATTCTAGAGATTTTTTTTTTTTTGCAAGAACACATGAGAAAGGGAGTGGACCTCGTGTACGAATCTCCAAGCAAGATTGAGCTGTGAGGAAGGTGCCTGGTACCACATGGCCGTGGAAAATCTGCTCTAAATCCCAACCTAGCTTTAAAATATACGCCTAAAATTGACCGAAATTCAATCACATACCTGTGGGAACAGAGTAAAAAACTTGAAGAATAAGCAATGCCACTGCAAACACCGGAGCAAAGCGTCGCATGCCTGCCATCTTGCGAGTTACGACCTCAAACTCGCGTCTATGTGTGTATCTCTCTAGCTAGTTATTTTCTGGAATGAGATGCGCAAAGCGTATATCGGGATACCTCAATTTATACTAGAGAGTTTAAGGACATTCAATTCTCTAAGGATAAAAAATCTATAAATATTTGAATTCATTATAAAAGATAAGGTTCATTTATATGCGATTATATCCAACCTGACGAGATTCGATTCGCCATCTCCATTATCAATGTGACAATGTGCACGCTCCTCCTGCCACCTCAGACGTGAGAAGTAGCCAATTCAATATGTGCCAACTCAAATGTTGCCGACTTGCCGGTTTGGATAATTTCACTTCAAGAGAATAACTAGACAGGGAATGTGTGTGTTTTAATAATGAAATATCCTACCTAAGATTTTAGATATTTTAGTATACAAAATATTTACTATATACCATATGAAGCGCATATTGCTGTCGTTGGAGAATTTTTTTTAATATTTGGAGAATCAAGCTGGCATGTTTTGAGGCGGCACATACTAAATTTGGCAAATACCAAAATCTCTATACTATTAGAAAGAACTTCCTTTTTTTCAATGGCTCGTCCAATGGTTCAAACATCACATGGATACTTTATATTTACTTGCAAGTAAATTGCACTACATGTCTTTAAAGTTGTTCCGTATTTTTGTTTAGATCCAAATTTTTCAAAACCGGATATGTGGGTACACGAAGTTGGCTTACTGTTTTAACTAGGTCCAAAGTGGTATGCACAAGGTGGTTTTGATGATATGGGTTGCCTAGACAGCATAATACATGACAAAAAAAAATGTCCACTTGTTATCCTAAATAAATAAAAAAATTCAAATTGAAAATTCATAAAAAATCCTAATAATTCTAAACAATTCTAAATTCTTTTAAATATAAAAATTAAAATTTAACAATTTCAAAATTTGGGAAAAAGAATAAATTCTAAAACTTGTTTAAGAAACTTAGAAAATCTTAAGAAACCTTAAAGCTTTTCTAAAATTCTAAAAATATAAAATCTAAATAAAATGGAGAGAGAGAGAGAGCAATGGAGCAGATTTTATTTAGATTATATATTTTTATGAATTTTAGAAAAGTTTTAAGGTTTCTTAGGATTTTCTAAGTTTTTCAAACGAGTTTTAGATTTTTTTATTTTTTATGCATTTTAAAATTTTAAAGTTTTTTTTTACGGATGCTAGGATTTTTAAAAAGATTTTTAACAAATTGTAGAGGTTTTTAAGATTTTTTTTTTTCAGAATTTTAGGATTTCTTACGAATTTTCAATTTGAACTCATTTTTTTGTTGGTTAAAAATGACAAGTGCCATTTTTGACTACATATTATGCTGACTAGACAACTCATGTCATCAAAAACCATCTTGAACATACCACTTTGGACCTACATGAAACGGTAATGCAACTTCATGTGCCCAAATATACAATTTTAGAAATTTTGGATCTAAACAAAAACATGGGATAACTTTAAGGACCAGCGGTGCAGTTTACTCTTTACTAGCCAATCTCATGTGCTTTGCTATGAGAAAAATCTAAATTTCACCTTGACAAGGGTATAAGCAAGCGAGTCATAGGCTTTGCCTTCAATGTGGGCGATTGATGCTACGTACCACAAGGCGCGACATGTCATGATCAACCGTGCATGGGTCATACTTATTTGGTTTCACCACAGACGATTGGTGCTACATATCACACGATAAGTCACATCATGAATGACCATGCAGATGATAGTAGAGGTTAACACACACTATACTTTGGTTGTACTCACCGTGACAATTTTGAGGGGGTTAGATCAGATAAAATAAGTTTGTTAAAAAGCTTTCAATTACCTCAATATATATGGGATGACCATATTTATTTAACTTATTTATTTATAGAAGTCCTTGTTTGGTCCTAGAACTATATGCTTTGATGTGTTACAGTCCCTAAACTATAATTCCGGGTGAAGGTGGTCTCCCAACTATCTCTCCCAACTATCAAAAGTGGTTTAAACAAAGTGTTATATGTATTTTTATATAAAAATATTTCAAAGAAATCCAAACTATATATATTTGAGTTCCTCACAATTTTACAAGACCACAACAAATTTCTTGTATTTTTTAGCATTCTATTACCTTTTAAAAGATTATAGCATTTCAGGTACATTTAAAAATAGGAGAAAATGCCAAACAATCGTGTAAAATTCAAAAAAGGGAAAGTAAGATCATTTAATCATAAGGAACTCAAATATATAGTTTAATTGGATTTTGTGAAATATTTTTAGGGGAATACTTATGGCTGGGCGTCCGATCCCCTCGAGCGTGTGGCGCTGGGGAATACTTATGCTCGGCGGGGACTCCTTGCTTCCCCTTTCTTCCTTGCTCGTTGCTCCTCCTCTTCCCCCCTCTCTCTCTTCATCCACAAATTTGCTCCAGCATCTCCAAATCGAGGCCATAGAGGCAAGTTAAGCTCGTCGTCGTCACTCCAGTGAATACAGGGGTTGTGGAAGCTTCGCTGCCGCCGATACCCTGATCGACGAGGACCCTCCATGGCTCCGTCAGTCCGCCTTCGGCCCCCGACATAGAGGTGCCTCTCCACAACGCTCCGTCCCCCAGCACACGGTGTCGGCGTGCCGGTGCCTGTCCCCGGCGCCGTCCCTAGGCATACCCATAGTGGCACAGCCCGCATGTGCATCTCCCTCTCTCCTAAGCCGACAATGGAGATGGCCTCTCTATGGTGTACTCCCCATTTTTGCCACGAAACATAGGACATGTACGTATGAAACTTGGGGTTTTGCCTGGTGAAACTTTGATTGCATTGGATGATTTTTGAACAACAGTGAACATGAGGTTTCATCTGTAGTTAGCCAATTTTCACTAGCACTTCTTCAAATTTCATCAGTATATATATGTCAAATTTCATTGTTATTTCTTCAAGTTTTATATGAACGTCTTCAAATTTCAACAGTATTTAGCCAAGTTTCATTGTATTTCTCCAAGTTCCATTAGTAATTTTTTCAAGTTTCATTGGTCTTTATAAAGTTTCATCAGTACTGTAGCCAAGTTTTATTAGTACATTTTTCAAGTTTTAGTATTATTTTCCCAAGTTTCATCAGTATTGTAGCCAAGTTTTATTAGTATTTCTCCAAGTTCATTAGTATTTGTAGTCAAGTTTTATTAGTACATTTTTCAAGTTTCAGTAGTTATTTTTCTAAGTTCCCGTGATGACGTTACCATGGCGTCATGCGTCCGATGGAGGGAACTCCATCGGACGTCCGACGCATGGTGCCCGCCATATTTTTATGTAAAATTACATGTAACACTTTGGTCAAAGTCATTGTCGACTAGGTCAAAAAGCTATCTATTAACATTTTGATAGCTGAGGGAGCACTCTTACCCTAGTATTGCAGTTTAGGGACCAAAACTTTTCAACGCCCATAGTTTAGGGACCGAAAAGGATTTTTTTCCCTATTTACTTTAGCCTATTGTATTTTATGAAGCTTTTGGCCGGTTTAAGGTATATGAAATCTACTCTAAAAAAGCTATATCAAATCAAAACATGAGGAAACATGACATAGTCGAGCATAGAAGTGAAGTGGAGGTGTGGAAGCACAACGTCAATGCAATTAAGTGTAAAAACAGAGCCGAGAGCGTGAGTTAAACATGTCGAATATGACATAGCGTAAAGTCATATATGATGGTGGCCATCATTCAACACAACCATTTGGAAAGGTTTAGATATCATAAGAATATTTTCTATTTATTTGGTCTCTTTTATTATTTTATGAAGCTTGCCATTAGCTCGGGATACCAAAACACCATATTTATCTAGGCTCTAAGCAGATTTCAGGCCAGAGTGTTGCAAATGGTATTAGAGCATTATCCCTCGTTGCACGGGCCACGTGTGTGCATGGTCCTTAGTGGCATACAACACGAATCGTGTACTGAGGGGAGCTTCCTAAGCTTTCTGCTGCCAAGGACAATAGTCCATTAAGAGTCTTTAATACCACCTTGCTAGTTGACATTGTATTCCAATAGCTTATAACCCTTTTCAGCCCAAAATTTAGCACTTCCGGGTTAATCCTTTTGGCGAATCGAGTCTAAAAGCTCAAGGGATGCGTTACGCATATGTGAACTTCCTTTAAGATGGGGGTGTCTTTAAGCAGATTTTGGGTCAGATGTTAGAAGGATCTTGCACTGTGGGAGGCCACCACGTTGCCGGATAAAGACCTCTCCAAGGGAGGAGTCGAAGGAGGTTGCTATGCATGGGCGCAAGCCACATGTCAGAGCACACACAAGCCCACGTCCAATGTTTTTCCAAGGATGAGTTGATCAAGCATCTTAAGGAAATATTCTCTCTTTAAGATCTTCCTGTCTGGGATCATCCTATCGGAGCAAATAATGATGTGTTACATGTATTTTAGGGGTGCGCCATAAGAGTTTTCCAAATATCAATCTAAATACATGAAATGAGTATACATGTTTCCTTCATTCCTTAAGCTTGCAAAAATTAAGGGGGGCCATGGCTCCATCTAGCTACAACTAAGCTCTTCCCTGCTGGCAGATGGCAGGGTGAGGACTGAGGATGACTTAGTGATCCTTTGACTCTTGGAGGCATGGGAGCTTAGAGTAGTGGCATTGGTGGAGCCATAGAGGTACATATGACGATGGGGAGCTGGGTCAGGCCTCTACTCGGCATCGCCCTAGAGCTCTCCACGGCTCACCCATCCTAACCCAGCACTAGGGATCAAATTTGTTCGCCCTACCCCACACACACTAATGCCTCGCTGGTGCCCGACCTATTGTGAAGGAGGCAAGAGACGAGGGCATACCAGTCGGCTGGTAGAGGTCTCCATCATGCCATAGGGGAGGAGGTTGTTGTTGTACTATCATCGTGAGGGGGGAGGCCACCGCACCGCCACTGCATCGTCACCGTGAGAGAGGAGGCCAACATCGTTCCATGGCTTTGGGAAGGGGACGAGGACAGGGAGGGTCGTTGTGCACCATGAGGGAAGGTGGTTGGTCATCGGCCACCGTGGGCGAATAAGGCGAGTTGGAAGCAGATTGCTGGCTGCCATTGCTAGGAGGAGGAGGCAAGGCGTGGGTTGGTCACTAGCGACTAAGTTTGGCAGTGGGGAATCGAGGGATTGTGGGATGAGGAAGGTAATGCTTGAGATTTGTTTCAGCATTTGGGAAGTTGGGCTAGGAGTGTGTCGTATTTGGGAGTTGGGATGCTGGGTTGCAACTATGCAGACAAGCCAAATTTTGGTTGGATGGAGTGCAGGTCAGATCGGGGTAGCACTTGACCTGAATCTGATCCTGCCAGAATCAAGGCCCGACCTGGTTGCACCCGTATACCTTTTTTTTAAAAAAGAAAAACTAACTCGACGAGTCAAGCAGGACTTGGTGGGTTAGGTCAAAATCCGGAATTCTACATAGAGGCATAGTGCCGAAGGCCGAGCCATGGCGCCATCCGCATGAGGGTGACCACTGTTGTGTTAAGCTATTGAGGATAAGCAGGGCGTGTCTTGCCGAGAGCCTAAGAGCGAGAGGCATGGCTGATGGTTGATGGAGGATGAGAGGAGTCAATAAGATTTAGAATATGTGCCTTGCTATGTGCATGATGATTGTTTACTTGAATGTTGTCATTGACTGCTTGACTCTAGGGATCCATTAATTGTGTTTGCCTAGGGAAGAAAAACATACTGGCCTTTTGGGGCCAAGGAAGGGAAAGAGAATAGGAGAGATTGAGGAAGCACATTGGTTGACTGGTGAATTGTATACCTATGAGAACGAGTCGATATAAATTAGTACTGTGTCTCAGTGGCAGATACCTATTACTATCTGAGCCATGGACCGAGGAAGCCCTTGGTTTGGGAGAGTGGGTTGTTTGCTGGCGGCTAGGTTTGGTGGTGGGGAATCGAGGGATTAAGGGACGAGAGAGCCAATGCTTGGGATTTGTTTCAACATTTGGGAAGTTGGGCTAGGAGTGGGCCGTATTTGGGAGTTGGGATGTTGGGTTACAACTAGGCATGTCTAGTAGACATGACGAATTTTGGTTAGAGCGGATGCAGGTCGGGTTAGTGTAGAGCTTAACCCGAACTCGATTCGGCCAAGACCGGTGTCTGATCCGGTTGCACCCGTACTTTTTATTAAAAAAAAACTGACCCGACGGGTTAGGTAGGGACCTGGCAGGTTAGGTCAGAATTGGGAACTCTACATGGAGACGTAGTGCCAGAGTCCGAGCCATCGCGATGTTTGAATTGTGAACTCTACATGGAGACGTAGTGCTAGAGGCCAAGCCATCGCGATGTTTGCTTGAGGCCGACCACTGGTGTGTTAAGCCATTAAGGACGAGCAGGGCACGCCTTGCTAGAGCCTAAGAGCGAGAGGCCTAACTGATGGTCGACAAAGGATGAGAAGAGTCAAGAAGATTTAAAATGTGTGCCTTGCTATGTGCATAATGACCGCTTACTTGAATGTTGTCATCGGCTGCTTGACTCTAGGGCTCCATTTATCGTGTTTGCCTAGAAAAGAAGAACATAGCGGTCTTTTGAGGCCAGGGAAGGGAAAGAGGAGAGGAGAGGAGAGATTGAGAAAGCGCATCGGTTGATTGGTGAATCATATACCTATGAGAGCCGTCAATATAAACCGGGACTGTATCTTGGTGGCAGATACCTATTAATATCTGAGCCATGGGCCGAGGGGACCCTAGGCAGTCACCCTTCCCGCCCAAGCCTAGGAACTGACCTGACTGTACTTATAATATTCTTCTGATTTTCCACATTTACTTTGTATTTGTAGTGAACAAATTAGCGAGAAAATGTCTTAGAGAATCAATTTTCAGTGGCCTTCGTTTGTCACCTTTCAAATAATTGGCTTCTTATGCTATTGCAGATCTCGTCTGCCAAAGCAACATTTTCCAGTAGGAATTTCTCAGCTTCTGCCTCGTCTGCCAGGAACACACCAATGATCCAATACCCACACCCTTCCTTCACAATAATTCCAAGAGAAAAAGCCATCTCCAGGATTTTTGACTCGTAGCATATCCCTTTCCCAAATCTGATGTCAATGCTAGCTTCCTTCAGTGTTGCTGGAATTAGTTCGTTCTTGATGATCTGCACTGATATGCCAATCCCAGTAGCCTGAAAAGGAAGAATTTGTGGCTATTAGTGTCAGTATAGCATCTTCCCGATGATCTACTATGCACAAGTCATGAATGCTGCACAGTTTTAGTAGAACAAACTGCTATTCCTCATGGGTAAGAGGAGAGTAACTAAAGAACATGAAAAGCTACATGTAATACCTGGTCTTCACTATAGCGTAGCTCCCTTCTTGAAGTCCTCATTCTGATTGCAGCATAGAACCCTAACGCATTGCCACCACAGGCCACCTCCTTGTAGAGTCCAGGAAACTGATTTGAGCTCAACTTTGTTCTAACCTACAAATATAGCCCATCAGTAGAACCAAAGAAGTACAGCAGCAACATCCTAGTTCCTGTGTGAATAGTGAAGACATCTTGTATGGATCTTGTAGGATTTTGACTTAGGGTCATACGCACAATGACAAGAACTCACAAAGTCACAATAAGCTGCAACTCTACCAGTTTGAAAATTGAAACGGCACATTGGAATTAGCAGAATGGGAAAAAAAAAATCAGGAATTCACTCTGATATGGAGACATGCTGCCATAGTGCACAAGGCTTTTAGCTACTGCTAGCCAGCGGTGCAAGTTAGTACTCAACCTTTACTGACTACAGCAAAGGCACATCATACCGATTTCATTTCAAGCATTACATAAGAAATGCAGGTTTACAAGAACATGACATAGCATATTTGCCTTTATGAGTACATAGAGAGGAGCCCTTCAAAATTACAAGAGACTGGCTATAATAGGCTTCTTGTTGGAACAAGCGGTGGAAGCAAGCTAAAAAGATTAAATACTTTTTTAGAAAGTAAAACAGATTAAGTACTCACTCAGCAACATCTGATAAACTGTGTGGGGAGAGAACAAAGGTTTCAAGGAATTGAAGTGTGATTTGATGATTATAAAAATATGACATAACAAAACACAAATAATTCCTTACCTGATTCACAAAATAACAAGTGTTTCGGAAGTCAGAGCGACTTAATGTGTATTGGATTTTTCGAAGTGCCCGAGTCATCAAATGTGATTGTATGTCTTCAGAGTGCATGTATATATCACCTTCATGTTCACATTTGGGAATAAGTGCTGCCACCTGTCATAAATCCAGTAAAAGCAAGGTAAACAAATATAATATAGCATAAATAACAAGTCCATAAATTTAGCAAACTTATTAGAAGTTCATCAAGCATCACATATTTGAAAATTGAAACATAAAAGTATTATGCCTTAACTAAAAGAAAATAAAATGTTCTGTCAGTGCTAAATTCAGCATGGTTAAGATGCAGATTAACAGCCCTGCATCACATTTTTGAAACATAAAAGTTTTATGCCTTGACTGAAAGAACAACATGTAGAATAATTAAGGTATATTAAGTATTAACAATTCTCCGATTACAATTCCCTGCTCTTAAAACATGGAACGAATAGTCCAAATATCATATCAAATAAATATCGGTCCATGTTCTTTTGTACTACTAGGGAATGCATGATCATTATAATTCAATACGTCTAACTGTTGCTACTATAAGTAATCTTCTACTTATAGCAAAGTAGATAGACCAAGTAATTTACAGAGAAAAGAAAGATTGCTGAAAACAGTATAGTAGGGTAACATACACTATCTATAACAACAACATCAATAGATCCACCAAGAAGTGTGTTCACTATGCTTAAAGAATTTTCAGCAGAATCTGGTTGGGCTATTAGGAGTTTCTTAGTGTCTACACCGATGGCTTCTGCAAATGAAGGGTCGAAAGCATTTTCGGCATCAATATAGGCACAATAACCTGTAAATATTCCCAATGACAAGACTCTTCTTAATAATAAAAAAACACTATTAAGTGCCAAAAACAAAATAAACAGTAGCAAGCACTGAATGCATATAATTAAAAGAATAATTGCACCACAGGCTCATAAAGTTGTCCCGCGTTTTCATTTAGGTCCAAAATTTCCAAAACTGGTTATTTGGGCACACCAGGTTGTCTTACCATTTCAACTAAGTCCAAAGTGGTATGGAGAATATGGTTTGATGGCATATGCTGCTTAGTCAGCATAATATGTGGCAAAAAATGGCCACTTGTCATTCTAAATTAATAAAAAATAAATTCAAATTAAAAATTCATAAAATAAGTCCTAGAATTATAAATAAATCTTAAAAACCTCTAAAATTATTTAAAAATCATAAAATCTGTAAAAAAATAGAAAATTTGAAAATTCATGAAAAATAAAAAAATTCTAAACTCGTATAAAAACTTAGAAAACCCTAAGAAACCTTAAAGCTTTTCTAAAATTCATAAAAAAATATAATATCTAAATAAAATGGAGAGAGAGCAATGGAGGAGATTTATTTAGATTATATATTTTTTACAAATTCTAGAAAATTTTTAGGCTTTCTTAGGATTTTGTAAATTTTTTAACGAGTTTACAATTTATTTTTTATGAATTTTAAAAAATATCAGATTTTTTAAAGAACATTAGAGGTTTTTCAGAGTTTTTTTTAGAATTATAGGATTTTTATGAATTTTCAATTTGAATTTTTTATTTATTTAGGATGACAAGTAGGGCTAGAAATGAGCCGAGCCTGGCTCCGAGCCAAGCCAGGCTCGGCTGGGCTGGGCTCGGTCAGGTAGCGAGCCGAGCCAGGCTCAGTTCGGTGACGCAACGAGCTCAAAAGGACGGCTCGGCTCGGCTTGGTCCTGGCTAGTGAGCCTGCTCGTTGGCTTGCCGAGCCAGGCCATGGCAGCACTCCAGGTCTCCAGCACCAGCACTCTAGCAACCAGCATTTGAGATTTTGAGATTTCCAATATTAACAAATAATATCTATTTCATCAACCCCATGACCATGATCAACCAAGCCATCATTGCATAAGGCCAAGCGCTGTTGAGACTATGGACCACTGGAAACAGCCGAGCCGACTCGGTCCATCAACGAGCCTGAGAAATAGGCTCGGCTCGGTTGGGGCTCGGTCCGAGCCATGAGCTTCTTGCCTAGCCCTAATGACAAGTGGCCATTTTTCGCCACATATTATGCTGACTAGATAGCCCATTTCATCAAAAACACCTTCTTCGTACTACTTTGGGCCTAGTTGAAACGGTAACGCAACTTCGTGTACCCAAATATCCGGTTTTTGAAATTTTTGTAACATAACCAAAATTTTCCCATAAAAAATTTTTTCCGCAAAAGTCATATTTAAAACTCCTTTTAATTTTTCCTAATTCTTGATAAATTTCCAAAATTAATACCTATTTATTATTAAAAGAAAGTTACATCCATTATTTTTCAAAAATATTTATTACATAAATAACCAATATTAATGCATAATTAAATTCCCTTTATTTTTATAAGAATTTAGAAATTTATTTCATATTTTTCTGATTTTCCTATAATTTTCTACAAAGTTCTAAACACCATTCCTTTTCTGAAAAATCAAAATTACGCTTTCCCTTTTGGGAATACGCTTTCCTTCTCGGCCGGAAGCGCTACTTGGGCCTAAGGCCGTTCTCGTTTTTCGCCCGAATCGCCTACCAACACCATAAGTGGCATTTAACGGCCACGATCAAATCATCTTGATCTAATGGCCGATAGCCATACCACTTCAAGGATTTAATCCTAGCCACTCGAATTGATCCGATGGCCAAGACGCGACCACGTCGCCTCCGCCGACTTCAGCCCACAAGACCGTCGTCTCCAACCCCGGCGCCGCCGCGTCCGCCGTTGTTTTCACCGGAAAACGACACAACCGCCGTTGGAACTCGCCGCCGCCCCTGTTTTCGAATTCTCTGGACTCCTTCCGACGCCGCGAACCTCATCCTCCACGTCGCCAACTCCATCCGCCGCCGCCAGCAAATTGCTTTCGCCGACACGCCGCCGCCGCCGCCGTCTTCGTGATTTCGTGGCCGCCAAGCCACGGAACACCTATATAAGGGCATCCTCGGCCCCGTAATGACTCAAGCCACCACCTCCGTCACTCTTCCACCTCTATACCTCGCCGGAGCACTCCCTCGCCGGAGCCCGTAGCTTCACCACCGCCCAACCTCGTCGCCGACCATACTCCGTTCACCTCTACCCCAGCCAAGCCCACCTAGAGGTAGCCCGCAACTCCTCTACCTCCCGACCACCGCCACCTCTCTCGGCCACCGCGCATGGCAAGAATGCCGCCTGACGAGCTTCCTTCATGTCTCATCACAATGGGCCCACTGTCAGTCACCCCGAGCAGGCTGGGCCAAAGCCCATCTCGGCTCAATTCAAAGCCCATTCTTGTTCATTATTTCTTTTTTCTTTTCTTTATTCAGAGAAGGTTTTCAAAATTTGTTTAAAATATTAAAATAGCTCCCAAAATTCTCGCCAAAATTTTCAAAAATATAAAATAATATGAAGAATTTATTTAAATTATTAAATCTGACATTTATATAATAAAATAATTAATAAAATTTCAAAAACCTTTTTCCTATAAGTTATTTAAAGTGGTAAAAAGAATAACTTTTGAAAAATTCCTTTTATTCTCAATTGGTTCTATCTCTAACTCCAACATGAGAAATGTTGTCAATTCGATCTCTAGAGTTCAATTGATCCATTTTTTTTTTCTTTAATATATAAAAAAAAAACCAAAATTTAAATAACAAATTCTCTTGCTATCCGGAGGAATTTCCGAAACTCTGTCAAAAATTTTTCTTAATATCCCATTTTATAAAGAAAATGATTTTAAAACATAAAATCATCATTTTTCTATCTATTTTATTTAAATTTATATCTTTTGAATCTTTGTTATGTTTTTGCTTTTATAGAAAATGACTTAGGACTACTTGAAACTTCGAGTCGGATTTTCGGAAGAATCTTTGATCTTGAACCCACAACCGAAGAAGGCAGGTTTTCTTATCCTTGATGCAATTTAATATACCTACATTTCTTTTACTTATTATTTATTGCATATATTTTCTAGCTATTTATTTATACATTCCAAATACAATTTTTATCCAAACCCCAATACCTTAAAAAGCCACCTAAAATAATCAACCTCTCGATAAAACCTAGTATAGGCAAAATATTAAAATTTGATTATCTCATGATAAGATGAAGGATTATCTGCATACAAATAAGTTACTTTGGATAACTTATTTGTGGTGGAAAAGTCAGATCTGGAAGATTGATTGTATTTATATAGAGTAATTCGAAACAGTGTTTTGTTATTTGGGCCCGCAGTACAAGGAAGTACCACTCAATAACACCGGTGGAGAGAGTGTGAACTCCCTCGAAATCGTTACTCTATAAACTATAGAAGCAAATTCAGAAACAGTGTTTTGTCGTCTTGGGTTAAAGGAATCAAAGAGTTTGATTGACACTCAAGGACACTAGATATTTGCTCGATCTGTGGTATGAGAATATCTAGATATCATTTGCTTCTATAAAAACTTGGGCTTAATAAATAAGAATGACACAAATTTTGCTCCCATCCATGTAGTAGGCCACTATATGGGTAAAGTCTGGGTAGGTTCTCGCAGAGCTAATAACCAATTCATCGATGGACCTTACTTGGTATAAGAAGTTGTGTCAAATGGGTGATGCTCTCTTATTTATCAAAATCCATGAATTTATTCTATGGAAAATATTGTCCGAATTGTAAATGAATAAGGATGGAGAAAGTTGATAGAATTTGTATTACTATGAAAAATTGTTTTAGAAATAAATAAGACTTTTAAAAATCTAAAATTTGCATGATCACCATAAAGCCTTAACTATTCCTTGAATAATGTCAACATATAATATTATTATTTTCTTAAAGAAACCTCTTTGGTATAAAATTTTTATACTTACCCATTACTTGGGAACTGTTCATTTAAATGAACAGATCCTACTTATGCTGCAGATATTGAATTTTCTCAAGAAGAAATGGATCTCTTCGGTCAAGAATATTAAGTTTTCTTGTACACTCAAACAAGCTGTAATATAGGAGAAATATAACTGTAAATTACTTTGTTTTGGTATTGTAATAAAGTTATTATTATATCAATTCTGAGGTTTTGTAACTTTAGGGTGATTAATTTTTCAATATAAAAGTATTGGAAATTGGTCGCCCACAATTTTGAACCTAAGCGAAAATGCGGGACAACTTTAAGGACTTGCGATGTAATTACTCTACTTAAAAAAGAAAAAATTGGTGTTGCGACACTGAAAGAACAGCAAATTTGGTTTTTACCATCAAAGTTCTTCAGTACACTTAAATACCGCCAAATGTTACCACGGTTCCTTTCTTTTACGATTCTGTCCCATTTCTGTTAGGAATCTGCTTTTTTGTAAAAAAAAAACGTGAAAGCACTAAATCTCTCCAGCACCAGGTCGTCTTCGTCCCGAAGCTCTCTCGGCCGACCTGGTCATGCTACCCTTCGCACTTCACCTTGGCTGACCTCGTCGTGCCGCCCTCCGCCCCCGAGGCCCAACCTCCTTCACTCGACCATGCTGCACCACCTTCCGCCCTCGAGCTTCGCCTCGGCCACCCTCGCCATGCCCCCCTCCGCCCTTGAGCTCCCTTGGCCGACCACGTCGCCTCGCCCACCACTCCCAAGCTCTCTCACTGACCTCGCCACGCCACCCTCTGCCTCTGCCTAAGCCGATCTTGCTGCACCGCCCTCCGCCTCTATGTCGTGCTCCACCGCTGCCCCCACCACCACCACGCCTCCACCTACGGTAAATTCGCTCGGTCAACCTCCTCTCTTCCATGCAGCGGCCAGGGTAGAGAAGGGGAGAGGAAGGAGGTGGATGAGAAGGGGAGGGCAAAAAGGTCATAGTTAACAACAACTTGGACGGAATGGTAAAAAAAGGAACAGTGGTAACTTTTGGTGTATTTAAGTGTACCAAAGATCTTCGATGGAAAAAACCAAAATTGGTGTTCTTTCAGTGTCACATAACCAATTTTCTTTAAAAAATGCAAAGTAACACAGCTAGTGATTCAGGGTGGAATAGCCCTCTCAAAGTACTTAACAAGAATTATAGTTTATTAATTTAATTAGTTGGATGAAACATCATTTTGAAGTTGGCTAGGTCCCACATACGCATAACATTTACTAGCCAATATTGCAACCATTTGTAAAAATGAATCCCTGAATTAGAACATTGATTACATGAAAAAACGATTAGCAACATTTAGATATTTTTGTAAGCCCACATCGTAAGGACACAAGAATAACTGCAAAACAAGAACTTCCTCATTATGTTCAAGATCCAACATCTCCTAAAGTTAACTATCAAAAGATTGCTAATGATGGTATGTATGAATGCTTGAGCATATACTAAATAAAAGCATAACTAACTTTGGAGCTGCAGCAGTATTTCTTGATGGTAAAATAGGCTTCAGGAGTGCATAAATATCCAAATAGTTGAAAGGATCTTTATACCCAAGTGAAACATGTGAACAGATATCAAAAGAGCAGGAAACAGAATATGATATTTCCAAATTCCAATAAAAAACAGCAGGCGCCATAAAAGAAACATATACCTCCATTCTTTTGGGCTTCCTTGACAACATGAAGTGCAAGTGTTTGTCTTCCCAGATGCCTCTTTTCCAAATATTTCAACCATTCTACCCTGCTAAACAACTCTAATCAGTAATTTGCAAAGTAGTGCAACCAAAATCATTTTTTAAAAATAATAATAATTTGGAAAATATATCGAAGAGGCGAGCTTGAGGTTGTTCCTGTATCAGATATGCTGAAGAAATGTAATTCTTAGCTGTTGAGTTAAAAGACAAATAAAATGCATAACTAGAACAATATGCTTGCCAAGCATGAAGCAAAAAGACCTTAGCAACTCAATTAGCCAGTCCAACTTATGATGAAGGTATGGTAGATCAAGATGTGTACCAAAAATTTAAAAGCCACAAGATACACTCGGTAACTTTTGGACCTGATAGTGCTGACAGAAGTAGGAAATTATCATATAGTATACAATACATATAAGGGTTATTTGGGAATGATTCAATACCGAATGAATACTATAGGTAATTACACAAAAAATAAAGTATGCTTATGTCTTTTGAATATTTAGTTGTGGACAATATGGAATACATTATAACCTTTGGTAATCCTCCAATGCCAAGAGCAAGTTCAAGCTTAACAGAACCAGTAGAGATGATAAATGCATGCCTTGTATGGGAGATCCGCTTCAAACAAAAATTAGATTATCAATCAAAATCACTTGCAAGTAGAGAGACGACAACATTTAGTGTCGACTCCTCAAGAGCTCTTACATCATCAAGTGCGGAATCGCTTTCATAGTCTAATTACATATCAACTGAAAATTTATATAGATTCCAGAGTAACGTTATAACTCATAAGGAAGAAAGTTAATAGAGTTATGGATTATGGAATGTCGGAGAACTACTATGGTGTAGTAACTTTCGAGATTATTAATTGTCTTCTAGCTACTACTATACTTTGGAGAATGCTTTGTGCAAACACAATAAAAACTAAAAAGTGACAATGTCAAAAGCCAATGCCAAATGGATACGCAACACAAACAATTACTTCATGTTTGCTCTCTTTTTGGGGTGTAAAACTTGTTATTAAGATTAACCTAGACTAAACAGGTGTCAATGCGTTGCAATGGATCCAAAAGAAACATAATATAATTTACAAACCAATATGCATGAAGTAATTATACCTACATATGAAAGTGTCATACTTTCATACATAATTTTATCCAAATAACAAGTTCTATAGAACCTTATCACAAGTAACATACAAAATCTAATCATACATAGAAGATCCTTCAAATAAAATATGCATGTATGCATATATTCATCCAAAAAAGGCCCCACCAACTCAAGAGGTGGGGATGTCAATGACAGAATCGCTATGACCACCAAATTCCTTATTTTATTACTATTATTATTATTATTATTATTATTATTATTATTATTATTATTATTATTGGTCTAAAACTCAGAAGTACATACAACATATTCACCCTTTAGAAGGACAAAGGGGAACTAGAAATGTTTATAATAGAAACACTAAACAATAATAATAATTGAGAAAACATTGGCCATACCTGTGGTCGATATTGAACAACATTGTGACCAAAACATATAATATCTGTGGCTTTTCCCAACAAATCACATGGAATAAAAGGTGATCGGTATTGTGCATGATATAAGAGCAAGTGAAGCATTCTCGAGCTTGATGTCAAAAGATCGACAAAGCATGTGTGTGAACCATATTGATGAAACAATAAAACTACGTAATTGAACCAACATCTATACACTGAAAAAAAGGATCCACGACAGCCGACATGTAACATTTTGTGTTTGAAACATCAACCAACTACCCAAGTTTCCACATTCATGTACAAAGGGTAACACACTAAAACTAAAAACTAGGCATTGTGATTATCTCAGAATGCTTAGAAGAACATTTGAATAGCACTGTGCTAAAGTGCACAAAGTTTGTTTAGTTTGCGCATTCACTCTGCTTGTTAGTTATGTGCACAACAAGGAGCCACCAGGTTGAAATTCACAGCTAACAAGCTAGTGTACTTATGCTTATACTCTTGCATACCCAATTGTTTTCTGTTTCGACAATCTACTCCAGTACAGACATTTTCACCACCACGGCTAGTGAAGCAGCATACAAGCTTCAGATCCCTCAGAATGGTAGCTCAAAATAAAAATCTGATCTTGGAAACAAAGCCGAGAGCTGTAAAGGGCAAAGGAGAGTGGCCGAGGGAAGTAAGCACTTGAAGGGGTAGGCGGCGTAGATGAGAGGATATGGTGAGCATGAAGTTATGACAGCTGGAACTGGAGAGGAGGGCAGCGGCGGCAACTCGTGCGGAGGGGAGTGGAGGACAAGAGGAGGCCCATAGTGGCACAGGAGGGAATCCTCAGGGGAAAGGAGGAAAGAACAAATAACCATATGATGGGCCACACACCAGCTCCTCTCTATTTGGGCCGAACCAGGACTGGGCCATCCACACCTAGGATTGGGTCCCGTGAAGCGAGATTGAGTTAGAGGGCTTGGGCAGTGGCGGTGGGGACAACAAGGGGGGAGGGGGTGACTACGGTGCGGAATGGTTGACTGCGCGACGCTATCCGGGGCTAGGGTTAGGCGGGATGGGACTAGGGGGTCCACAGAGCAACTTCCTGTGTGGTTGTGCTAGTAGGGGTGGTTGGGTGGTTGGACCAAAAGTTTGAGCTCCAAACGGTATGACCTATGTGGCCTAACCCACCTGCATTCCTCAAGTCCCAACCCAACTAACCCCGAAAGGCTCTAACCCTAACCTAGACGGCTACAGTGCTGCACCAAAGCCACGCCTGCCGCCATAACTTCCTTTCGACACGCCTGGCGGTGCCCCTCCCTCTAGGTGTCGGCCTAAGTGCCACTGTCCCCGTCAACCCCACCCGCCTGGCGGCGCCCCTCCCTCTAGGCGTTGGCCTAAGTGCCAGTGTCCCCCGTCAACCCCAAACGAAGCCCTAGAAAGCTTGAATTGAGCTCGGCTTCGGCTCAAGCCCGCCTAGAAGCTTGATGCACGTCCAAGCTAAGTCAGGGTCCGAGTCCAACCTACTTGAGCTTGCTTTAGATCGACTCAAATAAAGCTCTATGAATCAGTGAGAGAGATAGTGTCATATAAAAATGGCCACTGATACCACTTTCCCAATAGATAATATCTAACAATTAGCCACTCTCATTATTTTCTCCTTTCCCCTCTCTATCCCGCCTTATAACATGGTAATATGACCACAAAAAAGTAATATTTTCCTTTTATGCCTTTTTAACCATTTCTTCATGAATAAACGAGTCTTCTCTCTTCTCTTTCGCCTAGGACAAAATCTGAGATGGACAGCTCTAGAAGAAAGTCCAAGACAGAGTATTGAGATGCCTGAATGCCTCCTAACCATGCTGGGATCGAGTTACGTGTAAGCTTCGGCATTTGGGCCTTATTTTCGCTTGCACGCACAGATCAAGCAGAATTGACGGATCAACGCTAGAACGCAGTAATCTTGCGTTAACTTCACATAGCCCACATAAAACACAGTTCAATCTCTAGAAATCTAAATGAAATTTCTCGATATCCAATTGGGCCCTAAAGATGTCTATAGCGTAAGCATAAGTATACATTACCAGCTGGTATACAAAGACCAAGGATATTCAGGTCATGAAACTGAAATGGAGCTGCCGACGATCACAGCCGTCCCTCACACGTCAACGTTTGTGACGGGCCCTTGGAACCAGAACCGAGCGTGCAGGAGCCACGCACCGACGCTGAGCAGCAGCACGCCCCCGACGGCCACCGGCGTGTAGTTGAAGTTCTCCGCCGCCACCGGGTACGCCACCGGCAGCGAGAAGAGCACCGTGACGGTGGCCACCCAAGCAACGCCGATCCAGCCGACGAGGGGCCCGTACTTGCCGAGGTGGAACGGCCCGGGCACGAACGATCTCCGCCCCGTCGTCACGCGGAAGAAGACGGGCAGCGCGTACGCGATGTACATCCCTAGGGTCGAGATGGACACCATCGCCTGGAACGCCACCTGGCTGCCCAGCGACTACACGGAAACAACAGCAACGCTTTTTTTTAGGGCTCAACTAAAAGTAAGTTACCTGATAATAAAAATAAATGTCAGTCGATTATTAATAAAATTACACTATAACTATACTGAAATTGCACATTATAAATAAACACAAATTTAATTTTACTAGTATGCAATTTTAGATTGAATGAAACAAACATGATAACTTGAAACAAAAGAAAAGAAAGGTATGTAAGCACGTGTATTTGATAGATTTATGCATCAACAAAGCATAGAAATTAACGAATAAAACTAATGATTGATAAGTAGCAATTTGATACTAAAATGGCACCTTTATAAGATGTGCAATTTTAGTCTTACTAGAGTACAATTTTAAAGTGACTGATAGTTAAGAAAATTTTAGTTGCCTGAGAATTAGCAATTCTGTTGGGTTAGACTAAGAGCAAGTTAGTTGTCTGATAATAAAATAAGTGTCAGTCGATTATTAATAAAATTGCACTATAACTATACTAAAATTGCACATTATAAATAAGTACAAATTTAGTTTTACCAGTGTATAATTTTAGATTGATTGAAACAAATATGATGGCTTGAAACATAGAAAAAAAAAAGTATGTAAGCACATGTATTCAATAGATTTATGCATCAACAAAGTATAGAAATTAACGAATAAAACTGATGATTGATAAGTAGCAATTTTGATACTAAAATGACACATTTGTAAGCTGTCCAATTTTAGTCTTACTAGAGTGCATTTTAAAGTGACCGATAGTTAAGAAAATTTCAGTTGCCTAAGAATTAGCAATTCCACTCACTGTCAGAGCCATGACGAACGCCACGGCGATGCCGAGCCAAACGACGTTCACGGGGACCTCGTGCTCGTTCACCCGATGCCAGACGCGTGAGAACGGC
The DNA here is from genome assembly GCA_036346145.1 of Olyra latifolia. Lineage (NCBI taxonomy): Eukaryota > Viridiplantae > Streptophyta > Magnoliopsida > Poales > Poaceae > Olyra > Olyra latifolia. The sequence continues at coordinate 2,382,686 of CM070523.1, read as the reverse complement.
ATCGCACCGTCCCTGGAGAAGGCGTACCCCATCCTGCGTCTCAAGCCACAGCCGGTTCAACTGAGTGGACTAGTAAGAGTAATCGAGCTCCTCGTTGTCGATATGGTGATCGCTGAAGGGAGATTCCGACGTACCTCGAGTTGCTAGTGACGCACGCGACGCCGCAGAGGAAGACGGCGACGGCGACAGCTCCCAGGCAGGCGATCCCTCCAACCCCACTGCCGTATCTCCTATGGAAGGCGGTGTACAGAGCTTGCGCGATGGCGTATCCGCCGGCGTCGTTGCCGGAGCTCAGGAGGTACGGGACGTCGGCCACCACTGATGTCAGAGCAACTAGGTAGACCCATCCGAACACGGTCGCGAGTAGAGCCGACGTGATGATCCCGACCGGTCCGCTCCGATCTGCATTCTTCGTTTCCTCAACCTGCATGCGCCATGACCATGGAGTTAGTGCCAATCTGCATAGAAATTGATGCCAAGAACAAAAGTGTATCAATTTTCACCATGTGGGCAGATGTATCGTAGCCGAGCACGGAATACTGGCTCGTCAACAGCCCCACGGCTAGAATGTAAGCCTTGCCGTGGATCCCCATGCCATTGTCGGTGTTGAGGTGCGTAAAGACGAACTCGATGCTTGCCCTTTCCTTGGCAACCGCCGGAATCAAGATCGACAGCACCAGGACACCTACAATTGTTCAGGCATGTAAGAACGTTTCAGAATTCAGACTTCATATGTTGATAGTGGCCATTGGTCAGGATCAGAATTGGACCGCACATACCTGCAAAGTTCCATATCGCCCCAAGCTGGCCAAACAAAGAGAGCCACTTGATAGGGAGGCTGTTGATGATGCCATGGAGGATCAGAATGACACCATAGATTGCCAAGACGACGTACTTGGAGGCCATGTAACCGCCTCCATTGGCTCCTCCTGTGCTAAGCAAGATAATCACTTGGAGCAGCTGCGCCAGCGAGAAGTCCACGCTCGTGATGGCAGCCCACTACGATAGTTCAGGAGCCATGTCAGCAGCGTGTGATTACTGACAAGTGACTTGTTGCTCGAGAAGTACAGTCCAAATGTCTAATGATGCGAAAAAGACGATCCGATCGACACCAACACCCAACCTGACTAGCTAGCGTACCTGTCCCACGATGTTGAACCTGTAAAACAAAGAAAAAATTAAATGAGACAGAATTCATACACTAACTGTGATAAGCAAGACAAAATTCATACTCTAAATGAGACAGAATTCATACAAGGAAAGAGTTGAGTGCCAACACAAATTCATATAGGCGAGTGGAAATACTGAAACTGAGATAGGTGCGTACGTACCATCCAGTGACCCAGGAAGCAAGGGAGGCCCAATTTTCGCCGGCAAGCTTGGCGCTCCAGTAGTAGAGCCCGCCGGAGGTGGGGTACGCCGAGCAGATCTCCGCCATGGACAAGGCCACGCAGCCGTTGAACGCCGCCACCACCAGCCACCCCAACGTCATCGACACCGGCCCGCCGTAGCGCAGCCCGGTGTTGTACGCCGTCGTCACCCCCATCAGCACGGCGATGTTGGCGAAGGAGAAGGCGAAGTTGGACAGAACACTGCAGGGTAAAAGATTAAAGATATCCACACGTCAAGCTCTCTGAAGAGCAAGAAACTGCTTGCAAATTACAAGAGACAGACGAACGATGAAACCAGAGCACATACGAGAGGCCGCGCTTGAGCTCCTGCTTGTAGCCCAGCTGGTGCAGCCGGAGTCTGTCTCCGTCGGCCTCGTCGGCTGTCGCCGCCATTTCGACGGCGCGAAACACGGCCATAGATCTCTAGCTTCTGGCTCCTGTGTCCTCTTTCGTCGGAGGTACCACTCTCCGGCCGTTCTACATGGTCAGTGGTAATTAGCACTACTAGTAAGCTTCTGGCGAAATAACAGACATATAAGTCTTAACCTGATGCCCCAGGGGTCAACAGACTGATTGGAAAATTTTCACCATATATTAAATGGGATATGTTCCACTCAAGATCTCGCATGTGCTTTGACTGAAGTCTGAAGGAGATATGCTAATATATAGTATATTGTACGAATGCTGCTTTGTACAGTTATTCTGTGCCTTAGAAATTTGAGTGAATGTTTGTTTACTAGAGGGAATCCGCAACACTGGGCAAACCACGCCGTTATCGGCTCCGCGCCAATATGGAATGGTCAATGGCCAAAGGGGTTACGCAACATAATAAAAAATTTGTTTTTCTTTGATTATTGATGCTCTTTTTTTTTTGGCGGGCAAAGGAAGCAAGTGACAGTCTGAGTGTCTGACAGGAACGCTACTTTGAACTGGATAGAAGTGTCATTTTTTTTCTATTGAAAATTAGATAATTAATTTTGCCGGGCCACGTGGCGTTTCAGAGTGGGGTGTGTCGCTACTCCCGTGCCGCGCGGCATATGCCGACCTATAATGGGCCGCGAAGTACGCATGTGCGATCTGGCCCACGCTCGTATCCATACCAACTTTGGGCCCAATCTCTTCCAACACCACACACACACTCTCTGCTGAATGGTGCTCATTTTGAAGCGTACAAGAACCCAATGTTGATGTACCAAGAGGGAGCGACAAATGGAGTAGTCCGCATGTCCTTGCTGTACAAATTCAGTTTCACGCAAACACCAAAAAGAAAAAACATCAAAGCAAAGCTATAATACTAAATTTCTAGGCATCGACATTGGTGATGGGCCCTTGGAACCAGAACCGGGCATGGAATACCCAGGAGCCGATGCTGAGCAGCAGCACTCCCCCGATGGCGACCGGCGTGTAGTTGAAGTTGTCCTTCTCTACCAGGTACGCCACCGGCAGCGAGAAGAGCATCGTGACAAGGGCCACCCAGAGAACGGTTGCCCAGCCGATGACAATCCCATATCGTCCAAGGTGAAACGGCCCGGGAACGAACGACTTCCGAGCTGTTGTCACTCGGAAGAAGATAGGCAGTGCATAGGCGATGTACAGCCCGAGCGTCGTGATGGACACCATTGCTTGGAATGCCACCTGGCTCCCTAAAGACTAGCAATGCAAAAAAAAAAAGAGAGATTGAAACCATGTGTTACCACTCACTCTTCAGAGGGAGCTCGAGAACGAGGTTACATACACGTGCACATACCGTGAGAGCCATGATGAAGGCCATGATGACAGAGAGCCAGACGACGTTCAAGGGCACCTCGTGCTTGTTCACTCGGTGCCATACATGCGAAAACGGCATCGCCCCGTCCCGGGAGAAGGCGTACCCCATCCTGCAGTGCATATATACCCCATAATCACATCAACATTTTTTTGGAAATAGAACTTTTGTTCCGGTCTTTACGTTGTGAGACGTATACAGTCTTGATATGAGGCAACACCATGCCGATCCTAGGGATGGAATCTGGATGGGTAAGAATGAACGACCTCACTTCCACCGCTAGGGTGAGAATGAAAGCCCATCTGCATACCCACATCAACATAAAGAGGAAAATGTGTGTGAGTTGATATATGGTTTACACCTTGAATTGCTAGTGACGCACTACACGCCGCAAAGAAAGATGGCGGCTGCGATGGCTCCCAAGCAGACGAGCCCTCCAACCCCGTTGTCGTATCTCTGATGGAAGGTGGTGTACAAAGCTTGAGCGATGGCGTTTCCGCCAGCGTCATTGCCAGGGTTCAGGAGGTACGATATATCCTTCACTACAGAAGTCAGTGCTACTAGGTAAATCCACCCAAACACGGTCGCAAGAGCAACGGAAGTGATGATCCCAATTGGGCCACTCCGATCGGCGTTCTTTGTCTCTTCTGTCTGGATATGCAAGGACACGAACAAAAAATGCCATCAACATGCATTTTGCTTGTGTTGTGTAAATTGTATTTATCGTGCAAAGTTAAGTTACTAGATAACGCTCAAGATGGATTTACCATGTGAGCAGATGTATCATAGCTAAGCAAAGAGTATTGGCTCGTCAACAATCCCACAACTAAAATATAAGTCTTGTCGTGGATCCCCATGCCATTGTCTATGTTGAAGTGGGTAAAGATAAACTCAACACTTGCCCTTTCCTTGGCAACGGTTGGAATCAAGATTACCAGCACAAAGACACCTGAATTTGTTTGTTTAGTCAAGCCAAGTTAAAGAAGAGGTATTTTACCATCCTTGTTACCTCTCGATACCTCTCATCATAGCCATCGATTATATCAGATCCAATGGCTATGGTGAGATTGTACCTCTTAGTACCTCTCCTCTATTTTTTTGGGTACTTCACAATACCACCACTGCAAGAGGCAATATGAGATTTCCTTGCCACCTTCTTCTTCTTTCTCTCTTCTCTTCTATCTCTCTCTCACCTCACTGCCCACTTGCATCGCCCACCACCAACACGCCCTGAGCCGCTCGCCGCTGGCCTGCCCTGCGCCAGCCCATGACGGCGGCGATGGCGCGACGGCATGAGCTCCGGTAGCGGCTAGGGTTTTGAGGAGGAAGAAAAAGAGAGGCATCTTCCTAAATACTCAATCTACCTTTGAGTTGGTACCTTGAGGTGCATAGTACCCTTTTAAGGATGGTAAAATCCCCCGTTAAAGAATAGTCAAAATTTTGATAAAAAAAAAAGAATAGTCAAGAACAGAATACATGTGAGCATGTGTTATCACAACTAAAACTTGTAAATGTTCAGAGATGAAATCTAGACCACACCTGCAACATTCCAGAAAGCCCCAAGCTGCCCAAACCAGGACAACCATTGGATAGGGAGACTGTTGATTAGCCCATGCAAGATCAGGATGAAACCGTGGATGCCCAAGACGACGTACTTGGAGGCCATGTAGCCGCCGTCATTGGCTCCTCCGGTGCCAAGCAAGATGATCACTTGGATAAGCTGCGCCAACGAGAAGTCTACACTCGTGGTACAAGCCCACTGGAATAGCGGAAACAAGAGATTAGCTAGACTGTCACAAATGCATGAGTGATTTACTGCTTTTTGTTAAAAGTATGAGTTCTGTTCATCATCCGGTAGGCCGCTGCACACAGTAGAAACCAATTGCATTCCTGGATATTGTCATGAACTGACCTGAGTTCTGAATATTTCGTTGTGTTATGGAATTAAATCTAATTGAAACCACGAAAAAAGCCTGGCCACAAAGATGTATGTGCTAGCAGCCAGACAGACTGCCAAAGCTATAAGGAGAGTCCAAATAGACGACTTGCCAGTAATAGCATCGATCGATACAAAAAAGGATATAAAATTTAATCAAGTATGGGTGTTGACATGCTTTGGTCATATAAACCGAGTGATCCCCTCAACACTACTATGAAAACCATTTACCAATGATCATTTAACGAGTCAATAACAGTTTTGACCGGTTAAAAACGTGGTTTACCCGAACCGTTACATGTATTTTTAAAATAAAATATCTCATAAAATGTAAACTAAGCCATATATTTGAGTTCCTTACGATTATCCTGTCTCATAGAAAATTTTTCCATAATTTTGTAAAATTTACCCAACTGTTTACCACTTTCTCCTATTTGTGAGATTACTAGAAACTGCTAGAAAAATTAAAATAATTAATACAATGTTGTAAAATACGAGAAAACTTTTATGAGATGGTAAAATTATTAGAAACTGAAATATATAATTTATTTGAATTTCATGAAACATTTTTGGTAAAAATACATGTAAAAGCTTCAGCCAAACCACATTGACTGAACTGGTTAAAACCACTATTGGTCTGATCATTAGTGAATGGTTTTCACAGTTGTTGATGAGGGACCACTTTTAACAGGTACTAAATCATTTCAGGGATGAAAATGAATTAACGACCATAGTTTAGAGACTAAAAAACTTCTTTTTATTAAAAACTAGTGGAATCATGTATAGTAAAGCCAAAAATCTAAACTCGTGGAGTCTACGAAGTCACCGTACCTGTCCCACAATGTTGAACCTGCAAAACGCGAAGATAAGAGATGGACTTAGACCTGAAAGCTAGATGATTGAAAAAATCGTTACACACACGTATATAAAGTTTTGCTTGGTGCCTTGCAAAGCACATAAGTTCCTATGCTTTACACCATGTTTGCAAAATCTAATACTCTAGCGGTTGATCCGAACTGTTCATTTTGTTTATCTTATTAAAATCTCACTACCGACTAAATTTTAATTTTTTTAAATTTTTTTATTTATTAAAAAGGAATCCGTGCTTTGCAAAGCACTCTAGCAAAACTAACTAACTATATATATATATGTGTGTGTGTGTGTGTGGTGCAAACCCGTGAAAACCATACCTAAAAGTTTTATAATTTCATGAAAACATTACTGGAAATAGGTCTTGACATGAACTATATTTTCACCAAATTCAACTTCGTTTGGGAGCTATAAAAAAGAGAAATTTTGAATGAATAGTTTCATATCGTTGTTTGTTCAAAATTTGTCTTTTTTTATCTCTCAAACGAAGTTGAGTTTGATCTTGAGATTTGGTGATAATATTGTTCATGACTATCTCTATCTCCAGTAATTTTTTCATGAATTTATAAAACTTTTAGGTATGGTTTTTACGGTTTGCACCACATATTTCGCCTATATATATATATCAGTCTTATTGGAGGCTCTACAACTATTTAGATCGTGGATTTTCATAAATATGAAACGAATAGTAAAATTTTTTAAAATATATAATTTGGTCAGTAGTGAGATTTCACTGAGATGAACATGATAGACGGTTTAGATCAACCGTTAGAGTCTTAGATTTTGCAAATACGGCGCAAAGCACGAAGGGATCCGTGGAAAGCACCATAGCAAGAAATATATATATATATATATATATATATATATATATATATATATATATATATATATATATATATATATATATGATACTGGTCTACTGGTCGCTTTTGAAGAGAGTTTTGAGCATACTACGAAAACGACATATCAATATCACATACAATCCATACCAACGATCAGAAAATCCCGAACAGAGCAACATGTGTGATGACATGAAACTAGGGATGGACGGCAATAGCCAAGAGAGATTATGGCGACGACTCGAGCACATACCAGCCAGTGACCCAGGATGCAAGGGACGCCCATTTTTTGCCTGCGAGCTTGGCGCTCCAGTAGTAGAGCCCGCCGGAGGTAGGGTACGCCGAGCAGATCTCGGCCATGGACAAGGCCACGCAGCCGTTGAACGCCGCCACCACCAGCCACCCGAGGGACATGGACGCCGGCCCGCCGTACCGCAGCCCGGTGTTGTAGGTCGTCGTCACTCCCGCCAGCACGGCGATGATGGAGAAGGAGAAGGCGAAGTTGGACAGGACTCTGCAGGCGAAAGTTGGGTAGGAAACTGCATGCAAATCAAGCCCCAGGAACGATGAAAGCAGAGCACGACATGAACGTACGAGAGGCCGCGCTTGAGCTCCTGCTTGTAGCCCAGCTGGTGCAGCCGTGTCTGGTCTGCATCCGCCGGCTCCGCGTCCACGGCCACCACGACGGAGCCAGACACGGCCATCGCGCGATGCCTCTCTACTACCTATACTTCCTCCTCTCCGGTTTGCAGGGTCAGTGGCTATTTATCAAGCAGTCCCCGATGCAGCAGGAGATCAGAGGGAGTGGAAGTGGGACTGTACACGGCTGCGCCATCTTACAAAATAAAAAAAAAATGATTGGAGATAATCTCAACACTCCGTATTCCCTTTCGTGTGGGCCAGCGTTCTTAACCAAAGGGGGGATATTTACAACGGATCACAGTAACCATGTTGCACGTTGCCTACCTATACATACAGTGGTGCGACATTTCGCGAGCTATCATTCATACTGCCGAAAATTAGGGAGATGTGACGTCCAGGGTTTTGTTCGGTTTAGAAAAAAAAATCGGTAGGGTCCAAGAAAACCGATTTTACTAAAAATCGGAAAAATTCAGCCGATTTTCGGTCTGATTTTTTTATTTCAAATTTGAATTGAAACAAAAATAAAAAATTTGAACAAAATTGAGGTTGTGAGGGCTTAAACCTACAACCTATAGTTGATACTAACCGCTAGGCTATACTAGCTTTCTTCTATAACACTTATTTAAAAAATATCTATAGGTTTATGGAAAATTTATCAAAACCGAATTTTTCATCCAAATTTGAAAAAAATGGATCTGCACTGAGAAACCGAAAAACATATCCTGGTGACGTCAAGCAACGATGAACTGATCGCGTCTAAAACTATTATTGGATGCATCAAAGTGCTGTTGATACTGCTCCGCACGGTACGTGGCTGATGAAGATCGACATGTTTTGATCAGTTGACCTGAGCTTGGTCTTTGCTGCCACCTAATTCGTGGATTCTGTAGAAACCAAGGACAGTACTTTTCCACCAATAAATATCAAAGAAAGAACGGGCGCTAAAGGAAAAAAAAAAAAGAAAAAATGGAAGGTGGGTGGCGAGCGGCGAGCGGTGTGCGCCGATGGAAAGAGGCGCAGTCGCCGGCCGACTCCGTTGATCTACCTGCTGGTTGCGGGTCGAGGGGATCGTCGTCGTCAGGGATTCACTCGCAATGGTCCTCGAGTCCTCCGGGACACGTGTCGCGGTGCGATATCAGGTTGGTATCGATCCGACGACATCTATGGCTGCGTCGGTGTCTCTTCCGGAAGAGACAAGATTACCCCTAGAAGTGAGTAATGAAGGGAAGGTATTTCACCAATTGCTTCTATATGAAGCCTTTTTGAGCACATTTGGTTGCAGTCGACAACTAAGGCGAAGCGCCTGTCCTCCTCTGGTCCCTCCCCCCCTCCCCTCCAAATCTAGGGTTCCTACTCCTTTCGTTACTATTTCCTACGTGGAAGCGCTCCGATCTATTCCCTCCAGCATGTGGGGAGAGGGAGGGCGAAGAGGTGGTGGTCGGGGGCGAGGTAGATGGGGTGGCGGTGGAAGGCAAGGGCACAGAAGGGAGGGTGGTCGATTTTATTGGGTTAGAACAAGAGGGGGTTCTCCAGATGGGAGTGCCAACGATCTTCACGAATTGGAGCAAAATCTCACCTAATCTGGTCGAGAACGACAGATTCAAGAGAAGAGTAGTGAGCCTTTGATTGAGAAAAGTGCAGAAGGAAGCGAAGATGTTACTGGTGGTGGGGATTACAGATGGACTCAGCAATTGGAAGGTGTGGGGGAAAAATGGCAATCTTGGGCTGCCCAGGGGGATTCTGATGCTTTGACGATAACTGGACAAAAAGAAAAGTTGAACAATCTTGCAGTTCCAGTGATGGATAGAACTATTGGTCCTTGTTACAGATGTAATCGAATGGGGCATGTGGCTACTGAGTGTAGAGGGATTTTGTCTTGTGTTAGGTATGGTCTCCCTGGACATATCTCTATGAGATGTCTGGAGAGAAAGCCATCAGATTATAATCCCAAACTATGTGGTTTTGACAGCGAAGGACAAGGTTTCCATTATATTGACGATGTTCCTTCGGAAGTTAATTGTAGAGAACATGCCTGCACAATAGTGATCACGGTAGTGAGAGGGTTGGCTTCTGCCAAAGATATTGAGACTGATTTCAGTACTATTCTAGGTTCAGTGTGGAGATGCACGGCTAGACCAGTGGGAGAAAAGCAGTATCTTATGCGCCTTCCTAATGCTAAAAGAGTTAAGCAACTAGCCAAATTCAACGAGATGAATATGAGATTAGTGAATGCTACCTTGAAGGTATCTCTGTATGAAGATGATATTGGGGCCAAAGGAGAGTTTCAAAAAACTTGGGTGAGGATTAGAAATATTCCTTTGAACAAAAGATCTGAAGAAGTGATTTGTTTAGTTGGAAGTTTGGTGGGTGTCACTGTAGAAATTGATAAGACTAGCCCAATTAAGTTGGAGTTTGTTAGAGCCAAGATTGCCTGCAGAAATATAAATAAGATTCCAATGGTAGCTGAGGGGGGGTCATTGGGAAGTTTCTTTATGACTTCATCTTTGAGGTTGACAGAGGAAATGCCAAAGATAAGGGGAATGATAAGTTGGTTCCTATCTGAGTTCAAGAGTTTGACCAACAAGGTCCTGCAAAGAAAATGAAAGGAATAGAAGTTGGATGAGGACTGACAAATGAAAATTTAGTGTTTGATAGGCTACAAACTTCAAAGGCTAGTAATGGCAAAGAAAGAGGAGAACAAATTGTGGACAAGAGTAGATATGAGGCGAATGCTATTAAAAGGATTGAGAAAGGGAAAGAAATATTAGACCGATGAGTCTGACTTTGATATCCAACTAGATGATTCTCAAGAATCTCTTAGTGACTGTGAGGAGGAACAATTACAAAGAAGCCTGGAATTATCTAAGATGGATGTAATACACAGTGGGCAAACCTCCAAAGAACCTCTCAAATATATAACAAGGTGCAAAACATCTGGCTAGTTAGATGTGACAATGTTCAAAACATGTTTAAAGATGACAGAATCAATCAATACGGGTATTTCTTGACAAAAAGCTCCAATGTAACTCTTGAAGAGATTAATGAATTAGAAACTCAGAGTGACTAGGACTGTGAGCAAATTAAGAAGTGTGGGGAAAAAGATGAGACAGTGGTAAAACAACAGTTGGTGGATAAACAGAAGCCCAATCAGACTTTTTTACGGAGAAGCCCAAGAATTCAAAACACATCTATGCAAGTGACAGCCAAAGGCATTCTTATGCAGAAGAAAAGAAATCTAGAAGGTAATAAATCATCTAATCCTTCTCAAAATTCTTTTGCTGCTTTAGATAACAGTAAGATTGTTTCTCTTGCTGCTGAGATGTGAGTGATTATACAAGAATCTGAGATGGATAGAGTAGATCTGATGAAAGAGTTGGAAAATGCTAGAAATATTTTACATAGGAAAAAATACTGAACAAAAGGAGAAATATGGTGTCCAAAACGATAATAAGATTGATCAAAAGGACGCGGCTTTGTCGGAATGGCATGAGGACCAATTCTCATATGAGGATGGTTTTAGTCCTATTATTAGTAAAAAAAGATAAAGAAAAAGAAAAAGAAATCCCTTTCACCACAGCTTAGAGTTCTAACCGGTCTTCCTACCCAATCAATAAGTATGAGATCTACTGTTTTGACTAGGGGAAAAAAACAAAAGAAGAATGGATAATGAAAGGTATGTTCTGGATTTGTAGAGGTCTGAAAAAAAAAGAGGAATTACCACAAGTCTGAGGCACAGGATTGGTGAGCTCAATCTAAACTTTATTGGGTTAATGGTGTTGAGCAACCACGCCACCTGGTGTAGTCCGAGGTTGCTAATTCGCACGCAAGACGTAGGCGGAGAACAAGATCGACAGATGCACAAGTAGATGAAACACAGATGTAGAGAGAGAAGAGATTCTTTATTGCTTTTTATGTGTGTACAATGAACGGATCCTTCTCCTATTTATAGTGCTGGTTCATAGAGTTTTGTAAGTCCACGGATAGACCTATCCGAATACGTCCTGGGTTAGCCCGTATCAGAGTAGGTTTCCTAACACTCCCCCTTGGATCTTGCCGCGTAATGCATATGCCTCATCAAAACTCCATAAAAACAGTGGAAAAAATTCTTGGAAAAGAGTACATAGCATACGCTTGCTGTGTACACTGATATGCCTCATTAAAAACCTCATATGAGAAACTTCTTTGAAAACTCACTTAAGGGAAAAAGAGTATAAATCCACCCAACATTGCTTATTACTTCAATGTAATAGTTGGGTACTCGAACTTCCGATTCAAGATTTAATTCAAAATATGTGAAGTTTTCTCCCCTGAATTATGCACTTATCTAAGTCTCATCATTCCTATGCCTCTAACGCATCTTTTAAATGTAGATGCAGGTAGAGACTTAGTGTACAAATCTGCGAAATTTTCACATGACTTAGTGTGCCAAACATTGATTTCATTCATCTTTATGCATCTAATCAGCATAAAAATACTCGGGGTTTATATGTTTAGTGAGATTGCTCTTCACATATCCAGTCTGTACTTGTGCGACACATGCTATATTATCTTCATAAATGATAGTAGGGGTTGTTCTATTTGCAATCCACATGACTGGAGGATATGGAATGTCATTCTTCGAAACCATGCACATCCACGTGATGCTTCATACAATGCAATGATTTCTGAATGGTTAGTCGACGTTAACACAAGTGTCTGCTTGACGACTTCCATGATACTGCGGTTCCTCCACATAGGAAAACATATCCTATTTGGGACTTACCGTGTGCGGATATGAAAGATAACCCGTATTTGCATATTCGACCAAAGTCATATCTTGGTTTCTTCTATAAAACAATTCAAGATCAACTGTTCCTCGTAGGTACCGGAAGATGTCATTTACCCCTTTTCCAATGCCTTTACGTTGGCTCTGCACTATACTTTGCTAATAAGTTTACGGCGAACGCAATGTCAGACTGTGTACTATTTGCCAGGTATATGAGCGCTCCTATGGCACTTAAGTATGGGAATTCCGATCCCAGGACTTCCTTCCCCTCTTCTCTAGGTCGATATGGGTCTTGGTCTGTTTGTAATGACCTTCCGACCATCGGGGTTCTTGATGCGTATGCCTTTTACAAAGCTAAACCTTTCCAACACCTTTTAGGTGTAGGCGGCTAGGTGTACGAATATTCTATCTGACATATGCTCAACCTGAAGGCCCAAGCAGAATTTGGTTTTACCCAAATCTTTCATTTCAAGCTCAGATTTCAAATATGAGCTTGCTTCTTCAATTTCATTATCAATGCCAATGATGTTTAAATCATCTACGTAAACCAAAATTATACAAAAACCATCTTGTGATCGTTGTATAAAAACGTATGGACAATCTTCATTATTCGTATAGCCATTCTTGCTCAAGAACTCGCTCAAGTGATTATACCACATCCTTTCTTGCTCAAGAACTCGCTCAAGTGATTATACCACATTCTTCCTGACTGCTTCAATTCATATAAGGATTTTTGCAATTTTATACAATATAACTCTTTCTTCTCTTTATTCGAGGTTGGCATGCCGTTAGATACTTTTATGTACAATTCTGAGTCTAGTTTACCATAAAGATAAGCTGTGACCATATCCATCAGTTTCATTCTTAAGTTTATATTTACTGCCATTGAAATGAGATATCTAAATGTTATACCACCCATGACTGGGGAATAGGTTTCTTCATAATCAATGCCTGAGCGCTGAGTGAAACCTTGAGCTACCAGCCTTGCTTTGTACCGTACCACTTCATTATTTTTATTTCTCATCCGAACAGAGACCCATTTATAGCCCACAAGACGTACATGGGAGGGTGTGAGGCACACAGGCCCAAACACTTCTCTTTTGTTCAGTGAGACTAGTTCTGCGGTGATTACCTTCTTTCATTCCGCCCAATCTGGTCCGTGCTTACACTCAGAAAGAGATGCCGGCTCTGGATCGGGATCTATTCGCTCAGCAATCATTTTAGGAAAGTATATGTCGACATTGGTTGTTGCTCTATCCATTATTTTCCCTGATTCTACAAAGTTTATGGCCATTTGTCCTGGGGTGCTTCGTGCATTTCTACTTGCTCTTCACCGCTATTTCCCATCACGAGAGCAAGTTCCTTTAGCTTATTGTTGCCGATGTGCGCACTCATATTTCTATTGGCTTCTTCTTCTATCATTACCGGTATATTCAAATCTAGGAGCGCCTCGCTAGCAGGCTGCTTCTTACCAGAGTTGCCAGGTCTCAACTGGCTTCCCTGCTTTTTTCCTTTGGGGCACTTTCATGATTGGTTGTGATAAGCTCTCTTATCTATTTTTCTCTAGGCATCCTCGGATACTTAGGATTCGAGTAACCAAATTTCCTGTCCTTTTCTCTGAGGCCTCGGAACAGGATGAGGATACCTTCTATGGTATTTCAGACGCACCCTCTCTGGTGCATTACTAGGAGTAATGCGACTTGATCACACCTTCAAATCACAAAAATGATTAGGGAATTCATTTGTTTCTTTAGTATGGGGATCATGCTTCCCGCCTATGGCTTGCCAGATGATTTATCGGCATTCTTCTGTTAAGGGTTCTTTATCTCCCCCTAATGACGAGAAATTATCTTCGTCAAAGATGCAATCAGCGAAATGGGCGGTATGCAAGTTACCAGTCGAGGGTTCTAAATACTTGATTATGGACACTGTCTCATAACCAACGTATATCCCCGGCCTCCGAAGAGGGCCCATAATTGTTCGCTGTGGTGGTGGTATCGGTACATACACCATGCATCCATATTTTCTTAAATGGGAAATTTTTGGTGTGATCCCCTGAACTAGTTCATTGGTGATTGGATGTTGTAAACTGACGGTCTATAGTTTAATAATGCTGCTGCGTGTAGGATGGCATGGCCCCAACACGTATTCGGTAAATTACAACCCTGCAAGAGTGGCTTTGCTATGAATTTGATCCTTTTAATCAATGTTTCTGCTAGTCCATTCTGAGTGTGGACATGTGGCACTGAGTGCTCTAATTTGATTCTCGATGCCGTACAGTAATCATCAAATGCCTTCGAAGTAAATTCGCTGGCATTGTCCATGCGAATGGACTTCACGTGATGATTCGGGAATGTGCTCTTAATTCTTATGATCTGAGTGATCAACTTCACGAATGTGTGGTTTCTTGTCGAGAGTAAGCTCACGTTAGACCACTTCGAGGAAGCATCAATGAGCACCATAAGTACCTAAAAGGATCTGATAGAGGTTGAATAGGGCCGCAAATATCCCCCTGGATGCACTCAAGGAACGCAGGGATTTCATCTTGCACCTTCATGGTCAAGGGCGTAGTGATCATTTTCCCTGTGGTACATGCCTGACATATGAAGTCCTCTTGATTAGGGAAATTCTTTACACTAATTCCATGGCCCTGAGAGTTGGTAATTACATTTCTCATCATCTGTAAGCCAGGATGTCCAAGTCTACTATGACAAAGAGAGAAGAGTTCAGCACTCCTAAAAGAAGATTTTAGGGCAGTATAGTTGTCAGGTGCTTTACTTCTTGTATGGTATAGCCCAGTTTTAAATGAAGGAAATTTTTCTAAAATTCTTTTTCGCATCCGTCGTGCTTCACAATGCATAGGAATTCTTTGCCATTTTCTTAAATGGTCTCAACATGGAAACAGTTGGCACAAATGTCATTAAAACTTAAGAGAGATCTAGTGGATTTAGGGTACAACAAAGCTTCATCAATTTTTTCATCAATTTTTAGTGAAGTACCCATAGACAGACGATAGTGGCTTGACCGGAGCCTACCACACACGAGCATTTCTTCCAATTGTGGTTATACTACCAGTTCTCTTTTTAACAAAACACTTTGTCTCTCTTAAGCTGCAATTAGTTGTTCTACTATCAACAATGAATATCTCCTTCATATGGGCACTTCATAAATTCATATAATTTCAATTAGGCTATCATTCATATTGCAAGCATTCAAAAAATATACTGGAAATAAAATGCATGACTGATCACGAGAATTAAAGGTTTGCTCCCCTGGAGCTCACAATTCTTTATTCATAATAAGATCACAAATGTCTGCTAATGCAACCACGCTAAAAGGGCTGACTAGTGCTGTTATGTATGCACTAAATAGATTCTATAAAATAGGATTCTACAATGTCAGCGATTTCTTTTTCTATGATGGCATCATCTTCTTTAGTAGCTTCTGTATATCTGAGGCTTGTCCAGTCCTACTGTGTTTATGGCAGGATAGTGTTTTTGAGCTTTTCGAACCGCTTCTTAAGTGCGGCCCAAAGATCAATAGCACTTTCCATTGCCATGTATTCATTCTTTAAAGTATTGGACAGGTGGTGCCTAATGAAATGCAGTGCTTGATTATTCTGTGCTCGGGTATTGCCCCTCGCTACAATGCCAATGGCGGTGCGGGAAGTTTCATGTGCGTAGCCGGAATTCATCAAACTCACGACTCACGATGCCAAACATTTGCATAATTCAAATTCTTTGCATAAGATACTGTGGGTAATCATAGTGTGTGTTGCGTGACATGGATCCATTCATAAATTCTCAAAATTTCTAGTATAAACGTGCTAAAATAATTATTACAAGAATTATAATAGCAATTTAATGGAATAATTATATGCCAGAATATATACATTCTGTAAATTCTTAATTTTTGGGGGTTTATATGCAAAAATTCTTACTTTTGGTGAATTTTCAGATAATTTCCAAAGGTTTCAGGGCTTTTCTGTGAAATTTAGGTCCAATTTCTATGATAGCAATGTTGATTCATGACTACTATATGTAATCTGCATATATTCTTATAATTCATCAATAAAATTCTTGGCTTTCTACTATTCAATCCATAGATTAAAAGTAATGAACGAGCACCACAAATAATCAAAAATTCACATTCATAATTCATATGCATAAATTCTATTCATAAACAGGTATAAACTGATAATTATAGCAGCTAATTCATCATATAGTAGCATGAAAGTAATTATTAGGGATAAAATAAAGTTTCAAATGCGAAAACAGGATTAAATTCGGAATCCCAAGATGCTTTTATGCCTGAATATGCTTTTCTATAATTTTTGCTGATTTCAGTGACTTCTATGAAAATTTCAGTGTCTCTAAGGACTTCTGTGAAATTTTCGGTGTCTCCAGAAAAATTTTAGAGCCTTAGAAATTCTTTTGCATAAATTCTTAATTTTTCAGGGGTTTTTTTAAAATTCCGCGCATAGCCAATTTTCTTTTCTTTTTCTTTTATTTTCTTTTCCAGCCCAGGCCACTTTTCCTTTCTTTCTTCCCTATTTTTTTTCTCCTTTCTCTCTCCTTCTTTCCTTCTGTCCCACGTATTCTGCCTAGCCTAGCCTGGGCGGCCTTCTTCATGCCCAGTGACTAGGAAAAACCCTAACCACTAGGTGGCGGCAGCGGGGCTATGTAGGGGTGGCTGGAGCCTGTGCAACAGGGCAGGGCCTGGCGGCCGGGGATGGGACAGAGTAGCTACGGCGGCACGACGGGGAACCGGCAACGCGCGGTTGCGAGGCCCAAAGGGCGCGACGTAGCGGGATGCCGACAGTGTGGTAGCTGGCTGCATGGGACGCGGTCGACGGAGGCGACGCGGCCTTCTAAGCGGCAGCGGTGGCGCGGCCTTAACAGTCGGTGGCGGCAGGTCGGCCCCCGAGTTGCTGCGACGGTGCGATCGTCTACCAGCTGTGGCTACGCGGCGCTCGGGTCGAGGGCAGCGCCGCTGGGGTGCGACCAAGCCAATTCGGGACGGTGAGGTCGGCTTCTAGGGTTGCACGACGGCGGCGGGTGACCAGGCCGGGGTTTAGAGGCAACGTGGCTAGGGGTGCGCGTGATTTATGGCCCGAGGTGGCGGTTCGGGCGCGGTGGCGCATATGGGCGCGCGGGGGGCCGGGGCGGCGGCGAAGCGGCGGCCGCAGACGACGCACGCGCAGTTGGTGGTATCGGTACGCGTCGATGCGAACGCGGCGGCGCATGGCTACGCTACAGAAGACACGTGCGATGCGTGGCCTATGGCCGGCGGTCGGTGCTCGGTTGATCGAACGGAGTTGCGAATTCTAGATTCAAATGAGAATCCCCAATTTCCTTTCAAATCGGATCTGATCTACTATTCAAAATTCGATTCGATGCAATACATTCAATCTGCGTGGGGATTCATAGACTGTCGTAGGACAGATCGGCTAAGCCGTATGGCCTGCCGACATGATGACGATTCGATGCCGAGAACGCCGGTATAGACGAACAGCCGTAGTTGATCGATCTTCTCGTGATTATAACATGTTGAGCAACCACGCTACCGGGTGTAGTCCGAGGTTGCTAAACACAGATCGACAGATGCACAAGTAGATTAAACACAGATGTAGACAGAGAACAGATTGCTTTTCATGTGTGTACAATGGACGGATCCCTGTCCTATTTATAGTGCTGGTTCATAGAGTTTGGCGGGTCCACGGATAGACCTATCCGGATATGGCCTGGGTCAGCCCGTATCGAAGTAGGTTTCCTAACAAATGGAAACTAAGAAACAAGGGTACAATGATTCTTTTTTTAGAAAGCTCGATCCTAACAGCTATTTTTTCTGGGTTTGTTCCCCTTCTGTTGGTAAATCTGGAGGAATCCTTGTTGGGATAAAACATGATAGTTTAGATACTTCTAGCAAGGTGTCTAATTACATGATAACTCTCCGCTTGTGGGATAAGAAACTCCTTTGCCCTTGGATTTTGATTACAGCTTATGGCGCTGCTCATGAGTCCAAAACGATAGGATTTATTAAAGAATTGGCCAAAATATGTTCCTTCATAAAGATGCCTATGCTAATGGGCGGTGATTTTAATATTCTCATAAGGGCTTCTGATAAAAATAAGCCTTGGAAAAGTTGTAGAGTATCTCAGCTTTTCAATTATGTGATTAATTGCTATGCCCTAAGAGAAGTTGATTGTGTTGGGAACCAGTTTACTTGGTCTAATAATTGGATGAATCCTACTCTGGAGAAACTAGATAAAGTCTTCATCAATGATGGTTGAGAAATCATTTGTCCTTTAACATCTTGCTTCAAATTACCTAGAATGATGTCGGATCATAACCCTATTATTGTTAATGATGGTTGTAAATATAACAGTAAGACCCATGGATTTAAATTTCAACTTTCTTGGGTGAAAGAGCTAGACTTGTAGGACAAAGTGAACAACATATGGAAGATGGAAGTTAAGAATATGGATGCCATTAGTACCCTTATGCTAAAATATAAAAGACTTAAGAAATTTCTTAAAGGATGGGGAGCCAATCTTTATGGAAATAACAAAAACTGAAAGACAAAATCTCCTCAAAACCTTGTGTGAAATAGAAGATAAAGAGAATATTGGGCCGCTGTCTAGGGAAGATCAACAAAAAAAGATTGAGCTAACTTCGGCTTTTACTAAACTCCTAAAGGTAGAGGAAGAAATTGATCTCTCACCTTGTTAACGATGGGGAGACTATTGTAGTCCCCATCTATGCTATGTCTATGTTCATGCTTCCTAAAACTGTGATTAGAAAAATTCACAAGATTAGAAAAAAAATTCTTATGGAATGGAGGTCAAGATAAAAGGAACTATCATTTGGTGAAATGGGCTAAAATCATTAAACCCAAGATAAAAGGTGGTTTGGGCATCCAAGATTTAAATTTTCTAAATATTAGTTTGCTTTGTAAGTGTTGGTGGAAATTTGAGAATGATAATAGCATTTGGCAAGATATTGTCAACAGTAGATATGTGAGAGATTCTCCTATATCTACTATTAAAAATAGACAAACTGATTCTCCCATCTAGGCAGATTTGCTTAAAGTTAGAAAATACTATACAGCTAACAGGAAATTCTATATGGGGGATGGGGAAAAAAATCAGTGGAAAGATCATTGGATTGGAACTGTCATATTAAAAGATAAAATGCCTGATATTTTTGAAATATGCAATGATCCTGATATTTCTATTGCTGATAAAGCAGAAATGAGCTGGAATATGTCTATGAAAAGGTGGATGACAACTTCATAGGTTGAGAGATGGGATTCCCTGTTAAGTGATATCCAAAATGAAACCAGTGATAACCATCAAGATAGGGTGATTTGGAACCTTGATAAGAACCATGGGTTTACTGTCACTTCTTTGTATGGTAATTTCTTTAAGGAAGTCAGGGGTAAGAAATCTTTGGTATGGAAAACGAAAATCCCCCTAAAAATTAAGATTTTCTTATGGTACTTGTTTGACAGAGATGTTGTGCTATCTAAATGGAACCTTAAAACAAGGAGTTGGATTGGGGATCTAACCTGTGAGTTCTGTGATGATGTCGAAAACAGCGATCATGTCTTTTTTACCTGTCCTGTTAGTAGGTTTATCTAGAGGTGTATTGCCCATGGTACTAACATGCAAATCATTCCTAGAGAGGTGGGACACCTATATGGTTGGGTTAGAAAAGCTAATCCCAGACATCATAGTGTTTTCATGTCTGGTGTGACGGCAGTTATCTGGGCTATTTGGATAAATAAGAACTCTAGCTGTTTTGAGCACAAATAGTTGAAAGACCCCATTGATATTTTATATAATATCTGTTATTGGCTTCACTGCTGGTTAGGTTTGATGAAGATGGATGATAAGGAGTTGGTGGAGATTAGCATTGAGAAAATCTTCCATATTGCTGGTGAAGCCAAGAGATATGAAGCTGCAAAAGGGCTTACCAACGGAAATGTCCAGGAGGATTAAATAGTGGAAGTCTTGCTCAGGTAGATTGTTAGAGAAATCTGGTTTTTGGTTGGTTGTGGAGCCTCCCTCTATCCTGTTTCTGGTGTGGTCTTTTGTCATTGTATTCTGGAGTTGTGTGTATCTTTGTGGTGAGAACTCCTGAATACGTTGGCAGGTTTGGGATGCTTGTTCCTAGGGTGTGTGAGATCACTATTCTTGATGGAGGCTGGTCGTTACTTTCTGGTTGTGGATGTAAAAACTCTCTGGTTTCTGTTTTATCAGATAAAATAGAAATAGGGGCCGTTCCCCTTTGCAAAAAAATATATATATATCAAAGAAGACACATTTCACCTCGACAATCCCCCAACAGCAAACCAACTCATCTCGATCGGCACCTCATTTCGCAACGTATAATTTAATCCATAAATAACTTACAATGAGCTATATTTAAATCGAAACTACTTGTCATCATCTTTATACTATATATTAGTGGCACCAGTTTGTACAATAAAAAAACAAGTTATATAATAATTATATAACTTTAGGGACTGGCCGGCCACAACTAAATCTAATTATAATAATTATGAAAACGAATGACAGCGTAGGGGGATGCAGTTAATGCTTAGAAATCCAAAGGACACAGCACAATGGAACTCTGGTAGCTAAAAAATAATGTAAATAGCAATCGATATGAAGGTTGAAAGTATATCGAAATCACTTCCATGGGCTAAACTTATTTGCTAATTTGTTTTTTTTCTAAAAAGTTAAACTTCGAAAGATTCTATAAGAGACTTGGAGAAGCTGATCCACTTCGTTAGACTTTTTTAAAAGTTTTAAAAACAGCTTTGAGATTAAAAAAAAGACCATTTTGATAAGACTAAATGTTTAGATTTTTTTCAAAACAGAAATAATTAAGCAAATAAACCTGGAGAATGCACCTGACTGTGCGATGGGCCCAAGCCCATAAAAAACGCACTCTCCCTCCTCCCTGCTGATTGCTCAATGGTGCACATTTTCCATCTTAGCTAGACACGAGTGATGGTCGATGCACTACCAGGCATGTCCTTGCCGTACAGATTAACGTACGAACATACGTTCCTAACACAGCTTCATGCAAAAAAAAAAACAGCAAACCGACTGAAAAATCGTCGAGCTAAGCTTACAATGATGTAAAATTTCTAGGTGTCAACGTTCCTGATGGGCCCTTGGAACCAGAACCGAGCATGGAACACCCAGGCGCCGACGCTGAGTAGCAGCACGCCACCGACGACGACCGGCGTGTAGTTGAAGTTCTCCTCCGCCACCGGGTACGCCACCGGCAGTGAGAAGAGCACAGTGACCAGGACCACCCAGAAGACGGCCGCCCAACCGACGGCAATCCCATACCGTCCAAGGTGAAATGGCCCGGGAACGAACGACTTTCGTGTCGTCGTCACTCGGAAGAAGATGGGCAGTGCGTAGGCGATGTACTGCCCGATTGTCGCGATGGACACCATTGCCTGAAACGCCACCTGGCTCCCCAGCGACTGCCAATGTGCAACAAGCTCAAAACCATATGTTTCACTATATGCTCTTTAGATAGAAAGAGAGAGAGAGTACATACAGGAGGAAGATCAACAAGAAGAACACATGCAAGTACGTACCGTGAGAGCCATGAGGAAGGCCACAATGACGGAGAGCCAGACGACGTTCATGGGCATCTCGTTCTTGTCCACCCGATGCCATACATGAGAAAATGGCATCGCGCCATCCCGAGAGAAAGCATAGCCCATCCTGTAGTACATATTAGCACACACCATGCATGCCCTTATCAACTTCAAGGAAAAGAATAATACATGTATAATGCTTGAGTTACTCACTTCAGTGGAAAACATATGTCATTTTGGGATATATGTGCAATCAAACTTTTGCAATTTTCGGTATCTTTATCTTAATTATTTCAATTGGATACCTGAGAATTATAGATAAAGATTTGTCTTCAAATCGCTGGTATCATACTACTATTTTTATTTAAATCTATAAATAAATTGAATAGTAATGATTAGTCAAAGTAGTATTTTGGGACCGTTTCGATATTACTAACCAGATAGAGTGATAGTAATGATTGGTCAAAGTAGTATTTTGGGATGTTTTGATATTATTAACTGGATGGAGTGATAAATTGTTCGAACCTTGAATTGCTGGTGACGCACGCCAAGCCACCAACGAAGATGATGACCGCGATGACACCCAAGCAGATGATCCCTCCAACCCCACTGCCATATCTCTGATGGAAGATGGTGTACAGAGCTTGAGCAATGGCATATCCACCGGCATCGTTGCCGGAGCTCAGGAGGTATGGTATGTCTGTCACTATTGATGTCAAGGACACCAGGTAAATCCATCCGAACACTGTCGAAAGAGCAACCGAAGTGATGATCCCGATTGGGCCACTCCGGTCTGCGATCTTTGTTTCTTCGGTCTAGGTATGCAAGGACACCGTCAGATTAATTCTAGTGCCGATCTTTACGCGAAAAAACATGGCATCAATCTGCACTTGTGTTTGTTTAGATAATGGAATAATATGCATTTGGGTTATGTTGCGTAAATTGTATTTATCACGCAATTTAAGTTATTGACACAAAAATGTGAAAACATGGGAACCGGATAAATTTACCATGTGAGCAGATATATCGTAGCCAAGCAGAGCGAATTGGCTTGTCAACAAACCAACTGCTAGAATATAAGCCTTGTCATGAATCCCCATACCATTGTCTGTGTTGAAGTGGGTAAAGATGAACCCAACGCTCGCCCTTTGCTCGGCAACAACAGGAATCAATATTACCAGCACAAAGAAAACTGTAGTTGTTTGTTCAGTAAAGCTCAGTGAAATGATGAATGGATTACAGGTCAATGACAATTGCAAATGTTCATAGATGATTAGATCAAACCTGCAGCATTCCAGAAAGCCCCAAGCTGGCCAAACCAAGACAACCACCGGATGGGGAGGCTGTTGATTAGCCCATGCAGGATCAAGACGAAACCGTAGATGGCCAAGATGACGTACTTGGAGGCCATGTAGCCGCCGCCATTGGCTCCCCCAGTGCCAAGCAATACGATCACTTGGATAAGCTGCGCCAACGAGAAGTCTACGCTCGTGGTTGTAGCCCACTATCACAGTGAAAACAAGATATTAGACTGTCAAAACTGTGTGTGGAGTGGTTTACTGAAATTTTTAGAAGCATTAGTTCAGAACAGTGCATCATCCATCAGACTGGTGCATACAGTACAAGACCATTTCGCAGATGATTATCACGAACGATTGGAGTTCTGGCACTGTCATTGTGTCATGGAACTAAATCTAAATGAATCCGGGAACTGCTGGTAGCGTGTGGAAACAATTCAACATGAATTGCTAGCAGCCAGTCAGACTGCCAGAGGAAGGTCGATATAGACTAATTGCTAGTAACAGTATGATCTACTTTTAAAACTACTAATAGCCTATACTCATGGAGAGCATACCAGTCCCACAACGTTGAACCTGCAAAAATGGTAGATAAGAGATAAGACGATTAGAAAAGTCGTCATTTGCTTATTATGGAGTTAAAGTAACATGAAGAAATTGATTTTTTTTTACAGAAGATATTGATCGACTTTGGACTTTGGAGAGACTTTTGAGAAAACTACCAAAATGGCATATCGTTGTCATATACAATCCACATCAATGATCAGAAAATTCCAAACAGAGCAACCTCAAATTCGGAGTGAACGCCAAAAACGAAGAGAGACTATGTCACTATGGTGACAATTAAGTCAAGCACAAACCAGCCAGTGAGCCACGACGCAAGGGGAGCCCATTTTTCGCCGGCCAGCTTGGCGCTCCAGTAGTAGAGCCCGCCGGAGGTCGGGTACGCCGAGCAAATCTCGGCCATGGACAAGGCCACGCAGCCGTTGAACGCTCCGACGACCAGCCACCCGAGCGTCATGGACGCCGGCCCGCCGTAGCGGAGCCCGGTGTTGTAGGTGACGGTCACTCCCGCCACCACGGCGATGATGGAGAAGGAGAAGGCGAAGTTGGACAGGACACTGCAGCGTCAAACGCTCCAAATTAAGAGCAGAAAGAAGTAGGAAACTGCATGCAAATTAAGCCCGAGGAATGGTGAAAACGATATATAACACAGTGCTTACGAGAGGCCGCGCTTGAGCTCCTGCTTGTAGCCCAGCTGGTGCAGCCGTGCTTGGTCTGGATCCACCGGGACGGTGTCGACGGCCACCACGACGGAGCGGGACACGGCCATCGCGCGATGCGTCTCTGCGTCACTTCCTCCTCTACTACCTTGGCTGCACTCTGTAGGTCACTAACTACTCACGAGTCTCTTCCTCCTCTCCGGTTCAGTTTGAGTGGTAAGCTTCTTACGAGAAGAAGTCCTGATGATGCCCCAGGAGTCAAGGGAGGGGGTTGGAATTATACACGGTTGCAACAATCGGGCATGAGCGGTAATCAGGAAGTCTGGATTCCCTTTCGTGTGATTCGGCGTTTTTGACTGGAAGGGGAAATATTGGACGAGCATTTGACATGTGGTGCAACCTGTCGCTAGCGAGCGTTTTCTGCGTAAACAGCGAAGATGTAAAGCCAATCAACAGTGAAGTGTGAACAGATCTCCTTGTGAACGTGCATTTCATCGCAGCTAGAATTATTCTTTTATGCGACAGAATTTTACAAATGATTCGCACGGTGGCTCAAGGAGAGATACGCTTTTAGCTGATCTGATCTTCTTCTTCTTAGGATGAGCTGACCTTATCTTGCTCCTTGCTGCGTGTTACACTACATGAGCATTATCACTGTCGGCTCCCCCGTTTGCAGTCGTTGTAACTTGTTGTGGGGTACTGGGGTAGTACACCCACCCCTACAACCTGATGGTTCCGAACGAGGCCAAAGGAAGTCCCGAACCAATTTTTCATATGATGCACAGCTGAGCTTCGCCAGATCTTCGGAACTGCCCTAGTGGAGTCGCCAAATCAAAGCATCCCGAACCAACTGTCCAAGCGAAGCAGAGCCTGAGATCTTCTCTGTAGGGCCCGGGAGAGGCCATGTTGGGCTTTTGCCCTTGTGGGCTGCTGGGCCTTTGGCCCAGCTCAAGCAGAGAAAAGGGAGGGGGCAGCATCGCTGCCTCTGTGGCTTCACAGCAGCCAGGGTTCGATGAACCCTGCCTCTGGCTGGCGGCAGCTGTTGTGCTCTCCGCCTTGCACGGGAGCGATGGGGCGCGTGGGCTACGTGGCCTCGACGTCCGCGTCTCTCGCCTTGGTTCGTTCCTCCCTCACCTATATGTGTGGAGTCCACAACTCTTTGCTGAGAAGGTTGGCTCGGTTCTCTGTTTTTGCCCCCACTCCCCTCACTGCTCCTCTGCCTTGGATGCTGGTCGCCGGCGTTGGAGTGCTCTTGCTTCTGGTGGTGGTGGTGTACCTCGTCGATTTGGTCCCCGGTGGCCACGAGGTGGTCGCCGTGGAGCTTGCTGCTGCGCTCTTTGTTCCTCGGACTCCATCCGTGGCTTTTGGCTGTGGTGGAGTGACGGCATTGTATCTCCGATTCATTTCGTCGGTGGTGCTTCATAGCATGGCGAATTGTTTTCTGGGATAGTGATCTTCACGCTTTGTCTCGACTTGTCGGTTAGAATCCGACGCACCGTAAATGTTCATTCTCCTTTTGTGCAGTAGGCCGATCGATATTTGGGGACCTATTCCTATGAATAGAGGCCAATATCGATTAGGGTATATGCACTGTTAATTGTGGGCTTGTCGATGCTCAATGATGATTGCATAGTTTGAGATAATAATGAATTGATTTAGAGCTATTGTGATATGTTGTTAGCACTGCTTAATGGTCTATTCATGTGATAAGTTTCGCCATCGCTCTTGCTTTGAATCTTAAGAAAGTTAACTAGTCTGTTGTGTATTTCCATTTGGAAAATCTGCATCGCTTAACCCGGTTACAGTTGCTAGTTAAATGCTGTTCTTTGCATACTTGTGGCTCTGTTTTGGGATTGTTCTGGACTAAACAACACTGGTTTTCTAGCCTGTATTGTAGAGCTGTTTTGCTGTCCGAATTGTCATTATACTTGTCACTGTTGAGATTATATGATCTAGACCTTAAGCAGTGCAATACTTCTTTGATTTTAGCTCTAAGTTCAATTTATTAATTCTATGATATTTATCTCAAATTGTTGTTGGACGGCTAACTGTGTTAGCAACCCCAATTTGCAATCTAAAAGGCACTATTATGAGTAAAACTATGAACCTCTTTACTGGTTTTATTTCTTTGGCAGCATTGGTATATGTCTTGATCATGTGTTTATATGCTTCTCATGTCAAATTTGAAGAATACATGATATGTGCTATTACCTGCTTGCATTTTCTTCCTGCTGTACTTTATGTGAATTATTTAAATATCTTGCTCATACTGCATTGTTTACAACAGGCCAAACCTAAGCCCCATTTAAATTTCGCCAACGGTGGTCTGACGAAGGGTGGGTCTACTTAGTGGACAAGGCAAATCAGGGGACAAACAGTACAAGACGGGTCCACACCTGCCAAGATAAACATTATTGGACCCTTCAAGGAGGGGACAAGTTGTAACCACCTACCATCACTGCCCTCATTTTAGTATGACAATAGAAAGCATTTCAGTCCGAGAGGCTCTAAGGCAGGAGTCAAAGGATGCTCCCATCCTTGCTTTAGTTGTTTGGTGGGGATAGTTTAGTCATTTGACGTGAAGGACCATTATAGCCCTGTTTTTGTAGATCTATATGGGCATTTTAGTCCCTCCAATGTAAAGTTTTCTCTAAAATTTGGGATCCGAGACCTCTAAAGAAAAAGCAATATACACTCCCAGTGTTTTTAAGCCCCCCAAGGCTAAGTGTTGAAACTCTTGAGATAACTCCTTTACTCAAGCTACACGTTGCTTCGCTAAATGTGTGGACCAGAGGAGGGGTGTCCTTGAAATTATCTGTTTAGAGTGTTTTGCCAACATAACTAGAAAATATATGCTCTATAAAGGTAACCTATGGTAGGGTGCGGGTTGCCTTGGCTTTACAAGGCTTGCAGCACAGCTGGAGTGGACGTGGAGGTAACCTGCCTCGAAGGCCCAATGGAAGTTTTGCTGTGTTAGCAACTTCTCTCTTTATTGTTTTAATATACTAGTCGAGTATGTGTGTTTAGCTACGAAATTACGAGAGGCCGCGCTTGAGCTCCTGCTTGTAGCCCAGCTGGTGCAGCCGTGCTTGGTCTGGATCCACCGGGACGGTGTCGACGGCCACCACGACGGAGCGGGACACGACCATCGCGCGATGCGTCTCTGCGTCACTTCCTCCTCTACTACCTTGGCTGCAGGGGCTACTACTAGTTACTCGTCGTCCTCTCCGGTTCAGGTTAGCACTGTGGTAGTATGCTTTATTATCACAAGTAGGTCATTGACGCTCAAGGAGTGAGCAGAGGGAGAGGAAATTATACAGGGTTGCAGCAATCGAGAATGTACAATACTCGGTGTGGTCCCTGTTTTGGACTGGGTTGGAGATATTTATGATTGCGATTGGCATGTAGCCCAGCCATGTGCGTACGGCGGCGCAACATTTGACTGGCTATAGTGTTTTATTGCCTAAAATAAGATGTAACGTCTAGCCATAATTAACTGAGGTCCTTGTGTAACACAGCGCTGATGGTGTTTAATTTCATATAAAGTTTCGTGTTCAAAACAATGCTGATGGTGAATTCAATTATTATTGGATGCAGCAGTGTTGTGTTGACACGGATTCACGCAGTGACTTGGGGGAAATTAAGACCTGATCTTGCACTTCGCTGCATATTATTTTGCTAGCTAGCTAGCCACCCAACCAAAGATTCTACTAAAACTAAGGACAATATCGTTGAAATACTATGGTTTGAAGAGGTGTGCTAAAAGTATATTTCAATAACAATAAATTGCACCATAAGTCCTTAAAACTGCTCCGTGTTTTCACTTAGCTCTAAAATTTCCAAAACTGGATATTTAAGTACACGAAGTTGCATTACCGTTTTATATAAGTCCAAAGTGGTACGGACAAGATAGTTTTAATGACATGGTCTGCTAATCATTATAATATGTGGCAAAAAATGGCCATCTGTCTTCCTAAATCAATAAAAAATAAATTTAATTTGAAAATTCGTAAAAAATCTACAAAACTCTAAAAAAACCCTCTAAAATTCTCTTAAAATCTTTCCAAAAATCCTTAAATCCTAAAAAAATAAAAACTTTTAAAATGCGTAAAAAATAAACAAAAAAATATATCTCGTTTAAAAAACTTAGAAAATCCTAAGAAACCTTAAAAATTTCCTAAAATTCAAAAAAAAATAATCTAAATAAAATCCTAAATCACCTCCATTGCTCTCTCCATTTTTTTAGATTTTATTTTTTATGAATTTTAGAAAAGTTTTAAGGTTTCTTAAAGTTTTCTAAGTTTTTTTAATGAGTTTTAGAATTTATTTCTTTTTGGGGAACCAGAAAGTTGGAGAGGAAGAGAGCAACAAAAAGAGGGAGTTGGAGAGGAAGAGACGATGATGTTGAGCAACTTGACGCTCTTGCAAAGGACTTGCAACCATCTAACATCATAATCAGATTCGAGGACGATGTGCGGAGGCACCCTCTAAATACGACACATTTACTCCACGCTTTCGCAAAGCACTTGCAATTATATGACATCATAGTCAGATTCGAAGATGATGTAGCCGAATGATCTACCGAAACAAAGCAATCCAAAGCACACCTAACTAAGCAAGAAAAATATGGGCGCATTCTCATCCTTAAGAGGAGGGCATACAATCATTTGGAGTTCCCAATCGCATCAATACAATTGCATTCAGATAAAAGTTCAAGTAATCAACCGGTCAATCAAAAGCACTAGGAGCACAAAAAGTTTTCGCATGAGAGAATCCTTACATGACATGTATAGTGAGTACTTTTATACTTCTCTCATATTAAAATCTAACAGTGTAAATCTTAGATATGTTTTTTTTGTTGAATGTAATAGAAAGTCTAATAGATGGTATTCAGTCAAACTGCAAGCTAACAAATCTAGCCATGCAAATACGCGGGCCACCCTGCTAGTCAATGTAGAAATATTTGTTCTCAATTCTACTTCACGCAAACACGACACCCAGTAACAGAGTGAGAAATCCTCAAACATAAGTTTTTCTAGGTGTCAACATTCCTGATGGGCCCTTCAAACCAGAACCGAGCATGGAAGACCCAGGCGCCGACGCTGAGCAACAGCACGCCCCCGATGGCCACTGGCGTGTAGTTGAAGTTCTCCTTTGCCACCGGGTACGCCACCGGCAGCGATAGCAGCACGGTGACCAGTGCCACCCAGAGAACGGCTACCCAGCCGATGATGATCCCATACCGTCCGAGGTGGAACGGCCCAGGAACGAACGACTTCCGCGCCGTCGTCACTCGGAAGAAGATGGGCAGCGCGTACGAGATGTACAGCCCGACCGTCGCAATCGACACCATTGCTTGGAACGCCACCTGGCTCCCCAGCGACTGTCAAATGCAACAAGCTCGAAACCATGTGTTACCACTTACTAGTCGATCTCTAAGGGATTACATGCAGGAAGAGCAAAACATGCACCCACCGTCAGAGCCATGATGAAGGCCATGGCCACGGAGAGCCAGACGATGTTCAAGGGCACCTCGTGCTTGTTCACCCGGTGCCATACATGAGAAAACGGCATCGCCCCGTCCCGGGAGAAGGCATACCCCATCCTGCAGTGCATACCCAATGCTCCATGCCGTTATCAACTTAGAGAGAACAATTAATGTATAAATCCTTGGTTTTCATAAAAGTTCAGGTCACCGTGAATCAGAAAACTATTAATAATTGTTTAGACCTTGAATTGCTGGTTACGCCCGCTGCACCACAGAGGAAGACGGCAACTGCGACCACTCCCAAGCAGACCAGCCCGCCAACCCCTCTGCCGTATCTCTGTTGGAAGGTGGTGTACAGAGCTTGAGCAATGGCGTTTCCGCCGGCGTCGTTGTTGGGGTCCAGGAGGTATGGTATATCCATCACTATTGATGTAAGGGCCACCAGATAAATCCACCCGAACACAGTCGCAAGAGCAACGGAGGTGATGATCCCAATTGGGCCACTCCGATCTGCATTCTTTGTTTCTTCTGTCTGCTTATGCACAATGCAATGACATTGTCAGAGGTTAATTCCAAGTGGCAAGTGCCAATCTTTACACACACAAAAAGACCAACAACATGCATTTAGGCTATATTGTGTAGATTATATTTTTGTAAAAATGTAAATTACCATGTGAGCAGATGTATCATAGCCGAGCAGAGTGTATTGGCTCATCAGCAAACCCAAAAATAAAATGTAAGTCTTATCATGGATCCCCATGCCATTGTCTGTGTTGAAGTGGGTAAAGATGAACTTAACGCTCGCTCTTTCCTTGGCAACCGCCGGAATCAACGGTACCAACACAAAAACACCTGAAGTTGTTTGTAGTTAAGCCAAGTCAAAGAGCAATCTAGCGATGAGCAGAGTACGGGGTATATGGGTCGATCACAATCACAGCTCGAAAATGTTTAAAGATGATTGGACCACACCTGCAACGTTCCAGAATACCCCAAGCTTGCCAAACCATGACAACCACTGGATAGGGAGGCTATTGATTAGCCCATGCAGGATTAGGATGAAACCGTAGATGGCCAGGACGACGTACTTGGAAGCCATGTAGCCTCCGCCATTAGCTCCTCCCGTGCCAAGCAAGATGATCACCTGGATAAGCTGCGCCAACGAGAAGTCCCCGCTCGTAGTACCAGCCCACTAAAGATAATTAAAATGTCAGATCAGACTGTCAGAAATGTGTGAGCGGTTTACTGCTTTCCTTTTATGCTTGAGCAACTCTACGTACATAAAGGTTGTCGGTAGTATATAGACAAAATCAAAATAATATTAATTGTTAGATAAAAGGAATAGATGGCTATATTCATTCTGTGCATATAAAATTAGTAATTATTCTTTTTGAAGCATTACTCACTGCATTGTCCATTAATTAGATGTTGTACAGAGTACATGCACAATAAGAATAAGTTCATAGCACACCCCTCAGTAATTTAAAAAAGTCCATTTTACACCTTAAAACTATAAAGCAGATTATTTAACATTTATCCATCAATATCGAGTCATTTAACACCTTTGTGGTTTACGATGATGGTTTTGATGCCATGCATGGTATCCGGTTTTGCCCACATACGGGGGCGGAGCTGTAGCTGGGGCTTAGTGGGGCTGAAGCCCCGGTGGTGGCCCAACTAAATTAGTAGTTAGTACTTAGTCCGTATTGCTGTGAGCCCGTGAGCCCGTAATGTTCCGTGATTCCATCTATTCGTTTACAGCGTTTTTTCGAATATAAAGACCCGTAAATATCAACTATCAACTCTTACGAGGTAATCAGCGGTATGTTTATATTCCTTACATAGTTAAATTTCATTCATTTTACTTATAAATTGAAAATTCATTTTGTCATTATGTTTAAATCAATGCAAGTTGCAACTATAAGATAGCTATTTGTAATTTTGTATTTCTATATTATAGTGTTCCGTGATGTGGTATAACTCTATAATTATAGTATATACTATAATTTAGAAAATCGACTCGCTATGGCTCGAGTCTTCAATGTTCTTTTTTAGCCCCCTCTTAGCAATTTTCTGGCTCCGCCGCTGCCCACATATGTAGCACATGCGGCATATTTAGTGATTTTTATACTCCAAATTTTTTTAAAAAAATCTTTAAAAACTTTGGTGGATAAGGATCATGGATTTTTTTAGAATTTCTAAAGTTTAAATACGTTAAAAATCTTCATTTAATTCAAAAAATATTTTTAAATAGTTTAAGAATTTTTTAACTTTGAAAATTTAAAATACATTTTCGCATTCTTAGTCACCAAAGTATTTTAAGAATTCTTATTGAATTTCCGGAGTATGAAAATCACTCAATACGCTACGTGTGAAGACATCGTACACAAAACCAAATGCCATGTCAATCATGCATCATCAACGTATACCACCGAAGGTGTTAAAAAATAAATTACATGGTATTAATATATTTGGTTATTAAGCCGGTTTTGCAGTTTTAGGTGTAAAATAGACCTTTTTAAGTTGAAGGATGCAATATAAACTTATTTGTATGAAAATATAGAATGAGTCCGTTTCAAAAAGAGAGAGAGAGAGAGAATGAGGCCGAGAACATCAGTGCTAGCCTGCCAGGGAACTACTTCAAGGAGTAGCCAAAATGGCCTATACCGTCGAGCGTACCTGTCCCACGATGTTGAACCTGTAACACAACAGACAGGAGATGAGCTTAGACCCGCGAGACAATTGAAGAAGGGAAGAACTCGTCCTTTGCTCATGAAAGTATCGTGCAAAAAATACGCACCTTTTTTCTTTTTAGAAAAAATTACACTCATGCCATTATAAGGTTAGAGCTTTTTTACGGTCCTTAAGGTGGTACTAGGGGGTACCACAATTTCTAATATAAATTATGGTACCTGTTTACATTAGAAATTGTGGTACCTCTCAGGACCTACTCAAGGACTGTACAAAATCTCATTTTACAAAAATGTCATTCCATGTAACAATGACATGTTGGCCATGGACCCCTTGTCATAGACACATGAGTAGCATTTCTCTAAAATGGAAACTTTATAATGGCATAATTGCAATTCGCTCTTTTTTTTTATTAATCTCTGCACGTACGGTAGAGTTGGTTTATCACATATTTTCCATTAAAAGGTGTAACATTGTAACCATCACTGTAGAGTTGTAAAAACTATAACCATATTATTATCGGATAATTTTACTGCTCTTCACTAAATTTACAGACAATATTTTCTCTCCTCTCATTTTCCTCCTTACTACTTTTTTTTCTCCCCACATCTCTTATAGCTCATGGCGTCATCGACCGCTTGAAGAGGAGGGAGAAGGATTTTTTGCTCCTTTGAAAAAATTCATAATTACTTCTATACGATTTTCTCAAGTTAGCAGTGACATGATTATAAATATCAACTTTTTAATTGCAAACCTTGAATATCCAAACTCCACCGTAGCATGTATCTGAGGAAAAAGTCATTTTTTTGGTCTCTGAAATATTGGTATTCACATGTTTCAGTCCCTAAATTGTAGTGCCAAAAGTGATCCATCAACTGTGAAAACCATTCACCAAAGGTCCATTGACCAGGTCAACAACTGTTTTGATTAGTCAAATTAAATTTGGTTTGACCAAAGTGTTACATGTATTTACACAAAAATATTTCAAAAATCCAAGCAAAATTATACATTTGAGTTTCTTAACAATTTTATGAGCTCCAAAATATTTCCCGTATTTTACAGTATTGTGACAATTTTCTAAAATTTTCTAGCATTTTGAAGTTGTATTAAAAATAGGAGAAAATGCTAAACAACCATGTAAAATTCAGAAAGTTATGGGAAACAAATACTATGAGATTAGGTAATCAACAGATCACAACGAACTCAATTATATAGTTTAATTTGAATTTTGTGAAATATTTTTATGTAAAAATACATGTGATGTTTGAATACGTTTGACCGGTCAAAACCACCGACGACTTAAAGCCAAATGAACATTGGCAAATGGTTTTATAATTAAAAGACTACTTTACCGTGTATTACAGTTTAGTTTATGGATCAAGGCATGTCAACAACCATTGCTCAGTACCAAAAATAGACTAAATTATGCATCTAAGAAGAACAGCATGTCCAAAATCCAAATAACTCATCTGATGAGACGAAAGAATGAACACCAATAGCCAAGCACATACCAGCCAGTGACCCAGGAAGCAAGTGAAGCCCATTTTTTGCCGGCGAGCTTGGCGCTCCAGTAGTAGAGCCCGCCGGAGGTCGGGTAGGCCGAGCAGATCTCGGCCATGGACAAGGCCACACAGCCGTTGAACGCCGCCACCACCAGCCACCCGAGCGTCATGGACGCCGGCCCGCCGTACCGCAGCCCCGTGTTGTACGTCACCGTCACCCCCATCAGCACGGACATGATGGAGAAGGAGAAGCCAAAGTTGGACAGAACACTGCAGGCCAAAAGATATCCAGTTAATTATCCATGCGTCGAACGCTCCAAAAAGAGAAGAAAAAGAACCAAGACTGAACCATGAACGACATGAACGTACGAGAGGCCGCGCTTGAGCTCCTGCTTGTAGCCCAGCTGGTGCAGCCGGATTTGGTCTGCATCCGGCGGCTCGGTGTCGACGGCCACCACGACGGAGCGAGACACGGCCATCGCGCGCGCGGCCGGTGCGTCTCTACCTTGGCTCCACCTCTGCAGATCCTCACTAGCTACTCGCCTCTTCCCTCCGGATTACAGGGTCAGTGGCGCTTAGTAGTGGTAAGCCTCCTATGAAAAGTAGTTCTTGATGCCAGGAGTCAAGACTGGGAGTGGAAACTATACAGGTTGTAGCAATCGTGCTTGTGCAATAGTCGTAGTTCTATTTCGTGTGATTCGGCGCCTTTCACTGAAGGGACGATATTTGTATGATTTCAGTAGCTAGCAGCCAGCCTAGCACTCATTGTTTAAGATAAGGAAGATGAAGCATGAAGCATGAATGAGCTGGTCGCGGACTATAGAATAATTCTTGGATGCGATAGTCGTATTGACTTACTGGAAATGATTCGCACGGTGGTTGAAGGAGAGAAACGTTTCAGTTGACCTGACCCTGCTCTTTGCAGCTTGTTGTACTACTTATCGCTGGTGGTTCCCTAGCTCACTGGAGTTTTTTTTGTCATTTGGGCTCATGAGGGTCTTCAGTCAGTGGATCAAACTGGAAAATATCTATTCTGTGAAGGTGAACCTTAATAATGTAACACCGCGGGGATTGGAGCAACCTATATGCGAAAGAATGGTAATATCTGCATCAATAATTTTATTATTTAAGACTGCTCGTTTTTTGACACAGAGAGGAAGTCGAGAGCTTTCATTCGACGTGATAGGAAGAGAAATGCGTTTGCTCTTGTACAGTGACAGATCGAGACGACCGCACGTCTGCCCCAAGCAACAGCTCAAAATTTTTCCTAAAGTGAGAATCGAACTCAAGACCTCTATATTTAGCTTGACTTCCTTCACTATGCTACATATACAGATGTGATCTTCAAGGGTTCCCCATATTTTTTAGGTGCACGAGCATACCTGGCACCCCTTAGATCTGCCACTGCTTGTACAAACAGTTCTCAGGCTTATCTTGCAGAACCCTCGTCCTCTCTCACATAGTCTTTTACAAAAAAAAACTCCTTAAAATTTTAGAAAAAAGCGATCCAGTCCTTCTTCATCGTCCTCTCTCCTCTCTTCCTCTCCTCTTCGGCCTAGGTTGAGCCAAGTGCCCTCCGCACCATTCACTGTCAGTGACCACCTCCCCTCCTAGTTGCCACCATGTTGGCCCTGCTCGAGCCGACGCGTCACACCGTCCACCCGCGCCGCGTAGTGGCCGAGTTGAGCCCGGCATCCATGGACGCACGCGTGGCTCGAGTGGGGCTGGCATGGTCGTAGTTAGGGAGGAGAGGTGGTTGCCGGCAACGAGCGACGCGGATGATAGCCCGCTCGACTAGGGAGGAGGGGAGAGGAAAAGAGGGAGAGAGGAAGAAGAAGGACCCGCTCGCTTTGTTTCAAAAATTTTGGGGACTTTTTTTTGCAAAATGCCATGTGGAGGGTAGGGGGTTGTGCATGCATCTCGAGGCACAAACAACGGTCGAGCTAGGTTCGAGAACTCCTTCTACAAGGGCAAACGACCTACTCTAATATGAAATACAAAGAGTTAGAGAGGCTATTACATAAGAAGCTAGGACTCACATTGAGCCATGGACTTCGACTCAATCTAATTATAAGCTACCTTCCCACGGTAGGAAAGTTCCTTCCCATGATTGCGACGATGCAGTGGTCAGTGTTGGTGCCAAGAGGGTGGCGCCGTCGGACCAGGCAACTAGAGGGAGGAAAGAGAGAAGGACAGGGGGGAGAGAGATGGAAGGACCTCTACGTGGCAACTTGAAATCTTCAGGGGTGTATTTTGCAAAATGTGAAGAGAAGGAAAGCACAAATCTCGAATCATATTTTTGGGTTTCTCTTTTACAAGGATATCCTTATATAAGCGGAAGAGCTTTTCTGAAAGACCATTCGCAATCAATATGTAACACGCCATAGAAAGGAAATTGATGGTGCAGTAGTCTATAGTCTTCAAACATAGGAGCATTTGGAAGGAACTAAATAGTCGAATTTTCCATAACCAGCACGCGCAAAAGATCTTTAATCTTATAGAGTATAATATAGGTTTCAACATGATAGCAATAGATTTTGTGAGTTTGCCAACTGCTTAATTAAATACCGGGGGAACGAGCAATTTCTTCTATATTGCTTGGCTTTCTTCTTATTGGATTGCACGCACCAACCAATTCGTCCTGACCCAAAAGCAACTACCCTAATCAAAAGCTTAACTGCCCTTCTTCTTATTGAATTACATGCACCGGCCAATTTACCTTTAGCTGCCCTTTTTCTTATTGAATTGCGTACATTGACCAGTTCACCTACTTAAATGATCTTCTTCTTATTGAATTTCATGTACCGGCTAGTTCACCCAACTTAACTAGCCTTCTTCCAGTTCAGCCAACTTAATCGTCATTGTTCACCCTGACCAAAAACTCAATTATCCACCTGTATGCATAGAACAATTCACCCGAAAGCTTAAGCCACGCAATATACTTCAACACTCTTTCTTACGTCTAGTCTAGGCTCCTGCAGGTCTTATATCAATTCAGCCTGACCCAAAACCTTAATTGCCCTTTACTTCTTATTGAATTGTATGCACTGATCAACTGTTTATCCAAAAGCTTAAGTACTTTATTATTTCCCCATTTTTGAAAATTTTGAATGGCAAACATAAGGCGTTCCCGAGGACGTTGCTGCAAGTGTCTAGGCTCCCTGACATCATGAGTAGCGAGGTCCTCTAGCTCGTCGGATCCATTGTCTCCTCCTTTGCCCCTAGGAGGAGGTCATCCTCTCTGACAATTTGTTTATCCTATCACTTTTAGTCCTGGCCTTTGGATTGTTATAAGTGTTTAACTTGTGGTTGTGTAATAGTTGTATGCATCCCTGCTTGGTTGGTACAAAGGCCAAAAGTTATACTTCCTGTTGACAGATCACACCGCAACAAACATTTACGAGCATATCCCTCCTACTGATTCTCACACTTAGCGAAGCAATGTGTCATCCAGTGGAGGGATGACCTCAAAGGAGACTCGACACCAAGCTTGTGCTATGAGATTTCTTGGATGTGTATTGCCTTTTTTGTCTTTTATTGGGGGTTCGAATCCCATACGCGTACATATGCCCCTCTTTTTATAGGGGGAACATTTTACATAAGATGGACTAAAACGCCCATACTGATCCACTAAAAATGGGATCACTTTGGTCTTTCCCCCTAAATGATGACACCACTCTTGTATAACTAAAGTAAGGGTAAAAATATAAAGAAAGACCTCCACAGAGACCTTAGGACAGAGATGCCCTCGCACCATCATACCAAAGTAGGGGCGTTGCTGTAATCTCCGTCATCTAGGTGGTTACAATCTGCCCCCTGTTAGAAGGATTCCATGATGCTTATCCTAACACCTCTCGGGCCCCACTTCTATACTGCTTGTCCCTCGGGTTGGCTTGCTCGCTAAGCAGATTCTTCCTCTGCACGGCCGCTTGGGGCCCTGCTTCACGGAAGGTGGACTAAGCACGGCCTCCGCTTTGCTTCGCCGGGCCACTCGGGATCCTGCTTTGCAGAAGATGGGCGAAGCACGGCCTTTGCTTCGCCTCATCCTTTGATCACGAGGAGTTTGCTTCACCTGCTATCATCAGGTTGCAGAGGGTGAGTGTATTCCCCCTACAACACTTCCATTATCTAAAAACTTTAGTACCTTCGTGTCACATCTAGTAAGGCTCTCTAGGCCTTAGAGTGAACTCTAGTCTAGGCTTCTCTTCAATACTTATAAACAAAGGTGGGAAGGAAATATACTCTTCAACGCCGGTAGAGAAAGATGGGCAGTATACCTTTTCTTGCCTCTTATTAAATTGCAAGCTTAATTAAGCTGCTAAAGAAATATGGCCAATATACTTTTCAACACCGGTAGAGAAAGGTGGGAAGAAAATATACTCTTCGGCAGTGATAGTGAAAGGCAGGCATAATATACTTCAACACTCCCTCTCACATCTAGCCACCTCTAGACCTTAGAAGTGGGCTTGAAATGGTTCACAATGATTATTTTTACTAATGCGTTAATTGGATGTCGAACTCTAGACCTCTTGGCTTAAATACTATATTGAATTGCATGAACTGACCGATTCATGAAAAAGTTTAAGCCGATGAACACTCTTGATCATTGTGACATCCCATTTTTATTTTCACCCAAAGAAAAATTTATTATCAATAATAACACATTTTGTTTATCTCTAATCCTTCTAGAACTCAATCTTTTCCCCTTATCTCATGCTAATCCGCCCAAACCGAGTTAACCTCGGCCATTAACGGATTAATCCCGTGTGGGCTTAATCTCCAACCCAAATCAAGCCCAAATCAAATCCAATCCATCCATATCAAATTAGATCAATACCTTCCATAACACTGCAGCCAAATCATATCCAAAATGGAGGCAATCTAAACCTGCCAAATTAACCCCTAATCACAGTATAAAACTCCCCCCAAAGCCGTCGCCTGTGGTCTCCAAAACCCAAACCCTAGCCGCCACGAAGAGATCATCTCAGAGCAAGAGGAGGAGGACGAGAAGAAATCGACGACGCCACCGTCGTCGTGCCGAGGTGAGACCACCACCGGCCGCTGTTCTCCACGGCTTTGGAGCCGCCGCCGCCGCCGCCACGCGCCAGACGGTTGCCGCCGAGGCCGCCGTCGTCACTTTCGCGCCGCCGCGATCGGTTGTCACACCGCCGCCGTCGGGCTATGCCGCCGGATCGCCGCCGCCGCTTGCGCTGGAGCCCGCCGTTGCGCCGCGACCGCTGCCAGCATGCCGCCGCGCGCCGGGAACGCCGCCTTTAGGGACCGCCGCCACCGCCCTCGCCGCCGAGGTCGCCGCCGCCGAATTCCACGCCGCCACGCTTGCCGCGCCGCCGGCCGTGCTGCCGCCGCCGACGGCGCCATCGCCGAGGAGCCGCCGCCTCGCTGAGAGCGCCTCCGCCGCCGCCGCTTGCCGTCGCCGCCACCCGCCGGTCGCCGAGCGACGCGCCGCCACGTCGCCCCCACTTCTCTCTCTCTCTCTCTCTTTTCTCTCTCTCCCTCCCCTTTTTCCTTCTCTCTTCTTCTTTTGCTCCTGCACCGCTGCACGTGAAGAACAGAGCAAGAGAGCCCCTTTAATACTTCGGCCGGTCAAAACACCGTCAACGCTCAGCACTGTTCACAATGAACAGTGTTCCTTCATCTTTTTGTATCTCCTAAACCGTAGCTCCGATTCGAACGAAACCAATTTTATTGGTCTTCGTTTAATCTAATCTACTTACTGTATTTATTTCATAATTTTCCAAATTTTATTTGCTGCTGTTGATTCGTCTGTGTCTCGATTTGCGTGTAGACGTCGCGGAGGGTTCCGGAGGAGAATTAGCTGCCGATTGTCCAGGAACAAGCTACTCGGATCAAGGTGCAAGCTAGTTTCATATCGAACCCACTGGTTTTCTTTCATATTTACTATTCATAGTTTTTCTTTCAAAACTTGCATGCTAATTTTAATGTTTCAAAACATGTTTACATTAGTTACGTCCGATGTCGTGTTAATCATCTGTTAGCACGGTTACCTTTCTATTGTCACCTAGTATGAATTAATACCATATTATTGCCACCCTTGAATTTACTCACGCTAGATGCTTACTTGCTGCGATGGAAATCTAGATGATCACTATAATGGGAAATCATTTAAAATCTTGGTAGAGAGAATCTACTCTTTATCGTGTGATTTTGGTTAAACTTAATTCAACTAAAATCAACGTGGCGTGAGTAGACTCAAGGTGATGGTATGAAGGGTGGTTGTATGTTTGTGGTATGCCACCTCGGTCGACCTAAGGACCGAACTTCGTGGATGGACTGACCGGGCAAAACAAGATGACCATGGGTGTTAATAATGGTAATACCTTAGTTGTTACCTTGGGAAATCTAGTTTTGGGTTGTCATGGCGGTGTGGGCGTGCTTGATCAGCACCGTATGTCCATCCGCACACGAGGGACTTCGGTTTCGTGATGAAGCGGCTGGGGTGAATCCTTAGTGAGGCATCCTCAATTCTAGACGTACCAGGGATAATGGCTTCGTCTCACTCTTGGGTGAGTCCCATGGGTAAAGTGTACACACTCTGCAGAGTTAAAACTATCATGATAGCCGTGCTCACGGTCAAGAGCGGGCTTAGGCAGCTCTACTTGTTAGTCTCACCTTTTAATAACTAAACTGATGTAGAAGGTAGGGGCAGGGATTGCCAGGCAGCGAATGCCGGGCAGCGATTGCCGAGCAGTGCATTACAGGGAATGTATTGACAGGGTTTCGAGTAAAGTTGACAGCGATTGTCATTTATATTGCTATGTTGAGAAAACATGAGTTAAAGAAATGAATTTAAAATTGATTTAAACTATTGCTTTACAACTGATAGGTTTGTTAAAAGTGCTTTTATGC
This sequence comes from Olyra latifolia, assembly GCA_036346145.1. Taxonomy (NCBI): domain Eukaryota; kingdom Viridiplantae; phylum Streptophyta; class Magnoliopsida; order Poales; family Poaceae; genus Olyra; species Olyra latifolia. Next base: position 2,341,764 of record CM070523.1, on the reverse strand, counting down.
AAAATAACCATCCCTAATCCTTTGATAGTCTTGCATTCATTACCTAAGGATATACATGCTTGCTGGGTATGGTTTATCCATACTCATTAGTTGTTCTTCAGATCTATCTTGCAGTGACGACTCACGAAAGCACGTGGATTACGAGGCGGGGGTATGACGATGGAGCTTCCGGCTACTAGCGCATTCTATCAGATGCTCGTGGCGTATGGATGGGTTACCAAGCCATCATGTTTAATTTCTATCTTCATTGTTACTATTTATATTAAGACAAATATTGTAATATTTGGCGTTTGTGGCCAAGGTACTTTATTTTGTTAATCGTTGAACAGCAAGGTGTGATTCCAGATTGCTCTAACTGTGCGTACTAGCTGTGATCCGTTGGGACTAGTACCGTAATGCACAGAGGGATCGGCTTTGCTGAGCCGGGTCCCGACAATCATGCTCTCTTCTTCTAGTTGAACAGGTAGTACCGTGTGAGTGTTTTTTTTTCACACGCATACTAGATTTTTTTTAAATAAAGGAATACTTTTGACCTACCCACTACATTTGGGAGCCTAAACCCTTCCAAAACGCAGATTTTCTCTTTCCCTCTATCTAGCTCTCTGCTGAACGGTTTAAATTTGGAAGCAGCACTCAACAATTGCCGGTACCAATCCATCTTCGTCTAGCACGAGGGATTGATGGATCAATGGAGTAGCAGGCATGCATGTCCTTGCCGTATAAATCAACGTACAAATATACGTTCTTAAATCATGCTTCATGCAATTGACACCAACATATTGATCAATACCGTCAAATAAAGCTTACAAGGTGTAAATTTCTAGACATCAACATTGGTGATGGGCCCTTGGAACCAAAACCGGGCATGGAACACCCAAGAGCCAACGCTGAGCAGCAGCACTCCCCCAACGGCAACCGGCGTGTAGTTGAAGTTGTCCTTCACCACTGGGTACGCCACCGGCAGCGAGAAGAGCACCGTGATGGTGGCCACCCAGAGAATGGCTACCCAGCCGATGACAATTCCATACCGTCCGAGGTGAAACGGCCCGGGAATGAACGATTTCCGAGCTGTTGTCACTCGGAAGAAGATGGGCAGCCCGTAGGCGATGTACAGCCCGAGTGTCGCGATGGACACCATTGCTTGGAATGCCACCTGGCTCCCTAGCGACTGGCAATGCAACAAGCTCGAAACAATATGTTTCACTACTTGCTTTTTAGAGAGAGATAGAGTACATACAGGAAGATCAACAAGAACAACACATGCACGTACGTACCGTGAGAGCCATGATGAAGGCCACGACAACGGAGAGCCAGACGACGTTCAAGGGCACCTCGTGCTTGTTCACTCGGTGCCATACATGCGAAAACGGCATCGCTCCGTCCCGGGAGAAGGCATACCCCATCCTGCAGTGCAGTAGCAGTGAAATTATGGTCTTTTTTTACAGAGATCAGATTGCCATATCAACCTAGAAGAAAAAAAATAATGTATAATGTGTGTGAGTTGATCGATTGTTTAGACCTTGAATTGGTCGTGACACACGCAGCGCCACAGAGGAAGATGGCAAATGCGATGACTCCCAAGCAGACGAGGCCTCCAACCCCGCTGCCGTATCTCTGGTGGAAGGCGTTGTACAGAGCTTGAGCAATGGCGTATCCTCCGGCATTGTTGCCGGGGCTCAGGAGGTACGGTATGTCCGTTATTACTGATGTAAGGGCCAATAGGTAAATCCACCCGAACATACTCGCAAGAGCAATGGAAGTGATGATGCCAATTGGGCCATTTCGATCTGCGTTCTTTGTTTCTTCGGTCTGCATATACAAGGACAATATCAGGTTAATCCGTAGTGTCCATGTATATACCAACAAAAAATGCTATCAAGATATGTTTGGGTTGTGTTGTGTACTTTGTATTTATCTTGTTGATATAAGTTACTGACACAAAAATTTGAGAACATAAACATCAGATAAATTTACCATATGAGCAGACGCGTCATAGCCGATTAGAGAGTATTGGCTCATTAACAACCCCACGGCTAGAATATAAACCTTGTCATGGATTCCCATACCATTTTCAGTGTTGAAATGGGTAAAGATAAATCCAATGCTTGCCCTTTCCTTTGCAACAGCCGGAATCAAGATAACCAGCACAAAGACACCTGAAATAGTTTAGCCAAACCAAGTTAAAAGAACAATCAAGTGATGAATGCCATATGATCGATCACAACTGAAACTTGCAAACGTTCAGAGATGATTAGATCACACCTGCAACATTCCAGAAAACCCCAAGCTGGCCAAACCAGGACAACCACTGGATAGGGAGGCTGTTGATTAGCCCATGCAGGATCAAGATAAAACCGTAGATGGCCAAGACTACGTACTTGGAGGCCATGTAGCCACCACCATTGGCTCCTCCGGTGCTAAGCAAGATGATCACTTGGAGCAGCTGAGCCAACGAGAAGTTTGCGCTCGTGGTACAAGCCCACTAGGACAGTTCAAACGAGAGATTAGTCGACTATCAGAAATGTGTCGAGTGGTTTACTACTCTTTGTTGTTGTTGTTGACTGACTTTACCACATTCATATATGATTTAGAGAAATAATTTTTTTAAAGACATATCTAAGCTATTGTGGGCTATTCATTTGCATGGTCCAAGGGCCTAATGGTCTCAATGAATATATCTGAATTGTGCATGTTGATCTATCGAACAAATGATCTCTTAAAGGGTACTATAGAAGGCTAGAAGTGCTATTGGAAAAGACCAATCAATTTTTGAGCTTTTGTGCTTTGTACACCCCGAACCAAACTCATCTCCTAGTGCACGAATCTAGTTGTAGATCTGACAGCTTAACAAAGAAACAGGTGCTTGTCATTTGGCAAAAATTTTAGTTCAATGCATTGTCCACCTAGGGGATTGTGACCGATATTTAAACACGTCATTTTGTTATGGAACTGGATGTAAATGTAACCGAGAACAGCGCCTGGCAACAGCCCACAAGACTGCTAGCAGCAAGACAGGACTGACGGACTACAATCCAAGTTGACTATTTGCTAGTAATACTATAGGTTAATGCTAAAGATACTGTCATATATGTACTGCAAGCTGCAGCCAAATAGCCTATGGTCGTCGAATACATGAAGTTCGAGCGTACCTGTCCCACGATGTTGAACCTGTAAAACGGAATAGAAGAAATGAACTTAGACCAGCAACACGATAGGAAATTCGTCCTTAATTTGCTTATGAAATTAAGGTAGCATGCAGAAAGTTTGCGCTTAATTATTACTCTTTTTTACAGAAGATAAAGGTCGGGTTTGGAGAGACTGCTGAGCAAACTACCGAAATGACAAATCACATACAATCCATTTCAATGATAAGAAAATTCCAAACAGAAACATGATGTCTGAATCATTCATCTTTTTTTTTTTTTGTTGAGATAGAATCATTCACCTGATATGGCACGAAAGTACGAAATTAGGCATAAACGCCAACATCAAGACAGATCATGGTCTCAAGCACGTACCAGCCAGTGACCCAAGATGCAAGGGAAGCCCACTTTCTGCCGGCGAGCTTGGCGCTCCAGTAGTAGAGCCCGCCGGAGGTCGGGTACGCCGAGCAAATCTCGGCCATGGACAAGGCGACGCAGCCGTTGAGCGTCGCCACCACCAGCCAACCGAGCGTCATGGATGCCGGCCCGCCATACCGCAGCCCGGTGTTGTACGTCGTCGTCACTCCCGTCAGCACGGAGATGATGGAGAAGGAGAACGCAAAGTTGGACAGGACACTGCAGGCGAAAGGATATCCACAAGCCAAACGCTCCAAATTAAGAGCAAAAAGAAGTAAGAAACTACATGCAAATTAAACCCGATCGAGGAATGAGGAAAACCAAAGCGCAGTGCTTAATTACGAGAGGCCGCGCTTGAGCTCCTGCTTGTAGCCCAGCTGGTGCAGCCGTGCCTGGTCTGGATCCACCGGGACGGTGTCGACGGCCACCACGACGGAGCGGGACACGGCCATCGCGCGATGCGTCTCTGCGTCACTTCCTCCTCTACTAACTTGGCTGCCCTCTGCAGATCACTAACTACTCACGAGTCTCTTCCTCCTCTCCGGTTCAGTATGACGCCCCAGGAGTCAAGGGAGGGGGTTGGAATTATACACGGTTGCAACAATCGGGCATGAGCAGTAATCAGGAAGTCTGGATTCCCTTTCGTGTGATTTCGGCGTTTTTGACTGGAAGGGGAAATATTGGACGAGCATTTGACATGTGGTGCAACCTGTCGCTAGCGAGCGTTTTCTGTGTAACAGCGAAGATGTAAAGCCAATCAACAGTGAAGCAGTGTGAACAGATCTCCTTGTGAACGTGCATTTCATCGCAGCTAGAATTATTCTTTTATGCGGCAGAATTTTACAAATGATTCGCACGGTGGCTCAAGGAGAGATACGCTTTCAGCTGATCTGATCTTCTTCTTCTTAGGATAAGCTGACCTTATCTTGCTCCTTGCTGCGTGTTACACTACATGAGCATCATCACTGTCGGCTCCCCCGTTTGCAGTGGTTGTAACTTGTTGTGGGGTACTGGGGTAGTACACCCACCCCCTACAACCTGATGGTTCCGAACGAGGCCAAAGGAAGTCTCGAACTAATTTTTCATATGATGCAGAGCTGAGCTTCGCCAGACCTTCACATCTGCTCTAGTGGAGTCTCCGAAGCAAAGCATCCTGAACCAACTGTCCAAAGCGAAGCAGAGCTCGAGATCTTCGCTGTAAGGCCCGGGAGAAGCCAAACCTAATCCCCATTTAGATTTTGCCAACGGTGGTCTGACAAAGGAAGGGTCTACTTAGTGGACAAGGTAAGTTAGAGGACAAACGGTACAAGACGGGCCCACACCTGTCAGGATAAACATTATTAGACCCTTCAAGGAGGGGACAAGTTGTAACCACCTACCATCACTACCCTCATTTTAGTATGATAGTGGGAAAGCATTTCAGTCCGATAGCCTCTAAGGCAGGAGTCAAAGGACGCTCCCATCTTTGCTTTAGTTGTTTGGTGGGGATAGTTTAGTCATTTGACATGGAGGACCATTATAGCCCTGCTTTTGTAGATCTATATGGGCATTTTAGTCCCTCCAATGTAAAGTTTTTCCCTATAAATTTGGGAGCACATACACGATGTAAGGGATCCGAGACCTCTAAAGAAAAGGCAATATACACTCCCAGAGTTTTTAAGCCCCCCAAGGCTAAGTGTTGAATTTTCTCTTCAGGTAACTCCTTTACTCAGGCTTCACGTTGCTTCGTTAAATGTGTGGACTAGAGGAGGGGTGCCCCTGAAATTATCTGTTCAAAGTGTTTTGCCAACATAGCTAGAAAATATCTGCTCTATGAAGATGACCCATGATAGGGTTCAGGTTGCCTTGGCTTTACAAGGCTTGCAGCACAGCTGGAGCGGACGTGGAGGTAACTTGCCTCGAAGGCCCTATGGATGTTTTGCTGTATTAGCAACTTCTCTCTTTATTGTTTTAACATACTAGTTGAGTGTCTGTGTTGAGTTACGAAAAAAATATATCAAGCAAACTCGAGGGGCAAAAAAAAAAAGAGGTCTATGTGTGAAAGTGGAAAACTCAAGAGGGTAAAATGCCAAAAACAAAATGTCTGCGTAGGAAATAGAGAAACATAAAATAAAAAGTGAGTCCATCACTCACCACAAGAGGTTTTTTAAGTAGTAAAGCCTTGGTCTTATCTTGTCCCCAATACCGACCAACCTCCCCCACTACATTTCAAGGCCCCAACAGTTGAGGAGCCTGAGCCAATGAGCTCTAGTGTGAGTCAACTTAGTTGACGTAATCACCATAGTAGATGGAAATCAGCGGTAGACGAGTATACACTTAAAATAGTGCTATTACATGTTACGCTTCCACAAAGTAACTACACAGTTGTCTCAACCTCTTAGCATCAATGCCAATTTCAACACAGGAATTGCTATAGTCTATAGGACAGTGGGAGGTGGCGAGTGATGGGCTGGTAGGCTAGTGAGACTAGGTAGAGTGAAAGTGGGCTGGGCTTAAGCTCTTGGGTCCCTATTTCTATCCTAGAATAGGGGAAGAGGGAAGGCTTCTTTATCTCCACTCCGGCCCACTTTCACGCTAGGTGGAATGAACTTCCTTTTTTTTCATCGTAGTGCAAAGACAATTTCCTCTATCTAGCTTCATTCTCTATTTGAGAAATTCTATGCCGAGGATCGGTAACGGTCCCATCACCATCCCTAGTTTCTTTGCCACATGGCCCACATGTGCTTCTGGCTTCGCAGCATGACGGTACGTGAACTGCATGCAACGCTTTTCAACTATAAAGTAGGAGGTAGATAAAATCCCAGGCCACGTAGGGAGACTCGATCAATGGCCTGCACAGTGCGCCATACGCACACCACGTTTGGGCCCTAGCCCTTCCAAAGCGCGCACGCACCAACACTCGTGCTCTCTACTGAACGGTGCACATTTGGAGGCAGCGATCAACGCTAGCAGACATGAATCCATCCCCATCTCCGTCTTGTACGAGAGGTCAACCAATAGACAACTAGTCATGAATGTCCTTGCCGTATAAATTAGGAAAAATATATATTACCCCCTAACTATTGCAAAGATATAAAATCCATCCCTTAACTCTAAATCCAGATAAAATCCATCTCTCAATTGTGCAAACCAGAAAAAAAATCCCCTCTAACACAAGTCAAAGTGGTTTGCAGCCACCCTGAGCAACTAATATAGGCCTCACCGTTGTCGCAGCTCGCCGGAGTGCCACCTCCACCATGCATCCCACTCGCCACCATAGGGTTCTTGGAGGTGGCGCCGCTGGAGGTCCCGTCATCGGGCTCCAGGAAGCGGTGGGCCCCTACTTGACACGGTGCGAGGTACTAGAGGCAGTACACGGGGCAACGCGGGGAGTTGCGTAGGGGACTGGAGGTGACGCGGCGGGTGGGTGGCAGGAGGCTGCTCACTGGTGCGTGTTGCAAGGTGGCTAGGAATCCTCAGAAGAGATAGATGTATTCCAATCTCTATTGCTCTTATGTAAAGCCTTTTTTTAAGAGAAAGGAAAAGTGACTACGAATTCCCTAGCGCCTGGGAACTGGTCTCATGAGAGGAAGAAGATTAGTACAGTAGGGTTGCAACCACACATGTGCAGGAAGCAAGGAGTGCAAGAAGTGGCTGGCATGAGGGCCCAAAAGGAAAAGAGAAAATAAAGAAAAAGGGAAATAGAAAGGGAAATAGGAAAAGGAAATTTTAAAATTAATATTCTGCTCTTTTTTAATTGCAAAACTGCTTTGGAATGGTCCCAGACCACTTTAATATGGGTCAAGGGGGTATTCTATCCGGTATTGCTAGTTGAAGGATGAATAAAATTTGGTTTTAGAGTTGAGGGGTGGATTTTACACCTTTGCAATAGTTAAGGGGGTAATATCTACTTTTTCTATAAATTAACATATGAATATACGTTCTTAAATCTTAATTCAACTTCATGCAAACACCAAACATATGGATCAATGCTGTCAAACAAAGCTTACAAGGTGTAAATTTCTAGGCGTCAACATTGGTGATGGGCCCTTGGAACCAGAACCGGGCATGGAACACCCAAGAGCCGACGCTGAGCAGCAGCACTCCCCCGACGGCAACCGGCGTGTAGTTGAAGTTCTCCTCCGCCACCGGGTATGCCACCGGCAGCGAGAAGAGCACGGTGACCAGGGCCACCCAGAAGACGGCCGCCCAACCGATAGCAATCCCATACCGTCCGAGGTGAAATGGCCCGGGAACGAACGACTTTCGCGCCGTCGTCACCCGAAAGAAGATGGGCAGCGCGTAGGCGATGTACAGCCCGATCGTCGCGATGGACACCATTGCTTGGAACGCCACCTGGCTCCCTAGCGACTGGCAATGCAACAAGCTCAAAACCATATGTTTCATTACTTGCTCTTTAGAGAGAGAGAGAGTACATAGATGAAAATCAACAAGAACAATGCATGCACATACGTACCGTGAGAGCCATGACGAAGGCCACGATGACAGAGAGCCAGACGACGTTCAAGGGCACCTCGTGCTTGTTCACCCTGTACCATATATGCGAAAACGGCATGGCCCCATCCCTAGAGAAGGCATACCCCATCCTGCAGTGCAGTAGCTTGGAGATCATATTACCCTTATCAACATATGGAAAATAAACAACTAATGTATGTGGCAATGTGAGTTGATAAGTTTACTAGACCTTGAATTGCTGGTAACACATGCGGAGCCGCAGAGGAAGATGGCAAACGCGATGACTCCTAAGCAGACGAGCCCTCCAACACCGCTGCCGTATCTCTGATGGAAGGCGGTGTACAAAGCTTGGGCAATGGCGTATCCACCGGCATCGTTACTGGGCTCAGGAGATATGGTATGTCTATCATTATTGATGTCAAGGCCACTAGGTAAATCCACCCACACATGGTCGAGAGAGCAACAGAGGTGATGATCCCGATTGGGCCACTTCGATCTGCATTCTTCGTCTCTTCGGTCTGCATGCATATGCAAGGACAACGTCCGATTAATTCCCAGTGTAGATCGTTACGCGAAAAAATGCTGTCAACATACGGCATGGACACAAAAAAAAGAAAAAGTGGGAATATGAGCACCAGATAAATTTACCATATGAGCAGAAGTATCATAGCCAAGTAGAGAGTATTGGCTCATTAGCAAACCCACGGATAAAATGTAGGCCTTATCATGGATCCCCATACCATTGTCTTTATTGAAGTGGGTAAAGATAAAACCAACACTCGCTCTTTTCTTGGCAACCGTCGGAATCAAGATTGACAGCACAATGACACCTGGCATTGTTCATTCAGTTAGGCCAATGGTTGAAGAATTGTCAACTGTCGAGTGATGAACTTACTAGGGGTATATGTCGGTCACAATTGTAAATTTTCATAAATGACTATAGACTACGTACCATACCTGCAGCATTCCAAAAAGCTCCAAGTTGGCCAAACCAAGACAACCACCGGACAGGGAGACTGTTGATTAGCCCATGCATGATCAAAATTGAACCGTAGATAGCCAAGACGGCGTACTTGGAGGCCATGTAGCCACCGCCATTAGCTCCTCCAGTACCAAGCAAGATGATTACTTGGATAAGTTGTGCCAACGAGAAGTCTACACTTGTGGTACCCGCCCACTGGGACGTTAAAACAAGAAACCAGACTGTCAGAAAGGCATTAAGTGGTTTTTTTTTCTTACTATAGCATGGTCATCTATGATTTAGAAAAAAACAAATCCATTCAGTTTTTGAGATTATGTGCTCTGTACAGCCATCTCCTCGTGCATGAATGTAGGTGCAGATGTGATGAGATGTAAATGGAATTGGCAACAGCACCTAGCTCCTGGCCACAGCTGACAAGGCTGCTAACACCTAGCAGCCAGACAGACTGGAGGTGGCGTAGTACACTGCAAGTTGACTATTTGCTAACTAGCAAGAGCATTTTCAACATCTTCTCTATAATCTTATCCTATGTAGCATTATTCATCACATTCTTCTCTAAAAGATTCACTCCACTCTCTAAAATTTCTTCACATTTTATATTGCATTCTCCAAAAGATTGCTCCTCCAGCAGATTCTCTATTACTAAAAAGTCAAGTAAACAGTGTTTTGCAGGACCTCCTAGAGATGCTCTAATAGTATAAATTGATACTAAAAACTACTGGTATATATGTACTTCAAGCTACAGCCAAGTAGCCTATACTGGTGGAGCCTTATGAACTTGGAGCGTACCTGTCCCACGATGTTGAACCTGTAAAAGGAAAGATAGAAGATGAGCTTAGACCTGTGAGACTGTTATTTTTTTGCTTATGAGCAGCATGTCCAAATAACTCATATGGTGATCAAAGATCGACATTGTTATGGTATCTGACTTTTTAATTACAAATCTTTAATAAACCAACTTTGCAGCGGTGTCATCGGGACGCTGTGGACAGTTTACAGTGGTAACCTTTTTAGACCTTGTACCTAGCAAAGTGGTCATAAAGCCTCACTAGATATAACCTAAGGGAACACGAACAAAAATTTACAAACCTATACAAATAGGATTTTTTTTTTATATTTCTGAGAGAGAGTTCTCTCTTTACGATGGCCAGACACACCTCTATTTGTTGAGGTGTGGATTGATATTTTAGGATCGAACTTCTTGGCTCAACTGTCGTCAAGGCGTTTTAGGCAGTCCAGTCCACTTTGAAGATACCCCTTTGGGACTCCACACCTAACAAAACGGTCACGAAGCCTCACACACAAACAAAAAAAAAACTTTCTAGCTTATACCGGTAGGGTTTTTTTTTTTTTTTTTTTCATAGAGTGCTCTCTTTTGACAATGGCCACACGCATGGGATATATTTTGGGTCCTTGACTTCTTGGCCCACTCCGCTAATCTTAAAACAGGGACCAAAAAGACCTCTGCTTGTCTAGCCAAGGTAAATTATCCTTGTTGCCCCCGCAGCTAGGCTAAAAGCCAGGGCCCAAGAAATTTTTTTTTTTTGAGGAAGGGGCAGGAGAACTGCCATCCATTGATTGAAAGGAAGGTTACAGAACAAAAAAAGAATTACAGGTGGGGGAAGTTAGGCCCCTCCCCCCGGGGGACAAGGTAAGAAATGCTTGAAAATTACACGATTACAAAATGAGCTCCTGCCACCACCCAAAGCCGCAGATCGTCTGTTAGGGAAGTTACGAAGTTGGAGCTGTCGAGCGCAGTTGACCGGAAGACGCGGTTGTTACGCTCAAGCCAAAGGCGCCAGATGGTTGCGGTGACGACTGACAATGCTTTGCGGGAGTTAGCCTGCAGAATGTCTGCGTGCCACCATCTGGAGAAGCAGCATCGGCGAGTCCAACTTGTCGGGTCGAGGGAGGGGTTGCCGGTGGAGAGAGCCACTCTAGTCCAGACGAATGAGCTGAAGTCGCAATTTAGGAATAGGTGCTCCGGAGTCTCAAGGTTTTGACGACAGAGGGGACAGAAATAGTCGTTTGGCAGGTGTCTTCTCAAGAGGGCGTCAGCTGTCAGCACACGCCTGTGGAGCAGAAGCCAAAGGAAGAACTTGCATTTTAAGGGGCCCATTGCCTCCAGACGCGCGTAGGCGAGGGGGGACGGCTTCGACCAAGAAACTGTAAGTTGTAGGCGGATCTGACCGTGAAAAGTCCATTTGGCGAAAAACGCCAAACGAACTGGTTGCTGGTGCCCTCAACCAGTGTGACTGAGAGGATCTGGCGGAGCAACGTGATGAACTGGGGGATCAACCCTGGAAGCAGACTATGCCGAAGATCTGAAATCCAAGTGTTATTCGCTAGGGCCTCCGAGACCGATCTGTTCTTTCTGTGGGAGGCCGCAAAGAGTTGCGGGGCCAACTGCTTCGGGGCAGCACCATGTAGCCAGTGGTCGTCCCAAAACAAGAAGTTGGTCCCGTCGCCAAGGGTCAAGGTAGTGCCCACTCGAAAGAGGACCGTATCGGGTTCAGGTTGGTGGCCAAGCGAATTGGCCCAGGCTTTCGGCGGGAGAGACCTATTAAGCCATAGCCAACGGAGCCGGAGAGCTCGGGCAAAACGTGGCAGGTCAAGAACACCAAGACCACCCATCGAGATCGGGGAGCAGACCGTGTCCCAAGGCACGCGACAGTGTCCCCCTGAGGCGGAGCCTGTACCAGTCCAGAGCCAGGCCCTTCGGATCTTATCAATTTTCTTGAAGACGGAGCCGGGGGGTTTTAGAACCGAGAGGATAAAGGTTGGCAAGGCTGAAAGAACGGACTTAAGGAGGGTGATCCTGCCACCTTTGGACATAAGGGGTCCTCGCCAGCCCGCTAGGCGGTTGGAAATCTTGTCGATGAGAGGCTGAAAATGTACATGGCGTAGCCTTTTGATGGAGAGCGGAAGTCCAAGGTATTTGAGGGGAAAGGAGGCAATGGGGGCTGGAAAATCTTGACGGATGTCCTCGAGGTCAAGATTATCGCATTTGATGGGAATGATCTGACTTTTGGATAGGTTTACCCTAAGTCCGGAGATTTCACCAAATTCCCAAAGTAGGAGCGCTAACGCGGAGATGTCACTCTTTTTAGGGTTAGAGAAAATGGCTGCGTCACCAGCGAAGAGGGAGATGCGGAGGTTTGGCGGGATGCCACGGACAGGGGAGAGCACCCCTGCTTCAGTTGCACGCTGCAGGAGGGCAGTCAGCAGTTCGATGGCGAGATTGAAGAGGAGGGGCGATAGGGAATCCCCTTGACGCAGTCCTCTTCGGTGGTGGATAGTGTTGCCAAGGTGGCCATTAAGGAGGACTTTGGAAGTGGAGGAGGCGAGCGAGAGGGCAATCCAGTCTCGCCATCTAGCACCGAAGCCCCGGGCGCGGAGGTTGTCCAGGAGGTAAGTCCAGGAGACTGAGTCGAAGGCTTTCTCAAGGTCGAGTTTGAGGAAGAGGGACGAAGTGTTGGATCTATAGGGCCTTGATCTTCCCTTGGACGAAGAGGAAGTTGTCCTGAATGTGCCTCCTTTTGATGAAGGCACTTTGGCATGGTGAAATGAGCTCATCCATAAAGGTGGCTAGGCGAGTAGAAAGGATCTTCGTGAAGAGCTTGCCCAGACTATGTATAAGACTGATGGGGCGGTAGTCAGAGGCGTAGGTAGGGTTATCTTTTTTGGGGAGCAGGACGATGTTTGCGCAATTTAGATCCTCGAAGCCGGGGCCGTTGAGATTGAAAAGGCACCGCAGGGCAGCAAGGAGGTCAACTGAGATGATGTCCCAGCATGTCTTATAGAAATCCCAGGTGAAGCCGTCCGGGCCAGGGGCCTTCTCATTGGGTAGGCTGAAGACGATCTGTTTCAGTTCCTCGAGCGATAAGGGATCCTCGAGAGAGGAGAGGTCCAGAGTGGGGAGTCCGAGAAAGTCCCAATTGAAGGATCGCCTGCTGCGGGTGTCGGGGGCATCATCGCCGAGGATGGCATGGAAGTGATGGTGGATGACCTCAGCTATGTCCTGGAGACCGGTGTGGGTACCAGTGGGGCTCTGGAGTGATTGAATGGAGTTTTTACGGCAACGACCGTTAGCTCGAAGATGGAAATACTTGGTATTGGCATCACCAAGTTTGAGCCAATTTAGTCGAGAGCGTTGCTTCCACTTCATTTTCTCGATCACGCTGAGGCCGAGGATTCGCAGCTTAATGTGGCGACGTAGGTCTTGCTCCGCCAGGGATAAAGAGCGCGACTCCATGGCCACGTCCAGGAGGCGGATGAATTCTGAGGCAATGGCAAGCTGGAGTTTAGTGTTGCCCACCTGGGAGCGACTCCAGGTTTTAAGGGCTGAAGCTGTGCGGCGCAATTTGAGCCTGAAACGGTGGAGAGGGTGAATAGGAAGCTGCGAGGGGTCGGCCCACGCTTGTAGGACCACCTCCGCGAAACCCGGTAGCTTTGTCCAGAAGCTTTCGAAGCGGAAGCGTCTAGGGGGACGCGGGGGGTTCTCGACGGCGAGGAGGAGGGGGCAGTGATCGGAGACCTCTGAAGAGAGGGGTGACAGGGAGCATGACGGGAAGAGTCCCTCCCAAGCGACGTTGGCAAAAGCACGGTCGAGCTTGACCAAGGTTGGGGTGGAGTGCTCATTACTCCAGGTGAAGCGTCGCCCTGAGAGGTGAATCTCTTTGAGAAAGCAGCTGTCGAGGGTGTCACGGGAACGAGCCATGAGACGGCGATTGAGATTGAGGTTGTTTTTGTCGGAGGCTTTGTATATTAGGTTGAAGTCACCAATGACCAGCCAAGGGGAGGCGTAGTGGTTGGCGATTTGAGTTAGTTCTAGAAGGAAGGCTTCTTTTCCGGAGTCAACGCTCGGACCGTACACAGTGGAGATCACCCAGCTATCATGGCCACCCCAAGCAGTTACTTGGGCGGAGATGGAGTGGGAGAGGATGAGGGGATTCGAAATTTGCACGAGAGCCTCATCCCAAAGAGAAGAGCCACCCCGGTGCCGGCCGGAATGAGGGAGCCCCGAAGTCTGTGAGCGCAGACATCAAGGAGCATGGGCGGCGAGGGGGAGGAGAGTTTTGATTCTTGGATCGCGAAGATGGTGGGGTTGTGGGAACGGACCAGGTTGGCAACGAGCCCAAGAAATTTTTTACCTATATGATGGTTACATATGGTCGTATTGATAAAGCATATCTTTGATCTATTTTCTGACATCTGGTGGGGCCATCGGTACAAGTTTGTTACAAAAGGAAACTTGGTTGGCAAGTTGGGATGATTGCCCTTCTCCACATCTGCCAAAGCTCGACGAAGTCCACTTGAGTCTCGAAGAAACTTGGCAAGGGCCACCTGAGGCTTGGACAAGCTTGGCGAAGGTTTGTTTCAACATGTCGGGGATTGGGTGTATCATCCCTACTGCAGGTGCATGTATCTAATTATGGAGCAATTTTATAGTACCGTTGGATTGGTAAAATCATGATTTCAATTATTTGCGGCTAGATGAAAGCCTAGCCACCATTGACGACTAGGCAACTAGAAGAGAGTCACTGACATGTGGGACCTCTGGACGTTGGAGCTTCGTTAGATGCCATGTAGCAGTAACAAAACCATCTCAGTGGGTTATTTGCACCGATTTCAAATGTTTGTGATGGAATACCTAGTTTTTCAGTTTAGGGGTATAGTAGAGAAAGCGTAATAATTCAGTGTGTAAACTACACTTTTTCCTAAATTTTTCAAAAAAAGATTATAGGTCTTATTTGGAGAGACTACTGTGAAGATTCTTTATAGGACTGCTAGAGTTACAGATGGTTGGTTTCCTAATTAAAATTTCAAATATGAGTTCAAATTTCTAAAATTAAAAATATGAGGTCAAATATCGATATTGAAATTTCAAAGTTCAAATATCAGTTCAAACTTGTTTATTTTGAACTTCATAAATTTGAACTCGTATTTGAAATTTGATTTCAAGCCATGGAACTAGGGGCACTTTGGTCAAAGAAAATAGAAAAGAAAATGGAAATAAGGGGAAATGGGGGGATTGTAATGAAATAAAAGAATTCTCAACCACGGTGTTATTCAGTAATTGAGGTCAAACTTAATGTTTAATGGAAATATGCACACCAATTGAGGGTTATAAAATTAAATTTCCTATACCAGGAGACTTGACCTGGTTTTCACCTGTCCAATAAAAAAATAAAAAAAAACTGACCCTAGGTTGGGTGGAGATCCGATGGATCTGATCAAAATCTAGATCTGTAAGCATGTCGGAAATCCAAATAACTCATCTGTGAGATGAAAGAAGGAACACCAATAGCCAAGCACATACCAGCCAGTGACCCAGGAAGCAATTGAAGCCCATTTTTCGCCGGCCAGCTTGGCGCTCCAGTAGTAGAGCCCGCCGGATGTCGGGTACGCCGAGCAGATCTCCGCCATGGACAAAGCCACGCAGCCGTTGAACGCCGCCACCACCAGCCACCCCACAGTCATTGACGATGGCCCGCCATACCGCAGCCCGGTGTTGTACGTCGCCGTCACTCCCGTCAGCACGGACATGATGGAGAAGGATAATGCAAAGTTGGACAGAACACTGCAGGCGAAAGGATATCCACACGGCAAACGCTCCAAATTAAGAGCAAAAAGAAGTAAGAAACTGCATGTAAATTAAACCCGATCAAGGAATGATGAAAACCAAAGCGCAGTGCTTAATTACGAGAGGCCGCGCTTGAGCTCCTGCTTGTAGCCCAGCTGGTGCAGCCGTGCCTGGTCTGCATCCGCCGGGGCCCGGTCGGTGTCGACGGCCACGACGACGGAGCGGGATACGGCCATGGCGCTGTGCGTCTCTACGCTACTTCCAGCTCCTCTGCTTTGTCTGCACTCTTCAGGTTACTAGCTACTCACTTCCTCCTCTCCGGTTCACAGGGTCAGTGGCACTTAGTACTGGTAAGCTTGATCATATGATATTCCTTGATGCCCGAGGAGTCAAAGAGTGGGAGTTGAAATTATACACGGTTGCAACAATCGGGCATGTGCAGTGCTCGTGATCCCCTTTCGTGTCATCGTGTGATTCAGCGTTTTGACTGGAGCAAATATTGCATGATTGCAATTGACATGTAGGGCAGCCATGTTGCGTACGATGGTGCAACATATCGATAGCAAGCGTTTGTTTTCGCTTGAAACAAACAAGATGTAACGTCAATCAATAATGAACTACTGCTGAGAGCATCCGTAGCAGAAACCCTATAGTAGTATAGATAGAGTTTCTGGTAGAGAAAAAAAATATTTTAAGGTGTAGTGTAAAATGTGAAGGAATTTTAGAGTAATGGAAAGAGAAAATAGAGTAAAAGAGAGAGAAAATATGGATAGAGCTTCTGGCGTGGATGTTCTAAGCGAGGCTAGAATTATTCATGGATGCGACAGAGTCGTGTTGACAATAATGACTCGCACGGTAGCTGAAGGAGAGAGACGTTTTCAGCTGACCTGTTGTAATACTTGTCACTGGTGGTTCCCCGGTTCCCTGGGGATTTCGTCCTTTAGGCTCTCTGCTCTGGGAAGGTGAACACTGTCTTTTTTTTTCACTGGAGAACACTGACCGATAAAGTGGTAGTACACTGTGTTTTCTCCAACTACGGCTGTTCGCCGATCAGGGGGAAAAAATCACGAAGAAGAGCTTTTTCTTTGAGAAGTGGCTTCAAGAAGCCAAAAAGTTTGACTCAGTGGGACTAGAATTTTGTAAAGTCGCTTTGAAATATGCAAAAAACAACTTTCTTCAAGACAACGTTCGGCTCAAAAAAATTGCCAAAATCCATATTACCTAAAAGTAAAAAACACACACACACATACGCACACCTGGTTTTCAGCCTAGCTGCAACTGCCGTGGACTGGAGGGAACCTGAAGGCCACATGGAAGTTTTGTTCTGATCGTCACTTGTCACTGGCTATGTTACCATACCTGGCCGTATCTTGTCCCCAGTACTGACCACCCTCTCACCGCATTTCAAGGCCCCAGCAGTACAGGGGAGTAGGCCTGTTAGTTGGAATTGCCAGAAAGTGAGCTCATTCCCAAGCCCCACTTACCAGAAGGAATAACACTTACATAATCACAATAGGTCAGTGGCAGGGGGAAATCAAAAGTGGATGAATACACCCAATGCAGGATCAGACATAAGAAGTCGTTCATGCGCAGAACAATCTTTTACTGTCATGTAAAAAAATCCTATTACATATTGTGCTTCCACAAAAGTAACTACACAGCTGCCTCAACCTCTTAGGATCAATGTGATTCTCGGCACAGGAATTGCATGAAATACATTTCAATGGCAGAACTACAATAGGTAGATTCCACACTCCCCTCTTACGATTAACATAGCACTCGCCGTGCAACTTCACATTCTGGAAGAATATTTCTTTTCACCATTTCCACAATTTCCCTAGAGGTAAACTAAAACAGCATTTAACAGTAACAAGGCACATGCAGGCGCTCAGTAAGGTCGGTATCGCCAATCAGTTCTTGATCTGCCACTTCCACTGGGACCATAACCATACTGGAAGATGACAAGCATTTGTAAGAGGATGATGGCCACAAAGAACAAATCTACTTGGACCTCTGTTTTTGAGGAACCTTCTCAAGAAATTTAATTTATGTAGACCAACTATGCATCACGTGCGCACAAACAGATAAGTGTACTTACATCATAATCTAGGCCACCACAGAACCTGCCATAAGATCGCATCGAACCATAACCTCCATAAAGATCCATGGGTTCCATGTAACCACCACCTGAATCACCCTCAAGTGGCGCAGCTGTGTCTATTGCAACCTGAAATATTGAAACAATAATATTAGCAACTGTCCAAAAGAAAAGGATGAGGTCAATACTATCATTTTGGAAATACATGCAAGGGGAGGAAAGACAAGAAAACACCCATAGCCTTACCTCGTGTCCCAGAATTTCATGGCTTCTGCGAGCTACACGATCTGCCACACCCTCATCAGCGAAGGTGACAAAACCAAATCCTCTGTGACCACTTCTTTTAGGGTCCTATAAGAGAATTGGTAAAACTTGAGACAAGGTAAAATGTAATTCCATAACACACGATGACAGCCATGACCTTACCTTCGGTATATATGCATCTACAATGCGGCCAAATCTGCCAAAGTAATTCCGTAAGTCATCCGTGTTTGCTTCTTGTGGAAGCCTTCCAACAAATATCTTTTTGCCCATTCCTTGGGAGGATCCATAGTATCCTCCTAGTCAATGCAATTCAAAATAAAAACACTTAATCAACCAAACAAAGTTGCTTTTATGTCAAAACTAAGAAACATTTTTATGACAGAAGACTTACTTCCATAAGCTGACCCTGGATGGTCATATAATGTTGGTGCACCCAAAGCTGCATACCTGGTAGCAGCTGAAATGTATGCATTATATGCACCATAGCCACCCTGAGATGTCCTGCTTGGAGGGTATCTGACATCGTCATCCTGATGCAGACAAATTTTCAGGTGGTAACAGATACTTAACTGAACACAAGATATGCCACAAGAGATAGCCTACTAGAAGATAATAATAAAAAACAACCACCTATGAGCTCTGTTCAGGAATAGAGTAAGGTACCTTTGGTGTTGCACGGTCAACAACTACAGTTGTACCATCAAGCTCATGTGCCTCTTGCATGATGCTGTCTACAGATTCTGTTAAATCACAGTTTACCATGAAAATAAGGTAACTATACGAATTCAGATTGAGCTGACGAAGATATAGTTTAGGAATAACGAAGACAGAACACAGATCATGCAGATGATGAAAGAGCACACACATAAGAACAAAACAATTAGCTTATGAGAATGAAGATTTGACTAGCAAGCAACTAAGACTTGACTAGCAAGCAACTACCATGCTAAAGGGTGTGCAAAAGATAACTATGATCATATAACACGGTGCAAGAACTAACATTTGATATCTATCCACACAGAAACAAATGTGGCAAATTGGAAATGGAAGCATTGTTAACCACTTGCCAGCATTACTAAGTAGTAAGTAGTCAACTGGGTTGGCACCTAATTGTTACACAAATGGCTCTCCTTTAACAGCTTAATGGATTTACTACTAATAACATACGCATGTCTCTTGGATAATTGGATGCTAAACATAAATATATGACCCGAAAATATTTGATGGGTTATCTCGTAGCATTATTTAAGGAGTGTATGAATAATTTTAACAAAGAATAATTTGCTTGAAATTTGGTAATAAATAAAATAAATTTGCTGCCTTTCTGAATTCAAGAATATAAATAGGTGAACCAATCACATCAAGAAAGGCATGTGTTTATGATGTGTCCTTGATTGCATATATTGTTTCACATTTCCGATATGCATTCATGACTGCAGAAGGTGGTATCATGGAAGTCATCACTCATAAGAATGATAGTGCACAGACATATGTGTATCTACCACAACTAAAATGGTGAGCAAATATGTTCATAAAGATCAGACTTAAGTGAAGCATATTGCATACACATAAAAAAGATTTAATATTTGCAGTACTGTAATGGAATACTTTATTGTATCATGCCAAATAGAAGAAGGCGGATACATCATAACTCCTTTTATCATGCCATTTATGTTAAAACCTATGTCCCCAAAAAGACCAAATAAACTTCATGCTTAAATGAATGCGGGAAGATGTCTGTAAACGTACCTGCACTCTGAAAAGTGATAAACCCAATTCCACGATGACCTTTTGAACCATGTTCCTACGCATGACATAGGAGGGTGGAATGCTCATTTTAGTAAAATATTATCATCTCAAGCTGTAGTTTATTTCCACTCTTGCAATAGCACATCACCATTGAATGTGGTAAATTATAATGCTTTAGTAGTATCAGAGCACATACTCTTTGCACTGTCTAGACTAATGTAGGATGATTGACTCATCAATAAGGCTATAGGAGATCAAGAAATCCTGAAAGTTATGAATATGTACTCATATATAGATACTGTGTACTCACTTGTATATAAATAGCATTACAGCAACGTTACAGAAGATCCCCCAAGTCATATATTCAAGAAATCCATGAACAGAGCACAGAACAACTTTTTTTTTTTTTGAGAAAACAGCAGGGAACAACTAGTATAGGTGTCCTATGTGATACACTAGCTACAAAGTAAGACCACCGGTTCCAGCTTTTCTAACCTTTGGCATGTAAAGATCGGTGATTTCCCCGAAAGCTTCGAAGTGCCTGTTAAGACAACATACTAGTTTAGACTAGCTAGGATATTAATCAACTAGTAAGTTAATAGACAATGAAGAAAAAGCAGTGAACATATAACTCACATACGAAACATTGACTCATCCACAGATTGTGGAATTCGAATAATGAATATCCTGGTAAGTAAATAGATAATGAAGAAAAAGCATTGAAGCTATAGCTCACCTACGAAACATTGACTCGTCCACAGATTGTGGAATTCGAGCAACAAAAATCCTAGTAGCTTTTTTTGTTCCTTGTGATTTCATTTCTTCCTGTGTTTAGAAAGAATTACACAATAACAAATTATAGTCAGACACCAATCAACTGCAGAGCATAGGGATACTATGAAGGGAAAAAACGTGTTGTATGTTACATACTTTGGGAGTTGCTATCTTCACTTCTAGAGTTCTGTTCCCAAGAACATGCTCACAGTCAAGAACATTCTGAAATGGTGTTATAGAATTATTTAGATGTAACAAATAGAAAATTTAGCCAATATGATTAAAGCTGTGAAAAGTTGTTACTAAATCACTTCCTAATTGCATGAGCAGAAAGCGCCTATTAAACAATCAGATGGATGACTTGCTATATAATATCATGCATGAAGCAAATGCAGATATCCATGAGTAAAGTACCACTTTTCCAATGGTTTGAGAAACCAGGCGCAGTCACTGAAGTCAAACAGAAAGAACAAGTTCTGTTTCTACTTTTCCTACCTTTGCATCATCAGCTGATGAGAACGTTACATAGCCAAACCCACGAGATCGACCAGAGGAACGCTCCTATTATTCCGCAAGCAAGAAACAAGGTGATAAATCATTACAGTGAGCAGCATAAAACCGACCAAATCATGCAACAAACTGATGAACATATTCATCTTCAAATTGACAAGATGTGTTGTACATCTATGATCTATGTTAGAAAACTAGAACTCTATTTATCATTGGAAAAGCACAAAACATTAAAAAAAACTAGATCATAAAGCTAATATGTGAAAGAAAATTAGCTGTAGGCCTGTAGCCATATCTATTTCAATAAAAATTCATGCTTGAGAGGAATAAAATATGCAAAAGATTGTCAACAGACAGAACACATGAGGATATGATTTTCCATACAATCTAAAGAAAAGGAACATATCCTTCTAAAATCCCAATACAAATTAAGGAAAATAAAACACAAAAGAATGGCATGTGGCATTTAATATGACAGTGAAATTATTCCAAACCTTCATTACAACACAATCATCTAGGGGTCCAAACTTGGCCATGTACTCTCTTAATCCTTCTGTATCCACATCCCAGGGGATTCCAAGGACCTAAGCGCATTCATGTCACATCCTCAGTACTAATCAACAAACTCATTGATGTAAAGAATGGAACATACTAAACAAGAAAGGTTAGTTACTCACCACCAGCTTTGTGGCCATTATACCACTGGCTCCAGATCAAAACCCCACAATTTCTTCAGCTCTCTAGAGCTTCTAAAGGTTCTCACGAATCACCAGTGTATTCTCTTATGGAGGGGGGGTATGATCAAAGATGCAAGTACACAACTTCTTTAAGTTTCTTAAACACAGCTGATGTATAGTTGGCAACCCTTTTGGGTTTGATGGTTAATGCAACTTCGTAAAAGTGGCTCTGACAAAAAAAAAAACTCCGGTCAAATTCTTAGAACTAGTATTTTACTATCCAAAATGTAATCGATGAAGCATTTTAAATAATATCTGGATAAACAAAATCCCTTTCTCTACATACTAAATGGTGAAAGCAAAAAAAATATATATATATATACCCTAACATTCAATAGATCATGTTAAAATAGTAAAATTGATGCTTGTGATATCGTAAAGGATTAATTAGATACAGGCCACTGCAAAGTTGTGAAATCAGAGATGACACATGGAGTGGCAAATCTCTAAACTTGCAACTTTGAAGTGGCATCTATCTAAATCACCTATGGTACAATCGCCTATGGTACGACAGATGCCAACTCATTAGTAACCTAAAGGGCCTGCAGCAAACTAAAATTAGTATGTTAGACCAAAACTACTCCAATGCACTGGTCAAGAGAAATCATATGGATTTTGAACCGGTGCAAACTTGTCTATCCACTGAGATCAGAAAGGTAGCTATCCAGCGTCTATGTGGAATACAGTTCAGTGTTCCCTCTATTCCACTGGGAAAGGTCCAAATTACATATCTCATATGTAGAACGATCCTACAGTCTACCCTGGCTCTGTTATGATAGTATGTTTCTCTCAACTTCGCCAAGTGAATTCCCAGATTACAGAGCGACCAATTAAACAAAAACTTCGCCTTAACCCTCAAAATTAAGACAACAAGTTCCAAACAACCGGAAACGGAGCCTAGCAGCCGCGATCTCGGGAGCTCTCAGATAAACCTTGACAACCAAAATTCCCCCAAATTCCGACGGGAAGGAGTAGTCTTTCCGGATCTAAACGCCCCAGGCCGCAACCCCTCGAACTCATATCTCGCCAACGAGAGCGCGGAGAGGGTGAGAGGGGGAGGGACGGAGGGTTGCGTACCACCGCGAATAGGACGAGGCAGCGGCGGACGTCGTCGTGCTGGTGGAATCGCCTGGAAAAGGAGGAGGAGGAGGATTTGGTGGGAGGTTAGGGTTCGTCGTGAGGCACGGGCCGTAGTTTTCCGAAGCAGATTGGGCTTCCTTGCTTTCAGAGCTTTCTTTGTGCAAGGATGGCTCATGAATGTGCTATATTTGCAGCCTAGCCCTGCTAGTATACTCCTCTTGTCTCCTTGTCCTGCCTGTGCGCCCACATGAAAACAGGGGCTCGACTCGACTCTCTGCCCGGTTTTTTCTTTGTCATGCCTTCGAGATTTTTTTACCAATGTTCCGATTATATCTTGGTTGGTCAGGATCAATCTATTAACATAATACCCAAGGTCACAAATGAAACACATGTTTCATGGCCATTTTCAACGTCTAAATTGACTTTTTGAGCCCATTTTTAAAAATTTGAAAGCTTCTAAAAATAATTCGAACAAAATGAACCGGCTTTTAGAAGCTCTCCAAGTCTAACATTTTAGCAAATATATAATTGATGATATATCTAAAGTTAATATACCATTGATGATATGTCTCTAAAAACATTAACATTGATAAAAAAAAATAAAAAAAAAAGCCACAGAGTTAATGCATCAATCGACAATTTGCCCCGTATCAATTTGTGGGCATCCGACCAAGGAGGAATGACCTTCCAACCCCTAGCTCAACCAAAGAGTACATAAATCACACTTTTAGTTGACTCCTCCATTAAAAAAACTATAGATAAGTCAAGATGTTGGAAACATCGTCTAGTAGTTTCATTCAGCGTACAATATGTGATGGATCTTTTACTCACATGTGTAAAGGTGGGATTCACAATATTTAACAACAAAAAAAATAACCAACCGCATGCCAAAAAAAAAAAAGCACAATACAAAATGTAGCCGGGTGCGCCTCAAATTGGTTCAACCGAGCCTTATGTTTCGTCCAGCTAATGTAGACATAGGATAGTACCGGATGACAATTAAAAGGATGACCAAAAATTTGAAACAGGCACATTGTCAATTAGCGCATCAACTTTGTGGCATTTCATCTATATCGATATGCTTGGGGTCATATCATCATTAGCCTATGAACTTTGGGGTATAATGTTATGTGTAACACCACGTCAGCGAAAGCCATCCAAACCGTTCTTTGACTGATAAAGAAACCAACTTAGTTCTATTTTAGTAGTTTAAAGACCAAGTTAACCCGGTTTTCGAGTTTAGGGATCAAAATGGTGCCAGAACAAAAGTTGAGTGACCAAATCAATGCATTTTCCTTCTTTCCTTGCAAAGTTTTGCCTGATGAGCTGCACTAGCTCAACGAGTGTAGCATCCCATTTTTTGGTTAGTAAATTTTTTACAAATTTTAAAAACTTAAACATAAACTAATTCTTTAAGAGGCATTAGAACTATAAAAAGTATCTAAATGCCAAGACTTAAAAGTCTTCAAACTATTTTTAAAACTCATTTCAAAATCTAAAAGAATAATAATATCAATGAGCTATTTAATAGATGTACAAATATATGTACATTTATACTAGACTCATGCTTTAAAAAACCCCTTTTATTATTATGTGCTATTTATAGGGAATATGTACGTGTGTGTGTATTTAACATTTTTATAAGAATTTCCCCTTTTCGTAATCAAGTTTGTTTACTAAAAGAAATCAAAATAAATATTTTATATAAGCGTGAAGTTTCATAAAACTAGGAAAATATCTTATTGCCCTTTTTAAAGGAATTTATTTCAAAACGTTTTGGTCAAGACCCATTTTGGGACTCATTTAAAAGAATTCAAAAAGGCACTTTCCACCTTTAAAATTCTAGTTCAAGATTTCAAATTAATTTATCCATATAATAGCGTTAGGAGTTCTAATATCAAATTATTTCCACTATCAAAACTTGTGTCCTTTTTCCAAAAGAAACTGGCATTTGGGAAGAGAGCCATTATCTAGATTATCAAACCAACATTTTAAACCCCTAAAACTCAACATTATCTAAATACAAGTCCATACCTTAGACAATAAGGTTTTGAGTCTATTTTTCTATATGTCAAATCTATTTAGAACCCATTGTTGGATTTCAAACCTACAATTTGTAAATCTAGAGCTATTTTGTTATATTACCAAAAGAAGCATTTTTAAGGGATTTATTTAAAGTTATTGTGCAAAGTTCATATTTTCAAATAAGTAAGAAAATTATTTTCTTTTCAAACTTAGGAGGAACGAACTACTTTCCTATTTCATTTTAATTATGCAATGCATAGTCATATATATATAGAGGGAGAGTTTTGCTATCTTTAGTCGCGAAGTACGGATCTCTTCATTCTTTGCGCCGTGATTGCAAATTCCAAAACTAAAACGGTCGATCCAAACCATCCATCTTGTTCATCTAGTTGAAATCTCACCACCTACCAAATTTTACATTTTTTGAAATTTTACTATTTGTTTCATATTTTTCAAAATCGGCATTATTAGAGGCTTCACAACTGCTTAGACCATGGATTTTCATAAAATCAAAAGAAATAGTAAAACAATTCAAAAAATATAAAGTTTGGTCGGTGGTGAGATTTCAACGATATGAACAAGTTAGATGGTTCGAATCGGCTGTTTCAGTTTCGGAATTTGCAAACACGGTGCGAAGCATGGAGAGATCTGTGCTTTGTGACTAACAATAGCAAAACTCTCTCTCTTCCTCTCTCTCTCTCTCTCTATATATATATATATGTGTGTGTGTGTGTGTGTGTTCAAACCATGAATAATGTTCTCAATATTATGAATAGTGCTTTCCAAACCAAAATTATATCACCCCTATCCATGTCATTCTTGATCTAGCACCCTATATGTCTGATTCAAATTAAATTTGAATGTCAAGTGATTTTACAATCTTGCCTTTTGGGCCCAGCTTTCAGAATCTGCCTTATTTGATTCTTCACGATAGATCCTGAAGTTGCAGAAGAACAATCTGAAGATCATCCAGGCGAGCCAATATTCATTGAACATTCCCCTTTACCCAGTTTTATTTAAATTATATTGCTTTAAATTATGAAATTGCATGCTTTACATTATGTTATAAATTAATGTTGTGAAATAAATGTTGATAGAGCTGGTCTAGATATTAACCATTTGATTACTTGTGTTAATAAGCACAACCCTGTCCTTGGTATAGTTTCCTATCCTGTCATTTGGAACCTAAGAAATAGATTAAAACCCCTGTGTCGGGGTTCGGATTATGCCCTTGATATTAGACACCCCAGAGCGACTCTAAGCACACGCTTAACGGGGGATCATCCGCGATCGCTCGGACACAGGCAGGAGTTAACAGACCGAGTCTAAATGACCTCGCCCCGAGCACCATCTCTGCTCGGATAACTTCCCGAGCGACCTTAATGCTCGGACGCCTCCCCGGACATGCCCTTGTTCAGACGAACACATGGCAAGAGGCCACGTGCGTCTACCTATTCGCATAGTGGTCTGGTCCTAGGCGCAGAAGTCAAAAACGACTGTCGCATCCATCCAGTCTGCACTATTCTAGCGTCACGGCGTGGAGGGCAGCATGGTCCGCCGTCTGCTCCGACGCGCTACATGGCGCCATACCCAGTGGTCCGTCACACATATCCGACGGTTAATCGGGAGCAATCTTCCCCCGGCGCGGGTATAAATAATGGCCCACGACTATCATTCAGAAGAGGTTCCAGCCAGAGAACTCAAACACACTTAGCCTATTCCCAGCTCAGAGCGCCCGATCCGCCTGTGGTTCGGCCGCTCGCCCCTTGTACACTTTTCCTTCGCTATCAAATGAACCTGGACGTAGGACCATTATCCCGACGGTGGGAGGCCTGAACCAGGGAGGAACCCGCTGCGTCATGACCTCCCTCTTGCTCGGCCCGCGCAGGAGTGCACCTCGGGTGGTCCACGTCTCTCCTAAAGCTGTACCCTAAGAAGCCAAACGCATCCCTGAAGTCCTAACCCGGCACGAAAAGGGGCCCATTGATCCCCTGTTCAACAAGTAAGCTCGACATCTGAGAGCATGAACTCCTAACCGTCGACACCCCGACTAGTGAGTCTTTGGAAATGCTTAGACATAGATAAGCCTAGAGTTCAATAGGTTGAGCTTGGCTATCAACGGTTACGGTATAGTATGACAGATCTGCACCAGAATAACTTGCTATCAATGCTGCAACAAATAGTTTGATCCCAACTATCAACGTAAACGGAATAGGAACCTCACATGGTTCAGTCCCATCATTGCCATGGTATGTATCATGATCGGATTCCGTCTATTTTAGCCATAGCATCGCAACGTCTATATGCAAAATCAATGTGGAACTAAAATTAGTATGCAGAATCTCGAGTACATAAACTATGGTGATGTGTAGTGCCCCGTTCCTGAGTATCCTTTGTAACCTGATATGCTCAGGTGAAAGCTCATGCACTCGGGTGCCAGTTCGGCCTGAGTGCAAAGTTTTTGTCAGTCTATTACACTCTTCAATTACTTGATGATGATATTGTTGACCTATGGATTCAGGCCTTAATTGAGCTCAAGGGGATCATGCCTCTTAGTGAAGAGGGTGAGTCTGCCGCCACTTGTTATGGGAGACGTGCTCCATAGCTATGGGCAAGGGCTCACCGGTTGTTTTGAGGATAATACGTCATAGCTATGGATACGAGTTCACCAATTTGTTGATAGAAGGGCCTCATGTTCCATAGCGATGGGAATGAGTCCACCGAATGTTTATACCCCCAGATTATAAATAATTTGCATATATAGAAAAATATGTCTTTGATTTGTTAAATGGCTAAGTTATAGGAATTTTAATTATTAATTATTGCAACTGTGGTTTTGTGAAAATAAAATAGTCTAGCCTCCGCTAGATAGCCTTTATCACTATATTGCATTAGGTGGGTATTGGTTTGTGAGTGCGGTTTGATTACGTGGTCGCTCTCGCACCTACTCACTATTTTAGGTAAAGATAGTGATGACGAGGATCTGAACTACTGCGATAAGGACGAGGAGATCCGGGAGGCTAACGTGTAGGACATGTGTTAGGCGGGACTCCAGTCTCTTGCCTGGTGGATTGGGCACAGCTTTGAGACCCGACATTTCTATTTTATGTACGTTTTCGCATTTGGTAAAACCCTGATAGGAGTACATTTTGGTATTGTAATATTTAGCCAGACAACCTATTCAGACTGAGCCAATATGTAATAAATGTTATTTTCACGATATATATGAGATGATCCAGTTTTCTGTATGTAAACTATGTCGTGCTAGCAAGACAGATCATGTGCTAGCGCAGGATGTCACGGAGATTCCCGGGTTTTGTGATTCAAAATCGAGGACTCACAATGAGTTACAAGGTATATTTTCATCAGCTTAGTAAGCTGATAGAGACTCGTACATTGTTTAATTAAAGCTAGCACATGAATTTCGCAGAGGTAAGTACATTGTCAGCGTGATTTTTATAAAATGTCCACGTTTCTAGCGGGCCATGTTTTCGTTGCCAGCCGGTATCCTGCCTGCCTGCCTATCGGTCCAAGCCACCCAATGAACCGCCCTAAACAATTAAATTTAGTACAAGCTTCACAGCTTACGAATTAGGCGTGTAGTGGATTAGTTGCTGCTCACCGATGGGAAACAACTCAAGCTTGATTAATATACTGTACACTCCTATGAAACATGGATCACTGCCTTAATTTTCTTTTCAAAACTCTAAAGGTGCTCTCCAACCAAAGGGGCGGCAATTGCTTAATTTGTGCGTGAGCCATTCTAAAAGGAAATCAAACACCGTACCACGACTCTTGCTTGGGAACATATAAAAATGTTGAGAACTTTCGAAACCTACCGCATTAGCGTAAACAGCAGCCCGGTTCTCCCATAATTTATCGCACGCGTGCGTCAAACCAAGTTAGACCCTAGTGAGTACTCGATTATGAGAAGCTTTTTGACGAACTATGCGTGTGGTTTGTACTGTCAACGCACCAAGCAATCTAAGCAATTTTTTTCTTTTGCTCCCAACGATTAGCTGTTTTACACGTGATATATATGTGTGTCTTTTTTTTTTGTTAAACATTACGAAGAACAAGCCTCCGGAACTATTATTAAGACATGAAAAATATTACAGGTTACCTAGCTAGCTAAAAAAGATCACGATTCACAAAATCACAAGTAACCTAGCTGCCTAGCTAGCTTCCTCCTGGTATCAGAGTTTGAAAATCGTCGATAAATCGCAGCAAATCACGATTTATCGCGATATCGAGCCGGCTCGATTTCGGTAAACCGCGAATTAAATTCAAAATTTTGATTCAAAATTTGAAATCGGTTTGGTTTGATTTATCGAAGAAATCGGTCGATTTATCGAAAAAAATCGTGATTTTTCGAAGTTTGGCCTGAGATTTCGAAATTCCAATACCGATTTTTTTCAATCGATTTATCGATAAAATCGACCGATTTCTTGAAAAAACAAGCGATTTTTTATTTTTAAACCAACGGTTGATTTATCGAAGAAATCGGTCGATTTATCGATAAAAATCGTGTTTTTTCGAAGTTTGGCTCGAGATTTCAAAATTCCAATACCGATTTTTTGTTTTCAAACAATTTATCGAAGAAATCGGTCGACCGATTTTTATTTTTAAACCAACGGTTGATTTATCGAAGAAATCGGTCGATTTATCGATAAAAATCGTGATTTTTCGAAGTTTGGCTCGAGATTTCAAAATTCCAATACCGATTTTTTGTTTTCAAACAATTTATCGAAGAAATCGATCGATTTATTGAAGAAATCGATCGATTTATCGAAAAAAAGCAATTTCTGTTTTTTAAACCTCCGGTTGATTTAAAATTCAAAACTCAAATTTCAACCGATTTTTCGCGATTTACCGTGGCAAATTAAAAATCGGACCTGAGCGATTTTTAGGGTAAAATCGATTTTTGAAACACTGTCTGGTATGACTGGCTCAGGTTGCATGTATGTTCTCTTCAAGCCAAGCTACCAATTCACAAATGCAATACATTCCGCTGCATGTACGAGCTAGGATTTTTGTAGCAAATGCTAGCTTTTCATGTATGCACGCTGTGTGCTGGGCTTGGTCGGTGATAAACAGTACGTGGTAGCATGGTTGGTGTGTCTGTGGTTGTAGTTCAGTAGCCTGGTACTAGTACCACTCTTGAAGAGAACTCCAGCCACAAAGAAACGAAGTACTCCATAGATGCATGCCAGTTGCGTAGAGACGACGATCATGCGGTTCATGAGCAAGCCATAGGCGTCGCGTGCAAAGAGGAGGGCCGAAATGAAAGTACAGAAAGATGTGCTAAAAGATTTTTATTTACAAGGGGCAAGCTCGGAATTTCACAAACCCTGTCAGATACGCCGGACTCAGATCTTGTAATGTTGGAGAACTACACTACGGTGACATTGCTGCACTACGTGTCGTTCGATCCAAAAATCTCTAACATTACCGTGCAAGTTTGGATCGGATTCGAGCACCTCAAATATGTGGAGCTCAAATCCTGTCAGGTTTGGACCTTGGGAAACATGTGGTGTATTACTTTTAACATATAGGGTGGGTTCTTTTCAGCTTATAGCGTTTGCTTATCTCGTTTGTCTATTTGCTTGCCGAGGTGGCCTCGAGAGTCTGATCACATCCGTTCGACTTGCGTTAGAGAGCTTTAGACACGACTTCGCGAAAAGAAAAAAGGAATTCAAAAATTTTAAAAAAAATCCCGATAAGTCAAATAAGACAACGAGATAAGTCGATTCGTTGCCTTATTTGACTTATCGGGATTTTTTTAAAATTTGTAGATTCCGTTTTTTCTATCTCGAAGGCATGTCTAAAAACTCCCTAACGCAAGTCGAACGGATAGGATCCGACTCTCGAGACCACCTCGATAAGCAAATAAGCAAATGAGATAAGCAAACACGATAAGTTAAAAAGAACCACACATATGGTTACAGTTGCTGGCAACGAGTACAGGAAACGGCAAACGACCGTTCCGTTTTTATATTCCGTTTCTGCTGAATATAAAACGGAAACCGTATTGAGTAGTGACGAAGCGGCTCCGCCCGCGCCTAGTAGCCGTTGAACTGCCCCTTGGGGCTTCGTCCCCAGTCCCACTCCTCCCCACCCGCCTTTAGCTCGATTTTTTTTTCTTTTACAGCGAACCGAGTCGTCGTCTTAAAACCGCGCGCCTCCCTGTCTCCTCTCCTCTGCCTCGCGACCGCTGCTATTATAGCCTCCCAACGTCTCTCTCTGTGTGTGTGTCCGCCCGCGGCAAGAAACACCACCCCAATCCCGGCCTCGGCGATGGCAATGCCGGATCAGGACCGCGCCGCCATGTCCGCGCCCCTCCTCCCGCGGCCGTCCTTCCTCTCCTCCTCCTTCTCCTCCTTCTCTTCCGCCGGCTCCTTCTCCTCCACCTCCTCCTCGTTCTCCGACGCCGTCGCGGCGGATGTGGCCGGGCCGTCGTCGCCCATGCCGCGGGACGCGTGCAAGGCGCTCGCCGTGCTGAGGGACCACCCGGGCTCCGTCTCCTGCCTCTCGCTCTGCGGGGAGTTCCTGCTCAGCGCGTCCACCGGCGCTGACATCGTTGCGTGGCAGCAGCCCGACCTCCGCCGCTTCGCACGGTTCGGGCACGGGGAGGGGTCCGTCAAGGCGCTCGCCGCGGCCGGGGGAAGGGTGTTCTCCGCGCACCAGGACGGCCGCGTCCGCGTCTGGCGCGTGTCGCGCCGGTCCGAGAACGCCTTCAAGCTCGTCGCCGCGCTGCCCACCACCAGGGACTACCTGGGCAGGATCTTCCGCCATGGGAGCTACGTCCAGATCCGCCGCAACCACCGCCGCCTCTGGATCGAGCACGCGGACAGCATCTCCTGCCTCGCCGTGCACGACGGCGTCGTCTACTCGGGCTCCTGGGACAAGACCCTCAAGGTCTGGCGCATGTCCGACCTCAAATGCCTCGAGTCCGTACGCGCCCACGACGACGCCATCAATGCCGTCGCCGCCGACGGCGGCATCATCTACTCAGCCTCCGCCGACGGCCGCGTCAAGGCGTGGGAGAAGGGAAAGGTCTCACATTTCCTCCAGGGAACTCTCATCTCCCGCGACGGTGTGTCGTGGAACGCCGTCGTGGTGAGCACCGAAGCCGGCGAGCGGCGCGTGTACGCCGCCGGGTCGGATGGGCACGTGGTCGGGTGGGACCGGCTCGGCAGGGGCGGCCGGTGGAGCCTCACGTGCGACGTCAAGGCGCACGACATGGCCGTCCTGTGCCTGTGCGTGGCCGGAGACCTGGTGTGCACGGGCTCCGCCGACAAGACCATCGGCCTGTGGCGCCGACAGGCGAGCGGCGCCATCGCCAAGATGGGCGCCATCAGTGGCCACGAAGGCCCCATCAAATGCATCCAGGCCTCCTGGTGTAGGGTGAGCAATGGCTGCATGGTTTACAGTGGAGGGCTCGACAAGAGCATCAGAGTTTGGTGGGTGCCGAATGGCTGGAGTGGCAATCAGCAGCAGCAAGAAAATGACATGAAGGATCGAAAGAATTGTGTGTTCTTGAGGTGAATTGTGTTTGGTCAAAATTGGCTGTATACGAGAAGAAAGGTTTGCGAGATTGTTTTGTGGTTTACAATGTAGTGTGGATTGTTTGGCAGCACTACATGAACTTGTGACTATTATAGAGGATTTAAGGGGGCATGAAAGTAGTCATAGATTGGGTGTAAATGGCTGTATACTCTAATACTGTACTGTGATCTCCATACAGATTTTGGTTGAATCACAAAGGTTAATAATACTTACTGTGATGCCATTTTATTCCCCTTGAATGCATGAATCCTTATTGGGCGAGCACGATGCATCTATGGTTCATGTTGATACACTTCCAAGGTGAAAGACCGAAATGGGTGAGTGTACGGTTGCAATTACAGAGGAAATTCAGACAGCAGTCGCTGCTGTTGCACCTGATTTGTTGCCTCCCTAACTGAACAATTTCATCTTCATAATCTTGTTGATCTGGATTTTTTTTTTTGAGAAAATGAGCTGTCTGGCAATGAAAAACGATCTCAGCGGGTGTCATCTGCTAGAATTTGATGTTAATGTAGACAATGGTCAGGATAACGGGAGAGTGGAGACACATGTATTAACGTGGATGGAAAAAAATGATCATAATGAGGAGAAAATACAGGACATATCCAATTATGAGTGTAGCTCATACTAGGTTTTGTGCTAGCTACTTAAGATTTATCTGACTTTTTATTGTCATAACCCTTGTTTGTATGGGTGAAGACCGAATGCTGAATGTTTGATTTGTGTATGAGCCGTATACATCTTATGATGTAGAGGCTGAGATAATTATTCCATTATCAGAAAAAAAAAGTGTAACTTATGTTCTGACTTGGTCCTTGAGTAAAACTCTTGAGATAGATTTTCCAGGGTGAATGGACGAGATGAATGAGCGTGTGGTTGCAATCACAGGAGTAGTTCAGACAGCAATATTGCTGCTGTTCCACCTGATTGTTGCCTCCCTACCTGAACAAATAAGTTCCATCTTAACAATCTTGTTGATATGGAATTATTTAGAAAATGGGTCTTGTTACTCTTGTCTGACGACCGAAAACGATCTCTCCTGTTGCCATTTGCTAGGATTTGATGGTAACGTAAGTGAGGGAGATTTGATTATTTGCCACTTTAAAGATTGATAATAATCTTTAGAGTGGTAAATAATTAATTATTTCTGTAAAACAATGGTCAAAATAACGGAAACACAGGTGTCGGCGATTGGGAGTACGGCCCCCCGGGTACCGAGCTTACTTGTTGAGAGTGAGGATCAACCGGCCTCTTTCCCGCGGGCGTCGGGGCTTTCAAGAAGACGAACTTCGATCGGGTGGCTATCAGTAGAAGGCACGCAAGATTTTTGGGCTGGTTCGCCCCTCGAGTGGAGGTAATGACCCACGCCCGATGGTATCTATATGAGGATCGAAGAGGTTACAAAGGGATGAGTTTCTTGTGGCGAGAGGGATGAGCTTTGGCCCCGAATGGTGCAGTGGAGCTCCCACGATGTGCGTGTGTATTTTACGTAGTCGAACCCTCTAGATGTGCAATGACGTAGTCTATTTATACATGGACGAATCGGTTTTCTAGCGGTGAAATCCTATTACCTAGCGGTATGATGGTTGTCCCTCCTTTGTCCGGTGGTCGAAGCATGTCTTCTCTTGCGTCATCGTCATCATTCTTCGTCTTACGGGAAACGGTGTGGGAAGCGATGTTACAAGACGTGGGTTGGTGGCGCGATCCCTGCGGCTGTCTCGAGCGGTGTCGAGCATTTAATGCAATGCGGGGAATCCTTCCTTGGTCGGGAAGGAGGCTGCTCGGACCGTCCGAGCAGAATTGGTCGTGCCGAGCCCCGGCGAGGACTCCTTGAAGTAGACCCTTGCCCGGAGAGGGCTGTTTTTTTTTTCGTTTAGCGTGTGACTATCCGAACGTCACCCTAGGCCCCGTCATCTAGCCCCGAGCTGAGTGGTGGACCGCCGGTCCTCCTCGATGCTCTTTTAAATCAGATCGCGAGCCTTTTCGGTTCCAGACGTTGATAAGACGCGTGCCGATTAGCGGCGAGGCTAATCGGGCAGACTTCAGGTTGGTGAGCTCAAGGTTACTGAGCAAAGGCTACCCGAGCGAATCTTAGGGTCGGCCGAGCGAGACGGCGGGAGGAGTCGAACGGGACTCGAGAGGACTCTGCCCGTTGGTGCCTAGGCGTCGAAGGAACTGGCGCCGAATGACGACGTGGTCGGGCCCTTGGGGAGAAGGTCGTACCGAAAGACCCTCTGCTTTCGTCTGTGCGCAGAACGTTGTCGCGCATCTTCCGAGCTTGGAGGTGGTGGGCGTCTTAGCCCCGACCATGGGGTCTCCCGGCGGCGTCGAGGCGACATGGCTTTGGTTGTCCGTGCCCGAGTATGGGGTTAAAGTGGTGGGGCGCTTCGACCCGGGCGTGGACGATGCTCGGGCGGTCTGTCGAGGCGAAGAGGTCGGAGTAGTTCGAACTCCGAGCTCGGGGTCTTGGCTCGTCAAGCTCTGGGAACATCCGTGTCGGCCCTCGGCCGGTGAGGGTCTTTGCTCGGCGCCACCGCCATGAGGTAATTTCTTCTTGTGAACTACTTTTTGTTTGTAATCTTCTTGATGGCTTCTTTGTTTGTAGTTGTCTGCTTGAGGTGGATGATCGGGTGGAGCCTGAAGCTCGGTGCAGAGCCAAGGTGAAGGCGGTGCGCCCGAACTAGGGAGGCCCAAACGGAGCTCGCTGGGTCGGAATCTAACTTGAGCACGCTTTGGAGTATGCTCGGGGTGGAGAGGAGCTCCGGTCCCTGTGAGGAGCTCGAGCGGGTCCGCAAAGAGCTTGAGGGGGCGGCGGCAAGCAGCCTGAAGGAGGCGAGAAGGTGGCGAAGCCATGAGGAGATCCGCCGGGCGTGAAGCCCAGATCGAGGTTCTCGGCCAAGTCGCCTTGAGGACGTGGAGGCGGAGCTTCAATCTTTGAAGGGTAGATCTAGGGAATAGTGTACGTGGTGTTACACGTGTTTGTAATACATTTGAATTTAAATACAAGATGTTCTCTCTCTTGTTCACGTCTATAAAATGTTTATGCTACTATTTCTTTGCTATATACCTACCCTATAAGCCTACGTCGAGCAAGGACCCGCACACAAGTGGCAGGCGGCAAGAGATCGCGAACAGGCGATGTCCGGCCCTCGTGTGGCGGGTCCTTGCCCCTGTTGCGACAAGCAAGAGACCGGCAAGTGGCGGGCGGCCGAGGATCTTGTGAAAAAGCGATGTCGGCCCCTCGTGTGGCCGAGTCCTTGCCCCAGTTGCGAGCAAGAGACCGGCACACGAAGTGGCCGCATCCGAAGATGCTTGTGAAAAAAGCGATGTCCGCCCCTCGTGTGGCCGAGTCCTTGCCACAGTTGCGAAAGCAAGAGACCGGGCACACGAAGTGGCCGCATCCGAAGATGCGCGAATAGGCGATGTCGGCCCCTCGTGTGGCGAGTCCTTGCCCACAGTTGCGAGCAAGAGACCGGGCACACGAGACCAGGAGGAGCTCGGCGGGTCCGCAAAGAGCTTGAGGAGGCGGCGGCTTGGCGAGCGGAGACCGAGAAGGTGGCGAAGCCAGCGAGGAGATCCGCCGGGCGTGAAACCCAGATCGAGGTTCTCGGCCGAAGTCGCCTTGAGGACGTGGAGACGAGCTTCAATCTTTGAAGGGTAGATCTAGGGAATAGTGTACGTGGTGTTACACGTGTTTGTAATACATTTGAATTTAAATACAAGATGTTCTCTCTCTTGTTCACGTCTATAAAATGTTTATGCTACTATTTGTCGCTATATACCTACCCTATAAGCCTACGTCCAGTAAGGACCCGCACACGGCAGCCGGGCACCGAGGATGCGCGAACAGGAAGTCCGGCCCTCGTGTGGCGGGTCCTTGCCCCAGTTGCGAAGCAAGAGACAGCACACGCAAGTGGCAGGCGGCCGAGATCTTGTGAAAAAAGCGATGTCCGGCCCCTCGTGTGGCCGAGTCCTTGCCCTCGGTTGCGAGCAAGAGACCGGGCACACGGTGGCCGCATCCGAAGATGCGAAAAAAGCGATGTCCGGCCCCTCGTGTGGCCGAAGTCCTTGCCCCAGTTGCGAGCAAGAGACCGGGCACGAAGTGGCCGCATCCGAAGATGCGTGAAATAGGCGATGTCGGCCCCTCGTGTGGCGAGTCCTTGCCCCTGGTTGCGAACAAGAGACCGGCACACGGCAAGTAGCCGCGAAGTTCAAGTTACTTTACTCCGGAGTTCAATTTGGGTTTGGGATCAAGTCTGCGAGGTACCGCCGAGAACTTCTTCGGGCGATGTGCTATCGGCTTATCCGAGCAATGGAATTCAGGGGAGTGCATTTTCAGATCCGTCGGCGCTTTAGAAATCGGTTTAGAGAACAAGAACTCGTGCTTGGGCAGGACAGGAAAAAAAGGTCGAAAACCTCGGAAGGAAAAGAACTTTGGTTACCATTCCTTTTTATTTAACATGTTCGGGATTTCGAGAAGAAGTCGTTCGAAGATCCGAGAGTTAAATAAGGACGATGGGCGAGAAAGGAAGGGGAAGGTTAGGCATGGAACTGCGTGCCGGGCGATATTCCACGTGTTCTTGAGAATCCGTCCGTCGGGAAGGCGAGGCGACAGCCCGGGCGTGAAGACGAGACGGACCGTGAAAGGACCCTCCCACCTTGGGGTTAGCTTGTTGCGCGTGATAGGTCTGGACCCGCCGCGAGAACCAAGTCGCCGTTTTGTAGGGTCCTTGGCGGACGCGCCGGGCGGCGTGCTGCGCAGAGCCCGGAGGTAGGTTGCCGATCGGACGAGGGCTTGCTCGCGCTTTTCCTCGGACAGTCGAGGTCGAGTAACCTGCCTCGTGGTCATCGGCGACCTCAAGTGAGGTCTACGCGAGGTGACCTTAAGGTTATCTCGATCGGAAGCATGGCCTCGGTGCGTATACAAAGCGAAGGGTGTTTCGCCTGTCGCTCTCTTGGGAGTGGTGCGGACTGACCCACAAGACGGAAGGGAGCTCGTCGACCAGCCTGTCGTAGCTTAGAAAGCCGATCGAAGACCCGCCTCTTGATTCCTTGGAGGATCTCGCGGTTGGCTGGCTCGCCGACCCGTTGCTCTGTGGGTGAGCCACGGAGGCGGCAAATTTCGTGCTAGCGTCCTCGCAATATTCTTGGAGCAACTCCTTTGGTGGCGAAGTTCCATTATCCGTGTCGGTCGGGTGGGAGCGCCAAACCGTGTGACCACGTTATTGCGGAAAAATTTTTGGCCGCTGTCAGTAATGCGAGACCGGTTGGCCTCTATCCATTTGGTGAGCGTGTCAATGGCGGCGAAGAGGTATCGCATCCTTCGCCTTTGGGGAATGGTCCTAGTATGTCTAGCCCCGGTGAGAATGGCGGTGGGGAATAGTTTGAAGGGTGTAGGTGGTTGGTGTACTGCCGGGCATGGAATTGGCGCTTCGGCGGTGGTGACGATCTTCGGCGTCGACCAACGCCGTGGGCCAATAGTAGCCCATCTGAAGGCTTTGCCGACGAGCGTTCAGAGGAGGAGTGAGCTCCACAGCACCCTCGTGCAAGTCCTTTAGCAGAATCTCCCTTCTTCCGAGGACGACTTGGAGAGGACTCGGCGCGCCTCTTGATCTGAGGCACCTTCCACTAACTTTGTATAGTGGAGCTCTCTGATAAGCGGGATTTCTCGGCCGTCCTCGAGCAATGTCCGTGTGCCAAGAATTGGATGAATGGCGTCATCAAGTGGCTCCTTGCTCGAGGGCGGAGGCGTCGTTTTGCGTCTCGGTGCCTCTTCTCCGGAGGAATGGAGGGCTTTAGCGGTGCTCAACGAGCACCCTGTTGGGACGGGCTCTTGTGAGGTGCCCAACTTGGCAAGTTGGTCGGCCAGGTGTTTGCCCTTCGGCACGAAGGACGAAATTTCTGAAGTTCCTTTCAACTTCCTCACCTCGGCGAAGTAAGCGCCATTGAGTCATCGAAGCTTTGAAACTCCTTGTTAACACGGTTTACGACCAACTGCGAATCCCTTTCACGGTTAGTCGTCGGACCCTAGCGCAGCGAGCATGCGGAGCCGGCCAAGAGGCCTTCATATTCTCGCGTTGTTCGTCGCGGCGAAGTGTAATTGTATGACGTCTTGGAGTTGTTCTCCGTGAGGAGAGGTCGGACAACTCCGGCCCCGAGCTTCGAAGGAACGCGAGCCGTCAAGAACATTGTCCAATGGGGTTCCTCGGTGTGCGGCCTTTTGTTCGATCGGGGAGGATTCGCCCACTCACCACGAAGTCCGCTAGTATTCGAGATTTGATCGCCGTTCGGGCGGCGAACCCGAGTCAAATTCCCGAGCTCAATTGCCCATTTGGCGATGCGCCGAGGCGTCGGGGTTTTGAGGATTTTCTCAACGAAAGTGGTCGGGACCGTGATTGGGTGAGCCAAGAAATAGTGGCGAAGTTTTTAGAAGCCATGAGGAGGAGTCTGAAGTTTCGGACCTCGGGTAACGCTCCTAGATCCATGAAGTACCTCGCTCACGTAGTAAATAGGCGGTGATTTCCTCGCTCGACTCTGAGCACGCGCCATCCTTAGCAGGGGGAGGCCGCCAAGTAGAGCAACAAAGGCTCTGTCCCCTCGGGGTGACTAGGACAGGCGGGCTCGATAGATATTCTTTGAGCTTTTTAAAGGCATCGTCGGCCTCCTTGGTCCGAGACGAAACCGTCGTGCTTGCACAAGGCTTTGAAGAAAGGAAGTCGCGCTCACCTAGTTGGGAGATGAAGCGGCTAAGGGCCGCCATCCGACCGGTGAGTGGTGAACTTCCTTTACATTGAAGGAGCTCGCATCCTTTCGACGGCTTCGATCTTTTCCGGGTTGGCACCGATGCGGTCGACTCGATGGCGTATCCGAGCACCATGCCCGTGTGTACACCGAAGACACATTTCTCCGGAT
This sequence comes from Olyra latifolia, assembly GCA_036346145.1. Classification (NCBI taxonomy): domain Eukaryota; kingdom Viridiplantae; phylum Streptophyta; class Magnoliopsida; order Poales; family Poaceae; genus Olyra; species Olyra latifolia. The sequence goes on along the minus strand of CM070523.1, from coordinate 2,302,463 downwards.
TCAGCTTTATCCGATGTTTTCTTAAATTACAAAGGTTTCTTGAGGTCCGGATGTGGGCCTCGGCTAAAGCACTCTTGGCGACTATGTCGTCTACATAGACTTCTAGGTTCCTACGATCTGGTCGGGAAGGTCTTCTGCATCAAGCGTTGGAAAGTGGCCCCCGCTTTTTTCGAGACCGAAAGACATGGTCGTGTAGCGAAGGTGCGAAGTGGGTGATGAAGGCGGTTTTCTCTTCATCCTCCCGCGACAGTGACTGATGGTACCCGGAGTATCGCCCAAAAGCTTATCGGTGTGCTTCGCCGTCGCATCGACTAACCGATCTATGCGGGGGGGAAGTTGTCCTTTGGACATGAGCCGTTGATGTTGGTGTGATCGGCGACATCCGCCACTTTCCGTTCTTCTTCCCGACCACGATGGATTCGCCAACGGTCGGAGTGCTCGACTTCTAACGGCCGGCCTTCAACGGCTTGTCCATTTGCTCCTTGATGACATCGACCTTCCATTGCGGAATCTCCTCGGCGCTGAGCGCCTTGGTTTTACCAGTGAACCGCCACTGTGCTCGATCACCTCCTTGGGACCCGGGCATGTCGGACGGCTCCCATGCGAAGACGTCGGCGTTGTCGGAGGAAGGTGACGAGCTTCGCCTTCCTATTTTGGATCCAGCGCCCCGACGCGTGGACCACCTTCGACGGATCCTCGCCGGAGATCGAGATGTTTTTAAATGCGCTCGAGGTGGAGGACAACCTTGGCCGAGCGGACTTGTGAGAGTTTTGCTCGGGCCGCGTTCAGGTGGCCGCCGACCAGTGGTCGGCGCCATTTAAATCGACTCGAGTATGCCTTGTGGTTGCCCCCGACGGTGATCACCCCTTTTCGCCCGGGAGCTTGAGGCGTTGATACGCGTGGTGCGTGGCGCCATGAACTTGGCGAGGGCCGACTGCCGAGGATGGCGTTGTAGGCCGACTCAAGTCGACTACCTCAAAGGTAACCAACTCGGTCCGGAAGTTGCTCGAGTGCCGAAGGTCCGGCAGACGATCTGCGGCGCGGGTCATGGGCGTGCGGGATGATGCCGTGGAAGGGCATAGCGATGTTTTGATCTTGGAGCGAGGGATTTGCATCTCGCCCAAGACCCGGCGAGATCGGTCAGAGCGCTTCCCCATCGATAAGCACCCGCGACCCTTGTGTTCTTGATGGTCGGGCGAGCACGAGGAGTTTCGGCTTCCGTCATTCGAGGGCGATCCTCCCGGAGAAGGAGATGGTCGTTTCGACCATCTAAGTTGCTTTCGAACCGAGCCGCCTCTCGTCCGCGGTAGACCTCAAGGCCATGCCTTCAACTCGTCGGGGCGAGGCGCAGACCCCAAGATCACCGCAATGTGGTGACTTGGCTCATGGTATTCTTCGCTCTCTGGCCGCGTGCGGTCCGGGCGGGGCTCGGACTTCCGATCGGGCCCACCCTTCCCGACATCCGGGAGGACGAGCACGGGCCCCGTCCGTTGTAGAAGTCTTCAAGCCGAGCGATCCAGTGCGGCGATTCGGAGGTCGTGCCGTGCACTTGGTGCAGCAGCGAAGCGACTGATTCGAGGGTCCCCGAGGTCCACGCTCGTCCGGGTCGGTCGATCGCCGACCGCCCACCTTGCCCGGGAAGGCCGAGGCTTTTTGGCCGGTGTGCGTGGAGACGAGCGGCTCTGGGATAGCGCCACCAATTTGGCGCTTTCTTTTTTCTTCTTGGCCTTCTTGTCGGACTTCTTTTTGTCCGAAGGTCGAAGTGCCCGCTGCGAGGCGCTGTCCGGACCCAAGAAGCCGTTCGCTCCACGGCCTCCTCGGCGTTTATGTAACGCCCGCCGCTTGAAGAGCTCACCGCCGAGGAGCCGAGTATATCTCGAGGTCTGGGTGAAGCGGGCGTTCTTGGCGCCGGTGAAGGCTTCGACGATCGCGTGCAGGATGTTGGAATCGTGTTCGTATCCGGATGAACCTTCGAACGTAGTCCCGGAGGCTTCGTCCTCCATCCGACCACCGTTTGAGGTCTGCGGCCTTCTGGCGGGGGCGGCACCATGAAATTCGCCCGCGAGGCCTCGCCTGATTGGACCCGGTGTGGATGGAGCCTTCCGTTGGTTGAAGAGCCATGTCCGGCGGGCCCCTCCAACACTGGCGGGAAATAGTTCACCATTACCCTTCATCACGCCGCGCCGTGTGATGGTAGCATATACCGAGAGGAATTCGTCCGGGTTCGGGTCCCGTCGAATCGCTCTATGTGGCCGGTTTGAATTTGGGGGCCATGCCGCGCGAGGGCGCGGAGAAAGCGGGGCACCGTGGTTTACAGCGCTGCCGCATCCATGAGCGCCACGCCTCACGTCCTCGGAGGGACCGAGGCGCGAGAAGACGCCGTCGCGCCGAGCGTCGGGGTATCCGTAGGGTTTCCCGAGTGGCGCGGGTCGGCGCTTCGCGAGCGCCCTCGACCAGACTCGGGGTGCCCCCGTTCGGCCGGAGTGGCGAGCCGAGCCGTCGTCGTGGCGATCTTTCGCTTTGCCGAGCATTGCTCGAGGCGGCCACCGTGATGGCGAGATGTGCGGTCATTCCTCCGCCGATCAAGGTCCCGACGGAGGTCGTGGCGGAGTAACTACCCTCGGGGTTCGGCTTTCGGGAAGCACTCGAGTCGGCAGACGAGGAAGATCGCCGCCAATCGCTTCGGCAAATTGTCGGCCATGGCTACGCTTAGCTCGGCGGCTCGGTCGAAATCGGTCGGAGGTCACGCGACCACGTGTGCGGCCCGGAGGCGCTGGCGGCTCCTACCGTCGGATCGGAGGAAAGGACGGAGTGGCGACCCGGTCGAGGGAGCGGAGAGCTGGCCGGGCGCTTCGGCCCGGTCATCGCGATGGGTTGCGAGGCTCGGTCGTCGAGTCGGCGGCCGATTCGGGCGGCGTCAAGCGGCGACGCGACTCGCCCTCCCGAGGCGGGAGCGAGGACGCCGCCGATGTCCGCCATGTGGGCTTCCAGCGGAATCTTTGGGCATGAGGTGTCATGACCGTATCCTCGCGGAGATCTATCTCGTGGTCGAGTCGCACGGGATGTCCGGATATCGACCTTCGCATTTAACCGACACCTTCACATATGGTGGTGTCTCTGTTACGGTAACTCTCGGGCGGAGAGGATCGAACGTACTCGAACCCAAGCTACCCCGGGCGGCAGACATCCATAGGGAGAGGACTCGCCATGGCGTGTCCTTCCGGATCGACAATCCGGGCGACCTCGAGATCGGACCAATATTCGCCCAAGTCGCCGAGGTCGTCGGCGAATATCTTGGTTGTCCGAGAGTTCGCCATTCTTCAAGGACCTTCGCTTCAGGTCGATCTCTTCCCCACGGACGGCGCCCGGTTGTCGGCGATTAGAATACGGGCCCCGGCACCGAAGCTTACTTGTTGAGAGTGAGGATCAACCGGCCTCTTTCATGAGCGTCGGGGCTTTCAAGAAGACGAACTTCGATCGGGTGGCTATCGAGAGAAGGCACGATGATTTTTTGGTGGTTCGGGCCCCTCAAGTGGAGGTAATGTGACCCTCGCCCGGTGGTATCTATATGAGGATCGAAGAGGTTACAAAGGAATGAGTTTCTTGTGGCGGAGGGATGAGCTTTGGCCCGAGAATGGTGCGGTGGAGCTCCCACGATGTCGCGTGTGTATTTTCTAGTAGTCGAACCCTCTAGATGTGCAATGACGTAGTCTATTTATACATGAGCATGTCGGTTTTTCTAGCGGTGAAATCCTATTACCTAGCGGTATGATGGTTGTCCTCCTTTGTCCGGTGGTCGAAGCATGTCTTCTCTTGCGTCATCGTCATCATTCTTCGTCTTACGGGAAGCGGTGTGGAAGCGATGTTACAAGACGTGGGTTGGTGGCGCGATCCCTGCGACTGTCTCGAGCGGTGTCGAGCATTTAATGCGTGTGAATCCTTCCTTGGTCGGGAAGAGGCTGCTCGGACCAGTCCGAGCAGACTGGTCGCGTCCGAGCCCCGGCGAGGACTCCTTTGAAGTAGACCCTTGCTCGGGAGAGGGCTGTTTTGTTTTTTCGTTTAGCGTGTGACTATCCGAACGTCACCCTAGGCCCCCGTCAACAGGTATTTAACGTGGATGGGGAAAATGGTGGAGGAGAAAATACATGTCAAAGTTACAATTAATACCTTTTAATTCTAACTGCTCGGTCGTATTCGCCTTATGTTAATATATAGAAATATAGGAAGCTAGAAAGTTTTTTTTTTACCGGAGACGATATCCGATTATCCTTGTATTTTCGACCCAATTGTTCTCAAGGGCTTACTTATTGACTTATGACTTATTTTTGTTTCGAAAAGTCAAATGCTTTAGTTTTTTAAATTATTCTTAAGAAAAAGTCTACTTAACTTTCTCAACTCCTCCTCCCCCACCCCCACACAACAAATACTCCGTATGTGATAAATAACCGCCTGCGGCCGGTTTTGAGATCACCAATCCAATGGTTTTGGATGGTACATGCCGTGTCGATTAGGAACCACTGTTACATAAATAGCGTAGTCTGTCCGGTGCCCACATATTCTGCCCACCCGTTCCGAATCTCGCAAGAACTCGCTGACCAAGATGGAGGACGAGCTAAATCTGGGCGCCGAAGAACCAGACCTCGCCGGCGACGTGTTTGAGCCGACCGAGGACGAGCTGCTGCTCCACTTCCTCCGCCCGCAGCTCCGCGGGTTCTTGCCGCGCGTGGCGGGCGCCGTGGCGGAGGCCGACCCCTGCGACGCCGCACCGTGGGAGCTCGTCGCGAGGCACGGGCGGCGCGGCCAGGGCTACTTCTTCGCGGCGCGCGACCGCAGGAAGCCCTCCGTGCGGCGGTCCGTCCCCGGCGGCGGCTCCTGGATGCACAGCGCCACCAAGAGGGGCAGGTCCATCACCGAGCTCGGCGTCGTGGTGCAGTGGTGCAAGCTCAAATTCTGCTTCTACACGCGCTGCGAGGAGCGGGGGCACAGGAGCACCGGGTGGGTCATGTCCGAGTACAAAATCACCGACCCGCGGTGCTACCGCCGCGCCGACGAAGGCGAGGAGGGCGAGTACTGGGTGCTCTGCCACATCAGGAAGAGCAAGAGGTTGACCGACGAGAGGACGGACGCGTCACCTCCGGCCAGAGCAACGAGCCAACGAGGCGGCATGGCGGCACTGCACATCCGGCGGCGACCAACTCGTCGATCGGGACAGTGAATCCATAGCCACGTGAGAGCACGAGGCCTGGGCTCGATTAAACAAACAATGTCATTTTTTTGGGAATAACAAACAATGTCATTTGTTCTTCTTTTTTAGAGGCCATTTGGGTGCTTCTTGATCTCATCACCAATCTGCCGTCTATTTGTTGGTTAGCGAAATAAATGGGATATATTTAAGACACATGCTCTGTGATTTGTTGTAGTTATAGTGAGTATTGACTGCGCTGCCTCTCTGACAAGATGCAGCTCGGCTGGAGTTTAATTCATTGGTATTTCTTTCACTCATGTCCTTGCTAGAGGTTAGTGTTGTTAACGATCCTACCCTGACTCGAAAAATACGAAAGAGCAAGTGATCTTCCTCTACTCATCTTTCTCATATCTTCTCTGTGCGTGGCACCATTGCTGTTTCTTTGAATTTAATTCTGCAATGGTTTGGGGCTTTATTCCCTTCTTTTGCTTTGCTATTGTAATAAATCGATCTCCTTTATGTGTGTCTTTATTAGAAAATTTTGTGGTTTACGCTTGTCATGTGCATATATTGCTTTTGTTCCCTCGCTTTGCTTCCATGTTAGTGCATTCGCTGATGCAACTGCTACTGCTGCTGCTACAAATGACGTCGGGAGGGAGCCGGTGTCTTGAGAGCAAGGAGCTACATCAGGAACAGGCTACGACAAGGCAACGGGTTTAGGGTTAGAGGGTTTTTTTTTTTTTGGAAAAACTCCATTTTGCCTATTAAGCGAATCTAGTTTCCCCACTTATAAAACCAGACAACCAAACCCTCTGACTCTTCATGTTAGACAAATTTTCCCCTTATCAAAAACCACCCTGGTTTTTTGGCTGAAGTGGCATCCTGTCAATAGAAATTTTGTCGACGATTGGAAAACAAATTTCCCGCCAAGCTTACTTGTTGATTAAGTGATCAAGCAGCCTCTTCCTGTCAAAAGGTCTTCGTCTTAGATATATGAACTCGCCAAGATGAGAAACAGACTAAGCGTGAATATTTATCCTGATTCGAGCCTCTCGAAAAGAGATAATAATCCTACTTCAGTCGCACGTGGGCGTTTATGTTATTGCGATGAGACTGTGGATGTCTCTCCTCCCCCTCACATGGTTGTGTAGCAGAACGTACCAAACGGGGTGATGAAGGTCGTTTTTTTCCTCATCTTCCGGCGATAAGCTGATCTGGTGATACGTGAGTAGGCATGTAAAAAAACTCATCAACTGAGTTTCCACTATTGCATCGACCAACTGATCAATGCGTGGCAGCGAGCAGTTGTTCTTCGAGCATGCAACGTTTAGACCCGTGTGGTCCACGCACATACGCTACTTCCCCTTTTTTTGAACAATGACCGGGTTCGCCAACCACTATGAATGATGGATCTCACAGATGAACCTGACCTTTAGGAGCTTGTCGAGCTGCTCTCATGTTATTATTTGCTTCTCGGGGAGAATCGCTTGAGTTTCTATCACACCGTCTTCTTATCAGGCTCAACCACCAGCCTATGCTTAACCAACTTCCTTGGGACACCGGGCATGTCGGACGGCTCTCAGATGAACACATCCGTGTTTTCTCGGAGGAAGATAACGAGCTCGAGTTCCTATTTGGGGTCCAAGGTAGCCCCAAGAACATGACCTTGGTAGAATCGGAGTCAAAGAGGAACACTGCTTTTCTCTTATCGCCGGGCTGGGGGGAGATCCTCTTGTGGGACGTCTTGGGTTTCTGGTTGGGTCCATGCTGAGAAAGCTAGCCAACCATGCTCGGTGCCTTCTCATCATAGCTTCATGCAACTTTGGCGTTTTCCCTGATGGTGACCACCCCATTCGGATAGAGAATCTTGAGGCTCTGATAGGCGTGGTGAGTTACGACCATGAACTTCGCCAGTGCCGGCCTGTCCAAAATAGCATTGTAAGGGGTTTCAAAGTCGATCATCTTAAAGGTGATCAGCGCTTATTCGCATACAAATTTCAGTCTTTGTGGAAACGAAATTCGCATATGTACCAGCGTATATAAATACACAAAAGAAAAGAAAGAAACAGGAATTATGTGTTGTAGACATCCATCTTTGACGATCGTGGTGATTCTGGATCCTGGGGCCTCGGAAAGATTCCCAGTTAATTACATTCGTGAGTTGACACGCGGAACACCTCCGGTTAAGCTGTTTGTCATCTTCTTCTTGCCTTCGTTTCGTGGTTCACCGTGCTGGTGTAGATGTATGTCAATGTGGCGATGACAGAACACATGGGGTAGATTTGGACCCATATGATGCCTAGCGTAACCGTTGATTGTTTGGCTCCACCTGCCCGTGTCGCTTGATCTTGTTTCGTCAAATGTCACGTTGGAATTTGTGGTTGATATGGTGCACGGTTCTACGCTTGGCTTGGATTTAAAGTTAACGACTTTGCTGGTGTCATCGAAAGCATCCATGCATGTCGAGTCTTAGACGTGGACATTGAAGCAATCTTGATCGTCAAAGTTGAAGCTGATTGTTGATACAGCGACTTGGAGTGAATTAAAGTAATTGTTCGGGAAACTCACCGAACGTGTGTTGTTTTAGAGATGATCATCCGGGAAACTCACCGAACTTTGGATGGTGATATGTTGATCAGTGTTGATGTATTGAACGTCCGGGAAACTCGTCGAACGTTGAGTGGTTAATGAAGAGGTGGAGATGTTGAACTCCCTTCGAGTGGAATAACCATCACTTGAAGATTTTGAATTCACCTGAGCAAAATAACCGTTGCTTGGAGACTTGGAATTCACCCGAGCAGAATAATCGTTGCTTGGGGGTATTAAGTAGTTGATGAAAAGGTTGTTGTATTGAAATTTCTCCGGGCGTGATAGCCATCTTAGGGCTCCCTTGGCAGCGTCTCTTTGGAAGTCTCACGTGTTCTGGGTAACAGTTGATGTTGTCTTGATGGTGTCTTTTTGGCAATGACAGCCTCAGCTCATTGGTCTCTGTACATTGATTTTGGGCTTCTCTGATCAACTGACTCCATAGCATCTCCACACATACATGTATGAAGCATGATTTCACCCTCATATAGCACTAAGCAAAGTGATATGGTCGGGAGCCGCAGTGTTGTGCCAAGGGCACGGACAGAGGCCGTGGCCAGACGGTTGTACCACCGGGAGTTTTGTGGCGGCATGGTCACGGGCGTCGAGGTAGACGGTGTTGGTGAAGCAGGGCCAGCGATGGCGATCTGGGTGGCCCTTGATGACGCCGAGGAGCAGTGACATGGCGAAGAGCAAATGGTGTCAACAGCGGTGAAGCAAGCCGCTGGGCGTTAGGGGCGTGCAGCATGATGGTCGTGGAGTCGTACACCTCGGCAGCCTCCACGGTAGAGTCGAAGGTGCCAAGCCACACCCGCACCCGCCACCACGGGTCGCGGATCTAGGCTGAGTTCTTTGACCTCGCCTGCAGCTGCGAGACACATTCGGAGATCTCGGTAGAGGTCTCAAAGTCACTGTCACTAGACTGCTGGAATTTAGTAGTGACGTTGGGGAAGAGGCAGCGCCAAGATGACTTTAGGCTGCTCGACGTCGAGGCCTTGGGTAGATGGCGAAGGGCAGCTTAGTGGTGAAGAAGCCCCGGCCTAGGGCCTGGCGTGTAGGCTCTGGTGTGATCAGCCGCGCGACAGGGTAGGATGACGCCAGCTCGAGGGGGCGCATAGCGTGACGCGTGAGGACTCGGGCCTTTGGCCCAAAGCGACGCTCGCTAGGGACAGCGAAGACGTCCAGTCAGCATGGCGGCCGACGTCGGTGGTGGTGAAGACGAGCGATGGGCTGGTGAGGAAGACAGGCCTCTCCGACACTGCACAGCACGACGCAGCCAGTGCAGCGCGTCAGCGTAGTGGACGGCATGGGGCCCGGCGGCAGCGATGCCGATGCTGGAGCTGAAGCGACGTGGTCGGCGCAGTATGGCAACGACGCTAGGCAATTAGGCCTTGGGAACGGTGACGACGATGTAGTTTGGCAGCGTAGCCAAGGTCTGGAAGTATGGCTGTGGTCATTGCGATGAGGCCGTGATGCAGTGCAGTGGAGACGAGCATGGTCCTATTTGGTTAGGGCCATGATCAAGAAATAGGGCATAGCCTCCTGAATAGAAAGCTTCTTGCATAGACATAGAAAGAGAGAAAGGGAGAGAGAGGCAGTGGAGAGGAGAAGTTCCGCGGGAAGTGTGGTGCCGCAGGTCACGGCGATGCATGCGGCAAGGAGCCATGGAGCGCTGCCGGTGCAGCGCAGGGCGACCGAGACGGCGGCACCATGGCATGGGCGTGCGGCAGGGACGAAGCTTGGCTGCGCGAGAGGAGACAGGTGGAGAGCAGGAGATCTGCGGGAGGCGTGGCGCCGCAGGGCGCAGCCAGGCACGTGGCAGAGGGGGCCATGGGGCATGGCCAGGCGCGGCGCAGATGATCGGGCGGCAATGCCGTGGCACGGCTTGGCGCCGAAGCGCTCGCGGTCGGGCGAGCAAGCGGCACGAAGCGAAAGGCATGGGCGCGACAGAGGGGGATGCAGGGCACGGCTAGGCGCGGCGCAGGACGACTAGGACGGCAGCACCGTGGCACGGACGTGTGGTGGCTGAGCGCACGACGGCCGACCGCACTGCGGTCGGGCAGGGAGGTGGCACAAGCGAAGGCACTGGCGCGACAAAGGCCAGAGCCAGGCGGCGTGGCGGGGCCAGAGGAGGCAAGAGGAGAGCCACGGGAGGTCATCGCAATGTCAATGTGTTGAGGCGAGGCCATCGCCAGGCGCATGACGTAGGGCTGAGATGATGGAGGCTGCGTGAAAGAAAGGTAGAGACGATGTGGGACACGGCCGAGCCGGGGCGCGAAATAGCGATGGCGGTGGCGACATGAGGGAGATGGCGCAGGGCGGTGCTGGTGGCATGGTGGTGGGGCTCGGTGTGCGGCTAGTAGCGCAGGGGCCGGCATGGTGGCATGGCAGCGTCCCGCTGCGTGATGAGAGGAAGGCTAGCGGCACGCGGCGCGACACAGGCGAAGGCACGGGCGCGACAGAGGCCAGACATGGCTCTGCTTTTGTGGAAGACACAAAAAAGAAGGAAGACCAGGGCAAGGAGCAAGAAACAGGAAGCAAAGGCATGGCGCCTAGAACAGGACAGGATAGCAAAAAGCAGTGCATGAAAGAGATGGCAGCAGCGGCGACCAGAGAGGAGTTAGGAAGAAAAGAAAAGTAAAAGAGATGGCACGGTAGCCATCCATGCTCTTACCTTTCCGTCTTGTTCCAATGTGAGGCCTTCCAGAGTGCGAATACCGATCTGATTGCTTTTTTTCTTCTTTTGCACGTAGACCTCTCGTTCTGGCTCAGGCTCTCGCTCCTTGGCCGATTCCAATCTGGTTTTACACCTCCGTGGCCGATCCTCTCTCATCACGAATTGTTTTCGTCCCCCTCTTTCTGTCCCCTCGCGTGAGATCTAAGGTGGACTTTTATAGGCGTTTTGGGATAGATAGAGATAGGGGTAGAGCTAGAGATAAAAATAGAATTCGGTTAAATTTGGATAAAGTTTCGTAACAAACTCTGTTACTTATCCTATCTAGAATTTTATAGATAGAAATTAATTTTATTGCTGATGGTCGAGATTATGACCAACAAGAGCTTCTGGGTTTGGTAATCTCAGGAAGACAATCCTCTTTCGAGAAAGTGATTGCTAGCTTGGTCTACTTAAGCTGTTGGACCGGGCAAGATCCTTGGTCGACATAGTGCACCTTCTGCGCTACTTCCTTGAGGTCTCGTAGGGATTTGTAAACGGAGGACCCCCCAAAAATTACGGCGATATGGTTCTAGGGCTCGTGGAACTCCATGTCATCCCTATCATGAGACGTCCTTTTCCCTTTTCCATCATCTTTGAAAGCGGACACGGTGGGCATCTCACCTTTGCCCTCCTAAAACACCTCTAAGCGGCTAACCACGTGTGGCAGTTATGCAAATCATTCCCATAGGCTGGTGGATCGAGCAGAACCTATTGCTCCGGCATCCACCCGATGGCCCTTCACCGTGATGTGGGGGAAGACAAACCCCTGTGCCCTTTCTCGCGTTTTAAGGTTGAGGCTTTCGTTCCTACTATTGCTGACGCGTTTGAGGCTGTTGTGGCTACATGACAGATTGGTGCTCGGATGGCTGCTCGATCGCAGCAATAATGACTGACGAGGTTTGCTTCCTTTTCTTTTCTTGATCTTCTCACCTTTTTAGAGAACTCCAAGCCCGGCTGTGGCGGCAGCTTTCCCTCATCGAGCGTCTTTTTCCATTTGACCACTTCGTCAGCTTCAGCATATCGGTCGGCCATGCAAAAAGCTCGTTAGCTGTCAAGTATGGATGGATCTCTAAATCCTGAGTAAACCGAACAGCCCTGACTCTGAACTTGAATGCTCATATGACTGATTCATCCAAAACGTTTGGGATGGAATTATGGACCTTGATGAACCTTTGGACAAAGTCACGCAGGGACTCCTCTTTGCTATGGATCACATGCTCGAGTTCTCTTTCTCTGCCCAGTTGAGCGTAGCAACGCTGGAAATTCAATATGAGTGCTTTACTCAGCTAAGTCTAGGAGCGGATGGACCCCTCCTTCTGATTGAAGAGCCAAGTTCGGGTCGCTCTGTCCAGCATGGTGGGCAAGTAATTGGCTATTATGGCCTCATTTCCCTCGACTGCTAGGATAGCAGTTGTTGTCGGAATTAAAAAAATATAAAAATATAATGATAATCAGATAATAATTAATCTTGTTTTTAATTTAAAATGAAATTATATTTATCTGCAAGAAAAAAAAAGAAATAGAGTTTGTTGCAAACTCTTATCTAAATACGTCTCTATCCCTATCCCTATCCCTATCCCTATCCCTATCCCTATCTCTATCTCTATCTCTATCTCCTACCAATCCTATACCTAAACCCCTATAAAAAGCCGGCCGAGGCCTCCTCCTCGCGCACACGGAAACGAGATCGGAGCACACACAGACGGAAAATCAGACGGGAGGAAAACACACGGACTGCATCACGCAAGAGCAGAGGAGACGCAGATTGCATCACGAAAAAGCATCACGCGCGGAGAGCAGATCGTAGAAGACCTACACGCAAAGGAAAAAATGGTAAGACACGCATGCCGCCATCTGCCTCTGGCTTGTTGGGCTCCTGCCCCTAGGAGCTCTGTCTCCATCGCTTTCTTTTTCTAGCAACCTCCATCTACTACTGCTCTTATGTTTTTCATCTCCCTGGCTTCTTCTCTATTGCTTCTTTTCCACCATGTCGCTTCCACACCACAATCGCGCTCGTCCGCGCCATCTCATCACTGTGCAGCCGCCGCCGCCGCCTCTAAGCCGCGCCATCGCTTCGCCGCCGCCGCCTCCATCCGCATCGCCCCACCGCTGGCCTCTCGTCCCGCGATCGTCCCCGTCCTCGCCCCGCCGCACCGCTCCTCTCTAGGCCATTGTGTGCTGACCTCGCCGCTAGCGCCGCCGCCCGACCACGTAGCACCGCCGCTCGTCGCTTAGCTACACTCGCCGCCACATGCCGTTGTCGCGCCATGCAGGCCCCTGGTCGCCGCCTCCTCCTCGCTTCCTATGTCGCCGCCGCCCGCCGCGGCCCCACGCAGGCCCCTAGGTCACTGCATCAAATTGCGTAAAATATCCGAATATCAAGCATCCGAGATTTTAGTTGCATTGAAATAGTCTGACCTACTTGATTTATTACATGTTACAAAATATTTTACACCGAAAATGGAAATATAACCTGGTAATAAAAAGAAAATACATGCCCATATACCACAGGCAAAACCTGAGCATAAGGTAAACCTTAGAAATCGATCCTATACAAGTTCCAATCTTCTTCATAAATGTCCATCTCTGATTATAAAGTGGATCCTGTTCAAGAAATAAGCAAATTGCCCACATAATGTGGGTAAGTACTAATCGTACTTGCAAGTTTCCATAGAAAATGAAATACTAATTACATGCAAATGGAATCAAAGAGAGGTAAAGGCTATATTTATCTGGAATATATAATGCAACATTTTAAGACTTAGTCATCATTTAAAATTATTTTCTAAAACATTTAAATGAATTTGTAAACCATTATCTCCTTTCTCCATCCTTAACTCATTAAACGACCATTATCTTTTCTTAAATTTCATTTCATGGATTTATTTGAATAGAAATAGGTATCACCAAGTTGATACAACTTCATATACCAGAAGTATGGTCCATTAATGTTTTTGTTATCAGCTCTGCAGAACCTATCCAGCTTTACCCATATAACATCTCCTTATATGGATAGATGTTTAATGTGTCATTTCTATTCTCATTGGTCCAAGTTTTGCAATGTTCCGCACATGCGCAAACATTGAAAAAACCCTGACGATATTGGCCTCCGCACAGACACAGCCGGTAACATGTGAATCACTTGGCCCAATATCCCAGAAAACCTGGCAATGCCTGGCCTCCGCACGATCATTACCGGTGACTACTCGGCCAACATTCCAAAGGTATTGCGAAAACACTAAGGCAATACCTTACCCATGCAATTACCACTCTGGTAACTCATGCCTACACTTTTCAGTTTTTCTGTCTTCAGTTTATTGTCTATCCAAAAGACAAATGAATTCTATCCTACCTGTTGAAATAATATATATTTAGATTTTCCTATACTAGGGTGTAGTCAAGTTTATTCATTTTAGGTGGGCTTTTGGTTGTGGATTTGGAATATCTACTCTACATAAAATGTTAAATACCATAATTTAAATAAAAGATGATTCTTAAATAAATAACTAGAGAGTAAATGCAATAAATAGATAGTAAATGAAATTGGGAATTCAATATGCTTCAAGGGTAGAAAACCTGCCTTATTTGGAGATCGGGTCACACTTACTATATCTTCTTGGACATTCTCGGTTAAAACTTCCAGAGGGCGTAGCTTGTTGTCTTATACGTCATAAAAATAGGAAAAGAGAGAAAATCCAATAAATATCCAAATAAGAAAAGTTTTAAATAAACGACAAAATGAAGGGTCTAGGGTCAAAAGGGTGATGGGTTGTACGATTTTTTAAAAGTTTGAAAATATTTTCTAAAAGAAAAAGGGGTAGGGTTTTTATGTAAAATAGGTATTTTGGGCAGCATGAAGCTAGGGTTAGTGGATGTGGAATTTATGTGTGGATCAATGAAATTTCAGAGATCGGGATCGACGACAATTCTCTTGCCGGAGTTTCGAGATGGAATTTGTTAAATGTATAATAGTGAAAACTACATAGTTAGGAGTATTTTGATATTTTAAACATTTTTTGTTTTGGAGTCATATTGAGAACCGGTCTAGAAAATAGTGAACCGGTCAGTTTAAAATAAAACTAGGGATACAGCTGAAATAAACTTCGGCTGTCTCTACAGCAAAAAGGAGGCCGGTTCTTGATATGGTGTAATGGAGAAAAATGTTTAAAATCGAAAAACCAAGAGGGTTCATATTTGCTGGCGGTGAGCTTTTAGGGTCTAGGGAGGGTGAAATTTGGGGAAAAGATGCATAGAGTTGGGTTTTAGGAAATTGAGAGTACCAGGGTGTAGCCAAGGATAAGGTGATGCTATGTGTATGCTCAATTGGACTTGCACTGCACGGTGGTGGTGGCGATTGCTCGCTGGAGTTACAAATGGAGCTTTTCTAGTTATTAATGGAAATAGTGTAAGATAGGGGCAAAGAGTAGGGGAAAGGATGGGGAATTGCTTCTTGGAGGTAGCCACGGTGTAGGGATGGCTATTTATAGGCCGAAGATGAGGAAATCCGGTGAAGAAATCCGGCGGCGGCTTTAGTTTTAGCAATGGTGGTGCTCGCGGTTTTTGGAGAAATCCGGCGACTTGGCTGCGGAATAGGTCTAATCATGGGGCTGAATGGGTTCGTGGGACAGTTATCTACAACTTTCGTGAAGACACCGGGACGAGATAAGCATTGTAGAGGTGGTGGCGGTGGGTTTTTCCGGCGGTAGTGTTACAGGAAAAATAGGGGCAGCAGCCTTTGTATCGATCAAGTCTGGAGGTAGAAGAAGACAGGCTATGGGCTGGGTATTTTACGGGCTGTATTGTGTTTGGGTTTGAGGGAAGGAGGGAGGCCCGAATGAGAAAAAGAAAAGGGAGGTGGCCGGATGGGCCTGAGGTGGGGCGAATGGGCTGTAGGGAACGCCCAAGTAGAAATAGATTTTTGGAATTAAAAGAAAAGGAATTTTCAGAAATTGTTTGGGGTTTAAAAATTAATAGAAGACTCTAGAAGGTTTAGAAAAATATGAAATAAATTTCTAAAAATCCAGAAAAATGAGAATAATCTAAATATGAAATAATATTTATTATTTTATGGGATTTATATTTTTGGAAAAGATAGATAGGGTATTTTTTTTAGGGAATAAATAGGATTAAGTTTAGAAAATTCTCTAAAATTTGGGAATGATTATATTAATATAATTATGCCTTTTCGCGAAAAATTTTTATACCAAATTTGAAAATTTGGGTATGTGATACGCTGCCTTCTCCTCTACTTCCTGCACCGGCCGCTTCCTGGCGCCACCCCGCCTCGCCGCCCATGCACGCGCGCCCCAGTCGTGTTGCCCCACGTCCGCGCTCACAGCCCCCGGCTATGCCGCTCTGAGCCGGCCGCCTCCCGGCACTGCCCCACGCCCGCGCGTGCCACGCGCGTGCACCGCCCCGGCCGTGCCGCCCCGCGCCCACTCCTGGCCCTGCGCCTGCGCATGCCGCCCACGTGCACCGTCCCGCGCCCGCGCCTAGCCCCGTGCCGCGCCTGCGCCGCCCGTGGCCGTGCCCGCGCCTGGTCCCGCGCCTACGCCTGTGCCGCGCATGGCCGCGGCCGCACCTGGCCCTATGCCCTTGGCTCCATCTTCACAACTGTCCGCGCCGTTCCCTCGGCCGTCCACGACCCAATGACTTCCGCGCTGTAGCGCCCACACTGTTCATGACCAGGAGTCGTCCGCGTCGTAGCGCTCCGCTAGACTCGCCGTCCGTCGCCACACTCTGGTGCCCTTGGGTGCTGTCTTGGCGTGCCACTGACCACCAATCTTCACCGCGCCATTGTCTGTGCCCACTGCATCACGCCAAGCACGCCGGCCTACATCGCTGCTCCGGAGCCGCTAATGCTGAGAAGCTATTGCTGTTTGTATCGAGCCGTAGAGCCGCTGCTCGAGACCATAAGAATATCAAGAAGGAAGAAGGCAACCTACATACATGCATGGCCCATGCAAGTGTGCTTCCATAGCAGAACTGCATTTAGGGTGGTGGTTTAGAAGTTAGTTTATACGCAACTGTTCAAGAAGATACTAAGAATGTCTCAAGTATTGATGGATGTGTGCATTATATGGAGTACTGATTCTAGAAAGATGAGCTACTTCAGAATTCAGATGCCGCCATACTAAAACCAAGCTGCCATGAAGCAGCTTGCTGCACTATTTCGTGGAGCCGATGCCAGGAGGGTTACCACCATGACACGTGAAGCCTGAAGGAACGTTAACATCGGCAAGCTAACCCCAAGATGATGCTCATGAGATTGCTACCAAGCTATCGCCAGTTCATCTCTCAAAATATAAACGATATTATTAATGGACTGCACAAGCATTAACGGTCGTTCTCTCACCAGGAAACCCCAGATTTCATGATACCAATCATGTCCCCAAGCAACAATAGTTCTGCTCGGGTGAATTTGCTCTAGGCGACGGCTATCCTGCTCGGAGGAATCTCAACACGACGATCACTTCACCAACAACTCCAAACGTTCGGCAAGTATCCTAGACGATTGCTCCAATAATTCAAAGTTCGGTGAGTTTCCCGGATAGTTGCCTAAAGACGCGCTACATCAACAATCAATATCAACTTCGATGATTCAAAAGCCATATATCAACATCCCTATCCGAGACTTGACATGCAAGGGTACTTCCGATGACACTAGCAAAGTTGTCAACTTCAGATCTAAGCCAAGTGTAGAACTATGCGCCCATCAGCTACAATTCCAACGTGGCGTTTGACGAAATAAAATCAAGCGACATTGGCGGACGGAGCCAAGCATACAACGGCTACGCTAAGCATCTCATGGGCCCAAATCTATCCCATGTGTTTTGTCGTCGCCACATCGATATACATCAACACGCACAATGATCCACGAGACGAAGATGAGAAGAAGACACTCAGCAGCTTAATCGGAGGTGTCGGCGACTGGGAGGCGAGCCTCTGCAGGCCGATGAGCAAGGGGAAGATGGGGGTGCGAGACCGAGGCTGCCCCGCCTCGATCGACGGCCGCCGCGGGCGCCGCCGAGGGAAGGATGTCAACGCGTTGGACGCATGTACTAGTGCGACGCGGGGATTTTTATCCTGGTTCAGGCCTCCACTGTTGGATAACAGCCCTACGTCCAGTCTTCGTTTAATGCCAAGCTTAAACGAGTACAAGAGGGTGAGGCTGGGCTTCAGGAAGCCCGGGCTCGAGTACAATAAGTGCTCAAGGCACTATGTGTGTTCCTACCGTGCCTGGACGCGAAGAACTACCGCTCAGAACTAGAGCTCCTACGTGAGTGCAAGTGCTCTTCTGTCTAAGACTATCTCCTCGTCCGAGTATATTGAATGGAGTTCCCTCCTCTTCTATTGTGGCCTGTGCTCCCTTTTTATAGGCTGCCCCTGGCCACTGTAGCCTGACCTTGATCCGTTGTGATGCGCCATGTTATCCTTCAGTTATTAGTCATCTTCTTCTGTTTTGCCACGCCGGGGCGCGGCGGACATACGAGGCCCGCCGGATATTCGGGTGTATTTCCTCATCCTGCCCTGATCGTCGCTCGGACCGCAACCCGGCAATACGTGTCTTTCTCTATAGGGGCGGATGGTAAGCTGACCGTTGACACGACCTGCCACCAACCTGCCAGCGGTTTGTGTCAGTGTGTTTGCATCATGGCCAGATTTAACAGCGGTGACCATGGGACCAAGCAGGCCAGCGCAGGGCATGGGCGCGATCGCCTTGGGTCCAGAACCCCGAGCTTCAGAAACCCTAGGGAGGGCGAGCGACCCGAGCTTCGGAGCGGGGAAGCTCGGGCTCGAGCTTGCCAAGCTCGGACGCGAGCTTACCAAGCTCGGGCGTACTTTCTATGGGGTCGGAGGCAAGTTAATGGGCCGTATCTTTATGGGCCGCGTACTTTCCCCAACAGGAGGTGTTCTGCGTGTCAATTCGTGGATGTAATTAACTAGGAGTCCTTCTGAGGCCTCAGGATCCAGAATCTCCACGATCGTCAAGATAGATGTCTACAGCGTGCAACTATCCATAGGGATCTGTATTTTGTTGTAATAACGAAATATAAGTGTTCCTGTTTCTTTCTTTCTTTTTTGTATTTCTATACAATGGCACGCCTGCGAATCTTTCGTTCCCGCAGAGGTGGAAATTTGTAGTGCGAACAGTTGTATAGATTGAAAGAAACTCGTCAGGGTTTTGGTCCCGTTGAACATTTTGATGTGCCTGGGCTTGAATTCGGTTGGCCAGACGACATCGCGAAGAGCGGGGGGAAAAGGCCCGACATCCGAAAGCCACGGAACTACGATGTTGAGACCGATCGAGGCGATTCCGCCGTCGCGAGGTCGCTGGTCGTACGGGCAAGCATTGAGACAAGAGAACACTTCTTGGTCACGGCGTGGAGAGCACACGATGGTGAAGCTATGCTCCCCGCGGCTGCGGCCCTCGGAGCTTTCTTCTCCTTGCCCTCTTGGTCGGTCACAGTGCCAGTGATGACGATCACGGCTCTCCCGCGTAACACTCTAAGGTTGCTCACTATAAGACATAGCGGCTCCCCTTGAGGGCGTTTCCGAGAACGGCCTTCGGGTCTTCATTGCTCGGGCAGTGCCGACAGTGCCAGATTGGCGACTAGCCTCTCGAGGTTCTCCGTGACGGTGACGCCCATGCCTTCTTGGTTTTCTTGCCCGGGCGAGCTTGCGAGCTTGCACATGACCACCAATGCTTAGAGTCTTTCTTGTCCGACAGGAATTGAAGTTGAGGGAGATCGTTCCCAGGACCAGACCTCCAGTGCCTGGACCGACGAGGGTGGCAGTGTTGGGTGTTGTTGCGAGGCCAATCTCTACCGCGCTATCGGATTCTTGCCAAGGTCCTTTCTTTCGAGGATTCAAGGTGAGCTTGAGCAGCGTCGCATGCGTATTTCGAGGCTGCTTCTAAGGCTTCTGCCACAAGCTGGCGATTATCCTAGGTAGTCATGTTGACACACCTACCAATGGAGGGGTATGAGGGAGTCATCATCGAGTTATCGCATAACGTGATCCTATCTTCGAGTTCCATGTAATCCGGGATGTCCAGTCCCGCGTACAGCTCGTCATCATCCCCATCGGATAAGGGGAAACTTGTTTTGGCAGAACTAGGAACGAAATCGGTTTGGGATCATACTCCGTTCTTCAGTACGTGTCTTAAGTATTTCTAGCTATGCTTCTAATCCATATTAATCTGGCAAATAATTCCTACAGCTTATTAGAAATGTGTCTTTTTAAGTTATGGGATTCAGCTTTATTACTTAATGATTCATGAGAACACTGGAAAATACAACTGTCACCTTAACAAGCTTTTAAAAAGTTTTTAATATTTCATATGTGCAGCCTAAATATTAGTTCGCAAAATATTTATATGCTTAAAATTTAGTGACATTAAATATTTATATTTAAAGTCTCTCAAACACTCGCCGCTTGCCCGCTGCTATGCCATTGGCGACGCCTGACTCCTAGCCGAAGCCGAGGTGTCACGGAGCACCCTTGCTTCTGCTCATTGTTCTGCCCGGAGCACCCTGCTGCAGCTCGTCGTCCACATCTCTTCTGCCATGTCACGGCCACGACAGTAGGCTTCTCGTGTGGCTAATGCTGTCTTTATTGGCTGGGAGAGTGGGAGTAGCAATTAACACGGAGAATTCTTGCTCTTGGTCATTTATATGCTTGGTTTCAAAAATTGTACTCTTGTGTTCTAGTCGGGTGTGCCTCCCATCAGGTCCCTGTTTACCCGAGTGGGGATGGGGATAGAGAAAAATCATCCCCGAGTTTGAATTTAGGGACAGGGAGCGGAAGAACATTTTTCTAGATAACAATCAGCAAAACCAGCATAATAATACTTCTAAGATCGATCTAATAGACTAACATCCATGCCTCCATGCTCATCATTCCAATACGTAACACTAATGGGCTCTTTGGTTGCTTTTCTTCTTCAGTAAAAGTCAGTATGAGCTCGGTAGGCTGAGGTGATCTGAGGATGTTGTGTTGGTTGGTTGTATGAGGATGAGACGACAGTCAAGCAGAGATGTTGTTTGGTTGACTGCACTAGGAGGGAAATGGAATGGACAAATTCAGGAGAGACAAATCAAAAACAAATACTATAACGAAAATAAATTCAAAAAACAAATACTAGAAAATCAATAAATTCAAAACAAAAATAAAAATTCAAAAAAATCTGAATTTTTTAAGACCTTGTACTTGAACCTACGGTTCCATTTTTTGTCTCATTAAATTTGGATGTCGTTTGAATTTTAAAATATTTTTGAAAGTTTTGAGAGGAAGTGCATATGCATGGCTTATTAGTCTGGCTGTCTGCGCTGCGGCGCCTACATGTCGGAAACGCCTAGAATCAGCGTTTCTCCAAGGCCAGGCTGCGGGGGTCTGTTGCATCTATAGGACTACGTCAGGTAAATGAGAAGACAACCAAACACCTCTTTTTTTGCATCTATATAGAGCCAAAACTCCTTAGATACAGCAGCCCCTAAAACGACGGCCTTCCTTGGGATATATATGATCCATCGTCTCATGGATGGAGGGCGGCCAGCGTTGAGCGCACGTGGCTCCGATCTTCCGCTACTAGTCATGGCGACGTTTAGTTCGTCAAGAGGTCAATGTCGTGCATGACCGATTGTTACATACCCGGCCGGCCGCGTCGAATATTACGCGAGAAAGTATGGCAATTTGAACGCACACGCTACTGCTGCTGCTTGCAATTATCCAAGCTCGATTGCCACAACTCACACGTACTACTTTGACCTGGCAAGGGGAAGGCGATCACGAGTCATGTAGTATCCACGTCATCTTATCTACTCGTCTTTGATCTCATCACCGAACAGGGACTTTGCACTGTACAATGTCCATGAACGTGATTTGGTGGCCAATCTGCGCGATAATGTGCGAAGACCGGCTGCGGCAAGTCAATGGGTTGAGGATTAGATCAAGCTTAACTATGTAACTATGTTCATAGATAACATATTGTCCTATTGACAGCAACATTTGCAATTGGCAATCTCTACCGTTAAAAAGCTCTTATGATGAATGATAATATTGTCACACTTCACTAGAATTACCCACCAATGCCATCCGTCGTAACAGACCAATCTACCTCACTCAAATTACCTATCATGTTATCCGTCGTAACAAACTCATCTTATTTCATTTAACCCCTCAAAATATTCATGGTGAGTACAAATCAAAGAATAGTGTGCATCATACTCTATTGTCATCTGCATGGTTGTTCACGACGCGCCACGATGCATAGCATTAATCATCCATGGTGAAGCCGAATGCGTATGGCCCACACACAATTGATCTTGACGTGTCACGCCGTGCACCTACATATTTGAGCAAGCAAAGCAACCAAGACATTTGAGCTAAAAATGGGAGGTACATATTTCCTTTTCCTGTGTCTCTTCGTCTAATTTTTATTAAGCATTTCGTGTCTTCGTTAACCGTGTGCATGGTGCAAACATATGGCCAAAGTTGCCTAAGCTAACTAACGTAACTATATATACAGTTTTTTTGAGACGGTACAACCCGGACACACACAACTCACACCACAACACCACACTCACGCACCCCGTGCCCGTTCAGTGCACACGCAAAACTAGATGAGAGGCCCTACACCTCCGTACGCAGGCACACGTAGTCCCACTAAACGCCCATGCGTGCGCCCCGGGATTCAATCCCGGGTGTACCAGTCTCGGGACTAAACCCCGGGAAAACCCGAAATGAGACACCGGAGCCGATCTCAAGGATCGAACTCGTGACGGGCAGGACGCACACTCGCGTCTCTACCAAGGATCTAAGTTACCCTAGATTCATCAAGAAAATTTGTCCTTCCTTCTTGCTGCTTAACTTTTTTTTTTGGCATATGAGAGGGTATTTTGTAGTGCTGAAAATATATGATTATCTGTTAAAACTAAACTTTGATTGTTTTGAATAGTAGATTTGAAAAACCGAAACTAATAATCGAAGCAGGATCTATGAATGTTATCTTGTGACATCAAGATTACCAAGAAATAATGTCAAAAACGTTCAAAAATATAATAAAATAATATAGGCAAAAAAAACTGGCCTTAATTTGTATCTCATTTGATTTGAGCTTTGTCTCACGTCCTGTCCTACAGCGGTGCACGCTGTCTGCTACGGCGCGAACGGCGACAACCTTGTTGAGAATGTTGCGATATAAGATATAAGCAATATGATATATAATAATAAATACAAGATAATTTCAGATATATATAACAGCAAACAATTAAAATTATCATGTAACAAAACTACTGACATGAATTCTTCAGCAGCAATTGTAGTAAAATACTAATTCATATTCAGCAATAAAAGGGATATATTTAAGACACATATGCTCTGTGATTTGTTGCAGTTGTAGTGAGTGATGACTGCGCTGCCTCTCTCTGACAAGATGCAGCTCGGCTGGAGTTTAATTCGTTGGTTTTTCTTTCACTCATGTCCTTGCTAGAGGCTAGTTTTGGTAATGATCCTATCCTAACTCGAAAAATACGAAAGAGCAAGTGATCTTTCTCGGCTCATCTTTCTCATATCTTCTCTGCGCACGGCACCATTGCTGTTTCTTTGAATTTAATTCTGCAATGGTTTGGGGTCTTTATTCCCTTCTTTTGCTTTGCTATTGTAATAAATCGATCTCCTTTATGTGTGTCTTTATTAGAAAATTTTGTGGTTTACGCTTGTCTTGATATTGCTTTTGTTCCCTTGCTTTGCTTCCACGTTAGTAAGAGCAGAGAGCTACGTCATGAACAGGCTACGACAAGGCAACGGGCTTAGAGCATCTTTAAGCCCGTTCTCTTGGCGCAGCGTCTCTAAATTCGAATCTCTATATCCCCTTCTCCAAGCCACTATTTGTTTCCTATATTTCTATCATTTACAACAGGGTCTCTATTCTTCTATTCTCGAAAAGATACAGAGACAGAAGAGAGAATATCAAAATATAGAGACTTGGAGAGAGAATATCTAAATTTAGGGACTGACATAGAGACTTTGTTGGAGTGATATAAGGACTGAGAGTCTCTAAACATAGAGAAGATTCTATTTTAGAGACCTGGTGGTCATGCTCGGGTTAGAGATTTTTCTTTTAAAAAAAAGCTCTATTTTGCCCCTTTGAACTATTAAGCGAATCTAGTTTCCCCTCTTAACTCCAAAACCGGCCAACCAAACCCTCTAGCTTTTCATGTCAGACAAATTTTCTCCCTATCGGAGGAAAAGAGAGGCCATTAGCCAGTCCTATATACCGTGAAATGTGGCGACTTGTTCTACTAAGATGGCCAGTTCGTCTTCCTTCCTGTTGTCATTGGGGCACATCGTTTTCCTATTTGGTAACCAAGTGTCATTACACCTATTTTTCCATGGATATGTACCGAATATAGGGTTGCTAACTTGCTACTGCGATTTTTTTTATTTATATACAAAATTCGGCTAACTTGTTGGACTTTGACGCGAGGATGGCGTTAAAGGAAGGAAGCCAGCATGATATGCAGGCAATATCTTGAATTCTTGAAACCTTGTTGTGTGTGCAAGGAAGCTCAGCATGACCACCTAATTATGCTTGTGTGCAATGTCTAGCCTGTTCAGTGAGATCAAAGATTAGTAAGCAAAATGAGGTGGATCTCAAAGATTAATTGCAATTGGATGCAGCAACATTGTAGTACTAGAAACCTGCAATGACCTCAGACCGTGCTTGCTTGCCCGCATCAAATGCTTGCTGGCTCGATCACGACATTGACCGCTTAATTATTAGTTTTAATCGTCGTCGCCAACTCGCCACATCCGTTAGCTAGCAGCGGGACATTGGAGCTGCGTGCGCGCATTGGGCACCCTCCATCGATCGTGCTTTCCCACGACGATTAATTGTTTGGGGAAAAAAACTCTATTTAATTATTACGTGTTGGAATGTTGAGCATAGATTCATGGATATTGTTTATCTAGAAGTATATATACATGAGTACACTATATAGATTGAGTGGATCAAGAAAAAAAATGAAAGTAAAATTCATACCCACTATTCAAACCTCGCAACCAAAAAAATCAAGTAGCTTATAGTTAAAAAAAATTTCTTCCAAATTTGATTGTCCAAAAGACAATTTTTCTCGGTTTTGTTAAGTTGTCACACCAATTCAATAAATGATTGATACTTTATATATCTGAATAATTTGTTTTATTATGAATGGAAAAAAAATATGGCTAATAGAAGAGTAAACATTAGTTATTCATAAGGTTAGTTTGATTCAATGACCTGACTTCCGCAAGGATAGATAGCTCGGAAACAATGAACAAAAATATCATTTGCCTTGAACCTTAGATGGACTAGTTCGAATTATTACTCAACAAGTAAATACATAATCACTTTATTCCACGCACATTAGAATTACTATCAGTTACATTAGAAATTACTAGCCAAACGGCCGTGCTTTGCTATAAGAAAATCCAAATTCTACGGTCGAGGCTATGGGCGAGCGGGTCATACGTCTTCAATCTCGTCATAGATGATTGGTGCTACCTTGCTACACTCTCCTGGTTTTGGCTGAGGTGGCATCCTATCAAAGGCAACATATCCTATGTACACAACCCTTTTCGTATACACACCATGCACACCAACTAACAAAAGTTATGAAAAATTTTAAAAAAATTTGTAGATGTACTCCTAAACTTACTCTATCTCTGTGTAAAATTGTAAGTTCAATTCATTCTATATTAAGAGTTACAAAAAAGAAAAAATTATATCAATTTTAAACTTTTAAAATTTGTCAGAATTTTCTCTTTTTATAACTCTTAATGTAGAATGAATTTGATCTTAAAACTTCATACATATGTAGAGTAAGTTTATGAGTATATCTACAGATTTTTTTCAGAATTTTTTACGACTTTTGTTAGTTGGTATACACGATGTGTACACGAAAAGTTTATGTACAGAGGATATGTTGTCCCTATCAAATGGGAAACAAAGTGCCCCAATGACAACTGGAAAGAAGACAAACGGGCCATCCTAGTAGAACAAGTCGCCACATGTCATGGTATATAAGCCTGGCTAATGGCCTCTCTTTTCCTTGGGATCACCTAGATATTTGAGCAAGCAGAGACCAAGCAAAGCAACCAACACATTTGAGCTAAAAATGGGAGGTACAGATTTCCTTTCCCTGTCTCCTGTTTAATTTCTATCAAGCATTTCGTGTGTTCGTTAACGGTGTGCATAGTGCAAACAGATGGCCAAAGTTGCTTAAGCTAAGTAAGTAAGTATATATACAGTTTTTTGTTCTTATTTTAGATAGAAGGATCTAAGGTACCCTTGATTCATCAAGAAAATTTGTCCTTCCTTCTTGCTGAATGCTGCTTAACCTTTTTTTTTGGGCATATTAGAGGGTACTACGTAGTGCTGAAAATATATGATTATCTGTTAAAACTAAACTTTGATCACTTTGCCTAGTAGATTTGAAAACCCGAAACTAATAATCGAAGCAGGATCTATAAATGTTATCTTGTGACATCAAGATTACCAAGAAATAACTTCAAAAAGTTCAAAAATATAATAAAATAATATAAGAAAAAAACTGGCCTTAATCTGTTTCTCATTTGATTTGAGCTTTGTCTCCTGTCCTGCAGCGGTGCACGGTGTCTGCTACGGCGTGAACGGCAGCAACCTTCCCTCGCGGAGCGACGTCGTGCAGCTGTACAAGTCCAAAAACATCCGCGGTATGCGCATCTACTACCCGGACCATGACGCCCTCGCCGCCCTCCGCGGCAGCGGCATCGTCCTCATCCTCGACGTCGGCGGCGTCGACGTGGTCCGCGACCTCGCCAACAACCCCTCCGCCGCCGCCACCTGGGTCCAAAACAACGTCCGGCCCTACTACCCCGACGCCCCCATCCTGTACATCGCGGTCGGCAACGAGGTGACCGGCGGCGACACGCAGAGCATCCTCCCGGCCATGCAGAACCTCAAGAACGCGCTCTCCGCGGCCGGCATGCCCAACATCGGGGTGTCCACCTCGGTGAGGTTCGACGTGATCGCCAACTCCTTCCCGCCCTCCAAGGGCGTGTTCAAGGACGCCTACATGACGCCCATCGCCAAGTTCCTCGCGAGCACCGGCGCGCCGCTGCTGGCCAACGTGTACCCCTACTTCGCCTACAGGGACGACCCGCAAAACATCAGCCTCAACTACGCCACCTTCCAGCCGGGCACGACGGTGCCTGACCCGAACGGGCTGACCTACACCTGCCTCTTCGACGCCATGGTCGACTCCATCTACGCCGCGCTGGAGAAGGCCGGCACGCCGAACGTCGGCGTCGTCGTGTCGGAGAGCGGGTGGCCGTCGGCCGGCGGGTTCGAGGCGTCGGTGGATAACGCGAGGAAGTACAACCAGGGCCTGATTGACCACGTCCCCAACGGGACGCCGAAGCGGCCAGGGGCCGCGATCCAGACGTACATCTTCGCCATGTTTAACGAGAACCAAAAACCGGGGGATGAGACCGAGAGGAACTTCGGGCTCTTCTTCCCTAACAAGAACCCTGTCTACCCCATCACCTTCCCGAATAATTAACAGCTGTCAAAACATGCATGAAGCTACGTATCAAGTATACTTCAAAATAATATATAGTGCTGGAAAAATAAACTTACAGTATGTTATTTGTTCATCTAATATATCCTCTTGTTTGTTTTGTCGGATCTTATGACGACGCATCCAAATATTTTGGACCGTTCATATTATATATTGGATCTAAGGTTCAATGATCTTTTATTCATAGTGGTAATTAGAACAAAAACATCTAGACCTTACATATATATTTAATCCAATAACTCAATGGATCACTTACCTCTATGGGTAATACAGATTAGTAATAGAAGAGTTTTGTTTGCGTTACGCTTATCTGGAAGCCGACGATTACAGTTCCGAAAAGGCGATGTTTTCATGGAGTGCTAGGAGTTGAGTTAGGATGTCAACCACCCTAAAATGACTGAAAGGTGAGCAGAGAGGCCGACTGATGCCCATCGCATTGTTGGATCGATCACAACCATCGAATCTAGTGCATTCATTTCTATTTTTTCGGGTTCAAGGCATATAAAAATAAAAAAACCCTAAAAATTATAATATTAGCAAATATTCAGCTTGTGAAAATCGCGGCTGGACGAGACATGTGGAACATGCACATCTCTCTGGATTGAACCCAACGGCAATGGAGACAGTCTAACGAAGTAGACAGTCCAATATTGTTGGAGATTCTTTGGAGGTGGTCACTATGGCATTCTTTTTTTAATATGGCTGGAGATTTAATAATATAATTTGTAGTTATTAATATTATCTAGTTTATTTGAGTTTGTAGCGTCTCGACATATCTGTTATTTCATTATTAAAAAGTTAACACTCCAATATTGGGCCTGAGGAGACGAGAGGTATAATCTTGGGCTTTTTCTTGTGCTTTAAGCCCAGATCCATGATCTGTAATACTATCTTACACACTAAACTTCCCCCTAAATAAAAGGGAAAAAAAAGGCATTACATGATAACTTTGTCAATAGAAAAAAAAAAAATCCAATATATGTCACTGAAAAAAGACAATTCGCTAATTTTTAGGAGTGGCATACGCAGAAATCTCCCATAAAAAAACGCTGTAACTTGTATGTATCCTCGTCCTCTGAAAGATACAAAGACAACCATTCCACTCGTGGTCAAATGCCAATCTTTAATTGTGCGCTTTGGAAGCTTCCAACTGCAGAACTCGATATCACTTGGAAATTGGAATGGTATGGTAGGTGAGCTAAAGAAGCACCGCGGAGAGTTCATCCGGAAATTCATGCATGTTCATGTGATATATTAGTTGCGTCGTCGAGTTGGACACTTGGACAACGATGTGTCACAGTGTCAGGACGTGAACACGCATGGCATACTTTAATTTGAGGGCATATTGCGGTTGCCATGTTCCATGTTCATTCCGTCCGACTAATGCTTCGCACCCTGATGGTCTCAATAGCTAGATCATATTCGTGTATATTCCTCGTATTAATTTTATCTAGAGTCAGTCTAGCTTGGATCACGATGCTGATATTTGTCAGATCTCCATAGCATGTGCTTAACTGTTCGATTTTTTTTTTTTGGCCTCGTGTTTAGATCTTGTATGCCGTCATGTGAGCTAAGGATTATTCTTCTTTTGGGAGGTCCTTGTCGTCTTTCAAAGATTAATGGTGTGTTTGGTTGGATGTATGGTGGAGAAATAGATGTGGGGATGCAAGATCAAGTTGTTTGGTTGCCTGTACTTTCGTTGAACTTGCCTCACGGGATGCAAACCCGGCCGCGGGGCCTGGCGGTCGTTTCCGGTGAGCCAGGCTCGAAGCATGCGCGGGCGAGTGAAAAGCGGCTCCACGCGGAAAGCAGCCGTCATGTTGCTGGCCGTCACGCGGAAAGCTTGCTCAGGTCACGCGTCGCGTCGTCGTTGCTTCAACGTTGCTCGGGCCACACATCGTTGCTTCAACGTTGCTCGGCCACAGGTTGCTTCAACGTTTAATTTTTTTTCCTTCCCATTTTTCTTTTCATTTTTACCAATATCTTTTGATTAGTATCTCTGATCATTAAACCGTTTCTAAAAATGGGTTCCTGACATTTTTTCGAACAAAACTAGACCACACTTGCTATATAAATTTCAAATGATTAAAATTTTGTTTTTTTAAATTTCAAATTTTTGATTTTTGATTTTCTTTTTTGAATTTATTGATTTTCCAGTATTTGGTTTTTTGCATTTTTATTTTTATTTTTGAATTTATTGATTTTCTAGTATTTGTTTTTTCAATTTGTCCATCCCTCTATTGAATTTGTCCATCCAATTTATCTTCTAGTGCAGCCAACTAAACAACATCTCTACACAGCCTGTCCAACCTCATACAACCAACCAAACAACATCTCTACACAGCCTGTCCAACCTCATACATCCAACCAAACAATATCCCTTTTCATCCACTCAGCCTGGCTCAATTCATACAGCCTGGCTGAGCTCATACGGTAACCAAACACACCCTTAGAAATGCATGTAGCTGTGGGCCAAAGTGATCAAGTTAGAAGAGGATCCCGGAAATGCCAAACCAGCTCAACGAGCGTCCAAGAGGTTCTTCATTTTATTCATTTGACTTTTTAAGTACGGGAAAGCTGCTCAGAACGAATGTTTTGAAAAATGTAGTGTAAAGTGTCAACAAATTTTGGAAAATAGGGAGAATCTTTTAGGGAATATGATGAATAGTATTATAGAGAATGGAAATATAGAGAACCTTTTGAGGATGCTCTACGGGATCATCAAGGCACATTGTCTACCGCTGGCTTTTGTTATGAGATCTATATATTGCTCACTGTCATGTATTTTTCCCACACTTCTTTCAATTTTTCCTCAATATATCAAATCACTGTTCACGTCCTCCTCCTGGCCATGGCTAGTTACATGGCTTGCGCCTGTCCCCTGTGGGTGACGCACCTCTTTGCCGGAAACCCAAAACCCAATGGAAACCCCGTTTCTCGTTGGAAACCTCACTGTCGTGATGGAAATCTGGCTAAAAACCTTGGCCACAGTGAAATAGCTCTCGTCGGGAATCCTCACCGCTATGATGGAAACCTTGGCGCCATAACGAAACCTTGGACGAAAACCTTGCAGTCGTGATAGAGAACCGAACAGAAACATCGGGGTTTCAAGGGAAGGGCGGCGGTGGGTATCGCTGTGCGCTGCGGGGCCGAGCAATGCTACCAGGGGCGAGTGGTGGCCGGGGAGGAGAGAAGAAGAGGAAGGAGGAGATGAATTTTCAGGTTTTTTTTCAAATAAAAAAGGGAATATACTAGTGGGAAAAACAACATTGCTGGATCTATGTCTTTTTTGTCTCGCAATATGGAGGGTATCATAATCTCGCTTGTTATAACCCGTTTTCAGATGTTTTGATGCCTAGCCATTACTATTTTTCGAAATAAAGTTGGTAACGGAGATATGTAGTACTTCAAATAACAAAAAAAAAAAAAAGATAGATAGATAGAAGAGAGGAGTGCCACTTAATAAATACTCTCTTTGGTCACAAATATTTGATGTTTTTGATTTTGCATAGTCTCGAAGATGCAACTTTGACCACTAATTACTATTGTAATTTATTTAAAAAAACTCGGTAAAATTATAATATTATTGAATTAATTTTTAATATGAATATATACATATAATTTTATGTACACAATCTAATTATTCTAAAAGATACTTGTGACCCAAGTTTTAAAATTTTGACCAACACACATTTCAAACGTTAATTCTTTGTGATCGGAAGGAGTAAGTTGCTCAGCACGCTATTTTTTCCACAGCTATTTTTCACATTAGCCCATGCAACGATAAGCCATGTTCCAACCAAAACAAAACAGCTTGCTCGCTATGGTTGTTAATCCCCGGTTTCTTTCAACGTACATGGATATAGATCACCCTAACCAAGATTATCCGCGTGGTAAATCAGCCATTTTCCCTTTCATGATTGATCATCATGGGAAGGCAAGGCACGAGGGCGGCCAATTAATTAATGCACGCATAATCTCTCAGTTTCCGCTACTTGCGATTAATTTGTGGATTGATCAATGCCGTGACATATTAGATAGCGAGGAAGAATTCGACACGGCCAATTGCTTCCGCTCGCAATTAATTATCCAATTAAGCTAGCCTCTCCCCCTCCCGTCAGTCTCTATCGCGTGCCTACTTGACCTGACCGGAAGGCCCATCACGAGTCATTTGGGATCGATCAACATCGTGTTATCTGTTCATCTTTGATCTCACCAAACAGCCTTGACTCTGTACATGAACGTGCTTAACACTAAAATAAGATCGAGGTTTCTGTTAGCTATGGATCCAACTCATCTAGCCATGTATGCGTCCATGGATACCGCCATCCGTCAAGTCTATGCGTGATTAATCATGTATTAGCAACGAAATTTTTATGTGAAAAGAAAAATTGTCAGAATATATAGCAGCGCTCTGATTAATAGTAGAATTAATCGTTTATTATTCGTAGGAAGGGCAAGTGGCTCATTGACTGGGAAGACGAACTAGCTAGCTAGTAGCACTCTGATAGAAAGGTCGCAGCATGCATGCACTACCTCGAGCTATATAAGGCCGCCTATTCGATCTTTCTAGTATCACGGGCAGGGAGCAAAGCATACATAAAGCATCTCGAGCTAGTTGAGCAAGAAGAGGCCGAGAGCTAACATCTTTTCAGCAAATGGGAGGTGTGATTTTCTTTCCTTGTACCTGTGTGTCCTCTACGTGCTCTCTTCCATTAACTCGTTAGTTTCAAGTGTTTCCTTTTTTCAGTAACGGTGGACTACATACATGCGGCCACTGTTACTCTCTTTGGTCACAAATGATGAAATGAACATTAGTTTTGGACATCCATCATATCACATTGACCATTGAAATTCATGAAATACGTTTGCATAACATAGAAATTGTACATAGCGGTGGAAAAGGATGTTTTCCGGACATATATTTGTATTATTTTTCGTACGGGTGATGTAAATATTTAGGAATTTTAGAAACACGTCTAAATAATTGTGGATCATTCATTTTGTTTGACTTAATGGTCTAGTGGCCTCTTACCCCTTGGAGGGTAAGTAGATGAGTTTATTTGAATCGTGTCATCGTGTGTCGTACAAAGTGTTCAAATATTCATGAGATATTATTGCCCAAAATTAAAATAATCTTGAACATGCAGTTGAAATTTTTTTTAAAAAAGTACTGAAAATCAAATCGTTTGTATTTTAAAAATGGAGATAAGAAAAATAAGTAGATACGCTTCGAAGAACACCCCGATCGAATAATTTTATTCTGTGTAGCTGTGAGCCATGCATTTTATTCTCGACTTGTCGTGTGATCTCACACTCAGCACACGTCCTGCAGCTGTGCATGGTGTCTGCTATGGCGTGGTTGGCGACAGCCTCCCGTCGCGGAGGGACGTCGTGCAGCTGTACAAGTCCCGCAACATCCACGCCATGCGCATCTACTACCCGGACCATGAGGCCCTCACCGCCCTCCGCGGCAGCGCCATCGGCCTCATCATCGACGTCGGCGGCGTCGACGCGGTGCGCGACCTCGCCAACAACCCCTCCGCCGCCGCCGCCTGGGTCCAGACCAACGTCCGGGCCTACTACCCGGACGTCCTCATCCGGTACATCGCCGTCGGCAACGAGGTCCCCACGGGCGACATGGGGCTCATCCTCCCGGCCATGCAGAACGTGTACAGCGCCCTCGTGTCCGCTGGCCTCGCGAGCAGCGTCAAGGTGTCGACGGCGGTGAGGTTCGACGTGATCGCCGACTCCTTCCCTCCGTCGCGCGGCGCGTTCCACCCCAACGCCCGGCGCTACATGGCGCCTATCGCGCAGTTCCTCGCCGCCACCATGTCGCCGCTGCTTGCCAACGTGTACCCCTACTTCGCCTACAGAGACAACCCGCGGGACATCAGCCTCAACTACGCCACCTTCCGGCCGGGCACGGCGGTGAGGGACGACGGCAACGGGCTGACCTACAATAACCTCTTCGACGCGATGGTGGACTCCATCTACGCGGCGCTGGAGAAGGCGGGGACGCCGAGCGTGAGGGTGGTGGTGTCGGAGAGCGGGTGGCCGTCGGACGGCGGGTTCGGGGCGTCGGTGGAGAACGCGCAGGCGTACAACCAGGGGCTGATCGACCACGTCCGGAACGGGACGCCGAAGCGGCCGGGGCCGACGGAGACGTACATCTTCGCCATGTTCAACGAGAACCAGAAGCCGGGGGACCCCACGGAGAAGCACTTCGGCCTCTTCTACCCGAGCACGGAGCCTGTCTACCCCATCACGTTCCCGCTTCCTTGATCAACGCCGACGACTGAAAAACTATTGTGCATGCATATATACAGTTTTTCTGATATTGTGGGTTGTGGGCTTGGCTGTTTTTTTTTTTAGAAATGGCTTTGGTGCGCTGCATGTTTTGTTCACTCTGAAGTTTTTGTATCGTGCGTTTATTTCTCAGTTGAATTTGGTATTTGAAGTTTTAATAAAATCGAGTTTCTCCACTCCTGTCATCTTCAAGTTAGCAAATGTGGACAATTTTTGCAATGTGCGTTGACGCTTGAGTCATGGACACAATTTTACACTTGTCGATTTGATGCCTCGTCTGTCATATTCATTTACTAGTCCTTTTTTAGATACATCCTCTGGTTTGTATCAAAATTTAAACGATTAAATATATCATTTCTGAAGTAAATTTCAAATCGAAGGAAGCACAGGCCTAAAAATAGGAGGCCTTTGCTGTAGCAGCCCATGAAAATTCAGCCCATCTGAGAGACCTAGGGTGTGTTTAGTTATTGACCCTAAGTAGCCCTGCCAATTTTTGGTCATGACCAAAGGGCACAGCCAAATCATTATCAAAATAATTGTGTTTAGATTGAAGCCAAATTTCGGTAGGTAGGAATGACTATTGTTTGCTTAGAAACCAAATGAGGTAACTAAAATTTGATAAATAAAAATTAAAACTTTGAATTTGCAGAAAATTTAAATAATAAAATTTCTTACTTTAAATAAACAAATAAAAAATCAACAAAATAAATTAAACAATTTAGAGAGGTGGCCCGTGATTTTAGACAAATTAAGAATTTTATTTCATATGATTTGAACCATGGATGAAATAGATACAAAAATTGGAAATTTGGTAATCATTTGAAATAATCAAGCACAAATGACCGTGCTGCAGCAGCACAACTGCCTCTTAACTAGTCGCTCTTTTGCCATTCTGACCCACTGTCATAGACACAGATGGTCCCATATGTCCGTGAGAGAATGGTGGCAAAATAGCGAAGCCACTTTTGGAGAGTGGCAAAAAAGCAATTTTTTCTTTTTTTTTATGGTAGTTGAGGGTAATTGTTGACTCATGATTTTAGACTTAGCTGAAGCTTATAGAAACTCTCAGAATACTTGGACAAGAAGTCAATGTAAAAGAAGATTCTAAGGGTTTGGATCAGACACAATCGGTTAAGAGTCCTAATAAAAAAAGAAGATTCCTAATAGGCTACGGCAAGTTAGAATTGCAAATCTTATTCGATAAGACCGATTTAGCAAGTTTTCTAAAAGACAGTGTTCGGATCGGCTACGTAATATATTTTAGCCATGAATTTTTCTATTTAGAGAGAGTCCTGGGTATTTATTGAATCGGTTAGATTATTTATAGTAAGTTTGAGAGTTTGAGTCATATTGTATGGAGTCCATATTTTAGTATAAATACCCAATCTATGTAACGGAAAAAGGTCTCTGACCAATCAATCTACTATTTTAATGTAATCGTCTTTTCAATTCTTAGGAGCAACAGTAACTTATTTTTGTCGTATTTTGGATTCGATCGACTTGTTGCGTATCGTCTTCTTGATCGACTTCAAGATATAACCTCATGTGTGTAAGCATCTCGGCCCCTATTTTAGGTAATGTTGTGACGGGGTTTGGGGGGCATTTCCGAGAACCCCCCTCTCCCACTCTCGGTGGCTCGGGCCCGGTTATCTCTCCGAGCAAGCCATCCTCGCTCGGGGCTCGGGCAAGGGCCTGCCTTGCTCGGGCCAAGAACGGGTCACCCCCATCTGCCGGGCACCGACTACATAGGGGGAAGTGGCTACCCCGACGGCACCTCGCTTTCCGCCCCCCGTAATAAATGCTCTAACACCCGCACGACTATTACGTCTCGTCGCTGATATCGAAGACCGTGGCCACCTGCCCGGATCTTGTTCCACTGTTTCCGTTCTCCTTTTCCGTCATCTCGAATGACGGTGAGGACTGCTCCCGTACGACGCGCCCAAGGACGGCCTTTGGACCGCTGGATATTGGGCCGTACGCACATTAGTATAGGGTTCACACCCATGTATATATAAGTTACGTTGTTGTACATAGAAGAAGAGATTTTTTTCAGACAAGCATAGGCAGACAGGCGAGAGCTTCGGCCAAACAGAGTGCGAGTCGAAGCCTTTGTTCCCTCCCTCCTCGAGAAGCCCGAGCTTCTGTTCCTAGGGAGGCTCGAGAGCGCCATTGTATTCTCTTCCTGTGTTCCCTTGAATACAAATCACTGGACATAGGGCTATTACCTCCCTCCGAGGGGCCTGAACAAGGCTAAAAACTCCCTCTCTCCGTTCATGGTTGTCTGATTGAGTACGCTCTCTCGAACGACTCTGAAGCTGTAGGAAAGAGGCTGGTTGATCCTCACATTCAACAAGTAAACTCGGCACGTGGGAGCTCCGTGCTCCCAACCGTCGACATGTTGTATTTTGGTATTGATGACAAAAGCACAGGGCGTCATGATTTGTGAAGAGTGGTCATAGATCACTTGGAACCCTAATGATGACGGCATCATTAAGAGGCAAATCCGTAGAGGCGAAGTTGTGACCCGAGAGTCAAGCAGGGTCACTAGGAGTAGCTCTAGGGTTTGTTTTTCCTTTTAGACCATACTATCAAGAGGGGTTCAAAGTGTAGGTGATTATCGTCTGATCTTGAGCTCTTATGATGCACATTAACCCTCTTATCTTCTTTCTGAGCCTTAGAATGGGTCGAGAGGGAATGTGCACGACGACGGGTGGTGTTGGTGCCTTTATTGTTCAAATTGGAGCTTTCTGTGGTCCACCGGTGGAGGTGTCTTCGAAAGGTTAAAGGCTCTGAACTCTCTGTGCACCACCGGACTGAGTCCGCTAGGCCATCGGACCCCATGGGAAAATAGCCACCGGACTGAGTCTGATGTGTTCCAGAAGTGCACGCATGAGGTGGGCCAGGGTAGCAGACTATGTCCGTTCGCCACCGGACCCAAGGCATTAACTGCCACCGGACTGAGTCCGGTGGAATCCAGAAAGTTGCGCGGGTGAGACCCCTACGGGATTTGCGGCCATCGGACTTCTAGTGGCACCGGACTAAGTCTGGTGGAGCCCCAACGGTTAGTTTCTGCTGGATTCCGAGTTCCAACGGCTAGTTTTCGGGCTTGGGACTATTTAAGAGGGTGGGTGAGCTCCATTACCAAGGTTTTTGAGCATTCATTGAGCTAGTGTAAGCCATTCAATAGCCTTGGAAGAAGAGAGCACTTTGTTCTTGAGTTTTCATCCTCTTTGATGTGTCTCTAGCTCTAATTAGTGTGCATCTTGAGAAGCTCTAATTCAATGAGCTTGTGGAAGATCTCGGTGGTTGTATAAGGTTCTTTGGAGTCTATCTTGCTGGAGAGACGAAGGACTCCCCGAGTCAACAACCCAACTCGTGGTAGAGTGTGAAAGGAGCTATACTCTTGGCAAGAATGCTCTAACGAGGATTAGGGGGAGACCTCGAACCTCGGAAAAAAAAATCATTGAGTTTCCTTTTATTTCTTGTATTTATTATTCCGCACTTATTTACATTGTTGTGTTGTTTGTGTTTTAGGCTCTATCTCCTTCTAGCTTGTTTATTAATATTGTGAGCATAATTCAACCTTAATTGAAAGGAAATGGCTCATGAGAGGATTAGTGTTGAGAGAGCTTCGGTCTTTAATGGCTCCAATTATAGCTATTGGATGATTCGGATACAAACATATCTAGAGGCCATGAATTATGATGTTTGGATTGCCGTGGAAACCGGTTATCCGGCTCCGGCAAATGAAAATGGCTCTCACCGAGCTTGAGATTAAACATCGGCAACTCAATGCCCAAGCTAGAAATGCAATTTTTCTCATGCTTAAGCATTGAGGTATTTGATCGTGTGAGCAACTTTACCTCCGCTTACAAGATTTGGACCTCTCTAAGAGAAATTCATGAGAGGACTTCAAACGTGAGGGAGGAAAGAATGTATGTATTAAAAGAAAATTTTGATTCTTTCAGGATGTTGCCTAATAAGGATGCAAATGCGATGTATTCTAGGTTGAACACAATTGTCATTGAGCTCAAAGGACTAAAGTCAACCATCACCGACATTGATATTTACCAGAAGATGGTGCGGGTACTTCCACTAGAGTACCAAAACTTGGTAATCTAACTCATGAGTAGTGATGAGCTTCGGAAGCTCACTCCTACTTCTCTTTTTGGAAAGCTCACCGCCCATGAGCTCTTCCTTGGAAATGTTGAGGAAGGGTCATAAAAAAAAGAAGAACATTGCTCTCAAGGCCAAAGAGAAGATCCAGTCATCCGATGATGAGAATGAAAATGGCTATAGCGATGATGAAGGAGATGGAGATGCCAAGGAGCTTGCCTTGTTGATGAGGAAGACACAGCGTCTACGCAAAAGATGGGCTTCAAGAGCAAGTTCAACTCTAGCTCTAACTCGAAGAACCCCCATGCACACCTCACTTGTTTTGAGTGCAACAAGAGAGGGCATATCACAATAAATTGCGATAAAAGGAAACAAAAGCTCAAGGAGAAGGGAGAGGATGGGCAAGAAGATTGAAAGGGCAAGAAGAAGAAGCCCTCCAAGAAAATCCACTTCAAGAAGATTAACAAGTATGGCAAGGTGAAAGCCTACATTGGTGAGTGGGACTCGGATGATGATGAATCAAGTGATGATTCATCCTCCAAAGATGATGACCGCAAATCCAAGAACTTGGCCGGTCTAGCAATTGTGGAGTCATTGCCTCCTTCATCAAGCATGTCATTTTGCCTCATGGTAAAATAAAATGAGAAGGTAATTGATTCTGAGCCTACCCATAAGGAGTTAGTTGATCTTATAGAAGAATTAAACCTTTCTCTTGCTAAAGAGAAATAAAAAATGAAGAAATTTAAAAATTTGCATGCCTCCTTAGTAGATAAATTTGAAGAATTATCCAACTCCTATGCGCATTGTCGTTTCATGCAAAGGGTTAGGGTCTATCCTCGTTCTATCAGCTTATAGCTTGCTATTTAGCCGATAATCTGTTTATCCTTGTTCTATCAGTAAGTTTGTCTTTACAAACTAGTTGATAGTCTGTTTATCTTCGTTCTTTTAGCTAGATCACCTCATGGTTTAGCCGACAGTCTATTTACCTCCTTTCTGCTACTTTGTTGATTACATTGGCTTAGTAGTAAATTGTTTATCCTTTGAATCTATTTGTTTAAACTTCTATTTAGATCAATAGTTTCTGCTACTTTTACATTTATCGGTTTAAGTCTCTATTTAAGCTGATAGTACTCTTCACTTTTGAATCTATTGAGCTTTTGACCTTGTCCTTATGCCTGACAGGTTATTCTCGTATTCTTGGATTTAATCGGTGAATTTAAGCTGATTAATTTTTTTACTTTATCGATTATTGGTCAAATTGGCTATCACGCCCTGAACTCTAAATTTGGTGCTGACGGGGTTTTAAAACCGTAACCTACAGTGTGTTTAAGTCAACCGTCAACTTTCGGCGTGAACATAACAAACCAAACTAGCCCGTAATGTCCACAAACGTCCTATCCAAGGAGCCTAGGAGATATGTAATGTCCACGAGCATCATATCCTGTGACCCTTATCCAAGCACTAGATTTCCTGGCCCACAGAACACTTTACGGGTTTAGGTGACATGTGTGCGGGCCTATGTAAGCCGGGTCTAATTTGGGAATTTTATATTTTTCTATATTTATTTTTATTCTTTATTGCAAAGATAGGTGTCGACTCGTGTTTTAGACAAAAAAAATAGATGTATGTCGCCTATTAGAAGGGCGATCGCCCAATAATTGGACGATAGAATCCTATCCCATTGACGTTTGACAATGTCCCGTGAGTGGAGAGTAGGCTGGGCTACCGAGCCCACAGGTCAGACCAGTTGTAGAAGTGCAGCACCCATTCCCTACGACATAGTGGCGTGAGGCCAGAGCCTCACGGCTCCTTCGCTCGGGTGTTCCAGGCGAGGGAACCGCTTCGGGACAAAGCGCCCCGTCGGAGAAGTCGAAATTGTGCCGAAGCCTCACATCTCCTTCGCTCGGATACGCCTAGTGAAGAGACCACATTGAGACGAAGCGCCTTGTCGGAGAAGGTGAAGCCTCGCCGAAGCCTCGCAGCTCCTTCGCTCGAATGCGCCCAGCGAAGGAACCGCTTCGAGACAAAGCGCCCCATCGAAGATCATGAAGCCACGCCAAATCCTCGTAGCTCCTTCGCTCAGATGCGCCCAGTGAAGGGACCGCTTTAGAGGAGAAGGCCCAGAAGAGGGGCGAGGAGGGGCCGCAGTCTACGAGGTGGCGTGTCACGCGGGACAGAGCACTTTCGGAGGAAATGAAAGTTTCCTTGGGCACTACGCAGCCTCTTGGGAGACAACCCATACCAGACAAGGACAAAGCGTGTCAGGATAAGCACCACTATCTCCCAAGCCAAGGGATAGGCTGTAACCGCCTGTAAAGTTGTAATGACCCCTGTAACCTTACTTTAGATAGTCGGTTCCGAGGCATTTTAGGAATTGATGTCTCTTAGCCAGGGAAAACCCCGTTGTAACCCCAGACGGTGCAAAACAGAAAGGTCATGAAGGTCATTTCTGGAGCAAAGACCCTACCGCCCCTACTTTATTGCATGGGCCGACGACACTCGAGGGCATTCTAGTCCGGACAAGCCTATAATCTCCCTATATAAATACAGGACTCAAGTGAATGTAAAAACACACAAGAAATCTTAAGAAAAAATCAAGCTCAAAGTCTATGAGTTCCTCTTGAGCTAGCCCCTGCGGCTATCTAACCCTCGCGTAGAGCTTGAGCGCCTTGGGGGCTGCCCCTTTTTGGGTTGTCCGGCCTAGGCCGATGACACTTGGCGCCGTTCATGGGAAACGCGCAGACAGAGAGAAACCACTCATCGCCAGGAAGGATGCCGCCCAGGAAGAAGGCTGGAGTGTCCGCGAGCATCGGAGGGGCAACCGTTGCCGAGCAGGGTGCTCCTCAAACCACTCACGCAGCAGCAGGGGTGGAGAGGCCCTTGCTGACCCAGCCCCCCTTCTAGGCCTGGCACGAGAGGAGGGGGCCTCGCACGAAGCCCTAGCAAACATCTAGGATATGGAGGTGAGGGCTGCCGTACAGGCTCAGTTGTCAGCCCCCGTCTCTGCTGCACTGGCATTGATGGATTCAAACATGCAGCTCTGATCCTCGCAAAGGCACAACTGGTGAAGCAAGTGGAGCACTTTTAGGAGTAGGTCCGGCAAGGAGTGTGGCATGCTTCTTTTCCCCCTACTGCAGGAAGAAGCTTCGGAGATGAGAAGGAAGATGCCGGGACGCCAAAGAGGACCCCAACCCCTTAAGCGCACGCCTGAGGAGCAAGAAGTGGTTTGTCTCAGGCATGTTCAAATTGCCCACCTTCAAACCGTACAGTGGGAAGACTGATCAGAGGGAGTTTCTCCGCGTGTACAAGATGGCGGTTGAAGCGGCTGGAGGGGATGACGACATCAAAGCCAAAGGGTTTTTGCTCGCCATTGAGGTGATCGCTTTTTCATGGTAATCCTCTCTTGAACCAGGTTCCATTCAAGACTGGGCTCAGCTCCGCTCCAAGATAGAGAGCAACTTTTAAAGAAACTTCGATGGGATGAAGGAGGAGAGCGATCACTTCGCGGTGAGGCAAGGAGAAGGTGAAACCCTGAAAAGCTATTTTGAGCGGTTCTCGAAGGTGAAGTGCCAGCTCCAGGGGGTCAACGATACCACCATCATCAACATTGCAAGGTGCGGGCTGTGAAGGGGCCTCCTCTCAGAGCGACTGGCTAGGGAAGAAGTGAAGACTGTGACGGAGCTCTTCGCCAAGATGAAGAAGTATGCGCGGGCGGAGAAAGATACCCTCAGAAGAAATGAGAGGCCAAGGGTTGACACCAAAGGCCCGGGATCTCCTAAGAGAGGGAACCAAAGAAGGAATCAGAGCACATAAAGAGAAGAGGAGGCGCCAACTACAAAGACGGCAGGAAGAGGGTGTACCAAATTGAGGAGCATGATGATCGATGGGGGGAGAGGAGGAATCAGGATGATCCGAGGGAAAGGTCCCCTCCGAAGCGACACCAAGCCCATGACAACCGGAGGATGGAGCCTAGAAGAGGCGAACAGGCGGAGCGGAGGTACCACTGCGAGTACCACAGGAACAACTCCTCTCATGACTCCACGAGGTGCAAGGTTCTCACCAGCTACCGCGAATATGAGCTGCGGCGAGGGAATCTAGTGAGGCAACCAGAGCAGGAGCCCTCGCGTCAGCCTCCTCCGGCACCGGTACATCAGGTGGGAAGGGTGATAAACACAATCACCGGGGGATCGTCGCAACAGCTGTCATCAAAAAGGCAGCGCAAGGCATACGCATGGCAAATCAACCATGTGGGGGTATATCTAGCACCCTTCCAGCCGCAACACTTTGATCCCATCATTTTCAACGAAGTAGATGTCAAAGGAGTGCACTTCCCACACCATGATTCCCTGGTGATAACGACCAGCATCGTAGACTTCGACGTCCGGAGGGTGATGGTCGATGGGAGAGTGCGGCCGACATCCTGTTCGCCGAGGCGTTCAGGCAAATGATGATACCTGAAGACCGGCTCCGCCCATTGGAGGTGTCCCTGGTAGGGTTCGGGAGCGCTCCGGTTTGGACCCTCGGGCAAATTGAGCTCCAAATCACATTCGGAGTGGGAGAAGCTAGCATTTACAGGGGAGTGACTTTTGATGTTGTGGACATCCCCTGGCGCTACAACATGATCCTAGGCCGCGGGTCGCTGACGGTCTTCGGGGCGGTGGTTCACCACGGCTATATCTGCATGAAGATCCCTTCGCCTAGAGGCGTAATCACGGTCTGAGGCTATCAAGTGCTGGTAAGGAGAATTGACCTCGAGGGACCTCCCCAAGTCAATGCGTGCAACCTCCCCTTGTTTGGTTGGTCCCATGGTTCCAGCCCATTCAGTTGGAAACATCATTTGGTTGCTTGCATCCATTGCTAGAGATGGGTTGACATTTCGTCGAACACTTGAAGGACGTCCCTTCGGCGTGCACCACACATGGTTGTTCGCGCCCTGGATGCCACCGGCCACTCCGTCCATGTCCTGGACGCACCACGGTCGCGCCGTCCTCGCCATGGCTATGCCCTGGATGCCACCGAGCAGCACAACCCACGCCAGGGCGCGCCTTTGCCACCATACTCCTGACTCATGCTTATGCCCCGCCGTGCTCCTAGCTCGTGGTTGGCTCGCCGTGCTGGCTTGCTAGTGCTTGTGGTTGGCTTGCTGAGCTCTAGTGGAGGCTGTCATGCTTGAAGACACTGCTGCTCGCATGCTATAGCCAGCTCGAAGACATCGCTGCCTGAGCTCCCTGAGCCACTATCAGTGCCATGCAAGCTCCCCCGTGGTGCGGCGGTGCATCCTGATGCTCTGTCGCGCATCGCGGTAACATCTTCTCTCCGTACTCCGGCGGGTCACCTGAGCTCGGTGTCGTCTCCCCGTGCTCCGATGGGCCGTCCCGTGCGCCTCCTTGTCTGTCTTGAGCTCCGCAGCGGCCACCGTGAACGCCACAGGGCTCCTCAGACTATTGCCACCCTATTTTGAGCTCCGTCATCGCAGCTCCGTCACCGTCTCGCCCAAGCTTGACCGGCCACTGCATGCTCCCCAACTGCTCAGCATGGCTCCGGGGCAACAGCCAATTTCTCGTTTCCCTGAAGCCAGGCCTGCATCATTTTTTTTTTTTTTTTTTTTGCATCGGTGCAGCCAAACGGACGAAGTTCGCATAGCTCGGCCCTGGCTGCGCTCCAAGCAGGCAACCAAACACGCTATAGTTGGCTCGAGCTGGTAGCTGTTGGATTGTCGCTGGGCGGCTGGATTTGTCTCTACAGCGCCTGTGCCGTCGCTGGAGCAACGTCAGAGCATACACAAGCTGCGAAATCGAACTCAAAACCTGAAGCCTCTCTCAAACCACCTGAAAAATGGCGGGCTCGTCATCCCCACCCCCAAAACCCAAGCCCTAACCCCACTCCGGCGACCCCCCTCCATCCCAAGGCCTCAACCCGCAGATGGCGCCGGCGGTGCCGAAGCAGCTCACGGTGCGTCTCCCGGAGAACGAGGAGGTCGCGCGATGTGTCCTGGAGAAGTGGCGTTCGATGGCGGACCAGGGCGATCTCCCGGAGAACCAGCACTTCACGCTCGCCAAAGCCTACCGCAACGTCTGCAATGCCAAGGAGCCCATCCGAACCATCAAGGATCTATCCCAGATCAGGTACCCATGTTTCCGTACATCTCCACTGCTTTTCCGTCCGTTTTTTGGGGTGAATGCTGCAGTAAGACTAGTGTTTGATTGCTTTTGGTTTGAGTGGGTTTTTTTTTTCTCTCTCATTATTGGGCTTGAAGGTTTCAGCGAGATAGGTTTGAATTGCTTTAGTTTGGATTGGCTATTTGGGCGATAACTTTGCGCGTTCGATCCGTAGTTAGAAAAAAAAAAATCAGTAGTCACTAGTCTTGGCCTTGTAGGTTTGTTTTGGCGCGTTATTACTGTTGAATTTTGAAAAACCAATGGATTGGTTTGCAAATTTGGCATGTAGATAGCTTGGTTGCCTTCAACATCAGGGATTTGAATTTGGTTTGGTCGATATTATAGAGTTAGGGAACTTGAGCTGTGGCCAACTGATTCGAATCATCTATGTCCACAATTGGTTAATTTCACATCTCAGGCTATAAAATTATAATTTTCGTTTGCGATATTCAGTATCTCTACTGTAAGCATTGATTTGCTACAACGTGTATTGTGGAACCGATTTCAGCTCAGGCTATAAAATTATAATTTTGCTAAAATTATATGTTGGAGAGATGCTAGGTCATTGATAGAGCATTTTGTGGGTGAATTGTGTGATACATAGCTGCACACTTTGGTTTGTATTTAGCTTGGAATTTGCTTGTACATAAATAATTAGACAAGTACTGTAACAGTATGGCTTTGATTTGGATCAATGTGGGACTTTGTATGGTTTTGTTTTGTGAGTTGAATTGAGAGATGGAAATTGTCATAATTTTTCACTCATAGATAACTGTATGAACTATATCTAGCCCCAAATGTCTGTTTATTTGCAGAAAATTGTTTGATCACCACCGTTGCTTTGTTTTTTTTTTTGTATAACATAGTGCTAGCCCATTGGGAAACCTACAAATTTTCTGACGGGTTTGAAATTTTGGCTAGCTGAGGTAATTTGGCGAATGTAGGTTCAAAATGCTCTACTTTTACTCTGCGTGCATTGACACTATAATTTTTCTTTGTTTGTTGTATAATCAAGCAGTGTAAAATGCAGCATGGCATCTTAAAATGTTAATTTATTTCCTGGTATATTATTGACTTATTGTTGTCAGCGGTGTTGGACAATGGGTAATACGTCTCATTAGAGGGTCCTTTCCGGAGTCCAGTCCAGATTTGTCTCCTCCAGAAAGTAACGCAGCAGGA
The DNA here is from genome assembly GCA_036346145.1 of Olyra latifolia. NCBI lineage: Eukaryota > Viridiplantae > Streptophyta > Magnoliopsida > Poales > Poaceae > Olyra > Olyra latifolia. Next base: position 2,257,613 of record CM070523.1, on the reverse strand, counting down.
CAAAAGGGTAATGGTTTCATGCTTGACTGTATGTCTCCTAAATTCTTTCCTTCTTTTTTAGTCCACCCTTTCTTCTTCTCCTTTAATCAGTTGTAGTAGCAGTGAAGTTAATGGCCAAAAGTTTTCTTCTATTAAATCTTAAAGAGTACTCTTCTTTTCTGTAGGGAAGAAAACAAAAGGACCAAAGCGTTATGTGCCACAGAAAAATTCTGCTGCTTACGCAATATTGATCACACTCTACAGGTATGATTCTCTTGGGGTTCTATTTTACCCCATTTTTTGTTATTCATCAATGAAAAGCATTAGCCACCGTGGGCAAAGAGCAACATCTAATCATAGAAATTATGAAAAGGTGCCTGGATCTGTAAGATTCAGACAATAACAGGTGATTTTACTTGTAGGGAAACAGCAAGCGGGGATAATTTTATGAAGAAGCAAGAGCTTATTAACGCAGCTGAAGCCAGTGGTCTTTCGCAACGTGCAATTGGGTACAGTTTCACAGTAAATTTACACTGCTGCTTATTTAAGCTGCTATATTTTAGTGCAAAACTAAGTAGGTACTTTGCATTGTGAGCAGTCCAGACAAAAGTAAAGCGAAACCAGGATCTTTTGGGAGTTCTTCGAATGACTATTACACTGGATGGAGCTGCATGAAGACATTGATATCTAAAGAATTGGTTACAAAGTTCAGTAACCCTGCAAAGTAATGTATTACAAGCTCAACTTATGTCTACTTTAACTTGTCCACCTTTGTTTCTTAAAGAAAACTTGTTTGGTTTGAATGCTTACAACTCCAAAGCTTAGCTGTTGTCAGTAGCGCCTGTTGTGGAGCTGTTGTAGCCTGTAGGAACGTAGGGTATGTCAGTGTTTGGGTCTATAAAACCACTCCCAGATAGCCTTTTTTTTGTGCAAAAGAGTCCCTATCTACGCAAGAAAAATTACAATAAACTTACAATGTAGGAAATTTTAGAGGAATAGGCCCCACATATTTTTTTTGTAAACATGTATTAGACTTTTTTTTAGCATCATGTATTAGACTTCATAGGTATTAATTCTGGCTGGGCCACTGGCTGTCACGTTATCGTGCATTAGATCATCACTTCTAGCTATTAATTGTGAAACTTCATTTAGGGAGAGCTTTCTTAAGTGACAATATGATGATTCTTGATTAAATGACTTGAGGATATCGTCATATCAGTGCTATTGCACTTGTATTCATGAATGACTGCTTTGAGGAAATTTGATATGGTATAACTGTAAGGAACTATAAGATGCTAGCAGATAAATGGTAGCTAGTTATTTGATGCATGTATGCAAAATATGAAATATATAATGTTTCTAATATTTGAAAGAATTAAACAAATACATCTTTTGAGAATGCAGCTATTCTGTGTTATACTGTTAACTCTATTGATGGGATAAAGGCAGACATATCCAATTCTGTAGCCACTTGCAAAATTGCACCTCTTGGAGTCCACCATGTGAGTGTGAAATGTGTCTAACAATCTTCTGCATGTGATCTTATCCAGAGGCATGTCAGTTGTTTTCGGCAGAAGATCCTGTTCTCCAGTAGTTTGGTCCTATAGTTATCTCCCTTTCTTTAGTTTTTGTCCTGAGTGACAGCAGGAATTGACTCTGTTTGATTTACATTTCATGTATCCATTAGGAATTTTATTGTATATCATACACTTTTTGAGATGCTAAGCAGTAAGCACAACTTGGGGCTTACTAGTGAGTCTTTGTAGGTATATGCTAACCGAAGAAGGGAAAGCCACTGCTCGTGATTGTCTTGTACGGTCTGGGTTACATGAACCTGCAGGACCTTCGGTGATGACCAGTGCTTCCAATAAATTTACTGCAAGTCATAATCCAGAGCTTCATTGCATGGATTCTTCTCTTTCTGGATCATCGTTGGGACCTGTTATGACCTTTGATCGACCCAGCACATCCATTGCTAAGCATAGTCATGGGTTTGTTTGCAGCAATCCTGCTTCTAGGATTAATTACAATTTAACCAGTCAAGAGCAGCTAAATTACAAACCTGAAGTTCAGATTACTGTAAGGCCTAACTTTTACAAACATTGCTTTTACAGTTCAGTTATTAACAAGCTGAGTAGGTTAAGATATCTACACAAACTACTTTCACATACTCTTCTATTGGTTTAGGTATGATAAATGACTCAATGGTCTGGTTCTGTTGTCTTATACAGTTATTCTCCTGATGAAGTTTATCAATTTTATGTTCTGTCTTAATCTTGACTTCTGGTTTAACATAAATAGAATTGGTTTCATTTTTAAAATTTCAATAGCAGAGCAAGGCTTTACCAACTTGGTGCATTTGTTTAAAGTTTGAAGTTGTTTGTATAGTATTTGTCGGAGTTACATAGCCCATAAAAAAAAAATGCAGATGTACCATACTGCTAGTGTTTAATAATGCTATATAATTTGACATTTAGTCCCTTTTTCCACACAAACTTTTACATATAACCCTGTTCAACATTTCCAATTTACTGAGCTTCTTCAACATCCTTCCCCCCTCTATTATGTTATGTTAGAAAATATAGTGATGTCCACTTATTGAAACTTTGGGTGGGTTCTTTTCAGCTTTTCTTATCTACTTATTTGCTTGGATCTCGTCACTTCGAGATTTTTCCAGGTAGCCTCGAGAGCCGGTTGGCCTTTAATTTTGGGGTTTAGAGAGCTTATAGAACGCCTCTGAGATAAAAAAAACGACTCAAAATTAATTTGACTTATCTCAAATTGACTTTTGAGTCGGTTTTTTTATCTCGTAGGCGTGTCTATAAGCTCTCTAAACCCTAAAATTGAAGACCAACCGGCTCTCGAGGCTATCTCGAAGTGACAAATAAGTAGACAAATAAGCTGAAAAGAACCCACCCTTTGAAATATCTGACCAGAACATTCCTTATACTTGTAATTTTTCATTCACTAATAATTTATGTACTTTGGGCTTTAGCTGTCATTGCTTATTCCTGTAAGGAACAAGTCTGAATTACATTCTATATTTGACTGTCATATTTTGTTCATAATGCTATGCTGTACTACGTTCATAACTCATGGATTCTCTTATCCTGCTTAGAATAACTGTGCAGAAGAAATCATTCTCAGTGATTCAGATTCTGAAGGACCGTATGAAGGGAAAAAACCTCTAATGGGTATAGGCTGGCTTTCTGTTCATATACTATGGGTTCACAGATAACCTATATTTATGTTTTTTGCGCTTCGCTAAAATCAATTCTGGTTACTCAATTGCAGGCTCTGAAGAATTTAGTGAAAGGGGCAGTCCTCCAATATTGCAAGCAAGCAGTTCCACTTCTCTTGATATCAGTATGCTTTCTATTCAGATAATAAAATATCCAATTGAAAGTATTTTTCTCTACTGGTCTTTTGAATTAATTCATTGTTTTCAGGCAAGAAGCCTACTCCTAACTTTGGAGCATCAGATTGCTCAATTTCTATTTCTCCTCTTTCATCTGTCACCGTATATATGGACAAATCTTCACTAGCTATGCCACCTTGTCAATCCAGTGAAAACTTTCAGGAAGTTTATGAAGTTGTGTTGATATTGGATGATCGTGAGAATTTCGGGTTCGTATGATTATATCACTCTTACAAGAATTAGTATCTATGATTGTATTTATATCTGATCTTTAAGTGGATCATTAGATTATCTTACCCAATGTATACCACTTAAAACTACATGGCCCTTTGGCCTTCTCTGCACATTTTCCAATTTCTTTTTAATTTATACAATATTTATGATTATCTGGGTGAGTTATGCAAGTTTCAAGGTTTGATTGTTATGAATGTCACCATATTTTTGGGCATGCCTTAATATGATAATTGAGTATTTGAAGCATATATTTGCGACATGAGCCAATGGAATTCTATTCATTACATGCAATAAATCGTTTGTTAAAACAAGGCTATATAATAGGTTCACATGTTGGCTATAACAGGGTCACTTGTTTACCCAGTTTCTGCTGGAGGCTGTTGTGATGCCTAACTAATTTCCTTTCCCTGAATCTTAACACATTTTGGCCTCATATTTATCCAGTTTCTTTCCTTGTGCCTATCTTAAGTTTTAGATCTCATATATAAATATCCTATGGATTATCATTTCACTCAAATCATTCTAGAAATATTGAACTGCTGAAATGAATAAGACTAAGGGTAATGATTAGAAGCACTTTGACATTTTTAAGGCATATGCCTGCTTCATTGTTTTTTGCCATGAACAGTTATATGCTACATAGCTAGGAACTATGAGAACTATTATTGTCATGTTCCATGCTCTGCCAATTTTGTTGACAGCTCGATATTTTTCTATTGATTAAGAACTGTGGATTGAATACACATGGGACTGCTTTTTTTTTTATTTGTTGCATGTTTTGCTAGTAGCTAGTACTTTTTTCTGCTATAACTATCTGTTCTATTTTGTCATTATTCAATTGTAGTGTGTATACACATCACAATATGGTTTTCTCATAAATCTTACTCGTTCATGCAGACGTTCAAGAAGAGTTGCTGACAACATACGTTCACAGTTTCATGTAGCTGTAGAGGTTAGTTAGATTCTGAACTACGGGAACTCTTTTCTCCATCTAGTCATTTAACTACCTCTTTTTTGGCATAAGCCTTGCACATATCCTGAGATCACCAAAATTCTTTACTCAAAGTTCACACCATCTCATCAACTTGACTCTAAACTAAATCCCTGATTATTTTGTGAGATTTGTTATGCTGCAATCTGCTGCTTTGTTGATCAGATAGTTTAATGGAAGTAAAGGTTTGACTATCCTTCTGTTCTATGACAAGAATAAGACATCTTCTTTAGACAATGTAATGCACCAAACTGATTTTTTCTGTTAGCTCATAACGCGCAGGTGCAATTTGATGGCTTGTATGCTAACTTTGTGCGATTGTATTGCACATAAAATTCTGAGCACAAAGAGTTGGCAGAATCAACACATCACCACTTCTGCAGATTCCCTGATAAAAATGATGAGTATGTGATTGAATATTTGACTCATTCTGATCAGTTGAGCCAGCCTTCATTAACCTGCATAAACTTATTAGATTTTATACAATACAAATTGGTGGTAAATATTGCTCGTTGATCTTGATGGCCTTGCCAGTGTCCCAACATAGGTTTCTTGGGGTGTGTGCATGTGTGCGATCCTACTGCTAATTTCTTGGCTCATGCCTTTTTTTTTTAATCTGTCCATATTGTCCTGATGCTTGCTACTTTGCTTACTTGTGTTCAAGTGCACATAAACATCATTAGAGTCTAATGTAAAATTGTGGACAACCTCATTAGATTGTAGCTATAAACTTTCAGCATGTAAACCTGTCCTGTTGAATATAGAACCAAAAGAAATGGTAGGGAGAGACGTCTATGCTGTATTAATTTTGAAACATACAAAATAGTGATTAGTGAACAGAGGTACTATGCATAGATTGAACTGTTTGTGTACTATATACCAGAGAGTGGTGCTGATTGATCCTTCTTTTTGAACCATGTTATCCAGATTAAACGCTTGCCTGTTGGAGATGGTATTTGGATTGCTCGTCATAGAAAAAAGCACACAGAGTATGTTCTTGATTTCATTGTTGAAAGGAAAAATGTCAGCGATCTAGCTAGCTCAATTAGAGACAACAGATACAGAGATCAGAAATTAAGGCTGAAGGTAACATCGTAACTAGCATTGACTTTTTTTTTTTATTATTATAAACCTTTCATGTTAACTATTTTTTCCTGTATACTTCCAGTTTGTGATTGATAAAAAAAATCTGTGCCTTAGACTCTGGCCATGTACAATGCAGGTGCTTAGAAAAGTGCTTAGGGAAAAAAATTGGTTTATTTTGCCATGTAGGATGGTGCAGGTGCTTGTAGGAGAGGGATGGTGCTTAACTTAGGATCTATGCTTGTACAGGTACTTAGAGGAGGTTGTAGCATCTAAGCACCTATGTAAGCTTATTTGCATTGGAAGAAAGATTTTCTCTATAGATGCTTGGTGATGTGTGGCAACGCTCTCTCCTTAAGCACTTGTGCATAAGCACCTTGCACTGTACGTATGTAGCTTGTGGTAGTCCCAGTCAGTAGTTATGGTAACCTGAAATATTGTTTCATTCATAAGCCAATGACCTATGTAACAATTTAATGGATGCTTGAATCATTAGTTTTTGGCAGCATAGTTCTGGAGGCATCTGCAACAGTTAGTCAAACAATGCAGTCAACTTGTTTTTTGGATGTTATGGTACCAATAGTGTTAAAAATATGTTTCTTTTAGATGCTCTGTAATTCTATTCTACGGTTGATGTTGGATTTTTAATTCAGTATTGCTGCATATGATGAGTGTTCCAATTCAATGAGTTGTGGCTTTCAACATTTGTTGTGTCATGCCCACATGCTATGCCCATAGTGATCTTTGGTGGCCCAAGTCTAATCTTGGTAGTGTTTCTTTTAGCGGTTGCGGTTGCGTTTACTTATAAGCTGAAAATTTGTAGCTTATCGATAAGGACATCCGAGGGATCAAAAAATTATAGAAAAAATGGTTTTGAGAGCTTTGAGAAGAAATATTAAGACCTACAAAAATTGTCTACCAAACGTTAAAGCGTTTGACTGGTACAAAAATAACAAATTTCCAGCTTATAAGCAAACGCAAACGCTGAAAGAAACACTACCCTTAACTGATGGTTTTTTTATCATTCTTTTGTTAACCTGAATTAAAAAGTGTAAATATTCTTACCCCATATTGGGCAATGAGATGCTGAAGGGCATGGTCGCAAGACTTAATCTTGAGGCTATATACTGGGAATCTCTTCCCGTAAATTGTATTTCCTGTCCACATTTATGGATTCAGAGCCCTACCAGATTTTGTTTATTTTAGCAACAATACCTCTGTGATACTTTCCTTTGTTGTGTTTTTCTTTTGTAGAAATGCGGGCTAAAGAAGCTGATATATCTGGTTGAAGGTGATCCAAACCCTTTAGACGCATCAGAGAGCATTAAAACAGCGTATGCACCCTGTTTGTGTCACCTGAGCGATCGTGTTATTCCTGAATAATCGTACCTTTTCTTGGTTGTTTTGCATTTTAGTGTTCCCTTCAGTCAATAATTGTGTATTGTTTAGATCTGTCAGTTAATAATAAAGTGGAAAATGCCTTTTATTTTCAGCTGCTTCACCACTGAGATTCTTGAAGGATTTGATGTTCAGAGAACCACTGGGTATGCTGATACTGAAAGGACATACGGTCACCTCACACATTCTGTAATTCAATACTACAGCACAAACTTCTCTATTGGTGCTAACTCTACTCGAGTTTGCCCGACCTACGACGATTTTCAGAAGAAGTGTGATGACCTTGGGAAGATAACTGTAAGCGATGTGTTTGCCCTTCAACTTATGCAGGTAACTGAGCAATAAAAGGCACCTCCACCGAAGTTAGATAGCTAGTTCATTTCATCCCACAGTTTGATACAAGAATTGTCCTTACTGATTACACATGGAATGCAGGTACCACAAGTGACAGAAGAAGCTGCACTTGCTATTATAGAGCTCTACCCAACTCTTTTCTCACTTGCTCGGGCATACTCCATGCTTGTTAGTCCTCTTTTCCTTCAGTCTTTTACAATGTTAATTAGCCATATCATCTTAATGTTCTTTTTGTTTACAACACTTAGTTGTACTCAGAAGTCTGAACAAATGTGGGTAGTGCATACCATATCCCTTGCTGCTCTGCTTCTACTATGTATCACACATTTCTGTGAATTAAAAAATTCTTATAATATTGAAGGATGGTGATACTCGAGCCCAAGAGGAGATGTTGAAGAACAAGAGCAAGATGGTGAACGCAGGGGCTAGCAGAAACATCTTCAAGCTTGTCTGGAGTGAAAGCTGAAATCTCTATACCAGGTTTCTGATAACTGGCTGATAACTGGTTTATCCTCGAGAGATATTATTGCAAGATTGTAGTGTCGTGAAGGCAAAATAGGGGGCCGGGGGGGTTTGTGGCGGGGGCGGGTGGGTGTGGTGGGGGAGGGTCCTTTTTGTGCGTGTCATGGTGCCTTCGAACCCTGAAAAGTTTCAGGATATGAAATAATCACTTAAAAAGGTCTTAGCATAGGTTCACCTCCCGTATAGATTACTTCTCTGTTGTAGACGTCCAGGTTGTATTATATGGAATTATAGTGGAATGCGGTGGTTTGGTGATTCATATATCTCTCCTCACTCGGTTGCTTGTACCGTGCGTTGTCTCATGTTATCTCGGTTTTGTTTGCACGGAAGTGGACAAGATAATGAGATTTACACCACCTACGGACCATACGTACCCGCCGGGCTCGTGCTCATCCATGTGCCGAGAGCAATCCTTGGTCGGTATCATGTCTGGTCGGTGTTTGAAGCTTGTTTGGTTAAGCTTGTTTGGGTATCTTTTGGTTCAAGTTTGAATCTTATATAGAGGTGCCCTTCACCTTTGTTCTCAGAAAATCGTACCAGAGGAGAGAATTGTTGGCCCGGGAACTCACATGGATTGGGCAACGAACGGGACGTAACATCACATCCTGTTGCTGTGACGGTAATGCCTGCAGCCGCATCAGGTTTCAGACTCCTCTCTTTTTAACTGCTTTTGATCTCCATAGTCACAAACCAGATGTTACTTTACGTTCTTTTTATGGGCGTTTTATTTGAGGGATCATCTCACTGAAGGGTGAGCTGGTTTACCATAGGATCATCCCATAACATTTCATACTAACATTATGTCCAAACAAGTGAGGTAGGTTCAGGACTAGGATTGCAAGGAGCAAGCGGCCCGTAATTGATAATGCTCCAACACGCAGGACTCTTCGTGTTCAATATGTCCAGGACCAGCAGCAATAGTTAATTAGAAACAAGAATGTACTATAATCACACACCATCTCCTATTGCAGGGCTGGAGTAGTATATCTAGAGTGGCAGGTAGAGCAAAACGGCAGAGGCGGGGACACGGGTGCAAGGGGGGATAAACCAAAAAAATCGCAAGCCATCGTACCGCTTTCGCGAGTGGCGCCAAGCAAAAGACTGAGAGAGTCAGCAACTGGAAAATACTGTTTTTCTTTTTTTTCAGGGATAGAGAACCTTTGACAGAAGTAATCTTTTACAGTGTAGTGTAAAGTGTGAATGAATTTTATAGGATAGATAGAATATAGTGGAAAATATGAATTTTAGAGGATGAATAGAGTGCGTAGAAAATAGTATTATAGAAAGAAAATTTAAGGTGTTTGCTGAAGATGGTCTTAGAGTATGTATAATGGTTGAGACAGTAGTTGTCTCTAACTATTGTCATGTTACCTAGAGACAGCGTTAGAGATAATATATACGATGATAGAGATGGTTGCATGCTTTTATATGCAGTTTTCTCATACACAAAATTTATTAATTCTCGTGTAGAGTCAACTTTTGTATTGGAAATAGTTCAAATATCTATGCATACTCTCTTTCTTTTATATCATCACATGTTCTATATAGCAACTTGTAGAGACTGTTTATAAATAATTGATGTGAACCATCGTAGATGCTAGCGTGACGGACGAAGGGATGGTCCCACAAGTCCAACCCCAGGACAAGCAAGGTCGCGCGCGGACGGCTGCATGCACCCAAATCCACGGCCTCGCCCACCGATTGTTGTTTTCCCACGCACAGGCAGAGCGGCATCAAAGTCCAAACTCAAAGGCGCCCTCTACGTCTGGGTTGGGTTGGGCGCTTGTCCTTGTTCCTATCCTCTCGTCGTGCATTCGCGTTAGCGTCCAAGCCGGGTGGCAACAAGAACAAGCGAGGGGTCAGGTCACCCGCCCGCGTCGGGTTTGCTGGCTTCCAAAACCAACTCCTCGCAGGTGGAGGCGGTGATGATGGTGGGGGGCACGGCTCGTGAGGCCGCTTGTGATGCGTCCAACGAATCCGTTTGGGGACACGGGGAAGACGACGCGCGGTGGCGCTTCAGGCCGCGCTGCGCGACAAGCCGCGAGTGCTCGCCCCGGACAAACCACAAACCCACCCCTCGCCACGCCACGCGTACGCATGCACTGCCACCGTCACCACCCCGCTCTTCCTGTTCCTATCGGTCTTCCCTAGACGCCTTGTTCTTTTGTCCGGTAATCTCTTACCCTTGTCCGCGTAGCTCTTGTTCTCTTCTCTCATCTCCCTCGCTCTTTCCTACTCGCCTTGTCCTCTTCCTCGCCGGTGGATGCAAATGCAAATGGGGAGCCACCGATGTGTTCAAATTTGTTGACTTTGGACCCTTTCGGGGGATGTTCCTTACAGGTTAGGGTCCCCTATAAATATATGCATTGCGTACTTATTATTCTCTCCCCCATAAAAACTTCACGTTTTTTATATCGACCTGGTCTCTGAGATGCAAATTTGATCACTAATTATTATTACAATTTATTTACAAAATTCACTAAAATTATGATATTATGGAAGCGCTTTTCGAGATGAATCTATATGTATAATTTTTATTTGCCCAATTTAAATAGTTTAAAATATTTTTATAAATAAAATTTTTAAATTTTGACTTGCACGTATCTCGAACGCCATGTTTTTTAGAACTGGAGGGAGTATTATTTACTGTCGGGCCCCGGTTTTTACCAAACCGGACCCCTCTGTGTTACCGGTATGAGTCCCAAGGATCAGTGCTCATATCCACAGTGAAACAGAATCATGATACCAAAACAAAGCTGCATTAACTATTAAAATAATTCAGAGTGCGGCGGAGCATTATATTACATTAGCGGAGAAATATCACACATATTAAAAAGGAGTAAATATTTACAATCAAAAGTAGTGTCCCATCACGGCCACAGGCACACGCTGAGTAGGGAAACGGCTAGTAGTCCGGAGCAACATCCGGGAAGATCTCAACGTTATCCTGCGCGTTCTCGTAGTCTTGACCTGTTCATTGAATGAACAGCCCCGCGTAACATGCAGGGTTAGCATTTGACTGCTAGCAAGTCCTTCCTAGGAAGGGCCAGGTTAAGGTTTACCTTAATAAAGCTGATGGTTAATTTGTATAAAAACATTTCACTTAGAATTGTAAAAGCATTTGAGAAACATATATTAATAAATAGAAATCTTCAAAAAAAACATATTTGAAACAAATGTCCTCTTATGACTCAAGTTCTCAACTCATTATCTCATCTCATTATCTCATATTCTCATGACTCATTTCTTAGTACTCAATTCTCAATTCTCATATAACAAACTCATAATTCTTGTCTAGCAACGGCACACACGCCGGAATAACCTTACCCAAGTCATATTAAGAATGGTGATGCTATGTTGCGAAAGACCGCTGAGACGCTCTTTAACCGGAAGCTCGGCCATTTAAATGGATTTACTCTGCAGAGGTTGTACGCTTTACCCGCAAGATACGATATCCTCCCGTCGAAGGATATTATAACAAAACCCTCCAGAAAATTAATCTCGGGCTTAAAACACGGTCGTACACGCTTCACACAGTACCCAGAGAAATCTTCAAAGACAAGTCCTGGCGTAACCGGTGATGTTTCTCAATTCTCAACTTCGTACTTCTCAATACATCCACCGTGCAAGGACAGTGAGTAATCCCGACATTTCTTTTCCTTTAGATTAGGCCCGTCCCATACCGGGCTTGCGGTCGCACGGGTTTATCTCAGGTAAGTGTGTCCCAATCATCGGTCCTTAGTCTCGGAGAGGGCAACCAATCACAAACCCGATACTTGTGCTCATATGCACCCACCTTACAATCCATCCGCTCCCGATCCCATTTATTAGTTGGTCAAATTTTAATTAATGGTGAATGAACCAAATCCCACCATAACCCAAAATATCAACTCTATTATCGCATGTGTATGGTGTGAGATTGGATCCTCGATAACCTATCTGAGCATCTCTAAGCATCTAGTATATTAAAACAGTGGGCATTAGTATCATAATTTAACCTAGGGTCATGGGTTTCGATGGATGCATATACCGGACGGTACAAGCATTAGGTGACACTATTCAATCATACGCGTTTTTAATCTACATAGCAATTTTTGGACAAATCTACAAAAATTAGGATTCTAGTGGAAAGACTTGCCTTCGGAGTAGTCGTACTCTTGCGGTACGTCGGCGGCGTCAAGAAATTCCCCTTTGGCGTCCGAACGATCTATCGCACGCAAAACAGTAAAACAACAACCAATAAATACATATATAGAAATATAATTTTAAAAATTATACAAAAATTACAGGAGATAGATATGATTTTTATGGATTTTTAGAAACTTGAATCGCCGGAATCGGAGTTCGGATGAATCCGGAATGAAAGATTGAAGTTTGAAGTTGCTGGAAATTCCAGAAAATGGGAAAGAGCACTGTAGCTCGGGCCCACTGGTCAGTTACTGACCCAAATGAGTCTCCAACGGATAAGAGCAGGGTGAGGCTGTCATTTAGAGAGAGAAAGCAAAAGAGAGAGAGAGAAAGAGTGAGGAAGGAAGAGGAGGAAGAAGAAAGGAGAAGAGGAGGAGGAAGGAAGGGGGTGGGGTGAGGTGAGGTGGGGTGACTGGGCGTGGTGGTGGTGGCGTGTGGTGGCGGGGTGAACTCCCACGGCAGCAGCCCAACGCTGAGGGAGGCGGCGCCCGGTTGGGCCAAGGAGGAGGCGTGGTGGCGACGGCGGCGCTAGGAGGGAAGGCTGGGCGGCGGCGCAGACGGAGGAGGCGCTTGAAGGAGCTGGCTGGCAAGACGGGTCTCCGGCGATTGCATGAATCTGGCGACAAAGTCGAAGCAATGCCGACGGGTGTGAGTGGTGGCGCCGCGGCTCCGGCGGCACGGCGCTGGCAAGCGATCGAGGAGGCGGTGGCGGCGGCTTAGGCTAACCGGCGTGGGAACGACGCCGGCGACGAGTTGGGTTTGTTGGGCTGCGGCTTGGGGTTTACAAATCTTCTTTGGGTTTGGGAGCTTGGGGTCGTGAATGGAGTTTTGCGGTACTTTCATGGGGAGACGAAGTCTCCGTCACGTGGCTCACGGCGGTCGCCACGTCGATAAGCAGACTAAACGGAATGATGGCGAGGATAATAACGAAGTAAGAATATTAGCGTAATCATGAATAATCATGATTAGGATAGGAACGGACGGAAAGGAAGAAAAATGGAATATTTCTTGTGTTATTATTTTATGCGAAGATAATTATGTAAATATCTGAAATTTAGAATTGAGTTGTTTTCTTCTTTTCTTTTCTCTTTCTCTTATTCTTTTCTTTATGCGAAATGGACGGAAGTCTGAGCAGATACGATTTTAAATTAATGCGTTTTAGTTAGTTATTATTATGATAATTGAGAGGAGGAGCTAGAAATGCAACTTATTAGAATTATAGATAAGATTGGAATTTCAATTTTTATTGGTTGCGAAATATAAGCACGATTTATTTATTGATTTATTCAGTTGGGTGTCACATTTACATAGAATATTTTGTGGATATATAACTACATATATACAGAGTATATACCTGGTCGTTATCTTTTGGTGTATGCTTTTTTCTCCTAACGTACATGGGTTGCTTTTTTGTGTACAAATGAAATAACCATAACACCCCGCAGATAGCTAGTTTAGACTGCTTAGTTTCAAGTTTGGACCCATCAGCCAGTAGCATTTGTAAGCACTAAGCAGGCTAGCTCGGTGTGCTTCCTCAGAACTAATATTCTAAACAAACCTAATTATAGAAGTCGTACCGGTCGCTACTGCTGCTAGGTCATTTGGTTTAAAATGACCATTCCACATCCTCTTTGCTTTAATAATCTTTTTATGATTGGTGCTGATACTAGTACTAAATTAGTATAAGATGCATAATGTCCTCACGAGTGCAGAGAATATTTTAAACTAGCTGGAGCTAGGGATATGGTGGGGCCAAACCATAAGATTGCAATAGTACGAATTTGTTGTTGTTCGTCAACCTTTTCTGGGTTTCTTGTAACTAAAATGTTTCTTTTATTTTAAAAAGAAGTTTACTTGTCATATTTTCCAACCTACATGCGTACAATGAATTAGAAAGATCTGTGCAGACTCTTAATGCAGCTCGTAGATTGCATATTTATTTGTTGGTTCCCTGAGCCTCAAAAGAAATATTTGTTGGTTTCCTGTCATGAGCTGTCCAAATCGCTGTTGCACCCAAAAACGCCAAATTAGCATGATATCGTCATTACAGATTTCGGCGCCACCCTTTCAACACCCCAGCCACAAGATCAAAGATACATTTGGTGTTTTCTTGAAAAGAAAACGTTTTAAGTAAAATTATATGGCGCCATCGAAATTTGAACGGTAGCTCCATACCTTGTCTTTCCTGAAAGAAAAATCCGAGAACTTTGGTTTCAGCGAAGCTATTGGTAGACCCACCCGGCATGCCACCGGCACAAAGGACAAGTTTTGCTTCCAAAATTCAAGCCGTTATTCATTAAGCCCATCTCGTCAAAATCAGACACCTCACTTGAGCAAGGTTTTAATCCACGATGAATTCACAGCTGAAAAACCTGTGCGAATCAACGCAAGAACAAGGGAACGGTTCAATGTATAGTTAGAATTCCACCCTGGAGAGGATTCGTAGGCTGTGTCCTCTCTCTAGAAAACGAGAAAAGGTAATTATTATATGTCTTGCCTCTAAATGAAACATCCAACCTTTTATGTTGTTTGTCAAAAGGATTAGTTGCAGCACTCGATGTGCAATTACCTAACAGGCTTCTCTTTCAGGCTACTGAATCCTTTGGTTGTGGGAAGCCCGAAGCAACAGCGGGGAGTTGGATTCGCTAGTCAAATTCAGGGCAGACATTTCTGTAGGAAACATCTATCGGCATTTTCCCGACACCTGCATATATCATAACACGTGTTTTAGATTCCTTACGTTTGCCGATTCATTCTAAACCAAAACAATCTAAACAAGATTGTTGCTATTAGCAACTTTATTCTATTATTTTTTTGAGAATTCAATCCGATCTATTACTAGTCTAGCCGCGATCGATCAGCTTAGCTTGGCTGGTCGTTCAGAGCTACGTGAGTACGTGTTCTTGTCAGCAGTTTTTCCATAAATTATTTGATTATTTCTTCGAATGCTTTAATTTTTTAAAGTCGTTTCTTAAAAATCTTGAAGTCACTAGATAAAAATTATAAAATCTGGTTTTGATTATCAATTTCGTCTATTTGAAGCTCTCAAAATTCAGTTTTAGCAAATAATACAATAAATTCTGCATAGGAGAAGTCTGGTAGTGATATGTGATTTGTTAGAGTATATGGTATGTATGATCCAGAAGAATCTGACTATTATGGTATGATAGAACTTGTTAGGATTGACTGATTGTAATCTCTCCGATATGATTCTATCTTTGTCCCTATGATTGCGTGTGATCCAACCTACCATGTACCCTATACAAACAGCCACGAGGCTCATTACCATGCATCATTAATTATTCAACTATTCTATCCTCTTACATGGTGAGATGATCCTGTTTCCATAATCTTTTCTGAGGGTCGCGCAAGTTAGGGTTCAAGTCAATAGTCATTAAATCGGTTCAATTAGAGTTTTTATCGGTCATCTTCTGATCGGTTTTTCTATACGATCGCAAGATCATTTTTTTTTTATCATACATTAGTTTGCATCACCTCATCGACTTGTTGATGGCTCCTTGGCTTTAAACTTCACCCGCTCGGCAACGACTCCTCTGGCACCTCCTCCCCTTTGACGTCGCAACATTGACCTAGTGTGCTCATCAACACGGCCCCCTCCTTCGCAGCCATCTAAGCATCCATCTATCCGCCGCCATCACGCTGAATCACCGTTGCTAGCCCCATCATCTGCGAGCATGAGCCGTCGCACCATAGAGAAACCAGACTTTCGCTACGCCATCTTTATAGGCTGTGGTGCCGATGCATGTGGTCCCACCATCGTCTTTGCCACTAAGACTGGGTCTCCATCTCCATTGCCACCTCTCCGGTCTTTGTCCCATGCTTTTTTTTGTCATCCACTACAACTATGTGCCAGTATTGCGATCTTTTTATTTGCATGCTCACATGCATTTTTCACTCTGCTTTTCATCTACTCCATGCGAAAATCGCTGCATCATGTACCCCTCCTACGTCGCGTGCTGTCACTGCTATTGTTATTGCACCCCTTTAGACATCGGTGGATGCATTGTGTCAATCCCCTTTCTTGGTGCACCTCCACAGCTACGATCACAATCACCTCGGTCTCGGCTACCTCACTGTCAGTAACAAAGGGCTACCATCATATTGAGCAAACTCGTTGGCTTTAACTCTAGTTTGAGCGTGTACATTGCTCCCGCTATATATGTCTACAGGGGAATGTTAAGAGTGTATGGTATGGGTTAGAAGAATCCGGCTATTATGGTAGTATAGAATTTGTTAGAATTGATTAGTTGTAATCACTTCTATCTGATTTCATCTTTATCTATAAAATGATAAACCCTTTACAAACTCTCTCATCATGGCTTTATCTTTATCTCTAAGTTAATAAACCCTTTGCAA
Source organism: Olyra latifolia (assembly GCA_036346145.1). NCBI lineage: Eukaryota > Viridiplantae > Streptophyta > Magnoliopsida > Poales > Poaceae > Olyra > Olyra latifolia. Next base: position 2,241,069 of record CM070523.1, on the reverse strand, counting down.
ACATCCATAAGGACGAGGCTCAATAAAATCCACCATCAATTATTCGGCTATTCTGTCCTTTTACACGGTCTGGCCAACTGTTATATCTTCAAGGTTTGCACTGGCTAGCTAGATAGGTAGCTCCATGTTACCCTGCTTTTGATCCGTGCCTTGGCGCTCACCAATGTAGCTCCCATGTGGTGTGAATTCGTTCGCAGCGCATGCATGTTATCTGTCGGTGTGCAGGTGCAGCAACGCACCTGCTTGCTTTGCTCCATCTACTCCCATCTTTTCTGGCTCCTACTAGATGTTGGTACCAACAACACGACGCCTTTCGAGTTGGCTTCTTCGAGAGCTCACACGTACGTGGGTCCCTTAGTTCCGTAGACCGTAGCGTTCTCTAGTGTTGTACTAGTACGTTAACAGCGGTGCATCTGCTGGGCTCTGGTGTGGTTGATCGACCCGGCAGAAGCTACCCAGACCACACATGTGTCCCGCTCCGTCTCGTTTACGTCTAACATGGGAACCAGAGAATTAAGAAACACGTGGAGGTTTGGGCGCGTGACAGGCCACACGTTTTTTTGTAGAACTGCGTCATGGTGGTTAGGGTTTCAAATTAAAACGGGTCGAAAAACTCTGAAAACAGAAAGAAAAAAAAAAAGACAGGCAGAGAAAACCGTCACACTGTTAATTAACCGTTGGATTTGACAGTTTTTGAGCATTCTTTCGTTATTTTTTATGAAAACATCGAAACGCTGGTACCCATTTTTTGTTAGTTTGGTCGGTTCGGTTTTTAAAACCACGTTTCATGTGTTAGGTATAATGTTGATAAGGTTAAGAGAGTTTGTTTCGTATTAGGATAGAATCAAGTTCGTTTACAAGTTGGAGTTGTTTTAGAGATAAAGTTTCCTTTTATACGTGTAAGAGTCATAGTCGATTTCATGTAATCTTCTGATATAAATAAAGGGTCAGAAGCCAAAGAAAAGATGAAAAATGGTTTTGCACTGTGTTCTGTTTTTTGGTTCTCTGTGTTCGTTTCTACCGAAGCTTGTGGCGTGGATCAGGCGGCGACGCCGGAGGCAGCAGCCAGCCAGGGACTTCCACTGCGACCCAAACAGCTCCTGCATGGCTGCATCGCTGTGACTCGTGTGTGCCGACGCTGCAGCACATGCTGTCGTGCCTGGACTTCATCCAGCACGGGACGGACGTGATCCCGCCGGCTTGCTGGACGTGCGTGCGCCTACTGGACAGCAGCAAGTCAGCAGTACGTATTGTTTCAGCACGTTTCATGCGTGCTAATCCACTGTACTGATCGTGTCGCAATAACGTCTTGTTTGGCACTTTGCCCTGGACCACACTCGATGCCATATGCACTGGTTTTGATTACATCCTCTATGGGGCTGTTTGGTTGCCGTCTTTTCTGAGTGCTGGTCGATTCAACTCGGTAGAGTGATGGGATCTGGGATCTTGCATATCTTGAGAGCGGTATTTGGTTGAGTGTTTAGTAGACATGTATTTTAAAATTTATATAGCAAGTGTGGTCTAGTTTTGTTCAAAAAAATGTCAGAAACCCATTTTTGAAATCGATTTGGTAATCGAAGATGCTAATCAAAAAATATATATAAAAAAGAAAAAGAAAACTTGCGCAGAACACGAGGCTGGCATGCATGGTTTGCTACTGTGGCTGACAGTGGGCCCTTACGCAGAACACGAGGCTACCATGCATTGCATCCAAAGATACGTCCATTTTCTCTGTATTTCTAGAGCCAGGCTGCATGAAGAATCTTGTATCTAGAGAGCCAAGCTCAAAACTAGATGCAGGCAACCAAACATAAGAAAAAACAAGATTCTACATTTGTAGATGTAAATCTCTGTGCATGCAGGCAACCAAACAGCCCCATATATGTATAGCATGTACCGGGCGCGTACGTGCTTAAATGAAAAATAAAAAGGTACATATTATGGATCATGGATATTTCTTCGAGCCAAAAGTTTTGATCTTTTGGAAGTTGTTTCTTGATCACTTGAAGCCGTTTCGTATAACTCTCAAAGCATATATTTTCAAACAAACGTTTCGACTTCTTGAAGACTTGTTTTTAAACTCTCGAATACTAACATTTCAGCACTCCAGTCTACAAAGCAGACCGGTATACACAGCTGCCAGCTTGGGGGATTTGAATCTTTACATGTTCAGGCCATGAATTTGTTGCGTGTTTACAGAAAGAGAGAAGGAAATTAAAGAAAAATTAACAAGTTGCTTTAATCTGTATGCAGGTGTTCTGGATAGCGAAGAGCATCTCCAACAGAGCCTGTAAAACATAATCTTATCTATACTTAGGGTGTGTTTGGTTTGAGGACAAGGATGGATAGGATCGTCCCATCCATGTGTTTCTGGGATGGGATGATCCGAGCAACCTGTTTGATTGGTTAGGATGGGATGAGCCAGTTTTTTGTTTGGTAGGCTGGATGAGTGTTGGATGGGATGAGGGTGGAGGGAAAGTCTTGAGGAGGAGGCGGTGGCGGGGAGGGGAAGAAGCGGCGGGGGAGGGAAGAAAGCGGCCGGGGAGAGGAAGAGCGACGGAGGACGGGGCGGGAGAGGAGGCGGCGGGAGGAGAGAGCGGTGGGGAGGGAGAAGGAGGAGGAGGGAGGGAGGGGGAGGAGAAGGAGGAGGAGGGGCGGAAGAGGAAGAGGCGAGCGGGGACGGGCGGCGGATGGGCGTGGCAAGACAGACGTGGGTGAGGCGCGCGGGAGAAAGGAGGAGCGGAGTAAAAAGTTGGATGGCTCCGTACATGAGATTTTGACGTACCCCTCCATCCAGGATCTGGGAGGAATATTCTCTTCCTAGGATGGTTCTATCCACCCTGCTCCCCAAACCAAATAGCCCAAAAATCTAGATGGGATGGTCCTATTCACCCTCATCCACCCAACCAAACAGACCCTTAAAGTCTCTCATCCTCCAGCAGAGTCTCTATCTCAGCCTCTAAATTTAGAGTTTCTTTCTCCTAGCCTCTAAATTTGAAGGCTCTCTATATCAGTCTCTATAGTTTCTCTGGATAGAGATTCTGCTGGAGGAATAAAAAATTATAGAGAACGAATAGTGATTTAGAGGGGTGTATAGAGGTCTGATTTTAGAGTATTTGCTGGAGATGATCAAAGCACCGTCGTTCTCATGCAGCATTATTTCACGTGGTTTAATCTCTATTGGCTCTGACTTTTTCCCGCCTCACTTGGGTGTGATCCGTTCCGGGCACGGACGTCGCATTCGCGGTATGGTACGGCTCCAAAAATCTCATTGCGTGTTTTGTTTCCGTGGAACCAGACATGGCAATTAGTGTTGTTTTATAATTACACGGTTGAATAGCGTGAAACATTTTTGTGTTGAAAATGTATCGACAGAGACGACGAAATTGATCAATTCTTTGGTCAAAGGCATGAGACCAGCCAGACATGTAGAATATTACTAGTTTTTTTATTTTTAAGTCGTAGGAGGTATGGACATGTATAATTGATTTACACTCTAGAGTCCACACCACAGATGCTACATCTAACTCCTTGATTTGTGCGGCTTCAATGAATATCCCACATGCATAGCGATAAATCTGTTTAATTACATGCTGTTGCACCCCCATTGTTTGGATGGAAAAAAATAAATAAAGATTGTTTTTTAATGGAAAAAATATACATTGTTGCTGGAGAGAAACCACGGCACATGACATGGACGGACTGGCCCTGCGACGCAGCTGTGATATGGCAGTCAGTACCACCCTCCACGGCTTGATTAATGCCAGTACTGTAGTACATCGACCAGTAGTCAAATCGTAGAAAAATGAAGGCGCCACTGCACCCTCCCAAATCTCGAACAGGCAGGCGAAGAAATCACCGGCCAGAATCGTACAAAGATCGCAGAATCCTACAGGTGTTGCCGCCGGAGCCATCCATCCCCGGTCTAGTGTGAAACCGCGGCTTTGATCTCTCCATGGATCGCGTACGCAGGTGCAGCTTGCATCTGCTTGCTTTTGGCTTGACACGAACGCCGTGGCATGGGCATGCTTCTTTTTAGCTTAATCCAGCTGCAAATTATAATCCGAAAAAGTTGTAAATTATTAACAGGAACTTAGAACATATCCCGTAGCGTCCTATATCCACCGTATTTTATTAGTGTAGTGAAATAGGATGATTGTTGGGTTGGATGTTGATATAGAGAGGTGAATGGTGAGAGGATAGAGATATAAGGTATAGGTGAAAAATAGGATATGAATTGTTGTTGGACAGAGTTGAGAAATAGAGATACGAACAATGATAAAGAGGTGAATAGTAATAGGGTTGAAAAATGGTTGTTGTCATTCGCCGGCGACCAATGCGGTGCCCACTCGAGCCGCGCAGTGCCGCCTCGTACCCAGACGTGGCACGGCACGGCAGCCTGAGTGGGTGCTGTGGTAATGTCTAGGGGGAGCTAGGCCGAAGGGAAAAGAGAAGGAGAGGGAGAGGGAGAGGTGGGAGAGAAAGAAGGACCGAATTGCAATGTTTTTGAAAATATGAGAACTTTTTGCAACAAAATCATAGAAAGAGAGCGGAAGCGATGCACGAATCTTGACGCATCACGAGTGATCGGTGTGAATGCGCAGCGAAGGGATGAGATGCGTGGATGGAGAGCCACCGCCACCGGAAACGGCAAGTAGACACGGCGCGAGTGCCCCCTCCCCTCCACCCCCACGGCCCCATCCCATGTCGTCTCGTGTTTTAATAGGCGGAATAGGCAGCGAGCTAGCGCCACCGGACGCCGCACGCCACGCCAACGCCCAGCCCAAGGCGTAGCTAGTAGTCGTCGCATCACAATATTTGCCTTGCCTGCACTGCGCTGCCACTGCTTGCAATCGCTCCTCTGGATTTGGATTTGGATTTTGGATTTTGGATGCGGCCGTGGGGCAGGTTGATGGATGCTTGGACGCACTCGCACCCTGCTCGATCGTCCTACTCCGTCTGCGTCGCTAGCTGCCGCCTGATGCCTTGCAACTAAGCTATATATTTTGTAGGAAAAATTGATTATATAACTTTAGTTGAGGTGCAGTTCACACAATGTATTAACATTGATTATGTGTTCCAAATATGAGTGTACAATTGATCCTTTTTTTTTTGGAGTTTTTGTCCAAATTTTACTATCGAACCCATGAGAAACACCTTCCTAGCTCTCTCCACTTCTGTCATAGGCTGCATTCATTTATTGTTGCATGCAATTAATTAATCATGCATGTTAGCACACCTAACACATATACGTACTACTAAACTAACTGAGTGAATTAAGTTTCTTAATTATCAAATAAAAAATTATATAAATACATGCATGCAGCTTATTAACATCTAGTTCTTAATTTATGGTTAATCTATATTACAATTTAATATAAAACTTTGAAAAGACGATGATAGGTCGATATATCTCTCGCAACAAGAATTAACTAATGGAGAAACGATCCATTCTAAAAGTGGAAAAAATCTACAAAGGAGTATTGAAGAATAGGGGTAGAAATGTCTTTTCAGAAAAATATACGGCAAAATTTGTTTAAAAATTTAAAAGGACATATAATCAATTATTTCTATAATGAATTATGCACTCAACTTTAGGATATATATACTCAATGTTAATGTGTTAGAGGGAAAATTGTCAATTGCACGTCAACTTTGAGGAGATATCGTCAGTTCTCTCTTTTTTATATCACTTGTTTTTTGTTTTCTTGTTTTAGCCGGTAGCGAGTGGGCGTAAGATTTGTTTTTGTGAAAGCAGAGAGAGAGAGGGGTGGGGTTGGGGGGGCGAGAACGAACAAGGGGATGGAGTGCGAGGAAGAAGTGGGCGTTTTTGTTTTGTTATGGCGTCGTCGTCGCGTTGCGGGGTTGGAGGAATAACGAGGCCGGACACGCCATGCTCCTTATTCTTCCTCTCGCCACGCCACGACAAGAGTCGTGGGGTTAACCAGTTTTATCGTGCCAAAAGCTGTGTGTCCATGACTCCATGGCCATGGTGGTACTAGACCAATGCCCGCTTTCGCACATCCACCCCTCTCCTTCCTCAGAATTCGTCTTCGGTTGCCGGTAGACATGCACGGCTGACGGAGAGCGAGGAGTGCCCTCTCCGCTACCGAATGGATGGATATAATTTATAGGATGTCAGCAGGTATTTTGCGGGCCTTGAGCAATCAACAACGGGATGCAGAGTTGCAGTGGTCTATTTCGTAGTTTCACAATATAGTAGGAATGAGACGGGGGTGTAAAGCAGAAAAGATGACAGATGTTAATGGGAGATGAAGACAGCAAAGGTTCTTCCTTTTCTTTGTAGGTAGGAAAATATACTATTTTAGTTTAGGAACTACGGCTCGATCATTTTGGTCCCTAAATTCTAAAACGGGTTAACTTAGTCTCTAAAATTTGAAAATCGGGCTAGTTTGGTCCTTTGATTGGTCAACATAACAGTGTGGAAGGTTTTCGCTAACGCGACGACTATATATGCGGTGTTGACTAACATTGACATCCACATTTGTTCCCTCCACTCTCTCTCTCCTTTCTCTATCTAGTCTCCCCTCTCTCTATCTAAATCTCTCCCTCACCCACATATGGCTGAGGCGCTCATCGTCCGGCCACCGCTAGAGCCCCTTTCTCATCCCCCTTTGTCTCTCTCTTTCTCCTCTCTTGGGCCAGCTCGCGTGAAGCTTGAGCAAAGTAGCTCGCCTAGTGGGTCACCCTCCTCAGCTAGATGGTGGTAAGGTCTTTCCACCATGCCCTGTGCATCCTTTTCCTCTCGAACCTAAGCCACACTGTCGTTTCAGCATTGCCGTTGTAATATCTGTCCTCTCTAGCCAAACCAAGGGGATCACGTTGCTCCTCGAATCATTCTGATACTCACTTAGTCACCCTACCACAGAATTTGTATCCATAACACCATGGCACTATTGCTGGAGCGTTGCCGCCCCTACCTTTCGTGGTCGTGTCGCTTTAGGCTCTCTTTGGCCAGGTCAAGGACACCAACAACATCCTTGGGCCATCCCCTTGCGTCCTATGCCTCCGCCTCACCTCGTCGTGCCACTAGTTGTTGCCGTTGAGCCGTCCTCCTGCTTTCGACCACCACAACCATTTGTGGTGAAGTCATTGTTGGTTGCCCTAAGCAAGGGCCGGGAGGGGACACAACAGTGGCCAACGTGCTAACCATCAGTTGACAGCAGTGTAGGGCGACATGAGTGTGCGTCCTCCTCTTCTGCTATAGAGAGAAGTGAAAGAGAGAGACGAAGGAGAGATTTAGAGATTGGGGATTCACGTGCGCAACCATATGTAACGTCAAGTCACCCAAACCAACCATGTTTGAACTACGTCAGTAAAAAACACCCCAAACCACTCTTTGACCGGTCAACAGACTATTTTGATTCAGTTTTGCTAATTTGACAGTAAGTTAATTCGCTTTAGAACCAAAATGAGTCGAGGGCAATAGTTCAGAGACCATCGGTACCTTTTCATTTTAGGTATAACTTGGATGCACGTATACGCACTCATTCACACTACTATACACCCTACACCACAAACGCGCACGTGTCCTGACCACACACATGGGAGATAGAGATTAGAGGCTCAAAAGCCTTCAGGAGTGTGGACACGCACTGTCCCGCTGGAACAAGCAAGTGGGTGCGGCACCCTATACTAGTCTCAAAATAACAAGGGGGATAGGGGAGACACTCACACATGGGAGATAGAGATTAGACCTGATCATGCACTGGGCCGGGTTGACTTTTTTTTGTTGCACTGGCTCGAGCCCGGCTAGAAAATCTTGAAGCCCGGCAAAAAAGCCCGAAGCCTGATTTCGTCCTGACTTTTTGTTTTTTTGCAAGTCTGAGCCCGGCCCGAATTTTTCTTCGGGCTTGGTTTTTTGCCCTGAGCCTGGCCCGACGGGCAAGCCCGACCCTCCCTGGCCCGAAAAAATCGGGCCGGGTCACCAGGGCGGACTGCCCACGATTAGGTCTAATAGAGATTAGAGGCTCAAAAGCCTTCAGGAGTGTGGACACATTGTCCCGCTGGAATAAGCAAGTGGGTGTGGCACCCTATACAAGTCTCGAAATAATAAGGGGATAGGGAGACACTCGAGTCTCGATATCTAGGACTGAACTAGGACGGGCAATGTGCTCCACCGCGGCACTGCCACCCAAGCAAAGCTTGATGCTCAAGATTATTTCCTTTGGGTTGGAGTGGGTGTCTTTTCCTATGAATCAAATTCGAGATACACGCGAGTCAAAGTTTTAAAACTTTTAGATATAAATATCATTGTAGTTATCAAGATCCGGTACACGAAAACTATATGTGTGGATTCGTCTCGAAGAATACTTGCATAACAATATAATTATAAGAAAATTGCAATATAACTTATCGATCAAAATTATATTTTTAAAGACATAACAACGTATATCTATCTGTGACAAAGGAGGCATTAATAACCGGATAGAAAGCGAGGATTTTAGGTGTGAGGGAGGGTGAGAGGCAACCATACGCTAGGTAGAGTCCGTCCACGTAGATTAGGGGAGAGTAGAAGGGGGAGGGTGCACTCCTTGACACAAATGACAAACCCCCTTGTTTTTTCGTTTCGTGGTTGCATTGGTCCGGTCTCGTCCAGGCCAGGCCGGTGTGGGCTTGCGCGAATACGGACAAGCGCGATGGAGACAAAAGCCCCCGCTTTTTGTCGCCACCGCACACGCCCCCAAAAGTCCAAAACACCCCCCCCCCCCTGCTCTCCCTCTGCCTTGCTCCGCCCACGTCCCCCTGCCTGCCTTCTTCTTCTTCCTCCCGTCTCCTGCTCATCTCCACCCTTTATATCCTCTGCTATATATTTAACACCTCCACGAGGGCGCAGACGCGGCGCTACTCTGGCTGGCTCTTGAGGTGAGCATTTCTCTCTTCTGCTTTGCTCTTCCCTGGCTTCTGCTTCTCTCTCCCAATCACAAGAGCGAGAGCCTCTCCCCCTCTGTGATGTATAGTCCGGTGATGCTTCGTGAATTTTTACTCCTGCTACAAACAATAAAGATCGCTGGTGCAGAAATAAATGGTGGTGATTTCCTTTTGTCCTTTCTTTGCCTCCTGCTCTGACCGGGGGGATTGTATTCTTGTTTCTCGAGCTGTTGCTGCTTGTTGCAATCTGCTTGGCCTTTTGGCCTTTGTTCCCCTCTGCTTGTTCTCTTCTGTCGATGATCGTCGTCTCGTCTCGTTCCATTGCACGATCTATGTATGTATCTAAAGCTGCTGATTAGGATATTAATTGGGTTTCATGCTCAGCCTCTGCTTCTCTCTTTGCACGCAGGCGCAGCCTTTTGCAGGCCTCCTCCTCCTCCTAATCTCAATTTACTGCTCGGCGCTGCGGTGGTGTCAGGCGCGAAAACCTCAAGAACCTCAAATGCGCCATACCATTCCGGCATCCATACGGCGAGGGAGAGAGAAGAAGCTCGGAAAGAAAGGAGCTTGCTTTATTAACTAGCTTGCTATATCAAGAAGAAGCGGCAGCGCTGGCGAGGCTGATGGTCCAGGACGAAGGCTCCTCGTCGTCGGTGACATCATCCCCGCTGCACAACTTCTCCAACATGCCTCTCCACCCGGCCGCCGCGGCGGCCTCCCAGACGCCGCCCTGGATGCTGCGGGAGCTGCGCTCCGACGAGCGCGGCCTCTGCCTCATCCACCTCCTCCTCAACTGCGCCGCCGCCGCCGCGGGCGGGCGCCTCGACGCCGCCAACGCCGCGCTCGAGCACATCGCCTCGCTCGCCGCGCCCGACGGCGACGCCATGCAGCGCGTGGCGGCCGCCTTCGCGGAGGCGCTCGCGCGGCGCGCCCTCCGCGCGTGGCCCGGGCTGTGCCGGGCGCTGCTCCTGCCTCGCGCGGCCCCCACGCCGGCCGAAGTCGCCGCTGCGCGGCGGCACTTCCTTGACCTCTGCCCCTTCCTCCGCCTAGCCGGCGCCGCCGCCAACCAGTCCATCCTGGAGGCTATGGAGTCCGAGAAGATCGTCCACGTCATCGACCTCGGCGGCGCGGACGCCACCCAATGGCTCGAGCTCCTACACCTCCTTGCCGCGCGCCCGGAGGGCCCGCCCCACCTCCGCCTCACCGCCGTCCACGAGCACAAGGACGTCCTCTCCCAGGCGGCCATGGTCCTCACGAAGGAAGCCGAGCGCCTGGACGTGCCCTTCCAGTTCAACCCCGTGGTGTCCCGCCTCAACGCCCTCGACGTGGAGTCCCTTCGCGTGAAGACCGGCGAGGCGCTGGCCATCAGCTCCAGCCTCCAGCTGCACTGCCTCCTGGCGTCCGACGACGACGCTGCCACGGCCACCGCCGGCGGGGACAAGGACAGGCGGAGCCCGGAGTCCGGGCTGTCTCCGTCGACATCCCGCGCGGACGCGTTCCTGGGCGCGCTGTGGGGGCTGTCGCCGAAGGTGATGGTGGTGACGGAGCAGGAGGCGAGCCACAACGCGCCGGGGCTGACGGAGCGGTTCGTGGAGGCGCTTAACTACTACGCGGCGCTGTTCGACTGCTTGGAGGTGGGCGCGGCGCGCGGGTCTGTGGAGCGCGCGCGCGTGGAGCGGTGGCTGCTGGGCGAGGAGATCAAGAACATCGTGGCGTGCGACGGCGCCGAGCGGCGGGAGCGGCACGAGCGGCTGGAGCGGTGGGCGCGGCGGCTGGAGGGCGCCGGCTTCGGGCGCCTGCCCCTCAGCTACTACGCGCTGCTGCAGGCGCGGCGGGTGGCGCAGGGGCTCGGCTGCGACGGCTTCAAGGTCCGCGAGGAGAAGGGCACCTTCTTCCTCTGCTGGCAAGACCGCGCTCTCTTCTCCGTCTCAGCCTGGCGCGGCCGCAGGTTCGACTGACCGCCGGCCGGCCGGTCGCCGGCGTCCTTCACCCTTCCCGTATTTGTGCGAAGGAGACCCTTAGATTTACCGCCATGAACCCCGTGGCCATGGGATGGCGGTATAAGGGGTGTTTATTAAAGCCGTATTTGTGAACTTATCTGTCTTATCTCTAGCTTGAGAATTTAAAGGTGGCGCCGAAGTCGGATGGCGGCGAAATTTAGGATTTAGGGAAGCTTTTAAACGACTTATCTGAAGATAAAAATAAAGCGGATTAGTAATAATAAAAAAGTCAGATGAGTCGATATTAGTCGGATAAGTTAAGAAATTTTTCGTGAAATCGATTAAATTTCTCGCCATCCGACTAATTCGCCATTTCTAAAATTCTCGTTTGAGATAAAACAGATCAAATTTCAGTCGAGATAAAGATTTCAATAAACAAACCTTGAGTTAGTGTTCCGTTTCACCTCGCGTCGCGTCGCGTTGGGTTTTTACTGTTCAGCTTCGTGTTAGTTTAGATTGGTTTCAGGTGAACTTGATGTGTTGTTTTGTTCATAGCGTGCGTGTCTCTCTCCATCTCGATTGAAATGCATAAATTTTCCTAGGAATGAATTGAAGTGAACAGCTCCAGATTTCGTATATTCCACCTGCCGATGGGATTCCACCTGTCGATTGGATTGCTTGGTGTCTCTCTCTCTTCAGCCATTCAGATGGGTAGGTTCGCATTGGGCGAAACAGAACTTTAACTTCTTTGAGAAATTGATAATTGAAGTCGAATTTAAGGATGTTTTTCTTGTTACTTTAAAATTCTTAAGAAACTGCATGTCAAAGCGTTTCAAAAGATAATAAGATAATCGGATTTTCAAAAGATAATAAGATAATCGGATTTAAGAAGAAAAAGGTTTACGTAGAACAGACGATAAAAAATGAATTATCTTGTGAGTGACGCAAAGGCCGATGAGAACTCGAGAAGAACCTGATGAGCTGAGTAAAGAGGCGTCTCGTATCTGACTTTGGGCGTTGGGTTTTTCACGCCATGGAAAAGCATGGGCCGCCCCCCTTTACCCGTGTCACGACGCTTTGGAAACCTCCGGCGAATTCAACCTTATTTTCTAGCTTTGTTCGTGTAAAATTCAACCCGTCGGAGCTCGGAAAGAAGCGGCCAGGCCAGAGTTGAGCTTGTCGGAACTTCCACGGAATTCGCCGAATTTCCGCTCTGTTTCCAAACCCAAAGGCATCTCTGTCTCCGCACCGAAAAAGAATGGTGCGTGTCACGCACCACACCATTGCACCATGTGTAGTGTAGGGATGCTGAACCATTTCCAATCATTTTCTCTTGATATGTCTCCTTTCCTATTCCCTTTCTTTTTATTTTTCATCATCTTTAACACATTCCTTCGAAGTGAATGATATGAAAAAATGAGAGAGAATTTAATAGAAAAGAGAATCTCTTTCGAAAGAAAACGGTGAAAAGAATCTGTTAAAGCGTTAAAGGGAAGAAAATTTTCTTCGTGACAGGAATCTCCGTCATAGATGGCATTAGAGCATTCCCAGCCATACCTCTAAATTCTTTCCTCCAAAATACCATTAACGTCCCCTCTATCCATCCCTTCAAACTTCCTTCACATTTTAAATTACACTCTAAAAAATTTCTTCTCTCTAGCAGCTACTCTATCATACAAAAAAGTTAGAACTACAGCTTTAGGGAGACTGCTGGGATGCTCTTGCGTGGAACCTCACGAGTTATTCTCGTAGACTTTAATTTTGGAGCTAATCTGCATTCGCCATGAAACAAGCAAACCTGCATGACTTGTGCCACAATGATCGCTTCCATTTCAGTGGCTAGCTAGCACCTTCTCTAAGCAGCAGCCTGCAGGACACATTCCTGCTCCTCATCAAAGCAGCTTTGGGGCTGGGCACTATTGCCACTCGAATATCCATGGAGAAGAGGACACAGTGGCATCTATAATCTCGCCTCCAGGAAGCCCGAACAGCTAGCTCTCGGTCGAACGAATGATTCGGCGACAGGCAAAGCCATTACCATTTCTGCGAAAGCAAGGCAGGACGCAGGACGCAGGACGCAGGACGCAGTGGCATAGTGGCCGCATGGCTTCTTCCTCCTTTGACATATGGCGATCAGATGCTTCCCTCCCCGAAATCCTTCTCTCCACTGTCCTTTTCATTCCTGGAGTCGCCTTCTTCCGGTCGCTGCATGCGTCGCCGCAGCCACTGTCCCTGCTTGGCTGCCTCTGCTGCTGCCACTTGTGCTTCATGCTGTACGTACGTACTTGGCCTTGGCATGCAGGTAAGGGACGTATCCCGATTTCCATTAACAAGAACGGAAATAAAACATGACTTTTTTTTTGGGTTCATTCTTTGTGTATGTATCATCGTTTTTAACCTATTGCAACCGTGTTGTTCAAAGCGGCCGGACACTCTCGTTGGATGACTCCCTAAAAACTCTTTTAGAAAACCAACCAAAAAAAAGAATGTGGAAAAAGAGTAATCGCATATGCAAGTTGTGTTTTCTGGTTGTCCCTTAAAAACTCAGGAGTAAAAACTCACTAAGGGAATAAGAGAGCACAGCATTTGATTTCCATTATTTATTTTAAACAAATTTCAAGGTAAATTCAGTAGAGAGAGATGGTTAGTCTAATCTGGTAGCAGTTTTCATAATTATCCTCGCATTGTTTATGTTTTTTTTTTCAATACATTCAAGCTCTAGGTGCACCGGTCGAGACCATGTCTAGGGCAAGTCTTATGGGCTGAAAGTTGTATACCAGGGAGTAACAGATAATAGAAGAAGAGCCCAGTCTACAAGTAAGGCCCATACGAATTCATATCTAAGATGGGCCTAATACCAGCCCGGATAAAACCGTGTGCTGGTCGGTCAGGTCTTAGGCTGCAAGTGGACGGCACGGGAGAGTAATCGGGTGGAGAGCTGCGGCGGCGATGGCGCTGGCATCGGGCTCCGGCTCCGGCTCCGGCTCCGGTGGGGGCGACTTCTCCGTGGTGGTGCTCGGGTCAGACTTCGCAGTGGACGCCGGTGCGGCGCTCCTCTCCCCCGCTGACCGCGAGGAGTGGCACGACTGCCTCCCCGACATCGCCGAGGGCGACGACTTCTCCGACCTCGACGAGCTCCAGGTCGTCCGCGTCCAGGGCGCAGACAGGGCTGGCCGTTGCGTCGTCCGCATCGTTGGCAAGTTCTTCCCTGGTGCGCGAAACGCCTCTTGCTATCCCCCGTCCTCCTCCCTGGGCATGAATTATTCCATTTTATCAACTGGCAATTGGGGAATTTTTTTTATGCACATCTATGGTTTGGCGTAAATCATACAATAAAAATCTTAGATGGATTTGTGCGAAGTTGAAATATACTTGGAATTTGAGTGTGTCCACAAATATCTAATGGATAATTCTGTTGCAGTTTCGTACACACGAGCTTCTGTTTTTATTTTCTCGAGTAACTACTTTCCCGTGTGAATTAATGGGGAAATTTTAAAAGATTGGATTGGAAATGACCATCTAATGTTCGTTCACTTGGATGGTAATTTTCGATTCTAATTTGTATATAGTATACTACCAAATGACAAGGGTTCTGAATTCTGACTTAGCAACTTTTCATATGCTGTTGGAGTTTTGACTAGTGCACACATTTGTTTCAAGGCTGGACCTTGGAGAGTAGTATTGGAAGCTTCTTTTGCTAGTAGGAGATGGTTCATACTTAATTGATCGAACTTCAGGTTGAATGTAACACCCTACCTCCTCCTTAGCCTAGAATGCTACTAACATAACATACCTCTCAAAATTTTGGCAGCATTTTGCATAAAAACTTGTGACGATCCCAGCTAGAGGCTGGACTCGGCACCAGAATTTGAGATGAGTGCGAGAGAGATACAGAGAGCGAGGAGGTCGGCGAGAATAGCAGATAGGAGACAAGTTCTTTTTACTTCTCAGTTCATAGCTGTCTGAAACAATACAGGGACAGGGTTTAAAACCCCTTCTCACGCCCACACCCGAACTGGGCCGACGACGGACACCGATGGGCCGCAGGCCCAAGACTCAAAGCTAACCTCCCGCCTGGATCCTCACATTCCCGCCCTCTTAAGCTGACACTCGACCCCGAGTGTTGTGAAAGATGCAAGCTGATGAAGCTGGTCTAAATTCTCCCAAGAACTCCAGTGTAGAGGAACATGAGTCCATTGCACCAACCCTTGCTTGGCAACTTTACCTCCCACGCGATATAACCGCTGGGCGATGACCTGAAATGGCATCACTGGGGAACTATCAACAATAAAAACCATGGATTCATTATCCTCTACCTGTACTCCCGGCGGTAAAGCTTTCTTCAATTGGGAGACGTGAATCACTGGATGTATCAAGCACCCCGGAGGCAGCTGAAGCTTGTATGCTACTGCTCCGATTTTTTCCTGAACTTGGTAAGGTCCAAAGTATCGGTAACAGAGCTTTTGGCTGGAACGTTTGATCACCGATTTCTGGGCATACGGCTGTAGCTTCAAGAACACCCAGTCCCCCACTTCAAACTGACGTTCGCAACGACCTTTATCAGCTTGTTGTTTCATACGGTGCTGAGCTCTTGCTAGATTATGCTGAATCATTTCCTGCATTGCCATTCTGTCCTCTAACCAAGAAGTGAGGTCCGTGATTGGAGAAGTGTTGGTATTATGTATGCCAAAATGTCTCGGAGCGTATCCATAGAGAACCTCAAAGGGAGATTTACCCAAAGCTGAATGGAAGGAAGAGTTGTACCAAAATTCAGCTTGAGCCAACCAATTGGCCCATTTCTTGGGACAAGCTTGTGTCATGCATCGCAAATATGTCTCCAAGCACTGATTTAAGCGTTCGGTCTGACCGTCCGTTTGCGGGTGATACGCTGAGCTGAGATTTAACGTCATGTCTGCTAGGCGAAACAGCTCTTTCCAAAAGGCACTAGCGAACACCTTGTCCCTGTCAGAGATGATGACCGACGGCATCCCATGCAACTTATAAATGTGCTGCATAAACTTGTGAGCCACAGAACTAGCAGTAAAAGGGTGAGTCAAAGGAATAAAATGTCCCACCTTGGTCAATTTATCAACAACTACCAGTATGGTGTCATAAGAATTGGATTTGGGCAAACCTTCCACAAAATCCATACCAATGGTGTGCCATGCTTGAGTTGGGATAGGTAGAGGTTGTAACAACCCAGGTTGTTTGGAGTGCCCTGCTTTGGCTTGCTGACAAACAGAACAGGCCGAAACATACTTGATGACATCTTGTTTCAGGTTAGGCCAAGCAAACAGGGCTTTAACTTTGTTGTAAGTCACTGTGATCCCACTGTGTCCTCCTAGCCCACTAGTGTGTAAGGCTGTTAAAACTGCTTGATGAGCTGCTGTGTGAGAGCCCAGCCAGATCCTGCCCTTGAATCTGATAATTCCATCCACTAGAGAGAACCCTTGTGCATTGGTTCCAGACAACGCCAATTCAGTCAATAATTGCTTGCAATGATCATCCTGAAGGTACCCTTCCTCCACCATTTCTAACCACTTTGGTTGGCAACTGGAAATCACAAAGGCTTGAGATGTGGAGCTTTGAACTCGAGATAATGCATCCGCTGCCCGATTTTCAAGACCTTTTTTGTACACAATGGTGTATTGGAGACCAAGTAGTTTAATGAAGGCTTTCTGTTGAATGCTAGTAGTAAGTTTCTGGTCCCCTAAATGCATGAGGCTCCGGTGGTCAGTGTGGATGGTAAACGGTTGGATTTGCAGATAACATCTCCATTTATCCACAGCTAGCAATATAGCTAAGCATTCCTTTTCATATGTTGCCAGCTGTCTATTTTTCACGCCTAAGGCCTTACTAAGAAAAGCAATGGGATGACCAGATTGCATTAACACCGCCCCAATACCTGTGTCACAAGCATCGGTCTCTAGAACAAAGCCCTTACTGAAATCGGGAAGGGCTAGGACAGGTGCCGAGATCAGTGCTTGTTTCAGGGTATCGAATGATTCCTGGTGCAAAGTGGTCCACACAAAAGGAGTATTCTTATGCAGTAGGTCCGTGAGGGGTCTACTGATTATACCATAGTGCCGAATAAATTTTTTGTAATACCCCGCCAACCCTAAGAAGCTTCGCAAGTCCTTAACTGATCTAGGCACTGGCCATTCTTGTACAGATTGAATTTTCTTTGGGTCAGTAGCCACTCCTTTAGCACTAATGATATGACCCAAAAATTCCAATTATTGTCTGGCAAATAAACATTTGGATTGTTTGAGCACTAATTGGTGTTCTTGCAAAACTTAAAGTACTTCTGTCAAATGATGGCAGTGCTCAGGTAACGATCTGCTATAGACCAAAATGTCGTCCATAAAGACCAACAAACATTGTCTCAACAAATGAGAAAAGATATGGTTCATAAGACCTTGAAAAGTGGCAGGGGCGTTTGTTAGACCAAATGGCATGACCTTGAACTCCCAATGCCCATTATGAGTTCGAAAGGCTGTTTTGTACTCTTCTCCTGCAGCCAATCTTATTTGATGGTATCCCGAGCGAAGATCCAGTTTGGTAAACCATTCGGCCCCATGTAATTCATCTAACAGCTCATCTATAATAGGCAAAGGGTATTTGTTTTTGACTGTCAAAGCATTCAGTTGTCTGTAATCGACGCAAAATCGCCATGTACCATCCTTTTTCCTGACCAAAATCACTGGAGATGCATAGGGACTGGTACTCGGTTGTATAATGCCCGCTGACAACATTTCTTGCAGTTGTTTCTCAATTTCATCCTTTTGGGCAGGTCCATAACGATACGACCGGATATTCACTGGTTTAGAAGCCGGCAACAAAGGGATAGTATGATCAAATACTCTAGAAGGTGGTAACTTGGTAGGAGGAGTAAACAAATTGGTATATCTGTCCAAGATAGTTTGTATTTCTGGAGGAGGTAAATCCGAGGTGGCACTGGACTCCTCAAAGTAGCTCAAGTAAACCATGTGCTGAATATCTCCTTGTTTACCCATGCTAAACAACTGTTGAGCTGAGATAGCCGAGCATTGGGATGTTGTATGGCCGACCCCCACCAGCGTCACTTCAGTACCCTGATCTTGGAATGAGATGGTTTTAGATTTCCAATCCACAAACATAGGACTAAAGGTTTCCAACCATTCCATGCCCAATATCATGTCGTAACACCCAATAGGAAGCACTCGGAAGTCAGTCTGAAAAGTATGACCCTGTACCAAATATGTACACTGAGATACTTGTTTGTCACTAATGAGTTTAGAACCATTAGCTATGAGCACTTGTACAGGAGGTATAGGTTTGGTGGGTAAGGACAATGCCTGGACCAATTCTGCACTGATGAAATTGCCGGAGCTACCCGAATCGATGAGGATAGCCACTGTTTGGTGCGGTAACTGACCCACCAACTTAATGGTGCTGGCACCCGGGATACCTTCCGCCGCAAAATGTGAAATACCCAACATTGTAGGGTCAGAAAGTGGAGGTTCATCGTCAGGCTCCTTGTTGGAAAACAGCAGCTCTGAAGGCAGGATGTCTAATATTTCTTCAAGGACCTGTAAAGGAACCGTTCTAGGGCATTTGTGACCAACTCCCCATTTTTCTCCACACCTCATGCATAATCCTTGTGCCTTACGTTGGGTTCTAAGGTTATCCAAGTGATCCCAAACCTTCTGTTTCTCCTCTGTTTTGGTATCAGCAGGCATAGGTCCCATGAGTCCTTTTCCTTGGTGTACTGGAGGTACATGTTTTCCAGAAAATTTATGATGGTCTTTAGGTTCCCACTTAGATGATGGTTTCTTAGCTGACAAGGTCAATTCCTCTTCTTGCAACAGTGCTAAGGATAAAGCTGCATCTACTGTTTTGGGTTTATGTAAGATCATAGCTGATCTAATCTCAGGCTGTAGCCCCTCCATGAACTTGCTAACTAAAAACACCTCATCCAGGTACTGGTTATGTGCAAGAACTTTGAAAGATAACTCCAGGAAATTGTCATAATACTCTTGAACGCCCACTGTTTGTTTGATTCCCAGAAATGCTTTCATTGCCACTGAATAACTATCACCACCAAATTTCTGTTCTACCGCCACACACAAATCGGGCCAATGATCCACCACATGTTGGGTTTCAAAAGCTTGGAACCATAACGCTGCTTTGCCAAAGAAATGCAGTGTGGCAAATGACACCCAGAGATGGAGGGGAACCATAAACATTGTGAAGTACTTTTCACATTTGTGCTTCCATACCTTTGGGTTTTCACCATCAAATTTGGGAAAATCTGTGCGAGGTATACGAAAATCCTGACCCATTGAACAGGTTCGCAGGAACCCCGGTGATGATCCGGTCTCACACCCTCCATGGTCGCTCTCCATCCTCTTCATTGTTTCCATCCGACCGAGTCCTTCAGCGGAATTACATCGAGCAGGTGGAGTGGGTGTAGGTGTTTGCTCTAGAGATGCAACCCGGGTGGTCAGATCATTGAGAGAACTGCACACTCCACAAAGAGTTTGATCGATCTGGGGCCTCCATTTCTCCGTCACCTTCAT
This sequence comes from Olyra latifolia, assembly GCA_036346145.1. Lineage (NCBI taxonomy): Eukaryota > Viridiplantae > Streptophyta > Magnoliopsida > Poales > Poaceae > Olyra > Olyra latifolia. The sequence goes on along the minus strand of CM070523.1, from coordinate 2,221,676 downwards.
CCTTTCATCCGTCTCCTTGACAAGAGAGAGGATCTCTTGCAATTTCTCCTCCAGGGTAGTGATGTTGCCTTCAACCGCCGCCATCCGGTTAGTGAGAGTTACGCCGCGCTTCGCCACGATTCGGATCGGTGATTACTCGCCTCAAATTCCACTCAACCGTGAGTATAGGGATTGGTTTACGTTCTCCACGAAGCGGAGAACAACCTGCCTCACGGAAAAAATTTTACGAGCAAAATCGAAGGTATGTGAGAATCCACCACGATCGGAACGAGCTCTGATACCACTTGTGACGATCCCAGCTAGAGGCTGGACTCGGCACCAGAATTTGAGATGAGTGCGAGAGAGATACAGAGAGCGAGGAGGTCGGCGAGAATAGCAGATAGGAGACAAGTTCTTTTTACTTCTCAGTTCATAGCTGTCTGAAAGAATACAGGGACAGGGTTTAAAACCCCTTCTCACGCCCACACCCGAACTGGGCCGACGACGGACACCGATGGGCCGCAGGCCCAAGACTCAAAGCTAACCTCCTGTCTGGATCCTCACAAAACTGTACATCCACACACAGGCATCAAATACAATATATCAACATATAACATTTCCATTCCCAATCAGCCATGTAAACATCACTTGGAACCACATTTCCAAGAAGAACCCTTGTCAAAACTTACCTAGACAAAGCTGGACAGCAGTTCTTATATCACACACAGGCTAAAGTTTTAAAGTACAAGCCATGGCTACAAGCTTAATATACATGACCATTACAACTTTACTAAGTTGGCATCCAAAAGGAACTTAGATCACTGGTTTAGTTCAGGTTATTAGTGTGACCAAAGCTCTAGTGTGCAAAAGCGAGGTGCTGCGCCCTTTCCCATGCATGTCGGCTTCACGGCTCACCTAAAAAAACATAAAGGAGCAACCGTGAGTCCAAGATTGACCAAGTACATAACAGAATGAAAGACAAGTAGTTACAGGATTAATTTCATCAATAGCACACATTTATTTAACTGACATCATCGCGAAGCTCTCATACTCATGTTCATGCCATGCTTATGTCCATTGCATCTCTACATGCACATCTCATCACATAGCCTATACCGGTATAGCTGGGTGGACACCCGTCGATGCCCAACCTCTCATACTCTCCAGCCTGTCGAGGTGCCTACATAAGTAGGTCTTCGCACTCCATCCCGTGGAGGCGCCTACATGAGTAGGTTATCATGTCTACCGAAGTAGATGATTTCATCATTGATATGCTCATGCTCATAATGCAAATGTGATGCAAATGCATGAGTTTCGAACTGACATGCCCATATCCATCATGAAGGCTTACCTAGATCATACATTTGTCAAGGTTCCATTATCAATGTGTAATTAACAATTCAATAAGGGGTAGGAAAGCAACATTTCATGCCATGCCATTCCATTGCATTTCCATCTGTCATATTCATCATGCCGTATTAGCTTAATTCAAGCAGTAATCTAGATAACAAAGAAATCAAGCAGTTATCATCAATATCCGTCATAATATTATGTACTTGCCTCTTTTACCAAGTGAGGCGGAGGGATAAGACGACACCGACCTCGAGCCGGATCCACCTACACATGAAACATTCATATTCAACCATACCGATATCACTATCAACCATCAAGCCAAATTAAATCTTAACCTTTCCAAGCCATATGAGTTTACCCAGCATTTCACATGTCATACATCATCTAAATTACTTTATTAGCTAGCCCAAATTAGCTTTAACATAATTGAAATCCTACTGTGACCATAAACAGGACAGTAGCACGAAAAAGACCATAACTCCTAAACCGTTTGGCCAAATTACACGTTCTAAGCCTCGTTGGAAAGCTAGGAACATAACCCGTCTTTTTCATAACATGATCGAACTCCGATTCTCAGCATATTCATCTCGATTTCACGACACAAATTACTGCACAAGCAATTGAACCTTTTAGCCTTAGAATCCAATCCTAGGGTTTCAATTTCTCCCAGATTGCATCCTAAATATTACATAGATGGACAAATCACAGGACAAATACCTCAATTTCAGTACCCCAAAGCTTGGTGAAACCCTAGCTTTTCCCTTCCTCTTCTTCTTCTTCTAGCCTTCTCCTTCCTTCTCTTCCTCTTCTTCTTCCTCCTGCTCTTCTTCTCCTGTAGCCTCTTCCTCCTCCCTTTCTTCCCTCTCCTCCCCTCCTCCTGGTGCAGATCGGCCTAGGGCAGAGCACAGAGCAGAGGGAGGGGCAAGCGGCGACTTGCAGGGTGGAGGCGGCCCGGCCTGGGCGGCGCATGGCCCGCGGCAGCGCCAGGCGGAGCAATGGTGGCGCTGGGGCAGCAGCATGCAGGTGCAGCATCAAGGAGGGCAGCAGCATGGGGGAGAGGAGGAAGAGCAAGCAGGGGGAGAGGAGCACGGGGCAGCACTGGGATGGGGAAGATCGATCCCCACCCCTCTTCTTATCCACACGTGGGGCGGCAGTGGGCTGGGCTGGGCCAAGCTGGCCCACCAAGCACCCCCCCTCTCTCTCTCTCTCTCAATATTACATTGAATTATCAATACGGTACAGGTGATTAGCCTTATTTCTCAACAGCACTACCAGGTTCAGGTTGTATATTGGCAGGCTTGATCATCAGTTTTAAACATGTACTATAACTACCAAGCTGGTGTTTATCCATTTTCTGAATATAATGGGAGCCATATAGCTACTACAAATGAACTTGACGTTGTGATGGTACAAGCTTTATGTGTTTCTACCTATTCCCTTTTCCGTGTCAATATTTACATGGCATTTGCTTTTGGAATTCCAGCTCCAGTTATAGGTGGTGAGCATCTGAAGAGGTATGTGTTTCACAAGCTCCGCACCGAGTTGCCAGAGGGTCCATTCTGCATTTTGTACATGCACAGTACTGTACAGTCAGATGATAACAACCCTGGGATGTCAATCTTGAGGGCGATTTATGAAGAGCTTCCATCTGAATACAAAGAAAGACTGCAGATATTGTACTTCTTGCATCCTGGGCTGCGCTCTAGATTGGCCATGGCTACACTTGGCAGGCTCTTCTTAAGCGGAGGGTAAGTATTCTCTCACATAGTTCTTCAACATTACAAATGTAGAAACAATGTTTGTTTATTATGATATTGGACAGAACAAAGATAGCTTGGAAACGACCATATCATGAATCATAATGATATGTAGTGTAGAGTACTTCCCACGATATGGAGGAAATTAGGAAATAATTGTGCACACAAATATAGTTTGTTGACTGCATGCAAACGGCCGTACTATTAGTATAGGCAGGAAGGTAGAATACTGCGACTTTATACGGTTTAACCAATAAGCATTATGTTGAATTCATATCATCATAATCTGTTAGCTCACTCGGGATTACACCAACATTTTGTTTTCTCACTACTAATGCAGCATAAAATGCATTTGGTTTTTTAGTAAATAATTTCTTGACTTTTATTAATTTGCAGGTTGTACTGGAAAATCAAGTATGTTAGTCGACTGGAGTATCTCTGGGGGGACATAAAAAAGGGGGAAGTTGAAATTCCAGATTTTGTTATTGATCATGATAAGGTTCTTGAGCACCGACCATTGACAGACTATGGTATAGAACCTGATCCTCTACATCTTGCTGATGTACCTGCTGTGGGGTACTCGCTTGGAAGGTATGAAGACAAATGGTCTCCTGAATATCGCTGCTATTAGCGCAATTACATTGGACATTTTCGGTAGCAGGAACGCTCGAAAGTCCAATGTGTGTGTGTATATATATATATAACAGTGCCATGTTAATGTACGCCATGTTGCTGCGAGAACTGTCCATAAGTTCCTGCCTCATTTCAGCAAACTCTACCGAGCAGATGCTAACAGCATGTGAGTTGTGAGTTGAATGAATAAACTGGTTGAGCTAAATGTTAAGCTATATTTTGAAAAGTTTTTGAATATGTTTCTTGAAGCTTGCCCGTTTCATTTATGTTTTTTTAAGAGTTTTTAAAGGTGATTTCATAATTAAAAAAAGGTTGACTAAAAAAGTCAAAGCACTTAGCTTTTCATTTTAGCTAGGCTTGGTCTGTTTGGTTTGAGGCTAAATTTGGCTAAATTTGTTACGTCTAAGTTATCTAACTTACCTAAGCTTAGTTCGTAAATTTTCTCGTGTCACATTTTAGTCTGTCTAAAGAAATCTTGCCACACTTTCATAAGCCACCTACATGTGGGACCCGTGTAAAAAAACAATCCTGTCATAAGTATAGTAATAAATCATATATACATCTAACTTGGTCAAACTTACTTAACATGAGACGTGTCAAGGTGTGGCAATATTAAGCATTAACCAAACAAGCCCTTAAGCCTAAACCTAAGCCAAGCCACCTCCAACATGGTAATGTTGTTATTAAAATATGTCTTTTGTCAAGCACGATGGCTTTATACTGCTTTGGATCTCAGCTCTCAACATAGATGAATGCGTAACCTGGCTTGTATTTGGCTACATATTTTTTTGCCAGTATTGGACTGTCAATACTGAATTTGATGGTGCACACAGATTACACTTTGACGTCATACTCAAAACACGGAAATCCAACAAAAATACAAAATATAACTGCTACTGAATCCAAAACCAACCAGAATAAATATAATCTAACATCTTATGGATGTAGTGCTTCCTACGAGTTATCTGGAGAGATTACACATAATCAAAAATACTTGAGCATGAGATTCAAATCTCATTAGGCATGTCTATTACAATTTGCTTTGGGGAATTGTGGCTACACCCAACGGCCAACCGAGTAACAATTATCAAAGTACTAACAAGATGATTAACTCTGTGATAGTTCACGGCATCTCTTTGTGGCGGCAACAACAGCATTTATTAGTGTCCCACGAAACGCGCCCTTCTCGAGCTCCTGTATCCCAGCTATGGTAGTTCCTGCCGGGGAAGTGACCTGATCCTTTAGTTGACCAGGATGTTTTCCAGTCTGGCTTACCATGGTTGAAGCACCGAGAACCTAATAGCAGATAACATGACAAAAGGGTCAACAGACAGTGTAGAAGATAAAATGAACCGCAGAGACAGTGTAGAAGATAACATGAACCGCATAATAACGTGCATACAAAAACAATGAGAACCAAAAAAATGAAAAAAAAGGGTCAAAGGGCAGATTGCAATGAATCATGATGCACAAAGGAACTATACGAAATATTCAAGCTTAAAAAACAGAATAAATATGGGCTTAATTTCCCACATTCGTTTCCTATACGTCTGCCAGGAGGCAATGACTCGTAGAATAGATCAGCAGCATATGTAAAGAGAATGTATCACGTTGTATCTTTAAGGAATGGGCACTCACTGTCTGAGATGCAAGACCAAGAGCAAGATCCCGAGGAAGCCCAGCAGCAACTCCACCATCAGCCATGGCCTCTATTGCTAAGAAAATGTAGGCTGGACCACTACCACTGTATTTAAATAGATGGAAACTCATGTTCATTCTCGAAATGATAACACTCTGTTTTCAGTACAGCTTCCTTCTAATTTACTATGGAATCAGTTACATACCTCAAACCAGTTACCGCGTCAAAATATTTCTCTTCAGCTGTCCAAACTTTTCCAATGGCATTGAATAAGTTTCTTACACGGTTTTCATCATTGTCAGTAGCCATCTCTCCCAAACACATCACTAAGCAGATGCAACAACATCAGCACTTGATGCCCCTCTTTTTGGAGCAGAGAGACATACTTCCAGTTATGTAAAATAAATGGCACGGGAGTCCCTAGTTATACTACTTCCATTTAGTTCATTTTAGTCCTTTTTATGGAACGAGCCAAAGTGAGAAGAGTCCATTACAACGAGTACATAGTCAAGAGTAAAAGAAGAGCAAACTTACAATAATTTTGAAGTGACATCGTTCAAGTAATAAAAAGAATATGAGATTAGGACAGTATCTAGTTAGGTGACCGTTGGCATTTCACTGAAATACTAAAGACTGAAGAAAGAGTCAAAATTTTCCCCAAGTGAGAATGTTGCGTAGCCAAGTGTGTTGAGTGTTGTAACCACAAATATTAAGCATAGGACTGGAGCTACTTCATTTCGAATTATTTTAAAAATAATCATTAAAGAGAGATCACCGCATAATTCTAGTTGACTACTAAGTTGATAGGAAAGACTAGTTGATTACATCATAATTTCCGTGTGTTATAGTTGATGGATTGCAAGTCATAAAAGAGTTGATATATGTTACCTGATGCTGCTTGTCCAACAGCAGAAGGGGTGTTTGGCATTACTCTAATAATTCGTCGCTGACCAGACCAATCCTGAAATTAAAAGAGCAAATAATAGGTCAAGTACTCCAACATAACATGCAATATGTAGACATAGATGTATGCCTATTCTGATGGAGACAATGATACACAGCTCAACTTCATATTTTGATGAAGGGCAATTTTAACTTATTCTATAGTTTTAGTAACTGTGGCTATTTTTCCATGAAAAACTGCAAGATAACTTAAAGGGAAAATAAGGTGGATCATTAAAATTTTATTTGGATCTATTTGGTAAAATATCTGTCGGCAACTGATCTAAAATGAACCTCAAAATAAGTTACCGTATCTTATCTTTGTAGTGCTCACTACGAAAAATTATGATCTTGGTTTTGTTAGGACCAAAATTCTGGTATTGGCTTTGTTTTGACCAACAAAGGAAAAAAAATGAAAAATTCATCTCTGCATTTCAAATTGTAGAAACCAAAGCCTCACAAATCTAAAGACAAAAAGGAGCTGGCACGAAGCAAGATTCATTATCTCCTGGGCTATCCATATTCCATATAGCGGATCATGTCATCAATTAGCTTCTTCTACATTAGAGCATAGCTTATTTTATATATCACTCAGTACAGAGCCTTCTAGGCTCTTTAAGTCACAAGTTACAAAAGTTTAGTAAAAATCCAAATGCGCACTGACCTGCAAATCTTTCATTTTGATGCCAGCAGCAATGGAAACTAGAAGCTTTTCTTCTGACAACAAGGGCTTCAGCTCAACCAGAACCTGCTTTACTGCAATTTGATGTGTGCATAATCCCAAAGCATGCAAAACGAAAAGCCCGAACGTTACCTCTACATCACTATATATCGCCAAGAAATATCTCAAGAACACACGTTTGCGAGACACATTTGAATGTTTTCTGGAGTCTTGAATTCTCCGATTAAAAGGCATCTTTTGTAAAAGGAGGTGAAAGCAGGGCTGGGACTGGGACGCTACTTACCAATCTGAGGTTTCACAGAGATGACGATCACATCGCTGCCATCGACTACCTATCACAAGAAAAACATCATACAAGATGTATAGTGTGATGAATTACGGATGAAAAGGCTTGAGCCGCCAAGGGAGGAGAAGATGAGAGACCTGAGCATTGGACTCGAAGATTTGAGCGCCGAAAGAGGCGAAGGCCGCGCGGCGCTCAGGGCGGCTGTGGGGCGCGGTGCGGATGGCTGAGGCAGGAAGGACGCCCGACGCGGCCACGCCACGGGCGATGCTCTCGGCCAGGTTTCCTGCGCCGATGAACCCCAGCCGGAACACGTCGCCCATCGCTGCCGCAGGGGTTGCCAAGGACTGAGGCGGCGCCGCCATTGCGAGGAAAGCCGGGACAAATAAGGAGGCGGGGGAGGTTCTCGACGGCTGCGCGCTGGCGATGGAGGGAGAGCGGGCGCGTGGCGACTCGACGTCGACGTCGGGAGAAGGGCGGGCGGCGGCTGGCGAATTGGTCCGCAGCGTGCGTGACTCAAGCACTCAACTCCCAACTGCGGCAGTCTGTCGATGGTCGATGGAGTCATGGAGGGCTGTGATTGTCCGGGCCACACGGGCCGCCCGGCACGGCCCAGGCTCGGAGCGATCTTGCTGTGCCCGATCGTAAAATGGCCCGATTTGGTGTCACGCAGGGCCGGTTCACATGCCCATCCTCCGGCCCACAACACGGCACGGGAGACTCGGGAAAATTTCGGGCAGTATTTCCTTGTTGGATCCATTGTTAAATTGCTAGAATAAAGATGTTGCTTTAAGCATTTTGGAATATTTCTTTTTAAGGAAGTTTTGGCTTAGTCACTCTGGATGGAGATCGCTTATGTTAAACGATGCAAAATTGGAAAAAAAAAAAATTCCTTTCTAACTTCACCAGTTATGATTTGAATCTGAAATATTGGTCTGCATTTGCTGTTCTCATAGCTCCAGTTTCCAGTTTGATTCATATAGGTTACGCGCACCTGGACGTCCTTATGTAGCCTATCACCCAGGAGCCAGGACTGCTAAGGGTTGCTCTTACCTTTTCATGGTTGTGTTTAGAACTTTTCCGGTTTGCACTGTTAGGGTGGTTACATTCTGATGACAAGGTTGAATGAATTGGCTTCAAATATCTATCAACTGAATTTCCTTTGACTGCTTGTTACTTTGATCTTTACTAGGACAATTCATAGAGAACTTATTTAATACAGAAGGAATCGGATGGCTATACGAGGAACTGTAAAGGAACAGCTTTAGTTGATTCAGTGTCCAGGTAGTCAAGTGGTTGATGTTTTAGACCACTGGATTTGGGCTAAAAATATATGGTTGATGTTCAGACTTTTGTTACGACTAACTGTAATTTTGCAGAGTAAACTTCGTCTTAACAAAATGCATCTTATGATCATAAAAAATCTCAATGGTATATTAGATTTCTACTTTGTGAGAAGTTTTTTTTTTTAAGAACAGTGTTTCTTAAGCATCAAATCCCCTGCCACACCCACCTCCGGGACAAACGATCTGCATGTTACTGTCGAACAAGCGTGGTGTTCAAAACAATGGTAATTTATATATTTTATGTACAAAGAAGGAATGGCATATAACTAGCTATACAATTTGCATCCATCTCTTTTAAACAGCACTCGTTGAACTCACAAAATGAAGAACGCAGCACCGGATGGCTGTTCATAGCCCACAATTTCCCTCTGCTCTGCTCTAGGAGTTATATACAACAGGCGTAGCAGGAAAAAAAAAAGGGGGACAGCCACACTTAACATGGTCCACAGGCAGTGCTCTGCTTAGCTGCAACTGGCTGGTTACCATGTCATTCTACTAGCATCGGTGAATTAAACACCTAACATGCTTAAAAGTAGCTCGATTGTGTTTGCAGTAGCTCAAGGTGAGCAAGTATCTTGCCAATCATTGGTTTCAGGACAGGATCTCCTTTTTGAGCAAGATCAATGAGCAAAGCCTGTGCAATTTCGCCATACCGCTCTCTGTGGGCTTCAAGCCTAAAGATCCTCTCCAGCATCCAAATAGCCTTATCCTGGGAAGTCAATTCACCCGCTTCAGCAACTCTCAGCAGAGCGTGGATGCCTGATGCCTTCTCTATCACCTTGCTCCCGTTTTCCCAAATCTCGTCCTGCATAAGGGTACCCAGTGCTTCCAGTACTGCTCCATCAGCTCTGCGCTCTTCGCCTTCTAATATTTGGACCAGAGGATTGACAGCACCAGATTTTACTAAACAGAAAGTGCTTTTGACAGTGCACTGGAAATTGTGAACTATACAGTATGATTCAGCTGATGGGGGAACACAAAGCCACCTTGACAACTTTGTCTTGCGTAATTCCACAGAGTTCTGTGACAATTGAGCCAAGGACGTTGCTGCTTTAGACTTTGCCTCGACTGAACCTTCTGAAAGCAACTTAACAAGGCAAGGTACTACCCCATGTCCAACTGCCAAGCTCTGTAGTTTCTTATCCCAAGGAACTGTGAACCGAATCAATACACCAGCAATTCCCTCAAGTAACCACATTCTTTGCGGTGCCAAAGGTGTTGTGATGTTTGCCTCCAGTAAGGAAATCAGAAGAGGAAGCAAGTTTGCTTGTGTGAGAAACTCAGTTATCTTTTTGTCTATCACCGGGAGATTGCTTACAACACCAACAGCTGCAGCCTTCTCAGTTCCAGATGTAGATGAAGAAATTATCTTTACCAAAATGTCAAGATGGGTCTCCCTGACCTGTTCGGCCAATTCTTGCGAAGTATCTTTTGATAGATGGAACATTAAATTCAAAGCAGCAATTTTGATATCAACATTCTTCCCTGTCAGGAATGGCAGGAGGAGTTGCACTCCACCATTTTGTCTAATTTTAGCCCTAGCCCTTTTAGCATTTGTGTGCCCGCAAATACTATTGAGAGCCCTTAGAAGATGAAGTTGAATTGCTGGACTCGATAGGTTGAGAAGTGACAGCATCTGAGGAGCTACATCCTTATGAAGTAGGATACGATCCGATTGTGCTATAGTTGCAAGTATAGCTGAGGCTGGTTCCCTAAGGGTCATGAGCACTGATGTGACAGAGAATAGGAGTTGGAGCAGTGGTCCTGTTATGCCAGAATTGATCAAAAGTTCTGCATTTTGAAGAGAGTTAGAGAGATTATTTAAGGCACCTAAGGCTGAGTGCTTGGCTTCAAGATTTCCATACTTAAACATTTCCACAAGGGGCTCAACTGCTCCATCTTCTCCAAGAGAAGATTTCATCTGTTCAGAGAGGAACATTTTTGAAAGAGCGGTTGCCATTAGGATCTTGTTCATATCAGAACCTGTAAAGTAAACAAGACAATAAAAGCTTAGAAGATCATAGTTTTGCATAATGAAATTAACCATTAGGATCATAGTTTGATAAGCCAGATGAGTTATAGTGGAAGGTTTGCACCCAACATTAGTTTTCTATCACTGCGTGTTTTCTTTTTTCTCACAGTTATGGATCACACCTTATCATTATATCCTTCTTGCATCATCTCTTACTATTTTTTTTCATGACTTGACTTCTATGGCAGAGATCTCAAATGTGTATTTTCTGACCACTTTTAAATGCTTAGTTTTATTAAAAATGGAGAACTTTGCAACCCTTAATTTTTTTTTAAGAATACCATTATAACTTATGTTTACATATGCTGAAGAATGTCATGGTAGACTAAATACCTTCTTTTAGGTAATGTATCAATGGTCGAAAATAACCAGCCTCTGCCATCAGCAGCACATTTTGTGGGCTGGATGACAACATGTGCAGCAACCTCTCTGCATCATCATGAGTGTCTGGTTCATGTGCATTCCTCAATGTGACTAGCATCACTATGCTTCCTTTGATCCTGCCAATCCTCTGCCGAACTTGCGGTATGTCTGACAAATCCAAAAGCACTGAAATCGCTTCCCTTCTCTCATCAACATCTCTAGACAAGGACCGAACAATGCTTGATAGTGCCTCAATGCTTGCCATCCTCTCCTGCAAAGCCATGAACACATTCAATTGCAGCAAGCCAAGTGTCATCGAGCTAATTAAACTGTGATGATATACAACTAATTCTGAATAATCATGTTTTATTATCAGGATAGCCTTTAGGGGGGAGATGACGCCAGACCTATTTGTTGCTGCCAGTTAGGTTTGTGGTATTGTGGCTCTCGGCTTGCCCAAAATATTTTTTTGTCAAAAAGAGAAGTGAATAATCAGATGTCCATATCATTGTAGTGAACAAAAAAAAATGATCTTGTCAGGGTGTTGAGGACCATCCCGATCGCCCAACCAAAAAAAAACAAATTCTCTCTGAAGTGACATTTTACTGCTACTAGAACTCTAGAAGCATTGTTCTGCATCAAAAGAACTATCAGTTGCAAGCCTTACAATTCAACTTCACTGTGCACAAAATGGTTGAGGCACAAGTAAAAACGTCCTCCAACTATGCACGCTATGCATACACTTTCCGTGCCATGGCAGCTTGGCACGATCCAAAACAGCACTAGATGTAACCTGCTAAATGGTAATCTTCCAAATGCAGCTAGAGCTACGATCTACCAAAAACTATTCCCACACGAGCATACCATCGAACATGAAGCGTGCGCAAGCAGAGCAGTCATAGAGAACAACCCATCCAGCCCTCACCTTGCTCTCGCCAACGATGCAGCCCGCAAGGCGCCGCAGCGCGGCCATGACCCGGACCCTGACCTCGGCGTTCCCCGCGCCGGCGAGCCGCGCGAGGAGTGCCGGCACCAGGAGCCCTTCCTCGTCATCATCCTCCCGGAGCCTCCCCTCGTCGACCAGCGCCGCCACCTCCCGCGCCACCTCGCCGAGGTCGGGCTCGGTGCCGTTCTTGATGCGGACGAGGAGGTCCTCGACATCCACCGGGGGGCCGCCCCCACGAGCCGTTCTTGGCATCGCGGCCGGCACCGGCACACCAAGAAGAGAACAGCACTGGCTCTGGGTGTGCAAGTGCGAAGGTCGCAGCTTTGCGACTGGCTGCGGCGTCGCAAGAGGAGCGGGAGTGGGATATGGAGAGGTGGGGAAGAAGAGAAGAGGTCAAGTCATCCATGAAGAAAGAGACGACCGGCCCGAGGCCCCGGAAGCGCCGGTGTCGCTCTCTCTCGCGACAGGCCAGGCCGCGCGGCGAGTGAAATGAGCGCGACGGGTAGCAACTAGCCTCCCTCCTTGTTTCCTCAGTCACGGCAACTAGTTCGGCTTGCACCGCATGGACGTGTCACGTGAGAATATTTTAACTCGATTTGCACCGCGCGCCCTGTTACCAATGGCGTGTTTGTTACCTGTATCACGCCTAGGCTAGGCTCCACGCACGTAGTCAGCGGCCGTTTGGTTCAGGCGTTCAGTTGAGCCAGACCCATGGCATGCAACTCCTAGCGCTCAGTCAGGGCGCGTGAAAATAGGAAATCTAGCCTTTTGCAGCGTGTTTGGCTCACATGGGCTCATGTGATTTGATGGGTCCCTCTTGTTAGCCTGTATTTATTATGTTCTATTCACTTTTATGTAACCAACCAAACAACATCGGTCAACAACTTGGTTCATCTCATATAGTCAACCAAACACTATCCCTTGTATCCATTCAGCCTGTCTCACAACAGTCTGGATACCTCGTACGAACTAGGCTAGAGTAAGCCAAACAACCAAACAGACCACAAATGATTCCTACCCCTTCAGTTCGGCTTAGGAATAATGGCATATAGGAGGCAAGCCAAAGAAGGGGAAGATGACCTATGATCGCCTCAGCCATACCCCTGCCAATTGACATGAGACCTTCGCTAAAATTGTTGACGCTCGACCTCTGTGGTAGACCTTACCAACCTTGCACCAAGACCGCCACCCATTGATCCTATCTCCTAGCCAAGCTCGAGCTTGCCGTCACCCATCCCATGTCCCAGTAAAGCTCCAACTAACTCGCTTCCAAACCTCCCATTGCACCAATGACTAAGGAAGCAAATACCAGCTATCGCCTTAGGTAGGGGTCGAGGAGTGCACCGAACATAAAAGGGGAACCAAAGAGGTAGAGGTGTGTCAGACACCGAGCTCTTTCTCTCTCCTCTAAGCTCACCGGCCACTGAAAAGTTTCCCCAAGCTTGAATCTGGTTTCTTCACCGTTGCCTAAGCTCAATATGAAGCATACAATGGAGAAGGCGACGAGCTTAGTCTTAGGGTAGGGACGGAGTTCCACCTTGCACTCAGGGTGAAGTGCACCTAGAGCTCTGTCTTGTAGTGAAGGAGGAAGGAGGGAGAGGGAGGTGGTTGCAATAGAGAGAGAGAGAAAGGGGCGTTAGATGGCTAGGCAATGGCCGATGGTTCAGAAAGGAGACAAGGGAGAAGGAAGAAGACCCAAGGGCAATCCTGACGAAAATTTGAAGTGAGTAGAGAGGCAAGAATAGTCAGTAATGACATATTTATGAGAGTTGCTAGTTTGTAATGGCATCACATCAGGCTGATTTCCATATTTCCAATGTCATATATATATATATGAAAAAGTGGTCACTCTGCAATACTAACATGTATCTAATTAATATTATTTATTGCCTTGTTTGTAATTTCTTTGAGTCAGATGTTAGTTTTCTCAAGGTTGTTTCTTCGATATCTTAAAACTATTTCGTAAAACTTTTAAAGCGCAATCAAACCAAATGTGCTAACTCCTTGAAACTCTTGAAATCAAGCATTTTTCAGCTCAACCGTCCCACCACAAAAGAACCAAATAGGTCAATATTGTGAATAGCATTTATCACTTAGGGGTGTTCTTTTAACCTTATTTGTCTTAAATTTATTTATTTATTTGACTTATCTCGTAACTTCGAGAATTTTCCAAGGTGGTCTCAAGAGCCGGATACCTTTGGTTTTTAGGATTTAGGGAGCTTTTAGACACGCCTAAGAGATAAAAAAAAGGATTAACAAAGTACTAAAAAGTCAAATAAGTCAAATAAAATAAATAAGTCAGATAAGACGTGGCTTATTTTGACTTATTTGAATTTTTATTACTTTTTGAATTCTTTTTTTTTATCTCGTATGCGTGTCTAAAAGCTCCATAAACCCTAAAAATCAAAAACATCCGGCTCTCGAGGCCATCTCGAGAAATTCTCGAAGTTACGAGATAAGTCAAATAAGCAGATAACTTTAAGACAAATAAGGCGAAAAGAACATGCCCTTAGGATAATCGAATGATTGAATTAAAAAAAGTGTGTGCGTAATTGCTTTCGTTTTCATTGGCACGGTCAGACGCGTTTATTAGTTGTGACCCATTCCTTTAGAAAAAGAATGGCGTGTGACCAAGTCAGCTCCATCCGGGCTGACCAACATGAAGCCGAAAGATCCCAATGATCCAGTCCAAGGCGACAGCTATTTGTAACCTTTTTTTTAACGGTGACGGGGACGTGCATCTCGCAGTCATAGCTAGATCTGGAAATTGGGTCGGGCCTCAGTAGGCTAGCACGAGCACGGTCCAATTTTAATGGCTTGAAGCATGACTCGGTACAAAAAAAAAGGGGCTAGGATGGCACGGCCCGAATAGCGTGCTGGGCCGGGTCTAAAAAGCTAGCACGATGGGCCGCCCCGCACGGCCCGAATTAAAGTCTAAATTTGTAATTTGTATTTTTTGGGATCTTTTCTATACTCATATGAATTTATATTCTACATGAAAGTTATAGAGGATTTCGAGACGCATTTTTCATCTAAACAACTTTTTCATTTGAGAAACGTATGAATTTATAAAAAAATATTTAGTGCGCTGTGTAGTTTCGGACCGACACCACCTCTCTCAGTAATCTGTTTTTTTCAGAGTCTTTCTTTGCTTCTATGAATTTATATTCTATATAAAAGTTGTACAGAATTTCGAGACACATCCTTTTCATGTAGACAACTTTTCCATTTGAGCAACTTATGAATTTATAAAAAATATTTATGCGCTGTGTAGTTTCGGACCGTGCCATCTCTCTTGGTAATCTGTATTTTTTGGGGTCTTCCTGTGCTCATATGAATTTATATTCTACATGAAAGTTGTAGATAATTTCGAGACGCATCTTGTTTATGTAGCCAACTTTTTCATTTGAGCAACGTATGAATTTATAAAAAATATTTAGAGTATTGTGTTCTCTTCCGTGTCGTGCTCGGGCCGGCTCGGCCCGACAGCAGCCCCGCATGCCTTTAGGCCGTGCTAGTAGGGGTGTGCATACGGTATATTCGGTAAATACGGTTTTTTTCTAATACGGTAATTGAAATGAGATACCAAATATACCAAACTAAACCTCGGTTCGGTATCGGTATATACCATAATATTTCGGTATGGTATCGGTAAATACCACATTTACCAAATTGAAGTGACCCTACAATATAAAATATATATTTACCAATATTATGGCATATGGTAATATCATTATCAAGAAACATTACCAAATATCTAGAAACATTCTAATTTTTCTTATATTGGATTGAATAGAGGCTTAAAGAGATTATATTTCTTACATGAGTATATGGTTTACATAACTACTCTTCAAGTAAATTTATTTGATAAGTTGAGTCCGAAAACTAATTCGGTTTATTTGGTATATCACGGTTTACATGCGGTATATACCAAATATACCGAATACCAAATGGCCCAATTTTTTCATACCATACCGTATACCAAATACCGGTCAAACGAGTTTGACCGGTTCGGTTCGGTTTTTTCGGCACGGTTTTTTCGGTTTGGGAAAACCGCACGCCTACTACGCTAGGCCTTGATTTTTTTTGTGTCGTCTTTGGCTCGCCCAAGACGAAGAAATGACCGAGCCGTGCCAACCCGTTTCATGCAGGGCCGAAGCACGATGGGCCCAGGGCGTGCCAGCCTGGCCCAAGTCCCACCTCTACTTATAACGAAGCATAAAAGGTAACTTCATTTTTAATTGGCTCGAGTGGGACGCCGAATTGGCACCGTGCCACATCCAACTGCTGGTCTGTACTTGTGTGCGCCAGCCCCTCAGATGGGCTAGACTAAGCAAATTTGAGCCATGGTGTTGCAAAATGGTACCAAAGCTCAACCCTCGTCGCGCGGGTGTGTGTGTGTGGACCAGTAGTGCATCGTTTTTTCAAAAAATATTTGTAAACATTGACAAATAGTACAAATAGGAGCCCATCGCCCTAGGAGGGCGATCGCCTATATTTTGGGCGACGGGTCCCCTAGCCAGACGGTGCTCCCATGGCGCTCCTAGCCCTCTAGCCACCTATCACCCTAATAAACAGCGATTTGTGGGTCCCTAGCCACCTATCGCTCCAATAAGGGGCAATTTGTGGGCCCCACCAAATGGTTGGTCGGGTGACCTATCCCTCTTCCCTAGGACGATCGCCCACTAGGAGCGACAAGCTCCTATTTCTGCTATTTATCAATATCTATGAGTATTTCCCAAAAAACGATTTAAAAAATATTAAATAAAAAAATTCCTCAGAAGAACCAGCGTGATGGGCCGAAGCCAACCTCAGGCTCCACCCACAAACGGCGCAAGCACGGCCCGCTTTCCCTACTTGCCGACCAGAGCTAAACTGATTTTTTTGGATAATGAATTGAGCTAAACTGATGATGCCAATTCTTTAGCAGTACAAAGCAAATGAATCAGAAATACACACGTACGCACGTACACGAACGTGTAGTAGTACAAAGTACGTGCAGAGCTAAATTGTTTTTACACGTTTAGCAGTACAAAGCAAATGAATCAGCGATACACATGTACGCACGGCCACGGCGCCGTCAGTATACGCACACTACATGAAGGATTGAAGGTACACTCCAACAAGCGCGCACACGCAACGTAGCAGCAATCACACGAGCACGTGCGTACAGTACATGAGTATCACTAGGCTCAAGAGTAGTGACGATTCATTTCAGTTATTACATGTGAAAGTCCTCAACTAAAACAAAGACTGCCTGTATTAATTATACGTATACGTGCATACGTACATATACATGTATAGCGCAAGTCCCGTGCATCTGGAAGCACACGTCCGTGCGAGCTGGCTAGCAGCACATCTCACAGATCCAGCAGCAGCAGAGCGCAGCAATACTGGAACGCATCAAGGTGGCAAGATCAAAACCCCATCGAGATATGTGTGTGTAGAGAGAGATGATCAAGAGCTATATAAGTTTAAAGATGATATGGCAGGGTGATCAGTATAAGGATTAGTACCATCCTTCGATGAAGCCTTTCTCTCCCCTGGATGTTGTGCTTCCCCGGCGAGACTTCTTCTTCCCGCCTTGCTCTGCAGTTGCACCCGCCGCCGCAGTCGGGTAGCCTGTACGCATGCATGCGCCAACGGAGCAACAACCAACTTTGGTTACGATCAATCGAGCTAGCTAATTAATCGAGCTGAACAAAATAAAGCCTTTGTGAATTGTGCCCGTTGATCTGAGAAATCAAGAGGCTAATTAAGACCTGGAGGTGGAGCAGGCTGGTTGTTCCTGTTGCTCTCCATCATGAGCAGAGGACGTGCGTCACGAACGGGAAAACGAACGATGTGAAATGACAAATGAACAGCTGATGAGCACAGTTTGTGTTGGCTGGGACTTGGGAGCGAGTGATACCTTGGCAAGCAACGTCCTCACTATATATGTAGGCAAGCTGCAGGTGAGCCTTCCTTGGTACGCACGTACACGCGGCAAAGGCTGCTCGATCTCTCCTCTGTACCACTGATCGAGTGACAGATTGACAGGTCGATGCTTCGCTGTTTGGACTTTGCACAGCTGTTCTTCCAATCGGCTACGGAGTCGTTGAACAGATAGACACGCTCGCCGAAAAACTGTATTATCCTTGGCCGCCAGTTGGTGGTTTTGGTTGAACCGTCGGCGGCCGAAGGAAGGAACGATTGGAATGCAAAGCTTCCGATCAGATGCACGTCATATGCCTCGCTTTCTGACAACTTAATGTTTCTGGTGATTTCCCCAAGTTGGACGTGCGTGAGATCATGCACGAGAATCAGATTCCCTGCTTGTTATTACAAAAGCTAGCTGCGAAGATAAGCATCGATCGATCGCAAGAAAAGGCCGGTTCACCCTTCAGTGTTCACACTAGGGGTAGCGAAAGATCGATCGACGTAGCTCTTCAGGACTTCGCCTGGAAGTTTTCAAACAGTCAAACGATTCCCGCAGCTTGAGCCTTTCGTTTGCATGCGCTTCCTACTTTTTTTCTAGCACGTCATTGATCTACACGAAAGGCAAAACCGCCTCGGCGTTGTCTGATCTGTCTTTAGATTCGTGCACGCTGGCGTCGACACCCTAGCAGGCCGTCTTTTTTTTTCCTCTTTATAAAAAAGATAATATATCCTCACCAGCCACATCCGTTTTTGCAAAATACCCCTCCAGTTCCTACTTCATTCATTTCTCCCTTTCTTGCCCTTCCTCTCCCCTTAACTTTCGTAATCTGATAAAGCAACTTAGAGCTCCATTCGAATTCTTTTCTTTAAACATCAAACAACAACAGGATTAAACATCCGGATTGTAACCTATACAATCTGAAGCGACCAGGTAATGAAACAAACGGACCAACCATTTTGCAAACAACCGAATCAGGCCTTTGTATTTGCCATCTTGGTACTTTTTCATAGGAAAAGGTGTATCTTTTTTTTCACAAGAAGAGCCCTCGGGAATAAATCCTTGGTACGTGCGCGCCAGGTCGTCTTTGAACACCGGGTGGTATAACTCACACATTGAAGTATTGTGGGTCATCTAGATAACTCTTGAGCCAAAAAAAAAAAAATGTAATTCTACCGCACCCACCCACCCTCCCCTACCCACACACACAAAACACCAGCGCCATTTCTTACCCTTAAGACTATTTTACAAGGTGGTTTTGCCATCTACGTGGTACACGTGATCGAAAAAAGTTGTGGGGCCTTAATAGTAGGGCTTAAAGAGCACAAAAAATTGCTAAAAAATGATTTTGAGAGTTTTTTGAAGAACCACTAAAAGACATAAAAAAATAGTTACAAAGTGTTGCAACGTTTTGGTTGTACAAAAATAACAAAATTTCAGGTGCAACTTTTAATTTTAATTTATGTTGAAGAGAATAAGCCCTGATTGCCGTCTGTATAGCTATTGACACTCAATTTTGAAAATGAAGCCAATGATTAGGAAACTTCTAGAAATCTGTTTGAGATTGGCGAAATATGGGCCAGACCAGATATGAAAAGGAAGAATGAAGTCGGTTTAGATAAGTATGACCGAATCGACTAAAAAAGGAATAGGAGGAGTTTGGATCGGCTTAGCATGAATATATTAGACAATATTAAATATAATGAGAAGATACAGAGTCACATTCATGTAAGTTACGACAATAAGAGTCCTAGTCGATTGAGTTCACACCCTATATAAATACTTAGCCTATGGGACAAGTAAGGGGATCCATGAAACAATCAAACAAATATACTTTTACTTGTCTTTTACCTTTCGTTTACTTTCGTCGCATTTAGAGTAATCTCGTTGTATTTTGTTTTTGACCAACTTGTCGCGTATTGCCTTCTTGATAGGCTTTGAGGCACACCCTAGAAGTTGCTTGCAAGTAAGTGCTGTCTCGATTCAGTTTGATATATGGGTTTGCATCGGCTTTTGGTCGAAACACTATCTCATTCGATATGGTTGCGCATCATCGTTTCGATTAAGGGTTAAGTTTCACCACCTTTCTACCGATAACACATTCGTTGATGGTAGATCGATTACTCTCGTTCTATTGGCTTACAGCTTGTTATTGTCGATAGTCTGTTTATCATTCGTTCTACCAATTAAGCGATCTAATCGACTAGTTGGTTGTTTGTTTACCATTCATTCTACTAGCTTGTTGATTTAATCAACTTTATAGTAGATCGTTTACCTTTTTGAACCTATTAGTTTAGATCTAATCTAAGTCGATAGTTCATTATCTTTTACTCTATTTGGATTTGTTTCAAAGTGTTGCAGGTCTTTTATATCACAGATTTAATCGACTAACTAAAGCTGATTATGTCTTTTCTTTTCTTGCCGATTGCAGATAAAATCGGCTGGCACGTTTTGAACCCTGTTTTCGATGCTGACGAGGACTTTAATTCTTAAAGCCGCGTGCGTTTAGCCGATATAAATTTCGGTGCAAACAGTAGCCTCAGGCTACCGCCTCAACTCAACGTTAAGAAAGGATGGGCATTTGCGTGTATCCGATAATTTGGGGGGACTGAACTTTGTGGTCATGGAGGAAATGATTGTTTTTGGTTTCTTGCGATGGAGATGGCTGGGCAGAAGCCGAGCTTATCCGCAAGCTAGGTCTGTCAACGTTAGGCCAATACTTTTTAAGAGATGTGAGAGAGATGTGCTGGCTCTAGCAATTTTAGGCTACACAAGAGCAGCGATGAGAGCAACGACGGGCCCACGCAGTAGCTATGGCAGTGTCACTGTACTAGTTGTTGGAAAACACTCCCTTTACTTATCCAGTTTTAACATATACCAGCTAAGATTATGCATCGTAATATTAAACTATGGGATTCTTGTGTGGAAGTCTTCGATTTCCTTGTGCAGGATGTTGTGAATAGAAGATTAGAGATGTAAGAGCGGCGTTGTTCTCTCTGATTTGTAAAAAGAAGCTGCTTACTTTTTTTTTTTTGAGAAGAAAAGGTTGCTTACTTGCTTGGGTTGTTTTCTTCAACGCTGTAATATACCATTTTGGTAACTTGTATATGTAGCTGTCTTCTAATTAAAAAAAGTCGTACTTCTACCTTCTGTTTTAAAAAATTAATTATAAAAATTTTTAAGAGCGAGCAAACTATTTTGAGCTGTTTATTTTTATTTGATTGAGCAACTCTATAATCTCTGATTTTTCAGGAGTTAAAACAAACAAATACATTTTGACGATACATATAGTGATCTATTACATTCTAAAGTGTAATTAATTAACTAGTGTGCCGTAAAAGAAACCCTCATAGGCTCATATTATAAATTATAACGTGGTGTGCCTAGCTGCGTTGATTCTTCTTTCTCCAAGAAGTTGGGCTATGTCAAGAAAGAGAGAGAAAGGGATGACAGCTAAATCGTAGGACTCAGAGACCAGAATCCAAATAGACCAGGAACACCCTGACAACTCTCTATCATCCACCCATAATTCAGATCCCACCGAGATGTTTCTAACTGTACGTGGTGTGAGGTTTATTTATATCAAGACGGCCGGTGATCGTGGTCGATCAATTCGTGGATTGAATTTCCTAATGGAATTAGGCAAGGTGTGAAGTGAACTTATACTGGAGATAAAAGAAGCATTATAGATCGACTTGCATTGGCGTATATTATAGCACTAGCCAGTGGTTTGGTGCAATTGATGGCCGGCATGCGGCATCAACAACTTTCACGGCAACTTCATTATCATCTGCACAAATTGGGCCAAAAAGAAATTCACTACATTTGTAAACATATATGGCATATTATGTGGGGCCAGTACTTAATACTGTATATACTTTAGGGCAAGAAAATGGGGCCTACCAACCTGTACAGGTCACTCAAATTATGCAGACCATCCGATCGCGCGGCCAACGCACATCCAGCTGTCGTCCAGCTCAGACGATGTTGCCAAAAAAATCCTCCGATTTTTCCTAACTCTACCTGCACACCATTTATGTTCTGTGTGTTTGACGTTTGTGGCCTCGCGTGTTTACATTTTGTGTCTCAGCCCTTCCACCCTTGCGCCACCGGCCGCCTCAGCTCGCCACCCCTTGCACATCGCGTCGCCTACCGGCAGCCCTCTCACGCCTTCTCCATGCCGCCACCTCCACGTCCGCCTCCGCCTCGACCAACCCCGTACCTCCGACAGCCGCCCCTCCTTCTGCACTCCATTTGTCGCCTTAGCCGACCATGCCCTCAGGCCACCATCCAGACCACCTCCTCGCTTCCCCCATCTTGGTGCTCCCACCACGCCGCCCCTTGTCTTCCACTAGATCCGTGCGAGGGCGCATTGCATACCTAATATGGCTTACACACTTTGAATTCCTTAGCCTATCTTTATTTAAATTATTGGTTATGCTTACCACTATTTATTTAAATTACTGGTTATGCTCATTCGCAGGCTCCTCCCCTAGCCGTCATCTGCAATGGAGACTTCAGGCCGTTACCAGTTCACGAACTGTCCAGAGAGCACAGGCACCATCATCAATGCAACATCAGAATATGACCCAATCCTTTTTTTGTTTGAAGTCCCTCACCAATCGGTCCGAGCATCTTTAGTAGCGTCTCTAAATTCAGATCTCTATATTCCTTTCTCCAAACTACTATTCGTTCCCTATGTTTCCATCATCTCTAGTAGAGTCTCTATCCTCAAAAAGATATAGAAAAATGAGAGAGAATATCTAAATATAGAGACTCGGAGAGAGAATCTCTAAATTTAGGGACCGACATAGAGATTCTGTTAGAGTGATATAGAGACTTAGAGTCTCTAAATATAGAGAAGATTCCTTGCATCTCTATTTTCTTACTGCATCAATGGAAGTACCTCTATTTTCTTACTACATAATAGGAAGTAATATGTATGCATTTTTGTAGTCTTTTGAAGTGTAACCTTCCAACAATTTTCTTATCAAGTTGCTGAGAATTAATAATACCTTAAGGTTACTATGTGGTAGCATAGGTGATTGATGCCCATATGCCGAAGCTTTCTCTAAGCCTATATTAATCATCATTTCTGGAAGGTCCAAGATAGCAAGAAGAAAATGAAATAGGAAGTACTTGGTAACTGTCTGAATCCACTTTACCTAAGGGATTTTAGTTGTAGTGTTCACATAAAGATGGCACCTTTTCCTAATTGCAAGTGCCTCAAAATAGACACTGAATTTGCTAGCAGATGGCCAACATGAGGCTAGACTGAATAATTTTGGAATGTCCTTTCAACTTGTTGTTCTGCTTTTCAAGTAAAAAACTGTTGGTTCTTAGTATAATATATGAGACGCTGTTTAGTTTGATTTACATAATTGTTTTCGTTCAAGTGTTAGGGCCTCTTTACAGTATTCCCTGCTGCTTTTTAGTTAGGCTAACGTGCCTCTCCTGAAGTCTAACCCTTCACATCATCAATCTACACACTAGGGACATTTTTAATCTAAAGCACAGTTCATGATATATCAGTAGATTATGTCACTGAAGACAATGCTCGCATATCCAAGCATTGCGTGATCGCACTGATCTTGCTCTTTTTTTTCTTTTTCTTTTCTTTTTTTTTTTTGCATTTTTCATCGCTTTTTGCTGGTACTGAGGAGAGAACTTGCACATGAGTAAGAGCTTGAGGAGAATACCCCCAAAGTAAAAGCCAAGTAAAAAAATGTGAGAGGTGAATATATATGTTATCTGTTCAGAACCTTTTAGGATCAAGGCTTGTTTACTTTGTGCC
The DNA here is from genome assembly GCA_036346145.1 of Olyra latifolia. Taxonomy (NCBI): domain Eukaryota; kingdom Viridiplantae; phylum Streptophyta; class Magnoliopsida; order Poales; family Poaceae; genus Olyra; species Olyra latifolia. The sequence goes on along the minus strand of CM070523.1, from coordinate 2,198,010 downwards.
TTATTGCATCTCGGTGCCATTTTGTTTGTGCATGCTTCTCCAACAATCAGATTGTGGAATTGTTTCAGAAATAAGCATAATGGACTGTTGATACCTTTAGATTTTTTTTTTACAAAGGTGAAAGATCAACTCGATGCTATCTCTAACTCCAATCAAAGTTTTGAAGGAAGCAGTTGGTTATCATTCACCAACAAAATTTATGGATTGTGTTTATGAATGGCGTCTCTGCAAAATTGATGAAACAAGCTCATGAATCAGAGCACCGACCTATTGGATTTTCTTACAGGCTTTCTATCCATTTGATTTCCATGCCCCCTGTCCAAATACCTGAAAATATGCATAGTTGCTCTTTGCATATGCCTTACATCTGACCAAATAATTTAGTAGCTTCTCTATGTTGGCGGTTGTTACATGCTATATAAAACATGAACCACTACACTAAACCAATTAACGACATGGTGATACAGATCAACTCCATGGTTCCTTCTCTATCAAAGTAGGTTACTGTAGGTTGTGCTTATTTGATGTTCCTTATTCCATTGAGATGTGTATTTTGAATGTGCCTTTTCCACTTAGATTGCTCCATATCTTGCCAGCTGATGGTGATCTTCGCTAATTTGATGCCACAGTTCTAGAGTTTTCGGTCATTACTTCTGATGAATAAATTTAGAGACTTCTATTCCTACTGTAACTTCAGAGATGCCTATATATTTTCAGCCACCATGGCTACAGTGCCTTTTATCTCTTATGTTCATCTGTGTTGGCAGTGCATGAACTTTTTCCATGATCTGTTTTTATATTCATGTATGAATAAAATACGAGGACTAGTGGTTGTTTTTTATTGCCAGGATTAAGCTTTCATATGCTTCCCACTATTTTCGCCTCTACCTTTTTCCATTTACTTTGATCCTTACCACAATTGATACTGCAACGAAGCATGAATGCCGGACAGACTTACTTGGACATGCTTTGTATGTTGACCTTGGTAGTCATTTAGTTTCTTATATCATTGGATTGTCCACTAGGAAGCCTGCTTTATGTGTTCAAGCTGATTTAGGTAGTGACCGTTTTACATTTTGTGGTCATGCTGTCATTTTGTTTGGGAGAGATGTTGTTCAGGGATGCTTGATAGCCGATCTAGTTGTATTTTTTTTTCTTGGTGATGTATACAGCAACTTGATGAGAAAGAGTTAGAACAGATGATGAAAAAACCCACACGATATTTCCTGTGACTCAACTATACTTTCTTTTTTAGAATCACACTCCCATATTATACTAAGATAATATTGTCACTGGTTCTGAGTGATGTCCATATTTAGTTAAATTATATTATGGGATCAAAGTGTTTGTTATTCCTTATGGGGAATGCCACTTATGGTTAACTATTTTGCACTTAGGCTAAAGAGAAGGAAGAAAAAAAAGACTTACAACAAAACAAAAAGATCCGCCTAGGCTCCAAATTGAAATATCATGGATATACTTCTTAGTGTATTATCTCCATAGCTGCTTATAAAACTGGTTTGTGTAGATGGGTTTACTTTTTTCTTCATGTTGATTTGGTTTTATATTGGCACAACCAAGTTCAGATGGGCCTAACAAAACTGACAAATAAATGAATAAACTTGATTTCCAGATGGAGATTTTTAGATAGTTATGGATATAACCCTAATCTTTTTCGAGATGTATTGACATTCCTATTGGTTTTTTATACAGAGGTGCTACAAAAATGCTTACTGAACTAATTGTATAGTCCATTTATCACTATGCTTGGCCTTTTAAGAATTGAAAATTGTTGATGTATTTGTCTTAATGATTGGATATTTGCGCTGCCACATTTCTAAACTAAGAATGAACGCCGTATTTTTTTTTTGGAAAAAAGAGAAAGCGTGTTGATACAGATTGGCCTATTCTATTTTTATTTATCTAATCTGACTAGATCTCCTTTTACACGGAGCCCATCGTTGTCTTCTCTGTTGATACTTTGTTTAGAGGGTGGTTGCTGAATATTAGTCTTCCCAAACACGCTGGTTGCAGGTAAGGCTATTTTGTCAATTGAAGTTTCAACCTTAGACTGCATTTTCGTTGCTCTGTCGACTAATTATGATGTTTTTGTTCTCTGTTTAACAATGTTCAACAAGTACTTGGGTTTCTCCCCTCTGTTCCTGTTTGTAAAAAAAACAGAAGCTTACCTTACCATATGCACTATAAAACAATAGAAATATTTGGCAAAAAGATATGTTCTTATTTTTCATATATGTTTACAACATTTATATCTCTTATTTTTAGACTTCATGTTTCAAGTTGATAATTCATGGTGTTAATTGTGATGTTTAATGTGCTTCTTTTGGTCTAAGGAGGGAAGCATGTTATGCACTGTATCTAATTTGTACCTTTTTTTTTTCTGCAGTACTCTGTCGGCAGTGACATGGCGCATTTCCTAATGAGTAACCGCAATGATTCATCTATCCCTTATGTTTTAATGTTTGACAAGGAAACTCAGACTTGCTATTGGTAATTTGGACTGGGATCATATTAAGGTTTGCGCTAATTAAAAAATTTATATGATCCTACGGAAGTGCAAAGTAAACCTCTATGCCTAAACGTTTTCCAGACATGCTTGATGACATTTCTATTGATTCGGCACCTCAAGAATTACCTAATTTAACCACTGTTGCTTGAATGCTAGATGTTGTAATATATATTTTGCTCAGTACGAGTCTTTTTTTTAAAACACATATACACAAATACTTAGAATTAAGTGCAGAGTATACATTCATGTTAAAAGTATTTTTTACTAGGTATATACACATGCTGATCACAAAAGTATAGTTAAAATACAATCACATCTAAAGCGAAATCACGTGAAACTTTACTGCTTCCTCGTGTGATAGGATTACAAGCAGCCAAGAGGATCTGGCTAGGCTGTTGCAGTGGTGAAACGCTGGAACCACACCCTTCAGGGCATTGGAATCAAAGTCTTCTTTGTTATGTACTTATGTGTGGTCGCTTCTTTGGATTCCTGGTCTCTAGCATTGTTTCCGTTGCATTCTCTCATTTGGAAATTTTCATTGCCTCGGTGTCCCCTCGACTGAACTACGCTGCATCGTGCCAACAAGTTTGTGTGAATAGCTGGTTTGCGCCCTCCAAAAAAGCCATATCCTGCGTTACACGCTAGGTTTTTACTAGTACATGTATAGTAGTTACTTGATCTAGAGACTAGTACAGATAAAGCATAGAAGGGACTCGACTACACTTGGCGGGTCCCGACAGCAACAAACTTGATACGGCAGGTACAAAAAATAAGTCAAAGCTATGTACATCTAAAATGCTCTAAAATACAGAGACCGAAACTTTATTCTGTCTATAAAAAATATACATAAATGAATATAAGCTGATCTATTCCTCCCGATCTAACAAATTAGATTGATTTCTTTTTTATGTACGACCAAGGAAGTTTTTATGCTTTCACGATAGAGTCGGGATTTATTTGGTTTATGTTTTCGTTGGATTTGCCTCATGACCTATTTTCGTGTGCGGACCAACAAAAATAGTCGGTTTTCCCATAAACTTGTTAAAGAGCTTAGCGGGAACAAAACTCTTTACTGACAGTCCGAGAGCTACCGGAGTAAGATGACCAATTTCTCCCGAGAATAATGATGCAGCTCTCCTCGTACTGACATTGCCAACGTCTTTTTGAACAGAACGAGCTTCGTTTGCACGGTGGTGAACGCTCCGGGTTAATTAAGCTGCCGTGGAGAGTATGTGTCCAAGTTAGCAGGGAGCGGCTGCGATTTGGGCACGCAATGGATTGATGTCAGAACAGAGGTGCATGTATCAAAGATTCAAATCAGGAGCAAGGCTGACGAATGGTAGGTATCCATAGGACCCCACTTGGTCTACTTGTCTATTCATCTTTCCGAAAGGGTTAATCAAAAGTGTTACCATTTACAATAGCACAGATTTACAAGCTAATAAAATGTAGGATATACCGGTAATGTGGTGCAAAAGAGAGGACTCGGACGTGTGCTGAGCCATCATCTTCAGGCATGCAAGTGCAAGTGTATGAACTATTTAGTCCTGGGGAAATTTAACCGATTAAAAATCATCGCTCTGCAGAATTAGGTCATCATCAAGCAAACTTTTTTTTAATCAAATATAAGCCGTAGCTGAAAGCAAATTGCAAACGAATAAGTAAATGTTACCCACCTCTCACCCCTTGCTCGAGTCCGAAAATCAACCCTCAGCTATAAAATCGGACGTAAAATGGACTAATTCCGCACTTTTGAATACAATGGTCGAACGGGAATATTCATTATTTTCTTTTTCTTTGACCTTTCCACGATACGAAAATAAATAATAAATGGGAAAACACATATGCGTATCTTTATTTTTAACGATGAAGGTGGAGAAGGAATAAAACTTTGGTTTTGAAATATGCAAGATGCTAACAAGAAAAGATCGCGTAAGACTTACAAAGTAAATCTAGATAGATTCTAAGAGCTGATGTGATTTGTTTAATGTCTTACTTGCTAATAAGCTAAATTTTAAGAGCTTTTCGGAATGGTTTGAAAGGTCTGACCCATTTTATTCGACTTGTTTTTTTGAGCTTTGAGGAGTGTCTTCTAGAAAAAAAAAAAGAACTAAATATACCAAAGCATTGCATTTTCAAAACTAGAGATAAAGAGATAAGTAGACAATCTTAAGGAAATAAACTGTAAAGAACATGTCTGTCACAAGGAAGCTTTTTTTAAATAATATAATTTCTATTAGATTATTAACCAGAGGGTTACAACCATAAGAAAAACTATTACAAAGCAACTCCACCTATAGAACTAAGTCGTCTTAAGATCAACATGCATTTCTCTTATTCGGATCAAGTATTTGTAACATACGTGATACAATGCTTGCACTAATAATGTCATACTAAGAATTTTATAAACGCCCTGAAAGACATGTCTTTTTCTTGTCAGAGATGATGCATGAACACCCAATCTAGCTTCTTCACTGTTCTTCTCTGATCTGCTCCATCACATTTTCACGCATTGTCATAACTCAAAATATTCAAAACAAATACAAAGTAAATCAGAAAAAAATCTAAAAATGATTTGAGGTGCTAGATACAAGTGTATTTCAACTCTCTAAATTGTGAACTCCATAATCTAGGTTACGAAATGCCAAAATCAACTGAATTAACGAATATTCCAAATAATTCAAAATTAAACACAGACCATTCCAGAAAAATCAGAAAAAAATATTGAGGTGTCAAATACACTTCTATTCAACATGTCAAATTCTAAACTCCGCAGTTCAATATATGATATTTTGAACTCAAACTAAAATTTAAAATCATGATTTTTTTTAGTTTAGTATATCAAATGCTAAATCGTTTGGTTCATAATTTGACATGGTGAATAAAAGTGTATTTTACTCCTCGACATTTCTTATGTTTTTTTGGAATTGTTTTATATTTTATTTTGAATTATTTGGTATATTTGTTTATTTAGTTGATTTTGACATTTCTACCCTAGATTATGGAGTTAACAATTTGAGGAGTTAAATACACTTGTATTTAGCACCTTAAATATTTTTTGGATTTTTCTTATTTATTTTGTATTTATTTTAAATATTTTGAGCAATGACAGTGCGTGAAAAGTGTGACGGAGTAAATTATCGCAAAATTATAGTGCTATATGGCAGTGGTGTGAAAAGGTAGCATCTAGGAGCTAAAACTACGAAATTGTAGTGCCCTATAGCCAATTTTCTCTTCATTCATATGACACCATGTGCTTCTGTGTTAAATTGTGAGTTAATTTATAATTCATAATGTTTTTTTATTATTGATTCATACAAGGGATATCTCCAAGTGGAACATAAGGGAAAAAGACTCGCATGTTTCAAATCTATCATTCCATGTTCCTCAAAAAAAAAAAAATCTATCATTCCAAAGTTGTTGCTATCTATACTTGCAGGAAATCCATGATCAATACCGATACCATACCATATTGTAGCAACCAGTTCAAGCTCCATGAAAAGGCAAAATAAAAAAAAGGAATGAAAAGAAAACGGAGGTCTCAGTCCTCCTTTTGTCTTTTTGAGAAAGAACAGATGTCTCGATCAAAAAGACATGAAGATGTAACTTTTGGCCCATCAGTAAATGGTCACTTTCGGGCCGAAATCCTTGGCCCATATTCGTATGCAACAGAGTCCATGCACATGTAGGCCAACAATTTGGTGGGCTTCCGGATTGATAGGGGCATAGTGGGTCAGAAAGACGGGCCTTCACGAAAGTGGGCTGATGGCACGGTCTAAATTAATAGTTTTATTTAGGCTAGAATAAAACTGAATTGTGCTCTCTTCTGGAACTATAGATGCATCTGTATATAGCCTTTTAACTTCAAGTATTTCAGAGTTAATTGCCACGCTAACAAATATCTCATTAATAGAGAGAAAAGGAGATGATCTATTTAACTCACTTTGATGGGGCTGGATTATAATAGTGTAGAATAATCATACATACATATGAAATTCTCCTGTCAAATTAATCTAGATTAAAAAAATCCACACTATTGATTTTTAATGGGCTATATTATAGTAGTGGAGATTAATCATGGATTAGTCATGCATGTATATCGCAACAAGTGCAACTGTGTAACAAACAAAAATGTATTTCCATAAGGCAATAAATTATAGAAGAAATATTATACTATATATTTGTCGTTTTAAAACATGAACAAGTTCGCACAATAACCAGAAAGTATCAACAGTTGTTTCAATAATAAATCATGCCCTTCCTTTATAAAAAAAATATAAATCATGTCCAATTTCTGTCAAAGCAATTTTCTTTTTTTTTTTAAAAAAAAAAGAATCTGCCAGGTGCTAAAACGTTCAAACTCGGACGGTAGAGCTAGCACAATTACGATCCAGCCATAGGACTATAGCCCTTATGGAATCAATGTAAAACTGGTGTTTTGAAATGTATATGTGGAATCGATTGAGAATTTGAGACCCAATATGTTTGCGTGTTGCTAGCTTCTCGCTATTTGAGTTCAATGGCTTTGTTAATGCTACTAGCTAGACACCTTACGACAGGAACAGCCAACGAATTTGACATTTAATTGGTTGATCGTTTCTGATGATAAAATGGATGGGAATCCTTACGCGATTGATCAAAAGTTCAAATTAAGTTCAAACACGAATTTTAACATCCAACTAGGGCGGGAATATGATACATACTATACGAATGTATTTCATTTGAATGTATGTTCTAGTGTAAAGCTTATCATTCATCACAAAAGTTATTTACTTGTTCTGGAGATTGAATTTGTTTTTTAAAAGAAAGAGGAGCTAGCTTTTAAAACTTAATTAATTAAAGTAGAGAGTATATAATTAGATTCGTATAGGTTTGTTCCTAAACCCCCCTGTGAAACAATGCTAGTTTTCCAAAGTCATAGACAGGAAAATTCATAATTAAAATTAAAATTAAACTACGTGCATTCAAATCAAACCTTTAGACCATCAGATTAAAGAGGCACGTCCAGACACAAGCATGTCACATATGCATATGTGGTGAGCAATTTTACTATACACAATAGTTGATGTACCATATATTAGATTAACCATTCATTTAAATTGTTGTCCACATAATTATACTACACATATAGTACTAAAAAAATAAAGGAATTGAACTATTAGTTTAAAGAGAGTGGATGGTCCATATTTATTTTAGTGTATTGTAAAAGTGCTCAATATAATGTATATATGTGCATTTGATTTAAGACAAATTAATGAACTATATTTTTTTTGGATCATGGAATAAAAATGCCAGCCTCTATGTACTGCAAGATGTATACAACCATTACAAACGCACCCTAACATACAAAATATTGTCCACACAAAACGTGAAACAAACAAACCAAAAGGAGATTGATCAGGGCCTGTTCTCCCCCTAGCTTATTTGTCCTAAACTTATTTGCTCATTTCACTTATCTCGCAACTTCGAGAATTTTCCGAGATGGCCTTAAGAGCCGGATGCCCTTGGTGTTTTGAGTTTAGGGAGCTTTTAGACACGCCTACGAGATAAAAAAACGAATTCAAAAAGTAATAAAAAAAGTCAAAATAAGTCAAATAAGACACGAAATAAGTCAGATAAGACATGACTTATTTTGACTTATTTAATTACTTTTTGAATGTGTTTTTTTTTTATCTCGTAGACATGTCTAAAAGCTCCCTAAACCCTAAACACCACGGGCATCCGGCTCTCGATGCCACCTCGGAAAATTCTCGAAATTACGAGATAAGTCAAATAAGCAAATAAGTTTAAGACAAATAAGCTAGGGGAGAACAGGTCCTGAAAGCACTAGAGATTGCAAATCCTATTTTATATCTCCAACAATGTTTGTTGAAAAATATCATAGTGATGATCCTTATATATGGATACCCAAAAACTTGGACATTTTCTTGTTCAGCTTTATTACTGATGATTCGCATGCTCAACATATGGTCAAAGGTGGAACAGTATACGTAACTGCAGGCGAGCTAGCTAGCTACAACCATATTCCACGGTTATCGATCGACCTCGCAAACTATATATATACTCAAGAGAGGGACTACTCATCTTTCTAATGAAAGGCGGGTAACATTCACAGTACATGCACTATCAAATTTGATAAATTACTAGCGTATAGATATATACTTAATTAATTAGGATTCCAGTAAGTAGGTTTTAATAAAACCAACAGTTAAATTTGTATATATATATTGTAGTATGAAATGTTCTCTTCGTACATGATGGATATGGTAGTGGAAAGATATAGGCCCTGTTTCTTTCAGCGGTTTCTGGCGGTTTTACTGTAGCAATTTATAAGTTTTCGAAAAAAGTGTAATAAGCCTAAAAAGATAATAATTTTTTTAAAAAAATTAAAATTTACTATAGCAAACAGCCGACCGACGGAAAACCACCGAAAGAAACAGGGCCTATTAATTCGGTTTCTCTCTTGGGTAGTACCAAGAGAGAAAAAAACACACACTTGTAGTGAAGCTAGTCAGTTAAAAATTCACATTACAAACAGGAGAGATATTAATTCGTTTGCAAACATAAATGCTGCGTGATTTTAATTACTTCCACCTGCACATAAGATCACATACGCGTTTGAAATGCAAAATAACACATCTACCAATTATATGATTTATTTAGTAACAGTAATTATGCATGATTTCATTGGTTATCCACTAGCTTAACGATATGCTAGCTAGCTCGATCGGCAACTTTAATTTTGGGAGAAACAACTTCGTGTCAAATCATATAAATGAAAGCAGATACGTACGTGGAAGTGCAATCCATGAAATATATTGCTGTTTTATTAACTGTATTGGCCCCAGACTAATTAAAATAACATCTTTTTTAAAAAATAAACCAAGTAGTAAATGAAGACAGAAAGACCAGTGACATGATCTCGCCATTATTGAGCTGCTGGTCACATGCAATTGTATCTTTAGGAGACAACATTTCATTATATCAATTTCGAACCGCATGCATGCAGATCAAATCAAATCATATAGAGTGCCACCTCGAAATCTGCATAATATATATTCAAAAACATTCCTGTCAATTGTGCAATGCAAATGCTACATGTTAACTATAATAAGATATAGGATCACTAGGAGCTGAAGACATGCAGCAACCAGCAGGGAAGACCTACACTACCTATAATTAAAGTAAGAAAGAAGGGAACAAACTACGCTGTTCTGAATGCAGACGGATGACCAAATGAGACAGTAGAAAGTCCAAAGCTTGAATAAGTACAACGCAAGCTTAAGCAAGAAGATAATAAAACCAAGAAAATCCTTTTCGCGTAGATGCTTCATCACACTGTCTTAATTAGTTGGGACAGATAACCCTCTTGTAGTCTTGTGCCATTTTAATATATAATTAATGAAAAACATATATACAGCTATAGTAAAAACGCCTGCATGCATGCATACATATCTGGTCAGTGTTTTGAATCTGTACGTCCACTCGACATGCCTGTATGAAGTTATTTATTCTATATGCACCCAGAACGCCCGTACGAGAATAAACCGTATTAGGTTTATACTAATCTTAATCTCTCCCTCTCTCAGCCACTCTCTAGCTAGCTAGCTGGCTATTCTCTAGTCTATCTAATATACACAAGCTAGACCGTACGTATATATGTAATTAATAACCATACGCATACAAGAGAATTAACATGCATATATTTAGAGCTCCGTTCATTCCTTGCGATCTAACCATTCACATCACTTTACGATTTAAATATACTGCAGTTGAATCACATGGGAAATATAATTCTCTTGATTAAATAGATAATATATTTCTCCTGATTGAATGATAAGATCTAAATATACGGCTTACCTCCCAGGCTTACCTCCCATGCATACTCTATCGTAAAAAGAGCTATATAATTAGGCCCTATTTGGCAGAGCTACACCTCTCAGCTCCACCTCAAATATGGAGTTTGTAGATTAAAATAAAATAACTTAAGTTTATACTTTTAGTTTAAAATATAAATAAGATGACTCATCTAAACATTCTCAGTGTATCCACAACTCACAACTCTGAAGAAATACCCTGCTCCACCAACTCCACCAAAGCTGAAACTCTGCCAAATGGGACCTCAATGTATAGCACGTGCTCCTAGCTATGGACGAGTATTTTTTTTTTTTGAAAGTTGGGGGAGGGAGAGTCAAACACATGCAAACTGCATATGCTTAGCTGGCTGACAACAGAACCAGTATCTGTATATACAAGCAAGAACAGTGGCCAGAGAGAGAGAGAGAAAGTAGTGTACATGCTGATCTCCCATAAGAGGCCAGCTGCAAGCTTTATAAAGACAAATCAAAACACAAATGGAAAGCGGAGGGAGGCACGGGCTGAAAGAATCGATCAGGCAATCGTAAACAGGGAGATCAGATCAGAGGGGGGAACCCATGTTCAGCATATGTGTGCAGAGAGAGAGAGGGGGAAGAGATATATATATATAGCGCTCTCTCACTCTCTACATGTTAGCATATAGACATAGATAGATGGTGTGTGTGTCGTGTAGTCACACTCCGTGTTGCACTCATGCAAGACAAGGGATCCATTTGTCCACAGCTGTGCAAACCCCACTATTTTCTGCGTGGGATGAGAGAGTATGTGTGTGGCAGTGCGTGAGCCCAAACACTATTGGGCCATAAAGACAGATAGGCCATGTTGCATGGAAAGCGTTGCACCAGAGAGAGAGAGATAGAGAGAGGGGATCGAGAGATAATATATACAATTAATACATGCAATAGTCTTGCACTATAGATCGAGGAGAGATAAGATGCTTGGTGCAAGAGAAGGGGCACGGCTAGCTTAATGCATCGATCTAGGAATTGGCCAGCTTAAAAAAGAGCCTAAACACTGCCATTGCCCGAAAGCTAGCTAGCTAGCCTGTGTAGAGAGAGAAAAAGGCCAATGTGTGGAGAGAGAGAGAGAGAGAACGCGAGGAACCAGCAGCTAGCTAGCAACGAGGATCGATCAGCAAAAGAAAAAAAAAAATAAGGGTAAAAAATTATTTGTAGTAGCATGCAGTAGTAGGTGCTGTAATAACATGGAAGAAGACCAAATTTGCAATAAGAACAAACGGGGTGGGGGTGGGGGTGTGGGGCTAAAACATTGACCGGCATCGATCGCTTCCATCATTCATGGCTCGAGTTAGATTCTCGTTGTCTCCCTCTTCATATCCCCCACATGCCCGTGTACCCCTCTGGCCCTCTCGTTGCTCCAAATACTCTTCAAAATTTTTAGCCGCAAATAACTCCAAAAGACAACACTACAAACAGTTGAAAGCAAAGACATTGCCGGTGATCCCTAAAAAGCTTCGCTTCCTTTACACACACATGCATGTATACTAGCTTTACAGGAAAATAGCAAGACATGCACATATATTTGTATCCCTATTCATTATCTTGGTTCTAATTGGCATGAAGAAGCACATTTTGGCAAAACAAATCGCTAGGTTAGACAATCATGTCAATTAATTAAGCTGAATATTCCATTCAACTTGAAAAAAAAACTCAAACCGGAGACAAGCAGGCAAGTATTGCCACGGTGCTAAACACGCTGACATATTTTCATGCAAGAAGATGCAGGTCAAAGACCATAAAAATAATTCCTTAATGATTAACACAATCTTGCATGTGTTATTTCAAAAGGATAAAAAAAGTAAGACAAGAAATTGAATCAAGTAATCAGCCTTTCTTGTCAATGTCCCAATGCATCAATGCACATGACCCACCAACACATGCACCGCCCTCTAAAAATCAAACACGGTTTTGCCTCCAAATCACCTCCTAATCTTTCCGAATGAACACCCCAGATTAGCTAGCTAGTGAACAATAGACAGAAAACCAGACACTAATTAATAGATCAACTCACCAAGAAACTCTTGTGATGCACCCTGCTTGCATGATGTCTCTCTACTCTCAGAGATTAATAGACCAAAAGGATCATTTCATCATTCTCATCTCCTGTAATGTGGATATAAATAACATGTAATTAATTAGTTCTAAGCTTACAAGGAGAGATCGTAGAGTAGCCGCCCCTTGTCATGGGAAGCCATGTGGGGAGAAGGACGAGGGGCCTCCTTGCCCTCTGCTCCCGCCATCATCGGCGCCGTCGCCGCCGTCGTTCATCCTGCCGAACTGCGCGTCCATCCCCAGGTTCAGGTACACCATCCTGTTGTCCAAGCTCAGGTTCACCATGCTTGAGCTCGTGCCACTCGCATTGTACACGGCGCCGGCGCCGCCGGGAGACTCGCTGTAGATGGGCGCCGCATTGACGGCGGCGGCCGCTGCGCTGTGGGCGTCCTCCCGGGACATGACCATGGCCGCCGACTGCACGAGCTCCAGGCACAGCCGGAGCTTGTTGGGCTCGATGTGCGCGAGCCCCGGCACGGCGCCCTTGAAGAGGAAGTCCGAGGTGAGCGTGCGGAGGATGTCAAGCGGCGTGACGCCCTCGACGGTGCGCACGTTGGGGTCGGCGTGGTGATCGAGCAGCACGGCCACCATGTCGGGGCACACCATTTCAGCCGCGACGTGCAGCGGGGTCTTCCCGGCTGGCCCCGCCGGGTGGTTGACGTCGGCGGCGCCCAGCTCCAGCAGCGCCTTGACCACCTCCCGGCTGCAGTTCTCCACGGCGTAGTGCAGCGCGAGGGCCTCGTCGAGGTTGAGCCCCTCGCCCATCACCATCAGCTTGACGAGCTCCACGTCGGAGGAGTCCAGCGCGCGCCGCATGCGGCGGATCTTGTGGTGGTCGTCGATCTCGGCCGCCGATGCCTCGATGCCGGCCGGGTGGTGCGGGTGGTGGTGGGCGAGGAACGGCGAGCGACGGGAGAGCGAGGACTTGAGGCGGAGCTCGTCGATCTTGGCGACGACGTCGATGGGCAGGTGCTTGGCGAGCACCTCCGGCGGGAGCCCCGACTTGGCGACGAGGTGGGAGCAGGTCGTCCAGAGCTGGTGCAGGTCCTGCTTCCTCGACGCCAAGAGCACCTTCATCACGTCCTCGATGGACGCCTTCTCCACCATGGCAGCCAGCTGCTTCTGCGCGCAGCCATGACAACGAAATTTTCTCAGTGTAAGCTCGCTTTTATTCCTTGCTAAAAGCTCACAGTTATGGAGAGCGGCGGTGGGATATAAAGGGGGGAGATGTATGCATAGTGGATCGGCCCTGTGCATAAAATATAAGGGGGAGCAGAAGGGTGCAACAGTATGGGAGCATCATGGCGATGATTGGGGGCAAGGATTAAAAGAGGGGGAAAAAAGTAAAGAAACCCTAGCCCAAAATCGCAAATTTAGCGGGAAAACGGGGCAACAAATGCACAAATCTTTCCTGGAACGCTAATTGCACTACGGCCGCGCGGGAAGCTGCTAAATTACGCCGCAACAGTGATGAAGCTGGAAGAGGACGAAGAAGCAACACTGCAGCGAACAGTGGCGAAAAGGAGGAGAGAAATTTGCCATTGACGAACCCTAGTGAGAGAGTGAGGGCAAAGCAGCACGAGAGCATGGGATCGAGGAGTATGGAAGGAAGGAAGCAAGCAGCTGGGACGGATGGATGGACGAGGCGGACAGAATGATGGAAAGACGGATGGAGAAAGAGAAAGAAAGCGCGCGCACGCACGAACATACGCACGCGTGCGCAGCGCAGCGCAGGCGAGACGACGACGACGACGACGAGTCGAGTCGACTCGACGACTACTGCAGGCTGCAGCTCCTTCTACTACTACTCCACTCCACTTCGCTTCATTTAAAAAGGGGTGGAGAGATGGGGGAGGGTACAGAGATCAAATCAATGCTGCAGAATGCTCGCCAATCCCAACATAACCAACCCCAATACCCATCTTGATCCCCACAATCCTCAGAGAGGGAACTTTAATTGTTTTTGCCTTTTGGTTTCTTGTTCCTTTTTTTTTCTCGCCAAGAACAAGCCGAGAGGAAGAGGGATGGACCTGCTGCAGGAGGTAATTAGATGGAGGAGCGAGGAATTGCGGTTGGGATTAGGTGATTACGTACTTGAGTGAGGAGTGCGAGCTCCTCGACGCCAAAGGCGCGCGCGGCGGCGAGCGTGTCGAGGGCGAGGTCGACGGCGGCGGCGCAGTGGCTGTGCCAGCAGCCGCGCTCGCCGCAGCCCGGCCGGGGCTCCCCCTTCTGCGGCACCAGCGACACCTGCCCGCTGTACAGGAACTGTAGCAGCAGGAGGAACACCTCGTAGCTCACGGAGTTCACCGGTATCACGGCGCCTGGCGCTGCCGCGGCGGCGGCCGCGGAGCCTCCGGCGCCGCGGGGGGAGGAGGCCGAGGCGCCGGAGGGGGAACGCGGGCTGAGGTGGTCGAGGAGGAGCGCGCCGGGCGCGGCGGCCTGGTCGGCGCCGGCGCCGCAGAAGAACTTGCGGAAGAAGAGGCTCCTCGCGGCGAGGATGCAGCGGTGGGCGTGCACGAGACGCCCCTCCACGCTGAACGTGACGTCGCTGAAGGCCTGCCCGTTGATGAGCAGGTTGAGGTAGTCCATGGACAGCACCTTGAGGGTGTCCTCCATGGCCAGCCGCCGTGCTCCCTGCTCTCACCTCCTTCCTTCCGCTCGCCCCTCACTGATTTGGTGGTGGAGCTGCCGAATTAGCTAGACGGAGAGAGAGAGAGAGACAGAGAGCTGGAGCTTGCTGGTCTCTCTCTCAGCTTCAGGGAGAAGAGTAATGGAAGCTGTTGGTATTGCTTTTTTCTTGGCTCTGCTCCTGCAGCTCTTGGGCTCCAATCTTGTGCTGCATCTCCCGATCTCTTTTGATCTTCTCTTCTGTCTGTGACCACTTCTTCTCTCTTCCTCTCCTCTTCTTCAGTCCTGTCTCTCTCTTCCTCCCTAGTTATTGGCCTCTTTTATGAATTTCCTCTCTCTCTCTCTTTTTTTTTTCAGCCGGGGGATGCTGGTGTTGGTGCTTTGGGGTTGTCTTCTCTCTCTCTAGACTAGACTAGATAGAGAGTTTATATGATGCTCAAGATTTTTTGGGCGTGTCCTGGGGGTGTTTGTATGGGGGAGATGAGGGCAATATGGGTGGCTGTCTCGGGCGGCTGGGGGCATAAATAATTGGTGGGGTTTAAAATGGGGGGAGGAGAGAGGAAATTCACAGTACATATATGTGCACAAACAAAGCATGTACATGTCTACATTTCAGGGGCCCAGAATAACTTGGAGAGAGAGAGAGAGCGGAGTTGGGTCGGGTGGGTGCAGTGTGTGTGAAGAAAATTAATGTGTTCCATGCTTTGACTGATGACAGTCATAAATCATGTGATTGAAATGTCTCCTTGAGTACTCCATGTGAATACAAGAGTTCTTTTACTCGTAATAAACCCCTATTCTTACAGACAGATATTAGAGCATCACAACTCCCCCTACAGTCATATCCTCTGTAACGCTATTCACCAACATCCTCTCAAAGATTATATATAAAATTTCTTTAAAAATTTCAACTACATTCTCCAAAAAAAAATTCGTCTCTAGCAGATCCTCTACCCTTAAAAAATCAAATGAACAGTATTTACAGGTCTCCCTTGGGATGCTCTTAGGTCCAAATTACACAAAGAGTGAGCCACTTTTGGCTTCTGCACAGTAAAAGAATATAGAGTCGAATATGTTTTGTAGAAGTCGTTTCTCGAGGCACTCAGAGCTCTCTAGACACAGTTGATCAACCACAATCCTTCCAAATAAGACCATAATCTACATGGGTGCATGCATCTCATCAATAAAACACACAACTAAGCGAATATAAAAGATAAAATGATGTTTCTAAACATAATTTGAGATGGCGACCTTGCGCGGAGAGAGTACGTGCACCATGCAACGTTATGTTTTACCATTCAAACTTGCTTTAAATTGACGAGTTGTAACACATTGGTCCAAATTTCGCTTAAAACCAACCACCTCAAAGCCGGTCCACACATGCTTAGCACCTCTCTTGGGTTTGTGTGGTCGCTTCGCCCAAAAGGACAACTTAGAAGTATTACATTTTAGGCCAGCGATCGGTGGTTATAAACTAGTAAAACTTAAGATAAACTAGCAAGCTGATATTAAAGAGTGAGGTGTTACATAAGTGACCGATGCCTGCTTTCAAAAAATATTGCACATATACTTTTTAATTAGTTACCCCATATATAATCATATTAAGTGACCGAGAAACTATATATGTTGGCGTTGTGGTCAATTAACAATTTACTAGTAGGTGATACATCACTATTTGAAATTAAGTATCGGCATTTTGTTGCTCTTAAATAATGCAAGTACAGAACATTAGGGGAGGATCAGCAAGTCAGAATGGGAGGCAGGAAAATATGGCAAGAAGAGTGAGACGCCCTGCCAAAAAATGATTTGGTGATAATTGCGTCCCAGCTAGCTTCCATAAAAAGAACGCAAGCCTGCAAGCTTCCGTGTAACGTATCGGCCTCGGCATGCTGCGTCTTCCGTGTAAGATGACGTACGTACGTGGAGGGAAGAGAGCATCCGTTGAGAACTTGAGATATGATGCGTCCTGTGATATCCATGGAGTGTGTGTATATATACATACACACATATGCATCTGTCCCTGACCTGTTGACTACTTAATTTCAGAAGATTCCTCATCATGTTGAATTTGTTAGGATAGGCCAAATGATACGACGCATTATTAAGTGATGATTAGGGAGTATATAAAATATTAAGGGGAGAGATCTTTGTTAATCACTTTTTTGTTTTATAGTTGTGCTCCATTAGTTGATGCAGCTATTGTTTACGCTGCCTTCTCGATCGACTTTTTAGCTCCCAATCTCTCATCTCCTCTCCTTTTCTTTTTCTCTGCTGTTCATACTTTCTGTACGGTTCGGTAATTAATTTAAGACGAGCAATGGATAATGTCGCGAGAAGCTTTACAAAGTATATTCTGTGTTTGGTATATACGCGTGCATGCATGGTTCCATGTCTTTTTTTTTACAGGGAAGGGCACGAACGGCCGGATCAAATCCTATCACACACACCAAATTAATTAAATACACATACATTTTTATGTACCATATATAGGAATAAAAATTGTGGAGCAGTACCCTGACTCATATTTGAATCCTATATTTGTAAAGGGTGTTTCCTTTCAATCACAATAATTGGATTTGGATTTTTACTTTACTTTGGAGGACTAGGCCGGGGAAGCATTCTTAGCACTATATTATTCACAAGAGGATCAGGCTTGGCGACCCAGGGTTGTAAGGATATCTCCAACAATACTAAGTTATAGCTAGCTATAAGAAATATGAGATTTTTTACAGTCCTTGAGGAGGTACCATATTTTCTAGTGTTAATTTGTGGTACCTCCTGGTACCTAACACTGAGGAGATACCGAGAGGTACCATAATTTACACTAGAAATTGTGGTACCTCCCGGTACCTCCTCAAGGACTGTAAAAAAGCTCAAGAAATATACATCACCATACATTTGACTCTGTGGAGGAGAGAAGGGGAATCAAAGAGATAAACACTAGCCAGTACTAGCTAATGGGTTGTTTGGTTGTCTTCTCAGCGCAGCCAGGTTGTATGAGCTCAGCCAGGCTAGTAGGTGTCAGACTGATGTGATGTAAGGGGATGCTGTTTGGTTGGTTGTATGAGATTGAACAGGCTGCGCAGATATGTTGTTTGATTGGCTGCACTATGAGGGAAGTGGAATGGATAAATTTAAAAGAGAGAAATTAAAAACAAAGAAAATAAATTCAAAAATAAAAATAAAAACTTTTAAAAATACTGGAACAAAAATTAATTCAAAAAATACTAGAAAATCAATAAATTCGAAAACAAAAACAAAAATTCAAAAAATTCTGAAATTTTTTCAATACCTTGTACTTGAATCTACGGTTCCATTTTTTTTTGTCTTATTGAATTTGGATGTCGTTTGAATTTAAAATTTTTTTTTCAAAAGATGCAAGGAACTGCACTGTTTCAGTTGCTAGTCGTTGCATGCTGGCTTGGAGCGCTGGCCAGGTGGGCCTAAAGCCACGCGCGCTGGCTAGACAGAGCCTGGCTCTGGGGAAACGGTGGATTTTCTCGTTTCCCTAGAGCCAGGCTAGGAGGGTTGTTTTGTATCTATGGGGCCAGGCTGGGTTGGATGAGAAGGCAACCAAACACCCATCTTTTGTATCTACAGATGCAAATCTCTGGAGATGCAACTAACCAAACAGCCTATAAGAGTTGGTTTATAACGAATTTCAAGATGCATGCAGACTAGTACATATGGGCCATATTAATTTTAGATAGCATGTTATAGTTAGTTCATTGGAGATGTTATCTTTTTCCTATCTATAAATGGCATGAATATTTCTTATAACTAATGGTTGACTCAAGTATCAGAGTTGCTCTAAGAGAGTTACAATCGATCCATCTTAATCTTTCGAGATCGTGCTTAAGTCATTTGATGTGATAATTTTGTTATAGTAATTACTTCATCCTTAATGTTGTGCACGCTCATGTTACAGCAGGGTTAGAAAGTCAGTAAAATTTGTTTTACCCGATGATTTCCTATCAGGAAAATTAAACCCGATGGTTTGAACTGTCAAGAAAAGTGAGAATTAGCCTGACATAAACAACCCGTCAGGTTTAGTTTTCTTGTCGATTAATGATCATTAGACAAATTATATTCCCCTGGTGTGTCGTACTGTCAGAAAAAATATTTTTCTAACAGCTTTAACCGTCAGGAAAATCATTACAACCCCAAAAGAGTGAAATTTTCCTAATAGGTCCATTTACTTACACTGCACAGATATTGGTCCCCAACTCATATGCCAAAATGATGCCTAAAAAAACTTTGCCAAAACTGGCACATAGCAAGACACAAGCTTTAACCACTCAAAAGTACAAGAAACTAAGGCACCGTTTTTTTGGCGGTTGCGTTTGCGTTTGCTTATAAAGTGGAAATTTGTAACTGCTCGATAAAAATATCCGAGGGATTAAAAAATTATAAAAAATGGTTTTGAGAGTTTTGAGAAGAAATAGTAAGATCTACAAAATTTGGCTACCAAACGTCAAAGCGTTTGGCTGATACGAAAATAACAAATTTCTATCTTAAACGCAAACGTAAATGCAACCGTCTAAAGAAATAGGGCCTAAATGTCCATTCGCAAGAACTGAACATACCATTAGGTTGAAACTGCTCTCTTTTATTATACAGTCATGACACATGTCGGTAAAAACTGAGTTGCCTACACCTAATTCTTGAAAATAATATTCTAGTCTAGTGTGGAACATATAGCTGAATTAAGCACATCACAACTAAATGAAAATTTTACAATGACACACCCTCTCGGTGAGCCATCTTCCTCATGGCAGATGGGGCTATCCCGTGCCTATAAGGGATTGTCTGTTTTATGGTAGTGTAACTTGTATGGATCATATACGTCTCTACGCAGAGGACGGAATTTTTATTCCATTATCTAAAAAAATGTTATATTCACAAACTCTGATTTGATCTCAATACTAGAAAAACGAGCATCACAGACGGTACCTCTACGACCGGTTTATTTGGAACTCATTGTGATAGTGCATCACAACCGGTTCAATAGCCACGAGTCAGGAGAGGGCTTCTACAACCGGTTGAGGACACAAACCGGTTGTAAAACCCAATTTCTACAACCGGTTTGTGTCCCCAACCAGTTATGGCCTTCTACAACCGGTTTGAGACACAAACTGCATGTAGAAAGTGACTTCTACAGCCAGTTAGAGACACGAACTGCTTGTAGAAGCCTAGTTTTCGAAATAATAAAAGGAGTGTTTGTCCTACTCTATCAGAGAGCATGTGTGGGTGGATTGGCTAGATGGGTGAGACGTGGGTCATGAGGAGGGGGTGAGGTTGTGGGTTCGAATTTCACTTCTCCCAATATTATTTCTCTTTTTAAGTGTCTTCACAACCGGTTATAAAACCGCTTGTGATACTGCTTGAGTATCACACGCGGTTGCTTACAACTGGTTTCAAAACCGGTTGTAAACCCGGTTCGCTGGTAGTGTCTGGAGCAACATTAATGCTTAAAAAGAGGAATATCCGAGTGGAGTATAACAAAAACCCATCTTTCCACGCAACAGAAGCATGGTAGCTATGAAAAGGTCAAGGAAGTCGCTGGGTACAGCAAGGAAAAACTTTTGATTATTTGGTCGACCTTTCATAAATCTATGGTCTGTTCCACAATAATTTGACAAACAATGTTGCTCGTAGAAAAGAATTAATGAATATATATAATTAATACGATAACGCAGAGGTTAACGAGTGGATTAGCGTCGTTGAGTTCTATTCTCTGAGTGATGAAATGCTTTAATTTGGAGTTAGTTGCAGGGTAGTTAGTTACCTATTAATATAAGAAACTTTAGGGCAGCAGATCCTGAGAAGGATATACCAATGTTTTTCTAGTTTCTTGCTTGTGAGTAAAAACCTTTCATGAGATGCCTTGGAATCTATATCGAATATTTAATTTATGTCATTTGCTGCCAAATGATTCTTGTGTAACTTGCTGCGAATCTGTTCTCCTATTCCTTATTATTTATTAGTAGAATAGTTAAATAATCATCTTATGATAGTGTACAGTATATACATCTCCATTATGAAATGACAAGTGGATATATTATTTAGATCACGATAGGCATAATTTTCTTAATCTTTTGCTTGATGTCGACAGCTTCCCATAGGCTAAAATCCTTGTCATTTTAGCTTGCAAGTAGACCCAACAGAAAATTAAATAAACCCGAGGTGTTTTCCCTTTAAGAAACAGGAAAAATCACAAAGCATTTTTTTGTTTGCAAATATTTAACTAAATAGTCTTGTTTTAGGGGGTGTTCTCCCTAGCTTATCTAAAAGTCTAATCTGACTTATCTCGTAACTTCGAGAATTTCCCGAGGTGGCCTCGAGAGTCGGATGGCCTTGATTTTTAGGATTTAGGGAGCTTTTAGACATGCCTACGAGATAAAAAAACGGATTCAAAAAGTAATAAAAAAAGTCAGATAAGTCAATATTAGCCACGTCTTATCTGACTTATTTCGTGACTTATCTGACTAATATTGATTTATCTGACTTTTTATTACTTTTAAATCCCTTTTTTAAATCTCGTAGACATATCTAAAAGCTCCCTAAATCCTAAAAATCAAGGCTATCTGACTCTCGAGGCCATCTCGGGAAATTCTCGAAGTTACAAGATAAGTCAGATTAGACTTTTAGATAAGCTGGGGAGAACACCCCCTTAGCCTACTTTTACTTTACATATATCCTTTTTAATAACATCATATATATATACACAGAGAGAGAGTTAGAAAAGGCTTGAAGTCTAAAAGAAGCGTCTACACACTCAGCATCTCATTTTATCTACTGTACCCTTGTATTGAGAGGATTTTTACCCTTCTTGGACAAGTACCAAGAGATACCAATCAAATCCGTTCATCCATCTGTGAGGGTAGGATTGGGAAAAACCCCTCTTCTCCTCTCTCCTCTATCTCTCCATCTGAAATAAGCAAGGTGGTGGTGACGCCGTGCACGAGCAATGGCAGTAGCATGCCCTAGGGCCGGTGATAGCGTGCACTTGCGGGTGGGCGACGGTGGCTTGCGCGAGCTGTGGCGGCGCCAGTGTGAGCGGACGATGGTGGGACGATGCCGGTGTTGGGAGAAGAGATAAGGTTGGTAGAGAGATGAAGAAGGGATAAGAAAAGGAGAAAATACAAATTTATCCTTCTATCTATTAGTTCTTTTAGGAGGTACCAAGATCGAGATACTAAGATGTACCATTTAATGACAACCATTAGATCGAGATGGATGGTCTTGATTAAAGGTGCCAAAAGGTATCAAGGATTGGAAAACAGTCCATATTGATGTGTACCAAACATTTGAGGTGGTGGGCATGACGGTCTATGCTAACATTGAATGGAAAATAAGTAATATACTTGGTTCTGTTTGATTTTTCTCTAAATCCTTTTGGACCCATTTCGTCTAGGTTGGTTAGGTTTAACATTTGTTTTTGGGTATAGGGCGGTGTACATCTCACAGTATAGAGATTCAGATTTTATTCCATTATAAAAAAAAATATTATCCTCGATCCATGACAGTCCTAATGATGTCTCAACGTCGATCTCTGCCTAATTATTCCAGCTCAAGCTTAAGTGTAAGTCCTGTCAGATAACCATCCAACAACTCGGTCGCATAAACATGTGGGGATAAAAATCAGGCAATTTAGACATGCTTTTGTATATATCTAAGTTGGTCAATGTAATGACAAAATATACTTTCCGCCGATCGAGTCGGCCATGTGAAAATGGAACCAAGAGTAGCTAGCTCGAGGTGCCTTTGCCTGCAAACACAGAATGCTAAAGCCTGAAGGCAATGAGATGGGAGCGAGCTAACGGAAGGAGACAGATCGAGTACAGTGCATGCAAACGTGCGAGATTGGCGAAGCTTGTACGCAAGAAACATGCTGCCTTCCAAGACGAGGCGGGGGCGTTGCTAGGGTAGTCAAAGCTTAGCTTTTAACAAGCAAAAGTTGGCCCCTTTGACAAGGCCTCCTCGTCACGTTCCGACCTGCCCCCGTCCGGGGCTCCGGCGGCCGGCCGGCTACAGCTCGCCGCCGTTTTTCTGTTCCAATTTTGCGGTTTCTCGTGACGATCGAGCTACAGCTAGCTAGCATCACATGAGTCAAAATTAAGGCTTCTGCATTCTCCTGACCGGGCATTAAGCCTTGAACGCGGCACTGTTCACTTTGGAGCTTGATACGTACAGTGCACAGGTGGATTTAATCCTTGGCACATGCCTTGCAGTCGCCGATGCATGGTACACACTCGGCAGCAGCAGAAACATATTACGCGCGTACATGGCTGAACATGATCAGGGCAGGCACAGGCAGACGCAGGCAGTCAGATTCGGTGGATGTACAGCTCGTGCCTGTGGGCCGGCTAGCTATAGCTGTGTGTGATCGATACTACATGGAAAACCATTACTACTCGCTTCACATCCATGGATAAAGCTAGCCGCTCCGGTCGGTCGAGTAAATGAGGATTAACTCTCTCCGTTCCATCCTGTGACCGCAGGTGAGAGATCCACCAGCATATCAATTGTTCCGGCCGTATCAACCTGGAAGAAACCGACACAACCAGCAACACATTTTTGGCTTTTGTAGTATATTTTTTGGGTCTCGGAACTGCCACGCAATACTCTAAAAAATAAGTCAAAAAAAAAACAAATTGGACTCACCAAACCGCTCTGAAAAGCTCTCGAAGTTTACATTTCTAGCAAACAGAAAAATGCCATGCTGATACGATGCGGTGGTGCCCGGCCGAATTTTGCCTTTGGCGAATGCGCGCGGCCACGTGAAGCCGGAATATATAGAGATATATATATCTCATGCCCCCGGCCAGGTGCAACTGGCCGGGCGCGCAGGTACGCAACTTCGGCAATCATATCGACCACGCCTACACGCCGGCAAGTTACATTGTTCGATTCGATGCCCCGCGCCGTCTCCATCGACGGTCGACGTCGCCCGGGGACCCGCCGGCGACAAGGCGTTCCATTCTCCGGACAGTGGCATCGATCGGAGACGGGAGAGATGGCTACGCTTTAGATTGTCCCTTGCCACAAACGTCGAGGCGCAGCCTCGCAGATCGACCTGTCCATGGATAGATATGGGCCATAAGGCCAGGAGCTAGCTAGCTAGCTAGCAGAGAGGCTTGTTAGTTGTTAGATCCATGCACAGTTAAGCTATGAATCTTCCCTCTTTTTTCCTTTCCCTTTCCTTTTCTATCGGGGTTTGTCTGGTCTATATTTATTTGCAAGGGTAAAGAAAGCGTCGGGCAATTACCCCACGTTAACGTTTTTTCAAGATGACTCTAGATTCCTTCATGTCATTCGCGCGTGCTCTTTTTGCTATTTCCTTCCGTCACTGATATTTATCGTTTTAAGCGTACAAGTCAAACTTTTAAAACCCTAGTCATGAGTATCTTTTTGAGTATTTCGTCTCGAAAAATATGATTATAATATTATAAGTTTAGTTACTTTATAAATTAAATATAGTAGTAATTAGTGGTTAAATTGTATTTTATGAATCATGTAGATATCCAAAACTACATATATTTGCGATCGGAGAGATTAGATGGTATGTAGCGCCGTACGTGCTATAAAGCTGAAGCTCCTTTTTTTGGCTTATATTTATTTCGAAAGATATTGTGTTAATTTCTGATTTCTAGAAGAAATTAATAACTTTCCTGCAAAACAGCTTCTATATTTGTTCTCAATTAAAGATGGAGGTAGCATGACAAGTGATTGAGTTAGAGCCCCCCTAATTAACTTTCGTTTGGTTGCTCTCGCCGGTACATCCATGCCTTGTTTCAAAGCTCGTTGTCCGATTAAAAGTATGCTTTGCCTTTGCGGACTGAAAATGACAGAACGCAGATGGATCACGCGATATCGTTAGGTAGGTCCACATGGAAGTTGCAAGCTAGCTAGTCATTTTTCATCCCCATAGCAACATATATAAATACATTTAGTTGGGCTGACTGATTTGATAGTTCAATTCCACATTCATTTCTGATTCGAATATAGAAGCCATGTCATAGAGTTCGAGAAAATGAGTAGAGTTGTCTAGTTGCCATAGGCCCACGAAGCATTACACGACCACTAATTAAAATGGGCAAACTTTTGAGCACAAAACTGCCTTGCTTTAGTTGTCATGGTTTCCCAGAAGCAACACATTCAGGGATAATTAAACATAGGTAAGCTTTGAGTTTGATTGGCTAAAATGTTGTCCGGCCGTGCTACATTTTGGACCAACAATGGTTATTAGTAGAACTTAAGCTCAACTCGTAACGTGGTACTAAAGAGCGGTGTGTTACAGACTTACAATCCCCGGCCCCGGTTGTTCACTATAGGAATCTGGAATTTTTTATCAGCCAAAATCCGACGAAAATAAAGGCAAAACCAACGAAAATAAGTGTGTTTTCATCTACAAACAGACGAAAAAAATATGTGATAAGATAATTCAAATTAGACATTTATTACGAGAGGACATGGTTTCCTGGTGTAGTGTGGTATTTCGGGCAATGCACGGAATTTCCAACAAAAAGAGCAGTGTTTCCTGCGAGAGGCTCATGGTTTCCGGCAAGGTTCGGCGAGTATCGGGGTTTTTATGAGAAACGAGGTTTTTGACGTGGTGGCGGGAGGTAGCTGGTCCAGGGGAGAGAGAGGAGGAAGGAGGAGGGACTAGATAGGACAATTAGGAAGATGAGGAGGTGTTTTTCATAAAATATAATGGAAATGGGAGGAGAGAGAAGCGCATGTGTTTCAGATCAAGTTGCACGACGTGGATAGTTAGGGCCGGGGAGATTCTCGGCAAAGGGTAGAGTAGTTTTCTGAAAATAAACTTGTATTTGCTCTGCAACTTTAATATTTATGATTGATGATCAAAGATTAATTATTCTTATGTAATTGTAACAATTACTATATAGCATGTAAGGTGCCTCACATGCATTTGTGCTACTAGGTTTATATTAAATTCTAAGAGACCTTTTCCATATGCAAGAACTCGCAGTCGTATTCACCATGGTAAGTTTTAATTTAATACATGTTGTAAATCTAATAAAATTAAATTTGCCTTGAATACATAGTTGTATGGATCATAATAAACTTCAATATACTCCCCTGATATCCTCACGGATCAATAGATTTGCTCCATACATTCCCCTGATATCCAGAAGGATCAATGCGACTTGTTCCTCGAGTACTGAACTAGGGTGCTTACTTGTTTCTTTCTGTGGAGTCCCAATTGCACGTGCGTAGATACTTTGATTGGCAACTACTCGATCTTAGTCATTGCTCATTGGAGCGTGGAGAAGGCTGTCAAAGCAAACTTCGATTCTTATAGTACGTTTCTGGCTCCTCCTCCTGTTTATAGCAGATTGGTCCTCCCGAGAGCGTCACATTAATGTGTCGGCTTCATGGCTCTCTTTATATAGTGGCGGGAGAGAAGGTAGAGATACACCCAATATGATAAAATCATATAGGTAAGATTAGTTTGTAAAGCAAACGAGTCTCTTGCCATGCAATTGCAAACGTCGAGATTGAATCCAATTCGACAAGACTAGAAATAGAATTCAATCCGACAAATTCTTGCATATAAGATTAGTTTTTAAAGTTAATAGATATTTTTCCATGCTAAGCAATCATTTTTTTTATCATCAAACAAAGTTCCACCATTACAATATGGTCATACTATAATGAAGGTGTATAGTTTTCTTTATTTCCCTGATTAGTATAGGAATTTTTAAATTTTAGAGCGGACGTGGTTTACCTCTTAATTTCACTTCTGATCTATAATAGATAGATAAAATCTAATTAGTTTGCACCATTAAAATTTAGATCATGCATGACAATAAATGGTAGGTCTATTGATTAATTACGTACGTACGTACGTACGTACTAGTTGTTGTTTTTGGACAACTATCGGCTACATTGCAAACAGTTACTCTTTTTTTTTTTTAGGGCAAAGCAGTTACTCCTTTGAATGGCATTCCCGTACTGCGTGTTTCACACGGTATGGTATGTGGAAATTAATTTGGGCCCGTCCCAAAAGGATTAGCCCACGGGTCTTAGGCATCTCCGGGTGCATGGTAGTCAATCACTGGTTATAAAAAATAGACATATCTTTCCAATAGACTAGATATATCATTGTCTCTAAAATTAATATGGACTCATATGTAATAGTGTGCATGCATCCTGTAATCTGTAATAGACTGACTCTGGTAGCTAGTCTTTATCTCTTCTTCCTTTCTCTCCTCCACATAAGCAAAAAGTTGAGTTGAAAACCTTTAGCTAGCTGAGGTGTTCTTGTCGGAAATGCTCTTACGGCATGTCCTACATTGCCAAGTTAGCTGACTATAAAAAATACACATTATCATTTTGCTTATGTGGAGGAGAGAAGAAAACAAGAGAGATAACGACTATCTACTATATAACTAAGACTCAGTCTATAACGAATTTTAAGATACATGCAAACTACTACATATGGATCCATATTAATTTTAGAGAGTTTGCTATAGCTAATCCATTCGAGAGGTTATCTATTTGTAATCTACAGATGACATGGATATTTTTTTTATAGCAAGTGGTTGACTTTGCTATTGGAGATACCCTTACTCTTAACCAGCTCTCTCGCGGATAAGATACAACGAATGTATGCAAATCAAAACCAGGGATGGCAATGGGTATGCACACGTGCGAGTATTTACCTATCGGTTATAGGTATGATGGCGAGTATTTACCTATCGGTTATAGGTATGATGGTGATTTAATATTCGCGAGTGCAGATATGGTGATATTAGTTATCGGTGGTGTATGGCTCAAAGCCCTCTTGGTAGTTCGTGAAGAAATTATCTTAATTTTGGTGATGATGACATTGTGATGGAGTTTATGGTGATGATGACATTGTGATGGAGCCATGGTGTCTTGGTGATAAATGTGTTGAAGATTAAGAATATTTTATGAACTCGAGAGTTGAGATGATGTTATCTAGATATAAGTGTTTTTAATGTTATTTTGTTCTTTTGATTTAAGAGAGTTTGAGATGATTTTGGAGCTATTGGAGCTTGTTTTTCATGGATGCATTTTGGTTTTAGAATAATTTAGAAGTGTTTAGAGCTTTTGGTTAGAGTTGTCAGTGCAGGCACGAGGATACCAAACGCTGTGCACGCCGTATTGTATGGAGTACCAAACGGCGTGCCATCTGGTTATTTTCAGAAGCGGTTCAAAGGGTGGTGTGCGGGCCGTATGGTACGTCTGATCTTTTCTAGTAGAGTTTCTGAGTGTGTCGTGCACGCCGTATGGTACAAGATACCATATGGCATGTTGTCTAGTTTTTTTCAATAAGGGTGTGCAGCAGGTCTAGGGCACCGTAGGGTATGACGCACCATACGGCGTCGTCGTCTTGTTTTTTGCAGAAGTGTTGGCTGAGGGTCTTGGCACCCCATGGTACGGTGATACCAGATGAGGTTCCCTTTTGGTTTTTCTCCCCGGGGAGCACCGTATGGAACGACAAGGGTCATACCATATGGTAATCCCTTGTGCCGTATGGTACAACAGCACCGTAAGATGCATAATTTGTGTATGTTTTGTGCACCGTGAAAATCTATGCATGTTTTGGCACAAAAGGTTGAAATTTGTGCTAAATTCTTATCTTTCCAAGATCTTAAACTCATCTACTATCAAAAGGGATTTTGAATGCATAATTTTCATATATTTGGATTTTACTCAATACTTGCATGAAAGATAATGGGAGTTGGCAAAACTATTTTTCATTATTAAAAGTCATATAACTCAATTTATAATTCTTTGTGACTTGCTCTAAGTTTTGATCAACAAATAAGCCGACATTTCACTAAATAGTTACTTTTCATGCCTATTGGACCTATGCCATACGAGAGTGCCAAAATTTTGATTTGTTCACTTCTTGTGGCATTTGTAGGTCCATACATTTCCAAAGGATGTATTCATCCAAATTTGGTCTCCAACAAATTTTGAAAATGGATTTCAAGGCATACGTGAGCTATATCTTGATATGATATTTAAGTGAATTCACTTCAACCAAGTTTAGAATATATGATTTTCATTTGGTTTTTCAAATCTGAACTTTGGAAGATGAAATTTTCAGCTTCTTAGGACTTTCTGTTAGCTGAGACGCGTACCCTATATGGTACGACGCATCCTGTACCATATGGCGTTGCCCGTATGGTATGACACGGTCCGTATCATACAGGGTGAATTTTTTCAGCTCTTAGGACTCTTTTTTTCTCTTACCCCTTCAATGTTCTAATCTCAACCCTCTTTTTTCAAAAACTAGATCTCAACCATTCTTTCCTCCTTATAACTATCCACCTATTTCTTCCTTCCATCTTCTTCTTTTTCTGTTTCCTGACACTCTCTTCCCACAACTGCATGGCGCCACCCATTCCCATCGCCGCAGCCATCTCCGTCCACTCCCACCATAGCCACCATCCAAAATCTACTCGTCTCATCCTCCTCATCCAATTCTCTACTTGAGTTTTCCTCGAAAAGTTCCGTCTAGACCGAATTTCAATCTCTTTGGTGCAAACCCTAACCCTAGGTGGGTTTTGGGGTGTAGCATCTCTTCTTCAGTTTGGGGCTTGAGAGCTTTCTTCTATGGTTGGGTAAGTCACTCTCTTGTGACTTAATATACTTTTCCCAAAAAAATTTTGATTATCAAACCCAACCCTAGAATTTTGTCATCTCAGTGTTAACCGAAATTTTCTGCTCGTATCTTTTCTATGTGCTTAGACGGTCTTAGAGCTCGTTTCTAGTGTCCAATCTGAGGAGGTTGCTCTTTAGGGAGAGTTTTGTGACAAGGTTAGTGTGAGGCAATGTGTGTTTGTGGACTACAAAGTTCGACATGACAGGGGCAAAGAAGATTGTTGGTATAATCAAGAAATTGGCCTGAGTCAGAAAAAGGACTAGTTCACCTCCACCTATGTCTAGGGCTGTGAGAGGCAGGGGCAAGGGCTCATGTATAACGATCCCTAGAGGATCATCAAGCCCTGATGCCCCGAGAAGAAGTAAGAATGCTCAAACATCTCAATAGTATTTTGAGTCTAAGTCAGAATTTGATGAGTATGATGAGGACTATGAGGTAGAAGAGGTCTCTGGGCCTAAAAATCCTGAGATATACCCTGAAGCTATTCTTGATTTTGAGGACATGAATTTTGATTATGAGATGCCCTCAACAGAAGCTATTGATTCTTTCAGGCTTACAGGCAAGAAACTCAGAGAATACAGAATGGTCCCTATTGACCTATGGTTTGATCACCAAGGATGATCCAATCAAAGAGCATCGTTGCATCAATTAGGATCGGTGTGTGAATCTATGGGGCAACAAACACTTTCAGGAGTGTTTTGATGCTACTCTTGGATTAGTGCACCTTTTGGGCACCTATGGGCTGCATTGGAATGCCTTAGTTACTATAGAGTTTTATGCAACCTTGTGGATTGAACAACATAGGCAGTTCATTGTCTTCTCTCTTAATAAGAAAAGGTATCAAATCTCATGACAAGAAATGGCTAAGGCTTTGTAACTAAGATACCGTGGAGAGAAGATTCATAACTGGGTGTTGCATACTTCGAGGTGAAGTGACAGTGGTGTGATGCCTGATTTTTAGCTCACATCACATCTTCACAAGGACATCAATGACGCAAGGTTTGATTGCACAAGATTAAAGTTTTAATAATTTGTTTCGCCACAACTTATTTGCAAGGAGTGGATATAAAGAGAAGGTAATTCCTCTTCTTGCTTGGTTTCTACACCTCATCTTAACCAAAAAGAAAAATAAATGTGGTGGACTACTAGATTGATGAGATGGGGAAAATCATTGGAAAAGACTTGGACAAGCGGACATTGCCCTTTTCACCGTATATTGGAAGAATCATCAAGTATATGGAAATGTTTGATGCAACCACATATAAGATTTTATTCAGGAACAAACTTATTGCATACAAGATGTCTCTTCTCTCTAAGCAAGACAAGAGAGTTGTGACAAGAAGAGCCTCAAGTGCTCAAGCTCAACCTCAAGATTTCTCTCAAGGACAAGCATCTCTAATTGTGGAGTACAATGTATCTACCTATCCCTCAGGAGGAGATCCAACTTTTCCTCTTGGTGCTCATAATCATGAGACGGGAGGATCATCTTAAGCTCAAATTCAAGCTCTTCCATCACCCTTCTATTTTACTGGATGGGATGATTTCCTTCAGCAGCAGCAAGCTTACTTCAATGCTTGTAAGCAAAATGCATTGTACAATGAATATTATAAATGGAATGAAGGAGCCAAGTAGCACATCAGTATTCAATTTGGATATACGTACACTAAATAGGACAACATTCAAAGTACTCTGAATAAGATAAACAATACATTCGGATATCACTTGGAAATCATAAGGTCGATACAAGCCCAATCCTATGGAGTGTATAAGAAGTTTAGTTTTTTCTCCTACATTTAGCAGCAGTGGAATCAAGATGTGTTCAAATGGCAAGATAATTTGCAAGAGTCTCTCATGGCACAAGAAGAAGAGTGCCAAGAATGGTACTTAAATCAGCAACAGTCCATTGACGACCTCTCTCAAACTGTCAATGTGTTGGGTCTTGGGTGATGCACTCTTCGGGTCGGCTCAAGGTGAAAATGTGGATGCCTCCAATTAGCGACATTTCCCTTCAAGCAAATCCAGCTCCTCCAAAGAAGGGCCTCTCTAACTTCTTCAAGTCCATGTTCAAAAAGAGGCAGCCTCCCAAAAGCCCAACACCTCCTCCAATGGACGCTTCTGATCGATGGGCTCCTCACTCGGACTTCAACGACCCTGAAGATCTTCAAGACGAGCAGTAGGTCTCCTCTTTGGTGCTTGATGCCAAAGGGGAAGAGGATAGGAGTGCTTAGGTTCAGGAGAGGAGAGCTTAGATTTAGAGCTAAACTATGTTATATGTTGTTTTTGCTATAATCTACACATGCACTGCTTACTTTGATTGTATGTTGCTTGTGGTTCTTTAGGGAGAGCTACATTTATTCATGCTTTTGTTTATTGGGCTTATAACGGTTTTTGATCATTTGTTTAAAATTTATCTATTGGATCAATTGCTCTTATTGTCTATCCATTGCTAACCTAATCATTTTTCTAAGTATTCTTAGAGTGTTGTCATCATGAACAAAAAAAATGGAGAGATTGTATGGCTTAAAGCCCCTTTGGTGGTTTGTGAAGACATTATCTTGATTTTGGTGACAATGACATTGTGATAGAGTTCATGGTGATGATGACATTGTGATGGAGTTATGATATCTTGGTGATAAAGCTGTTCAAAATTAATGATGTTTTAGTATGAACTTGGGAGTTGAGATGAATTCATGTAGATATAGGTGTTTTAAAAGTTCTTTTGATTTAAGAGGGGTTTGACATAATTTTGGAACTGTTGGAGCTCGTTTTCATGGATGCACTTTGGTTTTAGGTTTTATAGTAGTTTAGAAGTGTTTATAGCTTTTAGTTAGAGTTGTTAGAATAGGCATGGTGGTGCCTTATGGTACGGGGGTACCATACGGCACCTTGTCGCATCTTTTCTAGTAGTGTCTCTGCACATGTTGTGCACGTCGTATGGTATAAGGTACCAGATGACGTGTTGTTTGGTTATTTCCAAAAGCGGTTCGGAGGTGTCATGCACGCTGTATGGTACAAGGTACCAGACGGCGTGCCATCTAATCTTTTCTGGTATAGTTTCTAAGTGTGTCGTGCACGTCGTATGGTACGGGGTACCAGACGGCGTGTCGACTAGTTTTTTCGATGAGGTGTGCGGTAGTGCAGGGCACAGTAGGGTACTGGCAAGACTAGACAATACGCCGCTTTTTTTTTTTTTTCTAGAAGTGTTGGTTGAGTGTCTTGGCACCCCCATATGGTACGGGGGTACCAGATGGGGTTGCCATCTAATTTATCTCCCTAGGGAGCACTGTATGGAATGGCAAGAGTCATACCATACAGTAACCCTTTCTGCCATATGGTATGGCAGCACCATGAGATTCCTATTTCTGGGTCCCAACAGTTAGTTTTTGGGTGTGATGTATTTAAGGACTTAGGGTACCTCTTTATTTCGTGCTGATTCACTCCATATACTATCCTAGAGTCTATTTGAGGGAGAGCCACAAAAAACTAGGGTTTCTATCTTAAAGTGGGTTCATGAGAGCTTGAGTGCCACTTCTCATTGTGTACTTCCATGGAAGGCTTGATCCAGTAAGATCAAGTCATATCGAGCTTTTTACTCAAGTTTCGTCCTTTTGGAGTTTGTGCTTAGTGATCTCTCAAGGAGAATCTTGTGAGAGAATCTAAGTGGTTGTGAAGGTCAGAGTCCACCTACCGGAGCAGTGAAGGGCTACTTTGAGTGAAATCGGAGCGATACTCCTCTTCATGAAGAGGGCTCTAACGAAAAATCTCTTGTCCCTATCTCCTTTACTTCTTGCATTTACTTTTTCACTTCTTTTCTTGTGTGTCTTGTTCAATTCCTGTATTTGGGTGTAGAAAAAAATTTTATTCTTGCAATTAAATATAAAATTAAATCGAAATTCTAAAAATTGTTTTAGACTAATTCAACCACCCTTTTGGCCGCTTGGATCCTTTCAGGTGGGTATATTTTCGTGATATAGTTTCACACTATCCATACCTAATACTCGAAGCCTGGACCCAAAATCTGGCAAGTGGGCCACAATCACCGATACACATACTAGTTCCACGTCCACGTCCACGATCCACCCACTATCCGCCATGATTAATCACTTGGATCTCTTTCCTTCCCCTCACTCTCACTCTCTTTCTCTTCGATTTAGATCTAGAGTCTAGATAATAGAGTGGCAGTGTGAGGACTAGCTGGCGGTGTCGGCAGCTACATAAGGGATGCTTGGTGGCGGTCTCCTCCCTCCCTCTAGCCACACAAAGGCCCACCGGTGGCAACCGCACGAGGGTTGGGCGTCGGCTGCACGATGGAGGCCGAATGGTAGGAGCTACTTGCCAGTGGTCGTTTCGATCGGCAGCCCGACTCCATTCTGTCCCCACATCGGCATAGCATGGTGTTTCCTTCCTTCCCTTCATGGGTACGTCATCGACTACCTCGTCCCCTCCCCTCCCTATATCGGCACGGTGCTGCATCCCCTCTCTACAAGGAGCGAATAAGGGCAATGACACATTTCAGGTATCCAACTGGTACCGGTATGGTTATGCTGCCATACCTATGGGCATGTTTGGGTACACATATGGTGTGGATTCTCCCGTTCGGGTATGGGTCCATAACAACTCTACCTGTGCCTGACCAGCACGATTGCCATCCCTATTCAGGACGATTCTAGCATGCATGCAACTTACCATCGATTAGTTAGCTGGGTATGTCTTTCTTCTATAGTAGCAGCTCGCCCTGCCTCTGCCTGGTTCTATGCCTCTACCAATTTCTAGTGCTCCTTATATAGATCCAAAATGCATTCACGTAGGTACTTCTGGTTTCAAGCATGTTGGTCTCGTTCAATATCGCTTTGAGATCCGTGCGCTATCCCACTAACCCCATCACATATAATTTTTTTTTGAATTCCCTATAATTCTTCATCTTCTTCAGTCTCCTTCTCTCTAGCTCTCCTCCCTCCACTCCAGTGGTTGGCCCGTGGCCCTCCCTGCCGCCGGTCACCACGACCAACGCACCCCAACCCCAAGCTTCCTTACCACCCAACACTCTTCCTCGGTAGTCTGTCCATCCTAGCTCGATCTCCTCTATTCACCTAGCCCTGAGCTTCCCCACTGTCGAGGACGACATCACTGGGCCCGAGCACGACACCGGTAATGCCCTGCTGTGCTTGGGTCAAGGATTTGACCATGGCAGGGCACGACGGGGAGGCTCGGTGGCGCAGTGGAACAGTTCTTAGGGTAGTTGGCACCTTGTTGGGGGGCAGTGCCTGAGCATCGGAGGGATGGGAGGAGAAAGGAGGACCTCACATTAGAATTTAACAAAACTTTTAGACGTTTGTTAAAAAAAAATTGGAAGAGAAAAGAGAAAGGAAAACACACGGATTATGGAGCGAGGTCACACGTCAATCAACGTGCCTGGAAGGAACCGCACGTGATAGTGTGAAATCCGCTTTCTGGATATATAGATATGGGCTCCGTTCTTTTTTGCAAACCGCCGGCGGCCGGCGGTTTGCTACAGTAAAAAATTTAGATTATTTTTTAAAAATTTTTTAAAAAAACTTTTAAATTTGTTACAGTAAAATCGCCAACCGCCAAAAGAAGCAGAGCCATGATCTCTGTCCGAGCTGGTGTGTATCCATACCTGCAGCTTTTGCTCCGGAGGCAATCTGAAACGGTGCTAATTAATACAGTTTGCATCTGAGACATCAGGCACTGTGGGCAATTAGATCGCCCTAAATGTGGTAGGCGGTCATGGTGTGCAGTGCAGGGGCCGGCATGAGCACGAAATTAAAGGTTCGCTGGCCGGAGAGGAGAGACCTGGCGCTTGGCCGTACGTACCCTTTGTTGCCTGCTTTTGGAACGTCGCTTGTTTCATGCCTTCACTCCAATATGGAAGTAACTACTAAAAGTAGACAGGCATGCATGGATGATGGGTGATTCTTCTTCTTCTTCAAAAAATAAAAAGAGTATCTATGCAAGGATCAGAGGCGGAGCTAGGCTGAGAAAGAGAATGTATAGAAACTAGAGTCCAAAACAAATTTAATTAAGATCAGTTTATTTTCTATCATATCTGTACTTTTGAATTTAAAGATTGAATATCCTACGGTATAAAAATTATAGCCGGTGAACCACGGGCGGTTTAGTTCTAGTTTCGTCTCTGACCATGATGCATGCACGTGAAATCATTGGACCCAAGCCCTGCAAATTAATATTACTAGGAGTGACTGGTATTGAAGTAGTCCAATGAGCAACCTTTCTGGGTTTAGGCAGAGAGATCGATCCTGGTAGCAGCTAGCATGCACGTACGTGCATGCATAGGCCTGACTCGTAAGCCCCGACATGAATTGTGCGTTTTTTGTCAGGCCGGGCAGGGTAGCTAGCGGCCGCGGAGTGCTGACGCCCATGGGCCGCACGCACAAGATCGAAACGCAAATCTCTCGCCGACTGCAATTAGATCTGAGCATCTGATGCAACGTCTTGTCCATGTCGCGGTCACCAGCTGCCAGAGCAAGCAGAGCTCGCGCGACGCCAAGACGTATGCATCCATCTCGCCTCGCCATCGGTCGGCATGGGCAGCCCCTGGATCGAGCACATGCGTGGACGCGTGGTCAAACGCACCATCATCACGACGTGCTTAAGCACGTAGGCGTAGCATCAGTCGATTAACGGATGGCATGTACATGTACCCCTATATATGTATATATAGTTATTACGGTGCATATTGGAAGCCGTTGAATTCGTCTACTACTTTATATATACATGATCGAAAAATATATTATTAAAACGGAGAAGAATCCGTACACCGGTGATCGGCCGGGAGCTAATGACGCCCCCGGCCGGGCGCGCGGACGGAATCTCCGGACGAGCCGGCCACCTCAAGGCCGGTGAAAGCAACGTGTGATAGATGTCCATCCGGCTCCGGCCCCTGCATGTGAGAAGCCCCCCATTTCCCTCGCCGTGTCCGCCTCCCTCCCGCTTTGATTCCCGTCCCCTAGTGCCGCCTGGCTGGCGAGCGACAACGATACATCTGAAAGACTGAAAGGGACGCCGCCTCGCCTCATCGTCAGGTTGGTAGGTTCTTACTGGCGGATGCTGGATTGCTGGGCACTACGGCTGCATTCGCACCCAAAACAAAAAAGGTGCCACGTGGAACGTGTAACTGTGGCTGTGGACCTATATATTATTTGTTGGCACACCAAAGTGACTCGTAGCGATTTGGGGCCAGTTAACAAACGTTGTCACAATTAATTAACCATAGTCAAATATATAGATTGGCAAGGGTAACCAAGCGCTACGCACTAGAGATGGCCAAATGGCCCGTGCCAAATGGGCCGGCCTGTGGCCTGCCACTGTACATGCTTGGGCCGGCACCTCAGCACGGCAGGCCGGCATGCCGTTTATTTGAAATGTAGCCTTTTTAGCCGTTGGAGGCTTAGAAATATCGGAAAAAAATTCAAAACAATTCTGAAAAATCCTAAATTTTTTCCTATAAATAGGGTGGCACCTCCCCCTCATTTTTCCACCAGCACACTTGCAATTTCTTCTCTTCATTCTCTTGTGAAAATGCTCGTGCTCTTAGTGATTATTTGGCAAAATTTAAAATAGTTTTGCCAAAAATAAAAATCCAAAATTCAGATTCTGGCTTCTGTCAAGAAGATAAGGTAAGAATATTGATTTAATTTTATAGTTTTCTTTATTTTCAATGATATGAAATTCATAAAAGCACAATTATTTCTAGCAGTTTTCTTAACGAAGAATCAAGATTTTCCTTCCTTCCTAGCTTCTGATTTTAGGATTTCACCCGAAGAGCTTCTTGCATTATATCAAGCTGAAGAAGCTGCAACACCTGTACCATCCTCAGGCTCTACAAGTGCTACTGCGTCGGCAAGCACTGGGGCAAAAACATCAAGACGCAGTACATCGGGAGTCTGGGAAGATTTCAACCAGATTTCTAAGACATCGGACGTTGTTCAGAACATGTGTGCTATTTGTAAATATTGTAAGCACAAATTAACTACGAAACCTTCAGGTGGAACAGGGCACTTCAAGAGACATGCTGAGAGCTGTAGGAAAAAAGCCGGATTGGCTATGAGACAGACGCAGCTGCAATACAATCCCGACGGTATAGTACGTCACTGGGACTACAATCCTGAGGTAGCTCGTGAAGCTCTTTGTCATTTAATTGCTTCCCAAGATATCCTTTAAACTTTGGTGAGTCACCTGCTTTTAAAAACTATATTAAGACCGCTCATACTCCTAGGTTTTTCTTCAGTTTCTAGACAGACAACAACTAGAGATCTGATTAAGTACTATAATAATCGTCGTGGTAAGATAAAAAAACTCTTTAGTACTTGTACTTTTTCTGTGTCTTTGACATCAGACATATGGAGTGGTAGGGCTAAAGATAATTACCTTAGTGTAGTTGCTTATTTCGTAAACAATGACTGTCAACTAGAGAAGAGAATTATAGGATTCAAATTAATTGACGTAGCACACACTGGTGAAAATATTGCTGATTGTATTATAAAACTTGTGGAAGATTTTAGCCTCACAGATAAAGTTTTGCAATAACATTAGATAATGTTGCAACAAACACTTCTGCAATGAATATTCTTACTCCACTTTTTAGTATGTACACCTAATCTTTCTTGTTATATCAGCGTTGTGCTTGTCATATTATTAATCTTATAGTTAAATCTGGTTTAAAGAGGTTAAGCACGTATATTGAACCTTTTTGTATTGCAATATCTTTTATTAATAATTCTAATGTACAAGTAGCATCATATAAGAACTATTGTCTTCCAATGGGTGTACGCCCACGTAAGTTTGGTGTAGATATGCCAATTAGATGGAACTCTACTTTCTTGATGCTTAAGGAACTCATACCCTATAACAACACATTTTTTGTTTTCATTAATACGAATTATCGTACCCGGGATGGTCAACTGCTACTCACAGAGCAACATTGGTATGTTGCTAATTACTTGCTGTCATTTTTGGAAATTTTTTATGATGTGACTTAGTCTTTATCTAGAGTTTATTACTCAACCTCTCCTTTAATTGTGCATAATATTGTAGAAATTGGTACTCACTTAAAGAACCATGAAAATGATAGTATTTTGCGTGAAACTGTTTTTGCTATGAAAACTAAAATTTTGAAATATTGGAAAGAAATTCCTATGTTATATCCTTTCACATATATTTAGATCCTAGAGCTAAAATTCGAGGATTTGGTAATGTTCTCTCACTTCTAAGTGATGCGATAGGCACTAATTATTCTAGTTATTTTTCACATGTTCATGCTAACTTATCCGAAGTTTACGCTAAGTACGATCAGAAGTTTAGTGGAGTTCGCCTATAGCAACCTCCACCACCACCCACAATAGGTAAGAAGAAAACTACGTGAGGGGAAGATATGGGGTGCTAGTGGCTCTACCTAAAGGAGTTCGAGTACAACAATGTCCAGTTCGGACACAACAATAGGTGGCGGGGAGCTGGCTGCCTATCTCAACAGCGACACTATCAACTACCAAGAGTAGCAAGAGGAGGACTTCAACATTTTGCAGTGGTGGCATGAACACAAGATAACATATCCGGTGCTTTCCATATTAGCACGGGATGTGCTAACAGTTCCTGTCTCCACGATTTCTTCGGAGTCTGCTATTAGTCTATCCGGAAGAATAATCGAGGAGAGAAGAACAAATCTGACAAGTGAGATGGTGGAAATACTTCTCACTGTGAAAGATTAGGAACAAGATGAACAACGAACTCAACACACTACAGAAAATGTTGAGCTGGAGGTGACGTTTGAAAATCTTTATCTCACTACGTGGATCGCCCTATTTCTCGACGGCCGAAACCGTCGAGACAGCCATGGAACCCGTCAAGAGAACCTTGTCTCGATGGCCAGGCTATTGAGACAGATAGGTCGAGACAGACAGCCTTTGTCGACGGTCCAGCCGTCGATACAGACTCTCTCGATGGTCTGAAATCCAGGCGTCGATACACGGGCGATGATGGCCTGATGGCCGATACACGGCTCCGTCTCCATCTGGTTCGACGGCCACCAGTAACCGTCAAGATAGCTGACTGGCCGGAGGGTCAACTGGACACATGGCAGTACATCTCTCTCGACGGCCTTGGCAGTGGTCAAGAGAGAGGGCCTCTAGGGGAGGTCCATGGGGCCCCTGTTTCTCGATGGCTCCCCCAAGGCCGTCGAGAGGGCTTGACTCCAGGAGGTACGTAGGGTCCCTCTCTATCGACGGCATACCAGCCGTCAAGAATGCTTGGCATCCAGGGTTTTGCTGGACCCCTCTGTCTCGACGGCATATTAACGGCCATCGAGAATAACTGAATTCCAGTAAAAAAAAAGAGCTAGGTAAATTGCTAAAAATAATCCAATTTAGCAGCCGTTGCACCTGCAAACC
Source organism: Olyra latifolia (assembly GCA_036346145.1). Lineage (NCBI taxonomy): Eukaryota > Viridiplantae > Streptophyta > Magnoliopsida > Poales > Poaceae > Olyra > Olyra latifolia. Next base: position 2,157,810 of record CM070523.1, on the reverse strand, counting down.
CAAAGTACCCCACATATATTTCACAATCCCCACATTTCACATAAATATACATCCACAATCAAAATTTCAACAAAAAATAGGCAATATATGACCAAAACAACCCAATCATCATATTCATCCACAATTTCAACCATATTCATCACATATAACATCAAACCAAGTCATTCAACCGCATTAAACACATATATCACATGTATCATCAAAAAACAAAGTTCATTCATCAAAACCATGTGCTCAAGAGAAGGGTGGTGGCGGAGGGTCATCGAGGAGGAAGCTGCACATGAAGTCCATCGGCTGGGACTCGTCGTCTTCGTCGTGGGTGCCATCACGTTGAGCCTGAGCAGCCGACCCCGAACCGTGAAGTGGAGGAGACTCTGGGCGTCCCGCAGTCCTGCTCTAGCTGGCCTATACGTTCACGACACAATTAGTTAAAGAATTGTAGGTTTTAGCAAAATGAAATGAGATGGTCGTAATGTCTTACCCCACGCTGAATCTCCAGGAACCGCCTGAATATCGCCTCTTGCTGCTGCTACATCGTCTACGCCAACCTCCGCTCCTGCTCCTGCTCCCACCGCAGCTACTCCTTCGCTGTCCTCATGCTCTCCTGAAACACCTGCAGCATCTGCTCCCTCTCCATCGCCATCCGCTACTTCATCTCTTCCTTCTGTTGCTCCATCTCCTGTCAAAGCCGGGTCTCGAACTCATGCCGGCTCTCGGGGGCATTCTGGGAGGCCTGGACCTCGGGCATGTAATTCTCTGACCTACAATTAAGGAGGACCGCGATTAGTTCCAAAAATCAACGTCATGAAAGCAATGACATCTAACATGGTTACTAACTCACCTGAGGTGGTTCGCTCCGATCGCCAGCCTCCCGTGTGTCTTGCCGCCTAAGTGCTTCTGAATCACCACCAAGTCGAGGGGCACGTCCTCCCGAAAGCTGTCCGCACGGTGCTCCTAAGTGTACGCCTCCCGGTAGCAATACTGCATGGTTTTGAGTTAGACTAAGATAAACTACAAATATGCTAAGTGTGATAGGTTTCGTTGGCACTTACCAGCTTGGCCTGCACATGGGGATCCATCACAAGTTGGGTTCCGAGCTTGGGCTTCATAGTATGGGCCTTCTTAAAGGCCTCTATGGCACTAAGCGCCTGCAGGAATGGAAAGACAAGTTAGCAAAAAAAGAAAAGTAGAGGAGAAACCAGACCTTACCATCTTCTTGCCTAGGTGGGGAATGGACCAGCTACCCACACTCGTGTTGAAGTCCTTCGAGGACCGGTTTTTCTTGGCCTTCGCGGACTTCTCGTAGAACTCCTGGCTGGCCCATTTCTCCCTAAGGGCCCTCCAGGCCACCGGGTCCCTCGCCCACTCTAGACGCACTCGGTCGTAGTCGTCAGGCTCCAAGTAGATGTCCCGGGCCTCCTTCGTGCTGATTGACTCCTCGGTGTGTTTTCTGAAATGCACAAAAGTTCACAGCTGTAAAAATAGTAAATACCATTTGACAAGGATATTATTAGGACGGTTGCTTACCTGTGGTATTCCTCCATCGCCATGACACGAGCGCCAAACATCAGGTCCTGAACCTTCTGCCAGACGTTCCTGTCGAGGACAGGCCTGAACTGCGCCTCCGTCAACCCTGTATGGGGACGAAACCTGGCCTGAAATTACATAAACCAAGAAGATTAGGAACGTGATCACAAATTTAGAAAATAAATTCGGTTAGACAGACTTACCAGAAGTCTCAAATGCAGTGGGCGGCGGCGGTCGAGTCCCCATGGATGGTGAGCTTGTAGTCTTCCCAACTGTATGCTGGCCTGGTGACGTCGCCCACGTTGACCATTTTGGGGTAGTACGTGCGGACTAGGTGTAAGGATCAAGGCCCCCATAGGTTTTTATTTGATTTTGATGATTGTTGATCGGTCATCTCAAGTGAAGCTACATCTGGACGCCATTTCCTGCCAACTGTGGGCATTTTGGCTATCTTGGACCCCTCACTATTTTAAATGATCTTCGTCGATGCAATCAAGGCTAAGGATGTTTTAGATGATAGACCGGGAAGTGTGTGGGTCTATCTTTAGCCTAGGTTTTTCTTTTTCTGGCTTTCTCGACGCTGTTCTGAGGGGGGCTCGATGGTGTTGTTATCCGTGCATTTCCAATTTCCCATGAAGCACATCTTTTCTTTCTCCTGTTTCTGGCTTAAGAGTGTCTCTAGGTGTGGTCTAGAGCTTGGGAGGGTTGGCAGCAGGGGTCAGCCCTTAACCGGACAAGGGTTCGGACCGTCTGGTTGGGGGTCCTACCAAGGTTAATTAAGATAGAGCAGAAGTTTTCAGCCGTCAACCGGACGGTGGGCGGACTGTCCGGCCAAGATGTCCGCCCAAGGCGAGATCCTTCCGCAGGGTTTGGGAGAAGAGCACTTGGTGACGAGTGGAGTTCACCTTGGTCGAGACAGACCAACCGGACCTGTCCGGCCAGGTGTCTGGTTGGAGTGTGAGGAGGGTTTCTAGGTGTTTTCTTTGTAGTGCATTCTTCCAGAGGAGTTCAGCTTCGTCAGACGATCGAGGAGGACCGGCCCTGTTGGCTGCCTGGTCGGTATGAACCCCTCCACTGGCCGTGAGGGAGCGGAGTTAGGTTTTGGGAGGACTGTCTGGTTCCCCTGGGCAGACAGTCCGGTTTGTGAGGGGATCCTCCCACCTCGGGGGAATCTGAGGGAATATTCCTCCCAAATCGTGGTCAAGACTTAAGGAGTGTGTCCGAGAGAGAGGAGAGCTCGAGAATTTGGTGTTACTCTTGCTAGGTAAGTTCTTGAGCCTCCCAAGCCCGTGTGAGTGTGATTTTGGTTCTTAGGTGTTCTTCGATCTTCCGGTCGTGCTTCTTCGGGGATTCGGAGTTGCGGGTTCGTCATCATCGGGCTTGTTACCCTCGGGAGTGTGTCTCCCACCCGACGGTGTCGTCGGGGGTGGTGAGGTCGAGTAGCTCACCAAGGCGTGTGGGAGCACTCGACACGGTGTGAAGGTTTGAGTCGACTCGCCGAGCGGCGAACGACTACCACGAGTGGAGAAGAGGACTAGGTTCGATTAAGAACCGGCCTTCGTTCGTCGAGGGTTTCCTCAACGAGGAGTAGGAGTTCATCTCCGAACCTCGGGATAAAAATATCCTTTGTCCCGTGTGCTCCTTTAATTTCTTGCACTCTATTAATGTTTATGCAATGGTTGTGATGCTATCGCCGATATAGTTCTCTTGTATCTATTGTGTTCGTCTTGCTTAGAATAGGTCTTACTTTAGTATTAATTTGTCTTAATTTCTCTAAACCTGGAAAACCGAAAAAAAATTGCAATTAGGCCTATTCAACCCCCCCTTCTAGGCCTTCGATCCTTTTCAATTGGTATCAGAGCTCTAGGTATCCTAGGTCTAGCTTAACCGCTAAGGATGGCCAAGAATAGCAATAGTGTCGCAGCCAATAGAATCCCTCTTTTCAATGGTACCCACTTTCCCTACTGGAAGATTCGCATGAGGTGTTACATTCAATCTCTTGGGTATGATGTGTGGAAGGTCACCGAGAACCCCATTCCCGCTAGAGCCGATCTAGAGGCTCCTCTTACATCTGAGGAGATCAAGGTTAGGGAGATCGATGCCAAAGCACTCAACGCTCTCTTCACTGGCTTGAGTGTGGAGGTATTTGATCGAATGAGCAATCTCACTAGTGCAAATGACGTTTGGAAGACCTTAGCTGAGATCCACGAGGGTACCACGGTAGTCAAGGAAGAGAAGCTTGTGGTTGTGAAAGAAAAGTTTGATCAATTCAAAATGTTGTCTAATGAGTGTGTGAATGAAATGTTCTCTCGCTTGAATCCCATTGTGAATGAGCTTAAGGGCTTGGATGCCCCTGTTTCAGATATTGATGTTTGTAGGAAGATGATACGCATCTTGCCAAAGGAGTACCGAGACATCGTCACCTACCTCTCAAACAGTGGCGACGTGAAGAAGCTTACTCCAACTGAGCTGCTGGGAAGACTGTCAGCTCATGAGATGCTCATCCACAACGGTGAGGATCCAAGCTCCAAGAAGAAGGACAAGTCAAGTGAACCCAAAGTGATAGCTCTCAAGGCAAAGGGAAGTGCACCGGATGATGAAGATGAGTCAAGCGATGCTGACTCCGAAAGTGATCTCAATGAGCTAGCTTTGCTCATGAGAAGAGCCGGAAAAATCATGGGGCGAAACAACTTTGGAGATCCAAGGAAGAGGGCCTTCAATTCCACTCGCCCCAAGACATTTGCCAACATCCGGTGCTATGAGTGTGGTGAGAGAGGTCACATTGCCTCTATGTGTGACAAGAAGCTCAAGGACAAGGACAAGCTCAAGGTCAAGTCAAGTGATGATGAGGTGCCCAAGCACAGGTCCAAGGACAAGTCTCATGGAAGAGATAAAAAGAAATCTCACTTCAAGCCTCGCTTCAGGAAGACTGACAAGAAGGGCAAGCGGCAAGCCTTCGTGGGTGAATGGGTCACCGACGAAGAGTCATCGAGCGACTCGTCAAGTTCATCATCCGATGAAGATGGAGGGTCAAGATCCAAAGGGCTTGCAGGCCTTGCAATTGTGGAGTCAACTCCACCTCCTCCTGCATTCCCTCCCATGTGCCTCATGGGGATCCACGACAAGACCAAGGTACAAAATTCCTCTTCTCCTATCGAAGAGTACCTTGAATTGATAAATGACATGGGAGCTCAACTCTAAAGGCAGGATAGCAAGAATAAATTGCTTAAGAAAACTCTGGAAAGTCTAACTTCACAACATGAACAAGTTGTAGACAAACTAGAGTCACTTCAAATTGATCATTCTGCTTTACTTGAATCTCATCAAGAATATGCCTCAAAATGTGAAGAACTTGAGATGGAGAAGACAGCTTTACTTGAATCTCATGATGATTTGATTCTAGTTTGTGATGACATTAGAGACAAGTATGAATCTTTGCTTGCTAAGAGACGTTGTGTATCCAACTGCCATGTTTCTCTGTCATGTGATGATTTGGTAGACAAAGATGATGATGCTGTTGTCCTTAAGTCTGCTTCTAAGGTAGATGCTAGTACATGTTGTAGTGATTTGCTTGACATTACCATGATTGCTTCTAACTCTGCTAGTACTTCTAGTTCCAACACTCTGAATCATGCATGTGGCATTGACACTTGCAAAAGTGCTTTAGCTGTTAGGGAATTGATCATTGAAAACACTGAACTAAAAGCTAATCTTGCAAAATTTGAAAAGGGACTAGGAAAGAGTCTTGAGAGTAGCATTGCCCTTGAGAAAATGATAAAGGATCAAAAATCCCCTTCTAACAAGAGAGGCTTGGGCTTCACACCTCCAAAGAAGTCCAAGAAAAAGAACGTTGATCCTAAGTCAAATGGAAAGGGCAAGGCTCCTCTCAACGCTAATTCTGGGCATGGGAATAAGAATGAGGGCAACAATTATGCATTTGGAAATAGGCACAACCAGAATCATGGGGCTTGGCTTTACCATGACAGATTGGGTAGAAATGACCATAGGAACAACTTTGTACACAACTACCATCATGGGCACAACTTCACAAACTATCATGTTAAAAAGGACAAGGTTTGGAACACTCATCACATTGCTCACACCCCTAAGCTTAGGCAAGTTTTTGTCAAAAAATCAAAACATGTTGTGGGTGACTATTGGTTGAGGAAAGACCACTTTGGCAAGGTGTATGCTCAGTTTGTTGGTCACCCTGATGATTATAAATACCAACGTGCAATTTGGGTGCCTAAGTCCTTTCTTGTTAATTTATTTGGACTAAACGTTGTTGGATCTAACCCTTGGGGACCCAAGACCAGTTGGGTTCCTAAGTCAACAAAGTAAACTCTCATCTTGACAGGTGAACTACCGTAGTGGAGGACGCCACTGGGTGATCGACAGTGGATGCACCCAACACATGACTGGCAACTCCAGGTTGTTCACCTCCATGGCGGAAAAAGGTGCCTCCAACAACATTACCTTCGGTGACAACAGCAAGCGACAAATTCTGGCTCGAGGTAGAGTTGCAATTACCTCAAATCTGTCAATTGATAATGTGCTTCTGGTAGATTCTCTGAATTTTAATCTTCTCTCTGTAGCCCAAATGTGCGATTTGGGGTTCCGTTGCCACTTTTCTTCAGATGGGGTCTCTGTTTTTGACAAAAATGAAAAACTTGTGTTCAAAGGATTTCGTTTCCAAAACCTGTTTCTTGTGGACTTTAGTTCCCCCTCATCCGGTCTCTCGACGTGCCTCCTTGCCAAAGTCACCCTTGGTTGGCTTTGGCATCGTCGTCTTGGCCATGTAGGGATGAGAAATTTGAAAAAGATTTTCAAAAACGAGCTTGTGGTCGGCTTGCGAGATGTGAAATTTGAGAAAGACAAGTTGTGTAGTGCTTGTCAAGCTGGGAAGCAGGTTGCCAATTCACATCCCGTGAAGTCATTTATGTCCACTTCTCGACCTTTGGAACTCCTCCACATGGATATTTTTGGGCCAACCACCTATGTGAGCCTGGGAGGAAACCTCTTTTGCTTGGTCATTGTTGATGACTTCTTCCGATTTACATGGGTGTTCTTCTTGCCCGATGAGACTCCAGTTGGAGAAACTTTCAAAACCTTTGCAAAACGAGCTTCAAATGAGTTTGAGACCCCCATCAAGAGCGTCAGAGTGACAACGAACGGAGTTCTGAATTCTAATGTTTGATTTCGTGATGAGCTAGGAATAGGTCACCAGTTCTCTGCAGTTTACACCCCGCAACAAAATGGGGTAGTGGAGAGGAAGAATAGAACCCTGATCGAGATGGCGAGGACAATGCCAGATGAGTATAAGACCTCAGATGTCTTCTGGGCAGAGGCCATCAACACTGCCTGCCATTGTGTCAACAGGCTTTACCTGCACCGCCTCCTCAAGAAGACGTTATATGAGCTGCTGGTGGGGAGACGACCCAATGTCTCATATTTCAGAGTCTTTGGATGCAAGGTGTTCATCTACAGGAAGAGACAACACTTAGGGAAATTTCAGAGCAGGGTTGATGAAGGATTCTTTTTGGGATATTCCTCAAGGTCAAAAGCATACCGGGTGTTCAACAAGACCACGGGTCTGGTGGAGGAATCCCACGATGTCAAGTTTGATGAATCCGGTGGATCCCAAGATGGCTTGGAAGAAGGTGATGATGTAGCACCACAAGTGATTGAGCATCTTGATGTGGGTGAGGTGAGACCCGTTATGGAAATCAAGGAGGATGATCAGGGAAGCCCCTCCAAATTGGAGTCATGTGATCCAGGGTCAGAGAGAGCTGTAGAGTCAGACTCAACACAAATTGAGGAACCTCCTGAACCAATCAAGAGCCACCACACCATTGCTCGAGACCACCCTACTGAGCAGATTATTGGAGATTTCTCTAGGGGTGTTCAGACCAGGTCAAGGGCTGTCAACTTCTGTGAGCACAATGCCTTCGTGTCAACCCTTGAGCCCAAGACAGTGGATGAAGCGCTTGGTGATCATGACTGGATCAATGCTATGCAGGAAGAGCTGAACAACTTCAAGATCAACGAGGTTTGGACATTGGTCAAGCGTCCCAAGGATCACAATGTGATTGGCACAAAGTGGGTCTTCAAGAACAAACAGGATGAGTCCGGTACAGTGGTCAGAAACAAAGCAAGGTTGGTCGCTCAGGGATTCTCTCAAGTCAAGGGCGTGGATTATGGTGAGACCTTTGCCCCAGTGGCTCGCTTGGAGGCAATCAGATTGCTCCTGGCCTTTGCAGTCTGCCATGATTTCAAGCTAAAACAGAAGGATGTAAAGAGTGCCTTCCTGAATGGCTTTATAGGAGAACTTGTGTATGTGGAGCAGCCTCCAGGTTTCCAAGACCAAGAGCACCCTGATCATGTGTACAAACTCTCAAAGGCTCTCTATGGATTGAAGCAAGCGCCAAGGACGTGGTATGAGAGATTGAGAGATTTCCTCTTGGCCAAGGGTTTCAAGATGGGGGCGATTGACTCCACACTGTTCACCAAGACTATTGGTGAGGACTTCTTTGTATGCCAGATATATGTGGATGACATCATCTTTGGAAGTGCCAACGAATCATTCTGTGAGGAGTTCAGTCTGATGATGGCCAAGGAGTTTGAAATGTCGATGATGGGAGAGTTGACCTTCTTCTTGGGATTTCAAGTCAAGCAGTTGGAAGAAGGGACATTTATATCTCAAGATAAATATGTTCAAGACCTCTTGAAGCGATTCTCTATGGACAATTGTAAGCCGATCAAGACCCCAATGGCCTCAAATGGAAATCTAGATCTCGATGAAAAAGGTACGCCCACAAATCCCACTCAATTCCGTTCTATGATTGGTGCATTGCTCTATCTCACAGCTTCTAGGCCCGATATCATGTTCAGTGTGTGCATGTGCGCTAGATTTCAAGCTTCCCCTAGAGAATCTCATCTTAGTGCAGTGAAAAGGATTTTGAGATATCTCAAGTATACCGCTAGTTTAGGGCTTTGGTACCCAAAGGGTGCTTGGATGCGAGCTGCTAGGCTATTTCGATTCAGATTATGCCTACTGCAAGATTGATCGCAAAAGCACTTCGGGCCTGTCACTTCTTTGGGAGGAGTCTGTATCGTGGTCCTCTAGAAGCAAAACTCGTGGCGCTATCAATCGCCGAGGCGTAATACATAGCGGCAGGATTTCTTGTGCTCAACCGATATACCGACTCACTCTCTATGACTTTGGGCTAAAAGCCGACAAAAGTGCCTCTATTGTGTGACAACGAGAGCGCGGTGAAGATAGCGACCAATCCGGTCCAGCACTCACGGACAAAGCACATTGACGTCCGACACCACTTCCTTCGGGATCATGTGGCGAAGGGAGACATTGTGCTTAGTCATGTGAGGACTGATGATCAATTGGCCGACATCTTCACTAAGCCACTGGATGAGGCACGATTTTGCAAGCTAAAAAATGAACTCAACATGCTAGACAGGTCCTGTTTGCCCTAATTCTCTTACCATTGCTTCTGCCTCTGTGATCAGCTTGCTCCTTTTGTTCATGCTTCCTTGAGATCAATGAGCTTAGGCCTGTGAATTTAGTGTACCTTAAATCTCAATTGTCCTCTTGAAAAATTTAATGCTCATGATCTCATGTTTCACCATGCCCAATGGTATCAAGTGAATACCAATTTGCAATTCCCTCAGTCTTTTGAACGAGGTGCATGAGTCTCTTCAACTTGGACCTGTATGTTGCTAAATAGTTTAGAGTGATCGTATTAAGCTTGCCTAGTTTAAATAGAACTCTTTTCAGTTGGATATTGCCATCCCTTACATTGCCCAAGTAATGTGCTCAGTTTTTGTATTAAAAAAAAGGGAGGTGCAATGAAGTGGTGATGACAATGTTTTAAAAAAAAAAATTTGTTCTATCTTGAGAGTCTGTGGTTGAGTCCCACCAATCCTCCCTTCTGAGATCGCTTGCCATTGCACTTGGCATGAACTTAGGGGGAGTGTTGGATGACCGAGATCACGATTCCTTTAGCGTAATGCTAGGCGTGGTCGAAAAGTAAGGCTTGGGTCTCAACCCTTCATAACGATCATTCTGACTAAATGGTCGAAAAGTAAGGCTTGAACCTCAACTCTTCAAAACGATCATCCTAGCTAAACCATGAGGAATATGATAATTTTTGAATAAAATTTTATCCCTGCAATGCTCTTACTAAGTAATGTTCGGTGATGGCGTCTTCTTGTGAGCTGTGGTCTTCCTAGACTATGTTGAGCATGATTTGTATCACTTACTATTAGACGATTTTCGTGGTATCCTGTTGCTGTCTCATGCGCTTTTGCTCAAATCGCCTCTAATCATGATAATTTTTTGTCACCTCTTGGTATCATTGATCATAGTGTCTTGAGATTATCTTCTAATAAATGATGCTTTTTGGTATTGCTCTTAGGAACTTGGTTCGTAGCTCTAAGCTCATTGGCCTCGTGTGCTCTAATTCTTCTTAATCCGTCGGTGTTGAGTTTGGTTTGAGTTCCTTCTTTGGATTTCTCCCTGTTTCTTCTTCAAAAAGGCTAAAATTCTCGTCTTGGCTCTCCTCTCTATCTCACCTTGTCAAAATGATCTCATCTTCAAAACTTCTCTATTTTATGCATTCCTAAGCCCCGGTCGTTTTTTCATCTAAGTGAAATGGGCTCCAGGTGCAAAAACTAGTTTTTGGGTGGTCCAGGAGAGAGTTCAGCCTTGGACTGCATGACAATGGACGGGGTCTGGTCGGGTCTGTCCGACCAAGGCCGAGCGCATCTTATTCTTCTGAAAATCATCCTTGTCGCTTGACCTTGACCGACAATCCGGTCGACCCAAATGGACTGTCCTACCAGGAGGAGAGGCGGCCTCCCGAGTGTTTTTTTTCTCCTGGCGTCTCTTTCTCTTTCCCATTGCGCCCTGTTCTTCCTCCTGCCCGAGCTTTCACTCCTTTTAGCCCTAGCCACACTATCTCCTCCCCTTTGCTCAATCTCTCTCCTCGGGAAGAATTGGATCGATTCCTTCCACAATTGTGCTCCCCTTGTGGCTCTCCTCCAATCCCCTGGCTTGTTCTTTCACGGGGAACTTCGTTTGGCCGGTTTCTCCACTCTAAGGTGAGATCTCCTTGGTCCTTTCACCTTTCTTTTTGGTCAAATTCCTGCGGGGAGTTTCATCTCCTTGCCTTCTCTAGTCATCAGTGGGTGGTTGGTGCAACTGTGGTAGTAGTTGTTGATTGTATTTATGGATCCAGGGTTTCGGTCAAGAGCTTGTGCATTGGAGGCTTGAGTTTATAGGCTTGTCAATTGAAGTGTGCTCGTGATTGTCAAGGATTTATTTCAGTTTCTGAGGTCAGTCCATTATGCTGAGGACTAAGAATGCAGGCCGTGGAAAGCAGGTTGTTTCTGATGATGAGATGGAGGATGTGTATGCTTCGGAGTCTGAGGGGGAGGAGTCCCCTGTTGAATCAGATGATGAGTCTGAGGGAGATGAGGAAGCTGAGGAAGTTGAGATTGACCCTAGAATGAGTGTCTTCACTGAATATGGGACGGTGTCCAAAGATCTGCTGGGTTGGGAAGACAAGTTCATTAGGCAACTAAGGCGTGTCTCCTTGGCTCGATGGTTCCCGAAGAAGCCTATGTTACCTCGAGACAACTTCTGGCACCGTGTTCACAGTGACATATACAAAGCATATGTGTCAAAGGCCAGAGTCAATCAGAAGTTTGTGTTTCACGCTCAATACATTTCATGGGCAAGAGTTCAGCAAGCTACTAACTCCGATGAGATATATCTTGGATGTTGTGCCACCATGGGTCTTGCGGAGCTCTTAACTCAGAAGTTCTCCTACTCAGTGCATGATGTGCTTGAAATCTATTCGACCATGTGGGTTGCAAAGAACCGCACGAGAGTAGCGTTCAGCTTCGGGGGAGTCCAGCACATCTTTCATAAGGGACACTTCCAGAATACTTTCCACCTTGCTGCAGGGGGAGTAGAAATTCATTCTCTTATGTATGGAGCAGAGAACAAGTGGTCTACAACTCATATTCAGCCAGATGTGCCTATGATACAACATCTTTATGAAGATGTGACAGCTCCAGGGTTCTCTCAGTCCAAGGCACTGTCTTAATCACCAGTCGTCAGTGCTAGAAGGCATTCTTAGAAGGACCATCTTGAATAGAAGTGGGAACCGTGATGCATTCTCTCCAATATTTCAGTGGGTTTGTCATTATATCCTAACTAAGGCAACAATTAATGTGGCAGATTTGTTGTTTGGGGAGATGGAAGAGGGTATCATGAGGGGTTTCAACAAGTCTCTCCCCTTAGGTCACGTTCTTTGTGGATTTCTAGCTCAGAAAAATATTGTTGATGCCTCTCTCTACAACCTGTCAATTAAGCCCTATGATATGAAGATTCCGAAGGCAAGGGACAAGAGGCGGCGAGTGGATGATAGCCAGGCAGGGACAAGCCACAGTGCTCCTCAAGTTCCTCCAGAGTCCCAGGAGGCTCAGGCACCCCCAATGCAAGGATTTGAAGCCTTCTTTGCTCGTCAAGATCAGTTTTTCACCTCTCTCACAGCAGCTCAGGACTCATATCATCAGATATATCAGGGATGGCATCAAGAGGAGGTATCTTGGCACAATGAGCAAGTATCTTGGCAGCAGGATCAATTGGCTCGACAAATAGAGCATCGCCACCAAGACAACGTGAGTGCCAGGGTGAGCTCTATTGAGAATTCTCACCAGGACTTGTATGCCTCTGTGCAGTTTCTGGGGGATCAGTTGTTCAATGTGGCGTTAGATCCCTCTGAGTACCCTTCTTCTGCTGAAGTATTTGCCTCCATGGATCCTCAGGATGTTCAGGGTCACAGTATTCAGGGTCACAGTGCTCCTGACACTGCCTCGCTCCAGCTCTTCAGAGGCTCCTCGACATCGCAGAGGCACCACCACCTCCTCCTTCTAGCTCCATCAAATCCAACCTCAAAACCTATTTCCGCCGGCGGTTCTCCAAGAAGAAGTGACTCTTGTCTGTCCGGTGGGGATCGCGAAGACTCCTTTTGGTGCTTGGTGCCAAAGGGGGAGTAGCTGGAGGCATTGCTATCTCTTTGTGGTTGTTTTGGTCTAGTTGAACTATATGCTCTGAGTTTGCAATAATTGGTTCTTGACATCTTTGTGGTTGTGGTTGTTATGATACTTGATGTTGCTCTTGACTTCTTGATTGCCTTGTTGAGTTTATCTAGGGGGAGCCTATTTATTGTCATGCATACCATATCTCATTTTCAAACTGTGATGATGTTCTTTTGTTGATGCCACTGTAACTGACCTGTTTGTGCGAGATATATATATGCTATGTTTTGTATCACTTAAGATAGAATGCAGGTGTTGTCAACAATCACCAAAAAGGGGGAGATTGTAAGGATCAAGGCCCCCATGGGTTTTTATTTGATTTTGATGATTGTTGATCGGTCATCTCAAGTGAAGCTACATCTGGACGCCATTTCACCTTAACCGAGGGCATTTTGGCTATCTTGGACCCCTCACTGTTTTAAATGATCTTCGTCGATGCAATCAAGGCTAAGGATGTTTTAGATGATAGACCGGGAAGTGTGTGGGTCTATCTTTAGCCTAGGTTTTTCTTTTTCTGGCTTTCTCGACGCTGTTCTGAGGGGGGCTCGATGGTGTTGTTATCCGTGCATTTCCAATTTCCCATGAAGCACATCTTTTCTTTCTCCTGTTTCTGGCTTAAGAGTGTCTCTAGGTGTGGTCTAGAGCTTGGGAGGGTTGGCAGCAGGGGTCAGCCCTTAACCGGACAAGGGTTCGGACCGTCTGGTTGGGGGGTCCGGCCCAAGGTTAATTAAGATAGGAGCAACAGAAGTTTTCAGCCGTCAACCGGACAGCTGGGCCGGACTGTCCGGCCAGTATGTCCGGCCCAAGGCAGGATCCTTCCGCAGGGGTTTGGGAGAAGAGCGACTTGGTGACAAGTGGAGTTCACCTTGGTCGAGACAGCACAACCGGACTGTCCGGCCAGGGTGTCTGGTTGGAGTGTGAGGAGGGTTTCCTAGGTGTTTTCTTTGTAGTGCATTCTTCCAGAGGAGTTCAGCCTTCGTCAGGACAGTCGAGGAGGACTGTCCTGTTGGCTGTCTGGTCGAAGTATGAACCCCTCCACCTGGGCTGGTGAGGGAGCAGGTTAGGTTTTGGGGAGGACTGTCTGGTTCCCCTGGGCAGACAGTCCGGTTTGTGAGGGGATCCTCCCACCTCGGGAGAATCTGAGGGAATATTCCTCCCAAATCGTGGTCAGTACTTAAGGGAGTGTGTCCGAGAGAGAGGGAGAGCTCGAGAATTTGGTGTTACTCTTGCTAGGTAAGTTCTTGAGCCTCCCAAGCCCGTGTGAGTGTGATTTTGGTTCTTCCGGTGTTCTTCGATCTTCCGGTCGTGCTTCTTCGGGGATTCGGAGTTGCGGGTTCGTCATCATCGGGCTTGTTACCCTCGGGAGTGTGTCTCCCACCCGACGTGTGTCGTCGGGGGTGGTGTGAGGTCGAGTAGCTCACCAAGGCGTGTGGGAGCACTCGACACGGTGTGAAGGTTCGGAGTCGACCTGCCGGAGCGGCGAACGACTACCACGAGTGGAGAAGAGGACTAGGTTCAATTAAGAACCGGCCTTCGTTCGTCGAGGGTTTCCTCAACGAGGAGTAGGAGTTCGTCTCCGAACCTCGGGATAAAAATATCCTTTGTCCCGTGTGCTCCTTTAATTTCTTGCACTCTATTAATATTTATGCAATGGTTGTGATGCTATCGCCGATATAGTTCTCTTGTATCTATTGTGTTCGTCTTGCTTAGAATAGGTCTTACTTTAGTATTAATTTGTCTTAATTTCTCTAAACCTAGAAAACCGAAAAAAATTGCAATTAGGCCTATTCAACCCCCCCCCCCTTCTAGGCCTTCGATCCTTTTCACTAGGGTCCCCAGAACATAGCACGGCTGCTGCCTCACGGAGGGATCCACCGTCGATAAATTCCTACAAAGATTAAAAGAATGTTAGAAAATTCACATAGTAAAACAAAAAAATCAATTACACGTACCTGTCCCCGTTGATTTGGATGGGGACCCTCGAGCTGGCGTCCGTGGGTACCGGGAGGACCTTGTTCTGGCCCCTCTTCTTCTTCGGAGCCGTTTGCGACCCCTTAGTGGGCACCAGCTCCTGCCCAAAACCCTGGCCAGACCCTGGCCCCTAGGTGTCGGCCTGGCCAAACCCCTAGGTGCCGCCCTGACCAAAACCCTGGCCAGTCTCATGCTGGGTGTTGCTAAGGGCGTAACCCTGCGACTTCGCCACCTGTCCAGCTCCTCGTCCGTCTGGGGTGTCTCGACAAACTTCTTTCGAGTGCGAGCCATCCTGCAAGTAAATGGAAAGTTAGTAACACATTTAATAAAATAAAGCACATATATAAATGGAAAGCTAGCGACATTTAAATAAATCAAACGGATATATAAACAATTTAAGTGCATATGTACCATCTACTAGAAGTAATTTGAATCGACATCGAGAGGATCATCCGTTGACGGTTCGACATCATTGGTTTCATCGTGAGCATCGCGTTCCTCTTCGACATTGTCCTCCACTACGGCGTCTAGTCCGTCCAAGCCCAGGCTAATATCGATCACAATTCCCCCGTTCAAGTGCTTTCCTTGCATCGGCCTTTCATCGGCTTCCTTGAATGCACTCTCGTAGTCGTCGGCCATCGGTATAGGCAATCTTCCCGGGCGTCAAACCTTGTACACAACCTACCACGCATCTAACTCTTTCTTTGCAGTACACAGGTACGGTAGGTAGTAGACTTGTTCGGCTTGGTTAGCGAGAATGAATGGATCGAACCCTTTAAGTCTGGAGCAATGTTTGACCTCGACTAATCCAAGCTCATCCCGACGCGTACGCCATTGGTAGGGTCAAACCAATCACAACGGAACAGAACCACCGATATCTCCTTGCTTCCATCGAATATCAGCTCGAATGTCTCCTGGATGATGCCGTAGTAAATTAGGGTTGAGATACTTGGTGGGTGCGGACCGAAAGCCATTGATATCGTAGCCGCCATACACTTTCACGAAATGCTTGTAGCCACGTGACATAACCCGAAGATCGTTATGAACGCTGGCATGGAAAGTGCAATGCATGATAGACAAGAAAAAGAGTTAATAAACCAAGATTAGAAGTGATCGAACACAAAGAAAAAGATCGAAGGCACTTACGTGTTTCTAGAACCAAGATAAGAAGTTATCACAACCAGATCTAGCACCCTCTTCCATCAGCTTGTGGAGCTGAGCTGCAATGGGTTCGGCCCTACCACTCCATTCGGCCTGTACAAATTGCCACCGCCTTCCGTGTTGTCGAAGATGTATAACATTGACACAGCCCTTTTCTCCTGGGTGAGCTCATGTGTCGTACTCCGTCCGACCCTAGTGCCTTCGACTTAGACCAACTTTAGGTCAGAATCGACTGTACGGCCAACCGTGTTATACCTCGGGATTTGTGTATGTTCACATTGTTTTTCCTCGCCAGGTATTTATTAGTAAAGTTAAAGATCTCTTGGATGTAGCATGCCTCTGCTATTGAACCTTCCACTTAGGTCTTGTTTTTCACACTTGCACGAACGCTCTTCAGACGTTGTTCTATGGGTATATCCATCAATACTACATAGGTCCTCTGAGCCTTGCTTCTGTAGGCAGATGGACAAGCAGATGCTACATTGGGTTAAAGAAACCGATGACATATATCTTTTTTAACTTGCAGACTAGCACAGCTATATCCTCCTTGAAACCCCATAATGGCTGGAAACTATCCTCCTAAGTTCCCTATAGTCCAACCGAGGCTCTTACCCTTCCTTTGTATACCATGTTGTAGTCCAACTTTATATTGTAGGCGGCCTCTAGTCTTTCCTTCAATTTCTTAGCCCCAAGAGAAGGTTCTAGCCTAAGTATGTCCTTTACTCTATCAGCTACCCATGCCTTCATCACCATCCTACCTCCTCTCTTATTTGCAGTGCCACATATGTGAGCATATGGAAGCTTTTTCACCATAAATGTATTCTCTGGCTTCAATCTGGATGCATGTATCCTTCAGTCACATTATATGTTGGTACATCGACCCCTAAATCTATCATTGTCACTGTATTCGGCGTGAAATTCATATTCACCTTTAATTGCATGTTACCTTGGAGCAAACACAAAGGTCTGCTTATCTGCAAATGTAGCCTTCTCTTCAATGCTAGGATTTTCTCTGTCATGCACAAAGTAAGGGATAGATGGTTCACCCATGTCATGTTCATGACACTCCTAGACAACATCTCCATCAAAATCAATGTCCACAGACTGACCTTTTTCCAGAGGAACAGATTGTATTGGCTCTAGATCTAAATCAAACAACTCTGCATATTGCCCTTCTTCATTGATTCCAATGGGACCATCATCACATAACACAAATTGACCTACATTGACATCACTAGATCTATCTCCATCCATCACCACCGAATCAAATCGAGATACAAAGTTCTAAGCACATCAACTGACATCGACAAAAAAGGGCTTAAATCGAATAACACTGCTTACCTTTGGGGCAATGATCTGTAGTGAGAGTCTTGAGGACAACGGCCTAGAGCACAGCTATTGGGAGTGGTGGCCTGGAGAACGGCTGCTAGGGGCGGCGGCCTAGAACACCACTAGGGGCGACGGCCTAGAGAAAGGCTCGTGGGGGCGGTGTCTAACTTAGGAGATAAACTAGATAAGTAGATAAGTCAGATAAGTTAAGGTGAGAGAACAGGGCTAAGGTCCACCGTGGCAAGGTTTGTATGAACCAAACTTATTTAGATATTTAGATTTGACACTAATGACACATCACAATGGTTAAATTAAGTGTTGCATGTATCTCTCATGCCTATCAGTTGGGCTAAAGCTTGAGAGCGATAACCCATATATAGGATGATGAAGTCCTTGGTTGCACTATTTTGTCACACAAAAAAATGCCTATCAGGTATCCAAATTATTGTGTCATCGGTTTATCTTATTTGCTTATAAGCTAAATTCGATAGCCTTATAAGGTAGCTTGAAAAGTTCGGTGAGCTTCATTTGACTTGTTTTTTAGAGCTCTGAGAGGTGGTTTCAAGATTAAAAAAATAGTGTAAAAGTCAAAACGCTTGACTTTTCGATTCGGAGACAAGTAGATAATATAAGAAAATAAGTTAAAGAGAATAGACCCCGAGGCTTTGAGCTTAATTGATTCATGTAGTACAAAACCAGGTGATATTGGTCCGTGAACTTTCCCAAATGTGTCAATTTGATCCCTTGATGCCTCATCAGCAAAAACCACTCATAAAACTAGGTTTGCTCGATCAAGTGACCAAATTAACACGGTTTGAAAAGTTTAGAGATCAATCTCGCTCACTCGATCAGTTTACTCGATTTTGTACTATCCGGACCAATTTGACTCCAACATGTTCGGGGATAAAAATCGACACTATTCCTTTTGTCACTACTATTTTCTTGATTTTCTAAAGATGTTTATTAATGTAAGAAGGTCATTAATTTTCTTCTTTCCCTCTGTATCTCCCGTCATACAAAAATCTTTTATATATATATATATATATATATATATATATATATATATATATATATATATAGAAAGCAATTCAAGGCTCCATGGAGCCTAGGCACCATGATGCATTACCATTAGATGTGATTTGAGATTCGTGATGTTTGATATGTACATCTTTACATACTTACTAAATAAAATATTTAAGATGCCAAACTCCGAAAAAAATTAAATTCATCTTTACTTTGAACTAGTTTAAACTAGTTTGAACTATATTAATATTAAATTTAAAAGTAGTTTAAACTAGAGTTAAATTTAATTTTTTTCGGAGTTTGACGTCTCAAATATTTTTTTACTAGGTATATAAATATACAAATACCAAACATCATAAATCTCAAAGCGCATCTAGTGGCAATGGATCATATATATATATATATATATATATATATATATATATATATATATATATATATAATGTCAGTGACACATACAGTGGCATATAATAAAGTATAGTAAAGGCATACTTTTCGCAATGACACGGCCCCAATTGCTTTTAAAAAAAATATTATGCCTGACCTGTAGGATTTATCAGAGTACCTCTTTTAGTACAGTTGTGCCGCCACAGTTATTTTCATTAAAGCAGTTACAAGGAATTTGGTCAGAAGCCAAGCCAAAGATTCTTTACATCCCATAAACTTTGGGGAAAACACTGTACTGCTAGCCATACGCAAACTATGAAACTATTCAGTCGTAGAATTTCCCTTTTTTTTTTCCCTGTGTGATCGTGGGACAAGGACCGGTAGAAAACAGCTGACGTAACGCTGCATAATATATAGTGGCAGTTGAGCAATAGTAGATCAAGCAGATGAAACGTACTAGAGATAGAGCGGACCACCTGATCTTCATATGAATTTCAAAGAAAAATAGGAGGAATTTAATTATTTGATGCGAAGGAAATTTTTTTAGGAGGATGAAAATGATCTAATCAATTAATATGTTATCTAATCAGTTACAGTCCTTGTTGTTTTGTTTCATGAGAGATTCACCGTGTCATAATATTTTAATCCCGCGTTTTTTAAACTACTTAAATCAAATATGCCGTATACATAAATGGAATGAGCCTGGCATGTCCAGCAGTGACTCTATTCCAGCCCTATTCCTATTTTTATAGCATATGGAAAAATAGGCTGAATGTTTGGTTGGATCTTGATATAGAGAGAGATAGTAACAGGGTGGAGATATAAGTATATGAAAACTAATCCTGTACATTGATGACATAGAAGGAAAGTCTGTTTAAACCATTTATGCCCCCTGACTTCAGTTCCATATATAGCTGACAATTAATGCTGCTATGTAGCTTGCGTGTAGAATTCGCATATTAGAGCATCTCCAATGGCACTAGCTATAAGAAATAATCATGTCATCTATAGATAGTATATAGACAACTTCTCCAATGAATTAGCTATAATATTGTCTGTAATATTAAATACTGGTCCACATGTAATAGATAATAAGTGCCTTGAAATCAGTTATAACCTGGCTGTAAGTTAGTAGTCAGTCTATATCTCTCTTCTCCTTTTCTCTCTTCCACCTAAGCAAAATGCGAGTTGGCACCCTTATAGCTAGCTGAAATGGCACCATTGGAGATGCTCTTATTGTTAATATACATGGTTACTCGTTGTGTCTAAGTTTTGTTTTGGTACATAGACCAAGAAAACATTAAAATGACTATACCACCCCTAGTTATTATATCTAAACATTCTATTTAACGAAGTACATGCATACAGGGAATACGAGTATAAGATAAAGCAATATATTTATTATGGGTATTGAAGGAACAAAGTATTTATTTTGTATTAAAATATAAAATACACCATATATTAATAGACAAGTTCATTAAATATACGTTTTAGAGCATCTTCACCAGAAACTCTATCCCACTAATCTATCCATCTTCCTAAAATTCCTTTACACTTTACACTATACCCTAGAAAATTCCTTCACTCCACCAGAAACTCTATCCTCAAAAAGTCGGCGCTACAATGTTATAGGGTTTCTGTTACGGATGCTCTTGTATTCTTGAACAGAGGAAATATAGATTTGTAGCAAATTAAGCCAGCACAGCAAATCTAGGCTGTCACCAGGAGAGCATCATCGGTGGCGATGCGGACAGCGTGAAGCCGTTGAAGGACTGCACCCTTTCCGAACGATGTATTGACGTGCACTCTCCTCACCATTTCTCTTTTCCTTTTTGAGGGGTAGTATGTACCCGATTGACGGAGTAGTAGTATCAATGATCGGTCCATCTACACATGCAGCTAGTACTTGACAGTTGACATGGTTGGTACGAGAACATTGAAAAATACTGCTAGTATACATGTTACCCATACGAGCAGATGTACGTACATAAAAGGCCTCGCAGCTGCAGTAGGGTAAAGGAACGGTCTCCCAAGTGTATAGACTAACAAGCAGACAAGGCTCACTCCCTCACTGGTCTACACCCCAAAACGACAGATGACACGTTTGGTTATTGGCTGTGCGGGAAGCTAGCCCTGCCCATGCACCTCAGTCTAAGAACTGATCGATCACTGGTTCACTGCACCTGCAAAGCAAGGTTTCGTTGCCCTGGCTGTGGAAGCTGGGAGATCACTGGGCGCCCTCTACGCCGCTCTGCGACTGTACGCCTCCTACCCTGCTGGTGGCCTGCTTCTGTTCCTCTGGCACGGGCCGGGCGCCATGGACGCGGGCAAGGCGCTGTGTTTTTAGGGGAAATTAGCCGCGAGTGTTGGGCCCCTGGCGCGGCCGGCCGGCGGTGGCGCAGCGCGCGGCCTTGGAAAAGTCTGCGCCGCGCGCGCGGCCTCGTGGTTCGCGCAATTAATAGAGCTCCTTGTGTGTCTCTGGCAGGCTCACTCAGCTCAGTGCGCGCGCGCGCGCGCGTTTAGGCTCGCCTGCGTCGTCGTCGTGGTGGTGGTAGCACCGTAGCAGCAGCAGGCAGTCGTAGTGAGTGAGTAGTGATGTACTAGTACACTCCTACAGAGTCTCCTGTACGCAGCATGCAGCAGGAAGAGGAAGAGGGGGAGAGAGAGAGATTGGAGGATTGGCAAGTGCAGTTATAGGGAGTGGCGCCGTGCGGGAAACGGGGGCGGGGGGCATGGTATTGCTGCAGCAGCCAGGGGAGGCGGCCCCGCGCACGCTGGCCTGCCCGCCGGGGAACCGACCTGCTACCCAAAGGAAATTAAAAGCTCGGCGCGTGGCGGGGCCGCCTAGCTGCTCGCTTCGGGCTTCGCCCAGCACGACGGCCGCGCGCAGGCGCCGACCCGGCCCCCGATCGATCACCGATATGATCGCAGTTAATCAGATTGGACGCTGCGCGGCCGGCCGGGGTCCTCACTCCTCACTCGTCCCGCCCTAGCCGCGTCCACCTCCAATGCCTATCAATTTTGGATGCTTGTGCATGCATGGATGGTCGCTGCCTGCACCCCGACCCAGCCATCATCACGCACGGAGTTGGCAACAAGGCGAGGTAGGTCGGGTACTGAGCCGTGCATGCATGCATGCAGCATGCCGTACGTTGCTAAACATGCAACCGTGCATGGCCAAAGCATGCCATGGTCTAGGGACTTATGGTGTGGAGGACCGAGTAGCCATGGCCGTGGCTAATGTCTGTCCAAGCGAGCGACTGAGCTGGACTGGCAGCTGGGCGCTGGCGACGGATGGATCATCGGGGCCTTGCTTGCGGGCGCTACTGCTGGGCGGACGTTGGATGCAGTGGAGCGGGGGCGCCATCGCCGTGGCGGGCCAGGGGCCTATTTAATCCCGGGCACAGAATTTTAGGCGGTGGGGCCCGGCCAGTCAGTGCTGGTTTTCCTCTTTTTTTCCCTGTGATCGATGCGAGTGACTGGGTGAGCAGTGTACGTCACTGTAGTTTGTGGCAACTGATGATTCGTACCATCTCGCTCGCCGGCCGGCCCAAGTAAAAGGAGTGTCCAGTAGTAAAAAAAAAAAAGAATCAAAGGCGGCACGTGCAGAGACAGATTGAGAACAGGGGAGAGCTCCCTAAGGGCATCTCCAGCAGACGTCCCATTTCTCTTTTGCCCCATCTCTATTCACGTGACATCTCACCAAATAGGGCTGCCCTATTCCTATTCATCTCCCCAACAATTGCCCAATCATTATTCATACACTCTACTTTTCCTATTCATGCCCATCACTGTTGCTACAGTAATAGAACATGGGGCTTGGACACGACTGCTGGAGTTGCCCTAATTACCTGTGGCTGTGGAGAGAACATGCGTGTATCCGGCGGCGCTTACGGAAATGCTGACCATTACAACGGCTCGGTTGTACCGGCGCCGGCCAGTGATGCATGTTTGCATGGACCACCAAGTACATTAAAATCACTAGCTTCTCAGCAAAAGGGCGGACCCAAGGAAAAAGAGCTTGACACATTTCTCGTTTTTGACATGCAGTATAATAACGGCGTCCACAATTGATGTCTACAGCAACCACGAACTGCATCCTCTACCGTGATGCCATAACGGTATGGACGCATATCCTCTGACGTTAAATTCCTACCGTCTGTGCCACTGACGTGTGGGCCCTGTGCTGAGGGGCCCACATGTCAGTGACACAAAGTCAGAGGTTCTGCGTCCATAACGGTATAGGCCCGTCCACCACTGGCGAATGGGCCCTAGACATGTGGAGCCCACCTGTCAGTGGCAAAACGCACTCTGCCGTAATGGCACGGCAGAGGACTCACGAGGACATGCCACACATACATAGCATTTCTTGTTCTTGATGATATGCAGTATAATGATGTGGACCATACTTCATATTGTTGTCTATAGCGATCGTTCATGTCACATATACATAGTGTTTCTCGTTCTCATGTACTACCTCCGTTTCACAATGGTTGTAGTTTTAGCTAAATGCACACAAAATAAGGAGACATGAAAAATGATTTGTCTACCCTCATTTAATGAAGAGTAGTTGAACAGATTAGTTTAAATAGATGACTGCATTAATGAAGGGTACAAAGGTCATATTGGTTCTAAAGTTGTATTGGAATGTGAGAACTACAACCATTTTGATAAAAATTTTGAATGCTAAAACTACAACCATTGTGAAACAGAGGAAGTAATATAATAGTGTCGATGTCACATATATATATATATATATATACAAAGCGCCAAGACAGCTTGTATATTGGCCGTTTCTTTGCTAGCGTTTATAGACTATACAATCCTATTTGTATTTAAATATGTTTTCCTGTTTCTCATGCTACAAACTGCTATAGGGACAACCTAGTTTTCTTTTTTTATTTGTGTCAGCAGAAATTCTACTTAGCAAATACTACGTACTACACGCATCTAACAGAAAAGTACTGTATTGAATGTGATCTTCGGCCTGCATTGCAAGGGCCTCTTCGATTAAAGGAATTTCAAAGAAAAAAAATGAAGAAATTCTTCTAAGGGCATGTACAATAGTGTAGACAATTACTATCTATAACAGGTTGACATGTCATTTATAGATAGCGTTATAGACAACCTATACAATGGTATAGACAGCTCATTTATGAATAGACAGCTTCTTCCCACACACAACCTATCTTGGTTCATGTCCTAGAATCGACTCTAGATTAAGAGATGACTCAACTCTCTATGCACCCTCTCTCTCATCCACATCATTTTTTATCCTACATGGCAAAACTTAGAGACAGTTGATATGGAGCATTGTACATGCTCGAAGAATAGAACATTCCTATATATATGTGTTTGATTTAAAGGAGTGCATCAAAGGTTTTCGTACGATAGAAAAACTTTTCTCCAAATTTTGAAGGACTCCAAGCATATATAAGTTCTAACATAATTGTTACATTTTTTTGAGAATTCCAATGCAATTTTCTCTCTTTCTCCCTCCATTCTCTAACTACTCAATTAGTATTAAATTTTAGAATTCATGTATATTTCCTTAGAATCAAATTACATGCTTCAATAATTCGTATAGATTTCAATCA
This sequence comes from Olyra latifolia, assembly GCA_036346145.1. Classification (NCBI taxonomy): domain Eukaryota; kingdom Viridiplantae; phylum Streptophyta; class Magnoliopsida; order Poales; family Poaceae; genus Olyra; species Olyra latifolia. Next base: position 2,133,691 of record CM070523.1, on the reverse strand, counting down.
CGTGGGATTCACCGTACTCGAACATCGTAATCCTATGTTTTTCCGGTTGCTGTGTTTCTAGAATCTATGAATCAAGGAGAGGCCTTTTATAACTCGTACATACGTCAAGCTGAGGAGGCCGTCGATCAGTCGGCCAGATTTGGTGCCCCCCATTTAAAGACTTTATGGGAGATCATAGATACACAAACGCACAAACGCAACTTTAATAATTTCACCACTTTAACTTGCCATCAACCCATGTTCGTCTTTCACACAACGGAAAGGTGCACCGCGCGCGCTATCGCTAGAACCTCTTTTTTTCTTCTATTATTACAGAGAAAAATAGTACTCCAGTGTTGCACTTACACATGCGTGCGTATGTGTACGTACCCAAAAGGGTCGTTTGATGTACGGTGTCCGGCGGCATGGTTGCATGTTTTCAGCTGTGTCTCAGTTCCGGTGTTCCCGTGGCGCCAAACATCTACAGCACCACCGCGTCTCCACAGTGCCGTGTTGAAATGTTTAACTCATGTAGTCGTTGTAGTGTCACCATTGACCCATGCCGCACACAAGTGTGGTCTAGATTGAATAGGCTCCAAAATTAAACCAGCTTGAATTGAGATTCGTTTGTAAATTCAATTTCTAGTGTTTGGATGACACGTGAAATTGTAGAGTCCAATTATAATAAAATAAAAATCCGAATTATTAGCATTTGTTCCCACGTGAGGAATCCGAAGCAGTTCGTGGAGGCACCAGCAGGCAGGTAGGCGGAGGTACGTACCCACGGGACAATAGTGGGGAACAGTATTAGGACCTCTTTGATTTAGTAGTTTTTTTAAAAAAAAAAGAAATGCAGGACTAAGGAAAAACACATGTAGGATTGATCCCATCCAGGAATGCTCGATCCATCGGAAACATTTTTTGAGGAGCGAGCGGGTCACGGGCTCACGGCACTTGGCTTGCATGTAATTGGTCACAACTCACAAGGGTAGGTAGGCAACGGATCAAGCAGCGCTAGGTTCGGATGTTGGATCGAATGGTTGTCAGACCGTTCAATCCTGCAAACCATACTCTTGTACGGGGTATGGTATGGCGTGTTGAGTACTCTCTCCGTATCACAAAAACTCAATGTTTTGAATATCGACACGATCTTCGAAATACAACTTTAATCACTAATTACTACTGTAATTTATTTATAAAATCCACAAAAAATATGATATTATGGAAGTGTTTTTCTAGACAAATTTATATGAATGATTTTTCTGTAACAATCCAAATAGGTCAAAAGTTTTTATAGATAAAGTTCTTCAACTTTGACTTAGAACATATTTAAAACATCAAATTTTTGTGATATGGAGGGAGTACGTCTCACATAGGAGCACTAATTAATGGGTCAAAGCCAACACATTAAAATAAAATTAATTTTTTTACCCAACCCAAATATGTAGAACACAACCCAACCCATTTCTCCAAATGGATTCAACCAATTCCTAAACCCATTTGAATACTCCTCAATCCAATTCCACATAAAGTTTAAGTACATAGGAAACAAAACTCCTTTTTACCCAAACTAACTCATCCAAGGCAAATTAACCCAAGGGTCCAGCTCATTTGAACCTGAAATTTTTTTGACCCAACACAACCTATTGGCTACATCAATTTATTCCCACCATCTAAAGCCAACCCAAATTAAAACCCAACCCTTTAACCCATTTTAATCCAACCCATTAATTAACACCCTAGTCCCATAGGACAAACCATAAGAGCATCTCCAATGGGGACACATCAGCTGGTTATAAGAAATCCTCCTCAGCCTTTTGCTTATGTGGAGGAGAGAAGGATATGAGAGAGATAGAGGCCGCCTCTTAGTTAAGAACCAGGCTATAGCGGATTACAAGGTGGATACCCACTGTTACATGTGGGTCCAAATTAATGTTAGAGACAATATTATAGCTAGCACCATTGGGGAGGTTGGCTATTCGCTATCTATAGATGACATGGCACTTTCTTATAGCCAACTAAAAAGTGCCATGTCATCTATAGATAGCAAATAGCCAACCTTCCCAATGGTGCTAGCTATAACATTGTCTCTAACATTAATTTGGACCCACATGTAATAGTGTGCATCCACCTTGTAATCCGCTATAGCCTGGCTCTTACTACCTCCGTTTCACAATGGTTGTAGTTCTAGCATTCAAAATTTTTATCAAAATGGTTGTAGTTCTCACATTCCAATACAACTTTAGAGCCAATATAACCTTTGTACCCTTCATCAATACAGTCATCTATTTAACCTAATCTGTTCAACTATCCTTCATTAAATGAGGGTAGACAAGTCATTTTTCATGTCTTCTTATTTTGTGTGCATTTAGTTAAAACTACAATCATTGTGAAACAGAGGTAGTAGCTAAGAGGTAGTCTCTATCTCTCACATCTCCTTCTCTCCTCCACATAAGCAAAAAGCTGAGGAGGATTTCTTATAGCTAGCTGAGGTGTCCCATTGGAGATGCTCTAAGAATTGAGATGTATTTTATCATCTCATAAAAATTGTGGGAATTCTTAGAATACGTGCTATTGATTAGATAGATAATAAAGCGAGAGAGAAGTTGCAATAAGAATACTAATGAGAATGCCAAACACGAGGCAAGAGCTTGTGCTAGCTAGAAATTAAGCCTCCAAAAAAAAAATTTAAAAAACAATCTTACGGAATTCCATTCAAAATACCTCTTATAGGTTTTTTTTTCATATGATTCCTCCGTTTTTTTTTAAAAAAAAAAACTTTTGAATGAAACTAATTCCGGCCTTAGCTGATGACACATGGCATGCAGTGTGGCTCATGATCAAGATCGAAGGAAAGGATCAGTCTAGCGAGAACTACAGTCTGATAAGAAGGCAGTGATGCTCGAGTCAGAGCTTTCTTTTTAAAAATTGGTGTAGCAATTCAGGACCCTGATTTTTGGCAGGTAAAGCTCAGTTCAAAGCCTGCGAGCCCCTCATTCTAACCTTAACTCATGATCTCAAAACATATTTGACTTTAAAAAGTTATAAAAAAAGTCAAAAATAGGTCAATATAAGTCAGATAAGACACGAAATAAGTTAGATAAGACATGGCTTATTTTAGCTTATTTCACTTTTTTTATTTTTTGAATCCATTTTATTTTTATCTCATAGGTGTGTCTAAAAGCTTCCTAAATCCTAGAAACCAAGGGCATCCGACTCTCGAGACCACCTCGAAAAATTCTTGAAGTTACGAGATAAGTCAAATTAGCAGATTAGAATGAGACAGATAAGCTGGGGAGAACAGAACCATATGTAGCAATGGACAATGCAATCCCTCTTCCCTCCAATAGAAAATGGTAGCCTCGACCTCCACCCTCCTCTCGCTACCTTGCAGCCACATACACCCATGCCTCACACTCAGACTCGGCCCACAGTGTGTCATGCACCGGCGCTCAGTCCCTCTCTTATGACCCCGGGGTGACTTCCTTCACCTAGGGTGGGTTCTTTTCAGCTTATTTTATCCAGCTTATTTGACTTATCTCGTAACTTCGAGAATTTTTTGATATAGCCTTGAGAGCCGGTTGGCTTTTGTATTTAGGGTTTAGAGAGCTTTTAGACACGTCTACGAGATAAAAAAAGACTCAAAAATTATTTAAAAAGTGAGATAAGTTAAATAAGATACTAGATAAGTTAGCTTATTTGACTTATCCCATGTCTTATTTGACTTATCTCACTTTTTTTATTAATTTTTTAGTTTGATTTTTTTATCTCGTAGACGTGTCTAAAAGCTCCCTAAACTCTAAACACAAAGGCCAACCGGCTAGCAAAACTATCTCGGCAAATTTTCGAAGTTACGAGATAAGTCAAATAAGCTGGATAAGATAAGGTGAAAAGAACCCAACCCTAGTCATGTGAAGCCTTATGTCTTGCACCAGTTTGTGGTACTAGCGGCTTAGATTGAGACATGGCGGAGTGATTACCTTATGCAAAAAAATGACAAAAATAATAAATGGTAGATTATACTATAATAAAGCATTATTAAAAAGCTAGTCCAATATTAATGAAATATTACTACAAAATTATATTAATGAAATATTACTACGAAATTGCTAAGTAGGACATCCCTAGCTCAAAAAACGTCATCACTGGCGGTTGGGAACCGTCATCACTGGCGCCAGTGATTAAGCGATAGTGATAATAGGGGACAATCACTGGCGGTTTGTATATGAACCACTAGTGATAGATTGCATATCACTTGTAGTTCCAGACACCAGCCGCCAGTGATAGGCACAATATTACTGTTATAGCGGGACGCTCCACATATTGGGTATGAGTACAAGTGTGTGTACTCGCGACGGTATAGGATAAGACGTTCGGACATGCGTGGATTTTCTGCACATCCATTCCTACGGGTCGACATATAGCCTTCTTTACCTAATATGTTGTTTCCGGGAGCTTATTTTCCTCCGGAATAAGATCCTTTAGCAATGCTAAGAGCTCGGTAAAACCCTTATCAGACCAGCGGTTCCTCGCCTTTAATTGTAACAGCTCAAGCACGGTTGCCAGCCTAGTGTATTTGGGCTTACAACCATTAAATATTGGTTTCTTTAACTCTTCTGACCATTTTTGAATTTACCGACCTCTTCCATCGTGCCATAGTCCTTTTCTATGTCCTGTATCATCTGATCAAAATTGTAGTACTCTTTGTCAGACCAAGTTGCGCCATTATCACACTCCGCACCAACATTATGGATACCTCATTCGTCAAGGTCATCACAACACAACATTCGTGTGTACTCTCTTTCTCACCGTGACTCGTCCAACATGAATAACCCATTTTGAATTCCTGCTTCATCAAAAGAAACTCGATTTGATCTGCGTTTCTATATAACTTCATGTTATTGCAATCAATGCATGGACAACGTATCACATCAACCCCTCTGTCCTGCATATGCTCCACGGCAGCTCTTAAAAATCCATTTACGTCTTTGACGCACTCATTTGTTGCACGATTTTCTGTGTACATCCATGCTCTATCCATTGATTTTTCCTGCACAAATATAACCTCAAATGAATTAACTAACAACAACGTAGCAAATAGAGTAAACATGGCGGCCATTTATTAAAAGAGAGACCACTAACCTTAATTTTTTATTTTTACAATTAACGTGGCCACCATTTATAAAACTGAAACATATTTACACACATAAATATACACATATACACATATTCTTTATATTTTCATAGCTAGCTAGCATATGGATTAACAAATTAATCCACCTCAAATAAATAATTTTATAAGCATCTAGATCTCTCTCATATCCAACTCAAACTATATATATACGTGTATTAACTATTCAACTAGATCTATCTAGCTAGATCTCTCATATATATCCTCAAATAAGCAGCAATTAATATGACCATGCAAAGAGCAATAATGAATATTAATTATTCAACAAGATCTCACATATCCACATGTAACTCTACCTACCTAGATCTAGCTCAATTATCCACCTCAAACTAGCAAAAAAACAATTAGCAAGAGAGGGAGAGGTGCCACTAACCTTTAAAGAACCAAAAGCACTTGAGATTTCTTAAAAGGGCCAATTTTGTTGCTTAGCACATCAATCACCTTAGCCTTCGCCGCTACAGTTCGGGTTGAGGAAGATGAAAGCAGCAATAATTGAGCTTCGGGAAATGGCCTTGAAGATATTTCTGTCTATCACTGGCGGTTCAATCAACAAACCGTTAGTGATATTATCACTGGCTGTTCGATTACACAACTGCCAAAACTAATGATCCTATCACTAGAGGTTCTGTATAAGAACCGTCAGTGATATTCAGTGATAATATCACTAACGGTTTATTGATAGAACGGCCAGTGATAGCGAAAGCAACATTATCACTAGCGGTTCTTACGGTTACAAGGTCGACGCGGGGTGGTTCGGGACACATCACTGGCGGTTCTAGCCGAAACCGTCAGTGATGAAGAGGGAACGGATGAGCAGTTTTGTAGTAACGTCCCATGCAACAAGAAAAATCGAGTGCCTCTCGTCCGTGCGTGCGGCTTCCAACGGGAATGCATTTATATGGTCCCATGCTAATTAAAAAGCCATCCCTCTTTTTCTCTCTTGTCTGGGTTGCGCCGTCCGTGACAAAGCTCTGTCTCCTTCCCGGGTTACTCCATCCATGACCAAGCTACAAAATCTAGAGGTGTGGTCACCAGCGTCGCTGCTCGTCGGCCACCCTCTCTCCCGTGCCATCTCTCGTGACTTCTCATCTCTTTTTCTCTGTATGTATTGCTCGTCTGGCGGTCGGCCCGATAAGCACGACGTGGATAGCAGTGCATCACTGGATTTGGAGAAGAAGATGGCCGAAATTGAAGATACATCCTCATTTTGTAGAAGAGGTCGAATGGAAGCTACATAAGGAAAGATGTACAATATAACTTTGTTTGAAACATCACCTTGGTACGTATGTAATATAGTTTTGCTTGAGATGAAACACGTGTAAAAATGTGAAATGTTTCTATTTACTCTTGTTAAACATTGGTATTGCTCCAATGAAACATTGTTTTTCCTTTTGTTAACATGGTGTTTACTCTCGTGAAACATTTGCCTGTATAGGTGAAACATTTTTGAACAACGTGGGGATATTGTTTCGATGATTTTTCATCATTACTTTTGTCATGTTTCATCACTACTTCGCCTATGCTTTATCTGTACTTTTCCATGTTTCATCGATATATCGCCCAAGTTTTATTAGGACATTGATTTGGAGATGTCATGTTGCGGTGTTTCAACAATATGTGCATCATGTTCCCTTAGGTAAAATCGGATGTTTTTAGCAGTATTTTGACCATGTTCCCACACACTACAAGGTTGCAGATTTGGCCCGAGTGTTTTTCACACTCGGGATAGTGGCCGAAACACTCGGGATAGCCTATCCCGAGTAGGGATACTCGGCGTTATTTTCTCGGGAAAAGAAGGCTATGCCGAGTGTACTCTCGGAAAAAATAAATGATTCCTGAGTGCACTTTCGGGATAGCCCCGAGATTTCGGATGCCCCCACGTGCCCCCGTGGCAGGGATGGCATCACCACGTCAACGTGTATGCCGAGTGCCCACTTGGCATAGTGCATAGGGGTTTACCGAGTGCACTCTCGGCATAGGTCTTTCCCGAGTGCACTCTCGGCCTAGGTCTATGCCGAGTGCACAGTCGGCAAATGTCTATCCCGAGTGCACTCTCGACATAGGACTATGCCGAGTGCACAGTCGGGATATATCTATCCCGAGTGCACTCTCGGCATAGGTCTATGCCAAGTGCACAGTCAGGATAGCTAATTTCCCTACCAACCAACAACCCATACGAATTTTCAATAAATTCAGAATATCAATTCATATTTCAATAATACACATCCACAGACATACACATCCACATGCACATATCACATATATATCCCGTCCACAAACGTAACTCCATCATACATTCACATATAATGCACATATCACAAACATTTTTATATTAATTTCACAGCTCCAACATATTCATAAGTGCACATCACAAATGAAATCCGAAGTTCAACAAGTCCGAAGTTCAACAAATGAAGTCCACGTACAAAAAGCATAAGAAGTTTTCCTACATCTCACATTCATACCAAATCCAAAACCATTCCTCGAGGGCTACATGAATCCAATTAACTTCGGTCTCTTGTTTCTTCATCCTCTGCACATCACATTTGAAGAATAAACATATTATGTCATTTCCATTCAATACCATACATGGTTACATATTTATAGAAAGGACATATAAGTTAAACCTATTCACACACACAACATATTCATACATAACATCAAGTAGGACAAATTTTTTGAAGGACAAGTCATCAACCAAATCAGATATAATTACTCACCTGAAGATGCAAACCAGTTTATTTCATGATTTGGAATATCAACATCACCTTCACCCGATAGGGCATCCCCTGGACTAATCCTCAATGATTGTCCAATGTTAATAGCATTATGAGAGTTTTTGGTGTCTTAAGAAAAATTTCAATTTAGTACCTATCACCTTCACCCGATAGGGCATCTCTTGGACTAATCCTCAATGATTGTCCAATGTTAATAGCATTATGAGAGTTTTGGGTGTCCTAAGAAAAATTTCAATGTTAATAGGGCATCACAGTTCATTGTTTATGTTTCTAGCCCAGCGTCCAAAAAGTGTTTGATTTTTTTTACTATATAGATCGGACATCCCATCTCTGTCAAACCCAATATTATTAGGGATAATGGATGATATACCCCAAAGTACTTGCTCAATTGATGATTTATCCTTCGTTACATGCTCCTCTACTATATGCCCCAAAGTTCTTTGCTCAATTGATAAAATGCCCTATTTTAAAACTTTAAGCAAAATTTGCCACACAACAAGTGCAAAAGGTCCTTTCTACCCCTGAAATTTACCATACAACAATTTGCCCCTAATGCAATCTTTTGAACTGAAAAGTAAGTACATCAAAATAACAGTGATCATCAATAGCACGTACATGCAAGAAAGAAGAAGAAATAAAGCAAGAACGTTCATAGATAGCGAAACAACCTACCATTCCAATGATCCACCTCTACTTTTCTTTCTGCACTCGCTCATAGTTGTGTCAATTTGCACCTTTGCCCTTTGCTCCGTCAAATTGATTTTTATTTGCTGAGTTGTTAATTTGTCCATGTGTGCCCCTGACAATGTTGTGCTGTCCATGAACAACGTGTGCCCCCCTCCCCTCCCCCTCTTCTAGGTGGACGAGGGGAGGGACATCCACTGCCGCCACCACCTCCATAGCGATATATCTATCAGAGGTAGGGTTGTGGACTTCAAAGAGTTGAGAGAGTAATTTTTAATTTCTAAAGGCGCTAAGTTGGATTTTGTTTTAATTTTAGGGGAACACACATAGTTTACTCGGGGGGACAGTGGTCAAACTTTTGTTACATTAGATGGCATGTAGATTTTGATTCAACTAGTGAAAATATGGGTGAGCTTGGAATTGCTGAGGCAGTTTTACTTATTCCTAGTTCAACTGAAAATAGCCTGTATGGTCAATTGACCTATATGATCCTAAAAGTAATCGTTTGAAAGATTGTAAGGGGATGGAAGGGTAGGGCTTAAACATCTTCGGGTTTTATCATCAATTTTCTAGGTAGGATTGTGTTCAAAAGATAAACATTTTTGTTCTTTTAATTTTTTTAATCACTAAGCTAATCTAAAAACACTACAAAGTAAGTTGATGGATTTGTAGAAGCTGCTCGAAGACACTCTTGTAATCGAGCAAACTAGTAACTTCAGCAATAGTGCAGTCCAATCCACGAGATCACGGTGGGTGGAAAGGACTTTTAGCGTGTGTTTCGAGTTTCCAGAGGGTTGAATTGCATCCTTCCGATCACTAATCTCTCGCGGTTTGTTGGATTCGCGCGGTCACCTCACAATCGACACACCTCTCTCTATCGGAGGCGTGGAGTGGAGAGAGGGGCTGCTACTGCTAGGGTGGGAGTGGTGAGGGAGCAGCGAAGCGAAGTGATCCGAAAGTGGGATCCCACGGCCTCGGATTGACGCATCACTGCCCGTCTTATGATTTGCGGCCTTGGAGATGACGTTTGACTGGTCCTCCCGCCTCTCCTGCCTGCTGCCTCGTCTCTCATTACACGCATGCGCACGCGCGCGCCCTGCTGCCACCGCGTACGGCCGCCTCCCCTCACACGCTTCCCAATTCCCACCGCGCCCGCGCGCGCGGCGTATCCCACACGTCACATCCGCCACCCTAGCTGCATCGCATCCAAGTATGTACTCCTCCTTTCCTCTTCCCCCACACGTAGCCTTTTGGTACGTGCGTGCGTCGTGTGCGTACGCTTGCTCGCTCGCTCATGACACCGACGTGGCCATTCCTTTTGCGCCCGCCCGCCCCGACCCCCCCCCCTCCCATTTTATATATATAAATATATATATATAAAAAAGACCGTATAATTATAAAACTAACTATGGATCGTTGTACAAAAAAAACCATTATGTACTGTAGCGATCGATAGTTAGTTCTCACAAAAATTATACTAGTTATTTCTAGGGAGTAGAATAGCGATCTTGATGTCTTGTCGTCCCAATTATTGTTGTACCTTTATATGTACATCTTTGAATTGAACGAGGACGTGCGCAATGTTAATAACGCTATAGCTACCTCCGGATCGAGTTGACGTATACCAACTCCCTCTCCTGCATAGGCGTGCCAGCAAAGAGGTAATAAACACGCACGCACGTACGTTTCTGCATCGGCCCACTGAACATAGACGATAGTATATTGGACGTAGCTACCAGGCTGAGCACCAATCATGCGTGCATCAAGGTTATTCAAGACGCGCGACGGGGGGAAAAAAAGAGAGGAGCGAAACGCAACATGCGGGTCTGCGCTCTGCTCAACTTTTTGCGCGAGGAACATATGGTCACATGCATGCGGTGACCACCGCAGGCGCAGCACAGAGGGCAGTGCCTGCTGCCAAGTACAGTCGCGCCAGCAGCTAAGTTATTAGCCTCCCGATCTTTTGACACATCTCTTCCTTTTTCCTAGTTTCACGTCCTGTCAACCTGTACCACGGGAAAAGTTGTTGCCTGCCGATCGAGACGAGGGGATGGCTCTTGGCTCCTACTACCATTTCATGTCACAGGCAAGGCCTCCCTCTCGTCTTGCCAAGAGTTTCCGACCGCTTCCTGCACTGCCTACTGCCACGCATATCAATGTGTGCGCGTGCACTCCCTTGGCGCCGATGCTACTGACTGACAAGGGGGGTCCAGCATATACCATGCACGGCTGGAACCGTACGTGGCCGGCCTATAGCTACCTGCTTGTGCGCGTACGTGCACATGGATCAATGAGCTTGAGATTCTATAGCAAGCTAGCTAGGTTGGCGTGCACTCGCGCACGGCGAAGAGGCAGGCCGGTGTGGAGAGGCGGTACGCGCGCGCGCGCTACCGGGAGTAGGCGCCGCGTACGTACGCGATCGAGGCGACATGGCACGATCTCTCGTGGCGCACGACCGCATTGATGGATCGTACGCGCCAATGCGCCATGCCGATGCCATTGCAGGGTCGACGCCCCCGGGAGCGGCTTTTCTTCCGCGCTTTATGCCATGGCATAGCATTGGCCTCACACACATTACACATACACCTCTCTCTCTCCCTCTCCGTCGTACTCCCTCCGTCCCTAAAACATGTCATTCTACGATTCAAAATTTGTTCCTAAAAATATGTCACTTTAGAGCAATAATTGCTAGATTCTCCTCTCACCCCTATAAAGTATCTATAGATTTCTCTCTCACCACTAGAAAGTACCTATATATTCTTCTTTCAACACTATAAAGTACTCTAGATTCCTATCTATATATACTCTTCTTAATCTACTCAAAAATTTTCGGAACGATATGTTTTTAGCGACGGAGGGAGTATTTAACAATGCATGCATGCATTCCTGTTGGAGGGAAGGCTGGGTCTGGGCGGCAAGGTCATGTCGCCGATTCGCCGCTGGGCGAGCTGCAGGGCCCCATCTTCCCCTCATTGTCATGTCACTCGTGCTGACTTTCTGTCGATGGCCGGCCGATAGCTACGTCGCTCGCTCAGGGCCGATCAGCCGATCGAGAGAGCTCCATGCGTCCAGCCCGAGGCCACGACTGCAGCTCGCCCCGTGTCGCTTCCACGGCCGTGGCCGCGGTGCGCGGCACGGCATGTGGTGCGCGCGGTGCGCGGCGTTTGTTACTTCGGATCAGGTTCAGGGGTACGACCGACCGACCGACACGGCCCTAGCCAGCGACGTCCTGGCGTACGTGGCCTCCAGCCACAAGTCAACATTTCATGATGCATGGCTGCAGGGACTAATTGATCGATAAACCAGAGCCGGCCGGAATTGATAGATCCCTGCTAGGCCACTGGGTGCCTATCACCCCTTGACATTTTGTCCCAACCTAGCCAATCAATACATGTCGCGTCCTTGTTCTTACTCATCATCAATTAGCGTACTAGAGTTCATATAAATTTAATTATATGGAGTCGACGCATGGATCAGTATGAGCCGGTGAATCCACCGGTGGCGCATGGCGACGATTCCAACAGGAAACGGAGCCCATGCAGGCTGTGTAAATAACCGGAGATGGGAGCCAGTTGAAATCTGGATCAATCAGCTAGTAGCTCTGAGCACAGCTCCAACAACACGTAGACAGGTAGGGCAAGAAATTATGAGGGCGCACACATGGGACTAAATGGACGCTATCAGATCAGTCAAATCCTCATGACGAAGCTAGCTAGCAACCCCAGAGAGAGAGAGAGAGAGAGAGAGAGAGAGAGCATGGGAGAGAGGCCATCAAGCATGATTGAACAATGCTATAGATCTCTGGCTGTCAGCAACACGACCATACGTCCCAACCACCCACGAAGACGGTTCGTTTGTACAGGCCAGACGACATGAATGACAAAGTGGCCGCCGCACGCACGCATACATGAATACACGGATCTCTAGACGCCCGCGATGGCCAGGATCGAGCAGCCGACCGACCGGTGTCGCTGGGGGATGGAAGCAAAGGAAAGCAAAAGTGAGAGGCAACAGTGGCGAGGAGTAGATGGAAGAAAGACGCAGCTGCAGCTGCGTGCAGAGACGTACGGAACGACACTCGAGCTACTCCTACCGCGTAGGAGTGAGCGTCTGAGTGACAGAGGGTTAGTGAGTTGAGTGTGACAGTGTGTGCATGACGACAACTACGGCGAGTACTCCGAACGGCGACGAGGAGGAGCACCAGCCAATCACAGGCGCGTCTGACACGAGCGACAGTGCGAGATGTCGGCGTCCGATGTTGCACGTGTCGACCTCCTCCATGCACCACCACGTGCGCCTGCGTACGTGCGCTGCAGGGGGCAGAGGCAAGCGTGCCTGCTTACTGCATCTGCGTCCCAGTTCCATCTGGGGCCCATCCATCGCGCACACAGACACACACACTCCCCCCTCTGGCTGGCCCACATTCCTGTGATACACATATAAGCATACTTTATACACTACGTACTACCTCATATGTACGTGCATGGTGGGTTCATCTACACTGCAAAAGGGTAAAACAAAGGAATCTGAAACATCAAACATCATCGATCACTCGTAGCAAGACATGCATGCATCACACATTTAATTTGATCCGCCCATCTCATTCTTTGTATGCTAAGAACGAAGGAATTGGAACGAGGGTTCGAAATCTTGTTTTTCGCTCAAATCCGGCCCGCTCGTGAGCGATTTTCAATTTCCTATGGAACCCTTTTTCCGGCTGAATTTCAAAATTTGAGTTGAACGGAAATAGACTAGATCGAGAAATCGCTAGAGTTTACGAAATCAGACAAGAAACCAGGCGAGTTTTTTTTTTATAGGAAATTGTGGAAGAAGAGTAAACATCGAGCAACTTTTGCAAGAAATTCTCTTGAGTTCAGCGATAAATCGTTAACGGCTAGATATTAGAGGGAAAAAAAGGGAAAATGAGAAAATTATGTAAAATAATTTAAATTATGTAAAATTGGGAGGAGGAGCAAGGCTGTGTCTAGCGGTGGTGGGGAGGGCCTTAGTGCCTTTTGTGCTCTATATGGGCTGGTGGCCATTTCAAAAATGCTTCAAGCGATGTTTGCCTTAATTCAAATTCAAAATTCCGGTTGAACAAACCATTAAATTTGAAAAAAAATTGTTCAATCGTCTTCCTGAATAATAGTACGACATTCATTTCTGCAACATATTTAGTTTTTCCCTTGTAAATAATGTTTATGTTATATTCAGTTAAGTAGATCCCCTAAAAAATTAGAGCTACTTGAATTCCAGGAATTTCACATGGAACGGTTTAAACCGCAGGAATCGAAAACACAGCGTTCCCAACGTGCTTCACTGTTACCGGCGGATGTGTCATGTACGCATGTCGCGTCCTGTTTGAACAGTGTTTGGCCAACCCATGCAGTAACATTTTATGTGAGCCAATTCTACTGTTGATACTGTTGTACATGAACAACGCGCGGGAGGAGACAGCCCGGAGAAATTCAGAGTTTGCTGTTTGGAACGTAGATAGAGAAACTGACATAGAGAGAGAGAGAGAGAGAGAGATGATGTTGGTTGGGACGGACGGGAAAGCTAGCTACGGTTTTACTTTCGCTGCAGCAGTGTTGGTTGGATTTTTTTTATCTCTCTTTTTAAAATTGCTGTTTCTGTTTCTTTGGGCAGGTAGGTTTCTGATGACAAGTCCCATCAAATAGCGCCAATCCCGAGCCATTCCACGCCGTGACGTGGAGATGAATTGATTTCCTTGTCAGCGAGGCGCCACTGGGACCCGTCTCCCCTCCATCGGCCAGGCCGGGGGCGCGGTGCTTCCTCTCCGCTGTTCAACCTTTTGGCTTTGCTTTGCTCCGCTTTCCCATTCATGCTGTCTTCTTTCTTCTTTTTTTTTTATTGATACGGTACAACCCAGATGCACACGACTTACATCGCGCGTCGCATTTACACATCCAATGCACACGCAAGACCAAATTAGAGATCTTATGTCTCCTTACGTGAATACGCGTAGTCTCATAAAACACGCACATATGCACACCCAGGATTTAATCCTAGGACTGGATCCCAGGATTAAATCCCGAGAAAGCGAGACATCGGGGGGTTCGATCTAAAGATCGAACCCGTGATGCACTACTCCCTCACCTGCCTGCAAGCCATCCAAGCTATGCTTGGCTCGCATGCCGTCTTCTTTCTCTCCCCACCGATGGTGGATGCATACATAATGGAGAGAAATTGGACGTTAGATCATGCAATAGTATCTCACAGATTATTGGTAGATCTGAAAAAGATACTGAAGGTCTTTTTCCCGGGTTTTATAACTAGCAGTCGTCTATCCACCTCCTTGCACGCTTGGGGGCGCGCCCACGCCGATGTTGTAGGCGTGCCAAGCAACGGCTAGACAGGCCGGCCCTTTTTAATAGAGAAATTTTTTTTCCTTCTTAGGGTGAGAAATATATATAAGCAGAACTTCTTTCCCTGTATAGGTACCATGTAATTACTTTGAGCCTTGCTTACAATACTTGAACAGAAAATATAGGAATAGAAAAGAAAACATGCATATAAAAGGTGCATGCTAAAATATATGGTTGAAAGGTAGTAATTATAGAGACTTAGGGTGAGAAATATATATAAGCAAAACTTCTTTCCCTGTATAGGTACCATGTAATTACTTTGAGGCTTGCTTACAATACTTGAACAGAAAATATAGGAATAGAAAAGAAAACATGCATATAAAAGGTGCATGCTAAAATAGATGGTTGAAAGGTAGGAATTATAGAGAAAAACAGTGTCTGGAGCACAGGAATAGAAAACTTTCAAAAATAATTTTTTGTGTAATAATAAGGAACGCACTTTCTATCTCTCCTATTCCTTAAATTTCACGTATGTCTTGTGACCTTGCTTATCTAGCTTTTTCATAAAGATGGAATCGCGTTGGGAGATTTTTTAAATTTTCATGGGCTACTATCTCTTTTTTCTTTTCCAAAAAAATCGTAAATACATGGATGGAATTTTCCAAAAGAAAGGGATATGACCGATCCTGATCTATTCCAAACCCTCTTTTCCTTTTAAGTAAACAAGAATGCCCAAGAAAAATGAAGTTAATTCGTATGATTAGTTTGATGTGCTCGACAAATAATCATACACAATCAAGCAAATCACGAGCAGTTTTAAATACAGTATAGTACAGTAAACTACAAGCACTCCACAGCTTGACCTAGCCCAGTAATTTAGCGGTCGGTTGGTGCAAAGAATCCTAGCTCTTAGATCGCTGTGCACACAGTGAGCTCAGCAAATGATTGCTTTGGCGCCATATAACTGTCCGCGTGGTTGCTGGAGAGAGACAGAGGCGCTAACCTCCCCTAGATTAGCCCCACCTTTCCTTATCCGGGCCTGATTAAGCTGATGTAATCATGCATTATCACTGTTTGGGTGCTTAACTTTATCTGTCAGCTGACCTAATCATATTCTCTGCTTGCTACCCTTCCCCAGCTTCCGTTTCTGGAAATTTATGGCCTCCTGGTGTCTCCAATTAATTACTATCTCGTGCACTTTTAGCTGGATACTAGGCTACTGCCACCATGTTCTCTCTCCCTTTCTGACCAGTGATGGTTGCAGCATGTGTGGACCATTTTCAGTGGAGCCGAGGTCCATGCTAGCTAGGTCTTTGACACTTTGCAGTGATCAGTGATCACACGAGTGTAAGAGTGTGAACCATGAAGAAATAATCATATCTCTGCACTGCAGGTTCCTACGTTAGAAGAGTCCTATCAGCCAGTGGCGGATTGATTGCGTCGGGTCGGATTCATTCGTCATTCGTGCGGCCAGAGTGATCGGAGCAGACCTGACAAGGGAGCTCAACGGAGAGCCGAAAGAACCACCACTACCACAAGACAACAAATAGGTGACACCTTATCTGCGTCCGTTCATTTACGATAAGGTGTTTAATCGTGAGTTTCGTCAAAGCGCATGAAACTATGGATGGATCTGATATATGGCTCCAGTTGCACCTCCGTGATGCCGCGATCTAGGCTCATCAGATTGGAGATCTATGGATAGGTGGCATGAAAATCCTGTCCCTTTCCCTGACATGGACTCGTATCCACCGAAATGCAAATTGGGTGGTGTTGTCGCTGGAAAGTAGTGTGAAGGAGCAACCCAAGCTTAGCCAGCCAAGAGCAGCTGGAGAGCCGCCAGCATGATGGAGACATAGGCGAGAGTATCCAACAGATTTGATGATGGCTTGAGATCACCAGGCTTAAATTGCAAGTATTAGAACAAGAACAGATGGATCATTGCAGCCGCAGAGCTGGCAGTTCTGGGTCGTAGATATCATGTCTTCTCCTTGCCTTCTTTAATCATTTTTTTGCAACGAAAGTTCACTAGCTTTTAGTGACAAGCTTGGTAGGGTGTAGTACCAATGGCTGACGAATCCAGTGGCAATGGTTGTGACTTGTGCGTGCTTCGAGTGAACTGCGTCCACCAGAGGATTCAACGGTGTGGGCACATTGGCTGGCCGCGATGCAAATGGAAGACCCAAATGAGATGAGCCCAACATGTCACACCAGCATCACATCCTTCGACGCCCCCCCTTTTCTCGGTGAAAATTGTTACGAAAATGATAGCTTTTTTGACCCATATATTAGCCCTAGATATCCCTTCCTCAGTAGTGCAACCAAAGATTTGGGTCCAAATAGCTTTACCATGGGCATAAAAAATAAAGATGTATGGATGAGATGGGTAGAAAAGAGAAAGGAGATTATCAACACCACAAGCGTAGATTTCCAAGGTTAATGAGTGGTTACTCTCATCAACTCGTCAGTTTTCACCTTATTCCACTCCCCGCTCTTGAGTGGCTATTCTCTCTGTTCTTTTTATGAGATGTATTTTGGGTAGGCACATGAATTAAGAAAATGAAAAACCAAGAGAAGGGTAACAAAAAATGGCTACACTACCATGTTATAAATACATTGAAAATATAAAGAGAGAAATTTATAAAAGTGTTGCTTATAAATACATTGATAAAAATTTATCCGTGTGCCCTATATTTTAATAAAATATAGGCTTTACATTTTAAAATAGAGGGAATACCTTCTATGGAGTGGGGCCATCGGCCACGGAGCTATGAAATTACGAAATGCAGGGTGAACACGTGTGGGTGTGTGTGTGTGAATGATGCATCTTACCATGGTCAATACAGGAAGGTAGGTGGGGTTTGCCCTCGAATTGCACTGCAAGCGTACTACAATGGAAATAATATGCAACAATTTTCTTCCTTTCCTAAGAGCAAGCATCGATCGGGAGATGGGTAACAATCAATACGAGTTGTTGATCGGGTTTCAAAAAACGGAACCGACCATCAAATAGCAACAGAATTGAAAAGTGAGATGGTGTTTCTTCCGCTCAATAGATTTAAAAAATAAACAGCAAAGTAAATGACATCACACACACACACACATAGTTGAGCCCGGAGACGTCGTGCTTTGCGTCTAGTTTATAAAATCCAAGACTCAAAATGGACGATCCGAACAATCCATCTTGATCTTCTCGTTGAAATCTCTTACATGACCAAATTTCGTATTTTTTTGAATTGTTTTGTTATTTGTTTTGTATTTTTGAAAACCAGCAAATTTGGATGCTCCATAACTAATTAGATCGGTGATTTTTAAAAATACAAAACAAATAGAAAAAAAAAATTACGAGATTTGGTCATGTAAAAGATTTCAACGAGAAGATCAAGATGGACTGCTCGGATCGTCCATTTGAGTCTCGGATTTTATAAACTAGACGCAAAGCACGGCGTCTCCGGTGCTCCGGAGCTCAACTATATATGCATAGGGAATTACATAGGGCTCCATGATCCATTATTACTAGATGCGCTTTGAGATTTGTGATGTTTAGTATTTGTATATTTATATACCCACTAAAAAGATATTTGAGACGTCAAACTCCGAAAAAAATTAAAATTTAACTCCAGTTTAAACTA
Source organism: Olyra latifolia (assembly GCA_036346145.1). Taxonomy (NCBI): domain Eukaryota; kingdom Viridiplantae; phylum Streptophyta; class Magnoliopsida; order Poales; family Poaceae; genus Olyra; species Olyra latifolia. The sequence continues at coordinate 2,115,138 of CM070523.1, read as the reverse complement.
ATTTTAAATTTAAAATAAATATTGTTCAAATTAGTTTAAACAAGTTCAAACTAAAGATGAATTTAATTTTTCCAGAGTTTGACATCTCAAATATTTTATTTAGTAGGTATGTAAAATGTACACGTCAAACAACACGAATCTCAAAGCATAACATATGGTATTCGATCATGGAGCCTCGAACTGATGTCTCATATATATAACAAGATCCAACAGAGCCACCGCATTAATCCTAAAATACTAGAAATTCTCACGTTAATAGGAGCAAAAGAAAAGATCTAAATCATTGATTATAGTGAGACCAGATTATAATGACATAGATCTAACACATTAAATATATGGAATCTACCATTAAAATCAAATTGGACTCTATTATAATGCCATAGATTGTATGGAATCTACTATATAAAGGAAGCATGTGTCCCTCATAGCCATTATTGACGGTCAATCTATCTGTCATGGACCACGTCTAAAAAGAACTAAACCCACAGTGCCTAGAGCTTGGCTGCCTCGGTGATCCACCTCTCAACACTATATAAAGAAAGCATGTGTCCCTCATAGCCATCATCGACGACCAATCTATCTGCCATGGACCACGTCTAGAAAGAACTAAATCCACGTTGACTAGAGCCAGGCTGCCTCGATGATCGCGAAGCGATGTTAGAGCGGTTGTCCAGTAAGTCCCCCACCCACGTTCCGGATGTGACTATGCAATACATAAAACAAGATCTAACGGAGCCCCCATGTTAATCCAAAAAACTAGAAATTCCCACGTTAATCGGAGAAAAAAGAAAAGATCTAAACCATCAATTATAGTAGGACCAGATTATAACGGTATAGATCTAACACATTAAATATGGAATCTACATCAAAACCAAATTAGACTCTATCTCAATAATTCTATATTTACACCTCTCAGCACTGTATAAAGGAAGCATGTGTCCTTCATAGCATTATATAAAAGGACGCATGTGTCCCTCATTGCTATCTAAATTGTTAGGGTTCCCTCAGCGACAAGCCGTTGCTTCTCTGCGTCAACTCTGGTGGCGTCGATGGTGTCATTGGTGGGTCAGGGTTTGGATTCCACGCTAATGACTGCGAAGGTTGTCTCTGGACTGCCATCATTGATGGCTTCCATTGGTGGCGGTGTCAAATCTATATATTCTCTGTTGTTCCTAAAGAAGGATACACCAATGATCTTTCAAGGTACTAGATGTGTCTTGACGGTTCAATCGGGGGTGTTGGATGTTATGGCAAACTATTCCACGAAGTCCTTGGTTGGATCAGGCGGGAGGACTAGCTCCCGACTTCGTCGGCTTGCTTCATTCATCGTTCGTGTGGCGAGGTGACATGTGGCAGAGGTTGGATATGAGGAAGAAGTTTGTTTGGTCCTAGTAGTAGTATTGTATTATGTAGATCTTTAGGGACCAATATGTCATTTGAGGAGGAACTTGAATTGGCTCGGGAACGTACTCCAAGCATGCTCCCTCGTGATCTGTGTAGTATCGATCATCAAGAGAACGATGGTCGGGTGAATCTTGGAGACTCCACATCTTAAACTCATAGAACTCGTCATCATCCTTATCTGATGTGAGAGAAACACATTCCGATAGATCTCGGAACTAGAACGGTTCGGGAACATAATCCGAGCTTGCCCATCGTGATCAGCGTGGTACCGATCATCGGGAGTGTGGTGATCAGATGAACCTTGGAAACTCGACATCTTTGGGATTCCTTCAGCAAAGGATTTGTCAATCCCTATGGAAGACGTTAGCTATCGATGATTGAGAAACAGATTCTCCGTCGAGTTTACTTGTTGGTTGAGAGATCAATCAGGTCTCTTTTCACTAAAGGGATTGCATCGAAGATGTGTCGAGTCGCCAAAAAGGAACGAAACAGAAACAAGGATTTATCTTGGTTCGGGCCTCTTGCAAGGGAGATAATAGCCCTACTTAGGGGTAGGCAAAAAAACCGAAAACCAAAAAACCAAACCGAACCTAACCGAAATAACCTAAATTATTGGTTATTTTGGGTTTTCGGGTATTGTTTGGGTTTTTTCTTGTGCTATTCAGTTTATTCGGTTCGGTTCGGTTTTTGAAATCCAAAAACCAAAAAAGCTGAAAAAACCAAAATTAAAGGTTGTGATAGAACCCTAGGACAACAATGACAATGAAATCTAAACTTTCATGCAATGTATGTTCGATTTATTCTTTGATTTGATGTTTAATCGTTTAATATCTTATTCAATTTGTCTTTTTTTGTAATGAGCATGTGATGGTTTAGTTCATGGTGAGATATTAAGATGATATGCCACTTTGCGGTATGAATTCAATATTTCGAATAAAAAACAAAAACCGAAAACACCGAGCCAAAATGTTTCGGTTAAAATGGTTTGGTTTTTTTATATTCCATTGATAATTTTGGTTCCTATTTTTCAAAAACTGAAATTTTAGAAAACAGTAAAAACCGAATGCCCACCCCTAGCCCTACTCCAGTCGCTTATTGCGTTTGTTAGATTGTTAGATAGGATGCCCCTTCCCTCTGCGGAGGTGGGTTTATATAATACAAGGTACATACAATCCTGGTTCCATATAAACAGGAAAGCGCTCATAATAACTACGAATCCTACCATAATTACAGATGTATTCCTAAAAAATATGCTAACTTACGCTCCAAGAAATCCCGTAGATAGTAAGTCTTGGACTGCAAATATGGAAAGAACTCGAGACAGAAAAGGACTTGGATTCGGGCCGATTATCTAGTCGTATCCCCTTAGGATTCATGGTTGTCTTGCATACTAATCCCACGAGCAAAGATGCCCGTTCTCGAGCATGCGGAATTAAAACCCGACCATGGTCTCGTTAAGCCCGAGCTTCCGTCTCTTTGTCATACTCCTTGGGCACACGTTATTTGTTCCGGATTTAAATGTTAGGGTATTTTATCCAATTCCCAACAGCTAGTCCCTTAGGCTTAAGCGAAAAACTGCTTAGCCAGGCCTTCCCCTTGAGCCTAAAAATTCAACAGAGGGATTGTTGGTCAGCCGCAAAAAATTGCTGCTGCTTCCGAGCATGCCATGCTCGGGAACAAGCTAGATCCATAGGGACGAGCTATGTTCATTCCATGAGATGTGTTAAAAATTTCTGGTTGTATAGAGAATCTCAATCTAATGGAGCTTTTTTGTCAGCGTGTCGAGAAGTGGAAGCGCAAAGTATTGGAGGCGGAGAATGCGTGATTGCATCCCTTGCTTCCTTGTATGTCCCTGCAGAAGGAGTAAACGAGCAACCAAAACACACAGATAGGTACAAGTTTTTAGATACGCTTCTACTCTCAGCCCCCACTGTAAAAGACCCGTGCACCTAGGTTGCGAGTACGAACTTGGTACGATCTTACTCTCAGCCCCCACTGTAACAAAGACCCGTGCACCTAGGTTGCGAGTATGAGCTTGGTCATAGAAGAGTTCAGTATGATCGTACACTGTTAGTGCCCGAGCAAGATACCCCTAAATTGCGAGCATGGGATAGGACATTAAAATAGAACCAAACACTGGTCTTATCCCCAAATGACCCGGCTCATACACCTAGGTTACGAGCATGAACTTGGTGACAAGGAGGAATGAGGCGTGATTACGTGACACTAGGATTATGGGATATTTACACACTAGCCAGAATGGGTTCATGAACCAACCAAAGGGGAGCCTCTTTGCATAGATATCAGCTTATTTAGGCAAGTCCCTTGGAGGTGAACGAAGGGCTGAAGTGTGTGTCATATCCATAATTAACATGTCATATTATCACATGCCGGCCAAGACTAGAAAAAGGTTGAAGTGTTCACTCTGTCTTCTCAAAACCTCGTAATGTCATCATAGTGCGTAAGACCGGGATGTCTTTGTGCGATGGTTACTCGGCTGACCAGGGAAAAAACCCTAGAGGACTCACGATATACCTTGGCAAGAACGAAAGTTGTGAGAGCAGAAATAATCGATATTTTTTTTTAAAAAAAAAGTATCGTAGCAGAAGAGATTACACATGAAACTTATGAAGTTGGTTGATATTCGATGTGCTGGGAGCTCTCTATTGTCTTTCATTGCTAGGCGCATAACCCCCGGGCATATTGCTAAAACGACCGTGTAAGGACCATCCCAGCGCCGGGGGGGGGGGAGGGAGGAGCTTGTAGACGTGCAATATATCCGGGATTCTGCGTAAGACGAGATCACCAACTTGCAAGGTGCTTGATTGTAACGACTTCGCCAGATGCTTGTGAAGAGCTTCCAACTAAGAGGCGAAGCGCAGTAAAGCTCCGTGGCATACGGCTTCCACGAGGTTGAGGTCAAGAAGGCGTTCTCCCATTGACTCGTCGGGAACCAAACAGAATTCCCTTTGGCAAGATGGTCTCAACACCGTAAACGAGTAGAAACATAATTTCCTCGGTTGCTCAGCCTGTCATGGTGTGTACCGACCATAGGACGAAAGGAAGCTCGCTTATCCATGCTCGTCTGTGACAGTCGAGAAGCTCGAAAGCCTATGTAGCACGCACCCTACGTGGTCTAGAATATCTAGTCTACTATAGGGGTAGTCGTAGTCCCCATCAGGTGTGCGAGGAATTTGTCTCAGAAATTCTCAGAACTTGAACAGGCTCGGGAACGTACTTCGAGCATGCTCCCTTGTGATCGGTGTAGTACCAATCATCAGGAGCACGATGGTTCGGTGAATCTTGGAGACTCCACATCTTGAACTTATAGAGCCCGTTATCATCCTCATCTGATGTGAGGGAAACACGTTCTAGAAGATCTCGAAACTGGACTAGCTCGGGAACATACTTCGAGCTTGCCCATCGTGATCAGCGTGGTACCCATCATCAGGAGTGTGGTGATTAGATGAACCCTGGAAACTCGACATCTTCGGGATTCCTTTAGCAAAGGTTCTGTCGATCCCATGGATGGCGCTAGCTGTCAACAATTGGAAAACAGATTTACTTGTTGATCGAGAGATCAATCAGGCCCCTTTTCACTAACGGGATTGCGTTGAAGATGTGTCGAGTCGCCGAAAAGGAACGCAATGAAAAAAAGGATTTATCCTGATTCGGGCCTCTCACAAGGGAGATAATAGCCCTACTCCAGTCACGTGTTGCGTTTGTTGGATTGTTGGATAGGATGCCCCTCCCCTCCGCGAGGATGGGTTTATATAGTACAAGGTACATGCAATCCTGGTCCCATACGAAAAGGAAAGTGCTCATGATAGTTACAAATCCTACCATAATTACAGATGCATTTATAAAAACATGCGAACTTGCGCTCCAACAAATCTTGTAGATAGAAAGTCTCAGACTGCAAATATGGAAAGAGCACGATGCGGTTTAGGACTTGGACTCAGGCTGATTATCTAGATGTATCTTCTTAGGATTTATGGTCGTCTCGTATACTGACTTCACGAGCAAGGATGCCCGTCCCCAAGCATGTTGAATTGAAACCCGAGCATGGTCCTATTAAGCCCAAGCTTTCGCCTGTTCGTCATACTTCTTGGACACACATTATTTGTTTCAGGTTTAACTATTATGGTATTTTATCCAATCCCCAAAACTATGATTGCCAATGGACTACCCAATAAAAAAAATCAATTAACTAATCACTCCAAGCATATCTATCTATTATATAATTAAAATAGGAGCCGCCAAATTAATAGGAGAAATTCCCACATAAATTAGACAAAAAAATAAAATATCTACACCAACGATTATAGTGGGACCATATTATAACCGCTAATATTAAAAGAAATAGTACATATCGACCGCAATAATAAAATATAAGCAATTTAAATTCGGAATAAAAAATAATAGAAAAGTGTTTGTATGAATTGCAAGACTGGAAAAAGAGTTCATATCAACTACAATAAAAAAAACTCGGAGTAAAAATAATTGAAAACGAGTCTGTATCAACTATTACAAGATTAGAATAGAAGTCCATATCGACTATAATAAAAATAGAAAATAAAAAAAGCATATATCAAATATGCTAAAAATAAAAACAACAGAAATTTCAAAAAAATTATGGAAATTCGTAATGAGATCGAGGTTGACTCTAATAGAGCTTACCATGATCAATATGAAAATGAATATTTATATATACAAATTTCTTTTAAAGCTTGATACAAATTTAACTGCGCAAATGCATGGGACACCCAGCTCATTTAGATTAAAATTGTGTGTAACATTAGAGGAATATAATTTGAATTTTGACAGCTTCGAGGTGCTGGAAAGTTTGGTTCCACTTGATTTTGACTTTTGAGAGCTTTGGGAAGACATTTTAAAATTTTCAAGAAATGGCTTTGAGAAGTCAAAAGGTTTAGGCTTTCAAAAACAGTTTGCAGATTATAAGTTATATATCAAAGTGTCGATTTTTGTAGTTGAATAATCTCCATACTAGGAAATTTACAAGCACCCAACATCATATAACAATACTCACAAAGCCACATATTCTCCATTTGCAATGATAAAACAAGCATTGTGATAAACGGCAATATAAACATCAACAAATTATTAGAAGATCTTGCAACATTTTGAAGTGAACGTGCTAGTTTGCAAATTACGAATTAAAGGTGAAATACCCATGCTGCATTATACCCAGAAAGTAGGCAATGCGCATCTATCCATCTCCAGCAAAAGATACGGCTTAGACATGAAATCCTCCAAAAAGGAGCAAGAAAGCAAACCCATCGCAAACACCATGGCGAGAGAGGCCATTTAAGGGATGAAAAGGATGCGAATATATGAGCATTTGGAGGTGAGGTTTTGGATTGATGAGAGGTTTGATGAGCAATGATGGGAAGGGAGGGGAGAAAGAAATGGCTTTGGGTCAACGGCTGCACTAAGGGGACACAAGCAGTTGTGTGAGTGGGTGGGTGGGGGCCCATGGCCTCCAAAGGCCTTGAAAAGCAACGGAGAGGGCTGCATTTTCAGTCTAGTCTTTTCGAGGGACTCTCTCAACTAGCAGTGGTAGCATCTGCTTCTCTCTTCTTGGTGTGATTGTCCTGAGAATATCGAGTCATCTCTAAAGATAAGATGTTTGCACATCAATTAGTGATGGTTGCACTTGATAGGTACGTTTCTGTCTTGGAAGTCGACATGTCAGCCTAAGCCACGAGGGAGTTGCTTGCTTGGCCGGTCTTCCTACAACGACATGTTGATCTATCAATTCCTAGCTCATCTTTGGAAGTGAATGTCATAAGCTCAGATGATTCAGGAACAGTTAGGCACTGCAGCGATCAATGTTCTTTTACATAAAACAAAAATTGGTCAGGAGCTCTAGTATTCACTTAAGTGGGAGACGAGCATCCAGTGTCGGTGGGATGCTCAACAGCACGACTCACCAACCAGACAAGCGCTCCGCCCCTGAAACAATCGATTTTACATAAACCATACTGCACGTAATAGTTTTGAGCGTTTTCGTGAGCATCGTTACTTAGGTACCAGAAATCTTCGCAATAAGTGTTGGGACGAACATCGAACAATCATGGGTGCCATCATGATATGCAATGACAACCATTTCTGATTATGAGATCAGTCATGATTCTTAGCACCGACGCAACATGACAAGACAGTTATCATGATTGAAATAGCTTGCACGTAAAAGAGAACGACATAGTACTAGTTTGAACTTTGAAGGGAGAAAAATGCTAGCAGCTTGCCCAGTCTTTCAGAACTCCTGAGTCACTTTGACCTTGCTGAAAATAACTCAACAACCAACCAAAACCAACATTCTAAACTCCCAAGCCCAAGGCCGTGGGACACAGATTCAGCTAATGGCCTTAGGCATATTGTAGGCCCATCATGATTCCAAGATCAGTCCAGAAAACAGGAAATGATGTGGTGTCGCACGTACAACACTGTCGACTACTACCAAGTCATGGGTCCCTTTCGAACCTACACAGATATTTTTGGTGCAACCATCTAATGAAGATCGGTAACAGTACAATCGGCAAATCAGGACTACAACAGTTTAAATTTGGCGGGGAAGAGGTGAAGTCTCAACTATTGGCATCAGTTTGGATCTGTTATTTACATCTTGACATTCCAATAACAAAGGTGATGGTTAAGACAGAATTTAGTTTAGTAATCTCTAGCTGAATCTGGTGTCAGCTGAAATTGATAGACGTCTTGCACAAAAAGACAGCCAGCCAGCTCTTCAAAAACAACACTAACATGCAATATTGGAATAGGACTGAGGCAGATCATATCGCAGCATATTGCACAGAGATGGGCTTACCACTCAGGTGATCTCATGTAACTCATGACAGAAGGGTCTCTTGCTTTCTAGCTCCAATGGTAGCTGCCTTAGCTTTCAGAGTTGGCAGGGCATCTAGAGCCCATTGAGGCGTCTGAGATCCTATCCACAAAGCCTGACCAGTTTCTTTGTGCTTGAAATCAGGGTGTTTATTTGACACCTGCATGTCAAACCAAAGAATTACAATGATTAGCACGAATTAGGAAACAAGAAAGATTATGACAAAATGAGTACCTTGAGAGACCCCTTGTCTGATCGGTTGTCCCACCAATTTGCTGGATTGTCCACCAGATTTTGCCATAAGTCCACTGAAAGCAAAAATGTCAAATTCAGCCAAAACAGTAAACATGTAGCAAACTACCTACAACTGTTCCCGAAAAATAAAAAGGTAGGTAGGTTTTTATTAAAAAGATTTAGCAAATGTAAGTTGTACAACTGTATTTTATCTGGTTAGGTGATTGAAACAAGCAGGCTTGATGTTGTATCGCGACCTGAATCAACATGTGACAGAAGCCATGTGGATACCAATTAGGATGCTAACTTGCTAAAAAAAAGGGGTAAGTAGCATAAATCATTTAATCATGGCATATGTAAAAACTATATAGCAGTATGAGTGGTCAAGGAACTAAAATGCCCCAAGAGGATTGCAGAAAATCTAAGATGATGATTAGTGATGCTCATAAAAGCTACTGCCTGATGGCTCGAGCAGCATATAGAAGCAAAGAGTGCATTTTAACAACTTACGCAAGAGCAAATTCAGAAGCTTAGATGACAAGGTACAGATACCAAGGATTATGCCCACAAGTCATTTTGCTATTCATGGTCTGTTGAAATGTACTCCACTCTGAGGAATGCACTCCAAGGAACAAAGAACAATTTTTATACCTACCTTTCTCTTTTGCTACACCAGTAGTATCTTGGCTCTTCTTAAGTTTCATCCAATTTGTACCTGTAACTGCTAATTATATTAGCACCCAAAGATCAAATAATCGAAGAGAATGCCAGAACAGACATGTTTAATCTTTACCTTTTTTCTTGTCATCGGCAAAATGGCTATCTTTTTTACCTACAGTGTAACTGCTACTGAATACTAAATCATCCAACTTTTCCAGCACAGCTATTGGTGCAGTGTCGAGCCAGAGTCCCTCTTGTGAAACCTTGTTCGTGAAATCAGGGTATTTGGGACTCCTCTGCATTTCCAAAGAAAAGTTATGCATGTATTAGTACCTGACAAGCTGTATTTCTTTGAAAAATTAACTTAAATAATTAAGTAACATGCTCACAGATCCATTTTTCTTCTGGGCCCGGTTATCGGTCCAATCTAATGGTCGAGCTATAACATCATCCCAGAGTTTGTTTAACTTATCCTGCTTGTTTTTATAACCTGAGAATTTAAAATGGACTCATTATAAAAAAGTTATTGTCATTTACAATGAAATCAAACTGAATATAGAAATCAAGTATACTATTGGCAGGCATCTCTCTTGTGTAGTCGAAAAAAGCAATCAATATACATGACTGTATAGAACATATTGTTAGTATTGATAAATTAGCTATGTGTGCTGCAATATAGACATGGTTTCAAGTTTCAGCCACTGTTTGCTAAATATTAGTAAAACCTCCTCTATGTGTAGGAGCTGAGTAGGAATCGCAATCTCCCCAAATTACCCATGGGTAAAAACTCTGGAGGTGGGTATGTTCCTCCAAACTTTACCCATGGCACATTCAAGGGCACAGGGTATGGGGTAACCAGGAACGTGCCTGCTGTGCCTGATTGCTACCTTTAGATCAGAATAGAGTCGAGGTAGCTTTAAAAGAGTCATGACCTGTTTTCAAATTTCTTGTAAAAGGTCCACCAAATAGACTGACAAATTTAATAATCAGGATGAGGCATCCAAACTCATCAATTAGAGACTCAAGAATCCGTGCCCTCACTGAAGACCAAGGAAATATCCAAAGAAGTAGGGGTGGGCAAAAAAAATCCTGAAACCGAAATGCCGAATTGAAACGAACCGAAAATACCGAACATTTCGATATTTTTGATTTTTGGTATTCAGTTCAGTTTCGGTTCGGTTTCGGTATCAGCCTGCTGAAAACCAAAATACCGAAGGTACCGAGCCTAGTAAAAGCCACTTCTCTGGTCCAACCTTTGTCTAACCCACTCGGCTGCGCTAGGCCTCTAGCTCCCTACCCAGCCGATGACGTGGCCCAGTTCCCCTTCCCACCTCCACCTGCCCAGTGCGGCAGTGCCCCCCACCTCAAAACCCTAGATCGGCGGCGCATCTCCCCCGATCCCGAGCAGCGGCGGCAGCGCCCCTCCCCCGAGCCCAATCGATGGCGGCGTGCCACAGATCTCTCTCCATCTCTGGCAGCTAGCCCCTCTCTTCCTTCCCAAGCTTTGTGGATTTTCGGTGTACCAAAAGTATCGAACTACCGTACCGAATTAGGTCGGTTTGTTCGGTTCGGTAAGAGATTTTTTTCCACAAAATTTCGGCACCCAAATATCAGATACGGAACTTTCGAGATACCAAAAATACCGAACCGAAAATACCGATTATACCGAGCGCTCACCCCTACAAATAAGGATGCAACAAACAATGATCAAACGATAGAAAGATGGTTCTTTTTTAAGTTTGAGCAAATTGTTAGCCATGATTATGAATTTCTCCATGACAAGGTGCAAACAAGACAAACTTATCAAATATTGGAGCAGGGAGTGGGAATGACCACGTCGGTGTGGTCGTGACTTGAGTGATAGATCCATCACCTGAAACTTTGCCCGGTGGATATTTAGGGTTGAATTTTTTTGCTTCAACTTTCTTTTCAGCCTCTGCAACCTTCTTAAACTCTTCCTCTTCATCTTCATCCACCATGATATCTGTTTCAGCTGGTTTACTATCAACAAACGACAGCAAATTTGCTAAAACCTATAGCAGATTAGTCATTTAATCAGTTTTATTGTCAGCTTCATTCAATCGTCAAAAACAAAGACTGTAAGAAAGGAGGCTATAGCATCATGTAAGAGAGAGACAGGGAAACATGTCAGAATCATCCACTTCGAATTAATGTATCTATGACAAGGAAAAACAAATATATGTTTAATTATTTCGGCATGACAAAAACCTTCTTTCAGGCCATGTAGAGAAAAATCTTAGCCACATTCACAGAAACCTTCCAAAGAGTTATAAAGTGAAAGTGAATCCACTAGCCCACAAAATTTCATCAAACAGACAATCTTGTGCAGATCAGCCTGTATATATTCAGCTGGACGCCATTTATAGCACTATCTTGTGTAATTTTTTTTTAATTGTAATACAATGCAAACATGAAGTAGTACGTAAAAGGTAAAACATCATAAATCATATGAGATTAGCCATCACACAATGTATATTTTATTTCTAAAATTTTATCAACTCAAAAGGTTCACATAATGTCAAGTGCAAAAGAGATACAGAGAGATGTTAACATATGTCGAATAGAGACAGACAGAATTACTCTGTATTGATGGTGGTACTCTACAAAAATACAGAACAGGGCACATCACAGTATGTACAATAGCTACATGCCTGGATATTTGCTTGGCCATCAGCAAGTTTGAATGGTGGAACATCTCCAGTTAATTGACCAGAAACATAGACAATGTCATTTTCTTGCAAGTGAGATGCAGCTATTTGTGCCAAGTCGTCTTGGAAAATTACTGGAATCCTGAACGGTCAAACAACAGTGATGTTACTATGTTAGAATGCAGCAACTCTCTTAAAAAAATTGAAACTCGTGCACAGAAGTATCCTGGGAAATGACAACACCAGCTTACGAGAAAAAAATTCCTTTCCTACCATAAAGTTTAACAACTGAAAATACACTAGGAAAGGCTAATGTGTGCCGATCACAGAGAGAGATTTGGTTCTGTATAGTCAAATACTAGGCTACAAGCAACAAAATCGTACTTTTTAATTTTTTTTATCACTACTGCTAAAGTCCACTTTTTTGGCGCCTGAGTTATTTAGTGATAAAAGTTGGTTTGTTATGTTGATAAACATCCAACCAGACAATGCATTGGATCTAATACCAAGGATACCTTTTGTTTACATTAGAACAGGAAACTGTCACATAGTTGTTTGCCCTTTAACATGCTACCCTGCATGTACACCTATCAAGGCAATTTTCAGGAAAAAAAAGGTAAGAAATCCAGATATTGAGACTTTATATGCCAGCCACAGTTCATATCAGCAAAATGTATAAACGAACAGGTCCAAAATCCTCCACTCAATTGTAGAGAGAATTCATTTCATTTCAAATTTCGTTCTCAATTCCACGTGTAATTCATTTCATTTGCAACACAGCTAAAACAAAGAAACCTGCAACTCGCCAGTAGTAGGCAACTCATATTAGAACATGTACAGCCACGCTCTTAACTTCGAAACACTAGCAAACGGTCACGGGGAGCACTGAGAAGAGAGAGAAGGGGGGATCGATCATCGCACCAGAACTTAGGGAAGTCGGTGCGCCGATCCTGCACGAGCACCGAGACGGCGGAGAAGCGGCCGTCGGGCATCCGCTGGAGCTGCACAGGCGCGCCGACGGTGCCGACGAGGCACACGGTGTTGGCCACGCGCGGCTGGAAGGGGATGGTGGACGGCCGGGGTAGCTCGCCTGGGAGCTTCTCCCTCTGCCAGCCCGGCCCCGCGGCCGCATCGTCCGCGGGGTGGTCGGAAGCAGGCAGCGTGGTCCTGGAGCGGCGAGCGTAGGGGCGCTTGGACGTGGTGGAGAATGAGGCAGCGGCGGAGGCCGAGGAGGGGAGGAGCAGGCGGCGGTGCTTGAGGAGGGCGGGGAGGCGGTGGTACATGGTGGGCGGCAAAAACCCTAAACCCTAAGGGGAGGAGGCGCGGGTGTGGTGCGGAATGGACTGGAAGCGCAGGGAAGGAGCGAGTAGAGACGAGGAATTTTATTTTTTTTTATATTTATTTTTTTTCGGAAATAAATAAATTATATTTAATTTTTAAAAAATAAATAAATAGACTCCCGTCGCCAGCCCGTTGGGCGAGAAAATCGAGCGGGTTTAAATCGCCCGTCGGTCGGACAAGATTTTAAAAATCCGCCCGACGGACGGACGGGCATTGCTCGCGCGCGGGGAGAGCCAAAATCCGCCCGATGAGAAGGCGACTTATATAAACCGCCCGCTTGTCGGGCGGGCTTTGGTCCGACTCCTGTGACCCAAAACGCCTCCGTTGGGCTATAAATATAGTCCGCCTACTAATAGGCGGAATTTCAGATTTTTTTTTTCAATTTTGAAAAACATAAATTATGTGATTTCGAATAAAATAAGTAATGTATCATAAAATAAAACTAAATAAATAGAGCCCAGCATCGTTTGAAAATGTAAGTCATAATAGATAATTTTTTTCACCCAAAATTTTTTTTACAAATATGGAAATACCCATGATTTTGGAGCAACTGCAGAATAGCTCTCATGGCAAGACTGGATCATGCAAAAAGGCAATCTTGTGATACTGCATCACAAAGCCGATGCCGCGCCACCACATCGCGGCATTGCCTATATTATATATGTATATAATATATAACTATTATGTAGATATATATGTATGTATATGTGTATATTATTTTATAGTATTATGTAATATGTTATCAAGTATATAATAGTTATAATACATATTATATGAACTAAATATGATCAAGATATATGACCCGGTATTTGGTCTATGTAATCTTAAAAAAATAAAATAGAAAAATTGCATAAGTTTCAAAGAGAGTGTTTTATACTAATAATTATTTGCAAAATAAAATAAATAGCTAGAGGAATAAAGCGGCCTCTCTTTGAGGAAATTTTATTATCACGGTTACAACAAAGTTCCTCTCGAGTACAACGGGATATTTCCTTCTTGCGGTAGCATCAGTCCAGCCTCGCTGCGCGCGCGTGCCTCTCGCTTTCTCTCCTCTCGGCCTCTCGGGCCTCAAGCTGACTGACGTTCGGCGTCCTCTTGTCGCTCCGGTACTCCTCCTGCGACGCTGCGCTTCTCCTCTTGTTCCTCCTCATCTTGGCGCTGCCTGAACCATCGCCTCTTCCAACGGACCTCACGCTCGATGTGTTTCTTATGCGCCTCCGATTGCTCGTGTCTAGCCAACGCTGTAAATCGCATAGAGGTGGGGGAGACTATATGTTCAACATAAGTCAGTACAGAGATCATGTGCCATGTAGGTAGATATAATCATGCATGATAGGGTGAGCAAGTACCTTTGGATGCTCGCCAAAGGCAACCTTGGGTGGATCGTACTTGTAGTTTGCACACATGAAGAACCTCCTTCCGTAAATATATGAGAAATCTTCGTCGGATTGAACAAACTTGCAAAGGTCACCGCAGAAGCACATTGGAACATTGACCCCTTCAGGCACGGTGGTGTTAAACTTGCTTCGCGGACGGGGCTCAGAGTCGAGGTCGCCATTGCTCGTTACAACTAGATTTGTGCAAGTATGGGCCGGAGTACTATGTGAGATGGAGAGAAACTTGGAGCGCAGAGGACTCGGAGGCGAGGGGAATAAATAGCCAAGTCGCTCGGTGCATGGACCGAGTTCATGCAATCTTGTTGCATTTGATGACCGGGCGGTGTCGGCGGGGATCGTTGGTCGCCAGCGATGCCCGCAATTATTGATGTGACCGGTGTCCGCGGTCTTGCCGTCTCTGAAATGACGACCGTCTTTGGATCGACTATTGAAGGATCTTTGCTGCGGTGATGTGACCGACGCCGCAAGAGGTATGTTGGTCGGCAGTGCGGTGATTATTGATGGATCTTTGTTGCGGTGATGTGACCGGACGCCGCAAGAGGTAATTGTTGGTCGCGATGGCGATGATTTTTGATGGATCCGCTGCAGCGATGTGACCGGACGCCGAAAAGAGGTACTGTTCGTCCGATGGCATGCAATGTTAGCAATGAAATTAAAACAAGTGGCTAAAGCGGTTACCACCGCCTTTTGAAGGCGGTAATTCGACAAAGACTCATTCCTAGGCGGCTTAGCACTCGAGCCACCGCGACTACTCCACCTTGTTATCTTCTACAAGACCGCTGCTCCACCGACGGAATGAACGAAGGAGATTCTGCCATGTCAACGTGAACAGTTAATTAATGATAATTAGGACCTAATTTAATCAGGTGCTGATAACGACGTAATGCCCTATATAGAGAGAAAGGAGGCAGCACCGCTCTTTGCCTCTGGTCCCCTTATTCACTTCGACACCTGCGTCATACTTCACATGTCCACATTTCTTTATGGCGAGCGGGGGAGCATCTTCACGGCCATATGTGCCTGATGCATGGTGGGAGTCTTTTGGGCCTGGAGAGCATACTCGTCCTCCTTCGGACGATATGCATGTCATACATTATGCAGATTGGAGAGACGGCCCTCCTTTGCTACGAGATCATCACTTTGCGTCCATTTTTGACTGGCCGACATGCGAATGTGGGAACCCCGCCGTTGTGCAGTGGTTTGACCATGTGCACGAGGGGTTTACTGGTCGCAGGTTCTACCGATGCCCAGATTACA
Organism: Olyra latifolia; assembly: GCA_036346145.1. Classification (NCBI taxonomy): domain Eukaryota; kingdom Viridiplantae; phylum Streptophyta; class Magnoliopsida; order Poales; family Poaceae; genus Olyra; species Olyra latifolia. Next base: position 2,099,308 of record CM070523.1, on the reverse strand, counting down.
ACGTAAGTTCCCTTCCTCTACGATATGCTACCGCAAATACAAGTTACTTAGCCAGTTCTCTTATTTCCAGTTACAGACGTCACGTGCGGTTGGACTCATTGGATGGATGAGCCATACCGGCGGCAGACACCTACATAACATACCGCACGCAAGAATCGATCGCTGCGTGCTAGAGTGGATGCTACAGAGGGCGGCGCGATCGAAAGGTGGCGGAGGTCCGCTGGCTTCCCGGCTTCCTAGGCAATCCATGCGCAAGACGTCAATCGCACAACCAGCGGGTCTTTGGACCAATACTATCACCGAATCGATCATGTCAGACCATGCATGTCTATGCGGATGCCACTACCGCGGCACACCCAACGCTGAAGTCCTACGTCGAAGAGCCATCATGCAAGAGACCTACCCGGTGTACTACGACACGGAATGGGAAGCGACTGCTCGGTGTGCGGCCACTTGGTGTTCATGCCAATGCCACAACCCTTTCACCCGTCCATGGTGACCACCCTTGCATGTCATCGCACCCTGTATGTCATGCTAGCTCTCGAAATAAAAAATAGTACGTACCTATTTGTCTAATCCCCTAAAGGCCTTAAGTTCAGGTCATGCAGTTAGACCCCATTCATCCTTCACGGCTTACACGTCACATTTTGAGTGTAATATAACCCGTAACATCGCAAAACTCGCGATATTAGGATCATATTACAAACAAAAGCGACAGCCGTGAAGGATGAATGGGTCTAAATGTAACATTCATTGAATAACCACAGAGTTGAAAAAGCTAGCATGACATTGCCAGATCCCCGCCGAGTGCCGCTTTGCTCCATTTGATGGAAATAATATGTGAGATAGAGAGAAACTTGGAGCGCAGATGACTCGGAGGCGGAGGAAAATAAATAGGTAAGTCTCGCTCGGTGCATGGACCGAGTTCATCTTCCGCCATCGCTGCATTTGATGTGACCGATGGTGTCAGCGGATGTTGGTCGCAGCCGACCGCAATTATTGATGTGACGGTGTCCGTGGTCTTGTTGGTCGTGATGACCCGCAATTATTGATGTGACGGTGTCTGGCGGTTCTTGTTGGTCGCCATGTTCGCAATTATTGATGTGACGGTGTCCGTGGTATCGTTAGTCGCCATGACCCGCAATTATTGATGTGACGGTGTCCGTGATTCTTGTTGGTCGCCAGCGTGCCGCAATTATTGATATGACGGTGTCCGCGGCATCTTGTTGGTCCAGATGACCCGCAATTATTGATGTGACGGTGTCCGCTTGTTATCGTTGGTCGGCAGTGCCGCAATTATTGATGTGACGGTGTCCCATGGTGGTGTTGGTCGGCATTTAGTGATGTGATGTGATGCATCGTTAGCGATCATCGCCTCCAGTACCAACGAAATGTGGCTGAGGCAGATGTAGGGCACTGGTAGCATGTGTTCAATCATTAACCGATTTCAGTAAGCACAATGAACAACTTATTAATCCAATTCGTTAAGTACACCTCGGGCTATATAATGCGAGGCAGAGTTGGCGTCCCTCTCACTCCCACCCTCACTCTCACTCTGACCCTGTGTATGTATACTCCCTACTAGGGTTGGCTTCGTAGGAGGGGAGGCGAGTAGAGATAGACCCTCTGCTGCTGCTGCTGCTGTGGCGCCGGCTCCGGATGGCCCATCTCGTCGGCCATCGTCACGTCACCCTGCGAGAAATGCAAGTATAGGTTATTTATTTCGATTCAAACAGTACTAATTCATAAAGAAAAATACGTATGTACAAAAAGAAATGTCATCAACAGACACTACATATCATGCAAACATAACATATTACATAAACATAAATAAGTCATCATATTACATTGCCACTAGTAAGTCAGCATATTACATTGACGCGAATATTACAAATCTAAATTACACATATCAAGTAGTTCGATTAAGGTTTCATAGATACATTTTCAACCGAGCGGTCGTCGTCCATCCGCCTCGACCGGACGGCCCAAAGATCCAAATCGAGGACCCAAATGCACTAGGCTTATCACGGTTCACATAAGTGTGACCGTCCTCATTGCACTGCTTGCATCTCTTCTCAGCGGTTCCGACCTCCGACCGATCCATGTCGTTTGAATGTGGCGGTGTCGGCGACGACCAAGATCACACTTCAAGCAATTCCCTAGCCGATGCGTGGCGGCTATTCGGACCAGTGGATCAAGAATGTCTTCAAAATTGCATACCTATATATCTCGCATGCCATGTATTTGGATTGTTTCCTTCCGAAATATTCGGACACAAATAAAAAGTAGGGTGATTTGTCATTGAAGCCGCCATAAGTACATGAGAGCATGGCTTGTGAAGAAGCTTGACTTGCGGCATGAGCATGTGCATGTATGATCACGCAAGATGCACTCTGCGTAACCGCTCATGTTTACCGCCACGACGCCTCTATCCCCTGCAGATTATGTGGTACCGAGATGATCTGTCCCCATCGCCGTCACAAGAATGTCTTTTGGCCTTACCTATCTTCTCGGCCATATACTTTGTAATAGCAAAGCAGAGTATATCGGTAGATGTCACCATAGCGCAGACGCAGACGATAACGATCCATGAAGTACTTGCATGTACCGTGAAGAATTCCCTCCACAATTGCAACCAGAGGCAATGCCCTCATCCCCTTCATGACCCAATTGTACACCTCTGCTAAATTTGTTGTCATTGTTCCGTATCTAGCCCCTTCAGTATCATATAGGAGAGCCCACTTCTCTTTTGGATCATCCTTAATCCAATCGAGAAGCATCTCACTACTGGCTCGTGTGGCCCCGCCTCGCCTTGTCTCAGTAGTTCATAGCTCTGCTTTGCGGTCATCTCATCGAGTGTTTTCCATAATTTGTTGAATTTTCTTTGCTGATTCTGCTTGCACAACCTCTTGAATAGGTTCATGTAGTGTTTATTCTTAAAGTGACTAAAAAAATTTGCTCCCAAATGCCTCATGCACCACCGCTTTGCATATCACTCCACCGGGCACCCCTCGGTTGTCTGAGTCATTTGTAATCTCATCAATCGCCTTGAAGCTTTGCATGCCTATCATGAATGACACAGACATTTGGTCTTCTGTTACAATAGCATGTTTCACACGCCTAGGAACCAAGATACTACTATCTCAGTATTCTCTCCTCCACAAATGCGAATGCTACTGGTAAAATCGATTGTTGCCATCCACGGCAATTCTTTGTCAATATTTGCCCTTATACTTGCCGGTGAAAGGTTCTATCTACACATAGCACAGGTAGACAATATGTGAACGCTCTTATGCACGGACCCAATGCAAAGAATACCCGTTGCAAAACCCACTTGCCAGTGTCGACGCCGGAAGCAGGATACTCCTTCATGTCATAGTACGTTCCAGGATTTCTTCTACTAATCGTCTGCAGAAGTTGGGACATATTTGCATACGATGCTTCATATGTCCCGAACCGCATTTCCAAAGCCTTCTGTTTACCTCTCCAGGCAGTGGGATACTTTATGGTGTACTGGAATTGTTCCTCAATGGCCCGTATAATGGACCGAGGCTCATATCTTATGTTCTGAACAATTTGTGAGTACATTACAACTGCAACAAATGTTGATGTCAGATTTCTTTGCCTTTGTTGTGCATTTTCTAACTGACAGTCGTGCTCCTTTACAACTGAACACACCTAGTAATCTACCCACTTTCCTTTAAATGCATGTACACGCCACGGGCAACCAGGAACAACACACATCACATCGTAGACGCTTTTACTCGACTTCACTACCCTGAACTCCCTCCTCAGAGATAAAGACCAATACTTCACGACATCCAATACAGCTTCCTTAGTCGGGTACATGGCTCCTTGAGTCACCTCATTCTCATGGTAATCCCATGGTGCGTGCGTGCCTTCATGTACAGATAAATCTTGGAAGTTGTAAGTATTCCACTCTACAGGCACCGGTCGATCATTCAAACTTCTCTCATCGTCTGACGTATCTTCATCGAGGACTTCCTCATGCTCTGCATCCTCTACGCCATTTCAAAGAACTATTGACTCGATTCGTTCCCTTCATCGGCCGCCTTGGCCGCCTCGATCGCCTCTTCAATTGTTTCATTGCCTTCTTCTCCTATATCTGTCTCGCATGCGCTTCTCCCACGCCCTCTGTCACCTCCGTGTTCCCTACAACTTCCACCTCCTCTTCCACTCCAAAGACCACTAGTCTCCCCGACTCTTCCACCTCCGCATGTTGCTTGTACTCGGCCGCACTAAGAGAACTAGAGGAAGGCACCGCTCGATTGCAATCTCAACGTAGCGTCTCCAACTCCGAGTACTCGATATAGGTATCAACTCCCAAAAACCTTCAAAGAAGACGGCCACCAATGCCCGAATCGTCATGACATGTTCTTCTTCGTTGAGTTGAAACGTCCGTGATAACCAATGTTGTAGCCCCTAAATGACCTTTCGGTGGGTCTTGATATCCCTAATGTACATGATTGGAACATTGATAAATCTATCCCGTAAGGACCTTGCACAATCTCTCCTTCCCCATAATGGATCGAAAATTGATCTTGTCTCATCATTTACCCCTGTCCAACAAATTTCGCACATTGATTATTATCGTCAATCTCCTTTTTCTACATCTATTTTTAACAATATTACTACTGACCAAAATGTCGGCCAACATCTTGTTCATTATCTCTACAAATAAAATACTCTTCAACATCTAATAAATTACTAAAGTACTATACTATTTTCAATATAAACACTATATATTACCCTTCTATTCCTTTCTAAACCCTAACCCTACCATGTTCGACACATACCACAGAATCGTACAATTTATTAACTATACTATTTCAATCTAAACTCTAAATATTACCGTCCTATTTGTAACAAATACCCTAATCCTAGCCTAAATATTACACGGCTATTTTTAGCCTAAACCCTAACCTAGAATAAATATTACCGTGCTATTTCTAGTCTAAACCCTAATCCTAGCCTAAAAATTACGCGACTATATTTAGCCTAAACCCTATCCTAAATATTACCCTCTCTATATATAATGTAACATACACTAAATTCATATGACTATCCTACCAAGTTTTATCAAATAAATTTTATACTACGTAAAAAAATACTGTGAAATCGACGATCGCTCCGCTGCTCTCTCTCTCCAACTTCCTCTCTTGCTCTCGGTCTCTCTCCTTCAATGTTAACAGTCTTGTGGCATGCATGTATAAAACGGCCAAATTTACTACAATTTCATTGCATTGTAGGCGTGATTTCCATTGTTCAAAAATCGCCCAACCAAGCGGATTTATTTCGCTTCAAACTCGCCTGGTTGGCGGGCGGATTATTTTGGCCTCCAAATCTCGCCTCCCGTCGGGCGGTATTTACCACCATGCATGGCCGACGCGCAAAGTTCGCCCATCTGATCAGGCGGATTTTAAAATCTCGCCCGATCGACAGGCGATTTAAACCCGCTCGATTTTCTCGCCCAACGGGCTAGCGACGGGAGTCTATTTATTTATTTTTTAAAAATTGAATATCATTTCTTTATTTCCAAAAAAAAATAAATATAAAAAAAATAAAATTCTAGAGACGAGACGAGGAGTGTCTGGTCCTTTTTGGCGGTGGGCCGGTGGGTGGAGTGGGTCGTGGGCCAGACCCCACGGGAGCTCTGCGTCTGCTTGGCCCGGCAAGTTGGTGGGTCGGAGATTCTAAGGTGTCGGTGGGTTCGTCATCACGGTACTTGCAGGTTTTTTTTTTATAGAGGTACGTGCAGGTTTTGTCCTGACCTGTTAAACGAAGAGAGGAGGAAAAAAATGTCATGCATCTTAGTTCAAACAGTTTGTTTCAATGGAATAACTGATTATTTTTCATCTCAAATATAGATAATTGATAATTTATCACTCCTCGTGTTGACTCATAGTGATGTATAATCAATTGTCAGATTTTTAGAGTGGTTAATCACCAATTCTCCCTACAACTTTACAAGGCTCCGAAACATTCAACCAGAATTATCTTGGCGAAACAAAAAAAAAATAGACCCCACATCAACATGGCACCCCTACTCAATTGAGTTTGGGATGTCATACGCATGGTTTGTGGCTTTGTGCTATCCACTCAAGCAGAAAAGCGTGGCCCGCCCTGGGCCCTAACCTGAGACAATAAGCCAGCCTATCCTTCCTCACCTATCGGGCGAAGGTTAAAAACACCCAATGAAATCGGCCTGGTTGGTTCTAGTGTCGGGCTAGCTAAACGGTGCAAACAAATTTCGGGCCACTTACCAATGCGAAATACTCTCGGTTTGGTTTGGTTTCCACCGAAAAACCGTGCAACCCAATTCCTCAGCCCAATCCCGCCTCGGGTGGCCCTACCAACTCAGGACTGGGCCACTCGTAGATGTCGACGGTCCGGCCCAATACTCTCCATCTTTCCCGAGTTCGGAGGATTCGACATTCCTTTTGCATTAGGGGTGAAACCCCATTTCCATTAAAAGAAACGGAAATACAACCAACCATAGTTCAACCAACACAATCGTATCAGTGTCAAATTTGCAACCTTCAGCTTACGCCCCTAGCAATAAAGGCCAAAAAACAGAGCCAACAAAATACCCCCCAGAATACATCAGTAATAGAGCCTGCCTCTTACAGATCAAAATAAGATAGCAACCACCCACATCAGGTACCGTCTACTCAAAATACCCAACCAATACTACACTTCTTCCCAACTAAACTTAATCACACCCCCGAATCCGCATTGTGGAGACGAAGCAGACCTCCACCTCCAAATTTTTTCGGACTTTTCATCACCTCCAAAACCTTTTCCACCCAGCTTTTAAGTCATTGTTTGTCATCTTCACGTCCGAGGCCTGCCCAAAATAAGATAAACGCACACGCCATATGTAAAGCATTAAAGGGAGACCAAATCTTAATTCCTTCAAAACAAGCTTTATTTCTAATCTTCCAAATCGCCCAGCACAAAGCTAGAATACAAGTACCACTCAGCTTGATATCCAATCTTAACATATCTGTAAACCAACCAAAAGCACTAGAAAAAGAACTAGGTCTAAAACCCGAGTTGAAACAGACTGCAATAACATTCCACGCCGATCTACTAATAGCACAACCAAAAAATAAATAATCACAAGTCTCAACTTGATTACAAAAAACACAACAAGTATTACCCAGCCAGTTTTTTTTCCTAAGGTTATTTTTAGTCAGAATAGCATCCTGTCTCACTAACCATCCAAATATCTTCATCTTAAGAGGTGCATAACACTTCCAAATCTTGCAACTTAGTTCATCTTTCTAAGACATCATTGTGGGATCTGATCTTAAACATAGCGACCAATCGAAAATCCCTTATTATTATCATTAATCCAACAACCAGTATCTATACCCACTTCAAAATTAAACTGCTGACAATGAATCACAATATTGTCCCACAAAACTTGATCTTCCGCACATAAAGTTCTATAAAAAGGAATATCCCAACCTAAATTTCTAGCTTTCAAAACAGAACATTTCTTATCCATACAAGTAGCAAAGATACCAGGATATTTAACTAGCAAAGGAAAATCATACAGCCACACATCCCCCCAGAAATCTGTAAATTTCCCATCTCTTACCATCATCTTTCTTTTCTAAAGATGGGCGGTTTGTTTATTTGCCACTCCTTCTTTGGAATGATATGTGTAGAGTGGAAAAATAAAGATTCTGTGGAGAGCGTCCAAATATCAAGGTTCTTTACAAGTCTCCCGACTCGATTCCTGGCATGCTGAGTGCGGAGTCTCCACTAGAGCTAGCCAATGGGGCGGCCCGGTTTGAGCCCAGTTTGTTTTGGTCCAGTTCGTTTTGGGTCTGACATTATATCTGAACAAGGTCAACCCAAGCTAACGGGTCGTGGTCTAAGTCTAAGTTCGTTTATCTAGCAGAACCCATAAATCGGCCAGTTTGGCTGGCCTAGTTATGCTTGAATTGGCGGCTTTTTGAAAAAGACTTTAAAATATTTTTAAAAAAGATAAATTCAAAATAGCAATTAAAAATAATCTGGAATGATAAAAACCCTTGAAAGAAATATAATAATATATTTGAAATGAGAAGAATAACTTTATGATTATGGATTTTAAACAAATGTGAAGAATTTTATCATGAAATATGTACAAAAATTACCAAAAAAATTTTGCTACAGTGAACCAGGCCAAACAAATCAACCGAGCCGGCCCGGTTCGCACAGGTAATGAACCGGGCTGCTACTATGCAAACCAAACCGTGCCGCCAAACCGAACCGGGGGTGGCCTGGTGAGTAGCAGCGGGCGGCCCGATTCGGCCCAGTTAATTCTGCCCAAATGGCTAGCTCTAGTCTCGACTCTAGTAACCCTAGTCGCCGCCCTGCCTCCTCCTCATCGTGCACTCGAGCCACTCGCCGCCAGTCTCCTCCACCAAGCAACCGGCCTCCGTTGGTCTCCTCAGCCGCTCCACGCCTCCACACACACGTACGGGTCATGGCCACTCATCATCAACGACAGCGACGCCGGCAAGTTTGCTGTCTGTTTGCTTCTTGTCTAGAATATTGTTGTTTGCTTGGTAGATTGTACTGGACTGAGCCAAATCTAACTCCTTTTTTTGGTCAAATTTATCCATTTTGGTCTCATACGCTAAATTTAACAAAGTTTCCCGTCAGTTATAAGTATCATACGCTAAATTTCGGGAAAAGGAAAATTTACGTTGCTGCCCTGTGTAGGGCAATGAACTTTTGTTTCATAAATTACCTCCTGTTATGATCTACTAATCAACCAATTTACCCGATAAATTGCCTCCTGTGTTGATTTACCAGTCGACCATCTATTTAGCTGAAAGAGACTAGCCCTTTGCCCACTTCAAAAGGGCGGCTTTACAAAGAGCCAGGAATAGCATGGTGAGGATGACCGAAAGAAAGGTAATTTTAATAGTCTAATTCAGACATTAGTACACAGTCACCTCGCACGCAGCCCGTATCCTCCCAGGCGCTCCCGCGACTTCCGAGTTCCGACTCGCCCGGTAACCCCCGTCGCCGCCGCCGGCCCCCTCCCTCTCCCTCTCCAGCGGGCTCGCCGGTGCCGAGAGGGAGGGGATCCGCTCCTCCTCCTCCTCCCAGCCCCCCCTTCTCTCTCCCTTTCTTCTTCTCCCCCACCCTCTTTCCTTCCTCCATCTGCGACCCTGTCGGGTGCTTTCTACCCCGGTTGGCGGCTCGCCGGCGACGTGGTGGTGGGCGCGGCCGTTGTCCGGCGGTGGTGGAGGCCACTTCAAAAAAGGCGGCTTTACAAAGAGCCAGGAATAGCATGGTGAAGGGGCATCGAAGAATTGAATTGGCATTAGCCTTCTTGCTCCATCTCTCTGCTATTCCCAGTCTTTGCTCTCCTTCTCTCCCAAATTGTATCATCTAGTTTGTGTCCAGTGTTGTGGATTTTGGTGTTATGGAGTTGGGACATGACATAAACTTAGAACTTCCATGAAGGTCTCAAAGGTTCGAAACCCAACATTACAGCCATACCATCAGTGTACAACCTGCTAGGGGAGCCTGGCAAAGGTCTCAACTGGCATGAATCCAAGCACCGGTTAGCAATCGGACAGCCAGAAGGAGTAGACAGTGTGTGCTTTTATCATGAATACAGCTCGGAAAGTTGATCTGGTAGAACCAGCTGCTAAAATCGTTCAACAAGCCTCACAGTTCAAACGATGGGGACGAAAACACCCATTTGTTCGATATGGGTTGCCACTCATTTCTTTGACAGTTTTTGGTGCGGTTGGGCTTGCTCATCTGATACAGGGCAGGTAGATCATTTACCTTTCCCATACTTTCCTACCATGTGAATCTGTGTATAAACTGCATTTAGTCATTTGTTTGTTTCACCTATTTGTCGGTAACAGCTAATTTGTATTTTGCAGCAAAGAAGTAACAAAGGAAAAGGAGGATATAGAATGGGAGGTCTTAGAGAAAACAAAAGCTCTGAGCCGAATAGGACCGGTGGAAGGAGCCTATAAGCCTAAGAAACTCTCACTGGAGGACGAACTGAAGGTAATGTTACGTTCATACGTAAAAGCATGACTGCTTTGATGAGAGGTTTGGCATTTGTCGCAGTTAGATTGATTGATGAGCCTTGTATTGTAGGCGTTGCAGCAGAAGGTGAACATAAACAACTACGAATACAAGAGGGTTCCGAGACCCAATGAAACGAAGTGAAGGAAAGCAGTGAGGAATCGCTTGAAGGTAGTTTCTTCATCTTGTTTTTTCACGAGTTGGAGGAAACTCAAGCTTTATTGTCAGAACTCTATGCTTGACCAGTCACTCGGGTGATGATAGTGGAACTGTAGGAATCAGTGTTCGCTTGTAGAAATGGCCATTATTTGGCATAGCGTTTCGATTGTGTCTACTTTTTTGAGATGTTTAAAACTTTAAATGCTGCCCCTAGGTAATTATTGTAAACATACGCTGACTATGAACATTCACACTTTGTATTACATTTCTTTTTCACCTTGGAAGAGAATATGAAGCACTTATTTGGCAAATCTAGACAGATCCCTCTTCCTACTTTCAGGGAAGAACTCCACACAAGAATTTGCTATGGAGTCTATTGTCACGTCTCGGATTTGGGGAATTTCTAGGATTGGTGATCGGGACGGAGAAGAAGTAGACAGAGGAAGAGAGACTCAGAGGTAGGAAGCTTGGAGTTTCTCCTCATTCATCAACATTGCCCTATTTGGCACAGTTCACAGCGTTATATCACCCTTACAACCGCTAGGCCGACATAGCTACAGCCCAACACCACTTACATACGATGGGCACAGCCCAGCTCATGGCTAATCTTCACATCTATCCAACAAGGTGAAAAGATACATAGATAAGTCTAGAATCTGTAGGTCCAATAGGTTTAGAAGAGGTTATCTGATGTGATAGGTTCTATCCAAAGAGTGAGAAATGTTGACACTCTTTGGAGAATTTTGTTTTCTTTTTAGAAATGATCTGTAACATACCCAAAATTTTAAATTTAGTATAAAATTTTTCGCAAAAAGTTATAATTATGTCTTTATAATCATTCCTAAATTTTAAAGAATTTTCTAAACTTAACTCCTATTTATTCTCTAAAGAAAATACCCTATTTCTCTTTTCCTAAAAATAAAAATCCCATAAAATAATAAATATTATTTCATATTTGAATTTTACTCATTTTTATGATTTTTTAAAAATTTATTTCATATTTTTCTGAGCTTCCTACAGCTCTTTATGAATTTTTAAATCCCAAATAATTTTCTGGAAAACATTTCTCTTTTAATTAAAAACTTTCCTTTTTGAGCCTTCCCCGGAATGCGCCTTCCCTTTTTGGAAGTACGCTTTCACTTAAAACACTTCCACCCGTTTCACTCACTTACAAGGGACCCTACCTGTCAGTCTCTTAGATGAATCCAACGGCGCCCGTTGATTAGCCTAAATCTAACGGCGCCCATCTATTTACCTGAATCCAACGGCGCCCATGGATTGGATCTCAATCCGATGGTTACCCCATGTCTTCTTCCTCCCCACTGCTTTCACTCTCACGCGCTTGCTTTCACACGCCATTGCCGCCGCCCACGGAATCCCCGCCGCCGTCGTTCCCAACCCTCCGCCCCGGTTTTGCCACTTCGGACAAGCTCGTACCGCCGTCGACAGCTGCCGCCACCTCATTGACCTCATCCATCCCCAATGGCCGCCCAATTGCTCGTCGCCACCACCACAGTGCCGCCGCCGCCATGAAGACATCCATCCGTGCCCGCCACTCCGTCTCGGCCTATAAAACCTCCTCCGCCGCCACACCCCAAAGCCCTTCCTTCCTTCCTCTTCCTTACCCGTCCGACATTGCCGCCGCCACCATTTTCTTCTCTAGCTCCGGCCAACCCCCTCTCGCCGCTCCGATCCCCTTTAGCCCTTGAATCCTATAGCTAAAATACTCCACTCCTCCCTACAAAGCCACTCCGGCCATCCCTTAATGCTAATTTCCATTAGAAAACCCCCGCCACCGCCGCCCCGTTACGCCGCCGCCACAACCTCGTCGCCCCGCTTACTCCGGCCACCCTGAGCATCTCTACAACCATCAAATCAACCCACTCAACCCCAATTCCATAAAACCCCCGCCAATTCTCGCCACGGGTCCTCCTCATGGTCACGGTGACCACCCCGCCATATTTCCTCCATTTCCTTCTCTTCTCATCGACATCCCGTCCCATCCAATCGACCACTTTGCCAAACTCCACTCACTGCCACCCGACCCCACATGTCACCAAGATATCACCAGTAGTATTGGCCAAGCCCAATACACTTAGCCCAGTAAGAAATTCTTTTCCAAATTTTTTTCATCCATACTGTTATAATATAATTAAAATATCAAATCATTTTTATAAATTCTAAAAAAATTCATACAAATCTAAAATAAAATAAAGAATTATATAAAAATATAAAATATCATATGTTTCTAATAAAATAACCCTAAATAAATCCTTTTACTCTCTCTTTAAAACATTTTAATTGAAAAATATAGAAGAAGAATTAATAAAAACTTCCTATATAAAAATTCCTTAAAATAATGTTTTATATCTAGAAATAATATCTATACATTTTTAAACCTTATAAAATTCAAATTTAAATTTAAAACCCCTCTTTAATCCAATTAAAACTTTCCTTAAAAATAAAATTAATATAAGATTTTGCCTAATAAATTTTATATAAATATTTACATAATGCTCAAAATTAATTCTTTATCACTATAAGGTCAATTAGAAATGTTCCAATATAAACTCTATAAATATCAATTCATCATAAACAAATTATAAAAATCTCTCACAATAATTACTTCAACCATAACCTTATGCTGCCCAAAGTACCCATTTTTATCAAAATTCCTACCCTTTTTCTTTTGATTTACTTAAAGTATTTTTAAGTGGTAAAAAGAATAACTTTTGAAAAATCTTCTTTTTACCCTCAATTGGCTCTATCTCGGAACTCCAACATGAGAAATGTTGTCGACCCCGATCTCTAAAGCTTAATTGATCCACATTTTTAAAATAAACATTATTAAATATCAAATTTTCTTGCTATCCGAAAGAATTTCTGAAACTCTGCTAAAATTTTTATTTTAAACCATAAAAACCCTACCCCTTTTTCTTTTAGAAAATATTTTCAAATCTTTAGAAAATCGTACAACCCATCACCTTTTTACCAAAACCCCTTTCATTTTTATTTTATCGTTTATTTAAAGACTCTTCTTATTTGGATATTTATTAGAGTTTCTCTCTTTTTACAATACATAGACAACAAGATACGCCCTCTAGAAAGAATGTCCAAATAATACAATAAGTGTGATCCGATCTCCAATTAAGGCAGGTTTTTCTTATCCTTGATGCATTTTGATATACCTACATTTCTTTTACTTATTATTTATTGCATATATTTTTTAGCTATTTATTTATACATTCCAATTACAATTTTTATCCAAGCCCAATACCTTAAAAAGCCACCTAAAAATAATCAACCTCTGATAAAACCTAGTATAGGCAAAAATATTAAAATTTGATTATCTCATGAAAAAATGGGGAATTAGTCTGTACAAATAAGTTAGACCAATCTAACTTATTTGTGGTGGAAAAGCTATAGTCTGGAAGGTTGATTGTATTTATATAGAGTAATTCGAAAATAGTGTTTTGTTATTTGGGCCCGCTTAAGATTGAGGAAGTACCACTCAATAACACCAGTGGAGAGAGTGTGAACTCCCCGAAATTGTTACTCTATAAACTATAGAAGCGATTCGAAAGTGTTTTGCCGTCTTGGGTTAGAGGAATCAAAGAGTTTGATTGACACTCAAGGGCACTAGATATTTGCTCTGTGGTGTGAGAATATCTAGATATCGTTTGCTTCTATAAAAACTTGGATTTAAAATGAATAAGAATGACACATTAATCATCCATCCATATAAGGAGCTGTTATATGGGTAAAGCTGGATAGGTCCTGTAGAGCTAATAACAAATTCATCGATGGACCCTACTTCGGGTATATGAAGTTGTGTCAACTGGGTGATGCCTCTCTTATTTACCAAAATCCATGAATTTATGAAAAATTGTTGTCTGGATTGCAAATGAGTAAGGATGGAGAAAGATGATAGAATTTATTCTATTATTATTTGTTTTAAAATAATGATAGGACTTTTAAAGTTTAAAATTTGCATATTCACCATAAAGCCTTACTATTCCTTGAATCCTGTTATCACATATTAATAGTGTTATTCTCTCAAGAAACCTGCAAGTACGATTAGTACTTACCCACGTTATGTGGGCAATTTATTTCTTTTTACAGGATCCACTTTATTCTCAGAAATGGACATTTATGAAGAAGACAGGAATTCGCATAGGATTGATTTCTAAGGTTTACCTTATGCTCAGGCTTGTCTGTGGTATATAGGCATGTAATTTTCTTTTTATTACCAGGTTATATTTTCACTTTTCGCTGTAAAATATTTTGTAACATATAATAAATTAAGCAAGCTGTACTATTTCTGAATGCAACTGAAATTCTGGACAGTTGGCATTCTGGACAATTTCTGCTAAATTTTTACTGGAAATTTGGTCCGTCACATGATCCTCACAATCAAGATGTATCACTTAACCCTTGAATGTGATTTTGCTTGCTCTACCTTTTTGTTATATGTCTTCTTCTCTATCATGGATATTTTGATGCATAAATGCACCTCTCTTATCGTATATTTATGTCTACCAACTTTTCATTTTCTTTTGCTGCAGATACATAATCTCTAGATGGGGAAGGCAAAGCGTGCATCAATATTTATCAGGCTGGTTTCCGCACCTGGAACTGGATTTTTCTAAGTGAAGTGCAAGAATCCTCGGTGGATCACAGAGAAGCTTGAATTTTGAAAGTATGATCCTCGTGTAAACAAGCATGTCCTATTTACAGAAGCAAAGATGAAGTGAGATGTCTTTGTTCTTCTTTCTCTCCAATTCAAAGAGCCGAAGAACCTTCAGAAGTTTTGAAGTCAGAAACCTCTGCAGCATTACTTGGTCCAAAACTTGCAACTCCTATTATCCTGTTTGAGATTCCAGAGTTTCATGCAGACGATTCTATTATGTATGAGTTTGATCTCTCTCTTTTCGAGGGATGCATGACTTTGATCATGTGGACGACAAATTGGCAAGGGGGTTTCTGCTCTCTTCCGCCTGTTGGTTTTGTTGCTGGCATGAGCTGCAAGCTGGAAACACACAGTACTCCATTTCCCTTGTGAATTTTGTGAGGTGAATGCATGTTTCTGAATGTTTACGCAGCTAAACCATCATTTGAACCATCGAGATGAATCACTCGTTGAATGTTTGGAGCTTAGAACAGTATTCATGGTCTTGTTTCAAATTAAAAACAAATGATAAAGAACAGAATCTATTGTTTTTTTCAAAAAAAACAGCATATATTGTTATGGGGTGTGTTGCTGCTGCTTCAATTTGTACACCTTAATAGTCTAAAAAAACATACACCTTAATGAAAGATAATGTATCAGGATAGCTTGCTTTGTTTTGGGCATGTACTGTTTAGCTGCCTGTTAGGAAAACATGTAGTGGTAAATTTACAGTATCAGTCTGTAGTTGCTGGTGGTGAGTAACACTACTATAGACAGTTCTCATTAAGGTCGTCTTTAACATATTATATGGCATTAGGAGATGGTGCAAATGCAATAGCCATCAGTTGGGCATGACATGGAATTTTTCTGTATATTGGCTAAATAATCAGGGATAGACTTCTTGGTGTGCTGATTATATTTTGTGTCTGAAAAACAACATTTGCTGAGTGCATCTCAACAAGCGAACAATCCCTCTTAGAATAAAGAAACAAGCAAACCTTGAACAAGTTGGTACGGCTTCCACCGTGCACTGACCAGCTTGACTATTTTGCCTTTTAAGGGCATATCTAATGGTAGAACTATTCCTTTATTGTAGTTGAGTCTGTTATTGTAAAAATAATGGTGGGTCTATTCCTTTATTGTAGTTGGGTTTGTTACCGTTGAAATAGAGTTGTAAATAATAAAAATAAAGTTGAGAGTAAAATATAAGAGAGAGATATGTGGTGATTGGGATAATAGGATTAGGGTTGATGAGGTGAATAGTAAAATAGGATTATAAATAAGAGGTAAATAGTGGATGAATAGTACTAGCTAGGAAATAAGCCTTACACGTGCGAATATGGGTACATTACACCATCGGTGCATTGGTGTCAGGTACTACCTGGCCGTGTCGTCAAACATACTATCAAATTGCCCATTCACCATACTATTTTCAATGTCACCCTATTTCCCATTTTTATAGGGAATGGGATTTATGGTGACCGTTAGGATTGATTTTGATATACGAAGGTAAATCATGATAGGGATGAATATAGGGTATATAATCTAAGTAATGAGATAGGTATTGTTGTTGGGATTGGTTTTGATGTAGAGAGGTAAATAGTGATAGGAAGTAGATATAATAGTAAATATAAAAAGTAAAAATAGGGAATTGTTGGAGATGCCCCTCGTGTCACACCAGTCCTGCGAGCACAGGCTGGAGCCAGGATCACAGGCTCATAGCTCCACAGCCTAGATGAAATTTGGAGCCGGGGTCTCTTTCTCCTTCCATCTACCCAGTTGTGGTGCATGAAAGCACCCGAGGTCCCTGCGATCTGAATTTATGTTTCCGTTTCATGAAATGGAAGTCGGGATGACCCCTTTGGGGAAACAAAATGAGAAATTTTTGTGTGGCTCCATATAAAAGCATGCAGGAAGCGTCCGGCGCCGCCGCCGGTGGCTGAAGTGGACGGCCGGCGTGTCGTCGACGCCTTCACGTGGTGTAACTGTACAGGGGGAGGGACACTGGCAATTGCATTGCAGCGCGTGGAACACGCAAGCCTGTCTCGCCAGGCGCCAGCTACAAACCTGTTGGGCTACAACAATGGCCTTTTCATTTACAGCTTAATTCAGCCATAAATCATAATCTGAAAAATTTATGTGCTCTCGATAATAGTTAGTTTGGAGAATAAAAAAATATTTAAAATAGTTTTGAGAGCTTTAAAAAATCACTAAAAAATTTTAAAAATTACTACAAAGTGTTGCAACTTTTTTTTGTAAAAAATGACAAGTTTTTAATTTTAATTTAAATCAGAAAGAACAGGACCAATATGTCAGTGTGGCCATGTACTCCATACGTCACGGATGGTTCACCTGGTTTGGGCTTGCATTATTTCCGCGAGAGCGAGATAAACGTGGCTCACAAGTCGCAACAACTCGCTGAAATGACGTGGCCAGGCCTCGGCGGTCTCCGTGACAACTCTTGACGCACGCCGGGGCCGCAGAAAGCCGAGCAACGCAATCTTTCAACTAGCGCATGGCTGAAATTGGTTACATTCTGCCCCCGCGGGCTGGGTCCGCAGTTGTGGTGGATTATAATCTACATAGTTGTAGGTCTTTATTAGGTGGGCTGGAGACACCGAAGTGAGAGATTCGAAAAGAAACAACAAGATTTTTAAAAAAGATACAGCTACAAAGCACCAATACATTTGGTTTGTATTGAAATGACAAATCTTCTATTATAGATTTTAGTTTACAGTTACAAAGTACCAAGTGTTTGGCGCCATGACAAGCATCCAAGCGTCCTCCCCCAACCCTCCTCCTCCTCCTCCTTCCTCTGGAGTCCTCCCCCTCCCCTCCTCCTCTTGGGCCAAGGCGGTGCCAACTGCGTTGCGGTGAAGACACTGTCAAGAGGAGAGGAAGACTCCGCCGTGTGGGAGGCAGCGCTACTGTCAAGATGAGTTGGTAAAGAAGAGCTAGGGAAAGGGAGGGATGAAGAAAGATACGGAAGAGATAGGAAGAAGAGGCATTGTGTGGGGCACATACGACCACGTCACACGATGGCTATGTGTGGTGCTGGCTGAGCAATTCATGTCATTAAGCCATCCTCGAAATACTATTTTGGACCTGTTATGAAACAATAGCACAACATCGCCTATAGAATGAAATACACGATTTTTTTGAAATTTGGACATAATCGACAACTTGAATAACTTTACTCATTCTAATTTAAGCTAAAAAGAGTGAGGTAGCCTGTTCTCTACAACTTATTTGCTTATTCTTACCTACTTATTTACTTATCTTCATTTTCAAAAAGATAAACTCTTTGATTTTTTGAGCCATTTTTTTATCTTGAAGATATGCCTGAAAGCTCTTAAAAAACAAATAAAACGAATGAGATCGGACTCTCCATGCCACCTTTTTAGCAAATAAAAAGATCAACAAATCAGAATAAGCTGAAAAGAAAAGGCTAATTTTGTTCGTTTCTTACCCTTACATGTACTCTACTGCCTATTACTTCATGCATTCGTCACTTCTTGCTGAGGAAAAAAATATAAAATAACACTTACACAAATCAGATGGAGAGATGTCGTGAGCACCAAGGACCCAAGATTTCAGCACCGAGATCGGACGGACTCCATTAAGCAAAACTGGGTAAACTAAAACACTGCGTACATGACATGTCATCGCTAAGTGATTGAGTCAGTAAAATGTACCGGACCTCTTTACCTTATTTGTGGTGGACTTCTATATCATGCAACGGTGCCACGAATCACGATGGCAACAATGGCAGCTGCGTGGACTCAGCGGCGGTTCATAAATTGTCCCCTCTCTTAGCTAATATCATCTGCAACAGCGTTCCTTATATTCGACTCTCCATGCATACTTTCTAAAAAGAATTTATTTCCTATATTTTCATCCTCTCCAACAAACTCCCTAATATCCTACTTTGATAAAAATAAAAAACAAAGAGAGTAGAGAGAATCATCATATTTAGGATGGAAACATGAGTCCTAAGATCATCTCTAACCCTTTTCCTTTCCTATTCATTCCCTTCGCCTTCCCTTTGACACTCTAACAGATTCACTTCACGATTCTTTTTTGGAAAAGATTTTCTTTTCCATTTCCTTCAGGAAGAGATTCTCTCTTCTTTCTCTATATTATTCCATTTGAAAGGATGCTTATGTAAATGGTAGAAAATATTGGAAAAGAATATAGTATAAAGAACCAGAAAGAGAACAAAATTAAGAGAAAATGGTTGGAGATGGTCTAAAGGTAGACCGAATAGAAGAGGTGTTGGAGTTGTTTAAACCTCTGTCCTCCTCGAGATGCTCTAAAAGCGGGGGAATATGGAACCTGTCTGGGTTAGTCTAGTTATCTTATACTCCCTCCAGTTTCATAATACTTGTCGTTTTAGCTTTGTCCTAAGTCAAAGTTTTCAAACTTTATCTATGAAAATATTTTGAACTATTTAGATTGGCCACGTGAAAATCATACCTTTACATTCGTCTCGAAAAACACTTCCATAATATTGTAATTTTGCAAATTCTATATATAAATTGCAATGGAAATTAATAGTAAAATGACATTTCAAGATCAGATCAATGTCCAAAACGACAAGTATTTTGAAACCGGAGGGAGTATCAGTCTGGTGGTCTCGTCCTCTCTTCATTGATAGGCCTAGTTAATGGCCCGGCCCACGGCAATTGCACATGCACGTCTAGGCCATCACATTAGGCAAGCGTCCAAAACTTTGGTGGAGTGGGTTGATCCATGGGCACGGGTGAACAGCTGCCATCTTACTCCATTTTATCTACTTTTTGAATCCGTTTTTTTATCTCGTAGGCGAGTCTAAAAACTCCCTAAATACTAAAAATCAAGGCCATCCGACTCTCGAGGCCATCTCGAAAAATTCTGAAAGTTCGAGATAAGTCAGATTAGATAAGCCCAAAAAAACAGAGCCTAAATACTGCTCTCTCTCTCTCTGTGTGTTTTTTTAATATAAGAAGTATAGCTTGAACATCTTATTTTGAAATATAAGACGAGCACATAAGTTTATTATTGTTTCTCTTTTTTATTCTTATTTATTACATGATTATCTCTCATACATTTATAAACAACTATCACATAATGTTTCCTCTCATATTTCTAAGGTATTTATAACATAGGTAGCATGATCATTTTCTTTTGCATTCTCTTGATTTTATAACTTTCTTAATCTATTTATCAAATTCAAAATACACCTTATATAAATAAAGGGAGAGAGTAGTAGCACTGTAAATCCTCTGCAACGTTAAACGTATTCAATGCACTGGTCACTCAGATGCATGTGAATAGCCAAGGACTAGCTATAAATACAGGCGTTAGATTTGCCTACTCGCAACACTCACATGGGCTAGTAGCTACCCACCAAACCGCAACGGCAGCTCACATGGGCTTTCGTATATGTAGACGGGTAGTATTCCCAGAATGTTGTCCTGTATGCGACATCCTCGCCATTTTCATAAGACCACGCAGTAGTTCACCACCAACTATGCCCCCAGCGAGACATTTGTCGATCTCATGCATGTTCAAGCCGCTTTAAAAAAATTGAGTTATCTATTGATATACTTTCTCCGGTTCTCAAAAGCATGCATGTTCAAGCCGCTTTAAACAAAAATTGAGTTATCTATTGACATACTTTCTCCGGTTCTCAAAAGTATGCATGTTCAAGCCGCTTTAAACAAAAATTGAGTTATCTATTGATATACTTTCTCCGGTTCTCAAAAGCATGATTTTGTGATATAGGTAAGTCAAAGTTTTATAAATATCTATAAAATTTTTTGAACTATTAGATTTATCACACAAAAATCATACATATAGATCTATCTCAAAGAGCACTTCCATAATATCATACTTTTAGTAAATTTTGTAAGTAAAATATAATAGCAGCTAGTGGTCAAAGATACATTTTAGTGACCGAGTCTATAGCCAAGACGCCAAGTTTTCATGAATTTGAGAGAGTACAGAGCTAGCAGGAGGGCTAGCAAAGCATCCTCATAAAAAGAAACAAATGGTACTGGCTCTAATATATCTGAAAACTACTAAGACTCGAGTTCTCTACAAGCTGTAAAAAAGAACCCACCCGAAACAACATAGAAGGAAAACTACAATTAAGATGCACTCAAAATAAAATTTGATCGTGAAGTCAAAGAGTTCACCTTTACAATGCTGCTTAAATAGGTCGTCTGATACGTCGTCTAATTATATTGTATTTTTTCCACCCGAAAGTTCAATATGCCTGCCTATCTATATTTCTCAGTAAATATATACATGTTTATATCATTATAAAAAAAAATACAAGTTACATTGCCCCTTTGACTCGACATAAGATACACGTTCGTACGCGTGTTCTGCACTCTGATCATGTCTTATCAGTTATCACAGGTAATAAAGTAAAGCAGACTTAGCTTGCTGTAAACTACTTATCAACAATTCAGCAATTTAGGCGAGATGTTTCTAAAAACCTAATACCTTGCTTTCTTAATCTATTCTAAAAAATAATAAATTTTTTATAAAAACTCTTAAAAATAAGTTGAATTAAGCGGATGGACGTTTCAAAGTTGATTGCAGAACCTCTTAAATTCAACTTCAGCGATTTAACCTTTTAGAACACGCTTTGGAGGAGGAGAAACGGAAGTGCAGACAGGCCAGATCATGGGCAGCTAATCAACATCACGATATGCGTTTCTCAAGTTTCAACACGGTTTGGAGGCCGTGTCAGCAACTCCTAGTGTGATCAGTCAGCTCTCGCCGTGCCGCGCTGTACGCAGTTGTAGTGCACAAGTCGGCCACGAGCGCGCGTCCTGTGGAGACGGACAGGCACGACGGCCGCGAAGTTTCCTGGAAAACGCCTCGAGCTACCGTACCGGAACGGAGGGAGCGGTGGTGGAGTGCAGCGCAGGCGCAGCATCTCTGCGTCTGAACCCCGCGCGCCCACAAGTGCCCGTCACGTCACCTTCCATTGGTCGCGCCAGTGGGGATCCCGAATGCCACAGATTCTGACATTTATGATTGACCGCCTCCGGAACCGTGGAGTGTTGTTCTGTGCTAAAATTATTTCATAAATTTGATCTTTTAAAAGTGGTTTTAAAAAGTTAAAGTTGTCAATCGAAGTTGATATAAGTTTTTTTATTTTGTGATTTTAAGATTTTCGAAAACAACTTTGAGACGTCAAAGCATTTAAAATGTTAATAAAATAATTTAAGAAAAAAAATCCAAGCAGAACCCGTAAGTTGGTCTCGAGCGCAAGGTAGTGCGTTTGCTAATCCAAAAGAAAGAGGTGGCGGAAATTGGATCCAAAATTAAAAAGCGCTAAAGCTAGAGAATATATAATTAGACCTTGATCCGTCGCTATTTTAAAGTCTAATAGCTAATTTGTACGAACAAATTAGATTAGCTAAAATTGGGAGGGCAAAAGTGCCGAATGCTTAAAAGGTGGTGGTTAAGTTTTCGCTGGTTACATAAGTTAACAAATTACTGAGCGTGGATTTTGGTCATTTCTCTGGTACAAGCGTTTCGGTTTCTGGAAACTTTTTTATCACAAGCTGTTAATTACACATAATTCCTAAAGGTCAGTGGAACCAAACGTTTTGGTTTGTCGAAATTGTTTTTTGAATCTCCCAAATTATAACATTTTAACTTAGTCATTTAGCCATTGTCTAGCCCACTAAAGCGGCAAACTTTTGCCACTGGCATTAAGAGATGGAACGAGTGTGACAGGCTATCTTTTTAAAAATAATAGAAAAAATTCGTTTCCTAAATATCGCAAAGTTATTTCTTAATATTTTAAAGTCTGGCGAACAAAATATTCTAGTTTCTCAAAGTCGCTACTTGAAACTCTCAAAATCCAATATTTTAGATGCAACTGTTTCAAACCTGGCAACAATGTCTGGTACGGCCATAACTTAACAGCTTCAAGAAGTGGCTTCAAAAGCTAAAATATTTTGCTCCATTAGACTATAGTAAGTGCTATGAGAAGAGGATAGGTATTCGAAAACAAATTCAAGAAGATAAAACGTACGGTTCGAATAAGGAAAAAGCCAAAAGCCGTGAATACCAAACGGCGCAATGTGTGTTTCTGTACGGAAACGAACAACGTCGGGCGGAAGAGGCCATTCACTTCTCGTAAAGAATCATGAACAGCTGTGGACTTTAGAAATTCGAATGTTCTTTTTAAACGCGTTCTTTTTAAATGTTTGAATTTTTGACATTGTTTATTGAAAATCTCGAAGCCACGAGATCATAATTTAAAAGACACTAGTCGCTAGTCGGCCGGTGAGCTACGGACTCAATTAGACGGGATTAATCGGAACTAAATGGAATTAATTAAGAATCACTGCTAGGTGGAAGATTACCAATTAGAGATTAATCGAAGATTTATCTGGATTTTAAAACAGTGCACGAGATAAACATTTTTAAACCTAATTTCAGCGTCCTTGGGTGATCTCGTAGTTCCTACGGGGTGGAGACAATGGGTCGGTCCATGGATTTTCCTTCCTTTTGCCACATTTCGCTCAAAGGGTTGAAGGGAGGTAGT
The DNA here is from genome assembly GCA_036346145.1 of Olyra latifolia. Taxonomy (NCBI): domain Eukaryota; kingdom Viridiplantae; phylum Streptophyta; class Magnoliopsida; order Poales; family Poaceae; genus Olyra; species Olyra latifolia. The sequence goes on along the minus strand of CM070523.1, from coordinate 2,075,846 downwards.
GCATCAAGCTATTCGTAAGGACCAACTTGATCCTCTTCCCAGGGATCCTGGATGAGGAAAGTCTAGGAGAGCCGCCGACTCCAACTATCGTCCATATACGATCCATACTAGATCTGATCAACTGCCTATTCTACCTCCTCTATCTTTTTGACAGCCCATCTGTTTTGCTTTTTAAAAAACACTTTTTAGTAGATAATAAGATAATAATCTTAGCACTGAAGGACACATGTTCGCGTGCTTTGCTCAGGCTGCCCCACAACCCGAGACAACAGACCCAATCACGCGGAACGTACAAACCAGGCATCAACATGATCGGTCGGATCATCGGCGATGCGAGCTGCAAGATTTTGATAGGGGTTGTTTGGTTGTTTTCTCTCACAAGTTTGGTCCGTTTGACTCAGGCAGGTTGATAGGATATGGGATGCACAGATGTAGAAACGGTGTTTGGTTGAGTGTTTAGTAGATAGATATTTTGAAATTTATATAGCAAGTGTGGTCTAGTTTTGTTCAAAAAATGTCAGGAACCCATTTTTGAAATTAGTTCGGTAATCGGAGATGCTAATCAAAAGATATAAACAAAAAAGAAAAAAGAAAACTTGCGACGAACACGTGGCACCGCATTTATGATTTGCTATTATGCCTGACAGTGGGCCTTTATGCAGAACACGAGGCTGTCATGCGCTGCATCCAGAAATACGCCCATTTTCTCGGTATCTCTAGAGCCAGACTGCATGGAGAATCTTGTATCCAGAGAAACATGCTCAAAACTAGATACAAACAACCAAACATAAGAAAAAACAAGATTATATATTTACATAGGCAAATCTGCAGAAAACAAACAGCCCCATAGCTGATCAGCTGTACGCCTATCAAGCTATCGTACCGTGAGCTATTGATGTGCGTACACGGAGCATACCAGACAAAATAAGGTAGTGTTTCTTTCGGCGGTTGCGGTTGCGGTTGCGTTTAAGCTGAAAATTTGTAGCTCCTCGATTAGGATCTCTGAGAGATCAAAAAATTATAGAAAAAATGGTTTTGAGAGCTTTGAGAAGAAATAGTAATATCTATAAAAATTGGCTACTAAACGTCAAAGCGTTTTACTTGTATAAAAATAACAAATTTTCAGCTTATAAGCAAACGCAACGCAAACGCAAAAAGAAACACACCCTAAATGAACGCCTTCTCGAGGAAAGGACACGCATAAAATTTTACCCATTTTTTTCTCTCGTACACCTCACGGACTTTACTCGGTGCATTAGTAATGGCACACAAGTCGGCAACTGCTCTACTCACGAACAAAAGCCAACGTAGGATATAGGGCCTGTTATCTCCAGCATATTTGATTTATTATTTATTTATTTATTTGACTTATCTTGTAACTTCGATAATTTTCTGAGGTGGCCTCGAGAGTCGAATGCCCTTAGTGTTTAGGGTTTAAGGAGCTTTTAGACACGCCTACGAAATAAAAAAGATTCAAAAAATAATTTAAAAAGTCAAATAAGTTACGTCTTATCTGACTTATTTCGTGTCTTATTTGACTTTTTATTACTTTTAATTCTTTTTTTTATCTCGTAGACGTGTCTAAAAGCTCCCTAAACCCTAAACACCAAGGGCATCCGGCTCTCGAGGCCACCTTGAGAAATTCTCGAAGTTACGAGATAAGTCAAATAAATAAATAAGAAATAAGTCAAATAAGCTGGACAGAACAGACCCATAATTCATTTGGCCTCTCTCTTTTTGTGTATGTCGACAAGTAGCGAGCCCAGGAACTAGAGCTTTATAGCTGCTGGGAGGACAGGCATTAAGGTTCTCTAGGTAGAAGGTCAGGTATCATTGCCCGATTGATCATCCACCGTCATCTGCCGCTACTAGAGGATGGTTGATAAGCACCACCGAAGGAATGGCCGACGTGCACTTTTGGATAGCCCAAGTGCCATCGGAATGCTGTCGGGCGCCATTTTGGACATGGATTGACCAATTTTGGATAGAGATTTAGCAATAAGTTTGACACCATATAAATTTTATTTCTAAATATATGTCGTTGTTTTATTTGTGTTGGTCAACCTTAAGTGAGATAATTTTCTCTTTTTTTTTCTTGTATGGTTACATACATTTAACGATGTAGAGGCTGTTATATTATTTCATTACCCTTATAAAAAAAGAACTAGAGCTTTACTGAAAGGGAAATACAAGAATAAAGAAGTACGCGGCAAGGCCTTTCACGAGGACTAAGCACTTTCTCTTGCTTAGAGATATTTTCTAAGCATTAATCAACATATATTTTTAAGACTTGTCTTAAGCTAGAGATAACATCTATGCATAAATAAAGTGGCTATAACCTGCATGATCTTACTAATCAATGAAATATATGATATTCTGTGGTATTTTTTTTATCTTAATTGTAGGGTCCTTCTTATATAGGTTACTGCATCATCTAAGTCATGGGCGGATTTAGCTCCCGGGTGGGGCAGGCTGATGCCCGAGCTCCAATTTTGCTGGCAGTTGAACACCCCTGTACCCCTCAATGCCATGGCTGAGCTCCATGCAATGTTTCCCCAAGCGGTGGCGGCGTCAGGACATCGAGCACGGGCAGAACGAGGCGAGAAGTCCAGGCTCTTATGAATCCTGGATCCGCCACTGATCTAAGTACTCCAAGAAAAACCTCCAAGCCACAGAGGTCGGCCATGAATCCTGTGTGTAAGGAGTGTGGATGCTTAATGCCCCTCACATATACTATCTCTATAAAGCGTGTAAAGCGCGTTCCGTTTCCCAGCCCGCCGGTCGGCCACGTCACCGGCTAAACGCGGGCCGTCCGTTCGTCGGTGAAATGGGATCCAGCCGTCCATTCTTAAATTATATATAAAAGAATTCTTTTCTTTTTTTCTCGACGAGGCAGACGAAACAGTCGGTTGGTCAGCCGCGCTAGACCTCGGTTGCCCTGCCCGGGTTTGATCCCCACGCACGCAACTTTTCCCAGCACGTTGCTTCTTCGGTTCTTCTTTTCCTTTTTTTTTCCCTTTTTCTATTTCCTTTTTTCTACGATGTTTAAAAATTCCAAAAAATAGAAAATTTACAAAAATGGAACCATACCTGCACAAAGAAGGTCCATAAAAAGTTTGGATTTTTTCAAATTTTTTGAAATTTGAAAAATTTTCAGCTTTACAAAAAAAACTCGCTTAAGGTTTATAAAAAGTTTGGATGTTTTTGAAATTTGAAAAATTCCCAACTTTAAAAAAACTCACTTTCTTTTTTCCTCTCCTATTCTCTTTTTTGTAGCCCGTCTAAAGTTGAAATTTTTTAAAAAGGTTGAGAAATTTTCAACTTTAAAATTTGCATGGTTCCACTTTTCTTCTTTCTTTTTTTAGGCCGTTTAGAAATTTTTTTAAAATAGAAAACTTGAAAAAATGGAACCATGGCCACATGAGAAAGACATGTAAGAAGTTTGCTTTTTATTTTTTTCCTGTTGTTTAGAATTTCAAAAAAATTAAAAAGTTGACAAAAGTGAAACCATGCCTACACGAGAAGGACCCGTAAAAAATTAAGATTTTTTAGAGGCTTTTTCCTTTTTTGCCTTTTCTACTTTCTTTTTTAGGCCATTTTAAAATCCCAAAAAGAAAAGAATTGCATCGGCGATTAGAGTCTGGGGCTCCTGCACAAAGCTTACTTGTTGAGAGTGAGGATCAGCAGGCCTCTTTCATGGCGTCGGGGCTTTCAAGAAGACGAACTTCGATCGGGTGGCTATCGATAGAAGGCACGCATGATTTTTAAATTTGGTTCGGGCCCTCGAGTGGAGGTAATGACCCTACGTCGATGGTATCTATATGAGGATCAAGAGGTTACAAGGGGATGAGTTTCTTGTGGCGAGAGGGATGAGCTTTGGCCCGAATGGTGCGAGTTGGAGCTCCCACGATGTCGCGTGTGTATTTTACGGTAGTCGCCCCTAGATGTGCGGCGGCGTAGTCTATTTATACATGGGCGTGTCGGTTTTTCTAGCGGTGAAATCCTATTACCTAGCGGTATGATGGTTGTCCCTCCTTTGTCCGGTGGTCGAAGCATGTCTTCTCTTGCGTCATCGTCATCATTCTTCGTCTTACGGAAGCGGTGTGGGAGCGATGTTACAAGACGTGGGTTGGTGGCGCGATCCCTGCGGCTGTCTCGAGCGGTGTCGAGCATTTAATGCAATGCGGGGAATCCTTCCTTGGTCGGGAGGAGCTGCTCGGACGGTCCGAGCGAATTGGCGTGCGAGCCCGGCGAGACTCCTTTGAAGTAGACCCTTGCTCGGGAGAGGCATTTTGTTTTTCGTTTAGCGTGTGACTATCCGAGCGTCACCCTAGGCCCCGTCATCTAGCCCCGAGCTTGAGTGGTGGGCCGGCGGTCCTCCTCGATGCTCTTTTAAATCTTCATGAGCCTTTTCGGTTCCAGACGTTGGACGCGTGCCGATTAGCGAAAGAGGCTAATCGGGCAGACTTCGGGTTGGTGAGCTCAAGGTTACTGAGCAAAGGCCACCCGAGCGAATCTTAGGGTCGGCCGAGCGAGACGGCGGGAGGAGTCCGAGCAGGACTCGGAGGACTCTGCCGTTGGTGCCTAGGCGTCGAAGGAGGCTGGCGCCGAATGACGACGTGGTCGGGCCCTTGGGGAGAAGGTCGTACCGGCGACCCTCACCTTTCGTCTTGCGCAGAAACGTTGTCGCGCATCTTCCGAGCTTGAGGTGGTGGGGCGCTTCGACCCGGCGTGGGCGATGCTCGGGCGGTCTGTCGAGGCGAAGAGGTCAGAGTAGTTCGAACTCCGAGCTCGAAGTCTTGGCTCGTCAAGCTCGGGAACATCCGTGTCGGCCCTCGGCCGAGAGATGCTCGAGCGCCACCGCCATGAGGTAATTTCTTCTTGTGAACTACTTTTTGTTTGTAATCTTCTTGATGGCTTCTTTGTTTGTAGTTGTCTGCTGAGGTGGATGGTCGGGCTGCGAGCACTGGCTCGGTGCGAGCCAAGGTGAAGGCGGTGCGCTCGAACTTGGGAGGCCCAAACAGAGCTCGCTGGGTCGGAATGAACTTGAGCACGCTTTGGAGTATGCTCTGGTCTCGAGAGGAGCTCCCTGCCCGGGAGGAGCTCGAGCGGGTCCGCAAAGAGCTTGAGGAGGAGCGGCCAGCAGCCTGAGCGTGAGGCGAGAAGGTGGCGAAGCCAGCGAGGAGATCCGGTCAGGCGTGAAGCCCAGATCGTGGTTCTCCGGCCGAAGTCGCCTTGAGGGCGTGGGCGGAGCTTCAATCTTTGAAGGGTAGATCTAGGGAATAGTGTGCGTGGTGTTACACGTGTTTGTAATACATTTGAATTTAAATACAAGATGTTCTCTTTCTCTTGTTCACGTCTATAAAATGTTTATGCTACTATTTGCTGCTATATACCTACCCTATATGCCTACCCAGCCTCCTCGTGTGGTCGGGCCTTTGGTCGTGTTTTTACGAAAAAAGACCGAGCTCACGGCAACGGCACGCTTGAAAAAGCGATGTCGGCCCTCGTGTGGCGAGTCCTTGCCCCAGTTGCGAGCAAGAGACCGGCACACGAAGTGGCCGCATCCGAAGATCTGTGAAATAGGCGATGTCCAGCCCCCTCGTGTGGCCGAGTCCTTGCCCTGGTTGCGAGCAAGAGACCGCATCTGGCGGCCGGGCATCCGAAGTCTTGTGAAAAAGCGATATCCGGCCCCTCGTGTGGCGGGTCCTGCCCTACAGTTGCGAGCAAGAGACCGGGCACACGCAAGTGGCCGCATCCGAAGATGTGAAATAGGCGATGTTCGGCCCCTCGTGTGGCGAGTCCTTGCCCACAGTTGCGAGCAAGAGCACCGCACACGGCTGCCGCATCGAAGGCGGTGTGAAAAAGCGATGTCGGCCCCCTCGTGTGGCGGGTCCTGCCCTCGATTTGCGAAAGCAAGAGACCGGCACACAAGTAGCCGAGCAACCGAGGATCTTGAAAAAGCGATGTCCGGCCCCTCGTGTGGCGGGTCCTTGCCCCAGTTCTTGAAACAAGAGACCGGCACACGGAAGTGGCAGGCGAAGAAAATCTTGTGAAAAAAAGCGATGTCCGGCCCCTCGTGTGGCGAAGTCTTTGCCCTGTGTTGCGGGCAGGAGACACGCACACGGCGAAGCCGGCACCAAGATTGTGAAAAAAGCGATGTCGGCCCCTCGTGTGGCGGTGCTTGCCCTCGTTCTGAAGCAAGAGACAAGACACACGGCAGCCGGCACCGAGGATCTTGAAAAAAGCGATGTCCGGCCCCTCGTGTGGCGGGTCCTTGCCCCCAGTTGCGAAAGCAAGAGACCGGTATCTGAAGTGGCAGGCGGCAAGAGGATGTGAAAAAGCGATGTCCGGCCCCTCGTGTGGCGGGTCCTTGCCCCCAGTTGCGAGCAAGAGACCGGGCACACGGCGTAGCCGGGCGGCCGAGGATCTTGTGAAAAAGCGATGTCCGAGCCCCTCGTGTGGCGGGTCCTTGCCCCAGTTGCGAAAGCAAGAGACCGGCACACGGCAAGTGGCAGGCGGTAGAGGATCTGAAAAAAGCGATGTCCGCCCCTCGTGTGGCGGGTCCTTGCCCCAGTTCTTGAAACAAGAGACCGGCACACGAAGCGGCAGGCAGCCAAAATCTTGTGAAAAAAGCGATGTCAAGCCCCTCGTGTGGCCGGAGTCTTTGCCCCTGTTGCGGAGTAGAGACACGGCACACGGCAGGCGACCTAAGATGCGTGAAAAAAGCGATGTCCGGCCCCTCGTGTGGCGGGTCCTGCCTACAGTTGCGAAACAAGAGACCGGCACACGGCAGTAGCCGTACCGAGGATGCGAAAAAGGCGATGTCCGGCCCCTCGTGTGGCGGGTCCTTGCCCCAGTTGCGAAGCAAGAGACCGGCATACAAAGTGGCTCGGCAAACCGAGGATGTGAAAAGACGATGTCCGCCCCTCGTGTGGCGGGTCCTGCTCTACAGTTGCGAGCAAGAGACCGGCACACGAAGCGGCCGCATCCAAGAAGCGCGAAGAGGCGATGTCGGCCCCTCGTGTGGCGAGTCCTTGCCCTAGTTGCGAGCAAGAGACCGGACACAAGTAGCCGCGAAGTTCAAGTTACTTTACTCAGGAGTTCAATTTGGGTTTCGGGATCGAAGTCTGCGAGGTACCGCCGAGAACTTCTTGAGGCGATGTGCTATCGGCTTATCCGAGCAATGGAATTCGGAAGTGCATTTTCAGATCCGTCGGCGCTTTAGAAATCGGTTTAGAGAACAAGAACTTCGTGCTTGGGCAGATGAAAAAAAAGGTCGAAAACCTCGGAAGGAAAAGAACTTTGGTTACCATTCCTTTTTATTTAACATGTTCGGGATTTCGAGAAGAAGTCGTTCGAAGATCCGAGAGTTAAATAAGGAGGATGGGCGAAAGGAAGGGGAAGGTTAGGCGTGGAACTGCGTGGCCGGGCGATATTCCACGAGTTCTTGAGAATTCGTCCGTCGGGAAGGCGAGGCGGAGAGCCCCGGGCGTGAAGGCGAGACGGACCGTGAAAGGACCCTCCCACCTTGGGGTTAGCTTGTTGGCGTGATAGGTCTGGACCCGTCGCGAGAACCAAGTCGCCGTTTTGCAGAGTCCTTGGCCGGACGACCGGGCGGCGCGTTCTGCGCAGAGCCTGGAGGTAGGTCGCTTGATCGGACGAGGGCTTGCTCGCGCTTTTCCTCGGACGGTCGAGGTCGAGTAACTGCCTTGGTGGTCATCGGCAGACCTCCGTGAGGTCCACGCGAGGTGACCTTAAGGTTATCTCGATCGGAAGCATGGCCTCGGTGCAGATATCTGGCGAAAGGTGTTTCGCCCGTCGCTCTCTTTGGGAGTGGTCGCGGACTGACCCACAAGACGGAAGGGAGCTCGTTGACCCAACCTCGTCAGAGCTTAGAAAGCCGATCGAAGACCCGCCTTTTGATTCCTTGGAGAATCTGCCGTTGGCTCGCTCGGCAAATTTCGTTGCTCTGTGGGTGAGCCACAAAAGGCAAATTTTCGTGCTAACGTCCTCGCAATATTCTTGGAGCAGCTCCACCGTGAACCGAAGTTCCATTATCCGTGATCGGTCGGGTGGGAACGCCAAACCGTGTGACCACGTTATTGCGGAAAAATTTTTGGCCGCTGGTCAGTAATGCCGAGACGGTTCGGCCTCTATCCATTTGGTGAGCGTGTCAATGGCGACGAAGAGGTATCGCGATCCTTCGCCTTTGGGGAATGGTCCTAGTATGTCTAGCCCTAGGTAGAGAATGGCGGTGGGGAATAGTTTGAAGGGTGTAGGTGGTTGGTGTACTGCGGGCATGGAATTGGCACGCTCGGCGGTGGTGGCGATCTTCGGCGTCCGCCAAATGGGCCAATAGTAGCCCATCTGAAGGCCTTCCGACGAGCGGCGTTACAGAGGAGGAGTGAGCTCCACAGCACCCTCGTGCAAGTCCTTTAGCAGAATCTCCCTTCTTCCGAGGGACGACTTGGAGAGGACTCGGCGCGCCTTCTTGAGACAGGCACCTTCCACTAACTCAGATAGTGGAGATCTCCGATAAGCGGGATTTCTCGGCCGTCCTCGAGCAATGTCCGTGTGCCAAGAATTGGATGAATGGCGTCATCAAGTGGCTCCTTGCTCGAGGGCGGAGACGTCGTTTCGCGTCTCGGTGCCTCTTCTCCGGAGGAATGGAGGGCTTTAGCGGTGCTCAACGAGCACCTGTTGGGACCGGTTCTTGCGAGGTGCCCAACTTGGCAAGTTGGTCGGCCAGTATTTGCTCTCCGGCACGTAAAGGACCTCGAAGTTCTGAAGTTCCTTTCCAACTTCCTCGCCTCGACCCGAATGTAGCGCCATTGAGTCATCTGAGTAATGAAACTCCTTGTTAACCCGGTTTACGACCAATAGCGAATCCCTTTCACGGTTAGTCGTCGGACCCCAAGCGCAGAGCATGCGAGCCCAGCCAAGAGGCCTTCATATTCTGCGCGTTGTTCGTCGCGTGAAGTGTAATTGTATGACGTCTTGGAGTTGTTCTCCGTGAGGAGAGGTCGGACTAACTCCGGCCCGAGCCTTCGAACGCGAGCCGTCAAGAACATTGTCCAATGGGGTTCCTCGGTGTGCGGCCTTTTGTTGATCTGGGATTCGCCCACTCACCACGAAGTCCGCCAAGATATCGAGATTTGATCGCCGTTCGGGCGATTTAACTTGAGTCAAATTCCCGAGCTCAATTGCCCGTTTAGCGATGCGCGGGCGTCGGGGTTTTGAGGATTTTTCTCGGCGAAAGCTGGTCGGGACCGTGATTGGGTGAGCCAAAAATAGTGGCGAAGTTTTTAGAAGCCATGAGGAGAGTCTGAAGTTTCGGACCTCGGTAACGCCTCCTAGGTCCATGAAGTACCTCGCTCACGTAGTAAATAGGCGCTGATTTTCCTCGGCTCGACTCTGAGCACGGCGCCATCGCTTGGGGAGGCCGCCAAGTAGAGCAACAAAGGCTCTGTCCCTCGGGGTGACTAGGGCAGGCGGGCTCGATAGATATTCTTTGAGCTTTTAAAGGCATCGCCGCCTCCTTGGTCCGCATTTAAACCGTCGTGCTGCGTAAGGCTTTGAAGAAAGGAAGTCGCGCCACCTAGTCGGAGATGAAGCGGCTAAGGGCCGCCATCCGACCCGATGAGCGGCGAACTTCCTTTATATTCAAAGAGCTCGCATCCTTTCGACGGCCGATCTTTTCGGGTTGGCACCGATATCGGTCGACCGATGGCGTATCCGAGCACCATGCCCGTGTGTACACCGAAGACACATTTCAATTCAGCTTTATCCGATGTTTTCTTAAATTACGAAAAGGTTTCTTGAGGTCCCGGATGTGGGCCTCGGCTAAAGCACTCTTGATGACTATGTCGTCTACATAGACTTCTAGGTTCGGCCGATCTGGTCGGGAAGGTCTTCTGATCAAGCGTTGGAAAGTGGCCCCGCGTTTTTGACCCGAAAGACATGGTCGTAGCGAAGGTGCGAAGGGGTGATGAAGGCGATTTTCTCTTCATCCTCCCGCGACAAAGTCGACTGATGGTACCGGAGTATCGTCCAAAAGCTCATCGGTATGCTTCGCCGTTGCATCGACTAACCGATCTATGCGGGGAAGGGAAGTTGTCCTTTGGACATGAGCCGTTGATGTTGGTGTGATCGGCGACATCCGCCACTTTCCGTTCTTCTTCGACCACGATGGATTCGCCAACGGTCGGAGTGCTCGACTTCTCGAGCAAGCCGACCTTCAACGGCTTGTCCATTTGCTCCTTGATGACATCGACCTTCCATTGCGGGAATCTCCTCGGCGCTGAGCGCCTTGATTTTACGGTGAACCGCCACTGTGCTCGATCACATCCTTGGGACCCGGGCATGTCGGACGGCTCCCATGCGAAGACGTCGGCGTTGCGGAGGAAGGTGACGAGCTTCGCCTTCCTATTTTGGATCCAGCGGCCCTACGTGGACCACCTTCGACGGGTCCTCATGGGAGATCGAGATGTTTTAAATGCGCTCGAGGTGGAGGACAACCTTGGGCCGAGCGGACTTGTGAGAGTTTTGCTCGGGCCAGCTCAGTGAGTGGCCGACAGTGGTCGGCGCCATTTCGTCGACTCGAGGCGGCCTTGTGGTTGCCCCCGACGGTGATCACCCCTTTCGACCCGGGAGCTTGAGGCGGTGTCTGGCGTGGTGCGTAGCGCCATGAACTTGGCGAGGGCGACTGCCGAGGATGGCGTTGTAGGCCGACTCAAGTCGACTACCTCAAAGGTGACCAACTCGGTCCGGAAGTTGCTCGAGTGCCGAAGGTCACGGCAGACGATCGCCGGCGGGGTCATGGGCGTGCGGGATGATGCCGTGGAAGGGCATAGCGATGTTTTGATCTTGGAGCGAGGGATTTGCATCTCGCCCAAGACGGCGAGATCAGTCAGAGCGCTTCCCATCGATAAGCACCCGCGACCCTTGTATTCTTGATGGTAAGGCGAGAGCACGAGGGGAGTTTCGAGGCCGTCATTCCCGAGGGACGATCCTCCCGGAGAAGGAGATGGTTGTTTCGACCATCTAAGTTGCTCGAACCGAGCCGCGCCTCGGTCATGTGGCAGACTCTCAAGGCCGCTGCCTTCAACTCGTCGGAGGCGAGGCGCGGACCCTCCAAGATCACCGCAATGTGGTGACTCGGCTCATGATATTCTTCGCTCTCCGCCGCGCGGTCCGGAGTGGGGCTCGGACTTCGGTCGGGCCCACCTTCCCAACATCCGGGAGGGCAGGCATGGGCCCCGTCCGTTGTAGAAGTCTTCAAGCCGAGCGATCCAGCGGCGAGCGCGGAGGTCGTGCCGTGCGCTTGGTGCAGCGAGCGAAGCGGCCGTTCGAGGGTCCCCGAGGTCCACGCTTCTATCCGGTCGGTCGATCACGACCGCCCACCTTGCCCGGGAAGGCCGAGGCTTCTTTGGCCGGTGCTGTGGAGACGAGCGGCTCGGGATAGCGCCACCAATTTGGCGCTTTCTTTTCTTCTTGGCCTTCTTGTCGGACTTCTTTTTGTCCGAAGATCCCAGTTTGGCTGCGAGGCGCTGTCCGACCCAAGAAGCCGTTTCGCTCCACGGCCTCCTCGGCGTTTATGTGACGCCCGCCGCTTGGAAGAGCTCACCGCCGAGGAGCGGAGTATATTTCGAGGTCTGGGTGAAGCGGGCGTTCTTGACGCCGGTGAAGGCCGGCGACCGTTTAAATGCAGGATGTTGAATCGTGTTCGTATCCGGATGAACCTTGAACGTAGTCCCGAGGCTTCGTCCTCCATCTGGACCACCGTTTGAGGTCTGCGGCCTTCTGGCGGGGGCAAGACCATGAAATTCGCCGCACAGGCCTCGCCTGATTGGACCCGGTATGGATGGAGCCTTCCGTTGGTTGAAGAGCCATGTCGGCGGGCCCTCCAACACAACAGGAAATAGTTCACCATTACCCTTCATCACGCCCATGGCGTGTGATGGTAGCATATACCGAGAGGAATTCGTCCGGGTTCGGGTCCCGTCGAATCGCTCTATGTGGCGGTTTGAATTTGGGGGCCATGCTGCCGCCGAGGCGCGGAGAAAGCGGGCACCGTGGTTTACCCGCGTCGTACCCATGAGCGCCACGCCTCACGCCCTCGGAGGGACCGAGGCGCGAAGACGCCGTCGCGCCGAGCGTCGGGGTATCCGTGGGTTTCCCGAGTGGCGCGGGTCGGCGCTTCGCGCTGAAGCGCCTCGACCGACTTCGGGGTAGCCCGTTCGGCCGGATGAGCCGAGCCGTCGTCGTGGCGATGCTCGCTTTGCGAGCATTGCTCGAGAGACGGCCACCGTGATGGCGAGATGTGCGGTCATTCCTCCGCGATCAAGGTCCCGACGAGGTCGTGGACGGAGTAACTACCCCTCGGGTTCGGCTTTCCGGGAAGCACCGAGTCGGCAGACGAGGAAGATCGCCGCCAATCGCTTCTCCGGCCTTTCGGCCATGGCTACGCCTAGCTCGGCGGCTGGTCGAAATCAGTCGGAGGTCACGCACCACGTGTGCGGCCCGGAGGGCTGGCGACTCTACCGTCGGATCGGAGGAAAGGACGGAGTGGCGACCCGGTCGAGGGAGCGGAGAGCTGGCCGGCGCTTCGGCCGGGTCATCGCGATGGGTTGCTGTGGCTCGGTCGTCGAGTCGGCGGCCAGTTCATAGCGGCGTCAAGCGGCGACGCGACTCGCCCTCTCGAGGCGCGGAGCGAGGACGTCGCTAGTGTCCGCCATGTGGGCTTCAGCGGAATCTTTGGGCATGAGGTGTCATGACCGTATCCCGCGGAAGCTATCTCGTGGTCGGAGTCGTGCAGGATGTCCGGATATCGACCCTTCGTGCGAACCGACACCTTCACATATGGTGGTGTCTCTGTTCGGTAACTCGGAATCGAGAGGTTCGAACGTACTCGAACCAGCTCACCCACCGGGCGGCAGACATCCATAGGGAGAGGACTCGCCATGGTGTGTCCTTCCGGATCGGCGATCCGGGCGACCTCGAGATCGGACCAATATTCGTCCAAGTCGTCGAGGTCGCCGGGCGAATATCTTGGTTGTCCGAGAGTTCGCCATTCTTCAAGGACCTTCGCCGCAGGTGGCCTCTTCCCCACCGGACGGCGCCGGTGTCGGCGATTGGGAGAATCTGGGCTCCGGCACCGAAGCTTACTTGTTGAGAGTGAGGATCAACGGCCTCTTTCATGGCGTCGGGGCTTTCAAGAAGACGAACTTCGATCGGGTGGCTATCGAGAGAAGGCGCGATGATTTTTGGGCTGGTTCGGGCCCCTCGAGTGGAGGTAATGACCCTACGTCGATGGTATCTATATGAGGATCGAAGAGGTTACAAGGGGATGAGTTTCTTGTGGCGAGAGGATGAGCTTTGGCCCGAATGGTGCGGTTGGAGCTCTCACGATGTGCGTGTGTATTTTACGGTAGTCGCCCCTAGATGTGCGGCGGCGTAGTCTATTTATACATGGGCGTGTCGGTTTTCTAGCAAGAAATCCTATTACCTAGCGGTATGATGGTTGTCCTCCTTTGTCCGGTGGTCGAAGCATGTCTTCCTCTTGCGTCATCGTCATCATTCTTCGTCTTCGGAAGCGGTGTGGGAGCAAATGTTACAAGGCGTGGGTTGGTGGTCATGATCCCTGCGCACTGTCTCGAGCGGTGTCGAGCATTTAATGCGGCGGGGAATCCTTCCTTGGTCGGGAAGAGCTGCTCGGACCGGTCCGAGCAGAATTGCCGTGCCCGAGCCCCGGCGAGGACTCCTTTGAAGTAGACCCCTTGCTCGGGAGAGGGCTGTTTTGTTTTTTCGTTTAGCGTGTGACTATCCGAACGTCACCCTAGGCCCCCGTCAAATTCCAAACATGGAACCATGTCTACATGAGAAAGACCCATAAAAGGTTTGATTTTTTCAATATTTTAAAAAATTGTATTACCCTGATTTTTTCTTAAGGGCTTTCATGGTTGATGAAATCTACGTTATTATGGTATTTGCCATCATGTTTTTAGATGTTACCTTTTAGGGTTCCTTCATTTTGAAAGGCATGTTTTAATGTACAACGTCAAAATTATTTATTTTTTAAGATAATATCAAATCTTCCTTTTGATTACATAGACTTTGCAACTCTTTGTTTATTTTCTGTCTTCCTGATTATATGCCTTGCAATAACTATTAATTGTATTTTAAAGAATAGTCGGTAGGCAGGAGCGGACGCGCCACCGTGCGTAGTCCCTCCTAGTCATCATACAATACTGTAAAGCTCATAAAAGTCCTGCCATCTCCTTGCTCCACGTCACCTCTATTTTCTAGGCCATCCGATCATTCATGCTAAGCACATCCAGCAGTTGGGTCTACTAACTTTCAAAAAAGGGACAATTGATGATATGCCCCCAAAGTACTCGGTAAATTGATGATTTGCCCTCCATTACATGTCTCTCTACTATATACCCCAAAGTTCTTTGCCCAAGTAAAATGTCATTTCTACCCCTCGTCCAAACCCAGACCACACGTTGAACCAATCGTCCATTTTTCTGGCTCCATCCCGCCATCCATTGCAGAATGCTTCAACAGCTGGGTTAGGATTGGGATGGCAGCGCGGTAATGGACGGCGAGATGGAGCCGAAGAAATGGACGATTGGTTCAACGTGTGGTCTGGGTTTGGACGAGGGGTAGAAATGACATTTTACATCTGTTTGTATAGCAAATTTTGCTCAAAGTTTTAAAATTGGGCAAAGAACTTTAGGGCATATAATAGAGAGACATGTAATGGAGGACAAATCATCAATTGACCGAGTACTTCGGGGCATATCATCAATTGTCCCTTGAAAAAAAACCTTTCCTTTTTGCGAATTCAATCTGCACTCCACATCCGACCTTCGAACTTTGAAAAAAAAAAATCTTCCGATATCATGGAACCAATCCTCGCGCCAAGGCTCCCCGCACTCTCCATGTTAAGGTCCATTACAAACTCTATTAGCTTTGCAAATTCCAGTTTCATAAAATTAACCTGTGCCATGGGTGCGAGATCATTGCTAGTGAAGTCATAAAAGTGCTTCCATTAATCATTACATCTATGTTCTCTTAATTATTTAAGATGAATTTTTTAAAATCCTAAAAAAGCTTTTTTTTCCCTAAAAATAAGTGAAAATTAAATTGCAAATCAAGCGTCTCAACGACAGCTAAAACCAAAAGGCCAACTGTATCTCCAAATTTGAAAAAAGCGATATTCATAATTATAATTGAATAAAATAGAAGCATGACCTACGTGTCAGTGTAAGACATCGTACAACAAATACTAAAAAATCTAATAGCTAACATAAGATAAACCGTCGCTTTTAAAAATCTGGAGCTAACATGCAACAAGATACCTTTTCAGGCACAACATTAAATAAAGGAAAAGCCTATTTTACACTCTGAACTATCGTGCTTCGTCTACATAACCTTTTGAACTATTAAACTAGATATTCTGGCCCCTCGAAACCATAAAACCGATGCAAATAATCCCCTAAAAATGGTTTTATATGTGGTTTCGCCACTGTGACATGCGAGCTGGATTGTGACACCTAACATGGCATTAGGCCCCATATGTAAGTCCCTCTCCACTTCCCCTCTCTCTTCTCTTCTCTCTATCCTTCTCTCTCCTTGTTGCTCCTCTCTCTCCCCACTGGCTGCCCTTCCTCCTTCTCCATCCCTTGGCCCTAGCAGCGCCACCCCCTTCTCCTCCTTCTCCTGCCCCCCCTCCGGCGAGGTGGCTTGGCCCCGTGACATTCCAGGCGACGACGGTAGGCTGGGTCGAGGAGGTGGCAAGCAAGGGACAACGTGTGAACGACGACGACACGCGGACGACACGGGAGCGGCAGCACATGGACTTCGGACGACAGGTTGCGGTCTAGTCACCTCATATCGCGGCCTTCGCCCATCCCTCACCGCCACCATGGTCATTTCCCATGTTGTCGTCTCCGCTCTTCTCTCGTCGCCGCTGTCCCCATTCCCATACCGTCATCTCCACCCTCTTTCCTCGCGTCTTCACCTCGGCCCTTCCCCGTGCTGCCGCCGCTGCACATCCTCCACGTTGATTGCTGCCCCGCCTTCACCCCTAGCACTGCCTCCGCCATGGCTGAAGCGGAGAGGGGGATGGGGGAGAACCACCGGCCTTTCTCCCGCCATCGCCTCCGCCCTACCCGCGCTGTCACCTCCGTCCTTTCCCCACGCTGTTGCCTCAGCCTTCACCCCGTCCTGCACCGTTGCCTCCGCCCCTTTTCTACGTGATCACCTTCTCCATGTCTTTGCCTCCACCCTTTTCCGTGTCGCCGCTGCCTCTGCATTGATTGTGCCACCCTGCCTTCGCTCTAGTCGAAGCAGAGCAGAGATAGAGATGAGAGAGAGAGGAAGATGGGGGGAGTCGGGGAGAGATGAGGAGAGATAGAAGACATGGAAGAGGATTACAGCGGGGTCTCACACATTTTATTTTTATTTTTATTCTGTTTTTGACTAGATTGCCACCTCACTCACCACGTGGGTAAAATTACCTCCCAATCCCAAACTGCTTTAGAGGTTTATTCGCATCGGTTTTATAGTTTTTGGTGGGCAAAATACTTGATTTTATAGTTTAGAAGGTTACGTAGACGAATAGCGATAGTTTCAAAGGTAAAATAGACTTTTTTTTTCCAAAAAAAAAGCAGAGATATTATAAAATTTGTGAGACGCCGAGCCCAACATGCTCGTACGAAGACCAACCTTGGTCATTCCAAAATGCTCCAGCGGATCCTCTGTGGCCAGAACCATGCTGATCAGTATACACTAACTAGTGCATAAATAGATAAAACGTAAATGTGCTGTCCTCTTTGTTTGGTGTAAACCATGAGTCTCGATATACTGCGGGCAAACGCAGCTATACAGATATATGCTAAATAAAATTTTATAACCAGGAAAGTGTCCGGAGATTATCTTGGTCATATTTATGTTACAAAATATCATATCAGTGCAACTATATAGATAAAGCAAAATAAGTTTTGTAAGATACAAGTGAATGACAGGTCCATCTTCAACAATCATTCCATTTTTTCTATCTCATCACTATCTGTCTACAGTGTTAAGGTCCCTCTCTAGCTTTTTGTGTTGGGTCCCTAATATCACTATTTACTCTCTATTTCTCAATTACCACTATCTATATTCACTATTCATCGTCTATCACTATCCATCTTCCTAAGACCATTCCCATTTACTTAAAGATGTCATATTTATATTCCTGTCCTCTCCAACAGAACACATAAACCACAAAACTATATATGTAGAGGAGAGAGAATGCCTAGATATAGATATCCTGGGATGAGAAACTTAAAATAGGTATTGTAATAGTTAATCTGTTGGAAGGGGTGGGAATACGCCCAAACGTGACCCAAAATTTAGAAACATTAACATGCAAAAGTGTGTACCTCATTAGAAAAGCAAGGATTTGGGTCATACCATTGGAGACAGCCTAACAACGATTCTCAAATTCTACTCGTTAAGGTAAAGAGACATCCAAAATAGGGTGACCAACTAATTAAATGCATGCTTTTCATAATCTCATATTAGCTAATAGATGAGGTTTTGCTGTGAAGGCTCTCTCCGGAGCCTAGTTGGGTGCCACTGTACATTGTCTGTTCATGAACTATCTATATATCCATATAGGCGTTGAATGTATGGTGCATTCTTAAAATTTAAAAACCAAATAAGATTGTAATATCGATTCTCTCTTATAAATTAAACATGCACAACATGTAAATGACAATTTGTTTTGATCTCATATAGACAACTCTGTTACATGTAAGCGTAAGGCTGATTAAGGTAAGCCTAACGTAGTTTACTATTTTTCGAGGTTTCAAATTAAAATTTTCTCCGGAAGGAAGGCAGTTGACAGTTGCGTCCCAATCGACGGGATGACAGCATGACACACAATGCACAGCTAATCCCTTGCCCAAAACGGTTGCCCACATAGGAATAGGAATAGGCAGCAGTAACCCAAATGCGACGCAGGAAACGAAAAATCGCAACCGAGGAAGCTTCCACGAAGCTCACTCCCTCCACCTCCACCTCCACCTCCTACCCTTTTTATCTGCTGCTCCCCCTCCGCCTCCATCCCCGTCTCCACCACCACCTCCTCCTCCTCCTCCTCGATCCTACCTTCCCTCTCCTCCCGATCTCATTCCATTGCTGGGTCGGCGAGATGAAGCTCTCCATCCAGTCCTTCGCTAGGAAGCTCTCCCTCCCGTCGCCCAAGCGGACGTGGAGCGGCGGCAAGGACGGGCTGTCCAAGCGCGCCATCTCGCGCAGCGAGGCGCCGTCGTTCGCGTCCGCGTCCTCGTCCTCGTCCTCGTCGGACGACGCGCTGGCGAGGTTGACCACCCCGCGGTCAGTGCTCCCCGCGGAGATCTCGCGGCAGGAGCTGGAGGCCGTGCTCCGGCGGCTGGGCCACGGGGAGCCCTCCGACGACGAGCTGGACGCCGTGGCAGCCATCGCCGCCGAGGCGCACGCTGGCGAGGAGGACGACCTGATGGAGGCGTTCAAGGTGTTCGACACGGACGGCGACGGGCGCATCACGGCCGAGGAGCTCCGCGGCGTCATGGTCGCCATCCTCGGCGAGGGCGACGGCTGCAGCCTCGACGACTGCCGCCGCATGATCGGCGGCGTCGACGCTGACGGAGACGGCTTCGTCGGGTTCCAGGACTTCGCGCGCATGATGATGAAGGCGGCGACGAACGGCCCCAGATTCCTGTGATCCGTGACGGCGCCGCGGCATGCTCTGCTTGCTCCACTCCTATCGTCCCTTCCCGCCAAAGGCCGGACGGCCGTGACGCGCTGCCACAGAGAGATGACGTCATCTGTTTGCGGTTTTCTCAAAACTTTTTGGCGCGCATTAGTAATAGTAGGTGCTCACTAAGAACTACTCCTCCCCAAGAAGGAGCATTACTGCTAGCTAAACCCCAACCAAGATGTAAAATTAATTCGTCAAGAGAGAGTAATCAGTAGTGGCAAGGCATTCTGCTTCGTTCTTTCAAGTTTCTTCTACATTTTAGTCCTCGTACTTGGGTTGTAACTTGGGAAGACATTGCTGTGTCGGGATTGTATTTGTGGCGAGCTATAAAACATTATTTCGATCGCATGGCTTAGTTTAGAGAGCAAAGTACTATACTTAATTACTCCAGTAGGGCCTCGGAGAGGTGGTGAGATGCCGAGGAGGGATTTGTCTGCGTAAGACCACGCTAGGCAGCTAGCTTGAAGCTGTCGAACAGAGACCAAATTGACGTTTTGTTCCACAACACGCTCTAAAAATTAAGAGAAGAACGGACAGATAAACATCCTTAAGAAACAAGATCACCCATAAATCATTATTAAGATAACAACATATATCTCTAGTAAAAAGCCATAAATAAAAATTTGTGGGACACCTGGCCGTGGGGATTTTTTTTTATTAGGTGCTCCTAGTGACGAAGGTTCAATGAAAAAAAGAATCAATTTCAAAGCAACTTTAGAAAAATAAAAAAAATTAGTATAAATCCAACTGCTTTTGAAATGCAAAAGTGAACTTTCAGCATAAAAGCATCTTGATCAAGAGTTGATTTTTTAAAAAAAATGTGACTCATTTGAATTTCCAAAATTTTCTCTAGAGGGAATAGTAATTCACCAAGCTATGTACCGAAATTCACATCAAGATCAAGAGTAGAAAAAATAGAGCAAAAATAACAATCACTTCTGCTCAGAAATTTCGGACAACATTTAGGGCTCGGTAAAATCTTCGTAGCGCTCAAATGGTGACTCCTATGCAATTGCCACTTGAAGGAGTTGTAGATATGTGAGTTACGCAACTTTTCTAGCAAGAATCACCTCAAAATCAAGTCAGATGAATTTTCTATAAAAATAACAAGGATTGCTGTGCGGAGAAACCAAATCTGCCAAAACAAGCAAAAAAGATCAAAACTTGATTTCAGTGTTCTTGCTGAGTTACAAGATAAAGATACTGATATGAACAACCACAACACCTCCTAGATCAACAAGTTTTCAGCATGTCAAAGGAGTGAAGGCAAAGAAATTAGTTGCAAAAGAAATAAAGAAACAAATTAGATCAAACACATAGAACATAAGAAGAACAAAGTAAAAACTTTTTTGAAATATTTTCCTATTACTTGGTTGGTTCTACAGCCACACAAGAGTGGGCAAAGCTCCCAAATAGCACATAATTCTAAAATAAAACCTAACCAAGACTTGGGTGGAAACATCCCTCCACCCCTCTTTATATAGGACTTTATAGTGTATCTTGACCCTTGAAGGGTTGCTTAACTTCTGAGCTAACCTATCAATGGCTAGAATTCACTTATTCCATTAACAACAACCAATCCCACACATGGGCTTTACATGGGCTACGCAAGACCTACATGGGCTTTACACAAACCCCGGTCAACCCGATGCAACGGGCCTTCATTCCTTGACTTGACCGCTTATTTTTCATGCCTCCGGACCTCCAATCTAAACCGGAAATCTTGAGCCACTTCAAGTCCATCTCTATGCCGTCCATGTGAGTCCGATTTGAGCCAAACTGTCCCGCTGGCATCGTCAACTGTTCTGGACCTTGGTTCTCCCAACCTAATTCCGGTACCCACCTACGACCACAACTGCCTTTAAATCTTCACTCAAATGGATCAACACAATTCTCACTAGTATGTCACTTACCTTCTTGCAAGTTAGCACATTAGCATCCATAATCATACAATAGCCCTAATTAACTCGAAATCAGCACTAATCGTAACTAGTCAAAACTATATCTCAAATACATAGCATATTGCGAAAATTATATCAATTAATCCGTACATCAAATGACTTTCTGTCCAAAATGAAAACCCTTAGTCTTAAAATTCTCTATAAAAGCTATCAAGACTAAAAAAACATCTAAACAAAAAAACATCATAAAACAGTTTAAACCATAAAAACTATATGGGCTGAAATATAAATCCACCCGACCATAACTAGTCTCGTCTCAAACGTAAACTTCACATCTGTATGGTCTCAGAGTTTGGCTGTGCAATGATTGGATTGGAGATTCCAATCAGCGTGCGCTGGACGAGAGCAGATTCAGACCGGCGCGGGTGATGGCAACGTGGCGAGCTTACCAAGCAGCTGGATGAACCCCTTTTTGTCAGTTTCCCTTGAGCCATTTATTCGCGTGTCGTTTCTGGCTAGTTTCGTTGGCATCACCAATTCACAAGTGCAGAAGCACAGTAGTATCATTGCATACATTAAGGCCTTGTTTGAGAGGACAGGGATTGAAACCCAGGGATAACAATCCCAAAGGGGGATTTTCACGTTATTTCAAAACCTAGAGATAAATCTCCACCTCCGGAAATTAAATCCCTGGTCCTATTTGGAGAGAGCAGGGATACAAATCCTAATCGTCCAAAAAATTTCAGAAATTTCCTGCATCCACATGGTTCTTCAATATCGAACAACAGTTGTACAGATAACGAACTGTAGTGCAAAACTCCCGGCCATCCTAAAAAACCTCAAAAAAATGCAGAAAAAATGTTGAAAAAAATAGTTTTGCTAACATCATTATTTGTCATCCATGCATTTCCTTATGATGCATTAAAAATACATAAAATTAAGAACGAAATTAAGAAAAGTAAATGGAAAGAAAGAAGTGCCCAGATCACCCTAATCCTATTACACTAATCAACCTCTGATCGTTCAGGTGCCCCAAAAAACGGAAAGAAACCAAGAAATCAGGACCCTGATCACCACCCAGCAGGCTAACAAATAAGCTGAACTCTCCAGATGGATCATGAGCCAGACAACCTACACTGCACATGTAATACATTGTCTTCCATGTAAACATTACGGTGCATAACAACATTAGCCTTCGCTGCAGTAATCAAATGCTTTATGTCCAAGATACATGATTCACTTAGCAGCCTGAAATCGAAACATACATGAACTACATATTGTTTAAGCAATATATTATATATTCTAATTACATAAAATATGTTTTGCTGGGAGAAGCCACAAGAGATGTTGTTGTGCATTAATACTTAACGGAAGCAGCTGTTGGTGGATCAAATGCCTGTCAATAATAAAAGAACAATAAATCATTAGCTCAAATAGACAATGCAGAAAGACCATACATCTCTATGTCTAGGTTCAAAAACCAAATCATCTGGACAGGAACAACAAATGGAGTCACAAAATGGAACCAACAGCCTAACAGGAACAACAAATCATCTCTGTGTCTAGGTTCAAAAACCATGCGCATCTCTGTTAGGCCAGCATGTTCAAAATACCCAAAAAGTATTGGCACCTGTATGCATGTATCAACTGAGATTAACTGAAATAGGGCAATACCCCTTCTTCCTGAGATTAACTGAAATAGGGCAGCGCCCAAGGGCACGATGTTCATGCTTGGTGTCAGCGAGCAAAGCCATAACAGCACACAGGAATTTTCCGAATGGAATGCCTACAGCAACGCGGAGATCCAGCGGCTGGGCATATGGATCAACCATGCCTACGGTGAACCATGCGACGGCGTTCTAAAAGAGCAGGCAGTGGCAAAATTCATGGCGGCTCTACAGCTAGAGCAAGAAGAGGAGGGGAGGAAAGATGGATGGAGCCACACCTGGAAAACGGGGAGGCCACCGCAAGGTTGACGGCAAACAGATCTGGATCAAATGTAGGAGGCGGCACCGGCGACTCGAGGTGGAGATGAACCTAGCTCTCTCCCGGTACCCATCTCGCGTGCGGCGGTGTGGGTGGTGGCAGAGACGACGTGACTGTCGAAGAGGCATGACGGCGGCAGGTGGAGCAGGCGTGCCGCTAGGTTTGTGGAGGCGGAGTCGGGAGAGGGCGAACGACACGAGAGAGGAACGGGAGAAAAATCCACTAGTCTCGGGCCGGCGATGTTTCCCCCAGGGATACTGGGCGGAATGGGCCAAAAAATCCCCGAGCTGAAGGTTTCCAAACACGCTAGTAATTGGGCCCCGGGATAGCTCCCACGCGTTTTGCCATCCTCGGGAACAGGCCGGGATCCCGGCCGGGAATAAGGCTTCCAAACAAGCCCTAAGACGGTCTCCAGCGGCGTGATCTATAGCATATTCAAAATAGCCAAACTGAATGAATAAACTAGTTGAGTTAAATTAAGTCCAATATTAAGCTAAACTTTGAGAGGTTTTTAAATCTATTTTTCAAAGTTAGTCTGCTTTGTTTATTTTTTAAGAGTTTTTAAAGGCGGCTTCATAATAAAAAAAAACCATACTAAAAAGGCCAGATTGGTTTTCTAGCCAAATAAGACTAAGACATTCTAAACATTCTACCCCCTTCCAACGGTTACAATACCTATTTTAAGTTTTTTCTCGCAGGATACCTATATTTAAGTATTCCTCCTTTTCTATCTATATAGTTTTGTGGTTTAGGTATTCTATTGGAGAGAATAAGAACATAGATATGGAATCTTTAGATAAAGAGGATATAAGTATCCGATTTAGATATTATTGTTGGGATAGTCGGAGGCTTTGAGCGTGAATAGTCCTTTGTTCCTCCCTTTGAAGCTTTCAATTGATCCTGCCATTGCGTTACTGTATTTCTGATCAATTTCTATCATTTTTGTTAGCCATTTTTTGTTGTTTCACTTTTACCTTTAAGGGAAAGAAGACTATTTTCTTTTGTCTTAGCCTATGTGATAACTGACATCCTAAGCCTTACATTTAAAAGCCAAATACACCTTGCTTAAAGCTTATCTTCTTGTTTATTTATCCTCAGTTTCAAAACACAATACATGCTTTGATATTTTTAGCCTCTCTTTTTTAAGCTGGCAAGTCACGCCTGAAAAACCATCTAAAACAATTTAAAAGAAGTGGGTCAGACTCTTTTGAAGTTCAACTCATCAGCAAAAAAAAAAAACCATAAATCATATCAGCTCTAAAGAACACCGCTTAAGTCTTTCTCGCTCTTAAATGCTGCCCATGCTTTCATTTATTTTATCTTATCGAGAACGAATCCAAGATTTGGATCGTGGCCTATAATTTTGCATTCGCTCCTCACTCATCAGATGCTCTACATATGGCATTGCCATATGCGGTAGCGCCCTTGGTTTCATCGGATCGTTATATGTTGCCTTTGCTTCCAAAAGTAAAGGTTATCTTTGTATCATCCTATACATCCATCTTCTAATCAAAGGTGTTAGTATTATGTATTTATTTTTTAAGTGATAGCTATAAGATTTTGCATACAAGGATATCCACTGTTGATTGGAAGATAGATAGGCGAGATGATATAAAGGTAAACTTTGTCTTTTGAAGCAAAGGCAGGCGATGCAAATCCAGTTTCATCATTTCCATTCTTCATTTCCTTTCAACCACATTATTACATGGTCATTTTTTCCCAGAAAACTACGTGCTATTTTCAAACATATATATGTTTGGCCTAAAATGATCACGGGCGGCTAAAAGGTTGGCTTTTGAGAAATCGAAATGTTTGGTTTGGCTGGCCTTCAAGAAGCAGACGTGTTTGGGTGTGGGTGGTGGTCTATTTTTTATTAAAAAAAAATCAAAAGCAACCGAAATAAATGGTACCAAAAGTCCTTTCCTTTTTCTTTTCCGCTGCCGTTCAAAAGAACCCAGTTTTTTCGTGAAGGTCCATTGCGTGACAAGCTTTCATTCACAGGTACATGTCATCCTCCAAGCGTGCAGTTTGGCCTTTCCCCTCCTTTTTCATGCTTCAAGCGATACTTTACGGTACATGGGACGGCCTGACCCCAGATTATTAGCACTTTAGCAACACATTATTTGGATCGATCACAGCAACTTCAGGAATTCTCTTTGCTGATTGTCTATCTATGAGCAAAATACAGAGCGTGTTACTGTATTTTCAATGAATTTTTATAGTGTTGGTTACCCTTTGCGGTTGGGAAAAAAGGTATTGTCTTTTGTCTTGGCCTTTATGATGAATGCTATCTTAAATCTTACGCGTGTAATTAACCCAAGTATACTATTTTGTCTTTCTGGTTCTTAAAAGGCTGCGCATGCTTTCGTTTGTTTGATCTTTCAGCGAGTTCCAAGATAAGGCTCATGAGTCATGACCTGTAATTATCAATCGCTTATCATAAGACGCTCTAGAGATGGCATGCCATATGCTGTAGCCCCTGGTTTCGTCATCTCCGTTCTTCATTTTCTTTTGAGAAGATAATTCTGCCACTTCATCACATGGTCTTTCTTTTTTCAGAAAGCTGTGCGCTAAATTCAAACGTATGCTTGCATTTCTTTCCCTCTCTTCTGTTCAAAAGGAATATGTTTTTTTTTCCTGGAAGAACATTGCATTACAGGCTTTCATTCACAAGGCCGTCGTTCTCCAAACGTGCAGTGCCGCTTTTTCCTTCCTTTTTTGTGCTTCAGGTAACACTTTACTGTACATTGAACACTGGCCCCAGATCATTAGCAGCCTAGCTAGCTAGCAGTCGATTGAAGTTAATGGTCAATTGGTCATACACTACTCCAGAAGAAACGAGAAATTAATAGGAATACAATATACCGCACGTACCTAGCCAGAACTTCCCCATGCATGTGCCACACATTTCTCTATTGTTGAGGTGCTCTATCGCTCCAGCAAGCTTTTTATATGCTCTCTATTTTACATATGCTCTATTTTATCTTTAAATATATGGATTCTTTCTCTTTACTATATATTTTTTTATTGGAGAAAGATTTGGAAGTGCTATTGAAGAGGGCCGAATTTTGAGAAAATTGTTGAAGATGCTTTTAGCTGCAATTATCTTTAGTTAGCCCGCGTAAACAGAACAGATAAGCTATCCGAATTGTTCTGGCGCCCCACCCCCACGTCCACCCCCCCACTGGCTGCCATTGTTTGGTCCGTAAGTTGCCAACCAAATCACTGCTACTAAATACTGGAGTACTATTTTATGAAAGAATAAAAACACTAGGTCAAAGATGAGCATGAATTTTTTGACCAAAAGGTGGGAATATTTGTGCCACTGTTCCAGTGTTCCTAAGTACAGGTCATCTGACACTCATGGGTCATCTGTTCTCTGCACATTATTGTTTCAGACTTCACATGACAAGAGATTAGCCTGCAACTTCCATTGTTTAATCCTTCCATCCATCTATCTATTTACCTATTATCTGTGCTATTAAAAAAATGTCTTTAGCGTGAACATTGAATAATAAGGTCTA
Source organism: Olyra latifolia (assembly GCA_036346145.1). Classification (NCBI taxonomy): domain Eukaryota; kingdom Viridiplantae; phylum Streptophyta; class Magnoliopsida; order Poales; family Poaceae; genus Olyra; species Olyra latifolia. Next base: position 2,049,639 of record CM070523.1, on the reverse strand, counting down.
CTACTAATCCTGGCCATTACTCCATCTGGCTAACTGTCCATACATTATAAAGATACATTCAATTTATTTATATTGCTTTCTTATTTTGATTAGTTATTTTTGAAAGCTTATTTACCTATTACCACTACTATTAAAAATATCTTTATGGTGAACATTGAATGATAAGTGATGAATGATAAGGCCTACTACCAATCCCGCCCATCACTCCATCTATCTGTCCATACATCATAAAGACACTTTTGGAAGCTTTCATCAGTTTATTTACATTGTTTTCTTTTTTATGTGTTATTTTTGGAAGCTTTCAATTAGTAACAGTGCCTTGTATTGATTTGTTCCCCCATTTCACTGTGTTTTGTATTATAGAAATGTTTCAGCGGCACTCATGAAAAAAAATAGTCGTAGTCGATGCTATATAGACACAACACAAACAAGGATTACAACATGGCCGGTTTCAAGGAGTGTTGGCCCATTGGCCATTCCCATCCCTAGCAACCCGAAATCTCCCTACTCTCCATCCTCATCCCTAACCCTAGACTTGGGGAGGCTCTTACCTATCCCCGTTCGAGTGACGTGTTCCATCCCACCAAATTTGCATAGCAGCCTGATGGCCACCACCTTCTAGGTTTCTACTAGGCAGTGCGCTCCACCTTGATGCCAGCACATTGCCTTTGTGCATGGCGCAAAGAGGAAGAAGGGCATGCCGAAGTTTCTCCCTACATTGCCGCCAACATCGCTGCTGTTGATCCTCACACTGTCACTACTATGGGAGCCCTAGGGTGGGTCAACCTTGAGCCAAGGAGAGAGGGGCCACCGGCCTCTACTCCTAGCTCCTTGTGTCACCACCTCCAATGCTCCTCGTGCCGTCACTACTACCAAGGAAGCTTGAGGAAGGGCCCAAGCTTACACCAAGAAGGGAGGAGGGAGGGAGCCGATGACGCATAAGGGGAAGGGAGGCGCTGCGGCACCGTGCGATGGAGGGTGGAGGAGGCGCCACACAGGGGAGGGGAAAGGGAGGTGGCGATGCCACCGACATTGCTCGAGAAAGGTAAGGCCATATGGAAGGCGGCTTAGTAATGCGGTTGGTATGGGAGGCGACCTTGTAATAGGCTGGTAGTTGGGAAGATTAAGGTTAGAGCCTTGGAATGAGGGATAAGGTAGGAAGGTATTTTGGGTTGGGCCAATAAAGACATGTGAGTTGATCTCATATATGCTACACAATTTTCCAGGGCCCATTTTAATCCCGACGGGGAAATATTCCCGCTTCACTCGACAGGATAGTTTTTTTTTCCCATGTTGGCTCCCTAATAGGGGAATTCTCACCAGGGATTGGGTAGGGGCTCCATTGCCATCCCTAGATGCAATCGAGCATAGAAGTGTAGTTGAATTTTTTAGCAACAATAAAGTCGAACATGAGGGTATGTAGGTGCGACGTAGTTGAGTACATAAGCGTAGCTAAATGTATGAGTCAAACACAATAATCATAATCTGGTAGGATGTCACTTGATAGTCTTTTGAAGAGCCTATCGTGATGAGTGACAGTGAGTAGTGTCACACTTCACTAAGATTACCTACCATATGATATCCTATAGAATCCTTCTCCACCGCCGCTAAAATTACCTACACCATTTGCCATCCCACACAACACTTGTTTTAATTTCGTTTTCTTGCACGAAGGTTTTTTAATCAGAACATAGACTCTCGATTTTCTTTTGTTAATTTTTTGATTTTGCGAAAATATGTCTGGTTTTTTTAGTTTGTCCTCGTCGTGAAGTACAGGCATCGGATTAATATTATTAATGTGGAGTAAAAGAAGCCACTGTATATGATCTATAAATTTTCACGTTAATTTGGGGGGGGGGGGGGGGTGGGGTGGGGAAGAAATCTACACTGTCAACCGTACTGGACCAGATTATAATAGTATGAATCTAGCAGTATTAAAGATATATTATATAAGGGTTTACCATAACCATACTACATGACTACATACCTATAACAAGATTACAGATGAACTCTATTGAAGCTTAACATGGCCAGGGGATATGTCTACGTACCCGTAACAAGATTGAAGATAAACTCCGTCAGAGCTTGCAATAGCCAATAGATTACAATTTCTTATACATGGAATAAGTTTGTTACAACTTTGACACAAATCTAACTAGGGATGCTGGACGTTGCTCTTTTCTATAATCAAGGGTGTTTCGTTGCAACGAGGAGGCTGATTGTTTGCCTGCATTCATTCCTGGGCCTGCCCCGGGTGCAACGGGAGGCTTTCGGCCTGATTTTTCAAATCCACTTTGGTATTTTTCATGTCAACTTTCTTGAAGGTTTCGGGCAGCTTTTGTGGCGGTTTCCACGGAGACAAGACGAGCAGCTTTTGTGATGTGAGCAGACGGTGACAATGGACGCTTGTCGTCGTCTCTGTCGCAAAGTTCACATGCTTGTTCTTGTAGCTAGCTCCGTCCCAGCTCCCAAGTAAATCCAAGAGCTTGCATGCGTTGATGCGGCATGACTACTTGTGTAGGCCAAATGGCCAATCAGGCCAAAGCTTTGAGGAAAGCAGTACGTAGATTCCGACGGCCGAGTGCAGCGCAGCCAAGGCATGCAGAATAGTTTCGCACTGACCTAGGCACTAGCTAGCCAAGTTTGTCTTCTTCACGTCCTCAAAAAAAAAAAAAAGTTTGTCTTCTTCACTTGGGCGCCCTAGCTGGAGCTTCTTGCTCTTTTTGATATCGAGCTGACAGAAGAGCTTTTCCTTTGCGGTGGAGTACATGCCTCGCGTGCACATGTTTCTTTTCGTACAGGAAAAGTGGGATCCGAAGCAAGGTTTTTGTTCTTTTACTACACCCAAGGTTCGCCTGAGAACTTCGCCGTTCTTTCCTTCCCTGCTTCAACTCGAGGAGGTGGAGCCATGGATATTGGATGCCTTCTTGTTGAGTTGCCACGGGACCCCGAGGGCTCAATATTTCGCGGGAATCCCGACATGATTTCACTCCGCATCCAATATCAATTTCAAAACCCTTTGGTATTCAATTTTCTAAATTTAAATTCAAAATCAAAAACAGATTCACCAAAAAAAATGTGAAAATAGTAGTAGTGATTTTTAAAGAGTTTGGCACGAAAATATTTTGAAAAAAAATGAAGTGATTTTTGACCTTACCCTCTCCACCTCCTCATAAACGTTTCATGGAACACCATGTGACGCGCGTGGCAGCCTCCTGCTATGCGCCGTGAGTTCTGCTTGTACGGTGCATTCCTTGCTTGTGCCTGCTGGCACGCTGCCGCATGGGTGCAACTCATGCCTGCGCTGGGATTCTGAAGATTTCGTTTGGGACTTCCCAAGGTTTCGCTGAGGATTTTGAAGTTTTCAATGTGTCTGAATTTTGAATGTTTCACTGGAAAATTACGAGGATTTTGCTTAGAATTTGGTAAACTACTGGATTTTGTTTTCAAAATGGTCAGAATTTCAAGTTTTGTTCGAGGATTTCGCTTTTCGCTGGCTAGCGGTTTTCAAGCCCAAAACAAGATTTGAGACCCTACTCTGTGCAACATGGATCCGAGATTAAAAAAAAAAAAAATTCTCTCTGCTATCGGAAGAGGCATTCCCCTCTTTTAGAGCATCCACACTAGAAGCTCTATCCCTATTTTCTCTCGCTTCTACTCTATTTTCTCTCTCTTTCACCCTAAAATTTTTTCACACTTTACACTACACCTAAAAGATTCATTCCCTTTACCAGATACTCTATCTCTAAAACTCTATTTCTATACAACTATAAGGTTTCTTCTACGGATGCTCTTAGATCTTTGGTGGCCTGCACCCAGATGCATCCTGCCTAGGGCAAGATGTAAATGTGCAATTGTTCCTGTGTTGAAAACTTGTACACTTTTTACTTCGATAAGAGTTCCTTGTCCTTTTCAGCTTAAATTAAAATTAAGAGTTACAGTTAAAAATTTATCATTTTTGTAACTGTAACACTTTGTAGCCATTTTTATAGGGCTTTTAGTTGTTCTACTCAGAGCCCCCTAAAATATTTTTTATAATTTTTTTGATCTCTCAAGCTGCTGGATTAAACCGAAAAGAATAATGGCCGCGCGCGCTTTCTGCCGTCTCCTCGCGTGTGCGGGCTTAGCTCAGCCGCGGTGGACCATCGTGCTACCTCCACGGCTCCACCTGACCTCTCTTTGCCCCGCGATGACAAGGGACGGTATAGCACCACGGGCGATATGGCAAATTAGGCCAGTGCGGCTTCTTACCGAGGAGAGGTCAGGGTCGTATAGCACCTGCATGCTTCGGCCCTGCAATTCTCCCAGACCCACCGAATTCTTCAAAGGTTGCTATCCTCCTCAAACTACAGAGGTCACTCAAATGGAGTTCCAAGGATACATGTAGGCTGCCCGCCAAAAGCATGAAAAGAAAACCAGATAAGGTATTGTAGCGAACATCCTGAGCTTTGCAGGTAAAAGAAAAACAAATGGTACAAAAAGTTTTTTTTATTCTGCATCAGCATCACCAATGAATTCACCATTAGCATCCCAAGGCCTAGTTTCAAAAGACTTCCCGATCATACTCCTCTTCTTGTTTATTGTCCCATCATCACGTGTGTATTCAGGGAAGTAGTCCAAAAAGGATTTTGTTCCAAGAGAATTGACCCCTTCAAACAGAAACTCTGCCACCAATTCCTGAATATCAAAGCAGCAAGTAGTCAACAAACACCACAAAATAAGTCAAAAGTAAGTGCAAATTCGATGATTGCCAGAAAGCAACCTTGGCATGACTTTCGCCAATTAACTTCTTCAAGAGGGGATAGCCAGGATCCTGCCCATAGAGAACGCACAAGATTAACCAAAGATCCTTTGCACAAGTAGCTTTACACATGAGATAATTACCAAGGGAGGAGTAATTTGGAGCAAGTAATCTCAAATATTCCTAATAGAATAATTCTGGTGGTCAGTGGAAGAACAGACCTTCTCAGCTCTCCATGTGAGATATCTGTGTTGTGCTTCTCGATTATGAATAACTTTTGCTTTGTCATTTTCTCTAACAGCTTGATCCATCAAATCAAGCCAGACCTGCACAATGAGAACACTGAAAATCGATGGCCACATGCCACAGTAATTTCTCAAGAAATTCGACCTAAAAACTTGTATTCTCAAAAATTGCAGAAAATTTGATATTGAACTTTTTCCCCCAAGTTTTAAATTTATAAGACAATCGGTGGATACCTTATAATAATCCATTAAAGCTGAATGTAGAATATGGTGGTTGCTTTCAGTTGGCTCAAATATGGTCCAGATCACAATTGGAGAGAAGAATCTAAGTGACTCGCTTGTAATCTTGCCACCCCAAGGAAGAAGCTGCATTTCCTCTAAATAAAGATACCGAGCTACATATAAACCTAATATACAAAGATTTATGAGGTAATATGTTGGGTGAAGGACATGATCCAAGTACCTCATTATACTTCTGCACAAGAGGCATTAAGTTCATATAGTACTTCTCTTTGTAATCCTTGTGCACAGTAGTATCATACAAAGGATTGAGATCCCTACATGCACATCACATAATTCATTCAGGCCAAATGTACATTCTAGTTTATGCACTGCATAAGGAAAAGCACAACAAATTTTTGCTTGCAGTGGCAACCATTTTCTAACACTTACAAGACAACAATACTCTGTGCAGGAGTTGTAAAAGCGTTGGCACAAAATATAGGAAGATCGTATTCAGGTTCAGAGAAGGCGGCGAAGTCAAGAACCTGCATAGCCATATGCACCATAAGTATAGTGGATCACCTGCCAGATAAGAGCCTCCATAGTAACTAGTAATAAAAAATGGTCAATAGAAACATATGGAGAATTGTAAAATGAGAATCCAACAAGTCTAACTTATTTGCTGCATCATCAAAGATACAACCATAAAGCCTAAGAAAGACCAAATTAAATCACAATGGTGTTTCTCATGGATCATCTTGAACACCATGATAAAAAATAGATGTTCCAAATCACTTTTAAGCATAACTAAAAAAAATGCTTAAACCAGCACATATGGATGAAATTAAAATCAATATAAATTTCGGGATAAAAAGAAAAGGTCAGAAAAAGCAACATTTCTAGATTAATAAGCAGTCAGAGGCACTAGAAAATTTGAGGTACCAAATCCTTATTAAAGGCATTTCCATGCCTGAGCAACTTGAGGGCAGGGCATTTTGGTTAAAAAAAAATAGAGCCTCATGTCTAGGTATGTGTAAGTACATTAAATCAACAAACATACAAACAAATTGTGAACTTGTAGGTCAATTATGACGTAACTCATGCCAAATTGTGGAATGGATTAATAGTATTATCATATATAAGTACATTAAATTAATTTTTAACATGCAAACAAATATGTCAGCTCATAGCTTTCTGGAATAGATACTGGCATGTTTTGGTCAATGAAACATGAACTGAGAGCACAAACACACATTAAGTACCTGAACTGAGTTTTTCTTCTCAATTGTCAGACTGCGAAGCATTCTAATTTTTGGGGCATTGAAAGAGAGAGCACTGAAAACAGTATTGTCATCATTGGCTTTTATGAACTTGAACTTTTCCTGGAAGCATTAGGCAAGACAAAATTGATATGTGCAATAAGAAAGAAACACTGACAGCCAGTACAAAGACAAACAGCCATGATTAATGCTAGTTGATATCATAGGAAGACCTGACTTTTCTGATATGCAAGATTGAAACTTGCAGAATAAAATGTCTATGCTTAGTAGCCTGCTTCTCCACCAGATTTTAATATACTAGAGGATTGAAATCATAGATTTGTAGTAGCCCAATAACATCAAATTACAACAAGTTGCCCAATAACATAAAGTCTCAGTGAGGGAACATTTTATCATACATTTGAAGTACTATGCACAAAATGCTCCGAACTGAAAAAACTACTGAAATTGACATGGTTGCAATTGAAAAAACAAGGCCTTAACTTGGGTCATCATTGTTTGCAACAGAGTTGACCCCAAAGAAGTAGCTAGACTAGACACAGCGATACAATGAGAGCCATCAACGTCTGATTAAGATTTAAGACCAAGCTGAAAAATTTCAGCTGGTAGTAGCATGCAGAGCAGTATGGTAGTACTGAGTAGCAGCAGGACTCAAAACCACGCCATGGCCAACGACCTTCAGCTCCATTTGATTGCAAGAAACAGGTTCACATGGTACAAACAGAATAAAGAAGATGAAGAGATTAAGAGATGGTTTGGGGTAGGAAGAACCTGGGAGGGGTGAGGGGTTAGGGTGGTGCGGACGCGGGTTTGCTCCAGCGCGATGTGGGCGAACTTCTGGTACGACAAGCCGGCGTCGGCCGCCGGCGCCATGCCTGCCCTCCCAGGAGGTAGGGTGGTTGAAGAGAGAAGAAGAAACCGGAACACAGTGGGCGCGGCCGCACGGGTAGTGGTCAGTGGTCACCCATGCCCGAACCCGTTGGGCATCCCCCACCCCCATGGGCTTTGGGTAACGACGAAACTGGCCCACGGTCCATAGAATAGAATAGGCCCGAATCTACGAGTATGAGCATGTTGCATGCACGGCACGAATCTCGAGCTTACAATTGGATCCTCTTTGCTCCTGTTCGTTTGGAAACTTGGGTAAGGTTTGGCAATGAAGGCCTACATGATCGCTAGCTTGCACATATCACTATGGAATCGGTGTTATATTCCCTTCTTTACCAATGATCCAGACGCATCACCTTCACATTCCATATATTGCGAGATCTCTCGACGCCTAGCTTGTTTATACCAATGAATGAATGGATTGGCCAAACACAGTCGTCGTCCTGGTCGCCACAAACAAGTCGCCGTTGCGTCGCTGCCGTGTCTTGACGACTCTTGAGGTTGGCTCCATCTTAAGTTCTCAAACACAACAGTTTCCCTTCCTGTATCCTTGTGTTTGTTGATTTCTCATGATCGAAAGCCACGCGAGACCAAAGTTTTCACCTGAATTCATGCGTTTTTTTTCAAGTATATATACTTATATTCTTGTTGCTGCATTCGTCGCATCGGTTGTCGTCAGGGGCGAGAGATGGAGGTGACTGCCACTGTTGTCGTCGTCGCGGTGGCTGGGTTCTTGCTGCCGCTATGCCTGGCCTTCAACTGCCAGCGCCCTCGGAACGACGAGGGCCTGCCCCTGCACGTCCTGAACCGCATGCATCGTGTCTTCATGAGAAGCAATGTCCCTCTCTCTCCAGGGCATGGCCATGGGCATCGTGTCTGCATGAGTGCCACCGGCTCCTCTCTCTCTTCAGAACACAGTCTTGAGGATGGCCATCACCATGGGCTCTCCTATCTGCATAGCACGGACTCTTCTCTCTCGTCAGAGCATGGTCAAGGGCATCATGTTTGTATGAGTACCACAGACTCTTCTTTCTCTTCAGACCAGAGTCCAGAGCAGATGCATGTGCCTCCACACATCTACTGAACCTAGCTACTACCATCACGTCCTGATAATCTTGCTTTTTTTAATCAAGTCCTGATAATCTTTGCTTAGGAGGTCATGTAATAGACTATCTGCATTACCCAGTATCGACCAGGAGTTTTTTTTTTTTGGATTTGCTCCCTAAGCGTAGGAGACTGCCCCGTCCCTCCCCTCCTCTTCCTTGTCTCTAGTGCTGCCGCTAGGATCGGGTTTGGATTTACCCATGCCCCCCTCCCAGACTGGGCGATTGACATTTGGCACACGGCGACCCAAAGTTAGGGTGGACAGAACTTGCATGACAGTGAGAAGAAGGGGTGAAGAGGAGAGCGGTGACTGGTGAGAGTGCTGCCAATCGTTGGTAGGTGGGACGGTGGCGGTGGTGGAGACGCGTGAAGCACTCTAGCATGAGGAAGGAGAAGACCAAGGAGGAGAGGCAGCGCCAAAGAGGAAAAAGGAGAGGAGGGTGTGGCGCCAAAGGCGAGGAAGAGGAAAAGAGGAGCAGGAGTCCGCGGGCACACTCACGGAAGCAGTCACTTGCGTGTGAGTCAGTCCCATTTTCCTCCTAACTTTGTCGAGCTGGACTGTGTGTTTGTAACATAACCAAAATTTTTCCCATTTTTGCATAAAAATTTTTCCGCAAAAGTCATATTTAAAACTCCTTTTAATTTTTCCTAATTCTTGATAAATTTCCAAAATTAATACCTATTTATTATTAAAAGAAAGTTACATCCATTATTTTTCAAAAATATTTATTACATAAATAACCAATATTAATGCATAATTAAATTCCTTTATTTTTATAAGAATTTAGAAATTTATTTCATATTTTTTCGATTTTCCTATAATTTTCTACAAAGTTCTAAACACCATTCCTTTTTCGAAAAATCAAAATTACGCTTTCCTTTGGGAATACGCTTCCTTCTCGGCGGAGCGCTACTTGGGCCTAAGGTCTGTTCTGTTTCGCCCGAATCGCCTACCAACACCATAAGTGGCCACGAACGGCCACGATCAAATCATCTTGATCTAATGGCCGATAGCCATACCACTTCAAGGATTTAATCCTAGCCACTCGAATTGATCCGATGGCCAAGACGCGACCACGCCGCCTCCGCCGACTTCAGCCCACAAGACCGCTGTCTCAACCCGGCGGCCATGCGTCGCCGTTGTTTTCACCGGAAAACAACACAATCGCCATGGAACTCGCCGCTTGTTTTGAATTCTTCGACTCTCCCGACGCCGCGAACCTCATCCTCCACGCCGCCAACTCCATCCGGCCGCCAGCCGAATCTTTCGCCGACACGCCGCCAGCGCCGCCGCCGCCGTCTTCGTGATTTCGTGGCCGCCAAGCCACGGAACACCTATATAAGGGCATCTCGGCCCGTAATGACTCAAGCCACCACCTCCGCCACTCTTCCACCTCTATACCTCCGGAGCACTCTCTCGGAGTTCAGTAGCTTCACCGCCGCCAAACCTCGTCGCCGGCCACACTGCTCACCCCAACCCCATCCAGTACACCTAGAGGTAGCCTGCAACTCCTCTACCTTCCCAACCGTTGGCCACCTCTCTCTCCGTGGCCTGGGCCTGGTTGCCCGATCAACCTCTCCTCACTCATTTGACGCGGGACCGCCTGTCAGCCGCCTCAGTAATGAATCGGGCCGAGCCCACTTCACCATTGATTAATTATTCATTTCATTTTCTTTTTCTTTTTTATCCTTTTGATTTTATTTACACATCAAATTACCTCCCAAAATTTCGCCAAAATTTTAAAAAATATAAAATAATACAAAGAATTTATTTAAATTATTAAATCTGACATTTTATAATAAATTAATTAATAAAATTTCAAAAATCTCTTCCTATGATTTATTTAAGTGGTAAAAAGAATAACTTTTGAAAAATTTCCTTTTTACCTCAATTGGCTCTATCTCGAACTCCAACATGAGAAATGTTGTCAATTCGATCTCTAGAGCTCAATTGATCCATTTTTTATATATATAAAACAAAAATTTAAATAACAAATTTTCTTGCTATCCTGAGGAATTTCCAAACTCTGTCAAAATTTTCTTAATATCCCATTTTATAAAGAAAATGATTTTAAAACATAAAATCATCATTTTCTATCTATTTTATTTAAATTTATATCTTTTGAATCTTTGTTATGTTTTTGCTTTTATAGAAAATGACTTAGGACTACTTGAAACTTCGAGTCGGATTTTCGGAAGAATCTTTTGATCTTGAACCGACAACCAAGAAAGCGGTGTTTTCTTATCCTTGATGCAATTTAATATACCTACATTTCTTTTACTTATTATTTATTGCATATATTTTCTAGCTATTTATTTATACATTCCAAATACAATTTTATCCAAACCCCAATACCTTAAAAGCCACCTAAAAATAATCAACCTCGATAAAACCTAGTATAGGCAAAATATTAAAATTTGATTATCTCATGATAAGATGAAGGATTAGTCTGTACAAATAAGTTACTTTGGATAACTTATTTGTGATGGAAAAGTCAGAATCTGGAAGATTGATTGTATTTATATAGAGTAATTCGAAACAGTGTTTTGTTATTTGGGCCCGCGCATACAAGGAAGTACCACTCAATAACACCAGTGGAGAGAGTGTGAACTCCCCGAAATCGTTACTCTATAAACTATAGAAGCAAATTCGAAAGCAGTGTTTTGTCGTCTTGGGTTAGAAGAATCAAAGAGTTTGATTGACACTCAAGGACACTAGATATTTGCTCGATCGTGGTATGAGAATATCTAGATATCATTTGCTTCTATAAAAACTTGGGCTTAATAAATAAGAATGACACAAATTTTGCTCCCATCCATGTAGTAGGCCACTATATGGGTAAAGTTGGGTAGGTTCGCAGAGCTAATAACCAATTCATCGATGGACCTTACTTGGTATAAGAAGTTGTGTCAAATGGGTGATGCCTCTCTTATTTATCAAAATCCATGAATTTATTCTATGGAAAATATTGTCGAATTGTAAATGAATAAGGATGGAGAAAGTTGATAGAATTTGTATTACTATGAAAAATTGTTTTAGAAATAAATAAGACTTTTAAAAATCTAAAATTTGCATGATTACCATAAAGCCTTAACTATTCCTTGAATAATGTCAACATATAATATTATTATTTTCTTAAAGAAACCTCTTTGGTATAAAATTTTTATACTTACCCATTACTTGGGAACTGTTCATTTAAATGAACAGATCCTACTTATGTCAGCAGATATTGAATTTTCTCAAGAAGAAATGGATCTCTTCGGTCAAGAATATTAAGTTTTCTTGTACACTCAAACAAGTCAGTAATATAGGAGAAATATAATCAGTAAATTACTTTGTTTTGGTATTGTAATAAAGTTATTACTATATCAATTCTGAGGTTTTATAACTTTAGGGTGATTAATTTTTCAATATAAAAGTATTGGAAATTGGTCGCCCACAGTGTTGAATCGAACCAAAGAAAGTTAATGGACGAGGAGAAATTCACAATGATCTTGATACTTTGGTTTTATAGACGACACACCCAACGCTGCAGTTGCAACGAGAAGTGCAGGTAGGGGTTCACAAATTTGAAATCGCAAAATCGCAAGATAATAGCAATCACGCTTTGTGTGTGTGTGGGTGGGGGGTATTTACTCAAGAATTGTGCAAGATTCATTCGCCTAATGTTGAATCCGAGCTCGAAAATTGGTAAAATCGCTTGATAGTCGGTAGATGGATCGACCAATAATCGACAATCTTGACCTGTTTCGAACTTGATTTTTTTTAATCCAATTATCTACCTAAAAATGACTTCTGAAATTTTTATGACATGATATTTGACTTTTTGATTTTGCACCAATTTCTTCGGGCAATTTTTTCTATGTGAGCCGCAACAATTAAGTGTGATTATCATCAATCGTCTGCTATTATGCATCGCGTTTATATACTCATCATCAACCTGGAGTATCAGTATCTTGGCTTTTTAATGGAACTCTGTTTCGGTCTCTATATTGTAAGACATACATAGCCTTAGTACGCAGCATATCACGCTGATCCTGAGGATCAAATCTAGGTAGATGAGAATAAATAACGTCACTCCTACCACTGGGCTACAAGCTAATCTGCGGTATCTTGTTTGTTAACAATTACACTCGAGCTCGATTAGCTCGTCGAGCATGCGGTTTTGGTCCAGCCCACTGCTAGGATGAATTCTAGGAGTTTTTAAGTATTTTATATTATTTATTATTATTAAATAAATAATATCCTTTTATTAAAATTAAATAAATAGACATATGTAACCGTTGGTTGGGTAACAGGAAAAAAAATCCCCCGTTGGTTGCGCGATTTTCTCCCGTCGCCCAACCAACGGGCGACAAGTGTCCTTATTGCCAAAACAATGGGCCACAAGTTTTCTTTTTAAAAAAAGGTCGACGATTGGGAAACCAACTCCCCGTCGAGCTTATTTCTTGAATGAGAGATCAGAAAGCCCCCTTTCTACCGAAGTGTGGCTTTTGAGATGTCGAAAAATCTCAGTGTGGAAAGTGTATGTGTAGGAACCTTATGGCCAAGAGGAGGGTGAATTAGCCTACTTTTATTTTTTTTGTTCTTTTCTTAATTAATCAAATTAGGAACCCAAGTTATCTAGCAAAACACTAGTTGTAATTCATAAACTAGAATGTAAAGAAAGCAAATTGCGGAAATCAAAAGTGAGAGCAAAAGGAGACAATACAATTTTTCTCGATGTTCGGAGATGAACTCCTACTCCCCGTTGAGACAAACCCTCGACGAGTGAGAACCGGCTCCCTCTCGAGCCTATGCCTCAATCCACTCGTGGTAGCCCTTGCACCGACAAACGGCGAGGTGAGCTCCAAACCTCTCACAAGGTGGCGAGTGCTCCCACACTCGACAAGCACCCACTCCACAGTACCAACACACGGCACCGACCGCCGACACACGGCGGATTTCACCCCTCCAACACACAGAGGCTCAAGAACGAAGAAAGCTTGGAGAAGACCTTCACCTTGGTGAGGGGATCAAGAGGAGCACGACCGGATAACCAATCCCTCACCAAATCCAGCTCATGGAGGCCTAGGAAGCCCTAGATCGCCATGGGAGAGCTCTCAACTTAGCTCTACGATGAACTTGTGGCTAATTTAGCAAATGAGACCCTCCAACCGTTCCCTTCGGGGTATGGTGGCTATTTATAGTCTCCACAAGAAGACAGGCAGAAAACCCTAGCGCGCGACCCTGAGTGAACGGTACACGGACAGTCCGGATTTTAGATCTGGAGACACCACTGGAGAAGAGAAACAAGACCGAGATTACTCTACTGCTGCTGGACTGTCTGGGTGTCAAACCGGACAGTCCGGAGACTGGTCTACCTACACTGCCACGAGAGAAACGAACAACAATACTCCCGAGAGCCCCCAAAACAATCTGGACGGTCCGATCCACCAAGCCGGACAGTCCGGCCCCTGCTCCCGTGCTCCTTCAGACTTGACACCAAGGCCGAGAGGTGCCAACTCCATCCGGACTGTCCGGTCCCATGCTCCGGATTGTCCGGACTCCTCGCCAGGGCAGCGACGAAGCCGACTGCGGCCACCTTCTCCCGGACGGTTCGCCCTCAACCAGATCGTCCAATTCTCGCCACAAGAACGACGGACCGACGGGTCCACCTACACCCGGACTGTCCGGCTCCCAGCCCGGACTGTCCGGCCCCTGTTCTCACCTCTCTGCCCACACTCTAACAGCTTCTTACAGGCTCCTAAGACCAACAAAAACTCTGGAAATCTTATCTATGGCTCAAAACTGACTCTATCACGCGTTAGAGAAACAAATGTGCTCTCGAGATCCCTTGCAACCAAAGATTAAGATTAACACCAAACTAAAATTATTAGTGAGCCTCACACACACAAGACAGTAAGAAGAAATAACAAATAAAAAAAATCCTAGTCTTGCTGAGACGTTTCGATCAGTCCAATTGGGAGGGTCCGAGAAATCCGATAAAACCCTATTTGAGATATGAATATTCATCAATCGCCAAAATTCAAATTAAGCCACGGGAGCTTGATGCTTATAGTATGCGAATAAGCGAAAAGAACACCAGGAGATTATACTGGTTCAGGCCTCTCAGAGGATAACAACCCTACTTTAGTGCGTGTCTCTGTATTATGCTGGGATCACTCTGGGTGATTGTACTCTGTTGTGCCAGTGTTACATATAAGAAAAATTGGGTGTATATAAAGGCCCCGCCATTAGTAACCGTCACCCTCATAACCGGGTACTTAACTACGCGGTTAAGAGGGGCAGTAACTAACATTAATATGTGCATGGAGCCATTGCCGCCACGTTCGGATCGTGGGCAACAGTTCCTAGAAGGCGGGGAACGTGGGTGCAACCGCTGCCGCATGATCAGGGATGGTGGTAGCTATTCCCGGACACGACAGTGCCTGGTCATTAGACCTGATCATGCCCCAGGTCGGGCTGGGTTTCGGGCCAGGCATGGAAAAGCCCGATCACTTTGACCCGAGCCTGAGCCCGGCCCGGTCCAAAATTTTTTTGATGAACCGGGCCCGAGCCTAGCCCAAAAGCGTGAAGCCTGACTTTGCACTGCCTTTTTTCTGCAGGCCCTGGCCCGGCCCGACGGACTTGGTTTTCGGCCCGAGCTCGGCCCGACTGGCAAGCTCGGCCTAGCCCGGCCCGAAAAAATACGCTGGGTCCGGGCCGGGTCACCGAGCCGGGCTGCCCATGATCAGGTCTATTGGTCAGGCACGCCTGGTTGGGTCAGCGATGCTACTTGGGCAGCAGCGCGTCAACCTACCTAGATAAGAAGTTGTGCAGACAAGGATACCTAGGCAACGGTCCTCCGGGCAGCAGTACACCAACCCACCTAGACAAGAAGCTGTCCGGACAAGGATACCCGGGCAGCGCTCCTCTGGGTAGCAGCGTGCCAACCCATCCAGACAAGAAGCTGTCCGGACAAGGAGCCATATAGGCACCTGGCTCCTAGGGACCAAAGACAGGAGCGACCCTTGGTGTCGTATAGCAGCCTGCAGTTCTCACCGGTCTTGGGAACTGCATCCAAGGCATGCGTCATCCTACAGAGCTTGAATGATTTCAGACACTCCATAACTCGGCTTGTAACAAGTGAGCTTGCAAGAACACTAAGTTGTGGGTGCTGGCGGTAATCATCAATTTTCCTATCGATATCAACCATCCTCTTATAACCTTTTGTTCGGTCATCCTATAGAGCTTCCAGGGGCATAAAAGGTCCACAAGGTCATTGCCAATCCTCGACCAAAATATCAAAAAAATATCATCTTCTTCACTCTTATCCTTTAAAACACCATCGAAAAAATCACCAAAAAATCTAAAAATTTTTGTCAGTGTAGGGCATGCTAACTTCAAATTCTGCACAATATTTTAGCCCTAAACAGTACTTATACAATAAGAAACAAAAAAGACAAATTCTAGATTCTAGAAATTTTCTTTTTTGTTTCTCAGTGTCCAAATAATATTAGGGACCGAAATTTTGTGGAGAACTTGAAGGTAGCATACCCTACACTACGAAGTTTTTTTAGAATTGTTTGTGATTTTTTTATGGTAATTTCAAGGTCGAGAGCAAAGTTAGTAGAAGTTTTCTTTTAAAAAAACCCCTTGTCGCCCAACCAACAGGTTATAGAAGTCTGTTTACTTAATTTTGATAAAGAGAGTATTCTTTATTTAATTATAAAAATAAATAAATATAAAATATTAAAAAGAAATTTGAATTCTGAAGACAACGTGGGCTCCCAATATCCCATAGGAAGCGACGGCGGTTGGGCTCGTATTACTTCCTACTTTCGTAGAGCGAGACATGCTTCTGTTGGCGTTTGGTGAGAAGACGGGCTAGAGGAATAAAACCATTGGGCCGGGCTGGAGTGATGCCATGAATGGTTTTGTGATCTCTTGGAGATACCTAGTTTGTTAGATTATGTGACCCACATGGGGTGAGATCATGTGATGAGGTACTAACATATTTTTTGTGTTTGAGTTTGTGTTTATTGTTCCATGTTTGTAAGTTTTAATTTAGAGGGCATTTGAATAGAGATTAGAATTTTTAGAGGAGTGATGCAGCTTAAGGTCCGGCGTGAAGTGTTGAGGCGGACCGAGCGCGGTCCAACACAGCACTGTGGCGGACCAGGGCTCTCTGGACCTTGGTGCCTGGTCTGGCTGGTGCAGTTAACGGCGAACCCCGTGGCGGATCGGGGTTCTCAGCTCGTGATTTTCTGTAAGTTTGAAGGCCTTTTCATGCTAGAAAAGTTAAGTGTTATACATGAAAGTTATAGAGAATTTCATGATACATCTTTCATTTGGACAACCTTTTCATTTGAAGAACCAAAAAATTCATGAAAATTGTTGGAGTGCACTCTTGTGTAGGGACTTAGGTGCTTGCAGCCATTTGTGTTGGAATTGTTAAACGCATTGGTTTGGTATGTGTTTTATGTCATTTTCACGATGGTTTAGTGTAGTGTAGGTGTTCATGGACTAATGTGGATTAAGTTGAGAAATACTTATCTCCGGGAAAATGGTTTGCTTGTCTCGTGTGCGCAGGTGACCGAAGTGGATCGACGTTGACGAAGGAGATCGAGGACGTGGATGGGTGATCCACAATTTAGGTGATCAAGGGTTCATATGAATCGATCGAAACCGGGTCTAGGCACGTGGACGAGGTTGATTAGAAAAGAAAGCTTCGAGGTGCGCAAGCCGAAGCGGTCCAAGGGAAATTGGACGCGTGGCGAACTTGATGGCCAAGGTAGCGGAGAACAATAGTTTTGGAGAAGCAGTTTAGCTTTGGTTTAGCTTGGAAAGGAAATTGGATCGAAACGAGTTACCGGGTGTCATGTTTGACCCGCTTTGAAAACCGTGCTGTGTGAGAGAGAAAAATCTGATGTTTAACGGGTTTTGTGTGAGCCCATGTATAATAAGAGAAAATCCTAAGTGGGATGGCTGGTTGAGCCTCCACTGTATAAGGGTTCATGACCTTATAGATAAAATGATGATTTTGAGTGGATTAGAGAGGCTTTTGTTGAGGCTTCAGGGAGATAGGTTTAAACAAATCACTTAAAGTTTGTTGGAAATGGTTTTGTGTTGTGTTGATCCTTCTCAACATTCCGCTGTAATCATTCATCGTTAATCATAAAGAAGGTTTTAATTATGGTTTGAATTTCGTGTTCTTTTAATTCCGGTTTGTTTAGGTCTTGTTCTTGGCTTAATCTTTAGAATTCTGGTTCCTTTTGTTTTGATTGAGTTTCTTCTATGCTATAGCATCACAATACGTGTAGAAATACATCTGGAATCAGCTTATCCAAGTAGCCCACATGGTTTATCCATAGATTGAAAATTGCATTTTTACCCGGTTCATGACCTAGGCTTTGAAAAATACAAAAAAGGTTGAGTTTTTAGGAACTATGGCTTTAATTGTTGGGTGGAATAGGTATTAGACATCCTAAGAAAGTTATGTTTTAAATTTGAGCTCAATCGGACATTTCAATCAAGAATTACGTGAAATTTTGTTTTGTCTCGGGCTGTGAATAGTGCTCTGTCCGACACGAACCCCCTCCGGTCCGGCATAACATAGGCCCGGTCCGGCATGGGGTCCGCCACAAGAGAGAGAGAGAGAGAGAGGGAGAGAGAGGGAGGGAGGGAGGGATGGAGGGAGGGAGGAAAGGCTAGTTTCTAATTTTGGTTCAATCTCTAGATGTTTTGTTCCTATTAGTTTGGTTCAAGTTTGATTTTATTCTTGATAATTGAGACTTACAAGTTGTTTGAAATTTGTGGATGTTTGGATTTTGGAGGCATGTTGTAAAGAAAAGGTTGAAATTAATTTGGCTCCTATTCACCCCCTGCTCTAGTTACCTATCTGGTCCTTTCAACATGTTAGTTTCTTTACCGAACAAAGCAGGCAGCATGGTTTGGAACATGCTCGTGAGTCGGAACTCGTGAGCACTTTGTATCATAAAAAATTGTTGTGTTTCCAGTAAAACCACCCCTAAATTGCATGGCTGGAGCTTCTAGGATAAAAATCACCACTTGAGCTTGCAAAAAAAAAATCACCACTTCAGTCTGCCATTACCATTGTGCCATGCATCATAGAAAACATGGTGTCAACTTTCAATTCATAGCAAAAGTCAAGGCATCAACTCAAACTAGGCAGGCCTGCGGTCTCGAAGGCTCTAGAGAGCTTGCAATAGGAGAGGCGAGAAGTGAGGTATGATCCGGCCGATCCCCTCAAATCTGGCGCCCTCGCCAGTGTTGGAGGAGAGGGTGGCTGGCCGGAATCCCCTTCTAGTGTACATAGAAGTGTCTTTTGCATGTCTTCCATAGTTCCATAGGAGAGATTGCCGAATGGTTGGAAAAAGCAATCGGGCGTAGACGTCTAGATCCTAACCCGACCTGAACAGTCTTGACCCAACTCGACAACCAGGTCTAGTTGGGGTCAGGTCCCTGGTTGCTGCCCCGTCGGGTCCAAGTCAAACTCTGCCCCGACCCGGTACCTTCCACCATCGATTTGTATCCAACGGTCGCACCATCTTACTATCTAATCCTAGGCCACACACTAGCATACTGCAGGCTGCAGCCTCCTTCTCCCCTCACCTGAGCCTTCTCCTCATGATGACTCTCCTCCTCTTCCTTCTCCCCACTATGTCTCAACTCCCAGGCCTCCTCCCACAGTACCTCCCTAGTTCATCAGTGCATCCACTCCTCTTCCTCCTCCCCATGGCGGTGACCTCGATGCGGTGGAGGCGGCGGCGGGCGACAGTCTTGATGCAGTGATGGGCGGGCACTAGGGTCATCTTCTTCCTCCTCACAGCATAGATCTACCATGGCGGCAGCAGGCAGTGGGCGACAGCCACGATGTGGAAGTGGGTGGGTGGCGGCCTTGATGCAGCGGCGGGTGGGCAACTTGCTTCTCTTCCTTCTCCTCACGGCGGAAGCCTCGATGCAGCGACGGCGGTGGCGACTCCCTCCTCTCCACGGACGATGGTTAGCATCTCGTCATCTTCTTCTCCTCACCTCGGGTTCGGGACGAGCCGGGGTACCGACAGGTCAGGTTGGGTCCGGAGAGGGTTGAGCAGACGGGATACCCGATGCTGGTCGGGTCAGGTCGGGTCGAGATATGACCCGGCCTCGACCCAACCCATCTAGATCTCTAATCAGGCGTAGCCGGCATCCGCGGGTCCTTTGCCTCCACCATGTTCCTGTCCTCCACGACGCTTTCAGCGGGGAACCGCTCCACGATGCAGGTTGGCTGTGTCCTGTGTGCCCTAGCTCTCACCGTCTTCAACGGTGGCCTAGGCGGCGGGGCGGGGCGGGGTCTTGGGTAAGGACAGCAGGCACCACTCTGGCTTCATTGCTGACTTGGGTCTGTCGGTCTTGTCTTCGTGTTTGCTTCTATGTTTGTCCATGTTGCTATCATTCTTGTAGAAGAAGGCGATCGATGTTTGGTGCACCGGCCGGTTTGTAGCTTTTCTCAAAGCTAGGAAGTGGCAGTACGAAAAACCCAGTACACAGAATCCTTGATTTCTTCTTGAGATTCGGTTGTAGACTAGCAGTATAGTAGAGAAGCGATCTTGGTGGATGATGTTGCTCCTTTTCTTGGTCTTTTGTTACTAGAAGAGTTGTTTATTACAAGCTTTCCTACGCCATACAAGCTTTCCGACTGGGTTGGAAGATTATAAGGCTGAACTCTTAGGATCGTTTGTTGCAGTAGTTAGTGGTTGTTACCACTAATACTTTTGGGTTCTTGTTTAAGGTTACTGTGTCTGTTTAGAAAGTCAAGAGTAAACACTAGCAGTACTGCAGCGAGCCAGCGACGCGCTAACTTCTGAAAAAATTTCTTACGACCTTGCCATTTCCAGCAATCGTAGTATATTTATTCAATTCAAGCAGGTAGATGAATAGAAATCAGATCTTATCGTTTCTTCTGCTCCACGGATAAACAAATGTGGAAGCGCAGTCAAATCCCGTCCTGATCCCAATCATTGCTATATACAACAACGACTCCTGAAGAATACTCCAAACTTTCCTCCTCATTTTGTTGCCACTAGCTAGTCCATGTTCCAGTATACGCTGCAACCTTAAAAGAATGGCCTAAAAATGAAAGAAATACTAAGGAATGAGAATATATGTTGGTGGCCTGGTGTTCCACTAGCAATGCTCTGAAACAACCTGATAAAAGTGCTTGCTTATCCAGGTCATAACTTCAAAATGCAAGTGCTGCTAATGTTTTACTCCAGTAGGCTTGGCAGGCTGCGCATCGTGTGCCTAACATTTGTAGCGGCATGTCTGAATAAACAGAATTGGACTTGGCAGCTGAAGTGTACTTTTCAGTTCAGTTAGACAGAGTACTTTTCCGGTGGGAAGGAGAAACATATGCAAGTAATTTTCAGAGAAATTGGGGGAAGGGGGCACTTCAGTGCCAGAGTCTAGATCTCGTTAGATATCGTCAGGTTTTTGTGGGATCCAACTGCCAATCAAAGAAGCAGCACCGCAGAATCGCACCCAAAGAATATGATTAGACTAGTTCAGATTATGGGCATCCAGACTCCGAACAATGGAAAACAATTAGCATCTTTCAAACCAAAAGCAGATCAAACTTCACAAATGCAATCATGCAAAAGCCCAAATAAGGCGATAACCGTGAACGACTGCATTTTTTTGCTCTAATTTCTGAATCTTTGTAGAGATCAATACTCGCGATTTGCAATCATTAGTAGTAAAAAGAATGTAGAGCTAGCCATCATTCTTGCATTTAATCGTTCTATATACACTTAATTTCGGCCGCACACGGCGTGATAGAAAAGGGGGAAAGAAGAAAACGAAAAGACTGAGCAAAGTCCATTGATCTCAGATACCTAGGCTACGGCTATGCGATCTTGGCGAAGCCGCCGCCTCCTGCCATCATGACCTTGAATTCCTCGAAGGAGATGAGGCCGTCGCCGTTCTGGTCGACGCCCTCGATCATGCGGCGGCACTGCTGGACGGTGGCCTTCTCCCCGAGGCCGTGGAGCACGCGCGCGAGCTCGGCGGCGGAGATGGTGCCGTTGCCGTCGGCGTCGAAGACCCGGAAGGCGTGGCGGAGGTCCTCCTCCACCGCGGCCGCGTCGCCGGCCGCGGTGGCGTTGAGCGCGGCGAACTCGTCTAGGCTGATGAAGCCGTCGCCGTCGGAGTCCGCCTCGGCCATCATGCGCGCCAGCTCGTCGTCGGAGGCCGCGTGGCCCAGGCTCTCGAACAGCGCGGCTAGCTCGGACCGCGAGATCCGGCCGTCGCCGTTCGCGTCGAACTTGCGGAACACCCGCTCCATCTCCTCCTCCGGCGTCCGCGCCGGGGACCCGCCGCCGTACGCCGGGTCCTCCATCTGCGGCGGCGGCGGCGATGACGACGGCGACTTGGAGCGGCTGCGGCGGCGGAACAGGGAGGGCATCTTGATCTTGCCCATGGCTGCGCTTGCGCTTTGCTTTGCACGGGACGCCTGCGTCTTCTCGGGTTAATGAATATGGCTTTGGCTTTCTTCGGTAGTTGCTGTTTCGTTTTACAGGGAGACGGCGCTATTTATAGGGGGGATTGGGGAAGCCAACGCGGGGCGCTTCCATTAACAGATTCGATCGGAGTCGAGCTGTTAAGGAAGGGAAGGCACGGAGGAAGCTGCGACTGTGCGTGGCGAGCGCGCTATCTGGCCCAACCGTTGGGCTAAGAGATTCCACGGCTGGTACTCTAAATTATTACTCTATATCACTATTCCCTATATACTCTATTTCTCTCTCTAAAATTTCTTCACACTCTACACTATACTCCAAAAAAGATTTCTTTTCTCCCTCAGCTATTCTATCTAGATGAACAGTGTTATAGAGCGCCTGCTATGGATGCTCTAATAGTGGTATAGAGTAGGTCTCTACCAGGTGGGACCGGTCACCGCAACAGCACGAGTCTCCGGCAGTTGTAGATTGCCGAGGCCGCTTCCTTTCTCTACTTCCATGGATCTTAGGATCATATTTGTGTTTCCGATATTTTTAGTTTGTAAATATTTTGGTCAATTTGAACGCGGAATAGTTTTCATCACCAGCACATGCATACATTTACCCTTAAAAACATTGAAGAAAAAAGTCGAAGAAAGATGAATGCATTGGTTCATTGCTTGTCCTCTAAAACACTCAAACTCATGGAAACCATATGACTTGAATACAATGGCGCGTGCAAATTGTAGTTGCCGCTAACATGATATCAAGGTTGCTGACTAGAAGGATAAAACATTTCTTCTATGCAAGAATATGTTATATTCTTTTCTTTATTCGTACCCATGTTCACAACTCAACTCAGCTAACCGTGGTTAACCGAGGTTAAAAAGGTCAAACGGTTAGCCACTCGATTTTCTCGATTAGCTGGCCGGTTTTCTTCCTTAACCGTAACCGGCAAACCACTTAATTTTGTTTTTTTTAGATCAAATGGTTTGGTGAACCTATTCATATCTCCAGCATGTCCTGCGTTTTCTTTGTCCGATTTCTTATGTAGATGCAAAGTATTTGTAACATTGCATTGCATAAAGGGATATTGTATTTGAACTTTTTGGGAAATTTTTAGGGTGCACCTCAATTATTATAGACCATTCATTTTATTTGATATAATAGCTCAATAATCTCTCATCCCTCTATACCATACAAGTGCTTTTTATTTATATAAATTGTACATGGGTTGGCTGGCTATAACCAGAGATGATGTAAATTTGGATATCGATTTTATATTTTTCATAGGAGCAAAGATGTGCAAAAAGTGCGCAACTGCATATCCGTATTTTGTGTCCTCTTAAATAGTTCTTGTGCACGATCTGTATATGCATTTGTTTACTAACTTTTTAGGTGGCTTGAAATATATTTTTTATTCAAAGTCAGCAGGCAAATCACTGGTTCGAAAGCTAAGAGCCTAAGAACAGCGAATCAAATGCTTTGAAAAATATAGCACAATAATTTAAAATTTTTTGTTGCTAGAATAATAGTTTCCCACTAATCCATGAATTGTCAACACGCAAACACATACCATGTACGCATAACGCAATGCAACTAATTAACTTCCAAAACCATTATGTGTATTATTAGAAAGAAGGAAAATGGTGCTAGCTCAATTGTTCATTACTAATTGCCCGAATACGAATACAGTGGCGATACGTGGGGCTCCTGACTGCCGACCGGCCATGGTGACCATGGCAAGGCCGGGCGAAGCAATGAGATGGGTAGAGAGGGCAACGACCACAAAGATGCAGGTGATTGGACCATGACAGTGGCAGCGGAGGTGTTGGAGACCAAAACGAAGAAAAATGTTGGAAGAGACGGAGATCGAGAGGTCAGAGAGGAAGTTAAGCTTTTTGCGAATGGGGGAGAAGATAAATCTGAATAGATTATATAGATCGTGCACAGGGAAAAAAAATTTCGCGAAACATCTCGGGAGACAAAACGTTGTGTCTGCATATGACTATGAAACGATATGGCTTTTCAATGGACACGCGCGACAAAGCTTTATATATGTCGGTGCTAATTTCTAACTGGCACATATATACAGATATTCTGTTATAGGTCATTATACGAACTGGCACATATATAGAATGAGCATATCTAATATGTAATCTGTGTCGGTTAGTGATTAGCACCGGCACATAAAAGCTATTCCCTTGTGTCCACTAAAGAACCAACACCGGTAAGGTACAGATGCGCGCACACATATATATGACATGTTTTGTTATAGTGTCAATTTTTGTTCTTATCAATGTTTTAACATAAATAAATGCTCACCTAAACTCATCTGAACATTTAATGATATAACACCACTGAGAACATCGATCTTAATCTCATCTCCAATGTGCACCAGTTAGCCGCTAACCGCAATCGTTCAACCATGATCAACCAACCCATATATACACGGCATCAATTAGAGAATGAGAAACGGCGTTTCTCAAGGAGATATGTGGCTAGGAATGGTTGTAGTTGACCTAGGTTTGGAGTTGACATACGTAGGAATTTGACAACCGAGATCGAATCGCTTAGGGTGTGTTTGGTTCAGATGAAGACAGACAGATTAGATTGTATGAATTGAGTGTAAGTGAGTGGAGCAGATCGAGTGGATCTGAGGGTGTTATTTGGTTGGTTGTTTGAGGTTGGACAGGCTGTGTAGAGATGTTGTTTGGTTAGCTGCACTAGAAGGAAAATTGGATGGATAAATTCAATATTATAGGGATGGACAAATTGAAAAAACAAATACTAGAAAATCAATAAATTCAAAAACAAAAATAAAAATGCAAAAAACCAAATACTAGAAAATCAATAAAATTGAAAACAAAAATAAAAATTCAAAAAAATCTGAAATTTTTTAAATACCTTGTACTTGAATCTACGGTTCCAATCTTTTTTGTTTCATTGAATTTGGATGTCGTTTGAATTTTAAATCATTTTTGAAAGGTTGAAAAGTTGTGTACAGTTAACTTGTTAGTAGCGTTGTTAGCAGCGTTGTTTCTGCGTTGCGCCGGCACGAGTCTGGCTCCGCGGAAACGGCCGCCCGCGCCGTTTCCCGCAGGCTAGGCTCCGGGGTACTGTTTGCATCTATGGATGCAGGCTTCGAGCAGCAAACGGGCAACCAAACGTACATTTACCTGGCTCACGCGAGTCCGGCTGAGCACAAATGGGCAACCAAACGCACCCTTAGTTAATTAACCCATAGATAATAAATCAGCACGTCTGTCTGTAACCACAGCCGTCGTCCGTCCAACTGATCCATGGAATGCCGCGGTCATCGTCGACGTGCTCCGCGCAACGAGGAAGTCCTAGCCGACGCCCGACGCTGGCTTCCTCGCCAGCTAATGCATGGGGAGGAGCGTTCCGGCGCGTAAAGCTGGAAACCGTTACGGGTTCCGGCGCGGGGCCCGCCATCCCGTGCCCTTCTCCGTGATGTGGGGAGGAGTCCGACGGAAAAGAGGGAGGAGAAGCCGCGTGAAAAGGAGAGCCTCCTTCGCTGTGCTGCTGTACTGTACCCGCAGCAGCGTCATGACCTGTCGCTGCTTGTGGGCCCCTCTCGTCCGCACAAGCGTGGGACGGTGGGCCCGCCAGCATGGTGCGCCACCTGTCTGTCTGTGTCTCCCCGTCCCCCGTGTGTTGCTATTTTGCGGTGTAGTATGTATTTTGGCCACAGCCACGAGGATTTGTGGCTCCGTGGCCGCGACACTCTTCTGAGAACGAGGCCACATCTTCTTCCAGATGCTCCTGCACTGCTGTTGATTATCCTCGTATTGTTATGTGGATAACTCTAGCGCATGGCCAGAGCTGAGCTAGCCAATCCGGTGCCGATCTGTTCAGATACCATTAATCGATGTGATATGCAAGCCAACACGAGGACAGAGCTGAGCCTGAGCATCGCACGATGCGACATGGCCTTGGTTCTTGCTGCCGCCCGGGCATCTTGAGTGAGCTCTCACTGTCCCCCACCCCCTTCATATAGACCGTGCGACAGCTTGGGACTTTGGGAGTAGATTTGCAATGGATGTTTCTTTTGCCACCAAACCAGCCGGTTAACCAGTGGTTTGCCATTTTCTCTAAACCGGTCAAATGATTAACCACTCGGCTTTTATGGTTAGCCGAGCAGTTTTTCTGGTTAGCCGCTGAATTGCTGGATTCATTTTTTAGACCGGTGGGCCTTAGTGAAGTTGACTCTTAATATATGAACAATATGAGACCAAAGCTACATCTAGTTCATAAATCATTAAATCTTCCGTAAAAACTGGACTAAACAACAAACTATCCCGCATTTCACCTTCTACTTCTGGCTGGCTCGCAGTGGTTGCACCCTCGATCTCCTGCTTTTACAAACCTTCTTGTTGTTTTTGGAGTGCAGTGCTCATTCTGATTTACGATTTTATTATGATTTGGTAGCGAGAAGCGATTTAAGCCGTACTATCAAACAAGAAACCGATGTAACGGCTAGCATCGGTCCTACTGGGACGCTAATCGTGCTGGTGCGGGGCGCACACTCCAATTGTTGTCCAGACATGCACCTCAATTAAGTAACTTGATGATTGCACAGTCGTGCCATTAACTGCAGCGTCCCTGATCGATCAATAACGGCACGTACGTACGGTGCAATGACAAGTATGTTCATGTGGCGAACGCAAGGCAAGATCGTCGGTGCCGGTGCCGGTGAGCTGGTGGGTGGTCCGGCCAGTTTGTCCACGGCCCACGGGGCACGCCGGAGAGAACTCGGGGGCAAATTCATGGACCATGCACGCAGTGCAGCCAGTGGAACCAGAGAATGGAGCCCCCACAGCTTCACGTGGCTGCAACCTCCACCACAGGCTCCGATCTGCGGTGGTACAGCGGCCCAGGCTCAAAAGCCGATGGACCATACGATGCGCATCGCACAGGCACAGTACTAGTGTGCTACAGGGCTACTGCAAGCTAGCAGTAGCAGACGATGGAATCATGCATGCACGGCCCGGGAAATACGACTCCACAGGAATATGGAGTTTCAAGCACGTTGAGCGTCATCCCATCCACGGACGGCGCGCATCTTCTGCCTATGCTCCAGTAAAGGCAGAGACGTACAGTAATATGTGAGCGCAAACGCAGAGAGCCATAGTGATGTAACTGTAGCACAGGTACTGTACCAAAAATATAGAGCATGTACTATAGCAAATATCAACATCAAACAAGACTGCTTTATCATTCAAAGATTGTAGATCATCAGAAAGCGATGATCGTAAGCGAATCAGCAGAGACGATAGAGAGAAGTAAAGACAGGATACAAATCCCCCATCCAATGTCAAGAATCAAGATGTGTGCATAGCTCCCACCTCTCCACTCAACGTTTTCTTTTGCAAATGACCCCTCTACTCCTTTGAATTGCTGCTGGAGATCTTTTTTTCTCCTCTTCCTCTTCGGTGTCCTTTTTTCTTCGACCCGCCCACTAGGCCCCTTAGCATAGCCACACCCATTAGGACCACCGAGTCGCTGCTCTACCACTGTCGGCTCCGGCTTTCCCGCTCTCCTGACTCCGACCCGCGACGTCCTACCACTGGCGACCACTGTCCCTACGGCTGTGACCCCACGAGGTTGGTTGCTTGAAACATCCCGCTGCGCCCTAGGCAGAGCCGCCAGCCACCGTGCCATGCCATCGAGGCGGCGGTCGCTAGTCGAGCCAAAGTCGGAGGAGAGGAGGAAGAAGGACCGACACACAACATTTCGATTTCTTAGGGATTTTTTGGCAAATTCACATGAGAGGAGGTGGAGGCCATACACGAATCTTAGTATGAATCCAACGGTGACCAATGCGCTGGGAGCCTGGGAACTTCACACTGCTGTGGAAAATCCGCGGCTCTGCATGGCACCTACGGTAGAGGAACAGTATTCCTTATCTAGCCGTCCATACCAAATATACGTCCAAATCAGAGCTACGAGTCCTCTGCCTTAAGGCAGATGATGCGCATCTGGCATGGCTCGTCCGGGCGCGGCGTTGGCTGATTTGTTGCGTGAGCCGGCGGGGGCGGAGCGGCGTGGTGTGCGCCGTGCGCGTGCCTGCGTCGTCGCTGTGGTCCAGCACAGCTGCCTCCAACTCCAAGTGGCGTGGAGTCTCGCTCACCGCGCGCGCTGTCGACACGGCCGCTCACGTCGCGTCCGTGAACGTGAAGCGGGGGCCACGTCGATCTCGCCTCCCGTGGAAAAGGGCGCGTGTGGTCGCGCCCTCCTCGGCGGGGCCGACGCGACCGTCGCGACGCCGCTCGCCAAGCGGACGCGACGCGCTTCGTTTCTTTTTTTTATGTGCAGTAGTTGCTAGCATTTCCCTCTGAAAGCAACCCTGATCGAGACATGCACTAGTTCATCTGCAAACACACCATTTTGCACTAAACTGCTCTGATTTTAGGGGCTGCATGGCTTGTCTTTCGTCGTTTCGGTCGACACGTTAACGTATCTTGCCTCGTTTACATTGCAGGTGTATATATGTATGTATGCAGGGACCCAGCTCTTTTCTATTTTGTTCAGAAATCACACTGCAATTGTTTCCATGCATAGGCGAGCGTAGCATGACTGCAGTACGCAACCTCACGCACAGGTCAGGAGTTCAGTACCGTAACTTCAATTCTGCTTTTGCGAAGTTGGAATTGATCGTGGTCATGGCCTAACAAATATCTTTATAAAGCAACGTAACGGAACACTGCATTTATCCTGCACTATCCAGTTGCCTTTCTAGAGTGCCAAATCTTACTGGTTTTGCGCAAGTCAAAGTTCGGTTTGCGACGAGACTAGCAAGATTGGCCACGCATAGCGAAGGAAGGAGCACTGTGCCCTACCAATACAGGCTCCTATACATACTAGCTGAATACCTATACGTTGCTACGAAAACATAAATAGTAAAAAAAATTAGAATATATCATATACAATGTCAACTGCCTAGTAATTTCACTAGTTATAAAGTATTATGTTTTTCAAGCAATTAAATATTATTTACTTGTTTTAGGCAATTTTCTTGGCTTACATGGTTTTTATTACATTTTTACATTTCAAAATATTGGATCAAAACGAAGTAAATACCCATTTCGAGAATGATTTCAAAATATTGCCTCTCCACCGACGGTGATTTCAAATTTTGAATAGACGAGGGAGGTAGTGGGATTGGGTATATGTGTAGTTAATGCAAGAACGAAGACTAGAATGGTCCAGTAAAAATAGATCACCACTCATCATCACCCACCACAAACCACTTTTAAGTAGTAAAGATGAGCATCTCTCAAGAAATTTTTAGCGACTAAACAAATCTAGCTACAAACTCGAATCGTCCAGTTCGACTTTGGTAAAAGTCAGCGGCGGATCCACCGCCCGGCGACCCCGGTGGCCACCCGGGCTCATCGGTGAACGCGCAATAGAAATTTGGTGTTATTGTAGGGATTGAAAATAGTATTTTTATAGCAAACACTCCACGTAGTTAGAGTTGCCCGGGCTCTAAAAATTTCCAGGCTCCGCCACTTTTAAAAGTTGATCATGAGCAAAATGTATCAACAGTCCACGCGCGATTACATTCACCGATGGCAATCACATTCTCCTTCCCTTTAAGACGAGGACCGTATAATATTAAGAATTTTCCTCCTTTTGTACTTAGTGTTGATCAAGATTTCCACGATATGTCACTAACTTAACCAATGCTGTAACGTTTTTCTACCCCCCGATGAATTAAATGTACGTGCCGACGAACCTAACAAGATAGGACGACTATAGCCGCGTATAATATATTCATCCGTCAAGACAAGGATCTCCTTCTTTGGACACCGAACAGATTTTAATCCATTCCGTGATCCGCAGCAAGGTCCAGGCCAGGGTCGAGTCAAGCTGGACCTACATGCCTAAAAAAGATTAATTTAATTTCCAAGCACTCGCTGGGCTGGTTTTAATTAGGCCAAGTTGGGTACATGGCTGTACTTGTCCTAACGTGCATGCCAACCGCTGCCTGCATTATCAGGTACCAATGGCGAAAATCTTGAATCATACGTACGCGCATTGCACAGTGCTGTCGCTGTTCAAGAGCCAGCTACATACATACATACACTAGTGACTGGTGCAGCTGCAGCACCGCGTGCGAACCTAATGGCTAATGCACATCTCGGCTTAATTTGAAGATGATTTTTTGTAGTAGTAAATTGCACATGCTACGGACTCCGTTCGTCGATGATTTTTTTTTTTTTGGGTAATACTCACTTGGTACTGGACTCCTAGGCGTCGTGTATATGCATCGTTATGTTTTCTTTTATTACAAGTGGATATATACTGTACTATTTCTTAATAGAGTTTTTGTCGCCTCTCTTTAACCTAGTATCAAACCCGGACCAAAGGAGAGATTCGATGCTCCATCGATCAACATATGGAAAAAAAAATGATATATGTTCTTATTTTTAAATCGATTTGAGAACGCAGATGCTTCAAATAAAAAAAAAAATTTGTCCCAATATATCGTTGCGAATTTACAATGGCCACGTCACTGCTCACCAATCCTAATCATATTGCATTGCCGTTTACGCCAACATAGGAAATCACTGCCGCTGACAGAAAATGTCGGTAGTCACGGAAACAAGTTAGACACAAATGAAACTACCGAAGTAATTACGACGGCGACGTGATTGATTCGAGACCTTTCATCCTCTCGGTCGATCGGAGAGTTCTAGAATGATTCATCCATATAACTGAAGCCATCGGTGTCTGCATTATTGGACCTTACAAAGTTACAGAATCATCCTATGTTCACATAGCTTGCCTAGGGTCAACATCAGCAATCAGCGATAACAGATCCTGTAAAATCTGCGTAACACTGACCAACAAAATGGTCTAGTCTCCAAGATGGCCCATGAATTTCAACCTGCGCGTTGAGCCGGGACCCACCCGAAGGTGACGCAGATTATCTAGGTCACGAAGGAATTAAGATAGTACATTGCATTCTAGAAATAAAATGATAACGAATATGCTAATGTAAAGTTGTTTGAATCTTTTAGTCTCAGTTGATTTTCTGGCCTAGCTCCTCCAAGATCTTTGATGTCTCTTGCCACTGATGTTGCCATCGGCTAGTGCATAGAGACCATATAGACGATCTATTATACATAGATAGGCTTATAACTCACTACCAACGAACCGGCTATTATAACCGGTTCGAAACAGGTTTCAGAACCGGTTTTGGAACCAGTTGTAGGCAACCATGAGTCCATGACTGATATCCTCCGGGTAACACTCGCGGTTCCTCCAACCGCTTGTGGTACGACACCACAAGCGGTTCGGAAGGCTCACTGGCAGGCTGGTGGAGTCGCCGCATGGGTGCTCTCTACAAGCGGTTAGTGTTACGAACGGCTTGTGGAGAGCCGAGAGGCTAAGCGCAAATTATATTTAATATAGAATATGTTCTGAGAGGGGTTTTCAATATGAATTTTGACAATAAAATTAAATACAACTACAATATTTTTTCACAATTAAATATATAATATGATGTGTACTCATTCACATAACACTAATTAAGTTTATTTACACAATAATACGAATGAATCAAAAATGTGTACATACATGAAATAAGGAGCACACTGAAACAATGTTTATACATTTCAAGAGTACAAGGGTGAATCTTGAGGTCATTTGTTACCTACATCGCTATTTGTGGACTTCGATGATTCTGATATTTCACCTGTCCTTACAGAAGGACAATCTCTCCATCCCTTTGTTTGGAACTCGCCTTTGATGGATATAATCTCATCGACAATGAAGCTGATAAGTTGTTCTTAGATTGCTGCAGCCCGGTGAGGTGCGCGGCTTTTTGTGGCCTTGCCCACAGTTTGGGTACAAAGGAGTCCTGTGGTCCTCTAACATGCGCTGAAACTTGTCGAATTGTCTTTCATCTATGTAGTCTCCCTCTCCGTCACGCAGCATCTGGTCCAGCTCATCATCACCAAACTCCCCGAGTGTATCTTCCACGGAATAGTATTGTCTGGCGTCTGGGATACTGTTCAAACCCTCTTCTTCTTCCTCGTTTTCTTCATCATCTTCCTGGCTAATCCCCTCTATTTCACCATGGTTGGTCCAACAGGTATAGTTTGGCATGAATCCTCTTATGATCAAATGGTTCATAACCTGCTATCGGTGGGAGTGCTCCTTCTCATTCTTGCAGTCTACACACGGACAATATATGTAGCTGCCTGGAGACAAGAAGGCAACGGCCGCATCCAGAAAACTCTGCACGCCATCAATGAACTCTCTAGAGCGACGGTCCGCATTGTACATCCATTGCCGGTTCATCTACACCAAGTTATATTTTATTAAAAAAAATATAGTTACATTTCAGAATCTAAAGCTCACAAGCACTTAGATCTACCTTTCTAGTTACTTTTTGTTCTTCTTCAGTCTACTATTAAAGACAATATTTTTTGCTGCAACAAAAAAACTCTACCTACACTAATTCTTTTTTGTCCTTCTATATTTATTAAACTAAAACTAACTAATTGTTACATTTTTTAATTATTTTTTATCCTTCTACAATTTGAACTTAATTATTTTTCCCTTTCTACCTTTGTAATTATTTTTATCCCTATACATTTTAACTAAACCTAACTAATAATTTTTACCCTTCACATTTATTGAACTAAAATAACTAATTGTTACATTTTTAATTATTTTTTATCCTTCTATAATTTTTAACTAAATCTAACTAATTACTTTTTCCCTTTCTACCTTTTTATTTTTTATCCTTCTAATTTTTCCTTTTTTATTTCATACACCAATAATTAGTTCCTTGCAAACCTACATCTACCTAATTTATCGTTAAATTTTGGATCTTAAAGCAAACAACTTAATTTTTAGATCAACTTCCTAAAATTAGGTGATCAAGCTAGCTAGCAAACAAGTTAGGTAGCTAGCAAACAAGCAAAAAACTTTTTAGTGATGAATCTAGCTAGCAAACAAACACCTTTCAACAAAGAACAAATTAACATTTCTCCACATCCAATGCAAAAAAAAACAACAATACTTAGGTGAGAAGGATGTTAACATAACGTTACTAACCTTGAAACACTTAATTTGCAGCTAAATCACCTCAATTGAAAATTTAGACAGCACCTCCCCTTGAACAGTAGCTCGGCCCTTCCTGTTAACACTTCCCGTTCACCTCTGCGCCTCGGGGAGGAAGAAGATGTTTTAAATGCGCTGGGCGGGATGGCTTCTACAATTGGTTTGAGACACAAACCGCTTCTAGATCTTGCCTTTTACAACCGGTTTGTGTCTCAAACTGGTTTTGGAAATCCACAACCGGTTTGGGATACAAACCGGTTATAGAG
Source organism: Olyra latifolia (assembly GCA_036346145.1). NCBI lineage: Eukaryota > Viridiplantae > Streptophyta > Magnoliopsida > Poales > Poaceae > Olyra > Olyra latifolia. The sequence continues at coordinate 2,016,311 of CM070523.1, read as the reverse complement.
ATGGGACTTTACACGCCGTTCGTGTTTCAAACCGCTTCTGGAAGCCCTCTCCTACCCGTTGCCCACGAACTAAATCTGATACGAACATTACAACGGGTTCGTACCAAACCGCTTCTGATGAACCGGTTGTGATGCCCAGTTCTGTAGTAGTGACTTAGCGGCAAGGTTCCATTTGCCGCGGCAAATCGACTTATCGCCAGGAGTCGGCAACGACAAATTGAGTTATAAATTCAAAATTTTGATTTAAATTTAAAAATAGGAAAAAAATCCCAAAAAAACTCAAAAAATCTATAAGCCTGTATGAAGGTAATGGTGAAAAAAAAAATCAAAAACAACATTGAAATCACGAGGAAATTTGAATTGAAATCGTGTAAAATTGAAAAAAGTACTGTTCATATAGTTGTATTATTGCATGCTCTGTTCATACAGTGTTGTCCTGTGATTCTTCACGTTGCCTTTCCCTTCCTCGGGTCCCCTCTTAGGCTAGCACTGTCACTCCTTACTTCTTTGTCCTTCCACTGTCAGATCTCGCCGCGAGCTCGGCAAGTCGGCTGCTGCGGGCGGCAAATCGAGAGGGTGACTTGGCAAATCGAGCGCGGCAGACGGCAAATCGAGCAAGGCGACCGCGAGCGGAAAGTCGGCTGTTGCGGTGGCAAATCGCTCGGTTGGCGCGGCAAGCCGAGGCGGGCGACGACAAATCGAGGTGCGGCGATGGCAACGCGAGCGCGAGCGGCAAGTCGGCAGAGGAGGGCGGCAAGTCGGCGACGGCGTTCGGCAAGGCGGCGACTTCGAGCGGCAAGTCGAAGCTCCAGTGCAAGACCAAGGTACCTGTTCATCGGCGACTTCATCCATGATTTTGCCTTCTTGCATGACATGGTTATATATGATAACGAGAGCCATTTTTCTTCCCTTCACTCTCCAGTAGTATGAATACATTCTTAATGCCTAATGGCATATTGGCACTGAAAGATGAGGAATGGCTGACGATTTGCCGAGCTTATCGAGGGATTTGCCGACGTTTCGGGTCGGTTTGCCGAGTTTTCGAACGATTTATCGGTATCGGCAAATCTCTTTTGATTCACATTTCAAAACTCAAATTTTGACCGATTTATATCGCGGCAAATCGTGATCCGGCAGGGACCGATTTTTGCTTCCAAAACGATAAGTTGAACTCTGCTTAGCGGTCGCGATGAGATTGTTCATCCCATCCATAAAAAACTTTTTTTCTTTTTTTTTTCTTAAGAAAACCGTCCGTTGTATGACAAATGGCTTCTTCCGGTCTCATTGTCTCTCGTTCATAACGTAACAATTTTTACATGACAAACCCCACACGTAAGGCATAGCAGTGGATTTCTGACTTTTTTAAGTTGCTGCAACTGTGGCTAGTGCCGGTAGCTGCCAAGGCAGGAGAGTCTCCGGTCAGCGAGATATTGGCGGTTACATCAGTCGTTGGTCTCCTTTCCTCTGCGTGGTCACGTTGCGAGATGCTTTTGAGATGGGAGATTCGAACTCCACCGGTTAAGATGGCACGTAACATATCGGCCACTACTGATACATGCATGGTGCCCCCTGTATGCCACTAACTTCACCGGAGCCTGCGAACGACAACGCGATGGTGTTTCTGTGGCAACCGATGCACCACAACCTCGGTCCAAAGGCGAGCCGACTGAGATAGAGTCGTCTTGCGTAGTTGTGTGTTGGTTGATCTCGCCTACGCGTTGCCACCTAAAATCATGCGTCGTCTCTTTCCAAGTTAAAACTTTTCTAACTAAACACTAATCCCATAATTAACTTATTTCTTTATTACACGCTATGATTGAAGACGTTTTCCATACAATGGGACACGCTCCCGAGCTTCTTAGCGCCATATATAAAGGAAGGGGTGAGCTCGTGCGTGAGGTGACGATTTCACGCACGATTCGCACTCTCCCAAAACCCTAACTTCTACCGATCCTTATTGGCGCTGGAGAAGCGTTGAAGGGCTGTCCAGTGGCAGTGTAGGTGACGTCCTGAAGGCCGCCGCCACCCATCGACGGAACACTGGCGACTACTGTGCACTGACGCCGGCGTCCTCTACTCCTACTACGACAACGTTCGATTACAAGACGTTAATGGCTTCAAACTCTTCCGGCCAGTACCACCTAATTCCGCATTAGAACTAGGTAATCATGTTTAGGCTAAGATTTACTGTCATTAGATCATTAGGTAGATCTAACAGTGTGTCGCGTTTTCATTGTGGCGTAGGTACACGAGTTCGGGTATGGAAATTTTTTTTAACCCTTCGTAATTAATTATTTTAATATTAACCCTCGCGAAAAAATATTTCCAGATCTAACCCTTTTGGCCGCGCTATCCCGCCTGGCGTGGCAAATTGCCACTATCGCGCTAGTGCAAGTGGCGCGGCAGGATCAAGTTGCCGCGCCAGGCGGGGTGGCGCGGCAGGGTTGGCTCCATGTGGCAGCCATATGAACCGCGTTCCTCGGTGCCAGCGTGTACTGGCACGGCAATAGACATTAGCCGCGCCAACCGCAGTGGCGCGGCCAAAAGGGTTAGATGTGAAAATATTTTTCGCGAGGATTAATATTAAAATAATTATTTATAAAGGGTTAAAAAAAATTTCATTCGAAACCATGCTCGTGTGTCTCGTATTCTCGATATGGACAGTATGGGAGACATCATGTATTCATGGTTTACAATGTTACTCTCAAGAAATTTGGACGACATGAACATCCCAAGGATTATGCATGCAAGCAAGTGCCCTGCTGCATATACCCAGTGAATTTATTTGTTGGCCTTTTGACCAATCATCTTTCCATGTATTTTTGATTCTGAAGGAAAGGGACACATGTTGTGCTTGTTCCCGCTCCTTGATAAAGTGTCGAGAACCAGAAAAAAAACAAGTGTGCGATAGTCGCGTGTCAAAATTAAAGGGTAAACTGGAGTAGTAGATAGGCCGGTTTATAGCACTACGCTGAGCATGGCCGAAGAGCATAGCCGCAGATTCCTGTATGTTGACTGGACTATCTGGACCTGGGCATACGCAACTTTTTTATCGTTCACGAACCGAAAGATGGAGTAGCCAGACAATTCACGGACCCTTTATTCTGAGGTAAAGAGAATAAAGAGTTTATTCTTGGCAATCATACTTGCTGATAGGGAGAATAATATTCTCACGTCGCGGTCCTGGTTCGTGCTCTTTACGATCACTATTATCCTTACAAGCTTAAATCGGCTAAACGTATGAGATAGAAACCATACCTAAACTCTCATATCAAGATAGGGGTAGTATCAAACAGAGAACATGCAACAACATATGGTTTATCGATTCGTGCTGTGGTTCCTCTTTCATCACTACTCAAGTCTACTAGGTACTGGCAGAGAGGCTTGCAGTTAGAGACCATCTAGCACTTGGAAGCTTTTTCTCGGCGAAGTGTACCATATGATGCATATGATTAAGTGCAAGCCGTCGACTGGACTAGGAAGTCATGCTATCGGCAGCTTAGGGGGTCCGTTTTGGTTTATCCAACATTATCTATATCTTCAAATTAGTCAATCTATATAATACCCTGCCAAGTTCCCGAACACAGATCGCTTGGGAGGAGATGAAGCTGACACGAGGAACAACAGATCTTATGGCAAAGCACCTGTAGTACTGCCGGCTGTCCAAATGTCGGCCGAAAACGCTCACACTTGCATCGAAGTTTTATTCGATTTGAGTGTCCAGTACTTCCCAAACAATATTTTCCAATATACCTAGTTGGCTTCTTTTCCTTGCCCAATCTTCTTCAGATTGAATCTGCTTAACTCAGAGGACAACAAGAAAATACTAAAGCACTTAGTGTCCCCAAGCATCCTGTTGATCGGCTTAAGCTCCCGATTTAGAACAACCAGTCCCTCTTTTGAGTATTATCATCCAGGAGTCTGTGCTCCTCAATTGGGTTTTGGCCAAGTGCTCCAACTGGGTTTTGGCCAAGTGCTCCCCAAGCTAGCCTTGTTCAAGAAGATCAAACCAAAAGATGCTATCAAGAGTCAGCTAGACGCCTTAACTACTGTTTAGAGAGCCGACTCTCTTTTCTGCCAAAGTTTAACCGATATCTCACTACGCAGCCGATCCTCTGAAGTTTTGATCTTTGGTGGCAAGAGATTTGCTTATATCTTTATCCGGGATATTTAACCTCCAAAGATCTTGTGCTCAAATTTCTTCCCGACTGGATCGATCCAGAGCCAGAAGTCGATCCTCGGTCAGAGCCCTCAGCCTCTGGCAATTATGCAAATTCTGGATCCGAAACTTCCTCAAGATCTGACGAGATACCCCCTCCTCGTCTTTTATTTTGGATCGACAAAATTTATTAATGAACTAATTTTGTCATCCTTTCAGACAAGTTAGGCCTCCCAGAAATCTTCATCGGCTCAACAGAAAGGCGTCTCCTCAAAGGCCACCTCATCCAGAGCACCTCCCCGCCTCTTGCTGGCTTCACTTCTGTGGAGTTAGTTGATGCTGCTCCTTCCATCGCCGATTTTAGCGAGCAACAAGCTCCTAAGAAACGCAAAAGTAAGTCTTTATCGGCTTCTATTTCTCTTTCCTCTACTTAAATCGATTTGTTAGAAGCATCTCGTGATAAATTTCCCTAAAACAAGGTCCCTACTTTTGATTTAGGGTTGCTCTTATTTTGAGGACTCGATTTTGTCTTCAACTTCAGAAGTTAATTTCAAAACTCAAAGCCCTATTTACTTATGACATATGGGACCGGCTCGTCAATGACTCTTTGTTTTTCTTTTCAATATCCTTTTATTTTCTTTCTTCTTTTTCCCTTTTCTCCTCCTCATCTCTTCATAAGCGAGACAAAGAGGAGGCGGCGGCGATGATGACGAGCGAGCGGCAGCGGCAAGCGGCAATGGCGTCGGATCTGGCGAGGCTAAGCGAGGCGGCAAGCGGCAGCGGCGGCGGCGGCGGCAGCGGCGCAATGCAACATCGGATCTGGCGAGGCGACGGCGGCGGCGGCGAGCGGGCGAAGCGTGTGGCAGAGGGAGGCTGCGTGGGAGGAAAACACCCCAACAGAAAAGTAGAGGCCCTAAAGATCCTTGGGAATTGGGTGGAGGAGATTTAGGGCCTCCTTATTTTAGGGGCTGAGTAGAGCTCTTTGGAGTGCATTTTGACCATAACCCTTATTTTTTGGTTTAAGGGCTCTGCTGGAGATGCTCTTACGTGACTAACTCTTCCCTTTTGCATTAAAGAAGAGATCCCGTACCGCCACCAGCTCTGACCCCTCCGACAATAGCGAAATTTTTTTTTAACCCTTTGAAAATAATTATTTTAATATTAACCCTCGTGAAAAAATATTTCCAGATCTAACCCTTTTGGCCACGCCACCGCTGGCGCGACAAATAGCCATCGCCAGCGCCGGTGCGATGCGTGACAAGATCAAGTTGCTTGCCGCGGCGGCTGGCGCGGCAGGTCGGCCCATGTGGCGACCATATGAACCGCGTTCCTCGGTGCGGCGTGTCTTGGTGCGGCGAAGAGACATTAGCCGCGCCAACCGCAGTGGCGTGGCCAAAAGGGTTAGATGTGAAAATATTTTTTCGCGAGGGTTAATATTAAAATAATTATTTACAAAGGGTTAAAAAAATAATTTTTTTCGACAATAGCTTAGCTGGCAGCCAATCTCCTCTGGCCTCTGTTTAGGTAAAATTTTCACCTGCACCGTCTAAGCCGATTTTATTATCTAACACTTCCTTTCCAGGGTCCTTTGACGACAATCCCTTTGGCTAGCGCTGTGTCGACGCTGTCGGCTTCTGTGGAAATACCTCTTGTTCCTGCACTCCCCAAGGTAACATCCTTGTCCCTGCAAGTTCTTCACTTCAGCCTATACTTACTCTAAATTTTCTGTATCAGCCTATACCTCATAAGCCAACTGTCTCTAGGGATACCATGAAACTCTTCGACTTTGATATGGGCGACCTGGATTCAGGATATAGAAATTGAATCCCCCAAGATGGTAGAAAAGCCGATACCAACACCTGCACCGGCCTACAAGCCTCGCCCGAGTGCCCAGGACAAACTGATGAAGATCAAGGCCCTGCTGATGACTTGTTAGAAGTCGTTAGTAGAAAGCACACAACCCCTCCGAGATCTAGTAACTGATCTCCAAGCCGACCTTACCACCGAAGACTTGGCAAAAATTATCGAGATATGCCATATCGATGGCGAACGATCAGCCATCCAAGAGGCCAGGAAGAGGATCGACCAGCGCCAAGTCAAGTAAAAAAGTAAATTTAATTAGGTGTTGGATATTTTACACGCCTCATGGGCTATATATTTATACTAGATTGAACTTAAACAGACTCGACTTCGTGTCCAATTTGGACTCGACTTATTTTCTATTGTACACCTACCAGGCTTAGATATATTCTAGAAAAACCTACATGACCGACTTAGACTTGACCGCACACCCGATATGAAACCTGCTAAACCCTTCACGCAACTTCTTCATCCGACGTTCTAAGACCCTCTAGAATATACGTCAGTTTTTTTCCCGAAAACCGGTGATAGCACTATATCATCAAAACCAACTTGTGCATGCCATTTTAGACCTACGTAAAACAGTAACACAACTTTGTGTATCAAAATAACTAGTTTTCGAAATTTTGGATTTAAATGTTTTAGCAGGACAACTTTAAGCACCCGCATTCCCATTTACTCTTCTATTAACAAACCTCCCTTTCTGTCAGCTCAGCTGTCTTTACCTGGCATTTTGGCGCAATCAGTACGGAATGTTAACTTTAAATATATTTCTGTTCGCTTCCAGAGATTTGCACACTGTCCCCCGGAAGCTTCTCGCCTAACCATGTGCTATAGATCGAAGATCCGTAGCTTCTGCGTAAGTGGTAGCATCGAGGGCAACAGCCAATTAAGCGATAAACTACTATTCCTGTGTACCTATAAACACCAGCAGCAGTTAATGTGTCCAAGATAATGCCACAAACGCTTTGGTAGAACAAGCGAAGCAGAGATCATGGCGTCTGAGCAGGTTAAGCTCATCGGCGCTTTCGGCAGCCCTTTCGTCCACCGCGCCGAGGTCGCCTTGCGGCTGAAAGGAGTGCCTTACGAGCTGATCTTGGAGGACATGAGCAACAAGAGCGAGCTGCTGCTCAAGCACAACCCCGTCCACAAGATGGTGCCCGTTCTCCTCCACGCCGACCGCGCCATCTCCGAGTCGCTCGTCGTCGTCGAGTACGTCGACGAGGCCTTCGACGGGCCACCGTTGCTGCCGACCGACCCCTACGAGAGGGCCTTCGCCCGCTTCTGGGCTCACTTCCTCGAGGAAAAGGTCCTGAAGCCGCTGCGGGTGGCGCTGTGGACGGAAGGCGATGTACAGAGGAGGTCCATAGCGGAGGTGAAGGAGAGCCTGGCGTTGGTGGAGGAGCAGCTCAAGGAGAAGAGGTTCTTCGGAGGCGACTCCGTCGGCCTCGCGGACATAGCCGGCGCCGGCATGTTAGCTCGCTGGGTCGGCGTGCTTGAAGAGGTCGCCGGCGTGAGCGTCCTGAGCGACGGGGAGCATCCTGCTATCCGCCGCTGGTCGAAGGAGTACACTGCCAACGAAGCCGTGAAGGAGTGCCTGCCGGACAGAGGCCAGCTTCTCTCTTACTTCACTGCGATCAAAGAGAAGTGCATTTCGGTGGCCAAGTCCATGCTGCCGACACAATCAAATTGACGAGCCATTTTACCATCTGCGTGTGTTATATATGAACGGAACGGAAATATCTTGTGTTACTCGTGTCATCGTGTGTATAAGCCCAGTAAGCAGCAGAGCCAGGATTAGGGAGGAAGAGGGCCAAAGAAGCCATACAACGTACGTAGTTACTCTACATTTGATATGCTCAATAAAAGCTCCTCAGTAAAATTTAGATGATACATATGGGACATAGAGGTGCCAAGAGATCCCTCATACCATCCCGTAAATTTATGGGGTTTTGATCCCCTGTGTTTAGCCATAGTATTCTCTATCCATCTCCTAGACTGGTTTCCTCCCACCTTTACATGGATCCCCTCTTCATTTAATTTAGTAGATGAAATTTTATACATTTAGGGAATAAATATTGAAACAAGATTTTAAATAAAAAATCTCATATAAACTCACGAGCAATCCTTAAAGTTGGTTTTAGAGCAGCGGCGGACCCAGCACTGGGTCTGGGGGGCTCCAGCCCCACCTACTGTCTAAATGACAGTGGAGCCCCCCTTAGACCTACATAATATTATTTAAGAAAATGAAGAGAAGAAGGGGAGACTAATGGATCTCTCTTTATTGTCAACTTCCTCATTATTTTTGGCTGTCTCCGCCTCTGTTTCAGAGGATGTAATTTTAGGAGAGCTCTTTGATCTGTGCATGCCAAATGGGACCCACGATGGTAAAATTTCTCCAAACATACAGGATTTATGGTGTAAATTTTATTTTGTCAACAACAACTCTCCCTCCGCCGTGGGACCAATTAAGTACCAGACCGTCCGATTGAGATCCTTTGCAATTCCATAGAAATGTCACAGTTGATTGCTACAGTCCGTGACATTGCTTGATCCCGGCCACCAGATCTAGAACGGACGCTCAAGACTAGTATGCTACAGTAACATTACAGTGTTCTGTGTACAGGACTTTCTCCTACAGTGCTGCTACAGCGATAGTTGTACATTACCCCAGTCAATCTCAGCTCTACACCCTCCATCCGACGGGCGAGATGCAATGTCACGTGTTGCATTGTAATGTGACAGTATTTGCTTCCCAGACCATCATACGTCACACTCGCACCAACACGTAACATGCATATTAGTCAGCTCAATCCCCTGCAGTTGAGCTCAACCCTTGTACTCGGTGGTGATGCACATAGTTTTGTTGGAGAAAGAATTAAAGTTCTGATTCTTTTAGGAAAGGCCGGAGCGTTTGGTTTGGCTTTACATTTTTTATTTATATAGCTGATCATTTGTCACTTTAAATATGATCATTTATTGATGTTCAAATAGTTGATGATTTGCCACTTCAAACATGTTCATTCCGTGATATGTCATATACAGTGTTTTTCTTCATGATTTGCCACTCCCGTGTCATATGAGGGAGAGGTGGTTAACAGACCGAACCGGGCTAGCCTGTTCGAGCTTAGTTTATTATATGAACTGGGTCTAACGGACCAACAGGCCAGGGTCTTGGCTCAAGCCCGGTTAGGAATAGGCCGACCCATTTTAGCTCAAAAAATTATTTTTAAAAACTAAAAAAATGATTATTTTTTTTATAAATATGCATTATAAATTAAAGAAATAAATTATATCATAATAAAATAGGCATATAAATATATATTTATTATATACGGGTGCTAAATATAAGAAAGAGATATGTAGGGATTGAAAAAATAGGACCAAAACTGCAGAGATAAATAGTAAAATAGGACTATAAATAGAAAATAAATAGTAGATAAATAGTAAAATAGATCTAGAAAATATACCAACTTTATACATGATCTGGGCCTTGGTCAAGCGACTTCAATATCTCCGATAAACTCCTTAAGAGCATCCGTAGCAGAAACCCTATAGTAATATAGAAATAGAGTTTTAGAGATACAGTTTCTGGTGGAGAGAAGAAATCTTTTAAAGTGTAATGTAAAGTATGAAGGAATTTTAGAGTAATGGAGAGAAAAAATAAGAATAAAGGTTCTGCTGTGGATGCTCTAAGAAGTCGGAGAGTTACGAATTTGAGAAGCGGCTAGCCGTGCTACTACCGCTGCGAAAGGATTCTTCGTTTTAGAAAAATCTGATCCATTCGATTCCACAAATAAGGTAACCCAACAATAATTTCTGTCCGAGCGAATGGATGAGTGCCAAGAAAATATTTCTTTCCTCTATCTTTGCCTCGCTGCAAGGCCTTCATACGTGGCCTTGACTAGTACACCGTCATTTTATTCCGACCGGTAATCACAGACATGTCCGGTTCTCTCCCCCAAAAAATATATAAAACAACATAAAACAGCTGGCCAATTACTGCTGCAGCATCGCCTTGGCAAACAGTTTGGCTTTCTCCTCCTTCTCAGTGAGGAAGGCGACAAGCTGGTCTCTGTCCGGCAGGCACCCCTTGATAGCTTCGTCGGAAGTATACGCCTCCGCCCACCGGCAAAGACCAGGGTACTCCTCCTCGCTCACCAGCCTCGCCCCAGTCACTTCCGCCACCACGCTGAACGGCCAGTACGCCAAGTCACTGGCGGCTATGTCCAGGTAACCGGCGGAGTCGCCTGAGAAGAACCTCTTCCCCTGGAGCTGCGCCTCCAGCAGCGCCAGGTTCTCCTTCGCCTCCTTCAACACCCCCTTCGCCTCCTCCTCCCCGTCCAGCCACACAGCCACCCAGTAAGATCTCAAGCTCTGCACATGAGCTGTGTCAAACTCTGAAAATTAATGTTCAGAAACCACATGGTCGGGTCTGGTGGATGCAAGGCTACCTTCTCTTGTACGAAGTGAGCCCAGAAGCGGGCCATGGCGCGGTCGTAGGGGTCGGCGGGCAGGAGGGGCGGCCCGTCGAAGGCCTCGTCGACGTACTCGACGATGACGAGCGACTCGGAGACGGCGCGGTCGCCGTGGAGGAGGACGGGCACCTTCTTGTGGACGGGGTTGGTCTTGAGCAGCAGCTCGCTCTTGTTGGTCTGGTGGTTCTTGCTGTCCATGTGTTCTAGGATGAGCTCGTACGGCACTCCCTTGAGCCTCAACGCGGCCTCTGCACGGTGGGCATACGGGCTGCCCAAAAGGCCGATGAGCTTCACCGGATCAGGCATGGTTTCGCTTCAAGTGTTATCTGCTCGCATCATATCTTGGACTCGCTAAACAATGGTATTTATGCAGGAAAGATCTCTTGGCTAATGCCTAGGAACCTCCACGTGCAGGCACGAGCAAATAGCAATGAATCTTCCACGCAAGGTTGGAGGAATGGATCTTGATGACGACTTGACGTAAGGCATGACCGCACGAGGAATGGACTTATCCCCTTTTTTCTTTGTTCCTCGACTCCCATGATATATGTCAGTCCAACGTTATCTAAAAAAAATGTGTCAGTCCAAAGAACGGAGATTAAATAATTTTCACTGTAACTGCTGGGTCGGATAAACCTTGCTGAAATCTCTCTCACAGACACACACAAACACACATATATATACCACGTGAATAAAAAATATTAGAAATTATACATTAATCCGAAAATACTAGAAATCCTAAAAAAAGATTTACACCACCGATTATAGTGGGTCCAGATAATAACGGTATAGATCTATTTGATGATAAAAGAGCTACAATTTAATAAGATTGGAAATTTATTTGATGCTAACCGTACGTGTAGCTTTCTAATTGAATTGGACTAAATCTACGCTATATAAAGAAGACAACCTATAAAGAATCCACATCTCTTATAATTAACGGATTGAAATGGGCTGGTCTTGATTAAAGAGCCTAGCAAGAAGCCGTTTACACCGATGTCCACGGGAAGAACCCATGCTAAACAGATCCCACCGCTGAGTCTGTGTCACGTACGTGCAACTGCCACCTCCCGTTCGCTTCTCGCCGTCATCGTGGGCGTACGTGGCCATGTCCACTGGGTGGAGCTGCGCCGCCAGCGGCTCTGCCAACTTGTACAACGATCGAACCGAGAAAAATTGCTTCACGAAGGCACAGAGCAGCATGACAATACAGAGAAATTTCATCGCCATGCATCGACACACTCGCCATGCCTTGGTCTTGATCTAGCTGGCGCGATGAAAATCTATACAGAATAGGTTCATACATGGATCACTGTAAATTAGTCTCAATGCATGCAACTTGAAGTAATATTATGCCAGTCAAACCAATTTGATTTGATTTGATTTGGTTCCAAATTTATGATAGTCCTTTTTGGCACAATCAAACAAAAGGTCCATCGAGTATGGAAACTAACATGCGCACAGGCTGTAATGGATTGGAAGACTAGGGATGAGATGTCTATCCACCGCTCTAGATCACAAAGCTATGGAGAATTAAAACCCAAAGAATATATGACTAGAAGATTAGGAGTGTAGCAAGACATGACAGAAGTGTGCATATATACGCGGTTGCACATACGCCCAAGGAAGATCAGTATGAAAAGGAAAAACAAATGTATGAGTTTCAAAGCATGTTAATCAAAGGTCAGTCTGAGGAATATGGGAAGGGACATGTCTGTAGGTTACAACAGATTGGAAACCTAGGGAGGAGATGCACATCCACTGCCATAGATCAGAAAGCTATGGAGATTAAAAACTCAAAGAGCAAATGACCTGAAGACAAGAGGGTAGGACCAAGTGTGCATACGCCATTGCACATCTAAGCAAGGAAGATCACTATGAAAAGAAAAAAAGATGCACGAGTTCCCAAGCATGTAATCAAAAGGTAAAAGAAAATATTTGTATGTTCCTTTACTATTTTTGATTCATCCTGTGCATGGGTGCAGCAAAACTACCACACTCTAAAAAGATTGAAATTCCCATACTAATTAAATTAAAAAATATTGTAACAAGATTGAAGTTATTATTATATCCTTCGGATTAGACATCAACTATATTACAGCTTACTATGACCAATACTATCACATATCCAAATTAGCATATGCACTTGTAAGGAGTTATTCTACGGATTAGACATAGACTAAGGCAGTGTTTTTTCAGCGTTTGCGTTTGCTTATAAGCTGAAAATTTGTTATTTTCGTACAAGTCAAACGCTTTGACATTTGGTAGCCAATTTTGTAGGTCTTACTATTTCTTCTCAAAGCTCTTAAAATTATTTTTTCTATAATTTTTTGATCTCTCGGATGCCCTTATCGAGGAGCTATAAATTTCTAACTTATAAGCAAACGCTGAAAAGAATACTGCTTAAATTAAAAGAGCTTAGCATAACTAATATGACAACATATGCAAAAGATATCTTAAATTTGGATACAAATCTAGCTGTACAAATGTGCGGGACAACTTGCTATAGTTATATTATTAAAGCAAAGTTTAAGCCACCATATTAGCTCTAAAATACTAGAAATTTCCACATTAATCAGATAAAAAATAAAAGATCTAAACCATTGGTTATTGTGGGTTCAAATTATAACAGTGCAGCTTTCTTCAATGAAAAATAAAGAGTTAGAAACTTATTAGTGTTATGTATATAGAGAGTTCTGCTACGATTAGTCGCGAAGTACGGATGTCTTCGAAAAATTTAACTTTAGGATAAAAATCTATCGACTTTTCGCAAAAACCGAACGGTTTTTCATAAAATGAGCGGCTTCCAAGAAAGATTGATTTCCTGTCATGCGCATTGGTGGTACTTACTTTGAAAAGCGCATTGTTGTTTCTCTGGTTGTGGGCTTATAAGCTTTGAGCTTAGAGAGTTTTTGAGAAACAATCTCAAGAAGCGGGAAAGATTGGTTTGATGATTTAAGTTAGAACCTTTGAGAGTTTTGAGAAACATCTATGAGAACCCAATGTGTTTGACATGAAGAAATGATCTTCAACTGTGGTTTTATATTTTACTGTAGCCGATCCTAGTGCTATAGGAATGATGCTACGAATAATGAAAATAGAGTTTGGAGTAAAATATTAGAGAGAAAAATGTAAGGATTAGAAAAATAGATACAGAGTTGAATTGAAGAGATAAATAGTAAAATAGGTTGTGAATAGAAGATGAAATAGGTTGTGAATAGAAGATGAATAATAAAATATGATCAGAAAATAAGACCAATGTCAGAGATAACCTAGGCTGCTTAAAGAAATGCCTTACTCAGCGTTGGAGATACTAGCGCATGCATGCATCATGCCCGATAGGTTTCCATTTTGATCCAATGCTATATTAATGTGGGGACTCAGCGTTCTCGTTAGCAGAAATTATTTAGGGTGGGTTCTTCTCAATTTATCTTATCCAGCTTATTTGATTTATCTCGTAACTTCGAAAATTTTCTGAGATAGTCTCGAAAGCCGGTTGGCTTTTGTGTTTAGGGTTTATGGAGCTTTTAGACACGTCTACGAGATAAAAAAAAAGACTCAATTTTTTTTTAAAAATGAGATAAGTCAAATAAGATACGAGATAAGTAAAAAACAGACTTATTTGACTTATCTCACTTTTTTATTAATTGTTTAGTCTTTTTTTTATTTCGTATGCGTGTCTAAAAGCTTCTTAAACCGTAAACATAAAGGCCAACCGGTTCTTGAGGCTATCTTAAAAAATTCTTGAAGTTATGAAATAAGTCAAATAAGTTGGATAAGATAAGATGAAAAGAACCCACCCTTACTTGGTGACAGCATATCAGTGCTAGGTGCCACCCTGCTCTCTAGTATTTGTCTGGGATTCAGCTGTCACGCGATCCACAGGCACGCGCGTTTCGTCCTCAGTCAACGATTGTTGCAATACCATGCATGATGCTTATCAAAATTGAAATTTTGTTTTTCAACAATCCTTGATATAAACCACATCTTATTGATATGAGGCTGACTCTATACATATATCATGCAATAAATAGTTCAATTTTTTTTTTGTTGGTGAGCAGCAATGATTCGAAGCTCATACTTTATTGCTTTATTACACACATGTTGGCTGACACGTGTATGTTGGCTGCCACACACACATTTGCATTCCGGTTAGGCCAGCCAAGGGCCTCCTCGTTTCCGTTACAGAGAATCTTGTTTCTTTCAATGTTCTAATAAATTCTTTTTACGTTCTTTTTTAGAAGAGATTCTTTTTTTTATTTTTTTTAAAAAGAGATTCTCTATCCTTTTCCTGTATCATTCTTTTCGAATGAATGCTAGAGGTGATGGAAAATAAAGAAAAAGAATACGGTGGAAATAAGGAAGGAAACAAAATAAAGGGAAAATGGTTGGAGATGATTTTAGAAGTACTGCTACACATGTATCTTCAGAATTTTTTCTTACAATCTTATACGTGCACGGCTGCATCTACTTCCTATTCTGCTTCTTGATCGCACAATGAACTTGCAAGCTTAGCCGTGGTAGAGTTACAGGCCAAATTAGTCCCTTTTCCTTGTACTGCAGTTACCTTCATGAAAGCAGGTCAGGCTTTTTACCTGCATTCCGTTCCCGTCTTGCTAATTCTGCGAGCATGTCATATCTGGCACCAATGCCTAGATATGGTCTTAAGAAGTTCAATTTCTCTCTATCTATTATAGTTGGATTGTGCTGATCATACTTGTTAACAGACATATGACTAGTACTCGCATACCCTGGGATGCTCTTCACCAAATGCTTTCATACCGGCCGATGGCAATTCTGAGAATTTCGTAGCACTCATATGTCGACACGAAGCAACCGGCAGGCTTCCAGTTCCAGCACGATGCCAATTCTACTTTGATTTGGACAGTTTCATTGAGAGAGAGAGGATTCAAGATAGCTAGTTTTAATGTTCCAGTGTTACTTCTATAAATCACCAGCCATTCAGTTTAGCATTCGCACACGTACGGGAGCGAAGATGGCCGAGCCGGTTAAGCTCATCGGCGCTTTCGGCAGCCCGTTCGTCCACCGCGCCGAGGTGGCCTTGCGGCTGAAAGGCGTGCCGTACGAGCTGATCGTGGAGGACCTGAGCAACAAGAGCGAGCTGCTGCTCAAGAGCAACCCCGTCCACAATAAGGTGCCCGTGCTCCTCCACGGCGACCGCGCCATCTCCGAGTCGCTCGTCATCGTCGAGTACGTCGACGACGCCTTCGACGGACCGCCCATCCTGCCGGCCGACCCCTGCGCGAGGGCCGAGGCCCGCTTCTGGGCCCACTTCTTCGCTGAGAAGGTAAAGAAACACCTTGAGCACATGCATCGTGCATGGCTGCATGCTTCAGCAATTCTAAGTGTTCTTCTGAACTTGATCGATCAGTGCCTGATGTCGCTATGGCTGACGCTGTGGACGGAGGGCGAGGTGCAGAAGGGGCTCATGAAGGACGCGGCGGAGCACCTGGCGCTGGTGGAGGAGCAGCTCAAGGAGAAGAGGTTCTTCGGCGGCGACTCCCTCGGCCTCGCAGACATTGCCGGCGCCAGCGTGCTGTCTCACTGGGCCGGCGTGCTCCAGGAGGTCGCCGGAGTGAGCGTCCTGAACCACGAGGACTACCCGTGTTGTAGGGGCAACCACCCCATCTTCAGGAGAAGTGGATGTCTACGAAGATGTTGCGAAGATTCTTCGTGAAGATTGTTACCCGAAGGGGTAAGTGACGGAGCCTATCCAAGATAACCTCAAGTCAGACCGTGAGTGGAAGGTTTGGACATGCGCGAGGGGTCGAGAAAAGAACACGAAGGATGGAGTGTCCTCGGGATGTCCACCGAAGGACAGCGGAAGGTGTCTGGTCAAGGGTAAATGAAGACCCTTCGGAAAGACCGAGAGTGATCTTTGATAAGTTTCGGGTCAGAAGACGAAGACTTCACGACAGCCTCTGACAAGAACGAATCGAATTGAATCAAATCAACAACTTTGTCAGTGTATGTCCCCCAAGGGCATGTTAGGGAGTAGGTTAACGTGGATTGTAAGAAAACTAGTCTAACCGTTGATTGTGGGATCGACGATCCAGAGTTCAGGGTAATCTGGGTATTCCCCCATGGGTCAGGGTACTTTGGGTATTTCCCATACATGTAAACCCTGGCCCTAAAGATGTATAAATTAATAAGCACATCAAGGAGAAAGGGCAAGCATTCGATCATACACATTAGCTTGGTTTATTCATCAGGCGCTCGCTCTCTCACCACCTCTTTTCGGCGTCCTCTCCATTACGGGGGGCGCCGGTTCTTCCGTCGGCGGATTTTCGGCGACGATTGGCGCCGTCCGTAGGGAGAGACAGGCGATTGCGGTGATAGCTAGACCCGGAGGAGTGTCGCATTTCTTTGGAGGCGAGCCACCGAGTCGGGCACGATGGAGCGTCTGTGAGACAAGAGCGCCAAATCCATGGCGGCGAGACATCACTGGCGAGTCGATGGAGGGAGCGGCCCAAAGGGCGGTCGCTACTGCGCCAACGACTGAACGTCGGCGGGAGGGCGCGCCGGTGCAAGGATCAGGCAGAAACACTCTAGGAGCTCCCGGCATCAACTTGCAGAACTGGAGAAACCAGGGCCAAGATGCCCCGGACGTGGGAGGGGGAGATTCGACGAGCCTGGACCCAGTGGAGTCGCTCAAGAAGGGATGCAGCAAAACCCACCCACCCATCACATGCAGGAGCATAAACACGAAGACCCTACAATTCTTTGAAACTATCTGCGAGACAGAGAAGGTCTTTGGAGGAACAAATTAACTTGTTCCGAAGAGAGCTTGTGACAATGCAACCCCAACAACATTACGCACCCCGGAGGATACCATACCCAGAAGAGAACCAGGAGCAACATCAGCGAAATGCAATGGTGGCACAGCCGAAGAAGAAATTTTGAAGGGCCTTTGGCGATACCTTCGGGGCAAAAATGGCCGAAGGATTCAAGATGCCAAGTGTGTTCAAATTCTCGGGAGAAAGCAGATCCGAACGAATTCTGGATGTATATGATACTGGTTAGGTTGAAGCGGCGAGGAGGAGATGATGACATAAAGGCGAAGAGTCTGCTGTTAACCCTGAAGGGCACTGCACTATCTTGGTACACTTCATTGCCGCAAGGGTCCATACATTCATGGAACCAACTCAAAGATGCATTCGCTAACAATTTTCAAGGAAATTACATCCAAAGAATGGTAGAAGGGGACCTCTTTGCCTTGGAACAAGGCAAGAAGGAAAGCACGAGAGATTACTATAAAAGATTTGCTGCTGTGCGGTGCCAGATAAGGAATGTTTCTGACTCTTCGGTGATCAATGCATTCCGAAGAGGTCTTCAACCTGGACCCCTTCTACACAAGATAACTCAAGACCCCCATGATCATTTGTGCTTTACGATGAAGTTGAAGGATATGCAAAGGGAGAAGAGGAAAATTTGAGGAGGCAAGGCCAGCTCAATACAAACAAAGACCGTGATAACCACAAAAAGAGCAACTCAGAGAAGAACAAAAAACATCACAATTCTAACAAGAGAATAAGCAACATTGAACCCAAGCGATTTGAGGAGCGAAGATCCAGTGATAACAATGGAAGAGGGGACCATCCTCGAAGGGATTACAATCCCCGAAGAGAGGAGTACAACAGTCGAAGAGATAACACGAGAAGGGATGACCGAAGAAATGACAATTACCAAAGGAAAAATTATCAAAGGAATGACAGGTTTCGAGGAGGCAACCAGGAAACTAAAGAAAAGAAGTACTGTACGGTGCATGGGGAAATTATTCCCATATAACCGAGGATTGTAGAGACGTCAAGACACAACGCGAAAACTACCAGAACCAGAAAAGACAAAGAAGGCAGGACCAGCGTCCGAGAAATCAATACCGCAGGTCCCCCGAGAGGGTTCATAATGTCGAAGAGCCAAACCGAAGAGTCATCCACGTCATCACCGGAGGCTCTTCGTTGAATCTCCCATCAAACAGGAAAAGAAAAGAATTTATCCGCGAAGTATCGCACGTTTCAGTGACAAGCAAACCAGCTCCAGCTCCGCCGATAACATTCGATACAACTGACGCCAAGGGCGTGAAGTTTCCACATTAGGACCCCTTCGTGGTCACAGCCGAGATTGCTGAATATGACGTCCAAAGGACGCTGGTTGATGGAGGAAGTTCAGCGGACATCATCTTTTTAAGTGCGTTCAAACAGCTCAATATTCCTGAAGATAGGCTAACACCATCAAACATGCCATTGATTGGATTTGGAGGGGAACCTGTGGCTGCCGTCGGCCAAATAATTTTACCTGTCACTTTTCGCGAGGGCAAGAGGAAGGTGACAAAAAAGCATCTGCTTTGATGTCGTTGATATGGAATACCGCTATAATGCCATCTTCGGGAGAGGAATTATCAATACCTTCGAGACAATCATACATCACAACTATCTCTGCATGAAAATGCCGGTAGAAGGGCGTCATTCTTGTCGAGGATGCCAACAATCGGCAAGGAAGAATGAGCTCCAAGGCATACCAAAACTTAAGCCAATCCGGACTACCGAGAGGATTGACTCCCAATCTGAGCGAAGGGTTATAAGCCCTGTGTCGGGCCGTAAAGCTTAAACGAAGAAGATTGACTATTCCCGTAAAATGCAGAGAAAAAAGTGTCTATTGAACCGCCTCTCCAAAGAAGAAGAAGAAGAAGTCATCAACTTGCTTCGGCAAAATAGTGACATCTTCGCTTGGGCGCCAGGAGAATCTAAGGGAGTTCCCAGAGAAATAATAGAACATTCGCTGAATGTCAAGACGGATGCCAAACCAATCAAACAAAAACTTAGGAAGATGGGGCTTGACAGACAAGAAGCATCAAAGGAGAAAGTGGACAAATTGCGTCAAGCTCAAGTTATCCGGAAAGTGGCATACCCGGAGTGGCTCGCAAATGTTGTGATGGTAAAGAAGTCAAATGGCACCTGGCGACTCTGTGTTGACTTCACAAATCTTAACAAGGCGTGCCCGAAGGATGACTTTCCCTTGCCAAGAATCGACCAGCTGGTTGATGCGACGGCGGGGTGCAAACTAATGAGTTTCCTGGACGCCTTCTCAGGCTATCATCAAGTGTATATGAGAAGGAAAGATGAAAAAACAAGATTCATTCGCCTTCGGCACATCTTGTTTCGAAGAATGCCCTTCGGTCTAAGGAATGCAGGTGCAACGTTCGCAAGACTCATTGCGAAGGTGCTGGCAAGACAGATGGGAAGAAACGTGGAAGCTTATGTTGATGACATTGTCGTCAAGAGCAAGAAGAGAAAGGATCACTGCGAAGACATTCAAGAAACTTTCGCTAGCTTGAGGGCAGAAGGTATAAAATTAAACCCGACAAAATGTGCCTTCGCGGTGGAGACTGGGAAGCTGCTGGGATTCCTTGTATCGCACCGAGGGATAGAAGGTAACAAAGAAAAGATAGATGCAATTCAATGCATGAAGGATCCAGAAAACAAGAAACAAGCACAAAGCCTCCTGGGAAAGCTGGCAGCCCTAGGAAGGTTTCTCTTGAAGGCTGCAGAAAAGCACAAACACTTCTTCAACACAATTAAGGGGACAGCACCCTTCGAGTGGGGGCCGCAATGCAAAGACGCCTTCGCGAAGCTGAAGGATCATCTCCAACAATTACCAATACTCGCTAGCCCGAAGGGGGCAGCACATCTAACCTTATATCTAGCAGCAAGCCACTTTACAGTCAGCGCAGTCCTCGTCAAGGATGAAGCCGAGGGAGGACAAATGCCGGTATACTACGTATCGGAATCGTTGCAAGGGGCGAGGAGAAACTATATTGAGCTAGAGAAAATAGCTTATGCATTACTTATGGCATCAAGAAAATTACGGCACTACTTTTAAGAATTCAAGATAAAAGTACTCACAGCATACCCTCTTAAATCTATCTTCGAGAACAAAGATGCCACGTCAAGAATAGCAAAATGGGCTGCTGAACTAGCACCCTTCGACATCACCTTTGAGCCGAGGACAGCTATAAAAGCTCAGGCACTGGCCGACTTCATCTCTGAATGGTCAGCCGAAGTTTCGGTAGATGGACCAACATTACCTTCCTTGTGGAGCATTAAATCTGATGGTTCCTTTTACGAAGAAATTTGGCAAGATCGGCGATTATAATCGACCCGAAGGACAAAGTACAGAGTATTCCCTGAGGCTAAATTTTAAAACGACAAACAACACGGCGGAGTACGAAGGACTTCTATTGGGTCTTCGGAAAGCGAAATCCCTCGGCGCAAAAAGAGTCGTTATCTACACCGACTCAAAGCTAATAGAAGGACATATCACAAAGGATTTTCAAGCCAAAGATGCCGAAATGGCAAATTATCTAGAAGCAGTAAGAACAATGGAAAAGCATTTCGAGGGAATCTCTGTGAAAGCCATAACAAGAGGAGAAAATATGAGAGCAGACGAGCTGGCAAAAGCAGCGGCGTACTTCACAAAAGCAGTATCACGAGCATCTATATGTCCCGAAGTGCAGCTTATAGCAAGATCCTTATAGGAAGATTGGCGAACAGTCATCGTCAAGTACCTTCGTGATGGCGAATTACCGGAGAATAGCAAAAAAGTTTACACAACAAAACAACGAGCAAGGACATACATAATGATGGATGGCCTCCTCTACAAGTCAGGAGTTGGCACACCATGGATGAGATGCGTTTCTAAAGAAGAGGGCAAGGAGGCGCTGGCAGAAACCCATGCAGGAGTCTGCGGTTCGCATCAAAGCCCAAGTGCTCTAGCAGCAAAGGTATTGCGTATGGGGATATACTGGCCAACGGCCAACAGCGACGCAGAGGAATTTGTAAAAAGATGTCGAGGATGTCAATGGATGACAAACCGGTAGAAGGCTCGCCAACAAACTTGCGACCATCATCCCGGTGTGGCCCTTCGCGAGTGGGGAATCGATATTGTGGGGGAACTCAAGCAGGCCTCGGGAGGATTCAAATGGATTATTGTTGCAATTGACTACTTCACCAAATGGGTTGAAACTGAACCATTGACGAACATATCGGCTGCGAAGGCCCAACATTTCTTTTGGAAAAATGTGATATGCCGATTCGGCATACCTCGGGAGATAGTAGCTGACAATGGATCACAATTTATCTCATCAAGATTCAAGTCATTTTGTGAAGACCTCAGCATTAAAGTATGCTATGCCTCTGTGGGACACCCGCAAGCAAACGGTGCAGTGGAACGGGCAAATCAAAACATCATGAAATCTCTAAAAAGAAGATTAGTGGATGAATCAAAAGAAAAATGGCCAGAAGAGTTAGAGAAGACACTTTGGGCAATTCGTACAACACCCACGAGACCAACGGGTATTCCCTTCAGACCGGTGTATGGCGAAGAGGCGGTGACACCGTGAAATCGAGCTAAGACCCTTCGAGTCATAACAGGCGGAGCCAACATTACTGAGCAACCACCAATCGATACCGTCGAAGAAGACAGGCTAGGGGCAAAGCAGGCCCTGGAAAAATATAATGAGCTAATGTGCAAAACCTACAACAAGCGCGTGAGACCACGGGAGATCCAGGAAGGGGACATGGTCCTTCGGAAAATACCGCAACGGATATCCAAACTAGAGGCAACTTGGGATGGACCATTTATAGTCACTAAGCAAACAAGACAATGGTCGTTCTACCTCTCCAACCTTGATGGCTCCTCAGTCCCAAACACTTGGAATGCGAAGAACCTAATCAAATACTACCCATAAAACAATGTAAAAGCGCTGAGTACTCTTTTCTCCGACTCGATTTTGTCCTTAAGCGGGTTTTACGAGCGGAGTTTTTAACGAGACTCAGACGCCGAAAACCGGCTGCGACCGGAAAAATCCTTCGGGAATGTAATCATCACGATGTAATCTCATTTGAAATGAAGAAAAGGAGTATTCCCGTCCTGACACTCTAAACTAAGGGGCTGGCGCGAGGTCAGGAGCACTCGCGCCAGACACCCAAATCGAATCCTTCGCGGGCCACGAGCTTTCGCGAGGATGTAACGCGCAAAAGCGCCAAGAGGCTGGCGCGAGGCCAAGAGCACTCGCGCCAGACACCCAAATCGAATCCTTCAGGCCACGAAGCCGCGAGATGTAACGTATAAAAGCGCCAAGGGGCTGGCGCGAGGCCAAGAGCACTTGCGCCAGACACCCAAATCGAATCCTTCGCGGGCCACGAGTTTTTGCGAGGATGTAACGCGCAAAAGCGCCAAGGGGCTGGCGTGAGGCCAAGAGCACTCACGCCAGACACCCAAATCGAATCCTTCGCGGGCCACGAGCTTTCGCGAGGATGTAACGTCAAAGCGCCAGAAGGTCGGGCGCGAGGCCAAGAGCACTCGCACGGACACCAAATTGAATCCTTCAGGGCCACGAAGCTTTAGCGAGAATGTAACGCATAAAAAGCGCCAAGGGCCGGGCGCGAGGCCAAAACACTCGCGCCAGACACCCAAATCGTATCCGCAAAGACATAGCTCGCTAAAACACCAAGGGGCTGGCGCGAAGACAAGAGCACTCGCGCCATGCACCCAAAAACATAATCTTTGGGGTTGTGGACCTTCGCAATTATCAACTACAATATCGATACTACGCATCGGGAGCGCAATAAGACGGAGAAGTATCGTGCGCGTAGAATAATAATAACATAACATAAAGTTAAACAAGTTCAATTCCAAAGGAGAAATAGCTCGAAAACATGAGATCATATATTACATTAGCTACAGTGTTACAATCCTAAAACTACCACTATTCTACTCTGCTGGCTTTTTGCCCTTCGGATCTGCAGGATCTGTCGGATCCTGAGGAACTGCAATCGTTGGAAGACCTTCGCTGACGGCGGGGCCTTCTCGTCCTCGAGGCGAACGGAAGAAGTCTGCCTCCTCGCGTGCTCCATGAAAGCGCGGCAGAAAGCAGGAACCCCAGATCGCTAGAACCGTGTCAAAAAATCTCGAACAACTGGCGAGAGGCTGTGAACGAGCAGGGCGGAAGGCGAAGGGTATGGCACACTTGGAAAGGAACTGCTGAAAAATGGGCGCACCAAAGGCCCCTTAACTTTGTCAGAACGCTAAAATGGAGCCGACGCGCATCCGATCCATAACGCAAAGAGCCCTCAACGAAAGTCCCGATGGCTTCCTTCAAATATTTGACAGCCAGAGCCGGGTTCTTCGGAGGAGCGCTCACTGCAACAGTTCCAAGTCTGGTAATTTCTTTAGCAAAAATCTGACCCAAGGAAAGCGGCTCGCTTAGAAGCGCCCGGTTGTAGCTTGAACTTCTTCATCGAACCCCGAAGAGTCCCGAGCTCCACCGCTCCATTTTTTAGTTCGTCGCGCAAATCATTGCATTCCTTGCGTGACGACTCGAGTTCAGCTCGTTGGGATTCAAGCTCGGCACGGAGCGCAACCAAGGCCTCCTCGGCGACTTTCATCTGTTGCTCACCGCTCCTTCTCGAGAAGAAGGACCACGAGCTCTTTTTCCTTCGAGCTAACTTCTCGAAGAGTATGATTCTCTTGGTCGAGGATGGCAATGCGGCCTTCGAGAACTGCACACCTCGCCGAAAGGCCCAATACTTGCGCCGATGCGGCACGATTGCAAGCCAAGCTCTGAAAAGGTTTAACACAGCCATAATTTTTTTGTTTAAAAAAAAAACGAACAAGGCGAAATATTTACCGTAGCAAGACATGTCTCAATGTTGCGCATGTTATCTAACAAGGGGAGCATTTCACATCGGTCAAGGATTGCCGAAGGCAAACCCCCGATGATAGCTGCCACTTGATCATCAGCAAGTATATTATCAGCCCCCAGACGGGCACTGTCGAAGACAGGGTGCCCCGGAGCCGGGAGTCACGCAGCGAGGCGCCTTCGACGGCGATGGTCGCCGCCGCCGAAGATGAAGCGCCGAGCGTAGTTAACGCCATTGAATTTCTCTCGCCGCAATGGGGAAAGCCGAACCTGCGGCGATAGGGGCGGCCGTAATAGCCAAAGAAGATCCCCTCTCCGTCGCATTGGTTGCCACCAACGCCAATATAGTGTCGGTTGCGGCATTGGAATCATCGGCCCCCGAGTCCGGTACCGGAGGTGGGACCTCGTGAACCCCCTCTGCAAAAAAAAAGCATAAATAAAAAGAGGGCACTGCGATGAAGACATGATAGTGAACCTTCGGCGGAAGGAGAATCAGTCAACCAAAACTCCGTGTCAACCACGAAGCCGGCAGTATATCCATCGGCCTCCGTGGCGACGTCAACGGAGGCCCCTTCGGGAGACATCGGACCCCGGCCTGAAGGATGCACTTTGTTGGAGCCGTGTCCGGGATCCAACGGTCCCGAAAGGGTTTCGCTGACCAAGACGTCTAATGGATCCTCACCACCGCTGGCGGCGCTTTGTGCATCTGGCAAAGTCCGGTCATCTTCGGCAACACGACCCTCTTCCTCAGCTTCAACTTCCTCTTCCTCTTCCTCTTCCTCTTCCTCTTCCTCTTCAGCGCTAGCGGCTTCTGAAGAATAAAGGTTAGACGACAGACTAGAGAAACATAGTGGGTAAAAGGAAACTCACCACGGGGTCGTTTTGACGGGCCCGCGGCAGTGCCTTCGGCGGCCTTCCTCTTCCCGCCCCTCTTCGGCTCGGGCTCCGCCCAGGGGGTAACCACCCCGAGGATGCGGTTAACGCGGGCTCCTACTCGGCCATGAGCCTCGCGATTTCCTTTGGACGGAGAGGCCCGAACATCCCCTCGGCCCTCTCCATGGCCGATTCTAGTTTACGTGGGCGACGGTCCTCGTCGCGAAGGGTGAGATGGGCGCCTTCATTACCGACGATGACAAAGTCCTCCCAACTGCGCATTACTGGCCCAACCTTCGCTGCGTAGAACTCCTCGGCAAAGCAACGCATGGAGAACCTCTTGCTGATCCTTTGAAGGAGTAGCCGCTGTGCCTCCTCGGAGCCTGACAGTTTATCCACAGGAAACTTGATATAGTCCGCCGCTCCAGGAACATATCTCAATGAAGCGTCCGCTGCATCTATCTTCTGGTAAACCAGTACAGCTTCCAACTCAGCCCAGCAGCTCCATCCCATTTTTTCTTCGTGGCGGCCAAGGAAGTCCGAAGAATCGCCGATTTCACGACGAAATTCAGCAACAGAAGGCGGCCGCCATTGGTCTTCCTTGCCACCGAAGCCGTGAAGAAATCCAAGACTCGAGCATTGGGTTGCGCGCCATGACTCAAGCGCCCATTCGAACACCGCAAAATTTGGGCCAAAGGCGTTCGAGAGAGATGTACGAGCCGCGCCTTGTGCAATTTTAAGGACCTCCCCGACGAGGCGGGTGCACGGTATCCGAAGACCCGCCTTCACCTGAGAATGGAAGACAACTGCCTCGTCAACATTGGATTGAGGAGTCGTCTCTTGCCCTGGAAGCCTGAAGTCCTCCTCATCAGCAGGGGAACCATCTGACACCTTCGAAAGCATATCGGGGGTCATCCTAGATTGCCCCAACTCCCATGATAGCCGCGCAAGGTCCGCAGGGCTTAAGACCTTCTTCAGGGCCATTGAAGGTTCCGAGGGCTGCACAAGAAGAAGGAAATCAATACTTTTGGAATTTCGTCCTGCGAGATGATCAAAAAAAAAAACCAAGAACAAGAACAAGTTTCAACAGCATCTCAACCGCGAAAATTTTGAAAAACAACACAACTGCAAGTGAGCGGCGTCGCAACTAGCACAAGAATGTCGCCGGCAAGATCGCCGGCGTCGACCCCAAAGAAACGCCGAAACCCTAAAAAATAAAACAACCTAGGCAAGTGGTGTACTTACAAGCTTAGCCGGAGATGGAGAACGACGGAGAAATACGCGGTGATGATCAACTGGCAACGGCGGCGGAGGAAGAGCCCGAGAGCGAAGAAATGGCTGGCGGCAGAGGCGCGAAAGGGCTAGGAGGCCGGAAGAACGCGTAAGGACAGAGGAACTAGCGGCGGCGGACGAAATGAGCGAGAGTAAAGGAAGCCGACTGACGGAGGTTACGAGTTTGAAGAACGCGAGTGTGGAAGAAGAACAGTATCGCGGTACCTTATATAGAAACAGATATGATACGGATGAACGCCATTTGTCTGCATCAACGGCGACGATGCGCTGCGAAGAACGCGAACAAGCGCAGAATATAAATATATACATATCTAAAGAAAATCCCAACGGGCGTCTACAGATCTGAGGACACATGTGACGATTGACGGTCAAGATCAACGCGTCGACCTCGAGGCCACTGACAATGTCAGAACGTCAAGTCCAAGTCACATCACCGAGCGAAGATATCATCGGAAACAAAGAAAAAAACATCTTCAGGAACACCACCTCGACGTGGAGAAGGGGGGAGGCTGGGTATTCCGGCCAGACACCACGGTGAGGTGGCGACGTGACCGTAAGGGGCTTCTGTTGTAGGGGCAACCACCCCATCTCCAGGAGAGGTGGATGTCTACGAAGATGTTGCGAAGATTCTTCGTGAAGATTGTTACCCGAAGGGGTAAGTGACGGAGCCTATCCAAGATAACCTCAAGTCAGACCGTGAGTGGAAGGTTTGGACATGCGCGAGGGGTCGAGAAAAGAACACGAAGGATGGAGTGTCCTCGGGATGTCCACCGAAGGACGGCGGAAGGTGTTTGGTTAAGGGTAAACGAAGACCCTTCGGAAAGACCGAGAGTGATCTTTGACAAGTTTCGGGTCAGAAGACGAAGACTTCACGACAGCCTCTGACAAGAACGAATCAAATCGAATCAAATCAACAACTTTGTCAGTGTATGTCCCCCAAGGGCATGTTAGGGAGTAGGTTAACGTGGATTGTAAGAAAACTAGTCTAGCCGTTGATTGTGGCATCGACGATCCAGAGTTCAGGGTAATCTAGGTATTCCCCTATGGGTCAGGGTACTTTGGGTATTTCCCATACATGTAAACCCTGGCCCTAAAGATGTATAAATTAATAAGCACATCAAGGAGAAAGGGCAAGCATTCTGATTATACACATTAGCACTGGTTTATTCACTGTGCGCTCTGCTCTCTCACCACCTCTTTCTCGGCGTCCTCTCCATTACCAGGGAGGGGCGCCGGTTCTCACCGTCGGCGGATTTTCCGGCGACAACCCGGCTCTCCGCCGGTGGGCGCAAGACTACAACGCCAACCAAGCCGTGAAGGATTGCCTACCGGACATGGACCAGCTGGTCTCCTTCTTCACGGCGACTAGGGGGAAGTGCGTCTCGGTAGCCAACTCCATGCTGCCAAATTATTTAGCCAGCTCGTAATCTAGCTAGTGCTATTAATTTTCGGTATGATCACGAAGATCCGTCAGAAATAAGATAGGCGCGTAGTTCATTCCTTTGGTCTGGCAATTCAAGAATAAGATATGCTTCCTTCTGTGTTCCAACCTCCAACAAACGGTGGGTTCCTCATGTTTGACCCGAGTTTGGCCGCTCTTCTTTTAGTGCAACAATGTTCATGTTTTGCAAGACTCTCGTTTCACAAAACTAGGCTTATTTGGGCCCAAAAAAGGCCGAAGCCAATGTGGCAAACAGAAGTACAATTCGGTTCCTTTAAAAAAAAAGGGTAAAAATCAGTTGGTATGGGCCGAAGAAATAAGAGGGCTACCAAACTGCCCTGGAGACTTCCGTCACCAATCAGCCCAGCTCTAAATACCATCGCGCGGTCCATGCTAGGTAAGATTCCGTAGCAGGAAGCAGTTCCTCTGCGTAAGATAGAGTACCCTACATGTCAGTGGCACGAGTCTAAGTCTTAAAGGCAGAGGATACACGAGCGCTGCAGCACGGCATGGCTGATCGGCTGCAGTTTTGATGTTACCATGGTGGGAAGAAGCTTGTGTTATTGCTAGGGATGGCAACTAGTCGAGTATCTCTGGGTTTGCCTGTCTCGAATCTGATTATCTGAATTGAAGACCTAGGCCTGAATTCAATGATGGGTCCAAACTTGGACTCATCAGGTACCTAGACCCAAATGGGTACTTGGTAGGTCCAACGTTGACCTGACCTTGCCATAGATTCGAGAGAGGCCACTGTTCGCTGCTCGACGCAAATTTGAGCGAGTAGGGGGCGATGGTGGCGTTGCCGCCGTGCTACTGTGAGAGAGGGGAGGAGGGAGCAACGAGGGCGCTACTGTGGGGGAGGAGGAGGCGCCGCCGCCACCTCGACCTCCGCCTATGCTCGCCGTTGTCGGAGAGGAAGGGAGGCAAAGGAAAGTCAGAGGGGACACCACGTGCACCGTTGCAAGGCCAAGGGAGGGAGGGGTCGACGCACCGCCATCGATGGAGAGAGGGGCCGCTGGCCAGGGGGAGACCGTGCTAGAACCTGGAAGGGAGGGCACTTTGGACCCGTATGGTTGTGGCGGCTATTGCTAGGAGGGGGTGAGAGATGTGAAACTGTGAAAGCGGGAAGGAGCTAGGGTTAGGAATGGTTAAAGGGGAGGGGTGGACTAGGCCTCCGTGGCCGGACGACTCTAGTTGGGCCTTAGTGGGCGATGGAGTGAGAGATTTTTTAATTAATGTTACTAATTCTACGATTTACACAAAATTTTGGCAGCATCTTGTCTGCAAAATTGTACATCCAAACCATATATCATAAGATAGCATGACATAATACCATAACTTAACTTGGTTCCAAAATATTTGCACCATATCTAGCATACAAGCCACAAATAAGCATTGGAACTTGTTGATGCAAAAAGTGGTCTTCACGCAAACACACGTGGGCTTAGAGAGTTGGATCCCCGACAGCAACGGAAGCAGGGTTCAAACGCGTGCTAGCCGATTTGATCTACAATCGGCAAGAGTAGATGCAATCAGTTTTCAGATAGCCGATTGGATCTGTAAAATGAAGAAGCTGCAGCACTTGAAAACAGATTCAAGCAAGATAACAGGTAACGAAACTATCAGCTTAGATCAGATCTAAACCAGCAGTTTCAAGGGGTAAACAGTTTACTGCTAAGCCGATGAAATCAAAGAAGCAGCGGAAAGAGGGTAAACAGACTATTAACTAGCCGATGGTATCGTTTAGTTGATAGAATGAAAGGGTAAACAGACTATTGACGAATAGCAAACTATAAACCGATAGAACAAGGGTAAACAATCTACTGTCAATGAATATGTTGATCAGTAGAAAGAGGGGTGAAACCTAACCTTTAGTTGAAACGGCGATACGCAGCAATATCAACCAAGATAGTGTTTCGACCGAAAGTCGATGCATACCCATAGATCGAACTTAATCGAGATAGTACTTACTTGCAAGAACTCCCAGGTTGTATCTTCAAGCCGATCGAGAGGCGATACACAATAAGTCGATCGAAATCTAAATACGACGAAAACTACTACTAATGTGATGAAAAGTAAGGAACATGTAAAAAATAGATATGTTGAATTGATGTGTTGGTCCCTTTACACACCCTTGAAGTCAAACTATTTATACAGACTATTTAGACTTATCTCTAACTAGGACTCCTATCTCGTAACAGATACAAACTCGATTTTATCTTCTATACTTAACTATCTATTCCTAATATATTGGGGTCTTAGCCGACCCGGACTCAGTTTCCATACATATCTTCAGCCGATCAGGACTCTTCCGTGTTTATCTCTTAGCCGATTTAGGCTACTGCAGCACTTGTTCCAGCCCGTTTTCCTCAAGGCCTAAGCCGATTTTCAGCCCATCGACTTCTCGCCAAATTTTGGTGTCAACAAAACCATTTGCCAAGATTGAACTCATCTTGTACCTCCTTTACATTGCAGAGCCAAAGACAATCGCAAGCCAAGCATTTAATACCCTAGCATCAAGCTCCATTAATTTAACATTTAAAAGAAACCTGCATCACTAGTTTGCTTAGATATTTAAAGTGATCAGGAAGGTGGTATAGTGAACATATGTGTGGCACTACTCCCGTCCCACGCATGTTGGCACCAGGGTTCACCTAAAATCATAAGAAAGCAAGAGTGAGTTTAACAACTCAGTAAGTGCATAATAGGATGACAAACATGACGTAACACCACACCTTGGTTGTTAAGCATTTTAACCTAACATGTTGTTCAATGAAATCACATTGCTCTTAAGTAATGAACTCTAAATTTAACTAGAAGACATCATCAGCTCACCCTACTTACTTGCTCAAGTAACAGGCAGTAACAGCTAATCCTGACTAGTGATTAGCATATATGACATGTTCGCCTCTTTATTAGAACTGTCTTAAACATGGTTCTCAGCAATTAGGTTTAAGATTTCCTTCAAATCTAATTCTTCCCAAGCTATCAGGTTCATCACCACTATCTTAGAGCTATGCTCTATGCAATGTTTAACATATGTGCATAGGAAGTTCTCAACATCAATAAACATGTTCATTCCTAACTTGCTCATCAATGCAATGCATCACGCTCACCCATGTAATGCATTATGCTCATTTCTCATATCCATCATATATTGATATCACTGAGTATACACCCGTCGATGTACCACTCAATACTCATCCTGTGGAGTTGCCCACCGAAGTAGGACTTTCCCGCCATCCCATGAGGGGTGCCTACCGAAGTAGGTCTTCATGCCATTATCATCATCATCTTTTTCCATGCAATCCTCGTGCCTAAGATGCAAATGCAGTCCATTCTTATAACATCATATACCATAATAGAATATTTCAAATGTTAACATCATCCATCAACAAAACAACGAGTATACATTAAACCATTTTATGTAATCCACGAGGGTTACAAGCACTGCGGTAAGCCTTTGCCATGAGCACAAGAAGCATCTTACTGTATCTCGTATCATACCATACCCTACCAAGAAGCATCTTACTGTAAGTATCTCGTATCATATCATACCCTACCGTCATATTACTTGCCATCACAACCCCTTTTTGCTTAATCCAAGAAATAGACAAACCAGAGCAATAACCGTAATTCATCATACTACATCACATCACGTATTTGCAAAACGAAAAACATTACTAAGCATTAATATCCAGCCTCCCTAAGGCATAACCCATCATTAGTATCATATTCAACATAATCGCCTTAGCATAGGTGCCTAGGCAGTAAGAGGCGAGTTATATTACCCATAGGCCTCAAGCTTAAAGGCAACAACCAAACCTGGCCATTCATAAATCTATATCGCCTCTTCTAGCCTTACTTATCTATATGCTCATGCCAATCTAACCAACCCAAACCTGCCAAACACCTTATAAGAATTTCAATCTAGTGTGTTTAGCTGAGTACTCATGCTGCTCTTATTAGTTTCAACCCCAACCTTATAGATCGAAGCATGTATTACAATATACCAAAAAGAATGCAATTCAGAGAAAAGGGGTTAATTGGGGATGGAGTATCACACCGTGATCACCATCCCACCATACACTTGCCTGTTTTACCATATAAAGCAAAGTGAGGCGTCCACGACACTGGCCCCAAATAAAATCCACCTACAAAGAAAACATCCACATGCAACAATAATGCCAATCAACAACTAGCACTAACCCTTAAGCATCTATCCCTACCCTTTCCAAGCCATTCGGGTTAGGCTCTTCTTTGCCTCACATCACCGGCACAGCTCCAACGAGCTGGTGGCACCAGGGGTCCTTGCCTCTTTCCGCCTTCCCAAGCGATTTTCATTGCTTTGCCTTGCCAGTCCGACATCCGCGAGGCAAAGATGGAGGGGGCTACTTCTCGCCACACTGCACCTCTGCCTCGCCCGGTCGAGCCCTTGGTTAACATATCGTAAGGGGTGGGTGTATTCCCCTCACAACATAGGCCAATACTAAACCACTATACATAACCATACAACCCCCAAATCTATACTTCATAGCCTCCAATCGACCAAGCCATCCCATCCATTCGGACCATCTATGAGCAATATAAGAAGTAGCAAGGATTTCGTTACCCAATCAAGTGACCCAAGATTAGCCTGACGAAAACCTCTTCCTTGGTCTGCCTTTCTCTCTTTACATGGCCGCGGCTTCTTGTTCCTTCCCTGGCTTCTTCTTCCTCTATGTGGCCGGCTCCCTCCTTTCCTTCCTCCTTCCTGGCCGCCCCCTCCTCCTTGTGTAGACTAAGGCAGGGCATCAACCAGAGGGAGGGGCGAGCGATGGCGGCAGGCTAGTCTGGTGACTAACATAGAGGCAGGAGCAGCAACACGCGAATGAAGGCAGGGAAAGCGGCGGCGCCAATAGAGACAAGGGCTTGAGGCCAGGATGAGCAAAGGCGGCGACTAGAGCAAAGACGAGAAGGAGAGGAGGAGGAGCGCAGAGGAGGCTGGGGGATCGATCCAGAGGTGGCCAACGAACGAACTAGGCCAGTCTAGTTTGGGCCCACTTGGCCCAGTTCACTATACGAACCGGGCCTAATGAGCCAACGAGCCAGGGTCTTAGCCCAAGCATGGTTCGTACTGTAACCGGGCCAGTCCGATTACAAGCGGGCCGACCCATTTTAGCCAAAAAATAATATATAAAAAAAAGAAAATAATTATATTGAATAAATATGTGTTATAAAATGAAGAAATAAATTATATATCATAAGAAAATAAACATATAAATATATATTTTAAATTAAATATGCGGGGGCTACAGTACCGGGCTGAACTGAACCGGGCAGGGTCACCACTATACGAACCGAATTGAGCTGGCCCAGCGGGCCGAGGTCTCCGCCCAGGTTTGGTTTGGTTGAACGAACCGAGTCAGCCCGGTTTAGTGAACAGTGCAGGTCAGCCTGGTTCGTCCCAGTTGGTCCGGCCCATTTGGCCACCTCTAGATCGATCCCGCTCTCTGCCTCTGTCCTTTCTAGAGGACTGGTGGTGGGCTGGGCTTTGGCCGACTCACCAAGGCCCAGATCGGGCCATTAGCCCATTGCAGGTCACCTGCCGGCAGGCGACTGCCCTGTAGGTAATTCCTAAATGGGACAGATGGTTACTAAATGCATCCTTGTCTTTTGGGAATACTGTTGGGCTATCGATTTTTTACATTTTCTAGTCGTAATGTCTGACAGATGATGACTGCGATACTAGTATTATCTCTCTGCTCTGCTCATTTAGTAATCTATCTCTCATCTGCATAAACCAAGACTCCTTTTGACTTGATTTAAATATGCTTTCATCACTTTGCGGCTTCTCCATTGAACCTCGAGGGATTCTTTCAGAATATCGGGCTGAGGGTCAGATGACCTTTTTAACCTCCGAATCTGAGCTTTGAAAAGAAGGAACCGAGTGGTTTGTCCCATCCAGATTATACAGACACCACGGTTTGACTATCTGAAGCGAAAAAAAAAAAGATAAAAACTGTGAAATCTCAATCTTCCGGGAGAAGCAGCAGGAACAATACATGAACCAATAGCTATGTGCTATGCCTATAAATACCAGCTATTAGTGAATACTTCATATCACCAGCCAAGAACTTGCATTTCGAGAACGCACTAGGCAAGAACTAGGAAGAAAGAATGGGTGAACCGGTTAAGGTGATCGGCACTTTCGGCAGTGGATTCAGCCACCGTGCCGAAGTGGCCCTGCGCCTGAAAGGAGTACCTTACGAGCTGATCCTCGAGGACCTGCGCAACAAGAGCGAGTTGCTGCTCACGCACAACCCCGTCCACAAGACGGTGCCCGTTCTCCTCCACGGTGACCGCGCCATCCCCGAGTCCCTCGTCATCGTCGAGTACGTCGACGAGGCCTTTGATGGACCACCCCTCCTGCCGACCGACCCTTACGCCCGGGCGACGGCGCGTTTCTGGGCACAGTTCATTGATCAAAAGGTAATTTTTCTTATGTGCCAGGCAGATGATCTTCTCTGAAGTTACAGATTGACAGTGACAATATTTACTGCATATTGTACAGTTCGCAAGGCCGTTTTGGATGTCGTTCTGGTCGACGGACGGCGAGAGCCAGAAGGGCTTCTTGAAGGAAGCGAAGGAGAACCTGCTGCTCCTGGAGTGGCAGCTCAAGGGGAAGAGGTTCTTCGGAGGTGACTCCATTGGCCTTGTGGACATAGCTGCCAGTGGACTAGCTCACTGGCTTGGTGTCTTCGAGGAGATTAATGGGGTGGCCTTGGTCACGGCTGAGGAGTTCCCTGCTCTGAGCCAGTGGGCGAAAGGCTACGTCAACGATGAGACCGTGAAGCAGTGCCTGCCGAGCAGAGATGAACTGGTCACCATGTTCTCTGCATGCAGGGACATGTTCCGAGACATGGCAACGCTGCAGAAGTGATTCCGGTGAAGGAACAAGTATGTGTCCGTGATGGATGAATGGGGATATCAATATCGATCTTGATGTTCCTGGAAATGGAATAAGCGTTATGCCTGGTTCCTCTATGTATTTTCATTTTGGATTTGGATGTAATCTGCTTTTAGCTTTCTCAACTCGGATATATAAAATATGTACCTGTGCTGGTGTTTGTGTTTGCATCTTAATTCAGAGTGTTAATTACTAATGGAAGCATAGATGAACAAAATTTTAGTGATGACCACCCAAACTGACATTAGCACTTTTCCTGAACCAGTTCATAGTTTTTTGCTGCATGAAACTAGCAATTATATGACGCGGATGAAGTAGATTAGCACAAATAACACAGAACATAATCGTGAGAAAATTAATTAAATATACATTATGAAAATGATTATTTGCATTGTGTACCACAGTGGACGTATACTACGGTTTTGCCATGGCAACGCTGCAGAAGTGATTCCGGTGAAGCAACAAGTGTGTGCGCGTGATGGCTGAATGGGGATATCAGCATTGATCTTGATATAAGCGCTATGCCTGATTCCTCTATATATTTTCATTTGGTTGTGATCTGCTTTTGGCTTTTCCAGTACTGATATATAAAAGGGTCAATTTTTTTGTGTGCTGTTGCATAGCCAAATAGACTCTTACATGCCATCACTTAGTTGCCTCTCTTATTTGTCACTGCAATTGTTCTAATATCGTCCTGTATGCCATTAGTGAAATTTATCCTTTTTGTTTAAGCTATGTAAACATATCAAAATTTTTTTTAAAAATCACAGTGTTATCAAATATGCAATAGTTTCGATCTATATTTTTCTGGTGTTTTTACAAAATTTTTTATTTTAAATTTACACTTAAACATAAAAAATTTATCTTAAAAATACTAAAAATTATACATTCAAATTGCTGCATACTTAACGACTTTATGTTTTTTAGGATTTTTTTTAAATGTTTACATAGCTTAAACAAAAAGATAAGTTTTCGCTAATAGCATATATGACAATAATCGAACAATTACGATAACATAGAAGAAATAAACATCTAAATGATGACATGTAAGGTAAGATGACTTTGCAATGGTATATAAGACATTTTTCCTATGTAAAATATGTACCAGTAATGGTGTTTGTGTTTGCATCTTAATTTAGAGTGTCAAGTACTAATAGAAGCATATAATAGAAAAAAGAGCAATCCAGGCGTGGTTATAAAAGATAGACACTTTGACTTCTCGACTCCGCCTCTTGAAAATTTTGAAATAACTTATGAAAGCTCATAAAATCAAGTCGAACTAAGTGGACTCGAAGTGTTTTCAGCAATTCAGCTCAACCTTTTAGAATAGGCTGACCACCCAAAACTTACATTAGCACTTCCCTCCTTCATAGTTTTTTGTTAGATAATATTGGCAGTTATATTACGTGGATGAAGTAGAGTAACAAAAAAAAAACACAGAACTTGATGGTGTATACAAAATTAAAAAAAAAAGCACCGCCAGAACACCAAAGGGTCAGATATTTTTAAATAAAAATTTTGGTCAAAAGTGATAGTTTGGTTTAACTGGCTGTCCAGCTTGTTCACCAAGG
This sequence comes from Olyra latifolia, assembly GCA_036346145.1. Lineage (NCBI taxonomy): Eukaryota > Viridiplantae > Streptophyta > Magnoliopsida > Poales > Poaceae > Olyra > Olyra latifolia. The sequence goes on along the minus strand of CM070523.1, from coordinate 1,979,967 downwards.
AAATTGGGCTTACGATTGCATCATTAAAAACCTACTGGACTATGAAACAAAGTCACTGCTGTGACACACTCTCTCTCTACACACACATATTACACATTATCTGCCTGATCTGCTAATCTACTGATTCTATATTTTCTAAATAAATAAATAAAAAACTCCCTGACTTCAGCAGCGTCATCCCCGTGACTGGGCGTGGAGTACCATTGTCTAAAAAAAATAGAGAGAAGAGAAGAGCTCAATCCCTTCTTGGAGAAGAAGTTGCACACCATTTGAATAAGTGAGCGTCAAGGCCAAGATATGAATGCGAACCATCAATATCAATCACCATAACAGAATTTTTAGTGCAGAGAACTAGAGATGCCAACATTGTGAAAACTGTCGCTATATATGGACAATCGTGGCACTATATATTTTACATTATCTGTCTGATCTGCTCTTATAAATAAATAAAAATTCCTTTGACTTGGGCGGCATCTCTAGAGAAATAATGTAGTATACATATTTTAAAGCATCCCCAACGGCCTTTCTATAATCTCATTCTCTATAACATTATTCGCCACATCCTATAAAAATTTCACTTTATTCTCTAAAATTTTTTCACACTTTACACTTCACTACATCTTTCAAAAAATTCGTTCCTTCAGTAGATCTTCTATCCCTAAAATGTGAGATGAACAGTGTTTTGCAGAAACTGCTAGAATGCTCTCTCTTCTCATTGAAAACCTTGATGTATACTTCAGAGCATATGCAATGTTGGCCTTATCTGGACCTGTTTTATCCTAGTCCTATTTTATTCCCGACACAATCCTAACCCTATTCTGACTCTATTTTATATCTCTCTTTTATATTTTTACTTTTGACCCTATTTTTTATTATTTATGGTCCTATTTCTACATTAATGAGACCAAAAATAGGGCCCATTACACATGCCGTCAGGACCTAGGGACGGATAAAAAATATCTCCGGCGTTTGGATCGGAACTTCTGGGAAGCTTGTCTCATGCAGATAATAAATGGATCGAGTCAAGGGAAGAATTAAAAAAGAGAAGAGCTCAATCCTTCTTGGAGAAGAAGCATCACATGATTAATTTATTTGAGTGTGTGCGCGCCAAGAAATCTTGACTATATCCCTACAAATACCAATGCCTACCAAGATATGAGCAAGCAGAGGAAGCTTAGAACCAAACATGGCCGATCCGGTTAAGCTCATCGGCACTTTCGGCAGCCCGTTTGTCCACCGTGCCGAGGTAGCGTTGAGGCTCAAGGGAGTGCCGTACGAGCTCATCCCAGAAGACCTGGAGAACAAGAGCGAGCTGCTGCTCAGGCACAACCCCATCCACAAGAAGGTGCCCGTCCTCCTCCACGGCGACCGCGCCATCTGCGAGTCCCTCCTCATCGTCGAGTACATCGACGAGGCCTTCGACGGGCCGCCCCTCCTGCCCACCGACCCCTACCACCGCGCCACGGCCCGTTTCTGGGCTCACTTTATCCAAGAGAAGGTGACCTCTTGTGTCCTATCATTTTTCTGAACATTTCGCTAAGTTTTACTGCGTACTGAACGCTGTTGAACTCAGTGCTCGAGGCCGTCATGGCTGGCTCTGTGGTTGGACGGAGAGGAGCGGGAGGGGTTCGTGAAGGAGACGAAGGAGAACCTGGCGCTGCTGGAGGCGCAGCTCCAGGGGAAGAGGTTCTTCTCAGGCGACTCCGTCGGTTACCTCGACCTCGCCGCATGTGGGTTAGCTCACTGGTTTAGCGTGCTAGAGGAAGTGGCGGGAGCGAGCTTCGTGAGTAATTACGAGGAGTACCCTGCTATTCGCCGGTGGGCGGAGGAGTATACTTCCAACGAAGCTGTGAAGGGGTGCCTGCCGCAGAGGGACCGGCTTGTCGCCCACTTCACTGCAAAGGAGGAGAAGTGCAAGATGGTGGCCAAGGCGATGCTGCACCAGTAATTCGTAACTTATGCATGCCTGCCTACGTGTATGGTTGTTGTATGGACATGTCAGTTGTGATCACGGTGTGCACCCGTCTGAATAAAATGGGGGTGTGGGCATTTCAGTTGTGTACCCGTCACTGTAATTGGAAATAATATATGAAAATCTTCACTCAATTTCTAAAATTTTCTTGCTTTGAACTGAAATTTGGGAAACTTTTAGCTTTTTTGTGCCAACTTTTTCAACAACTTCTAAGCTTTCACGTGGAAAATTTTGAACAAAAAAAACTAGAGCCAGCTAATCTCCAAGATTTTAAACCCCAGTTGACAACCATTCAACCTAGACAAAAGCAAAAAAGAAAACTTCGTTTCTAGTCTCAAATACCAACCGGTTTACGGAAAATCAAATAATACCAAAGAAAAAAAAAACTACCCAGACATTGCTAGCAGAATAAATAAAAATAGTTCAGTTTAATTTTTTAAGAGGTACAACACGAACGCACATAACCCACACCACATGCACACCATACACCACACATATGTGCGCATCCGATGCAGACACAGAATGAGAATTGAGGCCTAGAAGCCTCCGTACGTGGGCACGCATAGTACCACTAAACATACACACGTACGCTCCCACTAAATAATTCCAAGTGTGTACCCAAGCCCTAGGATAAATCCCGGAGAAATGTGATACCAGCTCCGAGACCAAGCCTTGAATGTGGGCGGGCAAGTCCGCACATCCGCGAGCGTACCACTGAGCTGCTTAGTCCGCCAGTTTAGTTTACATTTGAAAATACCTACCTCTACCACTATCAGAGTTTTTTTTGTTGCACAATCTAGATAGAATGAGGGTGAACGATCTATTACCAATGAATATGTTGATCAGTAAAAAGAGAGTGGAATCTAACCCTCAATCAAAGTGGCGATGCGCAGCAATATCGACTAAGATAGTATTTCGACCAAAAGCCGATGCAAGCTTGTAGATCGAACTTAATCACGACAATACTTACTTACAAGCAACTCCTGGAGTGTACCTTACAGTTGATCTAAAGGCGATGAACAACAAGTCGATCGAAGATAAAATACGACGAAACTACTCTAATTACAACGAAAAGTAAAGACATGTAAAAAGTAGATATGTTTGATAGATGTGTTGGTTTCTTTACACGTCCCTTGGGCTAAGTATTTATACAGGCCCACATACTTAACTCGACCAGGACTCTTATTCTCGTAATCGATACAAACTCGACTCTATCTACTAAATACACTTCCTAATATACTCGTACCAAGCCGATCTGGACTCTTCCTCATCTTTCTCTAGCTGATTCTTCCATATTTGCACAAGTCAACTCGAACTCCCTTTTGCGCCCGCTTCGGCCCGTATTTAATCAGGTCCAGGGCGAATTTGAGATGCTCCCAAATAATCAGCCTATTTCTAAAATCGGGTGTCAACAGTTTCACTGGCTTATAACCAAGGATGGTCTAAATTGTAACACTTCTAAGTTAATCCCTTTGTGCTAAGCGAGAAATTTTAGACCAGGGTGTTACAAAGCCCCTTGATACACGGTCCTAGGCATTTATCACCCATAGAGCAATATTGATCGACGCTTCTTCACGTGCAAGCTCCGCTGACCTTTGGTGTGGACTCAAAATGGGGGACAAGTATATCAGACAGGAGTTTGTTTGTGTAAATTTTTTGTTTAAATTATTTGATCATATGTCTGAACGATCTGACTTTTTTTTTATGTCGTTCATTAACAATCCTGAAGTCACAAAATAAACATTTTTAAATCCATCTTTAGATTTATGTTTTAAAATCACTCATCAAAATGATGAAAGTTTAGTTTCATTTTAGCGCCGTGTAACTAGAAAAGGGTCATACTATGTGTCAACAGGCAACAGCGATAAGAGCATCCGTAGCAGACACTCTATAACACTGTTTATCTGGATAGAGTAGCTGTTGAAGGGAAGGAATCTTTTAGAGTGTAGTGTAAACTGTGAAGGAATTTTAGAGAGATTGATAGATTATGTAGGAAATAGTGTTATAGAGCAAAAATTTGAAGTACTGATGTGGATGCTCTAACTCGCAAAGTGGTCAAACTTTTTGGACCTAATTAATAATTATTATGTAACTGGGAGGGCCCAGCCCAACCTAAGAGCATCCGTAACAGAAACTCTATAGTAGTGTAGAAATAGAGTTTTAGAGATAGAGCTTCTGGTGGAGAGAAGGAATCTTTTAGGGTATAGTGTAAAGTGTGAAGGAATTTTAGAGTAATGGAGAGAGAAAATAGAGATAGAGTTTCTGGTATGGATACTCTAACATGACAATACTATTCCGCGCCCCGGGGGGTGAGGGGGGTGGGTGGGGTGGTGGTGGCGTGGATTTTGATGAAGCAAATCGTAAACAAGGGCATCCGCAAACTTCCTGCACACAAACAGAGAATTTGTCGAGTTTTATATGCACGCAAAGCTAGTAGTGAGTTGACCCTTCCAAGAGAAGCTTCATTACTACTATAGGTTCCAGGAGAAGCTTCATTTTAATATAGCCCAGGTAGGGCTATAATAAATACCATCACCATGTCACCGGCCATCAGCCAATAAAACATCACTGAGTCAAATAGGTACGAAACTAGAACCGCTCTTAAGAGTATCCATAGCAGAAACCCTATATTATAAAAATAGAGTTTTAGAGATAGAGCTTCTGATAGAGGGAAAGAATCTTTTAGGGTGTAGTGTAAAGTGTGAAGGAATTTTAAAATAATGAAGAGAGAAAATAGAGTAGAAAAGAGAGAAAATAGGGATAGAGTCTCCGGTGTGGATGCTCTAACTCGGAAACTATAATGGGCGAGCCAAATGTTAAGGTCATCGTCAGTCCCAACAACCCTTGCTGCCACCGCGCCGAGGTGGCCCTGCGCCTGAAAGGAGTTCCGTACGAGCTGATCCCGGAAGAGCTGAGCAACAAGAGCGAGCTGCTGCTCAAGAGCAACCCTGTCCACAAGAAGGTGCCCGTCCTCCTCCACGGCGACCGTGCCATCCCCGAGTCCCTCGTTATCGTCGAGTACGTCGACGAGGCCAAGGGAATAATGATGCAGTAATTCGCCATTAAGCAGCTGCGGCTGACCCGCGCTGTGCCCAACGGTCACTGAAGTTGTTGGCGTCGTGGCCGTTGTGGGTGGATTCTCTGGATCAGCAGTTACTCCCGGATGCGGCTAGTCGTCTCCATGTCCGCAGCCAGACACGAGGGATCTCCATGCCTGGGTGTATGGCATACCCGTGCTCGGGGCAGCGGATGCCTGTGTTCGTGCATATCGTGTGCGAAGTCCGCACGCAAAAAATTGCTTTTAGCTTCACTATTTTGCTACTCTTCTCTCACTGACATGTGGGACCATCTGTGTCTATGACAGTGAGTCAGAGTGGCAAAATGGCAAATCCCATTGTTAAGAGTGGCATATTTGCAAATCGCCCGGTCCGCACGGTACCGACCCGGATATAGTTACGCGTTCGTCCCTGGGTACGGCTTCCAGGGCTCCTTAAGGACATATGTATTCTGGGGGTTCATACTCGTGGGGTAATGATGGGCCTCGAGCTAACCTAACTAACTCCGAGCTATCCGGGCGCCGTCCGAGCGCCATAACGGCGCCGTGTCGTGGGCGTAACTGCTGCCACCACGACCGGGTCTTACGCAATGGCCGCGACGTAAGGGAGAACGTGGGCTTGAACGTGCCCACGTAGCCATTGAGGCGGTTACGTTTGACCCCGGGCAGGAGAGTGCCTAGGGACAGCGCCCCTGCTAGGTCTGGGCAAGCTACGATGAAGCCGGGGTAGACCGGGCAGTCACTCTCCGGGTAACGTTCATCCGGGCAACCATCGATCCGGGCAACTTGATCATCCGTCCCCGGGTACCCGAGCAAGGGGGCACGCCTGGACGGGCTCTCTTGGAGACCACGTCCAAGGTATTTCATGTTTAATGGAGCTGCCAGGGGCATCCTTAGCCCATAGGCTTTAACCAATCCCTGATAGAATGATTTACTAATTAAGGGTAATTAGCCGTCGGCAGCAGATGCCTGTGTCCGGGCATATCGTGTGCCCATTCCGCACGCAAAAAATTGCTTTTAGCTTCAATATTTTGCCACTCTTCTCTCACTGACACGTGGGACTATCTGTGTCTATGACAGTAAATCAGAGTGGCAAAATGGCGAATCCCATTGTTGAGAGTGGCATATTTGCAAATCGCCCCGTCCGCACGGTAACGACCCGGATATAGTTACGCGTTCGTCCCTGGGTATGGCTTCCAGGGCTCCTTAAGGACATATGTATTCCGGGGGTTCATACTCGTGGGGTAATGATGGGCCTCGAGCTAACCTAACTAACTCCGAGCTATCCGGGCGCCATAACGGTGCCGCGTCGTGGGCGTAACCGCTGCCACCACGATCGGGTCATACGCAATGGCCGCGACGTGAGGGAGGACGTGGGCTTGAACATGCCCACGTAGCCATTGAGGCGGTTACGTTTGACCCCGGGCAGGAGGGTGCCCATGGACAGCGCCCCTGCTAGGTCCGGGCAAGCTATGATGAAGCTGGGGTAGATCGAGCAGCCACTCTCCGAGTAACATTCATCCAGGCAACCATCGATTCGGGCAACTTGATCATCCGTCCTCGGGTACCCGGGCAAGGGGACACGCCTAGACGGGCTCTCTTGGAGATCACGTCCAAGGTATTTCATGTTTAACGGAGCTGCCAGGGACATCCTTAGCCCATAGGCTTTAACCAATCCCTGATAGAATGATTTACTAATTAAGGGTAATTAGTCGTCATTAGGTCGAATGCGTATGTTCAAGACCAGACAGAGCATGAAGGTCATGAACACGGAATCCTCTCCGTAGCTTTCTTCGTCGGACAGGCAACCGCTTGAGAGACGCCATCAGAGATGTTGATGGACATAGGCCTCACACGCACCACAACTACGATGAGCCACCTAAAGAAGAACCTCCTTGGCAAGCCTCGCCTGTGAGGAGTATGTCCTTGGAGCCCATACCCACGTTCGGATCGTGGGTAACGACTCCAAAGAGGTGGGGTTTAAGGCCACGTGGCACCTTATCAAGCATCCATCCTTCAAATGTGACCACCTCGACCAGACCTGCGCTGCCGTGCCAGCCCCGAGCATAAGGGTCCTAGGCAGACGTCATGTCCAAAGGTCGGGCAGAGACCCTGCCCAGTCTGGAAGAACGAACGGGGCGGATGTTTTGCCTAGTCATGTACATCGACTGGACAGACTCCTTGGGAACAACATCCAAAGGCACGTTTCAAGACTTTGGGCTGCCAGGGAGACATTTAGCCCGTAGACGCTATTCAATCCTCGACAAAAAGAGAGAAAATAGGGCCAACGTTACTTGGCTAGAAACAGGGCCAAAGGGTGAACAGTGAGTAAAAAATGAAGTAGGGCTAGGAAATAGGCCCAGTGTTAGACATGCTCTTAGGAAATGAAGAAAATCCTTTAAGGAATGTGGTGAATAGTGTTGTAGAGGATTACAGGAAACCTGTTGGGAAGAGCATCTTCAACAGGAGCTGCAAAACATTGTTTATTTGACTTTTTAAGGATAGTCTCTGCTAGAAGAAGAAATATTCTGTCATGTAGTGTTAAGTGTGAAGGAATTTTGTAAGATGGATAGTATTTATAAAAAATAGTGCTATAAAGAAAAAATTTGAAAGATGCTATAATAAATAACAAATGGTACGTCGGCGAGGAACCAACCGGGAAGCTTCTCGCATGTACAATACACATTTGTTTGACCGGAGAGTTCGAGCCTTCAAGAAAGGACGTTGATCCTTACTGGAGAAGCTTCAGACGAAGGTGCAGCAGTAGACTTCACGGACCGCTCTTATTAAATACCCACACCCAGTCACCGCTCACCAGCCAGACTAGCCCAACACTTCCCCAACGCACGACAAAGACAGCAGGTATCCAGGAGACTCGGAAGAGGAAATGGGCGAGCCGGTTAAGCTCATCGGCGTCCACGACAGCCCCTTCAGCCACCGCGCCGAGGTCGCCCTGCGGCTGAAAGGGGTGCCGTACGAGCTCATCGTGGAGGACCTCCGCAACAAGAGCGAGCTGCTGCTCAAGAGCAACCCCGTCCACAAGAAGGTGCCCGTTCTCCTCCACGGCGACCGCGCCATCCCCGAGTCTCTCGTCATCGTCGAGTACGTCGACGAGGCCTTCGACGGGCCGCTGCTCCTGCCGGCCGACCCCTACGGCAGAGCCATCGCCCGCTTCTGGGCCCAATTCATCGAAGACAAGGTATAGAAATTAGTTTCATCGCTTATCTGGTACGATCAGCAGCGGTACGTGCTAATTTTTGCTGAGCGAGTGAGCAGTGCTCGAAGACGTTCTGGCTGGCGCTGTGGACGGAGGGCGAGGCGCAGAAGGGGTTCGTGAAGGAGCTGAAGGAGAACCTGGCGCTCCTCCAGGAGCAGCTCAAGGGGAAGAGGTTCTTCGGCGGCGACTCCCTCGGTTACCTCGACATCGCCGCCTGCGGGTTCGCGCACTGGCTGGGGGTCTTCGAGGAGGTCGCCGGGGTGAGGTTGGTGACCGACGAGGAGTTCCCCGACCTCCGCCGCTGGGCAAAGGAGTACACTTCCCAAGAGACGGTGAAGGAGTGCCTGCCGGATAGGGAGCGGCTGCTCGCCCATTTCACGGTGAGGAAGGACATGTTTGTGGAGTCCGCCAAGTCAATGCTGCCAAAATAATCTTCTAATTACGACTTTAAGGTGTGGAACGCAAAGTTTGGCTATGTGGTATCCTAGTAGTAAAGGATGTGGTGTGGACTGTGGAACTGGATGCATGGATAAGATGTATTGTAATCTGCAGTCAGACGTCTGTCATGATGCGATGACCGGAATAAATTAAGGTCTTGTTATCTTCGGTTTAAAATTAAAAGCTATAGCTTAAATATGTCTTTTTTTTATAAACCATACGGGGTAATCCTTTGTAACTATTTTTTAAGGCTTAACCACTCAAAACATTTAATTTATAATATTTTGGGCTCTCTAAACATCTTATCGAGTGATATAACTTTTTTGAAGTGATATAACTTTTTCGGAATATAATCTACAATCGGATTCAGTTGAAAAGAACCAGACCGACAGAGTTAAATGATGGGTGGTTACAGTGAAACTCATTTCTGCAAAAAGCTAGCATGGGAGAGGGAGTAGATGCAACGCATGGGTCTTAGAATGAGATTAGAGATTTCATATGTCCTCTTTAGTTTGTTTTCTTATCTTATCTATTCCCTCTATTGGAATTTATAGGACGTATTACAGATTTGGATTTGTTATTTAATATAGGGCGCACACAATTTCCAAAGTTATTTTAGTGAGATCTTTCCTATAGTACCCTTATTTAAAGCATGCATGCATGTGTGTAATTAAGTTCATTTGAAGCATTAATTGTCTCCTCCACCAATTAAGTTCAAGGGTAAATTTGTAACTTGACCATTGCCCTTGGTCTTGGAGCCTATATCTAATACGTCCTGGAAATCCCAACGGAGAGAGTATTTATTTTCGAATCGATAAGTCAAACATTTTGGCTTTTACGGTGCTTTTTTTCTATCTTGAAATCATATCCTAGAGTTCTCAGAAACAAGTTAAAAAAAAGTACATAAGACTTTTCAAACTATCTCGGAAAACTCTCGAAGTTCAACTTATAAGCAAATAAGTTAAACTGAAGAGAACAACCCCTAAGACCATCCCCACCAATTTCTCTTCATTTAGTTACTTTCTCCATTCTCTATACCATTTTTTCTTTCATTTTTCACCATCTTGAACCGTACCCCTTTAAAGGGAATGATATAGAAAAAAGGGATAGAATCTCTTTCTAAAGGAAAAAAGAATTCCTTTCAAAAGAGAACGATGAAAGAAATATATTCTGAAGGGGAAAAAAGAATTCCATCCAAAAGCAAATGGTGAAAGGAATATATAGAAACATTGAAGGGAGTAAGATTCCCTCCGCGAAGGGAATAGAAATGGAGAAGGGATGTCATTTTCCCTTCACTTCATTTTCTTTCCCACTCTAAGGGCTTGTTTGGCAGCCATAGGAATACATCCCAGGGATAAAAAAGCACCCCTAGGATTATTTTGTCACTTCCTTTCCCTGGGATACAATCCCGCTCTCGTGGCTAAAAAAATCAATCTACTTGATCCGTTCTCTCTTCTTTTTTCTAGGGCGAGCTTCATCTCTCCTTCCCGATCTTCTCTGGTGGCACAAGCTTATCCCCACACGCCTCTTCCTTGGCGGTGTCGCCGCTCAACTTCCAAAGCGGCAGCCGCGCCGCGATGGTCTCGCTCGGCCCTTGGTGCCGCTTGAGCCGGTAGCCATCAGCCCACCTAGGATTTGTGTGGTCGCCTTCGAATTTGGTGGCGCCACTATGAATCAGAGCTGTCGGGGGCGAGCAAATCAAGGTGCAGCGATGCGAGCACCGTTGATCTAGTCTTCGCACGCAGTTTCTTCGCAGTAGCCGCTGGTCTCGCTTGCCATCCTCTTGGCACGCCACTTCTTGGAGATGTGCAGCTCCTCGCAGGGCCGAGTCGCCGCCGCCCGGCCCCATTGTTGGCTCAGGAGCACCAGTGGTCTACACCGGTAGTGCCCAGGTATGGCACAGCATCACTGGCTTTTGCTCTCTCCTCACGGCGATGGCCAGCACGAGGAGATAAGGAAATAATCTCCTGTGCTCGGAGGTGTTGATTTTTAACCCCGGGATCTGACCGGGTTGGGGCGAGATTTTCCTCTCCCCTGGGTCATCCAAACACTAGCTCGGGGAAGTTCGGCACGTTCCCAAACGGGCCCTAAAGATAATTCTGTTCCCATATTGTTTCCCTTCCTCCGCTTCTACTCCAACACATTCCTAAAGATAATATTGTTTATTTGACTTTTTAAGGATAGAGTCTCTGCTAGAAGAAAAAATATTCTACAGTGACAAACAGTGTAGTGTTAAGTGTAAAGGAATTTTATAAGATGGATAGTGTTTATAGAAAATAGTGCTATAAAGAAAAAAAAATTTGAAAGATGCTCTAATAAATAGCAAATGGTACGTCGGGGAGGAACCAACCGGGAAGGTTCTCGCATGTACAATGCACATTTGTTTGACCGGAGAGTTTGTCTTGAAGAAACGACGTTGATCCTTATGGCCCCTTCACTTCAGTTTTATTTGTCTACTTATTTGCCTACTTATTAGTCACTTCGAGATTTTTTCGAGATAGTCTCGAGAGCCGGTTGGTCTCCAATTTTAAGGTTTAGAGAGTTTATAGACACGCCTACAAAATAAAAAACCAACTCAAAAAGTAATTTAAAAAGTAAGATAAGTCAAATAAGACACGAGATAAGTAGGATAAGTGACTTATAAGACACGAGATAAGTAGGATAAGCTTACTTATCCTACTTATCTCGTGTCTTATTTGACTTATCTCACTTTTTAATTACTTTTTGAGTTGGTTTTTTTATCTCGTAGGCGTGTCTATAAGCTCTCTAAACCCCAAATTAGAGGGCAACTGGCTCTCGAAGGTATCTCGAAAAATTTTTAAAGTGACGAGGTTACACGAGATAAGTAGATAAGAAAAGCTGAAAAGAACCCACCTTAGGAGTACTGGATAAGCTTGAGACGAAGATGGAGCAGTAGACTTCACAGACCGCTCTTAAATACCCGCACCCGGTCACCGCTCGCCCAGCAGGTATCCAGGAGACTCGGAAGCGGAAATGGGCGAGCCGGTTAAGCTCATCGGCGTCCACGACAGCTTCTTCAGCCACCGCGCCAAGGTCGCCCTGCGGCTGAAAGGGGTGCCGTACGAGCTCATCGTGGAGGACCTCCACAACAAGAGCGAGCTGCTGCTCAAGAGCAACCCCGTCCACAAGAAGGTGCCCGTCCTCCTCCACGGCGACCGCGCCATCCCCGAGTCTCTCGTCATCGTCGAGTACGTCGACGAGGCCTTCGACGGGCCGCCGCTCCTGCCAGCCGACCCCTACGGCAGAGCCATCGCCCGCTTCTGGGCCCAATTCATCGAAGACAAGGTATAGAAATTAGTTTCATCGCTTATCTTGTATCGATCAGCAGTGGTATAGATATTAGAAAAAGTAAGACCTATAAAATTTGCCTACCAAACGTTAAAGCGTTTAACTTATACAAAAATAACAAATTTTCAGCTTATAAGTAAACGCAAACGGTGAAAAGAATACTATCTTGTATCGATCAGCTGCGGTACGTGCTAATTTTTGCTGAGCGAGTGAGCAGTGCTGGAAGACGTTCTGGCTGGCGCTGTGGACGGAGGGCGAGGCGCAGAAGGGGTTCATGAAGGAGCTGAAGGAGAACCTGGCGCTCCTCCAGGAGCAGCTCAAGGGGAAGAGGTTCTTTGGCGGCGACTCCCTCGGTTACCTCGACATCGCCGCCTGCGGGTTCGCGCACTGGCTGGGGGTCTTCGAGGAGGTCGCCGGGGTGAGGTTGGTGACCGACGAGGAGTTCCCCGACCTCCGCCGCTGGGCAAAAGAGTACACTTCCCAAGAGACGGTGAAGGAGTGCCTGCCGGATAGGGAGCGGCTGCTCGCCCATTTCACGGTGAAGAAGGACATGTTTGTGGAGTCCGCCAAGTCAATGCTGCCAAAATAATCTTCTTAATGACGACTTTTAGGTGGAACGCAAAGTTTGCTTATGTGGTATCCTAGTAATAAAGGATTTGGTGTGGACTGTGGAACTGGATGCATGGATAATGTATTGTAATCTGCGTCAAACGTCTGTCATGATGCGATGACCGGAATAAATTAAGGTCTTGTTATCTTCGGTTTAAAATTAAAAGCTATAGCTTAAATATGTCTTTTTTATATAAACCAAACGGGGTAATCCTTTGTAACTATTTTTAAAGCTTAACCACTCAAAACATTTAATTTACAATTTTTTAGGCTTTCTAAACACCTTATCGAGTGATATAACTTTTTCGGATTATAATCTACAATCGGATTCAGTTGAAAAGAACCAGACCTACGGAGTTAAATGATGGGTGGTTCCAGTGAAACTCATTTCTGCAAAAAGCTAGCATGGGAGAGGGAGTAGATGCAACGCGTGGGTCTTCAGCTTGTTTTCTTATTTTGTTTACTTATTTTCAAATTGAAAAGTCAAATATTTTGGCTTTTATGGTCTTTTTTTTCTATCTTGAAATCATATCCTAGAGTTCTCGGAAACAAGTAAAAAAAAGTCCATCGGACTTTTCAAACTATCTCGGAAAACTCTCGAAGTTTAACTTATAGGCAAATAAGTTAAACTAAAGAAAACAATCCCTAAGACCATCCTCACCAATTTCTCTCCATTTAGTTACTTTCTCCATTCCCTATACCATATTTTTATCTTTATTTTTCACCATTTTGAACCGTACCCCTTTAAAAGGAATGATATAAAAAAAAGTGATACACTCACTTTTTAAAGGAAAAAAAAGAATTTATTTCAAAAGAGAACAATGAAAGAAATATATTCTGAAGGGAAAAAAGAATTCCATCCAAAAGCAAACGGTGAAAGGAATATATAGAAACATTGAAGAGAGTAAGATTCCCTCCGCGAAGGGAATGAAAATGGAGAAGGGATGTCATTTTCCCTTCACTTCATTTTCTTTCCCACTCTAAAGATAATTCTGTTCCCATATTGTTTCCCTTCCTCCACTTCTACTCCAACACATTTTCTAGGGCCCATTTCCTTTCCAACCCTATTCATAACCGCCATACGACACAACAGACATTCCTACGGCGTATTTCATACAGATATGTATGTACAATAAATGTTATACACGCCTTCAATTTACAAATTGATCGATGTACATGTTTTTGGATTATTAAATTAAGTTATACGGGAAAGCTGAAGTAATTTCATTCAACCTCCAATGCAGAGCCTGTAGCTGCTTTCCTGACTTTGACACCTAGAGACACAACGAACTGATCAAACAACATATTTTCGAGCGATGAAGCGAAGTAGTTTATCTATATGGTAAAATAATGTGGACATCCTGTTCCACTTCCAGAGCCAATCGGTGTTCCTTCTGCGTTTCTTTTCTTACAATTTTCACAGAAATCTAGCACAGTATGTCAAATTTGCACCCACTCACTGATAAAAATAAAATTTTTATGGGTCAAGTTGAATAAGAACGTGAAAATTTGGTAGAAATGTAGCTATTTTATATATCAATCCAACCCGATCCCAAAAAAACATCTTAGACAAAAAAAAAAATCTGATCTCTGAAAAGCTGATCTCACAAATTAGAGGAAACTGAAATACTGCAATTCGGGAAACAAAATTTCGCTCAGGGGAGGCTATGGCTTGGCAGAGAGGTGAGATGACGAGATGGGGACGAGGAGGCGCGGGAGGGTGTCACAGGCCTCCAGAAGGGAGGAGACAAAGTCGCCGGAGCACACCTTGTCGTCACTGGACGAAGCTGCCGTGTGCACTCGACCTAGGCGGTGGTGCCGAAGGAGCCGCTTGCGCACACATCCGCGATGGGTCATCGGCCCGGCGCCTTGAACGTCCAATCGCCAGAGTAGACGCCGACGAAACCTCCGTCATCTCCTTCCTCCCTAAACACTTGACCCGAGCGAGCGCGCGAGAGCTAGGTTGTTGGCCACGAATACGCTACAAATGGGGAAAAGATAGGAGAAAGAGGTTCCCTACCGAAGAGATTCTCTCCTATCCCTTGCTCCGGCCAAATTGGGAGGGATGCCATTGGAGCCCCACTGCCGGTCTCTTACATTAGTTTTGGCCATCAGAAAGAGAACGGAAGGGAAGAGAAAGGGTTGCACATGGTTCCACTTGACCCAGCCGGATCGGGCGGGGTATTTTTTTTTCTTTTTCTAAACAGGCGTGGCGATCTTAGACCGAGGCACAAATTCTCCTAGGTCGGGTTCCGGTAGAAGGTTACCCTGCCCTGACCTACCCGACCTGAGTGTTCTAGATTGAGGATATCCGAAGTTGGAAATCATAATGAACTTCCCCTCAAACCCTATATCCTCTCTCAACTCACCCGGCCAGCTCCATTCACCAATCGCCACCACACAGGCACCCCACCCATTCTTCGTCTCCCCTACTTCCTCCTCCAAGTCTCCCATGCTTCCTATATCGCCTCCGCTTGGCTTCATCCCAATGGACGAAGCCAGTGGATGGTCCCCTCCCTCGGCGCTCACATCCAGCGCCACCAACTCTAGACGTCTCCATCACGTGTGGGTGTGGCCAATGAGTGGCGGCCAACCTCCTCTCTTTGCATCTCCATCGTGCATGAGCGTGGCTGGCGAGCGGGGATGCCTCTCCTCCCTTGAAGTCTCCAAACACTGCGGATACGGCCTCGTGGCAGAACCATCCTAGCCTCCCTATCTTCCTTGTATGTTCATCTTGCCTCATCTTCTCCCCTATGGCCAGTGGCCGGAGGAGCGGGGCACCGCCGAGCCCAGGTCGGGTCGGGTGAAGGCATGACCTAGCCCCATCGGGGCCGGGTCAAGGCAGGCTGAAGTGATCCTCAATGCAGGGATAGGTCGGTGTAGGGCGGATAGCAGAGAGGGCCAAGTTAGGTTGGGTGAAGGCATGACCCCGCCTTGACAGGGCCGGGCAGGGCCGAGCAGCGGAAGCGATCCCCGATGCAGAAATAGGTCGAGGCAGGCGAATGGCAGAGAGGACCGGGTTGGGCCGGTTGGATGTATGACTCAGGCTCAATCCAACCCATCTAGACCTCTAAGCAAGGTGATGATCTTTGAACCTATCTTGAGCCATATGATGCGAATTTACATTTCGGTAGTATCGGTGTTCTAAACAGTCCAATTCGAGATGACCGCATGACGGCATGAGTACCAGCGAATTGTCTCATCCGCGGTGGCAGTACCTTTCGCTATTCAAGTGTGGTGAAACATGTGCTGAACGTGCGGCTAAACTAGAACCTACAGCACTCATGAGTCATGACTCATCCATGATCCACTGTTCAGCTACTCTTAGCTAAAAGCCGGGGCAAGCAGGCCGGAGACGGCGGAGAGCCGAGAGACCCCGGACATGGCAGCACCGAAGTCGACGTCTGAGGCGGTTAAGCTCGTTGGCGCTTTTGGGAGCCCGTTCGTCCACCGCGCCGAGGTCGCCCTGCGCCTCAAAGGGGTGCCCTACGAGCTGATCCTGGAGGACCTGAGCAACAAGAGCGAGCTGCTGCTCAAGAGCAACCCCGTCCACAAGAAGGTGCCCGTCCTCCTCCACGGCGACCGCGCCTTCTCCGAGTCGCTCGTCATCCTCGAGTACGTCGACGACGCCTTCGACGGGCCGCCCATCCTTCCGGCCGACCCCTACGACCGTGCCGAGGCCCGCTTCTGGGCCCGCTTCATCGACGACAAGGTGATCTAATTAACCTTCCAGAACTCCAGATCCAGATAGTACCAGTTGTATATATCGGCAATTGGCTATTGTTTTTTGCTGGAGCATACAGAGCTGGAAGCCGATGTGGTTGTCGCTGTGGATGGACGGCGACGTGCGGGACGAGTTCGCCAGGGAGACGAAGCAGAACCTGGCGCTTCTGGAGGCGCAGGTCAAGGGGAAGAGCTTCTTCGGCGGCGACTCCGTCGGATACCTCGACATAGCTGCTAGTGGGTACGCTTACTGGCTTGGGGTGTTGGAGGAGATTGCCGGAGCCGGTGCGAGGCTGCTCACCGTCGAGGAGCACCCGGCGCTGTGCCGGTGGGCGAGAGAGTACACGGCGGACGGAGTTGTGAAGGAGTGCCTGCCGGACAGGGGTCAGCTGCTTGCCGCATTAGGAGTAAAGAAGGACAGGTACACACTGTTAGCCAAGGCAATTCTGAACAGGTGACTCCGTGCCAAAAGCTGTACGTGTTGTGAGCTAACAGCCTAGCAGTATTTAGCTACACATACATACACGCGTATAGCTATGTTTCCTAGTCAGTACCAGTCGCTTAACGGACGGAGCAACTTGTTTTGCGGCACGCGAATAATTAGCAACTAGTGTGGTGGCATATAGTTAGAATAAAAATTATGCCAATGACACGTGATATATCATTAAACTTTTGAAAGGAGCTGCGGCAAAGTTTCTGGCTCGTAGATGATCTATATATGATCTAAATTCTGAAGACGACCTAAAGACGGCCATGCCAGGAGACTCTAGGGGCCTCACAAACTTGTTAACCATCGCCACCCTGTATAAAGTCTTCATGTAAGCCGTACGAAAAGATAAAAACATACCGTAAATCTTTTTAGGTTTTACAACTCTTTTCAAAATAGTGAATGTTTCGTCGAGTCGCCCGTGGTCTCTACCTTCTAAAGGTTTTCCACGTAAAATCGGTGTTTCATGTTCCTAATCTACTTTTGTTTTTTTCCCTATGTTTTTGCTAACACCGGCGAGCAAGTTCTAAAATTATGTATGTATTCCTTCAAACCGCCCCATCCATCCTACACTATGTTGAAGAGCTATGGTTTTGAGAAATCGAAACGCTTAGTTGAGCTTTACGATTTTTCCACCCAAAAAATGGAAATAGCTCAAATTAAACCGTTTCATGGAGGGGAATAGTCAAACTTAAACCCAGGAGAAAATTGACAATATGCAACTCTCAAAAGTGTGATTCGTCATTTTGCCATCCCTGGGATGCGCTTCTTTATATTACTCTTTATATTGCCACTTCACTATTTTGCTATTTTGGCCTTTTTAAACATATTTATTGGTAATTCTCCCTTCACTAGGCACATGAAAAGACCTTATTGCCTCTATCTTCTTCTTTCTTTCTCTCTTCTTTTTTTTCTCTCTCTCACACCACCGGAGAGTGATGGTGTCATCGGTGCCGCCCTTCGCCATCCGCCGCCGCCGCCGCCACCGTCCTAGTTCCTACTCTCTCTCTCTTTGGTCTAGATCTGTCTTCCCCGATGCCGTGTCGCTCTAGCAGTGCTACCTCCGGTTCGATCCACGTCTCGAGCTGTCATTATCAGAAGTGGCATTTTAAAGAAACACATCCTGAATATGGCAAAATGACGAATCTCACTCTCAAGAATGGGCATGATATCAATTTTGTCTGAACCAAGGCCGTTTGGCCGGAACTTATTACAGACGTCGGTGTCGTGATCCTAGGTGTCAGGTGTGTGTACCGTTCCCATGAACCAGCCAGGGCGCTGAAGCAAAGCAAGAAGCCGCAGCAGAGCAGAGCTCAAGAAGATGCAGGGAGAATTGCCTGACAAGCGGACCAGGCGGCTCAGTGTCTGGCTCCGTGACTCGGAGTGGGTCAACTAGGCACATGTAGGTGCAGTGTAGGTGGATGGGTTGGTGAGGTTTGTGTGAGTTTGTGGGGCCAGCGTTGTCAGCGGTGCAGCTTCTTCTTCCTCGAGTCATCCCTATCCCTCATTCCCTTGCTTTCCCTTCCAACTTCCCCTCTGATTCTCCTGTTCCCTAGCCCAAACAAATTCTATCACACAGTCGGGCAAGTAAGCACCAAAGATGTCGGAACCGGTGAAGATCATCGGCTCTTTCAGCAGCCCCTACAGCCACCGCGCCGAGGCGGCGCTGTGGCTCAAGGGCGTGCCTTATGAGTTCATCCAAGAAGACACCCGCAACAAGAGCGAGCTGCTCCTCACGCACAACCCCGTCCACGGCAAGATCCCCGTCCTCCTCCACGGCCACCGCTCCATCTGTGAGTCGCTCGTCATCGTCCAGTACGTCGACGAGGCCTTCGACGGGCCGCCCCTCTTGCCGGCCGACCCCTACGACCGGGCCACGGCCCGCTTCTGGGCCCATTTCCTCGAGGAAAAGGTGAAGCCAAATCCGATGAACTAATTGAACGCCATTAATTTTTTTCGTCATCAATTTAGTACTATTCTGCAGTGCTCGAAGCCTCTGTGGCTGTCGCTTTGGGCGGAGGGCGAGGTGCAGGAGGCGGCCATGAGGGAGACGAAGGAGAACCTGACACTCCTGGAGGGGCAGCTCGCGGGGAAGAGGTTCTTCGGAGGCGACTCCGTCGGCTTCCTCGACATAGCCGTCAGTGGGTGCGCTCAGTGGCTAGGCGCGTGCGAGGAGATCGCCGGAGTGAGCGTGCTCACCGACGAGGACCACCCGGCGCTGTGCCGGTGGGCGAGAGAGTACACAGAGCACGATGTTGTCAGGCAGTGCCTGCCGGACAGAGGCCGCCTGCTCGCCGCCATAGCGTCGAGGAAGGAGAAGTACATATCCGCAGCCACGGCGATGATGCAGAATATCTAGTTCTCGGTGACCAGTATGCCCATCCTTGTGGACTCGTATGGATGTATAAGTTGCTGGTGAATTGGTGATCATCTGTGCTAGCCGTGTGCTATTCGGAATAAAAACACATGATTGTAGTTTGTAATGCACAAGGAATCTGTGCCATTATTTTGAATTTGTTTGCAGCATTAGCGTGTAAGATCATCTCTAGCAATAGCCCCTAAAACAGAATCCCTACTATTGATTTGGGGTTGTCCCTTATTTTTTTTACTCGATTTTTCTTCAACTCCAAAGAGTTAATTTCTAAATCTCAAATTTCTATTTGCTTATGACATGTGGGACCGCCTTGTCAATGACTCTTTTTTTTTTCAATATCCTTTTATTTTCTTTCTTCTTTTTCCTTTTCTCCTCCCTCATCTCTTCACAAGCGAGAGAGAGAGGAGCGGCGATGATGGCGGGCGAGGCGACGAGCGCGGTGGCGGCATGGCAACAACGGCAAGATCGGATCTGGCGAGGCGAGGCGAGGCGATGAGCCGGCAACAGCGGCGGCGGCCATGAAATGGAGAAGACGGCGGTAGGTAGAGAGAGACGACGGCGAAGCGACGGCGACGAAGGCAAGGCGGCGGCGACGGCGACGGCACGACGCGACGGTCCAGATCTGGCGAGGCGAGCGAGCGAAATACGACGAGGAGCGGCAAGCAACGCATGGAAGAGAGAGAGAAGAAAGCGTGACGGAGGCGGGATAATGGAGGCGGGGAAGGCGACATGAAGGAGGAGTCATGAGGAGGAAAAACACCCCAAAAGTAGGGGCCCTCAAGACCCCGAGAATTGGGGTGGAGGGAGATTCGTGTCTCCTTATTTTAGGGCTGAGTAGGACCTCTTTGGAGTGCATTTTTTGATCATAACCCTTATTTTTTGGTTTATGGGCTTAAATAGGGGCTCCGTTGGAGATGCTCTAATAAGTAACCGAAGATGTAGCTTCGCTGCTAGTTGCAACCCTCGTAATTCATGATCCATCTCTGAAATACGTGACAGATACTCTTGGCAGCATCCATTCCATCCAGATAGATGTGGTCAACCCTGGATTTTTTTTTTTCTAATTTGCAATGGGAAGATTTTAGGCCCAACTTTGTTCGGATGGCCCAAATAATGTTGGTCTGGCCTTGCTTTTGTTGATGATTTTTTTATTTAATATTTTTTTAGAAATAATTGTAGGCTATATGAAATTGCAGAATTGGGCCCCGGTCGCCCCTAGGTGGAGCGATCGCCCCATACACAGGCGAGAGGTGGAGTGACGTTAGAGGGGTAACGGCCCTATACATGGCTCCCCCTTCTTTTTTGGCTTTTTACCGCCTCTATACTGGGCGATAGGTGGGGCCAACACTACGGTTCCATCTTAGGGGGCCGGGTGTGTGGGTAACTACTGCCTAACGATTGCTTCACTTGTCGCTCTAGGCTAGGGCGATTGCATCCCCTAGAGGCGACGGGCGTCTATTTGCACTATTTTAAATTTTCTACAAGTATTTCCTAAAAAATATTTTAAAAAATATTTAATAAAAAAATTCTTTTGTTGATGCCCGCTTCCACGGCTGGAATTGGAGTGGGTAAGCTCATGGGCAATTTCCACGGCCTCGTTACATGGCAGGTTGTAGCAGGCGTGTGTCCGTCACAGCTCACACGGTAAGCTACAGGGACTTGCCGTCTCGGCATCTCCTCCCTCGATTTTTTTTGGGAGCATCTCCTTCCTCGAGGTGCTTATAGCGTTTGCAAGCATCGCGTCGTCTCTTGGTAGTCTACATCGCAAGTCGACACGAACGGAATGCTAGAACAATAACACAGCCAAGCTGCACATAATCAGGATCATATCCTTAACAAAAAAAATTGATGGTTTGTCACTTTAAAGAAATATATTCACTCCCATATCAATAACATGCAGACTCTTCTATACGTATGACATGTGAACTCAGTGACAAATCATCAACCCAACGACTTTTTAAATACCAAACCATCAAATCTTCCGTGCTATTACTATGGTTTCAAAACAAGAAAAAGAATGTAAGGATATATTTTTTTGGCTCCAAGTGTTTTGGTGCTCTCGAGGTGATATCTACAAATCTAGCATACACAGTTATCGAAGTTGATCGGTGCAGCTGTGGTTTTGTTTTCTTGGGCTCTTCCAACGAACAATTGGATGGAGCCAGATCGCTGAGATCATCTTCCATATGCCCATATGGCCAAACTTGGAACTAACATCTTCAAGCATCCAAATTCTCGCCATTTGTCATTCCCCGTGTGTGTCGTCAAATATGGAGTATTGCAACTTTCTTTTAGAGTTCAGTATGCAGAACCATACTGCAGATGCCAATACGAGCACTAGCTCGTAGTGCTTTGTTTGACTCGCCATTTTATCTATTTCAAGAGCTTTGTTTGACTTAACATGATTTGACTGGCTGAATATTGTTTTCAGCTTTTCAGTTTCGTGCGCACTTGATCAGTGAGCTGTGGTTTCCCTTTTCTTCGCCATTATGGAAGAAGCACCCGAAAGTTTTCGGAGCATCCACCCTGCAGTCTACAAGGTTGCCTCTAAGTTACATGTGGATAGTCTTCCCTCCTAGCATTTCTTACATGTGGATCGTTATTTAGAGCCTAACTATGGATCCTACCTTAGAGACAATTTGCACTATGGTACCTTTATGAATTTATCGTCCTTGTCTCGTACCTATGCCTTTCTGTGTTGAAAAGCTAATATAGCCCTACCCTTTGAGACGACCAACTCTACATTCTAAAAAAACTTAAAAACCGGCTTATCTTGAGGAAATTTCGTTGCGAAGTCCGGATCAAATGTATATTTCACTGTTACCAGAACTTACTACTCTCTTCAGTCACAAATAAGTGTCGTTCTGAACATTGACATAGTCTTCAAAATACACTTTTGATTATTAATTATTGTCACAATTCATTTACTAAATCCACCAAAATTATTATATTATGAAAGTACTCTTCAATATGAATCTAAATATATGACTTTTATATACTCAACCTAAATAGTTCAAAAGATATTCATACATAAAATTTGAAAACTTTGACTTGCACGTGCTTCATGTATAGCTCAAAGCCCCCATGGTGGTTTGTGAAGATGATATCTTTGGTTTTGGTGATGGAGACACTAGGCAAGACGTTTAAGATTAAGGACATTTTAGCATGAACTCAGGAGTCGAGATGAGTTCATGTAGAATTAGGTTTTTATTTCATTATTGTGTTTTAGATGCTCTTGAAGTTGTTGAACTTGCTATTCCATGGATGCATATATTGAGATTCGTGAGAGTTCGGAGTGTTAGAAGTGTTTAGGTCCTTAGTGGTTTTTGTCAAGTTTTTGGCTCGTTGGTGCCGTCTGGCACGGAATACCAGACGACACCCCGTACCATCTTTTCTATAATGGTTTTTGAGTGTTGGTATGCACGCCATATGGTATGGGTACACCGTCTAGTCTTTTCCAGAAAGGTTGTAAGCGGTGGAGTGCACGCCGTATGGTACAGCGTACCAGACGGTGTTGCTGTCACATCTTTTCGGAAGAGGTTGCTTAGAGAGTCTTGGCACACCGTATGGTATGGGGTACTAGACGGTGCTGCCATAGAGTTGGTGCCCTAGGGGCACCGCATGGTTCAAAAGGGAGCCGTACCATACGGTAACCCCTGGCGTCGTATGGTACGGCACCAACGGGCGTTGTTTGTTTCTAGGTCCCAATAGCTAGTTTTTGAGTGTAGTCTATTTAAGGCCTTAGGGTAGTTTTTGAGTGTAGTCTACTTAAGGCTTTAGGGTACCTCTTTGATTCGTGTAGATTCACTCCCTATCCTGTTCTAGAATCCATTTGAGTGAGAACCGTTAGATCCAAGATTGAGAAAGTTCACATACAAACCTATTCCGGACACTGCCTTGCTAATCATGGCCACCGTGTAAACTCTACACGTATGTACTGCACGTTGCTAGCAATAGCCATCAACACGTGTGAGCATGTTGGCTGACTAGCTTGAACACAAATGAACATGTTAACAAACACAAACATGTCGAGCCAATGAACAAGAAGGATTAGAAAAAACTACGGGGAGAAAGAGATTCAATATTTTGGTGGTGTCTCAACCGTCGCACCTTTTCTTTGGTCTTGACCCTTAAATTATACTGGTAGATTATATAAAACCGACTAGGACTCTTCACCTGACAAGGAAACTCTATCTCCTACTCTCATACGAACTCGATCATACTCAAATAGGAAAATGACTCAAATTCCAAAACTAGTAACTCATATTAAATCAAGATTAAACCTAACAATCACCCTCTAATCTTGATATTCTAATTCGTTGAAGCAATCAGACACAACTATGACATGCTCAACTTATTCGAACAGGATGGAGACACAACTACTTAACACCATATGCTTTACTTATTGACTTTGACTTTAGGACTACGACATAGCTACTCAACTTCCACGGCACAACTCATCAAAATCAACTTCTTCGGAGTCCCGACTTCAGGATGCCGTCACAACTACTCAACATCCTAGACATAACTCGTCGAAGCCATCTTCTTCAAACTTGACTTCAAAACAGCGTCACAACTACTCAACATCTTGGACACAACTCATCGAATCTCTCTTCCTCGGAATCGACTTCAGGACAACGTCTCGACTACTCAACGTCTTAGACTCAACTCGTCGAATCCATCTTAGAACATTGCTGGCTCAACTTCAACACACCCCTTCTCCGACGGCATTGTACTATCACCATTGTCGGCTTCACACCAACCCTTCTCTGGTAGCTTCGCACCGTACAATTGTTGACCTCAAACAAACTCTCGCTTGCAACATCACACCGCCCCACCAAGAACATGGCGTCCTGGCGCTGTGGACGCTCATCACCAGTAGCTTCCCTCGCAAGACTAGAAACATGAGAGGCTCCCCTGGCCTCTAGCTAGCCTTTCTTGCCATGTGTGGCAACAAACGTGCCCTCTTGCCACATGCACCCGACGCATCACGACGTAGGCACCAAGCCTGTTTTCACAACCTTACTCTGACACCAATTGTTACATCCAGGATTGAGAAGTTCACATACACGGTCATTCTAAACGCTGCCTTGCTAATCACGGACAGCGTATAGACGTACGTACTGCACGTTGCTAGCAATAGCCATCAACACATGTGAGCATGTTGGCTGACTAGCTTGAACACAAGTGAACACATTGACGAACACAAACACGTCGAGCCAACAAACAAGAAGGATTAGAAAAAACTAGAGAGACAAGAAACTCAATATTTTGGTGGTGTCTCAACCATCACATCTTTTCTCTGACCTCTGGTCCTATATGTATACTAGCAGATTACATAAAACCGACTAGGACTTTTCACCTAACAAGAAAACTCCATCTCCTACTATCATACGAACTTGGAGATTTCTGCAAATAACACTATTTAAAATTCACATTTTAGCATATGACATCCTGGCCCACTGTCATTGACTTAGATAATCCCACATGTCATAGACACATTCTCTGGGGCATACGAATTGGCTGTCATTTCATGAATTTCCTTTACGAAAAACGTGATTCTACTCAAATAGGAAAACGACTCAAATTTCAAGACTAGTAACTCATACTAAATCAAAATTAAACCTAACAAGAGCCACAAAAACTAGGATTTCTATCTTAGAGTAAGTTCATGAGAGCTTGAGTGCCATGTCTCCTTGTGTGCTTCCATGGAAGGTTTTATCCGGCAAGATCAAGTCATCTCGAGCTTGTTACTCAAGTTTATTACTTTTGAAGTTGTTGCTTGGTGATCTCTCAAGAAGGAGCTTATGAGAGACTCCAAGTAGTTGTGAAGATCGGAGTCCACCGACCGAAACGGTAAAGAACTATTTTGAGTAAAATCGAAGCAATACCCCTTTTCGTGAAGAGTGTTCCAATGAGGAGTAGGAAAAGAAAAAGTCTTTTCTGAACCTCGGAAAAAATTTATTGTCTCTTGTCTCATTTACTTCTTATATTTATGATTCCGCAACTTTTACTTCTTGTGTCTAGTTTTAACTTTTTGCTTGCTTTTGTTTAGTTTGTTCATCTAGCTATAGAAAAAATTAATCTTGCAATTAAATTAAAAATAAAAAAATTCTTAAAAATTGTTCTATGCCAATTCACCCTTTCTTGGTCGCTTGGATCCTTTCACTTCAAACAACATATATTTGTAATCCGAGTAAGCATTACTACTTCTGCTAGCAAGCAATGGAGCTACGTATGTACAGACATAAAAGGCCCCATTGCCATTAGTAGCGTGCCCGTTGCACTCGGCCGTTTTGCTGTGGTGCGCTACGGTCAGGACCAGATCAACACCACAGCACTCCTCCTGGCCCAAGTTGGAACGGCTGAGTGCTGACGATACAACGGCTTGGGAGTTTGGAGCAAGGAGTATTAAATAGAGTAAGTAGGGAATGGATGCTGCATACAACGGCTTGGGAGTTTGGAGCCGACGTTTGATACGTCGTCACATGCGATGCGTGACTAATTTATTCCTGTGCGAGTCTGGGCCGTGTTTCTTCTACGTGGGTCATCCTCTTGGGAGCTGCGGTTCAAAACACGAGAGAGAGAGAGAAGCACATGGAATGTGATGTGCGGCGTCCAGTGGAAACGAGTAGGATGTGGTAATAACCTTATTTGCTGCGGCTTTTGTCTCGCGATGAAATTTAATCTGAAAAGTTATATGCTTTCGTCAAACGGATTTAAAAAGGTTAATAACATTGTTAACAGTTATTTTAAGAGATTTGAGAAGAATTTTGATATCTCTAAAATTGGATTTCTAAAAGTCAAAGCGTTAGCTTGTAAAATTTTTTTTTACAACTATAGAATTTAATCCGATTAAAGCGGTACAAAATAAGGATGATTAGCATAAATAGTGCTCCTACATATTTTATGTTAGCAATTAAGATGGGGGATCAAAACCCCAAATCTGGATGTTACAGGTTAGACTGATATAATCATTGAGGATAGAGGTTAGAACTCTCCATCGTCAATGTCTATGCAAACGCAAGGACCGTCTTAACTCATTTTACATAACGTTAGTCTTAGTTTCACAGCGATTACATAAACCAGCGATTATTAACAAAAGATTTGCTAACATATTTAATAAACCAGACTATTAATGTGCTAGATTAGTAAACTACTAGAGTTATACACCACATAATTAATGCCTTAAATACAAGACAGTTCATGAATGGCACATACGCTAATAAAATGTAGCCATAGGTAGGGTTGAAACCTGAGCTCGGGCTCGGCGAGCAGCTCAGGCTCGGGATCGGCTTGGAAGGAAACGAGCCTGAGCCGAGCAGACTTTCGAGCTTGGTTGTTTGACCGAGCCCAAGCCAAGCCACCGCTAGCTCGCTCGTGGCTCACTCACGGCTCGGTCCAGCCCACCACTGCTACCTAGTTTTGCCACCTGCCCACATTCAGGCCCACCTGACCAAGTACTTGACCGCAATGCCCATCAGCCCACCACCGCCCCACCAACTTCCCCATCCTCCTCCCTCAACTTGAGCCTTCCGCCCCATTCTCCTCCCCCAATCCCCCTAACCTTAGCCGCCTCTCTGCCAGCTCCAGATTTGGACAACCCTTCCTCCCCTCCACCTTCCGACGTGGCGGTCCTCTCTGCGGGACGACGAGCTCGAGCAGGACGGTGCTGTTCCAGGAAAGAGGGTGGGAGGGACGAGCAAGACGGCGCTTTCCATGGCGGTGGCCTCGTGCACACGGCATCGGCAACAGCGAGGACAACGGTCTCCTTCGGCGGCGACCTCCTCAGCGCCTTGGAGCAGCTACCAACCCTAGCGCCTTGAAGCTTGCTGCTGCGCGTCTTCCTCCACATCGTCGGCCTCCTACTCGGCAGTTTGGAGTCGCCGCTACGGCTGGTAGGAAACAGGTGAGTGCCATCCTCTTCCACCTCGCCTTCCTCCCTTCATATGCCCATCTTGTGTTCACCGCCGCCCCCTGTAGGTGTACGAGCTCGCAAGCCCTCACGAGCTGGCTCGAGCTTTGGCCGAGCCCGAGCCGAGCTCCCCTGCGAGCTTGTGCTTCCAAGCGAGCTGAGCCGAGCTAGCTCGTTACCACGACCGAGCCCGAATGAGCTAGACCGTGCTCGCTCGGGCTCGGCTCGTTTCCACCCCTAACCATAGGGGCAGAAGAAGAGGTTATACCATCTTCAAGGGAGTCTCGTCCCTTGTCCTGTTCCTGTCATGAAGAAAATCTCTTTCCCTTTAGTGCTTCAACAAATTTTCTTCACCGTTTTCTTTCGGAAGGAATTCTCCTTTTCATTCCTTTTAGAAAGGAATTCTCTCTCCTTTCTCTATATCATTAACTTTTAAGGGATGCTGTTGGAGATAGTGAAAAATAAAGGAAAGAATATGGGAAGGAAATGGAGAAGGGAACGAAATGAATGAAAAATGGTCTTAGTCTTATTTGGTATGATTTTAATCCAACTACAACTATAATATGAAAAGTTGTGGGATTTCACTAGTAAGCTTGATAGACCAATATATTTATTAGAAATTAGGTTTAAGAGTTTTGAGAAAAAACACTAAGATCTTAAAAAAAGTTATAAAACGTCAAAGCGTTTGTCTAGCACAAAAGGGACAAATATGTGGCTGTGGATTTCTAGCTTGAAGGCTTAAGATATTAAAATATACCAGTCCCTAGTTTGTACTCCCTCCAATTTTTTATATAGGCCATATTTTTATTTGAGAAAGTCTAGGTACTTCGACCGTTAAAATTCTCTTATTATATATTGTCAATCTATACAAAATAATATTGTATCAAAAGCAATTTGAAATACAAATCTATTGGTACATGGTTTGTACACTAAAGATGCATATAATTTAACTAACTGTTGGCCAAAGTTTATAAAGTTTGACTTTTTTAAATCAAAATACGCCTCATAAAATAAACAGAGGGAGTACTATCTTTGCAAAAGGAAATAAATGAAGAGATAATATTCAAGAAACCATCACATGGTAATCCTCATTATCCTCGTTAAGAGTTACCAAAGAAATCTCAACAAAAGTCAACCACCACCAAGTCACCAACAAACCCTATATAAATCCATCAACACGGACAGATGGAAACCATAGATTACTCTGAACTGTAGTGCACAAAACAGAGGAGGAGGGAGGGGTTCACAGAGTCTACGCCCACAGAGGATACGCAAGGCATTCAAAATCTCGCCACCTCTCCGAATCCAAATACCTCTCCTCGACGATTCCAAAAGCATCGATCCACTCCAGCCGCCGCCCGCCCGAATCCACAGGAGAACAACCCGTCGCCATCTCACCAGAATCAACACCTTCCCTGTTTGTAATCTCCGCCTCGTCGACTCCAACTCCCACCACCTTTCTTGCCGCCTCCGCCTCCAACGACGGAGGCAGCGGCGAACTCCAAGAAACCGCCGCCGCCGCCATGGTGCAACGGAAGCAGTGGCGCAAGAAGCCCAAGGATTCCGTCGATCTTTTCGATGGCGGATTGCCGGCGGATCAGGCCCGCCGTGGAGGCGATCCGGGAAGCAGGGGAGGCGGCGGCGCCATGGCTGGGGCGGCGTTTCCCAACTACATGAGGGCGACGAGGAGCTCCGGGGCGAAGACTGGCCGGGCGTTGGGGGGAGATGAGGCTCCTGCCGAGCCGCCGCAGAGGAAACCGGTGAGAGCAAAGGTTATCTTCACCAAGACTCCGTACGTGAGCAGGGCGACGTGCTCCTCCACCTTGAAGGGGTCCGGCCTCGGCGCCACCGGGGGCGACCGGACTGCGGCGGCGCACGTCTGCCCGTACGCTTACTGCTCCCTCAACGGCCACGTCCACGCGTCCGTGGTTCCTCTGACGAGCTTCTTGGCGTCACGGAGGCGGCTGATCAAGACGCAGCAGAGCATGAAGCTGAAGGGCGTCTTCCCGTTCCGCAAGACGAACAACGGTGGAGCCGGCGCCGGCGACGCTTTCTTCGTCGAGATACATGACAGTGTCACCGCCACCGCACCAACGGTGAGCTCGGATGTGAGCGATCTTTCCACGGAGGATATGGACGGGATGGTCAGCCGGATGGAGTACGGCATGTTCGATCACCGGAGTAGACGGAACGCAGAGGACAAGGTGGAGGATTTGGATGTTTCGGTGGACGGTTCTTGCGGATCCAGTGATGTGATCTCGGATGGTTTGGTCGAGTTGTTGGGGACGAAGCCTCACTGTCGCAAAGAAGAGATTGATCAAAAGAATGAGGCATCGGTGGATCAAGATGCAGAAGACTTTGGTGCCTGCGAATCAGATATTTCCGAAGAGATGGGTGCAAAATATGAAGAGAACATATCTGAAGGTGAAGTTTCTGTCTCTGAAATGTTTGTTTCAATGCTGTAGCTATCCACATTTGAAATTCAGAAACTGTTCATGAAATATGAACAATATGTCAATTCTGCAGACAGTGGCGGTGATCCTTCAAAGGAGTCCCCAGTCGATGACATATCCAACGCACTCCATAGGATGATCTTCAAAGACGTGGTTTCTGATCCTATTGGTGCAGCAACCTGCCAGAGGAACAAGTTTGTCACAACCAGGAGGAGAATACCCGAAGATGGGGAGCAAATGCGGCCTTTCAATCCTAGGGCTCTGAACTTTCTCCCGGTAGAACATGGTCCAGATGCTGAAAAGGTTGATCTCAGGCATCAGATGACTGATGATCGAAAGAGTGCGGAAGAGTGGATGGTTGATTATGCACTTAGGAGGGCAGTGACGAAATTAGCTCGTGCTCAGAAAAGGAAAGTGGAGATGCTTGTCCAGGCCTTTGAAACTGTTCTACCACCAGTCCCCAATGACAAGAAGTCTGGGCAACACGAAGATGACAAGAAAAGCTTCACAGGTACAGCTACAAGGCCTTGGCAAAACATGCAGCTGTGATAGCTTTTAGAGGTAATAACAACTTTACAAATTCTTGTATTAGTTTAATTATGAGGTACAGAATTTCCATGATATCGAGAAATTGTCTGTTTTGCAGTTTAAAGTTTAGCTGGAACTAATCATGTCGAGCTTCTAGCTCACTGGTCACTGCAATATTAGTGCCAGAGACCTGCTCGACGGGGAGAGAGCTGCTTGCTATCCCTTGGATCTCTATCTGGTAGTTGAGCTGCATAGAATTCATTAGTCCTGATTAGTGTAGAACCGTAGTGCATGTACAGAAGTCTCGTGTGCTCATGTTGATATTTTAGTGATGATTAATGAGTATATGAGGCTTGCAAACTAGCAAGAGTGTTAAGATGTATTCCTTGAACAAAGATCAATAGAACTCTTGTTGACAGCATTTATTTTATGATGAAAAGATGATCATATACGCATGAGATTGCTTCATTGCTTGTGCTGAAAAGGCTTGTGTGGTGTGCGTGCGCGCAACAAGAGCTTATTTTGGTAATCGAGAGATTGTCTATCTGTCCAATGTATCTCATGTTTTATAACCAGAAGTTGAAGCAGTTGCAACTACTTTGACTGACAACAAGCAAGTAATAAGTCGTGCTCAGGCGTTGCTTTATGGATAACTAGTACTATAGGGACTATGGTGATGCGTCTGAAGTAAGCTGGAGCAGAAAATTAATCAATGGAACTAAACAGATGGCTGCTGAAACTCTTCTATGTTATACTCGTACTTTTTTGTGCCAAACTGAGACTCTAAACAGGCTATGTCTATCCAATTACTAGTGTCGACAGTCTGCGGTTGACATTCAAACAGATGGGCAAATTTAACTAGAATAAAGGCAGAAGAATTCCAGTGTTTGGATTTGGTAAGAGTTATCCTGATGCCTAATCGACCATTGCATGCCGTTGAACTTAGGAACAATATAACGTTCATCATCGAGATTCAAGAATAAATAGCAATGAATACAAATAACAGGAAACGCTCCAAACGGATTCAGAGAATGCAGATCAAGTATGCATCATCAGTTCATCATGAGTAAATGACATTAATATTGAACACCAACACTCACAAACACAACGGATACAAGGAATGATGCGCCCACCAACCTGGTAAATACTGAAGGATAACAGCTTGATGCTCCAGTCACACCAACCATAGTAAGAGAAGCAGACCACCACTGACAAGTTGCGTTGTCAAACCACAATGGGCCATTCAGGATATCAACATGCAAGTATGCAACCTCACAGCGGTAGGCCACATCAACTTTCAAGAGTGGACCAGCCCTTTCAATTGAGCAAATATATATATTTGGTGAAGCCAGCTGATGTAAAGCTAGAATAAAACAAGGATACATACTTTGCAGATTACTCAGTGCAGTGTATACCTAATAGTATTTTCTGGCTGCATATAGCATGAATAAGTGGGCAAATGCTGCTCAGAAAAAAAAGAAGATGAGAAGTTTAAAGTTTCACCACATACTACTTCATTTACTTTATTGGTTATGATGCCTTGTCATAATGTCAGCATTGAACCATGGGATATTGAGAAATACCAGAATGTTTCAACATTTTCGGCTAGAAAAGTAGAATGTCTCAAGATTTCCTGCACTGAGGTAGCCATTACCTATACTGCCCCCAGTAAAAAATGGTTGGTAGGCAAGCCAAGCAGAACAGGGAGATGTCCAAACTCAGGAAGGAAAGTATTACTATTGTAATTCATACTGTGAGTTTACAGGAATTATAGTTATAATACTAGTTATGGCCAGCAGAAAAAGAAAAGGTGGTACAACTAAGGAGACCTAACTGCCACAGGATTTCTAGTCCTCAGAATTTCAAAATATAAGAATTTCTAGGTCTTTGGCGCTCAATCCTTTTGAGTTCAAAACATGCCTTCAGTATTGAAGGATTAAGGATTTGAATCAGCACCATCTCAAATAATATCCCTAAATCATCTAGGGCCTTCCTGAATGTTTCAGTAACCTGAGAATTCGATGCAAGTGATTCTGCCAGACTTAGGAGACTGGTAGTGCCTGCAATTCCCTTGACCAATATGTTTATGAATCTTGTGTCAATTCTTCACCAACTTTAATATATGGGCATTCATGCAACAACAACACAAGATCATTTGATAGGCTTTGGAGCCTACTAGAATCTGTAGCTCTGCCTGCATCTGATGTTCCATGTGGTTCCTCTGATAGATGATTATTTTGAAGAATGCTTTCATGAAACATTTTTAGTGCATCTTCAGCTGAAATTTCTAGCACAGAGTTGTGCAGATACTGGAGTTTTTCTCTGCACTGGGAGTTGAGCAATATTTTTTCCTTCAAGCTGTCGGGAAGACTAGCTAGTGCACTGTTTGAAGGAAAATTAATATAAGATAAACTCAACAAGAATGAAACAAGACTACGAGAGTGGCCAATTGGCCATACAAGAAGACTATTCTTGTAATGACAAAGATCAAGTTTTACCTGGTAATCCCCCGAACAAGGCCCCACTTGTAGCCAACATGCACAGATTGCCTAAACCCAACATTGAAGCCCTCCTGGGCAGCATCCTTCTGCCCTTCTGTTATGCCATCCCTATAGCCCATCTAAAGTAACAACAAAAGCTTCTATTTTTAAACAGTTCAGATATCACCGCAAACTCATAATTCACAGCTAACCAATAACCATCACAGCAAGAATCATTTAGGGTATACCTTATGAAACTGGTTCTGCCTGTAAGTCCATTCTCTGTCTAAGGTAGATCCACGACCTGGAGAATCTAAAGCATCATCCCATATGTCATCGTCTGCAGCAGCAACATGGCCACCACTGTCTGAACCAAAACCAACACAAATGAACTGGTTGTAACATAGACATAAGTCTTGTTTTTTTTTTAATTTACAGAAACTGATTAGCTAAGAGCATTGGTAGTATGATCATTACATGGACATAACATATAGCATTGCTGAACAGTAACAAATCATAAGTAAGGAACAGTACAAGGCATGCATCTGGTAACTAGTATCTACTAGTACTAACAGTAGCAGGCTGCAAACTCTAGTGCATCGCAGAGGCACGCACCATGCCGAGCGATTCCACGCTCCCTGCAGGACGGTGCTTCCATGCGCAGCTTGGCTACGGAGTCTATCACACCCTCTATCTCCTCAGAGCCTTCCATGTAGATAGGGGCGGATCTATGATAAGAGTTGCTGGTGTCAATTGACACCGATGACCCTGGGCGCTAGCTACAGATCAAGATGGAGGAGCAGGCGAGGAGGGCGTACCGGCGACCTTAGGGGTGAAGGCCGCCGTGCCGCAGCCGTGGGGGGAGTTGGAGGAGCCGTGCCCGTGCCCTAGGTATTGTGGGGAGAGGGAAGAGAGCCGAGAGGCTTCGGCGGCTGGGAAGGTGAGCCAGGTGAGGCCAGTGCTTGGCCAACGGGCCGGACCGGTTGTCCCACGACCAGTCCGGTTACCGACAGGCCGACCTATTTTTCTCAAAAATATTTTTAAAAATTAAGAAAAGTACTCGACACTCCAAGATATACATTATAAATAAATTATACACACACATAATAGAATGGCTGTTGTGCATAAGCTCAATTGACGATGAAAAAAAAAACAAAAGTACATGAAAAATGTTTTAGCAATAGATCAGCCACACTAAAAAAAATGTTTCGACAATTATGTTGCATCTTATATAGCTCACAAAATGGTGCAAACATTTCTTTCATAATGCTACAAGCGTACATGACAACGTTGCAAAAGGAGGTTAACCATGTTACATTCTCTCCTCTAACGTCATCGGCCTTGTCACAGACTCCTCATTGGTCGGAGTGTCTCCTACCCGAGCCCTTCTCTAGCGCAGAATAGGCCACGTATAAGTGAGCGATGAATTGAGGAGACAAACAAATGACATACCATGTACGAGCGGGCGACGAGCTGAGGAGACCAGCGCACAAGATGTGCAAGCGAGCGACGAGCTGAGCGAATGAGCGGCCTTTGGGGCCTTTGGGGCTAGATGTGGAGCCAATCAAGCCATCAACCACATATCATGGTAACCAGCAATCGATTGATTTGCATGCATGCGGTGTGACCTACATACCTAGTAAAATAAACATGCATGTTAGTTAGTTAAGTGCTAATCTGTAATTCGAGCTTCACACACAGTATGAAAAGTTGAGTGATCCAATGTATATGGGGCGTGCTAGCTCCTCCATATAATTAAATATATTTTATTTTAATATTGTGATAAAGTAGTGGACCGAAACGAGACTTCCTGAACCACTACTATATGAACCAGCCTGTCCGTCGGGCCGAGGCATCAACCCAAACCTGGTTCGTCCTATCAAATAGTATCAAGCAACCCGGTTCAGCCCATAAGGCCTGAACCATTTGGCCGCGAGCTCTAGATTGAGCCAACAAAGGCTAGAACAGAGGATAGAGGTGGGAAATGAGTGGACCATATCGTTCATGTATTGAAGATTGCATCTGTGTTCACATTTTAGCTAAAAGAGGTGGATTTAGGATTGCCTGTCGAACATACAAAAATCAAGAAAACAAAAGATGCTGGCACTGCGACATCTAACATATGAGCATTTGTTGCCTTTTGTTTCATGCTTTTCCCACCGAGATTGGCATCACGTGGTTGAGCTCACAGAACGCTATGTGGAGATTGGAGATGCAAGTTCTCTTATAGCCATCATGTGGCTGAGCTCACAGAGGCAGGCATCGGCACTGCTTAATGCCTCTAAGAAAATACAACCCAAATTTGACAAAGGAACGTGGACGAAGGCTAGGAAATCAGCAAAGGACGCCATTGGGAAGGATGGTCCATGTGGTTTCACTCTAGCAACATCATTGGGAGGAAGGCCGACAGCCCTTACTTTATTAATGCCATGAGAGACACAAAGACATGGTAAGAAAAAATTTGAGTTTTTACGGGTACCAGTGTAGAAATTTGAGTTTACTAATATGCTATGTTGATCTTGTAGGAGAGGAAGTGATGTCCCCAACCGGACGGAACATCGATGGCCGATATTTACAAGAAAGCATCGAGGAAATTCAGAAAGATCTGCAGTCATGGAAGAGTGAGTGGAAAGAGTACGTCATTACCATAATGTGTGACTCTTGGACTGGGCCCACTAGTATGAGCATCATGAACTTCATGTTCGATTGCAACGGAGTGATGTTCTAGTGGAGTTCTGTGGATTGCACGAATAAGTCACGGTCGGCGAACTTTCTGTTGAAGGTATTTGTCTCGTGGTTGTTTCAAAACATAATGTTTGTAGTATTTGTTTGAACTGATCATGTTTGTAGTGCTTGTTTGAATTGATCATGTTGTATCTGTATGATTGTATCTTGCAGCATATCGACCGAGTTGTACAACAAGCAGAGCCAGAAAATGTTCTACAAATTATCACTAACAATGATGCAAACAACAAGAAGTTTTGCAGGATGTTGACACACAAATATCCTCATATTGTGTGGCAGCCCTGCTTAGCTCACACAATCAACGTGATACTGAAGGATATTGGAGAATCCGCGCATCATAATGCTATGATTAGAAGCTACAGGAGGATATCTCGGTGGATATACAATTCCAACACCTTGCATGCCATGATGAAGGAAGTTATAGGCGGGGAGTTGGTTAAATGGAACGCCATCAGGTTTGGCACAAACTATATGCCATTACTGTCAGCTTTGCTTTCTCTTTGTTGAATACTAAGACCAGTTTACCTTTCTTATCTCCAGTTGCAACACAGCAAGTAACTGATTCTTTGGAAGCTGCAATAGAGAAATCACCAGAAGGTTTGTTTCTAGCAATCGTTTATGATGTTTTGTGTAGCCAATGCTTAGAGAAGAATTCTACCTATTTTTCCTATGCTTGTCTTGCTTTTTTTGGGGCCAAATTTAAATAGTTACTATCATGGACTTTCTAATGCTAAGGCCTGATTGCCTTTTCTGCATATGCTACAGAGCCAGCGGTTGATTCTCCAGAAGCTGTTATAGAGCAATCACCAGAAGGTTTATTGTAGTAATCAATTAGATGTCTTCGGTGGCTAATGCTTAGCTGAATAATGCTACCTGCTTGTCTTACATTTTCGACAATTTTCCGTGTAAGGTTTACCTCGTGATTTGTTTTATGTCAGTGTGACTGACACAACTTTGTCTATGCCCTTAAAATAATTGCTTTTGTGAACTTTAATTGTTAGAATTTGTTGGAACTAATTACCTGATTCTCTTTTGACCTGCTTATCCATCTTGTCTCCAGGTCCAACAGAGCAATTACCTGATTCTTTTAAATTTGTTATAGGGAAATCAGCTGATGGTTTGTTTTTACCAATCAATTATGGTGCTTTATGATGTTTTGGTAGCTAATGCTTAGCAGAATAATTCATGCTGTTTCCCTCTGTATGTCTTGCTTCTTTTTTTTTTCAGTTTTCCACTTAAGGCACAGCTCATGCCTTATGAGCTTTAGTTAGTATTAGATGGAAGAATTAATTTGCAGGTTTGCCTGTTGTCTTTTTAATACTACTACCTGCTTACCTTTCTTGTCTCCAGGTGCAACATAGCAAGTGACCGATTCTTTGGAAGTTGTTATAGAGGAATCACCAGGTCTGTTTGTCGTAGTCAGTTATGGTACTTTGGGTAACCAATGCTTAGAAGAAGAATTTTATCTGTTAATCCTTTGTTTGGCTTGCATATTTTCCAATTCTGTAATCCTCTGTTTGGCTTTACAATTTGCTTCATATCAGTGCAGTCGCATTAATTTTGATCATAGATTTTCCCCTTTTCCAATAAGTGCTCCATTCCATTTAATTATTTGCTATTCTGCACCTGACCCTTTTCCCCTAAAATAGCTTTTATTTTGAAATATTTGGTTTTTGTATTAGATGGAAGTAATGGCAAGTATTCCAGCTCCCTTCTTAATGGCAAGACCTGCTTACCTTACTTTTCTCCTTGTGCAATAGAGCAACTAACTGATTCTCTGAAAGTTATCGAGGAATCACCAGAAGGTATGTTTTCTGTAATAAAATATCCATGTTTTGTGTAGCTAATATTAAATTTTTAGAAGAATTACTTTTTTTACCCTAACATTTTTTCTTTAGATTTATGGGCTATTTGGATTGTTTGCCAGGTGCATGGCGAGGTGATGCTATTTGTCAAGCCGCTTCTGAAGGTACTCTAGATTGATTCTTTTAGCTCCTTGCATTTTCGGAAGTACTAGTAACTGGAGTATTTACCAAGGGCAATGGGGTTTCTATTCTTGTTAGTGCCCCGCCGGCCAGAAACATCTATTTTAAGACTGGGTTCATATCTGGCGCTGACCTATTTAGATTCTATCATGCTAACTATGTAATTCATATATTAAATTTACTCAGAAGATCAACAATATATCTACGCTCATGCTAATTTTCAATTTCAAATAAAAACTCAATAAATACTAATAGAAATGCACATCGTGCAAGGTGCTACACCCATTTTGCTTGATTCATGTTGGAACGACTTTCTAGAGTTTCTTGTGCTGCACGTGGAACTATCATTTTTGATTAATTCTTTTAAGACTGGTCATATTTATTAAGTTCAAGTAGAATTTAGATGATAGTGTGTTGTGAGAAAAAAAAATAATTTAACGCTTAGCTTGCATAATTCCTATCCAAATGCATGGATTACTATTATGGTTGGGTAGGGAACCTTGTGAATTCTGAACCTTGTGATCGGTGATTGCTTTTCTATCGTTTCCCCCTTTATCTATAGAAAAATATTCTTGTAAAGTTATGCAGATGCCAGATGGTGGCACTACTCAGTCCATTGCTATGGAAATTGACAAGGATGAAAAAGGCTCCAGGCATCACAACAGTGGTGATATAGTTGTGATCGATTCCGACACCGATGAAGACAATAATCAAGGCGAAAATCTTCACCCTGAGCAAGAACGTGACACACTCAGCGTTCCTCTGAGTGGGATCACTGAAATTAAATGGCATGCTTCACTTCGTGCTGTGGAAGCCATGAATAGGATCACTGCACGTACAGATTCTGCTCCGGTGGCCATGAATTGGAGCACTGAGGATACAGCACTGTGGCATTACGAGGATCAGGGGGAGTCGCGGGGGCCACTCCCAATGAAGCTGATGCGGCGATGGATTAGCATCTTCAATGGTGTCATTTCAACTAGTTATAAGGATGCCAACTCAGCATTCTGCTTAGGTAGAAGAGAGAAAAGGAGGAGAGAGATATAAACTGACTACTAACTTGCAGCCAGGCTATAACTGATTTCAAGGCACTTATTATCTATTACATATGGGGCATTATTTAATATTATAGACAATGTTATAGCTAATCTATTGGAGAGGTTGTCTACATGCTATCTATAGATGACATGGTCATTTCTTATAGCTAGTGCCATTGGAGATGCTCTTAGGGCATGTACAATTGTATAGACAACTGCTGTCTATAACAGGTTGACATGTCATTTATAGACAGCGTTATAGACAACCCATACAATGGTATAGACAACTCATTTATGAGTAGGCGGTTTCTTTTCACACATAACCTATTTTGGTTCTCGTGTTAGAGTCAACTCTAGATTAAGAGACAGCTCAACTCTCTATGCATCCTCTCTCTTATCCACGTCATTTTTTGTCTTATATGGCAAGGCTTAGAGACAGCTGATATAGACTATTGTATATGCTCTAATGGCTTCTTCGGTGAGGACTTCATCGTGTGGAGGGCACCCCCTTTCCCTTTGGCCTTTGCCGGAAAACACCCTTCGGCCATTTTGCAAGGGGCAAATAGTGCTATTTGTCCGTTGCTTTGCCCAACTGTCTGCCTGTAACTAAACCCAGCTTCTTTTTCTCTTTTAAGTTAACGTGAACGCTTAGTTTAGGGATGAAGGTGGCTTATAGCGTCTCTCTTTTCATCTGCTCTGAAAAACACGATAGTGGTCTTAGATGATAATCAGCGGCGGATCTCCCAATATGGCAAGGTATGGCGCGCGCCATACCTAGCCTATATCGAATACCCCTATATATATACCGTATACGTTGAGTATTCCGGCCGGTACCGATACGTTCGCGTTCCGCCTACGAGTCCAGCCAGCGTATGATGGATAGACCACAAGGCCATTAGGCCAGCAAGCCACAAGAGGCAAGGCCCAACTGAAAGCTAACAAAGTTTGCCATATCAAATTTTTAGTTTGTCCTCCGCCACTGATGATAATGATGTCAATATCCCATGAAGATATAGAAATGAACCTATAAAGTTTGCAGTTATTCATATAAATTTGGAATTTAGGCTTGTTTTATCGATGCAAATCGGATTTGGATTTGGATTTGGATAGGGTCGACTAATGTACATTCTCTCTTCTCCCTTCAACGGTTCCTGCTGATTTTTGTTCCTCGTACGGACTGGCGTAGCTCCTTTTTTTGTGCCCAGATTAAAAAGGCCAGAAATTTCCATCTAGAGAAGAAAATTGCATATTGTGACGTACCATATATACAATATAAATTCTTCCTTAACAGCAGGAAGCAACTCGCAGGACTAATCAATTCGAATCGCTGCCATCAAGATAAGGATTACAATGGTGTCTACATCGGGCCAGCGGCATGGAGCAACAGCCATAACGAACATCAGAAAATAAACCCGAACACGACATTGTTAAGCCGTTTGGTGAAATTAGCCTCTACCGACCTTGACATGGCGCTGGTTGCGAAAATAGCTAAGAAGAACCTGTGCCTGCACATACATACCGAAAGTGGCAAGTCAAAAATGAGTTGATCTTGCTAGTATTTACTTTACTGACCTGAAGATGTCAGCTCCTGCCAATATGATGTAGATTGTAATGATACCTTCTCTCTTGCACGCGCAGTGCCTGACTGTGACAATGCCACCAAAGGCGGCACAGCACCTTCCTGAAGCACTAGACTGCAAAACCTGTTACTGTTTGTGCAGAGCTGTAGCAGGGCAGCAGCGGCATTTTCCTTGGATCGTGCTGAGCCCAGCTCAACAACCTCAACCAGTACTGGGATACCTCCTGCCTGAGCAACACCATTCCTTCCTTCTTGTATTGTGGCCAGGTTTGCTAGGACAGCAACAGCCTTGTCAACCATCCCAGCTGCTGGATCCATCAGCTCCACCAGGTGCTTCACAGCCCCAGCCTGAACAATGCGGGCCTTGTTTTCGTGGAATATTGATAAATTGAAGAGAGCAGTAGCTGCATCCCTCCTCCCTTGTGGGCTCCCCTCTCCAAGCAAATCTACTAGCGGTTGGATGGCACCAGAGCGTCCAATTTTGATCTTGTTCTCTTCAATGACTGATGATATGCTGAACAGAGTTGCAGCTGAGTTTGCTTTTGCTGCAGGATTCCCCACCTGAAGAACATGGATGAGAGGCTCAATGGCCTCGGCATTTGCTATGGCAATCTTGTTATTGTCATTTAACGACAAATTCAAGAGAATTGTCACGGCATTTTCTTGTGTGCTGGGATCTGAAGAATGAAGAAGACTCACCAAGAAAGGTATAGCTCCACAGTTTGCTATGGTTATTCTATTTTCCATGCTGTGTCTAGAAAGGAGGCGGAGCTCTTCGGTTGCTGACCTTTGGAGCTCAAAGGAATCATTTTTCAGGTCTTCAATAAGTTTGCACACTTCAGACTCAATACCAGGAGAATCGAATCTCAAATTCGTCGAAGTTGACGATATGATTCCAGGATCATTTCTATCTGATTGTCGCCACCAGATTGATTGATTTCGAGGGCAGACACCACCATCTCTAGGCAGGACATCCAGTTCTACCTTTGAACAGGTGGCTACTGGACAATCTTGCGTAGCTTTTGATATGTTGCTGTCACTTAAGACCTCTGACCTCGCATTCTCCTCACCTAGTTCAAGATGCCTAATGCTATCACTGCTGCCATTGCTTTTGCGGTGCTGCCCCACATCGGGAACTTCAAAACCACCCTCTCTCAGCTGCACGATTACTTCAGAACCACCAGTTCTTTCATCAAACAGAGATTTCTTTGTTGCAGCAGTTGCTGGTAATCTCAATGAATCAGATTCAGAATCATCTGTGTCTTCAAAAGATGAGATCCTATCATCTGAATCAGAATTTTCATGCACCAAATCATCATGATAGCAATTATCCGACAAACACTGCGCCTTTGCATGCAATGCAGACAACTCGCTATGTTCAGGTGATTCAGACTTGTTTGCGCTTGGAGAACTGTCAGTTGAAGGAGATTTATCACTAGGATTTCCATCTGTGAGGTTGAGGGAAGCAGGAAAGCTCAAACTCAATAGTTTCACAGGATC
This sequence comes from Olyra latifolia, assembly GCA_036346145.1. Classification (NCBI taxonomy): domain Eukaryota; kingdom Viridiplantae; phylum Streptophyta; class Magnoliopsida; order Poales; family Poaceae; genus Olyra; species Olyra latifolia. The sequence continues at coordinate 1,938,561 of CM070523.1, read as the reverse complement.
TGGTATAATTATACCATGTATCTCACACCAATTTTCTATCAACTGTTTGACTGTGTAATTAGGAATCAATTTGGTGTGTCCCAATGTTTGACGTGTCTTTGGGCAGACATTGTAGCCCATATCAAGCCATTTCTTGATAAAAACATGTTCATATGTTTGACCAGATGCCACAATCACTGGATCTGACATTAGTTCAAGGGAAAGGGGGCAACAAAAATCAGCAGGAATGGGCACTCCATTAATGCTATGCATCTGCTTTTCTTCCACATGTTTATCAAGCACACGGTTGACTAAGTCAACGATATCGTTAATGCCAGCCAATTGTGCACTACCTTCGACATTGCCTTTCATTTTAATTTTAGCAAGAGCAACAGCCTCCATCAGCAACTCCTGATTGGTGAATAAGCTCAAAGTGGCTTGAATCTTTGCTAGTGTCTCTGATGTTGGCATAACTTCCCCAGCTATATCCCTGGATGCCTCCCTAATAACAACCGAGATTTTCTCACAGTAAGTGTGATCAAGTTTCTGCAAATTGCAAGAAGCCCAGTGATAAAGAAAATTAGATGTTATCAAAAGTGTCACTGACAGGATGAGAAAAGCTTTTACATTACCTCCAAATACATTGAAACAGAACTACTTTCTGATTGTAGCATGAGAGAATTGACAGCTTGGCATAATTCAAGCACATAGGTCTGCATCTTGGTAATAATTGACTCAGCCTGTGTAACCTGCGTGCAATAATATACTCGTATTATACAGTGAATAACTAAAACATTGTAAGACCTCTGGTCACAAATATTTGTCATCAAATGCAACTTTGACAACTAATTATAGCTATCATAGTAGTATTTTTCAAGATGAATCTACACTTATAATTTTGATGCACCCAATATGAATATTTAAAAAGATAGTTATAGGTAAACTTTCAAAACTTGGACTTGTATGTATCTTCCAAACGGCAAATATTTGTTACCACAAGGAGTAAATGTGTAGACTAATGCACTGAGAAGTTTAAAATGGGAAGGACTGGAATTACAAAATAAATCTTGCTCATCATCTGATTCCAGCCTCCAACTAGCTCAGAAGCTTCATTGATGGCAGCATCAATTTCCTCAAGCATCTTGATTAGTTTATCATCCGGAATGATCTGAGGAAAAGTTTCGTCTAGGACCGTCCTCATAAGATCCAGGATATCACCAATCTTCCCGTAGTATCTCTGAACTAGCTCAGTCTTTGAAGCATTGCTGGAAGATAGCAACCGAAACTTTGAAGTACTGTTAATTATTGACATTGACACCGACTCCTCCATGACCTGTCCAACAAGCAAAAAACAAGCAAATGTCAGGCACGGAAACAAAGAAGTTGGATAGCACACATAGGTTCGGGAAATTTAGTTGGCTGACACTCAATTGGATGACCGAGGAAAAATAGACACTAAATTGGACTCATTTTCTGCTAGCGACATTGTGGCAACGAATTGCTTCGTCTAGTGACATTTTAGCCTATTTCCACTGTTTTTCCCTATTTTCTCCCCTTTTCAGCCCTTTTGACCTATTGAGGCGGACTGTTTTGCCCCTGCCTGAGCCGCTAGCTGGAATGAGCTGTGGTATGGGTGGTGACCGGCGGCGAGGTCCGGTGGAGGAGGCGCGATGGCGGCAGCGGCGGCTACGCGCTGGCACGATGATGCAGGCAGCGGGGCGGCGCGGCGCGGCAGTGCATGTGGGCAGCAGGCGCGGCGGCGACAGCGAGGAGGCGACAACAGCGCGCGAAAGCACGACGGAGGCGGTGAAGCTGCGATTAGGCGGCGCGCTCGGCGGCAACGGCAGGCCTGGGCGAGCGGCAGCGGGAACAATGGCGGCGGCGACAGGCCTGGCGGCGCGGCGCGGCAAGCGGCGCAGCGGGAACAGCGGCGGCGGCAGGGCGATTTCGAGGCGGCGGCAGCAGGGCTGGGAGGCCGCGCACGCGGCGCATGGCCACGGCGAGGGCCGGCCGTCCGTCAGAGGGAAGCATCGTCAGGGAGGCCATCCGAGTGCAGTCGTCCGTCCGCGTCGGGGAATGGAGTCGCCAGAGAGGAACACATTGTCTTGCTCGCCGTTAGAGGGAACTCCGTGCTGCGGTATGTGCCCCGCGGGTGTGGTCCCGGGTTGGCACAGGGGCATAAGTGTCCCAAAAAAACTGACATGGGGCTGAAAGGGGGGAAATAGGAAAATTAGTAGAAAATAGGGAAAATGTCACGAGACGAAGTAATTTGTTGCCACAGTGTCTCTAGTAGAAAGTGAGTTGAATTGGGTGTGAATTTTTCCCGGGTCAGCCAATGGAGTGTCTCTCAGCTAAATTTCCCCATAGGTTCAGTGTGAATAGTTTCGATTGCCATTTGGATTTCTTACGTAAGAATCACACAGATGGACACAAACACGCAAACTAACGCATTTCTGCTCACTTCAAGCCTAACACCATCAGCGTACAAAGATCAGCCATATCACCTTGTCCCTTATCGATTATGTGTGATGTTAAGACGAACATAATGCTGTGCTAATATTCGGAAACAGAGAGATTTAGCGCGACAGGAAACGAGATATCACCGCCACTTCGTCAGTGTCCAAACAAGCTCACAAAGTCACAAAAATCCCATTTTTGTGCCAATCCAACTATCAACCCTCCTAATCACGAACCCTAACTGCATAGAAACCCTGCAACGTTGTACCATGCCTAACACTGCCTCACACCATACTTGCACGTCACCACCACCACCAACCCGAGCCCCCCAATCCAAACCACAAGGCATACCAGCTTAAGCTCGAGCTGCCGCAGCCTCAAAGCACGGCGCTTCCCACCACCCAAGCACAAATGCGGCACTAACCACCACACCCCAATCCCAGGTGACCATGTGGGCCGACGACACCGCTAAACACAACCACCAGAGAAGAACGATGCTGACGAAGAGCGGGCAAAGAAACCTCGTCGTACCTCCGACTCTCCGAGGCCTCCAATGGGGGGAGGTCGCGGCGAGCTCCTCGCGGCCGGGGGAGGCGGAGGCGCTGGACTTCGCAGGAGGCGGAGACGAAGACGACTCGAGGAGGGAGGAGGGAATGTCAAGTGTGAACACGAGGCTGCAGCGACCACCGAGGGGGTCGTCGAGACTCGAGAAGGCGGGGTGGAGAGGGCGCACCGTGAACCGGGAGACGAGATCTCACCGACAGGTAGGGCCGAGCCGTGGGCAGAAGTAGGGGCGTGGTGGGGTCGGTGCAGGGGCGGAGTAGATGCGGCCGCGGGCGGCAGTAAGTGCTCCCCCAGTCGTGGGGCCCGCACCCGATAGCAGTGCTGTGTACCAGCCTGCACGGGCTGGGAGCAGGGTTTTAAAACCTGAAACCGGACCCGAAACCGCCGACCGACCGGGCCGGTTTTACGAAAAAAACCGTTAAAAACCGCTAGAAACCGGTGAAAACCGCTCAAATTTAAATTCAAACGAAGCGCGCGAGCCACCGTTTTCCTGGCCGTTTTTGCCGAAAAACTGCGGGTTTTTACCAGAAAAATCATGGAAAATGGGAAAAATAAAAAGAAGTCTGAAAAAATATAAAAAATTTGGGAAAAATCAAAATTTTGTTTCATACAAATTGTTCTACTCAACATCTAGTTTTTTATAAGATTTTTTTAAAATTTTTTTAAAAAATCAAAAATTTTGAATTGTACCGGGGAAAAACCGACGGTTTCTCAAACCGCCGCACAGCGGTTTGGCGAGAAACCGCCGGTTTTACCGGTTTTTCGTCAGTTTTTAAAACCCTGGCTGGGAGGTGGGCCCACGGGCTCGCTTTGTTAGAGCATCACATCAGCTTCTCTAAATTTTTTCTCCAAAACACTATTAGCGTCCACTCTATGGCCCTGTTTCTTTCGGCGGTTTTCCGGCGGTTGACGGTTTGCTACAGTAAATTTTAATTCTTAAAAAATTTAATTATTTTTTAGGCTTATTACACTTTTTTTTTCGAAGACTTATAAATTTGCTACAGTAAAATCGCCAACCGCCGGAAACCGCTAAAAGAAACAGAGCCTATCCATCATCTCAAATCTCTTCACATTTTATACTATACTCTAAAAAATTTCTTACTTTCATCGGCTACTCTATCCTGAAAAGGCTACTCTATCCTAAAAAAGTTAGAGTTACAATGTTACAAGTGGCTCTTACCGATAGTCTTATTTATGCTCGGAGTGAACGCTTGGTACGGACTACGGACCGAGGTTCGAGGGCTTGACCATGACTGGTGGGCCTGGGGAAGTGGGCTGAGTTCTTGCCCCCACAAATCAGTAACTACAGTAGAATTTGTAGAAAAAAAATATTGTCTTTAGTAGTTCTGGATTTGCGCGTGCTTGTGCTGCTGACCAAGATTGTTTTATCAGAAATTTGTTTGATATGATCTGCACAGTATGATGATTATATTATCACTGATTGTTAAGTACATGATCCATCACAACTGGGTTAGGCCTGTTACTTTCCACGTAGAATGTCGAACAAGGTAATTACGGTGTAGGCTTGGAACTTGGAAGTGCATCAGGATGTGACATGATGTGCATAAAACGCCTTCTTGAATAGGAGTAACTTATTGCCTAGGTAACTTGAGATTAGAACAAATTAACAGTGGGCATGGCCTGCAATATCCCTCCAAACCAAAAAATAAACAAAGAAGTTGCCATTGAAACCTGTCCGGTACTAGGGATCAGGATTGGCTGGATATGCTCTCAAAGCAGCCTTTGGATATAGGGGTGAAAACAGGTCGGATAATATCCAACTGGATCCGGATTTTAGTGATTTGGAACCCATTTTTCTATCCGGACGGATACAGATACGAATACAGATAATTATCCGGATTTTTTGACGGATACGGGTTGGGGGTATCTGGCGGATAGTGCTATCCGGATACGGATACGGATAATTATCCGGATATTGGAATTTGGATATCCGTATTTCATAATTTGCATATTACATGTATGTGAATATGTTCACTTATGTGTGGCACTTATTATTAGATTTTATGAATTTATGTTTAGTACTTGTTATCGGGTTGTTTGAATTATTCCACTTTATTTTCTAGTAGCATAGATTATTATATTCATAGCTTTTATGTCTTTTAAATTGCATTTAATTTTATACCACGTGTTGTATTTTTGTGGATGACCAACAATGAGTGTAGGTTTATGTCGATTTTTTTCCCATTGAGGTATTATGGTAAAACCCGGTTTCGTATTTGTATCCGATCTGAAACCGTATCTGACTAAATCCGTATTCGAATCCGTATCCGACACTGTCCGTTTTCAAATCCGTATCCGATATAAAATACGGATACGGATATGGATTGACCCTATCCGACCCGTTTTCACCCCTATTTGGATATGCTTAGCTGACGATGATGATGCCTAGTACTGCTTCATGCATACGTGATCATGTGGTAGTTAAATCAATTTTGTAAAGGCAATTAATGGTGCGAGCATGCATGGGCCATCGATCGATCATGCCACTGTTTTATTTATTTATTTTTCCATGTCGTGTTTGGTTCTTGATCTATACGTACACACTTCAACCTAGCGCACGTCGTTATTGGACTGTTTATTGGAGTATTAGCTTAATTAAGTCTGCTTTGGTATATCAGCATCAAGTATAGCATACGTACTCCCTATATATCGTCACAACTATTTATCATTTTGTATCACCAAAAATACAAATTGAACCTTTGTGATATAAATAAAATGGAAATAATAAAATTGTAATATATAAATATTTTAAGACGTATCTACGTACATATTTTTATCTAAATACTTAAAATACACATGTGAAATTTTTAAACTTTAAATTGGCACGTACGGTTGTACGATTTTCAGAGCAGTATGCCTCATCATCGTTTTGCAGGTTCGTCGTATCTCCAAAATAGTTAATTTCAGCTAGTTACTAGAGCAAGAGATAAGCATGGTGTCTACATTGCCGATGGAATATGATTGAAAACCTTTTTGACCGATCGACGTACGTTAGGTACATCTGGCAGTCAAACCAACATTATTCGGGCACCTTGGGCACGCTTAATTACCTGCCTACGTGTGTGATTAGACGCTAGATCGGTGCACCTATGCACATATCTTAATTCGATCAATGACTAGCTAATATAATCCGCCCCGTTTCATTAAAAAAACCATCACCATCCTTCAATCAAACCCGAACAAATCACGCGCAAATGGAGACAGACGGTAGTCGGAGTCGACAGCTAATTAACTCTCGCAACCTGCAACCGCTCCTGCGACTGGACTCCGCCGCCGCCCCAAATCCTCCGGTGATCCATCCAGCCCCCTTGGCCCTCTCAGCTCCGATAATCTCATTGGAGATACAAAAGTGAGAGAACCCTTTTTCTCGCATTGTTTTGATAATTTTGCGGTTAAATCTAGTTTTGTAGGATTAGAATTTGCTGGTCGTTTCGTCTACAATTGCGGTGTTGATGATGGTGCAGTGAGATATGATTGTAAGTTTTCTTATGATATTCTTCGGCGTGGTGATTAGCCTCAACTTCCACCTCGTTAGAGTCTTGGGTAGGGTTGGTACCCTTGATCCTTCATCTGTTCGTGGGCTAGTTGGACTTTTATTTTAGTTCAAGTATGATTCTATGTTCAGGTCAGTGTTCCGAAAACTGAAGGTGCTAGGGCAAGCACGCAGCCCGTGTAGAATATGGTCTGTTTACCCCCTTTGGTCTAAATGAGAGAAATATATTGGGATCAAAATAGGCATTGATCGTGTGCTGAATCATCATAATATTGAAGACTACTTGCTGAGGAAAATCAACGGTGCTTAAAATTCAAACTGAAATGGTTGTTGGACCAAGAAAAACCCTTCTCATGGATCATTTCTGTTGTCAGCTGTCAGTCATAAGGGCAGATCATTTCAAATCGCATGTCCCACTGTGCATGTTGTGGACTATTTCAAATCGCTAGGATTTTCACTGCTACCTAGTGAGCCTAGTTTCGCTTGTTGAGGTAATCTTCTGACTACTGTTATTTATAATTCAATAATTTATTCTCAATATGATTCAGCTCTCTCCAGGATACCTCAATATAATTCCATTGACACATAGAGTGCCACCAAATGATGCCACTGGTAGGTAAAGCGAACCTTATTCCTGGTTTTTTTTATTATGGGGACATAACTTCTCAATCCCTTCATGCTGCATCCTGAATTTGACGTGACTAAAAGGTATTATTCTTTCAATTGTTGTCTTTAGTCGTAGGCGGTGTTTTATGTGTAATACTCTGCTTTTTATGTGTAGCCGAGTAATAATTCAGATGGATTCAAAATCTCAGAAACACGGAAGCTTTGATTTCATATTCACGGGGGTCCTCACAAGTAAGGTTAGGTTTATAGAATGTTTTAGATTTTAACTTTTATTACAATTCACCACATTGTGTTAAATCATATTAAATTGATTTGCAAGGTTATGTGTACCATATGTGAAAAACCCTTCGATACCACTAGTGTCATGAAGGATTTGAGTCTTTTAATTGAAGTTGAAGATGCCGATCTTGAAACTTTGGATCAATATTTGCGTTTGTTCACTAAAAAAGTAGTACTTGATGGAGAAAATAAGTACAAATGTGAGGGGTAAGGCGTTGAATCCATTTTTTGTGCACTTTTAAATCTTTTTTAATTTTGTCTAAAACATGCATTTCTTTGCAGATGCAATTGTCTTACAAAATCTATCATGCAACAGTCAATTCAAGAAGCTCCAAATATACCCGTTATCCAGCTTAAAAGATTTAAGGTTAGGATGATATGTTCTTTTTTGTTTATAACAATTTTACTGACTTTCATTTCATATACTTTCAGGAAGATGGGAAGAAGCTTAACAAATATGTTGAATTCCCTGTGGAGTTAAATCTTACTCCATATATGAGTGGTGTAAACAATAAAGATAACTTTTATGACCTCTATGCCATTGTTATTCATATTGGGGATTCTAAGGATTCTGGGCACTATGTATGCTACGTCAAAACTCACTGCTGTTTTTTAGTCAACGACAGCGCTGTACGTTTCATCCTAAAGGCCTCGTTATAATATCATCATATCATAATTGCTAATTTGTTTCATCCTAAAGATATATTTCTTATGGCCTCATCGTAATATCATAATTGCTAATTTGTGGGCTTTTCTTTCATTTGCAGGCTATGAGTGTTAATGAGGAGGAAGTACTCTCCACGACTCCTTATATCCTTTTATATATCATGTAAGCCCCCCACCCTCACCCTCACCCCCAACCCCAACCCCAATGCTAGTTTAGTGGAAAGCCTAATGTCACTGATTTATAGGAAAACCGCTTCTGTAGAGCCTTCTACTACAGTTGGAGAGCTTGTGGAGAATACTAACGGTATGGTATGGTCCGAAAATTAGTATCATGACTAATCTTTATGTCTACCGTAAAATGATTATTTCTTCCTCGCTTATCATGTTTAGCTTCAGACCCATCTCTACACGGGTCTCCACACCAAGACCACACAACAACACTACATCATGATGAATCAAGCAACGATGAATGGGATGCACATGATGAATGGAGAAATGAATGGAATACTGATGGTATGGTCCGAAAATTAGTATCATGAGTACATTTTTATGTCTACCGTAAGAAAATTATATTTTCCTCACTTATCATGTCTACCTCCAGACCTACCTCTACACGGGCCTCCACACCCATACAATGAATGGAGCAACAATGAATGTGATGACTCGAATGAATGGAGGAAAAATAAATGGGATGACTCGAGCAGGTGCACATATTTCATCTTCTATCTGTTCCACACTTTCAATGTTCTACTCTTTTGAAGAGTTGCCTATCTTGCTAGTGTCTGGTTTTCATCGTGGTTTTCATTGTGATTCTCTCACGGACCCAGTGCTAGAGTTGTTGCCAAACGTACATTATCTCATATTGATGGTTGTGAGAAATTAAGAAAGCGGTATATAATAGTGGAAGATTGTGATAACTTTGAGGCCATTGAGAAGGTTAAAAAAAACAATGTCACTTTGTAAGCCTTACAAAGGGGATTGGTATTTCGAACTGCCGGGCATAGGAAATGTTGTTTATGATAGTGATATGGGACAATTGTGTCTCTCAAGGAAGGTTGCATGCCGTATTTGTTCTTCAGAAAATCCAGTAACTCGGAAAAAGGCAATGAGAATTGGTGCCATCTTGATGGTTGTTTTAGACAACTTAGTTAATAAAATCCCATTGGACCAGAGGGGCATCTATTATAAAGACACAAATTTGTATGATAATAAGTACGATAAAGTTTTTAAGCCGTTGTTGGACGAAGTATTCATGTTGGTGGGGATCTCAAGGATTTCTCTTAATGTAGGCGTTGCTTCTAGAGGATCAATTATTGGTGATGTGGTACCTTGCATAGGTAAAAAAATTCTCCTTAACCCTTCCTTGAAGGAAGAAGGCATTACCGACACAGTTCACTTTGTGGACAACATTGCTGTAAAAGGTGAAATCAAATTTGTGCTGATTGTAGAGAAATTAAGTATTTTCTTACTACTAGAAAGATTAAGGTTCCACAAGAAAAATAGGTGTATACTCATTACTGGGCAGGGTTATCCAACTCTCGCAACAAGGGCACTAGTGCGTAAATTGAGGGACATATTGATGGTTCCGGTATATATACTTACGGATCTAAATGGAGATGGATTAAGAATTATGTGCACGTATAAGTTTGGCTCAAAACAAAGAGCTTTTGATAATTTGGGCCTTTCTGTTGATGATCTTACCAGGTTAGGGCGTGCATCCATGGGATTTTTATGATAATGCAAACGGTGGTATCTCACGGTTAAGTGGAAAAGATATTTGTATAGCGTCGAACTTGCCGGAGTTATTGCCCCTTGATGAAAAAGAATTAGTGATGGTAGACCAAATGACAGAAATTGGGATCAAAATAGGCATTGATCGTGTGCTGAATCATCAGAATATTGAAGACTACTTGCTGAGGAAAATCAACGGTGCTTAAAATTCAAACTGAAATGGTTGTTGGACCAAGAAAAACCCTTCTCATGGATCATTTCTGCTGTCAGCTGTCAGTCATAAGGGCAGATCATTTCAAATCGCATGTCCCACTGTGCATGTTGTGGACTATTTCAAATCGCTAGGATTTTCACTGCTACCTGGTGAGCCTAGTTTCGCTTGTTGAGGTAATCTTCTGACTACTGTTATTTATAATTCAATAATTTATTCTCAATATGATTCAGCTCTCTCCAGGATACCTCAATATAATTCCATTGACACATAGAGTGCCACCAAATGATGCCACTGGTAGGTAAAGCGAACCTTATTCCTGGTTTTTTTTATTATGGGGACATAACTTCTCAATCCCTTCATGCTGCATCATGAATTTGAAGTGACTAAAAGGAAAAAAGGAAGCACAATTTTTCCTGCCTTTTAAATATAGGGACAAAATCTTATCTAACCTTTCATGTTGCATGATGGATTTGATGAGACCAAAATGAAAAAGGCTAGATTCAACAGTACGCCCTCTAAGATAAACTAAGATAAATTTCCTCCCCTCTCTAGGGTTTCCTTTCTCATCCTCAGCACTAAAATTTTCAAGATTGAGAGAGAGTAGGATGACGGCTGGAGGGTGGCTCATGTAACGCCACTGCCAGTCGCCGCCTCCGTCGTAGGACTGGCAGTGGCAGGCGCCATCGCTGAAGAAGAATGATGGGGGGTAGGAGCACGCCCTCGTCTCCTCCTCCTCCCCATTGCTTTGCTGAGAGGTTTGCAGCCGCGTGGGTGGGGACTCTGATTCTTTCCACGGAGTTGACTAGGTTAGAGACGGAGCGGTGGACCGCAAATATATAATGTAACATCGGCTGGGCCGTGCGTTAGGGGAATTTTTTAATATTTTGTATTTTTAATTTTTAAAAATTAAATAAATAATTTTTTGTTTATTTAAAATAAAAAATAGGCGCCCGTCACCCTCCTAAGGGCGGTTTATAATAAATCGCCCTCCCAAAGGGCGGTTTTTGGGTGCCGCCCCGGGAGGGAAATCCCGCCCTCTGGGAGGGCGGTTTTTAGGCTCAGAGGACGGTTTTTGGGCCCATTTAAGCCCCTCGCACCTGGTACTGTGCTCATTTGCAACGAGCAAGGAAGAGAGGAGGGAGAGGGAGAAAAAGAAAAGAGTGAAAGGGAGAAGGGGAAGGAGAGGTTGGGGAGACGTCGCGTTGCTCGCTGCTGCGCTTTAGGTAAAAATCTTTGTGCCTTAATTTTTTATTTGCAATGACGAGAACTTGGTAGGTTAGCCATATATATTGTAACGAAATTCGATGTAGGGTTTAGGGTGCATGTAGTTAATGCGAAGCGGTAATGTAGTATGGTTTAGGATGCACACAGTTAATGCAAAGCGGTAATGTAGTATGTTTAGGGTTTCGATAATAATAGAGTTATATGTAGCGATTGTAGGGTTTGGGGGTCTAGGGTTGGTTTCGGTAATAATAGAGTTATATGTAGTGATTGTAAGGTTTTGGGGGTCTAGGGCTCCGACGATAATAGAGTTGACGATAGTGATTACAAAAGGTAGGTAACATACTTACAGTAAAAATTAAAATATTTGCTAATTGTTCGGCCGTGGAGTTTTTATTTCGTACAGCATTTTAGGGTTGATCTGAGATGTAGCAGTGTAATATTTTTAGTAGCATAGTAGAGTCGGCCTATAATTTTGTAGGGCATTTATTATCATGCAGATTTGAAAAAGTTGATGTTTTTGGATTAACCTGTAGTCGACGTTTGTTGCCCAGGAGTAATGTCTGACAAGTTAAACTTCCACATAGTTTATGGGGAAGGAGGGATAAGGTATGGACCAGATGGTGTTGATCTCACTAGTTTTCAGTCAACGGTACTTGGGATTTCAAGGCCGACTGAGCGGACGTTCGGAGGTTTACAGAATTGGTTGTTGCGGACCTTCGAACTTAGCCCGGAAGAACATGTTATGAAGGTGCACGCTATGATGAGTCGTGCTCGGGAGGGTTTATATTGGGAGTTGATGTCAATCCTGTCTACGAGAAATTGGAGACACTATATGGAGATTGCGACTGAACGTGGTCTTCCTTGAATTGTCACTGGTTGCATTCAAGGGAATCTCCTTGTGTTTTGAATCGGAGAATGCATTGGATTGAAGATGAGGTAAAGGCTCTGAAGGTATGCATCCCCAGATTCCATTAAATTTTCCATGCCCAATCATATGTTGAATTCATGCATTGTTGTATCTGGTAGCATTCTGTTGTACATATTTTGCAATGCAGTACTTCGCTGGGGGCATTTAGGAAAGGTCAAACATACCATGGAGGAAGATAAAAAGGTTTGGAGCTGACATCTTCCATCAGGAGCGTTCGCTATCTGATCTAAAGGACAGGTGGAAGAATATCAAGAGGAGAGCCTAACGCCATGATAACAGCTGGGTCAGCCACAGTTCATGAATTATATAGTTCCAACTTTTGTTGTCTGTCTAGATCTATCAGATATGTAATACTATGTATATTAACTTATCAACCGAGACTCGCTGTAGGACAGTTAGATTATTCCCTTCAGATGGTGTGAAATGGGAAGAAAATAGGTCTTCTGAAAATGTAGATGTGCGACCCATGTATCTTTGTTGCCTGTAATTGTGCCCGTTCAGGTATGAACAATATCTGGAGAGATAAGATGGCCCTGCATGTTGTCTGTGTTTTAATTAGTGTTGATAAGGTTAACTAGCTTTGTTTGATGTGGTAATGAATACTTTAGTTATAAAGTTGATCTGAGGCCTGTTTTACTTGCACAGAATGGAGCATAGAGTCAACAAGTATTGGGTATTTATTGCAAACTTTCATCGTGTTATCCTTGCCCTTCATTCACAACAAAACCACACAACAACAGTTCAAATTCAGGATTCTGAATTTTCTTTATTTCCAGAGACAGATGTTTCTCATCTAGGAAACAAAATACAGTATTGTGGTTGTGCTATGAATCAGTAATAAAAGATGGCAAGGAAGATAAACGGGTGGAGTTGGGGAGAAGACGGGTGATGTTAGGGCACACAAAAGTAAAATCATAAAATATGTGGTTGAGCCGTAGTAAACTATATGAAATAAAACCTCATGATTTGTGAAACAAATGTAAGGGCTAAAAAAACTTGAAATCCTGCTTACATAGGTGGTTAAAACTTAAAAGCCTGCCTCTTAGGTCTTAGCAATGCAATATCAGGTTATATCTTAATTCCCAAATAGAACTATGAAGAGGTGGGGAAAAATCTCTTTGTAATGCGATATCATGTTTTATATCTCAAAATTTTCTTTCACTGTGATGTATGTTGTCACACATTTTTTAACAGATATTCACAGGTACATTTACATGGTATCAATATCATGCATACAATGTACATACATAGGCAGTAAAAAACAAAATGATGGGCCAATGAAACAGCCTTGTAAGTATTGCATATGGAGGTTGGGTTATTGTGTTGAGTCTCACTGATTCTGCTTTTTGTTTGGGTACTCCCTTGGTCCAAAAATAGTTGACCCAACCCTCACATTTGTGCTGCCCATCTCTATCTGTACAAAGCCAAAACAATAGATCTCAAAATTGCAGCACTAAACAATTAATGCATCTCTAGGAGAACTGTCATGTTTACACCTAATTTTGCACTTTAGAACTTTAGATTTGCTATCCCCTGTAGGCATGAAAAACAAATATTTCTTACTGCTTGCTCAAAGTCGCCAGACATTCCCATGGAGAGTTCAAACTGTTCTGTTGGTATCCCAAGGGCTTTGCAAACTTCAAGCTTACAATTTACCAGGGCCTATATTCAGATCACATAAAACATCAGCTTATGAAAATCAACAAAGAAAACACATTTATGATGATCTGATACTGAAGATTCACCTTAAAATTTTCCGGTGTTGAGGAGTAGTCCTTCATTCCTATTGTCATCAGACCTGAAAATATTAGGTGTGGGCAAGCTAGTTTCACATGCTTAGCAAGCTCGACGCATCGTGAAGGATCGATACCAGATTTTGCTGAATCAATGAAAGTATGTCATTAGTGAATTCATTCTTGCCAAGATAATCGACTATAATATGATTGCAGAAAAGAGCGAGTGAAAGACCAGCATCAGTACCACAGCATGATAGTGACTTGAATTCAGCCATAGGTTTGATTATTACCTATGACTTCTGGATTAATAATATAAATATAGTGATATTATGGTGTTCATAAATGCAATTAATTGATGAATGCTTCAAGCATGTGGGAAGATATGTCCCATAACTAAAATTAAGCTATTAGATCAAGGTAAATGAGGAATGAGATTCCATAGGTCTTCAAAGGAAGGAATGTTCATCCAGACATCTAAAGTACTCACATTCTTCTCCACTAGTGTTTACTTGCACCAAAACTTTCAAAGGCTCCCTTCCCAAGCTATTGACAGCACGATCAAGGTGATTTGCAATCTGAAAGTATGTTGACATAATGTGTCAATTGAAAGATCCATGTTTCATACTCATGGGGGGAGTAGCTAAGAATCCAATTCACATAGCAAACATGCAGTAATTAGTCTTTTCTCCTTTTGTGCTGACTATATGGGTATATAGTATATACTAGCATTATATGGTCTAGATGCATTCAACTCTTACAGGTGGTGCCTGTTGCTCAGTGCTTACCTTTTCATTATCTACACCCTCAACCATATCAAGATTTGGAACAGCAGCTGCAAAAATGGCAGAAGAGGCATTAAACCAAGCAATATAGTGTCTGTAATGGTCAGTTGCTTAGTACTGTTAACTCTTAAGTGCAGAGGCAGACTTACAGTGTGGCATATGGGTTCATTTGAAGGTTTTAGTAGTGGTGCTTCAGCCTAATAAGTATGGTATGTATATGAACCACCAAGAGTGAAGAGAGTCACAACTCAATTCACTGGACACTGGACTGTTACGTGATGGTAGCAGTAGAAACACCTTGTGATTTCCACTATTTGAATCTGACTATCATGCAATGTGAATTTTTGTTATATCGAAAGTTATTACTTTATATTAAAATCCCACCAGAAAAAATCTGGCTCCTCCAATGCCTAGTAAGTGCTGACAAACTTATATTTTTTTTGCAAAAAGGTGCAAACAAAAGAACAAATAGCTGCTAAAGCATTATCATAAGAAATAGTTGGAATACAATGATATGTATTAATTCCTTATATTGTGAACAGCTTAGTAATTACCATACTGGCACCTGATGAGTGTTCCATCACTAATTATTCATTTCAAGGTAAGGCAATCTATAATCACTTAATAGTTCTCACTAATTATCCATGTGAGATGCGGTGTCTCAGTGTCTGTACAACACAGAACTAATTAATCATTTGCCACAATCTTCCTTACGAACCAAAATGAGGCACGATTAGAGAAGGCAGAATGTAACCATACCTAAAAGTGATTTCGCTTTGTTACTCTGCAAGTGCCCAATGAAATGCCACCGGATATCATCCGGAAGCTGCAAAGACGGTGGAAGCTATTAATCAGCCAGATGAGCTGCATGATACAAGCACGGATGGAATTCAAGCCGGGTCCAATCCGAACCTGCGGTGCCTTGGTGACGAGTTCCTGGACGTAGTTCTCGCCAAAGCAGCGGTGGCCCGCGTCGTAGAGCTGCCGCAGCATCGACACCGGCTTGGTCTTCCCCACCGCCACCACCCGCACCGCCTCAGCTGCACGCCCCGACCGCTCCGCCGCCCGACCCGCCCGAGCCAGCACCATCCGCAGCGCCGCCGCCGCCGACGCGGCCGCCCCCTCCGCCGCAGGCGCTGCCATCCGTCCTCCACCCCCACCTCTCCTCTTCCTTCTCAGCGTCCGGCGTCCGCTCCTTCTCCTTGTGTCGTTGGTGGCCTCTGTGCCCACAGAAATTGGCGAGTCCCCATGGGCGCCCAAGCTAAGCCACTGCCACATCACAAGATGGGCCGGCCTGGCTTGGAAAATCTAATGGGCTGGTCACATATTTTGGGCCAGGTTGGGTCGTAGGAATGGGCCGAGTCTCGCTAAATGCGGCTCGAGCCAGACGTGTCGAGCTCTGGATGCGCCACGGCGGCGCTCGGCGCTTCTCGCTCCTCCGGCCACCACGTAGATACACCAGTGGAGCTGCGGCCGCGCAGCGTGGTGTCGGATCGCCGGTCTGGGACGCAGGCATGGACGCCGAGGGGTTGCTGGCGTCGGCGGCGATCAACCTGGGCCTGGCGCTGGTGGCGCTCTCGCTCTTCTCCGTGCTCAAGAAGCAGCCCGGCAACGCGCCCGTTTACCTGCCGCGGCGGATGGCGGCCGGCAGTGGCATGCTGCCGCTCGGCCACGGGCGGTTGACCCCGTCGTTCCGGTGGATCACGGCGGCGTTCGGGCTCTCCGAGGACGACGTGCTGCGGCGCCACGGCCTCGACGCGCTTGCCGTCCTCCGCCTCTTCAAATTTGGGTACGTGGCTATGTGCTCGACTGATAATATATATACTGTTCTTCTGAACGTTACTATGCTCTCTCTCTCATTATTCAGAAAAAAAAATTGTAGGATCAAGTGTTTCAGTGTTTTCTCAATTGTTGGACTATTGATCCTTGCACCAACAAATTATACCAGCGAAGGTCCATCCGACGTCAAAAGATCAAATTCAATGGAACTTTTCACGGTGTCCAACGTTGCAAGGGGTTCTGATAGGTTTGCTCTACTCTGCTTTTTTTTCCCACTTTGACTTTCTTCCTGGTATTCCCTAGAATTTACGAGTGAAACATGCATGGTGTCCGTTCATAAATCTGTCAAGAGATCGGTCCAAGCATGTGCGTGCTTGTAAATTAGATTAGTTTCAAGCTTCTTTCTGGTTCTAACCGATAATGTGTAAATGATCCTGATTTTTATATGGTTTTAAATGTAACTGGATGTTCCCGCTCGCTTACATAAGCGACACCAACACCGATAGCGATAGGTGATATCGTAAGGTAGAAAGCCAAAAGGTGTACAGTTTGAAAGGTAGTAAGTAGGATCTAAATCTCATTTAGAATTCATCTCAGTCTAGTATTACTATTGCCTACCAACTGAAACTAAATTTGCTCTCCTTTTGCATGACAGGCTTTGGGTGCATTTTTCATGCCTTTGCTTCATATCGTTTTATGTGGTGTATTTGCTCCATAAGGTGCGTGTTAGTAAAAACTTGTCAATTAATCCATTTGTTATTGTTATCTTAATCACCATAACATTGATAACGAAATACTGCAATTAGGCATTGAAAATTATCTTGCCCACAAATTAAAATTTTTGACTAACCTAATCAAGGTATCTTGATTTGGATTAAACAATATCATCCATTGGCTGAAAGATGTAGCATTGTGCAAGTGGCTGCTTTGATCTGAAGATCTGTACATACATGGCATTGGGATCTCCATTTTTATTTGAAGCAGGAATACAAAGAAATGTCCCACAAAAGAATTGAACACTTGAAGTATCACAGGAATCGACCTGATCAATTTACCATTTTAGTTCGAGGAATTCCTGTGTGCCCAGAGCATGGAACTCACGGGTGTCTTGTCGATCACTTCTTCTCAAAGCACTACCTGACATATCAATCATATCAAGCAGTACATGACATAGGAAACATCGCGGCACTACAGGTGATGAGTATGTCGTAGCAATGATTGTAATTTGTATCCTGTTTATTTATAGATCATTGCATCATGAAGTGCAATAGTATTTTTAGAATTATGTATGAGTTAAATTCTGGTCACCATTTTTTTTTTTGCTACTACAATTTGCCGTACTTGTCATTCTTTTATAACTTTGTGAGACTGATAAACTGCAGAATTGAATATATCTACATCATCTTTCTCTCTCTCTGTGCAGAAATATAATCATCAAAACACTCAAAACCAACATTCGTAATTATGTTTATTTTCACAGTGGCAGTAACTGAAGTATGAACAGTTCAGAATATTTAAACTTGTGCCCAAAAACTCTTAAAAACTCTTGCATCATCATACTACTCCATCATATGTCTTTACACTATTGAAGAAAATGTAATTTGTAATCAAGGATGGCAACAAACTCTAATCTTTTTCCCATATTATGAAGCTTAACTTTCAGTGATGTTCTGTTTTGATGGACCACAAATTTAACAAATGATTTATTTTCTTGTTCTCAGTAAAATATGAGCACGTCGTGATAGAATTTTGTTATTGGCTAACTGAATCTAGCAATTTCCATTATAGAAGTTGGCATCTTCCCTTGAGAACCACATAAAGAAGAAAAGAGGGACTAGAAGATGTAACTCCTGGCAGTGGATCTGGTTTAACTTCACAGCAGGACCAATGGATACTCACAGTCAGGAAGAAAAACTGAAGGAAGTACATCAGTTGATCCGCCTCCTGCAGTGTGAAAATATGCTAAAACGAAAGGTAATTGGTATCCTTTGGGTATTCTTCAGTGCTTGTGCAAATGGTATCTTAAACACTTTATGTAGACCGACAGAAAGAATAGCGCATACATTGCTATTTCTATCACAGATTAATGTCATTTTCAACTATAGGAATTACCCGTAGCTTTTGTTTCATTCAAATCCCTGTTGGAGGCTGCCCAAGCTGCTGAAATGCAACAAAATGTCAATCCGCTATCATTGGTTACTACATATGCCCCTGAACCAACTGATGCAATATGGGAAAATCTGGCTATTCCTTTCCGCCATATTGCTGTATACAAACTTGGAGTCTTCATTGCTGCTTTTCTACTAACGGTGTTCTTCACCATCCCTGTCACAGCCGTGCAAGGGATAGTACAATTTGAGAAGATTCAAAAATGGTTTCCGCTGGCTAGAGCTGTGCAACTTATGTTAGTGGCCAAAACTTGAATACACTATGTTGATGTCAACATTTGGCATTTACCTGGGTATAACAATATTAATACAGGTGATGTTTGTTGTCTTGTAGACCAGGTTTAAATTCTGTTGTGACTGGGTATCTTCCAAGCATGATTTTAAATGGTTTTATCTACTTGATTCCCTTTGCTATGCTTGGTTTGGCTTCACTTGAAGGTTGCATTGCCAGAAGTCAAAAGGAAATCAAGGCATGCAACATGGTGTTCTACTTCTTGCTAGGAAATGTTTTCTTCTTGAGCGTTTTGTCAGGTTCTCTACTTCATCATATAGCAGAATCCTTTACGCACCCAAAGGACATCCCTAGCCATCTTGCAAGTGCTGTTTCTGCACAGGTAAATCCAAAAAAAATGTTGTGTTGCTTTCCTGCTGTTCCACATATACATGCTATTTCTTGTAAATTCGTCCCTAGAAAATCAATTAGTATAAAAATTAAGAACGTGAGAATCATTTGTTTTATCAACTTGTTTTTTTTTGCAGTCGGATTTCTTCATCACATATATTTTGACTGATGGCATGTCAGGGTTTTCTTTGGAGGTTCTTCAGTTTGGTTTGCTTACATGGCAATTCTTAAAGGCACATTTGGTTGGTCATGCTGGGGAGCCATATCTGTATGGCTTCCCTTACTACAGGGTTGTGCCCATTGCTTCCCTTGCAGTATTAATCGGAATGGTCTATGCTGTAGTAGCACCTCTTCTGCTTCCGATTCTTGTAATTTACTTTCTGCTTGGTTACGCGGTGTATATCAACCAGGTAATTCATCCAGTTCATAGTCTTTTGAGTTGATTTAAGCTGATATTCATCCTTAAGTATCTAGATGCTAGTAATTAATTCTTATCTAATTACAGAAATATTTGTCATGTCTTCTTTGCCTGTAGCAGTATCATTACTGGAAAGTTTGTTATCCATAGGATCAGTCGTCTTTTAGTCACCTACTAAAATCACTAGGTCCTCTTAATTGTATGTAGTGATTGTTGAATAACTATGTCATGCAGATGGAGGATGTATATGAGATCTCATATGATACCTGTGGACAATATTGGCCAAACATTCACCACTACATCTTCTTTTCAGTCACTCTAATGCAAGTTACAATGATAGGGCTGTTTGGGCTGAAGTCGAAGCCCGGAGCCTCATTGGCCACAATTCCCTTGGTTGTGTTGAACATCTTGTTCAATGAGTACTGCAAGGTTCGGTTTCTACCAACTTTCCACCGTCAGCCAGTCCAGGTACGTGCATTGCCTTCTGCCACTCCAAGCTCATGATCTCGCAGAATTTTTCCTCTATAGCTGTTTCTGTTAGTTGGTGGGTTATCATGAATATAAATCCATCGTTACTGAGCGCACAATTTGGTTTGGATATCTTTGCAAGATTGCGAAGGAGAATGATGACCTTGATGAAACTGAGAGACCGGCAGAAGGCAATTTGGATCAAGCCATAAGCGCCTATACACCACCATGGATGCGTCCTTCGAGCTGCTCTTTGGAATCTAGTTCAGTACAACCTTTGGTCTGTTCTGTATAATGTCAGTTTTGTCATTTAATAAGCCTAGGTAGTTTTTTTCCAAACAATGGCGTATAGCGCTGCGTGAGAGAAGGCACACATGTAGAGCCAGTATCGGTAGGCACAGGTCCTGATATACGCTGAGATTGTGTTGTGCCAGAACTGAAATGTTTTTGTGGTTTAATAAGCGCTATGCATTGGCTTTGTTCCTGCGACTACAGGGTGCCACGCAGACAGCTCTTCTACTTAGTGAGATGACAGTGACATAGTGACAAACTTGAAGAATCCTTACCATTCTTTGGTTATGTATGTCAAGATAGAAATAAAATGAGGCAATAGAAAGACTGCCTTGTTATAATCAAAACTTCTAGATTTCTTCTACCCATGTTAAGAATTCAATACCACAAACAATGATACAACAATAGCTGCATTGATGAGACAGTAACAATTCATTTGTTTAACACGTTTGCCGCAGCATTGCCCTTGCTCAGGTAAGAAAAATGTATCCCAGCTAGAAATCACAGCTAGAGATAACAAAACTCTCTATCTAGCTAAGCGGGCATTGCACAAGATATATATATTTGAAATTGCTGGAAAGCCTACACTAACATGCTCGAATAAGATTACTGGCTTTACATTAGGCAGCGCAGAAAACTTTAGGCTCCCCGTCAGCATTGTGCAGTTACAGAAGATTACTGTGGTGTTGCACCACGTGGAGGCGGATGCTGTGGTGGTGGTGGTGGTGGTGGAAGGCCCGCATTGCCCATCCCCGGCTGCAATGATCAACGACACACTTCAATAATATTTTGAAGCCATAGCGATACAGATATATAATGCAGAGAATTTTGACAGCACTAGCCTAACCAAGGCACTTTAAGCCATGGCAAATTTGTTAAAAATGCAATGTGATTCTTACCTGGTATGAACTTAGACCAGGAATAGGTGTCATTTGTCCTTGTGGAGCCATTTGTCCCTGAGGCCGGTTGTACATGCCACCCATAGGGAAGTTTTGCATGCCAGAAGTACCTGATGCACCTTGAATGGTTCCCATTCCATTTGGGAAGCCACCCATTGGAGGCATATTGCTGGAAGGAACACCCCCCGGATGTGCTTGATTCATGCCAATCATATGCTGCGGCATTTGAGGAGGCATCATCTGGTTTGATGAACCTTGCATTGCCTGGAGATAGTGAAATCAACACATTGGGGGTCATTCTAGCAGTTATTCATAAATATTTCGGCACAAAGGAACCGTTGTTGAACGGCACAGTTTACACTTCAAAGAACACTATCCCATCTAATAGATAACTGTAATCTGGGGTGACCTTATTAAACTACAGCAAGTGGGACAACTAACCGGAATCAAGCCCTAAACTCAGACAGATCTGCTCATTAAGTATTTTTTAATTAAGAAATGTTGGGTCAACATTAGTCTAGTATCTGTACCAACATGGGCTTTCTCTTGGATTTGCTATCCAAAATGCCAAGAGGAGGGAAGGCCAACTACTAGTGAAACTCAACCAGTGTTATATAGTAAATTTGTTGTCCAAGTTCAGAAAGACGAATATTCCATCCTAAAACAAAGTAACTTCAGCAATATTCCCTTCAACCAAAAATCAACCACAAAATGACAAAATCATCATCAGCATGTCAAATATATTCAAATAACAAAATTATAGAACGAGCTGATGTATATTGTATACAGCATAATCATGTTGCCTTTGATCAAGCATCAACTATCAATATCTCAGTTTGCCTACTGAAAATACAAGTAAACTGCTATAGCACAGTGTCATGCCATGAGTAATGTAATGAAAGAGGATTGTACTTGTACACACTCCATTTTCGACCAACAAAAAGGTCCCAATGTATCGCTTTATCGCAAATTACAAGATGATTAAATGTTAAAGAAAAAACTAGCAGCCATGCATATCAAACAAAAAATTGTCTTATTGAATATAATTCACTCAATGCTATCTTACTCATGTACACTTACCAAAGTATAAAAATGCAAGAATGTGGTTTCTCACATGAAAAAGATATTGTAGCGATCACTAGGAACATAATATTAATAAGGTACTAAATAGATAATACCATTGGGTGAGGCATAGGTGGTAGTGGTGGGTTCACTGGTGATGGCCCTGGTATGGAACCTGTCATTGATGGAAGCTGAGGAAGTGGTGGCCGAGATCCTTGTGGATGCGAAAGCATGTGCGCTGGTGGCTGCAACTGAGGCATGTTTTGAGGTGGTGGCCGAAATTGAGGGTGTTGCTGCTGTGGCACCTGTTGATATTGTTGTTGCTGCCCAGCGACTATAAGAGATGGATGAGGACCTGGTGGCAAGGGAGGCTGCCCAGGTGGAAGACCAGGTATAGATGGTCTCTGTTCTCCATGATCAGATCCATCAAGGGGCATTGCAACCCCAACGCCAGGAATTGTACCTTCATTCCGTGATAATCCAGCAGTAAATGGTCCAGGTGTTGCAGGTGGTTCGGGCATTTGAAATCCACTAATTGTACGGCCAGCAAAAGCAGAATGTTGATCACCATAACCTGAAAAAAAAAATCTCGCATTAATAATTTCTAGTCCAGTTCGAAGAAAAGAAAACAATGCATGAAGGCAGAAAGCATGACCAAGCACACACACAAAGTGAGTTACCGATGCTTATGAAATTTAACTAACTAGTTCATGCCATAGCTTTACATTTTATAATTGGGCCAAGATGTTGAATAAACCAAAAATAAAAATAAGCTAAAACCAAATCAAAGGCAACCTTGAATCTGTCCGCTGTTGTATTTATCACGGGTAAGATCACCAGGCCTGTTTCTACACCAGAATCTTGTAGCATGATCATTGCCCCCACTGAAAGAAAATATAATCCAATGTCACTTGAAGACATACTGAGATAAATAGACACGAACATAAATAGCAGTTGGAATAGTTCAGGTAGGAAAATAAGCAACAAATAAACATATAATAATCAGCATGCTTCCACATCCATATCTACACTTATAAATACATTATAAAATAGAAACCGAAGATTAGCAATGTAAATTTAAATTGAAAACTCAAAAAATAACCTGTCGGTTAAGTACCTGCAAAGTAGATAACCCACTGGATGCCAGGCAAGGTCCCACACACTATTGTCATGTGCATTATTTATTTCTATCTGTGGGGTCTCATGGCTGCCAAATCAATGAAAATGTTTAATCGTCAGATGACGTACCATTTCTAGCCAACAAAATAGAACAATACTAGATATTACTTTGAGGGAGAAAAATGGAAAGCTAAATGTTTTTATTACACAATTTAAACACACAATAGACTAAAATTATTCATATGCTTTATGATCATCATGGTGTAGGTCCAACACCAGAAAATCACAGTTAAATGGGTTCAATTCCACTATGTCCAAATTTATGATAACAAAGTCCAAGGCCAGTCAAAACTTTAATGTCAACAACACTACCGGTGTGGTGTCTTACCCAACCAACCAATGGAATATTGCACCATCATAGCTCCCACTAACAAAGTATTCTTCATGAAATGGATGCCATGCCAAAGCTGCAGAAATAAATAAACTGAATAAAATATAATGCAAATTCAATACAACCATGACAAGGGCAGTGGCAGACATGATAATTTCCCATGTATCTTTGAAGTCACTAGTCTAGTTTTAATAGAGGAATTCAAAGATTTGCCACTGCAAAGGTCCTCACTTGTGAATTCGCCACCCAAGTGTTTCACTGACATGTGGGTCCTAGCCAGGCGCCACGTGTCAGTGAAGCACCATGCATCTCTTTGCATGGCAAACAATCACAATTCCTTTTAATAATCTTTGCTTGCATTCCCTCAAAAAAAATGTTTGCTTGCAGTAAAGCAAATGAAGTACAACTACAACTTGATTGAAAATACATCAAATTTTAAACTATAGGAAGGG
This sequence comes from Olyra latifolia, assembly GCA_036346145.1. NCBI lineage: Eukaryota > Viridiplantae > Streptophyta > Magnoliopsida > Poales > Poaceae > Olyra > Olyra latifolia. The sequence continues at coordinate 1,914,191 of CM070523.1, read as the reverse complement.
AAAAAAAAAACTCAAATTCTGTAATGGCAATCTAACCAGTTACATCCTTGTTGTGTCCACGGAAGGATTGAAGCTCTTTCATGGATCTAATATCATATAGCTGCACAAACAAATTAGCAATAACAAGTAAGCACAGTCCAATATGGTGTGATTAATTTACTGCACATGACAAGAAATAGAACTAGGCAGAGGAACACGTTATTTGAGGAAGGAATAGACAAACTACCACACTAAATTCACCTGGAAGGGAAGAGGAAGAGTCCTTTTCTAGCTACAAGCTACAACAATTAAGCAAAACTTGATAGGCATAACTGATTATTAATCGTGCATTCACCTTCACCAGGTACAAATTTTTTCTAATGACTTGATATCAACTTTATTAGTACAACCTCCAAATGTTCTACGTTGCCAGCTTACGCATGTTGAATCAATCAGAAAAAAATAAGCTTGGGTATACTTCTTTGTAGAAGGAAAGAACAGACAGAGTAAGGTACAAAAGCAAAAGTTACTGACCTTAATAATCTGATCCTTGGAGGCAGTTAATACCCAGTTCCCATTTTGATTCCACTTCACACGTTGCACGATGTTTTTATGACCATGGCTGCAGGTATAGCTCATTAATGTGCTGAACTGCTGATGTGCTACAGAACTTCAAAATTAGAGAGAATTCCTTATTTGCCACTAAGACTTAGCCGATTCCACAATCTGCCATCAAGATTTTTCAACATCATGATTTGCCATCGCCTCTCAAACTTCTTCCCCTTAATGCCACTGCTGTTACCTCCGTTAGATTCAGCCGTTTGAAAGTTTCGTTAATGCCCAAAATATCCCTTTCATTATTTCTGGATTTAAAACTTTGAAACGTTGCACCTCCTATATTTTAACTCTAAATTGAGTGAAGAAAATTCGGTGTTGGAGCTCTTACTGTTCTCGCTTTTGGTCTCGCCTCGCTCCTTCCTACGAATCTCTTCGTTAACGATGCGGTCACGGACATAGTAGAGAATTATTCGTTGCCACATACATATAAGTAAGGTTGTGGACCAACTATCCGGCATAGAGGGCAAAAAGCAGTGTGCCTTCTACTCATCGCCCAATGGGTACTCGACCGACTTCAATTGGTTCACGATGTGGTTGAACTCGCTTATGTGCTCGGCGAGGTATTGTAGGCCATTTTGAGGTGAAACAGCCGACGCAGGAGATGAAGTTTGTTTGAACAGTCCTACATTTTTTCTCTGTGGACCGAGGAGAAAAGGGGTTCAAATTTCTGAATTTATGTACAATCATGTTCTACTTGTTGTTCAAATTTCATAATTTTCTGTATTTTCTAGTTTTTTATCTCGCTTTCATGAGACATGGTAGGTGCCATTAATTTTAAAATAAAATTTACATCCCAAAATTTTTAAAACACTTTCAAATTTGAGTATGCATAATTTTCAGAATTTATAGAAATTTTTCTCACAAATTTATGAATTTTCTACTTTTTATGATTTTTTCTATTTGGTAACGTATTTAAAAGGCAAGGGCATAATCATCTTTATGCAACTCCGTCATGGCTTGACCAGTCAACAATGGCATTGAGGAGAAGAAGTTAGAGAGGCGATAGCAAATCATGAAGTTGAAAAATATTTATAGCAGATCGTGAAATCGACTAAGTCTCAATGGCAAATAAGGAATTCTCCCTCAAAATTTATAGAGTAATATGGGCAACAAATATACTTACAATGAGCGTAGCTCTCTACCACTTTTTGCATCCCAGAGTTTCACAAGATAGTCTTTACCACCTAAACAGCACAGAAATGGATCAGCTCTGAACAGAAAATCTCATAAAATTAGCAGGAATAATAGCTAACCTGAAACCAATAAAGACTTTGTGGGATGCCAATCGACACATTTAACATCCCAACCATGGCCTGGCTGAGTTTGAAAAAAAATTCAGGTTACTCGGAAAAAAGAATAACAGAAGTAATAACACACAATAAATTCACACATGCAAGCATCAAGTAGTTCAGGCTAAAAAAAACTAGAAAAGTATAGCAACATTACCAGTTAAAGATTTTTCTTCTTGGCATCTTGCGAAGTCCCAAACCTTCACAGTTGTGTCATCAGAACATGAACAAAACTTCAGGTCTGTTCTACAAAAGCTGTTTAAAGTATATGTTTTAATGGGGAAGAAACATTAAGTTGGTATGTTGAAGAAACAAAAGCACACAGTACACTAATCACCTTAAGTCACGAACTGATTCTCTGTGAGCTGTTTTATTCACTTTAACATTGTTCATGTTACTTTGCCAATACCTGCACAAGAATTCAAAACAAGTGGTAAACATATTAAACAATGTAAAGATTATTATGGTAGTTTTTAATGGTACAGAAAAAAAGGCCAACATACTTGATTGCACCACCATCATCTCCTGTAACCATCCAGTTTTCGTTGTTACTCCAAACCATTGATCTCACAGCTTGGTCATGAGCCTAGTTTTAAAGTTCCTCAGAAAAATAAGTTGAGTTAACAAACATACTAGTAAGTCTACCAGCAACTAATGTGGAATACCTGAAGAATCATTTCAAAATTAAAAGATTGCCCATTCCATAGAGTGAATTCACCACTCTGTGATCCAGTAATAAGTCGTCGGCCTGTAGGTGTCCACTTTATCCACAAAAATATTATGTCAGACGCAGAGTAAAAAATAAAAGAAAGCATAGATAGTCGAAGTGGAACAATGACAACAGTTTTCACCTAGATCATAACAACATGAAAGAGGTTTGACATGAAGTCATCAAACTGGTCTACTAATGTTATAAAATTATGAGATTTCAAAACAGTGCATGTGTGTGGATCTTAAGTGGCAGCTTGTAATATTGCATTTCCATTAATCCTTCAATATCCAAAATATGAGGTTAATCAACAACTGCAAACATTTAAGGACCATAAACAACATTGTTATTAAGGTGTCACCATGTTGTCGCTTTGTCGACGACAAAAGTATCGAGGCGACCGACTGCGAACGCCCAAGCAAACAACTCGCCTTAAAGGAGCATGTTGTCCGCCTTGGACCTCATGGTGTCAATGAAGCAACGGCTTGCCATACCTTACTGCCACAGGAGGAGAGGTGGGTGACTTATCCGCATGAGAGCACGCATAGGAGAGAGGGAAAGAGACTGTTAGGTTTTGGTTGGCGGCCCCGATAAAGAGAGTGAGAGGCAAAAGCAGAGGTGGCGAGGTTTTGGGGGCAAGAAGAGAGAGAGAGAGGAATTGAGGCGAAACCAGATTGCGGCCAGTCCCAATCGTCTGGCACCGGCAACAGAGAAGAGGCCTCCTTTGATGGTGCGGCTTCACCTCTCATGCCTTGGCCCTTTCTTCTCATCAGAGTAGAAGTACATCAGGCCGCCGATCCACCATTCAAGCTCCAGATTAGCACGCCACCAGCCGACATTCCTAGAGCAGCACGCCTCCATCTACAGCAGCACACAAAGATCACCATCCCCTGATCCCCTTGTTTCCAGGTCAGCTTTTGCCCTCCTGTGTTCCTCTTCCTCTCTAGTCTCTTCCTCCACTGCTCAGTTCTCTACTGCTCTTGCTCTGCTCTGCTCACTAGTTAGTAGTCACTACTCTCTCGCTCCCTCCTGGGAGCTAGCTGCTCCCTATCTCTTGTTCCCCTCTGCTTTCTCTCATCTCTGCTTGCTGCTGTTGTGGGGGGGAGCGGGGAGACTGGACTCTTGATGGCGGCTGGGTAGGAGTGGGACTTGGAAGAGAGTTTGGGACTTTGGGTTGAGGGGTAAGGAGAGAGACATGGGCTTGGTGAGCTGGGTGTGAAAGGCCAAGAACCAAGAATGAGATGTATTTAGACAGGAAATAATTAGAGTCTACCAAGGTATAGAAATTTGTTGCCACAAAAAATTGTGACATAAGTATGGTGCTGCCTCGCTGCATGCCATAGACGCTTCAACAGTGTGAAGGTAGTCGGGCGCCGCTCCTCACCTTACTGTCATGGCCGTGATAACGATGATAAACAATTTCATATTTGTTTGATTTTAAACCCAAATGGTAGAAATAACTGGCTAGAGATAAAATTAAATTAGATTTCTAAAGTAAAAGAAGCTTACTGATGTAAGGTGAAGTGTTTTGTAAACTCACGTGTTAGAACAATTTCTATAAATTTTAGCATTCTAAAGGAATTGTTTCTAATCGGTTTTTACTCAACTCAAGTAGAGACCAAGTGCAAAATTAAACCATGCAACATCAGCGCCAGCATTAATTGCAACCATCAATTCAACATTTCAATTGAATCTGATGTGCAAGATGTTGAAAGGGCAGAACTTCACTTGTCAACCATGCGTTGGATTAGTTTCTTGTATTGTTACTCCTCTTATACAGTTATAGATATGTTATCTGAGTCAAAGCTAAGTAAAAACAGAAATGCTAGATAGGATAAATAACATATTGCTTAGAAGTTAGAATTGCATCTATGTTGAGTTCAGTGCAACTATTTGGCAACCATGTAGGGGTTCTTTGACAAATATAATGGTAAAATACTGCAGCTGGAATATTAGGAAAAGTGAAGACATGTCACATGTGGATCATAGAACTCACCAAGACACGATTAATAGAGCATCTATTCTTATTGATTGATGAATGTACAAATTTGGCAGCAAAACTTGTCGAAGGGTTGTCTGGGTATGCAACAGATGGCAACATCTACAACAGAAGTGTTAATCAGGATATCTATATAAGAAACGAAAGAGAATGCATAGTTTTGTATTCATAGATCATAGTACAGTAGATACAAACAATTTCAAATCTTCCACATTTAACACTTTATCCAAAAAAAATCATATCACTGAAATCACTAAGATATACAATTAGTTACAGAATTAGCACTACCGTCCAGTAATCAAATAAAAAACCCTTAACCAAGTATACCAAGTGACAGGAAAATCACATCACTTCCTCCTTCATGTCTAAAACTGAGGGACCAAAATGAAACAGGATAAATAAAGTGTTCTTTTTTATGTACTCAGTGCATTCAGCATTTGGAAAAAGGCAAAGGACAGAGTGACAATTCTCTCGTTGTTTCTACCTGAAACAATAAGTCCAGTTTCACCTTTCCTGTCACACGTTAACCCATACACACAAAAATATTTTTCTCGCCTGCCACTAAGGACACATAGCATACTGGTTGGCATACATGACCAGAAGTAGGGCAGGCTATATAGAATTTCCCTGACTTTCCATGCATTAGCCTAATGCATTCATTACAAATCACTACAAGTTACACAACAGAAGTGGTAGTGGCACCAGCAAAGATGGAAGAACCATAGATGACCTTAGTTAACTAAAAGGAAAAAGAATATATGGTGTGGTGTGAACCAAAAGATTGCAATAAGACCTGATTGTATGAACTTAATCCATTCAGGACTTCAGGTTTCTCAATTTTACCTCATACTTTATAAAGATTTTTCTCATATATATACCTTAAATACTATGGCATATTAATTATCTAGGCAAAAACATCCAAACAACAAGATTCAGAATATACTAAAAAAGGGAGAGCTGTGATGCAACTGAAAAGTTTTAAATTACCTATTAAGCTAATTAGCTAACCACCCAACCCCCCAAAACAACAATTAGAAACAATGTATCATAGGCAGGCAGCAGGCTATAATGCACCAGCAGTTCGGATCATCTTTATAAAGTAATCTTCTATTGTAAGGAAATATTGCAGTTTAAGGCTAACATTGCAGGTCAATATCAAAATGAATAAATGATAGTTGCGCATGAATTTCCATTGTTATTTTAACAGAATCTCAACTATGATCATGTTTAAGATCTTTCCAATCATGAGATAACAAAGCATATTAATATAATGTCATTATTTTGAAATAAATATAATGTAAATACTGGTATTTTGAAATGAAAAGCAGAAAACCCAAAAAATTTTAAAAAACAGCACTAGAAGAAATTGATAGGTATGGAATGAATATAAAACAGCAACTAGTATTTTGAGCATAGCATAGCAAGCAAGGTAGTAGACAGCTTACATCAAGGACAGCAGCTGGAGTTGGCTGCAACGTGACTCTGTCCCTTGCGTCACGCTGCCACAAGCGAGCCTAGATGCCATATACATAATGATGATCAGCACAAGCAGCAAAAGGAAAACCGCATGCACTATCATGGGCAAAATGAACTTATGAACATTTCACATTCATTTAAAATTCTCCACACACAAAAAAAAACGTGGTAAAAAAGGCCAAATTGTATAAATTTTTTGTGGCTTCCTTAGACGAAGTTCAAAACATTGCATCGCTATAACTCTTCAAAAGATAATAGTGTGTATTACTTGAACATAACGGACGACTGTGCTGGTGTAATCCACTGTTCGTCGCTGGACAGGCTTCCGCATCCTTTTAGCACCGAAACTGTCCCCATAAGCTGAATTGAGCCAAGATTATGATAAGAGTTGTGCGGTTGCAATAGGATAAGGCGTACCTAGCTACTCTGCCCCTAACCCTAACAATGGTGACGACTACCAACGAGTGCTGTGGTTACCTTCGTACGGCGGCTGGTGCTGCTGCGACGGAGGGGCCGGGTGCGCGGCGTAGTCGGAAGGGAGGTTAGTGGAGGACGCTGCGGAGAGCTGCCGCATCGGCGGCTGCGGCGGACCACGGTAAAACTCCCCGCCGCCGCCGGCCTGCGGAGGCGGGTGCTGCGGTGGAGGCGGCGGTGGCGGCTGCTGCTGCTGCATCATCGCGGCCGCCGCGTGGGGAGAAGCGTCCAGACGGAGCTAAGCTAGGGTTTTGGATCCGGGCGGGCCGTAGTGCAGCGGGGAAGGCCGAAGAGGTCGGGGTTTGGGTTCGCGCAGAGCCCCGAGAGCGGAGCGACGCTGCGACGGTCCTGGCCCGAGCGAAGTGTCTTACATGACCACGAGACGGGAGGATGATTGCTGGCATCTAGGTCGCGCGGAGAAGCCCATCCAATGTGCATTTGGTCCGACCCACTCACACGCAGCAAGGCCTACAAGCAGCAGCTCATTCAAACACCAAATGCAAATGCGAAATCCCAAAAAAAATTACAGGCTTACTAGGAACATGACTGTGCGTTGCAACGGGAGGCAAAAAAATTATCTAATCAATTTTAATGACAATAACATCCAAAGGGGTGAAAAAAATATCCTCAATTTAAATGTTTCTTTAAGTCTACTATAACATGTGCAACAAAACTTGATAGTATTTCAAATAGATTACTAGGACAGTTCCATAAAAAAAATACAACACATTGATAATCTAAAAATGTGTCGTGTAATTATGCTAATAATGTTTTGTACAGCTTGTGGGATATTTTTCTTAGTTTCGTTCTTGTAGTACTTCAATGCTTCTATCACAAAATTCCTTCTTGCTCGACCTGGTTCCTACGTAATTACGGCACATAAAATGTTAAGAATCACAATTAGAAAACTTTTATGACCATTATGAGATTGTGTGTAACTATGAAATGAAAAAACTTACTTTACAAATTTTTCCAGGTTGTAGCATTTCTCCATTCTAAACGCGCATGAACTCGGTAATAAAAAAACCAGAGGATTCCCTACATTTTAAAATTTAATAATAGATTATTACATTTACACTTCATAATGAGAATAGTCATTACATGTTTATAAGAAAGTTACCAATCATGGATTTGAGGAAGATACGGATGGATTTTAACAGGCCACTTTGAAATGTCATTATTCCATGAGGGATTTTCGAGTTGCATACCAAGCTGAAAGTAATTGGCAATCTTCTGTTGTATACTAATGTACCTTTTTCTATTGGGAATTTAATTGATCCACTATTGGGAAGTAGGTCTAGTTATACTAATGTATACTAATGTACCTTTCCAAGTTATTCATTCCATGATCTAACAGTATGGACCTTACAAAGCTTTCCCAATTTATATTGCAGGATTAAAGGAATATCATCCCCTAGCTATTTTGTGTGTGTGTGGGAAGTTGGGAACTAATTCTTTGTCTGTTATGTTATCGGCTGTTGTTTTTATTTTGATCTCTTTTTTAATAAGCTTTTATATTTTTACTTTTGTGTAAGTGCTTCTCTTATACAAAATTAACCAAACACAACATGTTAATATTCATAGCAGTGGAGGATGCATAGCAATTTGTTGGCTTATTGGATCTGTATGCAGTGGGCTTCTATGGCTTCTTATGGTAAATGGTTAGATATTGCTAAAAAGCAAATATTCGGGAGTGGCTGCGGGCACTGTGGTCGGTGCTTTTGTGTAGGAGGAAAAGGGTGACCTTAGGAGACAATGCAGCAGAATGAGAGAGCATTGCTGAGCTAGGGCTATCGGTATGACATCTTGATCGCCACTAACAGATAGAACTTGGTTCTTGGGCCATGTTCACATTTTCTTTGTGATTTGCATTGTGCATGGCTTGGTTGTTTTAGCTATTGTTAAAGACACATTGTTGATCTATGAGGGGGATTTTTAGAGTAGTTCTTTCTACCTAAAGCTAATTTACTCAAATATTGAAGTAGTCCCGTTCAATAACAAATATTGAAGTACAATGTTTGGTAGATCCAGGAAGGTTAGGTGCATATGCCGCATTTAATTTAGACCAACTTTTCAATGGGTGCATTTCTGGACATGAGTTAATTAAATATTGCATTTCTAAGCGCCATGTGAAAATCTGGTGGTCAGATTCAAGCAAGGTACATCTGGCCCTATGTGAATATGTGATTTAACATATTGAAAAATGGGACAATCAAAAACACGCCCATCAGTGATTGTTTACCAATTACCTAAAGATTTCTGCTGTTGAATTTAACACAAAAAGATTAAGTTGAACTATCGACCTACTGACCAGGAAATGGACTTGCATACACATGGCCAAAGAGTATTGCCACTCGAGCTTTAGGAACCACGTAGTGATTGATCGATCGCTCTTTGAGCTTTAGACAAGATCACCTCCGTCCTCCATCATCTAAAAATATAATATGCTTGGATGCTAGAATGAATGATAACATTCGCCGGACACACAAAGAAACCACCTTTGCATAAGAGAAACAACATCCAAACTAATAAAGCCGGAAGGCACCTTTAAATTGGCAACAAGTAAGAGATCATTTGAAAACAATGATTTAAATATAAGTAAGAGGTCACTTGAAAAAAATGACTTAAATATATGTCAATTTTGGTCCGAGCTTGTCAAACACATTTTTATGGACACCGAGAAGAGTGTATACTTTTCTATAAAGCAATGAGAATGGATGGCAGAATAATTTCAGAAGAATATTGTAGCTCAAACTAGTTTTACCATGATGCAGATGTCAGAGCTTGCTATCTAGAGAATATATGCCTAGCTATGTGATCACTGATCACAGATTGTTCCTTGCTGACACTTGATAAAATTTGTTATGTGTGTTCCTTCCATGGAATAGCATCTTCTTTGGTCATGATGATGTCTCTAAGCTGACACCAACTGATATTGCTATTGAGGTACCGTATATACATAATAGACTGTTTTATTCCCATAATTTAGGTTCAATTCAAATTTCATATTTTTCTTGCACATATCGTTGCAACAACTTCCTCTAACATGATATTCTTGTAACTTTTCAGTCACTCAAAAAAATTGAGAACTTTGTCATCGAACATACCGTTGTGGACAACCCAGTCGGCGACTCACAAATTGAAACGCAGATTCAAAGGATACTGACCTTGTAGAGTTTCGATCCTTTTTAGGGTGGAGGTGGAGGCCGGCGCCGTCGTAGGGAGGCACTGGAGGTGGAGAGGAGGAGAAAAGGCACGGCGGCGGGGGTTCCTGAGGCCGGCGGGTGTTGAGGGAGGCGGCGGCGGCGGTTCCTGTCTTCCCGAGGCCGGCGGGTGTTGAGGGAGGCGGCGACGGCGGCGGTTCCTGTCTTCCCGAGGCTGGTAGGTGTTGAGAGAGGCGACGGTAGCGGCGGTTCCTAAGGGCGGCGGGTGCTGCGGGAGGTGGCGGTGGCGGTGGCGGAAGAAGTCAAGGTGCATGAGGCGGCAGTGGCGGTTCGACATGGTAACATTACAATTTCTAAAATAAAATTCTTCCTCTATGCATTTGGCAAAAGCGAAGTGGAGGGAGCAGAGGCGGCCGTACCTCGATGTCACCGGATGGATCCGCCGCGTCGTTGAAGCGACTTGATCGCGGAGAGACGGTGGCAGCCCGACGTTGGTCGACGAGAGCAACAGCTTCTCTCACGGCGTCGTAGTCGCGAGAGGAGAGTGGTAAGCGGCCCGCGGATCTGAGTCACGGCGGCGTGGAGGTCTAGGGCGGTGGGGGCGGCGATGACAATAGCGGAGAAATGACGGCAGCTCAATGTTGGGCGGCAACAGCAACTTCTCTCACGAAGAGCAGCCGGGGCAGCAGCGAGCTCGATAGGAAGCAGTACACGTAATTAGCGGCACACGTAATTAGCGGTACACGTTGTTATCTCCAGTCCTCTCTCCCGGTAGGAAGCAGTACGCGTAATTAACGGTACACGTATTAATTAGCAGTACGCGTAATTAGCGGTACATGCATTAATTAGCAGTACGTGTAATTAACCGCTAATTATTTTTTTTATGAAGGCATTACTTGCCAGGTTGTTATCTCCGTAATTAGCGATACACGTTTGGAAAAATTATGAAGTCCTGTGTGCTTACTGTTTACATGTCTATTAATAATTACCCTGCGTAATTAGCGGTACGCGTTTGTAGACCTGGGCAAAGAATCTCGCTGTGGTGGCTGTCTGTTGATCTCCACCGCTGGAATGCATGCGAACGGCCAGGATTCTTAGTTGGTGAACTCACCACCACCACCACCACCATAAGACAATTTAGAATAGTAGAGATTTAGGTCATGTTCTTTTGAACTTATCTAATCTGACTTATCTCGAACTTCGAGAATTTTTCAATGTGGCATCGAGAATCGAATGGCCTTGATTTTTAAGATTTAGGGAGCTTTTAGACACGCCTACGAGATTAAAAAAACGGATTCAAAAAGTAATAAAAAAAGTCAGATAAGTCAATGTTAGCCACGTCTTATCTGACTTATTTCGTGACTTATCTGACTAATATTGACTTATCTGACTTTTTATTACTTTTTGAATCCGTTTTTTTATCTCGTAAACGTGTCTAAAAGCTCCCTAAATCCTAAAAATCAAGGCCATCCGACTCTCGAGGCCATCTCGAAAAATTCTTGAAGTTCGAGATAAGTCAGATAAATCAGATTAGATAAGCCCAAAAAAACAGGGCCTTAGACAAGGAGAAAGTCTACTTCACCAACTAGTCATCTGATCTACTTAACCCCGACATAGGAAACCAGATATTCCATCCTCTAAAATATTTAAATAGGTGCATATAACTTCCTTAAGGTGGTTTTTTGAGTGTTATTGTCATATTTGTTGTCCACGTGGGTGGTTTTTCCACGTAGGGATGCATTCGTGTCATTTTCTTTCTTTAATTAATATTCAAGGTCCACACGTCAGCCCTCACCCCTCTTCCATAATCTGCTTCTCCTCTCCTTTCTATGCACAGCGCCATCATGCGAGTGCGGTCATGAATACCACCATGCAGCGTCGCCTGTGTCGCGATCACTGTTGTGCTGACAGAACATTGGTTGTGTTGTTGGTCATCGACTGGTTCATCATAGCCTAGTCCTTCCTCTTCTTCCTTGATTTCTCCTCTACCATCTCTCTCGGGCACCCCTCTATTCCTATCGGCGGGGGCTCTCTCTCTCTCTGTTTCTCTCTCGCTCGCTATGTCTCCTATCGGTGAGCACCTCTAAGCCGTTGCATGCCTAGCGGCCCACCACTGGTTGGCTGACCGACCAGCACCCTACCGTCTCGTCACTGACTACCGCCACCAAGTCCTGCTCTATCCCTCCTCCATGTCCTCTGTCCTTCTCTCTAGGGATCCATTGATCAACTTAGGCTACCTAACATCACCATACCGTTGCCATGGATAGGAACGGTCTAGTACAACATCGTATGCATACGCCAAACCCGTTCGCCTTGGTCCCATGCACGAACACACCCCATTCCTAACTCCGGCGAGGTCCTCTAGATCTAGCTGTGTGTGATGCCTTGGCTGGGTCCTGTGCATCTAAAGGGAAAAAAAGGGGGATGATTAGGGAAGAGGGGGCGAGGGATAACGTGCGAGCCCCATGATTGAATATGGCTCATGAAAATAAAAATGCCATGGTGCATCCTACATGGCAAAACCGCCAACGAGGACAATAGACATGGCAATACCACCCAGAAAACTACCTTCAGGAGGGTAAATGCATGTTTGAATACTTCAGGAGATGGGATACCATTACTAGGTTTCCCAAGTCAAGAGGCTAAATAGACCAAGTGTCATGGTTTAAGGGGTAAAGTAGAATTTTTTCCTTTAGATAGATACAACAACAAAGTTCCTGATTTCAAGAAATACCACTAAAAATTTAAGTATTATGAATACATCACATTAAACTTGGGAAAATTGGATACTTACCATTATTGATTTTTAAATATCATCTTGTCCCAGTCTTCTTCCTCATCCTTCCCTACCTCCATCATGTTCCTTCGTGGCCCTCACCTCATCCACACTGATGGCACCACCTGGATATGTTCTTCCTCATAGACACCCCCACCCTCATTCGTCCCTAGATCCGGTCCAAACTGCATCTTTGCCTCTTTCCTTCTTCGTATTGATCTGAGGTAGTCAATGATGATTGGTAGCGCAGCCGAGGTATGGTGCGGATTCGAGATAGGAAAACGTTGGAAGTCGTTTCCTGTGGATCTAACAAGGAGAGGACAATACCAAGTGGATCCAGGCTTGGCAGCATTGCAGATGCCTTTGTTATCCGTGAGGTACTCAAGGTCTTCCATGCTTTGCACATGCAACCCTTAACGCCGAGGTGGTCCTAGTCTTGGATGTCACAACGGTGCTTAAGGTTCCGAATTCGGTGTTTGAAATGCCAAGTTGGTTGGTTCAAAATTTGATGTGTTGTATACAAGTGTATTTAATACCTCAACATTTCTTCTATTTTTTCGGATTTGTTTTGGATTGTTATGATATTTTTTTTTGCATTTCAAATGCTAAATTATGGAGTTCGCAATTTGATGAGCACGATACACTTGTACATGTAACCTCAAAATGTTTTCTTGATTTTTTTTTCTAGTCTGTTTGGCACTAGTTTTGATTTTGTTTCCCGGTGGAAGTATACAAAAACGTCTTAGGGGGTATATTCTAAATGTAAAGTGGCATTACACGTAGCGTTGATTTATTAGTGGGTCATAGTATATCCACCATTTTAACAATGCTCTATATCCAATTTATTTTCCCTAAAGAAATGGTACCATAGTTCACAACGATATGGAGATCAATTTTGTAATGTATACCTGACTCGGTGTTAGCAGTACATAAAATAAATATATACGTACTATGTTATGATGTCTATCTAGTATAGTACTAGTATCTACTAGAACGCATATCCAACTATGCTCTAAAACGGAATAACGGATAAGCGATTTCAGTTTTGGATTTATCAATCAATGAAGCCTTGTCTAGTAATGACTGGAATTGGTTTTTTCTTGTGGATTTTTTCAATACAAGTAACGCTTGATAGTGTGCTGTGGTGCTGCCTACCACTCTACCAGGTTCCAATTTTTTCCGTCATATACGACTATGAGCATCGGCAAGGACTGACGCTACGTGAAAGCCCTGTTGTTCATATTCGACGAGGTAAAATGCTTCACATATACCAAATTCTACTAATGAGATCCACACTGACGTTCCTTTATTCATCTGAGTTTAGCCTGCTCACAGGAGTGCATCGGGGAAAAATTGAAGAAACGGCAAACAAAATTCTTTATCCACAAAGTTTATATGAGCATGTTCTTTGTACCTGAATGAGTTGCTAAAAATGCAGAATTATTAAAAAATCAAAACTTTGAAAGCTTTGGAAGCGACTTCGAGATTTTAGTGCATCTACTGTAGAAATACTAAGAAATAATTTAGAATATATCACTGCCGTACCAATAAGTACCGGTTCAGAGGAGTGGGATGGCAAAACGTGAATCGCTGATCTTTGAGTGACTTTGGGTCACATGTCAGAGGATATGCGTCCCTGAACTTTAGATGTGGCAGGATGAAAATCTCCCAAACTAGGAGAAGTCCCCGTGCGTTCGCACGGGTTAGTTTTGAAGATAAAATAGTTGACATGAATATGAAATTATATGATTTGTAGTTTTTCAGAGAGAATGACATAGCTGAAACATGTTTTTTGAGTATATGGAGCAAATATTGTTGTTGATGCATAGCGATATGACATTATGACTATAGTAGATCTTTCGTATGCGTATAGTTAATAAATTTAGTGTAATCGTGTTGGTTGTAAGATTAAGCGAAAAGCAAGTGAACTATTCGCCTGTATTCATTCAGATGACATAGTCAGAGTATATGATTATCAGGAAGCCCTAAAAAGAGCATAACAAAGCTTCATAACATTCAGCGTTATGCAGACATGTAGGTTGGTCCTATTTTCAAATGGGTAATAAAAAGGCACAGGTTTGTAGTTCAGTACTGTTTTCAAAAGGATAGATACATAGTAATGGTCTTTTTCTATATAATAAATTTTGTGTACATAGCTATCTGCCAACAAAAACCTAGCATAGCAATATTGTCTTTGATCCAATAAGGATGTATTGGAGTTCTTTCTTCAAAATTGTTGACCTGCAAAATACCAACAGGAAATGAGACATGGTTGGTATGGATAATGTTGTGGGTAATCTTTATATTTCTTACTGCGTAGTCAGGGTGTAGAAAACATGTCATACGGCCTGTATCACTGAAACTACAGAAAATTATTAATGCTTTTCTCTTTTTTTTAAGCTAAAGAAATGAAAATATCTTTAAGGCGAATTATATATTGATCATGCAGTATATGTTTTTTAGGTAGGATGCCTGAAATGTATAAAGTAGTTGCTTATTAAAAGTTTACCATGTATAAGAGGATTGGTTAATAAATGAAATTAAAGATTATAGATTGCAAAGTTAATGGAAATGACATTTAATGATGAAAGAAATGTTTATGAAGGTAGTAGACACTAAAATAATTCTTAAAAAATGTGCATCTCATATGTATAATAAATGTGGTGAAAACATATGGATAATTTTGGTTGTATAGCACGGAACAGGCGTTTTAATATGGGATGAGAAAAGTTATAGACACATTGATCAAATAATAGATATGGCCATGATTTACTGTGCTCTAGAGTTCATGTTTGCCTAAAATATGGAACAAAAAGGTTACCTGATGGATTTTGAAGTTGAGGAAGTTTTTCATAGCTGAAGAAGTTAGTCATGCATTTAAGCTTCATATAGTAGGGCACTTTTGTTAGAAAGCATTTATTGTATTTGTGCATCAGATAGACTGAGACCTAAATGGATAAATATAGATAAAAAAGGTCAAGGCAAGGAGAGAAGTACGGTATACTTACTGCTAGCAAAAGGAAATTGTTAAGCATGTGATGCAGACAAATGGATGGAAAAGCTTTATGTATATAGAAATGTGAAACAAAGTTTTTTTATAACAATTCTACAACATAGATGAACGACATAAATTTTTTTTTTTGTTTTTTGTAAAAAATGAGTGTTGATGTATGTGATTGAGTTTCGTCTTGCATAGAGGGTGAATGGCATAATTTATGAATGCTTATTTGACTAAGAATTTGCAAAGGAAATGTTCATACGTGGATTTGAGTGAATTTTCACATGAAATGTAAGAGGTTTTATAAAAATGACAAGGCAAGATGATCGATCGAAAACCATTTAGAAGAAATATATGCCAAACTGAGGTAAGTAAGATTAAGTAAAAAAATATAGAGTGAGATTGAGTTTATGCGCACATATACGATAATATGTATGTTGAATTGTACAGTAATGGTAGCATGCATTAAATGGTTTACAAAAATATGGAGGTCGTCCTTTGAGTGAAATTGAACAACAGTAAAGAACACACTGAAAGGAAAATGAGGATGTAGTAGATGTAAGCATAGTCTTACATTTTTCAATAACTTATTGATGCTAGAGTGATGAGTACAAACATGGCAATATATATGCGATGAACTTTACAGCAGGAGCTATATGAAGTAAATGTTGTACAAAAATGGAGAGGTGGTTCTATGGGTACACTTAAAGAAGAGAACAGGAGATAACATGTGTAAAACAAATATGTATGGAATGAAAGATGCAGTTTAGACATATGGAAAAGGTCTATTGGGGTAAACCTGAATTAGGAGGAAGGATCTTTCTTGATATATCACTAAAAATCTCAGTGTACACCACATTATGTGTTTTTTCTTTATATTCAGGGGCGTTGTTTTCAATGAGAACACGCATACCTTTTGGCGATGTAACACGTGAGAAAGCAACATATAGTTGTCCGTGGGAGAAAACAGGACTTGGTAGGTAAACACCAACTGTAGTGAGTGTTTGTCCTTGGCTTTTATTTATTGTCATTGCATATGAAACACGGACAGGGAATTGACGACGCTTTATTTTGAAAGGCCATTTAGGGTCAGATGAGATGCAGACTACTCTTGGAATGTAGACTCTTGATCCTGCAGTTTTGCCAGTGATTATTTCTGCCTCAATTATCCGATGAGTTACTTGTGTCACTATGAGTCTAGTACCATTGCATAAACCTTTTGATGGATCCAAATTCCTCAAAAGCATTATAGGGACACCAATTTTGAGCCGTAACTGATGATCTGGAAGGCCGCTCATGTAAATTGTGTTAAGAAACTCAGTTGGGTAAAGAGACTCGATAGTACAATAGTTAGCTGTTGTGTCATCAATGCTATCACAACTATAGTAGGACATCTCTTCGGTAGCAATGTTGTTCATGATCTTTGCATTTATGGTAGCGGCAACTTCATTCGTCGGCGTTAAAATAGCTCTTTCACATAGATAGGTTGATGATTCAGGAATATGCTTTGTTGATCCATACACAAAAGAAACCAGACCTTTGAGATTTCTCTGTTCAATTGGCAATAGGAGGCAGTCAGGAATTTTTATGTAAGATGTATCAGCTACGTCAGCAGGTGTACTGTCAACAACTTTTCCACAACCTACAGAGAGGATCCATTCAGCAAATTGTTCAAGTTCAGTTCTATCAGAGGATGAGAGTGTTGGTGAGTGAAGCCTCATATTTTCAGTCAATTCAAGTACCACACATTTACGCCATATATAAGAGTGAGTAATGGAAGCATCTAGAATATGTTGTTTCTTTGCATTTGGAATGATTGGAAGAGTCTGTCTAAAATCACCACCTAATGCAACTGTTATACCACCAAATTGTTTGCCCGCAGAAGCATGTTTGCTTGACATGATATCTTGAAGTGTACAATCCAGTGCCTCAAAACAATGCCTATGATTAACAGGTGCTTCATCCCATATAATAAGTGATGTCTGTTGGATCAATTCAGATAAATGGGTGGTTTTCTTTATTGCACACACAGAATGCTCTTCAATCTGTAGAGGAATTCTAAAGCGTGAGTGCGGTGTTCGACCACCAAGCAATAGCAAGGCAGCTATACCAGAAGATGCAACTGCTAAAGCTATTTTTCCCTGAGCTCTAATGCTGTTTAACAAAGCATTCCATAGAAATGTTTTGCCAGTTCCACCAAATCCATAAACAAAAAAGGTATGACCGTCCTTGTTTAGAACAAATTGGTTTATAGCATCATATATATATCTTTGACCTGAATTTAGCTGTGCTATCTGTTCATCTGCTCTTGTTGAGGCATCATCAGAACCACAGGCTAGTTCATCCATTATAAGCCTGTTCTCTAAAAGAGGAGAATGATCATAATCTGGTTCGGGCAGCTCAAAATGGTTCAAAGTATATCCAACGTCTTTCAATAACTTGTCGATCTCAACTACGACATAAGATCTTATATGTTGATCAAGCAATGTTGAAGGGATATCTGGTCTCAGTTGAATAGTGTGATGCCTAATGTCATCTCCCATTACCTGAACATGCTCATCAAATAGCTTTTTTGGGCTGGTAACTTGGCAAAATAGAAGCATTGTAACAAATAGTTGCCTAAGCTGATATGGAAGAGCCCAAATAGCTGCGTCGGACATAGCATGGGACCACTCACGATCATCACCAAGTAAACCTAATGCTTCACATGTAGCATGAAATGTTGAATATTGTTGGCCTGCAACAGTACACAGATCAAAGTAGGATTGTGCACCTTTCACTATATGCAGCAACATACGAAGATAGAAAGCCTCTCCTACATTAGGTGCAACATTGGCTATCCGACCAATCTTAGCTCGATTATTACGACGTGGCGTCCAATACCGACCATTTGCATGCCATGTCCAGTGCTCAGGAAAGTCCACATAGGTGTATTGTCGAGCATTTGAATATGACCTATTTGCATGAAACCATGCAGTTAGCTTGGTTACTGTATTGCATGGATTGTTGATGACTTGCTCAAGATTATCATCTTCTGTGAATACAACACTATTTTCAAGTGGAAGATGCACAGGAAGGCGCTCTATTGATGGGTCTGTGTGATGTATATTAAATTGGAGCAATCGCCATGCTGCATCATTTGGCGTCACACATCTGCAATCAAGGTATTCTAGTATCTCATCTCTGTGTTGAACAGATTCTGAATCTGTTCTTTTTCTTTTAACTCCAACCTTTGAGCAATCAGGGCCTTTTGTTGTGTACTTAAAGAGGTACTTTTCCATACCATTGCGATTGACAGCCTCGACATTTATGTGTGCCTGGTATTTTACCAATAGGTCAACATTATGTGGCACCACAAATCGATTATCAATGGCGAGACCATTTTTATCAGTGGTGATTCCTGAATTTGGTCGAGCATATCTTACATGACCATTGGGGAGAATTATAGTTTTCTGGACAAATACTTTCGGATAGAATTTACTGCATTTTCCACCTATCATGCAAGGAGATGATGGATTTACATCACCACATGGCCCATGGATCATAAATCTTAAGACCGCCTCATAACCTATAGGATCAATAGATGGATCCGGTAACTGAGATGATATAAAGGTATCTATTCTGTCATCATTAAGAGGCTTATCCTTTTTGAGCCAAAGAATTATATGAACATGTGGCAAACCCCTCTTTTGGAATTCAATGGTGTACACGACTACAATAAAAGGGTTTGAAAGTAAGTAAGAAACAATATCAAAAGAAATGAATGGAAAGGAAAATACGTAAGGTATAATGAAAGGTGCCTTATGGACATATGATATAACCTCCAGATATTGGTCCAAAAAATTGATGTTTTATTATACCATCCATGAGCAAGTTAAGTTTCATTTGAAAGACACGATCAACAATATCTGGTCTGTCAGATGGTTGTTGACCAGGTATTCTTGCTAGAGCTGCTTCAATTTCTGGCCAGGCTGCATTACATGTAAAAGTGATGAATAGGTCTGGACAACCAAATCTGCGACAAAGTGCCACACAATCTTGATAGTTTTGATAGTAGTAGCGTGGACTTCCAATATAAGAAACTGGCAAAATGATTCGTTGTCCTGTTGAGGAAGCTTGAGTAATACCACTATCGACTGTCTGAACCAATGAGTTAAATTGGCTAGTTCTATACTTACTCTGAAAAGATGTGTTTCTAAAGTGCCGTAAGCGACTATCTTCAACACAGTAGAAAGAATCAACTATATATGACTGGGTGAGCCTCTTACATCGCAATGGAGTATTAAAATCATTATCTCTATCGTGCAGCCTATATGCATAATATTCCACCATAGTGACCTTTTTCTTTTGATGCCTTGTGAACGATGACATTGCCTGTATGTCAAATTATCATGAAATCCATCCTCGCCATAAGGGAATAAAAGAGGGTATTGCATAGCCATAAACTTACAATGAGTTTCATTGACCTTTTGTAATTGAGATGAACGATCTTCTAAAACCAAGTCACGGCCCTCATCTGTAGCTCCTAGGTCGGTAACCACTAATCCAACAACCTCTGCTGCAACTGGGTTGCTATAGGCACTTCCTTGCTGATTAGGCACAGCAAATAACTTTAAAAAATATTGGTCATTAGATGCATCAGACAATCTCTCACGGGCAGTACGAAATACCTTAACAATTGGATTATGGTTATCTAGCATGGTTATCAAAGCCTCAACAATAATTTCATTTGGCTCAAAGTCTCTTTGATTATTTGAAGCAACTGCCATCCTATTTTTGATCTCATTATCGGTATCAAAGATATACAATTGACAATATTCAGGTCTTCTATTATGTGCTGGAATCAGAGATCCTATTCGATGGCATAGCTGCCCACTAATCTTGAAAACATATGGACCACGGCCATCATTGATAGAGTTGATGATATTAGCACCCATAGATGTAAATGCATACATGGAATTGTAACGTCTTAGGTTGATGTAGAAATAACTTGATAAAGGGTCATTTCCAGTCAAAAGGGTAAGCAATGGTTCAGGAGGTGATTCATATAGAGGTAGAATAATGCTCCCTCCCTTGCAACATTTATTGTATACAACCAAGTTTACTCGGCTATATCCGCGTACACGCTCCTCGTACCAAAAGTGGGCACCACAATATGGGCAAACATGGCTAGGCCCTCCAAGATATAATGGTGTGTAAATTGTTCCTAAATCCATAGTGCAAAGGAGAATTACATGATTACTATGAAAGGAAGACAAATAATAACATAATAGAAGGGAAGAACAACATTTAGGAAACATTGCTCAAGAAACGTAATCAATAAGAACTGATAATAAAATAATGAATTTCATCATAATCATAGAGAAGGAAATCTGACCAAATTGTAGAGCGAAGATTGTGTGCAAACATGGTGAGCAATATAAGAAAGCATAGAGTAGTGAACTTGAGCACACGAAAGGTGTACTGTAATATTTAAAAAGTAAGTATGAAGTAATGTAATTCACCATGATCGTAGAGCAGGAGATGTGAGGAAATCATGGAGTATGAAACGTGTGCAAATGTAGAGCAATGATGTAGGAACCATAGGGTAGCAAGTTTGAGCACATGGAGCAATAGATGTGAATAACCATATGAGCCTGAGTCGGAGGACATGAGACAGTAGCAATCGTAGGGTAGACAGTTTGAGCAGAGTTGGAGTAAACGTAAAGTAATCAATCTGAGCACATGATAAAGCAAATAGTATCAGCATAGTTATATATGTCAAAAGGCTAAAACATAGTATAATTTTGACTAAAATATGCCATCATGGATCACTTGCAGGACAATGTATGTGGACAGTGAATTAAATATAGATTATGACAACTTACGTGGGTGTTGATTAGGTTATTGCAAATTTCGTTGTTGGCTGATGTTGGTTTCAATATCATAAATTGATCGTCTCATATTCTCGGATGTATAACAGGTACTGGTACTACTTGAAGCGGTAGTAATTGTCAAATCCGTTGTAGGTTGTCGCAACCTTGGTTGTTGGTTAACATTGGACTTATCCGAGCAGGCATGATCTTGAAAAGATCGAGACGATGAGGCAGTAGAGGCAAGAAAACCTGAATCAGAAAGTATAAGTAAAGGAAGGAACGAAAAAATAATAGAATCAATTGTATGACAGTAGGTAAGTAAAAAATCAAAAATAAGTGTTGTAGAATACAAGCATGAGAGCAGACCTCGTGCCTTTGCAAGGTTCATATATGTTTTCCTTTTTTTACGTGCCTTAGTAGCAGCAGATCGATCTATATGTGAAAGGTCTCCTTCCCAATTTGAAACAGCAAGCGAAGGTTAGTGATACATAATATGATGAAGGTTAATGAACCGGAAGCTCGCAAATAAGTTTATGAGCGCAAGAGAAAAACGTTGACACGCTAGCAGATGCAAGGACATAAGAATGTGTGCTGTATATATTCAACAGCAATGCAATCTAATATGTAAAAAGGCTATGGGAGGGGGCATTTTTTCACCTAGAATACATAACATCTTAAGTCACATACACAAACGCTTAAGTTATATGGCTGGAATCAAGAAAAATTTACTCAAAAATTTACCTGTAGGAGAAAATTGAACTAATTTCAGGTAGGTATTATGTAAAGCACTAAGGTTTAACAATGTTATCATGAAGTACAAATGATATTGCAAAGATTTATCAACTAAGAGCAACATACATGGAAAAAGCAGAATGACCATAAAATTTTGACAATGTGACAAAAATCTATAAAGCTAAAACTAATATGAGAATCACAAGAACAATAAATATAAATAGGTAATTATGTACGTGGAGAATATGTAAGTATTCCTAAAGTCTTCGTAAGTGAATATGTGTTGAAAATCAATAGAGCTAAAATTGATATAACAACGACAACAATACTAAATATAAATAAGTAATTTCATACATGGAGAATATGTAGACACACCTAGGGGTGCTATTAGTTTGGTAGGTTCCTTTCGTTTCATCCCTGACCCAATATTAATGGATGAACCTGCTGATGAGAACGCCGCTTTCAATTTAGATAGACCAAATAATGTGAATGGTCGTGACAACGAAACATGTGCTAGCTGAATATGCACTGACAATAAATAATATTTTATTACAGAGAAACGAACCGATATCATTGTTAAGATTGTTGTGTCCAATAATATCGACAGGTTCACCAAATAATGAATAACATGCATCAGGAAGGATATTATCGCTAATTGGCATTGATGAATCAGGGGACATTCATGAAAGGTGACGCCTAGCCTTGTAGCGAGAAGGGAGGTTAAATTCTGAGACAAAACTCTCTTGCTGCAAGGATGGTACAGGGGTTGATGACTGCATGGAATGATCACCTATAGTGGTACGTAGAGCATAAGACAATATGTAAAACATGGCTACTTTTATAGAAAGGTAGGAAATAAAACATCAAGAAAGAAACAAAAAATGCAAGAATATTTAACTTACCCAGACATGAGTGGGCTCTACGAAGGGCTTTTCGTTGACGGTTGGAGTGACCAAGTACCCCTACTGAGGTTGGTTGTGATGATGCCATTCAAAGTATTTGTCAATGTGAAGTTAGAACAGCAGAATACCAATAGTCCTTTACTGTCGCAATAAGATATAGTCAAGGATTGCGGACAAAAAGAGTGGCGTTAGAAATCCTATAAGAAAGAAACACAGCATACGTGAATGAAATTACACAGAAACAGCGAACCTCACGCATGAAACAATTTAAGCTACAGTCAAGACATAGCAGTAGCACGGAAAATCCCAATATGGTAATAAGCTATGGACCATGTAAATAAATAGCAATTGTGCCTAGGAGATGCAAAGTTGAAAGAACTTTCATGAATTTATTCAATAGGATTGCAATGTAATACTTAGTGTCCTATGGTAGCGCTCTATGCCCCCAAAACATGATATTGGATACCCTTCTATACCTTTTGCAAAGGGGAAAAAAGAACGCGATCAATATGTGGAAGTGATAAGTCCTAACATTCAGGTTTAAAAAAAATTGCAAACAATATTTTGGAAAGAGAGATAAATGTATGCATAAACACAAATCAACTTGCAGCTAATACCTAGATTAGTTATGTAAAGAAGGCACAGCAAGTTGTATGATATATATGAGTGCTTGAACCTATAAACTCTAATATCGGATTTAAACAACATCGAAGGGCTAGGCACAAACTAAAGCGCAAGTGAGTCTACAGGATCAGTACGACAACAGGGAAAAAACTGTAGAAACTCATTAGGTGAATTCTTTCTATGAACATTACGTCAGCACCAGTCAAATAAAAAATAATTATACTAAACTCATCTGAAATCATTAATGACATAAATGTTCCTCTTTATTAGCTAGGCAAATTCTGTAAACATAAACATTTCAGCAAGTACCAATGAGAAAGTAACATCTTCATAGGTAGCACAAAAATAAATAGAGGCTATTGCTAATGTGGTTGTAGGATATCTTTATGAGAGGCTTGTACCATGTATGTCAGAAAGCATGAAAGGAGGAAATATAACTGAGCATGCACTTAAATCACGGTGGGACTTTGTAGGAAAAAATCTGTAAACCTTACACATGATAAATTTCGTTTAGCACTAAACTAAAGAACTGAAAAAAATTGTGGCCACCATTAACCCGAGGACTAATTACATAGCAGAAAATGAAACATATATTTGACCCAACCACGCCAGTGTATCTCTCTCTTGACAGAGCTAAATTAGCTGGAGCCTATAATATGGCAGCAAGTAATTAAAAACAAACACATATATTTTGTCTACCTATCTGTAACAAACGTAAATAACTTGGGATCTATGAAAGACTGATAACATATTTAGGCAAGAACAACGCAGGGAAAGAAAGGAGCTAACAAAAAAAATTTCGTTGAATCTTGGTTACCTGCCGCTGTGGCGTGGTGCGTAGGGACTCAGCCGGTCCGTGAACGCGTAGGGCCGCCGTTTGTTTGGGCCAAGGATAGGAAGCAAGTACCGTTGCGCAACGACAGAAGGAATGACGATGCTAAGTAGCAGTCAACGACCTAGTCGTCACAAAATTTAATAAAAATGGACATAATAGAACAACTTGGTAAGGGCTGCAACTGCCAAATAAACAATAAACCATGCATTAATCATAGGTAAATAGAACCAATTCAGGCATCTTTTATGAAAGAATCTAGGCAGGCCTCTACTGAAGAGGAAGAAATCAAGGAAAATGTGCATACCAATTTAGTGGAAATGCTGGGTGATGAACAACATGTGGGTAGAATAGCGGCTGGACAGGGATGTCATGTGGAGCCGGGGAGACAGAACGGCTAGGAGAGAGGAACTACCGGGGAGACACCCGATGGGCGAGAGGTCGAGACGACGGCTGCGAGCACCAACAGAGGGCAACAGATGCTTGCGGGCTTATGGTGGCCTATGGGAGGGAAAACTTCCAGGAGCGACGGCGTGTGTCCGGGAGGTAGGCTGTAGGATAGCGAAGATGCCTGAGAGAAGAGACCCCCTGGAGGCGTCGTTGCCGGCGGCGATGGTTGGCTGGAGGTAGTTGACAGGCGACGCCCTTTGAAGGTAGTGCTCGGCGGCGGAGCGGGCCGACGGTGGCCTATGGGAGGGAAGACCTGTAGGCGTGGCGTCGTGTGGGGGGGGGCTAGGATGTAGGATAGTGAAGATGGCGAAGAGAAGAGAACCCCTGGAAGCGTGCTTTCCCCGCGGCGATGGGTGGGTGGAGGTGGCTGAGAGGCGATGCCCTCTGATGGCGGTGGTCGGCGGCGGAGCAGGTGAGAGAGGAGGAAGCGGGGAATTTTGTGAAGATTTGGGGATTAGGGTATGCCAAGTTGGAATGAATTAGGAGGCGTGCCTCTGCTGAGATGCAACGGAACCGAAAAGATGCAATCGGACGACTGGCGGTGACCGGCTAAACAGTAGGACAGTAATAAAGTGATCCCACCACACGTGACAGCACGCAGAGCTTAAAGGCTGAAGACTATAGCTTTATAGATTTTTATAGATGCCAATGCATTTCTTACCAGCGTCCTTTGGATGGATTATTCCCTCATCCTGGCCGTCCATCCTCGATGCCGCAGGCTGCCACTGTGCTACTGGTGTTACCGTAGTGGTGGAGTGATAAAAGCCTCCGCCTGGCCGCCTCCCATGCCCGGTCGCCCGCCGCCGCTCTGCCTCGCCCCACAGGCCCAAACCCCACCCAAAACCCTAGCCATGGACGCCGGCGCGCTGGAAACGCTAATCCTCGACCTCCACGCCATCGAGGCCGTCAAGCTCGGCTCCTTCGTGCTCAAGTCCGGCATCACCTCCCCAATCTACCTCGACCTGCGCGTGCTTGTCTCCCACCCGCGCCTTCTCTCCTCGATCGCCTCCCTCCTCCACGCCCTCCCCGCCCTCCGCCCCTATGATCTCCTATGCGGCGTCCCATACACCGCGCTCCCCATCGCCTCCGTCCTGTCTGTCGATCGCTCCGTCCCCATGCTCCTCCGCCGCAAGGAGGTCAAGTCCCACGGCACCGCCAAGTCCATCGAGGGCTCGTTCCGCCCCGGCGACACCGTTCTCATCATCGAGGACCTCGTCACCAGCGGCGCTTCGGTGCTCGAGACCGCAGCACCGCTCCGCGCACAGGGGCTCTTGGTTGCCGACGCCGTCGTGGTGGTCGACCGCGAGCAGGGAGGGCGGGAGAACCTCGCCGCCAATGGGATCACGCTGCACTCGCTCATGACCCTCACGGAGGTGCTTGCCGTGCTGCTGAAACACGGGAAGGTGAGTGAGGATAAGGCGGAGGAGGTGAGGCGTTTCCTTAATGCCAATAGGCAGGTGTCTGTGCCGGGGGCGGCCGCTAAGGTGAAGGTGGATCGGAAGGCGTTTGCTGAGAGGGCGGGATTGGCCACGAACCCGATGGGTAGGAAGCTCTTCGAGGTAATGGAGGTGAAGCAGAGCAACTTGTGTGTTGCTGCAGATGTTGGGACAGCAAAGGAGCTCCTTGAGCTCGCTGAGAAGGTAAAATCCTACTATGTGCTATTTTTCTTGTTGGTTGGTTGTCTGATTAGTTAGACTTAGGCACTTCAACACCAAGTTAAAATTTGTGAGTAAGCGATACCTGAGTAACTCAAGTAGCAGATCTGGAGCTGTGCGAATACTGCCTTGCATTTGCCATTCCTTTTTGCTTTATGATCTATGTGCAAAACTGCAGTCCTTGAAGAGAGAATGCATTGACTTGGTGTGCAAGTAGTAACATCATCACAAATTTCCATTTTTTTTAATGATTTTCTGCACTTGATCCTTATGTATATTTTTTCACGTGTAGTGTTGCAAATAGATTTTTCTGATACGGTCATTATCTATGCGCGGTTTCTTCATTCAGTTTTTTCCATGGCTTGTCTATTTGCTATAACAAACTCAGTGCTCTTTTGGTGTTATTTTCTGGATTCAACCATTTATAAGCTCTACGTTTGATAATTTAGTTCTCTGATTCTTTTGCAGGTTGGTCCAGAGATTTGCATGCTGAAGACCCACGTGGATATATTGTCTGATTTTACGCCAGATTTTGGTGCTAAGCTTCGCTCGGTATGTTCTCTTATGATGCGATCTTGCCCTTTTCTTTTTCATCATGCTTAACTGTTGATAAATGATAATGCTTCTCTCAGATAGTACTGTTGAAAATTTTATGCTCTACTATGACAGCAGTGTCCATGATAGTCCTCCTATTATCTTTGTCAGATATCAGTTGTAGCATCTTTATGTCTATCAGAATAGAGTGTCCTTCATACTATCCTTTTATGGAGCATTTTTTTTTTGTATTTGTGGAAATATATTTGTTTGACCCATTCTGTATCCCAATCATAATGCCTTCCCCATTTGAGCACAGTCGACTTATGATGTTCAAGATGCCAATTTTACATACATATGTTCTTTATCTAATGGATTTTATGACTTTTTTGAAGATTGCTGAGAAGCACAACTTTTTGATCTTTGAAGACCGCAAGTTTGCTGACATTGGAAACACAGTAACTATGCAATACGAAGGGTGAGAGAAGGCACTATAAACTATATAATATATGCCCATTTTTTTCTTTTGCATTCTATGCAATAAAATTATTATTTTTACTTTGTTTCAGAGGAATATTCCGCATATTAGACTGGGCTGATATTGTTAATGCACATATAATTCCTGGACCTGGAATTGTGGATGGTTTGAAGCTGAAAGTATGTTATGCTTTACATGCCTTGTAACTATAATAATGTTAATGCTGGGTTTAAAAATTAGCAAGTTAATGTTGTAGCAGCTAGTAGCTGGTGTGTATTGCACTATTTGTAGCACCCACGATAATTGTCGTGTTCTGTTATTGAAGGGTTTGCCGAAAGGAAGAGGGCTACTTTTGCTTGCTGAAATGAGCTCAGCTGGCAACCTTGCCCACGGAGATTACACCGCTGCAGCTGTAAAGATTGCCGAGCAACATTCTGATTTTGTAATAGGATTTATATCAGTAAATCCTGCATCTTGGTCGGTGGCACCATCAAGTCCTGCATTTATTCATGCCACGCCTGGAGTTCAGATGGTTTCTGGAGGAGATGCTCTTGGGCAGCAATACAACACTCCTTATTCTGTGAGTTTATCCTTGCCATTATAAAGTGTTTCTCCACACATGTTAACACTTTCAAGTTGTTCTAAAGCTTTGATAAAGCTAACTTAGTAGTATTATTTTACTATGTTGTGCGTGAGTTACTTATTGTGTATTCTTCTGGTTAATATAATAACTTGCAAAGATTCAAGTTTTAATGACTATTTTTAGTATATGAAAGAATTTTTGGATTTTAATGACCATACATAGTAGTATAATATCGGCCAGTTGTTGAGCACATACTAGAAAATGGTGCTAGCTGTGTACTAGTATGGAGTGTGGGTAGACATTGAGATAACTCAGCATGTTAGGTTCCTTTACAACATTTTACATAGCTAATATATTATCCCCTTTGGATTGTAGACCAAATAATAGTATGCTTTTGGCTTTTTTTTTTTCTATTTGAAACCAACTAGAAAATTTTTTAAGTACAAATGTAGACTGCTAGTTTGGATTGTAGACCAGCTGGGAATGACTTAATAAGCAAAATGGGCCTCTGAGATGAGACTGGAATTAGCTTATGAAATTTCTTAGGAAATAAAATTAACTTTGGATTCTAGTGCATAACATATTTGTACAAATACCCTTTTTTGTTCTCTGCTCGATTTTGTGGAGTGGCATATTATCCAATGGATAATTTGAAAATATCAGCCTATATCTTGCAGATATGTGGCCATACCCGCAACATCTTTGAGATATCTTTCAGCCTGTGATTGTGTCCTCAATCATGTTTATTTGTTCCCTTCTTTTAATTATTTTATTTGAGGCGGACTTATTTTTAATATTGGCGATAATGTAACTTAACTGGATACCTAGGTAGTAATGTAGTGTTTGGGACTTGCTGGCTTCACTCAGCTTTTTTTCAAATTGGGACTTGCTGGCTTCACTCAGCTTTTTTTCAACTCTTATTGCAATATGCTTGTCAGCTGATATATGCTACTTTCAACTCTGCTGTGCAATACAGGTGATAAACGACAGAGGCAGTGATATAATTATAGTCGGACGTGGGATCATCAAGGCCAGTGATCCTGCTGAGAC
Source organism: Olyra latifolia (assembly GCA_036346145.1). Classification (NCBI taxonomy): domain Eukaryota; kingdom Viridiplantae; phylum Streptophyta; class Magnoliopsida; order Poales; family Poaceae; genus Olyra; species Olyra latifolia. Next base: position 1,885,014 of record CM070523.1, on the reverse strand, counting down.
CGCAAGGGAGTACCGCATCCAAGGGTGGCAAGCCTACCAGTCCAGCTTGTCATGAGGATTTTTAAAGCCCTCTCCAGATATAACCTAAATATATGCATTCGTGCGATTGATGTAATAAGACTATAACAGTGTCCTATAGGCGCTGCGGTCCTTACGCCTGATATCGACACGCACCGTTGTCAACAATAATCTGGCAATCGCGGTAATAGAATCCCAAGTACCCCATGAATGCATTTAATCAAGCTGCCCTTGTTTGTTGCTTGGGTATTGCAGATTTGTGGTACTTGTGCTTCATCTGAAGTTCATCAGTGAAGATTGTGTGAAATGAATTCCCCTGCTTACCTGCTTCTTGGTACATGTCAGGTGGTCATGTACCTATGGAGATGCTTAGACCTGGCGCCAATGAACGAACCTGGCTAGCCCGGTTTTGGCCTGTTTGGCTTGGTTGTTTAGCTAAAAATAATATGCAAAAAAAAAATATGATTATATTATACCATCTCCAGTAAGAAGCTAGCAAATAGTGATGGGGCAAGGAATGGGAAAAGTAGAGAGTAGGAATAGTGATGAAACTGTTGTTGAGGAGATGAATATGGATGTGGTAGCTCATTGGTTGGCATATGAATAGTGATGGGATAAAAGGAAAATAGGGTAAACTGTTGGAGATGTCCTCTTATATATATATATATATATATGCCGAACCGAGCCGGGTTGGTTCAACGGGCCAAAGGTTTGGCCTAGATTTGGTTTAGTTTAATGAGTGGGGCCAGCCTGGTTTGTCCCATTTGAACCGGGCTATTTGGCCTGTTCTAGATGTGATCAGAGAATACAGTTTGAAAATACAGGGTGATTATAGAGATGCTTATAAAAGGAACAATTAAACACCTATATGTAGGCTTGTCTTGGCCAGCTCAATGCGGAGGCAGCGGAGCCCGCCCTTCGACCGATGTCACCGTCAGTCATCGTAGCCGGCGGCGTCTCCGTTCCCAGCGTGCTAGCCGCCTGTACTCTGCGCCGCCACCGCAAGCCTCTGTCACGTGCGCTATCTTTACGCATGAAAAAAACAGTCGTTCTGCACTTGACTACACTCCAGCTCAGCTCAGCTGCTCTCCGCCATTCTTCCGCGCTCGTCTCTCTCGCCCCAGATCCCGAGTCCCGACCAAAGAAAGTAGAAAGCCCTAGCCATGGATGCCGCCACCCTGGAAGCTCTCATCCTCGACCTCCACGCCATCGAGGCCGTCAAGTTCGGCTCCTTCGTGCTCAAGTCCGGTATCACCTCCCCCATATACCTCGACCTTCGGGCCCTCATCTCCCACCCGCGCCTCCTCTCCTCCGTCGCCTCCTTCCTCCACTCCCTCCCCACCACCCGCCCCTACCACCTCCTTTGCGGCGTCCCCTACACCGCGCTCCCCATCGCCTCCGCCCTCTCCGTCGCCCACTCCGTCCCCATGCTCCTCCGCCGCTACGATGTCAAGACCCACGGCACCGCCAAGTCCATCGAGGGCGCGTTCCACCCCGCCGACACCGTCCTCATCGTCGAGGACCTCGTCACCAGCGGCTCCTCCGTGCTCGAGACCGTCGCGCCCCTCCGCGACGAGGGGCTCCTCGTGTCCGACGCGGTCGTGGTGGTCGACCGCGAGCAGGGCGGGCGGGAGAACCTCGCCGCCAATGGGGTCACGCTGCACTCGCTCATGACCCTCACGGAGGTGCTCGCCGTGCTCGTGAAGCACGGGAAGGTGAGCGAGGAGAAGGCGGAGGAGGTGAAGCGGTTCCTCAACGCAAACAGGATGGTTGCGGTGCCGGGGTTGCCTGTGAAACCGAAAGTGGTTTGGAAGGCGTTCGCTGCGAGGGCGGGATTGGCCACGAACCCCGTGGGGAGGAAGCTGTTTGAGGTCATGGAAGCGAAGCAGAGCAACTTGTGTGTGGCTGCAGATGTTGACACAGCAAAGGAGCTGCTTGATCTAGCCGACAAGGTATTTAACTGATTTAAGTCGTAATTGCTGGTGAAATGGTGATATTTAGGCTTTACCACTACAAAGTCAGCAAGTCAATTTCTCATTTTGGATGGCATAGGGTTGGCTAATTATGCAATATGTTATATGTGTGTATTAACCTCGAACTTCTTGCACATTTGCATTGGTGGTCCCTGCATTAGGTAAATAACAAATTTGGCATTTCTGTGGATACCTCCTGACACATGATACTTGTTAGTTGTTACTGCCTTGTGAATTGTTTACTTATGTTTAGGCATGTGAAACTGCACTACTGGAGAAGTGAACGAATTAGCTGTGCAAGCAGTGCCCTGTCATTCTCGCTCCTGTAGATTAGAGCTCCATGCTTACAATTTTATTATCTTCCCTTTTCTATGATATTTTCTGGGCTTGGATACTGCTGTATATCTTCCACATCTAGAACGGTAGATAGAGTGATCTGATATGGTCATCGTGTCAGTGCAGTCTCTTCACTAAACTGTATAGTTTTTTTTTAACTTTTGCACAATTTTGGGGAATCCCATTTTATTCATTGCATGGATTTCTTATATTCTAAGGGTGCCTTTGATTTTGTTCTTCTTTGTCTTTTTTGGCACATTAAATTGCTGTTGTTAAGTCGTCAATATTTGTGCGTTTTAACTTATTTTCTCCAATTGTTTTGTAGGTTGGTCCGGTGATTTGCATGTTGAAAATCCATGTGGATATCTTGTCTGATTATACACCAGGTTTTGGTGCCAAGCTCCGTTCCGTACGTTCTCTTTTGATGCAATCTTGCTTTTCTTTTCATCATTCTTTGTTATTGACAATGCTTTTCTAATATGATACTGTTTGTTTTTCATGTTTGCAGTAGAATGGTAGTTCTATAATGGTCCAGGCAGATATTTTAGTTGGAGTTTGTTTGTCAGAAATCAGACATAGGATCTTTTTGTCTATCAGTGTTGAGCTGTTTCCTATTATAGCAATACGCTTTTCGCTGTTCAAGATGCTAAAGTTATGGGCATGGCTCGATTTTACATAGTTTATTTTTTTATCTAATGCATTGTTATAAAAAAAAATTATTTGAAGATTGCTGAGATGCACAGCTTTTTGATATTTGAAGACCGCAAATTTGCTGACGTTGGAAATACAGTAGCAATGCAATATGAAGGGTGAGAGAAGGTCTTTACAAAATATCTATCAAGTTTATTTGTTTTATGTGTATACACAATATATTTACTGTTTTTACTTTGGTTCAGTGGAATGTTCCGCATATCAGAGTGGGCTGACATTGTTAGTGCACATATAATCCCTGGACCTGGAATTGTAGATGGTATGAAGCTAAAGGTATCTTATACTTTACATAATTACATGCCTTGTAACTAGTTAACGTTGACTAAAAAAGTAAAATGTCAATGTTACGGCCGCTATATAGCTGCTGGTGTATTGTAGCGCACCGGTGTTCACAATAACTGTTGTGTTCTGGTATTGAAGGGTTTACCGAAAGGAAGAGGGTTACTTTTGCTTGCTGAAATGAGCTCAGCTGGCAACCTTGCTCATGGAGACTACACTGCTGCAGCTGTAAAGTTTGCTGAACAACATCCTGATTTTGTAATTGGATTTATATCAGTAAATCCTGCATCTTGGTCAGTGGCACCATCAAGTCCAGCATTTATTCATGCTACTCCTGGAGTTCAGATGGTCGCTGCAGGAGATGCTCTTGATCAACAGTGCAACACTCCTTATTCTGTGAGTTTAACCTTGCTATTACAAGCCGTTTGCATGAGTAGTACATTTTTTGGCACACATCTTAATGGGATGTTTTTAGATCTTTAATGACATCCACTTAGTATGTTAGCTGTGTTCTTTCATTGTGCTACACAGGTCTGTCATTATTGCGCACCATTCCAGTTAATGCAGTAACTTTAACAAAGCTTTGACATAGTTTGTGCTTTTGTGTGTTTTTGACCATATGAAATATAATTGGATTATAGTGGACAGATGCATTAAGTTAAGTGTCCATTTTTGGGTACTAATGCATTTTAGGAATGGTGACAGCCATACAACACTGTAGACAGACACTGAGATAACTTGGGAATGTCAAGAGATCCTAGTATGACAACTTGGACATGTTGGTATATACCCCATTTAGCTTGCAGACTAAACATAACGTTTCCTCTTCAAAAATCAACTACTGACTTCTATGAGTAGAATGAAATTCAGCAGGTTGCATTGCTCAAAAAATTCAGCAGGTTGCTTAGACTGGCTGAATTCTTTCCTCTTTGGTTATTACTCTTATGTATAGGATAAATAGTTGAGCAATATGAACCTATGAGATTAACGTGAAATTTAAAAAGTTCCTAGATGACTGCATTCTATTCTTACCACACGACTCGACCCTTGCCCTTTTTCTTGTACAAAACTGTAACCTGCCAAAGTCGGTGTCGGGTGACTTTAAAACCAACTTTGAGATGTCTTGCAGCTCTGTGATCATACTTGTATCTTGTGACCTGTAATCGCAATTTTTTGGATGCTTGCACCACACCTTTTTTTTCCTTTTTCTTAATCTTCATAATGATACTAAATTAACTTTTGACTTGATACTTCTGTATAAAGTTTTACATGTCTTCACTTAATCTGAGAACTCAAGCTTTTTTTTCCTCTTCTTTTGTTGTAGTGCGTGTATCTGATGATAATTTTCACTTGCAACTACAATATATACGACAGGTCATAAACGATAGAGGCAGTGATATAATCATAGTCGGATGTGAGATTACAAAAGCTAATGATCCTGCTGAGACCGCAAGGGAGTACCGCATCCAAGGGTGGCAGGCCTACCAATCCAGCTTGTCATGAGGATCTGAGCAACTCTTCCAATGTAACCAAAGTAATGTAAAGGCACGAGGGCATTCAGGCTACATAGATGCAATAAGAGTAAACCATTTTAATATTAGTGATATGATCTCTGTTAAGGAACCAATGCTACCAGTTTCCTTAATTTTCTCTTTTTCGGTCATCTCTAAACGTTTGAAAGCTTTTAACTTTTCAGGTTATAATCTATAGGATAATTTTTAGCCGAATCAAATAAGTCTATGTCAAAAACAGGAACAAACAAGATCACGTGAGGCGGGATGATTCTCTGATCGGTGACAATTGCGGTGTTCCCAACCAACGGCCCGAACTGTGCCTCCATATCGGATCCTTTTCCGGTCGAGCAGATACCAGTGGGCTGTAGTCTGTAGACGCTGTCACTTTGCCAGTGCAGAGGCCGCAGGCTCCAGAGTGTCGCTGCGGTGCGCGCAGGCCGCCGTGGCGTGGCGTCCTGCCGGCCCCTCCGCCGTGGCAGCACATGGCATGCCGGCGAGGCGACGCGGCGGCGCCCCGGCCCCCACCTGTGCTCTGCACGCTCGCTCCCTCGCCGCCCGCCGTACGCAGAGCAGGCGAGCGGCTGGCCGGCCGGCGCTGCGGCGTGGTGGTGGGGCCTCCCGACCAGGGTGGAGTGAGCTGGGCTGGATCTATCCTGATGCGCCGCCCGTGCTCTTGCACGAGCCTTGCCATTATTACCTGGTGTGGTGACGCCATTAACTAATATATATAAACCACTACTACTTTACTCTTAACATTGCAAAGCAGCAAAGGCAACAAGGGATTAGTACGCTCCCTTGCGACCAGCGAAATCTCTGAAGCAAAAGGCCAAACAGGGGCCTTGCTTTAGGCACGCGATTAGTAGAAACTCATGTTTAATACCGAGTTTTCTTCCAAGGTTCCCCTCGTTTTCCGGGTCACATCTCAGCTTCCCTCTCAACCAAATTTTGGACGGTGAGCTCCTTTGACCTGCAAATCTGAAAAATGCAGCTCCGACACTTTCTCCTGCCTCCCAAGAAACGTCATTACAAAACTCGTGTAGTTGTACCTTGCTGTCATATCCTGCAATGCAAGCAGACTTACATGATCTGCCTAGTGTCTCAAAATCGAATAGAACAGAGGCACATAACACGCTTAAACAAAATTTCTTTTGTTAACCGAATCAGTTTTTGAGTCTAAAAAAACAAAATCAGTTCTACAATGGGATTTGCAGTGTAATTGTTGCAGATAGCAAATTAAAAATCGATCGGATTGACGGCCATGATTTGCTGGTAGTAGTAATACGCAGCTACGCTATGCACACATGGCACGGCACATCGATCACTGCCCTATTTACGCTCTCCACTCACTCCTCTCTGTTCCACTTCCAGGTGGCTCCTCTGACTCTCTCTCTCTCCCCCCCTCTCCGCATTCCCCTTCCTCTGCTCTGATCCAGCGAAGCCGATCGATCGAGCACCACCCTCTCCGGTCCCTCTCCTCCGCTCAGATCCAGCGATCCCTTCTCCCCGCGAGCTCGACGTGGCATCGCCGCATCGGCGCCTCCCTCATCGTCGCCGGCGCTTGGGCACTACCTCCGGCCCCGGTCTCGCTCCGCCCTTGTAGTAAGTTCGTCTCCCTCCCTGCTAGCTCCCCCCGATCGCGCGCGCGTCCCATGGATCTACGTGTCGATGGCCAGATCTGCTGCCTGTTTTCATCATTCTGTTCCGGTGGTTTTGATCCGTGTTTCTGCTGCCACGGGCGGGGGTTAGCTCCGGCGGTTTCCCTCTTCCGACCTGTGCTTTGATGTGTGTTACCACTACCAGCGTCTTTTCGTTTCTTCGTTTCCCCATTCCTGTTCCAATTTTATGCGTCATGTTCGCTTGCTGGTGTGTGGTAGTGCATTTGTGTCGACTTCATCTCGGATCACCGCGCACCAGGCAGCTAGAGCTAAGATCGCGCCAATTTTGTTGTTCGCGGATGCTGTCTCTGGATGCAACTCATGCTAGTTTAGTGTCGCGCATGTCAGTAACTCGTTGCTTGCCTTGCGTTGATTCCTGTGGACCGGCAGTTAATTATACCATTTTACTCTTGTTTGACTAGTGTTGTAAGTCTTGGTTCAGATTAAAGTACTCTGTTCCTAGTTGCTACTCACTACTTGCTTGAGTTCAGTACGCCGAGGAATGTTAATCAAAACGGGAGCATTTTTTCCGCTTCCCGAGCGTGTTCGCAAGCAGCTTTCATTGGAGGCCATCTCTTATGATCGGGCAGCTTGCGTGCAGAAAAAGACAAATTTTGCGATCAGTTTGGACATTTAAACTCACCACATAACCATGTGTAGTTGTTATCTTACTATGGATGGAGGAAACTCTGGAGTGTGCTCGTAAATAGTGCTGCTGGGCTTGCTGCTGCTCTAACCTTATATGTGGCGTTCCAAGGGTTTAAGGTCACCTAGGTCAGAGTGACATGTGCGCCAATGCTGGAAACAGATAGGTCGGGATAATGAAATATATTTTAGTTATATACTCACCATTTATGAACAATGTAACAAAACAGCATGGATATGTTAAGGAAGAAGATGTCCTCTTTTTTCTTCCATCTAGTTTGAGGTACTTACTGAGAGGGAGTGATCATAGGATAACATGCAATGTTCCTTGGATTTGGAGTAATAAATTGGAACTCTCTTATATTTGGTTAGTTGCAAACAAAGACTTAGGGTTATGCAAATTGAGCAAATTGATTAAAGCGGTACGACCTGCACGAAAGGCGTAACGATCTGGGCACTGTTGAAACTATTGACGGTAGTCCGATACTTCAGGCAAGTGCTCGGTGAGGCAAAAACTATGTCAACCGTGACGCTGAATTGACATGCTTAATGTATAAGAACCAAATTTAGAACCAACAAACTTCTTCAGTTGTCTTGCCTGCAATTTTTATTTGGTTTTAAATTTTTTCCTGTGTTCTTATTGGATTAATTGAACACAATTATCATATTTGATTTGTGTGACCATGTTTCCTTTTTCAGCATATGATGCGTTCCTAACACTGAGCCCCCTTGTTGCACAGTGGAACCATCTGCTACTATTTTATTTCCTTCAAAGTAAACCCTGGTAAAGTTGTTTCCCAATGTCAACCACAAAAGTGCAGGATCCTGCTTTTCAGGGAGCTGGCCAAAAAGTGTATCCTTCTACATGATTATCAGTCTGTTTAGTTGTATTTGAGTAATTGTCATTGATAAATTTCCTTTTTTTTAAGATTGCAAATCTAGACCTCCTTTGTTTATTTATGTATGTGTGCCCCTTAACATCAATTAGTGGGACAGAAATATGGCGAATTGAAGATTTTAAACCTGTTCATTTGCCAAAATCTGATTATGGTAAATTCTACTGTGGAGATTCATACATAGTTCTGCAGGTGATTTCTTTCATCTCTTCTGAATTCCTTTGATGCATCTCTCTGTGTTTCCATAGTACAAAATTTCATATGTTATTTTTTTTCTAGACGACCTGTGCTAAAGGTGGTGCATATCTGTACGACATCCACTTCTGGATTGGGAAAGATTCAACTCAAGTACACCCTTTGCAAAGTGAAATTTTGGTGATACTCAGAAATACCATTTCCAACCTTATGATGACGTGTCATCAATTTGTCATGCAGGATGAAGCTGGTACTGCAGCAATCAAGACGGTTGAACTTGATGCCATACTTGGGGGTCGTGCAATCCAGCATAGGGAACTTCAAGGTTATGAATCTGACAAGTTCTTGTCATACTTCAAACCTTGCATTATACCTTTGGAGGGCGGTTTTGCCTCAGGGTTCAAAAAGCCTGAAGAGGAAAAGTTTGAAACACGGTTGTATATTTGCAGAGGGAAGAGAGCTATTAGAGTTAAGGAGGTATGAAATATTTTACCCTCTCGGTGCCTATTCTTTTCAAAGTTCATCTCAATAATTTCTTTATGCTACATTAATATGGCGCCTTCTTTGTTCAGGTTCCCTTTGCTCGTTCATCATTAAATCACGATGATGTATTTATCTTGGATACGGAAAAGAAAATATATCAATTTAATGGTGCTAACTCCAATATCCAAGAAAGGGCTAAATCATTGGAAGTGATCCAGCATTTAAAGGAAAAGTATCATGGGGGTGTATGCGATGTTGCAATCGTTGGTGAGGGACCATCTGAATTTTGCATTGGCACCTTTGTCAGCTGGTGCACCCTTTTTTGTACTCATGCCGTGTCCTGTAATAACCCCAGATGATGGAAAACTACAAGCGGAATCAGACTCTGGTGAATTCTGGGTTCTTTTTGGAGGTTTTGCACCAATTGGGAAAAAGGCTGTTAATGATGATGATGTTGTGCTTGAAACTACAGCTCCCAAGCTCTACAGGTATTTTCTTCTGTTGAAGTGATTTTAGTTGGTAGTCAATGATAGCAACTCACCAAAAGGAAATAACTAACAAGGAAACTAGTCATCACGCCCCAAATTCTATGTGTACCATTCGTGTTGCTGTGCTGTCTATTGCTAATGCTCATGTCATTGTAACTGTTTACATTCGCACTTTGGTAGAAAAGCATGTCCATATTAGTAATTATTTTTTAGTAACATACAATTCAGAGCTATAGTAAAATCAACAGTGACAATGTTTTTTTAGAAAAATCTTCATTTTCCTGTAAATGAGTTAGATGAACGCTTTTCTAGCTTGTAGAAGCAATGGGTCCACACAACACATGTCAGTTTTGATTTTGGTTTTCTGGAACCCCCCATATTTTATTGATTTGGCAAAAAAGATCGTTTTTTTAATCGAATTTTACTTGAATTTGATGATGTATATAAAAGAATGTTGAAAGCATCACTAGGCAGCATAGCAGCATGGCTTGGTGGTAGGTCCATGTGTTGAATGACTAGGGTTTGTGTCCTGATGGACTTATTTTCTTCAACCTTTTTTTCCCTGATAATTCAAATTTGTATTAAAAAAGAACGAAAATTTAACTGAAATTTTCTGGTTTTTGGTAAAATCAGTCTTCTCCTCCCCTCCCCCCTCTTTTCTTCCCCTAAAAACAAAACCCTGATCACAACACACTGGCCCAACCTTGCCCTAAGTACCTTGGTGCCCGTCTGTTTATGCCACACTGCTACATCATGAGATGTTTATCCTTGCAGTACCAGTTTTGTTCAGTTGATATTGGAAAGACAATATTCACACAAGAAATTGTTGAGTCTGTTGCTATAGTGCTTAGTCAGTCCCTGATATACATTTTTATATCGTAGGGTTTAATATGCGCTATACATTCTATCCTGCTTTAAGTTCTTTCTGTTCCCTGCTGTATTGTTCTCCTTGCAGTATTAATGATGGTCAATTGAAATTGGAAGACACGGCTCTTACAAAAGCAGTGCTTGAGAACACTAGATGTTTCTTACTTGACTGTGGTGCTGAAATGTTTATATGGGTTGGTCGGGTAACACAAGTTGACGATAGAAAAGCTGCCAGCAAAGCGATTGAGGTAAATTCTCAAACAATCCTTTGTTTTGTTTTATTTTTTAGCTGCCATTTCAGATATGCAACACAATTATTTTTTTGCCTCTTGTAGGAATTCACCATTAATCAGAAAAGGCCAAAAACAACAAGAGTGACTCAAGTGATCCAAGGCTATGAGAGTCATGCATTCAAGTCAAAATTTGAATCATGGCCAGTCGGTAATGCAGCAGGGAGCTCTGGTGCAGAGGACGGGCGGGGAAAGGTTGCAGGTAATTTGTTCAGTTATGAGAAAGCAAAATATCTCCTTTGATTATTGCTGACGATCTTGGTGTTTCTTTTAGCTTTATTGAAGCAACAAGGTGTTGATTTGAAGGGAGCCGCAAAAAGCAGTACTCCTGTAAATGAGGAAGTTCCTCCTTTGCTTGAAGGCGGCGGAAAACTTGAGGTTATATGTTCATATGCCAACTTTACATGTTATATTGTTTAAAACTTAAAAGAAGTAATCACACGACATTAATGGGAATGGGAACGTGCTTGCAAAAAAAAAAAAAATTGTTCGTGTTTCAGGTGTGGTGCATTGATGGCAATGCTAAGACTGCCTTACCAAAAGAGGACATTGGAAAATTTTACAGTGGAGACTGTTATATCATTCTGTATACATATCATTCAGGTGACAAGAAAGAAGAATATTATCTCAGTTACTGGGTTGGGAAGGACAGCATGACGGTACTAATACTTTGCATGTTGCCACACTTAAGCTATTGCCTAAATGTTTTTTTCACATTATCCCGATTGTTGATGTTATTTTTTTTTTTATAAATTTTGAGTGTGATCATTACTACCTTTTTTTGTTGGTCAACTATCTACACACTATTGTCTACCATTTCTGAAAAACTATTTACATTCACCAGCTATCGCACATGTGGAGCACTGGAACCTATGCTACCTATTTAGACTAGGTCATTCATAAAATCAGGGTGCACGCATAAAATGGGGGGTATCGCAGCAATTATTCTCTGAATGTGTGAGTTGTAGGGACCAACTGTCACTTGCACGGTTGCACCCTTCTGATCTGGTGAATAGATGACCAGGATGCTCCAGATCAGCCAGCCAAAATCTTTCTATATATGGCATAAATTTGAAATTTTGCCTTTTACTTCCTCCGTCCAAGAATATAAGGTGTATTCTTGGAATGGACTTGTACATAAATATAGGGCGTATTTCATATTCCAATGCAATATAAATGTGCTATTCCATCCATACCCCTAATGAATATTTAGCTTTACCTTGTACTCTGTGTATGCATGCATTGAATATAGTGCTTAGAGATAATAACTATGGGTAGTGTAGTCTTTTCAATGACTACTTGGACTATTTGCAACTTGCAAGATAAAATACGCCTTATAAACTTGGATGGAGGGTGTATATTAGTATAGATGTGCGAGTATAAACTCATGTTGCAAGTTCTTTTGGACTTGGAGCTAGTTGGTCTCTGCTCTTCATTTTTTTGACAGCAGTAGGACTTTTCATGCACTTGTAGAAGTGAGCAAGCCAGCTAGGAGCCTAGGATCTATAATCCTATATTTACTTTATTTATTTATTATTCTGCACAGGAGGATCAAGTGATGGCAGCTCAATTAGCTAATACAATGTGGAATTCGTTGAAAGGAAGGCCTGTTCTGGTGCTGCAGCCTGCATTTCATTTTATAAGTGCCTACAATATTTTTTCATGAGTCATGACAGAAGAGTTTGATTTATTAGTAGTGGTGTTGTAGGGGCGTATTTATCAAGGGAAGGAACCACCGCAATTTGTTGCTCTTTTCCAGCCCATGGTTATCTTGAAGGTACAGCTGCTGCTGAATATATCTTTTCCTTTTGATAATTGCTCACCACCTGAGTGATTGTTTCTTTTTCATATGTAATTCTGTAACGGGCGCATAGCTCAATGCTGCATATATGAGAGAATTCCGTAATTGCCATGGGAAATTGGCTATTGCCCTGATATGCCATGAGAAAATTGCGCCCCCCCCCCCCTTCATTGCCATTTGATCTCGGTTTTCAGCCTTGATACACCACTTCTGCTGCTGCAAGTGTTAGGGCTCCTAATCCCCAGATCATACAACACAATTATAAATGCAAATTTGTGAAATGGAGCACATCTCCTACACAAAAGTGAACATCTAAGTGTGGTTCTGTTAATATTATGGATCCAGGTCAAGAAACCACACCAATTTGACATTTCATATGTTGTTAATTTCTACTATACAAATCAATGAAGCCATTGGGAAAGCATATCATGGTTGTAGTAGAGTTTCTGTAATTGATTTCTTGATTGAATCAAATCGGATCAAAGCAGAGGAAGCAAGCAAAGCAACTAAAGAATCCATCCAAGAAACCATGAAGAAAGGAAAAGAAAGTTTATTAGAAAGGTATGATCAGGCAGCATGAAGGCACAGCTACCACCGGTGGCCGTAGGGCGTAGGGGAGAGATAATGGGAAAGATGCATTCACGTGCAGCAGGGGCAGAAGGGCACCAAGCCACCAACCAGGACACCATGGTAATCTGGCAGGTGGGGGCAGAGATTTACCTGGTGGTAGGGGTGGTTGATCTTGAGCTTGCCGGTGGGGGAGGATTTTCGAGATGTTGTGTAGCAGTTGAGGAGACGACGGCAATTGGAATCCACCCTGGTGAAGCAAGGAAGAGACGTGAGGTTTGCTTCTCCAAGTTCTAGATCCCGTGAAGTTGGATTACACAAGCTACCATGGAAGATGCAGAGGGAGGATGAGAGAAGAAATTGAGGAGGAAGGTGTGAGAAAAGCTGGTAGAAAGAATAAGGGGGTGTTCTTTTGGGCTTATGAGCTCTGACTTATCTGTCTTATCTCCAACTTCGAGAATTTCCCGAGTGGCCTCGAGAGTCGGATGGCCTTGAAATTTAGTATTTAGGGAGCTTTTAGACTCGCCTACGAGATAAAAATAAAACGGATTCAAAAAGTAATAAAAAAAGTTAGATGAGTCAATATTAGTCAGATAAGTCACGAAAATTTGCCATCTCGGAAAATTCTCGAAGTTGGAGATAAGATAGATAAGTCAGATTAGATAAGCCCAAAAGAACAGGGCCTAATGCGACCTGTGGAATCAGGGACAAATTGGGTAGAGGAATATTTGACAGCTTTTAGCCGGTTAACAACAACCAGACCTAACAGAAGTGATGTTACTGGCATACAAGGGAATGAAAATTGAGAAGGAATGGCAATGAAGGGATGAGCAACTCTCCTATGTCATATTATGGAACGCGCTGACTTCCAATGAAAATAAGGAATTGTCCCATAATATATAGCTACACTAAAAGGGAGATACCAGCTAAGTTTTTTTTTTTTTGACAAATCATGTAGGGTGGAATCAGTTCTGGATACAAGAAGATTGCAGAAGAAAAGGGTGAGATCAGTGAAACTTACTCTCCTGAAGGCATTGCTCTAATTCAAGTTTCTGGGACAGCAATCCATAACAATAAAACGCTTCAAGTTGATGCGGTATGTCCTTGCTGGCTAGCTGTCTGTTATTCTTGTCGATATCTTTTGTAAGAGGATAGATCTTTTTTTGTTGAATTATGTAAAGATAAGATTGTTTGGAGTTGGAGGTGCTAACATTTTTTTCTCCCATAATGTTAAACCTTTGTCCCAGCTTCTAGCAACAAATTATTACTCTGAAATTGTACAGGAAATCATTGTGAAATACTGAAATCTACATTATTATTGTAATGAAATTCTGTTATTTCCCCCTTTAACTAGTAAGCCATTTTTTACAGGTGGCGGCATCTCTAAGCTCCACAGAGTGTTTTGTATTGCAATCTGGAAATGCAATGTTTACATGGCATGGTAATTCTAGCACTTATGAGCAGCAGCAGTGGGCAGCAAAAGTTGCTGAGTTCTTAAAGGTACAACACCTCCTTTAAACATATTTTAGAAAACTATTTCAAATTTCTATGCGCTTTTTGGCAAAAGTCATTTTAATGTAGTACTAGTTAATTGCATTGTCTTTCCTGAGTTTGCAGTGTCAGATTCACCAGTGTGATTATGGTTGCAAATTTGTCACATATGAAGTGTTATGTCGTGGGAAAAACTATTATATGACACTCAGAATTTAACTTGTCGAGGACAAAACAAGTTTACAAACTGATTTTGAAGAAAAACTATCAATAATGATTAATAATGACATATGAAGATTGAAGTTCAGCATTCTGATGCCTTGTATATACATCTATCACAGTGGTAGTACCAACCAAACCAAGGCTAGTACACAATTAGCAGAAAAGTACAGTGTACCAGCCCAAAATAAGTATGCTAAGATTGTCTCTGCACCTTCTCAAGAAAAAAGAAGATTGTCTCTGCACTGAATCTGTGTTTTACACCTAATAACCTATTGTTGACTAGAATTCTCTGTCCATCTCTTCATTAATTTCATGATATATTTTACAAATTGGATGAAATAGACCAACACTATTACTAAGCGCTGGTTTTTGCCAATTAACACTAATAACTGGTCAAAAGATCTTTACAAATTTGTCAAGTTTAAATTGAACATAATTTTTCACTATTTAAGACCATTACTGATTATCTATGCCCTGGTTATTTATGAAAAAAAGGAGATTTCTCAGTCGAGATGGTTCTTCACTGTAGATTGATGGATAATCATGTACTCATGGTAGGTTGTCAGCTGTTGGCTCATCAAATTCTTCTATTCAAGTCATAATGACACTGCACAGTTCATAAAAGATAATATGGAACTGTTTTAACGCACATTGGTTGTTGCTAAATCATTCCAGAACTGTCTGTCATGAATCAATTGAAAACTTCCATAGCTTCATAAAGCATAGGTTTTCCCATCTATCCCTTACTTAGATTTGATATGTCCAATCTTACAGCCTGGCGTGGCGGTGAAGCATTGCAAGGAGGGTACAGAGAGTTCTGCTTTCTGGTTTGCTCTTGGTGGAAAACAGAGCTATACAAACAAAAATGCCACTCAGGATATTATTGTTAGAGAGCCTCACTTGTTTGCCTTCTCATTTAGGAATGGTTAGTTGTTGTAAATTTCTTCTAATTCTTTCCTTTAATTCTGTTACAGTATCTATATTATACTAGTCTTTGGCCTAATCATATTTCGTTGCTTTGCTTTCATTCATGATAACACCATAACCATTGATCAGGGAGGCTAGAGGTTTGTCTTCTTACTTATGCTTTCCATAAAACTGTCTTGCCTATACCAATTCAGGGTATGTGATTTCTATGAGCTTTGGCAGGTTAATGAGATTTTCAACTTTTCCCAAGATGATTTGTTGACTGAAGATATGATGATACTTGATACACACGGTGAGGTATTTATTTGGATTGGTCAGTGCGTGGAATCAAAAGAGAAACAGAAGGCATTTGATATTGGCCAGGTATGAGCCGTATGACCTTAGCTTTGACCTTATTGCTTTAGTTTGTTGTTCACAATTGTGCACTCAGTGGCAAATACTGTTTACCCCAGAAATACATAGAGCATGCAATGTCTATTGAAGATCTTTCTCCATGTGTACCACTTTATAAAGTCACTGAAGGGAATGAGCCTTGCTTCTTCAAAACATACTTCTCGTGGGATAACACAAAATCAGTGGTATGCTCTTGGATATCTCATTACTGCTATATCTCATGTTTTTGTGGTTTCATTTACTTCCCGTAGGCAGTCTGCATTATATCTTTCCATGTTCGATTATGTGATTTGAGGTATTCGTGTCCTTGTTTGTGCTAGTACTTATAGTTGCTGCAGACTGCACAGTAATAAATTTCACGCTTTGTACAGGCTCATGGAAATTCGTTCCAGAAGAAGCTTTCTCTTCTTTTTGGATTGCGTTCAGAGGTAAGTTTGAGACTTAGGTTTCTTGCAGATACAAAATTAGTTACGCACATATGTTTGCTTTACTTGAAGTAACATTCAATGTAATGCTTGCATGCTAACAAACTGTATTGCTGAATTGCCTTTACATAATGAACCTGATGCCCCTTTTGCAGAGCACATCTAGGAGCTCTGGTAATGGTGGACGCACTCAAAGGGCATCTGCATTGGCAGCTTTATCGTCTGCATTCAATCCATCTTCCCAACAAAAACAGGTACGAGCTCAGTAGTTTCTGTACAAAAGTATTTTCAGTGGAAAATATTGGTGTCACTAACTATATCCCTTTTCAGTCTAATGAGAGGCCTAAAAGCTCAGGTGATGGTGGACCCACTCAGCGTGCTTCAGCACTGGCTGCCTTATCCAATGCATTTAATCCATCCTCGAAACCCAAAACCGCACCCCCGTCTCGTTCAGGTCAAGGTTCACAAAGAGCAGCTGCAGTTGCTGCACTATCCTCTGTGCTGACTGCTGAGCAAGCCGGATCTTCTGAGAATCTCCGAGCTAGCAAGACAACCGCAGCAGCAGAAAAAACTGGTAAAACTGTGCTTTATTTTTCAGTTTATCTTCTTCTTATAGAGTAATAATGAAAAATGTGTATAGTTGTCTGGAAGTTCACTGTCCACTAGCATCAAGACTTTTGGGTTCTCTGATTTGTATTCTTCTTTCTGCAAAAATGTTCCATCAAGACTTCAAGTGGATTGTGTTCATCTATTCACTAGTGCATCTTTGAACATTGCATGCATGTCATGTCGGCCATGTTATATTTTTTATTGTTGCTGTACCATGGAGTTACTCCACCATGTACATGCTACATCTGATTAATAGGAAAAATGATAGATTAAGAGGGTTCTTACAGACATTCTGATATATCCCTCCTTCAAAGTTTAACACCTTTAATCTATGCAGATGCTGAGAGGGTCGTAATAACTCCGTCTGATTCATCTCCTCACTCTGAAGCTGGCGAGTCCTCTGAATTTCAGTCAGAAAAAGATGGTGTGCCATCTGAGGGTGATGGAGCAGAGCCTGAGGCACCAGAGGAACAAACGAGCGAAATGACTCTTGAAAACGTTGGTGAAGCAACATTTAGCTACAACCGCTTGATATCCAAATCTACTGATCCGGTCCGTGGGATAGACTACAAGCGCAGAGAGGTTTGTTCTCAAGCATGTTTGTATACAAGCCTGGACTAGCCTAGTTATTTTTTGTTCTAAAGCGATTTTTCAGTGAAATGGAGGGTATACGTTACTAGCTGATGCTTTTGGCTGTTGTATTGATGCATTTGGTTTTGTCCGTAATTTGCACTGGTAGGAAGTTGACTTCAGGTCAATTTTAATTTGATTACTCTATTGCTTTTGTAGGCATACTTGTCAGAGGGTGAGTTCCAGTCTGTTTTTGGCATGACTAAAGAGGCATTCTACCAACAGCCAGGTTGGAAGCAAGAGTTACAGAAACGAAAAGCTGATCTCTTCTAAAGGGCCGCTTCTAAACAGTCGATTGTTTCTGGTTTTGCTGCAAAGTGAGATCATACTGTACCTGTATCTCTTCGCATGGTTGATGTCATGGTCATGAGAGCACGTCTGCCCCACTGTTGGTCATTTCTGTGAACGGCTACTGGTGGCTTGGTCAGTCGGTTTTGCAAAATTTATAGGTCATTCTTTTATTTGTACATGGATTGAGTCGTGCTGCTTGCAAGGTCCTGATATGCTCTAGCTTGTTTTGTGACTTGTCCATATGTGTATATCTTTTTTCTCGGTTTATTATGTATGGGCGTTCCCTTGGGTAGGGTTTGGGAGATCATTCTGTATTGTCATTGTGATGTATCACACTTTGTGTTTATCTGTTTTGCTGTGCTGTTGAGGTTTCTTGGAGTTGAACCCACGGTTAAAATTTTTTCCACTCTTCCTCGGTTGATCCGCTGTGAACGGTTCACACTGGCCATTGTCCTGCATGCTTGGAACAGTTGCCATTGAAAACACAAAGCTGGCTTTGCAATAAAAATCAAATTGTACTCTTGGTTGGCATTCGTGTGCACCTGATCCTTTCCGAAGCACGCCATCTGGCTACGTTCATCGAGCTACCCCTCCGGGCGACCCCCGCAGCCGCGGCAGTAGTCGCCATTGCCATCGTCACCGGCGTCGCTTCCAAGTCTTCTCCCGGCCGCCGCTCGCAGCGCCGGGGTCGGCGGCCAGGAACCAGACGAGAAGAGCAGAGGACGTGGTGTCCTTTTTGTTCCCGGCAAGGACGAAGGTGACGACGTACGTTTGAGGAGAACATCGCGGCGAGCTCGTTGTCATTGTCTTCTTCCCTCCATTGCTGGCTGCTGCGAAGCGTGATAGCAACTCCGGTTCTTCATCAATGGCTCCATTATCCCCATTACCCACCCCACCTACGGCGCTGCTTCGACTCTGTTACCGCCGTCACGTCACGTCACATACTCTTCGACGACTCCGATTGCCGATGAAGCTGCTGTTACACCTACTGTGATGTAGGCTAATTGGTAATTACTATTAGAATAGGGACAGTATTAGAAATCGCATAGATTAAACTGTCTTAAAGGTAATTACACAATATGCCTGCGATTGGGGGGCTAAAACATAAATTGGTTAGTTGCAGATCGGTTATCGCTATAAGGGGCAGCCCACCTGCAGCGCTTAATCATGACCTTAATCACGTTATTAGCACAACTGGTTAGTAATTACCCCCTTAGTCTTCTCAAACCAATTTGAGATGCTCATTCACTGATCTGAAGAGCGAACCCCGCCACGAAGGGGATATCTGCAGGGATTTAAGATCTTCATCACGTTTCAAGACGATGGCATCATCGAGATCAGGTTCTTAATTCTTAATCCCTAATTTCATACTGTAATTAGTACTATATTTATACAATTAGATAAGAACCGTAATAAATTAGTTCTTAGTTTCGGTTTACATCTGCCGCTCGCTGGCGACAAGGAGCCTCATTGCCCTCCACACCACAGTCGTCGGAGGCAAGGAGATATCCACGGCTAGTCCTGGGAGTCGGGCGGGCCGGGTTAATTCAGGATAGCCTGTGGCCCAGAAGGACACAAATGGTCCAGTCTGGCACGGCCCATAACGGTAAGGCCATGCCCTGCCTCACAATCAAACCTGCCAATGAAATTTGCGACTAAACCAAGGAAATTTTCTTCCTCACCCTCTTCTGTGCTGTTGCCTAACACACCGACACGTGTAACTACAAGTCTATGACCACGCGAGCATATAACTGTGCAACAAAATGAGACAGACAGCATTCAGCAAGAAATTAAAAAAGGAGATATATCTTCAGCATATTAGTGTTACTTATATATGAAAAGCAGGCTAGCACTTCAACCAAAATATCACCACCATGATTTCGAAAGATCAATCAGGAACTCGCATCGTCCGAACAGTTCTTCCGGGTAACAGCAGCAGCAATCCCAACCAGCAGGCCAATAGCAGTTGTGGCTATTCTTATGCCTCCTTGTCAGCATAAATGTGAAGAATTTATTCTTTCACAGTTTGCTTCCATGAAGTTTCCATAATTTACTGCCCTACTGTATATATACCACTTCAATAGATACAGAAGTGGAAGAAAGGTTTGCAAACAACATCTAACATTCAGATCATGGTAAGATAAAGGAAGCTGTGTCTTAAATTCTATCACATGATTCTAAAGGAGCAAAGACATTTGCATTGCTGTCAAATTTTGTCTCACCTTTCGCAATTCTCTTACACTGTCTTCTTCAATGCTAGGGCCTGGCCCCCATCAGGTTGAATCTATGTATAACCGTTGACATCTAATTTTGGAATCAGCCGATGATTTAGAAGCTTCTGGAAATCGGCTTGGGCTTTGAAGAAATACAGGCTGAAAATAGAGAAAAGGAAAGCCCAAATCGGCTAAGATAGGTATGGCAAGGAGAGTCCGGATAGACTAGGATCCAAGTATATTAGGAATAGTTAGGTAAAATTACAAGATAAAATCGAGTCTATATCAGTTACAAAAAAAGAGTCCTGGTTTAGATTGAGACATAAGAGTGTATAAATACTTAACCCTTGGGATGTGTAAATCATCAGCATATTAATACAACACATCTACTTTTTACATGTTCTTTGTTTTCGTCGCAATTAGAGTAGTTTCGTCATATTTTGACTTCGATCGACTTGTTGCGCATCGCCGTTCGATTGGCTTTAAGGTACGTTGATTGCAATTAAGTACTGTCTCGATTAAGTTCAATCTACGAGATTACATCGGCTTTTGGTCAAAATACTATCTTAGTTGATATTACAACTAAGGGTTAGATTTCACTCTTCTTTCTACTGATGAACATAGTCGTTGGCAGTAGATTGTTTATCCTTCGTTCTGTCGGTTTATAACTTACTATTTGTCGATAGTCTGTTTACCCTTCGCTGTCATCGAGACGACCTGATCAACTAGTTGATAGTATGTTTACCCTCTTTCTGCTATTTTGTTGATTTGATCAGCTTAATGGTAGATTGTTTACTGTTTGAATCTATTGGTTTAGATCCAATATAAGCCGATAGTTTCGTTATCTTTTATCCTGCTTGGATCTGCTTCTACGTGTTGTAGGTTCATTATATTATCGATCCAATCGGCTATCTGAAAGTTGATTGTATCTTCTCTTGCCGATTGTAGATCAAATTGGGTGGCAGACTAGAACCCTGCTTCCGATGCTGTCGGGGATCCAACTCCCTAAGCCTGCATGCGTTGACGTAGAAACCAGCTTTTTGTTGATAGTCTGTTTACCCTTTGCTGTCATCTAGACGACCTGATCGGCTAGTTGATAGTCTGTTTACCTTCTTTCTGCTAATTTGTTGATTTCATCAGCTTAGTGGTAGACTGTTTACCCTTTGAATCTATTGGTTTAGATCCAATCTAAGTCGATAGTTTCACTACCTTTTATCCTACTTGGATTTGTTTCTAAGTGTTACAGGTTCGTTATATTATAGATCCAATCGGCTATTTGAAAACTGATTGTGTCTTTTATTGCCGATTGTAGATCAAATCGACTGGCACGCTAGAACCCTGCTTCCGGTGTTATCAGGGATCCAACTCCCTAAGCCCGCGTGCGTTGACGTAGAAACCAGCTTCTTGCGTCAACAATAATATAGAACAAAATAAATTAAGTAAACTGCATGTGTGATGCTAAACAAACAGCATGCATCTTGTTGTCCATTGTGTGGGTCTAGCCATGCCAGGACTACTTCGAACAAAATAATGTCTACTGCTCCTTGTAAGGTTAGGAACTCAAGAGACGGCAGCAGACAGGTGTTACAGGTTGCTTAACAGGTGCCTCCATTATTGGGCAGCATGAGCTTCAATGCAGCATGAACTCCATTATTTGGAGGCAAGATCTGTGGGCATTAATTAACAGGCTGCAGGATACCAGAGGACAAATTGTGCCGGCCCTGATGAATGGTCAAGCATTGTACCACACCTGCAGCTACCGAGAGTGCAAACCCTAAAACAGTGGAGGAGAAGATGCCGGCTTCTACGGTATAGTCGTCATTTCTGTAGTGCCCAACAGCCAGCAGGTAGAGCTTCTCCCTCGTCTGCAGCGCACTGTTGAAAATGCTGGGCAGCCATTAAAACGACTTGACTGATATTCAGAGGAGCAGGCAAGCGACATTGTGTCCATCGCCAAGAAAAATTGAAAGAAGATTGCATTGATAGAAGCATCTGAACCTGCATAATTAGTGGGTCACAGGGGCGAAAAGCTGCACATTGGTATTTTCATTTTTCCAAGACTTGACTTTGGTTGTTAGATCCAACATTTTAACGACAAAGATAAGATAGATCAGCAACAAACATAAAATGGAAAAGGAGGCTACGTTTGATCGACTGAACGAAAAGCGCGGGAAGGGTACGAATTAAGCCGCCGGAGCGTGGGATCGTGCATGTCGCGTGCGCGGGGACATGCAAAAGCGAAGCGGTTCGGTCGGGACGTCGTACGTGGGAGTTGCAGCCGTCCAAGCCGTTGAGTTGGAACGGTAACAGTAACAGTAATGATTTTTTTTAAAAAAAAACTCATAAATTTCATTTTAAAAAAGCAATTCAACTCCAACAATTTTTAAGAAAAAACTGTGCATTTTATTTTACAGGTTTTCCGCCCAAAAATGATAATGATATGATTCGGTGAAACGTCTCTTGTTTTCTTTTGTGAAAATCGTAGTAGGTGATTGCCATGCATGCTTGCACAGTTCACTTGAAAACGATGCAACGGAGGACAGAGCACAGGACTGGTGGGCATACGCCCGGTCTTTGCACGATTTGGCCTTGATTGGATAGGACTGGATACCATGCCAGCTTGCGAGACAAGCCCATAATAGGAGCAAGATAGCATGGGCACATAATTAGGTAGGGTCCCCATCTGCGAAAAATATGCCGGTCCAACCAAAAGAATACATAAAAGAGAGTGGTTTTTAGATTTAGTACAAGAAATCAATGGGGATAGTTGATGGGTGTCTCACTGACATGCGCTGTCTAGGACCACTCGTCAATCCTACCAATAATTGTTTTTTCTAATCAACTATCAAGTGGGATAGTTGACGTGTGCTTTGCCATGTATAAATATGATAGTGCTTTTCACCGTGTTATATTTTATATGTTTGGCTCACATCCTCACTCTATTTCACACTTGACTGCGTCGTGTTCACGTCTGTAGCTTCGAGTTTGCACTCGTTGTGTTGTGCTTCTACACCTTTGGCTTCATCGCCTCAACTCCATTCCGTACTCGACCTTGTTGTGCTTCCACGCTCTAAGCTAAGATTTCTAAAATGCAACGCACTATAATAAGGAAGCTAGATAAAATATGGTGATTTGGTATATCTTGAGTTGATGGAAAGCTTCCTAAAATATAAAACTACACCACAAGAAGAGAGTAAATAAAAATAAATAGAATGTATCTCTACTATAGAAGAGTTTGTTATGGTGAGTGATAACTAATGTCCACCAATGTCATCCGTTGTAATAAATCTATTTTATTCACTAAAATTACCCACCATGCCATCGGTCGCAGTAGGCATATATTGGCAAGACACTCACGTGGTTGCTCGCGCCACGTGCACAATGGCCATCGTGGAATTTGGATTTTCTTATAGTAACGCACGGATGCTCGCTTAGCCTTCATGGTATCTGGATCGTTGCATTGAAGGGTTGGAGAGTGGAAATGAATACTACCGCCACCTCACCACCACTACCACTACCACTACCACTACAGACTTTTTAATAGTATTTTTTTAGAACTTTTGGTGTCGTTTTACTATTTCATGCTAGGGATTAATTGACTCAGATATAGACGAATATCACTTATACCATATATATTTCCATATTTTTGTCAGATATATGGGCTGATGGTGCCAAATACAAAATGCGAATATGGATAATATATCAGTTACGAATACGGCTCAGAAATGGTTATTTTTTGGGATAACAGGAGACAACGCATATTCGAAAAACAAAGCACCTAATTATAGATGTCACACATCAAATATTTATCATATCCATGCATTATTTCTCGTTGATGTCGACGTTGCGTGGCAACAGACAGTTAGTCAATAATACCAACTTAATTCAACATTCCTTTAGTTTGCACATTTCTAAGTCAAACATAGACCATGCTTAATATGTGTGTTTTGTACAAAATTGCATAACAACAATATGTGGTTTCAAATATGGACATGGTTGTTAAGCAACTCTTTTTTTTTTGTTAAGCCAGGTGCAAGAGCTCTGCCATTTCGACGAAGAAAAAAGAAATGCAAAATACAAGACTTCACCTAACCAACAGGAGGTCTGCAAGTTCAAAAACACCAAAGACATTTGCGTGGTAGCGTGTCATAACCAGAAAAGGTCACGTTTCGGTTTCAGCACTATATAGGAGTATTCTCCGGGAAGAAACTATGATGAAAAGGCGAATTCCACGGAAACGACATTAACTAATTGTGGACCCGAAACAATTAAAAAGCCGAGCAAACAACCAACCCACCGGTCAGACAGCCTAGATTGATTGCTCGTGTCGTGTTGCACACCGAGTCACCGTTTCTCCTTTCGAAAATTAATAAAAATAACTGTTTCTAATGGGAGAGTGAAATTGGGAGGGGGTTTAGTTTGAAAAACGAAACGATACATTAAAGAATCATATCCAATGTTGTTTTTATGTGCCGTGAAAGGCAATAGAAACAACTTGATGACACTTTCACCGGCCGGAGTGTGTAATGGGAAAATTGTAATGCTCGGTTGTTAAGTGTCTAATCTCCACAATAATTAGCCTGTCGTCATGTGCGGCCATTATAGTGAAAGGACTTCTAATTAATTTTGCTTTCCTTTAGACACAAAAAACTGTACACATCCATGCAAGATCGTCCATGAATCCATGATCGATCCCGTATAGTGCATGCAACTTATGGACATTAATTTTGCTTTGAGGTTCGACAGAGATCGATGCAAGATACATCTTGAAACGATCAAAGTTTGAATATTCGAAACCCATGTATACATTTCGTGCTATTATTAAAAAGTCTCTAGCAGTGAGTGCATAGTGTCACACTTCATTAAAATCATTTATCATGCCATCCGTCATAACAAATTAATCTACTTCACTAAAATTATCCACGATGACATCCATTGTAACAAACATATCTTATATGGTTCACCTCTCTAAATTCTCATGGTGGGTACAACCAGAGGACAACATGCTTGCCTCTGCTGCCATTTGCGCAATCGCTCGTGACACGTTGTGCACTGCGTACCACTAATCGTCCATGGAGAAGCTGAAGGAGTATGATCCACGCGTGATTGCTCACGTTGCGTCGTGCCGCACTGTGGATAGCACCAGTCATCCACAGCAATGCCTCGAAACAAATGACCTGCACACGGTAAATTTGAATTTTCTAACAGCAAAGCACATATGCTGGACTAGTTGCACTTGCATTAATTAACATGGGTACGTGTCTTCACATGTATAAATAGTGCAAATGCAGTAAAATAAAGAAAGTAGTGCTACAGATAATGTTCCCACGGTAATTTTTGTGCCATTATTAGAATTGCACCATATGATCAAATTAAGTCTTGACCCCACATCGTCCTCCACTCCTGCCCATACACCCGTACATCACCAACCTGGAGCGGCCTATTAGCATTCCCCTCCACCACTTCACCAACTTGAAGCCTCTGCCATAGTGCCATCTCCGGCCAAGAGTGTCACCATCTTCTATGGAGTATATCATCTCCTAACTTTTCTCATTTTCGTTACCCGGCCATACCGACCTCTAGTGACCATGGTCAGTGCAACCACCCTCAACCCCTGTGGCCGGAAGCGCCACTGCCCCCCTTCTCCTAAGTCCAACAGTAACTCTTTAACTCGCAAAATTCCGATCCTAAAATGCTCACCAGAGACGTATATGAAGACGGTACGAATCTTGAAGCCGACAAAGTGACCACAAATTTAATGAAAATACTTTTACTCTGACCGGCTGACATCCGACAGACACTTTAAAAAATCGAAAACCTTTCTCGGTTTTTCCTCAGCCACTCGTTTTCAGTGCTCTGTTTGTGTTACCTCTCTCTCCTCCCCATGTCTACTTTCTACTCTTGCATTTTTCACCGCAGCAGATGGAATGGCTCTCTGCTCTTGCTTTTTTCACCGCAGCAGATGACCACATCCCGCATGGGCTCGCCGGTCACCGGTGGCGAGTGGTGGTGCTGCTCAGCTCCTCTCCCCTCCACTCCTCTCTTCAGAATCTCTATCTTTCTCTTTCCCATGTCTACTCTCCCTGCTGATTTATCGGGTGAGTTTGGCTAGAGTTTGGTGAATTTGGTGGCCGGATCTAGCGAGCACGATGCAGGGCTCGTCGGATTTGGAGAAGAAGACGGTCAGAAAAAGATGTGTCCTTATTGTCGCTATAAAACATCGCACATGTAAGTATAAAATATTGATATTAAATGTATAGAACATTTTATTTGCTCTTACGAAATATTACCATGTTTTTCCTTCTGAAACATTTGGTTTTACGTAATGAAAGATTATTTTTGTTCTTATAAAACATGATGTTTGCTCTCATAAAACATTTTGCTTGTATGGGATGAAACATCTTTGAATAACCGTGGAACATTATTTCGATGTTGTTCCATCAGTTCATTTATCATGTTTCATCAGTTTTTTTTGCCATGTTTCATCGATACATCGCTCATGTTCCATAATGTTTCATCAGTGCTTCTTCGACCATGTTTCATAAGTGCTTCGACCATGTTTCATCAGTACATGGACTATGTTTCAGTAGTACTTTACTCATATTTTGAAAAAAGCATCCATTTTTTTGCTAGGTCCGATCCCTAGCACAATCCCAAATTTAAACTTGGTTTTTGAAAAAATATCATATGCATGGCAATTCTAAACAAAGAAATTTCATTTATGGCAACTCGTCTTAGTTTGGTCGTCTTACTTTGTGTACTCTAACCATATAGGAAAATGTCTATTTTGGTCCCTCAACTACATCCCTAAACTAGTAAAAGCGGTCCCTCAATTATGGAAATCATTCATAAAGTCCTTTGATCTAGTCAATGATGGTTTTGACCGGTTATAGGTGGTTTCGCCAAAGCATTACATGCATTTTTATATAAAAGTATTTCATGAAATCCAGTAAACTCTATATCTGAATCCCTTAAGATTGCCTAATATAATATCATAGATTTTTCCCCCTTTTTTTTAAGCTTTACACAATTTTTTAGCATAATCTCCTATTTTAAGACTATCAGAAAATGCTAGAAATTTTAAAAGTTTAATAAAATTATGTAAAATACACAAAAAATTTTATGAGCTTAAAATTATTAATAACTCACATATACAATTTGGTTTTGATTTTTAAAAATATTTTTATATAAAATACATGTAACACTTTGGTTAAACCATCTTAACTAATCAAAAGCACTGTTGATTGGGCCAAAGGACCATATATTGGCGAATGATTTTCACAATCGAGGGACCACTTTTACTCAGGATGAGTGTGGATTCCACCCCTACTATGGATTTCCACCCATAAGCTGAGCCATCTAGAGTGCTTTTAGATTCGTGCACACTCTCTCCTTTCTCATTGTACATTTTACAACAAAGGCCCTCTAATAATCTAATTTGGAACACTATGGACACTCCACTCTCTTCTTCCTCCTACCCCTCCTCTCTGGCTCATCCATGCCAGGCTCCATCCGCCAGCCAAGAACACGCAAATATGAACCTTGATAAAAATACCATTTTATTTGTGTTGCGGAGCACTTAGAAAAGTGCTATTTTCCCCTTGTTTTTCCTTTACAGGAATCAAATATGAACTGTTCCATATAATTACAGGAAGTTGTGTGAGTTGATAGTGGTCTCCGATTAATTCGTTCTAAATCCAAAGAACTTTCCTTTGATCGTTCCAAAACTTTGCGAAGTTGTTTGAGTTGCTGGTGCTCTTTGATACGTTCTAATTTCAGAAAAAAAAAACCTTTGAATCGTTCCAAAACTTTGCAAAGAAAAAAAAAACAAATCGGAAGAGAGAACTTCGGAGTCGTTCCTATGTTCCTTTGAATCGTTTATTCGGTCCTATCTTGATGCACAATATAGGATGTAGATAATAGGTGGGAAATCCTAGCTAGGGGTGGAAGCATTCTCCTTTTATGTATAATTTAACAATTATATTGTGCATGCATATATTAAGCTCTTTTTAAATGCATGTTGGCAAATATATTAGATTGGTAGTATAATTCAGATCTAACCGTGCAATTAGATAGCCACCCACACAAAAATATGCAATCATTGTTGTATAAATACTACCATGGTTGTACATATATATAAAAATATCAATTCAATTTGAGACGTTAGATCAAGAGAAATGGACGATTTGCATTCATTTGTGTACTGTAAAATTTCTCTATATATTTAGGGTGTTCTTGCATATATAGCAGGTGACTTGTAAGATCATGTAACGATGTATTGCCAAGTTTTGTGTTTGAGCTTATGTGTATTAATCCATGTTTGCAAAATTTGATCTGGACATTAGAATAGAGAGTTAGACCAAGGCCGATAGAGGGCCAGACCAAGTTAAAGAGGCGGTTGGTCCGCTGTAGCTCTAGGCTGGACCGGGTCTGGTTCGTCGGGCAGTGTGGGTTGGACCAACACATGTAGCTCACAGTTTTTCATATTTTTTATGGCCTTTCCTTACTCAAAAAAATTAAGTATTATATATAAAAGTTGTAGAGCATTTCATGATGCATCTTTCTTATTTACACAACCTTTTCATTTGAATAAAGAAAAAATTTATAAAATTTGTTGAAGTGCATTGCTGTGTGGGGACTTAGGTGATTGTGGTCATTTGTGTTAAAATTGCTAAATGCTTTTGTTTGGCATGTGCTCTATGTCATTTTCATGATGGTTTGATGTAATGTAGGTGTTCATGGACTAATCTGAATAGTTGAGATATACTTGTTTTTAGAAAAATGGTTTGCTTGTCTCATGTGCGCAGGTGACCGGAGTAGGTCGACGTCGGCGAAGGGGATCGATGATGTGGATGGGTGATCCACGGTTCAGATGATCAAGGGTTCTGTGAGTCAATCGGAACTGGGTCTAGGCACATGGACGAGGTTGATCGGAGAAGAAAGCTTCAAGCTGCGCAAGTCGGTTCGGTCTAAGAGGAGTTAGATGCGTGGTGGACTGGGCGACCAAGGAAGCGATGGACGACGGTTTTGGAGAAACCGCGATGCAAGAAGAAGTGGTTTAGGTTTCGATTCAGCTTGTGAGGAAGTTGGATGGAAACGAGTTACCGGGTGTCATGTATGACCCGCTTTGAGAACCGTGCCGTGAGAGAGAAAACCCGGTGTCTTAACGGGTTTCGGATGAGCCCAATGATGAGTAATAAGAGGAAACTCTAAGTGTGATGGCTGGCTGAGCCTCCACTACATAAGGGGTTCATGGCCTGAGAAGTAGGTGAGGATTTTGAGAGAATTTTGTACTATATAAGGGGTTCATGACCTGAGAAATAGGTGAGGATTTTGAGAGGATTTTAGAGGCTTTTTGGGCAGCCTTGAGGAGATAGGTTTAACCAAATCACTCAAGGTTTGTTGGAGATGGGTTTGTGTTGATCCTCCCTAATCATTCTACTGAAATCATTCCTCCTTAACCATTAAGCAAGCTTTAAATCATGGTTTAAATTTTGTGATCCCTTTCTCTGATTTGATTTTTGTCTTTGTTCTTGGGTGTTCTTAGCTTGAATCCTAGGTAATCTTGTTTTGCTTGTTTTGGTTGTGTTGGATCTACGATTTAGGATCGAAAAATGTGTAGGAACACATCTAGGTTCACCTTGTACGAACTTCCTAATGATTATGGTTGTGGATTGAATTTTTGTATCATACCCAGTTCATGACGTAGGTTTTGAAAAACACAAAAGGTTGGATTTTTTTTTTGTAACTATAGCATTAATTCTTGGATGGAATAGGTATTACACCTCCTAAAAGAAACTGTTTCAAATTTGAGCTCAATCGAACGTTCCAATCAAGAATTACGCATAATTTCGTTTTGTCTCGAGCTATAAATAGTACCTGGTCCGGCTCAACACTACACGTGGTTCGGCCCAACACTAGTGTTGATCCGGCTCACCACTAAACTTAGTTTTGCCCAAGAGAGAGGGAGGAGGGAATACCATTTTCAAAATTTCAGATCAATTCTTAGATGCTTTGTTCTATGAATTTTGGTTCTAGTTTGATTTAGTGTTGGATTGCTCTGCTTGATAATTAAGATTTGGGAGTTGCTTCAATTTGTTGAATATTTGGAATATTTAGGACGCGCTATGAAGAAAAAATCGAAATTAATTTGGCTCCTGTTTACCTGCTCCAGTCGTCTAACTCTTTTTCAGGATTTCCCTTTGTTATAAGGCCATAAGAGGACATCATACGTAGAAAGTGATACTACTGCAAACGATATTGCATTCAACAAATTAAAAAAATATCATGTCTCTTCGATGAGTATTGGGCTGATCATTAAGCCGAAGGACATGCATACGTCATGGAGGAGCAGTTGATTTGATGGGTTTTGGCTCCTCTCGCATTGCATGGCGAGTGTCGCGTTTGCTCTCCTGAGATACAGGACTACAGGAGCAGTATATATGAATACTAAATTCTCATTGTCTACGCTTTCATTTATGTACTTTGAGTTGCTGGCTAGCTAGCCCTGGAGCCAGAGAGGAATATGTACGTACTGATATCTTTGAACTATTTGTTATGTGATCAGTCTGTTAGTGCAATTAAACAACAGCTTATCGACTATTTGTAGAGAGACATACCTGGTACAATATATGTGTATATATATATATTATTGAATATAGTTTAAAATGGATATTACTCGGATAATACGTGAAAATGCATATTTAAAAAATAATCTATATAATAAGTTGAGTGTTGTTCGGTGTAGAGTAGTATCGCCTACCTATGAGTCGGATAGTATTCATCAGCTACTATTCATCATTATCTTTATCCATATTTACAAAAATAGCTGAATATCTGTAGAACTATCCAAATAACTATCCAAATTGATTCGATCGGTCAAAAAAGAATCCATACCATTTCCAACCCTACCTGCCAACTGCCAGAACGGTACGTACACTCGCATACTGTTTGTACAGTAATTTGCACATCTAGCGTACAGTAATTTGCACATCTAGCGAACTAATTAATTCTAATCAATACGCATCACGGGGAAGAGTGCTAGATGCACACACCGAACAACTTATTAATAGTCGCCAAAAATGGTGAGGCTAATCGGACATAGGAGTACGTGCTAGGTCGTTCTAAGCTTACTTATTATTGATTCTATTGAGGTATTTTTGAAAGCTAAAAACTTTGTTTTTTTTTTCTCTTTTCTCAATCACCTCAAAGCCGTTATTCAAAAAACAAGTTAAACCAAACGAGACAACTTTTTAATCTGTGACACCCTAAAAATTAGTCTCCTATTTTTTTTTTCAAATTTTAAAGCAATCCACCGCGGATTGAGCCCAGCCCATCCCTAATCCTCCTATATAAACCCTAATTAACCCTAACCCCCTAGAACCGATGTATACCTGCCGCGCTGCTGGAGACCGCCGTCGTCAAAGTAGATCCTCCTTCCCTTTACCTCCACGCCGCAGCCGAACCACGTCGCCGCCTGCGCCGCCGCCGCCGCTCTGGCAGTGCCTCGCCAGTGCCGCCGTTCTTCATCTTGCAAGATCGCGCTTAGCGCGCTTAGCCCTGGCACGCAGACCACGGCCACTTGTCGCCTGTCGCGCTATCGACACTGCCGCTGCGAATCAGCGCACCAAGACATGACCACCCGCGACGCCACCAAAAGGCATTGCGCCTCGCCACTTGCCCCCAACCGACCCTGTCGCCGCCGCCGCCTCCAACCCCGCCGCCGTGCACAGCCACACCTTGCCGGAGCGACGACACCCCGCTGTCGGCGCCCCTCTCTCCTCTCCTCTCCCTCCTCTTCTCTCTCTCCCCATCCCTCCCATACTCTCTCTCTTCCCTAGGCCAGCTCTAGCCACAGCTTCTCCCTTATCCGTTCGGTTTGGGCCGAACTGCTACAGTAACATGGCCACTGCTATAGTGTTTTATTTTCCGAATTTTGGTGAATGGTGTTCCTTCACTATTTTACCGCGAATTCATCCTAGCTCCAAATCCGGCGATTCCAGTTTCTAAAAATCCAAAAAATTCATATGTACTTACTGTAATTTTTGTATAATTTTTTAATTTATTTATTGTTTCTGGTATTTATTACTGTTTTCTCGTTTGCATGTGATAGATCACGTGGGAAACGAAGGAGAGTTCATCGACGCAACCGACATCCCGCAAGATCAAGAAGATCAGGAAGGCAATTATTTCCTCTAGAATTCCAATTTCTAGATTTTGCCAAAATTGCTATTTAATTAAATTATGTGTATTTGCTTTAGAAATTCCTAGTACATGTCGTTTATTTATATGGTATGCACCTAATATCATGAAAAACACTAGGATAATATTATTATATAATTTGCTACTATTTTAATTATTAGTTGACCTAGCATTGGTTAGATAGTCATCGGGGAGTAATTCCCACTTATATGATCATCATTAAACACTTTAATATGAGAATGTGGAGTATCTGAGTATGAGACATGAGAAATTGGGTTTATGGTGGGATTATTCACTCATTAATTAAAATTTTAACCAACTAATAATTTGACTCAGAGCGGGCGACCTGAGTCGACGCTCTGGTCCCTAAGGACCAATGATCGTGATGGATTTAACTGAGAATTTATCATGCGATGGCAAGCCTGGTATGGGACGTGGCCTAATCTAGAGAGAGAATAATGTCGAAATTGTCATCATACTTGCACCGTAGGTGAGGTCCCGATGGATGCGTCATCGCTGGTGTATTGGCTGTATGGAATTCCGGGGTACTTGTGGGACCTATCAGGTATGACCATGACAAGTTCGGGGTTAGACTTCTAATGGATTTTGTTATGATGCTATCCGACAGGAGAGTATCATATCTTGCAGGAAAAGCGTAAAACCTCTGCAGAGTGTAAACCCATTCGAATGGCCGTGCTCCTGGTTATGAACATCATGGTGGTTTTTCACATCGTAGCTATATCTTAATTAATTTGACTTGGGTATGGTTTTCCTATAGTGCGCTGTTGCTAGATGATTCATGATGAACGAGAATGAGAACTACGTTAAGATGATGACATGAACTAGAGACATGAGACGCTGAGATAGAGAATTATGCCATGTTTATGTTATTATTAAGATTAATCATGAGAATTGTTAATTATTTATTTACTTATATTTTATTAAATGCTTTTATACTTCTAAGTTAAATGCTTTTACGCAAATGAGCCATTATCTTTTCTAGGATGAGCCTAGTCTGGCTCTTCCTAGGCAAGACTTGATAGCATTCGCGTGCTAACCCCTGCTTTTTTTAGGGCTGCTTATTCCACGAGCAGATCAGGAGTACGTTGCGGATTATCCGGAGGGTGCTCAGGACTACTAGCGGCTTTCCATTCAGTCGTGCCCATGGTCGTGATGGGACACCATTTTTATTTTGCTTCTTAATTGCCTTGGTGAAGATTTATAGTCATTATCAACTATTGTAATAAGTGGAGCTGTTGCACTCTGATTACTTTTATTAGGTCATGCAGTGTGGTATTGATATTTCATTTTTGTTGTACTGTGGGTATGACACAGATAATTGGGACTCATACTATTAATACAGAGGGTTCGGTTTAGTAAAATCGAGTCCTGACGAAGTGGTATCAGAGCCGCGCTAAATGTAGGAAACGCTAGTTAGTCTGGAGAATCATATTTAGGATTATTTTACAAAGGAAAAACTCTACGTGAATTTGATTAGCCATAATTGCTTGGTCCTCTTCTTTCTTAGTGTCTCTACTTATCTTTTCTTGTATAAAAGAAAAATTTTCCACTCTCTACTTATCTTACAAAATTTAGTTGGAGACGTCGAGGGAGAAGCTAGAAAGACGTAATACATTGCTGATGCCAGACTAGGAATTAAGCGGTGTAAGTTGTGTCTAAGTGTATTAAATAGCCAACGTGTTTTTTAATAAAAAATTTGGTGCGGAGCATGCTGAATCATCTTTATAAATTCAGCTGTTCTCATAGTTTGTTTGCTAGGTTTAGCAAAAAAAAAATCCGGTATGGTACGGTACGGTACAGTTGTCCGTACAGTTTTGTACAGATGCGAAAATTGTTATTTCAAAAATAAAAAAAATCCATGTTTGTGTGTGTAGGACTCTAGTAGTGTGCTGAATTTTTCTGGGTGATCTACGTGCACGAGTATGACGTGTTTCGTAGACTTTTATATGTCAGCTTGTCTCATACTGGGCAGCAGTCATGTATAAGCGGCATGTTATTTAAACTAAATATTTAAAATTATTTTCAGCTTTTATTATTTTGTCACATATCTCCTCTGCCTTACGGTTCCTATTTTATCAACTGCAGATGGATCAAGGACGTGGTCATGGTCGAGGACGTGGACGCGGTCGCGGTCGCTTGCTGAGCCGTTTGGTAAGCCAGATCAGCAGCCATAGGTGGAAAATCAGCAAAACTCGCTTGTGGAGCTACAACATCCAATTGGATAGCAACCGGCAGCTCAACCTCAGCCTCAACCTCAATAATAGCTTGCCCTAGCAACAGCAAGTCCTGTGCCACCCCCTTAGCCGGTACAAGAGCCGGATTGGCAGTAATTCATGAACATACAGGCTCAGTTCATGCAAACCATCACTCAGCAAACCCACTGCCTGTGGTTATTCAACCGCCTGCTCTTCAACCGCAGTCAAAGCTTGGAGAGAACCAGACCTCCTACCTACACCGAATCCGTTGATCCTTTGGTTGCAGATGATTAGATCAGGGATGTGGAACATAAGTTATACCTAGCAGACTATGATGATCAGGAAAGTATGAAGTTCGTTGCACACCAGCTCACCGGAGTCGCCGCTACTTGGTAGGAAACTTTCCGTGCTGCACATCCCAACCCTCATGCTATCACTTGGGATGAATTTGAAGCTGCTTTTGTTCTGCGCACATTCCACGTGACAAGCTAAAAAGGGAAGAATTTTAGCAGCTTCGGCAGGGGAATATGAATGCTACAGAGCACCTCCAAGACTTGCCGTTTTCTGCGTGAGTTGGATCCAACAATTAAGGCACTGCTTCTCGTGCTCAACATGGATAATTTTCATGATATTGTGGACAAGGCTCTAATCCAGGAAGAAGCTCAGCATGAGTTAAGTAAGGCTAGAAAAAGGAAGTATCTGTCTCGTGACAAGCCAGACTTTAGGCCTTGCCTTTGGTCGATGTCGGCCCCTTGATCTGTTGTCAATGCTTCCAGAGTTCTAGATTAGGCGCCCTGTTTCAGTGTGCCAGTGTAGCACTCCAACACCGCCGAACAGCCATTGACAACCCCAGTTGACACTTCAGCCATCAGTTGCTTTAACTTATAGCAATTGGCTCACTATGCCAGCAATTGTCCTCAGAAGTATCAAAATTCAGCACCACTGCAAGGCAATCACGGTGGTACTCCAGCCCGTGCACCCGCCCTAGGACAAAGGACATGGAGTCGCAGGTACCCCAAGGACGTCCCAGATAGCCGGGAGTTGTGTGAATCATGTCACCGCCGAGGAAGCCTAGGATGCACCCGACGTCGTGTTGCATAAGTTTTCAGTTAAGTTACTCCCCGCTATATGTTTATTTGATTCTGGAGCTTCGCATTCTTTTATATTGGGCAACTTAGTGGAACAAAATAATTAGAAAACATGTTCACTGAAAATCCCTCTATTAGTGCAATCCTCGGGAAAAACTATGTTTGCTGATAAGTTCTGTCCTAAAGTATCTATCAAAATCAAAAGGGCGGAATTCTTTGCAAACCTTATTCTCATTGAATCGCAAGGGTTAGATGTAATTTTGGGTATGGATTTGTTGGAAAAACATAAAGGATAGATAGATTGTGCAAAGAGGGCAATAAATTTGGTCAACAATAGTGGTATCGAAATTGAATTCATGTCAAACATACCAGTTCCGAAAAATTTCAGCGCCATTAATTGTTTAAAAAGTGATGAGCCCTTCTTTGGAGTCAGTTTTTGTTGTTTGTGAGTACCCGGATGTATTTCTAGAGGATTTGCCCGGTTTACCGCCAGATTGTGATGTGGAGTTTGTGATAGAGTTAGCTCCAGGCACTACGCTGATATCTCAGAGGCCGTACCGCATGTCCGCTAATCAGCTAGCTGAAGTAAAGAAGCAAATTAAAGAGTTGCAAGATGAAGGTTTTATAAGACCCAGTTCATCTTCGTGGGAATCTCCAGTTATTTTTATGAAGAAGAAAGATAATACATTGTGAATGTGTATGGATTATTGGTCATTGAATGAGGTAACAATTAAAAATAAGTATCCATTGCCTCGTATTAATGATTTGTTTGATTAGTTGAAAGGAGCCAGTGTGTTTTCAAAAATTGATTTGAGGTCAGGTTTATATGAAGACTGCGTTCACCACTCGCTATGGTTTATATGAGTACATAGTAATGCCTTTTGGTCTGACCAATGCACCTGCTCACTTCATGAGTTTGATGAAAAAGGTATTTATGGAGTATCTAGACAAATTTGTGGTCGTATTTATTGATGATATCCTTATATATTCAAATAGTGAAGAAGAACATGCCGAACATCTTTATTTGGTATTGAAAAAACTGTGAGAACACAAGTTGTATGCAAAATTCAGCGAGTACGAGTTTTGGTTGAGTGAAGTTTCTTTCTTAGGACACGTCTTTTCAGCAGACGATGTTGCAGTATTACCTAGCAAAGTGCAAGAGGTACTTAATTGGGAGTCACCAGATTCCGTGACGAAGGTCAGAAGCTTTTTTGGGATGGCAGGATATTATCGGAGATTCATCGAAGACTTTTCACGTATTGCGAGACTGCTCATTCAGTTATTAAAGATGGAAAAAAAAGTTTGATTGGACCTCAACTTGTGAGCACAATTTTCAGGAATTAAAGAAGCGTTTGACCGCCGCACTGGTACTTGTTTTGCCTGATAATTAGAAGAATTTTAAGATTTTTTGTGATGCTTCAAAACATGGTTTGGGTTGTGTGTTTATACAAGAAGAAAAGGTTGTTGCCTATGCGTCTTGTCAACTTCGGCTGCACTAGGTGAATTATGTGACCCATGATTTGGAATTAGTCGCCGTTGTGCATGCCCTGAAGATTTGGAGGCACTATCTCATGGGAAACTGCACAAAAATCTATACCAATCACAGGAGTTTGAAGTATATCTTTATACAACCAGATCTGAATTTGAGACAATGAAGGTGGTTAGAGTTGATCACAGATTATGATATTGTTATTCACTATCACCCGAGAAAAGCCAATGTTGTTGCTGATGCACTTAGTTGAATGAAACATCGTCCGGAGCTAATTGAGGAGTTGAAAAGACTCAATTTATGTATTGTTAAGCGTGGGATGGTAAATGCAATGATTGTACAACCTACACTTGATGAACGTATCAGAGAAGTACAGAAAAGTGATGAGAAAAGCTCCTAGATGAAAGCTTGAGTTGATAAAGGCAAAGCTGCTGGTTTTTCAATAGATAATGATGGAGTAATTAGGTTCGAGAAGTGATTGTTCGTATCGGACAGCGCACAAGGAATTAAAGGAAATAATTCTTCGTGAGGCACACGAATCTGCTATTTCTATCTATCCAGGCAGTACCAAGATGTACCTAGACCTACGGGAAAAGTATTGGTGGGCCAAAATGAAAAGAGACATTGCAGAGTATGTCGTAGTATGTCATATTTGTCAGTAGGTAAAAGCAGAACATCAACGCCCCGCAGGATTGTTGCAACCCCTGAAGATTCCCGAGTGGAAGTGGGAAGAAATATGTATGTATTTTATAACCGGGCCGCCAAGAACTAAGTCAGGGTTTGATTCAATTTGGGTAATTGTAGACCGATTAACCAAGGTTGCACACTTCATACCGGTTAAAAATGTTTATACCAGTGATCGACTTGCAGAGTTATA
Organism: Olyra latifolia; assembly: GCA_036346145.1. Classification (NCBI taxonomy): domain Eukaryota; kingdom Viridiplantae; phylum Streptophyta; class Magnoliopsida; order Poales; family Poaceae; genus Olyra; species Olyra latifolia. Next base: position 1,847,224 of record CM070523.1, on the reverse strand, counting down.
TATGGCAATGATTGTATGTTTGCATGTTGTTTCAAAGAAAATTGTATCAGATCGTGGTTCTCGGTTTACATCCAGGTTTTGGCAAAGTTTGCATAAATTGTTGGGTACTAAGTTAAATTTCAGCACTGCTTATCACCCCCCAGACTGATGGTCGGAATGAAAGAACAAATTAAATATTGGAGGATATGCTTTGTGCTCGTGCGTTGGAAAGTAAGAACAGTTGGGGTACGAATTTACCATATATGGAATTTTCATAGAACAACAGTTATCAGTCGAGTATTCAGATGTCACTATTCGAAGCATTGTATGGTCGCAAGTGCCGTACACTGTTATTTTGGGAAGAGACCGAGGAGAATAAAGTGTTTGGACCAGATATATTAAAGGAGGCTGATAAGCAAGTTCGCATGATTCAAAGTCAGTTAAAAGCTGCCCAGTCGAGACAAAAGAGCTACGCAGATCATCGTCACCGTGACTTGTAGTTTAATGTGGATGATTTTGTGTGTTTGGAAGTATCACCAATAAAAGATATTCATCGATTCAGAGTCAGTGGAAAGCTAACACCGAGGTACATTGGACCATTTCGTGTTCTTGCAAAGAGAGGAGACATGGCGTATCAGTTAAAACTACCGCCGCAGTTATTCGATGTGCACAACGTGTTTCATGTGTCTCAGTTAAAGAAGTGTTTGCGTGTGCCAGAGGGACAGACTTCATTGGAGAATGTGGATTTGCGAGAGGATTTGACCTATATTGAGTATCCAATGAAGATTTTGGAGGAATTCGAAAGGTGCACCAGAAGCCGTAAAATCAAGTTTTGCAAAGTTCAGTGGAACCATCACACCGAGACGGAAGCAACGTGGGAAAGAGAAGAGGATTTGCGATCAGAATTCCCCGATCTTTTCCGTTCGAATCTCGGGGTCGAGATTCTTGTTAGGGGAGGTTTGTGACACCCTAAAAATTAGTCTCCTAAATTTTTTCGAATCTTAAAGCAATCCGCCGTGGATTGGGCCTAGCCCACCCAAGCCCATCCCCAATCCCCTTATATAAACCCTAATTAACCCTAATCCCCCCAGAACCGACCTATACCTCCCATCGTCGTGCTGCCGGAGACCGCCGTCGTCAAGGTAGCTCCTTCTTCCCTCTGCCTCCACGCCGTAGTGCCCGACCACGTCGCTGTCGCCATGCGCTGCACCGCCAGGGACGCGTCACCGCATTCTGTCCCGCACCTCGCCGCGCCGACCAATTGCAGCGCCGCCGCTCTTCGCGCCTGCATACCAATGCCACTCGCTTGCCTAGCCGCGCTGCGCCACTGGCCACTTGTTGCCCCGTCACGCTCGCCGACGCCGTCGCCGTCCTGGCGGCGCCGATGTTTGTTCTTGAGGGCGAGCCGCCGTAGCGCCACGCCGCCACCACGACGCCGCCGAGGCTGCCGCGCCTCGCCTCTTGCTGCTAGCCGACCCTGCCATTGTCTCTGACGCCGCCGTCGTGCATCGTCGGAGCCGCGCCACCCCGCCACTGGCACCCCTCTCTCCTCTCCCTTCTCCTCTCTCCCTTCTCCTCTCTCTCTCCCCATCCCTCCCTGACTCTCTCTTCCCCAGGATAGCTCCATCCGCAGCCTCTTCTTATCCGTTCGGTTTGGGCCGAACCACTACAGTACACACGGCACTACTACAGTGTTTTTATTTTCTAAATTTTAGTGAATAGTGTTCGTTCACTATTTTGTTGTGAATTCATCCTAGCTCCAAATCTAGCGATTCTAGTTTCTAAAAATCTAGAAAATTCTTATCTACTTACTGTAATTTTTGTATAATTTTTAATTTATTTACTGTTTCTGGTATCTATTGTTGTTTTCTCGTTTTGCGTGCGATAGATCACGTGGGCGACAAAGGAGAGTTCATCGACGCCACCGACATCCCGCAAGATCAGAAAGGAAAGTCTTTCCCCTAGAATCCTAATTTCTAGATTTTTGCTAAAATTGCTATTTAATTAAATTATGCGTATTTGCTTTAGAAATTCCTAGTGCATGTCGTTTATTTATATGGTATGCACGTAGTATCATGGAAAACACTAGGATAATATTATTATGTAATTTGCTACTGTTTTTAATTATAAGTTGACTTAGCATTGGTTAGATAGTCATCGAGGAGTAATTTCCACTTATATGATCATCATTAAACACTTTAATATTAGAAAATGGAGTATCTGAGTATGAGACACGAGAAACTAGGTTTATGATAGGATTTTTCACTCATTAATTAAAATTTTGACCACCTAATAATTTGACTCAGAGCGGGGGACCTGAGTCGACGCTCCAGTCTCTAAGGACCGATGATCGCGATGGATTTAACTGAGAATTTATCGTGCGACCACAAGCCTGGTATAGGATGTGGCCTAATTTAGAGGGAGAATAATGTCAGAATTGTCACCGTACTTGCACCGTAGGTGAGGTCCCGATGGATGCATCATCGCCGGTGTATTGCCTGGATGGAATTCTGGGGTACTTGTGGGACCTATCAGGTATGACTGTGAGAAGTTCGGGGTTAGACTTCTAATGGATTTTGTTATGATGCTATCCGATGGGAAAGTATCATATCTTGCGGGAAAAGCATACAATCTCTGCAGAGTGTAAACCCATTTGAATGGCCGTGCTCCCGGTTGTCAGTATCTTGGTGGTTTTTCACATCGTAGCTACACCTTAATTAATTTGACTTGGGTATGATTTTCCGGCAGTGTGCCGTTGCTAGATGATCCATGATGAACGAGAACGAGAATGAGAACTATGTTGAGATGATGACATGAGATAATGAGAACGAGAGACATGAGACACTGAGATGGAGAATTATTGCATGTTTATGTTATTGTTAAGATTAATCATAAGAATTGTCAATTATTTATTTACTTAAATTTTGTTAAATGCTTTTATACTTGTAAGTTAAATGCTTTTATGTGAATGAGCCATTATTTTTTCTAGGATGAGCCTAGCCTGGCCCTTCCCAGGCAAGACTTGCTGCATTCGAGTGCTAACCCGGATTTTATTCGGGGCTTCTTATTCCACGAGCAGGTCAGGAGTATGGTCAGGAGTATGTTGTGGATTATCTAGTGGGTGCTCAGGACTATTAGTGGCCCGAACAGCTTCCAGGAGGACGACCCTCTCGACCCAGTAGTGATCCACCAGCGCATAGGGGGCAAGACGCATGGGAGGCTGGCGATCAAGGGGGACCTCTTCAGGGGAGCTAATTACTATCCACCATGTCATTTCTTTAAAAACATTGATTTTACGAACTAACCACGATCCTTAATTATAGGTTGGAGGCTTACATGCCCGAGGTCTAGGCCTCTCAAAGCGCCACTGAGAGTCGGCACGAGTTCGAGGCCCGCATCCTCAGGGAGAGAGAGCAGGAGAGGAAGGAGAGGGAGGAGGAGAGGGAGCTGGAGAGGAGGGAGTGCCAGTAGATGATGGAGGTGTTCCAGGTGAGCCTCAGGTCTGTGGAGGAGGACCGGCGACGGGAACGCGAGGAGTTCAACGCTAGGCTTCTAGCATTGGAGGCAGCGGCGAGACTTGCCGAGGTAAGAGACTACCATTGCCTCATTTCCTTTCTTTCAAATCTATAAGTCTTTAGCTAATATGTCGTGAATGTGTAGGCCTCGTCGAGCGGTTACGGGGGTCGCCCGCACTCTCCTCCGCCTGCTGGTTTAGGATCGGCGGCTCCAGCTCCGGCTCGGCGCGACGACGCCCAAGAAGAAGACGGTGGGTCTAGGAGCTAGCCGATGGACCTAGTGTCGCGTTTCTTGCAGGACGAACAGCCGCCCTTCCCTTGAGTGGTACAGGACTGTAAGGAATAAATGTGATGAATGGTACTATTAGACATGTTTGTGATATATTACATGCTTTTGGTTGAAATTGTGGTTCTATTTGTAATATATTACATGTTTGTGTTTGCAATTGTGCTTGTGCATACATATTTGTGTGAAATATGGGGATGATGATATATATGCGGGGTGTTTTGGGTATGCAGGTGCAGTAGCTACTGCTGGGATAGTAGCAGCTGCTAAATTGATTTTTTTTAGCCATTTACCCAGCTCTTTTTTCTTGCTGAAAATCTATTGCTCTCGACGGCCAGACCTAAGCCGTCGAGAAAGGGGGTTCCAGGGAACCCCATGGAGGTAATCACTCTCAACGGCTGACCGGTCGTCGAGAAAAGTTAAGACGGCCACGTGTCTTAGCGCTCTAAACGTCACCTCTCTCGACGGTCCCGTGGCCATCGAGAGAAGTTAAGACGACCACGTAGCCTAGAGCCCTGGACGTCACCTCTCTCGACGGTCACGTGGCCGTCGAGAGAGGTGGAGCTAGAGCCGTAAAATGACCAAACGGTCGTCCGGCCAATTCACTTGACGGCACTTTCTCAAGCCGTCGAAATAGGAGAAAACCATCTCTCGACCGGGTTGGCCCAACGATCATTTCTTGACGGCCGGTCATTGACAAAAAGTACTATCAATTGTTTGTAGGCCTCTCTCTACGGTTGCAGCAGTTGAGAAATCACGCGTGTCCTATAGTAAGCGACGAGGAGGACCATTCCTACTTCTGGATGTAGGATATAGGCGAGCTGCTCAATTCCTAGTTCCGCCCCTAATTAACCACGAGAGGGGAAGGCATATTCGTTCGATCGAACTAATAACACGGGGGTGTAGCTACTAATCATCGATCCTGTCATTACTGCATATATGGACGCAAATAAGTCCATTGCTCTGCCTCTAATCAATCCATGTTTAATTTAATACAAAGATTTTCCTGTACTTCATGAAACGATTTCTCATAAGATAGCCGGTGCCACGATATTGTCAGTACGGATTTACTCGATCGGGAGGATAATTAAGCTAAAACGTACGTATACTTCTAATTAACCCCGGATGCATGGACAACCTCGCACGTACGAGCTAGACATGCGTACGTGCCAAACTTTTTCTTTATTTGCTCTTCTTGAAAGCGGCGGCAGGATGATGAATATAGTCGTGCTACTATAGCATGAAGCTAGCTAACCAACGGCTTGGTTAATTAATTAGTTCATGAGACTCTTAAGGGTACGTACAACTAACAACTACGTAGGTACGTATACTACACATATCCGTACGTAAGTACTCAGTCGTTGTAGTAGGTCACATGCATGCACATTCATCAGGGTTAGATATACGTCCCATCTCCACCGACACACGCATGCACGGTTAGTAGAGTATGCCGCTACTACAAATGGAATATATCCATTGCGTTAACCCGAATTTAATTACGCGTTGATCACACACATATACAATGATCCTGCTCAAACAAGTTCTCCAAATTTCTACGGAGCCTATAGATCTGATCGAGTAGCTGATGATGTTTAAGAGCATCTCTCCAATAGTAGAGTAAATTAAAAGTTATAAACAATCTCTATATCATTTATAGATAGTATATAGACAAACTTTTCAATGGACTAGCTATAGTATACTCTCAAAATTAAATATGGGTCCACATGTAATAGTTTTTATTTATCTTGTAAAACGTTATAGACCGACTCTTGTTTAAGAGCTAGCTCTCGTCTCTCTCTTTCTCTTCTCCTCTCCACATAAGCAAAATGCTCAGTTAGAGCATGTACAATGGTCCATGTATTCAGCTGTCTCTAAGCTTTGCTATGTAGGACAAAAAATAATGTGGATGAGAGAGAGAGTGCATAGAGAGTTGAGCCGTCTCTTAATCTAGAGTCGACTCTAGCACGGGAACTAAGATAGGTTGTGTGTGGGAAGAAACTATCTACTCATAAATGAGTTGTCTGTACCGTTGTACGGGTTGCCTATAACGGTATCTATAAATGATATATCAACCTGTTATAGACAGCAGCCGTCTATACTATTGTACATACCCTTAGAAACCTTGTACCTAGCTGAGGTGGCTTTATTGGAGATGCTCTAAGCGTACATACATGGCATATTAGTATGCTTTTATTGCAAGTTTTACCTATCTGCTAATGCAATTAATTAAGCCCTGATTTGAGTATGATCTGACGCGGTCATTGGCAAGTGTCATTGCTGTAGCTGACGTCGTAAATTAATTAAGTTGGTGGCGCATGTAAGGTTGGTGGCTGCAACTGCCTCTTGCTCTCGGCAATTTGACGAGCCGCAGTTACTGCACTGTACCCTGTATAGTAAGATTAATTGGACAGTGATTGGTACATAGAATTGACACAATCATGCATGATCGTGTATTAATTAACTCTGATCTGGCATAATGTCCGCGTCAATTAAAGCAGTGCCAATGCAGCCACGTCCACCGTCCTGCATGTGTCACGTAGGAGAGAAGGATGATGTGGACAGCAATTAACACGGAGAGAGTATCAGCGTCTCTTAAACAAGAAACCATTCCTACGACAACTCCGAGACGAAGGAACCCTCAAGAGACTCATGTCGAGGACTTCTTCGTTCCATTTAAATTAGTTTTTCATCCTCACGGCTCAGAAAAATTTAGAAATTTATTGCAAACTATAAGAACTAATTTTATAACCCTTACAATGCCAAATTTCATGATTATAATTCATATTACCATATGCATTAATTTGGCTGAATTAAAAAAACCATATCCTCTCGACAGCTTAACTCAAGCCGTCGAGAGAGATAAATGTCCTCGACGGCTTGGATCGTACTATCAAGAGAGACCCTTAGCGTGCCACCCAATCGACCCAAATTTCGTTTTCGCGCTCAATTAGTCTCGACGGGTACCGGTAAGCCATTGAGAGAGGTTAACGCCGTCTCTGTGGGCTGGCAACCGTGAGCAGTTACTGAACCTTTCTTAATGGCTTGAGTGGCAGCCGTCAATAGAGATACATGTACTCGACGGTCGGACCTTGGCCGTTGACTGTGATAACCTCTCTCGACGGTGATTTCTTGGCCGTCGAGAGAGTTTGGCGAGGTCGGTTTTCCGCGCGATTCCTGTAGTGACTAAAGAGTCAATGTACTAGAGAGATAGTATTCTTTACTGTTTTTTATTGACATGGTAGTAATAGAAACTATAAGAAGGTACTTTGGATTGGGACAACTCGTACTCTCTCTCAAATCTGGTTGTGAAAAGCTAGGCACCCTAATTCCTCACACGTGTTTACGCGAATCTAATGGAGTGTGAAGCAGAAATTAATGGCACATGTGAGCACACAATCTGACGTGCAAGTAATCACAGGAAGGTGAAGCGTATGCAGGTGAAAAGAGATGAACGGTAGGTGCATGGATTGATCTCTGGGGATCGATTATTAGCCACTCTGAAAAAGTAGCCTTTGTCGGCAGCTCGTCAGTGCACCATGCGTGCTAGTTTTTTTTTTCTCCAAAGACAACTACACATGCGTGCTAGGTATAGTTTGTGTAAACCAAAGGGAAATATATAATCTAGATCGATCTCATGCACCTTCCATCACTTTTTAATTTGATAATAACTGCTCATTTAGAAACACAAACTTTTTATTAAAACTGAATTATTTCTCATAACAAAAAGACTATAAAACGGTATATGATTTTCTATCAGTGCAACGGTACATGCCAGTCTGATCAAATCTTCCTTTCGCTCTCCTCCACTCTGATATGCTCGCTCTAAGAGCATGGCCAGCACAGTCTCTAAAAAGAAATCTTCTCTATATTTAGAGACTCTCGGTCTTTATATCACTCTAGCAGAGTTTCTATGTCAGTCTCTAAATTTAGATATTCTCTCTCTGAGTCTCTATATTTAGAGATTCTCTCTCCTGTCTCTATATCTTTTTGAGGATAGAGACTCAGTGGGAGAAAATAAAAATATAGGGAATAAATAGTGGTTTAGAGAAGGAGATATAGAGATCCGAATTTAGAGAAACTGCTAGAGATGCCCTGAGCACTGCCACCTTGCTTTGCTCTGCTTTCTCTGCATGCTGCACGCCTTAGTAGCTTGCTAGTTTTTTCCCGCGCAAAGAAAACTACACATGCTTGCAGGGGTGGGCCTATAGTAGAAGGCCTAGGGTTACCCTAGTGCCTTTCAGTCATCCCATGTTGTTTTCTTACTACATATAAGCATATATTAAGTTAAAATCTAGTGTTACAACTTACGATTAAGTTCATAACGACCCAACTACATACCCTAGCGACCTTTTTTTTTCCAGATACACCCCTGCATGCGTGCTATAGCTAGTTTTTTTTTGTATACCACAGGGAAATAATCGAGATCTGTTTTACCTTCCATTACTTGATATCACTTGCTAATGTGCCAACTCCTCGTTTAGAAACGCAATCTAGCTTTTTCACAAAAAAGTTTGTGTGTTTCTGCCTAGGTAGCTTCCGCCCTCCTCTTCTTCGATCTCTCACCAAACGGCAGCGGAAGGACAATGATCGCCTACCCCATCTAAAGCTACGTACTATTACTTAGATCACCTTGCATCACGAGTCTTCCGATTGGATTGGTCACACGTCCATTCATCGATCCACCAATCACGTCTTCGTTATGCTACGTGCCCATATATAAATACCGGCTCCCCTCCCTGCCCTCCTCGTCCACATCGGCAGTCTAGCTACTCACTCCACTGGCTCGCCACTTCACTGCCCGCAGCTAACTAGCTCAGCTGGCCAGCGCAGTCGAGCTGCACGCACGTACGAGAGCAACCTGCAGCGACAGCGAGTCAAGTACGTGACCATGGCGGCCATGACCAAGCTCCTCGCCACCTTCGCCGTCCTCCTGGCGCTGGCCGCCCCCTCCCTCGCCGGCGACCCCGACATGCTCCAGGACATCTGCGTCGCCGACTACAAATCTCTCAAGGGCCGTAAGTGACATGCATGCCGCTTACTCGTCTTTGATTCCTTTCACTGTGTGTATGCAATAGCTAGCTACTGATTATGACGATGATGTGTGTGCGTGCGCGTGTGTAGCCCTGCGGCTGAACGGGTTCCCGTGCAAGAGGCTGGAGAACGTGACGGTGGACGACTTCTTCTTCGCGGGGCTGGGCAACCCCGGCAACACTAACAACGCAGTGGGGTCGCTGGTGACGGCGGCGAACGTGGAGATGCTCCCGGGTCTCAACACCCTCGGCGTCTCCATCGCGCGCATCGACTTCGCTCCGTGGGGGCTGAACCCACCACACACACACCCGCGCGCCACGGAGATCATCTTCGTGCTCGAGGGCTCCCTCGAGGTCGGCTTCATCACCACGGCCAACAAGCTCTTCACCCTCAACGTCTGCAAGGGCGAGGTCTTCGTCTTCCCGCGCGGCCTCGTCCACTTCCAGAAGAACAGCTTCGGCTCGCCGGCCGTCGTCATATCCGCCTTCAACAGCCAACTGCCGGGCACGCAGTCCATCGCCGAGACGCTCTTCGGCGCCTCGCCCACGGTGTCGACGGACTTGCTGGCCAGGACGTTCCAGATCGGCGGCGGTGTGGTCGAGTCCATTAAGTCCAAGTTCCCGCCCAAGTAGGCCACATCTGGAATGCATACGGGGAAGAAAAATCAATGAGATCTCATCAAATTCAGATCCATTTATGCTAGGCCCTTTCAATTTCATGACATGTACATGCCATGATTTTGAAAGACGGCTAGGCAAATTTGGTCTAAAGTTGAAGAGATCTCAAAGATTTTATTTCCTGCATGCAGTTGGATGGCGGCTACAGCACTGCACGTACTACCAACAATAAATGCCGTGGAAATGTGATTTTTAGTTTGGTCCTTTTGCATACTGCGATTGTTTCGTATGACGGCGATGAGCCTCAACAGTAGTTTACTGTCATTTTTCTTCACAAAAATTACTGGTGATATGTATCTGTCAGTTGAGATTAATGGATGTACCGTTGTCCCTCCATTGTCCCTCCAGATTTTTTCAGTTATTATTTTTTGGTATTGTAGACGGTAATTGACATCGATCTTCAGGTGGGCACGGAGTTCGTCGCGTCTAACAATTAGCGCATGTGTTGTTTGTATGTTGATTACTGTATTTTTGGAAAGATTCAGGGGAGCTGGCATTAAATTGAAGTAGGAGACAGAAATATACAAGTGTTTGGGGAATTGACCAGGTTTCCCAGGCTGGTAGAGAGAGAAAAGGAAAATTGCAGGGAAGAAGAGAGGATAAAACAAGGTGTCAGAAGAACTTCAGTAGAATTAACGGATGAGATGACTAGCGCTCTTCATGGTGAGGTCACAAATATATTCTCGTTACCCAGTGACGACAATATTATATCTAGTCATTTTATTTACTAGAGAGGATAGCGCGCTTGCGCGCACGTTCCGGTTGCGTAAGTTTGGCAATCATTTGCAGCTTAGCATTTGGCAATCATGTGCAGAAGGGTAGAAAGATAGTAGAGCAAGAAGAGACAAATAATGGGACTGTACGTTCACATAAAGGAATGAAAAGACTACTAATTATATACGGTTGACATGCTAACTATTTTCTGATAATATTCTTATACATGGTCCTATTCTTGGCGATTGAAGCAGCCCATCAAAATGTTCCAGAGGGGAAAGGGAGAGTCTTCATATCTGCATTTTTAAAAAGAAATAAAAGGCAAGAAAAATATGTAAGGAACATTTCTATAACATCCTCATTTTCAAAAATCAAAAATTCATGTGCATCATGCATTGCATTGCATTAAATTTTTTTAAATAAAATAATTCTCAATAAAATGAGTATGTTGCTTGTTTAATAAAACTTTAAAATTAATTGAGTTGTTTGCAAATAATTTTGGGTGATAATTAAAATATAAGTATTTAAAAAAGAGAAAATAAAATTATATTTGTAAATTGGTTTTTAAAAGAGAAAATCAGAAAAAGTAATTTAAAAACCTTCCCTTGCTCTTGGTCCCACCTGTCATCCCCCCTCTACCTCTCCTTCCCTCTCTCTCTGTTTTCCCTCTTCCTCTCCCACTTCTTCTCTGTACAACGCAGAAAACTCCCCTCTCCATTCACTCCATTCACTCCCTAACCCCCATTGTGTTAATCTAGCCTTAATTCTCCTAATGGTTTCATAACCCTTTCAGTGGCATTAACATGCCAGTAAATCCCCTCATCTCCCTGTCACTCCCTCTCTGTTTCATCGACAGGAAACCTCCCTTCATTCACTCTCTAACTCCCTATTGCTTTAATCCAGCCTTGAACCCTCTCTTAATGGTCTCAGTTACCTCCATTAGTGGTAGTAACACGCCACTAAGGCACCCCCATCTCTCCCTGTCTCCCTCAAAGATTCCCAGCCCGAGCTCCCTCTTCCCCTTTGCTTTCTTCTTCGATTCGTTCTGACTAAGTCTCCTTTTCCAAAACTGTTCCGGAACGTCCTAGAAAATCTTCTCACGATTCCATTTTTCCCAGGAACTCATGGATCCGAGGTCCGTAGCTCCGGCAATCTAAAGCCGAAGCTCGGCCACCCAATTCTTGGCCGCCTCTACTCTTCCTCGCCTCAGCACCGCCTCGATGCGAATTTCGTCAAACCGTCCAAGGACGTCCTGGCTATCTTCATCGCGAATCCACACCAACAAAGCGCTCATAGAATCGTTGACTGAGTGCGACAAAATCAATCGCCGAAAACCTCGCCGGAATCTGCAGCAGTGCCTGTTCATCGAAATAGACGGTTTCGAGTGGTGAGATTCAAGTTCATTGCCTTCCCTATTACCCCCATGTCTTCTTCATCATCCCTAGGTGTCTTAGAACTTACCCCCATGAAAAAAATTTGGCCGGAGCGCCGCCGGGTAATCCCGCCGCCATGCGCTTCCTCCTCCCCATGGCCGGCCACGCCGCCGGGCCGCACCACCCCTCCATCCACCACGAGACAGCCACCTAAGGCCTTCCAATGCTATCGCCTCCCTCACCCACCTGCCGCCTCCTCACTCACCGGCTAGCTGCTGTGGTAGTGTGCACTGCCATATGCTGCCGTCTTTGAGCATTGCGTTCTTGGCGTCTTGCAGGCAGCGTCGCCAAGATCGCCACTTGGGCGTGGCTAGGCCGCCTTGTCCCCCCAGTGCCAAGGCCGCTGTTGGGCCGCGCAATCTTGGGCCAATCCCAGCAACCGAGCCCGATTTCTTTTCTAATTTTGTTAAACAATAACCTTGTTTATTTCATAACTTTAATTCTACAAATCTAAAAACGACAAAATAAATTCCATAATGTTTGTAAAACTGTGTTTTACCATTCAGTAAATTTTCATGATTTATTGAGGATATTTAATGTTCTGCATAATTTATTTATTAATGACAAATGCCCTTAATTTGTTATTTTGATAATTTTGTTTAAACAATCTGTAAATAAATATTATTTGACTAGAAAGATTACATGTACCTATTTGAGATGAATTTTGCATAAGCATGAGCATGCATATCATTTCATGTTTTATTTTTGTGTGTTTATTTTTGTTAATTCCTTTGTTAGGATCTAGCGACGATAGTTTTGCGATCAACCCTCCAGAAGATCAGCAAGGCTGTGCTGATCAAGGCAAGCGCTGAACATTGCTTCCCATGTGTATAAAATGTTTTCCTAGACTTTATAACGTGCATGCTATGTTAAAATCTAAAATGCTAATTGATTAGTTGTTAGCTAAAAACCCCCAAATAAAGATACCGTTATAAAATCATTTCTTGCTGCCCTAGGTTATTATAATATTGTTAAAATAATGCCAACACCCTTGAATTAGGTTTTGATCATAATAGCTATGCTCAGTTGCAATTATATTAAAACTGGATACATGATGATAATATCAAATGCTTATTTAACGTGGATTTTAAGGGACAGTTGGTACTGTCATGTTTGCAAATGGGTGTAGTCGGGATAGTGGGTGCTATCAGGTAAAAATGTTTTATAAAACCTGATCGGGGTGGATGGTTGCAAGGTTGGTGCAACAAACACGAGACTTGGGCCCAGTGAGGGAACCACCCTGGTCCTTAAGGACCGATTCCTTGAGGTAGACGAGCTAAGTACAACAGTGCGACCATGTGTGCCTGTATGGGCGGGCCCTGGTTGAGTATCCTTTGGACTCCTGACTTTGGCATTCCAGTTGGTGGAATAGACAATCGGTGTTGTTCTATCGGCGCAAGAGGGGCATTGCAGTGGAAACCTTAGCGGGAATGCCTTAACTAGGAGGATGTTGGAGAAAGGCCCTGTGGTGATCATTTTTCTTTGGGGGCACCCTAGGAAGAACCACCTCACATGGGTAAAGCGTGCAACCTCTGCAGAGTGTACAACTATCATGATAGTCGTGCCCACGGTCATGGGCGGACGACGGGGAGCTGCCTCATGGTACTTCTTACCTATATGTTTTCAAAATGGTGTTTTAAAGAAAAACCACGGTCGCCGTCGTGTGTTTTGGTTTCTCTCCTCACAGTGGGTGCTGTGAGCGATGAGGGTATTTGCACGGTGGGTGCCGTGAGTAGCCAGGTTTGGGCAAAACCGGTCGAGGTCGGAGTTTCAAAGAAAATGATTTAAATATTTGTTTTTCCCTCAACACTTTTCAAACTGTTTTATAAAATCTTAGGCAAACTTGCAAAACTGGCTTTATGCAAAAGAACCATATCCCTTCCTTGTAAATCTTAGTTGCATTTAGTCAGCCTTGCTTGTTGAGTATAATGTATACTCACCCTCGCCTTTTATGCGGGGCTGCTCATTCCAACGAGCATGTCTGGATCAGCACTGCCTCTATCCCGAGGAGGAGATGTACCAAGATGAAGATTTCACTGCTGTAGTTCAAGACGTAGATATCTCTGACGCCTAGGACGCTACTATAGCCCGTCTGTGGGATTGATCGTGTATTTTGCCTCTTCCATTTGGAGTTACGGAAGACTCTTAAGACTTCCGCTGTATGTTAGACTTCCGCTGTGTAAGGCCTGCGCATCTGAACTTTGTACTATGATGTATCTTTATTTCGCACTCTGATGTAATATTTATTCGAACTATAATGGCAATGATCCAAAGATCTGGATCCTGTGTGTACTAGCTACTTGATCTAGGGACTATACAGGTAAAGCACGTAAGGGACTCGACTCTATTTTGCGGGTCCCGACAATTTCCATTTCATCGATTAGCATGGAACCTTGTTCTTTTCATGAATTTCGACATATCTGAACAGAAGAAGAATTGAATCAAACAAAAAAGAATAGCATGATATTTAGCCTCATATGTGGAACTGCAGGGGTTACCATAAGTTCTATGTTTTGTAAATTAACAAAGCCAAAAGCTCAATGTTTTTGGAAGGAAATAGAATAGATCGGTTACACATCAAAGTGTCTATGTTCTTTAGGTGATCCGAAGCTCTTTGGCTGGAATTGATGAAAATTATATAATTCACAAAAGCCAGCTGTATATATTTTATCATAAAAAATGGTAAAAATATATAGCTCTCACTCAGTCTTTTGTGGACTATAGAAATTTGCTAACGCCATGAGAAATGGTAGGATCCATAACATGTTATTTATCAGCTTAAAACACAGGACATCACGAAATATGGAACTGAGAACAGTGAGGTATGAAATTAGGAGAAATTATAATTACCATATGTTCAATAACATACGGCGAGTATTTCAGTTCAGGTTGCAGGCTTGCAGCACATCATGCAAACTCACATCATGTAGATGAGTCGATCCAAAAGATCTACCTAACAGAACATAGCATAACATCATATTATATTTTGTAAGAGATCTTAATGGCATTTCACAAAATAATCTCTTGCAGGCATGCAGCTGAAGCTGCACAACAACGAAGCCTCTCTATTATCTGAACATGCACATCTTTTAGCATACATCGAGTATCTGAACAGGTTGGAACATACTCAGTTTCCGATTAGAGAAAATAACATTATGGTCTTATGTAACTGACAGGTCATATTACAGCAGCACATAGTTAAAAAATAGGCACACATCGGCTAGCCAATCCTTAAGAAAACTTTGGGTAACATATACATACCTAATGAAGTGAAATACCTTGATCATAGTGGATATGTAAATAGTGCTCTAAAAAATATACAGAAATGGTCATGGCACTATTTGGAGGGCTACAGATGATCACTTTATTTTGATGAAAAAAATCATGTTTTTGCTATCAGATAGATAAGAGGAGATAAGATAATTAAAAGCAGAGCTAGAATTCTTATACCTTCAAATTGTAAGTTTGTCGTCAACAAAAACCACCACAAGTCATCATACTATACTCAGTGTCAATTCGAAGACCTTAAATTGGCATCTCCTTGTTCTCCAATGAAGTCATGCAGAAAACATCAGAACGTAAATGAGATTTTCAATGAATAAAAAAGAAACTATCAGCAAACAAAAATAATCACACTGAAAAGGCCATGAGTACCATCTATAGTGTCAAGCCTTTGTGGACAGCATATGCAGAGGAGCACATTTAATTTTAACTTGGTGTGAAGCAATAAAATGGCTTTCTATGGTACACAACACCATAACTGATCAAACAAAAATCAGTGGATTAATTTTTAATACAGCACGGACATGCTAAGAAGACGAAAGCAATAGAGCAATATGTAAAAATTTTTAGAAGGCTAAAATATATACCTGGTACGAAACCTTGAACTGGTACGTAGTCCATAATTGCATATGCCCAACCGTGTCAAATGTCTGCTAAAATGCAGGTGTCCCTTAATCGAGCAACGTGTTATGATTAATTAAATTCCTCCAATCTATTCGGGTGTAGTGCTGCTATTGCTTACGGCCTCTTTTTAGAACTTTTTGACCTCCCTGTTGACCGTGAGATCCCCCCTCACTCAATCCTTATCTCTGTAGCTAAGAATTAACCTCAGATTTATCACAAAAACAGCAGCAATGCCGATCCATTCTTTGTAATTATCATAGCTAAGGAAGTGGAAGAAAGTTGATCACTTACCTCGCAGCCGGTGTCGAGCGTGGTGTGGATGGAGCCGTCATGGAGCGGGATGAGGTTCCCAATGTCGTCGATGTAGGCGTTGGCGCCGTGGGGGAACATGGTACCGCTGCCGGGGAATCGAAACTTGTCCTCGTTGATGCGGATCCAGTTTTGCACCGCCTTCTGGACGGTGAGCTCCTTGTGCAGCACGTTAGCGAACCACACAACGCCTGGTACGCGGAGAAGTCGAGGGCATGCGTGACGGCGGCGGCTGTGGTACAGGAGATGGCGGTGGCGATGGAGATGGAGGAGGACCGGGAGCGGGTGGGGAGGAAAAGCCACCGTGGCGCCAGACGCTGAGGAAGCAGGAGGCACAGCAGAGGAGGGCGGCGGCGGCGGCGAAGGGGAGCAAGGAGGAGCGCTCGGTACCTCCGCGGTGCGAGGCTGCAAAAGCAGCGCCGGCGTCGTTGTTCGCGAGCGCGTGGTGCGTGGAGAAGTCGAGGGCGCGAGTGAGGGCGACGGTGGTGCTGCAGGAGATGGCGGTCGCGATAGGGACGTAGGAGGACGGGGAGCTTGTGGGGAGGGAAAGCCACCGTGGTGCCAGACGCCGAGGAAGGAGGAGGCGCAGCAGAGGAGGGCGGCGGCGGCCAAGGGGAGCAAGGAGGAGCGCTCGGTACCTTCCTGGTGAGGAGGCCACGGAAGCAGCCCCGGCATCGTCGTCCGCGGGCGCCTAGTGCGTGGAGAAGTCGAGGGCGCAGGTGAGGGCGACGGTGGTGGTGCAGGAGATGGTGGTGGCGATGGAGATGGAGGAGGACGGGGAGCGGGTCGGGAGGGAAAGCCGCCGTGGTGCCCGACGGCGAGGAAGTAGAGCACCGCAGAAGAGGGCGTTGGTGGCGAAGGGGAGCAAGGAGGAGCGCTTGGCGGTTGTGTCGGCGCCACCGTGGGAAGAAGCAGCGGCTAGGGTTCGGGAGAGTGAGATGAGGTCGGAGGCAGGCGGGGAGATGGAAAGGGCACGGGCGACGCGTGGTACGTAGGATAGGTGCCGAATGGGGAGGGGCTTCGTGGGTTGAGCACGTAAAGCTGCGGGGGGCAAAGCGTAAAATGGCAAAGGGCGCACGCCACTCGATCGACGATCCTACGGACGTGGACACTCTGAGACCCGTCCGTAAAATCGGAAAAAGACTGGGTTTTTTTGCATAAGCACTCGGGCTTTGCACGCTGGACGTCGGATCAGGCCGGAAAGGCCGATCGGACGGTCGAAGTTTTTTTGGGCGACGTGGCCACCCTGAGAGGCCGCCTTTGATAACAGCTTTATAAAGAATATTATTTATAATGTGTTATTTCATTCCTATAGTCGCGGCCGGTATGAAAAATTGGATGCATGGTTTAGTGTTATCATGGGTCAAAAATGTTTGATTTTTAGTTTAAGTAACGTAGGTTAGGACTTGACCGCGGAAATCTTGGCTAGCTGTTGATGGATCCCCCAGTGAGTAATTGATAGAAAAGTTTGGTTTTTAGGAAAAGTAAGGAGATCCTATGGCTAGAAATCGTTCAACAAGTTAGGTATTGCATAATTTTCTATGTTAGTGTTTTTTTCCTTTGGCTATATATACTATTAAGTTGCTATAAATGAAGCCCGTGAATATATACTACCTAAAATGTTTATGGCTCTAAAAATATGTATTACTCCCTTCGGCCTAATTTATTTGCCGCTGGAGGTTAAAAGGTAAAGTTCTACAAAAAGTGTCGTTTTGGCTAAATAACATGTCATTTTTCACTCCTGCCCTCCTTTAATGTTGCAGCAGGCATCTAAACCCTACCCATTTCATTACCTCTCTGGCGTTGTCTCCAATAGATGAGAAGGGGCAAAACACGTCTCGAAGAAGTGGGAGGAGAGAGAGAGTCTAGGGGAAAGGGTAACTAGATGTTTTTCATTTCTATGTGGGTGCGCCCTACAACAGTGCTGGTTCGTTCGATTGTTCACTGCAAAGTTTCTTTAGAGAGAAAATTGAATATATGCCATCGCCTAGAGTTGAACTCACCAATATGCCACCCCGCAAATGGCAAACTTTAAAATGCCACTGCTAATGTTTGCCTCCTTGTTTTATGCCATTTTGACCTTTTTAATGGCTTCTTGCATTTCTCCTTTGACCAGCCCTGTGAAAGGATAAATGTGCCCTTACTCCCTCCCAATCACACGTACTGCCACGGAGCCCCTTCGCCCCGGCGGCTAAGCAATCCATACCACCGCTTTTTCCTTTCCTCTTCATCTTCCTCCTCTATTGTAGCCCTCGCCCCGTATCAGGCCTCCACCGTGGCCTTGCCGAAGCCACTGTCGACCCACTTCCTCTTGACCACGCCACCATCTTCCTCTACTTGTCCTCGCCAAAACCCTACCAGGCCTTCATCGCAACCGTGTCGGAGCCGCCGTTGCCCCTGCTGCTGCCCCGCTCCATCTTGGGCTCACCGCCATCCTCCTCCTCTACTTGCCCTCGCTGGAACTGAGAGGATCAATATGTCGCCTAGAGGAGGGTGAATAGGCGTAATTTAAAATTTCAGAGATAAATCTGCGGAAGACTTTTATCAGTATCGGACAGTCCGATAGTCAGAGCTCGGACAGTCCGATGATGTTCGGACCGTCCGAAGGTGAGCCTCGGACAGTCCGATGGTCAATTTTACCTGTGAACACAAAAACTAATCTAGGACCTAGCTGGACAAATTGGTTAATTCCTCTGTAATAAATAGCAGTAAGGACACTAGAGGAACACGAGTAAACTCACAATCTACCACAAACCCTAAAGCACAAGTAGATTAAACAAGAATTGTAAACTAGGGTTTGCAAGAGCTCAAGGTTAGAGAGACAAACTAATTTATCCCGAAGT
The DNA here is from genome assembly GCA_036346145.1 of Olyra latifolia. Classification (NCBI taxonomy): domain Eukaryota; kingdom Viridiplantae; phylum Streptophyta; class Magnoliopsida; order Poales; family Poaceae; genus Olyra; species Olyra latifolia. The sequence continues at coordinate 1,828,531 of CM070523.1, read as the reverse complement.
TCGAATTCTTGAGGGAATCCTACGTCTCCGTTGAGGGAGGCTTGGTCACGCTTGAGCCCGGGTCACTCTTGACCCTAATCCTCTCCAAGGTCCGCACAAAGCTCCCTTGGTTCCACTAGTTGGCTTCTTCCCTTGTGCGAAGTCTAGGCTTTCACAATCCTTCCCTCGACCACCACACACCTTGGTGGCTCAAGGGAAACTCCTAGACCGTCTAAGAGCTCTCAAACTCCAAGAGAATAGAGTGGCAAAATGTAGGAGGAAGATGAACAAGTGCTCAAAGGTGAACCCTAGAACGTCGGTGCACTTGGATCTTCTTCTTCTTCTTCTTCCTCTCAACACTCACACTTGATTTGAATTAAGGAATGGGAGGGGAGAGTTGGAGGAGTGAGCTTGGGAGTAAGAGAGGAGGCTAGGGCTTTGAATGCATGAGTAAATGGTGGCCAACCACTGTCCGAGGGGGTTGGTGGATATAAATTCGAAGCCCTCAAAATCTGACCGTTACAGTCAATTCTGTGTAATATCGGACAGTCCAATAGTCAAGGTTCGGAAAGTCCGATAGAAATGTTCAGCACGAAACAGAAAGACCCAAGGTCACGAAAATCGGACAAACTTGGATCACTGTCCGAGAAGTATCGGACAGTTCGATAGAATTAAGCACTTCGAACAGAGAATGCCAAGGTCCTAAAAATCGGACAGTCTGAAGGTATCTGTCCGAGGTGTATCGGACAGTCCGATAGTCAACTATCGGATAGTCTGATAGAATCTGGCATTGCTAGACAGAAAGGCTTAGAGATTGAAAAATCGGACAATCCAAGGCTGTCTGTCCGAGGAGTATCGGACAGTCCGATAGTCAACTATCGAACAGTCCGATAGAATTTAGCACTGCTGGACAGAAAGACCCAGAGATTGAAAAATCGGACAATGTCCGAAGGGGTATCGGACAGTCCGATAGAAAATGATCGGACAGTCTGATACCAAAATAGGTAAAACAGCTTGAAATGAGATGCTATGGGTGTGTGTGTTCACCTACGTGCTATATTTCAAACTTTGTACACTTTTTCTTCTAAACACCCTCATTTCGTCGCTCCCCCTTAATAGTACGGTCATCCTTAGAACTCAATAAATTATAAAAATCTATAATCCAGATAGTCTTGGTCATCTCTTCATTTGGATCTTCAAGACATCCAATCTTTATCCTCCTTTTATTTTGAACTTAGAACTGAGGTATTTCTAAAACAAAACACATTAGTCCATGCACATATTGTTTATTAATCACCAAAATTAGTTAAGTGCCTAGATGCACTTTCAGAAACCCTATCGAGCCTCCATCGAGGTTGTGCCAAAGCTATCGCCGCCCTACTCCCTCATGGTTGTGCCGCCTCCCTTGGTGAAGTCATGCTGCCCTTGCCTTCCCCTTCTCTCCCTCTCATCATTCGTCGCTTGCAATCACCATCAGTCTATCACTGAGCCACCGCCTCTGGTTGCTACAGTCACCATCGTTGAGCTGTTTGCAACTGCCTCTGCTTGGTAATGCTGTCGTCGCTTCTTCGTATGATTCCCAGTGCCGCCTCGCCAGGCTCAAGAGAGAAGGAGATGAGATAGGCTTGGTGGGGGCAAAGTTGTCCTTTCACAAGGCTGGTTAAGGGAGAAAAGAGAGGAAATGATTAAAAAAAAAAGGGCCAAAATGGCATAGAAACAAGGAGAGGTAAACGTTGGCTGCGGTATTTTTAAAGTTTGCCATCTATAGGGTGGTACATTGGTGAGTCGAACTTTAGGTGATGACATATATTCAATTTTCTCTTCTTTAGAGGGGCAAAATAGTCTAAAAATAATGCATTGGCAGCTAAAATCATGTCTAAAATGATGGATAAATGGAGGGAGTAACTCCAACAATCAATCCTAAAAAATAGCTATATCTACTTAATTAAACTAAATAACCGCACGAAACATAGGTATAGGACTGATGAAAGAGTACACAAATTTAGCAACTCTTTAGAGGAACCTGGCTGTTTATTTAAGATTTTTTAAAAGATAGGAACCATTGTTGCAGTTTTTTTAAAAATAAAATCGATCCAAAAAATATAGGGATAGAAACCCATATAGGGCTTCTCTTGGAGATTGATCATGCTAGTGAAGCGTACGCAGGTGAAAAGAGATGAACGGTAGGTGCATGGATCGATCTGTGGGGCGGGGGGTGGGGGGTGGGTGGTGTGGTACGACGAATGAACGGACGGTCCCGATTAATTAATTGATCCATACCATTTCCTGATCGATTATTAGGCACACGTACTGAGAAAGTAGTCTTTGTCGGCAGCTCGTCACTGCACCAAGCGTGCTAGTTTTTTTTTTCTCCAAAGACAATTACACATGCGTGCTTGGTATATATAGTTTGTGTAAGCCAAACGGAAATATATAATCTAGATCGGTCTCACCTTCGATCACTTTTTAATTTGATAACTGCTCATTTAGAAACACAATTTTTTTTATTAAAACTGAATTATTTCTCATTACAAAAAGACTATAAAACGGTATATGATTTTCTATAAGTGCAACGGTACATACCAGTCCGATCAAATCTTTCTTTCGCTCTCTGCCGCTCCGATATGCTCGCTCTGTGCGCTGCCACCTTGCTTCGCTCTGCTTTCTCTACACGCTGCACGCCTTGGTAGCTTGCTAGTTTTTTCGCAAAGAAAACTACACATGCTTGCAGGGGTGAGCCTTTAGTAGAAGGGGTTACCCTCAGTCATCCCATATTGTTCTCTTAGTGTATATATATAAGCATATATTACACTAAAATCTAGTGTTACACCTTACAATTAAGTTCATAACGACCCAACTATGTATCCTGGCAACTTTTTTCCCGGATACAACCCTGCATGCGTGCTATAGATAGTTTTTTTTTTTGGGTAAACCAAAGGGATCGAAATAATCAAGATCTGTGTCACCTTCCATTACTTGATATCACTTGTTAATGTACCAGCTCCTCGTTTAGAAACACAATCTAGCTTTTTCACAAAAAGTTGAAGTGTTTCTCATAAAGTGTTTCTGCCTAGCAAGTTTCCGCCCTCCTCTTCTTCAATCTCTCACCAAACGACAGCAGCAGGACAATGATCGCCTACCCCATAAAGATACGTCACCTTGCATTCATCGATCAACCAATCACGTCTTCGTTACGCCAAGTGCCCATATATAAATACCGGCTCCCCTCCCTGCCCTCCTCGTCCTCATCGGCAGTCTACTCACGTACTCCACTGGCTGGACACTTCACTGCCCCAGCTAGCTAGCTCAGCTGTCCAGCGCAGTCAAGCTGCACGCACGTACGAGAGCAACCTGCAGGAACAGCGAGTCAAGTACGTGACCATGGCGGCCATGACCAAGCTCCTCGCCACCTTCGCCGTTCTTTTGGCGCTGGCCGCCCCCTCCCTCGCCGGCGACCCCGACATGCTCCAGGACATCTGCGTCGCCGACTACAAATCTCTCGAGGGCCGTAAGTGACATGCATGCCGTTTACTCGTCTTTGATTCCTTCACCGTGTGCATGCAATAGCTAGCTACCGATTCTGACGACGATGTGTGTGCGTGCAGCGCTGCGGCTGAACGGGTTCCCGTGCAAGAGGCCGGAGAATGTGACGGTGGATGACTTCTTCTTCACGGGGCTGGGAAACCCCGGCAACACCAACAATGCGGTGGGGTCGCTGGTGACGGCGGCGAACGTGGAGAAGCTCCCAGGTCTCAACACCCTCGGCGTCTCCATTGCGCGCATCGACTTCGCGCCGTGGGGGCTGAACCCGCCGCACACACACCCGCGCGCCACGGAGATCATCTTCGTGCTCGAGGGCTCCCTCGAGGTCGGCTTCATCACCACGGCCAACAAGCTCTTCACCCGCAACGTCTGCAAGGGCGAGGTCTTCGTCTTCCCGCGCGGCCTCGTTCACTTCCAGAAGAACAACTTCAACTCGCTGGCTGTCGTCATATCCGCCTTCAACAGCCAACTGCCGGGCACGCAGTCCATCGCCGAGACGCTCTTCGGCGCCTCGCCGACAGTGTCGACGGACTTGCTGGCCAGGACGTTCCAGATTGACGGCGGCGTGGTCGAGTCCATCAAGTCCAAGTTCCCGCCCAAGTAGGCCGCATTTGCAATGCATATGGGGAAGAAAATTCAATGAGATCTCATCAAGTTCAGATCCACATATGCTAAGCCCTTTCAATTTCATGACATGTACATGCCATGATTTTGAAAGACGACCTGGCAAATTTGGTCTAAAGTTGAAGAGATCTCAAAGATTTTATTTCCTGCGTGCAGTTAGATGGCGGCTACAGCACTGCACGTACTACCAATAATAAATGCCGTGGAAGTGTGATTTTTAGTTTGGTCTTTTTGCATACTGCGATTGTTTCGTGTGACGGCAATGAGCCTCAACAGTAGTTTACTGTTGTTTTTCTTCACGAGAATTACTGGTGATATGTATCTGTCAATTGAGATTAATAGATGTACCGTTGTCCCTCCAGATTTTTCAGTTATTATTTCTTGGTATTGTAGACGGTAATTAACATCGATACAATTAGCGCATGTGTTGTTTGTATGTTGATTACTATATTTTTTTTGGAAAGATTTAGAAGAGCTGGCATTAAGTTGAAGTAGAATCGAGACAGAAATGTACAAGTGTTTGGGGAATTGATCAGGCTTCCCAGGCCGGTAGAGAGAGAGAAAAAAAAGGAAAATTGCAGGGAAGAAGAGAGGACAAAACAAGGTATTAGAAGAACTTCAATAGAATTAACGGATGAGACGACTAGCGCTCTTCATGGTGAGGTCACAAATATATTCTCGTTACCCAGTGACGAGAATATTATATCCAGTCATTTTATTTATTTATAATGTGTTATTTCATTCCTATAGTCGCGATTAGTATGAAAAAAATTGGATGCATGGTTTAGTGTTTTCATGGGTTAAAAAGTTTGATTTTTAGTTTAAGTAACGTAGTTTAGGTCTCGACATCGAAATAGGGTGTTCTTGGCTAGCTGTTGATGGATTGGCTACACTATTGGGCATGGGACCTACACTATCGGTTCCAAACCGGCTCTATTACTGGTTTTGGAACCGGCTGTAGGCATCCGGAAGTGATGACCACGGGGTTTCACTACCGGTTGAGCTAACCGATAGAGCTTGCCAGAAAAGAGGGGCACGCTTGGCCCTTCAAGGTCTTTGCTACAAGTTTATAATACAAACTGGTAGTGAACTTTACTAGAAAAGGAGGGCTCGTTAGGCGGCAACAGGGGATTCACTATCGGTTTGTATTATAAACCGGTAGTAGAGCCCTTATTGCCCATTCGACAACAGGGCACAATTTATTTTCAATTTAGGTTTAATTGCAACTCACATTTTAATCAGATTAATAATTCACAGATTTTCATACCAGATTTCAAAATCCACAACTAATTCATTCGCAACACTAATTTATTCAACAAAGTACATATTCACATTGAAATAATATTCACATTAAATTAATTTAACACATATTCATATCAAGTACATATGAGGAAACTCAAGTTTGCAATTCAAAATACAATAGTTCATTTTTTCCTCCATTGCTTTCTGTAACCGAAGTTGAGCCCGTTAGATCGCTAGTCCTTATCAAAAAGCACGCTCTAAACGCACGTTCGTGATACTCACCCTTTGGAGATATGACCTCATCAACAAGAAAGCCGGCGAGTTGTTCTTGGATTGCGTTGACTCGGTACGGTGAGAGTTTGCCTTTCTCAGAGTTGGTGAGTTGACATTAGGCGAAGTGAAAAAAATTAATCAATCCGTGAACTTGCATGTGTAGGAAGTGAGAATTAGGAATCGATAAGTATGTACACACCCATTCGATACTTTTCAGCTGATTGTGGTTGATGCTGAAATAACGCATGAACTCACATACATAGTAGCTACGTAAGTTGTTTCCTGACTTCTGCCTCATACACTACGGTGAGAGAAGTTGCAAAACATTATTGGCATGGAAAGGTAAAAAGCATTATTAGCATGAAAAAATGGTAGGACACATGAATATTCGCTACGTATTGAAAAGTCGGTTATAACATCGAGTGCCTCCTTCAATTCACGATGACTTTGTGCACAGAATCATGCGAATGCACTGCGCGTGATTACGGATAGTAATTATTAGAGTTCGATTCACTCGAAAGAAATATTACTACAATAATAATGAAAGGAACAATATTACCTGTTAAGCGCGTATGATGTGTTTCAAATTTTCTACGGGTCTTTTGTGAGTTGTAAACAATGATCTAGCTGCGATCTAAGTAGATAGCAAGAAGGACCCAGTGAAACCTGTACATATATCAACATATGTAATTAGTCCTAACTTCATGTCACGGGAAAAAATTTAGAACAAGACCAAAGTTGTAGGGTAGAAATATAAAGTTTTTGTAGTATTGTCCCATGAGAGTATTGAGGATATTATTCTCGGTTTCTTTTGGCTTGTCCTTAACGGTGCTTTTGTTTACAACTATTGGGTCGATGTACCATATATTGTAAATAGACATATTTCTGCAATTTTGTATCTCTATTCTACATAAAAAGAAATTCCCATGTACCCTATAATCAATGGTGTAGGATCTAACGGAGACACCACGTTAATCTAAAAATACTAGGAATTCCCATGTTAATATAAAAATATTAGAAATTCCCACATTAATCAGAGAAAAAGAAAAAGATCTACACCATCAATTATAGTGGGAGGCCAAATTATAACGGCATGGATTTGTTCGATTAAAAGTTGTTTTAAATAAAATATTAATTTTTCTATAAATAGAGTTGGAATATGATAAGATGGAAAGTTTATTTGGAAGTATATTAGCTGCCAAAGCATGCATGCGCTAGACAAGAAATTGGATGTCATCTGCCGTCCTTCCATGCAACCAATTATCAGCAAAAATATCATGTGAAGGGTGATTAAATCTTCTCACTTGATCTATATCTCTGGTCGATTGAGTCAATCACCTGGGAGCTAGCAATCAAACAAGGATGTATATATACGTACCTAGCAGCCAAGGAAGCTCATAAATATAATCAAGTGTCCCTGAGAGATATATACCCGGCCACATTAAGGAAAAAGTACTAGAAATTTACACGCTAATCTAAAAATACTAGAAATTTCCACGTTAATCGGAGAAAAAGAAAAAGATCTACGCCATCGATTATAATGTGGCTAGATTAATTATAACGGTGTGGATTTGTTGGATTAAAAGTTGTTTTAAATAAAATATTAATTTATCTATAGATAGAGTTGGAATATGATAAGATGGAAAGTTTATTTGGATACTAGCTCTCTCTCTATATAATATAAATAAAGAACCTACTGCCCCACCTGCCCGCTCATCACGCGGACGAGGCCGGTCAAGACGGAAGCCAAGATGGCTGGCTTCTATTGTGTGGCATTGGGCATGAACAAGAACTAGTTAGCTAACTTAGTAGCCAGCAAACTGATCAATCTTCTCGGCAATATGGAGGAGTTCAAAACCATCATCGGTATCATCAGTAAGTGCATAAACCATGATCCGAACACACACACAGAGCTAGCCAAAGAAGTGGCTCACATTAAAACCATGTGTTTGTCTTTATTTTTCTGCAGAAGAGAACTGATTACTAATCGTTCAATATGAAACGATGGAAGAGAGAGATTGACTCGATCGACATGATCCAGGACAACGTCGGTGGGCTTGGTGGCTGCATCAACTTAGCATGTTTTTAAGTTGAATCTAACGAAATTTATGCAGCAACAAACTAATGATAGGTCAAAAGGGACCACCATGTTTCGCTCTTTGAGATTAAAAATTCCCATATTAATTGGAGAAGAAAAGAAAATACTACACCATCGGTCAGGAAAGCCAGATTATAACGTGCAGATTAAACAGGATTGTAGCTATTATCGTATCATTAGGATTAGACAAGGACTACATTAATTAGGGCTTACCATGTGCAATACAACTATGTATTCAAAGCATATATTTCAAATTATACATGAACTATATTATAACATATCAAATCAATACAATCACGTTATCGTAAAATACTTGAAATTCTGATGTTAATCAAAGAAAAAATAAAGATTTTTACCATTAATCATTGTGGGTTCGAGTTATAACGGCTTAGATTAAAAAAAAAGAGTCCATATTGACTACAATAGTAAAATAGAAGCAATTAAAATTTAGAATAAAAAATAGGAAAAGAGTCCATTCAACTACTACAATACTATAGAAAGAGTCCTATCAACTACAATAAAAAATAAAAAGAAATAAAAATCGGAATAAAAAATATAAAATGAGTTCGTATCAACTGCTACAAGACTAAAAAAAGAGTCCATATATATCAAATGCAATAAAAATAAAAAGAAAACAAAATTCAAAATAAAAATAGTAGAAACAGATCCATATCAACTACTACAAGACTAGAAAATGAGTACATAATAAAAATAAAAAACTAGAATAAAATAATAGAAAAAGAGTCCATATCAACTATAATAAAAAGAAATAAAATTCAAAATAAAAATAATAGAAAATGACTCTGTATCAACCATTGCAAGACTAAAAAGAGTTCATATAAACTACAATAAATAATAATAATAATAATAATAATAATAATAATAATAATAATAATAATAATAATAATAATAATAATAATAATAGAAAACGAGTCTATATCAACCACTGTAAGACTAAAAAGAGTCCATATAAATTACAATGAAAATAAAAAGAAATAAAATTCATAATAAAAATAGAAAACGAGTTCATATCAACCACTACAAGACTAAAAAAGAGCCCATATAAACTAAAATAAAAATAAAAATAAATAAAATCTATGATAAAAACAATAGAAAATGATTCTATATCAGGTACTACAAGACTAGAAAAAATATCCATATCAACTACAATAAAATTTTAAAAATTAAATAAAAATAATAGAGAAGGAGTACACATCAACTAGAATTTTAAAAAAGGAAATAGCAATTTGAAACAAAAAAAATTAATAGAGAATCATAATGAGGTTGAGGTTGACTCTATTGGAGCTTATCATGATCAATACAAGTATGTATCTTTATATATACAAATTTTCTTAAAAATTGACACAAATATTTGTGTGGGTATTAAAGCAGAGTTAAACGGAGTTATAACGTTTGCTCTAAAATAATAGAAATTCCCATGTTAATCGAAGATAAAGGAAAAGATCTATAACATTTATTATAATGGGTCTAGATTATAATGGTGTAGATCTAACGAGATTAAAGATAAAACTTACCGTGACCAATACAATATGACTAGCTGGCTAGGAGATAGCCATACATATACATTGAACTGCTAATAACCAAGTTGATCTTCGTTTCACGTACGGATTCAAATTCTGGTATGGCATGATCATGAAACTAAACGTACATTTTCCACAAAAAAAAAAAAAGAAACTACAAGCCATATCTAGCCAACTGAGCCATACATACACACACATGCATGTATGTATGTATGTACGTATACAGGCTTGGTAGCTTCAAGCCTTTGCCTCGCGCGAGACAATTACCATAAGGATCCACGCGGTGCCAACTTGGTTACCATGAGAGTCCATGACGTCGATCGCCGAAAGAGAGACAACTATAAGTTGTTATATTTCAAAAACTCGGGAAGGAGATGGCTACGCATTGTTGAATATCAGAGCATACATATGCATTACTACAGATCGGAGATGCCTATTTTTGATTCCTCCCATGCTCGAGGATGAAATTAAGTCTCAGTCATGGTAGTCAAAAGTTTAACCTATTTCCCAATATTTTTATTCCTACCATGTCTCGAGTGCAGCAGAGTCATCATTAATAAAAACTATTAGTTGGATTTGTATATGATTCCAATATAAAACTAGAATTAGCTAGGAATAAAAAATAAAATTATTAATTTGATTTTCATACGAACTCTAAAGTAAAATACTTGGATATCTTAAATTCATAGGAAACAAGATAAAAATGCCGGTTGAACATTTGTATATCATTCTGATACGAAACTAAAAAAAGTAACTTCATGTCATGTACGATTAAACAATATGCAACTTCAAAAGAAGCTATTACTCCATGTGCATTTGCTCAAGGACTAGAAATTACCATGTTAATGAAAAACCTAAAAGTGAAATTTAAAATAAAATACAATAAAATAAAATAAGCAATTTGATTTGCACATGAATTATAATGTGAAAGTGAAAAATACCTTTGTATTACTTAAACAAAGGTGAAAGGAACCACCATGTTTATTCTTAAAAAGGTAGTCCTACATTAATTAATTTCAAACAAAAAGATAAAAATCTAACCCATCGGTTATAGTGGATCTACAGTAATATGATGATGTAGATCTAATGAGATTGAAATTATTATTATATCTTTCGGATTAGACATGTACCATTTTAGAGTTTCTCATGCATGTCCAATATGACTATGTATCCAAAGCACATATAATTATATTGCGTTTGTATTTTTATGTATACGAAGAGTAATTGTTCGGATTAGACATATACTATATTAGAGCTTACCACATAATACATTTAGGAATCCTTATATCTGCGAAAGGTCTCGTAAACTTAAATAAAAATCTAGCCACGGAAATCTGCGAGTCATCTTGCCAGTGGCCAAGAAAAACAAAGTGCGTACGTGATTATATATATATATATATATATATATATATATATATATATATATATATATATATATATATATATATATATATATGTCAAAACGTACGTGCGCAACAACTTAGTACGTATAGAGCAAGCCACCCAAAAGTTGAATACAGACCAACAACGCACACTTGCAAAACTGAAAAGGCGACTATTAAAACCGAGCAGAAAAATAGTACGTATTGGCATGCATGCATGGCAATACTCCTATACTACATAGTACAAGCAGGCTAGCTGGCATGTGCATGCAAAGCTGCAAGCATTGATTCGACTACATTAAGAAGGCTACATCATGCAGTATTTATAAGTTTGTTTGATCTAAAATTCAAATTGAAACACTTTGTTTTTATACTTTTTCAACAGCATATATAGCTAGCTCAGCTAGCTCTAGTCAAATTAAGAGTGATAATGATCAAGGTTTGGTTGCAACGTATCTAGCTCATATACGTGCACACAAATATAGCGTATAAGTAATAAGGAAGAAAGGGAAATTCTCTCTCTGCTCGCCTCATTTTCTGTCGCTGAATGCATGCGTGCAAGGCTGCATATAAACAAAACGATCACGATCATTTCGATCGATTGATATCCTTAGCGTGGGAATAGACACTTAGCTCTCCCAACTCTCACATCACCTAGACATCCACCCAAATCGAAGGTGAGATCTTCCTCTTCTTATAGACTTAACTGGTAAATTTGTTGAGTAACCAATCGCGCGATCCACCGATCACATCATTAATTATTGAGCTAAGCCTGCTCCGTCTATATAAGTACCACCTCCCGAATGTCCTCAGGCATCAGATCACCAAAAGCTTCTTAAGCTCAGGTGCTTAACTACCCATCTAGCTCACAAAAGCTAATTAAAATAGTTAGCTTCAAGAACCATACCAACTAATCGGTCATGGCCAAGCTCCTCGCCTCCCTCCTCGCCTCCTGCGCCGTTCTTCTGGCGCTCGCCGCGCCACTGCTCGCCGGCGACCCCGACATGCTACAGGACATCTGCGTCGCCGACTACCATTCCCTTCAGGGCCGTGAGTGACCGAGATCGACACTCAAATCGTGCATATACAAATCTATTGACGTTGTTGTTCATTTCATTAATATTAATTTGTTCGTCGTGCGTGCATATTCATGCATGCAACGATAATCGATAAATATGAGTTAACCTTGCCGTCATCGCTGATCACATGAGTAACAATCACTGATCGGGATGCATGCATGCGTGCAGCTCTGAGGCTGAACGGGTACCCGTGCAAGCGGGAGGTGAACGTGACGGCGGACGACTTCTTCTTCGGCGGGCTGGCGAAGGCCGCCGACGTGTACTCCGGCAACCCGATGGGGTCGGTGGTGACGACGGCGGACGTGGAGAAGATCCCCGGGCTCAACACCCTGGGCGTGTCCATGGCGCGCGTCGACTACGCGCCGTGGGGCGGCGTAAACCCGCCGCACGTGCACCCGCGCGCCACCGAGATCATCTTCGTAGCGGACGGCACCCTGGAGGTGGGCTTCCTCACGACGGAGAACAAGCTCTTCACCCGCACCGTCCCCAAGGGCGGCGTCTTCGTCTTCCCCCGCGGCCTCGTCCACTTCGAGCGGAGCGTCGGCGAGCCGTTCGCCGTGGCCATCTCGGCGTTCAACAGCCAGCTGCCCGGCACGCAGACGGTCGCCGCGGCGCTGTTCGGGGCGTCGCCGCCGGTGCCCACGGACGTGCTGGTGCGGGCCTTGCAGACCGACGGCGGAGTGGTGGAGAACATCAAGTCCAAGTTCCCCATCAAGTAAGGCGATCGATCGAGCATGCACGTACATGAAATTACGAGTGATCGAGAGACGCAACGCAACGTCGTACGGTACGTACGCCAAATAATAATTGGGCCCGGATTGCGTACGTAAAAAGGTGTTTCGGCGCACCTTGATGCTTCGATCGGTACTTGCGTGGTACGCCGATACGCAAGTACATGTACGTGCATGTGTATTATATATCTATACTCCTCTCGTAATCTGTTCCTTGTACTGTTATATATATGTGTACGTATCTATTGGTCATGCATCCTTATGGCATCGATCCTGATCCGTTGATTGTACAAGTACGTAACGTGGTATAATGTATTGCTTCTCTCGTAGTACAGTATTTGCAATACGGACTTAACAAATAGATTACGGTGATTACTAACTAATATACTCGTACATCGCGCACACAATACTTTCGAGCTGCTAATTCATAAATCCCTCGTATATACACCCTTTGGAACATTTAAAAAAGAGAGAAACCGGAAGTAATTCTTCAAAACGCCTTCAAAATAGTTGAAGGGAAAATTGAATATAGGACACACTGGATGATTTACTAGGGAACATTATGGCCTGATTGGGGGAGCTATAACTTTTCTAATATATAAGTTGCTTTTAGCTTTATGGTTTCAAAGCTGCTGCAGATTTATAGCATGTTCGAAGTGGCTAAGGTGAATGAATAAGCTGGCTAAGTTAAAAGTGAGCTAAATATTAAGTTGGACTCCAAGAGATTTTGAATTTATTTCTCGAAACTGATCGTTTCGTTTATTTTATTTTTAAGAGTTTTTAGAGGTGCTTTCACGATAAAAAAAAACTGAACAATATAGGTGTGATTCATTCTGAACATGCTGTTAATACTGACGTAGTCTTTTTGGGAGGTTGCTTGAGAGCCTACTTTTTTGTGGAGTTGGCTGCCCGCTTAAGTTCATGATTAAAGTACAAAATGACTTAAATACCCACCTGTTACTTTGTTGGCATTGGCTCGTTAGCTGCTCGAGGCGGTGGCAGGAGGGCGCTGGAGTACGTCATCTCCTTCACTCGCTGGTGCTGGTCCATGTACGTCATGTGCAACCAAAATGAGTTGGATGGTGCTAGTGTACCTCACGTACGTACACACATGTGGTGTTGCTCTGTGTACATGCAGAAGGCGATTAGGCATGCCAGCTAGTTCATTGATAAGTTAAGGCTAGCAATACCATCAATCGATTGACTATCAAAACACAAAACTAAAAAGAGAAAGATAAATAGTTATTCGCAATACCACTCAAAATATGACACACCGTCAAAGTAGGACCACTGTATATTCCTATAATCTATTACTACTTCGTCCCTAAAAGAATGTCGTTCTGGAAAATTTTGAGTAGATTAAGGAGAGTATATATAGGTAGGAATCTAGAGTACTTTATAGTGTTGGGAAGAAAATATATAGGTACTTTATAGTGGTGAGAGGGGAATCTATAGATACTTTATAGGGTGAGAGGGGAATCTAGCAATTATTGCTCTAAAATGATATTCTTTTATGGATAAATTTTGAATCGCAGAATGACATTCTTTTAGGGACGGAGGGATTAGACATCAAAGAATTAGCAATAAAATCACGAACAACGCCCATGCCGATATCATCCACTGGCATCTCATTTTCAGGGACCTCCGCAGATGTTGCCTCTCTCGTAGCCTGTGTGGACCTTGCAGATGTTTCCTCATGTGTAGCTTGTGGCATATTGTAATCTTCGTCTATATCACATGTCCAAAAAAATGATCATCATGTAAAGGACTATCCCTAATAAAATTATGAAGTGCCATACATGCCATAATTATCTTCTGCATGTTCTTTTTAAATCTTTGTAATTTTAGCAAAATACGTCATTTCATTTTCAATATGCCAAATGACCGTTCAATCACATTACGAAGAGAGAAATGACAATAATTAAACCTCTCTTTCATTCCTCTTGGTCGATGATCCTGTTGAAATCCTAGAACATGATACGTTTTCCCTTTATATGGAGCTAGATATCTCTTTGTATCAGGGCAACATATCCGGTGCATCCAAAAATTCGGTGCAACCATGGTGCACCCCTACTAAAAAAAGTTTCAAAAAATTCTGAAAAAAATCATGGATGTACATCTGAACTTACCCCATCTACATATAAAATTTCATGATCAAATTCATCCTATGCTAGAAGTTAAAAAAAGATAAATGCACCCCATCTACTATTCAAGTTCAAATGCATCCCAAATTTGTCTTTTTTGTAACTTCTAGCATAAGACGAATTTGATCATGAAATTTTATATGTAGATAGGGTAAGTTCAGATGTACATCCATGATTTTTTTCAGAATTTTTTGAAATTTTTTTTAGTAGGGATGCACCACGGTTGCACCGAATATTTGGATGCACCGGATATGTTGCCTTGTATCAGGTTATCCCGCATCAACAAGATAATATTTTCTTGAATACAAAAGAATGAAGTGTGAAAGCAGTGCATGTGTATGCAAGTAAAAAAAGATTACTTGAAACAAAAAAAATAGATACCTTCTGGAGGATGTGGAAAGTAGTCTTTAAACTTAGGGAGACTTTGTTTGAATATACGAGAATCATGTATAGATCTAGGCCACCCGGCTACTATGAATGTAAATCTCATGTTGAAATTGTACACAACCATCACATTTTGAGTTGTATATCCATGGCGACTAATGTGATTAATTTGGTCCTCCTTTCTGATAATAACAGGTACATGTGTATCATCTATTGCACCAATGCAATCATTGAAGTAGGGTGCAAAACAAGTATCTTCAAGTCTTGGATGCGCTGTACTGAATTGACGATCTTTTGGTATTATAATGTCTTTCCCTAAACGCACTATAATGTTTTTTTCCTAAACGCACAATGCACTCCAAAAGTTCTTTGAACTTCTCACAAATTGTTCCAGTTGACCGCTCAAAATGGTTCTCTACTTCTCTAAATGACTGAGGTCCTCCGTATATCCATAGGAACATAGCAAGAGCTTCTATTGAATTCATCTCTCTTGTAGATTGTAGTGCATATTTCCCACTAAAGTTTGATACAACTTATTAAAACAGGCCTAGTCATGCGGAACATTTTATAACACTTCTAGTTGCAACTAAGAGTATCCATAACCCATTGATAACCTGTCACCCTTGGCGGTATCTTCTTCTTTTTATCTAGGTAAGTATCACTATGGTGCAAACCTACAAGAGCAACACCAGCTGCAGCTTGGAGATTCCTCTGCTTATTTGTTTGATCAATGTGAGAACCATCATCACTAAAGTCACTTTTACTTGACAAGCATTCACCGTCGTCACTTTCAATTGACGTGCAACCACTCTCACTTCATGTACTTGTCTACAGAGCGGTGAAAAAACAAGGTGGCATAAGCATATATTTTAACCATTAAAAACTTCATAACATGGAATAATAAATTAACTCAATATGATATATTTTAAAAAAAATAAACCGTTACAAGTATTTAAGTTAAAACATAGTAATCCATAACAATTCTTCTAACATAGGGAGTACAAATAGACGTCTTATAGAGATTTGACAAAACATAAAAAAGCGTTTAATTTTTTTTCTAGTTTTCATACATCCTCTTGAGCCAAGCAACCCTTCCATGATTGGTTTTGATGGATCAAAACACTGCTCGATATTCAGCTTTGATGCAATATAATGTTCTTCGCTTCCTTCCTCTACTCCAGATTGGACAGGCATCTCCATGTGATCTATAATCTCGTTATCAGCTTGAACATCCCTTTGAGGTGTCATAGAATTGCTATTAGTCATATGATCCACTAGACGCTTAACTTCATTAACCAATGGACTCCTCCTGCCCTTTTTTGGGCTACGGCCAATACTAGTAGATTATCGCTTCATAGGGCCTTTCAATTCCTTTATAATGGGACTATCCATAAATGCGACATCATCATCGTCATCATCTGCACCATTTGAACCATCAACTTCTACGGTTGTAACTTCCTCGGGCATGCCAGGGATAACGGTATATTGAGATGTCACATTAGCATTGTGGAGCATGATTTCCATCTCATCTAGGTTCTCAAGTGGTGTTTTCCTAAATTGGGCATACTTCGAGTTGGCCTGAAAAATTGCACAAGCTACATCATTACAAAATAAGTTCAAAGAAAGAACATAAATCTTTTTCAAGTTTGTACCTTTATTTTATCTGCCCACCATTCTTCGTCAGCCACAATTGTTTCAATTACAACATCCCAACCTAGACCAGTTGTTGCATGTTTTAGTTCTTTCCACAATATGAACTTTGCCTTCAAAGCGTTCCAATGGTTCTTAAATTTCATGTTGTCATAAACCCTTTTGGTCTTAGCTAAAATTTTTTCAGTTAGGTTCTTGTAGCCCTGGGCATTTAAGTGGCTAGTTTGTTTATTCCCAACATTAACATCTTCAGCACATATCTCGCAGAACACTATATTAGCAAATGAATCCCACAATGCAACAGGACACTTGACTAGCTTGTCCATCTACCACATCATCAAGCAACAAAAAAATGTTTTACACAAATTAGATTGAAAGAAGACACTAGTTGTAAGTACAAGCTATATCAGCTCCACTTTTGCATCAACACTAACAAGATAGGCGAATCACTAAATGTTCCTTGATAATTAATTCTCCTAAGAACATGTGTTCTTTAGAGACCTGAAATTAATATAAAAGTGTTGCAGCCTGGTCATTTCTAGGTTTTATAGCAAGAAAAAAAAAGTAGGCAATACGAGTGGTGGCATAATTGGCTAAGGGATATGTATACGTAAGATGGCATGACCAGAAAAGGATTTTTTTCTCCTTTAAAAAAAATCATAAACGATAAGGAAGTAGTTATCTATGTACATCTCAATCCCCGTGATATGAAATTAATCAATATTGGGCCTAAAGACAACACTGGTTGTGAACATAGACGTGCAAAGTTTATTTAGACAGCACAATTCTATCTTCTATTACAGAACACTCATTCTAATAGAATGATAAATATCATGAACAATTCATCAGATTGATTTATGGTCTCATCATAACATTGATTCAACAATAGGACGGATTGATTCATGGTTTGACCACCCACATTGATTCAACAATTCAAGGTTTGGTCACCACATTGTAGATGGTACAGACCAATGCTTTCAATGGATAAAGAGTACAAATCAACATTGCAATAGATTTTTTTTAGATGATGGAATAAAATTCTAGCCTCTGCACCCTGTGGCGCTGCATGCGGCCACTAAACCACATATTGTCTTACAAAGTGCAATAAAACTCATGATCAAGAGGAAAAAGAGAGAAAACTTAAACATCATCAATCCTATTACAAAATTTCCATCCATGATTAGCAAAGATGGTCATGCCGATAATCTCCAAAACTTGGCATGCCTTGATGAATTCCTCCCTTTCATCCTCATGTTGCAATAGTGCCCAATGCCGTAGCCAATAGGCTCCTCTGAAAACAATCTGTATAAAGGTGGTATGTTTGCATTTGTCAAAACACAATTATCATTTTGACAAAGAAAAATGACCCAAGATAAGGCTACACAACCAATTAAAATTTTTTATATTGTTTTGAACTCCTCCCGCAGACCCAAGTCCCTGTCATATGAATCAAGTTCCTAGGTGAATTAATGCCTAAAGCAATGCTTACTAATCACCAAACCGATCTAGTAAAATGACAATAAAAAATAAATGTTGAATTGTCTCCATTTTGTTACAAAAGTAACAAATCTGACTGCATGCCAAAGACGTTTGGCTAGATTATCTTTAGTAAGAATAACTACCTGGTCTGAATACCAAAGGAAGATTTTTATTTTTAGAGTTACTTTTAATCTTCACAAAAGCTTATTCGAACAAGTGGTGCTTTAGTTAATCAAGCCTTGATACATTGAATGCATTGATAATTGCTCATTCTTATGAAGGTTCATTGAAATACATCATTATTAGTACTCAATTGAAATCCTACTAATATGTGAAGTAGACTTTGCTTGTCAAACAACTTCGGACCCACCAAAGCTCTACGAAAAGAAATATTCGAAGGAATTGAATCAAGCACCTCTAAAACTATAGCATGCTTCTTTCTAACTATAGAGAACAAACTGAGATATTGATCTCTAAGCAGTATATGGCCCAACCAACTGTCTTCCCAAAATCGAATTTGAGACCCATTTTGAAAAGGAAAGTTCCTTTTTTGTAAACAATCATTTTTAACCTTCATAAGGCCTTTCCAAAAGTGTGAATCCCTCGGTGGGACCTCCACTTTAAGTGAGTGTTTTATGTGTCAAATATTTATTCTCGAGTATATTCTGCCAAATCCCCTCTTCATGTAATAGCTTGAAAAGCCATTTACTAAGCAGACATTTATTTTTTTTATACCAAGGTCTTGAATCCCTAGCTCTCTTTGATCTTTGGGTTTGCACAATATACTCCATTTAGCTAACCTGTATTTCTTTTTGTGACCATCATTTTTGCCAAAAAAACCTAGATCTAAAGTAGTCCAACTTTTTTTAGCACAACCTTTGAAATTTCAAAGAAATACATCATAAATAAAAGAAGGGTACCGAGAACCGAGTTAATCAACACTAGCCTGCCCATAAAAGACAGCTCATTGGCCTTCTAGGTGCTTAGCTTCTTTTCAAATCTCTCCTCCACCTCTTTCTAGTCCATGTTTCTTAAATTTCTATAGTGCATAGGAACCCCAAGATACCTAAAAGGGTATGAACCAATTTCACACCCAAAAAGTTGGACATAATGATCCTCAAAAACCTTGGCACCTCCTAAACAAAAGATTTCACTTTTGTGAAAAATAATCTTGAGTTTTGAAAGTTGTTCAAAAGTGCATAATAAAAGTTTTATATTTATCGCTTGACTCATAAATAGGACAATATCATCTGAATATTGCAAGATAGACAAACCATCATTCACAAGTGTGAAATAATTCCTTCAATCTAACTATCCTTCTTATCTCTTGCAATTAGAATGGCAAGCATATCTGTCACAATATTAAAAAGAATAAAAAATAATGGATCTCCCTGACGCAAACCTTTCCTAGTCTGAAAGTATGGACCAATGTCATTATTGATCTTAATTCCCACACTTCCTTTAGATACAAAACTCTCCACCTACTTACACCATTTTGAATAGACCCCTTCATACGCAAAGCTTGTTGCAAGAAAGGCCATTTAACCTTATCATAGGCCTTTTCAAAATCTATTTTGACAATTACCGCATCCAATTTTTTGGAGTGCAATTCATGTAAGGTTTTGTGTAAAATCACTACCCCTTTCATGATATTTTGGCCCGGCATAAATGCTGTCTGCGTAGGCTTGACTACCTTGTCAGCCACACTCTTTAATCTATTGGTTCCAACCTTAGTAATAATTTTGAAACTAACGTTAAGCAAACAAATTGGCTAGTATTACTGATTTTTTTCTTGCTTCCTTAATTTTTGGAAGCAATGTGATGATAACATAGTTAAGTCTATACAAGAGTAATTTTTCATTATAGAAATCCAAAAAGAGCATCTTAAGTCCTCTTTAATAACTTTCCAAAAGGCCTTATAAAATTCAGCTCGAAAGCCATCTGGACCTAGGGCTTTATTGTTCTCCATTTGGAAAATGGCATCATGAACTTCTAGTTTTGTAAACTATGCTATTAGTAACTCATTTTCTAAGTCACGTACCTAGGGAATGTCCCCCCGGCTAGACTCAATCATTGAAAAATGATTTTCTTCCGGTGGCCCAAATAGACTTTTATAGTACCTTGCAACAAAATTCATTAATTTTAAATTCCCAGTTATAATCCCCTCATCTTGGTCTACCTAGGCAATTCATTGTTTTTGATGTCTACTATTTTGCAATGAGATGAAAATATCTAGTATTATTACCTCTGTGAGCTGAGAACTACTCATGCGGTCGGTGCCGAAGGAGGACTCGCTGGCTAGAGGGTAGCGGCGGCGTCGCGGGACGGTGGCGGCGGTGTCGTGAGAGGGTTGGAGGAGTAGAGAGAGCAGCCTCGATGGCCGAAGGGCAGCGATGGCATCGCGGGAGGCCAGCGGCGACGGCGTCGTCGGTTGGAGACGAGAAAGAGTTAGGGTTGAGGAAGGGGGTCCTAGGGAAGCTGTGTAAGGAGTTAGGCTATGGGAGGTGGGATTGAGGGGTTTTTATACGGTGTCATTTGTGGGTAATATTTTCACACAATCTACGGCAAATAGGTATACATCTTCCGCAATAATCCCGATAAGTACCTCCAATTCAGCTTTGGCTTATTCGAGTGATTATGCTTAAGTTTTTTCCCTTAAGCACCTATAAAGTTGGGTTGTTTGGGAGAGCTTATGGCTTTTTTAAGCAAAAGCTGGGTTTAATCTCCCCTAAACAGGGCCTATAAATTCGTCTCTTTATATATGACAACACTTTTTGTCAGAAGACACTTTCTCCAATAAAATACTATATCCTGATATAGAGAGAGAAACAATGGAAAAAGGTTTATTTTACCCTTTGAGTTGATATGGCCTAGAAAAATGGCAAAAAAATACAGAAATATGGGGTCTTTGTTTTTGCCATTTTTCCATTTAATATCACCTTGCTCAACTCGAATGACAAAATGGACTTTTTACTGTCGTTTCTGTCTCTCCGACACCTAAATATAGTATTTTATTAGGGAAAGTGTCTTCTAGCAAAGAGTGTCAAATTTAGAATGTCATATATCAAAGAGACAAATTTATAATGGTGCGTAGCAAATCCACCTTTTTATAGCGTCCTAGCAAATTTTCCCTTAATAGAAGGCAAGTGGAGTGTTCCAATCGTTGCATTGCGTTTGGCCGTTTGGCGCCCGGACCTGTACCCTTAGGCCATGTACAATGTAGTGCCTAGACAGAAGCTTAGAGAAAAAAAATGGCTTTTTCTGCCACATAGGACAAGCCAAGTGCTTAAAAGAGAGAGTGTCTAACTTTGCTTCGGGTGCTTCCTGGTGCCTACACCCGTTTTTGTTGACAGATGCCTACGTCGATGCTTTGGACTTTCTCAGCTCCCACAGACTGTTGCCCATCGAGCTCTACGGACTGCCACACCGGTCGGATCCGCCGCCACCATGCCTCCCCAACATCCACCCCTGCTGGATCTAGTGTCATCATGCCTTCCTGACCATAGCCCTAGCCAGATCCAGCGCAGCCACAAAGGATAGTTGTCCACGTTCCCGACGTCGCCACCATGGTCGATTGTCGTGCACCCCGGTATTTCTACCGGCTTGAGTGACCGAATACTAGTCCCAGAAGATCATAACTTGTATTGCACTCAAGGACAGTTTGGAATATCATCGCAGGCATTGCAATAACTAGAAATTAACGGTTTACTTAGCATAATTAACATCCGGTAGACATAGACATTCACATAGTCTTGCACATGACATAATTCAATAGCATAAAAACACAGCGGAAGACTTCAAATGCGACGATACTCCGAGGTTGACCCGGAACGCGTAGCTAATCACCTTGACCCACCTGGTCACAACTGTCACCGACGTCGAGATCTTCTCCTGAACAAATAATTCGTGGTTCATATAATGAGTACACGGCTACCCAGCAAGCAGTCCTTAATTAATAATGAATGCAAAGTCAAAGGACGGGTTTGGTTATTTTGCTAAAACAACACCTATCTATTCATTTATTCATTTTTGATTATGAACACATTACAACACATGAGCGTAGCCAAAGGAACGGCTAACCAGCTCAAAAGAGAGGCACTCCCTGCCTACACTACCATCAAGTTAATTAATTAAAACACATTGGACTACCTTGTGTCAACTCCTTTCCCTCGCCCATAACCACGGACACGGCTACCATGATAGTTTTAACTCCGCAGAGTGTATACACGTTCCCCACAAGCCCTGTCTCATCCTAAAGAGAGAAACAGTACAAAAGCCGTTCACTGCTTTCACCTGCCCCAATAGTGTACCCTTTCTTATGGTTTCACACCCCACACGCTATGCTTCGACCAGGCCGACAGTCATGCACATCTCTTTCAGCTGGACCTGATAGCGCACTGTATGAGATTAGCCCCCATTTAAGCCATTCGGAACCGGTGATAGCTAGTCACGTTCGTCCACTACGAGTACACTGGAAACAGGTTTCCACAGCTAATAAGTTAGGGCCAGAAGGCACAAGTGGTTGTACGGTTCAGGCTCGGTATGGTAGTCACAAGTATACGGTCCTTATATGACAGAGGAGGCCTACACATCTCAACCACAAACCCAAAATCCGGCTCTTCTAGGTCTCCTCAAATCAACACACACCACGTTGATTTAGTTGATTAGGTTTACCAAAACAGCATCACGAAGCCAAAATCTTCACGGATACAAGTTTAATAATGAGTGGACCTATCAACTACCAATCCCAGAAGCAAGGCTAAGAAACTACACAAAGGATAGGCTATAAAAACAGTACCAACGGGTTAACAATGGTTGGCTGAATTATATTAGTAGAGGACTAACATGAAAACGGGATCAAAAAGCACATACGATGATAATTCAAGCATGCAATTCAAATTAAGATGAAATAAATAAATTTTAGCAAACTTGGAATTCGTTATGAATCTAGCTTGCCTTCGAAGAAGCTTGGATCTGGATCTCCTCCTTCGAAAGGCTCCGGAACGACTCCCGGGCAGCAGGTACACGTCAGATCTATGCGAAAAAGAAATAACACAAAAATAAATAACAAACACAGATAAAATAGAATGATAAAAATATATAAAATTCTTGGGATTATTTGTGATTTTTGGGCTCTGAAATCATCTAAATCGGAGTTCGGATGCTTCCTAAACAATTCGTGGAAGTTTCGGCGAAAATAGAAAAGACAAGAAAAAGAATAAACCCGGTTAACCATCGGTTAACCTTGGAAAAACTGAGGAAAACCTTGTTTAACCAAGCGTGCGGCGCGGCTGGCGTGGGGTTCAGCGGTTTAACGCGCGTGGCCAACCGGGCGAGACGCGTGGCGGTGGGTTGGCGCGGTGCTTGGCTGGCGTGGCGAGGCCGGCGGGCACGTGGCGCGCGGGAGTGGCTGGCGGGCGGCGGCCAATGGGGAGCCGATGTGGCGGCGGTCGGGCACGCGACGCGGTTCGCGTGCACGCGGCGGTCAACAGCGGCGGCGAGGGACGCGTGGCACGACACGGTTGGCATGGGAGTGTGCGCTGGCGCGGGAAGCGAGATGGCGGTGGCAGCGGCGGCGGCTCGCCGGCGAGGTGAAAATCTAGCGATCTTCGGCGTGGCGTGGCGTAGCCGTCGTGGAGCGGGATGAGGTTCCCAATGTCGTCGATGTAGGCATTGGCGCCGTGGGGGAACATGGTACCGCTACCGGGGAACCGAAACTTGTCCCCGTCGATGCGGATCCAATTCTGCACCGCCTTCCGGACGGTGAGCTCCTTGTGCAGAACATTAGCGAACCACGCGACGCCTGGTACACGGAGAAGCCGAGGGCATGCGTGATGGCGTCGGCGGTGGTGCAGGAGATGGCGGTGGCGATGGAGATGGAAGAGGACGGGGAGTGGGTGGGAAGGGAAAGCCGCCGTGGCGCCAGACGCTAAGGAATCTGGAGGCGCGGCAGAGGAGGGCGGCGGCGACGAAGGGGAGCAAGGAGGAGCGCCTAGTACCTCCGCGGCGTGGGGCCGCGAAAGCAGCGCCGGCGTCGTCGTTTGCGGGCGCATGGTGCATGGAGAAGTCGAGAGCGCGGGTGAGGGCGGCGGCGGTGGTGCAGGAGATGGCGGTCACGATAGAGACGTAGGAGGATGGGGAGCGGGAAGCCACCGTGGTGCCAGACGCCGAGGAAGGAGGAGGCGCAGCATTGGAGGGCGGCGACGGCCAAGGGGAGCAAGGAGGAGCGCCCGGTACCTCCACGGCGAGGGGCCGCAGAAGCGGCCCCGGCGTCGTCGTCCGCGGGCACGTGGTGCATGGAGAAGTCGAGGGCACGGGTGAGGGCGGCAGTGGTGGTGCAGGAGATGGCGGTGACGATGGAGATGGAGGAGGACGGGGAGCGGTGGGGGAGGGAAAGCCACCATGGTGCCCGACGGCGAGGAAGTAGGGCGCCGCAGAAGAGGGCAATGGCGGCGAAGGGGAGCAAGGAACAGCGCTTGGTGGCTATGCCGGCGCCACCGTGGGGAGAAGCGGCGGCTAGGGTTCGGGAGAGTGAGGTGAGGTCGGAGGCAGTCGGGGAGATGGAAAGGGCACGGCGACACGTGGTAGGATAGGAGCCGAATGGGGAGGGGCTGCGCGGGTGAGCACGTAAAGCTGCGGGAGGGCAAAGTGTAAAATGGCAAAGGACGCACGTCACTGGATCGACGATCCTCCGGACGCGGACACTCTGAGATCCATCCATAAAATTGTAAAAAGACTGGGTTTTTTTGCATAAGCACTCGGGCTTTGCACGCTGGACGTCGGATCAGGCCGAAAAGGCCGATCGAACGGTCGAAGTTTTTTTGGGCGACGTGGCCACCCTGAGAGGCCGCCTTTGATAACAGCTTTATAAAGAAGATTATTTATAATGTGTTATTTCATTCCTATAGTCGCGGTTGGTATGAAAAAATTGGATGCATGGTTTAGTGTTTTCATGGGTTAAAAATGTTTGATTTTTAGTTTAAGTAACGTAGGTTAGGTCTTGACCGCGGAAATAGGGTGTTCTTGGCTAGCTGTTGATGGATCCCCCAGTGAGTAATTGATAGAAAAGTTTGGTTTTTAGAAAAAGTAAGGAGATCCTATGGCTAGAAATCGTTCAACAAGTTAGGTATTGCATAATTTTCTATGTTAGTATTTTTTTTTCCTTTGGTTATATATACTATTGAGTTGCTATAAATGAAGACCGTGAATATATACTACCTAAAATGTTTATGGCTCTAAAAATATGTATTACTCCCTCCGGCCAAATTTATTTGCCGCTGGAGGTTAAACGGTAAAGTTCTACAAAAAGTGTTGTTTTGGCTAAATAACAGGTCATTTGTCACTCCTGCCCTCCATTAATGTTGCAGCAGGCATCTAAGCCCTACCCATTTCATTACCTCTCTGGCGTTGTCTCCAATAGATGAGAAGGGACAAAACACGTCTCGAAGAAGTGGGAGGAGAGAGAGAGTCTAGGGGAAAGGGTAACTAGATGTTTTTCATTTCTATGTGGGTGCGCCCTACAACAGTGCTGGCTCGTTCGATTGTTCACTGCAAAGTTTCTTTAGAGAGAAAATTGAATATATGTCATCGCCTAGAGTTGAACTCACCAATATGCCACCACGCAGATGGCAAACTTTAAAATGCCACTGCTAATGTTTGCCTCCTTGTTTTATGCCATTTTGACCTTTTAAATGGTTTCTTGCATTTCTCCTTTGACCAGCCCTGTGAAAGGACAAATGTGCCCTTGCTCCCTCCCAATCACACGTACTGCCACGGAGCCCCTTCGCCCCAGTAGCTAAACAATCCATACCACCGCTTTTTTCCTTTCCTCTTCATCCTCCTCCTCTGTTGTAGCCCTCGCCCCCTATCGGGCCTCCACCGTGGCCTTGCCGAAGCCATTGTCGACCCACTTCCCCTTGGCCACGCCACCATCCTCCTCTACTTGTCCTCGCCGGAACCCTACCAGGCCTCCATCGCAACCGTGTCGAAGCCGCCGTTTCCCCTGTTGCTGTCCCGCTCCATATTGGGCTCACCGCTATCCTCCTCCTCTACTTGCACTCGCTGGAACCCTATCGAGCCTCCACCAAGGTTGTGCCAAAGCTATCGCCGCCCTACTCCCTCATGATTATGCCGCCTCCCTTGGCGAAGTCATGCTGCCCTTGCCTTCCCCTTCTCTCCCTCTCACTCATTCGTCGCTTGCAATCACCATCAGTCTGTCGCTGAGCCACCGCCTCTGGTTGCTACGGTCGCCATCGTTGAGCTTTTTGCAACCACCTCTGCTTGGTAATGCCGTCATCGCCGAGCACTGCCATAGGCTGTCGTGTCGTTCTCCGGTGATATCTTCTAGCTTCTTCGGATGAGTCCCAGTGCCGCCTCGCCGGGCTCAAGAGAGAAGGAGATGAGATAGGCTTGGTGGGGGTAAAGTTGTCCTTTCACAAGGCTGGTGAAGGGAGAAAAGAGAGGAAATAATTAAAAAAAAAGGCCAAAATGGCATAGAAACAAGGAGAGGTAAACGTTGGCTGTGGTATTTTTAAAGTTTGCCATCTACGGGGTGGTATATTGGTGAGTCAAACTTTAGGCGATGACATATATTCAATTTTCTCTTCTTTAGTGGGGCAAAATAGTCTAAAAATTGTGGAGTCTAGATGATAAGCATGTGAGGAGTTGGTCAAAACTTTCGGTTTCCGACAAAATTCTTCCAAACTTGACCACTTGGACGTGGCATATTGTTTCTAGATTCTTGCGAAGTTTTGTGATCTCCTTAGCATGAAAAGACCCCCAGATGATTTAGGTGTAGCCGGCGAAGTCACCAAAGTGCCACAGGACGCACTTGCCCCCAGGCGGTTATTTCATGTCGGACTAGTCACTATTTCGGCTATCATTTTTGCATACTAACCCCGATCGAGGATCGGTTTCTTGTGTTGGGTTCGTGGTGATGCCGCGGACGTTCTGGATGTGTTTTGTTTGTTGTTGGTGTTGTGGATGCAGGTGAGAACAGGGTGCGAGGTGGAGTGGATGAGTCCGTTCGCCAAGTGGGTTGCCGGTTCGGTTGGAGGCTGGGCGCGAAGCTTCACGGTGGGAACGGCTATCACTTCGGAGCACGAGTTCTTACTGGACGTTGGGACGTGCGGATGCTTAGACGCGAAGGGATCGTTGGTGGCGGTTCGCGACGCTCTAAGATTCATGCGTGTGAGTTAAAACCCGTGTATGTGTTGGGTTTCGGATTAGCCCATGTATGGTCCATGTTGGGCCATGAGTGAGTAGGCTAAGGCCCATGTAAATGGCTGGTTGGAGAGGGTAAATCTCAGCCATTCATGGGTGGTTCAAGGGTGATCTCAATATATCGCGATATATCGAGATACCCTAGAACAGGTTGGCCTATAAAAGAAGGGGTGGAAGGGTGTCTCCATTCAAGTCTTTTGTAGCCAATAGTTTCTGAAGTTTAGCCACTTGTGAGTGTTTTCCACCCTAGGGTGGCTGTGTAAAACTTTTCCAAATCAAACAAAGCTAGTTTCTCCATGTTCTTGTCTTGTTCTTACTAGTTCTATTATTTCAATCTTCTTTCCTTGATGTTTTTTGTTGCAACTTATTTGGATGCCTCCCCTCCTTCTACATGCTTCTGATCCATGATGTCTTGAGGGGGTTTATATGGTGTTTACACCTCTCTTGTACCCTAGGATAGACTAGAGATCAAGTTTTCCATCAAGTTGCAAATTTCTGCAGATTTTGTTCTTCGCGCAGCACCCAGTGTTTGATTTTTAAAAAAATCTAGAAAAATCATTTTTGTATGATTCTTATTGGAGAAGGTGTGTGACTCATATGTGCATCTAAAGAAAAATTTTGGAGTCATTCCATTGCACCGTTTGGACGCCATGAGGTGAAAACCGAGCTCCAAACTTTTTGCTCGAAGTTCCTGACAGTCTGTAGTGTTTGATTTTTCATATTTTTTCTATAGAGAGTTTTGAGGAGATTTTCGGTGAAGTGCTTCAAGATTCATGTAGGATTATGCACACAAAATTCTAAAAATATTAGAGCTTCAGAAACCCACCAACCTCCTGCTCCAAGTAGGGGCAAATTCTGGAAATCTGTTTTTACTTTTCTGAAAGTATCTTTGATGGTTTGTCTTTCTCTCTTTTCCCTTTTTGCTTTTGTTTTCCAGAGCTAATATGGTCCATCCAGGTTTGAACTGGTCCTTTACTTCTTGTTTCTTCCAGATCTGAACAGGTCCTTCCTGGTCTGATCTGGTCCAAGTTGCAGCTTCAGATCTGAGCAGGCCCTTCTGGTGCAGGCCGGTCTATGTTGTATATTTCTCTCGGTGTTGTTGGAGGGGTCTTTCAATAGTCCAGATGCCCTTGGATATCTAAAGGACATCCCTCTACCTCCAGCAGTTGGCTTAAGTCTTTTCTCTTCTGTCCGCTGTTTTATCTGGTGTTTGGGTTGGAGTTCTGAATGGAGCACAAAATAGTGAAAATTTGAAAAAGGCTCTATTCACTCCCCCTCTCTGTCGCCTTGGTAAGTTCACAAAAATAATGCATTGGCAGCTGAAATCATGTCTAAAATGATGGATAAATGGAGGGAGTAACTACAACAATCAATCCTAAAAATAGCTATATCTACTTAATTAAACTAAATAACCGCACGAAACATAGGTATAGGACCGAGGAAAGAGTACACAAATTTAGCAACTCTTTACAGGGATCTAGCTGTTTTTTTAGGATTTTTTAAAAGATAGGAACCATTGTTGCAGTTTTTTTTAAAAATAAAATCGATCCAAAAAATATAGGGATAGAAACCCATATAGGGCTTCTCTTGGAGATTGATCATGCTAGTGAAGCGTACGCAGGTGGAAAGACATGAACGGTAGGTGCATGGATCGATCTGTGGGGCAGGGGGGGTGGGTGGTGTGGTACGACGAATGAACGGACGGTCCCGATTAATTAATTGATCCATACCATTTCCTGATCGATTATTAGGCACACGTACTGAGAAAGTAGTCTTTGTCGGCAGCTCGTCACTGCACCATGCGTGCTGGTTTTTTTTTTCTCCAAAGACAACTACACATGCGTGCTTGGTATATATAGTTTATGTAAGCTAAACGGAAATATATAATCTAGATCGGTCTCACCTTCGATCACTTTTTAATTTGATAGCTGCTCATTTAGAAACACAATTTTTTTTTATTAAAACTGAGTTATTTCTCATTACAAAAAGACTATAAAACGGTATATGATTTTCTATCAATGTAACGGTACATGCCAGTCCGATCAAATTTTTCTTTCGCTCCCTGCCGCTCCGATATGCTCGCTCTAAGAGCTGGCACCTTGCTTCGCTCTGCTTTCTCTGCACGCTGCACGCCTTGGTAGCGTGCTAGTTTTTTCGCAAAGAAAACTACACATACTTGCAGGGGTGGGCCTTTGGTAGAAGGGTTACCCTCACTCATCCCATATTGTTCTCTTAGTGTATATATATAAGCATATATTACACTAAAATCTAGTGTTACAACTTACAATTAAGTTGATAATGACTCAACTACGTACCCGGCAACCTTTTTTCCCGGATACAACCCTGCATGCGTGCTATAGATAGTTTTTTTTTTAGAGTGATTAAGAGCAAGTTGCCTGATAATAAAATAAGTGTCAGTCGATTATTAATAAAATTACACTATAACTATACTACAATTGCACATTCTAAATAAGTGCAAATTTAGTTTTATCAGTATACAATTTTAGATTAACTGAAACAAACATGATGGTTGGAAACATAGGAAAATAAAAGTATATAAGCACGTGTATTTGACAGATTTACGCATCAACAAAGTATAGAAATCAACGAATAAAACTGATGATTGATAAGTAGTAATTTTGATACTAAAATTGCACCTTTGTAAGCTGTGCAATTTTAGTCTTACTAGAGTGCAATTTTAGATTGACTGATAGTTAAAAAAATTTCAGGAGACTCCTGAGAATTAACAATTCTGTTTTTTTTTTTGGTAAACCAAAGGGATCGAAATAATCGAGATCTGTGTCACCTTCCATTACTTGATATCACTTGTTAATGTACCAGCTCCTCGTTTAGAAACGCAATCTAGCTTTTTCACAAAAATTGAAGTGTTTCTCATAAAGTGTTTCTGCCTAGCAAGTTTCCGCCCTCCTCTTCTTCAATCTCTCACCAAACGGCAGCAGCAGGACAATGATCGCCTACCCCATAAAGATACGTCACCTTGCATTCATCGATGATCAACCAATCACGTCTTCGTTACGCCAAGTGCCCATATATAAATACCGGCTCCCCTCCCTGCCCTCCTCGTCCTCATCGGCAGTCTACTCACTCCACTGGCTGGACACTTCACTGCCCGCAGCTAGCTAGCTCAGCTGTCCAGCGCAGTCGAGCTGCACGCACGTACGAGAGAAAACTGCAGCAACAGCGAGTCAAGTACGTGACCATGGCGGCCATGACCAAGCTCCTCGCCACCTTCGCCGTTCTTCTGGCGCTGGCCGCCCCCTCCCTCGCCGGCGACCCCGACATGCTCCAGGACATCTGCGTCGCCGACTACAAATCTCTCGAGGGCCGTAAGTGACATGCATGCCACTTACTTGTCTTTGATTCCTTCACCGTGTGCATGCAATAGCTAGCTACCGATTCTGACGACGATGTGTGTGCGTGCAGCGCTGCGGCTGAACGGGTTCCCGTGCAAGAGGCCGGAGAATGTGACGGTGGATGACTTCTTCTTCACGGGGCTGGGCAACCCCGGCAACACCAACAACGCGGTGGGGTCGCTGGTGACGGCGGCGAACGTGGAGAAGCTCCCGGGTCTCAACACCCTCGGCGTCTTCCTCGCGCGCATCGACTTCGCGCCGTGGGGGCTGAACCCGCCGCACACACACCCGCGCGCCACGGAGATCATCTTCATGCTCGAGGGCTCCCTCGAGGTCGGCTTCATCACCACAGCCAACAAGCTCTTCACCCGCAACGTCTGCAAGGGCGAGGTCTTCGTCTTCCCGCGCGGCCTCGTCCACTTCCAGAAGAACAACTTCAACTCGCCGGCCGTCGTCATATCCGCCTTCAACAGCCAACTGCCGGGCACACAGTCCATCGCCGAGACGCTCTTCGGCGCCTCGCCGACAGTGTCGACGGACTTGCTGGCCAGGACGTTCCAGATCGACGGCGGCGTGGTCGAGTCCATCAAGTCCAAGTTTCCGCCCAAGTAGGCCGCATTTGCAATGCATACGGGGAAGAAAATTCAATGAGATCTCATCAAGTTCAGATCCACATATGCTAAGCCCTTTCAATTTCATAACATGTACATGCCATGATTTTGAAAGACGACCAGACAAATTTGGTCTAAAGTTAAAGAGATCTCAAAGATTTTATTTCCTGCGTGCAGTTAGATGGCGGCTACAACACTGCACATACTACCAATAATAAATGCCGTGGAAGTGTGATTTTTAGTTTGGTCCTTTTGCATACTGCGATTGTTTCGTGTGACGGCAATGAGCCTCAACAGTAGTTTACTGTTGTTTTTCTTCACGAGAATTACTGGTGATATGTATCTGTCAGTTGAGATTAATGGATGTACCATTGTCCCTCCAGATTTTTTCTGTTATTATTTCTTGGTATTGTACTAGACGGTAATTAAATTAGCGTATGTGTTGTTTGTATGTTGATTACTGTATTTTTTGGAAAGATTCAGAAGAGAGTATTGAGGAAATATAAAGTTTTTGTAGTATTGTCCCATGAGAGTATTGAGGATATTGTTTTCGGTTTCTTTTGGCTTGTCCTTAATGGTGCTTTCCAGTACCAGCGAACGGCCCAGCACAACCGGTTCGTAACCGCTTTCACAAGCGGTTATATAACCGCTTCTAAGCAGCCGAGACTAATGCTCGCGGGAGCATCAGAAGCGGTTCTACGAACCGCTTCTAGTGGTGTCTAAAATGGTAAAGAATAAGGTAAAGAATATTGGGGTATTTGGGATTTGAACTCAGGACCTCACCCCTCCTCGTGACCCACGCCTTACCCAGCTAGCCAACCCACCCACGCGTGCTCTCTGATGAGATAAAGCAAGCTTTCCTTTTAACAATTGAAAAATGGACCTCTAGCGGCGGTTAGTATCTGAACCCTTTCTAAAGCCCCCTCTAGAAGCGGTTCGTAATACGAACCCCTTTTGTTGCTTAGGCTTTAGAAGGGGTTCATGTCCCAACCGCTACTAGAGGTGCTGGGCTTTAGAAAGGGTTCGTGACACGAACCCCTTCGGTTGCTTGGGCTTTAGAAGGGGTTCGTATTACGAACCGCTTCTAGAGAGGGCTTTAGAAGGGATTCGTATTACGAACCGCTTCTAGAGGGGGCTTCCTGGCTTGAGCTATTGAACCGCTTGTGCTGCAACTATTAGAAGCGGTGCGCATCTAACCACTTATGATATACCGCTTGTGATGCTCGTTTTTCTAGTAGTGTTCGTTTACAACTATTGGGTCGATGTACCATATATTATAAATAGACATATTTCTGCAATTTTGTATCTCTATTCTACATAGAAAGAAATTCCCATGTACCCTATAATCGATGGTGTAGGATCCAACGGAGACAGCACGTTAATCTTAAAAAACTAGGATTTCCCATGTTAATATAAAAATATTAGAAATTTCCACATTAATCAGAGAAAAAGAAAAAGATCTACACCATCAATTATAGTGGGAGGCCAAATTATAACGGCATGGATTTGTTTGATTAAAAGTTGTTTTAAATAAAATATTAATTTATCTATAAATAGAGTTGGAATATGATAAGATGGAAAGTTTATTTGGAAGTATATTAGCTGCCAAAGCATGCATGCGCTAGACAAGAAATTGGATGTCATCTGCCGTCCTTCCATGCAACCAATTATCAGCAAAAATATCATGTGAAGGGTGATTAAATCTTCTCGCTTGATCTATATCTCTGGTCGATTGAGTCAATCACCTGGGAAAGGGAAATTCTCTCTCTGCTCGCGTCATTTTCTGTCGCTGAATGCATGCGTGCAAGGCTGCGCGCATATAAACAAAACGATCACGATCATTTCGATCGATTGATATCCTTAGCGTGGGAATAAACACTATTAGCTCTCCCAACTCTCACATCACCTAGACATCCACCCAAATCGAAGGTGAGGTCTTCCTCTTCTTATAGACTTAACTGGTAAATTTGTTGAGTAACCAATCGCGCGATCCACCGATCACATCATTAATTGTTGAGCTAAGCCTGCTCCGTCTATATAATTAAGTACCACCTCCCGAATGTCCTCAGGCATCAGATCATCAAAAGCTTCTTAAGCTCAGGTGCTTAACTACCCATCTAGCTCACAAAAGCTAATTAAACTAGTTAGCTTCAAGAACCATACCAACTAATCGGTCATGGCCAAGCTCCTCGCCTCCTCCTCGCCTCCTGCGCCGTTCTTCTGGCGCCGCCCCACTGCTGCGCCGGCGACCCGACATGCTACAGGACATCTGCGTCGCCGACTACCATTCCCTTCAGGGCCGTGAGTGACCGAGATCGACACTCAAATCGTGCATATACAAATCTATTGACGTTGTTGTTCATTTCATTAATATTAATTTGTTCGTCGTGCGTGCATATTCATGCATGCAACGATAATCGATAAATATGGGTTAACCTTAATTGCCGTCATCGCTGATCACATGAGTAACAATCACTGATCGGGATGCATGCATGCGTGCAGCTCTGAGGCTGAACGGGTACCCGTGCAAGCGGGAGGTGAACGTGACGGCGGACGACTTCTTCTTCGGCGGGCTGGCGAAGGCCGCCGAGTGTACTCCGGCAACCCGATGGGGTCGGTGGTGACGACGGCGGACGTGGAGAAGATCCCCGGGCTCAACACCCTGGGCGTGTCCATGGCGCGCGTCGACTACGCGCCGTGGGGCGGCGTAAACCCGCCGCACGTGCACCCGCGCGCCACCGAGATCATCTTCGTGGCGGACGGCACCCTGGAGGTGGGCTTCCTCACGACGGAGAACAAGCTCTTCACCCGCACCGTCCCCAAGGGCGGCGTCTTCGTCTTCCCCCGCGGCCTCGTCCACTTCGAGCGGAGCGTCGGCGAGCCGTTCGCCGTGGCCATCTCGGCGTTCAACAGCCAGCTGCCCGGCACGCAGACGGTCACCGCGGCGCTGTTCGGGGCGTCGCCGCCGGTGCCCACGGACGTGCTGGTGCGGGCCTTGCAGACCGACGGCGGAGTGGTGGAGAACATCAAGTCCAAGTTCCCCATCAAGTAAGGCGATTGATCGAGCATGCACGTACATGAAATTAATAGTGATCGAGAGACGCAACGCAACGTCGTACGGTACGTACGCCAAATAATAATTGGGCCCGGATTGCGTACGGAAAAAGGTGTTTCGGCGCGCCTTGATGCTTCGATCGGTACTTGCGTGGTACGCCGATACGCAAGTACATGTACGTGCATGTGTATTATATATCTATACTCCTCTCGTAATCTGTTACCTTGTACTGTTATATATATGTGTACGTATCTATATATTGGTCATGCATCCTTATGGCATCGATCCTGATCCGTTGATTGTACAAGTACGTAACGTGGTATAATGTATTGCTTCTCTCGTAGTACCACTGCAAGAATCAGCCATAATCTCGAGAGCTAAAAGCCCTCGAGAAAAGAAGAAAACCCTTGAGGAAAACGTTTCTCGAGGGCCAGCTCTCGAGAAATGGCCGTCGCGACTGCACACTCGAGAAAAACAGGCGGCCCTCGAGAAAAGCTATTCTCGAGAGCGACCCCCAAGCCCTCTAGAAATATCGAAGAACACGGCGTTATCTACTCAGAACATGTTTTCTCAAGGGCCAGGATGTGGCCCCCGAGAAGGTCTTCCAAATTTCAAAAAAAATCAACCAACGTTGTGCTGCTTGGCATCGATGGCCACGCTCCCGTCATGTTGTGCTGCTTGGCGTCGATGGCCACGCTCCCAACGTTGTGCTGCTTGGCATCGATGGCCACGCTCCCAAGCTTTTTCCCTTAAGCACCTATAAAGTTGGGTTGTTTGGGAGAGCTTGTGGCTTTTTTAACCAAAATCTGGTTTAATCTCCCCCCAAACAGGGCCTATAAATTCGTCTCTTTATATATGACAACACTTTTTGCTCGAAGACACTTTCTCCAATAAAATACTATATCCTGATATAGAGAGAGAAACGATAGAAAAAGGTTTATTTTACCCTTTGAGTTGATATGGCATAGAAAAATGGCAAAAAAAAATACAGAAATATGGGTCTTTGTTTTTGCCATTTTTCCATTTAATATCACTTTGCTCAACTCGAATGACAAAATGGACTTTTTACTATCGTTTCTGTCTCTCCGACACCTAAATATAGTATTTTATTAGGAAAAGTGTCTTCTAGCAAAGAGTGTCAAATTTAGAATGTCATATATCAAAGAAACAAATTTATAATGGTACGTAGCAAATCCACCTTTTTACAGCGTCCTAGCAAAATTTTCCCTTAATAGAATGCAAGTGGAGTGTTCCGATCGTTGCATCGCGTTTAGCGCCCAGACCTGTACCCTTAGGCCATGTACAATGTAGTGCCTAGACAGAAGCTTAGAGAAAAAATGGCTTTTTCTGCCACATAGGACAAGCCAAGTGCTTAAAAGAGAGAAAGTGTCTAACTTTGCTTCGGGTGCTTCCTGGTGCCTACACCCGTTTTTATTGACAGGTGCCTACGTCGATGCTTTGGACTTTCTCAGCTCCCACAGACTGTTGCCCATCGAGCTCCACGGACTGCCACACCGGCCAGATCCGCCGCCACCATGCCTCCCTAACGTCCACCCCTACTGGATCTAGTGTCGTCATGCCTCCCTGACCTTAGCCCTAGCCAGATCTGGCGCAGCCAAAAAGGATAGTTGTCCACGTTCCCGACGTCGCCACCATGGCCGACCTCATGGATGCGCTGCGACGGGAATCCAGCCGGTGCTTGCTTTGCAACTCTGCCCTATATCGGACATTGTTGGGCTACACGAGCTACCCATAGTGCCTAACTTCCTCGCCATGCTTCATGTGGCGGGGTAGGTGGCCATGTGCGACCCAGCGTACACTACATGCTAGGCCAAGTAGGGACGCACCGAGCCGCTGGTGGCATCGACCGCCACCACAACCTAAAACCATTATGTTCACCAGCTCGATGATTTGGATGGTTTTTTACGCCATCGTGTCCACCAGTTCAATGACTGCCCTGATTTTTGCAAGCTTGATTGATCTTTTGTGATATGTTTGTTCTGCCTATACTATATCATTGATTTGGCGATGGGACTCACTGAATTCTGGATTTAAACATCCTTCATAGTGCATGGTAATGGTATTTCGCTTTCCTCTCCTGATCCTTGAATATTTCCATTCGTTTTCTCTGTTGAATCAGTTTTGATAGCTGCTATATTTAGGATTCTTGCCTAGTGAATCAAAAGTCACACTTTTTTGGTTGTTTTTTCCAGTGATATGATATAAAGCTAGGCATCTGTAAGTATCTCGGCCCCTATTTTTGGTAAGTTATGTTTGGTATTAATGACAAGATATAGGGCATCAAGATTTGCGAAGGGTGCCCACGACTTACTCAGAACCCTAACTTGATGGTGACGGCATCAAGAAGAGGCAAGTCCGTAAAGGTGAAGGTGTGACCCAGGAATCAAAAGGGTCACTAGAGTAGTTCTAGGATTTGTTTTTTTATTTTTGGCCGTACTATCAAGAGGGGTCCAAAGTGTAGGTAATTATTGTCGGATCTTGAGCTCTCATGATGTACATTAGCCTTCTTACCTTTTTCTAAGCCTTAGAATAAGATTTTCGGGAGTATGCACAACGTCGAGTAAATTTGCGCCCTTGTGATCTAAATTTGAAGCCCTCTATTGTCCATCGAACTGAGTCCGGTGGAGGGATATCCAAAGCAGGGAAGAACTGTGCACCCCTCTGTAGTCCACTGGACCGAATCCGGTGAAACACAGAAAGGTGCACGTGGGGAACTGGGGCAGCGAACAGTGTCCACCGGCCACCGGACCCCGTGGCTCAATGGCCACTCAGTCCGATGCATTACAGAGAGGTACGTGCGTGGAGGGTCGAGGTAGCGGACGTAGTCCGCCCGCCATCGGACCCCAAGTCTTATATAGCCACCGGACTGAGTCCGGTGGCATCTAGAAGCGTGCGCATAAGAGGGCCAGGGCAGCGGACGACGTCCGTTCACCACCGGACCCTAGTGGTATACTGCCACCGGACTGAGTCCGGTGGAGCTGTAACGGGTAGTTTTTGTGGGATTTCGAGTTCCAACGGCTAGTTTTGGGCTCCTAGGCTATTTAAGAGAGTGGGTGAGCTTCATTGTTAGGTTTTGAGCATTCATTGAGCTAGCTAAGCCCATTCAATAGTCTTGAAAAAAGAGAGCACCTTGTTCTTGAGTCTTCATCCACTTTGGTGTGTCTCTAGCCATAATTAGTGTGCATCTTAAGAAGCTCTTGATCCGGTGTGATCAAGACACTTGGGGCTTGTTACTCTTGGAGCAAGAGCTCCTAGACGGTCTCTGGAAGAATAGGTGACCAAGTGATCTTCCAACGAGCTTGTTGAAGACCTCGGTGGTTGTACAAGGTTCTTCGGAGTCCGCCTTGCCAAAGAGGTGAAGGACTCCTCGAGTCAACAACCCAACTCGTGTTAGAGTGTGGGAGGAGCTATACTCTTGGCAAGAATGCTCTAATGAGGAGTAGAGGGAGACCTCGAACCTTAGAAGAAAAAAAAATTCTTGAGTCTCTTTTTATTTCTCGTATTTACTATTCTGCACTTATTTATATTGTTGTGTTGTTTGTATTTTAGGCTCTATCTCTTTCTAGCTTGTTGATTAATATTGTGAGCCTAATTCAACCTTAATTGAAAGAAAAATTAAAATTGCCTATTCACCCCCCTTCCTCTAGGCCATCGATCCTATTTCAGCGTCATTTTGTTTTCTTCCATGTACTTTCACGGCAAAACGGCCATTGTGGTTTACTTGATTTTCATGTTGAACCTGGATTACCAATCTAGACATTCTCTAAATATTCCCTGTATGCAGGCATCTCTTAAGT
This sequence comes from Olyra latifolia, assembly GCA_036346145.1. NCBI lineage: Eukaryota > Viridiplantae > Streptophyta > Magnoliopsida > Poales > Poaceae > Olyra > Olyra latifolia. The sequence goes on along the minus strand of CM070523.1, from coordinate 1,790,302 downwards.
TCGTTTTGATATAGTTAAATATACTCAAAAGTCAAAACTTTAACAAAACCCTTAGTATACTTGGCCTCCGATAAGAATTTATTATCATAGTGTAGGCATTTTCCATTGGAGCTCGTACATGCTTAGATGGGTGCTAATAAAATAACCGAAACCTCAAGTATTTCTATAAACTTCCTTGCATTGGAAATAAGAGTTTCTACACAGACGCTTCCTGATGTGGCAACATTTTCTCTCCTTAAGCATCTCTACCTAGGCACCTTGCATTGTACATGGCCTTATAAAGCAAAATTGTATTTTCATTGTAGGACATATAGGCAAACTCTTCCCGCTTAATGCATAGGCAAAGCTCCTGCCACTATTTTCGATAAATTCGTCACATATATACGCTGGCCCATTATTGCAAGCCCATCCCATCCTTCACAATCGCACCGATACAGGCCGCCCCACGTACACGCAAAGCAGCCCGCATCCATGGTTGGTCATGCACTGTCTCTGTCTTATCCGAAGCCCATAGCTCCATCTTGCAAAAAAGAGAGAAAAAAGGTCACGAATTACTCAAAAATTAGCCGACACCGAATCAGCACCCACCCATACTCGAAAAGAAGACCACACCTTTATGACAGTGGACCCTACCAATCAACCGGGCCCTTCGTCATAGACGTGGACTAGATCCATTAAGACCTTCGTTGCTACCCCCACCTCTTGCCCGATTGGGAAGCATATCCTTTGACGTTAGTACCCTCTGCCGTTCTCTGTTGTGAGGTTCATCCGGCAGTCCATCCAAGAACCCACGTCCCATGCACGCTCGACTGAGTTTTCGTTCAAACCAAACGCTCACTTCCATCCCCTACCGCTTCCACTTGCTCCTGCTGCCACCGCTTCAGCTTTTGCCGCACCGCGTCCACTTGCTCGTGCCGTCGTCGCTTCTGCTTGTGTCGTGCCGCTTCCGCTGATGGCTGTGGCTAGCTTCACAACCATGGTCGCGTCCTCCCTGGCGAAGGTCTCTTCCCTGTTTTCATGTTGCGCGTGTCTCTCTTCACGCTGGCACGGTGGTGCCTCCATCGCCTTGTCTTCATATGCCGCTAGGCCGTGGTCCTCAGACCCGGGCGCTCTGCCGAGAGGGCTGCCTCGTCGCTGGAGGGTTGCCTCCTCATCGAGCCCTTCTAGCTAGAGTCGACCTCCTTCAGTTGCATCGCCACCTTTTTAATAGTTCAATATACTCCTTCCTCCTCAAGTTGCAGCAATAGTATGTTGAATGAAATCAACATCATCGATGGTCAACATAGAAGACCCAGCTGAACTGCGGAATGAAAAAAGAGGCCACAATATTTTTGCTTTGTTGATTTATATGCATGTTCCGATTTGTTGCAATTTTGTGAAGAAATCAAGCAGTGGTGTCAAATGCAAAAAGAGGAGGTGGTAGTTTTGTTGGTCTGTTGATGTGTTGTTTTTGTATCCCAAAGCAAAGATTTGTAATTTTTGTATGAAAATCAACAATGTAATTTATGAATTGTTGTGGTCATCAGATCAAGCCAAATCAGAAAATTTTTGAATTGCTGCTTTGCTCAAGTTTGAATAATTCAATTGGATAATCTCCAACTTGCTACTTTTTTCATTTGTGTTTAGGATGCAAGGGCCAACGAGCTGTGGAAATAAAGAATCATTGGGCTAAATCTGATTTTTTTTTTTTTTTGAAACAATGGGCTTTGCCATGGAATCTGATTCATTAGCATTGATAGGAAAATAAGTTTTACAATCTCATTGTTCATACATAAGGAGTAAGATAGCACTAAACCAAACACCAAAATCAAAACTGAGTACAAAAATCTTGTTACATACAAGCTACAATTGCCTAGTATGACTTACATCTGCTGCATCGGGATGACCAAAGTTAGATTGATAGCACCATTGGAGGCCATCTACAAGGCGGGGATGTATTACATTCACCGGATAAAATGTGCCCAAATTCAGAAACTTTTCAATTGAAAGTGTACTCCGTTGTCTGTAAAACACAAATCTGCAAGCATTGAACATCACTGAACCACAATTGTCAAATATCTCAACTTGAAAATAGGATTTGAGTATTTTTAGCTGTCTTCAATGTCTGCTAAAGACTCTTCCCCTTTTTAGCTCACCACTGATTACCTCCCCAAAAGTGCAACGCAAGGCCACCGATTTTTTCCCTTAGACATACACAAATTGATACTCTGTAGCCGCAAGAGGGCACTAGGGACAGAGAAGACGACCACATCGGAGTCGACGACTCCTGCTGTGGCCGCCAACAAGCCAGGGAACGGTGGCACCCAAGCTGATCCGGTTTTGACCTCACTGGTGGTGTAGAGCGAGCGGAGCACGAGTAGTACGGCAACCACACGGCTAGCGCTAAGCCCCTCACCATGGCGCTGCCAAAGCCGCCGCCTTCGTCGATGAGAAAATCGCTTATTTGCTACTATGAAGAGTGCCACTCACCCATTTGCCACTCTCAAGATTGGAATTGATTAAAGACCACTCTGTACATGATCTCCTTGCTTCACTGCCACTATGGGAATTATTATTGAAATACACCTATTTTCTTGTTTAACCCGAACGCAAAAAGACCATCCTGCCTCTCGGTCGTTTGTAAAGAGAGCGGCTAGTCGCACCTGACACGACCGAGGCACTCCCGGTCGCGTCCATCTCCCTCTTCTCCCACTCTCTCCCCTCTATGTTCTCCAAGTCTGGTGGTGGCGAAGGGTCAGCGGCGAGGTCCCACCGAGAAAGGTAGGCAGCGCCGACAATGCAAGGGAGCTCCTTCTCAACGCCGTCCATGGTGCCTAGCGGGGGCTTTGGGCCGAGCAGCCTGTCTCTTGTGGCTTGCCTAGGTACGGGGATCCCGTGGTGGAGCTGACCTCGAGGTTGAAGAAAAACCCGAGCAAGGTGTTTTTCAAGTGCCAGAGGAGCGAGCAAGATGTAAGTTCTTCTTTTCAACTTTACCGATTTTGTAGCGCCCAGCTCGGATTGGTTTTGGGGGTTAAGCTGATTTGTGGTTGTTGGAGCAGATCCCTGGCAGATGCTTTTTCTACATGTAGCGTGATTAGTATGAGGAGTTTCTGCTCAAATCTGGATATGCAAGTGCTGTGGACTCGGTTGATCCAAAGGAAGGAGCTGGAGACATGGTCAAGGGATCTCCATGTGAACTAGATGCGGTGAAGAAATCAATTTCCAAGTTAATCTCAATTGGGGTGTCTTTGTTAGTGACAAATGTGTTGATTGCAGTAATGGTTATGCTAGGGGTTTTAGTCATGTGGTGTAGGTTTTGAAATATAATAGTCTGTCATGGTTTTAAATTATGTAAACTGATGAATTTTGCATCCCTGGGGTTGAAGTGTTTTGTATGAATGTTATGCAAACTAATGAATTTTGTACCAGTCAGATGCAAATATAATGTTCAGTAATGTGCCAGCAATTGTTCTATTGATCATTTGCAAACTGATGCAAAACTGATGAACACAAGTTCAATCATGCGCCAACAATTGTTCTATTGGTCATTTACAAACTGATGCAAAACTGATGAACACAATTTTAGATTGCATTTTCTCTCTATCCTCTGCCAATTTGCATAAAATCATCCTTGCTATAAATGAATTCAAACATAGACAAGTCATCCAAAAACTAAGCTAATTTTGTCATCCAGAAACACACAAGTCAATCCAAAATCATATGACAAGTGTTTAGATTGAAAATACCATCCAGAAGCACACTACAAGTGTTTTGATGCAACCACATACATCCAGAATCATATTACAAGTTTGCAGATTGCATTTTCTCATCTAGAAACATATTACACTACAATTGTCCAAGCCATTACCAAACATTGGATTGTATCCAAAAATGGCATCACAGCCAGCCCCTGCATAACATTGGACTGACTGCTTTCTTAGGAGTGAGTTTACTTTTTCGACAGATCTTTGGTCCTGGTCTTGGAGTTGCAGGTTCAGCTTGCTCTTTAGGCTCAGGGGAGTTGCAGGTTCAGCTTGCTCTTTAGGCTCAGGGCTGGCAGGTTCAGGGCTGGCAGGTACAGAAGATGTGGCTCCTTCCCTGGTGATGCTCTTGTCTTCCAACTGTTCTCCTTGCAAGAGGTGCCAGTACCTGGTAGGATAGTTCAACCATAGGCCATTGTGCCTTGTCTGTCATTGGCTCAATTAGTCCAACATAGACAGCTTTGAGTCTGTCAACTGAGTAGTAATTATGAACATAATCCCCCATGTGCACAGCCCTTTGGTTTGTGATTACAGTCAGTGCATGATCACATGGCTTACCAGTATGCTGCCACTCTAGACAAGTGCACTCATGAGATGCAGTCTTAACAACATGCCTAGCATGATTTGTGCTATTGTCAGTCACCTCTGCAGTTGCTTTGCCTGCATTCAGTACCCTCAAATGCCCTAGCCCTCTTGTCTTAGCCTTTAGTTGCAATAGAATAGCTGGAAGTATCTTTCATGCAGCTTATCAGATATCCTCCTCCTCTTCTCAAAAAGTATCATGACCGTTTGTCTCAGTTTGTCTGCTAGATCTACTATAGGAAGATCCTTGATAACCTTTATCCAATTGTTAAAAATTTCTACCAAATTATTATTTATATAGTCACATTTCACATCAGTGATAAAGGCACACATCATCCACTTAAGTGGATGCCATCTGCTCAAATATTCTAAGACTTCAGGACGTTTAGTTAGAATCATGTTTATGTGCTCCTCAAACACCTCATGCCTTTATGCACTGGTTGTAGGGTACATCCCACCAAAGGTGCCACCACGAATTTTTTTTCATAGAATTCTGCATTAGATGTCTAAAGCACTCTCTTTTTTCAACATATGGGAACACTTTGCTAACTGCATTTTCTAACCCCTTATAAGCATTAGTGGATATAGCCAACACAGGTAATCACCTAATGCCTTGTGAAGTTGCTCCATGAACCAAACCTAGTTATCTTCTGTTTTAGAGTCAATTAGCCCAAAAGCTACTAGGAACATCCAGTTATGCCCATCTAATGCAGTGGCTACAGCTAAATGCCCATTCCATCTCCCATTTAATGCAGTGGAATCTATGCTAAGGTATAGCCTACACCCAGTGACAAATCCCTCAATGCATGGAGCAAATGCACAAAAAAATCGGTGGAAGTATACCTTGTCATCCACAGTCTTCATGTCAACCTCCACAATACTGCCTAGTGACCTCTTCAGCAACTCTGCCCTCCATCTGAATAACCACTGGAAGCTTTCCTCCTAGTTACCATACATGTCCTACAAAGTTCTCTGATGCCCCTTCCAAACGGTGTCATACGTCAAAGTAACTTTGAAATCACCCTCAAGCTTCATCTGCATGTCTTTGGCACCCATGGTGGGATTCCCCCTTAGTATGGGCAAAGCCTTCTCAGCAACCCAACCCTTGCAAGTAGTGTGACCCCTGACCCTGCTTGTAGAACTGCAGGTGTGCTCTTCCACCAAAACAGAAACCTAAAAAAAAATTTCAACTGCATCAGTTCAATAGACTCAACAAGGATTAAATGGTTGGTCAGTTCAATACTATTATAGTTTTCAAATCAGGTCCTCTATGCCCAACTATCCTCCATGGGCATCCTCCCCCTTTGCAATACCCTCTAAACCTTGTCTTATCTGATTTCTCAACTCCCAATTCAAACTCCTCGTTGATTGCAAATTGCCAGACAGCCATTCTAAAGTCATCCATACAAGGGTATAATATACCAATATCCATTTTAGGTTTATCCTTGTCATAGGCAATCATAATCTCCTTTGGATTGTTATCATCAACTGAGATGACAGCTTCTACTCCTTCAACCCCTGCCATACTAGCTTCAGGTACTGTTGGTATGCCACTTGACCTCCATACATCTTCATCTCTCAACCCCAACAGCACAAACATATCATTCTCATTCAAAACATCTACTCTCCCTTCATCATCTTGTACTTCCTGGATTTGTATAGAATCCCAATCAACCTCCTCTGCCATTGGTTCTTCCCCAGTACTCATCGCACTACACTCTCCTATTCGTGGAGGCAGCCGCTCCACGTTCTTTTTCGAGATTATTTGCAAAAGAAAAACAAAATTGAAGTTAAGATTCCACTACCACTAAAACAATAAATATACTTACAACAGTTAGTGCATGTATCGTTCTACTACCCCATCTAGGGTTTTTACCAACAACCGGCTGCCTAGTGGCATCCTCGAGCACCCAGTGATCCAATCATCCTCAAAACCCTAACCCCCAACCTCGAGCGCCCAGTGATCCAAGCAACAACGGGATGACTCACCTTTAGCTCGCCAAATCGCCATCTTTCGCCTCCAGCTAGCCGTTGCCACCTCCGTCACCTAACCGATCCAGAGGAGAGCGAGCAAGGGAGAGATGTGTGCACCGGTGCAAGTGGTTCGAGCCAGGGTGGCCCGAACGAGTTAGTTTGAACCCGTTCAGCTGCTGCCCGGTGGGGACGAAGCAACTCACCGTCGATTTCAAATGGACGTTCCAGATCGAAGGGGCAGGATGGTCTATTTACGTTCAGGTTAAACAAGAAAATAGGTGTATTAGCTTAATAATAATGCCAATAATGGCAGTGAAGCAAGAAAATCATGTACAGAGTGGTATTTAATCAATTCCAATCTTGAGAGTGGCAAATGGGTGAGTGACACTCTCGGGAGTGGCAAATAAGAGATTTTTTGTATGCGTCGATAGGCCTCACCTTAGCAGGTTTCGAGTCGCCGTCTTAAGCAGCCGCTCACTATATCGTCTCGTCAAAAGCAGCCGCTGATTTTGGGTTGGACGGCAGGATGGGCTTCACTGCAGACAACGGCGGAGGGTTGTAACGTGAGAGTATGCGGTTCCTTCAGAGGATACGCTACGCATCCGCTGGTGCCGCTGCATCCTCTCCCTTCTTCCTCGCCTCCGTTCGAACATCGAAACCAATTCGAGCAAATTAGGCGAAAATTGCCCGCATCCGCGTGCTTCGCGCCGGCGACGAGGCGTGAGCCTTCCCTCATGCGAGATCTCCGAACCTAGCCCTAACCCTAGCCCTACATGGACGACGACGCCGCGCGGCGCAAGCTCGGGGGCTACCTCCGCGCGGTACTGTCCGTCCCCGCCGGCGCCGACGCCTCCTCCCTCCGCCCCCTCTCTCCGTGTTCACTCTCCGCCTGCGGGGCCGTCCCCCTCGCGCCGCTCCCCGATGACGGACCGCAGTCGCGGTCCAAGTGGAGGGCGTGCGGCGGCGGGGGCAGCGTCGTGCGGCAGCTGACGTCGCTCGTGGCGCACCACTGCGTCGAGGTGGAGGGCAGGGTCCTGAGGGTGGCGACGAGGAGGGGGGAAGGGAATGGAGGCGAGGTGGAGACGAGGGTGGTGGTGCTGGTCGACGTGTATCTGCGCACCGCCGCCTGGTCAGGGTGGCAGTTCCCGCGCTCCCGCGCCATGGCCGCCGCCGCGGTCTTCAAGCACGTCAGGTGCGTCTGCGACTGCATTCAATGTGTGCTTCCTCTGTCTCCGTCGAAGTGTATCGTCGTCATCCTCGGATCTAGGGCCGCACGTATATGCTCTTCTGCGGCAAAGTATAAGGCTTGGTGGGTGTTGGGGTAGAATTTCGTCATTTCTTTGGGGATTAGTACTGCTCACAGGCTTCTGGTCCGTAAAATTTGATACTGTCAGCTGCGCTGCCATGTCTACCTTGAGTGGTGGCAAATGGTCCTGATTGGAATATTTCAGCCCATGACACTCAATTTGTATGCCTGTTCAGCCATGTGTATGATATGTGGGACCATCTGAATCAATGAAAGTGGGCCAGGGTGACATGGGTTGGAATGCGAATTTAAAGAGTGTCTTTGGATTGAGTAAAATTCATTCATTTATGTAATTGTGTTCAGGTATTTATAAGTCTATAGTGCCAGCAGCTTTCTAAATATGTGATAGAAGCTTGATAATGTTTTACAGGCTAGTGATATCAATAGCACTATATATGTTCCCAGATTGTTAGTTTATTCATTTTTACTATTCAGGTGTTGATAGATCATCATGCATGTTCAGTGATTTGATTAGCATCTTGACTTCTAATTTAGTGCTCTCAGTTTAGCTATCTACTGCACGTGACTTGATGAATACAGCAGCTCTTCAAGTAGGGCCGTAACTCCGTGCTTTACTTATTTCAGTAACCCATTGTGTTGTTCCACTTACCTAGGCTGAGATTTTTTTTTTTTCAGTTCCAACTGGGATGATAGGAACAGTTTGCTTGTGTTTGACTGGAGTTCTCATGACAACCCATACTTTGATGACCACTGTATTTGGAGCTGCACTGATTGCCATGTCCTTAGTTGCGAAATCCATCAGATATCATCCGTATCGAACAACGAGAAGTCATTTGACCTTCATGAAATCTTCAAAACTCTCCCTAGTGTTAGGGTGGAGAAGAGGATGCAGATAACAAGGATCACACCAGTTGAGGAAGCCCTGGGGCTGGGTATTTCGTCAGTCCCTGATGATGTATTGAATAAAGTATTGATTCGACTTAAACCCAGGGATTTGGTAAGAGTGGCAGCAACATGTCATCATCTAAGGACTCTTGCTTCATCTATTATGCCTTGTATGAAGCTTAAGCTTTTTCCTCATCAAGAGGCAGCTGTGGAATGGATGTTGAAGCGAGAGCAGAACCCACCGGTCCTAAAACATCCTCTGTACAAGGATTTCTGCACTGAGGATGGTCTCCCTTTCTACATAAATGTCACCTCTGGTGAAGTATTCACGGGAAATGCTCCAACCATAAATGATTTCTGTGGAGGAATGTTTTGTGATGAACCTGGGTTAGGGAAGACAGTAACTGCACTGTCTCTTATTCTCAAGACACATGGAACATTGGCAGACCCTCCACAAGGGGTGAATGTAAAGTGGTGCATGCATAAACCAGATAAAAAATATGGATACTATGAGTTCAACACCAGCAATTCTTCTAATAGAAACAGTATTTTGTCTGGGTCAGAAAAGCTTGTGGGGAATGATGCGACTAGAGGAGATCCATGTTCAAGTGAGTTATCGCATTATGGTGATTCGGTTCGCAGTACAAGATCGTCAAGAAAGAGAGGCAGGTTATTTAACCCAGATCAAACTATGGTCAGCATGCATGTTTCAGGTGAGAAGTCAGCAGGATCATCACCCAGCAGTGTTCATCCAACGCCAGCTACTCCTGTACTAAAGTTCACCAAAAACTCCAAACATATTAGGAAGAATCTCATGGATGCATACAGCAAAGACTCGGTTGGGGGTAAAAGGAAGAGAGGCACTACCTTTGAGTTAAGTGAGACCTGGGTTCAGTGTGATGCTTGCAGAAAGTGGCGGAGGTTATCAGATGGGACTGTTCTTGATTCTACTACGGCATGGTTTTGCAGTATGAATGTTGATCCTGCACGACAGAAATGCACTGCTCCAGAGGAATCCTGGGGCTTCAAGAGAAAGATAACCTATTTGCCAGGTTTTTACAAGAAAGGTACATCACCTGGAAACGAGCAAAATGTATCATTTTTCACAAACATATTGAAAGAGAATGCTGCTTTGATCAATTCAGAAACCAAGAAAGCTTTGTTGTGGTTGACAAAACTTTCTCTACAAAAACATCATGAGATGGAATCAATTGGTTTGACACGCCCTGTTCTGGATGCGCGTGCAACCATAGGCAAGGGTGCCCGCCCATATTACAAGATATTTCAAGCATTTGGCCTTGTGAGAAAGATTGAGAAAGGTGTAACTCGGTGGTATTATCCATCTATGCTTGATGATCTGTTCTTTGACTCGACTGCACTTGGAATTTCTCTTGAAAAACCTCTGGATTTAGTGAGGTATTATTTGTCTAGGGCCACCCTGATAGTGGTACCTGCTAACTTAATTGATCACTGGACAACACAGATTCAGCGGCATGTTTCCTCGGATACACTCAATGTCTATGCATGGGTAGATCACAGGAAACCATCTGCTCACAACCTTGCTTGGGATTATGACATTGTAATAACCACATTTAGCAGATTAAGCGCAGAATGGAGTCCACAGAAGAGAAGTGCTTTAAAGCAGATCCATTGGTTCAGGGCAATACTAGATGAAGGGCACACATTAGGTTCCAGTCTAGCCCTGACAAACAAATTGCAGATGGCCGTCTCTTTGATTGCTTCAAATAGGTGGATTTTAACTGGTACCCCTACACCAAACACACCAACTAGTCAGGTTGCTCATCTTCATCCCATGCTTAAGTTTCTTCATGAAGAAGTTTATGGTCAAAACTACCAGTCATGGGACTCTGGAATTCATAGGCCTTTTGAGGCACAGATGGAAGAGGGGCGCATTCGTCTTGTACAGCTACTTCAGAGGACTATGATTAGTGCAAGAAAAGCAGATCTAAAAAACATTCCTCCTTGCATAAAAAAGATCACCTTTTTAGACTTCAGTTATGGGCATGCAAAAAGTTACAATGAACTGGCTGTTACTATTCGCCGAAATATACTGATGGCTGATTGGAATGACCCTTCTCACGTGGAATCACTTCTGAATCCCAAGCAGTGGAAATTTCGTGCCACTACTATCAGGAATGTCCGCTTGTCTTGTTGTGTTGCTGGGCATATTAAAGTAGCAGAGGCTGGTCAGGATATACAGGAGACTATGGATGCATTGGTGCAGCAGGGTCTTGATCCTTCTTCAGAGGAATATCAGTTGATAAGATATGCTCTTTTAAATGGCACTGACTGTTTCAGGTATGATTAAAGCTTTAAATAAAAAAAATACCCATTAACCAGATGACTTGCCTTATTCAAATATCTACAATTCTACATTGCTATGTTCAGGTGTAGAGATTGGTGCCGCTTGCCAATTATCACACCCTGTCGGCATCTATTGTGCCTTGACTGCGTAGCTCTTGATAGTGAGAAATGCACATTACCTGGTTGTGGCAACCCTTATGAGATGCAGTCTCCCGAAACTCTTGCACGACCAGAAAATCCAAACCCAAAATGGCCAGTGCCCAAGGATCTAATTGAATTGCAGCCTTCATATAAACAGGTTTGTACTTGTGCTATGCTACGCAATTTCTTCAGTCTCTTTGTGCACTTGAAAAGATGTTCTCTTTTTAATTTCTTACTATTTTATTTTATGTAGGATGACTGGGATCCAGATTGGCAATCAACAACTAGCAGCAAAGTTGCTTATTTGGTTGAGAAATTGAGAAGTTTGCGAGAAACAAACATAAAACATGGGTACTCTACTAACACCTATGGTGCTGGTCTTGCTCGTGAATCATGTCAAGATGATAATAATGTGGAGGACAGGATTCGACAGACAATGCCAGACAAAGTAATAATATTCTCTCAGTTTCTGGAGCATATCCATGTGATTGAGCAGCAGGTAAATTTGGAACACCCATTCTTAGATTTTACTTAGGGCTCTGAACTCATTGGTCAATGATCTCCTTTCTGTTCAGCTGACAATCGCTGGCATAACATATGCTGGAATGTACAGCCCCATGCCTTTGGGCAGTAAGGTATGATTTATTTGTTCTTTTCTCTTATGTATGGCCCTGTAACTTGACCTGGGGGTGCTTGGGAAACTTTGCCCATCTTTCCCTAAAAAGGCCTACCTTTTTGAATGGGATATGCCATTTTCTGTGGCCTATTTTAGCTTGATGAACCATGATGACACTCATCGTGCACAGTTTCTGGTCTCTATACAATCAACTCCATCCTCCCACGTTTTCACCTCTTTTTTTCAGTACTCTTCCCTACTTGATCTCACATTTTTCCATCTTGCTCCCATGCCTGTTCCTTCTGATCGGCCCCAGCTCCCTCCACTACTTTCCTCCCAATGCCCTGATGTGTACCTCTCTAGTACCCCACTTGCGTCCCTGATCTCACTATACTTCCTCATGTTCCGTTCTTTACAATGGAACAACACTGGCTGCCCAAATTGGGAAAGTATGGTACACTCTCCTTGACAAAACTCTCAAAACATTTTATGGCTGATCCGGGTGTTGCTACAATTCTATGCAGAGAAGTGCACTGATGAAGTTCCAAGATGATCCAGTATGCATGGCTTTACTCATGGATGGAACTGCAGCATTGGGCCTTGACTTGAGTTTTGTGACCCATGTTTTTCTGATGGAACCAATATGGGATAGGAGGTAATATACATGTCCAATTACTCCTTGAAATAACAATGACATTTGATCCTGCGTCAAGTAATTGGTGGTATATTTACTGACCATGGTGGTCAATAAGTGAATATTTTTTTGGTGGGGTTTAAATAAAAAAGCAAACTGCAGACTGACTACCAATGATGTGCGCTTATATCTGTATCCTACCCTACAGTTACATCTGAGATGGGGTATTTTGTATTTCTGTCGGTTGTTGGCACTTTGCTTAACCCTTTATTTAGGATATTTCTTATTGACGTCACATTGTCATTATTGTTGTGTATGACTGATGGGTTACCATTTGTTTCCTGGTCAGCATGGAGGAACAAGTTATTAGTCGTGCACACCGAATGGGTGCCACTCGTCCCATACATGTCGAAACTTTGGCTATGCGTGGTACCATCGAAGAGCAAATGCTAAAACTTCTACAGGTTTGTGTGAATCATATATTGATAACATTCCATTGTGAAATATATCGTCAGAGCTTGCATATTAAATATTTCTGTTGTCCACAGGATTCCAATGCTTGCAGAAAAATAGTTAATAAAGGAGCCAGCAGTAGTGACAATGAAGTGGCTCGGCCTCACCGAAGTCTGCATGATTTCGCAGAAAGCAGCTATCTGGCGCAACTCAGCTTTGTGCAGACTGAATCTATCACAGCACGCATTGGCTAACACTAACTAAACTCTCAGTTATTTTTTTTCTGTTTCCTCCTTGAAGTATTGATGTTCTAAAAATTGTGCAGACTGAATCTATCACAGCACGCATTGGCCAACACTAACTAAACTCAGTTATTTTTCTCTGTTTCCTCTTTGAAGTATTGATGTTCTAAAAATTATTCTTTTGCAATAGAAATAAAAAGAAAAGGTACTCTCAAGGTCACTGTTCTGTATGCTGAAAAAATGTATGTGGAATCTGTGACTCACCCTGTACCCCTGTTAAACAGAGTTCAGTAGTAAGTACCGTGCCCGTGGAGCAGTTTCAAGTATCAACCACTACCATCCATGATCTGAAGCAGCGTTGGTCTGCTCCGTTTGGGCAGTCGTGCGCACGTTTCTCTCATACTAGTCTGCACTCCTGGCTCTCATCAAGTCTGTAGCAGGGTGGAAAAACACTATCGGACAAGGATTTTCCTAAACCCTACTGCTCTCCCGCCATGGCGGCTTAGAATCTGTTTTGTGAGCGTGTTTCTTCTTGAATCGCGCTGCACACGGAACCCTCTCCCCAACCTGCAGGGCTCGGTTCGGGGCGAAACAGGGATGGGGAGGAAGATGAAGCAGGAGGAGGATAGGGGAAGCTGAGGGGGGCAGTTCTTCTAGGGCGGCTGACCTGGATGGGGAGGATTTGTGAAGGAAAGGTCAGGAGGAAGATGAGTTGGTATCAGATCTGTTCGGCAAGTTGAACCTGACAGCGAAGGAGACTAAGGGTGTGTTTGGTTGTCTTCTCAACTAAGCCTCGCTCATACGAGTTCAACCAGACTGATTTGAGACAGGCTGAGAAGATGCAAGAGATAGCGTTTGGTTGTCTGTGCAAGCTGAACCTGGCTGTAAGGAGAAGATGTTTGGATGGCCATATTAGAAGTGAAATTGGTGGGTGGATCAGAGGAGATGGTGTTTGGTCGGGTGCATGAGGAGTGGATGTAATTACCTCCAACCCATTGTGGTAAACATACCTCCTCTTCATAGACCTGTGTTAGACCAATTGATACTCATGTTTATTTAGACAATGGCAATGTATGAGCTGAACCAAACTCAGCCATGAAGACAAGGAGATTGTAAAGCAGGGGATTGTAAAAGCTGTGAGAATTGGAAAAATTGCATGGATATGAATTTTAAGGAATGTTTTTTCCCTTTTCGATGTACTGATGATAATGGTTAATTGCTCAGTAGGTCATGCATTTTATGTTTAACCAGCAGTATATTGTTTGCCTGCCCCTCCACCACTTCTGATGTGGCAATGCATTCACGATCCACCACTTCTGGCCATCCTCAAGCAACAAGTATAACAACCATCTCAGAAAATGTTAGCTTTTGTCAACAATGCATAGAGAGTAAATCATGACAGCAAAAAAGAATTATCTACAATACAGAAATGTTAGCTTTTGTCAACTGGAACCATAGCCCATTTGTATTTCAGTTTCCTCTATTTCAGCATCCAATACTTCAATTTGCAGTAAACAAATAGCTATGACAATTCTAATCAGATTACTAGAGATGAAGACAGGAAATTGTGTTGTATATTTGTGGCACATCTTCTATCTCTATCTTTGTTAATTTCATGAAAACACTAATCAAAGTGGCTGTATAAATATTGGAATATGTCTATGGCTTTATAACACAATTGATTTGTGATGTTTGTCACTCCTACAATGATAAACTGTACACATCAATCAAAGTGGCAATATTACTGATAAAGTAATAAGAGTAATTGTCTTGGAAAAAAATTATGAACGACACCAATAGAATCATGCTTCAGCTACATAAATATAAGCTCTGCATAAACTAGAAGTAAAGTAGGCCAAACTAGAACTAAAGTAGACCAAACTAGAACTAAAATTATAGGAGGAACCATCCATTTTTTTCAGGTTTTGGGAAGCATCGGATCGGTCATCAATATCACATAGACATTATTTGTTCAGGTTTTGGGAAGCTAGAACTAAAGTACACCAAACTGATTGAAAATTCCTGCATAAAGGTAGGACAATTTCCAGCCCAGCAATCTTGTTAGGTTACACTAGATCAGAATCAGTTATTCGGTGGCTTGATTTATTGAGTAAAGACTTCAAGCAAACATCAGAACATCAACATATACATCACAACTGTTCTTCATTTGGGTGTATTCCACACAGATCTGACTGACCTCTGAGGGCAACGTGGAGGAGACCGGCGTGGAAGGGTCGACGGTGGTGTGGAAGACCCCACGTGGAGGAAGAACGGCGAGGAAGACTCGGCGTGCAGGGCAGCGCGGAGGGTGACGCTGAGGGCGGCTTGCAGGCGACGAACACGGCTTCGAAGAAGACCAACGACGAACAGGTTGGGTGGGCGCGGTTTGGAGGCGGCGTGGAAGCGACATTGGGGGAAGGGGCGAGCGTGGAGGCGGCGTAGAGGCGGCGTTGGGGGAGATGCACTGGAAGATAACTCTAGAGGAAATAGTCGGGAGGTCACCGTAACAGGTAGCAGGTTGCACGCGTGGAGCCAAAAATTTCATAGCCCCGTGCATGCAGCGAGCCTGGCCCACCGGAAACGACCGAAAGAATCATTTCCCGTGAGACGGGCTTCGCTGCCTCTTTTGCACTATTTGGGCCAGGCTCAAATGCCTGTACAGCTAACCAAACACCCTCAACTTGCATCCCCGGAGCCACTTCTCCATCTATACACCCAACCAAACACACCCTAAGGCTGTTATCCTGGATGAGGATCCAACTGAAGCAAGGTACGCACTGATTGGCAAGGTTCTTGCCCCTAACCCACTTCATCAACAGACGGTCTTATCAGCATTAAGGCCCGCTTAGGGAAATCCGAGGGGCCTGGAGGTGAGGCCAGTTAGGGAAAACAAGTTTGTTTTCGAATTTGATGATGAGAGCGTTGAATGGATCCCCTTGGCCAATGGGAAGATATGCGATAGGAAAGCAGACTGTTGTCCTCCAAGAGTATGACCAAGATTTGCGACCTACTGAGGTCAGATTTGATGAGATGTCGATTTGGATACAAATACTGAATCTTCCGCTTGGATGGAGAAATGAGAGATGCGGTAGAGCGATGACAAGCTCAGTTGGGAAGTGGAAAAGGTTAGTACGAATGATAAAGGAAGAGCTCAGGGAAAGGAGTTTCGGGTCATAATCAAGATAGCCATAGATGAACCGCTTAGCAGAGTAGTTTCTGTGTTTTCATCAAGAAGAAATAAGAAGGAATGGTTCCATGTGGTGTATGAGAAGCTACCTTACTTTTGTTTCTCCTATGGCATTATTGGGCACTCAGAGCTGAAATGTCCAGCACCAGCTCTAAGGGATGAGAATGGGTGCCTTCCGTATAGTGATAAACTTAGAGCACCAGAGGAGGCCCTATCATTTGGAGAAAAATAGTCAGGGAGAGAGCTCTAGCACAAGGTATGTAAGTGACGAAAGGGGAACCCCATCTTAGTCAAAACAGATCAAGGAGCATGTCAAAAGCCCCTGATAGTGGAAATGACAAACAAGGTGAGGACAGAGGGGAAGTAACATCCCCTTTGAAATACAAAGAAAGGGGTGAGCTAGGAAGGGCTATATCTGGAGCAGCTAAAGTACTATTTACTAAAGAGGAAGGAGGAGGTAATCAAGGATCAAAAAAGAGAAAGTTAGAGGAGGAAAGTAGAGCAGGTAAGAACAAAGATAAAAATGTGCTGTTGCTGACCTATTCTGGTGGAAAAGGGATTGATAGGGAAGAAACAAATGAAACATGGTTAGATGATAACCTGCTGACAGGACAAGGGTGTTCAGAGGAAGGGAAGAAGAGGGAAAAGAAACTAAACGCGGGGCTGCCGGGATAGCCCCACGAGAATAAATGAGGCTAATAAGTTGGAATTGCCAGGGGCTTGGGAAGTGGCCGGCAATTTGAGGGTTTCTGGATTTACAGAATCAAGAAGATCGTGACATCTTATTTCTATCTGAAACTAAGATGACAGCAATAAAGCTGGAGAAGTTCAGATTTCTTTTGAGTCTACCTAACATGGTGGTTAGGGATAGTTTGGGGAAAAGTTGAGGCTCGGCCCTATTTTGGAAAAGGGGGATTAACATATCCCTCATAAGTATGTCAAGAATGCATATAGATGCTGAGGTTACTGAGGATGATGGGACTGTTTGGAGAGTAACAGAGATTTATGGAGAACCAAACCAAGATAAGAGGGATATAACCTGGAAGCTTTTGGAACATTTGTCAAATTGTTCTACTCTTCCTTGGGTTTGTCTCGAAGATTTCAATGAAATTTTGTACCAGCATGAGAAAGAAGGGGGGCTCTAAAAGATCAGAGCCACATGGAAAGATTTAGAAATACCTTACAATATTGTGACCTTTCTAAAATTGAATACAAAGGAGATAACAAGGTCTGATTAGAGATAGGCTCGATAAAGCTGTTGCTAATACCTCCTGGCAAGCTAAGTTCAGCAAGGTTGGTATTATTCATGGAGATTTTCTGCATTTAGACCATAGGCCAATTGTGTTGCACAGGGAGCTTGAAACTCAACCCTTGTATATGGGTAAAGCGAAATCAAGATTTTTCTTTGAGGCTAGCTGGCTGGAGGAGGAACTTGCCATGACATAGTGAGAGGCTTGGGAAGAAAACAAGAGGGATAGAAGAAGCTTAGTGAGTAACAAGGTCAAAAGATTGACTCAGAAGCTAACAATCTGGAAAAGAGTAAAAAAAGGGGGACTATTCTAAGGAAATAAAACAGCTGAGGGAAGAATTAGAGGAGAGCAGGAGAGGACATGTGGAGCAAAGTGCATTGGATCATCAAGCTCAATTAAAGAGCAGGATAAGTACTTTGGAGAATCAGAGATCTATCTACTGGAAGCAGAGAAGTCAGGTTATATGGTTGAATCAAGGGGATAGGAATACTAAATATTTCCATGCTTTCGCCTCTGAAAGAAGAAGAATAAACCATATTAAAAAAAATTAAAAGACGGTAGGGGTCATTGGGTTGAGTGGGAGGATAAGCTCAAAGACTTGATTCACCACTATTATGATGAGTTATTTAATAAGGGTCAGCATAGTGATGCAAAACGATTTGCAATCTGGTTCAGCCTAAAGTCACCCAACACATTGAAAAGATCCTAGAGCCAAGAAGGGGGTTGAATTGGCTAAAAGATACAATTTTTTAATTTTGTTCTTCTTGATTTAGGCAACAAAATTAAAACTTTCTTCTACTCTAGGTGATAACTAGCAAGGAAGAACACTTAAATAACTAGCACCTAACAATGCAAACCAATAAGTAACATATAAGCAAGCGAAAGTAAATAGTATAAAGTGAGAGTAGGAATCAAGAGATGCTCATAGGGTTTATCCCGTGGTTTGGGATTGCTCTCTACGTACACGTTGGAGCACTCCCACAAGGAGTATAGCTTCCACCTAGAGCTCGTCGCTAGAGCCTAGGCAATCCACTCGGGGTAGTCGAAATGCCACTCCGGCGAAAAAGACTCCCAAATCCCCTCACAAGAACGTGGCCTTGTCTCCCACAATAACTTCTTGAGAGCTTAAGACCACCATCACCTCCTTGCCGTCTCAGAGATGACCTCCAAGAGTAACAAGCTCGATAAAGATGTGTTGATTGCACAAATCAACCTCTACTTGATACACCGATGAACTTAGGCTCACTCCTATCAAAGATTGGCTAAAAATCACTCAAGAAATGCCTCTCACTCTCTTTGGGACCCTAGCACTTCAACCTAGATGAGCAACCCCAAAGTGGTGGCCTTCAGTGCCTATTTATAGCCCCAAGTTTGAAAACTAGCCATTAGGAAAACGACAAGCCGAAAAATACACACGGCGGACCAGTCCGTCATTACAGCGGACCGTCCACCACACACACACGGTGGACCGCGGACAGGTCCACCAACATGGCGGACCATCCGCCACACACATGGCGAATCGTCCAGCGCAGCAGCGGACCGTCCACCCCGGCCAAAACACGCTGAAGCCCCGGAAAACACCCGCTCTACCAAAGCGGTCCGTCGTGCTGGTGACTGTCTAGCGCAATAGAAAAAACAGGGGACCCAAATTGCTTGAAACAGCCCTCTCTGCTAATGTTGTCCACCACACGCCAGACCACTTTGGCGGACCGTCCGCCAGGCACAACGACAGATCACCAACACCTCACCTAGGTTCCTACTTGGCTCAAAACCTTTCCTAAGGTTTCTAAGGTTTGGAAAACTCAACCTAGGTGCATCAAATGGGGATTAACCATGCGATCACCACAATTTTCCAAACCCTCCTTGAGAGTATGGCAAAAGCGAAAATAAAAGACCTTTATCTAAGGATGCCATAACCTCTTCGGCCATCCTCTAAACAAAGATCCTTAGTCTTTCACACTTGATGCCGCCACAAAAGAACCCGGGGTTCCGAGAAATCCGAGAACACCCTATTTGTCTTCACTTTGTCATCAACACCAAAACTTCACCGATCATAAGGGCAATAAAAAATCCAACACACATGAATGAATCTCTATTGGAAGAGTACTCGGATGAGGAGATAAGAAAGGTGCCTTTTCATATGGTGGACCTTAAGGAGCTAGGTCCAGACAGTCTTCCTGTCATTTTCTTTAAGAGATACTGGAATATTATTGGTAAAGATGTTATGAAGGAGATTAAGCAGGTGCTAGCAGGAGGGAAAATGCTTGAGGATTGGAACTCCACAATTGTCACTATGATTCCAAAGGTTAAAAATCCCACAAATCTTAAGGAACTAAGACCAATAAGCCTTTGTAATGTCTTATACAAGGTTATTGCCAAAACGATTGCTAACAGACTCAAAACAGTACTCCCGAAATGCATCTCCAATACACAAAGTGCTTTTGTGCCTAGGAGGCTGATCTCTAATAATATTCTCATTGCTTCAGACGCCTTGAATTACCTCCATAAGAAAAGAAAAGAAAAGAAAAGGAAAGAATTGCCTTGCAGCCATAAATTTGGATATCTCAAAAGCCTATGATGGAATCCAATGGAGCTTCCTGGAGGCTATGATGACAAAGCTTGGTTTCCATAACAGATGGACTAAGTTAATTATGGAGTGTGTTACCACTGTTAGATACAAAGTGAAGCTCAATGCTAGCTTAACTGAGACAATAGTTCCTAGGAGAGGTCTAAGGCAGGGGGATCCCTTATCCCCGTACCTATTTGTCGTTTGTGCAGAAGCCATGTCCCGTGCATTTTAGCAAAGCCAGGCCCAAGCGAGACTAAAAGGAGTTACAGTGAACAGACAATCTCCCACATTGACACACTTGTTATTTGCAGATGACTCGTTGCTTCTTTTGGAAGCAATTCAGAAGGAGGCTCGAGAAGCCAAGGAAATCCTGAAAACCTATGAGCAATGTTTAGGTCAAGCTATAAATAGAGACAAGTCCTCTTCTTTTTAGTCCTAATACTGATCAATTTCAAAGAAAGGCTATTATGGATATTCTAAAATATAAAAACAGATGTCCAAAACGGAAAGTATCTTGGATTGCCTGCTTATATAGACAGAGCTAGAAGGAACAACTTTCAATATTAAAAGAAAGGGTTTGGAAAAAAAAAACTCAAGGGTGGAAAGAAAAGTTACGGTCTAAAGCAGGAAAGGAAGTGCTCATTAAATCAGTAGCTCAAGCCATTCCCTCTTATGCCATGTCGTGTTATGATCTGACCAAGAACCTTTGTGATGATCTCACATCTCTAAATATAAGGTTTTGGTGGTCCCAACAGGAGAATGAAAAAAGATTCATTGGCTGAGCAAAGACAAACTCATCAAACCATAAAAAAAATGGGAGGTTTGGGGTTCAGGGATATGAATGTTTTCAATGTTGCCCTCCTGACGAAACAAGCTTGGAGATTAATCGATAACCCGGACTCTTTATGTGCTAAAACCCTGAAAGCTTTATACGATCCAAATTTAGACTTAATGCAATCGACAACAAAGTATGGATCCTCATTCTCTTGGAGAAGTATCCTAAGGGAGCAAGATTGCTGAAGAAAGGCATAATCTGGAGAATAGGAAATGGAGAGGATATCAATATATGGGAGGATCCTTGGCTGCCAAGAGAGAAAAGCAAGTTTGTGACTTCTGAAAGAAATGGATGTTTGCTGACAAAAGTCAAGTTAATAGGCCCAATCCTAGGAAATTGGGATCTTGATCTCATTAATCAGTTCTTTTCGCAGGAAGAGGCTCAATTGATAAGAAGTATGCCGATTCAGGAACAAATGGAGGACTTTATGGCGTGGAGTTCGGAACAAAGGGGCATTTTTACAGTGAAATCTGCTTATAAATTGTTCATGGACATGCATAATCAGGATAGAGGACAGCAAGAGAGCCTGAATATAGGATAGATTATGGAAAATACATATTCCAAATAAAGTCAAAATGTTTCTTTGGAGATTGGCTCATAATAGTCTCCTGTTAAGAAGTAATCTTAGGAGGAAAGGGATGACACTAGACACTCGTTGTCCTATCTGTAAAAGGCTTGATGAGGATGGAGGCCACCTGTTCCTAAAATGCAAAAAGGCCAAGGAAGTGTGGAGGGAGTTGGGCCTTGAGACTGAAAGAAATGTACTATGTGAATGTCAGGGAACTTTTCAGGGCTATGAGGCAATTTGGAAGATGGAAGAAGGAAAGCAGGTCCAAATTGTGGCTCTCCTTTGGATGTGGTGGTTTCAAAGGAACAAGATATCCCCAGATGAGAACCCTTTGCCCTTTCATGAATTATACTGGAAGATTACTGAGAATGCAAAAGAGTGGTTAGATTTAAAAACCTTAAGGGTAAACTCAAAAGATGAGACAGGATAAAATGCCTATATGGTCTGTGCCGGATGCAGGGTTTGTTAAGTTCAACACTGATGGGTCTTATTTTCCGGGACAGAACAAAGGAAGCTGGGGAGTGGTGGCAAGAGATGATTCAGGAGTCGTGTTCTGTATGGCTGCAGGGAAAATTGAAGATCGTCTCAATTCGAAGCGTGCTGAAGCAGTGGCTTGCCTTCAAGCTTTGAATATGGCTCAGGACCTTGGGTGCGACAATGTTATTCTCGAGATGGATGCCTATGGTCCTCCTGGAGATAAAACAGGAAGGTGCTTCCAGAAGTAAGATGGCAGTTCTGATCAAGGAGATAACGGGGCAGCTTGAGCAGTTTTACTGTATCAAACTGCTGCACTGTCCCAGAACCTGCAATATGGTAGCCCATGAACTGGCAAAACGGGGAGCAAGAGCATCAGCCCATAACAGTCTGGTGTGGCTTGAAGATTTCCCGGAAGATTTTTGTGTCATGGCTGCTGGTGAGCTCAACCAGCGAGTTTAGTCTCAATGCACGTCTTCTTCCAAAAAAAAAAAAAGGCTGTAGCAGGTTGATGTTTGTTGCTGCATTGGCAACGTGCTAGCCTCACTTCACACACCACCGTCACTCTTCCGTGCTACGGAATGATGTGTTTTCTGTAATCCCAACCATCATATGTTTCATAACATTTGGCGCGCACAACACGGAATAGTAAATGACACCCAGCCTCACAGTATGCGTCTCAAACCGTGCCCACTGGCTCAGATTCGGACCTGTATTTGTAATAACTTAAGGGGAAAATTAGTAAACGACACATTCTAAAACTGAAGCGCTTGCGTATGCATTTACAAGACAGATTAGCCTGCAACTACTAAACATTTACATTACTCCTACTCCCAACCCCACTACTTTTCACACGAGAAATAGGAAAGGGAAAAAAGGGTGATGAAAGAATTATGTAAAACTAAAAATCCGCCCTTCATGTTTTTTTTTCATGGCAGCGGGAACCTCCTCTTTCATGGGGCTAAGTAAATGGTAGCCACGTTAGCAACCGAGCTTGACTGACGAGAGAGCAGTTCCCAGCCTCCCCTTGTAATCAGGTTTTTTTGTCCAAGTCAACCTAATGTCAGTGAGATGCAATCTCGTTATCAATGCTGGCTGTTGATTTGTCAACCATGCGAACATTGTACTGCTGGTATACCCTAGCCCTGTTCTCCTGCCACCATTGCTCTGCTTGTGTCTCACTGAATCTCTTCCGGCTGGATCGATATAAAGAGAGTTATTATGAAAAAAAAAACAGATCAACAGGAATGTGCTTAAAAGCTTAACAAGTTTAGCGCTGGCTAAAAAAGTTGCCTTTTCAACAGGATTTGCAGGCATTTACCTGAACCGAACCCGCTTGAGATCTCTAGCACCTCCAGCCAACGCAGTTAGAGTAATGTAAACACCTGGTTCATCTTGCTCCACCCATTCAGCCTCATGGTAGGATTCTGTATCAAGTAGTTTAGTTCCATTTTTGCCAACTTCTGGATGACTTGCCTTGTTCCTAACAGAACTTGGTCCATTAGAAACAAGCAACCCATCAGGACCATTTGAAATTTGTTCTCGAGAACTGCTTGGGCTGCTCAAACTTTCGGTAGCCATGGCTGATATATCACTTGGAATAGGAATTCCAGGAAGGGGCGGTAGTTTGCTGTTTTTAGCTGCTCCTCCAGGTAATCTCTCTGCCATGCCCTTCAACTATTAAGGAAGAGAAAGTGACAAGCCTTAGACAACAGCCACAAAAATGTAGCATGTCTGACAAAGCCTCTTTTAATTCAAATTTTTATCTGGCATACAGGAATACAAGATAATAGAAACTTTTCAGTTTATCTTCTTATTCTTATCTACTTATTTGCTTATCTCCTGGACTTCAAGAGCTTTCCAAGGTGGCTTCAAGAGTCAGGTCTAGCTCGTTAGCCGTTTGACTTGTTTTATAGAGTTTTGAGACATACCTTTGAGATAAAAAAATTAACGAACTGAAAAAACCTAAGCGTTTTTATTTTAAAAACGGAGATAAGCAAATAAGAAGATAAGCAGACAAGTAAATAAGCTGAAACCATCAGATTTGCCAATAAACCAAATTGTTTTCTTCAAGTTTCATTTCCTGGCTGAACATAATAATATAGAATATGAGCTAGATATGGATCACAGTTGACAAGTATTTCTCTTATTAATACAAGAGGTAATAAGAGTGAATTTGATTCCACACACTTGTGAATGCATAAAAACAAAACAATGCTGCATGCTCAAAGAATAAGCAACCTTACCTGTGCAGTGAGTGACTTAATTACTTCCTTTGCTGCCTTGCACTTTGCGGATTCCTCCCCAGCAATGGCAATAGCTTCCTTCAATTGTTTGGTAGTTCTCTCCAACTCAACTTCGAGAAGATGAGATTTCCTAGTAAGATTCTCCACCTGCAAGTGCAGACCTTTACTATATCGGCAATCAAAACCTCACTTCTAAATAAAACTTAGCTTAAATAAAGGTCACATCTTGGAACTCTAAAAGATAATAGGTGGCCTACCCTAAACGGTCTCTAGGACATCCATCATATTAAGCACATAAATAGCAAATCAGTACTGAAATATCTGGTACAGTTAATGAATAGTTTATATAAATTTTATGGAACAAAAGAGTAGGAATATCAACATCAGACTCGTAGGGATAGATAGGAAATTACACACTTTTAATGTTGTTTCTTTTTTAAGGAACAATTTAATGCTGCATTGCTGCATGTTATAATCACTATAATTCAACAGTTTTCTGTGACAGCCAAGCAAATCCAATACTTCTGGCTTATTGGATTGGAAATCAGGAATGATGTCAACTAAAAACCTAGAACACCAACAATGGAGAAATCACCACATAATGCATACCTGGGACCTCAAATATAGAACTTCTTCACTTAGGCTATCGCTTGTTGTCTTTGAGTCATTGGCAACAACTCTAGGAGAAGTTAGACCCCCCAAAGTAGGTGTTGGGGTTGTAGACCGCGGAGGGCTTACTCTTCTTGAAATAGGTGATGTTGCCCTAGAAACAATTCTGGATCCAGGGACAGATGCGGAGAAAAACTTCTTTGAAGACCCAAATACAGGATTGAAAGATCTTGAAATGTTGAGCCCGCTCCAGTGTGAACCACCATTTGGAACGGGGGAAACACGAGTGCTATTAAATTCGAACTTCTTGTTTTTCTTTGAATATTTGTTGTCCATGTTCTTAAAAGATTCCATTGAAGACAATCTTGACAGTTGGGCATTTGACCTTGTTTCCAGCTCCTCCTCAGTTGTATCATTGGATCCCCTCTTAGCTGAAGAGTACATGTCTGTTTCGAGCCCCTTGGTCAGTTTGATGTAGCAGCTATCACAAACACGATAAGGTTTGCTTGGATTTGGTGCCAATGAAGCCTTCAGAGATTTTTTACTGCTGCAGGAATGACAAAATACCAGAGCACAGTTGTAGCAATTATGACGTTTTCTCCTCAAGTTAAATGGCTGACGGCATCCCGAACACATTGACTGATCAACTCCGGATACCCATTTATGAATGCATATTGCTGCAGTAAAGTTAATTCCACAAACAACACTTCTGACTTGCTTATCTTTCAATGCTTCAACCAATGTAGGAGTATTCTTATCATCTGTGTCACCATGGCCTAACCGACCATTTGCACCTTTACCCCATGTGTACACCTCAGTCCTTGAGGTCAAGACAGCCACATGATAAGCACCACAAGAAATTTCCTCAACAAAGTTTTTGTGTAGCTTCCCTTCAACACGTACTGGGAGCATACCATCTGCTTGTGGGTTTCCGAGTTGACCATAGACAGCACTGCCCATTGTATACACATGCCCTGATGTGGTAAGAGCCACTGTCAAGTAATGCCCACAAGCGACTTGACAAAAATTGGGCTCCACCAAAGCGGGCACACATGTAGGGACAAGCCTCGGTTCCTTGTCACCATGTCCTAAACGGCCTTTATCACCATCACCCCATGTAAATATCTTGCCAGATGAACAGTTGCTAGAACTTGAATTCCCAACCATGACTTCTACAACTGCAGCGGTATGCCAAACACCACAAGCAGCCCGCACTGTCCGTAGCCCTTTGAGGGATTCTACTTCCTTGGGGGCTGAGAGACTCGCACGATCTCCATGGCCTAGAACCCCAAAAGAGCCATCTCCAAATGTGAACAGCTGCCCAGCAGAAGTTACTAGGGCTGTGTGCCAAGGGCCACATGAAATTGATGAAACATGTATACCCTCTAATGGTCCATTCACCCTTTTTGGCACCCAGTGGCTGACATCATTCCCATGGCCCAAAAGCCCAAATTTGAAGGTGCCATCCCCCCATGTGTACAGATCCCCAGATAGTGTAACAGCACAAGTGTGGTATTCACCGCATGCGACTAGCTCAATGTTCATATGAGCAAGAGCATCAATGAGTTTTGGCTGTGCCACATCGCAATCTACACCATGACCAAGCCGCCCACCTGATTCCTCGCCCCAAGAGTATATCTCTCCTTGTTTAGTGACAAGTGCAGCATGTCTTCCTCCACAAGATATATTCTGCACATCAAGTCGCACGGCAAACTCTAATGGTTTTGGTACAAGATAATCCATCTTTACACCTGAGGAGCTCCCAACCCTTGAAGTGCCACCACCAAGAATTCCTTCCCCAGTTCCTTCTCCCCATATGAAAACGTCACCTAAAGCATCTCCATCATCGTGGCCAGAACCATGGCTTGATGAGCTAACAGCGCTTGAATAACTGACCCGGAAAGCATCCATTGGGATACCTCTTGGGTGGCCATTTGCGTTATCTGAGTGTCCAGAAGACATAGAGTGGACTGATCCAGCATTAGAATCAGATGGGAAGAAGCCCTTGGGAGGAACTGCATATAGCACAACATCAGAAAAGGCCTTCTCCAAGCCATTCTTTGGTGGACTCCCATATGGACTAAAAAGTCGGTAGTTTTCACTGCCATCCTGATGTAAAACAACTGTCAGAACTCATGTTTATAACATACTGGTTGTATCAGAGGAAACACCATATTAATAGCACACATTGCAACAAGATGAGAAGGAAAAATCATTTAAACGAATTTCAGAGATGGAAGATCGTTCAAATTCAAGTATTTCAGACAGGGGTAGTAAATACCTTGTGGACACTGTCGTTGCTGCTGAAAGGAGAACTCAATGGAGAGCTCCTTCGTGTGTAAGTCCTTGGGCTAGTTGCGCCAGAGGAAATGATATCACTTCTTGATTCTGTTCTCCATTTTCTTTGATGACTATGTGAAATCAACGTTTTCAGCCCAGCAAACCACACTTCCGCCTCATCTTTATCTTTACATATCTGGCATTATTGAATAAAACACGCTACCATGTAAACATGATGCTTAGTAAAAACAAACGCCAAAAAAGCAAAGCAATTGACACCAAAATTAGGAAGAGAACAATGTGAAACACAAAGAGCTTACAATATCCAGTGACCTATCATGTGAAATTAGAGAAAATGACTGGCATTCCTTCTCAGGTCGTGGATACCTCTGGAAAATTGCCTAAATTAACCACAAAGAAAGAAATAAAGGTTCAGTCAGTACGTTACATACCAAATTTAGGGGGTGTTCTCTTCAGCTTATCTTATTTCCTTATCTTCTTATTTACTTATAAATTGAACTTCAAGAGATTCCCGAGGTAGCTTAGAAAGTCCAGTGCACTTTATTTGACTCGTATCTAAGAGCTCTGAGACGTGGTTTCGAGATAGAAAAAAAGGACCGCAAAATTCAAAGCATTTAACGTTTTGATTTGGAGATAAGAAAATAAGATAAGAAGATAAGCTAAAGAGAATAGCCCCTTATTACAATGGAAATACTTAGGACAATCTGAGTATATCATTATAAACCAAACATGAGAGTTCATGCTAATGCTAACACTTCGTTGGTAGAATGGTTCACTAGTGACAATTTTAAGTCAACTTTTCAAATGCAATGTTGAATGTTGAGCCAATCTAAGGTTTGTAGGGTTAGAACCATATTCTTTTAGATGCTTTCATGGTGCAAGACTGTACTAATATCTGATCATAGAAATTTAACAAATGAGAACTATTAGAGACGCTATCCAACTTTGCATAGATCAGTTCACCATAGAGAAATCAAAAGATGATGCAAGTGTTTGCTCGCCAGCAATGATTACATTCATATGCCATAAATTTCTGTAAGAGAATATTTGTCTTTCAGGGTAAATGCCCATTAATAGAGTTGACATGCAGACACAAACAGCAAGCCGTGAAAATTTTAAACTCTTCTCTTGTTGATAAAAAACAGTATCATAATGGGAACAAATAGGATTATCTTCTAGACATTACGATATTTCGGAATAGAAATGTTGACTTACAGTCCGTTGCCCAGGAATTATCCTGGAGACTTGGCTCAACCTTAGATGCTTCTCCTCTTTCCCTGAGAACCATATCAGTACAGACTCATCCTGAAACACCATAAAAGTGAGACAACCATGCAGGACTTGAGAAATATGAAGTTGGGGAGTGCAAACAAATCTCACATTGGATAACCTAAATGGACAAAATTTTGGCTTTCCTCTACGCCCGTATTTTAATAAGTAAGCTCCTTTCTTGAGAGCGGTGATAGCCTGCCGAAAGCCAGAACCAACCAAAAGAAAGATGGTATCAGGCCTCACATTCAGATGCCAAATGGGAAAATAATTGCATGACATAATTATCACAGAAGTATATTTCACAATATATCTGACATTTCCAGATAATTTCAATCACATCAGAAGCGACAAAAGAAACACATGTCCACTTGTATGTGTAACGCCGTGAACCTGATTATCAAAAGTTATGGTCCTTATGGGGAGGTATTAACCTACTCAGGGAGAAGTAAATTGATGGAATATAACCCTCAAAGCATAACAGAACAAAATACTAAGGCTATAAAATGGCATCCGATATCTGATGTTTGAAATAATGGCAATACCTAATGTTCCTTACTGCTTATTCTTCAGATTTGACATTTTTCACCGCTTGTGCTGTTTGTGTTGATTTTGCACTCTATTTGAATATTTTATGGTCATCCCATCTCTCTCCAAATCTACAGGAGTTGCAATCCACAGAACGGCAACCACACCACCTACACCCAATCTCGTTAACCAATCTTGACAAGTCACTAAAATCGTATTACAATTCCAACAAACATTTCCCAAATTCAGCACCATTTGGCAACTAGAACGGAATGGATGAGACACACCAAGGACACCACCACATAAGAGAAAAAGGTGAGCGCCTGTGACCGGTAAACTACACGAGATGCTGGTGGTTGTGAGGCAATTGTGCATCACAGCGTGAGCCTAATTGGAACAGGTAACCAGCGCTGGCTCAACCTCAACTCCACCAAAATGGAGGAGGGAGAAGTATAACACCTCCGATTTGGCCTCACAAAGCAAACAACAGAGAGACACCAAACAAGTCAACCACCTCCTAGCTCCTGGAATCTCAGCACAGAGACGGCGAGAACTCCCAAACCGAAATCGCCATTCTCAGCTCCATTCCAGCACAGAAAACAACTTGAACAGCACAGAACAGAATCTAGCTCCGGGAATTCTGCCGGATTCCGCCGCCATTCCATCCCCCCTAGCCCAACGGACCGGAGAAGCCAGCACGAAATTCCGCACCACGCGTAGTTCGAAGCCCAAGCAAAAGCCTGTGGCGGTGGCAGTATCTACCCGGCTCTCAGTTGCACCCAACGGAAACAAAACGAAACAAAATTGGGGGAATTGATGCAGTGGAAGCCGTGTGAACGGGACGGGGGCTAACTATCAGCAAGCACCTGCTCGATGTCGCGCTCGACGGGCCCCGCCCGGACGCTGCCGAGATCCGACGACGCGTCCGACATCGGCGACTGTCCTCGCGCGTCAGCCCCACCGCCGGCACCGCCCCATGACGGCCCACGCCCTCCGCACCCCCGCCACGCCTACCCCGACGCCCTCGCCCAGAGCACCTCCGCAGGCGGACGAGGCGCGCACCAATGGGGGCTCGCCGGCGACCGACCGACCGGCCGCGGCTCTCTCCTGAGAGCGCTCCTGGCGAAGGCGCCAGTCGCCAACGAGCGGCGGGGCCGCCGCGGGGGATCGGATCGAGGCGCGGGCGGAGGAGGCGGAGGAGAGGGTTTGGAAGAGATCGCGACGCGGAGGAGGACGACGAGAGGAGAGGAAACGAGAGGAAGACGAAGAAGCCTTTTCTATTTCTAATTCTGATTTTGTTTTAATTCTTGATAGCGTTTGGTTTTGGTCGTGGAGTGGAGTGGCGTGGAGATTGGCGATGCTTGTGCTGTGTGTTGGTGCTGGTGCTTGCCTCGAGCCGACGTTGTTTTCGGTGGATTCTGCCTGTGCGTGCCGCGCCGTGGAGCTATCCTGTTGCTGTAGCTGGTTTTTTTTTCTCTTTTTTTTTTTTTCCTTTGTGTGAGTGAGGCTGGGTGATGGACGGGAGAAGAGAGGCGGTGGTAATTGGTAAATATGCCCCCGTGCGCTAGGGTGATTTGACGGCTGGCAGTAGCGGCTCGTGGGGCCCAGATGCAGCAACAGGTAGGAGAGGTCTCCTGGCTTCTTTGAACCAAAACCACCGTGTCTTCTTCCCTGTATTAGATTCTGTGTACACGTGGACTAGACTCCCAGCGAGCAAGTTCCTCGAGGCAGGTTTAAACAAAGCTCGAGCTCAACTCATCTATTACTAGTAACATGCTGCTGTTACGATAGTAATTAGTGGTAAATTTTCATTCATCACATGCGTTTTTAATTATATATTGAAAGTTCCAGTCCCAATTTCGCTATTAAATTTAAATCAGTTCAAGTGTTAGATAGTTGTTTGTACTCGTACATTATCATGTTCTATATATGATCTAACTATAGAATAATAATAATATAATGTAGGAATTTGATGTAGTTAGGGTTTGGTTTTGTTTCTTGTTGTATGTTCAAAACGGCTAAGACATATGTTTATGGCTTAGGCATATGGCGTGTGATCATTTTAAAAATTCATACTTAATTTCTAAGCTCATTTCTTTTATTTTAAAGACGTTTCTCAAAACTTTAAAACACATGTCAGACGAAGTGAGTCAACTTCTCAGAGTTGTTTTGAGAAGACCTTAAACTTACCATTCAACTCAGTTATAACGTATTAGCAGCCCTCATCTTTTGAATTTTCTGGCTCCGCCGCTGCTTGAAGCGCGAGTTCAACTCCTTTAGACTTGCAAACTTAGGTTTAAGCTCTAGCCCAGCTTGTTTAAATCTCAAGTTGAGCTCGAATGGAGCCTAGAGCAAGCGAGTTCGAGTACCTTCCGAGCCTCAAACTTTTTCGACAGGGACTGTCCCTAGCTAAACGTAGGAGTAATCGTGCGCACATGTACACGGAGAAAATAGGTAAACTTCGTCATCAACGTGTAACCTCAATTGCCGAACCCTAGGTATATAGGAGACAGTTTTTTCTTTCTTTGAGACAGTTTCTTCTTTCTTTGTACGTAGTGACTACATATGCGTGCTCATTCCCTAATTACAGGAAGTCCACAAAAAATATATATACTTTTCCAATGCTAGCTAATTGTTTAGTGTTAAGGGGAAATTAATAAAGGAACAAGCAGAGATGGGCAGTCGGTTTCAGCTCACGCTGGAGAGAACCGATCAGAAAGAAGTA
This sequence comes from Olyra latifolia, assembly GCA_036346145.1. Taxonomy (NCBI): domain Eukaryota; kingdom Viridiplantae; phylum Streptophyta; class Magnoliopsida; order Poales; family Poaceae; genus Olyra; species Olyra latifolia. Next base: position 1,758,882 of record CM070523.1, on the reverse strand, counting down.
TATATCGCGATCTGGGAACTGGTAACATGCAGTGTTCGCCTGATCCAGTGAGATGCATGGCGAAAGAGACATTATCCAACTGCGACCTCGATGGAGAGATTGCGGCAAAACTGAACTTTCTCCATCACTTCACTGTTAATAGCAAGCCGTGTTGTCTCTTGATGCTTCGCTCTGGACAATGTACGTACAAATGTCAGTCCGTCACAGTGTTAACCAAGCGCCGATTGAGCTCTAGTACGTCGAGACTAGAGAGCTTAGAGAGCTAGTACCATGTCACCATGTCCATACTGAACACTGCCACTGTCGACTGGCACCTACCATTATAGATTACATGTCCTGCGATTCACCCGAGAGCCTGAGAGAGCATAAAAAACCTAACTTTTATATTTATATATAGAGAGAGAAAGAGAGAGAGAGAGTTGGACTACGGTGCTTCGCGAAGCACGGAAGACGCCGTGCTTCGCATCTAGTTTAAAAAATTCGATACTCAAATGACCGATCCGAACCGTCCTTCTTGATCTTCTCATTGAAATATCTTACATGACCAAAATTCATATTTTTCTGAATTTTTTGCTATTTGTTTTGTATTTTTAAAAATCACCGATCTAATTAGTCGTGGAATGTCCAAATTTGCTGGTTTTTTAAAAATACAAAACAAATATCAAAAATTTAAAAAATACGAAATTTGGTTATGTAAGAGATTTCAACGAGAAGATCAAGATGGACAGTTTGGATCTGCTATTTGAGTCTCGAATTTTATAAACTAGACGCTAAACGTGAAGCACGGCATCTTCCACTCTACGGTGCTTCGCGAAGCACGGAAGACGCTGTGCTTCGCGTCTAGTTTCAAAAATCCGAGGCTCAAATGGCTGATCGGAATCGTCCATCTTAATTTTCTCGTTGAAATCTCTTAGACGACCAAATTTTATTTTTTTTGAATTGTTTTACTATTTGTTTTGTATTTTTGAAATCCAGCAAATTGGACACTTCAGAACTAATTAGATCGGTGATTCTTAAAAATAGAAAATAAATAACAAAAATTCAAAAAATACGAAATTTGGTCGTCTAAGAGATTTCAACGATAAGATTAAGATGGACGGATATATTGTCTGTGAGATTGAGATCCTCGAATGGTAGTTGTCAGTTGCCATATTAACCGTGACATTACACCGATCACGTTACCGAATCAAGAATGAACCGTTACATATCAGACAGAAAACTATGCTACAATATTTTGTCTACAATATTAGTACATCTATCATGCCTGGATCAATCTTAGCCATACACAATGTTGGGGGATCTAAATTCTCAGCCAGTTTATCCAAGTATTAATAAACTAGATTTGATTGCGACGAAGCATCGTGCTTAATGATTATCGTCGCGAAACCAAACGAGGGCATCTCTTTGTTTTCCTTGTCTTGCAAGCTGTTGAATGTGAGAGGCCAGATCGATGGCATGTATTGTCCGAAAGAATGGAAAATGTGTGGACGGAGATGGGAAATGGAAGGACCATCGCTAGCTAAGCTTAATCGGCCTGATACTGATAGTGTAGGCAGGTTGGCAAAACATCAACAAATCTCTCCCTTTCCAGTGCCCCCCACAGAAGGTCGCCCTTGCTGTACAAAGTGGATGCCCTTATCACCTTTCAATCTTCTGCGCCACATAATTCAGAATCCAGCTTTGTGCTGCCAATAGGGTTCATAATTCTATGCCGCTGTCGAAAACTTGAAACCCGTCGTTAACCGGTAAAAAGGTGCAGAATTTGTTTTTAAGTTTTAAATTAGGAGACAAAAAAGCTTCGGTTTTTAGTGAAATTCAAACGATTTGGACCAAAAACAACTTGGCCCCTACCAAAACCAATGGTTTAAAGATCAATTTCAATATACGTCAGAAACCTGTCAATTTGTATAATTTTAAATTTAGATCAATTTTAATCATCGGTTTGTCGAATTGGACCGTGTCGGTATCGCTAACCTTGCAGAGTGATAGGCACAGCGCAGCAGTTGCGGCCAGCCATACGGGAGGCCACATAGGGTGTGGGTGCAGGGGACCCTGGCCGCGCCACACTGATGGCTCGCTGTACCGAGAGAGAAAGTGGAGGGATATTCGTGCAGGATGGAGGAGGCAGAGCGACCTATTCGATCCGCACACGCGGACAAGTAAAGCAGTTGGCCGCTATTCCTTCGACTGGTGAGTGGGCCCGTTTCAACAGAGCAAGCGAGCAGCAGCCAACTAATCATGCCCATCATTTTTCCCTTTTTTTTTACTGCCTTTTGCGAGGTATAAAGCTGAAGGAAGATGATATGCGTTCCATGTCCAAGTGACAGCTGATGCTCAGTTTTGGAGCTTAGCTGAGCTACCTGACTACCTCTGGTACACATTACTACATTGAGTGATTGATATTGGAAGAAAATTAATCACTCCACTGTTCTAAGTACTCACCTTACAAGCTCCCCTTAGCCAGATTCTGAAAGTTTCATTCGGTTTTGCAGAGAGTGGCCACTAGCCAGCTACTGTTCCTGATCGACGTGGTGCTACGAAATTGAATGTACGTTCATATGTAGCTGGCACGAGTGAGTGCAGAAAGGAAAGGAGAATCGGAGGCCGTGTTAACATCGCTTTTGCAGGAGGATGGGTGCGACTGTGCGCCTTTTCCTTTAATCGGTGTCAGTACACATGCATTAGCTTGCGGATCCGTGCCAGTTTGCATGGCCGAGGCGATGGTGGCTAATCCAGAAAGAGCGCACTAACTGATGCGTACTTTGGCCCCCTAATGTCACTGCAGGTGGCTGGCTGACTGCTGAGCTCGATCGGCCGAATTTGTCGGTACACGCGACAAGCCAGCGCATACGATTTCTTGTCCAAAATTAACAGGCGGTCCGAAAGTGAGAGTTGCCACGCAATTTAGTCGCAAATCGCTTCGTAAACGACAAGCGAATTGCGCGTAGTCAGCCGGGTCGAGTGACGTCCAGGTTCCCTTCGAAACCGCTCGTTTTCTGCGGTTTTTTCACCTTGCTGATCAACCTAGATCACTTCGGCAAACTGCTCGGTAAAACCAGGTCAAATTTAGATTCAAAATCAAACACACTCACACTAAATCATAGTGATAACGATGATATGCCTGAAATGTTTGCCATGAAAAAAAAAATAAGTTTTTCATGTAATTTTTAAACTTAGCTTGGGTGATGCTATGTTTTCAAACCATAGCCATGACCTGCAAAAGGTTTGTTGTTGCGGTGGCTACGACGTCTCGAGGCAATGGCAGCTCGGCGAAGGAGACGAGGGGATAGGGAGGGAGGGGGAAAGGGAGATGTGGTGGCAGCTCAGCGAGGGAGATGAAGCAGGGGGAAGGAAGAGGAAAAGAGAGATAAAAGATGTGAGGAAGACGAAAGAGGGACAGGTAAATAGGGAGAAACAACAAAGGAGCATAGTGTCCTAGCTTGTTTTAGTTGGTTTTGTCATCTATTAGGCCGGTTTTCAATTGGAGCTGGTTTGATCGGTTTCAATGGAAACCACTTGATTTTCAATCAAAACCGACCATTTTTCATTAAAAAATGACAATTTTTGACCTTAAATTTAATTTTAAAATGGTATGTTTACATGCTTTCTACCTCAGAAACCATTATCAGAGAGGGTTTGTTGGGGTTAGTTAGATACATACCATTAAGCAAGTTGCACTATACAGAAATGCCATTATAAAGTGCTAAACCTGTCCAGTGCTACTCCTAAGTATCATTTCTTCAAAGTATGCCATTGTGAAGGTGAGAAATTGTTTTTGACCAACATAACCCTAGGTCTTCTTCTTCCTCACATATTTCCTCCCTCACCCCTTCTTCCTTTCCTCCGATCGTCCTTTGTTATCTCCGTCAAGCTTCCCTCACCGCTAGGTCACCTGACTCCTTATTTGCGCCCCCACTTCCCAAGTGTCACCTTAGAACACCTTATCCCCAACTTCTTCTTGTGGCCAGATATGAGCTCTAGAGAGCCTGCCGAAGGCGAAGCTTATGCTACCAAGGGGAGGCAGTGGTGCTCAGGAAGTGGGGGCCCGAATGAGAAGGAGAGCTCATGTCGCCGCACTACTACATGAACTCGGGCCATCGAGAGAGGGCCATGCTAGGGCCATTAGGAGGAGGAGATGGTCGTCAAGCTAGCAACGGCCCTCCGAGCCTGTTGTCTACCATGCTAGCGACGCCCCTCAAGCACAGGGCACCATTCCTCTCCCTTGAGTTCCCTCTACCTCTCTCCTCTCCCTCCGAGCTCCCCTTTCTCCTCATTGTGCCTACCATGCTGCTCGTCAGTCCATAGATCCGTCATCGAGCTCTTTGCTCCTCCATGTAGCTCCACCGATGGAAGGAAGAGAGGAAAGGGTAGAATGACTGATAATTTAAAGAGAACCGAGGGGTAAAATGGTACATGATGGTATATTTCGAAGAAATAGCAATTATAGGTGGCAATGACAGATTTAGCACTTTATAATAACATCTCTAAAATGCAACATGTCCTGTAGCATGTATCAAATTAACTTTTTTTTTTTGAGCGGTGAATTGGGCTTCCGAAACCCCCATGCATGCAATCTGATTTCTTCGTTCTGTTTTTGTGAACCGAAGAATAAATGAAGCGAGGTCTACACGGAATTTCTGTTAAACCAGTAAAGCAAAGCTGGAGTATTGCTCGTAGAAAAGTGCACCAGATCGACTTAAGACACTAGACAGTCTGCAAATACAACCAAATTTACCGGGCGGCGCGCTGGTAAAAAAGTGCAGCTAAACGGTTTCAAGTTGGCACGCACGGCCGCATGCCGGCTGGTGCGTGCAACGGGAAACCCGAGGGGAGGGAGGAGAGCCGCGCGAATTCAGGGACTGCGCGCACTGCGCACCATCCATCATGCCCGTATCTCCGCCAAATCATTCGCCCGCGTCGACTCACCTCCAACCGCACCCCAATGTCGCCCGCGCGTGCACCGCGAGTGACACTGCCGCCTTGTCCCTGCCGGCCGGCCGCCGCCACGGCTATGCTATTTTTATTTTGTGCATGCATGCTGTCGTCCAATCTCCAGTCCGACGCAACACCGCTCCTAAACGCTCTACTAGCCACCTCCATGGTATACTAGTCGAGTGGCAATGCTTCGCTAGGTAGAAAGATATTCAGAAACTTTATAGATAGAACACAAAGCGCATAAAGGTAGGGTATATATGCAAAATCAGACAATCTGAGAGGACAATATAAAATGGAAGGTGAGCCTATCATTCACCGCAAGAGCCATGAACCAAATAAAACTAGGGAAAGGGGAGGGATGTCCACCGTTCATCACTCATTCTATCATTCATCTGATGCAGAGACCGAAACCTTTTTATTATTTAAAAAAATTATGTCATTCATCTAATGGTCTACGCTGATGAAGATTGGGACTAGGACTTCCCATCGAGTTTACTTTTTGAACAAGGGATTAACCAGGCCTTTATCGCAAGAGGGAAGACTTTTAGGATGCACAATTCACAAGGGATGAGATACAAGAATTATACTAGCCTAGACCTTCCTCGAGAGAAATAATGACCACACTCTATGAAGCTCACTGAAGTAAGCATGGCAGGGAGTCCTAGTCCCAATCATCAACACATACATCATAAGGATAATTTCAATTTATATGCACTACTTTCGCATTTTAGTGTTATATTTTTTTGAAAGACTTCAATTAGTAAGAATGTTTTCTATTGGTTTGATTTGCTTTCCTATTTTATATTTTTTTATTATATTATGCTTTCGATAGCACTCAAAGAAAAAAACAGAGCCAGAGGTATGTAGGAGTGACACAATCAAGCATAAACCATAGATGAATGTATAAGTTAAACATATTAATCATAACGTGATAAGATATAATTACATAAGCTTTTAATTCGTAGCAAAACACGGATAGGATACTCCACTAGTAAAAATAAAGACCAGTATCATTCTACCGGTACTGTGGTACACTCAACACGTAGCATCTCATTAGTACGCAGCATCGCCAGCTAGCCCCACATACAGATTCAGGCATAACAATGCCAGATTTGGTTGGGCCCTGCCCTGGCACGCTCGCCGGCATCGTAGCATGGCATGTTCTCTGCAGAATACAGCAAAGCGACGAGACATCGATAACGCATCGATCGATGGATCCATTGCCCTGGCTCGGACGGCCAATAATGCGATCGACCCAGGAGTGACAAAACTGGAGGATGGTGCATGTGTGTCGACAGAGACAGAGATAGATATAAGATAGATAGGTAGACGCATACATACACGCGTGCTGCCTGCAGCGAGGCAGGCGCCACGGGAAAACACGTTGCTCTGTTGGTTAGGTCGCCGAACGAAACCACCTGATTCCATTAAATCCGCGCCATGAGACGACCCAGGCTGTAGTAATAACTACGCTAAGTACTCTAGCCGCAGAGGCACATGCATGCATATATATTGACATTTGATAATTGGATATACCAGGAGTAATCTATATGGTCAATACTCCATTAATTGCAATGTGCTGAGAAACTAGTTTGGGCCATCTTTTCTGATGCCGATGTATGCTGGTGTCAAAGTTTTTCCCCACTTGCTATCTAATGGAGTAACTAATATGCTTTAGCATGACTAGCTTAACGAACACAATGGTTGGAGATACAAGACTACTGTGGATGCCCTCGTTCACACGCAAATTGGATTAGCTTGTGCCTCGTGGATGTCCTTGATCGGCGTTTCCTTTTAAAAAACCATCGCGTTTTAAAAGAACATGCATGACAGTATTTCATTTCAGTAATTAATTACAACTTGCATCTGCATGCATGCAGTACTAGCCCTATCTGTCTTTCATTAAAGCCACGTTCTTCCTCTTGATCTCGATCTTCCATGTCTTCGTCATCTCTATCCATTTCACTATCATTCTCTTTATCACCTGACAATTTCTCTGAAGAAATATCTTTAGTTTCATTATGGCCACGTTCCACCTCAATGTTTAATTCTTAAGCACAATCCCCAACTACCACTTCCACACTTTTAGGTAAAGCCTCTGTATTCAACACTGCTAACAGGATACGTGCGACCCCTTCTTTCTAGTATATATGCACCATATCAACATATTATGATGCACCTAGAATCGACCAAACTGAACAAAGAGACAAATAGGACCTAATATCCGGAGGCACACCATGGCTCCGTTTCTTTTTAATGCGTGTCAAGCGGCATGGCATTCTTCTGAAGAAACTTAAAAAATTTAATTATTTTTTTAGGATCATTACACTTTTTTTTTTAAAAAAAACTTATTAGTTTTGCTACAGTAAAATCGCCAACCACCAACCTTCAAAAACCGCTGAAAGAAACAGGCTCCATGTACTCCTATCCACACCTTGTCCAGTTGAAGCTTAACAGTAATTCTGGGCATGTTTGGTTATCTACTCATTTCCTACGTACTCAAATAAGAGTTTCCTACTCAAGTAAGAGTTTGTCATAGCCTATTGCATTCTCCACAACTGGATTTTACAAAATGGAGAACCCGATCGATTTGTATAAAGTGAAGAACAATGGGGACAACACTATCCCCGATCAAACCGATTTCGACAAGACAATAGAACTGAACAAAGGCAAATGGTTCAGTTTAGGAATAATATTGCATAGAACATGTATGCCAATAGGCACGTTCTTGGTTAGGGATGAAACTTAAATTTGGTTGTAATCTGGTCATGTATGCCAGGAGGCATGTTCTTGTTAGCGATCAGACTTGAATTTGGTTATAATCTGAACATGTATGCCCATCTTCTTTTGAGCACTAATGTGGAATATTTCCAGCTATATTCTTTTTAACCATGAATATTTTGAGTTGATATATGTAGGAGATGTCAGGGAACAATGTGATGTGGCAGTCCCAAGAAGTGGAAGATCTCCTTCTGTATTACAAAGAGAAAAATCCAAGAGTCAGGGAGGACCTTGGTTCTAAGAGAGGTGCATCATGAGGAGTGTGCTAGAAGGCTTAATGAAAAATATGCTACTAATTTCACTTCGAAGCAAGTCTACAACAAGTACCACAAGGTTAAGGGGGGATGGAAGATTATTATAGAGGCCAAATCTATTAATGGTGCTAGTTTCAATGATATCCAAAAGAAGATACTCCATGATGAAGTAGATGTTAAAATGAAATCAGTGAGTATCTAACTCAATATTTACATTTGTGTTTTCATTTTATATTGTATTTAACTTGTATTATTATGTCAAATGCAGCAAGGTGACAAAAGGGCTAAGTACTTCAATGTTCCGCTTCCCTTTTATGATGAGACGGAGTTTGTTTTTCAAAACAAACATACAACTGGAGAGTTCAATATACTTCGAACACTTTTTGATTGTCCACCAAGACAAGATGATCTCAATATGAAAGAACAAACTCCGGAACCGACATTATGATTCTGATACTCTTCCGGGATCTGGCAGTCCTTCTCAGAGCTTTTGTTCTAAGCGTCCAAGTCCTCCTGAAGTCAAGAAGGAAAAAAAAAAGGAAGCAAAGCAAGGTTGATTATGATATGGTTCAACATATCACTACAGCAATGAAAGATATGTCTGATACCATGCGCTTCACTCATGTTATTGACCCAAATGAGAGTCTTTTCAAAGCCATTGATAGTATGGAGGAGTAGCCTTTACTTGTTAGGCTTGAGTTGCAGACGTTCCTAGCAGAGAATGGCAAGATTGCTAGCATGTTAAAGGGACGTCCAGAGGAAAGCATCAAACAGTGGGTGACACTGTGGATCATGGATCGTTATCCACCACCCATGTGATATGATATGAAGCTGCCATTATAATTAGTATTATTGTCTCAAGTAACTTTTGTGGATGGCTTGAACTTGACATAACCTTAATAGTTTTTTTTGGTCCGTGATGATCTAAACTTGTTACTGCCTTAAGTAGTTTTTTTGGTTGGTGATGATATGAACTTATTACTGCCTTAAGGGATGGTTATTTTCTGAAACAGTGTGTTTTGAGCCTAAATACATGTGGCACTCTTTGTATATGCATATGCAGAAAGATTAGTCTATTCTGTAACATGTTGGTAATCTCACCACTATGGCAAAAGGTGAATGTATCCCTAGTGGCAAGGAGTTCCAAACACCCACTACCGGAATCTTGCTAGCAAAAGCAAGCATCAGGCAATACAACCAGACACCTTCCGGTCTAACCAAGCAAAATAACCAAACAACCCACCTTGCTGGCATAACCTTACCAGGCTAGGCTAGTTTGCTTAGCTAGGCTAGGCAAGAATGGGCAAGACAACCAAACATGCCCTCTATGTTTCCACTCTTCACACTTTAGTTGCACTCCCAACTTCTTGATGTTTATTTCATCCAACTCCACCATTCTATTAAGCTCTGTCTTGTTTGGAAATTGAACACGGAAGACATTATTCCCATTCTCTTTCACCTCCCAATTCCACTTAACCGGAATAAGTCCGTGCAATTCAGTAGCAATTTGCTCGGCCGTCAGCTGTCCTCCTCTAAGTAAGACATTGCCTGTCCTAGCATTTCCTTTAATTCTCTAAGCTCCCACATGTGGAATCTGGTAGAAACCCAAATTGTCAGCCCCATACCTACATAGATTTGCCACTGGTATGGGAATACGCAAAAGAGGACACTTCAATGTTAGATGATCCACGTCTTCACAAATGTCACAAAGGATGACAGCATCACATTCTGACACCAAGTGACCTTTCTGACAACATCGATAGCAAATGATCTTCTGTTCTTGAACATCTACCCCTGTCTCCACTTGTGCCTCCTTGCTTTTACCCATCTGTGCCTCCTTGCTTTTACCCATCTGAACTTGCCCTGAAACAATCCCATGTGAAATGGCGTTGGACGGTTGACCTTCAGAGCTAACAGAAGTCCCAGCTACCTCGTGTTTATACATGGTGCCTCTCCATCCTGAGTTGCTTCTCCCACCTTGTTCAGACCATATGGGCTGATACATCCTTTGCTGCCATCTTCCAGCACCCCGGCCATGACCACCGTGACCACGACCGGACCACCCAGCACCGTGGCCAAGACGAGCTCTGGATCGGCCAGCACCACCTGCTCTAGCCGCTAGCCTCCTTCAGCCAAAAATCTAGGTATACCGGTGCTAACTACTGCAGCGAAGGAACGCGAGTCTCCCCAGATGGAACGCCAGACATTGACTCTTCTAGTTCGCGCAATCAGCCTGGCAAGCCCAGCCCTGCGATCGGCCCAAGGAAAATCCCGGCCCGTTTCGGTTGAAGCCGCCGCTAATCTTGGTTGTGCAGATGGGAGCATCACATTAGGTATTTTAAATTTCTACGGTACAACACTATTCTCTACGCACTCTATCCATCTCTCTAAAATTCCTTCACACTTTACACTACACTTTAAAAGATTTCTTCCCTCTAGCAGCTACTCTATCCAGATAAACAGTGTTACAGAGTTCCTGGTACGGATGCTCTAAGGGCATCTTCAGCAGTTTGCCCCATTTCTCTTTTGTCATATCCCTATTTACGTGCCACCTCATCAAATGAGGCTACTCCATTTCTATTCACCTCTCTAACAACTGTTCCATCACTATTCCTATACTCTACCTTAGGCATGCTTGCTGGAGATGTCCTAATGACTCCTGTTTTGAATTTTGTATCTAAGCACGAAGCTGCGATGAAGATGAATCATTGACGAATACAACATCTGCATGACTTGCCGGCGACGAATCATTGCTAGCTTGCCTCAATCGACGAAATTGACAAGGAACGAAGTCCCCTAATGTCAACCGCGGCGAAATCCGACGCTTTGGCAAAGGTCCTCTCCAAGGTTTATCTGCTGAGCTCCAAGGCAGGGAAGCTCTACCTATCCCACTCTCCTTGGTCGAAGCTTTGCTTGATCCTGCATGAAACGCAACATCACAAATGTTAAACCAGCTTTAGATCAAGGAAATAAGGCCGTAATTTCTTGTTTGCTTCACTGGTGATTGTACTGTGCATTAGGGTGGAACAAAACAAGGCAACGGATGCTTGGAGGGCTCAGTGCTAAGATAATACAATTTTCTTTTATTTGCGTAAGGGCCTAGTTTTTTGTAGGAAACTCGCTGAAGCTTTATTCATCAGAGTGCCTAAGAGTGCACTCCTTCAAAAGAACAGAGTACATAAATTTCCATCCCTTATGTACAGACATACATTTTTTTGAGTGAAAGGCAGGAGAACTGCCTTGCATTACTAGGATAGTCTGAGTATAAAATGGAGGGGTTTGGCCCACCCCTCCGAAAGGCAAGGTTAAATTAGTTGATTACAAAACTGGCGCCTGCGGCCGCCCAGAGCCGCAGTTCATCTAAAAGCGAGTTGACAAAAATGCTACGCGGACGCTCTTCGTGACGAAAAATCCTTCCGTTTCTCTCTAGCCAGATGTGCTAGATGGTAGTTGTAATGATGGAGAGCGCACCCTTTGTTGGGTTGGACGCGAGGATGTCCTCTTGGCACCAGGCCTAGAGGTTGAGGGAGTGGTTCCAATTAGCCGGATCCAGGGTTTGGCATCCGCCAGAGATGTACAGGCATACATGAACTGCTTGAAACAGACTCACTACTGTTACTCCTCGCTTCCTCCAAGGACTTCATAAGATGGTAGGCTGATCTAACACTGAAAATACCATTTTTCGTGTGTTTCCAACAAATGGTGTCACTGCCCAAATGGTTTCTAAAACCAACCAGAATGTCTCATCCCAGGTCCAGGTACTTGTATCTGTCGGTTTGGGCTTCGTGGCGCAGGGCCAGCGAATTTTATTTTTTTTTATATTTAAAAATAATTAGAAATAAATAAATAATATTCCATTTAATAAAAATAAATAAATAGTCTCCCGTCGCCACCCCATACGGCGGGAAAGATAAATCGCCATATCAAACGGCGATTTTATAAAAATCGCCATTTGGTTGGGCGATTTATATAAATCGCCATTTGGAATGGCGATATTTGCCCCCACAGCCAAGGGTGGTCAGGGTGGGTTATAATCGCCATTTGGTTTGGCGAAAATTTAAATCGCCTGATTGAAAGGCGATGTTTGCCTAAAATTTTGTTTTCATTATTAAATATTAAGTGTTTATCGAATAAATCATCGGAAAGGCGACAAGAGTGGGCCTTAACCGTCCGACCATCTGTGGAGGAAGAGCGACACTGTCGGCATGTAGTGGGGCGACCGCACAGCACGAGCAATAATTCATTTGAAGTACATATAATATATATTACATATGAAAGTATATATATTATCATTTTTGTGGCCTAAACAAATGCCTCCGGTCGAACGAGCTTTATTTTATATTCTCATGGCGGACCTAAAAGTCACGGATGAAGGGCGAGGTTTGCTAAATTTTACTTACTTGGTCAGGCGATATTTAGAATATGGTCCTCCCGGTGGGATTCTCCATTCTTTTCTATTATTAGATTTAAAAAGAAAAAATGTCCGTATTGTCACAAAGCATTCATCGCATGGCGGCAGATATAGCGTTGAAAGTAGAGTGCTCTTCTGAAATTTTTATTGTCGGGATTACAAGGAAGTTTCTCTTGAGTACAACGGGATATTTCCCTTCTGGTAGCGTCAGTCCGGCCTCCTTTCTTGCGACGTGCCTCTCGCGCTTTCTCTCCTGTCACCTCTCGTGCCTCGGCTGACTGACGTTCGGCGTCCTCTTGTTGCTTGTGGTACTCCTCTAGCTAACGCTTGCTTCTCCTCTTGCTCCTCCTCATCTCGGCGCCGCCTAAACCACTCCCTCTTCCAACGGACCTCACGCTCGATGTGTTTCTTGTCATCCTCCGATTGCTCGTGTCTAGCCCTTGCCGTAAATCGCAGAGAGGTGGGGAGACTAATTGTTCAACGAAGTTAGTACAGCTCACATGCGCTTATGTACGTATATATAATTATGCTTGAGTTAGGGTGAGCAAGTACCTTTGGGACGCCGCCAAAGGCAACCATGGGTGGATCGTACTCAGAGTTCGCACACATGAAGAACCTCCTTCCGTAAGTGTATGAGAAATCTTCGTTGGATTGAACAAACTTGCACAGTCACCGCAGGCACATTGGAACATTGACCCCTTCCGCACGGTGGTCTTAAACTTGTTCGCGGAGGGTCTCAGAGCCGAGGTCGCCATTGCTTGTTATGGGGAGATTTGTGGAGTGTATCGCCGGAGGAGTATGGGACTTGCAGAGGAAGTTGCGTACAGAGGACCCGAATGGAGGTGGGTATTTATAGCGAAGTTTGTTCGGTGCATGGACGGAGTTCATGGAAGCGTCGCATCCTCCCGAGTCTTCTTGATGCGCTTGATGTGACCGACGGCGAAAAGCGGTACCGTTGGTCGATAGTGCCCTTCATTATTCTTTGGATCTTGATGCGATTGATGTGACCGGACGACGACAGGGGAAGCTGTTGGTCGTGATGCCCTTCATTATTGATGGATCTTGTGCGATTGATGTGACCGACGACGAAAAGAGGGAGATAGAGTAGACTACTTATCGCCTACAAGATAAAGAAGAAAAGAACATCAAGTATGAAAAACCAGAATTGTGCTCACTTATGGGTTTCCGTAGGGTCACCAGCCCACCCGATTCTCCAAAAATTATGGCAAAAATCAGACCGGACGTACGCAACGCTGCCTACCACATTTATGTGGACGTCCGCCTCCGACGGTGTATGCCCCCCCGGGTGCGAAAATCGGAAAAGCTTAACCTGTGTTAAAAAAAACCAGGAATTGTGCTCACTTATGGGTTTCCGTAGGGTCACCAGGCCCACCCGATGTCTCCGAAAAATTATGGCAAAAATCAGGGGGGACGTACGCAACGCTGCCTACCATATTTATGTGGACGTCCGCCCGACGGTGTATGCCCCCAGCGTCGAAAATCGGAAAAGCTTAACTTTGTGTTAAAAACCAGAATTGTGCTCACTTATGGGTTTCCGTAGGGTCACCAGGCCCACCCGATGTCTCCGAAAAATTATGGTAAAAATCAGGGGGGACGTACGCAACGCTGCCTACCATATTTATGTGGACGTTCGCCTCCGACGGTGTATGCCCCCCCGCGTGCGAAAATCGGAAAAGCATAACCTGTGAAAATCGGAAGACATACGCAAGGGAAGAACAGAACAAGTGAACAAAACATATAGAAGCAAATGCCCAACAAGGTCGAAATACAAGGGTCAAACTAAATTAGTACTAGGGGCCCTACTAATCTATACATCACGACCCCTCTTGGGCCGAACCCTCGACCGACCCTCCATTGTGGCTTGCGACCCGTCGAAGCATCCGCTAGGAAGGTAAGGCGGTCCGGAGGGTGCAAGTCCCGGTGCGGGCGCTCAGTCGGGGCCGGTGTGGCCTGCTCCGGCTGCGACGTCTGAGTCGGTGGAGGGGGTGGCTCGGTCTGCTGAGAGGGCGCGAGCTCGTCGGGGGCGGGGGCGAAGAAGGAGTCCACGTCGTAGTAGGCGTGGCCCAGGTCCGCCTCGGAGGTAGCGTCTGCGTTGTCCCAATCCGTCGGTGAGACGACCTAATAGTCTGAAACAGTTAAATTTCAATTGAAATCACGTACAAAAATTATAAAGCTGACAGGAGGGTTCTAACCTCGCACATCTACCCGGGGTAGGGACGAACCGAGACGCAGCCTCACGGAGGATGGCCCAGCCTCACGGAGGGCGGGCCAGCTCAGAGTCTCAAGTCCACCGCGGTCTCTGTGGTGGGACTCGTGAGGACGCCCGGCCTCGTGGCCGGAAGTCCACGACGCTCTCGGTGCGGGCCTGTGTGCCCATCCGGGCCCGTGGGAGTGCGACCTCGAGCCGAAGCGAGGGCCCGCGTGGCCTGGTACATAGTTGAACACCGTGTTATTGTACGAACGATATATGACAATTTTAAATATCAGTATTACTGCCGTCTTTGGAAGAAGGGCGGACGTGGGGAATCTGAGGCCTCTCACCGGCGGGTGGGCGTCTGGACGAACGACGCAGGAAGTAAGGCTCAACGAACGCAGGGTCTTGTCACGAATCCTGACAAAGGTGTCCAGGATCTCCGTCGGGGTCATCTGTACCCCTCCCTGCAAACGCATCACCGCGCTCTCCGCGTCGACGTAGGACTCGCGCACAAGATCGTGCTGAAAGTAAGGACAAATGCATTGCATGTTGAAAATGCCCATTTTACGAATGTAAGCACCAGAAGAACATAAGGACAAAGGCAAAGAATCGTCGAGGAAGGTAGTACCGCAAGGTAGGCCGACTGAGCTCGGTGAAGTGGGTACGTGTCGGTCACGGTCGCCACGTGGGCGACCTCAGCCCGTGGGGTGTGACCAACGCGTCCGAAGTCGCAGCAGATACCAGCGCAAGTAGGCTGGGTACGAGGCCGGGTCGTACTCTCCATCCTCCTCGACGCGATCCTGCAAGGCGTCCTCCCACCTCTCGACCCAGGGCGCCATGACGGGTGCCCACAGGAATCCCCTAGTGTGGCTCCGTCTAGTCGACCTGCAGAACAATGCTCACTTAGGTATAATTGAATTTATAATGAAACATAATGCGTAAAAGGAGGGCGTCTTCTGGTGAGCTGCGGGAGGCACGGCGAGGTGAGTGGCAGAGAAACACTGGTGTCGTCGGCGCCGCATCACCCGTCGCGGCGAGTAATCCTCGGCGAAGATGTCGAAGATTAGAGGCGACCTCGTCGGCACCAAGAGGCTGGTCCGCTTCGCAAGGGCGACAGCGCGTGCGAGCACGGCCGTCTACCCTTCGGCGATGTAGGGGTCCACAGGACATCGTCACCCTGTAGCTCGTCCAACTGCCGGACGTAGTCCGGGTAACCCCTGTGGGTCTGCACGTGGGCCCACGTAGGCTGCAAAATGAAAGGACGGAATTAGTCAGTCCTCGGTACAAAAATACATGATGAATATTGGAAAGTTCGAATGAATACCCCGGCGAAGTCGAGAAGGCCCATCGTGGGCGGTCCTCCGAGTGGCGTGGTAGTAGACCACGCTGTACGGTCGGTGATCCATGAGAGGCCGCCCGATGGCGATCCTCTCGTAAGACCACAGATGGAGGAGCAGGGGGCACCCGCCTAGCACGGCCTGCGCGTCCGTCTTCACGACGGCGTCACACAGAGCCTCAGACGTACCGCGAGGACGGTGGAGGCCCAACATCTTGCGGAACGCGTCCATTGCGCGTCGCGATCTCTCGCGTGGGGAGGAGGTGCTCACAACAGCGTGGCCGTCTGCGTGCGGTGAACATTACCCAGCCGAACAACCACAGGAGGTACGCCTCGAGGTGCCTCGCCACCATCCCCTCGTCCGCCTCAGGGTGGATGAGCTCCGACTGTTCAAGAGAAGTGGAAAACGATGTTAGATCTAAACTTGCGCCAAGGAGGCGAGGAGAGCAATTTGGCGGTTGCGCATCGTGAACTGGAGAATCCACCTCTTCGGCGGGCCGTGTGTCTCGGACTGTGGGAAGGGCCTGTAGACCCCAGCACCCGGGGCTCGGACGATCGCCTAAAGCGATCCAGAGCTCCGGCGCCACTCGGGAGACGCCCACGGCGACGACAGGTGCGCCAAGACACGGCAGCCCAGCAGAAGGACACATCTGCGGGGTCGGCGCCATCTCCCACATGGGAGATGGAACGTGTCGTCTCCGGTCTCCACTGTCGACCGGAGCCGCCAGAGGACTGTCAAGTAGAAGCGCCTCGTCGCCTCCTCGCCACCGTCGCCTCGATCATCCGGCTAAGGGTAGTAGGCGGACAGCGCAACTCAGGAAAACTTCAGATTTAGCGAGTGGTAATATTACAAAATATCTACGCGACAGAGTTAATGGAGCACGTACCTCTCAACCCAGCAGGCGTCAAGCCTGAGGTGCTCGGACGGCGTCCTGGCGCGGAACACGCCGAGCATCGCACCCTCCTCCGCAGAAAGGTAGGAGCGGTGCCGGCGGTCCAGCGTGGCCCGGAGAAGCTCACGCGGCGGCGGCTGGTGTGCACCCTGGTCGGCCATCCTGTCGTGTTCCTGCAAAAAATAATGGTTAGGACGATTACGATTTGAGATAGAATGTGGATAGTGACGTTAAAAATTGAAAATTACTACGAATGAACATTGAAGTATAACATACCATATGCCAAACCATATTGAAACATACGAAATTACGGTTCATATTACGTACCATATTACAAACTGTGAAAATACAAAGGACGACATAGTTCCATACAACATTGAATTGAGCGTGCCATATTACATAGCATATTACAACAATGCGTACTATGCAGTACGACTTCGAACTACAACATACCATATTACATATGAACTAACATTTCATTGGGCTGAGTACCATCACATCAGTAACAACCATCAGGCCGCCGCCCATCCGCGCTGACCCGGAAGGTCCGGCATCAAGTCATACAACACGGATCCAATCCGTGTGTTGCGATTGATGTATGTGTGACTGTTTCATTGCACTCGCTTGCATCGGTATCAACTCTCGACCTCGGATGATCCATATCGTTACGGATCTGCGATCTTTGTCGACGCCAAGATCACACTTCAATTTTTCCTGTCGGTACATGTCGGTGTGCGGCCGGGGGATCCGTAAATGTCCCGAACGTGGCGCATCAGTAAATCTCTGCATGCCATGTGTTCGGGATGGATTGTTTCAAATAATATTCGGAGACATACGGCAAAGTTGGATGATCGCTTATACTAGCGGCAGCAAGTACATGGGAGCATGGCTTGTGCGATGCGAGAGGCTTGCGGCATGAGCAAATGCACTTGTCTTCACGAGTACGACTCTGCTTTGCCCTATGAGCGATGACGCCGCGGCCTCTATCCCCGCATATAATCTCATACCGAAGCTCGGCGGTACCCATCGGTGTAACTACGTGTCTCTCGTGCTTCGTAATCTTTTCTTCAATGTACTTTGTCATGGCGGTGCAATATAGCAATCGATGGTCCCCATTGCAATGGAGGCTACCGGTGTCGATCCATGAAGTATTTGCATGTACGGTGCGAATTCCCTCGACAATTGCGACAAGAGGCAAAGCCCTCATCCTCGATCACCCGGTTGTATACCTCTGCTAAATTTGTGGTCATGGTCCCATATCTAGCTCCGTCTTTATCGTATAATGAGGACCACTTTTCCTTTGGATCATCCTTAATCAATCGAGAAGCATCGATACTAGAGTTTCTTTGTACTCCTTGCTCGCCGTCGCGGTGGATGTTTCTGCATCTGCTTCATTGTTAGCTCGTCAAGGGTCTTCCATAATTTATTAAATTTCCTTTGTTGATTCTGTTTGCACACCCTTTTGAAGAGATTCATGAGGTGCTTATTCTTGAAGTGATGAAAAATTGGCTCCCATGTGTCTCATGCACCACCGCTTTGTATGTCCATCCATTGTGCATTACCACGGTCGCCGAACCATTCTGATTTCTTCAATTGCTCGCAAACAAACTGCATGCTGTCATGTATAACGCAAACATTTGGTCTCCCAAAGACGATTGCATGTTTCACACTCTAGAAACCAAGACCACTATTAGTGTTCTCCCCTCCACAAATGCAAACGCTACTAGGCAATATCTGGTTATTGCCATCCATGCCAATAAATTGTCAATATTTGGCCCTTGTATTTTCCGGTTAGGAATGTACCATCCACACAGAGGACAGGGGACAAGACGGGAAGGCTCGTATGCATGGTCCCAAAGCGAAGAACGCCGCTCCGTAACCATCTTCCGGTGTCCACCCGATCGCGCAAACATACTCCTTGATATCGTAGTATGTACCGGGGTTTCTTGCACCGATGGTCTGCGCAGAGTACGGAAGGTTGGCATATGAGGCTTCGTATGTACCAAACCTCCTCTCCAAAGCCTTCGCTTTGCCCTCCAAGCCGTGGCATACTTTATCTTGTCTTGAAATTGTTCTTCAATTGCCCGAATTATCGATCGTGGCTCATAACTTATGTTGTCTACTATCCGTGAATACATCACCACTCCAACAAAAGTGGAACTTAGGTTCGGTGCCCTTCTTCTTGGTCGTTCCAACCGACAGTTGTGCTCCATCTGTCGAACACATCCAAGAATCGACCCACTTTCCCTTGAATGCATGTACCTCCAAGGACATCCGGGACGACGACTTGAACATCATCTGAGACTTTTCTTGGACTTGACAACACGGAATTCCTCCTAAGAGATAATGCCCAATACTTCATTTGCATCCATAACGGCCTCCTTACTAGGGTACATTGATCCTGTGTCACCGTTCGATCGTAATTCCATGAAGTCTGGCTACTTTGGTTCACACATAAATCTTGAAGTTGTACGAGTTCCACTCTTTGCTGGACCGGACGATCTCCAAAACTTGCCTCATCGTCTGAGATGTCCTCGTCGGGTACTTGCTCGTGCGCCTCATCCTCTGCCTCCATCAGTTGTACTAGCACTTCAATTTCTTCCCCCTCATCTACGACACCGGTCGCCTCATCTCTTCTGGGGTGCTCAGTGCCAACCTCCTCCGTCCCGTCATCTCCGCCTATATCTTCCCCTCCCTCCTCCGTGCTCCCTGCCCCTTCACCCTCCTCTGCCCCTTCTTGACCAGTGGTAGGCAGCGTCTCTTGCACCGGTGTCTCGTTTGAGTCACCGGTTGGTTTGAACTTCTGCTGAGCAAGCAAGACTAGAGAAAGCGCGTTCAATTCCTATCTCAACATACCGCCTCCAACTCCGTGTACACAATATCGGCATCAACTCCCAAAAGAAACCGCCCCTAGCACGGGTGACCACGGCCCTAACCTTCATCACATGTTCTTTCGAGTTAAGTCGAACGTCGTAACAACCAGTTTTGTAAACCCCCAAACGTTCTCTCGGTGGGCCTCGATATCCCTAGTGTTACCGATTCCAAATTACTAAGATCCACCCGTTTGGACCATACATAATCTCTCCGTCCCCATAGTGAATCAAAATATAACTTCTCGACATTTGTCACGTAAATAAACCATCCAACGCAAATTATTACACGTGGGTCTCGAATATTAAGTCGTCTATATTTTTCCTCATCTAAAGCTCACGGAGGAGGATCAAACCTACGTTTGTATGACCTCAAGAATTCAGGGCAAAGCTATCATTTTAACTCGAGATATTTTTGTATGTACTAATTACATCCGAGCGAAATCCCACCATCAATAGACCCTTATCTTAATCTATAAATACCCTACCAACCCCAAACCCATAGCCCTACAAACTAACAAATTTCATTCCTAAAATTACCGTAAACATACCGTACTCATAATCTATACATACACTACGACATATGTAAACCCTACCCCTACGATATCAAATTCCACCCCTAAAAATACCGTAAACAAACCCTAACAATACTCAGAATATCATACGAAGCAATAAACCCTAACCCCATATATATCAAATCCGCTCCTAAAAAGGCCAAGAATATACCCTCTCGATAATCTATACATACCCTAAAAACCCTAAACTCTATTCCTACAAATATCCTAAATATCCCTTTTACTATCTACTTACTACTAATTTTTAACATTCATATTGCTATCCTACCATGTTTTGAATAAAACAATAATACAAGATATAGAAAATTTACAAAACGTAGATGGCGTTGATTTTCCTTCTCTCTTCCACTTCTCTCTCTCTCTTTTTTTTCTCTTCCTCACTCTCTTCTTTTTTTTTTCTCCCTTCGTCGGTCTCGGGGCAAAGATCGTTACCAAGGCCTTGTGGCCGGATGGATATGGGCGATAGTTCGCCACCCCATTTAGCGATTTAAACCAGCGCCAAAATTTCGCCAATCCAATGGCGGTTTTTAAAATATCGCCATTTGGGGTGGCGATCTATTCGTCCTAGGTCCCGCCTCGGGGTGGGCTTAATCATAAAATGGGGTGGCGAAATTTCAAAATTTCGCCTTTTGATATGGCGATTTATCTTTCCCGCCGTATGGGGTGGCGACGGGAGGCTATTTATTTATTTTTATTAAATGAAATATTATTTATTTATTTCGAATTATTTTTAAATATAAAAAAAAATAAAATTCCAGGGCCAGCTCTGTTCCTTGGCGATGTTGCTGCCATCAGAAGCAGCTGCGCACAAAGGAGGTGGGAATTTCAACTTCATGCCATCACAAAATTGAAAGCCCACTTTGTGTGGACTTTTGGCCCAACTTTAATTCTGTTCTCAGGTTCGATCGTGCAGAATAATATATATTGGTTAGACGGTTATGAATGGGCTGACTAATCCAATTCCAATATCTGATTTCGAGCGGCGTGGGCTAACTCGAACTATATCTTCAGCTTTTGTAAACTACTGCAAAGTTTACTTTATTTCATCTCATCTATCCATCGTCGAATCAACGGTGCATAAATATCAATCTATTATTTAGTTTTAGAAGTGGAGTATATAGAAACAAAGTTTTTGTTCAATTCACGAAGACAGAGGACACGGTTCTGAACTAACTTTAGAGTAGTGTTTCTTTCAACATTTGCGTTTGCGTTTGTTTATAAGGTAGAAATTTGTTATTTTTATACAAGTCAAACGCTTTGACGTTCGGTAGCCAATTTTTGTAGATCTTACTATTCCTTCTTAAAGCTCTCAAAACCATTTTTTCTATAATTTTTTTGATCTCTCGGATGTTCTTATCGAGGAGCTACAAATTTCTAACTTAAACACAACCGCAGAAAGAAACACTACCTAGATCACAACTTTGAGCTAGGTCATGTAGTCCCAGGCACTGCCGATTGTCCTGCACTATGCCACTTTTATTTAGGCTAGTGCCAGTGTCAGCGTGACATGGTAATTTTTCCCAGATTACTGCAGCACGATAATGGATGCACGTTAGCAAGAACCTATCGAGGTAAATGAGTTTGGGTTCTTCTTCGAGGAGAGAAGGAAATTGTAAATTCTTTCCTTGCGCAAAAACAAGAGCGACAGCTTGTCAGTCCCGGAGGGTCCATCTCTCATCCATGCCTGCGTGCCATCTTTTTTCACGCTCTGCAGCTCAGATTCTTCCTTTCGTCCCCCTGCCTTTTTTCCCCGTTTGGTGATTGCACTTCTTTACGTGGCCAGGGAGTCGCGAAAAGAAGGGAAAGGCGGATGAATTACCCCAGGATGCTTCATCAGCACTCATTGCTACCCAGGGTGCTACGTATTGGCTAATGCATCCGTTGCTATGCATGGGCCGGAGGAACCACAACTATTGTGCACAGTAAAAAAAGCTTTTTCTACCTGTATTGATTCATACTTCTTAGCCACTAGGGAGAAGACGACTTACGGTTCTATTTGTTTTATAGCCATAGCCTGCCATACTTTATCACATCTTAAGTTTTACTGAGCTAGGCGACTGTTTGATTCATAAGTGTTGACGGACTAATCCATAACAAAAACTTTCGGGGGGTATCCCTTCTCCAAACCGTACGCTTGGCGAGGCAACGTACAATCCAGCGGAGGAATAACATCGAGGGAAAAGTTAGACGCACAACCCAAGAACTCGGGATATCTCTCCTCGGGTTTTATTTTCATGATCCTTTCTTTTTTTCTCAATGTTTGAACCCCTTACATGTAACACAAGCTCCCCATTCAAAGGAGAAGGAATTTACCACAGGAGAGACCGAAACGTCTCCTAGATTTAAAAAAACAAATTACATTGGTCTTTTGGTTTAAATACCCTATCTATCCTGCTGAACCTACTAAAGCAGGGGATGCAGGGTCTTCCTCGGCCTCGGGTCTATGAAGATTCTTTTTGTTGTCAACCTAGTCCTACATGTCGGTGTATCAAAAAAGTACGGCAAGCTTTATCATAGTTAGTCTAAATGTGGTGAAAATTTTGATCGTGAAACTTTAGACAAGTTTGGCAAGAAAATATGACAAACAATTGCAATGTTAGCATACCAAACAAACAATCCTAAAGTTTCCAACACGTCAACTGTCAAGCAGAGCAAATTTGTCGACAGGCACTGGCAAGAGAGTTATAAACTAGTAGATTAGTCCGATCATTTGGAATATAATAATCAAACGAATACCAGCAGCAGCAGTGGTAGTTCATCAGTGATGGAGCAGTACTTTACGAGGAGCGGCAGACACAAAAGGTAAACAAATCTCTCGATCAGACAGGTGACACCTCATGAGCAGAGCCGAGCATGCCACAGCATGGATTATCCCCCCCTCCCAAAGTTCTGAGGTTGAGCTCTTGAGCCGTCAGCAATGATGCGCGGAGAGGGAGCTGCAGGAATGCCATGGATGCATGATGCATCGCGCAACCACACTTTTTTGCATGAATGTCAGCCGTGAGAGGGCATGAGCATGCGGAGGTAGTGATGCGGCTGCTTTTTTTAGCCGCCCGGAATGGTTTTTACAATTTTTCTTTTTTTTCCTTGCTCGACAATTCTCGGTTTTAAGGGTTGTTTGGTTTATAGGCCAATATGACACTTTGCCATGCTAAAGTTAGTCAAGTCTGATTACATTAGGTATTCGTTTGATTCATAACCCAAAAAAATGTTGCTTGCTACAAGTAACTAAGTTTTGCATTCAAAAAGGTGTGGCAAAGTTGTCAAAACTAGTCAAAGTGTGGTTAGCAATTTCATAAAATAAGTGTAGACAACTTTGGTAAATCATTGTCGCAAATCATGGCAAGATTAGGACATAAACCAAACGGACTCTAGCACTTTGAAATTCCTTTGAACCAAATAGATCCTAAATATTGTAGCTGCTAAAACTATGGTATAGCCTTTATTGTTCTTTTCAGCTGAAAAATGATGCGGATTATAATCTAAAACATTGTGAGCTCTTGATATGGGCCATAAAGAGGTCGAAAAAAATTAAAAGTTGTTTAAAGAGTTTCGAGAAGAAACATTACGATCTTCAAAGAAATGCTACAAAGCGGCAAAGCGTTTGTCTTATAAAAGATAACTAATATATAAGATATGAATTTAATTTGAAAAGAACAAACTACGTGGAAAGGCATATAGAATTAAAGAAAATTGAGGAATATCTACTCTAAAGAGTGGCACTGTACGATTTACCATTCTAAAAAGTGGCTTCTCGAATTTTGCACTCTTAAACATTTACACCTCTAGGATTGGGTATTTTAGCTCTTTTTCTTATTTCTATCTCATTTTATTTATCTAAGTGACCAAATTACCTTGGGCGGAGTTAGGGAGGAGAAGAGGCGGTGGCCGAGCAGAGTTGGGGGAGGTCTCATTTTATTCATGGATTTCCATACTAACATAGCACATACCAACCTACCTTGGAGTTTTCTAGGGATGCAATGCATTGCAATCTCAAAGGCAGAGCACATACCAACCTACCTTGGAGTTGGAGCCTTGGCAAGGGTGTGCATCCCCAGCCACCGAACGTGGCCGGGAGACCGCGGGTGTGTTTGGTTTATGATCGTGGCTCACCTTACCAATTTTTGGCGTGCCTACGCGTTTTGGCTAGTGTTTGGTTCACAACTATTTTGCGGCTCGCCCTGCCATTGCATTGGCTCGCCCTCGTTTTTGTGCTGTGGAAGGAGCATTGGCAAGGCCGCCGAAATCGGCTGCCCTCGCCATCCTACGCAGCGCCAATCCAGTGGAGCCCGCTATCAGACACGTAAAATACACTAGCACCAGCGACTAGCAAAAACATGGCAGTACCCTTTTTTCTCAATTAAACTTCACATTTTTATAGATATTTCATACATTATCCAAATTGCACAAAATAAATTTCATAATTCATCTAAAATCATAAGCAACCCATTTTAAATACTTTTCAATTTTTAATTTTTAAATTTTTCTTTGGTTTTTATTGATCATATTTTGAAGGCTACAAACCAAAAACCTTAACTTTTGCCAACGAAAGATCATACACTGGATTGGCTATGACCAATGCATTGGCATGCCCACTCAGAGCTATAAACCAAACATGCCCCACAAACCCATTGCCGATGCTGGCAACCTCATTCGACGGCGTCGAGACAATGTGCCACACTGTGGTAGGACTGACACCAACTGCTCCCTCGCCAAGCCGACGCACCCCTTGCGCGCCTCCCTCCCTCTCTGTCGGCCAGCCGCCTCCCCACCGCCGCCGCTACAGGAAGCAATCCTCGAAGATGGAGAGGACGAGGTCCCGCTTCCACTCCTGCAGTCGAAGATTGGATTGGTGAGCGTGTTAGCGTATGCGTGCGTGCGGCGCAACCACCGCCACCGGTCACCGCCTCCTCTCATCTCCTCCTCAATTTTGTCCAAGGGCGTTTTGGTGAATTAGATGAATAAATAAAATGGAAATGAGAAAAAGAGCTAAAGTCGTAAATACTAGAGGTGTAAATGTTAGGAATAGCAAAATTTAAAAGCCAATTTTAGAGTGGTAAATCTTAAAATATTACTCTTTAGAGTGGCAAATTCTGGATTCTCTGATCGAATTAAGTATCAGCGTCCAACCTTAAGAGTACTGGTTGAAGGTTTGGACTTTGGGGCAGGGCAGTACTGCCACAAATAATTTCTGCCGTTGACTCCAACAGATGAGCCCGCCGGCCATCGTCAGTAATCCCAATTGCATTTGCAGAAATACCCAGAAACCTCACCCATTATTATTCTCTTATTACGCTCGTGGAATCCAATAATTATCAACTGGTCAACCCTAATCAAAACCTTCGCGATCAATACACGCTGCATCGTATGCAGGCCGTTTGTGTCATCGCCAAGTCAAATATGTAGTACTACTCCTGCTAGTTTAGTTTACATTACAGCCAAGTGCGCGAATCAAACTAGTCTTGGAACTTTTCATAACATTCGAATTCAGCAACGTTCCTGAATCTTGATGGCTGGAATCCGTTGATACAGCGGCTAAAATATTTTGCATGCTAAGGTTGACGCGTGCACGAAAACTGTGAGCAAAATGCAGCTTCGCACCAAAAAAATATGAGACTGGCGAACGCAAAACAAGATAGTAATAAAAAAAATCAGAGACTGTCATGATATGTTTGACCAAATTTAACAGCTCAAAACTGAGGCAAGCCGTCTGCAGCCTACGAAGAAAAGAAAATGCAGATGGAAGAAGCAGAGATGATCTGCTACAGGGCTTTGGCTTATGGATTAAAGCTGTTTTTCAAAAGTTACATGTTTTATCGTATTGAGTATTTTTTTTAGACGCATTCAAACTATTGTGGATCATTTATTTTGATTACTGCAATGGTCATTGAGCTCTTATCTCTTAGGGGGTTTGACGATGAGTACATTTAAATTATATATATTTGATCTAACGACGTGGAGAGTTCTTACCTTGGTTTGTGCTTCTACAAGTTCTTAGAGCACTCTTAGTGTATCGTTTTTATAAGTAGTTTCTAGACATGCCACATCATATAGAAACGGTTATAGATACAAATCTAAAATGCATTAAATCTATCCACATCTATTCTTTTATATTTATGAGTCCTATAGAAACCAAGTAACAGGATATATGGGAGAAGCGGGACTTGAACCCACAACCTCGTGACTCTAGCCTCACCCTTCTAACCAACCCACCCACCATCGCGTACTGATATAGATAGAATATACATTCCTTTTGAACTTTCCTAAAACGAGGCATCGCATCGGTCAGAATAACTAACCGACTAATGTGAGACATCGATACGGTTAGGTATTCTAACCGACTAATTTACCTCAATGTTTCTTGATGATTGGTTCGTATCACAAACCGGGACTAATACGAGAGCATCAGTACTGGTTCGTGGCTCCAACCGGGACTATTGCCCTTTACCCAATGAACCGGTACTGATGCCACTATTAGTACCGGTTCCAATCCAATCGGTACTAATATGCCGGTATGAAAGGTCAGTTTTCTAGTAGTGAATTTTTTTCTTATTTATTTACCTTACTTATAGCGTAACAAGAAACGACTAACCGATTCATCTGACGTGACAGTTATAGAAACGACTAATTTACATTAAAAAAGTATGCTTAAAAAACATGTCCAGCGAAGTGGAGCGGCCATTTGGAGATCAACAATCAAGCAACTTTAATCGTCGATTGCTGGGTGTGATCTTTCGTCTCCGTATCTTTTCTTTGCAAAGCAAGCCAGTGCTATCCAATCTAGCAATGCAGATGCGTCTCACCCTAGTTTGACGTATTAGCTACGGCGCCATAACCACGTGAGCAATCTCTACCAAATCTCACAGTCCACAACCACTCGTCGACACATCTCGATTGCATGCGCAATAAATTACGGGAAGAAAAACGGTGTGCCGTGCATCAAGTAGGAAGCAGATTGGTCGGAAAAGTGTTGGGAAATCATTCTCGATCATCTCAATTTGCTCGGTTTGGTTTTTCCAGGCTGATACTACAGCGAGAATCAGCTTGCTCTTACTCTTCTAGTATATGTAATATGTTTGGTTTGAACCTGTTGGAACATCGGCTTGGCCTATCTTATTTGAGAATAATTTCTAGAAAATATTAAAAGTCCATTATATGGAAGGGTGAGAAAAACTTTTTACTACTATATTTCAAGTTGATGTGAAAAGATATCCACTTAAATAGTGGAATGTGCTCCACCTCAGTAGCTCAAGTGGGACAGAGAAAGAGAAAAACATAAGCGTGTGCTCGCCTTGCCTCTCACGACAGGCGGCACCTGTATGAATGGTCCACCGAAATCGAGTCCAAAAGCTTATGCAGACATAGCCTCCTTTTGCAGTTTTATTTCTTTCTACTATCTTAAAAATTCGAGATTAGTTACGAGATATAGAGATTGTTGAGTCCTATCGTAGCACGTCTCGTGACACATTCGACTACTTGATCTACCCTGTAAATATTGTACCGCTGCTATGGAGAGAAAGAGAATACACTAAAGTTTTGCCTTCCAATCTGCTGCGCCGCCACACATAGCCTACTCCGCCCCGTTGCACCAGCATGCACTAGTAAACGGGAGAGTAGGACTTTGGAAACCATTGCCCTTGAGATCCTGCATCGGGAGAGAGCGAATAAAGTTTTTGGGAAGCGTTCGGCGTGACTGCTCATGATCTACTTCGTCTTTGTCGTCATCGCGATCTACTTTCTCTACATCGTCGCCGTGATCAGCTTCGTCTATAGCACCGTCCGACGGGGTCTTCTTCATCTCTTCTCGGTTTCAGTTCTTCCGAGGAAGATCAGTACGTGATGCTATATGTTCTACCTAGTTTTCTGTTTTCTCTGTTTATGAGTATTTTAGAGGGACATATGTATATTTCTGTACATCTATGTGTACAATATATTCGTGTTGTATGATATTGCTAGTTAATCAGTTTGTGCTCATGATTTATCTTTTGGTTAAATTAAACATGAAAGTGTTCATTTTCCAACAAAAGCCATATCTTGCCACGCCTAGCTCAACCAAGTTAGTTATTTAAATTTTATTATCACTAAAAAGGTTTAACCTTAAGTTAGATTTATAGCTACACTTGCGGCAATATTTTTTTATATGGGCCAACCAAGTTAGTTATTTAAATTTTATTATAACTAAAAAAGTTTAACCTCAAGTTGGATTTATAGCTACACTTGCAGCAAGATTTTTTTTATATGGGCCGCATGTGTAAGTGACTCAAAAAAGTATGGTGAGATCCTGGTAGACTAGCCAAAGTGTGGCAATAATTTTCATGAACTAAAATAAAGTCCAAGATAGTTGCTAAATGGCATCTTTATCTAAAATTCACGGAATCCCGTTCCATGTATGGTTTCAATAGAATTGCTATGTCGATCGATAATTTAGGAATTATCAAAAATACTTGGCAAAACATGGCAACTAGTAATTCAACCAAACAGGAATCGCTAAAGGAGGTTCCAAATCTTATTGTTTCTTAACTTCTTCAACATGACTATTGTACGGCTAAAGTACCCACCGATCATATTCCGTAGACCTCGATCCGGCCGTGTTATCAATCATCATCAGGTTTTAAATTCATATTACCTCTGAAATCGTAGCCCCATCAGTAGTCTTTTTTCGTGAAATTTGGTAAAAAGACAAAATTCGTATTCGAAATCTGTATTGAACAATGAAATTAATCGGTTTTCAAAGCACCTTTTTTGCTAGAGTTCTATGAAATGCCAGCCAAATTTACCGGTTTGGATAAAAACAAATGGTGTTAGCCAAGGAGAAAATTCGATTATTTTTAGAACTCCATCGATTTTTGCGAGGAAATGAATGGGTGTGACATGGCGCTAGCGCACGAGCGGGGCTGCCCATAACTTGGACAAATTGCCTACGCAGCGGAGGAGTGAATAAGGTAAAAAAAAAAAAAGGATTGGTTTTTTATAAAAAAAAAAGTTGTGTGACACATTGATACTTTTTAGGAATTTTGGATGAAATGTTTTTAAAATTTAAATTTGGACCTGTTTTATCGAGCTGTTTCTCAGTGTGGGTTCTTTTCAGCTTATCTAACTTATCTCGTAACTTCGAGATTCAAGATCTTCCTGAGATGGACTTGAGAGCCGGGTACCCTTTGTGTTTAGGGTTTAGGGAGCTTTTAGACATGTTTACAAGATAAAAAAAATGGATTCAAAAATTAAGAAAAAAGCAAGATAAGTCAAATAAGACACGTAAATAAGTCAAATAAGTCATATTTATGTGTCTTATTTGACTTATGTTACTTTTAATTAATTTTTTGATTTTATAGACATGTCTAAAAGCTCCATAAACCCTAAACACAAAGGGCGTTCGGCTCTCGAGGCCATTTCAAGAAATTTTTAAAGTTATAAGATAAGTCAAATAAGCTGATAAGATAAGTGGAAAAGAACCGCACCTCATGCGGCACCCTCGGAACCTCAATGCATGCGCAAGGTCGACCTGAGCTACGCATCCAATCCAATCCGGTTCAATCCAGGATAGGAGGAATCTGATGAGGTGTCAGCGGACACGCACAGCACAGGCATGCTTGTTCCATCCACCTGCAAGGTGCAGTGTATCCAGTCCAGCTCCACAGTAACCTAAATCTTTTTAAATCGGCCGTACGAGATTCAGTTGGTGGGGCTGATGATTTGGTCTACCCTCGACTCAACTGCTGCCTCCACAAGTTCTTCGCTGCAAATTGATCATACGATTACTGCCATCACTCTCTCTACAGTGAATGGTTAATGCTGTGCAAGGGCCATTGACGTTGCTCGTAGCCTCATACAGTACTAGAAATATTTGCACGTCAATGACGCGCCGTTATATGAGAAAAATAATTTTAATGGTAAACACAACCTGTATATATATAGACGATTGATGAAAATAATTATTTTTGTTCTGTCAAGACAGAAGGATTTTTTGGAAAGTTTGTGGGTTAGACGTGAAGCGCGGTTAGATTTTGCGAAATAGAAGTGTTTTTTCACAACGTTAGTACATAAGACGGCTAAACCTGTGTTGCTATTGGATGGCCCGATATGTGCAATGTGGGTGATGGGATGGAGACATTTTATCGGGCAACGTGGCATAACGTGAGGGTGATATTAGGGTGTTTAAAGACGACATGGTACAATAAGAGAGTCCCACATGGTGAGAAGATATAAGTGACACGTGACGCTCATGAATTAGAGTCTCCAGTCAAAGTTATGGAAGGGGAAAAAAAAGATATCTCTATTTATTGCTAACATCGTTGCTGATGTCACTGCATGCCCATGCACGCACACAACACGGGAGGGACATCACAGCCACGGTGTGAGAGTGCAACAGACGAAAAGGGCAACTGTGGATTGGCCATCCGGATTAATTGTCGAACGGATGGATAAACGCCACGTGAATAGCTGACCTAGGCTCAAATTCTTGCTACCTTAGCAAAAGGACACATGGATACCTTAGGCATTTGGCAATCCCTACCGGGTTAATATATAGGAAGAAACCCGCGGCCACGGCGCCGTCGTCCCATGCTTTGTCTCATAGGCACCTGAATAGGACGGGCACATATTTTGTATAGGAGAAATAAAATAGAAGAGAAAAGAGAGCGAAAACGTCTATTAAATTTCGAAATTGTTCTAACTTTAGAAATTTTTAAAAAATATACTTTCTTTTCCTAGATTTTTTAAATGGCCTACAGAAAAGAAAATAAAAGAGGAAAAAAGAGAGCGAGAAATTTTTTTAAAATGAAAATTTTTCTACCTTCCAAAAATTTTAGAAATATCTAAACTTTCTATAAACTTTCTTTGTGCATGCATGGTTCCATTTCTATGTACTTTCAAATTTTTTTAGAATTTTTAAACAGTGTAGAAAAAGGAAATAGAAAATAAAAAAGAAAGTAAAAGAAGAAGGTAGAGGAAGCAAAAATTATTTGTAATTTCAAAAAATTTTGGAAAATATCAAAACTTTTTGTGGACCTTCTTTGTACAGGCGTGATTTCATTTGTGGGAACTTACTATTTTTTTTGGAATTTTTACACAGCATAGAAAAAATAAAATAGAAAAGGAAAAAGGAAGTAAAAGAAGAAGGCAGAGGAAGCAAAAAATTTGCCTAATCTTAAAAAACATCCAAACTTTTTATGCACCTTCTTTGTGTAGGCATGGTTCTTTTTTTTTTGTAAACTTTATATTTTTCGGATTTTTTAAATAGCGTAGAAAAAAGAAAATAGAAAAGGAAAAAAAAAAGAAAAAAAGAAGGCAACGTGAGTTCTAGCGCCGGTGGAAAACTTGCGTGGCTGAGGATCGAACTTCAGACCGTGGCGTGAGTTCTAGCTGAGCAACCGCCAATCGCTTAAATCGCTTCGTCGAAAAAAAAAAATTTTTTATATATAACGTAAGAACGGAGGGTCGGATCCTACTTCGCCAGACAATCGGACGGCCGGCGTTATTCGGCCGACGTGGCCACGGCGAGCAGGCCCCAATGCCTATCGTTTTAATGGTATTGTTGATTTTAGTAGTAGTACTTTTCTCAAAGGACTAAAAATGGGGGCATCCTGATCTTGTGGTCCTGAACCGATCGTCAGTATACTCGTGTCATGCTTGTCAAAATATATTGGCGTGTTCAGCAGAGAGCCCTATTCCGATCTGCAGGATCGTGGGACGATAGCTACTAGCAATTACTAAGATCGAACAAGAGTGGTTTTGATGGCTTAAATGGTGTAGATCACGTCGTACTAGGGCACAGTGACGGCTGTTTCGCTTTTCGCGGGACAGAAGTGAGAGAGCGACGTGTCGTCGCTGGTCCAGATCGTCAGAACATCCATCTCTTCATCGGGAGAAGAAATCGCAGCACAAATAACGTAGCAGCAAGCAGTATCGTTTTCGAGATCGATCGGATCGGATCGCCATTTCTTTGTGCCTCCTCCCTCCTCCCTCTCCATCGCGCGCGTGCGTGAGCATCGAATCCTGCAGTGGTTTTCGGATGGTCACATCACATTCACGTCCCAGCGATCTTTGCTGGTTTTTGTTAATGCTTGCCGTTTGAGGTTCGTGTGTGTAGGTGCGATTCGATGCATGTATGCGTATCTTCCGTCTGCGTGAGCATATTTACTACTCCTACTCTACCTAGCTTCGTTGAGGTCAGCGCTCAGCAGAGAAAGGGCAGGCACATTTCATTTCATATATGAATCGCATCCCTATTCCCTACTACCTGCGTGCCCCTTCTGAATTCAAACAGCTAATTATGAAATTTCTTCTCGTAAACTTGCCCGTTCATGAAATTCAAACAGCATTTGTTGGTAAGTGCAGGCTATATGTAAAGCTGACTCTGTTTTACTATTTAACTCCTATTTACAACACTATTTTACTATTTATCTACGCAATCCTGACTCTATTTTCTCAATCGCTACTTATCTCTCTTATATTTACTCATAACTCTATTTTCACTATTTACAACCTCATTCAACAATATTACAATCACTTACAATAAAAATATAGAGTCACCATTAAATATGTCCTTAGAGCTTGTTTGGTTTACTACCATAAGTTACCATATCTCATATGTCAAAAGTGTGATTTGCTTAAAAAAGTTTGGTTAGCAAATTGGTGGCCACGCCTTAGCCAAGATGTGGCTAAAGAATAAGGTTGACAATTTGGCTCCACATATTCAAAACTTTGGCATGCCTAAAATATTGCAAAGAGCCAAATAAACCCTTAGTATCTCAAACCCGCTAGAGCGCGGGATTGGTTTGATGGTGTCAAACCCAAATTGGACCATGAAGGCCAGGACCGTTTCAAGCCGTATATGAATTCTTTTAAAAAAAACATTGTTACATATTATTGAGGATCGGATAAAATACCCTCACGGCTAGGTCATACACGACTTACCCCTAGAGTACGTACCTAGAGAGAATAAGACAAGTGTGGCATGCTCGGACTGATACCCTAGTAATTGATGCTCGGGAGTGGGCTTCTTTACTTATGGGCAGTTGGGCGTGTCGTCATGAACCCTGATGAGATGCATCTGGATGGTTAGCCCGATGCTCCGCTGTCTCGGGAATTTTTTCATGTCCAGACTCTAAAGCCTTCTGGATATGAATGTTTCTTAGGACACAAATTAACGTGTTTTAAGATATACCTGTAAATTGGATATAGAACCTAGGAAATCTTACATAGTTCCTACACTCGTGAATTTTGAAAATTACTTTTATTTAATTAATTCATTTTGTGTTTTTAGTGGACAAGTTATTCTGCTTTTTATTTCCCTTTTGGTGAGTTATTCCTATGATTTCTAGGATGGGTTTTGCAGTAGGAATACATGCATGTGATGCTTATGCCGAGAACGGAGTGAGTTGGATGAAAATGTTCTATGGTGTCGCATAATGTTGATATTGCAAGATTCATAGTTTGTTTAAAGGGAGATAATAGAACTTTCGAATGTTCATCGACTTTAAGCACTTGATGCATACATAGTAGTATCAAGTTATCGGTACTCAGATATATACTTTATTGCCATGTTCCTAACATAAAAATTAGACGTTTTTTAAGGAGACATTTTATTTTCATTATGATTAACCGAAACAATAGATATTCATCAGATTATCCACAACACTAAACCAACAACAAACCCAAAAAACTCACTTGTTTCAACCTAGATTTGAGCTTTAAAGAATCGGTTGTTTCTTCTTTAAAGAAAAGAGGTATGCCATTTTTCCATTGACAAGGAGAAAAATTCAGGACGAAGAATCTAGGCCGAAAGATCTGTACGAGGATCTGACCTTATCCAACCTTTTCAAAAGGTTCTAGATAAAATACATGCATATTTTCTTTTTCAGTGTGCTAGAAAAAAGAGCAATGATTCGTGGGTCTCCCCTCAAGAACAAATCAATAATGACATGTTAGACCTTCAGCGACGGACTCCGTTCTTCGTTCCTATTTGCTTCACGAAGAGATTCTAATTCCCTTCGCTGCTCGAATAAACTCCCTTCACTGTTTTTCTTCAAAAGGGATTTTTTCTTTTACTCACTCTTAAAAGTTTTTAGGATTTTATTTTTTTCCCTATATTGTTCTCTCAAAAGTTTTTAGGATTTTCTTTTATTTTCATATTTGTTTTCTTCGAAGGCATGTTGTTGAAGATAATAAAAAATATATAAAAAATATAATATGAAAATGATAAAAAGAATGAAATGAAAGAAATATGGTTGTACATGATTTTATCCTCTTTCTCCATAGAACCGAACAGACTGTCCTCATCCTCCACAGAACCGAACGGCCCAAAGGAAAATACCTCGCCTAGCCTTTTCCACCACACATGCGTCCATTTTTTCTCTCTCTTAGAGTTAGCTATTTCAAAATTTTACACTACAACACTATGTCTTATACACTCTATCTATCCCTCTAAAATTCTTTTACATTTTATACTACACTCTAAAAGATTTTTCCTCTCTAACAGCTACTCTATTTTTAAAAAGTCAGATAAACAGTGTTATAAAGTGTTTGCTACGGATACTCTTAGGGCATCTCCAGCAGTCCGCCCTATTTCCCTTTTGCCCCATCCCTATTCACGTGCCACTTCACCAAATGGATCTGCTCTATCCCTATTCACCTCTCCAAGAATTGCCCCATCATTATTCATATACTCTACTTTTCCTATTCATGTCTTCTCACCAAATGGAGCTGCCCCATCCCTATTCACCTCCCAAGAATTGCCCCATCATTATTCATATACTCTACGCTTTCTATTTATATTTTATCACTGTTTACTACAGTGATGAAACATAGGGCTTGGACGCCACTGCTGGAGACGCCCTTAGGGCTGGTCAGACGACGGGCCCGGCCGCGTGGTACACGATGGGAGGCGAGCACGTGCACTGGGAAGGCCGGCGAGGCGGGAGCGCGCGGCCGCGGGGGACGCCGTCCGTCGCTGAGGCGAGATCGAGGAGATGACCGCGACGTGCCCCAGTGCTCCCCCCACTCGATCGGCGCTCGCGTCGTCACGTAGAGAGAGAGAGACCGACGGGGTGCGGGGGAAGGGAAGTCAGGAGGCAGCGGCGGGTGGGGCGCGCGGGGCGGGGGGCAGATCTCGAGCGGATCACATGGAACTGCTCCCCCTTCGCTTCCGGGGCCGGGCCCAACTGGAGGAGAGAGAAACAAATACCGTCCGTCTCCGATGGACTCGTGCAGCGGGAGGGAGAGGAGAGAGGAAAGCACGTGAGAGAGAGAGGAGAGCGTACACCTGCTAGCTGTAGCCTCCATGGTTTTCCACCCGTTCACTCCTCGCGCACGCAGCGATTGGAGAGAGAGCTGGCAGGGGGTGACGTCAGCGGATCTCGCCCCGGGATTTTGGTGGGGCCGGCCCATGAGCGCGAACGCCCTCATTCGCTTCCGATCCATGCTCAACCTTCTGGTCTCCCCCACCCATTTGCATGTTGGGACCGTCGCTCGTTTTACCCGGGAGACAATAATCTTTAGTAAATATTTTAAATTTTTTTATAAAACAATTCTCTGCATACTCTATCTATTCTCTAAAATTTTTTTACGCTTTACGCTACATTTTAAATAATTTCTTTCCTCTAACAACTCTTCTATCTAACAAAGTCCGATAAACAGTGTTTTCCACCTACTGCCGAAGATGCTCTGATAAAAAGTTTCAATCAAACAGTTTCTTTTAACTTGGAGAAGTTCAATAGCCCCTAAAAGTTTTTCCTGAGTAAATTTTTAGTATAGAGTTGAACAATATGCTTCCAAAAGATCCTATATCCCATTCCTAAACTTAGAAAAAATGGGCATTAGACAATATACCCCAAACACTATTCAGACCCATGTCATGGATATAAAAATGGAACATATTATCAATTTTCACTCAACTTTGGAGCATATTGTCAAATTTTCCTTTTGAATTTTTATCAAAGTTTGCCCTACAAACCATGAGAAAAAATCTTACCCCCTCCACCACATGTGTATATATGTCTTCATTGTAATTGAAGAAGACATATTTTTACAGAAAATTACTCATAAAAAATTCTACAATGCAATACTACCCTGATAAGGAGCGGAAGACATCTAGAGGAATATTTTGCAATAGGATGTACTATTTAATATCACAAACATTTACTTTCTATAGTAATATATTGTCTTTTTTTAACTTGATATGGCTAGTACTTTCTTAGTACAATATAATTCTTTTTGGAGAGTTCATAGTGCAATAGGTGTACTTTATCCATTTTCGACACTATTCGGGAAGAAAAACCGTATTCATGTAGAAATAGATGTTCTAATCTAATGAAGGAAAATCGCAATAGAGAGGGGGCAAGAAGGTCTTTTCTCATGGTTTGTATGGCAAACATTGAAAAAAACTCAAAATGGGACATATAATCAACTGTGTCCTCAACTTTGAGGGCATATAATGAAAACCAATGTGTTGGCAGGCATATTGTCAATTGCACCTCAACTTTGAGCATATAATCAATTACCTTTCAAACTTATGGTTTTGATCTCTAGCAGTCGCATGTGCCCTCCTTTGCCTCATTCAACCAGGTCATTTTTTTTTGTCAAGCTCAGGATGAGATCGCCAATTAGCTCTGTGGCTGAGGTTTACCACGCTCCCTCCACAAGATTTAGAGGGAGCCCCAGCGGTGGTGAGTTTTGAAGACGACAGGCGTTGTGAAGGCGGCGGGTGGTGCCACCTCGCCGCAGGCTTTTTCGGAGGGTGGTTAGTGGTGTCGAAGAGAGAACAATGACAAGAAGGCACAATCATTAGGAGAGTAGGGTAGGGGAACTTGCGAGAGTGAAGGAAGAAAGGAAGAAGAAGAGCGGTGATAGCATGCTCAAACATGCAATAGTCATCGAAAAGAAGGAAGAATGTGAGTGGTGGTGGCGAGGTCATAGTGCGGCGCGCGCGAGAGAGAGAGAGAGAGAGAGAGAGAGCTCGTCTCGTAGAACTGCCTGTGCTTAGGCTCATGATGCAGGCATTTGCTAGGAAGTTGCTCCCCAAAACTTATGTACCTTTTGGTTTCAGGAAGCACATCATCCTAAATGCAATGGGTCCATCCCACATTTTCTATGGGATGACACCACTCCTTATTTTATACTAAATACTACATAAGGTGATGATAGACTGACTCATTTCATTTTTAAACCAAACAAGTGATTGATCAAATCATCACCCAATTCCACGAACTAAACATGACACTACGGATGGGTTTTAGTCTCATATATTTGGGGGAAGTTTGTGCATCCCTAAACATATAAAAATGGGTTTTTCCTCCCTCTCATAAGCTCAAAGTGTTTGAAAACTGTTGTGAGATAAGGTAGTTACTAAGCTTATAATTGAAATAGAATATTTAACCATGGCGGATGTGTTTAAGGAATGTCTATTTCTGCAAAATGAAATAAGGATCCCATAAAACTCATGGTAATCCCAAAATCCAACTTTAGGTCATGAAACTTTGGGGAAGTTAGTGGACTTCTCTTAGTTGTCGAATGACCTTATTCAGTGTGTGGAGCTTGAGCCGGAAAATAGGGGAGGAGGGCAAGAACAATTGATGCATGATTTAGCATATAAAGAGTAGACCATCATAATTATTAATCAATAAAACGTCCCAAATACCACTAACTATTCATTACAAAATTGAACTACAAGATCTTTGCCGTTCCGCTTTGTTCAATTTATTTTAAAGAGAGTTTGTGAAGTGGCCTAAGGTTTTGAAAATTGGAAACGAGAAACAAAGGGTTTGGCTTGGCCGTTAGAACTTAGAAATGACTGTAAACTAAGCGGTAAGCCACAATTTCATAATATATGGCAAACAAACATGTAGGAGTAGGCATAAAAAAACAAAACTGAAATACCGAACCAAACCGAAAATACTGAAATTTTCAGTATTTCGTTCGATATTTTTCCTGACAATTCAATACTTTGGCTTCGATTTGGTATTCACACATAGAAAATTGAATTAACAGTATTATCAAACAAAAACCAGCAAATCAGTGTTTCAGCTTTTGGACCTTTGGTCGCTAGTGCCCAATGCCAAAACCCAAACTCTGAAGGGGCAACAGACAAACCCTATCTCAAAGCCAGTAGCCCTCCACTCCTGGCTCCATCCCCACATTGATGCGCTCCGAGCATGGCGGGCATGCTGATATCTTACCCTCCCTTCCTCTCTCGCGCCGCTGGCCACGCTCCTCTCTCCCCATGTAGCTGTGCCACCTGGCTAGCACCTTCCTTCCCTTCCCTGCTATGGTAGCCTTGTGTCACCCTTTTCCTTCTCTAGCACCGTCTCGCCCCTCCCTCCCTCATTTCTGCATATGAACAGCACAACAATAGTGTTGTTATTAATGTCGGTAGTAGGTCCGGCCAACTTCTTTGCCCTCTGTCGACCTCCTTCTCTCTAGCAACCAATGATATGAAATATAGAGCTAATCTTTGCTAGGTATCCCTCGCTCTCACACCTAGTTTGATAAAATTCGGTTTACCGAGATACCGAAAGCAATTTAATTCGGTATTTCGGTTTTGATAATTTTTTTTTGTCAGCAAAATTTGGTACTCATTTCTCAAACACCCAAAAAACCAAACAGAAGAAACTGAAAATATGGAACACCCAATCCTACGGCCCGCGATGTGTCGCATGGTAGCACCAATCTCAAGGACCGCCATGGCCCAAACCATCGCCGCCGATCAGCAAACCGCGCGTCAGGGCACCCATAAATTCCACAAGAGCCGAAAGAAAGCAACCGGTGCTGCGCGTATCTCTCCGGCTTACCCATAAACACCACCAAAGCCAAGAACTCACAAACCCACTCCAAGGGAGAGAATACGGAGGGAGAGAGAGAGAGGCAGAGACCACAGGAAAAGAAGAAATCATGGAGCCGATTTGCTGTGGAGATTCGGGTGTGTGATCTGGTCGGATCTTGCTTTCCTGGGAGGCGATGGTGGTGGTGGTGTGATGTGGTGGGTGCTTCAGCTGCATGCCATGGTGTTCGCCTATATCCTCGAGATGCCGCATTAACCACCGAGCAGCACCTCTCCCGCACTCCTCCGTTCCCGCAGCAGCAAGGAAGAAGTCTGCAAGATTATTTCTCCTCCCTTGGCTTGAATCCGGCAAGGAGGGAGAGATAGAGAGGCTCTGTGGATTCGCTCGGTTTATAGCGGTTCTTGCTCCGCCATGACAGTTGTTGATGCGGAGTCCCGGTTCCATGTTCTTGCGGTGGATGACAGCATCATCGACAGGAAGCTCATCGAGATGCTGCTCAAGAAGTCGTCCTACCAAGGTGAGTGTGACAGTGAGGCTCATAGAGCGTTCTTGACCTTGAACAGAATGTTCTTGCTTGCTATTTTTTTTTTTTCTGAAAGAAAATTTGATTTCTGTTCTTGTTCGTTGGCACAGTGACCACCGTGGATTCTGGGAGCAAGGCCTTGGAGCTGCTGGGATTGAGGGATGAGGGGGATGACATATCATCGCCTTCTTCCTGCTCCCCTGACCATCAGGTAATTAGCTAACCTGATTTGTTGTTCGTTTTGGATAGGCCTGTAGGATCTTGATCCCTGTTCTTTGCTTAGAATCCTGAACGTGTCATGTGATTTTTCTGATCTCTTTGTTGCAGGAGATTGATGTGAATTTGATCATCACTGACTACTGCATGCCTGGCATGACAGGATATGATCTACTGAAGAGGGTCAAGGTAAGATTTGCAGAGCCTTTATTCTTACCCAGCGTTAAATTTTGGTCCTCGGGGAGAGTAAAAATTTGTTCCTTTGCATGTTAAATTTTGGGGGTCCAGGGGTCATCTTCATTGAAGGACATTCCAGTGGTGATCATGTCTTCTGAGAATGTGCCTGCTAGGATCAACAGGTGAGATGAAACTCCATTGAAAGCTTTCCCCTTATTCTATCCATTTGTAGGAATAAATCGTGTTGGTCCCTGAGGCAGGAGAAATTTACAAGGTCCCTAGGTATGGTCGATTTAGTTCATTAAATTGGTACGTACTGCCGGGGTACAGAATGGAAATGATGGTGTTTTTACTCTTTTGGTGCCTGCCTGAATCTGATTTTTGACAGTGCAGTACATGGTACATATGAGAGAGAGAGGGAGAGGGAGTTGTGGGGAGCAGAAGGAATATATTGTATCATACTATACTGGTTTTGCCTAAAAGAATTGAATGCCCGAGGGATTATTTAATGCGTGCAAAGAGGCTGTCG
Organism: Olyra latifolia; assembly: GCA_036346145.1. NCBI lineage: Eukaryota > Viridiplantae > Streptophyta > Magnoliopsida > Poales > Poaceae > Olyra > Olyra latifolia. Next base: position 1,718,391 of record CM070523.1, on the reverse strand, counting down.
AGGCTTTGGGATTGATTTCTTAACTAAAAAGATTTGTAACTTTCCCCCTGAATTTTGTGGCTTGCCTAGTTTGGTAGGACTGAAACTTGCAAAGAAGCTTTTCTTCGTTCTCCTAAAAATTCAGAAACATATGTTTATTATTGTTCTGTTTTTACTGCTTACCTAAAAATTTCCTCAAGGAACGATCCGATAGGAGCCAAATGCAGAAGATTTGGCCCTCAGAAAAGAACAAAAGAGGAGAATAGCATTGCGATTTTGATGGGACAAGGGGAGAAAAGTCCAGGAATTCCCCAACAGCAGCCCCCCCTTGTTTTTTTTGAGAGGAGACCCCCTTGATGCTGTTGTAATGTAATTGGGGGGCAATGAATGCATGGTGTTTTCATGCATAGATCGCATATCTTGGTGACAAGGATGTAAAGCACAGGAAAAGGTTCCTCTCAATGCCTCGTGGTGGTGGTTCCTCTCAATGCCTCGTGGTGGTGGTTCAAGATCTCACAAAATCTTTGGGACACAACACCTGCCAAAAAATTTTCCTTTTAATTTCCGTGGTCACTTTCCAGTGGTAAAATAATTGGGGCAAATGGGGGATGGTCATGGCATTAACGAAGGCATGCATTGCCCATTGGGGCTGAGTCAAAAGGTCCTGAAATCCAAAAGACCAGATCTTTTCCTTGTCCTGGCAAAGATCTCTGACATGTCCTTTGAGTGATGCCATCACAGAAGCAGAGAAACCAAAAGTTGGAAGCAATCTATGCGCAGAAGTGTCATCGTAGCTGCTCTTTCTTCCCTTCCCAATGCTGCAGTGGTTCCTGTTTTTCGCTAAAGATTTCGACTTGCCGAAATTTCAGGTGCTTGGAAGACGGTGCAGAGGAGTTCTTTTTGAAACCCGTCAAGCCAGCTGACATGAAGAAGCTCAAGTCTCACCTGCTTAAAAGGAAGCAGCCCAAGCCTCAGCCGCTGCCGCAGCCGCAGCCGCAGCAGCAAGAACAGCCACCACACAAACCGGATGAAGCAGCGTCTGAAGTAACTGCCGATGGAACCGTCAGTGACTGCAGCGGCGGCGGCGGCGGCGGCTGCGGCAAGAGGAAGGCAGCTGCAATGGAGCAGGAGGGGCTCTCCTCGCCTGAGAGGACGAAGCCAAGATTGTCCGGTAGCAGTAGCAGCAGCAGCTCCAGCTTGGCAGTGGAGACCTGATGAAAGCCAACTAGAACCCCCCACTAAGAAATGTTTTTTTTTTGCTTCTTTCTTATGTTGGCTCTTTTAGTTCCTGGGGGTTTTAGTTCAGTGAAAAAAAATCTTTATATACTATATACCAGCTGCGGCTTCGATGATCCACAAATTTTGTTGTGTAAGGAAACACCCTGATGTTTGTTAGAAATGAAGGTGGGGAAAGGAGGTTGTAGATAAAGGCAGCAGCACCTTGGATGCATGCTTTTAGGCTAATTTATGGCTTATTTGTTCTGACCAGTGTTTTGTATGGAATGGAGAAGGGAAAGCTGAAAGCTTGTGATGGGTGCATAGGTTGATAGTTCTATCAGTCTTTTCCTTGTGATTTATGAGCTGTTGATTTGTACTATATGTTCAGTTAGCTATTAGTACTTCATTGATAAACTTTCAGTTCCCATTCTTCTTCTTCTCTGTTCCTCTGTTTTGTTGGGTCCAGGTAATGTTCAGAGGCAATCAGATCACAGAGGTTGAGAGCTCAGCACGATGTTGAGATAGTAATAACCATGCGAGCATATGCCTGCCTGTGCACAATCTTTCGGCTACTGTTGGGTGTACGAGCCGATCCTTTCACCTTGAGTGGCGGTGGAGGCAAACAAGCTAGCTCCTGGCCCACTCTGGCCTGATACATGTCCACTCGACGCAACGTCACCGATCTCCGTCCAAGCGCAAACCAACGTTTCTTTTCTTCCTTCTCTGACCTTAAAAACTTCATATACAGATTACTCTTCATAGTTTTGCGTATATGGCTTATAGCCGTTTATCCGAGCTTTTGAGCTCGGTGTTTTGAGGGCAAATAGGATTACGAGGACAATACAAGAGGAAGATATGAAATAGTGTCAGAATATGAACAATATTGTGTTAGGGATAAAATAGGGTTAAGAAAGAGCTAGCATTGTGTATGGTCTTAGTTTAATCGTTTAGCCACAACCTAAACATGTGGACAGGAGAGTTGTAGCAATAATATTATTATCGATACAGATGGCTTCTAGTCTATTGGTGGGAGTGAGGTTATTTATTTTCGTCTGTCTAGTTTTATTCCCTAGGACAAGCACGGCAGGTTGCATATTTAAAAGATCTAAACTTTGTTCATTTACTGTAAAAATAGTATTATTATCGGTTCTTTCATGAAAGAACAACAATATAATGCTATCTGTTCTTACAGGAGGAGCACCATACATGTGCTACACTGGCGCAGCACCATACGTTTACACCGGTCGCACGTTACATTATGCCATTTGTAGCACGGAAGCAATCACTGAGGGGGCGGTGACCCCGGACGGAATAAGCTAACATTATCCGGAGATCTCTCTCTGATCACAACGACGATAATAATACTCCAGCCCATGCACGCACACGTCTCGTCCTGTGAATGAATCCTGACGCGTCGACCGGTGCAACTTGTGCAAATTGCCGGATTGGTGCGCGCGCGCGCGCGTGGTCCCTTGGATGCTACTGTCTTGGTGTGAAGGAATTGCTTGCGATGACAGCCTTGCCGCCGCTTTGCTACTGTTTGCATGGGGAAGGCAGGCAGGCAGGCTGCTGCTTCATAGATTTGGCGTACAACGCTTGTCATTGCATGCTTTTCTTGTGGGGACTGGGGGGTCCAAATAGAACAGCTCGTTTTCGAGCTCTTCTCGTGGTACTTTTGTGCCAATGGTATTCCATGCTTTGTGTACCGTTTATTAGGCTTAATGTTATACCTGTGGTTTTATAGTGCCTGCCATTCAAAGATCAGATGGCTCCTCCACTTCCATTTGCCTTAAAGTTTTATCTTCAGCTTGTTTTTTTGTATGTTTATCTCCGAATCAAAAAATCAAACATTCTGGCTTATCTTTTTATCTGCTTGTTTCTAAATCGAAAAGTCAAACATTTTAACTTTTTATCTATTTTTTTCTATCTCGAAAACACGTCCTAGGACTCTCAGTTTCAAGTCAAACTATTTCATACAACTCTTGCTTTACACATGTTTCATTCCGTTTCATCTCACCTTGTACCACGAACAAACACATCTAAAAAAACACAACGCGAAACCATAGCTGCCGCTGCCGAAGAGTAGCGTCTAAAACAGGTGATTGGGATTTTTTACCATTGCACCAAATGAATGTTTTGCATCCTAATTCCTATTTGAATACGACGAACAGGATGAATCCATTGTCATCCATCCAAGGGTGGCTCTGTGTTTGTAGTTGCTTCAGCTGCATTGCCAGATGGGGACTGGGAGGCCCATACCAATTTATTTAATCCAGCCCGCTCGGCCTATCCGGCCCCTCCAAATTCTGGCCTGAATAAATCTGTAGGCCCAAAGCATAAATTTTTTGCAGGCTAGGACCCAGTTCCAGCTACGGTAGAACCGAGCCGGCCCGAGGATTCTCCCACAGGCCAGAGTCCCACTATTCTGGAGAGGACGGCAGCGTCATGACTGGAGCTCAGATCTGAACGCGGCGGCGGCAAGGCCGGAGTTCGGACGACGGCGCGCCGACGAGGCCGGAGCTCAGATCAGAACGGGGCGACGGGCTACGGCCGGGACGACGCTCGCGCGAGGCTGGACCTGAACAGCGCGCGGCGGACGAGGCCGGGACGACCTGTGCCGGGCATGCCTACCGTCCTGCCGAGCCTACGCGAGCTCGCCAGCTCGGCTCGTTTCCACGATGGCACTAGCCGCACGAGCACGAACGCCTCCGCTCCATTGATCCACTTGAACTCGGTCACTGCTAGGTGGGCCCTGGACTTTCAGTTTCGTACTCCTTGGAAACACTTGTCTAATCCAGTGGCGCTAGTGACCCCTTCACCCCCTCCCACTCACTCTGGCAGATCGCTTCCTGGGCTCCTCTCTTCCCTTGCTCCTCCAAGGAGGTACGATTCCTCACCCCCGCCTTGCCCCATCCCCTGCTGGAATTCCTTGTTATGTGATGATGTTTTCCCGAGGTTTGTTGTTGGAGCGAGGACCGTTCTTCGATCTGCTCGGTGCGGTGCGGTGGTGAACTCTTGTGATTTTTTGATAAGGCTACATGCTGCTGCTGTAAATCTGGGATGATTACACGGAAATGGAAATAATTTCGGCCTTAGTACTGCAGGATTACTGCTTAGGTGATTATAAAATAGTAATCGGGTGATCTTTACATGCGCCCGCTTGGGGTTTTGATATGCCCCTGTAGACCTACAGTAGCCACAGTATGATCCTGTGCGAAATCTTCTTATCAGGCGGCGGCTTCATGTTTTTGCAGGGATATGAGGCTGTGACGGTTCATTTTGAGGAAAGAGATTGAGCTTGGCCATAATGGCATTAGCTTCTGCCGGTGCCATGTTTTCTCCGTCAAATCTTCCTCATAGACCTTGGGAGGACCCATCGTTCTTCAAGTGGAGAAAGCGCGAGGCGCATGTGCCGTTGTGCACACATGATACTCCTGAAGGTAGATTGCGGGACTGTATCACTTTGTCGAGGGCAATCTTTATTATTGGTTTCAGTCTGTCTAATTAAATTGCCTTCTTTTCTCTCTTGTAAATAGGAGCCCTGAAGTATTGGCATGAAAGAAGGGGTGTGAACTACCTTAATTCTGAATCTGCTGTGTGGAATGATGATGCTGTTCACAGTGCTTTGGAAAGTGCTGCCTTTTGGTCCAAGGGCTTACCATATGCCCAATCTCTAAGTGGATACTGGAAATTCCATTTGGCTCCTTCACCAGAAAGTGTTCCAGAGAAATTCTATGATACTAATTTCAATGATTCAGATTGGGAGGCTTTGCCAGGCACACCTCTACAGCTCTGCTTGCTTTTCCAACATGTGTTAAGTTTAGATAGTGCTTATCATGCAGTCAATCAGTGTTCAGTTTTCACTTATTTGGTGTCAACTTTTATTTTAGTTCCATTCAAATCTTTTAGGTTTTTCAATAAGAAATATCATTTTTTTTCAAGCATTTGAAAGTTATTCTCAAATGAGCATAAACATGGTTGCAGTTCCCTCAAATTGGCAAATGCATGGGTTTGATCGTCCAATATACACAAATGTCACTTATCCTTTCCCTATGAACCCACCATTTGTGCCTCCTGAGAATCCCACAGGCTGTTATAGGATGGTTTTTCGCATCCCAAAAGAGTGGAAAGGTATGTTATGTACTTATTATCTGGCCTTATTCCTCTATTCTTCTGCACAGCATGGCATGAAAACTAGTTGCTACTTGCTAGCCCTGTTTTTTCCCCCATGAAATCAAAATCTTGTATTGCAAACCAGATTGTCCTCTTTGTTGTAAATCCTTTTTATTGCATTGCAACTAGAATAAAAAACCTTTATATGAAGGAATATTATTATATAAGTGATGGCATCATCAAAGAAGTTAGTTTTGTTTGTGCCAACCGCGATGAGAATTACATTGTTCATAAAACTTGGGAAATATGTTCACGCCAAAAACTCTCGAGGGAAGATTCCAAGGATATCTGGTTCATTAAAATGAAACAAAAATGTTAACAATGGCATCCTTGTTGTCAAGCTCTCTGACTAGAACTTCTCTAATTTTATTGCGTGATTCTTGAAGGGTTTGTGACTGGGTATGGTTATTGCTTATCTCTGTATATTGCTTACAGAGTATGTCTTTTTTGGCATGATTAAGCTGTGTACTGTGATGCTTATTATGGAATATTCTAAACTTTTGTTCTTCTGCAACATGCAACTTATTGTTCTCCCTAATATCCACATAAATCCAGCAATTACTTTTTTTCTCGAATATTCCCATGCTATTTTGAACACTTCTGAGCTGATTGTGATAGGTCGGAGGATCTTGTTACACTTTGAAGCTGTTGATTCAGCATTTTTTGCTTGGGTAAACGGGTTACCAATTGGATATAGGTATGACATTAACAAGTGCATCAGATTATTTAATTATTTTTGCCTATATTTTAAAGCCCTGGAAATGTACAGAGTAACTTATACTGTGTATCACTGACAGTACTTGATTCCATGTTTATTGTAGGTTATTAGAGTATCTGTGTCTTAACTTTTGCATGTGATCTTAAAATGATTTTTTATATTGCAAAGTAGAGTACATGATAGTTGTTGCAGCACAAACTTTTTGTCAAGTATAATCCATAAATTTATGTTTCTTTTCGTACACAGAGGTCTTTTCAATGGTTTAATTTGGAGTTAACATCCTTCAGATAAAGCAAATATTTTTATTTGCGATGCCTGAATTCCTCCGAATCTTCTACTTGTATTTCCTGATGTGAAATCTTATCTAGTTGTCATCTATATGAACTCATTGTTTGCTATGCATATTATTCCTTGATTTAGGTGAGCTGGCTACCAGCTTTCTTGTTTATTTAGTTTTATGATGAACCAATATTTGACTTTATATCACTCAGCAAAGGTAGCTTAATATATGGACTAGGGACTAGGGAGTGCTAGTCTGCTAGGCAATAGAAGTTGAAAGTGGTTAAGTTGCTTGTGTGAGAAGAAGATCCTTAAAGTATTGGAATTGCACATACCATCTTATTATGATGCTCATGTAACTGCCTCGTAGTCATGGCTAAGCCAGTTAGTTATTCATTTGCACATAAAGGGTTTGTTATCTATTGGAACTTGCTATTTCTCATCTAGAAAATAAACTTTTGGCTTGACGTGTTAATGCAGCCAGGACAGCAGGCTTCCAGCTGAGTTTGAAGTCACTGATTGCTGCCATCTTTGTGATTCAGACAAGGATAATGTTCTTGCTATTCAAGTCATGAGGTGGAGCGATGGCTCTTATCTTGAAGATCAGGACCATTGGTGGCTGTCTGGTATTCACAGGGATGTGCTGCTACTATCAAAGCCACAGGTTACTTCTTTAATCTTTAGTTTTACTCACATGATATTAAATGAATTCATAGCTGTTATGTTGCAATATTTCAAAAAAATCTAGACAATACTGAAGCTTCAGGTTTTTTTGGGATATGACAGGGTTTGAATTTCAAAAACTTAAATTAGGTACCTCGTGTCATGAATGAGCCATAATATGGTGCAATAATCTGCCAATCTTTTGGGGTATCATTGCTGGCCAGCAATGCTCATACTGTTAGCTATGTCAAGACAGCCAAGATAGGAATAGAGCTTTTATACTCAGTACGTGAAATGTCAGCCGAGAGTTTTTTTTAAGTTTTAGCGTTTACCAGATTCTTAGTGACATAGTATAGCATTTTCCACTGTTTTGTGCTCTCCCCCACTCTAGGCAGAACTCACTACGTATTAAGTGAAACATGAGATGTGTTGCTGACAATGATGGAATCCAGAAATTCATGAAAGCAAAGTTTAAGGGAGCGTGGGAGGACGAGAGTAATATGCTAGTTATTCCACTGGCATCAAACTGATTGTAGGTCATAACTCTACCCTGAGCCATAGGTTTTATAAGCTGGACATTCTCTCTAAGCCAACACTACATGTTAACTGTCGAATTTTTAGCATGTACTCTGCATTGTTTTTATTTTATTTTATTTTGTCCTATATGATTTCAAAGAGCTTAACTATGACCCATGGAAATTCTTGATTACTCAGGTGCGAATTTTTTTCTTTACAGATATTTATTACGGACTACTTTTTCAAAGCAACCTTGGATGAGACCTTCCAAGTAGCTGATATTGAGGTAATTGTGCTTGCCATCTTTGTGGGGTTATAATCAATGTTACGTGATAGAGCAAATGCTGCAAGAAAATAGTGAAAAAGGGGCATACCTTTTCCTGCATTTTCCTATTTGCTCTTTTGGGTGAAAATGCTATTGTTAGCTTCATATATAGTCATGGAAACATTTATTGTGATGTTAATCTGTGATTTAAATCGCGTCTAATGTCATTCCGTCTAATGTCATTCTATGTGTCAGGTTGAGGTGGAAATTGATTCACACAAGCAAGACCGGGAGCATATCTCAACTTTGTCTATTGAGGCAGCATTGTATGATAATTCTGGACTATCTGATGGTTTAAATTCTGTTCTGTCAGCTGCTAATGCTGTCAATTTGAAGCTGAAATCAGAACCAAAACCAAGCCACTGTCTTGGCTTTCATGGTTATATTCTTGGTGGGAAAATAGAAAATCCAAAACTTTGGTCTGGTGAACATGTAAGAGACCTAATCCAATAGAAATTCTACCACTAAATGTTAATATTACAATTCAACTGTGTAAAGATATTCCTTTTTACTATATTTCTTTTTCCAACAGCTCAACTTATACACTCTTGTTGACTTGCTGTCTCATATTAGTATTACAATTCAACTGTTTAAAACTATGTCTTTTAACTATATTTCTTTTCCCAACAGCCCAACTTGTACGCTCTTGTTGTTCTCCTTAAAGATGCCAATGGGAAGCTCATTGAGTGTGAATCATGTCAAATTGGAATTCGTAATGTGGTCCTGGCACACAAGCAAATGCTTGTCAATGGTTGCCCTGTTATAATAAGAGGTGTCAACAGACATGAGCATCATCCACGTGTTGGGAAGACAAATCTAGAAGCATGCATGATTAAGGTTACTCTCTTCCTTTGTTATCATATCTGAAGGCATTTAAAACCCTCTGTTCAGTTCAGTTTTATGTCTGCAGTTTCAGTTCTTTACGAATTATGATCTATTTGTGATAGGATCTGGTTTTGATGAGACAAAACAACATCAATGCTGTTAGAAACAGCCATTACCCACAACATCCAAGGTGGTATGAGTTATGCGACATTTTTGGTGTTTATGTAATAGATGAAGCCAACATCGAGACACATGGTTTTGATGAATCTAGATGTTTCAAACATCCTACACTAGAACCCATCTGGGCAAATGCTATGCTTGACCGTGTTGTTGGCATGGTGGAGAGAGACAAGAATCATGCATGCATTATTGTTTGGTCCTTGGGAAATGAATCTTCGTATGGGCCTAATCATTCTGCCATGTCTGGTATTACATTTGTCCCTGTGACAGTTCAGCTTTTGCTATTTCTCTCTGATCTAATGGATCACATTCTTGTAGGGTGGGTTCGTGGAAGGGACCCAACAAGGCTCATCCATTACGAAGGAGGTGGTTCCAGAACATCATCTACAGATGTTGTATGCCCCATGTACATGCGTGTCTGGGATATTCTTAAGATAGCAAAAGACCCATCTGAAAAGAGGCCTCTCATTCTTTGCGAGTATTCTAACTGTGGCCTCACATTTTAACTTGATTCCCTTTATCTGCATTTAAATATCTGAAAGGTTACTGAAAATTCTTTTTTCCCCCAAGATATTCACATGCTATGGGAAACAGTAATGGAAATATTGATGAGTACTGGAAGGCCATAGACAACACTCCCGGGCTACAAGGAGGTTTTATATGGGACTGGGTCGATCAGGTTATGAGCAATTTACTTTTGTTCCATATTAACTTGTCTTTTTGCAGTAAAGCATGCCATGCCAAAAAAATGTTGTGCATGTTTATACATGATTTCTGCATGATTCTAGTGCCCAAGGCACTCATATGTGACTCAATATGTGGATCAGGTTATGGCCTGTTTCTTTGATTAATGGATAAAACAGAAAAAGAAATACCATGGCAAACTGATTTTCTTTCTTCGTTACATAGAGGTTGCAGAAACCTTTTACCATAACATAAATCTGTGTCAAGCTAATCTAGAACATTGTTACACAATAGTCAATGCCACAATGGATATTGATGCTATTTCTTTCTGTTATAATGCTGCAAGTTCCTTTCTCAACTCTATTCTGTTCTTTTTTAAAATTATCATTTCAGGGCGTACTAAAGGAGGATGGTGATGGATCTAAATTTTGGGCATATGGCGGTGACTTTGGAGACACTCCAAATGACTTAAATTTTTGTCTTAATGGCATTGTTTGGCCTGATCGGACGATTCACCCAGCTGTTCATGGTAACTGCAAATTATATATTAATTTGTTAGACCCAAGATTTTTGTCTCCCAAGCCACTAGATGTCAACCTGATTGGCCATTGGCCAATTGATTCTGGTTGCAGAAGTTAAATACCTTTACCAGCCTATCAAAATATCGTTGTCGGATAGCATGCTTAAGGTAACCTCTGATTTTTATGCAGAAGCTTTTTCCTTATATGCTTTACTGGATCTAATAGATCGGTTGTCATCATGCAGATTGAAAATGCATATTTTTTTGAGACAACAGAAGGTTTGGACTTCAATTGGGTTATTCATGGAGATGGTTGCGTCTTGGGCTCTGGTTCACTCAATGTTCCAACCCTAGCACCACAAAGTAGTCATCTTATCAAGATGGAATCATCACCTTGGTTTACTCTTTGGAGTACGGGTGCAGCAAACGAAATGTTTTTGTCTGTAAATGTGAAACTGAGGTACCAAACACGATGGGCGAAAGATGGTCATATCTTGGCATCAGCACAGCTTTGTTTACCACATAAAAATGGCTTTGTCCCTCACGTACGTTTCCTCAGCCTGATCATGTTCACTTCTTTTTCTTCTAAACTGTCTTACAGCTCACTACCATCTTCAGATGATAGCATTGTCCAGGGGCCTTCTGGTCTCCAATCCTGTTGGTGATAGTGTGATCATTAGTAAGAATAATGCCTGGCAAATCAAAGTAAACAGTCAATTGGGAACAATTGATAGTTGGAAGGTAAGTAAAAAATTCATGGTGAACACTCTACCTTTGTGCTTGAATATTTGGTTGTCGATCCTTGATCGGTGAGGCAATTTACCAAAAGAATATAGGAAGTACTAACCTAAGAAAGGGTTCAAAGTTATTCTAAACAGATGAGGTGTAAATGAAGTGGTTAGATTCATAGTTATATTATTCACTGTCAATATTTTTTTTAAAAATGTTCTGTTCATCTCCATAATTGGCGATGCCCATTTGCTTACACCACATTTATCAGCTTGAATAAGAGCTGATTTGCAGTATAAATTACAACTTATGGGCACCATTTATGATCAGGCTCTAGATGGTATGGGGGATACGAAAGAGCATAAAAATAATTAGTCGTTACTTGCGATTTAGCTCTCTGCGTGATGTTTTTTGTATTTATGTGATTTGTGCCTGTCACTGTAAGATGCCACCATAAGTTATCATCACTATGTACTTGTCTAATAAATTTGGCGAGCTGTTTTTTGTATCATTCTTCTATATGCTTTGATGGTTCAATTTACTCTGCAATATCTACAGTTGAGACTCATAAATCTATACATTTTCTATGTGAACTGAAATAAAAGTAGATAAGCTCATCCATCTTTAGTTATTACATTTGTCTTTCAACTATAACCAAATTCTCTTTAGTTTATCTTATTTGCTTATCTTCTTATTTGCTTTTTGAGGGCTTTCCAAGGTAGCTTGGAAAGTTCGTGAGGTTCCTTTGACTTAGTTTTCGAGAGCTTTGAGATGTGGTTTGGAGATAGAAAAAAAACGGACTGCAAAAGCCAAAACGTTTGAGTTTTCGATTCAGAGATAATTAGATAAGGTAAGAAGATAAGCCTAAGAGAACAGCCCCTATGTCAAACTCAGCCAAGTTTTGGAATTTGATTCAAACTTCTTATTAGCGTGTCTGGAACTCATGATACTTTTCTGAACAACAGGTCAATAATGTTGAGCTTATGAGTAAGGGAATATTTCCCTGCTTTTGGCGTGCAGCAACTGATAATGACAAAGGAGGCTTCCATTCCAAGTCCTATGCTTCAAGATGGAGAGAAGCCTTCCTCGACAAAATCTCGTTCTTCAGCCGTCAGTTTTCGTTGAAGGAATTGCCAGACCACACTGTTGAGGTTTCTACCATGTACTATGGTCTTCCGGAGCACTTAGCAAAACCTGACGATGCCGCTCTTTCAGAAGATTCTGAGTCCATACTTTTCCGGGTCCATATGCGCTGCCGGATATACGACTCAGGCGACATGATTCTTGACTACGAGGTAAACCCCAGGAACGATCTCCCTCCCCTTCCGCGTGTGGGCATCGTGTTCAATGCAGAGAAATCCCTGAGGCGTGTGACATGGTACGGAAGGGGGCCGTTCGAATGCTACCCCGACCGCAAAGCCGCCGCGCATGTGGGTGTATATGAAAGCAGCGTCGAGGACCTGCATGTGCCTTACATTGCTCCGGGCGAATGCGGCGGCCGGGCAGACGTCAGATGGGTGGCACTTCAGAACGCCGACGGGTTCGGCCTCTTCGCTTCCATCTACGGCGAATCCCCACCGATGCAGATGAGCGCCAGCTACTACGGTACTGCTGAGCTCGACAGGGCAACCCATAACCACAAGCTAGTCAAGGGAGACGACATCGAGGTTCGTCTGCATTTGCATTTGAGCTGTTCATCTCGAGCTCCATGTTCAGATGCTGTGGCACTGAAACTGTAGATAGGAAAGTGATGCTATCTATGATGGCTTGTGTTGCATTGCAGGTGCATCTGGATCACAAGCACATGGGGTTGGGCGGGGACGACAGCTGGTCGCCGTGCGTGCATGAGCAGTTCCTGCTGCCGCCGGCTCGCTACGCCTTCTCGGTGAGGCTGTGCCCTCTGCTGCCGTCGTCGTTGTGCCATGATATCTACCGCTCTCAGCTGCCCAGCTGATTATATCTCTTGTGCCGTGTCAGGCGGAGGGGAAAAATAAGATATAAAAAAAAACCAATTCAAGAGACGCTTTCGCTCCTAAAACTAATAAGGCTGTGATGGTCACCTTGTTCACACTTGTCAACTCTGCTATTCAATAAAATTGTGTACATCTGCGTTTGTTACAGCATCTCTAATGGTACTTAGTTAGCTAATTATAAGGATACTAACTCAGTATTTTTGTTTATATGGAGGAGAGTTAAGGAAGAGAGAGATAAAGACAATTTACTAATTTATAGTCAGTCTATAACTATAGACTGATTTCAATATACATGCCCTCTATTACATGTGGGGTTATAATAATTTTATAGACCATGCTATAGCTAATTTATTGAAGAGGTTGGCTATATGTTATCTATAGATGATATCTCTATTTTTTATAGTTAGTGGTTCACTATACCATTGAAGATGATCTTAGGCGGAATCGGTAATTTAAACGAGGAAGTTGGTTGTTGCCTCGGTGGTGGTGTATGCTCTTGAATGGAAATGGGAAAAATGTGTACTGCTACCATTGGTCTGAACGGGACAGTTGGTATTCGGAAGAGGGGTGATTCGTATCTCAGCCCTCAAGTTCATAATGGGGAAAAAAAATGTCTGCAATCCTTTTTGGTTAAATTTTATGTGAATTTTGAAGACATGGTCTAATCGTAGTAGAAATTGAAATAAATCGCCGATTCGATGATTCGTATGCACGGAGGCAGGCATGCAGCAGTAGCGAAATCGTCATCGTCTGTTGCTTGGTTGGTCAAGTGCTTTACACACAGGAGGAAGATAGGCACCACGCTCCACGCCACCCATCAACCATGGCGGCCCAAAGCGCTCTCCTCGCGGCGGCGGCGGCGGCCGTTGCCATCGCCACCGCTGTCTTCCTCCTCCCTTCCGCTTCCCGCCTCTCATGTACGCACGCTCCCTCCTCCTCCTCCCTCATGCTCGCTTCCACTAAACGTATCTGCAGTTCTCTCACGGATGAAGAGCTTAATCCGTTGCCTCTGCCTCTGCGCCCCCTTGCAGGGACGCCACGGGGCCGCTTCGCCGACATGATACTGGCCAACGCCACCATCTACACCGCCGACCCCTCCCGGCCTTTCGCCGACGCCATGGCCGTCCGCGGCGGCCGCGTGCTCCGCGTCGGCAGCTACCACTCCGTCAAGGTTGCATTCGTCACTGCAAGCACATGTTTCCATGCCTTCATTCGCTCAAAATTTGAAATTGTGTGTTCAGGAGTTGAAGGGTCGCCACACATACGAGTTGAATCTTAGTGGAAATGTTGTGCTCCCAGGTTTCATCGATTCCCATGTGCACTTCATTGATGGTGGCTTGCAGGTAGTACCAATTGTCTCCAATTGTTTAATTTACATTTGGCACTGCCAACCTATGACATTACATTGCTGTGATATTATAGGCATGTGAATTTGTTCTTTTCCATTATGCGCCTTGTAATACTACTTTCTGAACTTGCCGTAGTTGCCGAGAGTCTCACTTCGAGGGGTTAGAAGCAAAGATGACTTAATCAGCAAGGTCAAGGAAGCTGTCCGAGGTCTCAATGAGCTACGATGTTCCTCCTCCTGTTCATGGTCTTTGTTAATTTCATCTTGTTGCTTAGTATGATGTACGATGCTACGAAAACCCACAACTGTTTTGGAGTTCTGTTTCATTGAACAGTTCGCCTCTACCGCATGCTTTACAATTTAGACTATAGAAATCAATGGGTTATAATACATCATGATAAAAAAATTCTTGCAGCATTCTGTCGGTGTCATGGATAATGACACTTGCAAAAATCAATTAAAATGATCTCATGCAACACTGTAATCATCTAATCTAAAGTCTTGGTCAGAATATATGTGCCTGGGCAAACTAACGCACTCAAGTATCCGAATCCAAACTCACATTTTTCACCATCCTCTCACAAACAGCAGCGCACAAAATAATTTTTTTTTATATAAAATCTGTCTCTATTCTGCTCACAACATATCAACCAATTTCTTGTTTTAATATATTCAGTAACTTGTATGCTATAAAATTGGTTAGGGTTACCAAGCCTTTCCTACAACTGTACTAATATCTCTAAACATTTTTTCTGAACAGGTACGAATCATAGGCAGTGGGTTCTAGGAGGAGGTTGGAACAATGATGTTTGGGGAGGTGATTTCCCCACTTCTTCTTGGTTGGATGATATATCACCTGATAATCCAGTGTGTTTTCAAACTCATTCCTAGTTCGAGAAGCCATTACAAATGGCCTAACTAGTGACTAATCTCAATTGCAGCTATGGCTTTCGCGCATGGATGGTCACATGGGAGTAGGAAATTCACTAGCTATGAAGATCGCTGGGATTGACAAAAACACAATTGATCCGGTTGGTGGAACTATAGTGAGAACAACTGAAGGAGGTAACCATTGTATTAAGAACTAATTAACATGCGCAACTACAGTTAACCTTTGAACCAAAATATATCTCTGTAGCAAGCATACAAAGAGTATCTTAGTTTAGAAGATAGATAGGGAAACTTGGAAGCAAACTGTTAAGTTCAAGGAAGTTCATTAAACCTGCGGATCGAATGAGTTATGCTGTTCGCATGTACCTGCTCAGAAGCATCTTATATACAATTTTTTTTTACAACATTGTCGTGGTTCCTTTGTAGACTTAATATATTAGTAATGGATCATTCTTCAACTACCAGATAAGGATTGATCTGTCCTATGATCAGTTTATAGCTTAAAGTGCAAGTTTCATTCATAAAAATAAGGTAAGGAGTAACCAAACTATCTGACCTGGATCGCTATTTCTAGGGCCTACTGGTCTTCTAGTTAATGCCGCCATGAAGCTTGTATTTGATGTGATTCCAAAAGCTTCTATCAATGAAAGAAGAGAGGCCCTTCTTAGAGCAAGTAGACATGCCCTAACAAGGGGGGTGACTACTGTTGTTGATGTTGGAAGTTACTTTCCAGGGTCCTCAGAAAAGCAAAGTTGGCAGGATTTTTCAGGTCTGTACCACTTTTGCTTGTAACATTGCTACTATAAAGTGTAAACTATGCAAACCCAGATCCAAAAAACCGTACAAATACCTATAGTTATAGTTAACCATACAACGCTTTTATAATTCCAGATATATGGTTGTATTATATATTTTTTTATATACTGATGTCTTGACTTTGAAATAACAAAAAGGTACTTATTCTATTATATGGTTTTGCTTGTTTTTGTACTTCTCATTTTGCCTTCATATTGAGGTTTGCACCCAATTGATGTAGTGTTAAAGGTTCCATAATCTGGAGAGCTCATATTATTTGGTATACAGGGGAGTGAGGGACATTTTAGTAAGGATTAAATATTACTTGTTCAACTAGAGGTGAAAGAAACCGTATTGCCCTATGTCACAATCAAAGCCATTTATTTGTTTGTAATAATTCCTAGTGAAATTCTATGTGATTCAACCTTCTTTTGTGTTCATTTTTATCGATGAACTTATGTGTAGTTTTGTACCCCTGATATGAGTATTGTGCCTACAACCCAACAGATGTCTATGAGTGGGCTCATTCTATGCAAAAAATGATGATCAGAGTCTGCTTATTCTTCCCAATGCCCACTTGGTCTCGTGTTTTAGTAAGTTATACTCCATGAAGTATATGAGGCTCTTCTATGTTAATTTCTTTGCTTTACGTGGATATATGTTATACTTAAGTACTTAACCTATTCATTTCTTGTTTATAGGATCTTATTCATGAAAAAGGTCGATTGTTAAGCCAATGGATTTATCTAGGCGGTGTTAAATTTTTTCTTGATGGTTCTCTAGGTTCCTCAAGTGCACTATTCTATGAGGTAAATAGTCATGATCACTGTTTGAGTACCTAGCCTACCTATTGTTCATTTTAACGCATTAATATTTTTGAGTTATAAAAATTGCATTGATATTCACCATGGCATACTGCTTCTGTATGCCAAAAATTACAACAATTACTCTGTTCTTTACTAGTGCACAGAATGTGGCTTTTTACCTCATTGTGTTGGTTCTTGATCGTGTTAGATATATATGTATATTTGCCTATTGGGCCTTTCCTGTTGTATATGGGTTTTTTCCTTTTTGTCCTTGTACTGTGTATATATATTAGCCTCTTGGCCCCTAGATGAATACAAGTGCTATGTATGACATGGTATCAGAGCTAGGTTAGGGTTTCGATTACCTCTAGCTGTCACCGATCCTCCAGCTCCACTAGTGTTGCACTTGCGCCAATTTTCCATCACGGTTTCTTGCCTCTCGTTCGGATCTTCTTCCCAGCTCTGCTCAATGCCACATAGCAGAGGGCTGCCGCTGCCCTCGTTCTCGGGCTAGCCACGCCGTCGTGGGATCCACCGCCGCGCTCGTCGAGATCCACCGCTTGCCGGGACCCCCTCCTGGCGGAGGGAAGGTCCCACCTGTGCCTTACCTGTGCTAGTCCCTGGATCAGTAGCTAGCACACACAGATGCAGAACTTGGATCACAACCATTACGATTAATTTACATAAATTTACATCAGAGTGTGCCTTATGGCGTGGTTACATAGTTTGGCACGAAGGCCTTACAAAAGCGGAAGTCTTTTATAATACAACTGAAACTCCAAAAGTGGAAAAGCAAACAATCCCCACAGGCAGAGCTGGAGGAACGCAATCCTAGGTGTCGAAGTAAGCTTCGTCTTGGATCCCGGCGGCGAATCCTTCGTCGTGGTACACCTCCTCCTCGTGGTTCCATTGTTGTTAGCATCCTCGCGTTGGAACGAAAGCACCAAGATAAAAGGCGATGGTGAGTATACTTTATACTCAAGAAGCAAGGCCGACTATCATGCATCTAAGGCTTGACAAAGGAGAGTTAGGGTTCTTTTGCATAAAACCGCTTTTACAAAATTTTACCTAAGGTTTTATAAAATGATTTAAAACGTGTTGAGAAAAACAAATGTTTGAATCAATTTCTTTGAAGTTCCAAAGACCCACCGGTTTTTGCCCAACTCGGCTACACACGGCACCCACTGCAAACATTCTCATCGCCACAAAGACCCATCATGTGAGGAGAAAAGACAAAACACACGACCGCAATCGTGGTTTTCCTTTGAAACACCATTTTGAAAACAAATAGAGAAGAAGTACCATGAGGCAGCCTCCCCGTCAGTCTGGCCCTGACCGTGGACATGGCTATCATGATAGTTTTACGCTCTGCAGAGGTCGCACGCTTTACCCATGCGAGGTGGTTTTTCCCGAGGGTGCCCCCAAAGGAAAAGATCACCACAAGGCCTTTTTCCAACCTCCTCCTAGTTAAGGCATTCCCGCTAAGATTTCCACACCGATGACCCTCTTGCGCCAATAGAACAGCACCTACTGTCTACTTCACCGACTGGAATGCCAAAGCTAGAGGCTGAAGGATACTAAGCCAGGGCCCGCCCATACAGGCACACATGGTCGCACTGTTGTACTTAGCTCGTCTACCTCAAGGAATCGGTCCTTACGGACCGGGGTGGTTCCCACACTGGGCCCAAGTCTCGTGCTCGCTACACCCACCTTGCATCCATCCACCCCGATCAGGTTTTGCAAAACATTTTTACCCGATAGCACCCACTATCTCAACTACACCCATTTGCAAACATGACAGCACCCACTGTCCTTTTAAATCCACCATTTAAACAAACATTTAATAATTGCAGATATCAATGATGAACAACAATTCAGTACTAAGCATTTCTAAGCATTATGCAAAATCTAATTCAAGGGTGATGTCAAGTATTAGCAATTTTAATAATCCTAGGGCAGCAAGGAACATTTTAACAGAATAAATTATTGATGGGGTATTATCTAATTTGCTAGGTGATTAGCATTTTAGTTTCTAAGATAACATGCATTTTGTAAATGTCTAAAAATTGAGTTTCAAAATCATAGGACACAAGATTTCAGCACTTGCCTTGCTCTTGGTAGTCTGACTGATCACCGGCCAAACCTTCTTCGGACGGATCTAACATGTAAAAGAAACGGCAATAAGAACCACATGCAATAAAATATGATGCGTGCATGACACGACACGAAGATGATGTAAACAGTACAGAACAGTACTTCACAATTTTATAAATTCCTTTGCAATTGATTTCATCATTTTTTTGGAAAACCCTATAATTAGTTATGGTTTTCATAAGTACAATATTAAAGGTACAAAAGAGACATAATTATTAATAAATTTCAAAAATTTACTAAAACAGTACAGAAATTAGATTACAATATATCTAACTTTAGAAAACAAGTTTTGGTATTTTTGGATCTATATTTTATGCTACAAAATTCCTACAAGTTTAAACACTAAGATAATTATTAAAAACTAATATTAATAGAAATATGTAAATAAACAAGACATAAAAATAATATAGAATTTTATGAACCTAATAAAATTTATTTTACAATTTTATTAATTTTCTACTATTTTCTATGCAATTTACAACATAGGGTAAAATTTGGAAATGAAAAGAAAAGGGAAGGAGTAGATGGGTCATTTAATCATCATACACACACAAGACGGGCTCACAATGGTGCTTGTGAGTGCGGTTTAGTGCTGGCCATGAGTGATGGGCTCAATGCGACATGTATGCCCAAGATTTTAACCACGACGCTGCCCAATGAGGAGGAATGGCGGCTGGTCTGCCCAAATTGTTAGGGCGCTGATCATGTAGCGGGGCATGCACATGACGGCGAAGAAAGGCGGATGGGATGATGGTCACGGCATGTGAAAGGAGTGAGGAGAGAGAGGAAAGGACTGGAGGTAGGGTCGTGGGCGGGCGAGGGCGGCGAGGTCGGGGCGGATGGGCGGCGATGCGTACAAGACGGCATGATCTTGGCCGGCGGCATGTAGAGAGTGGCATGGCTCATGAAAGAAGTGAAGGTGAGGAAGGTCATAGAGAGTTGGCGAGGAAAGGAGTACGAGATGAGCGGCAAGACGGGGGTAGTATGGGCAAGATGGCAAGGCTGGCGGCCGCTTCCGGCGATGTTGAGGCTACACGGTGGTAAGGAAGAGAAGTGGAGTCCTAGATGGAGGAAGGAAGAGGAGGAGGAGGATTACCGTGAGAAGGTCTGACGGTGCGTGGCAAGACGAAGCCGGCGGCGGCTCCGGCGAGTCTGTCGACAATGGCATGGCCGCAAAAACGGACAATGGGGGTGAGAGGAGAGGGCGGCGGGGTTCAATGGGAGGCGTGTGTGTCAAGGTGAGAGAGAGAGCGGAGAGAGAGTGTGAGGAGGAGTGGATGTGTGAGGATTAAGCAAAGAGGTGGCAACGAGAGAGAGAGAGAATGAGGAGGAGAGAGAGAGCACGTGAGGGAGAGAGTGCCCAGTGGGGCCCACTGGTCATAGAGAGAGGAAAGGGAAGAGAGAAAATGGGTAAGGTAAAATAGGAATTTATTTTAATCAACCTATTTAATTTACAATGTTTTTATCATCTTGGTTGAATCAAGTTCAAATTGTTGTCTTCAAAATGTAATTTTGAAATTATAAATTTTCAAATTATTATAGTAGGTTTTTAGGAAACATTTTGCATTTAAACATTGTGAATGCAAAATTTTTTGATTATGCCCTTTTATTTGAAATGATGAGCTCCAAAATATTTTCTTTATGGGAATTAAGGTATTTTTAAAACTTAAATAAATTATGTTATCTTGACAATTTATTGAAGGTTTTGCTTTTGCAAGATCTTAAAATGCTATATAAAACATATATCTTTCTGCTAAATTTGTTTTAAAAGCTGGGAAATCTCGTTTAAAAATCTTCTTTTATTTAGACAACCAATTTATTTGATTTATAAGATCACAATCTAATGTAGCATACTTATTTTCAAAAAGTTTTAAATTTTAGCGAAATTCATTAAAATGCAATTGCATGATGCACGATGATTTTCAGTTTTTTGAAAATAGGGATGTTACACCGCTGTCGGCCGCCGTCGTGCTCGGGATATGCCGCTGCTGACTCGGGATCCACCGCCGCCAGCTAGGGATCCACCACTGCCGCCGTCCCCTCCGTTGGGTCTCCGCCGTCGCCTCCACTGCCGCCCTAGGTCGGGTCGGCATCGAAGTACTCTGACCGGGCCGAGTCGGATTCGGTCGTTTGACCAAATCTACCTGGTCAATTAGAGTTTTTCCTTAAAAAAGGTAAAAGGTAAAAAAAAGGCATCGGGCACCATTTCAGTTCCTCGTTGCCCAGTGCTTTTCTCTGGACTCAACTATCAAGATTGGGCTCTCCACATGCGTCTTCACATGCGTGGTCAGCGCCTTTAGGATTTTCTCACCGGCGAGCTTTCTTGTCTACCGGGTCCTAATCCTCCCGCGTTGCCTGCTTCGAAGAAGGCCTCTGATGATCATAAGGAGGCTATGGAGTCTTATCAGTCTCAGTTTGTTGCTTACAAGTTCTGGTGTGATGAGGATGCTCGCGCCTCTGCTATTTTGGTTGCTAGCATGAAGGTGCATCTCATAGGCGAGGTGGTTTCTTTGGCGATTGCATAGTTGATGTGGGCACATCTTCGTGATCGCTACGAGCCTACTGGTGACTCGCAGTATCTTGCTGTTGTGCGACAGGAGCAGCCACTTCAGCAGAATGGCTTTACAGTGGATGAGGCTTATGCTCAGTTTTCTTCGGTGTGGCGTCAGCTTGACTTGCTTGATGCAATGGAAGTACCTGATGATCATGATACTCGGACTTGTGCGTGCTGTCGACGCACGCGGTCTCGCTTGGAGTTTCGTCGCCTCTATGACTTCCTCACATGGCTTCGTCCTGAGTTTGAGCAGGTTCGTGTTCAGCTTCTTGCCCGCCATTCGCGTGTCTCTTTGTTGGAGGCTCTTGCTGCTCTTCGTACTGAGGAGACTCGTCTGCGTGGTGCGGGCCTGCTAACTTCCCCATCGGTCTTTGCTCTTCGTTCGCCAGCTTCGACACCTGCTGGTTCTTGTACTACGCCTCCACTAGTTTCGCCGTCTTCTAGAGTGACGACGAAGGCCAGTCTTCATTGCACTTACTATGGCAAGGATGGTCATGTGGAGCAGTTCTGCTATCGGAAGAAGGATCTTGCTCGTCATCATCCACCTAAGGGCACTGTTGCATCAGTTCTAGGAAACTCAGACACTTCCTCTTCCTAGCGCGGCCCTGACGCTTCTGCTGAGATTCTTATGCTATTGCGTTGTATGGCTATTTTTACACCGATAGGTTCTACTGGCTCTGCTTTGGAGTCTTCTGCTGAGAGACCACCTTCTTCTGCTCCAGGTACATCATTATGGATTCTTAACTCAGGTGCTTCTTTTCATATGACATCTGATTCTACCTTACTTCCATCAGTTCCTTGACCACCCCTTTAACTATTCAGAAGACGGCAGATGGTACCTCTCTTTCTATCACAGGACGAGGCACTCTTCTGTCTTCTTTTCATGTTCCCATAGTTTCTCATGTTCCCAAACTAACCATGCAGCTTATATCCGTCGACCAACTTGCTGATCATGGATGTCGTGTGATTCTCGATACTGATTCTTGTTCTATTCAGGACCGTCGCACGAGTCTTCTGGTTGGTACTGGCCCTCAGTGCCATGATTCGTAGCGTCTTTGGGAGCTTGACCGGCAGCTTCGTCTTCCTTCCGTTGCTCCTACCAGTCTCTCCGTCCCCGCTGCTTCCTCCATAGCGTCTTTTGCTCAGTGGCATCATCGTTTGGGACATGTCTATGGTTCGCGTCTGTCATCTTTAGTTCGTCGTGGTCTGTTAGGGTCTATATCTGGTGATATTTCCTTAGATTGTGCGGGTTGCACCCTTGGCAAGCAGGTGCAACTCCCCTATCCTTCTAGTGAGTCTATGTTAGCTCGTCCGTTTGATCTTGTTCATTCTGATGTCTGGGGTCCAGCCCCCTTTGTTTCTCAAGGTGGTCATAAATACTCCTGGAGTATTATGTTATTTTTATAGATGATTTTTCTCACCACACCTGGATATATTTCATGCCTTCTCGTAGTGAGGTTTTATCCATCTATTAAAATTTTTCCACCATGATTCGTACTCAGTTTGACTCTCCCATTCATGTCTTTCTAGCTGACTCTGCAGGGGAATATTTATCTAGGGCTCTTCGTGGGTTTCTTATTGAGCAGGGCACTCTCTCAGTTCTCTTGTCCCGACGCTCATGCTCAAAATGGTGTTACTGAGCGCAAACATCGACATCTTCTTGAAACCGCTCGTGCGCTCATGATTGCCTCTTCTGTTCCACCTCATTTCTGGGCTGAGACTGTTTCTGCTGCTTGCTATCTTATCAATCTTTAGCCTTCTTCTGCCCTTAAGGGTGGTATTCCAGTAGAGCGTCTCCTAGGGCACACATCGGACTATTCTGGTCTTCGCTATTTTGGGTGTGTGTGCTCTGTTCTTCTTGCTCCACGTGAACGCACTAAGCTGACTGCTCAGTCAGTTGAGTGTGTTTTTCTAGGATATAGTGCTGAGCATAAGGGATATCGTTGTTGGGATCTTGTTGGTCGCCGGATAAGGATTTCTTGGGATGTTCCTTTAATGAGTCTCGTCCTTTCTATCCTCGTCCTTCTTCTCCAGCTTCTACTATAGAGTCCCTCTCTTTCTTGACTTTCCCTCACACTCCTATTTCCACTATACATCCTCATTTTGTGTCTCCTTCCTCTCCAGAGTCTCCTTCGTCTCCTTCTGGTTCTACTTCTCTAGATTCTCCTTCGTCTCCGTCTATACCTCCTCCATCTCCACCAGTTCGTTTTGCTTCTCCTTCTCCTATTGTCTACACTCGCCGTTATCAGCCAGTTGAGGGCCCTCCTGCTACCCCATCTCCTTCTGATGAGATAGCTTCTACCTCTCCTAGATATGCTTTTAGTGATCATCAATCCATTCGGCCTCCTTAGCGTTTTGGCTTTGCTGGCGCCGCTCTTGTAGAACCGCCCTCTTATCGTGATGCTGTTGTTCATCCTGAGTGGCACTGTGGCAGCATGTGATGGCCGAGGAACTTACTGCTCTTGAGCATACTGGCACTTGGGAGATTGTGCCCCTTCCTTCTCACGCTCGTCCCATCACTTGCAAGTGGGTCTATAAGGTTAAGACTCGCTCTAATGGTTCTCTTGAGCGTTACAAAGCTCACCTTGTGACTTGTGGTTTTCAGCAGGAGCATGGTGTTGACTATGATGAGACCTATGCTCCTGTGGCTCATATGACAACTGTTAAGACTCTTTGATGTGGCCTTTGTTAGTACGTGGCCTATCTTTCATCTTGATGTTCAAAATCCTTTTCTTAATGGGGAGCTGCATGAAGAAATTTTTATGCGGCCTGCACCTGGGTATTTTGTTTTCGAAGGTATGGTTCTTCGCTTTTGACGTGCTCTATATAGGCTTAAACAAGCTCCCTGGGCCTGGTTTCAGCGTTTTTTGTTGGTGGTCACTACTGCTGGCTTTTCTGTTAGTGATCATGATCTTGCGCTGTTTGTTCACACCTCGCCTTGTGGTTGCACTCTTCTTCAGCTCTATATTGATAACATTATCAAGTTCTATTCATGACAGATCGGTCATGTATGAAGGAAGCCAACACGATAATCATCATTCATTTATCATTTATTTTGTTCAAAAAATAAATCATCATTTATGGCTTTCTCCAAGATAATATGTGAATCGAGAGGGATAGTGTGCTATGGTAATATAATACCAACACCATGTTCCTTCTTATGGAATAGATGCACATGATATTCTTATGTAGAGCTTTGATTTTGGACAGGCAAATATTCTTTTACTTTTGGAATTTCTAGGTGTAAATTTACAGTACATTAGTAAATAGGGTTCAGTTTCTGTTAGAGTTGTTCCAAAAGATTTCTGGTCTGGTGCCTTTTAATTTGTTGGTGGCAACTGTGAAGGTCTACTATCCATACTTGTTTCATTTTAGCAAGAGGACTAATATTTTGATTGATATGTAATAAGTCGGTAAACATAATATTTTTCAGTTTTGCCAAGGAAAACTTAATTTATTACAATAGTAATTTGTCGATGGATTTTATTTTGTAAATTTATTTCATGATGGAAAATAATCCATATTGGTAGTTGATACCTCATTTAGATATTCCACCATTAAACTTCCATGTTCTTGTTTTAAATGTTTCATAATTACAGCCTTACAAGGATGATCCTGCTAATTATGGTCTACAACTGATAGATATGGATACTCTGCTTAATGCAACATTAGAATCAGACAAATCGGGACTTCAGGTATACGTTTTTCATTTGTACATGTATGCTTAAAATTTGACCACCATCATTATAGAAAGTTTTTTTTTCAGGTTGCCATACATGCAATTGGAGATAAGGCTAATGATATGTTACTGGATATGTTCAACGAGGTGATTGGTTTGAATGGAATGAAGGACCGCAGATTCAGGGTATGTGCTGATAGCATATTGCAGAATGTTTCTTTCCCTCGCATCATTTTGCTGAAGTGAACGCTGAACAGAGTTCGAACTGAAAGTTACATCTGAAATCAGATTGAGCATGCCCAGCATCTAGCTCCAGGTGCAGCAAAGCGATTTGGTGAACATGGTGTCATTGCATCTGTGCAGGTTCCCCTCCTGCTATATGGTCTATAATGTTTTTAAATGATTGTTTCTTTTCACTGTTTTCAGTACTTAATATAGGCTCTGGCGTTGCTCGAAACAATAGAAACATGATATCATTTTGTTATTTGTATAAGTGACAAACAAATTAGATGACTTATTTATTTTTTACTTCATTCAGTTACTTCCGGTTATGATTTGAGGAGAACAAAACATGTAAATGAATAAATTTTGTTAAGGATTATCAAAGTAATATATCCTACTAATCTTATGAGGGGATGTAGTTGCGGCAGACAGCAGTGAACACAAGGACAACTTGTTCCATTTTAAAGACAAAAATGACATGTCAAGATTTTCATTTATTTCATATTGAAACACATCATTACACCACATTGTATCTTAACTTGATCTGGATTGTTAGGAGACTTGTGGCTTGTGCCCTCATTCACCAATGCCCGTTATTTTTCAGATATACCTTTTCATATACTAGCTTATTATGGAAATTTATCTTTCATGCAATTTCTCCCTCTAATGAATTATCTTAATTGCTACATATTGGTATTGTTATGCATTTTTTTCAAAGATATGCTTATTCTCAGCCAGGTCATATGTTGGATGATGCAAACTCTGTTGGAAACAAGATCGGGGTAGAACGAGCTGAGCGTAGTTCCTATTTGTTTCAATCACTATTAGCTGGTGGTGCACAGCTGGCTTTTGGTTCCGATTGGCCTGTATGTAATTCTTAAAGCTTCTTGAATATTGTTTTTTGTTATCCTATGGTCAGTCAATTGTAAGCTTTACTGTTTTCCAGGTTTCAGATATTTATCCGTTACAAGCTATTCAAACTGCAGTATCCCGTCAACCTCTTGGATGGGAAGTTCCTTGGATCTCCACAGAACGACTGTCCCTAGATGATTCTTTAAAAGCGTAAGTCCCTTTGCAGTTAAATATTTTGTTGTTGTAAGTGGCAAAGTTCGCACTTTAGTAGAGTGCCACTAGTTATCTCACCAACTTGTAGGCCCTGGTTGAACTAGTCATTTTCACAGCTGATGGCATTTTTCTAAGTCTAACTTTGTAGTGGTATTTTACTTTCTCGTTGCAGTAGTAGGATCTTCTTTCTGTGAACATATTTGCGGTTATCTATTTGTAGCTGTTGGATGTAAATGTCGCAGATGGTTATAATTTGTTCCTTTCGATACTTGCAATTGATCAATGTCAAACTTTGTTTATTTTGCATCTCTCAGATGAGTTGATACATATTGATATCTTTTTACACATATTGAATTGTCAAATTAATGATACAATTACAATTACGCTTGATGTTGTCCCTGGCTAATGGCTTTCTCCTGCACACAGGCATACAATATCTGCTGCCTATGCCTGCTTCCTTGACCATGTTTTGGGCAGCCTTTCTGAAGGAAAGTATGCCGATTTTGTTGTTCTACCTTCAAGCTCATGGAGGGACTTTTCCAATGATATACCCGGGCACGTCTTGGCGACATACGTGAATGGCAAGCAGGCATATCCATGATCCCATTAGGTGATGTCGCTCTAGGCTAGATGGAATGTTAAGAACGTCAGCAGATGCACATACGTAATGTAATTAACGTAACCCAACATTCTTTCGTGTTTTGTCATTTTTAGGGGAGAGATCAGACATTCTTTCTTGGTTTTACACAAAATGTTCTCCTTTGTCTGGTTTCAGTTGTGATATGGCATCTATTAGTAACTGTGGGAAACACACGGTGGTTAGGAGAATATGGCGACTAATATGATCCATGCTCACTCTTGCGTCTCTGGTCTTCTCATTGAGCGCTTTTAGGATACATTGCGAGAGGTAGTATTATAAGTACAAGGTAGTGAAGTCCCGTATAAAATATACAAGGCAAAGGTGGGAACAAGAAAGAGGGATTGCTGGTCTTTTTAATCCTCTATTGGGTACAAGAAAATGTCGATTCTTCTGGTATCAAAATAAGAATCATTTTTCTTCCTATTCGTCAAGACTATTACTATTTCTTCTTTTCTTTATTTGGGTTTGTCTCTTAGACCCCTTTTGCTGAGGTTCAGACGAGATAGTAGGCGAGATAGTGGACAAACAGAAGAAAAAAAAAAATATGACGGGGACAAATTTCTTGTGAGTAAATAGAGAATTGTTGTATGTCTACGAAATTTCCGTGCGGCCGTTTGATTGTACAACAAGTGCATATGCATGTTAAGGTTTTCCCCACTTTGAAATGTTCTTGGCAGTTGATCGACTCAGCTGGGGTCGACGATTGCGACAAGCCGACTACGTACTGAATGACTTGACCTTGTAAAACCACTGCTGGTAACTTTCAGTTTCAGGTGGGCGTAGTACACACGACGACCTGGCTGGCCGTTACAAGTTGCACGTGCTGTGAACTGTGGACACCGTGGAGTTGAACGGAACGGAAGACGGTAGCTGGAGCCGTGGAGCCCACAGATCGACAGACCGCTTCTCGCTCTGACCAGTGACCACCGTTCCGTCTGCGTCTCTCACTCGCTCACTGCTGCCTAAAACGTCCAAAAGGTAGAGATTTATTTAAAAAACGTCACAGTAATTTTTTTTAGCAAAAGATAGGAGTTCTACCATTTCATTAAAGATGGGAGAGTTCAAAGAAACACAAGCAAGACAGAGATAGGGAGAGAGGGTAGAAAAGTTATAACCGCTACTCAAGGTTTGGCACGTCACAGTGAGCGCCCATCCAAAGACAAATGTCCTCCTCGACCCAATTGGCCACTTGCAGCGAAGAAGAGGAAGTCTGCCTAAAAATACGTGCGTTTCGTTCCTTCCAGATGTTCGAGGCTGTATAGATGATCAGCCCGTTCAGCTGACGACGATGGTTTTTGGGCACTTGCTTACCCACCCATCCCCACCACTCAAAGAAAGGGAGGCCTGCCGGGAGGGTCCAGGGGACGGTACAAGGTTTGGCCGCGATTTGACTCCAGACATGTGAGGAGAAAGAGCATTATGAAAAAAAAAGGTGTTGAGCTGTCTCCGGTGCCTGGCTGCAAAGGATACATGAGAGTTGGTGTGGCCATCCCTTCTTTGCAAGGTTGTCCGCAGTGTTAAGCCTATTGTGTCTTAAGGTCCATGCAAAAAATTTACACTTGTTCTCCGCATTTGCCTTCCAAATGAGGTTTGCATGAAAAGGCTGGGAGCTAGCAAGGAACTGTGCGGTGTAGGCCGAGTGGGAGGTGTACACACAGTAATTTGAAACTTGTAATTCCACTGCAATTTGGAACTTGCTTGTACGTAGCCGTCGTGAATCAACATACAGGGGTAGGGGTGCACGCCCATGGTATACTTGCGTTGACGTTCGGCTGCAAGAAGTTGGCGGGAGAAAGTGGATAGGTTCAAAGAGAAGGGTCAGCAACAAGAACAATAACACCGACATCGACATGGGTTCCATATAGTCATATACAACTCATTTTTTTATGTTAGCCATACGCGATGGCCACAGCAGTCTTCGAAAGCATGTCGGCTGGGTGAAACAGCGTGCCATTGTCACAGCGAAGATTGTCGTCGAATCACGTGTGAATCAATCCATTTGCCATTTGGAGGAGAAGACTACAGCACTGTAAAGCAGTAATATACTCCTTCACTGTCATGAAGCCATCTGGGCCAAAAGATTCTAAATCAACTTCAAAGTACCCACATGAATACTTAATGTTCTTCTGCTAATCAATTAGGTAGTGCTCCCGTCAACTTTTTCAAAAAAGGAAAAAAAAAGTGAATCAGGCTGCTTTCTATGAAACTATTGTGTCAAAAAAAGAGCTGCAAAACTCTCTTCGAAAAAGAGGTGCCGTAGAACTCGTACGTATACGGCTATGCATTCTGAATTTTTGTCCATACATTGGGCTCATCTTTAGTACTTCCTCCATCTCACAAAAACTTAATGTGTTGGATATTGATACAGTCTCTAAAATACAATTTTGACCACTAATTAATATTGCAATTTATATATATCATTCACTAAAACTATGATATTATGAAAACATTTTTCGAGATAAATCTATAGGTATAGTTTCCATGTATCCAATCTAAATAGTTTAAAAGTTTTTCATAGGAGTAAATTGACATATACGTCGTATCTCGAACATCATATTTATGAGATCTGAAGAGAGTAAGTCGGCCGTCAATTGCAGTGGAGAGTTGAAGGCACCTACACCTTGATTTATTTTCCGAAAACTCATTTCAGTTCATACATTTCATTTTCCAGTAGATTAAGTCAGAAACATAGATGTCGGCGTTGGAGTAGCTAGCTGGAGCGAGCGAGGTGGCTGGCACATGGCTACCACTGCCTGCCACGTCGGACTATCGGAGTGGATCCAACCCAGCACCAACGATCCGCACGCGCATCACCGCCCAGGGAACAATTCGCACGAGAGGAAGAAGAAGAAGCTTCACCCGTCCACGGCCCAATCAGAAGTCGACACGTGGGTCATTGAGCCTCCCGTTCCGTCTCGATGGCCGTCGCCTTTGACCGCTGACCCAGCCACGCCCGTAAAAATAGCATGCACATTTAACAACTCCCTTTGAATTTTCCAAAGTCAACCCGGTTCAACTCCTTTCTGTATATATACTCGCCCTCGAAAACACCAGCTCCAATTCGTGTGCTCACTACGCTCCTAGTCCTACGAGCTCCTCTTCATCTACTTGCACGCTCACTACGCCCGTCTAGAAGCTTCTAGAACTTTTCTCTGTGCAATGGGCAACGGCCTCTCCCCGTGCTTGCACCTTCCGGCGGCGGCGGCGAAGCTGGTCTACTGGGGCGGGCAGACGAGGCTGCTGGTCACCGACGAGGACGGGTGCTCCACAGCGGGGGACGTGGTGGCGGAGCTCCCGGCGGATCATGTCGTCTGCCGCGCGGACTCCTTCTTCGTCGGCCTCCCAATCCCGGTCATGGCGCCTGGCGAGGAGCTGCTGCCGGGGCGGACGTACTTCGTCCTCCCCGCCGAGCGGTTCTCCTGCCTCAAGGTGCTCACCGCGGCGACGCTCGCCTCTCTGTCGCCCTCGCCGGGGAAGGTGTCCATCGCCGGGCCGGGGCAGTGCCCGTTCGAGTACGTGAAGGGCGAGGACGGCGCCGCGCTCATCAGGGTCCTGCCGGGGTTCATCGAGAAGGTGATCAGCTGCGACGATGGCAGCCGGCGGCGAGAGAACAAGTGCTGCGGTTCGGCGAGGGAGCTGTGCAGCACGCCGGAGCTGAAGAGGCATTACGCGCAGCTCGTCGGGCCGAGGAACCAGCCATGGTCGCCGAGGCTGGAGACCATATCGGAGTGCGAGAAGAGGAGGATATTGCGGTCGCCGGCTAGACTGCTCTCTTCACGGTAGCAGGCCGTACGTGCCGTATATTTCTTCCCTTTCGGACGGAAGAAGACCACCAATTTAATGTGCATACATTTCACGTACGTAGATAGACATGTAAAGATACAGTCATCAAAAGAGAATGGGAATTGAGAATTTGAGATCAATAAGTGGGTGAAATTGAGATGCCAAAGAATGAAGTGAACGGGAGTACGTAGTAGATAAAGATAAGTTCCTAGCTATCGATGGCGAACCAAGTGTGCCGTTAGTTGGAACTATCAAAATTAATGCGACTTCTTCGGTCGAATTTCAATGCATGCACATGTAAATATCCCCAGAATTCATTAATACAGTGCATCACCCTAGATTTGGAATTTTCAAAATCAAAGTAATGTCATATGCGTATATAACGAGAACCGATAATGAGACATCGCATAGCAACGTCTCACATATTGGCTGTAGGAGAGCACACCTTAAAGGTGAGGATGTCCCTCGTTTATGAGACTAAGTCTTTTAGTTGAATAGGGCACAAGGTCTTGGTTGTGGCTCTAGTTAGGCTGTGGTATAGCAGGTCCAATAAGACCTAAGCCTAGGACCATGGTATTGTTCTTGAAGGGTGCCGACTCCTGGGTATAACGAGCTGGGTTAAACTGTTGTGCACTCTAACAAGTGGTATCGGAGTTTCACACGACGTCAGGTTTGAGTCACCCGATATACGATGGGGGAGGTTGTTCTTTTATCCCCACATCGAATATTGAAATTACTTCTCGGCGGTTGGATCGATAATTGAAAGCTCAAATCAGCCAGAGTATCACGCTAAAAACATTGTTGCAAAAAGCCGCGTTGCAATTTTTATGCCATCCGAAATTGATCGTTCGCTTTTATAGATAGCTGAGATTCGAGGAACATGACATTGCTATAAAATAATTGGATCTTACTGTTGGGTCTCCATGTTTAGCCTTGTGCAGTGCCGCGGTTGCACCAGCGCATGTGTGTGATGAACTTGACTAGCACGATTGAAAACAGATCGCATACGAAAAGAAACCAGTTATATCGTATACACATTTTTCATTACATACACTGGCTAAGTGCCAACACGTTGCAACGGGATTCATCACAAGCTACACAAACTAGTAGATAGTACTCCTTTCATTTTTTTATATAATGCATATAGTTTGAATGATCTTATTTTAAAATATAAGGCGTACGTGCATACGAATTTATTGATGTTGATCTTGTTTTGAAATATAAGGCGTACGTGCATACGAATTTATTGATGTTATTCCTTGTCTACCCATATTTATTGCACAATTCTCTCTCATGCATTTATAAACAACTCTCACATGATGTTATCTCTCATATTTAAAAGGTATTTATAACATCGTTAGCATGATCATTTTCTCTTGGTTTTTTCTTGATTTCACAACTTCCTTAATCTAGTTAATCAAAATATGCCTTATATAAAAAACGGAGGGAGTAATTTTTTATGGAAATCTTCATTCTTAAATCCTATCAATTTGATATTTAAAATATAATCAATCGTCTTTCCACCATATCCATATAACTGAGCAAAAAAAAGTCTACAATTAAGGCTGAATTGCGACATCCCTGAGGGAGCAGCAGTGTCGAGGCTACAGGCCCATAGCATCGACCGGAAAGAAAGACGACCCTAGTAGTGGAAAGGGAGAAGATGACGCCCACAAGGCATAGGAGGGGAAGCAACATGACGCTAGCTCGAGAGGAGTGATAGGTAATTTATGTGGTTGTGGAGGGGATTTTATATTACGAAGTATGCTGGATAATTTTAGTGGTGGTGGAGGAAGATTTCATGCGACGACATATGCACATAGTTTTAGTGATGGTGGAGGGTTTCATGAAAATGACATTGGTAGGTAATTTTAGTGATGGCGGAGGAGGATTTTTTTTGGATGATATTGATGGATAATTTAGTGAAATGACTTACCATCATATCACTCATCGCTAAAGACTTTTAATATGGATTCGAACACATGTAGTACGATCATGAACAGATGCCCACCAAATAAGGGATGCCTGTGAATTTGTTGGTCTTATTATCTTCTTTATAAAGCCCTTATCAAAGGCTGCAATCTGTGCGTCCACGTCATGGAAAAAATGTCGGCCGTCTGATCTGCGCCTCCAGCTCGATCCGTCTGTCGGCTCGCTGCCCAGCCTACACAAACGGATTGCTAATGCAAAAAGACCCTCCGACTTTTTGATTTTACGTGTGCATCCTCTGATCGTGATAGCCATCCGATCAGCCGATCAAGCAGCCCCGCTTTGTTGTTTTTGCGTTTAGCCCCCTTAGCTTTTTCATACTCAACCCGTCGTCCTCCCACCCGCCCAAACCCTAGCTGCTCCACCTCTTCCTCTCCGGTGTCGCCGTCGTCTCTGCTTCCTCTTGCCCGTGCCGCCTCCTTCCGTGCCGTCCTCCTCTCTGACCGTGTCACCGCCTCCCCCCTCCCATGTGGTGCTCTCCCCGTGCCTCTTTGTCCTTCCCGTCCTCCCTGCTCCCCAGATCCACTGTCATCCCTCTTCCTCCCTCGCCGGTGGCGAGGTCGTGATGCTTCAGAGGCTCGGTCTCCGCCGCAGCAGTGGCGGCGGGAGCCCCAGCCCCGGCGATGTGGCAGCTGCCCCATCCGCGACCCCCATCAGGAACGGCGGGGGCCCGCGCGGCTACTGCGGCTAGTCTACTGCGATGAGAAGGCCAAGTTTGTGATGGACCCCAAGGCAGTGGTGTTGCTGCAACTCATGAAGGGCCCTGTCGGTGTCGTCTCCGTTTGTGGCCGTGCGGGCCAGGGCAAGAGCTTCGTGCTCACCTTGGTACACGTGCTTGCCTGTGTAAGTTTTGGGAAGTTTGGGGTATTATCTATCTCCTAAATTTGATCCATTATAGTTCATTGCAAGTTGCTATTTAAATACGGACCTTAATATGAAAGACTTCAGAGCAACAATCTCTATTTGTGCTACCCTTGGTATTACTTCAATTTTTGCAATTCATGGTAAGATTTTCTGCTCCTACAAGGGGGATTAAGCCCTTATTATTATTATTTTCTTTTTTCAATGTAAATAATTCTAAACACAGTAGTACCTACACACACATATATGCTTTGTCGTAGCGATTTTATCTTATTTGCTATGGTTGTGCCATGTAATGTACAAAACTGTAGCAAAATTGTAACCACACTAGCAACTATATTTTTTCCTTGATTATTTAAATTTAGCAATTTCTTTGGTGGTTTCTTTCTACAAATGTGTGTTCATGTGCTCTAAAATGCATTGAGGAGATGAGCTGAGAAAATAGAGATAACAGGATGCCGCATTGTTCTTTCTAGAACATTTCTTCGGAATGTCTCATCACTCAGTTTTGCGATTGTCAATTGGTTAATGTCAGATAGATACCGTGCACCTTATTTTGTCGATGTAGCAAAGGCCCATGTAATGATTACAAAGTTTGTGGAAAAAGTAATATCCCTATAGCTTTTGGCATCACGTTACATTTTGTTGTCTTTTAGCTATACTAATATCGACCTTTTTTATCATTTCCTGCTAACATTTTGTCTTACTGTTTTTTCCCTCCTGCAGCTTCCATGTTGATGGTAGACCATAAGCAATGCATACATCAAGGAAATTGTTCAAATGACTTAGTGATCACTCCATTCTCTAGCATCATGCACTCTGTTAAGGCTGATCCAAAGTATGAAGCATATTCATTGGAATTTTGATCATCTTCTTTGCCTCCAGGTTCATGCAGTTATATTTCTTGCTTTGTTTGGTCAGTACTATCAATAGGTTGCCTGTTTTAGAATATTTTTTTTATCATTCTAAAAGTGTTCCTTCATGAAAAACAAATCAATGATGTACAGTTACAAGGAAAGCAAGTAATCTGACTTCTATATTATGAGTGGAAGAATTGCGTTTTCTAAGGCTAATGGTTCCACCATCTGTGCTACTGACATTGTTAGAACCATAATGGTGCATTTGAGGTTATTTCTAACCTTTGGCGTTTTCAAAAACCACCCGCAATGCAGCGGTATTTTACAAGTGGAAGATTTGACATACAAGAGGAAGATTTGAAGTACCTAGGAGTAATTGCAAGAGAGTATTAGTGTTGTTACCTTGCATGGCCTTCAGGTAAATGAAATTGTAAATATTGAAGTACATAGGAGTAATTGCAAGAGAGTATTAGAGTTGTTACCAAACTGCATGGCCTTTAGGTAAATGAGACAGACATGTTGATGAATATTCATGTATGCAGTTATTATGTGGTCATTTTTCATTGTTGTTCAAGGCACTTTATCTCTGAGAGCGCCTTATGCTCAATGGATGTATTTAATTTTCCTTTTGGTAACTAGGGTATCCTCAGTGCTTAATGTGGGGGACCAATTTTCAATATATAATATTAAAATTGTTCTCCTCTAATATTATAAATGTTGATCCAGAATCAGTATATCAACTTTGCCATGTTATTTAACTATGATCAATGTACATTTACAATACCAAAATTGTGGTATTATACAAACCACTTTATATTTTGTGAGTTTAGGAAATATCTAGTATTCTAAGCCGAAGAGTTCCATATCCTCTGCTGAAAAGTCATATGCTAGTTAGGTTTATCCATTTTTAGGTAGGCTTTTGGTTGTGGAGTTTGGATTAACTATTCTATACAAAATGGCAAATACAATAATTCAAATAAAGGTATTTCACAAATAAATAACTAGAAATTAATGTGATAAATAAGTGAATAAAGAAATTTAGAAATTCAATATGCTTTAAGGATAGGAAAACCTTCCTTCTTCGATAGTCGGGTCGAGCTTAAAAGTATCTTCCGGATATTCTCGTTCAAAGGATTCGGAGGCGATCAGTTCGTTGTCTATATGTCGCAAATACGGAAAAAGAGAGAAGAAATTCCAATAAATATTCAAATGAGAATTGGAGAGGCATTATGCATAAAATGATGAAAATGCATCAAAAGGACTCGGTGAATAGGTGATGGGTTGTACGATTTTCTAAGAATTTAAAAATATTTTCAAATGGACAAGGGTGGGATGCTTTGAGTAAAAATGGGCATTTTCTCCGGGCAGCATGAGTCTAACACTGGCGTCGTGTGAATTTAAGTGTGGATAGATAAATTTCTAGAGATCGGGGTCGATGATAAAAATTACCGGAGTTCTGAGATGGAATTTGTCGAAGATATAGGGGTGAAAAATTGAAAATAGATTTTTTATTGAATTATTAGGTGCTACAGTATTTTTAAAATAGATTTAAAACATTTCTCAGAATTTTAGAAGTTATTTGCTAAATTTTTAAATACTTTTATAAGAAAGTAAGCAAAAGGAATTTATTTGGATTATTTTATTTGAAAGATATGGGATATTATATTTTTATAAAATTCTATACTTCATTTTAGAATTTTTGCAGAAGAATTTTTGGGAAGGTTTTGGTGGTTAAAATAAAATTCAAAAGCTTAGAGGGATGAAACAAGGGCTCCAGTCAGGCAGAGAGAGCGAACCGGAGCCTTCGTTTCATCCCTCTTAGAGAACCTCGAGTTTCCCTCGTTAGGGAGGCTCGGGAGTGTCATTGTATTCTCCTGTGTTCCGTTGAATATAGATCACTGGATGTA
The DNA here is from genome assembly GCA_036346145.1 of Olyra latifolia. Taxonomy (NCBI): domain Eukaryota; kingdom Viridiplantae; phylum Streptophyta; class Magnoliopsida; order Poales; family Poaceae; genus Olyra; species Olyra latifolia. The sequence continues at coordinate 1,682,058 of CM070523.1, read as the reverse complement.
GAGCTATTACCTCCTCCTGAGGGGCCCGAACCAGGCTAAAACCACCCATCTCCCAGTTACAGTTGCCTGATTGTGCTCGCCTTCTCGAACGACTCCGACGCTGCAGGGAAGAGGCCTGTTGATCCTTACACTCAACAAGTAAGCTCGGTACGTGGGAATCCCGTATTCCCAACTGTCGACAGGATGGTAGAGGAGGTGGTTCGGGGTGGTCGAGGAGGAAGGAAGGAGCAGGGGTGGGGCTTGGGGAGGTACAGTGCCAATAGGGGGCCTTTTATAGGCCAAGGATGCAATGACGGGCACGGAAGTGCGAGTTCATGGCGGCGGCGGCGACGCGGGGTGGCTTTGAGTAATTGATGAGCCGCCATGGAGAGATAGGGGAGAGGGGGTGGCAGATGAGGTCGGTGATGTGGAGAGCTATTCCGTGGTGGTGAAACCGAGGCAAAGGATGGATGGAAGCAGCGGCGGTGAGGAATTCCGGCGGTGACGGCGGCGCTGTTGGGTTGATGGTGGCGGCTCTGGTAGGAGGAAGGAGAGGATGTCGGCGCCGTTGGATTTGAGGTGTAAACTAGGACTCTTATCTAAATAGAAACTTATCTTAAAACTTGTCTAAAATATACTACGTAGCCGATCTAGATAATATTTTCTTTCAGAACTTTTCTAAATCGGGTTATTAGATAAGGATTTCTATTCTAACTTGTTATACTTGATTAGGAGTCCGACTCCCGTATCTTCTTCCTTATTTGCTTCGGTAACATTTCCAATTATGCGCTTAACCTATCGTGCCTAACTGGAAGTTTTATAGAATCTTTTTATTATATCAGTTTTTTATAAGTATCCTGACAGCTTATAAAATTAGCTGTCAACAATATTTGCATCGCCCGTCGTCCTCATTTTCTATCAGATTGCAGCCAAACGGAGGCTTTTTTTGGTAATGGTTTGGTGGAGCCACTAGATTATTCAACTTGGTCGAATTTATAGGTATTGTGTTAGTTTGTATGCTTCTTCAGGACTTCAGGCTCAATTTGCTCAGTGTTACTGTACTTCCGTTCAAATTTTGGCTGACCAGTTGATTAAATAATACTATACGCATGACATATATATGTATATATACATCAGTACCATTTATAGTGTCACTATATATTATATATATATCCATTTGATTCATGGTAATTAAAGACAAATATCCATCATTTATATATTATAATCCACTTTGCTGATATAGCTTTGCTTTTTTCTCGACGATTTTCTCCAATTTGTCGCAGAATGCTGGACACTCCTTGTTTATAGTTCCTTCACCTCTCTGTTTCAATGTAAAATGGTATAGAACTGTAAGTTCTTTGGGAATTAATATAAAACGAGATATTAATCTAAATGTCGATAAACGAACGCGCGCACACGCACACAAAGTCAAGACTCATTCCCGTACTGTGTTTATGTAGTGTTTGTATTGTATGTACTTCAAAACTGAAACCTATCAATCGTGTCCTGATATATATGATGAAACATCGAAATTTTCTAGCTTATGAACATGCATGCATGATTATAAGCCATATTGGAAGTTACATCAGGATACCGACGAATTAATTCCTAGTACTCCAGTATCTAGGAATTGAACGGCTAATTAAGGATCTGGCTTGAACTAAACTACCAGATTTTAGTTGATAATAGACGAAAAATATATATGTTATGATTTTGGGGCAATTCTCAATACAACACAAGGATAGTTTAATAGAAATTACCCTCACGCGAAGTTAATTCCAACTTGCAAGACGCCAAAGAGTACTTCAAAATCAACTAGTTCAATCCTAAATCTTATTAAAACAATTTAGTGCCACTTAGATCTGTATGGTTGACTAATATAGTGAATTGTACTAATGATGATGTGCTAGTGATATCAAATTGAAAACACCTCTAGCGTCATGCGACCTAATAAGATGATTTTCAATTTCTTTTTTTTTTGGAAACAAGGCAATTCCACCTGATTCAATAGAAGGAGCAAAGAATACAGCACTATAGTGTCTTACAACAACTTAATACATCACACAAACACCGCCTGGCTGTTTAGGGATCGAGCTCGTTCAAGTTTAGGGAGCTCTAGTGCAAATTCTCTTGCAAATTAATATGATGGACTAATTGTGGTGTACCACTAAACCACCATCAGATATGGATAATTTTTTTAATAACAGCATGGAGACAACACAAAAAAAAGATTCATGTTTTACAAAAAAAAAAGGCAATAGTTTCTATTTTACAGTGTCATATTTAATTATAGTGTCCTATATATCTTTTAATTATTTACAGTGGCATATTTTACAAAAAATGATAAAAAGTTTATATAATTTTTATTACATTGTTATTCACAAAAATAGGGAAAAAAATAGATTGAAAGTATTAGGTATTTGATAACAATGTGATATTGGGGGATTTTTTTTAATGTTTACATAACTTAAAAAAAAATTCATTGATGACATACAAGGACTCACAAAATGCAATGGCACGTACGGGTGAGATGCTTCAGCGATGGCACAAAATGGATTGGAGGCTTCTATAGGTAGTAGGCACATAGAAAATTTTCACTTAGTCTAAACCCATGCATAAAATATATACAAGGCCATATCATAATCTTTATCGATCTAAAGTTTATTCAAAACAATTAGTATGCATATTGGATCTAGAGACATATGATTATCGTGCCTTTCTTTGAATTTTCTCTTCTATAATCTGGACTATTACGTGAGAAGTCCTATTTTTTCAACCAACCTATATACAAAATTTCGAGATCAAAGAATGATAATAGTGATTCTAATTTCACAAATTCTATAGTAGTGTGGTCAGTAGTAGGATGCTAGCTGGAATGCAAGGTCAGAAGAAGGGATAAAAACATAAGAAATGTTTGGAATGTTGGAATCAAAAGTATAAACAAAATCATGGGAAATTTTAAAAATTAATCATTCATGTGTGAGAGTGAGAAAGAGAGAGATTGCATTTCCTCTTTCAAAGGAAAATTTTCCATGAGCTCTCACCTCATATTTTTGTTTCCTCAAAAACTATGGGACTATGAAACAATCTAGAGGAGAGGGGAAAAGTAGTCCTCCATCCCAAACATTCATTTTTTCTAGAATTCCTTTGGAACACAATTCCTCGTTTTTCCTTTGCTTTTACCTCAATTCAAACAGACCCTATATCTCGTAATTTCAGAAAGCACATAAGCACTACATACTTATCTTCTTTCTAATAGATTTATACCTAAAATAGAGTGCTTTTTGTGATATAATTGTAATATCTAGAGGTGTAAATAGATCAGATATGCATAGATATTACTCGTCTCATATCATAACCCATACATTTTTCTATGATCCGGATACAGATTGTTTGAGATGTGGATACACACACACACACATAGGATGGCTAGTGTACTCTCGAGAGTACGGATTCCTCCGTACTCTCAACGGGTTTACGAAATCCGAGATTTTTAATGACCGATCCGAATTGTTGATCTTGTTCATCTCATTGAAATGTAGCTACCGACCAAGTTTCGTATTTTTTGATTTTTTTACTATTTGTTTCGTATTTTTAAAAATCAGCCTTCTCATTAGTCGTAGAGCTAGCGTCCAAAAAACTGATTTTAGAAAATACAAAACAAATATTAAACAAATTCAAAAAATACAAAACTTAGTCAGTAGCTACATTTCAATGAGATGAATAAGATCAACGGTTCGGATCGGTCGTTAAAAATCTTGGATTTCGTAAACCCGTCGAGAGTACGGAGGAATCCACACTCTCGAGAGTACACTAGCCATCCTCTCTCTCTCTCTCTCTCTATATATATATATATATATAGGAAGCCAGTTTGGGGCTCCATGGAGCCTAGGCTCCATGATTCAAAAACCTATGATGTGCATTGAGATTCGTGATGTTCGACGTGTATATCTTCACATATCCACTAAAAAAAGTATTTCAGATATGAAACTCCAAAAAAATTAAATTCAAACTTAGTTTAAACTAGTTTGAAGTATAGTTTGAACTAATTTGAAGTATAGTTAAATGTAGTTCAAACTGAAGTTCAATTCAACTTTTTTCGGAGTTTGATATCTCAAATATTTTCTTTAATGGGTATATGAAAGTATAATAACCAAACAATACGAATCTCAAAACACATCTAGTAGTAATGAATCATGGAGCCTAGGCTCCATAGAGCCTTATGTATTATTCCTATATATATATATATATATATGACATATACAAATCAGACTTCGATCAGTGACAAACAACTAAACGGATAGTGCACATATAAAGAAAAGATGCAAATTCATCAACAAAAGTGTTCTATTATACTATTAGAGAATATATATATCATAATTAACAACATATACATAATCAAATGTTAATTTGTATTATATATTGGCCAGCGACTATAAAACAAATAATATTTATATTTACTTGATATGTTTTCGGATATCTATTTTTGTTGATTTATGTTATATCTTTCAGATATCTAAAAAATACATATGTTTGGATCTAATATCGGATATTGCTCTTCCATATATCCTAAACCATATTGTTGTATATTTCCTGTATACGGATACGAATAATATCGAACACAGGTTGGAACTTAAAAATGGTATTCATAAAGATTTTTGTGAATTCAGCATCGCATCAGGATCAGGTGGATAATTCACGGCCCATTTACACCCCTAGTAATATCTAATGCTACTCCTGCAACCGATTAATTTGCACGGTTATAATCTAGATCTATAGGCAATAGTATAGATCTTTTTATTGTACTTCTGAGTAATAAGATCATGCCCTTCAGAGCGATCATAGCAGTTCATGTTCATGTAATAGACGATTGAGAATAGAACCTTACATAGTTACATGCACAATCCAACGAGCGTGGCCTACCGTTGCAAGGTACTCTATTATATATGTTCTTTTTTAAAAAAAAATATATACTAAAACAAGAACTGCGTTTCAGCGAGCTAAATATTTTTCAAGATCAAACTAATAAACATCGATGAAAGTATCAACAGAGAAGTCATGCATGTACCTGAAGATGGAGGCTATAGAATGTTCTGTTGTCAAAGTTTGAAAAGGTCGATGAGCTAATCAGGTGGAGGCCTTCGTTCTCCAACACTATTATGCACTTGGACAGAGGAAGAGTTGTAGCAGCCATATTGCTCAACAAGCTGACCTGAACCATGATTTCTTTGTCATTGAGGCAGGTCGCAGACACAACAGGAGCTATGTTCTCGCTCATGGTCAGTACTCCTGGCTTGCAGTTGGCTTTACTCAGCTCCTCCTTCCTCTTCTCCAGATTCTCGACCTGCTTCTGCAGCTCGGGGATGTACTTGAGTACACGAGACACCGTCGTCGGGATGCTCAGCTTCTTCTGCAGCACGATCGAGTAGCAAAACCACATCAACATCTCATGCTACACCTTGAGACGGCACATAGTTTACAGGAGAACGTGTGTTGGTTAATTTACAGTGTGATCGGCGTCGGGGAGGAGAGAGCGGAGCGAGGAGTAGAGCTCATTGAGCTGCTTCCGGCGGTCGCGCTCGTACGCGTTGTGGTTGAGCTTCCTGTGGGAGCCGGAGCCGCCCGAGCCGTAGCCCGAGGAGGTCGCGTTCGCCGCCGGCGCGGAGAGCTCGTGGATGTCCTCGTCGAGGTCAAGGTCCGGCCACGGCGGGGACGGCAGCTGGCCGGAGAAAATCTCTGCCTCCAACGACGAGATGCTGCTCGCGAATGGGTCGTCGAACGGCTGGTGGTCCATGGCGCTGTTCCTTGTTCGTGGAGAGGTGAGGTTAGCTAGTGAGAGTCTGAGAGAGAGCCCAGCTATCTTAACTCACATTGTTCTTTGTGAACCGCAAGAAGCAGTAGTAGGGGAGACCCTACAGTCGAATTTTATCGAGATGATTAGCACTAACTATATTATTGATAGAGATTTGATCGTCTCAGGCCAGTTCCAAAGAGATGACTGCCTATATATGTAGGCGAGATGTTGGATGTCAGTGTCACATACGACTTCATACAATTAATTATTGCATCATATATGTAACAAAAAATGATAGCAATGGTTTTTATCTTTTATGTGTTGGCTTGCTCTAAATTAAGGGTGAAAAGTGCCACGTCGTATTTTTTAGGAGTGGATAACTTATACAAGAAATCAACATAAATAACTCATCCAATCCGTAGTGGTCCGTATGACATACAGCGAGCTCGGCTTTGCAAGGGTTAGCACAAATTGTCAACTTAATCTAGAAGAAAGCTTGAAATAATTATATGTGTATTACTCGTCTCAATAACTTATGTCAAAGCAGGTTGTAATTAAGTATAGATTTATCGCATGAACTTTTAAGGCCCCATGATAGACACAAATAATTTTATCTATTGGAAGGCACACTTTTAGTTCAGAAAATTGCAAGCATGTTAATTAGCATCTATCAGATGCTAGCTAGTTGTTCGGGCCCCAACCTAACATTTTCATTTCCGGTAACTAAAAGTAGTGGACATCTAGGTCTAAGAATGAGGATTAGAGAATTTTAAATGTGCATATATGCAGTATAAATTAAACAGCTACATACATCTCTGTATATATGTATAGTGTTTAGCCTGTTAGGTTCAGGATTAAGTAATATACAATGCTACTAAACAAAATCCAAGGAAGCTAGCTAGAGACGTCATATGATAGAGAAGTATTCTCCCGCCACCTGCAGGGGCATCTACGATCGAGGCTACGGGATTATCTTAATCGCGGTGCCTAAGTTTAAAAATGGCGCGCCGTGAATAGTCTAATGGGCGCGTCCGCGTCCGCGAGGGAGTGTGGCGTGATCGGCGTCCACGCAGCGTCACGCGCGGCGAACGTGCCGGAACGGGCATGGAGCGTGCCGGAACGTGCCGCCGAGGCTTGGCTCTCCTGCAGCACGCGTCCAACCTTAGACCATCTCCGATCGTCTCCTATCACAGAGCATATTTTCATCAAGAAGAGAATCTCGTTCTCTTCAACGCTCTAACAGGTTCTCTTCAGTGTTTTATTTCGAAAGGAGTTCTCTTTTACATTTTTTACAAAGAGATTCTCTCTCCTTTCTTGATATTATTCTCTTGAAAAGAATGCTCTTGGAGACGATGAAACCAATATGGCAAAGAGAATAGGAAAGGAAAAATGGTTGGCAGAATCTGTCGGGCTCTGCTCATTGGGCTTTTCGCCGCCAACAGCGGCAAACGAGGCCTCGCATGTATGGCCCATGGGTATGTGGAGCCGCACTTCTGAAGCGAACATGATGTGTAACTCTCTGGCCTTCTACTCGTCACCTTCGCCGGCCTGCAATGTCGCTCCGGAATGAAGCGTCGGTAGGTCCAATGGCTGGCCCATCTAAATGTGCACCGTGTACCAGACGGATTGCATTCCATCTGGCCCTCTAGATATTGGTGGCATTTTCGTTAGTAAATTTGAGCCACATGCATTCTCCCCAGAAATTAACTGGTCTTCTTTGCCTCTCGAGTTGTGACCCTGATTTCGTTAAATTTATTGTGAAAATATATTTATTTAAAAATATTATAAAAGCAGGCCACCTTTCGAAAAAACACATAAATAGGATCATGTTGTTCGTTCATATGGCTACAAATAAAAATAACCCAGCGATTGGACGTCGACGACTAGACCCTATCGGCGATATGTCGGAAAAAAAATCATATTTGTTGGAAAGAGAAGTTTGTTGGAGGATTCTAAAAATTTTAAATAGAGAACCCTATTTTTTTTTCTTATGCCCATTTTCTTTGTACCATAGAATGCATGCTCTTCTATGGATGATAGGTAGGTCCTAGTCGCCCAACCGGGGAGCAACAGGGACCATCCGATCTTTGGATATCACCCTATGGACAGGCGACAAAACCCTATTTCTATGATTTTTCACAACTGTAATCTATTTTTGTAATTTTTCTTTAAAATAAAATATATTTTCACAAAAATTCTGATTTCGTTGGGATTATGCTCAGCTCACGGTCCGTGTATGGGTAAGAGAGAGAATCTAGACCTTAAGACATTGATCTAACGGTATCCATAGATGAGGAAAAAACCAGTCTCAACCAAGAGAGAAAAAAACTAGTAGAAGCTTCAATATATTGCCGTATCATATTGACTGGAGTCAACGGCGACCTCATGTGGAGTCAGGCTCTCCAAGCTAGGAGTGAGCTTCCTCCTCGGTCGGGCAGAGAGGAGCATGCAGCTGAAAGGAAGCGGTGGAGGCTGGTGGGCGGAGACGATGTGCTACGCGGCGGGCAACTACCACGCGAAGCAGCTGAGCCAGGGCGGCGAGCTGATCATGGCACACTTCGGCATGGGTGATCAGTACAGGGTCGAGGCCGGCCATGCCAGGGCCAAGCTCCTCGTCGAGAACTAGCAGCTGCTGGTTAAGGTTTGTCCCCTGACTCCCTGAGTGCGTTCTGTGTGTCAGTTCGTCACCGTGACCCACCTATCAGTGACGAAGTCACAGTGATTTCGACCGCAGAGGATCACTGTCCGTGTCAGTAACCAACTGCATTGCAAAATCTTGACAATATTAGACTGGGACTTCAGCGATGACTTGTGGTTGACAAAATTTCGATGGATAGATAGAGAACTGCATAGACTTTACAAGACAAAACAAGATTACAAATGGCATCCATTCGCACTGAATTTCCAAGGCTGTTCGTCTGGCCCTTTCACTCTAGAGATTTGTGAAGAAATGTGTTTATTGCATTGTGGCCCTTAAAGTTCTAACAAATCTCACATTGCATAGAAGTTGAAAACTATTTTCTCAACCCTTTTAACTTTTCTCCATTTGCATATGAGCCCCGTGCCTTCAAAGACCTATCAAATGCTGATGTGGAGCCCAAATAATTAGAAAATGGATTTTGTAGATAGCCAAAAAAGTTAAAACAAATAAAGATTAATAAAAATGTAAATACAAATTTCTATTTGTACAAAAAAAATGAGGATATCAAATATGCGATCTGCATTTTGATTTCGTAAAACATTGTTATGCACAAAAAAAGGTTGTCAGATGCGGTGCCACAAAACTATCTTTTTTTGTATAAAAATATGTCGTGAGATCTAAATTTAGATAACACATTTAGGATCCTTGTATTTCTATAAAATTGTAGAAATTTTATTTGTACTTTTCTCAATTTTCTATAGATTTCTAGTATTTTATTTTATTGATATCTAGAACATTCTTTTTATAATTAATTGGGATACACTTCAGCACTTAATAAATCTTTAATGGCATAGGGGCTTGGATGCAAATAGAGAGAAGTTAAAGGACTCTAAAAGGTAATTTTAAGTTTTACAGTGCAAAGTGACATTTCCATACAACTTTAAGAAGTTACCATATATTCTAGCCTTCTGAAATTGTCCATAAAGTGATAGTAATAATTAGGAGCAAATTTTCCATGGTGCCAACGATTGGGAGAAACTCCCTGTTGAGCTTATTTCTTGGTTAAGGGGACCAAGTAACCTCTCCTCATTCGAGGGTTGGCTTCTAGGCAAATGACTCATTCTCAGGGGGAAGGAACAAGGTATTTTATCTTGGTTCAACCCTCCTGCAACGGGGATAATAGTTCTGTGTCCAGTAGGTTACTATGGAAAAGGTAGTGTACAAGAGGTGTGGTTACAAAAGTGAGAAATCTGGCTAAGACATGTCTCGATGAAGATATGCGGGTCCACACTATACTACCTACTACCTAATTGTCACCTCTTGCCTCCTCCTCGCGGGCCTTGCTAAGGGTACATATATATATAGCCCTATGGCATGTGAAAACTATGACAACGACCTTCGCTCGAGATGTGTGGTATGATTCGTGCTTCTACTAGAGCATAGTCATGGTTAGCCATGCGAGCATTTTCATGGTCACCTACCGGAGCATAGTTATGATCGCTCATTCAGGTAGAGGCATGGCCACTCGTAGACCAAAGGGCGTGCAAGTGGTGGGTTTATGTCTAGGGATGTTTGTTTCAAAGATTCAAGGTCATGAGAATAGTTTCTATGCTTAGGAACCCTATGACATTTGTCTCTAGCGCATAGTCCAGTGAGACATAAGGCCAGGCCAGGTGACCAAATCCTTTATCTAATCCCTGACACATGGAAACTATAACATGAAAGTGACTGGCTTCTAAGGTAATATGATGAAGCTAACCTTCCCTAACTGTGTTATGAACCGAGCCAAGGCATCCGCGCAGAGGTAAGCATATGAGTAGCCAGCAGAAATTGTCATCCACATCTACATTCGGTTCCATGCATGATCATAATCATTGGATCACGCTCCGACATCTATGCACTTCCCTTGCCCCCTTTTCTCATGCAGACTTGTAGAAAATCTCTCTAAAAACTTCAAATTCTTATGCACGGTCCTCCTTCTTCTTCCCCTCTCTCCCCTCTAGGTCGGCTCGACTGGTTCCTAACCGCATCGGGCCTAGTGGTGCTAGGCAACAACCAACGCGCCACCCCCTTGGGCTGTCTATGCCATCGTGGTCAACACAGCGGGATAAGAGGGTGGCGCAATCATAGTCCGATGCCATCGGGGCTAGCACGGGGAGGAGCCAGCCGTGCTAGGGCAGAGGGAAAGAGAAGGACACAGAGAGGATAAAAAAGAAAAAGGACCCACCACAAGAATTCAAAGTTTTCAGGTTTTTTATTTTGCAAATTCATAGCCTTGTTTTTTTCAGCTAAATCCAGCTGTAAATTGTAATCTGAAAAAGTCGTGGACCCTCAATAGGAAGCTTGGAGAGTCTTAAAAAATTATTAAAAAAATAGTTTTTGAAGTTTTGAGAAAAACCACTAAAAGCCTGAAAAAGGCTACAAAGTGGAACAATATTTAACTTGTACAAAAATAACAAATTTTTTAACTCTAGTTTTAGTTTTAATTTAAGCCGAACAAGGCTACATGAGAGAGTGGATCGGGCAATGTGTAGATCTCAAAGTGAGATCCCACGGCTACAACCATGTTTGGAACCCAATAAGCATGTGAGAAATCCGCGTTTTAGTAGCCGGGCCAAAAGGACGTTGGCTGCTTGAGTTTTCAGAATTGAGCTAAAGGCCTGAACAAAATAGAACTCCAAACTACCTACCTACTGCTTTCCTTGGAAACATGTCTCCTTCTCGATCCCAAACCCCAATTCTCTCGTTACCGCAACCTAATCCCAATTTCCTCTGATTTCGCAACCTATTCTCCTCAATTTCCTAGCTCGAATACCTGAATTACGTTATAACAAATTGTATGGCCGGCAAAATTCTTGACAGATAAATTAATTGGACTTTTCAAGGACACGTGCATGAAAAGTTCATGGCAATCAATTGTAAACAGCATCAGGCGCCAGGGCTGATGATATCTCTGCCATTACTTGTGAGGAGAAGTAATGCAGTTGTTATCAGTCGCGCTCAAGTAGACCATAAAGAACAGGACCAGTACGTGGAAGCGTATGTTCCATACGTGGAATTCAAGTGCTTAGATTTAATCGAGTATAAAACAACTAATGATTGCCTTTAAATAGTCATTGCTCAAGAAAGAGGCTAAGCTAATCACCGTCCTATTTCTTGCTTCTGAAACAAAATTATTGGGCCATTTCCATCTGACGTAAGCTAATTTAGAGCAATTGCCTCTTGTCCTACAGTCTTTGAGACGAGGAATTTGGCAACCGGCCGAATGCCTTTTCGATATTCCATAATGCTGCCACCTAACATGGATGTTCTTGCAAGAACGTTTCTATCCGTACTATAAAACGCAGAAATTGACAGGGAAAGAACTTACCTTTGTTATGGATCATACTAAATTAGTAGTGCATACTATACCACACGAGCTAACTAGTTAAGCTAAACTAGTACAACAAAATCTTTGTCGAGATTATTTTTAAAAAAATTCTTTGTAGAGATTTATATCAGCGACCAAGTGCAACTCGCAAAAAACTTTTAAGATTTGCCTCTTGCAAATTTTGTCATGTGATCATGTTAATGCTCTACAAACTTTGCACACGAGTGCACACTCTTTCACCTCACCAAGCAATCTTGCTTGATACCCAAACACGACTCCATTCCACCTGCTACTCTTAGCTACATATGTATAGTTTGCGCTTTTGATGAAGGAATTAAGTTAACAATAATAATTAACAAGCAAAAACTAACGATCAGACCGCACGCTGAATGTTGTGTCGAACTCGATCAATACCTTCGCAAGAAGAGATTTTTTTTTCCCCTCTGAACAGTTTTGTTCAGAAGAAGGCTCTGCTTCCGTAGAACACCCTTGCCCCGTCCTTCTTCACCTGCTGCTTCACCCCTGTCTCCGGCTTCTCCGCCTTCTGGACGACGACCCCGTCGTCGCCTTCGACCTCCATCGGCAGCGTCATCTTGCCCAGCGACTCGGTGAACTGCTGCATGCTCTTCATGTACATCTCCATGATCTGCCGCTGCATCGCGCTCTGCTCCGCCTCCATGTCGATGTCCCCCAGGGGCGACTTGAACACGTCCCCCGCGGCGCCCTTCTCCTTGCCCGCCTTCCCGTTGTTCGACGTCGGCGTGTCTGGCGAGCGGCACGACATCGTGGCGGTGGCATCGTCGGCGTCGGGCCGCGGCTTGTCCGTTGCCTCGAAGGAGGAGATCACCCTGTCGTCACTGACTGTGGTGTTCGTCGAGGCGTTCTTGCTCCCGTCCGAGGACACTGACTTGTCCACGCGCGGGCTCGTGCTCATCTCGCAGTCCTCCATGGCCTCCGGCGGCTGCGCATCCCCGAGGTGCAAGAACGGCAGGTACTGCTCGGCCATGTCGTGGTTTTCTTTCACCACGTTAAGGTCAGGGAACTCGACCCGCGAGTAGTCCACCGGCGGAACCGGCTCGAGGATAACCACCTCCGACGTGATCGACGGCTCGGCGACGCGCTCGGGTGGCGGGCACGCGTCGCCGGGGGACGCCGAGAGGAGCGCGAGGGAGAGCCGAATGGTGCCGGCGGGCGAGTGGAAGAGGTCGGTTGACGACAGCGAGAAGTCCTGCGCGAGCCGCGCGCCGTCGGCGGCCGCGACGGACGCGAGCGGCACGAGCACGAACCCGAGGAGCTGGTCCTCGAGGAGCCGCTTGGCGCAGCTGCGCATCCATATCTCGCACTTGAGCACGTCGGTGGCGAGCCGCCCCCGTCGGACGCGCAGCAGGGGGAGGCGCTCGTCGAAGCGCGGGTTAGCGCCGCCCCCGGTGGCAACGCGCGTGGAGAGCGCGGGCGCGTGGTCGGGGCTGGACGTGAGGGAGAACTTGGCGTACACGTCCTGGTCGGCGTAGATGCAGATGTTATGGATGTTGCGCGCGTGGTGCACGTAGATGTCCAAGAAACAGGGGAGGAGCTGGCTGCTGCTCCCCTCCCCCTCCTCTGCTACTCCGCCTCGTCTATGCACTTCGTACTGAAACCTCGCCGATTCCATGGATCACGGAGAAGAAATTAACAACCGCTTGATTGATCCTTGTTCCAAACAAATCCAGGTTTACGTTTCAAATGCCCTGATGTATTGGGACAAAGCAGTACATGTCCTATCAAAGTTACAGTGGAATTTGAACAGGAAGCTTGGTACAAAAGAACAAGAAAATTTGCAGGCCAGGGCACTTACAGTCAGAGAGAGACCGGGAGGAGGAGAAGAACAGCAGCAACGGGTAGCTCGTTCTAGCAGACTGGCACAGTGGCACTACATGTGCCTGTAGGAGATGCAAGATGCAGTGATTTGTAGCTCGTGAGATCGACCACACAACACATGGCCAGGGCACGCGAGGGCACGGTGGTTGCAAGAGGAGAAAGCCTTGTGCGTCCGGTTTTTCTTTGGCCCCGCCTTGCCTTGCTTCCACACCTGGTGTACCTCTGTATGTCTATGCCTTTGTCTATAGGTAGACAAGCAAGCAGCAGAATCCAACCCTAAGTTCTAGTGTGTGTTTTTGTGCCTTTTGCTGCTTGCTTGTTGTGGTGTTCTTGCAGACAGTTGCACCCTTCCAAAAGTCAGGAGAGACTAGAGTCTCTCCGACCTGGTAGTTTTTTTTTATGGAAGAAAAGAAAACTGGGAGTTGTGCCACTGACTGTGAGAACATGATATGAGAGGCCCAACCACCCTAGTGCTCAACATCATCTCATCTACCTCACACACACCACCACCATCATCCTACTTTGTGTTCTTTTCCTTTCTTCTTGTCCACGCCCTTGCATTGCACCCCAATTCCTCCCCGGATTATTGTTATGTATCTGCCTCACCATCTTGTAGTAGTTGTGCTTGTTTATCCTGAAGAAATGCATGATTGAATAAAAAGGAAAATGTCTGTGTCTAGCTGACAACAACGTTCCTGAAGAATTTCAGCAATCAGCACAGTGTTTAGCATCTGGACAAGTCCCACGATAGAAAATGATACGTTCCCGTTGTGAGGGCATATCTATCCATCCTTGGGTGAACATGAGAAGATCCATGCCAGTTTTGGTGTTCTGTCAAATTTTTTTTTTTATCTCCCATTAAGAAAACTTACTCACCGAACTGAACTGGTTCGTGACAATCTTGCCGTCAAGTGTCTAACTGATACCAGTATCAAGTATACTATACATTCTTCAGTGAAGATAATTCTCATCGCGACGCATGCTATTGACTGAATGGTACGTTTATACATTTAACAAGGCTAGTTGATGGATTTGATGTGACGACCTTTATACTAGTCGTCCTTGTACTGTCTAATGGTGATCGACATGAAGCAAATTATTCAGAAATCTTGCCGTTTCGTCATATTTACGGTCGGATTCATAAAGATTTAGCACTAATCACAGGTCTAAACGACCCATGAGAGGCTAATAAACTAGCCAGTAGAATAAGTATATAATATGTTGGGGATTGGATAAAATAGTGTAACAGCTAAATCTAGAACAAATAATTAATGTGTGTCTAAAGAGTATGACGAAGAGACGAAAGCTCGGACTTAACAAGACCATGCTCGGGTTTCAATTCCCCATGCTTGGGGACGGGCGTTCTTACTCGTGGGGCTAGTATGCTAGACGACCATGAATCATAAGGGGATTCAACTAGATAATCGGCCCGTGTCCAAGTCCTAAACCGCCTCGAGCCCTTTCCATATTTGCAATCTGAGACTTTCTATCCATGGGATTTCTTAGAGCGCAAGTTAGCATGTTTTTAGAAATACAACTATAATTATGGTAGGATTTGTAGTTATCATGAGCGTCTTCCTGTTCGTATATAACCAGGATTGCGTATATCTTGTACTATAAGTACCCCTCAGCGGAGGAGGAGGGCATGATCCCATTCAACAATCCAATAAACGCACAGGTGTGACTAGAGTGGGGGCTATTATCTCCCTTGCGAAAGGCCCGACCTAGGATAATCTTCGTGCCTAGTCCCTTTTTCATCTCGGCGAGTTCGTACATCTACGACGACAACCTTTCAGCAAAAAAGGACTGTTTGATCCCTCAATCAACATGTAACCTCGGTGGGGACCTGTTTCCTAATCATCGACAGCCGGCGTTGTTCGTAGAGATCGATAGATCCTTTGCTGAAGGAATCTCGAAGATGTCGAGTTTCTAGGGTTCATCTGATCACCACGCTCCGTATGATCGGTACCACACTGACCACGACAGGCAAGCTCGAAGTATGTTCCCAAGCTGGTCCAGTTCCAAGATCTGTCGGAATGTGTTTCCCTCACATCAGATGAGGATGATGATAGGCTCTATGAGTTCAAGATGTGGAGTCTCCAAGGTTCACCTAACCATCGTGCTCCTAATAATTGGTACTATACCGATCACGAGGGAGCATGCTCGAAGTACGTTTCTGAGCCGGTTCAAGTTCTAAGAATTTTCAGAATAAATCCCCCCCATGCCTGATAGGGACGACGGTGAGCCCTATAGTAGATTAAATATTGTAGACCACATAGGACACGTACTACATAGGCTTTCGAGCATCTCGATTGTCATGGACGAGCATGGGTGAATGAGCCTTCTTCCGTTCTATGGTCAGTGCGTACCATGACAAACCGAGCAACCGAGGAATTTTTATTTCTTCTCGTTTACAGTGTAGAGATCATCTTGCCCGCCAGAATTCTGCTTGGTTCATGACGGCTCAAAGGGAGAACGTCTTCTCGACCTCGACCTCGTGGAAACTACATGCCGCCGAGCTTTGCTATGCTTTACCTCTTACTCGCAAGCTCTTCACAAGCATACGACGAAGTCGGTACGATCAAGGACCTTGCAAGTTGGTGATCTCGTCCTACACAGAATCCTGAACCTATTGCACGCCAATAAGCTCTCCCTCTGCTGGAAAGGTCCCTACATAGTCGTTTCAACAACATGCCCAGGGGTTGTGCACGTAGCAATGAAAGACGTGTTGAGAGCTCCCAGCACGTGGAACATCGACCAACTTCATAAATTTCATGTGTAATCTCTCTTGTGTAATCTCTTCTGCTATGGTCCTTTTTTTTAATAAAAAAATCGATTCTTTGTGCTCTCACAGCTTTCGTCTTTGCCAAGATGTTGTGAGTCTTCTAGGGTTTTTTCCCTGGTCAACCGAGCAAGCCTCGCATAGAGACATCCCGGTCTCACGTACCATGATGACAATACGAGGTTTTGAGAAGGCAGAGCGAATGCTTCAACCTTTTTCTAGTCTTGCGGGTGTGTGACAATATGACATGTTAATTATGGATATGACACACACTTCAGCCCTGTGTTCGCCTCCAAGGGACTTTGTCTAAATAAGCTGATATCTATCACACATAGGCCCCCCTTGGTTGGTTCAAGAACCCAGCCTGGCTAGTGTGTAAATATCACATAATTCCAGTGTCACGTAGTCACGGGTCGTCCATCCTTGTCACCAAGTTAATGCTCGCAATCTAAGTACATGAGTTGGAACATTGGGGGATAAGGCCGGTGTTCGTTTATGTTTTAGTGTCCTAGCCCATGCTCGCAATTTAGGGGTGTGTTGCTTGAGCACTAACAGAACATGATCATACCCAACTCTTTTGTGACCAAGCTTGTATTCGCAACCTAGGTGCATGGATCTTTGTTACAGTGAGGACTGAGAGTAGGAGTGTACTACCGTGTTTTTCCAAAAACTCGTTCCTACCTGTCTGTTTTGGTTGCTCATTGTTGCTCGTTTGCTCCTTCTGCAGGGACATACAAGGAAGCAAGGCATGCAACCGTGTGTTCTCCACCTCCAATGCTTCGCGCTTCCGCTTCTCGGCGAGCCGACAAAGAAGCTTCATTAGCTCGAGATTCTCCGTGGAATCAGAATTTTTTTAACGCACCTCATGAAATGAACATAGCTCGTCCCCCGTGGATGTAGCTCGTTCTCGAGCATGGCATGCTTGGAAGTAGCAATAGTTTTTCATTACTGACCACTCTTTAGATAAAGATCAATCCTAGGATCCTTATGAATATCATGAAGATGAAGATCCGGTCTACGACAGTCAGAATGAAGTTTAGGACGGCCCTCCAGTCGTTTATAAGATTACATAGTTGATAGTTGATGGATGATCTTTTGCTATCTTTAAGCTTTCCGTATCGGCATTGAACTTTGAACTCTCTTTGTAACGTACTATGACATTTGGCCTGGTCGGCTCTGTTATAAACTATTTGCCGAAATACGCTATTTTAGTTAATTATCTAAGATAGCTCTGTAACGCTTGTATGCAATTAAACCGGCTATATAATAGTGTGCACTAGCTTACCGATTCAGGGATTAGTGTAGAAAACTCTATGGTCCTCAAATGCGAGGGTTTACAATAAATACTCCCAGGAGAGGGGGAGGGCATGATCCTATCCAACAATTCAACAAACGCACACATGCAACTGAAGTAGGACTATTATCTCTCTCGCGAGAGACTCAAACCAAGATAAATCTTCGTGTCTAATCTGTTTTCCATCTCGACGAGTTTATACATATACGTGACAACCCTTCGGCACAAAGAGATTATTTGATCCCTTAATTAATAAGTAAACTCTGAGGAGAGCCTGTTTCCCATCATGGACATAATGATTAGGAGTTTGTTGCCTTGATATTTTATCCGGGACCTAACTGAGTCACAGGCTTGTACTCAAGGTCGCTGCATGAGGTGGGTGGAAGACAAGATTGATGCTGCCGGAAGTAATATGGACGCCAGCAACTGGGGGGAAAAAAAGCAAAAGTAACTTTCTGGGAGAGGATGACTCCGTTGAGAGTTCTGGTGAGCTGGTTCCAATATTGGATCCTAAAAATCGCCGAGTGTATCGTCGTAATCCAAGGCATACGTAATTCGGTACTTGCCTTCTAGAAGCTCCGGCCACTGCCCAGTCTTATAAGCGGGCAAATCAGTCTGGATTTTACATGTCACATTAGAATTTCATATTTCGTTTTGACAACGAAATTCGCATCCTAACGGTATTAAAATTTCGCTTGAAATTTGCTCGAAAACAGTTTAAACTCAAATTTCAGAACTTCGAAATTGCTGCTAGGTTCTTACAAAAGTTTGCTAGACTCATCGCCCCCCAACTTCTTCCTCTTCAGCTCCACGCACCTCCACCACCCCTCCATCGCCTTCGTCAGCCAGCACTTGCAGTTGGTAGTGTCCTCACCGTCTTGCCGCTCTGCGCCTCTGTTCCCTTCCTCCAGGGCCGTTCCTACAATTTTGGGGATTTCTGGGGGAGAAAGGTAGATAGGGGGAGAGATTTGTGATTCTGGCATTTTGGGGGAGAAGACAAAACGAAGCTACGAGTTTGAGAAGGAAGACAACATGCATGCACAAGAAATGAGGAACGAGGACTATATCGTATAGTGGTAGTGTTACATGGGCCAGGGCCCCCAATTTTCATGGGCCCTAGGCGGTCGCCCCGTTCGCCCTATCCTAGGAACGGACCTGCCTTCCTCCCGCATCCACGCAACTCCGCCTACCCTAACGCCCTCCGGCGAACTCGTAGCTCTAGCGGTGTCGTCGCCGCCTTCGTTGCACCACCAATCACTTACATCGTTGGCCTGCCCGGCCTTCACCTCCCCAGCCTCCTTCTAAACCTAGGGGCATGGATGAACCCCTCCCCTAACCCCGAACCAAACCCTAACCTTAACGGCAGGGGAGCCCAGCCGAAGAAGAAGGCGACAACATGGGGTGAGGTAGAGCAAAGCGGCACAATGCCAGAGAGAGCAGGAGGCGAGGGGGAGATTTAGGCTATTGACTGAAATCAAGGGTGATTTCAAGGGACTGCTAATTAGCAATTCCATTTTTAATATGATTTTTTATTTCAAAATTTAAAATCAGGTTGAAATTACCTACCGGGTTTTCATGCCGCTTCTCTACTAATTGTTGAAAAATAGCTGCAGGCGAGTGGCACTCGATGGGCACAGTGACTTGGCTTTGTGCGGACAAGTGGCTCAAGTGCCGTAGAAACCGGTTCCTTTTTGTGTCAACGAATTGGCTGGAATACAGTGACGCCTGACAGCGAAGGACGCCAGATCAGACTTAGCATCAGCCACCCAGAGTCAGGCAAAAGAGGCATACATACTTAACATACATCATCATCCCGAATACTACGTGAATGTTCTCTTGCGAAGTTGCTACGGCGGTCTGATTTTAGTTGCGTGTTATTTACATAGCTGAGAAAATCTTGAGGGTTGTTTATCGATCTTGTGACTATTGGGGAAATGTGCATTGCTGCAGCATCTTGTCGCATTCACTAGGACAGAGACAGATGATCCGAATATGGCACACATGGTATCGTAAAATTCATACTTCCAAATTTGTGTCTTGTTTACAGTGCCTTTATTCTGCTGCTCTAGTTCTCTTTCAGAGAACGACTGCAATATTGGAAACACTTCCCTTTTTTCTTGTCTTTTTTTAAGGACTGCCAGTAGCTTTGGCCCCCCACTTTTTTTTTTGAGAAATTTTTGTGTGTTATTGCAAAAACCTCCTATCTCTTTCGTGCCAGCACTGAAGCATTTCACTTTTACATGACATTGCATTTTGTAGGTTGTTCCTTTATATGCCATCGGTGAAGTCTTGTCTTTTTTATTTAAGCTATGTAAATATTTCTAAAAATAAAAGTGCTATCATATATTCAATACTTTCAATCTACAATTTTTATATTTTTTATGATTAATATTTAGGTTTTAACATATTGATTAAAAGTTTATGCATTTTTTATTACACGGTTATTCATAAACATACCAAAACAATATATTGAAAGTATTATGTACCTGGTAATAATGTGAGTTTCAGGATAATTTTTTGAAATATTTAGCAACTTAAACAAAAATACAAAATTTCACCGATGTTGTACGATGGAACAAACCACAAAATGCAATGTATTCATCGATGATACAGCAGTGGCATATAAAATTTTCGCTAATTTTTCTAGGTGCCACTGTTTTGGTTTGTAGCACTCTCAGGGTCTCGGGCCGTACGGTGCAAAAATATAGTACTGTACTAGTTTTAAGCGACAAAGCTCAACTCCTCGTGAAACACAAGGGTAAAGACTACAGAGAGAATTGTAAATTACACGCCGAAAACAATTAATGGTGTGAAGTCAAATAGTAGGTCGCAGCTGAGCTGATCACACCTTGCTAGAGTGCTAGACGAATAGAGTTATAGTTGTTGGGGGTAGTTCGATGGACAGAGCCCACTGGCACGCTATTATCACAACTGATGTCATTTCCATGCTAGCTTGCAATTTTGCACGATAAATTGTGTTTGGGATACGCACGTGCTGTTTAGTGTAAAGATCGATCCTAGTAGGGACCGTCCAATAAAAATATCAATTATGTAAATAATCATGTGTTTTATTGCTCAAAAAATAAATAATCATGTTTTTAGAATTTTTATTTTGCCCTATGACACAGGATATGATTTTCTCTCTTCCACTTTGACCCTTAGAAATTCAATTTTTTTCTAGCACGGTACACACTCATTTTCGTACGAAATTTGATCAAACTATGACATATGCCACAATTTTGACCCCCCAAAAAAAGTCTTATCATAACATATCCGAGCAAACATGTCCTAGTCTTCATTCAAGAGAGAGGACAAACCATTTTGATGCTGCGTGGTCTCCCATTTGCACGAAGTGGAGATTGTGGCAGAGACGACGGATACACGCGGGGCATGTCAATGCAAAAATCTTTTCCTGTACATGCAGTGCATGGGTCCAGCGATGATGAGCTTGCCGGCCGGAGCAGCGCTGTGAACACTGAGCAGGCGAAGCGACCATGTAAAGACTAAAGACGCGCGCGAGTGGCGGCTGGTGCCTCCGTACATCGTGGTGCAGCAATGGCTGGCTTTGTACGTGCTCGCCACGCCATGTCCACACTGCCGCGTGTTCTGCAAGTCCAACAATGCTGAAAAGCAAAGTGAAAGTCACGTAGCATATTCACAAACCACACAGAGTTTCGGTTGAGTTAGGTCCGAATCCACCGCTTGGGTCCTCCTCTATGAATCACAAGGTCAAGAGATATATATAAATATATCTTTTCTCTCCATATAATTATTCCAGAATTTACTAGACTATCACACATGCTCTCCAGTCTCCAAAAACTGAAAAGTGAAAAGCACGAACTGTTAAATTTCTCTCTCTCCAAATTCATTTAGAAGTGACGTAACTGCATCGAGTGATAGCAAGTCCAATGGCACTTCTGTAAAAGCATGCTTGTTTTTGCATGTATTGGCAGTAACGAATCGAATGACGTGTTTATGAAATGAGCCAGAAGAGAAGGCATGGCCTCCGAACCTAACTATTCTCACTTAACCGATCAACTCTTGTCGTAATAGACTAATGGTACATGATGTGATAACAGTTTACACCCTTTTCCAATCAGTCTTAACAAATGCATATAGAAGCCGCGCAGCAATAACCTTGCAAGGCAGTGCCAAATCAGTCATATCCACATTAGCACATAGACGTCCTAACTGCAACGCTGTTCCTCCTTGAAAATATGTGCCTAATCTTGACCTCTTTTTCTCTCGAAAAACCGCGTTCCTTTCATCGTCTGATGCTTGCTTCAGCTGCTTTCATAGAGAGATGCACACAATGGCAGTTTTTTTGGACGTATCGACGTTGCTTGGCACAAAAGCTTCTCGTTCTCAAACCTCAATGGAATCAGCAGTTGAAAATTTTGGGTTCCCAGATATCAACACCATTATGGGGCTTCCATTCCGCCTAAATCAATCATGCTCTGCACCTAGCAAGCAACATAAATAGTTCACACAAACCAAAAGAGCTCTGGTTAGTTTGTGTAAACGAAAGGATATCTTACGCTTGACGATAGCATGACAGGACACCACAAAATGGTGAACAATTAATGGATAACGAAACTTATAGAAAACGGGAGCTAATGTCTAATGAAAGAAAGCGATGGAATTCAGTAATCGTGCATTATATTCAGAATTTCAGGTCATTTCACTTTTGTCGTATAATCATAGAAACTACCGAACTAATGAGGTGAATCGTGTAGTATACGAAAAGAAGGGACAGATGATAAACAAGAAAAACATGCATCTGAATGACATGCCACTCATGTATCATTATAGGAATGGAAACAAAATATAACCTTTATGGTGTATAGATGTAATCAAATCACTGAACCTTCTACAGACAGGCGAGCAATTCTTCTGGGATTTATTACAAATTTCAATCTGCCCGCAATACATCGGTTGAACATGACGTAAAATGTCATCAAATGAGGCTATCACACATCTTATTACAGTATCCAGATTAACACGGTCCTGAGTGGCATCAATCCTTCTTCTGGAGTCTGAGTGTGAAGGCTTGAAGGGATAACAGCACTTGCTTGATCCGCTCTCTGATTTCCGCATCAATCAGATTTCCATCGCTGTCGAATTTTGGTGGTTGCTGAAATGCTTGGACAAACAGTTCTGGCTTGTTGATGAAATGAAGATCTAAGAATACCCCAACCTGACGGAGATGATACTGTGATCTACCTCCTCCAAAGCCACCTCCTGCACTGACAATTGCAGCAGGCTTGTCTGCCCAGCAATTTTTTCCTCTAGAAGCCCAATCAAGTGCATTCTTCAGTGGGCCTAAAATTAAACGCAAATCATGTGAAGTAGGCACATAGATGAGTAACAAAAAAATAATAGTACAGGAAATGCAGATTGGGGATTTTTTTTTTTTGGGGGGGGTGGGGTGGTGGCAAGAAATTTGACTTCCCTTCGTATGTATGCTATTTTCTGCTGCTACAAGCTTATATCTAGCTCGAAAATAACTGGCTATCAACATACCATTAATTCTTCCTAGAGTGACAAAACCGGACATGGTATTCTATTGCGTCCATTCTATGTGTGGATTAGCACGCAGTAGTTTTTTCAGAATTCCAATCATATGAGCCAAATACATGCTTAAGCATGAATTTCTCAATTTAGATACCTAAAACACACCATCCTTGGTTGGTGCACAACAGAGATGTATTAAGTTGCATCCAAAAGAAAAAAAACAAAAAACTAAATGAAAATCAATGCAATGAGCAATAGAAAATTGGACAATGATTATTACATAATATTACAAGAGAATCAAAGAAAGTTTAACAGTAAATTTGGGTGGCTCACATCATGATATGTTGCAACAGACTTACGATATACAGCAATGCTGAGATAGTGTGCTAGATTACTTAATAGCTAATTCTGTTGGACTGCCACTAGGAGCATCATGCAATGGATGGGTAGTCATAGAATTTTAGGTGCTTTAAACAAATGGAACAAGACTATAAGTTAAAAGGTCAGATCTGTCAAATTTCTAAATTTTGCTGTCGCAGTTAGACAATTTGATTAGCTTACATAACTACTGAATAGTCTGAATGGATAAGACATGGAGCTAATATTCATTACTGGATAGGCAATCAAGTTCTGTCAACTTAAATTACCGATAAAATTAGAAGCAATATTTGCGATTACTATTTAGCGACGGCATTCAGGTTGCAAGAAGAAATGTAACAATGTAGATAAGAATCAAGTCTCACAAAACAATTACTGACTACTCTACTGGGTAATATTTAGTATTTTTAATAACAGTGACGTAGGAGGAAATGGGATGCAAATGATGAAGAGGACAATAACCTAATGCCTTGGTAAAAACAAAACAAAAATTAGCAGAACAAGCGTACATATCACAAAACTGAGACCGGATAATCATATATTCTCACTTGGAAAGCTGGTCAAATTTCTAGCAACAGTAAGAGGGGCAATGATAATAATATAAATTGGCTCTCGAATTGCCAAAATAGACTAATGTATGTAGTTGGAGTGGAATCACACATTTCTGTAAATACAGTGACAGGATGACAGCATAGATTGAACACAAAAGTTAATGTTACTTATGATGTTACCTTAAACCATATCTGCAGCATACCAGTATGTTAGCTGAAATTTGTCAATATTATGTAACCCCTAGAAGATTTATGCAGGTTGAAACTAAGTGCAACAACTATGATTTAGAGGGAAGGGGCATTCTTCAGGACAAAGGTAAAGGGGTTGTCTTCTGGATATTTGGAGTATAAAGGGGCAATCATTAGCCCTACTAGTTATCAGTGACCTTTGCTGAAAAGAGAAAGGAAAGAATATTGAGCTTTTCTTTTCTTGATAACATTTCATAAGGAAGGAATAAAGGAAACTCCAACACTCATGAAGACATGATTGCCGTCCAGACTTGATGTTCCTTCTTCTTCTTTTTTTCAATCGGTGTTGGAAATTCCATAATAATCTTACCTAGGATCTACTTTGGGGTCCTGTTTCCAAGAAAAATATGCTCAGAAGGAACCCACTAATTGTGTATAATGACAATGAGA
Source organism: Olyra latifolia (assembly GCA_036346145.1). Classification (NCBI taxonomy): domain Eukaryota; kingdom Viridiplantae; phylum Streptophyta; class Magnoliopsida; order Poales; family Poaceae; genus Olyra; species Olyra latifolia. The sequence goes on along the minus strand of CM070523.1, from coordinate 1,657,259 downwards.
TGGGAACCCGCTACACTAATTGTGATTTATATGAATCCAGTGGGAACCGGCAATTGAGCAGCATGACAATCAAATGGGGATCCACCAAATTGTGGAACATCCACACGAACCTTTAGGCTAAGTTCAGTGCTAGTTCCTAAAGCTGCATCTAGCAAGAAATTTGATCAGCAAATGAGGGAAAATATCAACTAAAAAATAAAAATCCATCGTTTTGCGTAGCCTTCATGATTATATTCCCGTTTAGGTAGAGTTAACAAATCCTTAGTTTTGAATTAAGATGGGGCATTGTACACGGCATCACTCCCACAAGTCCGGAAGAAGAGACGCCCCAAATCACTGCGACCAATTTATCTTTATCCGAGGCGATTCGTGCAGCAGCAGCGAGCAACTGCCGTAATGGGATTTGGGGCAACATATATGGGTGGCTACCGCCACAGCAGATTTCACATAACAAGGAGACTAAAATGAAGGTAAGCAGCACCAGAACGTACTTGCGATGGAGTAGTTGTGCTCGGGCGAGCCGAAGAGGAAGCAGTCGGCCTGGCGGACCTTGTCGCGGAAGGCCTCGACGGCGGGCGGGAATCCGGCGCCGCCATCGGTCTCGAGGTCGATGTTGAGCAGCGGCAGGTCGGAGATGTCGACGTGGTCGACGCGCAGCCCCGGGATGGACTCCTCGCACACCTCCGCGGCTAATCAATCCGCAGCAGCGCATGAGAAACGGCGGCGCAAAGGAAGAAGAAGAAGAAGCGAGGATCGGCGGGTGGGGCGAGCGGAGCGTACCGGCGCGGAGGAGGCCGCGGTTGTATGAGGCCTTGCGGAGGGAGCCGCAGATGGCGGCCACGCGAAGGATGGGCTTCGCCGACGCCGCCGCGGCCTCCATGTCTTTCCGTTTCCTAGTCGCAGACGGTGGTTTTGGATGTGTTGACTACTGCCAGTGCGGGGTTTGCCCCGGCTCGGCGTTTAAACCAGTAAGGTTTGCGCGCCCACGTGGACGCACGGGCAGCCGGCACATGTTGCTGCATACTAGTATTACACTGTTGATCTCTCTTCCTGTTTTCGAACTCTTTGTTTCCTATCCATCTCTCTCAATTCATTTCACATGATGGCAAATAAATGTGGCAGGGAAACTGAAGCTCCAGTAAACACCTATCTAGTTCCATAATCTAATAGTACATGGTCCACAGTGCATAACGGCGTATAATCCACGGTGTACAACGGACCATCACCATAAAATTATGATTCTAGCATGGTTCACGGTGCACAGCGGCGCAGAATCCACAGTACACAATGATTCATCACTATAAATTATGGTTCTATTTTCTCAAGTTTTGGTTTTTTCGCCATCACCAAGATATTACGGTTCTAATTTCTGAAGTTTTGTTTTTTTTTAGGCATGCAAAAAAAGACGGGAATGATAGTTCTGTTTTGTGAAGTTTCGTTCTTTTATTTTTTTGAACGGGCTAAAAAGGTGGGAATGAATATGGTTCCATTTTCTGAAGTTTTTGATTTTTTTTAGGCATTATAAAAAAGGCAGGAATGAACATGGTTTCGTTTTGCAAAGCTTTGTTTTTTATTTTTCTAATGGGTTAAAAATGTAGGAATGAATATGGTTCCATTTTCCGCAGTTTCTTTTTAAAATTTTTAAATAGGCTAAAAAAAGTGGGAATAAATAAAATTTTTAAAAGGGCTAAAAAGGTGGGAATAATTTATTTTCAATTTTTTTAGGGATAAAAATTTGGGAAGAAATAGATTGTTTTAAACAGCCAAAAAAGTGGGTAAAAAAAAGAGGGAAGAAATAATTTTTAAAAGGGCTAAAAAGGTGGAAATAATTTATTTTCAATTTTTTAACAGGATAAAAAAAGTGGGAAGAAATAGATTTTTTAAACGGCAAAAAAAGTGGGAAGAAAAGGGGTGAATAAGAGCGCGGCTAGGAATCGAACACACGACCTCGCATTGAGGGATCAGGCAGCGCACCAACGCACCAGCTTGTGCGAGCTAGACTAAACAGGCTAGAAATATAAAAATAGAAGAGGAAAGAGAAGGGAGTGGAAAAGACAAAAATCTAGGAAAACTAGGGCGTGTAGGCTTCGAACTCGGGTCACTGGCCTGAGACCTAGCGCTAAAGACCACTCGGACGAACGCTCCACCTTGTCGTGGTGATTGTGCAAGGAATCTTTTTATATATGATTTTTGAATGGAGGACGGCCATCGGAGGGCACACGTGGGACGCCTCGCAAGGCACCATTCCTTCGACGTTTGAATGGACCGCTAGATCAAACCAGCGGGCGCGATCGGACGGTCGTCGGAGGGCACACGTGGGACGCCCCGCAGGGCACCATTCCCTCGACGCTTAATATACTTAAATAGATTGGAAAATTGCATGTGATACTATAAGTATGGATATCTAAAAATATCATTAAAATGTTAGAATTCTTAAGCATTCTATTATAAAATTTGATTCTTTGCAAAAACATCATCGTACACTTTTTTAGCCCCTTCTTCCCTTTCAAATTTATGGTCAAAACTTTATTCTTTCACTTTCTCACTCTGTTCGTAACCCTCTTCCTCTCTTGCACATGACCGGTCCCCCGTCTCCTCCTCCACCTCCCTGGTCTCCTCATCCTATGCCTGCTCAATCCCCCACCTTCCCACCGTCTCCGACAAGCTTGCACTCTATTCCGGCGGGCTACCAAGGGCAAGCCCACAGGGCAGCGCGAGATGGCGAGTAGGCAACGGTGATACACACGGCGCAACAACAGTGACGGTGGCACAGTTCTTCCCAAAGTCCAACTGTGGCGAACCGAGGGGGAGGGAGCTTAGGAGGCGATGTAGGGTGAGGTCACAGTGATACTCACTGTACCAAGGGTGAGCTTGATGGCCAGAGGAAGGAGTGGTCTAAAAAGATTGCATTGTCTTATCAATGGTACTTTTATAAGGAATACAATTTTATAACGTCATGTTTGGGAATTTCAATTTTGTAATGGCATTTCTAAAATATTCAAACTTTATAATAACGCAATGCATAGATAGATGGTCGCCTGGCACTGCCAAACTTGGTTGCGAACTGTTTGATTTCAAGGATGGCCGCTTATGATTATGGAGTACACGATCATCGTCTGGCTCTATCGTTTTCTTTACTTGTCTTTCACCAATAGCCTGGCACGGCCAAACTAGCAAATGTATGTCATCAGGGCAGGCGCGATGAGGCCATCACTCATGAGGAGTCGGGCTTCGTGGAGGCTACCGGGCTACGGTTGGGTGTATTACATCACAGCCTTGTTTTGCTCCGGAGCAGCCGCCGAGCCGAGGACCCAAATCAAGAGAAAATTGTGTTTTATCTTATTTTTCCTATCTGACGGTTGAGATGTAGTAAAATCACAGTCTCTGCTTCCCCGAAGTGAGTCACAGACATGCCCTGGACCCAAGTGCATGACAATGATAATGGGCTCAATTTCATTGGACGAGCTTGGTGACTTGGTCTTCGGCTGAGTCTGGCTCAATAGGACAGTCTGGTAAAGCAAGGTAGTTTGAGTTTTTAGATGGGCCATTAGGCCTTACTTCATTTGGGCCATACTCTGCTTTGACTGCCGAAAAATTGACCATCTCTCAGGGACCCAAAAAAAAAAGAAGGGGAAATGACCAAGTCTGATCATTGCCCAAGCCTTGTTTTCTTTTCACCGTTAGCCATGGGGCATCACTTAGTATGGCCTCCAGGCTCTAATCATTAGCCTTTTTTTTTAATGCAAATCACTTCTAGATACGCATGGGTGATAAGAGATTACTTACGATTAGATCAAACATGTAGTATCTAGATATACTCATCGGCTTACTCTAGAGGTAAGAGATCATCGGGCTATTTGAATCAAATAAGATGAATGGTCCATAATAGCTTGGACATAAAAATCATTGGAAAAATGTTGAGCTTACAAGTAACTGAACAAACACGCACCTGAATACAAAGTTAGTGGAAGAAAGAGCGATGCAAAGCAGGCGAAGAGTTTGGACGTTATTGGGAAAGATGGCAAAATTGGTAAAATTGACTTAGAGGGCTTTGTGGAGGGTCCAAAGTGGTTGTTCTCGCCCTCTTCTTTGAAAATCCTTTTGCACTTAGATGAGACCCTATAGCCTGTTGTCGCTGCTTTGTCTAAGACGATAACTCAAAACTTCTCCTTTAGCAGTAGCTTGTTGTAGTGCGTAGGCTAGTGCTTGGTGTTTTTGTGTCTGGCGTTGAGTCCTTCATGTTGGCTGGACTTAGCATTGTGGTCTATGTTCCTTTTGAGTTGGTATTTATATTCTCTTCTTCTCGAATGAAATGTAGAGCCCATGTCCCTTAGTTTAAAAAAGTACAGCAAGATAAAGCTGCCAAATGCAATCACTGAACTTTCCGCAAGGAGCGCAAATCACCATGGATTTATTACATGTTTCATACTGCTTACAATGCATTGCTTGAATATGGATTGAAGTGTAATTCACGGTGCCCAAAACACAAGATTTTTTTAGATAATGGGACAACCATAAACAAAAAAATGTTCCAGCTTAAGGCTAGCTGGCGAAGAAATAGCAAGTCATATAAATTTAGGAATAAAATTCAAGGTGCATAAAACTAGATGAAAACACAGAAGGTATCATCTCTTAGCAACCATTGAATATGGCCTATAGATGACTCCCACTTAAGTACCGAAATCGAGCTATTTATAATGTTTCACTCTTTACTGAGTTTTTTCATTAAACTAAACCCATGTGTGCTTGATTTCAACAAGGTTTATCGGACTTGAACATCCCATCGAGTAGTGTAAAACACTATCCAATTGATTTTTTAGAGATAGGGGAGTTGAAGGAGGAAGAAATGTTTTGAAGAATGTAGTGTAAAGCGTGAAGAATGTTAGGTTTCTCCAAGATCGACACACACAAATCCATGGACACAAGAACAAGAAGCACATGACTAATTGTTGGACCAAGCTCTCCCAGAGAACACTCGCTCATGATCCCTCTTGAACACACACTCAAGGAAGAAAAACAAGAACATGGGAGATTTTTTTGGCGGAGCTACAACACGCTGCTTTTCTTCTCTATTCCTATTGCTTTTTTTTAACTGACAAGATACAACACGGCTTAATTATAAAGCCTAAGGGTCCGTTTGGAAGATTAGGGAAATTTTTCCAGGGAAATAAATCCCTAAAGAGGATTTTTTGGGACTTTCCTTTCCTCGGGCAGATAAACCTCTCCCTCTCCACCCCGTGACCTTCCTCGATCTGGCCTCTGCCGCAGCTTGGCTCCTCCTCCCCTGAGCGCCGCCGGCTCCGCCTCCTCCTCCGCCTCCTCCAAGCGCGCCGACTCTGCCTCCTCCTCCGAGCGCCGCCGGCTCCGTCTCCTCCAAGCACCGCCGGCTCCACCTCCTACGAGCGTCGCCGGCTCCACCTCCTCCTCCAGCGCCACCGTCGCTGGCTCCGGCTCCAGCTCCGCGTCCTCCTTCTCCGAGCGTCCCAGGTGAGATTGGAGGTGGAGCAGCGGCGTGCTTCTTGAATCTTGGAGCCGGGGCCGAAGCGAGAGACGAGCGGGAGCGAGGCGGGGAATTCTTCCTCGAGTCGAGAGGTGGAGGAGGTTCCCCGGGGATTACGCAGGGTTGCGGCCAAAAAAATTCGGGTTGAAAGGCTTCCAAACACACATGGGACCTCTCCCAATGGAAATTTCCCACGCGGTCCACAGACCCGGGGAAATGACCGGGATCCCTGGCTTCCAAATGAGCCCTAAGACTTGCTAACAACCTCATCTAACCTCTCAACTAATCTTTCATTTATTCTAGCTAACTACGGCTGCTAACTAACGTGTTGCGTGTAGGTAATGACCTATTGACTACTAATTAGTCTAGACAAAACACACAGCTAAATACACATACACATACATGCAATTGCAATATTTAGCTAACCTAAATAATATGCAAACATTAAACTAAACATGTCAAGATTAACCTAACAATTTTCCCCTTAAACTTGACATCTTAATTTGCCGAACGGATCACCCACGACTTCTTGTAGTAGCGTCTTCTTACCCATGAAGGATCCATAGAACAACTCTTGGAGACACGTCTTTCAACTCGAGATTACAACGGACTCGAGTTGCGCCATTCTTGTGGTCCCTTATCTCCTTCATACCTCAAGAAGAATTCCTAGAACAACTCTTAGAGACGCCGCCTGCGTCATTCTTGTATTCTCGCTGATCTCCTCCTTGATGACGAATTGCCACACTTCCATCGTCATGGTCGGCATCGCACCGGCTTCTCCTCCGTAGCAGTTTCATGCCACTACCTCCACGAACACGCCTCCCACTGTGGTTCATGGCCTCCATGATGTTGTGTCGCTTATGTCACCGCTCTTCAACGTAGCACTGCGATGGCACCATCTTTATCACCAAGCTCTGGTACCAATTGTCAGTTGGACCGCCAGCCACATACTTAGCCCGTCCAGACCCTAGGTCGTTGGGCCGCATTACACTCATAGACCCAACCAGAGCAGCGGGCTAAGGTCTCTTGGGCCATCTCTCCCCAAAAAGCAAGCTTAATGAGGGTGCTCCCTCATCCTTATAAACCATACTCAAGTCCTCCCAACAACCAATGTGTGGGACTATTCCCAACCATATATTGTTAGGTTAATCTTGACATGTTTAGTTTAATGTTTGCATATTGTTTAGGTTAGCTAAATATTGCAATTGCATGTATGTGCATGTGTATTTAGCCGTGTGTTTTGTCTAGACTAATTAGTAGTCAATAGGTCATTACCTACATGCAACACGTTAGTTAGCATATAAGGGCTGTTAGTTAGCAGCCGTAGTTAGCTAGAATAAATGAAAGATTAGTTGAGAGGTTAGTTGAGGTTGTTAGCAAGTCTTAGGCTTTATAATTAAGCCGTGCTATATCTTGTCAGTTGAAAAAAAAAGCAATAGGAATAGAGAAGAAAAAGCAGCCTGTTGTAGCTCCGCCAAAAAAAATCTCTCGTGTTCTTGTTCTTCTTCCTTGAGTGTGTGTTTAAGAGGGATCATGAGTGAGTATTCTCCGGGAGAGTCTGGTCCAACAATTAGTCGTGTGCTTCTTATTCTTGTGTCCATAGATTTGTGTGTGTCGATCTTGGAGAAACCTAACAATTGGTATCAGAGCCTAGATTGCCCAAATGGTTCCCAAACAAGTCTCGCCCAATGTGTGAGGGGGAGATAGTTGGGAATAGTCCCACATTGGTTGTTGGGAGGACTTGAACATAGTTTATAAGGGTGAGGGAGCACCCTCTCATTAAACTAGCTTTTTTTTTGGGGGGGGGGGGAGATGGCCCAAGAGACTTTAGCCCGTTGCTCCGGTTGAGTCTGTGAGTGTAATGCGACCCAACGACATAGGGTCCGGACGCGCTAAGTATGTGGCTAGCGAAATTTTAGAGGATGGAGAGAATCTTTTAGAGAATGTGGTGAATAGTGTTATAAAGAATGAAATCATAGAGAAGTTGGTGGACTATTTAACATCCGTTGTCTGGACTGAAGCATCTGGGAGCTCTTCATGCCTTGCGTCGAAGATCCATGCATCATGCCTTACGTCGAAGCCTAGTCACCTTTGCTCAAGGAGAAGCAGCACCGAAGCAGCACACCAGATTTTTAATGCGCGCGCGCGAAGAAGTCTAGGTTATATCACTATAAATAACAATGCTTACCAAGATATGAGCAGGAAATAACTTGAATCAAACATGGCAGACCCGGTGAAGCTCATCAGCGCCTTCGGCAGCCCGTTTGCCCACCGTGCCGAGGCCGCGTTGAGGCTTAAGGGGGTGCCATACGAGCTGCTCCCAGAAGACCTGGACAACAAGAGCGAGCTTCTGCTCAGGCACAACCCCATCCACAAGAAGGTGCCCGTCCTCCTCCACGGCGACCGCGCCGTCTGCGAGTCCCTCCTCATCGTCGAGTACATCGACGAGGCCTTCGACGGGCCGCCCCTCCTGCCCACCGATCCCTACCACCGCGCCACGGCCCGTTTCTGGGCTCACTTCATGGAACAGAAGGTAACCTTGCATCCATCGATCTGAGTCATGACCATGCTTGTAACAAGCAGCCGTTTCTGAACATCATTGGTCGTTGAACGCAGTGCTCGAGATCGTACCCTGCTATTTGCCGGTGGGCGCAGGAGTATACTACCAATGAAGCTGTGAAGGAGTGCCTCCCGAACAGAGACCAACTTGTCGCCTACTTCACTGCACAGAAGGAAAATTACCAAATGATCGCCAAGGCGGTGCTGCAGAACTAGAAATTCGCTGTTTGTGTGTGTGGTATATTGTACGGACACGTCGTTGTGATCTCGTTTCGTATCTGTCAGAATAAAATGAGGGCCTAGTGTCCAGGAACCAGCTGTTTCACAATTCGGTTTACGTGGTCCAAAAGTGTGGTTAGCTGATAAAAAACCGGCCGATTTTTTTTTTATCAACAAACCGATTTTTTTTTTTATCAACAAGCGATTCCTATTGAAAATTGTCTTTTTTTTATTAAAAAATTGACAGTTTTTTTTAGAAAAACCGTCGCTTGAACCCCCCTAGTAAGTACTCCTTTAGTCATGGCCCTTTTTTTTAGCTTACAAAATCATTGGAAAATGCCGAACTTACAAGTGAGTAATGACTGCGTAAATATGCCTCTGAATGGAGCATGAAAAAGCTGCCAGATGCAATCACTGAACTTTCTGCTAGAAGGAGAGCAACTGTCCAGGGATTTATTATACGTTTCATGCTGCCTACAATGCATTACTTGGATATGGAGTGAAATGTAATTCATGGGGCCTAAAACACTGGATGGAAATGCTGATGTCTACGTGATATTCTTCGATCTTTCTTCACACCATAGGAATCCGACTTATTTTTTTAGCCCCAAAAGAGCACGAAAATAGCCCCAAAAAACCGATGTATGAATATAGCTACAGGATTTCTGTAATATCAGTTCTTCTGGATCCTGAGCGTGAAGGCCTGAAGGAACAGCGAACAGGAGCACCTGCTTGAGCCGCTCTCTGATCTCGGCGTCAATCAAATTTCCCTCGCCATCAAACTTCGGTGGCTGCTCAAACGCTTTGACGAAGAGCTCTGGCTTGTTGATGTGAATGGTGTGGTGTGCGTGCATGGCCGGGGCTTCATCGATGCGTGTAGGCGCTGTGGTTGGAGTCCTTGCGGAGGGTGGGCTTCGCCAGCGCCGCCGCGGATTCCTTGCTCGCTCCCGTTTCGGGTTGGGAATTGGGATGCTGTGTGCTTTTGGCCGGGGTGGGTGGTGTGGTTAGGGCATCCGTATCAGACGCTCTATAACACTGTTTATCTGGATAGAGTAGCTGATGGAGGGAAGTAATCTTTTAGAGTATAGTGTAAAATGTGAAAAAAATTTAGAGGAAAGAATAGAGTATGTAGGAAATAGTGGTATAGAGTAGTAATTTGGAGTACCAGCTGTGGAAGCTCTCAAGTGGCAGCGGAGTGCCCGGCTGGGCGGGGGTGTCCACCGAATGAAAGAATAGATGGGTGGAGATTTGATCCAGGTCATCGTGAACGTCAGAGTCACTTTCGTCGTCATACTTGTGGTAACAACGGGATGCAAATATAATTTTTACTCTTCCTGCGAATTAAAAAACACGATTCTACATCATAGGAAATAAATTAATAAAATATAATTACAATAGATTTTGGACTATTTAATATGCGCCTAAATTGTTTGTCGTTCGTTTTACTTGATCCAATAGGTCAATGATTTTTTACTCCATAATGGATAAGACAATAGATACATATGAACTAGCGCATAAGCACCGTAGAAGTGTTCTAGTTATAAGCTGAGATATTTATAAAATCCAAACACTTTGACTTGGCACGTCTCTAAAAAAATCTCGAAGCAGCTTTTCAAATATTTTAAAAATAAATCAAACCAAGTGAACCGGCTTTTCACCACTTATAGAAGATCTCAAAGTTCAGTTTGCAGCAATTCACCGATCCAGCATTAATGTACCACACAGATGGAGGCTAGCTCTTTGATCTTGTTGTGGAGGAAACCATACAGATCGAGGCTCCTTGATCTTGTTGTGGAGGACAGGAGGAGTATTGGATCGCAATCTTTCTTGCCCTTTGCCGACGCTGGTGATGGATTTGTTATCGTCATGATCATATATAGTACTCCATGCATAGTCAAGCAAGTAGACGTGCGGGACCAGTAGCAGCAGCCGCGATTAGGAGCGTGCCATCATCGATGGCGTCACTAGCCCGCAATAACGCCCAGAGGAGAGCGACATCAGGCCCAGTCAATTAAAGGACAATCCTGGCCCGCGCAGGCATACTTCCATATTGGGCTGGGCCATACACGCCTATGGCCATTATTAGCATCAAAGTAGGCTTCTTTCCGTCTGCAAAAGAACGGGCCGGGGGAAGCTTTGCACCCGGCGTTCCAGACTCGAATTCGGCTTATGGTGTCTTATGTTTTTTCATGATTTAATTTTTGAGCGAAAATAGGTACACAGACGTATACGCATCCAATGACACAACGTGTGTGAGTCTTGAGCTCTCCACCTGCTGTCTCGTGTTTTTCCGAAATTTAATTTACGAAGGAATATTATATATTATTATTATTATTATCTTATTATCTTATCTTATTACTAGTTGAGGGCCTGTGCTTCGCGCGTAGATCGGTGGGACGCAGACGGCCGGGTTCGACGCGCTCGCATGTGGATTGGTGGAGAGGAGGACGCGGATTGGGATGTGGGCAGCCGTTAGATTAAATTGAATGGTTCAGATTGTTTTGATGAGCCATCACTCATCACCACAACAGCCTTTTTAGGAGTAGAGACTAACTCTATAAAGAGGTATTATCTCTATTATAAAGTGTATCATACAAAGTGGAATAGGCCTGATGCTTTAACTGAACAGCCACGCTATCCATGTCGTCGGAAAATTTGCGGACGTCCGATTGCTCCGTCCCCGCCGACCCAGCTGTCCATACGCCTCCCCGAGTGTTCTCTGCCTCTCTGGTTCGTCCGCCGCTCTGCTCGCCTAACCCTAGCCGCCGCCGCCTCCCACACGCTCCTCCTCTTCCTCCTCCTGGTCACCTGGTTGCCCTCTCTGCCATCGCTCCGTCCCTCGCCTTCCTCTCCTAGGGCACGTCATTCCACGGCTCCCCCAACCATGGTGCCACCCCTTTCCTTCCCTCCCAGCGCCGTCACTCCCCTCTCCCATACTCCTTCCCCGCTCCCCAAACCACAGTGATGCCTCCTCCTCACCTCTCCTCCTAACGGAGTTGCCCCTCTACCACCGTGCTCCCTACTGACCATTCGTGCCAGCCCATGGCGACTCCACCTTCCTCTGCGCTGGATCGGCGACTCCTAGGCCGTATAGCACCGGCTCAGCCTCCTCCATGCCTGATTCGGTCTGCTAGCCCTGACTTCCAGTCCCCACAGCTTCCTCACATCGTTGTGCCCACCATGGCCTAAATCCACATCGCCCCTCACCGGATCTGACCTCCTCAGCGGCGGATGATGGCGACTGCGGCTATGAGGCTGGATTTCATGATTTTGACCTAGATGTCAGCAATGACGTGTTCAAGCCACCACTAAACAGGAAATAGGAGCCCTCAGGTGTTGATAGTTGTTATGAAAACTGTGAATCTGCATGCATGCAGGTGCCTTCATAAATGGGAATTGCAAAGCGGAGGACACAAGGCATAAAATACATCAATACATCATGGCCAAGTGAGTTTGTTATTCCATTATTTTTTTGGTCAACAAGAGGACAATTGTAACTTGTACAAATGATTTTCACTAGATGATACCCATTCGCAACATTCTACCATGTGAAACATTTATTCATCTTCTCTATTTGGAGAGCTTTAAAATGTTGCTACGTTTCAAGACCATGGTCTGTTTTATGATATTCAAGGAACATCGTGCACCCTGTCAGCTTTGTTGGTTTTGTTTATCTTGCGCATATCCTTCATCATACTAATTTTTGCACATTGTTAGTGCTTCCATTATTAGGTTCTACAATAGTTAAAGAGATGTCTCATCTTTAATTGCAGTAGAATAGTGCTATTGGGTCTCATATGGCTTAGTTATTTGCAGAGAGAAGCTGCAGGATTCTTTCTTTCTCTGTTTCCTTAGATAGAGCTGCCACCTGACTTTCTTATTCTAGATGTGTTCACATTTGGCTCATCTATGTGCCACTTTCCTAAGCCTGAATGTAGTTGCTACTGTTTGAATGATAAGAGTTTTCATTTGAATTTGAGTTTGGGAGATGCTAACATACGTTTGATATGAATTTTATTTCAGCCATGCACATAGCTATTTTGTGCAAGGTACATTTGACTGGGAGATACATTTAGCTCTAATTTTATTTCAAGTATGTACTATGCTATTTTATGGTCCATGGTAGTTTCTCATGATAGGAGACTGTGTGACTGTGTCTTCTCTGTGGTTGATAGGCTGATAGCTATAAAATAGCTATAAGATGCTGAAAAATGTCCATGTTCTGGGTGAAGAGTATATGTATACACTTGAAGAGCTAGCTGTTGCTTTACTTACCTTAGTGTGTACATGCTATTTTTCCATGCAGCAAACTATGAGTCAGATCTTGTTAAAAACTGGTTTAAAAAGATCATGTTAAAGTGGCTTGGTTTATTCGACATGGATTCAGCCTTGTGCTATAGCCACTCAAGTATATGACTTGGCCTAGAATTCCTGTTGCTATAGGTATTTCCAGTGCTAGGTGGCACTTTGTTTGTCTTACTTCAAGGAGAATGAATGGTTCATACTTTGCCATGTTTATCTCTGGTAAAGGGTAAAGACAGTAGCTATATTATTTTCTATATAGCTTAAATTCAACATCTACTATAGAGTTCTGTTCTAATTGATGTTGCCATATAACAATGAAATTTATGTCTAAAGTAGTCAGCAAGTTCTTGTTTGTTCCATCCGTTAAGTTTTGTTCAATATTTTGCAATGATAGGTCCATTGTGGTTTGGATAACTTCTTTAAATTCAGCATTATTGGTAGCACACTTGAAGGTGTTACTCAAAATATGTTGAGGTACGGAGTGGAAAACAGCAAAACATTATGGAAGGTGATTTGTCTTACCAGAGGTATTATAGCCGTTACAAGAAGTTGTTGATGAACTCCCCAGGTTATGGAATCTCATGGAGTTAGTAAACAAAAGAGGATAGACTTTGCAAAGTAGCAGTTGTTCTTGGATTCTCCGAGGAAGAGATCACTTCCTCTGCTATCCTTTTGCTGGAAACAGATCAAAAGGTTTAGCAATTGTCTATGAGTTACTTTGGAATCCCTATTTTTCATCCATATGGCGACATGGGGATCATACTACGGGCAATTTAACAGATGATGGTAAACACACATTAAGAAAATCAGGTTCATTTTTCCACATGACACTTGAGGGCTTCAAAAATCAATTTTGTGGTCTATCTTGATTGCCACATGAAAATGTGTTCCACATTCTGAAGTATTCTGGAGGCCCGAATGCCATATACATATTGTGAACTCTTTTGTTTCTGCATAGATAATATAGCATGTCTCCTGCACCTTTAAAAAAAAGGGTGTTCCACATTCTATTACTACAGTGATTTGGGCAAAATTTCGACCATATATTTTACTGATTTTATACCTGAAAATAGGTTGTTTGCATGGATCACTTCAGATAATAAGACTTCATTTCATATTGAATCTTTACTAATTCCTATGCCACCTCTTCATGCCTTTGCAATTAGGACGGTTGCAAGCTCATTCAAAACAGTATCTAGTGTGTTAACCAATCAGGTAAATGTTGCCATCTCTTCATGCCTTTACAACTAGGACAGTTGCAAGCTCATCCAAATCAGTATCTAGTGTATTAACCAATCAGGTAAATCTTGGAAATCAGTATCCAATGTGAACAATCCATTATATATCATGCTATTCCTTTTATTTTTTAGGTTAGTTTACACAACCGAGTCCTGGTGCCATCATAAAATTTTGGTGTACAGAGCAGTTGAAAAGGCAGTGTTTACATAGCTATTTGGGGTTCCAGTACACGAATCATTTTGATTTCACATCATTTTATGTGTGCTTGCACATTAGCGGACTCAATGTTGCAGGTATCCATGTTTATCTCCATGTTAGGGAAATAAATGGTGAAATGTTGATGTTGGGTCTTTTTAATGCATATACACATGTTTGACGTGTTTCGGTAGACTCGTATACCGCTACAATTTGTTTAAATCTGACAATGCAAATGTGATCATGACGGCGCTAAGTTATTGGGACGGCGCACCATAGGTGTGCAATCCTTGCTAGTATATATACACACGCATATGAATTCAGGCAGATGGGCTTGTCTCAGCTGTGGGAGTGAGGTTGTTTATTTCCATTTATTCATGTTTCATTTTAGCGTGGTGTGCTGCATATTAAGCTCTGTACGTCTCATGATGTCGAGGACGAAACAAAGTTCCATTAAAAAAATGAATTCAGTGACACTAGTTACATGTTTCCAAGTAGCTAAGGCTCCATGTAGGTCATAGAGCATCCTACTGCAAAAAAAAAAAAACTATTTATTTGATTTTTTTGTCTTCTTTGACATCAAAATTTAGAGAAAACTCTGTTTTAGTATATATAGAGTTGTACAATGTGCATATGCAATTCATGGTTTCAGCTAATATCATCTTAACCTCAGTTTTTCATGAAACTACAACTTGTTTGTTTGTATGATTTGTGGATGCAAAATTTTAACCAAATACAATGAAGAGGTACAACCATAACACTAGTTTGTGGTCAAATTTAGAAAAAAAAAAAAAAGATGTGCAGAGTGGAGTTACAAAAACTCCAAAAAACCATGGTTTCAACCAAAATATAGTTATAAAACCGTGCCAAAGTTTTTGTGTCCAACCACCTCTATGTTTTCTAAATCATGTTATTTTTATAAATCAGAATTTTGTCTTGAAACTATAAAAAAATTATGATTCCAAATAGGCCCTTTATAGATAGATGAGATACTGGAGAAACAAATTTTTTGGAAAATATAGTATAAAGTATGAATAAATTTTTGAGGGTAGAAAGATTTTTTAAGGATATGGTGAATAATGTTACAGAGGAGCTGCTATAAAGTTTTTAGTGTGCGTGGAACACATACACATGTATATACATGTGGTGCGCCGTCCCCTTTTTTTTTAAAAAAACGTTTGGTAGCTGCTTCCCGTGCGAAGATGGCCTAGGGGCATGTAATTACTGGCTATCAAATAATCAGTCCATGCAGAGCCGGACTACTATGGGGAAACAGAGAACGAGCTGGTAGGACTGTAGGGGTTACTATGGGCTGTTTGGTTGCCATATGAGCTTAGCCAGGCTGTATGAACTCAGCCAGACTGGTGGGAGACAGGCTGAGGTTATGCAAGTGGATGTTGTTTGGTTGGTTGTATAAGATTGAACAGGCTGCGCAGAGATATTGTTTGGTTGGCTGTACTAGGAGAAGAGTGGGATGGATAAATTTAAAAGAGGAAAATCAAAAAAAGGAAAACAAATTCAAAGTGAAAATAAAATAATTTAAAAAAAATCCTGGAACAAAAATAAATTCAAAAACAAAAAATAAAAATTCAAAAAAACAAATACTAGAAAATCAATAAATTCAAAAACAAAAAAATTAAAAAATTCTGAAATTTTTTCAATATCTTGTATTTGAATCTACGGTTTCATTTTTTTGTTTCATTAAATTTGGATATCGTTTGAATTTTTAAAATTTTTTCAAAGAATGAAGAAATGAAGTGCTTTGAAGGAACTGATGTTGTTAGTGGTTGACCGTTGCTAGTCGCCGGTCACTGTGCTAGCCTGGCCGCTAGAAACGGCCGCGGCTGGCGTTTTTCACGGGCCAGACCAATACAGTGTTTTTGCGTGAGGAGAGCCGGGCTCGCATGTCTATTCGGCCAACCAAACACCGGCTGGAACACGTCCTGAGTAGTACATCCCAACAGCGCTACTGGTGAGCAGTAATCCTACAGTAGCTTCTGAGAAACGGAGCACGCGAGATAGCCTGGAGATGGAGAAAATTCAAGCTGCAGGCCACAAGGAAGACTAGTGCACCAGCTTTTGCAGTTCCGTTCTCCTCCATTCCAAGCAGCTCTCACACTGTTCCTCTTTCTCCAAGCTAGCTTTCGCTGCCTTTTGACCCTTGGAGCTGCGGCACCAACGGGTGGCTGGTGACTGGGCGTCCGGGCGAAGTGGACTGTGCAGGGCAGGGCAGGCAGAGAGATGGCCAATGGGGAGGGGTCACATGGGTTCTAGGTGCAGGTCCGCCATGGCCATGGCCACGCGTGGAAGAAGCTGCCTGTGCCTGCCTTCTGCTAGCCCAAGAAATCGCCAGTCTGTTGCATTCAGCACAGCAAGCACCTAGATTCGTTTTGATTCTTTTCGAGGACAGAGGTTCCTGCGTTTGTAGCTGTATATCACGAAGGAGGTTTCATCTCCATTTACAGATAGCTCTTTTTTTTCCTGAGCATCCAGCATTTGCAGCGGCTTCTCTATAATCTCGTTATCTATTAACACTATTTACCATTTCATCTTAAAGATTCTCTCTATTCTTAAAATTTATTCACACTTTACGTTGTATCCTTCAAAATATTCATTGTTCCAACAGCTCTCATGCTGCATGCCTAAGACTTTACCAAGCACTTATCGTGCACGGTAGACACGCTGATCAATACTTTACCAAGCACCGTAGGCCATTGATCCAAGAGATGGTTGAGAGCACAAGCTGAAACGGAAAGCAGCGCCCATTTGCGGGGGGAGAAACCGCCGAGGGAGCGGCCAGGCACGCCACTTTTCACCGCTGCAACTGATGCAATCCGCACCGCACCACACAGACACGCCAACCTTTAACTGCATTTGACCGCTCCAAAACTGGAGTCGCCTCGCCTACAGTTACGTTGATCCTCCTACGTGTCGGCCAAAGGCTTCTCGGGCCCGCTAGTCAGCCACCTGCGCAGACGGGAATCCTGATTTGACGTGAGACCGAAGGCGAAAAGCGGGGCAATCCCGATTGGACGTCTCGGGACGCCTCGATCACGGCGTCCGATGGTGCCACCGGACGGTGGTGATCGCCCCCTCGCCTTGCGCGTCCGTCGTGGCCTCCTGCTCTATAAATAAATCCGACCAAGCCATTTCTTTCTCGTTCACTCCCAGCTGCTAGTGGAGCCAAGAGCTGCAGCTATTTTCCTATTCATTCTACTGCTCACTTGGAAGCGTGCTCTTTGCTCCGTATATAAACCTTGTGTTGTGCTTGGCTTGCCGCGCCGATGGCCGACGAGGGGGCGTCGCGGGCCGAGTTGATCGCGCCTGCGCCCGTGTCGCAGCTAACGCCGCCTCCGCGGAAGCCGCGCGGGCGGCCGCCGGGCTCCAAGAACAAGCCTAAGCCGCCGGTGGTCGTGACGCGGGAGAGCGAGGCGGCGATGCGCCCCGTCGTGCTGGAGCTCGCCGCGGGCTGCGACGTGGCCACCGCGGTCGCCGCGTTCGCGCGCCGCCGCCGCGTCGGCGTGTCGGTGCTCTGCGGACGTGGCGCGGTCGCCGCCGTCACGCTGCGGCTCCCCACCTCTCCGGCGACCGCGTCCACGGTTACGCTGCACGGGCGGTTCGAGATACTGTCCCTGTCCGGGACGGTGCTGCCGTCCGCGGCTGGTGAGGGAGCCGTGCCACCGCCGTTCTCTGTGTCGCTGGCTGGGGCGGGCGGGCAGGTTATCGGCGGCACGCTTGCCGGGGAGATGACGGCCGCGGACGGGGTGGTGGTGGTGGCCGCCACGTTCGGGAACGCCGAGGTGCACCGGTTGCCTGCGGCTGAGGCGGACGAGGAGGAGGAGCGCGAAGGCCGCGGTGACCGCGAGGAGGGGAGGCGCCTACAGCAGCAGCAGCAGGTGGTGGCGCTGGCAGCGAGCGCCGGCGAGGTGGGAGTGGGACTGGTTGGCTACGGCGGGTTTGTGGGGCTGGCCGGTGGTGCGAGTGGTGGCCCAGTGGGCCACAACCCACAGCAGGCTGAGATGGTGTTGTGGACCCCGTCTCCAGCGTCACGCGGGCCGGCCCATCCTGCCGCTCATTACTAGCATGGGCACTCTCTCTCAAGGAGTCGAGCGGCCTCGTATTAAGTAGATTGTTCTCACTAGCTGCTGCCTGCTGATGTTGTAATTGGCCTCTAACTTCACCACTAATTAGGTTGAAGCGTACTTTGAGATCAAGCTATGTTTCTCGCGACTCGCCGCTACTGCAACAGCTAGGTTGGATTTATGTATATATGTGCTTGCATTTTTGTTAAAAAAAAAAAAACGTGTGGCTTGCGTGCGAGCTAGGTAATTTTGAGAGAGAAAAAAACTTTTAACATGTATGGAGAACGATCTCATGTGAATGAGGACGATCGTGATTTGTTCGCGGCTAATTTCCTGGGGTATTTTGCTATGGTGTACATCATGCACGCGCGCGTATTGGCACGACGGCCGGGGACGTACTTTCGGTGATAGAATCAGAGAGCAAAATCTTGCTCGATGCAATGCGAATGATTCTGTTCCTTGTTGGCCAGACAGGATCGTCTTTGAGTCGGAAATTGGAATGGATCGAATGCTTTTCGTCTCCAGGCACTCAGTAGTAAGTACTCCAGAAATTAAAACGACTAGGAATATTTGCACGCCAATGGCGCGCCGTTACATATGAGGAAAACAATTTTAATAGCAAACACAGCTCGCATGCATACAATGATTGACGGAAATAATTTTTTTGTTCCATCAAACCCGAAGGTTTTTTGGAAAGTTTGTATGTTAGACGTGAAGCGCGGATAAATTTTGTGAAATGCAAGTGTTTTTTCACAATGTTAGTAGGTCAGAAGGCTAAATCTGTGTTGCTATTGGATGGCCCCATATGTGCAACGTGGGCGATCGGATGGAGACGTTTTATCGGGCAACGTGGCATAACGTGAGGGTAATATTAGGGCCTTTAAAGACGACATGACACAATGAGAGAGCCTCATATGGTGAGAAGGTATGGGTGACACGTGGCGTAAGGACAAAGGGAGAGTTTTAAGTGGCTTTAACGGAGAGCTCATTTTACGTGCTTTAATACGGAATTTTTTTAGATTAATAGGTTGGACGATTCGACCTACATCACATGAATGATTAGACAGGCAACAAAATTAATAGAGCTGGCTTGTTACAATGGTTAGGTACAGCCCATAGCGCGGTCGTCGTTGCTTTGCCTTAAAGTCACCTGAATAGGATGGACACACATTTTAGATAGGAAAAAAAAATAGAAAAGGAAAAAGAGAGCGAAAACGTCTATTAAATTTTAAAATTGCTCTAATTTTTTTTTGAAAATATAAGTCTTTTATGGGTCTTCTTTGTGGAGCCATTGTTCATTTTTGTAAACTTCCATTTTTCTAGATTTTTTAAATGGCCTACAGTTTTTTCAAACTGAAAATTTTTCTAGCTTCAAAAATTTTTAAAAAGATCTAAACTTTCTATGAACCTTTTTTGTGCAGGCATGGTTAAATTTCTGCGAACTTTTGATTTTTTGGAATTTTTAAATGTTGTACAATAAAGAAAATAGAAAATAAAAAAGAAAGTAAAAGAAGAAGGCAGGGGAATCAAAATTTTTTTGTAATTTCAAGAAATTTTGGAAAAATCAAAACTTTTTATGGACCTTCTTTGTGCAGGCATGGTTTCATTTGTGGGAACTTTTTTTTTTTGGAATTTGTAAACAGCGTACAGAAAATAAATAGAAAAGGAAAAAAGAAAGTAAAAGAAGAAGGTAGAGGAAGCAAAAAAAATTTCTAATTTCAAAAATATTCAAAAACATCCAAACTTTTTTATGTACCTTCTTTGTGTAGGCATAGTCCATTTTTGCAAACTTTATATTTTTCAGAATTTTTAAACGGCGTAGAAAAAAGAAAAGAGAAAAGGGAAAAAAAGAAAAGAAAAGAAAAAGGGCAGGAGTGAACCTACCGGGAAAGATGTGCGTGGCTGGGGATCGAACCCGGCTCGATGGAGTGAGTTCTAGCGCGGGTGACCAACCGGCCATTTCGTCCGCCTCGTCGAGGTAAAAGAAAAGAATTGTTTTTATATATAAGGTAAGAATGGATGGCTAGATCCCATTCCGCCCCACGATCGGACGGCCGGTGTGCTCCGGCCAACGTGGCCACGGCGAGGAGGCATCGAGCGACGTGGCCATGGCGAGGAGGTAGCAATCCCTATCGCTTTCCCTGCTTTGCCTCATAATCACCTAAATAGGACGGACACACATTTTGTATAGGAAAAAGAAAATAGAAGAGAAAAAAGAGAGCGAAAACGTCTATTAAAATTCAAAATTGTTCTAATTTTAAGTTTTTTAAAAAAATCTAAGTCTTTTATGGCCTTTTTTGTGGAGCCATGGTTCCATTTTTATAAACTTTCTTTATTTCTAAATTTTTTAAACAGCCTACAAAAAATAAAATAGAAGAGGAAAAAAGAGAGTGAGAAATTTTTTCCAAATTAGAAATTTTTCTATTTTCAAAAAATTTGAAAAAATCTAAATTTTCTATGAACCTTCTTTGTGCAACCATGGTTATATTTTTGCAAACTTTCGAATTTTTAGACGGCGTAGGAAAAAAGAAAATAGAAAAGGAAAAGAAAGTAAAAGAAGGCAAAGGAAACAAAATTTTTTTGTAATTTCATAAAAATTTTAAAAATATCCAAACTTTTTATGGACTTTCTTTGTGCAGGCATGGTTTTAATTTTGCAAATTTTTTATTTTTTGAAATTTTTAAACAGCGTAGAAAGAAGGTAATAGAAAAGAAAAAAGAAAGTAAAAGAGGAAGGTAGAGGAAGAAAAAAATTTAATTTCAAAAAATTTGAAAAAAATCCAAACTTTTTATGGACCTTCTTTGTGCAGGCATAGTTCCATTTTTGCAAATTTTCAATTTTTTGGAATTTTTAAACGGCGTAGAAAAAAGAAAAGGGAGGAAAAAAGTAAATGAAGAAACAACATACTGCAAGGTGCTTGGCTGGGGCTTCGAACTCGTGCCAACGGGTTGAGAACGTGTACTGCAAGGTGCTTGGCTGGGGCTTCGAACTCGTGCCAGCGGGTTGAGAACGTGTGCACCTGACCAACCGGCCATTCCCTCCACCTCATCGAAGAAAAATAAAATAATTTTTTTATATATAATTTAAAAACGGACGGTCGGATCATGATCGTACGGCCGGCGTGCTCCGGCCGACGTGGCCACGGCGAGGAGGCACCGGGCGACGTGGCCATGGCGAGGAGGCAGCAATGCCTATCGTTTTATAGATATTTACTATACTATATAGCGCGTAAAGCGCGTACCGTTTCTCAGCCTGTCGCGCGGCCACGTCACCGGATAAACGCGGGCCGTCCGATCGTCGGTGGAAACGTGATCTGGCCGTCCATTCGAACATTATATATAAAAGATATTGTGCATTGCTTTCCCAACGAAGCAGCAGAACTGCCCGCTTGGTCTTCACCGCATGAACTCAACTCCGCGGGCACGGTTCGAATCCTGGTGGCCGCATCTTTCCAGCCCCTTGCTTCTCTTTATCTTTTTTTTTGTTTTTTCTATTTCCTTTTTTCTTCACTGCCTAAAAATTTTAAAAAATATAAAGTTTGTAAAAATGGAACCATGGCTGCACAAATAAGGTCTACAAAAAGTTTGGATATTTTTGAAAAAATTTTGAAGTTAGAACAATTTTAGATTTAAAAAATATTTTTGTTCTCTATCTCATCTATTTCCTTTTTAGGCCGTTTAAAAATTCCTAAAAATATTACAAAAATAGAACCATGGTTCCACAAAGAAAGACCATAAAAAGTTTAAAATTTTCTTGATTCTTTTCAAATCAGAAAACTTTTGAATTTTAAACTTTGTTCTCTTCCATTTTCTTTATTCTAGGCCATCTAAAGATTCACAAAAATAAAAATCTGAAAAAAAAGGAACGATACTTGCACGAAGAAGGTCTCAAAAAGTTTTTTTTTAGAAAATTTTTGAAATTACACAACCTTGCAATTTCAAACTTTTCACTCTCTTTTTTCCCTCTTCTATTTTCTTTTTTATATGCCTTTAAAAATTTAAGGAATTTTTTTTCCAAAATTGAAACCATGGCCCCACAAAGAAGGTCCATAAAAACTTATATTTTTACAAAAACATTTTACATTAGAGAAATTTTGAATTTTAATAAACGTTTTTGTTCTCTTTTTTCTCTTCTATTTTTCAGCCGGTTGAAATATTCCAAAAAAAAATACAAAAATAGAAACATTTAAAGAAATACTATTGCCAATAGTCTATTTAGATTTAATTCAGTTTATAAGTATGCTGTATAGCAAAACTATGAATAAACTGTATGAAAAAACTGTCACATAGAACCGACGCGGGCTCCGCGCATAAGCCCACAATACATAGGTGCGCGGTGGCTTGACGCGCCACCGCGCGTGGGCCCCCCCTAGTAGTTTATAAGAGTAGTACTCAGCTCTGGTTGCCATGGAAAAATACTGCTGGTTCCACAACTGCTGTTCATCTCATCGAACGGCATGGATCATGGATGTGTTGGGGTCGGGACTCGGGAGAGCACTACCGTAGCTGCGAAGCACCACGACAATAAAGAGAAGATACTGCATGTGTGCATACTGTATTTTTCTCGGGAAGCCGCGAAATTGTGGAGTTCCCGATGCAACCATGCAAAGCCTAGCCCAAGCTGTAGCCTGTACGGGAGAGCAGGTTGCAGTTCTCACTTTTAGTACCCCCTGTGGCCCTGCCCTGTTGTACTGCTCCTCCACTGCTCTGCGTATATACACGGTACCAGGCCCTACCATGTAATGTACTCCGTACAGCCCTGATACTGTTTTAGCCATTAGAGCATCTCCGACGGATTTTTTAAAATAGAATTTTCTCTATATTTAGAGTCTCTCGTTCTCCAGCAGAGTCTTTATCACAGCCTCTAAATTTAAAGTTCATCTCTTCCAGTCTCTAATTTAGAGACTATCTGTATCAATCTTTATAGTTTCTCTGGATAGAAGTTCTGCCAGAGAGGATGGAAATATAGAGAATAAATAGTGATTTAGAGGGGGTGTATAGAGATCTGATTTTAGAGTATCTGTTGGAGATGCTCTTAATACTTTATTTTCGGTCTCTATTTTACTATTTACCTTCTATTTATAATTTTATTTTACTATTCATCTCTATAACCCTAACTCCATTTTCATAATCCCTACATATGTCTCTTTTAAATTTTACTTTCAACCATATTTTCATTATTCGTAATCTCATTTCAACAGCAATAGAGTCAACTGCAGTAAGGTTATAGAACCACAATTAAACATGCCCTTAGAGCATGCCTAATGCTTGCCCTATTTTATTATTCACCCACTATTTATCTTCTAGCCTTATTTTCTGGTCAAGTAACGTTGTCCCTATTTTCTCAATCCCTATATTTGTCTCTCCTATATTTTACTTCTAACCCTACTTTTACTATTCAAAACCTCATTTCTACAGTAATAGGGTTAGCTGTAATAAAAAAATAGAGTCACCATTAGACATACCCATCTCTGCCTATATATTTCCATATTCGAAAGGCTTGTTACCCATTTGGCTCGCTATTTGATAGTGAGTTGGGAGCGATAGTGAGAGACACACTACTCCAACAATATCGCTATCCACAGCGAGCTTGGTAGCGAGAGGATAGAATCCGGCCAAACGCTCTTTCCCTCCCCTAGTCCATAGACACAAATAAACATTGAAATATAGGAAAGAAAAGGTAGAAAGTCAAAAAATAAAGAGTGTAAAGAAATTTCAGAGAAATAGTTATACAAGGGATATGTAGAGCCCAAAATAAAGAGGCTATTGGAGATGGCCAACACCCATTAGAGTCACTAAAAGAAAATCTTCTCTCTATTTAGATATTTTTGTCCCCTATATGACTCCAACATTTTGTTTCCTAAATTTAGACTCCTATACTTAGAGGTTTTCTCTCCTCACTGTATGGAGTATATTTCTGTGGATGAGGATATAAATACGAGAAATGAATAATGATTTAGAAAAGGGATATAGATAGCCTATTTTTACATATTCTGTTAGAGTTGCTTAGCCTTTCTGCTAAAATCTCACTCTAATAGAAAAAAAAAGATGAGGAGAGAGAATCCCTATATTTAAAGATGAAGATAAGGGATTATAGAAATAAAGAGACCGGTTGAAGCGATTTTGGGAGGTTTCCTCCACAAAATTTAGGAAAAGTTGCCTGACAGGGGCTCTGCTGCACCCTTGCTTTGTACTAGTAAGTTGTACGTACCGTGTAGATACATGCATGACCCACTTTTTCTTAGATTCCATGTTATACGGTTATACGTACAGTACAGTTAATTATTAGCTGTATGCATGCATGCACATCTGTCGTCTATATACGTTCCTGTTTAGGACTATCAGAGAATCTCTCTGTATGCGCGAATACATAGCTACGAACAGAAGCCCATCTGAAAGAAGAAACGGCCGCTAAAAACGCATGTGAAATTGTTACTTGTTAGTGTACACACGAGTCACGATAGTCTGCCGATTGCAACAATCGAGCGTTTCCATTGGAGGTAGCTAGGTGATCGGCCGCGCCAATTTAGATCATTATGGACAGTCTCCCTTCCTCACTTTCATTTTCTTTACGGAGTAAATTTCATTCCCTTCAATGTTCTAACAGATTGCTTTCAATTTTCTCTTTTAAAAGAGATTCTTTTTTCATTAACTTTAGAAAAAAATTTGCTCTTCTTTCTCTATATTATTTTCTTAAAAAAGATGCTGCTAGAGATAGTATAAAAAAGAGAAACAATATCGGGATAAGAATAGAGGAAGGGTACAAAATAAAGAAGAAAAAAATGGTTGGGATGATCTCAGTGCTGCTGCTTCTCTCTCCCTCATCAGCTTTACCGTACGCTCGACAGGCTTGGCCAAAGGTAAAAGGAAAGGATCGAAACATACATATCCGCGCACGCGCTCGCACGGACTCGCAGCGCGGGTACGTGAGACTTGAGAGTGGGAAAGCGGAGGATTTCGCCGCTCGCTGCGTCTGCGTGGCATGCATGTACGGGCCGTCGCTCCGGTGCCTTTTGCTCGATCCGGCCTATTAGCAGAGCATGCCCACACGATGACACTACACGCTTGTACTGTCTTGTGTATCATGGTGTCCTGTCCTCTTGGATTGGTCCACCACCTTGCCCAAAGGCCCGCGTACCGTCCCGTGCGTGCTTCAAGTTCGCTTCAGTGCCTGCTTCGTAAGTCGTGGCCGTCGTCAGACGAGATGCGGTGCGGTGCCGCGCCGCCTCGCAAACTGGGCTGGATGGGCCGAATACAAACACTACCACGTGGAATTCGCACTACGGTGAGAAAGCTCGAAGCCCAAAGACCCCCCAGCCCATTTCGGTCCTGTCAAGAGTATTTGTGTGAGGCAAAACACACACACACTCCCGGAGAGAGAATTACCTCTCTCTGCTATCTCAAGTCACCGTCTTCTCCGACGCCAGTCGTCTCCCTGTCGCTGCCAAATTAGGGCCGGGGGTGGTCGACACAGAGTGTCTCTGTGAGGTGGCGACAGCAACTCGGCCAAATGATCGGCGAATAATGGTGGGTACTGGGTAGAGTCGTCCAAAGAATTGATGATGAGACCGAGGGTCATTAGGAGGCGGCACATTAGTTATGGCCAGTGGATTCGGCGGTGGGAGCTTCTCGCTGAAAGGATGAAGAAGACCGCGCGAATGGCTAGAGAGATGGAAGAAATGACAAGTTGAGAGGAAGGAGGAGGGTATAACAGCGTGGGGAGGAACTCCAACAATGGCTGGGCATGGAGAATTGGACGGTCCTGGTTGGCGAGCTGAGGAGAAGAGAGGTGTCCATGGTGGCTGTGGGAGGAAGGAAGAAGCAACTGGAATGTAGGGTTGTGGGGGTGGGGTTATAAAAGGAGAGGAGGATGAAGTGTGGATCATTGGATATAGGATCCAACTGGCATAAAATCGACTAAAAAACTTATTTTTTTCAGGCAACCAGCGATTAGCTAGGCCAAAAGAAACAGAGAAATGTGCCTTCGTATCTCCCATCCCTGGACAAACAGAGTAACGCGATCGAGAAGAGGATGAAGAAGACCGTGCTGATAGCTGAAGAGGAGAAAGAAATAACGACAGTGGAGGAAGGAGGAGGGTGCGATAGCGTGGGGAGGAACTCCGGCGGCAGCGGCGGCGAAGGGAGGAGTCCATGGTGGCTGTGTGCGCGAGGGAGAAGCAGCTGAAAGGTAGGGTTGTGGGGTGGGATTATAAAAGGAGAAAGAGGATGAAACATGGGTCATTGGATCTAAGATCCAACGGTCATAAATCGACTAAAAGAGCCTCTTTTTTTTTCCAGGCAACCGGTGATTAGCTAGGTCAAAAGAAACAAAGAAATGTGCCTCCGTAT
Source organism: Olyra latifolia (assembly GCA_036346145.1). NCBI lineage: Eukaryota > Viridiplantae > Streptophyta > Magnoliopsida > Poales > Poaceae > Olyra > Olyra latifolia. The sequence goes on along the minus strand of CM070523.1, from coordinate 1,630,812 downwards.
CTCCCATCCCTGGATAAACCGAGTAACAAGATTGAGGGAGAAATTGCACAAGTGTTAGAGAAACAACGTGCTTTTTATGTAAGATCCAATTATCATTAAGCATTGAAGCCCGAACTGTAAATCGCAGACTCTTCAAAATTGGCTCCGTGACAATTACGCTAGCTAGCAAGTTAGCAACTAGGTGCCCGAGTGGCAGCCATGAACCCACACATCACATATGACATGTGCATCGACGCCTCCAAGTTCCAACCAAATTCAAAGCTCCACCTGGTCCAGACAAGGACCTGAAATTCCACCTCGATCTGTGTACATTAAGCTCGCTAGCTAGGATGTCCAGGCTGACGATGACGGAGGCGACGCCGGTCTTGAGAGTGGCGGCGATCTCCGGCTCGCTCCGCAGGGCCTCGGCCAACACCGGCCTCATCCGCGCCGGTGAGCTACCTCTTCTCCCTCCTCCTCTCATCTCTAGCGTACGTTCGTGCGCGTTCGTTTGTTGCAAGCTGATTGGCGACAGCTTAATCGTCGGCGTGCCTGCGAAGCCGCGGAGATGTGCGAGGAGTCCATCCCGGGGCTGCAGATCGACCACGTCGACATCACGAACCTGCCGCTGCTCAACACCGACCTGGAGACCGACGGCGGGTTCCCTCCGGCCGTCGAGGCGTTCCGCGGCAAGGTCCGCGACGCCGACTGCTTCCTCTTCGCCTCTCCCGAGTACAACTACTCCATTTCAGGTACTCCAAGCTCTCTCTGACTCTTCTGTATTTACATGGCATATGACATCGGAAATTCGGAACTCGGAAGAACAAAGGACATTATCGTCTAGTCATTCGGACTTTCGGAGTAGCTGTGTATACAGCTTTCAATCTCGCAAAATCAGGGTTTTATTTATCGCGGCAAGTCGACGAATCAAATTCAAAATATGATTTAAATTTGAAAAATAAAAAAAACCTATAAAATTCGTAAAAATTGTAGATTCATTTATAAACACAATGATGAAAAAAAAATAAAAAACAAAGCCGGATTCGTGTGCAAATTTGAATTGAAATCATGAAAAATTTAAAAAAGACGGCCCAACTTGGCCCATTAGCGGCTATGATTGATAACATGCTGCATATACGACGTGCTGGCACTCTGGCAGCTGCATTATTGCATCCAGCACGAGCAAACTTTCCCCTTTGCTCTCCTCTTGCTCCACCACTCAGATCCACGCCTTTGCGCGACAAATCCCTCGGCAAGTGCGGCAAATCGCTCGGCAAGTGCGGCTAGTCGGCGCAGTTTGTTCAAATCCAGGCGCAAAGAAGTCGGCGGCGTGGCAAGTCGCATGAATGGCGGCAAGCCGAGGTCTGCGGGCGGCAAGCCAAGGTTGGCGAGCGGCAAATCGAGCGGTGGAGCAAGTCGGCAACGCCAGCGGCAAGTCGCGACTGACGGGCGGCAAGTCGGCGACGCGAGCGGCAAGTCGAGGTGAGTCCTGCTGGAGTCCTGCCGCGAGCGGTAATTATCGGAGCCGGAGCAGCGACGGCGGAGTCCTAGTATTGTACGTTTCTATTAGCATTAGTATGTACGTTATAGCAGCGAGCGGTAATTATCGGAGCCGGAGCAGCGATGGTTTCTATTAGCATTAGTATGTACGTTAGTACGTAGAATAATTGTTGTTGTAGAATAATTGTACGCGAAGTGTAGTATACTAGTATGTGCATGTATGCATCGTGTTAGCATGTAGAAATTAGTTAGTAGTTGGTATTTGCATGAGTATGTACGTAGCATGCATGCATTAGACTAGGAAAGTTAATTAGTTGCATGGTTAGCTAGTTAGTTTGTGCGGATGGAGCATGCAGCTCTGAAGTCCACTGAAGAGATGAATATGGCGAGCCAATCCCAGATTTACGGTGGCCAATGGTGGCAATAGAGGTAATGTCGTATTTTTCATATAATTTATATTTGTTCAATCTTAATTCATAAATTTGACATTTCATATATACTTATCACCAAGTACCTTGCAACCAGACCGAGCTGTTCACTATTTCTTCAGACAAATTGCAAGGTAAGTCAATTACAATTTATAAGCACTCTGTATCATGCAGTTGTCATGAAGATCTGAACTTGTGAACTTGTCATATCGTATCATACATATGAGTATATATGAATTTATCTATGCAATGAATTGTTTTCGTAAAAAAGATACATGAAATACACATGAATTTAGCAAAGGTCATGCCAAAATTTTCAAAAAATTCATTTCCTAACATTTTACATAATTTCCAATGTCGCCTAAAGGTTAAATAATTACCAAAAGTCATGCCTACCATTTACATAATTTTAAATCAATTTTTACCATTTTCCGCACCATACAAACTTTCAAAGTGATTTTTCTAATAATTTCAAATGTTGCTTAAATGTTACATAATTACAAAAAGTCATGCCCTACCATTTTCATTTTTTAAAATAAGTTTTACCATTTTTTCGCACCATAAACAATTTTCTCAATTTTTCCCATCGGCCAAGCGGTTTTCCGCAAATTCCGTTCGATTTGCCGCTAAAACCGGTCGACTTGCCTTTTTTGCGGTTTTCCGCGATTTGCCGCAAGTTTGGATCGATTTGCCGACTTTTCGATCGATTTTTGCGGTTTCGGCAACCCTTTTATGATTCAAATTTCAAATCCCAAATTTTGACCGATTTATCGCGATTTGCCGCGGCAAATCGAAAACCGGCCTGGAGCGATTTTTCCCGGCAAAACGATAAATGAAACCCTGCGCAAAATCAGTTCGGAATAATCTCCGGAGAAGAGGATTCTATTTCAATTTTCAGGATGTAGGCACTAGGATGTGTAGAAACACAACAGTGCATAGTTATCGGCTCTATTTCTAGGAATTGAAAAGACGATTGCACTGAAATAGAAGATTGATTGGTTAGGGACCCTTTTTCTAATACATAGGTTGGGTATTTATATCAAATACATGGACTCGATACAATACGACCAGGGTTCCAAAAACGGTAAAAACCGACGGTTTCTCGCCAAACCGCTGGGGGGCGGTTTGAGAAACCGTCGGTTTTTACTCGGCTGGTTTTAAAATTTTAATTTTAAATTTAATATTTAAAAAATTTAAAAAAATCTTATAAAAAATTAGAATTTTTTTAGAACATTCTATACAAAGCAAAATTTTAGATTGAGATTATTATCATGGTATTTTATGCGAAGAAAGTTGTGCAAAAATGAAAAACTATTTTTCGAAAAATTGGACTGGTTTCTAGAAGGCCTGGTCTGTACACTTGCTAATTGATTGCTCTGCTCGTTTTTTTTTCATTTTTCACCACCATCACACCGAACTCAATGATTGATGCACGTTTTGCTACCGTGAATCACGGGTTTCGGGTCACCAAACAGTTTTCAAAACTTTGATATGTCTATCATATGACTTAGTGTTGATATGTCTATCATCATATGCAATGCAATATATGTATATATGCAATTCACTTAGTGTTGATATGTTCCAACTCTCAAATAGGTTATGCCAAAATTTTTTCCTAGTTCGAATATATGTTTTTGTTGGAAACTACAATGCATATCACATTATTGACTTCATATTGATATGTTCAAATTGACTTCATATTGATATTTTTGTTGGAAACTACCTTGTTCAAATTATTGACTTCATATTAATATGTTCAAGATGTCATATATTTATCAAAGGTTCTTCCAAATTTTTCCATAATTAAATAAATTACCAACACATATATCTCACCCATCTATGATTTTTCCCAATTTTTTCAGACCTCTTTTCATTTTGTTTCCATTTTCCACGTTTTCCCTGTTTTTCGCCAAAATTGCCGGTTAACCGCTAAAAACCATTGGTTTCTCGGTAAAAACCGCTGCAAAAACCGATGGACTCGCCCGCTACTGTCTGACCGTTTGAATTTGAATTTGAGCGGTTTTTGCCCAAAAACCGCCCCACCCATATGGCGGTTTCGGGTCCCGAAATGGGTTTTTGAACCCTGAATACGACTCGAACTTTTAAATTACTATATGTAATCTAAACAACTTAATTTATAACTAGGATTCTCTCTAAATAAAAACTTATCTGAAAACATGCCTAAAATATACTATAGAGCCGATGCGGGCAACATTGTCTTCCATAACTGTCCTAAATTGGTTTTTTGAATAATGTTTCCTATTCTAACTTTGTCATAGCCGATTAGAAATCTTCTTCCATATGGAACTCTTAATCGATCGTGCTTGATCCAAACTTTTCTAGTCTTTGACATCGGCTTCTTAACCAAGTATTCTGACAACTTCTAGATACTTCGGCTATGTCTAAATTTGGGTGTCAACACTAGCCAAATAAGGCTAAGCCGCTTTGAACATGCTATTAGTCTTGAATGATCAGTGAGTACGTTTGCACGGCCAGATTTAAAAAAATTTTTTCATAGATATTGTCCTAAGAAGAATAATTCTTTTCTAATGTGTAGTCATATAAATTATGGTATGCTCTAATATAGTCTAAATCTAATCCGGAATATATATTAGTAACTCCAATCTCGTTAGATGTATGCCATTACATTGACATTATAGTTGTAGTTATCTTGATCTCTACCTTTTTTTATTGGTCTTCATATCATCTTTATTGGTTATGATGCCGACTCACCATACCAGCCACAACTCTAGCATTTGGTTCTTCTCCTTTAGCTCAAATATGTGTTGGCTCCGTTAACTCCTGTTTTAACAATATAATAGATAGATAGATATATTATTTTTATTTTTAAATTCTATTTATTTATTATAGTAGATATGGACGTCTTTTCTACTTTTTTATTTTATTTCAAATGTTTCTATTTTTTAGTTGGTATGGACTATTTTTCTATTGTTGTAGTTGATATAGACTCTTTTTATATTATTTTCTTTCAGAAATTTAGTTATTTTATTATTTTAATATAGTAGATATGGACTCTTCTCTAGTGTTGTACTTATATGAACTCTAATTTTTTGTTATTTTCTATTCGAAAGTTAGTTTATTTATTATTTTTAATATAGTAGATATAGGCTTTTTGGTCTTGTCTTATAGCTGGTATGGACTCTTTTTCTATTTGTATTATACATTTAAGTTTTTTTATTGTTCTTGGTATGGACTCTTTTTCTAGTTTTGTAGTTCATATAAACTATTTTTTTCTATATTTCCATTCTATTTTTTATATTTTTATTCTGAATTTCTAATTTTGTTGTAGTTGACATGGAATATTTTTTCTATTATTTGTTATTCTGAATTTATTTTTCTATTGTAGCCCATATGGTTTCTTTCTTTTAATTTAAGCCATTATAATCTAACCCCACTATAATCGATAGTCTAGGTTTTTTCTTTTTCCGTAGAGGAATTTCTCTGATTAACGTGGTGGCTCCCTTGCCTTGTGTTTTCTAGCAATGTGACCTGCACATTTGTGTGGCTAGATTTGTTAGTTTATAGTTAGATTCGTTATAGTTTCTTAGGTCAAACAAAAAACAAATTTATGTTCTACACCATTATAATCTGAACCCACTAATTGTTTGTGTAGATTTCTTGTTATATTCAACTAAAATCATATTTAAGATCTACACATTTATAAATATATTTTTTAGTTTGTAGTTAAATTTTATATAATCCGATTTATTCAATTAAAAACATATTTAATATCTACATTATTGTAATCTAAATCCACTAAAATTTATGGTGCAAATTTCCTGTTGATTCAACTAAAACATATTTAAGATTCACCCATTATAATCATGCTCACTTGCACTACTTGATTTGACACACAATATATTAAAGTAAAAAAAAAATGTAAACACATTTAAGTTCTAGTCGATTATAAGTCCGTGTACGGTTAAATTGGTTAGTTTGTAGTTACATTTAGTACAATCTATTAGATTTAACTAAAAACATATTTAAGATCTACAATATTATAATATAATCCAGATCTCCTATAATTGATGGGAAGAAGGATAATTGCTTACGGTGGATGCCATGCAAACATTCTCTCGTATTAGCGCCTTTTGTGCTCTATGCTTTAACTTGACCAGTTGATTACTTAAATATTTGATCTAATAGTTTTGTTGCTTGGTTGCATGATGCGACCCATGAAGTATAAATGATTTATGACTTCCTCCTTCGAAGGATGCACATGCATCTAAATTTTTCTTGTTTAGTTGGGTGTGCTCTGGATTGCTTCATCGCTCAGCTGATCCCTGGTATGTGCATCGATCGTCTTCTATTGTGATTATGATTGCCAAGTTCTTCGTGATATTGTGCGCTAGGTTGATGCTTCAAGTTTACATGGTTCTCGATCTTTGGTATTGTAGACTATGTTTTAAGAGATTTTTTACGGTCCTTGAGGAGGTACTGAGAGGTACCACAATTTTTAGTGTTAATTTGTGGTACCTCCAGGTACTTAACACTGAGGAGGTACCACAATTTACACTAGAAATTATGGTACCTCCCGGTACCTCCTCAAGGACCGTAAAAAAGCTCATGTTTTAATCTTCAGAGCTCTCCGATTTACAGCAGCGCATAGGGATCTCCTCTCTAAGTTGTCGATCTACAACAGTGTGTAGGTGTGTCCACTCTAAACCGTTAATTCTAAGGGGTGCTGGAGGTTTTTTTTTTTATATTCGATAAGGGTAGAAATAGACTCTAGTTTAATTAAAAGTCATATTTCATATGCAATCTTATTTGGCAACTTCTATTATATAATTAAAATGGGAGTCAATGGAGCCATCATATTAATCGAAGAAATTCCCATATAAAATAGAGAAAAAGAAAAGATCTACACTATTGATTATATATAGTGGAATCATATTGTAATGTCTTAGATTAAAAAGAGATTTCATATCGACTATAATAATAAAATATAAGAAATTTAAATTTAGAATAAAAATAATAAAAAGAATGTATCAAATACAAGACTAAAAAGTGAGTCTATATCAACTGCAATAAAAATAAATAAATTTTAAAATAAAAATAATAGAAAAAATGAGTCCATTGGAATTACTACAATATTAGAAAAGAAGTTTGTATCAACTATAATAAAAATAAAAACTTAAACAAAAATAGAAAAAACATATATCAACTATATAAAATTTAATGCATATATAATTTTTTTTAAAGTTTGGCATAAATCTAGCCGTGTAAATGCGCGGAACACTCTGCTTGTTGTGATACATGTAACATGCCTGATGAAGCTGCTAGTTGTGGTGCTCAGACGACGTGGAGGTTTAGGTTCTCCTGTGCCGACGTTCACATATTTCCCTTGTTTGGCCTTGCGAATAATGATAGGTTCTCTTAGGGCATCTCCAGCAGAAAATCTAAAATCAGGTCTCTATACACCCCTCTAAATCACTATTCGCTCTCTATATTTTCATCCTCTCCAACAGAGCCTCTATCCTGAAAAATTATAGAGGTTGATATAGATAGCCTCTAAATTTAGAGGCTATGAGAGAGAAACTCTAAATTTAAAGACTGGGATAGAGACTCTGCTGAAGGACGAGAAACTCTAAATATAGAGAATATTCTGTTTTAGAGGCTCTAACACGCATCCCATCGGCTAGACTCCCAGGCTCCCAGCAGTACGACCACCATTGTGCATTTGCTAATGAACTTTCTTACGGAACGAACAGTTCGATTGTTCGAACATGAATTCCTGCGTGCACACGTTCTGTTTCTAATTGCAAACAATTCAAGCGTAGATAAGTTCTTGATGTACCTCCGTGGCTCCATACAGATCACTCCCATGACTTGTGGTATGTGAGATCTCGCCTCATCCACGCTTGTACCAGTGCCAGGTGGTGCGTGGTGCGTGCTCTTTTCATGCGAAGTTTCTTGCCTCTGCCATTTTGTCAGCTCTATATCAGCACTCACCGCTTGCCGCTTCACAGCTCGCGAACCGATCTCGACTGCAAAAGCACATATGAAACATGATGATTTATGTGCTTCATCCTCTTTGTTTGGCTGCACCAGGATCAAACATGATGATGTATGTGTGCTTATAGGGCATGTTTGGATAGCTACCCTGGTTCGCCGTGCCGTCTGTCGGCACGCCCTCAAATTTCGCTGCCGTTTGGATTGGCGCCGACAGAAGGCGCGCCGAAGCTTGCCAACGTGTTTTCAACGCGAAAGCCAGCGTTGGCGAGGGCACGGGAATCGGCCGCCCGCGCCTTTCTTCGGCGAGCCATCGCCACGGCGTGCCGCGCGTTGGCACGGTAATCGTCGGGTCGCCGTCCAAACATACCCATAGATCATAAAAAACGCCATGTTTGGTGGAAGCAATTCTGGCTAAAAGTTTATGCATGATGTACTGGCATGCTTGAACCGGATGGGACGTGGGAGGAGGTGGTGGCCCACGACGAGCAGAAGTTTGACGAATTGGCTCGCGTTTGGCTTTGATGACATGCACTTTGGTGCTTTGGTGTTTGACTTTGATTACATTAGCTATTTGTTAGTTTGTAAAATTCCTTTTGCAGATACATCTCTAATAATATACAGGCCATGTTGGCTTGCAACTCAAATCTGTACAGTTATAATCTAGTCTCACTATAATTAACAATGTAAATTTTTTCTTTTTCTCTGATTAACATGAAAATTTCTACTATTTTAGAGCAAACGTGGTGCCTCTATTAGTTCAAAACGAACATGGTGGGTCCGTTGGACCCGGTTTTATATAGATTGTAGAAGATAGATAGATACATGTTTGTCAGAATCTAAACATGCATCCAAGATATCCTGGTTTTCCTCTACAATGCCTTCCATTTTTATTTTATATATAGATTAATATACTAACTAGACTATTACATATTTACTATTACAAAATATAACATGACCAATATTCTAAGTACTTTTCTCTTCTCTCAGCTGTTTGCTCCACGCTTTCTATATATATGCAGGTCCTCTAAAAAATGCATTGGACTGGGGATCAAGGCCACCCAACTGCTGGGCTGACAGAGCTGCTGCCATCGTAAGCGCATCAGGGAAGTCCGGTGGCAAACGGTCGCAGTACCACATTCGACAAGTCGGGGTTTTCTTGGACATCCATTTCATCAACAAGCCAGAAGTATTCATTCAAGCACATTACCCCCAGAATAAGTTCGACTGTGATGGCAATCTGATTAATCCAGAGATTAAAGAACAGCTTAGGAAGATACTCCTATCCTTACAAGCTTTCACCTTTAAGCTGCAGGGCAAATATGCATGTTAAGAGTTATCATCTCTGTTGTTTTCCACAATGCAAACCTTGCACTTCTCTTTCTTATATTGTGATAATCTGCTATAAATCCTGGTTGCAAGCGTGATATACTTATATGTTGTTATTCACTTAATGGCAATTTTAGATCATCTAATTGCCCACCCGGTACAAGACTACAAATACATTGCGTTATTCGGACGGACATGAATGTAATAAAAAAAACCATCAGTAGAAGAGAAGGGAGTACAATGGATAGGATGAGCAGAGTGACTCCACTTTGCTTTTTTTCTAGCTCCCCTCTTTTTTCCGCTCTTCTCTTTTTTAGTTATCTAGTGTCTGAAATTTCATAAGGTGTGTTTTCTAGCAACTAGTTGGATGCCCGTGCGTTGCAACGGAATACATACATCAATTTGTGTGAATACTATAAAATGACCATATCTAATTCATGTGCTTTGGTGAATGGCCAGCAAGAGATGTCTTGCCAACATTCTAAAAACTTTGTTCAGGTGTTGCCATTTTGAATTTCAGTTATACAGGTACCATACAATCACCACGGGGCCACATTAAATTCATAGAAAATGTTGTTCCACTACATATAACACTACCCTATCACCATGGTGCCACATCAAAGTCATACCAAATTTTGTTGGATTAATTAGATATATGCCACCGGTAAGTTGCAATTTCATGGATATGCCATTATAAACACGAATCCCTCCCATGCCATTACTAAGTTGCCAAACTCACATATGTGCCTTTGCACTCTTTTGCCCCTTTACCGTCCTCAAAGTTATGCCAAATCTGCCATCGGGTCTCTTCCTCCTTCCTCCTTCCTCCTTTCCTTCCCCGTCTCTGGCAAGCTACACAAACGTCACCAATTCGAGCGCCTGCTATCCTTAACCGTTGCCGCTGGAGCTTGGGCACGAGCTTGCCACTACCACCCCTAGCCACCAGCTCTACCTTCTCCGTTAACTCTGACTGAGAGCTCCAGGTCACACTGACACCAACCGCTTTTCCACAAAACATCCTTTTCTAAGTAGTAAGAAAAAAACACCTTTCAGAACTTGAACAACAAAAGAAACATATTCTACTTCATGGAATAAATCATGTCCAATTCAGCAGTAAGAACATATAGAGAATTTCATTAGAGACCCAACTCAATAGTTATAAGATGCACCTCTAGAAAATGCAATTAGTACATTAAGAGAATTTCATGGGAGACTTCAACTCTTTAGTGGAAGCTTTGCAATTAAAAAACGTATAGTAGATGATAGTTACAGTCAAAACTAAAGTTCTCCAAGAAATACAAACAGAACATTTGGAAGCGAGGTAGCTGGTGAGTGCTTGAGCTTGAGCTCTCTGCTCTATCGTTCATGCAAGCCGCCTCCGGCTCCAGCCGCACCTCTGCTTCCATGGAGAGGACCAGCCAGTTGTGAGTGCTCTTCGTCTTCCCTTTCCTCTCTATGCGGCCTATGAGTTCGTGAGGCTCGGTACTGACATGGATTGGACGATCGACGCATGGTCTCGTCGCAGGACGTCCCGGCCGAACTCGTCGTCCGGGTCGCCACCGACGCCGTCTTCCCTCTCCACAAGGTCAGTTCTTTCAATTGTTTCTCTTTTCGATCTTGTTTCCCTGTTCTTTCTTCGGTGTTACGATCAAAGAAGAGATTTCCATGGAGGCGAACATGATCTCTCCTAGAGCTCTGATCATGGCGATAAGTCGAGCTCTACTCTGATCATGAGTTGTTAGTACTTAGTACGTCTTGGAGTCTCACTTGGATGGAGATATTTGCCAGGCGGTGATGGTGCCCAAGTGCGGCTACATCCGCAAGGCTGTCATAGCGGCGCGAGCGGACCCTACAGCCACCATCGAGCTCGATCTCTCCGCGCCACCGGGCGGCGCCGAAGCTTTCGAGAAGGCCGTGCGATACTACTACGGCGCCAACTTCGAGATATCCGTGCGCAACGCCGCCGCGTTGCGGTGCACTGCAGCGTTTCTCGACATGCAGCCGGCGGACGGCAGCCTCCCGCACCGCGCCAAGGAGGACCTCGCGCAGGCCGGGCTCTGGACGTTGCCCAGGGCCTGTCGCCGTCCTGCGCTCCCGCGAGGGACTCCTCCCGTTGGCAGAGGAGCTTGGCATCGTGCAGCGATCCGCTGACGCCATCGCGCTGAAGATCTGCAACGAGGTGCTATTTCTGACGAGGTCGCCGACAGAGTGGTAGACAGTGGAGCTCGCGGCCCTCTCGCCGGCGTCCTTCCACAAGGTCGTCACGGCGCTGCGCTACCGCCGCGCTGGATCGGAGGTTCTTGTCACCGCGGCCACCACCTACAAGGAGATGTTGCTGGGCGAAGTCCTCGCCGACGGCCAGGCCGACCCCGGCGTGCACCGCTCGCTTCTCAAGTCCATCGTTGCCGTGCTTCCTTCAGCAGACGACGCGCCCCTCCCCACCGCTGTTGCGTGTTAGACTGTTGATTGGGGTAGTCATGCCTCGCACGTGGATTGGCTGGAGGGGCAGTCACGCGGATTGGTCAGGGAAGGTACGCGGGGCAGTCGTTGCTGTTAGATTCAATTGGATGGTCAGGATTGATTTGAGGAGCTACCACTCATCACCATAAGAGGCTTTTTAGAAGTAGAGATATTAATTTTTTCCGTTTTTGTTTAAGAATAAAATTATAAGGTTGTAAATCTAATCCACAATTTTGCTATATTGTATCTGATGCATTTATACTTAATTTATTCTTAGCTATCATCTTTGAATTTACTACTTAAAAGGATGTATTACCAGTTACGGTGGTACGTCATCGTATTAAAAGGAAAGACATCCAATTATAAGGAAACCTCGTATTCTACTTTGTCTATTTTCTTATTAAAACTTTCTACCCCTATCGAGTTTTTGAAGTGTAAGTACAATTACACAAAGAAAGTAGTACATAGCTGGCTCATTCTCTCCCTACCCTCACACTTTTATCATATATACTCCTCACATGGTAAAAGGGGTTGCCTTCTAGTTATAGTGTAACAACACAACTGGATCATTTCCAATCCAATTTGTACAATAATAAATAAATATATTATTTCTAGAATTCTCCCCCTTAATATATAAACTCTATAATTCTATATTTGCGTTGGTTTCTAGATCTTTCATCCTATATGTCTAACACCTAGATATTTCTAATCATACTTAGCCATGAAACGTTCTCATATAATTTATTATAGGATCTTTCTTAACACTATCTACCTCATGACAATTCTAAACTTTTTTATAATAATCCTAATTCTACCATTATACTCCTTGTAATTTGTTCTAGGCACTTCATGGCAAATATCTCCCTTCTTGCTATTCCATTTTTCTTCTAATTATGCATTGCTAATTCTCAACAATTTTGGACATGAAACATTGAAGTGGGCAAAATATATGGTATTAAATCGATACAAAAAAAACAGTTAAAATCACTGTCTTATTTTGAAACTGTAGCAATATTTGTCGTCTGCTCTTCCACTTCCTTTCCACCGCCCACCTGTCCTGCAAAATACATGGCTCCACTGCTTATACTAGCCTCTTCTTGGTCTCTCCACTGTGTGCTATTTCCACCGCTCCACCTCCAACGATAAGCACCCGATGCTGCAAATGACTTGTCCCATGGCCTCAACTGATACAACTAGCTCCCACACCACATCGAACACGCACGTTGCAGCCAGCTGATAACATTTATGGATCAAATTGGAATTTTTCTTTGCCAACGGTAGCATCTATGACCACTGATAACATTTATGGATCAAATTGGAATTTTTCTTTGCTAACTAACTCTAACCTAATTGTTGTGTACCGACCGCTGCTAGAAACCCAAGGAGCAGTCACCCATGAGGTTGGCTCGCCAAACCTCTGAGAGGACAAAAAAGTGGGTTCTCTTCGTACAACGGGGAAGATAAAAACATCTTCTTCAGGAAGCTCATATGGAGGTTCAAAGACTCTAAGAATACAAGCATGATCTCACATCCGTGGTAATTAAGGGCTTAATTTTTGGGGGGCAATTGCGATGTGTTTTTTTTAGTTCTTATCTTTTTAGTCTAGGGTGGAGGCACAAGTAGGGTGCATTGGACACACCCCCACTACTAGAGAAGTAGGTATCACTGCCGACACATTACTACCGATTATCCGGAACCAGTAGTGATAGTTGCATCACTACCGGTTTTAGCCACGAACCGGTAGTGATACCTCGAACACTATCACTACCGGTTTAAGCCACGAACCGGTAGTGATGTCTCGTTTCTGAAAAGTTTAAAAGGAATGCATATTCTATCTATATTATTACGCGACAGTGGGTGGGTTGGTTTGAAGGGTGAGACTGGAGTCACAAGGTCTCGGGTTGTCCTGCTTCTCCCAATATATTTCTAACATATTTTTAAACATTTCTAATACTATCACTACCGATTTATACAACCGATAGTGATACCCTGGAGTATCACTCCCGGTTAGATAGAAGAGAGTTTCTCCGGTAGTGCCCCTTCGTCTCATGTATCGTTGGAACTTTTGTCACTGCTTGGTCATCAGTCAACGAGAAGTTTTGAAGGTGGGTAGAGAGCTAGAACTTGCTAAGTCTGAAGCTATCCAATGCCAAGGAGCTCAAGCCCAAGCAAAACGCAATGTGACGCGGGACTTAACCGAGATGGTTAGCTTTGGGTGATGGGTATTGCTCGTAGCTCCTACAAGGCTAGAAATCTCGGTGTTCGTGATACTTGTAGCTTCAATGCTTAAAAGAGCTTATTACCTTTCTAGGGTGACTTAATTTGCTTAGGCGTGTCATATATGGGATACAATGAGTATCTAATATATAATGTGCTTACTGGTTACAAATTGTCGAATATTTGGATGTGGCTATGCTCATGAAATTACTCCCTCCAGTCTCAATAGTTGTCGTTTTAGACAAGAATGGAGATACCAAGGTGAGTTTAATTAGGTAGTATACTTCCTATTGTGCCCTTATTAAATGAAAGCCTTTCAATACAAACAGTAACTATATCCATATCTGGGTTGGTTAGAGTTTTTAATGTCCAACCATCAGGTGCAGTGTTCGAATCCCATCGCCGCATGTAGATGTGAATTTTTTTAGCCAACTTATTGCATGCAGAGTTACTTTGACTCGTGTACCCAAGAGCCAACTTATTGGAAATGCTAAAAAAATACGGAGTATTGATTGCAAGGGTAATACTGTCCAGCAAGCAACAAATTAATGCAAGACGATATGTTTTCAAATACTCTAAGCAAGAGTGCTCAGCGACAACTAATTCAGACTGAAGGGAGTATAGAAATAGAATATAAAATGGACAAACTAACACGTGGTTCTAGGCGTTCTTGTGAGATCATTAGTGTTCCTAGGTGCATGGTTTTAGAAATTCTCAAGCACAAGGTATCTAGTCTTTTGTTATATTAGCTCAGCACCTCCCCCTCCCCCCTCTTGAAATTTTGTCATGTGTTCACCACTATTTTAGCCCATCATTTGAGTTCTGTAAGACCATGTGATTCGTAGTAGTTGATAATGATTTTGTGTGTGTTCGAGTTCTGATGAAGGTTTGATGGAGTTCGGAATTAAAATGAGTGAAATATGGTGTTCTATGTTTCTTTATAGTGCACAAGCAACGCGAATGATCTGACTGGAGTCATAATTTTTTGCTAGTCTCAATTATTTTGATGAAAATCTTAATTTGTTTGTGATTTTGATAAGAGATACTTTGACGTGTTTCTGATAGACATATCACGCGTGTGTGAAACAAATGTGAGTCAAGTTGGAAATAATTTGTAATTGAAAAGATGTGCTTGCCCATTACTGTGCTAGAACGGTCAACGGCAACTAGAGTCGGTGCGTGAGCTGATCAATGTTCACTAGGGATCTTAGATCGATGATTTTGTCGAGATAGGATCAAGTGCATGATTGATAGATAAGGTATGCTTGTATGAGACGACTCGGTGTGGTGTGTAAGAGAGAGACAATCTGGTAGGTGGTTCAAACTAGTAAATGCTTGACCGATTGAGTCATGCACGAACTTGGGATGTGCTGTGAGTAGTTAGGACATGTACAAAACTATTTAATAGGGCGTTTCTTAGCGATGAGGTGAACATGTTTCGCTGATGTGTGAGAGGGGAAAGTGAAAAAATGCTAGAGTCGACTCTTGGTGAAGAGACGATTCTTCACAAGCACCTAGGCAGAATTAGAGAGGAGCAGCATTAAATAGAATGTTGGCTCTTGTGCATGGCTAAGAGACGCCCTATTAAATGACTTTGTATATACTCTTACATAGTTATCTTTTTTACTTAGAAGAATGTGATAAGAGACATCCTTGACTCTCCATTGTACATGCCTCATGTTCTTGTTAGACATGTATTATGATGCGTGGGACCAACTAACAATGTAATTAGGTGGGTAGGAGCTGATGACCCCTATATAAGGCATGTCCTAGTGTTTGGAATGTGTGATGTGTCCGTATGATGTCCTCCCAAGGGACCCATGGTAAATAAATCTTCTTGGCCCAATGAAAATCAAGCCTTAATCATCTTTCATCTTACTTTCCTTTTAGTTTTGATTTTCATGCTTTATTAGATTGGTTTTTGACGAAACATAATTCCGGTTATCCAATGAAATTCGTGTGGTAAACAATCTACTCGGATCATCATAGGACAATTTTATCCATGCTTGTTGGTGCATTTGACTGTTTTTTTTTTGGTTTTTCGATGTTGGAAAAAAATTACCAACATAGCGCATCAATCATAAAATTTGCAAATTTGGGACTAAAATTTCATGATTCTGGTGGGAACAGGTCCTTGATAGTCCAAAGAAAGGGATGTGCAAAACTTGGAATTCATAGGACTTAATTATGTATTAAAAGTTTTAGGAAGAATTAGGTTTCGAAAGCGAGTAGTGTTCATCGGTTAAGCTAGAGCTGTAACTAATCATATCATTTGTCTGTCCGAATTATCTACTCTACGGCGGATCACCCGGTATGTTTTAGGTTTGGTTGAGTCTAGAGATAGTAGAAAAAAGCCCATGGGTTCTGGTATCCACGTGTACCCAACCCAATAAGGTTGGGTTTGGGTCTCATCTCAGATCCGTATTTTTTTTCAGGTTTAGGTATCCGGAAAGATTGAATATGTGTGTGGGTGCCAATTTGTGCTCGTGGGTAGCTGAAATGATTTTAAAAAATAGAGATCTTTGTTGACACTCAAAACCTCACCAAGGGTCATAAGTCTACTATTCACACTTAATCCACATCCCAAGAAGCCTAGCGGCAGCACTGACATTAATAGTACCACCTCGTCTAAGGAAGCATGAGGAACGGGATGCAACTATATGATGGAGCCAGGGTGTGGGTGTGAAGTCAAGTTGTTGCCTATTGGGATTTCGGATCTCCGGCAGAAGTTTATCTGGTATGGGTGATGATTTCATGTTTTGCTACCCATTGGGTTTGGGTATGTGTATGTGTCTGAGTCCATAAATGACTTCAGGTTCGGGCTAGACGTAGGCGCAGGTAGTTGCATTGTACCTGGAGGTACCTGATCTGATTGCCATCTCTAGCTGAGTTAGAGCTATCGGGGTGTTTGCTTCGGTTTGTTTTCGAGCTCCGTTAATTGATGTCTATCAGTTCCAATAGAAATTGTTTGTGTTGTGGTAAATGTTTTCTACAAGCATCGAATTTTTAGTCATCGCTTGATCCAATTGCCATCTCTAGCCTAGTTAAAGCTATGGGGGTGTTTTGCTTCGATTTGTTTTAGAGCTTTGTTAATTGATGTCGATCAGTTCTAATAGAAATTGTTTGTGTTGTGATAAATGTTTTCTACAAGCATCGAATTTTTCGTCGGCGCTTGATCTAATTGCCATCCCCAGCCGAGCTAAAGCTACGGGGGTGTTTTGCTTCGGTTTGTTTTAGAGCTTCGTTAATTGGTCTATCGGTTCTAATATCCTTCGATGGAAATTGCTTGCGCTGCAATAATCCTTTTTATAAGCACCAAATTTCTATTCAACGCTAATTTACCCTATAGATTCAATGCTACAAATTCAATAAATATTTTTTCTTCGTCTCGTAGCAAACAACAAACCTCATGAATGTTGGTAAATTGACTAGAAAATCATAATTCTTTTCGCTTCTTTTTGGGCATCAAAGACTTAGAGCACATTTGTAGTGGCTTAACTGAATGAATAAGCTGGATTTAAAGAGATTCTTGAATCTTATTATCAAAGTTGGTCTATTTTGTTTATATTATTTTTAAGAGTTTTTAGAAGTGCTTTCATGATTTTAAAAAGAGCTAGACTAGAAAAGTCAAAACATTTAGCCTTTCAATTCAACTACGCTTAAACTTTAAGGCTAAGCCAAACCAATCCGAACATGCTCTTAGGTCCGAATAACTATGGCGTTGTCATAGGCCCTCACATGCCAAAATGCAGAAAGCCGCACATTGCCAGGAGGCTTTGTTTATTTCTTTCAAAGAGCATGTAGCTCGTTTACTTAGAATGGGTTCTTTTTAGCTTATCTTATCCTACTTATTTGCCTTATCTCGTAACTTCGAGAATTTTTCGACATAACCTCGAGAGCCGGTTGGCCTTTGTGTTTAGGGTTTAGAGAGCTTTTAGACACACCTACGAGATAAAAAATATGGACTCAAAAGTAATAAAAAAAGTGAGATAAGTCAAATAAGACACGAGATAAATATACACAAAGACCAACCGGCTCTCGAGGCTATATCGGAAAATTCTCGAAATTACGAGATAAGGCAAATAAGTAGGATAAGATAAGCCGAAAAAAAACCAGCCTTAGTAAGGGATTGAAAGAGTCCATGACTATTTACACTGACAAGAGGAAAAGGAACTGGAAGACGGGAGAAGCAGAAAGGAGAAAGGAATGGCTTTGTAACACACTAACACGAGTTGTTGGCTGAGTTTATATAATGGGAACCCCTTGCCTAAATAAAGGCCACTTTTGATGTTGCATCGGCTGATTAATTAATTGTTCTCTTTGAAATCCACAGTAAAGTACCAACACTCAGCTAATACATACTCGCTTTTACCATGTATCACGGGTTAGATCTGGTACGAATTTTACATAAAGCTAAGTTGCAGCGATATGTGCTCCGGCAGCCTTGCGGTCCAGCGGCATGGGTACCACCGTACCAACATGATGTTTCGACCAGTCGTCGGCTACCAAGAGACTGTGGTCCTTCATGTACACGCATGTGTTCTGAACTATCTCATGTTAATTGGACTAATTGATTCCCTAGCTAGTACTGTTCGTGCAATTGTAGTATTACAGGGTGATTCTGGCCACGTTTTTTAAACCCTGTTTTCCCTTGCGACAGTGCTGAATTTTACTCTACTTGATCACTCAATCCCCAAAAGTTACATATATTATATATAAAGAGCAAGAGATTGCTGCATTTCAAATTCGTCCATGTCACCCGGATTTCCTCCGCCGTCGGATCGCGCGGTCGGCATGATCCAGACGTCCAGTGCGAATATTTTCGCAAAAAGGCCCTTGCAGTTTTCGTGAATTGATCCGCTGTCCTATATACTGCCGCGTCGGCCGCAGACGCTAGCCGTCCGATCGTCGGCCGAAAGGAGATCCGGCCATCAGTTCAAACATTATATATAAAAGCAGCTGTCGCGCAGCTCCTAGACAAGACGACGACTTTGGCGGGTTGGTCGTCCGCGCTACATCTCGGCTCGCCGGCTCGGGTTTGAATCCCAGCTGCGCTCCTTTTCCAATAGCTTGCTTACTCTGCCTTCTTCTTTTCCTTTTTTCTTTTCTATTTTCTTTTTTCTACGTCATTTAAAAATTCTAAAAAAATAGAAAGTTTGCAAAACTGGAACCATGCCTGCACAAAGAAGGTCCATAAAAAGTTTGGATTTTTTAAAATTTTTTAAAATTTGAAAAAGTTTCAACTTTAAAAAAAAATCTTGCTTTCTTTTTTCCTCTCATATTCTCTTTTTTGTAGCCCATTTAAAAATTTCAGAAAAAAGAAATTTTACAAAAATGGAACCATGGCTCCACAAAGAAGCCCTATAAAAGACTTGGATTTTTTCAAAAAATTATAATTACAACAGTTTTGAAATTTAATAAACGTTTTGCTCACTTTTTGCTCTTCTATTTTCTTTTTCCTAGGCTGTTAAAAAATTCCAAAAAATTGAAAAAAAACCATTGTTGGACAAAAAAGTCCATAGAAGTTTAAATTTTTTTATACAAAAAAGGCTGTTAGATAGGACCGCCGCGGATTCAGGATTTGGTCGAACCGTCCGTCTGTTGCAATATGCGACGTCACTTCACAGACACAATGAGCCGAAGGCGCGTTTACTATTCTAGTTAGTTACATGTGCTCTAAAATAAAGTTGCATGCATGTAGCCATGCGGAGATCAAACACATCGTAACGTCAGTGTCTCCCCATATATGTATCTACCCTGATAAAAGCTAATCAATAAATTTCTATGTTTATCATTATTTAGGGGCTGTTTGGTTGCCTGCATATACAGAGATTTGCATCCACATGTACATAATCTTGCTTTTTTCTCGTGTTTGGTTGCCTGCATCTTGTTTTGAGCCTGGCTCTGCGAATGCAAGATTCTCTCCATAGCTTGGCTTTGTAGAAACACACGGATCGGCCACTTCCCCACGCGCAGGCGCGAGGTGTCTCGTGTTGTGCGCTGGAGAGGCGCCAATGGCCCACACGCAGCGACCGAGCAGCATGCGTGCATGCAGGTACACGCTGGATTAGCCATGATGCCAGCTGGTGATTAGGCATAGTGCCATCTTTTTTTTTCTTTTTTTGCAAATTGTTGTTGGCCAGAGATAGGTACCCCCTTGGACTTTGGAGCGAAGGCAGGCTCTAACTCTTCCGCACCTCCGCCCCTCTTCCCTGTTTTCCAGGCCAACCGAAGGAAACACAGGGAATGAAGTGCGGAGGATGGATGCGACGGAGCGGAGCACGCGCTAAGCACGACGAAGCTAAAAGCAGAGCAGCGAAGGGTGCAGACGGAGCAGAGAAGGATGCGAGCGGAGCAGCAAAGGACTCGGGCGGAGCATGGAGCGTACGTGAGGCTTGGTGGGGCAAAGAGGAGCAGGTCGGGGGCGAACGCAAAGAGGGAAACCAACGCGGAGCATAGCAAAAGCCCAAAGTGGAGCTAAAGTCCAGCGAACCAAAGAAAGATCGGAGTGATCAGGAAGATGACGGAACAGACACCCCCACCCATAGCGAGGCCAAGCAGACAAGCCGTATAGTCGGGCCTGTCGCCCTGTCAGAGCACTCGAGTGGGTGTTAGGTTGGGGCAGGCTGGCTTGTAACCGTCGCGCGGGCATAATTCCCCATGTAACCCGGCGTGGGGGCCGATTAGGAGGGTATAACTGTAAGGGGTATGGCTAACATACTACGAAATGACCCCAGCGCCCCCTGCATGAGGGCAGGTGGGGGTAAAACATGTAAAGTAGCAAGGAAAAGACTCGCAAGCCCCTAATCGGGGCCGGAGAGATGAGAGATCGCCGTTGCATGGCGCTGTATAATCTCGCCACTATAAAAGGGGAAGAGCGACACAGATAATGAACAAACTCTTTCTTCTCAAGCGTAGCGTTCCTTCCATCCACAAGCGTTGCGAGCGAGAGCACGAGAGTTTCACCGAGCTACCTTGGGTGCGCGGGATCGCGCATCGGGGGCAGCCCCGTTTTCTGTTTGTGGGCTGATACCCACAACACAAATATCTTTTGATTAGCATCTCCGATCATCAAATTCATTTCACCTATGTGTTCCTGACATTTTTTTCGAACAAGACTAGACCACACTTGCCATATATATTTCGAAAGATTAATTTTTTTGTTTTTCAATTTATTGATTTTCTACAATTTATTTTAAAACATTTTATTTTTGTTTTAAAATTTATTGATTTCCTATTATCTTTTTGAATTTGTTTCATCCCTCTCTTGAATTTGTTCATCCCACTTCTATTGCAATGCAGCCACCAAACAACATCTCTACGCAGCCCGTCCAATGTCATACAACCAACTAAACAACATCTCTTGCATCCACTCAGCCTGGCTCCCACCAGTCTGGCTGAGCTCATACGGCAACCAAACGCACCCTTAACCACCTATGAAACAATCAGGTCCTCTTGATAGCTGAAAGATCGAGATAGCCACCTAGGGGTGTGAATAGGCGCTTTCAATGAATTAAAACTTAAATGCGAAAGCAAATCGGATATTTTGGTATAAGGACCGGATATTCCGATGTAGGTCAGATGTTCCAACTGAAGATCGGAACTTCCGACCTAACAAAGTACAAAAAATAGAAATCTAAAATAGTTTTAGGACATTGAAATACACTAGCCGCAATAAGATATTTCATTAAGCAATTTCAAGTATATCAAGCAACACAAAGATATATCTCAATGTACTCAATGAATTGCAAAGAAAGCGATAAATGGCATGAAACCGAAATAACCAAGAGGGGGAGACTTGATGTTGGTTCCCGAAGTTCAAATCCTTGAGGGGATCCTATGTCTCCGTTGAGGGGCTCAGTAACACTTGAGTTAGGTCTCTTTCAACCCTTTTCCTCTTGAGGTTGCACAAAGCACTCCTCGGCTTCACTTGGTATTTCTTCCCTTTCAGAGGCGAAATTCCGGCCTACATAGACCTATCATGGCACACCACAGTTGATTCGGGTGCTCGTGAGCAACCCTAGCCGTCCAAGAGTCCTCAACCTCCAAGAGTAACAAATGCGTTCGGAGACGAAACTTGGAGATGAACTCAAGTGCTCAAAGATGCAATCTTGCTTAGTAGCACTCAATCTCTCTTCCCAACTCGTTCTCCCAAGTTGATTCACTAAGCAATGGAGAGTGGAGACAGGATTTTGGCTCTAGATGTGTTCCATTTCACAGAGAGAAGCAGCAGCTTGAGTGGGTAAAGTGAGGGGTTATATATAGAGGCCCTCCAAAACTAGCCGTCGCGACCCTGTCAGCCTACATTGGAACTTCCGATCCTGACATCGGATCTTCCAACTAAATAGATTTTCCAACTCAAGAGCTCAAGATCTAAGATTTTTTGGACATTCTGATTATATCGGAACTTCCGATCCCGACATCGGAACTTCTGACTAATAGAAGCTCCAACCCGAGAGTTTGAAGTTAGCGAAAAACCAGACATTCCGATAGATCGGAACTTCCGATGTAAACATAGGAACTTCTAACAGCTTTGTGTTAGTTTCAAAACCTGGTGCTCGTGAGGTGACTTGTGTCTCTCAATCTTTCACAAAGATGGATCATTTGAGCACTGAGACATGACTAAGTCATCAACGTTGCATCCCTCTTAATAGTACAGCATTCCTATACTCAATTCAAATATAAAATCTATGCCAAATTAGGAATAACCACATGCCGTCGTCTTTCTACATTCTGAGGGGTCGCCAACGTCGTTAGTCTTTCATCATTAGAACTTTCACCTGTTCACATACTCATTGAACATATTAGTCCCTTAATCGTTTATCATCAATTATCAAAACCCACGTAGGGGGCCTAGATGCACTTTCAGTAGCAAGCCGTACGTTTTTCATGCATGTGGCGGTCGTTTAGTCTCGTCGCAAATTGCTTCCTCCACAGGCGCCAATGGAATATTACGCAACGTCTATCAATATAGTTGCTGTTTGCATTTTTTCCCCCCTGACAGGGAGCTAGCTGGTTGCGTTATCAACTGTTAATCATTCAAGTTTACGTCAGTTTTATCATGAGATGAAACTTGATTGCTCATAATCAAGAAACCCCGCAAGGACGCATCCTGTCTAGAGAAAGCCATAGTATGCGTGTACTCATGCATGTTCTTATATTCTCTTCTCTTATATTTCCTAGATCTGTATTTAAAAAATACAGATTATGCGCCCTTAACTTCAAAATAATATATTGTTTTTCATAAGAACATGCTCGAGATCCTACTTCATAAGATGTTAGGCACGGGCGTGAAAGAAATATATGGATCAAGTTCGGTGTCAAATATATGCATGAGTAGGGTTACAGTTGAACTCTAAGTTGTAATAGGCAAGATAGGTTAAAATTTAAGTTGGACTCTATATTCTGGGCCCTATATAAGGGGGGAACTACTAATGTAACCAACAATGACAAAAGTAGTAGCGTAAGCATGTAGGGGGTCGAGGCCGACATGTAGCCGTGATTCGGGCGGCTGGTATGTTGTGGTGTTGGGAGGAGAGCCCATGATCATTGTCCCGTCGATGTAAGCGAGAGCTGAACTGCTTTACCAAACATCGTGCCTCTGGTATCGTTTCTAGATCGCATCCCGTTAAAATCCTAACAAGTGGTATCAGAGCAAGGTTGGTGATGTAGATGATCTTGGTGGAGGCGCGAGGATTAAGCATACACACATGCGCTAAGGAAAACGCCAAATTCTATGCAAGGTGGAGCATGACGGTAATCGACAAATCGATCGATGGTGTCGAACACTTTGGACGGCCGGCTCGGACCATTTGATGGGCTACTGTTTGCAAAGATCAACCAGATGTGGTGATTGGATTGATGACATGGCCGACGAAGACAACGCCGTGCAGAGGAGGCTCCGGTGCTTACGATCAAACCGGCCACTAGACGTGGTGAGGGGCCAGATAGATCGTGACGGTGGGAGCATTGTGGCATTGGCGATGCAACCGGATGTTGCACAGGGGTGACATCATGACACTGTTGGCGGGTATCGTGTTGTGGATGCATGGCCAAGGGTGCAATATGATCGTACACAGACGAGTTTGCGGTGGTGTGCGGTGAGCACACATGAGGGCTCAAGGTTGAATCTAAAGCTGTGTAGTTGGTGGCAAGACGTGTCGGCACGGATGTAAGGGCAGGCCTACATGGCAGCATTGCACGGGCTGCAGCACAAGGCAAGCATTGCGTGGCTGTTGGCGTGCTGCAGATGCAGACTCTGGACTAGGCGTGGCTTGGCATGCAGTTTGGGTCCCGCAGGTGGGTCCCATGGGAGATGTCATGCCGCAGCGGTTAGCATGAGCTGGACAGGTCTGTGGTTAGGAGCAGTGGGTCCCATGGGGCCTATGTGTGCAGGTGGCCAAGCTGGAGGGCGATTTGCAAATTTGCCACTCTCAATAATGGGCTTCGCCATTTTGTCACTCTGGCCACTGTCATAGACACAAATGGTCCCACGTGTCAGTGAGAGAAGAGTGGCAAAATAGCGAAGCCACTCTTGGAGAGTGGCAAAAAAGCAATTTTTTCCCAAGGGGAAGTGTACGTAGAACGGCACGAGGCTCGTGCGTGGAGGCAGGCATGCATATGCTAGCCCCACCGTGGAAGATTTGTGCTATAAACGTGACTCCAGGTGGGCTCTCCACGGCCAGTGGCAGCATGCAGAGCAATCCGAGACGCTAGATCCCACGTTGGACTAGGAGTCACCACATGTAAATGGATGCTCAAGTTTCATCAAAGGGGAAATTTCAGTGGTGGGTCCCATCTATGGCATGCAACAATAAGGAGACAAAGAATAGACATGTTGGACCCCACGGTGGAGTCCAGAGCGTGATTTTTTTTGTTGGAAAAATTGCTTAGATAGCACTCCACAAACAGCTCATCGCAAACATACCACCCCATGATGCCCTTTTGCTCGGATAGCACCGTAAAACGATTCTGTTCCCCCGCCGTAGCACTCCATTCATCTGCCCCCATGCGCCCCCTTCTTCTACTTCATGTCCCTTCCATTCCTCTTTCTCGAGCTTAGCCATTCCCTTTTTCTCTCTCTCCCGACTGTAGGCAGCGGTTGGACCCTAGGCGGCACTCACGTTGGCCCTCTGCGTTGTCGATAGAGGTTTTTCTCCACATATAAAGCCACATCTGTGTCGCTCTAGGTTGAATTGGCATCCTACCCCAAAGCGGTGACAACCCTAGAATGTGGAGGCATGAAGCAAGCAGAGTCCAATGGGGTGTCCACGAGCATGCAACCTTCTCTGCCCTTTGTGGATTGCCCATACCGCGGAGACCGGCTCCTGGTGAAGGAATCACGCAGCGTGGATAACCCTAATCGGGTGTACTACAAATGCATCAAGAATCGAAATGTAAGTGTGTCTATTCTGGTTGAAATTGGTTTCCCCCCATGCCAATTGCTGAAAATTGCTTGAAATTCGTGCTGATAGGTTGTCGGTCGATGCAAAATTTTCATGTGGATTGATGAGTATAAGACCTTCATTGGCTATTCAACCGGCAATGAGGAGATAAGGAAGAGAGAAGAAGTGGCAAAGAAGGGCAGAAAGGATGCAGAATTGCAGATGCAGATGGAGAATTGGCCTTGAAGCAATCAGTAGAGAAGATGTTGGCAGCAGTTGCAACTATTGAGAGGAATAGAAGTAGGATAGCTAGGTCTTTAGAGCAAGTAGTATTAATGGTTTCAGTTCTTTTGGGTGTCCTCATTTGTATCTTTGTTGTACATGTAGTGCAGTTGTTTGAGAGTACTTAGAGTGTAACATATTATTGATATTGGTAATGAAAATTAGGTTTGTCTACATGATTCTGTCTATAACAGAGTACCCCAAGATTAAAACCATTACTGACATAACATAGCAAAATACATTGAACATAAGTTCTTAGAGATTTCTAAAAAGAGTACCAATGACCGACATAAGATACACATAGTTCTAAATTTCTGACAAATCCAGATCTCATGGATGAACATACACAAACATAAGTTCTTAATTACTGACATACACACACATAGACATGTTCTTGTATACTGACACAATGACATACATAGCATAACTACATGACAACACAAGTTCTTCATTTTGCTTCTGCCTCCTGGTTCTTGGTCCTAGGCTAGAAGCCATAGCTGCCTGGCTCCTGACGATTGGTCCTGGGCTAGAAGCAGCAGCTGTTTGGCTCCTGGTGGTTGGTCCTGGGCTGGAAGCAGTGGCATTTACTTTCTCTGTGGTTTACCTAGTTGTGTTTGCCTTGTAGTCAGAGATATTTGATTAGACAATGTAATTCAAAATTTAAGACTGTAAAGAGACAATATATCCATGCAGGTTTACCTCTTAACTTTTCTGGGTGGAGGATCGGCCATGCATCTTGTTTTTGCAGTTCCTTGCTATGTGGCCAAACTGCTTCCACCTCTTGCATAATCTTTGTCTGGTACTTGGTTTAGCTGCAGGCCTCCTTCTGTTCTTCCTTGGTCTTCCTGCTGACCTGTCTAACTTTGGTGGTAGCATGGTGAACCCAACATTAACCTTAGGCCAGCTAGCCTTGTCCCTAACAGGGGGTATAACCCCTTAATATGCAGCTTTGAAGAACTCCACTTAGTGGTAGGAGTCCACAAATGGTTGCAAATCTTGCTAGTTGATAGAAAATATGATAGCAAGTGCATAGGTATATGGCTTACCTGTCATTTGCCACTGCCTGCAGCTACATGTGCCCTCTCGTAAGTCAACTGCATGCCTCCATAGCCTCTGTTGTTGTCCACCCTTGAGACATCTGCAGCAGTGTCATTAGAGAGACATTAGAGAGATGGACTGTGCACTACAATCCTCTCCTTTTCTTGTTCAACTCCTTCAAAACAGCAAGCAATACTTGTCCTTCCAAGTTGGTTGCAATCTTCCTTCTATTAGCTAGCTTTGTCATTATCATCTGTCCGATCTTGTCAACAAACTCAACCACCGGGTAGTCCTTGAATTCACTTATCCAATTGTTAAAACACTATGCTAAATTGTTATTGACATAGTCAACCTTGCATGACTGCTTGAATTTGGCCCTTGACCAAGGATGGTTATGCTGAACCATTAGGTATTGCAATGTTTCCTGATTCTCTGAACCTATATTGGCAAACAGCTCATCATGCTTCTCTATTGTGTATGCCCACGCGGCTGGCCACAAGTGGTAGAGGACATTGCCTTTGAACTTCTTCTTGAAGTTGGCAAGTAGATGTCTGAAACACTTCATATGTTCAACACCACTGCCAAATACATTGTCAATTGCAGTCTCAAGTCCTTTATTGGCATCACTGTGTATCACTAGGTCCTATGGAAGTCCAATGCAGTTGTGCAATTGTTTCAGTAATCATTCCTAGTTGGTTGTTGTTTTCTTGTCAAAAATACCATATGTAACAGGGAAAAGCCAAGTGTGGCCATTCACACCAACTGCAGATCCCAATTGCCATGTGTATCTGCCTGTCAGGTGAGTACTGTCCAGCCCTAGATATGGCCTACACCTAGCCAAGAATCCATCAATGCAGGGTCTTAGTGCCACAAACAACATGTTGAAGTACACCTTACCTTGTTTATCCTTCTTAACATCTATCTCAATGATGTTTCCAGGGCACCTTGCATCTACTTCTGCCTTGAAACTCCACAATGACTAGAAGCTATCCTGCCAAGATCCTTGCTGCTCCTCCAGGGCTCTTACCTTGCCCTTCCAAACCATGTTGTAATCCAGTTTGATGTTGTACGCAGTCTCTAGCCTTTCTTGCAGTTTCTTAGCTCCTATGTTTAGCTCCCTTCTAAGAATATCCTTTGCCCTATCAGCTACCTAGTACTGTATGGCCATCCTAACTAGTCTCTTGTTTGCAGTACCACAAGTGTGAGGATAGGGAAGTTTCTTCACCATGAATGTCTTCTCTGGCTTCAGTCTTGAAGTATGAACCCTCCAATCACATTCACAGTAAGTGCAACAAGCCCTGGATCTATCATCGTCACTATACTTTGTCCTAAACTCATATCCTCCCTTAATTGCATCCTGTCTAAGAGCAATGACAAAACTCTTCTTATCTGGAAATGTGGCCCATACTGCAATAGTTGGACTCTCACTGTCATGTACAAAGAAAGGAATGGATTGTTCCTCATGTCATTTTCATTGTTCTCCTCCACAGCATCTTTCTGTTCAGCTTCTCTATCTAGCCTATCCCCCTATTCCGCTTCTCCATCTACCCCTTCCCCTTGTTTTGGATCGGTTATTTGAAGAGGTTCCAACTCACACTCAAAAAAACTCTACATACTATCCTTTTTCATTGATTCCTCCGGTTTCATCGTCAACTAACACAAATTGCATTATATCAACGTTCTTAGGTCTGTCTCCATCCATCACCGGCAAAAAACCCAAATTTATTAAGTACAAGCAGCAGGGAAGAGAGGTGGTCTTGAGTAGAGCTATACTAGTACCTTCAGGTGTTAGGGTAGTCATTGAAGGCGAGCACTGGCGTTCGGCGATGGGGAGGTCTGAAATGTCAACCAAGGGCATCGGGCGATGGGGTAATCCTTGATTTGGAGCCTTCGGGTGGCCGATTCGAGCTCACGGATCGTACTCCTAGGGCTCGCTAGCCATCATCCTTCGCTCTAGGGAGGAGAAATTCGATGAGAGGTTTCTAGGGTTTAGGAGGGGAAATGGCTCGGGAGAGAAGGTAGAAGAAGGGGGTGCATGGGGGGCATATAGACGGAATGCTACGGCGGGGGAACAAAATCTTTTTTGGTGCTATCTAAGCAAGAGGGCATCGCGGGGTGGTATGTTTGCGATGAGCCATCTATGGAGTGCTATCCAAGCAATTTTCCCTTTTTTTGTTTTGGGTTGGGATGCATGTAGATAGGACCCGAAAGGCTGCTCCGGGTGGCCAAAGCTGTGGAGCTCCAAGGCAAGGTCCCACGTGGGCATGGTAGGTAGCCAGGAGGCCACAAGGTAGCGTGCAACACGCGGTGTGGCAAGCGGAATCACAACAGGAAAGTGCGTGGACCTAGACGGAAACGAAACTGACTCTAGGAAAAAGGAAAGAAGGGATTAGGTGGATTTCGAGATTGACACAAACAAAAAATCCGTGTCAGTTGGTCTTGTAAACAGCAGGTCCCTCACCCCTATATTTTTTAGATCTAGAGCAGCTCAAAATAAAAAAAAGTAGAAGAGAGTATTTGAGAGGCTAAAAAACTCATATCTGCAACTCAGTTCAGCCGATTCGAGTGCAAGTTTTTTTAGAACAAAACATGAGATGTGGGTTCTAAAGGAGAGGTGCTTAGGGAGGGCGGTAGTGGTTTGATTGGAGAGGTCAAACTGGCTGATGAAATAGCTAGTAACGATCTGTGCCAGGAGGCAAACGGATCAAGCGGTCAGACCAGGAATCTATTCGAGGAGGCGAACGAATTAGGCGATGAGACCGAGGATTTATCCTAGGGGCGAACAGATCGGGCAGTGCAAACCGTGGTTGGTAGGATTGGACCGACAAAGGAAGGAACGAGCAAGTATTAATATGGCAATAATAACATGTGACTCGGAAAGCAACGGTGGTGATGTTGTCTTAGTATCAAATATGCAGTCAATTGGAGTATGGATGTTGAATTTAGTTGGTCTTTTTTATGTGACACACAAAAGAAAGTGGTTTTTTTCGTTTATGGTTGGTGATTTTGGATCGGTCTACTTGGGCGGTGACACGGAATACCGTGCCATTGAAGTAGGAGCCATCAAGATGCTTGGCAGGGTTGACCGGATACTTCAAGGTGTGCAGCATATAGACAGCTAAGGAGAAATCTGATTTCGCTCGGGACCTTACATGAGAATGGGGATGGTGTTCTAGGCTAATGCAAATGGGAAGGCCATCAGGATCATGAAGGGTGGCAAGACTATGATGATTGGAGAGAAGTCGACTTCCTGTCTTTTCAAGTTGCGAGAGAGTACTGTTGCATTTGGAGTCATAGAGCTAGATGTTGCTGAGTAACGACATTTGTTCTAGAAGATAGCGGGTCTGAGGCCAAGTCAGACTCATCGGGCAGCTTATCATGAGTTGCCAAGAAAGCAATCAGAGTTCGGGTACACGGGTTCGCACAGGTTGTTACAATAGCTTCGAGATGGCGAAGGTCATATTCGCCATGATGATATTTGGACTCTGAGTTGGTGTCAAATATGTGTACGAGTAAGGTTATAGTTAGACTCTGAGTTGTAATAGACAGGTTAGAATTTGAGTCAGATTCTATATCCTGGGCCCTATATAAAGGGAAAGGGGTCACTGCTGATGTCACCAACAACGATAAAAGTAGCGGTATAGACGCGCAGGGGGTCGAGACAGTCATGTGGCCGTGACTCAGACGGCCGGTATGCTGCGGTGTTGGGAAGAAGCATCCATAATTATTGCCCCGCAAATGTAAGCGAGAGCCGGACTATGTTACGAAATATCGTGTCTACAGTGTCATTCGTAGATTGCATCTCGTTAAAATCCTAACATTACAAAATATTACTAGTTTATAGTGTACACACATATAAACCTGCTGCATATAGATTATGGAAAAAAAAACTCTTCGAATATAAATACCAGGGACGATACATAGGACTTGAAATGCATTTGAATTGAACATAGTATACGGATTATAAGGATCGACTAGAGAGCGGGCAAAAAACAAAACAAGGCCTAGCTAGTTACCGGGCCATGCGTGATGACTGAAGCGTGCACGTAGCGCGCGCGCGCGCTAGCTTGGGAGCGGCAATCTAGCTGGCTAACGGCCACCGTTGCCGTCGCACGACTTCTTCCCTGTCCCCTCCGACGACGTCCGGCCGCCGGTGGCTGGCGGCATCTTCTTTATACCCTGGCCGTCCTGCCCTTTGGCGGTCCCTGCGTCGATCCGGCCGCCACCATTGCCGGCACGGGGGGCCTGGCCGCCGTCGACGTGCGACGCCATTATGCCCTTGGCCGCTGCTGCTGACTCGTCGGCGTCGTCCACGCTGAAGTCGAGAGGGAGCGCGCGGGACGGCTGCCGCCGATGGCGCGACATGGCCAGGTACTCTAGCTAGCACTAACCTGCTAGATCGGCGTGCCAACAGCCCAACAATGTCGCGAAGCGGGGCAATAATCTCTGTGCAGGCAGCTGGTGCGGAGTGCTCGTGAGTGAAGTGCGTGGCCTTTATAGACGGAAGAAGCCAGGCGCCGAGTGAGGCAGGCCCGAGGCGCACTTGACAGCCAAAAACCATGTGCTTTTCATGGATAAAAACTGCACTGCAGGGTACTGCGCGTACGCCTGGCTCCGTCCGGTTGTTTGCTGTGGCGTTTGGGCCCTCCCGTGCGACACATTTTTGGTGGTGCAGAATTTTTTGGGGAAGAAAATAAGCGAAGCTAGCGAGTGATACAGCGCAGGGACGACGTTAATTTTTTGTTCCTGAACATTGCAGTGTTTGTTGCCCCATGCGTAGGACCATCCGGTACCAGTATAGTCGTACGCATAATGATGGTCGTCTCGTACGTACAATTACAAATTAACACAAGGTCCAATCATTCATGTTAGTTTAATTTTCGAAGATATATCGGCTATATGCGGACAATATCTTTCATGTTTGGAAAAACTGTTTATGCATGTATGGTGCTGAATGGAACTGCTCCAAGTGCCAGCTAAACCTAGCCAAATATAGGTGACCTCTCATGAAC
This sequence comes from Olyra latifolia, assembly GCA_036346145.1. Taxonomy (NCBI): domain Eukaryota; kingdom Viridiplantae; phylum Streptophyta; class Magnoliopsida; order Poales; family Poaceae; genus Olyra; species Olyra latifolia. Next base: position 1,599,210 of record CM070523.1, on the reverse strand, counting down.
AGAACCAGAAAGCAAGCTGCCTACTGCCATGAAAAATTCTAGATTAATGGTGTTCGCTAGATCTACCCTAATTTAATGATTATTTAATTTGCTGATAAGCTAAATATCAAGAGCTTTCTAACATGACTTGAAGTCCGAGGTTTGCTTCATCCAACTTGTTTTTAAAGCATAAGCCATAAGGGAAAAGAAAAGGAACAAGGCATAGAGAATGTCTAGGTGGAAACAAGAAAAGCAGAAGGCCATGCAGGTAAGACACTTACCGAACCCATCTTCATTAATCTATGAACAACAAATTTTCCCACTGTAGAATTTGCATAGATTCTCTTGAGCGAGAAAGCTCCAAGGGAAAAGAGTTTATAAATGCAACCATCAATTCTGGGCGCGGGCGGGGAAGCGGCCGAAGGGGCGATGGCAATGGCATCCGATAAAGTGGGGGGAAATGGGTAGACAAGGCGCATAGCCCCGACCATGACACGCATGTGGACGGTCCTCTCGTCGATCTCGCTCGCACCCAAGCCAACGGATCGGAGAGATGCATGTCGCCTCCCCCGTTGTTTGGGGCGGGTTCGGCGGGCGGCAAGATGGCAGTGCGGCAGTGCGGCACGCATGGACGGAACCAATAATTTGGTGTGACACGTCGAGGCAGCGCCAGTGCGCCGTGTTTGTCCATGGCATCGCGTGGCGTGCGGTGCCACGAGTCAGCAGCGCGCACGCTCGACGACGCCGTGTGCCCGTGCGCGTGTGGGTTGCGCTCGTTACGTGGCGGTGGCGCTGTGGCGGCGTGCGTCTAGCCTGTAACGCTTGTTGGATTGTTCCAACCAATGCGGTCAGATTGAATATTCTTATCAAACTGACCGGGCTGAACCTTGCATTGGGCCAGGTTGAACTCGAACGGGACTTCGGCCGGCCTTCCTAATGGACTATTCCTGGCAGATTGGGCTCCCTTGTGGTATTCATCCCATGTATTTTTCTAACTCGTTTTTATTACCGGGATGATTGGGCCCAAATCATGACCTCCACCAGGTAGCACACAAAACTGATGTGAAGAAGAGAGAAATATCATTTAGAAGTGGATTGTCTACAATGCTAGCACGAGATATAGGTGCTTTGTGCGTATTGAAGCTAGCTATAAAGATATATAAAAAAGCAATACATGCATTGGCTTTAGAATTGTCTAAAGATGATATATCGTAGGCAATGGTACATACTCTTAGGACGTATTTGGTTGCCCGCTTGAGGCTGGCCAGGCCCACGGGATGCCGTTGACTGTGCGTCTACGCGCGTTTAGTTGCCCCCGCGCGCTCATGTAGCTAGGCCCGGCTCATGCACACGCAGTGTATTTGCCATGCGCGTGGCTGCACGCGGGGAAACGAGACGCACGGCCGTTTCCGGCGGGCCAGGCTCACGCGAGCCACGCCCTCGCCGTCCAGGCATCCAAACACGCCCTTACACGTTTTTGAAGATGTTGGCTGACTTCAGGGCAGGTAGCCGTTGGTTCTAGTGCGTGAAGTCAGCCATAGAGGAACGTGGACTAATTCATAGTCCCATCAGCATGTAGGTCATCAACGGGTCCAGCACGAAATTGACCGCGCCAAGGTCAGAAAACAACGCGACCCATCGGCAACTGCTGGGCCTGGACTTCAGTGGCTGGGCCCCTTCCGTAGGCCACACGAAACCATAACAATTCGGTGGCGCAGGTGCCCTTTGCGAACAAACGGGTGGCATCTCTCGCACAGTTCCCCTTCCTTTTCTGCGGGCTCCGCCTCTTCACGAACCCCGTCCTCTCCTCCATTCCACCAACCAGACACAGCACAATACTAGAGGAAATCCCTATCCACCCACCGACATGGCCGCCGCCGCCGCTCCTGCCTCGTCGTCGTCCTCCTCCGCCGCCGCTTTCGCTACCACCCCCGCACCCCTCCCCCTCGACAAGGTGGGTACTTTCGTTGGATCTGCGGGAATCTGCCCCGATCTGCTCGTGCGGTGGTTAATCTTGTCTGCCCTCTTCCTGTCAGGCGGCGGCTGTAGGCGGCGGCGACCGGGCGGCGGATTGCGGGGTGTGCGCGATTTGCTTGGACAAGATCGCCCTCCAGGAAACGGCGCTTGTCAAGGGCTGCGACCACGCCTACTGGTTTGTTCTGGCATTTCTTCCCATTCAAAATTACTGCTCCACTTTCCTACTGGATTTCCGATTCCTTTGGTGGATTCTCGTATGTTGCCTTTGTCTTGAAGGAGATTATACCAGTCCAGTAATAATCTAGAAATTAATAGATGTGAGTAATTTAGATCAAACCCTTGTTTTTTTGGTTATTGGAGTGTTATACCCATACAAGAATCAGAGATCAAGAAAGGAGATGACGGGGAGGCTGATACTGCAGGAGTTTTGGGTGTGTGAACTGTAGTCTCCGTTTTCCTTTTTGGGCCTTGTTATGGGCTTTGGGCCGAGCCGTGGTTGGCTGAGGTATGAGGGTATTAAGGGCGTGTTTGGTTCGTAGCCTTCCCTTACCTTACCAAATTTTGGTCGTGCCTTTGCTATTTGGCCGGAGATTGGCGGGCGTGTTTGGATCATAGCCCGACCTCGCCATGCCAAAATTTTGGCGTGCCCTCGGAAATTGGCGTGTGTTTGGATGGTAGCCAACGCGCGCCGTGCCAACGCCAAAATTTGGCACGCCATTGTTTTTGTGCGTCGCATGCGCCACGGCGACGGCGCCGAAATGTCGCGCCCGCGCCATCGCGCTGCAGGCCCACGCGCAGCCTCACGCACGCACGCGCTCAGCGCTACACGCAGGCACGCTTCCCTAGTTGCTTTTCTTTTTTTACTCCGATTAAACTTCTCATTTTTACATCAATTTCATACAGTGTCCAAATTACATGAAATAAATTTCATAATTCATCTAAAATAATAAGCAACCCATTTTAAATAATTTTCAATTTTTTTGAAATTTTAAATTATTTTTAATTTTTCATTGGTCATTCTTCATTGGCTTCAAACCAAATGCCTAAAATTTTACCTTCAAAAGGTCATGCCCTGGATTGGCCATGACCTTTGCATTGGCATGGCTATCCAGGGCTACAAACCAAACATACCCGGCGTGCCAAATTTTTTGCACTGCTTCACGTGCGTGGGCGTGGGCGGCCGATTTCTTCGCCCACGCGCGGGCGCGTGCCGCGCTCGCTGCTCTTGCTGAAGCAGCGGCCCCACCAACGACTAACTGTGAGCCCTTAATTCCTATATGGATGCTTAGCACTTTAAATTTTTTTTTAAATTTCAAATGACATCCTAATTTAATGATACAAGAAAAAATGGAACCGTAGGTTCAAGTACAAGGTCTGGAAAAAATCAGAATTTTTTAATTTTTAATTTCGTTTTTGAATTTATTGATTATTCAGTAATTGTTTTTTAAAATTGTTCTGTTGAAAATTGTATTATTTGAATATTTTGTAAATCACTCATATATGATAATAAATCAAATAATATTCACCTTATTTATTGAAATTTTGGTTATCTTATTTGGCTTCGAACCAAACGGCAACCATTCGCGCCTTACCAATTTTTGGTCACGTGCATTGGCTGTAAACCAAACAACCCAATTTTACCAACGAATTGGTCGAGCCCTGGAATTGGCAGGGCTGGTGAGGGACGTGAACCAAACACACCCTAAGAGCATCTCCACCAATGTACCCAAGCCCCATTCCTCATCACTGTAGCAAACAGTAATGGGGCATGGAATAGGAAAAGTAGAGTGTAGGAATAGTGATGGAGCAGTTGTTGGGGGAGATGAATAGGGATGTGGCAAGTGGGCAACCCTATTTGGTGAGGTCGCACGTGAATAGGGATGGGGCAAATTTGAAATGGGGCAACTGGTGGAGATAGAGCAGTCGCTGTAGTCTGTATTTGGTTGTCGAAAAGAGAGAAGGAAATCTCTCTCCTCCAAATTGCTGTTCCTCTCTATTCTTCTCCCCCAATTCTTCTATAGCAATCTGTGGTCACTACAATTTGGTATCAGAGCTTGGTTAGATCCGTGCCGCTCCCACACTCCTGAAGCTTTGATCGATAAAATTCCGGAGGGCAGGTTAGCTGTTGCGTTCGCAGCGGCTGTAATTTCCTAAACCTACGGTTCGATTGGCAAAGGGGAAAGCATCACGGCTCCGACAAGGCAGTCAGTTCAGGTGAGGCAAGTTCTGGAAGTGATGGCGGATATGGAGTCATGACTGGTGGAGTTGCTGAAAGAGGAGATGACATCTATGAAGGCTGATTTGTAGAATCAATTGGTGGCGTCGATGAAGGAGGAGTTACAGAATCAGCTGGCGGTGGTAGATCGGAAATTGGAGAATCAGAGAGCCAAGTTGGAACAGGTTAATCTTTCGATGGATTCGTTGGGTAAGATCCAAGGAGAGCAAGAACAGATGTCTAGGGCAGCTTGGGGCCCTGCACCACCTGCTATTTCTATTCCAACAAGAGAGGCTGCAGGTGTTATGGGGGCTCCATCGACAAATCCTCACATGGCAGCCACAGGACTCCATGGGTTGGCTGCTCAGACAGTGCCTCAGGTAACCTTTCCTCCTACACCTGTTCATGTGGAAATACAGGATGCTACAAAGGGGATTGAGGCAAATAACAGATGAAATGGATGCCGGAAATGGATTTTCTGAAATTCGATGGAGGTGATGTGAGAATTTGGATTGACAAGTGTGAGACATTCTTCACAATGTACCAGATTTTAGAGGGATTCAAAGTGGCTGCTGCTACCATCTACCTTGTTGAAAGTGCAGGTCATTGTTACCAATCCTACAAAATGAGTAATCCTACTTATGATTGGGTTCAATTTTGAGAGGCTATTGGATTGAAGTTTGAAGGAAATGAACATAAAAACAAACTCCATGAGTTATTGTTAAAGCAAGTGGGCTCTGTTGAGGATTATAAAATGTTTAAGATGCTAGTCTATCAGTTGAGGCTGTATGATGACACTGTAGGGGGATTGATGTTGGTTACACAGTTTATTTTGGGACTTAAGGAAGAATTAAGGGCTGCAGTGGAAATTCAAATGCCTGATTCAGTGTGGAGAGCTGCAGCTTTGGCCACCGTGCAAGAAAGCATATTGGAGAGATCAAGAAAACTGACAACAAGCGGGACAGGTGTTAAGAGTACTTTTCCTGCAACTAATGCAACTGACAACACCTTGAAAACAAGTACTTCCAGCATCAGACAAGATAAACGGAATCTGTGGAAAGCTAAACAGCTCAAGGACTATCGAAGAGCTAATAATCTCTGCTTCAAATCTGGAGAACCATACTCTCCACAGCATCAATGCAAGACACAGACAACATGCCAAATTAAGGCATTACAAGCTAATGAAATCTTAGCTGATGAGATACTGGACATATTGGTGGAAAGGGAAGAGCAGACAGAAGAAGAGGATGTGCAAATATCTCTCAACGCCTTGTCTGGTGCTGTTTACTCTAATACAATTCGACTGACAGCACTTGTAGGAAATAAAGTCATGCTCATGTTAGTAGATTCTGGCAGTTCACATAGCTTTGTGGATAAAAACCTGGTGCATGTCCTTCAGTTGAAAACAAGGCCAATCTCTCCTCTAACAGTTGAAGTGGTCAATGGGGATACATTATTGTGTAACAGTGTAGTTCCACAACTAACTTGGTGGTTGCAAGGAGGAACATTTAAACATGACATGAAAGTGATTGAAATAGGTGGTTATGATGCTATATTGGGGATGGATTGGCTGAGTTTATGGGGAACTATGCAATGCAACTGGGACCAACAATGGATAGAAATTGTTGATCAAGGCCAAATAATCAGGTTGCAAGGGGTAAAAGAAAGGGGTGATACTTTTTCGCAGGAGGTGGCTGCAGATCAACTCATTGAATGGCACGCAGGAAATGATATTTGGGCAATTGCTGTGTTGGAAACAGTTTCACCAACTAACTCAGATTCATCGGAACATCTCCCTGCATCCATAACACAGGTGTTGAGTAATTTTCAAGATGTATTCAAGGAACCTAAGGAATTACTCCCACATAGACAGTATGATCATGCTATAACTTTATTGCTGAATACTGCACCTGTAAATTCTAAACCCTATAGATACTCTTCTTTGCAGAAAGATGAAATTGAGAGACAGGTTAACGAGATGCTACAAGCTGGATCTATATTACCCTGTATGAGCCCCTTTGCTTCACCAGTCTTGTTGGTAAAGAAGAAAGATGGAAGTTGGCACTTCTGTGTTGATTATAGGAAGCTCAATTAGGGATGGCAACGGGGCCCCATTCCCTGATCCCCGATGGGGAATTCCTCCATTAGGGGATGGGGACGGGAAAAAACACTCCTCGCGGGGATGCAAATGGTAGGAACCCTATCCCCATCGGGGAGGCGGGGATGGATCTGTTCCACCACTCCCTCTTCCCATTCCCCGTTCTGGGCCCCGATAACCTCTGACATATGGACCCTAACCTGCAGCTCTCAGCAGCACAGGCCCAGGCACTGAGCGGCCCAGCCGTTTAGGCCACTTCGACACCACGAGCCCATGCCTGAGCCCCAAAGTCCCCAATCCCCATTCCCCACTCCCTCTCTGTGAACCCTAGCTGCCATATTGGATTCTTCATTTCTTCTCCTGATCTGGTGCTCCCTTTCCCAGTCTCCCCCTTCATTCTTGAACCCTAGCCATCGCACTGGCTCCCTCCCTCCTCGCCTAGCCTGTGGACTAGTGGAGGCACACACGGCGGAGCTCACCGCTGTACCTCGTTGTCCTGCTTGGCGGAGGCACACACGGCGGAGCTCACTGCTGTACCTCGTTGAACTGCTTGTCGTCAAGATCGTGTGCTGCTACCTGCTGCTCGTCGTCCTACACTCCCACCCTAGATCTGAAGTTCCGAATGGTCAGTGTCATACTATCAGTGTGTGCTACTGCTATGCGGACTGGAGCAAGTCTATAGTCTATATGTGCTCTAGTATTAGTGCTTTGAAAAACATTTCAGTTTGCTATGTATCAGACTATCAGTTATGTGTAATATCAGAATGTCAGTAACATAATGTGAACTTGGATTGGATTTAGTGTTGGCCGTGGCATAATCCTTTGCTTTTTTAAGTGCCAGTGATTGCATCGCAGTGTCTTTCTTTATTTTTAAATGTGCGATGAGTGCTGACTGCAAAAAATTGGAGTTCCAGACAACTAATGGCAAGTTGTTGTCGGGTATTCGTACCCACAGGGTCCCCGTATACCCAAACGGGGACGGGGGGAAAACCATCCACACGACCAGGGCTCAATGCTAACACTGTCAAAAGTAAGTTCCCAATGCCAGTGGTAGATGAACTTTTGGATGAACTAGCTGGGGCAAAAAAAATTTCAAAGTTACTTGACGGCAGGATATCACAAAATCAGAATGGTTGAAGCAGATGCCATTTGGGTTGTTCCAGTTCAGAGTGATGCCATTTGGGCTCACAAATGCTCCTGCCACATTTCAATGTGTGATGAATTCAATTTTTACTCAATATATTAGGCAGTTCATGTTGGTCTTTATGGATGATATCCTCATTTACAGTAAGTCTGGAGGAGCATGTCACTCATCTTAGACTGATTTTGGATACTCTTAGACAACACAAGCTGTATGTCAAGAGGACTAAATACCCTTTTGCTGCCACTCAACTCGAATATGTGGGGCATATTATTTCCAGCGAAGGAGTTGCCACAGATCCTGAAAAGACTAGAGTCATGGAGCAATGGCCTGTACCTACTATTGTCACAGAACCTAGAGGTTTTCTCGGCCTAACAGGTTATTATAGAAAATTTGTCAAGAATTATGGAGTTATTGCTAAACCACTAACTGTACTGCTCCAGAGAAAGAACTTTCAATGGGCCCCAGACCAGAGGCTCAAGCTTTTCTCACTTTAAAAACAGCAATGAGGAACACACCAGTACTAACTCTTCCAGATTTCTCAAAATAGTTCATTGTGGAAACAGATGCTTGTGAGGCTGGTATTGGAATGGTGTTATTGCAAGAGGGGCATCCAGTTGCTTTTTATAGTAGAGCTTTGAGTCAAAACAACAGGAAGCTATCCATTTATGAGAAAGAGTTCTTGGCTATTATGATGGCCATTGACAGATGGAGACAGTATTTGGTGCGAGGTCCTTTGTTATTAAAACTGACCACAAGAGTCTGTGTCATCTAGAAGATCAGGTGTTATCCTCAGATCTTCAAAGAAAAGCAAGGACCAGACCAAATTGGTGGGGTTGCAGTTCAAGTTTTCAGTACAAAAAGGGCAGTGAAAATAAAGTGGCGGATGCCTTGTCCAGAGTTGGTCGACTTTTCTCTATCTGGGCTATATCGAGTGGACAATCAATCTGGTTACAGGTGTTAAATTCTTATGTGGTAGATCCTCATGCCCAATCCTTACTTCAGCATCTTGCACTTGCTGGTGGTTCTCATGAGCATTTTACATTGATAGATGGCATAATTTGAAAGCATGGCAAAATTTGGATTGGTGCTAATGCTGGCTTGCAAATAAAGTTGATTCAATCTTTTCACTCTACACCAATTGGTGGGCATTCTGGAGTTCATGCTACCTATCAGCGCGTTAAGAAACTCTTTGCTTGGGAAGGTGTAAAAATAGCAGTGGAAAATTTTGTCAAACAATGTCAAGTTTGTCAGCAAGCAAAGCATGAGCATTGCAAAGTTCCAGGTCTGTTAGTACCTCTCCCAATTCCTAACAATGCATGGCAAGACATCTCTATGGATTTTGTGGAAGGTCTTCCTCTGTCTGATGGGTTTTCGGTTATTATGGTGGTGGTGGACCGTTTCACTAGGTACAGTCATTTTCTCCCTCTTAAACACCCTTGCACTGCTATTCAAGTGGCTGGACTGTTTCTTCAGCAAATAGTTAGACTGCATGGTATGCTACGATCTATTGTGTCAGATCACGATAAGGTGTTCACTAGTACATTCTGGAAAGAACTTTTCAGATTGTTTGACGTCAGGTTAAACATGGGTACAGCTTATCACCCACAAAGTGACGGCCAAACCTAGTGAGTAAACCAGTGTTTGGAAATGTATCTTTGCTGTGCTTGTCATCAGACACCGAAGAAATGGTTTCAATGGCTTCCTCTTGCTGAGTTTTGGTATGACACGAACTATCACACAGCCATCCAGGTTTCACCTTTCAAGGTTCTGTACGGTACAGACCCTCGTTACGGCATTACTCCTGATGTGGCACAACAACTAATGGGGATGTTGTGACGATGTTGGAAGAAAGAACTCAGTTTGTGGAATTGCTGAAACAGCATTTGGCTAGGGCTCAGACTAGGATGAAACAGTATGCAGATACTAATCGTTCTGAGCGGGAGTTTCAAGTGGGAGAGTCTGTCTTTTTGAAACTGCAACCATATGCTCACTCTTCTGTGGCAAACTGACCATGTCCAAAGCTGGCCTTCAAGTACTATGGGCCATAAGAGATCCTGCAACGGGTGGGCAAAGCGGCTTACCATCGAAAGCTTCCAGCCACCAGTCAGATTCACCTTGTTTTCCATGTTTCGTAGCTAAAGCCCTTTACCCCTGACTTCACTCCAGTCTCGACTGACTTGCCTGATCCAATTGCTTTTGACTCCTGGATGCTGAACCTGAAGAAATGTCAGACAGACGTTTGATCAAGAAGGGCAATGCTGCGTATGCTAGGATCTTGTGAAATGGACGTCTGTTCCTGCTTCAATGGCAACTTGGGAGGATTATGATGTTCTTCGCAATTGCTTTCCACATGCAAACACTTGGGGACTAGCTCCAACTCAAGGGGCAGCACTTTTATACCCATACAAGATTCAGAGATCAAGATAGATGACGGAGAGGCTGATACTGCAGGGGTTTTGGGTGTGTGAACTTTAGTCACTGTTTTCCTTTTTGGGCTTTGTCATGGGCTTTGGGCTGAGCTGTGGTGTATCCGGGTGGTGGTTGAGTGAGTGTGAGGGTATTAAGAGCGGTCGCTGTAGTCTGTATCTGGTTGTCGTAAAGAGATAAGGAAATCTCTCCCCCCCAAATTGCTGTTCCCCTCTGTTCTTCTCCCCCAATTCTTCTATAGCAATCTGTGGTCACTACATGGAGGTGCTTATCACCATTAGCATACGATCCCTACTTAACTGTGTGAACAATTCATTTTGATTTCAAACATCCTAGGGCAATGAAATTTATTCACTTACTAAGAATGGCACTGGTACATGCATATGTAATGTATGCACTCGTACACTTTCCCCACTATGCACAAATAATCCTACAAGTTCGAAAGGTGTGGAGTGAGCAAATATTATGGGAGGACAACTTTTTGAAACCTTTGTTAAAAAATTATTTGTAGCATAGCCAAACCCCCCCCCCCCACATTTGAACTAGTCTGATTTTTTTTTTGATGAATTGATGCTGAACGGTAGGCTTTGGTTGCTTTGGAAAAAGTTTTACCTGTTCTTCATTATGGTTCCCATGTGCAGTTGCTTGTTTTTTGCCCATCAACCATGTATCATATTCATCGGTTGTAACATGTCTATGGGTTCCATGACTTACTGTGATTTTATATGCTAGAAGACAGAAGTGTTTTGACTTCTTGTGAGATTGCTTGCTTAGATGTAACATGCTGTAGTTGATGCTGAAGGACCTAATTAATTGTCATGTACTTACATTCTGTTCTCAGTTGTTACCAAATGCTAATGTTCATAGATACATACTTGGCAGCATTTGTTTCATCTCTAATGATAACTGTTTTGCAAATGACCCGTTGCTAATCCTTTTTTCTCACTTCTGTGCAAGCAGTGTAACATGCATTCTAAGGTGGGCATCCTACAAGGAGACACCTCTATGCCCACAATGCAAGCATCCGTTTGATTTCCTCAGTGTGCACCGCTCTCTTGATGGCTGGTAACCCCTTGTTTCTCCATTATGTGGGGGCACGGTTGTTTCAGGTATACTGTAAGCTTGATGTTTGTCTTTTCTTCAGCATTCATGACTACCTGTTCGAGGAGAGCGTTTGTCTTCTCCTGAGGGCCACTTGGTTTGAGCCTTTGATCGTAGAGGTTCACGAGGAGGCTCTGGACGAAGAAGAATTTTACCACGTTTACCAATATGATGATGGCGATGAAGATGACCTTGATGAGGAAACTTATTACATGAGCAGGTCAGCAAGCATTCGAATTGGTAACAGGAGGTGGGGTGATAATGGGTACATCAGAGGAGGCAGACGAGAGGCCAGGCCGGTGAGCCATCAGTCAGTGAATGACTCTGATGCTGGTCCATCCAGGGCCCCCAAGAAGAAAGAGGCGTCGGCATCGGGGTCAGGCTCAGTATCCAAGGATGTTGCAGGAAGGCGGGCAAGAAGGGCTCAGAAGCGAGAAGCTGCTGACAAGGCAGCTGCAGAAAAGCACCTGAAGCACTTGCAGAGGTTGGGCCTCACGAAAATGCCTGAAGCACCACCTGTAGAGGTTGAGCCTCAGGTGAACGAATGATTCACCAACTAACTGTATATAATGGTGCTGCGAGGAGCACGGCAGCCCTTGGACCGCAAAATAATCTTCCATTGTGAAGAAGTGGAAGTTGATCTTGTATCATGGCAACTTTGCCGCATTGTACAGTACTTTAGTTTTCGATCACACCTTAGATCCAGCATTGAAATGCTCTGCAGTCTGCACCTAATGCAGCAATGCAGCTTATCTCGCTCTGATACTTGTTATGTTAGGGGAATGCAAATTGCTAGCTGCGCTGATTTTCTGACCGATGTGGCATACACGCTGCATCTGATGACTACCTTAGGTTAAAATGAAATGAGGAACCAAATTTTATTGCATGTATGTGTGCATGAAAGTGCATGAAAACGCTACCTGTTTACATGCGATGATAGTGTCTAGACTAGTTCATCTTTATTCTTTTGCGGCGCCTTTTCTTCCTTTTATATTCTTACAATACTCAAAAAATGTGTTCTTGGTTCTGCGCAGTGTGTTGCCTCTGAGTCTCTGGCTGTCAACTGCCCGGTTATGAATTTAATGACTTTGGTGCCCCTGGCTTGGCTGTCTGATGAATTTCACTCTTTAGTTGGCTATGAAATGGATGACCATAATGAATCGACTGTTCTGGGCTATCGCGGAGAGTTTTTTTTTAGCATATCACGGGAGAGAGTTGGTTTTGTACGCCTCCGTCATCGGCTCACCTGTAGCTGTAGGTATCGGGTGGATTTATGAAGTGAAGGCACCTGTTATCTGTCGTACCTCAACCCACAATATTAGGTGCAACTAGGGGTGTTCTCGTTAGCTTATCTAAAAGTCTAATTTGACTTATCTAACTTCGAGAATTTTTTGAGGTGGCCTTAAGAGTCAGATGACCTTGATTTTTAGGATTTAGAGATCTTTTAGACACGCCTACGAGATAAAAAAAAGATTTAAAAAGTAATAAAAAAAGTTAGAAGCCATCCGACTCTCGAGGTCACCTCGAAAAATTCTTAAAGTTACGAGATAAGTCAGATTAGACTTTTAGAAAAGCTGGGAAGAACACCACCTTAAGCGTTGATGTCGCTGGATTTCTGAGGTTAGCCAATGGTCATTAAGCCCTCGAGCGAATTCGTTCTGCTGGGTTGACTGTCCAGTACACGTGTCCGACGCCGACCCATACAGGCATCAAGCACCACGAAGCTTAGGCAGTGTTTCTTTCGACATTTGTATTTATGTTTACTTATAAGCTAGAAATTTATTATTTTTGTACAAGTCAAACGTTTGACGTTTGGTAGCTAATTTTTGTAGATCTTACTATTTCTTCTCAAATCTCTCAAAACTATTTTTCTATAATTTTTTGATTCATCAGGTGTTCTTATCGAGGAGCTATAAATTTCTAGTTTAAACGCAACCACAACCGTCGAAAGAAACGCTACCTTAATCAGAAAACAAGCGTCTGGAGTTTTTTATTTTTTTTAGAATTTTACATAGTTCAAAAGACAAATGAATGGAATCCTAACATTTGGGATAGAACTTTCAGGATCAATAGCCATTGGGCCGCCTCTGCTCCCTCCACAGGAATGCCATTCATCCCGACTGTCTTAATAACATGGAAAAGCCGCGCGAATGCTCGTCCGGCGCGGTTGATCACGGTTCATGGAACCGTGGAGGACGTATGCGGTATGCATTCCACAGGAACGATATCAATCTCTATTTTTCGAAAGACAAACTTTGTATTTATATCATCCAAATGATTTATCTTATAATCAATGATGGATGCCTCACTACTAGAAAACAGGACATCACAAGCGGTTCGATGCGCACCGTTTCTAATAGTTGCAACACAAGCGGTTCGATAGTTCAAGCCAGAAAGCCTCCTCTAGAAACGATTCGTAATAAATCCCTTCTAAAGCCCAAGCAACAGAAAGGGTTCGTGTCACAAACCCTTTCTAAAGTTCAAGCACCTCTAGCAGCGGTTGGGGACACGAACCCCTTCTAAAGCCCAAGCAACAGAAGGGGTTCGTATTATGAACCACTTCTAAAGGGGGCTTTAGAAGGGGTTCGTATTACGAACCGCTGCTAGAGGCCTATTTTTCAAATTGTTAAAAGAAAAGCTTGCCTTATCTCATCAGAGAGCATGCGTGGGTGGGTTGGCTAGCTGGGTGAGACGTGGGTCACGAGGAGGGGTGAGGTCCTGGGTTCGAATCTCACATATCTCAATATTCTTTACCTTTTTAGACACCACTAGAAGAGGTTCGTAGAACCGTTTCTGATACTCCAGCGAGCATCAGTCGCGGTTGCATAGAAGCGGTTATATAATCGCTTCTAGAGATTTTATGAACCGCTTGTGAAGTTCAAATCTGTAGTAGTGCCTAAATATCCATAGACACCATCTTTATCATTAAAAAAGTGCTTGAGACTCATACACTAGTGATTATAAAAATGGATGGACGGGTTAACATAAAGGAAAAGTTTGTCTTGAGTGTGTGTTTTGCAACAATTGAAATGGGGAAGGGAAATGTGAGTGTGTTGACGCAAAAAGATGATTTTGATGTCAACGCACGCAGGCTTAAGGAGTTGGATTCCTGACAGCACCGGAAGCAGGGTTCTAGCATGCCAGCCGATTTGATATACAATCGGTAAGAAAAGACACAATCAGCTTTCAGATAGCCGATTGGATATATGATATAACGAACCTGTGACACTTATAAGCAAATCCAAGCAGGGTAAAGGGTAATGAAATTGTCGGCTTAGATCATATATATAAACCAATAGGTTCAAAAGGGTAGACAATCCATTACCAAGCCGATGAACTCAATAAAGTAGTAGAAAGAGGGTAAACTGACTATCAACTAGCCGATAGTATCATCTAGTTAATAGAACGAAGGATAAATAGACTATCGACAAATAGCAAGCTATAAACCGAGAGAACAAATGGCAAACAGACTACTGCCACGAATGTGTTGATTAGTAGAAAGAACGATGAAACCTAACCCCTGGTTAAACAGTGATGCGCAGCAATATCAATCAAGATAATATTTCGATCAAAAGCCAATGCAAAACGTCGATCGAACTTAATTGAGACAGTACTTACTTGCAAATAACTCCTGGGATGTATCTCGAAGCCGATCGAAGAGACGATGCACAACAAGTCGATCGAAATCAAAATACGATGAAACTACTCTAATTGCGATGAAAAGTAAAGAACAGATAAAAGTAGATGTATTGTATTGATGTAATGATCCTTTACAAACTCCTAGAGGCTAAGTATTTATGCATACTTCTTTATCTTGACTTCAACTAGAACTCTTATTTCGTAACCAATACAGACTCGATTTTATCTTCTAAATTCATCTAACTATTTCTAATATACTCGAACTTAGCTGATCAGAACTCTTGCGTCCCAACCATGACTCTTCTTACTATGTTTATCTTAGCCGATTTGGACTTTCTTTTCGTCTCTGTTCTCATCCTGTATCTCCTCAAAGCCTAAGCAAATTTCCAAAAGTTTCTAGAACATCGGCCGATGCCAAAATCGGGTGTCAACAGAGTGAGATGGAATAACCATTCAGAGGGATAGTCACTGAAGAGAATTCCTTTGTTTAGTCACAAACTATTTTTCCCTCCTCTTAACTGGCTCCAATCAATCAATACACTTTACAACCTCTGCCCTTTAATTTCGATTTCCATACCCCAATTCCCTTCAACCAAACATTAGGGCAAATAGTAGAGGATATGATTCCCATTCTGCGTTCGCCAAGACCCGAAGTTGGGATACATGCCGACTTGCGGTTCGCAGCTTCGGTGGACTAGCGCCGCTTATTCGCCTACGGTTCGATCTGCATCAAGGGATGGTCGGGACTCGGGAGGTGCTACACTTGCGCCATTTGTCGTCCATCCGGTTAGCCACCACTTCAAATGAGCAAAATATAGTTACATTTACTTTTTTTATTAACATTACAAAATTAGATGTTCATTTGTAAATTCGGCATAAATAGACCCTGCCACCCAACCAACATACGACAGGACGTAATCGCACGACCATCGTGCGAAAATCTCCTTTTGTTGGGCGACATTTGTAAAAAATTAAGAAAATCCTACGTTCTTTGTTCTCAACCTTAAAAGGCACCATCAAATAGTAATGAAAAATTCTAAAAAATTATACTGGTGTTGAGAATGCTACCTTCGAGTGCTCCACAACATTTTCAGTCCAAATAGTTGCTTCTACAAGTTTCCTTGAAATTTGTTTCTGTTTTTTCTTCTCATTGTACAAGTAATTGTTTGGGATGAAATTTTGTGGAGTCCTTGAAGATAGCATATCCTACACTGTCAATTTTATTTTCTGACTATTTGGATGGTGTTTTGAAGGTTGAGAGAAAATAATCCAGTGTTTTTTCTGATTTTTTTTTTGGGGAAAAAATACCATGATCATAGAGTGGATAGGCCTTGTCCGATGGCAATGGGTCTATTTATGTCAAATTTGCAAACGGTCGTCTATTCTGTAATATTAATTAAAATTAAATGATTTTTATGGAAAAAGTCTCCGGTGCACATCACTGAATCAGGCTTAACAGAGTGCAAGAATTTGATGAGGCTCAACAGCCTATTATCCTTGTGGTGGACCAGACCAATATTATCACGGCGAACCCAGAGGCTAGTCCGTGCAAGTTATATTGTACTGCCTTGATGGGCTGGACCATTTAAGTGGCTCTACAAGCGTATAGAAAACAAAGTTTTTATTTTTAAATTATTTTTTATTCTTTTTTGAAAAAATATATGTTGGTTTGGAGTTTTTGCAAATATGGACGCCCGTCGCCCTAGGGAGGGGCGATCGCCCGAGGGAGGAGCGACCGGGCGTATGAACATTATGTGCCGATGGTGCCCTCGCTAGCCGTTGGGCTAGCCGTTTGCGGCCGTTGGGGCTGGCGTGCCGGTCTCCCCGCCCAAGAGCGATCGCCCTCCCCCCCCCCCCTCAAGGGCAGATGGGCCACCTATTTACCCCGCCCGCACGGAGCCGCCTCCCCCAATCCCTCTGCTTTCCCTCAAACAGAAGAGAAGAGAAGAGAAAGAGAGGAAATAAGAGAAGAAAAGAAAGAAAAAAAAGGAGAGGAAAATTTGAGAAGAAAATTGGATCGCGTGGCGTCGAATTTTTGTGAGTTAATTTCTTGAGTAATGTTGGTGGTGTAATTTTGTTATTGATGCCTATAGTTGCTATAAATAGATGTAATTAAAATTTATGATTAAAAACATGGTAGGATAGTCACACGTTAAAGATACATAGAATTTTGTTAATGTTGCGCATAGTTGCTATAAATACATGTAATTTAAATTTATGATTGAAAACATGGTAGGATAGCCGTACGTTAAAGATATATATAATTTTGTTATTGATGCCCATAGCTGCCGTAAAAATTTTGTTATTGATGCATATAGTTGCTGTAAATAGATGTAATTTAAATTTATGATTAAAAACATGGTAGGATAGTCACACGTTAAAGATATATAGAATTTTGTTATTGATGCGCATAGTTGCTATAAATACATGTAATTTAAATTTATGATTGAAAACATGGTAGGATAGTCGTACGTTAAAGATATATATACTTTTGTTATTGATACCCATAGTTGCTGTAAAAAAATACGACATAGAAAATTAGAAAAATCGTGATAGTAGAGTTATGTTAGACATAAATAGATGTAACTTATTTGCTAATTGAAAACATGTTAGGGTAGTCACACGATGGATACATATAAATTTGATGTTGATGCGTGCGCAGTTATTGTTGTAAATGTTACATAGTATTTTTGGGAATTGAAATTGACACTAATTAATAATATGATTGGTTATATGTTATAGGTAAAATATCAGACAAATTATATTTTCAAATATTTTATGGAGATGGAGAGGTAGCAGAAGGGCCAAATGGAGTAGATTTG
This sequence comes from Olyra latifolia, assembly GCA_036346145.1. NCBI lineage: Eukaryota > Viridiplantae > Streptophyta > Magnoliopsida > Poales > Poaceae > Olyra > Olyra latifolia. The sequence goes on along the minus strand of CM070523.1, from coordinate 1,581,808 downwards.
TCAGCATTTGCCTCTGTCATGCGGGGCATATCTAGACTGAGTGAGAGGACATACCGGTGGCTAATAGAATGCCTGTTTCGGCTGTTTGGTTTGGATGCACAGACATGTCGGCTGCGTGTCAGAGCCATGGTGAGTCGTGCCTATGAAGGTTTCTTTGGAGAGTTGTTTCCTATAAAAGAACACACAATTGGAAGAGGGACGTAGAAAATGCAGTGGAGCGTGGTTGGCATTTTATGCTACTGGTTCAATGCTACCCGATAGTAAACCTAGCTGTGCCCGAATTGCAAGATGAGGAGGTGGACACAATGAAGGGACATGGCACTAGCATGGGAGAATTTAGTGGAGAGGGTGGCGATGACTGTGTTGGCGGTGCGGACGAGGCACGGGAGGAAGTAGCTGAGGGGGGAAAACGTAGAGGAGAGGGGGTGGCAGACGAAGGTGAGGAGGTGGAGATCATAGTTAATATGATGGAGGCGGAGGACCGAGATGATGAAGAGTTGCCGGATGATGACCAGTCCAACGAGGAGGGTAATGTCCCTGATGTCCCTATCCCCAACACGTGGCGTAGTTACAACTTCGAGGAGTTAGCAGTGAATGAAGGCAGTCATAATGTATAGGAGTACCATGTGAACGAGGTCACGTAGGGAGCCATATATAAGGATAAGGAATTATTACTGGATGCAGTGAAGTACTGGGCAATGTTTATACGCCGTCAATTCAAGGTGGTGAAGTCTAGCAAGAAGGAGTATGACGTGAAGTGCGTGAAGGACAACTGCCCTTGGAAGGTGTATGTGTATAGGGGGAAGTAGAAGGACTACTGGGAGTGCTCCATAGTGGTGCAGCATGAGTATATACCGGAGGAAGCTAAGCAAGTGCACTGCAAACTTTTGTCGACTTGGGTGGCTAATATTCTGTACAGAGGAATTGTGGTTATCCTCAAATGCCACCTGCGGATATCATTCGAGCTGTGGAGGAGAGATATCAGTACACCATAGACTACGGGAAGGCTTGGAGGGCAAAGAGGAAGGTGTTGGAGGTAAGGTTTGGGACATTCGAGGCATCGTACGAAAAAGTGGTTCACATGATAAGGGCAATAGCATGGAGGAACCCTAGAACGTATGTAGACATCAAAGAGTATCCCGCTAGTGGTGTCCATGAGGACAAGCGGGTGCTGCAGCGTGCATTTTTCACGCTGGGTGCTTGCATAAATGCCTTCAGACACTGCAGGTCAGTCATTTGTATGGACAGCACCTTTCTGACGGGTAAATACAAGGGACAGATACTGACCGCAATTGCTGTGGACGCGAACAACCAGGTGTTGTCAGTCGCAATTGCTTTTGTCGAGGGGGAAAACATAGATAGCTGGTATTGGTTCCTTGAGAGGGTTAAGGTAGGAGTGGTGCAGGCTAGGCCGAACGTGTCCATTATACATGATCGGCACGCGGGTTTGACGAAGGCTCTGGTGGACATGAAAGAAGGTTCTGCCATTGTGGGAGCACCGAAGTGGTCTGACATGACTAGTAGGTGTTGCATGAGACATATGAGAGCAAATTTCTTTCGTCTGTTCAAAAACAAGACGTTGATGAACTTGTTCAAGGGGCTGTGCTAGATGAACCAGCCGGCGAAGTTCGAAGCGCTCTAGAAAACTTTAGATGAAATGACAAGGAAGTAAAAAAGCACAACTGGTTGCTGCAGCAACTTCATCCAAGAATCCCATACTTTATCATGTTGAAGGAGATGACCCAATTGTTTTATGTGTGCTCCCCACGGACAATCGGAACATCCGTAGAAAGGCAGGGACGGATATCAACAGTTTCTCGGACTAGATATGTCACGAGCCAAAGAAGAAATGGTCACTCCTACATAACGATGGAGGTGCACGGTACGACATCATGACCATGAACATAGCTAAGGTGTTCAACTGGGTAATGAAAGGAACATGATGTCTTCCTGTAGTCGGAATTGTGGAAAGTATCCTGCATGGGGTACAAAGTCATCGAGCGGGTGCAGAAGGCTACTTCAGGTATGGCCAACAGCCGTCTCGTCTATTCAACTCTTATCATGGAATACATGGCGAAGAAAACCATGAAGGCTCAGATGCATCGAGTGACTCCGCAGAGTGGCACCGTCCGTCAGTTTCATGTGCATTGTGCTGAGCTAGGTCGTCGAGGTACCCACCGGACGATAAGGACGCATCTCTACACCATGACGGGGGCCTAATGTGAGTACACCTGCCAGAAGCCAAAGCTCCTTCACCTCCTGTACTCGCACATTATAGCATCTTCCGCCGTCTATAATGAATCATCCCGCTCTTTCGTGTCGTGTTACTACCTCAAAGAAAGTGCTTAGGACACCTGGAATAATGAGGTTTACGGATACAGAATCGACGGGTCCTTCATGAAAAATCCTCCTGCAATCCATCGGTGGGTGCCGGATCTGAGTAGGCTCAGACAGAAGTCTAGTCGTCGGAGGACCCGCCGTATCCACAATGACATGGACGAGGCCGAGGCTGGGCATCGGTCCACGGCTGGTGAGGCTAGGACATCGGGGTCACGCACTGGGAGAGGTTGATCGTGAACGAATTGATTTGTAATAATGATGTACTGCATTTTAATATTTCCATTTCTATAACTCTGTTTGGTAATGTAACATTTGCGACGGAGTTTATCGTTGTAATTGAATTTATAATGAAATGCCTCGTTGTCATCAAATTTATAATGAATTTCCATTTTAAGAAGTTGCACACGCTGCGCTCTCGTGTTTCCGACCGGTTGCTATGTATAGACAAGCGATGGGTTGACCGGTACGAATTTCATGTATTTTTTGCACGTACTTTTATGTTTTATATGTGCGCACCTAGTTGATCGTACTTAGGACTCGTTGCAGGTTGCGAGCAGTAGGGCTACTTATACTATGTAGGATGGTGGAGCTGTAGACGGCAGAGGATCGGCGGTTCACACACAATCGTTCTCTCCATGCGGCACTCGTGGACAGGTGGCGACCAGAGACGCACACATTCTACCTCCCCGTTAGGGGGATGGCGCTGACACTGTAGGACGTGTCCTACCTTCTCGGGCTACCTTGCGCGGGTTCTGCAGTTGTATCGGAGGACATGCCTTTGGACTAGCTGGACGACCTGTCGGACCACTTCAACACGATAGCTCACCATCCTACCGCCGAGGCGTACAAGCCTATGAGGAGGAGCGAGTTCCACGGACCGATGCGTGCTTGGCTGCTGCAGTTCACGGTATGCATATTTGAAAAATTAATAACTGTGTTGCATTGTATTGCTTCGAAGCTAACATGGTCACGAATTGTTGTAGGCCAAGCTGATACACCCCATGGCGGATGACGACACGGTTTTGAGACACCTGGATGCGTACTTGTTGCTGTTGTTCGGGTGGGTGATGTTCCCGTCTACCCACGGGGACACAGTTGATAGGCGTCTGATCCAGTTTGCTCGCTACATAGCTGACACCCCGGAGTACGAGGTGAGAGGACTAGCATAGTAATAAATAATTTCAAAAGATTCCCGGCTAATTTCTTACATGATATTGTTTCACGCAGATGGAGCAGTACTCTTGAGGCTCCGCAGTTCTTGCTGCCACGTATCGTGGGCTCTGCGACACGGTCTTTCGGATGGCGAAGGATGCGACCATCTCAGGTTGCGTTCTACTCCTCGAGCTTTGGTCCTGAGAGTAGTTTCCTATCGGGAGGCCACAAGTGGATCGCAATCCATACCCTCCATCACTGTACATGGGGCCGTACACCGATTGGCCCACCATGGGCCACTACTGGGTCCGACGACAGATGAGACCTTTGTCGGTTACTTCCACAACATATCTTTGTACTGACTTTTTATGTACTTCATTTGGCAGCGCTCTTACACGCATGAACAGGTACATCGGGTGTACGAAGAGTTCAAAAGCCAATTCGACTACCTGCATGACGACGAGGTCGTTTGGACACTGTACGATGCGTATCGTGTTCAGGCACGCGCTCCATACGGCCTCTCCTTGCTGTGTACAAGGGACATGCATTACTGGCTTCCGTGGAAGTTGTTGGTGTTCGACATCTTCGTCGAGAATTATTGTCCACACCGGGTTTTGCGATAGTTCGGGATGTACTAAGAGATCCCCCTAGTCTTAGATGGACATTCCATCGGCCACGCAGAAGTGAGACCAATTTCTTTATTCCTCACTTAGGTCCAAATATGATTTGCTAACATGTTATGTCGTCCATATTGCAGGCTTACCCAGATAGGCGTTTGTGGATAGACCCCATTCTTGTTTAGGATGCTGTGGAAAACATGGGCCCTGGGTGTCCGAAGATACACTACAGGACGTACCGTCTCCTTGGGCCGAGTCAATTGGGCCTTCCAGAAGGCAGGCTTGGAGGACGGCGCGGCTGAAGATAATCTACAAGGACACGAATTCATTTCCTATTCGAGATATATGGATATAGGCGTAGCTGGATCGGTTATATTTATATCTTCTAAACACAGATCAGGGTTTCTATCTGTAACCCGACCTCCTACACTATATAAAGGGGGTACAGGGTCCCTAGTTAAACATCCAATCTCTCATCTTGTAATCATCATCAGAATCCACCCCAATACGATCCACGAGCACAGGAGTAGGGTATTACCTCGCCCCGAGGGCCCGGACCTGTATAATTTCGGCTCCCTGTGCTACCATCGTTGTTGAGATGTCTCGCATCGCCCCATAAAATACATTGCCGACGCAAATCGTTGATAGTTGGCGCGCCAGGTAGGGGCTAGCGTCACGATCAGCTACATCGACCTCGATGGCTTCCATTGGCGGATTCGTCTTCACCTACGCTCCCGGCCAAGGTTTCATCTTCGGAGATCTTGGCTTCATTGCCGGGGACTTCGGAGAGTTTCGGTTATGTGAGCCGAACTTCGTTCGGTCCACACACTACCGGGGAAGATGGTACGCGACTCCGGCCGAGCCTCACCACTTTGGGATCTCTGCCCCAGATTCTGATCCGGAGGAGATCCGATCTGATGATGACGATCTCAACTGGCCTACCGCGGGGCTTCCCTTCGGTTTTGGTTGGGATGAACCACTCCTCTCCCTATCGGCACCTTGTGCTAACGAAGGATCGAGTCGCGATCTGATTCCTGGCTTGGATCGCTCTCAGATCCAGTCAGGAGTCACGATCCCTCTATCGTGGTTCGCCCCCTTTGGATTTGGAAACTCGGGCGCTGTTTTCCATCGGATAACGTGCCGGTTTTGCCAGTCTAGGACAAGGGGCGGAACACGGCTTGTACACACCGGGACGAGCTTTCTGAGCCAAAACTCAGGGACAACTCCTTCCCGGTTAATTCCCCGAGTGGTAATACCATTCGGTATGGTCAATTCGGCTGAAAGTTTCCAGCAGATCCGTTCTGCCGAAACCCAGTCGGATCCTCTTTTGCTTAGAGATCCTGCATGAGAGGTGGGAGTTGTAATCACTCCCATCGACGAGCCAACGAATCGGGATCAGTTGAGCCTTTCCTTCTCAGAATCCGAGTCGGAAGAGAGTGTCAATGGGATCCCCGACTTCCGTGGTGTCTACGTGCTGGATGGTCAAGCCTCTGGATCGGCCCGGGGCCCCACGGGGGAGGCCGGAGCCAAACCAAATCGCGAAGGCGCAGAAGACTTGCGCGACCAACTACGTGGTCGTGCACGAGAAGTTCGGGAGGAACTGTTGCAAATCCGTATGGGAGATCACTCGATCTTCCGTACGCCACAGCAGAACCTCCTCGCCTGTAAGACCCTCCTGGACAATGTTGGTCCTCTAATTGGAGAGAACAACTCCGCAACGCCGATCATGGAACAAGTCAAAGCCATGGTGGCAATTGCGGCCATTCAAGGCACTCGGGATCAACCGCCAACTTCGGCTAGAAGCCGATCGCTACTAGTAGTACTCGGCCTTGAGGGCTTCTGTAAGTCGCGGCAAGACGCTCGCCGGAGTGCAAGCCGCGACCTTCGTCTCGACATCGAAGCTCGGCGCAGGGAGCGAGACGAAGATCGGCGTCGTACTCCCCCACGTCGAAATCTCCCCCGATGATCTCCTTCACCCGTAGATGGGCTGATCGACGGGATCAAGGCATTCACCCCCCGACTCCACCAGGTAAACTGGCCTGAAGGGTTTAACCCTAAAGGCATTGTGAAATTTGATGGAGAGCGGGACCCCGAGGCTTGGTTGCAGATTTATTCTCTGGCGATCAAGGCCGCGGGTGGAGGATACGACGTGATGGCCAATTATTCGCCAATCATGTTAACCCCTCCAGCTCAGAACTGGCTCGCAGGCCTTCCGAAGAATTCGATCGATTCCTGGGGAGAACTTTGTGACCAGTTCGTTAGCAATTTCCAGGGCACTTATGAGAAGCCTGGAACCCAGTGGGACCTTTATCAGATTCATCAGAAAAAAGATGAGTCGTTAACGGATTTCATTCGGCGTTTCACCAAGAAGAAGAACACAATCCGGGAGATCTCAGAGGCGGTCGTCGTCGCAGCCTTCCGAAAGGAGTTCGCGACCCCGACCTGATCAAGAAGATGTCCCGGAAGCCTCCGACCACCGTCAAGGAAATGTTCGCCTTGGCGGACCGATACGCTACTGCCTCGGACGCTCTAACCGAGCGTCAGGAGGATCACCCAAGCAGACAAGAAGGCAAGAAGGACAAGCCCGAGTCAGCCTCCAAGAAAGACAAGAAGCACAAGGGTGAAGAGATGGTTGCGTCATGGGCGAGGTCGGCTAAGGCCACCTCGACCGCCGACTACAACAAAGTCATGGAGGCGCCGTGTCCTTTCCACCCAAGCGGAAGCACGCGCCAAGAAGCGCAACATCTTGAAGAAGTTCGCCGAGGATCACTGTGGCGACACTCAGAGATGCCAAGCAAGATGACAAGCGCGACCCTCCCGAGGGCGATGCTTAAGAAACCAAGCGAGAGCTCAACTACATATTCGGGGGATCGGATGCATATGAGTCCAAACGTAACCATAAGCTTACCGATCGGAAAATCAATGCAGTTATTCCGGTGACCCCTGGGTATCTCCGGTGGTCTGAAATTCCGATCATTTTTGACCGTTCAGATCATCCAGATCACATCCCGTGCCCGAGAAGGTATCTACTCATCCTGGATCCTGTGGTGCGGGGCGTCCGACTGCGCAAGGTCCTGGTTGATGGCGGGACTGGATTAAATATCCTTTTCATTAAAACTTTGGACGAGATGCAGATTCCAAAGACGGGGCTCCAGCAGACGGAAGCGCCGTTCCACGGTATAATTCCGGGAACCTCATCGGTGCCGATCGGGAAGATCACTCTCCTAGTCACCTTTGGCAACCGGGAAAATTACCGGACAGAAAACCTCAGTTTTGAGGTGGCCGATTTTGAGACCGCATATCATGCGATCTTAGGAAGGCCGGGCTTGGCCAAATTCATGGCCGTCCTACATTACACCTACTTGGTTATGAAGATGCCAGGACCACGGGGCGTGATCACGGTCTGTGGAGACGTCAAGTTCTTCCGTCTCCTCGATAGGAAAAACTACGACTTCGCTCAGTCCAGAGGGGTGGCAGCTGAGTTGGACAAAATCCGGCAGACTGTCGCCACCCATCGCGGCGAGGGCGATCTACCAAACAAAAAGCCGTCTAAGTCAGGCATCAAACCTGACGAGGGCGATGAATAAAGTGATGCCCGGCGCTCTTCCCCAGAAAGATCAAGACGTCTTCTCATCACTCGTGATGCGCTCGGGGCTTGCCGCGATAAAGAACATCAGGCAATCGCGTCAGAATTAAACTTGACGGCTACTGTAATCCGCGTTTACAAATAAATAAAGATAAGTTTTCGCTCAACATTATCCCGACGCTTATGCAGTTCTGTTTTTAACTTGCTACTTATTTGTACGTCAATTAAGTAGTAAGTCGGGGGCTACACCTAATTAGGTGCGCAATCGCGCACCTAACCCATTTATTTGACACGACTCACTACCTTGGGGCTAGTAAGTCGGGGGCTACACCTAATTAGGTGCAGTCTGCGCCCAATCAATACCTAATCGTTTCTTCTCTATTAAATCTATGACGAAGCCTTGCATAAATCGTTCCAAATAACAAAGGAACGTAGTTTATTCGGGCAGAGCCATGACTTAAGCAGAGAAATGATGGTTAGCTTGGGCCATGTTAAAAGGAAAATGGAAAGTCATGTACATGGATAATTTATGAGTTCCTATATTTTCACAGGAAATCTAACTCTAAGTTGTCCAAAAGGCATTCGGCGGTCGGCTTCACTTCCTCGAGCAGTGTCATTGCCTCCTCCTCTGAGCAGGCGAAGCCGTCCTTGGCAGCGTCAAGATCGATCCGAGGATAGTGCGACTTGACGATTCCCAACACTTGACTGGAACTCGTCAGGCCGACTTCCCTGAGCCGCGTCTTCCGTTGCTTGGGGGCTTTAGTCCACCTCTGGATCAGCTCAGCCCGAGAGCTCGGCTCATCCTCGCCAGCATAAAGTTGGCGTCGAGCAGGCTCCACCGCCGCCAAAAGCTCATCATACCGCGCCTGCGCAATTTTGGTGTTCTCCTGAAGAACGTCATACTGCGCTAGCGTCTTCCTCCTATGCTCTGTCAAAGAACAGGGAGTGCATGATTACATAACCGCGTGGACACCGGGGGCTTAGAGCCGGTCGGGTTTGGGGCTCACCTCCAACTCGGCGGCGGCTTCGCCTCCGATTCTCGGCCTTGACCTCTCCACCTGAAGCTTGGTGATCGTGGCGTCGCGTGCTGCAAATGATGTGGCACATAATGTCGCCTGGTCACATAAAAGACAAACAAATTCTGACTCAGGTCAGGGTACTTACACCGGAGGGAACCCGCAAGGTCGAACTTTTCGTCCTGCAGTTCCTTGATCCAGGCCTGCAGCTCTCGGCGTTCTTTGGCTGCCTCGGTCCGGGCCCCGATGACCTCCCCTTCCATGGACTTAATCCGTTCTATTTGGGGGAGGAAGTAGTTAAGGAACTTGGTTTTCCTCTCGGAATAATCTCCAAGTTTCTACAAAGACAAAGGATGGTCACTATCCCAACTCAGGCAAGGGAGGATTTATGATCGGGTTCCTGCAAATTAAAAAGCTTACCCGAACCATTCGGCTGCACTCGGCGCCGTATTCAAAGAGGACTTTCCTCATCTCCGCTTCGGCCTCGTCGTCAACAAGGGCCCAGTTTCCGGCCTCGTCTCTCCAACCCGCCGAGAACTTTGGTTCAGTCTTCTCTGGGGAAGATGGGGGCTGGCGGAGGATTTCTTCAACTATTGGCTCAGCCCCCGCGCTGCTCCTGGCGGACGAGCTTGGATCGGAAGTTGCGGTGGAAGCACTTCCTTCGATTCCCGACGCAGTTCCCGTCGGCTTCGCCAGCGGGGGCCCCGCGTCGGGTGGTGGAGGAGGAGCTCCTTGACTCGGCTGAGCAGGCCCTGATACTGGCTCGGTCGGGCGACTCGACGGAATCTCTACAGACGGTTTCCTTGGAATAGGGGATACTTCGGTCAGAGAGGTTGCAAAGAAAAGCTATCAGAAGGTGGCAGAGTTGCGCTTACCGATTGGTAGTTTTGATCTTGATGCCGGTTCCTTTTGGGAAGAAGCTCCGCCGAGGCGTCGGCGGGCCACTCGGCCTAGTCGAGGTTGAGTTCTTTTCCCCCTTTGGCCTCACGCTACCGCCTGTCCTTGTGGGGTGAGTCCTCGGACTACATCCGGAAGCCGAAGTTGGCTGGCTTGCTCCTCCTTTGGGAGCTTCACCCACCTTTGGCCCCAAGCCATGCGGGCCGCGTCCTCCCGGCGGCGGGACTTTTTCCTCCACTGAGGGAGCCGGGCCCTTGCCTTTTTTGGCAGCCGGGGTATCTTCAGATTCCTCCCTTGGGCGCTTCTCGCCCTTGTTGGCGGGGGCCTCAGGGGTAGGGGTTGCGGATATAAAGACCCATGGCTCAAGCATAGGAGCAAGGCATCCCTGACGGTGAGCTTCAACGAGAAGATTGTGCGATGTCCAACAAAAGTAAAAAGAGAGTACTCGAACCTTACCTCAGGAGGTGGATGGTTGAGGGAAAAACTCCTAGGGCTCCTTGGATTCGAAAAGATAGTTCCAGGAGCGAAGAATTCAGAGAGTCGATCGATGGTGTCGGAATTGGAGATTGGGACGTCCGTCTCTCTAGTGGAGTCGGATGGCCCGGTGTACTCGAACCCGAGCCTGACCCTTTCCTTGAGTGGCTGCACGCTGCGTTTCGTGAAGGAAACAGCTATAGCGCTTGATCCACCCCTCTTCTTTGAGGTTTGGATCATGCCAAGTAACTTCGGTCACTGATCCATTTCAAGAAAGAGGGAAGGGTTCCAAGAGGTGGAAGCTCGGGGCTTTCTCCCATCAAAGCAAGGAAGGCGGGGAGGATTGGAGCAAGAGAACCGATCTGATGCCACCCCTTTAGAGAAGTCCGCAGCGGCAAGGCGAAATATTCCTTCTTGAGGCCGCTCCGGAGTTGGAACCCAGCGCCGCCAACGGCCTTAGGGGCAATGTCGGTGGGGTAGGCCTTGAGGAAGAAGAGATGGCGGAAAATGGCAAAATGGGGAGCGATCCCCAGAAAAGCCTCACAAAGATGAACAAAAATCGAAAGTTGAAGAATAGAGTTGGGATTCAAATGGAAAAGCTCAATCCCATAATGATGGAGCAAACCGCGAAGAAAAGACGATGAGGGGAGTCCAAACCCGCGGGAGAAGAAAGATTCGAAGACAACAATCTCTTCTTGATGAGGAGTGGGGGAGGATTCACCTGCGGCGGCGCGCCAATCAATAAGCTCTGACGACGGGAGAACGCCGGCGTCGACGAGGGCTTGCAACCGCTCATCGGTGGAGTTTGAGGTTGCCCAGTCTCCCGCCATCGGAATACGGTGGATTAGGGGCTTAACGACGGCGGCGGAGCTAGGATTACTGAGGCGGCGAGAAAGCACAAAACCCTAGCGGGAGTCTTAGGGAGGCGAAGCGGTTCGGGCGCCAGGTGTAAGTGCACCAGTTCAACCTCCCTTAAAGGCTTCGCTCAGAAGGAAGCGGGCAACGTTTTGTTCCTGTGCAAGGCGGGAAAGGAATGAAGCCCTAAAATTGTCATTTCGAGACTTGGGTTCTGACTCAAGCCCCTGAGGACATGCCCTATAAGGGCCGTGAGCTGTACACGACTTACTCGGGTACAGGTGACCCTCGGGTCTTGTCAGTCGGGAAAAGTAGCGTGTTCGTTGTTGGGTTCATTGCCAGTCTTCAATTTGAGGATTTGGCGCTTTCCAAGGTCGCAATCTGGCTTTTGATGTGCCCCTTGGGGACAATAGTCGGTTCGGCTTTTTAGTTGGGCTACGCATCGGAATTTCTTTACAATTGTCCTGGTGGCATATCTTCGGATTGTTTGTCGACAGGACAAGCACCACTTGGGCAAGGTTAATCCAGCTCTTGGCGTACCTCCTGGGGTCAATGGCTGGTCCGATTTTATAATCGGATTAGGCGTCAAAGAGTTACCTCCTTAGTTGGGTCTCAGTGGCACATCTCCAGATCGTTTGTTGTTAAGGCAAACACCACTAGGAGGACCTTAACTTGGAGGCGGGCGTATTCCTCTGGGAATCACTAGCTTGAATCTGCATTAGTCGGATCAAGGCTCCTGAACACCCTACGCAGGTTGTGGCATGTCCCATGTTGGACCAAATGTTGAGCTCTGCAAGTCAGGCTTGAATGCCAAAGTTGTAACAGGGAGGATAACGCTGGGTGGCATTGCTTACTCAGTGACATCCACTTTTTCTCTGGTATGCCTCTCCGTGAGGCCATTAGGCAGCATACCGATCCGTCGGGTTGGGTACCAGGCATATTTAATGACTTGGGAATTTTCTCGAGTTCTTTGCAACTATGTTGTTTGATCAGCAGGTTACTCGGCAAGCAGACTTCATCAACCAGGCGAAGAGTGACGTCACTCGGATAACATCGAAGGATCGCAAGCTGAACCCGAATCAAGACAACCCAATCGAAGCACTCGGGGCTCTTGTGGAAAACATGGGCCCTGGGTGTCCGAAGATACACTACAGGACGTACCGTCTCCTTGGGCCGAGTCAATTGGGCCTTCCAGAAGGCAGGCTTGGAGGACGGTGCGGCTGAAAATAATCTATAAGGACACGAATTCGTTTCCTATTCGAGATATATGGATATAGGCGTAGCCGGATCAGTTATATCTATATCTTCCAAACACAGATCAGGGTTTCTATCTGTAACCCGACCTCCTACACTATATAAAGGGGGTACGGGGTTCCTAGTTAAACATCCAATTTTTCATCTTGTAATCATCATCAGAATCCACCCCAATACGATCCACGAGCACAGGAGTAGGGTATTACCTCGCCCCGAGGGCCCGAACCTGTATAATTTCGGCTCCCTGTGCTACCATCATTGTTGTGATCTCTCGCATCGCCCCATAAAATACATTGCCGACGCAAATCGTCGACAGATGCAGACTTGGAGGGCGCAGTAGGAGGAGACACTGGCGGACCGAGTCACTGAGTCCCGCCCGTATGACCCTGACTCGTACGATGCTTACATGCGCTGGTACGCCCCTCGAACTCGCCTTCGTGTGGGGCACGCTCTGACCGACTACGTCACCCACGAGGCCTCTGTGGAGGAACTGTACCCGCATCATCAGGCGCAGAGGGCGTATACCGCGGTAAGAGTCTGATTAGGTGTTTTCTCCACATTTACTTCACCGATTACATCCTCTCACAGTTTCTTCCAATTGTAAAGGCTGATTTATCGCAGGAGATTTACGCCGACGCCCAGGCCATGGTGTCCTGTTTGAGGGCGGGTGCGGAGGTCATGCCGGCTGAGAACAGATCCGTGTGGTCGAGGATTCTCTGCAAGGCGACCCAGTTGTGCCACCTCACGTCGTACCAGCAGATCCTCGATGTTGTCCCATGTGGTGTAGCACCTCCACTTAGTCCACCCCTACCACGTGCCCCGCAGCAGACTCCGGGCCTTCGACCACGGCAGACTCCGAGCCTTCGCCCATAGCGGCCTCAGGGCATGTCCTCCAGGGGCAACATACCTGGGTAGGCCTCCTCTTCTTGGCACGCACCACCGCCGGAGCAACAAGGCTGGGGAGCTTGGCCTAGGCAAGGCGCTAGCTCATCGCATGCTGCTCCACCTTAGCATCAGGGATGGTCACCTTGGCCCGCAGAGTCGAGCAGCGGTCCCTAGTACTCTGTACTAGCAGGAGGTGAGCAATGATAATATTGCTTCATATGGTTTTACTACCAACACGTTGTAACGTCTTATAGTACGTTATGTGTTTCCTTCCACACAAGGAGTACGTCTTATGATAACGTCGACAATGGTGAGCATCAGAACCTGGTTGAGTGGCTAACACAGCAGTTCTTCGAACCGTCGTAGTTGTCCGGGGCTCCACTCGCCCCTACTCAGCCGTCATAGGATGAGGATCCGTCAACACCGGTAGACCATCGCAGCCCTAGGAGGGATGTCCATCCTTCCGAACCGTAGACGTGCTCCGAGTACCAAACAAGAAAGCGCACACGTCAGTGACCCGCATGTATGTTGTACTTTGAGTACACATCAATAAAATGGATGTCCCCTTACCCCTTTTTTTTGGTCTACTGATGTAATGGATGTAATGCATGATTTTTATCGATGACGTGGTAACTTAGTCCTTTTCTTTTTTTTCGTAATAGACGGTGCGATGCCCGAAAGCCCTAGGTTGCTTTGCAAATATCGGAGACCAAACCCCTAAATTGCTTTGCAAATATCAGAGATCATCATGTTATGCATGTCATGTAATTTCTCTAAAATTTTTGGGACCCAACCGGTCCCCCGTCCGATACGGTCTACTAGGCTAAGTGGCATGATTTTTGTCGACGACGTGGTCACTTAGCCCTTTTCTTTTTTTCGTAATCGACAGTGCGATGCCTGAAAGCCCTAGGCTACCTTACAAATATCAGAGATCATTATGTCATGCATGTCATGTAATTTCTCTGCAATTTTTGCGACCCAACTAGTCCCCCCCTCCGGTACGGTCTACTGGGCTAAGTGGCATCATTTTTGTCAATGATGTGGTCACTTAGCCCTTTTCTTTTTTTCGTAATAGACGGTGCGATGCCCAAAACCCCTAGGTTGCTTTGCAAATATCGGAGATCATCACGTTATGCACATCATGTAATTTCTCTAAAATTTTTGGGACCCAACCGGTCCCCCGTTGTCAGGACCCGGTTTTACTAAACCGAACCCTCTGTGTCAACGGTATGAGTCCCAAAGATCCGTGCTCATACCCACAGTAAACAAAGATGAATTACCAGTATCACACTGCATAACTAAATTAAATAATCAGAGTGCAACAACTCCATTTATTACGATAATTTGTAACGACTAAAAGTCTTCACGAACTGCAACTAAGAAGCAAATAAAGAACGATAATGGTGTCCCATCTCGCCACCGCACGCATCGAAGCAGGCGGCTAGAAGTCCTGCGCATCATCCGGATACTTCGCAACAAACTCCTGGTCGTACTCCTGACCTGCTCGTGGAATAAGCAGCCCCGAATAAAAGCCGGGGTTAGCACGCGAATGCTAGCAAGTCTTTCCTGGGAGTGGCCAGACTAGGCTTATCCTAGGAAAGATAATGACTTATTTGCATAAAAGCATTTAACTTAACAGTATAAAAGCATTTAGCAAAACATAAGTAAATAAACAGCAAAATCATGATTAATCTCAACAAATGGCATAACTCTCAAACTCAGTGTCTCATATCTCAAATGCTCATCATCTCGAATCATCATCTTAATAAAGTTCTCATGCTCGTTCTCGATCACCATGAATCATCTAGCAATGGCACACGGCCGGAAAAACCTTACCCAAGTCAAGTTAATTAAGGTGTAGCTACGATGTAAAAAACCACCAAGACGCTCATAACCGGGAGCACGGCCATTCGAATGGGTTTACACTCTGCAGAGGTTGCACGCTTCCCCCGCAAGATACAATACTCCCTCGTCGGAAAGCATCGTAACAAAATCCATCAGAAGACCAACCCCGAAGTTGACACGGTCATACCTGATATTCACACAAGTACCCCGGGGGCTCCGATGCACGATATTCACACAAGTACCCAAGTCCAACCCGGGCTATACACCGCAATGACGCATCCTCGAGCTCACCCACGGTGTAAGGGCGGTGACAATCGGCGTTACTCTCCATCTAGATCAGGCCCGTCCCATTCCGGGCTTGCGGTCGCACGGGAAATTCTCAGTTAAATCCATCACGATCATCGGCCCTTAGTGACCAGAGCGTTGACTCAAGTCACCCGCTCCAAGTCAAATTATTAGTTGGTCAAATTTTAATTAATGAGTGAATAAACCCATCATAAACCCAAGTTCTCATGTCTCATACTCAGATACTCCAGATTCTCATATTAAAGTGTTCAATGATGATCAATTAAGTGGGAATCACTCCCCGGTGACTATCTAAGCAATGCTAAGCCAACTAATAATTTAAAACAGTAGCAATTACATAATATTACCATCCTAAGGTTTATCATGATCGTGGGTGCATATCATATAAATAAACGATATACACTGAAAATTACTATAGTAAATACGCATAATTTAATTAAATAACAATTTTGGTAAAAATCTAGAAATTAGGATTCTAGGGGAAAGACTTGCCTTCCTGTTCTTCGTGACCTTGCGGAACGTCGGCGGCGTCGGCGAACTCTCCTTAAATGCTGCGTGATCTACATAGACGCAAAACGAGAAGAAAAATAATAAATAACCAAAAACAGTAAATCAATTGAAAAATTATATAAAAATTACAGTAGATAGATATGAATTTTATGAATTTTTAGAAACTGGAATCGTCGGATTTGGAGTTCGTATGAATTCGTAGCGGAATAGTGAAGGAACAATGTTGCTGAAATTCGGAAAAAAGGGCAAATCGCACTGTAGTGACGGGCTGGGTACTGTAGCATGCAGCCCATGCGTGAAGGATAAGATGCTGGCTGCATCTGCACCTTGAGGCTGAGAAGAATTCAAAGAAGGAAGAGAGAGGAAACTAGAGAGAGGAAGAGAGAAGATGAAGAAGAAGAGAGGAAGAAGGAGAGAGAGGGAGGAGGGCGGCGGTCCGGCCGTGGACGCGGCAGAAGCTCCGGCCGGCGTCGACAAGCCGGCGGGCGACGGCGTGGGGACGCCGGCTGGCGAGCGGCGGCGACGCGGGCGGCGTGGCTGCAGCGTCGGCGGGGGCGGAGGAGGAGCTGGCCTGAGGAGGAGGTGGCGGCGGCGAAAGCAAACAAGCGGCGAAAGCAGCAGCGCTGCTGCGGCTTCGCCGCAGGCGGTGGAACGACGGCGGCGGCGATGAAACTACGGCTCATGTGCGGCGAAGCTCGCGACAGCAAGCGCCACGGCGGCGGCGCGTCGCGAGGGAAGCACTACTACAGATCCGCCATCGATCCGGTTCTAACGGCCATCGATCGGTTTTGAACGATGCGAATATCGGGGATCGATGCCCCATGGCATCGCCCCGGTTCCCTCACCCGGTGCCGATATAGTATCGAGACGGTTGGAGGCCACACGTGGCTTTAGCCGTGCCTCGCCAACCCTACTCGAGATCGGTTGGAAGCACCAAGCGGTAGTGATAAGCTAATTATTGATCCGGTTGATTCCTCCGGCCGTCTTGGCGAGCACACGTGGCTTTACCCGTGCCTCGCTGAAGCCCGGTCGAGACGGTTGGAGGCACCAATCGGTATCGATAAAAGCTGCCATTCGGTCGGTTGGTTCCTCCAACCAGTCTCGAGCACGCACCACCTGAGCTATAAATAATATATATATATATATATATATATATATATATATATATATATATATATATATGCGTGTGAGGTAATATATATTATATATGTGTACGTGTGTGTTAAGTCTAATATTATTATTATTATATATATATATCGTGTGCTAAGTCACAATTAATTAAAGCACATATAATCAATCATGCATAACTGATAATTAAATCACAGAACTTTTATTAACAACTTTAATTACAACTATTAGGTATCACAATGACATTCATTACAACTTTAATTACAGAACGTTCATCGTGATCGTTTATGTGCATCGCTCTTGGTAGCCGTAGATGTTGATCCCGACAGTTCACCGGTCTTTATCGAAGGGCCCCACCTATTTGCCGTTGGAGCGTGAAACTTCGCCTCTTGGATTCTGACCTTATCGAAAATCCACCGACGAAGTTGTTCTTGGATCGCTCTCGCGATCGCCGCGAGAAATCGGACGACATTGCAAGTCGGTAGCACCTCGGCGGGATGTGCATAATATGGCACACATAGTAGCCGCATATATTGGTGCTGACGGTGGCCTTGAACTGTGGTGAAAAAAGCTAACAGCGTGAAATGGATGCATGGAAATGAAGTTAACTAACTCAAAAGCTACCCCGATGGCATACATACTCGAGAGGCAAGTGTAATATCGAATTCCTCGTTGAATTAGCCCACGGTTTAATGCGGAACTGCGAATGCACTACACACGTGATTGCAAATTGAACATGATTAGAATTTGTTTAAAATGGAGTAGAACGAGCGAGAATAATGGAAGAACAAGAATACCGGTTGAGAATGTCGATCAAGTTTTCAGTACTTTTCAACCTGGTCTCCTCAACGAGTCTATAAGCGTGATCATGCTACGATCTAGCTCGATAATGAGAAGAATCCAATGAAAGTTGTACATATATATGGAACATAGGTAACTAATTAGTTCTAACATCGTGTTGTGGAAAAAGATTAGAACAGTGATGCGAAAACACTTACTCAAACTTGTAGGGTAAAAGTATCTTTGAATGATATTTTTGACCTATTAGCCCGTTGTATATGTTGGTCTCTGTATCGGCAGGGGATATTTTAACATTTATCTCATTGATAACTAAAGGATCAAGGAAGCCTGTGTTGAGAGTAGAAACACTTTTGCATCTTTCTATCTCCATTCTACATAAGAAGAAATTAGTTAGACTTGCAAGTTAGTATAGTGCAAGGGCCCGCACGGTGGATTTTTGCAATTAAATAAGACACTTACAGAGTCCAGCAACTCAACATGGCCACGTCGATGGCGTCTGACTGGTATAGCTCATACATTACTGGCCATTGGACATAAAATTCACTATCGCCGTGAAAAAATTGTTCTTCCTTGTACTTCACGGCAAATGACATTAGGCCATGCTTGAACGCATCCAGGTACCATTCATGGAATTGGCGCATCCTAGTTGGTTGCTGGCCAATCTCCTCACGCCTGACCAAGGAAGCGCCCGGTGTATATTGCCATCTGACTTCTGCAGCTTCAATCTGCATGTCGCCTAATATTTGCTCGGGTGAAGACCGGTTTCTTCGATGAATTTTGCATCTCCTTGGCCTTCGATCGGTGATGATGTCGTCTTCTTTGGCGTCTTCTTCTTGGACCTTTCCTTGACCAATGTGCGCTCGTAGTCAGATACACGAGGTTTTTCCTTTTTGTCCTTCAAATTTTTCACTGTCCTCAAACAGTGACCTGAGTTTAAAAAATTCTTCCGTACCAGGCTGAACCTTCTTCTCTGGTGACTTGAGTTTAAAAAATTTAGTGACCTCGGCTCTGACTACTTTCTCGGTCTCTTCCTCCGTCATATCGTACGCCCGCTTTGCAAGTGCAGCTAGCTTCTTGGGTTGGGTGGACCTCGTCCTCTTGCGAATCAGCCGGGCGAGGTGGCTTGCTTGTCTTGGGCGATGATGTTGGAGTTGGAGTTTAGCGTCGCGAGCTTGGTGCAGAGGCGGGCTTCTTCGGGAGGCATCTCCTTCGGTGACGATGGAGGTGATGACGGACCGCTTATGTGTGTCGGAGGTGATGAAGGTGTTGGAGAGGACACGTCCATGTGATCTCGAAAAATAATGTACTTCTTACGCCATTGGATGAAATTATGGATCGCCTTTCCTAACCCGTAGTCCGTCACCTCCGGAATATCAAGGTCGAGTCCTCGCACCTTGGGCATACCTCCTCGGATCGAGACCACAGAGTAGCTCGGCATTATCATTGGCCATGGATGACCAGCCTGCTCCACCGGTCGACCATGCCGTGAGCCGCCTTGAAAGAGATGTTCCTCACTTGGGCGTGCAACTCACAAGGTGTCCATTGCGTGATGTCGCCCACAGGCGATGGCCCAAGTCCGGTTCGGGCAACCCACCGGAACCACAGCTGCTTCGCCGCCTTGAGGGACTAATGAGGTTCGGATTAGCAGGAGGTTTCTGGCCCGCATCTAGTCGTTGGCTCAAGGCTAACTGTACCTGTCTTTGGATATCTTCTTTCATGCTCTGTTGTGTTTGATTCAGCGTTCTTCAAGCATTAGGAGTCTGTTGTACTGTCGGGACTTGCTTCTCACCCGACTCCTATAGGTAGCGGCGTCCTTAGCGAACCCAATCTTCCACGGAACGACGCCAACGCCTCGTGTACGTCCAGGGTGCTCCGGGTTTTATAGGGCCCTTATAAGCTCGTCGTTCTCCCTGTTTGGCACGAAGGTGCCCTAGGAAGATTCCTCGATCGACTTTACAAGTCTTCTGGCCACATCTGTCAGCACATTCCCGAACACCGTGTTTCCATCATCGTCAAGGCCGCCGCCGTGAGCATAGAACCAGCTCTTCGCTCTGTCTGGCCATTCCATTGTCGCGGGTGCGACACCCTTCGCCAGCAGTTCTTGTTCCCTCTTCTCCCATTTGTGCATCGCCTGGCGGTAACCACCAGGGCCGAGGTGGTGGTGGTATTGCTTCTTCTGAGCATTACGCTGTTCCTTTCGTTCAGACTTTGACCTTCATTCGAATTCTTGTAGTTCACGAACGCATCCCAGTGATTCTGCAACTTTGGGTACTTGTTGAAGTCAGGAATTCGGTTCTTCTTGACATACTCCGTGTTCAACTTCTTTTTATATGTTTGGAATGCGATGGCCATCTTCTTGAACGTGTAGCTCTTCACCTTCTCTTGGTTCCCTGGGGAAGGTGAATGTCTCCTTCAGTCGGTCGAGCATGTCCTTCGTATCTTCAGAACATTATCCCATCTCACGATGCTAAGCGGCACATGGTCCTCGGCGTGGGCGCCGCATGCCGAATTGAACGCCCAATCGCCCCTAGGGGTGCAAGAGGTTGGCCGTTATCGCCGACTTCGGTGATAACATGTCTTGCCTTCGACTTCTTGTTTGAACCTCGCTGACGTGATTGGCTACTCGATTGAGTGATCTAAAAATATGGTACAATAATGTCTACGTGTTAGAATGTTGGCTTAGCATGATGGTGGAACCGGCATATACATGTTCGATCTAATTACCATGGTCGTCTCAGCGGCCTCGGCATGAGTCTCATCGGTCTCAACGAGCCTTAAGTCCACGACAGGCCTTGTGGCCTCGATGGAATCATCGAGCTCGTAACCATCTTCTCCCGAAATCAAACTTCTCATGAACTCGTCTCCATCAAACCCTTCTCCCGCCATCGTAGTTTTGTAGTCTATAAGAAGGCATTGAAAATTAACAATAGTATACTTGCACATTTCACATATACTTATACATAAACGGGTGACAACGAGGAGGGCGGTGGGGAAGATGAGGTAGATGATCAAGGACGGGCGACAGTGACGAGGACGGTATACACATTACATTTCACAATTAATTGACATACATCTTAGAATTCAAATTTGCTATAAAATTGGCATATACATATACATCTCAAAATTCATATAAATAAGATACAAAGGTCAGATTGTCTTCCATTAAATACATGCTATGTTTTATTTTTCATGTAAAAATTTATATCTTGGACCAATTATTTGGCAATTTAACTACTTTACTCCCCAGTCTTTGAAATCTGGCCCGCCATCGCGTGAGGTTTGGGCATTTCGTCGAACACTCTGGGCGCACCGTGATTGTGCTCCTGTTGGCCGCGCCGCACTCCTGTCACTCGTGCCCGTCTGTGTCACACCTCCGTCATGCTTGCCCGAGCCCGCACTCACTGTCCCATGCTCTGCCGGCCTGCACCTTGCCGAGAGGCGAGGAAGGGAGGAGAGAGGAGCACAAGGAGCACCTTGCTCATGGGTCGTCGGAGGCGAGGAAGACGGCAGCCTGTGTGGTCGTCGGTGACGAGGAGGACGGCGGCGCTGTGGGTCGTCGAGGAGAGGAGGCGGCGGGGCTGAAAGGCGTCGTCGAGAGAGGTTGGAGCGATAAAGCTGTTATGCCTCCAACCGCACTCGCTTTAGAATTTATATGATGGTGGCATCCGTCCGGTTGGTATCATCCACGGGACTAATCACATCGGTCGGTTGGTTACACCAACCGGGACCAACGCCCGCGATTAGGTAGTGCCCTAGGAACCATCGGTCCGGTTGGTATCACAAACAAGGGATGGAATCTCACTTAGTCTGGTTGAGGACACCAACCGGACGGAATCTCCTTAGTCCCGCTTAATTACACCGGTAGGGTGATTTATAAAAAAAGCGCGAGCTGGGAGCCAGCGCTCAGCACGCCGCTAATTTGCTATTAATATCTCGAAAATTATAGAAAAGCTGTTGGAAGCCTTGAAATTTCTCTTTAATTTTTCAAATTTTAGTATAAATTTTTACCTTTTATATAAATTCAATTATTGCTTCATGGCTTACTAAAAATAATAAATCATACTTATTCCACACTAAACTGATTTCAAAAAATAAAATAAATTAAAAATTCACATATTCTTTACAATTTAATTTTCCAACCATCTTAATACTGATTTTCACCTTTTTATATAAATTCAATTATTGCTTCCTTCCTTCATAAAAATCATAATTCATACACGGTTTTAATTGGTAACATACTTTGTAATTTATGGCAAATTACTACCATCGCCATGTGGGAACCACAAGTCCGTGATCTCCATTTTGGGAAGTAATCCGGTTGGTGTCTCCAACCAAGACTACTTAAATCGGTTGGTGTATCTAACTTAGGGACTATGTGAATTGAAACGACGCAATGTTGGCGCGAACCAGGAGGCGCCTCGCCTCGACAAGAGGCCTCTTCTATAAAACCGACGATCTTCCTCTCGCCTAATTAACCGTCTTCCTCTTGATCAATGGCGTCTTCCTCCTCTGCCTCTTCTGTTCCTCTAACTCCACCCCACCACCATCACCGATGCTGCGGGTCTGCCTCCACCGCCGCTTGTTGTCTTCAGAGGATGAGTGCCCCCCTCGAAGCGCATTCGCCGCATAGCCGCCGAGGAAGAGTCCGTCTTCTACCCGTCGGAGTTGTCCATGTCGAACGAGTTGTCCAACGACGACGAGGACGAGGAGGACTTCGACGACGAGGACGTCGCGGAGGAGGACGAGGACGAGGAGGAGGAGGACGACGATCCGGAGTCGGAGGAGGAGGAGGAGGAGGACAACGACGACGCCTCCGACGATGGTGCCGACGCCGACGAGGAGGAGGAGGACGACGACGAAGACGACGATTAGTCCCGACAGATGCTAGAAATTAATTATTAGTTATTTAGTATATTATTAGAAATTAGCTTTTAGCATCTTTTGTGGTAACTCGTGGGACATTGTACAGGGTACCAATATTATTTGTAAATTATTATAATGGTATAATATATGTACATTTTCTAAAATATATGTTGTTTTTGGACCCATAAGATTTGTCCTCACAAATACATTCATGTACCATAAATTAAAAGTCAAAAGTATAAAACATAAATTAAAAATCAAAAGCATAAAACGTTCTGTATAAACTATAAATTCTGATACTAAAGAAAATCACATTGGAAAGCAGGACTTCTCCTTTCGAATTTATATGATGAGGAATCACCCGGTTTGTGTCATACAGGACTAACATCACATCGATCGGTTGGTGTATTACACGGACCGCTTGCTCATATCGGTCGGTTGGTGTAACAAACCGGGATGAATGCTCACTTAGTCTGACAGTTACACCAAAAATAAAAGAATACAACGGCGGTGAAGTGGCTCGAACTCGTGATCGCACTGGAGCCAGCCAAGCGCACGCCGCTAGCCAGGGGAGAGGATGGGGTTTTGATCGGCCTTCACGCACGAACCTTTTTGTACCCTTCTTAGGAGATAGGGATCGACTCAGCGACATGTGGGCCCATCTCAGTGGGTCCCACATGTCATTGGTACTAATTTGCCATTAATTTCACGAAAATTATAGAAAAGCTGTTGGGAGCCTTGAAATCTCTTTAATTTTTCAAAATTTATTATAAATTTTCACCTTTTATATAAATTCAATTATTGATTCATTGCTTACTAAAAATAATAACTCATACTTATTCCACACTAAAATGATTTTCAAAAATAAAATAAATTAAAAATTCATATATTCTTTACATTATTATTTTCCAACAAATCATACTTATTAATCTGATTTTCACCTTGTTATATAAATTCAATTGTTTCTTCCTTGCTTAATAAAAATCATAATTCATACGGGTTTATATAACACGGTTCGACTTATTTGCTAACATACTTTGTTTTTACAAGTGATCATTCATTATGATCGTGGTCGTACATAGGGGATTCCTCTATATCATTCAAGATAGTAATGTCTCGTCCACCATAAAAGGAGGTAGCTCGTCGAACCGATTGTACTCTTCTTCATCTGTGACGCCTCAACTCAAGCGATCCTTCTTTTACCTAGTAGACCCACGTGGCGCCTTGGCCGATCGCTAGTCTTCGCTTCGCTTGTTATCTTGATGAGGCTTGTCATACGCTTCTTGCTTTTAGTAGGCTGTCCTTTTGCTTTTTGGTTTCTTTGTTCATGTCCATCACGTAGAATACCGTGTCATATCATTTGCTAGCACGAACGGTTCGTCCCTATAGGCCACTTGCTTGAGGTCCACGGTTGTCATACCGCACTAAATCGATCTCAACTACCGTCAATTTGACCCATTGGCACCAAAAGCAGAGGGATTTTTAAAGGTCCATACTCGAGTTCCCAGATATCTTCTATGTAACCATAGTAGATGTCCATCTTTCCATTTTTGTCCAAGACATCTATACGGACCTCGCTGTTTTGGTTGGTGCTTTTGCTATCCTAGGCAGTTGTGTAAAATGTGTACCCATTTATCTCATACCCATGGAATGATACGATTGTCATGGATAGTCCCCGAGCCAAGAGTTTCAACTGTTCATTGTTTGTTCAGGAGCCCATCAGTTTCTTTTGTAACCAACCACCGAAACTATCCATTTGCTCTAGTGCGATCCACTTTTCTGACTTCTCTGGGTACTGGTCGCGTAGAATCATCTCATGTTCATGGATAAACTCAGCCACTACAGTTGCTTGTTTCAAGACTGTGAAATGTGCTTGTTTAAATGAAAGTAGATCATCGCTAAAGAATTTTCTTCTCCTTAGAGTTCCTTTTCCCCGTAGCCTGCCCTCATGGCGTGAAACAGGGACGCCAATCGGATTTAGCTCATCAATGTAGTCGACACAGAACTCAATCACCTCCTCTGTGCCAACACCCTGTGCAATGCAGCCTTCTAGACGAGACCGGTTCCGAACATATTTCTTTAGGACATCCGTGTACCTCTCGAAAGGGAACATACTATGCAGGAACACGGGTCCGAGAATTTCTATCTCTTTGACAATGTGGACCATGAGATGGACCATAATATCAAAAAGACGGAGGAAGATCATCTCAAGATCGACGGACTATCAACCACGTCATCCTGCGGCTTAGATAAGTTCCGTGGTTCGATGACCTTCTGCGACACGCGTTGAAGAACGAGCACGACTTTACGATTGTCCCTCGTACCCGGTCCGTGAGAATACCTCTCGGCGCCCTTTGGGAGCAACTGTGTCATCAACATGCGACAGTCATGTGATTTCAGGTGTACTATCTTATTCTCTTTCGTGTTGATGAGTCTCCTTATGTTCAAGGAGTACCCAGAAGGGACCTTCAGCGGGGTGCCTTAGCCTTCCATCGTCCTTACGATCTTCTTTGTGCCAACGCATCATCTGGGCATGCGCTTTGCTCGCAAATAAACGCTTCAACCGGGGGATTATAGGGAAATACCAGACCACCTTAACAGGGGGTCTCTTCTTCTAACGCTGCCCCTCTTCCTCGCCTCGGTCATCACGCCTAGTTTTATACCTCGAAGTTCTGCACACCGGACAAGCTTCCAAATCCTCATACTCATTGCGATACAGGATACAATCGTTCCGGCATGCATGTATCTTTTGTACCTTCAACCCCAAAGGGCAGACAACTTGCTTGGCGTCGTACGTAGTTTCAGATAGCGTGTTACCCTCTGTAAGCAACTTCTTTATGAGGCATAACAACTCGTTGAATCCCTTATCAGACAATCCATTGGTCGCCTTCCACTGCATGAGTTCTAGCATGGTACACAATTTTTTGTGGCCCTGTCGACAGTTTGGGTACAATAGTGTTCTGTGGTCCTCCCATAGGTGTTGGAACTTTTCGTAATGTCTTTCATTGGTGTATTCTCCCTCTCCATCAAGCAGCATCTGTTCTAGGTCATCATCGCCAAACTCCCCCAATGTATCTTCGAAAGAACCGTGTTGGCCAGCATCGGAGATATTGTTGTCCCCCTGATCTTCTTCTTCTTCAACATCTTCTCGTATAGTCTCTTCTTCACCATGCTTGGTCCAACAGGTATAGTTTGGCATGAAACCTCTTGATAGCAAATGGAAGTGAAGGTGGCTGGATTTTGGCCACTCCTTCTTATTCTTGCAGTCTATGCATGGACAACATATGTAGCCTGACTTCGTGTATGCATCGGCCGCACGAAGAAAAGCTTGCAAACCCGCAAGAACTCCAGGTGTGTCGGTCCATGTACATCCATCGCCGGTCCATCTACATTATGTTACATCAAGGCAACTATTAGCTCATTTTCCAATAATGAATTTTTTAATATTTCGCAAATTTCAAATTAAACAAACGTTGACCATTAATTTCTCTTATTATATATTGGCGATTTTTATAATATCACATTGTATTCAAAGCAATTTAAAAGGCCAACATGTTGATATAACTTTTATCCATTAAAGATGCATATAATTTGATTAAATGTTGGTCAAAATTTATAAAGTTTGACTTTTCTCAAGTCAAAATATGTCTTATAAAATGGAATGGAGGGAGTATTAAATTTATTTGAAAATTCTTCATCGATCGATGGAACCAAAACCTAAATTTGAGCTAGATCCACACATTCAACGCGAGCTACATCTAATCCAAGCAAATTCCAAACTTACACAACTAGTTATTTCATCAATCATGAGAAAAGCTCAAATTTTCTTCACATTTCAAGCAAAGAAGAAGCTCCAGTTTACACCAAATATAGTGAGGAACTATGTTACTAACCTTGGTTAACTTGGCTGGAGTAAAAAATGACCAAATTTTCGCAGCACCTCCCCCTTTCTTGAAGCTCTTGGCCGGCGCTGCACTGTTCTTGATCGATCATGACAAAAGATCAAATTTTCTTCACATTTCAAGCAAAGAAGAAGCTGCATTTTACACCAAATGTAGTGAGGAACTATGTTACTAACCTTGGTTAACTTGGCTGGGAGTAAAATGACCAAATTTTAGCAGCACCTCTCCCTTTTTTGGTGCTCTTGGCCGGCGCTGCATTGTTCTTGATCGATCATGACAAAAGATCAAATTTTCTTCACATTTCAAGCAAAGAAGAAGCTCCATTTTACACCTAATGTAGTGAGGAACGATGTTATTAACCTTGGTTAACTTGGCTGGGAGTAAGATGACCAAAATTTTGGCAGCACCCGTCCCCCTTTCTCTTGGCCTAGCTAAGTTCTTGGCCGGCGATGTTCTTGATCTGGCAGTGTGGGGAGGAGGCGGGGAAGAGGACTGTTCAAATAAGGCTGCTTAGTACGGTTTAAGATACCGGCTGTCTTGATGTTTGTAACATCGGTCCGGTTCTTGTAACCAACCGGTATTAGCGGGGCGAGTTCGGTTGGTGTAACCAACCGTCTCGATGTTAGAGAATCGAGACGGTTGGTTTCTTCACCGTCCATGTTATGGAAGGCTGTCTTGATGCTCTAACATCGGTCTCGGTTCTTGTAACTAACGGTATTAAGCGGAGCCGAGTTCGGTTGGTTAGACCAACCGTCTCGATGTTAGCGAATCAATACCGGTTAGTTTCTTCACCGGTCCATTTCAATGCAAATTGGCATTTACACGATCACCATTTCACAGATTCATACTTGTACTCATTTGTTGATGAACATTTTTGCACATATCAACAATTCATTACACATATCACCATTTCACCATAACTCATTTCATTGCACGATCCCATTTCACGATTCATACTTGTACTCATTTGTCGATGAACATTTTGCACATATCAACAATTCATTACAGATCACCATTTCACCATAACTCATTTCATTGCACAGATCCCATTAATTCTATCACAAAATAGTTCATCACATACATACATAATTAAACACTGATCTCATTGATTCCATCACAAAATAGTTCATCACATACATACATAATTAAACACTGACCTTATTGATTCGATCACAAAATAGTTCATCACATACTACATAATTAAACTACATACATACATAATAACTAAACTATATACATAATTAAACTAAACATCAACTATATTCTACTCATCCTCCTCCGCCATCAGCGCCTCCTAGTCGATTTCGTCATCGTCGGGTAGAGGGCAATGGCGCTGTGGCGTGGGATCCCCACCTCCATGTGCATCCGATTCGAAGCTTGGCGGTGGCAGCAATGGCGGCAAAGAGTGAGCCAGTTCCTCCCAGTGCGAGATTGATATGGTGGCGGCGATGAGCAGGCGCCGACGGCCGAAGTCCTCCATGCCTCCTCCAGTTGGTGCGGGCGCCACGAGGTTCTGCGGAGGAGGCGAGGCGCTTGAGGTTGCGGCGGAGGATGTGGGTGGATGCGGCTGCGCGGCGGTTCTTTGCGGAGGATGTGGGTAGGCGGCACGCAGGCGGTGGAGGTGGATGGGCTGCTTGTTGGCGGCGGATGTTGCTGCGGAGGATGGGGATTGCAAGTCGCCCTCTGGTCTTGAGGCGGCGAACCATGGCGGAGGAATGCGGTCTGGTGGTGGCGGTGGCGAGAGGAGAGAAGGGATCGAAATGGTGCGGATCTTGTTCTCCATGTTGATGGGGAAAATATAGGGAGGGAAGATAGAAGGTCGATCCATTAAACACACGGCAAATTCCAATGCGGTCAAATGTGATTAAACACAAAGCAAATTCCAATGCGAAGCGCAAAATCCAATGCGAAATCAATAAAAATAAGTTATAATGAACCAGAAGAAAAACCAAGGAGCGCAAAAGTTTAGGAACCAAGAAAACCAGGGATGAGCTGAAGCCGAGGTGGGGCTGTGGGAGCTAGGAAGAAGAAGAAGTGTGGGGCTAGCCACTAGCCGTGAGGGGGGGTTCAAATTAATATCGGTTGGTTGAGCATCAGTACAGGTTTGTGTAACCAAGCGGTACTAGCAGACATCAAGGAACTTAGTACGGTTGGTTACACCAACTGCATCTTGATGTTTAGAACATCGATACAAGTTGGTGTAAGTAATTAGGTACTAAGCGGACCGGGCCGCTAGACCTCTTAGTATCGGTTGGCTACACCAACCGCATGGATGTTAGAACATTAGTACCGGGTGGTTTCTTCACCCGTCTTGATGTTCCCCTCGAACGATGAGACCGTTGAACCGGGATGATTTAATCGCGGCCCGGTTCATGTATAACCGGTACTGATGTGCCGGTATGAAAGGTCATTCCTGTAGTAGTGAAGAAGAGGGCAGGGGAACGGCGCCCAATGGCTACCTCGACGACGTCCACCACGACGACTCCGGCAAGCATGGCAAGGAGGACGATGGCGGCTGCAAGATGTCGACGACGGTAGGCGTGACGAGGACGGCAAGGACACAGGGCGACGGCAACACGTCTCAAATTGGTTATGGGATGGGAGATTAGGGTTTATTTGGGGTTTATATATGGGATTAGGGATGAAAACGAGTTGGGCTAGAATTGGGCTGGGCCTAATCCACGAGGATTAGAGGTTGATCTCTAATTTCTTTAAGATTCGTATAAATAAATTAGGAAAGTTAATTTGTAAATTTTTAGGGTGTCACACCCGTCCGGTACGGTCTACTGAGCTAAGTGGCATGATTTTTGTCGACGATGTGGTCACTTAGCCCTTTTTTCGTAATAAACGGTGTGATGCCCGAAAGCCCTAAGTTACCTTGCAAATATCAGAGACATCATGTCATACACGTCATGTAATTTCTCTATAATTTTTGGAATCCAACCGATCCCCCTCCGGTACGGTCTACTGGGCTAAGTGGCATGATTTTTTGTCGACGACGTGCTCACTTAGCCCTTTTCTTTTTTTCGTAATAGACGGTGTGATGCCCAAAAGTCCTAGATTGCTTTGCAAATATCGGAGACCATCACAAAAGTCGATAACAAAAACAATTGGTGCATTAATCTTAGGGAAATTAAGTAGTACATGAAGATGCAAAGGTACGGGGCTGCCAATACATAAAGACAGGTAAGGGGATTATCATGTCCCCCAGAACTACTGCGTGCATCGGGGCTATTTTCCCTTCTCCCAAGCCCCCCCAGGGGCCTCTCTTGTACGCTTAACCCTCTCGCGCTTTCTTTCACGATCTGCCTCACGCTCCAACGCCTGTCGCTGCCGTTCTGCCTCCTTCTTCGCACGTAGCTCCTGTTGCCAACACCTGTGTTCCTCTTCCTCATCGGCAAGGCGGCACCGCTCCTCGAACATTGCTCTCCTCCACGCCGTCTCCTTCAGCACGTGCTTCTCTTGATCGGGAGTCTACTCCATGTCCAAGTATTGTACGAACTCTCACAATGCCGGCTACGATGGGTTACATCATATAAAATGAGTTAGTCGCATAATATATTTATATATATGTTCATACATCTATGGCACTAAACTTATCGGGTTTTTTCCCTACCTCTTCATCTCCTCGGTTTGCTCATACGCGTAGTTAGAGCACATCCAGTACCTCCTACCGTACGTGTAGGACATGTCAACGGACTTCTTGAGCTTGCAAGGATCCCCGCATAGACACATGGAGACCTGCATGTTTTCTGGGACAGGTTCGCTCCATTCTTTCCTTGGAGGCGAGGAAAACTCCATCACACAAATCTGAAAGTCGCTAAAAATCAGGGAATTCAATTTCCTTCTCTCATTTTCTCTTTTTTTTTCTTTCTCTTCTCTTCTTTCCTCTCTTTCTCTTCTCTTCTCTTCTTTTTTTCTCTTCCACTACTGGTTGGAGTGGGGAGGTGGCAGCGTGTGGGCAGGTAAATAGGGGGCCCGGTTGCCCTTGGGAAGGGGCAATCGCCCGTGGGCAGGGTGACCAGTGCGCCAACCCCAATAGCCGCAAACAGCTAGCCTAAACGGCTAGCGAGGGCGTCGTCAATGCGTAACGGTCATACGACCGGCCGCCCTTCCCTCGGGCGATCGCCCCTACCTTGGGCAACGGGCGCCCATATTTGCAATAATTCTGAACCGACATATATTTTTCAAAAAAGAATAAAAAATAATTTAAAAATAAAAATTCCTAGAAAACAAGGGGATAGGTACGGGCGGCAACTCCGGTGAGGGCTGGCAGTGTGGCGTGGGCACACAGGAGTGGTGCCGACGCCGTCCATGGAGTGCCGACCAGCGAATAGGGTGTGGGGTAGGGGAATAGGGAGGAGGGGAAGGGGTAGCCGGCGCCGACAAGTGGATGGGGAGACGGCACCATGGCCAAAGAGGAAAACGGAGGCGCAACCCTAGCTCTCCTCCTGTTGCGCTTGTGGGCTTGCATCACGCGAGAGGGGGACAGGAAAAGGGTAGGGCCAGGCTAGAGTTGGGGCGAAGAGTAGGGTAGGAGGACGGCAGGTTGAGCAGTGAAAGGTCCAAAGGTCTAAACGAAAAGGAGGACATAGCGAGAGCCATCGATCACCTGATCGAACGGTCTCAAAGATTCAGGGATTTAGATCTAAATTCCAAAAGTTGAGAGTTTTTTTGCAAAAGCGTCAGGGTGATGTTTTGACGGCTGGATCGCCTCCCACACATGCGATCCAATGGCTCTTGCCAATCAGGACGACGTGGCTCGCTGTGGGAATTTGGGGCAACGTAGAGGCCGATGAGGGTAGCATTTCATTGGGCTGTGGAGGGTCCAGTAGTGGCTTTGATATAGTATAGACTAGATGCGAATCCTGGCATAATTGGGTACAATGATGAAATTATAGTCCAAAGGTGAATATTGTTTGGACTTAAAACGAAAGAAGTACAATAAAAATTAAGCCTGTACAGGCACACCTCAGTTTTTTTTTATACAAACATATATTGTGGAATGCATGGCTCAAGGGAAATTTTTTCCTTAGAATTTACATTTTGTAGAAGAGCCTCCAGCGATATGGACAAAATCAGAAACAGTAAATCCCAAATCAATAGGTGAAATAAAATAAATACATAGTCCTTACAAACTTTTGAAACTAGGAAAACATACTTGTCCTTCAAACTGACAGACCCTGTGGC
The DNA here is from genome assembly GCA_036346145.1 of Olyra latifolia. NCBI lineage: Eukaryota > Viridiplantae > Streptophyta > Magnoliopsida > Poales > Poaceae > Olyra > Olyra latifolia. The sequence goes on along the minus strand of CM070523.1, from coordinate 1,550,187 downwards.
CATCAATATGCTCTGGCCATCCTCAATTACATTTGGCGTATAAACCGCAGGAAGAAGCACCTCCACATTCTCAAGCTCGCAGAAGATTTTGTCATTCCTCTCGTGAAAACAAAAAATGCATAGAATGGTGATACTATCAATAGATCATTTTGATTGCACCGTACCGAATATGTTCTAAATATGTTCACTGGATTTTATCAGAAATCTTCTATAGTACAGCAACTGACCCTTGAGATCGATATTGTTCATCACACCTAAACAATTAAATATTGAGGATATTGATGGTTCCACAATTAAAATCTTGTTCAGATACAAACATACAAGGGTGTGCAAAGAAAATTTCAGTATTTAGTCTAGAAGCCACACTTATTTCAAATTATCAGATGATAAATAGGGGGAATAAGGATCCATGCTCATGACTTCAAGTACAGTCACTCGATTCACTTCATGCACTTGATCGTAAATATGAAGCCAGAGTTTCATTGTCCTGAGCTCCATAAACTGATATTTAGCATGAAGCAGCAGCTAAAAGTATGCAATATCAATATTAAAATTTACCTAACTGCATAGTTGAGGACCTGAGGTCCCACCTTTCCTTTAAGTGATGTATCAAAAAGAGTTTGCATGAAAACGGTCGACTATTCAGAAACATCAATTGATCCTAGAGGAGAAAATGTCTCTTTCAAACAAATCATTTTCGCAGTGAGACCAAAAAAAGGGTGCAACATAATATAAAAGCCTACGAAATAACAACATTTTTAGCTGTACACAACTAAAGCTTTTAGTTTAGGCAGTATTATATTTACCATTTCTACCTTTCTTTACAATGCCCCAAACACCAACAATATTTGGGGACCTATTAGGAACACAAACAGGGGGCAAGCTCCTTAATCAAAGCCTATAATGTAATAAACACTTTCCATTGTTCAGTAATGGCAGGAAATTTATAATATTATGAGGGTTGCTGATAAAGCTTCCACATAGGGTCTGGGACTCTGGTGCTAGCACTGCGTCATTGCAAGCATTTGAGTTAAACACATTTTTAATTTGATTTATCCATTGTGATCTAGAAGAGGCAAATACTCATTAGAGAAACCAATTAACAACCTCATTTGAGTACAATAAATCATGATAAAACATAACTCTTTTTCTTTCCAAACAAGCCAAATTTACACTATGGACTGAAAGAGCAAGTGACTTAAGCATTGTACAACCGATGAGGTAAAACATAACTCTTTTTTGTATTAAGTAAACCACCTAACCGGTACATGTTTCCTGTATCCGTTGTCAACATATCAACACCTAATGAACCAAAAAAGCTAAAATGGGTAAGATGATCCTTTAGAAACATCTAAGATGATACTAAGCTCTGGAAGTCCATATGAAGATGAAGACAACCAAAAGAGAAAAAGACATAAAGAAGAGGCATGATAGGACTCTCTATCAAGACCTATGGAGGCTTTTTGTCGTGCTACAAGCTACTCTATAGTCACTCCAATCATGCATCAAATAAACAAAGAAGACTACGCACTCCTCTGGCCCTATAAAAGGGACTCCCAGCTGAAGGCTCTGAGTGCGAACACGAGAGCAGACTAAAAGCAAGAGCGCTTCCCCTGAGCGAAAGCATTTCCTCTTAGTAGTAATATCATGTGTAATAGCCATCTGTAACATACCACCCTGTGAGAAGGATTGTAATATACCCATTATAAGGTAATTTATATTTTGTTGTTTTAACCTTCGGGGGTTCTCGAAAGGGAAAACCGTATGTAAGCTATTTTGTGGAATGAAGTAGTTTTCTATTTGAAAATCTCTCTGTCTTACCAGTTCGGCCTATGGTTTAAGATTCTTATGCCAGGGACCCTATAGGAGAAAAACTCTTCGGTGGCTCTCAATTGATCCCTGCATATGGCCTGGCCATTATAGAGTTTTAGAGGGTGGTGATGCCGTAGAGAAGTGTTCCCTTCGCATGGAACTGCTGGGGAGACAATAAGAAATTAGCCGTATAACTAGAACTAAGGACAACTAGGAAAAGACTTAGCTACTTCTGAAACAAATTAGTGGAAAATATGGTGAGTATCGAGTAGGATTTTTACAACCGTTGTTGCACCTTCGGCTGTCTTGTTGGTTTCGCCAACCTGCAAGATCCTATTAAATATTAGCATATTTTTAGTGTTGAATTAAGATTGTAATTACTATTTACCAAAATCTGAATTTTTGAAGTGCATCTCTACTATTTGCAGTGGAGACATACTATTTAAAGTGGACAAATAGTATATAGTATTATAGTAGTGGAATTCATAGTAGAAGCTATAGTAAAAAGTGATTTTCTTAAATATTCACTTAAATACTTACTGAATTTTAATTATGTGAATTAATACTTGCTGAATTTTAATCGTGTGTGTGTTAGGTTTAATATTGGTAGCAGAGCAAGGTTTCCATCATAGAAAAATTAAAGTATCTTAATTTAGAAGTAAATATCGGTAAGACTGTTTGTACAAAGGATAATATAGATATTAAGTGCATGTTAAATTCCACCGAACAACATAGTTGGCATACCTCTAAGAGCCAATTAAATTTAATTGTTGATCTCTTGTATAATTTTTATATAACTTGGGCTAAGAGACAGGAAGAACTCGATATAAAATTAGAGAGATTGTGTAAGGAATATAAGTTACTTGAAGAACAATATTCTCTCTTGAGAAATAATATAAATTCAATATTAGAAATTTTAAAAGAAGGAAAATTAGAGCAAAATAAGATCAGTAAAAATAGTGATTATATTAAAGAAGAGGTAGAATTGTTATATAAGAAAATAAACCAGGCATTTAATCTAGAAAGGGTTCCATTTACAAAGGAAGTTAAAAGTGGATTAGAGAACACAAGAGAATTAGATAGAGAATAAATTCAAATCAAAGAATTAGTAGAAGTCAAAAAATTAGTGCTCGCATAATATATGTCAGAATACAACCAAGCTCTAAAAGAAACAGAAAAATATTTGGCTCATCCTGTTGGGTTCTCTGATTATGAATCACCAAAAGAAGATTCTAAGATTATAGTAAGACAAAATAACACTATCCTTCAATTATTAGTTCAGATCTTCAATAAGATTAAAAAAAGAAGAAAGTAGCAAAGAGATAGTGCTAGCTTCATTAGGGATAGTTACATCCACTAGATCCATCAACTCAGAGAGATTGACATATCTAAAAGGTTCACTAGAAGAGATAAAAGACTCCAATTAGTGAATAGAGATATAAGACCATTGACCATAATAGATAAATTAAAAGGCAAAAGTGATGATATAGATAATTTAGAAGAAGTCGTAAATGTGGATAGAGACTTAGAAAGATATCAAAAGATACACTAAGGAAAATAAAACCACATCAAATATATCGAATGGGTATGTTTGAAAATAAAACCGGATTATATAGAATATCCCATGAAGTTGAGTTAAGTGTTCTAACGTAGCCAGTAGAAGTAAGTATAGTAAGTAAGCAATTTGAAAATACATTAAAATATTTAGGGTATAAATATGTACACCAAGGAATGTATATTATTGAAATTAAAGGTATGACAAGAAAGAAATTAGGAAAGAAGGTTTTAATAACTTTATTAGATAAAAGATGGGATACAGTAAACAAAGCTGCATTAGGATTCTTAGAAGGTGACATGAATGAAAATATGTTAATAACTTATATAGCCCCATATTTGATAATGCCAGTTAAAGAGTTTATAGAAAAATTGAGTTTTGGGTTTCAGACAAAGAGATATGAAGAATTTAAAGGTACAAACTTATTAGTCAGTATCAAATTCGTAGGAAGACTAACCAATAAAAGTGAAACCAGATATAAAGTGAATGTGATTGATGTAATTGAAAGTATGTAGTTTAAGGGCATAAAATTTATGAGTCCATTAAAAATCGGATATGAAGAAAGAGCAGGTAAAGAATAGAATATAAGTGAATTAATAGAAAGCAAGGCAATAAAACAACCACAAGAATATATATGCTATCAAAATAATAAAGAAAAAACTAGTATAAGATTTATAAATTATAAGGCAAGGGCTTTAGATGATATAGATACAGAAACATTAGAAAATTTTGAAGATAACAGAAGACATAGTATATCTGAATTCATGGAAAAGCTAGACTTAGAAAGTGAAATAAAGTGCTATGAAGAAAAGTAAGAGCAAGTAAATATTGAACATAAAAATACTATGACACATTAGTGGCCTGCTTTAAGAGATAAAGAACTTTATTTTCATAGAGAGCGATCTAGGTTAAGAAAGATAAAAAGAGACAAAGATAATATTGAACCGTAAAAGGAAAAGCATGTAACAAGTAAGAAGGATGAATCAGATAGCAAAAGGGCTAAAGAAAAAGAAATCGTCGAAATACTAAGTGACGAAGAACGGTAGGAAGAAAATGAACGTTTATTGTTAGAAAGTTATGAAGAAGAAGTAGAATTATTGAATGAAGCATATAATGAAGTTGAAGTGGATCATGTAGAAGCATATGAAGAATTTCTAAATTCTTTAAGATAGGTTTGCATAATTTAGATAATGCAATGGAAGCTATGAAAATAGAAGTAGATCTAAGAATAAAAAGAAGATATGGTGAAAGTTTAGTAAAAAATGAAGGAAAAATGGAGAGACCGTCTAGAATATCAGGACGCTAGTCTCCAGAAAGGGATGAATAACCATATAACTATATTCCAGGACAATATGAATATATGGATTCTAAGAGTAGAGAATTTGAAAAAAGGTCAAATTTCAAAATCATAAAACTGATGGAGCAATACTAAATTTAGCTACACATGACCTAATCGATTGGCCTAATATTATAAGCATTTGAAAAGGCCTTATAGTTCAAAGATATACACAAAATCAGCATAACATTAGGAATAAAGTAGAAGATATGATAACATATCTTGAAACATTCATAGGAGAATCTGTGAAGGTATTATAGGAACAATGGGTAGACAATAATTCTAATGATTATGAATTATTAAAAAGAGCAGGAAGCAATCCAAATAACTTTGCAAATATAATATCAAATATTATTATAGCTGAAGACCTAGAATTAGGATATATACAACCTTACAAAATGAAAGACTTACAGAAATAGAAAAATTAACATTAACAAATTAGAAAGGAATAAAAGAATTTTCACAACACTATTTATATAATGCTACTACTGCCAAGCAGGGTTGTAATAAAGAAGTAGTCAAAAGTTACTTCAAGAAATTACCTGATCCATTAGGAAGTATGATATTTGAAGAATATAAAAAGGAAACTGAAGGTGCAGTTATTAATATATCACAAGCCGTAACATTTGTATTCAAACAATTAAGGAAAATATGCACAAATATATAAACCCAAAGATCTATGAAGCTATCGTAGAACTAAGGTAAGTACCCCTTTTGACATAGGAGCGTGGGGGCAACCCCGTTGTTTTGTGTGTCCCAGACTCCCTTGTGTTTAGGTCATCCACAGAGGATCCGCGGTGCCACGCGAAGCACAGGCCACGGAGGATCCGCGGTGCCACGCGAAACACAGGTGAAGACCAGCGGGGCCGGAGCGAAGGATCCGCGGAACAATGTGGAGCGCAAGCGAAGCCCAGCTGGGTCGGAACGAAGGATCTGCGATGCCACGCAGAGCACGAGCGGGGCCGGAGGAGAGACTGGCGAAGCAGCAAGGCAATAGTGTGAAGTCACGCAAAAGGAAGACGGAAGAAACAGGCGAAGAGAGGATCGGGACCCCAGGGGGCCCCGAGGCAGCGCTCGGCAAGGGATGAGGCGAAGGGGAGCAGGGAAGGCAGCAACGGACTCGATCTTCTTGCCGCCCACGACACCAAGGGGACAAACAGTACAGCAAGGCCTGTCATCCTGTTAGAACACTCGAGCAAGCCCTGCAGCGTGCCAGACCGGTCGCAACTGCCGTCCCAGTGTGATTCCCCTTGTAACCCCGCATAGGATGCTTAACAGGGGGGCAAAAATGTAAAGGGGCCGAGTAGAAGCCACATAAAAGACCCTCGAGCCCCTGGTCGCTACCAGGCAGGTAAAGGGCAACATATGTAATTTTAGTTAAAGAAGCCCTGTCGCTCCTGCTCTGACCAGGTGGACAGAGATGGCTGGGCTAACTAAGAAGTGTACAAACCCTCCCGTATATAAAAGGCACAGGCCAATTCAAAGGGGGGTTTCCGGCACCTCATTTTTCCACTACGAGCATGTATCGAGAGAGCGCGAGAGTCTTCTTCATCGAGCTACTCCGGGAGTGTGAGTTGCTTCGCCAGGACCTCACACACCGGGAGTAACTCTCTTTCCTGTTTGCGGGTTCACCCCGCGACAATAGCATTCAGACTATAATTTTTGTAATAAAATAGTTCAAATACTATTAACATATGGAGAAGATAATCCTAGAAGAAGATATCATAGACCGCAAAATAGAGGAAGAAATAATTTTAGGACAACGAAAAGATACTTCTTAAGAAGTTCAAATAATAAAGCTCCATTCCTACATAAAAAAATGTTAGACGTTATAATCCTAGGAAAAACTATGGTAAAATCTATAGGTGTTTTATATGTATTTCTTCTGATCATCATAGCAAAACTTGTCCAAATAAAGATCAGAAGAGATATTCTAGTAAGTATGAAAAACAAGAGAGGGTCTTACTAATAGATAGTGTAAATAAAAATATATTAGTATGTGATAATGAAATAAAAGATGATGACTCAATATACTCAATATTTGAAACAGAAGAAGTTGAGCATAATGAAACCAAATATGAGTCAAGTGAAGATGAGATAGATCTAAAAGATCAGCTAGCAGGTCTAAAAATAGAAATGATGAACCAAGTCAAATGTGAACATGATTGGATTAGAGGAAAAGGAGATTATAATATAAAATGTGCCTTTTACAAATATTACCCGTGTCAAGAAAATAGGGCTACCTGTAAATTATGTTTAAGACAATCATGCTCAGAATGTTTAGAAACATTTAAGCAAAAATGGAGAAAGAAAGTAGAGCTAAAACTAGATGAAAAAAATACTATCTACTAGAATTAGAACACTAGAGAATGATTGAATAAATTAGAAGCTTTGAAGTAGAAGATCTCAGGATCCTATGTCAAGAAAAAGAATTACAAGAAACCGACAAAACACTAGAAGCAAAGGAAAGAGAAAATACCGAGTTCAAAGAACAAATAATACTTGAGTTAAAAGAGAAAATAGTTGCTGTAAAAGATAGTAAGAATAACAAGATTCTTCATTTAAAAGATGCTATAACAAGTTTTGGAAATAAATATATACAAAAATACCGTTTAAAGATATATTAGGAATTATGATTCTTGTTAAAATAAAACTTAAACCAAATGTCACATACAAAATATTAGCTTTAGTAGATACAGGCTGCACTTAGAATATCATTCATGATAAATACTTTGTGAAATGCCTTGAGCTTCATTAAAGCAAAAACGTCAACTGATATGTCTAGAATTAAAAAAATTCAAAACAAGTTTGCTTATAATTGAAGTATACATAAATAGCATAAGTATATCATAGATGAAATTACAATAAGAGATATTTCTATGATGAAATGATGAAATGATTATTGGGCTAAGATTTTTACAACAGTCACTCCAAACTACAATTATATAATATCAAGGAATTACGTTTATCCCATATCAAGACAATGTCCCATGTATCTCAAAACTTCAGAAGCGTGGTGGCACACCTCAAATTTCAAACTGTGATATAGATAAAAGTGAACTCGAAATCCCTGAAATAAATATAGAAGAAGAGTTAGGCACAAGAATAGAAGAATATTATATAGCAAAATCTTATATAAAATGCATTGGCTTGCTCACCTAATTTGTACAGAGATATAAAATCTAAAAAAGATATAGAAAAGATTGTCCAAAGATTAGAGGATATTCAAATTATTGTAGAAATATCCATGAAACATTGGGATAAAACTTTCATAGTATGCAAAATTAAACAAGTCCTATAGAAGCTACGCCAAATGATATAGAAGAATTTAAAATGAATACAGAAGAGCTATTGAAACTAGGAGCAAGAAGAGAAAGTAGAAGTCCTCATAGATCAGTAGCCTTTATAGTGAGGAATCATTCAGAAATAGTTAGAGGAAAGTTTAGAATGATTATAAACTATAAAAGACTAAATGATAACACGGTAAAAGACACATATAATATCCCTAATAAACAAGAATGGACAAACAGAATACAAGGTAGTAGATATTTGTCAAAATATGACTTAAAGGTCAGGTTTTGGCAAGTAAAGATGGCAGAAGAATCAATAGAATGGACGGCCTTCACTTATCCTTAAGGACATTTCGAATGGCTCGTAATGCCTTTAGGATTCAAAAATGCACCCGCATTATTTCAAAGAAAAATACAGAATATATTTAATGAAAATCAAGAATTCATATTAGTATATATAGATGATCTATTAGTATTTTCAAAATCATATAAAGAACACATTGCACATCTTGAAGTATTCTTTAGAAAAGAAGAACAAAATGGATTAATATTATCTAAGAAGAAAATAAAAATTTGTAAAGAAAATAATACTTTTCTAGGTCATGAAATAGGTGAAGGAAATATATACATACAAGAACACATTGCTAAAAAGATTCTACAATTCCCTGATGTTATGAATGATAAGAAAGTTTTATAACAATTTTTTGGAATTGTAAACCATGCTAGGAATTATATACATAATTTAGCCAAGTTAGCGGGACCACTATATGCAAAGCTAAGAAAGATTGGGCAAAAATACTTTAACTCTGAAGACATTAAACTAGTTAGAATGATAAAAGATAAGGTAAAAAGTTTAAAACCATTAGAATTACCACCAGATGATTATTATTTCATTATTGAAATAGATGCATCTAAATTAGGTTGGGGTGCTATATTAAAGTAAAAACCTAATAAATATTCTTCAAAGACCGAAGAAAAAAAATGTAGATATGCTTCTGGAAGTTATAAATTGAAGATTGTGAATAATACTGATGAAGAAATTTTAACCATAATTCATGCAATAAATTTCTTTAGATTATACTTAGGATTTAAGGAATTCATAGCTAGAATAGATTGTGAAGCTATATGTAGATATTATAACCAGATTAATAGTAAGAAGAATTCTACCAGACAATGGGTTTTATCTGAAGATATAATTACTGGAAATGGGTATAAAGTAATATTCGAGCATATAAAAGGAAAGGACAATAAATTACCTGATATATTTTCCCGTTCAACTGTTTTGCAGGAATGAAGAAGTCATTTAACCAATATGGCGTTGAAGTCTTTAGCTTCGGACCCGATAATAAGCTAAAAATATTTCCACCTAATTCATTCAAATTCAAACCCAAGGATCATATAATTATAGATGAAGTCCAAGAATGCATATTGGACAATTTCTGGAACCAATACAATAATAAGCATGAAGAAAGAGGATATATGTTATCAATATTAAATAGGCTTGCAGAATATTTTCATGTGTCATATTCTTTTTAATAATCGTAATTCCTAATATATCTTTAAACGGTATTTTTACTATATATTTATTTCCAAAACTTGTTATAGCATCTTTTAATTGAAGAATCTTGTTATTATTACTATATTCATTTGTTCTTTGAATTCGGTATTTTCTCGTTCCTTTGCTTCTAGTGTTCTGTTGGTTTCTTGTAATTCTTTTTCTTGACATAGGATCCTGAATCTTCTACTTCAAAGCTTCTAATTTATTCAATCATTCTCTAGTGTTCTAATTCTAGTAGATAGTATTTTTTTCATCTAGTTTTAGCTCTACTTTCTTTCTCCATTTTTGCTTAAATGTTTCTAAACATTCTGAGCATGATTGTCTTAAACATAATTTACAGGTAGCCCTATTTTCTTGACACGGGTAATATTTGTAAAAGGCACATTTTATATTATAATCTCCTTTTCCTCTAATCCAATTAAAATTATATAGGGTTTTAGAGGGTGGTGATACCGTAGAGAAGTGTTTCCTTCGGGTGGAACTACCTGGGAAGGTGATAAGAAATTAGCCCATATAACTAGAACTGAGGACAACTAGGGAAAGACTTAGCTACTTCTGAAACAAATTAGTGAAAAATATGGTAAGTATCGAGTAGGATTTTTACAACTGCTGTTGCACCTTTGGTTGTCTTGTTGGTTTCGCCAACTTGCAAGATCCTGTTAAATATTAGCATATTTTTAGTGTTGAATTAAGATTGTAATTATTATTTACCAAAATCTAGATATAGGATACAATGGAACCATCACATTAATCCTAAAATGTTAGAAATTTCCACATTAATCAAAGAAAAAAATAGATCTATGCCGTTAATTGTTGTGGGTCCAAATTATAACGGTGTAGATCTGTTTGATGATAAAAGAGTTGTAATCTAACAAAATTAGAAAGAGTTATATTTAGGAAATACCAAATAGGAATTATTCCTATTTATTGTTAGATTCAAACTTAGCCTAATTGGATATATAATAAGAACATAACAAACCTATTTGGTGGGAATACATTTATGATTAATGTGATTATGTATCTCAACATCTTCCTAGAGGATTGTGAGATAAACACACAACGGCTCTTGCGTAAATGGATCGCCAAGAAGCGGGGGCAAACGTAGATGAAGGTTGCGAAACCTACTTCGACGAGCTGATCGACAGGAGCATGATTCATCCGACCGCCACTCTCGGCTACTGCAATTAAGTGGGTGGAGACATGTAAGGTGCACGACATGATGCTTGAGGTCACAATGTCCAAATTCATGGAGGCGAACTTCGTTAGTCTACGAGGCAAGCAGTACGAAGGGATGTCATGTGACATCATTCGTCGACACTCCATCCATAGCGGAGACATACACGGGCCCAAGAACTCTCGATCCTATAATGGGTCTAGATTAAAAGGTGTAGATCATACCACATAATAAAGCTTATCATGCCAATACAATCTAAACTACATTAGACCATACAAACGAAAAACAACTGAAATTAAAATAGAAAATGATTCCACATCAACAACAATACAAAAAATTGAAGGAAAAAGAAAAGAAAAGAGGGCCAGATTATAACGACTTAGAATAAAAGATAAAAACAGATAATTGAAATAAAAATAGTAATTGTCTATCTATGTATCTATTATATTTTTAAAACAGTAGCCAACGAAGTGACTACGTATGCGAGCGAAAGGAGAATAATTGGGTATTAGAGTCGCCACTAGCACAGGGAGTCAGCATGCTAGATTATAACAACTTAGAATAAAAGATAAAAACAAAAAATTGAAATAAAAATAGTAATTATTTATCTATATATCTATTATATTATTAAAACAATAGCTAACAAAATGACTACGCTTGCGAGCGAAAGGAGAATAATTGGGCACAGGAGTCACCACTAGCATAGGGAGTCGGCACCAGCACTAGCAAAGATGTTGCGAAAACAAAAACGAAGGTAGAGATCGAGATAACTATAGCGATAGTATATACAGCTAATGTGATTGATATATCTTTTGGATTAGATTTAGACTACATTTGAGCTTAGCATGATCTATATGACTACATACAAGTGAAATAGGATCGATGGCCTAGGGGGTGAATAGGCAATTTTAAATTTTCTTACGATTAAGATTGAATTAGGCTCACAATATTTATCAACAAGCTAGAAGGAGCTAGAGCCAAAAACTACAACCAACAAAACAAGATAATTAAATGCGGAATAGTAAATACGAGAAATAAAAGGAGACTTAAGGATTTTTTTCCCGATGTTCGAGGTCTCCCTCTACTCCTCATTAGAGCACTTTTTCCAATAGTATAGCTCCCCCCACACTCTACCAAGAGTTGGGTAGTCCTTCGCCCCTCCGGCAAGGTGGACTCTGAAAAACCTTGTACAAACACCGAGGTTTTTCACAAACTCATCGAAAGATCACTCAGTCACCTCGCCTCCAAGAGACCGGCTAGAAGCCCTTGCTCCAAAAGTAACAGTGTCTTCATCACGCTGGATCAAGAGCTTCTCAAGATACACAATCAACCGGGCAGGAGAAACACCAGAGTAGATGAACTTTCAAGAAAACTAGATGCTCTCTTCTTCCAAGGCTATTAAATGAGCTTAGCTAGCTCAATGAATGCTCAAAACCTTAGAAATGAAGCTCACCCACAATCTTAAATAGTCTAGTACGCAAAAACTAGTCGTTGGAATTTGAAATCCCGCAGAAACTAGCCGTTACAGCTCCACCGGACTCAGTTTGGTGGCTATAGAATCCGTAGGGTTCGGTGGCAAGCGGACACCATCCGCTCCCTCAGCCCTCCCATGCACACGGTTATGTGTTTCACCGGACTCAGTCCAGTGCCCATCGGACTTAGTTCGGTGGCTATGAAAGGGTCCGATGGCGAGCGGACACCGTCCACTGCCCCGTCCCCTCCTCCCCTACGCGCACACATTTTTGGAACGCACCGGACTCAATCCGATGCCCACCGGATTCAGTCCTATGGCCATTAAGCCACTGGGGTCCGGTGGCCAGCGGACACCGTCCACTGCCCCGGCCCCCCTTATGCACCTTTCTATGTTCCATCGGACTCAGTCCGATCACTATCGAACTCAATCCAGTGAATTACAGAAGGGTGCACAGCCCTTCACTCTTTCGGGAAGCCTTCCACCGGACTTAGTCCAGTAACCAACGGACTTAGTCTAGTTGAACATCAAAAAGGCTGCACACAGAGCCACAAGGGTACAAACACGCTCGTCGCCGTGCACACTCCCCCTAAACCTATTCTAATGCTCAAAAAGAAGGTAAGAGGTATAATGTGCATCATGAGAGCTCAAGATCCGATAATAATCACCTACACCTTAGACCCCCTCTTGATAGTACGGTCCAAAAGAAAAACAAACCCTAGAACTACTTCTAGTGACCCTTCTCAACTCCTGGGTCACACCTTCGTCTCTACGGACTTGCCTCTTCTTAATACTATCACCATCACGTTAGGGTTCTAAGAGAGTCATGAACACCCTTCACGAATCTTGATACCCTGTACTTTGTGATCCATACCAAAACATTACTTACCAAAAATAGGGACTAAGATACTTACAATCTCTCCCTTTTTGTACTTGATGACAACCAACAATAATTTTACTGAAAAATTTGTTAGAGATATGCACAAGCATAACATTGCTATGATTATAAGTAATCAATAGAAACAGAATCAACAAATAAACATGATGGAAGAATTAGCACCATAAAACATCATCTCAGCTCAACATAAATAGAAGCATGAATAAATTAACCAAGCTCCCCCTAATAAGCGCATAGATATAAAGATACAAGCCACAATAATGAGTATTTAAGAGCAATCCAAGAATAAACACAAGTTAAAAACAAGATACAGCTCAAATAAACTCTCCTTCCTCTAATTCCCCCTAACCCCTACTTAGCTCTCTACTCTCTCCCCCTTTGGCATCAAGGACCAAAGCATGTCCACCAGAGTGAGCAGGAGAAGAAGTCCTTGGTCGCTTGCAGCTGAAACGAGAGAACACTTGGAAAATATCTTTTGAAATAGACTTTGTCTGTATTAGAGCTTACCATGATCTATATAGATACATATCAGAAAAGAATTATCCTTCTTATTAGACATAAACTATCACCTACAAAAGGTTTTCTAAACATTGACATAAATCTAGCAGCGCAAATGCGCGGGTCACGCTGTTAGTTACACAAAAAGTAGTTATTAATGTTTACAAATGCAGATCTAGTTATTCGGTCACACAACTATAAATCACTGCCAAGCAAGACTCGGAATTTCATTGCTTTCGTGGTACTCAGAGCATCCACACCAGAAACTCTATCCCTATTTTCTCTCTTCTACTCTATTTTCTCTCTCCATTACTCTAAAATTTCTTCACATTTTACACTACACCCTAAAGATTCCTTCCCTCCACCAGAAACTCTATCTCTAAAACTCTATTTCTATACCCATATAGGGTTTCTGCTACGGATGCTCTCAAAACTAGGTGGCAAGCTCTACAACCAAATCATTCCACAACTAGGCTACTAGTCTGTTCTCGATTGCTAGCCAATTAATTGTGAAGGTAATCCATCGTGTTTCCCGCAGACCAAATAGACTATGTATATATTGTGACGTAGAGACTAAAACGCCTTTTCTTTTGTCGAAAAAAATCTAAACGGAAGGCTTGGGAAGCCAGGCGCCACACTGCAGGGTCGCGAGTGAGCAGCGTTCCCGTGTCACCTGCAACCGTGCCTCCATGCACTACCAGAGAACTGAAAACTGGTTTTAGTATCAGGGTTTTAAACCGGTATAGATCATCCGGAACTGATGCTCTTAAACATTAGTTCCGGTTCTCTCACCCGGTACTGATAGTACTGAGAAATGTTGAAAAATATTAAACAATCAAGGATGTATGGAAGAAGCGAAACTCGAACCCACAACCTCATGATCACTCCAGCCTCACCTTTCTCACCAACCCACCTACTATCGCGTACTAATATAGATAGAATATGCATTTCTTTTGAACTTTCCTGAAACGAGACATCCTCTCATTAGTATGGGTTCGTGTCATAAACCGGTACTAATGCGAGGGCATCAGTACCGGTTCGTGGCTCCGACCGGTACTAAAAGCCCACTACGGCCCTGTAGTCAATGCCACTGTCAATACCGGTTCTAATCCAACCGGTACTAATGTACAGGTATCAAAGACCAGTTTTCTAACAGTGATGGTTCTCCAGTGAGGTCTAAATTCTGTGTAGAATCTCTCCCCCTTCCCTCTTGAAGCATGTCGTGCCGCATGGCTGATTCGTAGACACACTACAGTATCATCCTCTCCACTGTTACACCCTTCGATACGGCCACTGTTTGGGATATTTCCTCCGTCGCCGATGCCTGTTCGGTGACTGCAATGGATAGCGAAACTTGTGACCATTGGCTCGCGGGTCGCGGCTCACGGGACCTGCAACGTGCTGCGTACTGGGACTGGGAGTGCTACTACGAGAAGAGGCCATGGCTAGGCAAAGTTGACGAGACCCGTGTCCTGTACCACGGGTAACCACGCCACTTTATCTTGCTAAAGTTTGTCCCTACGGCCTAGGGTTTCCGTGGCATGCTCCCCGCTGGCCTCCTAGCTGCTGGGGCATTCGCAGGGGTAGCACGGCAGCTTCTGCAACCATACTCCTCATCTTGGTCTTCACAGCTCAAATCATCGAGCATAAAATGAGCAAGGTGTATAGTACATAAGCTGCATCTTTGATCATCGGTTCCTCGGCACTCTTCAAAGTCGACAATAGAATACAGCACAGAGATGATAAAACCAAGGTATGGATTTTGTCCTTCCTATCTGGTAAATCAAAGGCAGTCGCTGGCCGAGCCGTGTCTTCTTTGCTGTAGTGTACATTTAGCAAGACAGGGAAGATCACGCTTCAATCGAAAGTAGAAACGAGGAAAATTCTACTAGCTCTTTTTCATGATCATTGGCATTGCTTTTGCTTCTGCAATCTGCACCGTCCTTCAGAACCGGACTATTTGTAGCAACAACCAAAGTGACAACACAGGGTTGGAAAGAAAAAAAGGAAAGTAACAAGAATAAAGCAAAGATAAAATGCCTGCTGTATCCAATAAGGCAAAGCAAGAAACAACAAGCGATAGTACCACGATTATTCCTGTGGTTCTATGAAAAATCATGCATCCAAACACATATAACCCAGAAGAGCACTCACACTGGCACAGTATCCCCGACATGCATGACAACCCTATGGCCTTTACACTTCAGCAGCAGAAAAATGGCGGCTACCTACGGTTCCCAGAATCAAACGGTGAAAAATTGGCGTCCCCTCACCGTTTCCAGAATCATCACCAGAGGTCACAAACTATGCCCTAGCATTAAGTGATGTGTTTCTACTCGTTTTGAATTTCTAGGTGTACTAATATATCTGTACAATTATCCAGCGCATAGCCATAAAATCCGTTTCTCTTCACACGCCAAATCTTGATTATTTTTTTTCTAAGCGAAACAGCTGAACTTGGGAACAAACAAATACCTCAATCCAGTGACATGCGGCCAGAATATATACTTGCACTGCATTCGGTATGCTCAGAAGCAATCCAGCATTATACATGTCAGGCCAACAAACATAACGTACTGAAGAATGCTTATTATTCGGAAAAGGAGCAAAGATACCGCAGAGACATACAAGTCATAAAATGACATGACCAAGAACTTAGAAAAACCCAGTTAAAAAATATCCGGTGACAAATAGATAGCTTTCGATGTAACAGATCAAGAAACAATTGAGTTCCCAAGACTAGCCAAAAAAAAAAAGTAGCGTTAAGCAACTATGGCCTCTTAATATAGGTCGTATCACAAAGCGTCATACTGACTGGTGGTAAGGAGCCAAATAACCCCATCATTTATGGACAATTAATTTATTAGTGTAATCTAATTAGCATATTCAAGTTTTATTAGAAAACGCACAATAACAGCAAAAACATGTTCAGCTTCACAAGCCTGTTCTGTACGACTTACCCCACATATGAAGTGGCCCAATGCCATTGCCATCTAATGTTTATATATGCAATGCAATTACAGATCAAGATTGCATTTATTGGGCGTAGGTTCCACATATCAATTGGAATCTGAATTTAAGGTAGAGCTTGAAACTACGTATATTGGTGAGCATAAACAAACAATTAGCACAACTACAAAACCCGTTGCGGTAGAGAAGCTGCTATGCTAGCAGCCTAAAGAGATCTAATCCATCTGTTTACTGGGAACTGGGAAGCATTATGGAAACACCCCAGATCAATAAAAAACGAATTATCATACCCAATGTAGCATAAAAAACCTCATACCAGATAATAGCCAATGATCCTACAATGATAAACAAGAAAGTAAAAAAGGCTTCCTGTCAAAATTTCTTCAAGCAAGCAACATATCTAGTCACCTGGATGGCAACAAGTTGCAAATCAAGTATAACTAAATTGCCACTTCCTGATGTTCAAGAACAATCAGGACTAAGACTTTTTTTTTGAAACCTTAGGACTAAGACTTTCATTTTAGATAATTGAAAAAACATTCTGGCCTCTACGCTACAAGGACCAAGACATTCATGTTGATATACAATTATCATTCAATAAGTGCCACTTGCTATCTCCATGATAAAATAGTATTACATAAGTTTAGTAAAATAGATCAGAGCGAGTACTTTTTTAGCAATACATCGAGCACTTTCAAAAAAGAAAAGCACATGAGAGTTATGGGTAATAATCCATTCAATTCAGAATTTCCTTTATTATAAGGGAATCTGAACACGCCAAGTCTTATCTTAAAAAGGAAACAAAAACAGTACAAATCATTGCTATACACAAGACACTAGACATGATTATAATTAATTAGTTTCAGCATTAACTAGAAGTGTACCACACTCTACAAAAAGACAAGCGTACCCCACTCTATAAACATACAAAAATACAAAAAAGAAACATCAACTTAAAATTCGAAGTACCTCGAAACTGAGTTTCAAACACTCCCCAGCTTACAAAGGAAAACAAGAAATTCGAGGAGCTTGCGGAAAGTGCGGAATTCTAATCATACAACACTGTGTATGGCATCTAGGCTTCGCCAAGTGCACAATTATCTTTTCGTTGTTGAGATATGAAGTTTAGTGATATTAACAATACATCTCAGGAATATGAAATGTCGCTCAGCTTGATTAAATTGAGCATGAGTCCTCAGTTCGTGCACAGCAACTGTGTTCCAAAACTATTCATACCATCTGCCGATCCTTCTAGCCTTAACTCAGGTTCACCATTTTACCTATCCTGACAGTAAAACTTTTTAGTTGTATTGTAAAATTACCTCAGCTACCAAAATTGCCACACCAACGAATTAAAACTGGTACACATCAAATTTAAAAAACCACGGAAGACAGATCTTCACAATCAGAAGCCACATTAACACTGAAAGCACTATCTACAACAAAAGAATTTCAATTATTCTTCCAAGGAGAAAACTGTTTGCTTAGCTATACCTAAGTTTGTGGTGGTCACTGGCAATATGTCACTTCACAGAAATTACCCTCCATCCCATTCTACACTCCATATTTTAGTGACTCTTTGTTTTGCACTTTATTTGAATAGTATGTTCGATTTGTTATTTTAACCTTGAGATTTTGTTGGAAAGCATCTTCTCTAGATGTGATCTAATATTACAATAAATGATTTAGAATTTTATTATTTTTTGATGTTCCGTTATAAAATACGGGCATTTAGCTAGTATTTATTTAATCCAACAGTGTAGAGAACTCTTACCCCTTTGGTGTACCGTAGGAGTGCTCAAACATTAAATATTCTAAAAACAAAATACAAATCCACTCCTAGTTAAATTAGTACATCTAATCATTTAATGAAAAAATTGATATTGATGTCGTGTGACACAGTTTCAAAACGCGAAGCAACTGAGGAATAACCAACGTTGCCAAAAGAAAGTTGGACCAGTTAATTGGATCAACACAACCATCAAAGAAGACAACAGATGTCCACATTACTAGGTACGTCATATTTATTGTCCAAAAGAAAAGAGACGTAACCGACATTACCAGGCTAAATAATACATGTGATGAATGTGCAAACAAAACGATTACCCCAATGATATGCGTCAACACATTCGGCCAGTTGGGCCAGTCTGTCAAGTGGAACAAACCAAAAGAACCGCTGCGTGCGATTAAAGAATGCTAACACATACATAGAAATGTCCAATTCTGCAATTCAAAAGACTGAATCATGTGCTATATATTATCCTGAACAAGTCCAAAGCCTAGCAGAACAAACAAAACCAGCGGTACCTTATCCTGAATGTATCAATGTTAAATAGAAATAGCACATCAGCAAGCAAAAACAAGCAATTCTCAAGTTTGTCAAATGCTCAATTAGTCGCACTACCACAATTCAAGGAGTCAAGGCCTACGAATACGCCCATCCTACTTTCTATTTCATCAAATAAAGAAGCAAGCTGAACAGTAACCGTGCTCCCCAAAGGCTGGCAACAGTCGACAGGGCGACATGGACCAATGCCATCATCACACACATGAGATAATAGCAGCTTTGATGATGACAAGATAGCCCAACAACATCAATCCCAATTTTAAAAAGTTCTTCACAGCTCATGACTACCGATACGACCCATGTGATGCTTACTTGTTACAGCAGCTTAAGCAAGCCGACCAAAATTCACTTACTGGACAAGCAAAGGAAAAACGAAGCATAGCATAGACACTGGCAATCCAAGGCAACGAATCAAATGAAACAGACCGTAAACCAAAAAGCATGTGTCTTTGCGCAACCAGTGCATGGCTATGCTTTTTAACACCACCTTTCTTTCTTTTCACATCTTGTCATCCTCGATGGGATCCGGCACAAGGAATAAATATGGGGACTTGCACAAAAAATAAGGTGGAGACTCTCTAGTCTCTTGCATGTCAAAAGTAGAAGAGCAATAACAATCGGGCTAATGTAGTTTAAGGGGCGTAAGATAGTTTACAATAAGAGTAAGAATTCTCTCATCACATGCATTACACATTGACCACTAGGATGCAAGTTCCAATGCATGCAGTAGATGCTCTACACAGCATATATAAAGCAGAGCCAAGAATTCTTGCCTTCCACACCCATAGAAAAAGAGGAAAACACCGAAAAATGATTTCAGTGCAGCTGAACAAGCTAGCTAAGCATTGTAGGCAAAATTAAGCACGCAAAGAGTGGATGTGAAGCAAATTAATAGTCAACATTGCAGCTCGCAGTCTATCACGAGCACGAACAGTGCACGGCTCGAGCTGCTCGAAGTGACCCCCACGGCCTATACGCCGCGCACTCCTGAACACATCCCCATATATGGAAAGACAAGCATCGGGAACATAAGAGCAAGAACCAACAGGCAATATCTTATGCATAAAGATTTAATCTTGAACTATCCTCTTTCGATTGAATTCCTAACAATTATTATTCCCTACTCGACTAAGAAAAAGAGCTAGAACAACAGGTAACAACAATTCTTCGATGTCACACAGCGACGGTAACAACACCGAAGCTTGAGATAAGTAGATCAAACACCATGCATCGACACCTCCTAATGGTACGGGCAAGAAAGATTCAGAATTGTACTAGCAATGTTGAAGGATAAAAAAAGAATGGTAATGATCGATGTAACCTTTCTTCTATTAGCTCAGTTCATGGTGTTACCATAGCTCGACCCGCCGAGAATGTGTGGGCCGCCGCCGCTGCCGCCGTACAAGTCCGACGGGACCATGGAGGACCCACCTTCCCTCGCTGCATTGCCACCGGCGCCGGAGACGGACGCCCCGCCGAGGTGGAGCTCGGAGATGTTGGGCACGCCGGCGGTCGAGTCGTCATTGCTCGTAGCCGGGAGGCGGCCGTCGTCGACGCCCTGGTCGTAGAGGAACCCCTTGAAGACGTGGCCGTTGATGCTCACCATCGCCTGGTACGCGTACTCGTCCTCGCCGTCGTCGATGGACGTCACGCGCACGCACTTGAACACCGCCGGAGCTCGCACGTGCCTCGGTAGGCTCTCCCTGAACGACGCGTCTGCAGAGAAGCAAGATTAATTTGTTTAGCATACTGTATGGAATTACGGATGCGTATATACGTAGTATGTCGCCGTAGGTGTTACCTTGATGGCTGGAAGTGGTATCGAAGCTGCGTGGGGTGGTGGCGTTGGAGGTGGAGGTGTGCGAGGTGGTGGTTTGGGAGGAGAGGAGGCGAGGCTTCTTCGAGGCGGAGGCGGATGCTGCAGCGGCGGCTGTGCAGGCGGTCGCCGGGGATGAGGAGACGGAGACGGAGCCGGAGACGCCGAGCTGCTGGCGCTCCCGCCGGCGGGCCGCAGGGACCCAGGTGCTCTTGACGTGGGTGGAGCAGTCGAAGCCGCGGCTCTTGCAGCACGTGCGACACCGGTTGTGGCCGCAGTCTTTCTTTGCTTGGTTGCCGCAGTCCTGGCATGTCGTCGCGCCGGATCCGGACGACCCGCCGGCGGTGTCCAGCATCGGGAGGGGCTTCTTGAGGTAGAAGGCGCTGGCGCTAGGGTTAGGGTTACCACCCGCCGCCGATGACGGCGACTGCGGCGGCTGCTGGGACTGCCAGAATTGTATGCCGCTGCTGGCCGCGGCGGCCGAGGCCGACTTGGCCGTGTCCGGATCAAGCACGCAGGGGCCTGCGGAGAGCAGCGGGAAGATGGGGTCGGCGGGCGCCGCGGCCTCGTGATGGTGGTGGTGGTGGTGCGTGTGGTGGAACGAGGCCGTGGGGGCGACGACGACCATCCCCACGTCGGCCATCCCGTAGTTCAGCGCCGCAGCCTGGCGCGACGCGGCGGAGGAGGCCGGGCCCCATAGCCCGGCCCCCAGCGAGGTGCCGGAGGCGGCCGCTGCAGCGGCGGCGGCGCTGGCATTGAA
Organism: Olyra latifolia; assembly: GCA_036346145.1. Classification (NCBI taxonomy): domain Eukaryota; kingdom Viridiplantae; phylum Streptophyta; class Magnoliopsida; order Poales; family Poaceae; genus Olyra; species Olyra latifolia. The sequence goes on along the minus strand of CM070523.1, from coordinate 1,528,702 downwards.
GCCGAGGGAGAGGTCGTCCCCGCGGCCAGCGGCGGCTACGGCCGCGGCGGAGGAGGCGACCCAGTCCGCGAACGCGCCGGTGTCGGATGGGAAGCGCCGTCCGGAAGCCACACTTATAGCCACGGATTTCGCAGCGGCGGAGATTAAAAATACGGCTAAATTTCCCGCAGTAGAGCCTAGATTTCGTTAAAGCCACCACTTCTACCCAAGCAGCAGCGGCGGCAGCGGAGAAAAAAATCGGAGAGAAAGAGAGAGAAAGAAGAATAAAAATCTCGAGTACTCTACTACTCGCGCAGCTTGAGCTGAGCTGCTGAGGCGAGGTCGTCTTCTCTCCCACCCGTAGATAGTGCACTAGACTGCCCTGTCTCTATCTACCTCGCTATGTCGAGAGCTCCCAAAGACCAAGAGCCTAGCTATATACCTGGCCCTATCAATCTAGCAGGAGAGGCAGTGAGTGTAGTGGGAAGCCTCTCTCTCGCCCTCTCTTTTTCCCAACCTTTTTAACCTATATTTTGTGATTTATGTCGATGTAGAAGGAGGAGAACGACGATGATATGGAAGGTTACTCGCTTTTACATAAGAGAGGAGAGCAGAGAGAGGGAAGCAGAAGAGAGCAGCGGCGAAAGGAAGAGGGGAGAGGGGGGAAGGAGAGCGGAATTAAGTGGTGCCGTGGGAACTCTGAAATTCCTCTGGGAGATCTTCTCGATCACTCCCTATCTATCTTTGGCGGTGGGAGAGGGCTTTTATTGGCTTCCCTTTGGCCTCTTGCCTTCTTTTTTTTCCGCTGCCTTCAGCATCTCTCACAACACACACCCTCTGGCCTCTGCACACTGACGAGCTTCTCCTGCTGCTTCTGCTCCTGCTGCAGCCGCTGCGTTAAAAGCTATAAGCGCTGAGGCGTGGATCTAGTCTGGTGGCTACCAACATCGGTATCAACGTATCCACACGCATCCACACACACACAACCACGCGACAAACCCACTCTACTTCCATTGGCTTCTGCTCCGACACTCCTGCTCTTTATTTTATTTATTTAACTTACATTTCTCTTCTTTTCTACTGTGCAACAACGTTTATTTCCCCCTCTTTTTCACACCGTAAATTACGGCATACCTTTATTTTAAAAAACCAAACGTTTTTCCCTACTCCATCGTGTATTATCCATTTGTTTAATATTAAACCACTTCTTCAAGGTTGAAAAGAAGTTCAACAGCGTGGACGGACTTATCCAAAAGAAGTTACTGAACAGCATGTTTTAAAACGTCAGGATAAATTCCTAAACTTCGAGAGTTTTTGGAAGCAACATTGACAAGGTGTTTAGAGCATTCGTAACCGGCAATCTATAATACTGTAGCTCTGATTTTCTTAGAATAGAGTAGTTTTTTAGAATAAAGTAGCTGATGGAGAAAAGGAATCTTTTAGAGTGTATTGTAAAATGTAAAGAAATTTTAGAGAGATGGATAGAGGGGACGCTAATAGTGTTTTGGAGAAGAAAATTTAGAGGAGCTAGTGTGGATGCTCGGTGTTTAGGATTTTAAATACCCGAAATCACTTCCCAAGGCTCTCAACAAGAAGTTAAATAAAGTGGGTTGACTTCTCGAAGAGAAGTTCTCAAGAACAAGTTAAATAAAGTGGGTTGACTTCACAAAGAGAAGCTCTCAAAGTTCACTGTTGGAGCAATTTAACAGCCTGTTCTAAAATATCTGTATGAATTGTTGAAAGCTAAACTTTAAGAGCATTTAAAAGCGACGTCGAAAAGTTGTCCTACTGTGTGGTTCGATTTGCTACCATACCATTGAGAAGCTATTTCGAAATGTTAAGAAAACAGGGGTCAATAGGCCAAAATGTTTAGGTTTATAACACTATTTAAATTACTTCTCTATAACACTACTCCCTACACACTCTATTCGAAACGTTAAGTAAACAGGGGTCAATAGGCCAAAATGTTTAGGTTTATAACACTATTCAAATTACTATTCTATAACATTATTCTCTACACACTCTATCTCTCTCTTTAAAATTTCTTTAGACTTTATGCTATACTTCAAAAGATTTCTTTTCTCTAATACCTACTCTATCTAGAAAAACAGTCTTATAAAGCGTCTACTATGGATACTCTAATTAAGTCGTCCAGATCATGCTGTTAGCCCACGTCAAGTAACAAATCGAGCTCGGCATGGCGCTTGTCCGGCGATCACGTGGCGCCGCGGTGAAAAAAACGAGTCGAAGCCAACCCAAAGGTCGAGGAGAGGAGGAGGAGGCCACGGCAGGTACGACGTCGGCCGCTGCGGCACTGCATGTGCACCGCCCTTCTCCGCCTCCGCGTCGCTGGCCGTGACGGTAGGTGTGGGTGCGTAGGACGCAGGAGATCGACAAGAGCGCGCAGTAATAACTGTTTTTAACAGCGGCATGATTGATGATTGGGAAGGGATGATTCCTTTCTACTGCCCGTGGGGTCGCCGCACCTGCACCTTCAGCTTCAGATCGCCATCATTCCCCTCGCAAAATAAACTCGGAAAACCATACGGGTGATCACGTAGTACTCCTATTCCAACCACCGCGTAAGAGCATCCGTAGTAGAAACGCTATATTAGTATAGAAATAGAGTTTAGAGATAGAGTTTCTGATAGAAGGAATAAATTTTTTAGGGTGCGTTTGGTTAAGGAGCCAACTGGAATAGAGCCACCCATTCTAGGTCTCAGGATGTTTGGTTAGAATGGAGCCACTCTGTTCTAGGCCACAGAGTGTTTGGTTATAATTATCATGGAGCGGAGCCACTCTCTATATGGAATATTCCCTATAGATCCAGAACCAATCTATTCCTATTTTTTGACCGAACGGATCCGCTCCACTCTCAGAATCAGGAATGGAATGGCTTCACTCTACTCACTCTCCAACTAAACGCACCCTTAGGGTGTACTGTAAAGTGTGAAGAAATTTTAGAGTAATGGAGAGAGAAAATAGAGATAGAGCTTCTGATGTGGATGCTCCAAGTGCGAACCATTAGCAGCAGATGATAACCACCACTCTGATCGCTCCATATATCCGTTACACTGGACATTAGACATTGTTTAGAATAGCTTCACTTATGCTTGAATTTTAAGCTTAGCTAAATTAAAAAGCTAAATATTTTTTTTTAGTTTAGCTTTTTTTAATAATGAAACTATCTCTAAAAGCTCTTTAAAATAATATAAACAAAATGGATCGGCTTTGAGAAGAAGATCGAATAATTTCTCGAAATCTAGTTTATTCTTCAGCTCACCACTCTAAACATGTTTTAAATGTGTCTAAATAGTTGTGGTAGTTGTGCATACCCTCTCGCTGGAGACTGTTTTGGGTAAACCGTGGTGAAAATTGTTGAAGTGTGGCGTACCAGTCGCTACATGCAAACACCGCGATGATTGAGCGCCCGTTTGGCTTGAGAAAGAAAATACTGCTACGATGTGACGAAAATACAGTAAAACACTACAATTTGCGAGAAAAACTTCCTGTGTAATCAGCAACTCGATAAACCCACTTTCTTATTTCGTAGTCTTCCTAATTTCCAAATCAGTGTAGGTGACTGCCTTGACAAAAAGGCACTCTATGTGTGTGACAGGTGTAGTTAGGAATTAGGACTAAAGGATCTCGAATAATTAGAGCACTAAAAATATGATGTTTCGAGCTAATGCCATGAGACCATCCTCGATCAGTACCTCTACGATGTACAGGAGCTTTTCGCAGCTCGCCCATTGCTATGCTACGTAGATGATATATGATATGATAGTGCCTGCGCTGGTGGTACAACCAACGTGGCAGAAGACGTGACCATACCCTTACGTTCAGAGTCGTCTCAGGCAGGACAAAAGTTTCCATTGCATAGAGCGACATCTGAATTGCTTGTCCTGGAACTTTCTTGTTCCATATCAGCTTCTGAACACAGTCTGGATCGTGGCGAAAGGTGTAAGCTTGAGTTTGGTGACGATTGCGAAGTATCTCTGCGTGGATCCATCGTATACAAGATACATGTATCTCACGTGGCTACATGTTCAATGACGACTGACGACTCGTTGGTTCACTAGGAATTCAACTGTACTCAGACCCACGGTCCACAGCTCTAAACCGACCGAAAAACCGCTAATCTAGCGGTTGCAGTTTTCAAAAAAAAAAAAAAACGAATGGCAAACCGTTTACAAACCGACTGTTACTGTAGCAAATACAAAAAACCATGGGTGGTGGTTTTTAGGCTTACCGATGCCATCCGTTTAAGCAAAACAATCAATAAAACCAATCCAAATTGAAATTAAACATTTATCGGTGAATTTTAGACATAGAAGGAAATTGGTCTCCAAATTATTGGCTTCTTTAGATAATGAGTGTTCCTTTTTCATCCAAACATACCAAATTCACTTTCAAACCGACGTTTTTTTTCTCCCAGTCCAAAATTTGAAAGGTTAAATATATTTTTCAATGAAAACGTAGGGTTCCAGTTTTCATGTGTGGCTCCGAATTGTAAAGCCTGACTCAACCTTACTCTGGCTTATTTTTTGTAAATATTTCTTCTAGCCAGACACTTTGATTTGTTAAAATTCTTTATTGAATATTTGAAAGTCAATTGAAACTAAGGCCCTGTTCTCGTTAGCTCATCTTATCTGACTTAGGTAGTGTTTTTTTCGGCGGTTGCGGTTGCGGTTGCGTTTAAGCTCGAAATTTGTAGCTCCTCGATAAGGACATCCGAGGGATCAAAAAATTATAGAAAAAATGGTTTAGAGAGCTTTGAGAAGAAATAATAAGACCTATAAAAATTAGCTACCAAACATCAAAGCGTTTGACTTGTACAAAAATAACAAATTTTCAGCTTATAAGCAAACGCAAACGCAAACGCTGAAAAAAACACTACCTTATTTGACTTTTCGTCTAACTTCGAGAACTTCCCGAGGTAGTCTCGAAAGTCGAATCCGCTTCATTCGACTTATGTTTTAAAGGTTTTAGACAAGTCTTTGAGATAGGAAAAAAGATTCAAAAACAAATTATTTTTATTTTAAACGAAAATAAATCATAACCCCAAATAAGACAAATAAAGACTTATTAACTGACAAAAACGAGGCATAAGCCATTCAACCATGTTTGGGGGTGGGGTGGGGGACGGGGACTGGAGAGGGTGGGACGGAAGATGGTTGACGATGAGAAAATGACAAGGCAGTACGTATCCGCAGTTATTTATATGGACACGTCATTGAGCGAGCTGTCCCCGATTCAAATTCAAACCAAAAGGAAGACGCCGTCCCGAATTCTTGAAAGTGATGCGAAGAATGCGACCTGACCGGCCGAACAATTAGTAGCATCAGAACACAACTCTCTGCCCTTTGGGGAGGTGCTCGCATGCACTGCAATAAATAGAGCGTGTAAAATCGAGCCGCAAAGCGACCCAGCGAGCACATGCGATGCGACGAGCCCACACGGCGCCGTACAGGACCATTCGCTACTCGCATCGCATGATCCCCCGAACGGCGCCACTACTTTGCTCACGGTTAAAGAAAGGTGCCACTCGCATCCGGCGATCGAAAAGGTTGTGCTCGCAGCGGCCGGCTTGTGTCTCGCACGTTACGGCTAAGTTAACATGCATGCACGCACGCACGGCGATTAACCTAGCCGGCCAGGAACTGTTGGGAACTCGATCGCCTAAGATCTGGGCAGTGGGCACTGCTACGAGCAGCAAAGGGAGCTCAGCAAAGTTGGCCGGGCTCGCAGACGATGCTGCTGTGAGTGTGACAAATGGGCGATGATGGGGCCGGGGTCCCAACGTGACGCAAAGAGCTTTTCGGTGAACTACTCCGAACGCAGATCTTTGATGCCTCAGCTTTTGTTGCCTCTGAGCAAACAAGCTAAACGTGCTGGTTTGTTCTTTCTGTCCGCTTCTGTGATGCCCCCCGTTGTTGATATTGGCCGTCTCCGCATTTTCAGCCACAAATTAAGCATTTGCAGATGTCACTGTACAGTCCCAGTGCTAACCAACCGGTTCAGATATGACATCCCTGCTAAGCAAATTGGTTTACACTTTCTATTTCAATTAAAAATCCCAGCTACTTACCTACGGTCATTTAAGCCCATCAAACGCGTGTCTCCAGCTTGGACGTAATTCCCCTCTTCATCTTGTTCCCAGCCTCCATCTCTCTTTATGCTTCTCTCCTATCCATCCTATGCTCTGCCCCCCACCCAGTCTGCAGTCGCCACCTTGCCCCCTCCTCCCCATCCATCCTAAGCTCTGCCCTCCATCCACCACCTATACTAGCTCACGCCGGTTGCGACACTGCTCATCGGTATCTCCTTCCCGCTCCCGTACACTGCGTGGCCTCAGTGTGTGAGATTTGTCACCTCTCCTCGGAGTACTCCCACCCTACACCTCAGCCTCGACAGGGCGAGAAAAATGCATGTATGCCATCGTGCAGAGTTGGACTCACTAATATACTACTCCACAGATGGCAAACTTTAAAATGCCACTGTCATCGTTCTCGCAATTGTTTTTATGACATTTTCTCCGTTTTTACTCATATTCCTTGTTTTTCCCCTTCATCAGCCCCGTGAATGGACACATCTGCCCTCGCCGAGTCCAATAGGTGACACTTGGTCCGGCCGCACCTAGACCGCACGAGCCAGACTCGTCTCCTCTCCTCCTATCTCTCTCCACCGGTGACGACGACGACGATGGTGAGCCCAACATCCGCAGGCAGCGCCGCTACTTCCCTAGATTGATGTTGCAAGGGAGCTTCCCCATATGCTCTATCCTAAAAGCCGCATCCGCATAGGCGGAGTTGGACACAAGTGGCATGCAACCGGTGGATTGCCCAAGGTGCGGGGACCGCATCATGGAGCTGACGTCTAGGTTGAAGAAGAACCCGTGAAAGATCTTCTTCAAGTACCAAAAGAACCAACAAGGTGTAGGTCTTGAATTTTTGTGGTGCCAGATTTGAAATTGTCGGGTTGTTGGGGTTACTCACCCTAAATTGCTTGATGTTCTTGTTGGCAATTCCTCGGCAGATTTCTTTTTACCTTTGCCATCACGTGTACATCTAGTTTTTTTTGTGAGTTTTGGTGTTCTTGAGTCCCCTGCATCCGTTGAAGAAGTTGCCACTATGAATGCCATGAAGGAAGGTCCAGAAGATGGTGGACAGATGAGAGTGTTATGTGTTTCTGTCGATCGAAAGGTGACCAGGCTAGTCAAGATAGGGAAGATTTTGGTACTCACCAATGTTGTTGCAGTGGTGGTCATCCTGGGGTTTTAGTATTGTTGGTTAAGTAATTTAGTTATAGGATGACCAATGGCAATGAACTTGTATCGTGTATCAATGACAATGAACTTGTATCAATGGCAATAAACTTATATATTGTACCAATGGCCCCTAAAGAGGTTGCCAGGGCCCACGCCAAGCAAGAAGCCAAGATTGCGAACCTAGAGCGGCGCCTCTCTGGAGCCCAAGCTTGCTTTGACACCGAAGTTGGGTTCCTTGAGACCCAGGTCAGGGCAGCCGCGGTGAAGAACCAGAAGGTCACCGCTGCACTAGAGCAGGAGTGTGCCGGTCGTGGTCCTTCTAGGCCAAGGTGGAAAAACTCACCAAAACCGCTCGGGATACTTCGAACTGAGCCAAGGAGGGCCTAGAAGCAACAAGGTGCCAGCTGATGGAGGTCCAAGAAGGACGCTAGATACAAATCCAGGTTCTCAATCTCCAGACGAAGCTCGACAAACTGAAGGAGAAGCTCTTGGCTTTGGGCAAGAGAAACTATACCGGGAGTTTGCGATTTCCCTCTAACATTGTGTAATTTTTGTTCGAAACTCGGTCAACCAAGAAACAAAATTAAATTTTATAAAACAGTAAGCATTATCTAATTTTACCTTGGTAGTTTCTCGGTTCGATGATGTCTACCTCATTTATGCAAAAGGAACAAACAGAACATACTGTGATAGAGGCAAGTACAATGCAAAGATAAACCTTGAATTGAAACGCACAATCCTAACCCTAGACCCCGCTGAGGCTGAGTCCCGTGCACCTACTTTGTGAGCACGGACTTAGTCATAGGAGAGTTAGCAATGAGCTCTATCCTTTAAACACCTAGCGGCCATTCCCCTAAGTTGCGAGTATTGGCTGAGACACTCAAAGAGATGAGAAACAAATCGTGCTTAGACCTATCCCCCCTAGTGCCCAGCCCATGCACCTGAGTTGCGAGCATGAACTTAGCAAAAATGGAAGATGACGACAACCATAGGACACTTAGATTATAGGATAGTCACGCTCTAACTGGGCTGAATTCTTGATCCGACCAGGAAGGAGGCCTATGTGCAAAAAGCATTGGCTTATTTAGGCGTGGACTCTCTAGCGGTGAATGCAGGACTGAAATGTGAGTGACATTCATGCTTCCAGTCCCACAATCTTGGTCCAGCCGGAACTAACAAAAGCCGCTTGCTCTAACCCGTATGTTATCTCGATGCCGGTCTCCCCCTGCATAAGTCTCTGCCTGGCGAACCAGAATGATCTCGGACACTCTTGATAACCAGATTAGATCAAAAGATGCAAACGGAGCTTAGAAAAAAATGACATTAAAAAGAAAGATTACATGTAAAACTTTTGAAAATGGTCTATATTTCATGTGCTAGCGAACTTGCGCCTGTCTTCTATTGCTAGGTGTATCACCCCCGGCCGTATTGCTGAAACAACCGTATAAGGACCCACCTAGCGAGGGGATAGCTCGTTGGCGTTCGAAAGGTTTTGAATTTTTTATAAAACCAGATCGATAACTTGCAAGGTCCTTGGTCGTACCGCTTTTGCCGTATGCATGCAAAGAGCTTGCAACTAAGAGGCGAAGCGTAGCAAAATTTGGTTACGTATAGCCTCCAAGAGGTCGAGGTCGAGAAGACATTCTTCCTCTTGGTTGATGTTGTCAACTATATTGACCCTCGAAGGACCTAGCAGAATTTCGGGGCAAAGCTAGCGGCTTCTTCTGGAACAGGGTTTCTTCGGTTGCTCGATTAGTCATGGTGAGTACTGACCATAGAACGGAAAAGAGCTCATCCACCTATGCCTACCTTCAATGGATTAGCTGCTCGAAGACTTGCTTCTTGATGCCCTGGATTATCTGTCCATTGGCGTGCTCAACTGCGCCATTGCTATCTGAATGTGCTACAGAGATGAAGCAGATCTTTCTTCCGATTTGCTCACAATACTCCTAGAACAATCCGTTGGTGAACTGTGTCCCGTTATCGGTGATCAACCAGCTTGAGATCCAAACCTGGCAACCACGTTGCTACGGAAGAACTTCGTAGTAGCCTGAGCCGTGATAGTTGAGACCGATTCGGCCTTAATCCACTTGGTGAAAATATCAATGCCAACAAGCATATACTTGAAGCCCTTCTGGCCTTGGCAAAACGGTACTAGGATGTCGACTCTCTATGTCAAGAATGGCAAAACAATGGGATCATTTGCAACGGATAGACCGATTGATGGACCTTGCGGGCATGAAATTGGCATGCATTGCAAGTGGTCACAATGGCACGAGCATCAGCGAGGGCGGTTGGCCAATAGTATCACATCCTAAAGGCCTTCCCCCAACAAGGTACAAAAGAGGAGTGGGCCCTATAGGTTCCCTCAAGGATATCGCTGAGAACGTACTTGCCCTCTTCTTAAGATATGCACTTTGAGAGGATCTCGAACGCGTCTTTGTGATAGAAGGCTATTTCGACCAGTTTATAGGGCAAGGACTGTCTAAGCAACTGAGAATGCTCGACCGAATCTTACGGCAGAACCCCGTCAACAAGATACCGGACAAATAGTGTCATCTAATTTTCTCTGTGCTCGTGGAATACGATGATATTGTTCGTCAAGGTTGACTTCTCCTTAGTGGGTATGGAAGGCTTGTACAGGTGTTCGACGAGGACCCCTGCTAGTGCTGCCTCTTGGGAAGTGTACCTGACTAGTGAACGTTGTGGCATGACTAGGGAAGGAGCAGGGAGTCGTCGACTGGAAAGGAGAGGAGAAAGAATGAGAAGGAGAGGGAGAAGGACTGGGCGCGATAGTTCAACCAAAGGGTTTTTTTTTTGTTGCAATATGATATGACAGAGAAGGGGTGGTCACACGTTGATTGATTTCCAAAGTGCATGAAAAAACTTGTGTTTGTAGGAAAACCATGTCCTTATTGAAAACAATCCTACAATCAAATGCCATTTATACACTTTTTCCTTTTTAGATTAAATTCCCTTTTTCTTTTAAAATTTCTTTGAATCAAATAGGCCTACGATGTTGCAAATGCTCTAGCAAAAATACAAGTTGCACACGTATCCTGGTCACCGGAGCAGTAAGATGACAAGATTAATCAGTAGGAGGGTTGATCTCACAAAACTATGGATGGTACAAGACTTCTAGGATATGTGCTGTAATAATTTTTGGAGGTACTCTGACTTTGTATACATAAAAAAAAAAAAGGCCAAAAGGGCATTATTTATTAGGATCGAAGAAACCAGGAAATTCCAATCCTGTATTTTTCCTTTTTGCGCGTTTCTAAAATCCTACTATTCAAATTCTCAAAAAAAAAATCCTACTATTTTGTAGTATATGACTGCAGAACTTTTAATCTCTCGTGTCATCATACTCGGCATCTCTTCTTTCTAAGTCGTCACATTTATTGTTTATTATAGGCTATGTCATTGCTAAAATATCGTCTATATTTATTGTTGATTATAGGTTATGTCATTGCTAAAATATCCTTTTTTTGTTTAAATTGTATAAACCTGCCTCACAATTTCAAAAAAAATTACAATAATGTAAATACGGATTTTTCTATTTTTATAAGTGATATCTTATGTTAAAAATATTGATCAAAAGTTTATAAGTCATTTTATAATTCCATATTTCTTCTTAAAAATACCGAAAAATAGATTAAAGTATTGGATATTTTATAACACCATGATTGTTTTAAATGATGTTGGCAGCTCCCCTAAAGGCTATCCTAAGAGCATACTCAGCGGTTCTTGTGTAATCTCATCCTCTATAACATTATTCGCTACATCTCTAAAAGATTATTTTTATTTTCAAAAATTCTATCATACTTTACATTACATCATTCAAATGATTTGTTCATCCAGTACGTCCTCTATCACTAAAAGGTCAAATGAATAATATTTTAAATAAACTGTTGGGTGCTCTAAATCAAATTTAAGGGATGGATGTGGCAAAATAGGGTGTTAACTTTTCCCAAATTTAGGAATCCCCTGTCGTATCCCTAAATTAGTTTGCTCTCACATCTGGTGTGCATGTCTCTATTTAGTGAATATTTTTTACGGGTTGATTGCCAGAGCCAAATTTAATATCATGTTTGGAATGACTGAGCTGAATGTTAAGCTATACTTTCAGAGGTTATTGAATCTACTTCTCCAAACTAGTATGCTTCATTTATGTTATTTTTAGAAGAATTTAGAGACGACTTTATAAATTTTTTAAAAACTAGACTAAAAAAGTGTAAAGTATCGATTTTTTTTATTCAGCTAGATTTCAAGATATATTCACTTGCTTCCAAAATTTGGTTGTAGCATCTCCAGCACCCACTTCAAATTTCTACTCTATAACACTATTCCCTTCACACTCTATCCATCCTCTAAAATTCTTCACACTTTGCACTACACTCTAAAAGATTCATTTCTTCCGGCATCTACTCTATCCCTAAAAAGTCAGATAAACAGAGTTATACAGTGCCTGCTAGAGAAGCTCTAAGGATTTTGAACTCCGGAATGACGTATGGTATACTCCGAGTGTCATATCAAAACGGAGCGGGTGTCATATCAGAAGTAAATCGATGACAAACCTCTTGGGGAAATTTTTTTAAAAAATACAAAACAAAAATCAAAATTACGGAAATTTGGAATAGTTATGTGTATTTGCAGAAAAAAAAACCCATCGTAGCCGGTGTGTGGTATACCGAATGAATGTAGTCGACACACCACAAGCCGGCTATGCCATAGCTGGTATATTACACGCCGGCTATGGCATAGCCAGCACACCACACGCTGGCTATGCCATAGCCGGTATATGACACGCTGGTTATGTCATAGCTGGCACACCACATGCCGGCTACACTACACGACAACATTGCATACCGGCTACACGTACAGCAACACGGCAACACACCGGCTATGTGCATAGCCGGTATGTCACACACCGGCTATGGGTGGTTTTTCTGCAAATACACAAAACTATTGCATATTTCTGTAATTTCGATTTTTGTTTTGTATTTTTTAAAAAAATTTCCAACCTCCCGGTGAAATGGAAATGTGAGGCGTTGCAGCAGCGATCGGCCCTCAAAAACCGCGTCCACGTACGATGCGGAGGAGGCATCCGGCCGGTGTCGTTGCCATGACCGGCGCAGCCGCCACGGCGTGGAAAAGACCAGTGAGTCTCTCCCGTCTCTGAGCAGGATAAACGGCGCTTCGGGTGTGTTTGGTTCGCGACCCTCGCTAGCCATGCCAATGATTTGGTCATGACCAATCAAAGGCATGACCAATTCATTGGCAAAAACGTGTTGTTTGGATTGAAGCCAATTAAGGGTTGCCAAATTTTGGCAAAGTAGGTAGTCTGTTTGGTTTGTTGCCAATTAAATATGCCAATTGTTCCTATAGTCAAATAAAATAATTATAAATTCAAATAAAGTATAAAAATTAAAATTTAAATTTTAAAACATATTAGAAAATAAAATTACCAGATAAATTATAAAAATACAAAAATTATAAATTATAAAAATTACAAAAGCGGGTAGATTGGGATTTTATATGATTTATAAAATTTGTTCTATGTAATTTGGACACTGTATGAAATAGATAAAAAATCGAAAAATAAAAACATTTGAAATTATAAGTGAAGAAACTAACTAGCTGAAGAAACTAACTAGCAGCTACATACGCGAGCGGGCGTGATGGCACGAAGGCGCGGGCGGCCGAATTCCACGCCATTGAATGGCTAGCTCCTCACGTTGATATCTCCAGGGCGTGCCAAAATTTGCAAAGGCGTGCCAACAATTGGCTATCAACCAAACGATGGCCAAATCGTGAAGGCATGACCAATTTTTGGTATGGCTAGCGATGGTCATGAACCAAACACGCGATGGCCAAATCAAAGGCATGACCAATCGTCTTTTCGCACCCGGGCGTCGCCATAAACTAGAACTAGTGCAGCTAGGAACCTCCATATATTCGATCTCCCGCCATGGCCGTGATTAATTAAACAAAGCATTTGGCACCGGGAAGGGCATGGCTAAGGGATGATTAGCGGTCCACGGTAGACTATCTCTAATCATTTTTTTTCTTCATTTTATTTCCTTCCCTATATTCGTTCTCCTCATTTTAGAAGGGATAAAAAAGAGACTCCCTTTCAGAAAGAGACGGTGAAAAAAACTGTCGAAACGGCGAAGGAACATGATTTTCTTCGCGGTGAAAACGGAGGACCAAAAAGAAAGCCCTTGAAATAGTCTTAGCATCCACTACTACGGCTGCAAGAGCTTTGCCAAGAGATCAGGATTTTTTTAATAAAATATACTAAATAAAAATTATATTTAATATAATATACAACAGTGTATTAGAATTGCCGATTTGTGATGGCATTTGTCACCTCAAGATAGTCATTTGCACGTGCGGTATGGTGGCAAGAACCTCACTGCCGCCAGCGACCATGCAAGATATAGTCATGCAAGATATCTTGCTAGTTACATCGAAGTGCAACAAAACTTCAAAAAATAGAACGGTAGGTTTGCAGGAAGGGTTCACAAAAGGTTTTGTTATTATTGAAAATTTTAAATTTTTTGAAATTTTAAAATTGTGAAGACAAAATTTTATAAAAAATCATATTTTTTTATGATCATGAATGAACCTATTGTTCCATTTTTCAAATTTCGCTGTTTTTTTTATGTTTATAAAAAAACATTTTTGTGAATTCATGATTTTTTAAATTCAAAAATTAAAAAATCAAAGTTTCGAAAAAAGAATTTAAAACTTTTTGTGAACCCTTTCCGTGAACCTACGATTCTATTTTTTTAAAGTTTAGTTGTATTTTGATGTTACATTTTTTTTTTATGATTTTTGAAAAAATTTCAAAAAACATAATTTTTATGGAGGTTCATGAAAAGTGTCCATAAAAATTATTAAAATCAAAAATAGAACAATAGGTTCATGAAAAGCGTTCATAAAAATTATGATTTTTAAAAAAAATTTCAAAAATTATATGACATCAAAATACAACGAAACTTAAAAAAATGGAGCCATAAGTTCATGGAATGGGTTCACAAAAAGTTTTAAATTTTTTGGAAACTTTTATTTTTAAAATTTTTGAATTAAAATAATCGTGAATTCACAACATAAAAAATACAGCGAAACTTGAAAAACGGAACAATAGGTTCATGAAAAGGGTCACAAAAAATATGATTATTTAGAAATTTTGTCTTCATGATTTTTTAATTTCAAAATTTTTTAAAAAATAAAATTTCCAAAAATAGCAAAACTTTTTATGGACCCTTCTTGTGAACATACAGTTCCATTTTTTCAAGTTTTGTTGCGCTTCGATGTTGCATAATTTTTTTAAAATTTAACATTTTTGTTAGTTTCATGTACAAGTAGTAGTGTACTGCATGGCTGCATGCCAGCCGTAGATTGCTGCTGCCATGCCATACGGCGGCAGCCATGCGGGGTGGCGGCCGTTACCGTCAAATCGATAATTCTAATATGCTGTGGTATATTATATTTAATATAATTTTTATTTAGTATATTTCATTAAAAAAATCCCAAGAGATCGTCGTCGTGATAAAATGGGGAGACGTGAAAGGTCGCGCACGTGGCGTAGTACTAGCAAGTAGCAGCACCACATATACGGGCTCGAGGAAAATAATTGGGGGCGTACGGGTAGGCAGCCTTTAGGAAGGCAAGGTAGCAAGGCCGGGACCGATGGATCGTTGGATGGTAGCGGCGTGTAATAACTGCCTCTGCCCGGATGCAAACCCAGCACCGGCATGCCTGCGTAGCCAGGCTTGCAAACTGATTTCACCGAGTGCCGCGTACGACATGTAGGGCACACACCAACACGTACGGACGTACCACTATATGGGCTGGTACAACATCCATCATACTGCATTCTCTCTCTGTCCCTCTCTCTCTGGGCAAGCTAAGCTAGCTAGGCTGCAGTGGTAGAGGTATTCTGGTTGGGAGATGGATCGATAACAAACGATGTAGTGTAGCACAAGTGTTGGTAGCTCAATGGAGGAAACCGGCAGGATATACTGCTATGACCACCGAGGACAGTCGGTACGTGGCAGGCACGTAGTAAATTAGACGGACGCAAGATTAATGGTACAGGAGCATAAGAGTAAAATGCTGGATCGCTCGCCATAGAACAACGCAACAAGAGACAAGGTTAGCTAGTGCTCCCGGCCAGTACTTGACAATGTTGAGGTCCCGAGCCTAGCTAGCTGTTTAGATTAATTGATCCGTCATTGATCGAGCGCGTCCGGTGGTTGCGGTCAAAGCTGCTTCGCTAGCCAGTAGCGATCGATTCTTGGGACCAAACCTTGCTTAGATCAGCTGTACTCCACAAGCGATCGGCTCGGCGCTGCAGCGAACACTACATATGCAGCTCAATTGGTGTGTCAACCTCCACGTCCTTCACGTGTGCATGTACCAGTACACCAGCATCCTTCCGCGATCAATTCGTAGCTCCCGGGAGTTGTGTTTGGGTGTACGACGTCGGATTAACCGGGCAAGAACCAGACGGTAGCAGACGCTTGCGCGGCGGTTCACGCGCGCCGTTGCTCGCTCGCTCGCCGCGCGCCTCCTGCCCGTTTGTTCGCGTGGCGCGTTGAGACGGAGGGATCGGCTGGAATGGGCGGCAATTATTGGTGGTGGGGCAGAGGCAGCGCCGTCCGTACGCACAGGCCCCGCACCACCAACCTCCGTGAATTTAGCTCGCCTTGTCGCCACCTCCCTCCTCTCGCTCGCTCGACGCTCCACCCCCAAGCCAACTCCATGGCGCCGTTCCTCTCTCTCTTCAGACTTCAGGCTCGATCACTGCAGGATGCGATGCGTCTGCTCTCGCGAACTGCGATGGTGATCTAGAGCACCGTGCCGTGCCCTGCTGCTGACGAGCCGCATCTGAATCCGTCGTCCTTGTCTGCTGCTACCTACGCCACGCACCGTTGCCCTCTCCTTTCGCGTCAGCCCTCTCCTTTTAAACACACTCTCTCTTAGCTATAGCTAAGAGCATTCGTAGTAGAAACTCAATAGTAGTATAGAAATAGAGTTTTAGTTTCTGATGAAGTGAAGGAATCTTTTAGAGTGTACTGTAAAATGCGAAGAAATTTTAGAGTGATGGAGAGAGAAAATAGAGTAGAAGAGAGAAAATAGGAATAGAGCTTCTGGTGTGGATGCTCTAAGAGCATCTCTACCGACACTATAACTGACACTCTATAACATTGTTCATCTTACTTCTTAGAGTAACTGCTGGAGAAAAGAAATATTTTAGAGTATAGTGTAAAATGTGAAAGAATTTTAGGACCGCCTAGCGGTCAGTTGACTGGATGGATGAACTCGTACAGCCAAGGCATACTCCGAACCCCTTTGTTGCCCAGGTCATAGCAGCCCACTCGGCCATACGGGATCGTGGGAAGCACCACCAGCTGCAAGCAAATCTTGTAGAACATCTTTGGGCCATGCACGGAACGGTTTAACCGAACTTGTCATTCCATGCGCACCTAGTTCTGCAATTTGTGAGAGTACTACATAGGTGTGTGGGAGTACTACATAGGCGCATTACCTCGTATTGCCAACACTATTTGTCTATGCAAAATATTTATCCCATGTTGTAATTTATGCAAAATATGTATTGCATGCAGTTAGTTTGATTAGAAAATATTTTGTCCCCAAATGAAGCACTTATGAATCAAGCAGTACTATAGCACAAACACAGTTCGTTACATACACCTGAATGTCTACAAACCAGTACAACAGTTCGTTATATAAAATACAGTTCCTTTGCTATCAACTCAGTGCATAACTAGCTCTGCATAACTGATTATCAAGCACCAACAGCTGCACTTCATCTCGCCTGCACAAAGGATTAGGCAGGACATCCACCTTCCAGCAACACCACCAAGGTGCTGTCATCGAAAGCTCCCAGCCCACTGATCTTTCCTCCCAGCTCGAAAGCTGAGAAATGATGCAGCACAACAGCATTTGCTTGATGTTCCCGGACGCACCTAGTGCAGGACGACCACTCATATCGTTAGGAAACAAAGTATCAAAAATGTAAAGACACGGATATTTGCTAGAGGCTGTATATAAGTAGCTAAACAAATGTTACAGGATGTAGTAGTAACAAACATCATTCACGCGAATCTGAAGCATTACCTATTATGATGACGAACCCCTTGAGCCGAAAATTCTTGCCAAAATTTCCTGTTGCTTCCTACTGTAGTACTCCCTCTGAACATCGGACATGTTAGTCAAATCGATGTTCATGATTTTTTTCCTCCGTTGCAAGCAAGCTAGCTGTAGCCTTCTCCTTCTGCACGGCAATGAGCTCCTCCTTTAGCCGGAGACGGGCCTTGTGGGTGGCAATGGCCTCCTCCGCAAGGCGGTGGCTCCTTTCCTCGGCAGCGACTAGAATGTCGAACATTTGGCTCATCTTCGCATCGGATACATCCTTCTTTGCCCACCATTGATCAACGAACTCGGAATTAGGGCTGAAAATGGAAGCACTGTCGGTGCGACTCATTCTCTCCCTAGCCTTGGATTGCTTCCGGCCGGGGGGCCTTGCCGTAGGTACTGCATCATCATCCCCGTCATTCGATCCTCCCACTACATTGGATGTACCTGGGCTACTGTCGGGCACTGTCTTTTGTTTCTTCCCGGTTCTTTTCATGGAGCAGTACGTCTTCCAGTTTTCCTCCCCACGCAATACCACCCAACAATGCATGAAGAGGAAGTCTTTCCCTTCGGTCGACTTGTATAGCTGCTTCGCGGCCTCAACCTGCAATGGGTGTCCAAAACAAGGCATGAATTTCTTACGAAACTAATGGAAAATGAAAGCAATGTAGTAATAACAGTTTTGATACCATGTCATGGTCGTTCATCCCGCTAGGATGTAGCCTGCACATCTGGTCATATGCTCCGGTGAACTTGCTCACTTCCTTCTGGATGGACGCCCAGCGCATGCTTAATGACTTCTTGTTCCTTTCCCGAGCTACGCATTGGTTTTCACGGAAGTATGCATCAATTCGTGCCCAGTAGGCCTCCTTGCTTTGATTGTTGCCTGTTATTGGGTCTAGTGTTGTGTTAAGCCAGCCAGAAACAAGGAGATTGTCTTCTTCCATTGAGTAACTGGGCCCTCGTCCTATGGCTGCAGCATATGTGCCCGAAGGGTTCGGGATAGACCCGTACGACTGTATTCCATCCACCTGCTACAGAAAAGAAGAAAAACCGAAGGGTGTCCCGTCTCCACCAGAAGCATACGCGGACTGCTGTGCATTCCTCTCCACGTCGGCCCAGTTGAGGTCTTAGACATCACCTCGTAGGTACCCACCGTATTGATATGGATCCATCCTACCAAGTGGGCAAAGTAAATAGAATTTTGCAGTTCAATGGACATCTTCTAAAAAATTGTTACTAATAAGCGATATGTAGATAGCACTTATTTCGAAACAAGCACACGGAGTCATAGTCAAATGTTTCTGCTGTAAGGAGATAGGACATGTCAGGGCAGTATGTCCTTGGAAAGGAAAATTGTAAGGAATATTATAAAGGGCAAGTCAGATGTATGACGACTATTATTAACCTGTAATCTTGGAAGAAAGTATGAATAAATTTGCAGGTTATGATTATGCAAGCATCTGGATGTATGTGGAAACCTGAGTTACAGTTGTTAAATCTTGGTATCCTCCCATACCTAACCGAGTGAATCTCGGGGACGAGATTCTTTTTAAGGGGGTAAGCCTGTAATAGCCCAGAATTTTGCATAAAATTTTTTGCGCATTAAAATACATGAAAGTTTCCCCAGAAACTCATCATCCATTTTCAAGACTTCCTAAAACCCCAAAATTTCCCTTTTATGAATTTCCCAATTTTTAGAATTATAAAAGTCACATGTGATATAGAAAAACAACCTCATAGAAAATATTCCACATGCATAAAACTTTTTATTTCATAATTAAATCTTATACATTTTATTGGATTTTTAGAAACCAATTTCATTTTTTTATGATTTTTATATAATTAATTAATTAATGAAGACTTGAATAAAATAGGAAAATAGGAAAAAGATTAATTTAAAAGAGCTTCCAAAATTTCTATATGTCGGGACCCCCCCTGGCGGAGGTGAGGTCCCACCTGTGCTTTACCTGTGCTAGTCCCTGGATCAGTAGCTAACACACACAGACAACAGACTTGGATCACAACCATGTCGATTAATTTACATAAATTTACATCAGAGTACGCCTCCTGGCGTGGTTACATAAGATTGGCTCAAAGGCCTTACAAAAGCGGAAGTCTTAATTATACAACTGAAAACTCCAAAAGAAGAAAGCCGAGGCAGATCCCCACAGGCAGAGCTGGAGGAACGCAATCCTATGCGTCGAGGTACTCTTCGTCTTGGATCCCGGCGGCGAATCCTTCGTCGTGGTACATCTCTCTTGAGGTTCCATCTCTGTTAGCATCTCGCTTTCGTTGGAATGAAAGACCCAAGATAAAAGCGAGGTGAGTATACTTTATACTCAACAAGCAAGGCTGACTACCATGCATCTAAGGCTTGACAAAGGAGAGTTAGGGGTTCTTTTTGCATAAAGCCAGTTTTACAAAATTTTACCTAAGGTTTTATAAAATGATTTAAAACGTGTTGAGAAAAACAAATGTTTGAATCAATTTCTTTGAAGTTCCGGCACCCACCGGTTTTTGCCCAACCTGGCGTCTCACGGCACCCACCGTGCAAACACCCTCATCGCTCACAGCACCCACTGTGAGGAGAAAAACCAAAACACACGACCGCAATCGTGGTTTTCCTTTGAAACACCATTTTGAAAACAAATAGATAAGAAGTACCATGAGGCAGCTCCCCGTCGTCCGTCCTTGACCGTGGACATGGCTATCATGATAGTTTTATGCTCTGCAGAGATCGCACGCTTTACCAATGCGAGGTGATTTTTCCCGAGGGTGCCCCCAAAGGAAAAGATCACCACAAGGCCTTTTTCCAACCTCCTCCTAGCTAAGGCATTCCCGCTAAGGTTTCCACACCGATGCCTCTCTTGCGCCAATAGAAAAGCACCTACTGCCTACTCCACCGACTGGAATGCCAAAGCTAGAGGGCTGAAGGATACTAAGCCAGGGCCCGCCCATACTCTGACACCTGCAGTCGCCTTGTTGTACTTAGCTCGTCTACCTTAAGGAATCGGTCCTTACGGACCGGGGTGGTTCCCACACTGGGCCCAAGTCTTGTGCTCGCGGCACCCACCTTGCATCTATCCACCCCGATCAGGTTTTGCAAAACAGTTTTACCCGATAGCACCCACTATCTTAACTACACCCATGACAGTACCCACTGTCTTTTTAAATCAATCATTTAAACAAGCATTTGATAATTGCAGATATCAAGAATGAACAACGACTTAGCACTGAGCATTTCTAAGCATTATTGCAAAACCTAATTCAAGAGTGATGTTAAATATTAGCAATTTTAATAACCGAGGGTAGCAAGGAGTATTTTAACAGGATAATTATTGATTGGGTGTTAACTAAGCAGCTAAGTGATTAGCATTTTTAATTTTGGATATAACATGCATTTTATAAACTTCTAAGAAATTTAGTTTCAAAACCATAGGACACAAGTTTCAGCACTTGCCTTGCTCAGCAAATTCCTGGTGATCCTACGGGGGATGGGTCGCGAAACTATCGTCGTTAATACCTAATAACAAAATAACCAAAATAAACACAATACCAAAATTAAATATGAAATGCATGTGAATGGATATGCATAAATATGATGAAGGTACTTCAATCTGAAAATTGTATAAATTTTACTTGACTTCTTTTTATAAACTTTAGAAACCTTTATTTCATATAGAATTTAATTACTGTACATATGTAGCAACATATTTCTTTTTAATTGAGAAATGAAGAATTAAACTTATTTCCTAAAATAATTGTTTATGTTATTATATTTCACCATTTCAGAAATTGCCAATTTATTTTCATTTATCAAAATCATTTAAGGTTAATTGATTTATGTCTTTTCTTTTATTAAAACTAAATCTAAATCATGTATTAATATCGTCAAATTATTTAAATTATATTTTTAATCTAAAGTTAACATTTTTGTGAGTTTTATAAATTTATTTCATAAATTTTGGACTTATATTTTAAAGATATAAAATTTACAAGTTTTTATATTTATAAATCAAAATTGGAAAAAGAAAAGGAAAAAGGCAAGTGCGTACGGCTCATTTCGGCCAACCGAATAAGCCATGTGGGCGGCGGCCTAGTCCTGTGGCTGCCGGCCTTGCATGGGCGCGTGGCAAGTCATGACGCGTGCGCGTGACATGACATGACATGGTCGCACCCACATGACACGGCGGTTAGCGGTTGGCCTATGGCGGCTTGGCCAAGCGGCAGCATGGACGTCTGGCTGGACGATCGGCCATTATGGCGAACAGTGGGCCGGTCCGTCGATCCTCGGGCGGTGACGGCGAACACTTTGTCGGCGTCACGAACAGGAGAAGCGAAGGCGGTTAGTATGGCGGCCGATTCCATGTGAAGTGAGGGAGAGAGAGAGGAAGGGAAGTGGGGGTGGGGTCGTGGCGAGGAAGGAGGTCGACGATGAGGTGTGGCGACTTCAGGCGGCCGCGGCATGGGCAAGACTGCATGAGGCACGGGCGAGTAGAGAGTAGGCGCGGGGTCGGCGGAAGGAAGGTGATGGAAGGCTCGGGGTGGCTCGGGCTTGGGGCGAGCGGCCGAGCGGTCGGCGGCGTGGCGTGTTTCGGCGGGCATGGAGCACGTCGCCGCCGCCTCCCATGAGTGAGGCGGCGGCCCATGGGGCGAACTCCTAGCGGCGGGGAGGAGAAGAGAAAAGGAGGAGGATTACCGGCGAGGAGGCCGACGGGCGCAGGCGGCTGAGCTGGCTGGGCCCCGGCGACCTCCCATGGCGATGGCGGCGACCTGGAGAAATGGGGCATGGGGGCCGAGTGGAGGAGGGTGGTGGCGGCGATCGGGCCGGGAGGCTCCGCTGGTGAGGAATGAGAGGGAGAGGCTGTGAGGGAAGGAGAAAACGAGAGGGGTGGGGGGGCTGTCTCGGTTTGTCCTAGAGAGATGGATGAGAGAGAGTGAGTGGGGTTTAGATAGAATTAGGGAAGGGTAGTTTAGGGAATGGCCCAAAATAGGATATTTCCATTTAGGGAAAAGGGCAAAATGGGGATTTCCCAATTGCGGAAGGATGACAAGTAGGGCCCACTTGTCGTAGAGATGAGAGGGAATTAGTGTTAGGGCAAAATACACTTTTACTAGACCTAATTCGTTTGAAATTTGCTTATAAAGTTTTTATTTAAATCTTTAGTTTCAATTACTTGGTTTATCTTCAAATTTATTGTGAAATGGTTTAATCTAAAATTTTGTAAAAATACATTTGTAGCATCTTGGACATTTTCAAATGAGATATATTTATATACACATAGTTATAAGTTAAATCCTTAAATAGATTTGTAAGGAAAATATATTTACAGTAACATGCACACATTTGTTTTTTTAAAAAATGATTTTAAAATTTTGGATTTCAAATGTGATGATGCCATGATGATGCATTTTTCAAAATTTTTGAAAAATGGGGATGTTACACTATAAAACATATATGTTTTTATGCCCTAGAAAAATCCTATTCATTTTGATAAACCCAGAGATATTTTTATTTTAATTTTAAGACTCTCCTACAATTTTCTAGAAGTTTTACAAATTTTCTGGAATTAAAAACCTATTGAAAAAGCATTCTGGAAACCCCCTTCGGAGAAAATTCCCTTCCAGGCGCCACGCGCGTCGTTTCTCACTCACAAGACGCTCCGCCACTTGTTGGTACCTCTTGTCATTCTCACCAGAGAACAGGGCCTTGCAAGACGTTTCACTCAAGTGAGATCGGACGGATGCCCGTGCTCCACATCACCAGATCAGACGGCTGCGACTTGTTTACCTTTTTCTTCACCGCCGCCGTGCTCTGTTTCACCGGCGCCGCCGTCTGACTTCGCCGGAGTTTCGTTTTCCGTGAGCTCCAGGGCCCACCAGTCCTTGCCGTTCCGACCGAGACGCTCCTCGGGACTTGCGCTACTCGAGAGTCCCCTGTGGCATGGTCGGAGTTGCTCCGCTGGACCAATCAGCCGTCGCCGCGATCTCAGCTCCAAACAACGCCGCCGTAGCCTTGCCGCTGACCTCATCGACCATATCCGAAGCCGCCGAGCTGATCAGATGCCCGACAAGGTGCACTCCCCCCGCGACTTGTGCACGCGCGGCGAAGATGAACTGCACCGCGCCATAAAAAAAACCCAGCGATCTCATCCTCCCTGGTTGAATCACGACAAACCTTTCCCATCTATAGATAGAGCCTTGCTTAGCTCCTTGAAGATCACGCCAAGCTCAAGCAACAAGCAGCAAGCTAGAAGAGAGCCACACTTCTCTGTTTTTGCTCCGCCACCGCCACCGCCACCTTCGCCGGAGTTCACCGCCAGAGCGCTCCGATCATCTTCTGCTTCCTCTCCCAAAAGGTAAAACCTTCCTGGAACCTTACTGAAGCATGAGCAATCATTAAATCCAACTAAAATCGACCACAAAAACGATTTCATCCGCGCCAGCGCTCGAACTAAACTGTCCAAGCCGCCAAGCTTCTTCAGTCCGTTTCATCCTTCAATTTCTATCCAGAGATGCTCCAGGTAGTTCACCGTAGCACGTGCACCCTCGAAATCGATCAATCGAAGCTTCAAACCTCCGATTCGTCGTTGCCCTGTTTCGCGCCGCCGCGGTACCACGCCGTCCGGCCAACTCAGGCCTTCCCGAGCTTCGATTCTTGAGGTAAAAGGTTGCACATGCTCCACACAGCAAAAATCCCTCTGTTTAATTCGATCCAAACCCCACAGAATCAAATCTCCCAAATCGGATTTCCAAGAACCCTAATCTGTTACTGTTCATCTCAACCCAGTTTTTGATTTCTTTCAAATTGAAGCCCTTAGAGGCCGAATTAGCCCCAAGTGCCTATACAAAAGTTGTTCCAAATAATGTTTTACATCTAGAAATGATATTTTTATAATTTTGAATCCCTCTAAAATTTAAATTTAAATTTAAAACTCTCTCTTTAACAATTTAGAGAATTTCTAAAAATATAAAAATCCTTACAAAAGTAAAATTGATATTTTTCCTGATAAACACCAATATATAAAAATTATGAAACTTTAAAATTCAGAATTATTTTATAAGATATAGCATTTTCTTTCTTGAAACTCTTTATGAAATAATCTCTTTAAATAAAATTTAATAATTAATATACCAAAATTCTTTCCAACAGTAAGAGCATATAAAATTAACATTTGAATGAATCTTGAATAATTTGAAATATTCTTGGAATTAAAAACTTTATAAATAATCATTACCACTTGAATTTCCTAATTAATTAAAACCTTGTCTTTAGAATATAAAGAATTTTCTAAAATATTAAAATATGCTATAAAATGAAATCGGTATTTTTCATATCTAGTATAAAGATAAGTAAAATTTTCCAACCCTTTAATTTTAATGTTTTATAAAAGGTATACTATGTATTAATTTTCTTAAAATAAAGAGAATAGAAACCCTTTTTCTTAAATAATAAAATAAATACTCACTATTTAATTTAACATTCATTTTCTCAAGATAATGCTAAGAGATTTGCAAAAGAATCTAAAATAAGTTAAATCACTTTTAGGATTATCTTTAAAGAAAAAGAAATAAAATTTAAAAGAACAAACTATTTTAAGATCATCCATTCCCATCTCTTCATAAAATATCCCATGATCCCATCTCCACCATTCTACCACATATTTTTATAGTTTTCATCCTATCCTATCCAAAAGGCCATTGCATTCCAAAAACCTAAACCTTCTCCAAAACATATCTGCATGGCACCTAAATTCCTTTTTATTTTGATTTAATTCTTATTCTTTCTATTTTATTAAATATTAAAATCTCACGATAATAGAAGAAGATCAAGCTTTGAAAATTCAAGCTACTCTTTGGACGAAGATGGGGATCAAGAAGTGAAGCAGAAGAAAGGGTTTAGTTATATCCGTAACCAAGGCAGGTTTTCTCCACTCATTTAGAATTCTCTAATTATTACTTTATGCATTATTTTCTAGTTGATTATTCTGAGTCAATCTACTTTGATATCATATGTATATATATCATGTAGAATAATTATATTCCATGTTAGAGTTGTATCATTAGGATACACCTAAATAAATAACATCATAAAACCCTAGAATAGAATGAATAGTCAATAATATGACAACTCATGTAGTCATTCATTATCTACTTGGATAAGTACATTATTCTGGCATGACAATAGATATAGATTTTTGGTGGTGTTGGTGTTATAAAAAAAAACTTTTCCTGCAAAGGATAGGCATGGGCTAAAAGGACCGATGGTGGGTTACGCATGCGAGGCATAGAGAACATGAGCTTGATGAAACAGGAATGGTGGGCCTATCTGATGCTAAAACCTGGGAATGTCATGGGTTAAAGACACAATTGTTCAACTATGTATCTGATCAATATATAGATTGAACTAGATTCTGCAGAATCGAATAAAAACAAATCATTAATGGACCGTACTCCCGGTATATGGTGTTGTGTCTGAAGGGTGATACCTGCATAATTTGTGACATATACTCAGTGATTTAATTAATAATCTATAATCTAAAAGACGTGCAGATGATACAAGGTGGTAAATGGGTGTGATGAGTAAAGAACTTGGTTGTGTAAAGAATTTGATTCTTAAATGCATTACAAAACCTTTGAAATAGCTGATAAGCCATTTTAATTGTTGCATTATATTTACTTAAATCTCTCTCTTCTTACTTAGGTAACTTGCATATAATTAATAGTCACTTGCATTGGTGAAAATCTGCTGAGTAGAAATACTCACCCCTGCCTAATTCAATTTTTTTACAGATTAAGGAACTCTAATGACTCGATATTTTTCTAAGGCTTTCCCATACTCAGGCCAAGCCTATGGAATGGGCATGCAGATTTAGTTGTATTTTGTATTTCCCCTTCCGTTGTAACATTGTTATTAGTATTAATAAAAGTTGTGCAATGGTGTCATTTCTGTTATACAATTGGAATCCTGGACAATTGTATTTTCGAGAATCTCCGATATTATTATATTGGAATCCGGTTTTCACAGCGTTAATGTGCCACAAATATCGGCCCTCCTCGAGGCATATCTGTCCAAACCGAGGACGCCCTTGAGTTACACCTCACCGGCCTTCATTGTGCCCCTGCACTGCCGTCTCGTGTTAAGGAGGCCAACTAGGTCGGACGATCATGGGCGGCCACATCAAGATCCAGAGAGGCAAGGGTGGACGGGAGCTAGGGGAGGGTGGCCTCAGCCTCCATAGTGCTGACATGTTGTAGCTCCCTCGCAAACTCGCGAGGGCCTAGCTAGATTTCTCCATGTCTCATGCTTGAAGCACGGCGAGGTCAATCGCAATCAGGGTGTGCCGATCGGTGGTGGTAGCCGAGGATGACAACCCTGCAAGCTAAGGAGACAAAGGAACAAGTGGAGAGGAAGGGAGAGGGATGTCATCTGGATCCACTCCTTAACAACAAATCCTATAAAAATGAAAATGACATGTGTGTAGTCTATGTGTCTGCTATGTCACCATAATATCACTACAGGAATTGCAACGAAAGCTGACTTGTCTATTTTTCTCGACAGCTGAGAGACGATCGTCGATAAAGGTTTATAGAAATATTTCTTCTAGTTTGCGATGAATTTCTGTATTTTGTTTGAACCGGTGAGCACCAAATAGTAAATTAAATGTACTTTATGAAGATAGAAATTGTTAAATTGTTTTGGATGTACCAAAAATGTTTGGATTGGTGAAATTTTAAACAAGAAATAAAGTATCGAACATGCCACCTAGCAGAGCTTGATAATTTTATATGTTTGGTGTGGCGGTGGGATGAAACAGGCATAGTTGTACAAAATAATTCTCGAACATCTAGATACACTAAAGCTCGCCGGTGGGTCGATTAAGACGATTATACATAGACACCTAGCTCGGAACGTCAAAATTTTTTTAAACTTTTTCAAGCATGCTAAGTCACATATAGAGCAATATAATCAAAGGTTACGGTCAATATCATGAATACATTATTTTATAAAATTCAAAATAGTCAAGGATGACCATGGGACGACCAAGCAAGAGGGCATCGAGTCAAAACTCTGTCTCAACGACAACTATAGGAACTGTTGACATAGACTGACCTCTATCGACAGTAGTCAACGGAAGTTGTCTAGAGAGTGGTCTCTTGACGGCTTGGACAAAATTAGCCCTCGAGAGAGCTGTCTCGATGGTTACCGCGTTAAGCTGTCGTCTGAGACGACCCAGCGGCTCCTGGCGGGACGGCGTATCTCGACATCCCACTGGAGGTCGTCGTCTGAGCCCACCACCCGGTGAGGGTGGGCTTGATACCAAGCGCGTGTCTCGACGGCCCACCAATGCCGTCGAGACAGACCCATGGATATGCGAGGGTTTTGGCCCTGCCTGGTCAGACTCGATGGCTGCTAGGTCGATGGGCCGTCGAGAGAAGAGTGGCGATAACCCTCTCTCAACGGCTTTGGTGAAGCCATCCAGAGAGTGGGCAAGTTTTGAACGTGCAAGGGCTCACGGTTGCCCAAGTCCCGAGCCTTGGCACCCAGCCGCCGCGTCCGCACGCCCACCGCCTCCTCCTAGCTCCGCCTGTCGTCGCCGGACCCCCCGCGCCAGCTTGCCACGCCGGCTTGCGCTGCCCCAGCCCCAACGCTGCCGCCTCCTCGCCACCACGCCGCTTACCGGAGGAGAGGGGGGAAAAGGAGACGAGGCCGCGGAGGGAGAAGGAGGAAGGAGGAGCCGAGGCAGCCACCGGTTGAAGAAGAAGAAGAAGAGGAAGGAAGGAGGAGGAGGAGAAGGAGAAGAAAGAAGAAGGAGGAGGCTACCATTGCACCATCGTCGTCACAGCCGCCGAGCCGAGGTCACGCCACTTTTTTTTTGAATTTTTGGAAAATTAGTCTCGACGGCTACTATTGTGGTCAATACTAATCTCCTTAGTTAAGTGCATTCATAATTAGCAATTAGCTAAAAATTGTGTACATTATGTAAATTTGGTAGAAATTACGACAAATTGCTATAATTCGATATAAAATGTTAGAAATTGCAACTAATTGGTACTAATTGTTATAAATTTGATAATTTGATAGAAAGTGCTAGAATTTACAATAATTTGCTAGAATTTGATAGAATTTATATGAATTTCATAGAATTTGTAAGAATTTCATACAATTTGCTAGAATTTGATAGAATTCGATAGAATTTCATAGAATTTGGTAGAATTTGAAAGAATTTATAAGAATTTCATAGAATTTGATAAAATTTGATAGAATTTGCTAGAATTTGCAAGAATTTGATATAATTTTGTAGAATTTGATAGAATTTGTTAGAATTTGCAAGAATTTTGATAGAATTTGCTATAAATTGATAGGATTGGCTAGAAATTTGTATAATTTGCTAGAAATTTTTGTATATTGTTCAAATTTGCTATGAATTGATGCAAATTGTAGGGGATTGCTACAAAACAGTATAAATTGTCACATATTTTCTTAATTTGTTTGAAATTGTTACCTAGCCGTACGTCACCCGTTTGGGAACGTCACAGATCGTAATGATGTTGGACGGTGAATTGGTAAGCAACTATCACTATAAATCTTGCAAATTGGTATTTACTTTTTGTATAGCTGTGAATTGCTTGTACATTTCATGAGAGAGCGTCAGGAGCGAATCAACACCTCTGAGGCCCGTAGGACGTACTTGCAAGCCGACGAGTGCGACCGGGTGCCGCCTGAGTGGGCCACGCACCACCAGGCAGCATGGAGGGCTCTAGGCAAGAGGTGGGCGAGCAAGGAGTTCCTGGACAAGTCTGCTAAGGCCAAGCAGAACCAAGCCTCGAAGTGTTATTAAAAGGCCACAGTAAAGTGGTCCTTTCCACAGCTCAAGAAAAAGATGGTAAGCTCTGTTTTCTTCTTTACTTTATTTTTTTGGGCTAACTTGTCTGTCCTCTCTTGTAGGCGCTAAGTATTAGGGTGGTGCCCGCCGTGTTGGACATTTGGAAGAAGGCCCACACACCAAAGCCTAAGCAGCCTGGCACCCAGCCCATGATGGACCTCCACATGCAAGAGAAGATGGTAAGTGTCAACGAAAACTTTCACCCTTAGTAGATTTGTAGTTTTTCTTAGTTTAACTTGAAACAATGCAGGATCGCTACATAAAACCATACACTTAGGAGCACGGCGCGGACACCTTCCGAGAGAACACGCCCCTCGACCCAGTGGTGATCCACAAGCACCTGGGGGGCAAGGCACACGGGAGACTGGTGATAGGAGAGGACCACCTCAGTTGAGCTAATTACTATCTAACATATCATTTGTTTGAAACCATTGATTTCAGAAATTGACCACGGTCCTTAATCTTAATTGTAGGTCACAGAATTATATGCCCGAGGTTCGGGTCTCTCAGGACGCCACCGAGAGCCGGCACGAGTTTGAGGCCCGGGTCCACACGAGGATAGGTTGAGGGAGCAGCAGCAGATGATAAAGGCGCTGTAGGTGAGCCTGAGGACGGAGCGGGAGGAGCGGCAGCAGCGCGACGAGGAGCAGAGGCGGGCACAGGAAGAGATGATCTCGAGGATCCTCGCGTTGGAGGCGGCGTTGAGACTTGCCGGGGTAAGTGACTACGACCACTTCATTTCGTTTCTTTCGACCATACAAGTCTTTACCTAATGTGCCGCCAAATGTGTAGGCCTCGTCGAGCCATTCGCCGCCTAGTGCTGCTTCAGGATCAGCCGCTCTAACTCCGGCTCGGCGCGACGACTCCGGCGAGGGAGACGACGGGTCTAGGAGCACGCCGATGGACTACACATGCTTCTTACGAGATGACCCACCACCCTCTTGACTTGTGGATGGACTTGTTTTGCTTCATATGTGATTGTGGATGCATACATGTGATGGATGGACATGGTTTGGTTATATTTTGTGATATATTGCTTTTTTTCTTGAAAATGTGATTATGGATGAATATGTGTGCAATACGGGAGTTATGAAATGCTCGTGCTGTTTTGGGTTTGCATGTGCAGCAGATGCTGCTTGGGCCGGGGTCCCCCCTCTCGACTGCCCTGGGATCACGTGGCCGTCGAGAGTGCTGGCCCTAGTTCCCATGGGAGTTGCGTCTCTCGATTGCCTCCAGGCCGTCGAGAGAAAGGGAGACAGAATCATGTGATGGCCAAGCGGCCATCTCTCAACCTTGCTCGACGGCTGCCTGGTTAGCCATCAACAAAGTAGCTATCGACGGCGGTACTGTAGACACATATGGTGTCTCTCGACTGCTGTTCATCGACGGCCAGCCGTCGAGAGTAATCTATATCGACGGTTTCTTGCCCTTTCTCGACGGTTTTGGCAGTCGAGAAACCCTGCGATTCCAGTAGTGATATATGTCATGTCTTCACTATGCCACCCCAAAACAACTAAAACCCACTAGTTTGATCGGCCACAAAACCATTTGTGTCTGGTTTTAACAATTTGGGACTACCTTTACCTGGTATTGTTGTTCACGGGCCAAATCATGTCCATGCACATAGTTGGGTGATCAAAAATAGACTTTTTACTATCAAATAATCAAAGTTTCATTGCAAAAATTGGCTAAAAAATTGATTTCAATGTACTTTAAGTAACACAACTGGTGAGGGTTCAGGTGTACACCCTACTTTACTATGCAGCTAGATACTACTATCTCCAACTAGTGGTTCAAAATTAATATAAAAAAATCTAGTGGTACGGTACTCAAAACCCTATTATTTCATAGTTTGTCTTTGCCGCTTGCCTGGCTAGGGAATTGTACAGGAGTACAGGGCCTACATGATACAGTGCATGATTACTGTTGTAGGCCTAAGGTAAGTACCCCTTTTAACTTAGGAGCGAGGGTATAGCCCTGCTGTTTTGTGTCCCAGGTGTTCTTTGACAGGCCCTCCGCAAGGGGCCCATGGAACAGACATGTCGCTCAGCGAAGCCGGAGCGGAGCCAACGGAGCAGCTGGGAGCATACACGAAGCCTAGTGAAGCCGGAATGGAGTCGGCGGAGCAGCGTGGAGCATACGCGAAGCCCCGTGAAGGTAGAGCCGACAAAGCAACGCGAAGCACACACGAAGCCCTGCGGGGCCAAGGCAGACGGGTGGGGAAGCGGGGCAGGAGAGCAAACGGGGCGCTTATGTGGAGCAGCGCGAAGGGAAGACAAAAGGGAGTGGCGGAGCAAGGATGATCCCCCTAAGGTTCCCCGGAGCGGTGATCCACGAAGGATGAAGCAGAGGCGAGCGAGGCAGCGATGGGGCACACCATCTTGCCACCCACGAAATCGGAGAGACAAATCGTACAGCCGAACCTATCATCCTATCAGGGCAGTCAAGCAGGCCCTGCAGACGCCAGGCTAACCCATAACCGCCACACATGTGTAATCCCCCTTATAACCCTGCATAGGACGCCTGGCGAGAGGGCAAAAATGTAAAAAGGCTAGGTGGAAGCCACGAAAATGACCGTCGGGCCCCTGACCGCAGGGCAGGTGGGGGTAAAATATGTAAACCATATGGAGAATGACCCCAAGGCCCCCTGGTCAGGGCTGGTCGGGGGGAAAGGGGGAGGTATCAGACTAGACTATGTACAAAATCCCGCTATAAAAAAGAGGCACAGGCGACAGAGAGGAGGGATCTTCTCTTTTTTCCGATACTCCATTTTCGCACTTCAAGCGTGTGGAGAGGGAGAGAGAGAGAGAGAGAGACTCCTACATCGAGCTGCTCCGGGAGTGTGAGTCCCTTCTCCAGGATCTCACATACCGGGGGCAGCCCTCTTTCCTATCTGCGGGTTCACACCTGCAACAATTACAAGCATTCGTATTGCACCAAAAACAACATATATTTACTTATATATTTATGTCGGTTTAAATAAATCAGGTCATTATTGTTGGCTATTAGTAGGCTCGCGGAAAAATCTTATCTTTGTGGAGTTTACTCACGAACCGGCGTAGATGTATTTGTGCCAGTTCTATTTAGTAACTGGCACATATGCTCACGTGATCCGCGCCAGTTTGTAATTTGAACTGGCACATATGATGTTTCGTCTCCCGATGTGTTGTTATCTGTACTGGTTTGTAATTAGAACTGGCACATATAATATTTTGTCTCTTGAGCTATTTCGTGCACAAAACCGCTTGCTTAATAAATATACTCGATCGATCGGCACCACCGCTTACACTTTGCAGAACCACCAAGCTACTCCATTGCTCCAACTTCCGCTCCATCGCTTGGCAATGTACTTTCTGTCTCCGTCTCTACCTGGCTCTCCTTTCTCGTCTCCGCCGCCATTTCCACCTGGCTTGCTGCTATTGTCTCCACAACCTGATTTGTCTTCATCGTTGATCTCATCTCTTCACTTCACCTCATCTCATCGTTTCGACTCGCTGTCGTCGTTGTCCCTATAGTAAAAATGGCTGACCTCTTCATCCACTTCTGCCTCATCAGGGACGCCATTCCCACCGGCTTCAACGCAGTGGATGAAGACAACTCCTGCACAGAGGAACACTCTGACCACTCTAGCATGGAGGAGGAGGAACACTCCCACTCTAGCACGAGGAAGGTGGAACATTCGACTCTGGCAACGAAGAGCAGGAGGAGGAGGAGGAGCTCGACAAGAAGGAGAAGGATGCGACCGGTGACAGGTTTAAGAGCCGGAGGATGGGGAGAAGTGGCATCTTGGTCCTGTCACCTTGCTCCCGTCGCCCAAGTGGCAATGTCTGCCATCTTCGCTGCCGGCATCTTTCAGCATCGGTATGTGGCACCGCCGCCTCCGACAACGATGATGAGGATTAGGCCACCACCGATGACTACGAGGAGGAGGAGGATAATGAGTCAAAGGAGGAGAAACATGTTCGGATCCAATGGTTTGATGACGACAATGCTGACTTCGGCAATGAGAAGCCTTCCCCGACCTCCTCCGATTTCGGCGACTCTGAACCTAGCGACAAAGCGGAGCTCGAGGAGTACGGCGACAACGATGACTCCTACTTTAGGCAGTGGGACATAAGAAGGAGCTAGCCTAGCGCACCGTTGCTAGGTTAGCAAATTTTAAAAATATTTTAAGAAGTACCGGTGTTGATTCGATCCATAAACTGGAATAGATGAATGTGTGATGTGTCACATCATGCATGGTAATCTATGCCAGTTCAGAAATCGGCAATGATCAGTTTAGAAACGACACATATTAGCTATTTTGCAGTAGTAACGGAGATGAAACTTGGGAAATTCATATTTGATGACAAATCTTCTTTTCATATTAACTCCCTGGCATCACCTGCCAGGTTGCTAGGGAGGATCGCACATACAATTTTGTGTCGTCGCTGCTCATCTTCTTTCTTATCTCCGGCAACTACTCCTTGCATATGCGCATTGTTGTTGCTCTTCTTCTACCTCTCTCTAGCGTGCTCCATTGCCCACCCTCCTTGCTAGCGGCTCTTGTTGGAAGACCCACCTCCGCCTCTTAACGACACTACCTCGTCGTTGTTGTTCCTCCATTCGGCACTGCCCACTGTCCTCCAGCAAGCCCATGACCAAGCTGCTTCACCATCCTTCCGTCCCCTACATAGCCATGGACTATCGCTAAGCTAGCCACAACTACCATGGCCTCCCTCTAACCCTAGGGAGCTGGTGAACCCCAATGGGCTTAACCTAGCGGCATGACAGCAAGATGACGACATGTGAGAGGATAGAGACGGTGATGCTGGCCTCCCCCTCCTAGTTACATGGGCTAAAACCTCCCTCGCATGCGCGCCACGGCTAGCAAAACCGATATATATTTTATGTAGTAAGTCAAAATAATTTTTCTTATTGTTATATTCAATTTTCTCAATTATAAAGTAAAAAGGAACCGATAGAGTACTTAACTGAGCTGGCTATGGCAAAGGATGGTTTGCAAAAAATGTTCAGATCACGGGAGACAAATTGGAAACATGGTCAGACCATAGATATTAATTCATGTGCTATCAGAAAAGAATAGAAGCTTTCGCTCTCTGTTTTGCAGAGCTCTTTTTGCTACCCTTCGTGACCCTGGGTACCCTTCATTGAACTTCAACACGCAACAGATTCACCTCGATTGCAGCGATTGCATTCTTGATGTTTGCATGCATGTGATATGACAGCCCTGTGATCGTCCACGGAAATTATACGAACGCTTATTTGTACAAAAAAAACGAGGGATAAATACATACTAGCATATTAGCGAATTTTTTTTACCAAAAAAAGGCAAATACGAAAATGCCAATTATTTCAACCCAAATGCAATAATACCCCTCCGTCGCTGTGTAGCATGGTGGCACTGGCAGTGCCGCCATGCGATCTGATAACATAACGATCTTATTTGCATCTTCAATGACATTGCGATTCTTGCCGCTATATCAAGACAATGACAATGCATATATAAGCATATTATAATATGTTATATATGTTATATCATATGTTATAAATTATATAAAGTAAATATATATATATATATATGTTATATATTTTATATTTTATATCAGTATATTGAATGTTATATATTATATATAGTATAAATATATATTAAGTATTTATATATATTACATAACATATATAATATTATATAACATATGTATGTCTTATAAAGTATATATATATTAAATGACATACATATAATATATAACATATGTATGTCACATGCCATATATATATAACATATATAGAATATATTATATATGTTATATATAATAGTTATAACATATGTATTATATATATAAGTATATATATTATCAGTATATATATTATAACATATATATAATATGTTATATATAATAGTTATAACATATATAATCTTGGTCTATTTAAGCTTGAAAAAATAATAATATGGAAATAACGGATAAGTTTCAGCATATTTTTTTATATTAATAATTATTTGAAAAATTAAATAAATAGCTAGAAGAATAAACCACCCTCTGGTCGGGCGAGATTTAATCATAAACATTTTCTCACATGCCACGTTGAAGGTAGAGTGCTCTTAGGGAATTTTTATTGTCAGGATTACAAGGAAGTTCATACTGAGTACAACAGGGATATTTCCCCTTGCTGGTAGCATCAGGTCCAGCCTCCTTTGCACGACGTGCCCTCTCGCGTTTTCTCTCCCTTTCAGCCTCTCGTGCCTTAGCAGCCTAACGTTCAGCATCCTCTTGTCACTTCCGGTACTCCTCCTGCGAACGCTTGCGCTTCTCCTCTCGCTCCTCCTCATACTGGTGTTGCCTGAACCACTGTCTCTTCCAATGAACCTCACGCTCGATGTGTTTCTTATCTTCCTCAGATTGCTCCACGTCTAGCCACTGCCAGAAATCGCAGAGAGGTGGAGGAGACTATTTGTTCAACATAAGTTAGTACAGATCACATGTGCCATGTAGGTAGATATAATCATGCAGGATAGGGTGAGCAAGTACCTTTGGACGCTCGCCAAAGGCAAACTTGGGTGGATCGTACTCGTAGTTCGCACACATGAAGAACCCCCTTCGGTAAGTATATGAGAAACCTTCATCGGATTGAACAAACTTGCAAAGGTCACCGCAGAAGCACATTGGAACATTGACCCCTTCTGGCACGGTGGCGTTAAACTTGCTCCGCGGAGGGCTCTCAGAGCCAGAGGCTGCCATTGCTCGTTACAAGGAGATTTGTGAGAGTGTATGGGCCGGAGTAATATGCGAGTTTCAGAGGGAAGTTGCAGCACAGAGGACCCGAAGGCAGGAGGGTTTTTATAGAGAAGTTTGTTCGGTGCATGGACCGAGTTCATGGAAACATACGCATCCTCCCGAAAGTGCTCTGCTGCGATTGATGTGACCGGCGGTGGCGGTATCTTGTTGGTCAGCGGTGCATGAAATTATTGATGGACGCTGCAATTGATCAGCTGGCATGCAATGTTAGCAGTGAATGCACTGCTCTACCGACGAAATGAACGACTGCATTGATATAATCTCGATGTAGGGCACTGGTAGCATGTGTTTAAGTAGTAAACGACGTCAATAAACATAATGAACAAACTAATTAATCCAATTCGTTAATTACTCCTCGGCCTATATAATGGGAGGCAGAGTTGACGTCGCTCTCACTCCCACACTCACACTCACTCTCACTCTCACTCCCACAGTCGTTCTCACTCCCACACTCACTCTCACTCTGTGTGTGTAAACTCTCTCGTAGGGTTGCCTATTCGTAGGAGGGATGCGAATAGAGAAAGACATACAGCATTGCACATATGGTTAGTCGTCATTATCCCAAACCTTTAATCACCCAGTTATACACTTCTGCGAGGTTAGTCGTCATTACCCCGAACCTTGCACCACCCTCAGTTATGCAGCAATGACCATTTCTCTCATGGTTCTAACTCAATCCAGTGTGAGAAACACCTTATGTTCCTTCCGAATCGACGAGCCAAGGCAGGGGAATCTACCTCCGGTAGCGGAGGAAGAGGTTCTATTAACTCTGTTGTGCTTCCTTCCGCCTGCGTGTTCATCTGTCGTATGGTGCTCGTGCTGAGGTCATCGAGCACCTTTCATATTGCATCGAACTTGCGCTACTGGTTCTGCTTGCACAGACACTTGAACAAGTCCATCGTTTTCTTACTTTTGAACTGCCTGTGAAAATTTGCAGCTAGGTGGCGAATGCACCACCTACTTCGTATGTCCGGCCAGTGGAAAGGGTGCTCGGAGTCTTCCTGCATTGTATCTATGGCTTTTCATAGTCCTGCATGTCGGTCATGGATTAGACACATATCAGGCCAGTCCTCCACAACTCCGCACTTCAGGTGCGTCAGGAACCATAGCCAACTATCGTAGTTCTCATTTTCCACAAATGCAAAGGCGATAGGGGGCAGCTGATCATTTCCATCCAGGCCAACTACCGTCAGAATTGTTCTCTGGTACTTTCCAGTCAGAAATGTCCCATCCACACATAACACAGGCCTACAATTTTTTAGACCCTACACACAAACACCAAACACAAAAAATGCCCTGTTCATAACCCTATAACCTTCCGGGTTCACCGACGGATAATCTTGCACAGCCACATCGGTACCCGGGTTTCTCTCCTTCAGAAGTTGCAGCACACGCGGGAGGTTGTCATACGAGGCTTCGAAAGAACCGAATCTCATCTCCGGTGCCTTCTGTTTCGCTCTCCATGCTTTTCCCTAATCTATTTCATACTTAAACCGTTACTGCACTGTCAATATTATGTACTGAACAGCCATGTCCTTCTCAACAATCTCTGTGAATAATTTGTTTGCGATGAAAGTGGAAGTGAGATTGGGATGCTTCGCCAGGGTATTTGTTAGCACACATGTGTGGGGTTCAACGCTCAAAACTATCCACTTCATGGCAAACCTAGACTTGCTGCCATGTATACGGAACATGCAGTCTTCTCTCTCACACCTGACTGTATATCTGGATTTATCTGACTTTTCCACCCTGAATGGTCGTTGCATTGTCATGGACCAGACCTTAACTGTATTTTGCAAAGCAGCCTTGTCAGCATACATTTGCTTTGCTCGAACTTCATTTACGCCGTAAATGCACGACGAGCCATGACGATCATCCACTAGAAGTTGGCTAAACTCTCTTCTGTTCCATTCTTCTGGGATGACGACGCCCTCTTCATGTTCGTCATCACTGGAACTGTCATCTGCATGCTCCTCCTCCTCCATTGCCCTTTCATCGTCATGCTCCATGGCTTCGACAATTTCCTTATGCATCTCTCCAGCATCGGCACAAAAATTTCCACCCAACCCTTCATCCTGTTGTACATCTTCCACGGCCTCGTTTCCTCTGGTCACAACTTGCGGCTCTTCATGCATCGCACCACTACATTGTCCAAATTCTTCAGCATTTCCCTGTGCACCACTTGTTTCCCTAACCCGGGGTTGCACAAAGATAACTGCATAACAGTTACGACACCTACATCCACCAATAAATCTGGACAGACCCATCTGTGTGTTCAAATTAATAAATTAGAATTTAGGAACTTTTACACTTTTACTCCATAGAACCTGAATCCACACTTCATGCTCCACTGCGTTCCACCCGAACATATTGCACATCCATAAGTAAAGTTTCTCAATTTGTAAATTTTCTGGATCGGGATGTGTAATCATTGTGCTCCTAAATTCGCTAAGATCTATCCCATTAGGCCCTTCTCTTATGTTGCCATCACCATAATATACAGTAAACCAAAACTCTGCCATAACTGCAATACAAAAGGTACCGTTCATTAATCCTATCAAAATCCTTTATGCCATGTGGATACTATATGTGAACAGCTAATCATCCTTACTCGCTAATTACAACGACACAAGTCTAATTTAAATATTCACTAACAAACGTAGCTTTCAACGCTAACTACAATCTCTAAATATTTTTCACTGACAAACCTAGCACTAAACCCTAAATACAAGGTCTAAATTTCTTCCTAATCAAACTGAGTCTTAAATCTATCAATCAAACAGAAACCCTAATCTTCGTGTATTTTTAACTATCAAGATATGTTTCATTAACAAACCTAACACTAAACCCTAAATATTTTCCCTAATTAAACTGAGTCGTAAATCTATCGATCAAATAGAAACCCTAATCTCCACGTATTATTTTCTAACTACATAATGCGTGTCAAAACGTCAATTAAAATATTATATTATATAACGATCTACCTTATTTTTAATCATATTATATACAAAAATTGCTAACCAACAGTATTGACCATATCTTATTTTCAAGCATATTATATAAAAAAATTGCTAACCTACCATGTTTTAACTATAAAATAAACTAAACCCTAATATATCAAACAAATAAACTAAACCCTAATATATAAACAAAAATAATAACATGTATTACTAACCAGATCTGTGCTTTTTTCCTCCTCTTCCTCCTCCCCTCCTCTCCTTTCCCCTCCTCTCTCTCGCCGCTCTCTCCTCCCCTCCCTTCTCCCTCTCCCTCTCCCTCCCTGCGCCGGCCGCTCTCTCCTCTCTCTGTGGATGCTCTCTTGTGCGCGGTGGGGCTGGAAATGAGGGCGTGTGGGGCTGCAATGAGCCGGCCGCCTAATGTATAGTGGGCTTGAGGCAATGTCGCGGCGTGGCACTGCGGCAATGCTATTGCCGCAGTGTGGTACAGCGGCAATAGCATTGTTGCAGTGTGGTACAGCGGTAATGCTATTGCCGCTGTGTGGCAACACGGCAATAGCATTGCCGCGGCAATAGCTATGCCGCGTTGTGGCGCAGCAGCGGAGTGGCATTTCTGCATATACGTCAAAATTATGGGCATTTTGATATTTACGAATTAAATTCCATATTAGCGTGGATTTGCTTGAGTTGCCTATAGTTCGTTCGGAACGTTTTAACTGACACGCCCATTTGTTTGCATGCATGAACTGACGAACACTGCCGATCGTAATTGGCATTTTTAATTTGGGAAATGGAAAGGGAGATTGATTTCGGCATAGCACATTAATTAAAAACCCGCCGTTGTGTTACTGTATGGACACTGTATGCTACCTAAACAACGCTACACCGCACGTTCCACAACCCCAGAATGAAAGACGAAGAGAAGAAGACGAAGAGAAGTTCACAAATGATACATATGGGACATCCTGCCGATGACGTGTGGGGGGCTCCCAAATTTTGGTGCATGTGTTGCTCGCATGCCCTGCGGGCTGTGGGACTGTGGATCGGCCAACGGCCACGTACGTACGTTCACGGGCACGGGAAGATAGATCTCGCATGCATGCAAGGGATCAGCGAGGTCCCGTCCCGACATGCGTTGCGCGAGAAAGTGTCGTGACGAAGCGCTACCAAACAGCTACGGAATCCAGCCGAAATCTTCTCCCATGGCATTCAAAAGACGCCAGCGCCAACGACAATTTCGAGCTGCACCTGCATGCACTGGTGTCTGGTGTTGTTGTTCTCCCTTCGTTGCCGTACGTCGCTGCCCGCCCACCTGTTCGTCGCGGCGATGCAGACAGCGCGTCTTCCTCATGTACTTAGAGCATCTCCATCATTAAAATACACGGTTTATTTAACTTTTTATAGACAAAGTATCTGCTGGAGAAAAAAAATCTTTTAGAGTGTAGTGTAAAGTGTAAATATTAAAAAAAATAGATAGAATACGTAGAAAATAGTGTTATAGAGAAGAAATTTGAAGTGTTTAGTGAACGGGTCTGATTCTAGTTTAGCTGCAGCCCATGTGACGCGAAGCGATCCGCTGCGGCCGAAATCCGAATCCTCCTCCACCCGAATCACGCGCAACGTTTTGAACAAGCAGCAAATCGATCATATTCAATGCAACGGACCAGACACAGATATCCTAAATGGCAAGCAGAGTCTCTAAAAGGGAATCTTCTTTATACATAGAGACTCTCGGTTCTCATATCACTCTAGCAGAGTCTCTAAATTTAGAGATTCTCTCTCCGAGTCTCTACATCTAGAGATTCTCTATCCAGTCTCTATATCATTTTGAGAATAGAGACCCTGCTGGATAGAATGAAAATATAGGAAACAAATAATAATTTAGAAAAAGAGATATAGAGATTCGAATTTAGAGAAATCGCTAGAGATGCTTTAAGCTTCATATCGTGTTACAGATACGTACATTCTCTCTCCGAGTCTCTACATCTAGAGATTCTCTATCCAGTCTATATCATTTTGAGAATAGAGACCCTGCTGGATAGAATGAAAATATAGGAAACAAATAATAATTTAGAAAAAGAGATATAGAGATTCGAATTTAGAGAAATCGCTAGAGATGCTTTAAGCTTCATATCGTGTTACAGATACGTACAGCGAATGGCTGCATGAATCAAAAGACGATCTATTGGCTCATTAATTCAGTCACTCTTTAACCCATGCATTTCGAGTGAAAAAAATATCGTACGGTTTTCCGGGGCAAAAAAATGCCAGCCTGCGAAGCGTCGCATTATTTTGTGTGTGTTTGTGTGTGACGGCGAGGACACATGACGCACGCCACGTTCTCGCACAAGCTCCCAACCAGACGCAGCTCAGCTCGTTGCTTCTGGTGCAAGAGGCCAACGCGAGCCGGATACGTACGCGCATTCTGGCCGGAAGGGCATGCACGGGAATGATCATTAGCACGTACTGTGCGTATATGGTTAGTCAATCGTACACTCTTGCATGTTTTGACGGAGCAAGGCGATGCGGCATCCGGAGTTGCTTTGCCCAGAAGGCACGCAACACCGAGACTCCGAGAGGGGTGCTTGATCGTTGCTTTCCTCTTCGGGAGGTGCCAAAAGCATCTCTAAATTGGGCCTCTGTATACCTGTCTAAATTACTATTCGCTCTCTATATTTTTATCCTCTCCAGCAGAATCTATATCCAGAAAAATTATTGAGGTTGAACCTCTATCCAGAAAACCATAAATGTTAATATAGAGAGCCTCCAAATTTAGAGGCCGTGAGAGAGAAACTCTAAATTTAGAGGCTAAGATAGGACTCTGTTGGAGGACAAAAAGCTCTAAATATAGCGAAGATTCTGTTTTAGAAACTCTACTGGAAATACCCTAAGCAACCTATATCGTTCAAGATGAAAGCCACGGTATGGCCTCTGCAAGAGATGCGCTAAGCAACCTATACCGTTCAAGATGAAAGCCATAGTATGGCAAGACGACGCGTTTTCCTTCCTGACTCGCGAGCCCTTCTCCATGGAAAACGCAAGGTGTGTCCCTGTCATTTTCTCCGCATGCTGAGGCCATGCCTTTTTCTTGTCTTTTTCTTTGATCTACTGTTGCTGGGTAGATTTAACCTATGGGGTGGTGGGCCAAGTAGGCGCCACTAAAAAATATCAAATATCATAGACAAGTATCATGTATCGTCGAGGATCAAGTATCATCAAGTATCGGCTATCGTCGAGGATGAGCTATCATCACATATCATTAAACAACAAGTCTTCTTGACCATCAGGTATCGTCGAGGATGAAGTATCATCGAGTTTCGGGTATCACTGACCATCGGGTTAATGTTGAACGTCGTGTATCATCGAGCTTCAGGTATCGTCGAGTATCAGGTATCACCAAGCATTTAGTATCGAGAATCGGGTATCGCTAGGTATTATCAACCTTCATATATCATTGAGTAGCATGTATCATTTAGTATCGAGTATCATACTTAAGTATCGGTCGAGTTTAAGGTACTATGTATTATCGAGTGTTAGGTATCATCGAATATCAGATATCATACTTGGGAATCATCGAGTATCGAGGTTTTATCAAGTATTAAGTATCATCGAGTATCACGTATTATCGAGTATTAAGTATCATACTCGGGTATCGTCGAGTATCACGTATCATCGAGTATTGAGTATCATACTCGGGTATCGTCAAGGGTCAGATATCATAGAGTATCGGATATCATCGAATTTCAGGTATCGTCAAGTATTGAGTATCATACTCGGGTATCGTCGAGTATCATCTATAATCAAGTATCAAATGTCGTCGTGTGTCAGATATCGTTAAGTATCGGGTATTGTCAAGTACTAGGAATTATAGAGTTTCTTTTAGCGTTGAGCGTGAGATATCAAGTTTTCAAATAGGTAACATCAAGTCTCAAGTGTCATAAAGTTTCAATAGGTACCAAGTTTTATCTAATATTAAATTTCAACGAGTATCACCATTTTTTAGGTTTTTTAGAAATAGAATTTTGTTCCGGCCTCTACTTTGTGAGATATATACAAACATTAAATATGCAGCATTGAACTTGAGTGGTTGGGAATAAACAACCTCATACTCACCTTTTAAAAAAATAGTTAGTGTAAACAATATTATATTTTTTTGAATTTCACATGAATAAAACACATATTATAATTTCACATGAATTTATATGATGCACGAAGCTGCAAACTATATGTTACATTTATGTGTCAAATGGCTC
This sequence comes from Olyra latifolia, assembly GCA_036346145.1. Lineage (NCBI taxonomy): Eukaryota > Viridiplantae > Streptophyta > Magnoliopsida > Poales > Poaceae > Olyra > Olyra latifolia. The sequence goes on along the minus strand of CM070523.1, from coordinate 1,485,388 downwards.
TTGCTACAGAAGACATGACACATGCATGCTAATTGACAGGCCGGCCCATGGCAAGCTCAGGTAGTTAAGCCTTCGCCCTCCTAGTAGCATATTGCCGTTAGTTCATACAAGGAAATGAATGAGGCGGACGTCAGTCACGTTGAGAATCGTCGCATCGCCGAGCTCCGGCAAAAGGAGGACGAGCGGCTCCGGCTCGATCGCGTGTATGTCCTCGTCTTCCTCTTCTCAATCTCGTGCAGAGAAGGGGGATGCGATTGGACGCCACGAGGATGAAGATCTCTACTCCTAAAAAGCCTCTTATGGTGATGAGTGGTGGCTCCTCAAATCAATCATGACCATCCAATTAAATCTAACGGCAGCGACTGCCTCGCACGTCTACCCCTGCGTACCTTCCCCGACTAATCCGCGTGACTGTCCCTCCAGCCAATCCATATGCGAGGCACGACTGCCCCAATCAACAGTCTAACACGCAACAGCGACACTGCATTGCACTGCCCTCCATCTGCCGCTGCTTGTGGCGGTGGAAGAACAGTGAGCTAGCAGTGGGCTCGCTGCCGAAATAAGCAGCAGCGCGAGGTCGCAGATGCGGCGACGCATCGAGCGGCGAGCGGGCGGAGACCGAGGCACGGCGACGGCGGCGAGGGCGGCGCGCAAGGCGGAGGTGAGGGCATCACGGCGGCGGCCAAGGGCGGCGACGCATTGGCTGGCGGTTGCGGCGGCGGCGGCGTGAGCGGCGTGTGGCGGCTAGGCGTGGGGCGAGCGATGGCGCCGACACTGGCGCGAGGATGGGCAGCGGCGTGGCGGCGGCGCGAGAGCCAAGCGGGCGGCGCGGCAAGGCGAGGCGCAGCGGCGGCGGCGTCTTGGCTGCGGGTGAAGCCGGCGGGCATGAGGACTAGCGTGGGAGTGGCCAGAGAAGAAGAAAAAGCAAAGAAGAAAGAGAGGCAGGGAGCAGGGGATTAAAGAGGAAGAGAGAGAGAACATGGATAGGATGGAAAAGCTGACAGCAGCCCCATGGAACACACATTACCTTTCCTTTTCCTCCCTTGGTCTGCGTGCCTGGCTTTGGTTTCGTCGTCATCCTGAATTAGCCTCCGGGTCTCCTCTCTGATCTGATTTTTTTCTTTCCGTCTTGGTGTATGTGTCCTGTGTTTCGTGTGTGTCTCCGATTTTTCTCCTTCTCCGGTGCCAACTCCGGATGTTTTCTCTGTCTTAAATCTTGTTTCATCAACGGCTGTGATTGGAGGTACCAAAAATGATTAAACTCCTCATAACATATTGTACCACATAGCATCCATCCAGATTAAATCCTATATCTGCAAATTTGTTCTATTCTACAAAGCCAAACGTTATATCATTCAAAGCAATTCTATAAAGATCTTAGTATTTCTTCTCAAAACTCTTAAAACTAAATTTCACTATGTATAAACACGATTTTGACTATGTTTTCCATGTGTGGAGTTTTTACATGGTTCAGATGAATATCTCTACTAGTAATGGCATATCCATAAAATTGCAACTTACCGGTGGTATATATCTAATTAATCTAACAAAATTTGGTATGACTTTGATGTGGCACCATGGTGATAGGGTAGTGTTATATGTAGTGGAACAATATTTTCTATGAATTTAATGTGACACTGTGGTGATTGTATGGTACCTATATAACTAAAATTCAAAATGGCAACACCTAAACAGTTTTTAGAATGTTAGCAAGGCATCTCTTGCTGGCCATTCGCCAAAGCACATGAATTAGATATGGTCATTTTATAATCATTCATACAAATTGATATATGTATTCTGTTACAATGCACGGGCATCCAACTAGTCAATTTATAAGCGGTGGAATCTGACAGCTGTAAGCTGTCCCGTTCTTACGCAATCAAACGCTGTACCGTTTGGTAGGATTTCTCTTCCTCTCCGCGTTATCTCCTCTGTTTTTTGGGCGCCATATCGGGGCGACTATGCAGTCTGCACTTGCATGCGTTCCTGGTTCATCTTGTCTTTTGGCTTTGCGTGGTTCATGATGGCGAGGTTGCTGCCCTGCAAAGCTGCGAGGCGGAACCGAATTAAGCCATCGATCAGCTCCGTCAGTGGGAATCTCGATGTCAACGTTTGCACCTTCTGTTGCTTTGACAAATTGGTACTCGTTAAAAAAACTCAACGTTTAATGTAATAGATATTAACCCGATTTCTAAAATACAACTTTGGCTACAAATTACTTACAATTTTTTTTTATGAAATCATGATATTATCGAAGTACTTTTTCAAGATAATTTATATGTATGGCCTTCACATGCCCAATCTAAACAGTTCAAAACATTTTTATATATAGTTTTTAAAACTAACTAGCATGTATCTCCCAAACATTATGTTTTTGAGTACAGAAGGGATTCAAGATCTGAGCCAGCTCACTCACACTCTCATGTCATTTTGTAAAAGACCCTTCCATTCCATTGAATTCAGCATGAGGTCCCTCCCTTCTTTCCTTCTTCCTACTGGCGGTTGAGGCCAGTGGCGCCGCCCTCCCCTATGTTGACCAAAACTCCGCTGGCATAAACCATCGCTGCCACACCACAAGGCTAGGTCTGAGAAGCCCAATCATGAATGCTGTCGGTGTGGCGTGCCATGGCACGATGGGGTTATGGCCCGACCACGGGAGAGGAGATCGGAGGGGAGGAAGAAGAAAGTGGGTGGAGATGCCTCGAGTGTGACGGAGCTTCGTGGCGTGGCGGTTCGTGTTGGTGGAATTGTGGTTGGTGTCCTAGGAGGGCGGTGGCACGTGGTCTGGCCACCAAATGTTACAAAGGCGAGAAAGAAAGGAAGGAAAAAGAGAGGGAGGAATGTCATGTGAAAATTCCATTGAATAGAATTTCGCTTGTACATTGCGTGAGGTAGGAGTGGGGTCGCCTGGATGATGTTGGAAATCCATGTTGAAACTCTTGGAGCTGGCTTGCGGTTCTTCTTACATTGAAACCCAAGTTGCTTCGAAAATGTCGGGTTGTTTAGTTCGACTTTGCGTTTTTTGGTTAGACTCTTGTCCTTCGTACTAAACAAGTTTAGAGATTAATTTTAAAAATGTTATGTGCTATATATGTACGTCCTGTTGTGTATATCCAACGACTAACACGGAGTAACAAGTACTAGTCATGAACGACCCTTAATTAAGTGCTGCAGTAACCAGTGGTACACGTCTTAAAAAATGGTAGTAACTTGGTCTTAAAAAAGAAGATAACTTGTGGTACAGCGCGGAGTATCTTTAATAAGATTTGGAGCCCACCAGCTGCCTGCGGCGCAGATCACGAGCCTTTCTGCCCGTTTTATCCCATCATTCCGCTGCTCATTGGTCCCTAATAACATTCTGACTCGGAAAAAACAGGGACGATCGATCAGTGTCGGACTCAGAGGCAGGCCCATCACAATTAAACTCTCATCACGTTGCAGAGTCATGAGAGCCGCGCGCAGTGGTAAAGAAAAGAATTGAATGGCTGAGCTGGTTGCATCGATCGTGCCAGAACCGCGTACTATGAAATCTTAGTTAATCGGACACTTATTGCGTCTTTTCCGCTGTCAATGGAGTGTTGCCCATGAATCGCATCCGTTCTTTCCGGGTTGTGCAGCAGCCAATCGATCGATCGTCAGTCGGCAAAGGATTGAGATTTGGGAGCCCCCCCTCTCTCACACACTGTGAGGATTGTCATTCTGAATCGATGCAGACTTGGCAGAAAAAGATGGTGGTACAAGTGTCGCCCATCAGCGCAACAGTTGCGTAAAGCTGTTCGAGATGGCTGCAAGCCTGCAAAGCTTGTTCTGTGCGTCTCAAGATCATCGCTTTCAAGCCTGACTGCCAGCCAGTAGGTCGCCTTTTACTCGCCCCGTTTCAACAATCGAGGCGAGAGTCCATCCATCTCAGCCGGATATAAGCTAGCGCCAGTGTCATTGTGTGGACGCATTCGGTCAATCCCTTTGCCTCTCTCTTCCACGAGCATGTGATAGGGGAAAACAAGTCAATCCCTTTGCCTCTCTCTTCCATGGGCTCCTCTTGCATTGCAGTTGCATCGTACAGGTCCAGGCCAGCGTATACAACACGTGGTACCACAAATCGTAGCTGGTCGCATCAAAATTCACATGCAACAATAATTTGATAAGTACTATAGTATGAGTATCGAGCATGCTTGCAACGCTTTAATACGTACAGCATGCAATAATACCGAGAAGACAGATGAAATGTAGCGCTATTTGGACAGTCACATATATTGCAAACGACTAGGATGAAATAAAAAAATACATAAAAGATTTGTTTAAAGAGATGATATGTAAAAAAAAAGCATATTATGCTAGTTGTCTTTGGATGACATAAAATATGCTGTAAATTAAAGATGTGTGTACACCATTTTACACGCCCTTATTGAGTTTTATATGACACACATGGTAGAATCTAGGTGTTCATCCATTTTGGGAGTAGCATGCGAAATCTCTCTAGATTACAGCGAGCTCAAATTAGCAGGTTTAAACTCGCAACAAAGTTCTTTTGTTAATGAAATTGTGGCTAGTTTCCATTATCTAAAAGAATGTCTAAAATTTCCAACAAAATTACATTATCTAAAAAAGATTAAATTGTGTCTAGTTTCCAATGATTTCATAGGTGTGAAGCTGTATCGTAAAGCGTTTTCCAAGTGGAGCGATGACAAGACAAAAGGCACTCCGTGAGAAGAAAAAAAGACGGGAAAAAAGGGCGAGCCAAGTGGAGTCCTTTTTCCAAATCTCACGCAAGGATTTCACCATCACGAGAGCGCCCGCCCGGAGGCAGTGCAGGACACTGCAAGTAGAAGCGAAGCGACGGAGAGGAGGAGGACAATTATTGGGCGCATCATCGTCACCGTCTCCTCCTCCACTGAAGCTTCCATGGATGGCATGGCATCGGATCCTTTGCTTCGCCTGCACTGGAAGGAAGTAGCAGCAGCCTCCAGCAGTACTAGTGCCGGCTGTGTGCCATGGACGATGCACATGGAGAGCCTCAGGTCCTTGGCGCTAGCTGCAGCAATTATTTGCTGTTTATACGCGCATTCATGGGCATGGATCGGCGCAGGAGGAAAGATCCTTTCCCGTTTCATGTCTCGCGAGACCCAGACCCCACCAGCTGCCAATTCCCCTGTCATCGAAAGCACCATTTCGATCAACGCACAGTATCATGTCGTAGGCACTCGCACGATAAGTAGAGGTATTCAGGATATATATATAACAAGTACTGATCATCTGTACATTGTATACGATCGAATGGAGCAATGTGCCTGCCTGATATAGTTGTATCAGCTGTTAGGAAGGCGATAAAAATGGAATGTGCCACTGTGCAAGAGAGACCCTAGTGGAATACGTACATGCATGTTCTTTAGCCGACCAGCAACCTCTGTACAGTTGGAGAATCAAATCTTCTTCTTCTTTTTTTTTTTTGCATAAAATAACAACGACCTATAGTAGTACTTAAATATGGTGTTGCCGTACAAGTGATGTTGCTGCTTCGTACTACGGGTATATCATGATGCATGATGTATACTGTATTGGCGGTACGTAGCGCTATGTTCGATCTATTAAATTAAAATTTAAAAATACAGATAGAATTTGTTTACCAAATGTTGTAACACTTTATAGTTATTTTTTATGATACTTTTAGTGATTGTTGTTAATACTCCTATAAATACTTTTTTTATATATTTCTTTGAGCTCTCTAAACCCCTACTAAGGGTTCACAATTTTTTTAGATTATAATCAACCACTGGTTTAAACCGAAAAGAACAAGACCCAACACTCACTCCGAGACCAAACCAGCTATCGGTCGTCGGACGAAGTTGGCTCCCGATATTTAGTAGCAATGGCGCAAGCAGCTGCTGCGTCGAGCCAGGCCTGCATGCACTCGTGCAGCCAACCAAACGCGATCTCGTGCACGGTCAACTACACGTGGCGAGCCTGGCCGGCCACACGCGCAATCAAACATGTCCTATATTTCACACCCACAGTAACAGCAATAGCAAGTCAACGCCGTTGAGAGTGCAGATCAGCATCTGCATTCACCTTCACCTTCAAGTTCTCGCAATTTGAGAGGGTTTGGATCGGCCAGTACATGCCCGTGCAGCACGACGCAGGGAGGGGCCGCGGGATGGGGGCACCGGCGCGCGGGGAAAGAAACTTTCGGCGCAGAGAGAGACCACTGGGCGCGCGGCTACTGCTAGCGAGAGGCAGGGCAGGTGGTGCAAGTGTGAGGTAGAGGAGGAGGAGGGGGGCGCGGCGCGGCTGCTTTGGCGCCGCGGTTTCCGAGGAGGAGGGCGCGCGGCGGAAGGCAGCCTCGAGCCCCGCGCGGGCAGGCGAAAGAGGGGACCGGACGCATCGATCAGCAGCAGCAGCAGCCTGCCGCTCTCCTCCGTTTCTTTTGTTTTGTTTTATGTGCGCGCGCGTCCTGACAACGACCACAATAACTAAACCCTGCGACTGCCATGCCAGTGGACACTGCCGGGGCGCGCAGGCCAGCCCCAGCCCCGACCCCGACCCGGCCGTGATACAAATTTACTACGACTACTCGATGGAGTAGTTATAATATATGTATATACTGTAACTAGTTAAAGCCTGCGCTGCGCTGCGGCCATGGCGGCCAGCGAGCTCCGGTCCAGCCGCAGGCATCTCCTCCCTTTATCCGTCGCCTCCCTCAACGCCGACACGTCCGTCCCGTCCCCCACTTCAACTTGCCCTCACGTGACCCGTGTCTCTCACTAAACAACGCACCGAAGCAACCACGTTTACTTGCATGCCTTTGGACTAATTAATTACCAGCAAAGTAAAAATACACTGCAACGCCGCCCCTCTCGTAAGCACTAAGCACCAGCCATTGTGCGCTCCAAAATGGAGTAATTTATTATACTTACGCTTTAAAATGATCCGCCAGCTGGGATGGGATCATCACGAAGCACAGCGCGCGGCGGTTGCTCATTATTTCCCCTGAGCTGGCAAAGTTGGCGAAACAGGTGTCTCCCAAAATTTGGAAACCTCAAACGTCAAAACTAGTCAACCAGAGCGTTCCATCGTGTCTACGGCTGGCATATATATACTCGCACTAAAAATTGATTTAGCGTCGCAAGAGTGTTTATGTTCTATACAGAAATCGAGCTATTCAATCCTCTCAATTTAATGGTTTAGATTGATTTTGATTTTTTTTTATACTATCGTATTAGTATTTATACTGCAACGATAGCATATTTTCGTCCATACACTCTCTAAATAATCGGTTACATCTGAATTATACTACCGCGCGCTAGTATGTTCGTTGTTGTTGACGATAAAAGAGCTCGTTCTCTTTTGGAGGAGTGTGCAGTTCGTATTTTCATTTTTAAGTGCCCGTTTGAACTGTCCGAGCTGAGGTGTTTTCGATAAAATATGTGCAAAATCTTTACAGGCTCACGGTCACAGGTCCAGCTTGCTTTGGATTAACAAAACATTGAAAATAAGAAAAATACTGTAGCAATGATATGGCGAGGATAGACTCCTAGCGAAGTGAAGGAAACTTTTAAGTTATAGTATAAAATATGAAGGAATTTTAAGGGAATAATAATGTTTTACGGTGGAAAGCGTCCAGGCCAGGTGAAGCGCACCCGATCCGAGCTGGTGCAGGGCGTGCCGGCGTGGGCGGCAATGGCATGCGTCCGTCTCGGCACGCGCGCGTGGGGCGCCTGGTGCGAGGCCGTACCGGCGGATTTAAGAGCAGGTGCACGGGACGGCAGGGTGTCAGTCTCAGTGGGCGACCCGGCTGCCTGGTTGACACCTGGGGATGCGCCGAATGGGCCTGACCCTACCGCGGCCGCACAGGAGCCTAGGCCACGCCGGGGACTATTCTGGGCTGCCCGCGCTCGCTGCGCCTGCGTCTGCGCCTGCGGCGCTGGTGGGTCTTCTTTTCCCGGCCTGCTAGCTGACGTACTACTGTACGGCCAGCTTGGCCCATTTGTCTCACCATCATAGCCCTGCCGCAGCGCCTGTCCCCTGTCACGTGGCAACGGTGTGCACACGGGACCAGACCCTCTCTCCCATGTATATACTCGGCTTTCCGGTGGCACCCATGCGCTTTATATATTTATATAGCAGGATGGGATGATACTGGTTCCTCTATTCTTCTGGTATGTAACACTATTCACTACTCTCTCTATCTAATACTTTAAAATTTTTCACACTTTACAATACACTCTAAAAAATTTATTTCATATACCAGCTACTCTATTCTAAGATACAGTATTATAGAGTACCTGTTACGGATGATCTAATCCCGGTTGGGTTTCGAGTTTACCACAAGGACGCCGGTCTTGTGATGTGGAGTGGATATCGCCAACGTTTTCAGCCATCACGACTCACGAGAGGGGCATTCGATTTGGTTGCAACGGGCTCCATTTGTTAATGTGCCTAGGTTTTCCTCTTTCGAGGCCTAGGCGGTCTGACGTACACCCAGTATGCATGGTTTTGGGCTGTTGCTCCAGCTTGCTGCCTCGGATTGGGCTAAGACAATTATTGGGTTACAAAGCTGGACTTGATTGCTAGCCCTCTTTGGGGCTGTATGTTCACATAATGCTCGCCTTATTCTTTGGGGAAAATTGGCTACAGGCCATTTGTAATACCAAATTTAAACAAATTATATGATTTTAGAAATCCATGAAAATTCAATATTTCAAATGGCAATCATTTTCTTCATAATTTGGTGTGCTGAATAAAATTGTATTTGGCATTTCAACATTTATGTAGATTTTTCTTATTTGTACTGTATTTGTTTTGAATTTCTTAAAACTAGGTTGTTTTTGATATTTCAAATGTTGAATCGTGCATTTTATAATTTGAGAAACCGAATACACTTGTATTTGACACCTCAGAAAAATTTAGATTTTTTCTTGTTTCTTTCATATTTTTTTTTGAATTTTCTCAACGCGAGAAATATACTAGAGTGGTATAGAGCAAAGCTTTTTGTCTAGAACCACTACTTTTATAGTAGCCTGTAGGCAATTTTCCCTGTTATTTGACTCTTTTAAGTATGGTTGGCTTGTTTCATCGTATCCCCTTCAGAAAAAAAAAACATATGTGTCGGTATTGATTTTCATGATTTCATCAACAATTCAGTATTTTTCCGATGATGAAGAAAAGGTTGATAGACATTACATGTTCTCATAACAAGGTGCTAGATAAAGTCAGAAGCGTAGCTGCTCAGGATCTATATAGCAAAAGAAGCGTAGCTGCTCAGGAACATAGCAAAAGGCTTAAAAAACAATTAATAAAACAGGAGCGCCCACCGTGGGGCTCGAACCCACGACCACAAGGTTAAGAGCCTTGCGCTCTACCGACTGAGCTAGACGGGCTGATGACATTTTCGGCGATTTTTGTACTTATATGAGATATTTAATAAACTTGGACGGATAACGACATCAGCATGACTTCGCTTCTCATCGGAAGTGAAGAACAAAAGACAATTCCATGTCACTGAGGTCCCACGAACAATTGACAAACTCATAAAAACAAACATCAAAACTCTAGAAATCACCGGACAAGAACAAAGCGCACACCTAATCACCAATCCCGTGCCTTTAGTTAACTCTACTCAGCATAGACTTGAGTAGTGGCATTAACAACATGAATGTAAAATTGGTAGGCCAAATTTCCGAACCCGCCATGAACATGGATAGTGACCGCGTTCATCAGGCCGTGCAAAACTCGCGGGAGAACCCGACGCGGCCATTGGCGACGTCGAACAGCACGCGGTGGTTCTGCTGCTGCATACTGGCCAGCACATTGAGCGCCGCGTTCACGCCGTCCGAGGGCCCGGCCGCCATCGCCAGGCACGCGACGCCGCCTGACGAGCTGTGGATCATAACGTTCTCCTCCGGCAGGGTCATGGTTGCCGCGCCGGCGAACATGAACGTGATCGTCGGCACCGAGACGACGGAGGCGCTCACGTTGAAGCACGTGTCGAACCCACCGAGCGGCGCCGCCACTGGCGCGTGCACCTTGCCGCGGAACGCGTCGCGCACGGCAGCGTAGACCGGGGCAGCGAGACGCGTGAACATTGTCCCCGCGTCAATGATCGTGCCGCTGCCGGTAACCGGGTCGAACGCAAGAGCCGACGCCGGCACCGGCACCGCCTTGCTGCCTACGCGGATTCCGACCATGTTGACGTAGTAGAGGGATGGCCGGCGAGGGTTGGAAAGCAATGGCGTCGTCTTGATCTTCTTCGGTTGCCCCATGGGGCCGAGCTTTAGCGTGCCCGAGAAGTTGGATGACTTGTAGTTAGGGAGGCAGTAGGAGAAGACAGAACTGTACATGTCTTTGGTCTGTGACAAGAAGGACAGCGGCCCGCGTCCGAAGCCGATGAGCCCCTGCGGCGGCACGGAGCTGCCGGTGACGACACGGAGACACCCGAACGTGTATGACGTGACGACGGCGTTCTCGAGGGCGAGCGAGTCCTGCCCGAGCAAGGCCTGGATCGTGGAAGCCGCATACGTGAGGTTAAACGCGCACGACGAGCCCGCGCCGCCGGGGCACGAAGGCGTGGGCACCTGCGCGCACTGCGGCAAGCCGCAGCGCACTGGGTAGTACGTGGACGACTGCGTCGGGGAGAAGGAGGGCGCCGAGGCGCAGCCCACGCAGGCGCTGCACGGCACCCACGCGGCGTCGTTACTGGGGTCGACGGCGACGAGGAGCGTCTGCGGCGGCGTGCCGAGGCGCGCGCGGGCGACGTAGTTTGGGATGCCGATGATCTGCCGGCCAGGCGCGATCGGCACGACGGGGTGGCCTTTGTTCTTGGGTTTGGGAGGCCCCGTCGCGAGCATGACGACGCGTGCCGCGTCGGCCGCCGACTGGGCAGCGAGCGAAGCTGCCCATGCGGCGAGCGGTGCGCCGGCATTGGGTGACACCATGTGAGAACGTGCCAGGTGCAGCGTGGCGCTGCGCACGGCACTTGCAGCCGTCGAGAACGTGCACAATAGGACGAAGAGTGCAGCCAGTCTGAAGAGTGACATGGTCGCTGTCCCTAGCTAGCGGCTAGCTAGCGCCCTAATGTAAGAATGGCAAGGCAGCAAGCCAACAAGCCAAGTGAAATGGAATGGAAAGCTCTGGGTGTTATATGGTGTATATATAGGAGTGCCGCGCAGGGGGTGCGCTTGTCGTGAGTTGCCAGCTTCTCCACTCGGGGGATACATGATCGTATGAGATGATCCGTCAGATGAACAATATGAGGCCAAGATCGATGCTGGCCATTAGGGCTGTGGTCCTATGGATGGTTTGATTGGGTCCGGACCTTAGTAGTTTATTAGCAGTTTCGTGGGCTGACCCTAAACCATCTTTTGTGATACGTGGCTAAACCCATTAATATGATGCCAAATAAACCAATAAAATATCTTCTAAACTAGCCTGAAAATGAACCACATAGCCAAGGTAAACAGGATCAACCCTCTCAGGCGAGAGGATAAAAACCAAAGAGAAGTATTATGTATGTGTGGACTATCCTTAATGTGAGCTAACCCTAAGAGCGGAGTCAAATATATAAGTCAAATATAGGGGATGAAAACAAAAACGAAAATACATCCACGCTTACCTATGGAAGTCCCCGTCTCCTGCACCCACCCGTCCCGGTGAACCCTACTCTGACCACTCCGTCTCCTGCCACCGAGTCGGCCGCCATCCGCCGCCGCCGCCGCTAACGACCATCCTCGCGCCGGCGACGACCACGCGCGTGGCCTCGGTTGTGGCGTGGCGCGGCGTGGCGCGGCTTCGGCGACGGATGGTGCGGTTACCGGCGCCGGCATGGTCACGTCTTGCGTGGCTGGGCGTGGAATCGCCGGCGGCGAAGACGGCGGTGGCGGCGGCGTGGCCTCGGTGTAGCGTGGCATGGAGGCGGGCAATGAGCTGGAGGTGGAGGGCAGCGGTCAGGCGCAGATCTCAAAGTAGTGTGGACGACGCGGATAGGACGGGGAACTCCTTAGTGGAGCGCAAACGCCGCACTCAAACAAAAACACACCGGGAAAGCAAACAACAATAGAGCAGGTAGAGGGTTTTGGTGATTAGAAAAAAGAGGAGGGGGTGACCGACGTGTCAGTGTCCCTCCAGCCAAAGCTCCTTGCCCCCTTTACCCCCTAACTTCGGCGATCTCGTCGAAGTGATCACCAAAGTAGGGGAGGTGATGGGGACTCTCTTATCGTCTTAAAGTTTTAGGTTTTTATCCAGATCTAGTTTGCTAGGGTTAATGCTTGATGTCCGTCCTATCCTTGATGACGATATCGATGGCGAAGCAGCCTGATATGATAATAAGCTCCCTTTTAAGATTCATCGGTGTGATGGTTGACTTCGGCGGTCTCATCGACGACATCTTTGGTAGGGTTGGTACTTGTGGCCCTCGATTTGATCGTGGGCTATTGGGGTTTGTCTCCCCCTGATCAAAGGGTTTATTATTAATAAAATCCAAGGCGGTTATTCAGTAGCCATCGCATGTTTCATTACTTTTCTTCCATTTAAAAAAGCTCTGGTAAGAGTTTTGTACTGAGTTGCCATGCAGGGTTCCTCTCCACGATGACGTTGGATGTTTTTGCCGATTTGCAGATGCGGTCGACAGAGATAGATCAGAGAAGAACAGTGGAGGAGCTGGATCAGGGTGTTCATGCATCATCTCTAGCAAGAAAAAAAACATACCTTTCAAAACGTGCATAAAATTTCTATCATGATATTACTAGTGCAAACATTGTACCACGCATGCTACAAATGTTTCATCCGAGCAAGGGAAGTACAAGTTAATGTTAATATAGCTTCTAATAGGTGCTAGTTCTACAGGTGGAGTTGCTTTGTAATAGTTTTCCTATGGATGTAACCACTGGTCAATGATCTAATGGAAATTCTATTGTTCTCAAAAAAATATTGGGGATGCAACAACAATATCCAAGCCTCACTCCCTATACACTTACATAGAGAGCTCTCCAAAAAGATTCATTCCCTACATCTTCCCCCTCTCCAGTAGCGCTCTCCAAATTTCACTCTCTATTTGCTCCCTCCTATATGTTAATCTTAATTCCTAATGACTATTTTACAATGAATATTTTGAAATATGAGAAAATTAGGATTCGCAATATCAAAATCAAAATCAAATTTGAGGAACAATTGTTTGTGATCCTTTTTCTAATTTTTCATAATTTTTCTTTCTATCTTTCCTTTTTTTCATTTCCCCTTTTTCTTTTCTTCCCTTTTCCTTATCTTTCATTTTCTTTCCTCTTTCTGAGGCACCAGCCTCATTTTTTCCCCCACCTCCATCTTCCTCTTACCCTCCTCCGCTGCCATCCATTGCTGCTAACACCTCTCCTCTCCTCTTTACCTCATAGATCCAGCTGGCCCTCCCTACCCATCCCCTTCACTTAGATCTGGATAGAGCGCCTAGCCGAGGCGGTGTGGCCTAGAGCATCTGATCGAGGTGGGCTAGAGCGTCTGGCCAAGGAGGCGCAGGCAGGATGCTCCTCTCTCTGCCACTCAGGTCCATCGTCGTCGACGCCCCCTACATGGTCGGCATCACCTGCGGCACCATCGAGACAGGTCCAAGCTAATGCGGGAGAGGTGAATCATTACAGATAGAGCATAATGAAGAGAGGAGAGGTTCCATATATTTTGACAACCTCTATCCTCTCTCCATCATGGAGAGCGCTCATAGATAACCCACCGGAGGTAGTCCGACACCAAGATGCGGTCCTCGCTCTCCATCACATAGGGATTTATAGTTGTTTCCATAGGCTAAGAGATCGCATATCCCATCTCCTAGATTGGTTTCCTCTCACCTTCAAATGGACCCGATCTCTATTTAGTGGATAAAATTTAAGGGGAGCATTTCGGATGTGACTATTGGAACAAAATTTAAATATAGATTCCCTGTAAGCTCACAAGGGATCGACCATCTAAATTTGGGTTTAGGGGATGACATTTCAAGGCATATGATTATGACCACCGTCACAACCACCGGAGCCTAAATGTCTCACTAGAGTCTTGCTCCTGTTTGGACTCATCCTCATGAGGAGTTTCCTTCGGATGAGGATCATTTCCTTGGGTTCGGCTATAACGACCTCTAGGTAAGCTGACAGTTGTGACAGGGTCATAACTGTATCATCCCTCGAATGGGAGTCACACCCAAAATCTTGCTCAGAATAATCAAGGATGATGTCCTCTAGGCCGTCGTAAAGATTGTATACGTCAGCCATGGAGACATTAGCCCCTGAGTCATCACAGAATTTATCTTGGAGCAGCTTAGGAACATACTCCGAGACCTTTTGCTACTGTTGACAGCGAAGGAAATCCACACGTGCATTGGACCGGTGGGAAGGGCTCCCAAGCTCAGTATGGCCTTTAGGATCTTGGATCCTAGCATCGTCATAGTACTCGTTACAATTCTCGACGTCATCTAAGACGCACAAGTTTCGGCCATCCTAAGAGTTCAACATCTTAAAGGATTTTCTTCATGGAGATGCTAATTAGTCCGCGTAGATGGCGCCAACTGTCAGTGATTGGGGCTAGGGCTCCCCGCTGAGTTTACTTCTTGAATGATGGATCAATCAATCCCTTTTCGTGAAGAGGGTTACTTTCAAGATATACAAAATCATAGGGGACAAGACACAAGAATTATATTGTTTTGGGCCTTCCTTTGGAGGAATATATAATAACTCTACACTAGTGATCTCACTATGGCGTTGAACAAATTACAAGAGGGGTGTGCTTAGGTACAAACATGCACACATTGTCTGGGTGCCTGTCTATATCTCTCCTTCTCTGCTAATGGGAATGAAAGGGGTGTTTCTATATCACCCGTACAAGGAGAATGTGGGATTAATGCATTTTAATTGCCTTCGGATATCTAGTGTCGGTTACCGCATGAGGTGGCGCATCTTGATTGGGTCAGTTACTATGCGCCATTCTCAGATCATGAGAACAACGGATGTATCCATGTGGCGTCATGTCCTCCCGCACAGAATGTAGTGGTTGGTACACTTGATCAAGTCATGGACAAGTAGATGACTTACTCGTGCCCCACAAGGCAATGAGCAGCAAGGTCCCACACATAGTGATCAAACTAGTCGGGTCCCACGGGTAGTTCCTCCATGAGTACGTACATTGGTCGGGTAGAGCATGCACGACCAAGCTTGCTCGTCTACGACTAGCTCCTAGCCTCTTCGTGCAGGGGTTTAGAGGCATGTGAGTGTTGACTAGTTAACCGTGCATTTTATCCAATCCCCTGACAAGTTTCCTATGTTTCCTTGCATCGAGGGAAGCAACCCAATAGGGGGATTGTTACGCCCCACTTTTTAGTATCCTATGACATTGAGTTTCACTGGCTTATATCCCAAGCCCGCCAAAATCTTTATACTCTTTTTATGCCTGTGCCATATGGTGTTTACAGTGGCCCCACAACAATGACTCTATAATGTTCTTTTTTTCCTATTGAAAGACCGAGCTAGGCTACTAGAAGGGGGTTAAATAGACGCCAAAAGGATCTTGATGCTCTTTCAACAACGCGTCTCAAAATCTAAACCAAATGTTGAACCTTGTCTTAAAATAGCTATTGAAGCTATCAAAAACCAAGGCTAATCAAGAAACGCGACGAAAGATAAATTCTGACAATAGAACAAAGCCTCGATTGTTAGGTCATGAGATTTTTGTCAGAGCTAGATATGGAAGTTAGGAAACTAGAAAATGAGAAATCACCTTATAGCATCACCTAGCAAAAAGATACAAAAATCACAAGGTCTGCTGCTCAAATATTTCAAACTGCACAATAGGAGCTCGGTAAAATATTCACAGATCTTAAACCGTGGCTCTAGATCCTATGAAAATGTTACTTAAAGAAGATATATAAGACACAGAGCTAACTTAACAAGAATCACCTCCATCCAATATCTGAGCAAAAAGAAACAAAAATTATAAGCTCTACTGCACAAGAATTTCAGACTGCAAACAGAGGGTTGGGAAATTTTCCACAGATCTTAAATCCTGGCCCTAGGCCCTATTAAATTTTTAACACAAGTAGCTCTGAAAGCTAGGAATCCAACCCAACAAGAATCATCTTCTATCATGTCAAAGCAAAAAAAATGAAAATAACAAACACTGCTACGCCAAAAAAATGAACCGACGAACTTAAGCAAGAAAAATGAAGAACTTGATCTTGGTGTTTTTGATGGGTTGCAAGATGATACATGTGTTATTACCAACCTCTACACCTCCTAGATCAACAAGAAATCAGCATATAGAAGGAGGGGAGGAAAAGAAACTAGTTGCAAAAAATAAGAAAAAAACTAGATCAAGCACATAGAATAAAGTAAGAATTTTTTATGGAACTTATCTTTCTATTGCTTGGTTAGTTTTTACGGCCACACACAAGTGGGTAAAGAAACTAGTTACAAAAAAAAGAAAGAAAACGAGATCAAACACAGAGATTAAAGCAATAGCTTTATGTGAAACTTGTCTTTCTACTGCTTGGTTGGTTTTTACAGCCACACACAAGTGGATAAAGCTCATTGGGAGCAAATAATTTTAAAATAAAATCCTAACCAAGACTTGAGTGGAGGCATCCATCTACCCCTTCTTATATAGGCCTTTTGAGCGTATCTCCACCCTTCAAGAGTTGCTTAGCTTCTAAGCTAACATATCAAGGGCTAGAATTCAGTCACTCCATTACCAACAACCAGCCCCACACATGGGCTTTACATAGGCCAGACAAGGTCTACATGGGCTTTACCCAAAGCCCAAACAACCCGATGCAACGGGCTTTTGTTTCTTGACTTGACTGCTCATTTTTCGTGCCTCTAGGCCTCCAACCCGAACCAAAACTTTGAGCCACCTCAAGTCTATCTTTATGACGTCCACTTGAGCCCGATTTGAGCCCAACCGCCCCATCAGCATCCTTAACCATTCTGGACCTCGGTTCTCCCAACCTAGTCTTGGTACTCGCTGACGACCACTACTGCCTCCAAACCTACACTTAAATGGACCAACACAATCTCCATAAATATCTCACTTATCTCCCTGCAAGTTAGCACATTATCATCTATAATCATGTAATGACCCTAATTGACCCTAAATAATACTAATCAAAAGTCAAAACTGCAACTCAAGTGCACAACAGTTTGTGAAAATTATATCAATTAATCTATGCATTATATGACTTTCAGCCCAAAACGAAAAACCTTCGTCTTGAAATTCTCTACAAGAGCTATGAGGACCAAAAAAATCATCTGAGCAAAGGAGCACTACGAAATAGTCCAAACCGTGTAAATAGTGCATGTTGAAACATAAATCCGTCTAGCTTTAAATGAGTCTCAAACACAAACTGCTCAATCAAATCAAGTCATATATACTTATCACAACATAAAGACCTTCATATGGTCTCACACTTATCTGCATTGCTAATTGGGGGACGTCAACTAGAATAATGTTTCTCCTTCGTACACCAAGAGACGAGAGTTCTCTGTACCGTCGAATCAAATATACACGATTTAGATGTATTGATCGTCTAACTTCTAGATCATAAGAGATCACTGGGCCATTAGTCAAGCAAAATGAATAGCCCATGACAGCTTTGGTGAGTCTTAAAAAAAATTCCTTACTCTAACATGTTTGAATGAATGATTCTATAACAGTCCGTAGACTCTTATCACGCGTGGCTAAACTAATAAGTTGGCGTTAAAAGAGTACGTACACGGCATAATTGGTTGGCAGAGGATACATTACTAGTCTGTCTTTTCTTCTCAAATGATTGTGCCGAAGTAATAATAGATAAAGTCGATGACATCATTTAGAAGAAAGCATCAGTAAAATTGTAAAAAGAAAAAAAAGAAAGAAAGAAAGTTGCTCCCTTGGCGCGAGGGTCCTAGCTAGCCTTGTGCATGCATAACCCATACGTGTGATGACGACCGATAAACGGCAACCCGATTGGAGGTATCCATGTGTACCAGGCAACCTGCGCAGCCACTGATCTGGAGCGCCGATTCCGGTGTAGATGTTGTTGCATCTGCGCCTTTAAGTTTGGGTGATCATAGAGGGTGCAGCGCACAGGCTGCATTCCATAGCGTGTTGGTGGTTGGGATGGGTACTATGATGATGCTCATCCCAAGTGTTGGCACTGTGATGTTTGGGTTTGCAGGAGGCAGGGACTAGTGCTTGTCCGACTTCGACGGGATAAGGAGTTGAAAGGTAGGAGAAGGAATCTGCCCTGCCGGTATGTATGTGCTTGGTAGCTATGGCTGCCGCGTCCGGCTCCGACAGAGCACGAGAGGAGCACATGCATGATGTGCGCTCCAACGATGGTGGAGTGGTACATTTCCGCGTGTAGACATTTCCTGGCGATTTCATAGGTTTATACGTGGTAATCAGTAAAAGACTCTTGTTGATATGGAGCCCTGTAGAGTTGACCGATTTTGGGTCCATCTTCCTTCGGTAGTTCGGTGATTTTGCATGAGTCTATAAGCTAATGTGATGCTGCGATGCATGGTCCAGTTGGAGGGGGATGGAATTCTCGCACCGGATCGCTCGCAACACCGACACAGACCATGTCCCGGTTCTGCTCTCCTTGCACAAATGATCTTTGGTTCCTGTCAGAGAGGTCCACATGCAGTTCCTGTCAGAGAGGTCCACAGCACTGCATGCCAAGGGCAATGCAGTTTGTATACCAAACCAGTGTTTCTTCGTTTGTACAGCCCATGTATATCATCCATTCATCCTAATGCTACTTCCAATCAATCTTGCACAAGCACGGCATAGTGGCTACCTATGCTGGCTCCTGTAAGTAATTTTCGGCATCAATCTGTATGCTTCCCTGTTGCTCTTTCTATAGTTCTATGGATTTACAGTTGCAGGGGAGGTCCTGGTGGTGAGGGAGGGCCTCATCTTGACGATCTGCTCGTCGTCGACGCCCATCCTCTTGGCGGACACACCCGCCTCGAAGAAGCGCTTTACAGCGCTCCTCATGTAGGCGATGCCTTCCCTCACGTTCATCCTCTCCCTGATCCTCTCCTGCAGGCTGCTCAGCTGGTGGTCCCCGTTCAGCACCGACGCGAGCTGGATGATCTCCTGCTGGAACTCACTCAGCTTCGCCTCCTCGTTCGCCTCCGTCTGCCGTATCCGCGTCGGCGTTGGGAGTTGCTCTGCAAATGCACATGGACAGGCACTCAGTCTGACATGCATACATGATCTAGCTAGTTGGCGAGTAAAAGGAGACTGATTTGCAGGTAGCAATGGCATGCTGTATTGTGGCTACCCTGTAGCAGAAGTGGAGTCCTACCTGGGCAATCTGTTCTTGGTTCAGTTCTCGTTTGCACAATGCTCTCGAAGGTGCCGGCCCATGCGTCTCTTTTCGTCAAGAAATCTTGTGGCAGATCGAACAGCTTTTTCACGGTCGCGGGGATCGACGAATGCTCGTACTGTGATGTCGGGGTTGGATTTCTATTTGGGCCATGGACGACTGAAACAACACTTAATGATCAGTAAGAGTGATGAAAACACTGAAAATTAATCGAGGTTACAGGCCAGTGATTAGAGTGTTCTGCCTGACCTGTGCCCTTGTCGATCCAGGGGGAGATCATGATGGTGGGGACGCGCACGCCGAGGCGGTCGAAGGTGAAGTTGTAGGGCGGCGGGCCGACGATGCCGTCGGGGGAGGGGACGCCGTGGACGGGGGTGGGGACGTGGTCGAAGAAGCCGCCGTGCTCGTCGTAGGTGATGAGCAGGAGCGTCTGGTTCCACTGGGGGCTGGCGCGCAGGGTCTCGTAGATCTCCTTGATGAACATCTGGCCCTGGTAGACGTCGTGGGAGGGGTGGTCGTCGTTGGCCGGGTCGAGCGCCGAGTCCAGGTAGTGCTGCTCCACGACGGCGTAGTTGGGGAGGGAGGCCCGGCGGGCGTGGTCCTTGAAGGCCTTGTGGAAGGGGTGGAACTTGGTGATGTACTTGAGCTTCCGCAGGTTGCGGTAGAAGAGCACCGCCGGCACGTCCTGGAAGTAGACGCCGAACGACATCCCGGCGTCGTACACGTTGTCGAAGATCGTCCTCTGCGGATACCCCTTCGCCAGCAACCTGCATCGTTCGGACAAAGTTTACCATTAGGAACTACTCCAATTTTTTTTTTTTGGGTCCGACCGGTCATCAATTAACTGAAAAATGAGAAATCACAGTTGATTATGTAAGCCATCTGAATTTTATCCAACGGCTTAGATTGAAGCATATCCACTCTAATTTTGGGCCACTAACATGGAGACGGATACATGATCATATTAACTCCCTCAACCCTAGCAGCCTTCCCCTCCTGGCTCCCAATCCCACTATCGCACCGCACATTTCTTCGTCCTCTCCGATACGATCCGTCTCCACCTCCTACTAGCTCCTAATGAACCTTCTATTGTCGTTGATCCACTAGTCAACCATGGAACCACCCTTTTTGCTCTCTGCCGATCCTAACCCACCGCTATGCCTCCACCGCACTGGCCTCCCAGAACGAGTGAGATCAACGAAAAAATTGAAGGTTTTTCCTGTGACTGACGCCTAGTAAATCTGTTATTTTAGGTACTCGATCGATCGAGCTTAGGCTGTTAAGCCCATTTATTAGGCGGGCCACAGTTTACCAATGTTGGGCTGCATGTCCAGGCTGCTATTGGGCCCGTGAGTCATGATGGCCTTGTAGCTTTCTATTCCAACAGATCCTACTGTATTTTACTTCTTCCTGCAGCTGTGGAACAGGACGGCACACATTCCACCGCATGACATAATGACGACACCGCCGACATGTGAGCATTTTTTTCCCCTGGAACGCGTAGGAATCTTCTCACATCGCACGCACTTGTCCCCGTGCACCGACGCAAGAATTGATGTCCTCCGGCTCCTAAGGGTATGTACAGTAGAGAGTCAAGGTGTCTCTTAAGCCATCTCTAATGGTGCTAAGTCAGCTGGCCATGAGAAGTCCACCTCGTCTTTTTGTTTATATGGAAGAGAGAATGAGAGGAGAGGGACAAGGGCTAGCTCTTAAGTAAGAGCTAGTCTATAGTGTTTCCTAAGACAAATAAAAGACAATTACATGTGGACCCATATTTATTGTTATAAAGTATGTTATAGGGAGCAACTGCAGATCGGACGTCCGATCTAAATTGAAAAAATCGGACGCTTGTTTCAGTAAGTTATACCGAATGTTTCAACAAGACAAAACACATGTTTCAGTAGAGAAAATGTTTCGGCAGGTATTAGAGAATGTTTCAGCAGACAACCAAATGTTTCTGTAAGGCAAAACAAATGTTTCTGTAGAGAAAACATGAACGTTTCAACAAGGTATTAGAGGATGTTTCAGCAGGTAGAACCCTATGTTTTAGTTACTACATGACAAATGTTTCAGTTAGTACAAATCCATTGTTTCGGCTAGGCTAATATAATGTTTCAGTTAGTATAAAACACTATGTTCCAGTTAATACAACTCTATGTTTCAGTTAGACTAATGTAATGTTTCAGTTTATGCAAATCTATGTTTCAATTAGCACAATCCAATGTTTCAGTTAGTAGTAACCTATGTTTCAGTTAGGCTAGTTTAATGTTTCAGTTAGTACAACTCTATATTTTGGTTAGTACAAACATATGTTTCAGTTAGTATATTTCAACAAGTATTAAAAGATATTTCAGTAAACAAAACCAAATGTTTCAAAAGAGTAAAACACATGTTTCAATAGAGTAAAAAACTAGAAAAATGTTTCAACAGAGCAAACTACTACACAGGAAACAAGGCCATGGCCAATGGAATTTCTGGTATTCGTTGATATCGTCAACAACGCAAAAAAAGAAAAAATAATAAAAACACTATGGACTAAAGCCTTCCTCCCCGTCCCGCGACCTCACGTCTGCAAAGAGACTTCTTTGGTAGGCCGTCATGGCGTCTGATCGCTTCGAATGTCCGACGCCCAAAGATTTCGATATTATAGCCAACCCATTGGAGAGTTTATCTTTAAGCTATCTATAAGTGACATGGAGCTTCCTTATAGCTAGTAGTTGGCTCTACCATTAGAGATGGCCTTAGCACATTCTTCTAAGTAAAAAAGACAAGTATGTAAGAGCATGTAAAAAGCCATTTAATAGGACGTCTCTTAGTGATTTAATGCTGCTTCTCTCTAATTCTGTCTAGGAGCTTATGAAGAGTCGTCTCTTCACCAAAAGTCTAAGAGACCAAAAGTCAACTCTAGCATTTTTTTCACTTCCCCTGCCACATCAGCGAAACATATTTATCTCATTACT
This sequence comes from Olyra latifolia, assembly GCA_036346145.1. Lineage (NCBI taxonomy): Eukaryota > Viridiplantae > Streptophyta > Magnoliopsida > Poales > Poaceae > Olyra > Olyra latifolia. The sequence goes on along the minus strand of CM070523.1, from coordinate 1,463,098 downwards.
AAAAGACGTCCTATTAAATGGCTTTGTACATGTCCTGAGCAAGACTGCCAAAAGAGATGTGTATAGATTCACAGACAAGCGAGGCCAGTTAATGTGTGGTCTCACAGTTCAGTGAGGCGAGCAGCTGGTGTTCAGACTTCAGACTCTCGATCGATCAACGGGACCACCCTTTCGAGGTTGCGTGCCACCTCCCGTCGCCTCGTTTCACATGGACGATGGATCGAGCCAAGTAATCTTGGTGATTAAATTATCAATTAGTCTTCTAGTAATTTGCTACGGGTTCGTCCTGGCGCACTAATACGATCTCTGGTGGTAGAGCAAAAGCGAAAGGCAAAAGCAACGCATGGGCATGGTCCAGAATAATAATAAAAATCAAAGGCTGCGTGCAACCTGTCAGTCTGTCACGACTTGCAACAATAAAAGCCACCTATGATATTTGTTATAACTGTTAATCACAACCGGACACTTGTCTCCTCTACTTTCTTTCAATCTATAACATCTTTTCCTATCATAATGCTGTTTTCACAGTAAAAAGGGAGTGCGAGGTTACGGATCTTTTGGAAAAAAGAAGATAACACCGATCAAATCTTCTACGTACAAAACCAAAAGAAAAACAAACGAAACAAAATAGTTTCTCCAGGCATGACGTATCTCAGGATAGTTTAATTTTTATATTCTTTCAGGTAACACAAGTCGATTAGGTAATCCAGCTGAAAAGAGAGGTGAAAAAAACTGAGAAGGAAAACTTGTCTGCATGTTGGGTTGCAGTCCTACACAAAAAGATAGCTCGTAGCTAGCCACCGCTGATTTCTTCCAAGAAAACAGCGTGGCACTTGGGGAAAAACGTTACCTGGTACGTAGTTTCAAACAACTAGTCTTCGAGTTTCATCATCTTAGCTTACATGCTAGACTAATTCAGAACGCTCAACGACCATCTAATTAGATGCTCGTCCTATCGTCAGTACGTGCAGAATTGTTAAATCAGTTCATCAAAAAGGAAGAAGAAGAATTGCTGATCAGCTTGCTGCTGAAATCCTTTGCATTCACAAAGTTTGGGTTTGGTTACCGCCCACGAAAGGTACTGTACTTGTGAAGGAAAAAATTGGTGTCTGCACTCTGTACTATACGTCAGAGAGCAGAAGTTAGCATTTGCATGCAGCAGAGAATCATTCTCTCTTCCGTGTGGATGTTAATATTGCCACGTGTTTTTGACAATAATGGTATGAAATTAGACCGCAACCTGAAAAATCAAGTACCTAGTGCAATTACAAATCCAGTATATACAATGCCAAGATAGTTAACATCACAGCAAATAACCAGAGACATATATGTTTACAAGCAAAATCTAGCATTTATTAACCGATCACAAAGTTGACTACCTATGTTGATAAATATGTAATTTTGTAATTTTTCATATTAACATTTTGGTTCATCTTAACCCCAAACCAAGTAGAGTCCTAAATCCTAATTAATAACGCCTTCCATAACTAGGGTGATCACGACATCTTGTGCTTATCTAGCGAGCAACAGCTCTGGCCATGCCAAATCAATGATCTTGGCAACCAACCGCCGCATCATGTCACGAAAACACGCAACGAATCAAAGTGCATTGTCGCAGCCACCTCAGGATATCGAAATTTAAAAGCGAGGAATTTAAGAGCAACGAGCGGTGGCAGGTGCGTACGCTGGGTTGTTGCTGGTGGCGCCGCCGGAGGTGCCGGAGTGCACGAACAGGCGGTTGGGCTGCGTGGACGACGGCACGGACGCGAACCAGCGGTCGAAGACGGCGAACTCCTTGACGAGCTCGCGGTAGACGGCGACGCTGTCGGGCGCGAAGCCGTTCATGACGGCGCCCGTCATGTTGTCGCCCAGCGACCGCGCCTGCTGCACGAACCCGTCCATCTTCGCCGGCCCCGACGAGTCGTCGGAGCCGAATATCTGCTGCCGGATCTCCTGGAACGAGTGCCCCGGGTCCGGGTCCACGAACTGCGCGGCGTCGCCGAAGTAGACGCGCCCGGCGGACGGGTCCGTCGTGTTGGCCGGGTTCCACTCGCCGCCCGTCACGCCGTCGATCTCCGGGTTCAGCCGCTTCATCCACCCCAGCATGTGGTCGAACGACCGGTTCTCCATCACCACCACCACCACCGTCTTTATCGGGCTCCCCGCCAGGCCCGGCCGCACTACGCCGGCAGACACGACGAGGAGCAGCGCCACCACGAGGAGGCAGTGCCGGCGGCCGCAAAAGGTAGCCGCCATTTCTCTCTCGCTAGCTGTCCCCGGCCGCTTTGTGTGTGGTGTAAGTGGTGGCCGGGAGGAGGATTGGGGAGTGTGGGGGGAGCTCGTGGTAGTGACGATGGACCCCGGTCGTGGTGTGGCGTGGCGTTTTATTGGGCGCGGCGTGGGGTGGCTCTTGTCTTATTGTGGACCGGCGTAGACAGGGTCCATGGGGCCAGGCACCAAACTGCACAATGCCATGCACGACAGAATCATATCTCATATATCTGGCGCCATTTATTCCTTGTCAATTCCTCCTTATCAAACCAGCCAGTCGGAGCCATTTTTTAGATTCTTTCCTCTTGTGGAGTATAACTGATTAACTGCAGGAAAACTATATCCTTAGGGCAGTCCCGGTGCTCCACCGTGGCTCGTTTTGATAGCTGTCCATGTCAGCTTTTTTCCTAGGTGGAAGAGAGAGGAGGGAGAAAAAGAGAAGAGTCGTTTCATCCTAGAGAGACGGTCTCGATGGATCAAAGAACCGTGAAAAACTGAGCATTGTGAGGAGAAGCCGTTTCTATCGTATCCCAATCCAGATTGACTGCTCTGTCTCTAAAATTCCCCGTACCAATGCTCGCTCCCGCCATTGTATGCCGCCATTTTTTCATCTTCCCTCCTAGTGCATTGCCTCTTCCATCCCCAACCCCGCCTTTGCCCCCAAATCGCTCCTGGTTGGAGCTGTTGCCGATCCGCCTCTACTCGCCATCTTCTCCCAAGCATCATCGATTCATCGTCCCTCCGTCCCTCTGCCTCCCTTTTGTTCACTCCTCCGGATTCCCTCTCTACACCTCCTTCCCCAAATCCAACACCCCGCCTCCGTGTGATTTTCTAGGCCAAATCCCCAACCCTACAGTCCTCCTAGCATCCCCACTCATCCACGATTTACGATGGCTCGCAAAGAGAGGGAAGAATGCAAGGGTAATGCTTCATTGCCAACTCAGGTTCAGTATGCCTCCTTGCGATGGTCGCTCAGTTGGCTACCTCCAATGCTTGGTGGGGTGGAACATTGATTGATAGTTCAAGTGGCATCTCATTTGTGCGGCAAGGGTAAGATCTCTTAATCTTAGGATGGCATGCTATAGATCTCTTAATCTCATTTGGAGCCGCCATGAACGCATGGCGTGAAAGACGCGATGGTGGCCGGCTGCGTCATTGTCGGTCGCATGAAGCGAGAGAGGACACGGCGCGGCTGCGTCATTGTCGGTCTCGACAGCGAGGAGGACACGGCGGGCTGCGTCATTGTCGGTCTTAGCGGCGAGGAGGACACGGCGGCCGGAGAAGGCCAACTACCGGCGCCACCTGGTGCGGCGCAGGTCGGTCGGCGCTGTGCTTGTCCATGCCCGCTACGGACTGCTCCGTGTCGCACCATGGTGATCTCAACGGCGGCGCCCGCCGTGCCGTTTCTGAGTCTTGTCTCTTGTGTATACATACTGCTATACAATAAGCTATATGTGTTAATCTCATTTGTAGTCTTGCCATACTGCTTATACAATAAGCTATATGTGTTAATCTCATTTGTAGTCTTGTCATACTGCTTATACAATAAGTTATATGTGTTAATCTCATTTGTAGTCTTGTCATACTGCTTATACAATAAGCTATATGTGTTAATTTCTAGCCTAAAGGTTTATTAGGAATAATACTTCATTTTTTTTTGTTTCAGTGGAACGGATTCTTTTCCACCCGGTGGATTTGTAAATTATCTCCAGAACTCAGATGATTTGTCTTTTGTTGGTGTTCATTCCTACCATGTTCCAGTTTCACCATCGGCAACACCACATAGGAAAAGTGCACCTTCACCATCAGTGCCTCATTGTACCAAAGGAGCTCCATCACCAGCAATGCCTTCCTAGAACATTGATGTTGATGATGCAGATGATGTTGATAATTAAGCTTGGTTTGATTGATTTAGTTTTTCACACCGTATAGTTTCTTTACCTTTTCATTATATAATTTTGTTACTTATTTTACTGTACTGTCACAAGTACTTTGTCTAATAACTAGCATACAACGATATATATAATACTAAAGTGTTTGCAGTGATTAGTTGAACTGTAGGTATATAAACAAGTGTGTATGTCTGCATGACACAAAAGATCCCATCCTTAACTAATAAATTCAAAAGATAATTAATATTAGATACGGTTTATAGAAACGATGCATTGTGATTGTCGTTGCTTAAGATATTTTCTCTCTTTATAGAAACGGCTATAGAAACTATGCATTGGGAGTGCCCTTAGAAAGCCATCTTTTTTAAAACGTAAATTCATCTAATTAATCAGACAAAAAACCGTAGCATGTATATTACTCAACTTTTCTAATTAGTCACACCTCTCAAAAGACAAGGAAGATTATCCTGGCTACTTTCACCGCATAGTCCTTTGAATAGCAGCATGGTATCTTCCATTTACCTTGAAATTGATGATTTGATACTCCAAATATTCAAGTTTAACGATTTGTCACTTAAAATATTTTTTATGATGATTTTCTCTTTCCTATCTCAATGACATGAAGGAGGCAGGACCATATGTCATTGAGATAGAGTGACAAATCATCGATTATTTCTTCTTTTAATCGTACATCAATGTTGTATCACAATTCTAAACAAAGCTTGTTTCCATTTATTAATATAATATTATCTTATCTAGAGGGTCATATTTCCTTTATTTAATTAGTTACTATGTTGTCTATGCATCAATGGCGTGTTTGGTTTGTTTGTCTATTCTTATCTGCCTTACATAGAATTAGTGCATGATACATATATTTGAGAATTTTTAGGCTACCAACTTAGGCCCTGTTTGGTATCATGGTTTTTTTCGTAGTTCCAATACAAAACTTAGGGGTGTTTGAATACAAAACTTTGGCACAGTTTTATAACTCTGTTTTGGTTGAAACCATAAGTTTTATTGGAGTTTTGGTAACTCCACTTCACACTTTTTTCTCTAATTTTGACTGTTGGCTAGTATCATGGTTGTACTTTTCCATTGTATTTTGTTAAAGTTTTGCATCCACAAAACCATACAAACAAACAGTTTATAATTCGAAGAAACATTGAGGGCAAGATGATGTTAGTTGATACGATGGTTTTGTATACACACATTGTAAAACTTTATGAATACTAAAATAAAGATTTCTTTAAATTTTGATGCCAAACAGAGCCGGGGCATGTTTAGCATCATGGTTTTTCCATTGTTCCAAGACAAAACTCCTGTTTGTGAGATAACATGGTTTAGAAAACTAGGGGTGTTTTGGTATAAAACTTTGGCATAGTTTTGTAACTTTGTTTTGGTTGAAACTATAGTTTCTTTGGAGTTTTTGAAACTCCACATCTATTCTTTGTAACTTTGATTGTTGTGGTTGTATTTCTTCATTGTATTTGATCAAAGTTTTGATTGTACAAAACTATGCAAACAAACAATTTATAGTTTAAAAAAAAACTAAGGTCCAGATGGTATTAGTTGGAACCATAGTTATTATATACACATGATAAAAATTCTATATATACTAAAACAGAGTATCTCTAAATTTTGATGCCAAACATGGCCTTACCAATAATAACGAAACAAAACAAATGTATCTATCCCAATGAAAACCAGAGTCTCGCAAGCCGAGGCCAATGGAAGAGCGGCTGATCCGGTGCATGGACGATGTCTAGTACGGCGTGCTCATGTTTCTAGAGGTGGTGTGTTCCTTGGGACTAGTGGGAACATGCCTGCCGCTTTCATCAGGTTTCTCGGCCGAGAGTCATATGCAGCCGTGCGGCGTGCCCTGCACATGCCGCTGTTCTTTTGGTTTTCGTTGGGATAGATACATGCAGAAGCATGCTTCAAACCCACTGTTTTACTACGACGAGCAAGTAGATTGGTCACGACTAGATGATATCTAGGTGGCACCGTTAATTCTCGTGTAACTAATCAGGGTGAAATCATAGGAGAGTAAAAGAGACACTAGAGGCAAGCTACCAGCTGTGTTTTCTGAATGGGCCGACCGGTACAGTCGCCTGAAAAACAGCCAGTCATCTTCTGGGCCATTGGATCAGATCTCCCTCTTCCTTTGATATAATAAGACTCACCACTTTGAACCCTCTCCAACCCTAATGCATTTTGTCTCTATTCACTCGTCGAGACAAACTATTCCTTCCCAACTCCGGTAGTCACCATATGCTCTTCCACGAGTCCACCGCTGACAAATCCGACCTCCTCCTTTTGGCATTGTATCTTTTTCCTCCTCTCCGATCATCCGCTTGTGTCTTTTTTCTCTCAGGCGAGGTGCCACCGTCCCGCCATTCTTTCTCGACTTTGGCTGCTCCCGCAGCTGGATCTATCTCCACATCTCTCCGCCTCGTAATGACATCATATCCCCTCGTTAATTTCGCCAATTGACTCTATCCACCGCCCCTCTCCGAAATCTTGCGACTGAGGCGTCACCGCCATGGCCTCGCTGCCTCACCACCACCACAACCTGTTGTTGTGGCTCTACCGACCCGACCTCCCTCTAAACTTGGGGAGACGTGGTGAACCCAATACCTAACTTGGCAGAACCCAAACCCTAACCCAGCTGGAGACATTTGGTGCAAGAGAAGACCAAGTGGATTACGTCGGCGCCGAAGAAGGCGATGCGGGATATGGTGGCGTCAAGCACGAATCATAAAGCAAAATCCAAAGCTGAGTGGAAATAGCAAATCTGATCCGAATTAGGAGAGCAACCCAAATAGGCGTGCAGTTTATGATTTACCTTAACCATTACACTTAACCACTAGAGCTGTACAAAATGCAGTATATATGCCAGTTTTAATGCGCAGCAATATGCTCCCAAATCCCAATATCCCTTTTATCTTTAAGCAGTAATATGCTCCCAGTAAAAATTTTCCTGCGCCTTTTATCAGTTGCCGATCGAATGGTGAGCCCTATGGTCATGATCATTTTTCCTTTTCGTGTAATCATGGGTGGTGTAGCTGTCAGCAGTGGTAGCACGTCCAAGCACCCACGACCCATCCCCTGCTGCCGTGCACGGCTACTGCCTGTTTACTTACTTAATTGGCTCGCTCACGTTGGAAGTGTGAAAAGAACCAAACAAACTTTGTTTGGTAGAGAAAACTCAAGAGAAGCTGGTGCTTTTCCTTGACCCTTAATAGTGATATCACGTATAAACGTCCACACTACATGGCAAATATATAGATTTGTATCATCTGTATTTGTACTCCTCTGCCGTTCACCTCACAGATCATTGTATCTACAGTTATGAGCAGTAACTTGGCACAGTAAAAAGGTACTATTTGATCTTGCTGTTTGCCACCGTACCGATGCTACAGTGTTTCGCTATAGTACTCTGTCGTTCCATTCATATAACACTGTGCATCTTTGTCTTTGCTGTACCAAAGGCAAAGAATGCATTACCATCCCATTAGGATTAGACTTTGTTTGCTTTAGTTCAAGAAAAGCATGCAACAGTTCAACGAGTTTTCAGTTTGATCCCCTTAAACATTTCTTTTAGGAGGGTTTTAGTTGGTCAAAACCGTGGGGCATGGCAATCGCTGGTACATAAGATAGCGAATGTGGCTCTGACAGCTGAACCGAATGTTTTTCGCTGGAATTTGACAAAGAATGGGGTTTTTTCCGTCCATTCTTTGTATGAAAAATTAATCCATTCTAACATTGATCACCCAAACAAATTTATCTAGAAACTCCGAGTGCCCCTAAAAATAAAATCTTCCTCTGGTATTTGGATAGAGGAGTCCTTTTAACAAAAGATAACCTAGCTAAGCGTGGTTGGACGGGAAGCCAAAATTGTTGCTTCTGTGATGCTTCTGAAACAATCCAACATCTTTTCCTCAATTGTCATTTAGCTAAATCTATTTGGAGAGTCATCTACATTGCCCTTGGATTGCATGCACCCCTGAATTTTATTCAGATGAGGGGTGATTGGCTTTTGGGGTACAACTTAAAAACTAAGAAATTAATTTGGGCTGGTATTGCAGGTATTTTTTGGGCAATTTGGAATTGTCGAAATGATGTTTCCTTTAACAAAATAAAAAATATCACTTTTATGTAGGTTGTCTTCAGAGGTACACATTGGCTGCGGTACTGGGTATTGCTACAACAGAATAAGGATAAACAAAGCATGACAAAGGCTTGTCACGCTATAGAGGTTGTGGCCTTGACTTTCTTCTTCAACCATGGATGGCATTTTATTAATAGGATCAATGGTGGCTAAATTTAACATGTATTCTCCCTTTTATCTTACTATGATAGTGGATTGAATCTTTTTGATATGTTGTAATAAGCCTGTGTACATCCCCGGATATAGAGGCCGGAAGTTTTTCTTCCATTATCTAAAAAAAAGGATTAGACTTTGTCTGGGAAGGTAATTTTAATATATATATATATATATATATATATATATATATATATATATATATATATATATATATATATATATATATATTAGTCTGTGGTAACTTGTTTTCAATTTTTGTAGGAGTACTTAAATCAGTTTATAGTTAACTTCATAGTTCTTTCGATTACGGTTGCAATACATTTCCTTCAAAATGAATCTGATTTGTACTGTAATTTATAAGTAAGCGTGCGCTTACGTTCTCTGTGGCTTCTACAAATATGCCGACAGATATATGCGCATCATTGAGCAGGGAGCAGGGAGCAGGAGCAGCACGGGATGGCCGGACTGACGTTAATGCGGATGGCGTTTTCAAAGCCTGCAGCTTTCTCGCTGCCCAATTGTTCGATGCCATCTCGAAAGTAAATTAAGTTCTATTCCCACGTAGCTTATCAGGGAAGAATGAAAATATATTGTGGCCATCGGTATCCCATAATAGTGCTTTAGAGCATCTGAAGCAGATACTCTATAATATGTATCTCAAGATAGAGTAGCTGGTATAGGGAAGTAATCTTTTAGAGTATAATATAAAGTGTGAAGTAAATTTAGAGTGTTAGATAGAGAGGTAGTGAATATTATTATAAAATGAGAGGATAGAGTACCCGATGAAGATGCTCTTACAAACTATCGTGGGTACTCCTTGTTTAGTATGGCTACGAACGAAAAGCTAAATTGCAATATTCTGTTGGGAGAGTTTCGAGAAACTAAAATATTTAGATTAGCTGACTTTTGAGAGATTTGAAAGCGTCTTCAAGATACTTGAAAGCGTATATTTCTTTCGATCCAATGGCTTAGATAGGCTTTGATTTTTTTTAATATAGCACTAAGTAGTATGTATCTATTATATAATTAAAACATGAGTTAACAGAGCGATCACGTTAATCAAAGAAATTCCCACGTAAATCAAGAAAAAAGATTTACACTATTAATTATAATAGGGTCAAATTAAAATAAAATTACATAATTTTAGAATAAAAAATAGAAATAGAAGTCTATGCCAGACTAAAAGAAAGAGTTCACATCAACTATAATAAAAAATAACATAACTTCATGAAAAAAAATATAATAAGAGTCCACATTAGAGTAAAAGAAAGAGTTCATATCAAATAAAAAAATAAAAAATATAAATTCAAATTAAAAAATGAAAAATGAGTCCATGTCAATTACAAAACTAGAAAAAGTCCATATAAACAGCAAGAAAAATAAAAATGAAATAAAAATAATAAAAAAGGAGTTCATATTAACTACAATATTAGAAAAAGAGTCCATATCAACAACAATAAAAACAAAAATATTTCCTCAAAAAAATAAAAACAAAAAAAATTAAATTATGTAATAAAAAATAAAAGTAAAACATCTATAACAACTATGAGACAAGAAAAAGTTCATATCAACTACTTCCTCCGTTTTTTATATAGAGCATATTTTGATTTGAGAAAATCTTTAAAAGATACTTTGACCATTAAAATTTACTTATTATATGTTGTCAATTTATACAAAATAATATTGCTAACAAAAATTCAAAATACAAATCTATTGATACATCTTTTATACTAAAGATGCATATAATTTGATTAATTGTTGGTCAAAGTTTAGAAAGTTTAAAATTTTCAAATCAAAATACGTCTTATAAAAATAAACAAAGCGAATATAACACTAGAAAAGAGTCCATATCAACTAAAATAAAAAATATAAAACATATGAAATTAAAATAAAAAATAATAAAAGGAGTCCGTATATATCTATCCATCTATTATATAATTACAGGGTTAAATTTTGTTATGCCATTGCATAGTTGGATGGCCTTTTACATGTCATCGCTTAGTATGGGGCAACGTATAATAAATTGAAAAAAAAAGCCTGTCGTCCCAAAGAACTCGGTGGACTAGGAGTTAAAAACATTGAGCTCTTTGCAGGTGCTCTAAGAATTCGTTGGCTGTGGCTTGCGTGGTCAGACACACCGCGGCCGTGGCAAGGAACAAAGCCCCCTTGTGATCAAATGGACACTGATCTCTTCCAAGCATCCACATCAGTAAGCTTGGGTGATGGTGGCAAGGCTTTGTTTTGGTCCTCTTTTTTGAAGAATGCTCTCTAAACAAATACTTAGATCAAAAGGCTTTATACCATCACTATTATATTTGTTATTTTGTAAGGAAATGAGCTATTAAGAAATGGCTTTAGAAGGCAAAGTATTTGAGGGGAGAAACGGCAAAAAGACGTGAGCGTTGTAAGTCAAAGCTAGAAAACAGGAAATTTTGTGTTATGCTGTGATGGCTTATATATACATGTTACATGTATCTCTAGTTAGATTGCTCATTGTGTAATCGATCGGCTTTCTCGTTAGTATTTCACTAATTAGTACTTCCTCCGTTTCACAATGGTTGTAGTTTTAGCATTCAAAATTTTTATCAAAATGGTTGTAGTTCTCACATTCCAACACAACTTTAGAGCCAATATGACCTTTGTACCCTTCATCAATGCAGTCATCTATTTAAACTAATCTATTCAACTACCCTTCATTAAATGAGGGTAGACAAGTCATTTTTCATGTCTCCTTATTTTGTATGCATTTAGCTAAAACTACAACCATTGTGAAATGGAGGTAGTACACTATTGCTACGTTTTACAACCATTGTGAAATGGAGGTAGTACACTATTGCTACTAGCATAGTTATGCATTGTCGGATCTCGGTAAATCTAAAGAAAATTTTTTATTAGATCTGCTGCTATACTTTAGATGATTTGGCCTTGTCAGAATGATATTATTTCGACAAACGCAAAAATATCTCCTTCACATAATTTATTTTTAAAAGAGTCTACTGGTTGTGCCAATGAGCCTTGTTACAAAAGGATGATGAGCAGAAGAGCTTCATCCAAGCTTGTCGCTCCTTGGAGGTGATGGCAATGACAAACTTCATCAAACATGGATGAAAATTTAATAATGGCCTTATGATACTTAATGTGTTAATATGTGTTATCTTTGCCTTTGTAAGGTCCTTTAATTTTGAGGATCAAATTGTCTTGTACAGGCCATATATGATGCAGAGGCCGGATTAATTTTCATTATCTATGTTGGAGCCGTACTTAATTAGAAGCAAATGCGCGCGAGAAGCGATTCCACATGGGTAAAAATATGAAGCTAATGATCAAACGCACCGCTTCTTTAAATCTCAGCCAGACAGCCACCGCCATATAGTTATGCGCCAGCAGTGACCTGATTGCCGTCTACTTCGTTTCGCTCGTTTATTATTGTACTAGTTTAATTCTCCGATTCATCGGTTGCGCTCACTCTCTCACGGTCCCAGCAGCACACTCCCGAAATGCCTAGCAGTGTGCCTGTCGCTGTTGATATCTTTGCATAAAGCAGCTGCTCCTAGATGGAGTATATCGTGTGGGGCACGATGTTGGTGGCATGTCAACATACCTCTCCACAGCAAGGGACACTTGTTTTCGCGAGGGTCGTTCGTCTCCAATGACGACGTTACCCGCTGAAGCAAGGTTTAGGGTGTTTTTGAGCTTATGAAATTTCGACTTATCTGTCTTTATCTCCAACTTCGAGAATTTAGAATTGGCGCCGAGAGTTGGATGGCCATGAAATTTAGGATTTAGAGAGATTTTAGACTCGCCTACGAGATAAAAATAAAACAGATTCAAAAAGTAATAAAAAAAGTTAGATGAGTCAATATTAGTCAGATAAGTAAAATCTCCCTAAATCCTAAATTTCATGACCATCCGACTCTCGAGGCCACCTCGAAAAATTCTCGAAGTTAAAGATAAGACAGATAAGTCAGATTAGATAAGCCCAATAGAACAGGGCCTTAATTTGATCCACTAGCCTTATTCACCGATAAGCTAAACACTAAAAAATTCTTGAAGCGGCATGAAAAGTCCAACCCATATTGTTTAACTTTTCTTAAAAAACTTTGAGAAGCGTTTTTGAAATAAAAAGCATACTAAAAAAAAGTGTTTTGAGATCAATTCGGCAGCACTTTTTCTTATTCTAGCAGACGGAATTGAATTGGTCTACCTTTACAAAGAGATCATCTACATAACACTCGACAATCTTATATATTAGATCATCAAAGATCTTAGTCATGGAGCGTTGATATGTAGCACGATGCATTGGAAGATGCCTAAAACTGAAGAAGAATCTGGAGCTATATCACGTATGAGACGGCTTATAACTAGTTAGTAGCGAAAGAATGAATCTCTTATAGATCGGTGATGTCTACTACTAAAATACCTCTTTTTCCTTACTTTTCCGTTTTCAAGTTGGTCTATTAGACTATTATTACTATAAGGTCCGGCCCCTAAAATTGGCACACCCGTAAACACTATTTAGCCTGACTCTTTCTCCTTTGTCATAAGAGCGGATAAAATAGCATCTCTAAAAGCTGCAGCTGATTCGTGACTTATCAGCCCAGAGAGCAGATAATGAGCTCATGATTGCTAGCATTAGCAGTGGGTTGAATAGATTGCTTTTGGTTTCGACGCATATCCGGGTGACGAGTGTGTGGTAAACTGTAATGGAGGAAGCATGTAAAGTAGCCGGGGGTGGGTCAGTCGGTGCACCGTGCACGTCGCGGCATGAAAGTTGAGTAGGTGATAGGTGTAGCCACCAAAGAAGAGAAGATGAGCGCACAGCCCATCCATCTATTCTCTTCGCGAATTTTTTATTTAATATTTTTAAATTGTTTTTTCAAAAATATTCGTAAACATTGATAAATAGTAGAAATAGGAGCTCGTCGCCCTTAGAAAGACGATCACTTGTACTTTGGGCGACGGGTCCCTCAACCAGATGGTGCTTAACGATGCTCCCAGCTTCCTAGCCACCTATCGCTCCAATAAGGGGCGATTTGTGAGTCCCACCCAACGGCCATCTTCTCGACCGTTAAGACGTTGCAGGTGACCTATCGCCCTTTTCTGGGATGATCACCTCCTCTAGGGACGACGAGCTCCTATTTATACTGTTTATCAATGTTTACGAGTATTTTTAAAAAAACGATTTAAAAATAAATAAATAAAATTCCCTCCTTGCCCGGCTCAGCGTTGGCCCACCCAATTGAGCGCACACACAAACGGTTGACGAGGCCCATCCGAGCGTGTGGACGGACGAATCTTTTTCATGTTAGGCCGCGTCGTTTGAGTCTTGCTATGTTGGGTTGATTTTCTGGGGACGCGGTGACATGTGCAAATGCAATCAAGGCCATGCAAATCCAGGGGACAGTTTCCCATTTTTTCACGTCTTTTCCTGCTAGATTCTGAACCTGCGTCTCTAGCAGCTTCTTCAAATTCGAATTTCTATATCCCTTCTCTAAACCATTATTTATTTCCTATATTTCTATTTTCTCCAGCAGAGTCATCCTAAAAAAAACATAGAGACAGGAGAGAAAATATCTAGATATAGAGACTCGGATAGAGAATCTCTAAATTAGAAACTCACATAGAGACTCTGCTAAAGTAATATAGGGACTAAGAGTATTTAATATAGAGAAGATTCCTTTTTAGAGATTCTGCTGGCCATGCTCTTACAACGAGATCAGATGGTACTCCCCCTATCCAAAAAAAAAAAAAAGACAGATGCTACTCTCCAGGCTTCAAGATGTAGCGCTGTCTCTGGCTTAACCTTTGCATACATAAGTACATTTGGTGCAGTGAAACATGCGTTTTTGTTCTTTTTTTATAGTGCTCCAGTCCTCCAGTATCGATCGAAATTCCACTTTATTCAGACATCTATACATGACAGGCCAAGTAATGAACCAACTTGTATACAATCTACAATCGAATTTCACTATGGAACTACAGGAGTACATCATTACAAGCAGTATGTGCATTTACAGCTGCCATGTCAACAAATGAATGGAATGGATCACTATGTATGAACACCCTACACACCAAGCGATGAAACTAATGAACAGCTGTGTAAACAAGTGCAGTCCATCCATCCCTTGACGGATGCTTCAGGAGGCGCTCATCATGATCTTGAACTCGTCGAAGCTGAGCACGCCGTCGCCGTTGAGATCGAACCTGCAGATCATGGCGCGGCAGTCGTCGATGCCCTGCTCCGACCCCAGCCTGCCCAGCATCCGCTTCAGGCTCGTCGGCGTGATGCACCCTTCCCCCTCCATCTCGTACATCCCGAACGCCTCCCTGAGCCCCCGGTGCCTCTCCTCCTCCGCCGCCCCCGCCGGCACCAGCCTCACGAACTCCGCCTCGCACAGCAGCCCGTCGCCGTCCTCGTCCACCGACGCCACCAGCGCCTCCGCCTCCTCCACCGGCACGTCCTCGCCGAGCGTCGCCCGCATGCAGAGCCGCAGCTCCGCCGCGGAGATCCTGCCGTCCGAGTCCCTGTCGAAGGCGGCAAACAACGTGCTGAATTCGCTCGACGACGCAACCATTCTGGCTCGATCGATCTCCTTCCCTAGTCTCAGCGGGTTGCTTGGTTTGGTTATCAGCTGGAGCTTGGTGAATAGTGTGTCTTCTTTGCTTGCCAAATGCCAATGCTGTGTTCCGTCGCAAATATGTCTCTCTAAATATGCCAACCTCTGAACGCGGGAAACACGAGTTTTTCGAAGCTTCACGGCAGGTAGGGGAGAATGGGATGCTGCGGCCTGCATGGTCGTCCTAGTTGTGCTGCCGTGTCGTAGGCTGACCAAGAAAAGATGCGATTTTTATATAGTCCACTGTGCCAATAACAAAGTCGCGAGGGATTTGAATGCCAAGTTGGAAATTCCGTGGCGTGCGAGGGTACCCGCGTCTTGCGTGACGGCGGGGCGGGGTGGGTTCCGTGGAGGAGAGAAGCAGTGGAAGGAAGAAGCGGGGAAATCTGCAGGTGGGAGGAGGAAAAATCCGACGTGCGTGATGTCGTTGGCGTGTCCGGTCCGACATGGACGGACGAGGGCTACGTCGCGCGCAGGTGCTCCGCCGATTGGCTGGGAACCTTCCGCCGCTCCGCGTGCGCGTGGTTCCTAAGCATTAAGCGGCCTGAGGACCCAACTACAGTGTGTGGATGCCGTTTCGCTGCTGCGTCACTGATGTACCCTCTTTCACTCTTCACATCCCCGATTTATTGTTCATCTCTCTCACTTTGACCCTATTTTCTTCGTCTCTACATTTCTTTCTTGTATTTTTACTGTCCAACCCTATTTTTTACTATTCACAACCATATTTCTTGTATTTTCACTGCATCGATTTTAGGTCAAATCGGCTGACACGTCCTTAACCCTAAATTTGGTGCTTACAAGATTCCAAAACCATAAGTTCATAGTGTACCATAGTGTATTTAAGTTGACTGTAAAATTTCGGCGTGAACACTGTTACTACGTCCTTGCAACAATAAATGGTTGTGTAGGCAACTCCATGAAGGAAAGAAGGAATGCAAAAGTTTTGAAAAGTAATTGACTCGTCTGACTTTTTTTAATTACTTTTTGAATTCGTTTTTTTATCTCGTAGGCGAGTCTAAAAGCTTCCTAATCCTAAATTTCAAGGCCATCCGACTCTCGAGGCCACCTCGGGGAATTCTCGAAATTAGAGATAAGACAGATAAGAACACCCCATAGTTCCACCGGCAATTCGACAAGCGGGTGATGTTGAAGCAGTTTGGCGGTTTGGCCACATGCATGAATCATGATGCCTTTTTTTCTCTTTGAAAGTAGGCCACACGCATGGTGATGCTGAAGCTGACATCAGATAAACTATTGGGTGCGGTTGGCTCAATCCTGGTTCCATTTGCACCTGTGCATTTCGTTCTTGTAGAAGCCCTCTTGGCATGCTACGTCAGGCTCAGGCATGGTTGGATACCAGGGCTACCCGAATAGGTCACCGTCCTTTCTTCAATTCCAGTACAACGCGTGCATACCGCCGTACAATCAGGTGTCCTTATTGTGCCTGCATCTAATTGGCGAATGGCCTACCTTCACGAACGTAGCAAGGTACTTCCTCCATTTCAAAATATAAGGCGTATTTTAATTCAGTAAAGTCAAACTTTATAAACTTGATCAATAATTAGTTAAATTATATGAATCTTTAGTATACAAAAGATGTATCTATAGTTTTGTATTTCAAATTAGTTTTGATACAATATTATTTTGTAACAATTGACAACATATAATAAGACAAATTTAATGGTCAAAGTATACATCTAAAGACTTTTTCAAATAAAAATAGTCCTATAAAGAAACGGAGGGAGTATATCATTTCAGTTTTAGAAAAAAAAAATCCTAGTCCGGCAACTGCTGCTAGAACCGTACGTACTGCTATGCTGTCAGGCTGCCAGTGAATATACAATTTCACATTTCACTGTGAAGATATGGATGGTTTAACATTCGTGAAGTTATCGATTTAATAAAGACGCAAATGATCGAATTTACAACCGACAAGAAAAGCATACAGAGATGGTACAGTGTTTGTGAATGAATGATTCTATCACAACGAAACATCGGCCGGCCTACATCTTCATTCTCACCCCATCATCATAGTCTTGAACTCGTCGAAGGTGAGCACCCCATCTCCATTCAGATCGAACCTGTATATCATGAACTGGCACTCTTCGACGTTCAGGTGCAGGCCCAGCTTGCTCAGCATCAGCTTCAGGCTCAGCGGGGTGATGTATCCTCTCCCTTCCATCTCGTACATCCCGAACGCCTCCCGCAGCTGCTTGCTCTTGTCTTCCTCCTCCTGGCCCGCCTCCATTTCTTGCACCAGCCTCACGAACTCCCCTTCGTCGAGCAGCCCGTCGCCGTCCGTGTCCGCCGACGCCATCAGCGCCTGCAGTTCCTCGGCCGGCATGTCCTCGCCGACCGCCGCCTTCATGCAGTGCCGCAGCTCGGTGGCCGAGATCTTGCCGTCGCCGTCATGGTCGAACGAGGCGAAGACGCGCCTGAAATCGCCTGAGGCAACCATGGTGATGGTGCGTGTATCGGGGGATGGATTGAGTAGTAGTAGTGTGCAGTTAGCTCGTGGATTTCTGCAGCTGAGATGGTAGCTATAGGATGAAAGTTTGTGTTCATGCGTGGTGTATATATACGCAAGCACTGAACTCACACAAGTAGTGAACTTTGAAGTAGATGCTGACAGAGGCATGCAATAGGCAGACTCTTTTTACCATTCCTGGCAGCGTTACAGTCAAAAGAAGTGCACTGAACAACAAGTGGGTTCGCTTTTAAATGGCGCCACACTTCTGAACGATCACCATCTTTGCCTCCTTTGATTTGAAAAAAAAAATCTCTCAGAGTTTAGGGAATCTTTTTTTCTTGATGTGATTTTATTGGGTTCTTTTTGCTACCGGGAAATTATTACTCATGGTTGGGCAAATTGGATGCTGGACTTGTATGTAATCATTTAGATACAATGAAAAAAAATATCGAATCCAACATAGCCATTTTTTAAGGCAAATTCATTCCCATGTTGATGTGCACCGTCGGAACAAGAGCCGAGATTTGTGCGCCCATCGCCACCTCCCCCTATCTCATGTCATTTTATAAAAACAAGACCAATTCATTTTATTAAATTCCGAAATAAAGTCCCCCTCTCTCTTCCTCCCTGTTCTTCTCTCCTCCCCTTGGTTCGGTGGTCCCGCGCCCCCTCCTAGCCCCAACAACCGCATTCTTAGCAAGTAGCGCCAATTGTCGCTTGTTATCCTGCTCCTAACTACCTTTGCCATGTTCAGGGTGCACGGTGGTGGCAGATGGATGGAGAATGATGATTGGGGCTAATGGGAGGCAAGGGAACCATCGGGACGTGGGAGGAGAGAGAGAGAAAGAAGGGTTTCATATATGAATTTGATGAAGCGAAGGGTGTTTTTGCAAAATACCAAAATCCAATGTAGTAATTTTTTTTATGGAAATTCATTCCCATGTGCATAGTTCGAACGCGAGCCACGCCCACCGCCTTCTCCTCCTCTCATGTCATTTTACAAAAAAACCATTTGTTTTGTTAAATTTTTAAATGAAGTCCCTCCTCTCTCTTCCTCCCTCTTCTTCTCTCCTCCAAGTCTTGGGCCCGACAATTGCAGACTTAGCCCCACCTATCGCTATCTCTCCACTCCTGTCCACCTTTGCCATGGTCTGGGGTGCATGATGGTAGCGGATGGATGGAGAGTGATGGTTGAGGCCAGTGGAAGGCAAGGGAGCCATTGGGATGATTCTAGAGGTAAGGTTTTCATAGGAGGTTTTTATTATGATGCACCTAAACTCTTTTGGGATGTTTATTTTATTCAATCCAATGACATAATGACTAATGATCTCTTACCCCAAAGCAGAAGAATATATTTGGATTATACATAATTGATTGATATAATTTAAAGGTCCAATGGTCGATTACCTCTAGGGGTACCAAACTAAAAGTCAACCAGTGGCTAGTCCAACTAGTATACCGTTCTATAATTTATAGCTAATAGGCATACACCTTTGCGGTACACCAGGAGGATAAGAGAGTATTGAGCACCATTGGATCAAATATGTACTTCATTGTATGGTTATGTTCATGTTTTAGTTTGTTACATTGCTACATCACTCCAGGTAATCCTCTGTAGTCCTACGAGGCTACGTTGACTGTTCATATCAATAGCTCTTGTGCCGTCGCCACAAAGACCAACAATAATAAGCGGTGCCAGAACGGCTGGTATGAGCCAATGATACTAATTAATCCATTAACAAATTGATATATATAGGACAAATGCGAAAATCTCCGCACTACAGTACATGCAAAATATATTTACCGTGGGTACTTATAGTTGGTTTCATGTAATCTGCTAGTATAAATAAAGAGCCAGGTGCAAGAGAAAAGATGCTACGATTGGAAGCACCACCAAAATACTCTCATCATACATACACACATGAGAGCTTCCAGAGGCACGCACTCGGCTGAGTTCGTTTCTAGCCGAAACTTGCACATGCAGTGCTAGCCAATAGTTGCTCGTGAGGTGCATGCAACGCTGAAGGCTCCATATCGTTGCCGTGTGCATGCGTGCTGTGTGCAGCGCGGCTGTATGCTGCATGTGACCGATCTGATCAGCGTGGTGGTGGCATCGCGTTTCTACGGTGCAAGCAAGGAGGCAGCAGAGCGACGAACGTGCGCGTACACGTGCTGCTCGATCGTGCACACTCGGCGATATTGTTGCGACGACGAAAGGCTACATATCGATCCTGGTTCCAACAGATACATGTGAGTTCACAAGCAGAGATCAATCACGAAAGACATACCGAACTAACAGTCTGTACATCATATTAATTATCAACTCTATCATAATCAACCAGCTGCTATGCATCCATCATGATCTTGAACTCATCGAAGCTGATCACCCCATCTCCGTTCAGATCGAACCTGCAGATCATGGCCTGGCACTCCTCGATGCCCTGATGCGAGCCCAGCTTGCTGAGCATCCGTTTCAGGCTCGACGGAGTGATGCAGCCTTCCCCCTTCATCTCGTACAACCCAAACGCCTCCTTCAGGCCCCTGCACCTGTCCTCCTCCATTTCTGGCTGCACCAGCTTCAGGAACTCCTCTTCGTCCAGCAGCTCGTCGCCGTCGGCGTCCGCCGACGCCACGAGAGCCTCGGCGTCCTCGGCCGATATGTCCTCGCCGAGCGCCGCCTTCATGCAGAGCCGCAGCTCGGCTGCCGAGATCTTGCCGTCGTCGTCGCGGTCGAACGCCGAGAACACGCGGCTGACCTCGCCTTTCTTGGCCATCATCTTCGACATGGTCACCTACAAGGCTCAGAGATCGCAGCTGTTGGGTATTGGTGATTTGGTGTAGTGGGTGCAGGAGACGTTTTGCCTTGGAATGCTGCAGTGCAATGCTTCTGGTGCTTGGTTAGGTGTGTTAGTGTGTGTATATGTACAGGCCACAGGGTGCATACAAGCGTACAGAGAAATCAGAAATGTGTTAATAAATTCAAGGCAAATTCAACGAGTGGAGCAAGCTCGACGAATGAGTCTGTCTATATTTGAACGACCACGTCCTAATGGCTAGTAGTATTATTATACATGGGTCTTTCTTTGCGATGGTGATATTGCAACGCTTGCCGGCCGGTTCCAGCTGCTGATAAAATATTTGCTGTATATCCCAAGAGCTTGACGTCTCTAGTGTGGCTAGCAAATATAATAACTAGTAACTTGTTGCGCAGCCGGCGACGACAGAGTCGTGTTTCGGCTGTTCTATTATGTTTTGGTCTTTTCTCGTCAGCAAATAAATTACAGAATTGCTAATTCTCAGGCGACTGAAATTTTCTTAACTATCAGTCAATCTAAAATTGCACTCCAGTAAGACTAAAATTGCACAGCTTACAAAGATACAATTTTAGTATCAAAATTGCTACTTATCAATCATTAGTTTTATTCGTTGATTTCTATGCTTTGTTGATGTATAGATCTGTCAAATACACGTGCTTGCATGCTTTTATTTTTCTATATTTCAAACCATCATGTCTGTTTCAGTCAATCTAAAATTGTACACTGGTAAAACTAAATTTGCACTTATTTAGAATGTGCAATTTTAATATAGTTATAGTGCAATTTTATTAATAATCAACTGACACTTAATTATTATCAGGCAACTTGCTCTTAGTCGCTCCCAATAAATTATGATCTAGTTAACTTCATGGAAGTAGGCAGAGAATTCTCGAATTGGTATGCTACTGCAGTCTGTCATATAGCACCGGAACGCTCAGCATATGCTATTGCCAAAGAGAAGGGAAGCCGGAACGAAACGCCACAGGCCACAGCGCAACAGTCCACCACTCAGAATTCAGTCTGTTCAATAATCAGGTGCAATTCTTTTCCCGGGTAAACTCTATACAATTTAAAACTGCCGTCTTCTTTTCTAGTCAAAAAAGTATTGCTTCCTGTTATTCCGTTCGAAAGGTATGTGCTCATTCCTGAACTTAATCTAATATCATGCCCACTTAGCACAACTATAAATACCGATACAAACGAACGCTCAATCTCCAAGCTACCTACCTACCAAGTCAAGAACAGATAATCAGACATCGAAATACAAGCGCACCTGTGTCAATATCTCTAGTTGTGTGAAGGCGAACATGGTGCCCTCAGGTGATTTCAGGCGCGTCTTCGCCTCGTTCGACCAGGACGGCGACGGCAAGATCTCGGCCACCGAGCTGCGGCACTGCATGAAGGCGGTGGTGGGGGAGGACATGGCGGCTGAGGAACTGCAGGCGCTGATTGCGTCGGCGGACACGGACGGCGACGGGCTGCTCGACGAAGGGGAGTTCGTGAGGCTGGTGCAAGAAATGGAGGCGGGCCAGGAGGAGGAAGACAAGAGCAAGCAGCTGCGGGAGGCGTTCGGGATGTACGAGATGGAAGGGAGAGGATGCATCACCCCGCTGAGCCTGAAGCTGATGCTGAGCAAGCTGGGCCTGCACCTGGACATCGAAGAGTGCCGGTTCATGATCTGCAGGTTCGATCTGAATGGAGACGGGGTGCTCACCTTCGACGAGTTCAAGACTATGATGCATTCGTAGAGGAATGTATGGTTCCATTGGCGTTGTGCATACTACTATATACTTGTTCATTTGATCGTCTTGCTGTTACGTGTACACATACGTGCCATGTACTCTCTCTATATATATACACACTTGTTTAATTGATTTCTTCATGCGCGGTTACTTTTTGGACTGTGCAACGATTCTTGTTCCTGCTTTTGCTCGGATTGTTCATGTGTGCTGTTACTGTTGTGAACAGTAAAACCCTGCAATGCCGTGGCTTGATGGCGATGACAACACCACCCCCCTCCTCTTCCTCCAACCCCCTCCTCCTCTTCCTCCAACTTAGGTGGCCTCCGACGACGACGACTCGGAGCATTTTGGAGACGACGACGACGACAGCGCCGACGTGCATGGTGAGTGGGGTGGAGAAAAGGAGGGTGGCCATGGCGACTATGGCGGAGACAAGTCCTGTGATGGTGATTGCAGCGGAGATGAAGAGGAGGACGACCATCGTGGAGACGAGGCCGGCTATGACAACTAGGGTGGAGATGAGGAGGAGGATGGCCACGACGAAGTCGGTTGGAGACGGAGACAGAGACAGAGACGATGACATTGGCAGAGACGACTGAAGTTAGAGCAAATAAGGGCGAACCGGGAAGTTGGAACGATGACGAGTATATAGAGCAGCTAAAAGGTTTTGCGTGCCAAACGCATTGGGAAATGAAACATTATTTGTGTTGGCTCTAATTGCTAATTGACACATATAGATCTTTTATGCCGGTTCACCAGTTAGTAGATAGAATCGGCACATATACATATGTGCCAGTTAGTAATTAGAATTGATGCAGATAATTGAAAATATATACCGGTTCTAATTATTAACCAAAAAAGTTGAACTTCTCTCCCCCACTTAATATTTGTGCCGGTTTATATGTTGATGTTTTACCTTGACTACCCTACAATGCAATGTTTCTAGTGTTTAGATTCTGACATACCATACTTAAGGTGGACAGCAGGGTGACAGACATGTTGTGAGTAGGTAGGCAAACTTCTCGTGGTATGAGCAAAGATTCGACCGATGGTGTAAGCAAAAGTATGTGCACTAAACAATGAGTAAAGAACGCAAGCCATTTTTTATTCATATCGATGTTGAACTTGCTAATCACAGGGACTACCGTGTCCAACAGAGAGAGGGACATCATCAGCAGTGGACAGTGGTGGAGTAAATGACCAGGCTTAACAAGCTGCCGGTATCGAATGAAGCTTCGATTTTGTACGAGCAGATGAAGATAGAATAGTTAATGGGCTCATGACGCTCGATTTGTTCCAACCCACCCAGACAAACCTATGGGTTGAAACCATTTGAACCCAACAAATTCTAACCCAATGCAATCCAAAACAACTTGTTTCCATTGTGAACCCAAACCAATCCAATCCGCTAATAAATTTAATCCATTTTAACCCATTCATAAGGAACCAAAGGAAAACCCAAACCATTTTAACCATTGGACCCAACCCATTACCGGGCCTACGCACGCATGTAGACAGTACTAGCTATAAGCGAGGAAGTGAGGAAGTTGTGTGGTTGTATTCGGAACTTTGTAGTGTTCAACATCTTTGTTGCTAAATACACAACTTAGGAAAGTAAGGTTATAAATACCAAAAAAAACCCTTTTAACGTGTCATCAGGGGGATCGAACCTAGATGCTCATGAGTGCAAGCCCACATGCGCAAACGATGCTAGGCAACTAAGCAGGTGGTACGATTGTATTCGAAACCAGGTTAAAGCATTCGACGCCCCAGTTGTCAAGTGCATTATTTCGGCAACTCAACTTTTGAATACTCGATATTCACACATAAGGTTCTTAATACACATATATTTGACATATGAGATTTGTTTTCAGTATCACAGTTGCCGAAGACTGATATTTTTCAAATACCGCTAATTGTTCTATTTTTGGGGAATTATTTTCTTTTTTCTTTTTTAAAAAAATCGTTCTGCTAGGGACTGCTGCCGACTTATGACCAGAAAAGAGTTTCTGGGTCATGACTGAGCATATACGAACTTACAGGATCACACAATTAAGGGGATTGGAATAAATTGTTACATAATTGTCCAGTGTACAAATATGAGATCGTTAGGTTTTATGCCCAATAGCAATTATGAGCCACATGAGATGTAGGCTCAGTAGTGATGGGCCACGTATGACGTGAGCTTTATGGGCCACGTAGGACGTGGGTCATGGACCTTTTTAGGTCTCTAGCGTAGGGCCCACTATGGGCTATATAAAGGGAGGCTGTGGAGGCTAGAGAGACAGAACAGCATTATGTTTTCCTCCTCCACCGAACTCTAGCCGTTATCTCCTAGGTCGCGCACGCCGGTGCTAGCATGCCGCGTGTGAATGGATTCCTCTCCTCGTATGTGTGGACTACGGAGAGGCGCTACATTTATGGCGCTGATCGGGATGATTGATCGCGAGGAGGAGATGTGATTGACTACTTCCGTATGACTACGTGCAGATTGTTGAACCGGCTTCATTGACTCTTCTTCCGCTACACTACGCGTGAATCGGTAACAATCTATAATCATCTACTTGTAGAGTTTCTTAGGTTTCGCTATAGAATTTGATTCTGTGCTAGGGTAGTATACCCACATTTCCTTACGGTATAGGAAAGTCCCTTTCACACTCAGAAAGGGGAAGACCTATTTGCCCTACTTTTGTATAATCTCAAAGGTAGCATTGTATTTTCATTCAACAATAATACAACTTGTAACCCTATAAATTTAGTGCAACCTCACAGTAACAAAGGAGGATATTATCATCCTCAAAAAGGAGGATATTATCATACATATTACAATAATATCTCCTAGCATTTTTTTATTTGATCTTGGTTCCTAAAGGGCATATCTTGCTAGCTTCATGAGTAGCCCCCACGCTTGAAGCCTTACGGCTGGTGCCTCCATTTGGTATTGTTCTAGGAGACCCGACGATAATAATCAGTATTGTCGGTGAGGAAATGAGACAAGAAGTCAAGGTGTGATGTCGTCCAAAAGAAGTCGGTCACATCCCTTGGTGATCAAGACGAGGATAGGACAACCAAAATACAAATAAGGGCGTCAAAGAGTGGAATTAAAGGAGAGGTGGTTTCTAAATACGCACCACAAGGGTTCAAGAAGATCACACACGGTGTTGAACCAACCATCTGGCTTCATCTCTAAGAAGATCCACAACATCTTCATATAGCCATCACGGACATCCTACCATCGATCTCTATGCTTCGTCCAAAGTTCTACCATGATCAAAGGTTGAAGATCCTGACCGATGTTCTTCCCTTCAAAAAATTGGCCAGCTTGTGTGGATGGCTGTCTCATCGTCCGTACCCTTTGCGGCCTCAACAAGAAGTTATCTAATGCGACGACCATCATCTCCATGATGATTTGTCTTTATTGGCTTTTTTTGGAAACTTGCCTTCGTTATCTTCCCAAATGGGGGTTTCCCCCTACTTGTCATTTCTACGGCTACCTTGACCCTCCACCTTCATCCACTAGAGGAAGGCCGATGAGAGCCACCGTTGAAGGGGAGGTCGATGTGCGCCATCCGGTAGCTCAAGTGCCGCCGGATAGAGGCGCAGCCACTGTTTGAGTAGGCGTTGTTTCCTATATGGGTCATCGCTACCATCGTACGGGGTGTGGAAGCAAGCCACCACTAGATCGGGTGGCATAGGTGCGGCCATCTTGTGGCGGAGCTATCGGATTAGGTGGGCTAAAGCAGGCGCAACCACCATTTGAGCAGACACTTTTGGTATGGATTCCACTGGTGGCCACTTTAGGTATGGATTCCATTCTCAACTGCTTTCATTGGTCGCAAGGTGGGCTCTACATACATTGTTTCAAAAGTGGTTGGAGACTCTTTAGGCATTCCATTCTTTGGAGTTGGTCATCATGGTTTTCTTCGCTAATCTTGAATGGAGATTAAGTAATAGCCTTTGCACCATTTGAACTTTTTTTCTAAATTCACGTGGCTTGTTATTTCTTCATCAGCTAGTTTTAAAATGAGCACATGGTCACGTGCATATCACGCTGTAGAGGCTAAAATGTTCTTCCATTATCTTACAAATAAAAAAAACCCTCTGCCCAAATGCCTGCAATACAGCTAGAGAATATCGTGTAGACTAAAACAATGGTTACCAGATTCCTGTCCTTGGGCTCTTGTTTGCTGCCTTATGGTCTTGCTTCATGTAGAGGCAATGCCATTGTCACTGTCCTACACAAGGAACATGTCTAACAGTCTGACATATATATATGCTCTAGCAGTCTTAATAGTCACAAGGAAACCAATCAGCTTCCCGCATTTCATCGAAAAGGATGGAGGTGAAGCGAGGTATGCTGAACCATTTTGGTTATCTCCATTTTCTGCTTGCTTAGATTGGAACAGCGATACGTGCACATGTGGTAATTTTTTTTAATTGTCAGCTTGTCATCACGGATGATCGCTCGATAGTCTTTTTGTTGAAATATTTACGCTCTTTTGAACTGCCAAAAGATGTAGGCTTGAGTGATAAATCTTACGAGTGAAAGTAATGATGTTTTGATTTAATAGTTGGAGATCAGAGCCAGACCGCCCAGAAGAGTACGAAGGCTGAGTCAGAACCTAGTGATGCGCAGACCGCCCAGAAGAGTGAGAATGAGAAGGCTAAGCCAATGCCAAAAGAAGAGAAAAAGCTTATTCAGTTCATGGAGGACAACTACGAGCAGTATGTTTCGAATGTGCAATCCTTTGACGATTTCTACCACGCCATCTTCGAACTCATCGAGTAAGTTTGGTAACCTATTCTCAAGTGCATTCAGTTCAACTGCATTCGTTGCTTCTTAATATTTTGAACTGTTGGATTCACTTAAAGAGGATGAACATATCTTCCTTGGTTGGGCTTGAAGCAACGTAGTATCCAACCTATTGTTTTCCCTTTTTTTTTTTCCTCCAGGATGTTTTGCGAGGAACGCGGGCAGTTACAGTACAGGATACCAGGGAAAGAAAAGCTTCGGGAAGTATACGAAGTGAGTTAACAGCCACCTCTTCTTCCCTTTTTGCCTTCTTGAAGCTGAAGGTTCTTTAAACTAGAGTACAGCAGGCTAAGGACTAGTAATATGTTGGGACTCTGAAGAAGAGATTGAGGCGCTGATGGTTCTTGTCCGGCGCAGAAGCACCACACGGCGGAGGGCGAGCTGAGGAGGGAGGAGTTCATCAAGATCAGCAAGGAGGTGATCAGGCCGGGCAGCTTCACCATCGGCAAGGCCACCAAGGAGTTCCTCCTCTACCTGTTCGGCATTCCGATGTGCGCGCTCGCGTTGAAGAGGTTCTTGCCCGGCCTGGGTTGGCTGTCGGACGACGTCGTCATCCCTCTCGCCACCTCCGGCTCCGTCGCCTACCTCATCAAATCGAAGCAGCTCTGAGCCAGCCGCGAAGCAACACCGCCGTGAAGTCCAAATAGCATCAAGTAAATTGTTCAGGCTGGGCTCCCTCCCAACTGGCCCATGTGCCAGTACAATAAGTACTAAACGGCCCAAAACAACACGCGCGTTGTCCCAGACAATCTAAGCGAGAAGAAAATATATGCAAATGTTAATAGTGTAAGATATCTTTCGATACGATCATTTGTTGGCCTGCTACGCTGATTGAAAAAGCACCTCGATACAAATAAAAAATATATATGTAGATCGAGTGAGATAAGAGTATAGTTTATTGACTGCTCATTCGTATTGGTCTGCGTGTTCTCGTGGGCTGAACTTATTTGTTGTGGAACTAAATTTTAAGAGTTTCTAAAAAGATTTGGAGAAGCTGGCCCACCTCCTTAAACTTGTTTTTTAGAGTTTTGCGAAACAATTTTAAAATTAAAAAACTAGCTTGATAAGTCAAAATGGTTAGATTTTTAGAATATAGGTAAGCAAATAAGCTATGAAGAACACGACGGAAGGTGAGAATTAGGAGACAACGCAATCGGTGGGGCCCATGATAAGAGAAGATTTTTTTTTCAAAAAATGGCCCCATGGATCTAGCTGCCCATGGATAAACGACTCGATAATTCTAGGTCTCACCTCAGACCCCATGCATGAGTATTTAATTTGGGTTTGGGTTCAAGTCTAGGCACCAATTTATATCCATGGGTATCCGATGGGTAGCTGAAATAATAATAAGGAAAATATCTAATTGGTCCCTCAATTATGGCCCGCAAACCAATTTGGTCCCTGAAGTAAAATACCGGGCAAGAATGGCCCTCCATTTAGCATAGTCAGACCAACAAGGTCCTTTGACCAGTCAACTAGGTGGTTTTGTGGATTTCTTGATGATGTGGCTTGTCAGACTGACATGGCTGGCACCTGCTCTCTCCATCTCTTCTCTCTCTATAAGCACGACCTCTCTCTTATCTCTCTCCATCCCTCCCTCCTCTATCACCGGCATCAGCCTCTTTCACACCCACAGCTCCGCCCCGCTTCCCTCCATTGTCCCTCAATGGCCCGAATGTAGTACTGTGCACCAACGCCCATGCCAAACTAGCCCACGACGACCAGCCCATGGCTCAGGCCCGACGACACTTTTTGGAGTACGCTAACCCATGAGGAAAGCGTATTTCGTTGAGTACGTCTCCACTTAAACTGACGGGTAGGTCCACTGGGCCCATACATCAGTGACTCATCGATAAAACGCAACAATTTTAAATCATTTAAAACCTAGTGGGCCCCGTATGTCAGTGAAACATTAAGTTTAAACCGGTTTAGTTAGATTTTAAAAAGGATGTGGGGTCCATAGATCAGTGACACATTTGTACACAGTAATTCAAAACATGACGCCAGCATGACATCATCACGTTCGTCTCCCAAGATGAGCTCCGGCGAACCTCCAGCGTTAATATGGCAGCGCTATAGGGCACGTCCGTGAGAGTGCAAGATCTATACGGGTCTAGGTCTAGGGGGACAAGGTGAAGGATGTGTCACTGGAAACCTTGCTGGCGGTGAGCTAAAAAGGCGACACCATCAGAAGGAGCGGCGAGGAGCTATGGCTCAATAAGGCAAACTTGATTTTCAACAAAGAATCTACGATTTCATGGTAGCTAGAGCATCTAGAGACTACTAGGGAGGTCATCGAGGTGTTGTTTGCGGCATAGAAGGCTGGAGCGGGCTAGCGACGTGGAAGCCAGGTAGACGAAACAGGAGATGCGTTGCCTGGAGCTCCAATGAACCTTGTGTCGATTGTGTCCTGAAGGAGGTTGAGGAGGGCACCAAGATGGTATAGACGGAAGGAGCGTCCCAGGGGACCCACCGTCGACGAGAAATCGACAAGGGGTGAAGGTGGCCGGCGACGGTGAACGAGCTCTCCTACAAACCACAAGGCAAATTGGGTCGATTCATTGTGACTACAACTTGAGGAGAGGGAGGAGAAGGGATTGAGAAGGATGGCGGAGGCCAGGGCTCACAGGGGTGACGGGTCGACAATGAGGTCTCTCGGTTTGAGCAAAGCGGCCAGGATAGGGAAGAAAAGGGAGGTGGTCCGGGCTTAAATAAGAGAGGAGAGGGGCATCGAGGCCAAGCTAGAGCAAGTCCATCGTGTGCCAAGCTTAAAAAGGGCACTCGTCCTTGTCGGGATTAGAATAGAAGAGGGAGGACGTCCTCGCCAGCGTGGAGCCAATGGGAATACGTGGGAGCCCCGGGTTTTCCACGGAGAGGACGACTTGGAGGAGGAGGTATCGGTCTACGCTGACGCGGCAAATCACGCGCTGTGCGGTGTGCTTGCCATGTGCGGTGGACGTGGCGGCATCGCAGCCGCTCGCTTGGCATGGGCACGCGTGTGGGTGCATTCGACGTAGGGACATGACAGGCGCAGGTTAGGGGCGTGGTGTTCGGGTCGGAGGAGCAATAGCAGCGGTGCGGTTGGAGCGATGCCCTGAAGGGTCAAGAGCAGAGTGAGGGAGGGAGCCAAGAGAGAGACAAGGAGAGGGCAAGGGAGGTAGCTAGGCTAGCTGGGCTGGGCCACTGTTGCTACTGCTGGGCCGACTTGGGCCAAGCTAGGCTACCACTGCTAGCTGTTGGCTGGACCTAAACAGAGGAGGAGAGAGAGAAAGGGCCAAGGGCAAAAGGGTAAATACATAGGGATGGAAATCTAAACTATTCAAAAACTAAAAATAGCTCAATATATGCATATATATATATATATAGTGCAAGATTTTAAGTTTTAACAATGATTTATATATTCAAACTTTGATTTGAATGTATACAAGATTTTGGAAATACACTAAATATAAGTATTTTAGAAAGTCAAATATATAGTTAGGTTACTATTCATAATTTGAAAATACTATTCATGGTTTGACAATATGAGGATACAAATTAATACATGTATATAGATAGATGCATGCATTAAAATATTGTTTTGAAAATATAACCCATATGAACACACACACACACACACACACACACACACACACACATATATATGCATTAAAAGTTTTGAAGAAAATAATCCATCAATCAATATTTGAAATATATATAAATACAAGTATATAAATATACATGCATGTATTGCCAAAAAAGAGATTTTAAGAAATTAGATCAACCTTTTCACTATAGCAATTCAAATGTTTTCATATTTTAAAAATATGAATTTTGCACAAGACCTTTCAAATAGGTTTGATTTATTTTTGGAAATGGGAAAATACATTGCTATAGTTTGAATTTACGAACTTATATGACAAAGTTTTTAAATTTTATTGAAATCTAGCTCAAATTTTATTTTTATAGCAAGATTTTGAAAATTCCTCAAAATGGAATGTTACATATATCTCCGCTTTACTCCTAGCCACCTCATTGTGCCCTCTCGCCCCAAACCCTAGCGGCCTAGCTGCAGCCGCCGCCACCGCCTCTACCGGCGAGTAGAGACACAAAACTGACCACCATGCCCACCCCCTTTGCTAGCGATAATGGCGCCGCCCCCTCCATCCTCAGCAGTAACCCCTTCCACCATGGCCCTCTCCCCACCCAGCCGTGCCTCTGAGACTTAATCCTAGACGGAGCTGGAGAAAAATTGTTATACACATCACACCAAATATATGATTCATTTTGTCTCCTTTATTTTCAAATTGCTCAGCTAGCTAGGTTCAATTGAATAGTATGTTTGATTTTTTTGCTTATGCTATCAGGGTCACTTCAGGTTGTGAATTGTGTGCTAGCTGCTCATGCTCCTGAATTGTGTTGTTCGCTGAATGCTCAATTGCTACATGGGCTCACTGCTGCATAGACATTTCCTTGTATCATTGCCATCGTGGAGAAGGTCCCTGCTGTCCCTGATAATAAATCCACCCGAAAGTGAGAAGACATCCACCTTGAAGGGCAGCATTTGGGCCTGGAAGTGCAACATTCAGATCTCAGAATGTATTTGTAACTGAGAACTGTAATTAAGAATGTATTTGTACAATATATTCATGGGTATATGGCACTAGAAACAGACCCGATGCAGCAAATTTGTACATATTGTAGACAGAGAATGTATGTAAATTCTGATAATACATATTGCCTTCTGAAAGTGCAGTGACTGAACTTATACCTTTTTGCTCATTTGTCAGCAAAGAGATTTCTCATGTATTAACTTGTAACAAATATTTCTACATGAATATATGTACTGGCCATGAGTCATCTACACGCGCACTTTCACTACGTAATTGAGAAGCCGCCGCAGATCAAGCCCCGTAACAAATCCATACCAAAATGTATCATCTACAAGCGCACGTTCACTACTTGAGCAAAAAGGAGTACAATCGGAAGCAGCAACATGAAACATATAGTGTGAGATCATGTGTTCGATGGGCTAAAAAAATCATGCGTTCGAAATCCGATTCAGCGAACCTCATAGGCCGGAACATACCAATACCAAAATGCTCCGTCGCCGTCAGCTACTTGAGCAAATCCCGAAACGAAAGAGTAGAATTGGATGCAGTAGCAACATGAAATCAAGTTTGCAATCATGTGTTCAAGATCCAAATCAACGAACCTAGTACGAGGACAACGCACCAAAACAGCGAGAAGAAAAGCCCTAGACACTCCCTGACACCCAACCCATACCAACTTTTCCACTTAGCGCCGTCACAAAATCTAACCCGAGGGTATTGCATTGCGTACTCGCGTACCGTCGTCGGAGTTGTCAGCCTTGTCGGCGAACCCGGCGGTGCAGACATCGCGAGACGCCATGGCGATCCGAGAAAGCTAGCCGGGCGGAGACGCCGCACCAGGTGTTCTTCCTCGCAAGTCGAGACGGACAGGAGGAAGAATGGGGGAGAGACAGGAGGAGCTTAGGAGGGGTGGTTGTGTGATGAAGGGTCCAGCCCAGGAGGGGGCTTATCTTTTTTTTTGTGAGGTTCTCGGTGGTCGCATCAAGCCATCAACCTTTAATCTTGAGAGACTAAGCCATATATATGTTTTTTGGATTCCATCATTTCTTTCAGAAAAAGAGATTCAAATTAAATTGTATAATTTTTTATATTTGTTACTCCCTTGTAACATGTAATTAAGTTGATTCTAGAGAGAAAAGACACGTGATTCACCACACACTTGGTTCCATCTTAATACACTGCAAGCTATATATAACCTCTTTTATTTCTAAAAAGTTTTTGTGTTTTCCTACGGATCCATCTAGAAGCTTATTTATATCGAAATTTGTTGACGATTGAGAAATAAGTACCCTGCTAAGCTTACTTCTTGAATTAGGAATCAATAGAACTTCTTTTTGCTAAGGTATAGCTTTGGAGACATCAATAACCCCAAGGTGCACGAAGAATAAAAGAACAGTATTTATCCTATTTTGGCCTCTCACGGTGGAGATAACAACTCTACTCTAATGTATTTTTGCTTGTGTCAAACTGGTTACAAAAAAGCCTCTCCTCTCTAAGGATGATAGAGGGTATTTATAGTAGTACAGGGGTAATGACTCACCACACTAATCGGGACATTTACTCCTGTCAGTTATAAGGAATTATGGCGATAATCGCACCCTAAATATATACGTATTAAGTCTAATGTCACATTTGCATCGTGGGTAACGGCTCCAAAATCGTGTGCGTAGCGATCATCATGGGGCGTCATCCAGCATGGTCGTTGCGCCCGGGCACGAGCCTCCGAGCTTCTTCGCTATCGCACTTGGTTGTTCCTTCTAGCTCTTGCTCGGGCTTAACCCGCAAGCCTGTACTGACGTGGTAGGGCTCTCCAAGGCCTTGTTTGCATGCTATCCGAGCTTCTCCTTGGGCATAGCTTATAAGGGTATTTAGTGGGGCTCTTGATCTAGCAGCCATGGATACTTTTGTAATTATATGTTTTATCCAGTCCAGATAAAATTACTTACCATAAGTTGTTCGAATTCCCTTCCATGCCAATCCTAACCGTCATGCCTACCACCACCTTGGAGCAGCCCCACCAATTGTGGGATCATCACTGGTATACACACCTGTCAGCGTGGATGGAGCACTCAACGCTGCTGCATTCCGAGCGGGTGCCTTAGGGTCTTCGAAAGACGAGGTTGCATCCATTAAAACACGCTTGTTTCGCCATATCCGTAGGCACCATTGAGGCTAGGGGTGCGAAGCCGAGAACGGTCATGGCCG
The DNA here is from genome assembly GCA_036346145.1 of Olyra latifolia. Taxonomy (NCBI): domain Eukaryota; kingdom Viridiplantae; phylum Streptophyta; class Magnoliopsida; order Poales; family Poaceae; genus Olyra; species Olyra latifolia. The sequence goes on along the minus strand of CM070523.1, from coordinate 1,429,350 downwards.
GTATTGCTGGTGGGTGGGCCGTGGTCGCATCACCAATGCCATTTTCAGGGTAGGCTACATTGGATAGTCCTAGAAAAGAAAGATAAAGGAGATGAGATAATTCAAGCATGCCTTTAAAGGTTATCCCTATGGTATTTTTTGTCAATCATGGTTGAAGATTTAGTAATAGGCTATGTGCGGCTTGATTTTATTTCAACTTCATTTAGCTTGTATTTCAATATTTTGCCAGCTTTTAGCTAAGATGATGCTATTTGTTGTGGTTGTGTACATCTCACACTATAGAGACCAAAATGTTTTTTATTATCTAAAAAAACCGATCGTCTGAATTTTAGGATGATTTCAGACGATGTTTTGATATTCAGACATTGCATCTATGTCATCACCATTGCTCAGCATCCCCTCCTCTCCTCTATGTCTCTCCATTCTCAATCATTGTTGTTCTCTACTCTGCCATCGCCATTCAGTCTTCTCGTGCCGCTATTGCTAGAGCTTCGTTGTCAAATTAAAGTTCAAGGTTCACCAGGTTAGATCTAGGGTCTCATCATGCCCCTCCCCTGGGTAGCTTAGACGGAAGCCAGAATGGGAGGAGCACGTCGGTGGGAGTAGTGCTGTACATGCCAGCCCAGCCTATTCTCCTTCGTGTCGGGTCGTGCTTCGAGCCAACAAATTGGGTCATGCTTGGGCCACAGCCCAAATAAGCATGGCCTAACTCCTAGTACTAGGTGGGAGGTTGTAGTGGTAGTGCTGCCTCTGCCACATGATCGTCGAAGGGCGGTGAGGGGAGGCCGTACGGGATTGACGTGACACAACAACCAGAGAGTTAAGATGGATGGGGCTATCTCGGAAAGGGAGGAGACACTGTCATGGACAAAACTCATCACAGACAGTTCTCAAGAGCCATCATAGAAGGTTTATGATCCATATGAGAAAAAGGTCGGTGATAGTATAAAACATTGCCGATTAAAACAAAACATCAAATGCATGCATGACTTCTACCATGTATGGGAAAAAAACATTGCATTGCCAGCTAAAAAAATAACATGCATGCCATCATCCAGGTACATATCAAATGCATGCATGCGTTAAAGGACATACATACCTGACTTAGAACGGCTTGGATTTATATATTTTACGTTATACCAGTTAAACTAATTGGACCGTATGATTGAATGGCTGAGCTAAAATGTTTGGTGCTCTAGCTTTTAATTAAGCTAGCTTTTTAGAGATTAAACATTCTAGTTGCATGTTTTTACCTGAGAAATACTTTTTTTAAAATAATAGTTTCCACTAGATTATTGACCAAAAGTTACAACCATCCAAAAAGCTATTACAACGTAGTTCCACCTATAGAACCAAGATCTACTAGAAGCAATATTAAGATCAACATGCATTTCTCTCATTTAGATCAAGTGTTTGTAGCATCCATGGTTTAGTGTTAGCACTGGTAATGTCCTCCTAGGAATTTTATGGATGTTCGGGAAGGCATGTTTTTCTTGCTAGAGATGATGCATGAATACTTCCATTCAGCTTCTCCACCGTTCTTCTTTGATCTACCTTCATTGACCGCATTTGCAGATCGATAAAAACATCTAATATTATCATGGAGAGGAACTCTACCTAACAACTTGATACAAAACTCTCACCACAGGGGAGCAAACCACGATAGCCCATGAACAAATCGGAAACCACGGTACCAACTCTATCAAAGACGCCGTCAAGTAGGTCACCGAAAGCAAACAACACGTAAGAAATCTCATAAGGGAGTTTATTACCATGCTAGACTGCTCCGCTATCGATGCTGCTATGAAGGATGGGACGGATAGCATACCCTAATCTTAGAAAACTAGATTTAAGTAAAATATAAAGGTTCAAGACGAGAAGAGGATCATCTCTACTACTTAAAAGTGGCTTGTGATGAGTGATGATGAGTGGTGGTCTATTTTTACTAGGCCATTCTACCCTTCATCCTTGCATTAACTGTACATATACCCAGCCCTACTACCTCCATCGTCTATTCAAAATTTGAAATTACCGTCGGTGGAGAGGCAATATTTTGAAATCATTCTTGAAGTGGGTATTTACTTCATTTGATCCAATATTTTAAAAATATAAAAATGTAATAAAACCATGTAACCAAGAAAATTGACTAAAACAAGAAGACAATATTTAATTGCTTGAAAAAACATAATACTTCATAACTAGCGAAATTACTAGACAGTTGACATTGCATATTTAGACAGTTGACATTGCATATGATAGATTCTAATAATTTTCATAGTAACACATCATTCTAGCGAGATCTCTAAAGTCCGGGAGGGAGGGAGCGAGGGGACGGACGAGGTCCTGGTTGCTGCGCCCGAGTCGCCGCCCTCCAACATCGCCCCTCGAAACGCCTCCACGGCTCCACGGCTTTGAGAAATACAAAGTCTATTTGTATTGATCTTGTAGGTGGCCCCGTATCTGTTTTTTTAAGGCAATAGGTGGCACCGAACGTACCATCCCTCCCTAAACGGGCCCCCTGTCACGGGATATTATCCTATTTGTGTCGTGTTGTGCTGGCTCATGGACTTGACCTTCAAGTTAAACACACGGTACGCTAAGCTAAGGCGTGCCCTGCTAGCCCAGGTTCCGTCAGCGCGAGCTACTCTGGCTCAGTCTCTATATCCATCCAGCATCTACGCCAGTCTCTAAATTTAGAGATTCTCTCTCCGAATTTCTATATTTAGAGATTCTCTCTCCTGTCTCTATATTTTTTTCTAAGATAGAGACTCTGCAGGATAGAATAAAAATATAGAAAATGAATAGTGATTTAGAAAAGGGATATAGAGATCCGAATTTAGGGAAACTGCTGGTGATGCTCTCAGCTTTGGCCCGTTAGCATGTATCATCCCAAAAATGCTTTTAAAACTAAAAAACTGATAAATGCATAGTGTGTATATATATTAAAATCGGGTAAGTTGATTATATATGATACAAAAAAGTCACATATTTTTTTGTATTTTTAAGTACTTTTAAAATTTTTAGGAGGCCTAAATGGGCTGTGCAGGGCCTAAGGCTCTGTCCTTTACAACTTAAAATCAAATGTTCTTTACAGCTTAAAATCATATTAAAATCTACAATTTGAAATTTGTTATTTTTGTATGTCATATGCTTTAGCATTTTATAGCCTTTTTCTAAGTCTTTTAGTGGTTCTCCTCAAAGATCCAAAAACTTTTTTTATTATTATATTTTTGGCCTCTTCGAGCCTTTTTTTGAGGATCCACAATGTTTAAATTATTTTCAGATTATAATCTACCGTAGATTTTTAGCTCTATCAAATAGTCCCTTAGCCTCTTTTGCCTATGCGTCTCTGCCTGTCGTGCTAGTGCTGGTGCCTCCGCCCACCCGTCCCTGACAGAGGCTCCGCCCACCCGTCACTGTTTGCCTGCTTGGAGGCTTGGCTTGCAGAGGGCAGTGGTACAAACCGTGGGAAGAGTATCCTTTGCAGTACTCTTCTATGTTAGGACATAACTGTAGAGAATATCAATCCCGAACTGTGACTCTGGAGAGGCGCCGGTGAGCTCCTCACAGCCCATGTACTACACTCGCGTTGTCCCAGATATCCTAAGCAAGGAAAAATATAGGTAACAGTCAATAGTGTAAATAAAGGTAACTTAAGGTAGGATCATTTGTTGGCCTGATACGCTGATAGAAAGCATTACGATACAAAATTATATGTAGATCGACTATATTTATCACCTTTTCGTCACATGGCTAGAGTAGTTCAGCGCTTGGTTTATATTGTTCTAGGTTTGCAATTCCCAATTAACTATTCTCACATACTAGGGGGTTAGCTTCAGGGTATTGCGTTAAAACAAAAAAAACAAATTTTGGTTGGCACATCGGCTTTATGTTGGGCTATTTGGCTTTGTCGAAATGATATTAAGTTTGATACATGCAAAATTTCTTCCTTTACACAGATCATTTTTAGGGAACCTATCGGTTACGACACTGGTCCTTACTGCATAAGGACCTGGATAAAGAGACAATGCTCAGCGCTTGTCATTCCTAATAGTACTATTTTTCTTTGCCAAAAAGGGTTATAATTTAATAATTGTATTAGTGATGTTTGAATCGACTTTTATTCGTTTTACTTTCTTTAAATGTGAGTTAGTCTTTGATTGTGACTATGTGTGGGTTGTATACCTCTGTGATGTAGATGCCGAAAGTCATTTTCTATTTTCTAAAAAAATTGATTTGATTGCTCATTGATGTTGCCCTGCTCCGGAGGATTTAACTTATTTGCTTTAAAGCTAAATTTTGAGAGCTTCTAAAAAGACTTATGGTGTGTTTGGTTAGAGAGCAAGGTGGATGGAATGACTCCATTCCAGTTTTTAAGGATGGGATAGATTCATCCTAGTATTCAAGGATGGGATGGCTCCGTCCCAGTTTTCAAGGATGGACCCACTGTCATCCTCACGTCCCAAGTGGGATGGCTGTGTTCCATCATTTTTGTGGGATGGGCTCGTGCAACATCTTGAGAAATATTCCTCTATAGGAGCCATCCCATCCCTCCTCTTCCACCAACCAAACACATGATTAGAGAAGTCAGCCCATTTCATTAAACTTGTTCTTTATAGATCTGAGAAACAAATTTAAGGTTAAAAAACTAGTTTGATAAGCTAAAGCATTTATATTTTCAAAACGTATATAAGCAAATAGCTAAATAAGTCTTCAAGAGCATGACCTAAGCAGTAGAAGGTTAGAATTAAAGCATCCACAATAGTTAGAGGTAACATTATCTCTAAGGTGGGACCCATATGGCCATGCCCGACCCCTAAGGCTAGAGACTCTTCTCTTTGTAGTTAGAAGCAATATTTCCTCTAAACTTGGACCTACTGGCGGCCATATACAATAATTAATGTTCTCCATACTTAGAGGTTGTCTCTAATTTAGAGGCAATATTTAGAACAATCACAATAGTTATAGGTTGCATCTAACCAAGAGAGAGAGAGTGCTTAGGGACAGCCGTAAGCATCCCTAAGATGTATACCATAATACTATTCATTTAATTTTTTAGGGATAAAAGAGCTGCTGGAGAAACAAATGTTTTGGAATGTAGTGTATAGTGTGAAGAAAATTTTAGGGGATAGAGGAAATCTTCTAGAGAATATGGTGTATAGTGTTATAGAGGATGAGAGGATGGAGCTCATGTTACGGGTGTTTTTAGAGGTTTTACTGTAGATACTCTAGAAGATATGCAATCAGTGGGGCCCATGATAGTAGTACAATTTTTTTAAAAAAATGGCGATAGTAGGAGAGTATGTTATAGGAAAGACTACTATCCATACGTCCGAAGTGCTGCCCGCTCACGTGCGAGATGTTTTTCAATCTCTGTCCCTGCGGCTTGCACACGTGTGTGGGTCCTACTTGGTACTCTTTTTTTCCATCTCTCTCAGCCAAAGCCTGCAACCTCATCCTCCCACCTCCCTTTCCCTTATCAAGCGTTCAGCGACCTCCTATCTTCCTCCCAGCAGATGCCCCATTTCAAATTTGTCCCATCACTATTTATATGCCACATCATCAATGGGACTGTCCCATTTCTATTTATCTCTCCAACAATCGTCCTATCACGGTTCCCACTCTCTACTTTACTATTCATTGTTCTATTGCCCCATTTCTTGTCCCGTCACTATTTGTTATAGTGATGAGGCACCCTATTTGAACAAACCCCCGGAGATGGCCTCATTCTCCCACCTCCCTTTCACTAGCAGCACATAGTGGCTTGGGGCAAGCAGTTTCTAGCGCTGCAGGGTTAGATCACACATAGCGAAGGTCGGGGCCGAGGTTGGGTAGAGCAACAACCGGCGAGAGGTATTCCCCGTCTTTCTTCCTCTCTATCTCTATTCCCCATCCTTTCTCCCTCTGCCTCTCTCTCCGGTCAGAACAGTGAGCGAGTTTGGTGAGCTTGGCGGCCAGATCTGGCGAGCACGACATGAAGGCTCATTAGATTTGGTGAAGAAGATGACCAATAGAAGACACATCATCATTTTTGTCATGAAACATCATCCATATACGTATGAAACATCAATTGTAAATATATGGAACATTTGATTTACTCTTACAAAATGTTGTCATGTTTTGTCCTTGTGAAACATTGCTTTTGTTCTTGTGAAACATTTTGCTTGTACAGAGTGAAACACATTGAATAACTGTAGAACATTGTTTTGATGATATTTCATTAGTTCTTTTATTATGTTTCATCAGGTCTTTTGTCATGTTTCATTAGTACTTCGCTTATGTTCTATAATGTTTTGTCATTGCTTAAACCATATTTCATCGGTGCTTGGAGTATGTTTCATTAGTGTTTCAACTATATTACATTATTACACTGTTTATGTTTTAATAGTACGTCGATTATATTTATCGGTTCGTTGCCTATGTTTCGAAAAAACTTTAATTTTTTAAATTGGACGGCCCACACTGTCATGTCTTTTTTTTTTTGAATAACAGCATTTCCATTAGATTAAAAGCCAATGAGTTACATCCATAGGAAATACTCTTACATCATCTCTCCACAAATTAAAACCACTCCTCCTACTAGAAGCAGACTTAAGATAAACTTGCCACATTCTTGTTTGAAAAGAGCAATTGGAACAAGCGTAGAACAGTACCTGCACTAGTACGATTACAATCATACTAGGAGATTTTAGCACAAACGAAGAGACATGCTCTTTGCAGACAAAAGCTGAAGCACGAAGATCCCAATCCAACTTCTCCACCGTCCAGTCCTCAACTTGCAATGACCATGAGGTCCACTGGCGTGCACCACTTGGCGCCACACCGACGCCGAAGCCGCGCCAGGATCAAGACCCGCCACAACGACGGGTCGCAACACAGCCGCCATCTCCCTCACAGATCCGGCACCACAAAACACAGCAGGCGGTGAAGATAGCTCTTCCCACCCCCGCACCGCCTCCACCATCCTCGACCCGCCCCGAGCCGAAGCGGCGAGAGAAGCACCTCTCGCGACCTCCTCGGACGTTAGCACCACCGCCAACCGAGAAGACCACGAGCACCAAAAGAATCATCCACCATACCTAAACCTAAAAGCTAAAACTAAACCCTAGATCTAGAGCCACTCCCTCCACAAACCGGCCACCCAACCCCAACCAGCCTCCACCTCGACCACGGCGCCGCCACCACCACGCCGGGCGAGCCGCCACCAGGTGGACTCACCACGGGTCGCAAGGAGGAGGAGGAGGAGGAGGAGAAGAAAGGGAGAGGGAGAGAGAGGGGTTAGGAGGAGGAAGGGAGGGAGGGAAGAGGAGGAAGGAGGAGCGGGTCCCCTCCCTCTCGGCTTCGGCGAGCCCGCCGGAGAGGGAGAGGGAGGGGACCAGGCGGCGGCGAGGCGGCGGGGTTACCGGGGGAGCGAGTCGCAGGAGCGGGGGTTGAGTCGCGACCCACTATAACACGATTCTGACCTGTCATGTCTTTTTCTATATATATAATTGAGGCGAGAGAGGCGTATGCACTGCTCACTCAGAAAAAGGCTCACCTCCCAACACGTCACGACAAGGGGGGGTGGGGCCGTGGGGGTGGCGAGCTACCTCGTCCCTCCATCATAACTGGCTTCTCTCTGCCTCGGCGTCGTCAGAGATGACCTCTCAATCTCCACGAGAAAATCGTAGCATCATGCATTCATGCTATACGGCCCATGTCAACACCCACCGCTGCTTCTCTCTGCACCGCCGGGCCCAAAGCATATCGGTCCACCTGTCATCGGGACGAATGTGCACAGAGCACATGTACTCGACTGACGCAAGGGGTGACCGCGTTGCGCTATCCTTTTGGGATACTCCTCCTCTACTACTACTGTCGCGGGGCCCCGCGAAACAGGGACACGCTGCTGGGGTGCGTGCGGTGGTGGCTCGTGCCTCTCGCTGTCGATCAAAAGACATGCGGGCTGAGCTCGGGATCTTCTATCGTGGCCGTCCCTATGCTCCAATGCTCTACAGCCTATATAGACCTGGCCCATGTCGTGTTATGGACCGTCCTAGCTCTCTACCTTTCTTCTTCTCGAGAAGGATCAGGGCCTTGCCCATTCCCAACTACCATGGATTCTCCTTACCAAAAAATACAAGTCCATGCACCCAGTCTGCCCAAGTCTCTTGCGAAAAAAGTTTTGGCACCTACTCTTCTCTTAGTTCTTTTTACCGATAAGACCGTCCACGTCAGTTATTCTATCCTCCGCTCTATAACACTATTTATTACTCTCTCTATCTAATACTGTAAAATTCTTTCATACTTTATACTACATTATAAAAGATTCCTTCTCTGCACCAACTACTCTATTTCAAGTTATAGTATTACAGAGTACCTGCTACGAATGCTCTAAATATTTGTTAAATACGGAGTACGGTGTTGTACACAAATACCAGAAGGGCCAAAATGGGAACAAAACAAAAAAAATTTCTCTGGTTTTTAATTTCACCTTTCCCCGTCGTCGTGTCTGGGCGTCTGGCCCCGCGCCGCGCGGGCGCCGCGCACAAAGAAGCGGAACGCGAAAGCAAGCGGAGGCGATAGCAAAACAACGCAGCTACTCGTACGAATCTTCCTCTCTCCATCGCACCACCAACACATATAAAGCAGCAGCAGCAGCAATTCGATCGCCCACTCCTACGAAGCGAGCGGCTATACGGAAATTGTTCGTCCATGGAGTCGTCGCCCATGATGTGCCGCCCCTCCACGGCGCGGCCGCCGCTGCAGCTCCGCCTCCCCGCGGCGCGCGCCAATGGAGCGGCGGGGCTTGGGCTGGGGCTGAGGAGGGACGTGCTGGTGGCGCTGCGGGCGCACGCGCGGCGGATCGAGGCTGCGGCTTGGGCGCCGGGGGTGAGGAGGAGAAGCAGGAGGGAGGAGGCGGCAAGGTGCGCGGCCGCCGGGGAGGTGGTGGGGAGCGCCGGGGTGGGGAGGAGCGCTGGGATGGAGGTCGCCTTGGCCGCGGCGGCGGTCGTCGCGATGGGCACGGGGAACCGCGTCCTCTACAAGCTTGCCCTCGTGCCGCTCCGCGAGTACCCCTTCTTCCTCGCGCAGTTCGCCACGTTCGGGTACGTATGCTCTCCTCTCCTTCCCCCTCTCTGCTCCAGCCATTGATTCCATCAACGATGCTTCGCGTTACGCCGTCTGATCGATTCGAGGCAGGCCGGTTCGACTTCCAACAGTGGAGATTCCGTGATGAGAGGTGTCGGGAATCAATTCACCCCACGGCCTTTGCGATGCGTGCCTCGCGGTTGGGTCCACGTGTCTGAGAGAATAACTGGACCAGATTTTTTGGTTGTTATCTGCATGCTGTACGGTTGTGCGCTTTTTTTTTTTCTGTTGCCTGGCCTTCCGATTATTCAAATCCACTGGAATTTTAGATTCCACACTTCCAAGCTCGCTGTTGTAGGCATTCGAGTTGCAGTCAGTGAATTAAAGGAAAATTTATTACGTCTATTGTTGTCATAATCCGAAAATTGTAATGCAATGGTTAGTAGTGACATGCATCGGCCATATGCAATGCACAGGGTATAGCCCTAGGAACTAGATAAAATCTCTCTAATCAGAAGAAAATTGACTATATTTATGCTTTTAATTTGGTTAAGTTTGCAATGCCATCTGTCATACTATTGTTTCTGTTATAACTAATGGGTACATACTGCAGAAGTGTAACATCTACTCGCAGGATTAGTTCTAGCTGTCACCATTTATTTGTAGCAACCACGCACAGTGAAATATGAAATGTATAACTGTTATTTGATAGTAATGTTATGATAACGAGTAAAGACAAGCAATGAAATATTTGGTTCTAGGCTTGAAATTTTTTCGAGCAAAATATATTTTGACATAGATTTTTCTAAGGAAAAAGTTACTCTTGTACTCCATGATAATTTTTTTTGCTTATTTCATTAAATAAGGGAGCACGGTTGGACTCCATAATAAATTCAGCTAGTTTAATCTCCGTATTGTATTGTTATCTCATTGAATGCCTGACTGAATCCATGCATTTCCTAACACTTGACGTGTTGCACACCATGTTGGCATTAAGACAAAAAAATGAGCATATTCTTAATCAGGCAGAGAGAGCGTTTGCATGTAGCCTTTCTTCTACTACCCATCGTTAAAAATGAACATATTCTTAATCAGGCAGAGAGAGCAAGTGCATGTAGTCTTTCTTCTACTGCGCATCGTTAAAAATGAGAGTATTCTTAATCAGGCAGAGAGAGCATGTGCATGTTGTCTTTCTTCTACCACCCATCGTTAAAAACTGTTTGGTATCCATATTTGTTTCTAGGCATACCAGTATTGATTTAAAACTATATCTAAGCCCCCACATATCATAGGTAGTCATGTGTTTCCTTCGAAAAGGTTACTCATGTATTGTTCTATGGCCTTCTAGTTAACACCTCCATTTGCGGCGATGGACAATGCTCAAGTCGCAAAGCTTGTAACTTTTGATGTTCTAGAAACATGGGCTGTTATGCTTTGTATACAATCATAATCTTATTTCATGTCTAACCCCTTCCTAGATGTAATCTGTTCAACCTTGTCACTACCAATGCATGACCGTGTCTTTGTTTATACCCTTGACAATACAGCCATAATCCTATTTCATGTCTAATCCCTTCCTATATGTAATCTGTTCGACCTAGTCAATACCAATGCGACTGTGTTTACACCCCTGACCACTGTAGAGTAATGCTAGTTTTTATGTTTATTAACTGAACACACTAGGGTTTTGAGTATGTTGCCTTTTGTTATTAGTTCCTATTAGAACAAAGTAATTATTTCAATGCCAAATAACATAAAATTGGGTTTTTATGGCATTATTTTTTTTAAAAAAAGTGATATTGCAATACCTTCATTTTTTTTTCAAAAATCATTTTTTTGAATTTTTTTCTCAGCATTATTGTATACTCCACAAATACGTTTGAAGTGATCCTTTTATTTCCAAAATGAAATGTTTGAAAAGTTTGATAGTTTTTCCCCTTTTCATTGAACATTTCTTGGATGCTAAAATGTTGTGGACCATTTAATTTTGGCAGCTATGTGGTTGTATATTTCTCGATCCTATTTCTTCGTTACCAAGCTGGCATTGTCACAGATGAGATGCTGTCTCTACCACAGAAACCTTTTCTAGCTGTTGGTCTTTTGGAGGCTTTAGCAGCAGCATCCGGGATGGCTGCTGGAGGTAATATTTTTACAACCAAATACAGCATCTTTCTCCACTAAGCAAAGATTAAAGCAAACACAGTTAGCAATGAAGATTATCTCATTGTTGTTATCAATTTTCGATTCAAGCCATGCGTATAACATGTGCTACTTATGTACATGAAAAAACTGGGATTCTTTTTTTGTTGTTCTTAGGTTCATATCTTTACAACATACTTTTTCTTTACTGATGAGGATTGAGTTGATGGTTGTTTTCAAAGTAAATGTACATCAGATTTGATACATGAAGCTTTTACTCACAGTGTTATTTGTTTTCTTTTTGTTGGAGTAGCTGTTCTTTCTGGGGCTTCAATACCAATATTGTCACAGGTCTGAGAAGTATCAGTATTATATGAAAATTTTAGTTTTATCACATTAAAGCACATTGATACAGTCGTTTTACTACTTTTCTGCAGACGTATCTTGTATGGCAGCTTCTTCTGTCTGCTATATTTTTGAAGAGGCGCTATAAAGTTAATGAGATAACCGGATGCTTTCTAGTGACAGTTGGTGTGATTATAACTGTAGCAAGGCAAGTTCTTTCTTGACAAGCTCACTTTAGGTTGCTATGCACCTAATAGGCCATTTAGTTTATTTATATGTCTCTGAATCCAGAAGACATGAACTTGAGTGCTGGGAGATAGATATGTAAAAATACAAGGAAACATTAATGGAAACTATACTAGGACATGGGAGTTGGGATGTGTGCAATATAATTTGTACGAAAATAGAATATGCACAATATTCACATTTTTGCCCAAAATGCCCAGTTCACAGTGACATCTTTGCAACTTGTGCATTGCTGCACACGTGCATGGAAAATGGCAATACAAATTAATTGCCACTGCTGGAAAATATGCTATACTGGCAGTTTAAAAAAGGATTCATGGATGGTTCCCAATCATAGGTTTTTTTTGGGCTAAAGGCAGGAGCTCTGCCTAATAAAAAAATCATAGAATGTTAGGCAAAAAAATACCTAATGTTACAACATTATCTTGTTTGTCATAATGTCATTGCAATGCATGGGTAGGAGATTTTTTGTGTTGGAGATTAAGGAACTGTTACAATTACTGAGCTACATTAGCTAACTGTGTCAAAGTTAAATTGTCCAACCAGAAGGCTTCGTTTTGATTGTGATATTTATTACCTGAATGTGAATGTGAATAAGAATTGACATGAACCTTTCTTTGGCTTGTATAGTGGATCTGGTGCTGGTGCTTCATTGAAAAGTACTGGAATATTGTGGCCACTACTAATGATACTATCATTCTTTCTCCAAGCTGCTGACACAGTACTGAAGGTAGCAAGTCCATTTTAGGCAGTGTTCTTTTCAGCGTTTGTGTTTGCTTATAAGTTGAAAATTTGTAGCTCCTCGATAAGGACATCCGAGGGATCAAAAAATTATAGAAAAATGGTTTTGAGAATTTTAAGAAGAAATAGTAAGACCTATAAAAATTGGCTACCAAATATCAAAGCGTTTGGCTTGTACGAAAATAACAAATTTCCAACTTATAAGCAAACGCAAACGCTGAATTAATCAATCAATGAACCAATTGATGTGTTTTGACAATCAATTTTACCTGACACAATTAAAGTCTAATTGTTGCAGGAGATAATATTTCTAAATGCTGCCAAGAAATTGAAGGTATCACTTTCCTCCCATGATTGTCATTTTGCACCATATTGTTTTCAATACGAAGAGCTATTATTGATTAAAGTGTGATAACTAATAATCGTTGTCTGTCAATTTGCTTTTGCTGGATGTTTTTCTTATTTCAGTATTCTTCTTTTGCTTTCTAGGGTGGCTCAGTTGATCTTTTTGTCGTCAACTCATATGGCTCTGCTTATCAAGTATGGTCCTGCTGTCTACCACTTTGCAAGAATTGTACAGCAACCATCCATCATAATTAATAAAATTATCATTCCAGGCTCTTTTTATGTGTTTCTTGTTGCCATTCTTGTCAAAGTTATGGGGGGTTCCATTCCATCTACTACCAACATACATCAGAGATGGTACCGCCTGCTTTCTTAATATGGGATCACTATCTTCTGGTAATTTTTCTAATTTCTGTGACAAGTTTTCTCCCATCTCTCATTAGCTGGTTTTGATCTTTATGGTACATGCATCAGTTTTCTGATTTAATTTCTTTTGTCACTAGGCTTCTTGTGTGATGATACTAGGAAGTTATCTTAATCAATCACTAATATCTCTTTAAAAAGAAATAAATCATTGATGATTAACTACCATATCCATTTAATTTCTGAAATTCTATTCATTAAGTTAGTACTTCATGAGACTTATCTCTTTCAATTGAGCTTTGAAGCATTGCAAGAATTATTCGTTAATTCGTAGTTGCAGTTATATAATGTAAAACCATGGATTCAAAATAGCAATCTTCAATGAGGTACTTTCCTAGGAAACAGGGCAACTTAGCCAGCATACTATCGTGTTGACTTAGGAATGTTAACATGTTTCAAATTTAAAGAACATATCGACATTAAGTTTTTTTTTCCTGATATCTTTCGGGTTTACCTTTTCTTAGTGATAACAATCATGTCAGCATGATGCCATGCTGCATAAGCATCTTATGGTTAAACCTTTTGAGTTGCGCAGGTTGTGAAGGAGCACCACTGCTACCACTACTATTTGTGCTGATTAATATGGGATTCAATATATCGCTGCTACACCTACTAAAGATCTCATCAGCCGTTGTATCTTCTCTGGCCTCTACATTCTCAGGTTTACATTGTTTTTTTCTGAATACCATGTTATTCCACCAATAATTAACATAGACAAGCTTTTGCTTCCATTTATACTTCACCATGTGTCATATTTTGTGGAGAAGTGCCACATCAGAATTACTTTTGAAGAAAAGTGATTCAGTTCAAAACTAGTTTTAGGGACCGATTTAAAACTTCACTACACTGTTCATTGCATGTCATCCAACCTTCAAATCGGGGAGCCTTATTATGACCATACACAAAAGCTGGGATATTGCATTCGCGTCCTACTTCCCAAGTCTCAACATACAAACCACTGTTTAAGTAAAACAATTCTTACTTAGTTGGCAGCATCAGTATTTTCGGTAAAAAAAGAAAAACAGCAATTAACTGCATCTTAATATATTACACTGGGTATGGAACTATGAATAAGGCAGAGTTGTGATTAGTTATTTCACCAAAGAAAGGGTCATGCTCGCTTGCTCAGTGACTTCAATCTGATGAAAGAGCTGTTGTGGCCCAGTACAACTAAAACCAGAAAGAACAATAGTAAGGATGTTAGAGCTTCATATCTCACTTGCTTTTCTCCGTATCACCATTTTGTAACTTCAATGTTTTGGTATTTGTGATGATGCGGACCCTGTATTAAAATGACGAGCCATGGTGAAAGTAGTACTCCCTCCATTGGTATTTTAAGATTCGAACTTTGCAAATTTTTTACTAACAATTAATCGAACTATATATGTTGTATGATGCAAAAATGGTACTGTTCAATTCATATTTGGAAATACTTTCTTATGATCATGGTTTCGTAGTTATGCACAATATATTGTAAAAGAATTTCATGACCAAAGCTCAATTTGGGAGACCACACCAAGTCAATTGTGCCTTGTAAAAATCAATGGAGGGAGAAATATTTAGCAAGGATGTAAAGCCTGTTATTCTTTTAATGAACATTTCCTACCGTACCAATATATGTACAACCATCATAGTCTTCTAGAGCGAAAGGAGAAAAGAAACGCACGCTTGGAAGTGAATGAAATAAAGGTGGTAGCCTTTAATCCTGAATGTGGACAGAAAGTGATGCCTATGTTGGATGACCATGATCCCACAGGACTGAGTTGCACCATGTCAATTCAAAACTAAGTTAACAATATTATTGAGTAGTGGAAACAGGGGAAAACAAACACAAGAGTTTCAGCTGTAACTCCCCTCCATCACCATTGTTTGCATGTTTTTTATTTTCATAACGACTGCACAAGCCTTATCCATTGTCATTCTGCTTGATGGCAGCCTCCTGTTAAGCCTCCTGTTAAGCCTCCTGTTGAGGTGTTAAGAGGCTCCCTAGGTCTGTAAGCGGTTTTGGAATCTGTGTGCTCCTTTAGTAAAGGACTACCATTATACCATACAGACTAACCTGTGTCACCTAACTTTCGGCTGTTTCTCTCCCCTACCGATCAGAAACTGGCGAATAGTTTAGCTTCCCCGTCATTTGTGGGTATATCCAGTTCATGTAGCTAGCAGTCACAGCTGAATTTAGGACTAAGTATTTTTTGACAAGTCAGAGGATGGGGAAAACCACGATTAGCATTCCTTTTCTCATTTTTTGTCGCCGCAATGTACAAGAAGTTGCGAACTAAATTGTGCAGAGCGAACTAATGATGGTTTTCTTGATGCAGTTCCTCTGTCCATCTACGCCTTCACCCTGCCGCTGCCGTACATCGGTGTGGCATCGTCCCTCCCTCCTGGCTTCGTTGCAGGCGCAGCGGTACTCACCGCTGGCTTACTACTCTACAGCCTTCCACAGGCACAGAACTATGGAAGTTCCTTCAAAAGCAGGAATGCCTAGCTAACATTCATTTCTTCAATTTTCCTCCCCACTCTACACAAATCGTGGTTCTTCGTCGCGGCTTGAAAGGTAGAGCACAAGTTCTCCTGAGGGCCGCCTGACTGTTGTATGTTGTATGATATGTCATACATATACCCAATAAAAGCGAGGAAATGCCGCATGGATAGGAATAGAACTTAAGAGGAAGAAAGTACCTGACCATCAGACACTCTCTCTTGTTACTGAGTGAAGGTCGGAGATGGGTATTCACAGTTATTAGACGGGACGAGAGCCAGGGAGAAAAGCAGGAGCATCATGACCACAGGGACGAAGAGCAAGAAGGGCGGCGGCGGTGGTAGCGGTGGCAACACCAATGGGAGCCACAGGAGGATCGCCGCCGCCGCCAGCAGCAGCATCAGGATGCCCTTGTCCATCTTGGCTGCCCTGCAGTGTAAACGAACCTCTCTTCCTGCTCCGGCCAGTCGGAGACGTTAACGGTAATCTGTGTATGAGCAAGTGTTGTATGATCACATCCAGTGATCCAGTGGAACTGAGATATTGGCAGGCTATATATGTGGCCACGCGGCTGCTACACAGCCTACACTTGTGTGCATATTTGTTGATTCATTGTTGCTCGCAGTATTTATACTGCCCTCGCTGTGGCTGCGGGGCCCTCTTTCTGGGAGGTTGAGGATGTGGCGGGCCCCCACGGCTGCGGCCCGTCCGGTCCCCGACAGGCATCGCGCGCTCGGTGGTCGAAGAAGACATGGGGCGATACTTGTTGGCACGTTTCAGATTAAGTCCATGGAGTACTTTGATAAATCATGAACAGTTGATGTTATCTTTTTCAAACTCGGTTTCAAAGTGTAGTTTCTGTATTACAGTACATTTTAGTCGCAAAAAATAAAATTATGAACATGCACGTTCCGGCTCGTACTTTACATCCTAACCTGAACCGTACGTCCCCTAGGTTCGCCTTCCCATCGTGTTTCCTCCATTTGAGGAATCAAGGCCCACATCCAACCCTTGATGACACAGCGAAGGGACAGGGAAAGTAGATCGTCCCAGCCGTCCAGCGCATCGCATGCGGTCCAACTTGCTGCGCATCACACATCACACATGGGCTGCAGCCAGGCACCACCCATGGTTCGTGCCGTGCCCCCTCCAACACAGTTTGGTCACTATTATATATCATTATATACTTGCAAATCTATTATAAAAGCACTTTTAAGAAGTTTGACCGAAACGGATACTATAGGACCCGCTACACCGTTTCAATGATATGGAAGTACTGTATTACAACATGTTTTAAAAGGCTGAGTTGAATGTTAAAAGTTGAACTTTGAGAGCACCAAATAGCTTCAAAAATTTAATTCACTTGGTTAGACCTATTTCTAAGAGTTTTCATAAGCTACTTCAAGATTTTCTAGAAAATGGAGTTGAGAAGTCTAACAACATGTTTGGAGTGGCTTGGATTAGGATTCAATAGCTAAATTGAAAAGTTAAACATTTTGGTTTTTTAGTCTAGCTTTTTTTTTTATCATGAAGTCACATCTAAAATCTCTTTAAAATAACATAAACAAAACCAACTAGTTTCGATAAGCATATTGAAGAACCTCTTGAAATTTAGCTTAAAATTCAGCTTAGCCTGTTCATTCAGCTCAGTCACTCTGAACATACTCTAAGTAATTGGCTTTTATGAATGCTCTGGCTGAATTCATGAATTACTAACAAGTAGTTTAGAAAAACTTCTTAGTGAGTATTATTAAGTATCGTTAAGTATCATGCAATATAAAACTCCACGATACTCAAATGATAGGTAGGTACCAAGTATACCATCCATACTCGCTGCACCGTTGGAACCGTAACAACGTTGTGCAGTATTTCTCAACACTGAAAAGTGAAAAAACTACACAACCTTCCTTATCTCTTGCTCATTGCAGCACCTAAAATCATTTGATCTGTCCAATACACTTCAGTAGAGGTTGTCGATGCCACTAATCGACTTGATTGTACTCCTAAAGTAGGAGTAGCGACATGGGCAGGTGCTTACTTGATTCCTGTCTCGATCTCCAAAAGGCACTGGCCGCTCGAAGCCCTAGATGTGTGGGTGCGCGTGAGAGAGACACTTGGCTGGATTCGGATTTTGATTGATCAGATTTATCGGAGTGCAGCGCACCGAGACCGCGCAGTCGTCGAATCTGGTTGGCAGCCACGTTCGCTTCACCTCGTACAAGCTGACCTCGCACAGGCTCAGGGACAGGGAGGACACCACAGCCAAGGACTCGCTACTCACTGCCCTAGCCACTAGCCACTAGCCACTGGCCAAGTAGCCAGGCCAGCCATGTACTGTTAATTCGGACCCTACCTGCCTACCTTACCTACGCCCTCTCCGTTGTCGTTTAACTCTCACTGCTGTCTTTATGGTTCAGCAAATTTTGATTTGGCAAATCGTGCTTTTATCTAGCTCAGCAAAATTTATCAGCTCAGAATATGTCCTCTTCAGCAGACCTCATCAAATCTCACTCAACAATTTCTCTCTCATATAGTCTGTTCATTTCTTCAAACCGCCATCAAATACCATGAACTCTCACCCTGATTTATTCAACATGCCCAAATTGCCCTTTCTTAAAATTGTTGTCATCATATTTATGTAATCATAATTATTGTCTTGGAAATCTCTAAATTAATACATTACCATAATTAATAGCAAAATTAACCTCACCACATACATTATCATAATTAAACATAGTACTAGACAAGTCACCACAAACATTACCATAATTAAGCATTGTCCTAGACAAGTCACACTTATCACCAATGCCCCTTGTGAGACATATCACTCTCCCCAGTGAAGTCATCCTAGCCCAAAATTCCCACCTCCAAATCTGGGTAGAAGATGACGTGGTAGCTGTCTCCTGACGGCTTGGCCTTGGACCCATCTCTATCAAGTGGTCCCTGTAGAGCTTCATCGGCTTCAATCTGCAACCCATCGAGGTTCTCGGCAACCCGCTCAACGTCGGCCAGCACGGAGTTGACCTGTCGAGGGGAGTCTCATTTGGATTCCACCTCCTATTCACAATCACCAACAAGTCAACAACCTTCTTCTCAATCTGGTCAATTGTTTTAGCAAGGATTACCCTCTATTTGTTGGCCTCCTCCTGCTCCTTCTGCTTATCTGAATGTTAGCCAGACATTCTATATATAGATGACAATGTGAATGGATTCTAAAATGCAATTTAGATTCTCAATGTAAATCTACATTACTTTCATCTAAAATGTAAATTAAGTGCATTCACAATCCGAGCATTCATCATCTAAAATAGATCTCAAATGAGAATGGATTCTAAATGCAGTTTGGATTCTCAATGTAAATCTATACTACTTTCATCTAATTTGAGGATTTTTCTAAACCCTAGTATTCAATGGGAAAGGGGTTGTCGTCTCCTCCGCTCGCCCGTACTCCTTTACTGCCGTCAGTCTGAATCCTCACGGGAGTTGCTCGATGGTCTCCTCTGCACAGAATAGGAATGGATGATGAGAGGAGAGAGGGTCACTAGGCTATCCCGCCCGCCGGCGATGGCGACGCCGCTGGTGGCCGTGCGGCTTGCTATCCTGCCCTGCCTTACCATTTTCAGCGAGTGCGAGCAGAGTGGCTAGCCCGTTGAACTTAGATAGGTTAGGCTAACCATTTAGGGTTTGTTTTGACCATTACTTTCGTAACCTTGTGAAATGCACGGATTTTCTTTTGTATTTCTATGAAAATAAATTGATCCAAATGAAAATGTCTACTTTCCAAATAGAGACTGACGAAATAGCGAGTTGACTAAAATCCATGGAGATTTTAATCAACAACTCCGGTGCTGCACCTCTACCTCACGGCCTTGCCCTATCGCCACCCCCTCCGCCTCCTCTTGACTTCTCCTTCCTTGCCAACTGACACACCTATGCACGCCTACACCACCACCCTGCCCTGTCAGCCACCACTCACGCCGACAACGTCCTCACTACTCGCCCCTCTACCACCTACTGTAGTGCCACCCCATCCACCCCTATCTCCGGTCATCATGTTGTTTCCCCATCCCCTGTGGCTACTGCCCTCTGGGTATCCCGCAACCTCACTATGCCACCTCCCACCATCGTGCTCCTACCAGCCCGGTCTCCCTCTAAGCCCAGGAGATGTGGTAAACCCTGAACCTAGCTTGGGGTGAACATTGAACAATAATCCAGTGAAGACAGTGATGCGACAAGCTAAGCTGAGAAAAGGAAGCATAGCAGCAGAGAGAGGAGTGGGAGGGAAGAGGGGAGGGAATCGCATGAATTGGGTAACCAATAGGAAACTTCATCCAAACAAGCCCATAGCGGTGATCGGAGATTGGATCATCACATTGCAACTTATGGAAAATTATTTCTTTAGAAGTTCAAGTACAATTTTGTTGTTTCTTTAGAAGTTCAAGTACAATTTTGTAACATCCTTTTCTTTCTCATGCACCTATTGATTTCAAAATCTTTACTATTGAAATAAAACGAAGTTAGGAGCGGCAGTAGAGGCGGTATTTTCTAGACAATACAATCCAATCCCTCCAACCAAGTCCTAGATTTCACAATTATACTTTCGATTGGTTTGGTATTCTTTCTTGCTTTAGTGTTTAAGTATTTTAGGGATGGTTAGACTACGCTCAAAATATATTAAATTGCGTCTATCTTATGTGGATCATATACAAACGTATACAAGTAGATAGAGCCAAATGTGCATAGATACAATACAAATCTAGCAACGAAAACAACACAAGCCGAAAGTGCTATTGTTTTCTTAACATATCCTATTGCTAAGAAAGTTTCTTTAATGGTATACCTTTAAACTTTATGTTTGCATTCCTGGTGGAACACAAAATATTTATTCATCAATTTTACATGTTAGGTGTCGCTGGTGCAGTCCCTATTCAGTGGTCCCCTATTAGTGCTCTGCATGGTCTTGGTGACCTCTAATTATAGATCATGGAAATCATTAAAAATGCATTTGCTTACGATGATTACAAATTTAGCCATGAGAAAGAGACTTATAATGTTGTGGGTGCGCATTGTTGTTCTGGCCGATTAATCTTCCTATGTATGCGTTGGCTGCAGTCTATATAACAAAGGCACCTTGTTACCCTCTTCACATCCATGCAATTTTTTTGTCTTCGCTAATGTTCCTTTGAATTTGATTACCGGCACTGCGTAGAAAGCAGCAATACTGCAATTCTGCGATAGGTTGGCCTGAGTTGTGATGAGATTGCCATTATTGGGCATGGACCAGCGACAGCCTACAGCTAGTGCCCAGCCGTGAGCCTAGCTCGTCCAAAAACTGGCACTGCCACGAAAGGCCAAAGCGAGTCTTTGATCGGGCGGGTTGGATGCACCTGGGCGAAATGTTTCAGAGCAGCAGCCAGCAGAGGCAACTTGGCAAGAGGGGCTGGAAAGTCGGAACTGCCACCGCACTGCTGCGCTGCGCAGTGACGGCCCGTGTCCCCGACGACGCGGCAGGGAGCCGGCCAGTGCGCGTGCAGCGCCCTGCCTCTGCCTGGCCCGTTTCGCAGCTGCGATGCCGCTGTGCTCTGCGAGCGACGAACCCGACACGCGCGCCGACCGCTGCCGTTGGCGGCCGACGGCAGGCAGGCATGCCGTACGGCCATGCCCCACCAGCCAGCAATAAGTTCCTTCGCCCGGTTACATTCTGCTTGAGAGATTGGTGCGCGCCAGCCCGAAAAGAACTAGTGGGCCGGCTCGGCTCCCAGCCCCGGGGCCAGATACTTGGAATTTTTTTTATATTTTATATTTATTCATTTTTATAATTAAATAAATAATATCCTATTCATCAAATTAAATTAATAGACTCATATAGCCCATTGGTTGGGTGAGAAGGAAAAAATCGCCCAACCAATGGGCGACAAGAGTTTTTTGGGAAAAAAAAATAGAAAACTACTATCTTCTTTGCTCTTAACCTTTAAACCACCTTAAAAAAACACAAACAATTCTGAAAAACTTTGGTAGCATAGGATATGCTACTTTCAAGATCTCCACAAAATTTTAGCTCCAAATATTATTTGTTCTTTTTGTTTCTCATTGTATAGATACTGTTTCAGACTGAAATTTTGTGAAGAACTTAAAGTATCACTCCCTACACTGCCAATTTTTTTCAGATTTTTTTAGTGTTTTTGTGATGGCGTTTTGAAGGGTAAGAACAAGACATATTATTTTGTTTTTTTAGCAAAAATCGCTTTAGTAATAAGGACACTTGTCGCCCATTGGTTCGGTGAGAAAAGAAATCTCGTACAATGGTTGGACGAGATTCCATTGGAGGAGATTTCCTTTCTCACCGAACCAACGGACGATTTTTCCTTCTTGCCCAATCAACAGGTCATAGGTGTCTATTTATTTGATTTTGATGGATGATGTGTTATTTATTTAATTATAAATATAAAAAATATAAAACAATTCCAGATACTTGCTTCTTCAGGAGCCTACCAAACAGAAAATTTCACGAGACCATCAAGTGAAATAGCTTAATTTTCGAACGAATTTACATCAACTGTCGTGGATCAAACTGAGGCCTGAAATAGAGATGAAGCGCGACCTCGAGAGCATGTTGACATCTTGATTTGCAATTACTCGCTGATACACGACAAACAATGCTGCCTTAAAATGTGTGCAGTTTAGTCTTTTGAGGAGCATATATATGCGTAGAACTCTTTTTTTATCCTAAATAATGGTGCACTGACAATGCAGCAGTCCTTCAGATTAATTAAATGGAAAAAGTGTCTATTTGGTCTTGAACTATCCCGTTGAACCAAATTGGTCCTGAACCGAAATACCGAATTTGACCCATCCCCGAATCGCCAAAACCGGATCAAAATGGCCTTTTCACCGTTCAAATGCAGCATTGAGCTGTTTTCACTGATGTGGCTATCCACTTTGGGTGACATGCTGGCTATGTGGCAGATTAATGTGACATGGCGCTCATGTATGGTGCACATGTGTCATTTTTCATTATTTATAGTTTTTTCAATAGTGACCCCTCATGTCATTCCTTTGTTGATTTCCTCCTCTCCCATTCCTCTCTCATCATCTCTCTTTTCTTTCCTCTTCCCCAACCACAGCAGGCAAAAACATGTGCCGACTCACCGGCCAGCGACGCTCCACCGTTGTAGCTCCTATCTAGTCCTTCTCCCTCTTTCTCTCGAACCCGGCACTACCCGGTTCGGCCCGCCACTACTCAGCTCCTCCACTGAGCCACCTCGTCATCGTTCCCCTTCTCTCCGTCTCTCTCTTTGCCTAATGCCGACGAGGACTCCTTCGTCGCCGCCTATCGCCCCTGCAGCCCCCGCTCTGATCCTTCTCCGTCTCACATATGTCCCTCTCTCTCGTTGTTGCTTTAGGCTGCCGCAGCGTCATCCGTGACGCTAAGGAGTGCGGGGCAGCGATGTTAGAATATATGGGCTTGGCCCAGTTTATTAGGAATAATTTTTTAAAAATTTTAAAGGACCACATATGGAAAGGGGTGTGGGAACTCTTTAGTACCACATTGCTAGTTCAGGTGGAGAGACACTAACTTAAATAGTAGAGTGTGCTTCACCCCACTGGCTCATATGGGAGAGAGAAAGAGAAGAATACACGCGCGTGCTCGCTCGCCAGGCTAGGCTCGGGCCGAGGCTGGGGCCAGGGCGGCGCGGGCGCATGGCACCTGCGTGAATGGTTCGCTGAAATCGGGTCCAGTTGCTTGCGTAGGTGCAGCTTCCTTTTGTAACTTTATTTCTTTTTGCTCTCCAAAAAATACCGAATCGGTTACGAGATATGGAGATCGTGCGAGTTCGATCGTGGCATGTCTTGTGATACGTTCGATCGTCAACTTACCCCATATATAAACCGTATGACCGCTGCCGAGAGAGAGAACAGAAGTTAGGGTTTTGCCTCTTCCAATTTTCTGCGTCGCCACATATCGACTACTCTGTCCCGCTGCGCTAGTGTGCACCGGTGATCAGGAGAGCAGGTCTCCGAAACTTGTTGCCCTTGATATCCTGCACCAGGAGAGGGCAAATAAGGTTTTTAGGAAGCGCTCTGCATGACTGCTCGCAATCTACTTCCTCTACGTTGTCGCTGCGATCTGCTCTGGCCACCACTTCGTCGTGATGGGGTCGTCTTCATCTCTTCCCGGTTTTACTCCCAAGGAAGATCGGTACGTACTGCTCTCTGCCTTAATTAGCAGTTTCCTGTTGTCTCTATTTACGAGTATATTAGAGGACATATGAATTTATCTGTTTCATCTATGTCTACAATATATTTATTATACATGATGTTGCTAGTTAATCAGTTAGAATTCATGATTTATTTAATTAAATTAAACCTAAAAGTGCTGATTTATCCAACAGGCAGTATGGTCCATAGCTCGGGGCGGTAGCCTGCTCAAGATTAAGATAAGAGATAGGGAGAGACTGTGAACTCACCAAGGCGACAGAGAGGGGGGGAGTGAATGGAGCCTTTTCCAAATTTTTAATATTTTGTGCTCCATTCAGAATTCCAACCCAAACACCAGATAAAACAGCGGACAGAAGAGAAAAGACTTAAGCCAGCTGTTGGAGGTACAGAGATGTCCTTTAGATACCCAAGGGCATCTGGACTATTGAAAGACCCATCCAACAATACCGAGAGAAATATGCAACATGGACCAGTTCAGACCAGGAAGGACCTATTCAGATCTGGAAGCCTGCAATTTGGACCAGATCAGACCAGGATGGACCTGTTCAGATCTGGAAGAAACAAGAAGTAAAGGACCAGTTCAAACCTGGATGGACCAGATCAGCTCTGGAAAACAAAAGCAAAAGGAAAAGAGAGAAAGCCAAACCATCAAAGCTACTTTCAGAAAAGTAAAGACAGATTTCTAGAATTTGCCCCCAGTTGGAGCAGGAGGTTGGTGGGTTTCTGATGCTCTAATATTTTTGGGATTTTGTGTACATAAGCCTACATGAATCTCGAAGCACTTCACCAAACATCTCCTAAAAAATCTCTGTAGACAAAATATGAAAAATCAAACACTACAGACTGTCAGGAACTTCCAGCAGAAAGTTTGGAGCTCGGTATTCACCTCATGGCGTCCAAACGGTGCAATGGAATGACTCCCAAATTTTTCTTCAGATGCATATATGAGTCATGCACCTTCTCCAATAAGAAGCACATAAAAATGATTTTTCTATATTTTTCTAAAAATCAAACACTGGGTGCTGCGCGAAGAATAAAATCTGCAGAGATTTGCAACTTGATGGAAAACTTGATCTCTAGACTATCCTAGGGTGCAAGAGAGGTGTAAACATCATATAAACACCCTCAAGACATCATGGATCAGAAGCATGTAGAAGGAGGGGAGGCATACAAACAAGTTGCAACAAAAAACATCAAGGAAAGAAGATTGAAAC
This sequence comes from Olyra latifolia, assembly GCA_036346145.1. NCBI lineage: Eukaryota > Viridiplantae > Streptophyta > Magnoliopsida > Poales > Poaceae > Olyra > Olyra latifolia. The sequence continues at coordinate 1,404,123 of CM070523.1, read as the reverse complement.
AAAAGAACTAGTAAGAACAAGACATGAACATGGAGGAACTAGTTTTGTTTGATTTGGGAAAATTTTACATAGCCACCATAGGGTGGAAAACACTCACAAGTGGCTAAACTTCAGAAAACTATTGGCTACAAAAGACTTGGGTGGAGACACCCCTCCACCCCTTCTTTTATAAGCCAACCGGTTCTAGGGTATCTCAATATCTCGCGATATATTGAGATCTCCCTTGAACCACCCATGAATGGCTGAGATTAACCCTCTCCAACCTGCCATTTACATGGGCCTTAGCCTACTTACTCATGGTCCAACATGGACCATACATGGGCTAACCCGAAACCCAACACATACACGGGTTTTAACTCACACGCACGAATCTTAGAGCGTCGCGAACCGCCTCCAATGATCCCTTCGCGTCCAAGCATCCGCACGTACCGACGTCCAGTAAGAACTCATGCTCCAAAGTAATGACCGTTCCCACCGCGAAGCTCCGCGCCCAGCCTCCAACCGAACCGGCAGCCCACCTGGCGAACGGACTCATCCACTTCACCTCGCACCCTGTTCTCACCTGCATCCACAACACCAACAACAAACAACCGAAACACATCCAGAACATCCGCGGCATCACCACGAACCCAACACAACAAACCGATCCTCGATCGGGATTAGTATGCAAAAATGATAACCGAAATAGTGAATAGCCCGACACGAAACAACCGTCTGGGGCAAGTGCGTCCTGTGGCAGTTTGGCGACTTCGCCGGCTACACCTAAATCATCTAGGGGTCTTTTCCATGCTAAGGAGATCACAAAACTTCGTAAGAATCAAGAAACAACATGCCATGTCCAAGTGGTCAAGTTTGGAAGAATTTTGTCGGAAACCGAAAGTTTTAACCAACTCCTCACATGCTCATCATGTTGACTCCACAATCTCCCCCTTGATGAGCATGTTGACAAAACCAAACCAAGTGGCCAAATGTGCGAAGTTTTGATAAACAGATGCACGGGTTTTGGAAGAATTCATGCGTAAAACCAAGAAAGAAACCCTTAATCAAATGCCCCGCAAATTTTCAAATTTGCCTCCCCCTGTTTAATGCATCATTTTTGTTTTGGCCCAAATTCTCCCCCTTTTTGTCAAAATGATCAGCAAGAAAACCAAAATACCAAGGATACCCCGAACATGCACATGCAAAAATAATTGAAAACCTAGGCAAGAGCTTTGAAAATTAGCTCAATGGTTATCAAAACCGGAGGCCGATGCTCAAACCAAGTCTGAGGGTCACGAGCTGACAAGACGTGAGAGAGATACTAAGGCTTGCAAACAGCTAATCAAATTTTGTTACAAGGCATTTGCATAAGTCAACTGAAAAGATTTTCAAGGTCAAAATAGGTGCACAAGCTTGAGAAACATCAAGACCAAGAAAGACAAGGTTGCCTAAACGAAATGGCCAACTCAAAAATGCGTCCAAAATTTTCCCGATTATGTGTTTGCAATACTCTGTATTTTTGGCCTTCTCTTTTTTTTCTTTTTTTTGATGATTTGTTTTTTTATAGGCCTTCTTGGAACCTATTCACATAGCAAATGATTGCTAGTAGAGCACAGCCCAAGGGTAACTTGGAACCGGCCCCCTAGGAACCGGCCCCCTAGATCACTCGCTGAGTCTACAAACTGCAAACTTCAGGGATTGAAACCCATGTTTGTTTGCTTTATTTTACACACAAGGGGCAAATGAAAGGACGCCACTAAAGAATGGCCAAGATCAGAAGAAGGCAACACAAGTTTCAAAATCTTGAAAGAGACCAAGAAGATGTACCGACATTTGACAATGTAAATCCAAACTTTTGAAAAATGCAAATGTTAGGTTTTTTGCAATACTTTTAAGAAAGATGTTGATGCTCCTTTTCGCCTTTTCTCAAACTTATGTCAAATCAAACAGGTTTCCAACAAACTCAATTTGGAACACCGAAACTCAACTGAGATAAAACCAATAAGCCTAATAGGCAAAGCTCTTATAAAATGAAAGTAAGGCTACATGCAAATGCAGAACTGCAAACCTCCCCCTTAAAATAAGAACCCATGGCAAAGCATTTAGAGGAAGGAAAGAAACAGAAACTGGTTTGCGATAGAACAGTGAAGAGAAACAGCAGACACTCTAGTGCAAGGCACACTCCTAGCTACAGAAGATAGGGAAGCAAGCCTAAACTCGACTACTAGAGAGAGCAAACACAAACCCTGTCTACCCAGGTATCCTCCACATACCTGGTCAACCCACAAGTCTATGTGAGACTCACTAGCTAGAGCAGAGGACATTGCTAATCACGCATGATAGCAACCTAATAGGTAAGAGGTGCCAAAAGAACGTGCTATGACTCTAGCCTGTTCTAAGAACAAACCCCATACAAAGAGGCAAACCATAATATACATATCATACAAGATCAAGTTCCCCCTCACTTGATGCCTACAGCACTAACCAAGCCAAGCTCTTCCCGAAGAGTGTCAAACCTAGGACCATCTAAGGGCTTGGTGAGAATATCGGTAAGCTGGTGATCACCATCCACAAATCCTATCCCTATATCCCCCTTTTCTACATGGTCTCTAAGGAAATGGTTCTAGAATGCTGGACTGGGTTTTTGGCAATGTTGATGGCTGAGGTATTATCACATAAGAGTGGGACACTACCAACCTCTAACCCATAATCCCGGAGCATTTGCCTTAACCAAAGCACTTGACTGCAACAAGCAGCTGCAGCTACGTACTCGGCCTCGGCCAGATCGGCTACTGTTGTGCCTTCCTAGATGACCAAGAGACAAGAGAAGTACCTAGAAAGCGGCATGTGCTGAAGTGCTCTTCCTATCTATCCTCTGACTGCAAAGTCGAGATCTGAATAGGCTCTAAGAGATAGACAAGAAGCAGAAGAATACCAGATTCCTATTTCGGGGGTGGCCACTAAGTAGCAAAGGATTCGCTTGACTGCCTGAAGATGAGAAATCCTAGGGGAAGCCTAAAACCGAGTACACAGACACACAGCGAAGTGTATGTCCGGCCGAGACGAGGTAAGGTACAGAAGGGCTCCTATCATGCTGCTATAGAGCTTCTGATCTACGGGCTCAGCATCTAGGTCAGGCTCAAGCACAGAAGAAGTTGCCATGGGGGTGGAAATGGGCTTGCTATCAGCCATGGCAAATCTCTTGAGCAGGTCTCTAGTATACTTGGACTGGTGAAGAAAGATACCCTGAGGGGTCTGCTTGATTTGAAAGCCAAGAAAAAGTTCAGTTCACCCATCATACTCATTTCAAACTCAGAACTCATGATAGAAGCAAATTCAGAGACCAAAGAATCAGAAGACCCTCCAAAGATAATGTCATCCACATAAATCTGAACTAGAAGAAAGTCCGATGACTTGCGCTTGATAAAAAGGGTCTTATCAACGCTGCCCATTGAAAAACCATTTCCAATCAAATAGCTCTTGAGCCGTTCGTACCAAGCTCTAGGGGCCTGCTTGAGCCCATATAATGCCTTGGAGAGCTTGTACACATGATCGGGAAACTCAGCAGAAACAAAGCCAGGGGGTTGCCAACAAAAACCTCTTCCTCAATGAAACCGTTTAGGAAAGCACTTCGAACATCCATCTGAAAAACCTTGAAACGGTGTGAAGCCATAAAAGCAAGGAAGATGCGAATGGAATCATGTCGAGCAACCGGAGCATAGGTCTCATCAAAGTCAATCCCATCGACTTGAGTGAAACCTTGTGCTACTAACCTAGCCTTATTCCTTACTACTACCCCCATCCTCACTCTGCTTGTTTTTGAAAACCCATTTTTTTTCCTATGACATTCACGACCACAGGGCATGCAACTAAGTCCCAAACCTTGTTTCTCTCAAAGTTCTCTAGCTCTTCGTGCATGGCATTGACCCAATCGGGATCGGCAAGGGCCTGAGCTATGTCCTTAGGCTCGAGAGAAGAAACGAAGGCAGCAGAGAGGAGGGACTGGTGTGCTCTAGACCTAGTCACTCGCTCACCTATAGGTCCTATCATCTGATCAGGAGGGTGACTAGCCTGAATGTGCCTAGGTGCACCCGAGGTGGCCTCTGCCTCATGTGAAGCGGAAGCAGGATCAGAGCCACCAGGGGAGGACTCTACAGGGGTAACCTCAGAAGAAGAAGTCCTAACAGGAGTAGGCTCAAATGAGGCTGAAGGTATGGAGGGCTCAGGTGGGTCAGAAGCAGAAGGTCTGACTACGGCTTCTACCTGTGGAGGAGGTTCCTCATCGGGAACTGACGAGCAGTCACCCTGACTCACCTTCTCCTCTACAAAGATAGGCTCAAAGGTAAGATCAGACTGAGAGATGTCTGGCCTGGAACCTAGTCTAGCCTCGTCAAAGGTGACCTCACAAGACTCCACTACCCTCCTTTTAGCAATGTCCCAAGCCCTGTAGATCCTAGTGGACTTAGTATACCCCAAAAAGAGACCATCAGAAGAGCGAGACTCGAACTTGTCCAAATTGCCAGTTTTCAGAATAAAGCACTTGCAACCAAAGACTCGAAAGTGTGAAACATTGGGCTTGCGACCATATCGAAGCTCGTACGAGGTCTTGTGCAACTTGGCACGAAGAAACACCCTGTTGGAGACATAGCAAGCAGTAGCAACTGCCTCAGCCCAGAAGTGTCATGGGGTGGAGTACTCATCCAGCATCGTCCTGGCTATTTCGACCAGGGTCCTATTCTTTCTCTCTACCACCCCATTCTGCTAGGCTACATGAGGCGAAGAAAATTGATGCTCAACTCCAGAAAGTGTGCAGAAATGTTCAAAAGAAGCATTCTTGAATTCGGTACCATTATCAGAACGAATGGCCCGAAGTGCACCTGGAAACTCAACTGCAAGCCTCCTTGAGAGGTTTCTGAACAGTTCGAATGTCTCCTCCTTTGAGGCCATGAAGAAGACCCAGGAGTATCGCGAGAAATCATCCACAATCACAAGCACATACCACTTCCCACCTACTGACTGCACTCTAGCTGGACCAACAGTGTCCATATGTAAGAGCTATCCTGGTGCATCAGTCATCACACGTGTTACTCGTGGATGGGAAGCAGCCACCATTTTACCATGTCGACAAGGAGCACAAACCAAATCAGAGACAGGAGTGAGCTTGGGAAGTCTAGAAATTAAATCAGAAGAGCTCACCCTAGCCAAGTGATCAAAACCAATGTGACCCAAATATCTATGCCAGAACTGAATGTCACGAGAATCAGAAGCAAGTAAGCAGTGAGAAGCACCAGCTGAAGCAGAAGAGAAAGCAGCTCGAAAGACTCGGCCAAAACGAGAAATCCCACAAAGAACTTGCCCAGAGGGGCTCAAGACACAAGAACCAGAAGTCCTAAATCTGACCTCATAGCCCTGATCAATAAGCTGCGAAACAAAAAGCAAATTATACTTCAGCTTACTGACTAGGGCTACGTCCTTAAGAACAAACTGTGGACTAACCTGGACAGATCCGTGAGCTAGGACACGACCTGTAGATGCATCCTCAAAGGTGATCAGCTCACCGTCGGGGTCTCGGGCTAGAGAGGCAAACCATCGTGACTCACCGGTCATGTGACGACAACAACCAGAGTCAATGATCCAGACCTCCTTCCTCCCAGCCCTACGAGCCTGAGTCAAGTAGAGAAGAAACGAGTCTCAGTGTGAGGACTCACTAGAGCAGACCTAGGAACCCAAAACTGAGACACATGACCAGCATGTCCTACTGACTCCACCTCTACAAAACCGCGTGGCACACGCTCTATCCTAACAACGTTGTGCCTTGGGCCATCCCTCGGCCTTGACTGCCTCCTCTGGTCAGTCCATCTAACCTCTGCAGGGAACTCTCGCCGCGGGTGTCTACCTCTACCAGAAAACGAAGGCACACCCTGCGGACGGCGGAAACTCTGAAACCTAGACCTATTGAACCCACCAGAGGGCTCAATTTCCCTAAAACCCAGACCAGACCTAATGCTCATTCTAGACTCCACTTGTCTAGCTACCTGGTGTGGTGAAATACGTGCCTCTGAGACCCTAACTGCCTGAGTGTGATTATGGGTACTCTTGGGATGTCGCTTGGGAAAACCTACCAGCTGATAGCAGAACTCAGCTATGTGACCAGTCCTGCCACAGTAAGTGCAAGCGAACCTAGGTCTTGGCTTTGTCCTAGGCGGTGCTACAGGAGTTGCAGACTTGGAACTGACCGAGTACTCTTGCTCTTAGCGAAGGAGGTGCTCTGAAGAACCAACCACCAGTCGAAGCAACTCAAGACCAGCAGACCTAAAGACTGTCTTCTCTGGGATTCCAGAGGACGCAACCACCATCCTACCTCCCTCAGCAGTGACAACCCTAGGTGGGTGACGCTTGATGTGATCAAGCCAGTCAAAACCCAAACCTCTACCCTGTGAAATATTGGATTGATCCAAGATCAAGTTAAGTTTCTTCTTACCACCAACGAACTTCTCAAGAGTGCTCATGAGGTACTCACACTCCTGATGAAGCTGTGGACAGAACTCACACGAGAGGGAAGAGGACCTAGTAGCACTTGTGTCACCCTGACCACTAGCAACATCCTTACCCTGCAACCTGCGCACTTTATCACCTAGAATCTCAAGCTCTCTCTTGAAGGACTGACAGGAAAGACACTCAGAGTTTTGCACTTCTGCTAGACGACCTTGATACCTACAGCCTAACTCCTCTAGCGCTTTACCTATGTTCCCATCCATTTCATCACATCCCAAACAAGTAGAGCACTCATCTAGAGACCTTTTTAGTTCAGCAATTTTACTCTTCAATGTTAAGTTCTCTAGTCTAAGAATCAGACACTCACTGCACACAAAAGTAGAGTGAAAACTGTCATCTCCATCGCTAGTTGTGTCCTTAGGTGCATCATGATCACTACAGTCCTCATCTAGACTGACTGGGTCCTTAAGTGTGTCATGTGAGATATGTGCAGTAGGATCTGGACAAGCAACCATTTCAGTAGCAACAGACAGTTTTAAAGCATTTCTAGTTTCTTCAAGCTCGTCAAGCACACAAACATGTTTTTCCTTAAGTTCTCCAAACTCCTTAATCACACCATCATGCAAGGTCCTTAATGCAGTAAGTTCAGAAAGAGCTTCATCACAAACTTTCCAAGCATCAGAATCAAGAGCAGAAATAGTAGAAGAACTAGGCGCAGCCCTAGACTTCTCTAGCTCTAAAGTAAGATAGGCTACTTCTTCCTTCAAATCTCTAACCCTACCATTTGCCTGGGAGAGGAAGCCACCTAGCTTGAGAAACGCAGCATTGAGATCATCATAGTTTTCGTAACAAGGTACCTCTGAGTCGGAGTTGATGTCGGAGCAGTCCGAACTGGCGTGTCCGGCCATGAAGCACATGCCGGCGTAGCCGATATCATCGGAGTCCTCGTCTTGGGGCTCCTTCCCATCATCACTCGCCTCCTGGTCCGAGACGCAGGCGGAGTCCAGGGCCGCCAGCACTTTGCGGAACAGCTTCCACCCCTTCTGGAATGTGGGCTTCTGGCCACCAGGTATAGACTTCTGGTTTGGCTTGCGGTTCTGCTTGGGGTAATTGTTCTTGGCAGCAGGAGCTTCTTCTCGTCCCTTCTGAAGATTTGGGCACTCTGCTCGAATGTGGTTGAGGCCTCCACACTCGTAGCACCTCAAGTTGCCTCTCCTCCGCTCACTCACTCTCTTGTAAGCTCTAGCAAATTTTTTGGATAAGAGGGCTAAACTCTCTTCAGGAACTGCATCTAAGTGCTCGTTAGGAAGCTCCACAAGAACAGACAAAGAAACTCCACCAAGATCGCAAGAGGAAGAACCAAAAGGGTTTGTGACCAAAGCTGTGGAAACTGGGTCGGTCTCAAGAACTGACAAATGCTCAAGTTCATAAGTTTTCAAGTTCAAATAGAGACCATCCAAAGTGAGTGTAGTGAGATCCGTAGCCTGCCGGATCGTGGTGATCTTCACTCCCTAAATTTTTAAATCAAGTGCTGAGAGAAAGTGACGAGCATTCTCAGAGTCAATGAACGCTGTCTCAACTGCTCGCAAGTTGCTCAAGATTTTTGTGAACCGGCTGAAACAAGCATCCAAAGATTCACCAGGTTTTTGAGAGAACCGATTATGCATGACGCTTGGCTGGTCTGGCGAAGCGGTCTTGACTGAGCTGTCCCCTCATGGAAAGCAATGAGGGTAGTCCAGATCTCGTGTGCGGACTCAAGGTGAGCAACTCGGTCGTATTCATTTCGACCCAAGCCTTGGAAGAGAATGTTCTTGGCCCTAGCATTCAACTCAAAATCCTTTTTGTTCTCGGGGTGATTTCCTCCTCATTCGGCACCTTATATGGTTTCTTGACTTTGGCCTAAACATCAAAGCTCTATGCCATAAGGTAGGAACCCATCCGAGCTTTCTAAAAGGAAAAATCAAGGCCATTAAAAATCGGTGGTTTGTTTGAGTACCTCTCATCTGCCATGGTTAAAGACAGGAAGGGCTCAAAAACTCGCAAGAATCACAAGAGCTCAACCTCGCTCTGATACCACTGTGAACTCACCAAGGCGATAGAGAGGGGGAGTGAATGGAGCCTTTTCTAAATTTTTAATATTTTGTGCTCCATTCAGAATTCCAACCCAAACACCAGATAAAACAGCGGACAAAAGAGAAAAGAGTTAAGCCAGCTGTTAGAGGTACAGGGATGTCCTTTAGATACCCAAGGGCATCTGGACTATTGAAAGACCCCTCCAACAATACCGAGAGAAATATGCAACATGGACCAGTTCAGACCAGGAAGGACCTGTTCAGATCTAGAAGCCTGTAACTTGGACCAGATCAGACCAGGAAGGACCTGTTCAGATCTGGAAGAAACAAGAAGTAAAGGATCAGTTTAAACCTGGATGGACCAGATCAGCTCTGGAAAACAAAAGCAAAAGGAAAAGAGAGAAAGCCAAACCATCAAAGCTACTTTCAGAAAAGTAAAGACAGATTTCCAGAATTTGCCCCCAGTTGGAGCAGGAGGTTGGTGGGTTTCTGATGCTCTAATATTTTTGAGATTTTGTGTACATAAGCCTACATGAATCTCGAAGCACTTCACCAAAAATCTCCTAAAAAATCTCTGTAGAAAAAAATATGAAAAATCAAACACTACAGACTGTCAGGAACTTCCAGCAGAAAGTTTGGAGCTCGGTATTCACCTCATGGCGTCCAAACGGTGCAATGGAATGACTCCCAAATTTTTCTTCAGATGCATATATGAGTCACGCACCTTCTCCAATAAGAAGCACACAAAAATGATTTTTCTATATTTTTCTAAAAATCAAACACTGGGTGCTGCGCGAAGAACAAAATCTGCAGAGATTTGCAACTTGATGGAAAACTTGATCTCTAGACTATCCTAGGGTGCAAGAGAGGTGTAAACATCATATAAACACCCTCAAGACATCATGGATCAGAAGCATGTAGAAGGAGGGGAGGCATACAAACAAGTTGCAACAAAAAACATCAAGAAAAGAAGATTGAAACAAAAGAACTAGTAAGAACAAGACATGAACATGGAGGAACTAGTTTTGTTTGATTTGGGAAAATTTTACACAGCCACCATAGGGTGGAAAACACTCACAAGTGGCTAAACTTCAGAAAACTATTGGCTACAAAAGACTTGGGTGGAGACACCCCTCCACCCCTTCTTTTATAAGCCAACCGGTTCTAGGGTATCTTGATATATCGCGATATATTGAGATCTCCCTTGAACCACCCATGAATGGCTGAGATTAACCCTCTCCAACCAGCCATTTACATGGGCCTTAGCCTACTTACTCATGGCCCAACATGGACCATACATGGGCTAACCCGAAACCCAACACATACACTGGTTTTAACTCACACGCACGAATCTTAGAGCGTCGCGAACCGCCTCCAACGATCCCTTCGCGTCCAAGCATCCGCACGTACCGACATCCAGTAAGAACTCGTGCTCCAAAGTGATGACCGTTCCCACCGCGAAGCTCCGCGCCCAGCCTCCAACCGAACCGGCAGCTCACCTGGCGAACAGACTCATCCACTTCACCTCGCACCCTGTTCTCACCTGCATCCACAACACCAACAACAAACAACCGAAACACATCCAGAACATTCGCGGCATCACCACGAACCCAACACAACAAACCGATCCTCGATCGGGATTAGTATGCAAAAATGATAACCGAAATAGTGAATAGCCCGACACGAAACAACCGTTTAGGGGCAAGTGCGTCCTGTGGCAGTTTGGCGACTTCGCCGGCTACACCTAAATCATCTAGGGGTCTTTTCCATGCTAAGGAGATCACAAAACTTCGTAAGAATCAAGAAACAACATGCCATGTCCAAGTGGTCAAGTTTGGAAGAATTTTGTCGGAAACCGAAAGTTTTAACCAACTCCTCACATGCTCATCATCTTGACTCCACAGAGACTGAGTGATGGAAGGAGGGATGTGGTGGCTCATCGGCGATTAGCACCGGCGTGGCCGAGGACGCCACCCCCTCCCTCACTTGGCCGGGAGGCTCTAGGCCGGCAACGGAGCGGTAATCGGCATCCCATGGTAGCGGCGGCTAGCGGCGCAACGAGGATGGATGGTCAGCGGTGAAGGTTAGTGGTGGCCTGAGGAAACTTTGACCGCAAGGGCAAGTGCTCTAGCGTCGGGATGGCTCAGTCGCCTCCCGGCTCCACTGCTAGGTGCCGCCCCCTGGCTCCATCCCCGCCGACAAGCTCACCAACCAGAGCCACCCCCTCTATTCCTTTGCTTCCTCCCTCCTCCCCTCTATGTTCCTCTCTCTCTCTCTCTTGATTTTCTTTCTTAGCGATTGGATGTGAAATAGAGGGTTGGAATGAGAGGAATGGTACACTGACATTGGATGCACATCCGCAAGCCACAAATAGGAGAGAAAGGAAGCACATGTGGCAGCCACGTGGATGCTATGTCAGCGAAAGCTTCATGTGTGGACGCGACATCGGTAAAAACCACCCTAAAAGCTGTTTCGACAGGTCAAAGGTCCATTTTGGTCTAGTTTTGGTAGTTTGGGGACTGGTCAAACCTAGTATTTCGGTTTAGAGACCAATTTGGTACAGCGAGAATAGTTCAGGGACCAAACATGTACTTTTTCATAATTAAATTGAGGTAGAACCCATGCTTTTTTTCTAAAAAAATTCTCTAAATTCAAATATTCTCCGTCTCGCTTTATTTTAAAAGAAAATTAAATTTAGATACATGCCATTATAAAGTGTGATATTTTGAAATATGTCATTTCATATATCAATGACATGTGAATTCAGAACTCATATATTATTGATATATCGAATGACATATTTTCTAACACAAACTTTGGAGTGACATGAATCTAAATCACTATTTTTTTTAAAGTTCTCCGTCCCGCAAGTTAAGTCCATCGTTGTCAGGACACATCATATATCCCATATCCTAGATATGTTCACTGAAGGAAATAGATGGACCATAGGGCTAAGAAACTAGCTATGACATGTTAAAATCGTGGCAAAGAATCAAACCAGTACTTACGGCGACACGAAAGTTTGGCAAAATGCAAGAAGGTTCATACAAGCAGGGAGTAACAGATGGATGCCATGTAAATACTGTAAGCTTTAATTGGGCAATAATCCGACGTCGTGTGGTATAGGTCTCGCGAATCAACCTTTATAATCTCGACGTTGCATACACATATTATTATCATGAACGAGCTAGCTCATGTGTATCTCCAGGGGGCAGAACTGAATCTTTTTGGATCGTGCTGAGATTCGATTTAAAATTTCTCTCCTTAATTCCTTAAGATCAACTGCCATATGATTGTACTCGAGTGGATGATGCGCAAGACTTGCACTGGAGCTTATCTCTTCACGCTAATTTGTTCTTGAAAAAAGAAATACTTCGTCTTAATATTGTGTGTCTCCCAAAAGATCCCAAAATCTGCAAGTTAGCTTACTTTCTATTAGCTACATCATCCCTCTGTCCTTGACCCTACAATTTGCTGTGACAAAATATTAATGTAGCATATGCATATATATAGAGCACTATTAATTGGAAGATTAATTTTTCCGGTACAACACAACTATTTGTGATATTATATTTTTAGATCTAACCGTTCATACTACATAATGGCAAATCTATATTGCTTCTAAACTAGTTATTGGTGTCTGTTTCTAAACTAGCACTGATGTGCCTCAATCATCTGTGTCAGTTTATGGCTAAAACTGCCATAAATATTTTTTAAAATATTTTTAAAATTTGCTAGTCTAGCGCTGATGCACTACACGAACAGCTAGTGAGCTACATCTATAGTCACAGAACCAATCGCCCTCGTCAAAGGAGTTGTCAACGTCGTCGTCAGAGGAGCACACCCAACATCGGCTAGTCGGAGTCAGCTGCGGTCTCCTCCTTCTCATCCTTCTCCTCCTCCTCGTTGTCCTCATTGATGGCGGCAGCGAGACACATATTGAAAATGGAGACAATGGTGCTGGGGACGGCGAAGATGGTCAGCACTATCATTTGGGGGTGGGACGAGAATGGTGGGATGAAGATGGCGCAGCTTACAGGCTCTGATGACACCACTAGCTCCTCCTCGTTGCTGTCGGGGTCATCCTCCTCCTCATCGTTCTCCTTCTCACAGGAGTTGTTGGAGTCAGAGTCAGAGACTTAGGGCGGAGATGACAATGGCATAGGACATATAAGGTGGCGGGGACGGCCACGGCGACCAACGCGAAGGCGGCGGGGATGGCCACCACAAGCAGGGTGAAGGTGGCGGGGACGACGAGGACATGCATGGTCGGCTGACGATGAAATGGAGTTGAATGGGATGGAATAGGGATCAACGGCGAAGTATGTACATAGATGAGTTAGGAAATTGGGAATGACAAGGGTACGAACCAGCATAGATGGCTCTACAAAAAAAATTGAAGTAATATACACTGTTAAATCAAAGAGAATAAATGATCCACATCGATCTATTTTAGTAAAAAGGCTCTAGTTGGAAATGTCATACGTACTTGTCCTGCTAGCCTACCACCCCCCCCCCCACCCCACCCACAAACAACACCCACATCCAAAAAAATAAATCACAATCATGATCACAAAAAATATGTTGGAGCTCGATTTTCGGGGATGGGGGAATCCTTGGCCTATGCTGTTATACTTCAGATGTATGAATTCATATGGGCGGCCAACCTCACCCAGCATGCAGCGGGGGAAGACCATTTTAGGCCATAGTCAGAGATATAGAACCATTTTTGTAGTTCAGCACTTGACTTCATAGGAGAAAAACGGGTACACCGTCCAAAGATTAACCACAAAATGTTGGATTAATAGGGTGATCATCGATGCATCAACCTGTAAGAGATATATAAGACATAATACACCTTTATTTCGATCAAGATAGGAGACGTCACAAGATGTTTGCTTAGAAGATAATCAGCAAATTAGTTAAGCTAGCTGACATGCTGAAGATCGATATATCCCATTGCATCCCCCTCGGTCGCTTCATCGTTAGCTTGACCGGCCGATTCAAATACCTACAGGGAAGAGAGATAATAATTAAGGGCGTGTTTCTCTTGTGATCATTAACTCGAAAAGAAGGATCAACTGCGTGACCGCATGCATCCATATGTGGGATGAATTGATCGCTCGCTCGACTACAGCAGAGCGAGAACGATGACCTAGCTTGCTATGTATTGGTAGCTAGGTTAATTACTAGGTTTCAGCTATGACAAGGAGTCTAGAAAATGAATTAACCTTGCGCTTCAGCTGGCTGCTAGCTGGTCACTGAGCAGGGAAGAAAGCAAGGGCGAAGAGTAGAAGCAGCATGAGCACCGGGATCCAGATGAACAGCGCCGGGGGAGACGGCGGCAGCGGCGGCAGGACAAGAGGGTACCAGAGGAGGACGGCGACCAGTGCAAGCAGCAGCAGAACCGCCGCAGTGTCCATCTCCGCCCGCCCGACCAGTCACTCTCCGAGCTCTCGTTATGTCAACAACATCTCTCTCTCTCTGGAAGCATATGAAGCTATATATATTTTTTCATACGGACGAGGAGCCTAACTACTTAATTGGCTTGCTAGATATATCGATCTCGATCTAGCGCAAAAGCCAAGATTTGCTAACATCATGGTATATACAGCTAGCTAGCTAGCTCGGCCCCCATGTCATATATATTTGGGAGATATCCATATTCCATACTAATGACTAGCTAGCAGCTGTAATTTTCTTCTTTTTTTTTGAAAAAAAATACTAATGACTAGCTGATTGGTTTGATTTGCATATAATATGCCGTACATAACACATCAAATAGCTCTAGTCTCTGTGATCTTGCATATGGATTCGTACGTCCATGCATGTGTGCCTGTGCAGGCTGAGAGATCAGAACGCTTAGACAATATATGCATGGCTAGCTAGCATCTTTGCAGGAGGTGATCACATACATAAACTGCTGTAGTTATTGCTCCTCTAATTTTTTTCTAGAAGCATGCATGTGTATGATTAAATCTGTGCAAATGGATTTGGGGGGAGGGAGCATATCCATTATCCAGTACGTAATTAACACACGTAAGTTTTCATAATATATCTCCTTTTTTAGGTCCCAGGGATATACATGCATGAAGGCTAAGATATGCATATGCAAGGTAGCTCTCAGAGATCATGCATCCAGCAAGCATGCATACATCATGTTACTTACTTAGCTAAGCATGCATTGCTTCATTTGCGGTACATCCTCTACAGATATATGCTAGCTAGTTGTTATATGTAATATCAGCATGCAGATCTAGTAGCTACTTGTTATAATCGGGTAAAGCGACTGTTTTGTGGAGCTTAATTTATAGCCCTGCCTGGTTTGGATTTATACCCAGATTCATGTCACCTCAGGTGATAGTCGCTAGTGCCAGCCGAACACACTAATTAAGTAGGATTAATTAATTAGCCCCAATACGTGCAACTGGGCTGATTTTTAAAGGCACACCCATGCAGCTCAAAGCCACAGAAATGCTGGTAAGCTTGTGCCCTGTGGTGTACGTCGTTAAGTATATTTTACCTGGGTGCAATGTACCTAGTCGAAGCTTTTCTCTAGGTTAGCCTTTCTGTGTCCCCTGCGTTGTCACTCCTTGTGTTCAACTAAGGCATTGTTTTTTTGGGTGGTTGCATTTGCGTTTGCTTATAAGCTGAAAATTTGTACCTCCTCGATAAGAATATTAGAGGATCAAAAAATTATAGAAAAATAGTTTTGAGAGCTTTGAGAAGAAATAGTAAGATCTACAAAAATTGGCTACCAAACGTCAAAACATTTGGCTTATACAAAAATAACAAATTTCTACCTTATAAGCGAACGCAAACGCAACCGCCTAAAAAAATAGTACCTAAATTTTGGGGTTCTCGCTCAACAGAAAAAAAATATTTGGGACATTAGAAATAGTCACTTTGTCAGCTAGCTGAAACTTTTTCATGCTAAACTTATGAAACACATTAGTACTAATTAGAATATGTCACTTTGTCAGCTAAAAAAATAGTCACTTTGTTAATCGTGCACTAATTGAAGTTCGGTAAAGTCAATCCCAATTAGATTGAGTTAACCCTGGTAAAAGGAGAGAATCTGTAACAAAAAACAGCGAGTGCCCCGAGCCCCGACACATCGCGTAACCGGCTCGATCGGTCTCGAGCGTAGGTGGGCGTCCACGCAGCCCAACTTGACAACTTGCACCGCCATGCTTGCTTGATGTCGTGTCATCGATCTTTGCCCCTGCAGGAGCGCCCGTCAACTCAGATCGTTGGAGATGAAGGGCTTGTTTGGTTAAAGTCATAGTTTGCTATATTTTGCCGTATGTTAATTAGGCAAGTTTGATTGAAATAGACTGATATTGAATTAGTTCATAGCTATACTTATGGCAACATTTCTTTTCTACCAATCTGGTTCAGCTCGTCATTTGTCTTAGAAAAATGTGACAAACTTCACCATGGTTAGCTAAAGTGTGACGAAGAATTTGATCGCCAAATCTTAAACAAGTTTGGCAAGAAAATGTAGCAAACATTTACATTGTTGGTATATGAACTAAGCAGACCTGAATAGACTGTGTTGTGATTGAAACTGAAAACCTAAATTGCTTTTTCAATTCATGGTCTGGTTTGGATAGAAAGAAATCTCTATGAGCACAAGATTGAGTACTTACAGGCTCCGGTCATCTTTCTTTGTAAGTACGAACGGACAATTGCCTATGTACTTATCCCGACAATCGGGTCTTATCAGCAACACAACAGTTCAGCCGCCCGTATCTAAAAACCAACCAAATACTTTGACTTCTCGATTCCATTACTCGAAAATCTCGAAGCGGTTTCTCAAAACTCTTAAAAACAAATCAAATTAGCTAGCGCAGTTTTTTGAAACCATTTTTGAAAACTCTCAAAATTCATCTTTTAACAATTTAGTCCAACCTTTTAATTAGGACATGTTGCAAATGACGATGCATGAGACCAATACGAGTCGCTGTAGCGAATCGTAACAATAATCCATTCGATCTATTTATTTCATGCATCCAGCAGCTAAAAGCCTAAGAATGTACTAAGGAAGCCTCAATTAAAACGGTAAACAAACATCGGGAGAGTTCGGACTCCAGCGACTGCACGACCCGCGTCTCCATCACCCAATCTCTCCGCTCGCGACACCCCGACCACACCGCAATGAGATCCTCTACAGTCGAAGTCATCGTGACTTCGTCACTAACAGATGGGCCTGCAGCTTCGACTGCAGAGGAATGGATTCCCACCACACATCCCCCCTCCCCTCGGGCCAGAGTTGGGGGGGGGGGGTGGGGGAGCATAATCCTTGCCACCAATAAGCTAGTACCTAGATCTATTTTTTAAAAGATTTATAGGTTGTCTTATCCTCTGTGCCGGTGTTGACGATAGTAGCTAAGGATGAGAATAAGATTAAGTATGGCAAAAGGGTCATTTCCCGGTGGGAAATAATACCTTGTCCCTACTCCCCAAACCTGTATTTTTTATGCTACCCATCCCTAGGCTTGAGGTGGTTCTTCCCTGTCTATGTTACCGTTCGGGTGGAGAGGACCCATCCCGCTAGATTTGCAAAAAGGGAGGCACCGTCACTGATGTTGATGCTTTTCCTCATGCATGCCTCCGCCGTAGATGCTCCTCAAGCCACTGTTGCTCGCGCTGCTACGTCGAGGAGCAGAGGGAGGAGGTTGGGTAGGGGTTCACCATGACAGACTTGGAACCATAGCTCCCGGCGCCATTGCCACCATAGCTCTCTCTGTCGCCTACCATTGCAGCATGTTGACACGTCTCCCCGCCGCTCCGTGCACACGCTTTGTCGCTCGTCGCTCCATGCACCTACACCGCTCCTAGGCTCCCGCGCCACGTGCTGCTACAGCTCCCCACTGGCTCTTGACCCCAGCCACCCGTGATGTCGCCTCCTTCCACTAGATGCTTAAAGGTTGCATATGCTAGGGTTTGGTTTGCACCATCCAAGACTAGTGGCATGTGGGCAGTTGAGGTGATGTGGTGGGCTAGAATTTGGGCTAGCGAAGGATGCATGGGCATAGGTCTAGTCCGCCTGTGAGTTGGGACTTGTATGGAGACTGGGCTAACATGTGGGCCCTAAGAGGTTGTTGTTTTCGGGTTCCGAAACCCATCCTCGCAGAGGAAATTTTTCTCTATCCCCATCCCCACCATACCCAATGGGGAATAGTTTTTCCAATATATCTTTCCCAGCGAGGGGGCAAATTCGCCCTCCCCTAATATTCCCCATCGAGGATCGAGGAATTGTGCCACATTTCCATCCCTAATCTCTTCAGAGCTTCTCTAACATGGTGGTTTGGTGGATGGCCTTTGCGTCCTCTCCTCAGCAGAGTATTTGGAAGGTATGATTCCCGTAGCCCTCGATCTGGGTTTTTGACTTATGATTTCCCTTGTGCTGGGATGGGTGTTTTGGGTTGCCTGTTGGAGTTCATCTTCGTGGCGACGCCGAATGCTCTAGTTGGACTGTCGTGTGGTTTTGATGTGCCCAACAGGATCAGATCTTCCTTCGAGCCAACGTTCCTATAGCCAAAGGGAAAGATGGCGCTAATCAAATAATCCTTCATATCAATGTTCCTATAGTCAAACGATGGCGTTGATTATACCCAGCCAAGTGGAGAAGAAGGCAGTTGATAATCGATATGCTTTCGTAGGCCTCTGTTTCATGGCAAAAAAAGAAAAAATGGGCCTCCTTCTCAGCCTTGGCTAGGCTAATTATGACAGGTCTCCTCGTTGTCTTCTCCTTGCGACTAGCGGCTGATAGTGCATCCATTGGTGGTTTGAAGGGTTCCATATGTCGGATACTCCCTCTAGTTCTAAAAGATATGATGTTTCAGATACGCGCAAATCAAAATTTAAAACTTTGCCTATGAACATCTTTTGAACTATTTAGTTAAAAACATGAAAATCATACATGTAGATTTGTCACGAAAGGCACTTTCATAATAGCATAGTTTTATTGGATGTTATATATAAATTGCGATAATAATTAGTACTCAAAGTTGTATCTTGGGGAGCGTGTCAATGTACAAAACATCAAATTTTTGTGAATTGAAAGGAGTATATGTGTTCCAACACATCCTTATTCCTTCAGCGTCAATCTGGCAAGAAAGTATTTTCATAGTTATGAAACAAAACTATGGTTTCTGAAAATACCACGGTTCTCAAAACCATGAGGTGTTTGGATGACAAAAAAATACTATATTCCAAAACCATGGTTTAGTAAAAACCATTTATTCTTGGAGCATTTGAAACTCTACTCCTATCTAAAGTTTTTATAGTTTGGCTCTCACTGACTCTTGTATTTAGTCAAGTTTATGATCATAAAAATAATGTATCCAAACAAGTGATATTTCAATAAATATCAGAGTTTTATGGAGTTTGGTGACACTATGGTTTTTATATATACATATTTGCAAACTCTATGCATTACAAAACTCTGGTTTCTCAAAACCATGCATCCCTCGATGTATTTTTGGCCTTCGGGTAGGTGGTGTTGGTTAGACCTGTCCTTTCAGGGGGTTTGAATCAGCAACGGTAATGTATGGAGTGACCGGCGATTATCCGATGGTTCCGTTAAAAGAGAGAAACAAAGCCATAGATGATCGAACAGCTAGCTGCACGTTCCGATGGTTCATTGCTAAATGATCTAGCTAGGGCCTGCTTATACTAGTGTTCAATACTTCCCATTTTTTTGGCCACATGCATCCGTGCAAATTAACGTAATGGCCTACATGCAGTTGGTTAGGTCTTTCAAGAAAAACTACAGGTGCTTAATTCATGGCAATTGCATCGATCAGCAGTTCCTACATTATTGCATTCGCTTGGCCATCCTTTCACTACTAGAGAACAGGGCATTACAAGCGGTACATCACAAGCGGTTCAATACGCACCGCTTCTAATAGTTGCAACACAAGCGGTTCAATAGTTCATGCCAGAAAACCCCCTCTACAAGCAGTTCGTAATACGAACCCCTTCTAAAGCCCCCTCTAGAAGCGGTTCGTAATACGAACCCCTTCTAAAGTCCAAGTAACAGAAGGGGTTCATTATTGGTCCCTAAATTGTGCCCACTAATAACTTTCGATCCTTAAAGTACAATACATAGAAAAGCGGTTCTTAATATATGAAAATTGTTCACCAATAGTTCTTTGACCGAGTCAATCGCGGTTCTAGCCGAAGTGTTATATGTTTTACCTGTATTTTTATGTACAAATGTTTCAGAAAATATAAATTAAATTATATATTTGGGTTACTTATAATTATCTGAGTTCACAAAAAAAATCCTTTTTTTTACTGTTTCCAGGATTATTGCCACGTGTAGTTCCAACTTAAATATTCATTTGGTTAACATGCATATGTCCATTGATCATCATGCAGTCCATGCAAGTATGCAACCCATGCTTGATGATTCATGTGGACTATTTTTTGGAAGGCTGAAGCCTGATTAATTACGAGGAAGTAAACAGCAAAGCTCTCTAGCCCAACCGGCTAGAGGGAGAAATACAACAAACATTACTATAGAAAATGGTCATTCGTGCCCGATCACTGCCGGTTAGACTAGAACCAGCAGTGATAACTTATCATTGTCGGTTCGTAAGCCTCAGCAGCAAAAAAAATCTGTTGTGCGCTTGAGAACCGACAGTGAAGTATCACTACCGGTTTGAGAAAAGAACCGGCAGTGATAAGTCCTATCACTGCTGGCTCTTTAAGCTTCCCACAATCGGTAGTGAAAGAATTTATCACTGCCAGAACCAACAGTGATAATTCATTATCACTGTCGGTTCGTTGCTCAAACCAACAGTGAAGTATCACTGCCAGTTTGAAAAACAAACCGACAGTGATAAGTCCCATCACTGCCGGTTCTTTAAGCTTCCCGTCCCTAATTTTCAACCAGTAGTGAAAGAATTTATCACTATCGGTTCTTGACTAGAACCAACAGAATAGTTCTTGACAAGAACCGGCAGTGATAACTTATCACTGCCGGTTTGAGATAAGAACCGGCAGTGATAACTTATCCCTTAAAAGGTATGCATATCCTCTACAAGTCAGAACGTGAGATTGGGTGGGATGGTTAGAAGGGTGAAGCTACAGTGGAGAGGTCGCAGGTTTGAGTCTCAGGTAATGCAACATTTGTATTTTGTGTGAAAACGAGTCCTAATAACCTATAGTAGGTGGTAGATGATTAGGGTATAGATTCTAGGCATAAAAATATTTTTTTCTATTTTTTACATCAATTTTTAAGCCTAAATTCGTGTGTTTTCGAGAACTGGCAGTGATAAGGACTGCCGGTTCGAAAACCGGCAGTGATAATTGGAGAACCAGCAGTGATAAGTGGGAACCGGCAGTGATAGTACCACTGCCGCTTACGCAGTGCCGGTTCAAAAACCGGCAGTGATGCCAGTTTCGAATCGGCACTGATGTGGTGTTCTGTAGTAGTGAAAGTTCAATAGGAACACCCACGTGAGGCACCACAATTACATCATTGAGGCCTAAACTGACTTCTCGCATTAATGTTCTCTCGCACCAGGTCGAAGACAGTATTCACCGAGTTGTGGACCTTATGAAAAATCCAGCAATTCCTCTCCTTCCAGAGATACCACAACTCATATGTAGAAGATAGCCCCATCCACGTCCTTATGTCGAAGACGGGACTGCAAAAGATGGAATCCATCCCACCAAGATTCATGTGGACTATAATCTAAACTGTGAGATGTTTGAGCAATTGGACTCTACTTGATTTTAAGAGTTTTGAGAAGCGGCTTTTAGTTATTAAAGAAAAAGTTTAAAGAAGGCAAAGTGTTTGATTTTTACAAATGGCTATGGATCAATTATCCCCATCATATCTTTTTTTATAAAAAAAAGTTATTGGCCCCTTGCCATAATTGAAGAAAGGGAAAAGTCTTTGTATGCTACTGCAGAGTCTCCTAATCCCTCCCATATCATTGTAAATCATTGTATTCGTACTCTGACCTTATGTACCATCATATTCGTAGCTAGATACCTTCTATGCTACTGTTGACCGGTCAAACCGTTAAGGAGTTACATAAAGACGCTTATGCCCCTGCCTTTTCAATAAATAGAAAATTAGATAAATTTCTAAAATTATATAAAATTTATAAAATTATGAGAAAACTTTATATGGGTTCAAAAAATTATATGTACTCAAACGTGCCAGTGAAATTAAAATTTTTTGGGATGTGAAATTTTATATTAAATTTAATGATACCTAGTGTCACAAAATTAATTTTTATATTATAATTTTGTATTACAAAAAATATAAAAGTTTAACACCAAGTAAAACATGATTTTACATAAATTTAGAAACTTGAATCACTCGATTTGGAATTAAAATGTAGGGGATACAATTTTTTAAAGATTTAAAATACAAACGTAGGAGATATAATTTTTCAAAGTTTTAAAATACAGGGTACGTAAGTAATCTCGAAAGTACTCACACTTGCACGCGGTAGCTATATATACCCCCAAATTCTTTGGTGCAGCCTAAAAGGTTCAATGCACCTACGCTGCCACTTCATCGTTTTCGTTTGCGAGTTGCGAGGCATGTTGGACCTATTGTGGCTTACCGGACAAAAAAAAAAAATCAACAAGGACTCACCAGAGCATAGAACTACCTAGAACATCCGACCTGATAGACGAATTTTGATAAATTTATTATGGCAAGATGCATGCGGTAACCGTCTATGTGTACACCAATGTAGATCGATCAATTTATCTAATTAATTTTTTTTTAAAAAAATCTCTTATGGTGAGTAATGGTGATGAGTGATCATGTCACTCTTCTCTAACCGGTTAGCTTAACTTCCTTCTCATCCAAGAGTTTCCTGATTTCGTGAAGAGGCTTTTGGTTTTTTGAGTCTTCCTCGTGCAAAGCACGTGCATCAGACAAGTACTTTTTAATTTATTTTATTTAGAAAGTGTGAGATTATGTGATGTGATAAGGTCACTACTATAGAAATGCTCATCCTTGACCCTTCATCACTGGCGGATTCATGTAGAACCGTTAGTGATATGACCGGCCCCGCTCCGTCTCGACCAGAAACCCGAAAAAACCGCGAGTGATACCGAACCGCCAGTAATAATAAACCTGTCACTAGCGGTTCTATAAGAAAATCGCCAGTAAACACGGGCAGTTTTCTTATAGAACCGCTAGTGATACTTTTACTATCACTGGCGGTTCAATCATAAAACCGTCAGTGATGGCTGTCTAGTGAAAGTAATTTTCAGAATTTCTAGATTTTCTGAATTTCATAATTTTTTCATATGAGCTCGGATGAAAATAAACTTTATATGTAAATTGTAGCTCTCAACGAGATCCAAAACTTTGTAGTTAATATGTTTTCCATTTGAAGCAATTTAGATGCCTAAATAATCATTACAATTTAAAAAATTTATAACTTATTAAAATGAAGTCGGATAGAAACAATCTTTACATGAAAACTGTAGCATTCGACAAGATATACAACTTTGTAGTTGAAAACTTTTCTATTTAACGTCATTTGTATAGTCAAAAAGTTATTAAAAGATTCAGAAAATAACGCTTAAATGACATGCATATCCTATATATGTCAAAAGGTGCTAGTGGGCGAGATGGTTAGGAGGGCTGGGTTTGGGTTAGAGGCAAGAGGTCTTGAGCTCGGATTCTAGTTATGTGTAATTTAAATTTCGCATGAACAAGTACTAAGGCTATATACACGGTGGTAGATGGTGTATGGGTGCTATTCAGATAAAAAATATTTTTTAGTCAAATTTTACTGTCCAAAATTATGTTTTCGAACACCATCATCTGTGGCGGTTCACTCAAAGAACCTCTAGTGATAACGGTTTGAGAACCGCTAGTGATAATCCCATATTCTCGAACCGCCAGTGATAATTCCATATTATCATTGTCGCTTAATCACTGGTGGTTCGAAAACCGCCAGTGATAAGCGTTACGAACCGCCAGTGATGTGGTTTTCTGTACCAGTGGGTATTGACATGTTTTTGTGTTCAAGCTTGTGTGTATTGATCCATATTTGCAAAACTTGATTTGGGGGTGTTAGAATAGGAAATCGGACCACGGGACGAACCGAGTAGTAGTGTGGGCTAGACCTGTCCGACTGGACTAGACAAGCTCAATGGAGAACCGGACCAACTCACAGAGGAGTTCGGTCCATCGTAGCTCTAAGCTGGACCTAGTTCGGTCCGTCATGCACTGTGGGCCGGACCGAGTCCGGTCCGCCATGCACTGTGGGCTGGACCGACATGCGTAGCTCATGGTTTTTTGTATTTTTGGAGACCTTCCGGTGCTCAAAAATTTAAGTGTTATATATGAGATTTGCAGAAAATTTCATGACATATCTTTTTAATGTCGATAACTTTTCCATTGAAGCAATGAAAAAAATATAAAAAAATGTTGAAGTGTACTACTGTGTAGGGACTTAGGTGCTTGTGTTCATTGATCTTAGAATTGCTAAATGCCTTGATTTGGCATATGATTTATGTCATTTTCATGATGGTTTGATGTAGTGTATGTGTTCATGGACTAATATGGATTAAGTTGAGATATACTTGTTTCCAGGAAAATGGTTTGCTCGTCTCATGTGCGCAGGTGACCGAAGTAGATTGACGTTAGCGAAGGGATCGAGGATGTGGATTGGTAATCCATGGTCCAGGTGATCAAGGGTTTGTGCGAATCGATCGGAACCGGGTCTAGGCACATGGACGAAGTTGATTGGAGAAGAAAGCTTCAAGGTGCGCAAGTCGGTTCGATCCAATGGGAGTTGGGCACGTGGCAGACTTGGTGGTCAAGGAAGCAATGAACGACAGTTTTGGAGAAACCGCAGTGCAAGGATAAGTGGTTTAGGTCATCGATCATCTTAGAGGGAAAGTTGGATCGAAACGGGTTACTGGGTGTCTTGTATGACCCGCTTTGATAACTGTGCTGTGAGAGAGAAAACCCAATGTCTTAACGGGTTTCAAGTGAGCCCATGGGTAATGAGAGGAAACACTATGTGGGATGGCTGGTTGAGTCTCCATTATATAAAGGGTTCATGACCTTAGAGATAAAGTAAAGATTTTGAGAAAATTTTAGAGGCTTTGGGAGAGGCTTGAGAAGATAGATTTAGCCAATTCACTCAAGATTTGTTGAAGATGGGTTTGTGTTGATCCTCTCTAATCATTTCTCTGTAATTATTCCTCGTTAATCTTCGAGAAGATTTCAACTCATGATTTGATTTTTGTGCCTTTTGCTCCGGTTCAATTTGGTTTTTGGTTTTGGGTGTTCTTGGCTTGAATCTTAGGAAAGCTTGACCCTTTATTTTTGGTGCTCGTAGTCGAGCAACTCTAGATCACAAAAACTTGCAGGAACATATCTAGAAGCAACTCATGCAAGTTTAGCCATAGATTGAAAAATTCATTTTTTGCCCAGTTCATGACCTAGATTTTGAAAAACACAAAAAGGTTAAGTCTTTAGGAACTATAGGCTTGATTCTTGGGAGGAATGTGTATTAGACATCCTAAGAAAACTATGTTTCGAATTTAAGCTCAACCCGACGTTCCAATCAAGAATTGCATGAAATTTCGTTTCGTCTCAGGCCATGAATAGTGCTCATCCGACGCAACTCTAGGGTTGGTCAAGCTCAACACTAGGGTTGGTCCGGCCCAAGAGAGACTAGGGTTGGTCCGGCCCAAGAGAGAGGGAGGAGGATAAACTATTTTCAAGTTTCAGGGAAAAATTTTAGGTGCTTTGTTTTGGTTCCAGTTTGATCTAGTGTTTGATTGCTCTGCTTAATAATTGATAATTAGGAATTGTTTGAATTTGTTGAACATTTGGAGTTTGAGGCGCGTCGTTGTAAAGAAAGGGTTGAAATTAATTTGGCTTCTATTCACCCTCTCCCCCCCCCCCCTGCTCTCTAGTTGCCTATCCGGTCCTTCAGAAAAAGAACAGAGTTTTGTCCTCTACATCATAAGAGGTACACAAACTTAAATATGCAACATATCGTGCCGAGCTTAGGGTCCTCTATTGTTCGATTCGGCTTGGCTTAGGCTTAAAGCTTTAAGCCAAGTGAGTTGAAAAGCTAAACACTTTGAATTTTTTAGTCTAGTTTTTTATCATAAAGCCATCTCTAAAAAATCTTAAAAATAATATAAACAAAGCGAATCAGATATGAAAAGCAGATTCAAGAATCTATCAAAGTTTAGCTAAACATTTAGCTCAACTAGTTTATTCATTCAACTCAGCCCCTCTCTGAATATCTATGGACCTCCCTTGCACAACTAGCCTGCCAGCTTATATGGACATATATACATGCAAGATTAGTCTTACTGATAGACATGCACTGATGCACATACAATACTGATTTATGTTTGGTTGTAGCAATAGAATTGATTTGTTTGTGCGTATACGTATTCTTCGCATACAGTACAATTAAAACCATATTGCGCAACGCCAAGTTAGAGTAAGAATCTAGCAAAAACCCAGTTAGCAAAAACCCAGTTGCAAATTGATCGAGTGGGCCGGTCAGTATCCATTGGTGATTGAAGGACCAACAGGGAAGAAAAGTTGGCGCGTATGGAAGCCGCTGGTTCGTAATTTTGTACGACGTACTGTTCATAGCCAGGTTCATTGCATGCACATCTGGATATAGTACCTGTCAACCTGACCCTACACCCAACCCTAGCTTGCCAACTTATATATGAACGCGCAAGTTGCCGGCCTTGGGTTTAGTGAGCTTTCGGACAGTACCCATCACTGATGTAGGGTCAGGGAGCGCAGGCAAGAAACAAGAAGCAGAGCATGCAGTTGGCTAGCTCTCTGTCGACTTTGCATCGAGGACTGATCAACTTGCCACGGCAATGGCATCCTTCTTTGGGGGTCCGTGATCTGATCGGTGTGCATTGAACCGACGATGGTCGATCAGAGACACCTGCTTGGAAACCCATGAACCGTGCAGGGACCTACCTACTGTGTGGGTACCAAGTGGATCGATCGAGTGCTAGCTAGCAGTCAGTGCCATGCATGAGGATGGAAACTTTGAATCCAAGGAATCGAAAACAGATGAATGAAAAACAAAAATGCAGAGAATAGGCGGAGTGTAAAGTAGAAAAACACAAGATTTGAAAACAGAGAAATGGAAATGTTGGTTTGTTTAGATCAAAAGGAAAATACTGAGGGAGGAGGAGAGATGGCAATGGGAGATGAAAGAGAGCAAAAATGTTTTGAAGTGGTGTATATGTAACATCCCATTTTTTGGGTGTTTGTAAAATTTTTTGAAAATTTTAAAAATAGTAATAAAGCCCTTAATACTTTGGAAGATTTATATCAAAAAAAATGTTACTTTGACTCCATGAAACAAATTATACATATATATATGTGTGTATATATATATGTGTAAATATTATTTTGGTACAACCATATTTTCCCACCATGAGATATAATTTCACCCAAAACTTGATTTTCAAAATATTGCTTGGAATATATGTATATTATGATTATATATTTAAATTAAACCTATTTTCCAACTTGTAATCCATTTTCGGATTTTGCAATAGTAATTACTCTCTCTCCCCTCATTTTCGGTCAGCCCACAGGGCAAACCTCGTGTTGGGCCGTGCCCCGGCCAACCGGCCTGCTCCCCAGCCGTGGCCCACGTCGGCCCACCCAGGCGCGCCCTCCTCCTCCTTCCTCCAGCCGAGCTCCCCTGCTCCTGCGTCTCTCGCTTGCTCTGTTGCTCCGTTTCGGCCGTGCTCCCCAGCGCGCCGGCCGTGCCGCCACTGCTCCTCCGACCGGGTCACAAAGTCAACTCGAGCATTTACTAGGTTTTGTACCTCCCCGTGGCCGGTACAATGCGCGAAAGCCCCGTTTTGCCCCTCCAAGCACTGTCACCGTACTCGGCCAATTACTCCGGCCGCACGGCCGTTCCCGGCTCAGATTCGCGTCGTACCATGCGCATTGAAGTTCCCCATCGCCACGCGCCCCTCCCCGCGTCCCCTTCCACGCCTATAAAAGGCTACCCCGAGCTCCCTCTCTTTTCCCCGTCGCATCCCGTGTTGCCGCCGAACACCATCACCGTTGCGGGCTCATTCCGGTGATTCCCGAGCTCGGACGACTAGCTCTAGCTCTTCCCCTCATTGCCCAGTAGCTCCCCTCCGTCTTAATCGCTTTGTCGTTGCTTGCAGCGCTCGGGAGAGCACCTTCACCGCCGCCGGAGCTCTCCGCCCCCTTCTTGATTTCACGCCGACGGCAACAAATTGGGCGCCCTCCCTCGGTCTACTTCTTCCCTGGAGCTTCCGCCGTCTTCCCCCGGGAGCAATCGAAGGGAGAAGCCCCCGAAGCTCCGCGCGCTTCTTCCCCTGTTTCGGCCTCCGCCACTCGCACACCGACAGCCTTCCCCGAGCTTCCCCGGCCTCTACCAACGGCTCGGTAATACTTCTTGTAATCCTAATATGCTCTCCGGGCCTTTGTTCGAACTCCAGCGCCTCGGTACTATGGACACGCGTGGTTGCCATAGTCCTCCGCCGCCTATCCTCGTCGCGCCGCCGTTCCACTGCGCCTCCGACATAAAACACTCAAACACGTCCTAGCTATCCTCCTCCCGAGTCTGTAGAGCCCGAAAACTCCACAAATGGAGCACTGTACCGGTCGCAATCCATCGCCGGAGCTCCGCCCGTGAGAGAGAGCCTCGCCGACGTCATGCCGACGTCATCGTTCAGCGCACAGTGCGCCGTCTCACTGCCATGGGGGACCCGCCTGTCGGGTTTAGTTTAAACCCCGCGGGAGAGTCTCCACTGCGGCTGACCGGTGGGCCCGTTAGCCCCACCTGTCATTTTTTAGTGGAAGCGTATTCCTAAAATACGTCTTCACTCTGGGCGCGCCAGCCAGTCGCCCGCCGCCAAGCGCGCCACAGCAGCCGACCCGCCTGGCTGTCTTGGGCCGCACCTTCGCTGGCCCATTACTATTTATAGTGTTTTCCTAGTGATTTCTCACTTGTTTTAATACCAGAAAATGGTTTTAGATTATTAAAAATAGTTAGTGACTTTGTAAAATCCTGAAAAAATTAGGTAAAATACTAGAATGCTTTTGGGACCTAGGAAAAATATTACTTTGCATATTAAAATAAGATAATTCTCTGTAAAGTATTAATATCCTTTTCTAGCTATTTCATTTGAGCAGAAAATCCAGAAATTGGTTTTCCCTTTATTAAAAATACTAGATGACCTCCAAAAATTCATGAAAATATTTCTGGAGACACTTTATAGTGTCTGTGACTTAGGAAAATTATTATTTGCTCGTGCACCTATATATTATTTCTCTAAATATTAGAATAGGCAATAAATGAATATAGAATTGCTTGTATTAAGCTTTTTCCATATAAGATATAATTATATATCTGTCATGCTTGGTTTTTGAACTGATTTTGTGAATGTTATCCAATTATTAAAGTTATTATGGGTAGACTTCATACATGTCATGCATATACATTTATATTTGCATTAGAATTATTATTGCATAAAGGCTCTTTTAAATAAAACAAGTAGATTATGGATCCCGTTAAAAGGTCCATAACATTTGTAGAATCATTGCACATCATGCATCATGCTCTAGCATATTTCTAATTATACTTGTGCTATTTGGTTTATTCACGGTAGATCCGGAAGGCCGGGAAGGACAGTGTGAAGATCAGGACCCCAACACACTTGGCCCAGGCGAGCCAATATCTCTAGAACATTCTTCTAACCCAGTTTTACTTAAATCTATGTCGATTTAAATTATGAAATGCATGCTTTATATTACGTTGATTATATTATGTTGAACTAAATGTCGTAGTTATGCCCTGCTTATTTAATCATGTTGTATACATGCCTCATTCCTTGATGATTATTACTACCACACCTTGATTTCCTTGAATATCAAGTCCATGGCATCACCCTAGAATAATTAATAACAATTTTTGGACTCTTTAAAGTCTAGGGAAAAGAATGCTTAGACAGAGCTTAGGTCTAGTCAAATTTTGCCCAGGACCCAAAATGTCCTGGAAGGGTGGATGAATAATCCGCCGAACTTGTATTCACCCCCTTGATTATACAGATTCGTGTGGCATAAGCATCTAGGTGATTTGATCTAGGTGATCGGGTTTTGGTGTCTAAGTGATAGGCTAAGTGCGTCTATGTGTGTCCCTGTGACGTCCCGTGAAACCCACTATAATCTATGTGTATTTTGGCATGGGATTCTTGATGTGAGCCATGCATTACTAAATGGATTATTTTGGGGTCTACGTGACGGAGCAGTTTTGGTCTAGGCTATGTGTCAAATGCGGCTATGTGTAAATGCGCTATGTTTCATCGGCTATGTGTAAATGCGCTATGTGTCGTCTGGCTATGTGTCGTTTGTGACGGAGCGTATTTGGTCTAGGCTATGTGTCGGTTCGTTTGGTTTGGTCTTAGGTAACATGAATAGAGATAAACACCCCCAGTCATGAATATTGTTGGCATATATAGCCCAGTACGTCTTTTATTTGGTGAATGGCTAAGTCATAGGCTTTTAATATAGATTATTGCAACTCTGGCTTTAAGCAAATAAAATCAACCCAACCTCCACCAAACAGCCTGTATCATTATACTGCATTAGGTTGGGTATTGGTTCGCGAGCGCGGTTGGATTGCGCGCTCACCCTCGCACCCACTCACTCTTTTAGGTCAAGATGGAAAAGATGATGATCCCTACGACTGCTATGAGGACGAGGAAGCTTGTGGAGCGATGCGAGGCGTGGTGTTAGGCGGGACTCGATCGTTGTCTGTCGTGGTGGATGGCATAGCCCTTGGAACCCAAATTTATCTTTGTTTCCGCATTTCCGAACTCTGATTAAAGAGCTCAATTTTGGTATTGTAATATTTGGCCAACTCGGCCCTACAAACTTGAGCCACTAAGTATTTGAACCTTTACAAATGTATAATTAAACGTGCTTGTATGAGATGGTTCTAGTATTTTGTAACTCGTACAGCGCTAGCAAGACAGATCCTGGGCTAGCGCAGATGTACGGAGGTCCATGAAAAATGGGGGCTGACGCTTATGGTGGTTGCGAAGATTGAAGAGAGAGCGGACTGGTGAGTACGGAAGGGGCAAAAGAGCCGATGGCAGAGCACAATAGCCAATTATAGAGCAAGAAAGTCTTGGAGGCGTGTGAATGATAGGGACGGACTGCTCTATTTATAAGAGGTAAAACTGGAAGTTTAACCGTCTCACACGGTAAAACTAGAGGGGTAAAATGACGACAAAACCCTAAAAATCAACGGTTGAAAAAATGAGATCAACAATGGAGATCAAGGGCATAATTGGAATAGAAAAATGTATATAGATAAAGTAAAAGCCGATACATTGAATAATTTTGTGGCATGATACTCATATCCCCAAAACATGGGGCATGTGTTGACACCACATTTTGACAAAGACCAATTTAGTTGGAAAGTTCTAGAATCAGCTAAGGATTGCACCAGATTTGGTGAAGTTGGTACGGGTTGGATCAGATATGGTAAAAGGATCGAGTTTGTATCGGATTGTTATGAATAATTAGATAGAATCCTAAATAAAATAGGCATACATCGGGTTGAAGTTCGTACTGTGTACGAAGTTAGAATCCTAATCAATGGTGTCCAGAGTCGGTATAAATATATAGCCGATAGCGGCGTGCAAAGAATCCAGCACCAATCAATCAAATCTGCTTTTTACCTATTATTTTACTTTTCATTGCATTTAGTCTACTTTCGTTGTATTTTATTTTCGATCGACTTGTTGCGCATCGTCTTCTCGATCGGCTTCAGGATACAACCCAGGTGAGTATTATCTCGGTTAAGTCCAATCTTCTTGCTTAGTTTATCAAAATACTATCTTAGTCAATATTGTTGTGCATCGCCGTTTCTACCAGGACTTAGATTTTAGCCTCGTTCTAACGGCTAGCTTGGCTTTACAATCTAGTCGATAGTGTGTTTACCGTTGTTCTATCGACTTAATAGCTTGCTATTAGTCGATAGCTTGTTTATCCTTCATGCTATTGGTTGAATCAACTTGTTGATTTAGCTGATAGTTTGTTTACCTTTCACTCTGCTACTTAGTTGATCGTATCGGCTTGGTAGTACATTGTTTACCCTCTGAATCTATTTGGTTAGATCTAATCTTAGCTAATAGATTTGTTATCTTTTGGACTTATTGACTTTTTTGGTTACTTTTAAAGATTGAACAGGTTCAACCAACTTCAAGATCTAATCGGCTAATTAAAGCTGATTACACCTTTTCCTGCCAAGCAGGATCAAATCGGTTAGCATGCTCTGAACCCTTGGATTTGGTGCTGACAGGGATCCTATGTCCTAAGCCCACATGTGTTTAGCCGATCCAATTTTCGGCGCAAACAAGTGGATATTTATTTTCCTTTGAAACCTACTAGCATGTTTTTCTTTCCTTATTTTCCTTTATCCCTAACACCCTCTTCGAAACTGTCTAAAGGAAACCAAAACTCCAAAGTTCCTCGTATTCAAACAAGACCCCAGTGATTTGTGTGTTCTCTAGCAGCCATGACAGCGTTATATATGTTGGGTTTATACCCAAGAAGCAATCATGGTAGCATAGGACGCATGTTTGATAGACCCCATAAGATATGCTTTGCGACTTGTTGAACCTCCATTTCGAGATTCACTGAGAGACAATATAAAGAGAGGAGATGGAGGTTATGAGACAGGGTTAACACATCAGTCTAGCCTTTACTAAAACCCTAGTCGTCATCTTCCAAACCATAAATGGTGGGGCTAGCTCACCAGCATACGGATTTCTCTTCTCATACGTGTGGACTATGCAAATGCGCTATTACTTTGCATTACTAATCGGAACAAGCCACAAGGAGGAAACGATCTACTATCGGTTGGTGTTGGATAATCGACTACTTCCATACGACTACGTGCAGAGTGTTGAACCAACTTCATCGACTCTTCTTCCGCTGCACCACGCGCCAGTCGGTAACAATATGTCATCATCTACTTATAAGACTTTATAGGTTATCATGGTAGAATTTTATTATGTGCTAGCGTAGCATATATACCTGTGTTTTCCTTCAAGTCATACGAGCACTACCGAGCTCAGCGAAGCTAGTTCACTTCACTGTTTGCCACCCCTTTCTCCACCATGCATAGACTCTCTTTTTCTTTCCGATATTTCTCAGGGCATATATAATGATACATATAACTACTGTCTGTAATGCAAGTCACGTCATCTATTAAAAAAGATAAAGACATGAAACTTGTACAAATGTGTTGCTTATTTTCATGTCACTATAGATGCATCTTTAATTTATGTGTTTTTTTTTGTTTTTCTTGTACTAATCGACTCTTGAAGTTAATGTTAACTCAAATTTATGTATGTGATCTTTCTCTGTCCTCCACCTTATCGTAAGTCCTATGTGGCAAATTAACCTTATAGACGGTTGATATCTTGTACATGCTCTCACACGTCAGAGGAAGTGGTCTCCTTGGTCTGGATGTTGGGCAAAGCAGTTGAATGCAACCATAAACTGTTTAGATATACTCATCATCTTAATTACCCCTAGGGACAAGAGTTCCCTAACTACACCGTTGAATCAAGCAAAATGAACGAACCATAATAGTTTTGGTGCATCTTAAAAATATCATATTTTCTAATAAACATTCAAATGTGCAAATGATTTGCCCATCGAAATAAGAACGCAATATAGTCAATATTGGTACTGTCAATATAGTCAATCATGTAGTAGGAATTATAATGAAACAGAAAAGATCTTGTAAGTGCATGCATGGACTTGGTGGAGCATATATGTAGGATTAAACCTAGACTTTTTGACTTGCTGGGGTACCTACTAATGAAGGGCAAAAAAGGGGAGAGTTAATTAATCCCACGGAAAATTATATGCGCATTCTATAAAACTGGAAGCCTACCCTAACTTGTTTGGGACTAAAGGCTTTGTTGTTGTGGTTGTTGATTCTATAAAACTGGACTGCTGAATGGAGAGTTTTCTATTGATCATCGATAATTCGATATGCACCATCTGATTGTCATGTTGTGCTTGTGTTCAAAGTTTTTCATCGATCATCGATATGTAGTGCGCACATCTGATAGCCTTGTTGTGCTTGTGTTCTTCCAAGCTGCATGCATGCGGTGGTAAGTACTCCTAGCGAAGATGGAAGAACAATTAATAACAATTAATATGTGAATGCCGTCATCTCCGAGCTAGTGCCCATCTTCAGATTAATCCATGGCTCTTTGCATGCACACTGCTATTCTTCTCACGCGTATTTTTGGGAGAATCGATCTATCGGGTTATATGCACAAGCTTAATTAACTTTGCGAGAGCTTACACATATCTTCACTACAGCTAGCAGCTTCTGGCTGCTTGCCGGCCGTGGCCGTAGACGACAGCCGATGGCCAGATGGATCAGTTCATGACAGAATTAAGCGCGAAATCAAAGAGAGTAGAGAACTTGATGCATGCATGACTGGATCGACTAAACGTACGCACATCTAGTACATGCACACAGCTAGCTAGCTAACACATGCATCGATCGATGATCATTGCATGAAGTGGTCGGCCGAGCATCCGTAGCCGTCGTGGTTGGGGAGGAAAGCGAGGGAAAGCAGCGCCAGCAGCAGCACCACGGGGACAAGCAGCAGGAACGACGGCGGCGGCGGCAGAGGAGGCAGCAGCAGAGGGAGCAGCAGGAGCGTCACGGCCGCCATCGCCAGGAGCAGCATCGCCGTGCCTCCTTCCATAACTTGGCCTCTCTTGACTCTTGCTGCAGCCTATGTATCTGAGTATAGTGAACGAAGATTACCAGCTGATCAGTAAAGCTAGCTAGCTAGCTCCCTAACCGTGTGACTTGCGTCCAGACAAGATGGAATGGAGAGGCTGCCTTCCTATAAATGGCGGCGTTGGCGGGAGGCAACGTGACATCCGCGACCCGTTCGCGTGCCTAGCGGCCAGCGCCATCGATCGGTGAGCTCGCACTGTTTGGAACCGGCTGAACGGCTGTGGCTTGTAGATCATGGAGAAGCGACTTTGAGAAGTCAGAAACGTTTCTTTTGGCTAGAACGGTTTTAAGACGTCAAAACATTTTGGTTAGAATAAAGGCGTTCTTATTGTGCAAAATTTATGAGCGGCTGCAATAAACCATATATTAATTAAACAGCTGGAACAAGCTTGAAGAGGTACGTTAAGAAAAAATATACAGTACATATGTTTGGCTTTTCAGGTCAGGGTAAAAAAGGTTCTCTCTCTTCGCTAGCTAGTTACGACACATGGATCATATCGATCTCCGTAAGCATAGAGTGCTTCTCAGGCAAGTATAGATGACACGCATGATCGCATGCACGAATCAAAGTGCCCAATCGTGCACACATTGACCGCGCTATTGTCTCATCCTGGCTGCCTGCGTATATATACCATATAATGTGCCTGCAGGAATGTTCAGTGCACCTAGCTGATTGAGAAAACTCTCTAACGCAACTTGGTAGGATGTGTCTCCAAAAGTATATTAAAAAAATGTTTGCATTTTGAGATGGACTGAAAGGAAAGGAATAGAGATAAGTACATTAACTAAGTGGTCCAAGAACGCTTATCCAGTTAAGGGCACATACGCAGCTAGCAGATCGATCGAGAGGATATTGAATTTGCAGCTCTGGATCTTCTCCTTTTCTTTTCTCCTTAATTATGCTCCTAATATATTAATTAATTTCCTTGATGACGTGCCAAGTATCAAGTATGACGAAGCTAGCTAGCTAGTGGATTTCAGAAAGTGAAACGCATACGAATCTATGGATGCATGGGGAAATATGCATTAGCCAGATTCACTTGACCTGGTCGATCAGGTGTTCATGACTGGCCATGGATTGACAGACAAGTGGCTTTGCTTTTGAGAGAACATAAATTCCAGGGCAACTTACGCAGCTGCTTGCCCTATTTTATGCAGTGGGCTACATATATGCCCTCTTGGCTAGCTAACGCATGAATGCTGTATCAT
Organism: Olyra latifolia; assembly: GCA_036346145.1. Taxonomy (NCBI): domain Eukaryota; kingdom Viridiplantae; phylum Streptophyta; class Magnoliopsida; order Poales; family Poaceae; genus Olyra; species Olyra latifolia. The sequence continues at coordinate 1,368,533 of CM070523.1, read as the reverse complement.
CTTTTGGATTTTGTCGTTTCATCGGGATGCAATGAACCACCGTATACATATTAGATCCAGCACTTGCAAAGTAAACCTTGAGCAAGTGGTAATCTTAAGTTAATATTGTTTAATAATGTTTAATAGCTGGGGGAATCGTGCACCAACGTAAAGAAACTGATCAAAACGAAAATCATTAACTGCAAGTAGCTAGGTTGCATAGTTTTAAAAAAAATGATAGCTAGGTTGAAGAATCTTTGGGAGCGCGTTGTCGACCTGGCTGTCTTTCATCATAGCGATGATGAGTACTGTATATCCAGACCCTACTGACAAGGATGTGCTGTACTGTTCAAATAGGCGCTAAAACAACGCAAGCGTATGTGTATATACGAGTGCAACAAAGCTTGCTTAACAAGTTAACATGAGTGAAATTAATTTGCACAATCTGCAGCCATACGCCCATACAGCACCGCAAACTCTGGCCCAACTATCAGAGGCCTTCGCACGAAAACGGCCCAATATTACGCTCAGCCCAGTACGGGATGCTCTGTTCTGGCCCCAAGACCCAAGTAAATCAACCGGGCAGAATAGTCCTCTTTCACTCGCTTCGCGGGTGTTGAACTGTCGACCCATCAGACTCGCACCCATAAAATTCTCTCTTCTTGAGAGCCTCTCCGTCATATACTCTATCCTCTCACTCTATAATACTATTCACTACTCTCTCTATCCAATACTTTAAATTTTCTTCACACGTTACACTACACTCTAAAAGATTCCTTCCCTACACCAGCTACTCTATCCCGAGCTACAGTATTATAGGCCCTGTTTGGCACAGCTCCAACTCCACCAAAATTGGTGGAGTTGGTGGAGCACCCTATTCCTAGCTCCATAAATTTATGGAGCTGGAGTTATGGGTACAATAAGCTTGTTTAGGTGAGTCATCTTATTTACATTTTAAACTAAAAATATAAACTTAAGACACTTTATTTTAACCTGCAAACTCCATATCTGAGGTGGAGCTGGGAGCTGGAGCGGTGCCAAACAGGGCCATAGAGTACCTGCTCCAGATGCTCTGACGCCTAAAATTCAAATCCAACTCGCATTTGGTCCACAAAATTAGATCATCTAAAATAGTGCTATGTGCAATGCTTATAGACAACTGACGTAGACAGTTGTACTTTGTATATGCTCTAATGAAGTAAATCCGAGACAAAAAGATACATCGCCTTAGTGGGTTTTTCCTTTTTCATTTTTCCAATTGCTCTCGCTCGCACGGTTGCATGGTGCGAAGATCCATTAATATCAAAATATATTTTCAATTTTTTTAAAAAAATCTTTCCCAACGGTTTCAAGGCCCAACCTCTAAAGTAGGGTTTAAGATATCTTTTAAGGTTAAAATTGCTACCTGTCAATAATGATAATCATTGATTATCAAGGGAAAATCACCAAAAAAAGGAATGAAATTAAGAAAAAAATATTGGAATCTCCCATCAAAAATCTCTAGATTTGGTGTACGATAATAGCACAATACGTAGCAATAATCCGTCCAAAATTGCTAGGGGTTTCAACAAAAATCATTTGAATCAACCGTTGATCGAAAATGAATCGACTTTGGTCGAAATCGATTGATATAATCAAAAATTGAAAAAAAAAGAAGAAAGAGACTGATTTCATAAGAAAACTTCAGTCCCCCTCCTCAATCTAACTAGGGTAGCAATGGCCCCTCCTCTCTCCCTTCCCAGCACGCGGCCATGGCAACATCATGACGGCGAGGCCAACCATGGTAGGGCCTGCATGTTTCCATTTTCTTCGCTTGAGTTGGATCAAAATAACACGAGAATATTTTGTTTCTTTTGACAAACATTCGTGCCAAACACTTCAAACAAATTACTGTTGTTTTTATAATTTTTTCCATATTTTGAATTTTATTTTTAAATATATCAATTGAAAACCCTAAATAGCTCGATATTTATATATGGTACTGGTGGATATTGTTGATTATCACAGTGAACCCTGATCTAAAGTATGTTACTATAGATTTTTGCGGTGACGACAATGCCACGATGGCATGCCGTTAGCAGCCCGTGTGAAACGAGAATCCTTTGAGCTCCTAGAACTTGATGCCTCTGACATGGTCAACCCTTGGATCATCTACTTGCATCCTCGTTTCAACCCAGAGACTCTCGTCTCATCTCTTATGATGTGATGATCCTATTCCTACGAGCGATGGTGACGTTCATGTCCTGATGCATTGCATAGTCCCTCACGCTGTTCTCTCGTGTATTTTGATTTAAAAAGGTAAAATTTCTTTAGTCTTGACCAACAGTTAGTTAAATTATGCATCTGGTGTATAAAAGTAGTATCAATATATATTTTAAATTGCTTTTGAATACAATGTTATTTTGAGGCAATTGATAATATAAAAAAAAAGAAATTGAACTGTCAATATATCTTTAAAGTCTTTCATAAATTAAAATACTCACTATAAAAATGAACGGGTAGAGTAGGGATTTAGATGTCAAAGATAAATTAAATGACTTTATTCTCTCAAGATTCAAGAATACGAGAAAAAAATCTAGCATCTCAAGTGTAGATAACGAAGCATACTAATAAGGCAGAGCAATACTAGCTACTAACTAGGTTAACGTCAACTCTCCTAAATTCCCTCGAAAAACTATACAAGAATCTCCTCAACGTCTAGACTCCATTTCAGTATGTACAATCAACCAACAAATATGAAAGCTACATACGGTGCGATACTTTTGTGCTATCTAGAAACGTGCACCGGTGCACAGTCAACCGTAGCACGTCGGCCGTTTACCCGTGCGTCGACGCCGACGCCGGCGACGAGATGTAGGGGTCCGACTGCACCAGCCCGTTCAGGAAATCGGCCAGCCGGTAGTCCCGCCTCCTCCCGCCGGCGCCCTCCAACGCCCTCAGCAGCGCCTCCGCCTTCGCTTTCCCCCTCGCGCTCGCCGCGCTGTCCTCCGCGAGCTCCCTCACGGCCTCCTCCGCGCCGCCCACCGCGATCACTTCGGTCACTGCGCGCTCGCCGCAGGCCACGACCAAGTTCAGCAGCGCGGCTGCCGCGTTCTCCCGCGCCCTCGCCGTCGCTGCGCCCCCCGGCTCGATAAGGTCGACGAGGATCCGCACTCCAGTCATCCTCCTGAACGCCTCCAGGCTCTCCACGCACCCGGCGACCTGCGCGGCCACGGCGGTGGCGTCCTCGATGATGCCGGTCCGGCCATCAGTCATGACGAGCGCGAAGAGCGCCTGCACGACGCCGAGCTCCACAAGCGCGGCGCGGTTGAGCGGGTAGAGCGCGACGCCGAAGAGCGCCTTGAGGGCGTCCTTGGTCGCGCGGGTGTTGGGCGCGGCGCGGAGGAGGGAGACGAGCGCGACGAGCAAAGGGCGCTTGGCGCCTATGATGGGGCGGTAGGCCTCGACGCAGAGGAGGCTGTAGACGGTGGCCGCGGCGTGGTGCGCGGCGGAGTACTCCTCCGCCCGGAGCGCGGCGGTGAGGGCGTCAAGGAGGCCGGGGGTGGACATGAGCTGCTCCCGCGCGGAGATGGATATGTTGAGGAGCGCGGCCGCGGCGTCCTCCGACGCGGCGGACGGCGCCGTGAGCTGCGCGGCGAGGAAGGGCACGACGCCTGCATCCGCGAGGGGCGCGCGGATCTCCGGGTCCTCCTTGGAGATGCGGCGGAGCTCGGCGATGGCGGCGTAGGTGGCGGCCCCGTCGTGAACCGCGGCGGCACCCCGCAGGCGGCCGACGAGGGTTCTTGCCGTGTGCAGCTTCACTTCCATCGCTGTTGCTTGGGAACCCGGAGGTTGCGTTGCGTGTGCGCGAAGTGGTAGATCCGATTCTGGAGTTTTGTAACTCGCGTGTGTGCGTGCCTTTTGTTGGTTGGTGTGGAGCGATCGGGAAGGTGGGAAGAGGGGAAGGGGAGGCGGGACGAAGGTGGCGCGCGAGTCGGACGTCGTAACTTCTTACGCTCTTGGTGGGGTGGTGTTGAATGCTTCTAACGCCTTTCACCATTCCGCGCCCAGTTTCAAACCTCCTTTCGCTGCTTTTCGCAAATGCTCCACGCATTACGCAATTATCTTAACATTTTCACTGAACTGTTGCAAGAACTTTCGGTTTTTTTTTAAAAAAAGGACGAGCAGTGGAGTAGTCCAAGTGAGTGTGCGTTTTGCTCAAAGATGTCGTAGTTTGTTTCATACGAAAATTTCATTTCCAACAGATAATAGATCGTGGTAGCTAGGCTCATTTAATCCTTCCAGCTCAGCGCTTCGGTGTTATGTCATGGAGATTAAGATGTACTTCCTCAGTCCATCTTTATAGGACATATTTTGATTTTAAAAAGTTTTTAAAGGTAAATTTTAACCGTTAAATTTTTCTATTATATATTATCAATTGCCATAAAGTAACATTGTATCAAACGCAATTTGAAATATGAACATATTTGTACAACTTTTAAACATTAACGATGCATATAATTTAACTAATTATTTGTCAAATCTTATGAAGTTTGACTTTTTCAAATCAAAATACACCTTACAAAAGTGGAGAGAGGGAGTAGTACACTTCTCGAACCCTGATCAGACCGTGGCGTTTTGATGGAGCATCAGCAAAGAGCCAAAGACGTCCACAACATACTCCTACTTTGCTAGCAAGTGGTATGTGGATATTTGCTTTTGAATTTCCGTGATTTTGATTGAGGTGGCATGTGCAGCCCATCGTTTTTCAACTGTCCTTTTGCACGGCTGCTATCGGAGAGCAGTGATGGATGTTAATGCTAAGAGTTGTTGAGTTTGTAGGAAGATTCCCCGCTGACATAAAGTCTATTTGGAGCTTCTTCCAAAGAGGTTGGGATTCTAGTTTCAATTAGATGTGTCCCGGTAAGATCGTTAACGGCTGATATACTGCCTGAAACAGGGCATGCTCTCCCCTCTGCGTATAGAGAGCAAGGGACACGCTTCTTTGTTTCCTCCCGGTTGTCGGGTGCCCCAATCCTCACACTTGAAACAAAAACGACGCAAGCTTCTGATCGCTCTATCGGCAGTGACCATAAGAGAGAGGAATATGCGACAAGTTTATATAAATACATGGTGGCTTATATCATAAGCAATTCTAGAGATAAATATGAAATCACAATAGAGATATTATAATCAATCAATTCCAATATATCATATCCTGCTATAATAGTCAGATCCTTCCGGATCATATCATATACTCTAACATCCCTTGTAAGTTCAAGGTAGGCCTTGTGTAATTTTGGTGATTAATAGCAAACACTAATTAATGATAAATAAACATGATTTATTCATTAACCTCCTTTGAGACTAACTTGTATTGTCTTAGTCTCTTTGATAGAAGGATTGTTCACTATTAAAGACATGTATCTAATCATCTTAGTTAAGGCTAATATTCTTTATTGATGTTTCTACTTTAGTCTCATATTTAGGTCCTTAATAAATGATCCATATGGAGATATGAAAAACATATTTTACATTGTATATCTATTAAATACTTAATTTAGTGCTTGACTCATAATATTCCTTTTATATATGATAATCTTGTTATAAGACTAATGTGTTTATTGCCAAGTTTTCTCTAGTCTCATATTCCTATAAATGAATCAAATAAGTGCAAGATGGGATATGCAATCTCGGTATCCCTTCTATATTTATTGTTGTATTCCTCTTATACAGGTGCATAGTGAGCTCTAGATAACATATTGATTATAATTATACACATTGCTTCATGTCATATCTATTTGTGCATAATTATCCTTTTGAACTTAATATGTGCATTGCTCACTTGCTATCCTTGCTTTAACTGAAGTTAACCTTACCATAAATTGACTTTGTGCATGTATGCCTTGGTTACATTTTCTCATGCATTTATTTAGTGATGTTTAATTTAAACTGAATCACAACTTCACTTTTGCTTTAAATATGAATTATACATGTGTAATTCTTTAATATATTTTCATGTGCATCTTTAGGTGAAGTTGTGTTCATGAAATTAATCAACTGTCATAAATTATTGATTTATCTTTTGGGTAATCATCTCTCTAGGTGCATATAGATCAAATATATCTTCATCATGATGCACTTAGTAAAGACCTTTTATGTCAAGTGTTCCATTTATGTTTGAGCCTTATTGTTGAATACTTGTTGTGCTTAAACCTTATTGAGTATCTATCAATAATATTCTTTTATATTGAGCTTTTGGGACTAATGTCTTTCATGAGTGGTTTGAAGATAATTAGATCCCGGAAGTGTGTGTGATGACTAAGGTGTGTCGAAGAATGATGGTCAAAGCTGTGGGGACCGGTCCTGAGATTTGAAATGCCAGGATCGCCCCACTGCACTGCTGCCCAGGATTCAGCAGCACACAAGCACAATATCATCCTGCAACGTCCACATATTTAACCATAACATAATCACAGTGAAAGTAAGGCCCACTGGTCGAGTTTTTACAGACACCAGTCTTACAGACATGTTACTTGCTTATATTACAATAAAAAAAATGTGACCCAACACCACAGGAAAGCCTGAGTGTAAGGATGGCCTAGGCGATGCTTCTTCCCTTTATAGCACTTTTCTTCACGATCGTCGACCTTGGGATTGTCTTCTGTAGGTTCCTGACTTAGGACTGCTCGTTGGAATGAGCAGCCCGTATAAAAGGCGGGTGAGTACGCAAATACTCACAAGTCTTTACCATTAACTAACATATGTGTTGAATTACTAAGGAATTGGGTTTGAATCTAACCTCTAATCTTTTACTCACTATCCAACCTTGTATCTTCCATGTCTTAATTTTGAAAGCATTCCACCTATTTATTTTCCCTTTTTATAATATGGTTCAATTGGGATAGAATTAATTATCTTACCGGTCATCTATCTAAGACCCTTATATTCTTAATTGATTTAACTCAAATATACTTCCCATTCACGCGTAGCGGGTAATATAAATCGCAACAAAATAGTAAAGCATAATGTAAATGTGAACAGCTGAGGTAAGAGGGGAAAAACTACTTTAGCCTTGTTTTCTGGTATCACCCATTAACACAGCTTCGTATTCCGGAAGCACGGTCCATCGATGATTTGTTAATTTCAGTTCTGCAGAACCTGCCCAGCTTTACATAAAACGATGTCAGGACTTAGCTAGAGTCGAAACACCAGAGACATGACACTACGCCATTACACTCAGAGTCCGCCGAGTAGATGCCAGTCCCTTCACTACTACGGTGCTTGCTCAAATAGCCAAGACCTCGGTCCATAGTGTCATGAAGGGCATCTACCGTTCGTCGGTGACTAATGACTGGCGGTTGATCGCTTTCAATGACGGTACTCCCAACTCTTATGAAACCGTAATAATGGTGTAGGACTCGCCCAAGTCCGATTTCTCGATCGTATGGTTGGCGCAAATGTGTTATGTTACAGTGGCAAAAGAGTAGTATCCTTATATGCGTCGGGCAGGAACTTCTCAACAAAAGCCCCATATCTCATATGGGCACTTTATCAACTTCGTTCCTCACATGAGAACCGTTCCTCACACGGGAACCAATAACTAGTCACATGCCAGTACCTTCTTCCTCCTCTGCCCTTAGCAGGAAAAATAGCACTTCATAATCCGGTCACATGCCGGTTATATTCACCAATCACAAATATATATCAATAACACAATCGTTGCGATCGAAAATTCCCCACCAGCTTTATTATTAATTAACATGTCTTTATTTATTAGTTATGTTTCATATACGCTTAACAGTTTTAATTCTACTCTAAATACTTTTCCTTAATTCAGTGACTTGGGTGATAAAATACTATAACTCATGTTTGTCAAGATGGATATGGCCTACAAATAAATAAAACTTGCTAACGTCCTAGACATGGTTTCATTATCGCCGGTCAAGTTTCATCAATGTTGTCTATTTCAGTATTACGTGTACAAAATATATATAATGCACCCAAATGCGTATTCAATAGTATATAGGGCTACTCTACATGACTTAAGGGCAGAAGACTTGCCTTTTTAGGTCAGGATCCTTTAGAGGTTCCCCTGGCGTCGTCTTCTTCTAGGTTGTCCAAACTTCTTATTTCTTGGAGCGGCTTGTTCGGTTTTCTCTTTAATTTTTATCCTCCTTGACGACTTCTCTTCTCGGTTTCTATTCCAAAGCATATAAGAATTCAAATTTAAACCCAGCATGATTTCTTTTATGCAATGAAAGCATAATCCCTTATACATATATCTATACATCCCTTTTATTTTATAGGATATGGTTTTGTGAATAATTGAAGGATTTAACTTTTGTAAAATATATGAATATGCATATGTTTAGGTATTCTGCTGAAAAAGATACTTCAAAAATATTAATGAGAGTTATTGATTTCAAATATAAAAGGTGGTGGTGCTAATGCATTTGAAAATAACATGTAGTTTTTCTAGATTTAAATATTTTAGTTATTTAACTTTGTTGGCATCAGATTATTTAGTAAAAAGATTAAATTTTTAATATGTCTATTTATCTAGGTTGAAGGTGATTTATAAACATACATGGATATATGATTTTAAAAACATAATAATGCATTGTATAAATTTTATATGCACACATAAAAATATTTTAAAATACATTAGATAAAATTTTTACTTAGTTTTTATTTTACTAAAAATTCTGTTTTTATATTACCCTTTTACCTAATTAAAAGCTCTTTTCACCGAATCTGTAGTTTTCAAATATTATCAATAATAGGTATGGTTTTTAAAATGCATATTTAAGTGTAGTTTATTGTTTTGAACATTTGTTTATTTGGATACTTTTTACAAAATTGGTTTAGAATAGGATGAACCGGGCTGGAATAGGAAAAACCATCAAAACCGGTAAAAACCGGATGGTTCACTGGCCTTCTTCTTCTTCCTTCGTTTTTCTTCTCCGGCGAAGCTTCGGTATGGGATTTCAGGCTTTACGGTGCCTCTCTAAGGGAGTTCTTGGTGTTAATGGATTCAAGAAGTCAAGACCTAGGACGTGTTTCGTTGGCTAATGGCCGGGGTATTCGAGTTGGCCGGCGGCGAGCTTGGAAGCTCGGAAGGCGGCGGGAAATGAGAATCCGATGGTGCGGGGTTAGTTTCGGTTAGGGGATGGCATGGTAGTGGTCGCGGGGAGGCAAGAAAGTTGTAGATGAGCTTGGGACGGTGCAAGGCGGTCCGGAGCGACGGCAATTGCTCGTCGGAGCTCGCGGGCAGGGCAAAAAGGGGCGGCGGCCTTCGGTGAAGTTGGGGCCGAATCAAAGGATCCAGGAGCAACTAGGGGATACCCTGAGCATGATTATGCCACGGGTTTGGCAAGGGCGAGCTCGAAGCAGGCTAGCCGCGTAGCAAGGTCTCGGCCGGAGCTAGGTCATGGCGCGGCGGCGCTCCGGTGGCCTAGGGCAAAGGCGCATGGGCGCGGGAGCATCTCCGGAGCATGAGCAAGCTATTGCTAGCGGTGGTTTTGGCGGGGAAGGTCCGCAGCAAGCTGGCACCGCGAGCTCTAGAGCTCGAGCGGCGGCTCTAATGACGGCGGCGGCTTGGGCCAAAATTGGCCGGCACGGTGCAGGGGAAAGATGCAGGGAGGCTATAGGAAGCTTTTAGATGCACATTTTTGCATCAATTTGAATTATACAAAGGCAATTTTCGACATTGGTTGTGGCGGCCGGAATTTGGGGAAAACAGAACAAGGGCTCACCGGCGGCGTTCCGACGGCTCGGGCTGCTCGGCGAGCTTCGCGGGTCGCGGGGCAAGGTGTCGTATGTGACCTCCAGGCCGGGGTGAAGAACAGCTCGGCTTCACCGTACATAAGCGGCGCTGCGGCCGGGATGGCGAGGCGACGACGGTGGCTTTGGCCAGGGGAGGTGCTGATGGAGTTGAGGAAGCCAGGCATGGACACGCGGCCGATGAGGTGGCGCGCGAGGCAGGGCGACGTGGCCAGCTCGCCTCGGCGTGGTGACGTCGAAGGCGTAAAGCCTGGGAAGGGAAGGCGCATTTCCCATTTCTGGAAATATTGCCACATTGGGGAGCTTCCAAAACGGGCTTTTCTAGGACTAGTCAAGTGCCCGTGCGTTGCAACGGAATCCAACATAATATGACAAATATGCATTTATCTTTGCAACGTTTTATCATACTAACTGGTGTGAACTTCTTGGAGATTGTCCAGCATGCATAAATCATTTTCCATGCCTTTATGTGTAAGCTATCAAAGTGTAATTTCTATATTTGAAATTTGCTGCAACATATAAGCACCTATTTGTAAATGAAAAGTAGTACAAAGAAATAATTGTAAAGATGAACTTTGCATGGAGACACGGCCACAAGCAAAGAGCATTTTTTTGCGTTTAATGCCATGTTTTCTAGGTCATCTGTTGACAAGTACATAAGGTAAACAAAATTTTACCCCTTTGACAACAACGTTTCCAAATGGGCTATACCATTTGGCTATGATGTCAGGACTTCTTTGTACACTATGTTTCTTGTGAAGGTTCCGTGTATCAATCTAGACGGTTGGCGCTTTACAATGTCCTTATCTAAAACGGCAAGTACCTTAATATTGCTTCGAGATGTAGCTCTAGACAATGCAACATAAAGCTGACCGTGAGAGAACACTGGATCAGGTAGGTAGATGCCGACGTTCGGGATGGTCTGTCCTTGAGCCTTATTAATTGTCATTGCAAAGTCGAGCCTTATCGAAATCGCTTTCTTAAAACGAACGGAACATCTCGTCATCGGATGGACACAGAGGTATTCTTGGCAGAACACCCTCTTTCCAAAGATGTTGCCCTAGCACGATCTCTGCATCAATGGTGTTTCATTGGAATCCACGAACTACCGACCTCGCCCCATTGCATAGTCCGTTAGCAGGATCGATGTTCCGGAGAAGTATAACTGGACAATTCACCTTGAGCTTTAGCACATGCGGAGGAAGCCCATTTGGTGTTAAAGTGTTCAAGAACTCGGAAGGATAGTAGCCATATGGATCATCCTCTGCACGATCAAAACTATGATACAACATCTCCTCCCCCGGAAACCACTCAATCATCTTCATGTTGATCCGATCGATGTACTCATTTCGAGTTGTCAGGATGGCACGAGAAGTGATGTAGTTTGGGTCTGCTAGATTCTCTGTCAGCATCGGAAAGACACATTCTATTAGTCTGTCAAGGTCAACCTCCTATCCATTAGATGGGACACATATCTCGGCAGGAAGCCTTACAAAACCTTCATCATCAGTATCCTCAATTCCACTCCCAATCCGTAAAAGGTACTCCGCAAACTCGGGATCACTTTGAGCACTCATGTTGCGTACGAGTCTAAGTTGTTACATGCATTCCCATAGGTAGGACTTGTGTAGAGTCGCGTTTGTTGCACTAACCTTCTTTTCCTTTCATAGATTGATGGCTACGGCATAACGATATTTTTTTTAATAATATCCTTCAATATACAACAGAATCAATTCAAAAAATTCTGCAGCATTATATGACAATGTGAGCCAATCCAATGTGTTGCCAAATGTGATATGAATATTTTTTTTAATAATATATCCTTCAATATACAACAGAATCAATCTAAAAAATTCTGCAACATTATATGACAATGAGAGCCAATCCAATGTGTTGCCAAATGTGATATGAATAATAATAATAATTTTTTTAATAATATCCTTCAATGTACAACAGAATCGATCCAAAAAAATTCTGCAACGTTATATGACAATGAGAGTCAATCCAATGTGTTGCCAAATGTGATATGAATAATTTTCTAATTTTTTTTTACAACATCAACATACATAGGATGAACCAAACTACTTCACACCATTTATATTTTTATTACAAATCCAAAACAGTTCAATTTTAGTCTGATTGCACTGTATAATACAACCATGCAAGGTGAACATTTGAACTGGTTCACCAGAAACAGAAAAGTCAAACCTCAATCCTTCAAATAGTTCAGGCTTCAAGGACACTACAAATAGAGCATGTCACTAAACCTCATAAAAGAAAGGCTCAAAAGTCAAATTGCAAATACACAGCAGCAGGTACACAACAAAAGCACAAGCAAGCAATTATGCTTCCTTACAGGTTTAATATTGCATATTTTCACATAATTTTTAAAGGAGATATGAAGATCACATTAACCAAAAGGGTCACATTGAAAGAAATTGTTGAAGTAAGGCGTGATTGAAGTTAGGGAAAGGTAACTTATGGGATGGAATTATGTTTGCAGCTGTCTTGTTGATTATTAAGGTTTACTAAGCAATGTCAAACCTTGGAAGGCAGCATTGCATGCAAACTTGGCAATAGTAGCAGGTTACCCACTGCAGATAGAAGATTTTTCATTTTTGGGTCCATTCTTCACTATGCATGTTCGAATCTAAGTAGTTTAAAAGATATCTTTGGACCCTCGGGATAGAGCAATAACTCATTGCTAAGAACTGAATCTTAGGGTGGTTGGAGGATGGGCATAACAAATATAGGTTTCCCCCCTAAAATTTGTGTAAATGTCACATGAATTAATATTGGTGACTCCCTAGCTTCAAGCACTTTTAGAATAGTTAGCATATGTCAAATTTGAAATGGGTAGTGTAGTGGAAACTGTGGAACACACCAGCAATACCAACCAGTATCTCAGCAGCATACAGGATTGAGTGGCGGCAGTATTACGAATCACTGCCAAAACTACTCCTAGGACTGACACATCAAAGCATCATAACAATAATCAGTGAAGCACTAAAGCACTACACATTTGACATTTGAGATCCAACAACAGAGTACTACCAGACATTTTTTTGAGCAAAAGTACTATCAGATACGTGAAGCAGTAACCTAGCAAGCGACCCATGTCAATCCACCGAATCGCGACCGAGCAACTGAAGATATCACAAATTCATCACCAACCACACAGGAACACACACATCAGCTGCTACTGGCCAATGCTGCAGCAATTCACACGCAGGAACAGTCAAAACGTTAAAACTGGCGGGGAGGGAAGGGGACGAACCGAGGGCCTCATGGTTGGATCTCTTCAAGGGCACGGGAGGGGAGGTTGAGGTAGTCCACCTTCTCCTCCTTCTTCACCTCCCCGTTCGGCTTCGGCGAGAGGATCCCGGCGAGCCCAGGCCCATACGGCGGCACGGCCACGTGGGGCTGCGTCGAATGTGGAGGCAGCGGCCCTCCGGCGGAACCCACGGATCCCATGGCGGCGAAACCCTGAGGCTAGGGTTCCAGATGGGTTTGGTGTTTGGGGGCTGCCGAGTGCCGTCTCCCACCTCGCGACGCGGAGGCGACGGAATTTTTGCGCCCTCGCGCGTGGACGCGCGCGTGGATTGGCTGGAGCCCAGTCACGCGGATTGGTCGTGGACGTTGGATTAAATGGATGATGAGGAGCCACCACTCATCACCATAAGAGGTTTTTTAGGAGTAGAGATTAAATAGAAAACCTAGTTTTTCTATTAGCTGAAAATACAGTTAAATAGTAGAAACATATAGGTGGCTCAGGAAAATAAAATAAAAATATCTTTGGGTCCAAAAGATTACCAGGATTCCAAATATGCACTTTGTTTTGGTCACTTGATAAATATTTATTTTATGCAATTTCTATATCACTTCTTTAATGCTCTTATTAATGATAAATGGTTTTGTCACCGGAAAAATATAACAAAAATACTCTTGGGTTCAGAAAAATATGAATATCCCATTTCTTCAATTTATTTTAATATTAGAAATATTTTTATTTTATAGTATTTTAAATGTCCTTTAATGCTTCTTTTTATTTTTATAAACTTTGAATTATTAGAAAACATAATGATTTATATTTGGGTCCTAAAATTATAGGAATGATATTTGTATAATTTATTCAATGTTTTAATAAAATTGTATTTTCTAGGATTTGTCATTGAGTTTTTAAATGCTTTATATTTTGGCATTTATGTTAATCTTTTAATGCCTTAGTAAAAATAAGGTAGTAGCAAAAATAAAGTAAAACCTTTATGCAAGGAAATATATATGATGCATGTTTATTCAGTTTAATTTAATTTTTATCTTTTACTTTATGATGCTTTTGCTAACTTACCCTCTAGATTGGTTGTCATTTCATGAATGCACTTTGCATTTTATTTCGCGAAAAATTTTTATGCTCAAAATTTAGGGATGTTACAAAAGCCAAGGTCGACAAGACAAGGGTGTCACTAAGAGTTGAGTACTAAGTCAAGATCGATTTGACAGGATGATTGCCGGGGAGGATGATCAAGTCAAAGTCGATAGGACGGGAAAATCTCATGAGGTGATCAAGTCGAGGTTAAAAAGACGAAAACATCATCAATCATGTGATAAAGGTCATCATGAACAATGCATCAAGGGGTGATGCATGGCGCGTTAAAATGGACTTGAAGGCGTTGATGTAGGACATCAAGCTTTAAGATGATGCTCAAGGCCAAAGTATGGCTAGTATAGGGCTAAGCATATTCCCTAGTCTTTTATCGGTCTTGGTGGTTGGTTGAAAAACTGGGTTTGTAGGATAGTCGCCGTACTATTAAAAGGGATCTGGATCAGTGTTGATCGGATCGGTTCTTTGCTCTCAGGTGATGGACATTTACTCCTAAACCCTAATTGAGCTTAGTGAGGTGTTAGGGTAACGTAGGAGTGTAACGAGAGTTTTGGAGGTGTCCGTGAGGTGTTCGGACTTGTGGTTGTCCGAGATTGAGCGATAGGGACTCCGGGAGGTGTCTAGACTTAGTGGGTTTCTTTGGGGCGGATAGTCTCCAAGAAGCAGAGAGTCTGTAGTGTTAGGCAGACAATCTAAGGCCAGATAGTTCGGAATAGGTTCAGGCTAAGAAAAAAAGAAAACAGAAAGTTGGTAGTACTTGACGGACGGTTCGGGCAGGGGGCCGGACGGTTTGGCCAATACTACCATTCGGAGCTCGGACGATCGGGCCGGACAGTCCGGCTAGGGGCCGACCGGTTTGGGTAAGGGGCCAGACGATCAGGGTGCATTTAGTAGTTATTTTGGAACAGTCTGGGATTTTTTTCCCAGACCGTCCTCTAACAACTACCATTATTCCAACGACTAGTTTTTCAGATCCTTGGCCTATATAAACCATTGGGTGGCTCATTTGTGGTAGAGTTTTGGAGAGCTTGGATGAGCTTTGGTGAGCCTTGAAGGTTTGAGAATTGCTTTGGTTGAGATTTTGGGTGTGTCCCAAAGTGTGAGAATTGGCTATAGAGGGTGAGAAATAGGGAGAGCACCAAATTGGGTGGATTTGGTGAAACCCTAATGAGAGGAGTGAGTGACCAAGGACATCTTGTGTGCATCACCCTTGAGTTTGATCCAATGCGATCAAGCGGCTTAGGGTTTGTTATTCTTAGTGCTTACCGGCAGCTAGACGGTGTGGGAGGCGTCATGCGCCGATGTCCTTCTCGAGAAGCATGTGAGATGGACCGGGCAGACCGTTTGAGTGGCGTTGGTGCTCGCCATCTTCGGAGGGAAGGAACTAGCAACCACTACCGAAGAAGAGGCGGTTGGCTCGCAGAGGGAGCCGATCCTTGTGAGGATTAAGCCTCAACGTGGATTAGGGAAGACTGGCAAGTCTCCGAGCACCACGAAAAAAGTCTTCGTGACACTTGTGGTTTGCCTCTTGTGCTCTCATATTCATTACCATATCTTTGAGCTAGTGCTAACCCTCAGAGCATTTATCTTATGCTTAATTGTATATCTTGATTGCCTAGTTATATTTGGTTTGCCTCACTTTAGGATTACTATCACATTGACATATTACTTGTGTTCAAAGAATTTATTTTTAGCTTCCGTATTTGTTTAAGATTTGGACACAAGTGTAAAATTGATTTAAAAATAAAATTTGAGAAGCCCAATTCACCCCCCCTCTTGAGCATCCGGTTCCTTCCATCCCTTCGCAGTCGTAGCGAGAGTATCATGCACGCCCAGACTAGAGAGAAAATTGACTAAGAAAGGCAACATCCCCCAGCAGTCGTAGCAAAAACATCTTGGACGCTCAAACTGGAGAGAAAGCCAACGAGTTTGCTCAAATTGATGATAGCTCATTTGATGCCGCTGGTGAGGCAGTTGAGAGCGAGGTGCTTGTGGTTGGAGCCATAGAGGGAGACGTGTCGGGTAGCCGATGTTGAGGTAGCCACACATGGAGTCGTGGGTGCAAAGATGCACCTAGAAGAAAATGGCGACGTTATCGGGTAGTCGCCGAGGAGGAGGACGATGCCGAGGACAATGCAGTCGAAGCCGTCGTAGACGTACGTCTACGGTGGTGCCAACATCAAATACGCAATGGGGCCAAATGACATGTCGGCAAGAGTAGAATCAGGTGTGCCAAGAGAAGAGAGCAACACAAGGTGTCCGTCAGTGTCTGGAGGGGTGTATGTCAGCAATAGCAGAAAGGGACTCAACAGCGATAAAGGCGGTGCGCTGTGCAAGAGGGGCACGCAGCACAGCGGCGACCGCACGGAGTAGATGAAAAAGGGGAGCGAAAAAAATGTATGTGAGCATGCAAATAAAATAGATTGTGAAACTAGCGGCATAGTTGAGGTGGACGAGACGAAAAGAAACGGTAGGGAGAGACTCAACGGCAGTGGCGGTGGTGCGTGGTGCAAGAAGGGCACACACATGGCCTGCGGCCGCATGGAGTACACGAGCAGGAGAGGTGGCAGCGGTTGTGCTCGAAGGAGGTGAAGGCAATGTAGCGACAGTCTGGTTCTCGATGGTGTGATGGCTCAGGATTATAGATGATGAGGCTGGCAACGATGATGACGACATCGGCCACTTGCCTGTGAAGAGTAGCACAAGCGGCAACATCAGTGGCAGGCACGGCAACCAGGGCGTCAGCTTGCTCGGCGGTGGCTAGCGTGGCAACAACCTAGGCAGCAGCATCCTGTGTAGTGGCACTAGAGGAGAGAAGGTGTCGGAGGAGTTGTCGCTGAGCATGTGATGTCCGAAGCTAAGGAACCATCAATAGGTCGGTAGAGCAACGCAAACCGATCTATGATCAAAAAAATTAATCTTGTGGCCATAGAGAAAACCTGATCAGAAGATGACCGGTAAAAACTCTAACTGAAACGGATCTAATGACCGAAGAATATAACTATGGGTTGTGTGCACCCCCAGGAAAAAATCATGGAGATGGGATCTTCTCCCAAGAGCGGCATGACGGAAGTTTTGTGGGCGGTAGCTCAGGAACGGCGGCGCCGCTCTGATACCATGTAAGAGGATGAATATGTGAAGGGATGTGGACACAATAAATAATTTGTATTGAGCCTCGTGGGTGTTTATATAGGTACATGATGGCTTGGATCACAAGCAATCATAGAGATAAAGATATAATCATAACGGAGATATTACAATCAATCAACTCTAATATATCTTATCCTACCATAATAGTCGAATCTTTTCAGATCATAGCATATACTCTAACAGTGATGCCCCCTCTGCAGCTTCATTAACTTTAGCGAAGGCAGAGCCGACATTCCCAATGGAAACAATGTTTATAACATTAAATGATATGCCGCATAACTATTTTGATAATGTAGTCAGACTATTAACCAAGATAAAGTAAAGAAAGGTGGTGTCTCATTCAAGTTATATTTGCTTGTAAACCAACCCGCGTGGACATAGCTTAACACTCCAATGGGAAGGTTGACTCGTAAACCAGTAGAAAACAACTATACAAAGCCACCTTGAAACGAGGAAAGAGAAGCTGAAAGATTTGAAATACAAGTGCATAATTAATAGATACTCTCTCCGTTAGAAAATATAAGACATATAGTTTGAATGATCTTGTGTAGAAATATAAGACATGCATACAATCTTAATGGGTTGTTTTCTCATATACCCCTATTTATTCTCTTCAACCATCTACATTTATTCATTAGTACATACACAAAGTATTCTCTCTCATCTTTCCAAAACAATTATATAGAGGTGTATAAGTCATTTTCTTTTACTACTTTCTCAAACTTATCGCCATCTTAATCCTTGTGTCAAAGCAAAATATACATTATATTTATCAACGGAGGGAGTGGAAACTATCCTTTTAGAAGGGAGTGTCTA
Source organism: Olyra latifolia (assembly GCA_036346145.1). Taxonomy (NCBI): domain Eukaryota; kingdom Viridiplantae; phylum Streptophyta; class Magnoliopsida; order Poales; family Poaceae; genus Olyra; species Olyra latifolia. The sequence continues at coordinate 1,350,442 of CM070523.1, read as the reverse complement.
CGTAAAGCTATAGATAATGAGATGACAAGTTATGTGAGTGCATACATAATGCTTAGAGACACTTTTGCTCCTAAGTTAGGACCCACCACTTGCCTCTAAGGCTTAGCATAATGTCTTGCATTGCTTAGAGCATGTTAAATTCTCTAAGATGGGGTCCACAGTTGTAAATAAACTAAAAAATATTATCTACTTTGAATGACAAGTGAAGCCATACAATTACTTCATCTTCCCCACCATGGTTTGGAAGAAAATTTTGAAGGACTCGGGTCCTTCCAGACCTGGGAAGGACCTGCTTCCTCTCCATTTTTCTTTTTTTTCTTTTTTCTTTTCTTTTTTGTATGTCGTTTAAAAATTTCAAAAAATAGAAAGTTTGCAAAAATGAAACTATGCCGGCATATAGAAGGTCCATAAAAAGTTTGGATACTTTTAAATTTTTTTTGAAATTTGAACTTTTTCTTTGCTTCTACGCAGTTTAAAAATCCAAAAAAAAGAGAGTCTGCAAAGAAAATGTTCGAATTTCAAAAAAATTTCAAAAGCATCCAAACTTTTTATAGACCTTCTTTATGCAGGCCATGGTTCCATTTTTGCAAACTTTCTATTTTTTGAAATTTTTAAACGGCGTAGAAAAAAAGAAAATAAAAAGAAAAAAAGAAAAATGGAGAGGAAGCAGGTCCTTCCCAGGTTTGGAAGGACCCGGGTCCTTCAAAATTTTCTTCCTGTTTAGAGGCACCTCTAAAAGCTCTCTCTCTCCTCTTTTGAGGCAACCTTAAGGCTTGCATTGTGGGTGCTATGATTAGAGCTAAATGATCCAATTAATCAAGCTTTTGAGGATGGACTCCACAACAGCAAAATCACATCCTTTTGGTACTTCTTGGGTTCCTGGCTTTTTTTTCTTGCAGCTTGCAGCTCCTAAGTCCTAACCTATCCGATTCTGCGCCGTAAGAGCATCCGTAGCAGGCACTCTATAAAACTGTTCATTTAGATAGAGTAGCTGCTGGAGAGAAGAAATTTTTTAGGGTGTAGTGTAAAGTGTAAAGGAATTTTAGAGAGATGAATAGAGTGTATAGAAAATATTGCTATTGAGTGGAAATTTCATGTAGCTGATGTGCATACTCTAAGGAGCAAAATAAAAAACAATCGAACATACGAATTAAAATACGAAAGGAGGGGTAAACAATTGAACAGCAAGTCCGTGCTCACGGCACGAGGGTCAGCGCTGAAACCTGTAGAGGTTGATGGCAAAGCTAGCTGCTTTCAAGTTTTTTTCCCCTGTTTTTAATTTGGCGGGTGACGGCCTGACGGCGGACCTACCTTGACCTCTGCGTCTCACGAGAGCATAGGCTGCTATCTATAGCAAGTACCACGTCACTTATAGATAGTCTTTAAAACAACTATATAGTGACACAAACAATTACTTTCTTCATAAACAACTTATTTCTACATATAACCACATTGATTTCCATGCTATAGTCGACTACAAATATATAAACAGTTTTTTTCTCTTTTCTCCTTCTCTTTCTTCCATATCAACAAATAGATAATATGGTAACTTTTATAGACATCAGCTATCTTTGTACATGCTGTCATACTGACAGCGATGGAATTCGAAGCTTATCAGTTACTACTAACCTTCGTACCGGTATCAATGTGGATTTTTCTCTCTTTTTTTTTTATGGAGTAGCGTGTGCTGATCGACTGGCTCGAGCCTTTAGACGCAGGCCCGACCTGATGGAGGGGTTACATACACAACACAAGTTAATAAAATCTTAGAAATGCCACCCAATAATATACACGCATGTGCATTGGAGTACTGAGTACTGACTAGGCACAGCTACCTTGATGAGTTCTGATGATAGCTTGCTGATTATTATACCCCCTTTATTGCGGAACCGTACCTTTCTGACGCAAGGAACGTCAAGGTAGAGTTGATGCGTGTCTTACTGTAGGACTTTGGTTTGATTTCTTGCTTCTTCTTTCTTTTTCTTTTTATATTTTGAGAGGAGATTTCGTGGAGTGTAATTGTGGAATATCCTAATCCCTGTAGTATTGAAAAATCTCGCCGGATGGGTGTACTAGTGTCACTCTCTTCTTGGGCCTGGCCCAGACTACACAACGGGCTATAATAAAACTGAGAGATGGGCCTCAGCGGTTGTGGTCTCTTATTGGGCCGGGAGCTCGCGGGATGAAGGGTGAGGTCGTCGTCGAGAATCAGGCCCGTTCCAATTACTTAGCGGTGACAAGTCAACTGGCATGATGTAAGCATCCCAGGGTTGATCTCAACTGTCGCACTCCTCGCACTGGCCCACCATGTCATTGTCGTTACTGGGAGCGCGCGCACAGTTGGAACTTGGAAACAAGCATGCATTTTACCGGTTTGCCAATAGTATTTAGTAATATTTACAAGTAACTATTCCATGCTACGGCCCAGTCATTCAACGCCTTTATCACACGTGCACAATGGTATAGAAAATCATAGTTTATAATGTTGTCTATGTCATCCATAAACAACGTTAAAGTCAATTCATACGATAATTTTGTTTTTATGCCTCGTAGACAACTTCAATGCACGCCGGCAATCTATCTTACTAGGTAGCTCCTCGAGGTTCAATCCATTGTATCATTACATATCATCTAATTTTCTATACGTGCATGCCCTCTCTCTTATCCTTACCATTTTTATGTCTAGATGGTATTTTATGTCTAGATGGTAGACAAACCCATTCTCTACTCATGCTAACTATATATACTGCACATGCTCTTATGGTCTCCTCCATTGTCTGGAGTCCCTCTAGACTCCGGTCCGGTGTTCATCGCAACGTCTTGGCTAGCTGGAGACATGACCATGCATCGGCTGTGACATTTCCCCTGCAATATTCTGCATCTGGCTGGCAGGCAAGTCCAGCCAGACAAATGCCTTGCTTGCAGTTTGCACAGAGCCGGCCAGCCATTTCACACAGACCAACACAGCCATGCCGCATGCATGCACGCATATTTGGTACCAGTTTCCTTCTGCTGCTGCTGTCCCGGCGAGAAATGGCCCTTTGCAGCTAGAAGCATCATGGTAGTTTCATTCCAGTTCGCCGTCGGTATGTATTTGCTGACGGATATGGGCTAGGTTACGACTAATTAATCGGGGAGGCACCCAGAAACTCCATGAAAAGATGCCTTCAAAATATTTAAATATGTAAATCATATAAAAAGTTGTTATAAGAGTAAATTGCACCGCATGTCCTTAAAGTTGTTCCGTATTTTTACTTAGGTCCAAAATAGCTGCAAAGTGGTATAGAGAATGTGGTATTGATGATATTGGTTGCATAGTAAGTATAATATGTAGCCAAAAATGACCATATGTCATTCTAAATCAATAAAAGAAATCCTAAAATTCAAAAAAAACTCGAAAACATGAAACAACTTTAAGGATATGCGGTGCAATTTACTCTTGTGATAAATTCCAATATCTAAAATATATTGCAATCTTAAAAATAAATATTGTGATATATATGACTTGAAAGTTGAAACTTCCAATATCCGATGACAAAGTAAAATCCTAATTAATTTGGTGCTTGACCCATGCAATGCTAGGTAGAACGCACGTCATACCATATCCTTACAAATGGTAATGGCCGGTATGACTCTGTCTGTATGCACGTTGCAGTGCTGTGCAGGGCATCCCAGCAGCACGCTTCAGGAAACCACCAACGACTGTGTGCCGGCGGCCACCATAGCACACCACAGTCGATCGGGTAGTATGCCATTGTCACCGTGATTGGCCTTATTTCCGCATGGCAGCATCGCACCCTCTGCGACGAACAGGAATCCAAAACGGTTGTAATCGAGCATTTTCACGCACATCGGTACATGCAAGTATGGAGCCACTCCGGCGACTCCCCGGCGATCGGCATCCGCGGGAAGACGTCAAACAGTTGGTCGTCTACGGCGCCATTGTCGCCTCCTCTTTCAGCAACAGTAGGGCACGCGAGTGCATGGCGGAGAGCGTCTCCCTGAACCTGCCCAGGTCCAGGCTCACGTTCTGGCCGCCCAGGTAGAGGCGCGCCACGAAGTCCCACCCCCTGTTGCGCTTCGCCTTCTCTGGGTCGGCCACCACCTCGTCGTCCAGCGCGTACTTGCGGCTCAGCGAGCTCTCGTGCCCGCGCACGTCGTACTGCTCGTAGTGCAGCCCCATCCTCGCGGACGCCGCGCCGAAGCAGCCGCGCGCGATCTGGCTGACGCCGAGCGGCGCGATCTGGACCAGCGCTGCGCCTGGACGGAGGAAGAGGAACTTGGTCAGGTCAGCGCCGTGCACGCCCACCAGCACGTCGCACGAGCTCACCGACGCGTGCACCGCCGGGAGCGGCATCCCGTTCGCCGTCTCCAGGATGTCCACGTCGAACCCCACCGACCTCGCCAGCTGCGCCACCGCCGCCTGGTTCTCGATCACGCGCGTTCCCTTGCGCGACACGATCCCGAGCCTTGGCCGCCGCTGCCGCCGCACCGGTTTCTGTACCTCCGGCGTGCCGTCTCCGGTCGCGTACACGTCGGCGAGAAGCTGGTGGAAGTCTACGATGGTCTTGTTGTCCCGGAGCCTCGTGGGGTCGACGGAGAGGATGTCGTGGAAGCGGGTCCCGACGATGGCGCCCGGGAAGCAGTGCGTCCTCTTGTCGTGGAGCAGGTCGATCACGTGGTAGTCCGAGAGGCCGGAGACGATCTCCCGGAACGTGCCTGCCCACCACGGGTTGTACGAGAGGACGGCGAGCACGACGCGGCGGTGGAGGTGTTGCACCGTTAGCCACGCCGGCAAGAACCCGTCGTTGAACGCGTGGAAGAAGTTTCCGGTGTAGCCCCCCGCCGTCATGACGAGGGCCGGCGCGTCGTGGTGGACGTCGCACCGGTGCTCGGGTGCCTCCTCTGGCCGTGCCATCCGGAGCCGCACCTCCTCGATCTTGCCCATGATGAACTTCTCCCACTTGCGCGTGTAGGGCCGTACCCGCTCCTCCACGGTGGCGTTCGGCGGCGTCGGCGCTTGGGGCGGGAACAGCAAGAACGACAGGGACGCGGCGTCCGTGCGCACGTCGCCGGCCATGAAACAGACGTCGGTGTTGTAGTCCGAGCGGTCGCAGCAGATGGACTGGTTGGACAGCGACGAGCACGGCGAGTGCACCTGGTTGTCAAGAATCCAGACGTCACCGGCATTGCCGCCACCGTCTAACCCCACCACTCCACCCTGCAACCCCAACGTCGACTCTTGCGGCGGCGGCCGCGCTGCTTGCGGCTCAAAGAAGTCGAGGCCATACTCCGACGTGAGCACGAAGAACCTCGGGGCATACAGAATCACGCACAGGATGACGGAGAGGATGAAGAAGAACTGCACAAACCCTGGCCACCTAGCCTTGTTGTCTTCCACGGCGCCGAAGCTCTTCACGTCGGGGAGTTTCGCGGCCATGGATCTCATCGCTCGCGCTCGGGCTGGGCTGTGGCGAAATGGGAGTGGCCGAGCAGCTTGTGGCCGGCGTGTCGTGCGGGTTTTAAAGACCAAGGGCAACGAGACGGGTCGCACAAGCCGGCGCGTCCATCGATGTGCGTGCGCAAACGGTGCCTCGTCAGGTGATCGACTCCATCTCGCTCGCGTCAGCTTCTGCTTCTGTTCATAGACGTCCATCGATTTGGCACCTGCTGCACCTGTCTTCCTCCAAGAATTTGACACTGATCAAGATGGATGGATGATGGATGCCAACACTACACACTACATGTACACCGTGCCAGTTAAAGTCCACAGAATTCGGCGTGTCAGGTACATGCTTATAGGAAACACCGGTGGCTTAGCTTGCTCTGGGATGGAGCCTTGTGCTTGACCATCATTGTCTTGCACCGGCGTACGTACGCTCGAATATATGCGTGAACATTTGGAAGATAATCCCTTGCTGGAATATGTGCTGTCCACACTGATTTGGCTTAATCAGTTTCTGTAATCGTCGTATCGTCCAGATGGCAGCAATAATAAGTGCTCACCAAACTAAGGTGTGCAGTGGGGTAGTTTTGGTGTGGTGCCAAGAGCTAAAACTGGTAGCAATTAGTAGGCAGGTTTATGCGTGTTCTTCTTCGAATGGCATTTAGGAACGAATTAAGGTAAGCAGATGAGCATGCTTATCGAATTGGGGATGGAAATGGCAGCTGGGAGCTGATGATCGATGGACGATGGATTGTACTGCAGCTAGGAGAAGAACGGTTGGTCATTGGTCTCTCTCGGCGACGCCCATCTCTCCATGCTACTCGGCATCTTTCCTTTGCTCAACTGTTTCGCCTTCATTGACAGAAGACAACGCGTCATGCATGGATGGAAGTCAGAAAATTCATACATGTAGGAGTATGAAATATCCGTTGTAATTAATACGCGTATCTGTTCTGGACATTTATCACTGGCATATTGGACAATTTAATTAGGAGTAATTACTAGCACTAGGAGGATCCAATTAATTCAAAATTCTAAAATAAATTACCGTGAAATTCCTACGTTGCAAAGTCCAAGCAGGGCTTAGAGAGCAGTCCATTTTGTATAGGGAAACACCCAACAACCTGTAGGAGGATTTTGAAGCACATCCTGAGCCATGAGATTGTGCTTCTAGATCTGATGCGCCTAACTTCCCCTGTCTCATCCTATTTTGCCAAAGAAAACCGAATTTAATATAATGGGTCTGTCTGCAACCCAAACATCTGGATTTTGAAACAACTGCTACGCAAGTGGATTTGGTACTGTCACGACTTGCTAGGTAGTACATGCATGCATAAACACTCCATGGATCAAGCGACACATCCGCCATATTTATATCACAGAGTCAATAGACATCATGCATGCATGCATACAAATAAAAAAAGCCTAGTAAACCATACAAAATATAAAAAAAATAAAACAATTATTTTAGTGGACAAATACAAAACCTTACGAAATATAAAAACAAAAACAAAATAATTTATTTATTTATTTATTTCAAACAAATACAAAAGGTTTAATTAGTAAACCTTACATAACATAAAAAACAAATTATTGAAAATAGATACAAAGTATTTTTTCATGATCAGTACGTATATAAGATTTTCACTATAATACGGACTAAAAAAATTATGTAATTAACTGAAAGAATCGGCACCTACACAAAACAACCAAAACCATATCTAGGCGTTTGAATCCTATCAAAACCGATATTAAATTACACGCACAATGCCTTTCTCTACTCTCTCTCCCCTCCATACAATCCAATGTCCCCTGCCTCCCTGGCCCGACCATGTTGCACTGTGGAGCGAGAGAGAGCAGAGAAGGAACTGGTGCAAGATTTTAATAGAATCAAGATGGGTTTGTTTGCAAAATAGGATAAGGAGGAGGAGTCAGGCGCATCGGATCTCGAAGCACAATCCTACGGCTCTGGATTTGGCCAGAAATCCTCCTGCACGTGGGAAAATTGCACTCTTTTTCCTACCGGCACATAGGTCGATCGATCCGTGCGGTTGCTGCCGAAAAGCTGCGCGGATCGAGCGTTGGATGAGCATTCAACCAGGTCACGCGCTCTAGAAACGAAAACTGGTTGCACCTGCCGCTATTACGGCAGGCGAGACGCGAGACGAGCTAGCCTGCATCAGCATGCAGCATCTGCCTGCCGAGTAACGCAAGTGCCCGGTGGATGTGATGCCGTGCAAACGCGACCATTTCAGCATATAACACCCTGACATCATTCAGATGTTTTCGTATATCATAGAAGACATGGAAAGAGAACGGTTTGACCCTTGGTTTGGATCTACCAATAGTAGTGTATGATACAATACACCTTTGTGTCGTCTGCTACTCCTATATCAAGCCTGTGGCCCTCTGAAGTCTGAACGTTTCAAGTGCGTCACATCCCAAAGTTGCCTTGCTGCTGGTTGAACACGAGCACTATTGTTAAATATCTCGCACCAAAGCAACAAGCTAGCTAGAGTAGTCTTGCTCCATCAGCTTACACATCCTGTAACTGGCTAGGAAGTGATTTACATTATTGATTTGCTGCACTGCATGCACACAGCGACAGCGGTCAGCGGCCAACCAAAGTATCCGACCTTTTTGGTTCAGTTTCACGGGGACGAATCCGTGAAGTGATTTTAAAGCGTATTTTAACTAGGCTAACAAGATTTCTCAATGATGTCGATTAAGCTTTTGGATCGATGGTTAGTCTGTTCGTGAGCTCCCAACTATATGTGCAGGCTGCAGTTCAGATAATGACTGCAAACACGGGAGAGAATTAAGAGCCTGAGGCTAGCTCATGATGAACGGAGATAAAAGGGCATTACACAAGGGCCAACATAGTGCATAGAAATTAAACATGTACATATCATATATGTACTGATATAGTGTAACATCCCATTTTTAGGGATTTATAAATTTTTGGAAAATTTTAATTATTAATAATACTTTTCATTCATTGAAAGGCTTATGTCTTAAACTATATTATTTTGACTCAATGATACAAATATACTTGTACCCATAACTAAGATATTTTGTGTTATATAAAACATATTCAATATTTCTCCCTTTTATTTGAATCTTATTAAAGGTTTTGCTTTAAGGCATTAATTGGATATCTTCTAAGAAGCTTTCAAACATTTTATATTATAAAATGCTCATTAGCTGCTTAATATTTAAAAGCTAAATCGATAAATAGCCAATCCAATGCAGATCCTACATCCTTGCACTATTCAAAATCCTACCTTAGGGGTATTCACTATTAATTACCCTACACTACTTTAAAATTAATAATGTCCCTCTTCATGCCATTATAATCTTAGGAAAAGATCATATTTTCTTTTGGATAAAACTACAATTACTTCAAAGCTCTTTTATTACATCTTTTCCCCAAATACATCAATGCAATATATATATGACCAATGCAAGTATAGACATATATAATGGCACTTATATTTTCAGATAAATATATATAATCATATGCATATCTCTAAGCTTTAGTTTTTCAATAAATTACTTGGATTATATGTATATTGTGAATATACTTATTAAAATACTTGCAAAATGGTATTTTCATACCATGAATAGTATTTTCAGCATAATGAATTGTTATTACTATCTATACCCTTTAGGGAAGCCAATTTTCAAACCATCTTTGACCCATCTCTTTTCCAATTCAAATATACACTCAAAATTTGAATTTGATATAAAATGACCATGCTGTCCCGTGGGCCCAAAGACCCCTTTTCCCTTCCTCTCTTCTCTGTTGAAGGCTCAATTTATTGGCTTCATCTCCTTCCCTGCCCGCCACTTTGGCTTGGCCCACCTTCCTCTTTTCTTTCCCGACCGAAGCCCACCACGCCCACCGAGCCTCCCTGTTTTTTTCCTTCTTCGCTCCGTTGCTCTGCTTTGTCCGAACAAGGCTCATGGGTCACCGCAATACCGACCTCGCCATCCTGCTCCTCCGACAGAGCCACGGTGCCGCCATGTAGCTCGAGCCGTGATAATGTCACCAAGGACGCCATGTCGCCGCCACGGACCACGGACCTTGCCCCATTTCCCATTGCCGCCGCGCCAGCCGACCGACCGCGCCGCCCGACCGAGTTGCCGTGTCTTCGTCGGTTCGTCCACGCCGCCGTGTTCGCGACTGCTCCTCGCCGTCCGCAAGTCAACCCGAGCATTTAAGGGCCTTGTACCCACCGCGCCAGACGGCCGGAATCCCGATTGCCCTCCAAGGATCTGTCGCCGCCCTCGCTGCGCATCGAGCGATTAACTTGCTCTCGCCGCCACGCCTCCTCCCGCGCCCCTCCTTCACCTATAAATGGGCAAGCCAAGCCCACCGCCTCCGTCTCCGTTGTTTCGTGATCACCGCCGAACGCCACCACTGTCGGGGCCCGCTCCGTGAGCCCCGAGCTCGGCAACCACCTCCTCCCTTCCTCTCCTCCCTTACCGCTCTCACCGAGCCTAATTGGGTCCTCGTGGCTTCTACTCGTGGGCGAAGCTCCATCGCCGCCGCCGCCGCAGCCGCTTCTTTTCCGATTGCTCGCCGGCGGCGTCTCCAACCACCTCCATCGGTCTCAAGCACCTCTACATCACCTCTACCGCCCCCGGAAGAATCGACGCGACGATCCCTCGAACGCCTCGCCGTGTCTCGCTTCGCCCCGCCCGCTCACGGCGCCAACCTTCTCGGCGCCCCGACCCGACCATCACCGAGGTAACGACCTCGCTAGCTTCTAGATGCCCTAGGATGGCTTGTCCGCTTCAAACCCTACGAACGCCGCCACCATGGCTTGTCAGAGCTCCTCGCCGCCTCGCCGGGCGCCGCCGCTAGAGCTCGCCACCGGCGAAACTGATCAAGGACTGCCTAGGTCTAGGTCGTGCGCAACCATAGGAATAAACGTCGTGCACTTTCGTGCCCCGTAGCTCCGCCGACAGCTCGCCGAAAGCGTCGCCAGAGTCTCGCCGAGAAATGCCCACGCCGACGCCACTTAACGTCATCTTTGGCGTCATGGTTCGGCGCACAGTGCACCGTCTCGCTGCCTTGTGGGACCCGCAGGTTTAATTATTTAAATCCCCGCGGAGCCGTGTCCTGCCGCCAACATGTGGGCCCTTTGGACCCACATGTAAGATTTAGTGGAGGCGCTCTTTTGAAAGGCGCCTTCCCCCTGTGCTGCGCCCGGACCGCTCCACGCGTGCAGGCCGACCCGCCCGTGGGCTGAATCTTGGGCCGCACCTCCGCCGGCCCATTACTGCTTATAGTGTTTTTCCAGTGCTTTTCCCATTTGATTTAAATACCAGAAAATGGTTTTAGATTATTAAAAATAGTTAGTGACATTGTAAAACCCTGGAAAAATTATGTAAAATACTAGAGTGTCTTTGGAACCCATGAAAAATATAACTTAGTATATTTCACCAATTCTAAGTCTCTGGAAAATATTAATGACCTTTATCAAGACATTTCTTTAATAAAGAAAATCCAGTAAATAGCCATAGGCTCCTTTAAAAGAGTTTTACCCCTCCAAAAATATTAGGAAAATTCAGAGAAATAGTATATCTTATACTTGACTTAAGAAAAATATTTTTGGACATATGTTATTACTATTTTGCCCCTGGAAAATTAGAATAGCCTTATGGTAGCATTTCCTTTACAAAAGAAAAGCTAGAAATGGTACTCCATTTATATAAAATATTATTTAGCCTCTGAAAATATTCTTTCCCCTTTTATAAACATTATATAGGATATTCACACTAGGGAAAGTACTAAACCTTGTAGGTTTATAATAAATAAGTTAGTAGAAATAGAAAGTCTCCTATAGGGCTAATATATAAATGCCCAAATATATATTTTAATAGGATATTCCTATGATTAAAACTGAGGGAATATTTCTGTAGATACTTTCTAAGGATTTTAACCTAAGGATAATATTAAAGTCCATTAGAATCTTGGACACTTATTAAATAGTAATACGAAGCCTCTTTTTGGGCTAAAATTCTATTTCTATATGTTTAAAAGTGTTTGCTAAAGATATTTTAATCTAAATAATAGGTTTATTCTTTGGAGAACCTAATTAAGGGTATTTAGATGCATTCTCACATGCATGACATCCTTAGCACGTTTATCGTAGAGTTCATGGAACTTCCTTGATAAGTAGGATAGATTATTTTATAATCTTCAGTATAGCCGATGCAAATAGTCATCCATGCGATTAGATGCAATTGCATAACATTCATCATGCTTTGGCATATTTCTGAATATATTTGTGCTATTTGGATTATTCACGATAGATCCAGAAGACCTGGAAGGACAACTCGAAGACCGGAATCCAAGCCACAACACGCTCGGTCCAGGCGAGCCAATATCTCTAATTCATATGTCAATTCCCATGTTTTACTTAAATTATGTTGGTTTTAAAAAATGCAAATTGCATGCTTATATTCTGTTGCTATAACATGTTGTTAAACACAAGGCTAATAGAGCTGGTCTAGATATTACCACTCGACTATATGTGCTATTAAGCACAACCCTTAACCTTGGCATTATTCCTTACCTTATCTATTGGAATCCTAGGAATTAAATCTAAAATTCCCCTGACTAGTAAGTCCTTGGAAATGCTTAGTCTTTGCCAGTCTAGGTCAAATGGGTCGATCCCTGCCTGTCAACGATTTGCGGCATAGATATGACGGATCGATCCTATCAACATTACAACGGCATAGCAAACGCTATCAACGATGTAATGGTATAGCTGGTCGCTGGTCCCGACTATCAACGTAAAATGGCATAGGACGGGAGAATACTCATGCACTCGGGTGACAGGTCTGCCTGAGTGCGAATGTTGGTCAAATGACCCCTTTTGATATACTTGATAATAATTATTTGGATCCATGGGATCCTGGCCTTTGTTGAGCTCAAGGCGATCACGCCTCTTCATTAAGAGGGTGAGTCGACTGCCACTTTGGGAGTCGTGCGCCAGTTGTAGGTATGGGCACGAACTTGCCATTTATAGACAGTACGCCAGTTGTAGATATGGGTACTGGTCTACTTTCGGGAACCATTCCCATAGCCATGGGATGGATCCGCTGACTTTTGGGACACGTATTCCATAGCCATGGATACGGTGTCGCCATATTGAAATACCCCAATGATGAACAATTTCAGCATATATAGCCCAAGACGTCTTTGATTTGTTACCCGCTAAGTCATAGGACTTCTATCTATTAATTATTGTAAATCGGCTTTATGCAAATAAAATAGCCTAGCCTCCACCAAACAGACCCATATCATTATATTGCATTAGGTTGGGTGTTGGCTCAGCGCTGGTTTGATTATGCTGGCCACCCTCGCACTCCACTCACTCTTTTAGGTGGATCCGAGGATGGATTTGGACAGCTTGACGATGACAAGAAGGAGATGAACCAGTTGGATGACGTTATGACCGGGTGATAGGCGGGACTCGCCGCTGTTCTGTTTGGGTTGGGCACGACCGAGACCGACTCTTCTTTCTCAAGTTTCGCTTTTCGCTAGACTCTGATAGGAGTTCATTTTGGCATTATAACATTTGGCCTACTCGGCCTATTAAACTGAGCCACCATGTAATTGAACTCTATTGTAATAACAATATTCAGTTTCGATTGTATGAGATGATCCAGCATTTTGTATAAGGTGTCGTGCTAGCAAGACAGATCCTAGGCTAGCACAGGAGCACCGAGGTTCCCGGTTGGACCGAAAATCGGGGGCCAACATATAGATATATCAGATGATGATCAGGATGTGAACAAGATATACATATACAATTCCTACTAGTAGCATTATCATTTGGGTGACATGATGCCGTATTCCCTGAAGAAATGCCCATTCTGCTGCTCAAAATGTTGCAGTGACCAAAGCTAGTTAACCCCTGCACCTTTGCAGGAAAGAGCAAGGCTCTAAAACCTGCACGCCGCAGGTGCATACTTGATTGATGATGACAAACGAAAATATTCTTGTGTAGGCCGGCCTTCACAAGAATATTGTCTATTTTTCATCGTCGATTTAAGTGTTTAATCTTTGGGAGCGGCTAGGGAAACATTCAGTCAATCCCTCAGAGACACTTGATTCCTATCGTGTGACTATACATGCATATGACACGCTCAGTTGCTTTCCAGATAGTTGCAGGTAAGATTAGCACCTATGTCTAATTAATCAACACCAGTAATGCTCTACATGTAATAGTACCATTCCAAAATATCATCAACATAAACTGGTATGGGCATTCCTCTATCAATTTCTACGTGCACTTTGCATCCTCTCGTCACATAAACTTTTTTATACTCCCTCCGTTGGGATTTATAGGACGTATTAGAGATTTGGATTTGTTGTTTAATATAGGCGCACACAATTTTCAATGTTATTTTAGTGAGACCTTTCCTATAGTACCCTCATTTAAAGCATGCATGCATGAGTGTGATTAAGTTCATTAGAAGTATTAATTGTCTCCTCCACCAATTAAGTTTAAGGATAAATTTGTAACTTCACTATTGCCCTTGGTCTTGGAGCCCATCTCTAATACGCCCTATAAATCCCAACGGAGGGAGTAGTTAATTATGCACTTTTTACATATCCAATTATATGTAAATTTAGTTATTTACTAGTGTAAAACACGTCGACTGAGATTTCACCTATTTTCAGGCGACTGAGAGGGAGTAATTCCGTTAATCTTTTTGGTAAACCGGTTGGTGCATGAACCTAATATAGTGTCAGAACCAAAGATGTTTCTACGTGCGAGATGTGGCCTAGCCTCCCCACCATCCACGACCGAGCCTTATATCATCATCATTCATCACAATGGAGAAGTTCATGTCCTGCAGTCCTTCGAAGTCATACAAGATGATATACTCATAGGCTAATGCATGACTCGTGTTATTCGATCGAGTTGTGCAAGAGATGGACAAATTTATAGCTAGTGCCAAAACGGAGGAAGAAATTAAGCAAGTTATACCAACCTAAAACAAATTATTTTTTATTATCTAAAAAACAAATTCTTTTTTACGAAAACCTAACACAAATTGGATGCCTGCCAAATTACAGAGCTTTTTTTTTCTTGCGTATGTGCCCACCTTGTTTTGACTGGAAGTACATATAGGGTGTGTTTCTTTTAGCGTTTGCGTTGTGTTTGCTTATAAGCTGGAAATTTGTTATTTTTGTACAAGTAAAACGTTTTGACGTTTGGTAGCCAATTTTTGTAGATCTTATTATTTCTTCTCAAAGCTCTCAAAACCATTTTTTCTATAATTTTTTGATCTCTCAGAGGTCCTAATCGAGGAGCTACAAATTCTCAGCTTAAACGCAACCGCAACCGCCGAAAGAAACACTACCATACAGTACACCACCACCTATGGGGGTGTTGCAACAGGCAAGTGGATCGGGCCGGTCCAGCTGCCCCACTGACCTGACCCAGATGGGCCGTGCTTTTTTTGGGCGAACCTTGAGGCTTGGGCCGAACGTCTCAGTATATGTCGCCCTCGATGAATGGCCCTGGACGGTTAACCAGACGATGGCGCCGCGAGCGGCGCGCGGCGCCGGCGAGTCGGCTGCGGCCAAGGGCATTGCGCTTGCAACTGGCAGCTCACGGCGCGACTTCCTCTCTGACTCTTCTTTCCTAGATGTTGCAGCACGGCTCGCCGATGCTGACGTCAAGCGAGCGCGAGCAGCGGCGCTGTCCTTTTCTTCTTCCAAGTCCACGGGGGAATTTCGCATGACAGAGCCTGTGGCCATCTCTGAAATTTCCAGTCGCGTCGAGTCACAGCCATCCATCCCAACCAACCTATGACCTGCCTTGCCTCTTCTGCTCCGTCGCAGCCGAGAGACCGGTGGGATTGCTCGCTACACGGGGATCATGCTTTCATCGCGAGGTACGTGCAAATTAATCCTCCCATTCGAAGCCTGCAGCAATTTTGTTCCGAGGGATCATGAAGTCGAATCTGTTTGTGGATTTGAGATCAAGTAGATATGTCGTGCCATATGTTCTTCTAGTGAGACACAGATTTGGCACATATCCTCTCAAATGTTGTTTCCTCGTTCGCTCTCGAGCAGAGCATCATGTATGCGTTCAGATGCCCGCCATGTGCTCGATCATTTGCTCACGATTCACGAAGTGCTAGGTTCCTTTTCCACCGGCAATTTGTGTCGTATTGTCCTTTTGAACTTTTAACTGAGATATCAAGTTGATATTTTTAGTTGTTCTGGGGACGATCTACTATCGAGTGCCAATTAGGTTTTGTGTTGCGTATCAGTAAGTTATACAAGGCACGACCCGAAACAACTTCTATGCGGACAGTAAGTCGCCTGAAAATAAGTGAAATCTCAGTCCATATATTTTACATTAGTAAATAACTAACATATGGTTTGATATTGTAAAAAAGTGAATCGATTGGTGTTGCAAGTTCATTCAAAACAAAAAAGGTACATAAGAGACTACTTATAAAATTGAAGGGATGTGTCAAAATAAGACATGAACTTTTTTACTATTAATTATGCACTTTTTATACATTCAATTATATATAAATTTTGTTATTTACTAGTGTAAAACACGTCGACTGAGATTTCATCTATTTTCAAACGACCGACAAGGAGCAATTCCGTTATAAAAATCTCAAGGGATGCTGGAAACATCAAAGCCCCGACCCTGAACAGCTTCGCAAGACTTAGCCTAAGCACTAACGCCCAACACTAAGGCCCTGTTCTCTTCAGCTTATCTTATGTGACTTATTTGTCTTATTCAACTTATTTGACTTTTCTTCTAACTTCGAGAGCTTCTCGAGGTAGCCTTGAGAGTCGGATCCGCTTCGTTCGACTTGTGTTTTAAAGGTTTTAGACAAGTCTTTGAGATAGAAAAAAGTTTCAAAAAAATAAATCATTTTTATTTTGGACAAAAATAAGCCATAACCCCAAATAAGACAACTAAGGCCTTATAAGCTGACAAGAACAAGGCTTAAGAGGCCAGCTGATCACAGCCACAATACTGTGAAACTGAATGGGCAAACATGAAGCAAACACGCAAGACAACATCGCAAAGAGAGAGACAAGACAGAAAGTCCACCAAATTCAAAATATAAGAAGTTACAGGGGGACACATGATCACCAACCCGATACAATAAAGAAGAAGGAAAGGCTATTCCAGTGCAGGCCCTTTCTCTCTTGCATGAGCCTCCTCCTCCGCCTTTTGCTTCTTCTCTACCTCGCGAAGGAGCCGGGCTCGAGCCACCACGACCGACTCCCATGCCGCATCCTCCCCGTAACTCATCAAAAATCAGGGAGGAAGCGGAACGCGGCTTGCTTCACCGTGTTTGAAGCAGACCCTAATAAACAAGGAAATTCTGTGGAGAAGGGATTCTCGATGCCAAGCCTCTCCATGTGTGAGCAGCCTGACGCCTCTAGAAGCAGCATGGCGCTCATCACCACACCCCTCAAAGTGAGTCCCGGGCCGCGTAGCAAGGACGGCTTGAAGCGAGGCAGCTGGCCCAACAAAGCATCGCTAGCCTCATTTATCCTAGCAGCTAACTCAGTAGCCTTCTTAAATGAAGCAGCAGCCCAGGTCTCGCTTTGCTCAGCCTCCACCGCGTGCGTTTGGGCCTTCGCGCGCACGGTATCGCGTTGCTTCGTCAGAGAGGCGACTTGGCCCTTTAAGGCCATCTTCAACCATTTTCCTTTTATTTTATTCTCTTTTCCATTTCCTTCCTAATCCACATTCCCTTTATTTCACATCATTTTCAACAGCATCCCTTTGAAAAAAATGATATAGAAAAAGGAGAGAGAATCCCTTCCTGGAGGGATTGGAGGGAACGGGAGCCACGAGGGAAAACCGTTGGAGTTGGTCTTAACTCCTGGTTCATCCGCTCCTTCACACCAGCAAGGACCTCCGCAATGCGAGCGCGATCCTTAGCCTTGTCAAACTCACGCTAAAGACGCTCCCTCACCAGCTCCAAGTCCTTTACCTTGGAGCGCTTAGCTAGCAGCTCATCCTCCAGTCGTTTCGTCTGCTCGAGGAGCCCACAATGGCTGGAGACCTCCGCTTGGATGGCAAGGAGGCTACCCTGAAGCTCCATTACCTCTTTTTACAGCTCCTGCCTCCGCTCATTCGAAGCATGCAGGCAGATGTTCTCCAACTCCATCGCGTCGAAGGATTCTGCACGCTTGTGAGACCGCGAAGCAACCTCTCCAACCATAATAGAGGCCTAAAAAAAGAAGAAAAAAGTGTTAGCTAGTACACATAACAGTAAGTTGATCCCTACGCAAGCCAAAGCACAAACCAAAAGTGTTTATGTAATGCATTAGAAAAGGAGAGAGACAGTATTGGGCCGGCCAGGCCCACCGGCCACCCCTCCACCGACCTCAATATTGGAGGGAAAGTCTACAGAGTTCTAGCCCTCCCTCCTCTCCATCTCTCTCTATCTCTAGAACTCTCTCCCCCTCTCTATTAACCGAGCAGCAGCAGCGTAGCCGTCTTCATCGAGCCACCACCTTCACCACGCCTCGCTGCCAGCCTCCCTCACCACGCCGCCACGCCACCACCGCCAGCCATTGCACAACCAACCGGGGCCGCCTCTCCCTCCCTCCATCTTGCTTACAGCCGCCGCCCCCTCCCTCTAGCCGCTACCAAGCCGTCGGCCTTAAGAAGGAGAAGAAGAGAGGAGGAGAAGAATGGCCGGCCAGAGGAAGGAGGAGAAGAAGAGGAAGAGGAAGAAGAAGAGAGGAAGGAGAAGAAGAGGAAGAGGAAGAAGGAAGGCCTAGGGTTTGGGCTCCAATTTAGGGTAACGAAATTTTCCCCTCAAGCCCTGCTATATAGTTCTTTTGTAGTGTTCATCAGGAAGTTTGGAGGGAGGTTAGAACCATAGAATAGAGGTTCTCTGTTTCAAATGTTCGAATCACCTATGCAGCAGCTTGTGGCTCACCTTCGGGGCACTTAAGCCGAGATTTTGTGGGCGGTGATGTTGTAGAAATTGTAGGTTATGTTTTTATCTTTCCATCGCGTCTAAGAACGCAAGAATCGGCCAAGCGGTTTAGGAGTTATGGCCCTCGCAAGCCAGCTGTTCGGAATTTCCAGATTTTCGGTTTCCAGACGATTAGTTCAATATCAGGTGATTCTAGTATTAGGGAACCGGAGTCTAGGATGGATTAATATCTTTAAATATTATAGCCATTTGTTAATATCTACTGAGAATCCGTTATTTGGATTTAGGAGGTGCCGCCGCCTCGGGGACGCGGACGTCTTCGCCGCACGCCGTCCTTCGGGGTTGAGAGGCAATTGCATATTTAACCCAAGCTACATAGGTGATATTGCTTTGATTCCTATTTATTTAGTATCATGTTAAGCCAACATATTCCTTGTGTATATTGCTTCCGATGCCAATATTGAACTTATGGATGGCTATGTGGTAAGATCATATCATCATCTGCATTCATATGCATGGGGCGGACCAAAACTGATCATATACCTAGTCCGGAGTGCCTCAAGCCAGGTCAGTGAGAAAGCTATATGATCAGGCCTGTGAGCTCTAAATCTTACGAGAGTAGGCACTCCATGAGAGTGGAGCAGGTTGACCCTGTATGAAAAAGGATAGGGCGAAGGTGTGTCATCGACGGGTGAACACCTGCTATACCGGTATACGCAACAGAGAAGAGATACATCCTCCATTGCATTGTTTTTGCATAATTTATTATTGTTAGTTATGGTTGTTTGATATCGAGGGTTTCCTAATGTGTTTTACATGTTCTATTACGTTCAGCATGTTTTCTTTGGTTAAATATGTGCTTGTTGAGTCTTGGACTCACCTTGTTCTCTGTTGTTTTTTTAGGTAAACCCTGAAGTTGTTGCGCGGGCGGGAGTAGCTCCACACACTCACTCACCACCCTACTAATAACTAATAGTAGTATCAAGTTCCTTTTGGGAAATAAAATTCTGACTAGTTGTAAATTTTATTTGGACACTAATGTGGTACTAGTGATGTTACTTACGGCTATTCTTCCAATTAAGCCCTAGGGGCTAAAGGTAAGTTTAGCCGGTTGTATCCTTGCTTGGTAGCAAGGGATGTGAAATTGTCGTGGTCGGGGTTTAATAACTGTGGTGGAATGGGTATTTAAATGTTCTATATATGAACTGCTTCTTTTGTCTACTGAGTGGATGTCCATACTTTTAGTGGAAATGCTGCCAAAATTTTATAGAATTTATGGAGCTAGTAGCATCTTGGATTTAGGTTAGGCCTGGGTGTTACAGTTTACATTGGCGAGCAGATCATATGCGCAATCTAACACCTCGCAGTCACTCCAAGGCTCGAACAAAGGCCTCACATTGAAATTGTGAGTCACGAAGTGAAGACCGCGGAGGAAAGAGGTAGCATCAACGCAAGTCCGGAAGTCGCCCTTCCACAGTGCCTGGTGTTGTAAGCCCAAGGTAAGTACCCCCCTTTGACTTAGGAGCGAGGGTGCAACCCCGCTGTTTATGTCCCAGGCGTCCTTTTTCAGGCCATCTACGAAGGATGAAGCAGAGGGCTGAGCCCAGCGGAGTCAGCGGAGCAACGCGAAGCATACACGAAGCCTAGTGGAGCCCGGGCAGGGCTGGCGGAGCAACGCGGAGTACGCGCAAAGCCCAGCGGGGCCGAGACGAGCAGGCAAAGGAACGGGGTAGGTGAGCAGACGGGGCGCTTACGCGGAGCAACGCGAAGAGATGGCAGAAGGGAACGACAGAGCGAGGATGAACCTTCCCTGAGGTTCCTCGGAGCGGTGATCTGCCAAGGATGAAGTAAAGGCGAGCGAGGCAGCGACAAGGCAGACCATCTTGCCGCTCACGAAACCGGGGAGACCAACCGTGACAAAGAGACTCGCCATCTGCTACTGTCAGGCACTCGAAAGCAGCCTCGTGACCTTGCCAGCTAGCTCAGAATCGCCACCCATGTGTAATTCCCCTTGTAACCTCGAATAGGATCCCTGGCGGGAGGGTAAAAATGTGAAGAGGTTAAGTAGAAACCACGGAAATGACCACCCGGCCCCTGGCCACAGGCCAGGTGGGGGGGCAAAGCATGTAAATTAGATGGAGATGACCCTAAGGCCCCTGGTCAGGGTTGGTTGGGGAAAAAAGGAAAGAGTTATCAGACCATGACCATGTACAAAACCCCTATATAAAAGGAAGGCATGGGCGACGAAGAGGAGGGATTCTCTTCTTTCTAGCATCTCATTTTTCTACTTTAAACGTGTATCGAGAGAGGGCGAGAGTCTTCCATGTCGAGCTGCTTCGGGAGCGTGAGTCCTTCCGGCAGGACCTCATGCGCCGAGGGCAGCCCTCTTTCTCCCGTTCGAAGCAGGCATACACCCCTCATCCGAACCCTATCGCCACGAAGCAACCGTACCCGACCCGGAGTCCACCCTTAACTGCTCTTCAGCCACATCACTCCTAGGTGGGATAGCACTCGAGGCAGGTGCTGGTACTTGCGCAACAGAGCTTGCTCCCATGTCATTTGTGACCCCGGCCCCACTCGGGAGCAACTCCCTCATCCCCCTCACCCCCGGTGACATCCCCTTCGTCGTCGCTCAAGGTGGCCAGGGCCCCGGAAACGTTAATAAAGGAGTAAGTCGGGGATGCGACCAACGCCCCTCCCCTCGAAGTAACCATGGCCTCTCCCCAGCGGGGATAGATGAATCAGGGGCGGGTGACCTGTCATCATTACCCCTGGTGGGAGGAGGCATAGGGACATGGTCACTAGCCTCCTTCGTCTCCTCCGCTCCCATGCTTCCACGATCCTCAACAGGAGGAGGTGAGGAAACCTCACAATTGACCTCCTTCATCTCTTCCAGACCGTCCACACCCACAATCGGAGGAGGCACGAGGACTTCATCTCCACCCTCCGCAACTCCACCAACTGGCGGCACCAGTGTTGGCTTTTCAGCCTTTTCCACCTCCTCTGGGGCACTCTCGCTCCTAGATGGCACAAACAGAGCAGGCTCAATGCCAAACTCCCCTCCTATGCCACCTCCTCCTCCACTTCCTCTTCCCCCCGCTCAACCTCCTCATCCACGTCTTCCCCACTAGACTTTTCCACCTCGCCCTGAGGATCAGTCGCTTCGGTGCCAGAAGAATCGATGCGACTTCCAACCCCACCGACATCCTCATCATCTGCGGAGCACACCTCGCCATCGTCACCGACGAACTCCTCATGATCATTCAAGGTGTTGGAAGATTGTGCATCGCCATACGGAATGGACCGCAGCGGCGCAAAATCAAGCAGAGCATCGCTCCTACCACTAGCCTTCCTCCACCGCTTTGGCGTCACAGATGTCTCCGCCGTATCACTCGCGACCTATTTCCGACGACCAGAGTACGTGGAATAACTCGGTCTAGCCATGCGACGAAGCGATTAGCTCTTGGACCATTAATAACATTTGCCTACTGTTGCTCCGTCGCACTGTATGGACCAAGCCAATCCTTCACTAGCTTCTCCACGGTGTCTCGAGACCGCGGCATCTTACCATCTCTCCGCTCCACGGTGAAACCACCATCAACATTGGTAGAGATCAACACCTTTTGGACCCTCGCGAACGACACAGCGCAGAGGTAGGCCATCTCCTCTGCCAAATTTCGCATGCTTAGTTGGCGACATATGCGGCACAACAGTGTCACCTGCTCCTCCTCTAAGCCAGACATGCTTAGAGAGGGAACCGTGACTGCCCTTACAGTGCAAGTAGTGGTTCGTAGCGACTGACTGACATCGCCAAGGTAGTGATAGTACCACTGGCACAGCCACCCGCTGTTCTATTTGTTCTTGGCTGCAGGAATCGAAAGCATGTCCTTGATACTACGTTGAGTTTGAAAATTCAAGCAACCATAGGCATAGTTGACGTCCAACCCCTCAGCAACCTTCTTCTTCTGCCAATGTGCCTCGTGCAAATGCACGAACACGCGGCCAGATAGCTCCGTGCCCTAAGAGCACATGGCCCAATCACAGATGGCAAAACGAACCAGCGCCCCCAACGTCAACTGGGACAGCACCGCGTCGTAGAGGTCCAGAACCTCCCTGAATATAGGCACTGCAGGAAAACGAACCCCTCCTTCAAGGAAGGCCTAGAACACCATGGCCTCGTTGGCTTGAGGCCGTGGCGACGTCTCGTTGCCGGAGGTGTGCATCGACGTGCGGTCCAGATCATACTCTACCACCAACAAGTCAAGCCGGTCGTCGTCCAACAGAGAAGCCCCAATCTCCCGCATCATAGTAGCAAGGATCTTAGGGCAAACAACCGCCTGGGAAGTACGAGCCGCCCGGCGAGCACAGCCACCCTTGCGAGTTCAAGCTATTGGTGACAAGTAAAAGAAAAGAAACGGCGCAAGCCCTTGATCATGAGGGGCTCTTGTTGTAGGGGGAATATACCCACCCCCTGCGACCTGAGAACTACTGGTGAAGCAAATCTATCGTGCCCTGAGCGATGGGCGAAGCAAAGGTGCAGCCACGTACACTTTTGTGGAGCAAGAGAGCAGCGAACGAGCTTCGCTTAGATCGCATGAAGCAATTCCCCGTACGAGACCGAGGAGTCTGGGGCCGAACGTAGGTCAAACCAAGGCATCGGAGGGCATGATGCTTCAAGAGAAGGACCAACTTGGTGGCCAAGGACGCATGAGGAACAGTGTTACAGGGGGACCCACCTGTTGTTAGGACAAGCATCATCGAATCCTTCTAGTGCGGGACAAACTGTAACCGCTAGGGGGAGGAGAATTACAGGAATGACCACACTTTAGTACAGCGGTGCAAGGGCGTATCTGTCTAAAAGTCTCTAAGGAAGTTCCCCTTTACGTTGTTGCCCTTACTTTAGTTGTTGTACAAGGGTAGCACTGTTATTTAGCGTGAAAGACCAAAAAGACCCCGGTCAAGTGGATCTATATGGGCACTTTGGTCCACCAGATGTAAATTGTTCCACCTATAAATAGAGGGGCCTGTGTATACGTAAGAGATTCGAACCCCAGAAAAAGGAAAGGAAAAAGATCAATTATGAAAGTTATCAAGTCAAAGTTGAGTGTTGGTTCCCTAAGAGGTTGTTCCTCCGCCGGACTGTCCGCTGCTTCGCTAGGTGTGTAGGTCGAGGGAGGATACCCCACAAATACTTGTTGCGGTGTGGCCCAACAACAAAGGTGCATCTCGTTACAAAAAAAAGCATGGCAAATGTTCTCTTCAGCTTATTTTTTTTTATCTTATCTACCTACATTCGAATTGAAAAGTCAAACGCTTTGGCTTTTGGAATTATTTTTTTTGGCTCGAAGGTGTGTCTCAAAACTTTCAGAAATAAGTCAAATGAAGCACACTGGGCGTCCTAAGTTACTTCGAGAAATTCTCAAAGTTCAGCTTATAAGCAAATAAAAAGATAAACAAATAAAATAAGCTGAAGAGAACAGCCCCACTGGTAGTGGGAAACAAGTCTTCTGCACACATGCAAAAGATCTTAGTGAGCCTGTGACACTGTCATCCTTTTGGACAAGGTCAGCTGTGTTTGATATTGTTGCATTTTTGGTCTCCTTCCCTTTAAAGTGTTGGTATATCTCAAAGACTAAACAACTTGTTTCCTTGATCACGATCATGTGACTTGCCATAGTGGTTGGAGATTATGAATGTCTGACCAGCTGATGCTGAATACAGTCAAACAAATAAAAGTAGAAAGTTTTTTATCTCATCAATTTTTTAAAGTAAATTTATCTCAGCAATTGAATGGGCATGTCTCTGTCTTGCTTACCTAGTGAGTAGCTTACCAAATCAATATCGCTAATGCAACAGTGAGTTGCTCACAAATAAGGTGCACAATTTGCAATAAGCTGATGATCATAGGCTAACTTTGAGATGTGCTCTAGACTCTACGTAGTTAGATAAATTAATTGGGAGTATTTGTAACACAGAGCCACAGAGGAGTTATTTATTTACACGTGCAGGTGGCAAGTGGCGACTAATGACAAAACACTAGTATCTGTTATTGGTCATTCTCAGTTTTGAGGGTTGATGTTACTCGTTTGACTTGGTTATCAGTGTTATTTTCCATGAGCCCCTGAATCTGAATGAATTGGAAACTCGCGACGATGAGAAAGGGGCTTGAAAGTTGAAAGGGCAAAAAACTACCACGGAGCCTGACCAGCAGCCTTCCGTTCCGGCCTGGTGCTCCTTGATCCTGAAGTGAAGTGGAAGGAACAAATGGGCTATCCCGTATATACCATGAACTTGCAATAGTTCGATATGACCGAAACATTTGCAATATGACAGAGGGCCGCACAGTGACCTCCAGATAGCATATCAGTTAATAGCGTCTCCGATAGCATGCACCATCTATAGCTACAGGAAGGGAGCTGAGCAAGAAAGAAGCCGTGGTGCTTGTGTGTGTTGTGCCAGTGTGTGGCAATGAACACGACGTCTCGTTCTTTCTTTCCGTAGTCTCTCCATTCTTGCGGATGAAATACGTGACCGAGGTTGCGTCGCCGGAAGAAAAAACACGTTGTCCTCGTGACTCGGCGTAAATGTGCATTTGACAAGTGACAACGTCTCGTGATCTGGCGTCACCCTTGTGCTTGGATTGGGGCCTGCAAGTGGACTTTGGGAACCCTTCCCAACCTACCACCATGTCTAAGAGCATCTCCAGCAAATGTCCAAACCCTATTCCTATTCACGTGCCACCTCACCAAATGGGAATGTCCCATTTCTATTCACCTCCCCAGCAACTGTCACATCACTATTCATACACTCTACTTTTCCTATTCATGCCCATCACTGTTTGCTACAGTGCCAAGCAGTGATGGGGCTTGGGCACTGCTGGAGATGGCCTAAGAGCAACCACAATAGTCTCTCTAAATTCTCCCCTCCAAAACACTATTACGTCTCCTCTATCCATCCCTCCAAACTTCCTTCACATTTTACACTACAATCTAAAAGATTCACTCTCCATTAGCTACTCTATCCAAAAAAGTCAGAGCTACAGTGGTTTAGGGGGACTGCTAGGGATGCTCTAATTCTATGAATTTGGATCCTCTGTCTTAGAGCATCTCATGGAGATGCTATAAAATCGGGTCTCTATACACCGCTTTAAATAACTATTCGTTCTCTATATTTTCATCATCTCCAGTAAAATCTCTATCCAGAGAAACTATAGAGGTTGACATAGAGAGCCTCCAAATTTAGAAGCTAAGGAAGAAAAACTTTAAATTTAGAGGCTGAGATAGAGAATTTGCTGAAAAATAAGAGACTCTTATTATAAAAAAAATTCTGTTTTAGAAGGTCTTATTATAGAGCATTTTTAGCAGGCACTCTAAAATATTGTTCATCTAACTTTTTATGATAAAGTAGATGCTGGAGGGAAAAAAATCTTTTAGAGTGTAGTGTAAGAGCATCTCCAGCAAAACCTCTAAAATAGAATCTTCTCTATGTTTAGAGTCTCTCGTCCTCCAGCAGAGCCTCTATCCCAGCCTCTAAATTTAGAGTTTCTCTCTCACAGCATCTAAATTTAGAGGCTCTTTATATGAATCTCTATAATTTTTCTAGATAGAGGCTCTGTTGGAGAGGATGGAAATATAGAGTGAATAGTAATTTAAAGAGAGTGTATAGAGATCCAATTTTAGAGCTTCTGCTGAAGATGCCCTAATATGTAAAGAAATTTTATAGAGTGAATAGAGTATGTAGAAAACAGTGTTATAGCGTAGAAATTTGAAGTGACTTCTGAGATACTCAGACTCCACATTTGCTGCCGCGGCGATGGTTTGCTGAAACGAGCAAGCAGCATGTGTTCCTGATCCCATCTTCTACGGTCTCCCACGCGACCATCATGTTTTGGTGGACTTTGACATTCGGCGGACGACGAGCGCTTGCTTTAGCGCGTCGAGAAGACGCCGCAGGTGGCAGCAAACGCGGCCGCAGTCAGAGGAGCCGTGCCTGCACGATCTCCGTGCCGTTTCTCACAACGCCGCCCAAACCCAATCCCGACAGCCGCATCTTTCCGTCTAGTTAGGCGTGCTTTTCCGAGTAAAAATCATCCGTTCGTGGTTGTTGGGTTGAGGAGGATTAATAAATACCAGGAAGAAACCCGCGCCCACGGCACGGTCATCTCTGTTTTGCCTCATAGTCATCTGAATAGGATGAACACACATTTTGTATAGGAAAAAGAAAATAGAAGAGAAAAAAGAGAGCGAAAACGTTTATTAAATTTTTAAATTGTTCTAATTTTAAATTTTTTTAAAAAATCTAAATCTTTATGGGCATTCTTTGTGGAGCCATGGTTCCATTTTTTGTAAACTTTATTTTTTTCTAGATTTTTAAACGGCCTACAAAAAAGAAAATAGAAGAGGAAAAAAGAGTGAGAAATTTTTTTCAAACTGAAAATTTTTCTAATTTCAAGAAATTTTCAAAAAATCTAAACTTTCTATGAACCTTCTTTGTGCGGGCATGGTTCTATTTCTGCAAACTTTCAAATTTTTGGAATTTTAAACGGCGTAGAAAAAGAAAATAGAAAAGAAAAAAGAAAGTAAAAGAAGAAGGCAGAGGAAGCAAATTTTTTTTATAATTTCAAAAAAAATTTCATCAGGCGTGGTTTTATTTTTGCAAACTTTCTATTTTTTAAAATTTTTAAACAGTGTAGAAAAAAGAAAATAGAAAAGAAAAAAGAAAGTAAAAGAAGAAGGCAGAGGAAGCAAAAAAATTTTCTAATTTCAAAAAATTTTCGAAAACATCCAAACTTTTTATGAACCTTCTTTGTACAAGCATGGTTCCATTTTTGCAAACTTTCTAATTTTTGAAATTTTTAAACGGCGCAGAAAAAGAAAATAGAAAAGGAAAAAAAAGGAAAAGAAGTAACGTGATGGGGAAAGGGGGCGCGGCTGGGAATCGAACCCAGGCCGACGAACTGAGAAGTTGCGCGGGTGACCAACCAGCCGTTCCGTCCGCCTCGTTGAGAAAAAAAAGGAAAGAAATGCTTTTATATATAATTTAAGAACGGACGGCCGGATCTTATTTCGCCCGATGATCAGACGGCTGGCGTCCTCCGGCCGACATGGCCATGAGGAGGAAGCAAAGAAATAAGACGCGCTATACGCTTTATATATATGGTATATATATATACTTCACAGTTAATGTGTTGCTATACAGTGCTTTGGAATACACCCTTGTTTCCTTTTTCTAAGGTAATCTTTGGTTATAAATCCAAAAGAGTGATATTGTGATAAATATGGTTACGCAGGCACAACATCAATAAAATTACGTGACATGTCTTATATTCTGAAACAAGCTTACACCAAAAATATATGCTTTATTTTTGAAATCGAAGGAATATTAGTTTATTACGATAATGTCTATTGGTCTAAGATATTGAATTGCATGCACCAGCCAGTTGAACCGAAAGAATAACCTGGTAGAAAGACAGGCAATTCATCTATACTTGAACACTCTCCTCACATGGAGGCTCCCTCATGTCTCGGACGTGGAGTAGGAGCGTGTGATAATTTTTTATTTTAATTGCGTCGGCCAGGACTCGAATAGAAGTGGGCAAAAATTGTGCTGGCCAAGACTCAAACTCGAGACTTATGGCTTTGATACCATATTGAGTTGCATGCACCAATAAGTCCACCCAAAAACCTAAGCTCATGATTAAAGGCATCCAATTAATCTATACTTCAACACAAAAGAGTTACAAGAATATGTACCTATCTTGGTTAAGACTTTTCTTAGATAATGGAAAAATCCAGTCTCTACATACGGGGACATACACAGGCTAAAAAAAGATTTTTTTTGACTACCTTTTAAAAAAAATTGAAATCAAAACAATTTTTAGAAAAAAAGCAATGTATTGCCAAACTGAGCCATTTTGCTCTTAAGCTGGCTTTGGACTCAACTAGTAGACTTTGAACTTTGAAGAGTTTGCAAAGCGAAAGCGTGGTGGCAGCTAAAGCCCATCTGTTCTGAAACGCTTTTTGTGGTGAGGCGAGTAAAAGTGCGTTGCTTTTCAACGAGTCTAACGCCAGTAGCAAAATGCCATCCCTCTTGCTTTCCGTTCGAGTGGCTAAAGACTTGTGGTCATGATCGTTCCTTTTTGCGTTTGCATATTGTTGCCAACTACTCCCACTGTATTGTAATCGCAAAAGATTTTGTCCTCGCCGACGACCAAGACTTCTGGAATTGCTTTTGAATACTTCTTCTCTTCTCTTTTTCTTCCAATAAATTATTTCGTCTCATGCATCGTAATGGTGTATGTACCAAGAACAACCTCGAGGCTTCATTTGGAGGATTTCAATGGTTGGTGGTAACGGTTAAAAAATGGTTACTTTTTCCCAGCTTTTTATAGCTGAATATACATCGTTGGGTAGGGATGAAATATTTGGCGAAAGACTAGGATTATTCAGTCAAGTCTTATGAATAAGAAGCCTGAAAAATGCTTTGTGCCTTTGTTGGATGTCTCTGTCATCCACGAGCATATATGTTCAAATGAGTGGAGCCTCTGATTCTTCTGTCGTTTTGACAGACCATGAATTGAACCAAATGAGCAATAACATTGGTGACTAATCTAATCCATGCTCGCATTGTCATCCTTAGAAAATGCAAGCTGTCAGTTCCTAACTGTAATTACTTGGTAAATTTCCCCGTCAGCCAAGCGAAATCGTAAACGACGGATATGTCACGCAACTATTTTTTTAATCCAAACTTGACTAATACCAATTAATTAAATACGCTGATGCAACTATGCAAACGTCTTGTTTACCTTACAAATACTTGGTTTTCCTCCCCAAAATGTGGGAACTATTTTAGGCGTCTGGACTTTAGGGGTGGTTCTTTTCAGTTTATCTCATTTTCTTATCTTATTTGTCTATTTGCTTTCCGAGGTGGCCTCAAGAGTCGGATCCGCTTCGTTCGACTTTTGTTAGAGAGCTTTTAGACACGCCTTCAAGATAGAAAAAAAGGGAATCGAAAAATTTTATAAAAATCCAGATAAGACTGCGGTGGCCTCGAGAGTCGGATCCGCTTCGTTCGACTTTTGTTAGAGAGCTTTTAGACACGCCTTCAAGATAGAAAAAAAGGGAATCGAAAAATTTTATAAAAATCCAGATAAGACTGCGGTGGCCTCGAGAGTCGGATCCGCTTCGTTCGACTTTTGTTGGATAGCTTTTAGACACGCCTTCGAGATAGAAAAAATAACAAAGTGGATCCGACTCTCGAGGCCACCTCGGAAAGCAAATAGGCAAACGAGATAAGAAAATGAGATAAACTAAAAAAAACCACACCTTAGCCGTTTTGGCTGCAGTAAAAAGCTGTAAAGTCAGAACACCCAAATAAATTTTGGCTTTCTCAAAGTCATACTCTCAAAGCCGATGAACCTAGTGGAACCAAATACCCCATCTTCTAAAAACTAATAAAATCAGCCACAAGCATTCTATCTCTATAATTAAAAAACCTCTAATAGCGGTCGTTGGTGATCGGCGTCACACTTCAATAAAATTACCCGTCATATCATCTGTTATAACAAATTTATTTTATCCACTAAAATTAACCAACATACAATTCGTTGTAATAAATCTATTTTATCCACCAAAATTATCCACCATGCAATTAGGCCCAGTAGACGTACACTAAGAAAACACTCGCGAGTTCATGACACGCCGCGTCGTGCGCACGACAAAGCTAAAGACTCGCTCTCTCATAATCTCGATGATACTATCTCCGTTTTATAATGGTTGTAGTTTTAGCTAAATGCACACAAAATAAGGAGACATGAAAAATGACTTATCTATCCTCATTTAATGAAGGGTAGTTGAACAGATTAGTTAAATAGATGGCTGCATTGATGAAGGGTACAAAGGTCACGTTGGCTCTAAAGTTGCATTGGAATGTAAGAATTACAACTATTTTGATAAAAATTTCGAATGCTAGAACTACGACCATTGTGAAACGGAGGGAGTAGAATTTAGATTTTCTGATAGCAAATCACATGCAATCGATTAATATAGAAAAATTTGCATGCATGTCATTATACACCGTGGGTTTCGAAATGGCACCCAATGACGTGGAGCGATATATTTTGAAACGCGAGCCTTCGGACAGCGGACCTCTACCAACCACGAAGCCTGTACGCGCAACACATAAGCGCAAGCGTCAGTGGGAAACCAAGCAACCCTACTGACGCCGGGCCCCACCATCCCCTACCCCACCGGTCAGTACCCGTAGGCGTCAACCCCGGGGGGCGCATGGACACCGATAAATAACCGAATCGGGGAGGGGGGAGGGGGGAGGTGGCGCCCCTGTCCTCACCGATCAGCTTGGCCACCCACCAGTCCACCAGGCACCACCCACCTCGACTCCTCTCCCCTCACAAATCCGAGGCCACCACCAGGACGCAGCAAAAAATTTGGACGGCGACGACGACGACGCCGAGGAGGCGAGCCGGATCGCGTCGCCATGTCGCTCGACGAGCTCGCCCAGAAGGTACGCCCGCGCGCACCTCCGATTCATCCGCGCTGCTAGTGTTTGGGGGGCGTGGGGTTTCGCCGGCTGCGCGCCCGAATTCCGCGCAGCTCGGCCGCAATTTGCTCATGCGAGCTAGCCGCGTGCCTCGTGGTTGCTCCGGATTGAGCATTTCTCTGGGGCTGGTTTTAAAAAAAAATTGATTCAGCTTTGGTTGCATATACTGTTTTGGACTTTTGTTTGGCTAATGTACTGATGAATGCGTGGTTCCTATGTGCTAGAAGCTGCCGTCCTCCGAGGCCATTCAGTTCGCGCCGTCGGATTCCAGGTTCCGGAGCCTTAGCCCAGGGACCATACCCATTCCAACTTCTCCAAGCTTCAGATCATTGGTAGAGACGGTACGTGCTGATACATAGCAAAAAATGCGTGTCCTTTTCCAATTCATCTGTGTGCATGTTCTTCCTAACGCTTGCGTAATATTTAAGGGCAGTATGGTGACCAACAAGAGTGTTCTTCAGTTAAACGTCTTGTCTTACTTGGTTTTTTTAGTAATTGCCTTATCATACAAGTAGGAGATGCCAGTGGACATGAGATCGTTATTCCCCATTTTGTGGGAAACCATCAATAGACAACATTCACATTTGCATTGAGGGGCACCTTTTGTTAATGTCCAACTTGTGTCATCATTAGGAGCCGATGTTCGAGTGGATTGCAAATGCTGATCATGGTCATGAACGAATGCAAGTGCCTGACTCGTGTGGTTTCATGTGGAGTAGCAAGCTTGCTCCCGAGAGCGTTCTGGATATTTCCAAATATATCATTGGACGATTTTGGGAAGTGCCATTGCGTGGCTGTCTATTTGCCTACGATACGTTTCCATTAAGTAACCTATGGATTGATGATGTACTTGGTATATCATCGTTTTACTTTATTTTATTTCAGTTTTGAAATTTAAGCTTTTGTTTTTCGATTAGTATCAAAATTAGTCCAAGAAAGGGGCAAGGAATGCTTATTTCTTCAGTTGAACTTTAATCTGAAGTAGCCCTTGCGTGGAAAAGCTGAAGCCAGTGGGTCGATGGGTTATAGAGCTATAAGTCCATATGGGTTTATAAGTTGAGTTAATCTGACAATCTTTCAAGGGCTTACCTTGTAAGTTAGCTTATTTTATAAGCGTGATTAGCCAACTTAATAAGGCTAGGCTAAGCTGAACATGCTCTTATGATGTTAGGCAGCAACCCTGGATGTGTGTACTTTGTTGGTTTTGAAATGATAAAAGGGAAGTTCATTTCAGGGGAAAAAGGGAGAAATGTTGACTTTCTTACCCACATCAGATTTCCCATTGTCTTATTGACATACCATCTTTCAATTTCAGGTTTCTGATGAGAGAGTAAACCTAGATGTCATGGCCTCACATCAAAGTGAAAATGGATCCATCTCAACATTTAGCTCTACAGTTAGTTCACTAGAATCAGAGAAAGCAGCTTATGAATTCCTCCCACAGACTCCTATCAAGTCAACCGATGCCCACCTTGTTGAGTTTTCAGAGGCTATGAGAAGTACGGAGACACAAACTTGAGATGACACTACCTGAATCCTTTTTATATGACAGTCATATAGACAAGTGTTCTTACATTCAAAATAGTGACTGGTGCATTTTTCTGAATTTGAAGCTGTTGCAAAAGCATTGCGGCGAGTTGCTGAAGGGAAAGCTGCTGCTCAAGCAGAGGCGGCAGAGTGGAAGCGTAAATATGAATTAGAGATGGCTCACAAACAACAGAGTAAAATCAAAGGTTTGATTTATACATTTGCAATTGCTGGTTTTACTTTTAACAAACAATATCATCACTTAAGCTGTTAGTTGATGATAGCAGTACTACCCCCAATCACAAATGTGTCATTTTTTTCCCTTCCAAAATTCATTGTGATGCCAATTTGACCGTTGGCCTTTATCATCATAAATTTGCAGGACGAAATCATTATTATTATATAAAATATCAATTGATGGAAAATATCAATTAATTGTGAAAGCGTGTGTAACACACCAGCACAAGTTGAGGTGGCATGTGTGTTGGTATGTGGTAGTTGTGGCTTAGTACTTAGTTCGCAGTTTAAAGTGCAGAATAGTAACATATGATGCCTTAGGGTCTATGTGTATCAACTTACTGTTAAACCTTTGGGGAGAAGCATGGATAAAAGACCAAGCAAAGTTTGATTGTTGGGGTGTTACAGTACAGTTCTTATGGTGACACTTATTTCGTGACCAGAGGGGGTATCCCCCTGCCCCCCAAAAAATAAATTGGAATGCTACCTTGTGCAGGCTGTGGCACTTGTACTGATAATGACTTAGGGAAACTGGCCAGCCAACTATCACTGAAGACACCTGCATCTGATCAAATAGGATGTTGTGGAAATCATGGGATATGTTCACATGAGGTACTCCAGGACGAAGTTCCTGGACCTAACCCAAGATCTAGTCACAAGATGGTGGGAAGAAAGGCATCATTTAGACTTTCATGGGGATGCAATGGGGACAAAAATGGTCAGCACAAGCATGATTTTGTGTCCTTTGAAAAGGGTGATATAACAACAGCAGAGCGCAGCAATAAGCAGGTTGGTCTTCCAAAACTGTTTGATTCATTTTGAGATGGTCAGGAACATTGTAATTATTTAATTCCTGTAGCTGGAATATCTTCACCATAAAAAATTCACTCTTATGCATGTCTCTTTTTCCATGACGACAAATACTTTGTTTTCAGATCTTACTGAAATGGGAATCGCCACCACAAACAGTGCTTTTCATAACCAAACCTAATTCCAACTCTGTGCATGTTCTTTGTGCTGAAATGGTCAGGTGTGTTTTCTCTACTGCCTTGCACCGCTGGTTACAATAGTCTTGCTTTCTTTCATGAATGTGTGAACCTTATTTATGAATGTAGTTAGGAAGAACATAAAATATTCTCCAATTTTATGAACCGCAATGTTATGTTGCCATGCATTTATTGTTGAAGTATATTGACCACCTTTCCTTATCAGCTTAAGTTTTTTTGGTAAAATGATTTGTGCTAGCAACTTAATATGGTATTAGAATAAGAGGTCTTGAGTTCAAGACGTAGCTAATGATTTTTTTATTAAAAAAAATGCGGCTCAATTCAAGCCCATGTTTTAGGCCTAGACATGTGGGGGAGTATTAAAGTGTATTGTCTACCTTTACTCATCAGGCTAAGCTTAATCTTCTGGGTGAAAATTGGTTGGTGCATTCAACTCAATCTATGCAAGTATAAAAACAGTTACTTGTCTTCACTTAAATTTTCGACACCCTAAATATCCTTGCAAAAATAATATTATGATTTGTACAAACAAAGTTTATATTGTATATACGCTGGTGGATATATACTGTACTTGCACCACTAATATGGTCATTTATTTTCTGCAGATGGCTTAAGCAGCATAAAAATATAAATGTCTTTGTAGAGCCACGTGTTAGTAAGGAACTGCTAACAGAAGACTGCTCCTACAACTTCATCCAAACATGGGATAATGGTAAGAGATTTTATTGATGTAATGCACTTCTTTCATGCTGCTTCAGATTTGCCATTTCAGAACATTAGATATACTTAAGAAAGAATTTGTTATTTCAGCTATGGACTTCTGTTTTTTCTATGATAGGTATTCTGATATAGGAAGAATAATAATGGGAATTGAATCAATTCATTACTAAAAAAGATTGCGGCATTAGTATGAATAGTATAAACTGTTTTTGCTAAACTTTCTAGTGGTGCTTAGATAATATCAAGTTTCTGCCTCTTCTCATGACTTCTTGGGGCGGGTTTTATGATCCCTCCCCTAGCACTGCTTGAATTTCCTGTGCTTATTACCTGTGTGTATAGAATTTCTCAAACCAGCATAACCAAATCTGAATAAGTTTATATCCTTACACTAGATTTTGGTGCAAATCGTTCTTGGCACTGAACTGAACACATTATTAAGGTAACTGCACTGGTACATTTAGGACTAAACACACTTTTCCATTGTAGAATTGTATTGATCAACATTTTGTTGTTTTGTACTTTCTTTTGTTCATAAAATGAGTTTTATGCTTGTAGTACATATTCCTATTACCTAGTTTATTCACCTAGCATTCCCTTTTTCTGCTCAACTAATTAGAAAATTCTGATAGACGAGGAGATAAAGATGTTGCACACAAAGGTTGATCTCATTGTAACTCTTGGCGGTGATGGAACTGTTTTATGGGTAAGCAAAACCAATTCTTTGAAAATCTTGTGATGCATCCTTGCAGAATCTTACATGGAGTCTACTAGCTTTGTATCTTCTTTGATATAGTGACCTCCAGTTATGTGGTTATTTGTCCAGAATGACTACATAACAACATATATATACTACACCACAGTTTTTTGAGCAAAAGAAGGGTTAAAATCTGTACCTGCTTTGTTCATCAATCATTCAATACTTGCTGGACCGGGCATCATTTTGTTTTATTAATAACTTAACTAAATCCTTTCAATCCATACCTTCAATTAGGTTATCTTTTGCATGATTGGAAGCAAGATTTGTCAGTGTTAAGACCTTCCCTATATATTATACTAGATCCCCTGGCTTCCCTGTCTGTGCAATGCAAACTTCATAGTAAGAGATGCTGAACAATCATGAATAAAATGTAAACTCATGTCCTATCGAAACAATGTTGAATCAGAAAGTGGGAGCTTTAGAAGGTAGCTTGTTGTAAGAGATTGGGGAGTAGTGTGTCCAATTCCAGCTGATAACCTGATGTTGAGGGCAAGTAATTTAGCTTTAGCATTTCATTTATAGGTAACACAACTATGCAAGAATATTCCATTATCTAAAAAAACCTATGCAAGAGACCGCCACTTTAATTGTTTGAGGCTACTATTGGTTCCCTGGCCAAGCATTGCGGAGATTTAGGTTGGGTTCTTTTTAGCTTATTTTATTCTACTTATTTGCCTTATCTCGTAACATAATCTGACTTATCTCGTGTCTTATTTGACTTATCTCACTTTTTTATTACTTTTTGAGTCCTTTTTTTAATCTCGTAGGCGTGTCTAAAAGCTTCCTAAACCCCAAACACAGAGCCCAACCGGCTCTCGAGGCTATCTCGAAAAATTCTCGAAGTTACGAGATAAGGCAAATAAGTAGGATAAGATAAGCTGAAAAGAACCCACCCTTAGTCTATACAGTTTAACAGTCAAATAACAAATTATTACTGCTGTGATATTTTTTTTTTTGAATATGCAGAGTCTTAGGACTATCATGTGTTCTTAGCAGTTTGTTGACTGACATTGTCTCAACCAGACCAACTGAAGAATTAACCTTTTTATGAAGGTCCACATATTTGGTCAATATGAATGGTTTATGTGGTAACATTGGCCAACAGATGAAATGGAAGGTCTATAGATTTCACGAGAGTTACTACTTCAGAGCTAGAATCATTACAGAATTATTATTCTGATGCTTATCTGCCCTCATAAAAGTAGAAGATGCTAATACAATTTGCTATGAGCAGTAACCTACGTGATATGTATTGCATTGTTGTTCCATATTTAAATATTTTAGTTGGTTGTGTCTTGGTCCAACAATGCTTATGCTTCTTAAAGAAAAATGAATTGCTTCTCATTTTCTAATTTGGATTTGTAACTTCATTTAGACTTAATTTTTCTCTATTGCTCTTCTGGACCGCTACTTAACTAGGTATTGATTCAATATCTCTTAACAGGCCGCATCATTGTTCAAAGGGCCAGTCCCTCCTGTTGTTGCATTCTCTCTGGGATCACTGGGCTTCATGACACCTTTCCGTATCCTTTATCATCGATGCTGAAAGCTTGCTAAATTGCTTGTAAATTCAATGGTTGGATACTTGCATGGCCTCTTGCATTTTTTAGAAATTCTTTTCCATAGTATTATTGCTTGATGCTTATCTGAATATAAGCCATTGTTTCTATGTTCTATAAAAAAAAGTTGAAACTTTCTGATCATATATAGCATATTAATTTTTTCTTTCCTGTAGTGATTGGTTAATAATATTTTGGTTTTCCAATCTACATTTTCAGTAAGGCTGGATTTTGCTTGGTCTGAACAAAATGCATGCCTGTTAGCAGTTAACTCTCGCATGAAGCTCTCTGCTCTTCCGTTGCAGTCATATTTTTCTCTCTTTTTTGGTCC
Source organism: Olyra latifolia (assembly GCA_036346145.1). Classification (NCBI taxonomy): domain Eukaryota; kingdom Viridiplantae; phylum Streptophyta; class Magnoliopsida; order Poales; family Poaceae; genus Olyra; species Olyra latifolia. The sequence goes on along the minus strand of CM070523.1, from coordinate 1,313,334 downwards.
TTAACATGTTTATCAGCAAGTGAGCAATTTCGTGATTGTTTGGACAATGTGCTGAACGGACCATTTAGCATCACACTGAGAAACCGTCTACAGTGTCATGTGATCCGTGATGCCGCAAAGGATGAACTTGAGACTGAGGAGCCAATACTAGTGTTAAACGAAGTTACAATTGACCGTGGAATATCCTCTTACCTTACCTACCTGGAGTGCTACTGTGATAGTTCTTTTGTTACATGTGTACAAGGGGATGGACTAATTATATCAACAACATCTGGAAGCACAGCATATTCATTAGCAGCCGGTGGATCCATGGTTCATCCACAGGTATGCTATTTTCTTGTTTTCTGCTTACTATCACTTTACTTTGTCCTTCAAGTTGATGCTAATCCTTTCAATTTCTCTGTCCATCTTCCCAAAACAACTTGTCCATTGCTATTTTGGTGCCTAATGTTTTGCTGGTATATGCAGGTCCCAGGAATCCTTTTCACACCGATCTGTCCGCATTCCTTGTCATTCAGGCCTTTGATACTGCCCGAATACGTGACTCTGCGCGTACAAGTGCCGTACAATAGCAGGGGCCAAGCATGGGCATCTTTCGACGGCAAAGATCGAAAGCAGCTGGCCCCGGGCGATGCTCTCATCTGCAGCATCTCTCCTTGGCCTGTGCCTACAGCTTGCCTGGTGGATTCAACGACCGATTTTCTCCGCAGCATCCATGAGGGTCTCCACTGGAATCTGAGGAAGACCCAATCATTTGACGGCCCGCGTGATTGATGCAGGAGCGTGTTTAAGTTATACAGCGATCCAGTGCCAGAGTTTGAGCTGGGGTAAGGCGCTGATGGGCTGATCGCTTCCTCAAGTTCAGCTAACACCGAGCGGATACATGTACCTACGCGAGTTTGTTCTTGATAGTTGATACTTCTCCTATATGATATCTTCCCCTAAATACATATATAGTAGGCTGCATTTAGATGCGGGGGTAGTGCATAATCTGAAATATAATGGCCATGACTTGAGTGTGTATAGGTTTTCCATCTTGGGGCAATGTATAACAGACAGCACATGCCGCAAATATATGTGCTGATCCGAACATAGTATGGGTATGGGGACTAGATATGATGGCAACAACTCAAAATGTGGAATGAATGCATGTATTGTACCCCATCATATATGAATAAAATAATTCGTTAGCCATGAAATGGCAGTCTCGTTCCATTTTTCCCCCTTTTTGTTACAGCTGGCTCTCATGCGATCTTTTTTTAAGATATCAAGCAGCGTGTTCCGCGTATTTGCGGCGCTAAATTTGTGTTAAGCTTAAAAGACCTTGTGTAGTTGTAAACTCTTATATAATTCATGTCCAATCAAAACAATAATTCTTTTCATATATGTAACCATATAGATCATGGTAAAGTTTAATATAGTTAAGTCTAATTTGAAAGATATAGATGTAGGCAATGTGTCCTGTGTACTCATATGTTGTTGTACACTCATGCACTCCTAGAACGCTGGCCTTCGGATTCAGATCTAATGGCCCGCAGCGAGGAGCATGTCATTTTGCAAAGAGACGTCCGCCTTCATCCCGTCAGCAGCTATTTTTTGCATTTGCCTCCCCGTCTCCTTCTCTTCTCTGTCCCCAATCACTACACGAGCAATTGATTTCGATCCCAATCCAAAGAACATGTCATGGCCGCCTCGTTCTCGGCGCCGCCAAGCCACCTCTGGCGCCGCCACGCAGGAGCGTCGGACGGCTCTACCCAGCCCTACCTCCGGCTTCTCCACGCATGAGCTCCCCCCGGATCTACCTAGCCATACATTTGGTACCGCCATGCAGGAGCACCCCTCAGCTTCACTCAACCCTACCTCCGACGCGGAGGCCCTGGACAAGTTGCTGCTGCTCCTCACTGTTGCAGCCGAGCCATCGCCTCGAGAGGTTGTGCCTCCATGTCCATGTGAGCAGTTGAAATCTACATCGACCACGCCGGAGCCAATGGTTGTGGCTATACTGAAGTTGTTGAAACTATACTGGAGTTCTACTGGACATTTGCTTCTGCTATACTGAACATGTAGCTGTATTGGAGCTTTCCTTTTGTTGTTCTGGAGTCTGGACACTTCATTTTGCTGCACTGGAGGTTGTATTGGAGTTGAGGAAGGTCTACTCGACCTTTGCTTTTGCATTACTAGAGTTGTTGAAGCTGTACTAGAGCTTTGATTATATTGTTCCAGACCTTTCATTTTGCTACACTGAAGATATATTGAAGCTTATTCTTCACAATATTTAGTCCTCCTGTAGTTCTTAAGCAGAATTTAAGCTTATATTTAATCTTATTGAAGCTTTCATCAATCAGTTCGCTTGGCTTGATTATATATGGCCACCTTCGTTTGTAGTAAATTTCATACATTGAATTCAGACGAAAAGGGCCCAGAGACTCCAATTTCTTTCAACCAAAAAAACATATACCTTCCAGAACATTACATCAGGCTTACACCAATTCAGACAAAAAAAAAGACTCACTCCAATTTCATTCAACCAAAAATACATACACATATTATCTTCCAGAACAATACATCAAGCTTATACCAATTGCAAGGTTGGTTTAATCTTCAGGAATTTTCAACCTGATTACATCAAAACATCAATAGCTCTAATACTGAAAACTAGAGGCCACCAGAAACAATCATCACAGTTACATCCAATGTGCCTCCGTTGTGTGCCATAGTTTAATTAGCCCGAGCTATTTTTGATCATCCATAAAACAATTCTTCTTGCAATGTGTGTCTCCAGAATTGCTCAAGCTAGTTTTGTCTCCAGAATTTCTTTTTGATCTTCTTGCAATGTGTCTCCAGAATTGCTCAAGCTAGTTTTATCTCCAACAGTAGCAACCAAATCTGAAATACAATAAAATTACTAATTAGTTCACTTCAAATGGAAGACATAAAGCAGCAGTTACTAACAGTACGATTACTTTGAACTATATCCCATAGTGATGAATCAAGAATTAAAATTAACTTGTCCAGGGCCTCCGCGTCGGAGGTAGGGTTGAGTGGAGCTGAGGGGTGCTCCTACATGGTGGTACCAAATGTATGGCTAGGTAGAGCCGGGGGCAGCTCATGCGTGGAGAAGCCGGAGGTAGGGCTGGGTAGAGCAGTCTGATGCTCCTGCGTGGCGGCGCCGGAGGTGGCTTGGGCGGCGCTGGAGAACGGGTGGCGCGGCGGCGACATGCCGCTGGATTGGGATCGAAATCAATTGCTCGTGTAGTGATTGGGGGCAGAGAAGAGAAGGAGACAGGGAGGTAAATGCAAAAAATAGCTGCTGACGGGATGAAGGCGGGCGTCTCTTTGCAAAATGACATGCTTCTCGCTGCGGGCCATTAGATCCGAATCCGAAGGCTAGCGTTCCAGGAGTGCATGAGTGCACAGCAACATGTGAGTACACAGGAATATCCAAAACTATTGCTGTTGTTATCTATCTTCTCATTAGTCTTCGTGTTATCTTTATTTATATTGGCGCCGACTCATCTTACTAGTCACGACTCTAGCGTCTGGTCTTCTCCTTTAGCTCGTATAAACGATGGCTCTGTTTGGCTCCTATTTTAAAATAGGTAGGTAGATAAATCGCTCTTTTATTTCAAATAACTTTTTTATTTTTATTATAGTAGATATGGACATCTTTTCTATTTTAATTTTAGATGTTTAATTTTTTTATTTTATTTGATATGCACTTTTCTCTAATCTCGTAGTTCACATAAACCTTTTTTTTCTAATTCTTTTTTATTTTAATGTAGTAAATATGGTCTCTTTTTTATGTCTTGTGACTGATACACACTTTTTTCTATTGTTTTTATTATGAATTTTAGTTGTTTCTATTGTAGTCAGTGTAGATCTTTTTTCTTGTCTCGTAGTTGATACTTTTTTCTATTATTCTTTATTACTAATTTTAATTATTTTATTTTTAATGTGGTTGATATGAACTCTTTTTCTTGTTTTGTATTAAATAAGGAGTTCTTTTCTATTATTTTTTGTTCTAAAATTCTATTATTTTTATTGTAATTGATGGAACAAAGTTACGGCCTCTACATACATGACGAGCATGACATATATGGCCAATACAAAAACTCCATCAACATACAAAATGTTGTTCTCAACAATAAAGAACTGCAAGCCAAAAGGAGTGTCGGAAACACTAGAGTTCAATGATACTATTCTTTAAACTTTAGTCATGATTGAAGAATAAGGCCATGCCAACGACCTCAAGCGATCGTTCTGTTTGAATGAGCTCCTCCTTGTCAACCTTCTTTTGCAGCAATGCCCACGAGCACCGCTAATAGGCACTCATGCGATCTGGCAGCTCTATTTGATTGAGCTGAAAATCTACGGTAGATTATAATATGAAAAGCTAAGAACTCTCGAAAAGAGGTTTAGAGAGGCTGAAAAATATATTAAATTTTTTTTATAATTTTTGAAAAGAACCAATAAAAGACCAAAAAAATGACTACAAAATGTTACATCGTATAACTCATAAAAATAATAAATTTTAAGTTATAGTTTTTAATCTGATTTTGAGCTTAAAAGAAGAGGACTGAAAGTACGTGGAAGCTTCATTCTTTTCCTCTCCCGTACTGAAATCCTCACAAGTCACAAGTGACGCATGCTCTGTTCCTTCTTCCTACTGCCTACTTGGAGACTCGGCGCGATGTATTTACGCGAGTACGTGTTTTGAGACTGGGCTAGGAATATCTTGGATGGATCATCGTGCGTGGCGTAGCCTTTCTATGTGATTCTGGGCTACAGCGGATGCAAACGGAACGGATAATTTCCGACCGACCGACCGACCGAACCAACATGGATAGTGGTTTAGATAGTTATACGGATATCCGGCTGTTTTTTGCGGATATGGATACGGATATTAGGATGCGGATACGGATACGGATATGCGGATAATATCCGTGGTATAGTATCCGAAGAAAAATACGGATAATATCCGATGGATATTATCCGAATCATCTCAAGGCTAAGCCCACCCGGCGGCTATTATCGGCTAGGCGCTCACTGATATGCTTAGGCCTTCACTCGATTCACTCCACCGTCGCATTCTGATGCTCATGCCTCATAAATTCTGTCATTGGCTATCGCTTTTGCGCTCTTGCTTCATGCGGTGCCTTCGCGATCTAACCGCCCAAGCTTCACCCTAGCTTCACCCCCTTCACCCACCGCGTTTCAATCACTACGGACAACCCTAGCGCTAGCAAAGCAGCAGAGATGTTTAATTTTAATTCCACCAATTTAGTTGTTTGCTATGTACTTCGCATTTCTAAAAGATCGCTAGTAGTGTCTACAAGATTGTATGTTTTTATGTGTTAAATATTTATCCGGACTTTAAATGTTTGATGCTTTCTTTGAAAGTCAGTATTTTTGCGATTATCCAGAAATTATCCGATTCAACAATATCTGAACCTGTAGTATCCGTGTCCGTATCCGAGGTATCCGTGTCCGTATCTGATACTATCCGTGTCCGTATCCGATATTATCCGTATCCGATCCGTATCCGAAAAATAAATATGGATACAGATACAATATCACTGCTATCCGACCGTATCCGATCCGTTTGCATCCCTAGCTACAGGCCGTAGCCTATACGGCGACGGCGTACAGTTACAAAGTGAAGCGAGTATGAGACGAGTAGCAGTGCGAGGGCGTGGTGGCCTCAATGGGCGTGCGGCGTCGTGTTCCGGCGAGCTGGATTCCGAATGCCCCCTTCCGGCGAGCGGCCCTACCCAGCAGCCGCAGGCGCAGAACGAACCCGAGAACCCAAGAACGTGACGTCTTTTGTTGCTTTCTATCTGTCCAACCGACCCTCGCGCTCACGGGCCTCGCCACGCCAATCACCTCCCTCCCCGCGCTTCCATCCACCGTGCCATGCACGCACCAAAACTCCCAGTCCCAGCTCACCACCTCATCTCAGGCCACCGCTAGATCTACCACCACCTCACTCCTCCTCACTGTCTCTCTCTACCGTCACCATATCTATCCCGTCTCAGAGACATTCCGGCAGCAGCTGCAGGGATGGCAGCCTCTCCTATCCTCGCGCTCCTGCTGCTACTGTTCGTTGGCGCCGCCGCGGCCGACATGCCGGTGCCCGTCAACGAGGAGGTGCTGGGGCTGGTGGTGTTCAAGTCCGCGCTCTCCGACCCGGCCGCCGCGCTCGCCACTTGGACGGAGTCCGACGCCACGCCGTGCGGTTGGGCGCACGTCGAGTGCGACCCGGCCACCTCCCGCGTGCTCCGCCTCGCGCTCGACGGCCTCGCCCTCTCCGGCCGCATGCCGAGGGGACTCGACCGTCTCCCCGCGCTCCAGTCGCTCTCCCTCGCCCGCAATAACCTCTCCGGCCCGCTCCCGCTGGGGCTCTCCCTGCTCAGGTCGCTCCGCTCCCTTGACCTCTCCTACAACTCCTTCTCCGGCCCGCTGCCCGACGACATCGCGCTGCTCGCCTCGCTCCGCTACCTTGACCTCACCGGCAATGCCTTCTCCGGCCCGCTCCCGGGCGCGTTCCCTCCGGCCGTGCGGTTCCTGATGCTCTCCGGCAACCAGTTCTCCGGCCCCATACCGGAGGGGCTGTCCAAGAGCTCCTTCCTGCTTCACCTGAACCTCTCTGGCAACCAGCTCTCCGGCTCGCCGGACTTCGCGGGCGCTCTCTGGCCTCTCTCGCGGCTGCGCGCGCTCGACCTGTCCCGCAACCAGTTCTCCGGCCCCGTCACCGACGGCGTCGCCAGCCTCCACAACCTCAAGACCATTAACCTCAGTGGCAACAGGTTCTTCGGCGCAGTCCCGGGGAACATCGGCATGTGCCCACACTTGAGCACAGTTGATGTAAGCTCCAACGCGTTCGACGGCGAGCTCCCTGACTCTATCGGGCATCTCGGATCGCTGGTGTACCTCTCAGCGTCCGGCAACCGGCTCTCCGGCGACGTCCCTGCTTGGCTTGGCAACCTGACTGCGCTGCAGCACCTGGATTTCTCCGACAACACGTTCACCGGCAGCTTGCCGGACTCGCTCGGCAGGCTCAAGGACCTCAACTACCTGAGCCTGTCCAAGAACCGGCTCTCCGGCTCCATCCCGGACGCAATGTCCGGCTGCACCAAGCTCGCCGAGCTGCACCTGCGGGGCAACAACCTGAGCGGCAGGATCCCGGACGCTCTGTTCGACGTCGGGCTCGAGACGCTCGACATGTCGTCGAACGCGCTCTCGGGCGTCCTCCCGTCGGGCTCGACGAGGCTGGAGGAGACCCTGCAATGGCTCGACCTCTCCGTCAACCACCTGACCGGCGGCATCCCAGCCGAGATGGCGCTCTTCTTCAAGCTCCAGTACCTCAACCTGTCCAGCAACGACCTCCGCACGCCGCTGCCACCGGAGCTCGGTCTGCTCCGCAACTTGACAGTGCTCGACCTCCGCAGCAGCAGGTTATACGGTCCCATGCCCGCCGACCTGTGCGAGTCCGGAAGCCTCGCCGTGCTCCAGCTCGACGGCAACTCCCTCTCCGGCCCCATCCCCGACGGCATCGGAAACTGCTCCTCTCTCTACCTACTGTAAGTCCAAACAAAATTTTCCCTTCTTGGATTACAATGTGTCGCATTCCGTAACCTGCGTTGCATTGCATGGGAGATGATCGAGTTGTGACGTCTGATGGTTTTGCAACGGCAGGAGCTTAGGGCACAACGATTTGACCGGGCCGATTCCGGCCGGCGTCGCGGAGCTCAAGAAGCTGGAGATTTTGCGGCTGGAGTACAACAACCTGACCGGCGAGATACCGCCGCAGCTGGGCGGGCTGGAGAGCCTCCTGGCGGTGAACATCTCGCACAACCGCCTCGTCGGGCGGCTGCCGGCGTCGGGCGTGTTCCAGAGCCTCGACGCGAGCGCGCTCGAGGGCAACCTCGGCATATGCAGCCCGCTTGTCGCCGAGCCATGCAGGATGAACGTGCCCAAGCCGCTCGTGCTCGACCCCAACGAGTACACGCACGGCAAAGGCGACAACAACCTTGAGACGAACGGCGGCGGCCCGGCGATGCCACGGAAACGGCGGTTCCTCAGCGTGTCCGCCATGGTGGCCATCTGCGCGGCGGTGGTTATCATCCTGGGGGTCCTTGTCATCACCTTGCTCAACCTATCGGCACGGCGGAGGGCTGGGGCTGGGCTCCAGGAGAAAGAGCTCGAGAGCATCGTCTCCAGTTCGGCCAAGTCCAGCAAGCTCGCCACCGGCAAGATGGTGACCTTCGGGCCAGGAAGCAGCCTCCGCTCCGAGGACTTCGTCGGTGGAGCCGACGCGCTGCTGAGCAAGGCGACGGAGATTGGCCGCGGCGTGTTCGGAACGGTGTACCGCGCGTCCGTCGGCGAAGGCAGGGTGGTCTCCATCAAGAAGCTCGTGACGGCGAACATAATCCAGTGCCGCGATGACTTCGACCGCGAGGTGCGGACGCTTGGGAAGGCGAAGCACCCCAACCTGATGCCGCTCAAGGGCTACTACTGGACGTCGCAGCTCCAGCTCCTCATTACGGACTACGCGCCGCACGGCAGCCTCGAGGCGCGCCTCCACGGCGGCGACGGCGCGCTCCCGCCGCTGTCGTGGGCGGAGCGGTTCAGGGTCGTGGCCGGCACGGCCAAGGGCCTGGCGCACCTGCACCAGTCGTTCCGGCCGCCGATGATCCATTACAACGTGAAGCCGAGCAACATCCTCCTGGACGAGCAGTGCAACCCGATGATCTCCGACTTCGGGCTGGCCCGGCTGTGCCCCAAGCTGGACAAGCACATCGTCAGCAGCCGGTTCCAGGGCGCCATGGGCTACGTCGCACCGGAGCTGGCGTGCCAGAGCCTGAGGATCAACGAGAAGTGCGACATCTACGGCTTCGGCGTGCTCATCCTTGAGCTCGTCACCGGCCGCAAGGCCGTGGAGTACAGCGACGACGACGTGGTCATTCTGATCGACCAGGTCAGAGTCCTCCTCGAGCACGGCAACGCGCTGGAGTGCGTCGACCCGAGCATCGGCGAGTTCCCGGAGGAGGAGGTGCTGCCGGTGCTGAAGCTGGGGATGGTGTGCACCTCGCAGATCCCGTCGAACCGACCGTCCATGGCGGAGGTGGTCCAGATACTGCAGGTCATCAAGGCCCCCGTGGTGGGCGGAATGGAAGCTTTCTGACATGCGAGCTCAGCTAGCTAACCACTGGCCGCCCGGGATCGCCATTACGATTCACCGGCAGCTCGATCTCAACATGTAAACCAGCATGCAGCCATCCATGCATGCATCCGCAAGTAGTACGTGCACTGATGCTCTCTAGCTAGCTTGTTCATGTGTTCAGGTCCCAGTACCGTGTCGTGCTAATTTTCTCAGCTTTGGTTTCGCTTTCGGATGTCAGGTCGTGATGCATACCTCCTCCTCCTCCTCCTACAGTTCTACTGATGGTGATCCATTACAGCTTGCTCTGTTCTTTAACCGTGAATGCATCCATCGTCCTTGGCATATACTTGTTCAATCTCCAATGTCTCGATGCTGGCTGGCTACGTGACATGCCCTTGTGACCAGTGAGTTGTAGCAGGGTTGGCGTGTTGCACGTACTGCATGCGCCCACTGCCGATGGGCATGGGGCGATGGATGGATGGTTCCGTCTGGGCGTTTCTTCCTTGGTGTCCATAACTCGAGCTCCATGAGGCATGTGAGTGCACAGCCAAAGTGTGCGTGAACAGCTCGGGGTCCACCGCCCACTACCGCAGAAAAGTTTGAGCAGATTTTCATGGATAGATTAACGAGCGCGGCGTTTGCGCTCCACTAAGGAATTCTTCGTCCTATCCGCGCCGTCCATATGACCGTCCGTATGATTTTGAGATGCGCCGTGGAGACCTACCTCTCTGGCTTCCTTAACGGACGCCGTTTCGTCCGTTAACTTCACTCTCAGTTTTGCTCTGAGCTGCACATCCCGCTTCACATGCCGCAGTGCTGCACTAATTTCCCATTCATCATCCAGGAATATTGGAAAATATTAAAGCTTCGTTTGAAGAAGAAACACCGGATCGGTTGGAAGAAAAAATCGATTTGTTCTATTGGATGGATCGGTTGGAAGAAAAAAAGCTTCGTTTGTTCTATTGGTTGGAAGAAACACCGGATCGATTTGTTCTATTGGATAAATTTAGGTAGGAGGAAAAATAGGAAAATAAATTGCAGCGTTTGGATCTGGAGAGGAGGAATAAATTTGCTTTGTTCTATTGGATCAATCCAGATCGAATAAAAATTGCAATATTGGATCGATCCAGATCGAAGAAAAATTCACGTTTCGGTTGGAAGAAAAAATCGATTTGTTCTATTGGATGGATCCAGATCTCGGAGGGGAAGAAAAATTGGAGCAGTCCGTCCATCCATCCAGATCTCGGAGGGGAAGAAAAATTGGAGCAGTTCGTCCATCCATCCAGATCGGGCGCCAAAAAGGCGAACAGTAACTGAGCTCGTCCATCCATCGGATCGAGAGCAAGCAAAGAAGGGAACGAACCTCCGGGGATTGCAGTGCGGCGGCGGATGGAGGCGGCGGCAAGACCGAAAATCTGAGGCGGCAACAAAGCAATGAACTTTCTCCGCCACCGCCGGAACCAACCGCTCCTCCTCGATCCTCCTCGATAACACGGAGGCAAAGGGCAGCGGAGAGCGTGGCGGAAGAGTGCGTAAATGGCGGAGGCTGCGAGCTGGAGGAGGCGGAGGCCATCACGTGAGCTCGAGGCTGGCCGAAGGCGATGGAGTGATTTGCATGAGTTCCATGAGGTCGAGGCGGCGGATCTGGACGGCGGAGGTTGGGGCGGAGCTTGAGGTCGGCGGAGCTGTGGGGCGGAGGGCGGCGGAGGTTGGAAGCAACGAGAAGGCCGTGCAACGGGAGTGGAAAGGAGTGAAGCGACGGATTGACGGGAGTGGAAAGGGGTGAAGTAACGGCGTCCGTTGGATGCGCTTATCTCGATGCACAACGGACGGCAAGGATAGGACGGGGAGTTCCATACCTATGCGCGGATGTATTACCCATAGATTAACCCTGGTTTGCACTGCATGCACATGTGGGGCCCTGAAATGGGATCTTGTGGATGAATTATGGAGCAGAGTAGATACTTGGGTAACAATGCTGGGTTGGGTTGGAATTGGACCAGCAGATAGATGCTGATCAGCATTGTACACCTGTTCACAGTGACCCTGCCTTTTCTTTTTAATTTCGTGGTCGACAGATACTGGTGCAGTATACTACAACGTGACAAACTGATTGAATGCGACGGGTCATTCGTATGTGATATATTTATACCTCGCACTGAATCTTAACTAATTAATCAACCTGGTCGAATCCATCATTTTCAATTAAAAACACGTTAAAAAAAGGTCATATATCAGTGCACGGAAGTTCTGTGCTGCTCATAAATAGGATTGCAATGAGCATGGGTATGGGTAAACAGGTACAGAGGGGTTTTGATACCTGTGAGTACTATGGGTATGATTTCTTACTATCCATACAAGATATCTGCATCTGACAGGCGGGCCCAATTTCATTACGCACATACTCCTAGGCCGAATAGAGGCCGAGCATGGAGCGTCTTCAGATGCCTAATTTCACATCCTCACGCTACTACAGAACATGTCATCAATGCTAGCTCCAAACGGTCATTAGTGCTGGTTTTTGAATCGGCATAAAACAACATGCACTGATGTGATATCCCGGCACAGAGTTACATTTTAAAATATTTTTTTTTATCTAGCCTAACTAGCACACACCGGTGCTAACTAGACTGCTACTACTATGTACATATTGTACAACCCTAGCTAGCTAGCTATCTACATGAAGACGTCATCGTCGTTGCTTGCTGGCTCGAGGTCGAAGTAGCGGCCGATGTCGTCATGGTCTGCCGCCTCCTCGCCATCCTGGTCCGGCCAATTTTGGGGGAGGTGTCCCATCGTTGGACCCTCGGTCGCCCTATCCATCGGTCATCTCCTCCTCCTCTTCTGCCTCCGACACAAGAGTAGCCTCCTCCGATGACTCCTCCGTCGCCGCCTCGCCAACTGGGCCGCACTCCAAAGGATCTGAAGATGGTTTCGATGATGTGACCCACCGCTGCTTGGGCACTGGCTCCTCGTCGCGGGGCTCCTTTCCGCAAGGCTCCTTCTTGCGGGGCAACAGATCGCCGACAAGCTATGGTGACCATGGCGAGGCCAGCCACGGCGGCTAGACAGGTGGAGAGGGCATCGGTGATAAGGGGGAAGAAGGGGATTGAACCATGGTGAACATCGAGAGGAATGGGGATCGAAGAGGCCGGTGATCAGAATGGGGGGAGACGATCGATCGGATAGATTATATATAGATGTGTACAAGGAAAATTTTTCCCACAAAACCCCTCCAGAGACGAAACATTATATGTGTTGGTTGTAATTTCCAACCGCCACATATTACTACGAAGCGATGCACCTCTTCAATTGACACGCGAGAAAAGTTTTATATGTGTCGGTTCTAAGTTGCAATCGCCACATATATACAGATTATATGTGTCGGCTTGTTATACGAACCGACGCAAATATATCTATGCCAGTTGGTAATCGGAATGGCACATATAATTTGTACTCTATGCTGATTGATAGCACCGGCACATGAAAGCTTTCGCCACATGTCCGCTGAAGAACCGACACTAGTAACCTTATCTGTGCCGGTTCTAACTAAACCGGGACAAATATACAAGTATATATGATATGTTTTTGGTATAGTGTCATCCCCTTTCTCACTCACTCTCTTCGTCTCATCCCCTCCTCTCTACAGCCCTCAAGTACGGTAGTGCTGCTGGCCCTAGATCCACTTCATCTCTCACTCTCTCGACCTCTCTCCCCTCTCCTCCTCTCAGTCCGCATGGGGCTATGGTTGGCCCCCTCTGCCTTGCCCTTGTTGGCCAGTGTTGCCCCACCACATCCCCCGGTCCCCCATCCTTCCTCCTCGCGTTGGAGAAGAATGGAGGTGACAGATCTGGTCAAAGGAGCTCGCAATATGCCATGGAGGCAATACATTCGGCTGGCGAGCGTGTCCGGCAGCTGGCCATAGTGGTGGATCTGAGCGAGCGTATCTGGTGAGCAACCTCCCTCCCTAACTCCCTCTCAGCTTCTCCCCTCTAGCCTCTCTCAACTCTTAAGCGATTGAGTCAGGTTCGGGTACCTGTCGAGTTTCGGATACCCGACAAGTACCAGTATGGTGTGATGTCTTACTCGTGACCGGGTTTGAATAGCAGTATGGATAGATTTTCTCGGTTATGGTACAGGCCTATGATAGCTACAGTTGCAAGGCGCTAGAGCACGCACCACCTCAGCGGTGCCATACGTCGTTGTGTTTGGGGCTAGACAGACGTGTCAGATGTTGGCTTGTCCGACCCTTGGGCACTTGCTATATTTTTACTGTACGTTCTCATCGATCTAATAATGTAAAAAAGAGAGAGATCCAGGCAGCGACCGAACTATTTTGTGGGCGCGGCGATTCCGGTTTACTGCATTCGACGCTTCACCTTTCCTGACCTGTCAGTTTACCCTTTTGACGTGTCAGGCTGGTATCTTATTATTGACTCCGTACCTCAGTATGGTTAGTTGGTTACTCCGAAATAGAAGCCATACTGGGTATGGCGTATATCAAACACCGGCGGCTCTAGGTTGATCTACCGAAGCCACAAGTTGCACATTTTTATCCGTGCAAAGGAAAAAAGTTGCACAGTTTTATGTTCATGGGATTTTTGGCTGGTTAATCGCGACGTGAGTATTCATCCACTATGAAAACGTGGTATACACAGCGCGCAAAGCAGTGAATAGAGGAGATGATTCAAATCCCCTCACAAATCTAGGTCAAAAACACCCTATAACTGTGAATTTGTGGGAATCTTTCTTCTCTCTTAAAACCGCTCAATTTTCGTGGTTTTCGAACTTGCTGACATGGTCTGGTCCGACAAACCGACTAATAGAACCTATCCAAATTCAAATTCTTGTTCAACTTAAAACAAGCTATTTTTTTTTTACCATAAATCGTGCTGTTTTTGACATAGACCAATACAGGTCTCCAACCTGTCGGTTTTTGTCCAAATCGATTAAATTTTGCTTAAAACTGATGCTTTTCATCCCCTGGTTATTTTTATAAAATATAAACATTCAGTTTTTGGTGGTTTTTAAAGAAAACCTCTAGCACTGGGGGTTCGATTTTTATGAGCGGCTGGAAATTGTAAAGCCTGCTCTCAAGGCAAATAATCAAGCCGCTAGAACGGGGAAGAATAACCCAATTTCGGGCTGGAGCACATGAGTGGGCCTCCATTGAACATGTGGTTTTAACTTTAAGCCCAGAATTCTTGCAATTGGGGGTGAAAAACAGAGCCATAAATCACAGCTCTACAGTTCCTTTGCTTCAAAATGTGAAGGTATGGATCGGAGTCTAGACAGTGTTTCTTTCAGTGTTTGCGTTTGTGTTTGTTTATAAGGTAGAAATTTGTTATTTTTGTACAAGTCAAACGCTTTGACGGTTGGTAACTAATTTTTGTAGATTTTACTATTTCTTCTCAAATCTCTTAAAACCATTTTTTCTATAATTTTTTGATCCCTCGGTTGTCCTTATCGAGGAGTTATAAATTTCCAGCTTATATGCAAACGTAACCGCAACCGCTCAAAGAAACACTACCCTAGTAGTCTATTACTGAAATATTTCACTACAAATCAAAATTAGAAGCAATAACTGATGAGTGCTGGCAAGTTGATAGGTACGAAAAAGATTCAGAGATGAGACCTCAACACTTGTACGGACAAGTGACAAATTAACAGTGTTCGTTTCCGAAGCATGTGAGCGACAGCAGAAACGGAAGAGAGATGGCATTCTCGGCAGGAATCTCTGGCATGAGAGTATTCAAATGCTCTACATCACGGCACCCGGAGTTACGGAATTCTGAGTGAAATGCAGACAACGGAGTGATACCATATCAAAGTGCCACTAGCTAGTAGCAATGAACGAGGAGGTTTGTCGGTTTATACGACCCTGTCATGTTGTTACATGTCCATATGTTGTAGGCTTTTTCATTCTTTTTGTAGAGTAGTTAGTACAAGTAGTGCCTTAAGTAACAGCGCAGTCCCGACTGATTACCAGCCCTGGTTTGAATTTTGAACTCGACCAGACCAATCGGTCCATGGTGTTCCGGGTTCCGTTCCCCCCAGATTAAGGTTGTCAGGACATATTTGATGAAGTATTGTTAATAGAGTTTTTTTTTATGGTACGTAACGACAATATTGGTAGTGTATTTTAGATCTAACTGTCTATTCAGAAGGTATCTCTCACATACTTTTGTTGGTGTAGTAAATACTATCCTGGTAGTATAAACAAATCAAAATTAATCTAAGCAGTTAAATTGAGAGGATTGAACGTCTCACATTTGTTTTAATGTATTTGTAAAATTTGTCTTGTTTGTTATGTGGACGAGGATTAAATAAGCTATAGTAAACAGCTATACATAGCCCTTAGGAGCTATTAGAACAAGTCTCATCGACACTCTTGTAAAGCTAATGTGGATTATAATCTGAATAAGTTGTTCACCCTTTGCATGAGGTTTGGATAGGCCAAAAAAAATTAAAAATTAGTTTTGATAGCTTTGAGAAGAAATACTAAGATCTTCAAAAAATAACTATAAAACGTTTGGCTTATATAAAAAATCTAGTTGTTATTTTTAGTTTAAATTAAATTTAAAAGGTACAACTAAAAATTTGTTATTCTTGTATAGGCCAAACGTTATAGCATTTTATAGCTATTGTTTGAGGCTTTTAGTGGTTTTCTTAAAGTTCATAAAAATATATTTTTACAATTTTTTTGGGCTCTCTAAGCCTTTATCGAGCGTTCACAATTTTTTCAGATTATAATCTACAGCTAGTTTAACCCGAAAAGAACAAGACCGTAGATTATAATTTGGATCATGAACCCATTGTAGTAGATTATAGCGTTTGACCGTTCGTGGGAAGACGATGAGTTTTGAATTCTAGCAAAGCATGTGCCCATGACAAACGTGTGGGACACGAACTTGTTCCATGTTGTGGACCATGCAAACCTCAATATGAATGCTTTCCCTAACTTGCTTGGGCAAGACACATTGCGTTGATCTCTACATCGCTAAGAGCAAGGTTTTTCCTTGGCATATAAAGGACTTGCCGCCAGCCCGCTACCAATGACCAGGCATTCCAAGGAGAAACCAAAATCTCCTGAGAACAACGGTCGTCGTAAATTTACACCAACCACCACGAAGTGCTATGCATTTGAAGGACACAACTTTGACCTCAATGGCATGCACGCACCAGCGGAAAGTAAGGAACTTGACAGTCAACGTAGTGACCATGGTTCATCAAACCGTTTTAGTCCGGTGTCTAACATTTTACAACAAAACCGACTGATTCACTAATGGCCTGTTTGGTTGCTTGGCTCTCTCTAGTCTGACTCGTACGAGGTATCTAGACTGTTGTGAGACAGTCTGAGTGGATACAAGAGATAGTGTTTGGTTGACTGCATGAGATGAGCCAAATGTTGACAGATGTTGTTTGATTGCTTGCATTAAAGTGAATGAGACACAATAAATACAGACCGACAAGAGTGACCCACCGAAACACATACGCCCATACGAGCCAGGCTCGCTAGAAACGGCCAGATTTCCCGTTTCCATGTGGCCTGGCTGAGTGCCTCGAATTGCATCGTGATGGCCAGGCTCCGCCCCTCACGCAGCCAACCAAATAGCCACGAGTTGGTTCGTGCAGTCCTGGCCGCCCTTGCGCAGTCATCCAAACACGTTATAAGAATACCCAGTAGCTAAGTGTTTTATTGATTTAGATCAAACCATAACCGTTCGAAAACCGTCACTAACCGAACAGTTTTCTGTTAGCGGGTATGGAGGCGTGGATGTGTCTACCAAGATGCATGTTGAAATTAATGATTAATTTGCATCCCGCTAGACACTAGCTATATGGAGGACAGACATGAGACATCCCCTTGCCTTGCTACATAGCCGTGCATGAATGGTTACCGCTGACCAGATGTTGAGCACTTTTCTAGCATGACCAGCGGCCCGAGCTCAGCAGTGGAGCAGCCGGCGGACTGCACATAGGGCAGACCCACCGGACTGCCCGCGACATGACACGGGAACGGAATCAGAATCCACGGGCCGGCCGCCACCGCATGTGCCCCCGACTCCCCGAGATTCTCCCCCTGTGCCCCACCGGCCACGGGCGCACGCACGGGCTGACTCCACCGCCCCAACGAACGAAACAAGGACCTCCTCCCCTCTCGAGTTTTGACGGCCGCACCAACTACATTTCCCCGGCCCACTCCACGCGCCCCCGCCTCCCCTCGTTGCCTCCGCCCTCCTGCCCCACCAACCCCCCCGCTGCTCACATGCCAGCGCCGCTGCGCCACCCTCTCCTCCGTCCTCGCTCCCCTCCTTCGCGCTCATGGCCTTCCACTCCCCAATGCCCTCCTCCTCCTCCTCCCTCTCCACCCCCTCCTCCCAACCCTCCCCGCTCCACCTCCACTTCTCTCGCCACCCGTCCCGGCTCTCCCTTCACCCCTTCTACCGCTCCCTCCCGCTCCCCCTCCCCCTCCGCCTCCGCCTTCGCATTCCCCGCCCCCAACTCCCGCCCCTCCCCCTAGCCCACTCCTCCGGCGGAGGCAACGACGACGAAGACGGCAATGGCAACAACAGCGGCGGCGGCGGCGGCAGAGGAGGAGATGGCGGCGGCGACGCGGCCGATAACAGGAGCGTCGCGCTGTTTGTGCTCGCGCAGATGGGGAGGAAGCTCGAGAGCCTGCCGGCCGACCTCACGGCTGCCGTCGAGGCCGGCCGCGTCACGGGGGACATCGTGCGCCGCTTCGCTGAGATGGAGGGGTCAGCGCTGCTCCGGTGGCTGCTGCAGTTCCGAGGGTTCAGGGAGCGCCTCCTCGCCGACGATCTCTTCCTTGCCAAGATCGCTATGGAGTGTGGCGTCGGCATCATCGCCAAGGTCCCTCGATGCTTCCCCCCTTGCTTCTTTTTTGAAAATTAACTTTATGTCTTTATGCTGGTGTCATTGTCCTGTCCTTTGATCCTATCTAATGCTGCCAATCTGACGCTTTTTATGCTGCCTTCTTTGTTTAGACTGCAGCGGAGTATGAGAAGAGAAGGGAGAACTTCGTCAAAGAGATTGATATTGTGATTGCAGATGTGGTATGCTTCTACTAGCGTTTTGGCTATTGTTGCTCAATACAAATAAAGCTTTTTATGTTTGTAAATGTATAAAATCAAACCACGAGTATCATTGCCAACTCAATTTGTAATCGTGTCGTGTCGTAAAATTCTAGTGATTGCCAGCAAATACACAATCATTTGTTAATGAAAGCAACCATGACCGCCAAACATAGTATTTCTATGCCCATCTGCCAAGTGTCCTGATCTCATATCGTGCCACTATGCTAGGAGTTAATTTTTGCTCCTGTTATGTGAATTCTCAACTATTTCGTTAGCTAATACCCTTCCAAAAAATATCATGACCTAATTGGTGAAAAAAAATCCTCACCTATAACTAGCAGCACCTATATGTACTTATATTTTGGATTCAGACAAGCTAGAATCCTACAGTAATCTCATATTATTTTGTTTGGGGAATAGGGGAATAATGGCTATCTGGTTGATTAGTTTCACTAGATTAGATTAAAAATTAGTTTCACTAGAGGTTTTTGTCATATTAACTTGTGAGAACCATACTTGTTCCTACATGCAATTTCTATGAACTATGAACATGACCTGTTCACAGTTTCACACTATAGCTGAGTTCCAGTGCTTTGCTATAAATTAAAAGTCATAGCACATTGTGGTCAATGTGTGCGGCTCATGCATTTAGCTATGCTTCCATACTCGATTGCCATATGAAGAGCTATTTTAAAAGGAAAAGGAAAATGAAAAAGGTTTTCTAAGATTTCACTTTACCATTTTCTAAGAATAATTCGCTATCCAATATTAAGTGATTTCTATCTTATTAATTATTGTACTTTCAACTCTTCTGTTTATGAAATCTGAATTTGTTGTTGCTTCTGATACTACTCAGGTTATGGCAATAGTTGCGGATTTCATGCTTGTCTATCTTCCTGCTCCAACTGTATCGCTGCAGCCGCCACTTGCAACAAATGCTGGACATATTGCTAATTTTTTCCATAACTGCCCAGATAATGCTTTCCAAGTAACCTAACCTTCACTTTTTATCAAGATGAATACACTCCTATAATCTCTTTCTTCCTTGTGCTAAAAATACTTGTGTAAACTCATTTGCAGATTGCTTTGGCTGGAAGATCATACTCGCTTCTGCAGAGACTAGGAGCTATTGTGGTAAAGTACCTTTAATTTGATTGGCCATTATGAATTATGATAGTTATAGAAGCCCTGGTTTATTTAGCATTCATGTTATACTGATCAACTGATGGTAGTGATTTCTTTGCAGAGAAATGGTGCAAAACTTTTTGCAGTAGGAACCAGTGCTTCTCTGGTAAGCTCCTCATTCCACAGGCATATTGCGATGCGTATTCCAGCTTGGATGATTTGGTAAGCTTACGCTGTATAAATTTGAAATCTTTCCCAGATTGGCACTGGTGTCACCAATGCACTGATCAAAGCAAGGAGGGCTGTTGACAAGGAGCTTGATGACGAAGTTGAGGATATTCCGGTTGTATCTACAAGTGTTGCCTATGGTATATACATGGCAGTTTCTAGTAACCTCAGGTAAACATAGTCTCCAAATTATGTAACATTTGTAATATACTTTAGCTTTGCTCAGTGTTTGGTTTTTCATGAGGCCCCTGAAGGACTAAACCCTCTGTCGATTTATTTTCTTATTTTTCTCTTGAAACATACAACCACTGTACAGCATTTTACAGTTATCAGCAATACGCAGTCTCTTTGCTGTCAGCTGTTATTATTTTTAACAAAAGCTATATACCTCATCAGGTACCAGGTTCTGGCTGGTGTAATTGAACAGAGGATGTTGGAGCCTCTACTACATAACCACAAGCTAATGCTGAGTGCGCTATGCTTTGCTGTTCGGACGGGGAACACTTTCTTGGGTTCTTTGCTGTGAGTAATCCTACCTCATTGGAAATTTAAATATTCGGTCCGTTTATAGTAGTATCACATATTGATGAGCTTTATGAACAGATGGGTTGACTACGCGAGATGGATAGGGGTTCAAAAGGTTCAAGAAGAGAGTTGAAGCCGCAGCAACTTGTTTGAATATTATGTTGTTACTGAGCCCTATTGGAATTTGGAAGTCACTACGATGTCTTATATATCCGCACTCTTGAATGATTCTTCTCTTCACAGGAGATCTTTAAGGGCAGGCCTCAATTTTTCCTGTAAGCCAAAAGACAATACCTTTTAGTAGTCATGTCTGTCGAATTATTGTGAACAACGTCATTGTATTTTTGTTCATTCCTTGCAACTTGCAAGACCAGTCTTCTCGGGACCTTATAATACGAATTTTGATCCTTGGAGCATTGCGTTGTACCGTTTCATGTGCGCTTGCAACTGTGGTAGCTCCTTTTTCCCCTGAGAGCACTGTCGTAGGTTCTTTCTACGACAGCTTTGGCAGTGGACAGCATTTTGTCGGAGTATATTCAGGTGCTGCTACTTGTGGGCAATGCTGCCACGGTAGAAAGCACATGCGACGTCAACTGTTCATTGCATCTTTCTACTCCCTCCGGTTCTATAATACTCATCGTTTTAGCTTTGTCCTAAGTCAAAGTTTTCAAACTTTATCTATAAAAATATTTTGAACTATTTGGATTGGCCACATGAAAATCATACCTTTATATTCGTCTCGAAAAACACTTCCATAATATTGTAATTTTTGCAAATTCTATATATAAATTGCAATGAAAATTAATAGTTAAAGGTATATTTCGAAGACCGTATCAATGTCTAAAACGACGAGTATTTTAAAACCGGAGAGAGTATAAAAATACCCCAAGGAGGCAAGGACTGCCCCAATCCACGACACGTGACATGTCGAGGGAGATGACTGTCAGTGGCTCACTGCTCCATTTCCCTTTTTATCAAACGCCGTCGAGTTTGAATCCCACATTGAAATTCATATAATTCAAATGCCGCCGAGTCTGAATTTTTATATTTCGCGGGACCAAAGGACATCATACCCTGTACATCTATTTTAGATTTTTTAGAAAATTATATAGAATGTATACATGAAATGAGTTTATACTTTATACAAAGGTTTTTTTATTTTTTCAGAAAGAGGCAGGAGGGTGGGTCAGCAGGTGGTCCAATGACCGAGCCCCTTGGCGCCCTTCCTAGCCCCTCAGTAACCTACCCCACCACCAAAGAACGAATGTGTTTAGAATGGCTGAGCGGAATAAATAAACTGTGGGAAACCAGTTTTCAATACAAAATATTAAAAATTGCTTTACTTTAATAATATAAGTGTTGATCCAAAAATTGCATATACTTTAATAATATTCTGAGCCGATGAGTTCCATATCCTCTGCTGAAAAGTCAAAGTCAAGATCTGCAATGGAATAGGGATTTGTTCATTTAAAATGAACAGTTCCCATCTGTTGTAAGTAAATAAATCAAGATTTCTTGCTTGATTTCCATAGGAAATAAAATATTAACTATATACAAAATGTTTTAAAGAAGGGTAAGGCTATAATTTAACCTGGTATAGCATGCAATATTTTAAGACTTAGCATCAATATTTTCAAAATGGTTTTCTAAAACATTTAAATGAGTTTGTAAAATTTCTATCTTCTTTCTCCATCTTTAACTCATTTGACAATCATTATCTTTTCTTAAAATTCATGGATTTATTTGAATAGAATAGGAATCACCAAGTTTGACATAACTTCATAAATCTGAAGTAAGGTCCATTAATGATTTTATTATTAGTTCTGTAGAACCTGCCCAGCTTTACCCGTAAGATAGGCGATGATACGGACAGACTGAGTGGATACAAGGGATGGTGATTGGTTAACTGCTTGAGATGAGCCAAGTTGTTGACAGATGTTATTTGGTTGCTTGCATGAAAGTGGATGAGACACAATAAATATAGGCTGATAAGAGGGACCCATCGAAACACATGAGCCCATGCGAGCCAGGCTCGCTGGAAACGGCCAGATTTCCTATTTCCATGCGGCCTGGCTGAGCGCCTCGAATTGCATTGTGATGGCGGGCTCGCCTCCGCAGACCAACCAAATAGCGCGACTTGGCTCGCAGATCCTACTTGACTCTGCGTAGTCATCCAAATACGCTATAAGAATACCCAGTAGCTAAATGTTTTATTGATTTAGATCAAATCATAACCGTTCGAGAACCGCCACTAACCGAACAGTTTTCTGTTAGCGGGCCGGTATGGAGGCGTGGATGTGTCTACCAAGATGCATGTTGAAATTAATGATCATTTGCATCCCGCTAGACGCTAGCTATATGGAGGACAGACACGAGACATCCCCTTGCCTTACTACATAGCTGTGCATGAATGGTTACCGCTGACCAGATGTTGAGCACTTTTCTTACATGACCAGCTGTCGACGAGTTGTGTCGGCAATATATTTTATAGGGCTATGCGAAAGATCACAACTACGATGGTAGCACAGGGAGCCGAATTTATACAGGTTCGGGCCCTTGGGGTGAGGTAATATCCTACTCCTGTGCTTGTGGATTGTATTATGGTGGATCTCAAGGATGCAGATGATGATTGTTGGATGCTGGATTGGGATGCTAAACTAGAGGCCCCGGACCCCCTTTATATAGTGCAAGGGGCTGGGTTACAGGTAGAATCCCTAATCCACATGGAAGATACATATATAACTGATTTGGCTACGCCTATATCTATGTATTCGAATAGGAGACGAGTTTGTTTCCTTGTAAAACATGTCAGGCCGCGCCAGCCTCTAAGCCCATCTTCTGGAAGGTCCAATTGAGTCGGCCCAAGGAGGCTGTACGTCCAGTAGCATATCTTCGGATACCCGGGGCCCATGTTATCCACAGTAGCCCCCGAGTGCTTCGAAACTGGGTTGTCTTGATTCGGAGTTCAGCTCGCAGCCCTTCAGATGCAACCCGAGTGACGTCACTCTTCATATGGCTGACGAAATTTCGCTTGCCGAGTAACCTGCTGATCAAATAACACAGTTGCAAAGGACTTGAGAAAATTCTCAAGTCTTAAAAGATGTCTGGCACCCAGCCCGACTGATCAGTATGTCGGCTATTGGCCCCACGGAGAGGCATACCAGAAAAGTGGATATTGCCGAGTGAGCAGTGCCACCTAGCGTTACCCTCCCTGTTACAAATCATGACATTCAAGACTGACTTGCAGAGCTCGACATTCGGTCCAACATGGGACATGCCACAACTTGCGTAGGGTATTCAGGCATCCTGACCCGACTAGTGCGGAGTCATGCTAGTGATTCCCAGAGGAATACGCCCGCCTCCAAGTTGAGGTCCTCCAAGTGGTGTTTGTCTTGGCGACAAACGATCCAGGGATATGCCATTGAGACCCAACTAAAGAGGTAACTCTTTGACTTCTAATCTGATTAGAAAATCAGACCAGCCGTTGACCCCAGGAGGTATGCCAAGAGCTGAGTCAATTTTTGTCCAAGTGGTGCTTGTCTTGATGACAAACAATCCGGAGATGTGCCACCAGGTCAATTAAAAAGAACTTTTGATGTTCTATTCGGCTAAAAGCCAAACCAACTATTGTCCCCAGGGGGCACATCAAAAGCTAAGTTATAATTTTGGGGAGCGTCCAATCCTCAGACCGAAGACTGGCATAGGGCCCAATAGGGGGCACGCTATCTTCCCGACTAAGTCGACCTAAGTGACACCCGTACCCGAGTAAAGTTGTGTACAATTTACGGTCCTCGTAGGGCGTGTTCTCAGGGACTTAAGTCCGGGCCCAAGTCCTGAAATGATGATTCTAGGGCTTCATTTCTTCCCGCCTTGCGCGGAAATGAAACGTCGCCCGCTTTCCTTTAAGTGAAGCACGCCGGGGAATTTGAACCGGTACGCTCACACTGTGCGCCCAAACCGTTCGTCTCCCCGAAATCCACTAGGGTTTTTGCGCTTTCGCCGCCACCAAGCAACCCTAGTGCCGCCGCCGTCGCCGAACTCCAGATCCACCACATTCCAATAGCGGGGGACTGGGCAACCTCCAACACCACCGATGAGCGGTTGCGGGCCCTGGCTGACGCTGGCGTTCTCCCAACGCCAGAGCTCATCGACTGGCGCACCGCCGCGGGTGAGTCCTCCCCCACTCCTCACCAAGAGGAGATCGTCGTCTTCGAATCCTTCTTCTCCCGCGGGTTCGGACTCCCCGCTTCCTCCTTTCTTCGTGGTTTGCTCAACCACTATGGGATTGAGCTCTTTCATCTGAATCCCAATTCCATCCTTCAGCTTTCTATTTTTGTTCATCTCTGTGAGGCTTTTCTGGGGATCGCTCCCCACTTCGCCTTTTTTCGCCATCTCTTCTTCTTGAAAGCCTACCCCACCGACAATGCTCCCAAGGCTGTTGGTGGGGCCGGATTCCAACTCCAGAGCGGCCTCAAGAAGGAGTATTTTGCCTTGCCACTCCGGACCTCTTTGAAGGGGTGGAACCAGGAATGGTTCTACTGCTCCAATCCTCCCCTAGTATTCCTTGTTTTGACGGGAGAAAGCCCCGAGCTTCCTCCTCTTGGAATTCTCCCCCTTTCCTCTGAAATGGATCAGGTCACCGAGTTACTCGACCTGATCCAACGCCTCAAGGAGAAGGGGCTGACCAGCGTTGCGATAGCTGTCTCCTTCACAAAGCGCCGTACCCAGCCACTCAAGGAGAGGATCCGGCTAGGGTTCGAGTACACCGGGCCATCCGACTCGACACGAGAAACGGATGTCCTGATCTCCAACTCGGACGCCGTCGATCGACTCTCCGAGTTCTTTGCTCCAGGGACTATCTTTTCTAACCAAGGGAGTCCCAGGAGCTTCTCTCTCAACAATCCGCCTCCAGAGGTAAGGATTGTGTATTCTTTCCGCTTGTTTTGTGTACCGAGCAGCTCTGTTTTGACGCTAGTTCGGGGATGCCGTGCTCCTATGCAGGACCGCCGGGCTTTCATGTCCGTTGCCCTAACTCCTGAGGCTTCTGTCAATAAGGGCGAGAAGCACCCAGGAGAAGAGCCTGAAGAAACCCCAGCCGCGAAGAAAGGCAAGGGCCCGGCTTCCTCCGTGGAGAAAAACGTCCTGCCATCAGGAGGGCGCGGCCCGCGAAGCTCGGGGCCAAAGGTCGGCGAGGCTCCCAAAGGGGGAACAAGTCAGCCGACATTAGCTTCTGGGCGTAGTCAGGGGACTAATCCCCCAATGGCGAGCGGCGGTGCACGACCAAAGGGGGGACGAAATCCAACCCCTCATACTAGGCCGAGTGGCCCGCCCGACGCCTCCTCGAGCGGGACTTCCCCTCGGAAGGGCATCGGTATTAAAATTAAGACCTCCAATCGGTAAGCATGGCCTTGCCACCGCCTGGTAGTCTTCTCAATGTTTTCTCTGACCGAACCATTTCCCTGTTTCAGGAAACCATCGACAGAGGTTCCGTCAAACCGCCCGACCGGGCCAGCATCGAGGTCTGCCAAGCCGAGTCAGACGGCACCTTCTTCGACAGCCGATGCGGTGACCCCATTGGCGGAGCCGGCGGAAGCCATGTCGAGATCCAGGGTCGGGAGAGGCGCCACTGCCGCAGCCTCAAGCCCAAACCCACCCGCCGACGGTGGCGAGAGGGCTGAGCCGATGGTGGAGGAGATCCTTCACCAGCCCCCACCTCCTCCAGAGGAGGCCGAGCCCAATCTCTCGGTGGGCTGGAGGGACGAGGCTGGGAACTGGGCCCTCATTGACGATGAGACCAAGGAGGAGATGAGGAGGGCCTTCTTTGAGCATGCCGCTGAATGCGGCAGAATGGCCAGGGTAAGCCTTTTGATCTGTAGAATAGATCTTCTTTGGCTTGAGGTGGGATGGTGAATATTCTTCCTTTTTGTAGGAACTTGATGGTTTTTCCGAAAGGAAAATCAAGTTCCTCAATTACTTCCTCCCCCAAATAGAGCGGATTAAATCCGTGGAGGGGAGGTTATTGGGGTCTGGACTGAGGCAGCTAAGGAGCGCCGAGAGCTGCAGGCTCGGATCAAGGAGCTGCAGGACAAAAAGTTCGACCTTGCAGGTTCCCTCCGGTGTAAGTACCCTGACCCGAGTCAGGATCGCTCGCCTTGCGTGTGACCGAATGACATCATGCTCCGCACCATATGCAGCGCGCGACGCCACGATCGCCAGCCTTCGAGCGGAGCTATCCAAGTCCCAGGACCAGAGGCTGGCCCTGGAGAGGTCGGAGGCGAAAGCCGTCGCCGAGTTGGAGGGTAAGCCCCCTAACCCGACCGACTCTGAACCTCCGGTGTTCACACAGTTATACAACCGTGCGTTCTCTGTTCTTGACAGAGCATAGGAGGAAGACGCTAGCGCAGTATGACGTTCTTCAAAAGAACATCAAAACCGCGCAGGCACGATACGACGAGCTCTTGGTGGCGGTGGAGCCTACTTGGCGGCAACTCTATGCTGGTGACGCCGAGCCGAGCTCTTGGGCCGAGCTAATCCAAAGGTGGACCGAAGCGCCCGAGCAACTGAAGGTGCGACTCAAGGGAGTCGGCCTGATGAGTACCAACCAGGTGCTGGGAATCGTCAAGTCGCACTATTCTCGAGTCGAGCTTGATGTTGTCAAGGATGGCTTCGCCTGCTCCTAAAAGGAGGCGATGGCCCTGCTCGAGGAGGTGAAGCCGACCGCCGAGTGCCTTGTAGATAACTTAGAGTTAGATTTCCTGTAAAATGTAGGAACTCATAAATTATCCATGTGAATGATTTTCTTTTTAATACGGCATACACTAATCGGCTTTTCTCCACTTGAGTCACGCTTTCTGCCCGATTAGGTTACGTTCCTTTGTTACTTGGAATGATTTACCCTGGGTTTCGTCGTAGACTTGAAAGAGAGAAAACGATTAGGTATTGGTTAGGTGCAGACTGCACCTAATTAGGTGTAGCCCCCGACTTACTGGCTAGTCGGGATTCGATTAGGGAGCAAGTCAATTTATCCTCACTAAGAGAAGGGGTGCGCGATTGCGTACCTAATTAGGTGTAGCCCCCGACTTACTGGCTAGTCGGGATCCGACTAGGGAGCAAGTCAGGTTAAATTCTAGATAAAAGATTAGGTGCGCGGTTGCGCACCTAATTTGGTGCAACCCCCGACTTACTACTTAATTGAAACAGAAATAAGTAGCAAGTCAGAAACTGGATTGCATAAGAGTAATGGACAATGTGAGCGAAATATCCTTACTTAATTGTAAACATGGGTTACAATAGTCGTCAGGTATAGAACTGACGCAATTGCTCGATGTTCCATGAATTGTCTAGGAGAGTGCCGTTTTCACGCTTTTAGTTGGCGAGCCCCCGGGCGTGCCGCCAAGTCACGTGAGGATGTCCTGATTTACTTGAAGAGAAGTCGAAGAGCGCCTGCTCCTATTTCGGGCCGAGCCATGTTCCGATCTGAGCCGCTTTGGATGAACCGGACGGGTGAGGTGACGCATCGGGCTTGTCCTTCTTGCCTTCGTTTTTCTTTGGGCGATCCTCCTGGCGCTCGGTGAGTGCGTCAGAGGCGGTGGCATATCGGTCCGCCAGAGCGAACATCTCTTTGACAGAAGTCGGGGGGCTTCGGAGACATCTTTTTGATTAAGTCGGGGTCACGAACTCCCTTTTGAAAAGCTGCGACAACGACCGCTTCAGAAATATCTCGGATTGTGTTTTTCTTCTTTGTGAAACGCCGAATGAAATCCCTTAACGACTCATCTTTTCTCTGATGAATCTGATAAAGGTCCCACTGGGTCCCAGGCTTCTCGTAAGTGTCCTGAAAATTGACGACGAATTGGTCACAAAGCTCTCCCAGGAACCGATTGAGTTCACTATAAGGCCTGCAAGCTAACCCTGAGCCGGGGGAGTCAACATGACGGGCAGATAATTTGCCATCACATCATAGCCTCCACCTGAGACTTTGATTGCCAGAGAGTAAATCTACAACCAAGCTTCTGGGTCCCGCTCCCCGTCAAATTTCACTATTCCCTTGGGGTTAAACCCATCTGGCAAGTTGACCTGACAAAGTCGGGGTGTGAATGCTTTGATCCCATCAATCATTCCGTCCCCAGGGGGAGGAGACTGACGGGGAGGTATTCGGCACGGCGGAGTGCGGCACCGGTCTTCTCAGTGATGATCACCATGATGCTCAGCGTGGTCGTCGCGACGATCGTTTCTGTTGTGGTTTCGACTGAGACCATCTCTATTGTCATCTCGGTGACGTCTCTTGTCTTCTTCTCGTTCCCTCCGCCGAGCTTCGATGTCGAGGCGAAGGTCGCGATTTGTGTTTTGGCGAGCGTTTTGCCCGCGAGTTGGTGTGCGCCGACTGCACCGAGTGTTGCTCGTGGTAGTCTGGCGAGTACCCTGGACAGCCACTACCGTCACCATGGCTTTAATCTGCTCCGTGATCGGCGTTGCGGGACTGTTTTCCCTGAGTAACGGACCAACGTTATCCAAGAGGGTCTTGGAGGCAAGGATATTCTATTGTGGCCTACAGAAGACCGAGTGATCTTCCATACGGACTTGGAATAATTTCTCCTGAACTTCACGCCCACGACCGCACAATCTATCGTGTAGATCTTCTCCACCTTCGTGGGTATGCTCGGCTCTTGCTTCATCTATTCGGCGCAGGACCGACCCGGAAGGTTGTCCATCCACCATGTAAACGCCGGGAAAGTCAGGGAACCCGTTGATGCTCTCTTCCGACTCGGATCTCGAGTAAGAGAGGCTTAACTGATCCCGACTTGTTGGTTCATCGATGGGAGTGATTATAACTCCCACTTCCCGTGATGAATTGTTTGGTGGAAGGAAACCCGACTGAGATTCGGCAGAACAGATCCGCTGAAACCTAGCAGCCGAATTGGTTAATCCGAGTGGCATCCTAGTGTCCACTCGGGAAGTAGATCCGGTTAGAGTTATCCCCTAGCCGGAACTTGAGAAGCTCGTCCTAGTAAGTGTCTGTCGGGCTCCATCCCTTAGCCCAGACCGAAAAAGGCGGCGTGTTATCTCATGGAAAACAGTGGCCGAGTTTCTCAATCCGACGGGGTGTTGCACAATTGAGAAGTTGCAGTTCCTGATTGGATCTGATCGCGATCCAGGTCAGGAATAGCATCGCTGATTGGTTTTTCATCAGCAGAAGAAGCTAGAAGAACCAAAGGCTCATAATCCCGACTGAAACCGAAGGGAATCCCTGCAGTGGGCCAGTCGGAATCGTTGTTATCAGATTGGATCTCTCCCAGATCGGAATCCGAAAGTGGCAACTTTGAGGTGGTGCGATTAATTTGGAGTTGCGTCTGACCTCCCGATGGCGTGTGGACCGAACGTCACTCGGCTCACATAACCGAAGTTCCCCGAAGTCGGTGGCGAGGAAGCCGAGATCTCCGAAGACAAAACCATGGCTGGGGGCGTAGGTGAAGACGAGTTCGCCGATTGAAGCCATCGAAGTTGATGAAGCTGATCGTGACGCTAGCCCCTACCTGGCGCGCCAACTGTCGACGAATTATGTTAGCAATATACTTTATAGGGCTATGCGAAAGACCACAACTCGATGGTAGCACAGGGACAGGATTTATACAGGTTCAGGCCATCTAAAGTAGGTAATACCCTACTCCTGTGCACGTGGATTTGTATTATGGGGTGTCGATCACAATGAACCAGGGATGATCACAATGATCGTATGTTCTGGCCTAAGATTGCACGAGATTGGATGTAATTGAAGATGTCTAACTAAGGACCCCGACCCCCTTTATATAGTGTAAGGGGTAGGGTTACAGATTGGTTCCCTAGTCGGTATTAGGGAAATAAGGGATATAGCCGAGTCGGCTTCCCTTATCTCCACGTATTCGGGTAGGATTAGGATCCTACTTCTTGTAGAACAAGTCGGGCCACGCCGTCCATCAAGCCCGCCTTCTGGAAGATCCACGCGACTTGGCCCAAGGAGGTGGTGTGTCCAATCATCTGTCTCCAAATACCCGGGGCCCAAGTTGTCCACACCGCCCCAAAAATCTCGGGAACCGACGCGCGTGCAACTGTCACGTCGCCTTAAAACGCATAACTGCAAGCGCGCTCACTAGAGGAAGTAACCGTTCGGGACCCGATGTTTGAAATTCTGCTCGGGTGGCCTTCGCACGACTAACCTGAAGTTCTGCTCGGGTGGCCTCTGTTGGGCTGACCCGAAGTTCTACTCGGGCTACCTTCGCACGGCTAACCCGAAGTTCTATTCGGGTGGCCTCTGCTGGGCTAACCCGAAGTTCTGCTCGGGTGGCCTTCGCATGGCTACCCCGAAGTTCTGCTCGGGTGGCCTCTGCTAGGTTGACCCGAAGTTCTGCTCGGGTGGCCTTCGCACAGCTAACCCGAAGTTCTGCTCAAGGGGCCGGGTTACAGATAGAATCCATAAATCGTGTATGGAAGATACAGATATAACCTATTTGGTTACCCCTATATCTATGTATTCGAGTTGGAGACGAGTCCGTTTCCTTGTAGATCATGTCGGGCCGCGCCAGCCTCTAAGCCCGCCTTCTGAAGGTCTAATTCAGTCAGCCCAAAGAGGTGGTGCGTCCAATAGCATATCTCCGGATACCCGGGGCCCATGTTATCCACAGTAGCCCCCGAGTGCTTCGGGACTGAGCTGTCTTGATTCAGGGTTCAGCTTGCAGCCCTTCAGATGTTATCTGAGTGACGTCACTCTTCGTCTGGCTGATGAAGTCACCTGTTCGCCGAGTAACTGGCTGATCAAACAACACAGTTGCAAAGGACTTGAGAAAATTCTCAAGCCTTAAAAAATGTCTGGTACCCAGCCCGACTAGTCGGTAAGCCGGCTTGTGGCCTCGCGGAGAGGCATACCAGAAAGGTGGATGTTGCCGAGTGTGCAGTGCCACCCAGCGTTATCCTTCCTGTTACAAATTATGACATTCAAGCCTGACTTGCAGAACTCGACATTCGGTCCAACATGGGACATGTCACAACTTGCGTAGGATATTCAGGCGTCCTGACCCGACTAATGCGGAGTCAAGCTAGTGATTCCCGGAGGAATACGCCCGCCTCCAAGTTAAGGTCCTCCGAGTGGTGTTTGTCTTGACGGCAAACGATTCGGAGATGTGCCACTGAGACCCAACTGAAGAGGTAACTCTTCGACGCCTAATCTGATTAGGAAATTAGACTAGCCGTTGACCCTAGGGGATACGCCAAGAGCTGAGTTTAAAATTTTCCCAGGTGGTGCTTGTCTTAATGACAAACGATCCGGAGATGTGCCACCGAGACAATTTAAAAAAGAAACTTTCGATGTGCGGTCCGACTAAAAGCCAAACTAACTGCTGTCCCCTGGGGGCACATCCAAAGCCAAGTTATAATCTGGGGAGCGCCCGATCCTCGGATTGAAGATCGGCATAAGGCCCAATAGGGGCATCTTTGTTTTCCGACTAAGGTGGCGAGTGACATCGTATCGAGTAGAATGGGTATGCGACTCACGGCCCTCATAGGGCATGTTCTCAGGGACTTAAGTCCGGGCCCAAGTCTTGAAATGATGATTTTAGGGCTTCATTTTTCCGCCTTATGTGAAGCAACGTCGCCGCTTTCCTTTAAGTGAAACACGTGGGAATTTGAACCGATGCGCCACATCAGGCGCCCAAACCGTTCGTCTCACCGAAACACTTCCGCTAGGGCTTTTTGCGATTCCGCCGCCGCCAAGCAACCCTAGCACCGCCGCCGTCGCCGAACTCCAGATCTGTCATACTCCAATGGCGGGGGATTGGGCCACCTCCAACACCACCGATGAGCGGCTGCAGGCCCTGGTTGACGCCGACGTTCTCCCAACGCCAGAGCTCATTGACTGGCGAGCCGCCGCGGGTGAGTCCTCTCCCACTCCTCACCAAGAGGAGATCGTCGTTTTCGAATCCTTCTTCTCCCGCGGGTTCGGACTCCCCGCTTTCTCCTTTTTTCGTGGTTTGCTCCACCATTATGGGATTGAACTCTTTCATCTGAATCCCAATTCCATCCTCCAACTTTCTATTTTCGTCTATCTCTGCGAGGCTTTTCTGGGGATCGCTCCCCATTTCGCCCTTTTTCGCCAACTCTTCTTTTTGAAAGCCAATCCCAGCGACAATGCCCCCAAGGCTGTTGGCGGGGCCGGATTCCAACTCTGGAGAGGGCTTAAGAAGGATTGCACCCTATTTCGCCCTTTTTCGCCATCTCTTCTTTGAAGGGGTGGAACCAGGAATGGTTCTACTGCTCTAATCCTCCCCCCAGTTTTCCTTGTTTTGATGGGAGAAAGCCCCAAGCTTTGACCTCTTGGAATTCTCCCCCTCTTTCCTCCGAGATGGACTAGGTCACCGAGTTACTCGGCCTGATCCAACGCCTCAAAGAGGAGGGGCTGACCGGCGTCGCAATAGCTATCTCCTTCACAAAACGCCGTATCCAGCCATTCAAGGAGAGGATCCGGCTCGGGTTCGAGTACACCGGGCCATCCGACTCGACACGAGAAACGGATGTCCTGATCTCGAACTCGGACACCATCGATCGACTCTTCGAGTTCTTCGCTCCAGGGACTATCTTTTCTAACCAAGGGAGCCCCAGGAGCTTCTCCCTCGACAATCCGCCTCCAGAGGTAAGGATTGAGTATTCTTTCCGATTGTTTTGTGTGCCAAGCAGCTCTGTTTTGACGCTAGCTCGAGGATGCCGTGCTCCTATGCAGGACCGCCGGGCTTTCGTGTCTGCTGCCCCAGCTCCCGAGGCTTCCGCCAACAAGGGCGAGAAACCCCCCGGAGAGGAGCCCAAAGAATCCCCTGCCACGAAGAAAGGCAAGGGTCCGGCTTCCTCCGTGAGGAAAAACGTTCCGCCATCCGGAGGACGCGGCCCACGAAGTTCGGGGCCAAAGGTCAGCGAGGCTCCCAAAGAGGGAAAAAGTCAGCCGACGCCGACTTCCGGGCGTAGTCAGGGGACTCATCCCCCAAGGGCGAGCGGTGGAGCGTCACCAAAGGAGGGACCAAATCCAACCCCTCAGGCTAGGTCGAGTGGCCCGCCCGACGCCTCCTCGAGCGGGAGCTCCCCTCGGAGGGGCACCGGTATTAAGATTAAGACCTCCAGTTGGTAAGCACAGCCTTGCCGCCGCCTGGTAGTCTTCTTTTACGTTTTATCTGACCGAACCATTTCCTTATTTCAGGAAACCGTCGGCAAAGGTTCCGTCGAGTCGCCCATTGGCCGGCGTCGGCCGATCGGCCGAAGCAGCGGCACCTCCTTCGACAAATGATCGGTGACCCCACCGGTGGAGCCGGCGGGAACCGCATCGGGAACTAGGGTCAGAGGAGGCGCCACTGCCGCAGCCTCAAGTCCAAAACCACCCGCCGAGGGCGGCGAGAGGGCTGAGCCTACGGTGGAGGAGATCCCTCGCCAGCCCCCGCCTCCTCCGAAGGAGGCCGAGCCCAAGCTTTCGGCAGGCTGGAAGGACAAGGCCGGGAACTGGTCCCTTATTGATGACGTGGCCGAGGATGAGACCAGGAAGGCCTTCTTCGAGCATGCCGTTGAATGCGGTAGGATGGCCAGGGTAAGCTTCTTGATCTGTAGAGTGGATCTTCTTCAGTTCAAGGTAGGACAGTGAACATTCTCTTTGCAGGAGCTTGGTAGTTTCTCCGAAAGGAAAACCAAGTTTCTCAATTACTTCCTCCCCAAATAGAGCAGATTAAATCCGTGGAGGAGGAAGTTATTGGAGTCCGGACCGAGGCTGCCAAGGAGCGCCGAGAGCTGCAGGCCCGGATCAAGGTGCTACAGGACGAGAAGTTCGACCTTGCAGGATCCCTCCGGTGTAAGTACCCTGTCCTGAGTCAGGATCGCTCGCCTTGCGTGCGACCGAATGACAACATGCTCCGCACCATGTGCAGCGCGTGATGCCCGAATCGCTAGTCTTGAAGAAAAACTGGCGAAGTCCCAGGACCAGAAGCTGGCCCTGGAAAAGTCGGAGGCAAAAGCCGTCGCCGAGCTGGAGGGTTAGCCCCCAAATCCGACCGACTCTGAGCCTCCGGTGTTCGCACAGTTATGTAGCCGTGCATTTTCTGTTCTTGACAGAGCATAGGAGGAAGACGCTAGCACAATATGACGTTCTATAGAAGAACGTTGAAACTTTGCAAGCACGATATGATGAACTCCTGGCGGCCATGGAACCCACTCAGCGACAGCTCTATGCTGGCGCCGCCGAGCCAAGCTCCCGGGCCGAGCTGATCCAAAGGTGGACCGAAGCCCCCGAGCAGCTGAAGGTTCGGCTCAAGGAGGTCGGTCTGATGAGCGCCAGCCAGGCGCTGGGCATCATCAAGTCGCACTATCCCCGAATTGAGCTTGACGCTATCAGGGATGGTTTCGCCTGCTCCGAGAAGGGAGCGCTAGCCCTGATGGAGGAGGTGAAGGCGACCGCCGAGTCCCTTGTAGATAATTTAGAGCTGGATCCCCTGTAGGAATTCATTGTAAATTATCTACGTAAATTATTGCTTTTGGTTAATCGCCTTCTCTTTTGTCCAAGTCATGCTTTTTTGCCCAGGCAAGTTAAGTTCCTTTTACTTAGCACTCTGCCCGGCACATCAAGTTTTCTTAGCGTTAGGAGCCGGCATGGAGCACTATCTCCGAAAACATACTCGGGAAACATGAGTATTGCCAGGAGGTGTGAGTTTCGTTACTCGGAACGGTTAATATTTGGGCTCAACATAATCTTGAAAAAGGAGAGAAGTCGACTAGGTGCAGGTACTGCACCAAATTAGGTGTAGCCCCCGACTTACTGGCTAATCGGAATCCGACTAGGGAGCAAGTCAAAAAAGAAGGGGTGCGCGATTGTGCACCTAATTAGATGTAGCCCCCGACTTACTATTTAATTGACATACAAATAAGTAGCAAGTCAAAAACTGGATTGCATAAGCGTAAAGACAATGTGAGCGAAAACTTATCTTTATTTAATTGTAGACATGTGTTACAATAGTCGTCAGGTATAAAACCGACGCAATTGCTCGATGTTCCATGAGTTGTCCAGGAGGGCGCTGTCTTCTCGCCTCAGTCAGTAAGCCCCCGGACGTGTCACTGAGTCGACGATGTACGGACCTTCCCAGCGGTTGTGATAGCGACGCAAACCCTGGAGGTACTTAGCCGACCGAATTGTAGCAACGTCCCGAGCTTCCTCTAGTCGGTCAAGATCGTCAAGCCGACTGGCTTCTGACTCGGCCTCATTGAACCCTTGAACTTGAGGCGACCCGAACTATAGTTCTGTTGGAAGGACCGCCTTAGACCCATATACGAGAAAAAAGGGAGACTGCCCCGTAGCTCGGCTGTGGCTCGTACGAAGCCCCTAGAGCACGGCAGGCAATTCCTTCATCCATTTTGCCACATATGGTTTGAGCCGATCGAAGATACGCGCCTTGACACCTTGTAGAAGCATGCCGTTTGCGCGCTCGACCTGCCCGTTACTTCGTGGGTGTGCCACTAAAGCAAAGCAGATTTTTATGCCCACATCTTCACACCAGCTCTGAAACTCGTTACTTCTGAACTGAGAGCCGTTGTCCGTAATGATCCGAGATGGTACGCCAAACCAACCGATGATCTTCTGGAAGAACTCGGTGGCCTTGGCCCCCGTAATCTTGGTCACAGGCTTGGATTCAATCCATTTGGTGAACTTGTCAATGGCAACGAAGATGTGTTCAAAACCACCTGGGGCCTTCTTGAAGGGTCTGACAATGTCGAGCCCCCAGACTGCGAACGGCCAGGTGATGGGGATCGTCTGGAGTTCTCGAGCCGGCACATGAATCTGCCGGGCGAAGAACTGACAACCCCCGCATTTGTGGACGATCTCCTTTGAGTCGGAGACCGCAGTTGGCCAGTAAAATTTTTGCCGGAAGGCTTTTCCGACCAACGTAGCCGATGCAACGTGATGGCCGCACATGCTCGAGTGAATTTCACGCAACAGGGCGCGTCCTTTAGACTCGGGTATGCACTTTTGAAGTACGCCGGAGACACTGCGACGGTACAAAATTCCTTCATGCACCACGTATGTGCGACTCCGACGTTGGATTTGCTCGGTAGCCCCCCGATCGTCGGGAAGCTTCTCTTCTTGCAGATACTCCAAGTATGGTTTCGTCCAATTCGAGTCGAGGGCAAGCGCCTCTGTCTCGGGCTGCTGCTCGTCCGGTTGGGTAGTTGCTCCTGCGGGGTGATGGAGGGGGCGTGAAGCTCTTGGACAAAGACTCCCGCCGGGACTGGCGCCCGACTAGAACCCATGTTCGCGAGCTCATCCGCCGCTTCGTTGTCTCGCCGCAGGATGTGTATAAGCTCCAGACCGTCGAACTTGTCCTCCAACTTTCTGACCTCCTGAGAATAGGCGGCCATGTTGTCGTTGACACAAGTCCAATCTTTCTGTACTTGGCTCACCACAAGCTGGGAATCTCCGCGAACCACCAATCGTAGGATGCCAAGCGATATGGCAATACGGAGGCCGTGGATGAGCGCCTCGTACTCGGCCGCGTTGTTTGAAGCTGGAAAATGAATCTAGAGGACGTATTTGAGTCGTTCGCCTCCAGGTGATATAAGAACGATACCAGCCCCCGCGCCCTGTCGTCGGAGAGAGCCGTCGAAGTACATGTTCGAAGCTCGATCTCTTGGTGGATGGGGAGCTCATCTCTGTCGCTCGGCGACAAAGTCGGCAAGTGTTTGTGACTTTATAGCGCTACGTGGTTTGAACGAGAGCTCGAAAGCTCCAAGTTCGACCGACCACTTAGCAATCCTCCCAGTGGCTTCTCTGTTATGGAGAATTTCTCCAATGGGGAAGGAGGTGACCACCGAAATTGGATGTTCTTGAAAGTAGTGCTTCAGCTTCCGAGAGGCGATCAAGACCGCATACAAAAGCTTCTGCACCTACGGGTAGCGTACCTTGGTCTCGCCCAATACTTTGCTGACGAAGTAGACCGGGCGTTGAGCCTTGTAAACGCGTCCTTCTTCTTCCCGTTCCACTACTACCGCAGCACTCACTACATGAGTGGTGGCCGCAATATATAGCAGAAGCGGTTCCTGTGGCATGGGAGATGCCAAGACAGGTGGAGAGGTGAGGAATGATTTGAGATCCTCGAAAGCCTTCTATGCCTCGGGTGTTTAGATGAACTTGTCGTGTTGCTTCTTCAATAGCTTGAAGACGGCCGATCCACATTCGCCGAGTCGCGAGATGAACCGACCGAGTGCAACCATGCACCCACTAAGATGCTGGACGTCCTTTGGCACGTTGGGGGTGCCATCTCCATGATGGCCTTTATTTTTTCCGGGTTAGCCTCGCTTCCGCGGTGAGACACCACAAATCCGAGAAGCTTTCCCGAAGGGACCCCGAAGACGCACTTTTTCGGGCTCAGCTTCATGTGGTACGCCGACAAGCTCTCGAATGTTTCCGATAGGTCAGTGACCAAATCAGAGGTTACCCGAGACTTGACGACGACGTCATCAACGTACGCCTCCACGTTACACCCGAGCTGGTTGTGGAAGCATCGTTGAATGCAACGTTAGTATGTTGCTCCGGCGTTCTTCAATCCGAAGGGCATCGTGACATAGTAAAAGGCCCCGAACGGAGTGATGAACGAAGTCTTGACGCAATCTTCTTCCTTTAGGCTTATCTGGTGATAACCTGAGTAGGCGTCCAGAAAGCTCAAGAGCTCGCAACCAGCAGTGGAATCAACCACCTGGTCGATGCGAGGAAGTCCGAATGGGTCCTTGGGACATGCTTTATTTAAGTCGGTGTAGTCGACACACATGCGCCAAGTTCCATTCTTCTTTTCCACAAGTACCAGATTTGCCAACCAATCGGGGTGGAGCACCTTCCTTATAAAGCCGGCGGCTAAAAGTTTGGTGATCTCCGTCTTGATGGCTTCCTTCCGATCTTGCGTGAATCGGCGTAGCCACTGCTTAACCGGCTTGGCCTTGTCGTGTACGTTCAAGGAATGTTCGATCACCTCCCTTGGGACGCCTGGCCTATCAGATGGTTTCCAGGCGAAGATGCCCCGATTCTCTGGGAGGAAGGTGACGAGCGTGTCTTCCAATTTCGGGTCGAGCCCTGTCCCGATCAGAGCCGTTCTGGTTGAATCGGACGGGTCGAGCGAAATATGCTTGACATCTTCGTCAGACTTGATGCCTGATTTAGATGGTTTCTTATTTGGTAGATCGCCTTCGTCGCGAAGAGTGGTGGCCGACTGCCGGATCTCCTCCAACTTGGCAGCCGTTTCAACCGACTAGGCGAAGTCGCAGCTCTCCCTATCGAGGAGGTGGGAAAACTTGACATCTCCACGGACCGTGATCACGCCCCGTGGGCCTGGCATCTTCATAACCAGATAGGTGTAGTGTGGTACGGCCATGAACTTGGCCAGGCCCGGTCTTCCCAAGATTGCGTGATACGCAGTCTCGAAATCGGCCACCTCAAAACTGAGGTTCTCCGTCCGGTAGTTATCTCGACTGCCAAAGGTGACAGGGAGACTGATCTTCCCGATCGGCACTGAGGATGTTTCCGAAATTATGCCATGAAACGGCGCGTCTGTCTTCTGGAGCGCCGTCCTTGGGATCTGCATCTCGCCCAGAGTCTTAGCGAAAAGGATATTTAATCCACTCCCGCCGTCAACCAGGACCTTGCGCAGTCGGAAGCCCCATACCATAGGATCCAGGATGAGTGGATATCTTCCTGGGCAAGGGACGTGGTCCGAGTGATCCGAGCGATCAAATATGATTGGAACTTCAGACCACCGGAGATACTAGGGGGTCACCGGAATAGCTGCACTGATTTCCCGATCGGTAAGCTTTTGCTTACGTTTGGACTCATATGCATCCGATCCTCCGAATTTGTAGTTGAGCTCTCGCTCGGTTTCTTGGTAAGCGTCACTCTGAGGAGGGTCACGCTTGTCATCTTACTTAGCGTCTCTCGGAGCGTCGTTGCTGTGCTCCTCAGCGAACTTCTTCAAGATGTTGCAGTTCTTGGCCGCATGCTTTCTGTTTGGATGGAAATGACACGGCGCCTCCAAGATCTTGTTGTAGTCGATGGACCGAGGCGGCCTCTGCCGACCCTGATCCGCGATGGCTACCATCTCTTCACCTTTCCGCCTTTTGTCCTTCTTGGAGGAGGACTCGGGCTTGTCTTTCTTGTCTTCGTGTTTGCTTGGGTGATCCTCTTGACGCTCAGCGAGAGCATCCGAGGCGGTAGCATATCGATCCGCCAAGGCGAACATCTCCTTGACGGTAGTCGGGGGCTTCCGAGACATCTTCTTGATTAGATCGGGGTTGCGGACTCCTTTCTGGAAGGCTGCGACGACGACTGCCTCTGAGATCTCCCGGATTGTGTTCTTCTTCTTGGTGAAACGCCGAATGAAATCTCTTAACGACTCATCTTTCTTCTGATGAATCTGATAAAGGTCCCACTGGGTTCCTGGTTTCTCGTAGGTACCCTGGAAGTTGGCTACAAACTGGTCACAAAGCTCTCCCCTGGAATCGACCGAGTTCTCTGGAAGGCCCGCGAGCCAGTTCTGAGCCGGAGGGGTTAACATGACGGGCAAATAGTTTGCCATCACGTCGTACCCTCCACCCGTAGCCTTGATTGTCAAAGAGTAGATCTGCAACCAAGCCTCGAGGTCCCGTTCTCCATCAAATTTCACAATCCCCTTGGGGTTGAACCCCTCGGGCCAGTTTACCTGACGGAGTCGGGATGTAAATGCCTTGATCTCGTCAATCAATCCTTCCCCGGGGGGAGGAGATTGGCGGGGGAGATTCCGACGCGGTGGAGTACGGCGCCGGTCCTCGTCTCGCTCCCTTCGCCGTGCTTCGATGTCGAGGCGAAGATCGCGACTTGTACTTCGGCGGGCGTCTTGCCCGCGACTTACAGACGCCGACCGGGCCGAAAGTGCTACTCGTGGCGGTCGCTTCCGCCAAATCTACTGTTGATCCCAGTGTCTTGGGCGGCCTTCTTTGTCACCATGGCCTTGATTTGCTCCATGATCGGCGTTGCGGGGTTGTTCTCCCTAAGCAAAGGACCTACATTGTCCAAGAGGGTCTTGCATGCAAGGATGTTCTGCTGTGGCGTACGGAAGACCGAGTGATCTCCCATACGAACTTGAAGCAGTTCCTCCTGGACTTCCCGTGCACGACCGCGCAATTGGTCGCGTAAGTCTTCTCCGCCTCCGCCGTTTTGTTTAGCTCCGGTCTCCTCCAAGGGGCGCCGGGCCGATCCGGAGGCTTGACCATCTAGTACGTAGATGCCCTGGAAGTCGGGGAACCCATTGATGCTCTCCTCCGACTCGGATTCCGAGAAGGAGAGGCTCAACCGATCCCGATTTGTCGGCTTGTCGATGGGAGTGATTATAACTCCCACTTCTCGTGCTGGATCTTTAGTTAGAAGAGGATCCGACTGAGGTTTAGCAGAACGAATCCGCTGGAATCTCTCAGCCGAATTGACCAATCCTAATGGTATGTCCACTCGGGAAGTTGACCTGGTTAGAGTTATCCCCGAGTCCTGACTCGGAAAACTCATCCCAGTGTGCGCGTGTCGTGTCCTGCTCCTTAGCCCAGATTGGAAAAGCTGGCATGTTATCCGATGGAAAACAGCGGCCGAGTTTCCTAACCCGAACGGGGCGGACCACGATTGAGGGATTGTGATTCCCGACTGGATCTGAGAATGATCCAAGCTAGGAACCAGATCGCCACTCGATCCTCCGCCAGCATAAGGAGCTGGTAAAGATAGGAGTGGCAGATCTCGACCGAAACCGAAGGGGAACCCAGCGGTAGGCCAGTCGGAATCATCATCATCAGATTGGATCTCTTTCAGATCAGAATCCAGGGGAGAGATCTCAAAGTGGTGAGGCTCGGTCGGAGTTGCGTACCACCTCCCCCGGTAATGCGTGGACCGAACAAAGTTCGGCTCACACAATCGAAGTTCCCCGAAGTCACCGGCAATGAAGCCGAGATCTCCGAAGATGAAGCCTTCGCCGAGGGCGTAGGTGAAGACGAATCCGCCAATTGAAGCCATCGGAGTTGATGTAGTTGATCGTGACACTAGCCCCTACCTGGCGCGCCAACTGTTGACGATTTGTGTCGGCAATGTATTTTATGGGGCACTGCGAAAGATCACAACTACGATGGTAGCACAGGGAGCCGAATTTATATAGGTTCGGGCCCTCGGGGCGAGGTAATACCATACTCCTGTGCTCGTGGATTGTATTATGGTGGATGCTGATGATGAAAAAGATGTGGGATAGGATCTGATCACGAACTAGGGGCCCCGGACCCCCTTTATATAGTGCAAGGGGCTGGGTTACAGATAGAATCCCTAAATCGTGTATGGAAGATACAGATATAACCGATTTGGTTACCCCTATATCGATTTGGTTACCCCTATATCTATGTATTCGAGTTGGAGACAAGTCCGTTTCCTTGTAGATCATGTCGGGCCGCGCCAGCATCTAAACCCGCCTTCTGGAAGGTCCAATTCAGTCGGTCCAAAGAGGTGGTGCGTCCAATAGCATATCTCCGGATACCCGGGGCCTATGTTATCCATAGGGGGGGACTCGGTGATCCCCTTTTTTCCGTTTTCAGTGGCTCGGACCCGGTCATCTCTCCGAGCGAGCCATCACCGCTCGGGGCCCGAGCAAGGGCTTGCCCTGCTCGGGCCAACAACGGGTCACCCCTATTGGCCGAGCACCGACTACATAGGAGGACGTGGCTACCCCGACCGAACCTCGTTTTCCGCCCCTGTAATAAATGACCTGACACCCGCACGACCATTACGTCTCATCGCTAATATCGAAGACCGTGGCTACCTACCCGGGTCTTGTTCCATTGTTCCCGTTCCAATTTTTCGTCATCACGAATGACGCGCCCAAGGATGG
Source organism: Olyra latifolia (assembly GCA_036346145.1). NCBI lineage: Eukaryota > Viridiplantae > Streptophyta > Magnoliopsida > Poales > Poaceae > Olyra > Olyra latifolia. Next base: position 1,271,275 of record CM070523.1, on the reverse strand, counting down.
CCTTCGGACCGCTGGATATTGGGCCGAACGCGCATTAGTATAGGGTTCACACCCATGTATATATAAGTTACATTATTGTACATAAAAAAGGATAGTTGTTTTCTTAGCATAGATAGACACATGCGATAGCTTCGGCCAGGCAGAAGCAAGTTGAAGCCTCCGTTTCCCGCCCTGAGAAGCCTGAGCTTCCCTTGCTGGGGAGGCTCGGGAGCGTCATTGTATCCTCTTCCTGTGTTCCCTCGAATACAGATCACTGGACGTAGGGCTATTACCTCCCTCTGAGGGGCCCAAACCAGGCAAAAACCCCTTCTCTCCTGTTTACGGTTGTCTGATTGAGTTCGCCCTCTCAAACGACCCTGAGGCTGCAGGAAGGAGGTCGGTTGATCCTCACTTTCAACAAGTAAGCTCGGCACATGGGAGTTCCGTGCTCCCAACCGTTGACATCAATCAAATAAAACATCGATGGGCCGTGCTTCCGGTATATGAAGCTGTGTTAATGGGTGATTCCAGACAGCGGGGCTTAAGTAGACTCTCTTTCTTACCCTCACTTTTTCTCATCTCATTCATTTCCGACCTACTTGTTATATCTTCTTTATTCCTGTTGCAATTATTACCTAGCCATGTATTAATTATAATTGAAAATTATTTAGAATTGTTTTACCTGTTATAACTAATCTTAATTACTAGTCATAGCCTTAATCCCTTAAAATTGAAAAGCTGCAATCAAATAAAATATTGGGACTTAGCAACAAGTGATCAACCAACTAGGAATCCTGATTCATGATTTTGAAGGGGTGATTGTCTTTGTAATTTGCTGAGTACTTGCGTACTCACCCGCCTTTTATGCGGGCTGTCCATTCCAACGGGCAGTTTTCGGTTAGGAAACCATATCGGAGGAGATACTGGAAAACATCAAGGAAGAGTGAAGAAGGTGCAGAAGGAAAGAGTGTAGTCTAAGTCATCTCTACGCTCAGGCCTTGCCTGTAGCAATGGGCTGTAAATTCTGGTTGTAATATAAACAAATATAGCTCCTGTAAAGTAGATTATGTAAAACTTGGCCAACAGGCCCTACTTTTGATGTAATAGTATTTCTGTTGTGTAATTTCGCGTTGCAGGATGATGCTACACCTGTGCACCACTGAAATCCTGGACAGTTGTGTATTATGGATCACCGACATCTTCTATCCAAAATCGATCCCTCACAGTGCGGCACCTCCACTTACTCCACCCCTACCGCGTGGGCCGCAGCAGAGTCCTAGACTTTGCCCATAGCAGACGGCGGGCCTTTGCCCACAACACACTCCGGGCCTTCACCCACAGCGGCCTCAAGGCATGTCCTCTACGGGCGACATGCCTGGGCAGGCTTTCGCGCCCTAGCACGCACCACCGCCGGGCCAGCAGGGTTGGGGAGGTTGGGCTGGGCAGGGAGCCAGCTCTTCGCGTGTTGCACCACCCCAGCAGTACGAATGGGCACCTTGGCCCGCCGAGTCGACCAGCAGCCCCGTGTACTCTGGACTAGCAGGAGATGAGCAATGATAACACTGCTACATATTGTTTTAGTAGGAACACGTTGCAATGTCTTACTGATTGTCATGTGTTTCTTTCCATGCAGGGAGTACGGCTTACGACGATGTTGACGATAGTGGGCATCAGGACCTGGATCAGCGGTCAGCCCGTCGCAGTTGTCTGGGGCTCCACTCGCCCCTACTCAGCCGTCACATGATGAGGATCCGTCGACACCCAGTGAACCGGCGAGCCGGGAGGATGTCCATCCTCCCCACCGATGGACGTAACCCAGTACTAGATGAGAAAGCGCACACGTCAGTGACCCGCATGTATGTTGTACTTGGACTAGACTATAATATAATGGATGTCCCCTTACCTCTTTTCTTTTTTTAATTACGATGTACTGCACTTGTTGGTCGCTTATGTAATGGATGTAATGCATGATTTTTATCGTCGACGTGATCACTTAGCCCTTTTATTGTTTCCTTAATAGACGGTGCGATGCCCGAAAGGCCTAGGTTCCTTTGCAAATATCAGAGACCATGACGTCACGCTCGTTATGTAATTTCTCTACAATTTTTAGGACCCAACCGGTCCCCCATCCGGTCCGGTCTATTGGGCTAAGTGTCATGATTGTTTTCACCGACCTGGTCACTTAGCCTTTTTCTTTTTTCTGTAATAGACGGTGCGATGCCCCAAAGCCCTAGGTTGCTTTGCAAATATCGGAGACCATGATGTCACGCTCGTCATGTAATTTCTCTACAATTTTTAGGACCCAACCATCCCCCGTCCGGTCCGGTCCACTGGGCTAAGTGCCATGATTTTTGTCGCCGACGTGGTCACTTAGCCCTTTTCTTTTTTTCCATAATAAACGGTGAGATGCCCAAAAGCCCTAGGTTGCTTTGCAAATATCGGAGATCTTGATGTCACGCTCGTCATGTAATTTCTCTACAATTTTTAGGACCCAACCGGTCCCCCGTCCGGTCCGGTCTACTGGGCTAAGTGGCATCATTTTTGTCACCGACGTGGTCACTTAGCCCTTTTCTTTTTTCCGTAATAAACGGTGTGATGCCCGAAAGCCCTAGGTTGCTTTGTAAATATCGGAGACCATGATGTCACGCTCGTCATGTAATTTCTCTTTCATTCCGACGATGACGCTGTGATGGGAATAAATGCTACCAACTAATTCAGATCAATGTACATATTTTTTTAATACTACTGTATTATTTTCCCTATTTTTACAAACATTGAAATAAACCTAGTAAAAATTGGGCAGGCAGTGCTGGTGTGTGAGAGTGGCGAACGTGCATGGGCGGGCAGGCAGGTCAAGGTAGCGGACGCGTTCGTCACTTGGGTCGGCGATCGCTGTCTGCTGTGGTGTTCGCCACCTGGGCTGGCGCACGCGGCGAGGCCCCCACAATTATCGGTCATTGTTGTACCACAGTGTAATTTATTTTTTTAATTTAGATCTTTCATCAATTTATCCTAATATATATCATACATATGTATAGGGCAGACATTTGTTTAGACCAAAATTTTTTTTGCACCTATCGCCCCTGTTTAGGGCGATCGCCCCATATTGGGGCGATATGTCCTTAAGGTGCCACGGCCAGCGACGGCCAGTGACGGCGAATGAGGGGGGGAGGGCTCCTGTCACCTTATATTAGGGCGATCGCCCATATAGGGGCGACGTGGGGTCCAAAACCGTAATTTTGTATTTCCGATGATTATTTTCGGAAAATCGAATTAAAATAAATATTTTTAAAAAAAATTCCTGACTCCACCGCCCCTCCATCGAACGAACCAAGGCCCTCCTCCCCTCTCGAGATTTGACGGCCGCACTAACTACATTTCCCCGGCCCACTCTACGCGCCCCCGCCTGGCCACCTCCCCTTGTTGCCTCCGCCCTCCTGCCTCACCAAACCCTCCGCGACCTCCCTCGGCGCCACCCTCCTCGCGCCCATGGCCTTCCACTCCCTAATGCCCTCCTCCTCCTCCTCCTCTCCACCCCTCCTCCTAACCTCCCGCTCCACCCCGCTTCTCACGCCACCCGCCCCGGCTCTCCTTCACCCCGTCTACCGCTCCCTCCCGCTCCTCCGCCAAGCATTTCCGCCCCAACTCCCGCCTCCCTAGCCCACTCCCCGTGAGGCAACGACAACGACGACGGCAAAGGGCAACAACAGCAAGCGGCGGTGGCGGCGGCAGCGGAGAGGAGATGGCGGCGCACGAGGCCGATAAAAGGAGCGTCGCGCTGTTTGTGCTCGTGCAGATAGGGAGGAAGCACGGAACTGCCGGCCGACCTCGCGGCTGCCGCCGAGGCCGGCAGCGTCACAAGGGGGGGACATCGTGCGCCCCTTCGCTGAGATGGTGGGGTCGGCGCTGCTCCGGTGGCTGCTGCAGTTCCGAGGGTTTAGGGAGCGCCTCCTCGCCGACGATCTCTTCCTTGCCAAGATCGCCATGGAGTGTGGCGTCGGCATCATCGCCAAGGTCCCTCGATGCTTTCCCCCTTGCTTCTTTTTTTGAAAACTAACTTTATATCTTCATGCTGCTGTCATTGTCTTGTCCTTTGATCCTATCTAATGCTGCCAATCCGACGCTTTTTATGCTGCCTTCTTTGTTTAGACTGCAGCGGAGTATGAGAAGAGAAGGGAGAACTTCGTCAAAGAGATTGATATTGTGATCGCAGATGAGTAATCCTACCTCATTGGAAATTTAAATATTCGGTCCGTTTATAGTAGCATCACATATTGATGAGCTTTATATGGATAGGGGTTCAAAAGGTTCAAGAAGAGAGCCGAAGCTGCAGCAACTTGTTTGAATATTATGTTGTTACTGAGCCCTATTGGAATTTGGAAGTCACTACGATGTCTTATATATCTGCACTCTTGAATGATTCTTCTCTTCACAGGAGATCTTTAAGGGCAGGCTTCAATTTTTCCTGTAAACCAAAAGACAATACCTTTTAGTAGTCATGTCTGTCGAATTATTGTGAACAACGTCATTGTATTTTTGTTCATTCCTTGCAACTTGCAAGACCAGTCTTCTCGGGACCTTATAATACGAATTTTGATCCTTGGAGCATTGAGTTGTACCGTTTCATGTGCGCTTGCAACTGTGGTAGCTCCTTTTTCCCCTGAGAGCACTGTCGTAGGTTCTTTCTACGACAGCTTTGGCAGTGGACAGCATTTTGTCGGAGTATATTCAGGTGCTGCTACTTGTGGGCAATGCTGCCACGGTAGAAAGCACGTGCGACGTCAACTGTTCATTGCATCTTTCTACTCCCTCCGGTTCTATAATACTCGTCGTTTTAGCTTTGTTCTAAGTCAAAGTTTTCAAACTTTATCTATGAAAATATTTTGAACTATTTGGATTGGCCACATAAAAATCATACCTTTATATTCGTCTCGAAAAACACTTCCATAATATTGTAATTTCTGCAAATTCTATATATAAATTGCAATGAAAATTAATTGTCAAAGGTATATTTCGAAGACCGTATCTATGTCTAAATCGACAAGTATTTTGAAACCCGAGGAGTATAAAAATAACCCCAAGGAGGCAAGGACTGCCCCAGTCCACGACACGTGACATGTCGAGGGAGATCACTGTCACTGGCTCACTGCTCCATTTTCCCTTTTTATCAAACGCCGTCGAGTTTGAATCCCACATTGAAATTCGTATAATTCAAATGCCGCCGAGTCTGAATTTTTATATTTCGCGGGACCAAAGGACATCATACCCTGTACATCTATTTTAGATTTTCTAGAAAATTATATAGAATGTATACATGAAATGAGTTTATACTTTATACAAAGGTTTTTTTTTTTCAGAAAGAAGCAGGAGGGTGGGTCAGCAGGTGATCCAATGACCGAGCCCCTTAGCGCCCTTCCTAGCCCCTCAGTAACCTACCCCACCAAAGAACGAATGTGTTTAGAATGGCTGAGCGGAACAAATAAAATGTGGAAAACCAGTTTTCAATATAAAATATTAAAAATTGTTTAATTTAATAATAAAAGTGTTGATCCAAAATCAGTATATCAACCTTGCCATGTTATTTAACTATAATCATTGTATATTTACAGTACCAAAATTATGGTATTATACAGACCACTTTATATTTTGTGAATTTAGGAAATATCTAGTATTCTGAGCCGACGAGTTCCATATTCTCTGCTGAAAAGTCAAAGTCAAGATCTGCAATGGAATAGGGATTTGTTCATTTAAAATGAACAGTTCCCATACGGCGGGTAAGTACGTCAATAGTATTTGCAGGTTTCCATAGGAAATAAAATATTAACTATATGCAAAATATTTCAAAGAAGGGTAAGGCTATAATTTAACCTGGTATAGCATGCAATATTTTAAGACTTAGCATCAATATTTTCAAAATGGTTTTCTAAAACATTTAAATGAGTTTGTAAAATTTCTATCTTCTGTCTCCATCCTTAACTCATCTGACAATCATTATCTTTTCTTAAAATTCATGGATTTATTTGAATAGAATAGGCATCACCCATTTTGACATAACTTCATAAACCTGAAGTAAGGTCCATTAATGATTTTATTATTAGTTCTGTAGAACCTGCCCAGCTTTACCCGTAAAATGGGCGATGATACGGACAGGCTGAGTGGATACAAGGGATGGTGATTGGTTAACTGCATGAGATGAGCCAAGTTGTTGACAGATGTTGTTTGGTTGCTTGCATGAAAGTGGATGAGACACAATAAATATAGGCTGATAAGAGAGACCCACCGAAACACATGCGCCCATGCGAGCCAGACTCGCTGGAAACAGCCAGATTTCCCATTTCCATGCGGCCTGGCTGAGCGCCTCAAATTGCATTGTGATGGCCAGGCTCCGCCCCTCACGCAGCCAACCTGTCGGGACCCGCAAAACGGAGTCGAGTCCCTTCTGTGCTTTACCTGTACTAGTCCCTGATTCAAGTAGATAGTACACACAGATTTCAGATCTTTGGATCATTGCCATTAGAATTCGAATAAATATTACATCAGAGTGCGTTACAAGACGCTAAATCAGAGTACAAAATTTAGGCACGCAGGCCTTACACAGCGGAAGTCTAACATGCAGCGGAAGTCTTAACAATCTTCCATAACTCCAAATGGAAGAGGCAAAAACAACAATCAGTCCCACAGGCGAGCTGTAGTAGCGTCCTAGGCGTCAGAGAAATCTTCGTCTTGAACTTTAGCAGTGAAACCTTCATCTTGGTACATCTCCTAATCTGCGTCGCATCCTGCTCGTTGGAATGAGCAGCCCCGTATAAAGGCGAGGGTGAGTATACTTTATACTCAACAAGCAAGGCTGACTAAATGCAACTAAGGCTTAACAAAGGAAAGGTAAGGGTTTATTTTGCATAAAGCCAGTTTTGCAAGTTTTTCCTAAGGTTTTATAAAATGATTTGAAATGTGTTGAGGAAAACAAATCTTTTAAATATTTTCTTTGAAACTCCGGCCTCGACCGGTTTTGCCCGAAGCTAGCTACTCACGGCACCCACCGTGCAATTACCCTCATCGCTCATAGCACCCACTATGAGGAGAAAAATCAAAACACACGACACCAATCGTGGTTTTCCTTTAAAACACCATTTAGAAAACAAGAGATAAGAAGTACCAATGAGGCAGCTCATCGTCGTCCGTCCTTGACCGTGGACACGGCTATCATGATAGCTTTACACTCTGCAGAGGTTGCACGCTTTACCCACGAGAGGTGATCTTTCCTAGGAATCACCCAAAGGAAAAGAACACCACAAGGTCTTTAACCAACATTCTCCTAGCCCGCACTCCTCTAAGGATTCCACCATGGCGCTTAGTTACTCTAGTTGGTCAAGCCCCTCTTGAGCCTGCAGAACAACACCAATTGCCTACTCCACCGACTGGAATGCTAAAACTAGAAGTCCGAAGGGTACTCCACCAGGGTTTGCCCACACAAGCACTCAATGGTCGCACTGTTGTACTTAGCTCGTCTACCTCAAGGAATCGGTCCTTAGGGATCAGGGTGGGTCCCGCACTGGGCCCAAATCTCGTGCACACTACACCCTCCTTGCAACCATCCACCCCAATCAGGTTTTGCAAAACAATTTTTCCCGATAGCACCCACTATCAACTAGCCCATTTACAAACAAATGACAACACCAATTGTCCTTTTAAAATCACATGGTAATTTGGTAATCGATAGTAACAGGCAATTAATCAAGTGATCTACTATGAGCATTACTAAGCAGATGCAAAACCTAAACAAGGGTGTGGTAACATTTTAACAATTTTTAATAAGCCATGGCAGCAAGGAATATTTTATACGAATTATTTATTGATGGGAATTTAACTAAGCAACTAGGTAATTAATGTTTAACTTTTAACATACATGCTAATTGTTAAATTCTAGTAAAACATGTTTGCAAAACATGGGTTCAAGGGTTCAGCATTTGCCTTGATCAACACAGTGGGAAGGGTCCTTCGCCGTGTCGGCATCATCACTCTAGTCGCCCGAGTCTAGCGTACGAGAAAATACGACAATAAATACAATGCAAAAAATATAATGTGTGCAAATGCATATGAAAAATCATAGAACAGTAGGTTTTGATTTTATAAACATTTGAAAATTGATTTCATAATTTTGGAAGTTGTAGATTTAGAGATATGAAAATATAAAGATTAACTCCTACCTAAAAATAACGGAAAATAAAATTAATTCCAAAAATTACGAAAATTGGCAGAGGGGAAGATGTGGATCTAATAAGGCTAGGAAAATTTGTTTGAATTGATTTTGATAAAAAATAAATTTTTGGTGTTCATTGAAAGTTTGTCATCAACATGCACGTCATGTACTGACTTGGTATTGCATGCTTGGATTGACAAAGAGATGAACAGACAGCAGTAGCGGCTTCTTTGGGATAGCTGCTGGTGACCTCTGATCTTGACTAGGTAGAAGAAAGGCACGAATGGAATCTGACAGCGCAAGGGACTTCGCCGATGGCGGCGGCTCGGCCAGAGACGAGGAAGTGGCAAGGCAATGACAGACAAGCGGATCGGAGGCACGGTAGCACCTGGCGACGGTGCTCTGTTGTGAGGGAAGGGGCAGCGAGGGCTTGGGGAAAGAAGTGGAAGGAAGAGGAGGACTCGGGGATTCCAGAGAAGGGGGCAATGTCGAGGTCTCACCACAAAGAAACGACGATTCGATGAAGAGGGGCCGCGGACAAAATCCGGCGAGGTCTTCGGCAGCCAGATTCGTCGCGCTCGAGCGACCATTATCTGAGAGGTTGGTGGGGGTGGATTCATGTCGAAGATGCACAGGACGTGATTAAAGGACATGGGCCAATTCACGCCGAGCCAGCATGGGCGCGAGGAGAAAGAGAGACGGCTCAAGATCAAGAGATGCTACTTCGACGATTTATGTAGGACGCCTCAGAAGGTTCTAGGATCTCAAATTTGGTAAGGTGGGAGAGGATAAGGAATACGAAGGACATGTTTTCTCAGATTTATGATCGCCTTTGCCGATTTTGCGCAGCAAGAAAGAGAGGAGGCGGCGTTGAGATCCGGACGGCGGCGGTGACCCGAAACAGCACACCGGTGGCGGCAAGGGAGACGGCGGGGTCTAGGAGCACCGTGAGATCAAGGAGAACCTAGAGGAGGCACTCCCATGGAAGGAAACAGAATGCAGAGGCGGCGCGACGTCGTGGCCAGCCGTGGAGGAGAATATGGCGCGCGGCGGCGGCGCTCCGGCGAAACTCCGGCCAAATTGGCCATGGGGTTAAGTCGTAGAACACCTAGGGATGAAGAGGAAGACATGGGGATGGCACGGGAGGCGGCGGAGTTGAGTCTTACCATCTGAAAATGATGAATTCGACGAACTGGCGCAGCAGCAGATTCCGGCGAGGTCTTCGGCGATCGAATTCATTGTGCTCGGTCGACGATTCTTCGAGCGCTTTGTTGGGTTGGATGCGCAATGAAGATGGCCAGGACGTCCTCGGAGGGTTTGATGAAATTCGCATCGAGGCGATGCTGAGGCGAGCAAGAGTAGAGACGGCCAAGAATCGGGAGGTCGACCTTCGGCATTGGATTGCCGGAGCTACGGACATCGGATCGGTGAGTTCCTGGGCAAAATGGAATTGTGAGGATGAAATCTGGAATGTCCTCGGAGGGTTTGGATAATTGACGTTTACCTAGGTTGCAGCAGAAGAAAACGCAAAGAGGAAGGGGTAGCTCGCGAGGATGGGACGGCTGGGATTTATATAGGGTTTTAGAGGGGATTTAGAGAAAGGGGGAGGATGATTTAGGTAGGGATTGATCCCCTAGAATCATGGAAACTGATTTTGCTGGTTTTGGGGAGGATTTTTAGGAGAAATTCCAAGAAGAGAGATAGGGGATATTTCCTCTGTTGTTTTGAACAGAGAAGATCGAGAAGAAACTGATCAGGGAGAAGGAAAAGGGAAGGAGGGAGAGAGAGGAAAAAGGAAAGGGGAAAGAAAAGGAAAGAAAAAGAAAATTAGGTGGGGTCCACTTGCAAGAGAGGAATAGAATAGATAAATTAAATCAAACTATTATTTATGTAGGCTTCAAATTATAGATAAATAATTACTTTAGAAATTTAAATGCAAAATAATATTTAATAAATGTAAAATTAGCAAAATTGATATTAACACTTTTATTTTGCACAAATAAACTTTTTTTGTAAAACTTTAAATAAATATTACACTTGTAATTAGATTTTAGAAAATTTTATTTTACAAAGCTTTTTAATAAGGAACATACTCATTTTCAAATATTTTTATATTTTCAAAATTTTCATGCCATGCAATACATATGATTTTGGTTTTGAAATTGAGGATGTTGCAAACCTACCCCCCTTAAACGGAATCTCGACCCCGAGATTCGAAAGAGCTAAAAGAAAGAAAGAATAGAAGGATGGCGGTTTCATCGATCCTTTTTTTTTGAATACTTGGTCGTCTTGATTCACAACTATTCACCAAATTGTCCTTAGGGAAGAGACTCTTGATCTTTCGGTGTTGTTTGGCGCTCCTCGAATTTTCTCCTTTGACGATCTTCTTGATCCCAGACTGCTAGAATAGTAGGTAAGAGGAAATAGCATTGGAGCATGGGTAGAAGAGAGCAATGGGTGAAAGCATCAGAGCAGAATAAGAGAGAAAACTTCATCTCCACCACTTGTAGATTAATAAGTTGTCTTCTACCTGTGTTTGCATTTCTTCCGGTAGAATCGCCATACGTTTTATATATTGTATTTTAGAGTAGGGGCATTTGACAATATACCCTATTTCACTATGTGGGCCCACCTGTCATAGACACATAGATGGGGCATATTATCAATTTTCACTCAACTTTGGGGCATATTATGAATTATCCCTTTTAGAGTAATATGTAAAAAACATGGTAGGCTAGCCACATATGTTAGGCACCGTTAGAAAATAGTGGAGTAAAAAAATTTGAAAATAGATAGCAGAAATAACGAGGAGTAAATCAATGACATAAAATGATGTAACAATTATATGGTAATGCATGATGTTGTTAGATAGACAACTGATGAATTTCTCGATCCAACGTTGTAGGCAGCATGTCGAAGAAATTGTAATTTCAAATATTTTATGGAGATGGGGAGATAGCACAAGGGGCGGATAGAATGGATTTGTCAGTATTTTCAAGAGTTGTACGGGGCATATCTAGACCGAGCGATAGGACATACAAGGCTTCGTTGGAGTGGATGTTTCGGATGTTCAATTTGGATGCTCAGACAGTTCGACTGCGGGTTAAAGTAGCAGTAAGCCGTGCGCAACACTATTTTTATGGGGAGTTGATTCCTATTAACGCGACATCATCATGGAGGAGCTATGTTGGGTTTGCCGTAGAGCGAGGCTGGCCGCTGATGTTGCTGGTACAGTGGTACCCGGTAGCTCCATCAGTGTCGAAAGTTCGTGATGTCGGGGCAGATCATACGGAGGAGATGGAGAGAAATATGCAAGAATGCGATGATGAAGGGGACGAGGAGCCCAGAGACGGGGGACATGAGATTGGCGGTGGCGAGGGGATCAGGAGGGGGGCGAGGAGACAGTTGTGGAGGCGCAGGGGCTGGCCGATGAGGGGAGGAGGTAGAGCACATAGTTGACCTGATGGAGGAGGAAGACCGTGTGGATGAGGAAGTTCCTAATGCCGAAGACTCGGACGAGGAAGACAATAATCCTGAGGTGTCTGTCCCTGGGACGTGGTCTAATTATAATTTCGAAGACCTAACAATGAATGAAGGGAACAGTGATGCATGGGATTATCATGAGAACGAGGTCACGCAGAGGGCCATATATAAGGACAAGGAGGCTGTGATGGACGCGGTGAAGTACTGGCAATGTCTTTGCGACGGCAATTCAGAGTAGTGAAGTCTAGCAAAAAGGAGTATGACGTGAAGTGCGTAGTTCATTCGTGCCAATGCAGGTGCATGCATACAAGGGGAAGTGGAAGGACTACTGGAAATGCTCCATTGTGATGGAGCATGACTGTGAACTGGAGGAAGTGGAGCAGAAACACCCAATCTGTCGTCCACTTGGGTGGCAAATGTGTTTTACCGTCAGATCGTGGACAATCCGCACCTGCAGGATCGATCTATCATCAGAGCCGTGGAGGAGAGTTTCAGTACTAGATTAGCTATGCAAAGGCATGGAGAGCAAAACAGACTGCTTTACAAATACAATTCGGGATGTACGAGGCTTCCTACGAGAATATTATACATTTGCTCAGGACAATAGCACACAGGAATCCTGGTACATACATCGACCTTGCGGAGTTCCCCGCGGACGATGTCTGCCCGGATAAGTGGGTGTTGCAGCGGGCCTGCTTCGCCCTCGGCGTATGCATAAATGCGTTCCGACACTGTCGCCCGGTGATTTGCATGGATGGCACATTCCTCACGGGAAAATACAAGGGCCAGATTCTTACTGCAATCACGGTGGACTCCAACAACTAGGTTCTATCGATCGCATTCGCCTTCGTGGAGGGGGAAAACACGAACAATTGCGTCGGTGACTAGGAGGCGAGCCTCCGCGGGCTGATGAGCAAGGAAAGGTGGGTGCGAGGTGTGAGGACCCATTTCCCGGTTAAATCTTACCGGAAAATGTTCCCTCAAAAGCACAATTACCCAGGATGCAACAGTGCCAGAGCTGGTACAAAGTTCACTTTATTATATGGGGAGATATTCATTTTACATAAAATATTACAACTCAGACCTCTACTGTACACTTACACTACTGCACAAGTTGTGAGGATAGGAAAAGCTCTATAAAACTAAGACTCTAGAAACCAATAATGCCATAATTGTTCAATTCCTCCGCGGAAGATTTCTCAAAATCGTCAGAGTGAAAGACTGAAAATAGGTTATTCCCACATCTTGGGTAAGTACTAACAAGATTTGCGGTGTTCCCATTAGGAAGCTTAACTTACGATATGAGGATTCGACAAGTAAGGTTCATACAGGAACGTAAATGCAATAATATACAATAAATTCAAGAACTTAAGGTTTAAAAGAACTTTTAATAAACTGGTTGAAACATTTTCATCTCTCCATAACACTTTCACCATTCTCCACCTTCTACCGCCTTTATGCGCCATACACCATAACCTTCTCTTGAAAGCATGAGTTTATTGAATAAGAGAGGCATCACCCATTTTGACACAACTTCATATACCAAGTAGGGTCTATCGATGATTTTTTATTAGCCTGCGCAGACCTATCGACTTTACCCATATAGTGCGGTTACATGGATGGATGTAATTTGTGTCATTCTCATTCATTATACTCAAGTTTTTATATGAGCACAGCCTAGTTGTATCCTCCTTGAGTCTTACCGGGCAATAGCCCCCTTGCGCCTTACTGGGCGATAGATTCTCATAGGATATATATATACCTCCAAGAGTTACTGGCCTAGTCCAACTTCACTGCACCTGGTGGCTCATATAAAATTCTTCTTTCGTAACATCCCCATGTCCAGATAAGCATCCCATACTACTTATCCACATGGCAAATGATTGACTTATCCTCATAATTTAAATATTTCAAAACCTATTCTAGGCTTCAAAGGATAGGGCTAATCAACAATAGGTAAGCTTTCTGGTGTTTGTAGCTTGGCATGACCATTTTATAACACATGAAATAATAATTTGGCAAATGAAGTAATAACTAAAAAGTAATGCATATATGATTAAACAAGTAGGAATTCAATGTGTATCAAAGGAATAGAAACACACCTTTTAGTTACGGATGCTACTAAACTTTTCTTGATCATCATCTCCGTCCAAATGGGTAGCTTGAGTCTTGAGTGGATCTTCTTCTTCTATTTATCGTGAAGTTTTGACAAAGAGAGAATAAGAATCAAATCAAGTAAAAAGGATTTTGGATGTTATACAGAAATATTCTTTTGAAGGGGTTTCTGGGTTTGGAGGGCAATAGATATGAGAATGTGGATGGAAGAGCGGGATAGAATGGAAGTTGTGAAAATATCTGGTGAAATGATGGAGATAGATATTTGTCGTGTTTGTTATAAAAGGATGAGATAGAATACTGGCAGATATTTGAACTAGAGCGAAGTGACTGCGAGATATTTTTAGATTTACTATGAGATATTGCGGTAGTTAAGGTTTACGGCGAGATATTCTAGGGTTTACTACGAGATACTGTGGTAACTAAGGTTTACTACAGGATATTCTAGGAATGGATAGGGTCATGAGATATTTATATGAAAAGATAGAGTTACGAAGTTACAAATGGGTAGAGTTACAAAGTTACGAATGGATAGATTTAGAATAAAGAAATAGTTTTATATGAAAAGGTTCAGAATGTAATATATGAGTCTTCTTTTGAAACAATTTCAAGTTTGTGGCTATCATTTTATGTAGGGTTTTAAACTTGGGTAAGGGTGTCTAGGATAGTTTGGGTTTTATAGGCTAGGAGTAACCTATTTTAATTAGGTTTAAGTGTTTAAAATGGTTTGGTCATTTATTTGAACTTTATATATATACCTTTAAAGAAAACCCTAAAGGTGGAAATAATCTATTTTGGATTTTTGCAAATCTCTTAGCATTATCTTAAAAACGAGATTTATAATTACCAATTATATTGAGAAAGGGTTTATTATAGTTTTGAAATCAATCTTATTCTTTTTATTTTATAGGATTGGGTTTGATAAATATTTTGTGAAAAGGAATTACTACATAATATGTCTAGTAATTAATTATTTTAATTTTGTAATGAATTTCCTATGTATATTTTACATTAGCTAAGAGGAATGACAATTTTATTTTATTTTAAGAAATTAGTTCTTATAAAGTTTTAAAGAAGTAAAATCTAAAGGTGGCATGTATTATGAAACAATCTCAGATATAAATATTTTATAAATTTTTGTATACATTAACTATGAACAGTAAAATATCAATTTCACATTTTATTGTATTTCCTATTTACAATAATTTATGGAATAGCTAAAGAGAGGTTTTAAATTCAAATTTTGAAATCTGGTTGAATTTAAAAATCTAGAAAAATCATATTTGGGGGGTAAAACACTATTTGGAACAACTTTTGTATTATGACCTTTTGCGAATTTCGGCTCTAAGACCTTCAATTTAATAGAAAACAAAATCGGGGAGCTGAGAATAGTGATTGTTCTAGGGTTCTTGAGTTCCCGAATTGGGGCTTTCTATTTGGCTTGGTTTCGGGGCAATTAATCTTAGGGCTTTTGTTCCTAGGACGTATAGGAGTGTTTTGGAAGTGGATTGGTAGATCGAGATGGCCGGAGATGACCGGTCGACATGGTCGAGGCGGCGGTGAAGAACTAAATTGGTACCGGTTTTTTTTTTGCAATTATGCAAATTGACGGATGTATGAGCTTGATAGGGTGCATGGGTGCTTACCACGCCGCTAGTTGGGCTCGGGAAGTCTGAGTCGACGCATGACGTGGAAGGGCACGGACAGGAACCATGAGGCTGGCGGCGGCGTATGATGTTGCTTCTCGGTCGATTGCTCTGCGATATAGCTAGGTGATGTTACTACAAGGTTTCAGATGGATCTGTAGAACTCAATTCGTCAATGTTTGGGACCAATTTGCGAAGAGGTGGTGGCGGCGATGAAGAAGAAACGAAATTGGAGCTCGACTTGCTATTTATAGGCGCAGTTGAGCTTGGATAGGTACTAAGGGACACGGAGGAGTGGATGAGCTCGAATTGACGATGGTCCTTGCAGGGATTCAGTCCACTCGCCGTGGAGCAAGTGCACGGTGCCGCGTGAGCAACAATGATGGTAGGGAAGGGAGATTCCGACGGGGTTCTGCGTGGCAGGGACACGTGACACCGATTTTTCCCTGTCTTGGCGTGCAAGACCAAGCTTGGAGCGGTGCAAATGGATTGGGTTGCTGCGGTGGACAAGAAACAAAGAAGACAAGGGAGAGAGGAGAGGAGAAAGGAGAAAGGAGGAGGAAGAAAGGTGCCAGGGCAGTTTGGTAAATTCACATAGAAGAGCTTGAATTCAACTTTTAGTTTGGACCCAAAATTTGTATGTTAATTTATATGAAGATAATATGCATATAATAGCTAAGTAAAATGAAAAGAGAGGAGGATTTTGGGGGTTTTAAGCTCAAAGGGCATTTCGGTAATTTCTTTTAAAAGTATCTTCAATTCAAATTTTAAAATGAAATTCATGGTCTGAAATCAAAATTAGGATTTAGATAAGATGCAAATGATTATATAAGTAGATAGTAGACAATTATATAAAAGAAGATGATTTTGGAAATACCAAGTTGGAAGGGCATTTTGGTAATTTAACTGAAGATAGTTCTAGTTCAAAATTTAAAATATGTCCAAGGGTTGGAGTTGTATTTAAATGAATATTGGTCATGCGATGTAGTTGAATAGGATTTAAAAAGAGGAAATTGGGAGATTCTTAGTCAAAGGGGCAAATTGGTAATTTTACTAAGTGCACATTTGATACAAATTCAAAGTTTGAAAATAGTACATCAATTGAATGCATATGTTGTACTTATAAAAGATTTATTGACGCCAATATGAAAGGGTCAAGGAAAAAGGGTAATTTGGGGATTTTTGTTTTAAAAGGGCGAAATGGTAATTTCGTCGATACCTGATGATTGAGTATTATATTTATAATATAGTGGAATTAGTTGCTTACAAATGAAAATGGTTAAAATAAATAGAAAATTGAATTCTTGTAACATAGGGTGTTGAAAATACTATTCATTATATGAAAACACTATTCATCGTATGAAATATTAAAAATAGGTCAAAATGTGGTTTTGGTCTCTGAGGATTCATATAATAGAAATATGAAATAATAGGTTGCATATTATTAAGGATCTTCTTTATATAAAAATGGATAAAGTTTCTTTTCTATATGACATGTGGCCTTTTAAAATTATAAATTTAGGGGAAATTTCTTAAAAGGGTACCTTGGGGTCTTAAGAAGGATTTGGAAGTGTAGGTAGTGTTCTGGGGATCTTTCATGCACTTGATGCGTGAAAAATTTTTATGCAAAATTTCGGGCTATCACACGAGGCCCGAAGGCGGCCATGTCCCCTGGACCGAAGCCCGGCCGCCTGGTCGGACGTTGCCGAAGAGTGATGGCACAAGGGTTTTTATCCTGGTTCAGGCCTCCACTGCCGGATAACAGCCCTACGTCCAGTCTTCATTTAAAGCCAAGCTCAAACGAATACAAAGGGGTGAGGCCGGGCTTTGGGAAGCCTGGGCTCGAGTACAATAAGTGCTCAAGGCACTGTGTGTGTTCCTACGGTTACCTGTATGCGGAGAATTACCGCCGAGAACTAGAGCTCCTACGAGAGAGCAAGTGCTCCTGTTCTACAGTGGCTATCTTCCGGGTGTGTGTTGTGTGGGGTTGATGGCGATGAGATTTCTTTGTTGTGGCCTGTGCGCCCCCTTTTATAGGCGGCGCCCGGCCACTGTAGCTTGCGTTGATCCTTTGAAATAGTCGTTCCCTTCTGTCTTGCCATGCCAGGGCGCACAAAATCCACCGGGTAATCCAGTGTATCTCCCGATTGCCACGCCGGACCGCTACCGGTTAACACATGTCTTTGCCCATGCGGGCGGTTGACGGGACCTACCGCCAACTCGCCAGTAGCCTCCGTTAGGCGCTTCTAGGTACAGTGCGCGCATTTAATTCTTGATGACCTTAGGGACCGGCGTATCTGTCAGGTGGCGCTTGTGCATCTACCTCGGGTCTTGAGCCTGAGCCGGGCTTGGGAGGAGTGAGTGGCTCGAGCTTTTGGGACGGGGTAGCTCGGGCGCGAGCTTGCCAAGCTCGGGCGCGAGCTTGCCAAGCCCGGGCTTACTTCCTGTGGGGCCGAGGGTGAGTTAGTGGGCCGTATCCCCATGGGCCGTGTACTTTCCCCAACAGCTAGCCCCCGAGCCTCGAGCGGGATGAAGTCGTGCCGCTCGGAGGTTTATTTTAATGCTTGTCTTTCGCGAAATGATTGGGGTCTTGCGCGATTTCCTTGGCCGGCGGAATTCCATGAACCGCCGTTATCTTGCGCCTTACTTTCCCTTGGTTTCGCGTCTTGAGTGACAGCGATGGTTAAATCTCCCGCGACCGTTTATATCAGGCGGCTTTCCGTTCGTTGTTTCCCCTTACGCTCTCTTGTGCCATTTGCTCTTCTTGCCTTCCTAATTCTTTCGCACTTCCGCCGTTTTTCTACCTTCCGACCTTTTTCTCTCCGATGGCGCCCTTCACGCGGAGTCTCCTTTCTGAGGACGACCTGAAGGTGTTGGAAGCCGCCGGCTTTATCGAGGTCAGCGGTTGAAGGGCGGCCGGCGAGGAGACGGTACCCGCGCCCGAGAGTAAGGAGTTCGTTTGCTTCGAGCTTTTTGCCGTTCACGGGCTCCGGGTTCCGGAGTCCGATTCCTTTGCCGCCGTCTTGGCCCAGTGCGGGATCGAGTTGGTGAATCTTAATCCCAACTCGATCCTATTCTTGACGATCTTTGCGCACCTTTGCGAGGCATTCGTCGGGGTGGAGCCGTCGGTCAGCCTCTTCCTCAACTTCTACGAGCTGACCACGACCGGTGGGAGCAATGTGGCGGGGTGCGCCTACTTCAAGCTCCGCCGCAACATGAAGCCCGCGTACCCGGTGTTCAAGGCCAAGGAGAACGTCGGGGGGTGGGCGTCGCGGTGGTACTACGCCAAGGTGCTCAGCGACTGCGGGCTGTGGTTTGTGAACACGAGCCCCGGAAGCCGACGCCGTATCCGCCCTTCGCCGAGCTACGGAGGTAGCCTCGATGGCCAAAATCCGGGATTTGGCCGCCGGGCTTAACGGCCATCTGACATCGTAGTCGACTTCATCAAGACCGGTGAGCCCGCTGCGGAAGCGAGTTCGCCCTTTCTTCAAGATCCGCGGGTGGGACGATCTCACCCGCGAAGGTACCTCCCGTAAGTTCCTTTCTTCGACCCTATAGTCCTTTGCCCGAGCTTTCCTTGGGCATGTTTTTTACGTTCCCGCTTTTTTCTTTGTAGCCCTACCCCAGGACGACGTGGTCTGGGCTGTGAGGCTTCTCCTGCCCGTGAACCATAACGAGCCATCA
This sequence comes from Olyra latifolia, assembly GCA_036346145.1. NCBI lineage: Eukaryota > Viridiplantae > Streptophyta > Magnoliopsida > Poales > Poaceae > Olyra > Olyra latifolia. The sequence goes on along the minus strand of CM070523.1, from coordinate 1,252,168 downwards.
GGCTCGGGAATCCGCAACGTCCTGGACGAGGTACGTGTTCCCGTGGGCTTAAGCGCCCCTGGAGGCGGTCTCCCGTGGGCGCGGGCTGATGCTCCCTAACTTGTCTCGCAGGGGAAAGCGAGCGAGGAAGCTGGGCCCGCCGCACTTGCGTTGGTGGCTGCTTCGGGGGCTGCTAGCTCGACGACCGGCGGCGACGCGGGCTCCGTTCCAGCGCGGCAAGAACGAGGCACGACTACGCGACCGCCCCTGAAGAAGCTGGCCGAGCGCTCCCGCCGGGACAAAGTTGCCGCCGCGGGACGGAGGTCGACCCAAGCTCCTGCTTCCGTCCCCCACCCAACCCGGGCTAGGGGTTCCCGGGACCGGGACTTGGTCAGTGCACGGGATACCCAGCCGACGCTGAAAAGGCGCCGGTTGGTGCTGGATGATGACTCGGACGACGGATTGGCCGGGACGGATGTCGAGCTTGCTTGTAAGGTACTGTGCCTTTCAATTTCTTTCTTTCTTTCTCCACCTGTCATGGTTCCCAGGCTAATCGGTCGCGCTTCGACCGCTTCTCTCTTTGTTCTCAGTTGCCATGTCTTCCCAAGCGGGAAAACTCATCCCGGTGCGGTCGGAGGAAGTAGCTCGGGAGAACGATCCTGTTAAGGATGAGCCCGGGAGTCGAGGCTCGGGGCCCTACTTCCTTCCGTTGGTAGCACGCAATGACGTGCGCTCCCAAGCCGCGATCGTGGAGGTGGAGACGGATGACGGGACATCGCTCCTGGCGCCGCTTCGCGTCGAGGGGCGGACCTTGACCGGGTGGCGCCCAATTGACTTCGGCGGTTTCTCGGAGCTTTTTGCGGGGAGAAAGATACCCGTCCCTCCGCTGGACATGGGCGACACCCTCCTCCTTGGCTGGAACTGGCCCATCCGGGTCATTACGGTCGCAAGCGTCGTCCTGGTGCAGCTGTGGAGCGTGGCCCCACTGGTTGCCGTGGGATGGATCGTAGCGACGCCAGCGTGGGTTGAGCCGGGATGCGCCACCAAGAGTCCATTCAGCTTCGACCGGTTCCCGGTCAGTCGCTCGAGGAGTGGATGGTGAGCCGGAAGGTGGTTAAGCCGAAGGCGGACGTCGGGGTGCAAACCGACTTTGCCCCGAGCCATGCCTTCAGGCCGTTGATGCTGCCGGGCTTACAAGGGAATCAGCCGAGCCGACGGAGGAGGCGGTGCCAGGAGCGGCCGACGGGACCCGGACCGAGCCGGTGGAGGGAGCGCGTGAGGCTGCAGGAGAAGCGGCCGAGCCTGCGGGAGGTTCGGCCAGGCCTGTAGAGGGAGCGCCCGAGGAACCAAGCACTCGGCGATAGCTCTGCAACTGGTTGTGGCGCCGCCGCCTTAGAGTGCTTCCGGGCTCGATCTGAGTCCATGATCGCGCGGCCACAAGGCGGGTAAGTGCTTTCGAGCTTGGCTTTTGAGGTCTTGTGTCGACCCTGCTTGGGTTCTTTCTTTTCTCTTAGCCTATCCTCTTGGTGCTGTTCTACCGCGAGGTTGTTGGCATCGCATGCTTGTTTGGGGCTGAGCACGATGTCGAAGCGGAGGCCTATTGGCAGACAGCGTCTGTTGGCGGCAAAGAAGTTAAAGCCGCCGCCGAGCTAGAAGAAGCTCGCTCGAGCTCAGTCCAGGCAGTGACTCTGGAAGCTCGAGTCGTGGTGGCAGAGGCGTCCCTAGCCGCGGCGCGGGATGATGCTCGGGAGGTTTCCCGTCGGTCGCAGGAGGCCCTTAAGGCCGAACGAGATCGTTCCACCGAGCTCGAGTAGCACCTTCGGTCGGTGGAGGCGTGCCACGCCACCGAGGTTGCCCGTGCAGCAGAGGAGTGTAACCTCCTTGCTGCGGAGCTTTCCCGAGCGAAGTTGGCTGCAGCCGCGACAGAGGATCTGCTGAAGACCCACAGGGGCACTGTGCGGGATCTGGAGGCAGCCGATGAAGTCTTGCGGACTGATATGCACACTGCCCGGGATAGGGCCAAAGACTTCCTCGAGCTTCAGAACCAACACGACGAAGTGCTGACCAAGCTTCGTAAACTCAGGTGCCAGCCTAAGTCGTAGGCCTTTGTATTTTTTTCTTTTTCTTGGGCGGTGATCCGACTTGCCCCTTTTTTGTAAACACTCTTGAAAATGCTATTGACTTGTTTTGACCTTTGCTCCTTCGGTCCACCTTCTCCCTAGAATGCCAATCGTCGATTTGACTGTTGCGCCATGTCCCAAGAGACATTCGCGTCAAATCTTAGAAACAGTTCCGCGTCGGAGCTGCTTCACAACGCTATTACTCCTGGGATCGCTTCGACTTCCTGATCTTGGCTATAAAAAGAGGCTGATGCGGTGGCCACTTTTCATTTCAAACTTCTTTCTTTCGTACCTCCTTCTCCTTTTGCTTCCTTCAGTACCTCCTTCTCCTCTTGCTTCCATAGATCATGAAGAGTTCTTGGAGGTCCTTTGGGCGAAGTACGATCTCGCCCTCGCTGAGGTCACGGATGAGCAGGCCCGTGCCCATGACAACGTGCGCGCGAGCCTCCTGGAAGGCGTCGCCGTGGCCGCCCTGGGGCGCCCGGTCGTCCGGCACTCCGTGGTCGGGGAGTTCGGGCATGGGCCCGCGCCCGGCGTAGAACTCCTCCAACCGCGCGTCTCACATCCTGCAATTACACAGGTCGTGGCCGTACTGCCGATGGAGAAGGCAGTAGCGGTTGTTTGGAGGGTTAGCCTCTGGGCGGCCGAGGCCGGGTTGAGCTCGCCCCTACCGCCGGCGTGCCCGACCGTTCTCGCCACTGCCGAGCGTGGTTGGCATGGAGGCGGCCGCTCAAGAGGAGCGGGGCTCTTGGGCTCCACCGCCCGACGAGTTGGTCGATGCAGCTCCTTCTTCTTCTTCTTCTTCTTCTTCTTCTTCTTCTTCTTCTTCTTCTTCTCGGCGTCGCCCTTCTTGGCATCTGCGCCAGTCCGGGCCGCCGCCTTCTCCTCCGTGACGCCGCAAAGACGTGACATGAAGCAGGTTCCCGCGAGGGAGACATGTGGGTGTCACCCACGGAGGCGTTGCCGTTGGCACCTTCAACCACCATGGGTACGCTGATCCGCCTCGCCTCGACGGGTCGGGCGCCCGATTCCAAGCAGTCCTCCTCTTCGACGCGACCACGGACGTCTGCGCATCTGTCGATCGGCTTGGCACTAGTGGCGGTGCCTCCAGTCCCTCCATGAGGGTTTCGCTGACGTGAGTCAGCGAAGTGCCGGCTTGGCCGGACAAAGCTGGGGAGCGAACAACTGCTCCCGAGGTGGGTGTCGCTTCCACCTCCATCTCGTCAGCCTGAGCTTCGGCGAGGATACCAGCTTGCCACTCCTCGTACGACTCGTCGACGTCGTCGAGATCGTCGCGATCGTCGTAGTTAAGGTCTACGGTATCAATGTCGTCGTATGACAGCAAGGCCATTCTCGACTCGATCGAGGGGAGAAGATCGCAATCGGGTCCCACGATGGGCACCAGCCGTCGACGACCGGGAGGCGAGCCTCCGCGGGCCGATGGGCAAGGAAAGGGGGGTGCGAGGCCCGAAGGCGTCCCTGTCCCCTGGACCGAAGCCCGGCCGCCTGGCCGAACGTCGCCGAGGGAAAGGACTTAGGTCCCGACGCGGTCGGACGCGTCGAGCCCGGAGAGTGATGACACGAGGGTTTTTATCCTGGTTCAGGCCTCCACTGCCGGATAACAGCACTACGTCCAGTCTTCGTTTAAAGCCAAGCTCAAACGAGTACAAAGGGGGTGAGGCCGGGCTTTGGGAGGCTCAGGGTCGAGTACAATAAGTGTTCAAGGCACTGTGTGTGTTCCTACAGTTACCTGTATGTGGAGAACTACCGTCGGGAACTAGAGCTCCTACGAGAGTGCAAGTGCTCATGTTCTACAGTGGCTTACCAAGCCCGGGCTTACTTCCTGTAGGGCCGAGGGTGAGTTGGTGGGCCGTATCCCCATGGGCCACGTACTTTTCCCAACAAGCTGGTACTGGTTCCTTGAAAGAGTCAACCTGGCAGTTGTTCAGGATCGCCCTGATATTTGTATCATCCATGACTCACATGCCGGGATGCTATGGGCGATCGTGGACATGCAACAAGGGTCTGACGTCGTGGGTACAACAAAGTGGCTAGACCTGAAGAGCAGGTGGTGCATGAGGCACATGGGTGCCAATTTTTCCGTCAGTTCAAGAACAAAGAGCTTATGAACATGTTCAAGCGACTATGCAAACGGAACCAGCGGAGAAAGTTCGACGCACTATGGAGGACGTTGGATGAACTAACCAAGAAGCAGTAACTGAATGCAAGGGATACCGCTAGTTCATCAAGGAACCCTGTAGGGACCCGTCAAACGGAGTCGAATCCCTGCCGTGCTTATACCTGTACTAGTCCCTGGATCAAGTAGCTAGTAATGCAAGATGTCTGATTTGGATCACAACCATCAACGCACAAATAAACCACATCGAGTACGCCAACACGCCAATTATTACAATAGTTTGGCACCACGGCCTTACAAGCAAGGCGGAAATTTAAGAACATTGTTCGACTTAAGACAAAAACTCCAACAATGAAACTCCAACTCCACACAGGCAGAGCGAAGAAGCACGCCCTAGGCCGGGGTAGTCTTCATCCTGGATCCTTGGTGAAGTCCTCGTCTTGATACAGCTCCTCATCGGGGTAGGGACAATGCTGATCTGGACCTGCTCGTTGGAATGAGCAGCCCCGCATAAAATGCGAGGGTGAGTATACAAAATACTCAACAAGCAAGGCTGACTAATATGCAACTAAGGTTACAAGGAAGGGTAAGGTTCTTTTTGCATAAAGCCAGTTTTGCAAGTTTTATCTAGATTCTTGTAAAGGGTTTGAAATGAGTTAAGAGAAAAACAAATATTTGGATCATTTCCTTTTGAAACTCCGGCCTAAACCGGTTTTGCCCAGACCTGGCTACTCACGGCACCCACCATGCAACACCCTCATCGCTCACAGCACCCACTATGAGGAGAGAAAACAAAACACACTATGAGGTAAGAAGTACCATGAGGCAGCTCCCCGTCGTCCGTCCTTGACCGCGGACACGGCTATCATGATAGTTGTACACTCTGCAGAGGTTGCACGCTTTACCCATGCGAGGTGGTTCTTCCTCGGGTGCCCCCAAAGAAAAATGGTCACCACAAGGCCTTTCTCCAACCTTCCCTAGCTAGGACATTCCCGCCGAGGTTTCCTTTCGCAATGCCCTCTTGCGCCGATAGGTTACATTCTATGGACACATCTGAATACCCACTCCCAACCACAAAGGAAGGTTACATTCTTATGGACATATTCAGATGCCCACTCCCTATTCCACCAGAATGCCCTAACTAGGAGTCAGAAGGATACTAAACCAGGCCCGCCCATCTGAGCACACATGGTCGCCTTTGTTAAACTTAGCTCGTCTACCTCAAGGAATCGGTCCTTAGGGACGGGGTGGTTCCATAGATGGACCCAAGTCTCGTGGCTTCAAAGAACAATCTTGCAACCACCACCTCGATCGGGTTTTATAAAACATTTTACCCGATAGCACCCACTATCAACTACACCTATTTGCAAACACGACAAAGACCCATCGTCTTTTAAAATCATTGAGTAAACAAGCATTGATATTAACATGTCCAAGTTTCATGTGATTGCAACTAAGCATAGCTAACATGATTAAAACCTAGTTCAAGGGGTGAAGGCATTATTAAACAATATAACTTTAACCTAAGGTGGCAAGGAAGGTTTTATATATCGATGTTATTAATTGGGGTTTTAGCTAGCATCTAACCAATTAGCATTTTTAAATTTAACATAGCATGCAGTTTAAATAACTATTAAAATCATTTAAAAACACAGGAGCAAGATTCAGCACTTGCCTTGATCGGCACTTCCTGAAGCTCTTACGACAGGGTTCGCAGTTATCGTTACTAGTTCCTAAAATGTAAATTTAAACCAAAATAAACTAATGCTCCAAATAAAACATGTATGATATGTATGCTCATGTTATGCACAAATATTGCCAAACATGATCAGTTAAATCTCTGGTTCAACTAATACCAATTTTTAAATTTTCTTATTAACCTAAATCATCTATTAAGCAATTTAAAGGCATTTAAGCAATCTTAACAATTAAACAGTAGTTAAATTATCCTAAAATTATATGAAAGTTTACAGAACAGTAATGCACATTTTTATGGTCATTTTAAAATTTATTTGGCAATTTTAGACAAGTGAATTACCTAAACAATTTAAACAAGGTTTCTTAGCATTTAAATATTCCTAGTTAATTTGAACTGTGACAGTGACAAAAATTTACATATCTAAATAGGTTGCAATTTTGTGAGTCTAACAAAATTTGTTTGGTAATTTTGGATTTTTCTACTAATAGATATAGATTTTACAAGCTAGGAATTTTTGGAAAAAGGGAAAAAAAATGGCTCGGCTTGAGCCGGAGAGAGAGGAGCCACTGGGAGCGGCTCAGGGGGTCAAGGGTCAGCGAGGAGAGAGGAGGAGGCGGCGGGCACGGCTGGGGGCTCGAGGCGGCCCCGGTGTGGCGGCGCCGTGAGGCGTGGGAAGAGGACCTGGGACCTCGGGGGGCAGGCATGGCGCACAGGCATGGGCGAGGCGGCGGCAAGGGCCCGGCTGCCGGAGGCGGCGGGAGAGGGCCGGGAGCTTCACGGGCGGAGGAAGTTTGGGCGGCGTCGCCGGGGTGGGTGGTTAAACCATGGCATGGTGGCACGGAGAGAAGGGAGGAGATGGCAAGGCTGGGGCTGGCCAATGGGGGCGGCGAGGTCTAGGAGGACCGGGAGCACAGGGGACCCGTGGGGTGGTCTCTGAGGCGCTGAGGAGGAGCAGCTGTGGTCGGTGGCGGGAGGCCGGGCGTGCGTGAGGAGGCTCACGCCGGGCGACGAGCCTGGCGGCCCTAGGGCCAAATTGGCTTGGGAAAAACTCGCCTAGTCCTAGGGGAGCTCTAGGGGAAGGAGAGGAGACTCACCGCGAGAATCGCCGAATTGAGTCGAGGCGTGGCGCGCGAGGAGACCGTCATGGCGTCGCGGTGAAATTGCCGCCCGGTGGCTTTCCTGGGAATTGAGGGGGAAAGTGAGAGGAGGTCAAGGAATATCGCCCTAGAAGGAATTGCAAGAAATCGGCTTACCCGAGGTGAATCAAGGAGAAACGAAGGGAAAGGATGGAGCTTCGGGTTGGAGTTTTGAGGAGGTGACAGGAGGTGAGGCGCGTGGCGGCGCAATTACCACCAATTAGGTGGTGCTTGACCCCATTAGGACGGATTGAAGGCCACCGAGCTCGGTGGGAAGATGAAGTTCGAGGTGGAGTGTTCATGCGTGAGCAGGAGGAGGAAGGAGAGAAAGGAGAGAAGAAGAAAGAAGAAGGAAGAAAGAAGAGAATGGCGAGTGGGCCCGGGGAGGATTTTTAATAAAAATTAATTTTTTCGATTATTAATCCTTTAAACTTCCAAAATACAATATATTTTATAAATTAATAATTATTTGCACAAACATATTTTAGTTTGCAAAATTATTAATTAACAGGTAACATTCTCATTTTATTAGTTTTATTTTTAATTGTTTTTAAATGCAATGCAATGCATATGAGATGCTAAATGCCATGCTAAGAGTTTTTATTTTCTGAAAATGAGGATGTTACAAACCCTATGGTCCACCACGAGGAAGAAGATGACCCCACAGCCTTGTGTGCGCTCCCGACCGATGCACCAAACATTCGGCGTAGGCCGGGGACAAGCATAAGGAGTTTCACGGATTGGATACGACACGAGCCGTTGGAGAAATGGTCCATTCTGCATGACGAGGGCGGTTCCCGTTATGGAATAATGACAACGAACCTGGCGGAGGTGTACAACTGGGTTATGAAAGGCACGAGATGCCTTCCTTTGGTGGGTATAGTTAAAGGTGTGTTACTAGGTACGCAAAGATATTTCATTGACCAATATATGAAATTCGCTACATGTATGTCGGACAATCGACTGTTCTACTCAACGATTGTATTTAAGTACATGGCCAACAAAACACGCAAGGTGCAGACACATCGCGTGACACCGGAGAGTGGCGTGGAACGGAGATACCATGTGCACTGCGGTGACCACGGTCGCAGAGGTGCCCACCGGGAGAGGACATCCCATCTGTGCATAATCCGAGATGTTGACTGCAAGTGCTCTTACCAAAAGCCACGACTACTGCAATTTCCATGCTCTCACGTAATTGCGGCCGCCACGGATACACATCAATCATGTCATCCGTACATCTCGCATTACTATTACAAGCAAAGTGTTTTCAACACGTGGCATCACGAGGTGTACGGGTACCGAGTGGATGGATCGTTCACGGAAGCCCCCCCTGCGGGTCATCGCTGGGTACCGGACATCCGAATGTTGAAGCAGAAGGCCGGGCGTCGAAGGACACGGCGTATTCGGAATGATATGGACGAGTCCGAAGTGAGTTAGCGAACTTAAGGATCTACGGCATCGGAGGCTAGGCCGTCAGTATCTCGTCGAGGCACACACTAAGCCCACGAACTTCTGTTTGTATTATGTACTTTGTTACTTTGATACTACAATCATTTCAATTTTTATATGTACCTTGTAATTTGGGATAATGTAATTTTAATTCATCTATTTTATATGTATTTCTGTACTTCACGTACTTAAGTATGAACCAGTATGTCCAGTTTGTATTTTAACTCAACCTTGTTTTCAGCTGTATTTTGTAACATTTAAACATATAATTATTGTTAAAGTTTGTTGTATTTGCTCTCTAACCATGTAGGCACAGGCCGGATGGCGAGAGGTGGGCGTGCTGCTGATGATTGCCCGACCTACTCGACTGGACCGTCGATGTGACGCACCGGTTTAGGTTGTCGCCATTGTAAGAGAAAGAGCTGGGGACATCATGTCGCGTGTGTTTAACGAGATACTCGCATTGACCCATCTTTGGGTTCCACGCTTAGCGCTAACGCTACCTTCTCTTTCGTATACATATACTTACCTGCAAAAGAAATTTTCACGATGCTACTTATTTCATGCAGGTTACGTACGGCAGGTTTGCTCCCGCTCTGCAGAATGATGGAGCAAGCCATCGCCCGAAGGAGGCGAGCCGCCCCGGTTGAATGCGACCGTTTCCTGCTGGCCGCACTCGTCGACCGGTGGTGACCAAAGACACACACTTTCCACCTGCCATGCGGAGGGATGGCTCCGACGCTGCAGGACATGTCTTACCTCCTAGAACTCCCCTGTGCGGGTCCTGCAGTTGTGCCACACGACGTCCCCATCACGTGGCACGCGGAGTTGTCAGCACGGTTCGCTGAGGTGCAGCGACACCCCCGGGACGGGGCGTACGTCCCCCTTAGGCAGGGTGAGCGGCATGGACCGACAAAGCCGCACGCCGAGGACGAGGACGTGGCCCGCCAACTGGAGGCGTACCTGCTCTTGCTGTTTGGTTGGGTGGTGTTCCCGTCCTCCCATGGAAACATGGTGGACCCGCACCTGATCGAGTACGCCCAGTCGATCGCCGAGACCCCGGACTACGAGGTAACAGATTCCATTAAAATTTGTTAGCACAGGACCTGTCTAACTTTCTCGATGTCAACAAATGGCGCAATGGTCGTGGGCCTCTGCTGTGCTCGCGGCGACGTATAGAGGTCTGTGCGACGCTGCCTCTCGGTCTGACCAAGATGTGACGATGTCGAGTTGCGTCCTACTGCTGCAGTTGTGGTCCTAGGAGCGCTTCTCTGTCGGTAGGCCTGTGGCTGACACCGCGCCGTACCCACAGGACTTGTACAACGAGCACCCAATGGACTGGCCCACCATGGGCCATTACTGTGTTCGACAACAGGTATGCCCCCTGGTATGTTATTCCCTACTTACGCACTTTCCTAAGATCCATTATATTTATTTTCGTCGCAGCGGTTGTACGCTCACCGACAAGTCAAGAGGTCGTACCTCGAGTTCGTTCGGGAGTTTGACAGCCTCCACGACGAGGACGTGCGGTGGACACCATACAGTGCGTATGACGTCCACGTCCGAGCTCCTTACGGGATCTTCGTGCTTTGCACACGGGACCAGGCGTACTGGCTCACCTGTAAGGTCTCTTTGACCTGTGTGTGGAGGAGTACTCGCCGCACCGAGTGCTGCGGCAGTTTGGCCTATTCCAGGCTTTTCCGTTGCCGCCTCGTCACGTTGTCTCACGCGGCGCTCACAGATACGTCTCATGACCACAATGCTAACCATTTGTACCGAATGGATGTTGTATGTTAATTCTCCTTCTTTTCAAAAACCTGAGACGGGAAAAAACCTTCGCGTACGTGGAAACATCCTACCCGGTCACGTCGACTGGAGCATCCATCAATAATTTCGCGAGGCTTGGAGTACCCCTAAGTGGCCACAATTTTGGGGTTTTGTGGTTGTCTGTGCCTTTTCCGATTTTCGCACGTTCGTGCTCGCACATGTTCCGACCTACTCTCCCATACATACCTAGTAGGCAGCGTTGTGTAGGATGCTCAAGATTTTTTTCGTATTTTCTGGCCCCCCTCAGGTGGGCCCTACGAGGCTACGAAAACCCTTAAGCGGCCACAATTTTAGGGTTTTGTGGCCACGAGTGCCTTTGCCGATTTTCGCACGTTACTGCTCGGACATCGTCCGATCTGCTCCCCCATACATAAGGGGTAGCCTGCGTTGCGTAGGTCACCCGTGATTTTCGCCGTAATTTTTCTGAAGCATTAGGTGGGCCCCGCAACCCTACGGAAACCCCTTAGTGGGCATAACCTGCCCTACCGGTACGAAACATACATCCCTAATGTTGCTACTACTACAATATGTGTATCAACTGTACATTACATGTAGTTGAATTTGGCTATTATAGATGCGACTACTTGCTATCCATCTTATGTATGGGGGAGCAGGTCGGACGATGTAAACAAACTGAAGATGGTGCTCCCATGACATTGAAATTATGGTACGCAATACATGATAGTAATCCACGTAGACTGAAGATTGATGCAAAATACATGAAAGAAACCCCTGTTGTAGTAGGGACGCTAGGTTCAGTGGCGTCGATGGAACGGTTCCACATGGGTATACACGTTGTTCAAGCGAGTAGCAAAGTCAATTCGCTCCTCAAGGCGGAAGATTCTTGTGTGAAGATGTTCGATGTAACTGTTAACGGCCATTGGGAAGGGGTCGTCCATCCATTTGTTGAAGCCGCAGTCATCGGTCTGCATTTGGAAATGAGAAAAAGGTGAGATGGAAAAGTATTTAACCCCGACCGTTGTATAATTTGGTTACTCATTATGGAACGCTGCAATGTAGAAACGTCGGCGATCCATCCTTCGACAACATGGTCAAAGTTTGGCCAATGATGTCCACTCCATGTGCACAATGTGGCCATCCCCTGCAGAAGTTTGGGTCTCTTATCATGGTTGGCTCTGTGTTATAGCTAGCTCTCGTCCGAATAGGCAAGTCGTCGCTTGGTAGACGTGCTTCAGATCTAGGACCATTTGATGCCCACCAGGCTTGTCTGATCCAACCGTTCGTGGAGTGTCGTGAAGCCATATGTGCAATACGGTAGGCCGAAGAAGAACGCTACGAAATAAAAAAAACAAGTATTCAATGTAAGTTGAAAGAAAAGGAAATACAACCAATGTGACATTACACCAAGCCTGCACAAATTTATTGAACAAGACATGAGAAAATAGTACTTCCTCGAACTACGCACTATCGTGATAGAACAGACTCCACGCTGCGGTAGCAAAGTGATGTCTTTCTCTACTCGCCTCCCTCCCACGAAGCCAACCCTTCAGTTTCTAACCAAAGCAGGGAGCTTACACACACAGTGAGAGTGAGTGTGGGAGTCAGAGCGACGTCAACTCTGCCTCCCATTATATAGGCCGAGGAGTAATTAACAAATTGAATTAATTAGTTTATTAATTATGCTTATTGCCATCGTTTACTAATTAAACACGTACTAACAGTGCCCTACTTCTGGCTATATCAATGCAGCCCATTCATTTCGTCGCTAGAGCAGTGCATTCACTGCTAACATTGCATGCCTGCTTATCAGTGCTTGGAGTGTGTGCCGAGGAGATTGACCAACAGTACCGCTTTTCATCGCCCGGTCACATTGCGACATCCATCAATAATTTCGCCGCCTGCGACCAAGATCTGCTTTTCACCGCTTGGGTCACATCATTGCAAGCATCCACAATAATTTCGTCGCTGGCGACCAACGATCTGACTTTTCACGCCGGTCACATCATTGCGGCATCCATCAATAATTTTGCGCCTTCGACCAACGATATCACTTTTCATCGCCGGTCACATCATTGCGGCATCCATCGAAATTTCGCCGCCTTGCGACCAACGAAGACGCTTTTCACCTCCGGTCACATCAACTGCAGCATCCATCAGACATTTCGCCGCGATGACCAGCGAGACCGCTTTTCGGCGTCGATCAAATCAAGCTGCGGCATCACTCGGGAGGGATCGTGCGCTTCCATGAACTCCGTCCATGCATCGAACAAACCGTTATAAAACCCTCCGCCTTGGGTCCTCTGTATTTGCAACTTTCCTCTGAAACTCGCATATTACTTTGGCCCATACACTCCACAAATCTCCCTGTAACGAGCAATGGCGGCCTCCGGCTCTGAGACCCCTTCGAGGAGCAAGTTTAACACCATCGTGCCAGAACGGGTCAATGTTCCAATGTGCTTCTGCGGTGATCTTTGCAAGTTTGTTTCAATCCGATGAAGGTTTCTCATATCCTTACGGAAAGAGGTTCTTCATGTGTGCGAACTACGAGTACGATCAACCCAATGTTGCCTTTGGCGAGCTTCTAAAGGTACTTGCTCACCCTATCCTGCATGATTATATCTACCTACATGCACATGTGATCTGTACTAACTTATGTTGAACAAATAGTCTCCCCCACCTCTCTGCGATTTACAGCGGTGGCTGACACGAACAATTGGAGGAAGACAAAAACACATCGGCGTGAGGTCCGTTGGAAGAAGCGATGGTTCAGCGGCGCCGATATGAGGAGGAGCGAGAGGAGAAAGCATAGCGTTAGCGGAGAATACATAGCGACAAGAGGGCGCCGAGCGTCAAAATTGCTAAGGCACGAGAGGTGAAAAGGGAGAAAGCGAGAGAACACGTCGCGCAAAGAAGGCTAGACCTGATGCTACCAGTAAGGAGAAATATCCCCGTTGTACTCAGTAGAAACTTTCTTGTAATCCTGACAATAAAAATTTCCTGAGTGCACTCTACCTTCAACGCTATAACTGCTGGCATGTGAGGAATGCTTTGTGACAAGACGAACATTTTTCTTTTTAAATCTAATAATAGCAAAAGATGAAAATTCAAACTGTCGGCTCCTTTTATACAAAATAACCAAAATTTTCTCTTCGTAAACCCTAATTTCGGACCACGTAAATTCGGTACACCCTATTTCCGAAAACATACTAAAAATATAGAATTAATAAATCGATCAATCCCTTTTTGCAAATCAAACTAATTTGACAATTTGATTTATATATTATATTTTTTTATTTATTTTTCCATGAGCTCGGCCGTCGTCACCGTGGGAAAGGTCGAGACTCGGGACAATGGTGGGGTGGAGCCCTTCGATACGGGACAATTTTTATGACCTACATTTTTAACGATGCCGGGACCCCCATTTATTTCATTTTATTTTATGACACATTCTATCGACGGTTGGGAGTACGGGGCTCCCACGTGCCGAGCTTACTTGTTGAGTGTGAGGATCAACCGGCCTCTTTCCTACAGCCTCAGAGTCGTTCGAGAGGGGCGAACCCAATCAGACAATCGTAGGTGGGAGAGAGAAGGTTTTTAGCCTGGTTCGGGCCCCTCAGGAGGAGGTAATAGCCCTACGTCCAGTGATCTACATTCAAGGGAACACAGGAGAATACAATGGCACCCTAGAGCCTCCCTAGCGTAGGGAAACTCAGGCTTCTTTAGGAGGGATGAAACGAAGGCTCCGGTTCGTTCTCTGCTGGCTGGAGCTCTTGCGTGTGTGTCTATGCCTAAAAAGTGATCATACTATGTCCAGAACCTGCCCTTCTATGTACAGCAATGTAGCCTATTTATACATGGGTGTGAACCCTATGCTAATACGTGTAGAGTCCAGTATCCAGCAGTCCGAAGGCCGTCTTCATGTGCGTCGTGCGGGAACAATCCTTTCTGTCATTCGTGATGACGGAAAAGCCGAACGGGAATAGTAGAACAAGACCCAGGCAGGTAGCCACGGTCTTCGATATTAGCGACGAGACGTAATAGTCGTGAGGGTGTCAGAGTATTTATTACAGGAGGCAGAAAGGAGCACGTAATCGGCGTTCAGCCGGGGGATGGCCCGAGTCCTTCCCCGAGCAAGATAGAGTCTTGCTCAGGCCTCGAGCAAGGATGGCTTGCTCGGGGAGGCAATCAAGGCTAAGCCGCGAGAAAACAGGGGGATTCCGGAAATGCCCTCCAACCCCCGTCATCTAGCCCCCGAACCTTAAGTGGGGAGACTTCGACCGAGTCCCCCTTTGAGGCTTATGATTCGTTCCGACGGCTCGGAGGCTGAGACGTCTCGGCAGGTGAATGGCCGGAGTGGTCAAAACCCGCTTGGGCAGGTCTTCGGGCCAGCCAAGGAAAGGCCATCCGAGCAGGACTTCGGGATAGCCGCGCGAAGGCCACCCGAGCAGGACTTCGGGTTAGCCGCGCGAAGGCTACCCGAGCAGAACTTCAAACGTCGAGTCCCCAACGGTTACTTCTAGTGAGTGCGTCTGCAGTTATGCGGTTTATGGCGATGTGACGACTGCACGCGCGCCGGTTCTCGAGATTTTTGGGACGGTTTCACTGGTGAAAAATAAAAAACCCCTCGCCTTCTTCTCCCATTACGCCTCCGACTCTCTTGTTTCCGAATCCTTCACGTTCTTCCTTGCCATTGCCTTCGTCCGCTCTACCTTCCATGGCGAAGTTCGTTCCTTCTCGGACCACCTCCACGCGCCTGAAGGATCTTGTGGCGCAGGGGCACCTTGACCCTCGGTCATGGCGCGTTCCTGGTGGCGAGGCTTTCTCGACACAGGCGGAGGATGAGTTCGTGAGCTGCGAACTCTTCGCCATCAACGGGCTCCGTGCCCCAGAGTCAGAGTTCATGGCCGCGGTCCTCGCCCATTGTGGCCTCGAGATCATGAACCTCCACCCCAACTCCATCCTCATCCTCGCCATCTTTTCCCACTTTTGTGATGGCTTCATTGGCGTCCAGCCGACGGTAAGCCTATTTCTCCACTTTTATATGCTCCACCGCACCGGAAGTTCGTCGGCGGTGGGGTGCGTCTTCTCCATTGCGGAACTCGCGATCGTACACGCATTCCCGCCTTCCATGTTGAGACTCCGTCTCCATTTGGGCGGGCGGTGGTTCTACATGAAGAAGGGGGCAGACTACGGACTCTTCTTCCGCCACGAGCAACCGGAGAAGAAGGATCTTCCTCGACTGAGCGACAACGGCTTGACCGGGCAAGCTGTTGCCCGGGACTTCCTGAGGAACCGGGTATCCCCGCTACGGCGGCGGGAGCACCCGTTCTTCGAAGTCACGGGCTGGACCGACATAACCCGCGAGTCCAATACTTGTGAGTATCCTTGCCCGGGTGACTGCTTAACATCTTTCTTGTGCTAACCATTGGGTCCCCTGTAGCTCCCGACGAGCGATGGGTCGACGAACGGGTGGCCGAACTCTTCGCGTCGGGGAAGGAGGTGAACCCGGAGTTAGGCAGAAGGGGGCCGAAGAATGTCCTCGACCGCACCGAGCAGGTATGTTTCACGACCGAGCAATGCGTCCTGGTCGGGGAGGGCTTTTGTCCTGATTGCCCCTTCTTTCTCTAGGACTGGGCCGCTCTGGAGGCCGTGCTGGTGGCGGAGCAGCCAATCAAGGACGGGGGGAGGCCGCCTAAAGGTAAGAAGACCGCTTCAAAGAAGAGGGCGGCCCCGCTGGCGGCCGTCGAGGTGGAGCCGCGGCCGAAGTGATCATCACGTGCGGCTCCTTCGGTGGGTGGCCCAAGCGGGCACGCGCCTCGTCCGAGCAAGGTGCGCGTGCCGCCGAGGCACAACCCGCCGCGGCCACACCAAGAGTACGCGGACCAGGTACAAGAACTATCGGCCTGATTCTGCCAATATTCTGAAGACCATCCGGATCACACTGCTTGGTTGCTGCAGATCGCCGCTGATCTTCGCCGAGCTGAACGATGCGCCTAGCGAGAAAGAGACGCTGGGGGGACTTCCAAGCATCCTTGGACTTGACGGGCGCGACGCTTTCTTCGTGGCTCGAAGGCCCGAACGATGTTGGCCCTGGGACGGAGACCGAGGTAGCTTTGAAGAATTTCCTCCGGTGGACAAAGGAGCAGCACTAGGAGTGGCTTGAGGCGGCGAGCCTTGCCCGGGTCGGGGCCAGCCCGAGCAACGGGCCGGAGACCGCACCACCGGCGCCCAAGCGGGCGAGGAGGAAGGTCCTGGCCCGCAAGACGAAGGCGCGCAAGGAGGCCCGGGCTGGGGATGCTACGATCGAGCTAAAGTCGGAAGATGTCGAAGAAGAGAGTAAGCCTTATGTCCTATATCTTATATTTCCAATTTCGCTGGGCTGCGAGTTGCCGCAGTCTTGATTTCATTTCTTTTTTCGGGCGTAGTCAAGGGCCTGTGGGGGAGAAGACCCCCTGTGCCCATGTCGGGAGCAACGGTTAGGGTTTTGATTGATGAGGCATTTCAAACCGCAGCATCCCGAATTATTGAGGACTTGGCGGCCGCGATTGTACAAGAGCCGATCCTGGAAGATGACCCGACCGAGGGGGTCGAACCTTCAGAGGTCTCGAGCTCGGATTCCACCCCTCGTGGTCGTGTGGTGGAGGTGGCGGTCTGGTCTGGGCGGTTGTCCCCATGAGGCGAGGAGTTGACTCGGCGCTCTCCTACCCGGACTGCAGCGGAGGAGGGGGAGATGGCGCAGCCTCCGAGCGTGGAGATTACTCGGGCTGAGGCCATCGCGGCGGTTCCGTCTCCAAGTGCGGGGGGCAGCCAAGGTGACGTTGTCGAGGAGGAAGTCCCCTTGGCTGAGGCAGGCGAGGCGTCCCAGCCCCCGAGCACGAAGGGTGCTCGGGCTGAGGCCGTGGAGGAAGAGGTGGCCGAGGCGGCCTAGCTCCCGAGCACGGAGGGTGCTCGGGCGGAGGCCTCGAAGGAAGAGGCGGCCGAGGCCCCGAGCACAGAGGGTGCTCAGGCTGAGGCTGCAGAGGAAGAGGCGGCTGAGGCGGCCCAGGCCTCGAGCACGGAGGGTGCTCGAGCTGAGGCCACAGAGGAAGAGGCGGAGTCCCAGGGCTCAGGGAGCCCCCGGACTCCAGCGGCCATGTCTTCAAGCATGGAGGATACCAGGGTCAGGCCATGGCCCGGGTTGAGGGTATTGCTCGAAAGCCACCGCCACGAGGTAGTAATTTTTGCAAATGATGTTGATTCATAGTGCAGTGGCAGTGTTAACACTTTGTTTTGTTATAGTTGGCTGCCGCCTTGGATATCCAGCCCCCTCGTGTGGCTAAGTCTTTTGCCCCTGAGATTGCGAGCAAAGACTAAGCACACGAAGCAGCCGAGCAGCCGGGTGCGCGCGAAAGGCAATGTCTAGCCTCCTCATGTGGCTAAGTCTTTTGCCCCTGAGATTGCGAGCAAGGACTAGGCACACGAGGTGTATGTGAGTCCGAGTTGTCAGTTCCGGATTTTCATGGGTCTTGAGATTGAATTGTCTACGAGGCACCGCCAAGAACCTACTAGTGCGATGTGCTATCAGCTTATCCGAGCAGTGGAATTCAGGGCAGGACGCATTTTTCTGATCTGTTTGACTGCCTCAAAACTCAGTTTTGACAACAAGAAATAGTACATGGGTGGGACAGGGAAAAAGAAATGTGTGAAGAGAAAATCGGGCTATCCTTCCTCTCCATTTAACAGGTTCGAGAAATCCGAGTAAAAGTTATTCGAAGATCCCTTGGTTAAATAAGGAGGGATAGGTTGGAAAAGGAAGACGCAAGGTAGAAAGGAGTTGTGACTATGCGTAGAACCTGCGTAGCTGGGCGATGTTCCACGAGTTGCTGATGACACGACCGTCCGGGAAGGCGAGACGAACAGCCCCCGGTCGTGAAGACGAGACGACCGTGAACGGACCCTCCTATCTCGGAGTTAGCTTGTTGGCGTGCGACAAGTCTTGGACGCGTCGTAAAACTAAATCGCCGTCTTGCAAAGTCCTTGGTCGGACCGATCGGGCTGCATGCCTGCGTAGAGCTTGCAGGTAGGCCACCGATCGGATGAGGGCTTGTTCGTGCTTTTCTTCGGACAGGTTGAGGTCAAGGAGTCGGCTTTGGGGGTCGTCGCCTATCCCCGCAAGATCTACACGAAGGGATCTTAGAGTTATTTCGGTGGGAAGCACGACTTCGGTGCCGTATACGAGCCGGAAGGGCGTTTCACCCGTGGCTTGGCTAGGGGTCGTACGAACGGACCACAGAACGGGAGAAAGCTCGTCCACCCAGTTTTGTCATAGTCTGGTGAGTCGGTCAAAGACCCGCTTCTTGATCCCTTTGGAGGATCTGTCCATCAGCACGCTCAACAGCTCCGTTGCTCTGTGGGTGAGCCACAGAGACGAAACAAATCCTGGTGGCAACGTCTTCGCAATACTTTTGGAACGGCTCACTTGTGAACTGAGTTCCATTGTCTGTGATTAGCCGGCTGGGAACACCGAACCGTGTAACCACGTTGTTGCGGAAGAATTTCTTGGCCGCTTGGGCCGTAATGCCAGAGACTGGTTCTGCTTCTATCCATTTGGTGAACGTGTCTATGGCAACAAAGAGGTATGCAGACCCCTTTGCTCCTTTGGGGAATGGACCGAGAATGTCCACCCCCAGGTAGAAAATGGCTATGTGATGGGGATAGTCCGGAGGACGTACACTGGTTGATGAACCTGCCGGGCATGGAATTGGCATGCCCAGCACGTGGTAACCATCTCACGAGCGTCGCCCAACGCCGTGGGCCAGTAATAGCCCATCCTGAAGGCCTTTCCGACGAGGGTTCTGTAGGACGAGTGAGCCCCGCAGATACCTTCGTATAGGTCCTTTAACAGGAACTTCCCCTCCTCCTGGGAGATGCACTTGGAGAGAACTCCGAGCGCGCCTCTGCGATACAGGGCACCTTCCACTAGCCTGTATAGTGCAGCTCTTCTGACAAGCTGGGATTTCTCGGCTTCATCCTGGGGCAATGTCCCGTGCGCCAAGAACTGGATGAATGGCGTCATCCAGATTGCACTTAGCTCCAGGAGGGAGACGTTGCCGTGCGTCTCCTCTGCCTCTTCTCCGGAGGGAATAGAGAGCTTTAGCAGATGCTCAACGAGCACCCCCGTCGGAGCGGGTTCTTGTGAGGTGCCAAGCTTGCCTAGTTGGTAGGCCAGGGTATTCGCTCTCCTGGGCACGTAAAGGACTTCGAAGTTCCTGAAGTTCCTTTTCAACTTCCTCACTTCAGCCAGGTAACGCGCCATTGAGTCATCGGAGCATTGAAACTCCTTGTAAACCTGGTTCACGACAAACTGCGAATCCGTTTCACGGTCGATCATTTGGACTAGCGCATAAAGCATGCTCGAAGCGGCCAGAGGCCTCGTACTCCGCCGCGTTGTTAGTTGCGGCGAAGTATAGTTGTATAACGTACTGGAGTTGTTCTCCTTGTGGGGGAGATGAGAACAACGCCAGCCCCCGAGCGTTCGAAAGAGCGCGAGCCAACGAAGAACATTGTCCAGTGAGAAGATTCGACGTGCCTAGCTGCTTGCTCGGTCAGGGGGGATTCGTCCATTCCGCCACGAAATCTGCCAGTATCTGGGACTTGATTGACGTGCCTCGGGGTAGCGCTCCTTCGGCCCGTGAAGCACCTCGCTCACGTAGTATATTGGTCGTTAAACCCCTCGCGCTCGGCCACGAGCACCGCGCTCACCGCCTGGGGTAAGGCCGCCAGGTACAGTAGCAGAGGCTCCTGCTCCCTTGGGGTGACCAGGATCGGTGGGCTCGATAGGTAATTCTTAAGTTCCTTGAATGCATTGTCGGCCTCTTCGGTCCAAGTGAAACCATCGTGTTTACGCAAGGCCTTGAAGAAAGGCAGCCCACGCTCGCCTAACCGGGAAATAAAGCGGTTGAGGGCCGCCATCCAGCCGACAAGCGATTGGACTTCTTTTATACAGGAAGGGGCCTGCATTCTTTCGATGGCTTCAATTTTTTCGGGGTTCGACCCGATACCTGACGACCGATCACGTACCCGAGAACCATGCCCGTGCGTACGCCGAAAACACATTTTTCAGGATTCAATTTTACTCGATGCTTTCTTAAATTACAAAAGGTTTCCTCAAGGTCACGGATATGTGCCTTGGGCAAGTTACTTTTGACGACTATGTCGTCTACATACACTTCCAGGTTCCGCCCGATCTGGTCGGGGAAAGTCTTCTGCATGACACGTTGGAAAGTGGACCCTGGGTTTTTGAGACCGAACGACATGGTCGTATAGCAGAAGGTGCTGAAGGGCGTGATGAAGGTAGTCTTCTCTTCATCCTCCCGTGATAGGCTAATCTGTTGGTACCCGGAGTACGCGTCCAGAAAGCTCATTAGCTGGACCTCCGCCGTCGTGTCGACCAATTGGTCTATGCGCGGGAGAGGGAAGTTGTCCTTCGGGCATGACCCGTTGATGTTCGTGTGATCAACGCACATGCGCCACTTTCCATTCTTCTTTTTGACCACAACTGGATTGGCCAGCCACTCGGAATGCTCGACTTCACGGACGAAACCGGCCTTTAGTAGCCGTCCAATTGCTCTCAGACGATATCGACCTTCCACTGCGGGAACCTCCTTAGTGCTTGACGCACCGGCTTTTTGCCAGGCTGAACTGTTAGCCTGTGCTCGATCACCTCTCTTGGGACACCGGGCATGTCGAACGGCTCCCATGCGAAGACATCCGCGTTTGCCCGGAGGAAGGTGACGAGCTCGATTTCCTATTTCGGATCCAGGGCGGCCCCGATGTGGACCACCTTGGCCAGATCCTCGGAGGAGACCGGAACCTCCTTTGTCTGTTCCTGGGGCTGGAGTGTCACCCTGGGCCGAGCGGGCTTGCGGGAATCCTGCTTGGGCCCACGCTCAGGCAATTGGCCGACCAGGGCCAACGCCATCTCGTCACATTCCAGGGCAGCCTTGTGATTGCCCTTGACGGTAATCACTCCCTTCGGCCCCGAGAGCTTGAGGCAGTGGTACGCATGGTGCGTCACTGCCATAAATTTCGTGAGAGCCGGCCTGCCGAGAATGGCGTTGTAGGCCGACTCGAAGTTAACTACCTCGAAAGTGACCAACTCGGTCCGGAAGTTGCTCGGACTGCCGAAGATCACCGGCAGGACTATCTGCCCGAGAGGGGTCATGGACATGTTCGGGATGATGCCGTGGAAGGGCATGGCAATATCCTTGATCTTGGAACGAGGGACCTATATCTCGTCCAAGACCCGGGCGGATATCAAGTCGAGGGCGCTTCCCCATCGATGAGTACTCGCGCGGCCTTCGTGTTGCTGATGGTCGGGCAAAGCACTAGAGGGAGCCTCTGTGGCTTGGTCATTCCCTGGGGGAAATCTTCCCGGGAGAAAGAGATGGTCGTGTCCGACCAGCGAACATGTTCGGAGAAGGGCCCATGTCGGCCATGTAAACTTCCCGGCAATGCTTTAGCTCCGCCGAGGAGTACGCCATGAGAGCCTCGAAGATCATCGCGATGTGATGGCTCGGCTCGTGGTACTCTTCGCTATCTCGACCCTACTGGTCAGTATGTGCGTCGGATCGCCGGTCGGTACTGCCCTTGCCGGTGTCCGGAAGGACAGGCATAGGGCCTCGACCATTGTAGAAATCCTCGAGATGGGCAATCCAGGTGCGGCAGTTACGAAGGTCATGCCCGTGTACCTGGTGAAGCGGGCAAAAGCGATTGCTCGAAGGAGCTACGCTTTCGGGCTGCCGCCGCCATTGGTCGTCCGCCTTTGCCCCGAGATGGCGAGGCTTCTTGGCCGGCATCTATGGCGGGGCAATTTGCTCGAGATGGCGGCCATCATCTTGGCCGCCTTTGCCTTCTTTTTTTCTTGGCCTTCTTGTCGGAAGACTTCTTGCCCATGGATTCCACGCCCGGCTGTGGGGGCGCCTGGCCGATCCCCAGCAGCCGTTTGCGCTCGACGGCCTCCTCGGCATTAATGTACCGTTCCGCCGCTTGGAACAACTCACTAGCTGAGGAGCCGGAGAATATCTCGAGATCTTGGGTGAAACGGACGTTTTTGACGCCTTCGGTGAAGGCTTCAACGACCGTTTCATCCGGGATGCTCGGAATAGTGTTCCGTACCCGGATGAACCTCTGGACGTAATCACGCAAGCTTTCATCCTCTATCTGGACTACTCGCTTGAGATCCTGCGGCCTTCCCGGACGTGGGCAGCACCCCCGGAAGTTTGCCCGCAGGGCGTCACAGAGTTGCCCCCAGCTGCTAATGGATCCTTCCTGTTGGTTGAAGAGCCAGGTCCAAGCGGGCCCTTCCAACACGGTGGGGAAATAGTTGATCATCACGCCTTCATCACCACCAGCGGCAGCGATGGTAGTAGCGTATACCGAGAGGAATTCGTCCGAGTTCTGGGTCCCGTCGAATCGCTCGATATGGCCCGGCTTAAACTTCGGTGGCCACGCCACCTCCCACAATGCTCGGGAGAAGGCGGGACATCCGTGGTTTGCCCGGGTGCCATCAGAGTGAACACCACGGCAGCCGTGGCCCCGGAGGGGGCCAAGCTGTGAGAGCACGCCGCCGCGCCGAGGCTCCAAAGCACCCGAGGGGGTGTCGCTCCGGTCAGTGCGGGGGCGATGCTCGCTACGATCACCTCTTGCCCGGGATCCAATGTGCGCCCGATCCCGGGCGGAGTTGTAGGTCGCATCGTCGTCGTGGCGACGCTCGGTCCGTTGGTCGCCTATCGAAGGGCGACCGCCATACCGGCGGGGCACTCGGTCGTTCCTTCGGCGATCGAGATCCTCGCGAAGGTCACGACGGGAGCTACTCCACGGGGCACGACTCTCCCAGGAAGTACTCCGGGAGGAAGCGGTGTGTGGAAGGTCACCTGCCAACTGCTCTAGATTTTCCGCCACAGCGACTCCAGCTCAGCAGCCTGGTCGAAGTCCGGCCGGAGGTTCCGCACCACACGCGCCAAGGCCTGAAGGCATTGGCGGCTCCTACTGATCAAATCGGATGAGCGGGATTGGGGCGGTGACCTCGGGTGCAGCGAGCGAGGAGTTGGCCAAGTGATGGGCCCTGGTTCGTCGCGACAGGTTGCTAGAGCTCGATCGATCGAGCTGGCCAAACAGTCACGCACGGCTTCCAGGCGGCGGTGCGACTCGACTTCCTAGGTCATGGGAGCGAGTGCATCGCCGGTGCTCGCCATGTTAACTTCCCGCGGGAGCACCGGCCATGAAGGACTCATGACAGTGTCTTCGTGGGAAGCCGTCTCATGATCGGACTCGTACGGGACGTCGGGGATGTCAGCCCCCTCGTATGAACCGGTGTCTTCGCGTCTCGCGAGCATCTTCAGTTTCGGTATCTCTCGCAATCGGAGGGACTCAGGAATGTATCCCTCGCCTACATCATCGCCCGTAGGGCGGCACACATCCATGGGGGAAGCGGCTTCCTCCACGGTATGCCCTTCCGGATCAATGATCCGGGCGACCTCGGTATCGGACCAATACTCGTCCAAGTCATCGAGGTCGTTAGATGTCTTGGTTATCTTGAGAGTTCAGCATTCTCAAGGATCTTCACTGCAGAAGCTAGCTGACGATCCCCACGGACGGTGCCAGCTATCGACGGTTGGGAGTACGGGGCTCACACATGCCGAGCTTACTTGTTGAGTGTGAGGATCAACCGGCCTCTTTCCTGCAGCCTCAGAGTCGTTCGAGAGGGGCGAACCCAATCAGACAATCGTAGGTGGGAGAGAGGGGGTTTATCCTGGTTCGGGCCCCTCAGGAGGAGGTAATAGCCCTACATCCAGTGATCTGCATTCAACGAAACACAGGAGAATACAATGGCACCCCCGAGCCTCCCCAGCACAGGGAAACTCAAGTTTCTCTAGGAGGGATGAAACGAAGGCTCCGGCTCGTTCTCTGCCTGGCCGGAGCTCTTGCGTGTGTCTATGCCTAAAAAGTGATCATCATATGTCCAGAACCCGTCCTTCTATGTACAGCAATATAGCCTATTTATACATGGGTGTGAACCCTATGCTAATGCGTGTAGAGTCCAATATCCAGCAGTCCGAAGGCCGTCTTCATGTACGTTGTGCGGGAACAGTCCTTTCCGTCATTCGTGATGACGGAAAAGCTGAACGGGAATAGTAGAACAAGACCTGGGCAGGTAGCCACGGTCTTCGATATTAGTGACGAGACGTAATAGTCGTGAGGGTGTCAGAGTATTTATTACAGGGGCAGAAAGGAGCACGTAATCGGCGTTCGGCCGGGGGATGGCCTGAGTCCTTCCCTAAGCAAGATAGAGTCTTGCTCGGGCCCCGAGCAAAGATGGCTTGCTCGGGGAGGCACTTAGGGCCAAGCCGCGAGAAAACAGGGGGATTCCGGAAATGCCCTCCAACCCCCGTCACATTCTGAAGCACATGTTTTCTTCTATTTAGGACTACTGTGCCGTACTTCACATCTCCACATTTTTCCATGGCGAGTGGGGGAGCCTCTTCATGGCCATATGTGCCTGATGCATGGTGGGAGTCTTTTGGCCCTAGAGAGCATACTCGTCCTCCTTCGGACGATATGCGTGTCATACAATATGAGGACTGGAGAGATGGCCCTCCTTTGCTACGAGATCGTCACTTTCCGTCAGTTTTCGACTGGCCGACATGCGATTGTGGGAACCCCGCCGTTGTGCAGTGGTTTGACCACGTGCACGAGGGGTTCACGAGTCGGAGGTTCTACCGATGCGCAGATTACAACGTAAGTTCCCTGGTATTTACGTTATGCTACCGTGAATATAACTTACTTATCAGTTCTCTTATCACCAATTACCAGATGTCACTTGCGGTTGGACAAGGTGGATAGATGAGCCATACCCAGCAGCAGCGTACACTTACATAACATACCTGCACACAAGAATCGATCGCTTGCGGGCTATAGTGGATGCTAGAGGTGGCGCGCATCGATGAGGTCACAGAGGTCCGCGCGTCCTCCCCGCCCTCCTAGGCAATCCATGCCGGCACGTCAATCGCATAACCAGCCCGTGCTGGACCAATACTATCAGCCAAATCGATCATGTCAGGACCATGCATGTCTATGCGGATGCCACTACCCCGATACACCCAATGCTGAAGTCATACGTCAAAGAGTCATCATGCAAGAGACTTACCTCGTGTACTACGACACGGAGTGGGAAGCGACTGCTCGGTGTGCGGCCACTTGGTGTTCATGCCAATGCCACAACCCTTTCACCCGTCCATGGTGACCACCCATGCATGCCATCGCACCCTGTATATCATGCCAGCTTTCCAAATAAAAAATGGTACCTATACGTGTATGTCTGAAATGGTTATAAACTTCTTTGACTCCGACGACGAAGCTGTGATGGGATTAAATGCTACCAACTAATTCAGATCAATGTACATATTTTTTAATACTACTGTATTATTTTTTCCATTTTTACAAACATTGAAATAAACCTAATAAAAATTGGACAGGCAGCGCTGGTGTGTGAGGGTGGCGGACGTGCATGGGCGGGCAGGCAGGTCAAAGTAGCGGGCGCGTTCGCCACTTGGGTTGGCGATCGCCGTCTGCTGTGGCGTTCGCCACTGGCTGAAATGACGCTTGGGCCCAGCCCATTATTCTCGATCCTTGTTGTACCACAGTGTAATTTTAGTAAATTGATTGCCGAAACGGATGCAAAAAACCTTGCAGAGGTGCTGGAATCAAAGGAGGAGTATAGAGGAGAGGATGCTGTGATTGTGGGAGAGATTAGGAGCCTCATGATCATGGGTTTTCAGCAAGTTAAGGTGAGGTATTGCCCTAGGAAATGCAATGTCGTGGCAGATAAGCTAGCCAGGTTGGGTGCCTCTAATTCCCTTGAGACCCCAACAATGTGGCTGGACAATTTTCCTATAACTATTGCGGAACCGGCAACCAACCAGAATGGTTGCATCTGAGTGAAGTTTTCACTCCTCAAAAAAAAAAAAAAAAAAAAAAAACTACATTTCCCCGGCCCACTCTACGCGCCCCCGCCTGGCCACCTCCCCTTGTTGCCTCCGCCCTCCTGCCTCACCAAACCCTCCGCACCTCCCCTCGGCGCCACCCTCCTTCGCGCCCATGGCCTTCCACTCCCTAATGCCCTCCTCCTCCTCCTCCCTCTCCACCCCCTCCTCCCAACCCTCCCCGCTCCACCCCCGCTTCTCACGCCACCCGTCCCGGCTCTCCCTTCACCCCGTCTACCGCTCCCTCCCGCTCCCCCTCCGCCTTCGCATTTCCCGCCCCCAACTCCCGCCCCTCCCCCTAGCCCACTCCTCCGGCGGAGGCAACGACGACGACGACGGCAGTGGCAACAACAGCGGCGGCGGCGGCGGCGGCGGCAGCGGCGGAGGAGGAGATGGCGGCGGCGACGCGGCCGATAAAAGGAGCGTCGCGCTGTTTGTGCTCGTGCAGATGGGGAGGAAGCACGAGAGCCTGCCGGCCGACCTCGCGGCTGCCGTCGAGGCCGGCCGCGTCACAGGGGAGGGGGACATCGTGCGCCCCTTCGCTGAGATGGAGGGGTCGGCGCTGCTCCGGTGGCTGCTGCAGTTCCGAGGGTTCAGGGAGTGCCTCCTCGCCGACGATCTCTTCCTTGCCAAGATCGCCATGGAGTGTGGCGTCGGCATCATCGCCAAGGTCCCTCGATGCTTTCCCCCTTGCTTCTTTTTTTGAAAACTAACTTTATATCTTCATGCTGCTGTCATTGTCTTGTCCTTTGATCCTATCTAATGCTGCCAATCTGACGCTTTTTATGCTGCCTTCTTTGTTTAGACTGCAGCGGAGTATGAGAAGAGAAGGGAGAACTTCGTCAAAGAGATTGATATTGTGATCGCAGATGTGGTATGCTTCTACTAGCGTTTTGGCTATTGTTGCTCAATACAAATAAAGTTTTTTATGTTTGTAGATGCATAGCCTTGAACCTTTGATGTATAAAATCAAAGCACGAGTATCATTGCCAACTCGATTTGTAATCGTGTCGAGTCGTAAAATTCTAGTGAATGCCAGTAAATACACAATCATTTGTTAATGAAAGCAACCATGACCGCCAAACATAGTATGGCTATGCCCATCAGTCAAGTGTCCTGATCTCATATCGTGCCACTATGCCAGGAGTTTAATTTTTGCTCCTGTTATGTGAATTCTCAACTATTTCATTAGCTAATACCCTTCCAAAAATATCATGACCTAATTCGTGAAAAAAATCCTCACCTATAACTAGCAGCACCTATATATACTTATATTTTTGAATTCAGACAATCTAGAATCCTACAGTGAGCTCATATTATTTTGTTTGGGGAATAGGGGAATAATGGCTATCTGTTTGATTAGTTTCACTAGATTAGATTAAAAATTAGTTTAACTAGAGGTTTTTGTCATATTAACTTGTGAGAACCATACTTGATTATACATGCAATTTCTATGAAGTATGAACATGACCTGTTCACAGTTTCACACTATAGCTGAGTTCCAGTGCTTTGCTACAAATTAAAAGTCATACCACGTTGTGGTCAATGTGTGCGGCTCATGCTTTTAGCTATGCTTCCATACTCAATTGCCATATGAAGAGCTATTTTAAAAGGAAAAGGAAAATGAAAAAGGTTTTCTAAGATTTCACTTTACCATTTCTAAGAATAATTCGCCATCCAATATTAAGTGATTTCTATCTTATTAATTATTGTACTTTCAACTCTTCTGTTTATGAAATCTGAATTTGTTGTTGCTTCTGATACTACTCAGGTTATGGCAAAAGTTGCGGATTTCAGGCTTGTCTATCTTGCTGCTCCAACTGTATCGCTGCAGCCGCCACTTGCAACAAATGCTGGACATATTGCTAATTTTTTCCATAACTGCCCAGATAATGCTTTCCAAGTAACCTAACCTTCACTTTTTATCGAGTTGAATACACTCCTATAATCTCGTTCTTCCTTGTGCTAAAAATACTTGTGTAAACTCATTTGCAGATTCCTTTGGCTGGAAGATCATACTCGCTTCTGCAGAGACTAGGAGCTATTCTGGTAAAGTACCTTTAATTTGATTGGCTATTATGAATTATGATAGTTATAGTAGCCCTGGTTTATTTAGCATTCATGTTATACTGATCAACTAATGGTAGTGATTTCTTTGCAGAGAAATGGTGCAAAACTTTTTGCAGTAGGAACCAGTGCTTCTCTGGTAAGCTCCTCATTCCACAGGCATATTGCGATGTGTATTCCAGCTTGGATGATTTGGTAAGCTTACGCTGTATAAATTTGAAATCTTTCCCAGATTGGCACTGGTGTTACCAATGCACTGATCAAAGCAAGGATGGTTGAGGATATTCCGGTTGTATCTACAAGTGTTGCCTATGGTATATACATGGCAGTTTCTAGTAACCTCAGGTAAACATAGTCTCCAAATTATATAACATTTGTAATATACTTTAGCTTCGCTCAGTGTTTGGTTTTTCATGAGTCCCCTGAAGGACTAAACCCTCTGTCGATTTATTTTCTTATTTTTCTCTTGAAACATACAACCACTGTACAGCATTTTACAGTTATCAACAATACGCAGTCTCTTTGCTGTCAGCTGTTATTATTGTTAACAAAAGCTATATACCTCATCAGGTACCAGGTTCTGGCTGGTGTAACTGAACAGAGGATGTTGGAGCCTCTACTACATAACCACAAGCTAGCTAATGCTGAGTGCGCTATGCTTTGCTGTTCGGGCGGGGAACACTTTCTTGGGTTCTTTGCTGTGAGTAATCCTACCTCATTGGAAATTTAAATATTCGGTCCGTTTATAGTAGCATCACATACTGATGAGCTTTATATGGATAGGGGTTCAAAAGGTTCAAGAAGAGAGCTGAAGCTGCAGCAACTTGTTTGAATATTATGTTGTTACTGAGCCCTATTGGAATTTGGAAGTCACTACGATGTCTTATATATCTGCACTCTTGAATGATTCTTCTCTTCACAGGAGATCTTTAAGGGCAGGCTTCAATTTTTCCTGTAAACCAAAAGACAATACCTTTTAGTAGTCATGTCTGTCGAATTATTGTGAACAACGTCATTGTATTTTTGTTCATTCCTTGCAACTTGCAAGACCAGTCTTCTCGGGACCTTATAATACGAATTTTGATCCTTGGAGCATTGAGTTGTACCGTTTCATGTGCGCTTGCAACTGTGGTAGCTCCTTCTTTTTCCCCTGAGAGCACTGTCGTAGGTTCTTTCTACGACAGCTTTGGCAGTGGACAGCATTTTGTCGGAGTATATTCAGGTGCTGCTACTTGTGGGCAATGCTGCCACGGTAGAAAGCACGTGCGACGTCAACTGTTCATTGCATCTTTCTACTCCCTCCGGTTCTATAATACTCGCCGTTTTAGTTTTGTCCTAAGTCAAAGTTTCAAACTTTATCTATGAAAATATTTTGAACTATTTGGATTGGCCACGTAAAAATCATACCTTTATATTCGTCTCGAAAAACACTTCTATAATATTGTAATTTCTGTAAATTCTATATATAAATTGCAATGAAAATTAATAGTCAAAGGTATATTTCGAAGACCGTATCAATGTCTAAATCGACAAGTATTTTGAAACCGGAGGGAGTATAAAAATACCCCAAGGAGGCAAGGACTGCCCCAGTCCACGACACGTGACATGTCGAGGGAGATCACTGTCACTGGCTCACTGCTCCATTTTCCCTTTTTATCAAACGCCGTCGAGTTTGAATCCCACATTGAAATTCGTATAATTCAAATGCCGCCGAGTCTGAATTTTTATATTTCGCGGGACCAAAGGACATCATACCCTGTACATCTATTTTAGATTTTCTAGAAAATTATATAGAATGTATACATGAAATGAGTTTATACTTTATACAAAGGTTTTTTTTTTATTTTTTCAGAAAGAGGCAGGAGGGTGGGTCAGCAGGTGATCCAATGACCGAGCCCCTTGGCGCCCTTCCTAGCCCCTCAGTAACCTACCCCACCAAAGAACGAATGTGTTTAGAATGGCTGAGCGGAATAAATAAACTGTGGAAAACCAGTTTTCAATACAAAATATTAAAATTGTTTAATTTAATAATAAAAGTGTTGATCCAAAATCAGTATATCAACCTTGCCATGTTATTTAACTATAATCATTGTATATTTACAGTACCAAAATTATGGTATTATACAGACCACTTTATATTTTGTGAATTTAGGAAATATCTAGTATTCTGAGCCGATGAGTTCCATATCCTCTGCTGAAAAGTCAAAGTCAAGATCTACAGTGGAATAGGGATTTGTTCATTTAAAATGAACAGTTCCCATCTGGGTAAGTAAATCAACAAGATACTTGCGAGGTTTCCATAGGAAATAAAATATTAACTATATGCAAAATGTTTCAAAGAAGGGTAAGGCTATAATTTAACCTGGTATAGCATGCAATATTTTAAGACTTAGCATCAATATTTCAAAATGGTTTTCTAAAACATTTAAATGAGTTTGAAAAATTTCTATCTTCTTTCTCCATCCTTAACTCATTTGACAATCATTATCTTTTCTTAAAATTCATGGATTTATTTGAATAAAATAGGCATCACCCAATTTAACATAACTTCATATACCTAGAGTAAGATCCATTAATGATTTTATTATTAGTTCTGCAGAACCTGCCCAGCTTTACCTGTAAAATGGCTGATGATACGGATGGGCGGTATTTATGTTATTCCTATTCAAAATAATCCAAGTTTTGCAATGTTTTGCACAGGGTACAAACATTGAGGAAAAACCCTAAAATAATCCAAATTTTGCAATGTTTTGTGTAGGGCACAAACATTAAGGAAAAACCTGTGATATTGGCCTCCGCGCAGACACAACCGATAGTATGTGAATCACTTAGCCCAATATCCCAGAACCTGGCAAATGTCTAGCCTCCTCACGATTATTACTAGTGACTACACGGCCAGCATCCCATATGGTCAGTATTGCGAAAACACTAAAGCTTACGTCTCTACAGGTGTTACACAAATGTAGTAAAGTACTTCAATAACGTCAACAATTGCGTGTACCACAGGGAATTTTATTTGAAGTTATAAATGATATATCGAGAAACGGAATGAAAATCCAGTAATAACTAATAATTCGCCATCATGAGAAGTGGTTCCTTTCAGCTGGAATTATGTGTGACAGGAGACAAAGACAGTGTTCTTTTTAGCGTTTGCGTTTGCGTTTGCTTATAAGTTGGAAATTTGTTATTTTCGTAAAAGTCAAACGCTCCGATGTTTGGTAGCTAATTTTTGTAAGTCTTACTATTTCTTTTCAAAGCTCTCAAAACCATTTTTCTATAATTTTTTGATTCCTCGGATGTCCTTATCGAGGAGTTACAAATTTTTAGTTTATAAGCAAATGCAAACGCTGAAAAGAACACTACCAAAATCTTCTTTGAAATCAAAGTACACTAGATAGATTATTCTAAAAAATGTGCAAGTCAAACGCCAGATAATAAAAATTATTGGAAATCCATTGTAAAATGCATATTGATTCATCCTCTATTTCATTGTTACTATACACTTTCCAAACTGCCGAGCATGACAGACACCATAAGCGTGGCGTGCTACACCTTGCTCTGCGTTCTCGACGTCAGCATTCTCCTCAAGCTCAAGCTCAAGCTCAGAGCCTCTTCCCGCCATGACGCCAGCCTAAACCTACCTCCAGGGCCATGGACGCTGCCGGTCATCGGCAGCATGTACTGCCTGCTCGGTGCGCCCGGCGGTACGGCCCCATCGTGCTCCTCCGGCTCGGCCACGTCCCTACGCTCGTGGTGTCCTTTCCTGAGGCGGCGAGAGAGGTCATGAAGACCCACGACGCCGCCTTGGCTAGCCGACCGGTGTATGTCACCGCGGACATCTTCACCTACGGCGGCCAGAGCATCTCCTTCGCGCCCTACGGCAGCAAGCACTGGAGGGAGCTCCGGAAGATCTGCACCACGGAGTTGCTGAGCTCCAAGCGCGTCCTCTCCTTCCGCCCCATCCGGGAGGAGGAGGTGGCGAGCTTGGTCCGGTCCATCGCCTGGTCGCCGTCGCCGCTGGTGAACGTCAAGGACAAGGTGAGGCTCATAATGAACGATATCATCATGAGGGCCGTGGCCGGCGACAGGTGCCCGCAGCGAGAGGCGTACCTCGAGGAGATGGACAAGGCGCTGAATTTGATGACCGGGTTCAACATGGTCGACCTGTTCGGCTCTTCCCGGCGTCTGTCGGGACCCGAAAATCGGAGTTGAGCTCCTTCTGTGCTTTATCTGTACTAATCCCTGGATCAAGTAAATAGTACACACAGATTCCAGATCTTTGGACCATTGTCAATATAATTCGAACAAATATTACCTCAGAGTGCGTTACAAGGCGTTAAATCAGAGTACAAAATTCAGGCACGCAGACCTTACACAGTGGAAGTCTAACATGCAGCGGAAGTCTTAACAGTCTTCCATA
Organism: Olyra latifolia; assembly: GCA_036346145.1. NCBI lineage: Eukaryota > Viridiplantae > Streptophyta > Magnoliopsida > Poales > Poaceae > Olyra > Olyra latifolia. The sequence continues at coordinate 1,219,348 of CM070523.1, read as the reverse complement.
ACTCCAAATGGAAGAGCCAAAATACAACAATCAATCCCACGGGCGAGCTGTAGTAGCGTCCTAGGCGTTAGAGGAATCTTCATTTTGAACTCCAACAGTAAAACCTTCATCTTGGTACATCTCCTTCTCGGGATACCATTGCTGACAACCTGCTCGTTGGAATGAGCAGCCCCGCATAAAAGGCGAGGGTGAGTATACTTTATACTCAACAAGCAAGACTGACTAAATGCAACTAAGGCTAACAAAGGAAGGGTAAGGGTTTATTTTGCATAAAGCCAGTTTTACAATTTTTCCTAAGATTTTGCAAAATGATTTGAAATGTGTTTGAGGAAAACAAATATTTGAATCATTTTCTTTGAAACTCCGGCCGTAACCGGTTTTGCCCAATCCTGGCTACTCACGGCACCCACCGTGCAAATACCCTCATCGCTCATAGCACCCACTATGAGGAGAAAAATCAAAACACACGACACCGATCGTGGTTTTCCTTTAAAACATCATTTAGAAAACAAAAGATAAGAAGTACCAATGAGGCAGCTCCCCGTCGTCCGTCCTTGACCGTGGACACGGCTATCATGATAGTTTTACACTCTGCAGAGGTTGCACGCTTTACCCACGAGAGGTGACCTTCCCTAGGAATCACCCAAGGGGAAAAGAACACCACAAGGTTTTTAACCGACATTCCCCTAGCCTGACACTCCCTCTAAGGATTCCACCGCAGCGCTAGTTACTCTAGTTGGCTGAAGCCCTCTCTTGAGCCTGCAGAACAACACCAATTGCCTACTCCACCGTCTGGAATGCCAAAACTAGGAGTCCGAAGGGTACTCAACCAGGGCTTGCCCACACAAGCACTCAATGGTCGCACTGTTGTACTTAGCTCGTCTACCTCAAGAAATCGGTCCTTAGGGATCAAGGTGGGTCCCGCACTAGACCCGAATCTCGTGCACGCGGCACCATCCTTGCAACCATCCACCCCAATCAGGTTTTGCAAAACATTTTTCCCGATAGCACCCACTGTCAACTAGCCCAAATACAACCAAAAGACAACACCAATTGTCCTTTTAAATATCACAAAGTAAAATGGTGATTAATATTAACAAGCAATTAATCAGGTGGTTTACTATGAGCATTACTAAGCAGATGCAAAACCTAATCAAGGATATGGCAATAATTAATCAAAATTAATAGTCCTAAGGTAGCAAGGGTATTTTATAAGAATTAATGATCGATGGGATTTAGCTAGGCAATATAGTTATTTATTACTTTATGTTAAACATACATGCTACTGTTCAAATCCTATAAAACTCGTTTGAAAACATGGGTTCAGAGGTTTCAGCACTTGCCTTGATCGACGTAGTGGGGAGGATCCTCAATTTGCGTCGGAAGCAACTTCGATACCGAATCTACGCATAGCGAAAGTAAATAAACAATAAATACAATGCCAAATAAATAACAGAAAATATTATGTATGCCAATGCACATGAAACTATATAAAACAGAGACAATAATTTTACAAACACTTTAAAATTTATTTCATAATTTTGGATTTATAAAATTAAAGATGTGAATTTATTAAGGTTTCTTGTTTATTTAAATTAAAAAGGGCTAAACCGGTTTGGGCTCGGGAACTTGGCCCATGGCGGCCACGCTCTTCTGACCTTGGCCTTGTATAACTCAATGACATTGGGCTTGTGCCTGACATGGCGGCTGGCCAGCGCGAGGCAGCTGACGAGCTTGAGAGGCAATGCCAATGATGAGACGGCAGCACGCGGCGGGAGAGCGCGCCCAGCGCCTGGCGAGCCACGCCCTAGTAGGCGCAACTGGCGAGGCAGGTAGCCGACAGTGGGGCCCACTGTCGGTGACTCAACAGGGACCTTGGCGGCGGCGGGAGGAGGCATCGGCGGCGGACGGGGTCTTGGCGGCCGGCAGTGGGGAGAAGGAGGAGGAGGCCGGGGGTCCTCAAGACGGTCGGCCGGAGAGGAAGGCGGAAGGTGTGGCGTCATGGCGGCGGCGGCGGCGGTGTGATGCATGTGCAAGGATGAGGAAGGCGGCGGCGGCGAGGAGGCGGCGGTGTAGGGAGGCCGTGGGTGGTGGTTTCGGTGAGGAAGTGGATGGGGGCGTGGCGGCGTGGCGGCGAGGAAGGTGGGCGCTTCGGTGGCGGCGCGGCGATCTCGACCAAATTGGCCGGGGCTAGGGTTAGGGATACTTAGGGATGCTCGAGAGGAAAGGAGGAAATACCGTGGCGGCAACGAAATTGGTGAGATCGGCGGCGGCGGTGAGAACAACAACCGCCGGCGTTGAAATCCGCGAAGCACGGTTAATGATTCCTGCGGCGAAAAGCGGAATAAGTCCGAGGAGGAGGAAGAACGTCTTGAGAGGGCTCGGCCAATGGGGCTCACCTAGCGATTTAATTGCTTGAGAGAAGCAAAAGGTGAGAAGAGGGTGGCGGCTAGGGTTTATATATGGATTTGGGGAGGAATTTGCGTGAGAGGGAGATCGATTCGGGTAGGGATTGATCCACCACGATCGTGGGAACCAATTTTGGCGGTTTTTAGGGTGGATTTCTGGGAGAAGGTCAAGATAGGGGGGTTGGGGAGGATTCCCTGTTCGTTTGGAAAGAAGAAACCGAGAAGAAATCTGGGAAGAAGGAAAGAAAGAAGGAAGAGAGAGAAAAGAAAATAGGAAAGGGAGAAAAGAAAGGAGGAAAAAGAAAATAGGTGGGGCCCACTTGCAAGAGAGACAGGATAATTATAGATTCCTAAATTTTGGTTTATTTCATTTTTAAATTACAAGTAAATAATTAATTGATGATGAAATTGTAAAATAGTATTTGAAAAATTAGTAAAACTATTGTTTACCATTTACTTGCTCCAATAAACCTTTTATAAAACTTTAATTAACAAGGTTATGCAGTTAGGTTTTGATTTCTTTTTGCAAAAGCTTTTTAATTAGGAACATACTCATTTTTAAATATTTTTAATATCTAAATAAATTTTCATGAGATGCAATACATATAATTTTTATTTTTGAAAAATGAGGATGTTACAGCGTCGTGGCTGGCGAGGGTGCTCGGTGGCCGGTCTCTTCAGGCCGCACGAGAGGTGCATGCAAGGATCCATTGCATCGTGGCCGCCATGATCAAGGACCATGTCAGAGCGATGGAGAGCAAGGCGGCCATTGCCGGTGACGAAGGCGACGGCGGTGGGGCGAGCGACAGCGAGGACCTTCTTCACGTTCTGCTGCGTCTTCAGAAGGATGGTGGGATGGAGGACATCCTCACTAAAGAAATTATCAGCGCGTCGCTGTTCGTACGTGACACCCTCTGATATCTTCCTCTCTGTAATTCAGTACTCTTATCATATATATCTCTCTCAGAGTATATTATGCAGCAGATATGTTAGACAGATAGCATTAGTAAAAACAGAAAGGCAGCTAGGTAATATTAGTACTGAAGTAATTATTTGGGTAGATTGCAACACATGATTGTGCAATAACTATTGCAAATAATTGCTTTCGTCAGGAGATTTTGTCCGCGGGGTCAGAGACAACAACTACAACAACAATCTGGGCTATGTCCGAGCTAATGAGGAGCCCAAGTGCAATGGAGCGTGCCCAGTCCGAGATCAGGCAACTCCTCCAAGGCAAAATCATGGTTAGAGAGGCAGACATCCAAGGGCGACTCCATTACTTGCAGATGGTGATCAAGGAGACCCTAAGGTTGCATGCTCCTGTGCCATTGCTTCTCCCAAGGCTATGTGCCGAGCCATGCAAGATCATGGGCTATGACATACCTAAAGGAACCACAGTGTTCGTGAACGCATGGGCACTAGGCAAGGACGAGAAGCAGTGGACTAATGCAGAGGAGTTCAAGCCTGAAAGGTTTGAGGATGGCGCGGTCGACTTCAACGGTACAGACTTCAGGTTTCTGCCATTCGGTTCTGGTCGAAGGATGTGCCCTGGCTTGATGTTTGGCCTGTCCAACATCGAGCTCACGCTTGCGAGCCTTCTCTACCACTTCGATTGGAAGTTGCCCGGTGGAGCAAACTCGGACGAATTGGACATGGTCGAATCATATGGGATCACGGCTCATCGAAGAGGCGATCTTTGGTTGGAAGCAACTCCTTTTGTTCACAGGGACTAGAACATATGTTTAGGTGAAAATGTGTGTTGCCCGATGTTCTCCATGTCTGTTTAAAATTTTGTGTGTTGTTTGGTGAAAATGTGGTTAATCATGGGAGAGCCAATTAGCGTGATCAACTGATAATGTTGTACTGTTTGGTTTTTAAGTATTTGTCATCAATGTTGTTATTTATTTTATTTGAATCTTTGAATATATATTTTGTTTATTCGTTTATTGGTTTTCTTTTGAGAGTTCGACGGTATCAAACGATTTGTACTTGACGTGCCAAATTCCCTATCTTCTTGCAGTGGATAATAAAGCAAAATCACGAGAGAACTCCTTATTTGCCCTAAAAAGTTAGGCCATTCCACAATCTTCCATCAACTTTTTTTAAAAGTTTATTATTTGTTCTTTGTCGTGTGAGCTTCGTTTCTTATTTGCCCTTTCTGTCAACTTTGTTAAATTCAGCTCTTAGAAAAATCCGTTAATGCCCAAAATACCCCTTTCATAATTTCTGGATTTAGAAATTTGAAATATTTCATCTCCTACGTTTTAACTCTAAATTGAGTAATTCAAATTTCTAGATTTATGTAAAATCATGTTCTACTTGTTCAAATTTCATAATGTTCTCTATTTTCTATTTTTCAATTATCTCATTTTCATGGGACACGATAGGTACCATTAAACTTTTTAAAAATTATATCCCAAAATTTTTAAAATCCACTTTCAATTTTGAGTACACATAATTTTCTGAATTCATAAAAAAAAATTCTCACAATTTTGTGAATTTTCTACTATTTTTATGAATTTTTCTATTTTATAACGTGTTAATAAGGCAGGGGTAAAGAGAACATTTTACAGCAGACTTAACGACAAAGAAATGACACATTGATGGAAGGGGCAAATAATGAACGAAGTTCACGTGACAAGGGCAAATAATGAACTTGAAAAAAGTTGATGGCAGACTGTGGAATGGACTAACCTTTTGGGGCAAATAAGAAATTCTCTCCAAAATCACAGCTAATCTCAGACATGGAAGCTAAGTATCACATTGTGCGCCATGTGTGTGGCCTAGCTGACAAGAGGGACATGATAGTGTGAGATTATGTGACGAGTAATTAACAATATTTAAGAGTATATTTGAGTTTTGACAAAAGCTTGTGAGAAAAGAAGTGATCGACATGCAACTGGTCTAGAGGTATGTCCCAAGAAACTGGAAGATTAGGGTTAGGGCCGGATCATCCTCCCCATCATGATGTTTACTGACTTTTGGGAAAAACGCGAATTCAACTATGATTTGGATTTGAATAAATGATGCTTTCACATGATAGTAATTGGTATATTATGTATGTTTAAAGTTAGTGTGAGTAAAGTTAGAAAATATTTATGCTTGGAAAAGATTTGCTTGTCTATTGATGCATAGAGATCGAGGTCAACTCAAGTCAATAACAATTGAGGGTTGATTTGGAAGAATCGACATCTTGGGTGATCATGGAGCTGTTTGATCAAGTTAGGAAAGATCAATGTGCACGGCCAATGGATGGGAATGTAATGTGGTGACTCAATGTGGTGCGCAAGCAAGAGAGACAATCGAATAGTGGGTTTGGATGTATAAAGAATTGATAGGTTGAGTCAAGTAAGTGTTGAAGATGAATTGCACACATGAATAATGTGTGTGGACCACCTAATTTTGAAAATAGGTGGTGCATGGGTCTCCATACTTCCATCCCTATAAAGTGCATATGTTTAGGTTAGAAACCTGTGATTTCGATGGCCAGGTTAGAGAGAGATTTTGGGAGGAAAAGGCTAGCATTTTGTGTGTCTATGTTGTACTCTAGAGGGAGTGGTTGTAATCAGGACAAAAATATCGGCCGAAATGAGCCAAAATTTGGTGATTTCGGTCCCAATAGAATTCCAAATAATAGGCTATGAAATATTTGGTTTGAATGGATTTTGTTACATTTTGAAGAAATTTTGGCTGAAATTCCTTTTCTTTAAAAAATAATTTTGTCGCATTTCGATGAATCTCTATTGAATTTTTTTGAACTACTTTTTTTTTGAAAATTTTGAACGAAATTTTCTGTGATTTGGTGAGAACCTCCACGCCCCCACCGATATGATATTTTAATCCCTTCAAGTTATAATGAAGACCTTCGTGATGCAATGAAAATCAAGATATTTCATCTCGTTTTTGTTCTAATCTTGAATTTCATGTCTGCTTAGATCGATTTTTGTCGACACAACTGCGGATCAGGTTGACAGCACAATGTCACGTAAGTTGAATTAACAAGTTCTACCACGAGTATCACGAGCACTAATTAATTTGGCAGGAGATAAAATGTCGCACTCGCTGGTTATCGCTGTGAATTAACAACTGCGAACAAGGGGTGTTGTTGGCAGGGATTTTTTTGGGATTGTTAATTTTACCAGGCTGGCGATAGCGGCCATAAAACCGATAATCCGATATTATCGGTAATTATCGGGCGATAATTTCAAACAAAAATATAAATTACAAATGTTATCGGCCGATTTATCTGAGATAATCGGGTTCATTTATCGCCCAAACATTTGATTGGGCAAAAAAAAAAAGAACAAACTGCAGGTTTTTGAAATAGCATATGGTTCAACTTCCAAATCATTCAAAAATACTGCTTAAGGAAAAGAATGGACAAAGTAATCAATCATGCACGCTTCCAAGGATCAATCAAACTTACAGGCTACATTCATCACTAGCAACCCAGCATTGTACGTAGTTCATGAGCACAGCACTCCAGGTCCCACATAGTCAACTTAGAATCAAACTCCAGCGTACATAGTTCATGAGCACAACATACACTCAGGTCCCAAAATAGTTAGCTTAGAATCGAACTTGTAGCCCCGGTGTATAAGTTCATGAGCACATCATACTCCCAAATAGTTAACTTAGAAACAAAGTGCATAGTTCATGAGCAGAGCAGTACGACATACTCCCAAATACTCAACTTATAGCCACCACATCACTGCCCAGCGTGACTTGGACATTCACTAGGACAGCAGTAGACAACATCAAAGCATGAGCTCCTTCTCATTTCTCAGTTAGCCAAAAAAAAAAAAGAAAACTTAAACACAGTCCACCAAACATATAGTCCAATCTGCCAGCTCAAAGTAGTGAAGTGCACCAGCTCAAGCTCTCTTAGTCATGTAAAGGCTGATTACATTCCTCTGCCTTGTAGGTGTACTTAGTGATTGTGAAAAACCAATAAAGTCGATAGTACACACCAAACAAAATAATCCACCTAGAAACACTTCACGGTCATCCTCGTCATCATCATTTGGAGAAGTCCTTCCACTTGTGTCCGCTAGGTCGGGGCTGTAGATGGACTTGATGTGTCATCACCACTAACCACATCATCTTCATCACCCATTATCTTCTTCCCTTTCTTTGCCTTATTATTTCGTATGCTAGCTGCAGCCTTCCTCTTTGACTTTGCCGCCGCAGCATTGAGGGGCTCCTCGAGCATGTCTGTACCATTGAGGTTGAGGGCCTCTTGGAAGGCTGGATCACTTGACAGCCAGTCCATCATTGGGTTATTTTGGTCATAGTGTTGTATCCATCAATAACCTTTGTACGAATTTCCCTCTAAATAAGTGCATTCTTATCGATGCTAGCTAGTTCCCATGGCCGTTGTGTGCTACACCTTGCTCTGCGTCCTTGTCGTCGCCATACTCCCCAAGCTCAAGCTCAGGGCCTCCTCCCGCCATGAAGGCGGCTTGAAGCTGCCTCCTGGCCCATGGAGGCTGCCGGTCATCGGCAGCATGCACTGCCTGCTCGGCGCGCTGCCGCACCACGCCATGCAGAGGCTCGCCCGGCGGTACGGCCCGGTCGTCTTCCTCCGGCTCGGCCACGTCTCCACGCTGGTGCTCTCCTCCCCCGAGGCGGCCAGGGAGGTCATGAAGACCCAGGACGCCGCCTTCGCTAGCCGGCCGGTGTATGTCACCGCGGACATCTTCACCTACGGCGGCCAGGACCTATCCTTCGCGCCCTACGGCAGCAAGCACTGGAAGGAGCTCCGCAAGATCTGCACCACGGAGTTGCTGAGCCCCAAGCGCGTCCTCTCCTTCCGCCCCATCCGGGAGGAGGAGGTGGCAAGCTTGGTCCGGTCCATCGCCTCGTCGCCGTCGCCGGTGAACGTCAAGGACAAGGTGGTGCTCATGATGAACGACGTTATCATGAGGGCCGTGGCCGGCGACAGGTGCCCGCAGCGAGAGGCGTACCTCGAGGAGATGGACAAGGCGCTGAAGCTAATGGCTGGGTTCAACCTCGTCGATCTGTTCCCGGAGTCGCGGCTGGCAAGGGCGCTCGGCCACAAGTCCCTACGGGCGGCGCGAGAGGTGCATGCAAGGATCCATTGTATCGTGGGCGCCATGATCCAGGACCATGTCAGGTCTATGGAGAGAGACGCGGCCGTTGCCGGTGACGATGGCGACGGCGGCAGAGCAAGTGAGAACGAGGACCTTCTCCACGTTCTGCTGCGTCTTCAGAAGGACGGGGGGATGAAGGACATCCTCACTACAGAAATTATCAGCGCGTCGCTGTTCGTACGTGGCACCTCCTTTTGTCCTTGGTCTATAATTCAGTCTTATCATTTCATTTATGGAGTGCGGATTTTATGCTTGTACGAGGATCTTCCTCACCTATCATTATTTCATTTTGTAAAAATAACTCTCCTCTCCTCTTTAAATTCTCCCATCCACTCGCTCCTTACTCCTCCCAACTCTTTGCTTGAACTGCTTCACCACACAGCGTTACTCTTCCCTCTCCCTCCTGGCTAACATACCGCATTGTGCCACCACCACCACCAACCACCATGCCTATAGCCTACCTCTTGCCGCCACTTCCTCTTCCTCTCTTCTTCACCAATTGGCTCCACACCACTCTACCGCCTACCATGGCACCGCCACCACAAACCACCACGCACACGTCTCTTGACTGTGACACCTCCGAGCTGAGACGAAGCAAGGCATAGTGGTTGGGTGCACGATGTTGCACAAGGGGGTGTACGGTGGTCAGCAGAAGGATAGTGGCACCTAAGCCAACGTGGACATGCTGCGGTGGAGGCAGGACATGGTGGGAGGCGATGCCTGGTCAGAGCGGCTGTCAAGGTGGGACGCGATGCTTGGTCGATGGGGAGGCATGGAGTGAGAGAGAGAGAGAGGAGGAGGACGAAATAGAGGTAACAATTTAGAAAAAAAGAGTGGGTTTCTACTAAATGAGATGGGTGTGGTAGGAGATAAATGGAACAAATCTTGGAGCTGGTGTGTTTTCTGTCATTTACATCACTCTCAAAGTATTATGCAAAGATATCACAACATAAAGGCATATCAGATAGTTCTCAATTATGTTACTCGCAGCATTAGCAAGGCACCATAATGATAGCTAGCTAGTACTAAAGTAATTACTTGAGTATATTATACCACTTTGTACATGCATGTGTAATGACAATTCAAAGTAATCAATTTTGTCAGGAACTTTTCTCCGCGGGATCGGAGACCACAGCTACAACAACAATCTGGGCTATGTCCGAGCTTATGAGGAGTCCACGTTCAATGGAGCGGACACAGTTTGAGGTCCGACAAGTCCTCCATGGCAAAACCCTGGTCAAAGAGGCAGACATCCAAGGGCAACTCCACTACTTGCAGATGGTGATCAAGGAGACCCTAAGGTTGCATCCTCCTTCACCATTGCTTCTCCGAAAATGTGCTGAGGCTTGCAAGATCATGGGCTACGACATACCTCAAGGAACCACGGTGTTCATGAATGCATGGGCTCTGGGCAGGGACGAGAAGCACTGGACAAATGTAGATGAGTTCATACCAGAAAGGTTTGAGGATGGTAAGGTCGACTTCAATGGTTTAGACTTTAGGTTTGTTCCTTTTGGTTTTGGTCGAAGGATGTGCCCTGGCATGATGTTTGGCCTATCTAGTATCGAGATCACGATTGCCAACCTTCTCTACCACTTTGATTGGAAGTTGCCCGGTGGAGCAAGCTCGCGTGGATTGGACATGGCCGAGTCATACGGGCTCACAGCACATCGAAGAGCAGATCTCTGGTTGGAACCAACTCCGTTTGGTCACGTGGACTAGCACATATGTTCAGGGAGAGTAGGGTGTGTCCAATGCCCTTGGTCCAATGAGAATCCTAAACATTGGATGTACATCCAACGGCTAGGAACAGTCCTAGTTTCTCTCTCTCTCTTTTGTTTAAAATAAATTTAAATGCTCCAATAAATGCCAATAAATTACAATGTAATCAAAATATACAAAATCTGATTTTTTATTGTTGGTATTTCATATCAAGAAATTACATGTCGTTACTGTTAGAGATTGACCCGAATCAAGATCTGTTTCCATATTACACTCATACATACCATATTCGGTCACTTCTCGGATTCATATTCTTCGAGCCCTAGGACTCTTGTTCCTTAGTCCATAAATACACCACTGTGGGGCTAATAAATGTGCCAAACTAGTAATTTTTCCTCATATATTGACATTCCACCTAAAAATCTTGTGTTCTTTTGTGCTTTTATATTTCTAACAAGTGGTATCATTGTCATAATAAAGAATATTACTAGGACCATTCCTAGCCATCGGATGGGATCTTGATGTCTAGGATGCTCATTGGACCAAGGCCCTATCCGAACTCTGATAGCCATTGGACGCATCTGCTCTGATATTGAAGTGATTGGGTTCATGTCTACTTGAAAATGTGTATATTGTGACGATATGGTTATTCACTAGAGAATCAAATTAGTGTGATCACGTTGTATCTCATTTTTTAGTACTAGTTATCAATTAATGTTGCAGATTTTTCATTTAAATATTTGGATGCATCTCAGATTTACATTTTTCACAGCTTCTTTAATTTAAATTTATCTTAAAAATGTACTCAGGTCATAGTAAAAAACACTAGTTAACATCATCACCTGGTTAGCTTGACAAGTTAGCATCATCACTTGGTTAGCTTGACAAGTTCAGGTAAACGAGATATTACTGTTGAACGAAATGACAAAGCTTCATCATCTGCCAGTTCAAATAACTTTTTGTTGACGAAGATAAAAGTATGGAATGGTTTCACTGTATCCATCATGTAACTACCTAAAACATCCAAAATTTGATGTCTTGTATATATCAAGCCACAAGCATATAAAATAACAAGACATTGTTCCCCGCACCAAGCCAACCTACACAACACAACTCTAGATAAGCTAATGAATTAACCAACAATAGCAAGCCTAAGCATCACAACCGAGCACCAAATAAATTGGACGAGATCAGGCATATTATTTAGGACTTGTTTGTTTAAGCTTGATTATCTTGTTATTTGCTTATCTCCGGTTATGAAAACACAAACACTTTGGTATTATCAACTTTTTAAATTTCGAATGTGCTTGTCAAAACTCTAAAAAACCATTTCAAACGAAAGCGGACCGGACTTCCAAGCTACTTCGAGAAGCTCTCAAAATTAAACTTATCATCAAATCTCTCCTATGTACACAGCCTGTTTCGTATACACACCGTGTACACCAACTAACAAAAATTATAAAAAATTCTAACAAAATTGTAGATGTACTCCTAAACTTACTCTACCTATGTATAAAAGTGTAAGTTCAAATTCATTCTATATTAAGAGTTACAAAAAAGAGAAAATTATATCAATTTTGAACTCTTCAAATTTGTCAGAATTTTCTGTTTTTTTTATAACTCTTAATATAGAATGAATTTGATCTTGAAACTTCATACATAGGTAGAGTAAGTTTATGAGTACATCTATAATTTTTTTAGAATTTTTCATGACTTTTGTTAGTTAGTTTACACGGTGTGTACATAAAAAGCCTGTATACACAGGATATGTTGCCTATTAAAAGAATCTTATGGTGGTGGTGATAGGACCAACTTTCAATCTAAACCATATCCATTTATTTACTTTGTATTCTTACTTTAGTGTTGTATTGTTTTTAGAAGGTTTCAATTAGCAAGAATGATTTATATTGGTTTGGTTTGCTTTCCTATTTTACTGTATTTGTATTATATGAAGGTTTCAATGACACTTATAAAAAAATGATCAGAGCCATTGGTATGTAGATGCGACATAGTCAAGTATGTAAGTGTAGCTAGATGCATGAACCAAACTCATTGATCACAACGTGGTCAGATGCTATTTAATATTCTTTTCATTCATAGCAAAGCATGACACTCGGCTCGTAAGATAATAAGCAAATCATATCAGCTCCAAAGAACACACCTACATGTCAACATTGCGAATGCATGAGACCAACAACAAATTCAGCATATACAAGATCCTCCATATATATTTTTTACCGTTGGATGTTGCATCGAGATCTATGTTGGTGGGGCCGATCAACATGCCAGCTAGCTTTTTTCTCCAACCCTGGCGCATGGTCCATAAATTCCAACCAATGAACCTCGTGAACCGCTCTCCTCCCCAGCTTGTCTACATTTGCTCTCTCACCTCTTCCACCGTTGTTGTCCCTTCCCCACTTCTATTCCTTTGCTCTCTCACCCACCATTATTGTCCCTTCCCCTCATCCACACTCAATGGACAATGGGTAGTTATGTTCAAACCTGTGGACAAAAACATACCATCCCGAATTTTCCATCCTGCGTGTGTAATTTTGTATGGAATTTTTTTTAGCGGATTTGCTAAATAGGAATCACCTTTTTTGTTTTGAGTATGTGGCCGTTTTTTCGGTTAGTCTACGCTATTTTTCCACTTAGTTTGATAGTGGAAATCTAGTTATTTCGTTTTGGAAAAAAAAACTTACATATAGAAGCTAATATGGATTTTTCAAATTTTTTGTTGATTGGCTGGTTTGTTGTTATTTTCTCTAGAAATTTGATTTGTATTTTTGGGGGGGTTAACTACATTAAGATATTTTGTTTAACTTCTATAGAATTTTGGTGTGTAATTTTTTTTTAGTGTTAACTAGTATTGTGCTGGTGACTGCCACCAATCTTAAAAGCAGTCACCTGGTACCAAGCCAGTCCCTTTTTTATACCTCTTGGCAGTTCTCTTTGTCATTTTGCTGCATAATAATTGAATATTAGGTTGAGCGGGAGGTCATTCTTGACCTCTTGATGCAGGTCCAATGGGATGGCGGGTTGGGCATAACCCTTGAAAAGCAAATTTTTTGCGACTTGAGTCCCCTACACTACATATGTGGCCTAGAACTAGACAGGGAGAATAAGCCAAACACAACATAGACGTATGAGCTCTAAAGCTTCCATTCTAGGCCGGGAACAAGCATCAGAGACGGCGACACCACGTTGAAGAACCCCATCGATCCCCACCCCTAATCCTCAGAGTGGAGACATGGAAGAGCCCCAGGACAAGAGAAAAGCCCCTCACCCTTCCCTAACTCACCTTCCACCAGCACGAAAATCTAAGCAAGACGACATCATCGTCACTCCGACGAACTTCAGCTCCAAGGCTTGAAATTGTCCTCTTCCATGCTGTCGAACACAACCCAGCACACCTAGAGAGGCCTGCCACTTCCTATACACAAAAAATCCTCCTCCAACCTCGAAAGAAAGATATCAATCCCACCTCAAATGGCATGGAGAAGCCTACATACCTGTACACATGGCTCACCAACGGAAGCCGCGCTCACACTACTGGACACCGCACTCACAGCAGATGACTGACACCCACGCTGATGATCCTTGGCCATGACCATCGCACGCGTGGTTGCTCCACCACTTGCAGTAGTACCCACGACATCGATCCGCCGCCGCATAAGGCCACGCCCATGGTCTGTCGTGCGGTTGCGCCATTTGAAGTCACGATGACACATTGCAAAGCCCACGTCGCTGCTTGCCTCCGCTGTCGCCGAGGCAGCACACCGCTGGCCTCCGCAAACGAGCCGCCAGCACAACACTTCATCTACTACTACTACTCTAGAAGACCAACACAGGTGGCGTGGCTTAGCCCTCCCCTCACCTTCCGATGACCCCGAGGTCGTCGATGGTGAGAGATCTGGACGGAGCAACACCTAAACTAAAATTGTCACTTGCTCGCCCGTGGACACTAAGTGAGCTCTTTTTTTTGTGAACATGGGATTCTTTTTCATTGTATAAACCACTTCCATTTTACGAAACAGCCTCTAACAAAACCTTACTAGGGCTACATTGAAGTCCCTGGAAGCTTCTGGATCCTCTCCTCACGCCGACATCGGAGACAACGGGCACTGGAAGTAGAACCAGATAGTCATCCCTCACCTCCGGCCGACTCCTCTTGGGGTGATGGAGAAGCAGATCAAAATCAGGCATCGTCAACATGAAAGCACAAACCTCCATCTCGGCCCTATAGGAGGACGACGAGCCAAACCTATCGCCACCAACCACCACCGCTGCCTACAACCTCACCGGTACTAGAGTCTCTCCACAACCCATCCATCCCTATTCTCCATCCTACTAGCCCTGTCTCCTCCTTCCTGGATCCGAAGATCTCCAAGGTGAAGACGACGACGCTGAGGTCTTGACCCAAACACTCCTACGGCAAGAAGAGGCAAAAGCATTGGACAACTCACATGCCGGCTGTATGTATACATGGTATGCTGTGATGTGTGTCAGTGTGTATGTATCAAGCACTAGTATTGCTTAATATGCTTGTATAGGAATCAAGTGTGGTATCGCTTAATTTGCACATACGGAAACCAAAGTGTACTAGTCCCGTTACATGCACAAGTATATCGACAGTGTACAGTGTACTAATCGCCGTACCAAAAACAAATAAAACTAGTGGATATGCTGTCATCAGCGAAATAGACATGAGCAAATCCAAGTTGGGCTGACCACCTCGAGAAGGCTTCAGCCCAGATTATTCAACTAATCTGGTCTTGATGGGCCATTGGACCTGTGCACTTGGGGTTTTAGCGAACTTAGCTCATGGATTTACCGACTTTACTCTAAAAAACTATGGATTTGCCCAAATCACTTTGGAAATCTCAGATCGACGATACCATCGATATATGTAGCCTTTTGCAACCATACAATCTATGAGGGTGCGTTATGGAAACACCCAAAATTCTTAGCACAATCTCCATTATAGTATTAGGTAAATGTAAATACACGCGCGCCACAAGCTCACTCGTCTTTGGAGAAAATTGAATATATGCCACCGCCTAGAGTTGGATTCACCAACTTGGCACCCCACAGATGGCAAAATTTAAATGACACCGCCAGGGTTTGTCTCCTTGTTTTTATGCCATTTTGGCCCTTTTTTAAATGGTTTTCTCCCTTTTCTCAATTGACCAGCCTTATGAAATGACAAAATTGCCCCTATTGACTCCATCTCCCCCAGCGACGTTCATCTCCTAAGCAGCCTTTGCCCCCTCGCTGCTCTCTCTCCCCCTTCCCTATCTCAACTAGTGAAGGAGGAAGACAATGGCAGCCCATATCCACCAGCAAAGATCTCCGCGAGCTTCTCCATCACCATCACATCCAGGATGAACAATTGCGGCCTAGTTTTCGTCCCTACATGTGCCACCAAGCTGCCGTTCTCCGTATCTGCGATCGACAAGATGGTCGCACCGCTACTCTCTCACTCTCCCTCCCCGGTGCTCTCTCTCGCTTCCCAGCATTCTATCTCTCACTTCTTTCCCTGATGGAGCTCTAAGGGATGGTAGCGGCCAGAGATGTAGACGACGACGTCCTTGGCAGAAGGCGGTAGGCTGGAGATGGAGTTGAGGACCAACGATGCCGAGAGGGCTCGAATCGGTGGCGCGACATTCAGGCAGGCGATGAAGGTAAACATGGATGGGGAGGTAGCCTAGGATGGAGAGGCTAAGCGTAGGGTGGCGGGGTCGCCGACTACGGCCTACGGCAAGTGTATGGAGATAGGCGTAGGGAGCATGGCCAAGGAGGCGGGCCTAACAAAGAGAATGAGGAGTGGTTGGGCACATTTGTCATTTCACAAGGCTGGTCAAAGGAGAAAAAGGAGAAAACAATTAAAAAAGGCCAAAATGACATGCAAACTATGAGGCAAAACTTGCCGGTGACATCTTAAAGTTTGCCATTTACGGGGTGGCAAATTAGTGAGTCCAACTCTAAACGATGACATAAATTCAATTTTCCTCACCGTTGACCTTTTAGGCTTTTCCAAACTTTCAAATGCGATTTTGAACCATTAAATTTCACTGAAAAAAATTATATGAGCATGAGACCTGAATGTTATATAAAACTCATTTAGAAGGGGTTGGTCTATAATCCCAAATTTTAATGGAAAAATTGGTTGTGGGGCACTCTAAATTGGTCAGGTATGCCGTGTGCTATTACAAAAATGACTTTATTTTGTATGACACTGGAAATTTGGAAAACGGAGCCATAGGACACTCGAGGACACTTGGATGTTTGACAAAAATTAAAAACAAATCTAAAAAACTATAAATTGTTGGACGTGTCAAACATATTTGTATTCAGTACCTCAATTTGTAAAATCCACAATTTAGCATTTCGAATGCCAAAATCAAATGAATTCTTAAATTTTAAAAAAATTTGAAACACACACCAAAAGGGCCCGAAGCTTTTTTTTAAAAAAAATGATGGTAAAATGCACCTGTATTCAACCCCTCCAACTCGATACTCCACAATTTAGCATTTTAAATGTCAAAATCAAATGAATTCCTAAATATTGGAAACATTTCAAAACACATAACAAAAAGGCCAAAAAAATCTGAAAATGTTTGAGGTGCTGAATACACTTGTATTCAGCTCCTCCAACAATTTCAGATTTTTTGAGTCTTTTTTAGGGGTATCCGTATTTTTTTATCAGACACGGATTCGGATTTAGATACAAATTCAGAAACGGATACGGATACAAACCGGATACAGATACGGGTTTTACCATACTCCTTCCGTCCCTAAAAGAATGTCATTCTGATTCAAAATTTGTCCCTAAAAGAATGTCATTTAGGGCAATAATTGCTAGATTCCCCTCTCACCCCTATAAAGTGCCTATATATTCTCCTCCCAACACTATAAAATACTCTAGATTTCTACCTATATATACTCTCCTTAATCTACTCAAAATTTTCCAGAACGATATTCTTTTAGGGATGGAGTAGTATTTTACTAGTTGCTAAGCAAAGATCTAAATATTAATCATGTATAACACATGATACTATATTTTTTTGAAGAAAAATTATGTTGCTTTTTAAAGAATAAAATACATAGTTTTATTTTACTTGGACAAACTAAATACGTAGCTCGTGCCGTAGTGTCTGTATAGGAGCACCGCGACATGCATGTACATGCGTAGCATGGACCAATAGCAACCAGCAGGCCCAATATACGGATGAGCATGAAGTGGATGAGCCTGAATTGAACATGTATATGTATATGGATAATATCCGGGTACTAATAATATCGACGAATACAAATATCGTTGGATATCTCTTAACTCGTATCTGTATCCATTCGTCTGGATAGGAAAATGTGTTTCAAATCAATAAAAAAGGGAAACGGATCCGGATGGATATTATCCTAACCATTTTCACCCCTAGTCTTTTTGGTATGTGTTTTGATTTTTGTTTTCAATATTTAAGAATTCATTTGATTTTGGCATTTGAAATGCTAAATTGTGGATTTTATAAACTGAGGTGGTGAATATAGACACGTTTGACACCTTAAACATTTTTTAGATTTTTTTTCAGGTTTGTTTTATATTTGTGTTAAATTTTTTCTATACACAAGTGTCCCATGGCTCTGTTTTCTTAATTCTTAGGCCCCTTTGACACAGCTCCAGCTCCACCAAAATTGGTGGAATTGGTGGAACATTCTATTTCTAACTTTAGAAATTTATGGAGCTAGAGTTGTGGGTATATTGAGGATGTTTAGGTGAGTCATCTTATTTACATTTTAAACTAAAAATATAAACTTATATCACTTTATTTTAACCTACAAACTCCATATCAGAGGTAGAGCTTGGAGTTGGTGGGCACCATATTTCTAACTTAAGAAATTTATGGAGCTGGAGTTATGGATATATTGAGAATGTTTAGATGAGCCATCTTATTTATATTTTAAACTAAAATATAAACTTAAGTCACTTTATTTTAACATACAAACTCCATATCTGAGGTAGAGCGTGGAGTTGGTGGGGCACCCATTTCTAATTTCTGAAATTCATGTAGCTGAAGTTGTGCGTATATTAAGAATGTTTAAGTGAGTCATCTTATTTATATTTTAAACTAAAAATATAAACTTAAATTATTTTATTTTAAGTTACAAACTCCGTATCGGAGATAGCGGGAGCCGGAGCTGTGAGCCGTTTTTTATAACGGGGGCATAGCTTACCAATTTTGAGCGTCCCACCGCCAATTTTCCCGATTACGATTTAAAACCCTACAGCAGTAACCCTAGCCCTGCTGTCTGTGGCGTTCGCGGCCATGAAGCGGAAGCAGAGAGCCTCGGCGGCTGCCGCCCAAGTCGACGCCGACGAGCCCTCCCAAGCCCCGCTTCCCCTCGAAGCCTTCTCGGGCGACGTCTGCGCCGCCCTCACTGCGCGGTACGGCCGCTCCGCCGCACCGCAGCACCGCCACCTCCTCGCCTCCGCCGCCGCCATCCGCTCAATTCTCATCGACGACGGCGTCCTCCTTACCCCCGCGTCTTACCTACCCGCAGCCGTATCCGCCCTCCGGGCGGCTGGCCCGGCTGACCCCGCCGCGGCGTCCGCCCTCGCCTCCCTCCTAGCCATCCTCCTCCCCCACATCCCCTCTTCTCCCTCCTCCCTCCCGCCAGCCTCCGCCTCTGAATCTGCCTCGGCACTCGCCGCCCTCCTCTCCTCCCGTGATGCCTCCCAGCTGCCCACCGGCACCGTGCGCTCGGTGGTCAAGTCGCTCGGCCACCTGGCCCTCCATCTCGACGCTGCAGCCGATTGGGGCGCTGTTGCCGCGCCTCTGGATGCTCTCCTCGCCGCTTCCGTGGACCAGCGGGCCAAGGTAAGGAAGCTAGGAGTTTTACTCTACATTTAGAAATCGCGCTCACGTTGGATTCTCTTGTATTGGTAGGTCCGAAGATGTGCGCAGGAGAGTGTAGAAAAGCTATTTTCTTACTTGGGGCATTCTGGCTGTGCGAAGAAAGCTAGTGATGCTGCAATCGGCATGTTTGAGAAGCACATTTTGGCATTGAAAAATCTTGATTCAGATGCTTCTGAGGCTGAGACAGAAGCGGTTCATATGCTAGGTGCAATGGCAGTTTTAGTTCCATACCTATCGAAGAAGGCAAGGAAGACGGTGTTCTTAGATGCTTATCAGCTATTGAGCCCATGTTTTAGCCCAATTACCAGGCATGTCCTCAGGCTTATGGAGACCTTGTTGGAGCATCTGAAGGCTGAGAATGTTGAGTCAGATTTGGAGAATCTAATGTCCTTGGTGTTAGCTTACCTGCCCTATGATGAGGAGAAGCCTGATGATACCATTCTTGCAGCATTACAGTTGATGAAAAATTGCTTGGCAAAACTGGCCATTCACCCAAAATTGTGGACGAAAGCACTTCCATCTGCATTTGAGTCAGTTTCAGGTTTGCATGTTTACGTGTTTCATGTATCAAAATTTCAATACAATGATGCTTCTTTAAAGGGATACACATGTCTAGTTGAAAAAGCTGTTACAAGTTTCCAATTGACATACATGCCTGGGTTATCTTCTTTGAAAATAGTGAGTTTTTTGTTTATCATAATCAGCATACATTGAACCTGTAATCCTGCACTCATGGTTTGCATTTGGGGGAAAAAAACTCTCATTTCTCAATTCTGACAGCCAATACTTCCCATTTTTTTTGGGTTGCCAGCCTTTTAGAGAGCATCTGCTAAAACTATGTATGTTTTTTCTTTCTAATGCACACCTATATTGATCCATGAGAATATTTGTTTGGAGATCTATTTCGTTTGCGCTTTTCTGTACAATTCATGCTGATATACAGTTTTTCAGTCGGTCTGTTTAACATTTTTTGGGTTTCTGGTAGATTTGTCTGGTTGTTATCTTATTATTTATCTATATTGTAATGCTTACCAACCTTATTGTTATAACCCTTGTTTTGGCAGGTTACCTAATTCTGGACAGAAAATGTTCTAAAGACATAGCAAAACTGTTACAAGAGTGTATTGATTCTCATCTAGACCAAAGTATTCTTTTGACTAATGAATCACATTTACGTGATTGTCATGTGGAGGGTTTGAGTGATGTGGCCGCCGTTAAGTCAATCTGTCTGTCTATCAATGACATACTACGCACGTGTGCTTCTCCTCCTGATAGTATCCTAACAGTAGTCTTGGTTCTGTTTATTAAACTTGGTATGTCTTCAATTGTTTCAGCAAGAGCATATCCTGCCTTTAATAGTATAAATGTATATAGATAATCATTTGTCAGAATATTTTGAATTCTTAGGTGTAGACGTGTAGTTACCCTCGCTATAAGGTTCATTTTGTTTAAATGAGGTTTACTTGTATGTACCTTTTGTCCGATCTCATGTACATATCCCAACATATAGTATATCTCAAAAATACACATGCTGAGTAGTGAGTACAAGTGGCACTACAAAAGGTGCATGCCATACAATTATAATGTATTTACTTAGTGTAAATACTCTACCGTTTTAGACATATCAGAGATTATCAGAGATTGACAGAATTCTAATGGCAACTTTTAACTCGCTATATTTCGTCATCATTGTGGACCCTTTTTTTTACATGTATGTTATTGCCCTGCTTTACATATCTTTCACTTGATTTATTAACTATTTTGTATTCGTTAATTTTTCTGCAGGGGAGAGTTCTTATGTTTTTATGAAAGATATCCTACTTACCTTGTCACGATTTGCTATGAGAATAGACAAAGAACTGCAGCTGAAGAATGTAAGTTCTGTTGATCATGATTACTGTCAGAGAGGGGCATTTATTTGCTTCTTTTGTATATGTATCATCTCTTGTGAATGTAGAACATTAGGGCATGTTTAATGGTGGCCCTATTTTTTGGCCCCATCACTGTAGAAATAGGGCCGTGAGTAGTGAAAATAGGGTTGGGAGTAAAATATAAGAGAGAGAGATGAAATAGGGCTAGCGTTGTGTTGGGGATAAAATAGGGCCAAGATAGGATATGGCCATAATAGGGCTAGCGTTGCATATGGCCTTATACTTTTCATTGTTTAATATATTGCATAGTTGCCTTAAAAACAATAATACATGTAAGTTGTTACTATTTCTGGCCATGCTTATGTCCAAATTTCTATTATGGGAAATCTGGACAGCAGAAACTTCAACTCCAAACAGGAAGTTTGAGCCACATACATAGTTTGACTGCGGAGTGAAATTATGGACAGCATTAATTTATAGGAATTTGTATCTGTTAAATAAGGAGAAAAGTATTGCACATTGCATCATTAACCTTCCATTGAACATGATGCATTTGCAGGTTGAAGAGTGCGTTGGGGCAGCAGTGATTTCTATGGGGCCGGATAAAATCCTTTCACTAGTTCCAATAGCTTTTGATGAGGGTCAGCTAACATGTTCAAATACTTGGCTTCTACCCAGTTTAGACAAGTATATTTATGGGGCCTCATTGCAACAATTTCTAGAATATATTGTACCGCTGGCAAAATCTGTACAATATGCTTCTAGCAGAGGTAAATACAAATAATTTAACAGGCCTTAAATATGCATGCAACACAACTGATTGCATTTCCTTTTATTTTTAGTCAAAAAAGCACGGAAATGTGGAGACTTGCAATCTTGGGCTGATCAACTGTGGAACTTGCTTCCTGCCTTCTGCCGCTATCCGATTGATGTGTACCAGAATTTTGGTTCCCTGTCCAATTTGCTAGTAGAGATGTTGATGTGTGATCGTTTTCTTTACAAACCCGCTGTTAAAGCCCTGCAGGTTCAGTCATCATCTAGACATCTACTGCAGTTTTCTTGTGTTAAATCTTCTCAACTCAAAGTTTTTGGTCTTCAGAACTACAAAGCTGCTTCATGCCTTCTCTCAGATAAGTTATTTTATTGTTCCTCAGCAAATTGTAGATGGAACTAGGAGAATAAGTAGCAGTGATCAAGACGTAGAAATCTCTGCCGAACTTTCAGCCTTATTCTCCTCAAGAACCAATAAGTTCAGCTTTGCAAGTTTAAAGAGGTGCTCTAGAAAAGATGCCCGTAAGAACATGAAAGTTCTGGCACTGCATTCTGTGGATCTTCTTTGCACTTCTGCAGATTATTTCCTTGATTCCTCACCAGAAAAGCGTACTTATTTGAAGGTACGTCATTTACCCAATTCTTTCTATTACCAGTTGATTGTCCTGTAATTGTTTGGGTGTTCAAACTACAAAGCTCAGTCATGATGCATACCAGTAGAGATTTATGTGGACTATTTGGATCTTAAATTTTATCAAAATATTATTTTGTCAAGTCAGATTGGTCTTGTTAACTTTCAATTCATCTTGTTTGGTTGATAAACCAGTAAACATTGACAGAAACGAGTCATCAGGGTGTGAGTATTACCACAGAAAAAAAAACCCAGTAAGGATTGGCATTAAATACTTATTAATGTGATGCGTGGGTATTCTGTGTATTGTATATTAACAAATTTTGGTTTTATCATGGTCTCTTCAGCTTGCTATAGCTGTTAAGCCTTCTATGTCTGAAAGATAGGTTGAATTTTGTACTGGTTGAGTTGGGTGATGTAGACTTTCTCTAGCACACTGTTTTTATTGATTCTTGAAAGCAACATTAGTTTATGAAAACAATTTGCTTACTGTTGTTTACGTATTCTTACTTTCATAAGTGAGTGTGCTTGTGTCCAACAAAGAGGTGACTGGGTTTTCACATATGTTAAAGAGTCTCAAATCTATGTTTTGGACAGCTATGTTTCATCCTTATGTAACCTTAGCAACTTGTATGCTTCTCCTGTCCTGTAAAATTGTGTTGTAGTATGCATTTTTGGTGTGTGCATTTGAAAATTTGCTCAGTTCCAAGATTGGTTATTTGTGAGCCTATACTTTTTTTTTCCAGACAAACATTTTATTGCTCACTGCGGTTTCATACACTACTGTCTTTCTTGTGTGAGTTTGAAAAAAATTTCTCTGTTAATCTTCAATGCTTGTTGGCAATCTTTTTCAGACCGCACATTTTTATGATATTTTATCAGGTCATCTTTGACTTTTTGTAGGATGCTTTGAGATGCCTGGCTCAACTTTCTGGTAGCGCAAACATCAGTAACCTTTTTTGTTCACTAGTAAAAAGATTTGGTTTAGAAGATACTCCATTGGAGCCAGAGAATCTTGAATGTGAAACTAATGAGGTAGATGTGGAGGATAAAGAGGGTACTGATTCAACAGAGATAAATAATAAGAGGCATGCTATTTTTCTTTCCCATCTACAATATTGATTCCTTGTGCTATAGGTTAAGTGTTCTGTATTAAAAAAATGAGCACAAGTTACCAAAACATTACTCAGGTTCTCAGCAGTGTCATTTAACTTTTACCATGTAAAAGAGCATCTATAAGTCATTATTTTTTTTAAAAAAAAATAACATTGTCTAATCCGGCACCTTTTTACCATGATGCATGTTGTCCTGTTAATTGCCATCTTGATTTCTTTGTGTTTGCATTCCATCGTGGTCAGCCTAATCCCCACAGCCTGGTGTTATCACTGTGCATTTGTACATTTAGGGCAAGCATTGTGGGATGTACAGTGACCCATGTGAGATAACCATTTATGTTTTTGTGTTTAATCTTACCAAGAAAAAATGTGTATATTCATCTTCTGTCAGTTGTGCATAGTTATTTAGCTATAGTTGACCAATTTTAGTAAATATCAAATATTACCCACCCCTTTCTAACTCCTGCATTCTAAAGTTGCTTGAGACGAGCGACTTGATCTCCAAGTGTTAAATGAATATGCATCAATGTTCTGAAAACTGTAGATAACAAGATGTCTCAATAACATAGTTACCATGTACAATACAATGCTAACTAACTTGAAATATTAATTAATATTGTTATCATGTGATAATCATGGCATCTAAAGTAGGATTTCCTTTTCCTTGGGGTTTTTTAAGACGCACCCAAGCTACTATGGGCCACTCATTTTTATCTTTGGGGGTAAGATGATGAATATGACTGGACCATGCATGTTTGATCCAACAGCTCAGCAATGTCTTGGAGTTTTATTAGATATATAAGAAACTTGTTTTATGACTATCCATCGTCATATATTCACATGTGGTTACTTTCTGCTAGCACATGCATGATGTGTATTAACCAGAGGCTTGCTATACATGGTTTGACTATAACTTTGATTGTCCAGGTCTCTTCTAATGGAACTCATTTCCTCATTTGTTGAAGCTGCTGATGAAGATCTGCTTGATTTATTTTTTAGATTTATTAAATCTTCTTTACTGGTACTGCTTACTAATTTCCTGCTCACATTGCATGCCAACTCCTAGTAGAGTGTTTATTGTTCACACTAGTTCATCTTTTCTTCACAGAATAACAACCAGTCTTGTGAGGGCAAAGCTCTTGTTGCGTTAAGCATAATTTTGAAGGTCAGTATGATTTTCTCATATGCAATTTTGACATGTACTCCTTTTACTATCAATCACCATCCCTTTCTTACTTTCAGGAACACGGTGAATATTCATTATCTCGGTTGGATGAAATAATGCTGCTGCTTCATGGAATAAAGCAAGATTTGGATAATGAAGTTTTAAAAGGGCAATTATTGTGCTACCAGTATTTGTTGGTCCACATGATTAAGGTACGATTTCGATTTGAAATTTCCTGGGTGCTTTATTTGCCAAAGTGATATGTTGATTTCTGGACCATCATGCAGAAACCAATGTCCATTCACCTTGTTTATCCCGATTACATGCTGTCTTCTGTAGTTAAAGAACATTATGTTCGGCCTGCACATTATTTTCATAATGCTATCTTCACATTGATGTTCTTACATATATACATGCATAAATTTATGATAATAAGAGATGCTAAATGAGAGGGTCGTGAGCCTTAGCTTTAGCAATCACGAGATAGGTTACCATGTTCCATGTATATCAACCTTGTATAAGAAACTCTGTCCTACTAATTGATTAGGCAAAGCATTGCCTCCGCTTTGAAAAAAATAATAAGAGATGCTAAATGTAAATTGCATCCAATTTGGTGCTAATGCACATTTAGTTAAGTAAATTTGTATTTATTAGCAAGTAAACACTAAATTACATCCAATTTGGTGCTAATGTAACTTAAATACATTGAAACTGTGCATAATGAATTACAAAATGTTCACATGTATTTCCTAAGCTGCACACCTAAATACATTAACACTAAATTTCCTTTTTGTTAAATGTATGGTATAGGTCAGAGGCTTAATCTTATGTTTAATGCAACAAAATTCTACACTTAAAAGAAACATGTACATGTCATTGAACTAAAATGTATTGAAACTTGAAAGTGGGCATGAAGTACTAAACAGATCTACCTTTGAAATGTGCATTTTGTTGTACTTGTAATAAATATACAGCTACAAATTCTCTAAGCACCATAAGAGCTCTAGTTAGTGAGCAGTGCATGCTTCTTCTGTAAGTGTTCTTTTGAACAGATTAGAATGACATGATGACCTACAGACTTAGTTTTAATGAGACATCGACATGATGTTCTTTGACTGTGTTTGCCCTACCTTGTACATGTGTTCATAATTTTCTTTATTCCATTTCTATATATTCTGTTTGAGTTTACCCATCCTGCTTGTAGCATGTGATATGTTTTTCTAACTTATGTTTACCATTTTGAAGGTTAATGAAGAGAACACCAGCAAGAAGGCATTCTTGATTCTAAATGAGTTAATACTTGTATTGAAGGTTTTCTCCTACCCTCATGTTTTGAGCAATCATCAATTGTGTACTAGGAGGATAATATCCTGTCAAACATAAGCCATCACTATCTAATGTAACAACCTAAAGCAAAGTTATGAAAAGGTCGTGTCTAGAATTTTTCTGTCTGCTGCTATCATATGTTTTTTTTATTCCACTCTTTTTATTTAATGCAGTCTAAGAAGGAAAGTAGAAGATTAGCCTATGATGTTCTCCTGGCTACTAGTACTAGCTTGAGGAGCTCTGAGTCAAATAATGAAGATTCAGATCTTCAACGACTATTCACAATGGTTAGCTGAAATTTTTTTTCTGCTCTCTAGATATTTTCCTATGTTTTATCTGGTATATAGAAGTTCGGAGCTACCTCGTCCTGACGGAGACAATTGCTTTTTGTTTCCTGTTCCTAATTATTGCAGCTCAAATATTTCTTTATTTTCCACGAAAGAAATCTAGAGACATGTTTCTCCATTTTTAGTTTAAAATGTTAATATGTACATTGGTTATATGAAGTGCTGTGTCCATTAAGTGCCATGGACAACGATCCAGGTGGTACTGTAGCAGAATAGCGCTGTTTGTTCGTGGATATTGCAGCTAATGGTGTTATTATTTATGCACACGGACTGCGGCAGCCCTTCAACATGGCGGCCAAGGAAACCCTCTCATCTTATCTATTAGTTAGGAAGGCTGAATGTTATCATTGGCATTAAGCAATGACTGAGCAAACAAGTCTCTAATCTCCATCTTCTAAAATCAGGTCTTGGAGCCTCTCTACAATGATTTGCGTAAATAGCAAACCAAACTGGCCTAGAATTTTATTGCAGTTTATATTAGTCAAAAGATTATACCAACCGCTGGTGTTGTGAATTAAGGCCACAGACCTTGGCGTGTACTGTATCCTGAGTAACCATTCTTTGATTGCCTTGCTTCCGGTCCATGTTGATTGTTGAGTCAAAACTCCTTGTTGTGTAAATGGTCTTGTCTTGGTAATTCAGCCGAGTTGTTTTTAGTTCTGTTGCATCGGATAAAAAATAATTATTTGATCACTAACTTAGGCTTGCCTAGCAACTAGAGATCCGTCATGCCCAAAGGCAGTGCATTTTATTGAATTTACTGGCTGCAGGATCATGTCTACCCTATGCCGTGTACGTACATACTATATATAAAAAGCATATGTTTGAACTTGTAAATTGTAATATCTGTAAGACACAACATAGTTTTGGCATAATTTGTTTGAATAAGCAATATAATTGTACATGGCAAGTGCTTAAGACCATCTAATATGCAGGAGTTCCATTGTTGAATCCCTATTGACAATTTTGTTGTTTTTCAGGTAATGGGATATCTTTCAAGTCCATCTCCTCACATAGTGGGTGGAGCAATAGCTGCGCTATCATTGCTCATATACAATGATGCTACATTTTGCATGGAAGTTCCAAATCTGATACCGTCTGTTTTAGTTTTGCTGCAGCATAAAGCTATTGAAGTAATTAAAGTGAGTTCTGTACCTCTGTATTCCCTCTTGATTGTTTTCCTATTACTAAGAGACTGATATGTTCTATTATATGCAATTTAGGCATCTTTGGGCTTTGTTAAGGTGCTAGTAACATCTTTGCAATCAGAAAAACTATTGAACTTGCAAGCAGATATCATGAGTGGTATATTACCATTGTCTTCTGTTACAAAGCACCATTTCAAAGGGAAGGTTAGTCAGTACTGTTGTTCAGAGATTAGTTTATGTTCTCATTTTATGTTCTGTAGGGGTACTTAATGTAATATATTGTGATGTTTATTTGCAGGTTGTACTAATATTGGAAATATTGATTAGAAAATGTGGTTTTGATGCTATCAACTTAGTTACACCTGAAAAGTACAGGGCCTTTGTTAGAAGTGTCGAAGAGGTAAAACTCCTTTACTAGTTTGTTCTGGCAATAAACCTCATATCTTACTTTAGCCACCCTTGTAAGAGAAACAAGAAATAAACTTGTCATGGGCGGTGGCCCATGGTCCTCTCATGAACAATAACAAGTAAGTCATACTTATAAAAGGCATACCATGTATTCATTATCAATCAAGTAAGAATTAAGGTTTAACCCATTTATCTGTACCGCCTAGGCGTGAGGAGTGCCGCTGGCCTCCTCTGATCTGATCCGTGCGAGACAGCCATTCTTCCTTTGATTTACCCTAGTTCGTGACAAAACTAAGAACATTTCAGAATTTGGTCACCTTTTTGCCCATTTCCAGAATCCTTTTCCATATACCTTAAGACTGCTCATAGTCCTCTTAGGTGACGATGTTTTGTGCATCCATTAAGACTGCTCATAGTCCTCTTACGTGACGATGTTTTGTGCATCCATCTAACACATGACAAGGCCTGATGCCTTTTGTATAATTTAATTTTCAAATACTTGGTTGTCCTGAGAGTCAGCTTAAGCTAACTGATATTTTGGCTGGATACTATCTATGAGCCAAGTAATCTGGATTTTGGACAGACCAAAGTATTAATTGAACAGCTTTGGTACTTTAAATTTGCAGGGTCGCAAGGGGAATCATAATCCAGCAGATGGTGCAGAGTCTGAGGCACAAGAAGCAGTGCACCATACCCCTAAGAGGTTAGCAAGTGTCACTTATTTCGTATCCTTTACAAGCTACTTATATCGTTTGGTGCACATGCAGAAGAAAAAAGGTTGATTCTAATGCTGAAACTAAAGAGGAAACACCTAGTCGACTGCCGTCAAAGAGTTGGTCATCTGGAAAGAAGGAATTCTTCAGGAAAGGTGCTGGGAAAGCTCATGCTCTGGGTGATAAAAGCCAACAAAGAAAAGCATCAGGGAGCATTGGCAATAGAACTAATTTCAGATCCAAATCCATAGAACAACCAGGAAATAGCGAAAGTAACAAAGGCGATAAATCCCAAGGTCGCAACAGAAGAACTAGAGGAGAAATGTTCAACAAGACGCAGAATCGAGTGTTCAAAGCATCCAAGGAATTTTCTAGATTCAAGAAGCCTAGAACTGCAGCGACAACATGAGAGCAGTGTCACTTAGCACCATCCAGCTACCGAGCTGCATGAGCCAAGTCTGTCGGGCCAGTTTTTTAGCGCGCCATCTTGAGGAGTACTGCAAATCTGCATGACTGGGAAGCAATCGACAGGGAATGCTCACGGTGCCAGTTATAAATCCACCGCTTTTGTACAGTAATTTTTGACTCGTGGATGGATTGAATCATGTGATGGTGTTTTATTTATACAAATAGATCAGTGTTTCCACTGCTAGTATTGATTTAGTGCGCCGTCCGTCTGGTAATTTATTTGTGATACTATGTTAAAATGGAAAAGGAGATAATCGAGTGCATCCATTGAATTTTTCAGGAACCGTATAATTTGAGGTTTTTTCTTCATTTTGCTAGATCTTTGATTAGATTGCTTTCTGGAAGTGTTTAATTAATACTTCAGTTTTGTTTAGTTAATTGTGACTATTTTGTGGACAATCCTGTTTAGCGTCGCCCTCAAGTCTTAATCTGGGCAGTCATTGGCGGCTAAGCGGTTGTCACGTTATTGTAAATTGACACCACAGCTTGTGAGAACTTCCTATTCAACATAAACTTGGTGGGAGCCTCCAATTGCACAATAGATGTGAATTCGACCTGAATTTAAAAATGCATAGTAATGCCATCAAATCAAAAGCGCATACAGTTTACAGCATTGAATTTAGTTACAGGCACACGATTTAAATGAGCTGTTTTAGTATACATAGAGTTTTACAATATGTGCACATAAAATTATGATTTCAATTAAGACTATCTTAACCTTGGTTTTTTTGAAACTACAAACTGTTTGTTTGCATGGTTTGTGGATGTAAAACTTTGACTAAATACAATGGAGAAGTACAACACTAGCTAACGATCAAAATTTAAAAAAAAGGGTGTGAAATGGAGTTATAAAAACTCCAAAGAACCATGGTTACAAAAACTCCAAAAAACCATGATTTCAACTAAAACAGAGTTATGAATTTGTGCCAAAGCTTTATATCCAAATACTTCTAAATTTTCTAAACCACGTTATTTTTATGTAGGAGAGTTTTATCTTGAGACTATGAAAAAACCATGTTGCCAAACAGCCTAAACGAAAAATGCACATTGGAATATGCAGTTTGGAAAATCTTCTTTTACTTTGAATACAAAGAGGCCTACGGGCTACGGCCTTCATTAAGACCCGTATCCAATAGGGCCTATGGCCCTTTTCTTATCAGCTTCAGTGCAGAGGTGGCCAACAAATGAACTAGGTGCTGACTCGGTTTAGGTTTATTTGGCCTGATTCACTGTACAAACTGACCTAACGAGCCAACGAGCTAGAATCTTGACTCAAGCACAGTTTGCACAGCCTGGTTATAAGCGGGCCGACCCATTTTAGCCTAAAAAAATTATATTTGATAAATATGTATTATAAAATGAAGAAATTAAATTATATATCATAAGAAAATAAACATATAAATATATAATTAAATATGCGGGCTATAGCACCCGATTAAACTGGGCCGAACGAATCGGGCCAAGCCACCACTATAAGAACCGGAACGGGCCAGCCCGGTGGGCGGAGGCCTTAGTCCAGATTCGGTTCAGTTGACGCCCGTTCGGTAACAGTGTGGACCGGGCCGCTTCGCCGTTCGGCCACCTCTGCTCCGGAGTCTGGACAAGTGGAGAAAGGTCAGACTGTCCGAGTCCGGCTACCCTAGCGCTAGCGAGGCGCAACACCGCGTCGCTCGGTTCCGGCGGCCATGGCGGTGGCGGCTCCCGGGCAGCTCAACCTCGACGAGTCCCCCTCCTGGGGATCCCGCAGCGTCGACTGCTTCGAGAAGCTCGAGCAGATCGGCGAGGGCACCTACGGGTAACCACCTCGCTTGTGCCCAGATTTTGCCTAGTCAATCCGGTGCACGTCTCATCCGGCTCTCTCCGTTGCCGTCGCCAGGCAAGTCTACATGGCGAAGGAGACGGAGACGAACGAGATCGTCGCGCTCAAGAAGATCCGCATGGACAACGAGCGCGAAGGCGTAAGCTTTGTCCCTCTTTCGTTTACCTCCCTCCTATGATGAGATGTGTATCTGGTTTTGGCGCAGTTCCCAATCACCGCCATACGCGAGATCAAGATCCTGAAGAAGCTCCACCACCAGAACGTTATCCAGCTCAAGGAGATTGTCACCTCCCCAGGTGGTTCAGTGACATACACCATGAATTGGATTAGATGTATGCGGATTGTGGAATGTGTTCTTTGGGCTAATGGAAATTGTTCTCTTTTTGGCAGGCCCAGAGCGAGATGAGCAAGGAAAGCCGAGTATGGTTCATTTTATTCTTGCAATTCTAGTGCTCTTGGTTTGTTAAGTTGAGGTACTTGTAGACTGCTACGCTTGATGAGTTATTATGTTGTTCCAATAGTCGAGGGCAACAAGTACAAGGGAAGCATTTACATGGTTTTTGAGTACATGGATCATGACCTGACTGGGCTTGCGGATAGGCCTGGGATGCGGTTCACCGTGCCACAGATTAAGGTAGAACAGCCCATCTATGACTTAATTGTTTTTTCTCTTAATTTTGTGAGATTTTATCATTGATGGGATAATCTTGTCTTGGTCCAGTGCTACATGAGGCAGCTGCTCACTGGCTTGCACTACTGCCATGTCAATCAAGTGCTGCATCGAGATATTAAAGGTACTATCTTTAGAAGCTCTTAAGGTTTTTTTTCTTGTTACTGTTGTGGCTTGTTGGGTGTTGCCGAGCTAATATGCTACATTTGATACTTCCATTTTAGGATCTAACCTTTTGATAGACAATGAGGGAAACTTGAAGCTTGCTGATTTTGGCCTTGCAAGATCATTCTCAAGTGATCACAATGGAAACCTTACTAATCGTGTTATCACTTTGTGGTACAGGTATAGTTTTTATTTTCTCCTGTGCTTGTTGTCACATTTATATTAGTTATTCAGGCTTCTTATTGTTTTGCCGGATTTCTGTATTCAGACCTCCAGAGTTGCTACTCGGAAGCACAAGGTATGGTCCAGCTGTTGACATGTGGTCTGTGGGATGTATTTTTGCAGAGCTCCTCCATGGAAAGCCAATATTGCCTGGAAAGAATGAGGTACATCCGTACATGCTTTTTAGGCCTTCAGACGTCAAGTGGATAACCTAAGCATTTGTTGCATTCACATATCATGTTTTTTGCTTGTTATTGATCCCTTATTTCCATCGATTTGCCTACATGACTACATGGACAAGTTTACTTGTTCTCTCATTTTCCTTCCCTCTTGGAAAATTGAACTGCTAGTTATCATATGGTAATAGTTTTTATTAAATCTACACAGTTGATTCACCAATGCATTGATTATGCACACTGCACATCTGAACTTGCTTTAAGTTTTGCCCATTTGGTATCCGCTCATGGCCTTCCCTCAATCACATCCATTTATAGCTTCTGGAAACATTTTCCATGAGTCATATTCTTTGCAGCATTAATTTGATAGATTAATCTAGTTAACATGGGTATCCTTTGGAAGCCCACATTTATACTTTGCATATGTTATAGCTATAACCCTTTCTGGTGTTATTCTATTACTGCAGCCAGAGCAGCTGAATAAAATTTTTGAGCTTTGTGGTACACCTGACGAGATAATATGGCCTGGTGTCACAAAAATGCCATGGTACAACAATTTCAAGCCTCCTCGACCATTGAAGAGACGAGTTAAAGAGGCCTTTAAGCAGTGAGTGCTATACTTGACATTGTTTTGATTACGTAACTTTGGTGTTGCTATTGCTGTTCACCCATCCCTTTATATATTTGCAGTTTTGATCGGCATGCGTTGGATCTGTTAGAGAAGATGTTAACTTTGGATCCATCGCAGGTATGCTACATTTGAACACTTGTGAAGCTTCATACAAGTTGTTCCTTGTTCAAATGATTAATCTTATTCTTCCTTTAAGGCTGTGTATCATCAGCACTTTTCATTTACGTTTGCTTTTCATTATGACATAAATGCACTCTTTTTGGTTATTCAGAGGATATCAGCAAAAGATGCACTCGATGCAGAGTATTTCTGGACTGATCCCTTGCCATGTGATCCAAAAAGGTCAATTGCCACATTGCAAGTTCTTTTTAGTAGCTTCCCTTTGGAACTGAAATTGAATAGCATTGAATGTTTGCTAAAACAGCTTGCCAAAGTATGAGGCGTCGCATGAATTCCAGACCAAGAAAAAACGACAGCAGCAGAGGCAAGCAGAGGAAGCTGCAAAGCGCCAAAAACTGCAGCACCCTCCGCCACATTCTCGCTTGCCTCCGATCCAGCAGCCCGGCCAACCACACCAAATCAGGCCTGGCCAGCCAATGCACAATGCACCACCCGTGGCAGCTGGTCCGAGCCATCATTATGCAAAACCCCGAGGACCAGGAGGCCCTAACAGGTACCCGCAGGGTGGGAACCAAGGAGGAGGCTACAACCCGAACCGCGGTGGGCAGGGCGGTGGCTATGGGAGTGGCCCATATCCTCAACAAGGCCGAGGACCTCCGCCATATCCTGGTGGAGGGATGGGTGGAGCTGGTGGTCCACGGGGTGGGGGTGGCAGTGGCTATGGAGTCAGCGGGCCAAATTATCCACAAGGCGGGCCATATGGTGCATCTGGTCCTGGTCGAGGCCCAAACTATCCTCAAGGTGGTTCACGCAATCAGCAGCAGTATGGGAACTGGCAATAGTATGGCAAAATCATTCGGTGACGAAATGCCCTTCCAGTTGGACTACGCATTGAGAGAACCTCTGCTGTTCAAGCACTACCATTTGAGATCTGTTGCACAATATAATTCGACACAGGCAGCTCTCCAGTGTTTGACTCTCTAGATGTATTGTACGAATGTGTGATGGACGATTAGATGTCCGTTTACTGAGATCATGTACTTGTATTTCTAGGAGGATGTGAAAAAACATGACAAAGTTTGCTAAGTTTTTGGGGGACTGATATGACAAATCATCAATTATTCCTTTTTTGGGGTGCTAGCGTTCTTTCATAGCATATCTGCAATTCAAGTACTCAAAACAGAACCACCTAACATATACCGTCGCTTGTTGATCCACAAGAATTATATTTCAGCATAGATACTTGCATCTGCATGGACTTTGCGAAAAGATGAACAAAAGAAACAAGACAAAGGTGAACAAAATTGTGTTGGTTCTGCAATTTGCTTCTAATTTCTAACATGTTAGCAAAATCTGTTACATGATTGCCACAAAGTAAAAGGTACTAAGAAAGTAAGAGAGACTTGATGTACAGGAGAAGCATGACTTCAAAATATAAATTCATGGGAATATGGCTTCAACAAATGCCTCGGCATCGAAAGGTTGAAGATCCTCCATTCCTTCACCAACTCCGACGAACTTCACTGGAATTCCAAGTTCATCAACAACACTAACCTGCAACAGAGCAAGCAATAAATTTGAATTCTGCCAGTTTTGGCAGCTACTTAACTTGCATATTGCAGGAATATTGCGCATACCACACAACCACCCCGAGCGGTGCCATCTAGTTTCGTCAGGATGAATCCTGTGATTCCAACAACCTGGTAATAAGCAAGTGAGAATCCATTGTCACCATCCTCTTGAAAAAAAAAATACAGTACTAAAATAGCATACATCATTGAACTCCTTTGCTTGTTGTAACATATTTAAGCCAGTAGTGCCATCCAGAACCAGTAAAATCTCCTGGAGTGCAAGAAATATGATAGTTAACAACTAAAACATGAAAAATAGAATAATGTATCAGAATATTGACTAGAAAAGTGCATATCTAAACCTGCAGCCAAAGTACTATGAAGAAAATGTGGCCATTCTAATTATCTAATACATCTATATCCTTTGAATATAAATACAGCATACATTAGGAGCGCCAGGAAGGGCTTTAGCTATGACTTTCTTGCAAGAAACTAACTCTTCCATCAGACCATAATTTGTATGAAGTCCTGCAAAATAATTGATCAAAGATAGTCAGTTCCCCCAAAATAAGTAAACAAGTATACATATGCTGCTCTAAGTCTCTAACAATAACCATACGTCCTGACGTATCACATAGAACAACATCATATCCTTCACGCTTCCCACGTTTCACTGCCTGTGAAAGAACTACCAAGCGAGTCAAATTAGATGAAAGGTAAGAGCTGGGCCCCTTAAGAGAACATAATACTTTCATAAAGCTATGGGATCAGAGATTCATACCTGATGGAGCTTGAGCTTTCTTATCATTATCGATAACAATCTCTGAACCGGTTCTTTCAGCCCAAACTTCTAGTTGGTCACGAGCTGCTGCTCTGAAGGTATCACCGGCTGCCATCAATACCTATGTTACGGTTGAAAGCGGGAGCACAAACTCATTAGTTTTACATGAATGTGCTGAGGCAAATTATACAACTGAATTTTTTATCCCCCATAAAAGATACAATTAGCCTACAAACCAGATGTCAGGAAAAGAGCCTCACCTTCACTCCTTCATTCTTCATTCTGTAAGCAAGTTTTCCTACAGATATTGCAAATGAAAAGAGAGATCAATCGACTGTTTTTGATAGTATCATGTTGATCGATATAAAGATAATAAAAATGTGTGTAAGCAACGACTCCAGCTGACAGAAAATGTCCAAACTCTAAACAACTACTGCATATTAAGTAGCCTTACTACATAGGGTTCATGTTATCTCCATAGCAACCACATAACCTACAGAAGCTTAATCGAATGCCATGTTGCATTCCAAGCTTATCCAACTGAAAGATGTGAGTAGTTTTGCCTTGAGTTGATTGATTACTTATCTTGTATAACATATCCTACATAGGCATTATAAATTCACTTCAAGCAACCATTAAAACTGATTCTTCTTCCATTTAGCAGATTTTTTTTTGGAATATGATCATGTAGTCCATTGTTACCTTGTTTTTTGAACTAAACCATTGTTACCTTGTTACATATAGTAGCACCAATAGGTTGAACTCTAATTGGAGAAATGCAGATGTCAGTCATTTTATCGCAATGGAGTATCACCAAATATTTTTTTACAAGTGCCTGTTAGTCAATTAAAGCCATATATGCCATATGATCAATGTGACAAGGTTTAAGTACATTTTGCAAGCATGAGTACATGTCACTTGAGTCATTTGAGGGGCTACAAGTTATTTATACAGCTGCTGAGCGGCCTCAAAAGTGTTAGATCACTAGAAACAAAGAGTGCTTGTTTCAGTTATAATCTACACCTAACCACTAAAGACAACTTCTGTAAGAGGGACAAAACATTTAACGAAGTAAATACAATCGAGAACACAGTGAAGTATGCACGAGAAATACCAAGGGAAGTCGTCTTTCCACCTCCATTCACCCCCACAATCATGATAACCGCCGGCTTCCTGCCATGATGAGCAAGCTCATTGATCTTCAAAATTCAAACGCCACGCAACAATGGTCACTAGTAGGGAGAGAGCACTCAGAGCAGAACCTGAAGCCGAGCTGCAGCTCCGTGTTGCCACCCTTGATCGTCAGCAGTTCAAGAATGCATCTTTTCAGTGCCTCCTGCGTCATCATTCACCACAAGTAACAACATGAATCACCAAAGCAATGACAATGCCCGCTAGAAGGAGAGCATTAGAGACTGGATCGACCTTTATCTCGCTCCCGGATTTGAGCTTGCCGTCGCGGATTTCCTCGCGGAGGGTGTCGACGATCCGGAACGAAATCTTGGGCCCGAAGTCCGACACTAGCAGCGCCTTCGTGCGAAGAAGCATCAAGAGGAGACGGGGACGGGAAGCAGTAAAAACTTGATTTTTAGTCGGGGCCCTCGGGGAGGGAAAGCAGTCGAGCAGGGAGCGCTACCTCTTCGAGCTCGTCGAGGACGCGGTCGGTATCGGCGAGGTTCCAGTAAGTGAGGAGCTCGTCGACGACGGAGAGGTTCTCGCGGGTCTTGGAGAAGCCGGAGAAGAGCTTCTCGACGTCGCTCTTGGCCTTCTCCTTGATGAGGCGGCCGAGGCGGGTGAAGAAGCCCGCCTGGCCGGCCGCAGCCGCGCAGCGGAGGAGGCCGGCGCGGCGGCCGGAGGAGACACGTAGGGAGACGGAGGCCGAGGCGGTGGAGAGGAAAGGGAGGAGATGGGAGGGTGCCGCCATTTTGGCGCTGCGGATACCAGCGCAGCGATGGGTGGATAGCGCTGGCCCGGCCAAATCAAATGCCACCACTGCGGACTGCGCTACTGTCTACTAGTCAGCTCGGTTTTTCGATTCCCATTCTTGCAGAGCTAAGCTATTGATTTACGAGTCCAAAACTTTTACATAAGTTTACAGGCTCAACTTAATTATACACCACGGATATTGGTTTAATGGTTTCAGATTTGCTTAACAGACAGCCACCTAAAATTTGTCCTGATGTTTCAATCGATTTTTCGGCGCTTTGATTTTCTTAGACTTGGCTGTACTGGTAAAGGCTAGAAGTTCTTAAAAGGGAAAGCAAGCGGGAAAAAAAGGAAAAATTTAGATCCACGTGAATAACACGTCGAGCAGCATATCTCTATCTCTACTAATAAAAAGTTTGTTGTGGTAGTGGTGGTGGTGTTATCAACTTTCGATCTAGGCCCTCCAATCTATCCAACGGCTTAGATTAAGTAAGCCTTTAATTAGATCCCTAAATTAGTGAACATAATTAGCATATCCATAATTACTAGATCCCTAAATTAGTGGAGGCGTTAATTAGCATGCCATTAATTATTAGATCTCTAAATTAGTGGAGACATTAATTATAGGTAGCACATAATTGCAATTTCCATTTGCACAAACCGTCTCTTTCATCAAACGCCCAGATCTGGTGTGGTGGTCTTAATTTAGAGGCGACTTAAAGGTCGATGACCTTTATGACATATTTAGCAGAGCTCTAAGAGTGGCTCCCCTCGGGACATACTTTCTATTTATTTAGACTTGCTCTTCTTATTTCAGTACATTGTATTCTTGAAAGTTTTCAATCAACCTATCAAAATTCATCATATTTATCTAGTTTCCTTATTTTAATATGTTGTATTTTAGGAAACTTTCGATTAGATTAATATATATACCAATTAAAAGATCCTAAAAAACTATGTATTTGAGCGTTGAAGCAGAGTTTGAGAATGCAAAAATAAGACGTAATCAAGTGGAAAAGGCTGAAAACGGAGCTAAAGTGTGGGCTAAACAAATCAAATATGACACAATAGATAATAATATGATATTTATTCATAGCAAAGCACGTGCGTTTAGCTATACCTTATAAATTACACCAAAGTCCCTGATTTAAAATAAAATTACACGTACATCCACGTAGTGTCTATCCGCACCGCTATGTAAGCTAAATTCTATTCTCAACACGCCAGTGATGAAGATGAAAAATACGATGATACGATGCGCCGTCAAGCCCCTCTCCGGCCAAACAAGATGGCGGGATAATTTCATATGTTAGGACGTCTTGCCTCATAAATCATCCTTTATAATTTCATATATTGCTTCGATTTATATGTTCCTTTCTTCCCTTTGTAGTTCCGTTACAACGTACGGGCATTATACTAGTTTTGAAACAAGAGCTTTAAAGTGACATGAATTTAAATCACCAAAAATCAAAGAGGATCGTCGCTAATGATTCAACTTTCAAGTTTTGCCATGCAATATATTGATATCCAATCAGATGCTAGCCAATACAGTTCAAATGGTTTTCCTTTTGTCATTCTACCTCATACTATACCTTTTTCTAGACTTGCGGAGTACACTTATACTCACAGTTGATCCTTTTTTCTTTTATTTCCTGAACCTACTCGAGAGACAACAAGCCGAAGACCCGTAGTTTGACGACGTAGACACAGATTACGAGGATAAAGATTACAAGAACTTCTCGAAAGACTATGACACTTCCTACTGTCTTGTTGCCTATGGGAGTTTGAGTAATTGTATTATTGCTTTGCGTAACATGTATTATAAGCTACCAGACTCTGTGTTCTACCCTGCACGCCGGCATTTGTATACTGTATCAGGACTATTTCTGAGTTATATAATAATGTATTTTTGCTGGTAATGTATCATTTATGTTTTTATTGTGTATACTGGCTGTGATCCTTAGGATTAGTACATAATACACAGAGTGGTTCCATCCTTTTGCTTGGTTCCTGACATGAATGCTATACGCACAGCCCGTCATTCTGATAGCATGAACCGCAAAAGTTCCAATTTTTTCAATGATGATTTCCAATAAATTTCTTCAAAACATTCGACTCTACGGTAGTACTTTATATGCAAAATCCTATCGGGACCCGGCTTAGCAAAACCGACCTCTCTGTGCCTTACGGTACTAGTCCCAATGAATCATAGCTACTACGCACAATTAGAGCATAATGGAATCACACCTTGTTGTTTAACGATTAACAAAATAAAGTACCTTGGCAATAAACGCCAAATATTACAATAATTGTCTTAATATGAATAGTAACAAGCGAAAGATAGAAAATTAAATAACGGCTCGGTAAACCCATTCATACGTCACAGGCATCTGACTGGGGATACACTAGTAGCCAGAAGCTCCATCGTCGTACCCTGCCTCGTAATCCACGTACTCGGCAGTGTCGTCACCTGCGCACAGATCCGAATAACAACTAACGAGTATGGATAAACCATACTCAGCAAGCATGTATATCCTTAAGTAATGAATGCAAGGCTAATAAAGAAATAGAGATGGTTATTTTGCATAAAGAGCAATTTTCAACAATCCTATAAGTTGTAAAACAATTGTTCAAAAAAATTTCAAATTCATTTCTTTACACATATTTTCTCAGCATTAAATATATTCCTATGCCATCTTAGCACAGACCGAGATGACACTCGCTGTCAACTCTATATGAAAATCTCTTGCAATACACTCCCTGTAATGCATTGCATGGCAATCACTGTCTGGTACTCGCTGTCGGGCAATCCTTGCCCCTACATCTAGGACAGGTTAATTATTAAAAAGGTGAGATAACATGTAGAGCCACCTAAATCCGCTCTTAACCGTGAGCACGGCTATCATGATAGTTTTAACTCTGCAGAGTGTGTATACTTTACCCATGTGACTCACCCGAGAGTGAGACAAAGCTGCTATCCCCGTTCCACGTAGAGTCAAGAATGGCTCACTAAGGATTCCCCCCAAACCATCTCCCATTAAGCCAGAGATTCCCCTTTTGTGCCAGGTGAGTATACGGTGGTCGCGAGCCACACTCACACCGCCGTGACAAACCAACCCTAGATTTCCCGAGATAACAACTAAGGTATTACCATTATTAACACCCATGGTTGTACTATTGTGCTTGGCTAGATCATCTACCATGTTCGGTCCTTAGGTCGACCGAGGTGGCATACCACAAATCAACAACCACCAATCAAACCACACCTCGAATCTGCTCACGCCACATTGATTTTAGTTGAATTAAATTAACCAAAACCAAACTAAAGAGTAGAATCTCTCTACAAACTTTATAAATGATCTCCCATCATATGAACTATATTTCCTATCGTAGCAACTAAGCATCTAATATGAGTAAATGCAAGGATGGCTATTATAAGATATAAATTATGCTAGGCGTGAATAGAAAGTTAACACATGTTAATATATGATTAACATGTCATTGGCGATAATAAAATTAAATATATAAAATAAAAATAAAATTAGCATGCACAGTTAAATCCCTATGAATAGTAAACATGAAAGAAAAATCGATGGGATCGATATGAATCTAGCTTGCACCTTGACCCGAGTAGCACCTTCCTGGACAACCGATAGCTAATTCCCCTCCAGACTCCTCCGCGACGTGAGGCACAAACTAATTAACAACAGCAAATAAAATTCAGAAAAATACAAAATAAATACAGGAGGTAAAAAATCAACGAAATTGGTTTGGTGCGAATCGGAGCTACGGTTTAGGAGATACAAGAAGATGAAGGCTTACTGTTCATGATGAACAGTGCCACGGGTGGGTTGACTGGTCAGACCGAAAGATTAAAAAGGGGGGCTTCCTCTGCTTCCACGCGCACAGAGAGAAAGAGAAAGGGGGAGAGAGTGAGAGAAGAGGGCACGGTGGCGGCTCTTCCCAGCGGCGACCCTAGCGGTGTCTTGGCGCTGGCGAAGCTCCCCGGGCCACGACGGCGGCGGCAACTCCTCCCGGCTCGGTCCGGGCAAGAGCGGCCTTGCATGGCGACAAGAACAGACGGCCAAAGGGATCGGCATCGGCGGCAAGAACGGCGGCGACATCTTGGGACGACGGTGAGCTTGAGACAACGGCGCCGCTCACCTCGGCCCTCTGCAGCAAGTCCTCCTTTGCTCTGAGTTGCTAGCGTTTGGGGGGCTCGTGGCGATGGAAGCCACGGCCGACGGTTTGGGGCTTTTATACTATCGATTTGGGGGTTATCTATGGTAGGTTTAGATATATCTGGTCCCGATTTTGGGAAAGGAAGATATGACAAGAACCGATTTGATTTGGATTTGGGCTGCACGGTTAAGGCAAGGAATTGGTTGGATTTGGAAACTACGTGATTTGATTGGGTATGGTTTTGATTTGGACACTAATATGGTAAGGATGGATTGGGGTCAATATTAATTTGATTTTGCTACTAATATGGCTACCCTAATACGATTTGGTCTCGGTTTGGGCTGCACGACGCGGGTCGGCGACACGACCACAGCGATTAGGGGGGCGCTTAGGGAAAGATTAGGGGAAAGACAGAAAATTAGAGGATAATTATTAAATAAATTATTTAAATTGAAATAATATTTTCTGCTATTTAAGGAAAAAAATAGGATGTCACAAATCCACCGCTTGTCTGTAGTACATGGTCAGAGATAGCCTTGAGTTAATCTCCCAACAAGATATTCAAGGTCTAAAGGTAATAATATTAGTGGTTCATCCATTAATTGCGGAAGTAGTGCACATCCAGTGATAGCCAATTTGAGTATTTGAATTGCAGCTTATAGATTGTTTTGAGCAAAACGGTCCGACCCATTGGCTCCATTGGTCCGGCCTTGGATCCACATAAATAAATGATTTCTTTTGGGTCATCCCTACATTTGAATGGGCCCGGGCCCGTGGCCCAAAATTTTCCGGCCCAAGCCTGCATCCACCGCTCGCTTTCAGTGTCTCAGGTCTCAGCCCCGTCCCTCCCCGCCGCACGCCTTGCCGCTGCCTCCATCCCCGCCTCCTCCCCTTCCTCGTGTCCTCCCCCTCCCCCCCACCACAGTGCCCACAGCCTCGTGCTCCCGCAGCGTCCATCTCGACGTCGCCGGCCCCGCCGCGTCGTCCCAACTCACGTCCCGGGCCGGGGCCATGTGGTACGCGCCCGCCCACTACGACGCCTTCCCTGTGGTGAGTTCCACCCTCGCGCCGCCCTCCACGGTTGGCCCGAGTCGGAGAAAGCACTTCTCGTAGTTCAGTGCTTACACGTCTTCGCTAGTGCATCCGCTCTGAATTTAGTGCCCTCCACGGTTGCTCATTCCTTTTGTTCACATCCATGGGGACGACAAAGATCCATTTGGCCTTGATTGAGATTCAATTGAGCAGTTCATCCGTTATGGGGATCGCCGGATGATGGCCAGAGCTTGAAGTTTGTCAAGTATTCCAAATGCCCAATTTGCAATTCCTCGATCAACACATCCAGGTTCTTGTTTGATACTTACCCGCTAATAGTGAGAGGGCATTTGTACTCCAAGCGTCTGACTCATCAGAGGAGATGCACTGTGTGTCTGGGACCCATCATAATTAATGGGTACAACAAGGTTGTGCTGGTCTCTGTTGGATTTGGTTTACCATAAGCTTCGGTTGCTAGATAGATACCACTCACATGCAACTTGATTTTGCACATAGACAGCGGTGCTACGACGTGTAGTTGATGTGTTCAACCTCTGTCTGGATTTGGCATGTCTATCGTTAGTGTAAGCTAGTGAGGCTGGTTGGCTTTTTGCTCTGCTGCAATTTATTGGCTTTGTTAACTCTATTTTACCCATCCGTCATGCCATGGGTCATTTAGGGTGCATCAATTTTCTATGGAAGTACAAGAAAGAATAGTGCCAAGATATATACGTGCGTTTCTCATTACATTATAAATTCAGCTCTTTGACTATATTATCCAAGATCATCATACATTGTTTTTCGTTCTTTTTGCAGGTCAATATATTCTAGAAATAGATGCCTGTGTATCTTTAAATTTTATAATGCGATGTCAACGGAATAGTTGGCAATGACAAGCCGTCTCCTGTCACGTCTAAATCTGAGAAAGTTGGCTTCTTTCGCTCCCCTTAATCTATCCCAAAAGACACCGCTT
Organism: Olyra latifolia; assembly: GCA_036346145.1. Taxonomy (NCBI): domain Eukaryota; kingdom Viridiplantae; phylum Streptophyta; class Magnoliopsida; order Poales; family Poaceae; genus Olyra; species Olyra latifolia. The sequence continues at coordinate 1,175,959 of CM070523.1, read as the reverse complement.
TCGCCTTCCCCTCCAGCTCTCAGGTAGTCAATCCGTTTAGTTTATTCTATCTCTTTCAATTCCTAGTGTCATATACACATATGAGGGACAATACCATATGGCCAGAGCTTGTCCCTGAAGTGCCAGAAGTTACCGGCTGCAGCTGATTTATGCAACCGGTGTGCAGCTTTAATTCTAATAATTCCAATTTTCCTAACCCAGAAGATATGTTTCTGCTGAGTTCTGGAATATATATCACTGCACTTGATTTGACTGGTGTTGACTACTTGGTCGCACAAATTGTTGCATGAAGTTTACAAAACAAATATATAGGCATAGCATGTTTGTTTTCAGTGTCCTATTTCATCCATCAAAAGTTGAATTTTGTTTCTTCATATTTTCTGTTCTACTTATTGCAGATATGCCTTTGTTTCCACCAGCAAATGCTTAAGACCCTTTTACCTGTTTGGAAATTCATGGAGTGTTAGATGGGCTAGCTATGGATCAGTGAATCTGGTTCTGTCTGATGATGGCAAACCAAAGTTTGAGATTGAGGAGGTGGAGCCCTCTAGGAAGAGGAGGTATTTGACAAAGAAGCGTTTGAAGCTTCAGAGGAAGCGGGAAAAGAGGAAGAGGAAGGAGGCTAATAGAAATGATCCACGGCGTATCAGACCCAAGGGAAAGAAGATAAAACAGAAATTTCCTACAGCTGAAGCTCGACTCAAGTACAAGATAGAGAAGGTAGAAACAAGTTAGCCTGGTTACTGTCTTTTGCCTGTTTGCACAATTTGGTTTGCTTGTTCTGTTACTTGCTCATTTTGACAAGTGTTTGCCTTTGATTTTTTTTTATTAAGCAATGGATTGGTAAGCTTAGCAGGACCTTACTAATTCCTATTCCTTTATTCGAATCATTATTCTATTTTCATTCCGCAAGCAATTTACTTTCAGAATGTTGCTTTGATAATTTATTCTTGGTTCTGTTTCTATGGCATAATTATATCTGGAAGTATGATAGCTGATTTTATAGAATTCCAGTTGGTTCATTTGAACCCACTCGAGACCTAGGGCTGGACATTTTTTTAAAATCATAACTAGCTTGTTTGCAAGGAAACTTTCATCATCACCATCGTCTTTGCTATAGTGGTTAGAACTTAGAAGAAGACATGCTTGAATTTTTTTTCTTTTGCTTTATAGGAGAACATGAATTAAATGTGATGTTTGTCTGCCAGGCCAAACTAAAGGAAGCTATGTTGGTTGAGAAGCTAAAGAAGTATGAGGTTACCAAAGCTCAAGGCCCTATGGCCAAACCAGATGATCTTAACGGTGAGGAAAGATTTTATCTGAAAAAGGTTTCACAGAAAAAGTCAAATTATGTCCCTGTTGGAAGGCGAGGAGTTTTTGGGGGTGTAATTCTGAACATGCATTTGCACTGGAAGAAACATGAAACAGTGAAGGTCATCTGTAAGCCCTGCAAACCAGGGCAAATCCAGGAGTATGCAAGTGAGATAGCCAGACTGAGCAGTGGTATCCCCATTAATATTATTGGAAATGACACTATAGTCTTCTACCGAGGAAAGAACTATGTTCAGCCAGATGTCATGTCACCTGTTGATACATTGTCGAAGAAAAAGGTACATAGGATTGCTTGCTGGTTAATTTTGTTCACATAGCTTCTCTAAGCTCGATACTGGCTTGCTTATGGTTGTTAGAAACTAGCAACTTCAGAGCATTCTTTTCCTTGCTATTTTCTAAACTTTCTATTACTTCTTTGCATGTATGGAAATAGTCAGCGCAAAATCTTGTGAAAGTTTAGCTTTTAAGAAATGGCTTAATATCCATTCTAAATTAATGCCAGCACCATACCACCACCCTGTTCCCAGTCCATGTATCCAAAAAGTACAGAGAAAAACATAGCTCAAGTTCTGTGGTATTTGGTCTTGGTCATAAGCCATGATGTGGATTCTTTGTGTATGCAGCATTTCATATGCCCACTTACATCTGTCTTTCTAATAATCAGGCACTTGAAAAATCAAAATATGAACAGTCACTGGAGACAGTTCGGCGTTTCATTGCAGTATCTGAGAAGGAGCTTGAACTTTACCATCGACATGTTGCACTTTATGGAAACCCACAATCCCAGAAAGCTGATCTGGGTTATGTTGATGATAGAAAAGCTTCTTCTTTGACAATGGAGGAATTGAATCAAGGGAAGGACCGAGGACCTCACCTGTCTACTGATAATTTCTCTGATATTCACATCGCAGATATTTCTGGTTCTGAGTCTGATGAAGAAGATGGTTCTAGTAGTGAATATGATGACTGAAGATGCTATAGACAGTTCTGATGACTGTTGTTTCTAATCATTGGGTGTTCTACCTAACAGGTAATGAAGTGCAATTACCTTTTGGCATTTGGATTTTTTGTATTATTACATAGACAAATAAGCAAAAAAAAAAACTGGTGATGGCAGTCACATGTTTATGCTATCTAGATCTGACTCATTTGGTGGTATGTACTATGCAGGGATTTCTGCAAATGTTTGGAAATAAAAAGCAATGTTGATGTACAAAAAAGTTCTTTTGCTGGTCTGAACAATATCAACAGATGCACTATATGTTACCAACTGTGACAGGAGAATTGCTCTGCTCTATGTGGCCAATACAGTCGGGTATCGAATTCCTTAACCATTGTGTTAATATCAATTCCACAAGATTCATGTATAAGTGTATATGCCACTAGGTCGATATGATCCACATGTGAGAAGCTCCTTGGCAAAATCTTGTTTCAGTGTACTGTAGAGTTTCTATTTTCTGAAATTCATAGCTGCTGAGTAGTGTCAATGACAGGAGTCAGCATTCGAAGGATGGGCTGGTTTGCAATGTCAAATAATGCACACTTCTTCAGAACATGAACATTGAATGCTGCTGCATTACTTCAGGCTGAGACACCAACTTATGGCATGGACCTTTCTCTTCATTTCAGATGATCTGATAGTTCTTTTAAGATGAGGTTAATGGCTGACTATTAATGTTTTGAATTACCATGCTATAGATCTGCTGCCACAATTTTATGCTTCTGCTGTCAGCCATATACTGCAAATTCAGCTATGATCTTTCACCTGTCACCAAATGCAGTCATGCGATCCTGGCTTCTGATCCTTTCTAAAGTTCCCTCTTCATGGTCAAAAGGAAAGGCTGGGACCTGTAAGACAGCTGTCAAAGGCTAAAGTATACAATACCTGCAGCAGATCAAAGAAACGATCCATTGTACTGCTCAGGAAAGCTTGTCCTCACTTTTAGGCGCCGTCAGCGACTAATCCAGTGGGATAATTTCTGATTAATAACGACGTTTCACATCCAAGTCGGAGTTCGATTTGGTCACTGGGAGTAATTCATACGACACACACACCTCATGTTGCTCGATCACGACGTTCAGAAGAATTTGGCTGGCCTTGCATCATTTCATCGTTTCGGTGCCCTTTTTTTTTTGCATCAAGAATAATGATGATGTGCAACATCTGATTTATGAATTGTTCTTAGAAATTTTTTGGGTGAATTTTTCTTAGAAAATTATAGGTTTAAACTTATCTCCCGAGAGTTTCAGATCAGACCAAGAGAACATGTGTGAATCAATTGACTTTTGGCAGGAAAAGAACTATAGACTATTTGCGTCGGTTCTCTTCTGACACAAGGCTCCATTGAAAAATGCACATGGGGAACATCGACTATTCCATTCTCTACCAGAAAAGCCGTTGTTGACGACAAGCTGGTGAGATCAGAGTTGAAGTACTCTGCAATCAGCAATTAGCATTGTTCCGTTCCTATGGGCCGTGGCTTGTACTTTTGCAGTACTACTTATAAAACACAAATAATCTACCAAATGCCCTTTATATATCTATATTATATACTATTAAAAAGTTTGTAGTAGTGGTGGTGGTGGTGTTATCAACTTTCGATCTAGGCCCTTCAATCTATCCAACGGCTCAGATCAAGTAAGTCATTAATTACTACGGGCTCTGGAAAAGAGCCATTAATTACTAGATCCCTAAATTAATGGAGACATAATTAGCATGTCCATAATTACTAGATCCCTAAATTAGTGGAGATGTTAATTGGCATGTCATTAATTACTAGATCCCTAAATTAGTGGAGACATTAATTATAGGTAGCATATGATTGCAATTTCATTTACATAAACCGTCTCTTTCCTCAAACGTCTAGATTTGGTGGGGTGGTCTTAATCTAGAGGCGACTCAAACGTCGATAACCTCTATGGCATATTTAGGAGAGCTCCAAGGAGGTGGCTCCCCTCTGGTGTCCCGCGCTCCTTCGAGGGGCTCCGTCGATGTTGCCTTGCCCCCATCAGTGTCGTATCTCCCTACGTGTCCAGCCTCACCCCGTGACGGTGACCACCTAGCCTCTGCACTAATAACCTTAGTTATTCTACCGCCACTCACGATTTATCCCGTAAATTTTTCCTTTTATTCATTGAGATAGGTTGAGTTGAAGGAATAAGTTGGCTGAGCTAGACATTAAGATGGATTTTGAGAAATACATGAATTATGTTTCGTAAATATTTTCTTTTCTATACTATTAAAAAGAGTCTTGTGGTGGTGGTGTTATCAACTTTTAATTTCCACCATACAATCTATCCAATGGTTTAAATATATTAAGAATACTTTCTACCTATTTAGACTTGCTCTTCTTATTTCAGTGTATTGTATTCTTGAATAGTTTTCAATCAACCTATTAAAATTCATCATATTTATCTAGCTTTCTTATTTTAATATATTGTATTTTAGAAACTTTCGATCAGATTAACATATATACCAATTAAAGGATCCTAAAAAACTATGCATTTGAGTGTTGAAGCAGCGCTTGAGAATACAAAAACAAGACATAATCAAGTGGAAAAGGCTGAAATCGGAGCTAAAGTGTGGGCTAAACAAATCAAATATGACAGGATAGATAGTAACATGATATTTATTCGTAGCAAAGCATGCGTGTTTAGCTATAACATATAAATCCAAAGTCCTTGATTAAAAAATAAAATTACACGTACATCCACGTAGTTTTTATCCGCACCGCTATGGAAGCTATGTCCCATTCTCAACACGCCAATAATGAAGATGAAGAATACGACTATACGAGAATACGTTGCGTCGTCCGATTTATATTTTCCTTTCTTTCCTTTGTAGTTTCGTTGCAACGTACGGGCATTGTACTAGTGTGTGTACACACATACATATACATATACATATATATATATATATATATATATATATATATATATATATAGAGAGAGAGAGAGAGAGAGAGAGAGAGAGAGAGTTGAGCTCCGGTGCTTTGCAAAGCACCGGAGACGCCGTGCTTTGCGTCTAGTTTATAAAATCCGAGAGTCAAATAGACGATCCGAACCATCCATCTTGATCTTTTCGTTGAAATCTCTTAAATGACCAAATTTTGTATTTTTTAATTTTTTTTGCTATTTGTTTTGTATTTTCAAAAATCACCGATCTAATTAGTTATGGAGCGTCCAAATTTGCTGGTTTTTAAAAATACAAAACAAATAGCAAAAAATTTCAAAAAATACGAAATTTGGTCATGTAAGAGATTTCAATAAGAAGATCAAGATGGACAGTTCAGATCGTCCATTTTGAGCCTCGGATTTTATAAACTAGACGCAAAACACGGCGTCTAAAAGCACCAGAGCTCAACTCTCTCTCTCTCTCTCTCTATATATATATGTGTGTGTGTGTGTATAAAATGATGTCTAATGTATTTATTTGTCATGTGTCACATGTTCCCTCTCTTATATCGATGCAAAGTTACTTAAAAATAAGATCAAACTCAGCCTCAGAAGTCAAACACACATATAGAAGCTTAGCCAATACACACCAAAACCAACATAGTTTTGAGTTGACCGTGTCCAAACACGTACCTAACTCAAACTTCCAAACTCTAATCATTTGGATACATATTGTCCCCTCCAAATGAAATCAAGAAGATAGAAATGCACCCAAAGTTCTTAGATGTATGACTCGTGGTGAGTGGTGGTTTCAAAAATCGTCGCTAAATCACGGCAAATCGTGATTTACCGTGAAAATGTGGTGGCTTGATATCGGCAAATAACGAATTAAATTCAAAATTTTGATTCAAAATTTGAAATCGGTTTGGTTTAATTTATCGAAGAAATCGGTCGATTTATCGAAGAATCGGTTGATTTATCGAAGTTTGGTTTGAGATTTCGAAATCGGTCGATTTATCGAAGAAATCGGTTGATTTATCAAAGAAATCGATCGATTTATCATAAAATCGACCGATTTCTCGAAAAAACAAGTGATTTTTTATTTTTAAACCTCCGGTTGATTTATCGAAGAAATAGGTCGATTTATCGATAAAAATCGCGATTTTTTGAAGTTTGGCTCGAGATTTCAAAATTCCAATACCGAGTTTTTGATTTATCGAAGAAATCGGTCGATTTATAAAAAAAAAGCGATTTCTGATTTTTTTAAAACCTCCGGTTAATTTAAAATTCAAAACTCAAATTTCAACCGATTTTTCGTGATTTGCCACGGCAAATCGAAAATCGGACCTGAGTGATTTTTGTGGTAAAATCGATTTTTGAAACCCTGGTGGTGACTGGAGCTGTACTGCCTATATATACACATGCATTCTATGGCAATGAAATTATCTGATGGTTCGCTAAAACTGAACTTTGACCAAAGCCGGATTTGAGATTTTTATCCTGTGACTGTGAGATTTTTGAGAAACGGCGTTAAAAAGCAAAAATATTTAAAAAGGTAACAAAATAATTCAAGCAAAAAAGCTGCACAGAGCATGCCTATCAGGGTTGCTGATTGTTTTTTCTATGGATTGAGTAATGCTTCGAATCGACCAAAAAAAAAAGCAATTTTACTGATAGTTTAGTGATACCTGTTAAAAAAGTTGTTTTTTCTGCAAATATATGATAACTGTCGCAAAATATAATTTTCATTACGGCTGTCTGCAGGCCTGTCAGGAAAATTACAAACCTCAATTTCTTGAGATTCTTGAGCCTTGTAGTGTATAGATATATAGATATACCCAGCACCATAGCTATAGCTCAGAATGTGTTCTTCCACTACTTCACCAGGGTCAACTGCAAAAGTACAAAAGCCACGTATATCAGAGCAAAGAGCAATACAAATTAAGCCTATCAACAGCTAATTAAAAAGCCAAGTTATTGTTAACATAGGTAGCTGTCATCTCAATGAAGATCCATGTATTGGTCTCCCACTAAGCCAATATCATGGCGACTTTTTATGACAAGATTCACATATTCTCCACTCTTTTCTCTGGTGCATTATTTTGTTGTTGGCCTTTCCGTTGATATCTTTTCTCAGGTGTCGTTTTCATAGATGGATATGATCATTATGGGTTCTCATACACACCTAAATAGCAAAATATGTGGTGCAAATCACTATTTTGGTGCAAACCTGTGAGAACCATACCTAAAAGTTTTGTAAATTCGTGAAAAAAATTACTGGAGATAGAGATAGTCATGAACAATATTATCATCAAATCTCAAGATCAAATTCAACTTCGTTTGAGAGATAAAAAAAAGATAAATTTTGAACAAACAGTGACATGAAACCATTCATTCAAAATTTGTCTTTTTTATAGCTCCCAAACGAAGTTGAATTTGGTCTTGAGATTTGGTGATAATATAGTTCATGTCAAGACCTATCTCCAATAATTTTTTTACGAATTTACAAAACTTTTAGATATGATTTTCAAGGGTTTGCACCACATATTTCGCCTACCTAAATAACCCTAGTAGGGCTGCCTTAACATGCATACCAAGTTCCTTTTATAAATGAAACATTAACCATAAAGATATATTATAGGTTTGGATTTATAGGTTCCACAGAGATTTATAGGTACTAATTGCTGGCTAGATAGATTTTTTTTTTTCCAGGAAAAGCCATAATTGGCAATTGAGAGTTCTATCGTTTCACTTCATCGTTTAAAGATTGCACATCATTAACATCCCTGCCTCCCTAGTGAATATTGACTGGGGGCCTTGGCACAACTTGCTGACACTCCGACACTTATTAATATCCATACGCGAAAGGCAATTACAGAGTAGGCCAATTTTAAGGATAATAATTGCAATATTCTGCACTAAATGTTCTTCCGGCACTGGGTCCTACTCATAAATTCATCTAGGACAAGCTAGTTGCTTGTTTCATGCATATGTGTGTACATGGTAAAGGACACTCTCAATGCTATGATGTCAATGGTTTCTTTGGCTGCCATGTCTAATGGATTGTTGAGGTTGGAAAGTAATTAATGAGAGAGAGCATGATCATTTTTTATGTAAAAGACGGTCTCTATCATAGAAATAAGAGAAAGAAATAAGATAATCTCCATTGAGAGCATTACATCATAAACGATTTAAATAAACAATGCACCGGAAGTACCCTAACACCAACTCCACAAGCTAGGCGCTCATTGTTCCTGAATTAATCACGTATATATATACCATATTAATAAAACCCTTTTTCGCTTGAAGATACATTTTGAAATGAAGGAATAAATTTTGGCATCTACGCCGTGAGACATACACAGCCTAGTATAACGTCCTCAGCTAAAATGCATTGAATTACAATTTGAATAAACAACAAGGAAACTTAAGCACCACAAAGTCTATTATCAAAACACCATCCATATTTGAAGAAGAACTCCATAGCCACCACCTCCAAAGATTGACGAGCCTAGATAAGTGTCTCTCTCTTCTTCCTTATGTAACAATGCCCATTGTTGCATCCAATAAGCCCCTCTGAAGATAACATGTATGAAGAAAATATCTTTTGTTTTGTCAAAAACCAATATAATTATGATAAAGCCAAATAGACAAAAAAAAAAAGGAGCGGCCAAGCCCATTAGAATTTACTTTTTTTCGTCGTAGGCGCCAACCCGCAAGCTAGTCCCCAATCATACAAGCAATATTCATAGGAGAGTTAATGCCTAAAATAATCTGAATTAATCTCTAGACTGATCTAGAAAACTGGCGATAAAAAAATGATGAATGGTTTCCATATTGTTGGAGAAGCAACACTTTTGGCTGCCGTTCCAATTCCGTTTAGATTATCGTTCGTTAATAAAACACCCTGTCGTGCGTACAAAGGGAAAATTTTGATTAATTTTTAAGGGAAGCCTAATTTTCCAGATCATCTTAGCAGAGTACACAGCCTGGTGATTCATCAACCTTAATTTGGTACATAGACTGCACCATGAAAATTCTATTTTTGATGTAATCCCCATCTAAAGGAATCTTGCTCATTCGAAAAGTGTGTTGAATGAACTCTATTCACCACATTTAATTTTTACATGCCATTTAATTTTTACAAGTGCACATATAGAATCACTTTTGGCATATATACATGATTGTTACTAATGAAACTAATATTTAACCATACAATGTGCAGAATGTATCAAGCGAATGTATACATGATCATGTAGTACCAGCTCAGCCATTAATTAACAAACTTGTTTATATTACTGGCCATAGCCTCAAGTGGTTAGCTAATGGCTAGGGGGGAGCTAGGATAACAGATAGAGAGAGCAATTATCATGGCTCCAATTGACGTGTGTATAAAGAATTAATTCATGTATCTGATTAATACTAGTAGTTACAAACCTACAGCAAAGGACACAGGGTATGGTACCCGGTGGAGCCAACGACACATTTTTCTTCCTGAGAGAGCGATACACACGGATATAGGTACTGTTTTTTTTATGTTTGCGTTTGCTTATAAGCTAAAAATTTGTTATTTTCGCACAAGTCAAACGCTTTGATATTTGGTAGCCAATTTTTGCATGTGTTACTATTTCTTCTCAAAACTCTCAAAACCATTTTTTCTATAATTTTTTGATCCCTTGGATGTGCTTATCGAGGAGTTACAAATTTTTAACTTATAAGCAAACGCAAACATTGAAAAGGACACTGCCATACTGGCAAGGGACGTACCCGAGAGACGATGGAGAGGTACCTATACTATATAACGCGGCAGGTCCTACCTCCTCTGGTCTCTTTCTTTCCCTTTGCCTGCCAACTTCCGCTTTTCTTTCCTCCTCATCTCTTCTCTCTCTCTTCTTCCTGCCTTCTTTCCACTCCTGCAGCACCCCTCTCTCTCTTTCGATCCATCTCTGCCTAGAGGGGTACACAAGCTAGCTAGCACCGAGAGAGAGAGATATCCAGGGAGCTAGCTAGGGTTGGTGCTTAGGGCCTTTCTTCCCTTGCATATCAAGCTAGCTAGCCTTGATCACACCTCACCCTTTTTGACCTCTTATAGAAAAGGTTAGTACTTCTTGATCGGTTGGTGGATACTGGACGGCAGATCGAGAGGGCCGGAGGCCGGAGCTAGAAGAAGAAGAAGACAATTGTGAAAAAAGTATCGATCGATCGGTCCTAGCAAAGCTAGCTAGCTACTTGATTGATAGTGGGAGAGAGAGATGGCTGCTCAGGCGATGTCGGCGGGAGGCGGCGGCGCGGGGGCGGGGCAGTTCGGCGACACGACGTTGACGAAGGTGTTCGTGGGGGGCCTTGCATGGGAGACGCAGAAGGAGGGCATGCGGGGCTACTTCGAGCAGTTCGGCGAGATCCTGGAGGCCGTCGTCATCACCGACAAGAACACCGGCAGATCCAAGGGCTACGGATTTGTGAGTACCAATACTACTAGCTAGCTACTATATGCATGATCTATAAGTTAGCCACATATATGTGCTATTAATTAAGATGATATCTCTTGCCAATTGAGTTCTTCGCCTCTATAGTTCGACCCCTCTTTTTTGGGAAATTTTTGTAGTGTCAGCATACATCATAAACCTAATTAACTACTGCTACACTAATTAAGTTAACCAAAGAAAATTGATTGCATTAGCTAGTATATACATGTTGCATGTAATAAGTATATATATACATACGTAGCTATGTACAAAAATGATAAATTTCAAGCTGTAGCTTATGATCTTGAATTTCTTCACAATTTTCTGTCAAATCGATTGTCTTAATTACTCCTACAATATGCACATAAATATATGCAGGTTACGTTCCGTGAGCCGGAGGCCGCCATGAAAGCTTGCTTTGATCCGTACCCGGTGATCGACGGGAGGAGGGCGAACTGCAATCTTGCGTATCTTGGGGTCCATAGGTCCAAGGCAGCACTTGCGTCTCTGCATTATCCATATGGTAATCCAATTTCCTGTCTACCTTACACAAATATACCACCTTTCACGTTAATTAATTTCCATCGTTAGTTAATCAACCATACAATGAGCAAGAGTGCTACATATATATCAGCTATTGGTTGAAAAGAAGTGTCAAATCATGTATGTAGATCAAGATAACGAAATATGTGCCTTAATTGGCATCTCTAAAGATGCAAGATTACCCATCATTTTATGCCAATGCTAATGCCTCGCCAATAAAATACAACCTTTTGGTAAGTAATAGTCGCCATTTAATTCCTTCTTGAAGATTATTCAAGATTGCATTGTAGAAACAAAAATAATTTATGGATGCCTGCATTATCCCTTTTGTTTAGAATCATTTGAGAACAAAAACCTACTACTAAAAGCTAAATTCTCTCACTTTGAAGAACCGTCAAAGATGCTAATTAATTCTTAGCGATCAAGTTAATTAACGCTGCTATATATATATATATAATTACACAGTAGTACGTACGTGCGTATACGTACGCGTAATTCTTCCGGCTAAAGGATGTCAAGAAATTAAGCTAATGAGATATAGAACACAAACCAATGAGGATATATATATATATATAGAAAAGAGAGTGCAGTATCCGACAGTATTTCACCGGTAATGAAAAGGCTGCAGGATGTCCAGCTTTTGTGCAAAGCAAGCACGGTTAGTTATTCTTGGGAGTTGTTCCTTCCTTCCAGGCTTGCGTTGCTTCTTCCAACCGAGCAGCTCAGCAGCGCAGCTTCAGTGTGCAAGTACCAATCAGCATCAGCGTGCTCACTTCTGCCGCCTCCGTCCTCTGCAAATATTTTTTTTTTCTTTCTAGCTTCTCCCTTGCTGATCGATCGATCGAACTGATTGATCATGCATCACATATAAAAAAAACACCGAATTAAACCAGCTCATGGTGATCTTTTTAAAACATGAACTTGATGTATATGTTTAATTATATGTTTACCTGCCCGCTGTCCGTTGTGCAGTAGCTCATGCCCATGGGGGAGGAAGCAACATGAGGGCCATCAAGTCCATTCACAGTAGTACAGCTGCTGCTGCTGCTGGCGGTGGTGCCAGCTTGAGCTTCGCGGATCATGGCATCCAGCAAGGGATCCCTGCTGCCGCTTACAACGTGTATGGGTGAGTAAGTACTACTCCATCCACTAGTACGAGCTATAGCCATCTGCTTCTGCAGGCCAGCTCGATGATCTCTTTCTCTCTCTCTCACTCACTGCTGAGCTAGCTGTAAAGACGACGTTGGTGTTGGCTAAAGCCGTTGCTGCTGCTTGCACGCCTGGTCGTTAATGGTGGGAGGGGCCAACGACTGCACCGTCCATCCATCGTCCATGTGCATCTGCATCTCCTTCCATGTGCCCACGCCTAGCACCTTAGCTCGATCCCTCAGCTCTCAGCTTCGGCTCATGCATGCATACATGTGTGTGTGTGGAAAGCAGCATGCATGCAAGGGCTGCTGCTGCAACTAGGTAATAAGCAGCAGCACAGTACAGTTGCAAGCGTGAGCGAGGGCGAGAGCGCCTCATCATGTAGGCGTATACGCATGTGCTCTCATCATTTGATCTCATGTAGTACTATACTGTTAATCTCGTATACTTGTACCTCGGGTACAGCGACTGGCATGCGTCGAATACTTTAATACATACATGCATTGTACTTTAAAAAAAATGCACCTTCTTGCATGCGCCATGCAGTAATACAATTACTCTCCCGAGGATTGATTTTCCATGTCTACACAGGGGGCGGAGCCATGTATAGATAGGAGGGTGCATGCCAACCTGTTCTCCCCCCTAGCTTATTTGTAACTTATTTACTTATTTGATTTATCTCGTAACTTCGAGAATTTCCCGAGGTGGTATCGAGAGCCGGATGCCCTTGGTTTTTAAGGTGTAGGGAGCTTTTGGACACGCCTAGAAGATAAAAAAATAGATTTTAAAAGTAATAAAAAAGTCAAATAAGACAAGAAATAAGTCAAATAAGACGTGGCTTATTTTGACTTATTTGACTTTTTTATTACCTTTTGAATCCATTTTTTTTATCTCGTATGCGTGTCTAAAAGCTCCCTAAACCCTAAAAACCAAAGACATCCGGCTCTCGAGGCCACCTCGAAAAATTCTCGAAGTTACGAGATAAGTCAAATAAGCAGATAAGTTTAAGATAAATAAGTTGAGAAAAACAGGCCTAAGAAAAGTTTTAGGAAGAATTAGGTCATTTGTTTCAATAGGTGCACTTCCTAAGCCTAATAATTGTGCACCCGGTAGGGCAATTCAACCAAACAGTATGTGAGTGAGCGGTCATTTTTGGTCTAACTTTGCCCTACATGTAGACATGCGTATGTAACTTCATGTATACTATGTGAAGTTGATTTTCGCAGCACTGTCCGTTGCGCTCAACATGCATGTCCGAGTGCAATGGCGCGAAACCTACATCCAAGCATGCAGTAATCTTTAATCGTAAAAATAATGCTTTCGATATATCGTGTGCGTTGAGATTTCAACGAAACGAATCGGTGAGTAAAGATTCATCAGTGGTTTTGGCTAACCAAGCGTACAACATGTGCATTTGTTAGTGGGACAAAGAAACAACCTGAATTGAAGAAGATGATCTAGCAGCAACTGACTCGATCCATTTTTTTTTGTGAAATGAATTTATTGCAGGTACTCCCCGTACTTATCCGACTACGGCTATCCGCTGGTATATATATGCTACGTCCCTGTCTCCTTGATATATTATAAAGCTGCTTCTCGTTTTTTCTGCATCAAATGGATAAAAACAGGAAGATAAAAGTAGGTTTATATATGTGTTGATATTCCTTTGGGTCATTTAAGAAGCAATCGAATTAATTAATTAATTAACAACTCAACCATTAAGCTAGGTACTTAATTGCTCATTGTTTCGGGGTATGATCTATACAATTATATATACATATGGAGCAACTACATAACAGTATATAGCAAGTATCATGAAGTATATATATCATCTTGTTCTCTTTAGATTAAATTAAAATTAAAAACTATAGCTAAAAATTTATCCTTTTTTACAAGTCAAACGATGCAGCATTTTGTAACATTTTTTAAAAGTTTGTAGAGGTTCTTCTCAAAGCTCCTAAAACCATTTTTTTTAACTCCAAACCCCCTAACGAGGGTCTACATATATATAATCTAAAGTTGGATTCAGCTTAAAAGAACAAGGCCTATATATGCAGTGTGGAGCTAGCATACGGTACTTGTTATACCGTTCCAGCGGTATATATAGAGGATTCTATAGTATTATGTTATACTAATATGGTAATTAATATGGTGTATACATTGATAGATGGCTAATATATCGTGCATGCATGTGGCATGCCAAAATTTGGCAGACCTACTATCAAGCGTACGGCGGGTTGGGGGCCCAATACCAAGTTTTCAACGGTGGCGCGGCGGCAGCGGGAGGGCTAACAATGGCTAATCCCACCGGGCTCTACCCGTACTACCAGTACGCTCCGGCGAGCGGCGCCACCGCTGGGTACAGCATGCAGTATCCCCAGATCTACCCGTACGCCGCCGCCGCCGCCGCCGCGGCTGTCGGTGCCCCGACGACAACGGCCAGCCTGACCGCGGTGGCCGGCCTCCAGCAGTACGCCAGCGGTGTCGCTCTCGCCCCAAATTCTACCGGCCAGCAAGCAGCGCCAGCAGGTTCAACCCGGCCTTACTACATGATCCTCTTGCTGTGCATGCACATTGATTGATTTTTGTTTCTCTATGATACGCGCGAGTTGCATCGGAAATGAGACCCCATACCACAGACACAATCCCTTACCCTTCGATCTTTAGTTTCTTTCTCTATTTACTCTCACATGCATGCACGGATCTCAGAGCAAGATCTAGAAGAGAAAATGTGCATAAGGTAGCTTGTATATATGTGGGAAAACTGCGTCACGTAGTGGTTGTATACGCGCAGGAAAAACTTGTGTTTTTTGTGCTTTGTTCTGAAAAATGTCTTGGGCTATGATGTAGTTTCTGTAGTTTGATGCACAGTACATTCTCACTTAAATTATTGTTTAAACTATCTGCATATATACTCTCGCAAACATTATAATCATTGTTTCTTTATCAACGTACTCTAATTTACAAAAAAAAAATGTAATGGTGCAAATTAATTAATCTCTTGATTTTGCAACTAGCACTAGGGCTATTTCCGTCGTGAATCCTTTGGAACTGCTTTTGCACTCAGGGGCCCTAGGCTAGCTAGCTGTTGTTGTTGCTTTGTCTGAAGCGGTAATTTAATTAGGTTCTCCTTTGGGAGTAGCTTGCTGTAGTGCTCGATCTCTTGGTGTTGGTGTCTTGTGAACAGTGTTGGTGTCTTATTTTGTTGAGTCTTTCCTATTGGTTGGACTGAATGTTACGATGTCTACTCTCTTTTGAGTCGATGTTTGTATCTTCTTTTTGAATGAGATAACATAGGTGTCCATCCCTTAGTTCAAAAAGACATTGCCTTGCTCTGAAAACGAAACATTGCTTTTATTTTTTATACAGTAAATCATAATATTTGGGCATTGGTCTCCATGGATGGCTTTTGCTTAACATTAGCTTTCTAAAGCATACACTTGTTTTACACTTGATATAAAATCCTAAAATGTTACTTATTTTTCTGCAGGCATGACAGTGTCTCTGACAGGTGCAACTCTGCCGCCACCAACACCACAGTACCAGTACAGGCTCATTTCTTCTCATCTCGCTGCAGCACCGGAGAAGCCCTTGGCCTAGAAAACCATGGCTGCCTTAAGATCTCTCTCTACTCTACGCATCTTCTTCCTTTGCTTCAGTTCACGCGTCAGTCATATGCATATCATCGGTGCTCTCTCTAGCCTCATCTCTCCAATGAAACTGCATGCACGCAGTGCAGTGCACACATCTGTCTGCACTCAAACTTAGTTACTAACTTGACGCCAATACCAACCTTGGGTTGAGTGGTATTTGGCAGGCTAACACAGGACTGTGGCAAGTCCAATTTTCCAATGTGTCATATGGTCTAGTAGAGGTCTTCTCTCCTCTCCTTTAACCTGTACTTCATGTTCCTTTTTCTTCAGAAAATCACCTCGATTTGTATGGCCTCCCAATTTCTTGTCAGTCTAGTACAACTAATTAACCTTCATGCATATATAGCTCACAAGTTAGCATCGTCTTAGTTAGGCATGTTGTTCACATTACTATAGCTTTGTAGGTAGTGTTTTGTTGTGCCTTGCACCCTTAAGGAAGAGTGCAGGGGCAAATTAAAGTTGTAGAGTGGCTGCTGGTTTTTCATAAGCAGCTTAACTTGTGTCGTCTCAAGACGACATGTGCAGCTCCGGAGAAGTTCATGGAGTTACACCAAGAGTTCAATTGGGTATCAATTAGTAGTCACATTCACAAACACATCTTCATGTATACTAACTAGGGTTCCTTTTTTTTCTTACGTCTTTTGGTCCTTCATTTTGGTTCCAGCTTCCTCGTCCACCCCATGTATCACATCCTCCACCAACTAAGGCAGCCATGGTTAGGTCCAAGCTCAGATGAACAATTATTCAAAGACATATTATTGCCATTATCGCCATTTATATAGGTGTAATAACTACGTACTATGAGATGTATTTAGCTTCCTTTAGAGAAGCTAATTAATGTACCTTGCATATCTTCGACACATTTACATGAACTCTGCTACATATATGACAATATATGGAAAAAATACATATATGCAATGGTTGTTGCATATATGTATCTTATATATATATATATACGAATTTCTGCGCATAAACAAGGTGATGGAGCCCAAATATTGTGTTTTTCTGTCAAAAGTTTCCCGCTGATATTAATTTCAAGCTAGCGAAAGATAGAGCGACCAAGATTTAGATCCTTAGATATATTTATCATGCATGCATGCTTTTTAAGAAAGAAAAGGTCCTCTTTTGGTCCTTAACTACACTATTCGTCCTGTTTTAGTCCGTGATGAGGATCAAACGTCGAGGCAAGGCTAAATCCGTAGGTGGCCCGATCTTTCGCAGTGGAACAACAGCAAAGATAGCAACCGGCTTTGCAATTTGAGACACAGATACAACACCGGTCTTAATAAACTCTCTGACACGAACAAGGTGTATTATGCTCATGATCCAGAAGAGATGAACCGTACAGGTTTAGCAAGCAACCCAACGACACGCATTCTTGATCTATGATACTAACACAAACCCCAAACAAGAAGCACTTGTACGATAACACAGAGACTCACCCCTTACGGCCATGGCCGGAAACACACAAGTGTTCTTAATTCATAATTCTTCGATCCATTACAATGACGCACACCTTGGCTTTATATAGACATCATGGCTTCTTAAACAAGAAAATAAAAATATGAAAACTAATTATTCTCAAATAAAAATATCATGTATATCTTTTTACATCCCGGATTACCTTCCTAATTATTTGATATGCCATCTTCGATTTGATTTGCTATCATCTTGTTTGTTGTCTGATTGATTTTGATCTCTTCCCAAGTCACGTAAAGAAAGAAACGATCTCATGACGATGACATATATACCAAATCCATTGGCCTAGACATATTATCCAAAAATCAAGGCACCGATCGCAGCTGCTTGCATGTTGCCACGGGATTCCACTGTCACGAGCATGCAAAGCAATAATCTCCTTTTCTTTATTTGATACATACTTTTATCCACAAGCCAAGAGTCTATGTACATATTCTGTTGTTTTATCTGTCATGCGCGTATCATCCTCCTCTCCTTCAAGCCAAACCGTCCTCGGTTTCGAGTTCATCTCCAAAATAGCTTCTTTTCTTTGTAGCTACTTGGTTTGATATTTAATATCGAGAAAATCAACATGCATGGGAGTAAAACGCAGCAGTGTACCTTTCCACGTGATACACAAGGCCACAATTCCACCAATTGTGATTTCTGGTAGTGACCCCTTGATCGTCGCACCATGGTCCTCCCAGCAACAGATGACATGACACCATATGCACCAGAATAACATTGCATATCACATCACAGAAATAGTTCCTCAAAGAGAATTGCACCTTGACTTGCTCCGTGATTGTGAAAACGCTGTTGTACCACTCCAATAGGTACGATGCAGGTGCGGTGTGGTCTTCATCTCCATCTTCTCGACGAGTTCAACACTAGCAGCATTAATCGAACTTTCGTCGTTTATCGTCATGGCAAAAATTTTACCTCCCACTCTACAATGAGTGTGGAAAGTTGAATCTATGGCTTGGCCTTCCTCTTCATGCAAGACATTAATTGAAACTCAATCTCCTGAGGCTCTCTCCCGAAGGCTTGATAGTAGCAGCATCATCACTGTGTACAAACATTGCTTTGATACCAAATGATGTAGATCAAACCTCAAGGCAAGGCTAGGTCCATAGGTGGCCTGATCTTTCGGTGGAATAGCAGCAAAGATAGCAAACCGGCTTCATGATCTAAGATACATATGCAACTCCCGTTTTGATAGACTCTCTGACCCGTGAACAAGGTGTATTATGCTCACGATCCAGAAAAGAGGTGAACCGTATAGGTTCAGCATGTAACCTAAAAACACATGTTCTTGGTCTACGACACTAACACAAACCCTAGACGAGAAGCACTTGTACGATAATATAGGGACTCACCCTTAATGGCCCATGGTCAGAAACACACACGTGTTCTTAATTCATAATTCTTTGACCCATTACAATGACGCACACCCTAACTTTATATAGACGACATGACTTCTTAAACAAGAACGCGAAAATATGGAAACTAATTATTCTCAAATAAAGATATCAGGTATATCATTTTACATCTAGGATAGCCTTCCTAATTATTTAATACGCCATCTTCGATTTGATTTGCTATCTTCTCATTTATTGTCCAATTAATTTTGATCTCTAGGTGGCCCCATCCCAAGTCACCTAAAGAAAGAAATGATCTCACAGCGATAACATACCAAATCCATTGGGACTTTACTTGCATGTGGCCTAGACATATTATCCAAAAATCAAGGCACTCAGCTGCTAGCTTGCATGTCACTACGGGATTCCATTGTCATGAGCATACAAAGCAATAATCTCCTTTTCTTTATTTGATGCATGCTTGTATCCATGAGCCAAGAGTCCATGTACATATTTTGTTGTTTTACATGCCATACCCGTATGAGTCCCTAAAGCATAAAATGGATTAATTCAGACCCTCGATTGGAAAAAGGCACAAATGGTCCCTTGCTGGTCAAACGGTGATTTTGTTCATTTTTCCCTGATGTGGCATTCCAATGGCGGTGTTGACTGATTTGGCAGTCAGTTGCATTAGTTGCCCACTTGGACAACCACATCAGTAAAAAGTGCCATGTGGATTGCCAAGAAAGTACAAAACACCACCTGTAATACCAGGTCAACTATAGTTGTCCAAAACCACCGTTTGATTAGTCAAGGGACTATTTATGTCTAATTTTCAATACCAAAACAAAACAAAGGTCAGAGGAGGATGTTTTCCTATTTTTAGGAAAAACTTCCTTGCATCGGACACCTTCTTTTCCCCTTCCTCTTATCCATTCCACCTCTCCTTCTGACCTCTCATCTCCCCACCACCAACGACACCGCCCTCCTCACCTCCACATCTATCCCTGCCCCTCCTCCCAATGCCTTCATGGCTAGAGTAGTGATGAGCTCCGAGCCGACAATTGCAAGGAGCACTGAGCCAACAAGCATGATGGAGCCCGATGCCAGCAGGGGCTCGTCATTTGACGGCTTCTCTGTGCCAGGGCCCTCACTCATAGACATATTTCTTCTTTGTTGCACGGTTGATTATTTTTGTTATGTATCACTATGGTATGTTTTGTAGGAAGCGTCCAATGTGAAAGAATCCATCGGATGTCCGAGCTGTAATCTCACTTTTTTTTTTTTATAATTGCCACGTCTTGTTTAATTTAATTGGTAACGTAAGTAACTAGACGAATTATATTAATCAATCAAGTTAATTAGCTAAAGCGTACGTAGCGATCGAGCTATCGTTAGATTGTCAGCAAGGGTAGATCGACATCATCCAGCATGTGCGCCGTTGAAGGATGAGGCTGACTGCTTTGCGTCGGACATGGTATCTAACGGCACCTCCTTTCTTCGGTATACTAACCAATTCTCTTTCCTAGCCCAAGATTCATAAACTCTTAAAACACATATGAGTCATAACTGACACGTATGATCTAAAGGGAGATGCAGGCTCGATCGAGTCGAGTTACATACATAAATGCATCTCAAGATTGCTCTCTACCTTCTGGTTCAGGCTGAACCTCCATCAGATTCAGGCAAGTGCTTGCACGATGGAAGATACTCAAGGCCCAGGACCAGAGATCACCTGAATAACAAACTTGACGTAAGTAGGAATGTGAGGTCAATTAATTACTTGTGGTTCAAATAAGTGTCAAGTCAATTTCGTAGAGAACTAATGCATCACCGACGGTCTTGCCGCCGCAGCTGAGCGCTTCCTTGTTGCCGCCGTCCACCGCCAGTCGCCGGCACTACCTGCTGTGCCGCGCTGCCGGCCACGGCGACCCTTCACCAGCAGCTAGCGCGCGTCATCTCTGCTAGTCAATGCGTACAGTGCTACAAACTACAAAGAAATGCCTCCTCCTTTACACATACACCTGCAGCTGCAGGTTGATGCTTGATACTTTTCAGAGCCATTAGTAGCTGCTCAAGGTTGAAGTATTTGACTCCTTTGTTGTCGTCGTCGTGATCGTTGTCATTATTACCGAAAGATGGAGTCTTTTGTTAGTCTAAATTTGACCATATGGATTTTATTGGTGAGTCTGAAAGATTATATCTCCCTCTCTCTGAAATATCAGCACTGCAATGCGATGGTTCAAGCATGCAGGTCTTTGCACGCAACACCTTCCTAATCTTGGCGAGCTTGCCTTGTTTCCGCCTACTTTCCAGCAGCAAGCAACTGCGTTTTCACTGGCTAACTGCCCGAATGCACGCAGGCAGGTTGTGCAAATGTGAGAGGTCAAGGTTGCTTTCGCGAATGCTTCTTCCGAGTTGCGATGGATGCATCATGCATGCTCCAAGCATCAACGTGAACGAATCAATTTCGATGAAAAATACAGCGGAGTAGAGAAGAGCATTAGCCTGCGAAGTGCAGCAAGGCATGAGATCGATGAGGTTGAGCTGAAAAGTCACAAACGCATGTGCTAGCTGTTGATTAGTCACTGGTCACCCAGCCTGGCTGGGTAATGTAAATG
Organism: Olyra latifolia; assembly: GCA_036346145.1. Taxonomy (NCBI): domain Eukaryota; kingdom Viridiplantae; phylum Streptophyta; class Magnoliopsida; order Poales; family Poaceae; genus Olyra; species Olyra latifolia. The sequence continues at coordinate 1,154,483 of CM070523.1, read as the reverse complement.
TAAATTAACAACTCCATCATGGTTGATCTGGTTTCAGAAGGTTCCCTGACCCGCGACTTTACTATGGGGACATTGACCTGCCGTCCAAGGTGATCAGTGGAAAACAGTGCATGCTAGCTAAGGACTGAGGCGTCGGCATCACAGCAGCTGTACTTGAAAGGAGCTGCAGGTGCCTTTGATTCCGACCTGCTCCTTCGTTCATAAAGAATAGAAGGTGATAATACGTACCATCTCAACAGACGAGAGAATAGTGTTACATGAGTTTGGTTTATCCCATTGACAGATAAACGCTCGTCTGGTTGGCTAGCATGCTTTCCCGAATTTAATTCTGGCCAACTTTGCGCGCGTACGATCTCAATCGATCGTATGTATGACTCGTGGGTTATAGAATTATATAAGTAAGTGTAGCGTAATATGAGATAAAAATCAGGAAACAAATGCACACAGTCGCACACGCGACTTACAGATGGAGAGATGAGCTTACAATAGGCTTGTCGGTTTGATGACAATGGAAAGTAGTCGACCTCGAGTATGAAGCCTAGCAACAGATTATAGTCAACATTGTGGATGAAGAACATCCGCATCGAGCTCCTCCATGCCTTGTCATCTTCAAGATGTCAGTGGCAACGTCCACCGCGGCTCAACCAAGGGCCATGGCAGCGAAGGGGGGGCCACCTCCCATCTTCTCCGACGGTGGGAGGTGGGGTTGGTGGTCCGAAGATGGCACCGAACGGAGGGGAAGCAGAGCGAGCAACAACAAACATCGCCGAATGCCGATGGGAGGAGGAAGCAGCGAGGGTGAGGGGAGTAGGCGGTGGGAAGACAGGAGGAGGGGGAGGAGGAAGAAGATTGAAGAGTAAAATGGTGAGTTCGAGTTTTGAGGGGAGAGAAGCTAAAGGGGTAGAAATGTGTGGTGATGGCATGTGTTTAGCATGCTACAATATCCCACTACCATGGCAAATCTTGAATAAGGCAACTCTGTAAATGGCATGACCTATGCTTGACTCCTTTATCTTCTTGTAAATGCTTTCTCAAGATGTTAACGTCTTCCTGATGGACGGTGGAATTACATTACAGATGCTCATTACAGGCACGGGAATACCCGAGAAGAATTATAGTAGACCAGTATACATGAGAAGAACTATGATAGACCAGTACAACGAGAGATGTTACAAGCTCGTAGCCTGACGCACATCGGTTCCACACAAGCAAAACAATTATCTTGTTCCATCTTGTATATACAAATAATTTGATCTATCATCTAACCTTGTCTACTGAAATCCACGCTACAAAGGGATGACACAAGAAATTTTCTCCCCCCATTAGGACAAAGCACTCATTTCTGCCTTGATAATTTAGAAACCACAATGTATACAACATGAACTTCCAACAAGAGCACAAATGCTACGAAAATCCTAAACCCTTCATTTGTGTTCTCACAGTTAGCTGCGCATAAAATAGATGAGGTTGTTTACGCTTGTTTTCAGGCCCTAAAATTCTTCGTCGAGTGGAAACTCCTCGTCGTCGGGCAGAATAGCAGTGAAGAGTGAGTATCTCACCCGCAGTGATATCTTACCCCTCTCAAGGTGCAGCTTTGCACCAGAGACCACCCAATAACCTGGCGAGTCCTGCGGCCCACGCATCATCTCCGTTGTATCCACAAACTTGAGCAGCTTTGGGGTCTGGACAGGTACAGGTGGGCCACCAGGGTAAACCGCCGAGTTGATGTTCACATCGGCAGGGCGTGGTGTGGGCTTTTGAGCTACTGTAGAGAAATGTGTGCTGATGAGCGTTGAGATGAGGCCTGATTTCTGAACCAGGTTTGGAGATCCCTCCCATTCAGGTTGCTTGACAGGAGAAGCATTGGAGACTCTAGAGAAATGCAGGCGAAGGAACAGTACTTTCCTGAAGCCATGGCTGATCACTTCTAATTGTGCCCCTGTGACAATGGAGGACTCATCTGACTCAACTGGTGCTGTGCAGACATGGGAGAAACGCTTCCACGATCCAATAGGTTCATGGTATTTGCGGTCATATGCTTCTGGAGTTTGGTTATTGTAAGGGTCATCTTCAAGCTGGATAATTTGAGGAAGAGAGCAGAGATGCTGGAGATGGATAGCTAATTTGTTGCTCTTCTTTCCTTCAAGAAACAACCGGAGTCCTGTAACAGGTCTTCTGCCCACATCAACCTGCACCAAATTTAAAAAGCTCGTGAAATTATGAACAAAAACCCATAAAAAACCCCTCATCTCAGAGAAAAACACACTGCTGAAATTAAAAGAATGCACACAATAAAAAGTAGCAAATTTTCTTTTAAGTTTTTCATTCTTTTGTATGGTGTAATTGACAACTTTTACAAATATTAATTAGGCCCTTTTGTATTGAATAGATAGAAAAGTTAATGTTTAGAATTTAGAGTTACCAACTTGAAATAATTTAGATACACCCTAGCCTAATAAAGCTACCACCATTGTCATCATACCAAATACTATCAGAAATTGTACTGGTGCCATGCCATAGTGGAATAGAATACAGCAGCACTTCCAGTTTTTGATAACGCCACCAGAGTTAGACTACTAGAGTACAAGATTAAAATAATTTCAGTTCCAGATTTTTGTAGTCGGGTACTCGGCGACTGCACACTGGAGTATTCCCACTTTTTATCCATTTATTATTGTAATAATTACGACAGCTTATGTCCATTCTATTGTCATGTTCAGCCAGGCAATGCATTATCCCTGTCCATATGAGTATATGACTATATAGACTACTCTCGCATTTATAATTTGTTATTCTGTTTAAGAGTTATGTACTCATGTGATCCAACATCTGTGAGTCATAACTCATAACAAAATAAGAGTGCCAGCTGGTCATCAGTTAGCTCAACCATCTAAGCATCTATGCTAAAGATCAGGTTGTTTATTGAAAGATAAGCACTATAAATTGTCCCCATAGATAAACCTGAATGGTCAAATAGATAAGGAACTTTTAATCTCCAATACTTTGCTAACCAATTGCTACTTTCCATGCCACATTTTAAGAGATTATGGTACAGAGTAAGAAAGGATAAATTAAAACTTGAAAGTAATGAAATGTAGAACCAAGCACTCTGAATTATGATAATAGCAAAAGCATACATACCACGTTGGTGCAAACATAAAGCTTCGGACCAATTAAACTTATTGGTAAAGATGCACTGCTTTGCCTTTTCCTTTGAGGGCCCAGAGGGAGGTCACTATATACAGGTGCCCACTGCCTTGGAAGCTGGAACTCCAAAAACTGGTGTAATTCCTCAATTGGGGGCTTATCTGCATGAAATTTAGGTATATCACGTAGTTGTTATTAATACATTATACATTTCGATTGGATTGCTAATCTAGTTTTTCTTTGCTGGTTCACATGCTTGTTTATGTATTAAAAGACAGGATGTTGACCTATGACCTCAAAAGCTGCAACCCAAATGTTACAGTGAATTTAGCATTTTCCTTGGAACTTTTTTTTATAGAAAAGAATTCCTTTGAAATTGGCACCATTTATATTTTCCTTCGCAGCTTATTAACAGAGATTATGAATTTGATGCTGGCTAGCCAAGATGCCTGTGCATTGCGACAGAATTCAAATAAATACAATACAATTTCTAATTATGCAGTGTTTAATTGTGTGTGATGTATGATTTCTTAATCAATGAATTTTAAATGCAAACAATTTAAATTGTGACATTAAAATTAATCAAGGGATATTAATTACAATAAAACACAATAAATAAAATCTTATAAAATTATGAGTGGTGGTCAACTTTTTCCTGGACGATTCTACCCTTGATCAATTATTTGGATACCCTCTTCAAATTTCAAATTTCGAAATCACCGCCACTCCCTTCCGTCTTCCCCTCTACTTTCATCTACCTCCCATTGCTGCCGCACTCACCACCTACACAGCCGCCACCCCTTGCTCCAGCGCTCCACATCGTCCCTCCTTCCCCTCCCAGGTCCTCCTCGCTAAGGCGCCCACTCCTCCTGCGGTTTACCTCGCTGCGCTCCCCTGCCATATCCTCCCCCATCATGGTGCCCTCACCGCACATCCCGCCGCTGCCACTCACCATCTGCACAGCCACCACCCTCTACTCCCGCACTCCGGCTTCCCTTCCCTTCCTAGGTCCATCCTCGCTACGGCGCCCGCTCCTCCCACGGCTTCCCCCCCTGGCTGAGACATCCACCCTGTGTTACATGGACTCACGTGTCCCAAAAAAATTTGCTACGTCGACTCGACTCGGACATAGCTAGGTGCGTGTCTGAGACCACTTGCTGTGTCCAACAGCGCTGCGAAGGAGAGGCTTGCAGTGGAGGAGGACGGAGGTGAGTGGGTGGCATCAGGAGGGAGAGGAGGCGCTGCGGGAGAGGGAGGAGCTCGCCATCACTCGGCCACCGCTGGAGCGCACAGCCGCCGCTAGAGTGCGCGCCCGTCCTCGCTGCTGGAGCGCATGGCTGCAGCTGGAGCTCGCCCTTGCTGCTGGAGCACGCGCCAGCCCCTGGAGCTTGCCCTCATGCCACTGCCGCTGCTGCTTGTGCACGCGCTTGCTTGAGATCCCCTCGAACGACCGCCGCTGGAGCTTTCTGTTGGGGACAGTGGCTAATTGGTGTGGCGTGAAGCTAGGTTAGGTTAGGAGTGGAATTGGGATTGGTCTGGCCGAGTGGCTGGCAATGGGTCATGCAGGAGTTGCTGCCTTGTTGGGCTGGGACAAGTGTTGGGCTTATGGATAACGGTGCTTACAAGACTGGGATAGGCTAGGGATGAGATAGGGGTAAGTTGACCAAAGTTGGCCCAGTAGCCTGTTCGATTTTTTTCTTATTATTTCTTTTGACAAAATTATATATATTACACGAATCCCCAAATCCTATTTTCTAGAGTTTGCCAAGTCGGACACCCAAACCTGTGTCGGATTCGGACACCCGTGACCGTGTCCGTGTAACACAGCATCCGCCACCGCCCCTAACCCTAATAGACACACAACCACACCACCACTCTGCCTCCAATCAGCGCCACCCAGCCACCAGCCTACGATGTCCTTGCTTCCCCTGTCATGGCCACGACGTCGCTAACTCCTCTCTTATCTAAGCGCGCCAGGGTGAGCGGGCCATCGCCATCTCCTCCGCTCGGCTTAGGGGTGAAAAGAGATTGGATACGGGCAGATAATGGATATAGTATATCTGTTTCAATAATTTTTCTCATATTTGGACACAAATACGGAACAATTGCCGATCGACTCAAATTTAGACGGATATTTACCGAAGATGAAACCTTGCAGACTATGTCTTAGAATTTATGAAAACACACAATTAGTTTAATTGATCAAACTAATATTTATGAAATTTTCACAAACTCACATGTGATGGCAAAACAAACTTGTTATTGGAGCAAACAAAAAATAAGTCCCAATTGGATCACACTGATCTGAGTGCATAAGAGATGCTGTCCATGTGTACATGGCAGAAGGTTGTAGATGCCCATGTCACCCGACAAGAATCCATGTAGCTCTACTTTCGTGTGGATATTATCCCTCTCTCTTCCCACTATCGGTCTCTCCGTTTCCTGTTCCTCTTGTACTCCTCGCCTTCCAAATCCTCCATGGTGCAGCACGCGTCTTCGGTTTTTCCTCCACCCCTGCTCTCATCCTCTCTCATTCTTCTTCTCGCTCTCCCTCCCCCTCCCACGGCGAAGGGCTGAAGGGAGCAATGCCTGCTGCATCAGGAAGGCGTGGAGGACCAGAGGTCGCACGGCTGCGCTGACAAGCTATCGTTGTTGCTCGGGCAAGAAGTGGAGCGCACGCGGCACCTGCCTCCTTCGGTCGTTTGACGTCATTCCTCCTACCCCTCCCCCAGTGTTGCAGCGCTTCTGCAGCGGCTGTTGCTGTTGTGGCCTCCTCTTCCTCTCCCTCCAACGGTAGATGCTCGTCTATGGCATTGGCGAACAAGCGGCTATGAGGACCACGGCCCCCGTGGCGACAAGCTGGCCGACCACCTGCCCTTGCCCGCCAGAGAGGAACACGGTGGGGTTGTTAGGTGTCTGGTGCTAGGATCCGTGTTTGAGGGTGATGGAGATGGGGATTACTGGCAGCGCCCAATCCACCCAATGCTGGAATTGGTGGCGTGGGCAGCAGGGCTGGGGCTTGTGGGAGTCTGAAGCAAAGTGGACATTGGGATTGGCCCATAGGAGCAGTGGAGACAGGGATTGCTTGCAATGCCCGATCGAGACGAGATGATTGTGGAGCGTTGGATGGTGGTGAGGAGTGTGACGGATCATCATTCATTACCACAAGAGGCTTTTTAGGTGCAGTGAATAGTTGATGAAGGTACAATGGTCTAGAAAAAAATTGACCACTACTCATCATCACTCACCGTAGGAGGTTTTAATAGTAGAGATAAAAGTCTAAGACTTCATAATGAAACATACATTTACTGATTTACAACACCTGAATTTTATACTAAAGGAGACCACTAATAGAGAGGAAGATAGAGCTCGCACTCTGCAGTTGCAGGCTGATGATGTGACACAGTCATAGATACTAAGGGTGGGTTTTTTTCAGCTTTTCTTATCTACTTATCTCGAGTAACCTCGTCACTTCCAGAATTTTTCGAGGTAGCCTCGAGAGCCGGTTGGCCTCCAATTTTGGGATTTAGAGAGCTTATAGACCGCCTGAGATAAAAAAAAAACCGACTCAAAAAGTAATAAAATTTGAGATAAGTCAAATAAGATTACGAGATAAGTAGGATTTTTACTTATCCTCTATCTAGTGCGTGTATTATAAGCTTCTCTAAATCCCAAAATTGAGGCCAACTGCTCGAGGCTACCTCGAAAAAATCTCGAAGTGACAAATAAGTAGGCAAATAAGTAGACAAATAAGCTGAAAAGAACCCACCCTAAGCTGAGGGTTATTCGCACACCGCATGAGACAATATATAGATGGAATAAAATCAGTAAACAAAGCTACAAAGTATGGCAATTTTCTAACGACTATTCCCCAATAGCACCTTCTTTCTTGGAACAGGAAACGACGGGAACCCTTTTGTATGGAAAAATAGAAATCTGCTCTCTTCCCTGTTCAACCATTAGTCCATTACGGTAGCCAAGGGTGAGTGCTCTCAAATTCCAAATAGCCTATACAAGACCTTACGCCCTACCATCAGGGGAAAAAAAGTTCCCTTTCTAACTCCACACACTACCATAAATTATAAACCAGATATAAGGAAGCTGCAGCTAGGGCAAAAACAGGAAGGAAAATCAGAGTGAGTCAGCGTCCTTGTTTTATTACACAGGGCAAGACCAAGACTTCTCTTAATATTAGTCATGACTACAGACAAGTGTTCCGATTTTTCATGTTAACTGAGAAATAGGTAAAGAACAGAAATATGACATGAATGATTCAACAGCTTGAAAGAGTAAGAATTCACACTTACATCGAAGGTATAGATTAATTGCATGGTTCAAAAATCCACTACCAGGAACTCCATTCAACAATGAAGTAATAGGTATAAAGGACATTGAGATAACATCCGGTTCTGCTTGAACAGTGTTCAGCCACTCGCTATGAGAAATAATACCTTTATCCCTTCCACCTCTACGCTTAGGCATCATCACCAAATCCTGACAAAATCACAACCAGGAAATATAAATAAGACCATTTATATGAAAAATGATGAATAGTATAACGAAAATACCTATACCTCCTTTGAAGAGTAAGAATTTAATGGACTGCAATCCACAAATCTCAGCCGTTGCTCTCTCATGTCACTCTGCATGGCATGACATAATTTAAATCATGAATTTTAGAAGAAAAATGAGCTAAGAATATCTGGTGTGCTCGTGTGCACCAGCACTCTTGTGCAGAAATATATGACTGCCATTAGACAATAAGATCTAATGTTCAAATTCCAATTAAATAACATACACATACATAGCTTTTTGAAATAATAAATCAAGAATAACTACAAAATTGATATATCACTAAACCCAACTTTCTTATGGATCTCCTTTCTTTTTCTTTGCAAGCAATATATTCCTCCATTGGGCCAGCCCTTTGCACATTTATCTAAGGTTATCAACACATGCACATCCCATAGAAACTACCGATTACCAAACTACAGGTAAATCATACAAGATTATTGTACAAGTAGAAGGCAATGGAAAGGCTTATAAACATTAAAAAGGTACCAGTTAATGCTGAATTGTCGATCATTGATGTTGAATAGAAAATATGCCAGAAAATGTGAGAGACAAAGAAAATGGAAATGCTATGAAGGCTAGGAGAACACCTTATCCCTCCCATATGCATCCTTGAAACTAAAGTCGGATTGCCCATTCACATCAAGAAATCTCTTGTCAGACATCTCCTTCAGTTGTTTTTGAACATCAACAGCTTGCAAGCTTGACGAATGCTGTTGTTTCAAATAAATTACATCCTTTCCTCCCATTTTTACACCAACAATTATATGAGTCCCAAATTTTTTAATGAACCTGTAGAGTAAAGCAATTAAAGTTGATGCTCTAATTTCTAAAAAAAATAACAATAAAATCCATGCATGTTTTCATGAAAACAATCTTCATCCGATTGCTAAAAGCATGTCTGCATGAAAGAAAACTGATACTATTTACAAGTGGGGTCAAGAAATGAAAAGAATTAAAGACTAAAAATGGCATCATAAAACAGCTCACAAGGTGTGGGTACATAGACTTATCTTCGTATTAAGAACAAATCAGAAAAATAAGGACAGCAAAAATAAAAGCAACAAGACTATCGAAGAAGAAATACATTGAGTTTTTTTGTCTTTTTTTTAATCACAAAATGGTTTTAGGTATGAACGTAAACTCACTAACCTTGCTAAGGCAGCAGGTTCCCAGGTTGACGGAACAGCCTGCTTAACATGATCTCGAAGTACAATTTGTGCCTTCGAGAGGGCAACAGTGTACAGTGTGATGCACCAACCATCAAAAGCAAGTGACTTGGTATTGGCAGCATCTTTCTGCCAGCAGCTAGTAAATTCAAACATAGTATTGAACAAGCCAGATGGAATTTTCCCTGACAAGGATAGCTCATGGTTGAATTGCTCCGACATCTGCAAAATGGTTCATAATTTGAGAAAGGTGGCCATTTTTTCCCTGAATATTGCAAAGTGCAAACACAACACTAACATTACTTTGTATAGATATAACTCTATTATACCATTTAAAGCAGCTTCCATAACAGCTGAAGCGTAAATGAAATGCAATGTTCAGTAATTACAAACAAGGTATTTGCCATGCTTGCGCAGCACATAAACCATAGTTTTGTTATGTGTGACACGACAACAGCATCACAACTGAACTCCTGCCCACGACAGTGTCAAGAAAACAAATATTGGCTTGCAGATGTGTGGTTGATCCATGCACCACAACTCCTTTCCTCCCCCACATAAACATAGTATTATCAATGTGTGATATGAGAACAGCATCAAAATTGAACTCCTAACCTCTAAGGTGGAAAAAACAAACAAACATTGGCCTGCGGATGTATGGTTGATCCTTGCACAACTACACCAAGACCACCGTCCCTCCCCTATTCTGAATAAGTTTCCATATGAACCATAAAAAAATGTTCATATCTTACTACTGATTAAAGTTTCCATACAGACCATACAAAATGTTCCTATGTTACTATTGATTTACATAACTACAACCAGTTGCATTAGCTTTGGGTTATCCTTCGAACCATACATGTCACAATGTTAACATGAGTTCAAATAGCAAGCATCCACCATGATTAATTGATTACTGTATTGCAGTAACCTTACATTTACATTGCATCTTGTGATATACTTCATTGTTTTAAAGTTGATACTAGATGATACTATACAGTTTACACATAATTGAAAGTTGCCATATAAAACATACCTGCTGAAATGATAGGACATCAGACCGGAACCGCATCCTCTCTCCTTTGTCACACTTAATTGACTTGGGTACACCAGAAACTGTCAAGCTACCAGGGAGCACAATATCCTGAAGCTCATCATGGTCGAGCTCGATGAGCAACGGGTCAGGCGTATTGCGCTGCTTGCAGTATTTGAGACGGATATCACTAACAATGTCGTAGCCAAGACCAATGGACCGTATGGCTGACTCCGCAGTACTCTGCAGCATGGCTTTATGTGCCATTTTAGACTACTCCGCGATGGCAAATCTAAACCCTTGCTAACAGGGCAAGGGGGGCCAGCTGCCCGGGCTCCAAGGATATGCAAGGAGGAGATCCCCGCTACCTGCTGCAGTCGCCGGAGATCTTGAGGACGGCTTTCCCGGGAGAGCGAAGCTAGGAATCTAGATGGGGAGGGTCGGGGGAGGCTGGAGATGGGGATGGAACCGACGGCTCCGGCGGGGAAAAGTAGCCAGGGACAGAGGCGCGTCGAGGCAGGGATGGAGCGGCGTGGAGGCGGTGCCGGCGAGGGACGAGGGAGACGTGGGGGAGGCCGGAGACGGCGGTTCCGGGAGGCGACGCCACGAACGAGACGCGAAGCCGCGGTGGAAGTCCAAGCCAACCTGGAGGAATTTTATTTATTCCGAGGAAAAAAAACTCGATCTTTACCAACTCCACGGTCCAAGAACCGATTTCTTCACAGATTTCGCGTGGCGCCGGGCATCGGATTGCGGTGGAAAGCGAAGGATTTTGGGGGAGGAGTGGAGGGGAAGGGGTAGGAAGGTGAACGTGGAAGAAGGGGTGGGCAGTGGCAGAGGAGGTAAATTTGGATCCTGTCTCTTCTTTTTTTTTCCCCCCCTTTTTTGCGTTAATTTGAAAGGACGCTTTTTAAAGTCTTTTTTAGTTGGTCAAATTTGAGGCAGTTGGCAGGGCAGGCCCACACAGATTTTTTCTGCATTGATGCATCTCTTCCGTATCTGTAACTTTTGCTGAATGTTTTTTTCTTAGCCATCTCCGGTGGTCGAGAGTATTAGGACAAGCCCAACACTGTTAATCAGGTATTTAAGAGATATTATTGGGACGGTGAATAGTAATAGATAGTGAATAGTGAATATAGAGAGAAAAAATAGTGATATGATTGTTATTGAGAGGTGAGTAGTGATACGGATGTATCCAAACACTATAGATAAATAATAACGATGCTAGAACATTAGAACACACAGCTAGAGATGATCTAATCCTCCTTCTACCCACCGGTACCTTTTGTCCTATGGGTTTTAATTGCAGATTAGCATTGAATTGAACTATCAACCTCTATGATGGTAGGGAGTAAAGTAATGATAAAAGGCGTTTTGGTTAAGTAGCTAAGAACCCATCCTTTGCTACAATAAAAATAAAATAAAATATCGTCTTATACCATGCTATGATCAACGTCTTTAGCAAATATATGTATCTCCGTTTTATGCCCGACTGCGTCCTACCTCTATACATAGCCTTTGTCTATTTTTATTCTTTTGTGTATAATGTGTACATGATATAATCCTAGTATCAATACACACATGCACATATAGTCTATACATCATAGGTAGGTTGTCGGAAGACCAAATTAAGTAACCTGGTGACTCTCATACTACACTGGTTCAAGATCAATTCTAATACATATAAGTGACATCATCAATGTATATTATTATAATATTTTGCAAAACTGACATTAATTATAATAAATCCTTATAGATAAGAAACGAAGCCACGTAGGCCTGTTTTGATTCTTGTGTTTGTTATAAGAAAGAAAAATGGGAAAGAAGAAATAGTTTTTTATTTTAATCCATCATAGTACTTATTGCAACATAGCGAAAATAATAAATATAAACTCAAATAAATATCCCACCATGAGCCACAGACATCTGACTCGGAAGCACGTCCAACTACTCGTCATCTTCAATGAATTTCGCTTCAAACAGCGGTGAGGATTTTTCAACTTCTTATTCTGCCGGATAGAATAGGCAGCCCACAAAAGAGAGCGACGCATGAGCACGGCGCTCCCGCGACCTGCGACTCGCTCAGTAACCCTCGTCGCTGCCGCCGACCCCCTCCCTCTCCCTCCTCGGCGGGTTCGCCGGTGCTGAGAGGGAGGGGACCCGCTTCTCCTCCTCCTCCTCTCCTCCTCCTCCCAGCCCCTCTCTCTCTCCCTTCTCCTCCCCCATCCCCTTTCTTTCCTCCTTCCGTGACCCGGACGGGTGCTTTCTTCCCGGTTGGTGGCTCGCCGGTGACGTGGTAGTGGGCACGGCCGTTGTCCGGCTGTGATGAAGGCCGATTTGGAATTTGAGTGGTCGGATTTGGAGGGATTAGTTCCTAGATCTAGTTTTTAGGTTAGTTGTTTTAGGATTATTATGGTGGATGCTTCTTTTGGTGCTCCGTGGTCTTCTCCAGTTGGCGGTGGTGCTAATATCTAGAGTAGTCACTGGAGTGGTGCTCTCCTCGCCGTCGGCTCCGTTATGGGTCGGGGACAGTGGATGGTGCTTCCTGCGGGGGGTCGGAAAGAGCTGTCTTCCTTGCCCTGCCGTGTTCTGTGGTGCCGGATCCTGTGAAAGAGATGACGTTGGTGATGGCGACCCCGTCATTTTGGCGGGGGCTTTTGATCCTTGGTGCGGCTTCGGTGCTGGTGACAGCGCCGTGGTGACTACCGGAGGTTTGTGCCCCACTCCGGTGTTCGCCTCTCTGGTGAGCACACGGTGGACTTTGTTGCTATGGCAAGTTGAGGACCGTGCGGTCTTCGCGCTTCATCTCTAGTTTGGAAAGAGCAGAAATTTCCTAGTATGATTGTAATTGTACTAGTGCAAACACTATTTCACACTTGTTTCAATTGCTTGTTTCAGACGAGAGTGTGGCAAGATTATCTTAATTATGCTTCTAGTATGAAGAGTTGGTTTAATTGTGGAGGAATGGTGTAAGAGTATTTCCTATGGATGTAACTCTTTGGTCCTTAATCTAATGGAATGATGTTACTCTCAAAAAAAAAATAGGCAACCCACAAATAGAGTTTGCAAGACTGAGTATAGACGAATATTTAGCAAATCACATACAATGTAATGATGCAATTATAACCTTTATATGCAAGCTTTGTACAATTAGCTAATGGTTATATTGCATAATCAACATTTAACAATGATGTAATAGAATAATATATTCCAAAGAAATTGAATAAAGCATTTGATAAATCTGTATTTGATCATAAGCATTGGCACAAAGCCTAATAACCTGCACCCAGCATTCCATGTGATAACCACCCACTGGCATTTGAAAACATTATACTTTGCTCAGGTATAACCAAACATTGTCCATAATCGCGGACATGGCTATTCGAATAGTTTATCAACATTCTGCAAAGGTTGCATATCTATACTCGTAAGAGGCTCATATCTCAACCTCTAGGCAGAAAGGAGACACTCGTAACCTAACAGTTACGAGACTAAACATTAATTATAAGACTAAATATTAGCATGTAGCCCTCTCGATACCTACCGTGTCACCTAGAGCCAAACATTTGGTTCACGGGGATCACGTAGTAGCACAACAACATCACTTGGATGATCACTACAAGAATCCGATGTAAGCCAACGTAAATAAGCCAAAGACGGACGTAAACTGTCGACGTAAATAGGCTGATGTAAACCCAGCGACGTAAATACGGTTTATTTCAGTTGTCACCCTCAGCTGGCGGGGGGTAGCTGACATGGCCGCTATTTATGCCGACTAGAATTTTCATGTACTTAGAATACAAACGAATAAATTTCGACAAATACAAATTTAATTGACATATTTCATCAAATAAGAGCACGAGTGACTGGATCTCGACAATTCTAAATTCAAATTTGTAGTTTGCTTCTAGTTAGAAGACGAATGCTCAAATGACCACTAATTTGACAATTTTCACATACGTAGAGCAAAAACGAGCAATTGCCGACAAATACAAGTCTAATTGGCAGATTTCATCAAATAAGAGCATGAGTGACTAGATCTCGACGATTGTAAGTTCAAATTTGTACTTTGCATCTAGTTTGACACAGGAATGTTCAAATGACCACTAATTTGACAATTTCATGTACTTGGAGCAAAAATGAGCAATTGTTGACGAATACAAGCCTAATTGGCAGATTTCATTAAATGAGAGCACAAGTGACTAAATCTCGACAATTCGAAGTTCAAATTTGTATTTTGCATCTAATTAGAAGAGAATGTTGAAATGACCACTAACTTGACAATTTTCACGTACATGTAGCAAAAACGACCAATTATCGACAAATACAAGTCCAATTAGTATCTAGTATCTTGACCTACCGAGGGCTGTCTCAACCACGACCACATAAGCCGTCAAGAGAGCTCATGCGTGCTAGCGGGCTAGTGCGAATTTTTGTTTTCCCGGTCTAGTTACCTCAATGGCTAACGTATCGCCGTCGAGAGAGACTAACGCCATGTGCCAGCATGTGTTGCAGTGAGGGGCACCGTATTTCTGTCAACGGCTTTTGTTCTAGCCGTCGAGATAGCATAACTCACTCGATGGCTGGTACTTAGCCGTCGAGAGGGATTAACTATATCGATGATCGTCTCGTGGCCGTCGAGAAACTAGGCGTGGTCAGTTTTCGCTGCGTTTCCTATAGTGAATGTACATTTAGGATATAAGGTTAATTGCATACATGTCATTATTAAGTTTTAATTTCACAGAAAAGCCATTACAAAACACAAAATTATTGTCATGCCATTATAGTTTGTGATTCATTTCAAACATGCCATTATTTGGGTTGATTGTTTAAAGTGGACCAAATTACCCTCATCCTCTTTTTCCTCCTCCATCCTCACCTCCGACCATCTATCTCATCTTTGGCGAGTTCCTCCAACAAGTGCAAGCTTGAGGTGGCGGAGTAGGCCCAAGGTAGAGGCAGTGTGGCGTGGCCTTTGGAGGTAGCGAAGCCACACGGGCCCAAGCACGAGACGGCAGCGGCGGTGATGGCAAGGCTGATCCCGAGTCGGAGGTGGCATGGCGGCGCGGGCTCGAGGCCGAGGCGGTAGTGATAAGGCCGTGGCGAGCAGGGGCAGCGGAGTTCGGAGAGTGGAAAGGAGTTGCCGGTGGAATAAGAGGAGAGAGAAGAAGAGAGAGGAGGAAGGAGGAAGGAGGAAGAAAGAGGCAAGGGCATTTTAGTCAAAATAGGTTGGGAAGTCCTTGTAATAGCATGCTTGAAATGAATCTCACTTAATAATGACATGACAGTAGTTTCGCATTTTGTAATGGTATTTGTGCGAAATCAAAAATTAATAATGGTATAGCATACAATTAACCCTACGATATATATGCTTATTCCACTTTTGTATGTTGCCGCCGGTACAAAAATAAAAAACAAACTAAAAAATATCTAAAAATTTGAGGTGTCAAATATAAATATATTCAACACCTCAAATTGTCAACTCCACGGTTAAGCATTTCAAATGCAAAAAATCAAACAAATTTCAAAATAATTCAAAACAAATTAAAAAAGAAATGTTTAGGTGCCAAAGACGCTTACATTCAGCAATTCAACATTTCAAATACTGAATTCAAAAAATTCATGATTCAAAAAATTTAAAATGAATTTTGATCGGCCCAACACACTTTTTTGCCTGAAAGTCCAACTTGAAAACCTCCATGCCATGGGGTCGCCTAAAGATAAATAGATTCTCCTCGGCCAGATCTAATATCATGGGTGATCAGGTCCATCCCCGTGCCCTGGCAGACTCTGCGGTAATGGCATGGCTCCATCTCATGACAAATGATCAAGTTCGTCATCACAAACATACTGCTGGCCTCAGCAGCAAAATTTCTTGGCTGGTTGGTTGGTGGAAATGGCATGAAGGTATTACTGTGCATGCTCTTTTTTTAATTATATAATAGATGCCGTTAAGATGTAGTATAATTAAATCCCAAATGATTTGGATTGTTGGATTGGAAGAAATGAACTCCTCGCTGTTCACTTTAATGCACTATAAAAAGTCCTCCATATTTAAGAGAAAATAAACAAGGCCAGATATTGAAACACCTCGCATTAGTAGATTATTCTCAGCAATTATTATGTACATGCTAAGTTTAATCTCCGGCATAATTTACATCATGATCAGTACATAATGAGCTCAGGGGAAAACAACCATCTTGAACTTTATTAATCTCAATCAAAAAGATCAATCGAGTATTAGCCAACAGCAAGTACATTACAATATTATTGCATCCTCAGTTAATTACAAAGCTAATTACAAGTATACATGGTCTCAAATCCATTACACAAAAATTTAGGTGCCTACACACAACAAATTCTCTCTCCTCCAGCCTGCTGTAGCTCAAGGCAACCTTGCTGGGCAGTTGACCAGTTATTCATGAATGGCTGCAGCTGCTGGCTCCTTTCTTTTTCCTGCACACCTGCACACGCTAACACCTGCTGCATTGACCAAAGAGTTGGAATGATCAGCATTACACACTTAATTCACATGTATCTCAAATTCCTAATTAGGAACACACAACACAGTGAGAGTCTTATATATATAAAAAGATCATTTTTGTCAAAAGAATCAGAGAGTAAAGAACTAAATAAAATTGGGAAGGAATTGCCGTCAGAACTGTTAATGTGAGAGGGAGAGGAGAGTGTGTGCAATTGGATGATAGTATTGAACAACCCAATAGAGCAATATGTAGAGTACAAAGGAGACCATAAAATGGGAAAGAGCTATTCTACCCCTTACAATACACAAATGACTACAATATTTTTAACACCCCCGATCAAATGTAAGGCGTATGCAATAACATTGTATTTGGAGGAAAACACACACTCTAATAAAAGAAAGATCCAAAGTCCGAGTCTTGTCGATATCGTCGAAGCGTGCAGCTCTGGGAAAATATGTCGAACTCCATAATGACCCCATCCATCCGATGTAATTGACGGTTATGAAACACGAGCCCGGAGAAGAAAGCAATGCAGATCGCAGCCTTGAAAACATCATCACGAAGAAGAGCGTGATGCATCACGACGGTGGAAGAGACGCGACTGCCAAGGAGTGGCGACTGAGAAGCCAACGCCAAGTCTTTATGAAGATAAAGACTTTCATGAATTGCAGGAAACTTCGATAAAGCTAGCCATGTCAAGAAAGGACAACCAGGAGGATAAAGTATGGTGGAGCAATAAAAGTGGCAAGTGAGAAGGTTGTCAAATGAAGCTAAGGAAGGAAGGAGGCTAGAAACATGGTAGTGTCGATCGATCCCATTATAAAGGAAGGGCAAATCCCATTTTAATCACTCACATCCCTTATATGTTTTATAGTAAACCCGAAAGCTACTTAATAGCTACTGGTTACGGAAAAAAGTTCGGTAACCCTAAAGTAAACTATTACGCATGTAGAAAAACATGGTGATCTCAGGTCTAAGGATCTCACATACATTATGTATGAGACCAACTAATGACACTTAAGAATATAACAATTTTCGGAGTGTCTCGTGGTGGGCCAATCCAACACTATGTTCTTCAACATGTATCCACATTATTGATTTGCTATTTCCATATCCATGAATCTTAAACATGATTATCAATCAATACATGTGTTAATCCATAAATTATAATTGTTCCATCTTTGATATTGAATTAGGAATAGTTTAGAATAACATTAATTATTGATAAAGAGTTTCACGAATAAGTCACGTACTTGTTGATCAATATCAATTATGTTTATTCAAGGATCATATTATTTAGAAAAACATAAACATTGAAGTGATACAATCATCTTCATAACCGTCTTTAAGGCATATCACTTAAAATCTTCCACTTGCACCAAGAGTCAACCAAGTAGAAATCTTATATCTATAGCTCTTATATATGTATAAAATATAGATTATGGGGGAAACTTGTCTAAACTGGAACCTTTCCAGCTCTCTTCACCTTTAAAACTAAAGAACACATTCTTAGTACTTTTCAAGTATTTTAGAAAGTTCAAAATCATCCTTTGGCATCAACAACCAGACTAGGTTGTTGAGGCCGCATTCACACCTGGGAGCTCCCCCATAAGAGGCCCACCACAAACAATCCAACGATAGCTCGTGATTGATGAGATCCACTCGGACATATATGTACTCATCAAAACAAAGTAGTCGATCTCAGACTAATATGATCTATTCAGGCGTCTAAAGAATATGTGAACATATATGGTCGTGTGGTGACCAACACTATATTTAATTAAGCACTAAAAATATATATATTAACATAAATTCCAGTTGCATGTGCATCAGATTCAAATTTCGATCATTTTAACAGTTAATGCACTATATTGCATATCAAAGACAGCATGGGAAGAACATGGCATTGCCAAAATCGATCAACACCATCGGATAGTAGTGGTAGCTAAATTCATAGAGCTTTTAAATTTATAATGCCCCGACAAACAGAGATTATATTTGCATTTTAAACATTAGAAATAATTTCACTAGTATTGATAATCTAGGGAAAGGATTGAGCACGCTTCCCCACAAATTGCATTGCCAAAATAAGCCTCGGAATGAAACATACTAGTAGCCGTACTGAATATAACTTGACTACATGATCAGTACCCATCCTAAAAACTATGAAAACAACCTTGAGGATCATGATCCGATAAATAACAGAGATGCTCAAAATCATCCGATACATAGTCGAGACCCCAGAATCGTTCCCACATGAGCTCAAAATGCGGGATTTCACCCAAAGTTGAGATGGTGGCATCATCATCAGAGAGAGGTTGGGGTGGTGTCACCGTCACCAAAAGTAGATGAGATAGCACGATACTTGGAAATGATCTGAACGAGCGTAAAAGGAGGCAAACTGTCATCGTCACCAAAAGTTGAGATCCTCTCTTGTTTCTCATCGGTGAGGTGATACGCGTAGATGGCACGGCCTTTTATGTAGTAGTAGATGCAGTTGGGCTCAATGGAAGGGTACATGTGAGCATCAACGGACAGGCACCTTCGGCCAGGGAAGAGCGCGTGGCCGCCGATGCAGCTGATCAACTCGAGCACTTTTGTAGCCATGTCCACCCTCAAGAGCATCAGCCTCTAAAACAGAATCCTTTCTATATTTAGAGTCTCTCGTCCGTCAACAAAGTCTCTATCTCAGTCTCTAAATTTAGAGTCTCTGCCTCTCAGCCTTTAAATTTGAAGACTTTCTATATCAATCTCTATGG
Source organism: Olyra latifolia (assembly GCA_036346145.1). NCBI lineage: Eukaryota > Viridiplantae > Streptophyta > Magnoliopsida > Poales > Poaceae > Olyra > Olyra latifolia. Next base: position 1,135,318 of record CM070523.1, on the reverse strand, counting down.
TTTTTTGATAGAGACTTTGCCGAAGAAGATGAAAATATAGAGAGCGAATAGTGATTTAGAGAGAGTATATAGAGATCCAATTTTAGAGATTCTGCTAGAGATGTCTTAGGACCTCCATCTCCATGCCATTGCCATGGAGTCGCCCAAAGATAAACAGATTCTCCCCAGCGGCAATCCTTGCTGATGCTTGCCAATCAGCTTTGCAGAGGTTTGATATGACGCTGGTCAGCTCAGAACGAGAACAGCCGTCGGCATGGTCGCTGCCGTCGCTGTACTCCAGGAGAACGCTCGCTATTGGGATCCCCCAACACATATGGTCGCGTGGTGAGCCGCACCATATTTAAGTACCAAAAAAAAATAAATTAAGACCAACATATATACTCTAGTATATTTCGGCTGCACGTCTGACTTCTATCTCTACAGAGTGCCTAGCGATATTAGTGGCGGTATGACCGTTGCGTCTCCACCATCCAGCCTCTCCGAGGCTCCAGCCAAAGGCCCAAACTCTTCCTTCCCACTTACTCCCTCCATTTATTTTTATAAGATCGTATTTTAATTTTAAAAAAATCAAATTTATAAATTTTTATTAACAATTAGTCAAATTATATGTATTTTTAATGTACAAAAGACGTATCAATAGATTTGTATTTCAAATTTCTTGTGATACAATATTATTTTTGTATAAGTTGATAATATATAATAAGAGAGTTTTAACGGTCAAAGTATCCTTAAAAAACTTTCTTAAATCAAAATACACCTTATATAAAAAAAAGGGAGTAAAAAATGTCTACCAAGAAATCTAACAAAACAGAGAAACAATTTTATCTCCCTAAAAATTATATCACAGTAGAAAAAATGCGTGAGAGTTCGCAGTGGAATACGGAAGCAGAGGTAGGGCGTGGACAAACACGCCGATCACGACGGACTTGTGGAATACGGAAGCGGAGCTAAGTACCTTTGCAGCTGCCAAGGCAAAAGTTTGCCTTTAGCCAATCCAAACCGTCCACTACGGAATCAACCGCGATACTTTATTTATAGGAAAAACAATAATTCAATCTACTCCGAGATGATGTGTGTCGCAATACGTTCAATACTGTATTACAAAATGCTATCTTGCTATCGTATAAGGAGCTCACTTGACATCAGCTCTCTCTATTTCTTATCAGCATTTCACTTTTAATCAAATTTGCGACGTACTCTGCAACCCAAATAGATCCGGCCTCCGTGCAGCAATAGCCGTGTGTGTGACCTTCAGTTTCAACCGACAAGCCAACCCCGGGGGCACGCTTCGAGACCTGTGAATTCTCAAAATAACAGATGAACAGAAGGAATGATAGTCAGGATGATCTAGCAACCCAACTTCAATAATCAGAGTACGATTGGAATAATAGATGATCTATTCACCTCTTCCAAGTGAGCTAGTGGACCCCAGTGATCGTCCACACCAAACAGAAGTGCAATTTGATCCTGTTTTGCTCTGATGAAAGTCCAGTCTGGTTCTTCAGAAAGCTGGAATGCACTAAACATAGTCAAGAACTGCTAGCCGCTGCTAGGCAAGTCAAACAGGAAGTAGCTCTAGTCTACTAATGCAGATGGAACTGTTGTTATAATATTCATGTGGCTATAATACACTTGAATATAGCAATGCCCACATTGTGTGTCACCTTTAGGAACTCTGTCATAGCCATGAAAAGCACATTGCGCATGGTATGGTACTGCACCGTTCGTGAAAAATGAGCAAATGCTTCAAATACATTTTCAGATAAGGGAAACATATGAAACAGCTCATTTAGTGGGTTGCTAAAGTTTAGAACTCACCTGTAAGAGATGGCTGCATGAAGCATCAATAGCCGTTTCAGACCATGAAGGTCCAAGGAACCTTCTCACAATGCTCCTAGTACCAAAAGCTTGTAGCGAGCCAATAAAAGATGCAAATAAACTGACCCCTTTACTAAGGATAGATGACCTGACATGTCATGTCAGTTGAAAGGACCCATTTCAGAAAATAGGAAATAAATTTGGGCACAGATAGGATAGTTGTTTCAACTTTCAAACTCAAAATTTAAGTAGCAATTGACCTCCTAGCAGATGAAAATTACAAACCGAACAGGAATAGCTACAGTCAGCTATATACTCGTAGAAGTAAATCTAGCCTGCTATGGTGCATTGCCCTTTAAATGCGAACTGATTTAGATTTTCCTGTTACCCTATTATACCTCTACTTGACTTTCAGGTGGGGTGATCGCTGTTACGTACACTTTCCAATGTTTTCATACAATCACATCACTTTATTTGTACTATCAAAATTTCTACAATGGTAGCCACAAGGTATGAGTATGTAGATAAAAAAAAAGAACTTCACCAATCTCCAGAGTATTTCAGTACCTTGCAATAAATCCAATTGATGATTGCTTTATAGAATTCTTGTTCAATGTTAAAAATGGATAGAGCCCTACAAAAAAAATTACCTGTCCAGGAGAATCGAAGACAATAATGAAACAAAAAGACACTTCAGAAAAAGGAATGGCAGACTTGAACAAGTACCTATACCTTCTTATGAAGTCTTTTGAATATTTCCAGGCCTATGTATGCACCAATTGAATGACCCACCTTCATTTAAATGAATAAATAGAGTCAATGTGCACTTGTTCATATACAAGTGGATTATATACTCAGTAAGAAACACGAGCAGACTGATCCAAATGGCCAGAATTACCAACTAAGTTCCATATACACACAAAAAAAAAGAATAAAACATTAGTTCGTATAAATATTGCTACTGTGGTGTCTTAATACACAATGGAAATGAACTGCATATGAAAATGTATCCATGAAGATATTACCCCCAAAACTAAATGTGCTTGGGGCAGGTACTCAAGCAGAGGAATGTTTAAAGAAAAGCTTTTGTAGTGCACTGAAAAATTCAATCAGAGGTTTTTCCATTCCCAATGACAACTAGTTTATTATGCAAGAAGAGCTGTAGACATTTGCATGATGGCATGTATCAAGAAACTAATATAATATCCACTTAGCATAGAGCAGCTTGAATTTAGTGAAAGAAAGATTGTAGTAGTGCAGACAAAAGCATACCAAAACTATTGATTGTTCAGTATGTAGAAGCTCTTGCTCAATGAAATCAACCTGCAGACATGGACATAAATTAAACTGGAGAATATGGACAATCAATTCTGAAAGTAGTTGAGTAAAAGAGGAGAGAAAGCAAATGAAACAGGAAACTGTTAACACAAATAAGGGAAAAAAGGATTATGAGATGCTCCTCTATTTCTTAGTGCTTTTGTGTTTGGAGGTATGACAGACAAAATCTGTTATGAAAAAAAGTTTTGATCGAAAAATATGAAAGCATGGCAAAACAAACCTTATGATCAATTTGCTCATGCAATGAAAACAACCGCCCACGCTCAGCATCCTGTCATCGATAGTGTACAAATTAGATGCAGTAGCATTATTACTATGTTGATGGAGTAAATAAATTTAAAACCAGAGACAAATCAATATATAAGCACAAGCGGCAAAGGAGTTCTAGAACAATGTGGATCTACAAGGTTTCTTGTTGAGCATTCATTGGGGACCATGATCGTTACTTGTGAATAAGAACACTAAGGATGGAAACTTGTATTACTGATACAACAAAAACATGATTTGTTTTGGAAAATGACACACTATGGTGACAAATCATGAGATAGTCCTTACAGATCTTCTTTTTCCATCATCATGATGCCTGTCAACCATATAAAATATGTGTGATTATCTCTTCTGGTCATATTTTAAGCAAAAACGGCCCCCTTGTTGATTCATTGATATGATGTTATGAATCAAGTTAGAAGTAAGAAGGCAATACGCATCAATCAAATTGTATATTACCTTCTGGCCATGTGAAATATGCCCTATTGCTGGACAATGGATAAGGTTCATCAGCAAGAAGCAAGCTGCATAGATAGTGAACACGATGAAAAAGCACGAAAATTAAGCTTACTCGTAATAGATGCCTGCCCACCGAGGTTTTCATACAGGACTTCAACGAAATCCTTATAGAATGCAGCAATACCTGCCATACAGAAACATGATACTCCACACAAAAGCCCTGAGCCTTCACTCATGAGCACTTCAACGTATCAAATCACACAAACCATCAGCTCATCACCGACCTGGATTTCCAGGGATAAAGAGCACGTGAAATGACGGCGTTCTGGATCTTATCTCGAGCAACTCCGTTGCGAAACTGCAGAGAAATGCTTGCTTGTAGTAATCAATTCAGCGACAGTCTAGGAAAGCCAAAGAATCCTGAACTTAACGCCACTCTTCAGTACTAGCATCCCATGGCGATGCAGGTAGTAGGTACCTGGAGACCATGCATATCCTGGTCGTAGCCTGCTCCCTCGGAAACGGCGTGAGCCTCGCCTTCTTCATGGATCCGGTGCTGGACATCGCACCGCAGGCCGATCTAAACAACCTGGAGCGCTAACCGATGAATCATGGTAAGCTTGCCACTAAAACGATCAAATCGAAGACAATCAGCTCGAACCTACCTGAGCTGCGCACAAATCGACGGCGCATCGGTACGAGCCTACCCGGATTGTGCAGAGGAGGAGAACGCATTAGAGGACGAGAGTGGTAGTGGTGCAGTGCTCGTGGGGATTCGGAGGGGTGGAGTTGCTCACCCATCCAGATGGGGCGGAGGGATTGGAGTAGAGACCAACGGCGGCTCGCCGGCGACGGTAGCTTCTCAGTTGCCCTTCCAATCGGATCGGTGAGAGTGGCGCTCAGCTCAGCTTGCTCAGCCGCTCGAGAGCGATTTCTGCTGGTCCACCACGACGTGGCCGGTGGCTCGTCGTTGTGTAAAATCGGTTTGGTAAAAAATTTTATCATTTTCATGTCGTCTCGGTTTACCGTCATAATTTACCATCACAATTGCTTAATTTTTGTCCTACAGAAACTTATATTTTTATTTAGTCTATGTAAATATACGAAAATGATAGTATTATCAAATATATAATACTTTCAATCTATATTTTTTTATATTTTTACCATTTTTATATTAATTTACACTAAATACATTTTTAACATAAAATATTGGTTTTAAAATAACGAAATTGAATTTTTTAAATGCTTACATAGCATAAAAAAGATAAACTTTTGTCAATGGCACACAAAATAATAATCGAGCAATTGTGATGATATAGAAGAAAAAAGTAACTAAATGGTGGCACAAATAGAATTAAACTTAAGCGCAAAGCGCACAAAGTTTTATCCCTTTATAAAATTGATAACACTCATGCGGAAAAGGTTTATTTAATTCAAAGGAAAAACCAATAAATTTTTAATCTAAAGAATATCATTTTATTAGGCCTTGTTTCAAAATTTATTAATCTTGACCAGAATCCTAGGGAATGGTGGGGAATTAGTTCAAAATCCCTACCAATCTATGGGACCCTGGTCAACATTGGTCTTCCTAAACAAAAACTTGTGTACAATGGTTCACGATAATTGTTTATAAATCATCTATAAGCCTTCTACTTAGAATAAAATATGATGTGGATAGGAGAGAATGCGAATAGGGAATTGAGCTATCTGTAATTATGTAGTTGGCTATAACACGAAAACCGAGAGAAGTCGCGTGTGCGACGAAGCTATGTATAGAGAAGTCTATACCACTGTACATGTGTTTTGATCTGTGCAAATTTTATAATGCAGCAAAATTCCTTTAAATTGTGTGCCTTTTTTTTAATAGCTATAGCTAAATAAACATCTGTAAATGCCCAGAATCTCTGACCACCAAATTGTAGTGTCCTTCAACCAAATTTCCTATGTTTTTAACCAGTACCACTGAAACGTACAGTGTCATGTAGAACTAGGAAGCCACTTGAATGTAGGCGCAATGAATGTAGGTATATATATATTCATGACAGTTTCGAAACGAAGTGGATTACCCTTGTGTAATATGCGTTTATCTTAATTTGGTTTGCATGCAGTTTTATGAAAGGTGCCAAGTAGATATCTTAAAAAATTACACACGAAAATCATTTTAATTCGATGCTTTCAAAACAGTATCGTGGAATTGCTACACTATCCCTTCTGGAGAGTTGAATGTTCTATACATAAGAATGTCCATTGGAATTAGATAAAACATAATGCGGAAATTTGATAACACCCACGCATAAAAGGCTTATTTAATTTAAAGGAAAAAATGAAAGAATTTTAATCTAAAGGAAATCATTTTATTATGCCTTGTTTGAAAATTATTAATCCTGGCCGAAATCCCCGAGATTCCATAGGACCCGTTGGGATTGGTCTTTTTGAACAAAGTCTCATGTACAAGAGTTCACATTAGCTGACGTGGGTAAGAAAGTATGTACGTAGGGAATTGGATCATCTCTAATTTGTAGTTAGTTATAGCTCATAAACATAGAGAAGTTGGATGTGTTAATAAACCGCGTGTACGAAGAAGTTGTGTATTGAGAAGACGGTTGTCTATATTATCGTATAAGTTGGTGTTGTGTATAATATAGGATGACATGGACAATATTACACCGTGTTTGATAATTTTATATATAAAAATTTTCCCTTAAATTACCTGCAATTTTTTTATGGCAAATAACCATCTGTATATGCGCGCGCGAACACCGAAGCCCTCCTCACGGACTCCTCCCCACTTTTCCAGCCTCAACGGCCGGCATGGACGCCGATGAGCCGATACAGCGCGGCGGCGGCGGGTGTGGAGAGGACACACCCCGCATCCGGCGGCTGGAGGAGTCGGTGGTGAACCGCATCGCCGCGGGGGAGGTGATCCAGCGTCCGTCGTCGGCGGTGAAGGAACTCGTTGAGAACAGCCTCGACGCCGGTGCCTCCACCGTCTCCATCACCGTTAAGGACGGCGGCCTCAAGCTCATCCAGGTCTCCGACGATGGCCACGGCATCCGGGTACCCTTCCTAAACCCTAAAGCCTGGGACCAACCGCTCATATCCTAAACCCTTACCGCTGCTATCACTAGGAATATTTCGGCGCCTTCTAGCGTCACACACTTGCAGATGCTGGGAATGCTAGCTGTTAATTGTCATTATTTCTTAATCGTGTGCGCATGGACAATTGTTATGTGGACGATTGATTGGGAAACTTTGGTGTAATTTGATACATTGTTCCCACCTGAACTAAGAATAAAAAATGGTCATGTGTAGGTATATGAAGCATATGCATGAACATTGTTGATGATCACCTATCCCTGCTAACGTGGCTTCCTTTCACAGTTCGAGGATTTGCCAATATTGTGTGAGAGGCATACTACTTCAAAGTTGTCTGCATATGAGGATCTACAGACTATAAAATCCATGGGGTTCAGAGGGGAGGCCTTGGCTAGTATGACTTATGTTGGCCATGTTACTGTGACAACGATAACAGAAGGCCAACTGCATGGCTACAGGTCAGTCAATGAACACCTTCAAAATTTTCTGCCTGATTCTAGAATTGTTTGTTAACGAGTATTATCATGTTTTTCCTATCAGGGTTTCTTATAGAGATGGAGTAATGGAGAATGAGCCAAAGCCATGTGCTGCGGTTAAAGGAACTCAAGTCATGGTGAGTTTGCATAGAATAGTAGTTTTGTATTACTTGGACATGTAGTGTGTTTTTTAAAAAAACCAAAAAATCTTTTCTACAGGTGGAAAATTTATTTTACAATATGGTAGCTCGTAGGAAAACATTGCAGAACTCCAATGATGACTACCCGAAGATTGTAGACTTCATCAGTCGGTTTGCTGTCCATCACAACAACGTGAACTTCTCTTGTAGAAAGGTAAGCATTGCTGCCTGTTTTTGTGATCTCATCAGTTTGAAGAAGTTGACATTTGCCTCCTCTTATGTCACAGCATGGAGCCAATAGGGCAGATGTTCATAGTGTGAATACATCTTCAAGGCTAGATGCTATCAGGAATGTATATGGGGCTTCTGTCGTTCGTGATCTGATGGAAATGGAGGTTTCAGATGAGAATGCTGCAGATGCAATCTTTAAGATGAATGGTTACATCTCAAATGCAAATTATGTGGCAAAGAAGACTTTGATGATTCTTTTCATAAATGGTACGAAATATAGTTACCTCTCACTGTAATATATGGAAGAGGAACACAATGCACTAGTGGATTTTTAGAGTTAATTTTCCTCTGTTAATAAATTATGATGACTTTATATGGAATTAACTCATTAACTGCACTATCAATGTCCATGTATATAATGCATGTTATGTAATTCTGGTAAGAATTGACAATTGTGCATCATTATGTTTATTTAACTGAGGAAAAAAATGCTGATACCAGCAAAAAATGACATTATGTATCCGTCAATATGAAACTGCCATTTTATCCCTTACCTAGGGTGAACTACTAGTTCATAGTTCTTTTTGGTTATGGTTATGTATTGTTTCTGTGCAGAACTGAACTGTCTTTGTACTTGCTTCAGATAGGCTTGTAGACTGCACTGCTTTGAAAAGGGCTATTGAATTTGTGTACTCCGCAACATTGCCTCAAGCATCCAAACCCTTCATATACATGTCTATCAACCTTCCATCAGAGCATGTGGATGTTAATATACATCCAACCAAAAAAGAGGTATATTGTGACAAATACTTTTATGAACTGTTCAAGAGAACACAGCTTCCAATTATTATCAGAGCCTGATGTTCAAGCATTTCTGCAACTCTCAAGCTAGAAAACAAATGTTGATTTTTTAATGCTACCTTTGGCTTGCAGGTTAGCCTCTTGAATCAAGAGCGTATCATTGAAACAATCAAAGATGCTATTGAGGAAAAGCTGATAAATTCTAATACCACAAGGATATTCCAAACTCAGGTAATTTATTTTGTTATTTAGCACTTGATATCTGTGATGATATATTTATCTACTTTATGATTTATGTCTACATAAATCGTTAGTTACTTTGCCTTTTGTAATTTTATTGTAGGTGTATTATCAAAATCGTTAAAATGTGTATGATAAACTGTTAATTATTCATATGATCATGTCCCTAATATTTTTTTATTACTTTTGATTGCATACTTAGCTAATATCCTCAGAGACAATATAATCTGTTGTAAAGCTACTACAAGTTGCATTGGTTTTCAAATACCTAAACATTGCAGAAAACTATGCTGAAATTTATACAATGTCATTTTCTTCAATACTTGCTTTATTGGGAAAATGACTTTATCACTAGATGATCCTTACTGAAATGAGCAAGCTTAGTTTTTTACTCAAGCTTTCCCATGTATTTTGTATGATGGGATATCTTTATCGTCAATGGTATTCATATGCATACAAATTATTATAGCATGTACTATACTTTAAAATGTTGTGTATTTTTTAAAAAGAGTAAACTGCAGAAGAGCCACCTGCTGTTTCGACCTTTTGCAAATACCTACTTGTAGTTTGAAATTTGATGCTCGTTAACTTTTACTGGTACGCTTGCAAAAGTTTCAAAAGTTCAAACAATGTGTACCTCCAGTGCAATATACTCTTTTAAATACAACTCATCCTACTATCAATTTGTGGTATGTAAGTTTAATCACTTGAATTTGCAGATGAACTTTAACAATCTGATTTATCAAAATTATGCCCACATGTATTTTGCATTCTGATGTAAACTTTTGTGCCCATTAATGATGCTTTCCCATGTACATCGCAGGCAGCGAACCCCTCAGCACTTACTCAAACTAAAATACATAAGGAAAAGGGTACTGAGGTCAGCATGGCTTCTGGTATGCATAATATATTACTTATTGGATTAATTAACTGTGTATAATTTAGCTATATAGTAACTAGTAAGTAGTGTGCCTCCACCTCCCCACCCAATGAATCATCTTACTGTAATCATCATATATTGTAGGAACAAAATCTCAAAAGATTCCTGTGAGCCAAATGGTCAGGACAGATCCACGCGATCCATCTGGAAGGTTGCACACTTATTGGCATGGGCAATCTTCAAATGTTGAAAAGAAATCTGACCTTGTTTCTGTAAGGTGTGGTCTTTTTTAGCAAGCTGACAACAGGTCACTGTTTTTTGTATTTTTCTGTGTCATTCGATATGATCGTCTGTTGGTGTTCCCTGATTTTTTTTCACATACTCCCGTAAAATTATGTACTAACTACTCCCATATCTTTCCTCATGTGAGGAATTATGTGCTTGCGTGCTATAGTTCTGGTTTAGTTGGGAGTGCTGAAAATTTGATTGGTTGCCATTTAGACAATCTGTTTGAAGAAGCAACAACGGTGATTGTAAGTTGTTGGTTTTTGCTGGGACTGATTTTCTTTTTCTATCTGTACACGGTTCTTCAAGAAATGTTGTAAGATCAAGGAGAATTACAAAAGATGCTGGCGATTTGTCCAGTCGTCATGAGCTTCTTATGGAAATAGATTCTAACTTCCATCCTGGTGAGCTCATCTATCCTCTGATGCCTGAAGGGCATTGCCTTTCTTCAGTTTTTTAGACTGACAATTTCTGTATTTCTGTAGGCCTTTTGGACATTGTTAAGAATTGTACATATGTTGGACTTGCTGATGAAGTTTTTGCCTTGATACAGCATAGTACCCGGCTATACCTTGTAAATGTGGTAAATGTTAGGTAAAATTTTAGTGAATTGTTTCTCAATCATCCACTTATGAGTAATGTTCTAGGTCTTATCTCAGGATCCTAGCTATAAATTTCAATTTTTTTACATGATTCATTGAAAGTACCAGAAACTCCAGTTCCACTCTAAAACATGTGCAAACACATGCACGTCTACATAGACATGTTGCTCACAGACACCATAATCAAATTGCTATCTCATGCAGATCAGATCCATCTGCAAGCCTGGAACTACTACGACCTCTTCAAAATATTGAATTGATTTTATTTCTCTGATTAACCATTTTGGTTTTTTTATGTGCTATATTGATTATTCAACCTGTGATGCAGTAAAGAACTCATGTACCAGCAAGCTTTGTGCCGTTTTGGAAACTTCAATGCTATACAGCTTAGTGAACCAGCTCCACTTCGGGAGTTGCTGATGATGGCACTGAAAGATGACGAATTAATGGATGGTGAAAATGATGAGGAGAAACTGGAGATTGCAGAAGTAAGTTATTTTCTCAATTGCTAGTCTGTGTTAATCTTGTAGGTGATGGGTCCCTTTCTCATTTGTCCATCTGCACACTGTTTCTATTTCTTGATTCTTCTACTACAGCTCAGTCCACTGACTCCTCTGATGAAGGTAATATTATTTGTTTTCAGGTGAACTCTGATATACTCAAAGATAATGCTGAGATGATTAATGAGTACTTCTCTATTCACATTGATCAAGATGGCAACTTGACCAGGCTTCCTGTTGTACTTGATCAGTATACTCCTGACATGGATCGTCTTCCAGAATTCATGTTGACTTTGGGCAATGATGTAGGTTTCCTCTTATTAAATTTCACATTCATTATCTATATAAATTTGGTCCTTTTTTGCCTTTTTGGCTATTGGCTCCCTGCTGAGGCAATAGCAAGTAGTACATTTGCAAGCTTTTCCAGTGGTTCAAATTTTAATTTTAATTTTTCATGTTGATATGGAAGCTAAGTATCCTAAAGTAACTTCTGTTTCTTATTTTATATTCTAAATTGTTTCTTAATGTCACTCCATGGCATATTTTTTTTGACATTCTACTCTAGTTATCCCAGTTCTGCTAATCCGGATTTATTTGTAATCGCCATCTTATAATAGGTTACCTGGGACGATGAGAAAGAGTGCTTCAGAACGGCTGCTGCTGCTATTGGAAACTTCTACGCGCTTCATCCTCCTATCCTTCCAAATCCATCTGGGAATGGCATTCAATTATACAAGAAAAATAAAGATAGCATGGCAAGTGGTGAACATGCTGGTGATGATTTAAAAAATACAGGTAAGCTTGTTATTGTTGGATATCGGTATTCTATAACCACTGAATTGAACACACAGCAGATATGCCAAGTTTTACATCTCCCAGTTTACTATTCTGTAACCACACAGATAACATGACATGGAAAATGATGATATACCCAACAAATATCCATGATATATGATGATGCAACTAGATCTTTAATGGAGACAATGGCAGCATCAGTTGTTTATATTTTCATTTAAAGTTAATTCCTATTTGTGCTAAACACAAATTGAACAACAGATGATGACATCGATCAAGAATTACTTGCGGAAGCAGAAACAGCATGGGCTCAACGTGAATGGACCATTCAGCATGTCTTGTTTCCGTCGATGCGACTTTTTCTCAAACCCCCAAAGTCCATGGCAACAGATGGGACATTAGTGCAGGTTCTTTTCTAACTTTGGTAAAGGTTCATTTTTTATCTTTGGTAATTATGTGCTTCCAGGCTTTTACTTGTGTTAAGTTCAAAAAAAAAACATTCATTGTAGCATAACCCCTGAAGGACTTAAACTGCTTCTGTCAGTAAAAAGCTCAAATATCCACCCTAATTTGTTGCCATGCTTATGTACAGGTTACTTATGTTTTTTTTTACCAAACAAGTTACTTATATTAAGTTCACAAAAAACATTCAAACATGACATAACCCCTGAAGGCCTGAAACTGCATTTTTGTCAGTACAAATCTCAATTTTCCACCTTAATTTGTTGCCATGCTTATGTACAAGTTCTTTCCATTACACTTTCTCATCCAATCATTGGCATGAGGTCATGGTTGTTACGGCAGTATGGCGTTCCGCGGCGTGCTCAGACCTTTTTACCTTTCAAGCGCTTAAGGCGCGCTGCGAGGCGACGCCATAGACACATAAGTATGACGAATAAAAGAAAATAAACTCCAATTTAATAAGATAATTTTCATCGCCAAGTCTCATATATATTCATATAGAGCATGTCTATTCACATAATAAGCAATAGTGAAGCATATACAGTAAGTAGCAGCATTGCAGCAGAGCAACAGTATCAGTGCATGTCTATAGAAACAGAGCAGAGTGCAGGGATCCAAATCCTCTGACATTGCACAGCAATGTCACCGGTGAACAGTATTTTCGTGAGGGGGCAATGTCACTGGGGCACTGTATTCTCTTGGATCCAAATCCTCTGACATTGCACAGCAATGTCACCGGTGAACAGTATTTTTGTGAGGGTCAGAGGATTTGGATCCAAGAGAGAGGGGGGGCAGAGAGCGATCGCAGGAGGAGCTGCCAGCGAGCCGCCGGAGGGTGGAGCCGCGCCGCCGCCGCTGCCGCCGGAGGGTGGAGCCGCACCATCGCCTCCGGAAGGTGGAGACGTGCCGCCGCCGCCGTCGGAGCTCGAATCCCCGCCGCCTGAGCTCGGATCCACGCCGCCGGAGCTCGGATCCCCGCCGCCGCCTTGAGCTAGGGTTCGCCCGCCGCCTCCAGGTACGAATCCGGGAGAGAGAGTGAGAATCGACGTGGCGTCCTCTGTGGCGTCCGGCTCGGAGCGCCACGACGCCAAAGCGTCGCTTCAACGACGATATAGCGACGCCTTAACAACCATGCATGAGGTTATTTAGAACTTGCTAATAAGGTTGTAGAAATTTTGGTACAAGTTAAACTGTTTGAATTCTTTTAGAATCAGTACACACACACAAAAAAAAGTTCTTTTAGGAGCAGCAACTTCTATGTTTTGAGTAGATTATCCCATTTTTTGTCAAGAGGCAAGAACAAACTTTGAAATGAATTTAAGTGTTTTCACAGGTTGTAAAATTACATGTTTACCTTTATAGCTGATAGGGGTTGCCAACTTTGAGTTGTTTGATAATAAACTTATTATGCAGGTTGCATCTCTGGAGAATCTTTACAAGATATTTGAAAGATGTTAGCTCACAAGTCACGACATAGAAGGATCAATGTATCATAGTTGCCTTCTGTTTTTGAGACGTGTATCATATCAATGTACTGTACACTTTTTGTTGCGTCGGTAATTTTTCTGAAGAGCGAGCACATTTAACTTCTGAAATGAAAGTGCCATGCGATCAACTGGTTGCTGCCGCTGTGTGATGCGCCGCTACCCCGGTAAAATTTGTCAGGTAGGTTGTAGGTTGCTGTGCAGTAAATACAGATAAACATTACTTTGATAAGAACGTATATGGTGGTATACCACAGTTTACAACCTAGGTTCAATTGCTTACTTACTAGGCTCAAATTGCATGTTTTCCGTTGTCCATGAATGCGGGTCATTGGTAACGCCTTCACGCACGCATGCTTCGCTTCCGGATAATAGATGGGTTGACAAAAGTGACAATTAGAGATCGGGCGGGCAAGTATGTCCAGCTCAATGAAACCAACCAAAAGATATGAAATCTGTAATATTAAACAGAGTTCTACGGTGAGTGGCTCGTCGTCTATCTGTACCATCCAATATCGGAAGCAGATCGTGGCAGAGGGCAGTTTCGCTCATGTGAGAGGCTATGAGAGAGAAGATGCCCATTGATTGTGAGTCCAACGGAATGAACGGATGGAGGGGGTGATCGGCCAACAACACCTGTGTCTATATGTATCCTCTAGCATCTTCAACCAATAGGAGTCAGGGAGGTGATGGGTCTTGAACCTTCAAGTTTTAACCTGATTTAGGTTTTTAGGGTTAGGGTTTATTGTTTGTCACATCCTTAATGGCGGCAACGATAGCAGGATAGCTTGGCATGGTAATAAGATCTCTTCTTATATTTGGCGGCATGATGGTTGTTTTCAATGACTTCCTCGACGACATCTTTGTTAGGGTTAGCACCCGTGGTCCTCAATCTGTTCGTGGACTATTGGGATTTGTCTCCCCATGTAGTGGGGGTTTTGTGTCGAATTATTGTGCAAAGTTTCTCTTCACGACGACGTCGGATGCTTTTACTGCTCTGCAGATCCGGTTAATGAAGGCAGATCAAATAAGAACAGTGGAGGAGCTGGATTGTGATGTTTGTCCATCTCTAAAAAAACATGTCTTTTAGAACATGCATCAAATTCCTAATATAATATTACCGGTATAAGCATTGTATCATGTATGTTACAAATGTTTGATTCGGACGAGAAAAATGCATGTCAATCTTAATACTGATTCTAATAAGTGTTGGTTCTATATGTGGAGTTGCGTTGTAATAGTTTTTTCTATGATTGTAACCCTTTGGTCAATGATCTAATGAAAATTATATTATTCTTAAAAAAGAACACCTTCAACCAATAGCTCATATTCTGCATCAATGGTTTCTATTAATTTGGTTTAGTTTTCTATATTAGCGTATCCATTAGCAAGGATGCTTTCTATTAATTTAGTTTGCTCTCCTACTTTAATGCCTTAGGACATATTAAATCATAAATCACTTTGATATGATTTATCTATTGCCATATATATATATATATAGTGCAATTTTCTCTTAATTAAGCTAAATTTTTAGTATCATCATGGTGAAACTTATATTGTTTCATAATTTTGTCGAAGAATATCTGATTTTCATATTCATGTAACATGTTTAATTTGGATTTATTTGTAATCCTTTGCAACGCAAGGACACTTGGAGTATCTGACTTTTGAGTCCCTGCAGGTGGGCCCGAAGAGATTATGGGTAATCCTTTGTAATCCCTGAGCGTCCATTACTTCCAACCGGAGTGTTCTGACTCTTTAGTCCCTGCAGGTGGGCCCGAAGAGATTTTGGGACGAATCACATCCGCGGACGGCGGATCCGCCCGCTACGTAGACCGGAGAGCATAAACTCCCCTGCCCCGTCCGAACCCCCTATCCCCCATCCCCGAACAAAACCCTAACACAAGCCCACCCCCTCGCTCGCCCGGCCGCCGCCGCCGCCGGAGACGATGGCGAAGCCTCGCCGCGGTCGCTCCGCCTCGCGTTCCTCCTCCGGGTCCTCGTCCCGCTCCGTATCCTCCGGCTCCGGCTCGTCCCGCTCGCGCTCGCGGTCCTTCTCGTCGTCGTCCTCCCCCTCCCGGAGCCGCTCCCCTCCCCCCGCCAAGCGCAGGTCAGACTTGCTGCCCCAGCCTCAGGATCCATCTTTTATAGGGTTATAGATTTTCTTTTTGGTGTGATTCACTGATTTGCCTCAGAGACGGTGGTGTTTCAACGAGAAGTTTGAATGCGCGCTACCACTCCCCCTTTGTGGGGGTGTTTTAGGTTTTGAATTTTAGGTCTGGAGCAGTAGCTTATTTAGATGCCTGCTTGCCAGTCTATGTTTTAAGTTTCATATATTTACTGTCATTGGTTTTACTGATATGTCATTTTGTTTAAGAAATGCAAACCTAGAGCTTGTGTAACTGTGTAGCTGTCATTCTGTATACTTCGTCCTATATTTCTATAGTATTTTTTTTTTCTGAAATCTGCCATTTCTAAAGAAATGGGTCATTGCTTAGAACTTATAATGGATGTTCTGGAAATTGGTTGCAAGTAGATTATGTGTTCTAGGGGCCTGTTGGAGCTGGCTATGTGTTTTAGAAACGGCTGCAAAATCCAGCCCATAGTTTTGAGACTGTTGATTCCGAATGTGTACAATGACCAATATAGGAGCAGCCTGCGTGTTCCAGTTTTTTTTTGTTGAATACAGTTAATCCTCTTGGGATTCAACAGTATGGATGTAGTACTTTAGTATCAACAGTATGGATGTCCTTTTTTTGAATCCTGAAGAAAATAAATTGCCAACTTCCAATTATCGTTATGGCAATTGCACTTAAATTAGCTCATCTATGAAGTCTCTTGGTTACTCTTCATGCTTGCTGCTTTCACAAACATGCTTCTTTGGTGGTTTTCAATTCCTTGTGTTTCTCTTGTTAGTTCTGTTTCACCTTATCACTTGTAATTATGGGTACTTTGTCTGCACAGCTCACCTGGAGCACGGAGAGGTCGATCGCCTTCACCCCCACCTAAAATAGGTTCACCCTCCAAAAAAGCACGTTCACCATCACCTCCACCTAAAAAACCTTCACCCCCAAGGTACATACTTGCAGAATTATTTTTATTCTGCTGGCACTGCATGGTGCTTTAATGTTTAAGCATGCTGTTCGAATTTGTTATCGGTTTTCCTGTCATGAACAAATATGGTGTGTATAAAATGCTATTCGTGGGATGACAATACAAAACTTGTTCATAATGCCTGTTATATTTTGAATCAATTCCTTTTTGTTAGCAAGATACAGATAGCAGTAGCATACAATATAAATTCTATTTTTCCCCTGGAACAGGAGATATTAACTGAGCATGTGCTATGCTCTGTATCTCTTGTTGTGTGTTACAATATTGAAATGGTGCCTGTTTATTTCAGGAAAACATCTCCTGTTACCGAGTCGGTTGTTCTCCACATTGATCATCTATCCAGGAATGTTAATGAGGCTCATTTGAAAGAGATATTTGGTGAGTTTGTCTTCATATTTTTCGTGCGATTCATTATTGTTGTAAGGTAGCCAGGTAGGTCCTGTTATGATTTGAGTTGTGCTATGAACTAGAGGGTGAAATTAAGTTTATGTTTGAATTTATGCAAGTTCTCCTTGTTTATAAGTTCATGGCTTTTAAAAACTCCTTTAGCAATATTTGTTTTGTGAATTTTTAAATATTTTATTTGTGATGTGTGTTTTTTCTTTTATATCTTGAACCCTTGTGTTTTTCCATGAAGTTTTCAGTTGTGTGGTTGGTCAGTTATTAGCCGTAGTCTGGTTCCTTGCGGTGGGTGTGTAATAATGGGCCCACTATGGCTCTATGTTCTGTTAAAACAACGCAAAATCTTACCACCATCTAGCCTAAAAAAATTGTTATCCTCAACTGGACAGGAAACTAAAATGATTGATCGACTTTGATTGAGGTTTTACTAAATTTGCTACATGGTTTGGGAAGTTGTCTAGTTACTGATGCTTGCTATAATATCATTCGTTAATTTCATCAAAATGTTAGGCTAGGACGACCTTAAGGTCGATGTTTAAGTTGCTAAACATTTTTTCATGTTCTTCCATTGCATACCACATTATTGTGGAGTTTGCACAAAGCGTAAAAGCAATACTCTTTTTTTAACTATTCTGTATGTAAAAGAATTGCACTAAACAAAGCAACACACATTATAATGGTCTTAACTACCCTTTGCAGGAAATTTTGGCGAAGTTGTGAATGTGGAACTATCAATGGACCGAATGGTAAGTCAGTTTATTGCATTGACCTTTAGCTGACGAAGCTTCCCTTGACGCGTACTGTTGATTTTTTTTTAATATAGGTTAATCTTCCTCGTGGCTATGGATATATTGAGTTCAAGAAGCGAGCTGATGCTGAGAAGGCTCTTCTGCACATGGATGGTGTATGCCTTCTGCTGTATATTTTGTTTTACCTTTATTTTTTAAGGAATAAGTCCATTTTACCTCCCTTAAGTTAACTTTGCAAAAAGTCCTTAAAAATCAATTACAATAAATATATTCCTTTTCATTTCTCTTCACCCCCTGTATTGAAGAATGAAGAGGGTTTTTTTTTATTTGCTACAACTGATTAGGATGCATCATAGCAAAATTTGGTGATGTAAGTGCACATGTGGCAAATTCACCTCCACATCAGTGAAACTGAAACCACCATCCCAAGCCACCTCAAGGTGTTAATCGACCTGGTTTTGTACGTTTGGGGTGTAAAAATCTGGCTGGATACTTCAGGGGGTTAAGTGAATTTTTCACAAAGTTGAAGGGTGTAAAAAAAAACCTTTTTTCTTTTTTTTGCAAATGACCAACAACTTCACATCTGTTCAGGGTCAAATTGATGGAAATGTTGTCAAGTTGAGATTCACTCTAGCACCACGGCAAAGGGCTTCACCTGTGAAGGCACCTCCCCCTCCTCCAAAAAGAGATGCTCCTCAGAATGATAGAGGTGTTGCTAGTGCTGAAAAGGATGCTCAGCAGCATCCTAGGGAACGTAAGCTTCTAAAACTTTATATCCTATAATATAATTGAGCCAGGGACTACTATTCCGGTGCAATTTTCTGGTTCTTCATTTGGCACTTTTGCTCCTATCTAGGATTTAATTTCCAGTTGCATGCTGTAGAACGTCGATGATATAATCCTATTACATTCTTGCCAGCATCACCACCACGAAGAAAGGCAGCTTCACCTCCACGAAAGCGATCTCCTCCAAATCGAAGGGTTGAGTCACCCAGGCGTCCATCTGATCCATCTCCTAGACGTCGTGCTGATTCTCCACCTATTCGTCGTCGTCCAGCTGCTTCCCCTGTCAGGCGTGGTGACACACCTCCTCGTCGGAGACCAGGATCTCCAATTAGAAGACGTTCTCCTTCTCCACCACCTAGAAGACATAGGTCACCGATGCGGTAAGCAATTTATAAATCTCTTTTGTGCATCTACGGTGGTGTTATTGGAAATTTGGAATTGCTGACACTGTTCTCACAACGACAGTCTATCACCTAGGAGGGGTCGTGGCAGCCCATCACCACGCAGACGCTCCCCTGGGCCTCCTAGAAGGCGGTAAGACATTTTGAGCTTGTCAGTATTTATTATTTTGTCCAATCTCTATGCCTCATCCAGGAGAGTACAATATATTGTATATACTTTAGAGACCTATGTATAATATACTGGCTTAATGTGCTAAATGTATCAGGTATTGCTCTTCATTTATGTTCGTCGATTGTTTGCACCTGTGGCCACCATATGTTTGTACTTTGCTGGACACTTTGTCGTGATCATGCATTTAGTCTTAAAAGCTGTTTGCTAAAATTGCCCCTCTGTGTTTCCATGATGAAGTTAACTCGTATCCATTACATACATGTGCCAAATATCCTGGGCTATAAGATTAGTTGCTGACTCTTTCACCCATTTTTCTGTGTTGGGTTTTATACTTTTGCTGTGTTTGAAGTTACATTAGATCCTTTTACCCCTCATTTTATGTGGAATACTATATGTTAATTCATCTTGTTTTTGCCTGCAGGTCACCACCTCCAAGACGGCTGAGGAGCCCTCCAAGAAGGCCACCACCACCACCTCCACGTCGTCATAGCCGTTCTCCTCCTCGCCGCCCCCTTCACTCTCGCTCTAGATCAATTTCTCCTCGAAGGTAATGAGTTGCCGCCACACCCCCCCCCCCCCACCCCCAACCCCAACCACCACCACCACCACCACCCCCCACAAAACACACACACATATGTCAGAGCTGACAAGTCACATCTCTCTTTGTGATAGCAGGGGTCGAGGACCTCCATTGAGGCGTGGAAGGTCAGATTCATCATATTCTCGATCACCGAGTCCTCCAAGAAAGGTGAGTGCTACATCCGCTGTGGTTTTTGTAGCCTTGTAGAGAAAACGGTACTTCATTTTTTACATCCTTGTTGTTTGTCAAGCTATGCAATATTAAATGGTTTGATGTTCCCCTAAGAAAAGTGGTTGAATGCTAAACAACTTTCTTTATATAGGGACCAAGAAGGGTATCAAGGAGTCGCAGCCCTAGAAGGTAACACATAAATTTTCTGTTGGTTTGATTATGTCTAGATGTTCAAATTTGGTAGCTATGTACCCATCATATAATTGAATTTTTTTTTTTCAAAACTTAAAACGGCACCACTTGCAGGCCTCCTAGAGGAAGGAGCATCTCTAGTGACAGCCGGAGCAGCAGCTCACCTTCTCCCAGGCGCAGGTAGAACTCCTGACATTGTGTTCCTGGCAGGTAAAACCTTCTCTCTCTTCTATCACTGTCGTTTGCCTGTGCTTGTGTCTTGCTGTGAGCTCAATGTTGGTTTGAGGGGATGTGAGGATCTGGCTTAACATGCTTGGTGGAGACTCTGGCCTGTTATCCTGTACTGACACTTGTTGCGATGGCTTATGTACTTGGTGCCTGTACTCATAAATTCTAACTTGCTTTCGCTCAGTACTCTGAATCATGATACTATGAATATATGCTGTCGCTGTGTTTAAACTATCAACTTGTTTTTGAAAGGAGCTGCCATCCGCT
This sequence comes from Olyra latifolia, assembly GCA_036346145.1. Taxonomy (NCBI): domain Eukaryota; kingdom Viridiplantae; phylum Streptophyta; class Magnoliopsida; order Poales; family Poaceae; genus Olyra; species Olyra latifolia. The sequence goes on along the minus strand of CM070523.1, from coordinate 1,114,382 downwards.
TTTGTTATTCTTCATCTTGTTTGACAATGCACATGCCCTGGCGCTCGTCGTGCAGAAGAGCATATACGTGTGATGATTATTTCGTTGGGCTTTTTAATTATTCGAGTAGTCAAGGGTTGTGTCAAGTGAACATGACTGTGATTAGGCCCAATTGAAGGATTCGCGAAGAAAGCCAACAAACATTCATATTAAGTGGGATTACGGGAGAAGTGGATCGGATGGTGAGGTATTGATCGGACTGTTGTAGTAAATCGTCGAATCACTATATGAAGTTGGCCATGTGTCTTGCCCCCCTGCTTCCGTTTACATCGAGTTAACTGGCAGTTAACGATTCAGAAGTACACCCAGGTGTAATAACTGTCATGAGGAGAAAAAAAAAACGACATTCTCATTATAAACAATCAGTGAACGCAGCATACGCAGGTACCCATTTGGTACTGAATTATCTAGTAATCTCGTAAGAGTCGGGCGGCACCAATCGGAGCAAGCTTGGCTCGTAATGCTGTCCTTCTGCAAAGAAACGGGATTCACGAATTATTTTTCCGTGCCGCGAATTAGTAACCCCGTCCCGCTGCAAACCTAACTCGTGCGCGGAAAGAAACAAACCTAACTAATTATTTTTCCAAGAATATGTAGGACATGTTTTTTTTTTTTTTTGAGATGTATGTAGGACATGTTTGATTTGCACGATTCAGGACTAGGGTAAACATACGAATGAAATATATTGGCTTCTTCGATCCTAAAATGGTTTTGAGTTTTATTGAATCAAAGAAAATTTTCCATGAGGTTAGAGCTCATGCGTAGTTTCCTATGAAGTTTGCCATGGGAATCTAGGTACCATATGTTCGCCACAAATTTGTCCTGTATGTGGACAGTGAGGAAAATACGGGCGTGCCAGTGTATTAAAATACACAAAAGAAAAGAATTGAGAATGCTGTTATTTCATTAAACAATAAAATACAGATTCTCAATAATTTGCGTCCATAGCTCATAAGCTAGCTATCTGATCAGGCGGTGTAGTGGTTCTAGTTCCTGGGGCCTCGGAAGAACGCCCAGTTAATTACGTCTGTGACACACGCGGACTACCTCTGATTAAGCTGCGTTTGTCTTCTTCTTCTTGTTCTTGCTTAGCGTTCTCCATACATATGGGTGTGTGGATATGTTGATGTGGTTGACGATGGCAGGTCATATTCTTGTGGATTGCTCGTGAGCTGCTTGTAGCGTAGCCTTTGTGTTGGCTTCGCCCGTCAGTGTCGTTCGGCCTTGTTGGTCTCGAACTCGTTGATCTTGAACGATGAGATGATGCTAGCTCAATCTTGATTTATTGATGTTCTATGGTACTTGCGTAGGAACGAATCCTCCTTCAACGACCCGTTGAGTGGTGTGGAGTGCGGCGGCTTTTGCTCTACGGTGATCATAATAACAGCAGCTCGGTTGGATTGGTAGAAGCTGATAGACGGCAGTTGGATGGTGTACTGAATGGTGACTCCATTAACTCTTTTAATATGTTTCTCGTATGCACTTCATATACGTGTGAGCCGTGCATACATATGTACATGGTTGTCTTTTTAGCCTGATTGTCTTTGTGCTCTTGAATTATCAAAGCATACGTGCATGGGCCATGCAGCCAGGTGTACTCCGAGGATTCCAGTAAACTAGCTTGCGACATTCCCAAGCAGCACAGGAGCAATTCTACATCAGCTTGATGATGGTTTCCGGGCACGGCAATTCTTTAACGATGGCGACTTCATGACATACTCTATAGTAGTTTTATAATGGCTCTTCTTCTGATGTACTACTCACATGCATCACGTATACCCTTATACGTATATAAATATGTATATACAAACCATGCATACATACATATGGAACATTAGCACACGCGGGGTGCTCTCTTCTTAATCTTGCTTTGTCTTTGGACTTAACCACGAAGCATGTGCGCATGAAACATGTGAATACAAATAAGGTGTTCGACTTCTACAGTGCCATGCATGGTCATGCAATTGCACGTCCTGCCCAAGCCTGGCGTTGACGTTAGCGAGAATCTCCGGGTCGCCATAGTGCGTGATGGCCTGGACAATGGCGCGTGCGGGGCGCCGAGTCACCGCTCTTGAAGATGTCGAAGCCGACGAAGACGCCGTCGCAACCGAGCTAGGCAACGAAAAGGCGGCCCAACAGCTTGGTCTGCATGTCGAGGTTGTAGAGGGGACGATGTGCTTGGCGTGGACGACCCGCGCGGCGGCTTGGGGTCGGGCGGCGACTGACAGCGATACGCGCTGGGCACGACAGTCCGCGGTGAGCGCAACCGAGCCCAGCCGCGGCTTGGATAAGAAAGCCGAGGCGACGGGCGGCATTGGGAGCGGCGCGCTGGAGTGGCGGCGTGGACGCTTGAGGAAGACGGCGGCGCCGGCATGGAGGAGGCGGCCCGATGCAGAGGGATACGGCGGCGTGGTGGAGGCGCGGCCGGCGGAGGTTGTTGACGCGGAGGCTGAGCACGCGACGCCGGGGCACGGTCTGGACCGGCGGCGGAGGTTGTTGACGGGGCACGCGACGTCGGCGCACGGGCTGGACCGGCGGGCGCGCGCGGCGGTGCGGAGAAGGCCGGGGACGCGGCGGCGCCGGCGTGTGGTTGGAGAAGACGTCAGGACGCGGGGCGGCGTGGCGGCTGAGGCGCGCGCGCCGGGGCACGGGCAGCACCGGTCGGCGGGGTCGCGGCCGGAGGCGCGAAGGATGACGGCGGCGGCGGTGAAGGCTGGGGACGCGCGGGACAGAGGACGTCGCGTGGGCGCCGGGGAACAGCGGCACGTGCCGGCGCGGGAGCGCGGACGCCGGGGCGCTGGCGCCGTGGAAGAAGCCGACGGAGCTGGCCGGCCTGCGCGCGGAGGAAGCCGCGGCAGGGACGACGGGGAGGAGGCCCGCGGCGGCGGCTTGGTGGCCTGCGGCGGCGGAGCTGGCCCGGGCGCGCGGAGGAGTAGACCGGCGGGCGCACGACGACGTAGAAGAGGCCGGTGGAGGTGGTGAAGGCCTGAAGCGTGCCGGCATGGAGGATGTCGTGGTGGTGGCGCCGGGCGTGGGGAAGGCCGGTGGTGCGCGCGCCGGCAGCGTGGAGAAAGCCGTCGTGGTGGTCCATGGCGGCGTGGTGACCGGAGGAGGCAGGCTGACGGGGCGGCGCCGGCGTCGCGGTGAGGACGGCGGCGGTCGGCTCGTGAGATCGGCGCCGGTGACGGGGCGCGCGGCTGGTGAGGTCGGCGCCGGTCGGCGGGGCGCGTGGAGGCGGAGACGCGGCGAGGCGAGGCCGGTGAGGGCGGCGCCGGCAGCGGAGACGTCGGGACACGGCGACATGGAGGAGGCCGGCGGGGCGGTTGGTGCCGGGGAGCTAGACGGGCAACCGGCGAGGCGCGTGGAGGAGAAGGCCGGTGGGCGCGCGCGGGGAAGTCCGGCCGCGCCGGGGCTGGAGCGACGACAGGGCGACGGCAGGCGGTGCCGACGCGGGCTGGAGCGGCGGCTCACAGCGACGTGGAGACCGCCAGCGGCGGTGAAGGATGCCGGGGTGCGGCGGTGTGGAGGAGTCCGGCGTCGGCGAAGGTCGGGGCGTGTTGAGGACGGCACCGGCGGCGGGGAGAGGTCGGCGGAGACTTAGGGCGCCGGCGACGCGGCAGGTGACCGGTGGGCGCGCGCCGGCGGCGTGGAGGGAGCCGGAGCGGGCGCCAAGCGGCGCGGCGGTGCGCGTCGGGCCGCGGAAGAAGAAGGCGGCGCCGGGGCACGGAGGTGGCCGGGGTCACGGGCCGGTGCGGCGGCGCGTGTCGGCGCGGAAGAGGTGGCGGAGCGCGTCGGCGTGGAGGCCCGTGAGGACGGGAGCGCGAGCGCCGTGGTGGCTAGAACGGCGTCAGGCGGCGGCCGGTGTGGAGGCGGACGGCGGTGCGCGCGCCGGCGCGTACGAGGCTGGCGAGGCACGTCAGCGTGGAGGGAGCCGGGGCGCAACGTGGTGGCCATCACGCGGAGACGAGGCCGCGGCGTGGAGGAGACGAGACGCGCGCCGGCGCAGGTTGAAGCAGCTGGAGCTCGCGACGCCATGGAGGAGGCAGGAGGCGCGGCGTGGTGAGGAGAAGGCGAGGGCGCGCCGTGAAGACCGGTGTGGGAGCCGAGGACGTCGTGGGAGTGGCTCATGGCCGGGGTGCCGGGCGGCGGCGAGACTCCGTGAGGCGCTGGTGGCGTAGACGAAGACCGGCATGGCCTTAGGCCATTCTGTAGTGCAGGGACAGCAAAGAAGGTAGAGAGAGAGAGTAGAGGTAGAAGAAGAAAGAAGCCAGGGAAGAGTACAGCAGCAGCAAGGAGAAGGTAGGAAAATTTTACCAAAAATAGAACTGTAAAAATTAAAATGCCAATTGTGTGCAACATACACATGCAATACCAGGAATCCCAGTTGGAAACGCCGGCCCGCGTTGCGTTCGCCGCACCACGCGGCGTTCGCCGCACCACACGGCGTTCGCCACTCCACGCGGTGAACGGCGCGGACGCTGCGACACGCTGGCGGCCAGTGGCGCAAGCTTGCCGCTTCGCCCGTGGAATGGCGAACGCCGTGTCGACGCGCCGCCGCCGTTGAGCATAAGACTCGGATGCCTCCTCCACGGCGCTAAGTCGGATGCACATCCGTCCGAAAGCAAAGTTTTTATTTGTATTCAAGGTATATTATTTCATGTAAATAGACAGTAAAATTTTAAAAAAAAAAGTGAAATGTGTATGTAAAATGTCCTGTAAGTAATTTGACAGTAGCAATTGAAAGAATTTTGTAAACAAAGCATTAAAACATTGACATAGGACAAGTCTTAAACGTGTAGTATCTGCAAATCGGATGCCAAGAAATGATACATAAAAGATAGAAAAACATAGTTGCAAACGTTGGATAAAACATATTACATAGAGATACATGACTTAATAGAAGAACGAGAGGTGCATCCTCTTACATTGCCGTTATCCTCGACTTTGCTGCTTTTACCTCCTCCTCTCCCATATGTCACCGGGGTGTACGACGAGTGAGTGTTTGTCTTAACCCAATGGCAGCAGCAGGCCTTGGCGTGTAGGTTGTTGTGGCTCGGTCGCCTACTTGGTTCGAACCAAATATGTCCTCGCGACCGCCTCAACATGCGAAGTGTGCCACGATTTGGGTCGATTGGCGTGTAGCCCGACGCATGCAACACCGTGATGGAGCATGCATTGCGAGCCTCCATGTTGACTCCACGGTTGGACCTCCGGTTGATCCGGGTTAGGTGCAGTGTGTACAACGGATAGTTCGACCTCCTAGGTTGATACGGGTTAGGTGCGGATGTGAATAACGGATGCTGGTACTGCAATAGCTCAGAGAATGACGACCCCGAGTCGAGGATTTGTTGGAACGTGGCATCCATGCTCGCCCATGTTGCACCATACGACGTTGGTGTGTTGAGATCTTGGAAGAAAGATTGCTGACTGCCAGTGCTGTCTTGTGCGTAGCATGGCGGGCGGGGGAGTCGGAGGCCGGTTGATATCGAAGCCTTGCGGTTCGGCTTGCGTCACGGGAGGAGCTGTGGGCATCACAAGCGGCTCCACGGAGGACATGCGGTGTTGGGTACCACCCATGGAAGTAGATGTACGGTGTGGTTCATATTGGGGCCGGATGGGTGATGGGTCTTCATGGCGACCCATTGACATTGTCCTTGCGACGGGAGCGCCTTCGGAGTCATCGTCTTGCAATTCTGTGTTGCGGCGATGACCGGCGACACCTCGAATTGCATTTCGCACGCGAGCTCCCGTCCTCCTAAGGAGGCTCCTCAAAGGGTTTCCGGAGCGATGTCCGGAATGCTGGGAGGTACCAGCTAGTTCCTCTGCCTCATCTTGCATAAAACTGGCCTCCTGTGTCTGTAAGGAAGACAAATTGGTTTATATTTCCAATAACATCATAAGTACGAAGGACGAAGGAACTCAACATTTTCATACCAGGGCATGTACTTGTTCAGCGAATGCTTCGGGGAATCGTTCTGGTGGTGGGGAGCTCCGACGGTTGAGGATAATACACCGGGTTCGTGGATAGTACCAATCGAGGTATGAGTAGTAGTTTTCCCCAGTGTAAACTCCTTGCGGCATCCATACTTCCTGGGTGGCTGACTCTATCCACCTATTTATGTGTGCTGCATGCACGATCCTCCAATCGTTCGTACGGCCGGCGGCGCTCCTCCTGCATGAACAACCACAACGGTGCATAACAAATCATACAGGCAATGAAAAAGCGCACATATTATTCCAATCAGCTTACATGTGTGACGTCCCTGCGTTGCGGGGAGGAGGCAACGGGAAGAACTGCTCGTGTCCAAATTGGCGTTGCACCCGCTCTGGTGAGTAGACCTCTACTGAGCTCATGCACAGAATGAAGCAAGTTGTCATCCAGTATGCGAAGTCCATCGTGCATTGCCCAGATATGAGACCACCCATCGCGACTTCAGCTCGTCTGGCGAGGGAATATGGCTCCCAGTCTACGTTTTGCGCCCTGATGAAGTCGAGTTCAGCGACCACCCGCGTGTACGAGCCACGGTCAACCTCCCTAGCCCAACGTAATCTTGCATGCATCCAACGATATCCCAACGTTGGTCTGTACACGTCGGGTATGGCAGGAGTCACTTGCACGGGGTAAAAGGCCCGTGCCACCCTAGGCCGAGACAGGGGAAGGTATGACCATGACCACATCTGTAGGAGATAGGGGCAACCTGCAAGGATAGAATTCGGGGAAGTTCTGTGACATCCCTCGCAAAGTGCACGGTATGTGTCAGCAAGGACCGCAGATCCCCAGGAGTACATCTCATCTGGTGCTCCCTGAGCTAGTTCCCGTGCCACCCAGACAAGATATGGTGGAATTGCGTCTCCCATTGAGTGTGTGAACATTATCCCTCCTAGCAGGTATAGGAGGTAAACTTCGTAGTGCCTCAGCACGGTGGCCACACTTACATTGGGGGGGCAGGCTTCGAACTCGTCCAGTTCATTCAACCAGCTAAAAGAAACCCCGTGCTTTTTTCCAGTATATTCCACACCAAACCTGCAAGTCAAAGTATCGAATGAGGACGTAATATTCTATTTATGTTACTTATTGAATGTGAACGAGGGAGGCGGGTGGGAAATTTCACCTGTCCTCCAGATAATTCTGCCATTCTACCTTCTTGGGGGTTTCGACAACCAGTGGACGTCCCCTAATGGGCAACCCCGTGAGCATTGCGACGTCCATTAGCGTTACTGTCATTTCACCTAACGGGAGGTGGAAAGTGTGGGTCTCTGGCCGCCACCGATCCACAAGCGCGGTCAGGAGGGTCGTGTCAGGTTTAGGGAGAGGTGTCCTCCTCCCTCCACCCTCGTCCCTGCCGTCCATCAGTAATGCAAAAGTGAGTAGGCCAACTTGTGTGAGAGCTGTATGGAACCGTATGTCCAACCTCTTGATGACATGGCAACCTCGAGTGCGGAACGGTTGGAGCTGCGAAAATAATATAAACGGGTGTTATTTACATATGGAGCTAGGAAAATAAAAGGGAAATACTGATGTGTCCTAAACCTGGTCTCCGTTGTGCAACCTCCTTGCCCGGTGTTTGGCATCAACTTGCTCATTTAGAAACTCGGGTAGCGGCATGACGGACCTACATATTTACAGCATAAGACACGAAGCCACAGCAATACTATAACATCCAATATGGTGCCCCCTTAGATATTTATAATGGATACAATCACATGACAACATAAATATTGTTCTTACAGTACAATACTTAGGTACTTAGTTCAACCAGAACATTTATTTCGAACAAACCATCCTGAGAATCTACCCCCTATTAGGGCAAGATCTACGATCGTGACCAGCTTGCTTGCACAACCCACACCGTCGAAGGCGATCCGCAATCTCGGCGGCATCCATGTCACCTGTCATCCGTGTAGACCTCGGCCTTCCGCGCTCCGTGCGTTTCGTCCTGGGATATGGAGCATATGTGTACCCCTCCATGACCTTGTAGGAATGCCCCACGTCAAAGGGCTGTAGCTTCGGACGCTAAGTATGACAGATAGCTTGCATTGTGTAGTACGGGGATATGTACTGCGTGCCATCATTACCACCTAGTTCGCGGCATGCTGCAAGCACATGAGAGCAAGGCAAGTGCTCCAAAAGTGGTTTGTTGCATGTGCACGTTGCGAAATATGGACCAAGTTGGCACCTATGCGTAGTATCGCCGGCACTGTACCCGGACGAATACTTCCTCTTGCATGCAACATTGAAGATCCCATTTGCAATGTCGTGCACTTGTGCTAGGTGGTAGTGTGCCTTCTGACGCCGCCGTGCAATTAGTGCTTCAATACGCGGGGCAAATATGGACCCAGATAGGTCTGCCGCGTGTCCTCGGTCTCGAAAATAATCACGGCTACGGTGAAATGTTAGCTCAACGATCGAGCATATCGGCAGACCTCTAACACCTCGCAGGACATTGTTGTGTGACTCGGCCATATTCGTAGTCATCACCTTGTACCTGCAGAACATATTTCAGTTATCTACATCATTGACAACTATAGTATGGCATGCAATAATGTTTGTCACGAACACCTACATACTTGGCACCACCAGTGTCGTGTGCAAGTGCCCACCTCTCAGCAGGTTTTTGCGCGATCCACTGCGCAAATGTTATTCTCTGCCGGGATGAAACTTGCTGATTTGGTATGATGTGTGATGCATTCCGCTGCTCCTCTTGCGCATCATTGGCCACCATCTTCCGTGTGCGCTCGTTCAACTGCCTCATCATGGCCTTGAACTTGCGCATCTGATTTTGCAAGCACATTGCCTTGAACTGCTTCACCAGTGACGGATTCTTGTACGTTGTATAGAGGTTTGCGCCCAGGTGTCGCATGCACCACCGACGCTAGACATCGGGCCACGCACAACTGGGATCTTGACCACTGTGCATAAGATCCAATGCGTGCAGCAACCCGAGACTACGATCAGATACGACACATACACCGGGGCCGGCTTGGACTACGTGATTCTTGAACAAGCGTAGGAACCACAACCAACTGTCGTTGTTCTCGCTCTCGACGATAGCATATGTGAGCGGCACGATCTGATCATTGCCATCCGCGCATATAGCTGTCAGGAGGGTGCCACGGTACTTTCCTGACAGGAATGTTCCGTCCACACACACCACCGGACGACAGTGCCTAAATGCTTCAATGCATGTGCCAAATGACCAGAATAACCTTAACAAATAATGGTTTGAGCTATCAACTCTTCCATCCTCATGAACAAAAGGCTCTGTGGCCATAGCCACTGCGTGCCCGGGTTTGCCAATGCAATCTTACGTAGGAGCCTAGGTGCCCAGTTGTATGATTCTTCGAATGTGCCAAACAACATTTTCAAAGCCTTCTTCTTGGCTCGCCAAGCGGTGTGGTAATCGATAACCATACCGGTCCGGTTCTGCACCTCCGCCATTATGGACCGAGGGGCCAAAGATATATCAGCCTGAAGCATGCTCAATAGTGATTGTGCAATGAATTTGGCATCAACCACTTTGCTCATGTTTCGTACCCCCTCCTCATTGTATGTATGGGCACAATACTTACTAATAACGAAGTTTGACTCATGCTTGGGTTGGTGGGCCCGCACGTAGTACGGGCATTGCGAAAATTTCTTGCAACGAACCTCATACGCTCGTGGCTCCGAGCGCAAAAGTTCATGCTCCCGCCGTGTCGTAACTGCATAGGTACCAATGAAGTGCATGGCCTTAGTCTTGTTGGGGAATGACTGTCCAAGCTGTATGTCATTACTAAGATACCCCCATCTTGATAGATTGGAGTAATCTGGAAGGACACAATCTAAGATTCCTTTTGCCCGAAAGAACAGGATGGTAGGCGCTGGGTCGTCATCATCATCTAGGGCATCCTCTCCTCCGGGACCTTCATCATCTTCCATTGCGTCTCTATCAATCTCTGCTGGGGATATTGCCTGAAGCGCCTCAGTGCCACCCTCTTCTTCCCCCACCTCCTCCACGTCAACCTCTTCCACCCCTGCCTCCCTCTCCTCCTCCACGTCAACCTCATCTTCCCCCGCATCACCGGCCTCTAGCATTTCTTCATTTTGTCCCAGTGTCATGCCACTTGGCCCAGCCTCATCAGTGGAAACCCGCGGAAAAATAGACACGTAATTTCCTACTTCAAACTCTTCTGTGATAGCCTTATTCAAATAAAACTGCTATGCATTTCTGCCTTTCAGCTCAAAAAGGTTGTACACATATACCGAACTATTTGGCACTAGACGTGGCCGAACACCATCAAGCCGTATTTTATACATTCTCCGGTCTATACCAAGAAATTGGTATACTATACTCCTCACTTGTAAAAAATCCACCGGTAAAATTAACGAGGTCTCTTGGTGTCTATAAGTATGCATGCTAACAAACCGTCCATGAACAGGGATGGGGGGGTCGCCATAGTACACATGAAATGGGGTTTCCATGACTCTGTCATATACATAAGGTGACTATCACTTCTTCCAACAGATAATATAATATCACTTAGTTAATTGTAATATTATATAACTTAGTTAATTGACACATTTCATGTTTCATTGTAAGTAATTAATATCGAACCTAACAACATCATTTCAAGTGTGATTCTCAAGAAATAACGATCTAATCATCATTAAAAACAGTACAACATATTCTTCGCAACAAAAAATATAACAAGATTTTCTACTGTGCCTAGCTCAATTGATCAAAATACTTTCACGATGTACATACCAGCACCGTCAGTGTGAGAGCGACCTTGCCTCCGCCTTGCCTCTGCCTCCGTTCTCTTGCGATAGCTCACACACGCAGAATGAGAGTGGTACTGAGCCTCAGTGTGAGCGACCTTGTCTCACGCACCAATTATATAGACGAAAACATAATTATAATTATCAACTTTTTATTAATTAGCATAATAAATATACTTATCAACGTCATTTACATGTTAAATATGTGATCATAGTGTCCTACGTCTGCCTATTTCAACCTGCTCCGTTTGTTTCGTCGGTGCAGCATTGATTTTACTGCTAATATTGCTGCCAGCTTTGATTGAATGGTGTGTCCGGCCATCAAATCGTGTCTATCGTAATAATAGACGCGTTGGAGTGAGTGAAAGCCAACGCTGTTGGTTTGGAGTTTGCGCGCAGATTGCGGGAGGCAACACGCGCGACGAGGCGGAGGCATTATTGCGCGCGACACCAATAATGGGCGTGTTTCGTTCGCCACTCCATCCGGCGAACACTATCACCGGGCGCCGCGTGGTGGGGGCTCTCCGTTCGCCTTGTTGGGCGAACGCCGGATGGCGCCCGCGTGGTGGGGACGCTGGCGGGCGGCAAGCTTCGCGCCACTGCCGCCAGCGTGTCGCAAGCGTCCGCGCCGTTCGCCGCGTGGAATGGCGAACGCCGGGTGGTACGGCGAACGCCGCGTGGTGCGGCGAACGCAACGCGGGCCGGCGTTTTCAACAGGGATTCCTGGTATTGCATGTGTATGTTGCACACAATTGGCATTTTAATTTTTACAGTTGTATTTTTGGTAAAATTTTCCGGAGAAGGTAGCGTGAGACAGATGAGAAATGAGAGATTCCCTTGGACTTTCTCCTCGCAGTCTGCGTTTGCTTGTGTCAGTAGATCAAAGAAAACCCTCTGTGTCTGCTCCTTTCCACACTCTGCTCTGCGTCTCCGGTGCGCGAGCTCCACGTGATGAGAATGAAGAAGACCCCTCCCTCTGTCCAATCGGGATCCTCTGCCTTTTGAACCCCTCTGTCCAATCGGGATCCTCTGCCTTTGGTTCCAAAGGCAGAGGATGAACAGTGACTGTGCATTTTGACCTACGAAATCACTGTTCATCGCTACAGTATCCTATGAACAGTACCCGAGAACACTGGTTGGTGTTACAGTATCCAACGAATAGTGTTCTGCCGGTACTGTTGCTACAGTATCCTCTGGTATTTTTACCGTCTTTGCTACAGTACTCTCTGCCTTTTTGCCTTCGGCACAGTGCAAAGGCAGAGGATTCGGATTGCCCTCTGTCGCGTGTGTCAGTAGTGAAGGAAAAAGGCCCCCTGTGCTCCTTCTCTCGTTGCAACTGATAAAGCCGAAGCACACGGTTGCCACTTCGGGTGTGTTTGAATTGCGACCCTCGCCGGCCTTACCAAAATATGGTCGTGTCTTTGTGAATTGGCCACCATTTGGATTGCAGCATTTCATTGGCGAGCCAATGGAAAAATTTGGCACGCCAAATTTTTACAACGGTGGCGGGCTCAAGGGCGTGGGCGCTGAAATTCATCGCCAATGAATTGGCAAGGCTCTGCCCGAGCGCTTGCATGCAGTGGGGGCCAATAGCAGAGAAACAATGCAGCAAGGACAGGCCTAAAAAATAAAGCGGCGTCAGGTGCATGCATGCATGCAGGTCGAGTCATGCATGCATACTGGGGTTGCTAGCTAGTGGTATGATGATGTCACTTCCATTGGCATGGCATGTGATGGTCACCAACCAAACACCACAAATTTACCAACGAATTGGTCATGCCCTCAATTGGTCATGACCAATCCATTGGCATGGCATCTGATGGTCACCAACCAAACACACTCGTCATTGCACAGGTCACGCGCGCAGTGGAGACGTGGGACGTGCGCGCCATTCCAGGAGGCAAGACGTGCGTGAGATGAGCGGTTGCGAAATTGACTTAGCTGTCAAGCCGTGAAACGCTTTCAAAGGCTGTGATCCGAGAGGAATGCTCGTACGTTTAGCTTTATTTATTTATTTCAGAGTGAGATGTTTCCTTTTCTTTAAATTGTAAATAACTGAGATTTGTTAACTCAGTCTACCGAATAACTCCATCTTTAATTTAATATTAATCAGGATTTTTCTTTGGTCCAACACCATATTCTTACAAATCGAACAAGCAATCTATATGTTATTAAAAAGAGTCTTGTGGTGGTGGTGGTGTTATCAACTTTTAATCTCCACCATGCAATCTATCCAAAGGTTTAAATATAGTAAGGGTATTTTCTATTTATTTAGATTTGCTCTTCTTATTTCAGTGCATTGCATTCTTCAAAGTTTTCAATCAACATGTCAAAATTCATCATATTTATTTAGCTTTCTTATTTTAATATATTATATTTTATGAAACTTTCAATCAGATTAACATATATACCAATTAAAAGATCCTAAAAAACTATGCATTTAAGTGTTGAAGCAGAGTTTGAGAATGAAAAAACAAGACGTAATCAAGTGGAAAAGACTGAAAGCGAAGCTAAAGTGTGGGCTAAACAAATCAAATATGACACAATAGATATTAACATGACATTTATTCGTAGCAAAGCACGTGCGATTAGCTATAACTTATAAATTACACCAAAGTTCCTGATTAAAAAATAAAATTGCACGTACATCCACGTAGTGTCTATCCACACTGCTATGGAAGCTAAGTCCCATTCTTAACACCCCAACAATGAAGATGAAGAATACGAGCATACGCTACATCGTCAAGCCTCTTTCCGGCCAAACAAGATGGCAAGATAATTTCATATGTTGGGACGTCTTGTTTTATAAATGACTCTTTACAATTTCATATATTGTCCCGATTTATATTTTCCTTTCCTCTCTTTGTAGTTCCGTTGTAACGTACGGACATTGTACTAGTATAGGAAAAATTCCTATGGATCGCAATCCTATAATAAACTTTTAAAAATCCTATGAATCAAAGACGCCAATAATCAGTTTGCTCACAAACCAGCTTTTATTTTGTGCTTAAATTGCCTACAAAATAGTCAACGAGACAACGACCCCATGTAAACACTGCATTCCCTTGAGAATAAAGTGCCGTTCATCTAGCAGTAATCTTACTAAAGCTCGATTAGATAATAAGGTGCTAACTCGAAGTAGAGTTGTCGGATCTAGTGCGTGGGGGTATGGATCAACATAGGTGGAAACCTCCGTTCCATTTAAACTCTTTAACACAAAACCCTATATGAGCTAATGGTGTTGGTCCCTTTGTCATCACCAGTGACTTAACATGTGAGTCACTTATTTTAGAGAGAAGAGAATATCACTTCTGTAAAAATATCATATTTTGTGGCATCTCAAGTTTTACAAGAAAAAAGGTAAAGTTAGACTTTCAAGGTAGTTGGAGTATGCGTTAGCATGAAGAACCATTAACGTAACATTTTAAGCATGTTCGAAATGGCTGAACTAAATAAATAAGTTGACTAAGATAAAAAGATGAAGTGAGCTAAATGTTAAGTCGAATTTCAAGAAGTTTTTAAATTTACTTCTCGAAACTGATCCGCTTCGTTTATGTTATTTTTAAGTTTTTAAAGGTGACTTCATAATACAATAAAAACTGAAAAAAGGATAAATTAGTTTTTTAACTAAATAAGTTTAAGCCACTTGGAACATGCTAAAATATTTGGTAACATAGAATCCCTCGCAACTACCGGAGCTGTGTTTATACCGGCGCGTTTGGATCCTGCGATGGAAAAATTTTCAATGCCGAGCTGTTGTTTTGGTCACCCAAAACCGAAAGTGATCCTGCTCGCTCTCGCTCCGGTTCAAACCATTCCCGCGTTTCCGATGCGTCGAGCGGGACCCACATGCCGCCACAGGCGCCGCCGCCGTTCCCCTCCCTTGACGCCTTCTACCTCCACCTCCTCCGCTCCTGCGCCGCGCTTCCCCACGCCGCCGCCGTCCATGGCCACATCGCCCGCGCCCACCCTTGCCCCTCCCTCTTCCTCCGCAACTCCCTCCTCGCTGCCTACTGCCGCCTCGGAGGGCCCCTCCCGGCCCGCCGCATGCTCGACGAAATGCCCCGCCGCAACGCCGTCTCCTTCAACCTCCTCATCGATGCCTACTCCCGCGCCGGGCTCGTCTACCAATCTTTGGACACCTTCGTGCGCGCGCGGAGCGCGGGGGTCATGGTCGACCGGTTCACGTACGCGGCCGCGCTCGCCGCCTGCTCGCGCGCGGTTGACCTGAAGGCGGGCAAGGCCGTCCATGCGCTGGCCGTTCTTGAAGGGATCGCTAGAGGCGTCTTCGTGTCCAACTCGCTCATCAGCATGTACGCCAGATGCGGCGACATGAACGAGGCGAGGCGGGTGTTTGGAGTCGCCGAGGAGCATGACGACGTCTCGTGGAACTCACTGGTCTCCGGGTACGTTCGCGCAGGTGGACGTGAGGAGATGCTGAGGTTGTTTGCGCTGATGCGCCAGCGCGGAATGGGCTTGAATTCGTTCGCTCTTGGGAGCGTCATAAAGTGCTGCTCTGGTAGTGGTGACTTTGAAAGGGATATTGCAGAGGTTGTCCATGGATGCGTGGTGAAGGTTGGGTTGGAGTCCGACTTGTTTCTTGCAAGCGCAATGATCAACATGTACGCGAAGAAAGGCACCTTGCGTGAAGCTGTAGCTCTTTTCAAGTCAGTGCATGACCCCAATGTGGTTGTGTTCAATGCCATGATCGCGGGATTCTGTCGTGATGAGGCTGCAGCTGACAAGGAGGTCGCAAGAGAAGCATTAAGTCTGTATTCAGAGGTGCAGAGTCGAGGGATGGAGCCTACTGAGTTCACATTCTCCAGTGTCCTACGAGCATGTAACCTGGCAGGTAACTTTGTATTCGGAAAACAAATACACGGGCAAGTGCTCAAGCACTGTTTCCAGGGAGATGACTTCATTGGGAGTGCACTCATCGACTTGTACTTCAACTCTGGCCATATGGAAGACGGATTCAGGTGTTTCAGATCCGTTCCTAAGCAAGATATTGTCACGTGGACTGCGATTATTTCTGGATGTGTTCAAAATGAGCTTTTTGAGAGGGCATTGGGCTTATTCCATGAATCATTGGGTGCTGGGTTGAAACCTGATCCTTTCACTATATCAAGTGTGATGGATGCATGCGCCAGTTTGGCGATTGCAAGGACTGGTGAGCAGATCCAGTGCTTTGCCACAAAATCTGGTTTTGATCGATTCACTGTCATGGGGAACTCCTGCATACATATGTATGCCAGGTCAGGGGATGTAGATGCTGCAACTCGGAGGTTTCAGGAAATGGAATCACGTGATGTTATCTCTTGGTCTGCAGTAATATCAAGCCATGCACAGCATGGTTGTGCAAGAGACTCTTTACATTTTTTCAATGAGATGGTGGACGCAAATGTGGCACCAAATGAGATTACTTTTCTCGGTGTCCTTACTGCCTGTAGCCATGGAGGATTGGTTGATGATGGACTTAGGTCAGGCTATCATTTTCTTGTCAGATTGTTCATTCAATTATTGATGCAACTTTCTTAATCAGAAAAAAAAAATACTACGCTGCTTTCAAGCTTTTGTGATGCTGACGTGCTTCTTACTCTCTTACCATGGAGTTATACTTGTTTCTCATAGGTCCATCTCCTTTGACATCTCATGCAGGTATTATGATATTATGAATAAGGAATATGGGCTGAGCCCAACCATACAACATTGCACTTGTGTCGTTGATCTCCTTGGTCGAGCCGGGAGACTAGCTGATGCGGAAGCTTTTATAAGGGATTCAGTCTTCCATGATTACCCTGTTGTTTGGCGGTCTTTGTTGGCCTCATGTCATATTCATAGAGACATGGAGAGAGGTCAGCTTGCCGTGAATCGGATGATGGAACTAGAATCCACTTCCTCAGCATCCTATGTAAATGTTTACAACATTTACCTGGATGCTGGGGAGCTCTCCTTAGTTTCAAAAACAATAGATATGATGAAAGAGCGAGACGTGAAGAAAGAACCTGGCCTTAGTTGGATCTAACTAAGGTCTGGAATTGATTCTTTAGTTGCCAGTGACAGGTCCCATCCGGACTCCAGAGAGCAATGCAATAGACAGAAACAGGCAGAGATGCTCTCTAAGATTGAGAAGTTTGCAACCACTGATACTGCCAGCACAGAGTCAAATGGCATCTCTAAAATGGAGCAAAATTTGATGAATTGCCATAGTGAAAAACTAGCTGTGGCATTAGGAGTGATTTATTTGCTACAGTTAGTACCTATACGTGTAATGAAGACTGAAGAACTTGACAGTTTGCCGTGAATGCCACTTGATTATGAAATTGATATCGCCAGTATGAAAATAGAGAGATCCAATAGGGATGGTTCATGTTCTTGTGCCGAGTACTGGTAATGACTTGTGCAATGGTTCTAAAGGTGAATTCTTCGAGATAACAGTGACACATCTACGTTTTGAGTTGCGGCGTTTAGGAAAGAAAAGCTTTGTCAGGGAGACTGATGAATAGATGGGGCAGCTGTCTCTGTTCCTGGAGGACCTGTGGTAATCAACATGAACCATTGTGTCCTGGGAGTGGGATCTAATTGACAACCTGGACATCATGGCTGTGTAGTGAGAGACTTGCACGGCAGATAGTTCACTGCATTGGGCTATATGTAGTCTTATCCTGGGTTCCAGGAGCCATTCTGACGTATGATATTTATGTGATATGCCGCAGTCTCGTGTTTTCTGACCATGGAGTAGTGATGCTTGATCAGTGAAGCAAGACAACCACAGCGCATATCTCAACTCCCCGGATTTGCTAATCATCCGTCAATTTATAGATGTGCCATTGATATCACAACAGAATATAAGCTGTAAAGTATATTACAGGGACAATTTTTCCACCATTGTTTTGTTGATTTGTTGTTGAAATTATTGTCTCGATTAATTGCACTCATTTTTTTATTTATGCCAGAAATAGTTTCCGATTGTTCCCACTAATATGCACAAGTTGCTTCATTTACTAGAACATATAGCATGTGATACTAATTGCAAGGGAAAATGTCTCTGGGCAGTGCAAAAATTCGATGCTTTCTGTCTAACATTGTGAATTTAGGATATACAGTCTCCAACTGCCCCCTTATCCCCAAGAGTATGTATAAGGAGCCAATTTTAGGGAAGTTGTTGAATATGGTTTTACTACACTTTTATATACCGCACACTTGCCAAAAAAAAAAAAATTGCAAAACTACGAAGTTCAAGATTTGATATGCTAAATACAAGTATATTTGGCACCTCAACATTTTTTTTTACTGATTTATTTCATATCTGTTTTGAATTTTTTTAAAATTTTGTAAAATTCATTTTTGACATTTCAAATGCCGATTATAGAGTTCACAATCTGTTGAATGCACGTGTGTTTGTCACCTCAATTTATTTTTAGATTTTTTTAATGCTTTTACCGATGCCAATATACAAAAGCGTTCTAGAACTATATATTCTAATTTTACAATGCTATACAACAACGCATCAATTTTATAGTGTTACATGTCTGTGTCCTTCCTAATTAACAATGTGTGAATATACATGTCAGTGGCGTTCGTTCCTGCTTCGATTTGCCACGCATGTCTGTGAGGCTGCGCAAGTCAAAACCGAAGGGCTTCCAACCACTTTCCATCCCAACAAATAATTGGCTGGGTTTCTTTCAAATTTCAATCCGGATGAAGCAAAAAAATGATTATGTTATTCCATGAAAGGGAGAGAAGGAAGGGAGAGATGGACTCCTGTATGAGAAGCTTGCCTGCCAAGGAAGGAAGCTCTCTGCTCGGCCATCGGTCAAGACAACAACCATCCCCGGTCCCACCTGTCAGACCCTCTCTGTCTCGTGACGCCTGTAGACGGCGCATACGTGACCTGCTCCACGACTCCGCGCCTGAAGAAATCGAGATTGGTTTAAGGATTAAAATATTTAAGGTGCTGAGCATGTGCTCAAATGAATAGCTAACCATCAATTCGAGAGGAAATGGAAATGAACTAGCGACAATCTTCCGCTGGAAGCTTGGAGCCAATCTTATCTTCTCTCCTATAAAAAGGTTGGCAAGGAGCCCTCTGCTCTTCCAAGTTTGCACAGACACACAGACACAATCACACAAGCAAGCAGCCAGCAACAGCAACAGCAGCTGAGACAGTAAGCTGCGCTGGTACCTAGCCTAGAGCTGCAACGATGGGCTTGTCTTGCATGCCGTCGCTTGCCAAGAAGGTGCTCCCCAAGAAGCCGCCCTCTTCGTCGTCGTCGTCATCGGTTAACGAGTCCGACGACGATATCCAGAAGCAGCAGCAGCAGCAGCAGCAGCAGGGGAAGGAGAAGCCGAGGCAGAGGCAGCAAGGTGCAAAGGAGCAAGGCAAGAAGAGAAGCAACCTTGACGGGGCCGCCCTGGTCAAGCCCTACTTCCCCTTCCATTCTCGCCCGGGACTCCTCTAAATCATGCGTCACCTTGCAGCTTCCGACCTGCTTGTAGGATAGCTTCAATTTAATTCGTCGCGGTTTGGAGATCCTGCTACGTATTGTACTGGTGGATTTGTGAAAGCTTTTCTTCTTTATGTTGATGTATTTTCAATAAGATTCCCTGCATTCACCTTGAAGTCGTGGATGAAGTCAAGCATCTGATGTGTGGCTCAAATTTTTCGCTACGAAAATAGATCGAAGTTGTTTTAACAATGGTTTGCTACAAGGATCAAATTTTATCCTGTACAGAATTCACAGATGAGATCAAAATATCGAAACAACACTGTGAAAATGGAACTAGGTAGTTGCAATACACCTTGCTAATTCATTTCTCGTGCCTGTGAACTATAGCCTATAGGTACTCTACAGCCCTGCACCATCAGTCAAGCGAACATTTCTGTAGATCGTCTGTAACTCGCGGCTCATTGTTCCGTTTGGAGACGCCCAAAGTCATGCCAACAGCGACAAGGGTTTCGAGTGATCGTTCACTGTTGGCCAGAAGATCAGCATCAAATTGTATTGCATCCTGCCATCCAAAGAACTGGTCAATTTTGAGTAAAAAACATTAAATAGATTTAAGAAAACGGTTAACTGAAATAGAAAACATTAAATTCATTTCCCATTAGCGTCGATTCACAGGGAAAAAGGTGGAGTTCTGGTTAAAGCAAGCTGCCCCATTCCATACCACAGAAAACTGGCATTAATTTAATCCACTATATTTGTTTAGCCAGTTTAGTTATCATTTCCTTCTTTTCAAATGCGTCGATGACTTCAATGAAAGCTCTAGGCAAAGGAAAAGGGCAAACCTTCTCAAAGACACATATTACTGTGCTCCCTCCAAAGGAGAAATACCCAAACTGGGAGAAAAGAGGAGGAATTAGATGATTGAAGGTGACACAAGCAGTACAAATGTAGAATAATTGTAAAATGTACAGAACATGAAGGAAACCTCATCTCCTTTGTGGACGTATTCACCCTCCTTTTTTAAGAATGTGATGCTTCCTACCATCGTTGCTCCAATGGCAACAAATGCTACCTGAATCATGTTATTAGAAAAGCAATGCACGGTAAGCGAAGGCAAAGCTAAGAATTCTTCTGAACATCCTTTTCAGTTAGTTTGCTTATGACAAAGAGGCAAATTAATCCAGATTTCCAAAAGCAGGAACAGCAATAAGCTGGTGCCTGGTAGTATGCAAGGAAAAAGACAAAAATACAAACCTTTCCAAATTCTGAAGTTGAGATTATTGAGATCGCTCTCTTATTCTCGGTAAAAACATTACAGTACTTGCTGTTCACAGCAATAGGATTAACCTATCAAATGAAAAGATATCAGTGCCAGACATTTAATATGGAAAAATGATGAAAACAGCACATAACAAAAAAAACAGTCTTTTCCACACAGAGGTAAAGCATGCTAAGTATTCTATACCGTGTACAAGCACCCAGGAACTTCCACAAATTTCTCCACAGTTCCTGAGACTGGTACATGAAACCTATGATAATCCTGCATATTGAAAAATGTTACTTGCAGAAATCAAGAGTATGTTTACAGCATGCATTTTTTTCACGATTTTAAAAACTGTACCTGCGGTGCAAGCCGAAAAATTACCAATGATCCACTACTTAAAGCATTAGAGTGGACATCTTTCCCTAGGAGACCCTCAATTGAAAATTTGCGACCCTAGGAACAGACGACAGACTACAATAAGAGATCAACCAACACCAACAATAACATAAACAGATCATTTTGTCCCTAAAAACATGCCCCTTATTTTTAATGCAGCTAAATTACTTGAATAAAACATTTGAGTAACATTAATGTAAACATTAACCCATCATAAAATTTGCAGCAGCCCTTTCCATGTTACCCTGGCATACATGATATTATATCTCAGCCTCACTAAATCATGTTATATTTAGTGTCCTGAAAAAAAAACACGCCATACTATTTGCTTTATTTTAAGGTATGCTATGAATGTCAAATGGTAATCTAACCTTTACGCTTTTGATGTAATGGCTAACAAGAGATGAGGGGCACTGGACACCAGCTACAAGTTAACAGAGCAAGTACTTCATGCTATTGCTTATAGTATGGCACTCGTGTGGTCACTTCTCTTCAAGATTAATGATATGGACTGAATAGTGGATATGACTGTTTTCTCCTGTACCACACACTTCAAATACTTATAGAACAAATTATCTAAAATGGATATTGTTGTAGAGATGCAACACCCATCCCCTGCGACATAGGGGCGCCAAGCCGGAGCCTCGCAGGTCCTTCGCTTCGGGTCCTTAGCTCGGAAGCGCTGCGCGAGGGGACCATTTCAGACGGAGCACCTAGCTGGAGGAAGCGAAGTCGAGCCAGAGCCTTGCAGGCCCTCTACTCGGAAGCACCCTGCGAGGGGACTGCTTCGGACGGAGCACCTAGCCGGAGGAAGCAAAGCCGAGCCGAAGCCTCACAGGCCCTTCGCTCGGAGGCGCCCCGCGAGGGGACCCATCGGACAGAGAGCTTAGCCGGAGGAAGCGAAGCCTCGCCGGAGCCTCGCAGCTCCTTTGCTCGGAGGCACCCAGCGAAGGGGTCGCTTCGGAGCGAGAAGTTTAGGATGGAGCGAAGAGGCGGCATCGACACGCAAAGGAGCATGCCTTGCAAGGGGAAACACTTTCGGAGAAAGGGCTAAGTTCCTTCGGTGCTACTTGACCTTCAGGGGGACAGCCCGTATCAAACAAGGATAAAGCATGTCAGGAAAAGCATCATTGCCTTCCAAGCTAGGGGACAAGCTGTAACCGCATGCAAAAGTTGTAACGACCCTGTAACCCTACTTTATATAGTTGGTTGCAGGGCATTTTAGGAATTGGTGCCTTCTAGCCGGGGAGAAACCCCATAGTAGCCCCCGGGAGAGCTAAAAAGAAGAGCACCAAGGTCATTACTGGGGCAAAGACCCTGCCGTCTCTACTTTATCGCCTCAGCCAGCGATGCTTGAGGGCATTTTCGTCCGAACCGACTTGTGATCTTCTTGTATAAATACAAGACCAAATGAATGAAAACACGCGAGAAATCCAAAAACAAAAAAACAAAAGTCCCAGAGTTTGTGCGTTCCTCTAGAGCTAGCCCCCGCAGTAGTCTCTCCCTGGTGCAGTGCTTGATTGCCTCGGGGGCTGCCCCTTTTCGGGTTGTCCGGCTTGGGCCGATGACAGATATAACTTTCTAGTGATATTAGATTGGTTCGACAACATCCTGCTCTACATTTATTACAACTACTTCAGTTTTACTATGGAAATTAAATCAGTAAATCTCTAAAGATAATTATATCGTGTAATTCAGAGTAAGTAAAATTAGTCAATGAAGCCTTACCTTAATCCAAAATCTTGTGCTCTCACCAACAGAATTGAAAGCCATTAAACGGCTATCAGCAGCACAGGTAGCAATGCTGTCTTGATCACTGCAAGCGATTGTCCTGGCACCAGGCTTCAATTCTCTTATGAAGAATTCATTAAATGTCTGCAAAAGCAAGTTATTCAATGCATATCTAAAGCCTGTGGAAAATCAAATGTGTACATGATCAATTTCTAGTGCTTTCCTTCAAAAACATGTATCATGGGAAGTCCTGTAAACAAGATACCTTCATCATATATCTACTCGTGGGTGTAGCTACACTTATATATGAAGATAAGTCTATAGCAAAAGAAAAACCCTCCCTGAGTACTCCAGAAGGACAAACCAATTAGGTTTGCAATGTATTAACAGAAACTCACCATTCCTCAAATATATTACCATTTAGAAGGTTTCCAAACTGGTAATTTTTCCAAACTGCAACAGTAGGTGCAGTCTATGATGCTGATATGCAATAGGAACAGTAAGCATTTCAAACAGATGACGCATTACAAGGTAATTGCACAGAGATTACTTAGCAGTAAAATGATCAAAGGGGTATGAATTAATTCACAGAAAAGTTGGTTGCTCATGCAAAGGAAAACACTTCTATGTTTCATGCTTCTAGTGGATGAGTTTTTCAGTAACCAAGAGTTTGTCAGAATTTCACACAGCATGCAATGTCATGGTGGATAATTTTAATATATGAGATGGATTTGTTACAATGAATGTCATGGCGGTTAATTTTAGTGAAGTGGATAAAATGGATTTGTTATAATGGATGACATGGTGGGTAATTTTATGAACTTGTGATGGGTAATTTTACTAAAGGGTGACGCCAACCACCACTAGAGGCTTTTTGATAGTATATAGCAAAGTGGAGGTAGATATTGCTAACATACCTTAAAAGTTTCAAGAGGATCCTTGACTTCATCAAGATTAATTTGATCCTGTATTTATATGCAAAAGATACCAAGGATATGAACAATAGTTTTATGTATGAAAGTAAAATTTCAGGAATAGGCAATTCCCAGTCAGTTGGTAAAAAACCAAGGGCCTCCAATAACCAGTATAAAGTTCTGGGATTAAGAACACTGCTTAATTATTCCAACTCCAAGACATGTTCAAAATAGACCTCCGTACCAAAGAGCACAGTCTATATATCTCCATACTCACCATTTGAAGGTACAGGATACAAAAGAGTAACAGTTCTACACTTCTACTATAGGAAATCTCACAAAATTTCATAAAAGTACGCTACTTAAGGCATTTTATTGTGATTCTCTGTTTTCTTTATTTACAATCATGGCCAAGGACCTGTCATCCTCATCCACAACACTAATGTTGACCGAAAATGAAAGGTGAAAATTACTAGATGCTGGAATAGAAATGGCTGTTAACACATAATGCTACTTGAAACTTGTCAGCATGTACCACAGGGACAAAATGATAATAAACAACATAGCTCCTTGAACAAAATTCGTGAATAGACAATTACATGTAACATACATATAGGGTTAGGCCATGGAACATTTGCACATCGTATGCTTTACATTCTGTTAGGTTTGTATGTATTGTGCAACTGCTTTATTGCCATACGGGTACAAGAAAAAACAGTCCATACCTTAAATAACTCAAGGAATTTTGGAATATCTTTGGCAGATTCTGGCGCGTTCATCTTTTTCCCTTGCTTCTCAGATAGGTTTTTCAGGATATCTTTGACACCTGCATGAGAACAATCTCAATTAAAACAGGTATCAATGTAAAACTTTTTTTTTTTGGTGTCAGCATCCATAAAAAAATGTACCTAAAAAGCAATGACAAGGCCAACTATAAAAAACTTTTGATAACTGTACATTACCAAATAGTCACTCTTTGAGGACGCACATAAAGATATACCCAAGTCCTAATCCCAGCATCTTTCTTACATCAACTTTGTGCAAGTGTGGCTTCATAGTAGCTCAAAGTAATTATGTTTATCTTGTCACCAGCTGCATGCGCACAAGGGTGTGTTGTGGGGGGTGTGGGGGGGGTGGTGCTATAGAAATTTCTAATTGAAAAGTGTTAAGCATAGATGTCACCCAGGAGAAGTGCAAGTTTGTAATTGGTGATCATAAAACAGTTAGTTTCTAGCAAACCTGGTCACCAAATAAACATTTACTGTGAAAATTCACAAAAGCTAGTTAGATTCACAAACCTACATTCTCAAAATCAAAGCAGTATGACTGCATTAGTTGCGTGCGCAACTATGATTGAAAATTCATACCATTTTAGATGAATCTATCTAATGCGCATTATCAAGAAGCTGCTCATGATTCCAATGTACCTGTATCGATAAGTGTGAGGCCTACTTTTGATTGGTATAACGCCCTCATGGACAACACAATCTTTCCATCTATGACTTCTTCAACCAGCCTCTTGGTTCGCCGATCGAAAACCTAATTCATCATGTTGAGTTAAGGATTTTTAAGGAGATAAAAGCTTGAAACAGACCCAAAAGGACCAGGACAATTGGTCAGTCACCATTCCAATAAGAATATGACAAAGTCTAAAAATGGAAGTAACTGAAACATACTAGAATATGTGAAGCAGTAGAGCCAGAATGCAGGCCAACATCATATGAAGAAAAATGAGCCCATTCACTAAGCTTAAACATCCACCTGCACATGACAACTATATGCGTATGACTACTGAAAAAATAACTCATGTTTAATGAAATTTCAAATATAAATTATTCACCCAAAAAAAAACAGTGGTAGTCAAACTTCTCGGTAAGTGAAGCATCTTACCCATATGAAGCTTGCTTATCTGTAAGAAATCCCCCAGTCATAATCTGATTACCAGTTCCCTCATCAAAGCAAAGTGTCATATGTATCATATCATTTATTTTATCATGTTTTCCAAGAATTTCACCACAGACAGGACAGTTACTGATAAGCGGTTCTCTGAAGAAGGAGACCAAGCATAATCAATGGTAATATTACATTTAGAGCTAATCAATGATTAATTTTGGAAACATAACTAGTTACCTCTCTTGTTGATCAGCCAGTAGGGCTGCCAGCTCATCCATGTCGACTATGCCATCGCCATTTGCATCCGCTTGGCGGAACAGCTCTTCAATCTTAAATATGCGAGAAACTAATAAGATATACTCATCACTTCGGTAGAAAGGAATGAGTTCAATTACAAGGAACATAATTCCAATAAATGAAAAAATAAATTCAAACCTTAATAACTGCTAGTTGATTACCAAAAGCCTTCATCAAGTCTGAGAATTCAGATAATGAAAGCTTTCCATCTTCATTGTAGTCCTGTTGTAACAAGAGGTTTGTTGGGTGGAATACAAAGAAATGAAGCCAATAAATGCAATGCAAAATGGATAGGTAAGACATTTGAGAAGAATGCAGTTATGCTCAGGTCACTGCTGAGTATGATAAAGAACTTTCAGAGGACTTTACTACTCAAACCATCACATCCCAAACTATTTGATTTTCTGTACAATTCTCTGCAGCTTTAGCTTGCATCACTTAGTTTGGACAATTCTGATTGCAAACCATTTTTTTTGTCTACTTTTGACATCATGTAACATGAAAATAAAAGATTTGTCCAACATGTACTAGTTCCATGGTCTACAATATGGGAAAAAAGGCACCTAGCTAAATTTCAGCCCATCTAAGCTGAAAAATTGAACCTAAATGTCTTGGCAAACAGTAAATAATAGCCTTCAAATTCTTCAGAAAATTATGCTTGGTTGTGAAGGTGGATAATCCCTGCAATGGCCATAAATGGTGCAGCAACGAAGCAATCATCACTTACAACTTCTATATTCAAGCATCAGACATTCACAATAAAAAATAGCATATGAAGCTTTAGCATGTTTCACTGTTCAAGTGACAAGATTGTCTGGCATTAATCAAATATGAACAGAAGCCATGGTTAGGCAGTATTAAAAGAATACCACTATGGCCAAGACACGACGTGCAAAGCTTTGTTCTGTTTCAGCAGGATCCTGCAACAGAACCAATGGACACAGTTTGAGTACTCCAAAGATGCCCCATGAATGCTGGTAACAAAAAAAAGGAAACAGGAAGAGCAGTTACTTCGACATAACAGGAGATGGATATGCTACCCACGGTTGTAGTGGATGATGATGGATCCAATAGAGAAAGGTCCTCAGAGTGTTCCTCCAAGTCCTGCTAAGTCATAATGTCATTTAAAAATACCATAATTTAAAGACCCCCATAAAGTTGTATAAGTACAGGATAAAGCATTGCCATTTTGTCTATTACGGTACATTAAGATCTATATAGTTCAGGAAAGCTAGTATATTAGTCATAAACACATTTATAAATTAGGTGAGATGACGTGGATACACACATATATATAGAATCAAAACATTCTACAGTATGCCATTCTCTTGAGTCGAATAATACATTCTCAGAGTCTTCTCATGAAAAAAATATATTAAACCAACTAGACTGAAGAGAACAAATGTTTCTTCACAAGACAATAGGAAAGAACCTAGAGAGAGATGATATAATTACAGAATGAGACGACAAAAAGAATAGTGTTACCTTTGTGAGCAATTCAAAGAGATCGACTTCACAATAACCAACCAAAGTATTCTTGGAAAATCGGTTAGTCTGTAAAAATGTAGAAAACATGTAATGGTACTGCATTGAAATGTTGATTTGACTTGCACTTCCCATCAATTTATGTTCTACAAAAAATTTTTATCAGAAATTTTATTATGTTGAAGCATATGTATGTGAAATGCTTATGGCAGAGAATAATGCAGTTATACATGTAGATTGACCTATTTTTAGTTAACACAATGGAAGCATACCTCAAAAACGGAGATACGTGCAATATGGGGTCCATTTGTTTCTATCACAACCTTCTTTTCCTGCAAATATATAAGCATTATCACCAAATTGTCTAACTTGATGCAGCTGCAACATAACATGTAAATTTTACACAGGTCCTAACTGTAATTCTTGTGAAATAATTGTTTAAGCAATAATTTAAAAACTAGTTTCTTTTTAAAAGGGCTGTGATTAATTTCCAATTACCCTAAACAAGCAAGTTTCTGGCTCCCATTAATTAATACTAAGAATGTAGTTAAGAAGCAAAATAAGTCACGTCACATAAGGTGTCAGGAAAATATCATTTTTCACTGAATTAGGCCACGGTCAGGAAATGTAACTTTTCTTTCAAAAAACTATAAATTTTATCTGATGAATCAGACTATAGTTGTATTTAGCCTGCCACAGATATCTCCTAATCCAAAACATGTCCATTTCAGTTCTGCTATAATAAGGAGCAGATGTTGCATATAAAGCTTGCCACCAACATATTTAAATTATCACCAAGTAAAAACAGGATATCTATGAAGATAGTTGTTGTGCTGGCAGCTCAGTATAGAACTTTGATTCTCATTCTTCATGACAGCATCAGCATGTGATGAGTATCCATACGTCATGTATATATATATGAAGGAACAAAATAACGAAGGTGAAAGTCTGAAGTTCTATAATGAGCTGCCAACAGACAATAATGACATTAATCACTGTATCATTTACTTTATTTAATGCTTACAAAAAAAAGAATTGACATGAACATGCATATTTGAGTGTGATACACTATCAGGGTCAACGTATGCCTTAAAATGTGTTGCACCAGAAGTTGATAAAAGAAAAAAGGTAACTGCTGATCAGTTCAACACAGGAAAGCATGTCATTGGAAAGAAAAGGTAACAAACAGGAGCACAGAGAAAAGTTGCAGCTTACTCACTGAGTTCCATACAGGCCTGCCCGTACTGTAGAAAGTGTTTGTAGTTTGAAAAAGCAACAACAAAAGAAAAGGCATTGGATGAGTATCAGTACCATGTCTACATAGAATATAGGCAAAATTGGATGAGGGGAATTGCAAATTCATGGCGATTATTGCTGGATCCAACCGTGTACGGCATTAAACTTTTATGGAATTCTGTTGTCGGACACTTCAGCAATTAAAATATCATTTCTTGGCTTGAGAAGAGAAAGAGGGAGAAAGCTTGTGAAAATATCATCATGTCTGCCCAGTCGCTCCCATACCATGCTCACGGGGGGATCAGGTGGAGGTGACAGCCTGAGATATGCTCAGGTGCGCCTCAGGTGCCACGATTTTATGTCTGACTAAGCCAGATGCAAACAACAGCAAAGGGTGTAAAATTGTTTTTACAAGCATTTTCTCTCCTCTCAGGTTGTGAAATGGTATTTTAATCGCCAAGTGCCCAACAACAAAATTATTTCAAAGTTCAATTCCCAATAGCAGATACACAGAATGAGAGGGTCCTGCAACCATCGCCATAACCTTGCAATGTCTCCCAGCCAACTTTCTCTAGAAAGTATTTCATATCAGACGTAAGTACAACCATACAGGTAAGCAAAACTCTTGAAATGGAAATAGGGTGATAACCCCTTTACAAAAAAAAAGTACATGTAAGCAAATTCCAAATATGGAATAGCTGTTTTTTTTTCCATTGTCAGCAATAAAATCTTCAGATCCTCGTGAGAAAAGAAAAATTAGAAAAAAGGCCTACTACAAAAAAAGTTGGGATTATTGCCTTATGCTAAACAGATGATGGTAGCATAAACATTATCCTAAACTATTGTACTAGCTTATTGCTTGCTTTGGCGTGAGAGCTACTGTGGCACATCAACCATTCCATGAACAGGTATGGTTAACGATGGATTCAGAATTTGAACAAGCACATAAACAAAACAAAGTGAAGGGGTGCAAGGAATACGCAACTTGTCGGAAGCCTCGGTGCGGTACGTGCGCTCCCCCAGCGAGAGGCACGCGAAAAACTTGTCCTTGAACCCCATCTCCGCCTGTGGCACCAACCAAATGAAACAGTTGTTAGGAAAATTTCAAAAACACGCACCAAATCAAAACCGCCAATTCGCAATCCCACCCCCCCACACGAGCCCTTGAGATGGAGGGGCAGAACGAGAACGCACTGCGTACCTTCACTATCCGAATGCGTGCGATGCCGGCGAACTCGTCGGCGGTGATGGCCTTCCCCGAGTCGGCGGCGTCGGCGGCCGCAGCGCTGCGATCGCGGTGGCGGAGACGGAGGCGGCGGCGAAAGCGCGCGAAGCGCGAGGGCAGCGGCGACGGCGGCTCGCCGGCGGCGCAGGCAGCGTGCCGGGAGGCGGAGTGGCCCATCCTGTCAGCGAGCGAGGGTCGGACGCGGCGGAGTAGGTGAAGCGGAGCGTGGA
This sequence comes from Olyra latifolia, assembly GCA_036346145.1. Lineage (NCBI taxonomy): Eukaryota > Viridiplantae > Streptophyta > Magnoliopsida > Poales > Poaceae > Olyra > Olyra latifolia. Next base: position 1,084,463 of record CM070523.1, on the reverse strand, counting down.
AACTGGGAAGCCTGTCGGATTTGACACCCAAAAGACACGGGCCTTTTATGTGAAGGGGTCGCGTTGCAAATGGGAGTAACCGGTCCCACGTGTCGGTGAATCGTGGGGCGGTCCCACGTTCCATGGCGGCTTTGGGATGGCAGTTACGGCCGGGCAGATCCGCTAGCCCCCCTTCATCCCACTGCCACGTGGTCCCAGACTTGGCCTCTCACTGTCACTGGCATAATCATCGTATTGGTGGGTCCGGTATTACTCCATTACCAGCCCACCCGTGAGCTGCTCCGCTGGGTTCGACTGATGGGATGTGGGTGGGTTTCTATTTCACCTGGACAGATAATGGTGGTCCATGATGTCATTGCCAGAAAAAAAGTTGACAACAGCTGCAAATAATCAAGGTTTCCTTTTGTTTACTATTTCCACAATGATTTCTGTACTCTTAACTATAATTCACACTCGCATCAACATTCGAGTTGTTATACTCGTACACCCCTTTACATATGCAGCAACCTATTGATCGTGTCAAAAATATGACATCGGCGTGCACCAACCACCAGGAGTCATAATATGATGGGACATGGCCTCTGCGTTTAGATCCAGCTTGAGTATGTCAGTGGCACTTCTGTTCTTGCTCGCTATATATGGCAACGTATCAGTACAAATGCTTATTAAGTGCTAATATGCTAACATCCAATCAGCACCTTTAGATGAACTTCGTGCGGTTGAGATCAAAAGGGGTGGAAGCTCCACATCGCACTTAAAAGATGGTGCTAGTTGGATGTTAGCATATTAGCACTCAATGGATATTGGCACTGAGTGGTTCGCAGAAATGGCTGACAACAATCGGTCCACTGACAGGGACATCTCAGTGTCTTTTCCTCTTTGGGTCCTATTCGTGCATTATGCACTGACGAAGAGAGATCGAAGGTGAAGACGAAACGAACAAGTAATGCATAGAGCACCAACGGAGAGAGAGCAGAGGTGGTAGTGGCCACCTTTACGTGCACATTCGTCCATCATTGTCCATCGTGGACTTTTTGTTTTAACTTGATGCATGACAAATGAGTTTGAAATAAAAGGCTTCAAGCATTTACATTATCATCCATTCTATACATAAGGATTAATTAAATAATATTTCAAGCTAGTTAGTACACATAATTAAAGGCCATGGACTCGCCTACTTAGGGCATAGCATTGTCCATTCAGTAAAAGAGAGAAAGAGATGCAGAGATACAAAACAAAGTGAAAGAGTCGTGAGGTTTATGTGCAGTAAGAGGCCATGTCAACCATGCTACCTTTAGGGAATTGAAAATACATATGAAGCGGTTATACGCCACAAACACGCCGTTATATATCGACCTTGTCGGCGATTGAGAGATTTGTTTCCCGCCGAGCTTACTTCTTGAATGGGGATCAATCGGACTCCTTTCCATAGAGATTTTGCTTTGGAGATATGGAAAGATACTTAGAACATGGGACAAACAGGAAGATCGGTTTATCCTGGTTCAGGCTTCTCGCGGCAGAGATAATAGCTCTACTCCAGTGCTTGTGTTCTGTATGCAAATGTGTTTTACAAAGAAGCACCTCTTTCCTTTTTTTTTCTCCCCTTGATCGAAGGGGGTATTTATACTGTTATACCAATGTCATGACTCAACGCACTAATCCCACCATTTATGAATGGTTATAGATAATAATGGAATTAACACGTCCTAAATCCTCGTTAGTGTCGCATCGGACCCGCGTCGTGGCCAACGGCATGGAGATCGTGGCCATTATGGGCGTCTTCTTCGGAATGACGGTTACGTCCGGGCAAGGGGTACCCGCGCTAGCGTGCTTGGTCGTATGGTGTATGCCCGTATTGGAGCATTTGTGTCCGAATTCGAGCATGTATGTTTGGAGGGTCTCTTAAGCCCGTGCTAACATGGTAACGCTTGTGTAGACACAACCTTGTAGGCCCACGGGGTTCTCCGAGGGCATGGCTTCCGAGGACAATTTTAGGATGTCCCGAGCTACCTGTCCAGGGGCAATTATAGAACTTAATATTCTAGTCAATCCCTAACGAGCCTCTCAGAATGCTGATTCACCACGACTGCATGAAGGGGCTGTGGCCATGGCAGGAAAACCAGGTGAAATCACAACTCGATGTCGCTTCCCACTTGGTGTCATAGTACACTAGGTAGGCCTCATGCATTATCTGTCTTTGACGGAGAACTTCGGTGTTGGGTATGCCAATGTAGTGGCAACCACACAAGCATGTGAGGTCTTGGCAAGATCGGTTTGGGCGATACTGGTTGTCAAAGACGGGCTAGTTGCTCCTTTGACCTGGCCAGATGGTCTGCCTAGCCGGCCTGGCTGCCCTCTCCTGGTGGCTTGGTTGGGCTGTCCTTGCTGTGTTGTTTAGTCTAACCTGCAAACGTTCGATCCTTCTGTGAATGTATGCTATGTAGGTGTACGCCGCAGCCAGGTATGGTTTGTTCATCCGTCTAGTCCATCCACATGTCGCTTCTAGCATCTGAAATTGAAGGTGACACAATAGGATATCGTTAGTGGAGTACGTCATGCAGAAAAAAAAAAACGTGAAATTGAGATTGTACGAACATAGTAGGTAGCGCATCGGTAGAATCTTTGCCCAGTGAACCCCTCATGAACATGATCAAACCATTGGACCACTAAGCTAGCTCTACAATCGCACTTCGACAGTTCGAGAACTAAGTCAAAGTGACAGTCTCTTAGCAAAGGGGGCCCATCTCTCTAGTCCCCATACTCTACGACCCGCATGTCGTCAGCTGGAGGATGAGCATGCTCTCTAGGGCAAAGTGACTCCCACCAACTATCAGGCACATATGGTCGTGATGAGCCTCCTCAGCTCGCCATGATAGTGAGGTGTAGTGAGCACGTAAGGGGATTGCGAGCAATATATAGACTAGCAAAGTTTTGTATATTTTATTTAAGTAATTCCTCGTTGCATTGGATACTTTGTACGTACACTAGCTCGAGGAATCTAATTGTGGACTGAATTAATGGCTCATGCAGCTTTGCAGTTGATTTGAAGTGGCTTTACTGCTTTGCAATGAGCGATCATCCAGTGGTGCAAAAGGGGCATAACGGGAGGCAGGTGAAAGTGATGTGTGCGGGCAGACATATAAAGATAGAGATGTTGAGGTGGCAGATGATAAAGTCACATTCGCCAGGAAAACAGTGCCACATAGCTTTGGAAGCGGTGTCAAACAGGCCAGCAGCGGTGATGTAACAATCATGACAAAATATAAGGTTGTACGTGACGACCTGTGCTCGGACTCTTACATGGGCAACCAACCATTTCGGCATCCCATGCATAGCTACGAAATTCACAAAACACATAACCAGTAATGTTTAGGAAAACAGTGACACAACGTTGGAACGAAAACCGAATGGTACTAAAGCAAGGTAACATGGAGTGAGAAGTGCAATGTCACAAAAAAGGATAATACATGAGGTTCATAAAAGTACAATAAATTGTATAACCTACTGACGTCCCCTCTTGGGGAGCACCCCTCGGACGGACCCTTTCACTCGAGGCTTGTGTCCGCCTCTGAGCTGCGCAGTAGGGAACGTGTAGCGATCAGGTGGTCACACGTCTCGGTGAGGTCAACCCTATGGAGGAGTGTTGCGTAGTCTGGATGTGACGACCGCATCAGTAGGAGGAGAGGAGTGCCCCTGGAAACTGTGACGTCCCTAACTCGTCCTGACTGGCGAAGAAGCTGTCCACATCACACTAGCCTGGTAATGGTCTGGTGTTGCGGCATCCCAGTCTCCTAGGAAAACACCTAAAATACGTATTTGTCAGATTGAATTGAACATATTTACGAATCTATAAACAGCATACACACGCTCATCTGCAAAGTCTAAGCGGGGTGTCGGCGTAGCCTACAGCGTGGCCTACGGAAAAGGTCCTGACCCGGGCTATAAGGAGGACACGTGCTATCTTGTGCCTGCATGTGCAGGGAGTGGTCACATGCAATAGTATTGTCACATGTATGGCAAAGTAGCAGAAGTCTTTACCTGGCGGAGTAGCAGAAGGGTGGCTTGACAGCTGGTTCTGAGCTCTCGGTGTAGGTCGAGGGGTGTCCAAACCATGCAACACGACGTGAGCCGCATCGCTCATGTCGTCTTGTCGTAGATCCTCTCGAAAGCCGCTAGTAGCTCCGCCTCGGTCATTTGTATGCGGTGCTACATGTGCTGCTGCGCCAACTGCACATCTGCATTGCACTGACGCATAAGGTCGTGCTGTAAATTGTACGCTCGTTAGGATCGAAATCAGGATATACACAAAGAACATCATGACGGTAGGATAGAATTTGTACTGCCTGGTAGGAGGCCTGAGCTCGGTAAAGAGGGTACATGTCAGTGACACGACCCACGTGGACGATCTATGTAGTAGGCATGTAACCCACTCGTGTCCGCCTGGCCCTAGAGGACCACCGTAGGTACGTGCGAACGAGTCCTCCAAGTACAACCGGTCCCACTTCTCAATCCAATGTGCCATCACCGGTGCCCACAGATATCCCGCAGTGTGGCAATGTCGAGTCTACCTAAAACAAAGTAGTGCATTCCACATGTCAATGGAAATCAAAACATATAGATCGGAGAAAATATTTCATTCTGACAGGTGAGCCTGAGGCAGCACTGTGTAGGCGATAGGAAGGAGGGACAACTGAAGTAGACCAAACTAGCGCATCACCCCGTGGGGTGAGTGCTCCTCGACGAAGATGTCGAGCAGGACCAGCTTCGTCGTAAGCTAGGACTTGGAGTCACGCTCGCACATGGCCGAGAGTGCGCCAGGTGCGTGAGCCAGAGCCCGGTCAACATTGTGTGGTGTCCACACGACATCCTCCTAGTGAAGCTCGTCGAACTGCCACATGTACTCAGGGTAGTTCTTGTACAATTGAACGTGAGCCCACGTAGGCTGCAAAATGGGCACAATATTTCGTTAGCCAATCATAAGGAACATCATGAAAAAAAAGGCAAAGGGAGTTTATGAATCCATACCCGGCAAGAGAACCAAAGAAAGCCTATCGTGGGCCTGTCCTTTGGAGTGGCGTGGTACAAGACGACCTCATAGGGATTGTGATCCATGAGAGGTCGTCCAATGGTGATCCTCTTGTAGGACCACAGCTGGAGGAGAAGAGGGCACCCGCTGAGCACGGGTTGCTCCTCCGTCTTGACGCAGGCATCACACAAACCTCTGTATGTGGTTGCAAGGATAGCGGAGACCCAACTGTGTTGAGGTACGTCATCCGATGGGTTGTTAGCGATCTCCCTGGAAAACTAGAGCAATTGCTTGTCCACCAAGTGCCCGTTCGTGCTCGTGAACATCACCCACTCAAACAACCATAGGAGGTAAGCCTCAAGATGCCTTGGGACTATAGTGTGGGGGATGCCCAAAATGATAGCGTACCTCGTAGCACAACCGTCCAGGATTTAGTTGCGCTCAGAAAAGATATCAACCTGCAACGTTAGCTAGTACAATATCAATTAGTTGATATTTAAAATAGACTATGGAGCTAGTTTAAACAGCTCATGTAATACTTACTTCATTTATAAGCAGCCAAAAGTTCACTCTCCACCCACAGGCAATGCCTGAGCGTAGGGGTGACCTAGGTTCCGCAACCTGTTTTTCCGTTATCTCCTCTGGAGCGTCCCTTCTTGTCGTTCCCATCAACGAGATCTTCTGTCATGTTGTCTTAACCTAGGGCTACCCGTTGGAATAGGCAGCCCGCATGAGAAGCGGGTGAGTACGCGAGTACTCAACAAGTCACAAGATTGGCCATCTTTCAACCACCATGAACTAAGGTTATTAAGTGTTTAATTTCAAGTTTTAATTCCCTAACTTTTGTACTATACCTTTTCCCAATCTTGAAAGGAAGAGAATTTCAGAGGACTAGTATTATGGTGCATAACCTCGGTATAACGACAAGTTTACTTATATCCAAATCACTGGTATTACCCATTAACATAGCCTCATATACCGAAAGCATGGTCCATCAATGTTTTATTTGATTGAGTTCTGCAGAACTTGCCCAGCTTTACCCAAACGATGTCACGACTTAGCTAGGGTCGAAACACCATAGAAAAGGATTAGACTACTGAGCTAGTTTCCTCCCAGCAGGTCTGAGACCATACTCTGACCATGAGAATCTATAGGCCAGCAGATTTTGTCACCTCATAGAAGTATGGTTCCCGCTGTTATCGGGACCTAGCGAGCGAGACAAAGGCTAACAAGCTCCACTGCCAGCGACTTATTGCAAACGCGAAAACATGACATCAGCAGAATAATACTAGTCTAAGTCCTATTTCTCGGTCGCATGGTTGGGCGAAATCGTTTTACGTGGTAGTGGCGAAAGATTAGTATCTTTAAAAACTTTGGCAGAAACATCTACAGCAGGTACACTCCATGAGGACCTCTGTTCCCTAGTTTTTTGTCCTCGGCTCATACAATTGCTTCGGCAGAGACGTCTACAGCAGATCCACTCCATGAGGGCCTCTGTTCCCTAGTCTCCTGCCCTTAGCTCGCACAAATAATAGTTCCTGATTTTGATAAATTATTATTATTTTTAATTACCCTTTCCCTTAAGTTTAGGTAATATCCAAATTTTATCTTAAATCCTTGTCAAAGTGAATATGGTCTACAATTGACAAGGTCATCTAAACGACCTACGCAAGATTTTAATATGGTTTATCAAATCAAAAGGAGTGTACCCTAAAGTGACAAGTAGCTAATCTATCTTAGACAGGAATTAGCTAACGCCAAATAAATTTTATTCGTTTTTATTTAATCCTTGTCAAGATGAGTATGGCCTAGAATTGACAAGGGTATCTTACTTCTATAAACAGGAAACAACTATCACTAATTAGACTATACTTAAATTGTCTAACAGGTTTTTCCTATGTTTAAAGTATCTAGGTGGGACAAATTTTATAAGAATTCATAGCACTGGAGTTGATAAATGATCAAAGAACATGTGACTTGCCTTTTCGATCACGGTCTTCTGCGGATTGATGTCGTCGGGGATGATTCTTTAGAATCGGTTATATCCTCTCACTTCTATACTATCACCCTTCTTTTACCTCTTGTCCGCAACTTGATTTGCGTTCTATCAAATGCATTTATAGTTACCAAATTAACACCAGAATGACATGCATATAACAATATTTTTTGTACTTTTAAAATAATCCCCAAATGTTTTGATATTGCGGGAAATATTGAATTTCACATTCTTATGAAAACTTAAAGCATAGCATTATATTTTAAAATAGTTACTTTGTTAGGCATCATTAAATTATCTTTCCAGATTATTCAAAGGTGAATTTTCTTGCTTAAAAGTTTCTTAAAGTGTTTTGTCAAAGAAAGTAATTCAAAAGATATTAAAGAAATTTGCCTTTTGCGTAAAACATTTTCACCTCATTTTTAAATATAAAATTGATGCCCTTTTTTATTGGAATTATTTATTTTGCAATTTGGTTGCTTTTAAGTCTTCTAAATATTTGATTTATCGTCATTGATTTGTTTCTTTATACATAAATTTAATTTTGGTTATGTTTCATATAGTTAAGCCTTATGGTTTCATTCTCATTGCACTATTTTGTTCAATTATCACCTAATCTTCTCTCCCACGACCCTGCTATCCTTTATTTGTGTAGATTCGCAAATATGCCTACTGTGTTTAGCTTGTTAGAATTCGCTGGCCTTGAGGCCATGCTATTACGAGTTTTGCTCTGCCGTCAGTTTTCTCAATGCTCGAAGCTACCTCTCCTCACTACTGTTGGCATCTATAGATTCATCCTTGTAATGATTTTCTTGACAAAATAATGGTATGGATGTGTTGAGAAGTTACCTCAAGATTAAACATGGCTAGGGAAAATTTGGAATGATCCGTAGTGCCAGCAATTGCTCGCCGGCACCAGGCCCGGTCCAAGTCACTCCCATGTGGTTTGCCACCGCTTGGGTCTTCACCATCAGTGTTATTACTCCGGTGCAATGTAGTTACCATTGCGGGGCTATCCTCACCACACCTTTCTTGCCCCGTGTGTCATTGAATTCTAAGAGGGAGATTAACACCAGCACTGTGCCCGTGCTCCGAACGGCCACCTCGCCGGAGCTGTCTCCGACTGCTTCTTCTTAGTCTCGCCGTCTAAACTCTGGCGTCGGTGCTGCTATCTAGGTGTGTTGCCGCCGGCTGCTCGTCGCCGCGAGCACTAGACCGGCCCGATCCAAAGTCGTCGCCACCTCCAGCCATTTAACGCCGCCCTTGTTGCTTGCCGACGCCGCCGCCTTCGTGCCGCCCGCAGACGCTGCGTCGCTCACGCTGCCGCCGCCTCTCTCTGGCAGCGCCGTCTCCGTGTGTGTCTAAAGAACCGCCATCGCCCGCCACACCGACCGATTAGCTTGTATGCGCGCCAGCGTCGTCGTCGCGCGCCAGATCTTGCCGCCGTCGATGTCACTCGCCGAGCCACCGCCGCCATCATGCCGGGCTTGCCGCCTTTGCCTTCAGATCGGCCGAAGCTACCACCAAACGCGCCGCTTGTCGCCCTCGCCGTTTGGGACACCGCTCGGAGCCGCCGTCGCCTACCAGCTTGCTCCTGCGGAGCCGCCGCCGGCGTCCTTCTCCTTCCCCCTTCTCTCTTCTTTCTCTCTCTTTCCCTCTCTCTACCCGTGCGTGCTCTCCTCTCTGCGTGTGTTGTTCCAAACGCAACAGGAAGAAGATAAGGATAGGAGGATTTTTAGAAACTTTGCAATTTGGCCCTCGGGGTTTTATGTAATTTTACAAGGACATTTAGGGGTTCTTAATAATTTAGAAAATGCAATAAAAATGTATTTGAGTTCAGTGAATTATAAAGATTCCATTTTTATGTTTTACATTGAGTGTTAATGAATATTCATTTTCTGTAATTTTGGATATTATTTATACATCTCTAATAGGTGAACTCTCAAATATTCCATTTATGCGATTCAATTTATCTTGACAAGATTTGATTTTGCGTAAATCATTAATTGTCCTTTAAGTGTTCTAAATCTTTATGTTTTAATTTATTAAGACTTTGGAAAATATAGAAAGACATCAATGCACTTAAAAACATGTTTAGGTCTTGGTTATATGGTTCAATCGTGCTCCTACTTCATATTTTATAATGTTTCTTCTTGAGCCTCTTTTAAATATAATTTATACACCAATTTTGTATATAGATTTGAGGGGATTTGGAATAGGGAAGGATTATCCTTCCTAATCTTAATTTTATTTTGTTTTGGCTAAATGCCTTAGGTATAGGTTTTGCTACTATTGGATTTTATGGTGTCTAGTAAACAACGGCTTACGGGTGTGCATGTATATACCTAGCCTCACCTAGTTTTAGGGCAAAGACCAAAGAATATATGGTCTAGGTTTCACCGGACATTTATGGCTTATGGGATTTCATGATTTGTCAAAGAGGAGAGTATACTTAGGGAGGTTGACAGATCACATGGATCGGATATGTCCCTAATATCGCATGTGATATGGGTCAATAGGATAAGGAGGGTTTAGGATAAAATGATCCTCTTCAACAAAGAGATGACACCAGTGGTGGAGAAGAAAATATGCTATGTAGATGGATTTGGTAGTATGTAGTTAGGACATGCATAGACAGTGTGCAAATATACGAGCACACACGCTAGATCCTAATAGGGTTTCATCGGCTGAATGATAGAGATAACCTATGATTGTGATACGGAATTTAGGTTGGTCACGTGGTTCAAAGACTTGGATTTATTTGGACTTGACAGGGCCAGTGGTTGGAGGGTGTTTAGAGATGCAGGTGTGTATTTTCAACCACACACACAATTTGATGAAAACTATATCCCATTATTGGAGGAAAGCTTTTTAAAGAAATTTATATGCACCTAGACACTATAAAGTGTATTTTAAATCATCCTACTAATGTAACTATGTGATCCTATATATTTATTATATTTATTATAGTTGAGCTTTTTAATTCATGAACAAGCATCACCTATTGTGTAAAAATTCTTAGAAAGCTTTGCGAAATAATGAAAATGTCCTATTGACTTCTAGAGATCTCATCATGTTTAATGCATGCAACTCATGTTTTAATTTGTGAAAAAAATTTATACCCAAAATTTTAGGGTGTTACATATAGGCTCATCCGCCTAAGGATGGATGTGCTGCACCTGTCAAAGCAAAAGATGAGCCACCTAATGCACTGAAGAAAATACGGTGGAAGACGTTCAAAAAAATTTTACTTGAAATTGCAAAATCCACTTCTTTGGCGAATCACGTGTCTCCGGGTGACATACGATCTGTCATACTAACAACTATAGAAAATGGTTTACATCATTTCTGATGGGAAAAAAACGAGGCGACCCGATCTTCTAGTGAGACTCGTAGGGGTAATTTTGATCTGTTTGGAGAGGCGACCTTGACGATCCGGCTACCAACCTCGCAAGGATGAGAACCCGACAATCGCTAAACCACCAAACCTGCTCGTTATCAACCAAGCCAAGAACGCGATTGACCTGTCCACGAAGGACGTTTTCTGCAAGCGATCGAAGAACAAGCAAGAAACAGGTAAACGCAATCTTAAATTGCAAATATGGATGAAGCACTTGATAAATATGAAGTTCGATAACTCAATTCGGGTGGTCTAGTTGACATACGCAAATTCGAGGGGGGACTCACACGGGGTCTACCAACACACAACCAAACCCTAGCAAATATGATGGCGATGGCTAGTTTTTATGATGGAGGGAGGGGGAGGACGGCCAAAGGGGTGGAGGCCAAGGTGGAGGACGTTCTAGGGATTCTCCCCACGTCCTCAACCTGGGCCTAGGCCCCTCCGTCAAATTACAAGGCCCACGGCCTAAACAAGGTGACGTGGCACCTGACAGATTGTATCTCGTCACTTGTTTTGTGAATTCCCGTTGATCTAGAATGAATTTGGTGGTGGGGTTGGATCCATTGGAAAGGTTATCTCCTGACCTTTCCAGGAAAGGCTCATTTGTCTCGTTTCGATGTCGTATGTGGCCTGGGCGCCCGTTTGAATTCAGACTGGTCGCTGATGGCCGAACCGGGCCTTCGGAAGTGTTGGGCTTATACTTGGGCGTGCTTGAACGTAGGAGATGCTCTTGGACCTTGATGATGGAGTGTTTAAGCTCTTTCATTGATGGCTTGAATGTCTTGGCCATAGGATTTAAGCCCACTTGGCGTTCCTCGTCAGCATGTTGTTGCGGCGTTTCAGCATGTCGGCGTGGCATTGACGTCAACGACATCGGCAACGTTGTAGTGGAAGAAGCGAGAGGCATCGTGTACGCATCCATTTTTGTCATGTCCTCGTCAATTTCATTGGAAGTGCCCTAAATAAATTTCGTTATATGTTTTGTTGGTGGCTGCCAGCGAGGTGGATAGTGGCCCAAGTGCTCGTCCCAGCAGCTAATGAGTGTGGATCTACTACATGTGCATGTGGTTGCATGCATTTCAAGGGTCGTTGAATTGAGATTGACATCAAGCACAAACATACCTTCTCCTTACATTTTTTTTTGTGAAGTAGTCCATCAGAAACATCAAATTCTATTCGTGAGCCCTTCTTGCTTCTCTCCCTTTCCCTCCCATCTACATCCGGCTGCACCGCAATTGGTTGACGGCGATGGAGAGGAAGGTGGCCAAGATGGCCTTGTTCGCCGATAAGGGAAGTTGGGAGGTGGCGACTAGAGGTAGAGAGAGGAGAGAGAGAGAGAGAGAGATGTTTCGGGGCAACACGTGGTTAGTGGCCAGGCTAACCATGATTACTGACGAGGGAAACCGGGGATGAGGCTGCTGAAGGTGGAGGGAAAAGGTAAGGGAGAAGAGAGGAGAAAGAAGGACCGTGTGCCAAGAATTAGAAGTTTCCTAGAGGCTTATTTGTAAAATATCTAAAGAGGAAGAGGAATGTATGAAAACATGTATGCCTGTGAGGGATGAATTACTGAGTAGCTAATACATTAGGCAAGGGAATTTTGGTCGAGTCACATGGAAAAAGACTTAACTATAATGGAAACGAGATTAAATGACTAAAATGACAAATGCATAATGAATTTTGTTTAGAGTGCAAAATTTTTAGATAACAATATTTGGAGTGGCAAAATCCTAAATCCCCGCTCCTGTTAGACACATCATGGATTTTCTCATTTTCTAAATACAAAGAAAAATGTCTATTTACCCCCCCCCTCCTCTCCCTCAACCATGATACTTGGTACGCTTAACCCCATGGCATGAAAAATCAGGTATTCGTCCCTCACAAGTATGCAAATGGTGCAAATAGCCCCCTCCCCCACAAACGGTTTTGTCATCTAGGTACCATTTACACCTAGTCAGCATACCAGAAACTTCCCTCTTAGCACATGTGACAATCTTTCTTGTTTTTAACCTATTTTTAGTGTGGGGCCCACAAGTCAGCCCTATCTCTCACAGTCTCACTCTATCTCTCTCCCACATAGCAGGCAAACCATGCCTTCATCGCCGACACTGCCATGCCGTCCACTTCCTGACATTTTCAGTAGACGTTGCGCATAAGCCTGCCACCCCAGCCTCTCTTCCTCTCATCCTGTTCCTCTCTTTTCCCTGGAGGATGCCGCTGCCACAACCAAATCACCGAGAGTTATACAAATTATGCCGCAAAAAATGTCTTTTGGGAGGCGCAATCGGTCGAGAACTTGCTATAAAATCCTAGTCCAGAGCAACGCTCACATAGAGCGAGCAATTTTTCCACGGATCGAGGCAAAAAAGGAAGAGGAAGGAAACACGTGCTAGGGGTAGACAGAGGGGAGATGAACTGCCATAGGTCTTATCCTTAACAATTTTTTATAAAAAGTTTTGGATGGTGAGCTTGTAGTTGAGGACGCTGTTGTTGAGCGTGTGCGTGGCCACGACGATGACAAAGAGGTTGTCGTGATTGTGGACGATGAAGCAGATGAAGACGAGTGATGTCATGCCGGTGACCACAAGAGGAACACCTCTACCTTTGGCGGTTGCTGCAGCATCCATGTCGTCATCGCGCTGAGCTACTGCTTTGTCCCGCTCATCTCACCTCGCCTAGATCAGAGGCGACATAGGGGAGGGTAGATGATGTGGCGCCATCAGGGAAGAGGAGCTGTGGCATGGGTGGTGCCCACAATCCAGAGAAGAGAAAACGTGGGAGGAGGGCAGAGGATGCAACACTATCAGAGGAAGGAGGTGGTGCCATTGGGCGAAGGAGGCAAAAAGACGGCACCATGCTGTCATGTGAAGGAGGCAGGATCATGTAGAAATCTCAGAGGAGAGAAGATAAGAGAGGAAAAAGAGCTGACATGTGGGTCCACATTGAATATAGATTTTTAAAAACCAAAAAATGCTACATATCCTGTCCACATGGCAAAAGAGTCTATGGTGGCAGCCTAGATGCCAATAGCACTCAAAAAATAACCTATGAGGGGTTATTTACACCACTTTGCATACTTGCAGTGGACGAGTACCTGATTTCTAGGCCAATGGTCTCTACACCAAGGGATTAATGCACCAAGTATCATAATTCAGAGGATAAAGTAGACTTTTCCAAATACAAAACTACTTTGACTGGAATGGCAAAAGAGTAACCATTTGAACTGTGTCGGCTAGCATCTGATTGGATATCAATATATTACACGACAAAACTTGAAAGTTGAATCTTTAGCAACTATCCTCTTTGTTTTTTGGTGATTTAGATTTATGCCACTCCAAAGCTCTCGTTTCGAAATATGCTATTTGATGTGTCAATGACATGTGGATCACACCTTATAATAGTATGTATCTAAATTTTTCTTTGTTTTTCCTGCTTGCTTTTCCTTTTAAGAACTTCTAGCTTTTACCAGTACAGCCAAGTCTAAGAAAGTCGAAGAGCCAAAAAATCGATTGAAACATCCGGACAAATTTTAGGTGGCTGTCTGTTAAGCAAATCTGAAACCATTAAACCAGTATCCGTGGTGTATAATTAAGTTAAGCCTGTAAACTTATGTAAAAGTTTTGGACTCGTAAATCAGTAGCTTAGCTCTGCAAGAATGGGAATCGAAAAACCGAGCTGACCAGTAGACAATAGCGCAGTCCGCAGTGGAGGCATCTGATTTGGCCCATCCTCTCCACCGCCTTGGCCTCCGTCTCCCTACGCGTCCCCTCCGGCCGCCGCCGCTGGTCTCCTTCGCTGACGAGAACACTAGGCAAAACCGAGTTAAATCGAATAGATTTATGGGGAGAATTAGGGAGAAATGGAATGGGGAACGGAACTAGAGAAGAACGAGGGGAGAATAAGACGGATTTGTAGCTTCTTCTCATTCATCACGTAGAGATTACCTCTTAGTTCTGCTTTATATATCAGCGGTTACACGCTTGACAGAGCAGGTAAAAAGCAACAGGGGAAAGACTGAAACTAAGCTAGCAGTGACAAAATGACAAGACGAGAAGATACACAGTAACGACGGAAAACAACCGAGAGCCGTCGGATCAACATAATCGAACCGGTATCCCGCTATCTGAGCCTTCCATCTTCTCCAGCCAACGCTAGCCACCAGATGCTCATAAAACGAAACGGTATCGGTTAATCTGGACCGTCCACACCTACCCAGCGCAATGCTCTGAATCAGCACTGAAATGAACTTCATGACACTCCGTCTCCTTCGCCTTGTTGACTTGCCTAGCGACGGCAACGGAGAGAGCCGAATGAGACGTGCATCGGATCGACTAGGCAAAATCTGGGCACAAGCGAGGTGGTTACCCGTAGGTGCCCTCACCGATTTGCTAGAGCTTCTCGAAGCAGTGGACGCTGCGGGAGCCTCAGGAGGGGGACTCGTCGGATTTGAGCTGCTCGGGAGCCGCCACCGCATGGCTGTTGGAACCGAGCGACGCGGTGTTGCGCCTCGCTAGCGCTAGGGTAGCCAGACTCGGACAATCTGACCTCTCTCTACTTGTCCGGACTCCGGTGCAGAGGTGGCCGAACGGCCCGGTCAAGTGGGAAAAACGGGACCAGTCCGCACTGTTTATTGAACCAAAGTAGCCCTAGGCCGAGGCCTCGGCCCACCGGGCTGGCCCATTTTGGTTCGTATAGTGGTGGCTTGGCCTGATTCGTTCGGCTTAGTTCGGTCGGGTACTGTAGCCCGCATATTTAATTATATATATTTATATATTTATTTCCTCATGATATATAATTTATTTCTTCATTTTATAACACATATTTATTAAATATAATTATTTTCTTTTTTATATATTATTTTTAGGCTAAAATGGGTCGACCCGCTTGTAACCAGACTCACGACCGTGCTTGAGCCAAGACCCTTGCCCGTTGGCTCGTTAGGGCCAGTTTGTATAGTGAATCGGGCCAAGCGGATCCGAACCGAGTCAGCCCAGTTCGTTTGTTGGCCACCTCTACTCCAAAGCCGATAAGAAAAGGACCATAGGCCCGATTGGATACGGGCCTTAATGAATGTCGTAGCCCATAGGTCTCAGTTAAAGAAGATTTCCTAGATTGCATATTCCAATGTGCATTTTTTGTTTAAGCTATTTGGCAACGTGGTTTTTTCATAGTCTCAAGACAAAACTCTGCTACATAAAAATATCATGGTTTAGAAAACTTAGAGATATTTGGATACAAAGTTTTGACACAATTTCATAACTCTGTTTTGGTTAAACCATAATTTTTTTTAGAGTTTTTGTAACTCCATTTCACCTTTTTTTTCTAACTTTAATCGTTAGCTAATGTTACGGTTATTCTTCTCCATTATATTTGGTCAAAGTTTTGCATCCACAAACTATACAAACAAACAATATGTAGTTAGAAGAAAACTAAAGTTAAGATGGTCTTAATTAAAATTTTAGTTTTATATGCACACATTGTAAAACTCCAAGTATACTAAAACAGCTCAATTCAACTGTAAACTGTATGCGCTTTTGATTTTGATGGCGTTACTATGCATTTTTAAATTCAGGTCGAATTCACATCTATTGTGCAATTGGAGGCTCCCACCAAGTTTATGTCGAACAGGAAGTTCTCACAAGCTGTGGTGCCAATTTACACTAATGTGACAACCGCTTAGCCGCCAATGACTGCCCAGATTGAGACTTGAGGGTGACGCTAAACAGGATTGTCCACAAAATAGTCGCAATTAACTAAACCAAACTTAAGTATTAATTAAACACTTCCAGAAAGCAATCTAATCTAAGATCTAGCAAAATGAAGAAAAAACCTCAAATTATACGGTTCCTGAAAAATCCAATGGATGCACTCCATTATCTCCTTTTCCATTTTAACATAGTATCACAAATAAATTACCAGACGGACGGTACTGAATCAATACTAGCAGTGAAAACACTGATCTATTTGTATAAATAAAACACCATCACATGATTCAATCCATCCACGAGTCAAAATTTACTGTACAAAAGCGGTGGATTTATAACTGGCACCGTGAGCATTCCCTGTCGATTGCTTCCCAGTCATGCAGATTTGCAGAACTCCTCAACAAGGCGCGCTAAAAAACTTGCCCGACAGACTTGGCTCATGCAGCTCGGTAGCTGGATGGTGCTAAGTGACACTTTGCTCTCATGTTGTCACTGCAGTTCTAGGCTTCTTGAATCTAGAAAATTCCTTGGATGCTTTGAACACTCGATTCTGCGTCTTGTTGAACATTTCTCCTCTAGTTCTTCTGTTGCGACCATGGGATTTATCGCCTTTGTTGCTTTCACTATTTCCTGGTTGTTCTATGAATTTGGATCTGAAATTAGTTCTATTGCCGATGCTCCCTGATGCTTTTCTTTGTTGGCTTTTATCACCCAGAGCATGAGCTTTCCCTGCACCTTTCCTCAAGAATTCCTTCTTTCCAGATGACCAACTCTTTGACGGCAGTCGACTAGGTGTTTCCTCTTTAGTTTCAGCATTAGAATCAACCTTTTTTCTTCTGCATGTGCACCAAACGATATAAGTAGCTTGTAAAGGATACGAAATAAGTGACGCTTGCTAACCTCTTAGGCCCTGTTTGGCAACAAAATATTTTTATAATTTCTAGCCAAAATCATGGTTTTGGAGAATACCATGGTTTCTAAAGCCATGAGGTGTTTGATAACTCTGCAAAAAACATTGCTTTAAAAACCATGGTTTTGCCAAAATCATGGTATTTTTGGAGTTTTGGAAACTCCACTTTAAGCTAAGTTTTGGCTCATTGCTATCACTATACATAGGAAATAACTTTGTAACCAAACACTTTGTAGTTCCAAGAAATACCATGGTTTTGTGGAGGTTGGCAAAACCATGGTATTTTTGTATATAACACTTACAAACCATGGTATCTCAAAACCACGGTTTTTTAAAACTTTGCTTCCAAGCAGGGCCTTAGGGGTATGGCGCACTGCTTCTTGTGCCTCAGACTATACACCATCTGCTGGATTATGATTCCCCTTGCGGCCCTGCAAATTTAAAGTACCAAAGCTGTTCAATTAATACTTTGATCTGTCCAAAATCCAGATTACTTGGCTCATAGATAGTATCCAGCCAAAATATCAGAGTTAGCTTAAGCTGACTCTCAGAACAACCAAGTATTTGAAAATTAAATTATATACAGAAGGCATCAGGCATTGTCATGTGTTAGATGGATGCACAAAACATCGTCACCTAAGAGGACTATGAGCAGTCTTAAGGTATATGGAAAAGGATTCTGGAAATGGACAATAAGGTAACCAAATTCTGAAATGTTCTTAGTTTTGGCACGAACTAGGGTAAATCAAAGGAAGAATGGCTGTCTCGCACAGATCAGAGGAGGCCAGCAGCGCTCCTCACGCCCGGGCAGTACAGATAGATGGGTTAAACTTTAATTCTTGTTTGATTGATAATGAATACATAGTATTTCTTTTATAAGGATGACTTACTTGTTACTATTCATGGAAGGACCATGGGCCGCCGTCCATGACAAGTTTATTTCCTGTTTCTCTTACAAGTGTGGCTAAAGTAAGATATGTGATTTATTGCCAGAACAAACTAGTAAAGGAGTTTTACCTCTTCAACACTTCTAACAAAGGCCTTGCACTTTTCAGGTATAACTAAGTTGATAGCATCAAAACCACATTTTCTAATCAATATTTCCAATATTAGTACAACCTGCAAATAAACATCACAACATATTACATTAAGTACCCTACAGAAAATAAAGCGAGAACGGAAACTAATCTCTGAACAACAGTACTGACTAACCTTCCCTTTGAAATGGTGCTTTGTAACAGAAGACAATGGTAATATACCACTCATGATATCTGCTTGCAAGTTCAATAGTTTTTCTCATTGCAAAGATGTTACTAGCACCTTAACAAAGCCCAAAGATGCCTAAATTGCATATCATAGAACATATCAGTCTCTTAGTAATAGGAAAACAATCAAGAGGGAATACAGAGGTACAGAACTCACTTTAATTACTTCAATAGCTTTATGTTTGACAAAACTAAAACAGACGGTATCAGATTTGGAACTTCCATGCAAAATGTAGCATCATTGTATATGAGCAATGATAGCGCAGCAATTGCTCCACCCACTATGTGAGGAGATGGACTAGAAAGATATCCCATTACCTGAAAAACAACAAAATTGCCAATAGGGATTCAACAATGGAACTCCTGCATATTAGATGGTCTTACGCACTTGCCATGTACAATTATATTGCTTATTCAAACAAATTATGCCAAAACTATGTTGTGTCTTACAGATATTACAATTTACAAGTTCAAACATATGCTTTTTTATATAGTATGTATGCATTACAAAGATAGGGTGGACATGATCCTATGACGATAGAATTCAACAAAATGCACCGCCTTTGGGCATGACGGATCTCTAGTTGCTAGGCAAGCCTAAATTAGTGATTGAATAATTATTTTTTATCCGATGCAACTGAACTAAAAACAACTCGGCTGAATTACCAAGACAAGACCATTTGCACAACAAGGAGTTTTGACTCAACAATCAACATGGACTGGAAGCAAGGCAATCAAAGAATGGATACTCAGGATACAGTACACGCCAAGGTCTGTGGCCTTAATTCACAACACCAGGAGTTGGTATAATCTTTTGACTAATATAAACTGCAATAAAATTCTAGGCCAGTTTGGTTTGCTATTTACACAAATCATTGTAGAGAGGCTCCAAGACCTGATTTTAGAAGATGGAGATTAGAGACTTGTTTGCTCAGTCATTGCTTAATGCCAATGATAACATTCAGCCTTCCTAACTAATAGATAAGATGTGAGGGTTTCCTTGGCGGCCATGTTCAAGGGCTGCCGCAGTCTGTGTGCATAAATAATAACACCATTAGCTGCAGTATCCACACACGATCAGTGCTATTCTGCTACAGTACCACCTGGATCTTTGTCCATGGCACTTAATGGACACAGCACTTCATATAAGTATATAACCAATGTACATACTAGCATTTTAAACTAAAAATGGAGAAACATGTCTCTAGATTTCTTTCGTGGAAAGCAAAGAAATATTTGAGCTGCAATAATTAGGAACAGGAAACAAAAAGCAATCGCCTCCGTCAGGACGAGGCAGCTCCAAACTTCTATATACCAGATAAAACATAGGAAAATATCTTGAGAGCAGAGAATTTTTTTCAGCTAACCATTGTGAATAGTCGTTGAAGATCAGAATCTTCATTATTTGACTCAGAGGTCCTCAAGCTAGTACTAGTAGCTAGGAGTACATCATAGGCTAATCTTCTACTTTCCTTCTTAGACTGCATTAAATAAAACTAGTTAGGTGCCCATCCGTTGCAACGGAGACACATACTTTGCGCTAAAAAATAAAAGAGTATGGCAAGATCGCTGTAGTGCTTCCTCGTTGATCTCTCTCGGTGTTGGGTGTTGGAGCGTGCTACACTGCTGCCACCACATTTCTCTCGTCCTCTTGTGCCCCGCGCTCTCTTTCCGCTCATTTCTCTCATCCTCTTATGCGGTCGTGCCCCTCATACTCTCTTTCCACTCACCTACATTGATGCTCCTTCATGCAGAACAACACCATGTTCCCATCCTGCAAACTCCCTCCTCAGTTTCCGCTCACCTACAGCATTGGCTCCTCCATGCATGGCAAGACCACGTACCCATGCTCTGAGCTCCCTCCCCAAACGCACACACCACCATGTTTCCTAACTTTGTATGAATGCTGAAAAAGGTTTAAATGAACCGCATCAAGCGTGGCACGCTTGCAAATCAAGTTAGGCAGTTCCACCCCGCGTAGTGCCCCACACACACACTACTCTTCAGAAAGGAGGTAAATTTCATTCAAGCGGAGAAATCTTGACAAAGACATCAATTTTTTGCTCTTATTTTATGGCTTGTGCTTGTTCGAACGGATAGAGAACTTGAATTTTTCTTGTTTCTGCAAAAAGTTATGGAGTTAATAATAGCTGGGCGGCTAGGACGGGGGAGCTGCATAGAGATACGAGATGATTTGAATTTTGAATCGATGGCAGAGGTGAGTAATTGGGTTTAGCACATAAGGGTAAGAAGGTCCAACAAAAAATGAACCACCACTCATCATCACTCACCACAAGCCACTTTTAAGTAGTAGAGAAGAGTGGAATAAATAAAACATATGATAGCAGCAGACAGAAAAATTCTAGACACATGACCTTTTTCATAACCTTGCTTTAGGTTGTTACATCAATCCATGTGTTGATAATGATGGCTTATGTTTGACAGGATATTATCCTCCTAGTACACAATTGATGATTGATCAAAACATGAGGGCAGGAGAAAACATTCAATGCATGTATTAACTCATTTAGAATCAAGAATGCCCTGGTATTCTCTTCATTAACCTTCAAAATGGTAAACATAAGTCAGAAAAACATGTCACATCCTACAAGCAGGATGGGTAAACTCAAAACAGAATATATAGAACTGGAATAAAGAAAAATATGAACACATGTACAAGGTAGGGCAAACAGAGTCAAAGAACATCATGTCGATGTCTCATTAAAACTAAGTCTGTAAGTCATCATGTTATTCTAATCTGTTCAAAAGAACACTTACAGAAGAAGCATGCACTTCTCACTAACCAGAGCTCTTATGGTGCTTAGAGAATTTGTAGCTGTATATTTATTACAAGTACAACAAAATGCACATTTCAAAGTTACATCTGTTTAGTACTTCATGCCCACTTTCAAGTTTCAATACATTTTGGTTCAATGACATGTACATGTTTCTTTTAAGTGTAGAATTTTGTTGCATTAAACATAAGATTAAGCCTTTGACCTATACCATACATTTAACAAAAAAGTGTGCAGCTTAGGAAATACGTGTGAACATTTTGTAATTCCTTATGCACAATTTCAATGTAATTAAGTTACATTGGCACCAAATTGGATGTAATTTAGTGTTTACTTCCTAATAAATACAAATTTATTTAACTAAATATGCATTAGCACCAAATTGGATGCAATTTACATTTAGCATCTCTTATTATTTTTTTCGAAACAGAGGCAATGCTTTGCCTAATCAATTAGTAGGACAGAGTTTCTTATACAAGGTTGATAATCAATTAGTAGAACAGAGTTTCTTATACAAGGTTGATATACATGGAAAACGGTAAAAAAGAAGACAGTCACCATCCTCACGACCCTCTCACTCACATATTCTATCTCGTGCCTACTAAAGCTAAGGCTCACGACCCTCACATTTAGCATCTCTTATTATCATAAATTTATGCATGTACATATGTAAGAACATCAATGTGAAGATAACATTATGAAAATAATGTGCAGGAAGAACAGAATGTTCTTTTAATACAGAAGACTACATGTAATCAGGATAAACAAGGTGAATGGACATTGGTTTCTGCATGATGGTCCAGAAATCAACATATCACTTTGGCAAATAAAGCACCTAGGAAATTTCAAATCTAAATCGTACCTTAATCATGTGGACCAACAAATACTGGTAGCACAATAATTCTTTGTCATTTCATTTAACAGTAATATATCGTTTACCTGAACTTGTCAAGCTAACTAGGTGATGATGCTAACTTGTCAAGGTAACCAGGTGATAATGCTAACGTGTGTTTTTTACTATAACCAAAGTACATTGTTAAGGTAATTTAAATTAAAGAAGCTGTGGAAATGTAAATCTAAGATGCATCCAAATATTTAAATAAAAAAATCTGCAACATTAATTGATAACTAGCATAAAAAATAAGATACAACATGGTCACACTAATTTAATTCTCCAATGAATAACCACATCGTCACAATATACACATTTTCAAGTAGACATAAACCCAATCACTTCAACATCAGAGCAGGTGCATCGAATGGCTATCGGAGTTCGGATAGGGCTTTGGTCCAATGGGTATTCTAGCCATCGGGTTTCTATCCGGCAACTAGCAATGACCCTAGTCATCTCATACAAGCAACCAAACAGCATCTCCTTATATCATTTCTCCTGCAGGACATCAAACATCATACAATTCAATGGCATTGCATTGCTGAACAATGCATTTGATTGCGGATTATGTAAGAGACGCATTGCTTTCCCTGCGTGCTTTGTAAGTTAATTCCTTCCTCTGTGAGTTTTACTTGCTAATTTCTCTCATCGATTTACATCTTTTCTTTTTAATATTTTTATTGTCTGTGGGAGTACAATGCTTAAAATCAACCAACAAGAAGAACGAGTGTGAAGGTCTCTTCTATCAAGAATGCATAGGTGTGCACAATTCAATGTGTGTTGGTTCAATCATTTCAAAATCGACATTTGACAACATCATTAGGGCTGCCGAATTTGGTTGCCGCAACCCGGGATGCAATGCACGACTAACCTACGACGATATGATTGTACATCATTTAGAGCGCATCCACACCCTATGCATCTGTCCATTATGTAACTATTCGGACATCCCAACCTGTTTGGCTCTACACTTTGTGCACAATCATGGATGACACACAACCGAAGTGAAGTATAATAGGATGTATGTGCTACCTATGCCCATCCACAGCGGCTGGCACGTACTCACAGTGGACGATAGAAACATCTTCATCGTGTCCGTTGTAAACCACTTTGTCTCGGTGATGTGCCTCTGCCCCCAAACTGCTGCTCCAAATTTCAATCACGTCGTGTGGCTAATGGATGGAAACCGGACATATTTTATGTATAATAATAACTCTTTAAAAAGCTCTACCGAACAACTGTGGTATGAGTATGCACACATCCTAACCGATTTGTTCAACCAAGACATAGAATTCGCGGTTGGAGTTTGTATTACTAGATTAGCTTAGCATTTTGTTTGACATGTCATGTACCTCTTAAATGATATTTACTGACATTATGAATTGTCATAACTTGATTCCGAATGTTGAATTCTTACTTTATGAATTGTGAATTATGATGACTTAAATGGTATTGGTGAGTAGTGACTTGATGAATTATGATGAATTCTAACAATATGTGATGGGTTGATATTGGTGACTTGAAGTGGGTGTTGATGTTGAGGTGACTGAGGACACTGTCACTAGAAGCGGAGGTGTAGGATTGGAAGAGAAGCATGGTGAATTTACCACTCACCAATACCACTCAAATCATCACAATTCATAAAGTAAGAATTCAACATTCAAAATCAAGTTATGACAATTCATAATGTCACTAAATATTATTCAAGAGGTACATGACATGTCAAATAAAATACTAAGCTAATCTAGTAATTCAAACTGCAACCGCAAATTTTACGTCTTGGTTGAACAAATCGGTTGGGATGTGTGCATACTCATACCACAGCTGTTCGGTAGAACTCCTTAAAGAATTATTATTATACATAGAATATGTCCAGTTCTCATCCATTAGCCATACGACGTGATTGAAATTTGGAACAGCAATTTAGGGACGAAGACACAGCGCCGAGACAAAGTGATTTACAACAGACACGATGAAGACGTTTTCATCGTCCGTTATGAGTACGTGCCAACCGCCGTGGATAGACATAGACAGCACATACCTCCTATTATACTCCACTTCGGTTGTGCTCCATCCATGATTGTACACAAAGTGTAGAGTCAAACGGGTCAGAATGTCCGACTGGCTGCACAATGGACAGATGTATAGGGTGTGGATGCACTACAAATGATGTACAATCATATCGTCGTAGGTTAGTCGTGCATTGTATCCCGGGTTGCGGCAACCAAATTCGGAAGCCCTAATGATATTGTTAAATGCCGATTTTGAAATGATTGAACCAGCACAGATTGAATTGTGCACACCTATGCATTCTTGACAAAAAAGACCTTCACACTCGCTCTTCTTGTTGGCTGATTTCAAGCACTGTATTCTCACAGAGAACAAAAAAATCAAAAAAAAAGAAAAGATGTATCGATGAGGAAAAATTAACAAGTAGAACTCACAGAGGGAGGAATTAACTTACAAAGGACGCAGGAAAAGCAATGCGTCTCTTACATAATCCTTAATCAAATGCATTGTTCAGTAATGTAATGCCATTGAATTATATGATGTTTGATGTCCTGCAAGATATGATATAAGAAGATACTGTTTGGTTGCTTGTATGAGATGACTAAGACCATTCCTAACTGCCGGATTAAAATCCGATGGCTAGAATACCCATCGGACCAAAGCCCTATCCAAACTCCGATAGCCATTAGACGCATCTGCTCTGATGTTCAAGTGATTGGGTTCATGTCTACTTGAAAATTTGTATATTGTGACGATGTGGTTATTCACTGGAGAATTAAATTAGTGTGATCACGTTGTATCTCGTTTTTTATACTAGTTATCAATTAATGTTGCAGATTTTTTTATTTGAATATTTGGATGCATCTCACTTTCACATTTTCCACAGCTTCTTTAATTTAAATTTATCTTAAAAATGTACTCAGATCATAGTAAAAAACACTAGTTAGCATCATCACCTGGTTACCTTGACAAGTAAGTATCGTCATCTGGTTGTTTGACAAGTTCAGGTAAATGAGATATTACTGTTAAAAGAAATGACAAAGCTTCATCATCTACCAATTCAAGTAACTTTTTGTTGACGAAGATAAAAGCATGGAATGGTTCCACTATATTCTTCATGTAACTATCTAAAGCATCCAAATTTTGATGTCTTGTATAATAGCCTTCAAATTCCTCAGAAAATTATGCCTGGTTATGCAGGCGGATAATCCCTGCAATGGCCATAAATGGTGCGGCAATGAAGCAATCATCACTTACAACTTCTATATTCAAGCATCAGACATTCACAATAAAAAATAGCATATGAAGCTTTAGCATGTTTCACTGTTCAAGTGACAAGATTGTCGTGCATTAATCAAATATGAGCGAAGCCATGGTTAGGCAAGATCAAAAGAATACCACTATGGCTAAGACACGACGTGCAAAGCTTTGTTCTGTTTCAAAGAGATCTCGCAATGAACCAATGGACACAGCTTTGAATACTCCAAAGATGCTCCATGAGTGCTGGTAACAAAACAAAAAGGAAACAGAAGAGCGATTTTTGACATAACAGGAGATGGATATGCTACCCATGGTTGTAGTGGATGATGATGGATCCAATAGAGAAAGGTCCTCAGAGTGTTCCTCCAAGTCCTGCTAAGTCATAATGTCATTTAAAAATACCATAATTTAAAGACCCCCATAAAGTTGTATAAGTACAGGATAAAGCATTGCCATTTTGTCTATTACGGTACATTAAGATCTATATAGTTCAGGAAAGCTAGTATAGTAGTCATAAACACATCTATAAATTATGTGAGATGACGTGGATACACATATATATTTAGAATCAAGACACTCTACAGTGTGCCATTCTCTTGAGTCGAATAATACATTCTCAGAGTCTTCTCACGAAAAAATATATTACAACCAACTAGACTGAAGAGTGTTTCTTCACAAGAAAATAGGAAAGAACCTAGAGAGAGATGATATAATTACAGAATGAGATGACAAAAAGAATAGTGTTACCTTTGTGAGCAATTCAAAGAGATCGACTTCACAGTAGCCAACCAAAGTATTCTTGGAAAATCGGCTAGTCTGTAAAAATGTAGAAAACATGTAATGGGACTGCATTGAAATGTTGATTTGACTTGCACTTCCCATCAATTTATGTTCTTCAAAAGCTTTTTATCAGAAATTTTATTATGTTGAAGCATATGTATGTGAAATGCTTATGGCAGAGAATAATGCAGTTATACATGTAGATTGACCTATTTTTAGGTAACACAATAGAAGCGTACCTCAAAAACGGAGATTAGTGCAATATGGGGTCCATTTGTTTCTATCACAACCTTCTTTTCCTGCAAATATATAAGCATTATCACCAATTGTCTAACTTGATGCAGCAGCAATATAACATGTAAATTCTTCACAGGTCCTAACTGTACTGGGAAAATTCTTGTGAAATAATTGTTTAAGCAATAATTAAAAAACTAGTTTCTTTTTAAAAGGGCTGTGATTAATTTCTAGTTATCCTAACAAGCAAGTTTCTGGCTCCCATTAATTAATACTAAGAATGTAGTTAAGACAAGCAAAATAAGTCACGTCACATAAGGTGTCACGAAAATATCATTTTTCACTGAATTAGGCCACAGTCAGGAAACGTAACTTTTCTTTCAAAAAACTATAAATTTTATCTGATGAATCAGGTATAGTTGTATTTAGCCTGCCACAGATATCTCCTAATCCAAAACATGTCCATTTCAGTTCTGCTATAATAAGGAGCAGATGTTGCATATAAAGCTTGCCACCAACGTATTTAAATTATCACCAAGTAATAACAGGATATCTATGAAGATAGTTCGTGTGCTAGCGACTCAAGATAGAACTTTGATTCTCATTCTTCATGACAAAGATCAAGATGTGATGAGTATCCATACGTCATGTATATATATATGAAGGAACAAAATAACAAAGGTGAAAGTCGAAGTTCTATAATGAGTCGCCAATGCAGACAATAATGACATTAATCATCAGATCACTTACTTTATTTAATGTTTACAAAAAACAAAGAATTGACATGAACATGCATATTTGAGTGTTATACACTATCGTGGTCAACGTATTCCTTAAAATGTGTTGCACCGAAGTTGATAAAAGAAAAAAGATAACTGCGATCGGTTCAACACAGAAAGCATGTCATTGGAAAGAAAAAGTAACAAACAGAGCACAGAGAAAAGTTGCGACTTACTCATCGAGTTCCATACAGCTGCCGTCTTGTAGAAAGTGTTTGTAGTTTGAAAAAGCAACAACAAAAGAAAAGGCATTGGATGAGTATCAGTACCAGGTCTACATAGAATATAGGCAAAATTGGATGAGGGGAATTGCAAATTCATGGCGATTATTGCTGGATCCTTACATTTTGTGCCAACCATGTACGACATTAAACTTTTATGGAATTCTGTTATCGGACACTTCAGCAATTAAAATATCATTTCTTGGCTTGAGATGAGGGAGAAAGCTTGTGAAAATATCATCATGTCTACCCAGTTGCTCCCATACCAGGCTCACAGGGAGAAAGCTTGTGAAAATATGCTCAGGTGCCACGATTTTATGTCTGACCAATCCAGATGCAAACAACAGCAAAGGGTGTAAAATTGTTTTTACAAGCATTTTCTCTCCTCTCAAGCTGTGAAATGGTATTTTAATCACCAAATGTACAACAATAAAATTATATCAAAGTTCAATTCCCAATAGCATATACACAGAATGAGAGGGTCCTGCAACCATCGCCATAACTTTGCAATGTCTCCCAGCCAACTTTCTCTAGAAAGTATTTCATATCAGACGTAAGTACAACCATACAGGTAAGCAAAACTCTTTTGTTTCCATTTTCGCTTGAAATGGAAATAGGGTGATAACCCCATTACAAAAAAAAAGTACAGGTAAACAAATTCCAAATATGGAATAGCTGTGTTTTTTTCCATTGTCAGCAATAAAATCTTCAGATCCTCGTGAGAAAAGAAAATTTCGAAAAAAAGGCCTACTACAAAATAAGTTGGGATTATTACCTTAAACATTATCCTAACTATTGTACTAGCTTATTGCTTGCTTTGGCGTGAGAGCTACTATGGCACATCAACCATTCCATGAACTGCTATGGTTAACGATGGATTCATAATTCGAACAAGCACATAAACAAAACAAAGTGAAGGGGTGCAAGGAATACGCAACTTGTCAGCGCCTCGGTGCGGTACGTGCGCTCCCCCAGCGAGAGGCACACGAAAAACTTGTCCTTGAACCCCATCTCCGCCTGTGGCACCAACCAAATCAAACAGTTGTTAGGAAAATTTGAAAAACACGCACCAAATCAAAACCGCCAATTCGCAATCCCACCCCCCACACGAGCCCTTGAGATGGAGGGGAAGAACGAGAACGCACTGCGTACCTTCCCTATCCGAATGCGCGCGATGCCGGCGAACTCGTTGGCGGTGACGGTGTTCCCCGAGTTGGCGTCGCGATCTTTGGCATCGCGGTGGCGAGACACGAGGCGGCGAAGCGCTGAAGCGAGAGGGCGGCGGCGACGGCGGTTCGCCGGCGGCGCAGGCAGCGTCGGAGGCGAAAGTGGCCCATCCTGTCGGCCGAATGAGGGTCGGACGGCGGAGTAGGTGAAGCGAGCGTCGAACTAGGAAGTCTGTCGAATTTGACACGCAAAAGACAAGGGCCGCCAGAAACACACCGAAATCGTCTACCGTTGCGCTAAAATGTTCCCACCAACTCCAGTAGCCTGTGAGACCCTAGTTTAGGCGAAGGGAGCTCGCCTCTGGATGGAGAAACCCCAGCTCGCCGCCGGCGGTGAGGGTTTTCACGTCTGACGGCGCGTGCCTCGTCCCGCTCCCACCTTCCTTCCACCTTCCCTCCCCATCACCTCGTGTTGGTGGCAAGGAATGACTTGGATCCGGGGATTAGCGCGGCTGCTCCTGGAGCAGCCGGATCTGTGGAGGAGGCGTGCGTCGCTCGGAGGTGAGTGGGGATTTGCTCTGGCTGGGTTTCCGGGGATTTTGGGGGTTTGGGCTCGAGGGCATCCGAGAGAGGAAGGGTGTGAACCCAGGGTGTGAGTGTACCGCTGGGCGGTGAGCCAGCTCACGCTGGTTGGTAAGGTTCTGGCGCCTAGCTCCTTTAGGGTTTAAGCAATCTTAAGGGCTATGAGGCCAGCTTGGGGAAATCCCAGAGGTCCGAAGGTTCGGATGATTGGAGACAATCTGTTTGTGTTAGAGTTTGGCAATGAGTCTGATAAGCTTAGGGCTCTTAATGGTTCTCCGTGGCTAATGGGAAGATTTGGCTCAGGTAGACAGGCTGTCCTGCTACAGGAATATGACCAATAGTCTTAAATCCACAGAAATAAACTTCGAGGCCCTCTCAATTTGAGTTTAGATCTTCAAGTTGCCTTTGGGCTTCAGGAATAACCATTATGAAAAGGCGACTGCTAGTCTAATTGGTAAGGTTGCAAAGGTTCAAGTGGATACTAAGGGCAGATCAATAGGCAGAGAGCTTTGAGCAAGGGTTAAAATCCCTATTAAAGAGCCACTAATAAGAGGTCTGTTTCTCCAATGCCCAGGCAAGCACGAAAAGGAATGGTTTGACATTGGCTATGAGAAACTCCCTTTCTTCGATTACTCCTGTGGAATCATAAGGCATGTTGAACTGGATTGCCCTACCCGTGCAGAAAGAGATGAAAATGGTGAACTCCTGTATAGTGACGAGCTCAGGATAGTGGAGGATAGATGGAGACTATCTCAACCAGAATCATCGGGCAAAGGGGATAGTATGTCAAAGAAGTCAAATAATTCGATTACATGTTCTGAGCCAAATAGTCAGGGAAGGGGTGGTGATGGTAGAACTAATTAGAATAGCAGTCAAGGCGATAGAAGGGCGGAGGGTGAGGAAGTCACGTCCCCAATTAAGGTAAAAGATAAAAGTCTAAGGGACACAAAATCAAGTATGACGGGTAGGGAGCTTTTCCCTACAGAGAAGAGTAGAGGAGGGCCCAGTTCCAGGAAGAGAATACCTCTCAATGTGGTTACAGGCGCGCAGGGGGCAGTAAGGGTGTGTTGTTGCTTACCAATGGTGAGACAGACCCTATGGATCAGGAGGGCGACTTGGGTGTTACTGAGGTTTATTCTATAGAAGCTAGAGTGATGTTAGGAGAGCTAGATGGATAGGAGACTAAAAAACTGAACGCGGGGCTGTCAGGACAACCCTACGAGAAAAAATGAAGATAGTTAGCTGGAACTATCAGGGGCTTAGGAACCAACCAGCAGTTCGAGGGCTTCTGGAAATACAGAAGCGTGAAGACCCTGACATCTTGTTTCTGTGTGAAACCAAGATGTCTATTAAGAAGATGGATAATTTCATATATTTGTTAAGGCTCTCCAATTTTGTGGGAAAAGATTGTGAGGGAAAAAGTGGTGGTTTGGCTCTCTTTTGGCACAAAGATATAAATCTGAATTTATCTTCGATGTCTAGATATCACATTGATGCAGAGGTGATGGAGGATGATGGGACCCTGTGGAGGTTTACAGGAATATTTGGAGAACCTAACCATGATAAAAGAGAAGTAACTTGGAAGCTTCTAAGGCATATGTACAATTGCTCTTGGGTTTGTATGGATGATTTTAATGAAATTCTCTACCAGCACAAGAAGAAAGGTGGAGCGCCTAAATCACAAGGGCACATGGAAAGATTCAGAGATACCCTACAACATTGTGATCTGTCTGAAGTAGATTTTAAAGGGGATAAGTTTACTTGGTGCAATAATAGCCACTAAGTGGAAACCTTGATTAGAGAAAGACTGGATCGAGTGGTGGCTAACACTGCTTGGCATGTTCAGCATAATAAAGCGGGAGTGGTCCATGGTAACTATCAACATTTTGATCATAGGCCTATTATTCTGCATTTAGAGGAAGACACTAAACAGATGACCAAAGGGCATAAAAATTCGATGTTCTATTTTGAAGCCAGCTGGTTGGAGGAGGATACTTGCCAACAAGTTATCAAGGAAGGTTGGGAGGAGAGAAGAGGTCATTGTAGTGGAGGTTCAGTGAGCAACAAGATTAAAAATGTGACCAAAAATTGAAGGAATATAGGAGGGTGCAAAGAGGAGACTACTCAAAAGAAATTCAACGGTTAAAAGAAGAGTTGGAGGAGAGAAGAAGAGGCCCCATCAATCAGAATTGTTTGGATCACCGAGCTCTTTTAAAAAAAACAAATTGAACAAACTGGAAGACCAAAGGGACATCTATTGGAAACAAAGAAGCCATGTGACATGGCTCAGGGAAGGAGACCGAAACACCAAATACTTTCATGCCTTTGCTTCTGAAAGAATAAGGAGGAATCACATCAAGAAATTGAGAAATGAAAGGGGACAATGGGTGGAAGGAGAGAACAATTTAAAAATTATGGTCTATGGTTATTATATGTACTTGTTTGAGAGAGGCCAATGTGGTGATGCGCAACAAGTGTGCAATCTGGTTGAACCTAGGGTCACATCTCAGATGAATGAGTTTCTACTGAAGGACTTTTCTTAAGGGGAGATCAAAACGGCCTTATTCCAAATGGGAGATTTAAAAGCTCTAGGACCCGATGGTTTACCAGTCATCTTCTTTAAAAGGTGTTGGTATATTATTGGGGAAGATTTTATAAAGGAGGTCAAGAAGGTTTTGGAGGGCGGGAGGATGCCTGACAATTGGAATTCCACTGTAATCACTATGATCCCTAAAGTTCAAAATCTAGGCAATCTTAAGGAGTTAAGATTGATAAGTCTGTGCAATGCTGTGTACAAGGTTGTGGCTAAGTTTATTGCCAACAGGCTTAAGGTTGTTCTCCCGGAGATAATTTCCAACACTAAAAGTGCCTTTGTCTTAGGGAGGTTGATCTCAGATAATATTCTAGTTACTTCAGAAGCTTTGAATTATCTTACTTCAGAAGCTTTGAATTATCTTTGTAGAAAGAGGAAAGGAAAAGGTGGTTGTGCAGCAGTCAAGCTTGATGTCTCTAGAGATTATGATAGAATATAATGGAGCTTTCTAAAAGCAATGATGAAAAAGCTTGGCTTTCATAATAGATGGAGCAAGTTAATTATGAACTGTGTTACCACTGCTCAGTACAGGGTCAAAGTAAACTCAGGGTTTACAGAACTTTTTGTTCCCAATAGAGGGTTGAGACAAGGGGATCCTTTATCATCATATTGTTTATTATCTGTGCAGAAGCCATGTCAAGTGCCATCAATCAAAGCAAATTACAAGGGAGACTAAAAGGGATCACCATGAACCAACAAGGCCCCACACTAACTCATTTATTATTTGCAGATGACTCGCTTCTTCTCATGGAGGCTAATGCTAGGGAAGCGCAAGAGGTAAAGCACATTATGAAAACCTATGAATTATGCTCTGGACAAGCTATCAACAGAGAGAAGTCCTCTATCGTGTTCAGCCCTAACACGAACCAGAACCAAAGAAATGTTGTTATGGAAATTCTTAATATCAAAAGTGAAGTTCAGAATGGGAAGTGCTTAGTTCTCCCAACTTACATTGATAGAGCCAGGAGGGAGACTTTTCAATATCTGAAAGAGAGAGTGTGGAAGAAAACTCAGGGGTGGAAAGAAAAACTGTTATCTAAAGCGGGGAAGGAGATTCTTGTTAAGTCTGTAGCACAAGCTATCCCCACTTATGCTATGTCGTGTTATGACCTTACTAAAACTATCTGCGATAAGCTCACTTCTCTTAATGTGAGGTATTAGTGGTCTCACCAAGATAATGAAAAGAAGATCCATTGGTTGAGCAGAGAAATATTGTTGAAACCTAAGGGCATGGGAGGTCTGGGTTTTAAGGACATGAATGCTTTTAACAAGGCTCTCCTAGCCAAGCAAGCCTAGAGATTAATTGATAACCCGGACTCTATGTGCAGAAACCCTGAAGGCCTTGTATTTCCCTAATTCAGACTTGCTGAAATCAACACCTAAGAATGGGGCCTCTTTTTCCTGGAATAGCATTCTCAAGGGGGTCAAGCTGTTGAAGGAAGGAATCATTTGGAGGGTAGGCAATGGTAATTCAATTAATATCTAGGAGGACCTATGGATGCCTAGAGACTTGAGCAGAAAAGTAAGCTCTCCAAGAGGGGGTTGTATCCTATCCAAAGTTAGCGAGCTTATTGACCCAGCCCAGGGTGAGTGGGATCACAATCTTATAGACCAGCTATTCTCCACGGAGGAATCGCAGATTATTAGAAGTATCCCTATCCTGGAACAGTATGATGACTTTGTGGTGTGGAGCATGGAGCAAAAAGGTATTTTCTCGATTAAGTCTGCTTATAGGTTAATCATGATCTTGAAAGGTCAAGAGGCAGGACAGCAATAAACCTCAGATGGGAAAAGCCCCTCTTTTCCTTGGGAAAAGCTCTGGAAATTGGAGATTGGCTTATAATAGTCTCCCCCTAAAGGGAAAGCTTAACAGGAGAGGGATTAACACGGATACTTTGTGCCCTTGTTGTCATAGGTTGTTGGATGAAGATGGAAGACACCTATTCTTAAAATGCAAAAAGGTGAAGGAAGTGTGGAGAGCATTGGGGTTTGAGGGGTTAAGATCCAGACTTAGTGAATGTCAGGGCCCACATCAAACTCAGGTAGCATTCCCTAAGAGCATCTCCAGCTGAGCCTCTAAACAGAATCTTCTCTATATCTAGAGTCTCTCGTCCTCCAGCAGAGTCTCTATCTCAGCCTCTAAATTTAGAGTTTCTCTCTCCCAGGCTCTAAATTTAGAGGCTCTCTATATCAACCTTTATAATTTTCTGAATAGAGGCTCCGCTGGAGAGGATGGAAATATAGAGAGCGAATAGTGATTTAGAGAGGGTATATAGAGACCTAATTTTAGAGCTTCTGTTGGAGATGCCCTAAATCCCACTTCATATCTTCTATCTATTATATTTTATTAATAGCTTCTAAGTCATATCAAACACCATATTTTTATATGCATAATAATTTAAGTGTGATTGTAGGGATGTGACATACTCGTATCTTGCAGGATGTTTTAGACTTTGTTTTTTTTAACTTAATCCAGTTGTAGATCATAATCTGAAAAAATTTGGACTCTTGATAGGAGGTTTGGAGAGTCAAAAAACGGTTTTAGGAGGTCCGACAAGAACCACAAAAAGCCTTAAAAATAGTTATAAAGTGCTACAGCATTTGGCTTGTACAAAAACAATAAATTTTCAGCTATATCTTTAAATTTTAATCGAAGCTAGAAAGAACAAGTCTAAATGGCCAATAAATTCTAGGACCAAAATAACCCTTTTTCATGAAATAAAAAATGTCATCGATTTTCCTAATTTTTTCCTTTCATTTTTCATCTTTCTCTTTCCTTTTCCTTTTTTTCTTCTTTCCTTTCCTTCCTTCTCACCGGCCTTTGTTTCCCTTTCTTCTCCCCGAGAGGCTAAGCTGCAAATCCGGGTCTCATTTGGGGCAGGAGGAGAGGGGTTTATAGCTGTGGGACCAAATCACCAGATCACTGCAGTAATTTAAAAAAACTCCGCTCCTTCTCCATCCCTCCTCTCGTATGTCGTCGCTGCCCTCTCTATCGATGTTGCCGCCTCATCCTTGTCCCCTTATCCACCTCCACCCCTATTATCCCCTCCCACCGCATTGACCTCTATACCTATCCTTGGGGTGGTTTGGAGACGACAAGCAAAGAGGAGTGGCGATGGGCGCGACAGGCCTCCTAGACGCCGCTTGCTCCTTCTCTGTGCTCCTCCTCAGCGACAAAGACGGTGACTCAAGCCCTTTCTCGCAAGTGCAGGAGTGAGGAAGATTGGAGCCAGCATTGACACAGTGCATTTGCAGGATGCAGCGGATACCACATTTTTGCGGCACCTCTCACCTCTCCCAACACTATTGTTGCCGATGCGGTTGTTGCTGGAGACACCTCGCCCACCATATTTGTACTGTTCATAGGGTGAAAATCCGAGCAAGCATAGGATATGGTATCTGTTGGAACTGCTCTTATGCTTTAGGCTTACGGTCATTTTTTTAGCCAAGGCGCTCGGCTTTTTATTATTTTGAAGTCATTTCTTAAAAGCATGTAAGTCTAGTTGATCAAATATTTCATCTTCTCAAAACCGTTTTCTGAATTTCTTGAAACCCAACTTTTCAGCCAGCTCAGCTAAACCATTCGGCCGACTGAACACATATGAAAAGAATCGGTGCGGGTGAGTGGTCATGGTTGCAGCTAAACAAATAGAAAACAAATTGGGCCGTGGTGTGCCAGATCTCGTCTATGGGCTGGAGCGTTCCGGTCCAATTGGTATGATCTGCCCGCGCGCGCGTCCAGACCTTATCTGCCGCGTTGCAATTCTTGTGGCACCCAGCCGAAGAAGAGAGTAAGCTTTCTTTTGCCCTGTGGTGATGGAAGCTCTCGTCTGGTCGCCTCGGCCTCTCTTCCCCCGCACCTCCCCGACCCTCTTGGTGCCAACGGCGACAAGGACGGCATCATCTTCCCGGCCTCGACGGGCTGCTCCTGTGAAGGCCGCCGCCGGCGAGCCTGCCGGCGAGGAGAAACCCGTAGCTGCCGGAGATGGCTCGGCTTCGCCGGCGCCCAAGAAGATCCTCAAGAAGAAGCCGGTCTACTCCAGTAAGATTCTAGCTTTCCTTTTATCGTGTCCCGAATCATCAAAACAAAATGTATCATGCAGCTCATTGGAAATTTGCAGTGGCATCGAATTGACTGAACTTTTCACCCTTCCCATGCATGATGCAGTGAAGAAAGGGCAGATTGTTCGCGTCGACAAAGAGAAGTACTTGAACAGCATCAACGTGAGCAGTGATCGATGCATCCTAGCTCCCTTTTGTAGCCGTTCGTTATACTACGTAGTTTAATCCTTCTTAATTCAGCCTGTAAATCAACTTTCACACACATTTATTTTCAGTACCTGTCAGTAGGACATCCACCCTTTTTCAAGGGGCTAGACTACATATACGAAGACCGTGGCGAGGTAGCCGATCTCTCCTTCTTGCAGCTACATCCATATTGCACTGATCCTAGCTTTGTTTACCATAATGTCGTAATCTAGCTTCTTAGTGTGCTGCTAATCAGCACGGCGTTTGGTTGCTAATATACACGAATGGCATTGATTGATTCTCTAGTTTTCGACCGATTGCAGGTTTTGGATATCAGAATCTTTGAAACCGGAGAGTACGCCCTGGTAAGATGCCTCCTGCCCCATGCTTCATTTCAGTGGCTGTTCAGCGTTGATATATACATGTTAATTTTCAGACTGTATCTTGATAAATTAAAGAGTGTTTTACTGCCCTAGCTCATTTCATGAATAAAGTATATAAAGTATGTCTTGCACAGATCGCGTGGGTCGGGATTCCAACTCCACCGGCATGGTTACCCACTTACATGCTCATCAAGGTAAAATACACTAATTGCCGAATGCCATCGTTGGTGCCATCTGACGATGTGAGATAGTATCTCTGCTCGATTTTAATTGACGAGCAGTATCCTGCAAACTTCAGCACTTAGCTACCCAGATTTTCATGTGTTTCCAGTTGCGTGCTTGATAGGGTACTGAAAAAAATCTGAAACGAAAGCAAAGATAGCCATACGGAAGCACATGTTCTTCTTCTTCTTTTCTTTGCTCTTGGATTTGGGCTCGTTTAGTTATACGGATTAACAGTAGCATAATGGCATTGACCTCGTTTCATATGATTATTTGCAGTCGGATAAACTCGACTACGAGAGAATATGACTGCTGAACTCATCGAGCTAGCAGGACGAGCGCGGCTGCCTGGGAGATGTAAAGACCCGAAACTCTAACCTGACAGCCAATTAATCTCAATGGAATGTTGACACTTGTTCCTTCTACGTTATTGCAGCCTTGCAAAGACGTCGCCATTTTCTTCCTTCTTTGATCTTACGTTGATGATTATTTCAGTAGGGTGCATGTCTCATGATACGGTGTAACCGTGTTGTATATAGGTGCCGAACTGCCAATACGAGGCAACATGCCATTGCTTCACTTCTGTACAGCTAAACCAAGAGAGGAAGATACCGAAAAATGCGAAAGTTTCAAAGTTCTTGAGCTGTATTCAACTATATCAAGTATTCAAGTATGTTTAGTTTTCATTTTCGGTTTCGAAGTTGACAATGATTTCGCTGTTATTTTCGTGAACTATAAGCTTTGACCCTTGTACGGACCCAACAAATTCTATTATTCTAAGGACAGGCAGGTGGCCTCCTGGTGAGAGCGAGGGTGATCGTCTTCTCGCCCATCTAGATTCAGCACCTAAATTCAGAGTACATGTTTAAGTGAAAATTAAGTGTCTATGCACTCTCAGCCATTTGGTTGATGATTAATTTTGCCGCAACTGAACTTAGCCACATGTGGCAAACCACATATTCTGTGGTAAGAAAACTGAGTGACTAAGATTTGATAAAAAAAATATATAGCCTATAAAATGTTGGCCAAAGGTTAAATATTTAAGTGAAAGTGTGTACGCACCCTCCATGAGGCTCTTAAGCCTTTTGCAAAATTGTACATTGTGGGCTCACACGTATATATGTGTGAGGAGAGTGTGCATGTCAACAAATGGTTTATATCCTCTTCATAATCTCCGTAAAAAAGAAAAGATAAATTACATTGTAGCTGTCTTAAAGTTATAGCGAAGGAAACCTCATTCTGTACCCCAAAGTTAAAATTGGAAATACCTTTTAATCATCTTTAGTTCCAAGCCCTACACCATTAGAGAACCTTTAGGTGCTTATGCGGACTTTGATTAACAAAAAAAGATTTTCTATATAGCCAAAAAATCCTATACAACTATAAAAAACATAAAAATAAGAATTATACGTGTTAAAAAAATATTGAGGATTCTCGATATGACTTCTTTAATTATTTATAGTTTCCTTATTATAATTTCTTTACCTAAAGTTTCCCTATTAGGGTTCAATAATCCCTAAACATTAAAAACAATTACCCAAACAAATCCCACTTCCTAAGAAAATAAAAAGGAAAGAGTTTTGTTAGGATACTACCCAAACAAATCCTACTTACCCAAACAATTTCGCTATTTTGTCCATATGACTGTTTTTCAGTTAATTACTTTGATTTTTTCAATCCATATAATGTGAAAATCTTGTGTACTTGTTGTGAAAAAAAAATTATTTGTTTTCACTAAAATAATTATTTTGTTTTTGGTTGTATGTTTTTGTAGGGTTTACTAAACCTTTTTTTATTTGTTTTCACTAACATAATTATTTCTATATTTTGTATATATTATAGGGTTTATTAAACCTTTTTTATTTGTTGATAGCAACTAGAAATGATTGACTTCACTGGGAGCATTGCGCAACATCCATGTGGGCGGTCGTCCTGATAGTCTGGTATAGAAGGACGTCACTGAAGTCCTTGCCATTCAGCTGTTGCACCGGTACTTGCAATTGCAACCATAGAGGGATGATCCTAGGTGCCTGGATGATAGTTGATTTATAGGCGTTGGAAGGGTAGTTGGTCCCAAAAGAAAAAAACCTCACCTTAGAGCATATTCGTTTCAACTTAGCTTAGGCTTAAAGCTTAATCCTAACTAAATTGAAAATCTAAACGATTTGGTGGCTTAACTGAATTGAAAATCTAAATGATTTGACTTTTTATAATGAAGTTTGGAGGGGCTTCAGAGGAAGGCCGTCGGTGGCGGTGCCGCGGGGGCGTCGTGGCACTCGGGGTTGGTATTCCGGACTGTTGCTGCCGCTACTGCAACCTGGGGAGGAAGGCGGTGGTGCGAGGGCGGAGCCATGCTAGACGGTTGTTGGGGGGCACGTCGTCAGCGCTAAGCAGAGGGGTCATCGAGGCTAGAGGGCGGCAGGGTCTAAGGGAGGCATCGCCCTGGCTTGCCGTGTAGTTCGTCCGCCTAGCGCCTCGCCACATGCATGCGCTGTCGCCGCCTCAAGACTCCACGCCTGCTGCCCGGCTGGCGTGTTGGAGTAGGCTTGGGAGCGGAGAGAGAGAGGAGTGAGAAGGAAGAAAAGGGCAAAGGCCATAAGGTCATAATAAGTAAATACAGGCTCTATATACGCTAAAATGTGCTCTAAGATTCACATTGTGACGTAGATCCAATTTCGTTAGTTTTATAATGGCAAATTTACAATTATATGTCTTATAGTGGCATTTCCTCGGATTGGCAAGTTTTATGGTGACACGTGTCAATTAACCCTACATTAAAAAGGGAGAAACCAACCAATCCAAAACCAACATCTTGAGAAGAGTAAAACCAGTTAAAAAAACAGAGAAGCGCAATGGAGACGAGGGTTGGAGAGCCCGAAGACGAGGAATCCGGCCTCCTCCCCCGTCCGTCCGCCGCCGGTCGCCGGCCGTCCTCTAGAGCCCTCCGCCGCCCGCTTCCACCTGCGGTCTGGGCAACGGTGGATGGCCCGCTGGGGCTACCGCTGGAGGAGGCGGAGGGCCAAGCTCGGCGCTTCTTCCTGTGGGGATTCGCGTGCCTTCCCTTCCTCTGGGCGATCAACTGCTGCTACTTCTGGCCCGTCCTCCGCTCACCCGCCTCCTCCTCCCCTGCCGCCTACTCGCCCATCCGCCCCTGTGAGCCCCCCTAGTCGTCCTCTTCTAATCTGTTTCATGAAGAAGATCCCGTCTGAACCGTCTTAGGTTCTAAATATAATTGACCCTTTCTAGGATCTTGTATGCAGAATTATTTTAATCTGTAATTTGCAACCTTTGGGGAACGCTTAATGGTTAGTTAGCCTGTTGGAGCGTGATCTTTAGTAGTTGTTAGTGATGGCTGATTACTAAAGATCGGTTCAATGTGAACCCCTTGATTTGAGTTGCTTTTGACTTCTGAGACACATTT
Source organism: Olyra latifolia (assembly GCA_036346145.1). Lineage (NCBI taxonomy): Eukaryota > Viridiplantae > Streptophyta > Magnoliopsida > Poales > Poaceae > Olyra > Olyra latifolia. The sequence continues at coordinate 1,044,575 of CM070523.1, read as the reverse complement.
GGTGACTGATATCTAACTCTAAGTAGAATATAAGGAGACTGTTATTTTTCACATTAACATTGGGATCTCTCATCAATTTAGTTAGTCATGTTTAGTTGATCAATTATTTGATTAGTTTAATTGGTATTTTTGTACTAAGGCACCATGTTTCCATCAGAATAAAGCATGCTATTCTTCTCATAATAGCAGACAAGATCTGCAACACAAGCTCTGTTATAAGCTGAACTCTGAGTGCTCTAGAAGTTCATAATGCATTTGGCAATGCATCATGAACTGTCTGAACCTTCAAGAAATGGAACTATCTCAGAATAGCATGAAATTTGAAAGTGGTCGGGACTCAGGACATGCACAAAATGAAAAGTGGTTGGGACTCAGGAATTATGTTAGTGTTTTAGCAATGCTTCCTAATCCGGTACAGCTTGAAGTAGCAACACTATTTTTGGAAGGCCATGAACAGATCAATAGATCTGCTAGGTAACTATTCAATATGTTCTTAATCCATGAGAAAATTGTCAGATAAATTTTGAACTGGTTTTTAGAATCTACCACAAAAATGTTTTTAGTTTCTTGTCATAAAAATATTGAAGACACCACATACGAAACAATTTGGTTGTTGGGACTCGCCATTTGGCATTGCCTCAGATACTTGTGTTTGTTATTAAACATCACCATGATATTACCGTATAGAGATGACAGGTAAATCATTAAATCTAATTCTTTTTTCATCTAAAATGACAGGTAAATCATTAAATCTAATTCTTTTTTCATCTAAAATGACAGGTAAATCATTAAATCTAATTCTTTTTTCATCTAAAAGATTCTGCTGACCTTTTCTTTGTTATACTTATAGAGATAACTGCCTGAATTTTTGAAGCCATGGTGGCACATGGGGGTGAACAGTTGAGCTCCCATGGTGTGTGCCGATAGAACAATGCAAATAATTGTCAAGATTTCCTTGTAAAACATAGCAAGAAAAACATCTGAATAGAAGCTATTTGGGGTTCAATTTTGTGATAGCATTTTGGGGAGTTATACATCCTACCATAAGGAAATAAATGGTGCATTTTTCCTCATTAGGGGCTTTCTGTTTTCTGTTCTTCTATTTCTTTTCTTACAAGTTACAAGCTTTCCTTCTACTGATGCTATCTTGATTAGATGTTATTAAATTCTGTAGCAACAGTACCAACTGCACCTTCTTACACATTTGCACATGAACATGCTGTGCAGATATTGTGCGATCCGCAATTGGCTTTACCATCTTCTCTGTGGTTCTCATCACCTGGGCCTCAACCTTTATAATCGGAGGCGAGCGATTGTTTGGACCAGTGTGGAATGATCTTGTGATGTACAATGTTGCAGACAAGCTTGGTCTCACCGGATTAATGGGATAGCATAGCTTCCATTGTGTGCCTCATTCTGAGTAGACTTGCTGTGACCAGTGTATTGACTCACTGGTTTTACCTTGTGACATTGTTCCTGGTAAAGATATTTTCACGCACCTTTAGTAGACTTCTAATTCTAATGTGATGTACTGTAATATTATTGGCCGACTGGCTTGCCTGGAGTTCGGTTTGACTCCGATGAGTTGTAGAAAGAAAAGGATGGGACGAGCTTATTACCATAACACAGTCGAAGTGTTGTTTCTTTTCTTCTTGTTCCTTTTTTTTTTATTTATCGAATGGGCAGTTTTCTTCCGTTTAGAGAAGCCCATGCGGATACCCCCAATCCTGGGCAGGAAGGAGGAAAGAGGAAGAGCTAGCCGCCACCGTTGCATAGATGAACATACCATGCAGGGTTCTGTAGAAGAAATGAAAAGGAAAAAGAAATTCTGCATAGAAAAAATGAAAAAAATTCATGCATTAAGAAATTAAAAGGGAAAAAAATTCTGCATGAAGAAAAGGTAGAGCTTCTGATCCTCGTTCAAAGAAAGAGATGAAATGAAGAAATGAAAAGCCCCTTGTTGACAAGGAAAGAAAGAAAAGAAATGAAAAAATTGCGCGGTGAGAAAGAGATGAAATGAAGAAATGAAAGGAGATGTAGGACTCCTGTCCCTTGTTAAAAAGGAAAGAAACAATTCTGTTAAAAGGAAAGAAACAAAAAAAAAATTAGTGCGGTGAGCGTGGATCGAACACGCGACCTTCAGATCTTCAGTCTGACGCTCTCCCAACTGAGCTATCCCCGCTTAGCGACTGGAATGATTTCAAAACTAAAAAGAAGATTCACCTGTTCGGCACCAAATCAGACAGCTAAACAAACAAAGAAGTTATTATATGCCAACCATATACTTTCTAGAATGCACAACGCTGACCCTATTCTAGACCTATCCTATCATGATTCTATTTTATTCTCAACGTAACGCTAGCTTTATCCTGACCTTATTTTATCTCTCTCTTAGAGCGCCTCTGTTTCTAAAACAGAATCTTCTGTATATTTAGAGTCTCTCGTTCTCCAGCAAAATCTTTACCTCAGCCTCTAAATTTATAGTTTCTCTCTCCCAGCCTCTAAATTTGGAGGCTCTCCATATCAATCTCTATAGTTTTTCTGAATAGATGTTCTGCTGGAGAGCATAGAAATATAGAAAAGGAATAGTGATTTAGAGAGGGTATATAGAGGTCTGATTTTAGAGCATCTACTAGAGATGCTCTTATATTTTACTCACACCCCTATTTTCACTATTTAGGACCCTATCCTAACTCTATTTTGAGATAGAAATAGAGTAACCATTAAACATGCACTAAAGATGTAAGTACTAGGATGCGCAGGGGAAAACATGATTAGGATGTATAGGTATGTTGAATCCCATGGATTAATATCAACTATAATTATTAAGGCACCGTTTCTTTTGGCGTTTGGCGGTGGTCGGCGGTTTGTTACAGTAAATTTTTTTTAAAAATAATTATCTTTTTAGACTCATTACACTTTTTTCAAAGACTTATAAATTTGCTACAGTAAAACCGCCAACCGTCAGAAACCGCCGAAACAAACAGAGCCTAAAGCATGGTATTTGATTGTAACATAGAACAGAGATGTACTCTGACAAACACACGGGGTGGTAGCTTTCTGCCCACAAGAATTTACCTTAGCTGCTTGGTGGTAGCAGTTGGCACTCCTAGTCCTAGCTAGTCTTAGAATATATTTTAATGGTGGTCATCTACATCGTCCCGAATATTTAGAAGAAGCACAATTGTTAGGATTAGCACAGGCCTTCTTTCGTGGGGCCACGCGACCAACTGAATACATATGTTTTGCTACTTAGCCTGGCAACCTTCTCCCTTCTCTCTTTTGCCCTACCCTCATGTAAAACTATACACTTCTTACTCCTTCCATGAACTTATAGAGCTCTTGCCATTCCGTTTAAAAATGATTATACCACGGAAAAAGTCACAGGTATTTTGAGATTAAATACTAATAAGGTAGGTAGAGAATAGAGAGAAAGAGAAAAACTGCATTAGAATTCTGAGAGGAACAGAAAAAAAAAAAAGGTTATGCCTCACGTTAGAAATGTATTTGAAGCTGTCATATAAATGAAACTTATGTGTAAAGTTTTTTTCCCTATTGAGTTAGGTTCTTTTCAGTTTATTAGCTTTATATGATAAATTGGACCGTCTTTAGAACCCAATTTCTAAAGATTTTTTTTTTTACATCAAGAATGGACTCGGGATAGATTAAACCCACCCTGGCATACGCGCTCCCGTAGTCGTGGCCGAGCCTCGAGCTCGCGACCAAGAAGGAGGGCTAGCGCGCACCCTGCGCTGCTGACCAACTGAGCAAGCTCGGCTCACCAACTTCTAGAGATTCTAGAACTGGTTTTTTTAAAAAACAGAGACTTAAATGCACAAGTCGGTGGACAACCCTCGCACGAAGGCAAGGAGCAAGGGTAAGAAATTCTAACATCCACCTGCCGCAGAAGATCCGCCGCATACCGGCCACTATCATAAAAGGCAGCGACCTTTTTCGCTTTATAGATTTTCCTAGTTCGTCGAGTACACATCACATCACAGGGCCAGGTCAGAGCTTCTTTGCCGGTACAGGTACACACAGGAAGAAATGACCGTATTGCCCTCATGATTCATCAGCAAACGCGTGCAGCTTCATTTTCTCTCTCTGTCCTATGGCTAGTTCGCTGGAATGTATCTCAAAATAATTTTTTAGATTTTGGTCAGACATATTTAAACCGTTGTAGATCATCCATTTAACTTCAATCCGGCTATTCTTTTACTTGGTGTATAGTACAAGTGTCTAATCACTGTGATACTTTTCCATATAAAATCAATGTTGAAAATTGCAATTTGGCCTCCCAATAAAATGATGGGAAAACGTTCCATTCTACTTGCTTTTCTAGAATAAATATGTTTGGTCAAGTAGTCGGTGTGGCCGAATTCATGTCTCATTATATGATAATTACCCATATCCTATTTATTAAACTAATTAAGAGGCACATTAAAATCAATTAATTGCCATGATTTTTTAATGCCGGTGGACGCTAGGCAACTACTAATACCTTTTTCTGTCTTTGTCAATATGTCCCGTTGCTGTTAATTATAGATAGCTCTCTAACTGATGTCAGGTTCAAACGCACCACCAAGAATAGATCAGTACTTGAGATGATGACGCCTTTTCAGCTTATAAGATGTGTTTGTTTATAAGCTGAAAATTTGTAACTTCTTAATAAGAACATCCGAAGGATCAAAAAATTATAGAAAAATATTTTGAAAGTTTTAAAAATAAATAGTAAAACCTATAAAAAAATTGGCTACCAAACGTTAAGCGTTTGGTTTATACGAAAATAATAAATTTCCAGTTTATAAATAAATGTAGTTTATAATCTGAAAAGAATACTGCAGATGATGCTTCGAGTCTTCTCAGCTAATGGTATCCTATTCATGCTCCTAATTAACGAATTCTTTACTGTTCACTTTTGCCTTTCCTGTCAGGCTCGTTTGCTTCCCTGTACTAAAATTAATTGTCTGGTTAAGGTGACCTACATAACCTGAAGCTTTTCATTTCGGAGGCACGCAGGAAACTCAATAGCCATCAATTTTAGCCTTTTATCGGTAGCCATCAATTTTTGTCTCCCTTCGACTTACCTAATTTGTTAATTTGCTTATTTGCTGATAAGTTAAACCTTAAGAGCTTCTCGAGGTAAAAGAGTTTAGCATACTTTGTTTGACAAGCTTTTTAAAGCTTTGTGACACATCTTCGAAACAAAAAAAAATCAAAGCATTTACGTTTTCGAAACCGAGAATAAACAAATAAGTAGATAAACATAAGCAAATAACTCGAAAACAGCCTGCAAATCCTTGCAAAATTTCTAGGAGACAAAGTTTGGCGGCGAAACAAACACCTATGGAACGTTGTCATTTTTTTCAGTTTTTATTCAAAACAATGAGTGATGGTTCCAAATTTCTCACCCGTTTTAGAGGACCAATTGAAAATCTATCTGGAGGAACCTGTCTGAAACCAAGAAGATCTAGCTGCTCGAAATCCAATGAATTAATGCGTAATGTGCACTCTTCAGCGGTGGTCTGTTAAGGACCACCTGAAAGCTCATTGTTTTGGCTGGGAGACTGCAACGTGGGCCACACATGGACGCCAAAATCTTCAGGTTTACGCGTTAATTCATTCCTGCTTGCGAACAGAGAGAGACGGATTTGTATCATCTGTTGTTGTCTCTGCAGTTTATATCATATATTACTGTAACTATATCGATGAACAGTAACTTAGCATAGTAAAAAGGTACCGTTTCTTTGGTCTTTGTTTCTTTGCGATCTTGATCTTCAAGATTTTCGATAAAGATTATACCGTTTCACTCATAAGACATTGTGCACATCTGCCTTTGCCGTACCAAAGGAAGAGGATGTGTCACCGAGACAAGGGAGGAGAACTGTTGATGTGTTGTGTACCTAGTATTTATAGTAGGTCAATAGCATTGACATCAGGTTGCTTGAAACCAAAAAGGCCCACGAAAAACTAGTAAAATTTTCATGGAGAATAGCTGAGTGTCGGTGCTTTGTTATGAATAATATTATGTTGTTTTTTACTACATTATATTTGATATGTATGGCTCACGTTCTTAGCTATGTTTTCACACTAGATCATGTTGTGCTTCTATACCTTGCTACTTCTATGGTCGACTCCATAGCTCCACTTTCACGATCGACTGTGTCATACTTGCACACAGTTTGATATGTCATGCTTGCACACCTCTTATTTAGTATATCTTGATCTAATCACATGCTTCCTTACACCAAACTGAATAAGAATGGTAGATAATAACATGATCTGGTACATATTGAGTAGATTATAACCTTTCTAAACTACAATGCATTGAAATAAGAAACCATGCAAATAGATAGAAGATATCATTACGGTGGTTGAACCATTGGATTTACTGATGGATGGTCGAGGTGGTTGATGACCATCGTTGCCACTAGGGTTTTCCCAATAGTAGAGAAATAGTCCACTTTTAGGTTTTTTTTTAATATTAGAGAAATAGTTCAGTTCTTATAAAAATAAAAAGAATTATATTAAAAAAACAGATCTTAGAGAATCATAACATTCCACATTCCCTAAAAATTTTTCTCTATTCTCTAAAATTTCTTTACACTTTATACCGCATCCTCCAAAACATTTATTCCAGCAACTTTTCTATCTCTAAAAAGTTATTTTTTGAGGCACTATATCTAAACAGTAAAACAGAGAACCACGATGCTGTTAAATACGAAATCTCGTCATAGTTCACAGCGGTCAAACACGGAAATAAAGAGGAAGAGAAGGGGCAAAACGAACGGAAAGGACTCGGAAGAAATGGGAAAAGGTACAACTACTCCTTCCATTCTCTTCTTCGACGCGGCTCGCGAGTCGCGGCTCACTCCTCGGCGTCCTCGCGCCTTCCTCCAAATCCTCCTAGTCCAAGGCTCCTCCCAATTCCGCTTCCTCTTTCCATACATTCATCGCCGTCTCCTCGCCGCGTTCCCAGCACGACCCCGAGTCGGAGTCGGCCTAGGCCACGCGCCCGCAGACCCAAGCGGCGATCGTCGTATCACTATTATAATAATGGACTCCGACGAGCCACCGGAAGAACCACCCACTGTCTCCGACGCTTGCCGCCGCCGCCGCCGCCGCTAGGGTTTCCCACGCATGGGCTGCGCCTCCTCCCACGACGCCTTCGCTGACGCCGCCGCAGCGGTCGCGTCCCGGGCGCGCCCCTCCTCGTCGCGGCCCCGGCGGGCTGACCCCGCCACGCTCTGCCGCGAGCGCGCCGCGCTCATCCACGCCGCGGCCGACAGGCGCTTCGCGCTCGCCGCCGCGCACGCCGCATACTTCCGCTCACTCGCAGCCGTCGGGGACGCGCTCCGGCGCTTCGCGGCGGCCGCGCTCCTGCCGGCCACTCCCCAAATGGGCTCCTCGCCGGTGCTCACCCTCCCGCCGTCCCCCGCGAAGCCGGCCGCCTCATCCGCCGCTGCCGCCACGTCGAGCCTGACGTCGTCCCCGTCCTCGTCCTCCACTGTCTCACCGCTCTCCCACGCCCTCTCCGACGAGGACTTCGACGCGCTCTCTGACGCCAAACAGGCCGGTGGCCGCGGCAGCGGGAAGGCGGCGCCGTCTTCTTCGAGACACCACCACTACATGCGGAACTCCTCCACTGTGCCCACCGTGGTGTACGAGAACCCTAATGCCCAGTACACCGAGGGCGAGACCAGCTACGGATACGGGTACGGCTATGGGCACGCGTACCCTTACGGACCCTACGGTGAGGTGGTTGCGGAAGAGAGGCCGGAAACGGCGCCGAGGCCGCCCGGCCCGCCGCCATCGCCGCCGACCGCGAAGGCGTCGCCGTGGGAATTCTTCGACCCCTTCACGACCTACGATCAATTCCTGGAGGATTACTCGCGCAACAAGGGCGAAGTCGACGCGGACTTGCCTACCAACAGCCCGAATTACTCCGAGATGAGGAGGATGGAGGGGATCCCGGAGCTTGAGGACGAGGCGGAGTTGGAGGCGGCGGCGGAGGCATCAAAGCCAACAACTTCGGGCGTTGCCGATCAAAGTGCGAAAGGGAAGAGACCAGTTCCTATCAATGCCAGCTCAAAGGGCGGCTCTTCTGACGGGAAGCCGCGGAGGGAGGGATCTGGTGCAAATGGCAAGCCGGTGAAACTGGCGTCCAGGAACGACTCGGTGCCAATCAATTCCAGCTCGAAGAGCAAGAACGTGGGCAAGAACAGCATGGCGAGCTTTAACGGCACGGATGATGGTGACGTTGACGGTGGCAGCTCCACTGGGAAGAACAAAGGTGTGACCTTTGATGAGGACAGGTCGACCATTGCTGCAGACCGTGATGGGGGGAGCCACGGCAAGTCAGTGCAGTCGGCCTTGAGCAGTGAGTCATTTTCGCCGTTGCACCATGGGGAGAGGGATGTCGCAGATGCGATGCACGACGTCAAGGAGCAGTTCGACGATGCCCTGAACTGTGGTGCAGAGGTCTCCAGGTTGCTTGAGGTGGGGAAGCTGCCCCACAGCAACAGGGCGACGGCGAGAGTTCTTAGATGTGGGTAATGCAATGCTTTATTGAGTAATAACATAGATTCAGTTATGTTATCTGTGCTAGATCATTACAATCTTTCATATGCTGTCATTGCAGATTTCTCTTCCAGACTGGTGGATCCTATAGCTCTTGCTGCGCCGTCCTCTTCTTGCCTCCCGAAGCCAAAAAGGAGGTCAAGATCATCGAGTGGCAAAGCCAGCACTTCAGCCTCATCGGTCACTGATAGAAGGAATGGTACCGGTAATCTATCATCAACCATGGAAAAGCTGTGTGTCTGGGAAAAGAAGCTCTTCCAGGAGGTTAAGGTAGGCACCTCTGCTCACATAAACAAACCGTAGGTGTTAATTCACGTACAATCTTATTTACATCCGAACACCTGTTGAACAAGGTTAGGTGGTTGTTCTAGGAAGAAGAAAAGCTGCGGATCATGTATGAAAAGAAGTACAAGAGGTTGAAATCTCTGGACGAGCGAGGAGCAGAACCAGATACTATCGACTCCACCCGGTTGTCGGTAAGGAACTTGCAGTCCAGGATTGCCATCAGTATTAGAACAGTCAATGCCTTCTCATCAAAGATACAGAAGATTCGAGATGAAGAACTGTACCCACAACTTGTTGATCTCGTCCAAGGGTATGAAGCTTCCCACTTTTAATTCTAATGTCTTCATAGTATAGTAATGACAATTTCATTAAATGCATGTGATTTCTTGTTCTCAAGTACAGATTGAGGAGAATGTGGAAAGCTGTTTTGGAATGTCATGAGAAGCAGCTGTCAGCCATAGAGGACAGCAAAATTCACCTACTCAAGGCAGTGACCATAAGCCAATCCAGTGCTGCTGTGATGGCCACCGCGGAATTGGAGAGGGAGCTTGTGAAATGGTACCGCTGCTTCAACAAGTGGATCAGCACGCAGAGGTCTTATGTGGAGGCGCTGAATGGATGGCTGAAGAGATGGCTCCCTGAGGTGCAAGAGGAAGATACGCCGGATGGTGTCCCACCTTTCTCCCCAGGCAAGCTTGGTGCCCCACCGGCATTTGTCATATCAAATGATTGGTTCCAAGCTATTGAAATGGTTCCCAAGAATGAGGTGTTGGGCTCAATGAATCATTTCTCTAAGCTTGTGCATGATTTCAAGAAGATTCAGGAAAATGAGCACCGGCAGAAGAGGAAAGCTGAGCGATCCTCCAGAATTTACAGAAGAAGGCATGAGGTTCTGAAGAGAGATTTTGGGTTGAGTTCCAGTCTCGATATGGTTGCACTCATCGAGAACCCACATAACAGCCATGACGACCACATAATGGATCTGAAGAAGATGTGGAAAAGAATGTATGAGGAGGTGACTAGACATGAAGAGATAGTAAAACGTGTTCATCATACAGCTTCAATTACTCTACCAGTCGGTTTGGTCCCTATGCTGGAAGAAATCATCAAATTCTTTCAGGCAAATGTGCAAGTCTATATGCACATCAGAATGCAAGGCGCCTAAGTCTGCACAATGCACATAAATGGGATTCCACAGAAAGGTGTGATAGATCAGAGGTTCATCAACTTGTTGCATGTGTCGCAAAAGACAACTTTGTAATTGTTGCGTTAGTGGAGGTGTAGTGCTGGAATTTTTTTGTAGAGAATTATTGATACAAATTGGGGTTAGTCCTGTAGTGCTTACAATGCCCACAATGGTAGATAGAAGGTTAGATTGGTTAGTATCATCCATAGCTTCTTACTGATGTATGACTCGTTGCTAAGTAGAAAGGAGTTAAACTGATGACTTATCACCAGAAGTTTTAGCTGTTACTCATTTATCTTGTACATGACACTCGAATTTACTCGTTTATGCTGTACATTACATTGCGACCAAGAGTATGCTTTTGCATTCTGTTTTTGTTCACCCAGTAAGTAGTAAACTCAAGATACAAGTGAGCACATACAGATGCAGGCTTTACTTCTCTGTAAATGATACCATGGCTTCATTGCACTCAGAATTTTGAAAAGATAACATGTATATACATGAACTGTGGCTGCTCTACTACATCACTTCATGTTGCCGCTCTTTACATTGGTGCTTTATAATTAATGAAGTGAAACAAATCCTCCATAATCCTACTTACCAATCTGATCTAACATTCTAATAAAGCTGCATCCACATGCAGCCATAGGCGTCCGAAACTTCTATTCAAAGAGTACGCTGCCTCTTAAAGCCCAGTGGTCCCTGATCAGTTGCCTTCATTCGTCACAAAGTGCACCCAATTATGCAGTAGTGGCCCTCACATGAACCACTTCGTCTGAAGAATCGTCTGCCTTGGCCGCAGCAGATCTCAGCATGTCTTGCTGCCTCCTGTGGTTAGCCATGCGACGACTGCTCTCCATCCAAATGAGAAGGACAGTCATGTCTGCCGGGCTGACACCTCCAATTCTGCTTGCCTGGCCTATTGTTTGTGGCCTTACCTAAAAACGCAAAGTAACATGAATTGTATTAAATACAATCATAAAACTGGCACCCTGCTTTCTTATAAATCTTGAATGATACACAGCTGCAGCTGCTATTGTATGCACTTCATGTATGCAGATGACATAAAAGTTCAGACCAGATGTGGCCAAGCAATCAAAACTAGTAGCAACTGACATCTTGAGAATTCTAAACCAATGATCATCATAAAAGACTGAAATGCTGGCAACAGGTGTCTCAATAAATGAAGAAATGCATAACACATGTTATCGATTTATATTGGCAGGTTATTTTATGAATAAGGTTCTTGAACATATTCTCAAAGCTGTTCTAGGAAAAAAAAATCTCAATACAGATTGGCCACATACCTTGGAAAGTTTTTCACGAGCTTCAAGCGATAGATTTGTCATTGAGTGGTAATCCAAGTCTTCAGGAAGCCTTTTGTGTTCCTGATTTACAATCTTAAGAGGAAATGCACAACAAGGGGTCAGCAGATTTTCCAAAATAGAAAAACAAGAGGAATTAAACAACTGAACTTTCGAAGTCAATGGAGGTGGACCTTTTTTAAAGCAAAGCAAGGAAACGTTAGACCAACATTCTTTATTACAAGAGAGATAAAGAGTCAACCACTGGGACTAAAAGCTCTTTGATAAAGAAAATGAAGCAAAATTCATATAGTACAAATATTTGTACAAGGGGTACAACATGCATTACCGATGGACATCTTACATGATGTATGCACAATTTTCTTACGGTTCAAAGAACTTTCCCTTATTTTGCTCAAAAAAAGAACTTTACCTTGTAAACTTGCGTTAGGACAAAAGCACATGATCATAAAGCAAATTACCTGTTGTAATTGACTCCGCTGCCGTGCTATAAAACCTTCATACTTGATATCAATCTCAACGCATTCTTTCTCAATTCGAGATAAATGCTCATTTCCATATCCATGCTTATCAAAAAGTTTATATTGCACATGTGGCTTCTTCAGTATGGCTTCAAGTGTAGACGATTCCTTTATTGGTTGGTTGGATACTGCAGTAACTTCAGCAGCAAACTCACCTCCTGAGAACAGTTACAGAACTAATGAGTTAGAGCACCTGAAGTCATGCTAGCAACTACACCAAGCGAACACATGTTAATACTAGCATTATGAAACTGGGCACAAGTTTATGCAGTATTCATGTTGAAAGATATAAAGCTTACCTGATATTTTTGTAGACTTCAACCGTTCTTTTTCCCCTTTAATGTGAGCTTGCTTTGATTGATAAAGCTCCCATCGTCTATCATCTATTAAACCAATCTCTCTTCCCAGAGGGGTCAACCGACTATCAGCATTATCGGCTCGAAGCAGTAGACGATGTTCTGAACGGCTGAACGTCCATGAGTGCCAATAGAAAAATGTCAGCAAGTAAATTTTAAATTTACAGTATGGCAATTTGTTTAGTTCCTTTTATAGGATAATGGTAGACAATGCACAAATCATGGCATTTTTTGTTAGCAAAAGAGGCAATTGATAACATTACACATGAAACATCCTATTGTAACATTTATCTAATCAGGTAGCCATTGTGAACCCCTCCATTTAACTAGCTCCATCTGATACATATTCCTGATGTCCACAGATTCCTAGCTTTTCAGTGAAACATAAACTCTAGTGCTACCTACTAGAATGCAAATATTCCATCACATTGGTTTGGCTTAATTTATAAGGGCCTACAACCATCATTTTCTGCCAATTCCTTCAAGCATCAACACTAAGTGCGGTTTTATTGAAAATTCATACCTTGTTAACATGCGATAAGGCTCCCTAAGATCTTTTGTAACAAGATCATCAATAAGAGTACCTATATAACTGCTTTCTCTCTCAAGAATGATTAGTGATTTTCCATCAGAACGCCTAGCTGCATTGATTCCAGAAATTATACCCTGCAAACAAGAGTCTGCAATCTAAGGATCCAGAAAATCTGAGTAAACCAATCATATGCAATGCAATGAAGGACAGATCAGAAACAATAAATAAACCTGAGCTGCAGCTTCTTCATATCCTGTTGTTCCATTAATCTGGCCAGAGAAGAATAAGCCCTCAAACTTCTTTGTCATAAGTGATCTTGAGCACTGATAAGCAGGCAAGTAATCATATTCAACAGCATAAGCCGGCCTTAGCATCACACAGTTCTCCAACCCTGGTAGTGTTCTCACAAGTGATAACTGCAACCTTTCAGGAAGCCCAGTGGAAAAGCCCTGTTAAAGATGTATAAATGACCCAAAGTGTTAGGTTTTGGGCACAATAGCGCAGAAGATATTATGTTCATACACAAATGGGGGACTAGAATAGTAGAGAAACACAATGTCTCAGATTAAGAAAATTTGACCCAAAAGAAAAGGAGAATAGGGAGTTAGGAATGGAGAGAGACCTGCAGATAAAGCTCAGGAACATCTCTACCCTCTGGTTCAAGAAAGACCTGATGAGACTCTTTATCCTTGAACCTTACTATCTGAAGCAAAGGAATATAGAAATATGTGGTTAGCTCTGGGATTACGATTGGAAAGGAAATCAGTTTATATAGGTATTAGGTAAAGTACCTTTAGCTTTGCAAACATATTACAAGTTTGATTGAACAAACTAATAAAACTGTCATGTACCAAACCAAAAAAGTCCATGATATAATACCTTGTCTTCAATTGCTGGGCAGTATCTTGGTCCCTTCGCTTCAACCCAGCCACCATAAGTTGGTGTTTCATCTAAGTTGTCTCTGACAATTTGGTGTGTGTCTTTTGTAGTTCGTGTTAAATAGCAGCACATCTGTTCCCTCTCAATGTGAAATTCAGGATCAAAACTAAACCAGCCCACCTGTTTCGACAGGCACTATCTTTTAAAGAACATATAGTATCAAACCAACTTGAGCATCAAGCTTAAGACCCTCCTGACAAGCCCTAGATTCCCAAAATCAACTTAATTTTGTTCAACATATTGGTGCAAAGTGTAAACCCAGCAGGTACACAGCAAATACTAGAGATGCACGAAATGTTGTGAAATGTCTATGAGAGAAGCAAAAGGTTTCATCTGCAAGATCAGCTCAAAAAAGTGCATCTACTTTTTTTTCTGTGTGCCAGTCTGATGAAACAGAATCCAATAACCATACTTTATTCAATACTTCCTTCAATCTTATCCTTACAGTAAACACTGCAATCAATGTGTACTTCATTTATTCTATAACTTTAATGTAAACCACAAAAAATGATGCCGATGACTAGCTAAGGAGAGAAACTTGAAAAATGCAGTATAATTTGTGATACCTAACTACATGGAAGTACAAAAGTGCAGTATAACTTGAAAAATTACTGATCTTGCAGTTTGCCTTAACAGATAAAAATGCAACGTAATAACAGCAAATGACAAGGGCAAAAAGAGCTATAAGAACTAAATTCAAGCATAAATCATGCCACGTGTTCTATATACCTCTTCATCACCATGCTGGGGTTCCAACCCAGAAAAGTCAACTGTCCGGCGATCAATTCGTGGTGGTGTGCCAGTTTTTAAGCGGTCAGTTTCAAAACCCAAATGTTGCAAATTTTCAGTAAGTCCATGAGAAGCTGACTCTCCAGCTCGACCCGCAGGCATTGATGTCCTACCAACCCAAATCTTACCACTCATAAATGTTCCAGTGGTAAGTACAACAGACGGTGCATAAAAGTCCATGCCGAAGAAAGTGCGCACACCCTCAACACTTTCATTCTTGCCTATCAAAACCTCTGTTGCCATTGCCTCTCGAATGAAAAGGTTTTCTGTGCTGAAAAATAGGACATACAGTAATTAATAAGTAGCATGAAAGACATCACACTAAGTTATCTGGAGGCAGCAACAATAAATATTTATCTATCATATTTTCTGACAACAATTAACCTCAATAGTTGATTTTCTAGGCAAAAGTATAAACAGAAAAGATCGCCGCAAATTAAGTCAAAACTCGAGGCTATTCAAATGAAGTCAGGTCACTAAAGCGAAGCTAATTCAGAATTTACGTAGAAACTACTTTTGTAGTTGTCAATCGAATAAAAAAATTGACTGAAGTTTCCATGTTACGATGAAAGAGGTTGGTATACACCGACCTTTCTACGACTTTCTTCATCTCTACTGCATACTCCCTCTTATCAGTTTGAGCACGCAGTGCTCGTACTGCAGGTCCTTTTGAGCTGTTTAGCACACGCTTTTGCAGGTAGCACCTATGAGAAGAAGAGATGAGTATACAAGAGATCATTGTTGGTTTGGTACCGGTGCAAGTTTCACCTCTTAGCCCAACAGGTTAGCATCCGACCATAAGCACAAAAACAAGAGAGAATTCACCTCTCTAGACAAGAACACATTTAAATGTCTACCTGTCTGCAATCTTTCCAATTTCACCACCAAGGGCATCTACCTCATGGACAAGTTGAGATTTTGCAGGCCCACCCACAGCAGGGTTACAAGGCTGTAAAACATAAAACCAAAAAAAGGAGTCAAGAAGCAGAACCAAGCTTCTAGTCCCTGTAAAATAACAAAATTGACAGGCAGCTCCTTGACTAGCGATGCTTCCTCAGTCCCTTATAGCATATCTAAAATCTGTAACATACCATATCAAAACTTGTGCTTGTACTGTAAGTTAAAACAGTTTTAGTTTCTGTATTTATGTTAACCTTTCATCAGACATACACACTATGTCTGTAAAAGATCCATGTGTTATACATACACCGGCAAAGCACAGAGATTCCACATGCTCAATTCTTCTTCTTCTTTTTGCAAAGGGGACAAATCCCAATTCCCATTCCACTAGAAACAGAAACACAGCGTGCAACTTAGGACCGCTACATGCTCAATTCTTACTGTAAAGGGTTTAATGGCTCGATTCTTGGTTACAGATTATTACCATGGCACAAGGGTCTGATGCTCGCATCTTTTTAGCACATGAACTTGGTTGCGTATTTTTTATTTTTACCCAAATACAGAAATCAGAAAGGCTGCCAATTGGAAAGATATGCTACTACATAATTGTAGGAAACTAGAATTGCAGACTGCAATAGAGCACATTGCGAACCTGCCATGCAATCCGATCAATGTTGAGCGTCAGAAGAAGGGTTCGCGCGCCGAGACGAGCCGACGCAAGCGCGGCCTCACAGCCGGCGTGACCCCCTCCAACCACAATGACATCGTATCGCTCCTGGAGCGAATCCAACTGGCCTCTCAAATCTGACGCCACAAGCAGAAATCAAACCCATCAGCAACCATCTATTCTTCATTTTCGGTAGCTTCATTTGGTCAGTCACAGGCATCAAGAACCATCTCTAAAAAGTGGATTAGAAACCATCAGCCACAGCTACGAAAGTACGAAGAGACAAGCGTTACCCTTCGGGGAGGCGGCGGCGGTGGTAGTAGTGGAGAGGCGGCGGGGCCGAGGCGGATGCCAGGACGGCGAGGGGAGGAAGCGAGTGAAAGGGGAGGAGGGGAGGAAGTATGCTGCGAGGCTTGCTGCCGCGGTGGGCTGCGGCGGCGGCAGGCGGAGGCGGAGCAGCATGGCCGCCGAGGAGGAGGAGGAGGAGGAAGGCGGAGCTATCTCGCGGCTGTGGCTCTGAGGATTGAAAGAAAATTCTACGGAGCACGTATGCATCGAGCCAGCCGTGGGGCCCCAGCCGGATTGCAGCCACGTCAAAAAGAAGTCCGAATCTCAAAGCAGACCGACTGCTTCTTCAGTCCAGGGTCCAGCTCGCTGTCTCGCTCCTCCACGCCTCTCTGTTCTGCCCCCTCTCTCTCTCCCCACCGGACCACGCGTAATCGGCGGCGGCGCTGGCGCCGGCGGCCACCACTCCTCTGCGCGTCCTCGTCCCCTTCATCATCTTCTTCTCCCCCGCATCACGCAGTGAATCGGTTAGGGTTTTCGGAGGAGGTGCCCACTGCCTCCCAACGTCCCCATTATCCCCTCCATCCCTCAAATTCTTTTCTTTTTTTTCTTCTTGCTGGGGTTTTGTTTCTCTGCGAGTCAAAGCTGCTTGCTTTCCGTCGAATTGTTTGACTAATTTCGATTGCAGCCTTTTGTTTTGTTCCTCCCCCTTCTGTTTTGATCAAGTTTGCTGCACTCCATGGAAATTTGCATCGAATATTCCACTTGCGACTTGATTGCGATTGCCATTCAAATCACTTCGCCAAGCTCGTCCCATCCACCCGCAGCTTGGAAAAAAGAAAAGATTCGATCTTTATAACTAAACCCTAATGCTAAAATCAGCTCCATTTATTTGTTCTTGTTGCAGGCAAATGCTCTAAAATGGACCGATCAGGTGATCCTCTCAGCCCACCAGGTACCATTTTTTCCCAGTTGTGCAATATTCATGCTTTGTTCCATTTCTATATCTGAATGTCTGTCTGTTTACACCACCTATCGTGATGTGCTAGGTTTTGCTGTCTCCTCGCCTCCTGCGCTGGTGATGTGTTCCCCTGCTGCCATGACCCGCAACCTGTGCAAGCACGTGTCCGCCTAGGGTTCCGTCCATGGAGTTGCTGCTGCGGAAGCGCAAGGGCGTGCAGCTCAGCGTGCTCAGTTGTGTTTGTATTGTCAAAATTGTGTACAATACCTTGTTAGTTGTCTGAACTTTGTGGATGAAATGTACTATGAGCAACTGAAATCCATGGCAGAACAATCCATGGCCTAATGTGTATGTAATGTGGAAATTCTGAACTTGATCCGAAAATTGGAATGAACTTGTATAGCTGTGTTTGTATTATTGGTTATGTGAAATGTATAGCAATAAAAGGTGAAGCAGTGCACTAGAATGTATTTTGACTTGTATAGCACTGAAATGTATAGCACTAAAATGTATTTTGAATATTCTTCTATCCAATCAAGAATCAAGAAAGGATCCCCTCTGAAGCACACTGTGAGCCGAACCTAGCTCGTGCGCTCCCGGCGGCGTCGCTTCGCTGCTCTCTCCCATGAAGTTCTCAGTCACTCCCTTCCGTCGGGCGTGTGGTGGTTGGGCGAGCCGGGAGAGGGTCTGCAGCAGCGCGGAGGCGGGGCGGGGTTTTTGGTGCGGAGGCGGAGTCTTGGCGTTGGCGGCTGAAGAGGATGATGGAGGGAAGTTCTCGCTTGCAACTCGCTGGTCACCTGTCTAGCTGCAGTGAGAGAGGTTTGTGAGCGAGATCCTGGATCAAGCCGCACATTGGGAAGGAGTTTGCCACTTGAGCTTCATGATATCAAGTCTACCTCTTCCCCAACCTGCAGGCTGTGATTCGGGATGACTCAGGGGTGAGCTCTGCCTCATTGCCCATCCTTGGTCGCTCCTGCGTGTTGGGTAGGGGGTGAGGCCCGGGGGCGATTTAGAATGGCAAGTAAGAAAGAACCACCCAAGGGTGGGCGGGTGATGCGGGAGAAGGCGCCAAGTGAAGAAAACCTAGTAGGGGGAGAAGAGCAAACCAGTGAGGAGGAACATGTTTCAACGCTGTTTGGCAAGCTGAACCTCACGAAGAAGGAGACAAGGACAGTGGTGTTTGAGGATTCTGAAGATGAAGAATTAGAGGGCTCAAAGCACACCCTGATTGGTAAAGTTTTGGCTCCTAATACCCTCCATATTCAGACAATTCTGGGAGCGATGAGACCTGCTTGGGGAAATCCTAGGGGCCTGGAGGGAAGATCAGTGGGTCAAAATCAATTTGTGGTAGAATTTCAGAATGAGGGAGACAAGCTACGAGCTTTGCAGGGCTCCCCTTGGCCAATGGGCAGATATGCGGTAGGCAAACAGACCATTATTCTTCAGGAATATGATAGAGATGTTAGACCTTCGGATATTGTTTTTGATGAAATATCAATATGGATCCAAGTTCTAGATCTGCCTTTGGGGCTTAGAAATGAAAGAAGAGGAAGGGAGATAGCTGGACTTGTGGGAAGGGTGGAACAAATCCATGCCGATGACAAAGGCGAGCTATCGAGTGAGCTAAGAGCAGAGTGAGAATTCACCAGATGAGCCACTCAAGAGGGGGTTCTCATTTTCTCAACAAAAAAGGCGAAGGAGTGGTTTGATGTGGTATATGAGAAGCTACCATACTTTTGTTTTTCATGTGGCATTATAGGGCATTCGGTTTTGGAATGCCCAAATCCTGCAGAAAGGGATGAGAATGGTTTGCTCCCATATAGTGATAAGATGCGAGCAGTGGATGAGAGGAAGAAATTCAATCATTATGACCAATCCAGCCAGAGCGAAAGTTCTTATAAAAAGTCCTTCAGCTCAGGGAAGACTAAAGGCAATTCAGGTCAAACGAAATCAAAAGGGAGCATGACCGGGAAGAATCCTATTGAGTTTGAGGATGAGGAAGTTCTGTCCCCCATGAAAACTTCTAATATGGAGGTGGTAGAGATGAAACATCCCGGTGTTGCAAAAATCTTGTTTCCAGAGGAGGGGGGAACAGGGTCACAAGGCACAAAAAAGAGAAAATCTGATGAGAAAGATGGCCAACAACATAGAAGCAAAAAGGAGGTTCTTAGACTAATAGCTACAGAAGGGGAAGATAAAATGGGCCAAGGGTCAGATGGGTATGAAGGGAGAAGTGATGATCCGGTGATCCCAAAAGACAAGGGGGAAGGCACAAAGAAAATGAAGAGGTTAAACGCGGGACTGCCTGGACAGTCCTGCGAGGATCAATGAAAGTTATAAGCTGGAACTGCCGGGGGCTTGGGAACCAGCCGGCAGTTCGGGGGCTTCTGCAGATGCAGAAGAAGGAAGAGCCTGATATTCTGTTTCTATGTGAGACGAAGAAACAAGCCAGAGACATGGAGGTCTTCAGAGGAAAGCTGAATATGCCAAACCTTGTGGCTAAGGACAGTTTGGGCAAGGGTGGAGGTCTGGCCTTATTTTGGAAAAAGGGTGTCAAGGTTACCCTAGTCAATATGTCTAGAATGCACATTGATGCCGAGGTGGAGGAGGAAAATGGGGAGAGGTGGAGATTGACAGGGATGTATGGAGAGCCTAATAGAGAACGAAGGCATCTCACCTGGAGACTCTTAAGATACCTAAAGAGCTATTCAGATTTACCATGGCTCTGTGTTGGTGATTTCAACGAAGTTTTGTTTAGCCATGAAAAGGAGGGTGGACAGCCAAGAGGACAATATCATATGGACAATTTCAGAGAAGCTCTGGAGGGGTGTAATCTAGCTGATATCAATTTCCAAGGGGATATCTTTACTTGGTGTAATAATAGTCATAAGGTGGAGAGATACATCAGGGAAAGGTTAGACAGAGCTGTAGCAAACTCTGAGTGGCAAACAATATTCCCCCAAGCAGTAGCAACTCATGGGGAGTTCCTACACTCTGACCACAGATACATCATGGTAGATTGTGAAAAAGAAATCTACCAACCATGCCCTCGTAAAGCGAAGTACCAATTCAGATTTGAAGCATCTTGGATGGAGGAAGAGGAGTGCAAGAACATTATTGAACAAGCCTGGGATGACACTGGTCCTAGGGATACTCCTGTTAGTGAGCTTTTAAGCAAGGTTGCGCGGGTCCTTACTAAGTGGGGAAGGAATCATAGAGGGGGTCATGCAAAAACTATCAAGTCCCTGAAAAAGGAGTTAGAAACATGCAGGAATGGGGTGTTATCACAGGAGAGACTGGACAAGGAGCTCAGGATAAAACATGTGCTGAACAAACTGGAAAACCAACAAGAAATGTATTGGAAACAGAGAAGCAAAACTGAATGGCTTAAAAAAGGGGACAAGAATACTAAATTTTTCCATGCACAAGCAACAGAGCGGAAAAGAACAAATAAATTAAGTAGGCTAAAGGATGACAATGACAACTGGGTCGTGGGGGATGATGGTTTAAAGGAGTTAATTTTTAACTCATATAGTGAGCTGTTCAAAAAAGGTTCAAATAGCATGGAGACCCAATTCATGGATAATATCACTCCTAAAGTGTCCACAAATATGAATGAAGTCCTGATGGAGGAGTTTACAACTGAAGAAATAAAAATTGCTATTAACCAGATGGGGGATCTTAAAGCACCCGGACCAGATGGTATGCCTGCCCTGTTTTATAAACAATGTTGGCACATAGTGGGGGAGAAGGTGACAGAGGAGGTGCAGAATGTGTTAAGGGGAGGGCAAATGCCAAGTAAATGGAATGAGACGCAGATTGTGCTCATACCGAAAGTAAAGAACCCAACTAAAGTAAAAGAGCTTAGACCGATTAGCCTTTGCAATGTGATTTATAAAATTGTGGCCAAGACTGTTGCAAATAGGCTGAAACTGATCCTCCCAGATATAATCTCAAGCACCCAGAGTGTTTTTGTTCCAGGGAGACTCATCACTGACAATATCATTATAGCCTCTGAAGCTCTACATTTTCTGAACAATAAGAAGAGAGGGGCAAAAGGGTCGGCGGCAGTAAAGCTGGATATGTCAAAGGCCTATGACAGGGTGGAATGGCAGTTCTTGCTTACTATGTTAAGGAGGTTGGGTTTTACGGATAGTTGGGTGCAATTGATAGAGAAGTGTATATCCACTGTCTCCTACCGCATTAAAGTAAATTCTTTGCTCACTGAGAAGATCAAACCTACAAGGGGCTTGAGACAGGGTGACCCTCTGTCCCCTTACTTATTCGTCATTTGTGCTGAAGCCTTAACTATGGCCTTTCAGAAGGCACAAGAGGGGGGAAGTTTGCAAGGAATGTTGATTGGCAGACAAGCACCGCGACTAACACATCTATTTTTTGCGGATGATTCTTTACTGCTTTTGGAGGCAACAAAAGGGGAAGCTAAGGAGATGAGAGATATCCTGAAAAGCTATGAAAGGTGCTCGGGGCAGACTATCAACAGGGAGAAGTCTTCTGTGCTTTTTAGCCCAAACACCACTGAGAATGCTAAGAGAGAATTTTTGCAGATAGTGGGGATAAACTCGGAGGCATACAATGAAACATACCTGGGGCTTCCAACCTGCCTAGGAAGATCAAAAACAAAAACCTTTGCCTATCTCAAGGAAAGAGTATGGAGGAGGATACAGGGGTGGAAAGAAAAGCTTCTGTCAAGAGCAGGAAAGGAGGTTTTGATAAAATCCATTGCTCAAGCCATCCCGACTTATGCTATGTCTTGCTTTTATCTAACAAAATCCATGTGTGATGATCTCACAACACAAAATATCAAGTATTGGTGGGCCGACCAAGATAAAGAGAGGAAAATTCACTGGATAGGCAAAGAGAAGCTGATGGCACCTAAAAGAGCAGGAGGCCTCGGATTTAGGGATCTTAATGCTTTCAATGTGGCTATGCTTGCTAAACAGGCTTGGAGACTGTTACAGTGTCCAGACTCCCTATGTGCTGTGGTCTTAAAAGCTCTTTACTACCCAAATACAGATCTTCTCCAGGCAAGCCTTAAACCTGGGGTGTCTTATACCTGGAGAAGTATTCACAGAGGAGCCCAACTTCTGAAACAGGGTATTATTTGGAGAGTAGGAGATGGGGCCAATATCAATATTTGGGGGGATCCTTGGCTGCCAGGAGAGAACTCTAGATTTGTCAAGACAACCAAAGGAAACTGCCTTCTCTCAAAGGTTAGTGAACTCATGGACCCCATCCAGGGATCTTGGGATAGGGAGTTAATTGACACTATCTTTTGTCAGGAGGTTGCAAAAATGATCAAAAGAATTCCAATTCAAGACCAGCATGATGACTTTGTGGCTTGGCATCCTGACAAACGAGGTATTTTCTCTGTCAAATCAGCTTACCACCTTCATATGTGCAATAACCGAACCAATCAGGGTATTCCAAGCTGCTCTAGGGGGTTGGGCATCAGTTTTAATTGGGCAAAAATCTGGAACCTTAAACTGCCTAACAAAATAAAACACTTTGTGTGGAGATTTTCCCACAATAGCCTGCCTTTGAGGTTACCTATCTTTAGAAGGGGAATCCCTATAGACACAATTTGTCCAGCCTGCTATAGATTTGATGAAGATGGGGGTCACCTCTTCCTAAAGTGCAAAATTGTCAAGAAGGTGTGGAGGGCCCTCTGTTTAGAGGAGCTCAGAGCTAAGCTAAGTGAATGCCAAGGGCCAGAACATATTCTTGAAGAAATTTGGAAATTACAGAAGCAAGAGCAAACCCAAGTGCTAACCTTATTGTGGTTATGGTGGTTCTTTAGAAATAAAGCTATCCAGGAGAACCAACCCATACATGTAGAAGAAATAATACACCAAATAGTGATCAAATCCACGGAGTTCATGTGCCTACAAGAAGACAACCAGCTGAGAGAACAACCTAATGAACTGCAGAAATGGAAGCCTCCAAAAGAGGGCTTTATTAAACTTAACACTGATGGTTCTTTCTTGTCTGGCACTGGCACAGGCAGTTGGGGAGTGGTTGCCCGTGATGAACAGGGTCATTTGCTTATGATGGCAGCTGGGAGAATCAATCATGCTCTGAATGCATCACAAACGGAAGCTATAGCTTGTCTGTATGCTCTACGCATAGCCCAAGACATGGGAATGTGTCTCATTGAATTAGAGACAGATGCCCAGCAGGTGAAGAAGGAGCTTTCTCAAGTCCACAGGAGCAGTAGCACGGAAGCTACGATCATTAACGAAGCTAGATTCTTGATTGGGAATGCTTTCCAGAAGGTCAATGTTTTGTATTGCTCTAGAACCTGTAATTCTGTTGCTCACTCAGTCGCTAAACTGGGGGCTTGTGTGGAGGGCTATGACCCTGTTGTTTGGGTGGATCAGTTTCCACCGGACATTTGTGATGCTGTGTCTGGTGACTTAGCCAGACAAATCTAAGAGATAGTGCTTTCCATAAAAAAAAAATGTATTTTGAATGTATTTTGACTTGTATAGCACTGAAATGTATAGCACTAAAATGTATTTTGACTTGTAAAAGGTGAAGCAATGCACTGGGTTGTTCAAAATGGAAAAGTGCATTTGGCAGTTGTTCAGATTGGAAAAAACATGAACTTAGCCTGAAAAATGGTCTTTGGTCCTATACTAGCACTGGAAAACTGAACTTGGCCTGAAAAAAATGCACTTGACATGAAACCTGAACTGGCAGTTGTTCAGTTGTTCAGATTGATTTGTGTGTGACATTATTTTGGTCTTTGCACTGGAAAAGTGCACTGGAATTCCACCAGTTGCACATGATCTTGAGATGTATACATTATTTCAGGTTAGATGAGTTCATGGCAGGATTCAACATAATATCTTTGAAACTGAAGGAGATGTACCAGGTACTTGAATACAGGTAGCAAGAATGTAATATGATACTCCCCTGTATCACTATAAGTCACCATGTGACAGACCAAGAAGACTCGAAATGTTTAAAAAAATCCATTTGATTGGACTGTGAATTTGCTATGACAGTATAGGGGTGTAAAACTGTGAATTTGCTGTGACTTCACTCATGCTCTCAGTTTGCATTTATTGTGAAACAACATTTCTGAAAAAAATACGCTAATACTTTGAAAGTTAAAGAGTACAAGAAAGAATGCCTGGTGATATCAGCTCATTGTTGCATCAAGGATGTGCTCACTCCATTGCCTTTTATCTGTTTTGCATGTTGCGCTTCGCTGAAATGGATTGTTCTTGACTTTGTTTAAATTAATCTCTTCAAAAGTTACCACATTAGGACAACCAATTAAATTAATCTCTACCATTATGTTCTTGGTAGATAGCATTTGCCTGCTATCTACCAAGAACATAAGATGAACATTCTAGTTCCTGCATGGTAGCCTCTCAGGCCAAGTTTGCACAGCCAGAAACATAAGATGAACATTCATGTACCATTTCAGGCCAAGTTTTCATTCCAACTTCCATATATACATAGACAATATACATAGACAATTTCTACAAGGGATACGTGCTGGCTGTGCTGCATAGAATTTTCTTCCCCTCAGGATTCCTTTCTTGATCAAGGGAAAAGTGCATAAAAACCCTTACGTGGTTACATTTTAAAGTTTCTCGACGATCCTCATGAAGCTGTAAAAAGAACCCTAGTTTTTTTTTTGCAGCCTCTTAAAAATCAGATGGGTAATCTCGACACCTATCTCACTCCATTAGCACTGCCTAATAATTCTGGCAATAATAATAATAATAACAACACTGCCTAACCATGATTCAGGGCATGTTTGGAATGGCGGAAATTGAATTGTTTCCTGGAAAATTAAATTTATGTAAAATTCTTGTGTTCCAAATAAGCCCCTCATTTCCTACAAAATTAAATACATGTGAAAAGTTCAAAAAACAATCTGAACAAAAGATTTTCACCATCAGCTTGTGTTATGAAGAAAATTATGTTCATAAGGACCAAATTGTAACCATGGTCGTGAACAAAAAGTTTCCCTGAACAGATAGATACTCTTATAGATTGATCTAGACCGATCTGAACGAGCTGTTTCTTATGAGCATCCATCGAGCATTTCATTAGACTAAGTCGAACAATTACAGCAAATCATCTATCAAAACATGAACGAGAGAATTCCAATTTGTTATATTTCCTCGACAGACACAGTTGAGTTTTACATGGATTTCAACGGCATTCGCATTCCCTTGTGCTTCCGAGTTGTTGCTCAGTACTTTTTGACGCCCTCAAGAAGGCCACATCATCTTACGAGTAGAGCCTTACACGCATAGTAATTGTCGCACGGCACAAGGGGCATGTTGATAGTGTTGGACCGCATTCCTTGCATGTCTTGTATAAGAAAACCGAAGGAAGATTTGTCAATTGTCATTCACTCATACAAAGGAGGAAAGTACCTGATTTATATCTGAAACCCATTCACCAAACTTGGGTTTGATTATAATTCACAAGTTAGTTCAGCCATAAGTTACACTGGATCATTTCACAGTTTGATGATTCGCATTCATAGAAAAACTTACCAAGTGACCACATTGAAAAGCCATGTCCTTTGGATTGGTTAAACAGACGGGGCATACCTAGATGTTGCCAAAACAAAGTTTAAGATGTCTTAATTCTAGAAAAATATGGTGCAGAGCTATTGGCCCAAAGACATCCACCTGATCATCGGCAGCATTCTTGTGAGTACCATCTGACTGGGAGCTCGCAGTTGGAGGATGTGAAGCTGCAGCAGCATCTTGTTCAAGAACTTTGTTTGGAGGAGGAAATATCCTCGGAGGGCCAGCCTTTTGTGCATGCTTCCTGAGAGATTAGTTTGGGTAAAGCAATATATAGCAGATCAGTAAATCAAGAATGTGACCAGGATGCTAAGAAACTAATACAGAACTGCAAAAACAGAAGAAGAGCAAGTACTCTAGAGGTCGGAGGCCCTGAGTTGCTTTATATTGGGAGGGTATTTCCATTAGAGCTGCAAGGGCAAATGCAGCCTCCTTCTTTGATATATCCTTCTTTGTTGACATAATATCAGTGAAGTTCACGAACTGCAGTAATTTATCAATAAGGTTCTAAGTAGAGCAACATGCGATAAATTGCAACACAAATCTCTTCTAGTCAGAAAGCAATGACAAAAGGCAAATTAATTTCATGGTGATATATTTTTCCTTTTTATTTTAAGTGGAGCAAAATATAAAAATGAAATTGAAATAACATGACAATGTTATTATATCACCTGAAAATTGTCAAAAGCTCTGTCAGGAATAGAGTCATCAAAATGTTGCATTGCATCCCATGGTCCATCGCCCACTCCAACCATCACAATTGAAAGAGGATAGTAGCTAGAAACCAGATAGGCTTCAGCAATACAACACCACCAAGTGCCATAACAATGGATGAACTGCAATTACCTAGCATCAACAATTGCTTGTATAGTTGCCTGTTCTTGTGGACTTAATCTTCCATCACCTGTATTTGAGGTGGTCACCTGCAACTTTCGCTCAAGTGAGACACATACTGACAGTTCTACTGAAGTAACTTGCTGCTGCAATGAACACATCACCTGTCCATCAGCTATGATGACAAGGACATGATATTGCCAGTTACTGCTTTCGACAACAGAAATCGCCGCATAAATAAGAGGTGCAAAAGAAGTTGGCCCTACAGAAACCAATTCAACCAAAAAATGAAAAAAAAAAAAGGCTTTAGAGTATTTCTGGCAAAGCATTCAGCTGCCCACAAATACAGAACACACATATAGGTTATTAACTTATTATTCATTTGAAACACGACACATGAGTTATTTATCACCGCACCTTTCATTTTAGTCAAATTTCTATGACATTAAGGTCAACAGATTAAATAATGTCTGTAATCGTAATGCCACAACCATAATATAAAAAGGCTGCTCAACAAGTGACGACAAAAACTTCCTAAGTGTTCCAAATCGCTGAGCATCCAATAGGACAATTTTGCATGTGCCACAAGCCTACAGTGTGGTAACTTGGGAGCCAAGAGGTCCGCCTCTTCAAGCAATTTAGAGCTTAAAAATAAAGAATACTCCAAACTATAACCCATCCTGAACACAGTTCAATTAGAAGGGAAAAACTGAAGTCTACGCTCTCAGAGTTACTGAAATAATTATAACTCGATCTATCATCATTCTAGAACCCCTACTTAACAAAAAGGGGAACAAGCCCTTCTTACCTGAAAGGTTCAAATGTGGAACAATTTGTCTATATCTTTCAAGAACCACCTCAAAACCACGACACGGTCGGTTGTCTTGGTAAAAGCTGAAGACGGAATGATCATGCGTAGACGCTATAGGATGAATCACATTTTATGAAGTCATACAAGAAGAGAAGTGTTTTCCGTCAAACCAAAAGTCATAATGTGACACAAAAATAAGAGTGAAACTTACCATCACCAAATCCAAAACATGGTATCAAGTTATCATCATCAAAAGGTGACAGTGTTCGCCCAATTATAGAAATGGCTTGTTCATATGGATTTGGGGTGCCATTAATGGCATGCAGAGATTTTCTTCTAAAAGAATGCCTGCCTATAGAGATTCAGTAGAATATTTTATTTATTTAAATCAACAAGGATCTTAAATAAAACTGCTAGAAAGCCTAGAAGGAACCAATAGATATGACATGACAGTAATACAGAAGTTACATCACCTGACCATTCATTGCTTTTGGTGAAGTCAATGCCAAGAATTAGATTTGAAGATTCAAGACCAGATTCTCTCAATGCAGTAGTAACCTTCATAAATTGAAATAAAATGGATACATTGAACACAAACAGATGTTGCAGACAGGATTTTTTATAAAAAAAAAAAAAAGAGGTAGCTGAAGGAGCACTTCGACAAAGTTAACTGTTAATGCATAAAAAGCTGTCGCTCAAAGAAGCAGTTTATTGTATACAGATTTAGCCATGTAGCATGCCAGATAGGTGTTTAATACGCTGCCAGAATTTGATATTTCCCCCATATTTTACAAGACAGTATGTTTTAGATTGAACAACAGAGATACAAAATTTGGGGAATGTACAAAGCTTTTAACCGAACAAAATAAAGCCATATAGATTGCCTCAATTTGAATTTTGCCGAAGTAGCACAAAGAGTAGTTGAATCCATAGGAGAGGTTATCTCTACTATTAAAAAGAGGCTTGTGGTGGTGGTGGTGGTGGTTTCACCAACTTGAGATATCAGCCCTTCATCTCTCTCTGAGCAAATCTCAGCCCTCCATCCATCCCAACCCTACACGGCCCGTAGATCCACGCCCCCACCCCCTGCTTGCCTCCTCTCACACCGCCGCCTCCCTTCAACCCTCTGCCCCTTGCCTCACTCTCGCCATCGCCTCGTCCGCTCCCCGCGCCGCCCGCCTCCTCCGCCCCCTGCCTCCTTCCCGCGCCGCCCGCCTCCTCCCCGCGTCCCCTGCCTCCTCCCCAATGGTGGTAGAAGTCAAAAGATCTGCCTTTATGTAACTATCATAATTTTATCTAATTAATGGTGGTTGGAGTCAAAAGATTTGCGTTCAAAACTTTTGTCAATGCTTGTAGCATCTGGATGCATCAGTACTTAGCATGACAGTGTGGCACTGGCTAAGTGCTAAATAGTCCTTGCTCATGAAATTTGGTGTGGACTGCAGGACACAGAAATCATTGGAAAACATAATTGTGACAAACAACAACAAAAAGTATTATTAGCAAAATTTGAATAGTTTGTCACTAAAGCTAACACATTCAACCATCTCCTCTTCATCTCTGTCTCAATACACCTCCCTCCCCTTGCTTGTGTTGTTGTGCCCCCACAACAAAATGTGCTTTCCATACAGGATTCTTTACTTTGTCGCGCTTCTTTTTTTAGTGTGAGATTTACATATCAATTAAATTATTTAGTGTGAGATTTAGATGTCTAAATCCTATGAAATTTCAACTGCACAACCTGTGAATGCACCATGAGCATTGGATTTGGCTTTAAGAAACCCCCTCATGTGCGGCTCTGCTAGATTAATCGTGGCTGCAGAACTCTCCATGTTGGGACTGGGTTGTACGATATTCTCTCCATAATAAAAAAAAAATGAATTATATGCAATTCATTTGTGTAGTGCCATCTGTTATCCGCTGCAATTCTCTGGTACATTCTCAGAAGATACTTTCATTTGGCTGCTAATTTCATTCAGATTTATTTATGGCAAATTATACAAAGCAGTTCATCGACAAGTTCTGTACTCTGCCGCTTTTGTCTATTGCTATAACAGCTAAGCTATTTTTGGGGAGTTATGTGGCGTAACATTACTGCTTACTTTCATGGTTTGCAATGTGCAGGTTAATGGTGTTTTCAGGGGTCAAGTTTATTATGATGTAAATATGAGCAAGTTTATTTCAATACTTATCATATGTTCATGTGCTTAGATTTTGAAAAAAGAACATTTTTTATATATGTCACCTGTTTGCTTTTTTATGAGGATAAATCATTAGAAGAAAGAAGGGTTGCCATATGCATTTTGGATGGGATTGCAGAGCATTGGTGAGAAGCAGCAGTTCTCTGACTCTGAGCTATTATAATACACACACCTTCCTTCTGTGTTGTGTACTACTAAATTCTATCACTTTGACTTTGCAGTTTGAATCCTTTGGAGAGCCTGAATGTTGTGTTCCTCTTTATGATGCTTACATCTTTAGCTGGATACATAGGCAAATTTAAATATAACTACACTAATTACATTGAATAAATTTCCTAATTTTAAGCTATCTTAGCAGGAGGTAGGAGACAACATATTGCTTATCTGGATCTCTTTGATGCACAAGGCTATGGCTACAGTGAACTTCATTGCTTTGCTTTTGCATCCTTTGGAAAGCTTAATTGTTGTGGACCTGTCGTCCTGTAGATACTTAGTAATAAAATATATCAAGACTAGCTTAATTGGCTAAAGTATCTGGTATTTTTAGCTATGCTAATTACCAAGAGGTTCAGTAAAAAACACATTGATTACTAACAGAACCGCAGATAAAATGCAAGGCTTTATATAGAAATGAATTAAATGATAAATAATAAGCCAAACCTGGCAAAGTAAAAATACTTCTTTCGATCTTCTTTCGATTATAAGTATCTTTGTAGGTCTATCTACAGTTCCTGGGGGACTTTTCATACATGAAGTTTCCTTAGGTTAATTGGGGTCTTTTCTTTGAAAGTAGCTAACTGGTTGCATCTTCATTTGATTTACCATTTTTCTTGCTTCACAGGTAAGATAACACTTGAAATATTATAGATACTACTACGATTTTCTACTTCCAAAATAATACATTATTTGTCTAATCATCTCTCCCTCAATTTCTTGTTCTTTCAGCACGTGCAACTGCAAGAATGTGAAGTTCATATTGGGCTTGGATCTAAAATAAAGTTGTTCGAATGTGATTATCAAGAGGCTGATGTCTCAATAAGATAACTTACTTTTCTTGCTGTAGTCTCTTGAGGATATATACCTTGTTAACCATGGTAGATTTTTTAATAGTGTTAATAGTAGTTAGACCTCTTGCCATGCCATACTTCATGTGCATCGATCTACATTGGGTAGATTCAACTTTTTTCTCTTTTATTTTATACACGTTTGAATCTGATGTCCAACTTGTACATAAATTTACCCTTTGCTCTTTCATGTATTGCTTCAATTTATGTTTTTCTTTTTCCCTTTATAGTTCCACTGCAACGTACGGGCATTGTACTAGTATCTCAAAGTAGCAGAAAAAATTGTTTAGACTATATATAAATAAGATCATAATTAGATATTTGCTGCTTGTCACCTCATCCACTGAGCTGTAATTGTCTGGTATAAATTTTGGTTGTCGTTTGTCCTGGGCCTTTTCCTTTGAACTTCCAGATGGAGCATGACCTTGATGCCAGTGGCTGTGATGAGTTCTTTCGCCACCCCACATTATCGGTAACGATCTGAAGAACCATAAAAATTTTCCTATATGTTATGAACTTACATGCAAACAGAACAACCTTTTTGTAATTGAGAGAGAAAAAAAGCAGATGTTGTTTCGATGCATTACACATAAGAAAGCAGAAAGAAAGATGAGAGGGCAATCAGTTATGGTTGTCTATAACTTTCTGTGAGAACTAGAGCTGGCACAACTAAGAATTTCCTCATTCTTTCTTGGGTGACAGTTCACACCGAAAGCTTGTCGTTCAATCATAATAGATGAAGCTAATATAGTGAATTTTAGATCCTAACAAAACCTTGCATCATCATTTGTCTTACAAGAAATGACAGAAAGCAGTACATTACAAACAGTCGGTGCTGGAGCCTGCAGGACGACTTTGCTTACACACTAACACGTCTCTAGTACACCCTAGGATAATAAAGTAAAGGGAATTTTACACCCATGCTATTATAGTGAATTTTACATTTTATAGAAGTTTAACTCCTCTATGTGACACCCTAACGTCAGATGGAAACAAAAGAAGAAAACTACTGATCAAAATCACACCGAAAGCAATGTGACCATTATTTAGCAAATCAGGGGATGAACATGGATGGAAAAGCATAAACTTTTTTCGCTCCAGTTGATGCTGCGGCAGCCATGGATGCGTCGTCATCTCTTCCTCCTTTCCGTTGCTTCACGCCATGTACCGAGTAGTGGCTGACAACTGAAGGAAGTATAAAATATCCAAGAAGCTCAGGGAGCCTTCCTCCAAGTCGACACGACACATGGTGGTACTATTCTCTTCTTCTCTCACGTCTCGCCATCCATTGACCTCTGCTTCCCTTTAACCCAATGAATATCTTCCCTTGAAGGAATTTCCATTCCGTCACAAATATGAGTCGTCCACCATTCCATTGATTTTTTTTTAAAATACGATACAATATAATGCTAAGAAGGAACATCTTAGCAATTTGGAGATTCTTTTTAAATGATACCTAGCGATATAATTTTCCCCCAACTTATTTAGCATCAGAATCAATTTACTGTCTAACAATCATGTAATTCCTAATTTAGTATAAAGGTATGCAAAATTTCTCTCGTCAAATATGTACATAAACAAAATGGCCAAAAACAACTCAACCGATCAATTCATCCATAAAGTCATAAAACTATGTAAAAACACTAGACAAAGTGTGACCACTCCAATCACCTAGGCTTGATGTGTTAGTGTTGTGTTATGACAAAGCCAAATATTTGTTCACCTTGAAACAAATGGTCACTAGCACACAAATATATATTTTTTCGTTAATAAAGATTCAAGCATGATAGTCCCAAACAGATCCATACTAAGGAATAGTACCAAAAAAATGCTATGCCCGAGCCATCACCATTAATAATTCTCTATATTCCACCTGATAAACACCCAGTTAAGAGGAACTTCCAAAAGAAAACACTCAAATCAATTTCTCCATCATAACCAGAGTGAATAGTATGGGTAATTGTCATGGCTGATCAGACCACTAGTTACTCGTACTATATACTCGATATATAGAAGAGATCAAAATCACACACAAAACCAGGCCACGAAAAAGCTATATGGGCACGAACAAAAAGTTCGAGGTCGACCCCCATATAACCAGTCCAACAGTTCACTCGAAACGACACCCGGTCAAGCCTCTTAATAACAAGGAGATCCATAAGAGGAGAACCCAAGCACAAAAATGAAACAATCGGCAAAACCCCTGTTATTAAAGATAATAACGAATATCCACCTCGCTTTGCAGTATAACATAAACATCCCATAGTGGAACTCGACAACGGTTCCAATTGCTAGAGTAATAATCTATCTAACTGTCC
Source organism: Olyra latifolia (assembly GCA_036346145.1). Lineage (NCBI taxonomy): Eukaryota > Viridiplantae > Streptophyta > Magnoliopsida > Poales > Poaceae > Olyra > Olyra latifolia. The sequence goes on along the minus strand of CM070523.1, from coordinate 1,011,442 downwards.
CCTCCGATTCCTCACTCTAGAAACTTTATTGGTCAATCGAAACATCGCCCAATCTCACAACATGGACTAAGAGTCCTACCTCTGAAATCCAAAACTCACACATATTCAATTACGCACAAAACTGGTCCTCTCCAAGAATCTAAGGTACACAAATCTCAAATAGCATTCAAACTCCAGACCCTTCAAACAACTCATCAACATGAAACCACAAAACATAAGGCACCCACTCAGACGTCGCAATATCTAATCGATAAGCAAGTTTATTTTTTTTCCAACTAGAAGGAACCCACTCCCAGAGCATCTCACATTAGCAATCAATCTATGGTTTAGCCACAAAACCAATAAATCAATACATAAAACTATAATACCATGATATAAAAATGTCAGTCACATGACCACCCTAATCATAAAGGTTCATTAGGTCATGACCTAGTCCACATGGCAAAATATAAGATTCATTCATATAGAAATAAGTATTCCCTATAACATGAGTCAACTTAGTAAAGAACCCAGCACGAAAAGCTTCGAACAAATCCACATTGAAAGATAACCCAAAAGAATGCTAGGCACGAGCCCTCAGCACTCAAATACCATCTATATTCGACCTAGTAAATGTCTGATCAAGAAAACATCAAAATGGGAAAATCCAAATTCGTTACTCCTTGAGGTGAGTAGCGCAGACCTCATTGGAATCCTGAAATACCGACTAGGGTGTGATACCAATATCACCACTCGTCTCGAAAAAGTTCTCATAACAGCAGGGGGTCCGAATCCAATAGCAAGAACCAACATATCCTTGAATAACTAAATCATCGCCGATGTGGCGATCTAACTCGTCTAAGATGGACTATCTGAATTGGCACCCTATAAAAAAATCCATGCAAAAACTCTCAACCCACTACGGTAGGGTTCCAAAGTCCCTCAATGAACACCTTAACATGGCCATCACCATAACATGAGAATCACCACATAATCATGCCTCTTGTATCGAACAACCATAACATCAAACTTATGAATGAAAACCATATAAGTAGGCCATGTATAATTACAGAATAAGTCTTCTATATCATCGAGTTTACAAACGTACATGCAATGCAAACCCATATCCATCCTATGGGGCACCAATGTGTCAGGTCTTGATTTATTAATTCAATAACACTAAATTAAAGTTTAAAGTTACATAACAATTGCAATTCATTTATTAACCCATAATGGACCTAAAGCCCGCTCTGATACCAACTGTAACACCCTGGCTCCTACCTGAGCCCAGAATGCTACCAAACATCATATACCATTAAAAATTCCAACAGCATTTCGCCTAAAAAATTGGACATCCACACACAGTCATAAAGAAGATTATAGAATATCATTTCCAAAACATAATCTACACCCCCAGCAAACCAACCAAACATCTCTTACATCATCATCACTTACCGAGACGAAGGCAACCCGCAAAACTCATGGATTTTACTTACAACTTGGAAAGCTAATTTACATTATTACAACTACAGTTCAACTAATTAACATTCCAGAGAACCTTGATTACTAGGCTAGCTTAGCTTATTAGAGCGAATAGGTTTTCAAAGTTTTATGAGCAAAAGTGTGATTAGTGCTGCTATACCATTCCCGATGCATGTCGTCAACAAGGCTCACCTAAGAAAAACATAGAAATAAACAAGCGTGAGTCCAAGACTCAGCAAGCACATAGCATAAGACAGACAGGCTGGTTCATATTTAAAACAAACCAGGTTGATCATTCATTCAGTCCATATCATTAGTTTTCTCTCATGCTTATGCCATGTATGAATTCCATAATTTCTACATGCACATCACATCTCATAGCATATACCGGTATAGCTGAGTGGTCACCCGTCGATGGCCACCCTTTCATACACTCCATCTCGTGAAGGTGCCTACATAAGTAGGTCTTTCGCACTCCATCCCGTGAAAGCGCCTACATGGGTAGATTTTCATGTCTACCAAGGTAGACCATCATTGATATGCTCATGCTCATTATGCAAATGCAGTGCAAATGCATGAATCCTGATCTCGCGTTATGTACATTTAAAATACCACCTTACCATGGTCCGACGTAAAATCATGTGTTCAATAGTTCGATATGAAATTAAAAACAACTGTTCATAGCATTTAAACATCCATCAAGCCATCCATGTTAAGTACTTGCCTCTTTTACCGAACGAGGTGGAAGGGCGAGACGATGATGCTGACCTCGAGGCAATTCCACCTAAACAGCAAACATCCATGTTTAACCATCCCGACAAACTAGTAAATATAGGCATCAAGCAAAATTAAGCCTTAAGCTTATAATCCTTAACCAATTACCTCTGAATATCTCTAAACCATATAAGCTTAACTTCCCAATTGTCTAGTCATTTATCATTTGAATTACCCACTAATTAAGCCAAATTTAGCATTAACAGGTTTAAATCCCGCTGCAACTGAAAAACAGGACAGCAGCACTCCGGAAGCCATATCTCCTAAACCGCTTGTCCAAATTGCGTGTTCTAGGACTCTAGGGAAAGCTAAGAACATAACCTACAATTCTTACCATATGAACTTAGGCTAGAACTCGACCGAACTACCCCAAATCGGCCCTACAACCTGCTGCTCAAGCGCCCTTAGACTGCGGATTGGTAAAATCCATCTCTAGGTTGCAACATAACAAATACTACCACCTAATCTAAGCATAACAAAGGGAATTAGCAGTGAGGAAGTCAAGGACCCTTTACCCCCAAGATTTGGTGCTTGATTACCTAGGTTCCCTTTCCTTCTCCTTCCTTCCCAAGGTCTCCTTTCTCCCCTAGCTGATTACCCTTCAGAGCAGCGGCAGCAGCGGCCGCAGTAACTGCAGCAGTACGTACGCAACGGCAGCAGCTGCAGCAGCTGCACGCACGCAGCACAGCGACCGCGGCAGCAGCAGCAGCTTGCCCACAACGCAGCAAGCATGCAGCGGCTCGCTGCAGCAGCGGCGGCGGCGGCGGCGGCAACAAGAGCAGCGGCACAGGAAGAGCAACGAGCAGGGGCAGGAGCACGCAGCAGCACTGAGAAGGGGAAAAACGAGCAGAGAAATGGGGATTGGCTGCTCCCCTTCCGGAGACTTCTACTAGTCTGGGAGAGGGTAATGGGCTAACTGGGCCACATGGCTGGGCTGGGCCTTTGGCCCAGTACGGGTATTACAGAGGTGGATGAACAAAGCGGGAGAAACTAGAAGTACACAATCTGATTAGAACTTAGAAGTGAGAAACAAAATGAATAGACTGTTTCTTTGGATCGCTGCGTTTACGTTTATTTATAAACTGTAAATTTTTATTTTCATACAAGCCAAACACTTCGATGTTTCGTAACCAATTTTTGTAGATCTTACTATTTCTTCTTAAAACTCTCAAAACCATTTTTTCTATATTTTTTGATCCTTCAGATGTTCTTATGGAGGAGTTACAAATTTCCAACTTAAACGCAAACGCAATTGCCCAAAGAAACCGTCTAGAAATAAACAGGTGGGACTCGAACCCACGATCCCCTGATTAAAAGTAAGACACCAAATCCATTAGGCCATGGAACATCATTGCATAATTATCTTTGGTAGTACATTTATTGACCTGTTTCTTTGGCTGAAAACATTCTCCCCGCGATTGCAGGCCCTTGATAAGGATAGGAGGGGCAACAAAAATCTCAAGTTTTGCAAGCTTTATCAAGAAACACTAAGATCTAAAAAATACTACAAAATACTAAAATGTTTGGGTTATACAAAAATAATAAACAACTCATTTCTGATTATAACCTAAAAAGAACAAAGCCATGACAAGTTGAACCCATGAAAATACACCTCTCCATAAGTCACAACCCTCCCCAGCAACTTACGGATTTTTTGATTGAAATGTTAAATTTGGAGAGTTTGGTATGTTTCATTTTAGTTTGTTTTGAGATATTTGAGAAGTGAATTCAAAATAAAAAAACTAAAAAAACCAAAGTATTGTGACTTATATCCGTTTTAGGGAGATACACGCTTTTGTTTTTCTTAACCTATTTTTATTCTATCTTAAAGACGTGTCTCAAACTCTAAAAAAACAAATTAAACGAAGGAGACCTAATTCTTAAGAACATCTCGGACAACTTTTGAAGTTAGAAGGTAGGTAGATAAGTATAAAAAAAATGAGGAGAATAGGAACATACCGGTATGTAAACAAATGTTTCGATCTTTCGGCTCAATCAAAAAGGACGCCATGACTCACATCAAAACTAGCCAAAACGAATTAAAAAAAACTAGCCAAAACAAACACTCTGCTAGGCTACGTGTGATGCAACGACAATGTGATTAGTAAAGTAGTTAGTATTAACATGGCGTTAAGCTTTGCGCGTGGACAAGAAGAAGGCGGGAAGCTCTCTCGCCACGCTATCACGTTGATCGGCTTCTGCCTTCTGCTCCCTCCCTCCGCCGCATTTCCGCTTCCCAAATTACCCCCATCTTCTACTACGCCGCAAAAGGCCCTCGAGCTCCAGATGCTTCCAGAAGTTTCGAGAAGGATGGCGGCTCCCCCCGGCGAGCGCTGCGCGGTGTGCCTTGGCGACATCTCCGTCCCCCACCAGGCCAACTGCTCCCACTGGTTCTGTGGTGATCACCACCGCCACCTTTCCCCCTTCCTCCCCCATGGCTCCACCGCTCCATCGGTTTGGTTGATAGGTTCTGCCTGTGCTTGGATTAGCGTATGCTTTGGTTCCTCGCGTTCGCATCAGTGCTTTATCTCGAATGGAGTATCTCTGTATGTGTATACGAGGGGTTTGCGTTCGAACCGGTTGCAAAGTTTTGCTGCATTTGGTTGGATTCGGTTTCGGATTGGTGGTTCCTTTGCCGCGCATGCTTCTCCATGGCATTGCGATACAATTACTTTAGATGGATTGATTAGTGCTTGTCTAGTTGATTTGGTAAAGTATTCTGCTCGATTTGCTCGGTAATGTGCGTCTCGGTGATATGGCATTCCGTTAATTTGGCGAGCATGCTGTCAAATTTGCACGCGATAATTTGGTCATTAAATTTAGCACATAATGCGGGGTTTGGGGTTTTGATCTGTTCATATCGAATTGCTACTCCTCGGGAACTCACATCATCCATGGTTGTGTGCGCGTGTGAAACTTGGGATGCTTTGTCTTCAAAACTTCAAGGATCCATTCCGCTGGCACTAGTGCGCTCGTGCAATATTTGCCAGCACTGGATGAATCAGCCTGATTTCAGCCTTCAGAATCCTCAGCTATATGATTGTTTTGTTTGTTTTGTTTTGGTTCTAGACTTGGCTTGCTGTTTTGCTCTGATCGTTCCACTGTTTGCGCCATTTTGCTCCTTGGTTGGTTGTGGTTCTTCATGAACAAAATCTCTTTGGGCATTGAAGACCAGTCCAGTTTCAATATCGACCCTGGTTGAGAATGAGCTAAGATTTTTTTTGTAATAGCTGCAGTACTGGTGGGTAGAGGACTGAGATAGGAATTGGGTTATTTGCCTTCCACTGAAAACAAAGACCAGAGATTATTGTAAAACTTATCTCCTTTGTCTTTTTTTTTTCTTTGAGCAAACGGGCAGGAGCACCGTCATTTTATTAAACTTATCTCCTTAGTCTAAAAATGAACAAAATCTCCATAGGCGTTCAAAAGAAAAAAAAAATCTTCTGTGCCATTATAATTTGACCATACCATTGGTTTTAACAAATCACATTATATGTACACATGTGCAGGGCATTGCATCGTTGGTGTCTGGCTCCATAGATCTGTCCTTCGGCCATGCGATTGCCCTGTTTGTCATCGTCCTATAACTCTGCTGGTACCTTCTGAAGTTGCGTCCCTGCTGCGTGATGGACCCGAAATAGCTCCTGTTCTGGACCGAATTGAGCAATACAATGGCCGTTTTGCTGGAGTTCCCCACAACTTGATTCAGGTAAACTTCTTGGCCACCTCTCCTGGATGTAGCCTGCTGCAAGTACTGGAGTGCGTAATAATAAATTAAGAGTTGTACACTTCTACATTTGTATGGTGTACTCCTATTAGTATTAATTGATCTCGACCAGTCTGCAGAAGTAGTTGCTAAGTCCATATACCACATACTTGTGCAATTCGATGTCCTAAAACTTTTAAACTTTTTCTTTGAGGTCCAACTCTCTGAGATTGGAACTTAAATTGTTGGGTATGCTTTACTCACAGCATAGGTGACTGGTGTTACACATTGTCAGACATTCTTGGTAAAGTGGTGTCTTCAGCATTTCTCTGAATTGAGAGATATGTCGTGCTATTATTTTTATATATTGAAAAGACTGGACTCTAAGTACAAGTATATATCTAGAAATCTGCATGTATTTATGCATTATTCATGACCACCTATACAAGTGTATGCAACCCTCACGACGATGCCAAATTCAAGTTCTTGAGTGGTAATCATTTGTTGCATGGTATAGAATAGTAAAGCCAAAAAGGTAACTAGTTTTCTATCTAGAATCATCTTTGGCCAAGAGCAGCAAATATAACCTTATCATGTAAATTTGGTTTTAAGACTGTTCTACTTTTGATATCATCTATTGATAGGCGATGCTTTGCCATTTGCTGACGCATGTGTTTTGCAGTGGTTGCTGGACCAGCCATTTTACATTCGGAGGATGCTGGCAGAATTCAGGGACCCACGCAGAGAACCTCCCTTGTTCTTCAAACTCCAAGCCATATTGGCAGTTAAGTCCAACATTTGTATTGGCCTAGTTTTGTCATCTTTATTTATCATGTCAGGGCTGATTCTAATTGGACACTTAGACGGTCTGTAGGTATAGCTTAGTATTGCTGCATGCTATCAACTATGACCTGCATTACGTCAACTTGCCAGTAAATTGACAACAATTCTTCCAAGTACCAATTTCTTGCATGATATTCCGAGTCTAGACCTGTAGGTTAACAGTGTAGCAAACCTATTGAAAGTAAATTCTTAGGATGCTAAACTGCATACAAAGTAAGCAAGAGCGCAGGAAGTGTCAACCCTGCCCCCACCCCTATCGTGCTGCAAATCTGCAACCTTTTCTCCTTTTTATGTGAATTTCCTTGCTTTAGTGGGAAAAACAAATGGAATATAGGAGTGTAAGATTGTCAGCAAGTCTAGTAGAATCACACAAACAGTCATTGTGCATTGTGTGCACGGAATGGAGGTTGGCAATGTTGTAGTCTTGTAGCAGCCAACAACTATCAACTATGGATCATCAGACTTTTGCTACACTTAATAACTATATTTGGAGTCTTCAAATATATAGTGTAAAGTCCTGGTAGGAACTTATAAAAAACATGTTATCCTATTCTGAGATGGCTTTGCTCAATGACTCACAGGTAGTCCTCGCTGTGCTGTACCTCATGTTCCCTGTGGATATTGTTCCTGAAGGTAGGCAATCAGTTAATCCAGGCAACCCTCCTTAATTTCTAGAACTTACATAACACCTTCCTTTGAATCCAGCAGTTTTGGGATATCGTGGTTTGGTGGATGACACGCTGATATTCATCGTCGCCTACGTCTACATCTCTGCTGTCTACAAAGCCATCCTTGTTGCTCGGCATGCTGCCTGAGTTACTAAGAACTAACACATAATACAGGGAGTTGAAGTTTCCGAATCTGCACATCTAAGATTTCCTTAGTTGGTGGGTAGTGATATATACAGTTACTTTGGTAATCTGGTTCTGACACATACGCACTTACCTACAGTGTTGGGAATGCATGCTAGGACGCTAGCTGTCCATATATTGGAGAAAAATTCATGCTGCTGCGCTCAGCTGTGAGACGTTTGCATGCGGGTGTTGCAAGCATTGCAATTTTGCTGTTCCGAATATTAGTTTCCCATTAATCATTGCACCTTGCGGGTGGTCAATTGTAAGATAATATTCTGTTAAATGCTTCGCATGTTGCATCAGAATTCAGAAGTCTGAACTTTCATGTTGTACCTGTGGAGTGCGTCGTACATTGCTTTTACAAAATCACCTCAAATTCCCCCCTAATTCCCTGTCCAGCCAACACAAGAAAATTGCGACCTCGGTGCAGCAATTCCAATCAACTTCCATTAGCCAGGCAGATATCACAAGCAGGATCAAACGCACAAGCACAAAAGTCACGATTCCCATATTTGGACATAGAAACGAGTCACTGCCATTGAAAATCAGTGGAACTTGTGCTGAACAATTATTTTCAAGAAAACTCGCGCTACAACCAATTAACCTGATGCACCCAACATAATTCAAACAGAATTGTTGACATCCACATCAGCAAACTGATCAGTGAGATTAAACGCATCAAATAGAACTCATTTCGTTACATCAGGCTTTTCATATAAGGCTTCCAGACATTCTTTGGCCCGATGAACCTTTGATTGGAGATAGAAGCTCCCGTTCTTGGCGTTCCTCTCAAACATTGTATCGTACTTCTGCAAAATATTTAAAAAGAGAGAAGTCTAATATCAGTTTTGGGGTAAAGCAAATGGCTTTACATGTGATTTTAACAATCTTAATCTGCGTGATGCTGACACAGAATGTTAGCCGCAAATAACAGTTGGCATGATGTTAGCATCCCAAAGTATTTAAAGTGGAGAAATTTAACATCAGTTATAGCTAAAGCAAATGACTGCACATGTGCTTATAAAAATGTTCACATGAACTTCATACAGAGAAATCTTGATTCACATGGAGATCATAAATGAAACAAATAACACTTGCTGAATTGCTGGAAAATATAGGTTGCCACAAACCTGCATGATCTCTGCCCAAGTCGACTGCTCGCTGATACCTAGTACTTGCCGAGCTTCTTGTTCAGTCATGGCCTTGCTAGCCCTACGAATGCCGTTTATAGCTTCCTGGGCAGCTCCAGTTTTGTTTGCATCTACAAGGGAAAAAAATAGAAATAATTAGTTACATTCAGAAAAGTGTATGTTGCATGGGCGATGAAGTCACACACTCGCAAACCAGATACTTTTTTTGGTAAACATTGCTCGAAGGTGAATCAGGCCAGACAAGCTGTTTTAATTCAGTGATATTCAGACTGGATAAATATCCAATTTTTCTATGTATCTATGCAACCAAAGGAAGAACAAATCTCCAAGTCTGCGTTTGTAAAGTACCTCAAAACTGCATCAGACTGTCATATGTGGAATCTCATCGATCCAGTCAAGTTCACGAATCATGAACCATCAAAGGTCCCAAACAAGGAGCCTAAAATTGTGGTGTGACGCAAGTAGGCAAACCAAGGTTTTGACGTAAAGGCTGATGGTGCAGAGATTAATCAAATGATTGTTTAAACTTTAAATCATGCAATGACTTCTGAACACAATGACTTCTCTACATATTTGTATTAAGCACAAGCGCTTGGTACACCCCTCAATCCCAAATGAGTGATATACCATACAACCACAATGGCGGAAACAACCATATTGTTGAAATAGCACATGCTTGTTACTGGTTCACAAATGCAGTCTACAGGACAGTAACAAAATTTTGCACCTTTCATTTGTATTTGAACAAAGCACTCCAAATGAAATGAGCCCCCTTACGGTTAGAAATTAGAACCAAGCAATACCATGCCTGGCACCACCAAATCACCACCCAGGGACAAGGGAGCCGGCATCCATGTTCAAAAGGTCTCAGAATGTCATCTACGGTAGAGAAGTACAAATTGGTTGGGAATAACCCAAATCACAAGTAATTTCTGTCTCCATTAACCACGATGCGTGGAATCGAATTACACGGCAGATGCAAGGTACTAGCTAGTCACCGCTCGATTGAAACATGTGGCTAGGGGAGAGCACTCACTGACAAGGGCTTGGCGATATGCCTGGAGCATGGCCCTGCCGACCACGGCTCCGCCCATCACGATGAGGTTCGCGAGAAGCCTACCCGCCTGTGGAGTCAGGAGAATGAGATCAAGCTCGAGAAGAGGGGGAAATACATGAACAAAACGTTAGCGAAAACGAAATCAGGAAAGAGGTCGCAAACCAGCGTACCATCTCGCCGTATCCTCCTCCTCTACCGGCGGCGGCGGCGGTGGCGGTGGCGGTGGCGGTGGCGGCGGAACCCTAGTCAGTAGAAGCTCGTGGCGGAGGCGGTGAACCGCAGGAGAGAGGGAGGGGCGCAGGGGGAGGCTGCCTCCCTCAAAATATGAAGATGGCGGCGGCGCCGCTGCTGCGACGGCGGCGAATCGATCGATGGTTTCGCTTCCTCTCCGTGGGCGCCGATGCCGACTCGGTCGGTGTCCGGTGTTGGTATCGGGTTTGGCTTATGGTCTAGGTCTCGTCTTGGGAAGCACGAAAGACGGAGTGGAAGTGGAGCACGCACTAGGTGGGCCATGGGCCTCACCTACGAAGCTCTAGCGCAAGCCCAACACAAACAGAACGCTCGTACTGGACTTGGACCCTCAGGGCATCTCCAGCGGATGCCTCAAAATGAAACGCCTTCATCCCTATTCACGCTACACCTCAAAGAATAGAACGCCCCTATTCCTATTCACCTCCCCAACAACTGCCCCATCACTATTTATACACTCTACTTTTTCTTTTTATTCACGCCCCATCTTTGTTCTTTATAGTGATGGGGCTTCAAGTATGGCCAAGCCATCTTTGGAGATGGCCTTAGGCCCAAAACCAAATAAGCTTTTCTGGCCCGTTTCTTCTTCCCCGGCAAGAGTCAACACATTGGGCATGTACAAACGTCTTATGGCAAACAGGGCAGTGCACTATGGGATAAAACTGATTATTGATAAGTAGCAATTTTGATACTAAAATGGTACCTTTGTAAACTGTGCAATTTTAGTCTTACTATAGTGCAATTTTAGATTGACTGATAGTTAAGAAAATTTCAATCGTCTGAGAATTAGCAATTCTGTAATTCTTATAACTCGTACCCACCATTCACGATGAGATGGTTAGTTCGTCTAACCAAACATATTTACAAAACCATATTATGTATCACCCCATACAGGTTCAACCTAGCTAGTATAGACAATCAAACACATGTAATAATCTGTCTACTCCTACTTGTCATCCACATTGACATTGGCATCCTTGTACTTGTACAAGCTCGCGCACACCAGGAAGTAGCCAAAGTTCACCGCCGCCACCAACGTCAGCGTGCAGTACACGCTGTCCAGCCGCGACTGGTTCAGCTCGTCCGGCAGCCACCTCGTCGCGCGCCTCACCGCCTCCACGAACGTCGTGCTCAGGTACGACCCCAGCGCGATGGACAGCGCCGGCATCGCCGTGGCCGTGCTCCGCAGCGTCGCGGGGAACTCCTGGTAAAACAGCATCGTGTTCCCCGGCAGGTGCAGCGCCTCCTCCGCGCCCGTCAGCGCCAGCTGCACCACCAGCCACAGCGCCGACATCGGCACCACGGCGGAGGCGGCACGGCCGCGCGCGAGGCGGATCCGCCGCCGCTCCACCAGCGTCGCCACCGCCATGCTGGCGACGTTCACGGCGTGGCCCAGCCCGACGCGCCGGAGCGGGGTGAGCTTGCCGTGGCGGCCCGTGAGCCTCTCCCAGAGCGGGACGGCGAAGCGGTCGAAGAGCGCGGCGGAGAGGACGAAGGCGGCGAGCACGGTGACCGTCATGGAGGCTGCCGGGACGGCGAAGCGGGGGCCGAGGGCGCGGTCCATGGTGAGGGCCTGGAGGACGGTGAGGCTGACCTGCACGTTCACCGTCATGCTCACGAGGATCCCCGACGACCAGAGTGGCAGCACGCGGATGAGAGACTTGACGTCCTCCACCTGCTGCACCGTGCACAGCAGCCACGGCTTGGCTATGGACCCGTCCTGCACGTTCATCTCCCCGGGCCCGACCATGGCAGCTCGGTTCAAGAACCTAGCAACAAATCGAAGAATCTGTACGTGATTGAGCTCAAGCTTTCTAGCTAGAATTACATCTGCATCAATTTGCAAACCCGTTGGAAATACTATTCCACGTGTACAAGCGGCAGTAGGGCTACTGACTAAGAGCATTCACGCCAAGAACCTTATCTCCACTACTCTAAAATACTATTCACCACAACTCTATCTATTTATCTGAAATTCCTTCACCCTTTACACTATACCCTAAAAGATTTCTTCACTCTATCAGAAATCCTATCCTCGCCAAGTCAGCGTTATTATGTTTATAGGGTTTCTGCTACGGATGCTCTAATGAATCTTCCTCCTTCTCTTATGCACAGATCTTGGAGCAAGATCATCCAAGGACCAAGGGTCCTAAAATGTAAAATGTGCCTGCAGCCGCTTGTACACTTGGGGAAACCGCTCTCGCATTTGCGTACCTGAATCTTTGGCACGGAGCTCCATGATCTTGCGGTTGAGTTGGTGTCTCTGGCTCGCGACTGCATCCATGGTAATACTGCACTCTTCCAAGTGACCCCACATCCAGCGTCGCCTTCCTCGCAGCGGCCACCGCCACCCTCGCCAACGCCGTAAACGGGCTCCCTCTAGGGACGGGCCGCCTGTAGTAGCGTGACCCGGCGAGCAGCCCGACGAGACCCAGCCCGGTGAGCGCGACGCAGACGCCGAAGCCCAAGGCCCAGCTCACGGCGTCCTGCACGTAGACCAGCACCGTGTCGCCCACCATGTAGGAGGCGTAGAGGAAGACGAAGTACCAGCTGAAGAAGGCGTCCCGGTGCCGGCGCTCCTCGCCGCCGCCGCCGCCGTCGAACTGGTCTGCGCCCATCGTCGCCGTGTTGTACCGCGTCCCGCCGTTGCCGACGGCGAGGAGGCACACCGCCGCGTACAGCACCGTGGCTTGGATAGCATTCGGCGGCTCGCACGTCGTCGACGCGGCGGCCGGCGGGCAGGGCGGCGGACGCAGCGACGGCAACGTGGCGGTCAGCGTGAACAGCGCGAATGACTGCACACAGTTTGATATACGCGTCGCGCGTCACACGTCAGAATCTATTCGCCTTCGATCACATGCATGCGACGTCTGGCTAGCTTACGTACGAGGAGAGAGACGGCGACGCCGGCGGCGACGACGGGGTAGCAGCCGAGGTAGGCGTCGGAGAGGACGGCGCCGACGACGGGCGCGAGCTGCATGCAGCCGCGGACGATGTTGGAGATCTGCGCGGCGTCGATGCTCCTGACGTTGTACTTCTTGATGAGGTAGACGATGAGGTTGCTGCTCGTCGCGCTCATGGCCATCCCCAACCCGACCGCGCTCCCTGCACACGCACGCGCGCCCGCACGCCGCAGTCACACGTGTACATAATTTTTGTTAGAGGAACACGTGTACATAATTAAACAACCAGTTTTTTTTTTCTTTGTGCAATACGCGCGTGTACATGTGACTTGTGCGGGTACATGCACGCATGCACGTACGTATCCGCATGCATGCGTGCTTCTACTGATCAAATAATTACTCAAATAATCTCCTCATGACAGTGCCAATATATGACCGAGATTAATCGAAACAGCAGTTAATTAATTACGAACCTGCGAGAAACGGCAGAGTGATCCAGCCTCCTTTCTTCTCCCGGGCGGATGCGGATGCTACGGTGGTTCTCATGTCTCTGAGTTGTGATCGACTCACTTATAACTAGCTAGTACATGCATGCATGTTATCACTGAGAATCAGTGAGATGGACGCTAACATATATGCTTGTGAGTGTACATTTTTATATGTATGTACACGATCGAGGTCAAAATTAAAGCGAGAAATCGATGAGAAAAAGATGGAAAGGGATTGTGCAGGTACAGTAATGATGAAGGGAATAACTTCAAATGGTGAATGGATGGAGAAGAGATTTTGGTCGCTTAATCTATCTACCTATGCAGATTTGGTCTACATTAACAAACACCTAGCTACATATATATATAGATAGGCGTGTGTTTGTGTGTATTGCGCCTCACTGTGTGCTGCAGTATCAATATGCAATTGAACAGCTTCGAGTGTCTGTACGTGTGCACGCATGGTGTTGGCCGATTCGATCGAGCTGCATGCTGAGCCGGTCCTTTTGTGAGCTAGTGGGATCAGGCATGCGTATATTGTACATCCTCATCACCAAATTGCTCGCATTTGTTTCCCACCTTGATTTCTTATATATATGTTACATTATTCCACGGCTGCTGGGGCTAAAATGATTTACTTCGGTTCCACTAGGCTTTAATTAGAAGTTTTAAGGAACAGCTTTGAAATTTTTAAGAATTATAACGATAGGATCTTGTGAAGGGGCAAAAAATATACTACACGGGAGTTGACTAAAATGCCTTTGTAATTGGACGGTCAGATGTAAAATATACTATGGTCATATACTACTTGAATTAATGTACCGTAAAAGAGACTAAAAAACCTAATTTAATGGTGCCACTGATGAAAAAAGCCATATAAAATAAAGCAGGCCATAAGCATTCGATGCTTGGACATCTGCTAGCTAGGTAGCATAGTACATGCATATATCATATTGATTTCCTATTGATCGATGCATCACGAATTTCCAAAGGGAATAGAACATTGGGCCGTGGATATATATATACAGTGTATTCGTACTGATATGCATATGCCAGCTTCACCAGGATCATGTTCTCCCTAGTTAATTAGTGCATATTCGCATGATGTATGCACCTATATGGGTTAAAATGCCTGACTTGAAAACTCGATCTCCATCTAGGATCGTCCAACAGTAACTCAACGTTCTAGTCGCGCACTTTATTTGTTTCTTTTCCCAAAAGCTATATTAGTGGATGAATTGTTTATTGGTTCGGTTATACTATTGATTGATGCAATGTCAATGCCATGTTCTACTAATTAATCCAAAAGAAAAAGAAATGCCATATATATTCGCGTTCTATAACAAGTTGATATTCTTTTCTAGTAAGCATGACACCTCGGTGATGTTCTCTACCAAGCTATCCTGTTTAGTTATGTTAAATTACAACCATTATCTTTTTAAAATTTATAAATGAGCTTATAAATTACTATCTCCTTTCTCCATCCTTAACTCATCTGACAACCATTATTTTTTTTAAATTTATGGATTTATTTAAATAAAATAGGCATCGTCTAGTTTGACATAACTTCATATACTTAAAGTAAGGTCTATTAATGATTTTATTATCAGCTCTGCAGAATCTGCCCAGCTTTACCCGTAAAATGGTCGATAATACGGATGGACGGTATTTATGTCATTTCTATTCAGAATAATCCAAGTTTTGCAATGTTTCGCACAAGACGCAATCATTGGAAGAAAACCTTGGTGATATTGGCCTCCGCACAGACACAGCCGGTAACATGTAAATGCCTGGCCTCTGCACGATCATTACCGGTGACTACTCGGCCAGCATCCCAAATGCTTAATATTTGTGACGGACCAAATTCCGGTAAAAATTTACCAGAAAATATCCAGAATACCAACTGTCCAGGATTTCAGTTGCATTTAGAAATAGTACAGCCTGCTTGATTTATTATATATTACAAAATATTTTATAGCGGAAGTAGATATATAATCTGGTAATAAAAAGAAAATACATGCCCATATACTACAGGCAAAGCCTGAGCATAAGGTAAACCTTAGAAATCGATCCTATGTGAATTTCTGTCTTTTTCATAAATGTCCATTCTTGATTACAAAGTGGATCATGTTCAAGAAATAAGTAAATTACGACATAATGTGGGTAAGTACTAATCGTACTTGCAGGTTTTTAAAGAAAATAACATCAATATTATATGAAAACAAGATTCAAGGAATAGCAAGGCTTTATGGTGAATACGCAAATTTTGAGTATTAAAATTCCTATCATATTTCTAAAACAATTAATAATAATATTTTTAAGAGTACAAATTCTATCATCTTTCTCCATCCTTATTTATCTGCTATCTAGACAATAATTTTTATAAAACAAATTCATGAGTTTTGACAAATAAGAGAGGTATCACCCAATTGACACAACTTTATATACTCAAAGTAGGGTCCATCGATGAATTTGTTATTAGTTCTGTAGAACCTACCCAGCTTTACCCATATAGTGGCATACTACATGGATGGGAGAAAATTTGTGTCATTTTTATTCATTAAGCCCAAGTTTTTATAGAAGCAAATGATATTTAGATATTGTCTTACCACAGAGCAAATATCTAGTGCCCTTGAGTGTCAACCAACGCTCCACCGGCTTGATCCTATAACCCAAGACGGCAAAACACTGTTTTCAAATATGCTTCTATATTTTTATGGAGCAATGATTCCAGGGAGTTCACACCCTCACCCACCTGGTGTCCTTGAGTGTATACCCCTAGGGTATCTGGCCCAAGCCGACAAATTCTTCTTCCGAATTGCTCTATATAGGAAATCATTTTATCTTCTAAACTACAACTTTTCCGTATCAAATAAGTTATCCAACCCAACTTATTTATATGGACCAATTCTCTATCCTTTCATGAGATAATCAAATTTTAGTATTTTTGCCTACACTAGGGTTTCATCAGGGGTTGATTATTTTTAGGTGGCCTTAGGCCACAGGGAAGTGGTCATCTCCACAGCTCAAGAAAAAAAAAATGGTAAGCTCTGTTTTCTTCTTTACTTTATTTTTTTTTTGCTAACTTGTTTTCCCCTATTGTAGACGCTAAGTACCGGGGTGGTGCCCGCCGTGTTGGACATTTGGAAGAAGGCCCACACACCGAAGTCTAAGCAGCCTGGCACCTAGCCCATGATGGACCCCCACGCGCAAGAGAAGATGGTAAGTGTCAACAAAAACTTTCATTACGAGAAGATTTGTAGTTTTTTTAGTTTAACTCGAAACAATGCAGGATCACTACCGAGAAACATACACTCAGGAGCATGGCGTGGACAGCTTCCGGGAGGACGTGCCTCTCGACCCTATAGTGATCCACAAGCACCTGGGAGGCAAGGCGCATAGGAGGCTGGCGATAGGAGGGGACCACCTCAGGTGAGCTAATTACTATCTAACGCGTCATATGTTTGAAACCATTGATTTCAGAAACAAACCATGGTCCTTATTCTTAATTGTAGGTCGCAGGATTACATGTCCGAGGTCTAGGCCTCTGAGGGAGCCACCGAGAGCCACCGCGAGTTTGAGGCCTGGGTCTTCAGGGAGAACGAGTAGAGGTTGAGGGAGCAACAGCAGATGATAGAGGTGCTACAGGCGAGCCTGAGGATGGAGCAGGAGGAGCAGCGGTGGGCACAGGAAGAGATGATCTTGAGGATCCTCGCGTTGGAGGCGGCGTTGAGACTTGCTAGGGTAAGTGACTACGACCACCTCATCTCTTTTTTTCGATCGTACAAGGCTTTACCTAATGTCTTGCGAATATGTAGGCCTCGTCGAACCATCCGTCGCCCGGTGCTGCTTTGGGATTGGACGCTCCAGCTCCAGCTCGGCGCGACGACTCCGACGAGGGAGACGACGGGTCTGGGAGCACGCCGATGGACTACACGCGCTTCTTACGGGACGACCCGTCGCCCTCTTGACTTGTGGATAGACTTGTTTTGTTCTTTTGGGTTGTGCATGCATACATATGATGGATGGACATGGTTTGATTATATTTTGTGTTATATTGCTTGTTTTTTGCTTGAAAATATGATTATGGATGAATATGCGTGCAATGTGGGGGGAATTATGAAATGCTCGGGCTGTTTTGGGTTTGCAGGTGCAACAGCTGTTGCTAGGGCGGCAACAACTGCTGAATTTTGATTTTGTTTAGCCATTTTAGCAGCTCTTTTTTTGCTAGAATTCTATTATTCTTGATAGCCAGGACTAGGCCATCGAGACAGAGGGAGTCCAGGAAATCCTCCTGGACCCAAAGTATGTCGATGGCTGTGGGCCCTCCGTTGAGAGAGGTCGACCCAGCGATATCCCGGGGTCCCCTCTCTCGACCGCCCTTGGCCGTCAAGAGATCTGACCCTAGTTCCCGTGGGAATTGACTCTCTCGACTGCCTCTAAGCCGTCGAGAGATAGAGAGACGGAGCCATTTCATGGCCAACCCGCCGTCCCTCCACCTTGTTCAACGGCCACATGGTTAGCCATCGAAAATGTCTCTATCGACGGCTATACATCAATACAGACGTTCTCTCTCGACTACTCTTTGTCGAAGGCCATTTGTCGACGGCCGACCGTCGAGAGGAGGATATCTTGACGGTTTCTTGACCTATCTCTATGGTTTTGGCCGTCAAGAAATCCTACGATTCATGTAGTTATATAGAAGGTGCTGCGGCCTCGAGGCCGAGGACATCTTCGTCGCACTTCGGCCTTTAAGGGTGAAAGGCAAGTGCATATTTAACCAAAGAGCTTGATGGATATTGCTATGTTTTGTTTATCTAGTATCATTTAAACTGTGGTATCATTTGTATATATTGCTTGTGCTAATGAAATTCATAATATGGATTGTTACGAGGTAAGAGCTAAATGACAACCATTTGCATTCATGTGCATGGGTCCGGCCAGATACTGATCATATAACTAGTTTGGAGCGCCTCGGGCCAAGTCGGTGAGAAAGCTATATGATCAGACCTGTGAGCTCTAAGTCCTACGGGAGTAGGCACTCCACGGGAGTAGAGTAGGTGAACCCTGTCTGAAAAAGGACATGGCAGAGGTGGGTCACCGACGGGTGAACACCTGCTATACCGGTATATGCAACAGGGAAAAGACGCATCCTGTATTACAAAATACTTGCATAATTTATATTGTTAAGTTATGGTTATTTAATATTGGAGTTGGCATAATACGTGCTATATGTTCTCTTGCTTTAATGCTTTCATCATATACCTTTGATTAAATATGTGCTTGCTGAGTCATGGACTCACTCTTGCTCTTTTATTTTTTAGGTGATCCCTGAAGTGGTTACGTGGGCGGGAGTAGCTCCACACTCTCACTCACCACATTAATAATAACTAACCAACTACAAAACTAAAAGTAGTAATAAGTTCCTTTTAGAAATAAAATATTAACTAGTTGTAAACTTTATTCAGGCTCTAGTGTGGTAAAGGTGTTGTTAACTACGGTTGTCTTCGATACGAGCCCTAGGGGCTAAATGGTAAGGTGGTGTCCTTGCTTGATGGCGAAGGTGGTGAATATTGGGGTTTGTGGTTTGGTTAGGTGTCGATATGGTAGTCTTGTATAGTATTTATGGTGGGATGCTTATGTATATGATCTATATATGAAATGTTTATCTTTTGTCTGTGAGTGGATGTCCATATTTTAGGGAAGATGCTGCCGAAATTTTATAGAAATTAGAGAGTTAGCAGCATCTTGGGCCTAGTATCGGTCAGGGTGTTACAGCTGTGGTGGTGAGATCGGCACATATACCGCGCTGCCGAACTTTCACAGAAAGGAAATACACAGTTGTTTCCTACGCACTAAATCCAAGGGAAAAGTATTATGATATGCAGTCGGCCTAAGTTGAATCAATATAGCGGCATGCAAGACCGCGTGGCCCCAGCAACTAATGGACAGCATACAATTCTGTATCAAGGGTTGAGCGATCAACTTGATCCTCTTAATTAGAAACTCTGCAAGGCCATTCTGAGTGTGCACGTGCGGTATTGAGTGCTCTACACTTATGGTCAAAGCCATACAATAATCATTAAATGCCCGTGAGCTAAACTCTGCGGCATTGTCCATCCTGATGGACTTGATTCTTTCCTCCGGAAAGTCGGTTCTCAATCGAATAATTTACGCAATAAGCTTAGTAAAGGCATGGTTCCTTGTTGACAATAAGCACACATGGGACCATCTTGTAGACACATCCAACAGTACCATAAAGTATCTAAATTGCCTAGACACCGGCAGAATCGATCCGCAGATATCACCTTGAATTCTCTCCAAGAACTTCGGTGATTCCTCTTGGACATTAAGACGAGAAGGCCTTATAATCAACTTCCTTTGTGCACACACCGGGCACACAAGCCTCTCTGGTTTAGGGAACTCAAATGCCTTCTTGTTATGACTGACAGAATTCTTCATAATTCTTTGTATTATACTAAGGCTAGGATATCCTAGACGATCATGCAAGATCCTAAACATGTCTAGGTTTGCTATTTCAGTTTTCAAAGCAACATGAGGAGAAGGCTTAATGTATATACACTAAAGGCCAGATGAGAACGAAGGGAGTTTTTCAACCACTTGTTTATGGCATCCTTTCTTCACAGTCATGAGCAGGTACTTCGTCCCGCCTTCATGATCGGTTTCGACATGGAAGCCGTTCATGTGGATGTCTTCGAAACTAAGTAGGGTACGCTTTGACTCGAGATACAACAGTGCATTCTTGATCGTAAGCATTGTACCCATAGGGAGAGATATAATGGCCTTGCCGCGCAGACTATACCCACCTCGCTCCAGAGATGGTCATAATATTCCCGTCTTTCCTCGAAAGACTATGGAAATATTTACTTCCTAAGTACGGTGTTAGTAGTACAACTGTCTACCAAACAGAGCTCTTCTTCCATCAAGCCAAACAAGTAGGGTACTATGTCACAATTATTAAACATATATCCATATCACATACAAGATCATGATATAAAAGTTAATAACATCAATGAAATATAACCAAAATGGTCGCCCGTCTTTTGCTACAATACCACTGCCTCGTCTCCCGCCGCAGGCGAGCTCGTGGGTGAGCCGCCGCCGCCGGCTCTACACTGGCGCGTGAGGGCCACCGTGGTGGTCGCCGCCATTGGATGCCCGGATCTTTGGCGTGGGCGTGGGTGGCCATCGCGCCTGGTGCGAGCCATCGCCGCCTCTCAAGACGCCACGACAGAGCACCGGCGAGCCGCCGCCGCCACTGTCCCCACTCCATGGGCCCGCAGATGGCCGACCGGGCGAGCTCCCCTTTGATGGTTGCTCAAATCCATGGTTGGTGATCTAAAAAACATGATTTAGGGGCAAATTCTCCCTACAAATCTACTGCATATAGATTAATAGATCAAATAGTAGAGTTGGATCAAGAATGACATACTGATTTGGCGAGAACTAGAGCGATTCGTGCTAATAACGTGTTATAATATCGTGTAGTCGTTTATACACAGCAGGCGCAAATCAACCAATCAATCACATGAGAAAATACAATGGCACCAGTCAAAACACCAGATGTATAGAGGCAACCCACAACACAGATCTTTATTAATTGGAACGGTCATCCACTGAATACAAAGGGATACCTCTCCTATTTATAGTCATAGTCTAATTTAGTTTTGCCCACAATACCCCTAGAGATAAATCAGGTCCCACCTCAGCTTTATCCTCTAGGTTACAACAAGTTCTAGACCGAGTAACCAAAAATTAGTAGTAACTGATGTGGGAATTTTTAATTTCAGCTTGACGGCCTCTTTGGTTCAAAAGAATTTCAATGGAAAAAAATAAAGGAATTCAATCAAATGGAAAAATACCTATAATTAAAGTGTTTGATTTAAATTATTGCATGAAAGGAGTTCCATAGAATAGAAAATTTTCCTTCGGTTACAAGCATGAGGACTCTTTTTTCATTCCTTTGAGAATTCCTCTTTCCATTCTCTAGCTTAATTCTTAATTGGTATTTAATATTAAAATTCTTATGTTTTTCCTGTGGTACCATCAAATAACATGCTTTAACAATTTACGTGGATTTTAATTCCGCGGGATTAATTCAACATGCATGTCTAAGTATATCAATCCTACGTTTTTATCTATTTCCATGTTTTTAGAATTTCGTGAGTAAAAGAGGCCCTGATTGTTGTAGACGTGGCCATGGCCTACTACCTCGCGAAACCGACCTTTATATCTGATAAACCTCGAGCAACTCAAGTGATTTTTAATACGGTAGACAGTACTTCCTCCGTTTTTTTATATAGAGCGCATTTTGATTTGAAAAAGTCTTTTTGAAAAATATTTTGACCATTAAAATTCTTTTGTTATATATTTTCAATTTATATAAAATAATATTATAGCAAAAGCAATTTGAAATGCAAATATATTGATACGTCTTTTGTACACTAAAGGTGAATATAATTTGACTAATCGTTGGTTAAAGTTTACAAAGTTTGACCTTTTCAAATTAAAATACGCTTTATAAAAATAAACCGAGGGAGTATTTTTTTAAAAAGTGAAAATTCCATTCTATATATATGAGATCTTGGCTAGACGGGCAAGTATCTTTCTCAACGATGAAAATACGGTCGTTAGAGTAGTCCCAATGCAGTTCCTTCCATCGTCTCCGTATATGCCACATAGGAGAGAAGGATGATGTGGATAACAATTAACACGGAGAAAGAGTATCAGCATTCCTTAAATAAGAAACCATCCCTACGAAAACTCCGATGCGAAGGAACCCTTAAAAAACTCACGTTGAGAATTCTTTGTTTCCATTATGGTAATGGAGAGAGAGAAAAAGAGATATATATTAAACGAGGTGAGATTCACTAGAAAAACAATGCAATGCACTGAAGAGATGGTATTCTTTACTGTTTCTTATTGACATGATCGAAATAGAAATCATGAGAAAATACTTTCAATCAGGACTGCCCTTATATATAATACGTGGATCTCTCGACAGTTAGAACCCAAGCCACCGATTCACTGCATAACTCTCGAGTGACCATATGTGTTGGCGGCCACATCAAAACGAGTTGTCACCCTTGCAGCGAACAGGTGCTCGTGCCGTTAGCTTATGTCGATGGTTTCTGGCCATCGAGGAACTAAAACTTTTCTGTAGTGGCATACATGATCGAAACAGACACCCTGCAACGAGGGACTGGGAGACATTTGCACGCTCGAAAAAAGTAATTTTACGGATTTTAATTACTGTATGTACCTGCGGGTGCATGGGTGGACGTCAAGCAAGCACACGGTGAGGAAGTGTCGACACCCTCGCGATGAGTGGTTCGTCCGGACGCCTAGGGATGTGCGAATGACCACATCCTATCCTCATCGCGCCCGCATGCATGCCCGTCCTACCAGCCCAATCACTGGTTGGGTTGGGTGTTCCTGTTTGCTAAAATCATTTGATTATTCCCGTTGCAGCTCAACTTCAAGTGTTTTGAATTTCTTTTTCAAGTGGCAAATCAACGATTTCATCCGGATTCAAGATTTTTATTATTTTGGGCTGGGCTAATTAGATATATGCCACTGGCCACTTTCGGAATTCGAGAATTGCTGGTCAAAACTCTCGTAAATCTGCCACCCCTCGTATGTGAAAATTGTGGGTCCGTTCCTTTTAGCAAACCGCCGGCGGTCGGCAGCCGGTGGTTTGCTACAGTAAAAAAAAATTTTAGTTTATTTTTTTGAATTATTTTAAATTTTTTCAAAGACTTTTAAATTTGCTACAGTAAAACCGCCAACCGCTAGAAATCGCCGAAAGAAACAGAGCCTGTATCATGCTATGGACCGGATCTCAAAGCACCTTACGAGTCCATACGCTGATGTGCCTAAATTTTTGGACCACTTTGCTTCTCCTTTCTTCTTTCTCTCTCCTCCCTCCCCAATCTTTCTCCCGGTGGCTGCTGCTCTATCACCGTGATACTCGTCGTCGTCTTTTGAGGAAGCTGGCATATGCTCACCATCTTATAACAACTCCGAGACGAGAAACGGCTTTAAAAAATCAAAACATTAAAACAATCAAATATAATTTATGAAAAAAAAACTGCCTACACCATGGGCCCGGTCGGCTACGTACATACAAGACATCCCGTGAGTGAGATTTATATCACTCTGATCGATCATGCTCTCCAACTATCTATAACCCATCGATTACTGTTCACGTTAATTGTCTCGACAATTAAACCACTTCTAACTTGAGTGGTTTCATTTCATGTCCACTACTGTTCGCCGACGATCTGCACTCCCACCGTGGCGTGGGTGCGCGTATACAGCGTTATGGCCCTGTTTGGCAGAGTTTCAGCTCTACTAAAATTGGTGGAGTTGATGGAGCAAGGTATTTTTGGAGTTGTCGGTACATTAAGGATATTTATGTGAGTTATCTTATTTATATTTTAAACTAAAAATATAAACTTAAGTCACTTTATTTTAACCCACAAACTCTATATTTGAGGTGGAGCTAGGAGTTGAAGCTCTGTCAAACAGGGACTATATAACATGTTTGGAGTTGTTTGTCTTAGCTAGGTTTAAAGGTTAAACCTAGCTGAATTGAAAAGTTGGATGTTTTGGCTTTTCTAGTCTAATTTTTTCTTATCACGAAGTCACCTTTTAAGCTCTTAAAAATAATATAAATAAAGCGGACCAGATTCGAGAAGCAAATTCAAGAACCTCTCGAAGTCTAGCTTAGCATTCTGCTTAGCCAGGTTATTCATTCATCTCGGCCACTCTGAACATGCTCTAAATTCATTCCATCTACCCATGCTCATTAGACGGCTCATGTTCACACCAAATCAAGAACAATGGGGATTGGTATCCCCTACCTTTGCTATATCCATTCATCTTCTAATCAATGATGGATGTGTTAAATATTTATTTTTTAAAGGTACCTGTGAGATTTTAAGTACAAGGACACCCGTCGTTGATTATGAAATGGATAGACGAGAGGATACAAAAGCAAACTGTGCCTTTAATTAATTACTCCCT
This sequence comes from Olyra latifolia, assembly GCA_036346145.1. Classification (NCBI taxonomy): domain Eukaryota; kingdom Viridiplantae; phylum Streptophyta; class Magnoliopsida; order Poales; family Poaceae; genus Olyra; species Olyra latifolia. The sequence continues at coordinate 986,907 of CM070523.1, read as the reverse complement.
CCGTCCACTTTATAGGGTGTATTTTGATTTGAAAAAGTCGTTCTTATAGATTTTGACTGTTAAATTTCTCTTTTTATATATTGTCAATTGGCACAAAATAATGTTGTATCAAAAGCATTTTCAAATATGAACATATTGATACAACTTTTGTACACTAACTATCTATATAATTTGACTAATTGTTGGTCAAAACTAATGAAGTTTGACTTTTTGAAATCAAAATACGCCTTATAAAAGTGGACTGAGTGAGCAGAAGGAATGGTAGGGAATACCAATCCGAACAATGGGGTGTTCCATGCTACTAAATTATTCAGACCACATTATATTGTGACGTGATTCATGGAACAATATTCGCCATTAATTTTATTATACATAGGAATTTTGCTTAAATCTAAATCATGAAGCTACAGTACATGCCATTTAGGGTACACATCACATGGGAATGAGCACATCATGTTCCGCTCACTGCTGCCGCAGGTGACTAGTGCTTGTCATCGATCGCCGTCCCTGCGCGCGTACGTTTCAGCATATTATAGGTATGGCCTAGCTAGCTGTTCAAAGATTCGTTTGATTGTGCGCTTAATTTTCCTATTAGCTAGTTTTGGAAACAGTACACCAAGCAGCTAGCCATTCGTGTGTATGTATGCTTCCGTCCTCGTGACAGCCGACTAATAATTACTCCCTTTGCTTCTCAAAAACTTGATGTTTTAGACATTAACAAGGTTTTCGAAATATAATTTTGATCACTAATTATCGTTATAATTTATTTATGAAATCCACAAAAATTATGATGTTATAGAAGTGATTTCAAGTCAAATCTATATGTATGATTTTTCATGTGCCAAATCCAAATAGTTTAAAGGATTTTCATAGATAAAATTTTAAAACTTTGACTTATGACATGTGTAGAGCATTCCCAGCAGTCCCCCTAAAGCACTGTAGCTCTGACTTTTTTAGGATAGAGTAGCTGATGGAGAGAAGAAATCTTTTAGAGTGTAGTGTAAAATGTGAAGGAAGTTTGGAGGGATGGATAGAGAGGACGCTAATAGTGTTTTGGAGGGGATCGGAGAATTTAGAGGGACTGCTCTGGTTGCTCTTACAAGATCATGTTTTTAAGAACTGGATGGAGTATTAATGATGATTCAATGAACAAACCAAAAGCTGCATTGATTTGTTCCTTTGCTCTAATTAATGTTTTTTCCTTCTTAATTAAGCTTGTGCCCGAGTCAAATTATTAAGTTACAGCTAGTCGTTCTTGTTCTAATTTGGAATGATCTCTAGGAATTTCTGTACACCGCGCGATGTCAGTTAGGCTGAAGTTAATTAGTGGTGTATGGTGGCTGAATCAAATTTGTAACTTTTTAACTACTTAATTAAGTTTGCATCACATCCATGCATGCCATGCATCTTAGTATACTAGTTGGGTGCCCGTGCATTGCTACGGATTTAAAATAGATGAAACTACCTCCTATCATTCAAATAAAAAAAGATTGAACACAAGTCAACACCTATAAAATTTACATGTCTGTGTGGTGTGTGTGAGGATAGGGCTAGCCCATTGGGGCTAGTTCGGTGTGGTTATGTGGGGTTTGAAATTTGAATTCAATTGAGCCACATGGTGAAGGCTAAGGCATGGCATATGTGGGTATTTGGTCAAAGTAGACAACGGCAAAATGGTCCAGCTAAAAATGGACCACCATTCAACATCACTCACCATAAGCCACTTTTAAATAGCAGAGACGTGGGGATCGAGAGAGCCCAAACAAGCATGCGGCCATTGAGATGACGATCGACATGAATTGCTGGTGGGTCTGATTAACATTTGATGTGAGCAAAAATTGGTGTTACCATGTTAATGCAGATTAAATCCCCATTTAATACCGAAATTGAATTAGTGGTCCATTAATTACGTGTTCTGAAAATTAAGGACAAGTGCTGGCTACCTAATTACTCCAAGTTTCTATCTCAAGCTTCCTCACTACCAGTACTAAACAATTCGAGAAAAAATGAGGAAAAATAACTCTTCGTGATTTCATGCATCCCAGCTTGTTGAATTTGTCGTCAAGTTGTGCTGCATGCTACTGCTTATTTAACTTGACCAAAAAAGGGCTTTCAGATTAATTTACAACTAGTACTAATTACTTTTCCCTTGGATCTACAACTTGCATCCAAGCAAAGCAACACGGTGTTGCACAGTACAGTAAGGCAGATCTGTGTAGCTATCACACGAATTAATGACAAAACCAACCCAACTGCCGGCGCGAGCTAGACAGAAACACAAACACTATTGGCAGGCTAGAACACAAGAGAGATCTAGAGAGAGAAGTGATTGAAGCAATTAAGATCTAGAGAGAGATCCAGAAGAGCTAGCTGAAGCTGGGCATATACATGGTGTCCATGGACTGCGTGATCCATGTCGTGCTGGGAGTGATCATGAGGAGGAGCATCTGCAGGCTGCACGAGGTCGTCGCCATGGCGGTGGAGCTCGGCACGGCGCTCCTCGTGGCGGTGCGCTTCTCCGGCATGGTCTTCCGCCGGCCGCCGACGCCGTCGTCGCCCGCAATCTCGGGGGAGACGTACTACTACTCACCGGCGGCGGCCTCCATGATCGGCATGTCCAGGCTTGACAGGCACTAGCTAGCCTCCCCCTCAAATCAATTAATCATCTGTTGTTCTTGCGTGTTCTTGTTACCTGTGAGTAGTTAATTAAGATGAATCCAGTGTTTACCTGCGCATATATATGTTTGTTCTTGATCGATCGATATTAATTCATCGTTTGAGGAACTGAAAGTCGCAGCAGTAAAAAATTGTTCAGCTTAATTTCTTAATGATTTGCTTCTTTCTTGATTAATATGTACGTACGTCAGTCTAAGCCACTGGAAAGTTTCAGAATAGAGCAGCGGCGCTCCAGTTAAGGATGGGCAAAATCAAGAAGGAATTCGTGCTCTCTCATCAAGGGAAAATCTTTTGTTCTGGGTAATAAAGAGTCCAGACCAGTGGATGTTCCTTGAGAACGGGGCCATCAACTGTTGCTGTTCATCTCTAACAGCTAGGTTTTGTCATGAGAAGCTTGATCATTTCTTTGGGCGAAGACCATGCCGAAACTTTATATATGCTTGTCATTTGTACCATACGAAAATCATGCGATCGAGAAAAATGGCGAGATAAAATATAGCCCTGAAAATTTTTTCACGATCGATCGATGAGATCGAATTCAACTAATTGCATTTGGATGATATGATCAATAAGAGAGAATTTTCAAAAATAGTTTTGATTGTCCAAACTAGTCACTATTGGTTTTTCGTTGCCTGTCAATTTCATAGGTTCCTAGTGCAGTGAAGCTTGATATTGGATAGGGCCATATACATAAAATTTTTTAGGAAGTCGTTAGGACTTTTATACCTATATATATCGTATGCGTGGAATTTTACATGGATATATAGTGCGCCAGGTGTTTCCACCTGACATTTTGATTTGGTTCATTACATGGATATATAGTTGATTTGGTTCACCACCCAAATTAGCATTCTTGCCTCTCATTGGTCCATCATTAATTAAACAAGTGGTGGGTGTTTTTCTAACCATAAATTTCTCAACAAGGTAGCTCAACTGCTATTGCGTCCACCCTGGTTTTCTGGTCAACAAATAGATTTCAATCACATATTAATTAGGCGTTCTGATGTCGTAAACCTGTAGTACAGACTATCCCTTAACAACAACACCCAAAATTGGATACCTATATCTCCATTTAGCTAAAAATTCTATACCTATGTTTCTATCATCTCCAACAACAGAATACCTAAACCACAAACCTATATAGGTAGAGGAAAGAGAATACTAAAATATAGGTATTCTAGAATGAGAAATCTAAAAATAGGTATTGTTATAGGTCATCAATATCTGTATTTTAAGTATCAAGGCATTTTGGGTCTCCCGTTTTGAGACAGTCTAGTCTCGGTCCCAGTAAAAGGTGGAAGGCCCACGTTGAGTGACTTGCTCGGCCCAATTGGTAAGTGGGAGTGGGCCTGGAATCGCATTGCAAAGGCTGCTCGATTTTCCAACTTGACCTTTCAACTTCCGTCGCATCGTCAGCAATCGCCGTCTTCTTTTAACGAGGAGAAGAAAGGCTTTGAGCATCTTAACACATGATGGTCATTCCGTTGCCACTTTCTCCGCTTCCTTCTGATTCTCTGCAGACCACAGAAGCTTGTGCCTTCGTTGCTTAACTACCAACCGAATTATACAATTGTCTATGAACTGGTGTATCTTCCAAGCAACGTTGGAAGTTGCAAAACATGTGTACGGGATGCATTTAGTTCCTGTGGCAAAATCGAGATCACTCTCTTGTCGCTCGATGCATCATGCACCTATGTTTAGAAGGTATGGACATAAGTTGACTTCCTCGTCTCACCGTAGGGATTGCCAGATATAACTTTCTGGCACTGTTTGAAATAGCTGCGGTTGAACAGTTGGCCTTTGAAGGGGTGTTTGGTTCTGCTGGATGTCGGTAGCTACGAGAAACATTCTAGGCTATATATTTGGTCCGGCATTAGATTAATTGGATCTTAACCTAGTTGGATTAGCTTAACCTAGTTTAACCCATATTTTGTGTTTTCTAGCTAATCTAGTTAATCTAATGTGTTTGGCTGGGTTAGCGGGGTTAGTAGAGAGATAGCTTATTTCACCCTTTTGCTAAATTAACTAATCATATGTTAACAGGTTAAATAGTATTGATTGGATTAATTTAATCCTGCTTAACTTAGATGTGTTTGATGCGATAAATCCTTATTCCACGTCTTAACCCCAAACCAAACATTGGCTCCACTTTACTACTCCTTATCATGCATAAATTGAGAATGCTTAAAATTAAGCCACTCTAAACGTGGTGTTACCATGAGGTGTACCATTTTTACACACTCATTGGCTACTTGGTATTAACCTTTTAGCTTTAAAAAGAAAAATTGTTTAAAGGGCAATTTTGTTATGTCACTGTAGAAGTGTCAAACCCCATAATTGTCATCACCTAAACATCGATCTCTTCGTGCCATCACATTCTGCGGGTTGTTTCATTCTTTGCCATTGATAAAAATTTGTCCTTTTTAAGCTATATAATCATTCCCAAAAATTCTAAAAACTGCCATTACCGTATTCTATTCGAGTATAGAATACTGCTCGAATATACGGTAATACGGAGGACTCAACTGTCATTGTCAATCAGTTCTTCTATTCGAGTCACTGACAGGTAGGCCTACGCATCCTGGGACCCACCGATCAGTGACACAAGTCGCCTTCTCCTCCTCCAGCAGTCCAGCTCTCTCGCCTGCCTTCGACTCCATTTCAAATCCTGCCCCAATCACACCCTGCGCCCTGCCTGCCACCGCGTTGCTTCCCTCCTCCGGCGATCGCAGGCGATGGCCGCCCACGCCACCTCGCAGCCTCGCCGCAGCCACCTCGCCACCTCCCGTCGCACGCCGCCCCCGCCGGCCGCCGCCAATGGGAAGGCCTCCTCCAAGCCCGCCTCGCCCATCCAGCAGCCATCGTACGCGCTAGCTGCGCACTCGAAAAGCTTCCGCCGGTTATTGCTTTCGCTTGATTTTGAGGCTGTATGCGTAGGTTGGAGAGGACGGTGAAGAAGCTCAGGTTGACCAAGGCGCTCACGCTCCCGGAGGCCACCGCGGTGTCGGAGGCGTGCCGACGGATGGCGGCCAAGCGCGTCGACGCCGCGCTGCTTACTGATGCCAACGGGATGCTCTCTGGCATAGTCACGGCCGAGGTGAGAATCTGAAGTTGTAAAAATGGAAATTATTAGTGAAATGAAAAATAGAAATGTTTGGCGAGGTGGGCAGCTAGTATTCGATTTTTGTGCTGAATGGGGATGAAATATCGCATATCTGTTGAAATGAGAGGCGAAAATTTATGATAGGCACCGTGAGCTGGATTGAATAGTTCGTTCTCATGTTACATGGGCTAAGTATAGCTTATCTTCAGGGGAATTAGAAAGAGATGCTTTGGGCTTTAGCACAAATTCGAAAGAAAGGTTGTTCTTTTAAGGCTAGAAAAAAGGAATGACTGTGTTTTGGTGGGTTTTCCCTAACCAATTTAGGGCCTATCAGGAAAATGGAGTCCTTAAAGTGCATCAGATTTGGATGGAATTAGTGATGAGGATCAAGTTTCCATAAGCTTTGGGTATTTTTGTTTTGTAGGACATATCGGGAAGGGTGATTGCCGAGGGGTTCAGGCCTGAGGAAACAAATGTGGCAAAAGTGACGACGCGGAATCCAGTTTTTGTTATGTCTAACTCATCATCCATTGAGGCATTGCAGAAGATGGTCCAAGGTCGTGTTATGTTTTTCGATTCCCAACATCAGTACCATAATTGCTTTTACTGGTGAAGGTGGTCTAATATGTGACTAAGTCTGATAAGAGGTACTGCTGTCCCCTGTGCGGTGCATAATAAGGAGAATTGGTAGAAATTAGTTTGTACACACTACATCAATTATGTGTACAGATAATAGATTATTATTAGATAATGATCAGTTAAGAAAAGAAGCTACCAAGCTTCACATAGTTCACATGTTGAATTTTGAAGAATATATTTGATGAAACACTGCATATATCTTTCATTATTATAACATTTCATTCTATATATCTTTACATTCCAAATGATACAGAATCTTGTATTATCATATAACGAGTGTAGGGAATAAATCATGTGACTCATTGTATACTTAGGGTGGATCATTGTTAGAGTTGGTGTCGAATATGTGTACAAATAGGGTTACAGTTGGACTCTGAGTTGTAATAGGCAGGGTAGGTTAGAATTTGAGTCGGACTCTGTATCCTGGGCCCTGGGCTCTATATAAAGGGGACACTACCGATATAACCCATAACAACAAAAGTAGCGGCGTAGATGCGCAGAGGGTCGCGGCCGGCATGTGGCAGTGACGCGGGTGGCCGGCATGCTGTGTTGTTGGGGAGGAGCGTCCATAATCATGCCCCGCAGATGTAGGCGAGAGCCGAACTGCGTTATGAAACATCGTGCCTCCGGTGTCATTCCTAGATCGTATCGCGTTAAATCCTAGCAATCATGATGGGTTAGAATGTTACATGTTGGTTAAAATGCTCCCTCAACAATTTTTCCAAAAATGTTAGTTTTGGTTTGATGGGGGGGGGGGGGGGATTTTTAATGGGAAAAAAAATAGACTCCTGTTGATGTTCTTCTGGATTTGTTTTATTTATCCTTCATGGTCTCTTCTGGTGACATGGCTTTCATGCACAGGGAAATTTAGGCACCTTCCGGTAGTGGAGCATGGTGAGGTCATTGCCATGTTGGACATCACTAAGTTCCTTTATGACGCAATTTCAAGAATGGAGAAGGCTGCAGAACAAGGCAGTGCGATAGCCGCTGCTATCGAAGGGGTTGAGCGACAGTGGGGAAATGACTTTCCAGGTTGCTTTGTTTTATTTTCTTTGAATACTGTTGGTAACAATTTCTGCATAAAATAGAATTGAGCCTTGACTCCTTACTTCAACATCATGCAGGTTACATTCCACTCAGGTCTCTTTCAATAAACTGATGCTATATTTTTTGTTAATTTAGGTCCACATGCATTCATAGAAAATCTTCGAGATCGGATGTTCAAGCCTTCATTATCAACTGTCATAACTGAAAATAGCAGGTATAGCTTGTAATGGCAAGAAAATTCATGGTGTCAATTTTTGTTCTTACTAAAATTTGATGTTGTTTCTCATGATAGCGTTCCAGTGGTGTCTCCTTCAGACCCAGTTACCTTAGCTGCCAAAATGATGAGAGATTGCCGAGTTAACTCTGTGGCTGTAATGACAGGGAACGTGTTGCTAGGAATTTTCACGTATGTTTGTTGCAAACAAAATTTATTTATGCTTTGATTTTTTTCTAACAAAATTGTTTGTTCAGTGCTAAAACTATGATGCTGAGTGCACTGCTTTCTAGGATGTAATTCCATTTAAAAATGATTAATTCAAACTGTGGATATTTTGCAGTCCCAAGGATTTGGTTTTGCGAGTAGTGGCTCGAGGTTTATCCTCAGATGTGACTCTTGTAGAAAAGGTGCCTTAAAACGTTTAAGCATCCATATTTAAAATCTTCATGATTTTCTCTCTTTTTCCCCTCACAATTTGGTCAAATACGCTAATATATGTCTGAAGGCTATGACTGCAAACCCCGATTGTGCTACATTGGACACATCAATCCTTGAGGCACTACATTCAATGCAAGATGGGAAATTTCTTCACATTCCTGTTGCAGATAAAAGCAAGTATTGAATTCTAACAGAAGGAAAATTCCTTTTTATGTGTATATCTAACTTGGACCATTGCATAGATGGACATATTGTTGCCTGTTTGGACGCTCTACAATTAACTCATGCAGCCATTTCGATGGTAAGCACCAATTCTCTTTTCACTGCCAAATCATGCTACTGTGCATTTCATTATTTTTTGTAGTGTTTCATCAGGTTAACAGAACCATCTTTTCTGGTGATAAAGGATTCATTCTGAATAAGTATATTTTAGTCTCGGTTTGAGTTTTTTTCAATTTCGTCTGATGCATTTTGTCAACCCACACTATTTATGTACAAATCACTGGCATTGAAACAGTAGACCATGGAAGTTTGAAATAATTTAGCCACAAGAGCATATCTAAACAATTTTTTTTTCTTTTGCCATCTGATGTGCTTCAGCTTTCAGTAAGGTTTTACCATATAAAGATTATCTATTTATTTTTTATCATTGTCTAATCCTCATGTTCTGCTCATTAGGTTGAGGGAGCCTCCGGAGTAAACGATACGGCAAATACTATGATGCAGAAGTTTTGGGATTCAGCTCTTGCCTTGCATCCTGCAGATGAATCTGATGCCCATAGGTTTGTTCTTTTCTATCAGCATAGTTCATTTGCTTTTAGAGAACCTTCTGTTTAGTTTTTTGTTATATACTAGTATTATATATAGTGCAGTGAAGAATCCCGTATGGCAGCCTCAGAAAATGCTGATGGGAAACATATACCCCTTCATGTTGGCAATTCGTTCTCGTTTAAAATTGAAGATAATAAAGGGCGCATGCACAGATTCAGTTGTGGTTAGTGTATTCTCGTTGTTCTTTCCTGACTGTGGTTTGTTGCTGAAGTAGTACAAACCTTTGCTTGTCTGCTTGATTTTGACTTTCGTCTCTACAGTTTCAGAAAGCTTAGGCGAGCTTTTGTCTGCTGTAGCATACAGATTAGGTACGGAAAATGAAAAGGCCACCATTAACCTTTTGGTAAGAGCTGAACCTTTTGTTGTAAGCACACCTTAGTAATAGAGCAATATATAGAGTTTAAGGTTTATGATCAAATATGTTGGCCAAACCCATCTTGTTTTATTGATTTAAGACAAGTACTTTTCCTGTTCATTCATAATATATTGTGTTCCTATGGTTTGGTTTTGGCTAGTTTTACAGAGACTTTTACTATGTTTATGCAATTATCCTCCAAGTGAACAACAGGCCAAGCAAAGGCTTGTGGTTAGGAATGTGTTTATTGAAATTTCTAAACCTCTATAGCTTTTACATCTTAAGCATTAAGAAATCTCACTTCAACCGTATTGGACAGTACGAGGATGATGAAGGCGACAGAGTTGTTCTGACTACTGACAGCGACCTCAGTGCAGCAATTGAGCATGCCAGATCAGCTGGATTGAAGGTTTTTCTCTTCTAGTTTGCATACCGGATCAGTAACTTTATTTCTTCAAACATCATCCGCATTCTCACTGGTTATGCTGCAAACTAAGCACAAGCCACTCTGTTCGCCACTGCTCACTATTCTTGCAACTTAGGTTCAGGCATTTCCTTTGGGGCCTACTTTGCAACATCAGTCGTGATTCTGGCACCATTTGTGATATCTATTTTGAGTTGAGCCTAGAACATGGCATCCTTTTCCCGTACACAAAATTACATTCCTGGGCTTTTACAGTTTATTTTGTTTTCCTTTTTCCAGGTTCTGAGGCTGCATATGGAGGAGCCCGTGAGCAGGACCGAACCCACCGTGTCGACTGTAGATACTTCAGCGGCGCAGAGAGGGTGGTCATCTCTCCGGTTTGGTGTCGTGGCTGGCGCCGTTGCGCTCGCCGGCGTTGGGGTAATCATCTACTTGAAACGCGCGGATCTCTGATTTCACACACACACGCACACATATAGACACACACAACACTGTGAAAGATAGGTTGTACGCAAGGTGCAATGCGTTTGTATACATAGGAGACTCACGCCCGGGTCATTCAGCCATAAAATTTTTCTGACGGGTGGCACTATTTGGTAGTGTATTGTTTGTTTTCCCTCTTCATCTTCCCTTTTTTTTAAGCAAAAGCTTCCCTTTTTTACAACAGTGTGTTACCAAATAAACATACTCAGCCTGATCGGGCCAACCTGTGTACACTGTAATTGTTCGGTAGGGGTGAAAACGGATCGGATCGGATCGGATAATGGTTGAACCATATTCGTATCCGTATTATTTTTCGGATTCGAATCCGGATATGGATGCGGAAACGGATATTGACGGATACGAATACGGGTCGAATATGGATCGGATCGAATACGGTTGCGGATACCGACCGGAACATTTAAACCCAATAAATTGTATGCCCAAAATAAATTATAACACATAAATAACTCAATTAATTAAAATATTATTATAATTTATACTTGCGAGAAGGTTATGGGCCTAAATAACTAGTCCGGTGGGCGATGGGCTAGTTGGCTCTGGATCTAAAAGGCTAAATCTCCCATTTACAATACATATTTGCCTGTTGGGCCTTTGTATTGGGCTGGTGGGCTGAGATCCGAATAAGGATCCGAATTTGTACAGTTCTGGATATCCGGATCCGGATCCGAATCCGGATCCGAAGAAAAACTATCCGGATCCGACTGTTCCGGATCCGGATCCGAAAATATCCGATCTGATTGGTTCCGAAACCGTATCCGACCGGTCCGGACCGGGAAGATCCGGATCCGTTTCCATCCTTAGAACCGAAGCAATAGTACTTGTGTTTTGGCTTTGGTGGACTTCCTTCTGAGAGCATGGCTAATAATATAGCCCACTGATGGCTATATGTGCTTGCCATGTCATCTACAGCTATCTAAAAGCCCACCTATATAATAAGTTAGCTGTAGAAACAATCTACACATTAATAAATGGCCCACCATCTATCCTCTCATCTTTTTTGGAATCTATGTTATAGCAAAACAGAAATTTTGCCATCGAACAAGAGCCTTCTTCTCTCTTCTCTTCTCTCTTTTCCAACAAAGCAAAAATGTGACGTGGCAATTCTTATAGTCCGTTTACATCACCTTATTATACTTGCTCTCAAGTAGAGTGATTTTCAGACAAGACACTGGAGTTGTAGAGTCCCATGCAGCAGCACTGAACACTGAAGAATCGAACAGTAGCCGTCAGCCCGTCAGTACAGAGAGAGAGAGAGAGAGAGAGAGAGGTGTCCCCTGTGCTGTTGCGCACAGTTGGATAGGAGCATGGAGGAGGGAGGCGCTGACACTAGGGCGGATAGGGTCGCAACAAGCACGGTGGTGATGGCGTACGTGCCGGGCGCGAGCGCGGTGCACGTGTGCAGCCACCCGAGGCTCACGTGTCACCCTAGCTCTTCGTCTCTTCCCCAGAACTGCAACTCTTCCACTTCCAGCTCGGCCCATCCCCTTCCACTTCACTGGGAAGCGGACAAGCTACGCTTCAACATCCGTATCCATCCATCCAGTTGAGCTCGCCCTTTGATGGTTATCCCTTTTGCTTCAGTGCGTGCAGAGAGCAGAGCAGTAGCACCGCCGCAGCAGCGAGAGAGAGCAGGGATCGATGGTGGTTACCCGGAGCCGGAGCTGCTGAGATCCGCATGCCGCCGCCGCCGCGTTGTTTATCTTGTTTGATAGCACTGTGCGCGTTTTCTTGCTGGCAGCTGGTTGTGGCTGCCGTGCGGTTCCCGGCCATCCTCTGCTGCGAGGTCATGGTTTGGACGGTGGCGTTCCTCGCTTTCCCCGTCCGCCTGCTCGGCGCCATCGACGGCGAACGCAAGGTACGCGAGGCTTGATCGTTCACATTATTGGTATGGACATGGTAGAGGAGCCTGACTAACTTGGGGGTGTGCATGTCAGATGAACAGGGTGCTCGGGGAGATGCAGAGCCAGATGGAGAGGCTGGTGTGGGAGAACAGGGAGCTGGAGGAGCGGCTCGAGGCGGCGGTGGAGGAGCACGAGGCCATGGAGGAGATTCTCGACGAAATGGAGGAGGAGCACGACGACGCGTTCGCCAGAATCGATCTCCTGGAGAGCCAGGTGAATTGAGTTAAGAGTTCATATCCAGCTAGCTATTCGCCGCGCCACCAGCTGCCAACTCTCCCTGCAAGCTGACGCGCCGCCGCCGCCACAGGTGAAGGCTCTCAAGCTGGAGAACATGCGGCTGAACGAGCAGAGGGGGAAATCCATGTGGGACAAGGGCAAGAGCTCGCCGTCCGAGCCCGACGGGACGCGCCCGGCGAGCCGGCCGGGAGGCACCGGCGAAGACCAACAAGTCGGAGGAGGAAAAGAAGGCGCGGGCGTGGCGGAGGAGGGGGAGGCAGTGGTGAGGCAGGGGAAGGCGGTGGCGCGGCGTCGGAGCGTGTTCAGCCTGGGCATGTCGGTGGCGGTGGGCGCGATCGTGTGGCGGGCGGACGCGCCGTGCCTGCCGCTGCTGGCGGGGCTGTTCGCCGTGGTGGGCATGTCCATGTGCAGCGTGGCGCGCTTCTTCCGGTCGGCGCTGCGGAGCAGGCCGGCCTCCGACGCGGTGGCGCTGCTCAGCCTCAACTGCTTCCTCCTCGGCGTGCTCACCTACCCCATGCTTCCGAGCGCCGCGCGCCTGGCCCTCGCGTGGCTTCCCGCCGCCGCGCCCCTCTCAACGTGACTCTTGACTCCAAGCCCACTTGTAGTTAGTGTCCTGTCCGGTCTGGTCTGTGAAATCCAAAGCCTGAACTATACGTATACCAGTAATAATATATACGGAATGCACCACAGATTTCACGCTTGTTCACAACATGAACAAAGGAACCAGAAGGATTATCCTTGTACAAGTAGTCTCTTTTTCCTTACGGAATGCGATAGGCTGTATTACACACGGTACTATATATTTCTCCTTGAAATATTTGCATGTACGTTTCAAACAATGTTTTGCTGCGTGCGATCAGGGATATAAAAACCGACCATAAACCGCCGGTTTCTCGCCAAACCGCTGGCCGGTTTTTGTCCGGTCAAATTCAAAAATTTGAGTTTGAATTTTAATTTTAAAAAAATTAAGAAAAAATCTTATAAAAAACTAGATGGTTTTTAGAAGGATTTGTATGAAGCAAAAGTTTAAATTAAGATCTATTTTAAAAAAATTTTCAGACCTATTTTTCTTCTTTTTTTTTTCCTATTTTCCACGATTTTCCATTTTTCCCGGCGGACCGGCGGTTTCTGGCTAAAAACCGCCGAAAACCGCTCCGCCCATTTGCCAGTTTGATTTTGAATTTGCACGGTTTTTATCGATTTTGCGGTTTTGGCGAAACCGTCTCCGCCAGAGTAGTTTTTGAAGTACCGATCGGTTTTCTAAACCCTGCGTGCGATACAATCGGAGTCCTGAAGGAGCATCACTTCCCTGATGTGTAAGGGAATTTCCAGTAGTCTAGTTCGTCCCATTTCTTTTTTGTCCTATCACTATTCACATGTCGTCTTACTAATAGGACTGTTCCATCTAGAAATTGGAACTAGTCTTTGGGAGTTTGGCCGGGCCGTTTGTCTGGTAAAGACGGCATCTACCGATTTTTGAGCCCAAAGCACGCAAGACGCAAGACGGCTTAAATGGGTTGGGCAAGACGACCGAAATGGCATGCTGGGCCGGGCTCGAAATCAGCACATCAATTTGCACTACCGGCCCGACTGTTTTGTGTAGCTTTCAGGCGCCCAACCGAGGCACGATTAGTAAATAATTTTTTTCAAGGTGTTTCTTTGCTCATATGAATTTCGGTTCAACAAGAAAGTTGTAGAGAATTTCGAGACGCATCTTTTTTGTGTTGACAACTTTTTCATTTGAGCAACTTATGAATTTATAAAAAAAATATTTAGTGTACTGCCTGCTGTAGGGCCGGCGGTACTATACCTGGTAATTCCTATATTTCGAGGTCTTCCGTTGCTCGAATGAATTTGCGTTGAACATGAAAGTTGTAGAAAATTTCGAGACGAATCTTTTTCGTGTTGACAACCTTTTCATTTTAGCAACATATGAATTTATAAAAATATTTTTCGCCTGCTGTTTTGTTATTTGGGCCGTGCTCGGGCCGGCCCGGCCCGAAGGCGGCCTGGCGTGCCTTTGGGCCATGCCGGGCCTTGGTTTTGGCTGTCCGGGCCAGCCTGGCACGGCCCGAAGTGTTGGTCGGGCCGTGCCGGCCTGTTTTGGTTTGGCCCGAGGCACGACGGGCCCGGGCCAGGCCGACACGGCACGATCCAATTCCCAGTACTAGCTGGAACTTTAGCTCGTGGTTCGCGAGCAGCTCGGGCTCGGCTCGAAAGAAGCTCGGGCTCGGATCATTTCTAAATAAGCACGAGCCGAACATATTTTCTAGCTCGTCTCCAAAACGAGCACGAGCCGAGCCGAAGCTAGCTCGCTCACAGCTCGCTCGTGGCTCGTTTGGGATGAAGCCATAGCCTAGACGCCCAGTAGCCCAGCCCACACACATGATCCAGTCCCTCGTCGCAGGCCGGATCTGGCTGCGCCGAGCCGAGTTAGCGATATGAATGGTTAACAATGGAAGCATTGCCCGGCCCTTGCTCCAGAACCCTGGCCACTTCCCCAACCGGTTCCCACTCCCGTGCTCTCCTCCCCTCTCCCCTCCAATCGAGATCTCCGATGACAAGGAAGAGGAGTTCGACGATATCCAAGACCCCGACGAGGACTCCCCATTCACCGATGCCCCCCAGGACTTCTCCCCGCCGCCTCCCGCTTCGCCTCCGCATCTTCTGTGCACGAACACCAACCCATACCCCAACTCGCCTCCCGCCTCAAGACCCACACTGCCTCCGATCGATCCGCGCCCTCCCAAGACAAACCCCACGCCATCTCCACTCTCACCAAGACCCCGCCTAACTCCACCTCCACCTCCGGCCTCAAGATTAGCGCCGTAGCCAAGACGAACCCCGACGCCGCTTCGCTTCTTCGCAGTTTCAACGGCTTCGCTGCAGAGCTCGCCGCCAGGGCTCAACCTCACCGACCTCATCGCGCTCTCCAATACAAGACACCATCGGCAAGGTCACCGCTCGGCGTCACGCCCAGTTGTATGCAGGCAACGCCACCAACGTCGACCATCTCTTTGGACTTCGCATACGCGAAGACGCTCATGACCTCCTGCCCGAACCCGTTGACGACGAACTCCTCGTCGTCGTCACCGTCCACCGTGGACCTCGACGGCATGACGCCACTCAAGTTCGACGACAGGTACTACACCAACCTGCAGAAGAAGCAGGGGGTGCTCACCTCCGACTCCGCGCTCACGTAGAACGGCGCCGCCGCGCAGATGGCAAGAATGAATGCTGATGCCCTGCGGTTAACGAGCTAGTGAGCCGAGCTAAGCTGCTCGTGAGCTTTACCGAGCCCAAGTTGAGTAGGCTTTCTAGCTCGATGATCTGAGCGAGCCGAGCCGAGCAGAGCCAGCTCGCTCGCTAAACGAGCTCGAGCCCAAACAAGCCTGGCTCGCTCAGGCTCGGCTCGGTTCCACCCCTAGTCCCATCCCTATCCACCTCCCTCGACAGCATTCCCATCTAGAGATGGCAACGGGGCTATCCCCGCCGGGGATCGTCTCCCCATCCCCGTCCCCGCGAAGGTAAAAATCCTCCGCGGTTATCCACATTCCTGCACACGGGGGAAAAATTCCCCCATCCCGTCCCCGTTTAGGTATACGGGGACCTGCGGGGAAATATGCCCGTTTAGTCTTCATTACATTACACTATTCTAAATTGACGTTAGCAAATGAATGGGTTAAAAAAATAATTCTCCAAGTTCTAAGCTAAAAACATATGAATATTCTTACATACAACATATGAAATAGTTTAACACATCACCAATGAATATACAAAAATAGTTTCAACACATTATATTTGTGACAAATATACATTTCGGGTTCGTATACAGATCCCCGCGGGAAAACCCCATCACCATCCCCGTCCCCGCATCTCCGACGGGGAATGGATTTTCCCCATATCCATCCCCGTGGGAAACAAAACCTCCCCATCTCCGTTCCCTAATGGGTGAATTCCCCACGGGGGAACGGGGAACGGGTCCCTATTGCCATCTCTAGTCTCATCACTATTCTTCCTCTCTATAATGCCCCCATTATCCCATTTCTCGTCCCCATCACTATTTGCTACAGTGACGAGGCAATGAAAAATGGGGAATGTTGTTGGAGATGCCCTAAAGAAGCCATTTCACTGGTAGCAATGGAATCCAAAAGTCTTGCGTTGTTACTGGATTGGGCTGGGCCTAGTGTGTATAGAAATATGAAGATACTGGCTGGATTGGGCTGGACCAGATATGGGCTGTAGACTTCTTTTTTTTCATGTTGCACATCTTGTGCAGTTGTACGTACGGAGGCACCAGCAACGGTTGCAGACTGCTGTCCAATTTAGGCCACTAGTTTCGATACCTGGAATCATTCCACAGCAGTTCCTTTCCTCCCCCCAGAGAAGAACAAATTAAAGCTTACTTGTAACTGAGACCCTCCGAACAATCACAATGATTGTATCTTGGTCAGTTTAGAAGGAGCATGTATCTTGATTGTTGTCATAACCGGCCGGGAACGATAAGTTCAAAGCATGTAAAACCTCATATACCATGGCTGAAGGGAAATAAAATTGCCCTTTGGAAAAAAGGTTTTTTTTTTTTTATGAGGGTATAAAGAGACAGACATGGACTCACGCCATATGCATATGTGTAGACATCTCTAGCGGCCTTGCTACCCCCGCCTGGATCACTATCTAATGGCACGGCGAGGGCGATGGCGAGCGGAGAGTCGCTCCAGCATCCTCGTTACCCCCGTGAGCTTGCTAGCAGCGAGCCTATGTCCTCTTGTTATCCCCTTCCCCCGTCCGCATGGATGCAACGACCAATCCCTCCTGCGTCGACCCAGAAGCGGAAGTGAATGTAGTAGTGGTGTCCGAGGCAGCGCTACGGGGTTGTCCTCAACACCGACGTCCACTACGGTTGTCCTTGTGAGAACGAGTCCAACTAGGATAGGGCCACAACAGAGGATGATACGGAGGATCTAGATAGGTCGCGCTCTTGTTGTAATTAGGTAGTTAAATAGAGCAGATAACTATAGTAATAGTTGTCCAATACTTTTGCAGCTCTAAAGAAGTAGTTGTCGTGGAGCCTTAGCCTATTGTAGCTCTGGTGAAGTAGTCACCGTGGAGCCTCTAGACTTTTGTACCTCCGGTGAAATAGTAGCCATTGAGCCAGAAGTATTTGTCGTATAGAGCTTCCCACTCCCACTTGAAATGACCAAAACTATGGTTTATGTTTAAATCTGTTGCAAGTTCATTTATTAATGCTTTTCATATCGCGTGGTCATTGGTGGCAATTAACAACCAAACAATAAAATATAAGATAAATAAGATAGAGAGCCAAAAATAGGGAGGGTGTTGAGATAGAGAGCCAAATTTTGTAGAAAGCTAGCTATTTATGCGAACCGAGCTTTGCTCGGTTGGTAAAAACCGAGTGGTGCAGCCTTACCCACCCAAGCCTAAGGTCAGTTGAGTGCGCATATACGCAGGGATTAAAATTAATTCCTGCGGTCATCATGTATGCAAAAAAGCTAGCTATTTATGGGGTATACAGAGACTACTGGAGATGGTCTAACTAATTAAGGCTGTGAGATGAGGTACCTTGCTAAGCATAAGACTATCTCCAACCCTTTTTCTTCCCATCCCCAATTTCCGTCGTAAAGGGATTTCCTTTCTCTTCAGCGCTCTAACAGATTTCCTTTAGCAATCCCTTCACGAAGGGATTTCTCTCTCCATTCCCTATGTCATTCCCTTCGAAGGGATGTTGTTAGAGATGGTGAAAAATGAAGGGAACGAATATGGGGGAAGGAAAGGTAATAAAGAAAAAATCGTTGGAGATAGTCTAAGACTCGAACTAGAAAAAATGGTTGGAGATAGTTTAAGACTCGAACTGCAGCGCCAACCTAGGCTATCACTCATTCTAAAGAAAAAGAAATGAGATGATTGCAAAATGAGGCTGAATGAAAGCGTTGTTTAGCCTTCATATTATTCTCTAAATTACATTGTGAATATCAATAAACGAGTCCACCACCGATTTATATTCCCACCACAAACGTAAATTGTCAATCTTTTATATTTATATATATATATATATATATATATATATATATATATATATATATATATATATATATAAAGCTTTCTTCGTCATGCCGCAAAATATGTTCCAGGAAAATAATCCATGAGTTTCTTTTGAAATGGAACAAAATGGTTCAAATAGGCAAGGGTAAAAATTAAATTGAGATGCTTCCATGGGACAGCGATGGGCTGCAGGAGGGAACTGACGGCCAGGAGCTCGCCTACGATGGCGCGCCAATAACTATCAGCCCAGAAGAAACCCGAGTATCTCCTCACTTGTATCTCGCTCTACCCACTGCCACTGCCACTGCCAGCTGGACGAAATCTCTGCGATGCCTTATCCCCAATGCTCCACCCCTATCTCTATATCTTTACACTGTGCTTGCTGGTAAGCCTCTTTGCCCCTCCAATACCTGCAATACTCTGAAATTACTCCAAGCGCACCAACCATTTGCTACTAACTTAAATAACAACTAGAAATACACTATTTGAAGGGTTTTCTATGGTTATTTGTATCTCTTCATACTTATGGTGCCATGAATCTTAGACATCCGGCCAGCTTAATTCAACGGCTCACAAGATGAGGTACTAGGAGGTACCATTTCTCTATTCCTTGAGGTACCAAACCTAAAAGGGTAGTTTAGTATTTTCTGTCCCTTTCTCTCTCCACACTCTTTTATCGCCGGCAACTGCACCGTCGTTGGTTGTTGGCCGTCAGCACCCACCCTTAGTAGACCGTCATTGTAGGTCTGCCGTCAGTCTTATATCGTGCGAACTGGGACACCACATTCTCCCTTGTGCGCATGGCCACCACCTCCACACGCCTTGCCGCCATGCTCGCGGGCTGCCACCTCCATTGACGGCCTGACCGCGGACCCTCGTTGGCCGATGATTCCTTGTCGCCTGGCTGAGCGAGAAGGAGGAGAGAGGCTTTTTCAATCCTATCCTTGTAGATCATTGGTTGAATTTGACTAGTATCTCTTGGTATATGGTAAATGACTTATAAAAAGCTGTGAGCATTAACCTCGGATGCTTACTTGTTCATGTAGTTTTATGTTACATAACTGGTTAGGAGAAAAATGAACACACTGCTGGTAAGCGTAAAGGCATATATTAACTCACAAAACTAAAACATTTTTTTATTCTTTAAAGACAAACCGATGGTTTTAGTTTGTTGAGATAAAAGGAGAGTTTATACGTCCGACCAATTTCTAAACCTAGAGCACAAGCCCTTAAACTCTAACAAAGCTGTGTTATTGAATGTCCAGATTCTTACAAAGTCCAAGGTCTTAAAAGATAATTGCCTACCCCAGGTGAGAAGCCGGAGTACAGTCGTGGAGTACAATACTTGGTGCAAAAAGTCTAGGGCCTTGACATTCCCAAACCATTGGCGCTGGAGGCCGCCACGTGACCGCTCGAGCCTGGCGAGAGATCCAACGTGGCGGCACGTGGGAGGCTCATGGAGATCGCGAGCAGCTCCCGCCTCTTATCGGCAAGGGCCACTTCACACGCCAAAATTGATTTTCCGAAACAAAAAAGAACTGGACATAGTCACCTTGTTGGAGAAATAATATAGCTATTTCGACGATTTTATTTTCTTTTTTCGCTTGCTCAGTTGCTCTGCACAATCGCAGCGGCGGCGGCGGCCATCTCCTCCATGACCACCGTGGCTTCGCTCTCTTTGGTGCCGCACTTGCTTATCAAGCCATCCTTCCGATGTTGCTCCAGAAAGGTGAGTTCTTTTCTTCTTCGTCATCGCTCTTTTCTTGGTTTTTCTTTTGGTTCCTTGCCGATGCAAGAGCCGTGTCTCTTGATTGGAGTTTTCTGTTAGGATGGCGATTCTTGATGGACAATTTGGTTCTGTAAGTTTGAGCTGTACATATTAGGGGGTTTTATTTCAGTTCCTAAGCTCATTCTGTTTCTGATCGAATTCATGCTCTGTTCGCTCCGAATATTCGATGATTTGAACACTATGAAATCCTGGATGGGTTACAGCCAGCTACTGGATTCAGTACCTAGTGTAAAATTTCACTATTTCTGATAATGCGCCGTGTTCTCCTACAAGCTAATCCCTGAATATCGTTTTAGCCTGATTTTACCGAACTTCTTGTGAACCCACCCTACAGTAATCAAACTGGCTGCTGAAATAGAGTCACGGTGTCATGATGAATTGGTTATGATGTCTATGGGGAATACTGTGCAGGGTGTGAGTAGATATGGTGGAATCAAGGTGTATGCAGTCCTCAGGGATGATGGAGCTGAATATTCAAAGAACAACAATTGGGAGGCCTTGTTCCATGTAGATGACCCCGGGCCAAGGGTCCCCATTGCAAAAGGCAAGTTCTTGGATGCAAACCAAGCTCTCGAGGTGGTCCGATTCGACATTCAGTACTGCGATTGGAGGGCGCGGCAGGACCTCCTCACCATCATGGTGCTTCACAACAAGGTATGGAATTGATGGCTCAGTAGTATGTTCAGACAAAATGTCTCATACCGCATTTGTTAAATTTTACAAATCAATTGCTTGAGATTGAAATTGTGGTGGACAGGACTAACGCAGACTATGCCATGCATTGCTGAAAATGAAATGCAGGTGGTAGAGGTTCTCAATCCTCTAGCAAGAGAATTCAAATCAATTGAAACCTTGAGGAAAGAGCTCGCCGGGCTACAGCAAGAACTGGCAAAAGCTCACAATCAGGTATGCTAGTGAAAGTGGATAAACGAAAATACTTCAATAATCATCTAGAACCTGATGTTTTACATGTTCGGTTCAGGTTCATTTATCGGAAGCAAGAGTATCGTCTGCGCTTGATAAGTTAGCACAAATGGAAACCCTGGTCAATGACAGGCTGTTGCAGGATGGAAGCTCTAGTGTGTCCACAGCTGAGTGCACCTCCCTTGCTCCAAGCACATCATCTGTGGCTCGTGTCGGAGCCAAGAAAGCTCCACGCCGGAATCTCAATGTGTCTGGCCCTGTGAAGCCTTACAATCCCAGCCTGAAAAACTTTTGGTATCCAGTTGCTTTCTCCAGTGACCTGAAAGATGATACAATGGTAAAGCAATGCGTGTTTCACACCGATACAAAGTTAAAGTTAGCAGTCACAGGCACTTGTGTTTATTTGATGGCTTTGTATATGTTTTGTCAGGTACCGGTAGATTGTTTCGAGGAGCAATGGGTCATATTCCGAGGAAAAGATGGAAGGCCTGGATGTGTTCGGAACACATGTGCTCATAGAGCTTGCCCTCTTCATCTTGGTTCAGTGAATGAGGGTAGAATCCAGTGCCCTTACCATGGTAAGAAGGGGAAGTGATATATTATACCTTAGGATTATAGAACTGAATATATGAAAATTTCGTTTGACATTTTTCTGCTGCTTTTGCAATTTTGTATTTTAACAGTATCATAGCACCCCCAAAAAGAAAACAGCATCAGTTAACACTGAGCATAATGTAAAAGGGCCCCCTTTTTTTTAAAAAAAAATGACTACATATATATCCTTTTGAACTTGTTTGAACTTTGAATTCACAGTGACGACTGATAACTAGTTGGCTATGCTTGTAAAAATACAAAAAAAAAAGGTGCTTCGAAAGGTATATTCTTGGATCCTGCGTGTATAATTTTACAAATTTAAATGTACTTAAGAATGTTTTCAACCCATGACAAAGAATTGCACTTATTCTGTCATACTTCTGATGCTCATAAGTGTTTTTTTAAAAAAAAGTTGATGTGTAAATACTATTTCAGATTTTTTAATAACCTGCAGGCTGGGAGTATTCAACTGATGGAAAATGTGAGAAGATGCCATCAACAAAGATGCTTAATGTGCGCATCCGGTCATTGCCATGCTTTGAGCAAGAAGGAATGGTTTGGATCTGGCCTGGCGATGACCCACCAAAGTCCACCATCCCTTCTCTACTGCCTCCTTCAGGGTTTACAATTCATGCAGAGGTAAAAGGAAATAATGTCGTGCTGAAACAATTTCATTATGATGCAAGTGTCCTATATATTTCAGTTTCAGATGGCATTTGTAATATGACAAACTTCTTCTTTACCATTCAACAGATAGTAATGGAACTGCCAGTAGAGCATGGACTTCTTCTGGACAATCTATTAGATCTTGCTCATGCCCCCTTTACTCATACATCCACCTTTGCCAAGGGTTGGAGTGTTCCAAGGTATTTATATACATTTCAACTCACTAAGGAAAACCGGTTCATGGCCATGAATGTGCTCATGTTTTCTTCTTTTTGTCAGCTTGGTGAAATTCTTGACACCTTCATCTGGGCTCCAAGGGTACTGGGATCCTTACCCCATCGATATGGAGTTCCGACCACCGTGCATGGTCTTATCGACCATCGGCATCTCAAAGCCTGGAAAACTAGAAGGGAAGAGCACCCAGCAATGTTCGACGCATCTCCACCAGCTCCATGTCTGCTTGCCCTCTTCCAGGAACAAAACCAGGCTGCTGTACCGGATGTCGCTCGACTTTGCTCCCTGGCTCAAGCACGTCCCCTTCATGCACATACTGTGGTCACATTTCGCCGAGAAGGCAAGTCTCAACTTTTCAGAGCAACTTCATAACCATTATTCTCATTTCATCCCACTTTGCACCAAAACCGTGATTAGTTCATGATATCAACATGATAACTACTAAATTACTAATTAGTATATGCCTTCTGCAAGCTAATTCAGAGTGCACCTGGATTGATCTCAACAATTGTGCCTGACAATTTATGATCATGGCAATCTGTATGATCTTCTTGCAGGTGCTTAATGAGGATCTGCGGCTTGTGCTTGGGCAGCAAGAACGGATGATCAATGGCGCCAACGTCTGGAACTGGCCGGTGTCATATGACAAGCTCGGCATACGGTACCGGCTGTGGAGGGATGCCGTCGAGAGGGGCGCCGACCGGTTGCCATTCAGTAACCAAATCGAGAGTGGATCGTAGTGCAGCTCATGCCATCGCCTCTAGTCTCTTCTTCCTCGTCGCATTTCTTCGCGAGA
Source organism: Olyra latifolia (assembly GCA_036346145.1). NCBI lineage: Eukaryota > Viridiplantae > Streptophyta > Magnoliopsida > Poales > Poaceae > Olyra > Olyra latifolia. Next base: position 963,469 of record CM070523.1, on the reverse strand, counting down.
TGATGGCCGGAATTGGTTACTGGATTTATATGCAGAGTTTTATTTAGGCGCTCGTCTCAGCTGAGGTTCATCGTGATCTGCCTGAGATCGCTGCAGATTGAAGAACTTGAAGGATTCTGGAAATGAAGGCTCATAGAAAGACGGCGGAAAACAACATCGTGTAATGTTATGTACACTAGCGACAGCAGCATCACGGGATGCAATTGTAATAATCTGAGGTTGATTTGTTTTTCTGCTTCTTCTTCTTTCCACCCCTTTCATGTAGAGTATCATCGGATTTCACTGTGTCGGAGCATATATATGATCATAGTATGAACTACGACGGCATGTTCTGCTGAGAAATGGCAATTATGCACCCATTCACTCGCATATATGGTTTGCTAAGAACTCAGAGCTAGCCTCTTTGCATTGGAGTTCCATAGGAAAAACAGGGAGATCCTATTTCCATGGGATTATAAACTCAAAAGAGTTATTGTTTTGAATTAATTTGTCAAACCCTTAAAGTGATTTTCTTTTTTTAACCAAAATCTTAAAACTTATTTATTTGATGCCTACAGTTCCTCCAATTCCAAAGACGAACAACACACAAATTTGCGCCCCGATTTCAACATCGTGTCCGTATCACTTGAGCAAGCGTACCGTCGTGAGGGAGATTCTTCCAGCACTGATTAATATTTTGCACAAGATTTCATAAAGATCATCTACAACATAATCCACCCTGATTAGCAAAGCCAACACTCAACACAGTGGTGCTCCGATCAGAGATACCATGCTCTCATTACTATACAGTCAGAGAGAGAGAGACAGAGAGCGAATGTCTACTGTTCAGATGTAGCTGAAACTGCAGCATAGTTGCAATCAACACTAACCGTTTCTCTATCCTTGAAACGACTCTCTCTCACGGTAATCCAATTGATCTTCCACTTCTGGAGTAAACTTATTCTGCATTACAGAAAAGTTTCATAAATCACACTGGCACAATCATACAGAGATGAAAGGTTTTATATATTGCATATTGCTATTACAAAAAGGCTGAACATCAATTCAGCAGCCGATGGACACTGCATACGAAGGCATCAATGCGGTGTAGTTGTCACGAGAATTACCCAAGATAAATGCAAAAGCTGTTTTTTCCACGGGGACAATTTTATTTGAATCCATGCCTACCATGTTAGATATGATACCAAGCTATCGGGGAACTTACGGGCAAAATTTATTTACTGGATTAAAAGCAACTAATACAAAAACTGCATTTCTGAAATTTTAGTAATCAAACTGGCAGTGCTCCTGCCCCGTTCGGCTCAAAAAAAAAAAACTGGAAGGACAACTTCAACTTCATCGAAATAGGAATAGAGAATTGCAATCACAAAACTAACATTTACGAGTAGTAATTTCCAATGGTCTACCGCTGGGACTGGGTTTGCCCAGACGACTGTTGCAGTTTGCAACTAGAGAAAAAAAAAAATCATGTCAATGTTTACTCAATATAGCTCCAAGTAAGCCCAGCTTTTTTTTTTGGGGTGGAGAACGGCAAGTAATTCCCTGTTTTGCTTTTTGGTGGGGAATGTCACCAATAGGCATACCAGACACACAGTTACATAATTGAGTTTGTAGTTGCAATTGCTAGTATAAATTCTATATGGTTAAACACCAGATATATTCATATTAAATAGATATCCAATGATGTGTGGTTATGACAGATAATAATTTCTCATCATTTAGCTTAGCTCCTGATCAAGTTCCATTTAACAAGTCAAGATAGTTGAACTAGTTGAATTCAATTCAGATTACAGATGTCCATGCGATCTAAATTGATGCATTTGCCATGGAGTAAGCAATCTTGTTCTTAAACAAGCAGTACAGAAGCATACCTTTCTGATTCAACAGTCCTTTTAGCTAGCATGATAGTCAGGAAAACAGGTACCATTGCAGCACACAGATGCTTAAGTGTATGACCACTAACAATCTGATGGGTCCACTTATAGATAGGTTTGTCTGCAGCCTCTTCTACTTTAGCAAGGAGGTAAAATCCTGAAATTATCTTGAGAAATCAGAACAAATAGAAAATCCAGATCATGTACCCTGGATTATATTAAATCATGCTTAGAAGAAATGCCTCTATGTGACTCATTCTTATAGCAGAGTTTCATCTAATAACCAAAGAACAAAGAACAACAATAGAGATATTTGTTTAGAGTGGGCTCTAGACTGTTCTATGAATTTCCAGATAAAAACAAACATGCAGACAAAGAAATGGAATTATTTTGTCACTGATCAATAATGTAAGATAAAAAGGAGAAAAGGAAATAGAGAAACCTTCGTTGTCGATCATTTTATGAAATTTATGAATAGTTTAAACTCATCTAAGTACTGTGACGTCTTACTAGCTATGAGAAAACTGAGCAATCAAAGAACTCATTATATGATGGTGAATCACAAATTGATCTACATAAAAAAAGGAAGTGCATACTATTATGATTAGCACTTGTATTCATCTAGAGGCCAATAGGCCAGTATATATACACGTACGAGGGGCATAATAGGAAAGACCATATACACAGGAAAGGCCCACATAGGCCCATATATACACATATCTAACACATACATGTCAATGACAATGATCAATATTGGCACTAACCTGCTGCCCACAGCCAGTAGCTTGAATGAGTATACATTGGTGGAATTATTATAGCCATCACAGGTATGGCGATGCATGGAACAAACTGAACTACTGCATAGGGGCGAAGATCATCAAAGTAACTGCATAGAGTTAAGACAGAAAAAATGAATGACATGGAAGCAGAATGGAAATATTCCCCAAGGGAGGCACAATTAAACACTTGAAAGAACTTGCCTCCAATACATGATGCTCAGAGCACCAGCAATAACAAGTGGTGCAAGGGACTTTGTTCCTGCCCTATCATCAACCCTTTCAATAATAAAAATGGCCATGATAGATGTGAAAGCAATCGTCATCTAGACAACAGACAAACAAGAGAATGTGTCATCCTCCACCATATTAAAAATATAGAAAATAAGCGAGGACAAATATAGTGAATTGATGCCATTTAATGACAACCAGCCAATTTAGAAAACAAGTCTATGGGGGCATAACACAATCCATGTATTCTTTTCACAGATCATTCAGTCCTCTTCCAAGTGGCATGTTTAGGATCACACCCAATCCTACCAAAATAGGGCCTTATAATGTATTCAGATTGCAGCCATTCAGTAATACACAAGGGGACTTGTTTAAATTCTCCTCATCCAAATATATATAATGGCATGTCCTGGGACCAAAATATTGTACACACCAACATTGAGAGATTCCTTAGGACCCAACATAATAGCTATATCTGTAGAAATCATGGTACCATATGTTAGATCTATGGCATAGAACTAGAAGGTCTAGAAAAAACTCACTGGCAATCTGTCCCAAACTAGCGTGGCATCATTCGGATTGAGATGATAATAGGATGAACCAAAAGCAACAGCGGCGACACCAACAAAGAACAATGTCCAGCTCCAGAGCTCCCCCTGTGAGCTATCAGGAAGATAACATCAGATTGCTTCAGACCATAACTTGAATTAGATCAGGCATTAAAATGGCATGGGCATTCAATGAGCACCTTAGGTTGAAGTAATTTTTGTAGTGGCACAAGATGAGCCCAGCAACACCGACAAAAAAGAAGGGGATGTTTGAAATCACATTCAACGTATTAGGGATCCCTGTAAAACAAAAGAAAATGACATCAAATAGTGATTCTAAAAACAAGCAAAATGACATGGCAGGAGTATTAACCCACATGACCTTATACATGATTTGTAACACCATTCATTATCATTAGTACCCAGTGAGTAGAACTAGACGATACAAGCAATCACTCTAGCTGCCAAATTTAGCCACTAACAGCAAAGAATGGTGACAATTGCAAGCATTTCCTCTGTACTTTACAGGGAGGTATTAAGGGGAGAACAAGCCGAGCCTGCACTTTACACTTGTTTTACCAATCTGTCCCTTTGTGAGCTCTATCCTAAGATTATTGAACTCAGTTAACCCATTCAACCATGAATCTAATCTAAGAGGTAAAAAGCAGCAGAATTAGCAAGTGCTAGGGCCAGAGCAGCAGGCAAAGGGCGGCGATTTAGGCGAGCCGGTGGAATCTAGGCATGGGGCTGGGCGAGCGCGAGCGTGGTACCGAGGAAGAGCGTGCGGTAGTCGGCGAAGCCGTGGTAGTCCTCGTCCTGCGGGATGGCGGGCGTGACGAGCATGAGCACGACGAAGATGGCCGCCGCCGCCGCCCACGCCACCCACTTCCTCCTCGTCGTCCCATCCATGACCACGGCGGCTGCTTCCCCTAAGCTTCTTCTCTCTGGGATGGATCGGAATATGGAGCAAGCCAACGCAAGCGATGCCCGCAAGGCCTTGACTTGACCACTTTTCTATCAGAGCAACTTCCTTTTTTGAGGCGGCCTCCGTTCCTTCCTCGTCTAGGGGCAGTTCTCCTCACCTTACCAGACTTTAATGTCTTTTCGCTTAAATTAAATTTGATTTTTTGAATTCATTTTTTCTATCCAGAATATTTGTCTAAAACCTCTAAATACAAGTTAAACGAAGCGGATTTGACTTTTGAGATTATCTCGAAAAACTCTCAAAGTTAAGTTAGATAAATAGATACTCGAGCATCTCCAGCAAAATCTTCTCTATATTTAGAGTCTCTCGTCCTCCAGCAGAGCCTCTATCTCAGTATCTAAATTTAGAGTTTCTCTCTCCTAGCCTCTAAATTTATAGGCTCTCTATATGAACCTCTATAGTTTTTTTTTGACAGAGGCTCTGCTGGAGAGAATAGAAATATATAGAGTGAATAGTGATTTAGAGAGGGTGTATAGAGATCTGATTTTAGAACTTCTGTTGGAGATGCCCTAAGATAGATAAGTTAAAGTAGGAAGAATAGAGAAATTTCTAAAATTTGTAACAAATCACTTAGGTCATCTGGCGCATCGTCATGCCATAGTGCTAAACAGAGTCATATTCATAGGGATAATTGATAGATGGTTTGCTCATATCATTTTTTTTAAATTTCTTCGGTGGTTTGCCAAATCATTAAGAAAAATGTTTAGAGTGGAGAATCAAATCCTATATGGCCATGTTTAGAGTGACAAGTCGTTAAATGGCTATGTTTAGAATCGATTATTCTAATCAACGGTATGAGTTGTGCTACCTCGCGGATGTTCTGCTTTCTTCAGCCAGACACCATAAATAAATGTTCAATCTGATAACAAATTAATAGTAGTAACGAGGTTGTGCAGTCCCCTGGCTTTTCTGCTCTGGAACTATTAAGTTTCAGGCAAAGGCCTTAACATGAACAATACTTCACCAACGGACAACAAACTTGAAGTTCCTTCGGTACCAAAATAGGAATACTTGTGAAGCTGGCGTTAACATTTTTGCTTTTTGTGGGACAAAATCTGACAATGCTTAAATTTGAATAAACTGGTGTTCCATCCCTAGATGTATGGCTCTAATACCAAACTATAGGCCCTGTTTAGCGGAGCTCTAGCTCTCAGCTCCACCTCAAATATAGAGTTTGTAGGTTAAAATAAAGTGATTTAAGTTTATATTTTAGTTTAAAATATAAATAAGATGGCTCACCTAAATATCCTCAATATACCCATAACTCCAGTTCCATAAATTTCTAGAGCTAAAAACATCCTGCTTTACCCATTATGATGAAGATAGACCAAACAGGGCCATAATAGTCTAATCTAATAAAGGGTGGCGAGATGGCCTCACCGACAGCAGCGCTGCGCGTGATGTAAAAGGAGCAAATAAAAATTGATTCTTTATTGTTTGATTAATCTAATAATCGAATGTACTAGGACAGCCTCCTTATCAAGATTGAACTTAACAACCAAATATTGGCTAACCAAATCAATATTTACTACTAACCAATCCAGCCTCGCTGTTCACGTGCGCATGAGCAGTTAGTGTGAACTGTAATTTCAACGCATATAACCCTAACCTATGCCGTTGTAGTCCACATGCACATAACATATATGTTGGTCAAATTTTTAAGATCACAAATTATTCTTTTTATAAGGTACACAAAATTATTTTTTTTACATGGTATAACTATACCCAGACTGGTATAACTATACCCAGACATACACAACTCACACCTACACGCACACCACACTCACACACACGTGCGCGCCCAGTACACACGCAAAACCAGATCAGAGACTCAAAGCCTCCTTACGCGGGTACATATAGTCCCACTAAATGCGCAGACGTGTGTCCCAGAATATAACCCCGGGTGTACCACCCGCCCGGGATTACATCCCGGAAAAGCGAAACGCCACAAGCCGTCCCAAGGGATCGAACTCACGACAGGCAAGTCGCCACTGCGAGCTTTACCCACCGAGCTACGCTCGGTCCTCGACACAAAATTATTTTGATGGGAGCCTGTGTTCCTCAAACTACAGAACAGCTCAAAAACAACAGAACACCCCAATTTTTGTTCTTTTTTGGGCTTTAAAAATGAAACAGCCAAAAGCTAAAAACTCACTAGAACAACCCAAATTGGAGTTTTGCGTTCCCATTTTGAATTCTGTTTGGGCATCGACGAGACCCACGACACAGACACGTGGAACAGCTCAAAAGAGGAACAAACAGTCCACACAACAAAATAGTGAAGTGCCTGTTTTTTAGCTGAAGACAAGTCATTTGTGTGTCTCATAACTTCATAAAGGGAAAACGCCTGAATTTTTACTACTCGTCCAGGCGACTGTGACATCCTTCAAAGAAACAGGCTGCCAGATAGACAGCCCCGAATTCTAATAACAATTAGAAATATATGCAGCCAACCCTCCAACTCTATCGCGGGGGATGAGGCGCAACTCCGAGCCATGCTTTAAAAACACGTTTCCTGAAAAGAAAACGAGCACTCCACATCAGCAAGCATGATGGAGAAATGACAAACAAAATGGAGGTGTGGTATCATTCTGCCAGGATTCATGAGAAATTCCATGCTAAACAATATACTCCACACACGCCTTAAACAGTGGCCTTTGATATTTTGAGCCTGAAAAAAAATCACTGAAGCCAACAAAGGCGCACCCAATATCCATGCCAAACATCTCATATGCTACCGGGACCTAATTTTGTGAATGAAAACAACCGCAGGGCTACATTTTGGCTGATCGCCTTAATGAAAATTCTAGTAGCCAACTTTAGTGCCAGAATCAGGTAAGCATTGTATGAACAGAAAATCAGTAGCCTACAATTCAATCATATCCTATAATCTAGACAATTACCCTGGTCCACAATGCAAGTTCTTATGTGGAACAAAAACAGTGTTTCAAAAAAATTGTATTAACTTCTTGTAGTTGTAGACTTGCAGCTAATAGTTCATCGTTACATGTCATGAACACTAGATAAGAAAGAGGAGATCTGAAACAAAATGTAAGTGCGAGTTTGATAATTTTTCGTACCTGCACTTTGCTGTGGGTTTATGCCAACTCCATCTGCACAGAAGAACAGGCAAATTTATTACAAGATAAGCAAGAACACTGAGCATGGAAAACAAATAGACAAAACAGTAATGGATCACCATTTTCCTGCTCTAAACATCTGAAGTTTATCATAAGCTTGATAGTTCATAATCAAATGACAGTTGCATTAAGAAGTTAAGAGGCTCATGTTAGTACGTTACTTCTCACCACCACCCACCTACAGGTAACAACACTGACAGCCGGAAACTATACCACGTCATTCTTACAAATAAACAGCCTGGGAAAGAATACGGCATACCTCACATGCTAATATAGAATTCCTCGTGTGATGGTCTAAAATTTTTCTATTAGCAAATGATATTAACATTATGAATCCATTCAGATGAGAAAAATCCAAGAACAGTCACTCTACATACATTCCCAATCACCACTCCATAAAAATCAGTAAGGTTTGAGTAATCACTGATAAGCCATCAACAAAGCAATAAAAGTATGATAATACGTCATGGACTCATGGCAATGCCTAGATGCAGAAGCTCAAAAGGTACATGTTGCAACGTGCTGTCCCCAAGGACACAACATCACAGAGTGCCAACCACAATGAAAACATCTCACACATGTCCTACTGAAAAAATAAGAAGGAAAACAGGCATTCCTATTCGCGTCATCCATATCTCATTAATGAAGTAAATGGAATCATCAAAAGGAATTGATTTTGATTGGACACTGGACAATAGAAACCACATATTGCACTGGCAATTCCCCAGAACATAAGATCATGAAGTGCCAGCGTGCCACCCACGGTGAAAACACCTTGGGCACGTCCTGGCAAGAACAAATATAGCAAAAATAGTACCCTTTTGCATTATTCATATTTCACTAATGGAGGAATTCATCCCCAGAAAGCATCAAGCCACTGTTGCTATCCCCAAATTAGGTTGCCACAGCCCCAGCAAATCAGTCACCTTTCTGAACCAAACTAGACATTAAACCTAGGCATCCAAATTCGGTGAAGTGTGCTACATCTTCAAACAACACACCATGAGACGATTTTGCATGTGTACACAGATCTTAAATTTTCCACTGAATCTCCGCAAGTACACCAACATATATAGTACAGCATAATTCTCCATTTCACAGGCATGTTTCGACATAGAGCAACATCCATACTTCTATGCAATCATTTCAATACACACAAAAACACCAAATTGCTAACTCGATTTGTAAGAAACAGCACATAGATGCACGAATTATCATTCCCCAGTACATCACAATCCGCGAGACACTCGCGGCGCACCAAAGCATCTAAAACGGATCATGCGAATCGTGGAAGAGCGGCAGAGACTACGATTCGACGGAACAAGAAAAATCTCGTGCGGAACCGCAAAGTGAAGGGTGAAGGCGCCGTACCGTTGGTGATGATGGCGCTGGTTTGGGGCGGGACCTTGAACTCCTCGGCGGCGAACTTGAGCACCGCGGTGAACGGCGCAGCCTCGGGCACGCTGAACCTGCGAGGAGGCAAAGCAGCCGTCCCGGATCAGAGTAAGCACGCGCGGCCATGGAGATCTGGTCTGACGGAGTCGCTGGTGATACTCACACTTTGAAGGGGAGCTTGGGGTCGGAGGTGAGGATGATCTTGAAGGACACCTTCCCTCCTCCGGCTCCTCCTGCCGCGCCGCCGCCAGTCGCCGCTGCCATGGGGTCGAGATGCCGAGTATTTCGCCTCGCCGAGGTCGCGGTTTGCGTGCCTGGTTGATTCGCTTCGCACTCGCACCCGCACCCGCACCCGCACCCGCACCGCCGAGGGAGGTTGCGTTTCCGGTTTCTCTCAGGTCAATACGCCTTTCCTTCCTTTTACATCTGGCTTGCATTTCGCCGTTTGCTATCGTCAGAATCTCGTGTCATTTCCCTTTTCTTTTTGACGAAAATTCTAGAGCTGGCCAACGGGTCGAACCGGGCCGCCCCAGTTACAAACGGGCCGACCCAGTTTCGCCCAATATATATATAAATTAAGAAAATAATTATATTTAATAAATATGCATTATAAAATGAAAAATAAATTATAGATCATGAGGAACTACATATATATATATATAATTAAGTATGTGTGCTACAGTAGCAGACAAAACTGAATCGGGACAGGCTGACGGCCGAGGTTTCGGTCCAGATTCAGTTCAACGAACACTGCAGTGCAAACCAGCCTGATTCATTCCACTGGACCCGACCCATTTGGCCACCTCTAGAAAATAAAGACTTGATGATAGTGTCTTATCCTTTGCACGTTTTAGTGATTTTGTTTGTAAAAAGTAAAAACCAATTCAAAAGTGGTTGTTTCTTTGAACAAAATCACAATTCTACTGATGAATAAACTGATTCAGGAGGGTAAGCTAGTACCATTTTGTAAACATTAGGGCTCACCACAGACGCCCTAACAGAATCTCAAGTTCTCAACATGTTTTAATCGACCCAAAACAAAAAAAAATGTCGCCAGCAATAAATTGGTGTGTTTTTAAAAATAACTTTTTCAAAACACTATTTTGCATACCACTTCAACAACTACACATTGCTTCAATCCATAATTGCTTTGAAGCAACTAATGGTAAGCCTTCCAAAGTTCCAGCCCCCGAAATTTCTGCAGCAAGGAGCAAACAAGCTGCCTTTGACTTAAAGGAAACCCTATACTGGTCTGGAAGGTGCAAAAACAAACTAAAACATAACTAACAGTAATAGCACCTGCAAAAACTTAAGTGCTGCTGGCAGATACATGAAGTGCTCAACAATTACACATTGTTTCTACAGAAATCTCCTGGAAAGCCAATGCATATTTCTGAAGGGGAAGCCAGGAAGGCGCTTAGCAGTTGGCACTTGGCAGGATCATTGCTAGGCTTGCATAAATTCCGAGTATCATGTTCTTCCTTCACGATGATGGAACATTTGGAATCTCCCCTTCCTCTAAATCATCCCAGAGTTTAAATGGAGAACTTATGCCAGCTGACCCATCTTCATTTATTATTTCAAAATCACAGTTTAAGAAATCATCAGGGTTTATGTCCCCAAACATTTCTTCATAAGCATCTCTGATTTCTTGCTCAAACTCCTGGTTGGGCACCTCTGAGGGCAACCCCTCCTTATCCTCACTGTCCAGTGGATAAACTTTCATGCAAGATTTGCTTTTTAGAGCTTCAGGAGTTGCGTTTGGTGCTATCTTGCTTTGTTCACTGTGTTTGTCCAGAGGGCCACACAAACCATCTGATGCCAGAATACTGATGCAAGAAGGAACTAAAGAATCTGCCTTGCTACCTGTCTTAGATATGATTGTACCTTTTGCTGGAGCAGGGTTGCCAGGGTGTGAAGTCACATGGTCCTTGACATCTGTAACCTGCCTATCTGAGGTCAACCCACCTTCCCCTCTTTCCTCTATGTCCAGAGGATAGACTTTCATGCTAGATTTAGTCTTGGGAGCCCCAGAAGTTGTATTTAGTGCCATCTTTTTATGTTGATCAAGTTCTTCCTGTTGGCCATCTAATGCCAGACAACTGACATAGGACAGCACTGAAGAAATGCTCTTGCTATCTATCCTAGATTCACTTGTAACCTCCAGAGCACGACTAGTGGAATGTGAAGTTCCACAGTCATTGAGATCTATAACCTGTGTGTCTGGTGCCAACTCGCCCTCCTCTATTTCTTCCTCATGAAACTCGGTGCCTTCTAGATGAGGGCTATTGTTTGCACTGCCAGGGGTTTGTTCATTTCTACTGAGCTTGTTCACCATTTTCTCAACTTCAAAGTCACAACTGTCTGATGGGAGAAAGACATTAATAGTTGGGTACTCAACAATAATAATACTCCTCAGTTGTGGGCGCAAAGGTTCTTCTATATTGAGTTGGCGGTGTGGTGACTCCGATTCCTACACATATAAAGAAGTCATTGTTGTATGAAAATGTAGAGCAGATTATAATAATCATAACAGATGCATGGTAACTTGACCACAATACCTTGGCGGACTTTTGAATGAATAATTTGAGATCATGCAATTCTGTATTGCGATATGGTGTAAGCTGATCTTTCCAAGGGCTAGGACTCAGATGTTTTTCCAGCAAAGATAGCAAGCTTGTGTGCTCATCTATCCTGAAAATAGCATAAATTTCAAAACAAGAACTAAACTACCATAGTGCATAATTCATAGTTCAGAGCAAACTATTCAATAGCTTTCACTTACTCATGGTCAGTTAGCACAACATCTGTTGAATTAAATCTCCACTCAAGTGTCCAGTATATGCAATCCTTTCTGCAAATAGATATTCAGATGTAAAGCAGCTTTCACTAATCTGCAGGGATGTACACTAAAAACAATTTTAGGATAGAATGTTTAAGAATGATGAGATACATTGAAATAAGTTTTGTACCAGATAAAGATAGTGACACATTACAATCTCAACTAATGAATTAATATGGCTGCGAATGTTAGAGGCAGCTAGTTCACTCGGAGGGATCAGTGCAGATACATAGCAGATAGACAGGTTGGAACAAAACGCCGAAACACAGTATTGATTCTTTATGTGCTGTAGTATATGTGTTGATTGTGGTGTCGCCTAACTAACACAAAGGATGAATTTGAATGGCAGGCTCATAATCCTACCTCGTTTGTTTTTCAGCCTTGCCAAGTGCCAAAAGGTGAGGCCCAACTGAAAATCATGAACCTTTAACACATGAATAAACTACTGAACCATCAAGGATTCTAATATCTAAAGTAAACCTGCTGAACCCCTGGGCAGAAATAATTCTAGAGCACATGCATAACACTGATGTCAATGAAATGACTGTAGAATACATAGGCCAAGAAACATTGCAGAAAAGATCAGAAACATTCGGCTTTTCTTACAGCATTCATGTTTCTAATTTAAGTTCTTTGTGGTTTAACACGTTCCATACAATCTCATCACATGTCAGAAACTTGAACTAGGCCCCTAATCAGTAATCATAACACAGGATCGACCTAAACGTGGCAATAGAGGAAAACTAATTTAGAAAGCAACCAGACCTGGGGTTGTGCCGCGTACGGTTCTGCTCTCTCTTGGTCATGCCCCTGGGGAGGAAGTAGAGCCTAATGCCCCGGCGATACGCAGCCTTGCGGAGGAAAAAAAGCCATCTTGGCAGCTGGACTCCTCCGGCTCCTCCGAAATTGCGGCCGAAGCCGGCGATCAGCCTGTGAGCCGACTCCCTGACCTGCTTCGTCTCCTCGAGAAAGTTGTAATCTTTACACAGAAGAACACAAAGGCAAGAACGCAAGGGTCAGCAAGAAAAGAACGCAAGGGCGTGGCGAGCGATAGGCGACGGTTGATGAACGAATCAAGGAGGAGAAGGGCAGGGGAGAGGGGGGATAGGTACCGGAGAGGAGCTGGGTGTCGTCGAATCGGGAGAGCGGAACGGGGTCGGTGCGGGGGCGCTTGCCGGTGCAGGCGGTGCGGCGCTTGTGGGACTGGACGCAGGGGAGGCTGCAGGTGAGGCGGGAGCAGCCGGGGCAGCGGTACTTCCATGGCTGCTTCCCGCACTCCTCGCACGGAGACCCCTTGCTGCTGCCGGCGTTGGGGGCTGGCTCCTGCTCCTGCACGAGCGCCGGCGGCTCTCCCCCTTGCTCCTCCATGCGGCAGGGCAGGCCGCGAGGCTATGCGATGGAGGGATTTTTGCTAGGGGTTTAGCTGCTGGGTTGCGACGGTGACGGCGTCGCGGCGAGCCAATATTTCCAGTTGATTTCATATTAGGCTGTGTTTGGTTCGTCGCTGATTTTTAGATAGCCTCACGAGCTGGTTCGCCTTTAATTTTGGGGTTTATACAGCTTATAGACATGCTTATAAGATAAAAAAAGACTAAAAAGTGAGATAAGTCAAATAAGACACGAGATAAGCTGACTTATCCTACTTATCTCGTGTCTTATTTAACTTATCTCATTTTTTTTATTACTTTTTAAGTTGGTTTTTTATCTCGTAGACGTGTCTATAAGCTCCCTAAACCCCAAAATTGAAAGCCAACCGGCTCTCGAGGCTATCTCGAAAAATTCTCAAAGTGACGAGATAAGGCAAATAAGTATGATAAGATAAGCTGAAAAGAACCCACCCTTTGGGTAATGTGTGATAGTGGATAGAGGTGGCCACCGGGGCAGCAAACTGCGCCGGTGAATATTACACACCGGCCTGGTTCATCCCATCAGGTCTAGCCCGTTTGGCCACCTCCAACAGTGGAGCAGTTCCCACATCAAATTAGCTAGTTAGAGCATCTCCAGCAGTCTCTCTAAATTTTCCCCTCCAAAATATTATTAGCGTCCCCTCTATCCATCCTCCAAACTTCCTTCACATTTTACACTACACTTTAAAAGATTTTTTCTCTCCAGTAGCTACTCTATCCTAAAAAAGTCAGAGCTACAGTGTTTTAGGGGACTGCTGGAGATGTTGTAGGGCTTAAAATTTTAGGATAAAATCTTATGGGTCACTGTGTTTCAGCCTAATCTTATTGGCACCATCATTTTGGTGACTTCTCCTATCACAACTGCTCAATTATTACACTTGAGCCTAAACCTATCGGCACCATCACTTTAGTGGCTTCTTCGATCACAATTGATCGATTATTGTTCTGTGCGCTATTGATTAAACTTATCTTTTTTTTTCTTAAGTTATGTAAAATATTTTAAAAACCTTAATTGAGTTATGAAGTACGTAACAATTTTTATTGTATGCTTTTTATTTTAAAGGGTTAATCCTTTATGTTTAAAATGTTTTTAAGTGCAAACTGAATACAAAAACTTTCGTAAAAACACAAAATATAGATTGGATGCATATTTGGTAACACTGTGATTCTTTTCGATTTACAAAGGAGACAGGGGAGAAATCACTAAACGACGTTACAGAAGAGAGAATCGAGAATCGGACTCTGCACTCCCGTATAGAAAACTTTGCCAACAATTTCCCTGTGTAAGATGCAACGTACTCGTATTTGCCCTACGTTGTCGGGAACTTGCACAGCCCGACATTATGATCATCAGAACGCAACACACGCTAGTTCCATTTAGAGTTCAAACAACAAAGAATAACTTGTTTTTGTGAGCCTTACTTGAGGATCATGGAGTTTTCTGTACTGGTCCTTGGATCGGTAGTTTAGTGCACACCATTATATAGCTGGTTCAATCGCATACAAGTGTTACAGAATTATCTTTGATAATTAGCAGAAATAGTGTCTTTTGGCGAATAGTTTATAACAGGGCCAAATGTCACAGTACATTACAAAAGAGAGATTTCAGAGTCCAATGCCAATGTAGAAGACTTAGATATAATAAAAGATCATCCAATAGCTATGTGACCATCCAAACGACTGGAGAGCCGCCCTAAACTTCATCCTAGCTGTCATAAACCGGATCTTCGTCTTCATGACACTCATAAGCTATCTCGGTTGATCTTCATCTAAAGAGTGAGTGAGTATGAGGGTAAGTGCGCAATTAAACCGTACTTGCGAGTTAACACACTCCTAATGCAAGTAATGATAAAGATTCCAAAAAAGGCTGATGGTTCTTTTATTTGTATAAAACCAGTTGAAAATATTGGTAATACAAACATACGACTTAGCCAATTTAAATTCTTGTTAAATAGTCGTGTATTTGTTAAATAAGTTGTGATTTTCATATTAACCTTCTACTCAACTCTTTCTACTCTTGTACCAAACCCTTGGTACTACCAGACCTACCATAACTTAGTTGCTTCCATTGTTTCGGTCTTTCTCCTTTCTTCTGCCATTATATTTCGGGATTTAGCCAGTCCCGTTGTGGATCACCACTCTACTGGATTGCCGGTCCAGCAAGTGCATGATCTAGATCACCCTCGGTGACGGCGCTTTTCTGCCTTCGTCTCGGGCTAAAGTTTGTTCCAAAGTCTCCTCGAAACACATAACTGGACTCCACACCCGCATTACCACGCGATAGCCATGTGTTGTGTCAGACAACATCCAACACTTATTCAAGTTGAAGGGACCACTTCTGATCCCACTTCTTATGGCCTAAGAGTCAGAGATCCACACTCTGCTCCTTGCCGTGATCTCAATCAGGTCCTCGACCTCCAAATCTAGATCCCACTCCAGACAACCACCTCATTCACCGGGTCTCAACCCATGACTGCATCTTAGCCCAAACTAGATCGACTCAACATCCCAAACAACCCAGTTATAGACCTCTATTCCATACCAGTTTAGACATCTACCATTCCATATTATGATGTGAGCAGATGTAGTGGTGAACTATTGTTCACCATTGTGGGGCAATTACACCCTGTAACAAATCATTGATTAGACCTAAGCATATCTAGGCAAGTTTTACCCAAAGACTATGAGTCCAAATTTTCTAGTTATAGTCCTAAGGTTTCAAATGACATGATAATCAAGACAATCATAAATGGTAATCAAGCATAGCAATGAATAGGACATGTGTACAACATGATTAAGAAATAGGTATAGCTACTCTAGCAGTTCAACTTATTTTAACATATAATAGAGTATACAATTTCTTAGTTCAATCAAAATAACTTATATAAAAATGGGTAAGATATAAACTAAGGATGTTAACTCGCCTTGTCCTGGGGAATGGTACTCTTTCTCGGCGTCTTCAAACTTTATTTCCGGGTCCTCAACATCTAACCGAGAAAATTAAGATAATATATAAACATATGCAAAAAGGATGATGCATGAATGCACGATTTAAATACGATTATCTACACATATCATACCAGCTCTTTATTAAGATAGCGAAGTTCATACGTGTCATCGTATGGTATGTATGAAAATGCCTTAAACACCCTTAAGTGAAGATACCCATACTGAAAAATAATTTTTGAAATTATTAAAGTGTTATAAATATTAATTCTATATAGTTCTTGTAGGCTTTCTTTAATTTTGCTAATTAATACAAGCTTAAAACTAGACTAAATATCTTCTTTAAGTTGTTTCTAAGTTCGAATAATTTCTATCAAAATTTGGGAATTTTCAGAGTTCACGGACGATTTTTAATAAAGCTAAATGGATTTCTAGCAATACTCTACTAAGGAAAAAGGTTTAAATAGAAAGCCCATACTGGAAAATAATTTTTGAAATTATTAAAAGTGTTATAAATATTAATTCTATATAGTTCTTGTAGGCTTTCTTTAATTTTGCTAATTAATACAAGCTTAAAACTAGACTAAATATCTTCTTTAAGTTGTTTCTAAGTTCGAATAATTTATGTCAAAATTTAGAAATTTTCAGATTTCACGGACGATTTTTAATAAAGCTAAATGGATTTCTAGCAATACTCTACTAAGGAAAAAGGTTTAAATAGCTTCTATCATTTTTCTTAGCACAGGTGGTTAGATGCTTTGACGTGAAGCCCGCCCACATGGAAAATAAAAATTCTGATCTTATTTTTAAGGTTGTGTTATAGATTCGAATGGCCAGATCCTACAATAATCCCGAAAAAAAAAACTGCAGCTTCTTTTTGTTTGCCATCACGCAACTACTCTTTGCGCACTCTTACTTTTAGATAAGCTCAGACCACCACAGTTAGTAACTTGGTATATTTTTTTGGGTTAATCGAAAAATTCTTATTCCTTATTGAACTATGGAGCTTCGCTAACTAACTAGATGAATTTGAATACCAAATATTTTGCCTTTATACGATTTGAACCGGTGCGTATTAATAACCGCACAGCATATTTTGATGCCAAACAAATGGGTATTTTCATTAGACCACTAGGTTTGATGACCTTCAAACGTGCGACGTAAACCATTTTGCAATGCACAAAATATAATGTTACATCTCCAATCAACCTGCTCACATCACTCCAAATTATTTGGAAAGCCATCAGAATCAGAGCACGTCGGTGGACGCGAGCGGAGGAGCTCAACCTAGAGGCCTAGCAGCAGCAACCACCTGGATACCATATCAGATAGTAAACACTCGATCTACTGCATAAACGGATCGATGCATGCGGCAGGCGTTCTGTTCCGCGCGGGTAGGATCGGATCGGCCATTGTTGCGGCTTTCATGGCCAAATTGCAGCCTCACGCCCTCGATAGATAGATGAGCTCCTTCTCCAAACAATCCCACATAAATTATATCCTTTCTCTAAGCATTTCTATCCTCTCCAGCAACATCTATATCCAAAGAAATACGTACATCCAATCTTTATATTTGGAAAACGAAATAGAGGAGATTCTCCTATGATATAGATCAGAGAGAGAGCGCGCCGGAAGATTTCCTTGTACCTGGCAATGCATTTTCTATTATTTTTTTTGAACGAGGGGCAGGAGAGCTGCCATCCATTCAATGCAAGAAGAAAGGTGCAGAGCACCAAGAATACAACCAACCCGACCAGAAGGTCAGACACCCGCCCGCAGGGTCAACAACCATGCGGCGACGCACACCGAGGAAAGGAAAAAGAGAGAAAAGAAAAGGACAACACCGGCCACCGCCGGTAACCCAACCATCACTCACACAGCGTTGAACGACTTCTTAGAGCAGCAGACCCAACGGAAACCAAGAACGCTAGAACGGCAACCACAACGCCTCCAACAAGGTAACAACGGGGAAGACCCACCGTCGTCGCTAAGCCGCTAGGGTTTTCACCCAAAGCAGGGGAAGGTCCAAATGGTGATGCCTCCAACGAGGGAACGACACCAAATGTGACGCCATCACCACCAAGAGGCGAGCTTTCGCCGGGACACCGCCTGCTAAGCGCAAGGCGAGGGCCGCCGAGGGACGACAACACCAGAAGACGAGCCGTCGGCCGAAGTCGTAGAGCCGGGGAGCGCCCCCGAGAACTGGCATCCAACGTGGAAGACGCCACCCACGCCACCCAACACCTCGGAGAAGGGGAGGGTCAAGACAGCGCGGACGGGACCGAGCCGGGAGGCGAGAACGGGACGTCGCTGGTAGAGGACACCGACCAACGCCACGGAGAGGGCCACCACACCAGTAGCCAGCGACGGAAGCGAGTAGGCCAAACACCACACCTCCAGGGCGACGCAGCCGAACTCCGCCCCCAAGCTGGAAAACGCTGTCCAGAACCGCCGAGCACCTCGCAAGGAGGGGAGGGCAAGAAGGCGCGGACGGGACCAGACTGGGGGAAAGAGAATGGAGCGACGGCGAAGGCGAGATGACGGCCCACCACGCCACCACGGGAGGAGCCGAGAAAGCACCGGGCACACGCCCCTGGAGCACGCTTGCTCCGACCGTTCTGGCCAACATCATCGAACCCGGGCCACCTGCCTAGGATCCGACCCCTGCCAAAAACAGCCCCCAAGCGGTCACCACCGAGACAGGCTCATGGAAGGGAAAGAAGAAGAAGAAGATGCCGACGCCGAGCTCCACCGAGCTGCAAGGCCATCGGACCCACAACCTTGGAGCACACCCGCTCCGGCCAACACCCTGCCAGATCCGGGCCTCCTGCCCGCGGATCCGACCATCATCGGAGTGGCCCCCCCAGGCGGTTCGGGCTCGGGGGAAGGGGAATGAGGAAGAAGGTAAAGGGAACGCCGGTATCGTGCTCCTCCGCAGCGCGCGAAGGTGGGGACAAGGAGGAAAGGGGGAAACCGCGCATCCTGCGAGGGCGACCGCGGCGGCGACGGGCACGAGGATCGATAAGTCTTTGCCGCCAAAACAGGCAAAGACGACGGGAAGGGAAGAAGCGCCAACACCACCGATCGAGAAGCGGCGAACGGGAGCGCGCAATGGACACCAACGCCGTCCACCGCCAAACAGCCGGAGCAGCGCGCCTTGCACCGCCCTACGACAGAACTTCGCCGCGCCCGTGGCCGGCGTCGGAGTAAACACCTAGCGAAGGCGAAGAGGCCCATCCTCTCCTGCAGTTGATGAAATCTTGGTTGACGAAGGTGTGCGAGGTCACGGGTCCAAGAAGAAGCCGCGATCCATGGTCGACGCCGGCGGGCACGCCGCTGCTGCTGCTTGCAGCGGCGTAAGCGGCGGTGCACGGCAGTGGCTACGTCGACGGCGAGGCCCGACTCAGCAGCGACGTCGGCCTTCCCGAGCCTCGGCACGGCCGACCTCACGTGCTCAAGCCCGACCAGATCGCCCTAGATCTGGCAGGAGCAAGAGGACGAGGGCCAAAAGGCGGCGCCGCCGCCAACCCGCCCGCGTTCTTTGCGGCCGCCACCGCCGACCCTCACCGCCGGCAACCACGGCCACCGCCACAGACGAGCCGAGAGGAAAGCGGAGAGGCCCGGCCTCGTCTCTCTCTCCCGGGAGTTGGCACCGACGGGGAAAGTCTTGAAGCGACCCGCCGTGGCGAAAGCACCGCCGCCGGCCGGCGGGCTAGGGCGGCGGGGAGCCGCTGGGAGGAGCCCTGGAGGAGCCGCCGAGAGAGATGGGCACATTTTCTATTATTAGAATTGCTTAAACGGTGCTAGTATCATATCGATTGATCGGGGCGTAAATTAACATTGAGCAATGCTCAAAATAAACTGAGAATTCTCACGGACATCTCACACCATGCATGAGAAGATATATAGCATACGTGTTTGTGCAGATGAAGCAAGCAAGCAGTCGATCGGCCAAGTACGTACAAGGTAGTATGGTATATTTTTGGGTTAATCAAAAGTCAATTTCACTCTTCAACTGTATATGCAGCCTAGTTTACTATGCCCATAACTTTGAATACCAAATATTTTGGCCACATACAATTCGAACCGGTGTGATTGTCCACTTGAAAAAATGGCGTTGGGTATTATCTATCTCCTATAGGGGAGAGCAAAGGCGGCCAGCCGTGCGTCCACGTCGCCCGAAAACAGCTGTGCGTCCACGTAGCCCGAAAATCCGGGATCGTTCGATCACGTCGTTCAAGCCATCTTGCCCGTCCGTCCAGCTCGCGGCGCAGGATGCAAAAAAGGATTGCTGATGCAAAAAAACCCTTCAGCTCTAGGATTTCACGTAGAGGTCCCCACAGATTCTCATCAGAGTCCTTTCGTGTTGTACCCATTTTTCATTTGCCCCCCCCGCATCCTACCCTTCCTCAACCGGCCGTCCTCCGCCCTCTCGCTCTCTGCTTCGTCCGCCTCTCTTGCCTCGTGCTCTCCACGCCGCACGCCGGCGCCGCCCCTCTCTATCCCTCCTCACGCTGGTGCGGCTCCACGCTCCTCCCACCACCGCGGCCCGCCCCACCACCTCCATTCTCCCCAGCCAGCCATCGCCCTCCGGTTGGCCCTCCCTCCCCGGCGCCGTCGCCGCGTCCTTCACTGCTCGGATCCGGCGCCGTCACCCCCTCCACCGCTCAGATCCGCCGTCGTCGCTCCCTCCACCGCTCGGATCGGCCACCGCCGCGCCCTTCACCAACCGGATCCCACGTCGCCATGTCCTACATCGCCCGGATCCGGTGCCGCCGCGCCCTCCGCTACTCGCATCTGCCCCACCACCTCCCTTCCCCCCAGCCAGCCACCACCCTCCGGTCGGCGCCGCCCCAATCCTCACCGGATCCGGACGCATCTGCCATGCCGCCCCGCCGTCTCTCCTCCTCCGTCGGCACTGCTCACGTCCTCTCCTTCTCCGTCGCCAACCGCACCCCCGACCGACCCTCCGCCACCTCCACCGCACCGCCGCCCTCTGCATCCGTGCCTCCGTCTTCCCTCGCCGTCTTCGTCGATCCAGCCTCCACGTCGTTCCTTCAAGACTTCCTCCACCGTTTCAACCACCGCCATGCCGTGGCGTTGGCTCCGGCCCACATCCACGCGAGTCCTCGCCGGATCCGGCCTCTAGAGCCACGGCTATGCCGGGCCTGGCTAGCCGACCTAGCGCTCCGCTGCCGCCACCGCCGTCCGTGGGGACGAGATGGAGATTGCCGCAAGGTAGCCCGAGGTGAAGAAGCATGTAAACCTTTTCTACTGCTCCCAGTGCGACGACGTCGCCCTCAAGGTCGCCGCTAGCTCCGGCGCCATCCAGCTCCAATCCATCGACTGGAGGTAAGGATCTCTGTTATCTTCGTGCTCATTCATCGCCTCATTCACGCTCGTGCTGCCCTTCTTCCCCACGGGATCGTTCGAGCGCGTCGAGGAGGAAGGCGACGTCGGCATCGCCTTCACCCTCGCACGCATCCTCTCCATGATCCCCAAGTCCCGCGGCGGACCGGCCAGCGTCGTCCTCTACGACATCCACGCGCTACAAGAGAGGTTCTACTTTGGCAACGACGTCCTGTCCTGCTTCCAAACAGGTATTAAATGATTTTCATGCATTTTGGTGGGAACTGTTAAATTGGCTTGATTATTTGTCTGATATGTTTCTATCATGTATTTATAGTGAACTTTTTTATGAAATTATTATGCATCTATTGTTGTCACATGCTAGGACAGGTTAATCCTTTAATATCTAAAATTAGCTCCTCCTTTGAATAGCATTCTTTTCTTGTATCAATATAGATAACTACATGATTTGTGATTTAGGTTATTAAATGGATATTCAACAATGGTCAAGGAAAGACCATGGGAAGCTATCACACCTGTTAAATGCCTTAATTGAGAATGGACGAGTTGATGAAGCGGAGAGCTATTTGGAAGATATTTGGAGGGTTTGCCCCGTACTTTTTTCATGAGAATGGTCTCCCTATATTACAGTTTGGGATCATATCAGAACATGTTTGAGGTAGAAAAACCATATGTGTTATTTTCTTATTTGAACATAAAGTAAGCTGTGAAGGTTCTTTTACTTTTTCACCATTTGGTCATACTTTTAATAAACTCTACTTTTCAAACCTAACTGTTGATACTTAGCTAACATAGTAACGTGTGAAGTTATTTTACTTTTTCTTACCTTTCTTCACTGTTGATTTTGTTCTCCACTACGCTGATCTTGAAGAATTGATCTTTCATCGCCAAATTTCTCAAGATCTAGCTTCTGGATAGGTAACGTGTGAGATTATTTTACTTTTTCTTAATTTTCTTCATTGCTGATTTTGTTCTCCACTACGCCGATCTTGGAGATTTGATCTTTCATTGCCAAATTTCTCAGGATCCAGCTTGTGGCATAAATCATCATCATAGTGTTAGAAATACTATTCATGTGTAGGGTACATCTTTCTGTAGTTGTATTTTTCTTTTGAACTGTATTGTTTTTATAGTTAAATTAAACCATAGAGAGTGTTGTGCTAAGAAGATAGTGGACGAAGATTAGGAGGTCATACAAGATTTCTCTTTGAAGCTTCTATATGTTTTATGTTCTGTATTCTTCACATCCTCAAAATACACTGGGATTATTACAGAAATGTTATTGTTCACTCTACAGTTTATGTGATAGCCCGAAATTTTGCATAAAAATTTTTCGCGCATCAAAGTGCATGAAAATCCCCCTAGGACACCACTTATACTTCCAAATCCTTTTTAAGATCCCAAAGTACTCTTTAAGAAATTTCCCCTAAATTTATAATTTTAAAAAGCCACATGTCTTATAGAAAAGAAACTTTATCCATTTTTATATAAAGAAGATCCTTAATAATATGCAACCTATTATTTCATATTTCTATTATATGAACCCTCAAAAACCAAAACCATATTTTGACCTATTTCTAGTATTTCATACGATGAATAGTGTTTTCATATAAGGAATAGTATTTTCAATACCCTCTGTTTCAAAAATTCAACTTTCTATTCCTTTTAACTATTTTCACCTATAAGTAACCAATTCCACTATATTACAATATAATACTCAACCATCGTATCGATTTAAATTATCATTTTGCCCTTTTAAGACAAAAATCCCCAAATTACCCTTTTCTTTGACTCTTTCATATTGATTTTAATAAATTCTTTATAAGTACAAAATATGCATTCAATTGATGTACTATTTTCAAACTCTGAATTTGTATCAAAAGTGCACTAGTAAATTACAAAAATACCCTTTAGCTAAAATCCCAAGCTTTCCTCTTTTAAATCTAAATGATTACTCGTGCATACTCGATTTCCCCTAAAACTCAAACTCCAAATTTAAACCTTAAACCTGCATCAAATGTGCACTTAGTAAAATTACCAATTTGGCCCTTTGACTAAGAATCTCCCAATTTCCCATTTTTAAATTCTATTTAACTACTTTGCATGATCCATGTTCATTTAAACCCAATTCCAACCCTTGGACATATTTTAAATTTTGAACTAGAACTATCTTCAGTCAAATTACCAAAATACCCTCCCAACTTGATATTTCTAAAAATCATTTTCTTTTATATATAATTGTCTCCTATCTTCCCATATAATCATTTGCATCCTACCTAAATCCTAATTTTGATTTCAACCCTTAAATTTCATTTTAAAATTTGAATTGAAGACACTTTCAAAAGAAATTACCAAAATGCCCTTTGAGCTTAAAACCCCCAAAATCCTCCTCTCTTTTTATTTTACTTAGCTATTATATGCATAATATCTTCATGTAAATTAACATACAAATTTTGGTCCAAACTAAAAGTTGAATTCAAGCTCTTCTATGTGAATTTACAAAATTGCCCTTAGAACTTGAAATCCCCAAATTCCTTTTTCAACCTTAACTAATTATCACTTTATAATATTTTGTATTAACTAAATTTCAAACCTTGAATTCAAAAACTAAATTTGGTTTTAAGACCCTTCCTCTGTGAAATTACAGAATTGCCCTTGAGGCCTTTCTTCCTTCTTCCTTCTTCTTTCCTTCTTCCCTTCTCCCCTGTTTCTCTGTCCTGCTCGTTGAACCTCAGCCAACCCGATCCCTTGGTGCTGCTCCAAGCTCGATCTTGCACGCCAAGACACAGAAGAATCGGCGCCACCTGTCCCTGCCACGCAGAACCCCGTCGGAATCTCCCTTCCCCTGCCATCATTGTTGCTCACGCGGCACCGTGCACCTGCTCAACGGTGAATGGACCGAACCCCTGCAAAGATCATCTCCGATTCGAGCTCATCCGCTCCTCGGTGTCCTCTAGTACCTATCCAAGCTCAGCCGCGCCTATAAATAGCACACCGGAGCTCCAATTTCATTGCTTCTCCATCCCGGCCGCTGCCGCCTCTCCCTACAATTCTTCCCAACCACGGCGAACTGAGTTCGACGCCGCTGGCTAGAGCTTCGTAGTAGCTTCCCCGAGCTACACCTACAAGGAATTGTCACGAATTCAACCGGAGAATCGGCGCCGCGACACGCCGCGCCTCCTCTGTTTCGGCCGCCGGCCGCTTCACGTCGACACGCCGGCTCGCGGTCGTGCGAACCCAATTGGTGGCATGGTAAGGTTCCTAGACACCCTCTCAAGCTTGCAAAGCCATCAATTTATATAATTGCATTCAAAAATCAAAACCCTCAAATTTGTTCTTCGCCACCGCCGCCCGACCACGCCGACCGGCCATCTCCGGCGATCTCGACCCACTGATCCACTTCCAAAACCTTTGAATAAACTCTAGGAGCGAAAGCCCTTTGGTTAATTTCCCCCAAACCATGCCAATCGAAAGCCCCAATTCGGGATCATCAAGAACCCTAGAACAGGGTACTGTTCATGCCCAGATTTTATTTTCCATCCAATTGAAGGTCTTAGAGGCAAAATTAACAAAAAGTTTCTATATAAAAGTTGTTCAAAATAGTGTTTTACATCTAAATATGATTTTTCCAGATTTTTAAGTTCATCCAGATTTCAAAACTTGAATTTAAACCCTCTCTTTAGCTACTCAATAAATTCTGTAAATAAGGAATATAACAAAATATGAAATTGATATTTTTACTGTTCATAGATAATATATACAAAAATTTATAAAATATTTATATCTGAGATTATTTCATAGTTCATGCCACTTTTAGATTTTACTTCTTTAAAACTTTATAAGAACTAATTTCTTAAAATAAAATAAGAATTGTCATTCCTCTTAGCTAATGTAAAATATACATAGGAAATTCATTACACAATTAAAATAATTAATTACTAGACATATTATGTAGTAATTCCTTTTCACAAAATATTTATCAAATCCAATTCTTTAAAATAAAAAGAATAGGATTAACTTCAAAATTATGATAAAACCCTTTCTCAATATTAATATAATTAGTAATTATAAATCTTGTTTTTAGGATAATGCTAAGAGATTTGCAAAAAACCGAAAATAGATTATTTCCTCCTTTAGGGTTTTCTTTAAAGGTATATATAAAGTTCAAATAAATGACCAAACCATTTTAAAATACTTAAACCTAATTAAAATAGGTTACTCCTAGCCTATAAAATCCAAACCTTCCTAGACACCCTTACCCAAGTTTAAAACCCTACATAAAATGATATCCACCAACTTGAAATTGTTTCAAAAAAGGATTCATATATTACATTCTGAACCTTTCCATATACAACTATTTTCTTATTCTAAATCTATCCATTCGTAGTTCTGTAACGCTATCCGTTCGTAATTCCGTAACTCCATCCTTTCGTATAAATATCTCGTGATCCTATCCATTCATAAAATAACTTGTAGTAAATCTCAACTACCACAATATTTCTTAGTAAACCTAAAAATATCTCGTAGTTACTCTACTCCAATACCTGCCGAGATTCTATCTAATCTCTTTGTAACAGACACGACAAATATCTATCTTCATCCTTTCACTAGATATCTTCATAACTTCTATTTTATCCTATTCTTAGCCATCATAACGACTCTTCTGTCCTCATACCTATTACCCTCCAAATACCCAAACCCTTTCAAAAGAACATTTTTGCATAGCATCCAAAATCCTTTTTACATTGATTTGATTCTTATTCTCTCTCTTTATCAAAACTTTACGATCAATAAGAAGAAGAAGATCAAGCTACTCTCCGGACCGAGATGAAGACCAAAGATGGAACAGCAAAAGGAGTTTAGTAGCAACCGTAACTAAGGTAGGTTTCTATTCCTTTGATGCACATTGAATTCCTATTTATTTAATCATATATGCATTACCTTTTAGTTATTACTTTATTTGCCAAATCATCATTTCATGTATTATAAAATGGTCATGCCAAGCTACAAACACCAGAAAGCTTACCTATTGTTGATTAGCCCTATCCTTTGAAGCCTAGAATAGGTTTTGAAATATTTAAATCGCGTAGGATAAGTCAATCATTTGCCATGTGGATAAGTAGTATGGGATGCTTATCTGGACATGGGGATGTTACGAGAGAAGAATTTTATATGAGCCACCATTTGTAGTGAAGGTGGACTAGGCCAGTAATCCCTTGGAGCTATATATGTATATATGAGAATCTATTGCCCAATAAGGTGCAAGGGGGCTATTGCCCAGTAATACCCAAGGGGGACATATGCCATACAAGACCTACTATGGTACCAGTTGTCAAGGGGATACAACTAGGCTGTGCTCATATAAAAACTTGAGTATAATGAATGAGAATGACACAAATTACATCCATCCATGTAACCGCGTACTACATGGGTAAAGCTGGATAGGTCCTGCAGGGCTAATAACAAAATCATCGATGGACCCTACTTCGGGTATATGAAGTTGTGTCAAAATGGGTGATGCCTCTCTTATTCAATAAACTCATGCTTTCGAGAGAAGGTTATGGTGTATGACGCTGCATAAGGCAGGTAGAAGGTGGAGAATGGTGATGGTATGATGGAGAGATGAAAATGTTTCAACCAGTTTATAAAAGTTCTTTTAAACCTTAAGTTCTTGAATCTATTGTATATTATTGCATTTACGTTCTGTATGAACCTTACTTCTTGTCGAATCCTCATGATATCGTAAATTAAGCTTCCTAATGGGAACACCGCAATCTTGTTGGTACTTACCCACTATGTGGGAATAACCTATTTTCGTGTCTTCCACTCTCGACGATTTTGAGAAATCTTCAGCGGTGGAATTGAACAATTATGGCATTGTTGGTTTCTAGAGTCTTAGTTTTAGAGAGCTTTTCCTATCCTCACAACTTGTGCAACAATGTAAGTGTCTGAAGAGAGGTCTGAGTTGTAATATTTTATGTAAAATGAATATCTCCCCATATAATAATGTGAACTTTGTATCAGCTCTGGCACTGTTGCATCCTGGGTAATTGTACTTTTGAGGAAACATTTTTCGGTAAGATTTACCGGAATTGGGTCCTCACAGTTTAGAGTGTTGAATAATGTGCTATCATTTATGCCTCTTTTTTTACTTCTAGGTCAGTCTGAAACGAAGAGTTATGTGTGTTCTACATTTCACATACTGATTTGTATCCTCTCTTATTTATTTTCCCTTTACCTGTCAATTTACAGGTCATGGTTATTTGCATCTTAGCCATTGGGAGAGCCTTAACCCATTAGGCTGCATTCACAGATGTAAACTTTCCTATTGTTGTAAAGTCAATAAATGCAGTTCATATGTAGCCCCTCTATTCATGCTTATTTTAATTTCCGTTCTGCCCTTTTGCATATCTGCAATATATGAACATCATAGTGCGAAATGAATAGCATATCGTATTTTGGCTATGTCCTTATATTTAACAATAAATAGCACCTTTATAATTTAATCCAAAACACAGTTCACGGCTGTCGGAAGACCCGAGACGCGCGCGCAAGCGCGCAATCCATTCTAGTTTTCCTTAGACCGCTGCATCTGACCAATGTGTTGAATAAACCTGATGCGTGCATGTTTTTTTTTATGTTTTTGTGGACTAGTTCAGTCCAGTGCGTGGTCCAGTGAGTCCCACGGGTTGTGCGGATCCTAGAGCGTCTTGTTTGCTGTGTTTGTTACGTGCATGGCCGCTAATCGTGTGTGGTTAATGCGGTGCATGGCGTGCTTAATGGCCGGTGTGCGTGCGTTCGTGGTTGTTGCAGCGAGTGCGTGCGTGCAGGCGTCGTGTGTATTTGCAAATAAAGAGCTGAGAAGAGAACCAGAAAATGCTGCTTCGTTTTTGGCAGCGCAATCCTCGTCTTGTTCGAGTGCGATCCAGTTATTGTGCAAGTGCGAAAGCGAGTGTAGCTCTGCTCTAACACAATATATGATCCAAACGTGCGGTCAGAATGCATGATTAAACCAATTTTCAATGCACAATATATAATCTTGTATATCCAACCTGCTCACATAATTAGTCCATAGGCAAAAACAAATAGCATCACGCGATCAACCGTAAGCACAAACGATGCTACAGTGTGGACCAGAGACTGTCACCTCCGTGAGCTCGATCTCTTGGCCATAAATTACAAATCCAAGTTGTAGGTAAGCCTTAGAAGAGGCTCCAAATTATTTCCAGAGCAATCTAATTAATTAACTAATGTCATATATATACAGATAAGCTAATTGAGGGGACCTGGCTGCCCAGAAATGTACTGAAAAAAGGAACAGATGAGATCTTCAGATTGGAGAAAGAAGGAGTCGAGGCAGAAGATCCGAATGGCGAGCACGAACCAGCAGAAGCAGCCGATGGCCAGGCATAGGCCGCCCATGGAGTAGCAGAAGACGGTTTGGTTCAAGTCGTCGGAGAGGCAAGGGCGATGGAAAAATCCTCCGACGTCGAAGCAGCTCATGACTAGCATGCCGACGCCAGAGAAAGAGAAGAGGAAGGCGAACAAGACAGGAGTACTGCGGCTGGGGGCGCCGCAGCCGAGAGTAGGGCCGCGATCCGCCTCCACCACCTCCTCCTGGCTGCCTCCGTCTCCGTCTCCATCTCCGGCCACTACCAGAGGGCTCTCCAGGCCGTCGTCGTCGTCCATGTAGATCGAAGCAGAACCAACGCAGCTGCAGCTAAGTGCGATATATACTGCCTTGTTTGTTTATATATAAGACGTATAGCTGAATAAACGGATCATACGGCATTCTGTTCCCAGCCAGCCAGCCTATGTTCCTGGCGAGGAGGGTAGCAAGCAGTATTGAATACTGCAACACCAGCTGACCGTCACAACGCCGCAGGCCCGGCCCGGCCTGCCGCGTCTGGCCCATCACCTCCGGATAAGCATCCAACGTAATCTCTAAAAAATCAGTTCCTTACGCCCTTTCTCTAAATCACTATTTATTTCCTCTCCAACATCTCTATGTTAGAAATATGGCATTACTTGCTTCCAGGCTTCCGTCCCCGCTCGAAAGTCTTGCTCAGCTTCCAGTGGACATATCACGCAGCTTCAAACACTTTTCCTCTCCTCTACACTGTGTTGTGTAGCTCCGCTCTGATCTTTTTCCTCTCTTACCTCTCCTCTCCTTCCCCATCACCAAGCAGCATGTTCCCATCAACCTTGACTCCTAATCCTCCCCTCTCTCTCCCTCTCCCCCGTCAACCTTGCACTCATCGCCGGCATGCCGCTGCTGACCCACTAGTGGGCAGCGCTACAGCTGCACTCACTCAGATCTAACCCCTTCTCTCTCTCTCCCTCTCTCTCCTCCTCCTTCCCCATCTTCCTCCTGCCCTCATTCTCTCTCCTTCCTTCTCCCCCATCTTCCTCCCCTCCCACCCCCTCCTGTATAGTAGCTTGGATGTGGTGGCCTATGGGCTTAGGTCCCCTTTCCTTCGGCTTATCTTATCCTACTTATTTGTCTTATCTCGTCGCTTCGAGAATTTTTCGAGATAGCTTCGAAAGCCGGTTGGCCTTCAATTTTGAGGTTCAGGGAGCTTATAGACACGCCTACGAGATAAAAAAAACCGACTCAAAAGTAATAAAAAAAAGTGAGATAAGTCAAATAAGATACGAGATAAGCTGACTTATCCTACTTATCTCGTGTCTTATTTGACTTATCTCACTTTTTTTATTACTTTTGAGTTGGTTTTTTTTATCTCGTAGACGTGTCTATAAACTCCCTAAACCCCAAAATTGAAGGCCAACCGGCTTTTGAGGCTATCTCGAAAAATTCTCAAAGTGACGAGATAAGGCAAATAAGTAGGATTTAAAGAAGAAGATAATTGGATTTGGAGAAGATAGTCGGATTTTGGAGAAGATGTGTCCTCAAAATTTGGTTTGAAACATCGTTCATGTGAGTGCGTAGCATCTCATTTGCTCTTGTTAAACATTCTTTTTTGCTCATGTTTCACTACTAAAACATTTTTGTCTGCTCTTATGAAACATTGGGTTTGTCCTCTTAAAACATCCTGTTTGCTCTTACGAATAACCTGCAAAAATGCTTGAAACATTCTTTTGCTTGTGAAACATTGCTTGTATGGATTGAAACATCCCTGAATGCCTGCTAAAATATGTTGCGTCAACGTTTGAAATAATGTTTCACGTGGTAAAAAACAAAATATTTCAGTAGCACTTGAGCTTTGTTTCCAATAGTCATGGTTCATGTTCCAGGTCAAACGTAATATTTGAAACATTTTGTTATCATCTATAAAATATTCTATTTACTCTTGTGAAACATCATGTTTACTCTTGTGAAACATTGCTCTTTTTCTCGTGTGAAACATTGCTCGGTAGGGGGTTAAAACAACCTTGAATAACTATCAAAACATTTTGCGTTAACATTTGAAACAACGTTTTACATGGTAAAGCAAAATATTTGGTAGTACTTGAGCTTTGTTTTCGACAGTCACTGCTCATGTTTTTAACCCTAGTCCTCCCCTAGAAATATATAGGGTGAGAAGAAAGAATCTATAAATACACGATACTAGATATAGAATTCCTAAATTTAATGAACGAGATAGGGACTTAGCTAGAGTGATATAGAGGACAAAATCACTACATATAGAAATATATAGAAGACAATAATCACTATATATACGAGATAGAGAGATGCTATCCATCGGACGTCCAACAGTTTGCCAAAAAATAAGACGCTTCGTTAAAAAAAGCGGTAAACTGTTGGAACAAAACTCACAAATTAATAAAACAAAACAATAATACTTCTGAGACACTGCGATAGCAGGAGAGGGAGCAGAGCTAGACGATGTAGCAGTGGCCTCTTCGCCCCTCTCCTTCCCTCTGGTGGTCTCCCTATCCTTCTTCCGTGCCGTTGGCAACGCGGCTCTGGCGAGGATCCACTAAGAGAGGCAGTTCGCCACTCGTATAAGACTAAAACAACGTTGAAGAACCGCCAAAAAATTGTTTCAAACGTTAATGAAAAAACATTTTGGCAATTTTTCAAAGATGTTTCTCACATAGGAACAATATTTCACAAGAACAAATAAAATATTTCAAGTGTTTTTTTCCTTGATGTTTGAGACATACATGCAAAAATATTTGAGGGCAAATTCGACATACATCTTCACCGTCCATGTCAAACACCTTGAACGCCTCCGTCAGGTCGTCCTCCTGGCTCCTCGCTGGTCTCCACCTCGGCGACGATCCGGGCCGCCAGAGCACGGCCTCAAGCTCCTGCTGCGAGATCTCAACGTGGAGCACGGACTGCAGGGTCTACATTGCCTCGTGCCGCACCACTAGACATCACCGGCAAGAAGCAAAGCAAGGGAGGATGGCAATGGGACCCGTTCCCCGATCCCGGTGGGGAATTCCTCTATTAGAGAATGGGTATGGGAAGAAATCGTCCCCCGCGGGGATGAAAACGGGAAAATTCATTCCCCCGTCGGGGATGGCGGGGACGGGGACGGGACGGGGAATTTTTTTCCCCGCGGGGACCCGGTTGGAGACCCAAATTTAGTTTAGTCCAATTTAATTGTTAGATTGCAAACATATTCTCTAACCCATCATATTCACATTTTCATAAACGGGACAACATAATCTTCAATGAATGCATGCATTCTTTTTTTTCTTGCCTGTTGATATGATTTTAGAGTTAAAATGGCTATAAGAGCTCTTCTCTTGTGTGAATTTTTTGTGGGGATGGGTCCCGACGGGCCCCGATATCTTAACGGGATGGGGACGGGGATTTTTTCCCGAGATGGGGAACAGGATTTGAGACGGGAGGCACTCCCGTGCTGAATGCCCCATTGCCACCCCTATGCAGGGGTCGGGAGAGAGGGTCAGTCTCATCTAAAACCATTTTCTCTTCATTTCATTTTTTTCTCATATTTGTTTTCTTCATTTTTCAGTATCTTCAACAGCATCTCTTTCAAGGAAATGATATAGAAAAAGAAAAAAGAAACACTTTCTAAAGTGAATGAAAAAGATAATTCCTTCCGAAAGTGAACGATGAAGGGAATCTGTTGATGCATTGAAGAGAATAGGATTCTCTTAGTGGTAGGAATGGGAGACGGGACGAAAATAGGTTGGAGATGGTCTTATAGATGAGTGGACAGGATTGCAACAGCCGGATGGATAATACAGTGAATGATCTATGTCAGCTAATCTCTCTATTACTTAAAAGTGGCTTGTGGTGAGTGATGATGAATGGTGGTCTATTTTTACTGAACCATTCTACCCTTTGTCCTTGCATTAACTACACATATACCCAACCCCACTACCTCCCTCATCTATTCAAAATTTGAAATCACCGTCGGTGGAGAGGCAATATTTTGAAATCATTCTCGAAATGGGTATTTACTTCGTTTTTATCCAATATTTTAAAAATGTGATAAAAACCATGTAAGCCAAGAAAATTGTCTAAAACAAGAAGACAATATTTAATTGCTTGAAAAAAACATAATACTTCATAACTAGCGAAATTACTAGGCAATTGACATTGTATATAATAGATTCTAATATTTTTTTTACTATTTATGTTTTCGTAGCAACGCATGGGCATTCAGCTAGTCTAATCTAGATGTATGTCCCCGTATCCCATGGTTTGTCAAATGCCGACACCGTGTCTACAACTCTGCATCCATCAGTTACACGGTGGACAAGACAAGCTGACAAGGGTGTGGTGTGGCAGACCAATCGGCATGTCTAACATTCGTCAAATTTAGCTGTTGCATCTTTGTTAAAACGCAGATGATATCTCACATTTGATAGGTGCGATTGTTTGAACCAAAATTAATTAACAAATGAATACTTAGAGCCTCTCATGCATGTGCCTATGATGAGAAGATATGACTGACAAAGTAACAATCAAGAAAGACTACATGAGTTGTTAATTTCGACTGTTTGCTTTTCTTCCATCATCCAACTCTATCTCATTGAGTTGAGAAATCTCTCTAGACTAATCCGCTAAAGTCGAATGCACGAGGAATCGCGAGGGGAGAAAAGGTATAGTACGTAGCAAGTTTGCACAAGGCAAGGAACCTGCGACGAAGATATGTTTCATGATCATCATTCTCCTAACCTTTTCTTTTGCTGTTAATGTCAAAGCGAGGCTCATGTTAAGAACATGATTGGACGACTGATTATTCACTTGCTCTAAACTAAAGAAGATGATTGAAGCAAAGCACGCATGGCAGAGAAGAAAAAATCCATATACCTAAAGGAGGGTGAGACAGAGCATCATCAGCTCATGATGAAACTAGCTCCAAGGCTCGGAAAAAAGGGAAAAGTATCAATTTGATCTCTCAACTTTTGTTCTCATTCTATTTTGGTCTCTAAACCCCAAAACTGGGTTAACTTGTCCTCAAACTATTAAAAGCAGACTAAGTTGGTCCCTTAACAGGTCAACACGGTGATTTTAGGAGATTTTCGCTGATGTGGTATCCGCGTGGACAGTTTTAGCTTACAGAAGAAGAAGAAGAAGAAGAAGAAGAAGAAGAAGAGAGGGATCAATATATTCAGCCATCTGTAATGTTACATCACCCAAACTCACCATGTGAAGACCACTCCAAACATCCCTTTGAATGGTGAAGGGGCCAACTTAGTCTGGTTTTGATAGCTTGAGAACCAAGTTAACCTGGTTCTGGAGTTTATAGACAAAAATGAGATGAGGACGAAAATGACAGAAAGTACTTTTTTTTCAAAAAATATATTTAAGTCTCACCGTCGACTATTTTTATCAGAGCCCATTGTTTCATGCCGTCCTAGCTAGAACATTAATTTGTAGAAGGCAACTTGTATCTGCATTCGTATGTACCCAAAGTCCCAAACCGATCGGGCAGTCAAGCCGCCATGTGTAAAAGCAAAGGCTAGGAGGGATTCTCTTTCACAGATGATAGAGAGACGGCCGGTATCATGACAGTGCCTTTCCATTTCACATAACAACAAGTTGCAACCTGCCAACTTCATAGCTAAGCTAAAGCTGGAGAAACACAAGGAGAGGCGTATCGATGGAGTTCTTCAGACTGGAAAAGTAAGCATGAGGTGGGCAGATGGTAGCACAGGTACTGAAGCCAGTTTCAAACTGGGTGGTTAATCGATCGCTACTGCCTTCTCTTTGTACGGGCTGGGTTGTTTATTGATCAAGGAGACTCATTGCTACTACTATTATAGTGCGTAAATAAAACGCGCTGTCCCGTGGCCACGTCGGGCAGAAAACGCTCGCCGTCCGATTGTCGGCCGAAATGAGATCCGGTCATTCGTTCAAAAGTTATATATAAAAGTAGACCTTGTGCAACTTCTAGATTAGGCGGGAAGTTCGGGGATTGGTTCTCGGCGCTATATCTCAGGTCGCTGACCCAAGCTCGAATCCCAGCCCCTCTTTTCCGGTATGTTGCTTCCTCTGCCTTCTTCTTTTACTTTCTTTTTTTTCTTTTCTATTTTTTTCTACGCCATTTAATTTTGCCAAAATGGAATCATGCCTGCACAAAGAAGGTCCATAAAAAGTTTGGATTTTTAAATTTTTTAAAAAATTAGAAAATTTTCAATTTTTTTTTAAAATCACTCTCTTTTTTCCTCTTCTATTTTCTTTTTTATAGGCAGTTTAAAAATTCCAAAAAAAAGAAAGTTTGCAAAAATGGAACCATGGCTTCACAAAGAAGGCCCACAAAAATTTGGATTTTTAAAAAATTAAAATTAGAACAATTTTGAAATTTAATAAACGTTTTCGTTCTATTTTTCTTTTCTATTTTCTTTTTCCTAGGCTGTTTAAAAATTCCAAAAAAAGAAAACTTGTAAAAGTAAAACCATTGTTGGATAAAAAGGTCCATAAAAGTTTAAACTTTTTATTAAAAAAGGCTGTTAGATAGGACTGACGTGGTTCCGCGCATGATCCCTTCTAGTGTACTAGCAAAGTACGTACTATAGCCAAGCACCAACGGATGGGACATGGGTACTAACACTAGAACAGTACAGTTGTCCAGGCGAACTTGCTATAACTTGCCTGAAATTAATACAGCCTGAACTAGTAGCACAAGGCAGAAAGAATGAGTTGTGTGTAAGATGACTAGAAATTATAAACGCGCCAATGGTGCGTTGTCTCTTGCTATGTCTATAAAACTCATCACATAAAGTCTGATCAATTTTAAAAATTTGCTCATTAGCACTTTCTAGCTATTGTGGGGGCTATATCACACTGTGAAAGTAATTTCTCCAAAAGAAAATTAAAAAGGTAAAAGAACCTTATGGTCGAGAAACCTTGCAACATATATGAATTTTTTTTTCTACCTCGAACCATGAACCGAAGCACGAAAATACAGGTTTTCTGTTGTAATCCAAAAAAAAAGAGATCGAATTTTTAAATCTGAAAATGCACCTATTTTTTAAATTTAAAAATGTTGAGGAGAATTTTGAAAATTTTTGAAACTTTTTTAAAAAATAAAGAGAACCTATTTTTAAATTTGGAAATACACCGAAATTTTGAATTAAAAAACACTGACGATGGAATTCTCCAAAATTTTCAAAAAATAGAAAAGAAAGGAAAAGAAGGAGGCAAAGGAAGGTGCTTAAAATTTGCAAAAAGGTTAAAACTTTTTATAGACCTTCTTTATGGAGGCATGGTTCCATTTTTTGTAATCTTTCTATTTTTTGAAATTTCTAAATGGCATAGAAAAAAGAAAATAGAAAAGAAAAAAAGAACGCAGAGGAATCAACGGAGGAAAATGGGAGTGACCGGGAATCGAACTCGGGCTGGTGATGTGAGAAACGGCTACAATCACCAGCTTGCCTCGTCCATAGGCGGAAGGGAATCCTTTATATATAAGGAAAAGACGAAGGCAGAGAAAAAGAGGCATCGAAAAAGGGGAGTGGCTGGGATTCGAACTCGGGTCACCGACGTGAGATACGGCGGCAACGACCAGCCCGCCAAGCGGCGCGCCTCGTCTTCGAGCGACGGAAGTGCATCTTTTATATATAACTTTTGGACGGACGGACGGCCGGATCTCATTTTCGCCAACAATCGGACGGCCAGCGTGTCGCGGCTGACGTCGTAGCATATAGGACGGCGGATCAATTCGCCAAAACTGTAAGGGCCTTTTTGCAAAAACGTCCGCAATGGACGTCTGGATCGTGCGGACCGCGCGATCCGACGGTGGAGGAAATCCGGACGACGTGGCCGAATTCGCAATGCAGCAATCTCTTGCTCTTTATATATAGTATATATGCTTTTCTCTTCCGCGTGTGACGTGCGGCAAATCTTGGTGCACTGAATCATATATATTCAAGCTATGATATGACGAGGTCGACCGTTGGGGAGAGGGAGGATGTGGCGCCCCCTTCTAAATTTACATTCGGCTCAGTGAACTAGTAGCGCAAGGCAGAAAGAATGAGCTGTGTGTAAGATGATGCTTTTCTCTTCCGCGTGTGACGTGCTGCAAATCTTGGTGCACTGAATCATATATATTCAAGCTATGATCCGACGAGGTCGACCATTGGGGAGAGGGAGGATGTAGCGCCCCCTTCTAAATTTACATTCGGCTCGGTGAAGTCATTGCCCACTCGCTGTCCATGTGGTTAGAAAATAACATACTAGCTGCCCAAGAGCAAGCCGAGCATGTTAGCTTCCAACCCGAGCATGCAGCGGTATACACGGGCGACCTTCGTTGAAACGAATATAAACCGGGTGCCCGGATATGTGCCCGGTGATGGCTCCCAAGATCAGCTACCATCACGCACATATCCTAACAAAGATCAATAGCACAACATATACAACAAGAGACATCTTTTCATACAACCGGGCATCAAGATCTACTGCCCGAACAAAAGTTCAACATAATCAGAATTTGTTGCAGCGGGAACATAAGTCTGTTCAACAAAACAGCAACAGAAGATTCATCATATTATCAAAATAAAAACCAGCGTGGTATGCCCCCATTAACCCCATGGACAACCGACTGGAAGCTAAAACTCCGCATCTTGCCGCTAGCGCTGTCATTCCTCGCTTGATAGTAGTACTCAAGCGTAGAATCATCTTCATAACCTGAAATTGCAGCATCCAGGTTGAGTACAAAAGGTACTCGCATTAGGGAGATAATATATCCTCATTCATGAGTGGCATGTAACAATGGAAGGCTTAAAGGTTATCTTTGGCATAAAGCACCTTTGTAATACAAACATAAGTAGATTGCAAATTGCATTTTGATAAATCGTTGGAAAAGTAATAACTTGTAGTAACCATCATAATTTCTCATCATCAATCCATGGGGCTCTAACCACCCTTGGTCTCCATCCGACCATCATTAAAACATGCCCGAGCTCCATCCGCCCTTGGTCTCTCTCCGACCATACACCATGAGCAACCTTATGCTCAGAAAGACACACGGCTATCCCACCATGCCCAAAACCAATACCCAAACTGAACCATGAGCTAACATCAGTGTCTCGCCTCACAAGTTTTCGTCCTTAACCACGACGCATTGTCAACAGTTTTAACACTCTGCAGAGGTGTACGACTTTACCCACATGACACAGCAAGCCATACCGAAGCCTCTTAGATGTACATGCCAGTCCATTGGGTCACCCGGTAATTGTCACCCTACGACCCCACGTGCCATGTTGTGGTTCGAAGGAGTTAACCGTTACTGTGGACGCTGCCCATGGCCCTCTGTTCAGACATCCATGGATCCCACGGAAGCAGCGCTATCTACGACTGTCCCCCACACAAAACACCAGCAAATAAACAATAGCCCCAATGGTACCCAACGACGTGAGCATGCACAGAAAATTGGTCAAGTGTCCCCATAAACACGTGTGGTCGTACATATAGTAACTTGAAGGGATTGACACCATGTTCGGTCCTTAATTCACTCGAACGAGGCTACGTGTCCGGGATCCATCCTCCCATCATTCCCCTATCACTCGTTCAAGTCCAACTCAGAGCTCACACGTAATCCATCATCATTGTTACCAGTATCTCATAGCAAATCATTCATAATTGAAGTCGTACGACCAAAGGAATAACTCCATCGATCACTTTACCTCGTTGACTCTAAGCATTGCTAAGCCTTCGTAGACCAAATATAGATAATATTACCCACTTAGGCAACCAAGGAAGAGGATGTCAAACCTATCATGGTACTGACCACTAAGTAGGAGATAACTAATTTTTACCCACCAATTAACATATACTTTAAAGTAGCATGCAAGCAACTCATAGAACATAATTAAAATCATGCATTTGTAAATAATGAGATCAACATGATTCAAAGGAGCGTATATAGTGCCTGGTTGCTGCTGGTCATTAGGGAAAATTTCCTGCGCAAGTCCGGGCTCCTCCGGAATGTCGGTTCCTATCGTTCGGTAGCAAGAGCATCAAATAAAATTAAAATAAAATATTCAACACCAAGAAACATAAAATATTTCTGTCGGTTCCTATCGTTCGGTAGCAAGAGCATCAAATAAAATTAAAATAAAATAGTCAACATCAAGAAACATAAAATATTTTTAAATATTCAGAAAGTTCATGAGCTAATGCAAATTTTACAAAAAGAATCATCCAAATCCGAGTTCGGATGAGGAAGATATGACCATTTGAAGTTTGGGTGGTATTCTTACTCGAGGGCTTGCTCGGGAATAACCATAGTTGCTCGGGAAAGGATCAAACTTGCTCGAGAAAGGATACCCTTGCTCAGGAATGGCATCCTCTTGCCCGGGAGTAGGTTCTCTTGGTCGGATATGGCATATCTTGCTCGGTTAGGACTTGATCTTAGTCGGGCATACCTAATCTTGCTCGGGAGGGTCGTACAAACTGTATGTTGCTCTGTACAAGCAATATTTGAGAGGGAAAACATGCTCGGTTGCAAAAGTGATCTACATGAAAGTTGTAGAAAATTTCATGGCGCATATTTTTCATGTAGACAACTTTTCATCCGAGCAACGGATGATTTTATAAAAATTATTTTGTGCACTGCTGTGCAGGGAATGGGCTAAAACAATGTTTCTAGGGCTGCTGCTCTCACACTTTGGTGCATCCAAGAAAATGATGTAACCAAGACTCCAAGAGTGGTAGATGATGAAAAATATGAAGGACGGATAGGAAAAAAGTTCTCACCTAGCAAGAAAAGCCTTGCTATGAGATGGACGTTCGATGAATGGAGAGGTCGAAGACGAACACGCTGCTCCTGGGCTTGTTCCTTGCGGTTCCTTCTCCTTCTAGGCCGTGGATTTGGTTCTATTCTTCCTTTAGCTTATGAAGATAGTCTCCATGCTCATCTCTAAGCTTGCATGTGAACCAAAATAACATGCAAGGTGAGAAACGAACAGATTACCTTGCTGCAGTCAAGAACAACAAGGTATGGATATGAGAAGCATCAAGACTCACCCAAAACCTTGTGCATGCACAAATGGCTTGGATGTACTTGAAACTTAGGAAGTGATGAAGCTATCCTTGCTCATCTCCCGCCCTGGATTTGGGTGAAAATGGCACAAGGAGGGAAACGAAATCAGCACGTTGCTGTCTTGAAATCGAGCAGCAGAGAGAGAAGTGAGCAAGAACCATAGTAAACCTTTGTGCATGTGCTTACCATGAAGTGGAATGGATAGCCAACGATTTCAGATTTCCAACGATATATAACACCCTATATGGATTCCTGGTGGTTTGGGTGGAGATTTGAAATGGTGGAGGTGGAGATGTGTTCTTGCTGCTATCCAGAACTTGGACGTGGGAAGAATGAGGGTGAGAGCTGGTTGAAGAGGGTGGAGAGGGGTTTAAATAGGGGTATACTCTCCCATTGACAAGTGGGTCCATGTCCCACCTGTAATAGAGAGAGGTGGGTAAGATTTCGTAAGAAAAGATGAGGGTGCTGGTGCTGCAAAGACCGCCCAAGTTAGCCGATGGATGGAAGATTCGGTGACATCACGGAGGCAAAAGGAATAAAGAATAGATGTGGTGGCTGGG
The DNA here is from genome assembly GCA_036346145.1 of Olyra latifolia. Lineage (NCBI taxonomy): Eukaryota > Viridiplantae > Streptophyta > Magnoliopsida > Poales > Poaceae > Olyra > Olyra latifolia. Next base: position 922,965 of record CM070523.1, on the reverse strand, counting down.
TTGTTTGAATAGGTACGAGCTTACTCGAGCTTCTCCTTGTCCGGTCAGGTCTTTCGTTGCACAGTTCAACCATCTATAGCTCGGACAACTTCCTCCGGACATCTCCTAGCTCGGACAAGTGATAATCAGCTTGGATAGGTAGCAACCAAGCTCGGGTAGAGCTCGGTGAAGTCCGGCACAGTCACTACCTGGCTTGATAGAGCTCGGGTGGACTCTACCTTGCTCGGACAAGCTACATCTAGCTCGGGCATTTAAGGAACATGCCCGTCGGGCTCGGTCTCACTACTCTAGTGGCTTGGCCAGAGGGTTTAACGTTAAAAGCCTCATGTTCCCACCATAGAGCACGGTGGTTGAATGCAAAACTTTTGTAAACCAACATAAAAACAAATGAATATGCTAATGATATGCATAGCTATACACAATTTTAACAGCTGGGCTGTTATAGAGATGTGGCAAGGGAGAGCGGACGCGGCGGTTACTATAGCTGTCTAATTGGTGGCTGACGACTTAGATCCAACTCGGAGTAGGGGCAGCCATATGTAAGCCAAGGTAGGGGTGGAGGCCCCGAGAAAGAAGGAGTGGATGTGGCGTTGACCGGCAAGACGTGCCGATTGTAGGGAGGGGGAGCCAAGGGCGGCGTGGGAATGGGAGGGGGACAGGGGGAGGTGGAGAGAAGGGAAAGACGGCGCACGACTAGGGAAATGGGAGGCAGAGGTAGTAGGGTTAGGGGCGAAGGCGATTTTTAAATCTAACATGAGGTGGTAGTCTAAGGGAATCCTTGAGGGCATGGATATGTTTATGTCTGGTGGAAGCATTGCAGGACAATAACGAAAACATCTGAGGGACAAAAGGAGGCTGAATGCCCTAGATACTTCTAGGAGCATCTTGGCTCTAAGGACACTAGGGCCATCTTCCTAGCCTGGGACCTGTTGGGGGTACGCGCACCATGACCTCGCTGTGCTAGAAGAGCCATTTGATGAAGAGGAAGTTAGGCAAACAATCTCCCCCCTCCTGCCAAACAAAGCCTTGGGTCCCGATGGCTTCACAGGGGAGTTCTTCCGCGCCTTTTGGGACACTATCAAAGCGAACCTCATGCAGTGCATCTTTCGCTTCTACAATCAGGACCCGGATGGGTCCTCCCTCAGTCTCCTCAACACGGCCAACATCATCCTTCTGCAGAAAAAATAGGACTATAGCTCCTTAGCGGACTACAGGCCAATCAATTTGATACACTAACATAGGCAAGATCTTGGCTAAGCTCCTTACTAACAAGCTGGCGCCCCTTCTTGATTGCCTGATCTCCAAGAGTCAAAGTGTCTTCATTAAGGGTCGCTATATCCAGGACAACTTCATTTACATGCAGAACGTCTTCCATGAACTTCACAAGAGCAAGACCCTGATACTTTTCCTTAAGCTAGATTTTGCGAAGGCATTCGACTCCGTTCACTGGAGGTATCTCCTTGAGCTCTTGCAGAGGCTTGGTTTCGGTCAGAGATGACAGAACTGAATCTCCATCCTGCTAGGTTCGACCTCATCCTCGGTTCTTCTCAACGGAGGCTCAGGCCCTAAAGTTTGGCATGGTAGGGGTGTTCGTCAAGGGGATCCCATCTCTCCCATGCTCCTCATCATCGCCATGGGCCCCATATAGAGGCTCTTCCAACCGGCAGTGGACCACAAACTCTTCTCTCAGATTAGCTCTACCCCTCTCACGCTACGTACTCCCCTCTATCTTGATGATGTCGCCATCTTCATCAGTCCAGACAGGGATGAAATCGATGCTGCCATGGCCATCCTTCACCTTTTCGGGGATGCTTTGGGTTTGCACACTAACCTAAGAAAATGTGCAATCTACCCGGTCAACTGTGAAGAAGACAGCCTCCCCAAGATCCTCGTCTCCTTCACTGGCCTCCGGGACAACCTGCCATGTTGCTACCTAGGCCTCCCCTTGCATACACGCAAACTTTGGCATACCCACTACCTTCCTCTTGTGGAAATCGGCTTGCTGTGTGGAAAGGGAAACTACTCTTAAAGGCCGGTCACCTGACCCTTGTCAATTCCATCCTCTCAGCCCTGCCAACCTACTTTATCACGACATTTTAGCTGGCTAAGCGGGTGATCAATAAGATTGAGAAGATCCGACGTTCATTCCTCTGGATAGGATCAGATATCACCCATGGTGGACATTCCCTCGTCAACTGGGAAACTATTTGCCGTCCTAAGCGGCTTGGAGGTCTAGGGGTCCCGAACCTACAAAAGTTTGGGAGGACCTTGCGACTCCGGTGGCTCTGGCATGAATGGAAGGCGGTCGACAAATCTTGGGTAGGTACGCCCACCCCTTGTGATAAAGCTGACAAGACCCTCTTTCGTGTCTCCACAACCATCCTCATCGGTAATGGCAAGAAGACGGACTTCTGACATGATAGATGGCTTCAAGGCATGTCCCTATGCACCATCGCCCATAATCTATACCGCATCGCTACGTCTAGGAGAAACTACTTAAAAACTAGTGGATCAGGGCAATTCGACACCTCAACACAACCGCATAGCTACATGAGTACTTGCTCATGTGGCGCCTCATTCATCAAGTCAACCTTAACCTGACCGCTCAGACGACATCGTCTAAAATGCCACCTCCTCAAGGGGATACATGGCCAAATCAGCCTACAACCGCCAATTCATCGGGAGCACACAAGCAGGTGGGCCTATACCACCTGGAAGGTGCGAATAAAAAACAAGTGCAAACTCTTTGCCTGGACCCTACAGCACGGTCGTATCCATATGACCGACGTCTGGGCGTGCAATGGCTGGCCATATGAAGAAACCTGCTTGCTTTGCGACGCTAGCCTTGAAACAATCGATCACCTTTGTGCGCATTGCCCGGTTTCAGCTGCTATTTGGGACGACATCCTGCCACAATCTTTGACCCGCTACACTATCTCCATGTTGTTCTGTGACTAGTGGAGCCATTCAGTAGCAACCTAGCTAAAGGCATCCAGAAGAGATTTCAACGTATGGATCATCTACATGGTGTGAAACATTTGGAAGAAGAGAAATCGCCGTCTTTTCTAGCAGTACAGCCTTAGCCATGCACAATTAGTTGCTAGAATTAAGGAGGATTTCCTCGTCTAGGGACGCGTTGCCCAGAGCCGTAGCGAGTAATCGCCTTAATTACCTAGCCTGGACGCCTCACTCCACCTCCCCTTTCTCTCCGTCCCCTCCCCTGTTTCTCTCTTGTACAATGTATAGTGCTTTTTTCCTTTAATAAAACGTTAGTGTTCCTGCCTTCAGTTAAATAAAATGCAGAGGCAGGGCCATATTGTCCATTCCAATGGCCCATGGAGACGTAGGGCCCGTGCTTAAATTTAAAACTCAAAATTCACCTGTTAGTAGACGAACATATCAGAGCCACGTCGCTCGCGCGATCAAACGACTCCCAGAAATCCAAGCGACATGGGTAACTTGAGCGATTCTGGGGCAACATGAGTCAACCAGGAGCCGAGCTGATCTTTGTAATGTAGATTAGATATGTAAGTAGCGCGGTGTGCGCTACTACACGAGCACATTCCACCTACCCCATCATTTTATCCTTTTTCTCTCTTTCTCTGAGGAAGTCTCCAAAAGTCCAATTGATGTTTGTAATCTTTGATTGATGATTGGCACGTGAAGCGCTAGCTAGTCAAAGAAGGAAGCTAGCTAGAAATCGACATCACAACTTGCAATGCCACTGTGGCAATTAATAAATGGCTATAAATGAAGCAAGGCGCAAGGTGTCCACAAGCTTGTTGGCCGCGGCTACTAGGAGGCACAAGCCAGTTGCGATCGATAGGAGTATAGGGCAAGTGAAAGACATGGCTTCTACTGCCAGAGCTAGCACTGGTATGCTCGCAGCAGCAGTGCTAGTTTCAGTTGCGTTGCTGGTTGTAAGCTCCCCGGCGGCGGCCAAGTACCCGCCGGTGGCGAAGGGCCTGTCCTTCGATTTCTACAGGAGGAGCTGCCCTCAGGCGGAGTGCATCGTGAGGGACTTCCTGAAGAAGGCCATCAGCAAGGACGTCGGCCTCGCCGCCGCGCTCATCCGCCTCCACTTCCACGACTGCTTCGTCCAGGTAATCACCGGCGATCACTTCCATGGCTAGCTGCATGCTTCGTCCAGGAACACCGGCGACTGCTACTGATGTCGGCTGCATGGCGGCGCAGGGCTGCGATGGCTCCATCCTGTTGGACAGCACGGCCACGGCGAAGGGCGAGCAGGAGGCGGTCCCCAACCAGACGCTCCGGCGGTCAGCGTTCAAGGCCGTCAACGACATCCGAGCCCTGCTGCAGAAGGCGTGCGGCCTCGTCGTCTCATGCGCCGACATCGTCACCCTCGCCGCCCGCGACTCCGTCCACCTCGTACGTATCTATGCAACGCACACTGCTTACACAAATTGGAAGCCGCGAGTACACATGTTCCGTATGCCGTATACTGCTTGTTTTGTTAGCGGACAAGGCTGCTGCCTGCTTTATCGGCCAGAGTGGATACAACAAAGAGTTCGATATCGTCGCTTTCAAAATTCGAACACCGTGTATTCTAATAATCGCTTCTCAAATCTTTCAGAAAAAGCCAAACTAAGCGAACCAGCTTTTCACGGTTTCTTGAAGCTCTATAAGCTTGGCTTGTTATTTTCAACTAGCGAGAACATATATTATCAAGTGCAATGATGCCATGTGCAACAAAATTGCATAGATACATACTTGTATAATAATCACAACAAATAACAATTTTGCGGTCTATCAAGAGGTATCAGTGTCTTGGAGATACCACTACCATGGAAAGGTTATTTTTAGAATTTTATAAACTACCTATTCTTTTGTCTCTTACCAACCCTAGTCACCGCCGTCATTGCGCTATCACTGTCGCCACCACACCACTACCACCCCCTAGGGCCTAGGCCATCTCCATGCAGCAGCCTCGCCCCGTGCTCATGCGTGCGGCGCTAGGGTACAGTTTAACTACCCGTATATAGACCTGTTTGTATTGATTTACGCATATGCTATACACACATGTGCCACACTCTCCTCTAGACATCTACATCGCTCCATCTGAATTCTAAGAGTATCCATACCAGCACATATACCTCGAAGATAAAGATGGAGAAGCAGGGAACATGTCCCTGTCTCCCCACGTGGATCATCGCGACCATATAACTATACGCTGAATAGTTAGTCATGCCTGTGGCCAACTTGATCCATTGAATAGTACTAGTAATCGAGAACGTGTGAGGGACCAGACACTGACAGACAGTGACCCCGTACTATCTAATTTTGTTTGCAGGCCGGCGGGCCGGCGTACAAGGTGCCCCTGGGTAGGCGCGACAGCCTCACGTTCGGGTCAGAGAAAGACGTTTTCGACGCCCTCCCGCCGCCGACCTCCAACGTCCCCACGCTCCTCAGCTTCCTGGCCAAGATCGACCTCGACGTCAATGACCTCGTGGCGCTCTCCGGCGGCCACACCGTCGGCATCGCGCACTGCACCTCCTTCGACCGCCGCCTCTTCCCGCAGCAGGACGCCACCATGGACAAGTGGTTCGCCAGCCACCTCAAGCTCACCTGCCCCAAACTGGACGTCGACAACACCACCGTGAACGACATCCGGACGCCCAACGTGTTCGACAACAAGTACTACGTGGACCTGCTGAACCGGCAGGGGCTCTTCACCTCCGACCAGGACATGTACACCAACTCGACGACCAAACCCATCGTCACCAGGTTCGCGCTGGACCAGTCGGCCTTCTTCGACCAGTTCGTCTTCTCCATGGTGAAGATGGGGCAGATCAAGGTACTGACGGGCACCCAGGGGCAGATCCGCAAGAACTGCTCCGTGCGCAACGCCGGCAACGGCGCCGCCGACCTCCCCTGGTCCGTCCTCGAGGCCGCCGAGAGCCTCGTGCTCTAGAGCCTTCGCGTGGCCTCAGACAAAGCTAGATGTCATATGTACGTGCATGATATATAGCTTACCGTTTGCTTTGCCGCCGTCAGCTTGGAGCTTTCATCAGTTGTAGCGCGCGTGGGTTAAGCCGGCAAATAAGTGCCTTTCGTTGGTAGGAGTACCGTACAACCGTACGCACGTAAAGGTAAATACAAGTATGTCAGTAGTCAACTGGCCGGTATCGTGGTGTATGATCAAGTGCGCCGATGAACCTCGCAAACAAGGATAAACAAGCAAAGTGTCTTGCGCATCTGCCTATCTAGCTTTGGCTCAAATTAAGTTTACCTTATATGGGTTTTCATGATTTGTAATCGTATTGGATATAGTATAGTTCATGTTCAGTCTTGTCATGGACAGATAGGCCGTACCATATTGGTTATGGTGAACTCTAATTAATAAAGTATATTAGGCTGGTTTTTGTTATTCGGTGTAAATGTGCCTCCTAGGTTTGTGTGCTTGCTTTTGCAGAAAACTTCTCCATTTAAATTATTCCCAAACCATGGTATGCTCACATAGACGGATTCGTATCCCTGCCTTTGTAGGCTAAGGCAAAGTTTGTCTTTGTTTCACCTTATCCATCCATCTTTTAATCAATGATGCATAGAGATGAGGCTATTAATTATAGATGGAGGTGGAGTCTACGTGTAATAAAGACAGAGTCAAATTTTGCCTTAGCCCACAAATGTAGGGGATACGGATCCTAGAAAGACATACTAAATATCAAGGATCCTTTTTTGATCATAGATTCAGTGTTTTGTAACATCCTAGAGGATGTTAGGTCGTGGGGTTTAGTTATCGAGAGTAGCCTTCTCTAGCTTTCTGGAGGCCTAAACGGCCATTTACATATGCTGTTTTCTTTGAATTCTATCTTCTAGATAATATAGCAGGCCTCCTGCTCTTTTTTTAATCAAGGATCCTCTACTTGGGAAGCGCATAGGAAATCTGATAGAAAATCTTATCCTGACCTATTGCTCATACGTAGAGAGGCATCCATCTATATAAATGTAGAAGTACGACCACAAGTTACTATTACACTATTTGAGTTCCATTACAATTGCCCCTTGTTGCTAGTTGCCACAACCCGCAACCCCTTCCGTTGGGGGCGGTTGCCCTTGCTACACATTGTGCCTCATTGTGCCATCGGGCTGGTAGCCCTTCCTCCCCGTGTGCCACTACTTGTGCTCCTCCTCCTAGTCACCATACCGCTTCGGACCTTCGGTCTCCATTCACTCTACCGCAAGCCCTTCCCACTAGTCCACCCTAGGCTTTGTGTGGTGCCCCAGAACCCCCTCCACAGGCTTGCTCCTCCTCCTCCCGAGTAGACCTGATCATGAGCTAGACCGAGCCAGGTTTCAAGCTGGGGTTGAAAAAGCCCGGTACTCTAGAGGCAAGCCTGAGCCCAATCAGACTAAATTTCGGTTGATCAAGAGCATGCAAAATGATCTATTTAAAACATGATCTGTTTGGAATTTGTAGCAATGCATGGACACTAAGCTAGTTTTGGTTGAAGCTGCTTGAACCGTTGATGGAGTGCTATGGCCATTATCTACAAACAGAATAACAGAGGACCGAAATACCATTTGTTTGCATTGGCCTGAGCTAACTATGATCTATTTTATTAAGGACGTCAATTTGAGACACCCCTGCAGATGAAGCAAGACGGCTGATAATCGACACCGGTGCTCAGACTTGCTGTTGGACCAATGAATCCACCAAAAGCGCTACACATACTGCATTTATACCGTGAAAACACTTACTTTTTCGCCATATGTGTTCTTTAAAACGCAGTAGATGTGCTATGGTTCAGGAACTTTGTTGAAGATTGTTTGTTATGGCCTGGGATCAAATTGTTTATAGAAAAAAAAATGCAGTATGCATGTACCGACCACAATGCTTCCGGTAGTTAATCGGAATTAATCTCGAAAGGCTATCTGGAGCCCAAGCCTGAAGCCCAACAGCTTGTGGAGCACACCAGGCCCATCCGCCCAGTGGCCCAGTCCCACCCACGTCCGCACAGGCTAACCCTATACACGCAGCCAGCCACTCCGCGCCGCCCTGACCCACGCCGCCGGTCACAGCTGCCCCCCTCTCCCTCCATCGTCGGAGTTCGTCCATGAGGAGGGCCGCCGCCTGTCTTTGAGGAGCGGCACCACCGTCGCCCCCCTCCCGAGCGCAGCCGTCCACGGAGCGCCGCCTTGGAGGAGATGGCCGCCGTCGCCGCCCCGTGGCCCTCCTGGCCCCAAGCGTCGTCGGGTGCTGCCGCCCGTGCGTCGCCGCCGTACGCCATTTCCGTCTTCGTCCGCCTTCCTCGCCGCCGTCCAGGTACGCCGTACGCAATTACTTTGCCATGGAATCATCTGATAGTTGATGCAAGGGTCAGGAATTTGGGAGCGGCGCAATTACTTTCATGTTCCTCAGTTCCTGTGCAGTTGGCACTTTCCTCGGCTCACCTCGCACTAGAGGAAGCATAGCTAGTTAATTGCTATCTTAACTGTTAGATTGTATTAGGGTTGTGCCGTTCATATATAAACTGTAAAGAGTGGCAAGAGACATGATAATTTTGCAGTTTGCAGTTAGCACTTTCTGTTTGCTTGAGTTGATTAGTTATGTCAGTCAGTTAGTGTTCTCCTTGTAAGCCTATTAAAGGCAAGTGCCTTCATTGAATAAGGGTCAACCGGAGAATCAATCTAATCTTCGTCTTCATCATTCTCTCCCTCGTTGCTTCTATCGTGGCTTGCTGCACCCCTGCACTCGGCCTTGGGAGCCTTCCTGTTGGCTTTTTGCTGTCAATTATCGCAAACCATGACAAGTCTGTGTGGGCATCTAGCTACTTTTGAAAAAAAAAATACCTCTAATAACATTCCATTTTTGCTGGCCTCAGGTCACCTGTTTCTTGGTCTTCGCCAACCTCGATGCTCTAATGTGGAAGCAGTTGGTGACGTGACAGCAGTGCCCGATGATTTTACAGAAAATATGCCATCGAGCAGTGGATATACCACCAATAATGGTGCTATGGGTGTTTCATCACATGAAGATCATCAAGCAGGAAGGGTTGGCAAGTCAAACCAGAAATCTACAGACAACAGCAAAATGGCCAAAATATCTGACAAGTTAATTGGTGTATTCTTGGTTGATAAACCTACCCCAACAGATTGGAGAAAATTACTAGCATTTAGCAGGGAATGGGACAACATAAGACCACATTTTTTTATGCGCTGTCAGGAAAGAGTAGATGCAGAACAGAACCTAGAGATGAAGCACAATCTTCTTAGGCTTGTTAGAAAACTGAAAGAGGTGGTGTGGACGTTGGTTTACTTTTTGATTTAAATGAAGCACATGGTGCTTCATTTAACTATTGAATTTAGCAATCTTAATTTAGTTTACCTCCTCGCTTTTCAGATAGACGAGGATGTACAAAGGCATAATGAACTACTTGAAGTAGTAAAATCCACACCATCTGATAAAATTGGTGCTGTTATTGCTAAGCGCCGTAAAGATTTTACCGTGGAATTCTTCAACCACCTTTACTATGTTGCAGAGTCATATCATGATGACCCCGAAAAGCAAAGAGGTGAGATACATGTGAACTTTACTTTTTTTTTATTTGCAAACTTTTTCTGTGGAATTCTTCAACCACCTTTTACTGTGGAATTCTTCAACCACCTTTTTATTCTTTCATGTCTCGGTGACTTTGCATATACATTCTTGTTTTGCATTTCATGGTTTAAGCCCCCTTTGATGATTAAGCTGCTATTAGTAACTTTCCATATGAGTGGCATGCCAACTAAGAGAGAACCATACCAACATTAGTGTATATTATGAATATATTAATATTTTCCTGGTTCAATATCTTGATTGGTTTGATTGCAGAGTTGGCAACACTGGGAAATAATTGTGTAGATGCTTTACAAGCTCATGAGGACACATCTGGGAGTCTTGAAGCTTTGAATGCTGCTGAATCAAAGTTAAAAGATATACTTAATTCGCCTTCAGTAGACGCAGCATGCAGAAAGATAGACGACTTGGCTGAGAAGAAAGAACTGGATTCTGCGTTAGTGTTGATGCTTTCGAAAGCTTGGTCAGCTGCAAAGGGTACCGACATAACAAAATCTGAGGTAACAATCTAGGGCTGCAGTACTTTTATGCTTCTTCCATTCCTGTTTTTAATGTACAAATTTGCCAGCTGTGGTTTGCACTGATCTATGGACATTCTGTAGGCAAAAGACATAATGTTCCATCTATACATGACTGCGGTAGCCAATCTCCAGAGACAAATGCCAAAGGATATCAGAATATTGAAGCATCTTATAATGATTGACGATCCAGAGGAGCGTTTGAGCTCGTTGAATGATGCTTTTACTCCTGGGCCTGAACTTCTAGGGGAAAATGTTGATACATTATACACGTAAGTATTGTTTGTTTTTCACGAAAGATTTTGTGGCAGTTCTTTCTGTTATCTCCAAGCCATGTTGACATATCTGATGGATTGCAGGAGTCCAGAGGCATTACACACCTGGGCAAGAGCTATAGTTGATGCATATTATAATAGCCGGGAAGGCACTCTCCTTGGGCAAGCAAGGGACTTGATGAACCCTAAAATCATCAAGAGAGTTGAAGAGATCGTGAAGATAATCAAGGATAAATACCTCTGACTTGAATTTCAATCATCAGAAAACTGGGGTTCGGCATTCTGGTATTATTTATCAGCACAATAGGATGGGTCTGTATGCTCTGCTTCCTGTGGGACTGAGTTGCTCGCGGGATAAATACCTATGACCTGAATTTCAGTCATCAGAAAATTGGGTTTGACATTCTGGTATTATTTATCAGAACAATAGGATGGGTCTCTATGCTCTGCTATCTGTGGGACTGAGTTGCTCGCCACTGCTACTGGAAACAGAGAATGGCGATACTTTAAATCCAGATGTTGTAGCTTCATACGGCGCAGAAGTGATTGTAACATGTGATATATCAATGTAGCTTCCACTTCAAAATATGGCTAACAGTATTGTGAGTTTGTGACTCATGACTGGTAAAGACCTTTTTTTAAACCTTGAAATCATATGTGTGTCTCCAAAGATCCTTAAGACGAGTTAGTTGATGATTCAGCTCAATCCATTGTACAGACACTGCTGACTGTTTCATGTACAACATATGTATCACATGTTCTCCAAGGCTTATGCATATTGCCTTATGGCTTTTCTCCTTTTGAAAAGTATAATGCTTTGGTTTTTTGAGGAGTTATTTTTTGTGGGGTCAAGGCAAAGGTTTCTGATCATGGTTGAGCTGAAGGATCTTGTGCCTTGTGCTGGTGTGTACTATTACTACCAATGTAGTAATATGTTGGCCATATTTGTAGCTTGCATGGTTTGATCAGTTGTCGCGTGGGCTAAGCCAGCAAATAAGTGGCGCTCGTACGGTGTAAATCAAAACACGTAGTTGGTCTCGTGGTGTATGCGCAGACTAGAGCCAAATTGTTGTGGATGACCTAGTGTGTATCATCACTGGTTTGGGGAATCATCTCGAGTTGCATTGCTTGACATGGTTCATTTTCTTTTGAACTCTGTTTAACATTTGTTCTTAAACTTTGTAAGGTTTTTAGATCGTGTATATCTTAACATGTAGATACCAAAAATAATTACGTCATCTAAAAAAACCTTGTGGCTTTTGCCTCCCCTGTGCCCAACCAAATCTAGCAAAATTGATGTTCAGCCTCTCAATCGACGAGCTCGACAATAGGCTAGCTAGCAGGTTGTTGAGGGAAGAAGCTTCCAATGGTGGTTGCAATTTACTGTCGGATTTGGTCTCCTTCTTAAGTTAACCAGTCTTTTAAACCATTATCACACGATTAAAGCTTTCTTAATACTTTGTGCTACTGATATGCATCATATACATCTCGGTCAGTGATTTCTTCAATCCATCCATCAAAATGTTTAGCTTAATGTTCGCATAGAGCAACAAAAGAATCACATCAATAGCCAACTATTAGCTAAACGAAAAATCAAAATTTTCAAACACCCAATGTAATCAATCACATTGACCATATGAGGACGACTGAATTTTCTTGTGCTAACTTGCACATAAACAATGACTTAGGAATCAAATCCTTTAGCTCTTGTCTGTTCTCAAACATGTCCTCAAAATCCAGAGTCATATTATAGACGTCCATGATCTCATATTAGTTGTAAAGTTAAGTGTTCATGGTGGCAAGAATGTGACGGTAAACATAAAAAAATCATTAAATTGTTTTTCAATAAACATAAGTTTTCAATTCAGATTGTATTCCAACTGTTTCATCTAGGTACTACTATTTAGAACATATATTCCTTTTTCTGCTCTAAGAATAATTCTCAGATTTTGATATCAATCAATATGCACTATCAAATTATCAAGATTCTTCTATCAAAGATATATCTTAAATAATAAAGCAGGAGGCTATAGACATCAACAAATACTAAATACTACGTTTATGTTGTGTACCCTTCGTTAACCAATTTAATAAAAGATACTCCCATTAAAGTCACTTTTCCTCTATTGATTTGTAACGAGACAATATCCACATTCATCTAAATTCCAGTAAGCTTCCGCATAACTGCTAAAACTTAATGAAATAGATAAATAACACCTTGTTAATCATATCTCTATGTAATTTTTGTTTGTTGGGTGGCATCCAATGCCTGGACTCCCAACACCCAAAGTCCAAAACCGTTTTTATAGCTTCGTCAAGTAAAACCAATGCTATGCATGCGACATCCCATATCAACCCTATTTGATCAAGAATGCTAATTGCATCCTGCTTTGGCAGACCTAGAAAGAACGATCGAGACTCTTATAGGCGCAACAATTGGAAGGCCATACCTCTTAATTTTTTTGAAGAAAAATCATGCTAAATATATATGATAATAACATGATTAAAAGCATAACAGGAACAAGTATTCATGGATAATCATATTAAACCATGAATAGTATGGCCCGTGACATGGTAATCTCTATTACCACGCTTCCTGCCCACTGAGCCACTTGCTTGATATCACCATATCGATACTCTAAGCATTACACTTAACAACTAGCAATTAAATATATGTGAGAAAATCAAGCATCACAAGTAAACACGTAAGCCGTAATAAAACCGACATATACATCATATATGTAGCATCCTAAAATTTTGGGTATAAATTTTTTTGCGAATTAAAACATAAGTTGCATGCATTAAACAAGATAAGTCTTCTAGAGGTCATTAGGACATTTTCTTTATTTTGCAAAGCTTTCTATGAATCTATACGCAAAAAGTGATACTTGTTTCATAAACTAAAATCTTAGCTACTATAAACATCTAGAATTATGTCGTTAGATTAGTAGGAGTTCTAGATATAACTTTTTGAGGTAAATCCCATACAAATCCCTTTCGAGGCCTTTTCCTCCATGAAGGGACGTCTCTTTCTTTTGCCGTTGATCATGTTGCCATTGACCACCCCTTTGACTCGATTTATTCTACGGAGACTTGATTCCGGGGATAACCTATAACCTATACCTTGTATTCCAGTCAAGGCTATCTTTGACACTACTTTCCAATGTATGAAGTTTATTTGACCTAAAGCATGTATCGGATGCTCGCATACACATCCATATACAATTATATTTACCTCTAACCATAGTTGTCTCACTAGAAGGGTAGCCCCATTAGATGCACGCTATTTCGATATCCTTTGAATATTTGAGAACTTCAATGTTCCAGCCAACCCTCTCCGCCCTCACCTCTAGTTTCCCCGTCGTGACATTTAATAAGAAACCGAGGATATAATCAGACTAAGGAAATAATTAGGTAGGCTAAAGACTTGTATTACCATATTTCTTTTTGGTGGCAGGGGTCTTCCTGGTACCTCTCCATTGTGAGATAACCCTTTATACCTCTGTCTCCGATGTTGCCCCAGCCACACGCGTACATGCACATGGCCGCACGAGCAGGCAGCAAGCCATGCAGCGCCGCACGTCCCCAACCCAGACGCTACCTGCCCTAGACGGCTCCTTGAGCTCATCCGTGAGCCTAGCACGGCCAAAAGCCACCGTAGTCGCTTCCCAGTTCATCCATAGTGCCGCCCGTGCACGATGAACGCGGAGCCACTAAATTTCTTCACCTCTCCTCACTTTATCCATAGTCCAGAGCTTGTCCTGCGTCTTGTGATCCTCTCCGAGCCCTTGTCATCAACGGAGCAACGCCGGTGAGCTCCAATTCCAATTTTTTTACCCAATTCAGTCGAATCTATGATTTTCAAAAATTCTTATCAATTGATATCAAAAGCTTTGAATTTATGCATCCACAAGCATCCTAGAACCTACCCGCACCTCATTCGAGAAGGCGTGCCAAAAAAATTTGGCTCAGGCCACCATCGCCATTAACACCACGGCTGAAAGCTACACTGCTTGTGTTGTCATCACGCCGTGGGCACCCTCGACCCAAATCAAACCTACGGATAGCATCCTTGGAGTGCACTGATGCTCTCTAACCTACTCGTCCATGCCCTAAACTCCCGGAGTGCCGCCACACCATGACCGGAGCTCCGTCCATTCCGGGCTATATGGCGAACTCGCGACAACATCACCTAAGTTCATACAAATGCCTCTACGTGCTCCTAGACATCTAAGGAAGTCTCCCGACTTATCAATTTAGCCAGAGAAGCTCCACGGTACAGATGCCCTTTTTGACTTGCTACTCGACTCCGGCGAGCAATCGCCGATGTCACTGTCCACCCCGAGCCTTTCCATGTCCACCACTAGACTCCTAGAAACCCCGCGACCACCTCCATGTCTTTCATTAGCCAAAAGCATCCCTAAAAAACCGTGCCACCATGGCACCGCCGCCTAGCTCTACCCCGAGTTCGATTCTGACCAAGCCATGAATCCTCGACCATGCACACGGACGACACATCCTGCATATCAGTCCCAGAAACCCGTAGAGCCCAAGATCGTCTCCAGATATGCACGATAGTGGCCGTAATCCAGCGCCGAAGGGTCGTCGGGTGAGAAGAGTAGACGAAGAAGAGAGAGGAGTGAACCAATTTGGTTTTGCCGGTTCTGCCGGTTGTTCTTTTTTGAGCTCGGTTCACCCTGTTTTAGGCCGGTTTTGTGAATAGTACCCAAATAGAAAATGTTTAGAATAATAAAATACACCCAAATATGAGTTTTAATTATATGTAACAACAAGAATATATGTAAACTATGAATTAACGCAATTAGGGCGTTTAAACCAAATAAAGGGATTATTTGAAAATGAGATTTTTGGAATATTAAAACTTAATGACAAATCTAGTAAATACCTTATAAGACATTTGTTTCTAAAATCATATATTCTCATCTATTTAAAAGTTATATTCAAATTAAGCATATAAATACATTAAATATTTAACCTTTATCTTGTAAAACTTATTATAATAGAAATTAATTAAATGAAATATGCAAAGCCTATAAAACCCTATATTTCACTTAAAATTTATATATTTATTTTAAACATACCAACACATTAATTTTTCACCTTTTGTGATAGAATTTGACATATAGAAATTAATGGAATAAATATGTATAACGTCGTATTTTCCTAAAGTCCAAATTAATTATTGTTATAAAATTATGCTTCCAGCAAATAAAAAGGGGATGAACTTATATAAGGGTTAATATTTTTATTGCATAAAAAGAACATATTGATTTATATTTAAATCCCCGCATAAATTGAAATAAAAATCGAGAAAGAGGAATTATTGAGGAAAGCAAGCAAGGCCGAAGAAAGGACTAGAGTTTCAGGAAAAAAAACGGAATAGAAGCAGCATCAACCTTATATTTAAAAGTGAGATAAGGTTGTTTTATATAACTGCGTATTTCTCAAATATCTTTTGAAGTATCTTTATTCAACAAAATCCCATGCCCATGTGTATTGTAAATATTTGGTGCATATCATCATAATTTAGATTTTTCATAAAAATGTAAAGCTTGGTGTTTCTTGCATTATAAAACATTACAAAGCCTTTAGGAATATTTTAAAATATAAACCTTAATGTTCTATGCATGTCATTCTGGTGTTAATTTGGTAATTATAAATGCATTTGGTAGAACGCGGAGTCAAGTAAACGCAGATCAAGTCACGGACAGAAGATGGAAGAAGGTTTGATAGCATCGAGATAAGAAAGGACATAACCAATGCCAGAGAAGAATTCCCAACGACATCAACCCGTAGAAGGCCTTAACCCTGAAAGGCAAGTCCCGTGTTTCTTGATCATTTGCCAACTCTAGTGCTATGAAATTCTATAAAATTTGTCTCACATAGATACTTTAAACATAGGAAAAACCTGTTAGACAATTTAGGTATAATTTGACTAGCGATAGTTATTTCCTGTTCATGGAGGTAGGATGCCCTTGTCAATTGTAGACCATATTCATCTTGACAAGGACTAAATAAAAAAGAAATGAAACATGCTTGGCGATAGACAAACCCCATTTAGGAAAATGAAGAGCCTTAACAAAGCTTAGGTCATTTTCACCTTGACAAGGATATAATCATAAAATGAATATCATTTAAGATCAAAAGGGTTGAGTTAAATAAAATAGTTAGATAACATTGAGATTAGTGCTATTTCATGCTGAGGGTAGAGAAAAATGATGATCCTAGTATGAGACTAGAGATAATTGAATGATTGATAGTCCCCATGGGGTGAACTATGTCATGTATGTTCCTACCCAAAGCATCTAAGGATACTACTCTTATGCCAAGATGATATAACACAATTTTGCCTTTCCATGCAACCGAGAAATCGGACATAGAAATGTTTTGGACCGTTGGATGAGGTATTTCGCGGTTGCAACAAGTCACTGACAGCTAGGTATGGTAGCCTCAATCCCTCTGTCAGGTCTCGATAACAGCTGAGAACCACTCTTCTATGGGGTGACAAAACCTATCGGCCTATAGGTTCCCATGGTTAGAGGGTGGACGGGGTCTCGCTGGGCAAAAACTAGTCCAATGGAACAACTCAAATCTTTGGTCTTCAACCGTAGCTAAGTCATTGCATTGTATGGATAAACCTGGGCAGGTTCTGCAGAACTGAAATCTCTAAGGGTGCGTTTGGTTGGAGAGTGAGTAGAGCGAAGCCATTCCATTCCTGATTCTGAGAGTGGAGCGGATCCGTTCGGCCAAAAAATAGGAATGGATTGGTTCTGGATCTATGGGGAATATTCCATATAGAGAGTGGCTCTGCTCCATGAGAATCACAACCAAACACTCTGCGGCCTAGAACGGAGTGGCTCCATTCTAACCAAACATCCTGAGACCTAGAACGGAGTGGCTCCATTCCAGTTGGCTCCTCAACCAAACGCACCCTAAATCATCAATGTACCGTGCTTCCGGTATATGAAGCTGTGTTAATGGATGATTCCAGTGATCTGGACATAAGTATATTAAAATTTTCTGTTATAATTGCTCTCCTCTAATATGCACCCATTTTTACGCCATGTTCATGTAGCATACTTTTAGTGCTATAGGTAGACAAAAGGTACAATGTTAATAACTAAAAGGTTAAAAATATGAACTTAGAGAGTTAATCATTTAACAACATTAGCTCATGGTGGTTGAGAGATGACCAACCATGTGATTTGCTGAGTACTCGTGTACTCACCCGCCTTTCATGTGGGCTGCCTATTCCAACGGGTAGTCCTAGGTCAAAGCTATGCAACAGGAGACCCTGCGAGGGACGGAAGAAAAGGGGCATTGGTCCAGAAGAGTGATGCGAAACCTAGGTCACTCCTATAATCAGGTATTGCCTATGGGTGTAGAGTGGTTTTTCTGGTTGTAAATTAATAGCGTAAGTATTACAGTGGCCGTTTAAATCGGCTTACAAATTATTTCAATTATCAAATAACTCATATTATGCTAGCTAACGATGCATGTTGGTATCTTCTCTGAGCGCAACTGAATCCTGGGTAGTTGTGCTACATGAACGTCTATATTTTGGACGTCCCCGACAATATATATAAGGGCCATACTATTCATATACACCCTGCAAAAACAAGTTATGCATAGAATCCAATTCTACCAAAAAATTACGAACATATATCATTTATAAAAGGCCTACGGATAACTTACAAGGTGGTCCCACTAGCCGGTTGTGAGCAAAGTTTGAATGGGAATTTTCAACACATGAATCTTATTGACGATCTTGCCATGAAAATTTTATCGAAATAATCAGATTATCATAATGAGAATTGCATAGCTATTGGCTCCTTGACGGTGCTGCCTGAGCGCGGAGGCGAGCTAGCGCGTGCAGCAACTACGGCCTGCTAGCTGCACTACACGCACGCCCGCATGACGCACGTGTCTGCACACAAGTGCCAGCCAACTAATGGGCAACTGGCATGTCCCAGCGTCCTAGCGACCCACATGGTGGGCTCGACCACGACACAATACGCACAACAAGTCGTAGCGTCACGCGCGCCGTCCCTGGCCGAGGCCTTACAGGCCGCGCTACCGACCAGCGCCATCACAGGCTGAAGCCATTCGCCATGCCGCCCGTGACCATGCACGCATGAGTGCACACCACACTATGTATGGTCGTGCACGCAACACTACCATTGCACCGCATGCGGTCATGCACGCCACAGTGCCACCGTGCCACGACCTCAGTGTTGCCCGACCATGAAGGCCTCGACCTAGCCTGCACGCTGCCGTTGTGAACCACCGCCATGTGAGGTCATGCCGGCCCTAGTCATGCGGAACTCGCCTGATTCAAGCTACCGGAGTTGGTTCGCCACCGCCCCGTCAAGCACATCTCGAGCAAAGGCAACATTAGTGCTCGGGTAACCCTTTCGACACTAGATCTGCCTCGGCCATTGGCCCCATGTAAGAGCAACGCAAACCGCCTGATCACCTATGGTACGATGGCCAAAGTCGCACCTCTGCTAGGCTGTGGGGTCGCCATGTTTGCACGGCCGTGCCGACCAGCTAGCCGACCTACCCCTTACCGGTTGCATGCTCCAGGCCTGTAGGAGCAACGTGGTACTCGCGTCGCCTATCGGGTGTCATCATGCCGGTTTCAGTGCCATCAGTGGCGCGCCGGACCAACAGACACTGGGCGTAGTCTTTGTCGAATCATCCTAGTAGAGCCACCAAACGCCCACCACGTGAGGAACCATGCGGCCGTGCTCGCCGTGCTCAGCGACATGCTCGTGATCACGGGCCCTCCGTTGATCTCATTAACTACAATCCAAGAACCGATCTAATCGGCCAAAATATAGTAGATCCAATCTACAAACAACGTGCATCACTATGCATGACCAATCTAGATCAAGAACTACGCAGGATAGCTCTGATACCACTGAAGGGGAAAATGGGTATTGCTACACTTGCACGAATTAAGTTCTCCCTAGAAAACTTAGGACAATCTGCAAGTAGATGATCATGGATGTTACTAACTAATGCGCAGTGCAATGGAAGACGAGTTTATGAAGCTCGTTCAATCGATTTACGCATAGTCGTACGGAAGTAGTCGATCACGTCTCCTCGTGATCGTTCCAATTAGTGTCACAAACGCAGCGTCTCTGCGTAGTCCACACGTATAGGGAGAAAAATACGTTCGCACGTGGTGTGCTAGCGCCGACGCGCATGACGTGGGAAATGGCGGCTAGGGTTTGGTGGAGGAGAAAAACCTAAAATTTGTCTCATTCTTGAGCCTCCACCGCCTATAAAGCCCCTCAATAGGCCCCTACGCTAGGAGGCCCAACAAGGTCTACAACCTACGTTCCACGTGGCTCATAAAGCCTATGTCATACGTGGACCGTCATCACTGAGCCTATATCGTATGTTGCCCATGATTGGTATTGGGCATAAAAACCAATAAGAACCCGCCGACCACATCCCCGTGGGTCTGATTGCCATCCTTACTGTTGAATCTAGTCCTTTTTAAAAAAATAAGCTAGCACTAAGTGATGATAAGTAAATGATAGGTATAATTTTGTTTCTAAAAATAAGTGGTCCCTTGGGAGCATGGACGGTGCTTTAGATAGACACCTTTTCCTCCAAGATGAGACCCATATGGAGGTTGCTATAGCCACGATCATGACTAATAAAAATAGAAATTATAATGCATTTTCACTTACATGTATGGCATGTGATGCATCCTCCCAGCTTAGAGGCTACATACATCAAGCAGCGTGCAACGGTAAGAGTATGGGCTCTCTCTCCTTAGAGGCAGGTTTCCTCTGGATGCCCTAACAACCTCCTTATCTCATCTTTCAAAAATGAAAAACTTCGTTTAACCACTAAACCAACTGGCTATTTCCTTTCGCTCCCTCTCTGTTCACGATCGCGAGTCGATAGATCCTCAGGTTGAGGAGGGAACGGAAGGGTAATGAGATGCTAAGATTTGAAAAGATTGTGAGAATGTTAGATAGAAACTATTCTTTAGACGAGAGTGTAAGAGCATGTTATTTTCGGTGGTTGCGGTTGCGTTTGTTTATAAGCTGGAAATTTGTAACTGCTCGATAAGAACATCTGAGGATCAAAAAATTATAAAAAAATAGTTTTGAAAGTTTTGAGAAGAAATTATAAAACTTACAGAAATTGGATACCAAAAGTCAAAACGTTTGACTTGTCGAAAATAACAAATTTTTAACTTATAAGCAAACGCGGAAAAGAACAGCCTATAAAATGCCAAGTTGTGCACATCCCCATTGAGAATAATCATCCCGTGTCAGACATTCTTCCTGGCTTTCCTTTAAGATGATTATCACAGGGATTAATTAATGCCCTAGGAAATTAGATGTCAGGAAGAACGATGGATCCAGTCGACAGGCAAACGACGCATGTGCATGAACCTGCAGCAGTATATTATAAAAAAAAACCAGTGAGTGCCGCTCCGCTGGTAGCCGCCCATGTTCAGGAAAGGGAAAGTAGTACAGTAGGAAGAAAGCTGTAGATGATCAAGACAGAATAATAGTCTAGAACGCTAGTTTTTTTTCTTTTGAATCGGGTGCAGGAGAAATGAACGAATCTGGCCCAACCTGCCGGGGGTTTCGAGGAAAAAAATGCAAGACCATTAATTTGCAAGATTATTCTACGGATAGTGTGAACCAACGTGCTGTTAAAGCCAAAAGCTTTTGGCTTTTAATTAATTAATAGTACAATAGAATACGAAAGCAGAGAGACTCGGGGAGGCACGCTCCAGTAGCATCAGTACTCTACTAGGCAACACGATGCTCGATGCATGGAGCGTGTGGACGCATGCCTGCCTGCGCCGACGTCCAATCATTTTTCTCCCTTCAAATCTTTGAGACATGCAGATGCAGATGCATGCACGAGAGCTCAAAACCGGAGTCCGGACTCCGGAGCTGCCTATAAGTTGACGACGACGAGGCGCCCATGGATGAAAGCACACTATCCAAACACACGCACTTGGATCCTGGCCGGCTTGAACAGATGGCTTCTTCTTCGTCGCCGTCGACTGCTGCTGCTCTGCTGCTCGTTGCAGCGTTAGTGCTGACGAGCACCAGCGGCGGTAGCTCTGCCGCCGCCGAGGCCAATGGCAATGGCCTCTCCTTCGGTTTCTACAGGGAAAGCTGCCCGCAGGCCGAGTCCATCGTCTTCGGCTTCCTCCGGGACGCCATTCGCAGGGACATCGGCCTCGCCGCCGGGCTGCTCCGCCTCCACTTCCACGACTGCTTCGTCCAGGGCTGCGACGGCTCCGTCCTCTTGAACAAGATACCCAACCAGGACGGCGAGCAGGAGGCTCCCCCCAACCTCACGCTCCGCCCCGCCGCCTTCAAGGCCATCAACGACATCCGCGACCGCCTCGAGAAGGCGTGCGGCCTCGTCGTCTCCTGCGCCGACATCGTCACCATCGCCGCCCGCGACTCCGTCCACCTCGTACGTACTTACACCGGCATCGGCGCATGCATACATATGGCTGATTAGTAGCTAGCCTAATTAATCTGCTTGCATCGTCTTCATGGCAGGCCGGTGGGCCGTGGTATGAAGTCCCTCTCGGCCGTCGTGACAGCGAAAAGTTCGCGCCGCGGAACGTCGTCCTAGACGCGCTCCCGCCGCCGAGCTCCAACGTCACCGTGCTCCTGGACGCCCTCGCCAAGATCGACCTCGACGTGAATGACCTCGTGGCGCTCTCCGGCGGACACACCCTCGGCATCGCGCACTGCACCTCCTTCGACGACCGCCTCTTCCCGCAGCAGGACCCCACCATGAACAAGTGGTTCGCCGGCCACCTCAAGCTCACCTGCCCTGTCGCCAACACCACCAACACCACCGTGAACGACATCCGGACGCCCAACGTGTTCGACAACAAGTACTACGTGGACCTGCTGAACCGGCAGGGGCTCTTCACTTCCGACCAGGACCTCTTCACCAACTCGACGACCAAGCCCATTGTCACCAGGTTCGCGCTGGACCAGTCGGCCTTCTTCGACCAGTTCGTGCTGTCCATGGTGAAGATGGGGCAGATCAAGGTGCTGACGGGCGCGCAGGGGCAGATCCGCAAGAACTGCTCGGTGCGTAACGCCGGCGGCAACGGCGAGCTCCCGTGGTCCGTCGTGGAGACAGCCGTCGAGGCGGCGGAGAGCATGGTGGTGTAAATTGCGCTGCTACCTAGTGTAGTGTGCCAAGTCAAGAGTCAGAGGAGGGATGTGCCTAGTCCTGTCTGGTTTCTCGAGCAATGTTAATCAGTTCATTCGTCGGTGCGTACGTGTAGGAATTGTCGTGGATTTGCCGCGGTGTGTGTTGGTCGCAGGTACGATCACGTTTGCAGCTTCCTGTAAGAACAAAATGAATAAATAAAGAGAGACTTGACACTTAGAAAAAAACCGCTGGAAGATTTAAGCCGATCCTAGGGAGTGGAAGAAGTGTAAAGAACTAGAAGTTGGTGGAAACTTATGTGAAGGGGTTTTGCATTTTATCGGGCTCTGGATAAGCTTACCTGTATAAGGTCGTTTTATTTCCTTGGTCCGTTTCAGCGTGAGAAATCAAGGTGTCACAACACCATATAAGCTCAGTCGGGGCAAGCACAATGCAACACTTTTCCCTTCGTATGGTTTTTAGCAGGAGATGGTGGTTATATACGATGAGGCTACTTTTTGTTTGCTTTGGCTTGTGTTGTAACTTTAATTATTGAGTTAAAAGTTACATATATCGGTTCTAAAAAACAATGGCACTGAGAGAATCATTGAGTTAATAAAGGTTACATGATTTTTTTTATAAAAACAATGGCATCGAGAGAGAAGGTTAAGAGATGATAGCAAATCATGAAGGTGAAAAATTTTGATGGTAGATCGTGCAATCGACTAAGTCTTGATGGTAAATAAGGAATTATCCGGTAAATCAATCGTGATCGAATTTCTCTGTTCGAGTCAGTCTCGTACAGTCATGTCATGTGGTAGAGCATTGCAAATGGCATGGCCGAGAGCACTGGGAAATAACGACTTTGAATGTGATTTAATTTGACTAAAGTTCTTCACTCGTGGACTTTTATGGGCTCGCATGCATGACATGACACTGGTCTGTCCTCTGTACATTGTGGGGCGCCCGGGTATGCATGGACAGATGGACAAGCAAGACTGGGCTGCCGCTTCATCATCTTCATGGGACGTAACGCGTGGAAGGGGATGGACACGCGGCTCGCCGGACGCGCCGTGTGTCCTCTCCTCCGCCCCGGCCTCGTCTCCGTCGTCGTCCTCAAAGGTACCGCACCGACAAAGTAGATTCCTAATCAGAATTTGACATGTAACTACTCGCGCGTGAATGATCGAAAAACTAAAGGCACCAGCTGCGGGTAAAACGAATGCTAATTAGCGGCCCTCACTCCATTAATTCTCGTAACACCAACGTGTATCCTTGGAATTTTTCCTATTAATAACCGCCTTTGTTGATGCGACCTGGACTGGACTTGAGCTAGCTGCTAATTCCCGTGGAGAAATTTGCACATGTCATCACCGAGAGCGCTAGCGATGAACAGACGAGTCCGCGCGCATTCTGCGTCTGCATTCGTGTCAGTATGAATGTCATGCTCATGCTATATATGCTTTGTAAAAAGAAGCAATAAGCGTCTATAAAACCAAGGGTACGTAGGGTAGCTCAAAGCACAGTGGAACGCTGCACTGGAGCTGGCAGAGAGAGATGGCCTCCAGTATAGCTAGAGGTGCTGCTCTGCTCTCGGCGGCAGCAATGGCAGTAGCAGTGACGGCCTCTCTTGCTGCTCCTGCTTCGGAGGCCAAGCAGCAGCCGCCCTTGGTGCAGGGCCTCTCCTTCGATTTCTACAAGAGGAGCTGTCCCAAGGCGGAGTCCATCGTCAAGGACTTCCTCAGCAAGGCCATCAAGGAGGAGATCGGCCTCGCCGCCGGCCTCATCCGCCTCCACTTCCACGACTGCTTCGTCCAGGCAAGCAGCCGCATGCAGCATGCTACCCTGCTCGTGTGGTGCCTCGGCCTGATTGATTAGTGTGTGCTTGCAGGGGTGCGACGCGTCGGTGCTGCTGGACGGGTCGGCGACGGGGCCGGGGGAGCAGCAGGCGCCGCCCAACCTCACGCTCCGCCCCGCCGCCTTCAAGGCCATCAACGACATCCGCGACCGCCTCCACAAGGAGTGCCGCGGGCCCGTCGTCTCCTGCTCCGACATCCTCGCCGTCGCCGCGCGCGACTCCGTCGTCCTGGTCTGCCTCTGCTCGCTCTTACATGCACAGCACAGCACAGCACAGTATACTATGAAGCTGACAGCTTCGTCACGTCCGCATGGCGTGTGCGTGCAGTCTGGAGGCCCCAGCTACAAGGTCCCGCTGGGGCGGCGCGACAGCCCCAGGTTCGCGACGCCGCAGGACGTGCTCGCCGGCCTCCCGGCGCCGAGCTCCGACGTCCCCGCGCTCCTCGCCGTCCTCCGCAGGATCAACCTCGACGCCACCGACCTCGTCGCGCTCTCCGGCGGGCACACCGTCGGCCTCGCGCACTGCACCTCCTTCGAGGACCGCCTCTTCCCGCAGCAGGACCCCACCCTGAACGCCTCCTTCGCCGACCAGCTCCGACGGACCTGCCCTGCCAAGGGCACCGACAGGAGGACGGTGAACGACGTCCGGACGCCCAACGTGTTCGACAACAAGTACTACGTCAACCTGGTCAACCGGGAGGGGCTCTTCACCTCCGACCAGGACCTCTTCACCAACGCCGGCACCAGGCCCATCGTCACCAAGTTCGCGCAAAGCCAGTCCGCCTTCTTCCGCCAGTTCGCCCTCTCCGTCGTCAAGATGGGGCAGATCAGCGTGCTCACCGGCTCGCAGGGCCAGATCCGCAGGAACTGCTCCGCGCGCAACCCCGGCACCGTCGGCGACGGCGACCTCCCGTGGCCGGCCGTGGAGACCGTCGTCGAAGCAGCGAGCCTCGTCTTCTAGACTTGCTTTGCTTGCCTTGGTGCTAGTTTGGGATCGATCAGCCATGCACAGCTACTATATATAGCCGTTTGATGTAGAAATAACCGTGATCAAGGCAAGAAATCATGACGTCATGTTAGCCCGTCAGGTCTTCGTCCAAACGTGTTACAACACACGGCCAGTATCATCCATGCATGATTCTCTTGCGTCTGATTAATTGGTAATCATAAACGGAACGAACAACATTGCGAGGAAAGAATTAGCGTGGAGATATAGCGACCACGTAGCTACGACTTTGGAGAAGAGAGAGATTGAAAAAGATTGGTAACTCTATATTTATTTTCTCCACAGCTTACAGTAGGCAGGTGAACGCCGCACAACCTGACGCCTGGTACACTACGCTATGTCAAGAACACCGAAACGAAAAGTATAATGAACAGAACCACCAGGAACAGGATCATTAGAATCTGCCCCTTAATCCCGGCCTTCTTCATTACCATTGCAACTCTCTTCTGCACCAGGACATGGAAGAAAATCAGGTAAGAGTTTTAGTTTGGATGAACTAATTGCGAACGTTTCAATCACCTAAATAAGTATGGCTTCACGCTTCTTAAGTGAAAAGTATTCACACACTGACCAAAAAATCTCACGGGATGTGCAAACTGGAGCATAAATTAGTCTCAACAACATAATTGAAAGAACAAACCTGCACAAAGTCAAGTCTGTTTGAAGTAGTTTCCATCTCCAAGCTTAGGTCGTTTAAGATCCTTTCCTGTGAAACAGTAATATACTCTGCGGTCACTTCTTTTGGTATTTTACAATGCTACACTTCAAGCCAGAGAAAAAAAAAGGACTCCACATGGTAAGGAAATTCACTTGAACAACTGAAAATCAAATTGCATGTCTCACGGGAGACTTGAGGATTTGCCACACTCAAATATGTGCAATTGCAGAGTGAGGCTTTGCCACTCAGTGTGCCCAATGACATTAGGACCCACAAGTGGCAACCCTCAAATGTCAACCTGGTGGCAAATCACCGATTATTCCTTTAACAAACTGCACAACTCTAATAACCTTGTAGCTTGGGAATAAAAAATACCTGTCCAGATAACTCTTCATGTATAGTTAGCCCTACACCCCCAATCCTTTCAACACTTTCACTGAGCTCATCAAGTTCCTCGTCCTGCTGCCTGAAGGAAAATTCAGTAAATATATGAAATCAATGCAGACCATATGAACTTACATGGTTACCATAGCATAACATATAATCAAGAAATATTTTGCTTAGCAATTTCAAGTTTAACATGATTGTAATTGGCTACCTAATACAAGTATTTCTACCTTGCAGATGCAACCACACCACAGCAAAACTTAAAAATTCCGTATAGCGACATACATGTGAGTTTGTAATGATAACTAAGAGCGTACGCATATGGGTGCTGGAGAAAAGCACAAGAACTAGCAAAAAAGGATAACACGGTTGAGTTTATCACTTTGTAGTTCAGAAGAGCACAAAAGATAACATACAGAGCAAGACCACAGCATTCACATGCCACTTACGCCAAAAGTCACCTCCTAGCATTTAACTAAAGAGCTAAGCAGACTAACGTGTGTGTGGGTGTGGGTTGGGGGGTGTGTGTGTGTGGGGGGTGTGGTGGTATGGGTATGGGTGTGGGTAGGCGCACGTGCATGACATTCAGCAAAGTTAACAAAAATATTAGATATACTATTGAATTAGTAAATTTAACACTACATAGCACCTGCTTAAATAAAGCTAGAGTTTTGACTTTTGAGCACAGTTATCGGATTATATGTGTTGAAGAGGCGATACATTTCCAATAACATATTTCTACATTAGATAGTACATTTAGGGCTTGTTCTCTTCGGCTTATTTACTTATCTTATCTACTTATCTCTAAATCGAAACTCCAAACACTTTGACTTTTAAAGCCTTTTTTTCTATCTCGAAACCACGTCTTAGAGCTCTTAGAAACAAGTCAAACGAAGTGGACCAGATTTTCCAAACTACCGTAGGAAGTTCTCGAAGTTCAACTTATAAGCAAATAAGATAAGCTGAAGAGAACAATCCATAAAGTAAGAGAACTAGAACACAAACTCACCTCATAAGTAGAAGCTGTCTGTCTGATTCTGAAGCAATAAAGTCATCATTGTCTTGGGAAGAATAGTGGTTAGTTCTACTTGTGCCCATTAGGTCTTGTTGTGCAGCAATTGCTGAATTTCTCTTGCCCTTTTCAATAACTCTCCTGACAGTGCCAACCTGGATATGTTTATGCATAAGCATGGGCCCAGAATAAATAAACTTTGCATTGGCAGTCATAGAATTTTAAGAACAAGCATTATTCCCATGTGTCTGTGTTTCCATACTACAGGATATCATGCTTAGCTGTAATTGTGACACTGATATGCTTCATCTATAGGCCTATGAAATAGGTAGAAGATAAAACCAAAGGAGTTATCTAGTATACGTAGAATTTGTAAAGAAGCAGTTAGCAGTTGACATACTCTAGAAAAGGATTGAAATGAAGGATGAAACATAAACAAATACCTGATTACGAGCAGATCCAGTCCAGTTCCGTCGTCTAGAAAGCTCAACTTCATCAAGTCCATAGTATGCTGGATCCCTTGATGCAACTGAGATTGTCTTTTCCAGCTCGTCCACCTTCCAACATAAAACAACACTACTTAGACCAGAATAATTGTACATGGAGAAGGCAACAGATACCCCATTAAAAGATAAATGAAAAATCTAATATATCATATGCATAGCCTGCCACAGGAATAAGGATGGTTATTGGAAATGACCAAAATAAAGAACCTTTGCTTTTCTCCACGAACAGTTTCTTCTCCACGGATCAGGATCAACAACATATTAGTAACAACATCAGCAGAGATATATGACACTATTATAATCTGTTGTCGTACCTGCCACTCGATGCTCTCACAGTTGGAAAGAAGCTCTTTTGTCAGATGAACATATTCTCCTGTGTTCGAAGCAGTTTGTTCCCAACGATGGAATGTACTTTGCAAATTGTCGATCTGAAACAGAAAACCTCAGTACTGTAAGAATGCAGATAGATGCACGCTGACAACGCAATATGTTTCTCAAGCTACAAGAGAGATAAGCAGCACAAATACAACAGAGCATATCCTCAGGAATAACAGAAAGGCATAACTAGATGCATGGTGATGCGATATGTTTTAAGTAACTATGAGGGGTAAGCAGCGAAATAGTACTCTAATAACAGTCTCGTCTTTCTTTTCTACTATCGAGGTTAACGGGCATCGAAGTAGTCATATGAAAGGTACCAAATTACGAGCCTAAGTCACTGCCACTCTGGAGGTGCAGCGGTAGCAAACTCAAGATCCACATTCACATATTCATACATAGAAAAAAAAACCTCATACTGCAAAAAAATATTGTGACATAAAATCACTTCAAAATCTTTCCTGCAGATAGTTATTCGTAGTTATTCCCTCATGTCACAAGAAGACGGTTTCGCTAAGTAACATCAGATTGCTTTCATGGGCAAAACCTCCGCCACTTTGGCTACAGTCGCGTTCTTCCCAGGCCACTGGGCACGCCAGGGAACTCCACTAAACAGGTTATATTGGTCCACAAGTTCACGAAACTAGGACTATGGGCACAATTCGGAAACTCGCGCGAGGATTTGACAAACAGGGGCGGATGCTCGCAATTTGTGATCTGAATTTCGGATGGGCACTGTCTGGAAGAGCGAAGAAGAAGGGGAGGGGAGCAGGAATTACCGAGCCCTGGATCTCCTCCCGGACGATGTAGAATGGATCTTGCGCGGAGCTCATCTCTCCGTGATTTGGTTTCCCCCAAACCCTAGAATTTGGGGAGCGATTTTAGACGAGTCTGGGGCGGAGATCCTTGCCTTGACTCGTGTGCTGCTTGGGCTGGGCCTGGTCGCCTGGGTTGGTCTGGTCTGGTCGCTGCTGCCTGAACTGGGTGCACGAGGCTCATGGCGGGCCCACCACCATAATCATCATCTTTCTTTCCCCTTCTTCCTCCTCCTAACCCAAGCAGTGGGAGCGAAGCAGATAAGAGAAACCCGTAAACCACAGACGCGCCGGCCTAAACCCTAGGTGCCGGAGCGGAACCCATGGCCACCTTTGCACCCGCAGCGCTGGCGCCGCCGGCGCCGTGCCGTCCCACCGCCCTCGTCGCGCGCTCGCAGGCGGCGAGCCACTCGCGGTGGACGCCGCTCCGCTCCACATCGCCCGGGCTGGGGCTCCGGCGAGCAGCAGCGCCTCCTCGTCGGGGAAGCACGCTCCTGGTGAGCCCGTCGCTAACTCCATTCGGCCACTCCTTCGTTTAGCTGCCCTTACTCCACGCAGCATTTTGGCTATTTCCGTTAGCTCATGGAATGGGATGCGCGTGCACGAATTTTAGTTAGTAATTTTCTCTAGAATGTTTGACAACTTTGCATTCATACCTGGTGCTATGAATTATACATCAGCATCTAATCTACTGTTTAGTGTTCCAATTCAGTATGAGATCGAGAGCAAATTGGGTCGGCATGTATTTTCCCTTTGCCCTATTTTCCCTTTGTAATTTGATATCTCTACGAACTCATTTGTCACTGATCACCATGCAGTATCCAACTCTTGGTTTTGATCGTCGTTAACTTGTTTTATTTCCTACACATTAGTAGCTAGAGTGTTTTTTTACTAATCACCCCAGCATAGTTGTCACAACTCTATTAGATAGAGTATGCCCTTAAACCCTGTTTTTTTTTTTGACTGGCCGAAGGATTGGCATTCTTTTGAATGTCACTACAGATCTTTTTTAGCTATTTTGTCGTATATTGATCAACTGTGGGATATGATCAAGCTTTTATGTTCACTTTCTTTACTGTCATGTTTGTGGATGGTCTCCTGCAAACTGCAGTCATTGCCATAAATGTAAGACTTTTTATGCCAACACCACCTAATGCTATTTTTAAATACTTGTTTATTTGTGTTACATATTTTTCTATAGCATTTCTACCTTTTTGCATAGGTTGAAGCGAAGAAACAAACATTTTCTTCATTTGATGAGTTGCTGGAGAAATCTGAAAAGCCTGTACTCGTTGACTTCTATGCAACTTGGTAAGCAGCTAGAAGTAGTGAAAGTTGTTGTCTCAAATGTCTTAGCACTTCAGCAGGTCATATGATATATTAGTTCCCTAGACTATTCTCTCCATTATCAAACCTTACGGAACCAAGTTTGGTGGAGGTATATCCTATTTCTATCTTGAAGTACCACCAACCTTTGTGGGGAGCAAACTTGGACTGCTTTGTCTTCACTTTCTATGTAAATTTCATGCAACATATTAGTGCCCTATACTTTTTTTTTTGCACTTCTTCTCTTTAGTGTTCATCATGTGGACGTTAAAAGTGTTATCGTGTCATGTTTGCATCATTCCAGTTATGATGACTGCCCCTGACAAAGCATGGTTCTCTCTGCCTTTACATGACTTTGTATTAGGAAGATTGATCAATCTATACTTTGATAGTTTATCTTTGTTTTTTTATTCATTTTGTTAGGTGTGGTCCATGCCAATACATGGTTCCTATACTTCAAGAAGTAAGCGAAAAGTTGAGTGACAAGATTCAAGTTGTGAAAATTGATACAGAGAAATACACAAGCATTGCAAATCGCTACCAAATCGAAGCATTACCAACATTTATCATCTTCAAGAATGGGAAACCTTGCTGTCGCTTTGTAAGTTTTGATTAACATTTTCTCCATTTTTATGCATATCAACAGTGCTAATGAGTTATGACAATAATGTATATTTCCTTTTTTCTGCGGTCTATGCTTTTTTGCTGGCTGGCATGTAGGAGGGAGCGTTGCCTGCTAATCAGCTAATCCAACAGATCGAGAGTGCTTTGGAGGTCACAAAGTAGCATGTGTGGCAAGCAAAGGAAATCTCCCTGAAATACACTGCCACCCATGGCATGTCTTTATATGTTTAAATAGTGTTATTGTAGATTATTTGTTACTGGTTATCATTTTTTTAGAGATTTACCTAAATTACAAAATGAATTGATTTGAACTTTGAATCTACAGTTTCAAACTATTCTACTGATCGTGAGTCATGTGTTACTTCATCTTTTTAATTGAGTTGAGGTCCAAAAAGTCAAAAACAGATACTAAACTGTATATTTTGCAGTATTTATTGTCATACTAAAGTTTCTTTGGCATGTAGGTTTGAGAATCTCAATAGCATAAATGCATAAACAAAATATATTTCTTTTCTTTTTGAATGTGATTATGGCATTAGCAAAGTTAGTCATGCAAAAGTAAAAAGGAAGGCCTCGTCCATTACATATACTGGTTTGCCGTGATTTTCTCATTAATTTGTTGAATTTAGATCCATTCACACCTCCAACTATAATACAATATTTAAAAAACAAATGCTTCAAGAAGATTCTAGTCGCTAGTCAATTGGCAAGCTAGGGATTAGCTACTAGAAGGGATTATTAATATGTGAATTAATCGGAACTAATCGCTAATTGCTACTAGACGGAGGACTGCCAATTAGAGATTAATCGGGGATTAATCCTGTTTTTAGAACAGTGAAAAAAATAATGCAGGCCTAGACAATAATGAGTCTGATTAGACAGATCCAAACCTTTGATTTCACAGATCCTGCTCCAAGCAGGAATTCTCAGTCTTCTCCTAATCACCTGAGCCTAATAACTTTGCTCATTGCCTCATAGTAACTTTAGGTTTGACCCAAGTTTTCCATTCAAAACTTCCTACCCCCAGACTCCCAGTTTATGCCTGAAGCTCCAATTTTCAGTGTGAGTTAGGCAGAAAATTGCTTTACAGGTTATTTTGTTCCAATAAAAAATATATAAATTTGCTATGTATAAGCATAATTCTTGTGATGTATGTTTAACACAGCATGTATGAATCCTATTTGATGACTTTTTGTGCATTATGGAGTAATTGTAACCCTCGATACATGATAATTCTGAATGCAACAATTAGCAAATTATCGAGTAGTGATGTGAATTGCTCAGGTTTAGACTTAGAGTGTTCTATGACTTCTCTCACCCATCTGTGTTTCTTACTTCTCTTATTTTCTATGCACACGCTGTAGTATTCATTCTGACAGATCAAGGAAAATGACCATTCACGTTATAATAATTACAAGTATATGCTCAATTGTTCATGCATTATAATCAAAACAGTTGTGTAGTTGTGCTGGGAACATCAAGCCAATTTGCTATAGATGAAGTATGTGGTTATTTCAGGGCTGGGAACGTCATCGCTGGATCATTTACATAGGTCTGTGCTAATCAAAGTACTTGTGAAAATATAGTCTGTTAGGTTGCTTTTATCTGGATTCCTAGCTGATATTCGACGCTGGCTTTCAGAGCGTGCTTATTATTCCAACCAGCTGAAGCTACCTTTTTATATTGGCAGACAACATATGTGAACAATGGCCATCCTGTTGCTTGATCCTCTTTCAAAGGTAAATGACCTGAAATCCCAGTACATTAGATATGGAGGTGCACACCTAAGATGCATACCTTGCTGATCTTTTAGATGTTTCTTCTGTGTAAAATTCTTTAGTGACTAGGATTTTTTGCTACATTCGTGCCTTCCAGTTCCATGTTCTGTATTATGATTAACATGGAAAATTACCATGCCCCATATCCCTCAAATTGAAATGTGAATTACGAAGTGTAATTCAAGTTATTGTGACATGGCATTTGCAATTTTTTTTGTTTGCATCCTGAAAAGCAAGTTTGAAAATTTTCATGGTTACACTTTAGCCAACGAAGCCATACTATTGGAAAGCATGTCGGAGGATGAAATTATTCCCCTGTTCTTGCTGCGTTACTCCATAGTGCGAGCGTGGATTCCAGCATCTATATATCTAAGAATATCTGCTTGAGTAGTGAATACGCAATGTGCCGGAAATATCACTTGAAAAATATCTGATGTAAATTTACTCGTGCCCCTCTTCTAATCAGTTAGGCAGGAATGATTGCCTATCTTTGAAAAACAAAACAAAACAAGAATATATGATGCTTTCTGGGGTAAATACGAGTATTGCGTGCAATGTGTTCAACCTTGGAGTTGGGCTTTTCTTGAGAACTTGGTCACAAAATCCATCAAGGTGGGATTATTAAGCTAACTTGGAATTTTTAATAGCGGGGCTATAGCGATCGATGTTGCGGTTTTGGACCTACAGATGTTGGTCTTTGTTTTTGAAAGTTATCATCCGTCTCTAGCTTCTTTTTTTTTTTTGAAAAAAGACTGCAGCGTTATCCACGGTTATATATTACTCAAAAGATATATACAAGGCCTATGTCTCTAGCTTGTTTTATTTAAAAAAAGACTACAGGTTACCCACAGTCATATATTACTCAAAAGATATATACAATGTGTAAGCCAAAGAAAACAAAAGGGAAAAGAAAAAAAGAAAACAAGCTACAGAAAATTAATCAGGTTCCAACATATAAAGCCATTGAGTAATGGCATCCATAAAGCAGTCACTCCCTCTTGCATGAACGAGCTGCATGGACGAGTGAACTCTTGAAGCTATGACTGACAAAGGTTACAAATTTGAGTTGAAAATGTCTCTAGCTTGTTGGTACGCACTGAAGGATGGGAGTCGCAGGCCGTTTTCACACTGGACTGGAGTAGTTGAGATGTACTATATATACCTAATACCTTGTGTCGACGATTGGAAAATTGGTCCCCGTCGAGCTTACTTGTTGGTTGAGGGGTCACACAACCCTTTCTAGTCGAACGGTTTTCATCGTAGATACACGGATTCGCCGAGATTGGAAAGTAGATCAAATATAGAGGTTTATTTTGGTTTGGGCCTCTCGGAAGGAGATAATAACCCTACTTCAGTCGCATAGATGTGTTTGTGTTATTGCGATGAGGTTCGGATACAGGGTTACCCTTCCTCTCCCATAGGGAAGGTATTTATAGTACATGGTATAGGCAGTCCTGATCCTATACAACCTGAAAAACTATCTTACCATATTTATAGGTATATCATAAAAATATACTAACTTGCGTTTCAAGAAACATCCATATCTCGAAGGCTTTGAAGTCTGGACGTAGAAGAATTCCTAAGACAGCGGGAGCATTAGGCTGATCATCCAGAGACACCTCTTCGGGGTCCATGACAACACGTTTAGCAGTCCATAAATAAAGAAGCCCACCCCCGAGCATCAATCGCCGAAGTATCAGTTCGAACTTACCATGTTCGGCTCATTCTTCCTATGCATATATTTTAAGGACATATTTCACATAGAACCTAACCATCGGAATATCAGAATATCTTATCGAATTTCCACCTTGGGTCCTAAGGGAAAAAAAAAAGATAAGGGGGAGGGACAGGAATTACAATTGGGACCTTTGAAATGAAGAGCTGAGAGAAGAATAACTTTACCAAGTGCTTCAAAAAAGGACGCTCCAGTTGGAGAATATCGCATACTCTTTTTGGAAAGGGAGAAAGCAACGCCGGGCGCACGAATCTTACACCTTTGCGCGACGCGTGTCGCGTATCAGGTTTTTTTTTAGCTATTTCTGTTCGAATTTGCAATGACTTCATTAGTTGATCTAACTGTATTATAACATATATCGGTTAATCGATCTTTCTAAGCGAAAATATAAAATATTGTTGCTACAAAACTGAGGAATTAATTCTAACAGCTAGGGGTTGATTTTTTTGTCATCTTGTCGTAAAGATACCCTTTTTCATGGATACTAGCCAAGTGTCCATAGAGTGTTTTGCTATAAGAAAATATAAAATCCACCGTCGAGACTATGAGCAAGTTAGTCATATGCCTTTAGACGATTGGTGTTGTTTGCATCATTGTGTGATTCATACAATTTTGTCTTCGCCGTAGACGATTTGTGCTACGCACTGTGATGTGTCGCGTCGCGAACAACCATACGGATAACGGCAGAGATCGATACACGCTATATTTTGGTTGTACACATACATTTAATTTAATGGTTAGAAGCGAATTGAAAGCCAAGCAGTGGTAATTAAGACCCTCGGGAAAGATAGGGATGTCTCATACGTTACCCATAATATGTGAAAGTATCGACGTAATTTCATATAGATTCGATCTGAATGCTATATGAAGAACATAAGCCAGATGACGGAACGCGGAGACCTAAGATGTAGAAAAATTCTGATTTTCTAGGTCTTGTGAATAAATGGATAGAGCTTGGCTCCAATTCTGGTAAAATAAAAGCAACGAGCTTAGCTTCTTAATTGAAATGATTCCCCTGAGAATTTTAAGAAGCTGAACCAGATATGGATGGTGTGGTAGGTAATTTTATTGAAGTAATTGAATTTGTTACAATGGATGGCATGGTTGGTAATTTTAGTGAAGTGTGGCATCATTCATCACTTACCACAAGAGACTTTTAATGTAGAGATAGCTGGGGAGTCAATAATCGTCTTATCTCAGTAAGCAGGAGCGATTCTTGCAACTCGATCGTGGACGATTCATGTTACAGCAGGTGGCTTGCCAGAAGCATCAGGCAGCTCCATCTCGTCCCAACTCCAGGCATGCACGCAAGCTTCCGATAAGTTTCGGTGTACAACTCTTCCAAGTAATTTCAGAGCGATCATCAGATCCCCACCGTCGACAGTACGTGTCGCTCGTGACAATATAAATAGTCCCCTACTCTCTCACACATTACAAACAAGCTAGCAAGCAAAGCAAAGCGTTAACACGAGCGAGCGTCCGAAGATGGCTGAGTACTACCACGGCCACGGGCACGGCGGCAGGAGCATGTACTCCAACACTGACGAGTGCTACGACGGCGGCAGGCACGGCAGCAGGAGGGAATACTCCTACACCGACGAGGAGCGCAGGATGCCGGCGGCGGACGACTACGGCTACGGCGCCAGGCAGACCGCCGTCTACGCGGATGAGTACTCCAGGGACGCCGCCCGCGGGCCGGAGAACTACAAGAGGGAGGAGAGGGAGCACAAGAACAAGGAGCGCATGGGCGAGGTTGGCGCCCTCGCTAGCGGCGCCTTCGCCCTGGTACGTAATTAGTTAATAACATATTAATAATCAGCGAGTTGAATAATTATTGAATTTGCAAGCAATTGCATGCAGTACGAGGGGCAGCGCGCGAAGAAGGACCCGGCGAACGCGCAGAGGCATAGGATCGAGGAGGGCGTGGCGGCGGTGGCGGCGCTGGGCGGCGGCGGCTACGCGTACCACGAGCACAACGAGCAGAAGGAGGCCAACTACGCCGCCAAGGAGCACAGCAGGAGGCCGCAGTACAGCTACTCCGGCAACTAAGACCCATCGCCGCCATGCATGTGCACCTACTTGCAACGTACGTATAGTAGTGATGTTGGGTATGCATGGGCTACCACCACCCTAGACCCGACTACGTACGTATACGGCAAGGCAGTGCACCATGCATGCATGATGCTTAGTTGCTCCTATATAATGTACACCCTACAATAAGGGCATGCTACGATCCCTATGCATGCATACGGCGTACGTGTGTATCTCATCCATCTGTATGTGTGGCTTGCATGCATGCGTCATGTTGGAATAAACATAAGATAAAGTTAATGGCAGATTATCTAGTGACAATGGTTTATTTGGTGTTAAGGTGCTAATTCTAAATAGGAGGTTTTTTTTAAGATGCACTAAAACTATCGTGGGTCATTTATTTTACTTGATTCATTGGCAATTTGGCATAATTATCTTTTACCCTCTAGAGGGTGAGACGATGAGTACATCTGAACCGTGTATGTTTGATCCTATGATGTAGATAACTCTTGCGTACTTCTAGTGTACCATAAGAGCGCTCATAGATAGGGTCCTTTAGGTCTAGTTTCTAAGGCTAAGATCAAGAAAGGTAGAAACTATCATCGAAAAAAAGAAAGGTAGAAACCTCCCTCCCACTTAAAATCCTTATGCAGAAAACCGTCTCTAACTTTTCTTTTCTTCATGATCCCAAGCCTCACGACCCGATCGACACCACATATGCAGCCCACGTCTGATCACTGCCCTCTCTCTCTCTCTCCCAATTTTTCTACTCCACGTCGCCTCTCCGTCTTTGCCTCCCCTCCTCTTAGGGCCCAGACACCTCGTCACCTCCTAAACCCTAGCCTCTTACTCCAGCGACATCTCGGGCTAGAGAGGGAGAGGTGCTTGGGGAGTCAGGCAGAGAGGAGCAGCTCGGATTCTGATGGCGTCATGGCTCCTTGAGATTGTGGCAGCATGGGAGAAAGCCATTGGGAGGGAAAGAAGTGTGATAGGCGAGAGGAAGCCAGATCGAGGCGAGAGGAAGGGGCGATCAGGAGGGGAGGAGAAGAGTGGAGGTTTTTGTGAAAGATTGCATAAGTGGGGAGAGAGACAAGAGGTTCCACCTCTTTATATCCAAGCCATGTAGATGAGATCTAAGATGCTAAGTGAATAGTTGTTTGTATGTTTACACTAATAAGAGTGTTTACATCAAATATTTTGTCAAGATATTTTTCATTTATATATGCATGCTTCCTTCTCTTCCTCCGCTGATCTGTTCCGTTAAATTGTTTCTGGTACCATGCATCTTAACTCACAGAACACTCGTGATAGATTAATTAATTAATTTTTTTTCGAGCAACCTCGAAGAGGGGCAGGAGCTCTGCCATTTCATTATAGAAGGAGAGAAAATAGTATAAGTGTGGGAGGGGAAAGAGAGAGAAAGGAGGGAGAAGGACACGACCCAACCGAGCGGTAGGTCACCAAACAACAGCACCAAACAACCCTAGCCACCTAGGGTCACCACCACTACGGAGGGAAGTCGCCGCTAGAGGGGAGGGAGGCCAAAACGCCTCACACCAAAGAAGCACTGCCACACGGGATGCTTGTCCGGACCGCTGCCAACGCATGCTGACTGCAAGGCGGTGCAAGAGAAAGACAGCCTAGCCGTTGGCCGCCACCGCCGCACGGGATGCTTGGCCGAGACTCTAAAAGGAGGGCGTCAGCCACCGCCACCGTGCAGGATGCTCGACCGAGGCGCAACCTGCCTCTATTGCCAACCGCTCTACAGGGCGTATGAAGGACAACACTTCAGACACCACCATAGTGCGGGGAGAACCCTCAACCAGGCTGCCGAAACTGCCAAACGGGATGCTCGACTGGAGCATCCACCGCCACCGAAGACGAAAGGAAGGCCGGGCAAAAGAAGGCCAGAGTAGTCATAGGCCGTCACCACCGAAGACAGATTAATTAATTAATTAAGGGTGTTAAAAGATGAGAATGTTTGTAAACATCAATTCCGCGCGGCCGGTTTGACAAAAATCCATCTTTTGAGAGCTACTCAAGTGCATAATTAGTTTAATTTTCAGGCTAATTCGTGTCGCCCGTCTTCATTTGTTGAGAAATATGCATATATGCACACAGAAAATATCTGGTTCACGCTTAATTTAATTACCGTGCTTAACGAAGAGGATGGCTATCAATACAATGGTGTAAACTACTGTATATAAGAGAGAAAGAAAGAGGGCCGGAGATCACTTAGGATTGTTTGGTTTGGGAAGCCACCTTATTTTTTTTACGGATAGATTCATCTCATGAATTTTGATGGGTAACACGTTTCCATTTTATACTAAATGCTACTCCTAGATGAGAGGGTAATAAACAAACGTATTTGATTCTTCGAACCAAACAAGTGATTGATCAATACACATCATTGCATTCCTCAAACCATACAGCCAATTACATGCATTTTCTTTCTTCCCCAATATTGAGGATATATTCTGTCTCTGACTCTCTCC
Source organism: Olyra latifolia (assembly GCA_036346145.1). Taxonomy (NCBI): domain Eukaryota; kingdom Viridiplantae; phylum Streptophyta; class Magnoliopsida; order Poales; family Poaceae; genus Olyra; species Olyra latifolia. The sequence goes on along the minus strand of CM070523.1, from coordinate 883,795 downwards.
AGCGCGCGCACAAAAAAAAAGCAAGAGAGAGATCGGATATGTACATTCTAGTTAGCAAGGTAAAAAGTAAGGAATTGCTGCTGGTCGGGCGTCCGATGCAGCCACAAAAAATCGGACGCCTCTTAGCCTGTGTGTGCGGCTTCCATCAGCCTTGCATTTTCCAGCAGCAATGCATTAATTAGAGGGGTCCCACATGTCTATGGCCAGAGTTTTTCTCTTTTCTATCGTGAGTTGCTCCATCTGAACTGGTGCTCCGTCCATGGCCGCAGCCGTGCTCCTCGTCCCGCTCGGCGGCACGCTGCTGGGCCTCTCCGAACGATGCACCGGTACGAGCGGTGGCCCAGCAGGTCATGCCATCTTCTTCTTCCTCCTGTGGTTTTCTGGTGCCCCTTTTTTCTCTTCATTTTTTCCCCTCTCGTGCTCTCTCATAGCTCTCTATCTTGCTTCCTCTCTCTATTTTTCCATCTCTACCCTCTTGATGGACTTATTTGGGGAGCTTGGCAGCTGGATCTAGTGGAGACTCGCCAGATCTAGAGAAGATGATGGCCGGATTTGGAAAAGAGGCTAGAGGTTGAAGAAGACCAGCTTTTTTTGCTGAAACATTAGCTTGGTACGTATGGAACATTAGGGTTTGTCTGGTGAAACATGTTGTTTGTTTTGGTGAAACACTTTACTTTCTTATGAAACATCAGGTTTATTCCATTGAAACATGATTTTTGCGCTTGTGAAACACCTCGTTTGCTCTTCTGAAACATTTTTTCATCATGTTTTTACTGAAACATTGTGTGTTTCTCTTATCTTATCTCAATGTTTCAGTAACTTTGTTTTAATGTTTAGGTAGGCTAACTTGAATGTTTCACCATGTTGATATAAATTTTTTAGTGTCCATTTCCTGTGTTTTCGTTATTGAAACATGTGTTTTGTCCTTCTAAAACATTAGGTTGTGTCTAGTGAAACATTCTTTAATAACTGTTGAAACATTTTGTGTTTTGCCCTTCTGAAACATTTCTTTCTTCCTGATGAAACATTTGATCTAACCTACTGCAACAGCGTCCGATTTTTTCCCAACGATCGGATGTCCGATCCGTAGTCCTACAAGTTGACTCATAATAAAAATAAGTGTCAGTCGATTAATAATAAAATTACACTATAACTATACTAAAAATTACACATTATAAATTTATAAATAAGTGTAAATTTAGTTTTACCAGTGTACAATTTTAGATTGACTGAAACAAACATGATGGCTTCAAACATAGAAAAAGAAAGGTTTGTAATTAGGCATGTGTATTCGACAGATTTATACATCAACAAAGCATAGAAATCAACAAATAAAACTGATAATTGATAAGTAGCAATTTTGATACTAAAATGGCACCTTTATAAGCTATGCAATTTTAGTCTTACTAGAGTGCAATTTCAGAGTGACCGATAGTTAAGAAAATTTCAGTCGCCTGAGAATTAGCAATTCTGAAAAAGTAAACCGGCAAAAAAGGAACTATCACTTTACTGGTGCTTGCAAATGGTGAATATGGCATACTCTTCTAAAAGAGAACATATAACACGCGCAGATAAGAACATCGCAAATAGCGAGCGTGGTATACTCTACTGAAAGGGAACATATAACACATGTGCATATAAACCTCGCAGGTGGTGAATATGGCATACTCTTCTAAAAGAGAACATATAACATACACACATACGAACCTTTTCGTATCAAGTTTTTTAGCTAATTACTTTTCGCATTGCAAGAGCTAGGCTCATCGGGGTTTAACATATGTCCATGACGAGGTTAAATGTTATACTCCGATCACAGAATACGCCGATTTGAGATATACATACAGTCAAGCTTTTAAAATTTTAGGTAAGAACACCTTTTTAAATATTCACTATGTATATGATATATCGATACATTAATTATTCTTTAGAGGGGGGATATCTCCCTACTTCCATTTCACTAGAAAGTTGTAATACAAATTCAGTGCTTACGGACCAAAATAAAAGGTAAACGTTCCAGAATTAAAACACCATCCCTGAGACCTTAGGAGACTGAATCATTTTACCATTAATGCACACACATGAACTTCTCTTCCGATCCCTGAAGCCAAATTGACTAAAACCACAAATAACTTAATTTCCTCTAAACTGTCCAGCCTACTTTTCGCATGAAAGTACATCTAGCTATAGCATTAATCGTATTCCAAACAACCTTGGCACTAAAATCGTATGTATATATTACCTAAAAATTACTCTATAATATTATCTTTCGGGGTTTTATTAATATATTACAATAAAAGTTAGTGGTCACGGTCGTATTTTAATTAAGAACGTGCCATATTGCTCAAAATGGTAATTTTTTTGACGGGAGGGAATCACATCTGTTCTCATATTTTTTTCTTTCATAATTTCTTTTTCTGACAGTGTCAACATATGCATTCTCAGTCTGCGAATATTTGTAGTACTAGTCAGGTGCCCATGCTTTGTGACAAGCGAAACTAAAAAAACGGGCACCTCTTCACGAGATCAGAGAACTAGCTCAAGGGAAGAAAACAAAAGATAATCAAAGATCTATGTGTGAATATAAAAAGGTTGGTGGAGTGAAATGAACTTAAAATAAGGGCCTATACAGGATAGAAATTTTAGCAACGGTGGAGTAAGATTTTATGGATGGCATACGATGTATAATTTTAGTGAAGTGTGACACCACCCAATATCTCTCATCACAAGAGACTTTTTAATAACTAGTTGAGTGTTCGTGCTTTACTACGAATTAAAAAATATTAATAATATCCTATCATATTGTGATCAACGTATTTGGCTTATGTATTCGAGCATGTAGTGCCGCGTCTACAAATGTGTCAGCTTCGACTATTTTATTCCTCAAGAATTTAACTGCACTTCCATGTTCGACTGCGTCGGTTCGATATGCCCTTGGCTTCAACTATTTTTTCATGAGTACTGTTGAAACACTCCTAGAATGTAGATACAGTAAAACTAGAGAAAGAAAAATTGAATCAACAGAAAGTATTCTCGCTAATCAAAAGGTTCTAAAAATACAACACACTAAATAAAAAGGAACAATAAATAAAAGGAAAGTATCATTATAATGTTTGCACCATTGGATTAAAAGCGATGGTTAAGATTGGTTGTAGGCTTCATCATTCAGCACTCAATACTCACCATAAGACACCTTTTAATAATAGAGAAGAGATAGAGATTAATTAATAGGTCCAAACAATCCTGGAGTATATGTGCAGCTATATAAATATATATATAAGTTAAAAGTAACATTCGATCAATGGATAGAGCGCGTATCGAATCCACGTTAGTGGACGCCTCGACGCCACGCAATTTGCGTGTTATTGCCTAATTAATTAAACACCATGAATCAATGCTAATACCACAGCACGTAATAAATCTTGTGCATGGATATACAAATATATATAGCGCAAATGCGTGCTTGCCTAACTTCATCTACAAATAATAATAAAGTCAAGATATTCCCATATTTAGAGAAGATCAAGGCAACTTTCGACACAGTCCACCATCACATGCTAATCCTACTCACTAATTAATTGTCAGCTATTACGTACTGGTAGGAATATAAACTAATCCTATCCTTTTTCTAAAAAAGACAATTATAAATTAACTTCTTGGAATGTTGCAGGCTGGCTATAAATACGCGCCCATCCTATAGAGCATTTGCTACAACGACCAAATTAGCTTAAAAATTAGTGAGTAATTAATAGGAGATGGCAGACCACTACAAGGAGGAGATCATGGTGAGGGAGCAAAGCCGCATCGGAGATCAGCCGGGCGGCGCCTCCGCGCTGGTAATTACCCCCTATATATGTTTCTTTTAACCGGCTTGGGTGAATGATCCAAATTGATATTTGATGAACATGGATGAATTGAAGTGATATTCGTCATCCGATCGATCATATCCGATCCATATGTACGTATTCTTGTAACTGAAACTTGAAATGCTTGCAGAAGAAAGCAGGAAAACAGGAAGCGTCGCAGAGGCAGAGGCAGAGGCAGGGCGCGTCGGCGCCGAGCTCCGGCGGCGGCGGCGGCGGCGCTGCTAGGTCCCTGACGCTGACGGCCTACTTCTACTCGCCGCCTAAGCGCTGATAAGTAGCCAGTGCATGCAAGCAGCTGCTTAAGCGTGCGTACGACGTACCTACCTATAGACCTGACCGGCTGGGCATTTAACGAATTAATTAACGTGCTCCCTATATACAGCTACAGTGCTATACTGTTTATTCAATAACAAGAGCAAGGAACAAAGCATGCATGTACGTACGTCTATACGTACCTGTCGTGCATGTGTCCACTGCACTGTGCGTGTATATACTAGGAAATTGTTGCGCGCAACGCGCGCGCGTTGCGTATTGTGTATAAATTGTCCTGCTATATGAGAATGTGAGTGGACTAAATGATTGAGAAAGGCATATGATTGATAAAGCCATAGAGATGTAGGTAATAACGGTGATGCCATAAGAGAGAGACGTTTTAATTACAAGCGGTCTGGTTTTCTATTATGACAGGAAACTACCATGTCTGGAGAATAGTAATACATAGATAGGGAAGGGATATTGTACAAAGCAGTAGAGATGGGGCAAAAGTAGTGCTGATAATAGCTGTTGAGGAGCTGCATGTAGCTCTGGCATAGTTGTTAAGGTCTTATAACAGTTTGACTGTATGTTATGACTTAGAGTCACAAAATAGGCTGCTGTAGAAGTCTTTTACTTTGGATCAGGTGGACTGTCGAGCTGCAGCTTCCTTTTAGTGGAACGCTCCGGTCTTGCCTGTTTAGTATTGCATGTGTTTTCATGAGTATTCTAACATGTGTTGATGTGTAATGTTAGGCGATTAATCTGTTTGGAAAAAAAGCTTTATGATAATCATTGAAAGTTGTGACATGGAAAACTTACAGTTGTTGCACTGATATGTGGTGGAGGTGTATGGGCAACATGAAGTTGAGGCACGGCATAATCTTTCTGTATGATAAAAGATGTAAAGAAGGAAATAGAATAACAGAGCAAATGAGAAAATATGGAATGATATGATAAGAGAAATCTATGTTACATGATGTACCTCTTTTGTTGGACATTGGGTAACCTTTGGATGCAGCTCTTTGTCGATCTGGACTGAAAATGGATAAAAGGTTTCAGCTAGGATAGTAAACCAGATTAATAGAAGTAAATGAAGATGAATTGCTATAGCATCATGGTTAATATGGGTATTAGTAGTGAGAAGTGGTACCTTCTGTCGTGGATGGTTGCTGGCTGTATAGGATGGAGGAAGCCTCTGCCACAAGAGAGGTATTCTCTGTGGCTTGCTGTTTACCTTTGTCTTTGAAATTGTCTATTTCGGTCCTCAGTGTTTGATGAGGACCCTGCTGATCCTGAGAGACAGGTGAATGGAGGGGAAGTAGGACAGGAGAAAAGGAGTTGACCTGATATGTTAACTGTGGTAATTGCAGGGTTCCATTTGTGACATTGACTATGAGATCATACTGGTTGTCATAAAGATTAGTTATTTGTTGTGGAATACCATTTCCACTATCTTGTGTAGCAAATATGAGGGCAGTGACTGGAGCGCCTAGTAGCTGTTCAGCAACATGGCCAAAGAAGACAAAATTCGCTTGAGCTACATTTTCTTGATCTGTGGTATCTGGATCAATGCCATTTAAGGTGATGCGGTACCTAAGACAGGTAGAAGGCAGGAACGAATTAGTTTTTTTTGCCGCGCAGCATTAGGTTGGTCGTCAAGCGTGAACAGCGAACTGGATTTGCAACGATGGTCAAAAACAGGATAGTATAAGGTTAAACCACGGTTGAATATTCTTTGAAGAACACGTTTCTTCATTGTTTCCTTACTGTCTCCTATTTATTTGCGTAGCTATATATGCAGCTCAAAGCAGGGATTTGAAAATCGATCTGGAGGAAAAAATTTCTTGGGTTTGATTTTTGATTTACCGTGACAAATTGTCGAAAAATTGTGGAAATTCGATCAAAATATATGCTTTTAATTTTGAATCGAATGGAGCGGAAAGGAAAATGGGAATCGCTTAGAAATATGGAAAAATCAATCGGAATGATCGGTAAATTGTTGGATTTAAGCGATAAACGAGGAAAACAAAAAATTGGTTGATACATGGAGAAATTGGTTGATATGAACGGTTAGTTGATTTGCGGTGATTTGCCGTTGCGCCTGAGCGATTTGCCGTTGCTCTCGAACGATTTGCCGTTGAGCCCGAGTGAGTCGCTGATGCACTTGATTTGCCGCAAAAATTGATTGATTTGTCGCAAAAATCAAACGATTTGGTGATGATTAGAAACAATTTTTTCCTGGAGCTAAGTGAACACCAATAGGAGGAGCGTGAATATTACTTTTCGTAATATTGCAGGACCTAAATTCAAATTTTCACGTGAATTCGAAGATTTTTTATTATTATTATTATGTTTATACACGATCCTAAAGTTATTACGGATTTTTTGGGAATTTTTTTTGAAATTTTAAAATTCGAGGTTGTTTAATTTTCTTGCAGTCGACGTCTATTGCTTGTACGACGAAAATTAGGCATGTTATTAGCTGGGATTTGCATAAAATCAGCTGAAGGAAAACGCTCCGAACAACGCTTTATCGGTTTGATAACCGTAGTGGGTGCGTTCTGGGTCGACAGTCTGAAGAAAACAGGTAATCTTTGGCCTTTGGATTATACTGCTGCTTCTTCCATATATGCATATATCAGAGAAATATCCAAGGAGGGGGAAATGCGGCAATGTTCCTAACTGTCCTGCTTTTGGTAATCTGTTACCTAACATATATGTATCTTGTTTGAACTTTGAACAGTTGAACGTATTCTGTCAACTAAAAATAGCTAACATGAAGGAAAGGAAGCACGATCACAAGTGGAAAGGAATACATGAAGAGGCACACATATTCTAGCTGAACAGATTCACCATCATCCGTAAGGATTATATAACACAAGATGAACAGGTATATATCACATGAATACAAAATGAGTAAACCATGTCAAGGAGCTCTTCATGCTCCAGGTTACCTCAGGGAACAGATATGCAGAAAATGATTTGTCATAGCCCTTGTGCTCTCATGTTATGCACGCACCATCTAAACCTAGTATTGTTAAGTCATACAATAAGCCAGTAGTTTATTCCTTGCTACTGTTAGGTATACATAATGATCACCAAAATGTAGCTGAGCACCACATCTACCTAGAATACACGCTTAGTTCACCAGGACTTGATGAGGGCAAAAGAGGAGCCATTTGGTTAATCTTCATATTCTGTTTCCTCATCATCAGTATTCTGGTTACTATATCTGTTACCATCTTTAATGTTATTGCCTTGGTCTTCTTCAGTCTTCTCACTGCCATCTTCATACATACTCTTACCTGGCCACTGGTTGTTGACAGCACTGATACCAGAAGGCATCACACTGGAAATCTTGACATTGTAGACTTTAGAAGAAGGGGCCCTGTGAGCTAGGTTTTTCTTCTCCTTTTCGGGTTCGTTGCAAGGTCATCAATGCCAGCGTAGCTGTACTGATTGGTGAGTACATTGAGAGCATGCTCATCTGCAGATGCAGAGAGTTTACCGTTCTCTTCTTGACTGTGTTCAGGGTACTGCATCTTGAAATGAAGGTTTAGTTTATAACTGTGAATGTAGACTTTCCCACAGCTATTATAGGGGCAGACATATGGCCTTTGTGACATCTGGGGAGAGTAAGTAAGAATTCATTTAAAGAATCACATATTTTATAATGTCATACTATGAGTATTTGAACAAGTGATTATCTAGTTAGGTTTAGTTATAGTAAATCAATATGAGAATAATATGAAAAACTACGATGTACTGCAACTTAATGTATTTGCATTTTTTCCTTATGGGTATGACTACATACTACAGCTCTACTTGTACGCTAGTTCACAGCATTCTTTGAGGATCAAGGGTGCTAGGGATAAAATGGAATAGATATGGCAAAACGTAATGGAATCAGACAAAAACATGTTGAGATTTGTTCTTCATCTGGCATCCAAAAATACATAAGCACTGGAAGAAATTGTTTTCAATGTAATCCTCGTCATTCGATTGTTTCATTCTACTCATAACAAAGAATGACAAAGGCAGTAACAAGGAGAACTGATAGAAAAAATATGTAGCAGGGGCAAAACATATAAAATAGTGGCAATTGATGATTTAACGTTGCAAAGATAAAATCCTTTGGATTTGCCAAATCCTCAACTGACAATGCTTGGACGGCAAAGCATCAATGTTTGGAAGGTTACCTTTAGAAAATGCAGTCATTGAATAGGTCTACATTTGTAGCAGATCTCCTCTCCTTGTTTTAGTCATATTCACAGAGAATTATATAAACAAGCATTTTATAAGAAAACAAAGAAAAGCCCTTGCAAAGGTGTAACAGCTGCAAATTTAAGGTGGAATGAACTCACATGTAGGTTTATACCTTGAACTTGCCTGTTGTCTTCTCTCTTGTAATGTATCATACGTATAGATCTACAGTAAACACATGATAAAGGATAATTCTGTGGGGAGACTGGGTTTTGCCTTCTGTAAACACAATTCGTAGTCATGAATATAACAATGGAACAGATTGCTTATATAGGAAAGGCGCAGAGAAGAAGAACGAAATGGAAGAAAGCATTTATTGTAGCCTATATTGTAAGGAGCCAATATTTTCATCCTTGTAAATACAGGTTTGTTCTCGCTGAACTAAAACTTTATAGAGAAGGTTTTTGTAAGCAGATAGCAAGACATGCCAACAGTTTGATTACTGGAACTATAAGGGTGCTTTATAGAAACAAAAGAGTAGAGCAGAACAGAAGCACCTAAAGAAAGCTTTAAACAAAAGACAGAGCTTCATCATATACTACATTTTTTGTGATGGATGAATGGTGCCCTTCATCATCTTCTATTAATATCTTTAGGTCGACCGCAAGTAACCCCGAAATAGCCACGCATGATTGACCATGCGAGAAAACAGGCGTGTTGAGATATACGCCGATCATGCCTAATGTTTGGCCCTGACATTTATTTATTGTCATAGCATAAGAAAGCCTGACTGGATATTGCCGTCGTTGTAGCTTGAAAGGCCATCTGTGACTTGTAGCACTAAGAATTATCCTTGGTATGCACACGACATCTCCAATATTTGTTCCTGTCATTATCCTTCCTTCTAAGACCCGATCTCCTAGTCTTGTTACTATGAGTCTTGTACCATTGCATAGCCCAAGGGATTGGTTAATATTTTTTAGAAGCATGACAGGAACACCGACTTTTAAAATTAATCTGTGAGAGGTAAAGTTGTTAATTACTATGCTATTAAGAAATTCTGGCGAGTAAAGGAGTTTGACATCTACAGGTTGTTCACCGCTGTTCTCAACCGTATCATAACTAAAGTACTCCTTTTCTTCACCTGGTACTCTAGCAAGCATTAGTTCATTGATACTGTCAACTACTGAGTTTTTTGGGCAAACAATGGCATGGTTGGCAAGATATGCAGGATCAGCAAACCGAGTATGAAAATCAATGTAAATAGCATCACAAATGGCAGATGCATGTTGACCGGCTGGCCTAAGCAATAAATCTTCTGGGATTTCAATCAGTGCGTCACCGGAAGTGTCAGAATGTTTATAATAGCTCAAACGCCCCTCTCCAACATGAAGAACCCACTGGGCAAATTGTGCCATGCTATCTCTGTGCTGAGTTGGTAAGGCAGGGTTCATAAGTCGCATGTTATGAGTGAGTTTCATGACTTCCACATGTGACCACAGTGGTGATCTAATGAGGGATGCAGCCACAACGTTTGCACGTGTACCTCCCTAAATGACAGGTAATACTTGCCTGAAATCTCCTCCAAGAAGTACTGGTTTTCCACCAAATGGCTTAGCTTTATTAGCAGGTTCATTGTCAGAAAGTAAATCACGAAGACTGCGGTCCAAAGCCTCAAAACACTTTCTATGTGCCATAGGAGCCTCATCCCATAAAATGAGAGATGATCTTTTGATAAGATCTCCTAACATTGTACCTCTCCCTATAGAACAACTGGTCGTATCATCAATATCCATTGGTATCTTAAATCTTGAATGAGCTGTACGTCCTCCAGGCAAGAGCAATGCAGCAACACCCGAGGAGGCAACAGCTAAGACGATGTGGCCCTCTGAACGGAGCCTGGATATAATGGCGTTCCAAAGAAATGTTTTTCCAGTACCTCCATGCCCTGAAATAAAATAAAGACACTGTTCACCATGTGTCATTCTATGGAACACCGTGTCATAAACATTGCGCTGTCCATCATTTAGAGCTGCATACATCCTGTTTGCCTGGATTAATAGGTCTTCTTGTTGGTATGAAAGTTCTTCAGTGATCAGCCTATTTGAGAAGATATCGGCAGAGGTGTTTGGCGGGGCTGGTATACCATACGCCGATATTGATAGGCCATTGATACAGAACATGTCATGTAGTTCACGTAGAAGGCGAGTCTGCAGTAAAGAATCTGGAATCACATAATCTTTTATTCCAATGGTCCTACGTATGGTATATGCGATGTCATCAGTCAGATATTTCCAATACCTGTCGTATATAGCACGTGCATTTCCAACATTGCAGTATACCAAAATTGTCATAAACAGAGTTCTTAGTTGACGTGCACCTGCCCATATAACAACCTCATCAAAGACCGATGTCCATTCACCATCATCGGCAATGAGACCTCTTGCTTGGCATGCTTCGCAAAAAGTTGGATGGATAACACCATCGTAGGTTCGGACATCCTCGTAGGAAGTGGCACCACGTACAACCATAAGGAGCATTCTCAGGTAGAAAGCCTCACCAGCACTTGGATGTATATGTCTTAGTCTTCCAATTTTGATCCCTCTCTTCCTTTTAGACCATGTTTTTTCATTGGCTTTCCATGTCCAATGTTTAGGAAACTCACAATATGTAAGTGCTCTAGCAGAGAGGAACTGTTGATTAGTTACGAACCACTCGGTCAACATTGTTTTCTTTGAGTTTGGATTCGTGAGGACAGCATGAAGGTCAGCATTGTCATGGTATGTTAAGGAATTCATCGAAGGCAAATGAACAATTAATCTTTCAACAGGCACTGTTCTACCATGAATATCGAATCCAAAAATTCCCCAATATGCTTCACATGTTGAGAGATACCTTGTGCTAATATATTCAGCTATCTCATCGATCCCCTCGCTGTTTTCATCAGCATTACTGCCAGATGCACCTGAAGTGGATGAAGAGGATCCGACACCAAAATCCGGGCCGGGTGATTCTCTGAACGAAATTGAGCATGCGTTGTATATGGTGAGATAATCCACCACGTAAAGAAGAAGGACGATAGAATCACCGTGTATAGATGAAATGAGAATTGTGAGGCGAGATGGAGCTGCAGCAATTGCATGAGAATTTCATGCGGTTAGCCGCAGAATCATGTCCTTTGTTCATGTACTTGAAAAGATATTTCATAAGATGTGACCTAACACACCATTCAACATTGATATGGGCTTGAAAAATCTTGAGTAATTCCAGGTTATAAGGAACAACCCATCTGTTGTCTAGCCTAATTTCCTTTTTTTTTTTGACAAATCTACCATCGCAACGGCGTCGATAAAGGGGAAATCCACTGTGATCAAGAGCTGTTTCATATCGAAAATCTTTCGGATAATTCTTGGAGCACCTGCCATTTTTCATACAAGGACTATTAGGATTATCACGACCACAGGGACCATGGATCATAAACTCATTAACAAGAGCATAGCCCAATGGGTCGATGTCTTTGTCTGGCAATTCGGCTGAAATAAGTGAATCAATGAATGAAGGAGAAGGTTCGCTTTCAATAGCTAACCATGCGACTATGTGTGCATGAGGTAAGCCTCTTTTTTGGAACTCAACAGTGTATAGCACTGCAAAGAGAATAGGAAGGGAAACGTGTAAAAACCATTAGTACATGATATGAGTAAAGCAAATAGTATTCCAAAAGAAGAGAGTAATAAAACTTTTGGTTTATGATAGGAGGACAAACCTCCTCTACATGGCCCAAATGATTCTCCGCCTTTGATTCTTTGAATAAGCTCTTTAAGCTTCATGTGGAACACTCGTGTGAGCATGTCGGGTCTATCACTTGGCCTTTGACCTGGCTCATGCTCTATTGCTTCAGCTATTTCAGGCCATTTAGGATTACAGGTAAAAGTGATAAACAACTGAGGAGCACCATATACACGGCAAATGGCCATGGAGTCTTGGAAGTTTTGTGTCATGTAGCGTCTACCCCCCAGTAAAGCTAGTTGGCAAAATCACCTTGACACCTACATCTCTACCAGAATTATTGCCTCTACCAACTGCATCTGAAATTCCTTGGTATGTCTCCAAACGCAACCTGTCCTGATTAAACAAAAAATACGACAGGCGATTCGCCTCAATGCAGGAGTAGGCATTTACAGCTAATTGCTCAGATAGACGGCCACAGCAGGTGAAAGGATTTGGTTCAGCAGAGCGGTAGTGTGCATGAAATTTATAGTACCGCATCATACTCATGTGACCGCTCGTGTCAGAGACGAAACCACTGCCCTCTCCGAGGCTCATCCCAAGATGGAATCCTCTGTCACCATACGGAAACAATAATGGGTACTGCAACGCCATCAACGCTGGGTGTACAGGAGATATATTTTGGAAACGACCACCATGTGTTTGGACAATCACATCAAACCGAGAATTTTCCGGTGTCATATCACCAACAATTAAAGCAGCAAGTTCAGAATTCTGTGGCAATGAATATGTACCGTCTTGTCCTTGTCTATGACCGAGAAGTCGGACAGTAAGCTCAGGAGCATTTGGTGATAACAGACGATCACGTGCAAGTCTGAATGTCCGCACAATTGGATTATGGGTATCCAACATTGAGATAAGCTGTGCAATTATGTCTGGATTAAGTTGGTCCTCATGTGTTTCCTCTGAATGGAAAATTCTTAATCTGTTTTCCACTTCATGTGTAGTATCATGTATGTAGAGCTGTGCAAACTGAGGTAGATGACCAGGCAGAGGTAAAAGTGAGCCAATGCGATGATGCACAACACCATTTATACGGAAAATATATGGACCAGAACCAATATTGATGGACGTGTCAACATAAACTCCCATGGATGCGAAAGCAAAACAGGAATTATATTGCCTTAGCTTACGCATGAAAGAAGAGCATTGAGGACCACCATTGAAGCGCATTAGCTCTGCCAATGGAGAAGGATACGGTCTGTAGGGGGGAATACGTATCTTTCCTGCATTACAACAATGGTTGTAAACCCTCCGTCCACGAGGATCATTGGACATTGCAGGTACAGTCTCCTCATACCAATATAAAGCCGAACAATGAGGACATTGAAACGAAGATGGACCGTAGTAGGATCTGTTTGGGTAGGAGGCTGCACACAGAATATATATCATCAAAAGTTAGCAAGAACAAAGAAAAGAAAATGGCTAAAGAGAAGATATGCAAGCAACCATTTATAGAACGTACATTTCAGTGATTGTATATGCTCACTCGATAAGGGGACATCATAGCTAGAATTGGAGGGACCTGCTTCACTGCTAAAATCATGGACTGCAATGCAAGACTAATGAACTGTCATGCATGCAAGAAAGGAGAACTACTAATATAAGGAGTAGTGTACATGGAAAAAAATGGCATAGGAAAAAGATTGACTAATGCAAAGGGAGCAAAGAAATGATACCCTGTATAGAAGGGTAAGCATCGAACGATTGGAACGTTATCGAAGCAGTTGGTGTAATAGCTGGTGTAGAGGTAGAGGCCGTGTCATTGAAATGATTATCTATGATGGGAGTTTTGGCAACTGTGATACAGACAGTGTAAAAACACAGATTAAAGGAGGACAGAGCAGGAGGAGAAAAAAGCAATATCATAGAGGCAAACAAAAAGAAAACGCTAAGAACAGAAGGGAAAAAATAGCAACAACATACATGATGCCTTCGGAAGAAAGGGAAGGTCTAAATGGTGTAGATAAGTTTGTACTAATCGCTGTAACAAATGATACAGAGGGTGTAACCATCCGTAAAAAGAAACGTAAAACACGAGCAAGTATAATCTGTGCGACAAAATGGCGAAAGTAGAGAATATAAACAAAGCGAGCGGAAGCATAAAAAAAAGGTATACCTTTTTTTGCGGCTTTCTTGGCTAATAACTTAGCCCGTCTTTTTTGTCTGTTAGCACGTGCAACATCCAAAGAGACAGCATGCATTGGCTGACGTATAGGTCGAGTAGACATAGTTCGCTGTAACAAACAACTGTTAATGGCAGATAGTACGATGATAAAACCAAAAACAAATGCAGTTAGAAAAGATAATAACATGCTACGGATGGAGAACTGATAGAAAATTCAAGAAGCATAAGAACAGAGGAAATGCGCTCTGAAAAATACCATCTATTCATGTGAGTCTCAGGCGAAGTATGGAAAAGCAGAAGATAATAGGGAAACATAAAAATAGGATAATGCACACAGAATGGTACCCAGTGACCCTGATGAAGAAATCTCTACCTAACTGCTATAAAATATAGCCAGAAAACGAAGGATAAATACATTGTACAACAAGGATCAAAAACTACAAAACATGTAATCCATACAAAGATAATTAAATTATTGAAGACAACCAAAAATAGAAGTTATTGACCTCTAAAACTCAGGCGTTTAAATTAGTGGGTGATACAAACATAGCTAAATCCATTTAAAAGGTGACTTGTTTTCTAAACCATTGCTTTTGAGTTTGTTGTAAGCAAATAAGGTGGAGTTGCACAACACAAACGACAACACAGGACAAAATCGATAGAAGAGACGCAAAACAGAAAACGGTGAAAAATAAGTACAGGAGAACTGGGATTGGATAGAGAAGGAAAGAAACTTACAATGTAGCATTTGGAAGAACACAGCACGGAGCTTCCAACAACGATGCCACTGATGAGGAAGGGCTAGCGGTTTGATCAGTGAAAGAAAGATTCATTAGCTATGTCGTATCTACTGTTGAGTCTCTGAGAGACCGATGATGTGACATGTCGTTACAGGCGGTGTTACCCTTGCTAGCAGGCTTAAGCAGCAACTTAGTGAACGAACGAAGCCACATAAAGAGGCTCATTTATCTGTGAAACCAAGACGTATAATACACCATAAGGACTAACGACAATTAGGCAAATCCCTGTTTTACGCACCTTTAAACGAATCCAGAGAGAAATAAAGCATTTCGCAGGCAACGGATAGGAATAAACAGTAGAAACTGTTCTGGAGAAGACATCAGCAATATTATATAGTCTGTACAATAGAAAAGGGAACGTGTGAGACAAGTTGTAAGAAACAGGCTGTTTATTGATACAAAAAATAAGAACATAGGCGTGAAAAGAGGCCAAAGAAGCAGAACTGTCAATGTAGACTGCAGCAATACCCATTTAGAACAGTATAAGTATTACAGCTTAGCAAGGCCTACATACATCAAGTCGACCAACCAACAGTTGCTTGAAAAGATACAAAAGGCCATATGCCCATATCCGCGTAGCCAAGTAATTTCTGCCTATCTGCATCCAGCAGGCAAACCGAGGCACCGTTGGACACATCATACAAATCTAGAACTAAGACAGTGCAGGTTCAGTTTTTAAAGCTACGATAACCTAACAGCTGTATTACATTATGCACTACATCTTAGTTATACAATATCAGATCACTTTGTTTCTCATGTCTTCTAGCCTCTTCAAGATTTGATCTCGGAGTTTTGTCAAGCCCATCGCCAATGTTCCTCTCCATATTAGCCGGGAGAGATGCTAATTACTCGCAAAGATCACCGTGAATAGCATTCTGTGATAAACAACAAAACACTTCAGAGCTAAACATAAAATAAGGCATCTGAAACATGTACATTTTATCGTAAACAAGGGCCTACTTAGGCTGTACTAAGCAAAAGATAGCTGTCACAGTATTACAGATAAATGATACTATTTTATAAAGTGGGAAGCGACAACAAGTTGGTAAATAATATCTTGGTACGGCATTTGCAAAGAAGTATAGATCAAATTTATAAGCAAGAAATCGATTTTCTCTCAAAACCTCTCATATGCCAACAAGCCGATGTTGCATCTATTAAATCTAGGCACACATCAGATAACAGATAACAGAGCTCTAATCTATATTTTCCCAAGTGCGAGTATACTTCTAAACAGAAGAGGTAAATCTAAAAATAAGAACTAATCTCATACATGTCTATATAAATGCAACCATTGCATTGGCATGAAACATAATTATTGCGAATATAGGATGCAGCCTAGCATCTGAACGTCACAGCGACACCCAAAAATAGAAGACACTATAACATAGCAACATATTAAAACGTGGAGCAATCCTCATATTTAAGCAAACATCCTACAATTCCTACCAAAACTCATGCAGATAGGCTATCAACGACAAAAATTTACAATTTTCAAATAAATTGGATGGAAAAGGGCATCATACATTTTTATGTGCTAATGTTTCCTTAATCTCTGTGATAAAATCATCTGTTTCCTGCATGTGAAATGCAAAATTAACAACATAAGTTCGCAATGGTTGCATATACAACAGAAATCAATAAAAGAGATTCATGGCGCAGTCTGCCTGCAAATAATTGATATCCACCAACATTGGAAGCTGAAAAAATCACCCTAAGCAATTGTGCGTCTTATATAGCTGAATCTTTCAGCGAATGTACAATTGAATTTGAAACACAGAACAGAAATACTATGTGCATAAAGCTAACCACGTGCTTTTTTGCTTAAAAAATTGCTAAAATGGTTAAATTGCACATGTAGGCATCCTTAAACTGACTTACCTGTGTCTCCCATCCATCGACAACAAAAACGTCAAAACAATAGCCATTGCTCATGGAGTAAACATGAGTTTCTCTAATATTCAGCCTAACCTCAGATAGCAATGCAGTTGACACTGTTAAATATGAAGGCTTGCACAGAAGAAGGCATCAAAATGCATATCGCAGAAAAATCTTATTAGCATGGCTAGGTACCATCATCAGTACCAAACTTCCAAGGATCACAGTCAGCAGCAAAATTACATGAACACGTAGCACCTTAGCCGGGTGAGCTATTCTATCACAACTATAGGAAACAAAGAAATGCCCTTGGTACAAAACTTTGGACAGAATGGAATAACCATGAGCTCAAACACTCGTATAGGGCCACTAAAAATACTCAAGTGCATGGTAGAATATAATTTATTAATCTCTAGCCTTAATGTGGCAATTTC
Organism: Olyra latifolia; assembly: GCA_036346145.1. NCBI lineage: Eukaryota > Viridiplantae > Streptophyta > Magnoliopsida > Poales > Poaceae > Olyra > Olyra latifolia. Next base: position 866,448 of record CM070523.1, on the reverse strand, counting down.
CTTTATCAGTTCTTGAAAAAACAATGTGTGTAGTGAGCATCACAGTGACTACGGAAAATAGAGAACTAAGAATTGTTAGCCAAACGCGAGACTAACTGGATTAGGTTCATTTGATAAGTTATTTTAGGCCCCTGAGCTCCCATATTGATCCTAGGCGAACCAAAACAGCGCGCAAATTTTACTGAAACTGTTTGTTTTCAGATAAGGAAAACAAATAACTATCGGAAAACAGATAGTTTATCTAAAAAAACAACCTTTTAAATGCTACCTGATTAAAAAGTACCTACACAGCCACCATGTAACGATGAGTTTAAGCATTTCAGAGAAAAACACTAATTAGATGATGAAATCAGCACTAAGCTAACAAGTAAATGGCAGTAAATAAAAACCACTCAATGCATCCTTGGATGAAGCAATGGAAACACCCATAAGATACCTAGCTAAATTAATGGAAATACCCATAAGAAAACCATAATTACCTGAAGCTATTGCAAAGAGCAACTATGCATATTTTCAAATATATTTGGAGAAAGGACATGGAAAATCAGATGTGTAGAAAGGCTGGAAGAAAATCCAATAGGTTGGTGCTCTGATTCATGAGCCAGTGTCATCAATTTTGCAGATAAGTCACTCATAAATAGAATCCATAAATCATGGGCATTCTGAACAGCAGTATCCATTCCTGCATAAACAAATCATTCAAACATCAAGCTTACTTTTGCACTCTCAAACAGCCGGCATTTTCACACGCCAACAATTTATAAGTCCTTGTAAATGTTTTCAGATAAACCGCTCTGAAAAATGTGCAATGTAAAAAATATGCAGTGCTCAAGGGAAAATACATGTAAATCTGTAAGATACCTGAATCGCATCACATAATTTGTTAGGAAGCCCGAATCAAGAAAATTCCGTTGACATGGAGGAACCGCTCGCACCTCTTCACACCAAACTTCTGAGCCTCGTAGCTCACGGCAATCAAACCGCCGCCTTTCCAATCGTTGTACTGCACCACAACGGTCGGCTGCCCTCTGAGCGCCGGGTTCGTCCGCCGGTCATCTGCAGCAAGCAAATGGCCACTCTTTCAGAGCAGAGACACCACTCCACGATGCACAGCATCGCGAGGGTTAACAGGCGATCACAAGAGCGCTTATGGAAAGTTAAAGGTGCGAGAGAGAGGAAGAGGGTAGGTGACCTTGGACGTAGAAGCACCCGCGGCTCCTGCGGTTGCAGCCTCGCCATCGGCATCACTCCGCCGCGGAGCCGCCACTACCGAGAGGAGATGATGCGGCGCCAGCGGGATCGGGCCGGCACTTCCGCCACCGAGGCCGCCATCACCGGATCCGGACACCTTGGGATCTGTCGTCGCCGGATCCGACCGTCTTGGGATCCGTCGTCCCCGGATCTGGCCGTCTTGGCACCGCAGCGTCAGAGGAGACGACGTGGGGCGTGAGAGGAGACAAGGGAGGCGCCGGTGAAGGCCACGGCCATTCGGACATCGTGACCGGAGGAGTAGGACGGCATGGGGCGGGGCAGAAGGTGAGAGCCTAAGGGCGATGGCGTCGGCCGGCGAGCAAAGGAGGATGGGAGGAGGGCGAGCAAGAGAGGCGAGGATTTGCGCCGCCTCCGAACTGGCGCCATCGATTTCGCTACTGGGTTTGTTGTCCCGGATCCGGCCTTGTTGGCACGGCGGCGCGGGATTTCACCGGCGAGAAGGTGAACGACGGGAGAGGGGGGGCGGCGCAGGCAAAGGGACCCGGCGCTGGCGAAGGGAACCGGCACCGGTGATAGGAATCCGGTCGCCTTGGGATCTGCGGGCGGCGGATCTGGCCGCCCTGGGGTTGGCCGTTCCCGGATCCGGCCATGGTGCTACGCTGCCGCTGGCGTGGTCATCGCCGGTGGAGAGAGGAAGGAGAGAACGGCACGAAGGCGGAGGAAACGAGCGGCAGCGTGGTAGCGAAGCGGCGGCTGGGAGAGGAGGGGAAAAGGACGGGAGGAGCAAGGCGGCGTCGGACACGGCAAAGCGGCGCAAAAGGGTAGGCAAAGGGCAATGGCGTGGACCGAGCAGGCGGCGAAGAAGATTGGGAGGAAGGGCGGAGAAAGAGAGGGCAAAGGGCTCGCGCGAGCGAGGGAAGAGGACGCGATGGCGTCGGCCCGAGCAAGCCGCGGAGGAGGTGGGGAGGAGAGGCGGAGGAAGAGAGGGTGAAGGGCTCGCGCGAGCGAGGGGAAAGGGCGGCGCATGCTAGGGTTTGGGCCGGCCCGGAGGACGTCGGGTTGAGAACGAAAAAAATGTAAGGGGAAAAATGAAAAGACCACGCTGCGTGGACCAGTCGATCGACCAATCGGACTGGCGTGAAGGTCTGAGGGTGTGTACGAACATTCCAAGACCCGGAGGGTTTTTCTACAAAACCGTCAGCGCTGGACGGCCAGATCGACACGAGGACGCGATCGGACGACGGACGTTTTAGGGGCGACGTGGACGGCGACAGAAGTGCCCATTTTAAGGGCTATAATATATAGTAATATACGTACGTACATGTATGCTCTTCATCTATCTATGTTGTTGCCTGGCCCTTATGTGCGTCCACGTCGGCCTGCATCTGCATACGTACGACTTGTGTTCGCAGATGCTTGCATGTATATTGATATATAAAATGTGTGTTTATATGATCTGCCAAGTTCGAGCTTATCTCGATCGATCTCGTGTTTGGGCTCTTAATAGTACTGGTAGTTATTGGAAAAAGAAAATTGGCATGCTCCAGGTTCGGTCGATATGTGTAACATCCCGTTTTCAAAACACAGAATTAATTCTTTGTTTCAACCTATTAGAAACTTACAAAAACAAACAACCTGTTAGAGTTTGTGTTGGCAAAGCTTCGGTTTGAAACCCAGAACGTCTTCAGATTCTTACGATGTCAGGCTAGATCATCTGATATGTAACGGAAAAGATTGTATGGGTTTAGTTCAACACCAGACATTGATTATGGTGAAACATAACTTAAAAAATACATATGTTCTTTATCCATTATGCTAGTCTTTTAAGTTAAATTGCTCGAGGGCCATGGTTGTGGTTTCAATTGGTCCTGTGGTATAGAAGGACGAATAAAACCTGTGCCGACTCGTGTGTTTAGCAACGTCCATAGCTGGACCGCTGCGCTCTAACACAACATATATCCCCAGGGTGGTATATGTATGTACATGTATATGCATACATATACTGTGAGTTTGATATTTTAAAACTAAAACTCTCGAGATCAAATTGAAAAGTTCAAAACTTTCTTGAGCCAAAATTAGGCAACTTATATTTTAGAAGCGCAATTATCCAAAGGGAAAAGCCAAAGAACGGTATACTGTTCGGTGGGCAAGCAACCGTATAGGTCTCCACCGCTGCATCCCATCCGACCTTGTCGCGTGCTGCTTCCAGCGATGGCATTCCACGCCCGCTTCCGGTGCGCATCCGCTTCCAGCGCCACACTCTAGCACGTGCTGCTTTGCCTGTTGCCCTGGCTTGCTAGCTAGCGACTAGTCCAATCCATCGTAACGGTATACAGCACATTACAATCTTTGTAGATTTATTTCAAATTCATATGATCTCTAAATTCAGTGAATCAAAAACCAAAAATCTTACAAAATCGAGATCCAACTACTTGTAAAATTTAATATTTTTTTGAGTTTTGCAAAATTTTTCTGTTATTTTGTTAATTCATTTTATGAGTGTCATTTTCCAAGTGAGAACACTGGAAGTGAGGTTTGAATTTCATAATTTTAATATTTTTTAAAATTTTTTATATATACTTAACGTTACCTCCGATACTCTCGATACTCAACGATACCCCGATCCTCGTCTTGATCCTCGAGACTTGACGATACCCCCATAATCAACCTAATACCCCCTACCCCCGATATTCGACAATACATCCAATATATGATGATACCCTGATACTCGACAATATGCCCAACTCAATACCCTCTCGATACTCATCTGATACCCCTCGATACTCAAACCAATACATGACGATTCCTTCTGATACTCGACGATAACCCCGATACTCAAACCGATACATGACAATACCCCCTGATACTCAGGGATACCCCCTGATACTCGACCTGATACGCCTGACCCCGATACCCCCGACCTGATATCCCTGATACTCGATGATACTTATGATACTCAATGATACCTCGATATCCCTAACTTGATACCCCTTGATACTCAATCCAATACCCCGACTTGATATCCCTGATACCCAATTTGATATACGATGATACCCCTCATACTCAATCCGATACCCCTCAATACTAAAACAATACCCCAACTCGATACCCCGATACTCAAACTAATACACGACGATACCCCCCATACTCAACCCAATACCCCTCCTCAATATCCCTGATACTCAACCTGATACATGATGATACCCTTCGATACTCGATTTGATACACCTAACCCGAATACCTCCGATACGATATCCTCAATATCCATTTCGATACACGACAATACCCCCGATACTCCACCTAATATCCCCGATACATGATGATACCTCCCGATACTCAACCCGATACCCTTGACCCGATATCACCTGATACTCAATTTGATAGCCTGACTTGATGTAGGCTTTAGATGAGCTTATGGGGATCATGTCACAGTGGTGACAATGAATTTTGCGCCACCATATATAGCTATGGCCATGAGTTCACTGTTTGGAAAGATTTGATGAAGATTATGTCCACAGTGATGGGATGAGCAGGGTTCAAAAAACTGAAACCGGTCCTGAAACCGCTACCCCACCGGGCCGGATAGCCGGGAAAAACCGGTGAAAACCACTAGAAACTGGAGAAAACCGGACAAACTTGAATTTGAATTCACTGGACTAGCCAGACGGTTTCCTACCGATTTTATCGGTTAGTCGAGTGGTTTTACCGGTTAGTGTGGATAACATGGTCCCCGGGTATCTCACGGAAACAAATTAGGCGGACCACCTCACGAAGCAGGGTCACGCCTACCATCTAGAAGACGGGCCTGCCCCGCATGAAGACCCGACTTGTATCACAAGGAAGGCACAGTTGTAATCCGGTACATTACGTACTCGGAAGAAAGGATAGAGATAGACTTCCTATCTCTATCCCTAGTTTTCATAACCAATTAGGATACTTATCTGTAACCCTACCTCCCTCCACTATATAAAGGGAGGCAGGGGCCCCTAGTTAGACGTCCTGGATCACATTGGTAGGAGAGATCACACCGATCCATAGCCATCCTCAACATTGATCCACTGAGATCAACCCCAATACAATCCACGAGCACAGGAGTAGGGTATTACCTCACCTCGAGGGTCCGAACCTGTATAAATCTGTCTCTTATGTTACCATCGGGTTTCGGTCTTACGCATAGCCCCATAAAGTATATTGCCGACATAATTCGTCGACAGTTAGCCTGCGGTTTTTTGCGAGAAACCAGTAGGAAAATCTGGAAATTAAAAAAATTGAAAAGATGCGCGAAATAATCTTTAAAAATGGAAAAAATCATATATGCCTAGGATATATGTCATGGTAATTTGTATAAATGCAGGAAAAATTTTGGCATGACCTATACTAGATATTGATGTTTGGAGCACATGAACATAGAGTACATATCATACATACATATATTGCAATACAAATATTTGGACATTAGACAATATTTCCATCAAATATATATATCATACATGAACAAATGAACACATCATATTTCTCACCGCAAAACTGTCGGCTAGCCATCTGGATCTGGTGGTTTTGAGCTCTCCGGCGGCGGGAAGGCCGACGGTTCGCCAGGATTTGGGCGGGGCTGGCGGCGATCAGTGAGGGGGACAACGGTTGGCTGCGTGCGCAGAGATAGGGGAGTGGAGGACCAAAGGGGAATAGCTTGTTGTCGGTGGGGGACCAAATGCACTCTCCCGAGGGCATTTTTGGAATTTCGCAGGGGTCAAGGAAATTGGGCTGCAAGCCTGCAAAACATCCAGCCCACTTAACCTATTTTGGCCCATCCATATTTTTAAAACATAACATAAGTTTTACCACATCTTTGATTTCAAATTTAAGCATGAAAATGATGTAAATTTAAATTTTTGCTTTGTACAAGATGGTCTAAAATACTCCTAGTTTTTTTACAATTTTTTTTTAAATTTTCTCAAATTTACAAATTTAAATTTGAATTTCCGAGTTCGGACGGGTAAAAATCGGCCGTTTCAGAAGCCGGACCATAGCGGTTTGACGAGAAACCATCGGTTTTCGGCAGTTCAAGCACCTTCTTGTTTGATGCATCCATATGTGATCGATACATTAGAATTAATTAATGATCAGGTTTAATTTGATCGATCTGAAGATTTCGATCCGCGCGCAGAGGAACAAGATACATATCGTTCGTGCTAGCCAGATTTGCAGATTGTGCGCGAGCATATTTAGCAGAATTTGCGCCCGATAAATCCACCCACTTGCAATAATTTTGAGGCTAGCAACCATTCATGGATAGTGTGAGTGCATGCCACGATCTCATCCAGGCATGCATGTTGCTTCGAGTTGAACTTAATTGTTAACGCAGGCAATCCATGGATCATGCATGCATAAGCAACACCTATGGGTTGTTCTCTACATCTTACTTATTTGCTTAATTATAAGCTGAACTTCCAAAGCTTTTCAAAGTAAATTGAAAAGTTTGGTGGTTCTCTTTATTTGACTTGTTTGTTTATGAGAGCTCATGGTGTTAAGATAGAAAAAAAACAGACTTTAAAAGTCAAAGCGTATTTGCAATTCCGTTTCGAATATAAGTATGTAAAATAAGTAAATTAGCTGAAGATATTGATCAGTTCTTGATCAGGCCGTGGCCGCGTAGCTCGCATGCTTTCACGAAGGAAGATGATTAGCACCGTGGATGACATTATAACTGACCTGCATTATTGTAGTGGACGAGATCCGTGATACGCGGAAATCGCCACCGTCCAATCCTTCCAGTTGACTTGAGCCATACATGCAACAACTGCATCATCGGATCCGGGTCTCTATATATTTGCGTCTCCCGACCTCATCCTGCATCACAACTTGCTCTCTGACAGCTACGTACAACTATTAGCAAGCTAATCCAGTAAGCAAGGACAGCAATGGCGGAGGAGAAGCATCAGCACCACCACCTGTTCCACCACCACAAGGAGGAGGAGCAGCAGGCTGCCGCCGCCGAGGCCGTCGTCGTCCAAGAGACCACCTACGGCGGTTACACCGACGGTGGATACACCGAGACCACCACCGCGGTGGTCGCGGAGGTGGCGGCGGCCGACGACGACGATGAGTACCGCAAGTACAAGAAGGAGGAGAAGGAGCACAAGCACAAGGAGCACATGGGCGAGCTCGGCGCCCTCGCCGCCGGCGCCTACGCCATGGTACGCAATTAATCAGTATGTTAATTTGTACTGAAATTAAATTCTCATCGAAACGAATCGAACTGGATTTTCCATGAACGCATGCATGATGCAGCACGAGAGGCATGAAGCGAAGAAGGACCCAGAGCACGCACACAGGCACAAGGTGGAGGAGAGGATCGCCGAGGGGGCGGCGATGGCCGCCGGCGGGTTCGCCTTCCACGAGCACCATGAGAAGGATGAGGCCAAGGACGAGTCCAAGGAGCACAAGAAGCACCACCACCTCTTCTAATTAAACTACCTGCTCCAACAAGGCAGGCATGCATCATGCATGCCTTCACTATGCATGAATGTTGTTGCTACGTACTAATAATCCCATGCGTGCTTTGTTAGTCATGAGCCTAATTTAATCATGTGTGTTGTGATTTGGCCTTTGATTATATATATATATATATATATATATATATATATATATATATATATATATATATATATATATATATATATATATATATATATATATATATATATATATTTTCAATAAGAGCCTAGTTGTTGCGGCTCTCTATGTATGCGCTTGTCCCTCGTTTGAGGGTTCTAAGTTTCAGCTTGTAATACTACATTTACCCTTTTTTTTTACTTCTTGAGATCTTGCAATATATCTACTTGTTTTTTTTTTCTCATTTCGAGATCTTGCAATACATGCATGTATATGGTGCGAGCGCAAGAGTTATGGGGGTGTTTGGCAGAGCTCCAACTCTCATCTCCACCCCGAATCTGGGCGGAGCAGTGCCAAACACCCCAACTCCACGTAATTCTGGAACAAGCAACTCCATGAAGCGGCCTCCCTCGCAGTTCATTTTTTTGGAGCAGATTGGAGGGTGCTCCACGGACCACATTTATCAGAATAAACGTGGGGTTGGAGGTAGTTACCTATGCACCACTGCCACTGGGCTAATATCCACCAAGGGTAATATTGACCATTCACCTAGGGTGTGTTTGGTTGCCGTATGAGCTCAGCCAGGCTGTATGAGCCCAGCCAGGCTGGTGGGAGCCAGGCTGAGGTGATTCGAGAGAATATTGTTTGGTTGGTTGTATGAGTTTGTACAGGCTGCATAGAGATGTTGTTTGGTTGGCTGCACTAAGAGGGGAATGTGATGGACAAATTCAAGAGAGAAAAATTAAAAATAAATACTACAATGAAAATAAATTCAAAAACTAAAATAAAAATTTTGAAAAAACAAATATTAGAACATCAATAAATTCAAAAACTAAAATGAAAATTTAAAAAAATCTAAAAATTTTTTAAGACCTTGTACTTGAACCTACGGTTCCATTTTTTTGTCTCATTGAATTTGGATGTCGTTTGAATTTTAAAAAAATTTTGAAAGGCTGAAAAGTTGATGTATAAAAGTTGTGGCTTTGCTAGTCGTTGCATCTGCTAGTCGTTGGACGTTAGACGTCCGCTACTGATCGGGCAGCTGGCCTCTCGGCCAAGAGAGATGGCTGCCGCGCAAGACGCTGAATCATTCGCCGCTTCATGGGCAGTCATGGGTGCGTTACATCGCCGAACTTCGGCCATGACGTCAGCAGCACCAACCAAACAAGCATAAAGTTGTATCTCCACAGCCATTCTTTAGCCATACACCCAACCAAACACACCCCTAAAATCTTCCTCGTTCTTAGATCTGGAGCCAATCTACCAGCCAAACACCCACTAATAGCTCCAGCTCTACAGTGGACCTGCTCGGTGGAATTATGGAGCAAAGCTAAAAAATTAGAACTAGAGCCCTACCAAACACCCCCTATATATGTGTGTTTCCATCTCAATTACTTAGCCAAGCAAAAATATGCTTGTCGTAAAAAGAGAGCTACATTCACTGTCATGGCTGGTCTAGAAATTCGTAACACAACAAAAATAGCTAGGAAGGCAGGAGTGTGAACACTTGTACAAGGTTTCCTACCACACCCGGATCCATAGGATGGTGCGCATCGAGATCTGCATGGCCATATCCCCCTCCTTTACATTTTACAAAAAAAAAATCATCAAGTTTCTCAAATTGTCGTGCAAAGTCCTTCCTTGCTCTTCCTCCCTCCTTCCTCACTTCCGGTGCTCGAGACCGCCATCATGATCCCACCCCGAGCACCATGGCACTAGTAGGAGCTAGGGGGAGAGTGAGAAAGGATGAACTTCGTCCAAGAATTTGAGAAATTTGAGATTTTAAAAAAAATTATGAAGAAAGGGTTGGGGAGATGGACACACAGATCTTGGAGTACCACCTTATGGCTTTGAGTGTGACACGAAATCTTTGTCCAAGTGGATAAAATGCACTCTAGCTAGTAAACATAGGGAAGTCATTTTTTTTTATCTACCAAACTGGTTGGCTTGAGGCTTTTCCCACTCTAGCCAGAAATTCAAAAGGCGATGTATTTGAAGGTGGCCTATCAATTATTAGAATGACTAAGACATCGGATGCTGGGCCACGGATAAGGTTATATGCTGGCCAGCATATAAAGCTTGTCCGCACAATCCTCTCCATCCCTATCTCACTCCCATCCATCTTCATTCCCCACTGCTTCCTCCCTCTTAGCCCTCTTCTCTCTCCCATCTACAAGGAAGATGAGCTCGTCCCCGTCCATCTCTCTTCTACCCTACCTCCTTCACACCGGGATTTGAAGCAGCGACTATTTGGCTCCGCGGCAACCACGGGTTGGAAAACAGCTGCTTAGCTTAGGTGGTGTTCTTTTGGGCTTATGAGTTATGACTTATCTGTCTTATCTCCAATTTCGAGAATTTCCCGAGGTGGCCTCGAGAGTCGGATGGCCTTGAAATTTAGGATCTAGGGAGCTTTTAGACTCGCCTACGAGATAAAAATAAAACGGATTCAAAAAGTAATAAAAAAAGTCAGATGAGTCAATATTAGTCAGATAAGTCACGAAATTAAAAGCTCCCTAGATCCTAAATTTTAAGGCCATCCGACTCTCGAGGCCACCTCGGGAAATTCTCGAAGTTGGAGATAAGACAGATAAGTCAGATTAGATAAGCCTAAAAGAACAGGGCCTTAGCTTTGAGCTGAATTGCTGGGAGCCTGACTTCGAGACCTAGCTGAGTTTGGTTTGACTTGTTTTTAAGAGTTTGGAAAAACTGCTTCAAATTTTTTAAGAAATTGTACAAATTTTTTAAGAAATTGTACCGACAAGCCAAAAAGTACTTGGTTTTTCAAAATTCTCCGATCGATGAATCGTTGAATTTATATGTTTTGTCTAGATATTGTCGCTTTTTCCATCGGTATCATGGATGGTTATAGCGTTGAGGCTGATGGAGATGGGCAGGTTGCTGCCGTGTTGGTGGGTCGACGCGACTAAGGGCTAAGCAACTCAACCAAGCACGGTCAAAGCTGATGAGAAGCTGATGAGAAGCCGCCCGCCCAAGTGTATGAACAAGTCCAGGCGACCGCCATATGAAATTGTAGGCAGCTCGCTACTCTGACTGGGCCGCACCTGCAGATGAGGCCCAGATTCGTTCTACTCCTACTATATGTTGGGCGCACGCAGATTGCAATTGAAGTCTTATCTCCTCCGCTACGGTCCGTCCGTCCATATGCTCTGACGCGGCTCCGAGATACGTGTCGCCTTCCAAATAGACGAACGGATCATAGTATATCACGGCCGTGACGTGGCATAGTATACCATAAAATTTTTGTTCGCGTGTGTAGGTCTCGATTGGCTGTGGGCTCACGGTTTCAAAAATTGTTTTCCACTCAAACCCTAATTTTCTATTTCTCGTTAAAATTCTTTTTTGAATTTTAAATCGAACGGAGGAGCCAAAATGGAAAATTGCTAAGGTCTTCAACAAATCAAACGAAATCTAGGGAAACCGCAAGAAGTTCTCGAAAATTCATCAGTTTTTCTTTCTCCAGAAAACCGACTGGTTTTTTTTCCAAAAAACCTAGCAGTTTCTACGAGAAATCTTGCGGAGCGAGAGTGCAACTTGCTAGCCATTCCTCTGCCTCCCTGAGTCTTTGTGTATGTACTCCTTTCTCCTTTCCTTCCCCTTTCCTCTGCTCCCATTCTTTCTTTGAAACCGCGCGGATCGCACGCGGCAAGATAGCGGGCAAGGTAGGGCGCGACAACACGGCGGGGGAGCACGATGTGTCACAGGCCTTGGCAGAGCGCGCCGCGGATGTGAGAGCACAGCCAGGATGGGTGGAAACCACGGCCACGGCATGCCCGTGGGGCGTTTGATAGAATGTCCAAACCAGGGATGCACTGGTAATCTCAAAATCCATATGAAACTTCAGTTTTTCGCTTCATACACCTTAAACATGCTAATACTATTTTTAGAATTTTTTGGTCATTTGTTTACACTATTTTGAATTTTAAATTAGATTTTTGAATTTGGACGGTTTAAGGGGCATGATATCGTTCCCGTTCAAGAGCGATTCAGCGATTTCCCATAAATCGATGATTTCCCGCGGTATTTGAAACTATAATGGTCATCTCCAACCATTTTTCCTTCATTTCCTTTCCTTCCCCATTCCTTTCTCTATATTTGTTCTCTTTATTTTCCACCATCTCCAATAGCATCCCTTTGAAGTGAATGATATAGAAAAAGGAGAGAGAATTTCTTCCTGAAGATAATGAAAAAAAGAATCCCTCCTGGAAAAGAAGGGTAAAGGAAATTTTTTGAAACCACGAAGGGAACGGGGAATACGATCCGGGAAAAGAAGCCTTGGAGATAGTCTAATCATAGAATTGTAGGGTAACCAGTAGTTCTTCACTGTAGTCCAATAGTAGTACACTAATAATTACTCCGTGTTCGCTAGTAGTTGAACAGTATAACCTTGCTACCGGACTGTAACAGTGTGGAGGCTGTCCACGATTAGCCGGACCCCGTAGCACCAGCCCATATCCCATGTGTACCACAGTACCGCGTACGTTTATCCTCAAGAAAAGAGAAAATGTACCAAGTACGTTTACCAATTAAAGGGTTATATTTACTAATTCGATTTTACAGGATACAAAAAGTGCAAGCAAAATAGGTACCGAGGACACATAGAAAAAGAAACTCCTCCTTGTTTTTTATAAGGTGTACATACATTTCAATATTCAAACTTTGTGATTTTTTACCGACGATTTGTCTAGCAATACATAGATTTTGTGATACAAAAAATAGTACCGTTGATTCGTATTTTAAAGTATTTTTAATGATTATAATTTTATTACTATGAACGATATACTATAAATTAAATTAAGAGTCAAAGTATAGTTTCGAAGACCGTGCCAAATCAAACTGTACCTTATATTTTTCAACCACGGAAATATTGGATATCTTGGGGTTCCTTTCCTCCTTGCCCATGAGCATCATCGTGGGATGTCTGGCTCTAATCCAGCTTTTAGTCTTGCGTATAAGGTTTACAAAACTGAGCCACTTAAAAAAAATTGTAACCCTAACGGTATCATTTTTTTTTGTCAAAAACCACTAAAAAGAAAATTTCACTTCTCAAATTTGAATTTGGGATCAAACAGTTTCTTGCAAAAAAAAAAAAAGCGATGACGCAGCCAAACGCATACTGGGCACGCACGCGGATGAGCGGCTAAAAGCATCCACACCAGAAACCTTATCCCCGCTACTCTAAAACACTATTCATCACAACTCTATCCATCCTCTTAAAATTTCTTCACACTTTACACTATACCCTAAAAGATTTCTTCACTCCATCAGAAATCCTATTCTCACCAAGTCAGCGCTACAGTGTTTATAGGGTTTCTGATACGGATGCTCTAAGCAAGAGGAAGGCAATGGTGACATGTTCGCTGAATGTTCGACAGCATGCCTATACGTGGGAGAAGCAGAATTTGCTCGAAAACCACTAGAATATTTTTTTAAAAAAAAGTGAAACGTTTTAAACGTATTAGTATTATTTTTAGGAAATTTTTAAAATTTTAAATTTGAACTATATTTTAGATTTTTGACAGGTTTAAAATCACTTTTTTTTTTTCCTACGGCACCATGGCTGTTTGATCAAGAACCGCAGTTTTTTTTAAACCCCGGTCTTGCATATGCGGACGGCTAATCGTCTGGGAAGGAATCGGAATGCGGATCATTGGGTTTCATTCCTGATTCCTGCAGGTGGCGACCATCTCTCCTTAAACTAAACTAGTACTAGTAGAAGAGAACTCCTGCCCAAGAAATGGTCGTAATTAGCATCTCAAATATCCTTTTGCTGGCACGTCTTTATAAGGACTTCACCACAAATCGATGCACGCTAGCTTTCAGTGGTCAGTCAAAAGCGCACACAGGCAGTCAGGCAGAGTGCGGGCACGCCAAACATGCAAAGGATTTCAGACCTTGATGCTTCTCCTCTCTTTCTCCAAGATGCTACTACTATGGTCAGTTGTATTTTTTTTTCCCTCCTAGAGTACCCATCAGAGCGCTCCGTCCCCACGGCTGGCATAGGATTTAGAGGTTGTTCCTCCCGTGCTTAAGCATCCGTAGCAGGTACTCTATAATATTGTAGTTTGAGATAGAGTAGTTGGTGCAGAAAATGAATCTTTAAAGTATATTGTAAAGTGTGGAGGAATTTTAGAGTGTTAGATTGAGGGAGTAGTGAACAGTGTTATAGAGTGGGAGGATAGAGTAGTTGATGTGAATGGTCTTAGAGATAGGTGTAGACTCTAAGCTAAGATCATCACTGTGATTTTTATAAAAAGTAGAATTTATCATCTAGTTTAACACACATATGATAACTTGCACGAAAGAAATGTTCAGGACGAAGACAACACCATGCAGGCCCACGATATGCTTGGAGCATCTTTAGTAGGTCTCAAGTGGTCTATATGTCACATTTCTCTATTTTAGAGATCCTCCGTCTCTCCAACAGACTCCCTATATCGCTTCCTATTTTAGAGAATCTCTATTGTACTCCCTAAATACAGTAAGTCTCTCTTTTCTCCGTATATCATTTTCTATTGGAGTAAGCAGCCGGGACGAGGAGAGCTGCTAAAGAAGGTAGAGATATAAGGAAGAAATCTTTTTTTAGGGAGAGTGTATAAGTGAAGAGTCGATCTCAAAGACTATACTAATGGACTGTTTTTTTGGGCGGTTGCGTTTGCATTTGCGTTTAAGCTGAAAATTTGTTATTTTTGTATAAGCCAAACGCTTTGACGTTTTGTAATCAATTTTTGTAGATCTAACTATTTCTTCTTAAAGCTCTCAAAAACATTTTTTCTATAATTTTTTTATCTTTCGGATGTCCTTATCGAGAAGTTACAAATTTTCAGATTAAACGCAAACGCCCAAAGAAACAGGCCCTAATACTAGAGATGTTTAGAGGCTGCAGTGTGATGCTCTTATCTGCTTTTTTAATCACTTGTTAGTTGCATAAACGCACTCACTTTGGCTTGTCAGCCCCCTTGCGTGTCTACGGGCTGCCATTGAAGCTGGGGAGCAGACCCAAATTAAAGAAACAAGTGTGAGTCAGCCTATCCCTATCGCCGGTGTGTGTGTAACTCGAAAGTTGAAACATTCTGTGGAATCCTATGCAGAGTGAGTCGGTGTAAAGCAGTAAATAGATTGGACCCGTGCCGGGCCAAAGCAATAGGCATGGACATGGAGACATGCACAGTGCCTCGTTCATGCCTCCTTGGCACCCGGTCCACACAAGCAAAGAGGTCTTGGTTTTGGGGCTCGGCTGCTCCACGTAGAAAGAAAAGACTGCACTGCGCATTAAAGGCCACTCTGACTGCCTAGGGCATGTACAACATAATAGACAGCTGCTGACTATAACAGATTGATATGTTATTTAAAAACAGTGTTATAGATAATTCATACAACGGTACAGATAGCTCATTTATAAGTAGAGAGCTTCTTTCCACACACAACATATTTTGGTTTCCGTGCTAGAGTCGACTCTAGATTAAAAGACAGCTCAACTCTCTATACATCCTCTCTCATCCACATCATTTTTTATCCTATATAGTAAGGTTTAAAGACAGCTGATATGGATTATTGTACATGCTCTCCGAGCAAGAAAATGATAAGTTTTTAGAGCTCAGAATCAGAAGAGAGGCGCAGCAACAGCATTTATTAGCTCGGTCTCGGAGTGGAGAGGTCTCCGCTGTAGGTGCCGTCGTACTCCTTCATTTTGCAAGTCGCAAGCAGGGAAAGGAGCGCGGAGGCGGTGATGATGAAGCGGACCAATTCTTTGGGTGTTGCCTGCGTCGCCATTTTGATTTTGGCGCCTCTGCACCCGTCCGGAGCTGGAGCTGGAGCTGCCGATTCCACTGTAATTTTGCTTCACCTTCTAAAGCAGTGATTCTTTACCAGCTTATTTACTTGTTGTTTGATGAAACGCTTCAAGATCCATGCATTGTCATTCCAATCCTCCCTTGCATTTTTGCTTTTTAATGCCGGAATCAAGTTGAGATTTGTCTCGGTTGTGCTTCATCACAGCTAGTATACTAGAGACTTTAACTGCAAAAAATTTGTGGCAGTTGCATCGTAATCCGACACCTGCACGCCGAGGACGCTATGATTCCGCCCCTGCGCCGCAACCACACCGCGACGACACCACCATGGCCTCGCCTGCTCCCGCGGCCGCGCACCACCGCCACGGACTGCTCGCCCCGCCTCCCGCCGCCGGAGCCGACCTGCCGCCTCAAGGAGACGCCTTTGCCCGCGCGCCCGAGCAGGCCCGCGCGCACTTCGGCTTCCCGCTGCAGCCGACGATCGGCCTCGCGGCGCCTCCGGCCGGAGCCCCGACAGCCGGCGAGGGGTACCCGTTCATCGGCAGCAACCCGACGGTGCCGCTGCCCACCGGCATGACCGACACCGCCACCGTGCTCCCGCTGCCGGACACCGGGGACGCCACCGCCACCGCCACCGCCAACGCCAAGGTAAAGATCCAACAACGCTGGCTGATGCATTCCATTCCAAGTCATCTTTTACCCTTTTGTGATGTGATCTCTCTTTCCCATGCTCTGCAGGTGGTGGGGCGTGCTGCGCTCTTTCGTATTCAGATCTCCATGATTGCCTTTCCCATCATCTTCTCCGTCCTCTTCTTGTTGTCCTCGAGCTAGTTGATTTGCCTTGCTCCTTCCATGGTAAAATCCAGGGTTTGCTGCTGCAGTCCTGCTTGCTAGGATATGATTTGGCGCTTAATCACTGAGTGGACTCACATATCAGCTAATATAAGCGGCAGATCTTCAAGTGCCAGCAAATGGAGTTGTACATTCTAAATTCTACTTTTGAGCCATACCATGAACCAGCAAGTTTTACCTGCCACTTGCCTGTAAATATAAACGTATGGAGTGCAAGTTTTTTCTCTAAGTCCTACGGTAATTCAACTGTTTCCAGTTTTTTTTTTTCAAAATTCCTATGTTTCAAACAGTCCCCTATATTTTCTTTCAAAGTCGCCCATTTCAGTTATTGTAGATGGATGCTTCCAAGATTTTTTTTGAAAAAAGATATGGCAGGAGCTTTGCGTATTCTCATTAATGGGGTAAGCAAATTATGTACGGGGTAAAAAGGACAAAGAAATCAGAAAAAAAAAAAACGAGAATACAACAACAAGAAGAAGAGCAAGGAGAGATACTCCTCTCTCTCTCTCGGGCGGCATCTGAAAGACTGAGGAAACTGAATGCTTCTCCCTGATAGAAAGCCAACGATCTACTCAGCACGTCTCGTCTAATGAGGTCAAACACCTGAGTCACTGTTAAATCCTCGTTCAAGAAGAGATTCCAAACTGCGTAGATCGCTATCCAAGATTATCATGTCCACGTTTCGTTGAAAGAGAAAAAAAAATGAACGGATTGAACTTCGCAATTTTGATATCCACCGTGAAATGTAAAAATGAATCAAGGACGAACCATTTTGCAAGAGAGAACAATGTTAAAAGATGACATTCAAATTCCTCACAAAATAGCTTTCACACAGTAGCAAACCCAGCTACCCACACAATAAAAATCTGGCCACACTTTTAAGTTACCTACAAAGAATAGCATCGAACTTGTAGCATACGTTAATACTATCGTTTAGCACTTTTTGGATAACAACGTGATGTTTATGGCATTCGTCTCAGAATTAAAGCAAAGAAAATGGCAACATAGTTTAGCACTACCGAATTCAAATATCACTGGCTTTATGGAGCTGAACTTCTTTATAGGATTGTACAGCAAGAGTTGGTTTTCTTTGCCTGCTTGTAGAACATCTGCAAGGGAACGAGGGGAAAAAGTCAGCACAAAATATCATAAATGAACCGATTGACAAAGCTAAAAGACCTCTACAAACAATAAAACAGCTACCAGATGTTACTCAATGCAAGGATCATTAATTGACATGCTCTATAGAGTTTGGATATTTATCTCTACACGGGCCCATAAATTTGCAACTGTGGTCAAACTCCAATGTCAAAGGCCCATACATAGTCTGTGCAAATCCTAGATTTATGGTAATATTCATCTAAGAATCTACAGAAAATTGGGTCACAGGGGTACTAGGTTTCATCAGAACCAGAACACACGGCGTGGATATGTCACTTGGCACACAAGAAGAACATTCCTACCTGTGAAGCAGCACTTAGATCTGAACTCTTCTCCACAAGGCTATCCAATCGTTCACCTCTCGCAAGCACACTATCAATGGTCTTGTGCTGCAATGAATAGAAAAATGAATAATTTGCGGAAAAGAACAAATCCATGATTAGCTTCACATCATTTTCAGGCATACTCCTCTAGCTATGTAAACAGCAAACAATTGAACAGGCATAATTTTCCTTCATTAGAAAAAAGAAAAGACTTTTTGAAAAAAATTGCAAACATCGTGCAACTAAAAAGGTAGACTTTTCAACATATACCCAACGCATATGGACTTGTGCACAACTGTGAATGGAAATCAAACTCCAGTCAGAATTTGGCCAGCTTACTCATTATGCATATCAGTATGTGTGTATATCATATAGACATATGGTCATTGGATTCAATGCAGCTTTACACATGGCACAAGACTGAATAATTTAGATTTAAACAGATTCAGCAAATAAAGAAAAACTTGAGCTAAGTGCTGAGCTGATTACTTCTTCCAGTTTGAGTTAAATATGACAAATACAAATATATAAATAATGCTGTTCTTGCTGATTTCTTTCAGCAAAAGACAGGAGGGCTGCCGATTCTATTGTCCTTGCTGAATTTTAATATTTGAAAAAAAATTGCCAGCATAGGTTACAAATAATAGCATTACTTACGATAATAATCTTGGTTTCATCCAAGTCCTTCTGAATTTTCAGCAATTTGTCCGCCTCTGCAGGATCCTGAAACCCAAAAAAAAGGAAAACAAACAAATTAAATTATTGACAAAACAAGCATCAGTTAGCCAGTGACATCAGACTGCTAGTCGATAATAACAAAATAAGTATGTAATACTTGAGGTATATATTTTGAATCTGGAGAAATAGCCCTGGTAAGTGATAACTCAAGGAGCAGCAGCAACCATCTTGTTGCATACCAGGGTCTTACATGAACCCTGTCCATGAAACTTTGCATCCAGTCTACAATAAATGGTGGTTTAGCAAGTTGCTTTTGATTGCAAAAACTTTATTTGCTTTTTGATGGAACATTTTCCACCAGATGCTCTTGTTGATTAATTACTTGTTTTTTTTAGATAAAGGAAATATATTCCAGCCTCTTCACCCTAGGGATGCATGTGGCCAATATCCAACAAAATTACTTACTTGATAGTGGTATAGCCCTTGTCGTATTGGGGAGATCAATTCTTAGGGGCAAACCATAAAAAAAAAAGTTGATGTATTTACTCTTTATTTTATGTGTAAAAACGCAATTTGGTTGTGAATATGACAGTTAACAAGGATATATCTACCATACAATGGAGACCAGAAGGCAAGGCTTGAAAGAGAAAGGTATTGGAAGGGGGGACCGGACTGTAAATAAGGATAGAGGGAACTTTCCATGGCAGGGAATTCTTCCTTGAATAATTAACAATGAATATACTGCTATCCCTTTTTATACGGATGACTTGACTTCAATCTCCAAAGTTTAGGAAACTTGTCTCTAATACACGGAACACATCTAGAAGGAAATATACCATTTAGCAAGGAAACTAAAATTTCTTTTACATAATTTCCAAATAATGGTGTGCCAGTGGGTTCCACATGAACAATCACAAGGCCACTATATTGCTACCCAATTAGCAAGTACCAAATGAGCTGCCTTGCTGCTATATTGCTGATACGGTACTGATGCCATGGCACAAGACATTTGGACCAGAGAAAGTATAATGGATGACAGGAGGAAGTGTTCACTTCATAAGCACGGGCATGGCAAACGATTTATACAATTTGCTTGTTCTATTAGTTGTAATACTTTTAAGCATCAACTTCACCTAGATGCAGAGCCTGTTACTATCACTATTCGCTGCTTAATAAATATTATTAATGAACTAAGAAATCCTAGCCAATCAACCAGCCTGCACAGATGTGCATTTTCTTCTTCCAAAGCTACAATCCTTCAATCCCCAAGGAGCTGCTTACTCAAGCAGTGATAGAAAAATATTAGAGATGATCGAATAAACAAACCTGGTATTTTGTCAAGGCATCGTTCAAATATTGCCAAGGCTGGGTAGCATCAGTTTTTGTTGTCCTCCATGACTCTCCAAAAGTCTTCTGGTACTCTTCCAGTACCTGCAAAACTCAAAAAGGATTAAAAGAATGATCTATGTGAGGTTAATGGGGATACGAATAATAAAAACCACCGTTAAAAAAAAGGAAAATTTAGATACATGCCATTATAAAGTGTGGCATTTCAAAATATGTCACTCCATATGTCAATTACATATGGATCCAGGACCCGCATGTCATTGACACATCGAGTGGTATATTTCGAAACGGGAACTTTAGAGTGGCATAAATCTAAATCAAGAATGGAGCCTCTCCAGTAAAATGCACTGTAGAAGGCTAAAACTGTTACCAACCGATACACGAGGTACGACCATGAACAACACAAGGTGGGAAACTAATCACAGGTGTATCACACAAGAAAGCAGCATGGCTATTTGACCCATATAAATTGGTGCCAAACTGGAGCAGTTTATATTCAATATGCTCATCAGAGGAGCAGACAAAAGCTTGGGCATCACTGAATGAATCATACGTGATCGTCTAGGTATGGATGGAACACATTTACAAAGTTGGGGGACAAGATAAGAGAAGCGCAATGCAAGTGCTGGGATGGGGAGCGCACCATGCTGAGGAGGGAGAAGGCGCTCCTGTTGGGGTAATGGTCATCAGCGAAGACGATGGCACAGAGGCCATTCTGGTTGTAGCTATGCACCTTGTACTCTGCAGAGGCGAAAGGTATCAGCTTTCTAGGTTAAACGAAGCCTGGAGCGATGGGAGAGAGGAAGAGCATGGTGCGTACCTTCGTGCTGGACAGACTGGCGGCAGCCGGCGGGGGTGCGGAGGGCGACGGTGCGGGCGAAGAAGACGATGAACTCGCGGGCGGAGGGGCGCTGGAAGTAGCCGAAGTGGCTGACGTCGGACGCGTTGGCCAGCACCACCGCCTGCTGCTCGCCTCCGCCGGCACCCGCCGCCGACGAGGACGACGACGAATCGTCGGGGGATTTGAGCACCAGCAGCGCCGTGATCTTCATTGGGAAATCGAAGGAAGACGAGATCGGAGTGGAGGATTGGAAGGAATCCCTCAACGAGAGCGAGAAGGTTGGGGATGGATTGGGAGGTTGGATTTCTTTGGAGGGGAATAGCATCAACACAAGGGGGACACAACGCGAACGCGAATAAGATGCATTATTTTTCCTTTTTTTTTTCTTTTTGTTTCTTGGCGCGTGATCTCATAAGGAAGTCAGCGCGTGTCGACGTGTACACCGTTTCTAGAATTTTTCTTCTTCCGTCGAGTGCTGGCCAAACGGCTCGGTTCGGTTTAATAAACCAGACCGTCTGTACTGTTCACCAAATCAGATTGGCTCAATCCATTAAACCGGACCGAATCTAGGCCGAGCCATTGGCCCGCTAGAGCAGATCCGGTTCGATTCGTATAGTAACAGTCCAGTTCGAGCCAGTTTATATATATTTTTAATTATATATATATATATATATATTTATTTCTTTATAATATATAATTTATATATTTATTTCTTTATTTTATAACACATATTTATTAAATATAATTATTTTTTATTTTTTATATATTATTTTTGGCTAAACAGGTTCGGCACGATTCAAACTGTGCTTGGACCGAGACCCCGACCTATTGGCTCGTTTGGCCCGGTTAACGGGCTCGAACCATTGGCCAGATCTGCGTCTGTCTTGTTTTTCAGTTGGAATTTCTATTTGTTTTGTACTTAACTTCGAATCTTAAAGACAAAGTAAATGATTTTATATTGAACTGTTTGTTGCCCTTGCATTGCTACGATGTCCTAAAACATCGATGATATAAACTGTGTAAGAAGGAAATTAGGTAGGTTATACTATTTCTTTTCACATGCGACCGTTGGTTCTTTTTGAAAAATAAAACAACAACAGGTACTTTGTACATAATAATGAATTAATGAGGAATATTATTTTCTTTCAACCTCTAATATTTGGACCAAATAGCAAGGATCGTCTATCATTATTATCGTGAGAATGTCAGGCCACGATTATACAATTTCACGCCTAATCACGGAGTAAGCATGTGAGCATGCATGATCTTGTACATGAAAGATGAACGCATATCTTTTGATACCACATTGATTGGATTCCGAATAAAGGAAATTCATATAATGCGGATATATGATAAATTCAAAGTATGCAAATATGAGCAAGAACAGAAAAATTGGGGGAAGAAAGGAGAGAATAAGAAATTGGAACACAGTTCTTTACATCGCTTGGAAGTAAATGGTAAAGCAGAGTAAAAGCAAATCTAAAAAAAAAACTAATGCAACAACAATCAAAACCTATATCTGCTACAACAGTTTCTAAAACGTACCCTAGCCGTCGGATCTACATAACCATACTGCAACGCTTCGATTTGAGTCTTCTCTAAGTGTATCCAAAGACTAATTGAAATTGCATCCAAAATACAAATTGGAAAGAAATTCATGCTCACTTATACAACACAACTCTAGATTAAAGTCAAGAAATATTTTTACGTTCCAAGTATTTCTCACCTTGCTCCTGCCCTTTGATGACTTCGCTGAATCATTACTCCATTGTAGCCCAATGTGCAACAAGAAAGAGAAAAAACCATGATTCTTAGCAGTAAGAAAAAGAGATGAGCAGATGTAGTTAATCCATAGACCGGTGATCTTCCTGGTGTTGAATTATAATAAATTGAAAAGTACTTCTAATGCTTGACCAATAGTGTGCATGTTTAGTTACCTTTTATTGCCTTGCCTTATGCCACCCAATATATCTGCACATAAGCACATTTATATATCCAAACAGGCGCTTGGCAGGATAAAATTGAGAAAGAAAGAATCATAAAGTCATAATTAAAAATATATAGTTGCAGCTGCACAAAGAGGAAATCAAATTCCTGAAGACCTAGAATCTTGAAACCAAAAAGGGTGGAAAATATCGCTGTATATTTATCAAATCATGAAGAATTTCACGCAACTCGATTACCTTTCTTTTTGGGTAATTGGACTGATATCTTCTTTACAGTTCTATCAAAGGGGAACAATCCATGGGACAATTGCATTTGGTCTGAAATGCAAGAAGGGTTCTTTCCGGAACAAGCAATGAGATAACCATCGTGTGCAATCAGATAGTATAAGAGGGCCTAAACAACTCTCATTGGTGTTCGAGCTACAGTGCAAACGAAACCACCAAGTCAGGCATGATCGTAACCAATTGTCACCCACAAAAATAATTTCATACAGCAGAATCATTAAGGGTGTATTTGGTTGCCGTATCAGCTTAGCCAGGCTGCATGAGCTCAGCCAGGCTGGTTAGAGCCAGACTGAGGTGATACAAGGGGATGTTGTTTGGTTGGTTGTATAAGATTGAACAGGCTGCGTAGAGATGTTGTTTGGTTGGCTGGACTAGGAGGGGAGTGGGTTGGACAAATTCAAAAGTGGGAAATGAAAACAAAGAAAATAAATTCAAAAGTGAAAATTAAAAAATTTAAAAAATACTGAAACAAAAAATAAAAATTCAAAAAAAATACTAGAAAATCAATAAATTCGAAAATAAAAATAAAATTTTAAAAATCTGAATTTTTTTTTGTACCTTGTACTTGAACCTACGGTTCCATATTTTTTGTTTCATTAAATTTGGATGTCGTTTGAATTTTAAAATTTTTTTGAAATAATGAAAAGTTCACATTAGAAACTTACCTTGCTAGCCGCTGCTAGCTGCGTGCCGCGCGGGCCTGGCTCCACGGAAATGGCCGCGGCAGCCGTTTCCGCGGAGCCAGGCCCGAGCCGACCTTTTGCATCTGCGCATGAGTGAGGCAACCAAACAGCCGTTTCCACGACTGACGCGAGCCAGGCCACGCAGAGTGAGGCAACCAAACACGCCCTAAGGAAACAAAACAAGAAGAAACTACGGAATCAAGAAGAACAAGCAGTACTATTTTTAGTAGTATATGAGTATAGCCTCCGAACAATAGGTGATTACGAGCATGCTGCGCTGATTAGAAAGCACACGAGTAGGCATGTAGGCACAAACTATTGTTGTGCGGTTTCAGAGAAAGAGTTAGCAATAAACTACACGCGCCTAATAATGGAAGAAATGGATAGTTATTGCCTTAATTGGAAGTAGCAAGTAGCCGCACAAAACTCCATCACCCAGTAGCGCCAGGTTATCCAATTTTTGCAGAAGAGGTCTAACCCCGATTTTCATTAAAGCACAATGGAAACAACGCCACGTTATCCAAGTTTTCTTGCAATATCTCAATAATCAACGAAATTAATAGTCTTGATCATTCAATAGACAATGTATTTGGCTTGGCGTCTGCTCCAGGTCCTTCGAACTGATTGCCCCCTGGAGTTTTGTAGGAATCATCTAACTGAAAGCTTGAGGCTCTCTCTCTCTCTCTGAACCTTGAGTGATATGAGAAGAAAAATCAGTCAATTTTGGACCTATGTCTGAATGGAATGTACTCACTGTAACCTACGCCAAATGTGGGTACACGTGCCTTTCGATTCACAAATTTGACCTTGTTTGAGAAGGCAATCACTGCTACTAAAGTGAGACATTTTCAAACTTGAAAATATGAGGAAATTTATTTCAGATTGAGTATAGTTTTTATTGTGTAGAGAAGTTCACAAAATACAGTGTTGTCTTACCTTCAAAAGGTGTCCTGAAAATAGGGCAAATGAGAGATTATAACAAAATCGTGTTTTGTCATATATTCATTCCTCATTGATATCATGTAAGGATAAGAAAAAGGGCTAGTTGATTAAGAGATAGGGATAGCTAGTGTAATGATGTTTGTCTAGGCTCGGTTGGGCTCGATGAGGGCCCGGGCTCTAGCTCGGGCCTAGGTTCTGTCCAATCTTGAACTGAGCACGGTCCGATCTCGAATAGCTCGCAGAGCCCGAGCTTTTGGGCCAGCACTATATGGCACCCAAATCCTCCAAATTGGACTACAACCTCCAATTCCAAGGAAACATCCCCTTCAAGTTAGCCTCCATCAAGTGGAAAGCATAGGCGGGAAACAAGAGTAAATTCATTGCTTGGAACATGAGCCACAACAGAATCGACATGTGCAGATGTCCTACCCTGAAATCGTGGCCTCATCAACTGAATTGTGCCCTTTGTACTTGTAGCCTAGAGACAATCGATCGCTTGTGTGCTCACTCCCCCTACTCAATCATGGTATGGCAGGAAATCATGCACCCTTTCCAATCAGACGAACTGTATGGGTGGCTCCCACTTCAGAGACTGGTGGGTGCACACCGCAATGGGCTAGGACAAATGAGGTAAAGTGTTTGTTTAGCGGTCTAGTCATCTACATGGTATGGAGCATCTAGAAAGAGAGGGATTAATGTGCCTTCCAACAATGCAGCCTCACTCCCCCTCGGCTTGCTGGTAAAATCCGTGAGGATGTCCTTGCATGGGACAGGTTGCAACCATGTAAACAACAAGTAGAACACACTAAGTAGCACCTCAACTCACCACCCCCCCTTCCTGCCTCTTTTCTCTTATACAACATACATAGTTTTATAGTTTTCTATCTTTAATGAAATGGCAACGATCTTGTCCCTTTTCTAAGAAAAGTCCTTCCAATTTCGCAGAATCGATTTCCACTCCAAGATGCAGTCTATTGGATAACTACTAACAAAATGTCTAGAGTGATTGAACTGAGTGCATAAGTTGTCTAAGCTAAATGTTAAGCTGAATTTCGAGAGGTTATTTAAATCTACTTCTCAAAATTGGTTTGCTTTGTTTATGTTATTTTTAAAAGTTTTTAGAGACAATTTTAAGATTTTAAAAAAAGTTAGACTAAAAAACGTTTAAACCTTCAATTTAGATAGATTTAATATTTAAACCTAAGGCAAATTGAATGGAACGTGGCGCCCTTGCTAGTTACCTGCCGATCGATCGCGCCGTATCAACGCGCACGGATTGAGTTTGATTCATACAATATTAACTGTAGCGTGTGCATCTGGCACACCTGCAACTTATTCACGTAGGAGTGTGCAGTTGCGCGTTCATTATTTATTTTTATTCACGTAAGAGTTTGCGGCCCTGCTTCTTTCAGCGGTTGGCGGTTAGCGGTTTTAATGTAGCAAATTTATAAGTTTTCGAAAAAAAAAAGTGTAATGAGCCTAAAAGAATAATTAAATTTTTTTAATAATTAAAATTTATTGTAGCAAACCGCCGGCCGCCGGAAAACCGCCGAAAGAAACAGGGCCTGCATGTCAAGTGTCAAATGTCAATCCAGTGATTGACATCTTGCAAAAGGGGGAACACTGACATTGTTGTCACATTTCCTATTTCTGTTTATGCAGAAAATATTATTTGTTTATTTCGAGGAACTGATAGGATGGCGATATGCTCATCGCTGTGTAGGAAAAAAATTTCTTTTTTTGAAAAAAAAAGAAGCGAGTTCCATGTGCATGATGGATGGATCTTCCCAGCCGTTTGGCGCCATGAGCCCACAACTTGACGCGGTCATCCCGACCAGTAGCAGGCCCAAAAGCTCGCACTGGCCCATGCACGGCCAATTAATGCTCTGCTCAGGCTTGGTGTTGTTTCCCATTTCTCATCGTCCACCAACCACCAATGCCTGAATGCTGACTGAAATGAATCTACAAACTTTAATAGAAATACTAAAAAATTGTTGAAAGCGATGCAGATTAGATAATGTTGTAATTTTTAGGATATTTTTTTTATATAGGTAAAAAAATGGGTGACTAGATCTAGGCCCTGTTTTTTTCGGCGGTCGATGGTTTGCTACAGTAAATTTTAATTTTTTAAAAATTTAAATTATCTTTTTAGGCTCATTACATTTTTTTTTCCGAAGACTTATAAATTTGCTACAGTAAAACCGCCAACCGCCAGAAACCGCTGAAAGAAACAGGGCCCTAAATTCTAATGATAGGGTTGGATGGGCCCACGTCTCATTTACTGAAATTATTTGATCATTTTTTGAAACTAAACTTTGAAAGTTTCCAGAAATCGGAACAATTAGTTCAGTTTGGATTTAAAAATTTTTATCTCGTGATTTTATGAAATCAAAGCATTCAAATAGTTAAACAAATAAGCAGGCAAAAAAATATCATCTATCTTTATAATCAAATGCAGAGGATTTGCTTCGTGCATCCACTCACCCAGTCTCTTTCCAATGCTATAGTCTTTCTCAATCTTTGATTTGTCCAAGCATGGGAAAAAAGAACCTGCTTTGCCATAGGAAAAGAAGTCTTGCCAAAATTTGATAGTAAACTAAACACGCTACAAATTTTGGTAAGCACCTTGACCAACATTGGAACAAAACAAACACATGAATTCGTTTCCGTGCATCACACCACAGCAAGGATTCATATTTCGGTTGACAAAAAATTTCGTTCATCAATGGAAACACCGAAATTGGTGAGATTTCATGAACTATTTCGTGAAATTTCGCCGGAATTTGAATCCATGCACCACCGTTCCTTTAGCGCAGACGTGCAGTGCCGTCAAAATTCAAGAAGAAAAAGGGTTATTCTATTTAGCTTATCTTATCTTTTTATTTGTTTATTTATTTGTTTATAAGCTGAATTTTAAGAACTTTTCGAGGTAGATTGGAAAGTCTGACCCTCTTTATTTGACTTGTTTGTAAGAGCGAGCTCTAAGACGTGATTTCGATATATGAAAAAAAGAACTTAAAAAACCAAAGGTTTAGAGTTTCGATTCAGAAATAAGTAGATATGACAGATAAATAAGTTGAAGAGTCCAAGGATGGGAAAAAAAAGAATTGGCTTTGCCACAGGAAAAGAGATCTTGCTTAAATTTGATAGCAAACTAAACACGCTACAAATTTTGACAATGCATCCACACCACAGCTCCTTCCTTGCGTGCCATCCATCAAGATTCAAGAAGAAGCGGGGGGCGGAGGAAATGGCACCTCCAAGTGTCCCTCCAGCATCAGCATGACGCCCCTCATGGACGGCCTCGACTGAGCCTCCCCTTGCACGCACCACATCGCCACCTTCACCACCCTCGCCACGGCCGCCTCCTCCACCGCCTCGTCGCTGCTCATCGCCCTCTTCGCCTCGCCCCTCAGCAGCCACTCGTACACCTGCTCCATCAGCGTCCGCTCCTCGCCGGCCTCCTCCATCTCCATGCTCCTCCGGCACGTCACAATCTCCAGCAGCACCACGCCGTAGCTGTACACGTCAGCCTTCACCGTCACCGGCCCCGCGCCGCGGTACCACTCCGGGGCCAGGTACCCGCGCGTGCCGCGGACGCCGGTGAACGTGCGCGTCTGGTCCGGCTGGAGCAGCTTCGCGAGCCCGAAGTCGGCGATTTTCGCCGTGCCGGCCGCATCCATCAGGATGTTCTGCGGCTTCACGTCGCAGTGGATCACGCGGCTGTCGAGCTCGTCGTGGAGGTAGTGCAGCCCCCGCGCGACGTCCAGCGCGATGCCCACGCGGTCGGGCCACGCCGGCCAGGAGGCGGCGCCGCCCTTGCTCTTGAAGAGGAGGTCGGCGAGGGAGCCGTTGCTCATGAACTCGTAGACGAGGAGGCGGTTCGCGCCCTCGTGGCAGAAGCCGAGGAGGCGCACCAGGTTGCGGTGGCTCGTCCGCCCGATGGCGCGCACCTCCCTCTGGAACTCCCGCTCGCCGTCCTCCACCATCTTCTCCAGCCGCTTCACGGCGATGGCCTTATCGCCGTTGCGCAGCGTCCCCTTGAACACCGTGCCGAACGCGCCGCGCCCGAGCGGGTCTCTGAAGCTGTACGTCGCGTGCTCCAGTTCCTCGTAAGTGTACGACCTCAGGGGCGCCTCCTCGTCCAAGGCCTCGGCGGCGGCGTCCCCGGCGTCGGCGTTCGCGAGTTCCACGTGCCGTCGCACCACCCTCCGGTTCACCCAGAGCAGCCGCGCCGACGCAACGAGAGCGGATAACGCAACGCAAGTGAGGAGCCCGATGCAAACCAACGCGATGGTAGCCGCCCGCCCGACGCGGTGGCTGGAGTTGCCCCTGCCGCCGAGCGCCGGGTTCGCCGTACCCCCGGTCTTGACGAACAGTGTGTACCCGCCGCCCGCGCGGCCGTACCGCAGTGGGAGCTGCTGCTTCGTGCACGTGCCGTCGTTGGCGTCCAGCAGCACGGCTGTGCAGAAGCAGTCGGCCATGCACGCGGCCTGGCAGTCGGCCGCGCTCGTGCCCGCGGCCAGCACTCCGTACGGCGTGTCCGCCCAATACACGTTCGGCATGGCCGCCATGGAGAAGCCAGCCGTGTCTTGCTGTGCCCCGGCGCAGTCGCCGGCGAGCGAGTTCACCGTGCAACCGCGGGCGGCGTTGCTCGCGTCGATGAAATCGTACCCCGGCGGGCACACACAGCTCGGCTGCGCGTTGCGATCGAGGACGCAGTAGCTGTTGAACCCGCAAGCGCCCTTGACATGGCACCGATCGCTCGGCCCGATCCATTGGACATCGGTCTTGGACGTGCCGCCGTTGGAGACGAAGGCATGGCGATACACACGCAGGATTCCGTCAGGATCAAGCGTAACCCGGTAAAAGACTTGCTCTCCAGCTTGCGCGGCTCTGGGCTGCGTCAGGTTCTTGGTGTATCTGCCATTGTTGCCGACCAGGTAGAGCACGCCGGTGGCATCCAGGCGCAAGGTGAGGGGGAAGCCTATCTGGAAGGTCCCCGTGTCCCAGTACGCGGCGGCGCCCACGTTGGTGGTGCCCACCGGGTACATGACGAGGTTGCCGTCGTTGGCCTGGTTGGTGAGCCGGTACTTCCCGGTGGCCTTGCTCGTGTCGGAGACGCTCGAGAAGAGCTGCGCCCCTGGCACGAGGTCCTGCCCGGGGAGCAGGGTGTCGGTCGGGGACGCGAACGTCGACCACACCACCGTCGCGTTCGCGCCGTACAGCACGAAATTGCCGTCGTCGCGCATGGCGCCCGCGACGGCCGGCTGGGGAGGCACGGCGATGGCCCTGTCCTGGCCGTTGGCGCCGGACCAGAGCAGGCGGCCGTCGTAGGTGAACCTTAGCGCGCCGCTGGTGGCCGGCGAGTCGTTGCGGCTCGCGGTCCACGTGACCGTTATATCCGGCGCGGTGGAGAGCCAGACGCCGACGGCGAGGCCACCGTCCGTGGCGTAGAAACCGAAGGCGAAGCGGCCCGACGGGGACGGCCAGCCGGTGCCGGCGGCGCCCTGTAGGGAGGAGCCAGAGCTGATATTTGTCTGGGCGCATGACACGTCGAGGGAAACGAGTAAGGCTAGCGCTAAGAGCCGCAAATGTATTGCTTTGGCCATGGCAAAGCTTGGATCATATCTGGGGAATTAAGCATGCACCGGAGTTGAAGATTGTTCCATTGTTAGTCAAGATTTTGTTGTATTGACTTCAATGACTTGTGTTACCGGTCCACGCTGATCTGGATCACAGTTTCATTCAATTAATGTGCAGATATCATGCAGGCAGCAACCTCCATTGGCTTTTCAGCGTTGGATTGTGATATGTTGTTATCTCTAACTTTAATCTATTTGTTTTTTCAGTAAAAAAATCCACTTGTTTTGAGAGTTTTAAGAAGTGGCTTTAAAAAGCTAGCCATCTCCCACCGTCTCTATATTTTGCTCTCTATATCCCTTGTATAGCTAGCTCTCTAAAGAATTTCCCTATTTATATCTACCTAGTCTCCAAAAACATCTCTAAATCTCCGTCTCTATCTTGTTTCTTCTATATTATAATCTTTCATTGTAACTACATCAACTACCATTCAATTTGAAACATGTTTTAACGGTAGAATCTGCAATCATACTATTGTCAAGTGGGCGTACGGAAGCTTTGCACAACGAATACTTCATGGGACCCACAAAAGAGTGTTTACAAACATCTGGCTCTGGCTACAAAAGTGACCTACAACTACTACTATAGATAACTACATAAAAATTCTAGCAGCAGGAGCGTAGGCTGTCTAGATCCTTCACCTCATCATTTGTGGTGCCTTTGTCCAAATTGGGCTCGACGGCACACCACCAACGGTAGTAGTCATCATGGCATCAAGGAGGAAGAGGTGCCACCACTTTCCTGCAGTAAGTTCAAGAGCGCAACACTACCGCTCGGTCGGGTATGCCTCCCAAACCCATTGCCACAGTGTGTCTAGGCTCAGGCTCGGTATGTAGCGGCATAGGCTAGATCGATGACAACGGTGGAGATGCAATCTGAACCGACGACGATGGTGAAGGCGGAGTCGGTGCCGGTCGCGGAGGTGGAGTCGGAGTTGCAGTTGGAGGTGGAGTTGGGAGGCGGAGGATAGGACGCCATCGCGAGCATCGGACGAACGCGTGGATAGGAGAGGAGGCGGAGACGGAGATGGAGACGACAGTGGAGAAGCGTGGTTCTGGTGGACGGACGTGGGGAGGGCCAACAATGATCAATACTACCTCACCAGAAGACGAGTCATCGCAGCTCCACCGTCTCGGGACACAACAACTGCATTCACTCTTGCGTACGGTTCAACGCGAAGGGTTGTCGTTGCATCAACGTGGATTGGGAGGGAAAATAGCAAGACGAGGGAGGCTCTCGTTATCCCGCTCGCTGGGGGTAGCAAGTATGCTAGAGTCGCACACCACTCGCCATCAACCCTGCCTCGCCAACACCCTTGCTGCTACTAACAGTGAACTGCTGCTGGCGACGCTCCATCGTCGACCTTATTGCCTTCGACGAAGAAGCCGCAAGTAGTAGGCCGACGAGCAACAGAGTGCCCTCCCTGTCGCTGGAGGAAAGTGAACCGAAGCTCTCGAAGCCCACCGCAGGCCAGAACTCTCTCACACCTAATCCTACTCTACTCCATGGGCTACCCTTGTACAACTCCCGACCAAGATCCGCCTCTCCCCCACTCCAGCGAGAAGGGCTTTCTCTCCACTCTCTCTGTCTAATCACTCGATGCAACGGTGGAAGGATATGGAAGGATAAGGAGACACCGACGCCATTCTGGTCAGTATGATCACATATTTACGTGTTGAGAAGAGCAACATGAAACAGTGACACATACGCGAGGATAGAGACGGGGTCTCTAGTTCTGGACTTGACCCAGCAGCTGCAGGTCAACATTAGCAGTGCCGTTAAATGGCAGCAAACCAAACTTCAAAAGGCGTTTTCCTTGCGAGAAAGCGACGTCCCAGGTTGTTTTTCTTCGACGGAGCAGAACCAGAAGCAATTACATCAACGTCAGCCAAATGTCTTCTGCCTTTTTAAAATTTCTTAAACACTTTTATGCCGTGCATCTAGTTGATGTTAATATTGGTCAAACATGGTGTCTTGGCATAAGAAAGTAGCGCTACTTCGGTACAAATGAAACATCTTGATCGTCAGAGCGCATCTAAGGCCTCGAATCAAGTGTGATTCAGCAGGATTAACTGTCACACTTGCATTTTTCTTTAGTTAGATGTGTTGGACACTGAACTACCTTATAATTAATATGGCCTATGACTTAATGCAATCGAAACGATGTCTACATAGCAATTTTGTTCCAGACTATATAGTCGAGCCTTCAAGGAAGAAAGCAAGAAAACGGCCAGCTGAATGGTTGCAGCCCAATGTTCTTTTTTTAGATAATGTCCAGCCCAATGCTCTTATATACGCTGGCCCATGAAAGGTCCAAGCATCTTCCCTACAAACTATTCAGATGTCTGGTTTGATCCTCTCCACAAGTGCTTTTATCTACGGTAGATGAAAGATGTGTGGGTCAACGGCGTTCTCAGGGTCAAACGCATCCAAATTCTCAGAATTATTCGATGACCGAATCCGTATCCATATTCACATATGACTATCCGAATTATCTGACATATAAATACGATACACACTTTATTATTCAAAATACTATTTTTATCTGCACTATTTGTATTCGTATTCAAAATCCATTAAGCAATTTACACATTTTCTTTCATTATGGCTAATTAGTTGTATGCATATCTATTTATAGTTTAGCGTGAATTCATGTCTATCGTGCCACCCCCTATCCCAATCCTTGCCTCTTGCGCTTTGATTCCTCACTTTCTGAAGACGGCTCTGTCGGGACCCCCCCTGGTGGAGGTGAGGTCCCACCTGTGCTAGTCCCTGGATCATTAGCTAGCACACACAGACAACAGAATTTGGATCACAACCATGTCGATTAATTTACATAAATTTACATCAGAGTGCGCCTTATGGCGTGGTTACATAAGTTTGGCTCGAAGGCCTTACAAAAGCGGAAGTCTTTATAATGCAACTGAGGCCTCAAAATACATCCATAAAACCAGATGAAAACCAAAATATTTCCCCACAGGCAGAGCTGGAGGAGCGCAATCCTAGGCGTCGAAAGGATCTTCGTCTTGGACTCCGGCGGCGAAACCTTCATCGTGATACATCTCCTCCTCGGGATACCACTGTTGTTCGCAACCTGCTCGTTGGAATAAGCAGCCCCGCATAAAAGGCGAGGGTGAGTATATTTTATACTCAACAAGCAAGGCTGACTATATGCAACTATGGATTAACAAGAAAAAGGTAAGGGCTCTTTTTGCATAAAGCCAGTTTTGTAAAATTTCACCTAAGGTTTTATAAGGTGATTTAAAATATGTTGAGGAATAACAAATGTTTGAATCATTTTCTTCGAAATTCCGGCACCAACCGGTTTTTGCCCAACCTGCCTACTCACGGCACCCACCGTGCAACACCCTCATCACTCACAGCACCTACTGTGAGGAGAAAGACCAAAACACACGACCGCAATCGTGGTTTTCCTTTGAAACACCATTTTGAAAACAAATAGATAAGAAGTACCATTGAGACAGCTCCCCGTCGTCCGTCCTTGACAGTGGACACGGCTATCATGATAGTTTTACACTCTGCAGAGGTTGCACGTTTTACCCATGCGAGGTGGTTTTTCCCGAGGATGCACCCAAAGAAAAAATGATCACCACAAGGCCTTTTTCCGATCTCCTCCTAGTTAAGGCATTCCCGCTAAGATTTCCACACCGATGCCCCTCTTGCGCCAATAGAACAGCACCTACTGTCTACTCCACCGACTGGAATGCCAAAACTAGGGGGCTGAAGGATACTCAACCCGGGCCCGCCCATAAAGGCACACATGGTCGCACTGTTATACTTAACTCGTATACCTCAAGGAATTGGTCCTTAGGGACCAAGGTGGTTCCCACACTGGGCCCAAGTCTCGTGCTCGCGGCACCCACCTTGCATCCATCCACCCTGATCAGGTTTTGCAAAACAATTTTTCCCTTCCCGATAGCACCCACTATCAAGTAACCCATTTGCAAACACGACAGCACCAACTGCCTTTTGAAATCCAAAGTTCAACAAGCATTTGATACTGACAATCCAGTACGGACAATAATTCAGTACTAAGCATTTCTAAGCATGTGCAAAACCTAATCCAAAGGTATGGCAATATTTTAACAATTTTAATAACCTAGGGCAGCAGGGAACAATTTTAATAAAGTTGTATTAGTGAGGTTGTAACTAGTACTACCAATTAGCATTTTTCTATATTTTTAACATAGCATGCAGTTTTTAAATCTCTAGCAAAACAGTTTATAAACATAGGACCAATGGTTCAGCACTTGCCTTCTGCTGTAAAGGCTTGATCTTCGGCTTGAGAGTCTTCGGCGGCGTTGAACGCGATCGGTTCTACACGTATGAATACGAGACACGCAAATAAGAACATATGCAAAACAAGTGATGTATGCATGACATGACATGAGGATGACACAAACAGTACAAAACAGTACCACATAATTTTATAAAACTCCTGCAATTAATTTCATCATTTTTGGGAACCCCTATAATTAGTTATGGTTTTCATAAGTTCAATATTAAAGGTACAAAAGAGACATAATTATAGATAAATTTCAAAAATTTACTAAAACAGTACAGAAATTAGATTACAATATATCTAACTTCAGAAAATAAGTTTTGATATTTTTGGATCTATATTTTATGCTATAAAATTCCTACAAGTTTAAACACTAAGATAATTATTAAAACTAAAATTAATAGAAATATGTAAATAAACAGTACATAAAAATATTTTAGAATTTTATGAACCTAATAAAATTTATTTTACAATTTTCTGAATTTTCTACTAATTTCTATGAAATTTACAACATAGGGCAAAATTTGGAAATGAAATGAATAAAAGGAAATGAGTAGATGGTCATGATTGCAACGTGGGCAGCCCACCTGCCAACCCTTGCTGCAGGCAGAGAGACAGGGCTGACCAGTGGGGCCCCTCAGTGAGAGAAAATAGGGAGGCGGCGTCGGGTCCCGGGCGACGGTCACGGCGAGCCCGTGCAGAGAGGAAAGGAGAGGGACAAGGCGGCTCTTGGCCGGAGTTTGGCGCGACATCGAGTGAGGTGTGGCGCTGGCGGCGCAGTACGGCGCGACAATAAATCGACGGGTCGACGAGCATCAGCGGCGTGGGAAAACTAATGGCGGTGCATGATTGTCCCGAGGACACCCGAGGCGGCTTGTCGGCGTCGGCGGCGGCATGAGGACCACGGAGGAGGGGAGTTCACCGCGGCGAATGGAGGAGGGCGGCGGTATTGGCAAGCAAGAGGGGTGAGGATGCCGTGGTGGGGGTAGAGAGGCGGGCCACCGAGGCGGCATGGCGACATGGCTGGGATGGGGCGGAGGGTGGAGCACGTCGTCCGGCGTGCTCTGGCGAGGAGGTGGCGGCGATGGCGGGGACGGATTCCTAGGAGGCTAGGAAGGGAAAGGAGCAGGAGGAGGGAATTTACGCCCACGGCGAGAATCGCGTGAAGAGGAGGTCGCCAAGCCGCCTTGAAGTTCGACCTCGGCCTCGGCGACTCGAGTGACTCAGAGAGGCGGCCTAGCAAAACGGGAAGGAGAAAGTGAGAGAAGGATGTATCGGAGGGTTTGGCTCGGGAGGAGCTCACTTGGGCGGACTGGAGGAGGAGGCAATGAGGAGAGGAGGAGTGAGAGGAGAAATAGTGGGACGGTGGCGTGTGGGCAGGAGAGAGAGGCGATGGGAGGAAGAGCGAATGGTGACACGCGACAAGTTGCCCAGGAGGTGATGCCACTGGGGGTGGGGGGTGAAGGGTGAGCACGGAGAGAGAGAGAGAGAGGCAGTGAGGAGAAAGGTGCACGTGAGAGAGAGTGTGAGAGGAGGGGGTGTCAGTGAGTGAGAAGGGATTGAAAGAAGAGAGTGACAAGGGGGAGGGACCCACTTGTCATAGAGAGAGAGAAACTAGGTAGAGTTTAAATAGGAAAACTAGTAATTAATTTAATTAATTACTTAATTGCAATGTAACTTTTAATTTGGATTTTAGTTTTAAAATTGTTGCTTCAAAAATCTAATTTGAAACCACAAAATTTTCAAACTATCATAATAAGTTTTTAGTAAATAATTTGCAATTAACATTTTAAAAGCAAATCTTTTTAATTAGGTTTTTAGGAAAATAAATATAGTAACATGCACATTTTCAAAAAGATTTTTAAACCGGTTAAATCACATGCAAGATGCCATGAATTTTATTTTATTTTATTTATTTTGAAAATAGAGATGTTACAGGCTCCCTTGGTACGGACTCTCCCTCCCCCGCTCAGATTGCAGACTACATCCTACAAGCACCTAATCTAAACTCCGCCATTGTGCAACAATCTAGACTCCTCACTCCTGTTCGTTAAGCCATGCATACTCTCTAGTCTCATCATAATGTCATGTAGTCGCTAAACTCTTTTTATTTGTCCATCATTACGTTGCAGGTTAGTAGTATATCCACATCCGTATCCGAGAGCATCCGAATTCGTATCTGCATATGAGAGTATTCGAATCCGTGTTCACATCCAAGAGTATCCAAATTGGTATACGTGACCGTTTTATAAATAAGATATGGATATAGTAAGACCACAATCCGATCCATTGACACCTCCTGCTCACCTGTGGAACGATTTGGTTTATTAAGCTTTATTTTTTATCTCAAAGTTGTTTCTTAAACCTATAAAAATAAGTTGAATAAAGTGGCCGGACTGACTGGAACCGTCCTCAAAGTTTAGAGTTTCTACGATTCAGCCATTTTTACTAGTGCCAGAAAATAGTAACGAAAATTTGTGTTTATCCTTCATCCATTTGTTTCACTTTTTCTCCGGTTGAAGATTTATGAAACGTGCAGGTTCATCAACATCAACAATTTTATTAGTGGTTCATCATCCGTGTCCTTTTCCTGTGTATCACATAGCGGGTTAGCTAACGTTGCTGAAACAGAGATAAAAGAATTTTATTCATCAGTTGCCCATCTAACTTATATCATGGACATGGTTTAACTTCTTCATGTTGGCCTGCATGGCTACATCTGCATGTGGATGAGAAATGCCTCCTACAGAGTTAGACGAGCCATGGCGCTATTAAACTTAATTATGCCCATGAAATTCCAAGCACATGTGACCCCATAATGCCAATCAGATCCGCGCATGGTGTCACAAGCAGATACTATTTGATCGCATTGTTCACCAATCAAACTGTTTAATTAGTGTTTTTTTTACAAGCAGGCAATTGTTTTAGATGCACTAATCCAACAAAACAACAGGTTGGTTGTCCTGCAAATCCTATCAGTCACCACCTATCTAGACATTGGTCAACTGCCTAACCTGCTTGGTCTGCTTTCCTCTTGGCAAATAGCACTGCTCCTCCCATCATGTGAGCCTCACTGTCTTCTTCACCAATCAATTAAATAATCCAACACTTAAAAAAAAGGTCCAAACATAATAATAGTCCTAATGGCAATCTGAGCTGTCATTTTTGTTTATGATGGGCTGATGTGTCCAGTGCAATCTTGTTCCATTCCTTTGTCTGTATCACTTCCATAATGTGCTAATAGCTGCCTAGATTGGCCCCTCGATTGAGCCAGGCCCATATCTTGAAAAAAGAAGTCGAAAGAAAGAATGAAAAAACTACAAGAGATTGTTCAAAGGATAATACTGATGATACCCATACGTACAAAGACAGTTCGTAGGATCCAAACAAAAAAAAAAAGAGAAGGTTATCCTTAAAACTAAGATATCTACATGAGATTGTTGAAAGGATAACACCAAGCGTGCACACTAATACCCATGCAAACAAGGTGGTAGAAAATCTAAAATTTTATCCTCGTCAAGGATATGCTGCTCGTACACGGGGGACATACGAGTAACACGATACAATTGATTACTTTCTCCCAAAAAAAAAAGAGCTTGTAAAGCCATCCTTTCGCGTCCAACTGCTCTTACCTACGGGACAAAGGATTACCTATGCTCCTATCAAGTTGGTACAATATAAAGATTAGTTTTTATACGGGTCATGTCCTCGAATAAGTTTTTAATAAGGGACTGCCCCAATTTTCATTACTAATAATCGAAACGACAATGTCTTACAGTCCAATAAACAGTCAATACAACCCAATATCTCATCAGTCATCAACCACAGTAACAGATATCGCAGCAAAACGAACATCAACTCCTAAAACACCACCTATCTTCTCCGGATGTTCTGGTCCCTCCTTGAGCGAGCTTTTTTACGATACACAACAGCAAATCTAACAGGTGGTAGTTCAGATCTAACCATTCTTCGAGAACGCCGTTCTCAATACTTTTGTTATAGTATAGATGCTACCCTGTTAGTGTAAAAAAAAAAAGAAACAACTCTAGCGGTTATATCGAGATAAATGATTAACCCCATTCATTTTAGTATAGCGTAAAATTTCGTAAAATTTCTCCCTTAGGTACACTCAGCAAATCACCTTTGTATAGATCTCCACCAACAGCGAAGCAAAACACAAATGGAGTGAACAATTTCTAACTGAGATTGTTTGTAGGAAGACAGACAAAAAAAACAAATTCCTACCGGAAGGCCAAATTTAATTTACTCAAGCAAAGTACTGCTCGAAATTTCTAGATCTAACATTAGAATGTAACAACGAAACAACAACATTTCATATTACTCTAGCAACGCTGTAACCAAAGAAAAGATTATGTATCTTGATCTTCTAAAAAGCATGATCAAGTTGATTTGTTCAGTTGGGTCGAGCAAATGATGCATCAGGCATGTAGAAAACCATGCGTAGCTGGAATTACACGGACACAATCCTTTTCTAATAATAGAAATAAAATTTGCCTCTACATTATATGATGTATACGGCCTCGGAAAATCCATCTAGAAGCAATATACGTAGGAGCGCACTCTAGGTATGTGCCTCTCGCAGCCACAGCAGTATTAAGGTAGTGTTTCTTTCAGCGGTTGCGTTTAATCTAGAAATTTGTAGCCTCTCAATAAGTACATCCAAGAATCAAAAAATTATAGAAAAATGGATTTGAGAGGTGCTTGGATCAAAAAATTATAGAAAAATGGATTTGAGAGGTTCGAGAAGAAATAGTAAGACTTACTAAAATTGGCTACCAAACGTCAAAGCGTTGGACTTGTACAAAAATCACAAATTTTCAGCTTATAAGCAAACGCAAACGCAAACGCAGAAAGAAACATCACTAAGTTTGGCCCCAAAAAAATCTTTAATTTGCGCACATTCAATTGTGCATTTACTATGACGTGGCGTTTCCTGTGAGGGGTCATGCCCTCGTTGCTGTTGAGAAGATGGAGGCCTCACCTACAGTGGGGTCCACCACACAGTGAATAGAATTCGAACCCAATGCAACAGTGCATCACCAGGATGTTTTCTCGTTGGACCGCTCCACGCTTCAATCAAAGCGACGTTCTCTTTCCATTCGTGCCCACTTTGATTTCCTTTTTTTTTAAAAAAAAAACGTTTTAGACATCCAAAGTACAGTTTAACCATTTTTTATTATATATAATTATAACACGCTCTAAAGTTTATAAAATGTTGTTTTTCATTTGCCCGTTTTTAATATTAAAACAAGACATTCGTAGCCAGATTCAATGATGTTTAACTACATGTAACCCAAAATAACATTACAGGGGAAGGTATCCTCTGCAATCAATAGTTAAGGCAAACCTTTTCTTAGGCATAGTACAACCATTCATCAAGTATAAAGACTGATTTGTTAAAGTAAACTTCGAGATTGGAGAAGCTGGTCCACTTTATTAGATTTTTTTTTATATAGTTTTAAGAAAAAACTCACTCAATAAACTAAAGCGTTTGGCTTTTAGAAATGGCCTCGCCTTATAAGTTTAACATGGAGACACATGTGGATACTTAAGTCATGAACCATTGGAAAAACAATGGACGAAGGAATGATACACGAGGCAAATTTTGCCTTACTCTAAAAAACAGAGGATACCAAGGAAATATTTCTTATCTATGATTTTAAAATTGTCTAATTTACATGTGCATACAGTAAGCTCGCTTTTAAACAATTGTGTCACCATAACACATCTAGCTAATCTAGTGCCCATTTGGTTGAAAGGCAACGTACCACATTTTACTTAACTTTGTCCTTTTTTTTTCTTAAAAATAAGATGTAGCAAAACATAATATTTGTTGACAAATTTAGTATATCAACCAATCAGACTTTTCTTTCAACCAGGCTTCTCCTTCAACCATGGCCATGACGCCATTTCACTCTAGAGCTTCTTTCAGTTGGCCCCTTGGCCTCACTCACGGGCTTAATAAATTCAAACCATTGCCATGGCTATTGCTTTGCCTACCTCCAGGCTCCAGCCAAACCACCTTGACTTCACCTAGGGACACTTGACCCATTTCCAAAGCACCATCGTTTTCTATAATGTCTCTACGAAATGAAATATTCTTAGGAGTCATCCACGTTACAAACAAGGAAACAAGGTTCCACGTTACAAACAAGGTTAATTATACTCATGCCATATATGGCACCGTCTTCATATAAATTTCATTAAAAAGTCGATAATTGTAAGAATGTCATTTATAAAGTGTAAACTGCTTTAGACATGCCATTTTGGATTGCCACTCAAACCTCTTTTAAATTTACATCCAGTCTGCCATCTAACCTTCTTCCTCCACCCCTTTCTTTCCTCCCATCTTTGGCGAGCTCCAACTAGCCCTCTTCCCCCCTCTGGCTGACCCCTCCTCCTCCTCCTTCCTCTTTGGCCCTGAGCCCCTGACCTCGCCTCTGACCTAAGCTCTAGTCTGGCCCTCCACCTTCGACCCAAGGTTCGGAGTCACCAACCATAGCTCTGGCCCCGAGCTCCACTGCGTTGCCCTCTACCGGGTTTAAGAAGCAGGCTGCCATGATGATTGAGGAGGCACGGGGCCTGCGGGAAGCCACCGCCATATGATGAGGGCGCGCTCAAGCGCCGATCCATCGCGCTTGACAGAGACCTACACTGTCTGCACGCTCAACAATGTCACAACCCCATTTCTTTCTTCTTATCCTTTTGCTCTTTGCTCCTCATGGTGTCTCAGATTGTGCCTCCTTGAGGGTCACCGCAGTGGAAGATTTTTTGCCGGAGTTGCTCGAAAAAGGAGGTTGTTGTTGGAAAGGACCTAGACACCGATGAGGATTCCACCGGGAAGAAAAAGGAAAGAAAAAAAAAGGAGGAGAGGGAGGAAGGGGAAGAAGATATAAGGTATTTTGGTCTAAAAAAGAATAGAGGGTAGCCCAATGATATTTTATGAGGAATCTCACTTTATAATGACACTTTTATGAAATCTGACTTTTTAATGACATTTATGCGAAGATGAAACTTTACAATCACATAAATGTAATTAGTCCTGCAAACAAATGCTTTCACTACAAAGGCATGTGCAACGCTGGCCCTATTTCACTATTCATCCACTATTCACAACCCTATTTTGCTATTCGCCTCTGCAATGTCGGTCCTATTTTTCAATCTCTACACCTCTCTCTTATATTTTACTCTCAGTTCTATTTTCATTATTCACAATTCCATTTCTCAATCTCTACATCTCTCTTATATTTTACTTCGAACCCTATTTTACTATTTACAATACTAGAGTTAGCTACCATAAAATATAAAAAATATAGGGCCGTCATTAAACATGCTCTGGCGGGCCCTGTTTTCGCTAAGATGAGAAAAAAAAGAAAAGAAAAGAAAGCAAAAAGGATCAAGGCAAGGAACAAGCAAGCATCCACGTGCAAGTAGACTAGCGAGCAGCGAGCAAGCGAGGGAGGGAAGCCGCAGCACAGCAACAGCAGCGCGCTCTCTCCCCTCCGGTCGCCCCGCCAGCCTGCGCCCGCTCCCGCTCGCACCACGTCCTCAAAAAGAAGAAGAAAAAAGGAAAAAAATCGGGGAGTCCACAGCTTCCAGCCCTCAGCGTACGGACGCCGCCGCCGGCTGCGCCCCGGCCTGACTGCCCTCCCTGCTCCCCCCTACTCCCTCCTCAGTTCGGCCGGATCTTGAAGGAGCTGCGCAGTTTGTAGGGTCCCCGTGATCCCGGCCACCGATTCCTGCCTCCTCGGGTCTTCAGGTACGGAAAAATCTGTGCTTTTGGGCTCCGCGGCTGTGTTTGGGGTGGTCGAAATGGCTAGAAAGGAGGCTCCTTTCGTGTGTGTTCGCTCTGAAGATGCGATGGGAGAGTTGGAGACTTAGTTCGTACTTCGTAGCTGTGATGCTGATTAGATTAGTGGGGATTTTATTGGGGCTTTGCCACTTAAGATTTGTTTTGTGGTTGTGTTGTTCGATTGTGCTTGGAATTGGAGTTGCTGTTACTTGCGCGCTTGTTAATCAGCTAATGAGCGTGTGAGAAATTAAGCTGTGTGAATGTGAGTGGTCAAGGCGTTGTTGCTGTGCGGCGGCCGGAGGGCGGTCGCCCCAGCGACGCCTTGCCACAAGGGAGAGGGAGGCACCCTCGGAATCAAGGTAATCACGGCCGGATCCGCCGTATTAGAGGTCAAAACGACCTGATCTGCCGGACCCGAGGTCGCTGCCGCCTGATTCGATGTCGACGCCGCTTGATTTGAGGCTGGCGCGGAGCAAAGGCGGAGGCTGCCACGGCGTGGCCGGCTCCTCTGCTGTTGCGCTAGTTGCTGCTGCTGCTCTAGTTCGGGTGCGCCCCTCCCTCTCCATTTACTCTCCTCAGCCGCCGCCACATTTGCCATGGTTGAAGTTCAAGAACTCGCTGGAAAGGAGGAGGTGAGAATGAAAGGCTTGGGATAGCAAAACCCTAATGGTCTGCCTAATGAGCTGCTGCTGTGTTTGCCATTACCTGTGCTTAAATTGCTCTGGCTAGTTCCTACAAACATGTAGTCAACAATTTTAAGTTACCAAGTCTTCCTCTCGAGTCCTATATTCGCCCTCTAGGATCCCATATCTGTCAGCGTACTGTTATAATCTTGTGCTGTAGTAGCCGATAAGTGTTAAGAGGCGCTGCAGTAATGACAGCAGCCAAATCCTCTTTTTTTTTAGAATAATAGAATTTCCATTAGATCATTGACCAAGGGGTTACAACCATAGGAAAAACTATTACAATACAACTCTTTATGATGAATATATAGTGTGTGTCCATGCATTTCAACAGAATCGTTCTATGTTGCTTATGATCAAAACGTGTACAATTATACAAA
Organism: Olyra latifolia; assembly: GCA_036346145.1. Classification (NCBI taxonomy): domain Eukaryota; kingdom Viridiplantae; phylum Streptophyta; class Magnoliopsida; order Poales; family Poaceae; genus Olyra; species Olyra latifolia. The sequence goes on along the minus strand of CM070523.1, from coordinate 822,933 downwards.
ACACAACCTTAAACTAGTCAGTTGCATCACTTCATAGGACTATACATGTGAGACCATAAATAACCATATTACAAAGCATACAATATACTGTATAGTTTGGGGCTCGTAGCTACAATCTAGTGTTGCAAACCTGTTCTACTCATTTCTAATTCCTGCTCTCATGGGACAGCGCTGTATGTTGAGTTTCTCAACCTATGCTATTTTTACTATTAACTGCTTTATTGGGTGCCAATATTTTATCTCCCATAAACAATGTACAATGCAGGGGCTTAGAGAGAAAAACCAGTTTTTCCCCACCTAGGATAGCACAGATGCTTACATGAGTGTTTAGATAAGGGGAGGGATGCTTAACTGAACATCTGTGCTTAAGGAGATGCTTAGAGGAGGTTGTATATCTAAGCACCTGTGTAAGCATCTTCGATTGGAAGGGAACTTCTCTACGTGGCTACTTAGTGATGCAGCTGTATATCTAAGCACCTGTGTAAGCATCTTTGATTGGAAGGGAACTTCTCTACGTGGCTACTTAATGATGCAGCAACACCCTCTCTCCTCAAGCACTTCAGCACTTGTGCATAAGCACCTTGCATCATACATGCCCAACACTGCCCGTTATGCCCATAGCACCCTAAATTTCTCCACTTCTCTTTCATTGGGCGCATTGTGTTTAATTTACCATATCGGTTTGATGCTGCTTAGTGGGTTTTTAACGCACTGTTGTTATGTGCAGGCTGTTCAACAGTTGATCGGTTTTGTTAGTCTTTGTGACAGCAGTACCTATGTATTGGTACTATTCTTAGAACTCCATAGTTACTCGGTGATCAGATGTGACAAATATGCACACTAAAGGGGCTTCTTCAGACGTTATCAGAGTAAGCACTTCTAGTGCCCCTAGTACATCGAGTCATGGTTCTGCACAAGATGACTGTGATTCTTCAGGTGATGTGTATGTATGGGGTGAAGTTTTTTGTGATAACCCTGTAAGAGCTGGTTCTGATACAGTAATCAAGTCAACTGTGAGGACTGATTTCCTACTACCGAAGCCCTTGGAATCCAATTTAGTTCTTGATGTGTATCATGTGGGTTGTGGGGTCAAGCATGCTGCTTTGGTCACAAAAAATGGAGAAGTCTTTACATGGGGTGAGGAATCTGGAGGACGCCTTGGCCATGGATCACGAGAAGATTCTATTCACCCTCGTCTAGTTGAGTCATTAGCAATTTGCAATGTGGATATTGTTGCTTGTGGCGAGTTCCATACTTGTGCTGTGACAACAGCTGGGGAACTGTATACCTGGGGAGATGGAACACATAATGTTGGACTTCTAGGCCATCGTACCGACGTAAGCCACTGGATTCCCAAAAGGATTTCAGGAGCACTGGAAGGTCTTCAAGTTGCTTATGTTTCTTGTGGAACCTGGCATACAGCCTTGATTACATCAATGGGGCAGCTATTTACCTTTGGTGATGGTACATTTGGAGTTTTAGGTCATGGAAACCGTGAGAGCATATCATGTCCAAGGGAGGTAGAGTCTTTGTCGGGGTTGAAAACAATTGCTGTTGCATGTGGTGTATGGCACACTGCGGCTGTTGTAGAAGTTATAGTGACTCAGTCCAGTTCAAGTATTTCTTCTGGAAAGCTCTTCACATGGGGAGATGGCGACAAGCATCGACTTGGTCATGGTGACAAAGAACCACGACTTAAGCCTACATGCGTGGCTTCACTTATTGATTATGATTTCCACAGGATAGCATGTGGTCATTGTCTTACTGTAGGCCTGACAACATCTGGACAAGTTCTGAGCATGGGCAATATTGTTTATGGTCAGCTTGGAAATCCCCGCTCAGATGGTAAGCTTCCATGCTTAGTCGAAGAGATTATGGGTGAGCATGTTGTCCAAGTTGCCTGTGGTTCCTACCATGTCGCAGTTTTGACAACTAAGAGTGAGGTTTTTACATGGGGAAAAGGGGCCAATGGAAGATTGGGCCATGGAGATATAGAGGATAGGAAAATACCTACTCTTGTTGAGGCTCTGAAAGACAGGGCTGTTAGGCACATAGCCTGTGGTGCAAACTTCACTGCTGCTATATGCCAGCATAAGTGGATCCCAGGAGCCGAGCAGTCACAATGTGCATCATGTCGGCAACCATTTGGGTTCACCAGAAAAAGGCATAATTGCCATAACTGTGGACTTGTCCACTGTAATGCGTGTACCTCGCGGAAGGCTCTGAGGGCAGCGCTGGCTCCAAATCCCGCAAAACCATACCGTGTTTGTGATTCTTGTTTCTTGAAATTGAACAATGCCATAGACTCTAGTGCAATAAATAAGAGGAAAGATGTTGTGCCCCGCCATTCGGGTGAAAGTAACTCTGATGCTAAATTAGCTAAAGCTATTATACCTAGTAATTTAGATATGATTAGAAGTTTGGATAGCAAGGCAGCAAAACAAGGGAAGAAAACAGATGCAATGTCATTTCTTCGAACTCCTCAAATGAGTTCACTTCTTCAGCTGAGAGATATTGCTTTATCTGGTGGGTTTGATTTAAACAGATCAGTTCCAAGAGCAGTTCGCACATCAGTAGTTCGATCAGTAAACTCTTCTAGGGCTGTTTCCCCTTTCTCCCGCAAGCCCAGTCCACCACGTTCTACCACACCAGTTCCAACAACTCATGGCCTTTCTATCGCAAGAAGTGCTGCTGATAATCTTGCGAAAACAAACGAGATGTTAAATCAGGAAGTTGAAAGACTACATGTACAGGTATTTTGTTTTACATGTTTGCACGTATATTGCTTCGTATTTATTATATGGGCAAAAAATTTGAATTTATTTGCCTGTTTAGGTTGATAACCTGAGGCACCGCTGTGAGGTTCAAGAGCTTGAGCTACAGAAATCAGCCAAGAAAGTTCAAGAAGCCATGACACTGGTTGCAGAGGAATCTGCAAAGTCCAAAGCCGCAAAGGAAGTCATAAAATCCTTAACAGCACAGGTAATATTGATTGCCTTAGTGCTCTCATTTCTTAGAAACCAATGAAGTAATAGTCAACTGGTGCATACCTGCAATATCCCTTTGCACATAACATCATAGGTCTTTAAGAATGCCATGATATGTACATGCTAATGGTTTTGTGGTGGAGGTTTGATGGTTCCACCAGAAACGAAAGGCATATGTTTCACATTGCAAGAACAGTAATTTCGTAATGTCATTGGATTACACTAATTCAAAACGTCCAGTACCTAAATATTCAATTTTTTTCTTGAAAAAACTATTGATCTGAAAGAAAGTTTGCATTTTACACCTAACCTGTCAAAAATACTCAATTGAACTTTATGCAGTTAAGTGCCACTGTCTTTGGTTAAGTTACTCTAATTCCTTTTCCCTTTTTTTTTGCCTTTTTCTGTGGCTTGTGTAGCTTAAGGATATGGCAGAAAGACTACCCTCTGATCAGGGATCTTATGATGGCAATGAAGCAAAACCGTCACACTTTCCAAATGGCATCGAGTCGCATGCTTCTCTTTACTCTAGCATGAATGGGATTCACCAGCCACGAAATGAGTCTATCAATGCTTTGAACACACCTAGCCTGAACACTGGACGATCTTTACTCCCAAATGGAATCTCAAGTCAACACAAATCACCAGGCAGTATTAGTGAAAATAGCGAAGTGAGTGCTCACAGCCTTAGGGTTTCAAGTCCTATTGATGCTGAACATTCAAATCGAAGAGCACATTGTAGTAGTGATGAGTTACTCGCTGCAAGCACTAGAGGCAGTGATAGTGCTAGCATGGATGCTAGGTCTCTTCAAAATGGTGAAGACGGTTTCAGCTCTCGAGGCACAATATCGCTATCCAGCAGTCAAGTTCAGGCTGAATGGATTGAACAGTATGAACCAGGTGTATATATAACACTGACAACACTTCGCGATGGGACTCGGGATCTGAAGAGAGTACGCTTCAGGTAAATTGAGATTCTCTCTCTTCTTTCTTAAGTACTGCTACTGCCATTTTCCAATTGCTTCATTTATTAGTAGATATTGTATTGGTTGAACAAAAAATATACTTTTTGCAAATCACTTCGTGCATCTGATGACATGCCAGACTAGCTGGCTTGCTTCAAGGTGCTGGTAGGCATCTTTCTGGACATAAAATAAAAAAGGCCGCGCTATTCCCTGATTATGGCGATTCAATTGTGCAATCACCAGTTCACCATCTCTATTAATGCTTTGAGCAATACAACTGAATTGATTGTTTCTTACCCTCTTTATTTTAATCATTTCTGCGAATGCTGCTAGCCTAGTCTACTTAATGACATAGAGTTTACTGTCTCATTGAGAACCATGAGATGCTTGCTTATCTTTATGCTAAGCGACATCTAACTTGGCTCTTGTTTTAATTATTTTCTACAGTCGAAGACGGTTCGGTGAGCATCAAGCAGAGAACTGGTGGAACGAGAACCGCGAGAAGGTATACGAAAGGTACAACGTGAGAAGTTCTGAACGAGTGTCATCAGCTGCATCAACCCGATCAGCACGATGACCTAGGGAACAGGAGACGAGGCTTCAAAACCCTATTAGTATTACAAGGGGCCTTGCCATTATTGGAAGGCCCCAAGAGAGTGTCTTTTTGCTCATGTAATATTGATGATTATGATTTTTTTTATTTGTGGTGTGGCAATTGAATCATCCATCCAGGACGATGCAATGTACATAGAGCCATTCTGTAGTGGATGAAGCTGTAAATTTTTTTCCTGTCATTTGTCACATTTTCCCCATTTTGACATGCATATGTATTACATATGTAATGTTGATGCGAGCAGAAGCATGATGGCATGTGACGGATGGGAAATGGATGACTTTTTTATATTTATTTTTATTCCAAAATAAAAAATAATTAGCCGTTTGAAAAAAATAAAATAACTAACTGTCTGCCGTTCAACGGTCGGGCAGGATTTTTATATATCTCGTCCGTTGGATGGGCAGCTGCTCCGCTAGCGAGAATCCTACTCGTTGGTTGAGCGAGGTTAATTTTCGCTTGACCAATGAGCGAGATTTGAAATAACAAAAACAACTAGCATCCCTTAGGAATGAAAAAGTTCTAAGGACATATTGGTTAAAAGAACTGAGTTAGGCGTGCCAGCCGTCGAACTCGTCCTGCCCGGCTCTTCCTTTTTTTTTAAAAAAAATGGATCCCACCTGTTGGTTAGGCATGATTTAATCTCGCTCGACCAACGGGCGGGATTCTCCCTAGCAGAGTAGCCACCCATTCAACGTGCGAGATATATAAAAATCGTGGGCAGGATTTTCCTGCCGACCGTTTTAGTTATTTAATCTTTTCAAACGGCCTATTAATTTTTATTTCAGATTTAAATTAAATATAAAAAATTCCCAATAGCATATCCAGCCTAGGCGAGCAGGAAGACCAGCCCGGCCCTCTTCATGAACAACTTACCAGCCTAGCCTAGCCCAGCCCATCCCGGTGCCACGAGATTCGTGACGACGGGGCCGTTTGGTTCGTAGCCGCCGACTGCCGTGCCAATCGAGGGCGCGCCCTCGCGCGTTGGCCGGCGTTTGGTTCGCGACCCTCGGTTGGCACGGTGAGCCAACGCGAGGGCATGCCCTCGATTTTGTACTGTGTGCGGGAGCAAGGCAACGGCGCCCAAATCGGGCGCCTTTCGTTGGCGTGCCCTCACGCTCTCGCCCAGGCCCACGCGCAGTGACCTAACGGCTACAGTAATTTTTTTCTTTAAACCTTTTTATTTTTGTATAAATTTCATACTGTGTCCAAATTACATGAAATAAATTTAGTAATTCATCAAAATCCTAAGCATCCCATTTTAAATACTTTTTGATTTTTTAAAATTTATTTTATTTTTCGTTGGTTATTTTTCGAAGGCTACGAATCAAACCTTTTTTTTTTCCCGAAAAGATCGTACCCTAAATTAGTATGACCTTTGTATTGGTAAGGCACTGGAGGGCCATGAACCAACCATACCCGACATCCCCGTGCATGATTTTTCTCCTGCCTCCACCAAAATCCAACCCGTTCCTCTATAAAAAAAAAAAAAACCAACCCGTTCCTCTATAAAAAAAAAAAAAATCCAACCCGTTCCCAGCCGCCGCCTCCGGCTCTCCTCCGGCAGTGGCACGGCATGGCGGCGAAGATGCCGTCGAAGAAGCCGAAGCCTATCTCCCTCAACGCCCATTCCCAGTCCCACCTCGACTTTCCCTCCCTCTTCTCCGACCTCACCTCCCTCCTCCTCCACCACTCACCTTCCCCCCACGCCCCCGTGTTTTCTTCCTCCACCCTCTCCATCCCGGCGCCTGCGCCCGCCACCGCCACCGCCACCACTCCCACACCGCTCGCACGCGCTGCCATCGGGGCTTGCGCTGGCGCGGCCGCGGGGGCCTTCACCTATGCCGCGCTGCTTCCCCTCGACGCCGTCAAGACCCGCATCCAGGCTGGCGCCGCAGGACGCGGCTCCTGGCAGGTCTTTATCGACATCCTCCGCACCGACGGGCCCCTCGGCCTCTACCGCGGGCTCTCCGCCGTCATCCTCGGCTCCGCCTCCTCCTCCGCTGTCTACTTCGGCACCTGCGAGCTCGCCAAGTCGCTGCTCCGCCCCCACCTGCCCCCCTTCCTCGTGCCACCGCTCGCCGGCGCCAGCGGCAACGTATCCTCCTCCGCAATCATGGTCCCCAAGGAGCTCATCACCCAGCGCCTCCAGTCCGGGGCCGCAAAGGGCCGCTCCTGGCAGGTGCTCCTCCAGATCCTGCAGACCGACGGCTTCTTCGGCCTCTATGCCGGATACGCCGCCACCCTCCTGCGCAACCTCCCCGCCGGGGTTCTAAGCTACTCCTCATTCGAGTACCTCAAGGCCTTCACTCTCAAGCAGCGCAACAAGGACAGCCTCACACCTGGAGAGAGCGTGCTGTGCGGTGCCCTTGCGGGTGCGATATCGGCGGCCCTCACCACCCCACTGGACGTCGTGAAGACGCGGCTCATGACCAGGGTGGGCACCGCAGGGAGCCGCACGGTGGTGGGAACGATGCGGGAGGTTGTCGCGGAGGACGGGCTCATGGGCCTGTCGCGGGGGATTGGACCCAGGGTGCTGCACAGTGCGTGCTTTGCTGCACTAGGGTACTGTGCCTTCGAGACGGCGAGGCTTGCCATTCTCAAGTGGTATCTTGAAGGCTGCAAAAGGAAAGCCACAGCAGAGACAAAGGCTGGAATTGCCGCAGCTTGAACTTGTATGCTTTCTTTCTTGCAGCAGGAATGTAATTGTTAGTTCCCAGTTCCCAGTGATGATGCCCTGCTTGGTTTGCGAGTGTGAAGTTTTGTTGCAGCTAAGTAGCTATGCTATGATGCAAACGCTGTACCTGTTAAATCTTTTGACTTTAGCATCGTTAAAAGTTCAGTTATAGAGTTGAAGGATACATCAAGTAATAATATGAAGGAATTGTGAATCTGTCATTGGTTTTGGTCAGTACTCTGTAGCTGGTCTTGTTCTTGTATGTTTTCTTTCTTGCAGGGATGGTAATTGTTAGTTTCTACTTCCCAGTGATGTCCTGCTTGTTTTGCGTGTGTGAAGTTTAGTTGTAGCTAAGTAGCTGTGCTATAATGCAGATGATGTGCCTGTAAATCTTTTGACTTTAGCATTAGTAAAGTTCAGCTATAGAGTTGAAGGATACAACAAGTAATAATATGAAGCAATTGTGAATCTGTCATTGGTTTTGGTCAGTACTCAGTAGTTGGTCTTGTTCTCACAAACATAAAAGGTTAGGCATGTTACTGGAGTAAAACACTGCTATGGTACCAGTCATGACACAATAAAAGGAATTCACATATGTCTAGGCATCTTGGGTGTTTTTGTTTGCTACTGTTCAGGGATGAGATCACAGTCATATAAAAGTTTTCAGGCATACTTAAGTACACAAGTTTGTGAACATGGAAGACCACAGATCAGGTCAGTTCAGGTAGTTAGAAGACTGTGCTACTACAAGCAAGCACGGTTTGAAGCAAATGAACACGCAAAGGTTTATCATGTGAAGTACTTTCTGCAGAATGAATTTGCAGCGTCTGGGTAGCGAGTCCTGATGAAATTCTCCAGGCACTTCTTGTAGGAGAAGTCCGAACAAGATCCATTTGAGGACATGACGTACAAGCACCTGCTGTTATGGAAAACTTGATGCTGATCAACCTGCAAGCAGGGAAAGAGTTTTCATGACATTCCTGTTTTGGTTCTTCCGATGCATCAGAAAGGCAAGCTTCTTACTGTTATGTACTTGACATGGCCAGCTATCTTCTTTTCCTTCTCTGGGTGGTACATGAGAATGTTTTGGACGATGAAAGTCTCGTCAGCTGGAGAAAGCTTAACGCCGTCCCTGCAAATTATTGAAAGAGATGGACCGCGAATGAGGCATGCAAAACACCAGAAGGAACCATCTGCTGTGTGCCTACAAGAGCAGATCTATTTTTCGCAGTTACTTTGACCTTGGGGTGTACTCAGACTTAAACCTCAATTTCATCTTATCATCTATCCACCAGTTTACTACTACCTGAAGAACCCTAGCTAGCTTTCAGTACCTGTGAATAAATTTGCTTTCCAAGTTGCAGAATATACCTTGATTCACGGATGATCCTCTTTACATTCTTCACGATTGGTTCTATCTGCGCTTGTATCTGCTGCTCCACTGGTGTAAAACTAGAATTCCCTCCCTGTCTTACACCGTTGTTCTGGGCTCTCTTGTTCCTACTGTTACTACCCCCACTATGTGATCCCTCTGATTTCCACACTGCTTGACCACGACCACGACCAAGATTACTGGTCTTCCTGTTCCATCCACCTGAGCTAGATGATCCTGTGTTCATGGCGAAGTTCTGTGCACCTCTGACATTTGGTCTGTTCCAACTTGGCGTACCATCTCGCCCTGTTGCATCTGAGCTCCATTTACGCTTAGGTTGCATTCTCTGATAAACTTGGGTAGTAGAACTACTCTTGTTCCATCTACCAACGCTGGCTGATCTTGCAACAGCGGCAGTTGTCTGATCATTCTGCCAGTTTCCAGCTGAATTCCAGTTACTCTTAGGCTGCGAGACAGTGCTGTTTGTTCCAGTCCTTGTACCATCAAGATCATGCAGCAGGTGATCGTCAGCTCTTGGTCTGTCTCTCCATGAGATTGGAGTGTTTCCTCCCAAACATACCACTTCATCCTCTTCGACTTCATCTTCTTGAAGGCTGTCAACATCATACAGGCAGGAACCATGAGGAGCAATTGCATTATCTTGAGTAGCTTCTGCTGTTTCTACTGCTTCAAAGAAGTCATATACATCATACCCTCCGAGGTTGATGTTGCTTGCAGACTGAAAAGATAAGAAAGTTCAAAGCAGATGGGAGAAAAGAAATCATTGTGATGTGCAGATAAGAGGTTAATATATAGACTAGTGAAATTATCAATGTACATCGTTCCAGTGGATTTCAAAAGCTGAACCAGTCCCGATTGCTGTGTGATTGCCCCAGGAGCAGGTGGACACAACGCTGTCCATCTGATCAGAGTAAGCCTTCTCTGCAGCCTTCTCAAAGATTTGCAATCCACTCTGCGGCGATGTTTTATCATTTGTTTAATTATGATAGACACTTGACACTGGCAAGTCGAAATGGGGAATTCAAAGGAAAAGAGAATGCATGACTTACAGATAGTGTAGCCTCCATGAATGGCGCCTGAACCTTCAGGGATTGGAATGTGGTCTTGTAACTATAGCTATCGAAGCCATGCAAGTTGCCTGTGCTGGTCATGCTTGTTGCAACTGTTTTCAGGTGCTCTTTGTGAACTGATTTTGTAATCATTCCAACTGCCTTGGAAAGGTACTGGAAGGATGATTGACAGGATTAAGAAGCAGAACATGATTAATGTTTTGGTGGAAGGTGCAGTTGATCAGAACTCATCAGAAAGGAGAATGACGAGAACTGAACCTGTGTGGCTCGATCGAAAGCGCAGGAAATGCCAAACACTTGTCGAATTTGTTGGATACTGTAAGGCATAGACCTGGTAGTGTCGATCAGATCCATCACAGGGATGCATGCGTCCATTGCTGCTCCCCAGGCACCACCACTCTCTGCAGCTGCAGACTCTTCCACTGTGATTTCCAGTGCCAATTCTCCCTTCTGTTCTACACCAGAGTTCTGGACCCAACATGTAGCTTGTGGTTTTACAAATGTTATGTTGGTCTCCTGGACTCGAGGATCACCTGTGAGAAGATGCAAGAGTGGCTCTTTGGTAAGCAGAGCTGCATACTCCATGACTACCAGATATGTATGTGGAATTTCTATATGCATGATTCAAGGTATGTAAATGTGAATTCTTGTTTTACCTTTTATAATTGTGCCCAATAGTATATGAGAGATGGTATTGGCCATCAAATGGACAAGTGTACTAAAAGATTCAGATATTTCTGTGGTCATACTTTCGGTGAGGAAAAACTGCAAGCAGGAAACCTGAAAGCCTATATCACTATCTGGATCCTGGTAGCACAAACATTCGCTGCAAACAAGAAATATCAGATTATGTCCAAAAGTTAGAACATAAACAATCCTAAAAAGAGAGGCAAAAAAGCTTGCTCCAAAAGTAGGAACTAAATCTAGATCATTTGAAATACGTTCTCGATTTCACTAAAAAATTAGTGTGGAGAGAGCAGAGGTGTCCTTTAATGCATAGATACCTAATAGACTTATTAGGTCTGAACGATACATACATGAACATGGTACTAAACAAAGAACTCGAATCTTAGTTAATCTGAACAGTAAAGTCATAAATTAGATTATTGTTCCGAAGAAATGAAAATTAACTCTCTCATACTACTTCAATGTTAAAACCATAAGAGACTGAATCACCTTGAAATCAAGGCAACTCTCTTCAACGCTGTACTCGTCTGCCCCCTTTTTTTCCTTCCGTGTTCACGGATAACTTCCTGGCATTTATGAAGAATATCCCCCATACTTATCTTCATCTGATTCAACCGCTTCTGTAAGGAAAACACAAAACTTCTTGAATATAATTCTGAATTGGCTGAAATTATTTCAGAAGTAGAATTGTAGACCTTGTCAAGGTGAATATGGCCAACAAGACCATGTGCTGCTTGAGTTGTTTGATGCTGATACCTGAAATAAAACAATGATTCTGAGCCTAACCTCGAATGCACAACACACACAAAAAAAATGTAAGCAACAGCTATTAGTGATTTTGTTCTTACTCTACAGGGTAGTTTAAGGCTGGACTGGACTGATGAAAATTCAGTAAGGTGCCAGTGTAAAGCATTTTAAGAAACCAGTAGTCCATTTGTTGCAAGTATATTTCAGTCTTTCTTGAATTACGTGGAATAAACACTAAAAATTCATAGCTTAGGCCCAGGGTATTTTACTTAGAGCATTACATGTCAGTATCAATGTATCATTAATAATCAGAAAGCATGAAAGGTACGTACATGATAGAGAATTCAATGGCACAATCTTCTACTCTGATCCTTTTTAAGCAGTCTTGAACTGCACGTGCTGCTTCCATGCAATATTCGTCGTTGCAAGAGCATTTGTTCAGATATAAAATTCCCATTCGGTCATTTTTACCTGCTTTATAGCCATCTCTGGTATGTAGTACTTCCTGTAAAAGTAACAAGCAGAAGTGAAAATTACGCTCAACATATGAATTGAAGGTTGTAACTGAGAAAGTGAGGCTCACACCTTCATTGAGTTCCAAGAGGTCAAGTTGTTTTGATTTGGATCAAACGCCACCTTGTAAGCAGCACTTGCAACTGCAGTGGTTGCCAGTATACCAACAGGATCTCCTGGTGTCAAAGGACTTGATGCATTCGCCGAGCCAAATTCAGCAACATAATTGGCACACAAATTTCTTATGGTTCCATCGTAGCATGCTACGACCTCTCGGAGTGTTGCCATCATGTTCTTGTAAAGATTGCCGGCCTCCACTAGACCTCTAGATGCACATAACATCTTCTCCCTTGCTGAGATCGAATGGACTACTTCCTCGGATGGGTTTAGCCCATGATAAAATGAGCTGCTCACAATACCATGTGCCTCCAAAGGATTGGTGTTGGTACCACATTTGTTCAGAGATCTAGAGAAGCAATCCTCCAGGAAGCTACCAGAGTATAGTCTTTGACCGTGTTGCAGTTGACGGCCCAAGAAACCAAGCTGCTCCACTACTTTGCTTGTGGCTCTCTCATTTTTTAGATCCACCAACAGACCAATGTCAGAGAAATGAGCAAGGAAGTTGACAATTTCTTCTCTCAACATGCCGAGCTCAAGTGAGCTATCTTGAATTATCTTCAGCAGTTGACTTGGGACATCAAAATCCCTCAAGCTTAGGCTGAAGCCATCAAGACTCAATGATTCCATTAGTAGGGGCTGCAGAAGGTTCAAAAACTTTACAGATTCCCTTGGACCCTTCATAGAAATGATTGTTGAGAGGTCCATACTGCCGGCAACCAAGGCTCCAACAAATTCATTCTCAAGATTCTCCTCAAAAAATCCTTTGTCGGGATTGTCTGGCAGTAAGATCTCTAGAATCTCAGTAAAGGTCCAGTAAGATTGACCTGATAATCGGTTCTGGGGAATCAGTCCTGACGTGAACATTGCATTTGCAAGTTGGTTGGCCTCCCTTGTAGAATAACTCCTACCAGACAATATCTTCAGAGCTAATAAGCAATCATTCTTGAGCTGCAAGTTCAGCTCGCCATTGTGGGAGCTCATCAGCTGCTGCTCCACAGCGAAGAGCTCTGTAGCTTCAGCCCTTGCAGAGACAGACCTTGGGTAGAAGAGTTGGACACAGTCGCCGTCGAAATCTGCTCCAAGTGGGCGACAGATGAGCGGGTTGATCTTCATGGTGTGGCCGTTATGGACGTAGACGTACAAGGCTTGGACAGTGTGCTTGTCGGTGCTTGGTGGTCTGTTGAGGAAGACGACATCGCCGTCAAGAACTCTTCGGTGCACAGTTTCGCCAACCTTGAGCATGGTGCGTTTCTTGCTTGCCTCCTCCACATCCAGGGAGTACGTGATGGAATTGGTGTCTATGTACGTCAGGCACATTCCTCTATCCATCATGCCTTGCAGCTGATAAATGTTCTGGACTGTGACACGCTCTTCCACTGATATTCTTCTTGCTACTTCATCAGGCACCCCTACCACATTGACAGGAATGTATGGGTCACCGGTGATCACAGCACGTGATGACAAGCTTGAGCTTTTACTGAGGAAGAGCGACTTCATCTTTTGCTTCCATTGTTTCGGTGGTGCAGACCGGGTTGCAAAGGCGGCATCTCGAGGACCCTTCAAAGGACACACACATGAAGCCACATTATGAACATACAATGGTGATCAAGAAGAGCACAGGTAGGTATCTGCTTCATGTACAGGTTTACTAGGTACCTGTGGTGTTCCTTTCTGCCTGATGTAGTCGGCAATGGCTACCTGAAGGTCGTCTGCCTCTACCTCCTGTGCTTGGAAGGTCGGGGAGCCAATTCTTGAGCGCTTAATCTCTAGTACCTTACGTAGTATTTTCCTTAATAAGTTTGTTGATGTGTCCTAGAGCAGGAAGGGAAAATCGGGAGTAATTATTCATCCAAGAGGAAGAGGGTGAAACCTAGGATCTTCTGATGAAGCTACTTACAAAGGTGGACATGAATGCACTGTCATCTGAAACATTGAAAGCTCGAAGGCAATTTGGCGGGACAGGGAGGTAGCCCATGACAAATCCGTCCTGAAGATTATATCCCCTGACAGCAAGCCTTCTTCTTGTTTCTCCGGAGATCTTCATCATCATGTTCTGAATCTAGGAAACAGAAAGAACAAAATTGCGAGTCCCTGTAATACCATTCCTGACAGATTTATTAAGGCAAAATTACGATTTTCTATTATTTATTACTGAAAGAGTTCTTGAGCTATATCCTTGCACTAATTTCTTATGCAAAGCCATGCAAATTCTGAAACTTGTGTTTTTATCCTCCTCTCCTCCAAGGTGGCTTTGCAACAGGAGCAACAAGTTTATGGTAGTACCTCTTTTGGGATCAAAGGGCGGCGGTGAGTGGTATTCTTTGTGCGAAAGCCGAACTGATCTAGGAAGCTCCAAAATCCATCTCCCAATTCTTTTCGGGATGGCGCTCTCAGTTCCAAGCGACGGGCGCCATTGGATTTCTTGACTTCTGTAACACATAGTGGTGGGAGATCCTGGGAGAAGAGGAATGGATAATTTTTTTATTTTGCGAGTGTAAAAGGACTCAAGGAAAACATTCCAGACGGCAGAATCGTATGACCAAGGAGACGACATCAACAATTGATCAACAATGAATCACCTGACAGTACGAGCATGAAGTGAAGTTGGTTTCGTTCCCTCTACTCTTCTGCTTGAGTTGCAAAGTAGAGAGATTTGTGTTAATGCTGAGTGACACTCCATTACTGACCAGTTCTCAGCTAGCATGCTATTTTGATATGCGCATAGTTTTTGCTTGCAGGTACCCTACCTTGGTGTTCTTGAGCCGGAGGCAGCTGAAACATATCATGGCCAGTATCTTCCTCAGCTCGGTGATATGGCTCGGGTGGTAGACAGGCACGGGCAGCTCGATGAACCCGAAATGACCTTCAAGTCAGCCATCAGAAGACGAACAGAAAATGAGCACAGCGATCGAGCTGATTTGGAAGCAGCAGCAAAGAGATTGAGGATGCAGTGCACACGCACAGACCTTCGCATTCGCCGATCTCCGTGGCGCCGCACGACTCGCAGCTGCCGAGCTGCAGAGGCAGCCCCAGCGACGGGTTCCCCAGCAGCTGGCTCGGGTGTGACACGGGGAACTCGTTCATCGGCTGCGCCTTCACCTGCAAGACACCATTGCCATTGCCACGGCGGGTAAGAGAGAAGACGCAGAGAAGCGAGCGATGAAGATGATCTAAGCGCTGAGCTTACGATTTCGTCGTCGGTGGCGATGCTCAGCTTGATCCTTGCGATGGAGCCCTCCTTGATGAGACCAGCGAGAGTCGGATCATCCTCCGCCATCTCTCTACTCGAGGCATGCATGGATGAATGAATTGATATGTCAGTGAGTGAGATGCTCATGTTTGCTGTTCTTCCATGCAACCAAGTAAAATTTTCTTGCCTGGTTGAGTGGGAGATCTTTTTCCAACCAGAGTGGCTCTGGGGCGTGTTGGCAAACAAATCCAAATGTGCACCAACTTGTTCTTGTTGGGTGAAGAAATCATTTATATACTTAAGGTGCTAAAAAATCTCTACTATAGTCATTCTCCACCTCTACAGTTTACTGCCCATTAATCGTAGGTTGCATTAGATCTTCTCCCTCACAAACTCACACACATTGTCTTGTTTCTTCTCTTTGGACAGACGCTGCACTACAACAGTAGTTAAGTACATTCAGATGCTTTCGGGCACAACGATTGTATGAACTGAACTGGCGTTGGGGGAAAGTAGTTGTATCTGGAATTCTCGATGCCTTTTTAGTAGGCTACGTGCGACAGTAAAATAATATCGTGGTGCTTATACTACTTGTACATTAAGATGCTTTTCGGTCACAAATAACTTGATGTTTTAACCATTGACTCGATCTCTGAAATATAATTTTGACCATTAATTTCTACTGCAGCTTATCTGTATTGGATACAATAAAATTATGATACCATAGAAGTATTTTTTAAGATGAATCATGGTTTTTATATACTTAATATAAATAAATAGGAGAAAAATACTAACCTGTTACTGTGAATGCTCTCCTATCGGACATGTTACTATGGGCTGAGAGGACAAAACATTCGGCTACTGGGCCCGTTAACAATTTAGGCCCAGTTGCAATCGCAGGATATCAATCCGACCCAAAAAAAAAATATCTCCCTGTAGTCGCGTGGTTTTCGTGAGCCCATCACATCCCAATTTCCCATTGCCATCGTCTCTCTTCCCGGAGCCGCAGCGACGCCACTGCACTCGCCGCGCCCACCATCACCATGGCAACCGCCGCCGTGTCCGCCTCCTTCCTCCCCCGCCTCTCCCCGTCTCCCGCTCTCTCCTCCTCCGCCCCCCCGAGGTCCCCGCACCGGCCGCCTCCCCTCTCTCTCTCCACCACGCCGCGCGCCTGCGCCGCCGCCGCCGCCTCCGACTCCTCGTCCAATTTCGGGTACACGATTCTACACCCTACCCTGCCCATCTCTCCACTGGCCCCGCGACACTAGTTCCGCTCGATGCCGTCACGTTCTTGCTGTAAATGTAGTTCTGCCCTCCCGCGTGGATACGTCGTCGATGGTGGCGCGCGCCTTGCCTGTCCAGTTGGCGGGAGAGCCGGCGAGGTGGTAGGGTGCTTGCAGGAAGCAGGACGCCTAACAAGGCCAGAATTGCGATTATATTTGCCAAGAGTGGTGTATTACATAATGAGCATCTTTAGTATCTATTTTGTGATGTCATCAGCAGCGAATTTAAGCTATTTATTTCCATTTTCTTTAGATTCTGTTAGAGTCGGCTGCTTGCCGGTCAAATTCACAGTCAATTGTACTAGTTTCTTTTAATGTTGAAGACTTGAAGTACTAAATAAATATTTACTTTTCATGATGCATCTCCTTTCTTTTCTTTATTTTTCAGAAGTCAAACATCCCTGATGCCACCGTTCAGCCTTGTGCTTGAAGAGGGTTCTAGGTCCAAAAAGCCATATAGATGGCAAAGGGTATTGCTTAAAGTAAGTGGGGAAGCTCTTGCTGGAGATCACACAGAAAACATCGACCCAAAGGTGTGGCTGTTTTTGGTAGAGCATCTTTGTAAACAATTGATGTGCACAGGTTATATATAATTAATGTAATTATGCGCTCTGTTGCAGATCACAATGGCAATTGCAAGAGAGGTCGCTTCTGTTACCAGACTAGGTGTAGAGGTGTGCCCTGTATAGTTAATACTGTCTTCCATGTTTCTTATTGGGTACTTCTTGGGTTACCTTTTTGAAGATTGAAACTAAATGAAATGAAAATGCGCATAAGTATGTGTAGTAATAGTTAAAGGCATTAATTCAATAATTAAATTGCATTGCATTCCAAGCCAGCATCTTATTTTATGTGTATAAGTTTCTCTTTTCTTCTCTAGTAAAATCATATGCTGTACATTAAAAACGTGAGTGCCTTTGCAGGTTGCCATTGTTGTTGGTGGGGGCAATATCTTCCGTGGGGCCTCTTGGGCTGGATGTAGTGGGCTTGACCGCTCATCCGCAGATTACATTGGGTACGATATTCAATGTTTGATGTCTTCATAATTAATTCATATTAACATCCTGTGATCAGCTATCGAGTGGCCTTGAAAAGAAGTTGAAACCCTGATATTGGTAAAATATCAAGGCTTATTCGGCAAAGAAAACTAGAGTACACTTAATCAGCGAGTTGGCTATTCGGGTGCTGTAATTTAATCATTTTCCTTATTTTATTAGTAGTCTTAAATTTTTCATTTTGATGAGTCTATAGTGTGCTCCATGGCCACAAAATGAAACAAGGAACCAAGCCCAATCTCAACACGTGTTGGTAGTAGCTTGCAATGTTGTGCAATCCATGTCAACTTCTTGGTCAGTTCAACATTTGTAGTACCATAGCTGACCGTGTTTATCACATGAGCCACATTTAGATTTGATAGAATGAGAATTTTATCGGAATAGTTTGCTGAGTGGAAAGCTATAGGTACATTTCACAAATTGACAATCCATGACCATGTGTTCTTGACAGTTTCGTCTCAGCTCAAACCCACTTGTAATCTATTACCTATTCTTTGATTTGCAGCCTTCAGTTTAAAAAACATTTGTTGCTATAGGTAATTACATGATTTCCCACTAGCAAAATAGCTTGCGACCGTATCTGATCATTTTGTTTATACTTATGTTTTCCTAATTCAGCATGTTGGCCACTGTGATGAATGCTATATTTCTTCAAGCAACAATGGAGAGCATTGGAATACCAACCCGTGTCCAAACTGCATTCCGTATGTCAGAAGTTGCAGAACCATACATACGCCGAAGAGCTGTCAGGCATTTAGAGAAAGGAAGAGTTGTTATATTTGCTGCTGGAACAGGGAATCCATTCTTCACAACTGATACAGCTGCTGCTCTTCGCTGTGCAGAAAGTGAGTTTGTCTTCTATTCTTCAGTACTGATGTTTGCTAATTACACTGTGTAAGTAGTCGTAAATTACAATGTGTCTTGTGCCTGTAGAAGCATGTTATCATGAAATGAGCTTACACATAGCTTTCCTACAATGACTGACTGATTTCTCAGATGAACAGCTCTGTTTCAACAGAACTATACAAGTTTTTTGCTTTGTTTGTTTCGCATTGACCTTTTTTTTTTCTTTTATTATGCACATAGTCAATGCAGAGGTAGTGCTTAAGGCAACAAATGTGGATGGTGTGTATGATGCCGACCCCAAGGGAAACCCAAATGCACGCCTTCTTGAGACAGTGAGCTATCATGAGGTGACTTCAAGAGACCTCTCGGTAATGGACATGACTGCCATTACATTATGCCAAGAAAACAACATTCCTGGTATGGACCCAATCAGTTTCTGAGACTTACTATTGCCTTCGATCCTCAATTTTAATTTGGTGTGTAATTTTGCAGTTGTCGTGTTTAACTTGCAAAAACCTGGAAATATTGCAAAAGCTATTGTTGGTGAGAAGGTTGGTACCTTCATAGGCTGCACAGGAAATCAAGGCCAAAATGCGGGAAATGCATTGGATCAAGAAAGAAGATTGCTTAACGAGTTGTAACTCCAAGAGCTCTATCTTTCTCTCTCCGTAGGTGGATTTAGACTAGATTAGGTATCCAAATTCTGGTTCCTTGTAACAGTTGAAGAAAACACTTGGTACACAAATTTTCCAGCCAAGTGCTGCTATGCTATGTACACTAGTAGTACCTAATAAAATTAAATTTATTTGAGAATCGCCTGTGGCATGTATTTGCGAGTAGCAGCCAAGGCGAGATATCTTTTTTTAGGGGAAAGGTGAGATATCTTTGTGTTTGCTGATTTCATCTCTCTCGCTCGCTCGCTCGCTCGCTACCTACTTACTGGGCTATACTCCATACCGGATCACGGGTAGCTTCGGGTAACGGAATCTGCCTAATCAAATTAAAGATTACTTGGGAGCTCACAGCCTTGTCTTGTTCAGCTTATGGATTATAGATTATTAACATTTCCCTTAGCCAAACGTGTGAATACCTTGAAGTCGCTCGACAAAACTCTTAGCATCTGGTCTAATCAAATGTTCTAACCTCTTGAATTTGCTTTTTAAAGTTGTCAAAGAACATAATTCCAGCTCAATCTATGCCCATCTCCTCTTCCCATTTGGTTCGCGTCCAATGGTTTCCCTATGCTAAAATTGGAGCACCTAGCATACATATTTTAGGAATATTTTTGGCAGATATTTGTTAAGGGAATTGATAGGCAAGATGGAGTGATAACGTACACGGAGTAGCTTGGGAAATGCAAACGTTCGAAACAACAAATATTTGCATTTGCATTTGCATTCACACCAAAAAAACAACAAAAAAAAAAGAGGGGGAGGAGAAAAAGGTGACGAGGGAGTGACGCCTGGTGAGAATTACCAACGGTCACCTCGACTTGTTGGTTATTTACACTTGACCCGCCCTGCCGCAGCTCGGGCCCCAAGGCAAGGAAGGAACGACCCGCGACCGCGAGGAGGTGAGCCCACCGCGAGCTTCGCCTCCGCCGCCACCATGGGCCGCCGCGCGCCATCCACCACCACCTCGCCGGAGCTCCGCCGCAAGCGCACCGCCGCGCCGCCCCCGCCCCCCTCTCCCCGCCGCTTCTGCTCGATCTCCGACGTCCTGCGCCGCGCCCCGCTCGCCGGTGGGCCGCCCCCCGTCGCCCGCGCCCGCGGCGGCCAGGCCTACGAGGCCGCTCTCTGCGAAGTGTGCGGCTCCGGCGAGCGCGACGAGGAGCTTCTGCTGTGCGACCTCTGCGACCGCGGCCGCCACATCTTCTGCCTCCGCCCCATCGCCGCCAGGGTCCCGTCCGGTCCCTGGCTCTGCCCCGGCTGCGCCCCTCCCTTCAAGCCCCTCAAGAGTGCGTCACGCGAGGCGCCATGCCGACTCCATCTCGCCATTTTCCATTTTTGTCACTCCTGCTCGCCTTCACCAGCCGTGGATTGCTATCTCACTGTTTCTCTTGGTGGCTTTTGTGGCGAGGGGGTATTAGGGTTTCCGATGACGCAAACAAAGATCGTTGATTTCTTCAGGATTCAGAAGAGCACGGAGGAGGTGGATTCACCAAAATGTGGTCTTTTTCAAGGTAATTGCAAGCAGGGGGAGATCATGAATAGTGCATCATTGCTTAATCGTCAAATGTGAGACCATTTTGATTGCATCCGATGGCTGATTGATGAAATAGTGGATAGGCTATTGGGTTGTCTGTCCAAAATGTGGGATTTGGTGGCAAGGAATAGCCACGTAATAAGCGTACTACATTGAAACCTGCTGGTTATCTAGTACTGTAAATATTTTATTTCAAATGTGGCTGGTTTACAGGTACAACACGCCCGTCTGGATTAAGCTGTAGCAGAAAGATAGAGATTCTAGTTTTCAGGGTGTTGTGTGTGTTGATTATGAAGTTGTTTTGGTTGCATGGCTGGCCTGTCAATACAGTAGTTGCCTACAAATATCTCTCGAGTGAATTGATCTAGGTGATGAACCATAGGGTGACCTTACAATATGAGGAGCTCAATTACGTCACCACTGGAAATAGGCGGGAAAGCTATCGCCACTGGAAATAGGCGGGAAAGCGTTATCGAGCAAAAAAATTAATTCATGTTAACAGTGCATGTTTTCATAGTTTCATTTTAATAGTAGGAATGTTAAAACAAAGATCTTGTGGCTCGCTTTCTAGGTCAAGCTTTTGTGGATTAACTGTCTTGCATTGTGGGATATTCTGGATGTGACCCTCTTGATGATCCGCCTTGCATTTATTGAGCCAAAAAAATAGCTATCACCTTTCCATAAGAATCCATATATGCACCATCTTATTGCTGATTGCTCAATGTGTTGCACGAGCTTTACGAAGCTGTATTTTATTTACTTAAGTGCAGCTCATTTACTCAATGCACTATGGTACAATCTTTTCAAATCAAGCAAATGGCAGCCGTAAGCTATGCTTCTATATGTTGAACTGTTTTTAGATTGTATCAAAAAGCCTTAAACTTCTATCCAACTTTTTAAACACCATCAGATACTAGGATGGTCCAAAGTGGATTTTCAGTGGGCACTTAAAGGAGTTCAATGGTTCACAAAATCGATGTAAACGATGACTCACCATGCTATCTTGTTCTTTAGTGGATTTGCTATTGTACCTGATAACTAGGAGCATCAAGCACACAACTTCCTTCTGAAATTTTTCATTAGAACCTGTATGGAGTTATTAACATTTAGGTAAGTATTTCTTTTGGTTTCACATGATGTTTCTCAAGCACACACTTTTATTGCACCCTGTCCCTCAAGTAAGTTAAGGATATAGTGCCTCAAGTGCGCATTTTGCCTTTGATTTTATTGAATGAGTACTGTCAGCTTCAAACACAAACTGGTTTGTTATTGAAACCAAATATGAATTGGATTTAGTCAGAAATAAATTGAGGTGTGTATTTTTATTGTTTCCTAGCTCCTAAATTTTATAGTCATAGCTGTTGATAATGTAACCAATATTTTTATTAGTCAATGTTGGCATACATACAGCAACTTACACTGCCTAACCTAGATGATAATATACATTTTTCCATAGTCAAATCTTCGTTGAATTTAAATTATAATACAAGCTTATCATGCACATCTATTGTCTAGCCAATTAAGCTCTTGAAGGTTGGTCCGACATGTATTCATGACTTAGCTTTTGCTGCATGGAGCAATGGACTTAACATAACTAATTTAGTTTATGCATGTTTAGATGCTAGGAGGCGAAGGAAGCGCCCTCTCGTTATGCACAAGAAGAGAAGGAGGATACTACCATTTGTCCCAACTGAAGATAGAGTTCAAAGGCTTAAGCAAATGGCTTCTCTAGCCACTGCTATGACATCTTCAAAAATGGAATTCAGCAATGAGTTGAATTATGTGCCTAGTATGGCACCTAAATCTTCCAATCAAGCAAGATTGGAGGAAGGTGGTATGCAGGTTAGAAAATCTTTTACTTAAACAACAACAAAGCCTTTAGTCCAAAGCAAGTTGGGGTAGGCTAGAAATGAAACCCAATAAGAGCCATCATCTTATAATTAAAAAGAGCTAAACAGTGACAAAATCTAGATCATGGTTCGGGCACGTGGATTACTAATTTCCATGCGCCCCTGTCTAAGGCTAAGTCTTTAGGTATGTTCTAATCTTTCAAATATCTCCTTACTGACTCCTCCCATGTTAGGTTAGGTCAACCCCTACCTCTCCTAACATTCTCAGTGCGTCTAAGAATTCCACTATGCACCGGTGCTTCTAGGGGTCTTCGTTGGATATGTCCAAACCATCTCAACCGATATTGGATGATGTTCTCTTCAATTGATGCCACTCCAATCCTATCACAAATAATTTCATTACGAACTCAGTCCTTCCTCGTATGACCACAAATCCATCGTAACATGCGCATCTCTGCTACACTTAACTGCTGAATATGCCGTCTTTTGGTAGGCCAACATTCCGCACTATACAACATTGCAGGCTTAATCGCCGTTCTGTAGAACTTACCTTTTAGCCAATGTGACACTTTCTTGTCACAAAGAATGCCAGATGCTAAGCGCTATTTCATCCACCCCGCCTTGATTCTATGATTAATGTCTTCATCAATATCACCATTTCTTTGTAGCATCGACCCTAGATAGCGAAAAGTATTCTTATTGGGTATTACTTGTCCTTCCAGGCTAACATTTCCCTCCTCATGCTGAGCAATACCAAAGTCACACCTCATATATTCGGATGTAGTCCTATCTTGATGGGGAAGTCCTCAGTGTCACCATCACTTGTTCGCACACTTGTCACAACATTGTCGTACATATCCTTAATAAGGGTTACGCACTTTGTTGGGACTTTGTGTTTCTCCAACGCCCACCACATGACATTCCTTGGTATCTTGTCATAGGTCTTTTCCAAGTCAATGAAAACCATGTGTAAATCCTTTTTCTGCTCCCTATACCTCTCCATTAGCTGTCTTATCAAGAAGATCGCTTCTGTGGTTAACCTCTCAGGCATAAAACCAAATTGGTTTTTAGTAACACTAGTCATCCTTCTCAAACGATGCTCAATAACCCTCTCCCATAGCTTCATTGTATGGCTCATCAGCTTGATTCCACGATAGTTGGTACAACTCTGAATATCCCCCTTATTCTTGAATATTGGTACTATATACTTCGCCTTCACTCATCTGGTATCTTGTTTGACCGAAAGATATGGTTAAACAGTTTAGTTGCCATACTATCGCTATATCTCCAAGACACCTCCATACCTCGATAGGGATATCATCAGGACCCATCGCCTTGCCCCCCTTCATCCTTCACAAAGCCTCCTTGACCTCGTATTCTTGAACCCTACTTAAACAATGCTAAATTTTCTTTATCTTTCGTGTCTAACTATACACTCCAACTTTCTAGGTTCTTTCAAAGGAGGATAAAGAAACCATAGAACTTTGTAGAACCATGCAGAAAAGAGGAGAATGCCCTCCGCTTCTTGTGGTTTTTGATTCTCGTGAAGGGTACCTTCTTGAACTCATGACATTTGGATGCTTTTACTTGTTCAGTACACAAAAACTAAACTAATTCATGATTATTTTCAGTTTCACTGTGCAGGCTGATGCAGATGTCAAGGATATGACCATCATTGCTGAATATACTGGAGATGTTGATTATTTGGAGAACAGGGTGAATGATGATTGCGACAGTATAATGACCCTTCTTTTGACAGCAGATCCTTCCAAACGGCTGGTTATTTGCCCTGACAAACGTGGCAACATTTCTCGCTTTATTAATGGAATTAATAACCACACTCTGTAAGTAATTTCCTTTCTATTCTTAGTTGTGTAAGATATGCTACATGCATATGTATGTCAGTTATGATCAGCATTTGCATATTATGTATCTTTTTATACATTCTTACAAAACTTGTTGGAAATATTTTGGTATTCTGTCCTCAACAGAGGGAGTCCACTACATTTGAAATTTGAAACTGTTAAATTTTTGCAGGGATGGCAAGAAGAAGAAGAATATTAAATGTGTCAGGTACAACATAGATGGCGAGAGCCATGTCTTGTTGGTTGCCTGCCGTGATATTGCTTGTGGTGAAAGGTTGTATTATGATTACAATGGACATGAGCATGCGTACCCAACTCATCATTTCATCTAACTTAGTCCTGAAATTTTGTCTGCCCAGCGTTATGGAATTTTTGCCAGGATAGGGCTTAATGGCAACATTTTCAGCATTGCCACCAAAAATCCAATAATTTATATACTTTGTCTTTGGTACAAATGACAAATTTAAACCAATTTTCAGATGTCCAAAATGACGAAAATTGTTAGGTGCCCGTGATATTTGTAGTGGAAGCAGTCTCTTCATTTCAGCTGTTGAGACATGAGGAATCTTCATTTTTCCTGCCCTCCAAGATGCCATCTTCTGGAGCTCACCAAATTGACTCTTTTTTAGGGATGCTCATCCCTTTTGTGGGAGTAAATATCTGCCCCTTGTCTCTGTATCTATTTATAAGGATGATGTACTAGGTAGCGGTTCCCAATTTGAGGCACATTTCAAATTGATAGAAAATATTTCATCCCTTTCAAAGTGTTCCTATTTGTTGGAATTGGCTGGAAGTTCTTGTAGCTACAACCCACAACCGTGGCTATTGGTGGTTGTGATTTTTATTTACGTTTCTTCCTGGAGTGGGGCCACTGCCACACCTGGGACTTACTAAGTTCAACTGAGCTCGCAATTTAAGTTTTTTTTAAAAAAATTATTGTGGGGATCTATTGATTCGGTCCGAACACACCATCAAGAATGAGATCCGGATTTTTATTGCTACGTGGAGATCTGAACCTGGGTGGTGGGTTTCACACCAAAACACCTTACCACCTGCGGATTGCCGTGGGGATCCTACGAATTCGGTCTCGTAGCTATAATACATCTTTAAGATTGAGACCTAGATTTTTATTGTCCAAGTGGGATTTAAATCCGGGTGGTGGGCTTTAGACCAATGCACCTTACCACTTACCACTTGCAAGGGCAATTCTCTACTCATTTAAATTGAGCTCTGAATTTACTATGACAGCTCACGCAACAAGAGTGACTTGGTGAAAAAGGGAAGAGATGAGCTTGCTCTAATTCATATTGAAGCAGTGAATAATTTGGCAGGATGAGCTGTATATTTCAGAAAGGGTACAATTGTTTGGATGAGCTGTAGAATTTAGAAAGGGTACAATTGTTCGCTGGATGTGGATGTTGAAAGGCAGAACACCTCGATCTCCAGAAGTAGAGAGATTAGTTCGTTAGGGAATCTCCACCACACTTTAGCCTGCCTAAGTAGAGAGAGAATGGCCTGTTTGGTTTGAGACATAGTGGGCCTGTTTGGTTCACTGCTAACTTTGTCACAACTAACCTTAGCCAAGGTGTGGCAAGCCACAAAAAATGTGGCGGAGAAAAACAGCGCCACACTTGTGGCAAAGAAATGAGTCTATGACATGTGGGGACGGGGGCTAAAAAAGTATGACGCGACTAAGGTTAGGCGTTGAACCAAACACATGCTTCAGAATGTGTGGCACGACTAAAGTTAGGCGTGGCAACCTTAGACAGCGAACCAAACAGGCCATAAATCTGACTAAATTTGCCACGCCTAAGTTGTGTCTAACTCGCCTAAGATTAGTTCGTAAATTTCTCAGCCACAATTTAGCCTGCCTAAGAAAATCTTGCCACACTTATACGAGTCACCTACATATGGAACCAGTGCAAAAAGAGAGCAATCCTACCACAAATGTTGCAATAAACCAAACGTATGCCAAACTCGATCAAATTTGCCTAACATAAGGCATGACATGACGTGGCAACGTTAGGTGCCTACCAAACAGGATTTCAGAAAAAAGACTAACGATGAGCGGTGCCGAAGTCGTAGGCAAAGCAGAGAGAGAATCGCAGAACGAACCTGCTATGGATGTTACTATCAGTGTGTCAATGTTGAGACTTTCTTATGTCTCACGGGAACACCATGCTTAACATTATAATTCGAGAATCACATAAACATTCCAAGAAATGCTTAGCATTTGCATGATCTTTATGCCCACTTCCGCTAGCATTAGGTCCTTGCAGTCTCTGGAAGAATGTAAACACAATACAGAGATGTTTAACACACGTCTAACAACAAAACAAGGTCTGGAAAGCAGCCTGACAGAGGTGTCAATGGCAACAATTCTTCCTCAATCAGTCAATCTGAACCCCAAGCATCGTCACGCATAGCTTGTCGAGCGGCGATCCGGTTCCTCCTCGCCTCCTCTTGTTTCTTCAGTTCATCCGACCCAAAGTTTGTAAACTGCCTCAACCCCATGCCATGAGCAATTAGCCTTTGTGCTGTTCTGGCTGATGTCTTTGGCCTTGGCATGGGCGGTTCTAGGTCTGCAACGTGAAAGCAAATTGGCATGCAAAAAACGCTTATCAAGAACATAAGGTTCACGTACATGTTATAATGATCTACTCATAGTTCACAGAGAAGATCAAACAGAAAATAATCATCACAAGGCACACGTGTTACCTCTATCATCTATTTTGGCCAAGAGATCATCGTTCTCCTTTAGTGACCGTACTTTATATCTTGAAGGCACGCAAGCTTGTGCCTCATTAGCTACAAGTTAATTGGTAAGAATGCTGAGATCAGGATGCATGGAATAAACCCACAAAAACAGAAGTAAAAACAAAGGCTTCAAGTTCATATCATCAGCATGAAGTTCTGGGCTCAACACTGAACCAGCATGACACTTGAACAATAGACCATGATTCACAGAAATGTTTGTAACTTTAAAAATACAATGTTTGTCACTGCATACAAATCAAAATTAAACATATATCATGATATAATAAAGCTCCTTGCAAACAATTGAAAGAAGGGGATTGCAAGGACTCCTCTGATATTTTAATGATGGAACTAGGGTGACACAACCTAACTAACATTTCAGTTCAAAAGTTGTGGGGAGAGGATGAAATGCTATCAACTTTTATATTCCTGCCCCCACATTACTATTCTCGTCTAATCCATCATATCTAATATCAGAGCTTGCTACCAACAGGTGGACAATGTAGTCGCACATTTTTATTAAAAAAAAACAAGGCTGAAAAATTAACATGGCGGCCTTGAATTCCTGAGCAGATCGTGCTATGCAAAAGTTACACGTGTAAAGATCATTACAAATAATTTTAAGTAACAAATTACCAGCTGATGGGGTCCGAAAAACCGCAAGTGAAACAGTATCATTAACCCAACGAATGGCAACTCCATGATCTCCAAACTTTTCAAAAATCCTTTCCAAATCTGTTGTGCGTGTGCTAGGTGAAAAGTCATAAAGAACAAGCACATGCCTCGTCCCAAATTTTGTTACAACTACAAAACCAAATCAATAATAAATGCTTGATTTACGCACCATGAAGAAGCTAACCAGACAGGTGAAAATGGATATCTTACCTGTACCAGCTTTGTTCTGATCATTCACATGACAATTTGATCCACTCTGAGGATTAGACCCCTTGTCATCCAAATCCCTTTCCAAGCCACACTGCTCACTGTATAGAACACTCTTATTATAAAGAAAAGAACCCCTTCCCTTCCTCTTGGGTCCTGAAGTCGGAGTGCTACTTTTCCCTGAAGAACTACAAGAAGACACCCTTGGTTCTTGCTCAAGGGAGTGCGCTAGTGCCTCATCATGTGCACCACGATCTGCAATAGCCTCCCAATCTGCATGCACCAAAGGAAGAACGCAATGTCTCAGTTATACCTGAGCCGTTCCAAGATAAGATGGCATGCAATCTAAAATAATACCATCATCTTCATCTTCATTCCTCTCATCAATATTAGCTGAAACTTTAGGGTCCCTCGATTCTTTCGAACCAATAGCACCCTCTTGTGATGAAGATTTCTCTGCCATCCCATGATCCTTTGATTCCCTTCAATTTCCATCATTAGAAACAAAACAGAAGTTAGGCAGGTGACGCCAATAGGAGATCATTTGCAGTTAAATTTGTTCGATAAATGTGCCAGCTATTTGTAAGCCATGCTCTAATATTTAAGGAATCATGAGTTATATAAGCTACAATTTACAAGAGAACTAAACCAAGCCTCAGAAAAATCAGAGCTTGTGGAGAATTTGCTAAATCACAATCATACTCAACAAGAAGATTTGCATGGAGAAGGTTGACTGTTTCAGTAAGAAAAGATTCGGTTAAAGGCAAGAACAAGAAGGTATGCAAACCCTAAGGCCTCGGGCACTGTGGCACGGAAGCGGAGGACTATGGCGCGGGAGCGGAGCTCGTCGGCACGGAGGGTGTCCCCCTTCGAGGCGTGGAGTCCGGCGAGGTCGCCGAGCGCCGTGGCGATACGAAGGTCCGCGCCCGGCGAAGGAGAGGAGATGGTTGTGGTGGAGAGGCTGGAGACAACGGACTCGAGAAGGGAGATGGCTCCATCAACATCGCCGGCGTCAACCAGGTCGTCCACCTCCTCCGTCCAACTGTGACCACCGCCGGCCGCCTCCATAGGTGATAGTCTGGAACCTCCCTTCTTCTTTGGGAAACGATGTTTGGGAATGTGATATCCTGACTGTGACTGGTGATTAGCGAACGAGGTCGGTCTGGGAACGGGATTGAAACCCAGTGGGAATGGGGTGGGTTTGGACTTCGGGATTTTAGGTTATATGCCACTCAATTCGATAGCCACTTTTCAATTGACACTCAATTCGATAGCCCTCTACTATATGCCACTGGAGCAACGAATTCCTTTCCTTTTTGCCACTTTAGCTCTTTTCCAAGAATTGAGGACAGTT
This sequence comes from Olyra latifolia, assembly GCA_036346145.1. NCBI lineage: Eukaryota > Viridiplantae > Streptophyta > Magnoliopsida > Poales > Poaceae > Olyra > Olyra latifolia. The sequence goes on along the minus strand of CM070523.1, from coordinate 793,874 downwards.
TTGCCCCTCTTTTCACTCGGCCGCAGCCGGAGCTCGCCGCCGCCGCCGGATCCGTCGTCGCCGCCGCTGGCTTCCGCCGCTGCCGGATCCGTCGTCGCCGCCATTGCCGCCGCCGAATCCGTCGTCGTCGCCGCCGGCTTCGTCGCCATTCGCCGCCGCTGATTCGCCGCCGCCGCCGAAAGCTTCGCCGCCGCCGCTGCTGATCCGCCGCCGAAGCTCGCCGCCGCCGCTTAAGCTCGCTGCCGCTGTCTCTGGCTCGCCGCCGCCGCAAGATCCGCCGCCGTGCTTTCGCCGCCGCCGCTACCAAGCTCGCCGCCGCCGTCCCCAAGCTCGCCGCCACCACCGGATCTCGCTGCCGTTGCCGCCAAGCTCGCTGTCGCTGCCGCCTAAGCTCGCTGCCGCCGTTTGCCGCCATCGGAAGAGAGGAAGAAGGGGCCAGAGGAGGATGACAAGGGCATTTTGGTCCGAGGGGCAAAAAGGAAAGGAATTCGTTGCTCCAGTGGCATATAATAGAGGGCTATCAAATTAAGTGTCGATTGAAAAGTGGCTATCGAATTGAGTGGCATATAACCTAAAATCCCTTGGACTTCGGAGTAAACGTTGTACGCTGTATGCCACGTTGAAGAACATGTTTCCATTTTTCCTTCTGCTCCATTTCTGGTAAGACGAGGGGAAATCAATTCAAACCAAAATGTATATTGTGATTGATAAATTTCTTGAAACCTTGGCTAGGTTTTATTATTTTTCCCTTGCATTTGAGCATTCATTGAGCTCAAATGGAGGCTAGCTGTAAATTAAGCGATGCATCAAAGCTTACCATCTTGGTGCAAGTGGAATGTTCTCTCTTAGAGCGGCGTGGTCGTCGTGATCTGGTGCCACCTTTAAGCTCCTTTGGCCCTAGGAGCATCATGGCCTTGTTGTTCGTGCCCCGACCACTGTGCACAGCCTATGACACGGCTATGTCCTGAGCATGCTGTCCAAGGCGCCACAGCCTCGCACTGGGCTCGTTGCTCGCACAGTCCACCTCAACCATGGTTGGATCTGGTGCCATCGGGCCTCCCTGACCTCATCCTAGGACGGATCCGATGCTGAAATGCATCCCGACCTCTGCCTCCATCAGATTGGATGTTGCCATGCCTCCCTGACCTCCGCCCTCGCCGGTTCTAGCACCGCCCACCCGCCGGTCGCCTCTTCTTGTTTCATTTTGTCCACGCATGCCTTCGATGGTCATCATCAAAGTCTTCTCAAAGCCGTTGTCATGTGTGCATGTGGTTGCCTCCCTGCATTGTTCGAGCCAAGCCTAGGAAAAATCGTTCCCATGTTTCCCAGTGGCTCGGCAGGTATAGTGAAATTGCATGCCAAGTGTCTGGCTCTAGGGTTTGGCCAAGCAACCAAACGTTGCCTCCCTGCATTGCACGTGTCTAGCCAATCCTAGACCAAGCAACCAAACACGCTGTTAAATCTTCCTTTGGGAATAAGATATGGATGTGAATTCCGACATTTTAACATTTTTTAACTAGTGGTTACATCCTATTTGTCAAGAGAAGGGAAAAAGAGGGAATGTGAAGTGAGTGCGAATAAAATTCTTTGCTTCACCATGGAAGTAAATTCCCTCAAATTTGGTCCATGTCATTAAAAAGTCAAAAACATGTGTGGTGCCATTACAAAGTTTTTTGCTCCCTCCACCTTCTCCAAATTTTCAGCAATATGCCATTTCTTCTCAATCCTCCCCCTCTTTCCCCCACTGCCGCCATGGTTGGAGCTCAAGCTCTCACTTTCTATCGCACCCAAAGCTCAACCTCCCTTGTCCCATGCCTATAGATCGAACCAATGTCAGAGCTCGAGCTCCCTTTCTTCTCGTGCCCAAAGCAACGCTGGAGCCATCCAACTTGCGATGCCTGGCCTCACCGTCGTGACACCGCTTGGTCGTCATATGCGTCACCCGATAGCCCCACACTAGTCGCGTCACCACTTGGAGCAACACCGAAGCTCTCACTCCCTCCTCCCACGCCTGGAGCTCGAAGCAACGATAGAGCTCGACTGCTTAAGCAGGATTTCCTCTCGTGCCCAAAGCTTCGCTCAGCGCCAGAGCTTGAATTGGTCCTTCTTGCACGCTCGGAGCTCAAGCTCCCTCCTCCCACGCCCAGAGTAGTGTCGGAGCTCAAGCTCTATGTCCTCCGGCGCCTAGAGCAGCGTTGGGGCTCTAGATTTGGCCGGTGGGAGAAGGTGGCGGTGAGAGGAGATGATTGGTAGGGCGTGCGCCTAGAGCAACATCAGGGCTCTAGATTTGGCCATGGGAGGAGGTGACAGTGAGAGGAGATGAACAACAGGAGGAGATAGCGGTGGGAGGACATCGCCGGAGCTTCGCCAGAATTAGACTTGGGAGGAGAAAGAAGGAGATGGAGGCGAGCTAGAGATTGAAGAAGGGCCACAGGCGGTTGTCCAAAATTGCTTGTAATGACATGTTTCAAAGAAATGCAACTTAACAGTGACACCACTTTCTAACTTTTTTAATGGCATTAATGAAATTGGCCATCTTTGCATTGATATATATCTAATTAATCCTTCTTTAAATGACAAATTTTCATTCTCTCTCTCTCTCAATTCAATCCAACCAACACTACAGGAATCACACGGAAAACTGACCATGCCAAGTTCTCTCGACGGCCAAGAAAAGTTCGTTGAGTACAGTAATCAGTCTCGACGCCTAGGTAAAACCCATCGAGTATATGAATCTCTATCGACGGTTGGCCCTTAAGCCGTCGAGAGAGGGCCAGTTACCGCTCATGGGGCGCTCACGGGTGCCAGCCCATGGAGACGGCGTTAACCTCTCTCGACGGCTTACGGTTAGCTATCGAGAATATTTGAGCGCGAAAACGAAATTTGGGCCAGACGGGTGGCACACTAGAGATCTCTCTTGATGGCTAGCCACAAGCCATCGAGTGTATTGGCTGCTGGCCACAAGCCGTCGTGTAACTATAGTTTTTTGTAATTTTTGCCAAATGCATACATATGGTAATATTTAATTACAATCATGAAATTTGGCATTGCAAGGTTTATAAAATTACTTCTTACAATTTGCAATCGATTTCTATTTTTTTCTAAGCCGTGAGTACAAAAACTAATTTAAATATATTATATAATGACGTACATGGTTATGCACTAACAATAAATGTTTGGATAGTGGAAAATTTAAAGAAAAATAAAAGTATCAAACATGTCACCGCGTAGATTTTGATCCGATGTATAGTGCAGCGGTGGGATAGAACCGACAAAGCTACTAATGATTATCTCCAAACATGATCTATACACTAAAACGTATCAGTAACTCGATTAGTAACTCGATTAGGACGATTACATGGAAACCTGTAGCTCGGAACGTCAATTTTTTTTAAAACTTTTGTTGGGCATGCTAAGTCACATATGGAGCAATATAATCAAAGGTTACGGTCAATATCACCAGTACAATTTTTTACAAAAATTAAAAGACCCGGGTTTGACCACCGTCTGCCTAAGAAGGGGGGCGTCGAGTAAGAGTTCTGTCTCGATGGCTTCATCCTAAACCGTCGAGACAGATTGGCCTGTCTCGACAGTGGTCAACCGAGGCCGTCGAGACAGATGTCTCTTGACGGCCAGGGCCAAAGAAGCCCTCAGGAAAATAAAGGGGTTTCTCTTGACGGCATAGGGGGACCGTCGAGAGAGGCCCCTTTGTGGCCTTGCCCTAGAGAGGTTTCTCTTGACGGCCGCCTCTGGCCGTCGATAGAGGTGGTTGAGAGAAGTGGGCCGGAGCCGTCAAATGGTCGTCTGCCAAATTGTCTCGACGATAGATTCCTGGATCGTCGAGAGAGGTTTTATCGACAGCCAGGCCATCAAGAGAAGCATTTCTCTCGACTGGACTGGCCCGACGATTATTTCTCGACGGCCAGCTGTCGAGAGAATGTACTCTCAACGGTTTGGTGTCCTTTCTCGACGGTTTTAGCCGTAGTGCAATAAGAGACTTTACAACCCTCACGTTCCTTCCTCTTAATTCCCTCTAACCAATTGTTAGTGAACGAGGTGGTTTGGGAATGGGATTGGAACCTAGTGGGAATGGGGGTGGGTTTGGACTTTGGAGTAACTGCTGTATGCCACGTTCTTCGAACGTGTTTCCATTTTCTCTTCTGCTCCAATTCTGATAAGACGAGAGAAAATGAGGAACAATTCAAACCAAATGTATATCGTGATGAATAAATTTCTTGGCACCAGATCTAGGCTTTATTATTTTCCCCTTGCATTTGAGCTTTTATTGAGCTCAAATGGAGGCTAGCTGCAGACGAAGCAGTGCATCAAAGCTTACCATCCTGGTGCAACTGCAATGCTGTCGCTCGATCGTTTCTCATCTTATTTGCTTCCATTTCCTCTCAATATATACTACGTACTAACGCCCCCGATCGATAACCTGTTCCAAGATCTGGCAGCATGTCGTCGCCGCCGCCGGCGAGGTCAGAGAATGGCACCACCGCCCACAGCAGCCCATTCCACGCGCTCAATTCTAGCAGCGGCACTGCCGGACAAGCGAACGCCGTGGCGCCGGCGTATCTGCAGTCTCCACAAGCCGCCGCGTTGCGTTCGCCGCCAGTCCGCGCCGTCACCATCTACGGCTCTCCAACCACCGGCTCTGCCGCGGCGACGACGGCCGTGGCTGGGCGCGCTTCCAATGGAGAGGCGACGACGCTGCCGTCGCCGCACTTGCTGCAGCAGCTTATGATCTTGGCGGGCTGGGGTACCCGGGCGCCGTGGATCCACAACTACGCGCGCATGGCTCCTCAGGGCCAGCCATTGTTCTCCTCCGGACCCCCTGCTACGGGAGCCAATAGCAGCGGCGTTGGTGGCAATGGCGCCGTCGCCGTCCGCAGCAGTACCGGCGGCAACCGCTCTTCCGGAGGTCGCAGCGCGGGCCGCGGCAAAGTGGCTAACGCGAGCTCGCTTCAGAGCGCCACCGCTACCGGTGACGGCGGCGATGCGAATACCGCAGTGCAACGTCTGGGTCCCGTCCTCGCGATGCCGACTGCCGGAGTCGCGCAAGGGAAGGCCAGTCCGTCGCCAAATGGCCGCGTGCGGAAGCGAGCGCCCAAGGGGACCAACAATCCGGCCGGATCCAAGAAACCGAGGCAGAAGGCCTCCGGCAAGGACGCTGCGGCGGCTGATGCGAAGCTTGTCGCCGGCAACCCATCGGGATCGGGCCCGGACGCCGAAAGCAGCGGCCTGAAGATCGCTTCTCCTGCAGCTCCGCCAAGCAACAGCCTTAAGATAGTTTCTCCCACAGCGCGGGCAAGCAACTGCGGGAAGACTGTTTCTCCTGCGGCGCCGCCAAGCAGCGGCAGGAAGAGGAATAACAACGCCGCGCCGCCGAGCACCAGATGCAATCTCCTCGCCAGGATGAGCAGCGCGGGCTCGCTGCCGCCAGCAGTAGCAAAGAAGCACACCGTCCTGACCTGGCTGATCGACTCCGGCTTCTTGAAGCAGAAAGAGAAGGTTTTCTACGTGCCCTCCGGAGGCGGCGCCGAGAAGGTCATCTCCGGCCTGGTCACCACGGCAGGCGTCCACTGCAGCTGCTGCGAGGCCGTCGTGCCGCTGCCGGAGTTTGAGGCCCACGCCGGATGCGACCAGCCCGGGCACGGGCAGCCATGGGAGAAGCTTCTGCTCATGTCCGGGAAGCCTCTGCTGCGGTGCATGCAGGAGGCGTGGGAGCAGGAGAGGGTGAAGATGCTGCAGGCGCAGGAGAAGGTGAGGACATTACTGGAGCAGGAGAAGGCGAAGAGGTCGCAGGCCAGGAAGAAGCTCGTCAAGTCGCTGCTCGCGAAGCGGAAGAGAGGAGCTGCTGAGCGCTGCGGCGGCGGTGTCCCTCCTCAGATCAAAGGTATCAAGGATTGCAGCGACGACGCCTGCGGCATCTGCGCCGACGGAGGGCAGCTGCTGTGCTGCGACACCTGCCCCTCCACCTTCCATCCAGATTGCCTGGCGATCAGGGTAAAAAGAAGCCATGTTTATATAGTCTCTAGCTGCGTGTTTCTTCATGGCTCCATCACGGCTGAACTGCATCTGTTTGCGTAATTTGATCAGGTTCCAGAGGGCTCGTGGATCTGCCACTACTGCCGATGCATGCTGTGCATGGCAAATGATGATCATGGCTTGGCCACTTGCAAACAATGCGCTCGCAGTTGTAAGCATACATCTTTTTTTATCAGCTTATATATAATGATTTATTCTCTCTTCAGTAATGTCTAAAGAAGAACTGATGAACTAAACTAACAACAACTTAACTTGCAGATCATCAGTACTGTCGTCCATTGCTAAAACACGGCCAAGAGATCGGTCCTTACTGTAGTGAAACCTGCAAGAAGGTGAGTTCTTGCTGATATGTTTCCATTGCACATCCTAATTAATCCCCAGCATGAGTTAAAAACAAAATAACATAAAACTTCTGCATGATCTACGTGTTATACATGTCAGTGGAAACTGATCGAGATTACTGAACGTCACATTATCAAGCATTTGCTCCATATTTATTTCAGCTGGCTGCTCGGCTATCGGATATGGCAGGGGTCATGAACCTTACTGAAGATGGTTTCTCGTGGGCTCTCTTGAAGATTCAGAAGGACGAGCCGGTCAGTTCTGAAGACATGCCTATCGTTCTTGAGTGCAATGTGAAGCTTGCAGTGGCTCTTGGTGTGTTCAATGAGTGCTTTAAACCTGTGAAAGATCCAAGAACAAAGACTGATATGCTCCACCAAGCCGTTTACAGCCTAGGGTAAGTTCTGTCATGCATCAATAGTTGAGCTCAATTGCTTCAACATTTCAATGGAATTATTGGCATTGTTTCCCAATTCCCAAATATGCTAATCATGGTATTTACTATGTGCTAGTTAGCGATTAGCTAAATTTCCCGCGTAATTTCGTGGTACGTATATGTATATGTATAGTTGGAAATATAGTTGTATTTTTTATCCAACTCTAATGCTTGTTATTAATTCTACTATATGGCTGTAACGGTTTTTTTTCCTGCGCAAAGATACCATGGCGTGTATATTTATATTTGTATTCAGTCACAATCCTTATGGTTGGAAATATAGTTATAGTTGTTATTCAATTCTAATGCTCATGGTTGAAGACTATATGACTAAGCAGTATTTTCATGCAAGTTAAGATATAACACCGCACATATGTTTGTATTTGGAAATATAACTATATTTGTTATTCCATCATAGTGCTCATGGTTGGAAATATAGTTATATTTTTTTTATGCAATTCTAATGCTCATGGTTGAAGACTATATGACTATAGCAGTATTTTCACGCAAATTAAGATACTACCACACATTTGTTTATATTTGGAAATATAGCTATATCTGTTATTCAATTCTAATGCTCATGGTTGAAGACATTGTTGTATCTACTATATGACTATAACATGTGTTTTCATGCAAGATAGCATGACACATATGTTTATATTTGGAAATAAAGTTATATTTGTAATTCAATTCTGATGGTCACGATTTAACATGTTGTCTCTATATATAATTGGGGGATTTTACCTTCCTTGGAGACGTACAAAGAGGTACCAAATACTAGCTCAGGGGTAGATTAGGTATTTATGAAAGTACTTCTCGTCTTCTCTCTCCTTAGAGCTCTAGCCTTCGCCTTGCCATAGGAGCTCGCCGGGCGGCGCGTGGCCACGCAGGCGAAAGCACAACCCCACGCAGGGCGGGTCGACGTCGGGGCACACTGGCGGTGGGCAGGCAGGGGCATGGGTGCGGTAGGGAGCGTGGGTGGCAGTGGTGGCGCGGGAGGCTGTGCGGGCGAACAGGTGGGGGCAACGGGTAGGCCGGAGGAGACGTGCATAGGCAGGACGGCAGTAGTGAGGTGAGAGAGAAGAACGGAAGAAGGAGGAGGTGAGAAATCTCATATTTGCCCTTTGTAGTAGTGGCACTGTGAGGTTAAAAAAATTAGACGAGATGTACCAAGAGGTACCACTTCACCATAGTCATTGGATCTAATATAATCAACGACTCTAATGGGAGGTACTAAGAATGGTAAACCCCCTCTTTTATAATTGTAACAATTCTCATATACATATGGTTGATCTACACCGTTATAATCTTGACCCACCAAAATAAGTGGGGTTAATTTTCCTTTTTGTTAATGGGGTAATTAATTTTGTATATGCTAGGTTTTTTTATTTTATTATAATATAATAGATTTTGTGTAATTAATATTTATCACCGCTTAGCTATTTTGTATAATATGTATATATAAAAGAGAAACATAACATCAACTATAATATCTGCCCCATTTTAAGCTGATATATATTAATGTGTGGACATCATATGTCATTCGGCAACTTCATACGTGAGCAGGTCAGAATTTAAACGACTGAGCTGCGAAGGATTCTACACCATGATTCTAGAGAAGGATGGAGAGATCATTTCAGTAGCCTTGCTGAGGTTGGCAGTAATAAAATTTCTTTCCTTTTACTTTAGTTTAGTAAATGCGAGTGGACTACATGTTTGACTCTATTATTCTGCATAGTTAGATTGTTTCTTATCAATTGTATGTTAGCTTGTTTTTTTAAGGGGAATGTTAGCATGCTTTGGATGTGTTACTACTTTGTAGATTTTTTATTTAATTTTTTTAAATCTTTTTTCAGAAATACTCATTGGAAATTTGAAATTGCAAAAATAGGTGCCATTCGCCCTTAGGTGGGGCGATCGCCCCATAGATGGACGATTGGTGCACTAACCATTACAGACATAATGGCCTGGGAGGGAGCTGTACCCCCCTGTGCTACCGGATTCAGTGGCACCAGATCGAGTCCAAAGGGTTCCAATAGCGAGCGCGCGTGGAGGCTAGGGCAGCGGACTGTGTCCGCTCGCCACCGGACCCTACGGAAACCGTTTGTTTTTTTCTGTAAAATTTGACTATTGTTGTATCAAATTCATTTCTTAAACTATATTATATAATTTTTTGAGATTCATTGATGGTCATGCCAGTGTGACGATGATAAGGAAGGTAAAGGGATCATCCGTTTGGTGAGACACTGACGACTGGTTTAGCTATGGAAAGGGGAAGGGGAGTGGGAAGCAAGTGAAAAGAATCTTACACGTATCCCCAATGAAAAAACTTTCCTTTATTTAAATGTTAATTTCCCTTTCTCTTCCTACTTCCCATCAAGCAAACAAGGGAATTATCACTGACTCTGGACTTTCCATTCCCTATTATTTCTTCATTCCAGCAAGCGCATCTTAGTTTATTTCATTGCCAAAACTTGATCAATTCATTGACTAAGAAATCCTTCGGCATTCATTGGTCATTCTAACTATTGACAATATTTGAATTGGCAAAATTGGTAGTGAATCAAACGCAGCCAACAAGTCTAGCTACCTCGTCATATATGTAGCCTCCCCCACATCCCAACCAATCGGAGAGGTCTAATTGATATAGTCAATCTAGAGGTTCCTCGGTGGTCGATTCATCACAAGTGCTCTATTCTTTAGGAAGCCACCCCAAGACCCCGAACATGTGGCACACTAGTGTTTATGATGGGTTATGTGAGTGTCACAGTGTGACAATAATGAAGGATGCAAAGAGATCATTTGTTACAAGAAGTGTGATAGAAAGAGGGATTATTGGGTATTTTTCCTATAAAAATGTTAATAATTAGTATCACGATAAATTCAAGTAAGAACCGATTAAACCCAAGTTGGATGCACTACATTTGAGCAGGAATCCCATTGGACCGAGTCCGGTGGCACAGGGGGGCAGTGGCTCCCTCCCGGCCGTTACGGTCGTAACGGTTGGTGGACTGATCGTCCATCTATGGGGCGGTCGCCCCACCGACGCCTATTTTGCAATTTCATATCTCCTACAAGTATTTTTGAAAAAAGATTTTAAAAAATTACATAAAAAAATTCCTACTTTGTACACTGATTTAAGGTTGAGATGGGCCTTGTTGACAACCTTTCTTTTGACGGGCGGGCCTAGTATATATATGGGTCACATTGGTCGCCTAGGCCACTCTCCGCTGATAGTTTTGGGCCTTTGGCATGATATTGGTGGCCTCAAAATGGACCAAACACTTGCTTTGTCTTATCAACTCAAGTGAGCTGTTCTTGTATGCTCTACTTGAAAACTAAATTGCACTAATCTTAATATGTATTTTTAGCAACAGACTCATCGGCTAAGTTTTTCACCCTACCTGAGAATGCTACTGAAATGTAATAGGCACCACATATTCGATTTCAGCAATATCGGAGTCCTCCAAGAGTGAGATGCAATATTTCCTTAATGATAGTTAAGAGTCTTAGATGGCACTTGACAAACAATCTTAATTTGATGCAACGAGCCTACTGCTTTTTACCGTCGGCATGCCAAAATCCTAGCTAGTTTTGCTACAATTTTTTGCACTCACCCTTTTGTTTCCTGCTGGAATGGTAAAGATGCCTGTTTTTTTTGTGTTTGACAGGTTCCATGGCACAAAACTGGCAGAGATGCCTTTTGCAGGCACACTGCCGGCTTACCAGAAACAAGGAATGATGCGTCGCCTTGTGAAGGCCGTCGAGCAGGTACAGTGTCAGCACAACCCTCATCTGTCTCCCCCTGCAGACTGCATAAACTGAAAGAAGAAAAAGCACAGATGGTCAGTGAATTCTTGCTCTCGTCTTTCTGAATTGTTAGGTGCTGTCGTCGGTGCAAGTAGAGAATCTGGTGATACCGGCCGTGGCCAGCCTAGTGGATACATGGAGGAGGTCCTTCGCCTTCAGGCCAATGGAGCCGCAGCTCAGAGAGGAGAGCAAGAAGCTGAGCTTGGTCGTCATCACCAGGACGACCCTCCTCCAGAAACCCATTGCCGCGCAGCAAGGTACCTTAATCCTACCACGAACCGCTCCCAAGATTTCACTCGCACCGATTGCAACTTCATGAATGTGACTGTGAGCTAACACGGTGTTAATTAATTAATTACTGATGATGAAAGAACATTCAGAGCTATGCAAGTGTACGTTTGCGCCGATCAGGAAGGACATGATGGCGCGCCTGAGCGACGACGAGCTGGCGTTCTTGGAGATGGCCCCGTTCTGCAGCTTCACCGATCTGGTGGCCGGAGACGTGCCCCTGCAGTTCCGCGCCGGCCATGGTCGGGTCTCCATGGCTCTGGCCGGAATCTTCAGGTCTGCCCCTCCCGGCCTGATGACCGGGGGTCCGGCGTTCTTGCGGCGAGACGAACGCGAGCTGCAGCGCTCTCCGTCCTAGCTACGCGCAGAGCAATCTTCTCCGCGGCATCAAGTGATTGATATGTATCTTGGCCACCCGCTGTCTACACCATTACCCTTTTTTTGTAACGCAAAGAGTGGAGCTCTACTATTCCATTTTTCATTTAAGAAGAAGACAACTGTATAATATACATAGAAAGAGAAGATAGAAAAAAAAGATAGCAGAATTCAGAGAGAGAGAGTAGATGGGGAGCAGAATGTGATCCCACCAAAAGGCAGAACTCAATAGAAGATTGAAGGCCTGACACTCCTCAAAACTTGATGGCCGCCTTGCCGCTGGGCGAGGGCCGATACTCTAGCCGCCACCGCTATATGGAATGCTTGGCCGAAATGCTAGTAGCCACCGCTGCTAACCGCGTTGCAGGGCACACAATCAGCTTAGTCGTCAGCCACCACTGTCACACGGGATGCTTGGCAGCCACTAGAGGGCGTCAGCCATCACCGTTGTTCGAGATGCTCGACCAAGACACCAGCCACCATCGCCGTCGATCGTGTAGCAGTGCACAAGATGGTCGGCAAATACGCCCATTGTCATCGCCATGTAGGATGCTCTGACTAGGAGCTAGTCGTCACCACCAACGCAAGGGCTGCTGATTGCAGCTTGCCGAAGGTGGAGGGGGACGTCAACGCCGCTTCAGCCGGCGCTCTAGATGTCAGCAATGTCAAATTTGACGACCAAGCCATCGCTACTGGATCTGGCCAGATCTGAGTCCATGGCGGTTTTCACTGAAAAGGGAAGAAGAAGAAAGGAGAAGGGGAAGAGTGAGGAGGGAGAAGGGAGGACATAGCTGGCAACGGTAGCAGAGAGGAGGAGCGCCGGCAAGGGGGCCCTCTGACTGCTCGGGGCGTTCGCCCTCCGAGTCGTTGGATCGTTGTGAGGTTCCTGGGAAGATATCACCATCTACACCGTTTCTGATCGAAAAACATTAATTCCTCTCTCTTTTTTAGAACTTGTGAACACCTCTATTCTTTTTAGAACGAACAACTCGTGAAAACTTGTTAGAACCTGTGAAAACCTTGTTGTTTGTTTGTCATATATGGTTGGCGAGAGGATATTTGGCCCTGGTAGTCGGCTGTGACTTAATTTTCGCTGTGTTGCTGCTGTCAATGGAGTAACTACGTCGATGAGATGATGATTCATTTCATGGCATCGGATCGATACATGAAGTCGCCAGATGGAATGATCCGATGGATGCTAGCGGTTCATGTGTCGAATAGAAAGAAGGTTTACGTACGAACCGGAGGAACTAGCACTAGTTGTGGTGCAATACTAGTACTGTCAGACAGTGACGAGTGACAACTACTACATTACAGAGACAGGGTACTAGCTGATGATTGTAGTTGCTAGCTAGCTCATAAGCAATTAACTACTCCTAATTGCAGCCCGGTGTTGTAGGGCGTTGGCCGTGTACTTGTTGCATTGCATGCTATTCTTGCTCGTCACCGTCCACCACTCCTCTGTAGACCATCTCAACCAATTTTTCCTTCATTTCGTTCTCTTTTCCATTCTTTACATCATATTATTTTCTTTCATTTTCTACCATCTCCATTAGCATTTTTTCAAAGACAATAATATAGAGAAAGAAGAGAGAATCTTTTCTTCAAGAGAATTCTTTCCGAAAGAGAACACAATAAAGAGAATCTATTGAATCGTCAAAAAGAATAAGATTCTCTCTATAAAGGAAGCGGGATTAGGGAAAGGATACATTTAGAGATGGTCTTGCTGTATATGAATGAAGGGAGAACAAATGGCGAGCAGCTGGTGTGATATCTGACCGACCCGAAGATGGATGGCACGCATCCCATAGTGGTTGGCACTGGCGATTCGCGCAGTTCCTCCTGTCGGCTGCACCTCCACGCATGCTTGGTCACACATCATCATAGAGAAGAGGAGATGTATCCTCGGGTTCATTGGCACCGACGTCCCGGCCTGTTTATCGCATTGATCTTGCAGATGATGAGAAGGGAAAACCCTAACATACCCATGCCTGCACATCTTCCAAGTCGCTCACTACGGGGACACTGATATAAACTCGAGATTTTTTTTTCTAGGATATAAAGGATAAAATTCAGGCTCTACATCTTGAAATGTACACAACCTACACACGCTATCAATATTTAGTTATTACATAATTAAAGCGAAAGAAAATGAGTGCTGCAGGAAGTGGTAAAAGGAACATCACAGTAAAGCAACCCTAAAATTATGATGTTGGAATAACAATATTGCCACCGTTTCCAAAGACTAACACGCTTGCTGGACGACCTCCCTTTCATCCTCCGGTTGAAGCAACGACCAACGTCAAAGCCAATATATATGTTATCCTGAATATAACCCGCGTAAAAGAGCGGTCTCTTCTTTTGCTTTGCCTCCAGACGAAGGAGCCTACCAGCTTTCATTGTCAGGGGTACAGTACCACTGAGCCTGAGTCTACGCAAAGTGCACTTTCTTGTTTGATCCTTTCAAACTAAGCGCTAAGCCTAATTAAGCAGGCGCTTTGTTACCGTGCGTGTGTGGAACAGAGACTTAAATTTAGTGACAAGTGAGTAGGAAGTAGCCGCGATCCTGTGGAACTGGAATTCCAGCTCGGATGCAATGAATCAAAAGTGTAGATGGATGGTGACTACAGGGAGGGGTGTGGATGACGGATAGAGATAGAGAGAAATGGGCAAATGGGCTTGCATTGCATGTACTGATGATGTATCCTCGTCAACAGGGAGTCAGCTCCAGCAGTTCAAGAGCAGGTCCGTCGTCCAGCTGGCTGCACGCGTTTGCCTTGGTTCATAGAGCCAGAGGATCCCAAAAGGTAGGTCCAAATTCAACTGCTTGCTCTCTCCGGTTACAAATAACCGATGTTTTAGATATAGGCATGTCTCTAAAATGCAACTTCCCGCACTAATTATTATTACAATTTATTTATGAAGCCAACTAAAATTTTTTTCAAGACAAATTCAATTTACATATATGATTTTCATGTATCAAGTCTAAATAGTTAGGCAAATATTCATAGCAAAAGTTACAAACTTTCACTTGCACGTATTTGAAATGACGACTATTTATTATTGGTATGTTGGAGGAACCTTGGAATAGCCGTGCAGATTGCGGCCGAGATGCTAGCCTTTTCTTATCTAACCCTAATATCCTTCGCCATCCCTAGTGCAGTAGCTGCCGCTGCAACTACTCCCTGCGCCTCCTCTCTTTCCACGTGCGGCACGCCAACGCCAATGTTGGTACTCCTCTTCCTCCTCTACCGCTGCACATACCCTTCTCTTATCTTCGTTGCGGCTCCCTTCTCACCACCACCATCCATTCTTCTTATCCTCTTCTTCCTCCTCTTTGGTACTCCCCTCCCCCTGCTCTTCTTCCTCATCTCTGGCACCTCCCACCATCGGATCTGCCTCCACCGCCTCCTAGTGATGATAACCTCCTCATCAATCCTCTGTCTGACCCCGCCCACCACTCTTCACTGTTCCTGCCCTCGAGACGGCTCCGCCTCCACCTGCCGGACCTCTCTCTGAGCCAAGGCCTTGGTGAACCCCAACCGTAACCCGAAGAAAACCTAGTCTAGCGATGGCGGGAGACGATTGATGCTAGAGCAAGTGTCGGAGCCCAGTAAGGAAACGACTGAAATCCTTCGTATTTTCAATCGACCGATGCCTAGCAAATCCAAGAAAAAAAAAATCCTAACTAACTAGGGTGGCCTTGGTATCGTTACTCCATCAACTACGTTTGAAGGCTTCCCAAGCGGTGGTTGTGCTTGAACTATGGATGATGGTGTGTATAGGGGGTGTTCTTTTCGGCTTATCTTATTTGCTTATTTGACTTATCTCGTAACTTCGAGAATTTTCCGAGGTGGCCTTGAGAGCCGGATGCCCTTGTTGTTTAGGGTTTAGGGAGCTTTTAGACACGCCTAGGAGATAAAAAAAAGATTCATTAAGTAATAAAAAAGTCAAATAAGTCGAAATAAGTCAAATAAGACACGAAATAAGTCAGATAAGACGTGACTTAATTTGACTTTTTTTTATTACTTTTTGAATCTTTTTTTTTTATCCTGTAGGTGTGTCTAAAAGTTTCCTAAACCCTAAACACCGAGGGCATCTGACTCTCGAGGCCACTTTAGAAAATTCTCGGAATTATGAGATAAGTCAAATAAACAAATAAGATAAGCGGAAAAGAACACCCCTGTGTTGTGTTGAAGCAATCAAATGAATGAATGCAGGGAGGGAGCAGAGCGATTGATTGCTGTCGACTTAAAGCCCACACCAACCCTCGTCCGTGCAGCCCCAACCCAACCCCCAGTAGACAGACATTCATCCATTCTTTTTCTTCTTCTTGAAACAGAAGAAAAAATTACATGATTTATATCGTATATTATTGGTAACAATTGTAAATTTATGAAACCAAAACGTTGGCTGGCTGTTCAAAACGGAGTGCATGCTAGTAAGTAACTGTTAGCAGCTGTAAAATGGGTTATAAAGCTGTTAATGAGCAGCCAGACCAGGCATGTACCAGCGACTATACTAATGGTTTGCTGCTTACTGCAATGCATGCATGCAAGTAGCCATTTCAACAAAAGGACATTAACTTAGTTATAACTTTCTATTTTTTCATACAGTAGCAAATCTACCCAGACTAAGAAAGAGACCGGATCAGACGGGCGCCGGCGAGAGGCCGCTGCTGAGCCGCGGCGGCGAGGACGGCGGCGTGTAGAACGGCGTCTCGGGCTCTTGGTCCTCGTCGCCCTCGCCGTCAGACGCCTCCTCGTCGATGGTGTAGAGCGCCCGCGAGATGGGGCCGAACCACCGCTCCCTCCACGTCGCCACGTCCTCCTCGGGCCCCGGAGCCGCCTGCTCCACCTGCGCGACGTCCGGCGCCGGAGGGCTGGCCGAGGCCGGCTCGACGCGGGTGCGGCGGCGGGAGCAGAGCAGGAGGAGGAGGAGCTGGCGGAGGCGGAGCTCCTTGGGCTTGGGGAGCGGGGGATCCGAAATGGGCAGCCGGGGCGGCGGGCGCTTGCTGCTCCAGCGGCGGCGCCACAGCATGAGGAGCGCGGCGGCGGTGAGGGTGAAGACGAGCGCGGAGAGTGCGGCGGCGAGGCGCCTCATGAAGCCAGCAGCTTGGTTTGCTACTACAACTACAAGCTCAACGACTGTCGGCTATTCAAATGGAATGGATGGGCGAAGAGAATTTTTCTCTTCACATTTTGTGGGTTGGGCTTTAAGAGCATTCGTAGCAAAAACCCTATATAGGTATAGAAATAGAGTTTTAGAGATAGAGTTTCCGGTGGAGAGAAGGAATCTTCTAGGGTGTAGTGTAAAGTGTGAAAGAATTTTAGAGTAATGGAGAGAAAAAATAGAGTAGAAGAGAGAGAAAATTGAGATAGAGTTTCTGGTGTGGATGCTCTAAGGCTTTACCTTTAGGTTGAAAATTTTCTGGCGGTGACGGGTGCGCAACCTGTGTCTGCACGTGATTATTGGGCTCAATTCATTCGCAATTTTCAGCTTCGAAAAGAAATCATACGGAATTTCGGCTAAAATGAGCATTGCAGCTATTTTTATAAACCATGGTTACAAAATCCACGTGCCCATGAGGCATGAAGCACCATGGCACAAAAATACGATGACAGCAGATTTCCTCGCAGGTGCATGCGGCTCAAGGCATGCATCAAAATTCATGCACTGTTTCCACCCCTCGTATATGTTTATCTTTTTGCAAAAAGTCCTCGAATTCCAAAAACATTGCAATCCATTCTTCTTCTTCCTCGTCTCCCGCTCTCCTTCTCTTTACCCTTCGGCCTGAGCCTAGCCGATTGCCCCTGATGTGCCACCATTATGATTGACCACCTCAGGGGCTACTCGAGCCGCAGCGGCACAACGACTTATGGGCCCGTGTTGGTTGCCGGTAGGGGACATCGTGGTCTTGGTCGATTGCACAATTGAGTGGTTGTAACAGCAGCGAAACAAGACAACACGACTCAGCTACGCGGAGGTCATTCGCCGGCGCCGCTGTGGTCGACAGTGATGACATGCTCAGGTTGAAGGGGAGAGAGGGAGAGAAAGAAAAGGGGAGAGAGGGACTTGAAACAATAATTTGAGAGAAGGTAGGATTTTTTTTTTTGCAAAAATAGATGAGAGGTAGAGGGACAGAGCATGAATCTTGGTACATGCTCGAGTGGTCGTAAACATCTTGAACCACATATACATGTGAACTTGTATTTTTGAAATATAATGTTAGTCTTGCTATCATGGGCTAGGTTGAAGTGGGTGATTTGTTGGAATGCCAGGTTTCAAGTGTTTCTCAAGATAGTTTTTATGAAACCGGTCCACTTTAGTTCGACTTGTTTTTAAGAACTTTGATAGGCGGCTTTCAGAATAAAAAAGGAGCTTCAGAAGACAGAACGTGTAGCTTTTCAAAACGGCACCGACTTATCAACTATTGTCACAGAGTTCCTTTAAGACAGGTATAATGGTTAAGACAAATGTTGTCATTAATAATATGTCATACACTTAGAGACAACAATATAGACAACACATAAGGGCGCTCCATGCATGATTTCCATAGCCGGTTTTTATAAAGAGATAGCATTAGTTAATTGTTTAGAAACATGAAACAAAAAGCTTAATATAGTAGTAAGCAACCTTGATCCGGGTATTTTATGGATCGGTTCATCCAGTGAGAAGAGCTGATGCAAATATGAAAGGGAAAAAGCCATTGATGTGTATCAAGTATGCTACTCCACTTTTTGCTGCTAGTGTCTCTTTAAACGAGATGTGGAACGCAAGCAAAGCATTCGTAAGAGTATCTCCGACGGACACTTTAAATTTTTCTCTATAACACTATTCCCTACGACTACCAGCTCTATCCATCCTCTAAAATTCTTATACTTTACACTATAGTTTGAAAAACTTCTTCACTACAGCTGCTCCTTTATTAAAAAGTCAAATAAACAGTGTTTTTACAACTATTTTTTTCTTTATCCCAAAACGTCAAATAAACATTGTTTTCTAACCGGAGATGCTGTAAGAAAAAACGGCGCTACTAACTTTTGAGGAGCCCTCGCCTCAAGATGCACGCACGCGTACTCGATGTGATCGCACTCCTCCGCACCAGTCTTTACAAACACGTGACGAAAGCACGCCTTATGTGCTAGCGCTGGCATATGTATGCGTCGACAAAGTAGAAACTGCGCTCACGCGCCAAGGTTTTTAAAAAAACCGCTCTTTTTTTTTTCTTTTTCAGTATCTGATGATTTGATCAAACCGCGACAGTCCAGTTCGCCTTGCCACCCTCTAAACCCGATCTAAATTCGAAAATTTAAGGTTCAAATTCAAATCCGAGAAAAAGATTCACAGAAATTCATACAAATATGAAGCGTTTGGCTTCATATTCTTTTTGGAAAAAAAAACGAATTTCATGCGGATTTTTGCCTTTGCCATGCAAAGAAAGTAGAAAAATTAGGGAATAGAAGAAAGGCCAAATGGGCCGAAGTCTGAAGGGCCCAAGTGACGCAAACCATGAACTATTAAAATAGAGATAAAATATATCTTTGCCACTCCAATTGCTTCCGATCCCCCCACATGCCATCACATTTACCTCGATATTACTAATCTATAGGACTATGAAAAAAGGGATGTGCTACTTGGACTCGGATTCATTTGATAGAAGAAATTGAAAGATGCAAATTAAGAGGGGATTCAATTATAGGAATTCACCTTTTCTTATATATCATGTGAAGCTTCTCATGCTGATAATTAATGTGTTAGAAAACCCTGGTTATCGGATCGGATGAAGTTCAAGGACTGCTAATAGCTAGCATCATCCCTCAATCTTAAAAGAACAATCACAGAAAAAACAACCATACACAGAGAGACAAAGCGATATAAGATTCTTCTTCATATATAGTTTTTTTTTATGGTGCATACAATAAATAAATATATATAGACAAGCTAGCAGGCCTTAGGAAAAAAGTGGGACGGGCAGCGTAGCCCGTCCGGTTTGTTTAACTGCAGATAACGGCGCCCGAGTCCTGCGGAGCGGCTGGATTGGAACCGGACTCCGTCTCCAAGTCCAAATATATATCGATCTATACGTGTGTGTGTATATATATATATATAGGATGGATCGCCTAGCTTCTCTTGGTCACGCGCAGGCGCAGGCGCAGATCGATCGAGACGGCGGCGGGCGCGAGTATGAGATCCTACCGCTACTACGCGTTCCGCATCAGCCTGCATCGGCGTCGGCGACAACGCCGCACTCAGCCGCCATGCATGCGGGCAGAGGATCTGCCTCCTCTTAGCCAACCCACCAGGTTCTTCATAAGGGTACGTAATCACACTGCGATTAATGCAATACATTCCTTTTATACTGCTATATACATCGCCGTACGTCTTCTCCTATGTATTATTGACGTTCCAAAGTCTGCAATGGTAATGGTGAAGCAAGTAAGAAACCATTGATCAATTATAAATCTCTCTTTTTTTTTTTTACCACAAATACATTTTTTTTGAAAGATCTTTGTATGCCACCGAAGAAGCTCCGAATCCCGTAAGTACCATCACCTTATCACTCTAACCTTCTTATGTGGCATCACATTGATATGCTTATTTATCACTCTTATCTTTTGTGGCATCCCATTGATATGTTTATTGCCATCGATGCCATTGATGAAAACTTATTTTTTAGCTATACAAACATTCTCAACAATTTCAAAAAATCATAGTAGTACCAAATGTACAATACTTTCAATTTATCCTTTTTTGGTTTTTTTTATTTCAACCTTTTGTGTTAAAATATTGATTGAAAGTTCATACATTATTTTTATAACACATTTTTTTCATAAAAATACCCAAAAAAACCTAGGTTAAGAGTTTTAGATATTTGAAAACACTGTGATTTTTTGTGGATTCTTTTGTAATGTTTATGTAGCTAAAAAAAGACAAGTTTTCACCAATAGCATAGAAGGCAATAAACCTTCCGTAAGGTTCATGGAGCTAAAAAAAAATAAGACAAATTTTACCAATGGAATAGAAGGCAATAAGTGATGGCATGTGAGGGATTAGGAGCTTCTCCACCGACGTACAAAGATTTACCTTTTTTCAACTGGATATAGAGAGAGAGAGAGGAGCCTCTTCAAGTCAGCGTAAAAGTTTTAACTAAAAACTGACACTATTTATTTTTTTTTCTCATCTTTTGCAGGGAGTATTAATCGCTTTACAAATCATGTTCATGATTTTCTTCTACACGGTGGATGGGTCGACGCCATCAAGTACCCCTATATTCGACATGTGCATGAGGATATTTGGTATCATTGTGTTGTCCGTTTTCATGTATGATGCCTGGCTGTCAACCTGTGCCGACGGAAATAGATCGTTCCTCTCCTAGGTTTTGTTACTAGGAATATAAATTAATTTAATGCCTATATACAATCTACCGAACCTTGGCGTATCAAGTGTAAACATGTTATGTTTATATTTACATCGAACAACTGATATGCTCTTGAGATGTATGATTCAACGTGTTTCGTTTACCTTATCCAGTGATCCCAGGATCTTCACTGGTCCTAAAAGCATCTCCACCAAAAACTCTATCCCTACTAATCTAAAACACTATTCACCACTACTCTATCCATCCTCCTAAAATTCCTTCACACTTTACGCTATATCCTAAAAGATTCTTTCACTCCAGCAGAAACTCCATCCTCAAAAAGTCAGCCCTACAGTGTTATAGATTTTCTGCTATAGATGCTCTAAGTGGTGTTATTTTGCGCCTCTAAACTAACTTGTGTGAATTTCTTTCTCCGTCTAGGTATTCACTTGAATTTGTCTCTCTTTTTTTTTTCTTTTGCTGCATTTTTAAGGGAAAATTGATTTGACGGCACCGAAAGATGACGTGTTTTGCTTTCCACCATTGAAGTGAAACATACACTTTAATAGCACTGAAAGATGCTGTCGATCCATTATTTGTCGTTCCGTCTAACTTGTTGTTTCCCTTCCCATTTGTCCTCCACTCTCTGTGTCTCTACTCTGTGCAACCACCGTTGCAGCTTGCTGCCACCGCTACGTTGCCACCACAGATCAGGAGGGAGAAGAAAGAAAGGAGGAGGCCGGAGGAAGAGAGAGTACCAGTAGTGGCAAGTCACCAAGTGGTGGCGCAGGTAGCATCGGGTGACGGCAACTACACCGGTAGAGAGAGGTGTGAGAGGGCTTGAAAGAGAGGGATGGGGAGCAAACGCCAATTACCTCAAAGTGACCCAATTACCTCAGTGTGAGAGGGATTGAAAGAGAGGGATGAGGAGCAAACGGTAATTACCTCAGTGCTACTGCCATCCCTGTTGCCAATCACAGTCGGCGTGGGTCAGATCTATCACCACCGCGCAGCCGACCACTGTGCCCCGATATCTCCACCACGAAGCTGTCTCGGAGCTTAGCCCCGTCATGCCTCCTGGTCGGCTCTGCCCCGCCATCCATCCATATGGCTGCCACCCCTCCTTGCGGTGGCGACGGAGAGGGAGAGGGGCGGCGCTTGCGGGGGAGGATGCGAAGGGGTAAAGTAACATGGGGGCAGGGATATGAAAGGGAAACCGGGGGTAAATTAGTCTTGTCACATGATATATTTTGGAGAAAAAGAAAAAAGGGAAAAACCTAACTGAAGCGGACAGAATGGCAAATAATGAAACGACGACATCTTTCAGAGCTATTAAAGTGTACCGTTTCGCTTCGATGGTAAAAAGCAAAACGCGCCATCTTTCGATGTCATCAAATCAATGCTTCCCTTTTTTACTAACATGTTCCTAGTTGATTACTCTCTACCTTTGATACTAGAGATTCGTGTCTCAGAAGCCCCGTGGCATGAATTCCACAAAGAATGAAGGTTGAGCTTCCGCTGAGTAGTAACGAAAATCTTTTCCTGGCAAAGAGGTGTATATATATAATGCTTAGTCATAATCGACTTTTTTTTATTAAAAAGCTATTATGGATTATAATTTGGAAAGTGTCATCGATAGGGGCTTGGAGAGGCGAAATTTTTTTTTAGAGATGTAAGAATAAATATAAGGTCTTAAAGAAATGCTACAAAGCACTAAAGAGTTTGGTCTATATATAAGCTTAGGCTTAAAGAAGCCTAATCGAATTGAAAAGCTAAACGCTTTAGTTCTTTTAATCTAGCTTTTTTTAATCATAAAGTCTCCCCCAAAAACTCTTAAAAATAAAATAAATAAAGCAAATCAGCTTTCAAAAGTAGATTCAAAAACTCTCAAAGACAGAGAATGTTTAAGCAAGCAGAGAAGCAGTGTACAAGACTACAACTGTGTGGTGTTCTACTATTTTTGTAGGAACAGAAGCAGAGAATAGTTTCCATGGAAGCCAGCCAACTAAACTAAGCAGTTTACAACTAAGAAGCCAGCCAACTTCTGGGACGGTGCTGAGCACTGGCGGTCGAACTGCTTCTTCCTACCCTGGCAGCGCCTCCGTCCGCAGAAACAGCTCAGAGTCGAAATAATTTAGTGAAAAAGAAAGGTAAAGAAAGATTACATAAGTCAAGAAAAGAAAATATGAATAATCCAAACCTTCACTAGCATAGATAGATGGCCCAAAAAAAGTACGCCGAGCCATAGGCGGAAACAAGCCATGGATTTACTGTTCCGTAAAGCCAATTGCCTCTAATTTATTCCACTCAACTTTTATTGAAAAGAGGCATATTCTTGCCGCGAGGATTAAAGGGTGAAAATATTACACGATCAAATCTACAATCCTTAGGCGTAGAATGCTTCTAAATTTTCAACACACAAGTTTAATTAATGCATCTAGCGAACAATAATATAAGATTATACACTCCTTTCGGAAGTCCCGTGACTGAATCAATCAATGCTTCGTTTTCGTCGGCAACAACCTTCGGGCCAGTTCCAAGCCTGCTGCAGATGAAGTAGTTAACGTCACCCTTGAACTTTTGGTTTGGTACCTTCATCTCTGGAGGTGCCGGAAGGGCCTCGATGTCTTCTACGGATTGCAATCCAGCATCACTTAGAATTGATTTATCGCCAACCATATAGCTGCCATGATCATGTTCATCAGAGATTCATAGTTAGTTTTCCAATACACTCAGCAATAGCAGATTTTATAGCGAAAATATCAAATTCACCTGCTTAAATCACTATCTTGCGGAGGGAAACAGTACAAGAGCCTTTGAAGGAGAAGGGCTGCGTTTTTCCGGTTCGGTGCAATAAGAACTGCATTAGGCCCAGCATCAAATGTGTAGGCCACCTGCCATTCGAAAAGTTCATGCCAAATTAGAAGTCTAGCAACACAACTGTTTGTCCACACTCGGAAATGGTTTCATCAATTGTACAAGCCAATACAAATGATCTTGCATTATGAGCCTGAACTCAACTTTGAGCTATTCTAAGAAATATCTTAATGACATTTCAAGGTTTACTCTTGAAGATAAATTAGTAAATTACTTGATTGAACGATGCTAGTCAGTATTGTGCTTCAATGCAGTAACTGTTTCTACTGCCTTATTCAGCGAAGTGCAACCAGCACTACTTGATAGTGTGTTCTATAGGAGCATATCAGTAAGGTAGCAGAACAGAACTAATTTGCTAGATTCCAAGACAGCGCAGCTAGAGTTCAGAATAATAATAACAAAAAAGATTTAAGTCGATAAGGTGTTAAATATAGCAAAAGAATATACCTGTGGGGTTCCCTCCGAGTGGTTCCACTTTTCCACGAGGCTAATTATCCTGTGATTAGTTGAGGCAGTAATCCTTAACTCCGGATTTAAGCAGAGGGATAGAATCCCAGAAATAGCAATGGTAAGAAAGCTACCTGTGTGATGTATCATTCATATAGAAGATGGGAGGACTTGTGTCCAAACATACAGCATGAAACTGATTGCTATCTGCACAAGTTAACCTCGCAAAGGATTCAAAATCACGACTCTTGATAGCATCCTTCATTTTCAACACCCGACTTGGCACTATAGTCTGGAACACAAGAACAAGCAGTGCAGTGTACAGTAAAGGCAGGGTAAAAGAAGTTACAGTCAAAGCGACAGATCAGTTTAATTGCCAAAACTATTTATAGTGTTCCAGAAGAGTGAAAGGATAAAATAAGAACTCAGGTTTCAAAGTGTAGCTACATGATTATGCTTCCTCAGTGATTCTCGAAAGACAAGTTCAAGATAAAGATGAAAAAAAAAATCACCTGAGCCCTGTGTTGCAAGAGGGGGCTTGTCTCAACACTTTCTTGCATCCCACAGGTGCTACTTGTTTCCTTCTGCTTTGAACTGACCTGATTCCAGAAAACAATATGCCAACATTTTTTTAAGATCAGATGGATAAAGAAAATAATATATTGGGATAAAGCATAACAAAGAGTTACTATGCCAACATTCAGAATTGCAGTTAACGAAGCCACAGAAATACCATGATATGCTATATATAGTATCAGATCATGTTGAATATAAATAACATAACTCTGCTATGATGATAACAAGATCGTTCCAATGTGCCTCATCAGCAAGTTGTACTGCAATGCTGTCACTTCCATCATCATTCTGCAAGCATTAAATCAGACTTCACTGAATCATTATTCAACAGAAAAATGTGCATTTAACCAAGACCTAGCCATGCCAATTACTTACTTTGCCCATACACCATTTCACAAATCCGCCGTATATACTGCGGCATGCACTTCCAGACCCTTGCCTATATTGAAGTTTGCCAGAGATAAGTATGATTAAACGGAGTCAAGTCAATTAGTGTATTAATATTTAGTAAAAATGGGTAGCAAACCTTGCACTGTCTCAACAAGCAAGAATGCATGAAGAGGCTAAACAGAGGGGTGAACCTACAATTGTATCAATAGCATTAACAGACCTTGCTACCAAAGAAAGATCCCCATAATCTTCTGCCACATTCATCAGCTTTCCAAGGGTGAAAACTGCAACCAGCATTCAAATAATAAATGGTGTACTGTCATGCAAGGCTTATGAGAGCGAGAGCCTGATTACAAATGTTTATGAGTAACTAAGATAAATTTCAATATAAATAAAGGAATTGATATTTCATACAAAAGAAACATGGAGAGCAATTTTTGTAAAACATGAGAAACAAGATTAGGGTCTGCACATTAGCATGGGCCAATAAGACAGCAGTCACAGTGGAACTGTGTTAATGTGGACATGCAATATCAACCGCTTCTTCAATCCTAAAAGAGTTATTACAGACAGTAAAACTAGCACAAATAGTAGAGTTTCTGTTTTTTTACATTGCTCAATGCCTCTATAGAATTAAATGCATGCAAGCCCAGTAATTTGAACAAAATAAAGTGCAGAGAAGTAAACCAGGACTAGGGTTCACAATTTCGTGAAATTTCACTCGAATTTCATGAAATTCGCTCCTGCCGCTGGGTTACAGCATGACAAACTGCTTGGTAAAACCAGCCTAAATTCAAAATTTTAAAATAAAATTCGAAATCAGGAAAGAGCGATTTTTCGTAAAAACCGCTCATTTTTCATAAAAGCGAAGGAAACCGCTCCAAACCATGGGATTTCATGATTAAATACAAATTTTATAATTTGAATTTTGTTCATTTTTACCATTTTTTAGTGTTTTTCACAAAAAAAAAACTCTACCAGGAAATCTTTGAATTTCAACAGAGAAATGAAATGTGAAACCCTGGCCATGACATAGACTCTTTTAGGTGAGCAAATTTGATTAATATCTTGAGACAATTAGAATACTCCCGGTTATAGACATGCATGGTATTAAATGGCATGTTCTGACAAGTATGTTTAAGCAAGCAGAGAAGCAATGTACAAGACTACAACTCTGTGGTGTTGTAGGAACAGAAGCAGAGAATAGTTTCCTAGGAAGCCAGCCAACTAAAACTAAGCAGTTTACAACTAAGAAGCCAGCCAACTACAACTTCTGGGACGGCGCTGAGCAGCATCACTGGCGGTCGGACTGCTTCTTCCTACCCTGGCGGCGCCTCCGTCCACAGAAACAGCTCTGAGTCAAAATAACTTAGTGAAAAAGAAAGGTAAAGAAAGATTACATAAGTCAAGAAAAGAAAATATGAATAATCCAAACCTTCACTAGCACAGATAGATGGCCAAAAAAAAGTAAGCCGAGCCATACGCGGAGCCAGAGGGTACTGTCAGACTGGGACTTCAAAGAATACCAGGCATAAATCATGCCAAGCATGCCTAGCACCATGATCCCTAGTCCAGCTAGAAAGGTCGACACCGATGGCTCGAACTCCTCGGTATCCTGGAGACTCAGAGTATATCCAACTGTTGCTGAAAAAATTGCAACGCCACACATGGATATGACTGGTGTGCGCAGGTTGTCCGGTATTCTGTTCTCCACGTTTGGCAGCATATCAAGTGTGGCAGGCACCAAAACTCCGTACAGCTCAGAATCATTCGTGGCCCTTGTCTCTCTCTGCATTAAAAAAAAACATTAGTAAAATGCAATTGTCTTTCTCTATTTCTTTAAGCATAAATCTGAAGTTGAACCCATCTTCATTCAGTTCCAGCGTCAAGTTGAAAGAATGCTAGGAAGAAAAATTCTTGCAGTTCAGTTGGACTGGGGTGGAGAGTACCGTCGATTACATAAATATGTTGCTCATATAGGCATAACTCACCGATTTACCTGTCCACACACACATCAACAGAATGGGCTGGTTGAACGAAAACGCAGGCATATAGTAGAAACAGGTATCTCTCTCTTAGCTCTGTCTCGTATGCCAATTTGGTTTTGGGATGAGGCTTTCCATTCAGCCTGTTATCTGATAAACAGGATGCCAAGCCATGTAATTCAGGGAGACACACCCTTCCATCGTCTTCTTGGTGTTAACCCTAATTATAAGCTCCTAAAGGTGTTAACCCTAATTATAAGCTCCTAAAGGTGTTAACCCTAATTATAAGCTCCTAAAGGTGTTAACCCTAATTATAAGCTCCTAAAGGTGTTTGGCTGTGCGTGCTGGCCTAATTTAAGGCCCTACAATTCTAGCAAACTCAGCTTCAGATCAAAAGAGTGTGTATTCATTGGATACAGTGCTAGCCACAAGGGTTATAAATGCCTTGATCAACAAACAGGAAGAGTATACATCTCAAGGGATGTTACCTTTGATGAGGAAGTGTTTCCTTTTCAAAACCCTCCACACCAGTCCACTTCACCTACACAATCAAGCCATCAACCAGTCCTACTCCCCTCTGCCATAACTCTGAATCAGTACACAGAGAGTTTTCTAACTGACACAAATCCGACAACACAGACTCCAGTACCACAAAGTTCAGCCAGTGAACCTTATAGCAACCCACCTTTCGAGAGCAGTCCAGTAAATGATGTTTTACCTACTGACAATGAACTTACTGATACTGTTTCGGGTCCAGCTAGTGCAGATATTTCTGAAACTGCAGGTTCTCAAGACAATGTAGTGGATAATACAGTAGAAGACAGTGTACAACAAGTGTGCAGCGAACAGTACATCCAATGCGTACAAGACTCGGAGATAATATTGTCAAGCCGAAAGAATTTAAAGATGGCACAGTAAGGTACTCTGCAGCTGTACAAAAGCATTGTCCAATTCCAATAGAGCCAAGCTCCCACGTTGAAGCTATGAAACATGAAGAGTGGAGAGAAGCTATGAATTCAGAATTTGCTGCACTCATGAAGAACAAAACCTGGACACTAGTGCCTCCCAAGAAAGGTGTTAATCTCATTGACAGCAAGTGGGTATTCAAAATCAAGAGAAAAGCAGATGGTTCTATTGACAGGTATAAAGCTAGGTTGGTAGCCAAGGGTTTCAAACAAAGATTTGGGATAGATTATCAAGATACATATAGTCCAGTGATCAAACCAACAACTGTCAGGGTAATCATTTCACTTGCTGTCACAAGAGGATGGTCAATGAGGCAGATTGATGTCCAAAATGCCTTCCTACATGGTTATCTTCAGGAAGATGTCTATATGTGCCAACCACCTGGTTATGAGAGTCAAGATGTCCCTAGAAACTACATCTGCAAGCTGAGCAAAGCCCTCTATGGGCTAAAACAAGCGCCTCGTGCTTGGAATTCCAGGTTGACACAAAAGTTGCGGAGTTTGGGTTTCTGTCAATCTCAGTCTGATGCTTCATTGTTCACCTTGAAGAGGAAAGACCTTACAATGTATATGTTAGTCTATGTGGACGATATAATCATTGTGAGCTCTTTGCCAAATGCAACTGATAAGCTAATAGAAGAGTTAACAGTTGACTTTACTGTAAAAGATCTTAGTGAACTTCAGTACTTTCTGGGCATAGAGGTAAAGCATGACAAGCAGAAACTTATTTTGTGTCAAAAGTGATATGCTCAAGACCTGCTGAAGAGAGCCAAAATGGAGAATTGCAAGGCCATTTCAACACCTATGGCTGCAACGGAAAAAGCGAAAGCAGAGATCAAGGCCTTGCATTAATCGGTGAAGCACAATTTCAGTATAGAAGTGTTGTCGGGGGACTTCAATATTTGACAATTACACGACCTGATCTCTCCTTTGTTGTGAATCGGGTTTGTCAATATATTCAAGCCCCAACAGATGTGCACTAGGCTGCAGTAAAGCGCATACTAAGGTATGTGAAGGAGCGATCAACAGAGGCTTCTTTGTTTGAAGTCCAATAGTGATATCTTCAGGCGTTGCCAGATGCTGATTGGGCGTGGAGCCTCGATGATCGCCGCTCAACTAGTGGATTATTTGTGATGATGGGATCAAACTTGATATCCTGGAGCTCTCGAAAACAAGCAACTGTGTCAAGGTCGAGCACAGAGTCCGAGTACAAGGCAATTGCCAATGTAGCTGCAGAACTAATTTGGGTTCAGTCGCTATTGAAGGAATTGGGTGTTGTTCAAAGAAATACGACGGTGTTGTGGTGTGATAATCTCGGCGCCACCTACCTTACAACCAACCCAGTATTCCATGCTCGGACAAAGCATATAGAAGTGGACTTCCATTTTGTCAGAGAACTAGTGGCGCGCAAGGCTTTGCAAGTTCGGTTTATCTCATCAAAAGATCAACTTGCTGATGTTTTCACCAAAGCTCTATCGAAGCCACCGTTCAACAGCATTTGCAGCAATCTCATTCTGATAGATCAGAGTTGTGATTGAGGGAGACTATTAGAATTTGTATTCGTATGAACGTTGTATGGTGTAACGATCAGGCTAGTATTCCGGATGTACGAGGCATGCGCTGCGTCGTAGTGACCTATAAGGCAGGAAATCAGAAGAGGAGCGCTGTGCTCAGTCATTCACATTCATCTATAGTCTACACAAATCTTCATATTGCCAGACCCCAGAAACTGCACAATCGCACCCTCGCCGGCCGTCGCGCGGCACCCTCGCCATCGCGCCACAAATGGGCGGCGGCACAGCCAGCCCTGGCGCCGTCCCGTTTCCCGAACCAGAAGAAGCAATCAAGCCACCCGAAGACGAGGATGGACAAACAAGAACGCGCCCCGCAACCCAAAACAATCCACGACACGCGCCCTCAAAATCACAGCAAAACCCCCAAGAGCCATGAGATCACGGTGTGATGATCCCAGCGCCTCGCGACGTCAAGAACCCCCCCAAGAACCATCAAAGCATGATTCAAGTGCCCCGCGACGTCAAAAGCCCCCAAGAACAATCAGATCATGTCATGATCCCAACCCAAATCATACCTCGGGGGGGTCGCGTCCACCGGCGCTCAGAGACTGCTGATGCGGCTCCTGGGGCGTCAGGGACCCCAACCAGCGAGCTCGACAAGCCAAGTCTCTGGCTAATCGGGCTTGCTTGGCAGGTAGCTCTTGGTGCTGGGCAGCGGCCTCCAATGCCGCTGCAGTTCTGAACACCTCTGCCGCGGAGCTTGTCCTGGACACGTCGTCCTTAACTGCGATGAATGCTTGGACCGCGACAGAGAGATCAGCGGCGGGGCCTGTAAGGCGGCTGTGGGTTCGGCCACTGGTGGCGAGCTCAACAATATCCTTCATGAGGGCGGCTGCAAGGCGCACGCGCTCCTCCTTGGCCGTCGCGGTCGCGCGCCCCTCCTGCCCTTCCATGGATCCCCCTCCGAGTCCTGCGCTTTCTTGCTCTTCTTTGGCGTTCTTGGGCATCGTCCGAGGGGTCGGCGTTGAGAGTTTCAGAAGCCCGGCGAAGCGGAGGGGAGGGCATCAAGGGAATATATAGGAAGCCCGGTAAGTTTCTGCGGGCCAAATCCAAACCGTTCAATGTGCTCGAGATCCGTGCGTTCCTCTCTGTCAGACACACGCGGCCCCACCCGTCCCATTTCGCAAAACAAACCCCCCCTCTTCTTCCCCCAAGTCGTCCTCTCTCCCTCCATGCCGGCTTCACATTTTGTTGCAACAAGTGGAACTAGATGATTCTCCAGATTAGGCTTGAATCCGTCAGAATTCACTGTGCTATAAGGAAAAATAATTCACTCAGCTAAATGGGGAAGGATAAACTTAATGAATAGAAAGTTAGCTGGCAGCTGCATGCTAAATAATTGAAAGATTGCTATAGGGATAACTTTTATACACTGAGATTTGCATATATGGTGGATTATACCATTACAGAAAAAAGAAAAAAGAAGCTGTCATCAGTCCTAACTTGACAGGTCACATGAAGCTGCAGTATTAAAAGAGAGAACTCTACAATATTTGCATAATGAGATACTAGAAGCTAAAAGATATATAGGCTTTTAGTTCATAGAAGATATGTGAAATACAGCATTGATAAAACAGGGCATGAGAAATAACCGGTTAAGATGTATAGCCAGTGTTGGTACATGAGAAATAACCTTGAGGATGACTCTCCCAGCCAAAGTTAGATCTCTATCGAACCATGTATGCCACAACCCACTTCTGTACGTCCGCACATTTACCATTTGAAGGAGGCAGACCTTGGTTTCAGCTTCAGACATGGACTATCAGTGTGGGCTGCAATCATATTGAAACCGTTGCCAACTCTGTACCTGCAGAACAAAGCTACTTTCATGTCTCTCATCCCCTATCTATAACTTGGCAATCGCAGAATTTTGATTTGATAGAAATGATTTTTGTACTGAACATCCACTGTTTGTTTGAGTGAATGTCTCTCATTTATTAGTATGTTGCCATAAGATATCACCCATAGCTTTTACATATATTCGAACTAGGGAGGAATAAAGACATTCCATAGGAAGAAGTAAACTTAATGCTATTGAAGCATCTTCCTCTAGCATAGAAGCCTAGATCAGTTGAGTATTTTGTTCATGCAAATTGGTTCTACAAACAAACTTGCTTCGGGCAACTTGAAGCACCGAAATAAATTAATTACAAGGCATGAGCTGCTACGTTTGATACAAATTCTGAGTGATAACGTAAATGCAATGTTAATAAGGAGAAGGTGATCTCAGCGACTCACTTTTCCCCAACTGCAAAGGCCACCAAACAGGACATGTCCCAGTCGTCGTTCTCACTGAGCAGCCTGGAGCCCGCATCAAGCAGTTGCCTCTTTGCCTCAGCTGGAAGCACAAAAAGGAAGATAGAAGTTAGCACTTGGTGGTAACAATGCCTGGATGCCAAGGTCCAAACGCAAAGAATTCAGGAATTAGCATCTCTCCCACGAAATGAAGCAGTAAGGTCGGTACTCGGTGAGGAATATGATCGAACAGGTTCGCGTCGGTCCTAAAATCCAATCATGCGCATCACAGATGGCTGGTGGGGTTGCGCAGTAACAAGACCAAACAGTGGAGGGGCGCGGGGAGGGCGCTCACCGGTGGCGTGGAACTGCGTCCATGGCTCGTTGAGGTAGTCGAGAAGGTCTCCGACGATGGAGGGGGAGGGGGAAGCATGGGAGGCGGCGGAGCATAGGAGGCGGGAGGCGGCGGCAGGAGCAGGGGCGACGCCTCAGGAGGTGGAGGCGGAGGCGCTGATACCGAAGAGAGGGAACGCCAATAATAGATCGGCTCTTTGCCACTCCAGTAATAGAGAAAATGGACTATTTGCCATTCCAGCGAAGGATGACATTCGATTATTTTGTCATGGCAAAGAATGAAATTGATTATTTATCGCTCCATAGAGAAACCACATTATTTGTTATTTTTTTGCCAATTTAATTGTCTTTTCCATTTTTTTATTAACTTAGAGCATTTTCTAGGAGGACATGTAAAACAATGTTTATTTGACTTTTTAGAAATAGGGGAGCTGCTAAGAAGAGTATGTTTTTATGTCATTTCCAGTGGGTCTAAATTATTTAAAAAATAGAAAAATAATTAAATTGCCAAATAATCAAGTGATGGCAAGAAATAGTCAATTGCACTCCTTAGAGTGGCAAATAATAAAATGCCACTATCTGGAGTGGTGAATAGTCAAACTTCTCTTAATATTATTGGTTGTTTGGTTCCTTGATAATTTCCTGATAATTTCGAGAAATGTAACCGTAATCACCCGCAATACTTTCCCTTTAGGTATGTACTCTGCAAGGCAGGCGCTTAGGGGGGAAATCATCCTTTTTTTCCCTATATACTATTAGGAAACCTATTCGGTTACGGGCTCGCGAAGCCGTATCCGGATAGGTCTATCCGTGGACCTGCCAAACTCTATGAAGCAGCACTATAAATAGGAGAGGGATCCACCCATTGTATACACACCTGAAAGTAATAAAGCATCCGTTCTCTCCCTACATCTGTGTTCATCTACTTTGTGCATCCGTTGTTCTCGCTGTCGTTCTACGTCGCGCATACGAATCAGCAACCTCGGACTACACCCGGTAGCGTGGTTGCTCAACACGTTATCAGCACGATCGCTCCTGAAGGACGATCCGCGAGGAGAAGAAGCGCGATTTAACGATCGCATCAAGCCGTCCTCACGCCGGCTCCCACTCGGATAGCTGAAAACAGTCCTACGCGACTGCTGTCCTACGCGACAGTCTACGGAATCCCAGAAGGTTGATCACGCAGATCAAAAGGTATTGTATCGAATCGAATTTTGAACAAAGTAGATCAGATCTATTTTTTGAAAAGTAGATCAAAAGGTATTGCAAGGTGCACGCGCACCGCCGCCTGGCAACATGCATGCGCGTCGCCGCCTTGTAGATGCCCGCGCCGCCGGCCAACCCG
Organism: Olyra latifolia; assembly: GCA_036346145.1. Lineage (NCBI taxonomy): Eukaryota > Viridiplantae > Streptophyta > Magnoliopsida > Poales > Poaceae > Olyra > Olyra latifolia. The sequence continues at coordinate 760,463 of CM070523.1, read as the reverse complement.
AAGGCCACCGCCATAGCCGCCATGGACGGTCGCGTCGTGCCGCCGCCGCCATAGAAGGCGCACCGCCGCCGTCGCCGCCATGAACGGCCGCGATGGCACCGCCGCCGCCACTGAAGAAGGCCGACCGCGAAGACGCTGTCGCTTCAGAATTGCCGCCGCCGGTCTTGTGTCGCGTGCTCACCAGCGTCCAAGCAGCGTGCTCTCAAGACTCTCCAAGAAGATGCACGCGCCGCCGTGCTCTCTCGCGCAAGCCCGCTGTTACCTCGCCGACGTCTGCACGCCCTTGCCACCGAACCCCTAGGCAACTTCCTCCCACACCACCCCGCCGGTCTTCGGCTGTGGCCCGCCGCCGCCCCTCGCCCGGCTCGCCACCGCTTTCATAATGCATGACGGCTAGGGTAGAAACCCTAACCGCCGGGTGCCCTTTTACATGGGCCGAACTGAAGAAAGAATAGGCCCCTAGGTGGGCCCTGTGGGGGGAAGAAAAAGGAAAAGAAAAGAAAAGAAGGGGGAGGGAAGCTGGGCCACGCAGGGAGGGGGAGCAGGCCGAGTGGATGGAAGCAGGCCGAGAGCAGACCAACCGCAAGTCGGCCCAACCATGTCGCAGCAGGCCGTGCGTGCACAAGAAGAAGAAAGAGGCCGGGCTGGTGAAGAAAAGAAAAAACGGGGAGGAAAAAAGGAAGAATTGGGCCACGGGTTTTGTATTTTAAACCTCCAAAACTTTCAGAAATTACCTAAGAATTTTCCGAATAACGAATTTTATGCAGAAACCCTAGAAAATTAAGTAACTAGACGAGAAGAATTCCTGGTGACACTGAAAATTTTGCAGAAGTCCTTGGAGACATCGAAATTTTCATAGAAGTCCCTGAAATTAGCAAAAATCATAGAAAAGCATGTTTATGAATAGAATTTATGCATATGAATTATGAATGTGAATTTCTGATTATTTGTGGTGTTCGTTCATTACATTTAATCTATGAACTGAAAATAGCATGTTGAATAGTAGAAAACCATGAATTTTATTGAAGAATTATAAGAATATATGCAGATTACATATAGTAGTCATGAATCAATATTGCTATCATAGAAATTGGGCTTGAATTTCATAGAAAAGCCTTGAAACCTTTGGGAATTACGTGAAAATTCACCAAAATTAAGAACTTTTGCATAGAAAACCCGAAAATTAAGAATTTATTGAATGTATATATTCTGGCATAGAATTATTCCATGAAATTGCTATTATAATTCTTGTAATAATTATTTTAGCATGTTTATACTGGAAATTCCGAGAATTTATGAATAGATCCATGTCACGCAACACACACTATGATTACCCACAGTATCTTATGCAAAGAATTTGAATTATGCAAATGTTTGGCATCGTGAGTCGTGAGATGAAGCTCCCCGCACCGCCATTGGCATTGTAGCGAGGGGCAAATACCCGAGCACAGAATAATCAAGCACCGCATTTCATTAGGCACACATGTCCAATACTTTAAAAAATGAATACATGGCAATGAAAAGTGCTATTGATCTTTGGGCCGCACTTAAGAAGCGGTTCGGAAAGCTCAAATACACTATCCTGCCATAAACACAGTAGGACTGGACAAGCCTGAGATATGCAGAAGCTACTAAAGAAGATGATGCCATCATAGAAAAAGAAATTGCTGACACTGTAGAAGTCTATTTTACAGAATTTATTTAGTGCATACATAGCAGCACTAGTCAGCCTTTTTAGTGTGGTTGCATTAGCAGACATTCGTGATCTTATTATGAATAAAGAATTGTGAGCTCCAGGGGGGAGCAAACCTTTAATTCTCGTGATCAGTTATGCATTTTATTCCCAGTATATTTGTGTGAATGCTTGCAATATGAAGGATAGCCTAATTGAAATTATATGAATTTATGAAGCGCCCATATGAAGGAGATATGCATTGTTGATAGCAGAATAGCATCTTAAGAGGGACAAAGTATTTTTATTAAAAAGAAAACCGGCAGTATCACCACAATTGCAGGAAGTGGTTCATGCATAGTAGGCTCTGGTCAAGCCACAATCATACTGCCTATGGGTACTTCACTGAAAATTAATGAAGCTTTGCTGTACCCCGAATCCACTAGGTCTCTCTTAAGTTTTAAAGACATCCGTGCCAACGGTTTCCACGTTGAGACCACTGAAGAAAATGGCAAAGAATTTATGTGCATTGTGAAGCACGACGGATGTGAAAAAAGAATCTTAGAAAAATTTCCTTCATTTAGAACTGGGCTATACCACACAAGAATTAAAGCACCTGACAAATACACTTCCCTTAAAACTTCTTTTAGGAGTGCTGAACTCTTCTCTCTTTGGCATAGTAGACTTGGTCATCCAGGCTTACGGATGATAAGAAATGTAATTACCAACTCTCAGGGCCATGGAATTAGTGTAAAGAATTTCTCTAATTAAGAAGACTTCATATGTCAGGCATGCGCCACTGGGAAAATGATCACTAGGCCCTCGACCATGAAGGTGCAAGATGAAATCCCCGCGTTCCTTGAGCGCATCCAAAGGGATATTTGCGGCCCCATCCAACCCCTATCAGGTCCTTTTAGGTACTTCATGGTGCTCATTGATGATTCCTCGAAGTGGTCAAACGTGAGTTTACTCTCGACAAGAAACCACGCATTCGCAAAGCTGATCTCTCAGATCATAAGAATTAAGAATGCATTCCCGGATCATCACGTGAAGTCCATTCGCTGGACAATGCCGCAAATTTACTTGAAGGCATTTGATGATTCTTGTATGGCATCGGAATCAATGTAAAGCACTCGATGCCACATGTCCACACTCGAATGGACTAGCGAATAATCGATTAAAAGGATCAAATTCATAGCAAAGCCGCTCTTGCAGGGTTGTAATTTACCGAACACGTGTTGGGGCCATGCCGTCCTACACGCAGCAGCATTATTGAACTATAGACCGTCAGCGTACAACATCCACTCACCAATGCAACTAGTTCAGGGGATCACACCGAAAATTTTCCATTTAAGAAAAATTGGATGCATAGTGTATGTACCGATACCACCACCACAGCGAACAGCTATGGGCCCTCTCCGGAGGCCGGGGATATACGTTGGTTATGAGACAGTGTCTATAATCAAGTATTTAGAACCCTCGACCGGTAATTTGCATACCGCCCGTTTCGCTGATTGCATCTTTGACGAGGATAATTTCCCGTCATTAGGGGGAGATAAAGAACCCTTAACAGAAGAATGCCGTGAAATCATCTGGCAAGCCACCGGCATTCCCGCACATGATCCCCGTACTAGAGAAGCAAACGAAGAGGTCCAGAAAATCCTCGATTTACAAAAATTAGAAAATGAACTGCCCGATCACTTTTGTGATTTGAAGGTGTGATCAAGTCGCATTACTCCTAGTAATGCACCAGAGAGGGTTTGAAATACCATAGAAGGTATCCTCATCCTGTTCCGAGGCCTCAGAGAAAAGGACAGGAAATCTGGTTACTCGAATCCCAAGTATCCGGGGACGCCTGGAGAAAAGTGGATAAGAGAGCTTATCACAACCAGTCACAAAAGCGCCGAAGGAAAAGGAAGGAGTCGGTTGAGACCGCAACTCGTAAGTAAGCGACACAATGAGGCGCTCCCAGATTTGAATATACCGTAATAGAAGAAGAAGCCGATAGAAATACGTAATGCGCACATCGGCAATAATAAGCTAAAGGAACTTGCTCCCGTGATGGGAAATAGCGGTGAAGAGCAAGTAGAAATGCACGAAGCACCCCATGACGAAATGGCCATAAACTTTGTAGAATCAGGAGAAATGATGAATAGAGCAACAGCCAATATCGACATATACTTTGCTAAAATGATTGCTGCGAATAGATCCCGATCCGAGCGGCATCTCTTTCTCGAGTGTAAGCACCGACCAGATTAGGCGGAATGGAAGAAGGCAATTATCATGAACTAATCTCACCGAACAAAAAGAAGTGTTTGGACCTGTGTGCCTTACACCCTCCCATATACGTCCTGTGGGCTATAAATGGGTTTTTGTTCGGAAGAGAAATAAAAATAATGAAGTGGTACGGTACAAAGCAAGGCTGGTAGCTCAAGGTTTCACTCAGCGCCCAGACGTTGATTATGAAGAAACCTATTCCCCGGTAATGGGTGGTATAACCTTTAGATATCTAATCTCGATGGCAGTGAATATGAACTTAAGAATGAAACTGATGGATGTGGTCTGACTTATCTTTACGGTATCTGGACTCTGAATTGTACATGAAAGTACCTGACGGCATGCCAACCCCGAATAAAGAGAAGAAAGAATTATATTGTGTAAAATTGCAGAAATCCTTATATGGATTAAAGCAGTCAGGAAGAATGTGGTATAATCGCTTAAGCGAGTTCTTGAGCAAGAAAGGCTATACGAATAATGAAGACTGTCCATGCGTTTTTATACAACGATCACAAGATGGTTTTTGTATAATTTCGGTTTACGTGGATGATTTGAATATCATTGGCACTGATGATGAAATTGAAGAAGCAAGCTCATATTTGAAATCTGAATTTGAAATGAAAGATTTGGACTATCAGTGTGGGCTGCAATCATATTGAAACCGTTGCCAACTCTGTACCTGCAGAACAAAGCTACTTTCATGTCTCTCATCCCTATCTATAACTTGGCAATCGCAGAATTTTGATTTGATAGAAATGATTTTTGTCTTGAACATCCTTTGTTTGTTTGAGTGAATGTCTCTCATTTATTAGTATGTTGCCATAAGATATCACCCATAGCTTTTACATATATTGAACTAGGGAGGAATAAAGACATTCCATAGGAAGAAGTAAACTTAATGCTATTGAAGCATCTTCCTCTAGCATAGAAGCCTAGATCGGTTGAGTATTTTGTTCATGCAAATTGGTTCTACAAACAAACTTGCTTCGCAACTTGAAGCAATCAAATAAATTAATTACAAGGCATGAGCTGCTACGTTTGATACAAATTCGAGTGATAACGTAAATGCAATGTTAATAAGGAGAAGGTGATCTCAACGACTCACTTTTCCCCAACCGCAAAGGCCACCAAACAGGACATGTCGATCGTCGTTCTCACCGAAAGCGACTGGAGCCCGCATCAGCGATTGCCTCTTTGCCTCATTTGGAAGCACAAAAGGAAGATAGAAGTTAGCACTTGGTGGTAACAATGCACAGATGCCAAGGTCCAAACGCAAAGAATTCAGGAATTAGCATCTCTCCCACGAAATGAAGCAAGAAGGTCGGTATTTTCGGTGAGAATATGATCGAACAGGTTCGCGTCGGTCCTAAAATCAATCATGCGCATCACAGATGGTGGTGGGGTTCTTGCAAGAACAAGACCAAACAGTGGAGGCGCGGGAGGCGCCACGGTGGCGTGGAATCTGCGTCCATGGCTCGTTGAGGTAGTCGAGAAGGTCTCCGACGATGGAGGGAGGGGAAGCATGGGAGGCGGAGCATAGGAGGCGGAGGCGGCGGCAGAGCGAGGCGACGCCTCGGGAGGTGGAGGGAGGCGCCGACATCAAGAGAGGAACGCCAATAATAGATCGGCTCTTTGCCACTCCAATAATAGAGAAAATGGACTATTTGCCATTCCAGCGAAGGATGACATTCGATTATTTTGTCATGGCAAAGAATGAAATTGATTATTTATCGCTCCATAGAGAAACCACATTATTTGTTATTTTTTTGCCAATTTAATTGTCTTTTCCATTTTTTTATTAACTTAGAGCATTTTCTAGGAGGACATGTAAAACAATGTTTATTTGACTTTTTAGAAATAGGGGAGCTGCTAAGAAGAGTATGTTTTTATGTCATTTCCAGTGGGTCTAAATTATTTAAAAAATAGAAAAATAATTAAATTGCCAAATAATCAAGTGATGGCAAGAAATAGTCAATTGCACTCCTTAGAGTGGCAAATAATAAAATGCCACTATCTGGAGTGGTGAATAGTCAAACTTCTCTTAATATTATTGGTTGTTTGGTTCCTTGATAATTTCCTGATAATTTCGAGAAATGTAACCGTAATCACCCGCAGTACTTTCCCTTTTATGTATGTACTCTGCAAGGCAGGCGCTTAGGGTGGGGGGGGGGAATCATCCTTTTTTTCCCCTATATACATGTGTGTTATTGATAAGTGCTTAACTTAACATCGGTACTTAGATTGCAAGCACTCGAATAAACTTCTTTTAAGAATTTTATTTTTTTTATACAGGCCTTTAGTAATATATGGCAATGTCCTCTTTAGTTAAGCACTTGTACATGAACCGCCTTATGTCAGTAAGTCAAAGCAACAAGAAACAATTCACATGCATTCGGTTATAAGGCCCAGGCGACAGTTAAACCCGCATAGATGAGAAATCATTATTATCTTATCCCTTAAGGAGTCTCTTATACAAATTGCGTAGCAAAGACGTCCTGTCCCGCCGCCACGTCACCTCAAAAATGTTGGCCGTCTGATCATTCGGTTTAATTTACTCTACTATATAGCGCGTAGCGCTACCTGCCTCTGGTACAGCCACATCACCCTTTAAATCTGCGCCGTCGGATCGGGCCACGCAACCCCAAACCCGGCCGTCGGGTGGTAGCTCCTACCGGATGGACAGCTTTGCAAAAAAACCATCGAGGTTTGTGATTTCATGTGGAGGTCCCCATCTAATCGCTTCGGGGTGCTTCCCCACGCAGCAAAAATTACATTTACCCCCAGGTGTTTTCCCCGCCTCACAGCGCTGCCCATTTAGCCTTCGTAGATGCACCCATAGTTGGCCGGAATTACACCTCCGTGCCACTACGTATAACGCAGGTCGTCCGATTGTCGGTCGAAATTTGATCTGGCCGTCCGTTCGAACGTTATATATAAAAGAATTTGTTGCGTTGATTTCTCAACGAGGCGGCACTTTCGCCGGTTTGGTCTGCTGCACTGGAACTCAGTTCCGTGACCACGGTTCGAATCCTGGCCTCCCCAATTTTCCAGCTCCTTGTTGTCTCTTTGTTTTTTCCTTTTTCTATTTTCTTGGCTGTCTAAAAATTCCAAAGAATAAAAAGTTTATAAAAATGGAACCATGGTTGCACAAAGAAGGTCCATAAAAAGTTTGGATGTTTTTGGAAAATTTCTGAAGTTATAACAATTTTGAATTAAGAAAATATTTTTGATCTCTTTTTCTCTTCTATTTTCTTTTTCAAGCCATTTAAAAATTCCTAAAAAATCACAAAAATAGAACCATGGTTCCACGAAGAAAGCCCATAAAAATTTTAATTTTTTGATTTTTTTCAAATTAGAAAACTTTTGGATTTTAAACTTTGTTCTCTTCCGTTTTCTTTATTCTAGGCCATTTAAAATTCACAGAAAAGAAAATTTGAAAAAAAAGGGAACCATACTTGGGTGAAGAAGGTCCCAAAAAAGTTTTTTTTTGGGAAAATTTTTGAAATTACAAATCTTTGCAATTTGAAAAACTTTTTCACTCTCTTTTTTCCCTCTTCTATTTTCTTTTTTGTATGTCGTTTACAAATTCCAGAAAAAAGAAAGTTTCCAAAATTGAAACCATGGCCCCACAAAGAAGGTCCATAAAAACTTAGATTTTCCCAAAAACATTTTAGATTAGAGAAATTTTGAATTTTATTTTAATTACTACTACTATATATCACGTAAACGCTTTTGTAAAGGCGACAGCACGCGCTAGCTACGTCCCCGCAAAACGTCGGTCGTTCCATCGTCTCGGCCAATCAAATCGGGATGTCCATCCTAAATTCTATTTTAAAAATTTCTCTTGCGCGGCTCTGATACAACGCGGGCTTTCTGCTCGGTTGCTGCCTTCAACCTCGCATCGTGGGTTCGAATCCCACTGACCCCGCTTTTCCGGTACATTGTTTCCACAGCCATTTCCCTTTTTTCTTTTTCTATTTTCTTATTTCTACATCGTTTAAAAATTCTAAAAAATATAAAGTTTGCAAAAATGGAACCATGCCTGCACAAAGAAGGTTCATAAAAAATTTAGATGTTTTTTAAAAAAATTTGAAATGAGAAAAATTTTTAGTTTAAAACATATTTTTCGCTCTCTTTTTTCCTCTCTATTTCCTTTTTAGGCCATTTAAAAATTCCAGAAAAAAATTACAAAAATGGAACCATAGCTCCACAAAGAAGGCCCATAAAAAACTTGTCGGGAACCCCCCGACGGAGGTAGGTCCCACCTGTGCTTTACCTGTACTAGTCCCTTGATCAGTAGATAGTACACACAGATAGCAGAACTTGGATCACAATCAGAGTGCGCCCAGCGGGGTGGATACAAAGGTCACGCTCGAAGGCCTTACAAAAGGAAAGTCTTTATGTTACAACTGAAACTCTAAAAGTGGTAAAACAAAATAATCTCCACTGGCAAAGCTGGAGGAATGCAGCCCTAGGCGTCGGTGTACTCCTCGTCCTGGACTCCATCGACGAAGACATAGGCTTCGGATGTGGGGACCAAATCCCGATAAATTTTATCGAGATATGTTCCCTCCAAAGCACGATTACCCAGGATGCAACAGTGCCAGAGCTGATATAAAAGACCACTTTATTATATGGGGGAGATATTCATTTTTACATAAAATATTACAACTCAGACCTCTACTGTACACTTACACTGCTGCACAAGTTGTGAGGACAGGAAAAGCTCTCTAAAACTAAGACTCTAGAAATCAATAATGCCATAATCGTTCAATTCCTTCGCGGAAGGTTTCTCAAAATCATCAAAAAGCTGGAAGACCTGAAAATATATTATATTTCCCACAAAGTGGGTAAGTACCAACAGTACTTGCAGGTTCCCATTAGGAAGACTTAACTTACTATATGCAGGACTTGAAAAGAAGTAAGGCTCATACAGGAACGTAAATACAATATTATACAGTAGATTTAAGAGACTTAAGATTTAAAAGAACTTTAATAAACTGGTTGAAACATTTCCATCTTTCCATAATACTATCATCATTCTCCACTTTCTACCTGTCTCAAGCAGCGTCATACACCGTAAACTTTTCTTGAAAGCATGAGTTTATTGAATAAGAGAGGCATCACCTAGTTTGACACAACTTCATATTCCTGAAGTAGGGTCCATCGATGATTTTGTTATCAGCCCTGCAGAATCTACCCGGCTTTACCCATATATTGATCAGTTACATGGATGGGTGATATCTGTGTCATTCTTACTCATTATACCCAAGTTTTTATATGAGCATAATCTAGTTATATCCTCCCGACAACTAGTACCATTGTAGGTCTTGCATGGGATGTGCCCACTTGAGCCTTACCGGGCTTGGATCCTCGAAGGATGTTCCTAGCTCCAAGTGTTATCGGCTGGATCCGTCATACTAACTACACCTGGCGACTCATATAAAATTCTTTTTCTCGCAACATTCCCATGTCCAGATAAGCATCCCATATTACTTATCCACATAGCAAATGATTGACTTATCCTACTCAATTAAATATTTTAAATCCTATTCTAGGTTCCAAAGGATAGGGCTAATCAATGGTAGGTAAACTTTCTGGCTTTTGTATCTTGGCATAACCATTTAATAACACATAAAATAATAATTTGGTAACAAATAATAACTAAAAAAAGTAATACATACACAATGGAATAAATAAGAATTCAATGTGCATCAAAGGAATAGAAACCTGCCTTGGTTACGGTTGCTACTAAATTCCTTTTTCTGTTCCATCCTTGATCATCATCTCCGTCTAGAGGGTAGCTTGAGTCTTCAGAGCTTAATCTTCTTCTTCTATTGATTGCGGGATTTTAATGTTTGAAGAAAGGAAAAGAATAAAAGTCAAATTAAATAAAAAGAAGTTTTAGATATTATGCAAGAATATTTTGAAGAGGGTTTGGGTATTTGGAGGGCAATAGATATGTGGACGGTGTGTTTAGAGTATTAGGAAGTATATGGTGGATAAGAGGAAAAAGGAAGGGGGTGGTTTATATAGGGGTTGAATTTATAGGATAGAGATGGTAATAATGAGTGTCAGAAATTTGGTAAAATGTTTAGGATAAGTTTAGGGATGTGGATGGATAGAATTACGGAAGAGTGGTTATCTGGTTTTACTTGAATTGTCATGATGGCTATGGATAGTATAAGATATATGTGTGTGGGATAGAAGTTGTGAAAATATTTGATGAAATGATGGAGATGGATATTTGTCATGTCTGTTACAAAGGATGAGATAGAATCCTAGCATATAATTGAACTGGAGTGAAGACTGCGAGATACTCTAGGGTTCACCATGAGATATTATGGTAATTAAGATTTACTACGGGATATTCTACGAATAGATAGGGTCATGGGATATTTCATGAAGAGATAGGAATGGATGGTTTTAAAATATCTTGTTCTTTTATTTTATTTCAAAGAAAATCCTAAAAGTGATTTAATCTATTTTAGGTTCTTTGCAAATCTCTTAGCATTATCCTGAGGAAATGAGTTTTAATTTAAATAGTGAGTATTTATTTTATTATTAAGGAAAGGGTTTTCTATTCCTCTCTTTTTTATTTAAAGAATTAGATTAAAGAAAATTAATACATAGTACACCTTTTATAAAACATTGAAATTTAAGGTTTAGAAGATTTTATTTATCCTTATACTATATATGAAAATTTATTACTTTCATTTTATAATTTATATTTTAGAAAATTCTTTGAACTCTAAAGACAAGGTTTTAATTAATTTAGAAATTTAGGTGTTAATTATTATTTTTATAAAGTTTGAATTCTAAAAATATTTCAAATTATTCATGACTCATTAAAATATTAATTTTATATGCTTTTACTATTTGGAAAGAATTTTGGGTATATTGATTATCAATTTTATTTAAAGAGATTAATTTTATAAAGGGTTTAAAGAAAGAAAATGCTATATCTTATAAAGTAGTCTTGAATCTAAAATTTTCATAAATTTTATCTCAGTATTGGTATTTATTAGGAAAAATATCAATTTTACTCTTTTAAAGATTTTCTATTTTTAGAAATTCTCTAAATGGCTAAAGAGAGGGTTTAAAATTTAAATTTAAAATTTGGATGATTTTGAAAATCTATAAAAATCATATCTAGATGTAAAACATTATTTTGAACAACTTTTGTATAGGCTCCTTTTTGCTAATTTTGCCTTTAAGTCCTTCAATTTAATGAAAAACAAAATCGGGGAGGTTGAATAGTGGATTTCTAGGGTTCTTAAGCATCTTGATTTGGGGCTTTCGATTTGGCACGGTTTGGGGGAAATCAACCATAGGGCTTTTGTTCCTAGAGGTATAAGAAGGGTTTTGGAAGTGGATTGGTGGGTCGATGTGATCGGAGTCGACCGGTCGACGTGGTCTTGCGGCGGCGGCTAAGAACGGATTTGGGGATTTCGGTTTGTGGACACAATAGATTGAATTGGTGGTTGTTTGAGCTTGAGAGGGTGCCTAGGGTCCTTACCAGATGTTAATTGGGTTCGAGAGACCACGAGTTGGCGTGTCGACGTTCACCGCCATGGTCGCCGAACAGGGGAGGTCGTGGCCCTTCGCGGCGCTGTTTCCCCCGCCTATTGCTCCTGGCTGTAGCTCGGCGAAGCCGTAGGGATGCTCTACACGGCGGTGACGAGCTCGGAGCACCACCGTTGGAGCGAATTTCGTGGAGAGGCGGCGGCGGCCGGTGCAACGAAAACACGAAATTGGAGGCTTTGGTGTCCTATCTATAGGCGCGGGAGAGCTAAGATCATGATGAAGAGGATAGGACTAAGAATTGAATAGCTAACTCGAATGTTTGTCTTGTACAACAAAAGGCGCGCACGGCGGCACTGTGCTCGTTCTTGGCGATCATGAGCTCGCCAACAGGATCTGGTGGCCAATCGCTGGGCGAGGCGTCGAGTAGGTGGTAGTGTACGAGGATGCCTTGGCGATCACGAATTAGCACAAGCGGTTCAGCTGTCTTCAGTGGAGTGATCGGCTCGGCCACGTAGAACAGGGGAGGTAAATGAGAGAGAAGAGGAGAAAGAAAAAGGAAAGAAAAGAGGGATGGCCCTAAGGGCAATTTTGTAAATTCACGGAGAAAGGTCTCAAAATCAACTTTTAGTTTGGACCAAAATTTGAATGTTAATTAATATGGAAGTATTATGCATATAATAGCTAGGTTAAGTAAAAAGAGAGGAGGATTTTAGGGATTTTAAGCATTGAGGGGTATTTGGTAATTTCCTTGAAAGTATCTTCAATTCAAATTTTAAAATAAAATTCAAGGTTTGAAATCAAAATTAGGATTTAAATAGGATGAAAATGACCATATAGAAAGATGGTAGATAATTATATAAAAGAAGATGATTTTGGAAATATCAAGTTGGAAGGGCATTTTGGTAATTTGACTAAAGATATTTCCAGTTCAAGTTTTAAAATATATCCAAGGGTAGAAATTGAGTTTAAACGAATGTTGATCATGCAAAATAGTTGAATAGATTTAAAGAGAGAGAATTTGGGGATTTTTAGCCAAAGGGGTAAATTAGTAATTTTACCAAGTGCACATTTGATGCAAGTTCAAGGTCTAAATTTGAGTTTGAGTTTTGGGAGAAATTAAGCATGCATAAGTAACTTATTTAAATTTTAAAAGAATAAAACTTGGGATTTTAGCTAAAAGGTATTTTGGTAATTTACTAGTGCACTTTTGATACAAATTCAAAGTTTGAAAGTAATACATTAATTGATTATATATTTTGTACTTATAAAGGGTTTATTGAAATTAGTAGAAGAGGGTCAACGAAAAGGGTAATTTGGGAATTTTTGTCTTAAAAGGGTAAAATGGTAATTTCATTACTGCCTGACTGACGGGTTACCAAAATTATATTTTCCTAAGATATGGTTGGTCATGAATAGCTGGTAGTAATAAGTAGAATTTAGATTTTTGAAACTGGGTATTGAAAACACTATTCACCGTTTAAAACTCTCTTTTTCAATTAAATGTATAAAATCCTAAAACATGATATGGGTCTATAAAAATTTATAAAATGGATAGTGCATGAATACAAAGTAAAAGTAGCATGCTGAGAAGATTTTATCTGCAAAACAAATAAATCTTGTTTTACACATCACAGGAGATTTTGAAATTTGTAAACCGAGAAAATTATTGCACAAGCAATAAAGAGAACTGAAAATGAATTAAGCGCGAAAAATTTTTATGCAAAATTTCAGGCTGTTACATCGGGGTCTCCATCTTCAGGGTCGCACTGGTACTCCGCACCTACGCGTCGGAATGCGCGGCCCCACGGCAAAACGCGGGGGTAAGTATTGGTGCAAATACTCGCAAGTCAATTGACATATGCACATACATGGTTTATACAAGGGAGAGGTGGGGCTCAGTTGCGGAAAGCAAATTTTGAAATAGTTTGCCTAAGATTTTTAAAACAATTTAGGAAAGAAGTGAAGTAATCAGATCCATTGATAAAACATTTAAAATCATCCGGCCCCAGCCGGCTCATGCCCAAAGGCTGGCTCACGATACAAATCGTGGTTTTTATCCAAAACAATTTCCTTACGGCTAATCCACCGAAAGGCCAATAACTCTCGACGACTAACCACCGTATGTATAATTCCACACATCGGTTAAACCACTGAAGGTCATTTCCTCACAGCTAACCAGCGTAAGCTCCCAAAACAAAACTCGGCACCTGCCGGTTTTCTTTTTTAAAATTCTGAGAAAGGGAAAGAAGAAAACTACCATTGTGGCAGCGCCACCGTCGTCCGCCCTTGACCGTGGGCACGGCTTTCTAGAAAGTTGTACATTCTGCAGAGATCGCACGCTTTACCAATGAGAGATAGTTTTTCCTAGAAATCACCAAAAGGAAAACATCACCACAAGGCCTTTGACAATCTCGCTCCTAGCTTGGCATCCCCTTTAAGGTTTCCACCGCAGCGCTGGTCTCCCCAGTTGGCTGAAGCCCCATCTTGAACCTGGTAGGTTGGCGAATGCTTCGCGTCTACTCCACCACACGGGATGTCCAAACTATGAGTTCGAAGGCTACTCAGCCAGGGCCTGCCCATACACGCATTTATGGTCGCACTGTTGTACTTAGTCTTGACAACCACAAGGTCGCGGTCCTTAGGGACTGGGGTGGTTCCCACACTGGACCTAAGTCTCGTGCTTACTTCACCAGCCAATCAATCTGTCCACCCCAATCAAGTTTTACAAATATTTCTAGAAACCCCAAGTTAACATACCCGCCACCTGGCACTAACAAATTTTCCAGAGTAGCACCCCGGTACTGCTGATCAAACAAGCACTTTGCAAACAGAGAGATACTTTGAATTAAAACGGATATTAAATCGGGTGGTTTATTCATCATGTGGTAATCAACTAATAATGACTAGTAGCATAACTAAGCAAGATTGATTAAGCTAATCAAGGTTTAGCAGGTAATTACGAATTAATTAGCCTAAGGTTATCAAAGGTCAGGATTAATAACATAATTAAAGTGTATTAGGTCTTTAACTAAACCCCTACCAGAATGACAATGTTTAATTGATATAGCTATGCATTTTTATTGAACTTCTAATAAAACATTTGTAAAGCTAGGTACCAACATGATCAAAGGTATTTAGGGGGAAATGTCAACAATGACTTGTCGTGACTGAAGTCCAGCTGATTCACGGTTTGGTCTTCGGCTCCCTGTGCGAAGTCGACCGGATATAACAATAGCAACAACGAGCATTCAATGAATTGCAGGAAAATATGCATGCAGAAATAAATGAATGCATATGCATAGATATGATAAAACAATGCTTTCCGCTGTTTTAAGTTTTTGGAAATTGATTAAAATGGCATAATTCATTAAAAGTGATTAAATAAATCGTTTTCTATTGAATTAAAAATACAGAAAATAAATTAAACATAAGAAAAATAAATAAATATTGTTTTTATCTTATTAACATATTTCAAAAATCTAAATTTTATTTTAACTAGATATAAATAATTAGCATGGTATTAAATGCATTATTTTATATTTAGAAAATCATAGAAACCTTAATAATATACATGAAATTATGTAAATGATATTTTTAGATTAAAGTTCACATTTTATGAATTTTTAGAAATTTATGGCACTGGAACTGAGTTTATATTTTAAAACTTATGAAAATAACAATTTTTACTGCTTAATTAAATAGAAAGAATTTAGCTGGGCCAGCTTGTTCGGCCCAACCACGACGCATGGTCGGTTCGGCTTGGCCAACGAGAAAGGCTCAGCGGCAATGGCTGTGTAGTCGTGGCAAGCATGGCAAGCATGTGGCGGCGTGGTCAAATGAGGTGGCGTGACATGACGCGAAGCGAGTGGGAGGCGCCCAGAGGAACCACGCTGGGAGGTGGTCGCGGTGGCCTAAGCGGCGCAGTGGCATGAGAGCCGTGACCTAGCGACGCATGAGAGAGGGCGGCCGATCGGTGGGCTCCACCGTCGGCGACCAGAGAGCAAGCAAAGCAGAGGCGACCAGGCGGTGGCGATTTCGACAGCAGCAATGGCCACGCCCGTGGGAAGGAGGGAAAAGAGAGAGAGTGAGGAGAAGCTGGGGTGGTTGGTCGGCCATAGGGCAACCTTGGCATGGCTCGGCGGCAGGCTGTGATGGAGGAGGCGGTGGCGTGGCGGACCCGGTCGCCGGAGGAGGAGGCGGGGAGGCGAGCAAGAAGAGGTGAGGTGAGTGTGGGGATGACTCGAGCTTGGGCGAAAGCACGACCGAGGAGGCAATGGCAATGGAAGCTCACTGGCTGTGGCCGGCTCCCATGAGGAGGAGGTGGTCTTGGCGGGAAAGTCTCCTAGGGGAATGTGGGAGCTAGGGGAGAAAAAAGGGGGGAATTACAGGGGAGGCGCTTCGACGGCGTTCGGGGCAGCGCGGCCTTCGGCGACGGTCTCCGGTGAGGTCTGGCGATGGTGGCGGCGGCGACCTCGTAAAATGGAGCCACGGGGATGAGAAGGGGGAGGTGGCGGGGGGATTGGCCGGGAAGGAGGTGGTGCCTGGTGGTGGAGAGAGGCAGTGAGGGAGGGAGGAGGAATGCTCGAGAGAGGAAGTCAGTGAGAGTGAGAGTGAGAGAGAGGCTGTGTGAAAAGGAAGCAGAGAGCTGGCATTGGGGGTTTAGATAGGATTGGGGGGGCAAATTAGGGAAGAGTAAAAAGAGGGGCTATTTTGGGAAATGCCAAAATGGGAAAAGGGAAATAGGGGCAGGTTTGGGAAATATCCTATTTGGGAAAAGGGCATAGAGGGAAAGTTCCATTTGGGAACAAATGATAAGTGGGCCCACTTGTCATGGAGATTGGAGAAAAGAGAGAAAATGAGGGCTAGGGCCTAATCTTGAAATTGATTTTTGCTAAATGTATTCAATTTAATTTGATAGCAAATTTTATTTAATTTGAGTTCAAATTTTTGGTATCTCCTAACTAAAATGGAATTATTAGCCTATATATGGCTAAAATAGGTTTTTAACAGTTAGACATTTTGAAATTAGATATTATGAAAGTCAAACTCTTAATTAGTTTTTAAATATAGTAACATGCACATTTTCAAAAATGATTTTCGATTTGATGATTTTCTTTTTGTAATGCTCAATCTCATGCAATGATGATGCATTTTTATTTTTTTTAAAATGAGGATGTTACAAAACTTGGATTTTTTTTTCATGAAATTTCAAAATTAGAACAATTTTGAAATTTTGCTCCTCTTGTGATTCAAGGAATTTTTCAAGCTTCTCTAAATTTTTCCTTTAAACCATATTCCTTAGACCATGTTATCTAACCTGTGTTTTGATGGCTGTATATATCTATTATTTGCAATATAAATTTTATAGTATTTTATGATTGCTTCACTTTACTTAATTAATCTAAAATTTAAAATTACTTAGCCGTTTAAAGGTTAAAAAACGGTTCTCCCTTTTTTCATGTAAGCCATTTAAAATTTAGGTAAAAAAACAGGATTATAAAATATATTTAGTGCTTTGAATATATATTTTACTTACTTGATTAATGTAAAGTTAAAAATTAGTAAGCGATGCACACAAAAAAGGCCTGTTAGAATCTAAATGGCTAAAGTGTAACTACAACCAATACAACACATGGAGCTGACACGCCACCACGCGTGGGCCCCTCTAGTGGAATCCGACCGTCCATTTGAACAATACGTATAAAAGAAAATCGTCCACAGGAAAAAACCGAGACGGGCACCTTGCCCGGTTGGTGCTATGCTCGTGAGTTGAAGCCACTGGCCTAGGTTCGAATCATAGGCTCCTCCCTTTTTCTCCCCTTGAGCCTCTTTTTCCCCTTCGATTTTCTTTTTTTTCAGACCGGCTAAAAATTCCAAAAAATTCAAAACTTCAAAAAATGGAACCATGGTTGCATGGAGATAGCCCATAAAAAGTTTGGTTTTTTTAAAAAAATTTGAAATTCAAAAAATATATTCGTTTACAAATTCAAAAGAATTCAAACTTGCAAAGTACAAACATGGTTGGGTGGAAGAGGTCCATAAAATGTTTGATTTTTTTTTATGAAATTAGAAAACCATTGAAATTTTAAAAAGTTTGGTTTTTTGGATGAAATTAGAAAACCATTGAAATTTAAAACCGTCTATTTTTTGGACAATTTCAAAAATTCAACAAAACATTGAATTTAGGAGGAGCACATAAAAGGTATTTTTCCTGTGAAATATTCTAAGTTCCACAAAAATTGACAATTCAACACAACATTGAATTTAAGAGGAGCACATAAAAGGTATTTTTCCTGCAAAATTTTCTAAGTTTCACAAAAATTGAAAATTCAACAAAACATTGAATCTAAGAGGAGCACATAAAAGGTATTTTTCCTGCAGAATTTTCTAAGTTCCATGAACTTTAAAAGGCACGAGTTTTTTAAAAAAAAGTCTTAAAAATCACAAAAGTAAGAATAATTTTTTTGATTTTTAAAAAATGCAAATAAATTTTGAATTTACAAATATGATTTTAACAAATTGGCAAGAAAAATTTTATAATATCAAAAAACGTTGAATTCAAAAGGGTCGATAAGAAATTTAGGTGTTACATCTATTGTTTCAAGAAAATTTTTCCAAGGTCTTCATGTGATCAAACGAATTTTTCAAGCTTTTTCTTTCTTCCAAATTTCTCATTTAAACCATGTTCCTTTGACCAGATTATCTGGCCGTTAAAGTGGAATTAGAACCAATATAACACATACAAACTATCGCCCACCAAAATTGCCCATAATAATTTATATATGCTCACGGAGCATGACAAACATAAGACTCGCTAAAATAGCCCAATAAAGTCCACACATTATCGACCAATGTGCATCAAAAGGTGGACGCCACGGGCAGTCGACCGTTGTCCCTTCTAGTTAGAAAAATTAGCTGTGACTTGTGAGACTCACTAACATCTAGCCTGAAGGCCCACGTCTGACACATTGAGAGTGCTACAACAAGACATGAATTTACTGTCCCCTAAAGCCAATTGCCCCTAATTTATTCCACTCAACTTTTATTGAAAAGAGGCATATTCTTGCCGCGAGGATTAAAGGGTGAAAATATTACACGATCAAATCTACAATCCTTAGGCGTAGGATGCTTCTAAATTTTCAACACACAAGTTTAATGCATCTAGCGAACAATAATATAAGATTACACTCCTTTCGGAAGTCCCGTGACTGAATCAATCAATGCTTCGTTTTCGTCGGCAACAACCTTCGGGCCAGTTCCAAGCCTGCTGCAGATGAAGTAGTTAACGTCACCCTTGAACTTTTGGTTTGGTACCTTCATCTCTGGAGGTGCCGGAAGGGCCTCGATGTCTTCTACGGATTGCAATCCAGCATCACATAGAATTGATTTATCGCCAACCATATAGCTGCCATGATCATGTTCATCAGAGATTCATAGTTAGAAGAGATTTTCGCAATAACAGATTTTATAGCGAAAATATCAAATTCACCTGCTTAAATCACTGTCTTGCGGAGGGAAACAGTACAAGAGCCTTTGAAGGAGAAGGGCTGCGTTTTTCCGGTTCGGTGCAATAAGAACTGCATTAGGCCCAGCATCAAATGTGTAGGCCACCTGCCATTCGAAAAGTTTATGCCAAATTAGAAGTATAGCAACACAACTGTTTGTCCACACTCGGAAATGGTTTCATCAATTGTACCAGCCAATACAAATGATCTTGCATTATGAGCGTGAACTCAACTTTGAGCTATTCTAAGAAATATCTTAATGACATTTCAAGGTTTACTCTTGAAGATAAATTAGTAAATTACTTGATTGAACGATGCTAGTCAGACAGTATTGCTTCAATGCAGTAAACTGTTTCTACTGCCATATTCAGCGAAGTGCAACCAACACTACTTGATAGTGTGTTCTATAGGAGCATATCAGTAAGGTAGCAGAACAGAACTAATTTGCTAGATTCCAAGGCAGCACAGCTAGAGTTCAGAATAATAATAACAAAAAAGATTTAAGTCGTGTAGGTGTTAAATATAGCAACAGAATATACCTGTGGGGTTCCCTCCGAGTGGTTCCACTTTTCCACGAGGCTAATTATCCTGTGATTAGTTGAGGCAGTAATCCTTAACTCCGGATTTAAGCAGAGGGATAGAATCCCAAAAAAAAGCGATGGTAAGAAAGCTACCTGTGTGATGTATCATTCATATAGAAGATGGGGGGACTTGTGTCCAAACATACAGCATGAAACTGATTGCTATCTGCACAAGTTAACCTTGCAAAGGATTCAAAATCACGATTCTTGATAGCATCTTCCATTTTCAACACCCGATTTGGCACTACAGTCTGGAACACAAGAACAAGCAGTGCAGTGTACAGTAAAGGCAAGGTAAAAGAAGTTACAGTCAAAGTGACAGAACAGTTTAATTGACAAAACTATTTATAGTGTTCCAGAAGAGCGAAAGGATAAAAATAAGAACTCAGGTTTCAAAGTGTAGTTACATGATTATGCTTCCTCAGTGATTCTCGAAAGACAAGTTCAAGATAAAGATGAAAAAAACAATCACCTGAGCCCTGTGTTGCAAGAGGGGGCTTGTCTCAACACTTTCTTGCATCCCACTGGTGCTACTTGTTTCCTTCTGCTTTGAACTGACCTGATTCCAGAAAACAATATGCCAACATTTTTTTAAGATCAGATGGATAAGGAAAATAATATATTGGGATAAGGCATGACAAGAGTTACTATGCCAACATTCAGAATTGCAGTTAATGAAGCCACAGAAATACCATGATATACTATATATAGTATGAGATCATTTCGAATATAAATCACATACAACTGCTATGATGATAACAAGATCGTTCCAATGCGCCTCATCAGCAAGTTGTACTGCAATGCTGTCACTTCCATCATCATTCTGCAAGCATTAAATCAGACTTCACTGAATCATTATTCAACAGAAAAACGTGCATTTAACCAAGACCTCGCCATCCCAATTACTTACTTTGCCCATACACCATTTCACAAATCCGCCGTATATACTGCGGCATGCACTTCCAGACCCTTGCCTATATTGAAGTTTGCCAGAGATAAGTATGATTAAACAGAGTCAAGTCGATTAGTGTATTGATATTTAGTAAAAATGGGTAGCAATCCTTGTACTGTCTCAACAAGCAAGAATGCATAAAGAGGCTAAAGCAGAGTGGTGAACCTAGAATTGTATTAATAGCACTAACAGACCTTGCTACCAAAGAAAGATCCCCATAATCTTCTGTCACATTCATCAGCTTTCCTAGGGTGAAAACTGCAACCAGCATTCAAATAATAAATGATGTACTGTCATGCAAGGCTTATGAGAGTAAGAGCCTGATTACAAATGTTTATGAGCAACTAAGATAAATTTCAATATACATAAAGGAATTGATATTTCATACAAAAGAAACATGGAGTGCAATTTTTGTAAAACATGAGGAACAAGATTAGGGTCTGCACATTAGCATGGGCCAATAAGACTGTTAAGAGTATTGTAGTCAATTGTGTATTGTAGGGGTAGAGTAGTCTTTTCCATTTTAGGGTTCAGTCCTTTGTACTCTATATATTGTCCTATTGGGCTGTCCAATACATCCAACTATTCACACACACTCTCCTCCTCTCACGTTAACATGGTATCAGAGCACGGGTTCAAACCCTAGCTCGCCGTCCTCTTCTGCTGCCGCCTGCCCCTGGGAGGAGGAGCTCGCCTCCTCACCCGGGGGCAGGGCCCTTGTTTCCTCCAGGCTTTCCTCCTTGGAGCCCATCAAAGCAGCAGCAGCAACGTCTCCTTCCTCGTGAAGCAGCACCGCCGTCGCGGACCCCAGCAGCGCCTCCTGTCGCATCTCCTCTCGATGCCACCGGCCTCCTCCCTGGCCGGATCTGGGCGCTGCCAGCCGTTGCCAGCCTTCCCTTCCGGCCGCCGCCTCCTCAGGCGCCTCCTCCCTCACCGGGTCTAGGCGCATCCAATTCATCAACACTATCAATCTAGCACCACCTGTCTGTGGCCCATCTATCCATAACCTTGTGTCATCCTTGAGTAAGAGCCATGTCGTTGCAGCCTATCACCCATTTCTGTGGGTCTCTTCCATAGCCGGTCTACTTTCTCCTTTTCTACCGATTCGGCATCATCCGACATTGTTGGCCTTGCCATCGTCACTTCTTATGCCATTTTTTCGGTCATTCCAGTTTTCTTTCTATCCCGACATTTGCTGGCATCGCCATCGTCGGGTCCTATGCTGCACATCTGCTCTTCGCCGTCCTTGGGTCCTCTCTTGCCATTGCTATGGTGCTTTTTTTGGCGTCTCTTAGTGCTTCGCTATCCTCGTTGCCTGCTGTCCTAGCTGCTTTTATCTTGCTGCCTGCTGCTTGTATCCTTGCGTCTTTTTTTTTCGTTTCTAGCTTCCGTTGTGTCCATCCAAGTCCGCTATTCCTTTGCCTCTCAGTTCGTCGATGTCCGTGCTAGAGCATCATTCCTCGTCAATCAGCCGATTGCTTTGCTCTCCTTCCTTTTCCACCATGGCAGCTGTTGTCGCTCCTTGATCTCGGTCGTCACGATCTCTCCCCTTCGTGACGCATCACATTCTTCTCTCTGTGATGATGCCTTCCAAGGCTGCGATCGACGCTGCTATGTTTCTAGCCTCCTTCCTTCTTCGGCTCGATTTGACGATCTCTCTTTTGCCACTATCATCACTTCACTCATACTCTTCCTCCTAGTTGTCCTTTCCGGACATTACCAGCACCATCGAAGTTCCCTGCAGTTCGTGGAAGTCTTTATCTTCACAAAGACTTGGCGTCGACTTCTTAGTCATCGCTCCTTGGTCCTCCTTGGCCGTTGCGTCCCTCCCTCCGTCGTGACGCATCACGCTCTCCTTCGTGATGATGCCTTCAAGGCTGCGATCTGCGCTACTTTCTCCTTCGGGCTCGTGCTTCGTCACTGTCAGTTACACCGGATGGAAGAGGTCATTATGGAGTTTGGCATATTTTCTCAGAGCTGCACGTTTCGACGACATCGACAAGACTCGGACTTTGGATCTTCCCTTTATTGGAGTGTGTGTTCTCCTCCAAATGCAAAGCTATTGCATATGTCTTGCATTTGAGGGGGGGTGTTAAGAGTATTGTAGTCAATTGTGTATTGTAGGGGTAGAGTAGTCTTTTCCATTTTAGGGTTCACTCCTTTGTACTCTATATATTGCCCTATTGGGCTGTCCAATACATCCAACTATTCACACACACACTCCTCCTCTCACGTTAACAAAGACAACAGTCAGTCACAGTGGAACTGTGTTAATGTGGACATGCAAGATCAACCACTTCTTCA
This sequence comes from Olyra latifolia, assembly GCA_036346145.1. Lineage (NCBI taxonomy): Eukaryota > Viridiplantae > Streptophyta > Magnoliopsida > Poales > Poaceae > Olyra > Olyra latifolia. Next base: position 737,645 of record CM070523.1, on the reverse strand, counting down.
ATCCTAATAGAGTTATTACACAGTAAAACTAGCACAAATAGTATAGTTTCTGTTTTTTACATTGCTCAATGCCTCTATAGGATTAAATGCATGCAAGCCCAGTAATTTGAACAAAATAAAGTGCAGAGAAGTAAACCAGGACTAGGGTTCACAATGCTCCTACTGCTGGGTTACAGCATGACAAACTGCTTGGTAAAACCGGCCTAAATTCAAAATTTTAAAATAAAATTCGAAATCAGGAAAGAGCGATTTTTCGTAAAAACCGCTCCAAACCATAAATTTTTGAATTCGAATTTTGTCCATTTTTACCTTTTTTTTAAAAGTTTTTCACAAAAAAAAACTCTACCAGGAAATCTTTGAATTTCAATGGAGAAATGAAATGTGAAACCCTAGCCATGACACAGACTCTTTTAGGTGAGCAAATTTAATTAATATCTTGAGACAATCAGAATACTCCCGGTTATAGACATGCATGTGTATTCAGAAAGGTAACAGGCGAAATTCAAGTGAAGCTTGAGAAAGGTAAAGGGGTAAAAATTCACTTCTGTGTATTAGAGACCATGAAAAGTCAAGGATGACTTGTATTTGGGAACAGATGGAGTATCATGATATGAGAACTAGGAGACTTTACCAAGACAAGCAAAGCCAGCAGCTGAGGATGCTAAACCAGCAGCAGTTGGGAAGTTATTGTACGATGCTATGTGGACATGCAACTTCTCCCAATCCTCTTTCTTGATCCTGATCCCCTTATTCTCCTCCTCAACATCACGAGCCCGTTTTCGGATCTCCCTCAGGCAGTTCTGATACCTCTTGCCCGACAGCGAGATCTCCTGCTCAATTCCAAACCAAGAGGATACTTAAATCATACCACCATTCTAAATCATCATATATTTTAACAGTTATGTACCATCCAGTTAAAGCCCTGCTCTAGGATTCTATATCTACCACTTAAGTCTGGCATTCGTCCATAGGCGCAACCCCACCCAACAAAAGATATGCAAGTTCAGACAGAATCAGAAAGATGCCTTCTTGTTAAACAATGGACGGAAAATAAGAGTTCTGCCACTTGTATTTTGTAGATGCGACTAGCTTCCAGACAGATCCCGATCTAGATCGAAGCAACAGATGCCAAATTTGATGAATACGAGCGCAAAAATGCTCTTCAACTTTAAACTAATGCTTGAGCTCAGCCCAAAACAGGGTGCTATCTCGAAACACAAGATACAATTCCTTCCATATCGACAGAGGAACCCGTAACGTCGTTAAACAAACACACTGGAATGGTTCGCCGATAAACATCTAGACAGTCGCATCCATATCAGTTGCAATGGGGGTGAGAGCCCCAGGTAGGACGAACCTTGCCGTTGAGCCACATGCGGTCTGAGGGGAAGGACGGGCTGACGGCGACGGTGGTGGTGGCGGAGAGGTGGTCGGGGTCGAGGGTGACGCTGATGCTGTCGGTGATGGGGAGAATGAGCGCCTCGTCCCGCTTCCCCCAGTACTTGATCACCGCGATGTTGGTGGGCGACCGGCCCGTGGCCATGAGCACCCACTGCCCCTCTGCCGCCGCCATTGGATCCCTCGCGGCGCAGGGTTTGGCGGTGAAGGTGCTCTGTGGAAGATGAAAGGGAGTGCTGGGCGGAGGCTACGAGGAGGGGAGATCGGGAGGGAGACGGCGGCTAATGAACAGAAGCGGCAGGAGGGAGGGGTCACTCAGGGACAGGGGAGTAGTAACACCAGGGAGCGGATTCAGATCGTCTGACTTCAACGCGCCTTGAAGTCACGGTGCAGTCACATGCATCCACCGTTCATCCAAATCCTGCGGCCCCTGTTATTTGCGCCTTGTTGAAGCAGCCAGCCCACGAAGCCAGTTCGGCCCAACAATACAAGGCAGCACAATATAGAAGGCAGTGGAGGGAAAAAACAAATCTCCTGACGAGGCAGCGACGAGTTGGAGGGAAAAATAGGATCGTTACTCCGTTTTGGCGCCTCATCACATGGAAGAAGGCGATGAAGAGCAGATTAGTTCCCACAAGTTTGTCATTCTCTTGGATCAAAACCTCTTCTACTGGCAATCGTGTCTAGATCTCTTGTAGATTTTCTGTGTTTTGCAAGAACACCAATTATTTGTTCGTATTTTCTTCCAGAGAGAGTGTGGTACTAAATTGGGTATCTCAGCTTGGCATGAGGTTTCAGAATGTTGATGAGGCTTGGAAGTTTTGAGTAGCGTATGGAGGTCGTATGAGTTTCGATGTTAGAAAGAGGTATACAAATAAAAGAAAGTCTGATGGCAAAGCTAGATCATGCAGATATGTTTGTGCAAATGAGGGTCATCGAAAACTAGACAAAAGAGATCATCTAACAAAGTGCCCTCGAGCTGAAACTAGAACTAATTGTGAAGTACGTATAGGTTTTGTACTAGATCGAGATACCGGAAATTATAAAGTGACTGATCTTGCTCTAGAACATAATCACATCCTGCACACTCCAGAAACCCTCCACCTGATGGTATCACAAAGGAAATTTTCAGAACTACAAGCTTTTGAAATTGAAGTAACTGATGACTCCGGAATTAGGCCAAAAGCTGCACATGAGTTGGCTAGTCGCCAAGTAGGTGGATCATTTAATCTTAGTTACACCCGTCGTGATCACAAAAATTATTTGCGGAGCAAGCATCAACGTGAGATGGCATATGGTGTGGCGGGAAGTATGTTGAAATATTTTCAAGATAAAATAGCTGAGAACCCTTCATACCAATACGCGATGCAGATGGACTGTGATGAAAAAATAGCAAACATATTTTGGGCTGATGCTAAAATGGTTGTTGACTATGCTCATTTTGGAGTTGTTGTCACTTTTGACACTACTTTTGGAACAAACAAGGAGTTTAGGCCTTTTGGTGTTTTTGTTGGATTCAACCATTTTAGAGAAACAGTGGTTTTTGGTGCGGCTCTTATGTATGATGAAACATTTGAATCTTTTGATTGGCTCTTTCGTACCTTTGTGAAAGCACATAGTGGGAAGCAACCTAAAACAATCTACACAGATCAAGATAGCGCAATGGGTAAAGCAGTTGAAGAAGTGTTCACAGAAGCTTGGCATGGACTATGCACCTTTCACATAATGCAGAATGCTATCAAACATTTGCCTCAAAAAGATATCCTATGTGATTTTAGCGCCTGCATGTATGAGTACGAGGACAAGCCAAATTTTGAAGAAGCATTTGACAAATTGAGGGGAAAGGTACAGAAGCAGACTTGGTTAGATAGTATCTACAAGTTGAAAGAAAAATGGGCTGCATGTTACATGAAGAATGTTTTCACATTGGGAATGAGAAGCACACAATTAAGTGAGAGTCTAAACAGTGACTTGAAGGACCATTTTAAATCAGATTTTGATGTTATTCGGTTTCTAAAGCATTTTGAAAGGGTTGTGGAAGGAAAAAGAAATAAGGAATTGGAATCGGTTTTTGATTTAAGGAAAAAATTACCCAGAATCAAAATGAGGACACCTATATTGTTGCAAGCAAGCAAACTATACACACCCATTATATTTGAAGCTTTCCAAGCTGAATATGAAAGATCTATGAGAGCATGCACTAAGACATTGGATGGAAATAATGAATACCTTGTTGCAATTGGGAGCCTTGATGAAGATTTAAGCTTTGAGGAGTACAAAGTTATTGGCAATCCTTTAGAGCAAACAGCTTTATGCAACTACGGTCAATTTAGTAGGATTGGAATATTGTGTGGTCACGCCTTAAAGGTTCTTGATTTGATGAATATAAAGACACTACCAGTACAATATGTATTGAAGAGATGGACACGGGAAGCACGTCATGGAACTATACAAGATAACCAGGGAAGAAGCATAATCGAAAATCCAATGTTAGATGCTATGATTAAGCAAAACCTCTCTCCCATAAATTTCTAAGTTTAGCGCATCAAGCGGCCACTCACCGAATGTTGCTTATTAGTAGACAACACACTTGACATCCTTACTAAGCAAGTTCAAGACCTACTCAATGCAGGTAGAACTACTTGGGGATCCATGTACGGTAGTGTAGATGTTCAAGTGTCAAATGACTTGTTGAGTGATGCGCCTAAAGAAAAAAAGAAGCACGTAAAAAAATTCAAGGAGAAAAGAACATGGCTCGATAATAGGCGTATGACAAGGAGAAAAGCACAAAGCAAAACCATATTACAAGGGGAAAAGGAAACGGTATCATTCAGTCCTAATTTTTATTATATTACTTAACTTGGTTGGTGTGAAGTTATGTTTGAATCTTTTCATTTTCTTCTCTTGCTAGCTACAAGAGGCTAGGAATGGTGGTCTAGAAGCACAAGGAGCAGATGATAATGCTTCTAGGGACAACATGGATGACCGTGAAGAATACAATGTCATCAAGAGCTTCACTCAGCTATTGACGGTAATCTTGTTCATATGCTAAAACTGCAAATTTGGTGATTGTAGTATTACTGGAGTTTTTACCATTTGCTTTTTAACTTTGCAGGGATCAAATACCAGTGAGCTCTGCACCGAAGAATTATTTTAGTTATGGGCGTATTATGGGGCCATGCTTTTGCTCTTGTTAATCATATGCTCTAATCACAATTTCTAATGCTTCATGTTGTTACTTGACATTCACTATATTTTGTCTTGAATGATATTATCTAAAACTCATTAGTAGCCTTGTATTATTACATGAAAGTTGCTATATGCCATACTTTACCTAAAGCTCTGCATATCTGCTTGTTGTCTCTGCACTCTGTTTGCTCTCTGCACTCTGCACTCTGCTTGCTCTCTGCACTCTGCTTGTTTTCTCTCGTATGTTTGTTTTCCAAAACGGAGTAACTATATTTTGTACTGAATAATATTATCTAAAACTCAGTAGTAGCCTTGTATTATTACATGGAAACTGCTATATGCGATACTTTACCTAAAGCTCTGCATATCTGCTTGTTGTCTCTGCACTCTGCTTGCTTCTGCACTCTACTTGTTTTCTCTCGTATTCTTGTTTTCCAAAACGGAGCTGCCTTGTATTGTTGGGCCGAGCTGGTTTCGTGGGCTGGCTGCTTCAACAAGGCGCAAATAACAGGGGCCGCAGGATTTGGATGAACGGTGGATGCATGTGACTGCACCGTGACTTCAAGGCGCGTTGAAGTCAGACGATCTGAATCCCCAGGGAGCAGGGACACACCACATTTTGCATGCACACCCTCCATGTATTCTCAATTGCGATGCTCCTATTTACACTTTATTTCTGTCCATTTCTATACAGGCTATGCATGGATTCACTACATTGCAATTCCGATTATCTTCTTCTAGATTTGTGCATTGGAGAAAGATGTAGAATGATCGCAAAATTACTACTTAGGCTCCGTTTTTTTTCCCGTTTGCGTTGCGTTCGGGTTCGTCGTGGCGGGAAGCCGGTTTTGGTCTAATAGCTCGGACAGCGCTCCGCGAATAACGCGCACATGGCCAAAAGTGTTAGCGCAGGCACATGGCGAGTCGGAGCGGAGCCACCCCCAATTATTGACCCCATCCGCCGATGCCTTTTTTCCACGCGCGAGGCGGAGACACCCAAGTTTTTTTCCCATTTCGCCGCCCTTTTCGGTTCCCTTCCTCGCCGCCGTCGTCGCTTGCTTGCCGTCCCGGTCGCCGTCGCCCTGGCAGCAGCCGAGGCCCGCCCGTCGGCAGCACCTCGGCGCCCGCCCAGACTAAAACCTCGCTCCGTCGTGGCCGCCGCCGCCTCCGCTTACCGCCTTGCCGCTTCGCCCCCCTTCGCCCCGCCTCCACCTCCTCCGCCCCCCCTCGCCTCCACCTCCTCCGCCGACGCGCCTCGCCTCCACCTCCATGAGACCCGTCGCTTCGCCCCCCGCCGCCGCCCGTCGCGGCCGCTCCCTCCGTCTCTGTCTGCTGCTGCTGCTCGCCGGCGCGCCCAAAGGCCGGCAGGGAAGGATCTTCACCGCCCCACATCGTCAAGCTCTGGCGATTCTGCAGCGCGGCAGGCGGCTCATCCAGCTCGTCGTGCGGGCAAGCTGATGTATCCGGCGTCGCTGTCGGAGAGGACTGTGTCGCCCACCGCCAAGAGGTCACGGCCGCCGCCTGCCTTCCCTCGCACTACCTCGCCTAGCCAAGCAGCCTCGTCGCCCACCCTATTACTTTGTGCTGTAATTAACATGCACTGGTTTTATTTTATTTGCTGTGTAATGCAGGCAAACAGGATGTGCTCCACCTTCCGTGATAAGCCGCTGCAATTTGAGGCTGAATTAGACTTCATCTTTGCAAAACTAGACCCGGTGAACGTTGGGCCGAGGACTGTGGGTGGACACGAGGGTGGGTGGGCTGGAGTGCCAACACAGTATGTGAACAGCGACAGTGAGGACGAGCACATGGCGACCCCTCCGGCCTCACTGCGTGCGCCTTCAGTTGTCATGCGAGGAATGACTTCCTCATCGGGGAAAAAGTGGCGTACCGCAAGTAGGAACCTGTCCACTGCCTTCTGGGACGGCTTTGATGGGTGGCGTCAACGAAGGAAGCAGCAGCAGGAAGTGCAAGAAAACCAGCCCACAGCTCCCTCAGCGACTCCAGATCAGTATGAGGCTATGATGAATGAGTTGCTTGATGGAGGCATTGATCCCGCGTCTGAAGATTACCTTATGGCGGCGGAGGTGTTGTACTATCGGGCGTGTTAGGGTGCCTACTGTCCTCTGCCTACCATTGCTCATAAGATAAGATATATCAGATATGTGTATGGCAGGCTTCCACGCAATGCCTCCCCCCAGCTATGGTCCACCCCCTACTGATTCATGCGTAGAGGGAGCAAATTTGTGTTGTATCGGCTTAATTTTTTATCACGTGCATTTGAGCAACTTAAAGTACTTCTAATGTTATTCGTATGTACACTGCACTTGTTGATTCTATGCATTGAGATGGTTGAACTCTTTATTGCGGATATAAGATTTGTTTCATGCATACTATTGTATAATACATGGAATCCTATATTGAACTGTTGTATGGGTTGTCATTTTAATTGTTGTAGGAATGGACCCGTGGGAATATGCTGATTCAGATGATGATGATGATGATGACTTTGATCAAGAAGCGTTGGAGGGGCTGTTCGAACTTTTCTGCTTCTTCCAAGAATTTCAAGAAATGCGTCGCACTGCTCGAAGGCCACCCCGTGTAATCCATTATGCGGGTTAGGGCATGGGTGCATAACCTTCTGCAAAATCAAGAGCAATGCTATGACACCTTTAGGATGACACCGCAACAGTTTCTGGTTCTACACCAGACTCTGGTGTCACGTCATAGACTTCGTGCGACCAACCACGTAAGCTCGGAGGAATGCCTTGCCATTTTTTTGTACATTGTTTCTGGGCCGTATAGCAATCGTAACACTGCTATACGTTTTGGCCACTGCAAGTCCACAATAAGTCAGAAATTCCGGCATTGCTTGAGACATGTTTATAACCTTGGAGTTGACATAATAAAGCCTGTAGATCCTACGTTTTCTCATATTCATCCCAAGGTTAGCCAAAGTCCATTTTACCCATGGTTTAGTAACTGCATCGGAGCTATAGATGGAACCCACATTAGACTGCAGATTAGCGCAGAAAGAAACCAAACATTCATAGGAAGGCATGGGGTGCCCACTTTCAATGTATTGGGAGTGGTGGACTTGGACTGTAGGTTCATTTTTGTGTGTTCTGGAAGACCTGGCTCTCATCACGACGGCAAAGTGTTGGGACAAGCACTCGTGCACTATCTCAATTATTTCCCACGTCCACCTGGCGGTAAGAAAAGGAGAAAACTTCATCCATTTAATGTTGTTCACTCTTCATGCGTGATGATAGAAGTGATTTTTCCTTGCAGATAAATTCTACCTAGTGGGCGCCGCGTATAGCAATTCACCAGGGTTTTTGGGCCCATATAAAGGGAATCGGTACCACCTGCAACACTTTAGGCATGGACATGGCCCCACAAATGAGAAGGAGCTTTTCAATTGGAGACACGCATAGGTTCGTGCTACGGTCGAGCGGGCTTTTGGGCAGCTGAAAAATAAGTTTAGAATCCTAAAGAGCATTCCAAACTATGGACTGAAAATGTCAAATATGATAGTCGTCGCCTGCATTGCTTTGCACAATTTTATTAAGGACACGGGCGGCGACCAGGGAGGTGATTGGACTGCAGGTTCAATAAATGCTTCAAATAATGATGATGAGGTAGAACCTGACTTGCCAGACTTAGAACAGCAAGCCTCTTCTAGTGTGGACTCGGCATACATGGCGTCGGTGTGAGATATGATAGCTCATGGCATGGCGTCCGAGTACTTTTGAATATGTATTTCAAGTGTTGTAATAGGATCGAAGACAGTTATGTATGCATGTATCGAATGGCAAGTTATTAATATGTTGTAACAAAACTGTTGTATTGTGCACTACGTTCAGGGTTTTTGTTACTATGGTCTTAAAAACTTTGCTGTAATATAAGTTGGTGACCGTTCTGTTAACACGAGCGTTCTTTTCAGCGTTACCGTGTGCGTATAAGCGTCTGAAGAGCTGTGCTATTATGCTAGCATGCAAATACGTACGGGGGACAAAACATGCATGCGATGCATGCAAATAAGCGTCTGAAGACCGCACCGCGGGCTAACCGTACGTATGCATTCAAATATCTGTGCTCCGTGGCGTGCTGGCCGAGGGCCACCATATGCGTGCAAATGACCTGCTCCGTGGCGTGCTGACCGATGGCCTTGACCGCCTTCTTTGACGCAGGCCGAGGCCGGCAACGCGCAAGTACTTGATGCATTAAAGGCGGCCGGTCTCGCGGCAGTAATAATGGCGAGCTGCTGGTCCCGCCGGGAAAGCCGAGGTAAATGGCGCCAAGCTGCCGCTCCGTCCGCAACCCGAACACAACGCAACGCAAACGTGAAAAAAAACGGAGCCTTAGGCATGTTTGCAACATAGGAATTTCATTAAAATTTACTAGAATCTCATAAAAAACAGTTTAATTTTCGTATGAATTAAAAACCCATGTTTCAAATACCCTTAGCTACACATGCATCACGAGGTCAGCTACCTAATAAAGTTATTTCTATGAATATGTTCAGAATAGCCGAGCTGAATGAATAAGTTGGTTGCACTCAATGTTAAGCTGGATTTCGAGAGGTTATTGAATCTGTTTCTCGAAGCTGGTTCGCTTCGTTTATGTTATTTAAGAGCTTTTAGAGGTAGTTTCACAATAAAAAATGGACTAAAAAAGACAAAACATTTTTAGCTTTTCAATTTAGCTAGCCCTTCGAACATGATCTAAAACTTTGCATTGAACATGGCCTCATGGGTCATAGACTAGCACAAGTTATTGCATAAAATTACTAACACATACAAGTGAAATTGTCCTATGGAATACTTGATGTCATAAATCCATATGTGGTTGCAATTTTAATAAAGGAAAAATATATTATCTTCTTCATAAAGAGGAAAGAAATGACGACCTGCTGGGGTGTCCATGCTAGCGTTCCATCGTTGCCGTCCATTTCGTGCTCCTGTCGTTTCGATTGCTGCCCACCTGTCCTTTCTTCGCTGTTTGCGTGCGGACCTGTCCTTCTTGCTGCCTGTCGTCGGGGCCACGCGGATGGGTTGGTGGGCTACTCTGCCCAGCGTTTCGCTACTTGCTGTTGCGCCGTTTCGGCCCGATTTTTTTGGGCTGCTTTGCTTCGTGCACGAGACGGGCCACTTTCCTCTTTGTTTTGTGGTTGCCAACCCATAGCCGGATTGCTCATGCAGATAGGTCCTCCTGGTTTCGCGCAATTCGTTTTCTGTCCTATAGGTTTGTCATCCGTTCAGTTTGTTCCTGCGCGGTTCGATGGCCCCTTTGTTGCTTGCCACGTGTGGGGGGTTTTTTCGAGCAGGTCCATCCTTTCTTCATCGCAGTTGTCGTTTTTTTTGTTTCCATCCTTCTTCTTTTGCGTCTGTAGCTCTCAAGCAGTCCTTGCCGTGTGATGTCTCATGCCGCGCAGTTAGTTGCTTTGCCCATCCAACATTCACCTTTTTTCGGTGTTTCCCTCAGATTTCTTTCGCGTCGGCCTGTGCATCTTGCTATCACCAAATGATCAACCATTCCTATTCCAAGATCGCTGTGAAATGCTGGACACCAAACCACCCGTTTACCTAATCATCTTTCGTGTTCCTTGCTGTGTAGATGGCCTATTCAATGTTGAAATAGGTGACCACCCAGCATCATAACTGGCGGGTGCGTGTTAGACTAACACGATTCACCGTTTACAAGGACTGCATTGATCTTACCAAGGACCAGAAGATAGATTTCGTCATGATTGATGAACAGGTACAAAAAACAAGGTGCCCACTGGTTCCATCTCTTGCATATTTTTTTTACATCCATGTTTAAGTTGTTTTCATACATGCGGAATAACAAGGCACGGTCATGGATGCCCAGCTTCCACGGATTCGTGCTCCTCACATCAGAGCCAAGCTCAAAGAGGATAAGGTATACACTGTATACCGATTCCAGGTCACCAGCGCCAAGCAGAGCTACAGAACGGTAGACGCACCGATTATGGTCAAGTTCACCGCATTCACAACCCTCACGCATATCTCGCATGTTCCACACATATTCCCGTGCTATGCATGCAACGTACAAATGTTCAGCGACCTTGCTAACAGAGTGGACGACAAACTGCTACTATCAGGTACTCAACCCATCGCTCTCACCGCCTCCTACATATTCTGTATCTGCTCTATGTATTCAACCATCCAATGTGCTTAACCTCTACAATCCTTGACTTAACATAACTTGTTTCTGTGCTTGCTGACACAACCATTTATTTATTTGTAATGCCGGCGTTTTCCCATACTGTCTACTGCATCGTTTGGTCAGCAGCCCAACCATTATTCATACCTTCTTTCCCATTGTTTTATTACCAGATACCGTAGCACTTATTGAATCTATTGAGCCAATCACACCAGCTGGCACAAGAGGAGTGCCTACCGACCTTCGAAACATCCAAATCACGGATATAAGGTATGCCACGACCCTAATGCTCAGCCATTTCCAGTTACCCTTTTCCATTTCGTTTACTGCTCCATATAAATCGCCAGTCCTTGGTGTCAATACTATGTGGTCTTTGTTATTGTTTCCCAACTACAATGCTCATGCAAGCTTGATATTCAGCCTTGAAATGAAGTTTTATATCTACAAATCAGGATACTGGTTGACACATATTTAATTCAAGCCCAAATGCTGACAACATACAAGAATTTCATGCTATGACATAAGAGTCACATAATGTTAATCAAATGCATTAACCAGCAACGCGAATAGTTTTATGGAAATCACCATAAATGGCATATGTTTAAATGGCCATATAGATTTTTCAGGTTATCTTACTAAGCAACTTCATGTGCCAAGCTTAAATTACGTTTAGTTTTCATAGTTATAGCATAATAAGACCAAAAATACTTGATCGTTTTAGAAATTTCCAAAGTACAAACAAGCTGTAGCTTTTTCACCTGACAAAGAACTTATAGTAGGTTATATATATACAAAAAGGTTATCTCTATGTACAACCTGATACAGTTTGCAGTTTTGCTATAGGGAAGTCAGCTTCCTGCAATATATTAAATAAAAATTTCTTCTCACGGGGAAAAAAGAACAAAACCAATTGATTGGTAAGATTAACCCTGACCAATAACTGCTTTCCATCCTTAAAAGCTAATTCCGTAGCTTCTTTAGCCTGCAATCACTAAAGGAATACCTCAATAATCATTTAAAAATCCTTTCCGCATTTCCTTTCGTAGTGAACAGGATAGGAAACCCATTTAAATACTACCGGTATTTGTTTACTTTATCATTAGAGGTAAAATCCAATGTGTTGAAAGACTTGATTCTAATAACAATAAACTGACAGGACCGTTTGCCACATAATCATATAAGAAGATGCTACCAACTTACTTTGCTCAACTGGCCTCATTTGGCATGTTTCTAATTCATACAATTTCCAAATTTAATATATGTTTGTTACTTTCAAGATGTTTCAACTTTAGGTATTATCGAACATCCATACACGTATTATGCGCCCTGTACAGTTATCAACCAAATGTTTTGACTCTTTTCACGTATCACACATGTTCTCTATCTATTTGTCCAATATTGTCTTCACCATTTCATGCTCCCTCTGTCCAATGCCTCTGTTCCAGTCACTTATTCATATTCTCTGTAATACATTGCAGGTCAAATCACCCTCTATTCGACAAGTGCAACAAGATGGTACATAAACCCAGACCTTCCTGAAGCGACAACACTGAGGGCTAGGGTACGTCGCCTCACGCCTGTGTGCATTACATTCTATGTGCAATGGATTTTGACACCTGTATGCTAAAATCAACTGCCTCTTATAACCGCTCCCTATCACAAACACCATAGATGCTCGATGAATAGACAAGTGCTGCTCCTACCTTCGCCTCAGCGACCAGCACAAACAACCCCCACTCCAACAACCGTCGCACGCCTAGCTACTCTCACCCCGCACGACACAGTGGTAGGTACCGGTCTATAATTACTAAATCTAAAACATGGTAACAATTTCTGCTGTGAACATACAGCTTGCACAAACATCAATACATTAATTCGCTACTCTCTTTGCCAATAGGGAAACACCTACAAAGTCCGGGTTGCAGTTAAGGGGCTCTCAGCAGGCCAACCTTGGCAATACGACTCATGCAATCTGTGTCGCAAAGCTGTCAAAGGAGACAGCGGTTCCTTCCACTGTTGGACATGTGGTCCAACCACAGCCTGACCAAGGTATCGCACAACCAATCCACCATCACAGATTGTCCTTTCTGTTTGTCGCACTGACCAACCCACATCCTCGTCACCCCTATGAACGTTCACTAGGTACCGAATAACTATCGATGCCGTTGACCCTGATGACATTACCAACCCAAATGCACAGAGCGCCGAATTTATTTTCTTCGGAGGCATAGTAGATCAATTGGTGGGCTCGCCAATAGATAACCTTATTGGCACAACACACAACACAAACGATGTTGTTCCGCCGAAAATAACAAGTCTCTTCGGCAAACAGTATGACATTATCACCACCATCACAGAGAAGGCGTTCAAACAAGCTACTATATCCTACTCAGTTAGCACCTTTAATCCAGTATTGACCAATCCGGATATTCTGTTGCCAATTGAAGCAAGCAAACAAACCGATGCCCAACTACAAACAGCGACGACTACCACCGGCAGTTCATCAGCTCAAACGCAAGAGGTAACTGCAGCAATCCATTTAAATTACGGCACGATGCCGTCCTTTGTATTTCATTTCATCCCCGGTTCACACATTCTTTGCAGGCCTCCTCTCCACCGCTCACCAGTACACCCACCACGACAACACCTATCAGCCATCCTACCTACAAGGACAAAGGAAAAAGGTCAGCCTAGCATGCCGACCCATTACGTATAAAACAGCCCGACATATGATCCTAACACCATCCACTATGCTTTGTGCAACACCAATGTCATCCCACCCAGGACGCCCGCAAAAAGAAGGTTGTTCGACGACGAACTGTCGGACAAAGTGTAGTTTTCCCTCCCATGTACATGCAACACTGCTCAGCAGTTAGAGCACTCTACACAGCTCGCTTTTGTTCTACATGCCCATAAGCACCTAAACACTTTTGTCCACAACGGTCAACAATACCGGAAACAGTGACGCCTCCTCTATATCATATTGCCTGTTTGATCTATATGTAAATTATGTAATGACCTAATATGTATGCACTTAACAAGACAGCTCTCCAAGTCTATGCTGCCACACTGTCTTATGCATAACAACATGTTTTCTCCAGCTCCAGTATCACCAAATGTGACCATCATCCTATTTTCTTCGCTTTTGCATAAGTCTGACACACCCTTACCATACACCATGCAAACACATTATCTTAATTCCCACCACACACTTCACACCTAACGACACAACCGAAACGCGCGTGCAAGCGAGCAATCCTCTCTAGTATGTCCTACATACAAATTTGCAGAGGCATGGAGGTGCAACCACAAGTATATAAAATGTGCATTTGTGGTCATTCCTATCTTCCCAAGTGCACCTACTGTAAAAGAGTATTGACCTATTAAATGTTTTTCTTTGACCCAATAAATCGATGAAATGGACTCATGTCGTGTGATTGGTGGCATATGTAAGAGCATGCATGTCATAAAAGACAAATAAAGAATCTAGTTCATATGTCTTGAATAATGACTGAAAAATTGACATATGGAGCAATCCAAACGATGTATAATTTGTGAAATGTTTAAGCCAAGTCTAATTAGCTGAGCTAAATTACTGAAAGTTAATATTCAAGAATTTTCAAAAAATGACTTCAAAAACCTAAATCACTTGGTTTGAATTGTTTTTCAGAGCTTTGATAAGTTGTTTTGAGATTTTTGAGAATTAGCCGAGAAGTCAAGGTGTCGCCTTTTACAAACGCATCAGGTAAATTGATGACAAGTGCTTTAGAACATACTAAACCATTATTCTTGTATTTTCAAGTAGTGTTTATAAAATTCGTCTTATAGAAAGACATCGAATAATAATTGCATATAAGAAATAAAAATTGATCTAAACAATTATATTTATTTTGTTGCACGTACATTATGTATAGAACATTTGAACAATGTTTTGGAAGAGCATTTCATATTAATAATCCGTGAGACCATGACTCACGTCTTAACCCCATCGTTGATTAATATAAGGAGCCACAAGTTTTAAGTGCTACCTCATTTTAATTGTTGACTATTAGCTTCAAACATCTAATCATTACATCTCCTAAATAATACTTTTTAGTTTCTTGTTGACAAGGTAAATCTATTTGGGACCAATTGTGTGCCACTCGATTGAAACGATTCCTAGATTTCCTCTCTCCCTTGACCGATCTCACATGACCTTTGTGTACACCCTCCTCTCGTCCGTAATGTCGCCACCATGCGCTTCTCTCCTACACAGCTGACGCTGGTTTATCCTTCACATTGCCACCGATAATCTGTTGTTGGCTCATCCTTTGCATAACCACTGATGACCCGCTATCTGTCGATGCTCTTTCTTTACCTTTGCACCCTTATTCTTTCTCCACACAACGTTTTCTCGTCTCCCACCACCTTCTTTGTCCTCTCCGACGTGGTTCCCTGTTCCACCTTCCTTCTTGTCTCTGACGTATCCCGCTGCCGGATCCATCTCCACCTCCTAATGACCCCTACATTTTCCTCGTCGATCTTGTGGCAAAAGCCCTCGCCGCCCCTCCTCTCTAAGCTAGGGGTTGCGATGAACACTAGGAGATCTACCCTAATGGTGGTGCCCGGAGTCGTCCTTAGAGAAGACAATCTAATTACAAAATTAACTATAATCTTTAAAAAAGACAATAGATACTCAGATACTCAGTAAAACCAAATCCATTTCAACGGTCAGGAGTGCTTGCAGGTTGGAATAAGCTTTTACATAAGAGCATGTACAATGCATAGACAGCTGTTGTATATAAGAGTTGTCATATCACCTATTTACTGATATGGATGAAAGAGAAAGAGAAAAGAGAAAGAAGCAGTCTATACATTTGTAATCGACTGTAGAACGGGAATCAATATGGTTGTGTGTAGAGATGTGTAACACCCCAATTTTTTTATTTAAAAGAAAATAATAAAGATAATAAATCAGAAACCTAAATCAATTAAAATGCATAAATAAACTATATTTATACCTCAAATATATGAGGAAGGGGTTAAGAAATTTATGTTTTTAATAAACACAATAGGAGATAGGATGTCAATATAAATTCTATAAAATAGAAGATTCACCCTAATAAAAATATTAACAGAAAACTTGATGACATAAAGCATAATAAAATTTCAAACTTTGGAAAAATTTATCAAATATCTCCTAATAGGCCTAGATTCTTATTCAAAATTTCCATTTCAATTTTTATTTCCTTCCTTCTCAGCCTGAGCCGAGTTGGGCCGGCCTCACTTCTCTCTCGGCCTCACTCCGGCCCAACCGATCCTTGCCGGCCTAGCCAGCCCACCCGGCGCTTCCTCCCTTCCTCCTTCCTCCTCTGGTTCGGTCTCCACCACCGGCGCGCCCGACCGGCCGTCTGTGCCCGCCGGCGCCGCCCGGCTTGAGTCCGACCCATGCTGATGAGTCAGCATGGGGGAAACGCCACGTCGCGCCACCTCCTCCTTCGCGCCATCATCACAGCGCCCCCGGTGGAGAGATTTACTTCGCCGCCATAGTCCCGTCCACCTCGGGCGTAACCCGGCCAAATCCACCCCCGCCCAAGTGAAATTCCGGTGTAATCCTCGTCGCTCGAAAGTCCAGACTGCCCCTAGCCCTACCGGCGACCCTATAAAAGGGATGAGGGCACTCAATTTTGCCGTTTCCTCCATCTCGCCCCGTACTGCCCCTTCTTCAAATTCTCATCAATCGAAGCTACCCGAGCTCTCTCCTTCGGCCTGAAGCGTCTCCGGACCATCGTCAAGCTCCTCCTAGAGAACACTTGGACTATAGGCCGTCGAGGAAGGCTGGCACCGACGTCCCATTTGCTCCGCATTCGGCCTCGCTGTCGCTAGCTCAACCCGAACCATTTCAACCACAACTAAGCATCAAGTAAGCTCCCACAAAGCTCCCTGATGCTTATTCATGCAAAATCCGAAATAAAACACGCCTAAATCGCCCTAGAACTAGCTCACCGTAGTTAATGACCGCTCCAGCCATGGCGCCGCCGTCCCGGCTCGCCGCCGGCCAAATCCCCGGCGGGACAACCTGCGCATGGGTGCCCTAAACCCGTAGGACACATAAAGCAGAAAAGATAGGTACCCTAGCATCCTAGAACCGCCGCCGGAGTCCAACCCGAGCCGCCATGACGATCGCCGGCGGTGCTCCTTCTCCTCATTGCCGGTGGACCTCACAGCAAAGGTCGCGGATTTAAAATCCCGCGACACTCTCTCGGCTGAGACCGACAGGTGGGCCCGTGGACCCACCCGTCAGGTCAAGTGACCGCGCCTTCCTGTTGGAGTCGCCTTCCTATACTGATAGACGATCGCTGGTGAAGCGCGCCACCCGGCCAAGGCTTCGGTCTCCAGGCAGATGGAGCCCATGGTCGATCAATACATGTGTGACGCGCCAATGGCCGTCGACGGGCGTTCATGGGCTA
Source organism: Olyra latifolia (assembly GCA_036346145.1). NCBI lineage: Eukaryota > Viridiplantae > Streptophyta > Magnoliopsida > Poales > Poaceae > Olyra > Olyra latifolia. Next base: position 720,420 of record CM070523.1, on the reverse strand, counting down.
AAGGCCGATTCTCCATGAATTGCTCGCAAAACGGCCGAGCTCATTATCGTTCTAAGTTTTTCCAATTCAATTAATAGATAAAAGAAACGTATATATTGCTTTATAATTTCTAGAAATAACAAACGACCTTCAAAAATTATGCAAAAAAAATTCTATAAAATACTACAATTTTCAAGGAACTTAATAAAAATAAAATTTTGGAGTTTACAGTAGGGTTTACTTCTATGAAAATTTAAAAACTAAATAAACTAAGGGTAATATGTATATATATATACACATAAATATGCCAAAAATTTAAGGAAATTTAAAAAGAGGTAAAAATACATAGACTTATAAAGTTTCTAAAAATTCAATTCCAATTTAATTTACATATGTTTCTCTCACCCCAAAACCTATATATTAGGTATAATGAATAGATAACTTAACAAGTAGGAAAAATCTGCGCGAGATTATAAATAACCCTTTTTCCCTAACAACCCATATCTATCTATTGCTAAATATTTATTCTGGATTATTTAATAATCTAGAGAACGAGACGACGACAACCCATTGGAAGAAGATCAAGTACAAGATCCAGATTACGAAGAAACAGGCGAGCTAAAATTCCTTGACCATTCCCATTTACCTGATTCTTCTTTTTGAACTGTGTTGATTTATACTGATAGTTGCATGCCCAAAAATGGATTTCTAAACATATTATGATATTTTTCAAATGCTAATAGAGCCAGTCTAGTTAATCTCTCTTTGTGAGTTATGCTGATAAGCATAACCCCTTATCTTAACTTTTCCTATCTTATCCTTTGTGTGGGGACCCAAATTCCGAGAAATCTTTATCGGAATCGTTCCCCAAAAGCACGATTACCCAGGATGCAACAGTGCCAGAGTCAATACCGAAGTCCAAAACATTCATAGGAAACTTTAATATTTTACAAAGGAAATTATTACAAACTGTTACTTTTTAAGTATTTATTACATCCACACTGTTGCGAAGGTTGTGAGTGCAAGAAAACATAGAAATTGGTAAACTAGAAGTCTATGCCATAACTTTCTAGTTCCTCTGCAGTGAACTCCTCGCACTCACCATAAAGTTGAGGAGTACCTGAAAATATAATAATTTTTCCCACATAGTGGGTAAGTACTAACAGTACTTGCAGGTTTCCATGAGGAAAAATTCTACTCTAGTATATGCAAGAATTAAACAAAGGTATAAAGTTCGTTAGTGAGTAGATGCAGTAACATATAATAGATAGAAGAATCTTAAACTTTAGCAATTCCTTTGCAAACAACTTTTGAATGTTTGAAACTTTTCACAAAGCCTGTCTCCATCCTCCAACTACCCTGCCCGAAGCAGAACACATATACCATTTCTTTTTGAAAGCATGAGTTATTGAATAAGAGAGGCATCACCCATTTTGGCACAACTTCATATACCCGAAGTAGGGTCCATCGATGATTTTGTTAATGACCTGCAGACCTACCCAAACTTTACCCACATATTGATCAGATACATGGATGGGTGATATTTGTGTCATTCTTATTCATTATACCCAGGTTTTTATATGAGCACAATCCAGTTGCATTCTCTTGACAACTGGTACCATTGTAGGTCTTGTATGGCATATGTCCCCCTTGAGCTTTATTGTCCTAAAATTTTCAAAGGATTACCCAGCTCCAAGGGTTACCGGCCTAGTCCAACTTCACTACACCTGGTGGCTCATATAGAATTCTTTTCTTTTCTTTTAACATCCCCATGTCCAGATAAGTATTTCACACTACTTATCCACATGGCAAATGATTGACTTATTCTACTCAATTTGAATATTTCAAAATCTATTTTAGGCTTCAAAGGATGGGGCTAATCAACAATAGGTAGGCTTTTTGGTGTTCATATTTTGGCATTTCCCTTTTTCAATACATGGAATAATGGTTTGGCCAGAAAAGTAATAACTAAAAAGTAGTGTAACAATAGATATTTAAATAGGAATTCCAAAGTGCATCAAGGAAATAGAAACCTGCCTTGATTATCACTATAAGTGATCCCTTCTTCGTAGTCCTCCTCCTCAGGTGGTTCAACCCAGTATGCTGCTCCTTGTTCTTCTTCTATTATTTAGATAGCAATAAACAAAATATATTTGAGAACGATTTCTATAACATAATGCAAGAAAAACATTTTAAATGGTTTAGGGGTGGTATTGGGAATAGGGTTGAAAGTTTTGGATTTTTCTTTGTTTTAAGACAATTTGTAGGAGAAAATAGTAATTTAAGGTCTCTTCTTAAATTTCCTAGCATTTTCCTATAAAACAGGTGTTCCATTTTTACTTAAGAAATGGTATGTATTTTGGCCTTAGGAGGAAATTTCCTATACTTTTTATTTAGAAGAAAGGATTTAGAAGGATTTATAAATAGGAAATCAATGTATAGTATATCCTTTATTGGAAAATTTTAAGTCTATAAAATTTGTTTATGTCCCTGTACTCTACTAAAAATATTAGTTTGATTTTTAATAAATCCTTAGGTTTTTTTTTAGAAATTCTTAAAATCTTAAAAGAAAGGGTTTTGACTTTAAATTTGAAGCTGGAAAGGGTTTAAAAATATAGAAAAATCCTTTTTAGATGTAAAACATTATTTGGAAAAACTTTTGTATAGAAACTTTGACTCAATTTGTCCTCTAAGGGCTTCAATTTGGGAGGATTCGAAATCTGGGCTAGGATGAACAGGGGAAATTAGGGTTCTTGAAAACCCGATTTGGGCGTTTTTGATTCGTGGGTTTTGGATCAAATTGACCTTAGGGCTTTTGATCTATGGGGTGTGAGGAACGATTTGCCTCCGGTATTGGGGCTTGGGATGGCCGGAGTTGGCCGGACGACGAGGTCCAGCGGCGGCTTAGGCTAGGGGAATTGGGGATTCTTCCGGGAATGTTTAATAGGTTGAATTGTGAGGTGTACATGTCACCAGAGGTTATGTGGGATGTTCTAAGATAGAAATCGGGGCATGAAAAGCCTCGGGGTAGCTTGGCGGCATGAGCCATGGAGTTTGGACGCCGGCGAGAGTGAATTTGGCGCTACGGTGAAATTGAGTAAGAACTGATGGGAGTTCTAGCTTTAGAAGGTTGCGGGGAGAATTTTTGCTTTTGGCGGCATAGGTAGGGGAGCATCGGAGCGCTCTGGCGGCGAGCTCCGACGAGAACGGCGGCGGTGGAGCAGAGCGATGGGGAATGCGGCTTACCGGTGGCCTATTGTTGGTTTAGGGTGCTCAAGATGAGTTCGGGACGCCGAGCGACGCCGAATTTATAGGGGAAGCGGTTTTGTCGCGATTTTGGTTGGGTGGATGAGTTCACGATTTTTCTCCCATGACGGATTCCTTTCATTCTGCCATTAATTGGTCACGCCGAGGCCATGGGGTCGACGACGTGGCTCTGGCGCAATGGGCGTCAAGTTGGCGCCGATAGATCGGATAAAGCGGCGGCGATGGCATGTTTGGCGGCAATGGGAGCGGGGTCGCGGCGGCGGATTGGGCAGCAAGGGTCGTTCGACCGTGCCATGGGAGTACTCGAGTAGTACAAGTCCCGAGGATCACTTTGGTCATGTCATCTTTGTGGACTATTAGGCGTGGAGTCGCCTAGTAATGATGATTCCATGATTCTCACGGCGGAGACGGCGGCGCTGGCGAAGCGAAGCGAGCGGCGGCGGCGGGGAAGAACATGTCGTGGCCGTTGGATTAGAGACGTGGCGCCTTTGGAGGCCCTCCGATCTCTTTTCGACGCATAGCGGCGGCGGGATGACGATCCACTCAGACCGCCGGATGGGAGCGGCGTGGAGCACGGTGGCCGTCGGATTTCTTAATCCGAAGCACAAGACGCTGGCTCATCCGAAGCGGGCCCCATTTGCCAATGAAGCGGAAGTCTTGTGCTGAATAGGAAGCGACGCGTGGCTCGGAAATTTTCCAGAAAGGATTTTTCCCAAAAGGATTTCGATGGGTTTTTAATTCTAAGAAGCTTGTAAAATTCGGAAAATTGTAGGAAAGCCAGAAAAATGTGAGGAAAATCTCTATGAGTTCAGAAAAATGCCAAGAATTTTATAAGGCATAAAATCACCTTTGTTCTATAAAATTTCTTTGAGGTTCTTTTAGGAGTTCTTTTCCTTTCTTATTTTAGGAAATTCAAAAAGACATTTTAGAGGGTTTAAGAATATACAAGAATACAAATGTAAATCTAGGTGATATTCATGCAATTTATGCGAAAAAATTTTATGTCAAAAATTCGGGTTTATCACACTTTGATAACCTAAGGTTTAGAAAACTAGATTTTATGGCTAGTGAGCCTTCAAACATGGCTTAGACCTGCTTAAGTTTAGAGTCCATGGACCACTTTCTTAGCTGTCAACGGTACGGCCTCAGGATGACGAATCAATCTAAGTAACGGCATAGCCGCTATCAACGGTGCAAGTGCAACGGTATAGCCTGCTATCAACGATACTAATTGATCCGACAAACACCGTACGCGGAGCAGGTACCTCTAGGGTATGGTCCCATCATTTCTATGACATGTATCACGACAGAGTTACATTCCTCGGATTAAGATTACGACACCGAAGCATCTGAATGGCTTTGTGTTGGACAGTCTAATCTTAGCGAATATCTTGAGTACATAGTTATGGAAATGTGACGAGCCCCGTTCCGGAGAATTCCTTGCACTTGACAAGCCAAAGAAACAATCCATACACTCGGGTATTTGCTTAGCCTGAGTGTGAACAAAGTCGCTAATCATTCGAGAATTTATTGATTGGATCTGAGAATCTAGGCCTTAATTGAGCTCAAGGGGATCACACCTCTTGGCGAAGAGGGTGAGTCCACCGCCACTACCTGGGAAATGTGCACCAATTGGGTTTGAGCACATGCACGCCAGAAGATGGGAATCGTGCTCTTGTGTAATATGGACACGGATTCGCCATAACATCAGGGGTAGTTCACCATGGCAATGGGAACTAGGCTACTGATTTTGGAGTTATCGTCGTTCTGTTGGTATTCAATACCTTTGGCATACATATATGGCCAAATACGTCTTTGAATTTTTACAAATGTCATATACCATAGGATTTTCAACTTTAAAAGTTTTAAAGCATGATTTTCAGCAAACAAAATATATCAATCACCCCACCAAAGTTGGCCTTGCATCTCTCAACTGCATCCACCAAGATTTTAGTTCGCGAGCGCGGTTGATTGCGCTCACACTTGCACCCACTCACATTTTAGGTGAAGTGGAAGACGACGAAGACCCTTACGACTGCTTCGACGGAGACGACGGAGTAGAAGAAAATGGATCAGACGAAGGCTAAAGGTCTACTCCAGTCACTCACCTGTTGCCGCCTCGCTACTTCCGCTTCTGTTAGTTGTTCAAAAGTAGTTTAGATTTCCGTTTGTAATAACATGTCCGACCTAGATAATACTTTTAGTTTGTATATGTAATAAATTCGGTAAAGAATGGCTTGTTTGATCCCAGCTCAATGTATTATTTATGTGCGGTGTTAGTTTGATCCTGATCTAACGCTATGTGCACAAATATGGGTCCTGGATTTTATTTCTTCGGAGCCGAGGCCCACAAGATGAGTTGTCTATAAAGAAAGTAATTGTCTGTACCATTATATAGTTATCTATAAAATTATGTATAGGTGGTATAATAACTTGCTATAGCCAGCACTATCTGTACCATTATATAGTTATCTCTAAAGGCTAGGACCAACTCGGCATTGACCAATAGCTAGTAGGGGTGCCAATGGGGACCCGTTCCCTGATCCCCGGCGGGGAATTCCTCTATTAGGGGACGGGTATGGGAAGAAATCGTCCCCGCGGGGATGGAAACGGGGAAAATCATTCCCCCGTCAGGGATGGCGGAGACTGGGATGGGGAATTTTTCCCCACGGGGACTCGGTTGGGGACCCAAATTTAGTTTAGTCCAATTTAATTGTTAGATTGCAAACATATTCTCTAGCTCATCATATTCATATTTTCATAAACAGGACAATATAATCTTCAATGAATGCATGCATTCTTTTTTTCTTGCCTGTTGATATGATTTTAGAGTTAAAATGGCTATAAGAGCTCTTCTCTTGTGTGATTTTTTTGTGAGGATGGGTCCCCGACGGGACCCCGATACCCGAACGGCGATGGGGATGGGGGATTTTCTCCCCCGAGATGGGGAACGGGGATGGGGACGGGGAAAATTTCGGGTCGCGGGAACGGGGACAGGGAGGCACTCCCCGACGGGCAATGCCCCCGTTGCCACCCCTAACGGCTGGGGTTTTTGGTTATTTGCCACTCAATTCGATAGCCAATTTCTGTTCGCCACTCAATTCGATAACCATATACAAATTGCCACCGGAGCAACGAATTATTTGCCTTTTTGCCACTTTGGCCATTTTGGAGCAGATGAAACAGTGGACTGGCCGTTTTGCCCCTCGCTTCACGGTCGGGCTCGACCATAACACACCGCCCCGAGCGGGGAGCGAGCCCAGTCACGTCGTTCTTCCCCGACCCACCCCAATCGAAGGATGAAGTGAGAGCTTCCCCGGGTTAGGGTTTACCGCCGGCCGCCGGCCACTAAGCCGTCGTCGTCGCCGCCGCTTCAAGCTGTCTCCTCCGAGCACCCCGCCCCGAGCCCACTCGGCCGCCAATCTTCTTCCCCGCCCCGAGCCCACTCGGCCGCCAATCTTCTTCCCCACCCCAATCGATGTGACAGCTTCCCCGGGTCAGGGTTCACCGCCGGCCGCCGGCCAGTAAGGCTTCGTCGTCGCGGCCACTTGAAGCTGTCTCCTCCGACGAGTTAGGGTTCGACGCGACTTCTCCTGGTGGCCCAGCGATGTCCGAATCGGCATCACGCAGCCAATCATCGAGACATAGCCCATCGCCGCTGAGACCTTCAGGTTTGCCGTTAATCCAATGCCCTCGATGCAAGCTTCACAGGGTTATTGAGCTTACGGCGAAGACTATTGACAACTATGGCAAGATTTTCTTCAAGTGCCCTGCGAACATTGCCCAGGTCAGTCGTACCATTGAGATCCCATGTTGACCTGTTTCTTGAAGCAGAACAGTCCCCCTATGAGCCCTGATTGTGATGAATTTGTATCGAGTTCGTAATGCAGGATCGAAATTCATGTAATTTTTTGCGTGGAAAGAACAATACGAAGAAATGGTTGCAGTCAGATCTTCGAAGCCGAGCGAGGACTCATGTGCTGAGTGTTCAGGACTGAAGGAAGAAATGGATGGGTTGAGAGAGGAGCTGAGTGCTTTGAAGCAAATAGCAAAAGAATGGGGCAAAGTAGTGGTGTTAATGTGGTCTGTGAATGTAATTCTAGCCCTGTTGACCATATTTGTGTTGATTGTGAAGTAGTGTAATGGTGCTTTGAGGGTTGTGTGTGTGATAGCAATATGTAATAGTGTCGTTTGAAATAAAGATTCAATGTTTTCATTTGGTATGGGATTGATACGAAGACCCGTGCAATCTTGTTCAGAATGTCAATAGACTTTACTTCCATTATCAGATTGACCATTTTCCAATATTACCATTTTTGTTCTAACGGCTGAACAATTGAAGATACAACTCATGCAGGTTTCAGTATGGTTCCTTTGTACTACAGGGATAAGATTGTTCTTGTTGCTTTTGGAGGAAATAAAAAGGAGCCATCTGATAAGGTGAAAGATCTGAACTTTGTTACTAAATGAATAACCTTTTTTGTCGGTATTTGGATTTCATTTTCTTTTTTGTGCAAGGATTGTATAAGGCTTGCATTGATGTCCAATTGCCTGTTGAGGACTGTAGTCGCACCCTGGTTTCATCAACTGAAGGCAAAAAGAAAGTCAAATTAAATCAGATTAGCAATTCCACAGTTTTTTCATTTGGGTATACATGACGATGTATAAGTTCATGATGCTCACAAGGCAAAACATCGATGTAGCGGTTCCTTTCTCTATTAGTAGGACTCGAGCAGCGATAAACTTTTTCGTCCGACCGAGCCTTTGTTCTTATGTCTGAAAAAATTACATTGACCGGGTTTCAATGTCGGCATGGAATTGATTCTCTTTGGACTTGAAAATACAGAGTAGGCCCATCTGGTTAGAAGGTACTAGACCAAATAAATTTGGATAACTTTGGTGTTATTAGAGCCACACAAGCAATAAAACTGAAAAAATGTTTCAGAATTCCAATCATCACAACGAAGCGTCACACAAACATATCAGAAGGCACCATTAGTGATGACAGATTGACCTATTAGAGAACACAATTGGACATCAATGCAAGCCTTATAACATGTCTTCTGCTAGTTTATCAAATATAAAATTATTCTCAGTGAATTAAGTTCAGAAGTACTTAGATATTACAAAAGGCACATAAATGTCTTAGTGCATTCAGATATTACAAAAGGCACTTAGATAACCAATACATGACTTAGTGAATTAAGATTTTACAAAAGGTACATAAACAACCAAAACATCATATTTTCTTCTTAGGAGTGAGCTTTTTCAAAGCCCTTGTCTTTGCCGGCCTAACTGTTCTGGACCTTAGAGGAGGGCTCTCCTAGTGGCTTGCAACTGCTGATGCCCTAGTTGCCCTGGTCATTGCAGGAGTCATTTCCTGGCTCCTTGCAGCATCTGATGATCTAGTCCTTGGAGGAGTGTTGTCATGGTGACTTCCAACACCTGATGTTGAGGCACATTTGTTGGCCTTCTTTGCATATCTCTTCCTACATCCAGTGAAGACATGGTATTGCAATGCAATATCATATTAAAAAATAGCACAAAATAATTCAGCTAGCTACATACCTCTTCTTTGTACCATTCAAATGACATTTTGCGATGACCCAACTCACTACAACCCTTGCACTTCACTTGCCATTTGCCTTTAGCCCTGGCTTTCTCTATACATCCTACAAATCTGGTCTTCCTCTGTCTACTGTGATTTCTTTTTGTAGAGGCAAGAACTTAAATCGAAGATCCACATTTGGCCATTGAGATTTGTCAGTCAGTGGCGCAATTACACCTACATATGCATTTCTGAACTTCCTAACTGAATAGTATGGGCTGAGGTAGTGTCCTAAATCCACGTTCCTCTTTGTGATGAGGAAAGCCAATGCATGCCCACATGGCTTGCCTGAAATTTGCCATACTCTACAGGTGCACTCCTATTTATCTAGCTGAACCACATGCCTAACAATTTGTAGATCCTCATTGACCTCAGACACTTCAGCTGTGTTAGTGTCACCTTCATTAATCTCCATGTTTCCAAGATTTCTACTCTTCTGATTAAGCTCTTGAAGCACAGCAGGTAGCATACTGCCTTCTTCATTGGGTAACATTTCTCCTATCCTTCTCCTCTTCCTATACAATTCCATAGTCTTGGCCCTGATTGTATCTGCAAGTTCACAAATTGGCAAGTCTTTGTAGTCCTTAATCCAGCTGTTCCAACACTCTGCCAAGTTATTGGTAATATAGTTACATTTTATGTGTTCTGAGAATTTGCATCTCATCCAAAACATATTGTGATATCTCTGTAGCCATGGGGCAACATCAGCACTTGCATCATAAACTTTGCTCATGTAGTGCTGGAACCTGTCTTCCCTAAATGCTCTAGCAGCAAGATACATGTTCCCAAAAACTGGCCCTTAGAACTTCTTATGAAAGTTGTCCATTAGATGCCTAAAACACTCTCTGTGCTCTGCATTTGGGAACTCATTCCTCACTGCTGTCTCTAGCCCTTTGCAAGCGTCAGAACTAATAGCTAGATCTTGCGGACTACCTATAGCCTTCTTTAGTTGTTGCATAAACCAGGTCCAGTTATCAGTTGTCTCCCCATCAAAAAAAACCCAGATGCAACAGGGAACATCCAATTATGTCCATCAAGGGCTGTGGCTGAAGCAAGATGCCCATTCCACCTACCATTGAGAGCTGTGCTATCAATGCTTAAGTAAGGTCTGCAGCCATTACTGAAACCATCTATGCTAGGTTTCATGCAATAAAAGAATTTGTGAAAAAAAAACATCTTCACCATGCTCCAATACATCAACCTCTACGACACTCCCGGGAATTCTCAATTCTACCTCTGCTTTGAACCTAAGTAACATGTTAAAGCTATCTTCCCAAGCACCATATATCTAATCTAAAGCTTTCTGCCTACCCTTATATGCTACCATATAGGTAATATTCACAATGTGTTTATGTGAAAGCTCTCTCATCAAATCTATGGGTCCCAAGTTAGGATTTTGCCTCAACATATGAATGGACTTCTCAGCGACCCAATGATAATCTGCCATCTTCGTATTGATTCTCCCAGTAGAAACACAACTGTGAGCATGCTTATTCTTGGTAATCTGCACATATAGCTTAATAGTTAGTACAATTCAATCCAGTAAAATATAATGGTGCTATGCAATATAGTTAGCAAATATAGCAATGTACCCTGACTGAGTTCCCATCATCCATCAACCTGGCAACAATAGCCCATGGGCACCCAGGTGCTTTGCAGCATCCCCTGTATCTACTTGGATCACTTTTTTGGGTCACAACCTGAAATTGTCCCTTTATAGCATGGCACTTCACAGCAGACCTGAACTCCTGCATGCTTGGATATACCTTCCCCTCTTCCATTGGAGGATCATCCTTGTCATACACAACAGCTTCCTCACCAGGAAGCTCATCTACTACACCAAATTGCCCCCCTTCAGCAAACATAGCCTCAGCCGTATCATCACCCATATCTTCAGCAGTCTCATCAGCCCTCTCTTGCAGGCCAGGACCGCCCTCCTCACCACCCATATGAAAAGCATCAGCACTCTCATTACCATCCTCATTATCATCCTCATTAGCATCCTCATTACCATCCTCATCACCTCCAAATCCCATCAATGCCAAGTATTCCTCCTCCCCGACAATTGGAACAGCACACCCTACATCCTCGTTTCCAATTTCAGTAGTGTAGCATATTCCAATCGATCGACCGAGGAGGGTGGCATTTGTCATGATGATTGTCCGCTGGATTACACCCACCGGTTAGAAGCAGGGTGCCTCCGCATATGTGCTACCCATGTCCTCATTATTAACCCTACCGGAAATAAACCGAAAATAAATTTTAGCAACAAGCAACACGTATTATCGCCGACTCATTTAGCAGCAACCAACACGTATTCTCGCCGCCACCTACGCCGTCCGGACCGCAACCCCGCCACACCACCACATCCACGACGGATACCCAACCCGTACCAACACCGACGAGAAGGAGGGAAGGACGACGGCTTACCAGGGAAGGACGATGGGCGGGCTATGATGGGCGGGCTATCCTCACCGAGCGCCATTGATCACCGCCCCCACACGCGAACCCTAGCCGGCCGAGTGGGCTCGGGGCGGGGTGCTCGAAGGAGACAGCTTGAAGCGGCGGCGACGACGACGGCTTAGTGGCCGGCGGTAAACCCTAACCCGGGGAAGCTCTCACTTCATCCTTCGATTGGGGTGGGTCGGGGAAGAACGACGCGATCGGTTTCGCTTCCTCGCCGGCGGTGTGTTATGGTCGAGCCCGACCGTGAAGCGAGGAAAAACGGCCACCCATCGTTTCATCTGCTCCAAAATGGCCAAAGTGGCAAAAAGGCAAATAATTCGTTGCTCCGGTGGCAATTTGTATATGGCTATCGAATTGAGTGGCGAACAGAAATTGGCTATCGAATTGAGTGGCAAATAACCAAAAACCCCCTAACGGCTAGGGTGTCCTAATTTCCCCTCGTGCCTAAAACATGCTAGGCCGGAGGCGTAAATACGAACCCTACACGCACCCGCAGACCGACCGAAATCTGCACCCGTTTCTGCCTTCCGCCGACTACCCCTCCTGCCACGCCCGCCGCCACACGCGCTCTCACCCCTCGCCGCCGGCGACCTCAAGTTAGGGTTTTGTTCTCGCCTCTTCCCCCGCCCACCAATTCGCCAAATCGCCGAGATTTTGATCCCAATTAGCCACTTATTGGCCAATTTCGAGCGCCCTCCTGTCGAATTGGCCGCCTCGACCGGTGGATTCCCAGGCCTTGATGTAGCTTGGGGGGACGAGACGACGCTGTGGCCGGCCACCATGGCGGGGAACTCGAGACCTGAACTCGCCGGGAGCTTCCGTGAGGGCTCGCAGCTCTCCGCCGCTGGCACGCCGAGGGCGCTGACCGAATCGCCGTCGCTGGCGCAGTACATCTCGCTGGACCCTTTGCCCGTCGGCGACCACAAGCAATCGCGCACTGCGGAGCTACGGCGGGTGCTCGGCCTCACCGTGGAAGCGGAGCAGTCGTTCGGGCTAGTGCAGACCAAGCCGCTCCCGTCCATAGCCTCCGAGGAGCTCAAGCGGATCCGTGGAAGCGTCGTGGAGTCGTCGACCAGAGCCAAGTACATACTGCCCTTGTGCATTGCTCTCTACTATCCACATTGCGCAGTAACTAACTTCTGAGCGTTGAAATGAGGTGCAGGGAGAGAGCCAAGTCGATGCTGGAGTCTATTCAGAAGCTGGAGAAATACCGGAGTATTGTCACACGCAGGCGGCAAAGGAGTGAGGGTGCGACCGAGAGGTCATCAGGGGGCGGGCCAGGTTCTCTCAGGATGGGGGCTCAGAACAGTGGAGAGAATCCCGGGCAGAGGCAGGAGGAGAGGGCTAAGAGTGCAACCACAAGCAAGCGTGCCCGTTCCTCACTAACAGCAGATACACGGGTCTGTACTTGTGCTACTTCACCATTTATTCTTGCATGTCACTGCCTTCATTGCTGTAATTAGTTGAGTTGGTACTATGGGATTAGGACACTACAATCAGAGGTTGCAGTGTTACTCCGATCAAATGAACCGATGTGAATTGGTAATTGCGCAAATCAGTGTGTACAAACAAATCACATGCACCGACAGGTCATGGTAGTGATCTACTTTTGAATGACCTATCCTCCTAACTTTTTTTGCATGCACTTGGGCCTAACTATCGGTGATGGCGTGATACACTGATACTTATCAAATTTCATGAAGGATAACACTGTGCAAACATAACTCTACTTTTTGCAGCCTGTTCAGCTGTTAGACAGGAGATCTCATTTTTAGATTTTCTTTGGCTATTATACATTTTACTTGTTATGCCTCTGCTGTGCTTCCATCTGTCCTTTTCTTTGATTCTTGCGCTGTATATTTCAGTTGGAAGGGCGTGGTAATGCTCTTATGAGGCAAGGTCCTTTGGTGGATACTGAGAAAAATTCCCCTTTGGAGAAGGAAAAAAGTTCTGTGAGAAATGCCAATGTTACATCAGGGGTTTCTGAAGAAAAATTGCGGGGCCTGCCTCCTGGCGGTGAAGGATGGGAGAAAAAATTGAAACGCAAGCGCTCTGTTGGAACTATGCTCAACAGAGGCAATGATGTAGACCGAGATGCTAAACCATTAGTTCAACTCAGATCAAACAATGAAGTACGCGCCCGATCTAGTGATGGTCTTCCATTTAGGTAATTTGCGTGCATTGTCATCTACTTTGTTATCCAAAGTTACATGTAGTTTTTGCACATACTGGAGCATCATGTGAAACACATTTGAGATGTTAATATTAGATTTATTATACCATGGATTTATGGGTCTATCCTCATATAGTGGTCCTTTGTGCATGACCATGGTGAGTTATCTGAACAATGAGGGGCACTCATCCTTCCTTAAAATTGTTGTTTGACAGACATGGAGCTTCTGCTGGAGGATTAGGAGGTAGCAAAATGGATGGAGGTTCTCAACAGAGTAATGCAGGTTCCCGGTATCTACAGAAGACGACGGACACGGATCCCACCTCTCTTCCAACTGAAAGAAGAGAGCGTTATACTGGGCTAGACAAAGAACGAGTTTTGGTGAAAGGAAACAAGTAAGCATAAATGCATAATGTTGCTGGCATTAGTTTAGTCATACATGTTATGATACAAGCACGCTGATTTGAATTTTTGGAAAGTCTTTGTGCGGCGGGTTACTTATTATGTGCACACATATGTAGTTTGTCGAATTTTTGTATAGTTCATAATATAAGTATTTGGTTGTTTCTGCAATGTTTGAGTTGTGATGTACTATTTCATCATTTATCTGATGTTTTGTCCCCATCATGTATCCAGAGCACATACTTCTGAGGAAGTGCAGCCTGGAACCTTAAGTCCTGTTACCAAGGGTAAAGCATGCAGAGCACCAAGAACCAGTTCACTTGTCGTCATGAACTCGTCATCTAATTTCCAACGCTCAACTGGAGGAATCGATGAATGGGAAGAAGCACCATGCACAAATAAAGCCTCACCTTTGGGAGGCACCACAAATCGCAAGCGTCCTATGGCTGCAAGTGGATCTTCACCTCCTGCTTGGGGGGGTCAACGTCTACACAAAATGTCACGGACAAGAAGAGCAAATGTTGTTTCCCCAGTCTCAAATTTTGATGAGGCTCTGTCTGAAGGATCACCACTTGATGTTGTTGCCAGACCAGCTGTAGAGTCATCTGGCCTTTCACTTCCCAGGGGTGTAGCTAGTAGTAATGCACAAGCTGTATCTAGAACGGATAATATTTCATCTCCAGCTGGTCTGTCAGAAAGTGAAGGGTCTGCAGCTACTGAAAACAGGAATAAGGAAAAAGTCACAAATAGTGGCGACTTTGACAATGAGGCTTCAAATTCTGCACATAATTCAACCGACTTAATTTTCTTGTCCAAGAAAAGCAGAATTCCATTGAAAGAAGAACTTGAAGAAGGCAGTATTCGTCGTCAAGGGAGGAGCGGAAGAGGCACCATTCATGTTAAAGGGTGTACATCCATGTCAAAAGAGAAGTTGGACAGCACAGAAACAAGAAAGCTTCTAAAGAGCGGAAAACCTGTATCTGAAAAGAACGAAAGGTGCTTGATGATTGAAAATCTTCGGAGAAGGTTTACTTCATTTCATGTCGTATGTAACTTATTATCTTCTTTTAGTTGGTGCAGTAAGTTGGGCCGTCCTCCAATAAAGAAAGGTTCGGACCGCAAAGCATCATTTCAACACTCAGAAATTCTAAATTGTGGATCAATAGATATAGCAGGTAAAATATTTTAATTTTCCAGTCAAGGTCTTTGGTTTCTTTTTTAGGAAGCCGCTTTTGACTTTAAGCTGTTTGTTGCAGGTGAATCAGAAGATGACCGAGAAGAACTTCTAGCTGCTGCAAATGCAGCCCGTAGTGCCATTGGTGCGAAATCGTGCATATCGTAGTCATCTATTGAGCTGTAATATTTTGTTTCATGATTGATAGCTTCCTTATCCTCTTTTGCAGTTGGTGCATATGCTGGCCCTTTTTGGAAGAAAATAGAACCAATGCTTACTTTCATCAGCTCTGAAGATTTATCTTTTTTAAAAAACCAGGTTGAACTCTATTTGCCTTAGACATTGTCATGGTTTGTTGTATCTGTTGCCTTTTGTGGGATGGACTTTCACTTACTGGAATCACTTCTCAGATTACGTTTTTGGAAGAGCTTGACGTGGGCATGTCTAATTTGCCTGATGAACATAAATTAACTGTGTCAAATAACTGCAACGGGCCACTATCAATGGTACTGTTCCTTGTGTTACTACCTTAACGCTACATAGATTTTTCAATAAACCCCTCAACCCTTTGGACTCTGTTATATATCATATATGTACTCTGAACTACAATCATATGAATTTGATAACCTTGTTTCATATATTCTTTCCATCTGCAAGGGGGAGCATTCGTCCCAGGTTCTTCCTCCATCTACTTCTTGTGTGTCTTTGGAGCAAAGTGAAACAAATGGTGTTGGACCAAGAGAATCAATTGACATTTTGTCTCACAGTGATGAAAATCACAGCACTGCATCTCAAAAGTTACAGCAACAAGGATTGTTTGGTGAAATGGCTCCGTTGACACATAGACTTCTATCTGCTTTTATTGTAGAAGATGGCGATGATTTTTCTGAATGCAATGGTGTTCAAGGAGATATATTTCTCGAATTCTCAAATGACTACCTTCCTTATGCTGCCAACAGGAACTTAGAAAATGAATTTGAAGTTAGTGCAATAAAACCCAGCTTTGGGTTGAGTCCTGAATTCAGGCATTCAAACAGTTATGCGGTGCATAACAGCATGTCCAATGGTTTCACAGCTTCCAGCAATCTGAGGAGCTCATACAGTCAAAATTCCATCTGCAGTGAGAATATATCAGATGGCATAAATTTTATGGTATACCCAGAAAATGGCTCTTTGCATGAATTCATGCCACATATTTCACAACAATATCAAAATCTTGGAAAAAATTTATCTTTACCATCATATGGATATCAGTATGGGCAGATGTCTTTACATGACAGGACTTTGATCGAGTTGCATAGTATCGACATTTGTCCAGAGATGGTATGATTCTTAAAAACTCTATGTTCTTTGTTGTGTACATGGTTATAACTTTTTATGCCTGAATTTCGATCATATACATGAAACATGAAAATCCTGATCATATGTTTACTGTGTTGTCACTGATCAAATCATTCTGGTTCTGTTCGATGAAATTTTCTTTTCTTTCCTTTGTTTCACTGCAATAAATGTAGTTCCACTCAAACTGCTTTCTTGATGTAATAACTAACAAATGTAGTTTCCTATTGGCATGAAGGGACTTAATGTATTAATGATGAAAAGGAAATACTACAAGATTTGCACCTCCTGTAGGAGCTACAAAATACTATGCTGTAATTTTGCATTTCCATTTGTCGTAATTTTCTTGGGAACTGGGAAGGCACCATCAATACCTTTTTTTACATGATTTAAGTGTCAATACCAGTCAGTTCAGCTGGGAAAGCCAAATGCTGAATGTCTGTTAGTGATCTTTTTTTTAGGGGAGGGGAGTTAGTGATCTGTTGGTGAAAACTCAAACCAATTGAGAAATTTAAAGCATTGATGAGGGGAAAGGGTTAGTGCAGTGGGGTGGGGGTTGATCATTTGTGAGTTTGTTGCCCATTTTTATGTGTTGTAAGCTCCACGAGATTGGAATAACCACAAATGTGGTGTAAAGTCCTCTTATTACTGTCCTAACAGTGTCTAACTGTCTATTTCCTGGGAAAACATACTTGTTCTGTAGACAACATCTTTTTTTACTCTTTATCAGTTATTCTGGTATATCCCTTATTAATCAAATGTCTTGGCAATATTTTCTTATTTGTGCAGCCACAGCTTGATGAGGGAGAGGATGAGGACATTAATAAAGTTATTTTGGAACTGCAGAAAAGACTCTTTGAGCAGGTTGTTTTTGTACTTAATTTTGACCAAACTCAGCAAATTACCATTTCATTTTCCCTTCAGTTTACTCGAAGTTGCTCTCTCTCAATATAATACTGTAGGGGCCCATCCTATTGTTTTTGATAAAAAAAAGGTGCTCTGTGTTCGTGTGCGTCCTTGGATGTTGCTATATGATGAATGTGTATTTTCTTAAACTGGTATGATGTAGCTCTAGAAGTTGTGTTCTAGCTTACAGAGTGAAGATTCTTAATAAAAATTTGGAATTGCTTGACATTTTAGAATGATTTTGCAAAACGTTGGTGTGTTCCCACTTGACATCATCATGGATAAGTAAGCATATGCAAGGACCATCATTGAAATGCTTGTTAAGTGGCATCCCTTGGTGCAGGGCGAATATGGATGGAAAGGCATACCTAAAATTAGTGAAATAGGTCTCACCACACCAACTCACCGTAGCAGAATTTGATAGATAAATTGGGTTCAATGAGAATTCATTCTATTTTGGCCTTTTTGAATAGGAAAATATTTCATAGCTTGGTCAGTGTGAATTTGTCAAAAAACAATTTATGAATTTAGTAAGAATAATTTGAGTCAGTTTTGAAAGTTTTTGAATATAGTGCATCGTTTGGGTATATTACTAGTATGAGTGGGCCGCTATAACTGCAACCGAGACTTGTACCACACCTCAAGTAATTCTGGTGAATCTACATCTTTATTCTTCATAAGTGGATGGTTTTCTTTTGGCTTCACATATGTAACAGTTTTTAAAGAGATTATTTTTTTATTTTTTAGTGGAAAACTAGTTTTCTATATGCATCTTTGCATTTGAGCAAAATATGTTGTTTTTGTTACGAATAGCACTTGTATTCATCTCAAGTTCACCATATTAAGTTGTATGCACCGACCAGTTTACCTAAAAGCCTAAGGTAATGGGGAAAGGTGGGCAATTCACTTATACTTCCAACACCTCCCCTCACGTGGAGGCTCGGAATAGGAGTGGACGACAATTTTTTATTTAAATTGCGTCTACCAGGATTTGAACTCGAATAACACTTGTATTCATCTGGGGCCAATAGACCAGTATATATACATGTACAAAAGGGCATATTAGGAAAACCCATATACAAGGAAAGCCCATAATAGGCCCATATATCTATACATCTCACAGTTTTCACCATTCAATTTTGAGTATTTACTATGTGGAAGCTTGTGTTACTTGAACATATATTGTGGGAAATGGATACGCTTTCTAATCAAGATGTGTGTCCTCTCTTATTTCAGGTGAATCAAAAGAAATGCCAATTGCATAAGTTAGAAAAAGCTATCCGAGATACTAAAAATATGGAGGAGAGGTATTGATTATTCTACCTCTGGTTTAGCTTTTGAATGTGTCTAGAAGGAATTATGTCAACTAACTTCAAGGCTTGGTTTGCAGGAGTCTGGAGCAACATGCAATAAACAAACTAGTAGAGATGGCATACAAAAAACTGCTGGTAGCCGAATATTTGTTTATTTACATTGCTGCTTTTACTTTTATTAGTGTTAAAACTTTAAGCAACTGGAGGTTCTGGGCTTCTTGCTCCATTAGATTAGGTTTTTTTGCTAAGATTGTTGCTGGGGTCATTCATTATTCCTTTTGTTATCTGTATCCTCTTTCAAGCGATTTTTGAGGTTACTGATGGCAAATACTATATTAATGTAGTGTAACATTGCATCAAATTTGGTGATAGATATACTCAGTTGATTGTGCTCGCCATCTTTTTATAATGGAATAAGTCCATTTTGCACCCCCTGAACTATTGAGGAAGTCCATTTAAGCCCCCAAACTATAAAATGGTCCATTTAACCCCCTCAACTATGAAAACCAAAGCAAAAGTGGTTTTGCCATTTCTAATTGGAATAAGTCCATTCCCCTGCCCTCCCTCAAAATTTGAGAAGTCCAAGAAACCCCCCTAAACCACAAAAAGAATATTTTTTAAAAATATTCAATTTTTTTTAAAAAAAATAATACGAAAAATATAGCTGTTTCAAAATTTTGCAGTTTAAGGGTTTTTTGTAAGTCAAGTTTTGCATTGTCTTACAATAAGAGGTGACACCAGCAATGAATGTTCTTTAAACCAGTGTTTTGCTGTTTTTTTTCTTTCATGGTCCTAAATATCTCATTTTTGAAGGACATTAATGGTTGCATGTTAGTTTTTATGTATAAATATTATCATTTGTTGGCTTGTACTGTTACTTTTTTGAGCTCTTTTTCCTGTTTACCACTTCCCCTAAATGCACATGAACCTTCGTAATCTTGACCTCTGTTGCTAATTATATGCCATGATTTCTATTTTCACAGGGTGGCAGAGGTAGTTCTAGTCATAAGGGTAGTCTCAATAAAGCTGCCAGTAAGGCTGCAAAACAGCTTGCATTGGCTTTTGCCAAGCGAACATTGGCCCACTGCCAGAAATTTGAGGAAACGGAGAAAAGCTGCTTCAGGGAGCCTTTTCTTTGGAGTGTGCTATCTGCACCTTTGCCAAAGAGCTATGCAATAGATGGTAATAAACATGCACCTATTAGTGAGTTGAAACAAGTCTCGTAGACTCACATACTTATTTGACACTTCATTATGTTAAGAACTTCCAATGAAATATGTGTTGTATGATTCAGGTGCCCCCCCAGGATCTGCAGATAAGCCGAAGCTTTTAAAGCTTGACAGAAGCCCATTGAGCCAAGGTATTTTTGTCACTCTTGAGAAAATCCTAGTTAATTGTGGCATGTACCTTAAATCAGGAGAATTGCGGTGCCACTTGATTTTGTAGAACCCTGTCATCATTAATTGTGTTGACTTCTGCCAATAATTTTCCAGGTAGTACAAAGTGGAAAAAGAGTGACAGAGAAAGGGACCAAAACCGAGACTCTTCCAACAAGAATTCTGGTTCGAAATCAGGCCGTAATTCATCAGGCAGCGGAAGGAATGAACGCAAAACTAAGATAAAACCAAAGCAAAAGCTAGCACAGCTATCAACATCTGGAAATGTTCTTGGTAGAGTCACGGAAACATCTAATTTCCCAGCACCGTCCCAGCGAGTATCTCATGAGTGGACAAATGCTTCAAGTGCAAAACCTACTCAACAAGTCAGAAACAGTACAGCTAATGCTGCTCAGGATTCTTTGGAAGCCCCTTTGGTAAACTTGCCTGCAATAGATCCTATGGACATTTTGGATGTGCCTGAAGGTAACGATATCAGTTCCTGGTTTACCGATGGTCTCGATGATTCGTTACAAGATTTTGATTTCTCTGGAGGCCTAGAAATCCCAGATGATGACCTTAGCCAACTAGGATTTATGTAAAATGAACTAGTAAATAATATATATGTGCATATATTGGAGTCTTGACCTTGTATTAGCACTGCTATTGCTTGGTCACAGCATTAACCAGATAATCTCTGCCTCAGAAGGTAGAGCTTTTAACGAGTTGATTCTTTTGTACAGCTTAATACGTTTAGTAGATGCTAGTCATCTTATTGCAGATGATGGAATTGGTCCGTGTAACAAATGGACGTGAGGTCAAAATGGGTATATTTTGTTGTTTCTTGTTGCATCGGTAGTCACCATTTGGAAGCCCAGTTCGTAGTGCAACTGCTACTGCTACATCAATGGATTTGGGTTCTGTATATGCTGTCCTTCTATGTTGCAAGCGCATGGGAAGCTTGATTTTGTACTTGGCAAATGGCCAAATTACTTGGTAGCTTTGATGTTGTGTGTATAAGCATCTGAAATGTCAACCGCTCTCTCTGGATGAACAAATGATTAATCCCGAAAGAATGCAAGCATAAATTTTGTTTTTAGTTGTAACCAGAATCAGGAATAGACAAGGTAGAGATGCACTGTGTGCAGCGTCAATTGTAACCAAATGGGGGGCATCCGGCGCTGCATGCTGGGAAGTCCTCTGCTTTGCTCTACAGGAACTGGAGGTACCGTCTTGGCCCTACGAATAGGGATGTATACTGAGCGGATAATTTCCGACCGACCAACCGATCGAATTAATACGGATGGTGGTTTGGATATTTATATGGATATCCGGATGTTTTTTGTAGATACGGATATGGATATGAATATTAGGATGCGAATATGGATACGGATACGGATAATGCGGGATAATATCCGTGGTATAGTATTCGAAGAAAAATATGGATAATATCCATATACTACTGTCTGCTACAGTGCTCAAACCTAACTATGCTGGTGGACTTGGTGGTGCTTAGGGCCTTAGGCCGAATTGCTCACTGCTTAGGCCGAATCGTTCCAATTAGCTGGCCTGCTGGAGTGCTGGTGCTTTATGCCTTCACCGCACCGTCCCGGTAATATCTACAAGATTGCATGTTTCTTGTGTATTAAATATTTATACGTACTTTAAATGTTTGATGCTTTCTTTGAAAGTCTGTATTTTGCGTATTATCCAAGAAATTATCCGTTTCGAATAATATCCGAACCTATAGTATCCGTGTCCATATCCGAGCTATCCGTGTCCGTATTCGACACTATCCGTGTCCGTATCCATATCCGATACTATCCGTATCCGAAAAATAAATATAGATACGGATACAATATCACTGCTATCCGACCGTATCTGATCCGTTTGCATCCCTACCTACGAATTACAAAATTCAATAAAATAAATGTCATCCAGATTGCCAGCAACCTTGGATGGGCCTTCTTTTGCTTTTTGTTGTTTTGGTGTTTTTTTTGTTGGTAACTCAAATGCGGTAACTTTGATTGGAAAAAAAAATTCGGCAATGTTACAGCCACATTCCCAGATTTGCTGAATTACTGATGTACATACAAAATCTAACATTTACAGATCACCCTAGCTGCCTTTTTTTTAAGTAGTCTACACAATGCACGAGACAGTCAAGCATGCATATTGCAGGCTGGCTCGTGCATCTCGGATTGACAAGAATGCATATGGTCATGATCGAGTTGCATTTGCTGCAAGACGAAGATCAAACCATTGGGGAATGGAGGACAAATTACAATGGACATGGTCCTAATCCACATAGATGATCTGATGTGTAGTTTCTCCTTGAAGTTATCGATAGATCATGTGAAAAATGACAGCACAATCCAGCATGATGGAATTAGGTAGGTCTAGTAGTATTTTCAGTATGGATTTTGGGCCCATGTACGTTGCTTCCGTGTAGGCGTGAAGTGATCTCCTCCTTTATTTACACACATGCACAGCTGCTTTTCAGTCAGAAATAACTTGCTACCTAAGTTCTGCCTCAGATAAGAGTATTGTCATCTAAAAAAAGAAAGAGGACAAGTCGAAACGAGTGTCCAAACTCCGAAGATAATATCCAAATGGAAAAAAAAAAACAATGCTTTAAGTATGCACAATTGTACATCATACGACCAACTCCCATGGCCCAGCATATATACTATATGAAAAATGAGATATATATATATACACACACTATATGAAAGATGTGATCATGTATCTTACTGCAATCTTGAACTGATTAAAACCAACACCAGCACAACACAAGTTGCTATTTTTTTGGGGAGTTATGTGGTCACTCTTTTATTAGAAGAGGAGAGAGGCGCGCGAGTTGGAGTAGTGGTGCAACCCACGTCCTCCTCGCTACAACTGTATCCATCCTCTTGCCCTCCATCAAGTAAACAGCCAGTACTACATTGATTTCCTTGTTGCCGGTTTGCGACGCGGCAGCACTAACAATTAACATCGTGGGGGTTGGGAGAGAGATCGTGCGTCCGAGGTGTGCCTGAAGATGGACATCGCCGGCGGCGGGGAGGAGGAGGAGGAGGAGTTGGAGGCCGGCGGCGCGCAGCAGCAGATGGAGATCGGGTGGCCCACCGACGTCCGGCACATCGCGCACGTCACCTTCGACAGCTTCCACGGCTTCCGCGGCCTCCCCGTCGAGCTCGAGCCCGAGGTCGCCGGCAACGGCAAGGCGCCCAGTGCAAGGTGAGCTACGCCGCCTCTCCTCTTCCTCTTCTTTTTCCCTCGTTCTTGCATGTTGCTCTTTCGCTTCTTCCCTAGCTGGAGAAAAAAATTGCTCCTTGATTCCTACCTACTTGCGTTGCGTTGCGTGCACCTTGTTCTTGCACGTCCTTCCCAGAATTAATAGAAAAGAAAGCCAAGTTAGGACAGAAATCGCTTGCATTGTCTTGAGAAGCTAGGACAGAAATCGCTTTTAAGCTACTACTCCCCAGTAATGCAAATTAAAGCCAAGTTTTTCCTTCTCTTTTGGAAATGCATCGCCCACCCCGTGCAGCAAGACGGTGTTCGGCGTTTCGACGGAGTCGATGCAGTGCTCCTACGATTCCAGAGGGAACAGCATCCCCACCATCCTCCTGTCCATGCAGCAACGCCTCTACCAACAGGGCGGTCTCAAGGTATGTGTGTATGTGTGCATATACATACTCCGTCCTGGCCTCTACATGTGGCATATATATACATTCATCTGACTACCCTAGAGAATCATGAACTGAGATATGTTACTGTGTGATGATCAAACCCTGCAATTTCTTCTCGGTTGCCCTGCCCATAGGTTGAAGGCATATTCAGAATTACAGCAGAGGACAGCCAAGAACAGTACGTGAGGGAGCAGCTCAATAGCTGTGGAGTCGTACCAGACAGGATTGATTTGCATTGCCTCGCAGGCTTGATCAAGGTAATGAACTCTATGTATACACACGCACACACACACTGATCTCTGCAATGAAGCTGCAATTAACATGTACAGCATCTATGCATGTGGATATATTGTGGAATGCTGTGTTGGCTAGGAAATGAATTAATGGCTGTCAACTCTGCAATGACGCAGGCTTGGTTCAGGGAGCTCCCCGGTGGGATGCTGGACTCGCTGCCGGCGGAAGAGGTGATGCGGTGCCAGTCGGAGGCCGACTGCGCCCAGCTCTGCACCAAGCTGCCGGCGGCGAAGGCGGCGCTGCTGGACTGGGCGGTCAACCTCATGGCCGACGTCGCGAGGGAGGAGAAGAGCAACAAGATGGGCACGCGCAACGTCGCCATGGTCTTCGCTCCAAACATGACCCAGGTAGGTAATCTCATTCGAATCAGCTCAGTACTCAAAAAATTAGAAAGAAACAAGAAAGAATTCAGTGATTGATGCTGCTAATTACATGGATCACAGGCGGTGGATCCGTTGACGGCACTCAAGTACGCGGTGCAAGTGATGAACTTTCTCAACATGCTGATCGAGAGAGCGCTGAAACAGAGAGAGCATCTCTGATTCTGAAGGCGTCCATGCTCCAGCTCCAGGACCAAACTCAAACTGACCATGAATTAAGCTGCATCAAGCACAACATGCTTGTCAACGCTACCGGCAGGGGACTAAATGTAGTGGTATTGATTATGAGATGATGCAGGCTGTAAAGACGATTAAATTTTAATGAAGGTTTAAGTGGTGTCTGTCAATGTGCGACTAGATCATGGTTTGGTTAATTAGTTGGTTTCATCTACTTTGTGTGCCAAGCTGACCGTAGAATCCAGCAAATCAGCGGTCTGTGTTTTTCTTTTTCTGTTTTTCCTTTCGAATATTTGTACCCTATGTTAACTTGATTGACGTTTCAGATATGTTTGTGACTGCCTTTGTAAGAAAAAGATATTTGTGACTGCATTATTCGCACGATTATATCTATTGAGTATATATGTGCGCTTATCTTCAAACACAATAGTAGCTGGAAATCGATTTCGAGTTTCATGATTTCTATCGTGAAATCCAAAATAATCTTTGGTCACAAATAACTATCGCTTGAAACAGGTACATCTCGAAGTTTTAACTTTACCTATAAAAATCTTTTTAAATATTTAGATTGAGTGCATATGTGTCGAAAAACACTATAACAATTACAACAGTTTCAATAGGTTTTATAAATAAATTTTAATATTAACTGTGGGTAAAAGTTGTATTTTGAAGATAAAAATATTGTTTATTTGTGACAAGAGGTACGTGAGTACCATTGCACGGGAAGGGTGAGTCCTTTAGAGCATCTCCAGCAATAGCCCCCTAAAACAGGGTCCCTACTTTTGATTTGGGGCTACCCCTATTTTTTGGGGCCTCTGATTTTGTCTTCAACTCCAGCAGTTAGCCCCTAAATCTTAGCCCCTATTTGCTTATGACATGTGGGACCGGCTTGCCAATGACTCTTTATTTATCTTTTCAATATTCTTTTATTTTCTTTCTTCTTTTTCTCCTTTTCTCCTCCCTCATCTCTTCACAAGCGAGACAGAGGGAGGGAGAGCAGCGGCGGAGGCGGCGGCGGCGGCGACGGCGATGGCGTCGGATCTGGGAGGCGAGGCGGCGAGCGGCGGTGGCGTGGTGGCGGCGTCGGATCTGGCGAGGCGACGAGCGGCGGCGACAGTGGCGTCGGCGGCGAGCTGAGAAGACGGCGGCGGTAGAGAGGAGGAGACGACGGCGAGCGGCAAGCGGCGGCGACGGCAATGACGACCCAGATCTGGCGAGGCGAGGAGCGGCGACGACGAAGCGGCCGGGGCAACGGCGGGGAAGAGGAAGAGGCGGGGGCGCGACGGAGGCGACGACGGAGGCAGAAGCTGCGCGGGAGGAAAAACACCCCCAACAAAAAGTATGGGCCCCTCAAGACCCCTGGAAATTGGGGCTGGAGAGGGAGATTTAGGAGCCTCCTTATTTAGGGGCTTGAGTAGAGGCTCTGCTGGAGTGTATTTTTTGACCATAATCCTTATTTTGATTTAGGGGCTTGAATAAAGGCTCTGCTGGAGATGCTCTTATTAGGTGACTCTGCCCTAAAAAAAAAAGAAACTAAAAAACGGCCTAGTAGAACATGGGCCGAAGCCCATCCTAACTAAATGAATTACGCCCAAAAAAAAAAAACCAAGGCGAGGGGCATTCCGCACTCCGCACAACGTAGAAAACCCCTTCGTTTCCGGTTGCTACTTGCTAGCCTGTGTCTAGGGTTTCTCCTCCTCGACGCCGCCGTCTCGCCGCTCCGACTCACCTCCACCCTCAGGTGACGATCCCCGACTCTTCGCTCCGCAACTTTTATCTGATTTCTCCTTCGCTTGCGCGCGCGTTTCTGCTTTTGCTCGGTCTCGATCTGGGCGCGAAATGATCTAGGGTTTCTAGTACACGATGCCTCAGTTCGTCCAATCACTGCTCTTCTTGCCGTGTGGACCTGAAAATTGCTGCTTATGAGCTCTTTTCAGTGAATAACGGATTGGTTTCTCGTTACACAGATCGCCGTCTTCGCTTCGTCAGCCGTTGCCCCGATGGCGGAAGAGACCAACGTAAGCTTTTGGGCTCTCAAAAGTTGTTAATTTTCCCACCTTTTCTGTGAACATAGAGGCCTTTGAATCTTCTCTCAGCTTTTGTGCATAGCTAACTCCTAACATGGTTTGCTTGTGGTTGCTACCTCCTTTCTTGAAGCAAGGGAAGAAGGAGGAGGAGGAATTCAGCACGGGGCCTCTGTCTGTGCTGATGATGAGCGTCAAGAACAATACTCAGGTTGGTGCAGTTCTTCTGCTGAGATCTCAGTTTAAGTAGGAGTGCAATTTCTTCTTAACTGTCTGCTATGATGCTTAGTCTGAATTATAAACCTGCTGGTGCTTCTATTGTATTATCTGCGTGTACCTTAGCTCAGAATCCAATCAATTTAGGTCCTTGTGGCCCTGTTGTGTTGTGTGAATGCTCTGTAGTTTCCTCTGCCTCTGCTTGTAATCATGCCTCCTGTTCCGGCAAAGTTAGGCGCATCGTTATGAAATACGTGAGTGATTGGCCATAGTTTCTGTGCAGCCTGTTTTAGTATTATCTTAAACAAATGTAAGTCTTAACCTGACAAAGTGGCAATCTTTTTTCAGCTTCTATGTTTCTTAGTTAATTATGTCTCGTTTTATTAGCTCAAATTTAGGAAGTCACTCTCAGTTTGACAAGTGCAAGTATGTACTGGTGATTTGTCTCTATCTTAGGTTCCCCACACTATTACATTCACAAATCACAAGTGCTACAACTATGGGTCCTATATTATAGGGATAAACCATTGTATGCCAAATTTCTGGAATTAGATTCTTTAGTGATTGGAATGGTTGAGTTGGCTCCCAAGATAAATTAATGGTTGTTTGATGGATGCACTCAAGAGTGTATCCTTTCCTCTAATTTACTGTTGTCTATTCTTGAACCCATGGGTTGGCCCAATGCACCATCAATTTCGACTATTTTTAAGCAAGCTATTGGATGTTTTGTTTGATAAACTCGTTTCACTGTGTGTAGCATGGTTATTTACACGACGCTTAAATGTCGTTTTAATGGGAGAAGGGGCTAGAGGAGCAGAGCGTCGGCACGTTTTGCCATTACGGCCTGGAGCATAGTGATTCATACTTGCGCCCTAGGCCCCCTAGGTCCTCGATTCATACTTGTGGCAGGGTGGACTTCTGCCGCTGCCACCGTCGATTCTACCACTGTCGCTGTAGTTGATTCTGCCATCGCCGCCGTCGTCCGCTACCTGGAGAAGATCAGTGTGGTGAGGGAGGACGTTAGCACCACAACGAGGGGAGAAGGTGACGTAGGGAGGGAGGAGTGCCACGCCGTGCGAGGGAGGGAGGATCCAAGGATGGTGGCGCTGTGCATCAGAGGGAGGTGTGGCGGTGGCTCAGTTAGAGAAGAGGGGAGGCTAGGAGAGGTGGCGTGTGTGGCTTAGGGTTGGAGGGGGAACCAGGAGCCTGTGAGGGAGGTGCTGGGCCTCATGGTTAGTTTTTTGAGTTGGGTTGGGCCTCAATGGAGAGGGGCTGTTGAGTTCAGTTGTGCTCTCTGCTTCCCTCTATTGAAATGTGGAGTTGTGGACAGTGAAATGGAGTGGACAATGGACATATGTGATATTTCTTTGCTTCCATAGTTGTTTTACGATGTGTCTAGAAAGACGTTTCAACACTCATTGAAACGTTCAAAAGTAAAAAAGGTTGTGGGTCTTGTCGTTCTCATTTTACGTTTTAATAACCATGGTGTGTAGCCTTTCATGAAACCTTAGGTTAGCCTAACGCACAATTGATCTTGCTTGTTTCTATGAATGGGGAAAGAAGCTTGTTGACTGTTTTGCGTGGTAACTGCTTTAGTTATCGTAAACAGGTCTCATTGTTACCTATTTTTGCTCACTTAATTAATTTTTTAGGCAATTTACTTGTTGTAAATTGTGTATTTGTAACCCTAAACCTTTAGATATTCTTCTACTCTGTAACAAACAATTCAGGAATAGATAGCTCATCCTAAGCATTTACACTGACGGCAAACGATGATTTGTATGCTAATCGTTGTTCTGATAGTGTATGTTCTCTTCTGCTTTAGGTCCTTATCAACTGCCGGAACAACAAGAAGCTACTTGGTCGTGTGAGGGCATTTGATCGGCATTGCAACATGGTTCTTGAGAATGTTAGGGAGATGTGGACCGAGGTATGTGACACATTCCCAAAATTGCTGTTCTATTTCGTGGCCTTGTATTGCTGTGTTCAGTAACATTTGTTGCTCTTGTTACAGGTTCCAAAGACTGGTAAAGGCAAGAAGAAGGCGCTTTCAGTGAACAAGGACAGGTTCATAAGCAAGATGTTTCTCCGTGGGGATTCTGTCATCATTGTACTCAGGAACCCAAAATGAGTTAGATGATGCCTTGTACACCTGAAGAGTCCATTTGCTACGTTGCTGTTAGCGTGTATGCCAACTGGTCTAAACCAGAACTTGAGTGTTGTAGTTGCGATGTTATGAATTTCCTGCTCATGTATCTAACTTGCACTAGTAGTTTCCTTTTGGACCATTCAATATATCGCTGAAAACAATTTAGAAGTAAAGTGTTTTTTTGCCCATTGATTCTCACTTTGTGAATCCGTAAGCCTTGTAGCACGTAATTGTGCATTTCAATGTGATGCTATGCCATGTATCCCTCACCTATGTCAAATGCCAAAGTCGTTCCACATCAATAGAGCACCGTTTTGTGCAATCGAACTACACCACCATCTTTTGGATACCAATACAGCAATGTTCCCAGTGTGATGCGATAGGCGCCGGATAAGTTTTTGGTTGGCGCTTTAGGATGTGGATAGAGATGACGTTAATTTATATTCTACGTAACCCGATATTAACTCAACAAATGGGTCCATAGCTCAGTGGTAGAGCATTTGACTGCAGATCAAGAGGTCTCCGGTTCGAACCCGGATGGGCCCTATTCTTGATTTTTTTTTTTTTTACATTTTTGTTTTTTATCTCTTAAGTTCTATTCGTTTTGCCTTTCCCCCCGGATACATGCACTTAATCATGTAGATTGCACACAAAGATGAGTAAACGGGTCAAACAGCGTATAAATGCCCATCATACCATCAGCAGTGCTTGAACATGATAATTAAGAATGCCTTTGCAGACTTGCAGTTTACCCGTTAAAAATGTACTGTATCTGTTAACCAATTGCCAGTACTTTACAGTAATATATATGCTCAATTAGAATTGAAATGATGTAACTCAGTCCCTCAGGTCAATTAGTATTGCTCTGTCAGTGTCTATCCTGTCAATTACTTCATCCCCTCTTCAGGTTCACTTGTGCTCTCCTCATGCTCCATGCCTTGAGCTGTGACACCTTGACCGTGCTAGTGCCATTGTTAAACGCATACATGCGAGTGCTCCCGTCGACGAGCGCCACTGGGTAAACTCTAGCCATGATGCATAACCTACCACCGCCTCCGAAGCTCTCCACCGCCGAACGATCAATCTGCACGGCAGAGACATTGCTGTTAGAGCATCCATCATTCCATTTCATTCATTTCTTGCATGAGCGTATCAAGAACAGAAAAGGCAGAGCCTCCCATCTCACCAAAGTTCTCAAAGATATCTTCCTCTCCTTTTCAAGGTCATATTCGAAGAAGCCTCCATAGGCTGGTGTGTACAGTCCTGGTCTCAGGGACGACCTGTGAAAAGAAACGAAAACTCTTATATCTTATTGATGCAATGCAGAATAGAGAGGGAGGTTTCAGAGTTTCATATATCAATGTATCTGGACATTCTAGAGAACACTAAAAGAAAAGGTAAAATTCATAAGCATTGACCTTCTTAGATCAGAGCACATAAGGATCATGTACTTCTGCTGTGATTTGTAAACTCTCAAGTGCACAGTAGTGTGCTCCTCTATGTCGTCAGAGGCCAGGACGATAAGTCCAAATGGCCCGAGGCCACCATGAACGGACGCATCTGCTTCCCGACAATGCTTCTCGGCATCCAAAAGCCAGGAAGGATCAAAAGGATCAGCACTATCTATGGCTGTCAGCTCAAAATCTATCTCCACATCCGCCTGTTTCAAGAAAATGACGTGCCAGATTAGCAACAGTTGCTCTGGATAACAAACTGAAACAGATAAGTGTACATATCATCAACCCCTTGGGCTCCAAAATTTGTCTGATTCATATTTCATACGTTAGCTATCACATGACTGAACATATATTAACTCGCATGGCATGTTGCTGATTCTTGGAAGATAAGTAAGCACGCCTGTAAACACGAAAAGATAAGAAACTAGCCTGTAAAGTATCAGTTCCCTTAATCTCAAACAAATCTCCCTTCTTCAGCTCCATTCCTTGATGGTTGATTCCATTTATTCGGAGGGACTTAATCTCTTCAACTGGCCATTGCAGCAATTGTTTGCTATCACTATCTAACCAGATAGTCCTGGGGATTGCCTAAAAGTAATAACAAATGAGAATACATACGTTACACTGATATGCTAAATCAGTTAAATCATTAATCAAATATGAAACAATCACAACCAATTAGAGGCAGATTTTCTTACATGGATTCCAGCCCAACCTTTTGCAACATCATCTGATGAACTGTCTGTCTCAGTAGTCCAACCCCATATTATCCTCCTGCCCTTTTTCTTTTTTGAAAGAGGGGCAGGAGAACTGCCAACCTGTTTCATTGAATAGAAGGAGAAAATAAGAATAAAAACCCATGCAAGCACGGGGTACAACCACAGCCCTTCGCTGCAACCCTGGCTGAAACCAGACACCTCCGACCACCGTCGGGAACACCACCTACAGAGGGGGGGAGAGAAGAGATACAGAGGGAGGGAGAAGGGAAAAGCCGGCCACACAAGACACCAAGCCGGCCACGCAAGACACCACCAAACAAATGACAACGACAATAAGGAGGGACAAGCCATCGATCACCCCACGGCCAGGCGGACCACGGCGCCTCCAACAAGGTGAGCAGACGGAGAAACCGTTATCGCCCGACCGCACAAGGCTTTCGCCCAACAAGGGAGCAACACAACGGTGCCTCAGAAGGGAACGACACTGGAAATACCGCCACCGCCAGCCCAGCAGGAGCTAGGCAGGGTTTTCGCCCGAAACGCTCAACCTCACCGGGGTAGACCTGAACTTCGTCGCATGAAGAGCAAGCCGAAGACGTAGACGCCGGAGAACACAGGTTGGAGGCCAGCCGGTCCTCGGCCGAGACAAGGAAGACGCCGCCACCGCCATCTTACACCTCGCGGGGAGAGAAGTAGGAAAGCGAAAGCGAGACCTCGCCAGCGAAGAGACGCCGAGCACCAAGGCGAACAAGGAAGACGCCGCCATCGCCATCGAGCACCACGAAGAGGAGAGGGCTAGACAATGAATGAACAGGATCTTGTCGGGAGAAGGGCTCGATGGAAGCGCCAAGGCCAAAAGCGAATCGACGCCACGCCAAGCCGAAAGTGGGGTGAGTGCCATGCCGCGACAGTTGCCTTTACCGGTAGAGCCTGGCCGTCGAAGCACCGCCGCTATAGAGCACCTCTAGAATAGAAAACGCACGCGGTGTCGAATTCGCACGACCACCCGTTGGAACATAGTAATTGCCATAATCAATTTTTCGAATCGAAGAAAGATTTTGAAGCATAGTAATTGCCATAATCAATCCTTGACCACAGTCGTCTGTCATCTAGGACAGTATCTGGCACAAAGGCATCTAGTTTCAGATCATAGACCCCAATCATGTACTTGTCACAGTTATCTAAGCTCATTTTGAGGACATGCTTGGCACCATTTGGGATAGCCGCAGACAAGTCCAATCCACTGTTCTTGCCAGGCAATGCCGTGAAGAAATCAGGGCACTCCCACATGGTGGAGGCATTAGATGAATACAGTGGGTGATCTACTCTAGTCCAATGCATAAAATCCTCGCTTTTGTACAGAAGTGCAGCACTGTATCCATTCAGCTCAGCCCCAACTGCTATCCTCCATAGTCCATCCGGTCCGATCCAACCGGTTGTCGGATCTCTGAATCGACTGGTTCGAAGACTCGGGCCGATCGTCACGCCTGAACCTAATCAGAAGCGAATCGAGACAATTTTCGAGAAGCTCAAGAACGAAGAAAACAGAGAAGGCAATGTGGGCGATTTTACTGTTCTTCACATTCCACACGACATAGGAAATTACAAGAATCCTAAGTACTACTTTCTTCTCGCTAAAACGGCCGAGAGAGGTACAGATCGTGCCATCCCACGATCCCCTTTTCTCAGCAACAAACTCACGCACACACGCACTCCAGCATGCCGAACACTCCGCTCGGCGTTGCGTTCCTTCACCAGCCTCCGAAAGTCTTGCTTTGACGTGGCCAAGTCAAGGATTATTGCCAACATACTCCCCCTTAATCCTGAATTGGCCTAAGTTCACGAACACCTAGAATGTGACGCATAGCCGCTAACTTCACGCCTGGCAAAGGTTTCGTCAGAGCATCAGCTCGTTGTTCATCTGAACATATGAATTCCACCACAATTTCTCCATTTTCAACACACTCTCGGATGAAATGGAATCGCACATCAATATGTTTGCTACGCCCATGAAAAACAGGGTTCTTCATCAATGCTATGGCTGACCTGTTGTCGACAAAGAGCTTCACTTGTTTTGGCTCCTCATTTGTCAGCTCTCCCAACAAGTTCCTCAGCCATCTTGCTTGACAGGCTGCAGCAGTAGCCGCCATGAATTCGGCCTCACAAGAAGACAACGCCACTGTCTTTTGTTTCTGAGAAGACCATGACACAAGGTTATCATTTATGTAAAACGCCATACCTCCCGTGCTTCTCCGATCTTCAGAGTCCCCAGCAAGATTGCTGTCACTGTAACCTGTTATCATTTCATCTTTGTCACCCCTTTTATACACCAACCCGTGGTGAATTGTGCCCTTCAAGTACCTCATAATCTGCTTCACTGCTTTGAGGTGTAGCACTGTAGGTCTCTCCATGAATCTGCTAGTCACTCCAACCGCATATGAGAGGTCTGGTCGAGTATGTAATAGGTACCTTAAGCAGCCAACAATGCGACGATATTCAGTCTCGTCAACTGGTTCACCCTCTGGATCTTTGTGCAGCAGCACCTTTTGCTCCATTGGAAACTTGGTCGGATTACACTCTCCCATTCCGAATTGCTCCAACACTTTCTTGGCATAGGCTGCTTGCTTGAGTGTTATCTGATTTTCCTCTTGAGTCACTTCAACTCCAAGGTAGAAGTTCAGCAAGCCAAGATCAGACATTTCAAATTCAGACATCATCTGCTGCTTGAAAAGATTGACATCGTCTTGACTTGATCCGGTTACAATCAGGTCGTCAACGTATACTCCAACGATCAGACCTGCTTTACCTTCTCCTCTTATGTACACGGCTTGCTCATGCGCACACCTTCTGAACCCGAGCTGTTTCAAACTTCTGTCCAGTCGGGTGTTCCAGGCTCGAGGCGCTTGCCGGAGGCCATACAGTGCTTTTCTCAGCTTGTACACACAATGTTCCTTCCCTTTTATGGCAAACCCCTCTGGTTGGGTGACATACACCTCCTCCTCAAGCTCACCGTGAAGAAATGCAGACTTGACGTCCAAGTGCTGAACCTCCCAGCCTCTGTTTGCAGCAATGGCAAATATGACGCGCACTGTATCAAATCTTGCCACTGGAGCAAATACTTCATCATAGTCAATCCCTGGACGTTGAACATACCCCTTTGCAACTAGTCTTGCCTTATGTTTGATCACTTCCCCTTGTGAGTTTCTCTTCAATTTATACACCCATTTTAGCCCAATTGCTCTCTGTCCATCAGGCAACTCAGTCAGTGTCCAGGTTTCATTCTTCACAATGGAATCTAGTTCACTTTGCATAGCCTTCTCCCAAGCAACCTGCCCAACTGCTTCTCTGTAGTGTGCTGGCTCCCCCACT
Source organism: Olyra latifolia (assembly GCA_036346145.1). Taxonomy (NCBI): domain Eukaryota; kingdom Viridiplantae; phylum Streptophyta; class Magnoliopsida; order Poales; family Poaceae; genus Olyra; species Olyra latifolia. The sequence goes on along the minus strand of CM070523.1, from coordinate 685,944 downwards.
TCCAGCAATAGTAGCTCATCATCTGAGTCAACTTCCACAGTCTCCATTCTACTTGTCTTTTGCATCAGCTCATTGACACTTCTATATTGACGAGCTTCATCATCACTGCTACTTGTGCAGTTGGGAGGTGATTTTGGCTCAGCAGTGAGAGGAGTATTAGCATCACTTCTCTCAGAACCTTCCTGCAGCGCTGTCGAAGACGACGCTGCTTGTTGGGCCACAGTGCGGGCTCGTGCCCTCGTCACTGGACCTCTTGGCTCTGTGGACTGAGGCACGTCTTGCCTGCACACATTGCTATCAGTGCTCACCGGTGGATCCCCAGAGAATGCAGGGGAGTGAAATTCTCCAACGCCTCGTGCTTCAATACCTTGGGGTGCTTCTAATTCTGATCCACCTGGCATCATCTCTGAAATGTAGTGGTCCTCCACCACGAATTCAGAACTTTCACTGGCATACACTCCGCCAGTCCAGTCCCATGAGGCATCCTCTTGAAATACCACATCTCTACTTAAGTGCAGCTTACCTCGGCATGGGTCATATAACCGGTGAGCCTTGCAGCCACTCTCAACACCAAGGTACACCATAGCTTGACTTCGATCATCCAACTTCTTCTGATTTGGAGTTGTTATCTTCACATGCGCTGTACATCCGAACACTTTCAGATGTGCAAGGTGTGGCTTCATTCCAGTCCAGGCCTGAAATGGTGTACGGTTTCCCAACGCCTTGGTTGGCAGTCGATTCAACAAATAAACTGCATGCCTCACTGCCTCTCCCCAAAACCTTCCTGGAACCTTCATACTCTTCAAGAGTGATCTTGCCATAGCCATCACTGTTCGGTTTCTGCGCTCCACAACTCCATTTTGCTGTGGTGTGTATGGAGCTGTGAGATGTCTTGCAATGCCAGCCTCTTCACACAGCTGCTTGAATTCATTGGACAGAAACTCACCTCCCCTGTCAGTTCTAAGTACCTTCACTCGGTGACCACTTGTATTTTCAACCTTGAGCTTGAACTTCCTAAAAATGGCATAGGCTTGATCCTTCGTCTTAATTGTGTACACCCACATCCATCTTGTGCAGTCATCAACAATGAGCAGAAAATAATTGTTACCGCTCAATGTCGATGGGGTGATCGGCCCACAAAGGTCAGCATGGAGCAATCCTAGCGGCTCCTCCGCCCGGAAGCTTGAGACAGCTGGGAATGGCAATCTTGTCTGCTTTGCAACTAAACAATCTTGGCACAGTTTGTTAGGTTGCGAGATCAGTGGAACTCCTCCTGCCATTCCTTTCTCAGTGAGCTGCTTGAGAGAGTGAAAATTCACATGTCCGAGTCTTGCGTGCCATAGCCAAGCTTGATCATCCAGTGCCAAATGCAGACAGATTGGCCTAGACGTATGCAGTACAATCTTGTACAAGCGATTTGGTGAGCGTCTTACTGACATCAGCAGCTGTTCTGGATCCTTGTCGTATACCTTCAATTGTCCCTCATCCATAATCACTTTGTGCCCATATTCAGTCAACTGACCCAAGCTGATTATGTTGCTGCACAATTTGGGGATGTAATAGACTTCTTGCAGGAGCCACTGCCCTCCATTCTTGCAGGCAAACAAAATGGAGCCCTTTCCAATTATTTGCACAGTTGAACCATCCCCAAATCTCACCCTCCCGGTGATGCTCTCGTCCAGCACATGGAAGTTTCCCTTGTCCCCTGTCATGTGGTTGCTAGCCCCATTATCCAAATACCACTCTTCTGTGCTTGGTGATCCCTCCAAAGCATCATGTAGCTCGGGCTTCACCCTCTCTTCGTTGAGCAGTACCGCTCCTTGGAGATCATCCCCTACTGCCTGACACTCCTGCACAACAGCAAGCATCAAGGCTGGCTCAGTGTCTTCAGCTCTTGTGAGGTGCGCCTCCTCATCCTTCTTCTTGGATCTGCACTCAGAGGCATAGTGACCAAATTTTTCACAATTAAAGCACTTGATATGACTCTTATCTCGACCACCACCGCTGGAGCCACCCGCTCCATCCTTGCGTGGTGAGTCGCCGCGGCCGCCTCTGCCACGGCCTCGGCCGCGACCGCGACCACCCCGGCCACGATTTCCCCCGCCGTCACCGCGCCCTTGGATTTTGCTCTTGCTGCTTGACGACGAGTCACCACCGTTGGCCTTTTGGCGTGCTTGCCACTCGGACTGTGTGAGCAAGAGCTCCCCGTCGCCGTTGCCACCAGAGGCCCGCAAGCGAAGCCGCTCTTCAAAAGTCTTCAGTCGACCAACTGCCTCCTCAAACGCCATCGTGTTGATGTCGCAAAATTGCTCAATGCCTGCCACAACGGGATAGAAACGGTCGGGCACAGCATTTAGCAACTTCTTCACCAAGGCTGAATCTTCAAGGGTCTCCCCCAAATTGGCATATCGCACGGACATGCCACTGAGTTTTCCAGCGAAGTCATCCAACGCCTCCCCTTCCTTCATGCGCAAGGCGTCAAATTCTCCCTTCAAGGTCGCCAATCGAGCCGCCTTGACTCGATCCGCTCCGACGAACCTCGTCTTGAGAGATTCCCAGAGCTCCTTCGCGGTCTTCTTTGTTGCCACCTGCAACAAGATGTCTTCGGGGAGCGCTTGGAGAAGCTGCGCCCGCGCCGTCTTGTCCTTCCTTGCATCCGCGATTGCGCCCTCCACCGGCACCACCGCCTCCCATAGCCCCTGGGCATCAAGTAGCGCCTCTACTTTGATTGCCCAGGTGGTGTAATTTGTTGCTGTCAGCGGCGGGTACTGGAAGGACACACCGCCACCTTCTCTCGCCGCTGCAGCTTGTGGAACCAGCGCCATGGGGTAGCGTAGGATCTTGGGCATGCACAACCTGGGAAGCTCTGATACCAGATTGAAGACTCCAGGCCAGATCGTCACGCCCTGAACCTAACTGTAGCGAATCAGACAATTTTCAGAGAAGCTCAAGAACAGAAGAAAACAGAGGAAGGCAATGTGGGGCGATTTTCTGTTCTTCACATTCCACACGACATAGGAAATTACAAGAATCCTAAGTACTACTTTCTTACTGCTAAAACGGCCAGAGAGAGGTACAGATCGTGCCATCCCACGATCCCCTTTTCTCGGCAACAAACTCACGCACACACGCACTCCAGCATGCCGAACACTCCGCCCGGCGTTGCGTTCCTTCACCAGCCTCCGAAAGTCTTGCTTTGACGTGGCCAAGTCAAGGATTATTGCCAACAGGTTCAGGCCTGGTCCGACCGGTTCGATCAGCGGGTTCTTGTCCGGTTTGGTCCATTCCCTTAGGAACGGGTCAGACCGGTTCTTGGGAAGCACAATATTCTTAACCTGACGCTTCTCGGTGTCGGCACCTGTGTATATGATGACTGGTTGATCACCGGTGAGAATTGTGGCTGAACCGGTCCAGCAACCGTTGATGTCGCTCGGCGTAGTACGTTCTATTGCCGGTTCAAGCCGGGTCCAGTTGATGAGGTCTGTCGAGACCGAGTGTCCCCAAACTATGTTACCCCAGAGGGAACCGTTCGGGTTATACTGGTAAAATTCATGGTAGATGCCATTGTAGTACATTGGTCCTGAAATTTAAGACAGCGTAGGTTGTGGGATGCGTCAATTTCTTCTCCAATTTGTTTGGAAGTATTTTGTATGAGAGAAATTTGTACCGTTCGGATCTTTTGAGTTGTAGAATTCCAAGGATTGCGAATCCATCGAGTGTTTGCAAAGAACAAGAGGCCATGTCAATACTTGCAACAAATGCGCAATTGATACCACTCAAAAGTTGGCAAACAGTTGCTAAAATGCAAGAATTCAGAGCATGCCATTACTTCCTTGTTTGCCTATGGGTATGACAGATCTGCCTAATATTTCAGATTTGTATTTTCAATTTTGTAATAAGCCTTCACGGTCACGGAAAAAGTCATTTCTTAAACTCAATACTTTGTGATAGAAACTAGTACCATCAGTAGAGCAAATATGAATGTTTCCAGAAAATACTGCTAGCCACGATTAATTTCTAGCCTCCAAAAAGATGGCAATGAAACGAATGACTACAGCGTTTCCGCGATGGATGAACAATTTTCATTCATGCAAACATCTAAATACGGCTACCATCATACTATGATATTACTGAAAATGTAACTCCAGCGCCGTAAACGTGAGCACCTATCGCTCGCAGCACCCAGCAGAGAGTTGCACAAGTAATGAGTTGGCCACCTACCCTTAATACGAAACATGAGCACAAAATCAAGGTCACCTCGAAAGTGCAATCTCTCCAATTGGGGCAAAAAAAAACTAACTATTTAGATCAGTTGAACCAAGAAAAACACAACAAATCAGAGAATCCACTTCTTGATTGGATATGACAAAAAGTCAACAGGTGAAAAAGTAGAAATAGAAAGCATAGGCACACATACCATTGATCCAGTTCTTGGGAGGCTGGAAGTGGTAGGCAGTTCTGTATCTCTTGCTCACAATAGAGGAGACCTTTGGGGACTGTGGATATAGGAAGACTCTCTGTGTGGCCTCCACTCCATTCCTGCAGAGAAGATTGGATCCACTGGAGAGAAGCACAAGGAGGAGCAGAAAGACCCAGTGAGGCCAAGCCTGGAGCATGGAGGCCATGACCATGAGGGAGGGAAGACATGGGGATGTGAGATGAGAAAGACTTTGTTAACTTCGTGGGGTCACCACTGACCAGTAGCACACACTTGCTTGGGTTGGTCCAAAGAGGATTTCAATGTATTCAAAGAAATACCCTATTTCCACTTGCTGTTATTTTCCATTATGAACCTTGCTTTGGAGCAATATCACGAAAAGGTACTGCTTTAAGTTCCAAAGGGAGGTCTGAGTACACACACAGGAAGCTAATATCAACGAGGACAGCGCTAAATGTGATTAATTTGTCTGAATTAGTTATCTGTAAATATGTAATAAGATTGGACCCTTGTGTGAATGCGCAATATTTCTGCAAAACAGATCCATATGAAATGGTTCAGATGAACGGCACTGAAAAGAAAACTATAGCCTGAAGCATCTCGGTGCGCTAACCTAAGCATCATTAGTGTCGTAGTTTTATAAAGACTTAACTTTGAACAGGTTTCTCCTCGCCTCCTGATCTGCTGTTCATGTCTCGCATCACCCATGTTTCAGCATCGGCATGAATGGCGATTTCTCCTCTTCCTCCATCTACTTCTCTCCTTTGAATCTTCACTCTTGAACAAAGGTCTCATTTATTGTGAGCAAAAAATACAGAACGGCCTACCACTTCCAGCCTCCCAAGAACTGGATAAACGGTGTGTATTAATCCGTATCTCTGCTCTGCTTCTTCCAACTTTCAGTGCCAGAGCAGGAACCAAAAGCTTAATAGCACGTTCGAAGTGACTGAGCTGAATGTCAAGCTGAATTTCGAGAGGTTTTTAAATCAGTTTCTCAAAATTCATCCACTTCGTATATGTTATTTTTAAGAGCTTTTAAAGACGGTTTCCTGATAAAAAAGAGTTGTACCTAAAAAAGTCAAAGTATTCAGTTTTTTATTTTGGCTAAGCTAAACTTTAAGCCCAAGCCAAAGTCACTTCGAACGTGCTAATTTTTCTAAATTTTATGGTGAATTCTTTGTGTGTGCTGTGTGAAAGGTGCTCACTAGCCTCCTTGCTTTGTTTGACTGAACCACTGAAAGTCTGAACCTTCAGTTGATTGCAACTGAACACCGCTATAACTGGTGTCATGTTCCTCTTTCTTCTCTCTACCATGCTAGAATAGATGCATTGCAGTTGTGAATTCTATCTAAACTTTCATCATCTCTGTTCCAACGTTCATACGGTACGACCCGGGAATTCTCACAATTCGCCAGATCCAAATGGTATGTACGCCTTAGACCGGACCGAGCCGTACGACGCCAAGGGCTGCTGGTTCGGCTCGGCCACCATCCTCCCCGACAGCGAGCCGGTCATCCTGTACACCGGCGCCGACGACGCCAAGAACCAGGCCCAGTGCATCGCCTTCCCCAAGAACCGCTCCGACCCGTACCACCGGCTGATCGAAGCCGCTGCTGAGCCCGAGGCAGTTCAGGGACCCGACCACCGGCTGGGTCGGCTCGGACGGGCTCTGGCGGGTAGCCATTGGCGCCGAGCTGGACGGCGATGCGCGGCGCTCTTGTACAGGAGCCAAGGCTTTGTGCATTGGAGCAGAGCAGAGCACCCACTGTATTCTTCCAGCGCATCCGCCATGTGGGAGTGCCCGGACTTCTTGCCGGTGCTGCCCGACGGCGACCACCGTGGCGTCGACCCCGTCGGCGGCGATCCCCGTGGGAGCCAAGCACGTGCTGAAGATGAGCCTGGATGCTCATGACTCGTACATGGTGGGAGTGTACGATGTGAAGAGTGACAGGTTCTTGCCTGACGCCGACAGGAGGCTGCGGCCAAGGAAATTACTACGCGTCAATGTCCTTCTTCGATTCCAACAAGTCATCTGGGGGTTGACTAACGAGTCGGATGATGTCGCAAAGGGCTGGGCTGGAATCTATGTGAGCAGAGCAACACGGGAAAAACACATATTAATCTGCATGAGACATGTTCTGAATTTCTGACTGCTAATCTGCTAGCTCGCCCCTAGAATTCTAGAAAGAATTAAAGAAGCATCTTTTAGGGACAAGAATTAAACAAGGTCATCGTCTCCTTCTTGCGTCCGGCAGCTTGAATTGGAGGAGCACACGGCCGTGCGCCTGAGGGTTTACAGATCATCGTCACCGCACAAGTACATGATCCTCATGTGCTCCCATCTAACAGGTCACCACTGGCTTGGCTGCTCTGCTCGCCCCTAGAAAGAATTAAAGAAGCTTCTTTGAGGGACAAGAATTAAACAAGATGAGTAACTTTTGCATGCAGGTCGTCGTTGAGAGCGGGAATGTACACGCCGGCGTACGGAGGCTTCTTCGAGATCGGCGAGGAAGGCAAGAAGGCGGTGGTCCGTATCCCTGAGGACCCTGGTTGATGGTTCGGTGGTGGAGAGCTTCGGCGGCGGCGGCGGGGGGAGGGCGGCGCTGGTGGAGGAGGGCGCAACCCACGTATACGCGTTTAACAACGTCAGGGTGTTTAACAACGGCCAAAGCACGAGTCAACGTCAAATAATGATGAATTTCTTTCTCTCTTTTTTAGGGTATATACCTGCCCCCAATTCCATATTGGCTTATATCTATTTGTTTATGGCTTATTTCCGTTTCGAAGAGCTATTAAAAGCTTTGGCTTATCAATTTTTTTAAAAAAATTTCAATGTCATTTATGAAAACTCTAAAAAAACAAGTCTAATAAAGTGGACCGGCTAAGTTATGTACATGGCACACTACCTCCAACAATTGTTGCTAGTAGCATATTAGACGACAGTGGCGGAAGAAAAAGCGACGAGTTGTCCTCCAACAAAGCTCGTCGGCTCCCTCACCCCCGTAACTTCGACGACCTCATCGGAGTTAGGGAGGTGATGGGGACCCTCTTTTGTCTCGAAGCTTCTAAGTTTTAGTTAGATGTAGTTTTTTAGTGTTAGGATTTGCTGTCCGTCTCATCCTGCATGATGGCGTCCATGACGGAATAGCTTGGTATGGTAATAAGATCTCTTCTTAAATTCGCTGGCGTGAGTTGCTTTCGGCAACCTTTTCGATAACGTCTTTGGTAGGGTTGATACCTATGGTCCCTAATTTGTTTGTGGGTTAATAGGATTTCTCTTCCCCTATGGTAGGAGTTTTGTGCTAGGTTATTGTACGGAGTTTATTTCTATGACAACGTCGAATGCTTTTGTCGATCTGCAGATACGGTCAACGAAGGCAGATCAGTAAAGAACGGTGGAGGAGCTGGATTAGGGTGTTCATGCAACATCTCTGAGATGGAAAAAACATGCTTTTTAGAACCTACTATAATATTACTAGTGTAAGCACTGTATCATGCATACTACAAATGTTTGATTTGGGATGAAAGGAATACGTGTTGATCTTAATACTGCTTTCTAGTAGGTGTTGGTTCTATATGTGGAGTTGTGTTATAATATTTTTTCTATGATTGTAACTCTTTGCTAAATAATCTAATAAAATTCTATTATTCTAAATAAATAAATAAATAAAGTGGACCGGCTTTCCTAGTAAAAATGGCAACCAAAAATAAAATCAGCTCACGAGAAACAGGGCACCATTGTAGAATTTAATCTAAAATATTATGGGCTTGTATACAAAAATAATTTTATAGCCGTAGGATTTAATAATGTGTGGACAAGGACTAAGAACAACAAGAGGGCAATAAAAACAATCCAACGAATAACAAACTCCATCCTTCTTCGCTATGTTCTTGACACGAAACGGCGATCGACATCAGCTGTGGGATTTGACAAACAAATGGAATGCCAACAAAAGTAAAAAGTAGAGAGAAAAAAAGAAAATTTTGACAGCTGTGGGATTTGAACCCACGCCCTTTCGGACCAGAGCCTAAATCTGGCGCCTTAGACCACTCGGCCAAACTGTCTTTGCTGTTAGTTTTCCACAAAAAGTTTTTTTAAAAATAGCTAAGTATACGTACGATTGTTAACTTAGCCAACAACTGTTTCGTGTCTTCATCGTGCTCTATTACTTTGATGACAGCATTTAGCCGGCAACTGTTTCGTGTCTTCATCGTGCTCCATTACCTTGATGACAGCATTTTTCTAGTGCATAGAAGTACTTAGTAGACCGAGTACAGAAGTCTTCAAGAACTTCGATTCAGATTGCATCTAAGGGATACTCATGTAACACACTAAGTTTTTCGACAATTTACAAAAACTTAACCAAGAATGCTTCAGTGCATTTGATAGGTCAACGCAATGTTAGTAGAGGCTAAAGACTACTGGAAAATCAGTAGCAACAAACCAACCAAACTTCACCAAGCATCCTTCACTGCATTGGAAGTTTGCGCGCTTCATCATGTTTACACGGATGGCTCATCATGGATTATGTGAGGAAAATATTAGCGAAGGGAAGCGAACATGTAACATTGGCAGGTATCACTATCAAAGAACAATACCTACATTCTCATTCTCAAGATTCAAGGCTATTCCTTTTCACACCGCTGGCAAATTCCACCATTTCTCCAGCTTGAATCTCGTAGTGAAAGGAAAAGTAGGAAAGGGGGAAAGAGAGAGAGGACTTTCTTTGGATCTCATCGCATGGGATGTAGTATAGATAGGGAACCTGTGGTTCCAGTCATCCAGGCAGGGTTTGCTCTTTTCTTCAAAGTTCGTTCGATAGCTGCCATTCATCCCTTGTCTCCTATGGGTTTGTCTCTGAAAAAGGTTATAAATAGTGGTATACTCTGCCACTACGCTACCAATCCTGAGTATTCATATAATACTGAGTCATGAAATTCAAATATGATTCTTTGTACAGATCCATGTTAGCTTCCAACAAGTCGCTTTTCTTCAGTGTGGGGAGAAGCGACCATGATATGGCACTTCTTCTTGGGCTCATGCACCTTTACCAATCTTCATCTAGGTTAGCCCTATGGAAGCACAGTACCGTGCATACAAGAATGAAGAAGGATGTGAACTCGATGAACATTGCCCCAGTTTCAATTAGGCCAGCATGCCTCAGAATTGCTGGAATAGCAATGCTTCCCATGGCAGACGCACCAGTCAGGAATTTTGCAGCGTTGATCCACCTGAAAAGAGAAGCGCTGACTGATGATCAATATTATAATGGTAAATAACGCAAAGATAAGTGTAGCAAGCAATTCTCTCCCTGCCCAATACTGTATGTCTATTGATTTTGCAAATATGGTACAATTATTATCCCCAAAAAAATAACCAACAGCATAAAACATAAGAAGTACGAACTTACCCTCCACCATCTCTGCTAGTCAAGAACTGTGTGGACCCACCACCGAAAAATAAGCATGGCATTGGTACAAGGACATACATGAGAGCTGCAGAAGTATAACAATGTCAATACAGATGTCATTAATACTTGCTGCTCACACAGATTGAATAGTATAAAAATCACCTGCTAACATGGGCCACCAATTGTTGTATAAAGCACATGCCTGCACCATCAAAGTAAGAATAAGAAAATGTAGGTGTAAATCATGTAATAGAAGGCAAGCTTTCTCAAACAAGGACATGACAGCCCCATGCTGCCCTTGGATGCTACAGTAGAATACAGCATCATGGTGTTGGCACAATCTTTGTACACATTGACTGTAAGGTGTTTTTTTTTTCTGGCATGTACGCCCCAACTCAAATAGGATGCTTCTACAATAATCCTGACCACCAACTGATGCTACCATAATAACTCCGCATTTTATGCATTGCGTGCCACTTGAACACAAATCACATGGTGGACTGGGTTTGGGAAAGAGACTGATAAAACAAGCTGTTTAGTACCCACTTCTCAAAGTTACCGAAAGAGACAGCGAGTAAAACAATACTACCTCCATTGAGAAATATATGACATTTTAGGGTTGAACTTCCTTTATTTTGACCCGCGACCACTATTATGTACAAAAGTATTTAGATTGATTATAAAAATAGAACTATTAGATTTGTTATGAGAAGTTTTTTGAAATATAATATTTTCTACATTTAACTAACATATTAATACGAAAATTGATGGGCCAAGTAAAAGAGTTATACATTCGTGAACATAGGGAATAGTTAATTGCCATCCTACAAAGCTGTTTAGAAACCTAATTTAGTTCATAGATTAGGCTAAGAGAAGCTTTGAACATGTGAACATAATATACCAGGATTTGCAAAAGAATGCTTGTCGAGAACATAAAAGCAAGTCCAGCCAACCTACAACAGAAGGGATTAAATTGATAAAAGTTTGTTTAAATGTAAAACAGAAGTTATAGAAGATTCAGAATAAAGAGCTTACACTGTCAGGATACACACCATGAGTATGTGGGCAGCATTATCCGAGAGCAGAGCATGCAAGGAACATATTTAAGTCAAACTCTTGAAGCAATTTACACAGGAGAACAAAGATAAATAGTATAAGCTACTCAGAGTACTTGAATGCAATAAATAATTTAAAGGTATAACAGATTATAAGTGGTGAAATTGGATTGTGCTAAGCTGTCAATGTATCAACACAGAGCTATCTCTGCCTTTATAAAACTATAATTCTCTAAAATGGATGGGCTAGTCTGTATCTGGTAACTTTGATTGAGTGGAACCCCTTCCTTTGTACTAATATAGCACAAAGCACTTTAAGGGCTTAATACCTCCTCCACATACATTAGGCCGACACTCAAAATATCCATACTGACTCAATATTTCCAGTTCCATGAATGTAGAGAATTTTTTTTTCTATCTTTCTTGTTTTCGGTAAGTAAAACATACATATTCAGTGGCAATTCAAAGAAAGCACATATCTTTCTCAATCATATTGCATACATCCCAAATTATTTTATAAGCAAAGGAGTACAGATTGGTAGTGAACTCTAAACTAAGCTAATAGCACACACCAAAATTTCACATCCTAGAATTCAAACCAAATGACCAAATTACTTATTCTCCTGGAAGTAGCAAATGAATTGAACCTAACACCGGGATACTAATGTATTAAATGGTGAACCAAGTGAGTTCCATACTTCCATCAAACTTCTAAATTAAGAGCTGATAGTGGCAGCACACAGGACCTAACACCAAGATGCAAACATGGTCGATGTAATTAACTGGATTTCTACAAATGCACCTAAATAAAACGCACTGATTCGAACATATCACGTTTTCCAAGATCAAATCTGGGCACACGACGCTAATACTCAAGTAATCTTCACACGTCAATCTATTTCACACTAACGATCCAGGAGCGCTAGCGCAGCAGCGAGCTCTCAGATCAATAAGACACAGGCTTGACGATTGCAGACCCCTAAACACACCATCTAGAATCTACTGGAGTTTCGATTCGCGAAAGGCACCCGCTTAATCGTAGCACTAGGCGTGACTACCCATCGTAACCCTAGCAGCCCAATCCCCGCACCGCTACGCTCTAATCGGAGCTCAAACGCCGCAGAGATCGGGGCAGAAGTCGTATAGCGGGGTGAAATTAGGGGGGGAAGGAGTCTGAGCCGCTCACCTTCGACGGTCATCGCCATCGTCGCGAGCAAGCGGCGGCGAACGACACCAACCTTCTTCCGGTCAGCACAAGGACCCCTTTCCTTTCCGTTCTTGACTTGTATCTGCAGAGACTTCTTGTTAGACTGACCAGTGGGGCCCACCTAAAACTAAGGCCCCACATGTAAGTTGATGATACGACTCGTTTCGCTACCAATACCATCGGAAGGCGTCGTCGCGGTTAGGGTATTTTAGAGGTTTGGTGCTCGCTCACCCGCCGCCGCAACGAGCCGTCACTTCACCCTCCCGGTGGCGGCGGCGGAGGAGGAGGAGGAGGAGAAGGCCATGGCGCGGCTCACCGTGGAGCAGGCGGCGCGCGAGGCGGGGTCCGCAGGTAGCGGCGTCACGTCCCTCAACCTCTCCCACCGCGCCCTCTCCGACGTCAGTAATGGCCCCTCCCTTCCAATTCCACGTCGTCGGTCGGCGTCGTGCTCGGCTGCTCATCGTTGTGCACTTGTGCTGTGTGGACGGCGTGCAGGTGTCGTGCCTGAGCAGCTTCAGCAACCTGGAACGCCTCGACCTCGGCTACAACTGCCTCGTCACCCTCGAGGTAGCTATACATCACACTAAAATCATCCTATAATAAGCAGTCATGAATTAGCACCTGACAATATTTTTTGCAATGCATCTTGTAAAATCATCCTATACTAAGATAAAATCGATGTCGCGCTTGAATTAGGGTCTGGTGATTTTAGCTCGTGAGGGTACATGATGGGTAACTTGTTCCGTGAAATCGTAGCACTAGCTAGGGGTGAAAATGGTATCGGAACTATCTGGTTCGGTCCGATCGGATTCGGATTCGGACCAGCTCAGACCGAACCAGGTCGGAATTTTTCGGAACCGGAATCGGACTCGGATATGTTTTCTCGGAATCGGACTCGGATTCGGTTCGGTGATATCTGACCGAACCGGACCGGACCACGGATATCCGACCCTGAGATATTCGGATAGTTCCGATTAAGCCCACCAAGCCCATGCCCATTAGACCATTATTTGTTGTAAGAAATAAATTTCAGAAAATTTATTGGAGATTCAAAAATTCCTAGAAAATTCTTGGGAGCTCAGAAAAATATGAAATAAATTTCTATAAAATCAGAAAAATGAGTAGATCCTAAATATGGAATAAAATAGGATATTTGGTGAAAAAAATTAACTTATAAAATAGAGAAAAGCATATTCCTTAAGGAATAAAAATATAGGGTGGCTTGGAAAAATCCTAAAAATTATGGGGTGGTTCAAGAATTTTTAAATATGATTTTTCGTGAAAAATTTTATGCTAAAAAGGGTAAAATTTTGGGGATGTCACAACCATACTGCCATTGCCAAGTCCATGCTTTATCACACCATTTTTTCTATATTTTATAAATATTCTAGTTCATTGAATTATTTATGTGCAATAATTTTTTTCGGGCATACAGTTCGTGCGGTTTCAATGTTCCGATAAAAATATTCGTGATCGTATTCGGTTCGGTTTGTATTCGATCCTGTTTCGTTTTCGAGATGGTTCGATTTCGTATTCGTATCCGAGAGATCCGGGTTCGGTTCCGGGTCCGTGAAATTATACGGAAACGAAACTGGTACAGCTAATATCCGATCCGATCCGGTCCGTTTTCACCCCTAGCACTAGCTGCTGTCCTTTGAACCTCTTTATGCCTTCTTATTTTCACTTATAGTAATGGCTTTTACATATTGAAGGGTTTGTCCTCCTGTGTGAACTTGAAGTGGCTTTCGGTAATTGAAAACAAGCTCGTGAGCTTAAAAGGTGTTGAAGGCCTCGCAAAGCTTCAAGTGAGTTACTTTCCGCCCTTGCATTTTTCACGTGGCTGCATTTGGAATTGAATCTTAGTTCACTACTTGACTTAAAATTATTGGAAATTGTTACTCTCCATCTGTACAGGTATTGAATGCAGGCAAAAATAAACTTACAAGAATGGACGAGGTCAAATCTTTGACAAACCTGGGAGCACTAATTCTGAATGGTAATGCAATGCTTGAATGCTATCATCCTATCACTATCAGGGTCAATACTCAATTACTCTTCTTGCCCTATGGTTGCTCAGTTGATTTCAATGATTGAGTTTTGGTTATTTTGTGTGCAGATAACCACATTTCTTCCATCTGCAAGCTTGATCGGTTGCTTCAGTTGAATACACTTGGTATGCATATCGAGATGACACTTATTTTGTAGAATTGACTGAACTACTTTGCTCTCTGGAAGCACAATTTAAATGTTTTGGTACAATGTAGTCTTGTTTTGCATTGGTAATATTGAAAAAACAAAAGGTTCACTGGCTATTTTTAAGAAGAGTAACTTTAAACTAAATGTGCTAGCCTTGCCTATAAGAAAATAACTCTATATGTAACTTTTAAGTAGGAGCTAAAAGAAAATTTGTGTGGTAAATACTAAATACTGAATTTTTTTTTTGGTATAGGACATTCATATTGCTTTAGTCACTAGTCAGAAGTCAGATCAGTTGGCCAATAAAACTTGTTTTGCATCACAAAAGAATTACTATGTCGCCCTTCACTTAGTTAATTGTTGAACCTTTGCTCTGGCACAGTTCTATCTAAGAATCCTGTTGTAACTATCGGTGATGCTTTGGTCGAGGCAAAGTCTTTGAAAAAGGTACTTGCTCTTTATTTATTCTAAATAAATATAAAAATAGGTTCCACTAACTTTATTATCAAAAATAGGTTCCATTAACTTTATTATCGAACAATTTTAATTTTATTTGAGTAATGTGTTGTGACCACTTTCCTCAGCTATCACTGTCTCACTGCCAAGTAGAAAGTATTGGATCTTCTCTTGCTGCATGCGTGCAATTGAAGGAACTTAGACTTGCTCACAATAAGATCACTGTATGTATACCGAAAGGAATTTTAGTTCTTGTTATTTTTTGCACATTGGTGCTACTTGTTAGAATGGTCTATTGTACTTAATCACTGTGGTACATCTTGTCTATACTCTGATTTACAGACAATTCCATCAGACTTGGCAAAAAATGTCAAAATCCTGAACCTTGATTTAGGAAATAATTTCATTGAGAGGGGGTCGGAGTTAAAGGTTTGCATCTGATTGGTCCCCCCCCCCCCTCGGTTTTTACCTATCATGATTTCCTTAGACTGCTTCAATTATTTGTTTGGTTGCTAGGTCCTTTCTGAGTTGCGCTACTTGAGGAACCTAAATTTGCAGGGAAATCCTATTGCTGAGAAAGACACTCTGGCCAAAAAGGTGACTTTCCAGACTTTTCTTTCTTTCAGCATACATTGCAATTCTTGAATAACTCTTAAATGTTCTCTTAGGTTATGAAAATTGTGCCAACCTTGCGCATATTGAATGCAAAGCCCATGGAGGCCAGCTCCAAGAATGGGAGCTCTAGAAAAGAGAGTGTGTCAAACAATGATGAAGGTGTGATGTCTGATCATGATCCCATTGAGCCTAATACAAAAAAGAAGGATAAAGGGAAACAGTCAAAGCAACAAATGGAGAACCCTGAAGAACTAGCAAGCCAAAATACTCCACCAGATGTCAGTGCTACTGCCCCAAACAAATCTGAACTGTTAGATGGTAAGGAGAGGAAAAAGGAAAAGGTAGCTAAGGAACATGGCAAGAAGAGAAAATCAAAGAGGAAGGATGACAAACCTTCTCTCAATGATACTGACAGAAAGGTCGAGAAGAGATCTGTTAACACTGAAAATAAAGACACTGAAGGAATTGATGACACAGAAAAGCCATTTGCGGAACTGATGTTTTCCAGAGAGGACAGTCCAGAGCCCAAGCTGAAGGAAAAAATCCAGGGAATAGCTCCAGATGGAAAATTTGTTGGAGGCTTGGTTATTGATCACACCAAGAAGAGGAAGAAGTTGAAAGGCTCAGTTCTTGGCTCCTCAGCTCTTGAGCTGTTATGCTCTGTGCCTGAGGTTGGGGCGGGTGGACTGTCAGGATGGGATGACTAGTGCCTACAACCCTAGTGAATCGGATTAGCTGGCTAGTGTTTCTGGAATTCTTTCGTAGGCTCTCGTTTCAAGGAGAGCTTTTGTAGCCTTTTTCAACAGTTCTTTGGCGCTTCAAATATGTAGTACATGTTGCTTCGAAGTTGGAACCTTTTTCTTGTGGGATACGGGAACCTTGTGGTTTAGTAAGGCCACAAATTTGGCAAGTGCTTTTATAATGTGAAGTGTAAACTTAACATAGTGGATCATGTGTGTGACCGGGTTGCTTTGCAACAAAATTGGGATGGTTAGAAATGAGGAGCCAGGTCATACCGGTGGGTCCATGGTTGACCATTATCCAGGAATCATTTCGCCAACCAATAACAAGCCACCACTGCTCTGCATTGTCGTGAAATTGACAACAGAAATGCCGAACACAACACAGTTTGGCAAGAAAAAAATAGCTGCAAACAAACTTCGCAAAATTTTCATTCCACCTTACATTTTCTCTGCGTATGCTATATGAACATAGTTGCTACAAACCTAAACTCATTAATTCATGTGTAAAAGAAAGCAATTTCTGAGCAAGGACAACTTTAGGATCGGAGAAGCATGCAGAAGAAATAAGGCCTTCATTTCCTAGACAAGCAGAACTGACGCAATCGCGCTAGTGTGCTTGCTCCATTGCTTGTTTCCCTTGCTTGTTCTTTCAGAACAAGATCATTGTGTAGTCGCTTGCAAACAAATTCATGTGGAGGAACTTTATCAACTGCACCAAGGAAACCACATTAATTTCTAAAGTGCATATTCATTTTTGTTTATCAATTGTATTTTAAACCTAGCGGGGGATCAAGGAGCATACCATCTCCCCAGCTAGCCATTGTAGGCTGCGAAGATAACATCTTCTGGGCAAATTTTGTAATATCATCTACAGTCATTTCGTCCATGCATTCAAGAAAATAATCAATAGGCTTCCTGTGATGATGACAACAAAGAATAAGAAGGATCAACAACCTTTTGTGTTAGGCTTGTGAAAAAGATAAATGTTTCAAACTTTGAAGTGATGAAGATATCACTTACCTGCATCCGTAAGTCAAAAGCTGCCTCCCTATATCTTCTGCAACAATTACCTGCAGTCCAAATTTAACAGAGGTATACCAATTCTTGTTAAATATGACACAAATGATAAGAAACAAGAATAGATTAGGGTGTGGTTCCAAAATTACCCTAGATTCAAGATTCATTAGCACAGAAGTAATGGTGGAATTTTTTGCGCGTGTCAGTTCAACCTCAGTCACTGAATACATGCAAGTTACATCACGGTATAGAACAGACAGCTTCATTGATATGCAAACATATTCACCAAGTAGGGCATGACCCAAACGGCCAACGGCCATACAGCATACCTTGTCCAGGCGTTGCAATAGCTATCAATTCTTGTACTGCGACATCAACAGCCTTTGCAACAAAATCTGATGTCTGGAGTAATTAAAAACAGAGAAAAAACTATACTAAATCTCCAACACTAAAAAAAGAGCTGGCAAATTTAACATATTAAAAGCTAAACAATTATGTTTCATACTAGAATTAACTGTTATAAGATGATATACAAATTCCTTGTCATACAGTAGTTTTGGTATGACTATGAGAAAGCAAAATAGGTGTATCCATCATACTGAGCAGCAGAGCAATTATTATGTTAATTCATTCAACCACTAGTGCACTTATTCATATTGATTTTTTTTACTGGTTATTTTGTCGTCATATCATCAGCCAGTGGAAATCAAGTTGGGATAAAAGCAAGATACTAACATGTAATATAAGTAGAGGCAAAGAAGGCCTCGATCCACATATCATTATGAATTTAGTTGTTCAAAGCCAAAATTACAGAATATGATCAGATGGTATAGTCACAATCTAAAAGTAAACACCGCAACAGGTTTAATTGAATAAAAAATTTAGGCCTGCAGAATGATGTGAAAATGAAAAGATTGGCTCACCGTTGTCATGTAGATACCAAAGAGACCACTGTTATCATATACGTTACTAAATGCTGAAAATGATTGGACCATGTGATATTTTGTTAGCACTCGCAGATCTGCAAAGAAACAACAGTTGAACTTAGCCTTTTCCGGAAAGATATCATCCCCTCTGAAAAACGTAAATAATTAAACTTGCAAAATATAAACAACACAGTGCAGCCACAAGCACAAGCCTGAAATATAAAAACAGTTACCAATTAAATGACCACAATCTAACTGCAGCCAACGCTACAGAAATCCAACTAGATTTGAACAGTTGATGTGTTCATCACTTACAAAGCCGTGAATGCATCCCTTTTCCAGGACCACCAGAGGAGAATGAACCACCACCACCCATTAAAGTCTGCAAAATATTGTTATTGTTTACAAACATTTGTGGGCTATTGATTAGAAGAAGATGCAGATTTCAACGTAGCCCAGATCATTACTAGAAAACACCCAACCATTAACACTACCTGTATGACAGTCATAATTGTAGCATCCCTCTCCTCAAGCCAGCCCCCTGGCACTTCAAAAGCCAATGCAACATGTGTCATCTGCAGGCAGCGGATGAGCAAAATTTTAATCTATAACAAAAGAAAATCTCAAAACAAAAAGGGACAAACAGAGTATAATGAGAATATTACATCTGGTTCTGCTCTGTGTCTGAAATCTCCACCTATATAAGTAGACTTTGGCATTTCCACAGGGGACCCCTTGTGCCAATCAGACAACATAGGTTCTGCAATATCTAACAAGTATTGATGATCAACGCCGGATGCTGCTAGAACCAAACGATCAGCAGTAAAGTTCTCCTGTTACAGAAATAGAATCTTCTCACATTTTTTGCATGGAATTTCTTCAATGAATTGTAAACAAGCATATAATAACCCTATGAGGCCAAAGATGTGCAGTATAATTTGTGCTGAGGTATTACAATTTCACAAGACAACAGCATATTAGCATCACATTGTTGCAGCGTAATTTGTACTAAGGTATTACAATTTGCAGGACAACAGCATATTAGCATCACAATGTTGCAGCATTCTCTTAAACACAAATATAATCCATCGTCCATACATAATGATGTAAATTATAGAACCGTCCTGGTTGTTATTATTATTTTGAATGGAATCCTGGCTATTATTTCAAAATATCTCATATTGTCTACCATTGGACCAGTTACACACAAATCATGTGCAGCATATTATGTGATAACTAAAATTATATTTTGATTTTAACATTGATAATAGAATATCAGTTTCAAGAACCCGCTTACAGCACATCCACCAAATGATGAGGCAAATTATACAAAACCGGCAACACAGTGTCACAGCCATACGAAATTGCCACAATCTGTGTGTTGAGACATGGCCAGTCTACTAAAAACTATGTATCTGCGAGAACTAACTAATGTCCCTGAAATCAAACAAATATAATAGAGAAGTATAGCCTTACATGGTAGAACTTTTGTATAATATTGCTATTGATTCTTCCAAGAGCCTCTTTAGGTGCTACTAGCGGATTCGCAAGAGCGCCCGTGTATCCAACAAGGTTAAGTGCTTCGTGAAGAAACTTCTCAGGGTTATTCTGCAGCTCCTGGACTTCTTCTCCAGCAAGGGCCAGCTGAGAAGCAACACAAGCACCACCATATTAGTGCACAACAATAATAATCGAGTCTAAGCCATGTGGAGGACTATCCATGAGCTGAGCACCTGCCGCTCGACTTCGTCCTGGAGGAAGAGTGGGTTGCGGACGCAGTCGAGGAGAACCTCAACAGCCTGTGGCATGTAGGCCTTGAGCGTGTCGTAGCTGTACACCATCTGCTCCCTGGACGCAGTGGCGCTGACGCTCCCCCCGGTGGCCTCGACCTCCCGCACGATCTGTAGGTGGCACCGGTGCGCAGTGTCCTTGAACGCCAGCTTCTCCAGCAGGTAAGTGACACCGGCCGACTTGCTCGTCTCATGAATCGAGCCAGAAGCCACGAACACCCCTATGCACGCCGACGGCCCCTGCCGGAACACCTCACAATGCTTCAGCATCGACGCCGCAGCACAGCCGCTCAGGCACAGAAGACGAGTTGAAGTCAAGCAATAGTACCGGGACGTCCTCGGAGGCGACGCGGACGCCGTTGGGGAGCGTGGTGACATGGGTGGGGTGGCGGTCGAGCTGGTCGGGGAGGCACGGCGGGAGCTGGAGCCCGGGCAGAGGGCGCAGGAGCGAGGTCTCGCGAGCGGCGGACGCGGCGCCGGAGAGCCATCGCGGCGGCGAAGCCCCTTGGAGTTGGACCTCGCGTAGCTGCCATACACGCGCGTGAGGTAAGGCAGCATCTGCCAAACCGGAGAGAAGTAAGCGCAAGAGGCTTGGCGGCTGGCTCACCTTGGCGAGGATGCGGGCGGAGGAACGCAACCGAAACATCACGACGGCCGGTCCTCCTGAACGCGACGGAGGGAAGCAGCAGCAGCCGTGGGAGTGGGAGGGGAGGGAACTAGGAAAGGGAGGCGTTGATTGGGCCGTAGGGTTTTGGTGCTCGGCTCTACTGGAGTGGGCTTTGCTCCTTGCGAGTCCTTGTTCACTGCAAAGAAAGAAAAGAGCCCACTTGGTTTCGTCTTCTATCTCTGGCTCTCTGCCTCTGCCTACCTTATCCACCAAACGCAATCAACGCCAGTGACAGTGAAATCCTCCTCCGCCATGGAATCCTCCTTGCTCGTCGCCCCCAAGCTGTTCTCCGCTACAAGGGGAGGACTCACCAGGAGTTGCATCGTCGCCAGCGCCGGCGGCCGCGAAAAGGTTGCTCTTTTACTGTATTCGTCTTCATTCGAGTAGGCAGCTCGCTAGCTCCGTCTCAAACTGCTGTCTTGGGTTGCAATGCTTGACATGCATGTATGTGCAGCACCGATCATGGAGCGACAAGCCGAGAGCTCACGGCCTGCTCGCCGCCATGGCCGCCGCGGCAGCCACGAGCATGAGCAACGCGCTGCCATGCGACGCCTCTCCGCCGCCGCCGCAGGAGACTATGCACAGGGCGCTGATGGTGGTGGGAGACCTGAACCCGGAGACGGCGAAGGTGGCGATCGGCGTGGCGGGGCCGGCGCTGTCGGCGTTCGGGTTCCTCTTCATCCTCCGGATCGTCATGTCGTGGTACCCCAAGCTGCCGGTCACCGAGTTCCCGTACGTGGTGGCGTACGCGCCCACGGAGCCGTTCCTCGCCGTGACAAGGAAGGTCATCCCGCCGCTGGGCGGCGTCGACGTCACGCCGGTGGTCTGGTTCGGCCTCGTCAGCTTCCTCAACGAGATACTCGTCGGGCCCCAGGGCCTCCTCGTGCTCCTCTCCCAGCAGCGTTAGTATCATCAGTCGTTCGTCCATGTACTTACGAATGAGATTGAACAAGCGGCAAAAGAATACACCAGTATGATACAAGGGCAGGTTTCAGCTCAGACAGGAAGCAGCCAGCTAACATTCAATGGCAGAGGACACCGTACGATTTCTTCGGATTTCACTCGTCCAAATTTTGACACAAATTCCCAGCTACAAGTAACCAAACTTAGTATTTTCTTACCAAACACACCGTAATTCAATTCAAAATAAGAACACTCGTTTAAAAGATGAATTGCCAAATCGACATGTTAAGGCCCGAAGTTGGAGCAACAAAAGCTAAATAAAATAAAGGATTTCTATAAATTAGTAGCCATTTACAAGGGCACACTACGTGCCATGCCGGTGTTTATTCAAATAACTAGTTAAGGGCCCGTGCTTCGCGCGTGGATTGGTGGAGGAGGAGGAGACGTGGATCGGTGGGACGCAAACGGGCGTGGGTCGATGCGCTTGCGTGTGGATTGGTGGAAAGGAGGACGCGGATAATGGTGTGGGCAATCGTTAGATTAAATTAAATGGTTCATATTGCTTTGATATGCCATTATTCATCACCACAATAGTTTTTTTAGGAGTAGAGATATTGCTACGAGCCATCATTCTATTTTGATGGCAACTGTCAGCTTATTGTGCGGTATGCTGTCCTATTGGAGAGTGGAGACCTTGGAGTATACATGCTACAGTAGGTTCCAAAAGCCATCTGAAAAACTTTTCTCTTCTTCAACTAGAGTATATTGCTGAATTGCTCTGCTCTATATCAATTTTCTAACAAGAAGATCTTCATATCAACGAAGCATTTGGTGCGTATATCTGTAAAAACTGTTCTTCTCACTTAAAATCATATTAAAATCTTTAACTTAAAATTTATTATTTTTGTATAAGTCATACATTGTATCACTTTATAGCCATTTTTAAAGGCTTTTAGCGTTTCTTTCCAAAACTCTCAAAACTATTTTTTAATATTTTTTTTAGTTTTTTCGAGCCTATTTTTTAGGGCCTCAAATTTTCCGCAGCTTTTTAGCTGCAAAGTACAATGCCATATGATATGGGCAGCCTCTGGTGAAGAGGCAATTATAAGTCTGTACACGATCGAGGTTAACTAAAGTTGATCAAAAATCAAGTTGATGTCATCATTCATCAATAGATTGTTTTGTGTGTTGACTGTGTTCTGTTTCAATATTGGGAGAAGTAGCTATGATCTGTGTTGAATAAGAATGTTCCTTGGGACCCATAGAGCAATATCCTGGTAATAAAAATAAAAAATATGCTAAATAGTTTTTTAAAAAAAGCATAGACCGATAATAATGGAACCGACCGTATAAAATATAGAGCTCTTTTTACGGTACACATTGATAAATATACTAGAGCAATAGTACAATTCAGATTTAACTATTTATTCAAAGAGCCTCCCACACAAAAAATATAATATAAATATTATCATGATAGTATAAAAAATCAATATCAATCAGAACCATCAGTGTGCCTTGTAAATCTGTTATAATGGGAAATCATTCAAATTCTTGTAAAGAGAATCTACTATGTGGTTTTGGTTAAATTCAATCAAACTAAAATCAAACGTGGCATGAGTAGACACGAGGTGATGGCTTGTTATGGCGGTTGTATAGTTCTGTGGCAGCCACCTCAGTCGACATAAGGACCGAACATAGTAAATGATCTAGCCAAGCATAACCGTACAACCATGGAGGCTAATAATAGCAAGACCTTAGCCTATTAGATTAGAAAATCTAGTTTTGGGTCTACCTTTTGCGGTGTGGGTGTGCTTGATTAGCACCGGTGACCCATCTTGCACATGAGGGGACCTCTGGCTTCGTGAGGAAGCTGTCGGGGTAAAACCTTAGTGAGACATTCTCAAGTCACGAATCTGGATAATGGCTTCGTCGAGTCTCATAAGTAAAGTGTACACATTCTGCAGAGTTAAAACTATCATAATAGTCATGCTCATGGTCAAGAGCGGGCTTAGGCGGCTCTACGATGTTAATCTCATCTTTTTAATAATTAATCTGTTGTAGAGATAGGACAGAGAATGACAAACAGTGAACAGAGAGTAGAGAATGTCATGCAAGGTTTATCGTGTAGAGTTGGTAGCGAATGTCATGGTTTCGTGCTAAGAAGGCAACATTAGTGTGTTGAAAAAACATATGAAAATAAATGAGTTTTAATTTTATTATTCTTTGTAAATGATGCTTTACAACTGCTAGAAAATTCTTAAATTGCTCTTTATACAAAATAACCATGTCTAATTCCTTTGTAAGCTTGCATTCATATTTAAGGATGAACGCTTGCGAGTATGTATGTCTTAATATCGTACTTTGATATTGTAATAAGTGGCGATGAATCCACAATACTTTATGTTCATTTCAATTCAATTCAATAAAGCATACGGTTTGAACATCTGTTTATACTGTGTATGCTAGCTATGATTTCTTGGGACTAGTACTGAAAACACAGAGGAGTCAGGTTTGCAAAGCCGAGTCCTGATAAATATTAAAAAAGAAAAAAACTTTTTACTGATGGTGAGATATTAAAAAGAGCTTAGTTTTTAGGAGGTGGTACATCCTAACCTCCGTCGGCTCTTAGATTTAAGATTTGAGAGTAATAAGTAAAATGTTTGTATTTGGCCAGGCATTGAGGGGATATTCCTTTTCCTTGTGTTCCATTACAAAAGATACTAATGGTTAGCCTGCTTTGAATAATTTGCTGGTGTGGGTAGTGCTTGCTAGTGTGGTTGTGCCTATGTTTGAAAATATACTATAGACACTTCCCTAGCACAAAAGATATCATGAAAATTACCAGTGCATCTGAAAATGAGGTTAATTTGTTGTACCCTAAAAGTGTATATAATTTACACCTCTTAAATATAAGACAGAGATGTCTTAATTCATTATTTCTTTTCTCATTGATTTCCTCAAGTCAAATAGTATTTGGTTGCAATGCACGAGGACCTAACTAGTGGTGCAGTACAAGAAAATGTTGCAGCCAGCAGAGCTGAGCTAGCATTCTGGTACATCAATTCCTTCATATTTTTTTACATATGTACCCGCTACAAGTTTAAAACCATACTTGAATTTTTCTTACCGAACTCACCGTAATTCAATTCAAAATAAAAAATGCTGTTCGTTTAAAGTATGTATCATAAAACCGTTCCAAATCCACTGCATGTTTAAACTCGTAGTCGTTTCAATAGGACCCAAAGTTGGAGCAACAATAGCTAATAAATAAAATAAAGCGCAACGCAAGGCAAAAGATGGATTTCTATACATTAGTAGCCATTTACAAGGGCACACTTCGTGCTCGTGCCTGTGTTTATACAAATAATTGCTACAAGCCACCATTCGATTTTGATGGCAACTGTCAGCTTATTGTGTATATTGTATGAAAATCAATTAGGTTGGAACAACAAAATGATGTACTATGCTACCCTATTGGAGCCTACGGGCAACAGTAGGTTCCAGAATCCATCTAAAACCTTTTCCCTTATACAACTAGAGTATATTGTTCTGCTCTGTCTCAATTTTCTAACAACAAGATCATCATATCAAAGAAGTATTTGGCGCATATTCTGCTTAAGATTAGTCTCTCTATGTGCATGGCTATAGCCTTCCTGCTTTGTATGGACAGCTTCTGGTGAAGAGGCAATTATAATTATGTACACAACTGACGTTAACTAAAGCTTATAAAAAATGAAGTTGATGTCATCATTCATCAATTACTGGTGGATTGCACATAGCTCCCATTTTCCTTCACCATCAATGAGTTTCAGTTCCAAGGAATGGAAGGGTATGAGAGCAGGCCTCTGTAAACAAATAGATGAGACAAGGCTTCAGCAACACACATTTTACATGAACAAAAGATGCTGATTCAAATTCAAACTGAGAGGGGCCAAAAAAAACTGTCAACCAGAAACAAAGAGACCCTGGGGATGGTATGGAAATCAGATCCAGTTCCCACCTTCTTTACAAAAAAGGTTCCAAATTACTTGTCAAGATTCCAGTTTGAGGCTCAGAAATCAGGATAAATAGGTGAATACTTACTTGTGAGGAGGTGACGACAGTTATGCCCATGTTAGTTGCTAGCCTGTACAAATGCTCTTCAACATCGACGCTTGTGGCACTGCAATAAGTATGCTTTTAACTATCGCGTAGTGATTAATAAAAGGATTGAAATGAGAATATAGAAAATACAAGAGTATAACACATACTTGGTGCACTCGTCAAGGATACCGAATTTAGGACAGTGAAAGAACAAACGAGCCTGAAGAAACAGTTAACTCCCACTTAATACAAAGGTACAGATCTATAGATTCATGGAAAA
Organism: Olyra latifolia; assembly: GCA_036346145.1. Lineage (NCBI taxonomy): Eukaryota > Viridiplantae > Streptophyta > Magnoliopsida > Poales > Poaceae > Olyra > Olyra latifolia. The sequence continues at coordinate 660,157 of CM070523.1, read as the reverse complement.
TGAATGGAAATTCGTTCGACAAAAAAGTTCAAACAAAAGGTCTTCAGAACTGACCATGCCTAGCCTCTGCTGCTCTCCCAAGGATAGAATATCCTCCCAATTAGGAGTAGCATCCCAACCTTCTCTTTCTAGAAGATAGACCAGGCGAACATTCTCTAGAATTGTCTTCAGGTGATTATCCAGTGACCCGGAAGCACTAGACTTGTCACCTACGTCAGCAAGGTTTATGATGTGACACCATGTGTTACAAATCAACATAAACTTGCTTATACCAATGCAGGAGAATGTCAGCATACTAAAAGTTTATTAAACATTCCCATTACCCAGCACAAAAAGCTTAGAATCAATGCTTCATCTAAGAAAATGACTAAACTAGGTAAAAATTGGTGTGCCCTATTAATTTAGTAGAGTTCTATAAATGCACTTACTTGTTTTGTTTAATGAAACCATCTTAAACTCTGCCTCCTCACGTGAGAGAGGATATATGATCTGATCCCTCAAGGTTCCAAGACAAGTATATGGACGTTGAGGAACATGAAAGATCCCTTCAGATGGCATGGTACATCGCCCAGAAACAATGGGCCACAAACCTCGGAGTACCCTAAAAATAGAACTCTTGCCACTACCATTTGGACCTTCAGAAGACAACATCACAAGTATCAGGAAAAAAATGTTACCATGGTGCTAAATTAAAGTTAAGCAGCTGTCAAAATGGCATACCAGTCACAAGAAGACTTTTCCCTTGAGATACATCACAAGACAGTTGGCTAGCCAATAGCTTTTGCGATGGTGTTACAATATCCACATCACGGAAGGAAATAATTTCTTCAGATTCCGCACTGATAGCATTATAAGGCATAGCAGCATCTACAAGAGCAACAGTATCATATTCAGGTGAAATTTATAGCATGAACATAGCAAAACATTCAACTTCACATCTGATCATTTCATCAATTGATTATGACATAATTATACAGAAGCCAATCAACTTGATGAACAAATTTCTAGCTTTGGTCAAGGTGCTCAACAACATTATATGGGTCATCACAGCCAAGGTTCCTAAAATCAGTATAGGTAATGCTTCTTAGGCAGTTTCAAACAGTAACAGTTTTACGCCAGCTAAGATGTTGTACTGGAGACTGTGGAAACGCCAGCAATCCAACTAAATCTGAATGTTTCCTGTAGTGGCCCGAGAAAACTCTGGGTAGGCACAGTGAACTTTTATTTTCCCTACCTTCATGGATTTGTTGCATCGAAATCTACACTTGTATCTTTACATCTTTGGATAAAATTCACACATTTAAGGTCAATTCTTATCATACCACACTGAATGTGCTCATATTGAAATTTTGATATAGGCAGTTACTGTTTGTGATTTCAGTTTAAGAACTTGTGGCATCCACAATGGTTGACCAAATGGTTATTATCCCGGTAAAAATTAACATCATGGTATATTTGAATGTCATACTTTTCTGAGTCAAGCATTCTCTGCCGTGTGTGTGTGTGGTGGTGGTTGGGGTGGGTGGGGCGTGTGTGTGTGTGTGTGTGGGTGGGGGGGGTGTGTTGGTAGTAAGGTAGACCCTTGGACCATTGACCTCACAGCCCACTGGCACTAAAGTTCACGGTGAATTGAAACTTACTGCTTTGAGATGCCTGTAGAAGCTCCTCAAGTTCAAAGATCCTATTAATACCGCCAGAAAGTTCAAGGAATTTTTTATGCAAATCGAGAATGTCACCGAAAGCTACGAAGCTTTGTGACACCACCGATGCCAAGAACCGCAGTGCATGGGCCAACTCTCCTGTAATCCCAAAATGAGAACATATTATAAGATTATATGCAAAAAAAAGATGTCACCTAGAGCATGGATGGATTTTTCAATGTTTATTAACCTTGAGCTTTAGTTGAAGCTCGGTCCCCCTTGTGCTCCATAGCATATAACATACTCAGTCCCCATGTCACATTGTGAGGCAGCTGCTTCGTCACAAAATCATCAAAAATACCATACAGCCATCTTTTTCTCAAAAGAATCCTCGAGTGGGCAAGCAAAATTGTGAATTTAGCTTCAATCATCTGGTTTATGAGAAAATAATCACACTGTAAGGGCATATACTTTTACCAAACATATCATGTACCAGATGTGCAGAAAAAACTAAAGAAATTGTAGTTTTATCCATTTTATTTTAAACAGAAGGTATAATTTTGATTTAACAACATATGAATCACTTTGTATTTATTAATATTAATATTCTGATCGCAATTCAGATTAGTGATTCAAAGATAGCACCGTAATTTTAAAAAAAATACTGCTCACAAGAATCACAACATGGAAATGTAGAAATTTTAAGCAACATTCATGTGCCATGAAGAAACTTACAGTTTTTTCCCTTGATCCACCACCAAAGAAAGCTATGGACTCGGCGTGTGTCCGCAATCTTGAGTGCATGAACCTTGTACAGAGATTACAAGGTCAGCATTTGGAGGTTCTTCGATTAATAAGAGTCAACTTTACCAATACCCAAAAGTATATGTCACTAACCTGAAGGTACCTTCAAGTTCTTGTTCTTGGTTTGCAAGATCACCAAAATCAGGGGAAACAGCTCTTAAAAAACCAAGTCCTAGCAGCATGTATGCATACAAAATAGCAACTCCTCTTCTCCCAGATAAAAGCTTCATTCTCCATGTAAACCTGGAGAATAATAGTCGTTTTACTAAGAAAGCCTGATTAATAAAAGAACACCTGCGGAACACTTGAGACCACGAAAAACTCACCAAAGAATGTCAACTAGTGGTTTCACCATTCCAGTAACTAAGCTAGCAAGATCATTGGTCAACTTCTCCACATCATGTGTTATTCTTTGGTCTGCATCAATATTCATGCCTGACATGTTAAATACCTGCACCAGAATTTTGAAATGCTTAGCTTTTGTGCAAACATAAGCACTCTCAATGCTAGCAACAGTTTAAGGGGAAAACACTGCTACAAAGTGCAATAAAAAAAGACTGTTACATTACATATTCTGCTGGGATAGTTTACCTTGTAAAAAGCATTTCTTTTCAAATAGTATAGAAGTAGATGGTTGGTCATGCGGATTCGCCATCCAAGGGCAAGCTTTGAAGTAAGGTTTCTGTAAAGAAATACTTAATCAGGTCATGAAATCAATTATGAAAAATCAGTTGCCAATGTAATGGTTAAATATGTATCACTGGGAAAATTGTACTTATCAAAGCTTCCTGGATAAGTAGAGGAAACCACTTCAAATGCATGGAACTAAAACTTACCTCAGCGATGGTGCCACAATTGAATTTGCAGCACTTTGCAGAACACTGATCCCAGTCAAACGAATAAAAGCAGCTTTGTCCTGGTCCAGGACATACTTGACACTTGTTCCTGTCAAGACGTGAAACATATTAGAAAAAAGGTACACTAGCGGTTCTAGTGCCTCTTGTAAATGACGACACAGAAAGAGCAAACCATTCAGCGAAGCTATACGATCTGAAATCCAAGTCCGAGAGAGCACAAGTAGTCCCACTGCAAGCAACTGTCCCCCTTGCTTACCAAATAGTTTTGGAACCTGTCAAACAAATATTCAAGGATATAGTAATAATTTAATATCTTATGAGGCTAACATATGGATTTGTGGTAGGTTTGCACCTATTCAATTCAAATTCTTAGTTTCAAAGTGTTCAGATATGATATTAGTACCCAGTAGAAGAAGTCACTGAATAGTGAGTACTAATAAGCAATAAATAACTGAGGAAGTAGTTCGATTAAGGTAATAAAAAAATAAAACCATTAATCGATTACAAAATGTAGTTGCATACCAGTATTTTAGACATGGCAACTGCTCTGACAGACAAAGGTCTTGGTGAGCACTGTGATTGTGGGACTAAACAAGATTGCTTTGTGCGTTCTATTTCCATATTGGGGGAAGTAGCTAAGATTTGTGTTGAATATGAAAGTTCCTTGGGACCTAATAGAGCATTATCCTGGTAATAAAAATATAAAATATGTTAAATAGTAAAAAAGGAGACCAACAAAATTGGAATAGACAATATGAAATACGACTACCTTCGTATTAGTAATAAAAGCCCTTTGAACAGCAAGTGCATCAGATTTACGATCAGTTTCTAGTGGCTTCAATGCATCAAGCTCCGGTTCAGCACAAAGGAAGGAGCCATTTCTAATAAAGAAAATCCAACATGTTTGAAACTGCAGTTCAAAAGAACAAAAAGAAAAACATTTTTTCATGAATATAACCTGTTATCCTGAACTTTCCACCCTCCTTCACCATCCAAGGACAAAACAATATCATGAAACGCAACTAATGCTGGACGGTGAGATATTGTTATGCATGATGTGCCCATTGCTCGAACCCTTTTGCAGAAACGTTCTTCCATATCAGTTGTTACAGCACTAGTACATTCATCCAGGATGGCAAACTTTGGCTTGTGGTAGAACAATCTGGCCATTCCTAATCTTTGTTGCTCACCAAGAGACAATTCATCACCCCAATTAACTTCCTTATCGAGAGGATAGCGTTCTAGCAAGTATTCTAGGTCAACCTGGGAAAAAATGAAACACTAAGCATCTTCAGAGAAGTTTACTACATAATTGTTTGGGACAAAAGAAGTACACAAATAAAAAAGGATAATAAGGTTATAGCTGAAGAAGGTACATAATTGTTACGAGTATTATTACATTCTTGAGAAGATCCACCATGCCACCAAAGCTAAGTGGTTCAATTTCCTGATCTGCTGTAAGTGGATAGATTAGCTGGTCGCGAAGTGTTCCGACGGCTGTATATGGCCGCTGGGGGACATAAAATATTTCCTTGTTAAGATTAGAACCAACACCAGGTTTGACAATGTGGCCAGACACAAGTGGCCAGAGACCCCCAAGAACACGAAAAAGGGAGCTTTTTCCACTGCCATTGGGGCCTGAAATATAAAGAAAGACACATCGTAAGATTAATTCCCCTTGGCTGCAATTTTCGTGTGAAAGTGACAGCAAGGACATAAGAACAGCATCAGGTGCACATATAAAATATCAAGAAATAATATCAACTTAAAATGTTAACCTTACGCAAGTTATGAACTTTAAAGGAGGCTATCAACATCAACATAATAAAAGTGTTCAGTAACTCTAGTCAAATGCTAAGATTGGTCAAGAAATGACATGTATGCTAAACAAATATTTCAGATTATCTATCTAATGTTGACCATTGGAAGAACCAGTGGAACACCTAAGTTTGTTTGACCCATGGGGCAAAGAACCTGCAGCAAAGATTTCTACTCTGGTTGATAGGGTTAATTGACCTTCAAGTTGAATTGAATATCCGACGATACTGAAGAAAGAAGCTTACAAATATTCAAACAAACATCTAACATTGAAATATAGTAGATAAAAGCATCATACTGACAAGAAGATCAATTCTAACTGAGATGCCTCCAGAGATCAGGATCAGGCACCTACAGACCAAAGCACTGTCTAGGAGTTCTCCCGAAGTGAAAGGAGAGGTGATTGATGATCTATAGTCAACCAACTGACACCAAAATATACGAGGGAAACAGAGACTAGTGTCGACAGCAGGTAACGAATCCTACTTTCAATCACAACCTTCAGATAAATGAAGGGATGGTTTATGGACAGCAAGCATGGAAAAAGGAACGACCAAATTACTCTCATTTCTTCCTGTATTGGAGGTGTAAACATTCGATCAATTAGATATCATTGCAGCAGCACTGCAAATATATGATTAACTAAACTATAGGTCCAGACTCAGAGGAGCAAATATTTTTTGTGCAAAGAGGAGCAAATATTTGACAGAGAGGATTACCAGTTATCAATAGATTAGAACCTGATTCTAACCGGAGAGTTAAATCATCAACCAAGACATTCCCGGAGGGTGTCACCACCTGTGACCAAATATTTTATTAGAATATTGGTACCAAACAGACAAAAGAATCATCATAATACTCCCCAATCATGATTACCTTAACACCTGAAAATTCTATGTAGTTTGCCTCACTGATATAATTTCCTGCCAAAGAATTTTGTCTCATTGATCTATCACGAACCCCAGATAGTTCACGTGAAACATCCAGTAACTCACAAATACGATCTGCATAGCCACTGTCAATCAGAATGGAAAGTTACTTAGCAATGCATGAAACAATCATCACAACAGGATGAGACTTGAGTTTAATTGAAAAGAATACACAAACTAAGTTGTAAAGTTTCAATAGTATCGACTCTTGTCTTGAGAAATAAAAACAAAAATCAACAACATAATTCTTGGAAACCAGGAAATACCTTTAGCTTCTCTTCTAGCAAACTACTAGTCTAGATCATTTCTGGGTAGCAAAGAACCAGAGAGAATATTCTTGACAAAGCATTACGGATAAAATCCTTATAGTTCAATTACATAAATAAAATAAACTCTTGAGGTTAAATAAAGGTTTAAACCATGAAATTTGTATAAAGTGACAGCATAAAAACTATCAAGTATTGTGATAATCACTTTCACTGGATGCCATGAACAACATTTACATGCAAGTATTACATGATTAACAGCTACATAACTCGTTTAGAGCAAATTATAGGTACTAAATTGAAAATAAAACTATTTTATTAATGTTTAATTGGCATGTAAGTAGTACAAGCTTTTTGCACAAGGGATGGTGAATATACCTGAGAATATTTAAGCGTCTTGAACTGATGGAAAGGGTACCAAGAGACTGAAACAATGACATTATCACACTTGTGTGATATCGAATATTGCTCAACATCTCTGCTCGTCCTAAAGTAGATGATTCAGGTCTAAGATTTCCCCCAAAGAAGGGTTCAATAATCAAGACAACTCCCACTGTGGCACCAAGGTATTTCAGAAGAAAATCTTGAACCATGCCAAACCACCAGTTTTCTCGAAGAACTACATTCAAGTGCTTCACAAGAGCCTGGAACCGCTGCATAATGTGTGATGCTTCTCTATTCTCACCACCATAAAATGCCACACTCTCAGCATGGGTTCTCAACCGTGAATGGACTTGCCGATATTCCCCTTCGAGCTGTTGCTCCATGGATTTCAGCTTTCCAAAAGCAGGAGAAAATTTTCTAATTGCACTACCAGCACCAATCACATATGCCTGAAAGCAACTACTTATTAGCAGTTTATCTAATTAAGAAGCAAACTAGTTGCTATAATTAATTACATAAGCATTAAGGCATCATAGTTTCTTCAAACTAGACAGGCGTTATTATTTGACTATAAGAATTACTACACCATACGATTATTCATGAAGGGTGACTGTGCTTTATAGAAGAAAAAAATTACCAGAATCCAGAGGACATATTTTGGACTTGCATAAGAGCAGAGGCACCAGATGTATATTAACCCATCGGTAACTGCAGTCAGATCATCCTGTACAAGTTCACTTAGTCCTGAACATAACTTTGGAATATCACTAGCAATCCTTTGCTCTGGGTTTGAGATTCGATGATCAACATGTGAGATCTTGTAGTAAACCATGTTCTAGACATAAAGTAACAGTTAATGACGTTACAATAAATGAGGTTTAAGACAGGAAAATTAAGCAATTGACCAAATAGGCTAATCTTCCCCCTGAAAGTACATGAGCTGATTAAGTGATACTAAATTTTACAAGATAAGCTCTAGAGTAAGAGTAAATGAAAACTGTGATAAGTACATAAAATGAAACGGCTAGAACCTTCCAATGGAAACAGAATTCCACGGAGGCAGAATAAATCCAGCAAGATGAAACAACAATTTGCATGTTCTGCGTATTGCAGAAACAAAAATGACTTAACTCTACTGATTAAATGAGTTGAGTAAAATAGTCTTAGTGCATTTTCAGGACTTCATTATTTTTCTATAATGAGGTATCATGGCCCATAAAATATTTGTCTCCTTTCAGTTCTCCTATTTGTAGCATTAGCTATTGGTTGCAAGTCATCGAAATAATTATTCACCAACAATTCTGCCATCCACAAAGTATCAATTGAACTATACCAGTTCACCTCATAATTAGAGAGTGTCATAGACTTTACATTGTATCCATGGGGAAAGAAAAAAGTAAATAATGTGTGGAATATGAAGTATAAGGTATAAATAATTAGGAGATTTCAACTCTATAACCCGATATACCTCAAAATAGTCAGCATGGACGAGATCTGTCAAAGTTTTCTTGAAGGACAAACCTAAGGACCCTGTGAAATACTTTGAGGTCTGGTATATTGTTGACTGGAGGAAACATAAAAGAAGATTTTCAAGAATTAGGCGTGTAAAGGTCGGAACACGCCTAAGAAATGCCGATCTGAACAAATAACCTTGAACTTTTGCTAATCTGTGGCCAACAGCTGTACGTAACACCTGCAGAAAGATTCATTGTCAAATAAATATGTTGAAAGATATACAATTTTTACAGGTAATCAGACTCGAACAAGCCAGGGTATAATATCACATTGTACAGATAAGATCTTTAATGACTCAAGACGCTAGCAACCCAGTAAGGCCGTAAGATATCACAAAACATAACCTTTGGCCAGAGAACAATGACAAACTTCAAGTGGGAAAAAGCAATCACTAGGCAATGGCATATAATGAACATTCTTGAAATTGCACCCAAGTGGTAATATTTCAAACAAATGAAATGGACACATTGAAGAAAATAGTAGAACTTACTGCTGTCATTATCAAACCGAGAAGGTAATTTGATCCATTTGGGCCAATCTTCTTAAGTAAAATAGCAGCCAGAAAATGTAAAGATTTCAATCTATTTTTCTTTTTCCTTGATTTCACCAATTTACCATCAATGCCATTTTGACCAATGCTCTCTTTATTCCTGATATGTGCATTTGCGTCACTAGAAGAATTTGCTTCCTGATGTTTTTTCCATCGAGCTGAATGGGCATATGCTAAAGTTCCACCAGCAAGTAGTGCACCAGAAACAATCGCAAGTGTTTTCCTACACGCATTTGAAGAAACAAGCAGCATAAGATAAATAACCAGATCTAAAAATATGTTGCTTAATCAGCACACCTTCTTGAAGACAAAAGATTGCGTCCATGCTTTGTTAGTTGCAATAATTGGAGAGATGCCATTGTTGCTAGATCACCCTCTCCAAGCAGAAATATACAGCTAAATAGAGCGATTTTGCTGTTTAAAAAAGTAAAGATAGTTAAAACACTAATATCGCCAAGCAGGACCTCCTCCAGCCACAATACAGGATGAATGGATCCAATTTCAACCTGTGAAAAATCAATCAGAAGGTAACTATCACACCATGCAGATATTTTGTTAAACAAAATGAAGTAAAGAAGACCTGACAGTCAAGAGGATCTAAAGAAGACTTGACAGCCAAGAGGATCCAGTAAAGCTAACACGTAAACACGCAAGAGAGGGGCTGGGGGGAACAGTACATTAAGCACACAACCATGCTTTGAGGGGAAAGCATTCCTACCTTCCTGCATCAGCAATTGGGGGAAGTGATGCTGACAATCATGAACAGCATTTGCATGACTGCATCCCCATGCCTCAAACAGGACAATCTAACCCCAATCTCGTAACCCACTGCACAAATTGATTGTATCAACTGAGCACCTTGCAAGTGCACTTACTCCTTAGCAAACAATAAAATGCTGCAGCTAATATGACCTACCTATAAATCCCATGAATATATTGATGCTCAATGACATAACTACATAAGGGTCGATATAGGTTCAGGTTGCCGAATTCCACATGTGCACCTTCACAACTTTAACAACATGGCACAGTTACATGAGAAGCAGAGGCAGCAACGTGAACATAGAGGTGCTTTGCCTCCTATCCCAATTCCCATCCCAACGACTGTGTGCATCACCAACAAGCCAGCCACAGAGGTATACATTTAATTTGAGCAGAATCGCTATTAAATGAACTCATTGCATTGCAGTAATAAATTTGACGCACCTCAGCTCAGGAAGTATCCGAGCTATATACTACAAAAAGGCTAGTTATTTTTTACTTCTAGCTATTCCTCGAGAGTTTGGATGATTAGCAAAGTAGAGAAATTTAGTTGGAGGACGGCAATGGCGCCGCCTAAACTGAACTAGAGCCGGCGCCTTCGAGCAGCAGAGCGCACGAAAGACGCAAGCAATCGAGAGAAGAAATCCGAGACGCCCGCAAAACCCACGCGCGACCTGAGAAACTAAAACTAGAGCGATCGTGGATTCGAGCGAAGCTTACGCCGGCCGGCAGGGGGAGGCAGTCGGAGAAAGCGGTTACCTGAGTCTCGCCGGAGCTATCGATCGCCGCGCAGAGATGGAGGGAGGCCGGTGCCGGGGGCCGGGGCGGCGAGACGAGAACAGGTAGGAAGAAGAGATTGACAAGAGGAATAAATATAAATATAAATAACCGAGACGACGACGATGAGAGGGGAGGGGAGAGGAGGAGACCGGAGACGACGGGCGGGCGGTGTGAACAAATCGGACACTAATAAAACAACTCTTTTCCTTGCTCAAAAAAAAAAAACTCTTTTCGGCTTCTCGCCGAGTAGAACTCGGTTGCTGCCAATTTCCGATGCTTACCGCACGTGGTCGTGGTCGTGGTCGTGGTCTCTCCGCGGTCAGGGAATTACGTGTTTTTTTTTGGGTTTGTTTTTTCTCCGGGGGTGAGTGAACCACGTGAGTATTGTTAGCAAACCTACTCGGATACGGGCTGTCTCAGACCGTATCCAGATAAATTTATTCATTGACCTGTCAAACTCTATGAACCAGTACTATAAATAGGAGAGAGATTCATCCATTGTATACACGTGTGAACTGGCATGTGGTGTGTGACATGACTATGAAGTGGCATGGGACCCATATGCAAGTGACTCCTCTCCTCTCTCTCTCTCTCTTCTCCCGCTAACCTGCTTGCTCCTCCCTCCTCCATCCTGCCGACTATTGGCCTACTCCTCCCTCCTCACCGGCCCTCCCTCTACTCCCTTACTATAGCACCGCCACGAGTCTCGTCTTCCTCCCGCGCTCGACAGCGAAGTGTCCTAGGCGCCATCTGCGTCGGTTGGGTCTCAAGGATGGCAGCGAGCATGTCGCTACCACTGTGATGAGCGCCTCCCACGGTGGTCAAGGTTTGAGGATGGGTGAGCGCAACGATGACGTTAAGTCCCTGGGCTCCGACGTGGCCCCTTGTGAGACCATGTGGAGGTCTTTATGTTGTGATGAGTATATGTGACTTGATTTGGTTGAAAGGTTTGCGTTTGAGAGTTGATTTAAGCCGGTTCGGCTATTTGTGACAGTTTACAGTGTTTCATATGTTTGGAGGTCTTCCCGAGCTCAAATGGAAAAATGGTGTACATAAAAATTGCAAAGAATTTTGAGACATATTTTTTCCTTGTTGTGACCTTTTTTATTTGAGCAACACATGAATTTATTAAAATTATTTTGTGCGCTACTATGCTAAGAGAAAGGCTGAAAATGAGTTTTTCGGTTCCGGTTTGCATGGGATCTTAGAATTGCATACATATATATATTTGAACTCATGATGACAATGGACAAATATGTAGAAAATAAAGGTAAGATCATATTTTGGAATGTACAAAATGGTTTGGTCCTTGTAAGCGCAGGTTTGGAGACAACCGTGGTCGTTGGCGGGTACTGGGACTAGGTTAGAAGAATCGAGGTTTAGAACGGTCGAGGATGTTGGTGGGATGGTTGGGCTCAAAACAAGCTCCTGTGGACGTCATGAAGATGGACTTGAGGCAGCTCAAGGTTTCCGGTTTGGGTTGGAGGCCCAAAGGCGCGGAAATGGAGCGCTCAAGTCAAGGGATTAAGGCCTGTTGCATCAGTTTGACCGAGTTTTTATGTAAAGCTCATGTATTGCCTATGTGGCCCATATAAAACCCATGTTTGGGGCTGGTTTGAGAGTGAGTAAGGTGAATGAATCCTAACTCTTGATAACCAGCTTAGATTCTAAGTTACATTTGAATGGTGGAGATGCATTGGAGTGGCCTATACAAGGAGAGGTGGGGGATGCCTCCACTTAAGTCTTGGCTTGAGTTTTATATTGTTGTATCCTGCTCCTTGAGAGCTTTGCCCACCTAAGTATGGCTGTGCAAAAAACCCACCAAGCAATAGAGATTAAGTTTCTCAAAGTTCTTACCTTGTTCTTACTCTCTATTAAGTTTCTCAAAGCTTTTACCTTGTTCTTACTTTGTTCTATGGTTTAAATCTGGTTCTTCTTGATTATTTTGTTTGCACCATGTTTTTTGCTTCTCCTCTTTCTACTTGCTGAAAACTTGTTAACCAAGGAGGTATTGTAGTTGCTCATATCATCTTATTATCTTGCAACTCACCAAAAACACATAGATTAAGATTTGCTCTCTTTTGCTCGTTTTGGCAGATTCGGTTTATCTGTACAGCAGTTCTTGTTTATTATGTAGAAAAATCATTCGATATGATTTTAGGGTGATTCTTATTGGGAAAGTTGCGTGACTTCCATATCTACCACCCTCTTCAGGTGGTATTGGAAAAGGAGTCATGGTTTGTGAGATATAAATGTTTTACTGAGCCCTAAATGTTTTGTCTGAAATTTCTGAGCAACTGATCTTGTTACCGATATAGAGGACCTTTGGAGTGGTTAAGCACCGACGAGTTCAGGCGAACTTCCTTAAAGACGTCAACGATGACGGTGCAATACTTGACAATGGGCCTTTAGTGACTTGGCTCTCGGGCGGTCCGGCTCATGTAGATATAGATTGCTTTCATCACAGGGTGCACTTTTCCCAAGTCTCATTTCCTATCCAGTTGCACACTCTGGGAGTTCTTTCTATGACAATTCAAAATGTTTTTGCTCTGTTTTTATTTCTCTTGATTTGGAGGTGATTTTTGGTAGGTATCTTCGTGACTCTCTGTTCCTTCTAGGAAAAATTTTGAAATTCAAATGAGTCACGCTTTTGGAGAAATCATCTCTTGACCAAGATACATTTATGCTGAAAGTTCTCTTTTCCTTTGCAAAAGCAACAGGCTTTGTCCTAATTATTTATCTTTTTTTAAAGTTGCTTTTGAGTTGATTCTTTTTATTGAACTCTCAGCAACCAGGAGCACCTAAGAAAAAATCTCCATAACCACTTGAGCCACGAATTTTTATTCATGGCAATTTTATTAGGGATATATGTTGATGTTCCTAAGATGATCCAGAGTTGCTCTTGATTTTTCAGGGTTCTTTTGCTTGGTTTTATTGTCCTACTTGTTTCTTAGGGCACAGTATTGAGAAAAGCATTAATTTTCGTTTGGCGTCTATTCAACTCCTCTGAGCTTCGCCCGTTGGCCACTTAGCCCTCGGTTGTATCTCAACCTCCATGCTTGCATCATTGAGCTTCGCCCGTACACCGCTCGTCCATGCATGCATCTCACCCCTAATGTATCGTCATCGCTCACTGAAGCACCCCTAAGATAGCCTCACCTTCTCCGGATGAGATCAATTCTCGATTTTCCCATTTCGCTCACATGGAGCTAATTTGTGACAGCCCCGCTTCTGCATTTCGATTAGTCATGCATATCATCATTATGTTGCCTTTGTTATATTTATGATTTTCAAAGTTTTGCATGTAACCACCATACTCTTTGGTGGAAAATAAAAATCTGAAACTGAAACTTAATGAATTCCAATATGTTGAGCAACTAATCGAGTGATACATAGCCACCGGGCATGTCCCTAGATCGGACGAGCGGGTATTGGCTTAGCCGAGTAAGAAACAATCTCACCAGGCAAGGTAATGCCAGGCATGAGCTAACCGAGGGAAGACGATGCCCGGCACTGGCCAACCGAGCGTGGACAACTTAGACGTGGTAGATTTAGTCAAATTTAGCCTCAAACCAAACAGATCCTAACAGTGGCAAAGCTCTAGAATATCACTATCTGAGAGGGAATATTTCAGAATATGACACTCAATTCGTGTGCCTCTTTGATTATATGTATAATATGTGGAACTATCTGAATCAATGTCTATGGGTTAGAGCGTCAAATTCTGAAAATTTTAAAGAGCGTCGTATTCTGAAATCGAAATCTCCCCTATCGAGAGTGGCATAGGGGCTGGGGGTTGAGCTTCTCCATAGCGCAACCTCCTGGCGCCCTGTCCTCTCCCCCGTGTCCGAGAGGATGTCTCTTCTCCGCCTCCATCTCCTGAGGCCGTCGTCTCCTCCGCTCCACACCCTCTCCTCGCGCTCTTCCCCTCTCCTCTCCTCCTGCCGCCGCGCCCTCCCGACCACCGCCTCCCGGCTCCTATGCTCCGCCGCCTCCGATGCTTCCCCCTCCCCCTCCATCGTCGGAGACCTTCTCGACTACCTCAACGAGTCATGGACGCAGTTCCACGCCACCGGTGAGCGCCCTACTCGCGCCCCTCCACTGTTTGGTCTTGTTACTGCGCAACCCCATCAGCCATCTGTGATGCGCATGATTGGATTTTAGGACCGACGTGAACCTGTTTGATCATATTCCTCACCGACCTTACTGCTTCATTTCGTGGGAGAGATGCTAATTCCTGAATTCTTTGCGTTTGGACCTTGGCATCCAGGCATTGTTACTGCCAAGTGCTAACTTCTTTCTTCCTCTTTGTGCTTCCAGCTGAGGCGAAGAGGCAACTGCTTGATGCGGGCTTCAAGCTGCTCAGTGAGAACGATGACTGGGACCTGCAGCCCGGTGGCCGCTACTTCTTCACGCGCAACATGTCCTGTTTGGTGGCCTTTGTAGTTGGGGAAAAGTGAGTCGCTGAGATCACCTTCTCCTTATTAACACTGCCTTTACATTATCACTCAGAATTTGTATCAAACCTAGCAGTACATGCCTTCTAATTAATTTATTTCGGTGCTTCAAGTTTCCCAAAGGAAGTTTGTTTGTAGAACCAATATGCATGAACAAAATACTTAACTGATATAGGCTTCTATGCTAGAGGAAGATGCTTCAACAGCATTAAATTTACTTCTTCCCATGGCATGTCTTTATTCCTCCCTAGTTCGAATATATGTAAAAGCTATGGGTGATATCTTATGGCAACATACTAATAAATGAGAGACATTCACTCAAACAAACAGTGGATGTTCAGTACAAAAATCATTTCTATCAAATCAAAATTCTGCTATTGCCAAGTTATAAATAGTGGATGAGAGACATGAAAGTAGCTTTGTTCTGCAGGTACAGAGTTGGCAACGGTTTCAATATGATTGCAGCCCACACTGATAGTCCATGTCTCAAGCTGAAACCAAGGTCTGCCTCCTTCAAATCTGGCCATCAAATGGTAAATGTACAGACTTATGGAAGTGGGCTGTGGCATACATGGTTCGATAGAGATCTAACTTTGGCTGGGAGAGTCATCCTCAAGGGAACAGATGGTTCTTTTAAGCATAAGCTTGTCAAAGTGAGCAGACCACTGATACGTGTACCAACACTGGCTATACATCTCAACCGGTTTTTTCTCATCCCTCTTTTATCAAGGCAGTATTTCACATATATTTATGAACTAAAAGCCCATATATGTTCTAGCTTCTAGTATCTCATTATGCAAATATTGTAGAGTTCTCTCTCTTTTAATACTGCAGCTTCATGTGACCTGTCAAGTTAGGACTTATGACAGCTTCTCCTTTTTTTTCTGTAATGGTATAATCCACAATATATGCAAATCTCAGCGTATAAAGGTTATCCCAATAGCAATCTTTCAATTATTTAGCATACAGCTGCCAGCTAACTTTCTATTCATTAAGTTTATCCTTCCCCATTTAGCTGAGTGAATTATTTTTCCTTATAGCACAGTGAATTCTGATGGATTCAAGCCTAATCTGGAGAATCATCTAGTTCCACTTCTTGCAACAAAATGTGAAGATACTGCTGCGAATTCTGATGACAAAAATAGTTCTACAAAGATTGTCCACCATCCACTGCTTTTGCAAGTAATTATTCTCTTCTTTTGACTTGTTCCTTTGACCTTCATTGAAGCAAAAGTCCAGTTCCAAATTGCTAAATTTGGCTTCAGCTTGCATGCACCTATAGCTTTCCTTTTTTCACTTTCCATTCACAGGTTCTCTCAGAGGAAATCGGTTGCGGATCAGATGAAATAGTCGGTATGGAGTTGAACGTGTGTGATACCCAACCTAGCTGCCTTGGTGGGGGAAATAATGAGTTCATTTATTCTGGTAGACTGGATAATCTTGCTTCGTGTTACTGCGCTCTTAGATCTCTCATGGACTCCTCCAAGTTACCAGAAGAATTGTCAAATGAGAAGGCTATAAGAATGGTTGCTTTATTTGATAATGAAGAGGTATTTAAACCAAACACTACCCTGATTGGTAGAAGTATTCGTAAGCACATCCTGATTTCTAATACTTGTGTGGAGCCTGTTTCGAGGTTTTTAAGCTTAAAGTGTCCTTAATGAGGAATAATACTGATAGCTCATTAATTGATCATGTTCACATAAATTTATCGCTGATGTTTGGACTAAGAACAGGGGTTAACAATGTAGTAATTCAAAAATGTTGCACAGAGAGTTTTTTTAAGAAATATTGGGGATGTTCATTTTCGTTTCGTGTGCTTGGTTTCTTCTTCCACATATTTAATATCGCAGTGCTCAGGTGGGTTCAAGTTCAATGCAAGGGGCAGGTGCACCAACCATGTTCCAGGCTATGAGACGAATTGTTGATTCCTTGATGCATCAGTCTATGGGAGAGGGGGCTTTAGAGCGTGCAATAAATTCATCTTTCCTTGGTAAGATTTATGTGTTTAGATTTTGTTGGATGTCTCTAGTACGTATAACTATATAGTCTTTCTAATTGAGTTTATCCTCTCTTTCAGTTTCTGCGGATATGGCTCATGCCGTGCACCCAAACTATTCAGACAAACATGAAGAAAATCACAGACCAGAACTACAAAAAGGACTTGTTATTAAGCATAATGCTAACCAACGTTATGCCACAAGTGCTGTAACGGCTTTTCTCTTCAAAGAAATAGCACGAATTCATAACCTTCCAGTTCAGGTATTTTTTATCCTTCTGCATTTTAACCTTCGATAGCCCCTTTTTTATTGTGAGGCCCAAATGCTGTTTAAACATATGATTGCCCTCCATGAGGGCTAAGTAAAACTAAGCCATGTGTTCTTTATTTTTTATTTCTAGTAATATTGTGTCTGATACTCTGATATAATGTTGAACTCCAGAGAAACATGATCAATACTTATGTTATTTAATACTCTCTCTTTTGTAGACAACTCTCACAAATAAACTTCAAAACTTGATTTATCTTTAGAATGTTTCAATGCTTTTGAGTAATGATATTGTTGTAAATACCATGTAGGAATTTGCTGTAAGGAATGATATGGGTTGTGGCTCAACCATTGGCCCCATACTTGCTTCTGGTGTTGGCATACGGACTGTTGACTGTGGTATTCCTCAGCTTTCGATGCATAGGTATGCTCAGCTTCCTTTTTCTTTGCACCCATTGGTTCTCGTATTCTGGTCTGGCATTTGTGTACTACTTAAAAATACACAGTACTTCAAACATAGTCATTTAACTTTTTTTATTGGGACAGATTAGTTATATGACTTCTTTTTTAGTTGTCTGCATACATAATGTCTGGCTGAAAGGATAGAAATGCAAATTAAATAATAAACATTACTACTACTATAATAGCGCGTAAGCACTTTTGTAAAGGCCGCCGCTCGTGCTAGCCACATCATCAGCTAAACATTGGCCGTCCGATCATCAGAAGGAATGAAATCTGACTGTCCATTCAAATATTATCTATAAAAGGGTTCCTTGCACCGTTACAGCGACGAAGCGGAGCAGTTAGCCGGTTGGTCTTCCCCTCCTGTCGTCAGCTTGCTGAGCAGGGATCGAATCCCAGCAGCCCCTTTGGCCACCTGCAGTTGTCTTCTATTTTCCTTTTTCTAGGCCTTTTAAAATTCTAAAAAATTGAAAACTTGCAAAAATGGAACCATATTTGGATGGAAAGGATCCACAAAAAGTTTTAAATTTTTTAAAATTAGAAAAAAAATTAATTTTGAAAAAAATGGTTTCTGAACAATTTTAAACATTTATCGAAATTGGTTTTTTGAACAATTTTAAAAGTTTATCGAAACTTCGAATTTAAAAGGTGTCCATAGAAAGTAAGTTCTTTTGGAGAGTTTTCGAAATTTCACAAAAAATTGAACTTTCATAATCGCGAGAAACATAGTTCAACGAAAAATGTCCATAAGAAGTTTGATTTTTTCCGAAAATTTTGGAAATTACAAAGTTTAAATTTTGAAAAACGTACAGCAACTCGCCCATAGCAAAACGCCGACACCCAAATGATTGTCCATCAGGTAGAAGTAAACAAAAATATTTATGACAACATACGCTAGCAACGGCAAAAAATGACAATATTATGAATCATTAATCACAAAAGTTGACGGCATAAAAACATTGCCCAACTGCGGTTGATAACAAATAGCGGCCAACGCATATAGAGCGATTCTTCAAACATCTGCCAATCTGCCATACATACGACGCAACAGTAAAAGAAAAAACACATCATTCACATACGTAAATTATTGTCTTAACCTTCAACACCGAATAGGAATAAGACATTTTATTCCCACTACTAACACAGTTCACCACACTAAAAAAAGCAGGCATACAAACTGTTGCCCAACAAAAATAACCCACAAAGGTTCATATACGATCACTACTAAGCATAACAAATATAGAACTCACTAAAATAGCTTAGTGAGATTCACATATTCATGACCAATGCACATCAAGAGACAGACGAGCCGCCCGTTGTCCCTTAGTATGTAACAAAAGTTGTACTTGGATCTCACTGATATCTCTCTCCCCATTGTTGGTCTTTCGACTATGGAGTGTTGCATCACTGAATATATAACTACAATTGCGTTGATTTGCAGCGTGCGAGAAATGTGTGGCAAAGAAGACGTGGACACTACATATCTGCACTTTAAAGCTTTCTTCCAGATGTTCTCTGACATTGATCGTAAACTAACTATAGACTTTTAGGTATTAATCATTCTAAATGATCAGCATTTGAATCACTCTTGAAAATTTGGATTATGGCTACTATCAATTTTGTGTACATGCAATGTGGTTTAAGTGATGACCACCGTTGGAACATAGAATACAACTTTCTAGAGGAAATAAAATAACCTATATTTTTCGTGCCGATCCATTTCTCCTTGCTTGTAAGCAGCTTAGGTTTCTCCCTAAACTTTAAAAGGAACATGTGAGAGACGTTAAGGTCAGGGTGGTAATCCTGAAAATAAAATACATCTAGTCATGATCTAATCGCACTCGGACGAAAAGATGATGTAGATCGCCTCCAAATATTTTTCATTTGTGAAATCTATTAGTAATCCTGAAAATGAAAGTAAAACATTGGGTCCCGCGTCCGGAAATGTTCCCTTTCCACAATTATCGTCATAGTGAAGGAAAAAAACTTATCGCACCACACCTGTCACCTGCATACCTTCAGAATGCCAATGTATCATTCACCTTTACATTAACCGGGGAAAAAAATTAAATGACATAACCAACTCAGAACTTTAAAGTGTTAAACATCCCATAACATTGGCACCAATGCTGGTTCTTTTTCCTGAAAATCATCGAAAAAAAAACCGAACCAGCTTTGTGTACAACTGCACGCAAGTCAGGCGCAGTTTACAATGCCTGTCGCGCCACAAAACTGGCATTTAGGGATGGCGCTAACACTGCACCCCTAATTCCTGAACTACCAGAGCGGAACGCACAGCCAAGCACGTTTCATAGATGCAGTATATCTGTTGCCCACAAATGACAGCAACCTGACAGATGCTGCAGCAGGGTGGGTGATCAACCTCTATCCTTTCTTTTACCAGTAACCAACCCAGCCTTATCGAATGGTTGGCTCTGCTCAGCTCCATTAGTTGCCTCGGATGGAGATGCTGCCTGGACAGCTCCATTTGCCACAGGAGCTTCATGGTATTCTTTGCAGGACCCCATCCTACCAATACAAAGCCAAATCCTAGCTCTCTTATCACAAGACTTCTCCTCCATCGGCACATGCCAAGATCCCATCTCAGATTCCTATGATGAAGATTAATGAGTGATGACAGCCGACAGATGTTAAGCTCTAGAAAAGCCTGAAACTCCGATTACTTACTTGGATTTCTGAAGAATAAGGGGGCGGCATCATAAGCACCGCCTTTCCTTTATTAAAAGTGTACTTGACCTGCGCAATTGCAATGAGATTAGCAAACAACAATCAAGTAGGAATAGCAAGATCCAATACATGAACCTGTGTCACAGCTCGGTCAAGGACCTGGGAACTTTTACAATCAGGACCCTTTACTAATAAACTACGCACAAAGAATGGATTATATAGAACACCAGTTTTGCAGATCGCACCTGATGGCGTTGCTTCCACTTAGGGAAAAAGGATGATCCTAGTAGCTCAAATATGTGATCTCTCATTTCATCATTAGTCACAAGCAAACAGTTAAATCTAATCGCTGCATATAGCCAATACCTGAAAAGTCAGGTCTCATATATTTAGCAACATCCCAGAAATGAAACCAAAGTAACAAACAAAACAAGTGGTGCAAATAGTCCAGGGCAACCAAGGCCACAATCTGAGGATCATTACCAGTCATCATTTGAACCACTTGGCGAAGTATACAAGGCTCCATTTGCTCTCCAAGTTTCAATCAGATGCCTATTTGATGAATTTTCTATAAGCTTGGCGAGTCGTTTATTATGTAATATGACAAGCGGCCATTTTCCATTATATCTATCTCGCAGCTCTGTTACAACAGCATCCAGCTGCTCTATATAGAGCATGACAAATGAAACATGAATTAATACATATTACTTCATTGGCAACATCAACATGTCAAAATTCAGGGTGAGATGATGCACCGACCTGAATCAAACTGAAATCGCCCTCTGCAAAATTTTGTTGATAAAGTGCAATATTTGCACCATCGACTATAGCTTTGTATACTTTATGCGCTTCCAACCACTCCTAGAGAAGTCATATTATTCAACTTGCAAATAGCAAAATAACTACGTTTTGAAATTTAAAGATGAATGTTCATTTAAATAGAGGAAACAGACAAATGAATATATAGTATATGAAAGATAACTTGATCGGTACCTAGTTAGTTCCTTAGGCTAGCTTTTAGTTCCTAGAGAGGTGAATGCCATGCTTTAGTCACAAGGAAATTTAAAAATAATGGATTTTTGTGTTATGTGCATGTGAGCCCCAGCTGGCATAGGATACGTGCAATATGTGCTGAACAGTAACCCCGCAGCAAGGAATAATCTCCTGTCATATTAGTTGCCATCTATTAGAGATTGGCTAGATAAGATTAGATTATTAGGGATTTGATTGATATCAGTTTCCATAAGTAATAAGATTGTTTTCTTACGGTCTAAGTCAGTCATCCTGTAAAAAGAAACGTCATGTATCCATTATGAATTAAGCAATGAATTAAAAAAATTGGTCTAGTACCAACCGCACCGCGCGCAGCTTACCCCCCACACCACGCGTCGGCACGCCGGCGTCCCCTCTCCTAGACCAGATCATAGCAATTTGTGTAACTATTGGGACCAGTCACATGAGAAAGCTGCAAGCAATTTGCAGAGGCATGACGAGCAACCACAAGGGCAGGATGACTCAAATGTGTTTTAAAACAGGCAATTTCTTTGAAGGAGTCGAAAATCCTGGTAGATAACTTATTGTACTACATAATAAATTGGCCGCAATATATCACCATAAGCAGTTATTTGCACAGAACATTTAGGAATAATACCCCCCCATCTAATTTTCCCGTCTTTGTTCTTGAACTGTAGTGAGCACACAGGGCCATGCTACTGATTGAATTAAACCAAGCAAATAAATTATCTGACTATCATGCATGCCAGTAAAATAACTACATATCTATGAAATACGAAATTGGCTACATAGAAACCAAAGGAACAGAGATATACACCTGAAACAGGCTGAAATTTGCTTTGGTTTCCCTCTCAAGAGCCAACCCAGCAACAGAATCAGCAAACCTCTGAGTCTCATCCATGCCAATATCAACGCATGCTAGACGGCATTTGCATCCTCTGCACTCACCATCTGCTGCGACTCTCACCCGCTGCACCACCCAAGGGCCGTTACCAAGCCACCCAAGCTGATGGCACCCACCACCGTTTGCCACAATGGCACCTTTCACCTGACCGGCATCCCACTCAGCCATACCAGCCATTGCCGCCTTCTCACTCCGAAACCAACCCTCCAGCACCTTGGCAGTCTCCTCGCTGACGCAATTCACAGCACGTCTCAGCTTTTGCATATACTCATACACCTTGTCGGCGTGCCCTGCCTTCGCACTGAGATCAAGGAATGCGGCAAGCTCGGGCTCCTCAGGCGAGACGGCGGAGACCAGCATGTGGGCCTCGAGGGCGTACGCCTTGTCAGCCTCCCCGGCGCGCCGGAACGCTGCGAGCACGGGGCTGTAGGAGCGGAGGCGCGGGGTGAGGCCGTACTTTTCCCTCATGGTGGCCACGAGCTCGAAGGCCTCATCAGCGGCGGCGGGGTTTGAGGCGTCGGCGGCGGTGACGCGGGCGAGCGAGGTGATGGTGGCTTCGGACGGGGAGGCCGCGGCCTGGAGCATGTGGGAGAAGACGCGGCGGGCGGCGGCGGCGGGGCTGGGGAACGAGGAACGGTCAGCGGCGGCGAGGAGGTGGAGGAGCTGGTTGTACTGGTGAGCGGCTAGTCTGGGGACGGGCGCCGCGTCGTGGTCGGAGACGGCGGAGTCGAAGGCAGCCATGGCGTCGGCGACGTCGCCGCGGCGGGTGCAGTCGGTGAGGATGCGGGAGAGGTTGGAATTGGGGCCCTTGGAGCCCCGCCGCGGGCGGCGGCGCGTGGTGGTGGTGGTGGTGGTGGCCATGGGCGTGGCCGAGTGGGCGGCGTGGCGGGGTGGAAGAACCCTAATCAGCGTGGGTTTGCATGGCCATAAGCCCATAGGCCGCCTTAGCCCATACAAATTCTCCATGGCCGAACTAACAGGCGGGTGGGAGCGGCATGCTGATGCTATCTCAACTTGTACCGTTGTACGCAACTAGTCGGATTCTTAGCCGTTGGATGAGAGGGTGGGCGGCAGGTCGGCGACTACTTGCCCAGGGTTTTTAGTCCCATACCGGCAGTGGAATCCAAGAGCACGCAGTTTATAAGCAAGCGCGGTGGGCGCGCCAATCACAAGCCACAGGACGAAGTGAGCGGGCCTAATCAGCCCTGGAAAGTCCCCGGGCCCCTTGCGCAGCGATTGCGCCCACGGAAACGTGGAACGGCCCACGAGCTTGGCTCTCCCGGCCTCGGCAGGGGGCGGAGACGCGTGTGGAGCCCTATTCATCATAGGGAGCCGGCTCTGGGTCAAATGGCCGAACCTCACAGTTATTCACTTGGTCCACCTGGACTAACAGAACGGGGCTTACGCTCCTGTGGCACTTTTTTTTTTTTTTTTTTCCTTCAGTCCCTGCTTGGGAACAAAGAAACTTTAGACACTTGTAGAAACTTCCACCTGTATTTTCATGGGCACAAGAAAACCATTCAAAAACAACCGAAATTTATTTAACTGCTTGGATAAAAAATACCCTTCTCTTTGTTTACATCTCTTCTACTCTTCTTCTTGCAAGAGCCACTCTCCCTAAAAGCCAAGGACAGCAAGGTTGCAAAGCATGGCGATTATCATTTTGAACAACACAGCAAGAAACTTGCAGCAACTTTTGTGTGGAAGTTTCTGGAATGTTGCACGATAGTTATAATTTGTCAGAACAAAGCAAGGAATTTAGACCAAGCAATCTCCATCTTTTGCTTGAAAAAGTTGATACCATAGCTAATTTCCAACTTAGTTCATGGACTGGGGCATGTCATTGCGACTGGCATCTCCATTTTCTGATGCTATGACGGCCTCAACTTCCTCCTGGAGACGAACGCAATAGAACGATCAATCCAAAGTAAGCCATGGATACTAACCAACAACAGAGATGAGCTCTAGTCTTTGGTCGCTGATGAGCTCGCGCCGCCGTCACGGATGAACAGGAGCTCTGAGCCGCCGCAGCAGATAAGCTCGGCACCAGGGAAGACCTCGATCTGAGCCTTCATCGCGGATGAGCTTCCGGCCGCCGTCCAGGCGAGCTCAGCGACGAGGTCGCCGCCGTCGCGGATGAGCTCGCCAGCCACGTCGGAGCAGCGTCGACGAGCTGCCCCTCACATTCGATCGGTTCCTCGCTGGAGAGATGCCGCTCCCTCTCCTTCCGCCCACAACACATCGAACGAGAGCCCGACTTCTGTCGGATTAGAAAGCGAGCCATCGGAGGAGTTTTTACTTTTCCACCCGAAATGCCTCGATCCACCGGTCAAGCTAATAAAATTACTGGCCATGCAAGCACGTTTTCTGCATACCAGCAGTAAAAACTTTCAGCCCAATGTTTTACACCGGTTTTGGCACGAAAACCGGCCATCCAAGCAGGGTCTCATGCTTTCTTTCTTTTTCCTCAAATGCACTACGCATATAATTACTATAAACAAAACAGACACCGGTCCTTCAATGTACTATCCTCTATCAATCTCTTCTTTAAATTTGCAATGCAATAAACAAAGGAGACATCCTTCAAACGTAATACCTTCTCCATTGATCTCTTGTTAAAAAATTAAAGCAATGACACAATTGTGTGAGTGGGTTAGCGTGCGTTGTATGGGTTTAAATGACAACTTGACACGTAACAAATAGGGAAATTTACGCTATGCGAAACATCAACTTTACAGCGGCATAGTTGTATAGCATCCTAAATAACAAATATGTTGGCATCAGTAAACCTGCTCTTGCATACCCAGCTTAATTCTGGGTAGCCTCCTTGCTGCCAAAGGCCTAACCTGCCGACGGCACAGTCGGTTTCAAGTTTCAAACAGCAATTACACTGTAACAAAGCATATAATCCTTGAAATATCATCTCCTTTAAACCCTTATTTCAATTTCAAATAGAAATTACACAGTGTGTGTGCGTGTGTGACAAGTGTTAGTATGTGTTGTACATGTTCAAATGACAAATAACAAACGTGTCTGCATAAGTAGATCCTGCTCTTGCAGATCGATCAGCTTATTCCTGGGCAACCTCCGTGCTGCCAAAGGCCCAACAGCCAACGTACGTTGAAGCGCACACGCACAGTTTAACTGGCACTGGCGGTGACCATGGAGATGCCGGCGCGGCGGCCGAACCTTGCGACGGCGCAGTCGGCGGCGAAGATGTCGGAGGAGACGTAGTTGGGGGCGCCGCCCATGACCGGCATGCTGGCGCTCACGCTGAGCTTGTTGATGTAGTCGGTGCGGTACGTCTGGCCGAGAACGCCGTGCACGTTGTCGGTGAGGTCGTAGAACTTGAAGCCGATGTCAAAGTGAGCGAGGCTGTCGTCCTCCGTCACGCCGTAGTTGTGGATGCGGGAGTCCTCCTCCGTGATGGGCACCACGTTGGCCATAATGTCGAACACGCCATTGAGCTGCACCCTCACTCCGTTGGTCGTGGCGGTCCTGGTGACGCTCAGCCCCGGCACGACGGCGGACTGCCACCGCGCTCCGAACTCGGCGGGGATGTCGATGGGGGTGCCGTCGAAGGCCAGCTCGAGGCGGTCGACGTCGTTGTTCCACTTGGCGGTCTTCTGGGCGGCCATGTAGAGGCGGTGGTCGGCGAAGCGGATGCCGAGGGCCTGGATCCAGGTGAAGTCGCGGCTCATGGTGGGGTTGCGCTTGCCGATGAAGTGGGCGTTGATGTGGAGGTCGGCGTCGGAGAGGATGCAGAAGTCGTGGTCCTTCTTGCCGTGGAAGTAGAAGTTGTTGCCGTCTCCGCCGGTGAAGCGCGGGTCGCCGCAGGAGACGCCGGGGTAGAAGTCGCACACTGGAAGAGAAGATTAGTGAGCTGATTAAGAAGGTAGCTAGTAGCGCTAGTGCAGTGTACTGGTGCGTACTGCAGAAGGTCTTGCAGCTAGGGCACATGACGATGCACTGGTTGGGGCAGCGCTTGTCGCACTTGGTCATGCAGTCCTTCTGCTTGCCGCTGGAGTCGGTGCACGCCGGCTGTTGGTCCTTCTTGCCCTTTGTGTTCATGATATGGTAGTTGGACGGAAGCGGTGGCCGCGGAGGCCCCTGTGCGGCGTCGGAGACGGCGGCGCACACAGCCACCAAGACAGCGGCTGCAACCACAGCCATTGTACGTGGCCCGGCCATTGCTGTCTGCAACTGCAAGCAAATGCTTAATGCTAAGCTGTAGCTGCAGGAGTGTGTTTTGGTTAGTAAGTCGCTACGGCCGTGAGCTTGAGATGCATGGCTGCGACGGCGAGGTGCCAATTTATAGTCCCCTGGCGCGGGTGAAGGCTAAGGTCAAGAGCTAGCACCGTCCATCACCATCACATGCATGCACGTACGTACATTGCCAGACTAGTACTACGTACTCCAGGTGTGGCTGATCCTGACACGCAAAGCGACTTGGCATCGCTTCGCCTTCAAATAATATGTATGCTGCGTGCATCTGGAGTACTAGGTCCGTATCGTGCGCAACCAGTAGTGGCCCTACTTTTTGTGCATTCCACGCAGGGCGGATCTACGTACGTAGCTGGACCTGGCCGGCGGCCTTCGTGCAACCTTGTGTAATAATCCAACTGATAACATGATGTGTGGCATGCTGTCACTTTATATCTTCTTTTTCTTCTTAGTGGGTTTGGTGATGTCTTGTTGTGCCTTCATGATGTTTATGTTTTCTTGTATTTTCATGATGCCTTCATGTGGGTCGGTCTTCCATACATGAATATTTGATAGTACTCCATCAATATAGGATTCTTGAATATAATCTGTCGGTACACATCATGTCATTTCCTTTATGCGCGAATATAGGTATACATCTTTTATGCCCGAATATTTGACAGTGCCGTATTAATATAGGTGTGATCTGTAAACTATCAGAGGAGCGGAAAAATTGGATGGAAGCAGCGACACCGTGGCCGTGCGCTGCCTGCGTGTTAATATAGGGGCGACAAAATGCGCCAACAAATTACATCATGCAACAACCAGATAAGCACAGCCATAGATATCCCAACAACTAAATACAGCAACCTAATCTTGGCTAACTATCGTGGGTTATCTTAGGCCGGCACTATCTCAGGAAGTTGCGGGTGATTACAGATATATGTTTATCTAACAGCCCCCTTCAATCATAACCGCATGAGGTTGAGATTGTGCTTGAAGTTCTCCAATTGTTGTGTAGGAAGCGCCTTGGTGAAGCCGTCTGCAATTTAGTCTCCTGATGGAACAAAATCAATATCTAGAAGTTTTCTTGAAACTCGTTCTCGTACAAAATGATAATCGACCTCAATATGTTTAGTACGAGCATGAAAAACAGGATTTGCAGATAGATACTTAGCTCCAATATTATCACACCAAAGTTTAGCAGCTCGTGGAGACTCAATGCCAATTTCTTGTAGAAGTGTTTGGATCCACATGATCTCTGCTGTTGCATTTGCTACGGCTTTGTATTCAGCTTCTGTACTTGACCTTGACACAGTAGGCTGTTTGCGTGCACTCCATGACACTAGATTAGAACCCAAGAACATAGCAAAACCTCCTGTAGACCGCCTATCATCTAGATAGCCAGCACAATCTGCATCCGAAAAACCACTCACCAAAAGAGAGCTAGATTTGCTGATCTTTAGCCCAATCTTGATTGATTGTTTTAGATACCTCAAAATCCTCTTGACAGCTGCCCAATGATCAATTGTGGGACTGTGCAAGAACTGACATACTTTGTTAACAGGAAATGCAAGATCAGGCCTAGTAAGAGTCAAGTACTGAAGAGCACCAACTATGCTTCTGTACTGTGTTGCATCATTTGGTCCAAGAGGAGTTCCTCCAGAAGCCGAAAGCTTTTCATTCACTGCTAGAGGTGTGGTTACCGCCTTGCAGTCGGTCATGCCTACCCTCTTTAATAAATCAGATGCATATTTTTCTTGGGTTAAAACTATGCCATCTTGTATTTGATTCACTTCTATTCCCAAGAAGTAGCTGAGTTTACCTAAATCCTTGAGAGCAAACTCTTGGCCGAGCTGATGCAATAGGGCTTGTGTGGCATCATGTGTTGAACTTGCTACTATTATGTCATCCACATATATAAGTACAAATATGACAACACCCCCTTTATTGAAAAAGAACAGAGATGTATCTGCCTTTGAAGGATTAAACCCAAGACTTTGCAATTTGACACTCAACCGAGAATACCATGCTCTTGGTGCCTGTTTTAAACCATATAAAGCCTTATCCAACTTGCATACATAATTAAACTTAGTTTTATCCTCATAGCCGGGGGGTTGTTTCATGTAAACCTCTTCTTCTAAGAAACTATGTAAAAAGGCATTTTGAACATCTAGTTGACGAAGACTCCATCCTCTAGACACTGCTATAGAAAGCACTATTCTGATGGTAGCTGACTTAACAACTGGGCTAAAAGTGTCTTTATAGTCTATACCATATCTTTGTTTAAACCCTTTTACAACCAACCTGGCCTTGTATCTGTCTAAACTCCCATCAGCTTTATGTTTGATCTTATAGACCCACTTGCAATCTATTATGTTTCTATCCTTCTGAGGTGGAACTAGGTGCCATGTTTTATTTTTTATCAATGCATCATATTCAACATCCATTGCAAGCTTCCAATGTTTATCTCCTAGAGCTTCTTCTAAGTATTGAGGTTCACCAGATGAAGCAAAACAGCCATAGCAAACAGTACCGTCACTGTATACCTTGGGCTTTCTGACACCAGCCTGAAGTCTAGTGTGAGGACGCTGTGCAGGTTGATCCATTGGCGCAGAAGATCCCGACCTCTGCATCTGCACAGGCAAATCGTCGATGTCATCCGCAGCAGGGTCGACTCCCCCGGCCGCGACAGGCGTAGACGCGCCTGGAAGCGTGTCATCACTCGGCTGATGAGGAGATGCCACGGGCGCTGGTTGATGAAGCCTAGCTTGCCGCGTGTTATGATCGGACCCGGTGGCGGTAACTCCTCCTGGCGCAGTACGGGCAGGAGACGAGCTCAATGTTGATGGCGTCGACAGATCAGCTTGGGACTCCATGCTAGTGGATGCAGCTCCTGTCGAGTTCTGTACACCATTTTCTCCAGAAAAATTATCAGTAGCAGGAGCATTAGTCAAAGGGTCAACTACAGATTCATTCTCAGGAGACACCGAACTGGAAGTTAAGTTGGAGGAAGGAGAAGGACTTCGGATCTTAATCTAGCACCAGCATTAGGGTGTAGTTTGGAAAAAGGAAAAATTCCTTCATCAAAGACAACATCACGAGAGATGTATATGCGACCGGTAGCAGCATCAAGGCATTTGAACCCCTTATGTAAATTGCTATAGCCAAGAAAAACACATTCTTTTGAGCGAAATTGAAGTTTGCGTTGATTATAGGGTCGCAAATTGGGCCAACAAGCACACCCAAAAATCCTTAGAGATGAGTATTCAGGTTTAACCTTGAATAGGCGTTCTAGAGGTGTAGTGAAAGCGATGACTTTGCTAGGTGTGCGATTGATAAGAAAGGTGGCAGCAAGAAAAGCTTCATCCCAAAATTTGAGTGGCATGCAAGCTTGAGCAAGGAGGGATAGCCCAACCTCAACAATGTGCCTATGTTTGCGCTCAACGGATCCATTTTGTTGATGCGCATGAGGACAAGATACATGATGAGATATGCCTATTTTAGTAAAAAAGGAATGAAGTTTTTCATATTCACCGCCCCAATCAGT
This sequence comes from Olyra latifolia, assembly GCA_036346145.1. Taxonomy (NCBI): domain Eukaryota; kingdom Viridiplantae; phylum Streptophyta; class Magnoliopsida; order Poales; family Poaceae; genus Olyra; species Olyra latifolia. Next base: position 630,307 of record CM070523.1, on the reverse strand, counting down.
TTGCATAGTAATGATTTTGCGATCAAAGAGACGTTCAACAAGAGTCTGAAATTCATGAAATTTTTGGATAACTTCAGACTTGTGTTTTAGGAGATAAATCCAAGTGAATTTGCTGAAATCATCGATAAAACGCACATAGTACTTATATCTGCCAACAGAATCGGGTGCAGGCCCCATACATCTGAAAAAACAAGTTCTAAAGGGTGACTCGAAATACTAGAGGACTTGGGATATGGTAATTGATGACTTTTTGCTTGCTGACAAGCATCACACACAGGCTCTTTATTGGACTCAATATGACACGGAAGATTAAAACGACTGATAATTTTCTGAACTATGGGGGCCGCAGGATGACCAAGACGACTGTGCCATTTTCCAAAGGATGGTTTGCTAATTCCAAAGGCTTGCTTTGTGGGTGCTGATGACAGAGGATATAGTCCTTTGTGACATCTTCCTTTAAGAAGCGTGCTCCTCGTGTCCCGATCCTTTATCAAGAAGAAATCAGGGTGAAATTCAAGAAAACATTGTTATCTGTGGCAAGACGATGAACAGAAATAAGATTCTTTGTGGCTTGTGGAACATGCAGAACATGATCTAGATCAAGATTTCGACCCTGGGTATGAATAGTAGTTTTACCAGTATGACTAATGTCCATACCTGCCCCATTAGCCGTGTGGATTTGCTCACCACCATTGTACTTCTCTCGGAAGGACAGCTTCTCCAACTCTCCTGTTATGTGATCAGTGGCACCTGTGTCCGTGTACCAATTTGTATCCACAGCGTATGATCCATTGGCAGCAGCAGCAGCATATCTCTGATCAGGAACATAGTTCTCATCATACCTGTGCCAGCATCTATCTGCTGTATGGCCAGTCTTGAGACAGACTTGACACTGGGGGCGATCAGAAAAGTTGCCGTTGTTGTTCATGCGTGCACCATTGCTTCCTTGGCGAGGAGTGCTGCTGTTGGAGTTCAACCCACGTCCGCCGCGCTGTGCAGGAACGTTGCCAGAACGTCCGCCGCGGCCACCACGTCCAGATCGCCCGAAGCCTCCGCGCCCACGTCGATTTGCGACATTGGCCGAGGAGCCATATGAGTTGCCGTTGCCGTTGTTTCGCAGATCCAATCGAGTCTCAAAAGCGAGCAGCTGAGAATACAGCTCGCTTACGGAGATCGATTCAGTCCGGGCAAGCACCGAGGAGGCCACCGAGTCATACTCATCATCTAGCCCGGTGAGGATGTATTCCACCAGTTCTTCATCTTCTAGAGGCCGCCCCGCTGCCGCCATCTCGTCGCCGAGAGAACGCATTTTCCCGACGTACTCGGTCACCGTCATATTCCCTTTGTGGGTGGTGGCCAGAGCCAGACGCGTGTTCACCGCGCGGGCTCATGTTTTTGATGCGAACATGGTTTCAATCGCGTTCCAGGCCTCCGCCGCAGTTTGCTTGGCCGCGACTTGAGTCAGGATCTCTTTGGACACTGAGGCGAGGAGGAAGCTAAGGACCTGTTGATCCGAAGCTAACCAGTTTTCATAGACAGGGTTAGTGACCTTGATAACTTTGTCACCGTCCTTGCCGTCGATCTCCGCAGCAGGCTGCTTGGCACTGCCGGTGAGATAGCCTTCTAGGCGGGCGCCACGAACCGTGGCAAGCACTTGGGCTCTCCAAGTTGCATGATTGTGCTTAGCGAGCTTCTCTGAGACAGGATGGGCGATCATGGAGGTGAGTCCAGATGAAGACGATGAACTGCCAGCCATGTTTGTGGATTGGATCTAATCCTGTGCTCTTGATACCATGTAAACTATCAGAGGAGCGGAAAAATTGGATAGAAGCAGCGACACCGTGGCCGTGCGCTGCCTGCGTGTTAATATAGGGGCGACAAAACGCGCCAACAAATTACATCATGCAACAACCAGATAAGCATAGCCATAGATATCCCAACAACTAAATACAGCAACCTAATCTTGGCTAACTATCGTGGGTTATCTTAGGCCGGCACTATCTCAAGAAGTTGCGGGTGATTACAGATATATGTTTATCTAACATGATCTTCTTAAAGCTTATCTTTTTATAGCCTTTATATTTTTTACGATTCTTTCTATTTTGGATCTTGTCCATGTCCAGCAATATCCATTTTTGCTTAAATGTTTTTAAACATTCTGAGCATGATTGTCTTAAACATAATGTATAGGTAGCCCTATTTACTTGACTTGGGTTGATCTTTAAAGTAATGCGTTTTCACTTTGGAACAAAACTTACAAAACCAGATATTAATTTAGGTGCACGAAGTCATGTACCATTTCGATTAGGTCTAAAGTGTTACGGAGAAGATGGTTTTGAGACATAGCCTGCCTAGTTATTAATTAACTATTGTTTTAATTAATGTAGGGCCAATCTCGATAATTACCGTTATCTCAGAAAGTATTACCGGACCAATCTCGATAATTTGATCCCGTATTTCTGAGATAACAAGCTTCGGTTGATCTGGAGTAGCCATGAAGTGATTTTCACCTGCAGGTTATTAATTAACTATTGTTTTAATTAATGTAGGGGTCGATCGAGTTGACAGGCCAGGGGCGGATATATATAGCTTGATTAGGATGATCAAAACGTGCAGTCTATTCCCATAGGCCATAAGCCAACTTCCATTTTAGGCTTAATCACGCCATGTACTAATTCAAGTCTTAATTAAATAGTTAGAAGAGAAAAATCAATCCATTAAGCTGCAGTTGCCCCCGTAGAATCAGTCTAACTGGAAGACATGCAGCATGAAATTCAGAAAAAAAAAGGACATTTTGGTATGGTGAAAATATAGAAAAAATCTATTTTACACCCTGGACTATTGCTCTTCGTCTACATAACTCCCTAAGAAATCAGATATTCTAGCCTGCAACTATATAAAACCAGTGCACTTAACCCCTTGAAACGATTTCTAAGGGCGGTATTGCCACGCTAGCACACCACGTGGGTTGTTTTGGCCACATAAGCTTTATACATGAGCAATATTTGCCATGTTAGCTGTGACACGTCATTCTCTTCCTCTACCTCGCCTTTATCTCTCTCTTCCTCCTCTCTTCTCTTTCTCTCCAGTCTCCACTTCTCCTCTGCCCACCCGCTGGCCTCCACCTCCCTCCGTCCCGCCGGCCTCCACCTTCCTCTCCATCAGCCTCCTCCTCCCCCCCCTCTCGTTGTCCTCTCCCATGTGCGGAAGAACACAAAGCAGAGGGGGACGACACTCCACTACCCATGCCACCACACCCCTCCTCTCCTTCTCGTCTACACCACCACCTGACCCTTGCCTTAAATCCCGTAGAGTGGTGGAGGGGAGGAGGATTCAACGGCCGTGGTGGCATGGGGCATAGGAGGCAGGGAAGGATGCAGCGCTAGAGGGAAGGGAGCAAGGAAGGAGACCAAGGAGCTGCCATGTTGTCAACGTCGGCACGTGCAAGACAGCCCCATTAGAGCTCGGGGAGGAGGTGGGGGAAGGGATGCGCCGCTCGTGGCATGACCCACACTAGGTGCGACTACAGCGTCATGGCCGTGTGCTAGGCACGACGCCTATGCCACAGCTTGCCCTAGCCAGATCCAACATGCCTGCAGCCTCCCCGACCTTCGCCTAGTGTCGTCGCAGCCAACCCGACCACTAGGCCGCGCCACTGGAGTCGCGTGAGCTCCTCCTCAGCTTGCTCGAGGTCCGTCGTGCCGCCAAGACATGCCCTTGCCACCTCTTCTATATCTGGAGGGCCACCGTTCCGACTTTCGTCTACTGTGTGCATGCCGCCACCGTGCTGCCATCCCAGCGTCGGCGCCTTGCGTTGCCTCTCCCGTCGTTGTAAAATGGGTTGTCCGGGATCCAAGAAGGGGAGGCGCGCCATGTGTAGGAAGTGAGGCAAGACCGTGGGAGGCACGGGTGGAGGTGGCGGAAGGCACTGGGGAGCCAAGGAGGGGGCGACGCTAGTGAAGAGGCAGCTCCTACCAGAGAGGGAGAGGGAAAGAGAGAGAAGCTGGGGAAGAAGAAGAGTGAGGACAACTCACTTACATATGGGACTACACCACATCATGTCTAGGTCAAATGCCACGAAGTAGGCACAGTGATGAAACGAACTCCAAAACCACCGCATGGGGTTATTTGCGTAGGTTTCGAGGTTTTGTGGGCTAGAATACTTGGTTCATAGTTAGGGGGTCATATAGACGATGCGTGATACTTCAGGGTGTAAAATAGGCTTTTTCCAAAAATATATAGAAAATGAAATAAAAAACCTAGCTCCTAAAGACTACCACTGTAGTTTTGAACTGACATGAAACGAGCAAGTTGTTTCCTCCAATGATCACTGTAGCTTTTGATTATAATTTAAGTTGAAAAGAACAAGTTATAATCGTGGACATGCATAGTGCCTTTCTGCTACGCAAAATCAAGATGGAAAGGTGCAAGGATGCATGACGAGCTAGTTCTCTTCGGCTTAAATTAAAATTTAAAGTTATAACTAAAAAATTGTCTTTTGTGCAAACCAAACGATGTGGCTCTTTGTAGCCATTTTTAAGGCTTTTAGTGGTTCTTCTCAAAGCTCTCAAAACTATTTTTAATAATTTTTTTGGCTCTCCAAGCTCTCTACGAGGACCCACAACTTTTCTAGATTATAATCTACGGCTGGATTCAACTGAAAAGAACAAGACCAAGGAAGGTGGCTGCGACACTTCGAAAACTTAACAATCACAAAGAACTCATGCAGTTCATCAACCTCTGGCACAAAATTCAGTAGATGATTCTTTCTCGAGATGTCGTCTCTTGGCAGTGGACAGTCTATGGGAGTTACCATGTGTCTGCCTAGGAGATCCAATTCATTGGATCAGTTAAGGACCCAAATCAAAATTGTATTTGGCAGGCGAACACAGAACCGAAGTGTAAGTTCTTCACTTGACTAGCCTTATTGAAAGGACCGAGATGTCGCCTAGAGGGGGTGAATAGGCGATTAAAAATTAAAACTAAATGCAGCGGAATAGCAGAACAACACAGGAACTGAGCAAGTCAAAAAGATATCGGACTATCTGATATGGATATCGGATACTCCGATGTGGATCGGACTATCCGATGTTTATATCGGATACTCCGATATGTTCAGAGTAGAAATGCTCAAATCTGCTCACAATCAAGTTTACCCCCTCAACCAAATATTCGCAAGTATGTAAATATGTAGTAGGAGCTAGCAAAGCTACTCAATCAAAATGATAGCTCAATCACAAAGAGAATCAAGTAAAGAGAGTAAAGGAGGTAAAACCAAAGTGAAGAGGAGACGCGTCGATTTGTTCCCCGAAGTTCGGATCCTTGAGGGGATCCTACGTCTCCGTTAAGGTAGGCTCGGTCACACTTGAGCCCGGGTCTCTTTCAACCCTTTTCCTCACCAAGATCCGCACCAAACTCCCTTGGTTTCACTCGCTTGGCTCCTTTCCTTGCGGAGGCGGAGACCGGGCCTTCACAACCTTCCCACGGCCAACCACACAAAGTACCGGTGGCTCGTAGGCGACCTCCTAGCCGTCTAGGAGTCCTCAACCTCCAAGAGTAACAAATGCCACGAAGAATAAGCTTGGAGATGAACTCAAGTGCTCACTAGATCAAATCTCTCACAACCCTAGCACTTCCCTCCTCCAACTCTTCCCAACCCTTCTCTCAAAGGGGATCACTAAGATCTAAGAGTGGAGAGGTGTTTGGGGCTCAAGAACACAAAGTTTAGCTCTTATTCCACCCAGGAATATCCTCCCAAAAAAGTCTACACGAAGTGGGGAAGAAGAGGCTTTAAATAGAGAACCCCAAAATCTAGCCGTTAAGACCATTCTGCGACATATCGGAATATCCGATGTCCATATCGGAACATCCGATATTTTATGACAGTAAGGGGTCAATCGGATATAGGATCGGAACTTCGATCGGATAGTCCGATATTAAATTAGCACAGCCCGACGAAAACGGGCATAACTTTTGACTCCGAACTCCGTTTTGGGTGATTTTGGGCTCTACGGAAAGCTAAGAACAAGGGCTACACAACCAACAAGGTCTCACTGCCCAAATCCCAAAGGATAAATGCAGAAACCACAAGGAAGCCAAGAGAGGCCCAAAATCCTCACTTTCCGACACCACCAACACTTCTCCCCTCACACCAAACCACCTACACCTAGGTGTACAAGATGTGATTTGTGTCTCTCAATCTTTCACAAAGATAGATCACTTGAGCACTTGAGACATATCTAAGTCATTCTCCATCGCATCCCTCTTAATAGTACGGCAATTCTTAATTAGACTCAAATTCAAACGAGAAAACTAAGTCTTACATTTAATCCACGTGCCGTCTTCTCCTTGGATGCGTTGTGCGTGATGACCTTCAACAAATGATTGATGACGCCTTCGCCTTGTCAACCTTGACTCGGTTCACCTCATGAGACTTTCGTCCCATCGACCTTGATTTGATCATCCTCCTCGACGATCTCCACGCCAAGTCGATCTTGACTTAGTCCTCAACTCTTGGTGACACCGTCGTCTTGTTAACCTCGGCTTATCCGTCATCCTTTAACATACCTTGGTTATCACACATACTCACGGGACCTAAATCTTTCCAAACCACTCATGAAAGGTATTAGTCCCAAAAGCTCAATGAATATTAATAAGTTGATGTTTGTGAGCAATTAAGGTGTGTCAAGTGTTTCATATAAATAAGCACAATATTAAATGGAAACACTTGACATAGAAAAGATCTCTACTAAGTGCAACACGATGAATATACAATTAATCTATATACACTAAAGAGATGATTGCCAGAAAGATGAATCAACTAAATCATGGCAAGTACCACAATCTTCACTTAATGATGCACATGATAGAATATACAAGAATTACACATGTGCAAATCATATTTAAGCAAGAGTGAAGTTGTGGAACAATCTAGATTAAACTTCACTAAGTGATGTGCATGAGAAGATATATAAATAAGGTACACATGCACAAACCAATTCATAGCAATGTGAAGTTTAACTCTAACTAAGACATACCTCAATTAGCAATCCAACCTACTTGTATTTATGAGACTAAATAAGATCAACAAGCAAGTGTGTTAGTCTCAAGGCAATAAGCATATTAGATGATATCATTAAATCAAGCACTAAATAATATATTGTTATTAAATGTGTTTGTCATTAATCACCAAAACCACATAAGCACTACTTGAACTTACACTTATAAAACAAGATTCTTACAGCTGAAAACATAAAAAAAAAAAGTGAGGATGGCCGAACTCGATTTTTTGCCCATAGTGCAAAAGCCATGTTGAAAATAGCGAGCACCTTCTTACCCAATGCCTCTTCTCGAAGAGGATAGGGGCCTGGCGCCAGGGAAACTAGGAGAGGACACTGAGACCAAGCCCGTGAAGCAGAGTGAATGCTTTAGCCGATAGTGGCACAAAGTCAGGTGGCAAATATATAAAAATCAAATAAGACAACTGGATGGGATCATAATCTACACGGGTTGCAGTGTGTGTAAAGAAAGAAATATAAGGATTTTCTAGATGGAGTACAAATCTTTGCAACAGATCTTTCAATTGATCAAAATTGATACCTTAAAAAGATTCCTTACGGTAGGATCGGGACAGGTCTGAAGGCAAAAGCCTCTACTTGGCCTTCGGCCACCCTTCCTATTGTCTTCAGTACAGCCCCAGGCAGCTTGATTTATTCTGTTTTTTTCCTCTTCGGCCTAAATGACTTTGTACAGTTTCTTATTTTCTAACCCAATGAATAGGCAGAGCCCCTCCCAACTGTTAAAAAAAATAGTAAACTACATTGCATGCATTTAAAATTGCCACCGTATCCGCTTAGATCAAAAATTTCTAAAACCAAATATTTGAATACACAAAGTTGCATTTTTGTTTCAATTAGAACCAAAGTAGTATGCAGAGAGTGGTTTGATGATATAGGTTTTCTAAGTTAGCATAACATGTGGCCACATATGGGCACATGTTATCCTAAATCCACAAAAAATGAATCCAATTTAAAGTTCATAAAAATTTTAAAAATCTTTAAAATCCCTAAAATTCATAAAAATAGTAAAATATTTGTAAATATAAGTTAAAAATTCCTAAACATTTTTTAATGAATGTTAGGAATTTTTAAGGGTTTCTAGAATTTTCTAAATTTTTTAAACAAATTATATATATATATATATATTACTTAATTTTAGGATTTTCTAAGATTCTTTGTAGCTTTTAGGATTTTCTAATTTTTTTATGAATTTTAGATTTGTTATGTTTTTACGGATTTTAGATTTCTAAGAATTTGTTTCTTTTTTAGAGTTCTTTAAAAAAATTTAGGATTTTTTTACGAAATATCAATTTGAATTTAATTTCTATTGGATTTAGGATGAAATGTGGTCATATATTATGCTGACTAGGCAGGCTATGTCTTAAGAACGTCTTCTCCATACCACTTTGGATCTAATAGAAACACTGTCACAACTTCGTGCACCTAAGGACCCGTTTGGCACAGCTCCAACTCTCAGCTCCATCTCAGAGCTGGAGTTTGTAGGTTAAAATAAAATGACTTAAGTTTATATTTTTAGTTTAAAATGTAAATAAGATGACTCACCTAAGCATTCTTAATTTATCCACAAATCCAGCTCCATGAATTTCTGGAGCTAGGAATAGGGTGCTCCACCAACTCCACCAATTTGGTGGAGCTGGAGCTGTGCCAAACAGGGCCTAAATATCCGGTTTTGTAAGTTTTGGATCAAAGTGGAAACGCATGACAACTTTAAAGTCCTGCGATGCAATTTTTTTAGAAAACTGATCGTCGTGGTTTGCACGGACGGTTTTGATCTGAATGCATGTGCCGTGGTACGTCAGAATGGATGTAAAAAAACTGATCACAGTGGTTTTGCACAGACAAGGAAATTAAGCAAGCACAACACGGGAGCAAGTAGAACACAGAGCTTTGTCACACGAGAGCAAGTAGAATGGGTCTCACCTAGCTACTCTACCCTACCCGACGTCAGCATGGGGTTGGTGGGCCATGAGCTTTCCACCAGCGTGGCCACGTCGTCGTCGAGCCCGTACCGGATCTGACCGATCGGTGTTGATGAAGACGAAGGCACGGGCGGCTGGAGCGACCGACATGATAGACATCCGTCACTAGATTCGGCCGCATCGATCTCACTGTCGCTAGAGGATGCCGGTGGAGGGGAGGTCGGATGGGGGAGGCCAGAGTGGGAGGAGGCACAGGGGAGGCTGGTGGGGAGGAGGTGGCGGCACGGAGAGCCGATCTCGTTAAATCATTCATTTTCAGTGGGTTTTTTTTATTAAACTAGAAGTTACTAACGAACCATGCATAGTACTAAATAGAGAACCGCTGAATACACCGACTATACCTAACGTGTGAAATGTGATGCATAAAGATGTTGTGCTCTGTTTGAAACTAAAATACAATCATAAAATTAAAAGTAACAGATATTCTTAAAGGCATACCATTAGAGAAACTTTCTTGACCAATAGGCTAAATCAAGAATACAGCATGTGCAGGGTGGGCGTACGGGGAGATGACGATGGGGGAGAGAGGCTAGAGGTGGAAGGAAGGCCAATGGAGGGGATTGCTCCCTTAGCCTCTGTGTGTGCTTTGTCTACGGGGAGAATTGAAAGAGGCGTCAAGAAGACTTCATCTCTGGGGGAGAAAAGAGAGAGGCGGGCAAGAGAGAGAAGACATGGGACGCGCGGTTTTTTCCTCATCCAGCACATTTTTTTTTGTTAACGGCATCGGTTCACCTTTTCAACCGACTCTGTAAACTAATATTTGTGCTGGTTGCAATTAGGAACAAGCACAAATACAATACTTCTAGGCCATTCCTTTAGAACAGGCACCAATATGACTATATGTGTCTATTAAATTGATTCAATCCTATTTATGTGTTTTGGTGTACTTAGTGGCATAACCGACCTATTCATAGGGAAAGTCTCGAATAATTCGGCGAGAATTGTAAGAACAATAAGAGAAGTCGCTCGAAGGTAAGTGATTGTACTAAGACTACAAGTTCGTGGCAATATAATATTGATACCTAGATATCAAATCAATGTCTACCCTTCTTAACGATACTCTTGGCCAACACAGCTAAATATAAATTAATACAACTTTATGTATATATGTCTGTTGTCCCTATGCATGCACAAGTATAGATCGAGATGACGCAGGTTGGGACCAGGTCATGCTTCCACCCTCCTATCCCAGTCCTCTGTGGCCCACTCTGCCTTGTCATAAGGGACAACTCTCGTCACCCGCCTCAACCCGACCCGTCCGACTTTGGCTTGATGGATAGGAACCTTGACGGTGTTGTCAACTACTTGGCTAGATAGGAGGATAGCAAAAATGGTGGTGGCATGCAGAGGTGTTTGACATTAAGGGAGTGTTTTTTTGGGCGGTTGCATTTGCGTTTGCTTATGAGCTGGAGTTTTGTACCTCCTCGATAAGGACATCCAAGGGATCAAAAAATTATAGAAAAAATGGTTTTGAGAGCTTTAAGAAAAAATAGTAAGACCTATAAAAATTGGCTATCAAACATCAAAACGTTTGGCTTGTATAAAAATAACAAATTTTCAGCTTATAAGCAAATGCAAACGCAACCGCCCAAAGAATTCTACCTAAAGCGGGTGAGGATGGTGGCACACCCTCGCTGATGGCGCAACAAAGGACAAGAGGCCGCCTAAGGAAGGAGGGCACGATGCACGGAAGAAACAGGTGTTGGCGCGACTCCACGAGCACGAGGGAGGAAGAGGTTGTCGATAGCTTAGGACACGACATAGAAGGGGAGGAAGGGCCTTTGGTTGTGGGAGATGCTCTAAGCGGAGAGGACGTCTGCGGCCTATTGGGGAGACACCAAAAGGAGGAGCCAACAAGCGACAAGGGGGGAATCAAGGACTAAGGAGTTGGGCAGCATGCACTTGTTGGTGGGCACAGGAGAGCTTGAGGGGTGTCTTGGAGAGGAGTGGGGGAGTTATTTAAGCCGCTTGTCTTTTGACCCATTGATTTAGATCATATGGCCCATATTACTTACATATAAAGGGTCAGGTTGGGTAGGACAAGCTCCGACTTGGACCTAACCTAGTATGACCAGTGCTCCTAATAAAAAAGAAAAATGAAAACCTCGACCCAACCAGATCAGGTAGGGACCTCGTGGTCTGGTGGGGAACTACAACTCTTGCACCTAGTCTGCATACACCTCCAAATTATGAAACTTAAACTCTTACATATACCAAACATATACTTTTATCTATAGAAAAGATTGTTTAGTCTACAAAAAGACAAACAACTCATGTTGATCTCGAGTAAGAAGCTTAAAACTCTTACCTATACAATTTTCCTGGCATAATATGTGCCCTTAAAATCATGTCATGGTGCAGTGTAGTATAAACATGTTGTGGGGCTGTGCGGCGAGGCAGAACTGGGAGAGAGGTGAGAAAGACGGATGTGAGGGAGAATTAATTAAAGAAATATGGTCCTTTTGTAAAATAGGATGGGAGTGGAAAGAGAGTGAAGCACACATATCTCAACATGCATGCACGGTTATTATTAATCTGATATTGTTTATTTAATGATAAGATAATTACTTTTCCAAAAGAAATAAATTGTACTTTTTTAGTGTAACGAATTTCAATTGCTGATCGATTTATATTTTAATTGCATTATGCATGTAATTACTTTTAAGGATCAAAACCAACCATCCTTCAAATGCAACATCTTCTCCATTAATCGATCTTATTTCAATCTGCGATAACAGTTACACAATTTTTTGCGCGCGTGTTGTTCTACGTGTTCAAATGACCGGTAACAAGCATGTTGGCATCAGTAGGCCCTGCGATGCGGTTGAAGATCAACTTATTCCTGGGCAACAACTCCATGCATGCTCTCAGCCAACGTACGTTGAAGCGCACATGCACAGTTTAACTGGCACTGGCGGTGACCATGGAGGTGCCGGCGCGGCGGCCGAACCTTGCGACGGCGCAGTCGGTGGCGAAGATGTCGGAGGAGACGTAGTTGGGCGCGCCGCCCATGACCGGCATGCTGGCGCTCACGCTGAGCTTGTTGATGTAGTCTGTGCGGTACGTCTGGCCGAGAACGCCGTGCACGTCGTCGGTGAGGTCGTAGAACTTGAAGCCGATGTCAAAGTGCGCGAGGCTGTCGTCCTCCGTCAAGCCGTAGTTGTGGATGCGGGAGTCCTGCTCCGTGATGGGCGCCACGTTGGCCATGATGTCGAACACTCCCTTGAGAGCCACCCTCACGCCGTTGGTCGCGGCGGTCCTCATGATGGTCAGCCCCGGCACGGCGGCGGATTGCCACTGCGCTCCGAAGTCGGCTGGGATGTCGACGGGCGCGCCGTCGAAGGCCAGCTCCAGGCGGCCGACGTCGTTGTTCCACTTGGCGGTCTTCTGGGCGGCCATGTAGAGGCGGTGGTCGGCGAAGCGGATGCCGAGGGCCTGGATCCAGGTGAAATCGCGGCTCATGGTGGGGTTGCGCTTGCCGATGAAGTGGGCGTTGATGTGGAGGTCGGCGTCGGAGAGGATGCAGAAGTCGTGGTCCTTCTTGCCGTGGAAGTAGAAGTTGTTGCCGTCTCCGCCGGTGAAGCGCGGGTCGCCGCAGGAGATGCCCGGGTAGAAGTCGCACACTGGAGAGATATATCGATGGAGAAGAGCAGTCAGCTCGAGCGTGAATGGAGGAGGAGGAGAAATGTAGGGCACGTACTGCAGTAGGTTACGCAGCTTGGGCAGAGGACGATGCACTGGTTGGGGCAGCGCTTGTCGCACTTGGCCATGCATCCCTTGCTGTGGCCGCTGGAGTCGGTGCAGGCCAGTTGCTGCTCCTTCTTGCCCTTGGTGTTGAGGACATGGTAGTTGGACGGCAGCGGCGGCCCGACGGCGGCCGCGGAGACGGCGGCGCACACAAGCAGCAGCAAGCTCGCAGTGACAGCACCCATGCTGTCTTCCTCAGTGCTCAGTGGACGGCTGCGTACTGTGAGTCTGCGACGGGAATGGCCAGGGCGCCAATTCATAGGCCGGGAAAGAGATGGTCGCAGTGGCGGGCGGCGTCCGTCGTGCTGCTGCATTCAGGTTTCCGCGTGATCGCTCATCACGTAGTACGCAAAGCGGCCAGCATCACTTGAGATGCACGTACGGTATGACGCCCATAGAGTATGTATCTATGTATCACCATGCATCCATCCCGGTGATGAAAATCATCGGAAATTAATCCCACTTAAAACGTACCATATTACTCGGGGGAAAATCTCCAGTGTCGCTAATGTGTTCAGTGTTCTCTTCTCGCAGCGTGACATGTCGATCAGCTGTATATGTGGAAACCATGCCGTCACAGAATCGTTGCATGATATATATGGAGATCAGGTCTAAGAATTAGATCATCTCCCATTCAATGGTTAGTTGTAGGCTCGTAGAACCAGAAATAAGACATCTTTGTATGAAGAAGTTGTGTATAACAATATGCAAAAAAGGCAACTCGTTAGTTATAGGGAGATTGTTTTTAGTGTCGTCTATAGGTGATATAGGTTGCAATATTGTACAAGAGTTGAAGACATTTGGATGGAAGTGTAGTAACCTTATAGAAGGTAAACTTGTATTCTTTAGTTTTTTATATCAGGGATGGAAATGGCAATTTTAAATGTGCATACCACATGTAGTTAAATATGATCTCACAACTCAAGGCACAAAAACAAATATGTATACGGACAAATCAGTTCAGGCAGCCAAAATTCTTTATCTGCCTCTAGCTGGCATATCATGTGTATACCGGGTCTATTGTTGAATATCCAGAGTGATCTGCCTGCAGTATAATATGAGCACACTCAACATTATCTATCCTGAGCATTTTGCACTTTCTCTTTCAGAATTATTTTACCTTGATTCTAATTATCGATTTGGACTCTGATATAATGGCTGGTGGCTGGGTAGTCTTCTCGATCAGATTTGTTACCTCAAGAAATTGAGCAATATTAAAACTGCAGACAAGGCATGCACGGGGATTTGGATCCAAAATCCAAAAGTTAGAGGGGGTTTTTTGTAAAAGCTTCTGGGTGCTATTTTGACGGCCGGATTGGCTCCAACGTGTGCAATCGAACAGCTACCGCTAATTGGGCTGACATGGCCACGCTCCCTGAATTTCGGGCGATGTGGCTCAACCGGCCTTCCAGCAGGTTTGCCCAATATAAGCATGAATTGATATGCCTTTAAGGGACCAAGTTGTTTGAAGAAAAAAACTATTACCAGTGTCATGAAAGGTCGTTCTCACTTCTCACACATTGAGCTTAGTAATTGAGTGCTCGTGCTTGTTACAAAAAGACAAAACTAGAAAACTCGAGGGGGCAAAATATAAATAGAGGGCCCACGTACGAAAATAGGAAACTTGAGAGGTGTAAAATGCTAAGAACGAGATCTGCACAGGATAATGTCAAAACCTCAAGGGCCAAAATGCTTCAAAACGGTGGCTCATGTGCAAAACAAAGAAACTCAAGAAGGTAAAACATAAAACGGGACATGAGCATATTTTTTAGATAATGGAAGAACATTTCAGCCTCTACATCGTGAGATGTACACAACCATAAACAAAAAAATGTCATAGCTTAAGGCTGGCTGACCAAGAAATAACAAGCCATATGAATTTTGGAATAAAATTCAAGAGGTGTAAAACTTATTACTAAATCTCCATCCAAGATTAGAGAAGAAAACCGGGGAAATCCATGCCCAATAAGGTGCCGGCGAAATCCATGCCCAAAAAAATCCAAAGTGGCTGTAGGTGAAATAACCATGCCAAAAATGGCAGTTAACGGAATCTTGATGACGCTCAAACTACCCAAAAGTGCACATCAACCACCCCTTTGGAGACGACAATCAATGGCCTTCTTTCGGTAGTGGCAAATGGCGGTGGGGGTCAATCCGGCAACCCGGTATGTTCTTCTGTCCGTAATGGCCTATCCTCCTTTGGCAGCAAACACAACGTCGCTCATCTCGTTGACGGCAGGTCCACGGGAGGAGGTGATGCAGCAGCGCCGGGCGGCAGTACAGAGACACACGACCGAGGCGAGTTGACGCCAAATGACAGCATGGCTTCGCCATCCTGTGGCATGGAGATAGCCATCTCGGAGGCAGCGCTCCCTAAAGTTGCTCCGGTAGACGGTGGGGCTGCTCACAACGGGCGGGGCCACATTTGAGTCATGAGTCAGTACCAAATGCACATATAGAAAGCCAATCAAATAGATGAAGAGCAGAGCATGGTATATCCAACCCATGAACAATAGTCTGCTGACACTCATGGCAGCCCACAAAAGGCAACACAATTTCGTCCCAGATTTTGCAAATAATTAAGCAAATCCATTGGACAGGGCTGGGTGGGATTTGTGCAGACCCTTCTTACCAGGCCAACAAGCCAGCAGCCCACCAGGCACAGTTGAGCCGCCTTTTCTCTCGTCCATGGCCTATGGACATCTTTTTTTTTTTAAGAAGGCCCATGGACATACTGCATCCCCGATCTCCGTCATGCGATGCGCTGTTCCTTTTCTATTTGGCATAGCTGCCTTTGTTAGGTTTTGAGTAAATTACATTTTAAGTACCTAAAGTTGTGGGGAGCGTTCGAATAGGTCCAAGCTTTCAAATCTGCACATTCCTGTGCATAAACTTGTTTAAGTGGATCAAGGGAGAGCCAAAATGCCATGAGCTTACCTATCCAATATGATGACGTGGAGGGCTATGTCACCTGCCACATATCCAATATTTGCAAATAGGCCCCTATCTTTTTTATAAGGCTCAAGTGTAGCACTGGAACTCCATTCTCACAGCATAGAGAGGACAGAGAGAGAAGGGGGGAAGAAGGACGGTGACGGGCGCGGAATAGCGGCGGTGGCATGGCCACGGCGAGACGGCACCTCTGCTTCCAGCGACATGTGGCAATGGGAAAAATTTTCCAGGAAGATAAGGTGGTCCTACTCATCGTCGATTCGGATGGGGTGATGAAGGTGGATGGCACAGAGAAAACCTTGGGTTGAGGAGAAGAGGTGAGGTGAGAGGAGGGAGAGGAGAGGTGACCGGCCAGGCCATCGTCCACCGGCGCTGGAGCAGGCCATGGTGGCATCAGGCAAGGCCAAGCCAGCGAGAAAGGTAGTCGGGTCGAGGTCGCCGGCTAGGGCGGCACTCGAACGAGGCGGCGGCCAAGGAGAGAACCCCAAGCGGTGCCTGCTAGAGGGTGAAGACGGCAAGACTAGTGTCGACGTGTAGGTGAGGCCCGCCCGAAAATGACCTCGACGACAAGAAGGACGACGTGGCTCCCTAGAGCTTCTTCATGACACGGATGCGGGCCACTAGTGCAGGCCCGGCCCACCACACCAATAGGCACCTACGATATCGCCGCCTCCTCGGCTAGCGGTGGTGGTGGTGCCATGCGTGGTACTCCCTAGTCCCCGCCACAGGCTCGCAGCCAGATTCACATCGAGCTCGAGGTGTCCACCGTGCTCTGCTCCGTGGAACCACCAAGGCTGTCACCTCCTAAGCTCGTCACCATTGTGCCTAAGCTGGCCGCTACTTTGCTCTCACCGAAAGCAGCTCGATCTTGTCTATGGTGGCAGTGAGGTAAGGAGGAGGGAGAGAGGAAAGAGATAGAGGAGACAGAGAGAGGAGAAGGAGAGGGAGTGAAATGCAACATTGTTAGCACTGTAGGTTTTCCCCACAAATAACTAACACGAGGCAGGTGACATGGCCCTCCGCTTTATCATATTGGACAGCTCATGGCGTTTTGGATCTTGCTCGATCCATTGAAACAAGTTTATGTACAAGAATTTGCAGAATTTAAAATGGGATCTATTCGAACACTGGACACAACTTTAGGTATCTATAGCGCAATTTATTTTCTAGGGCTTTTGACGGTCATATATGGCCTTAAAAATACTGAAAAAAGGTAAACAACAAAATAGAGACCAAAAAAAAAAGAAGCGAAAAAAGAAAGATGAGTCTTTGTTAGGTTGTTTAACCAATGGGCATGTTCCCTCGTAGCTATTGCTAGTGTTGAATCCTCAGCTGAGTGCACAGTGGCATGTGCACTTGTAGCAAGTACTGCATTCACCTCCTATATACCATTACCATGTTCTTCATCGTGTTAATTACCGGTTTGTGTATTGCTACTATTGGTTGTTACCTCCCATCATGCCCAGGACTACGCTGCCGAGAGCGACGGAACCTCAAGGAAGTGGCTGGTACGCCATTTTCATAACCATAGATCCCCTCAGAGGATTTTTAAGATTTGGCGAGCATCTAGAATAACTAGTGAATTACAACTCTATTGTATCGTAATCGGTGTTGATTTTTTTGCATCGTTAATGCTTTTTGCTGGTTGGTTCCATTGTCACAAGGCTGCTCCCAAATTAGCCTGGTTCCAAGATGTAGAATCTATGTTGAATCACCACTTAGCGCATAGCAGGGTTATTAGGACTTGGGTCTCTTTTTTGGGCGGGACACCAAATCCATGTATCTTACCAATTAACCAATTTCTTGACGCCGAGGTTGATCATAAAGAGATACCACTTCCTCATGAATTTATCTTGCAGCCTTTTTCAATGAAATGTAAAAACCAGAAAAACCTAACAAAAAGGACATTTAGTAAAGTTATCGAAGCTCAATCAAACCAACACACCTGCCTGTCAGCCGAACACGACACAAACATCTAGGCTTCGTTCCTTTTTGCAAGCCGCCAGCGGTCGGCGGCCGACGGTTTGCTACAGTAAAATTTTTATTTTTTATATATTTTTTTGAATTATTTAAAAAAATTTCTAAAAACTTATAAATTTGCTACAGTAAGACCGCCAACCGTCAGAAACCGTAAAAAAAAACAGAGCCCTAACCAAGCAAAATACGCTAGTCTCTAGAGCTAGGGGACGAAGGGATCAATTTATTGGATTGGATCATGGTCGTAGCGAGCGAGAGGAAGAGAGGCGCTGAAACGGTGATGCCGCCGTCACTCCTTTCTACTGTTGTACCACCGGGTGGTGTAATGGAATTGCAATTCTCTTAACTTTATACCATCGGTAATATTCTCAATGACATATGGGCTCCATAAGATCAGAGCATCATGATCTGGTGCAACAGTGCTACATTGTGTCAGACGGGCCCGAAGCTCGCACGGGATGACAGGGCATTGCACCGAACATGCTAATGGGCTTAACAGGCCCATGCCTTAACGCACCCATGATGTGCCAATCGACTGTTCGGCCAACTCTATTAATAAATGGATTGCTACCTATAATATTAACATCTATTTGAATATATTATATAGTACGGTTATTGAGATTATAAGTATAGTCCCTGTCACAGGAGCTAATGACCAGCTGGCCAGGCTTAGATTTAGACCCCGTTTGGCATAGCTCTAGCTCCCAGCTCCACCTCAGATATGGAGTTTGTAGGTTAAAATAAAGTGACTTAAGTTTATATTTTTAGTTTAAAATATAAATAAGATGACTCACTTAAACATCCTCGATGTACCCACAACTCCAGATCTATGAATTTCTGAAGGTAGGAATAGGGTGCTCCACCAACTCCACCAATTTTGGTAGAGCTGGATATGACGGACCAAATTCTGGTAAAAATTTACCAGAAAATGTCCAGAATGCCAACTGTCCAGGATTTCAGTTACATTCAAAAATAGTACAGCTTAGTTAATTAATTACATGTTACAAAATATTTTACAGCGGAAATGGAAATTTAACCAGATAATAAAAAGAAAATACATTCCCATATACCACAGGCAGAGCCTGAGTATAAGGTAAACCTTAGAAATCAATCCTATGTGAATTCTTGTCTTCTTCATAAATGTCCATTTTTGAATATAAAGTGGATCCTGTAAAAAGAAATAAATTGCCCACATAACGTGGGTAAGTACTAATCATACTTGCAGGTTTCTTGAAAGAATATTACTATTAATATATGATAACAGGATTCAAGGAATAGTAAAGCTTTGTGAGGAATATGCAAATTTTAAAATTTAAAAGTCCTACCATTATTTTAAAACAATTAATAATAATAGAACAAATTATATCATCTTTCTCCATCCTTATTCATTTGCAATTCAAACAACAATTTTTCATAAATTCATGAATTTTGGTAAATAAGAGAGGCATCACCCAGTTGACACAACTTCATATATCTGAAGTAGGGTCCATCGATGAATTTGTTATTAGCTCTGCAGAACCTATTCAGCTTTACCCATATAACAGCTCCTTATATGGATGGATGATCAATGTGTCATTCTTATTTTTTTTAAACCCAAATTTTTATAGAAGCAAACGATTTACGAATGACCTTGTCATTCGCTGCCCTTGAATGTTTCCACCAGCCATACATGCTGTGACCTGGCCCAAGACGGCAAAGATAACGATATTTCCGAATTTGCTTCTATATTTTATAGAGCAACGAATCCAGACTTTAACTCAACCAAACATTCAATCTGGTGCCCTTGAGTGTTGCACCTTTTTTCCGGGGTGCCTTACCCAAGCCGACAAAGTAATCTTTCCGAATTGCTCTATATAAATTCAATCAACCTTCCAGACTACAACTTTTCCACAACAAATAAGTTATCCAATCTAATTTATTTGTACAGACCAATTCTTCATTCTTTACATAAGATAATCGAATTTTAATATTTTTGCCTACACTAGGTTTTATCAGAGGTTGATTATTTTTAGGTGGCTTTTTAAGGTATTGAGGCTTGGATAAAAAATTATACTTGGAATGTATAAATAAATAGCTAGAAAATATATGCAATAAATAATAAGTAAAAGAAATGTAGGTATATCAAAATGTATCAAGGATAAGAAAACCTGTCTTAATTGAAGATCGGATCACACTTATTGAATTTTTTGGACATTTACAACTAAAGCTTTTAGAGGGCGAAGTTCGTCATCTATACGTTGTAAAAAGAGAAACTCCAATAAATATCCAAATAAGAAAAGTTTTAAATAAACAACAGAATAAAAGGGTTCTGGGGTAAAAGGGGTGATGGGCTGTACGATTTTCTAAAAGGTTAAAAATATTTTCTAAAAGAAAAAGGGGTAGGAGTTTTTATATAAAATAGGTAATTTGGGCAGTATAACGTTAAATATAATGGAATTGATAACTTAGGGTGATTTTTATTTATGGAGAATTATTATTAATTTTAGAATGTTAATATTTTTATTATAATAATTAAAAGAATTGATTTTTGGCATTATATTCTTATATAGAAATGTCTTATATGGGTAAAATTTTTATTTTAGGAAAAATTCTAATTTAATTAAAGAGAGGGTTTTAAAGTTTAAAGTTACATTTCTAAAGGTTTTTAAAATGTAGAGATATTATTTCTAGTTGTAAAACATTATTTTGAGTAATTTTTATATTGGAAGTTTTACTAATTCTTCTTTTATATTCTTCAACTAAAATGTTTTGATATATAAAGAAGAAAGAGTAAAAGAATTTATTTAGATTATTTTATTAGAAAAATATGATATTTTATATTTTTATATAATGCTTTATTTCATTTTATATTTGTATGAATTGTTATAGAATTTATAGAAGTGAGTTGGTATTTTAAATAAATTTAAACAGTATAAGTAGAAATTGAATTTAGAAAAGAGCTTTAAGGCTTACTGGGCTGATAAGTGTTGGGCTTGGCCCAATTGGCTGCTGCGCAAGGTCTGAGAGACTAACAAGCGGGGGCCAGCGGGCAATGAGAAGGGGCGGACGTAGGGGCTGACGGGTGGGGTCGCTCGGTCAGTGAGAGGAGGAAGGGAAAATGGAGGGGAGTGGCGGGGTGGTCATCGGCGACGGCGAGGGAGGGCCAGCAGCGAGAAATTAGGGGTGGTTTCATGGAATTGGGGGTATGAGGGTCCTAATGGTGGTCGCGGTGGAGATGAAGGTGGCCAGAGTAGGCAGGGCGACGTGGTCGGAGCGACGGCATGACGGGACGGCGGCGGAGGAGGATTTCCGGTAAGGATTTGGGTTGGGTGAGTGTCGGGTTGGGTTCATGGTGGAGAGTGGGTGATTTTGTGTATAGACGTCGGGGCTGGAAAGCAATTGGAGTGACGGGAACATAGTTCGCTGGAGACGGGGAAGATGACGGTGGTGAGAGTAGTTCGGGGCGACCGAGGGGAGGGGAAATGGTAAAGAAGGGAGCTTGGGGATGAAAGGGAGCCGAAGGGAGGGTTTTATAGGGCAATGGTGGAGGGGCAGGCACGAAATCGTGATTTCGTGGTGGCGGCGGTGGCGCTATGTGGCGGCGGCCGATTGGTGGGATGCTGGAGCAGATGAGAGTGGTGAGGTGGAGGGATGAGCTTGCGGTGGCGAGGGCTTATCCGGGGCGGCAAAACAAGGGCTGAGTGTGGACGGAAACGGCGGCGTTGAAGAATCCGGTGGGCGACGGCTTCATTCCGGCGAGTTGTTGCTGTGGGCGTGAGTTGAGGAAGAAGATGAGTCAAAGCCGTCGGTTTGGGAGACGTGGACAAAGCAAAGCCGTTGGATTCTTCCAGGTTGAACCGGTACGAGATGTGGAAGAAAGGCAACGTGGCTACCTTGTCATCTGTTAGATTTGGAGGAATTAATCCGAAGTATTCGTGGCCACTTAATGGCTTTAAAAGAAAGCGTATTTCCCGAAAGGGAAAGCGCATTCCGGAGCTTTCCTAAAAAGGAAGGTTCTAATTTTGAAAGAAAAAGGAATTTCCAGAAATTGTTTAAAGGTTTTGAAAATTCATATAGAGCTATAGGAAGCTCAGAAAATTATCAAATAAATTTCTAAAAATCCAGAAAAATGAGTAGAATCCAAATATGAAATAATATATATTATTTTATGGGATTTATATTTTTGGAAAAGAAAGATAGAGTATTTTGTTTAAGGAATAACTAGGTGCTTTGTTTAGAAAATTCTTTAAAATTTAGGAATGATTATAAGGACATAGTTATAACTTTTTGTGAAAAATTTTTATAATAAATTTGAAATTTTGGGTATGTTACACTGGAGCTGTGCCAAACGGATCCTTATTACATTAGTGCATTCATAGTATAACTATCTCTAGGCATTATTCTCTTTTAAGTTTAGAAGCTGACATCCTCTAGGCATAGAAATCACTAAGGTCCTATTTGATAATAAAGTTTAGAGAAAACTCTGTTTCCTAATATATATATAGGGTGTGTTTGGTTGCCCGACTGATGTTTGGCTAAGCTCGCAGGACCCGAGCTTCACGTGTTTGGTTGACAGCTTGCATCATGAATCCAAGCCTAATGCATGCAAAAAACACTGTGCAGGACTAGCACCTTGGAAATGCTCAGGATGGTTGTTTCCCGAAGCTAGCTAGGCTCGCTTGGTGCAGGCAGTTGGCTCGCACGCACAGGAGGAAGGAGCCATAGACGCGGAAGGACATACAAGAAAATGGGTTGAGACAGGATGAGCTGGACGGCGATGAGGAGTACATGGATGGCAGCCAAACTGGGGCACATGACAAGGTTAACGACAGATGGGAGAAGCATTGGATCGGGGCAAAGGAGGCCACCGCCACCATAACCAACCACCACTCTAGGCCGCTCGGTGCAGCGGTGACGTGCTAAGAAGGCGTCTTGCGTCGCATCTGGCCCAACGTCGCGCCACACCTTCGGCTATCGCCAATTACCCTATGCTAGGAGCTCACCTTTGTAGGTCGTTGTCACGCTGCCTAGCTCCTCCCCTCTCACTCAGATTTGGATATTTCTCGGTCTAGGTTTGGGGACAATAATATAATTAGTGATTTGTATGTAGCAATGCAATTTTGCATTTAAAGGCCTGTATTTTGAGTAATTATAGTGAGGTGTTGGAAATTGTTGTCTAGACCTTGATATTATGCTAAAATTGCAAAAAGAAAAAACTACGGTTCTAGCTGACTGCCACATAATTTTTCATTTAAGCCCACGTATTTTTAGCAATTATGATAAGGTGTTGGAAATTATTATCTAGGAATTGATGTTATGATAAATGAAGTGGGCCGACCTCTCGAGGCTGTTGCAAAAAGATATTGAAATCCAACATTTCAGCAAATCGGTAACTTTAGAAAATCAACCTAGCCCACGAGTTATTTTCCATGTCTCACACACAAAAACTATCAAAGGAACTACGTACTCCATGATAATGCTTTTAGGACGAGTCATTGACATCTATCGCCTCTGGTTGCACCGGTTTTTGGATGTGACATATCATCTCCGCATGTTCTAAATGGTTGGTTGAATTGCTCATTCGATGAAAACTGATCTTCGAGAGCTTCTAGAAGCGGCTTTGAAAAGCTTTTCATTGGCTTAACTTGATTTTAAGAGCTTTAAGAAGCTAATTCGAGATCTTTGAGTGATAAGATATCAAGAAGTTAACTGCGAAAGTATTCAGTATTTAGAAATGCTCCAATTAAATTGCTGATAAGCAGTTTAGAATAAACTAGCTATTCCCGCTCTTTGATGGTAAATAAAGGAACTCATGCAGTAGAGCATTGCTTCTTTATTGACTAAACATCCTCTCTTAGTTAAAGTATTGCGATTAATAGTCATTTTGTGTTTCTTTATATATAGTTTAGACCATATATAGTCTTCTCCGTTTACTTTGTAAGATGGATGATTTGTAAGTTGTAACCGAGGGAAAGAAATGAATCCACGCCACGGGAGGAGAAAAAGACAAAGGTAACGTTACGCCGCCGGACCTTAAAACAATAAGCTAGAGAGTAATGGAACCTCTCAGCCTTACTTAGGCTTAACTCAGAAGGGACACTGGAGCTGGAAACATGCATGTATATGTAGGTCAACGGAGCTCGATCGGAAGTAGCGTACAGCTGAATGCATGCATGTCAAAGAGGTCACATGCATGCATGCAGATCCTTAACAAACAAACGAAACGAAACGAAACGAAGGTATGTGTTGTCACTTTGTCTCCCCCTACGCCACTTGACCCCCAATTCATCTACCTACGTACGCTACGCGCCTCCGCCTCCCTCCATGCATCTCTCCATAAGAATCCTCGCAGCCAAGCCATCGCAAGCAGCAACAAGCAAGTCTCGCCTCGCTCAATCCGCTCGCCGTCGTCGTAGCAGCTGATCATAATAATGGCGAGGCGCGGCGGCGGTGGCAAGGGTCTGCAGGCTCAGCTGGTAGGCTGCTGCCTGGTGGTGGCGCTTGCGCTGGCGTGCGGTGCCGGTGCGGCGGCGGCGGCAGGTAGCAAGGCCAAACCCCCCAAAGGCAAGCCCCCGCTCAGCAAGCTTAAGCCTGTCAGTAACAACTTGTTGCACAAGCGCGACTTCGAGGTCTCCTGCAAGGACGACTATGGCAACCTCTGCAACATCAGCTGCCCTGCCAAATGCCCCAACAAGTGCTTCGCCTACTGCGAATATTGCCTCACCTTCTGCAGTACGTTGCGCTCGATCTTCACACTACGTATATAGCTACCTATATATCTTGATTCATCCATCATCCCTACGTTATGGTCGATGCAGTGTGCGACATCTTCCCGGGCACTTCCTGCGGCGACCCTCGCTTCACCGGCGGCGACGGCAACACCTTCTACTTCCACGGCAAGAAGGACCAGGACTTCTGCATCCTCTCCGACGCCGACCTCCACATCAACGCCCACTTCATCGGCAACCGCAACCCGGCCATGAAGCGCGACTTCACCTGGGTGCAGGCCCTCGGCGTCAGCTTCGGCGACCACCGCCTCTACATCGGCGCCCGCAAGGCCGTCGACTGGGACGAGGAGGAGGACCACATCCAGATCACTTTCGACGGCGAGCCCGTCGATGTCAACACCGTCAAGAACGCCCGGTGGGTGTCCAAGGTGCTGCCCGCCCTCTCCGTCACACGCACCGACACCGTCAACACAGTCATGGTCGAGCTCGACGGCGTCTTCAGCATCTCCGCCAACGCCGTGCCCATCACCGACGAGGACTCCCGCATCCACAACTACGGCAAGACCGGCAAGGACAGCCTCGTGCACCTCGACCTAGGCTTCAACTTCCACTCCCTCACCGATGGCGTCGACGGCGTGCTTGGCCAGACCTACCGCCCCAACTACGTCAGCAAGGTTGACATCACGGCCAAGATGCCCATCATGGGCGGCGCGCCCAAGTACCTCTCCTCCGGCCTCTTCTCCACGGATTGTGGCGCCTCCAGGTTCCGCCGGAACGCCGGCGACGGCGTTGTCACATACGCCTCGTAACTGCATCACGACTGACTTCACGAGTCCGTGCATGCGATGCGAGCACACCATGGAATAAATCGATACCGTTTCGGCTGCACGTACGCCTGCACCTCGTACAACGAAGAAATAAGTCAATAATTCAATTATGTTAGCAAGGAGCTCTTTCAATTGAATGAATACCCAGTACTTACACCATATATATATTGATTATTTGTTTTGATAAAATAAATGCATGTGTGCTATGTAAACTATATACTCTTTCCATAGTACTGTGACTGGTGAATAAATTAAGTTTGCGTTAAACATTCCGTGAGTAATATACACTGGCATGAATGCTACTTGATCACACACACACACACACACACACACACACACACACACACACACACACACACACATATATATATATATATATATATATATATATATATATATATATATATATATATATATATATACACTTGAGTTAATTTCATAATAAATCACGTATAAAGCAATCAATTAACCAATGCTACAGACCGCTCGAACGAACAGTGGCGTCAACCACCATCGATCACTATACAGCCAGATCACAGCCATGAAGATGAATATTTCTCTCAACGCGCGAAGAGGCCGTCGAGGAAACAATTTATGTTGATAACCCTATGGAAACCGATGAAAGGCATAATTCTCTCGACGGCTGAGAGCAGTCTTACAGCAAATTTTTGTTTCTGGCTGTTGAGAGATATTTTTTTTTCAAGTGTTGAATTTGTGTATGTAATTTCTGAAAATACATGTAATGTTTGAAGATTTGTTTACCAATTGATATCTATTCCAAATAACAATAATAACAATATTTTAAGTAATATTTCTCTGACTTCACATTATTTTCCTCACGTATCATCTACTCCAAATGAGAAGTCCGTCCAACTAAACCATAGCAGAAGCTACTCTTGACAGGGCTCGCAAGAGTCACCACAGATAGCTGTTGCGCAGGAGAAAATCTCGACGTTTTACTGTTGCTCTCGATGATTTGGACCCCTCTAGACATTAGACATTCCACGTACGTAGTGCATGCGCGTATTACATACTCCATGGCGACTTACATACAAACATTTTTTTGGGATACGTTCAATCAAACTTTTGACATTGTGGCTATTCATGTTCTTTTTCTATTTGTATTGGATGCATGAAAATTACATGCATGTGTAATTTTATCTTGAGAAGAAATCCATAATAGCAATATTATTCAATTTTGTATGTGACTGAATTACTATAGCAATTAGTGACCAAATCTCCATATTTGGGACTGTCCTAATTATTTGATGTCCAAAATGACAGCTTTTCGTGACCAAACGGAGTAACAATGGTGTTAAAAGATAGAATGTGGTTTCACCCCACTCTACGCATTTTTCTCCTAATACATGCGCTGTTTGTTGTGCTCCGAGGTATAGGTCTTCTCCCTCTTCTCTCTCATACCATTTTGAAAAAAATCCCCCATCTTTTCAAATTCTAGCAAAGGGTCCATCTCCCTCTCTCTCTCTCTCTCTCTTTCCATTTTTATCACATCCTCCTAGTTTGAGCTCCCCCCCGCGCAGCTCCGGAGTCTAGCCTGGCCACCGCCATGTCATCGCGGACCACTATGCCTATGCCCCTGATCGTCCCTCAAACGTGGATGTGACCTCCCCATTACGGTCAGGGGATGGTCGGGACGTGACACAATGGTTGGTGGCACACTACGGTGGTCAACGATGGCATGGTGTTGATCGTGGCAACGTTGTGTGGGGTGGTGCTTGGACTAGGGAGGGGGGGGGAGAAATGGAGTGAGGTTTGGGGGGCGGTGCATAGGGTTTGACAGTCAACAATATTAGCGTTGTGGTGGTTGTGGTGGTGTCGGCACATGCAGAGAGGAGCTTGGTCCGAATGGACATAGAGAGAGGAGAGAGACTACATGCAATAATTTGAAAGTGTTAGGGGACATTTTTGCAATATGTAATGAGATATGGGGAGGGGAGGGGAGTTGAATGGATCTTAGAAACGATGCGGATGAAATGCATAGCTATGGATGGAAGCTTTTCCAAAAAAAATAGGGTTAATTAGATACATGGCACTGCCTCGACTCCTTCTTCTTCCTCCCTTCTTCCCTACTGGCTCACCGGATCTCCTCCCCTTGCTGCCCTCCACACCCGCCGCCGCCATGTCTGTGGACCTAGCCCGAGCAGCACTTGTCAACGGCGATCATCCCCCATGGCACATCGCTGCCTCTCCTAGTCAAGCTCTGCCCTAGGCTGCCGCTTCCTCCACTCATGCCATGGCCATCGCTGTCACTCTGCCAGTGAGCTCTCAAGCTTGCTCGAAGCCAAACACGAGGGGAGTGGAGGGAGCTCGGGCCAAATCTGCCGAGGTCATATGTCCTACCACCCACCCCGAGCTGGATCCGACGAGGAAGAGGCTCTAGGCGGCGGCCATGGCGAGGCAGAGGAGGTTGTGAGCTACAGTCTCTGTAGATCGAGGGAAGCGTCTATGGGTCGTGGTTGCCAAGCTCGGCCGGCCGCCTCCAGCTCTAGATCCGGTAATGAGGCCTTGGGCAGCGGCCATTGCAAGGCGGTGGAGAAGGAGTGCTTGCGGTGGCCGGAGCTTAGGGAGGAGGTAGCGGGCCTCTCCGGCTAGGGGATGAGGAGAGAGCTCATCGGAGTGAGGAGAAGAGGAAACACCAGAGATAGAGACAAAGAAAGAGGAAGAGGCAGACTGGAGGTTGGAGAAGGAAGCATGGGTATTTAGGTCTGAAATTTTGTGTAATGGCAAATCTATGAGAATTGCAACTTTGTAGTGGCATGGGGCGGTTTCACACTTTTTAATGGCATGTGTGTGTGACCACTTTGCAGTGGCATGTATCTAATTAACCAAAAAATTATGGACCTGGTACGAGGCATTGGCTTGTCAGTTTAATTGTTAAGGAACTAGCTGGCAACGCATAAATACAGCAAATTAATGAAAGTAAATCAACGCTGGTACGTATAGCTAGCTTTTGCTGGTAAGAAAAGCATGCTTGCATGTTGGTGCTATGTATTTCTAGTTACTCTAGTCGTACGGTAATTTACACAAGTAGCTAGGTCGTCGTCGTCTTCCCTGCATTGCGGCAGATTAGTCGCGTAGCTCCTAGCTAAGTGCTATAACGTCTTGGTTGTACATGGATTAAGGCCAATATATAGTTTTGTAGCCTTAGGAAATTGGCCATGCATATGCATAGGTAAATTAACTAGTGCCAACTGCTTGCATGCTCTACCGATCGATCGAGTTGACCTGCTAGAGCTGCAACTAGCAAAAGTGGGAAGAGGAACCTTACTTGGCACGCACAGCACAAATTCAATCAATTCCTTGCAACTACATAAACATCTAGTCTATGCGACCACGACGCTGCTAATCGGAGCAATCAATCATTATTATATCAAAGCGAACTTCCACACATATACACCGCTCCATATACGTTCGAGACCACACGATGTGCTCCAAGATTCGTGCTCAGCCTCACTCGCCCCTCACATGCTGTTGTAAAAAAAAAGGTCCCTAAAACTTTTGAAGATAAAGCAATCAGGTCCTTCTTCTTCCTCCCATGGCCGCTTGGCTTAGGAGCAGCGCGGTGGCTCGAACAGAGCTTGCGTGGTCGCTGGTAGGGCGGAGCGGTGGTTGCCGCCAGTAGGCGTCGCAAAGTAGGACCGGCTTGGCTGGGTGAAGGAGAGAGGAAGAAGGGCCCGATTACTTTTTTTCCAAAAGTTTTAAGGGAGTTTTTGCAAAAAAAAAATGTGTGAGCAGTGAGTGGAGATGATCATAAATCTTAGAGCACATGTATGGAGCCGCATGTTCATATCCATTATTACCTACTCCATATAAAAAAGAGAGATAATTTCTTCATTGTGATGCGAACAATAATACATCGATCCATTTTGTTTCGAGCGAGCAACGCCAGACGATGGACGGAAATATGTAGGGCACTAGCTAATTTTGGGAAGCTGGTTGCCAAAGAAGGGCGCTAATAATGCAACTAGCTAGGTAGCGGGGACGTTGCTTAGCCCTGGTAATCACTCCACTGTGCATTGCGTGCATAAACAAGGAAAAGGCATGGCGTTGCTGAGGCAGTAATCAAGGCGCCCGGCCAGCTCCTCCACCAAATTAATGTCAATGTCAAGCTGAAGCATATGCAGATGCAACTATATATATATATATAGGATGGCTCAGCATATGCAGATGCAATTAAGTGTCAAGAGCAGAGCAGTAGACCGCCGGGCGCGCAGGCATGATGCGGGCGTCGGTGATTGCGGTGGCGGCGGCGGTGTGCTTGGCGCTGGCGACGTCCGGCGTAGCGGCGCAGCCCACCACCACACCGCCGGGGCTCACGGTGTTCACCCCGTCTGACGTAACCGGCCGCAACTCGCAGCTGTCGTGCACCGACTCCACCAAGAAGAAGACGGTGTGCATGGCCACCTGCCCCGCGCGCTGCCCCCACAAGTGCCTCATCCAGTGCCCCGTCTGCAAGATCTACTGCCGTACGTCACGTATCTATCTTAGCTCACTCAGAGGCAGAGCTACCTACTTCTTTTACGTACTGACGACATGCACGCTCGCATCCATACATGCGCATGCATGCAGTGTGTGACTTCTACCCCGGCGTGTCGTGCGGCGACCCCCGCTTCACTGGCGCCGACGGCAACAACTTCTACTTCCACGGCAAGAAGGACCAGGACTTCTGCATCCTCTCCGACGCCGGCCTCCACATCAACGCCCACTTCATCGGCAAGCGCAACCCTGGCAGGAACCGCGACTTCACCTGGATCCAGGCCCTCGGCGTCGCCTTCGCCCACCACCGCCTCTACGTCGGCGCCCTCAAGACCGCCAAGTGGAACGCCGACGCCGACCACCTGGACATCGCCTTCGACGACGACCGCGTCAGCCTCCCCGCCGCCGTCGGCGCTAGGTGGGCGCCGGCCACCACCCCGGCGCTGTCCGTCACCAGGACGGCGCGGTTCAACACCGTCGTGGTGGAGCTCAAGGGCGTGTTCCGCGTCATGGCCAACGTGGTGCCCATCACCGCCGAGGACTCGCGCATCCACAACTACGGCGTGACGGAGGACGACGACAGCCTCGCGCACCTGGACCTCGGCTTTAAGTTCTACGACCTTACCGACGACGTCCACGGCGTGCTCGGCCAGACCTACCGTCCCGACTACGTCAACAAGCTCAACGTCACGGCGAGCATGCCCATCATGGGCGGCGCGCCCAACTACGTCTCCTCCGATATCTTCTCCACGGACTGTGCCGTCGCACGCTTTGGCCGCCGCGCCGGCGTCCAAGCTGGCCCGGCCATTGCGATGGTCACCGAGAGGGAATAAGTCGATCAGTACGTACGTGCACACAAAGTTACGTACAAACTATACAATTAGTTATTCCGATATACAACATAAACACTGGCATGCATGCCTGCTTAACCATGTTGAAACGAGAAATAAAAAAGTAGTGTAAAACCGGTCGAGTTTATATATATACGTTGACAGCCATGTAGAAGTTCAATCTTCTATGTATTATGCAATAAATTGGAGGCAGTTAATGCCATATGTACCATTTTTTTTTATGCTCGATACATTAACACGTTCGAGTAATAACACACGTACAAGCCTTGAAATCTTGAATGGCCGAAAATTTAAACTAATTCCATCTATGATCTATTATAACTATGAATCTGATTTATTGCAGATTATTACTTAGGTTTCATTAAAGTCCTTTTATTAAGTGTATCATCTACGCGACGCGAGGAGCGAAGCCAGAGCATTTGATTCCGCCAGGCTTTAAGTTCTTCCAAAAGTGGATTCAATTGAGAAATCAGTGTCACCATTGCCTCTTGGTGCCGCTAGGATGCAAGAGCTCTGCCGAGCCGAGCCCTGCTCCGCCCTCGTCTTTTCCCTTTCTGCTCCCCTCTCTCTCTCACTGACAGCAGGGCCCCACCCCTGCAGTGATTACAAATGCAGGGGAAAGTGATCTTTTCAAAGTCTATTGTGGTCTGATCATTGAAGAATGGTCAATGATGACACAAAGAGCAATAGTCAAGTAATTATGTTGGCAAAGAAGTGAGAGACCAATTAGCGATAACACATAAGTATTTTTTTTTTTTTGAGAGGGATACTTGGGTG
Organism: Olyra latifolia; assembly: GCA_036346145.1. NCBI lineage: Eukaryota > Viridiplantae > Streptophyta > Magnoliopsida > Poales > Poaceae > Olyra > Olyra latifolia. Next base: position 598,914 of record CM070523.1, on the reverse strand, counting down.
AGAGAGTAGCGTTGGACCTGGTTCACGCCTTTGTCCGACGCTGATGGAGAAGACGCCGCCATTGACGCGGTGGTCCTGGAGATGCTTTCAGGAAAATAGTGCTTTCAGGATGTCTCCAATTAACTGCTGAATTCTTGTACATATCAGTTCTCCCCAGTGATCTGGATGCTACATTTAAGAGCCGAAGAAAGCTGTTAAAACCTTGTCGGTTAGAAATGTACATGTGGTGGATCTTTCAAAATGTCCAGATGTGCATTTTGAATGGCAACTGGTTGAAGCTGGTATTTCCAGAATTGAGGATATTCAGAGCTTCCTACTGTTTACTATTACAATTTGAAGATTTGTTATATCTGTTACTGCAATGTCCATGGATAAATGAAATTGATTTGACTATTGACACGAGTGTTATACTACCCATCTATTCAATTATCTCTTCTAGACTTGAAGTACGAGGTGGAATAAATTCAAATACGACAAAATATTATGTACAGCATCCATCATATGGCACTCCAACAGACCTAGTTTTCTCAACTGTATCAAAATTGACATTGGAAGGCAGAAACGATATTACTAGTAAATTTAGACCTGATCATCCTCCGGGCCGGGCCAGGCTTCGGGCCAGGCTTAGAAAAGCCCGGTCACTTTGACCTGAGCCCGAGCCCGACCTGGCCTGAAATTTTTTTTGACGAACCGGGCCCGAGCCCGGCCAGAAATCCCGACGCTGCATTGGTTTTTTTACTTTTCTGTGAGCCCGAGCCTGGCCTGACAGACAAGCCCGGCCCAAAAAAAAGGGGCTAGGTTCGAGCTGGGTCACCGGGCCGGGCTGTCCATGATCAGGTCTACTGGTAATAAAGAAAAGCTTTATGCTTGTTATCTAGTCTTTATAAGTATGCACATGCTTATTTGCAATATTGTAACGTGTTTTCGTGTGTGCGCGCAGATGTGGACTTGTGGGAGAATATCCGTGCTGAAAAATTCTCTTTGTTATATAAACATTAGAAATTGCACCTTGTTGACGGATGATGGTATATCTACACTACTGCTGAAGTGTACAAAGATCCATTCAATGGTTCTTTCTTAATACTTCTTTTGGAAATCACTCAATTCGAACACTATGCACTTTCTATCCTACTGAGAGCATGTATAATAGTTCATGTCAGCTGTCTCTAAGCCTTGCTATGTAGGACAAAAAATGATGTGGATGAGAGAGATAGTGTATAGAGAGTTGAGTCGTCTCTTAATCTAGAATTGACTCTAACACGGGAACCAAGATAGGTTGTGTGTGGAAAAAAGCTGTCTACTCATAAATGAGTTGTGTATACTATTATATGGGTTGTCTATAACACTGTCTATAAATGATATATCAACCTATTATAGACAGCAGTTATCTATACTAGTATTGTACATGCCCTGACAGCTTCCCTGGCCACAAGGATGAATGTGCTCACGTTATGGCATTTAAGATGCAAGAATTGCATCTAGATAGCTGCACAGGTAAACACCATATATAATATTTCGTGTGCAAGCTTTCTCCACAGCCTAGCAGATCATCACTTCTTTAGGACGGCAGAAGTATAATAGCCTGCTTGTTTTATTCCCTTTACTGGGCTGAATTTGGAAACAACACTACTGTATGCACAAATCCTTAATCTGCTCAAGAACATTTTGCAATCTGTGCTGGATGCAATTGCTAATGACAACTTGGAGAGATACCGTGTTCGGATAACAAAATGTTGTAATGACATTGTATTTGAGAAAGTCTTTAATGCGTTGTATTTGAGAAAGTCTTTGACCAATCGCCCGATCCACAAATCGCAGAGACATCTCAGGTTGCCCTTTCATCGGACTGCACCACGGAGCGCTCGGTGCTCGTGAGCAGGAGCTAGCACAGCTAGGACGTCTGGGACGAGATGCGAGTCACGGCGCAGGATACGTCGACCTTGTCCTCTCGCGGCTGTACCCATCCATGCAGTGACGGAGCTTGAGCTAGGAATTAGAGGGGGCCAACAACCACTGATGCACGAATTATTATATCAAGACAGGGTCGTTATAATGATTAATCACTAAAACATCCTAAATAGTACTAATGATCCTATGGAGTTGCATAATTGTTGCCAATCCAAAATTAACATAACCACTTAGAAAATTAAGGCATTTATGTACAACTGATTCTTGCCGACAAACTATCAGTGTTTCGGGTGCATCCGTACATTTAAGAAATAAGTCAATGGTTCAAATTAACATGTTAGCAAGGAGCTTTTTCAATTGAACTGAGTACTTATACTACCATATATTTATTTCTTTTGAGAAAAATGAATGCGTACTACATATGTAAACTACTATTGTTCCATTGTTAGTACTGTGACCGGTGAATATATTCAAATGGGGTTCTTTTCAAATAAGGACCGGTACCCACGTAAGGTTTCATGAAGAAACTTGGTTAGGTCATTCTTCTCTGACCGACCCAATGCCCCAACCTTTTTTTTTTTAATTCTTTGGAAGAGACATGCAATCATTTTGGAAGTCTTGAAATTCTAAATTCCTTAATGCTTCCTTTCGTAGAACCTTGGAAAGGCAAAAGCTCCTTCACTAGGAATGTGTTTGGTTGCCCGCATGCACCGTGCCCTGCATCTCCACGTGCAGCTTACCAAGTGTTTGGCTGTCGAACGCCACGCCGAGCCTGGCTCCAAGAGATGCCACGTGAGACGCGGAGCCAGGCCCGCGAGAAACGAGCGCTCCGGCCGTTTCCCGCGAGCCTGGCTCGCGTGATGCGCTCGCGTGCCAACGCGGCCATGCAACGGGAGACTAGGAACAACTAGTAAGAAAAGTGTTGTAACTTTTCAAACTTTCAATTTTTTTTAAAAAATTCAAACGACATCCAAATTCAATGAAACAAAAAAATGAAACCATAGATTCAAGTACAAGGTAATTAAAAAAGTTTCAGTTTTTTTGAATTTTTATTTTTGTTTTCAAATTTATTGATTTTCTAGTATTTGTTTTCCATCTATTTTTCTTTTCATTTTTGCCAATATCTTTTGATTAGTATCTCCGATCATCAAACCGATTTTATTTTTGCGTTCCTGACATTTTTTCGAACAAAACTAGACCACACTTACCATATAAATTTCAAATGATTAAAATTTTGTTTTTTAAATTTCAAAATTTTGATTTTCTTTTTTAATTTATTGATTTTCTAGTATTTCTTTTTTTGCATTTTTATTTTTGTTTTTGAATTTATTGATTTTCTAATATTTGTTTTTTCAATTTGTCCATTCCTGTATTGAATTTGTCCATCCAATTTCCCTTCTAGTGCAGCCAACTAAACAACATCTCTACACAGCCTGTCCAGCCTCATACAACCAACTAAACAACGTCCCTTTGCATCCACTCAGCCTGACTCAATTCATATAGCCTGGCTGAGCTCATACGGCAACCAAACACACCCTAGAACAATCTTGTGATAAGAATAGAAAGAACAAATTTACGTACGAGCAAGATTCTTGTACCAAAAGTTGCCAATTCTTGCACCAAAGTTGGTGAATCGGAATGCTTCGTATTCACATAATTAGTTAATGTGGAAACTTAGACTTCCTCTAAAAATTAAAATATTTCTCTAGTATCTAAGCAGAGGGTTAACTCGGACCAAGGATAACATTGCTAAAAGGAATAGGAAGGGCACCAGAATTGCAGTTTTTATAACGGGAATAAAACTATTTAACATATGTTCTTCGGTTGTCAGTTGGTCAGAACAGTTTGATGGTTAGTCCAAATAGCTCTAGGATTATACCCTCTAAGAGTGTTTCTCACAAGATGGAAGATTGGATTTCGGATATGGGTTTATAACATATAAAAGAAGTTTTGGCGCATGCATTAGCTATGTTTTGGGTCATCTTTAGGGGAGCTTGTTGGCTGCCATTGGGCATTACTACCAAACAAAGATGAAAGAGAAGGTCATTCAAACGTGTCATGTCGGGACCCGTAAAACATAGTCGAGCCCCTTCTATGCTTTACCTGTACTACTCCTAGATCAATTAGCTAGTACACACAGATTTCAGATCTTTAGATCATTGCCATTATACTTCGAACAAATATTACATTAGAGTGCGCTACATGACGCTAAATCAGAGTACAAAATTCAGACACGCGGGCCTTACATAGCGAAAGTCTTAAATAACCAAAGTAAACTCCAAGTGAAACTCCAAAACATTCCCACAGGCAAAACTGAAGGAAACGCGTCCTAAATGTCAGAGTAATCTTCGTCTTGATCACCTTCTGCAAAGTCCCACTCCTGTGGTTCACCGGCTTCAGGGTAGAAGTCCTGAGGTTCCTGACCTGCTCGTTGGAATAAGCAGCCCCACAAGAAAGGTGAGAGTGAGTACGCGAATACTCAATCAGCAAGGCTGACTAAATGCAACTAAGCCTTACAAGGGAAAGGATATGGTTCTTTTGCATAAAGCCAGTTTTGCATGTTGTTCCTAAGATTTTATAAGATGATTTGAAATATGTTGAAAGAAACAAAGATTTGAATCAATTTCTTTACCCACGAGAGATGGTTTCTTAGGAATCACCCAAAGGAAATAAACACTACAAGGCCTTTAACCAACATTTTTCTAGCCTGACATTCCCTCTAAGGATTCCACCGCAGCACTAGTAACCCTAGTTGGCTGAAGCCCCCTTTTGAGCCTGTAGAACCGGCATCATCTGTCTACTCCACGGACTGAATTGCCAAAACTAGGAGTCCAGAGGGTACTCAACCAAGGCTTGCCCATACAAGCACTCGATGGTCACACTGTTGTACTTAGCTCGTATTTACGTGTATCCTGACGCCCCACATGGTATCAGTGAAAGACTGACGTAACACATGCCAACATACTAGGGACCAGAGACATCGTATTTAAGTGCATCCTGACACCCCACATGGCATTGGTGAAAGCCTGACGCAGCACATGCGAATAGGCTAATGCACCACATTGAATTGTCTCCTCACACCCGTGCCATTGCCTACTAAGGCACCACAGGTTGTCCATGAACTCCAATAATTCATCCCTGCCTCCTCCATCTTTCCACCACGATGGCTATAAATAGGGCTGGATCTGTAAGGGCAACCACACAATGTAGAAGCTTCAGTAAACTACACACCAGAAATACCGAGGCATGCAAGTGGAAAAGGAAGAGAGAGGCGCATGGGACTGGCCGTGCAATTTAGCGTACCAGGACCTCTTCCTACCTCATGGAGTTGTCCCACCGATGTGCATGTGCGGAGATGATTGCAGGCTTGGCCGCTCTTAGAAAATTTCAACTTGGAAGAGGAGGTACTGAAAGTGCTGCAACTTCGCCTTCGACCCCCTGGAGAAGAGTTGGAAGAATCGCCAGTTGGTACTAATCATATGTATTTCGTAATATTTCTACATGAAACTTTGCTAATTTATGTTCTATGCAGTCGCCTCCGCCAGTGTGTGAATTTGAGCAGTGGTTTGACATAGAGATCAACTCTGAAGACCAAGGACTCTTTGATCAAGCCAACCGGGACGAGGAGTTGAAGCGCAGCTTCAAGAGTAGTGTGACGCCGCACGCGAGGAGGCACATAGAAAGGAGGCGGAGGAGAAAGAGGCCGAGAGACAGAGGAAACGAGAGAGAGAGAGCACGTCGTGCTAGAAAAGCCCCACCGGAGGCATGGGCGAAGAGGAAGTGACCTCGATGCATTTAGTAAACGTGAAGTTGTAACTATCGTTTTCTTTGTTCGTGATGTTCCTCTCAGTTTGAAATCATATTACAAGAGTGTGGCCTATCTTATTTTGTGCGGAACCTTCTGTTATGAGAATCACCCGCCCTCTCCTCTCCATCTCCCATCCTCGTTTTGCTCTAAATAAATTTCAAATCAAAGAGATTTGTTGTAGAATGTGTTAACTGATCTCCTACCCACCATTCAAAAAATAAAATTAATATATTTTTATTTTTTTAAATGTACAATTTTCGGTGGTGGTTATTATTTAGAATTTTTTAATGGATGGAAAAATAAAAAAGTGTGTATCTCCATATTTATTATTTATTAAATAAACTAAACCAAATGAGAGGGCTTATTATTTTTTTGCAAATAAAAATGAACGAAATGAGAGGCCAAATCGGCGCGGCTACAAAATATATATGTATAGTATAGCGGCAGGGAGTTGCTGCACCTTATTGCCACTGTACCATATAGCGGCAACCTGGTTGCCGCTGTACCGTATAGTATTAACCGGGTTGCCGCTATGCACGGCGGATGGGTATTTATGCAAAAGATGAAAAAAAAAAATATAGACACTTCCATATTTATAATTTTTTTGGAATTTTTTTTGATATTACTGACCAAGAAGTCCGGGTTCCTTTTGACGAGGAGCAACATATCGTCTCTATATGCGGTGATCTCCTCTATCACGGGCGATAGGTGGCCATCCCCACGGCACGGCTGTCGTGGCTTAACGTCCTGTTAGGGTGGCCGTTAGCTAGGCGACGGCAGGTGACTAATCGCCCGGGAATAGGGCGATTGCCTAGGAATGGGGCGATCGGCGCCTATTTTGTTATTTTAATTTTTCTACTATTGTTGCCCAAAATTATATTTAAAATAAATATTAATTAAAAAAATTCTGTCCTTGTCCGACATAGGCACCAGGCAGCAGTAGCACAGCCAGTTGCGGACTTGCCGTCTTGCCGAGAGTCCGAGACACGGAGGCGGACATGGCCGACGCTGATGGAGAAGACGCCGGCTCCGACGCGGTGGTCCTGGAGATCACCCACGCGTCCTGCTCCACCGCGGCGTCTCCCTCATTGCCCATCTCCATCTACGACCTCGCCGGCCTCGACCCGCTCCCGACCCCAACCATCGCGGTTCGCGCCGACCGGAGCAGGCAAGCTCAAGCTCGCGCCCACCCTTTCGATCCCTCGGCAACCCAATGTCTCCATGGATCTAATCCCGTGGCGTGTAATTCTATCCAGGCTAATCGAGAGCTCCTCCTACTTCCGCGCCCTCCTCGGCGGCAGCTTCAGGTCAGCAAAACCCCAAGCTAACGATTCATCCCAAGCGAGTGCGTGCTGAATTTCTCTTGGCTGCAGTGAATCGGGGAGAGGGTATGTGCACATCAGCTGCAACCTGGAGGCGGCCGTCCAAGTCCTGCGGTATCTGTTTGAGCCATCCACGAGTTTCGCGATTACGCACCAAAACTTTCTCCCGCTTCTGGAGGTATCCGGTTCCGCATACAAATACGTTTCTACCGCCTAGTGTTTGTTCTTATCACTAGCTTTCCAGATGTCGTTGCTGCTGCCTAGAGTAGTGCGGCCATTACTTTCGTGGCCTTTCTCTATTCAAAACCTGTGATTGCTGATACATGACAACTACTTGGCCAATGAGCCTATTTTCACATAATATACCATGTTTCAGAAATTTTGTATTTTGTGCAATGTGAATAAGGGTTCCATATACTACTTGGCTGGTGCTCTTACCAGTTCTAGACAGCTAGGTGGTCAATTTTTTCCCCCCTAAAGAAAGCTAGGTGGTCATTTTGATTTTTTGACAATACTTAATTTGATGCTAACCCCTTGTGCTATTACCATTTGGTGTATGGCCTGCGATGCTCAGGTGTTATTTACCATTTCAGGGTGCGCTGTTTCTTGCTGTTGACAATCTTCTAGTGGAGTGCGAAAGGTGGTTCAGTGCGATGAGCTCTCAAGGTTCCTCCTTGTCGGTCCCATTGGATTTCATAATTGATATCTGGTACTTTGCTCAAGAGCATGGTGAGTGTTTCTTTTGTAATTGTCTTCTCCCGCCTGTTTTTTTCTTTTAAATGAAATCTAGTCAATGCTTGAACTATGCTTGTTGACATTTGATATGGTTGCAGGGGTTACTTTTGTTCAAGATATATGCCCAGGATATTTAGCTCAGAATTTTGTAGGTACTACACACTACATTGCAATGCTCTGCATACTATTTGAACAATTTGTTTTCTTGCAATATTTACTTTTCAGTTTGATATTATCATATATTACTGATTCCACTAGAAGTTTTCGCTAATTTTCGTTTGGCTCCTATGCCATTCCAAGTTTCTAAAACATGAAGAACTTATGGTCACCACTTGTGAATCTAATAAAATATGTTCCTTGCCTGGAAGATATGATTTCACCTTTATGGGATTCCTAGACTCTTGAAGTGGAGATGCTTATACTAAGTATTGTCAAATCTGTGCTATAATCATCTTCTGTGTTTCTGCCATTCAGAAATATGTTGCACTTTGGCTACCTATTTAGACTAGGAACAGGACAGAATCTTTCTGAACCGAAGCTTTGAATCTGCACTTATAATTTTACATCATGCTTTGACAAAAATGGAATATGTTTTTAGCCATGTAAAGTGAGATAAGCTACTCTGTGCTGAATGTTTGGCATTTGATGACTTGTTTGCTGATATGTTTATAGGTAAAACATTTCACCTAGCATGTCTTGCTCTTTTTTTTTTTTACATTGTTCTGAATTAGGACTTCCCAGTGTCAGATATTATGATGTTTGGTTGATGAGAGGCTAACTTCCTAGTTGAGCCTAAGTGCAGATGGTTTTTTTTATCAGAATAGCGCGATTTGCTCTACAGTGAGTACCTCTCTGGCATGGATGTGTCTTGTGTATAATAACTGTGTGCGAGTCCTATGCAGGTACAGGTTGTCTGCAGGATTTCGTTTGCTAAAATACCTTATGATTTGTTGCGGTCTACAATTGAATGCCCAAATCTGACTGTGGACAGGTTTTTTTTTGCATTCTCATTGTTATTCCTTAACCATATTGCTATGCTTTAAAAAGATTTGCTGACCTTGTCCAGTGAAAAGCAATTGTGTGAAGCAATTTTACATTGGATTTCCAAAAATTTGCCACCCTGTGAACAACTACCTCCCAACTCGGTTGACAGCCAACTCTTCCTTCTTAGCAAGGTACACCTTCTGCAACCTATACATAAATATTGTCTGACTTTTAGCATCAAATCCATGCTGCCTCCTTGCCATATTTATTAACCGTGCACCCACATTTGCAGTAGTATTAGTTTGTCGCATGTCTGGCCATGCTGATTTATGTATATCTTTTTGTTTGAACTTTTTGTGCAGGTGAGGATATGCCTTTTACCTTTGGGATTTGCGGCAGGTATAACTCCCTGATTGGGACCTTTTAAGTTACAATACGCATTTGTGTCACCTAGTTGTCGACTTGTCATGTTTGATCCTTCTATATGACTGTACATTACACATCTTTCACGCTTCCATTTCATGCATTATGTGATATGTCTTGCATCATATATGTAGGGACAAAGAGAAACTGGACTGAATTTGGAAACAACACTGTATGCACAATCCTTAATCTGATCAAGAACAGTTTGCAACCTCTGCTGGATGCAATTGCTAATGACAACTTGGAGAGATACCGTGTTCGAATAACAGAATGTTCTAAGGTATGCTCTGATACATTGGAACCATCTAGCATTGATGGTATCTAGGATTTGTTCTCTTGTACTTGTTGCTTTACAAAATTGTAGCACCTCTAGTTACAAATACATGTCGTTTCGGATGTCAAAACTGTCCCAAAAAAATGCAACTTTAAGCACTAATTACTATGCAATTTATTTATAAAACATCTAAACCCCATAAAGTTATTTTTTTTATCTGATTAACTTTGCTCCTTCAATGTCCAGAGCAGATCATGCACTATGCACATTTACACAGTTGATGGTTTTATTTTGCAGAAAATAGTGCTTTCAGGATGTCCCCAATTAACTGCTGAATTCTTGTACATATCAGTTCTCCCCAGTGATCTGGATGCTACATTTAAGAGAAGGATAGTAAGTTCATTTACCCGGGTTGATTACCAAAATTTCAGCCTTTGTAATGAGCTGAAGAAGGCTGTTAAAACCTTGCCATTTAGAAATGTACATGTGGTGAACCTTTCGAAATGTCCAAATGTGCATTTTGGAATGGCAATTGACTGGTTGAAGTTGGTGTTTCCAGAATTGAGGATATTCAGAGCTTCCTACTGTTTACTATTACAATTTGAAGATTTGCTATATCTGTTACTGCAATGTCCATGGATAAATGAAATTGATTTGACTATTGACACGAGTGTTATACTACCCATCTATTCAATTATCTCTTCTAGACTTGAAGTACGAGGTGGAATAAATTCAAATCCGACAAAATATTATGTACAGCATCCATCATATGACACTCCAACAGACCTAGTTTTCTCAAATGTATCAAAATTGATATTGGAAGGCAGAAACGATATTACTGGTAGTAAAGAAAAGCTCTGTGCTTATTATCTCATCTTTATAAGTATGCATATGCTTATTTGCAATCTTGTAACTAGTGTTTTTTGTATGTGCGTGCTGCGCAGATGAGGACTTGTGGGAGATATCTGTGCTGAAAAATTCTCTTTGTTATATAAACATTAGAAATTGCACCCTGTTGACAGATGATGGTATATCTACACTACTGCTGAAGTGTACAAAGATCCATTCAATGGTTCTTTCTTATACTTCTTTTGGAAATCATTCAATCCGAACACTATGCACTTTCAATCCTTCTGACAGCTTCCCTGACTACAAGGATGAATATGCTCACGTTATGGCATTTAAGATGCAAGAATTGCATCTAGATGGCTGCAAAGGTAAACACCATATATTTTATTTTGTGTGCAAGATTTCTCCACAGCTAAGCAGATCATTACTTCTTTAGGATGGCAGAAGTATAATAGCCTGCTTGTTTTGTTCCCTTTACTCTGCAGCAGCTTAGTATGACGAATCTGCGTAATATAAATATATCATTGTGTAGGTATTGATTGTGCTGCTATGTCCCAGTTAATGAGTAACTTAAATATCACGAAGTTCTTAAGCTTAAGGGAGACATCACTTTCAGATGGCGCGCTCTGCAACTTTGGTGGCTCTTATCTTGAGTATCTTGATATATCAGAGACTGCGGTATGATTATCTGCTTATGTCATATTCTGTATAATATAATGCACCTGGTCACCTTTTTTATATGTTAGGTTTTTTTTAAAAAAAATTATCCTAATTATATAATCTAAACTAGATAACAACTCAACTATCTCAAAAAAAAGTCAGCTACAGGTCCTCTATTGATAATAGACAACTAGACATCAAGATCCTTCTTGACTTTGTATTCTTGAAATATGTAGTGGCAGTAGTAAAAACCAAAATTGCAAGTCTTGATGTTTTGAATTAGGTTTAATTTTGATATTAGACAATTCAAAATCGTCAATTAATTCTTATTGCATTGATCTTCCCATTTGTAAGGGTATATACCTTGACTTTAAGGCTATGTACCAATATGAATGCACCTCGTAAGGGCTTGTTCTCTTAAGCTTATTTGTCTTAAATTTATTTGCTTATTTGACTTATCTCGTAATTTCGAGAATTTTCCGAGGTGGCCTCGAGAGCCGGATGCCCTTGGTTTTTAAGGTGTAGGGAGCTTTTAGACACGCCTACGAGATAAAAAAAAACGGATTCAAAAAGTAATAAAAAAAGTCAAATAAGTCAAATAAGACAAGAAATAAGTCAGATAAGACGTGGCTAAGGAGAACAGGCCCTAAGTCTCTTCTTCTGATTAATTGTTATTTTAAGCCATGCATATGTATGCATTGTTGCTTGACAAGCTAGCTCAGGGACTAACTGAATTTGAAGAACTAATTTGGCTTGATGTCCTGTATCAACTTTTCTTAATTTATATATGAATGGTACAACGGTTACCCTTGTTGCTTTGATGGCTGCAAAGGACAAAACTGTGTAGTGCTAGTTCATGTTTCTTGAGTTCTATGGTATTTATGCCGCAAACCCACAACAGAACCATCACCGTGCTCCATTTTGAATATAGTTCTGATTTTTTTCCTGGACAAATTGCAGGTTTCTATGGTATCAGTGGCACCAATTATACGAAGAAATTCTAATTTGAAATCTCTAAAAACAGCAGGGTGTCGTAACCTGCTGTTTGAATGCAGTGAAATAGGATCAGTGAGTGGTAACAAATATGGAGATTTTCTGCAGGAGATAACCAGCACTTGCTGTTTGGAGGATGTTGAAATGGGCTGGGCATTTTGCCCTATTCAAGTTGAAGACCTTATTCCTTCTTTTAATAAAATAAGGAAGCTGATAGTTGGCCTTGGCACAACATTACCAGAAAATATCCTACATGCTCTTCCTGGCATTTGCCCATTTCTAGAGTGTTTGGTTCTTAGGTTTCAGGTGTGTCCCTACTCTGTACTATATGTTCAATAATAAAACTACTTGTGCCTTTCACCCTTCAATAATCTGAAGATCTACATCCAGGTGATCTCTGACAGTGTAGTAAAAAATCTGTTGGAATCTTCAATAAATCTTGAGGTGCTTTGCCTGCACTGTTGCCTTGGCAGTTTGACTTCATTCAGCTTTCAAAGCAAGGCACTATCATTAAGAATATTGCGGCTCGAATGGGTTACTCCAGGGATCACAAACGATGACTTGACAATCCTTACACAGAATTGTAATTTAGTTGAACTTTCACTGTCTGGTTGCAAACTCCTTGACTACAGTAAGTTTGCTTTCAGGTTCAGTAAGTGGATCCACTTGTCATGTTGTTAATTGTAATATTTCCTGATCCACAGGCTCTCAAGAGATAATCTCATCTGGGTGGCCAAACTTGACATGTTTACGCATTGAGGTATGCACTAACTGTAAATTTTATTTATGGTTGGTTACTTCATATCTATACCTTTTATTTTAATATGAAAATTGCGGGTTTCAGTTGCTAAAATCTCTATAGCCACCAGGATCCGCTCCTATTGGTGGAGTAAAAAGCTCACTTCAAAAGTTGCTAACAGAACTAAAATAGTCTGTCCCTATTTTATGCTCCAGAATTATAGTTCCTTTGCTAGTAGATAATTTATATTTTTGTTGGAACTTGTTTGTAGATTTATTAGGTTTTTTTTTTTGAAAAAGATTAGGTTTTCTATGTTTAAAAAGTATACTCTGTAAATTTTGAATACTCTAATCAAGGTCTGAAATTGTAGACATCTTCTAAAGCCCATTTCTTATGGATAGCATGTTTGTTTGATATACAGGAATGTGGTCAGATAACACTTGGTGGGGTTTCTTCTATTTTAAATTGCAAAGCTTTGGAAGATGTATTACTTCGGCACACGGTGAGTACGAAAAATGTTGTAGTCATGTTCTTGCTTTAGCTTAGTCCATACATTACCAACCATTTCCACACAAGAAACAAGAATGAATGTTAAATTTCTTGAATGTGCAGCTTTTATTGCTGCCAACGAGCTTTGTTGAAAGGAGTGTAAGTTCTATTAGTTTCTGAGATTTGGGAATTGCAGGGTAGAGGTATTGGAAGAAACATCATAAATGATGCTATTCGAGAGGTATCTACCTTCTCTTTTGTATAATTCATCCAGTCCCTGCTGTAACTGCAACCCAGTTTGATGTTTATTACAGTTACCGCTATTAAGGAAGCTGGCTTTGGATCTTTGTGATGCTTCTGAAGAAGGCTACGATAGCCCAAAGGTACATATCCCAAAGATTTCCTGATCAGTTATGACTGCTTGATTAAGGTGGAAAAAAAAGAATGCTAACATCTTTCCATTGTTTTGAAGAATCCGGAGGGGAAGATGCTTAGAAGTGTAAGGATGAGCAGATGCAAGTCGGTGAGGTGGTGTTTGGAGCCCCACAGAGAAGGGCCCGCCTCAAAATCAGTACACAAGGACACCATAGTGCTGGAATGGAGCAGCAGGAAGCTGAGAACCACCATGGTGAAAGAGAGAGTGTGATTGTCTTGAAGCCAAAGCTGCTGCTTCTTTTTGTGTGCGCGCATTGCTGGAGGCAATAATGTATCTGACGTTGTCCCTGTATAAGAGCATGCACAGTGGTGTGGTGTCAACGATTGTAAAACGCTGTCATACAATATACACGAAAAAGGAAGAACATATAGAATTGAGTCGAATGTAATACTGTAGTTGTAGCTGCAGTTGACTAGAGTAGGGGACTGGAGACATTTGTATAATCATGCTTCCGCAATTTTTTCTTGCACGATGATATTCATCTTTGATTAATGGTTGGCCCTGTGCCCGCTGGGAGGAGGAGAAGAGCGGCCAGTGATGTTACTCAGGGGTGTTCGGCAGGGCTTCACCTCTGTTCCATAATTTTACTGTGGAGTAAATCTACAACTTCAAGGAGCATTTTTTAATTTGCTCTATAAAAATCAATTATGAGAGAGGTTGTTTTATGGAGTTGTTATTCTAGAGTTACATGAGTTAATGAGTTAAAGATGTTTGACACTGTTTTATACTGTTTTGGGACGGAGTTGAGAGATGCGCTTTACCGTTGAGGCGACATCACATCAACGGCGGCGATGGTCCATAGCAAATAGGAAAGTAGGAACACAGCTCGCCGCCGATCTCATCTCCCAGCTTCCGCCGCCTCCCGATGGCCCGCCTCGCCGCCTCCGCCTTCCCATCTCTAAACCCTAACCCCGACTCCCATGGCCACGGGGAGGCCTCCTGCTCTCCGCCGCCGTCCCAAAGGGGGCCAGGGAAGGTGGTCGTGGTCATGGGCGCCACGGGCGCCGGCAAGTCGCGCCTGGCCGTGGACCTCGCGGCCCACTTCGCCGGCGTCGAGGTGCTCAGCGCCGACTCCATGCAGGTCTACCGCGGCCTCGACGTCGTCACCAACAAGCTCCCCCTCCACGATCAGAACGGTCTCTCCACCCCACACACACACCAAAAAAAAAAAATCCCCCAATCCCCATCCCTAACTCTTCCCCACATCAAATTCGCTTCGGTTTGAGCTCAACAGCGCTAGCTTTGGCATGTTTCTAGGTGTTCCTCATCATCTTCTTGGCGTGATCGATCCCTCCGTGGAGTTCACCTCGCGCCATTTCCGCGACCGTGCCGTGCCGGTAAGCCTATGAACCATGATTACAAGTTGGTGGATCATGTTCAGTTAATTAATAACAGCTCACATACATTTCTCTGAGTGGCTACAGATTTTACAAGATATATTGGATCGTGATGGCCTCCCTGTTATTGTTGGCGGTACAAACTTCTACATCCAGGTTCATTATCTGACACATACCGATTTCCACGTCTTATGTCATTTTCTTTTAAGCCGTCGATCTATCTGAAATGATGTCTTTTGTGCCCATATAATAATAGGCTATTGTTAGCCCCTTCCTCTTCGATGATATGTCAGAAGATATGCAGAGCTGTGCTTCGAGTGACCGCCTAGATGAGATTGGTGAATAATGAAAACATAACACGTTTCTTATTCTTAGCATGCTTGGTTTAATTGTCGTGTTAGATTATTGTTTGACCTGTCTATTGTCGCTTAAATACGCCAATCAGGCCTTGGCAATGATGATGAGGGCAGTGGGTACAAATGTTTGAAGGAGATTGATCCTGTTGCGGCGCAAAGGATCCACCCAAACAACCATCGCAAAGTAAGGGTGTTGCACAATTATACCATGTCTTAATCGGTTAGGTTTATTTTATTGCAGGTGCTCATTTTTCTCATGATGTTTCCCCATTTGTCTTATCCCGTTCCCTGTGATTTGCTCTTTTGCACAGATAAAACGCTACCTTGAGCTGTATGCAACCACAGGTGCCCTACCAAGTGATCTTTTCCAAGGAGAAGCCGCAGAGGTAAGGAGATTTGCATTTCCTTTCAATTCATACTCTCGTGCACTTAGGTGCACACATGTTCAAGTATCTACTTTATGCCATTAATGTGAACTACCGATTGCCGCTACAACACACTTCTTTCTCTATGAGGTGAGGTTAGACTTCCTCTGGAGTCTGGACTATAGATGTCCTAAATGAGATCATTTGTTATGTCAGGACAGAAGTGGGGTCGACCTAGTAACTCCAGATTTGACTGTTGCTTCCTATGGGTTGATGCTGATCTTCAGGTTCTGGATAGTTATGTCAATCAAAGGGTCGATTGCATGATTGATGATGGCCTGTTGGATGAATTGTGCAATATATATGATCCAGATGCTGTTTATACCCAAGGGCTGCGGCAGGCCATTGGAGTTCGTGAATTTGATGACTTTTTCCGATTATATTTAACAAGAAAAGAATCCAATGAGATGAAGGCTGATTATTCTAGAACTATGTTACATCTCCCTGATGATAAGCTCAAGAATTTGTGGGATGAAGCAGTCTCCCAACTAAAAGCAAACACACGCAGACTTGTTCGACGTCAAGTAAACACTAAGCTTCCTGTGTAGTTTTAAAATTCTTGCCTTTGTTCGTAAGATAATCTGAGAAAAAATCAACTTGTCATAGAGACGGAGGCTACATCGGTTGGATAAAGATTTCGGGTGGAATTTGCATCACATTGATGCAACAGAAGCATTCCATTGTAAGGCTGTTTGTTACATTTATTAGTTTCTAGTCAAATGAATTGATCTACTGAAGAAATATGATGTGTTCCTTTTCCTTTCTCTCTCTCATGCATATTTTGATAGGTACCTCTGGTGAGTCATGGCAAAAGAAAGTTGTTGAACCTTGTGTGGATATTGTTAAAAGGTTTTTGTCTAATGATACAACTTTGGCAAGCAAAGATTCTTCCTGTAGTATTGGAAGCCCTGGGGTGGCTTCAAGAGAGTTGTGGACGCAATATGTCTGCGAGGTGACTATGATGCCTACGATGAAGGAAATATTGCTACTTGAACTATCTTGTGTGTGCTATATTTGATAAAACTTTTGTGTCTTTCTGCATCATCTGTTACAGGCCTGCAACAACCAGGTTCTTCGAGGGGCGCATGAGTGGGAGCAACACAAGCAAGGCAGAGGCCACAGGAAAAGAGTACAAAGGTTGAAACAGAAGTCTTGCATGCACTTGTGAATTCGGTTGTTCATGATTATCTTATTCTTCTTCATTCTGCGCAACTGTTCCGGTTCATCCTGTTTGTGGTAACCGAGTCAAATTCTCTGATTGATTAACCATTTTCTGAGGTGGTTTTGAGGGGTAGCAAGCAGCATGTGCATGAAAAATTGGAAGGCTGTTTTGGCTGTGCAGTAGTACCATGCTAGATACTGGAAGTGGAAGGACAGCATAGGTGAGAATGTCGGTTCCGATGCAGATAAACCGGCGGCGTGAGAAACACCTTGAGAATACCATTCCACTTTTTTTCAGGTGCTTGGGCACATCATATGGTCCATGCGTGCACTAAACTGCTGACCATTCAGATTCGGGTGTTTTTATTATGGGGTACGTCAAATTGGTTAGGCAGTCTCTCTCTGTAGCTAGCACACCATAGATAGCTGCATGAGCATGCGCATGCCCGATGGAGACTAGAGCAATGTTCTTTTCAGCTTATAAGCTGCGTTTGCTTAGCTTATAAGCTGAAAATTTGTTATTTTTATACAAGTCAAACGCTTTGACGTTTGGTAGCCAATTTTTGTAGGTCTTACTATATCTTCTTAAAGCTCTCAAAACCATTTTTTTATAATTTTTTGATCCTTTGGATATGCTTATCAAGGAGTTACAAATTTCCAGCTTATAAGCTAAAAAGAACACCGCCTAGTATTGGTCTTCATCGTTTGTCTGGATCACCGATGGAGACTTGTTTGCCAGCATTTTGCAATATTGGTCTTGGCCGTTTGTCTGCCTCGCTAGCTCTCTTCAAGACTATTATTTTCCTTCCTTTCTTTCCTTCTCTCTCTATGTAATCGTCTTTAGCATTTGCTACTGTTTATTCCTGTGACAGCAACACGCCTATTTTTCTTTCGTATCTGTGACAAAACACGAGAATAAAGAGATGGATCATGGATAGCACCGACCGTCCGGTAGAAACAAGCAGCTCACGACAAGAAATAAATCGCATGCATTAGTTTCATGTTGATCATGTGTTAAAAGATCGAGCTAGGTGGCTAGGAGGGGTTGAATAGATATTAAATAGATCTTAAAATCCAAACCAAAAGATAAACCTTGTCTGAAATGGCTATAAAGGGTATCAAGAACCAAAACTAATCAAGAAACACGACTGAAAACAAATTCTGACATCAAAACAGAGGCTTGGCAACGGTAATAACTCTCGGACTCAAACTATATAGGTGGGTTCTTTTCAGCTTTTCTTATCTACTTATTTGTCTGGATCTCATCACTTCGAGAATTTTTCGAAGTAGACTCGAGAGCCGGTTGGCCTTCAATTTTGGGGTTTAGAGAGCTTATAGACACGTGTGCGGGATAAAAAAAATCGACTCAAAAAGTAATAAAAAAAGTGAGATAAGTCAAATAAGACACGAAATAAGTAGGATAAGTTAGACTTTAGGAAACCAGGAGAGCTAGATATGAGATTTAGGAAACTAGAAAATCGAGAATCACCTTTGTAGCATCGCCGAGAAAAAAAAATACAAAAATAATAAGGTATGCTGCTCAAAGACTTCGAACTGCATAATAGGGCTCGGTAAAACTTTCAAGATTTCAAGCCATGGCTCTAACCCCTATGAAAATTTTACTGAAGGAACATCTGGAAGTCACAGAGCTAACCCAACAAGAATCAGCTCCATCCAATATCTGAAAAAAAGAAACAAAAATCACAAGCACTGCTGCACAAGAATTTCAGACTTCAAACAGAGGATTAGGAAAACTTCCATAGAACTTAAACCGTGACTCTGGGCTCTATGAAATTTTTATCATAAGTATCTCTGAAAGTTAGGAATCCAACCCAAAAAGAATCACCTTCATATCATGTGGAGCAAAAAGAAATAAAAATAACAAGTACTTCTGCGCAGAAAGAATGAACCGATGAACTTGAGCAAGAAAAAGAAAGAATTTGATCTCGTTGTTCTTGATGGGTTGCAAGATGATATGAGAGATATTAACAACCTCTACATCTCCTATATCCACAAAAAATCAGCATGTAGCATGTAGGAGGGGAGGTAAAAAAAATTAGTTACAAAAGAAATAAAGAAAAAAACTAGATCAAACGCATATAACATAAGAAGAACAAAACAAGAATTTTTTATGAAATCTTTTTTCTATTGCTAGGTTGTTTTCTACGGCCACACAAGAGTGGACAAAACTCCCAAGGAGCATATAATTTTGAAATAAAAGCCTAACCAAAGCTTAAGTGGAGACATCCTTCCATTCCTCCTTATATAGCCCTTTTGAGTATATCTTCACACGTCAAGGGTTACTTAGCTTTTAAACTAACCTATCGAGAGTTAGGATTCACTTATTCCATTGTCAACAACCAGCCCCACACATAGGCTTCACATGGGCCACATAAGGCCTACATGGGTTTTATACAAAGCCCAAACAACCCAATGCAATGGGTTTTTGTTTCTTGACTTAACTGCTTTTTTTTTTTGCGCTTCTGAGCCACCAACCTGAATCGGAAACTTTGAGCCAGCTCAAGTCTATATTCATGACGTCCATATGAGCCCGGTTTGAGCCCAACCGTCTCGTTGGCATCCTCAATCGTTCTGAACCTCGGTTCTCTCAACTTAGTCCCGGTACCGGCTAATAACCACAACTGCCTCTAAACCTGCACTTAAATGGTCCAATACAATCTCCACAAATATCTCAATTACCTTCCTGCAAGTTAGCATATTAGTATCCATAATTATGCAATGACCCTAATTAACCCTAGATCAATACTAATCACAACAAGTCAAAACCGCACCTTAAGTACGCAACAGTTTGCGAAAATCCTATCAATTAATCCGTGTGTCAAATGACTTTTTGCCCAAAATGAAAAACCTTCGTCTTGAAATTCTCTACAAGAACTATGAACACCAAAATATCATCTGAGCAAAGGAGCACACGAAACAGTCTAAACCGTAAAAACTGTGCATGCTGAAACATAAATCTGTCCAGCTCTAAATAAGTTTTAAATACAAACTCTTCAACCAAAACAAAACAAGTCATATATACTCATCATCACATGAAGACCTCTATATGGTCTCACATGTGTAGATCCATCAAGAATAGTAAGTGCATGCATGCGTGATGGTGTTAGGTGTGTGTAACTAGACTAGATGTAATCACCCAAGACGAAATGGAGGGGGACTCGTCTTTCAATTTTGTTACGCTCTTGTTGCTTGAGAGGGAACGTGTAATTGCAATCACGCCATTATAAAGTTTTCATTTTGCAAAAATATCACTCATGTGTATATGATATGTGGGTTCATGGCCTACATGTCATTGTCATATGAAGTGATATTTTTATAAAACGTCAACTTTATAATGGTATGTATGCAATTTTCCCTTCAAAGTACTTATGTCTTGTGTTAAAACGTTGCTAAACCTGGGTTATTTCTTATTTCTCCGCTGGCTTGCGCAGAGCAAAATTAGAAAGAACGTACCTTAAAATGACCAAGTTATGTTTAGACAAAAATGCATTTATATCTATATACGTGCAGTCGGAATCGATATACAAATAAAAAGGGAGTACGTATACATAATTAATTGGATTGAAATGCGTATTAAAGATCAGTAGGTTTTTTTAGCCACGGGATCAACGGTCAACAGTCCGGATTGCTTAATTTGGTCTTTTAAATATTATAATCTCAACCCATTAAACAAACCCTAAGCCTGCTCATTCCATCGTCGGCGCCGGTGGTCCTCCAATCACCATTGCTTCTCCTCCATGTGTGGCCACCCTCCTCTTCCACCACCTTCTTTCGCCGTTCATGTGCCCCCGCCCTACCCTCCTTCCTCGTTTCTGGCGGCTCTCGCCGTCAAATCCACCTCCACAATCCATCGCCTCAATCCTCGTCGATACACCAGCCGACTTCGTCCACTGCCGATCCCGTGGCCAAGATGGCGGCCCTGGCCTGCCACTAGGCCTCTACCTCCCCAGTCTTCCTCTAAGCCGGAGCCGAGGAATGGTAAACCCTAGCCCTAACATGAAGGAACCCTAATCCAGTGGCGACATGAGACGACTATGAGGTGAGTTCAATCGAATTTTAGTCGACCGACGAATAGCAAATTAGAAATAAAAAATTACTGAAAATATAATAGCTTAATATTGGACTATGTGATTTAAAATCCAAAAAATATTCACGGATAGCCATTCTAAAGAATGAAATTAACCAGATTACTCATCAATGGCGGATACAGAAGAAAAAGGTTATCAGGGTCATGGAGGTTACACTAACTCTGTTGATGCAAAAGAAAAAGGTCATCAGGATCACTAGGGTCATATAAACTCGTAACACTTGCTTATATATACCTTGTATTAAGAGACTTATATACTTATATGTTGATAGTTTAGTAGTTTACCAATAGGATTACAATATCTGGATACCGCAGGGGCGATTGGCCTCGATCGACAATAACACTATAGATCCACCTCTTGTTAATGGTGCAAAACCAAAACATACACTACAGGAAATGATGAAAACCTTGACGCTTGTAACGGTCGAGAAAAATGTTGTAACCATCGAGCACAGTCATTCTCGATGGCCAGCTGTCGAGAAAAGGTCGTCGGATCTGCCCGGTCGAGAGAAGTATGATCTCTTGACGGCCCAGCCGTTAAGAGTAGTTCTCTGGATAAATCAGCGAATGGCGGTCGAGACAAATAGCGGACACGACCGTGAGGTGGTTTGACGGCTTTGACACACCATTCTTGACGGCCACATGTCGATGGTCGAGACTAATGCCGCTAGGCCGGCCTACGCGATGCGACATCTCTCTCGACCGTTGGCACTGGCTATCGACAGAGGGCTGATGGGTCAGCCTGAGTATGGTAGATACTCTCAACTGTCTATACGTGGCTGTCGAGAGTACTATTGAGAGAATCTAAGGCTAGGGCGGTCTGTACCCTTCACTCTCGATGGACTCTATACTTGATGGTCGATGTAGGTCCTCTATACTCAACGGTTTGTCACATAACCATCGCGAGTACAGCTTCTCTTGAGGGTTTTCACCTTGAGAGCTGGTCGGTGGTCAATGCACCATTTTTTATTTTTTATAAAATGTTTAATGAGGATATTGACGATGCACCACAAGTAATGTTGCTCTATACATCATGTATCATTCTCATAATTTTTTTTGAACGTGTTCTAAGGTTTCTAGTTGTCGACCCATATGTAAGTGCCCTTATCAGGTCAACGATCAGGTGAACTTCTAGAGAGATGTTATAGCCACGTTAGGGTAAACCATCATCATTTCAACGTATTGACATAATCAACTTATTTCAATCAATCCACACTGGGCTAAATGAACAAACAGATGTATCGCAACATTTCAGGACTTTTTAAATGATTTTCAAATAATTTTTGCATTATTCAAGTGACGTAAAGCATTTGTCATGCGCTAATTTGATCTTATTCAATTACGGTACCAAGTTTCGATGGTTGCACTCTACTCTATAGGTACCACAATGCTTCCGAAAATTTTCTTTGATTTTCTAAGTCATTAATTCATTTATTAATGTTCAAAAATCAATTATAGGGATCTCAAAAATATCAAAACTACAAATATATCACCATATGTTCAAAAAATAGACTTATTTTTATAAAACTTGGAAAATTCAATCTCATGGTGCTTGAGATGGATTTATGTGTGTTATTTTCTAATTGAAACATGGTTTGCAAACATACCATTTGCAAACATAATTTAATTGGAATATTATTCTATCTCGATGGCCTCTATGTGTGCCGTCGAGAGAGAGTTGCACCCGTTGTGTGGTGTACTGGCCTAGCCCACTATGGCGCGTTGTGCGGCGAGTGCTCTCTCTCAACGGCCCAATTATGGGCCATCGAGAGACACTCCCGCCCACTGCCGTGCACAAAAGGGACACTCTCCTATATAGGTTGGGTTAACACGAGAGGGCAAGGTGGCTAGTGGCGTTGGCGCTCACTTGTGGCGTTGCGAGTTTGAGCCCGCACCCACGCCCACGCCTTTCTATTTTTATTTTGCCTCTCTCAACAGCCTATAGGTGGACCATCGAGAGAGAGCCCCACCCGCTGTGTGGCGCACTGACCTAGCCCGCTATGGCGCGCTGTGCGGTGAGTGCTCTCTTTTGACGGCCCAATCATGAGCTGTCGAGAGCGACCCCACCCGCTACCATGCACAAAAGGGATGCACTCCTATACTGGATGGGTTAACACGAGAGGGCAAGGTGGCTAGTAGCGCTGGCATTCACTCACGGTGTCGCGAGTTCGAGCCCGCATCCACGCCTTGCTATTTTTATTTTATTTCTCTCGACGGCCTATAAGTGGGCCGTTGAGAGAAAGCCCCACCCCCGTTTAGCGTATTTGACATTTTGAAAGACCGCGTGTTCTAACAGAGAATTTGCTCGACCGCCTTTAGTTGGCTATCGAGAGAGGCTCACGCTGTAGCCGCTTCGTCAGTGGCTGAGCTGGTCTCGACAATATACTCGACAACCGTTGAATGGTCGTTGAGTATATGTCTTGTGCATAACGATTAGAGTTAGGCTGTCGAGAGAAGTACCTGTCTCGATGGTTTATTCATGGCCGTCGAGAGTCTTTGCTGTCAGTCAAAATTTACGTGTTTTCTGTAGTCATGAGATATATAAGCTAAGGAGATAGCAAAGGTGTCGAGGGAGCCAGTGCTTCGGTCCCCTTGCGTCCCCCGGTGTTTACGCCGCCGCCACAATCTCTTCCCATTAATTAGGTTGTATGGCCTCCTCTGCTGTCCATGATTAGTCTAACCTAATTTCCTCGTTTACGCTTGTAAGATCGATGAATAATCGTTGACAATTATAAGGTAAGGGAGTTGCACCTAGTGATATAGCTAAGAGCATGTACAATGGTTGAGACAACAGCTGTCTCTAACTATTACCATGTTACCTAAAGACAGTGCTAGAGACAACATATATACAATGGTAGGGATGGTTGCACGTTTTTATAGGCAGTTTTCTCACATACAAAGTTTCTTAATTCTCGTGAAGAGTCGACTCTTGCATTGGAGACGGCTCAAATATCTATGCATGCTCTCTCTCCTCCATATCATCACATGTCCTACATAGCAACCCTTAGAAACTACTTATAGATATCTGATATGGACCATTGTACATGCTCTAAGCATGCATTACACCACACGTATGTACGGTACTAGGGTGTGCATTGTCCTGTGTGTGTATATATATATATACACACTAACAAACTTGATGATACATAGAAACTAGCAATGTATTAATTTATTCCTAACGATCCTAGAATTCGAGCCGTTAAACTTTCTAAAATTTGTCTGGTAATATGTATGAAATAAGTTAGAAAATAAGTGATGTGATATATACACTAAGAATAAGAGTTCTCTCTACCGTTGAATGAAATATACATGATAGATGCACTTATGGTCTAACTCTCTAAATCACTATCCGTTCTCTGTATTTCTATCCTTTCTAGCAAAAATCTCTGTCCAAAGAAACTATAGAGATTGATATAGAGAGTCTCCAAATTTATAGGCTGGTAGAGAGAAACTCTAAATTTAGAGGTTAAGATAGAGACTCTGTTGGACAACGAGAGACTCTAAATATGGAGAAGATTCTGTTTTAGAGTCTCTGCTGAAGATGCTCTTAGGTAAAATATCATTGGGCCATGGGATCAAATAAAATAAATGGTCCATAATAGATTCGATGTGCCTTATAAAAAAAAACCCATATATAGTCATCGGATGCATCATGCGTGCCACCATAAGAGTATCTCTTATAGTAGCGGGAAAACATTGTTTATTTGTCTTTTTTATATAAGAACTATCGGAGGGAAGGAAACTTTTAGAGTGAAGTATAAAGAATGAATGAATTTTAGATGATGAATAAAATTTATAGAAAATAGTGTTATAGAGAAAAAATTTAAAGCCCTCCGACTGCTCGCTGATGGAGATACTTAACCTGCGTAGGTGCTAATGTTGAATGTCGGTGCGCATGCATGCATGGGGTCCTCTCGTCTTGGCCTATCGTATTTACAGGACGGACGTACGTACTAGCTAGTGTATCTAGATGTCGATAGATGAGTGTGGTGAGATCACACGAATTTAATTGAATTATAAGCTAGCTACTTTCCATAGATCTTCTAGAATGCACTGCACCAAGACGTACGGTCGTAGGTACGGCGCCTGGCCGGCCGCCACGTGCCACCTGCACGCATGCATGCATCATCATCATTCTCATTAGATTCTCATTAGACCTTTTATATCGGAAACAATAAAACTGATTATGTTTAAGTTGGAAGATCAGAAAAGTTGAGAGGCTCGAACTTGAAACCAAGGTCTATGCATGAAATATTGAAACTTAAGAAACTGAAATGCTAAAAATTAGAGGTCTATGCGTCAAATATTAAAACGTAAGCTAAAAAGCATGGATCTATGCATAAAATTGAGAAAAATACAAGGACCAATATGCAAAGGTGCGTAAAAGACAGGAGAGCCTACCATCACCATTGCTTGGTTTTATCACAGTATATATATATATATATATATATATATATATATATATATATATATATATATATATATATATATATATATATATTCTCTATATGAGAATAGCCAGTGTGCTATAGATAGCACGGAGAGATCCGTGCTATCCACGACGTTTGGAAATTTGGAGACTGAAATAGATGATCCGAATAGTCCATCTTGTTCATCTCGATGAAATCTCACTATACACCAAATTTCAAATTTTTTTGAATTTTTTTACTATTTGTTTCGTATTTTTGAAAATCGCTGATCTAATTAGCTGTGGACCCTCCAATAAGTTCAGTTTTCAAAAATACGAAACAAATAGTAAAAAAATTCAAAAAATTTGAAATTTGGTGTGTAGCGAGATTTTATCGAGATGAACAAGATGGACGGTTCAGATCATCTATTTCAGTCTCAGAATTTTCAAACGTCATAGATAGCACGAAGAGATCTGTGCTATCCATAGCACACTAGCCATTCTCATATATATATATATAAGTTTATTGTAGATTGCCAGAAGCAATTTGTCCAAATTGTCTAAATTTAGTTCTTCGAATTGCTTGCCACACTTTACCCTAGTTTTGATAAGTTTGCACACTTTTTTAAACCATTGACATGTGTGGGCTCCATATGGCAAAAAAGGAATCTTACCACACTTGTTGTTATGAACCAAATGTGAGCGTAAATTGAATATATCTGACTAGCTAATTTTAGTTATGACAAAATGTGGCAAGTTTTTTTGTTACACCTTCCATTAAATTAAGTTAACTGTAAGAGAACCCAAGGGACATTTCATGACTACAGTATATACACCAATTGATCTTCGACGGGCCAGGTTACATACATGTTACCGCACTGCATGCTAGAGACCCTTCTCAATTTGCTCTTCTCAAAACTGAATAGCACGAACAGTCGTATGTACAACGTTCGATTGATATTCTCCATGTGTTAAGCTGCCTTGTGTATCAACGTAAGCTAGCGTTTGTGCTTTGTTATCAAATAAATATCACATTACTTTTGACAAACATTATATTGGATGGGTTTGACTCGCTCCCTCAGTTCTGCTTTCATGCTTGATTGGATCTTGCTTCCGTATTAGGCCCACTTCCACGTCAAGTCGACATGCTTCAGAGGCATCAGGTTCATCACCTTAACTCTACTGTTTTTTAATTATTAGAGCTGTTAGTGGTGGAATATGTTTGTTGTCATATAAGGTGAGTTTGTCAAGTTGTTGAGAATTTTTTGTTCTTTTGAGATAATCAAATGAGATAAGTTTATTACCACTAGACTTTTTAGTAATAGAGATGTAATGCCATCAATTCACAAAAATATCGAACGTCCTTTTTCACCTTGCATATATATAGATATATAGTCTCTAGAACACAGTTAAATGGTAATTCATGTTGTTATAACAAAAGGTAAGGTTGGCTGTGTCACGTTGTGTAAGTTTTCATTAAAGAAAAACGAAAGAGCACAAGCAAATTTTTCATAAGAACAAGAGAGAAATTTTTTTCTGGAAAAAATGTGCGGCTTTTCCAAAGTCCACCAAGACACGTCCACAAAAAAAATGAAACGTTTACAGTGGTATATGAGTAGTACATGCACATGTATGTAGGACTGTGAACCTAGCAACTCTAGCCCTACATGAAAAGACATGCATCACCATAAATAAATAGTGTAATATTTGTTGGGAGTGGCACTAACCTGCACGACTGGCCCGCGGGCACGTGAATCATTCCTGAATTGGGAATCCCCCACGTGAGGTAATGACGGCGCTGTGTGGACTGTGGAGGCGGAGCTCACTTCACACGTACGGTACCCCACAAGCAGCACAAGGACAAGGCCGAAAGGGCCGCGTGGTGGTCGATGGCCAGGTCGACGGCGGGCCCCCAAAACCCACCTAAATACCTACCTCCTGCTGCTTGCTTCCTATATAATATGTCCAGCCCAGTAAGCCCACAAACCATATACACTCCTCTTCTTCCTGCTGCTCATCACTGTGCATGAGGACGGCCATGGACACCGATGACACCTCGTCGTCGACGTCTCTTTCGCCGCCGTGCTCCCCCGGCGACCACCGGCGGCAGCCCAAGCGCCCGTCGGGGCGGAAGAAGTTCCGGGAGACGCGCCACCCGGTGTACCGCGGCGTGCGGGCGCGGGCCGGCGGCACCCGCTGGGTCTGCGAGGTGCGGGAGCCGCAGGCGCAGGCGCGCATCTGGCTCGGCACCTACCCGACCCCGGAGATGGCCGCGCGCGCCCACGACGTCGCCGCCATCGCGCTCCTCGGCGCGCGCCGCGCCGACCTCAACTTCCCGGACTCCGTCGCCACGCTCCCACGCGCCTGCACCGCGTCCCCAGAGGACATCCGCCGCGCCGCTGCTCAGGCAGCCGAGCTGTACAGGCCACACGGCCACGCCCACCATCGCCTCATGCCGCCGCCACCTCTGGCATTGCCGGAGGCTACCTCCGCCGGAGACGAGGCAGCCGTCTTCGTGGACGAGGACGCCATCTTCGACATGCCGGGGCTGATCGACGACATGGCCAGGGGGATGCTGCTGACGCCGCCGTCGATGGGGAGCGGACTCGACTGGGACTTCGCCAACGACGACGAGCATTGCCGCATGGACTGCAACCTCTGGATGGATTAATGTCAGCGGTCGGTTTGACACGTATAGTTAACTACTAGTTTACACACGTCACGCGCAGTGCACCTTCTAGTATTTGTGGATCGATATATATGGCTATGTTTCTTTTGGCGGTTGGCGGTTTTACTGTAGCAAATTTAAAAGTTTTTAAATTTTTTTAAAAATAATCCAAAAAAATAATTAAAAAAATTAGTGTAGCAAATCGCCGGCCGCCGGCCGCCGGCGGTTTGCAAAAAAGGACAGTGCATAGACAAACGGAGTACGTGCAGGCAGGGCAGGCTCGGCCTTATCCTTAAGCGGCGGAGAGGGCTACAAGCAGGCCGAAGGCCACCCCGGTCAGCTCCGACCGTCTCCCTCGCCTCCGGCGGCCTCCGAGCCGACGCCGAGTCAAAGAAGACTAGTGATACGGAGGGATTTTGGCCTTATCTTCTCGACGTAGGATTTGAAGGACAAGATGGTCTCATGAACCCTGATGAACCAACGACACCAACAACTGTCTGGCTAACAAAAGCCTGCGATGAGTTACCCAAGAACACGCTACGTTCATAACGACACCTATCCGACCATAAAAGGTAGACGCTGGACGATCTCTATGATTAGATCCTTTATTCAAGAGATAGGTGGCATCTTTGGCACATTCATCTTGAACAAGAATATATTTGATCTCAAGTTTTTTTCATCCCCTTAACATAGACGTATACATGGGTATTTATAGACTCAACCCACACACACCCTTTAACTAGTACTATTCATAGGTACTGTTCACATGAATAGTAGTCACCCATTACATTAAGAAATGACTCTTCAACTACTAGGACGGTTCAACTTCCTATGACTCATTAAGACAAACCAAAAACTACTTAACCACCATGGTGTTTCATGGAAATCCTTCAATGTATGTGGATGTATATATGTGTCGAACGGATGATTGCATGTTGGTGTTCCATGTGTCTGGACTTCTATGTATTTATGGATGTGCTTTGTATCTCTCGATATTTATGCGCATTTTGTACATTACATATGTGGTGGTGTGAATGGATATGGATATGGAGATGTGGCATATATGTGTGATATTATTTTGGTGTGCTGTTTGGTTTTGCAGGTTGCAGCAACTGTGCAGCACCTGTTGCAAAATTCTAGGTTTTTTTTTACAGTTTTTTTACCTTTTTATGGGAATTAAGTACTCTCGACGATCTTGCACAGACCGTCGAGAGTAATGGCCACAGGCCGAAACCCATCTGGCAGACTCTCTCTCGACGGCCAACTCAGGATCGGCTATCGAGAGAGGCCCCTAGGCGGGCCGACCAAACAATAGACGTTCTTGACGGTCATGTCCAAGCAATCGAGAGAGATGGTAGCCAACGCAGGCCAGCCCACTAGAGGTGGCATCCCCACTCTCGGCGGCTAGGACATGGCCGTCGAGAGGAAGCAGCCTGGTACCATCAACCTGCCTCACGGCTGGATCCGCTAGCACTATCGACTGAGGCGGGATTGGCCGTCGAGAGAGATATTCTTGATGGCTTGGCTGTCAAAAGTTGCCATTTCTCGATGGCTTGGCTGTCAAAAGTGGCCTTTTCTCGACAGCTGACGGTCGAGAGTGACTTCCCATGACGGTTGTGAACTCTTTCTCAATGGTTTCAGCCATCTAGATTTGTGTCTTGTGTCTTTTTTTGAAGTGTCCATAAAAAAATTGTCTTAGTTTTTTCTTACTTTTCTCGGTATCTAGACTGGTGCAACTTTGTTCGAGTACATTGTATTTTGTAGAGTAGTACTAGAAATTAAGGACAGATACATAGTTTTCCAGCTCGTGCCGTGCAATTGGTGCGACCTCCTTGCGATGGACGCTCTTTGTCGATATATAGATCAAAACCGATGGCAAGAGAAAATTGATATCTGCACACACAAAAAGGAGCACATTAGATTAACTAAAAAATTTGCACTATCGAAACTAAGTGGAAAAATAGTGTAGACTAACGAGAAAAAAAGCAGTGGTCTGCTAAAAAAACCGGTATTTATATACCCCGTTTTACATGGTCACTTGGTCCCTACCTCCGCACAACATGAAACGTGATCAACGAGCGTATCGGTCTTGACTCTTGAGTTAAACAATGGAAATATATATAGGCCGGGTCGCAAATCGATCATCAGTCGTACGTACATATGATTATATACGTACTCCACAAAGAGAGTCGATTTTTCCAACTAAACTCACATCTTTCAGAAGAACATCATGAGTTGATCGAGGGACCCCGGAAAATGAAGTCCCACATAATTAATTAAAACTTCATATCACATCGATCGTTATATATATATGCTAAGCAATAGCTAGCTAGCTATATCATATATGGGTTGGAATTTCTGTACTGATTATTACAACCTTAATTGGAAAGGCTTATGATGGGGTGCATGCTGGACCTGAATCACCTGATCTAATAAAAGCTCTGCTGATTCGGCTAGCTAGGAAACTAATTTTCTAGTGTGAATTTGTTCTAAACTCTGGTCTGCCTGCCTGCAGCCGTTTTACTTTTAGAGATTGTAATTAACTAGTACTAGAGGTGCTAACGCGCGGTGGCGCGTCAGGCCACCGCGCACCCACGTATTATGGGCTTATGCGTGGAACCCGCTTCGGTCCTATGCGACGGCCTTTTTTGCATACAGTTTATGCATAGTTTTGCTATACAACATACTTACAAACTGAATTAAATCTAAATAGACTATTGGCAATAGTATTTCTTCCCTTTTATTATAATTCATAACAATAAGTGGTTAGAGACCAAATCTCTTGAAGTTTTTTTCGGAATTTTTAAATGATCTACGAAAACTGAAATAGAAGGGGGGAAAAAAGGGAATAGAAAAGTTTTCTAAATTCAAAACTATTGTAATTTCAATTTTTTTAAAAAAAATCAAACTTTTAGGGACCTTATTTATGCAGCTATGATTTCATTTTTGCAAATTCTTTTTTTGAGAATTTTTTTACGGCCTAAGATAAAGAAAATAGAGGAGAAAAAGCCTAAAATTCTTTTGTTTTTGGAAAAGCCAAAACCTTATGTGGACCTTTTTCGTGAAAAGATGGTTGTACTTTGTAAGGCTTTTTCTGGAATTTATAAATAGCCTAAAAATTAAATAGAAAAATAAAAAGAGTGAAAACATTTTTATGGACCTTCTTTGTGGAGCTATGGTTCCATTCTGCATTTTTTTTGTGGAATGTTTGAACGTCCTAGCAAAAAGGAAATAGATGAGGGAGAAAAGAGAATGAAAAAGTTTTTTAAAATTGGAAAGTTTAGTAATCTAAAAATTTTTCCAAAGAAATCATTTTTTTTTTGCGACCTTCTTTACCCAGAAACGGCCTAGAATAAAGGAAATAGAAGAGAAGGAAGTTTAAAATTTTTTCGGTAAATTTACCTTCATTGTGCATGGATGGATCCATTTCTGCAAAAATTTTGTTGATGGCCTAAGAAAAAGAAATAGGAAAGGGAAAAAACAAAAGATAATAGAAGAGAATAAAATTTCGAATTTGAATTTTTGTAATCTCAAAGAAACAAAAAAGTTTAAAAATTTTATAGACCTTCTTTATGCAGACATGGTTCCATCTTTGCACGCTTACGCGCTATAATGTATCTTACCTGGACAGACGATCGGACGACCGGCGTTTTCCAGGCGATGTGGCCATCGGCGGGGCCGAGAAAATCACGAAGCGCTATGCGCTATAATGTAGGGTAAATGTTTCTATTTTTGGAATTTTTCAACCAGCTGAAAAAAAATAGAAGAGAAAAAAGAGAGCGAAAAGGTTTATTAAAATTCAAAATTTCTCTAATCTAAAATGTTTTTTGTAAAAATGTAAGTTTTTATGGACCTTCTTTGTGGGGCCATGGTTTCAATTTTGGAAAAAAAATTTCTTGAAATTTTAAACGGCATACAAAAAAGAAAATCGAAGAGGGAAAAAAGAGAGTGAAAAAGTATTTGAAATTGCAAAGTTTTGTAATTTCAAAAATTTTCCAAAAATAAAACTTTTTTGAGACCTTCTTCGTTCAAGTATCGTTCCCTTTTTTTAAAATTTTTTTGTGAATTTTTAAATGGCCTAGAATAAAGAAAATGGAAGAGAACAGAGTTTAAAATTCAAAAGTTTTCTAATTTGAAAAAGAATAAAAAATTTAAACTTTTTATGGACTTTCTTCGTGTAACCATGGTTCTATTTTTGTAATTTTTTTAGGAATTTTGAAACGGCTTGAAAGAGGAAATAGAAGAGATAAAGAGATCAAAAGTATTTTTTAAATTCAAAATTGTTCTAACTTCAAAATATTTTCAAAAATATCCAAACTTTTTATAGACCTTATTTGTGCAGCCATGGTTCCATTTTTACAAACTTTCTATTTTTTAAAATTTTTAGATAGTCAAGAAAAAAGAAAATAGAAAAAGCAAAAAAAAAGGTAAAGAGAAGCATGGAGGTGGAAAAATGCGGCCGCCAGGATTCGAACCGTGGCCACGGAACTGAGTTCACGCACTTCGAGCCGTGGCCACGGAACTGAGTTCACGAGCTGAAGACCAACCCGGCAGTTTCGTCACTTCGTTGGAAAGCAACGCGACAATTTCATTTATATATAACGTTCGAACGGACGACCAGATCACATTTCGACCGACGATCGAGCGGACGCGTTTAGCGTGGCGTATATATATATATATATATATATATATATATATATATATATATATATATATATATATATATATATATATATATATATATATATATATATATATAAAAGCACTTCCTCCAGCCGGTTGCGCCTGCTGCATGCCTCTATCTGCCTAGCTTATCTCTAATTATGCTTTTTTTAGTAATTAAAGCCCAGAAAGTCCCTTTTTTTTTAATATTAACGACTACACGATCAGCTAGCTGCTGCATGCATGCATATAGCACCTGCCTAGCTCTCTATATATGCACTATATATCTAGTTGTTTCTATACGGAATATTGATGTACAGTCGGCTAATGTTACCTGTCCATAAACTATATGACATACTGGATTTACACTATTAATGTTGCTGAATGGATGAGATCGAGATATGAGGAGCCATATCACCGTTTTGTTATTCCATTGCAACTAATTGTTGTCTCTATTTTTAATGTGCATAATGTGACGGAGGACTTTATAGGCATCTTTACTTTTGCATTATTCCAACTTTAAGCTCGATCGAAATTGGTATCGACGTACTCTCTGAGACACACAAGTCAATTAAAGTTTTAAAAATTTATCTATAAATATCTTTTAAAATATATATTCTTCCCTTTATGAGCTTATGCAACAATTAATAAAAAAACACGTACGTGGTTGCCAAATTTTGTACCTGCGTTGCGTGGCTAGAATTTTATAGAGTTCATCGATTTATGTTTGTAAATGAAACAGAAGTGTGCTTTTGGCATGGTATCCGGCCCATGAAAGATTTTTTGCTTCGAATGGATATATAGATCTCATCATCCTGAAACGAAACAGTTAATTATTAGGTAGGTATAGGCAGGGCGGTTTTGTTTGGTTTTGTTGACAAGGACTTGTAAATTTGAAGACCTGCAGTGCAGGTAGAAGAAGTTAAAAAAAATCTCATTTTCACTGCAAAGTAAGGTGTAGGATCTCGGTTTTGTTGACAGGTAGCCATAGAATCGTCGTCAGTACATGTATACATGGATATGGATGCATCCTGGTCCAGCTGAAAGCACTACTACAGAATTGGGCATCACAACCGGTCCATCAGAAGCGGTTTGGTGCGAACCCGTTGTAATCTTCGTACTAGAACCGGTTAAGTGCAACGGGCGGGAGAGGGCTTCCAGAAGCGGTTTGAAACACGAACCGCGTGTAAAGTCCCACCTCTACAACCGGTTTGTGTGCCAAACCGGTTGTGGTTTTCCCGAACCGGTTTGAGACACAAACCGGTTGTAAAAGCAAGCTCTAGAAGCGGTTTGTGTCTCAAACCGGTTGTAGAACCATCCCGCCCAGCGCATTTAAAACATCTTCCTCTCCCGAGGGCGAGCACTGTGAACGGAGGTGTTAACAGAAGGGCCGAGGTCTTGTTCAAGGGAGAGTCTTGCCCAATTTTTCAATTGAGGTGATTTAGCGCAAATTAAGTGGTTCAAGGTTAGTAACGTCATGTTAACATCCTTCTCACCTAAGTATTGTTGTTTTTTTGCATTGGATGTGGAGAAATGTTGATTTGTTCTTTGTTGAAAAGTGTGTGTTTTGTTTGCTAGCTAGCTTCACCAGTGAAAAGTTTCTTTGCTTGTTTGCTAGCTACCTAACTTGTTTCTTGAGCTAGCTTGATCATCTAATTTTAGGAGTTGATCTCAAAATGAAGTTGTTTGCTTTAGGATCCAAAATTTAACGATAAATTTGCTAGCTAGCTTGATCACCCTAATTTTAGGAACTAATTATTGGAGTATGAAATAAATAAGGCAAAAATTAGAAGGAAAAAAATAAAAAAGGTAGAAAGGGAAAAATAATTAGTTAGATTTAGTTAAAAATTATAGAAGGATTAAAAATAATTAAAAATGTAACAATTAGTTATTTATTTGTGCAATAAATGTGAAGGGTAAAAAAATTTTAGTTAGGTTTAGTTAAAAATGTATAAAGATAAAAAAATTACAAAGGTAGAAAGGGAAAAATAAATAGGTTCAAAATTGTAGAAGGATAAGAAATAATTTTAAAAATGTAACAATTAGTTAGTTTTAGTTCAATAAATGTAGAAGGACAAAAAAGAATTAGTGTAGGTGAATTTTTTTGTTGCAGCAAAAAAATATTGTCTTTAATTGTATACTGAAGAAGAACAAAAAGTAATTAGAAAGGTAGATCTAAGTGCTTGTGAGCTTTAGATTTTGAAATGTAACTAAATTTTTTTAATAAAATATAACTTGGTGTAGATGAACCGGCAATGGATGTACAATGCGGACCGTCGCTCCAGAGAGTTCATTGATGGCGTGCAGGGTTTTCTGGATGCGGCCGTTGCCTTCTTGCCTGCAGGCAGCTACATATGTTGTCCGTGTGTAGACTGCAGGAATGAGAAGGAGCACTCCCACCGATGGCAGGTTATGAACCATTTGATCATGAGAGGATTCATGCCAAACTATACCTGTTGGACCAACCATGGCGAAGTTGAGGGGATTAGCCAGGTAGATGATGAAGACGACGAGGAAGAAGAAGAGGGATTGAACAGTATCCCAGACGCCAGCAATACTGTTCTGTGGAAGATACACTCGGAGAGTTTGGTGATGATGAGCTGGACCAGATCTTTGCGTGACGGAGAGGAGACTACAGATGAAAGACAATTCGACAAGTTCCAACAAGCATGTTAGAGGACCACAGGACTCCTTTGTACCCAAAGCGTAAGGCGGGGCCACAAAAAGTCGTGGCACCACATGGAACTAATGCAATGGAAGGCCACGAATGGTGTCTCGGATAAGGGATTCGATGAGTTGTTATCACTCATAAAGAAGTTGCTTAGGAAGATAACACTCTGCTGAATCTACATATGAAGTTAAGCAAGTCGTATGTCCTTTGGGATTAGAAGTCTGAAGATACACGCATGTCCTAACGATTGTATCTGACGCAATGAGTACGAGGATTTTGATGTTTGTCCGGTGTGCAAAGAATCGCGTTACAAGATGAAGCGTGGCGACCTGTGAAATAGATGGGGAGCGTATGAAGAAGAGACCTCCGCTAAGGTGGTGTGGTATTTCCTGTCATCCCGATTGAAGCGTCTGTTTGCTAACAAAGCGCATGCCCGGATGATGCGTTGGCACAAAGAAGAGCGTAAGGACGACGGGATGCTTAGACATCCGTGATGGCTCCCAAGAGAGGAAAGTCGATCGAACATACCCGCACTTTGCGATGAGGCGAAACATAAGGTTTGGGTTGAGTACGGATGGTATGAATCCGTTCGGCGAGTTGAGCGGCGACCATAGCACTGGCTGTTACACTATGTATCTATAACATTCCTCCTTGGTTGTGCATGAAGCGGAAGTACATATTGATGCCGTTGTTGATCTAAGGGCCCAAGCAACCCGGGAACGACATCGATGTCTATCTGAAACCATTGGTTGAAGATCTCGTAACATTGTGGGAGGATGGTGTACGGGTATGGGATGAGCACAAAATACAATATTTCACCCTACGTGCATTGCTGTTTGTTACCATCAATGACTGGCCTGCGCTTGGTAACCTGTCCGGCCTAACTATAAAAGGATATAGAGCCTGCGTGCAGTGCTTAGATGAAACGGACAGCATGTACCTCAAAAACTCTCGGAAGGTTGTGTACATGGGCCACCGTAGGTTTCTTCTTACAAGGCATCCGTTGCGGAAGAGAGGCAGGAATTTTAACGGGAAACCAGACCTTCGTGCTAAGCCTGAGCATCGAAGTGGGCCGCGTGTGTTTGCTATGGTCAAGGATCTGAAAGTAGTTTTTGGAAAGGGTCCTGGGAGAAAATCTATACCGAATGAGGAAGGTCAAGCACCCATGTGGAAGAAGAAGTCAATATTTTGGGACTTGCCTTATTGGGAAGTTTTGGAGGTCCGTCACTCACTTGACTTCATGCACATCACGAAGAATGTTTGC
The DNA here is from genome assembly GCA_036346145.1 of Olyra latifolia. Taxonomy (NCBI): domain Eukaryota; kingdom Viridiplantae; phylum Streptophyta; class Magnoliopsida; order Poales; family Poaceae; genus Olyra; species Olyra latifolia. The sequence continues at coordinate 562,234 of CM070523.1, read as the reverse complement.
GTGAACTGTTAGGATACTTAGATATGTACGACAAATCGAAAGATACACTGCAAGGTCGGAGGGATCTAAAACATTTGGGCGAGGAACGATCTACATCCGTAAAAGACAGCAAAGGACAACATTATCTACATCCTGCGAGCTACACTCTAAGCAAAGAAGAGAAAAAAAGCATGATAGAGTGCTTGAACAGTGTGAAGGTCCCTTCCGGATACTCCTTGAATGTAAAGAGACTCATAAACATGAAAGAGAATAAAATCGCCCACCGAAATCCCATGACCTGTCTTGTGTTGATGACACAGTTGCTCCCGATGGTCGTGAGAGGTATTTTGCGAGTGGGTCAGGGGACAATCACAAAGTCGTGTTCCTTTTTCAATGCGGTTTCGCAAAAGGTTATTGATCGAGATAAACTAAGTAAGCTGCAGGATGACGTGGTACAAAGTGTGGTTAGCCTTGAGATGATCTTTCCTCCTGCATTCTTTGATATTATGGTTTATCTCACTTTTCATATTGTCAAGGAGATAGGTATTCTCGGACCCGTGTTTCTACACAACATGTTTCCTTCGAGAGGTACATGAGTGTCCTAAAGAGGTATGTCCGTAATCGATCTCGTCCGGAAGGATGCATAGCCGAGGGTATGGCACAGAGGAGGTGATTGAGTTCGTGTGGATTACATTAATGATCTAAATCCGATTGGTGTCCCTATATCACGCCATGAGGGGAGGCTCCGGGGGAAAGGGACACTAGGTCGGAAAGCACTTGCATGCAAAGATCTTCTTACTTTTAAACAAGCACATTTCACGGTTCTGAAACAATCTACTGTAGTAGCCCCTTATGTCCTTCAAAGACAAGAGTATTCTATGCCGCGAATTCTGTGAAGGTCGAGGATTGGATAACACCGAGGCACATGGATTCATTCGCACTTGGTTACAAAACTACATCCTTTCGAAGGGTGCGACAATGAGCAGGTTGTAGCGCTGGCTTGGGGACCATCTAGTGAAATCGTGACATTCAAGGGTACGAGATAAATGGTTACACATTTTACACGAAATCGAGGATAAGATGAGCACGAACGAACAGCGGCGTCAGTATAGACGCGCGGACAACACCGCAAGGTGGACACATATTATGGTTTCATAGAAGAGATATGGGAGCTTGACTATGGACCTTTGAAGGTCCTCTATTCAAGTGCCAATGGGTTAAACCGAGTTCAAGCGGCGTGAAGATCGACAAATATGGCATGACAACCGTAGACCTCACACAAGTAGGCTATAGGCGCGAACCATTCGTTCTCGCCAATGATGTCAGACAAGTCTTCTACGTAATGGACATGTCAACCAAACCTAAGAAGCAGAAGGACAAGCCAAAGCGACACGTGGTTCTTCAAGGCAAACGAAGGATTGTCGGAGTTGAGGGCGTCCTGAGACGAGGAAGAGTATAGTCGATTCGATGAGCTCCTCCTTTGCGGTGGATGTCGACATAAGTGTCTGAATGACACAGATGTCGATGCTCAGATATACGCCAAGATCATAACGAAGGCACACTTGTAAAGACAAAGTATGTTACTAGTTAAGATGTGCTCTGTATGAAACTTGTATATTTGAAGCATATATATAGAAATTAAGCAATGAAATTTTATACTTTTTAAAAAATATGAAACACAAATCTGAAATTTTAAACATTTTTAAAAATATGAAACACAAGTCTTGAAATTTTAAACATTTTTAAAAATATGAAACACAAGTATCTTGAAATTTTAAACATTTTGAAAAAATATGAAACACAATTATGAAATTTTAAACATTTTAAAAAATATGAAACACAAGTATCTTGAAAATTTAAACATTATCTTGAAATATGAAAGCAATCTTGAAATTTTAAACATCTCAAAAGTCAGTTAAATAAAAAGGAGAAATGCCCTCTAGAAGCGGTTGGTAATACAAACCGCTATAGAAGGTAACCTCTCTAGCGGTTTGTATTACGAACCCCTTGTAGAAGGAACCTCTACAACGGTTCATGTCTGAACCCCTTCTAGAAGGGACCAAGCAAAGCATAAAACAATCTAGATAGCCCTCTACAAGCGGTTTGTATCTGAACCCCTTGTAGAAGAGACCTCTACAAGCGGTTTGTAATACAAACGCCTTGTAGAAGGAACTCTACAAGCGGTTAAATGTCTGAACCCCTTGTAGAAGGGACCAAATAAGCGCGCAAGGCGATCTGGATAGCCCCTCTACAAGCGGTTCAGACATTACGAACCCCTTGTAGAAGTGACCTCTACAAGGGGTTGGGACTACGAACCGCTTGTAGAGGTCACTTCTAAGGGGTTCGTTCTAACCGCTTTAGAGGGTCTATCCTATATATTTCAGCTCGTCTTCCTCGCGCTTACATCTCCCCAAAATTTTTCTAAGTCCCGAGCCGTCTCTGTTGCACTCCTCTGTCGCTCCGCCAGTATCTCCGTCGAGCCCGCGCGCGCTCGACGCCTCCTCCCGTCTTGTAGCGCCCTCGCCGCCAAGATTCGTCTCCGTCGAGATCCCACGCGCGCGCATGGCTCTTCACCGCCGTCAGGCTGCTCGTCCGCGCGCCTCGCCACCGCCGTCTTGTCGCCGCCGTCGCCGCCTCACCGTCGGACCTCCATCGCCGTCGACCTCTCGACAAGGCCCGCCCCAATCCCCGGAGGACCTAGGTTGCCACGCCCACGCCAAGACTCGCCTCTGTTTCATGTGTGCACGCAGGGTGTTCGATGAAACGTCCCAACGGGAAGCTGAGAGAAACTGAGAGAGAGAGAGAGCTAGAGAGAGATAGGGAGGGAGCTAGAGAGAGATAGGGAGAGATAGGGAGGGAGCTAGAGAGAGAGAGCTAGAGAGAGATAGGGAGGGAGCTAGAGAGAGATAGGGAGAGATAGGGAGGGAGCTAGAGAGAGAGAGCTAGAGAGAGATAGGGAGAGAGCTAGAGAGAGATAGGGAGAGATAGGGAGGGAGCTAGAGAGAGAGCTAGGGAGAGATAGGGAGGGAGCTAGAGAGAGATAGGGAGGGAGCTAGAGAGAGAGAGAGCTAGAGAGAGATAGGGAGAGATAGGGAGGGAGCTAGAGAGAGAGAGCTAGGGAGAGATAGGGAGAGAGCTAGAGAGAGATAGGGAGAGATAGGGAGGGAGCTAGAGAGAGAGAGAGCTAGGGAGAGATAGGGAGGGAGCTAGAGAGAGATAGGGAGAGATCTAGAGAGAGATAGGGAGCACTTTGGACCATACATATAGATTCGTTTCGAGAAGCACTTCTATAATATCATATTTTATGCCGTTTATCCAAAAAGTACAAATATAATTAGTGATCAAAGTTGTATTTCAAAAACCGTGTCAATAGACATCACGTAAGTTTTAAAACCGCAGGTAGTATCTCACAACGAAAAAAACCATCAAATTTCACACGAATACGGCATGACTTGGATGAGAGATTAGTGGCACGATCGCAAAGCATTGGCTAATCCTTCTTTTATCTATCCTTTCTTTTTATCATGTGCATAAGTTGCGATACTAATTTAACATTGTTTCGCAATTATGATATATAGATGGAGCAACCAGGCAATGCCAACGATATTTTCGATGAGAATCTGTTCATGCTAGACTCGATCGCGGAGGGTAGCATCGAGAATCTGACGAAGGTGACGCTTAACGCCTTGCCGATGAGGTTTGTGAACCAAGGCGACGGTAATGCTACTACCTTGTGTTCGGTGATGCCGTGGACTTTGGGGCCGCCGAGGTAATGCCACAATAATGCCCTGGTACACGCCGCCTTTCGAGCAATCTAAACACACTCATATTTTTACGTAATTTAAGCAGGTACATCGAGCAACCAATCAAGCGAGGACCTAACAAGAAGTCGGCAAAGCATGTATTTACCGATGTTAATTCCGACGGATGCCGATTGCCCTCTTTCAAACAATTGGGCCATTCAACAACGCTTGTGGTTTCCATGTAAGGACCACGTCCCAATTAGCATCCAGAATGGGTGAAGTCCCTCAAGCTACCAAGGAGCTATTGTGGATGAGATATTAAGGACAATTTCAAATTCACTGAAGGGTTCGAAGACAAAGTAAAGAAATACACTTTGAAAAAGATGGCAACCGTATTTCAGTCTTGGAAGACGTCTCTAAATGCCAAGTATGTGCAAGAAAGGTGAAAGGCCTGACTTCAATCTATTTCCTAAGCTGGCCGATCACTGGGAAGCGTTTGAGGAATACAAGTTGTCACTCAAGGCCAAGCCGCGAGCCAAAAGAACAAGATAAATGCACAGAAGAAGAAGTACCACCACCATCTCGGCTCCGGTGGTTACATCAATGCTATACCGAAATGGGAGAAGCGGGAGGAAGAATTATTGGCCAAGGATGCACTACACGCCATCGCTGATCGAATTTCGCTGCGAAATTGGTTCATGGCTCACGGGGGCCCTTGCAGATGATGGCGGCTTGGTGATGGCACCGGGAGTGCAGGATGTTGGGCAAAGGATCGTACAAGCCGTTCAACAGTCTCAGTCAGGTTCCTTAGTGACAGATAGGGAGAATGACGAGCTGACACATGCCCTCCAAAACCCGGAGCACCCGGGACGGACAAGAGGTATTGGTTCGTCGACGCCATGGAAGCACGGATTCGCAAAGGATTCCCAAAGCGTCAGAGCCGAGCAAGAAGCAAAACCAGAGAGCTATACAAATACAGCCAATTGGAAAGGGAGCTAAGAGCTACCCAGGCTAGCATCGGCGACATAGTTGCTCAACAAGTGCAGATAGCCCTCAGCAAGCTTCAGGGAACAGGTCCGAGCAATCTGCCAGATGCCATGATCAGCCCGCAGGCCTCCGCGCGGCGGAGCAGCTGTGCGTCCACCGCGGCACCTGATGGGGATGACCTCGGCCATTTTCGATGGGCGACATCAAGGTTCGCCGCCAGTGTGAGCTACATGTCCAGGCGCGAAACCTCTCTATAAAGGTGGCTTACGGCATGGCGTTCCCAGTAGAGCCGGGCCAGACATTTCATTGCAATGAGATACCCCCCGGTTACTCGAAAGTCGCCGTGGAGGAGGTGTTAAGCGGATTTGAAGATCTTATGCTCGATATTCTTTGGAGGCGATGAGGTGGCCAAGCTTGGACAGCCCTCCACAGTATCATCCTCTGGCGAAAAGCGGTACATCATGTTTGCAGATGGCGTGGAGGTGTCATCTCCACCGCGAGACATCGAGCAATTGGAGCCGGTGGAGGAAGCTCGCCTCCCACAACGACAAACCATGCCTCCTCCAATGTCACCTCCACGCAATGCCTCGCCGCCAATCTGAGTACTCTGCTCCACCACTGCTCCACGCAGAAGCCCAACTCCACCGGCACCTCCAACAAAAACGAACCCCCAAGGAAAAGCACGCCTCCACCATCTCCTCCATGAAAGAAGTTTCAAATAAGAAGGAGCCATCCTCCTCCCCGAAGGCCAGTCCGGCCGATCAACAAGGTCAAAGGAACCTTCAAAAAGGCATATGATATGACGCAAGAGAGACAAGCAAAGTTGTTCTTTGCAGGTTCTTGCCCACTTCACACCTAAGGTGCGGCCAAGCAAGCAATTGATCGAAAAGCTTCAAAACACTTCGCGACATCCCATGCGGCGCCATCGCCTCTGACGTCGAGACCACGACCGGACAATAGTAAAGGCTACACGAAGTCTAAACGGGCTAAAGGCAGAGGCAAAGAAGAAGAAGAAAGAGCAAGAACGGCTTGAACAATTCATGAAAGAGGCAAACCTCGGTTCTGCGGTGAAGCTCTTGGATTAACAGATGATATCCCAATGGCGAAGTGAGATGGCAATATAAGTTGGTAGGGAGTTGGTTAACCCTAAAACCATAAAGGATTTACCAACCAAGATGCGGCAATTTCATGAATGGTACATGGTAGAGTCCGCTCAAGAAAGAAATATGTTCCTCCGTATCACAAACGAACATTTCTATCGCGGGGACAACCAAATATGGCTAGAATTGAAGACGTCTACCGCTTTTACCATCGACGCCATTGTCAACGTGTCTCTCATGAAAGTCAGCTTTGGTGTCTGTAAGTGTCGAGGCTAATAAGTTTACCATGTGCTTCCTCGTGCGAAAGTTGCAACTCTAATAGTTTTTCCATTTCTATGTAGAATGGAGATACAACGATTGAGAAGACGGGTGACTTCAACATCGGCTTCATAGACCCAGAGATTGTCAACGAGGTCGTCATCGGATACAACCCAAAGGTTGTTGAGGAGTACATTCGGATGCACTCTTAGCACAAAGACTACAAACCATACATACTTTTGCCCTTCAACTTCGAAAGTACGTATATATCCGTTCCTCACAACCTCTCATTCCTAGCTTTTTAAAGCATACATAATATGACTAATTACATATATATGTTGAATATATTAATAGGTTTCACTTGGGTCCTTCTTGTTATCATGCTTGATAATAGCAAGATCATTGTTCAAGACTCAAAAAGGAAACCACAGGAAAAATATCAATATATCATTGACGCTTAAATCGGTATGGTATATATTATTTTATAAGATGGTTTCCTTATTCTATTGAAATGCCTAGCTATTTAATTAATTCAAACTCTAATAATTACTATTCATGTATTAACGCATCACGGGGCATTCGCAAAGTTCGAAAGAAGCATAAAGGAGCTTTCAAGAACGAATTCACATTCAATTAAGCACTTTCGAGTGCGTAATAAAGCATACTAATTAATTCATATTCTTTATTGATAGTTTTTCATCTCAATACTTGTATTCTTTTTAAATTTCATCATAGGTTATACAACAAACGGTGGAAACAACTTATGTGGCCATTATGTGTGCCACTACATGCAAAATCTTTGCCACGGCGATGTGCCCAAAATAGACGACGAGTGCGTGTATGTCAAAAATACCAAAGTAATGATGCATCGAAATTAATGATGCATCTCAATTTCTTAGTACTTACAATTTACATGTTCATAGAGTTATTTATTTCCTATTTTGGCAGCCTTACCTCGATGTGCAAGGTGTGATCCCGCCTCCCGGGTTGCGACAATCCAAGAACAACTTATCGGCTTCATTGTCGGCGAGATTATATCAACCAAAGGCGAGTTCCACACAAAGGGATGGAGAGATTGTCCTTCTCTAAGGCAGGTGAAATATCGGAATCATCGAAGGCCACACATAGCGATGCAGGCAACAAATGACCTCAAGATTCACCCTTGTACTCTTGAAATGTATAAACATTGCTTCGATCAGTGCATGTGCTCCTTATTTCATGTATGTACATATTTTTAATTCATTCGTATTATTGTGTAAATGAACTTAATTGTGGTTGTGTGAATGATCGAGTACACATCATATTATATTTTTAATTGTGAAAAATATTGTAGTTGTATTTAATTTTATTGTCAAACTTCATATTGAAAACCCCCCCTCAGAACATATTCTATATTGAATATAATTTACGCTCGGCCTCTCCACAAGCGGTTGGTAACTCCAACCGCTTGTGGAGAGGCCACACGTGGCTTGTGTCCCTTGTCGCCTCTGAGGCTCTCCAAGCGGTTCGTATGTCCAACCGCTTGTGGAGAGGGCACACGTGGCGAGGATGCGCCACGAGGCTCTCCTGGCGGTTCGTAAGTCCAACCGCTTGTGGAGAAGGCACACGTGGCGCCTCCTCTGGTGAGAGGTCTCCTGGCGGTTAATGTCTGAACCGCTTGTAGAGAGCTCCCATGTGGCGCCCACCACCGCCAGAGCCTTCAACCGCTTGTGGTGTCGTACCTGGCGGTTAGAACCGCGAGTGTTACCCGGAGGTATCACTCATGATTTACTAACCGTTTCAAAACCGGTTCTAAAACCTGTTTCGAACCGGTTGTAGTACCTGGTTCGCTGGTAGTGAAGGAACAATGGTCACGGGTTGTTCACCAAACAAAAGACGCATGCACATAGATACGAAAGAGAAGTGCATATCTCTTGACCACTTTTGAGAATCAATTCGGCACGTTCTATATACTAGCGAGGAACACGCACCATGCACGCGCGGGGCTTTATACAAAACGCAATATATAAATTTTTTTTATCTTTGATCCCATTATTTCTTAATTTATTTTTTGTGAACTTTATTTATTTTTAATGTCTAAATCTTTTTATGGATCCTTAGCATGAAATTATGGTTCCATTTTGTAAAGGTTTGGCTTTTTTGGATTTTTTTTAGCCAACTACAAAAGGTAGAACGAAAGGAAAGAATGATCTATTTCTAAATTCATTGTGAATCCTAAAATTTTTAGAGCTGACTAAATCTTTTTGTGGACCCTTACCATAAAATTATGGTTCCATTTTCTTTTTATGACGCTTACCATGAAGTTATGGCTCCATTTTCATTTTTTTTGGATTTTTTCTGGGCTAAAAAAATAGTGTCTTAAAAATCTAAGTCTTTTATGGGCCTTCTTTGTGAAGCCATGGTTCCATTTTTGTAAACTTTCTTTTTTTTATTTTTTAAACGGCCAACAAAAAAGAAAATAGAAGAGGAAAAAAGAGAGTTAGAAATTTTTTTTAAACTGAAAATTTTTCTAATTTCAAAAAATCTAAACTTTCTATGAACCTTCTTTGTGCAGACATGGTTCCATTTCTGCAAACTTTCGAATTTTTGGAATTTTTAAACGGCGTAGAAAAAAGAAAATAGAAAAGAAAAAAGAAAGTAAAAGAAGAAGGCAGAGGAAGCAAAGAATTTTTAAACGGCCGGATCTCTTTTTGCCCGACGATCGGATTGCCGGCGTTGTCTAGCCGACATGGCCACCGGAGAAGGTTGAAGGACCAAATACGGCGACTAGAGAGGGTAAATAGAAGCCTAGGTAATTTTTCGATCAAACTAGAATCACCCCGGACGACCTTTTAGACATTTGACCGAATACATAGCACAGCATGTGGTGTGCACACCACAATTTCCTCTCAAACATAGCATCGAACACCTACTGTGCAGCTCTAAATCCACCTCTCAAGCATTTCATCGAGTACTTGGCGTGCACAAACAGAACACGGCCTCAAGCCTCTGCTTGCTGAGGAGATATAGCCCGAGCGCTGCTGCTACTTGGATCAGGCCATCAGGGTGCTGCCCCTGCTGCACAGTACCATGCAGCCACAAGGCCACGCGCCCTATGCAGGTGCCCTCCTGCTCGCTGGGGAAATGAACAGCACGAGTACTCTTCACACGAGCACCTCTTGCACATGCACCGCGTGCACAAGCGCCGAGCACACGAGTGCTGTGTGCACGAGCGCCACATGCACGAGCGTCGCGAGCACGAGCACTGCGCGCACAAGCGCTGCAGGCACATGCACCCCGAGAACTCGCTCACGGAGGCCTTGCACAGGGCAACCTCCATCCTTAATCCCCTGGTGGTGCGCCTCACAGAAGAACAGAGCTCCCCCAGGAACTGCCACTGCTTGATGCAGAGCCGCTGCCCGCCAGTGAGTAGGCCAGAGGACATCGCCTCTGCACCTGGAACATCTCGTCCCTGCAGGGGTTGGTTCTGTTGGGATGCCGACGCCATCGCTGTTTGCCCCCTCTGCCTGCTCGTGGTACAAGAACAGGGACGCCGCCCCTCCTTCCTCTCATGGCCACGCCGTCCTGGGCGCTGCTCAGGGAGTAGCCGCTGTCCACGCCGGGCCGCGCCGCCTCCATCCAGCTGCAAGGACGCCGTCGTGCTGGACCAAGAACACTCCGCCTCCTCTTGTTCTCTCTCTCAGATCTGGCACTCCCTCGTCTCCCTTGGCCTCATCTCTCATGAAGGCCGGCCAGGACAAGGAACTGGTGCCTTCTCCTCCTCTCAGTCTACTATCTCTCACTCTCTCTAATCGCTTCACATGGCCAGCGCCGGCCAAGGTCACAGCAGGGCCGGCCACCTTGCAGGGCGCCGCCTCCTCAAATCTCTAACTGTAGTCTCTCCCATCTCTCTCACTCTCCGATCTGTAGAATCAAAAACAAAGAACAAACACACGATTTTTGGAAATTTTTAGCCTTTGATTTGGGGATTTCTTACACGGCACTCCACGCTTGGAGGCCAAACCGGGAGGGGCTCCCCCCTCTCTCACAAACCTTCTAGGGTTTCACATGGTGGATGGATGACCTAAGTGAGTTGGCTCACCCTCCACCACTTATATAGCTAAGCACCTAGAGTTTTCTCCACACGGGTTAACCCAAAACCCGAACCACACTAACTGGGGTTTTAACACAGAGGCTAACCCAAAACCTCACCAGGGTTTTAACACACCGGCTAACCCAGAACCGACACCGCATGCACGAATCTCTGAGCAAACGTCGGCCGCCTCCAACGGTCCCTTCGCTTCGAAGGATCCACACATCCATCGCCACGTGCCCTGGCCTCGAACCTTCCCGCACCGTCTTCACGCGTTCGGATCCCACCGAACCGTCTCAAACCCCGGTGAAGGCATTGACGACTTCTTTGGCACCACTCATGAACCGCCGTCTCGGCGCCCGCCAAGTACCACAGATCCTCGAGCGAGACCTGCCTTGCCCCTTGCGCATCCGGGCTCCACCTGGACTGACCTGGGGCAACCGATCCCGACCATCGACGCCATCTGCCTACCTGCGAACCAACAGAACAAAGCGAAGCTGTGATCCAAACCCGAAACTCACCTGTGCATAAACACCGATCCGGTAGCTGGTCCGCACAATCACATCATCCTTGAGCCTTAGCCGTCTGAGCACACCTCACCACGGTATCTATCTAGTCCGCTTCTCCACTTCACGCATGCCATCTCGGACGCCCGAACCTCCAGTTCACCTCCGCAGCTGATGCCGACAGTGGTCACGCCAGACCTTGCCTCACCCGTCTTTGGTGCCTGTGACGGACCAAATTTCCAGTAAAAAAATTTACCAGAAAATGTCCAGAATATCAACTATCCAGGATTTCAGTTGCATTCAGAAATAGTACAGGCTGCTTGATTTATTACATGTTACAAAATATTTTACAGCGGAAAGTGGAAATATAACCTGGTAATAAAAAGAAAATTACATTGCCCATATACCACAGGCAAGCCTGAACATAAGGTAAACCTTAGAAATCGATCCTGTGTAAATTACTATCTTCTTCATAAATGTCCAATTTGATTATAAAGTAGATCCTGCAAAAAGAAATAAATTGCCCACAAAATGTGGATAAGTAGTAATCGTACTTGCAGGTTTCTTAAAAGATTATCACTATTAATATATGATAACATGATTCGAGGAACAGTAAAGCTTTATAGTGAATATGCAAATTTTAAACTTTAAAAGTCCTATCTTTATTTTAAAACAATTAATAATAATAGATCAAATTCTATCATTTTTCTCCATCCTTACTTATCTGCTAACCAGACAACAATTTTTGTAAAACAAATTCATCAGTTTTGACAAATAAGAGAGGCATCACCCATTTGACATAACTTCATATACCTGAAGTAGGGTCCATCGATGTATTTGTTTTCAGCTCTGCAGAACCTGTCCAGCTTTACCCATGGATTCATGACTTTCATGGATGGGCGGTAAACTATGTCATTCTTAAATATTTTAAACTCAATTTTTTATAGAAGCAAACGATGTCTAGATATCCTCTTATAACAGAGCAAATATCTAGTGCCCTTGAGTGTTTCCACCAGCCATACATGCTGTGACCTGGCCCAAGCCGGCAAAGATAACGATATTTCCGAATTTGCTTCTATAGTTTATAGAGCAATGATTTCAGAGAGTTCACACCCTAACCCACCTATGTCCTTGAGTGTGTACCTTCTACCCCTAAGGTACCTGGCCCAAGCCGACAACTGCTTTTTCCAAATTGCTCTATATAGAAATTATTTTATCTCCCAAACTACAATCCTTTCCATATCAAATAAGTTATCCAACCCAACTTATTTATACGGACCAATTCTTTATCCTTTCATGAGATAATCAAAATTTTGTGTTTTTGCCTATACTAGGGTTTTATCAGGGGTTGATAATTTTTAGGTGGCTTTTTAAGGTATTGGGGTTTGGATAAAAATTGTACTTGTAATATATAAATAAATAACTAGGAAATATATGCAGTAAATAATAAGTAAAGGAAATGTAGGTATATCAAAATGCATCAAGGATAAGAAAACCTACCTTATTTGAAGATCGGATCACATTTATTGAATTTTTAGAACATTTATGGCTAAAGCTTCCAGAGGACGAAGTTCGTCATCTATACGTTATAAAGAGAGAAAAACTTCAATAAATGGCCAAATAAGAAAGGTTTTAAATAAACGATAAAACAAAAGGGTATGGTTTTTATGTAAATAAATAAGTATTTTGGGCAGTATGATGTTAAGATTAGTGTACAAATTTGTTAATTTAGAGTGTTTATTTAAAAATGTGGATCAATTGAGCTCTAGAGATCGAGGTCGACAACATTTGTCATGTTGGAGTTCCGAGATAGAGCCAATTGAAGGTAAAAAGAAGATTTTTCAAAATTTATTCTTTTTACCACTTAAAAATATTTTAAGTAAATCAAAAGAAAAGGGGTAGGAGTTTTGATAAAAATGGGTACTTTGGGTAGCATAAGGCTATGGTTATAAGTAGTTATTATGGAGAGATTTTTATAATTAATTTATGGTAAATTGATATATAAAGTTTTTATTGGAACATTTCTAATTGACCTTATAGTGATAAAGAATTTATTAGATAAAATCTTATGTTAATTTCATATTTAAGGTAAATTTTAATTAGATTAAAGAAAGGGTTTTAAATTTAAATTTGAATTTTTATAAGGTTTAAAAATGTATAGATATTATTTCTAGATATAAAACATTATTTTAAGGAATTTTTATTTAGGAAGTTTTTATTAATTCTTTTTATATTTTTTAATTAAAATGTTTTAAAGAGAGAGTAAAAGGATTTATTTAGGGTTATTTTATTAGAAACATATGGTATTTTATATTTTTATATAATTCTCTATCTTATCTTAGATTTTTGTGAATTTTTGTACATTTTATAAAAGAGATTTGATATTTTGAATATGTTTAAACGGTCTGAATGGAAATAGAAAATAGGGAAAAGGTTTGGAAATTCTTACTGGGCTAATTATATTGGGCTTGGCCCATTTGGCTGCTGTGCACAGGGTTTGGGAGGCTGACGAAGAGGGCCCGAGTGGCAGTGAGTGTGGATGAAGTTGGGTGGCTGACGGGTGGGGCCATTGTGGCAGTGAGAGAGGAGGGGAAAAAAGTGAGGGGCGGTGGAGGCTTCACCCATGAAAGGAGAGGTGGCCAAGAATTGAGTAGGGAATAATGAAATTGGGGGTCTAAGGTTGCTTTTGGCTGTTGCAGTGGAGCTTGGGACGGCCGGAGGTGGTGTGGCGACGAGACAATGGCGGCGGCGTAACAGGACAGTGGCGGCGGGAGTTCTCCGGTGAGCGATGGGGTTGATTGATGGTCTAGATAAGTTCGTAGTAGGTAGTGGATGGTTTTGGGTGTAGGAATTAAAGATTAAGAGAGATTGAAGCAGCGAGGGGAGTCTCGCCGGAGTTGAACATGACGACGGCGTCGAGGGCGAATTAAAGGAGAGAAGGAAAAGAGAAATAGCTTGAAGAATGGCTTATGATATTGCAGGGTCGATGAGTGTGCTATTTATAGATGGCGGACGTCGGTTCGTGGGTGAGCTGGAGCCAACGCGGGCGGTGAAATGGCGGCGAGCAATCCGCGGCGGATGGCGGCGGAACAGGGGTTTCAAATACTTGTACGTGCGGCGTGTGGTCAAGAAGATCACATTGACGGCGGTCCGGTGGGCGGAGGAGGATGGAAACGGCAGCAGCGCTTGATTTCTCCGTGGGCGACGGCGGCGCCGGCGGGTTGTGTGTGATGGCGTAGAGCGGGAGGAGGAAGACAAGGGGCGGCCGTCGGATCGAAATGTTAATTCCTTGGGCGCCGTTGGATTCGCCGGATTGAGCCGGTGTGGGGGATGGAGAAGGGGCGACGTGGCTGCATCGGGACGGTAGATTTGAAATGGATGGTTAGGATTAGATTGAGTGAACCGGTATGGTGGTGTGGCAGAAATCCGTTGGATCTTGATCCAATGGTCCAGAATCAACGTGGTTACTTAATGGTTTAAGTGGAAGCGCATTTCCATAAAAGGAAAGCGTATTCCTTGGGCTTGCCTAAAAAGGAAGATCTCAAATTTAAATAGAAAGGGATTTTTTTTAGAATATATTTATAGTTTTGAAAATTCATAGAGAGCTGTAGGAAGCTCAGAAAAATATCAAATAAATTTTTAAAAAATTCATAAAAATGAGTAGAATTCAAATATGAAATAATATTTATTATTTTATGGGATTTTTATTTTTAGGAAAAGAGAAATAGGGTATTTTCATTAGGAAATAAATAGGAGTTTAGTTTAGAAAATTCTTTAGAATTTAGGAATAGTTATAGAAATATATTTATAACTTTTGCGAAAAATTTTTATGCCAAATTTAAAATTTTGGGTATGTTACAGTGCCTCACTACAGCCTAGCCTCAGAGTCCTGCAACCATCACAGATAAACAAACCGTCACGTAGCACCGGACTATCCAATTGCATCATAAATAAATATGCAATCCATACAATGCAAAGGACGATTTGCCGTGGCAAATTGATGTATCGAGCTGGTTCGGCAACGACAAATCGCTAAGCAAATTCAAAATGTGATTTGAATTTAAAAAATTAAAAAAAATCCGATAAAATTCGTAAAAATTGTAGATCCATTTATAAACACAATGGTGAAAAAATCAAAAACAAAGCCGGATTCATGTGCAAATTTGAATTGAAATCATGAAAAATTAAAAAAGGGACGGCCCAAAATTTTGATTTGAATTTAAAATTGAAAAAAATCCCAAAAAAATCTCAAAAATTCTATAAGCCTGTATGAAGGCAATGGTGAAAAGAAAAATCAAAAACAATATCGGAATCACAAGGAAATTTGAATTGAAATCATGAAAATTTGGAAAATATACTGTTCATAGACTTATATATAGATGAATGCTGCATTATTGCATGCTCTGTAGACTATTGCCCCGTGATTCATCATTATTGCATGCTTTGTGCGTTGCCCGTTGCCTTTTCCCACGAGAGCTTCTCCACTAGTCCACTACATAATTTTAAATCAATTTTTACCATTTTTCCGCACCATACAAAGTTTCAAATTGATTTTTTAATAATTTCAAATGTTGCTTAAATGTTACATAATTACAAAATGTCATGCTCTAACCATTTTCATATTTTTAAATTAATTTTTACCATTTTTCGCACCATATATATTTTTACCATTTTATCACACCGCCCATTCGGTTTGTCGGTTACACCGAACGATTTGTCGACAGTTTCCATCGATTTGCCGAAAATTCCATCGATTTGCCCACGGTGTTGCCGGTCGATTTGCCACGATTTCATCACGATTTGCCAAAAATTCGATCGATATTTGCACTATCGGCAAGCAATTGTGATTCAAATTTCAAATCCCAAATTTTGCTCGATAAATCGCGATTTGCCGCGACAAATCGAAAATCGCCGGGGAACGATTTTTTGAGGGAAACCGATTTTTGGAACCTTGGGCTCGAACCTTGGGATGATGAATGTTAGTCTTTGAAAGTGACATGGATGGGATGATAATCCTTTGTTCGTCTCTCTCCCACGCCAAATCGAATCAGCGGCGTCCAGCTTGCCTAGTCATTAACTAATGACCTTCACTGAAATTGCACTAGGAGGGGGAAGACTTAAGATGATCTGCACTCAAGTGCGCGTGGGTCCAGCAACTGGAGACTACGTCCTATATAATCTTGTTTGTTCAACTTT
This sequence comes from Olyra latifolia, assembly GCA_036346145.1. Classification (NCBI taxonomy): domain Eukaryota; kingdom Viridiplantae; phylum Streptophyta; class Magnoliopsida; order Poales; family Poaceae; genus Olyra; species Olyra latifolia. The sequence goes on along the minus strand of CM070523.1, from coordinate 546,393 downwards.
TTTGGTTTGTGTAGTTTAGTTTATGTTTTGGTGCTTTCTGTCTTGGTGTCTAGATGGCAGCGATGTACCGTCCCTAATGTTTGGTTGAAGGCTTATTCCCGTTGATGAGATGGAAATGGGGATGCCTTGTTGGAAAAAGGAGCACAGGAGAGAGAGAGAAGAGCAGCAAGAAAGAGGGTGATGATAACGTGAATTGAGCATGATCCTCCCCCGTCAAAATCTAATGACATGACAACCAACTTGACGAAAAACACTCCAGAGTGAGATTCACTTCATCAAAACCACCTTAGAATGTAATATTGGCAAACCGTCTTAATTAGGATGTGAACCCCCAAAACGGTGTTCGGATCATAGATGCTGCAAGCAACGAGTCTCAAAATAAAGGTTTCAGAATGAAGGAAGTACTACCATGGCAGGAAGCAAGCCCCTTGCAAATTACGGGAAAGCAGAACAAAGTTACACAGCAACAATGATGGGTAGAAAATCTCTAATCAGATGGATATAGCGGATGCGTCATCATCATCGCCGAACTATATTCATTCATCTTCTTCTTTGCGAGCAATCCTTCAGATTTGAAGCAGAGCACTGTCCTGGCAGGGGCAACCTAAGATGACCCATCTGGTGATTGGCCATCCGGCGAGTCATCTCTGTCCTTGCTCTCCTTCCACTTAACCCAGGCCCATCTCAACACTATGAACGCTCCAAGTGCGTACACCTATATATGAGTAGCAACGCATCATCTTTTCAGAAACATAGTATGTAATGATCAACCACAAGATCAGCAGTAAGCACGAGCAATCTGAAAACCACAGGGAGATACAGAGGTAGGATTTTTCTAAAGAAACACGCTGATTTCACTGAATGCTGGAATCACCAGTTGTCAAAAAACAATAATATGCTTTGCATCAACTAAAGGAACCAAACTGCAGCTAATTGCTGAACCTTAATGGTCTGTTTGGTTTAGGAATGAGAAGATGAATTGCCCAATCATTTGTTTGGTTTGAGGGATGAAATGGGTTGGTCCATCACCACCTCATCTAGTATCTAGTACAAATTGAGGAGTGGGTCATCCCACCAAATTCATGGAGGATAAGTGGCTCTTCTAACCAAACAGCCCATAAATCACCATGGTCTGTGTGTTAAGCAGTACATGCACTGACGTAACAAATGATGTCTAACAGAAACTTCCAACAAAGATTATTGTATCAAACTCAGGTGGCTTCTAAGTGGCTACTGGTTACTAAATCCAATGTTAAGTAGAGATGAAACTGCATAATTTATGAGATAGGCGTCTCAGTATTGAAACATATTTCTACTTTGACAGTGAGCAATGTACTATTTGAGTTTTCAGAAATTGTGAACAGCAAGAACAATTTACCACATGAGGCTTTGAGCTAGGTGTTGAATATATTCACAATTTGGAAAGCATACGCGGTAATAACTTGCCAAACAAATTTGGAAGCATGGTAAATTTTCTAGCTTTGGTGTTCAGAAAACGACACACTAAAAGTTGATCCCCAAATGTATAGGTGTGTGTTGTGTAATCCCCAAATGAAAGACCTAAAACAGCATCTTAACTAATCTGACTTATCTATTTGTCTAGCTTATCTCCTAACTTCGAGAGCTTTTCGGGGTAGTCTTAAGAGTCAAAGCCGCTTCGTTTCACTTGTGTTTTAGAGCTTTTAGACAAGTCTTCCTGATAGAAAAAGAAACAGATTAAAAAACAAATTATTTTTAATTTAAACGAAGATAAGTAAATAGACAGATAAGTCAAATAAGTCCGATAGGTGAGAAGAACGTACACAATCAACAGGTGTAATGCAAATTTCTTCATATCTCTGCAGTGTATTATAGAGTAATCACAAGTTGCGCACGAATAAGATGACCTCAGTAAACAGAAAATTAACAAGTTTATGCGACTAATAACACTATACAGTTCAATGGGGAGCAGCACAGTGAGCAGAGCACGAAGCGCAAGCCTACTCAAAATCCAAATGCTGCTACAGGGGATACGGAGCGATTGGTTAGGTTTGCGCTGCGAATCGCGGGACGAGGCCAGACGATGGCGTTTCCCCAGTCAAAATCTAAAACCTAAGAAGATGCGGCGCAGCAGGGGTTTTGGGTTCGCTTACGGGGGCGAGCGGTCAGGCGAGGAAAAAGATGAGATGGCGCACCTGCCAGAGGTTGCGAGGAGCCATGTCCTCCTCGGCGTCGGGAGGCGGGGGCACGTCCTCCTCCTCGAGCTTGATCGGCGGCGGCTGCCTCGCCTTGGGCTGCGAGGCGCTGGGGAAGAAGCGAACCGTGGACGGCGGCGGCGGGCGGCGGTCCTCGGCGTCCTCCTTGTTGGCCTGCTCCGGCGCGCTCCCGGCGTTGCCCATCGCTTCCGCCTCCAAACCCAAACAGCGCTCAACTCCCCTGTGCTTATGAGGGCTTATGAGATGACGATGACGAGTTTACTCACCCCGGCTATCGTTTCCATTTCTTCTTTTGCTTTTTTATTTTTCTCTTTCTCTTTTTATTTGTTTTGCTTTTTTTTAAAGAATACAAGGTATAGCGTTGGCCAACATGATAGGATAGCGACAAAATCTCCTTCCTCTCCGGCGAGCTCCACGCGTCTCCACCACCATCGCCTCCGGCCACCTCTATGGCAGGCGATGCCTTCGCAGCCTCGCCGCTCCTCTCTAGTCCTCCTGTCACCACATTGGCCTCGTCCTCTTAACTCCGCCCGTTAGCGTTGATCCCCTGTCCAGCTTCGTCTATCGTCCTCATCCGCTCTCGCGGCTCCAATGGCCCACCTCGCCGTCCCACCACAACCCTCTCTCGCTGCCATCTCAGCATCCCTCTAAGCCTGGGGAATGAGTGTACCCTAAACCCAAACTCCAGTGAGAGTCAGCGGCTTGGGGGAAGAGAGAGGTGAAGAGGGAGCAACGTGGGAAGAAAGGTAAAAGAGGCGTGAGAGAGAGGTAAAGAGGAAGCGGCGCGAGGATAAAGAGAGGTGAAGAGGGAGCGGCGTGGGAAGAGGGAGGTAAGGAGAGAGTGGAGGAGGACACGGATGAGCAGCGCAATTAGCATTTTTCGGATGCACCCAGCCTGGCATGGCATGACATATATGATGCAATAGATAGCCACCATCTAGCCTCTGGCACATCACCTCATACTGCTGGAACTCCTGCTGGATATAAGTGCCCAAAACAATCATTTGTGCTAACCACAACTGCTCAGCAAACAAGTTCATGTACTACACTGACACATCTACACAAGTGAGCTCACAGCTGGTACAAGTTTCAGCCCGTACTGTGTAGTTCCGTCGAACAGTCATCTCATCTATACTGAAAGAGAACTCTCACCAATGAAGCAACACGAAAGAATAATGACACGGGAGGAGCAACCAAAAGTACAATGCAATACATGAACTCTGCCACAGATATGGATAACAATCCCTCGCCAGGTTACACAGAATGAAACCCAAGTAGATTGGGATCTACAGAGCAACTAGATGCACAAAAGAGATTAGTAGTATTCGTATCCGACATCCAAAAGATTTTAACTGCTGCGACGGCGTTCTGCGTTGCAATGTTCGCCTCCTTTGGATTGGAAGGTGTCGTCTAACTTGAAGCTGAAGCCTGTGACATTTGCCTTTTGATAGCTTCTTTGTATGTCTTGTGCTGATAGGTCAATGTTGTCTCCAGTAAATCCTTGAGAGGGGTCTCTGGGTTCCAGCCTACAGTTAAATCAATATTTGGTCAATGACCACGAATAAAAGTCTTAGCCACAACACATTATTGCACAGAGTAATACCAAGCTGCCTGTTGATTATAGTCATGTCAGGAATTCTCTTATCGCTATCATCATATCCTTCACCATAGAACTGCTTTGAGCTCACATCAATCATTGGTTCATTTAGTGGTGGCTCTCCTGATACATTTGCATAAACCTGTACACAAAGAACATGTCAGGTTCAAAACAGACACAAGTAACACAAATTACAGTTTCAGCGTCAATGCCATACCTCTGTCATCATTTCAGCCAATTCCCTGACGGTGACTTCATTATCAGGATTCCCAACATTGAAGATATGACCATTGGCTCGAGCAGGATTTTCCTTGGATGAAAAAAAACAGGTATTTCAGTTCCAATAATGTGGTAAATATTAATGAAAGAACCATGGAATCAAAGATAAATGGCATACAATCATCAAAAGGACAGCTTCAATGGCATCCTTAATGTAAACAAAAGTTCGCTGGGACTGGCCACCATCAACAAGCTTCAGGGGCTCTCCGCGGAGGAGATTCTGCACATCCATTGGTAGGTATACCTTGTAAGAATATTGAACATAACACAATGTACGTACAATTTCTCAGCGAAGGATAATGTACACACATTACTGAAGCAAGCCAAAACCCGAGGAACACCCTCGCTAGGACCATCAACACCAGGAATAAAGTCCATCCTTGGTCCAATCCAATTGAAAGGCCTCACAATTGTGAATTCAAGGCCATTTTCTGCACCTTCAGCTGGTGAAAACTCAAAATGCCCATGGTTACAGAGGGAAGTTACGACTTAACAGTGTCGCTAATGACAGAAATAACATGTTACTCCACTCACCAAAAATAAGCCTCTCAATTAGCTGCTTCGCACATGCATAGGACCATCGTTGTTTCACAATTGGACCAAAAATGCAGGGCGACTCATCTTCTGTCAGCACATAAAATTCAGGCTCCTGTTCCAAAAGTAGAAGGTACACAAACTTCAGAGAAGAGCCCAATATTACCAAAACAAATATGCATCACAGACAGGTAACTGTGGCAAGCCTATGATAAGAACTGTTCAGCCCTGTAGCGTTTTTCCCAAGAGAGTGATTATCTTTAAGGTTCTTTTAGTGCACTTTGTGCACAGAAAAGTTATGGAGAGTGGAGTGGTTAAGACTTCATCCCCTTTTTTTTTTCCAACTGATGTGTACAGCAGTAAAACTAATGAGCATACACCAAATGAACTGGTGAGACACCAAATATTCTGGCACATCAACAGTTTACCAGTGGTCAAAGTATTTTTCATAGAAGCCAATGAACTGGTGAGACACCAAATATACTGACACATCAACAGTTTACCAGTGATCAAAGTATTTTTCATAGAAGTCAGCCTGAGTAGAGCACTAAACCACTAATACAAAGAAGGAACTGAGGATACAAATAAAAACTACATCCCAAGAACAGCCGAAGTTACTAGAGTAAATTAGGAAGGCCAAGTGAGAACCAAACAAGATATCACTTAGGTAAGCTCTCACTCTTGAAGGGATTTGCTAATTGGCAGGCCTTAAATGCTGAAGCACCTACGGAACTAACTTACCACAGAGAAAAACAATTAGAGAAGGACAGTTCCTTATGATGCCATGTTCTCTAAACTACAACAGCATCCACTTGCAAAGCAATGTGAAGTAACACATATATCACATAGCTTGAACAAGAAAGTATAGTCAAGCTATAAAAATAATGAACCATATGATATCACGGTACCCTGACATACAATTAGCACTAAATTACCATAAAATGGCACTGGACAGCCGGAACAGATCGATGAATGAGCAACATAAGAAAAACCAACTGTAAGATATGCAGTCAAACTCTGCCAGAAGTCAGAAGTCAAAACATTCCATAATCAAATGTCCCATCATATAAAATCACCATCACATGACGGTATCTATTGCCAACCAACAAGTCAATAACCACACAAGCTTCAACTAAAAAATCCATTCCCAACCAACACCAAATCTAAATCTAGCTGAGCCTTTACATAAAGACGATACTACAAGGACAGAATAATCGCAGTCAAACATCTCAATCCAGCAACCTGCATAAGATCTATTCCAACCCCAGTCCAAACCAATCTTTATTCAACCAACAAAAAAAAGGTAAGGCTACTTAATATACCACATTATCCACAATTTTGACATGAAAAGCATGCGCAGGAAGATTCTTAATATGGGATGGATAATTTGGCATCACCTTGCGGAGAGGGTGGTCTTTGGGGAGGAAACTGCCGATGGTCTTGCCGTAGACCTCGCACGTGGAGAAGTGGATCAGACGCTTGTTGTTCTCCGAGCAGTACTTCACCTGCACAGCACGAACGCACGTCACATTGAGGAGGCGTCTGGCACAAGGAAACGCCCAAAAAACAAAATCTGCGGGAATCTGGGAGAGAGACGGTGGTGGGTGTACCACTGGGAGGGCGTCGATGAAGTTGCTGTAGATGGTGTCGAGGGGCCGCGTGTTGTAGTCCGCCGGCGTGCAGATCGCCGCTAAGTTGATTGTCTTCGCAGATCCAAGCGGGCGCAGAGAGGAAAGCGAGCAAAATTCGTCAAAAGCTAGCCAAACTTAATTAAGGGAAAATCAAAGAGATGAATAGATGATGATGGATGAGAGCACAATCGCGTCCGAAATCAACCCGAAAAACGCGTACTTAAATTTGGAGATTTCCCAGCAGTTGGATTGGTTGCTAGTACAATCAATCCAGTAGGGCAGAAGAAGAGGAGATAGATGGAGCGAGAGAGAGGAGGGGGAAGGGAATGTGGGGTCGGACCAGATCGGCCATCTTGATGAGGCCCTCGAGCCTGGAGTCGTTCTTGATGTTGAGGCGGTGGAAGGAGATGCGGGCGGCGAGGTGCGGCGGGGCTGGGTCGACGAGGTGGCGGATCTTGTCGCAGTACACATCGACGGCGAGGACGAAGTGGGGCGTCTCGGCCATGAGCTTCTCGCACAGGTGGGAGCCGATGAAGCCGCCGGCGCCGATCATGCAGATGGTGAGGGGCGCGACGGGGCTGCCGTCGAGATCCACCCTGGGTCCGGTGGGCGGCGGCGGCTGGGGCGACGGCGACGGCGACGACGCCGACGACGACATCCTCCCCTGATGAGGCGGCGAGTGTCGGATCCGCAATGCGCGTGCGCGTGCGCGTGCGGGGTGGGGATCTGGTGCGGGTGCGCTCTCGGGTTACGCGGCGATGTCGGTGGTGGTGGTATTTAAGGGAAGGGAATAGGCAGCGCAAACAGTGGAGCACTGGGCAGGATAGACTATAGAGACAGGAGTGGACGGGAGAGGTATGGGCATGGCCTACCGCTCAGATCGAGATCCAGTGGCGGGGTGGGACCGTGGGTCCCAAATTCTTGTTTCGTTTTGTTAATTTTTAAATTTGTTTATTGGGCATCTTAATTTCAGCGCATGCGTGCTTGGTTAATCTCCCATTAATGACTGACATTTAGGGTGTGTTTGGTTTGCGACCCTGCCTGGCCATGCCAATAAATTGGTCATGACCAATCGAAGGCATGACCAATTCATTGGCAAAAAAACAAGTTGTTTGGATTGAAACCAATTGAGGGTTGCCAAATTTTGGTCAGGTGGGTGGCATGTTTGGTTTGTTGCCAATTAAATGTGCCAATTGTTCCCATTGTCAACTAAAAAATTTAAATAAGTTATCAAAAAATTGAAATTACAATTTTAAAACATATTAACAAATATAAAAACCAAAAATTGAATTATAAATTGCAGAAAATACCAAATAAATTATAAAATACAAAATAAAAATAAATTATAAAAATGGGTTGGTTGTGATTTTATATGAATTATAAAATTTGTTTCATGCAATTTGGACACCATATGAAATAGATACAAAATTAGAAAAATAAAATTAACTGAAATGAACAAACATGGAACTAGTTGTTTTGTGAGTCATCAGGTGGGCCCGCCGTGTACCGGTGCACCAGAGAAGGCACGCCAACGCGTTGGCGTTGGATTTCTGCGCCATTGCCCTGGGCACAACTCACCTACAAACACGATGGCGAGCCAAAATTTTTCATTGGCGTGCCAATGAAAGGTAGCAATCCAAATAGCAGCTAAATTGCAAAGGCATGACTTTCTATTGGTAAGGCTAACGATGGCTACGAACCAAATACACCCTTAACATTCACGAGGAGTGATGCCATAGACGACACTGGACGTTGAACACGACCGATTATGTTTCTTTCCGTGAACAAAGCAACAGCATCGCAGCAACCCTTTTAGAGCCAGTATAATAAGGTGATATAAGTGGGTTATAAGAGTTGTCACGTCATATTTTTGCTTTGTTGAAAGAGAGAAGAGAAGAGAGAGAAGAAGCGGGCTCTTATTCAATAGCCAGCTCTAAGCTGGCTATAACACAGATTCCAAAGAAATGAGAGGATGGATGGGTGGGCCATTTATTAATGTGTAGATTGTTTCTACAGTTAAGAGCATCCGTAGCAGAAACCCTATATGGGTATAGAAATAGAGTTTTAGAGATAGAGTTTCTGGTGGAGAGAAGGAATCTTTTAGGGTGTAGTGTAAAGTGTGAAGGAATTTTAGAGTAATGGAGAGAGGAAATAGAGTAGAAGAGAGAGAAAACAGGGATAGAGTTTCTGGTGTGGATGCTCTAACTTATTATATGGGTGGGCTTTTAGATGGATGTACGTGATATGGCAACCACATATAGCCAGTAGTGAGCTATATTATTAGCCATGCTCTTAGAGCATTCAAGCACTATTATTTCTCACCATTTTTCTATCTTCTAAAAGATTCTTCAACCGATGCTCTGTCTCTAAAAATCAAACAATTAGTGTTTTATTTTTTTTTGTTAGAGATTCTCTTCCGAACAAAAGCAACACATTAGTCACTGCTACGTTCAGTCATCGAATCATATAAATATGATGTCAGTTTCGGTGTCGCGGTTCTTTACCTTGGAAAATTTTTGTTTCATCCGGTCCCAAAACATCAAAATTTTGAAATGGGAAAATTACGATGCAAACCCTAAACTCGCAAGAAATCTCACTTAGAGTTCTAAATTTGAAATTTTTTTTAGCCCCTCAAACTTGCATTCATTTACACCATTGCCCCAAATCTGCCAGGGCTACCATTTATATGCTGAGGTGGCTGCCCATATGTCCGTAAAACATTGACATGGCAGCCACCTCACTATTGACTACCCATGTGTACACATAACAGTTATGTGGACATCTTTTCTCTCTAATCTCTCTCTCTCTCTCAAAATCCATTGTAGCGTTGTCATCACTAAGCAAGAGGACGAGCGCAAGAAGCAAGCGGTGGTAGAGGAGCTCTATCGCCGTGTCGATCACAGTCGAATCAAGTGCGGCATCCCTGGCGAGGCTAGAAGCTGCACACGCGGGATGGCTAGACGCCTCTTATGGTGTTTTGTCGTCGTTGCTAGGCTGGAGACGACGCAGGGATAGGGAGACGTGGCCGAACTGAGTGCGGTGTCCCCGGTGAAGTTGAAGGTGGCCCGCACGAGATGGCTAGAGGCTGCTGAGGGTGGTCGCCGCCACTGGGCTGGAGGCAACGCGAGGATAGAGAGACAGCAGCTGAACCAAGCTCTCATGGCTGCCGCCACCTTGGAGTGGTTCCATTACCACCACCGAGTCACCGTTAGCCACACGAGTCCTAGATGTTGGGGGCCGCCATGGCATAGATCACTGGCACGAAGGACGCCCTTGAGACCCAACACCTCCACGCAGGGTTAGGGAAAAAAAGGCCCAGGCACTGCCATCACCAGAAGCTGGAGCAACCACCGGTGGAGGGTCGCTAGGTTGAGCTATTTTACGTGTCGCCGTAGCCTCGCCGGGCCACAGATCCGTCAAGCCACGATGCAACATCGAGGCCATGTTGTGTGTGTAATACCCTGTATTTGGGTCTTGGGCCAAAGCCCAGCCCGGCCCAGCACTACTTAGCCTTAAAGCTAAGGATGAGGACTCTCATCCTCATCTCCTTTCTCGTGCTCTGCTCCAGACAAAGCAGCGTTCTGCTTGTTAGATCCATGGCATCTGTGGCGTCGTCGTCGCCGCCGCCGTCGCCAAATCCGCCCCGCCATTGTTCGTCTTCCTCTCTCATTGCTCACCCCAAGCCGGCCTCCTCCACATCCTCTCTTCGCTGCTCCTTGCTTGGGCTAACCCTAGGCCATGGGTGGTAGAAGAGGCTGAGCAAGAGGAAGGAGAAGAGGAAGTCAACTGGGGGAAGAGGAGGAAGAAGAAGTCATGCCGGGGAAGAGAAGAATAGGAAGGAGAAGAAGGAGAGAAGAAAGGAAAGAAGAAGCTAGGGTTTAGGGGTGAGTTTAAGTTTCTGAATTCATGCTTTATTCCTGTGAATGGATGGTTTTTATGGGGTCTAGATATGGATTTTGGGGAGAAATCATGAACCCTAGGTGTGGATTTTTGGAGTTAGATGGATGAACTATTTTTGCAGCAGGTTGTCCCTCAAATTCGAGGGGTTTTCATTAAGAATTGGAGCTGGGTCATATTGAATGAAAGTTGCGTGTTGTTCTTAGCTTTCCAACTCATCTAAGAACGCGAAAAACGGATAAACGGTTTAGGAGATATGCTGGTTTTCGTGCTGCTGTCCAGAGGCTTATGGCTGCACGCTGAGGCTGTTTTGATTTGATGATTTGGTTTAATAGCAGGCCAAATCAAGTTATGGTCATAACTAAGAAAAGATGGATAATTTTTTGTAGTTTCTGAAAGTGGTATTATTTATTACCTTTCGATGAATATAAAAATATGTACAAAATTAACAAGCCTGCTGTTCTGTTTTGGATGCAGTGGAATTTTGAATGTGTTGTTGCTAGGTTGTCTAGCTAATGAGAAAAGTGAGATGATAATGATATTAGAGTTAAAAGAAAAAGAAGTAATCACTTATGGATTAAGATAGTTAAGGGAATCGAGGTTTAAAGCATAATTTAGCTTGATGCTTAAACTAGAAGGTTAATGGTATGACCATGATAGAGTGGATCTTACATGGCTTAGATATTTAGAATGGTTAGTTAAGACTTGATGTGGCGTGATGCTTGATGGATGTGTTAAGGTTGATTGGCGTGTTTTGATGTGTAGGTCGTGTCGGGGGATCGGCGTCATCCTCTCGTCGTTCCGTTTCCTTCGATATAAGAGGCAAGTGCATAATAACATGATGACACGGATGATTGATGTTTGTGTTCATTACTCTCTAACTGATCATCTTAATTATGCTAATGTGGATATGCCTAAGATTAACGATGATAACGATATGAGATGCTATGCTATGATATCCGTCACCTTTTTGTATCATGTTAAATGGTTAAAGAACCAATATCAATGAACCATATGCGAGGAATGGAGAACTCATGCATTTGCATTGCACTATGCATCATGACATCATTTGTGATGGTCGACCTCACTACAACATGAATACCTACCTATGTAGGCCCCTCCAGATCAGCCTGGAGGATATGAGGGTGGGCACCGACGGGTGACCACTTAGCTTTGCTGGTTGAAGCTTATGATATGATGAGCATGTAGACATGTACGAAACACATACATGGCATGAACATGAGAGTTTTCCTTGCTACGACAGTTAAATGAATGATCAATATTACTAAAGTTAATCATGAATTGTCCATCTCACATTTTACTATGTACTTGCTGAGTCGTGGACTCACGCTTGCTTGTTTATGTTTTTAGGTGAGCCGTGGAACCGTCATACATCGGGAAGGGAATAGCTCCATGTTTTGCTCACTACACTGAGCCATAACCATCTAAGCCCTAAATAAGTTCCTTTTTGGTTGACTAGAAAGTGAAGTTTCATGTAAAGCTTTGTGTTTGTAGTTAGGGCTCTTGTAACTTTGGTTTAAATGACATGTATCGCCTTCTAGCTGCGTCGAGGTAAGTGGTAGTAGCGTGTGACTTGGTCTGGTGGTTCCAAGTTCTGGATGGATGGGATATGTTGATTTGGTTTCTATATGATGATATGTGAATATATCTGTTTTTCTGCTTGTGTGGATGTCCAATTTTTAGGCAAAGCTCTGCCGAAATTTTAAACCATTTGTAGAATTAGCTTTATTTATGTAATGAATGTTATGTTTGGTAGCATTTCGGGCTCGAGGAGGAGCCGGGGTGTTACAGTGTGGGCAGTGGGATGTCGCCATGCAACGCCAAGGCCGAACTGCATCTGGGCAACACCATGACCAAGCTGCCTTGAGGTGAGGGAGAGGGGGTGAGATTGACAGAAGAGATAGATTAAGCGGGTGAGACGGAGATAGATAAGTGAGAAAGAGTACGATGACATGGACGATGACGTGAATGTAATTAACGGACATGTTAGTGTTTAACTGGCACAGGGCAGCCATCTCAGCATAGGGCTACAAGAAAAACTAAAGGCTCGCAAACTACTCGAGCTCAGCTCAAACTCCAAATGAGCTTAAATCAAGCCTACCCTCGAGCTCACAAGCTCGAAAGAGCCTAGTCCGAGCCTATTCTAACAGAGCTCGAGCCCGTTTGAGCCTTGGCCAAGCTCAAACCAAGCCTATTTAAAAGCTGGATTATCCATTGAGGCTCGACTCGAGCTTTATCGAGCTCGAGCCTGGCAGGGCAAGCTCGCTCCAGCTTGGCTCGTTTGCAGCCTTATCTTAGCATTTAACGGAATCCCTGATGGTTTTGAGGCACCCGTGCAAACGGGCAGAAGTTTAAAGGGTTAAAAAAATAAATTGCAAGTTTGAGGGTTAAATAACACTTCGCTATAACTTCAGGAGCAATAATGTAATTTTCTTTTTCAGAGTATACCACTATCTCCTTTATAGGTGGGACTCTCTATCTATAATGATATATTCCAAAACTTTTAATCTTAGATAATATGAAATAAATTATTTTATTTTCTTGTGCATCCAACTACTAGAAACATCTCAATTTCCAATGCATGAACGTGAGAGCGCACACTTGTGCTAGCTAGTAAGTAGAGCCAAAATTAAGGGGAGGAAAGGATTACTGCAAGAGCAAGCTGAATGAAGCTGATGACCGATGTGAGTGGTTTAACTTTGGTTTAAAGTTTAAGTCTAATTGAATTGAAAAGTTGAATGTTTTAGCATTTTAGTCTGGTTTTTTGTTATGAAGTTATCTTTAAAAGCTTTTAAAAATAACATGAATGAAGTATACCGACTTTGAAAAGCATGTTCAAAAACATCTTAAAGTCTAGCTTAATATTTAACTTAAAAACTTATTTATTTAGTTCAATCACTTTGAACAAACAACTTGCAAACTTGCAGACCAGGCATGGTCGACGTCGGTGAAGTTGCTCCCCCGGATAGGAACCCCACAAATGACTGATGATACAGGTATGACACTGTCTCAAGATAAAAGTGTGTCAGTGCAAAATAAATTCAAAGCACGGTAAAAAATTACAAACTTTGGCTAGCTTCATCACATGGCCCATACCTTAAGTTTCTTTGATAGTTTTTTTTTACAATAAGGGCATCTCCAAATGTTTGCCCTAAATAGGGTGCCTCATTAATATACTCCCTCTGTTCCTATTTGTAGGGCGTTTTACCTTTTGTTGGAAGTTCCGTTTTGTAAGGCGCATGCATTAACTGGCGCATGCATAAGCAGATTAATTGGTCAGCAGTAATTACCAACCGCATGTATGCATGGGCGTGGCCAATGGGTGCTCCCAGGAGTAATTACCAACTGCATGCATGCATGAGCATGGCCAATGGTCGCTGCATGCAGAGTGAACGAGGCATAATTAATCACTGTTAATTAGAGGAAATCCGGAAAACAAAACGCATTGATGACTTGTCTTGGTCTTTGCAAAAAACCTATACGCCCTACATATGCGAATGGAGGGAGTAGCAAATAGTGATGAAACAAAGAATGGGATAATTGGGTAGTGAATAGTAAAGTAGATAGTGAGAATAGTGATAGGCCGATTGTTGGAGAGCTGAATAGGAATGGGGCAGCTCCATTGATGACGTGGCACATAAATAGTGATGGGGCAAATTTAAAATGCCTAATTGATCATGTTCAATCTCATAGCCATCGAAACGCTGGCAGTACTCATTCCATTTTTCAGTGCCAAATATTTTAAAAAAAAATTAAAATTGTAGTAGAAAAGTTTAGTTGCGGATTAGGCGCTAGAAAAAATGTTTAACTTAAGGAACCAAGTGATTATTTTAGATCATGAGTTGGGTTTATCAATTTTCCCAAAAAAAAAGGTAAGGCTAGAATGTGGTTTTCGATTATTTGTTTACATATTTTTGGTTTTATGAAAACATATATAAGTTGTTTACTCGTATGCTTGAATTTACCAAAAAAATATAAATAGTTAGTTTTGTCCTGTTCTAACAAAACAAGGTTCCAGATGGTTCAACTCTCAACACAGTTTTTTTAAAAAAAAATTCTGGTTTTGCAATTTGCATAAACCAATGATTCAAACATGACCTAACTAAGGTTGATAAATTAGCAGTGAAAATGTACCAATTCAAAAAAAAAAAATGTGGACGAAGATTTAGCAAGGAAAATATAAATTCATCTCCATTTTTGTGAGAAATCCATTCACGAGGTTATAAAAATTCTCAAGAGGAGAAAAAAGCATAGAGAGAAAGAGAGAGATAAGGTAACGAGCTCACAGAAGACAGGCAGGTGATAGAACATGCTAGCATCATATGTGAACCACGGAAATGTTTTGTTTAAGTTTTTCAATTTATCTTATCTACGTATTTTCCTTATTTAATTATTAGCTAAATTTTGAGAGCTTCTAAGGTAGATTGAAAAGCCCTACGAGTTTCATTTGACTTGTTTCCAAAAGCTCAGAGACGTGGTTTCGAGATAGAAAAAAGGTCTGTAAAGTCAAAGCTTTTGTCTTTTCGATTCGGAGATAAGTAGATAAGATAAAAAGATAATCTGAAGAGAACAAACCCGGTAGATGATGCTTGAAATTATGCACAAACGAATGTGAAGAATTGGCCTAAAGTACCGTCATCTAGATGTAAGTATTCTTTTTTGGTCTGTTTTGCAAAACGATAGCACACATGTATGAAGGCTCTCGGTCATTTGCTTCAAATCAGTTTAGAAACAGGAAGAACAGAGTCTTTCACGATATTACAACGGGCCGGGAACTGGATGAAGACCATTACAAGCTGCAATTATCTAGCGAAGCTAACCCAAGTTATCAACCTTTACCAATCAATAGCCGATATCGTCTTGATGGACCAATTGATTTGGAGATGGATCACGGCTTCAGCGTACATGATGCATTTTGTACGGTCGTATGCTCAATACCCTGAACAAGTGCAAAGTTTTTGCATGGTTTCTTTCCCAGGAAAAGATCCAAACTGCAGATAAGCTTTTATGTCGATCAAGGCTGGCCGCCTGCAAGCCTGCAACTGTGTGTGTGTTATGTGTGGCTCAACTATGGAGAGAACAACCCATCTTTTTGTTTTCCTCCTGTAAGGCAGGTATGGAGCAATGCGATGCAACAACTCAACAAGCCATCACCGGACTTTGGAAGGAATCAATCCTTCGGGACAGTCAGCTCTCATCTCAACTTAGAAATTGGGAAATTAATATGAGCCCTTATTACAATAGTCTTAAAATTTCAGATACGTCACCTTCTCACATCATCCTTGGAAAATTAATATGAACTCATTTTCAGGTACCCTAATTTTTCTCAAATAGTCAGTTTAACCCATCTAGAACATGTATTTTTCTCAAATAGTCAGTTTAACCCATCTAGAACATGTATTTTTCCTTCATTGGCAGTTTAGCTAATTTTTCTCATAGCTGCATTTATGTAACTTCCCTCACACTTTTGTGTATGTTCATGATGTTAAATAGGACATATACAAGTAATTATGTGATTATAGCTGCACTTTCCATGATGTCACACCTAAATCTAAATTTGAAATGTTTCATTCTTCCATAGATGGGTGCGCGGAAGTTATACCTCCAATACTATAAATATTATTGTCATTACTTGCAAAGGAGAAGGCTAATTATTAGTTTAGCTATATGCGTAGCTCTTCATTGGTATGAGCTTCATCTAAAAAAGCTGTCAAGAAAAGCTGTGACATATGGACCTATGTCAGATAGAGACATGGCGAGAGAGTTACGACTGAACCGACTGTATAATGGGACCGAAGCCCACTGTATTAGTGAACTCCGCATGAGAAAGGTTGTCTTCCATAGATTGTGTAGCCATCTTAGGAACCGTGGTCTGCTAGTTGATACCTTGCATGTCACAGTGGAGGAACAAGTTGCCATTTTCATGCATATTGTTGGGCACAAATGGACTAACAGATTGACGGGTTTCGAGTTCAACCGGTCCGGTGAGACAATCAGTAGGTATTTCAACTTGGTGTTAGATGCGATGTGTGTCCTTTCACGCGATATTATTACCATCAGGACCACAGAGACACATACGAGGATAACAACTAGCTTGGGCAGATTTCACCCTTACTTCGAGGTACGAACACACATATTTTCACCCTAACTTCTTATGTACCAAGCCATAACAAGACCACATTTTTTTGTCTTCTTCGTAGGGTTGTATAGGAGCATTGGATGGTACACACATAGTGGCATTTGTACCTATACACATGAAGGACAGATTTATTAGTAGAAAGACCTATCCTACCCAAAATGTGTTAGCAGCCGTCGACTTCGACCTACGATTTGTATATGTTCTAGCTGAATGGGAGGGATCAGCGCATGATTCCTATGTGCTTGATGACGCTCTTTCTAGACCTACTGGTCTTAAAATACCTGAAGGTATTAAATGTAGCCATTCGTATGTCCACTATTGCACCTTGCTGCAACTAATTGTGATTTATTGCCACGAAATAGGTCGCTATTTCTTAGCTGATGCTGGATATGCAGCTAGGAAGGGCATACTACCACCATACCGTGGTGTTAGATATCACCTTAAAGAATTTCAAGGCACTAGGCGGCCGGAGGAACCAAAAGAATTGTTTAATCTACGACACTCTTCTCTTAGAATAACGGTTGAAAGGGCCTTTGGAACATTGAAGAATAGGTTCAAGATTTCTTCAAGTCAACCATATTTCCCTCTTAAAACTCAAGTCAAGATAGTTGTTGCTTGTTGAGCAGTGCATAACTTTATCCTCGATGATGGTCCTGATGAGTATGTGTACGATGATTTAAATTGGTATGCAAACCTTCCAAAGAGTAGGCGT
Organism: Olyra latifolia; assembly: GCA_036346145.1. Taxonomy (NCBI): domain Eukaryota; kingdom Viridiplantae; phylum Streptophyta; class Magnoliopsida; order Poales; family Poaceae; genus Olyra; species Olyra latifolia. The sequence continues at coordinate 529,388 of CM070523.1, read as the reverse complement.
ACTCGTGCTGGCTTACAAGCAGATAATCGAGCATGGGCTCGCAAAAGAGATGAGCTAGCACAACAAATGTGGGATGATAGAGTTGCTTCTACTAGCTAGATGTTATAGTCATGTCCATGTGTTTCACATATATTTGAAGACAAGTGTTGTAATTTAATCGATGTTATGGTATTTGAACCTATGCTATATGCTACCTATGCTATTTGTACAAGACCACTATATGCTACTTGTTTACCTATTAGTTGTTCGAATTTAATTTACTTATTGCTTGCTGATTTTTTTTTGTTAATGTGTGTATATGTGCTATTTATTCAGTTCACTTACCGCTGAATTTTACTTTCACTTGATCCTGATTTGTATTAAATTGTTAGATACATGTCCTTCAATTTTTTTTTGTTGTGCATAGTGATGGGTAAAGAAAAGGAGAAGGCTGAAGGCGATGGGCCTACTCGTGAAAGGACCATCTCTTGGGATGAAGGTCAGACCAAATTCATGCTAGACTGGTACATCGACTTCTCCAAGGAACAACATGCAGGATTTAAGTTCAAGAAGCTTCATCACCAGAAATGTGCCGATGCCTTGAACAAAAAATTCAACATGGGGGTGACGGTCGCACAAGTAGAGCGTCACTATAGGCACTACAAGGAAAATTGGAAGTATGTTGCTGTTGCGTTGGCGAAGAGTGGCAACTCATTTGACACAGCAAGGTGTCTGGTCATAATCTCAGAATCTGAGAAGACAACCCTAAATGTGAGCGCGTATAATATTTCAGTATTTTGTGTTTTTTTGCTGATGTGTCACATCGATTAATTTAAATTTTGCAATGATTGCAGGATAGGGCAAGGCGACTACTATCTAAACCCATCAAGTTCTATCATGAAATGCTTGAATTATTTAATGGCACCAATGCAGATGGTTCTTTGGCAATGGATCCTTCAACTTGCATGGATGAGATTGAAGTGTCAGATGATGAGTTTCAAGGATGCGATGACTTAACTTGCTATGCTCCACCTGAAGGTAATACCGGTAATGACTCAGACACACTGCCTTCTCCTTTAGATACAGAGGCCACCACAAGTCAGATGCGAAGTGGTGAGAAAAACTCCTCAACCTCTGGAGCAAAGCTTAGGAGAAGCGTGAACTCACCAACGAAAAAGCCAGCCAAGATGAGGAGCCGGATTTCAAAGTCAACAGAAGAAATCAGTGAAACCTTGAAAGCATTACAACAATTCCTTGAAGCTACTACCATACCAGAACTTTCAAACCTTTCTGACCCTCATGCTGCTTTATGGAAGAAGATAGAAGCCATGACAATAACCACCGATCAGAAGTTAATAGTAGGTATGTTCCTGGCTTGCAACGAGAACAAGGGTCTACGTGGGTTCTTATGCAATGCAAGTGATGCAACCTTGCAAACTTGGGTTCACAAGCACTTAAGTGACAATGCCATGTGATAGACATGGACAAAGGGGTTCATTTTGGGTCTTTTGGGGTGTGCTGACCGGTATGTTCATGTTATGTGCATGAACTAGATGTTGGACTGCTATGTGTATGCTAATTGCCATTATGGGACTGCTATGAATGTAGGCAGCTATCTGTAAATTATGTGAACTGCTATCTGTAAATTATCTGGGCTACTATGTATGTGGACTGCTATCCGTAAATTATCTGGGCTACTATGTGTATGATAATTGGCATTATGAAACTGCTGTGCATGTATGTGGACTACTATCTGTAAATTATGTGGACTGCTATGTGTATGATAATTAGCATTATGGAACTGCTGTGTATGTATGTGGATTGCTATCCGTGTATTTTTGTATTGTTCATAATTGATGCATAGGACTGTCATTTTTGGTATCAATGTTGAAATTCATAGTTCCTGAAATTGAAAGTCCATTTAATATTGTAAATTATGTAAGAAATATGTTTCATAGCAAAGTTTATTTTACATGTCAATATTGCTTGTTGTCTATGCATGTTTAGCTAATTGTAGTATTCCTTCTGAAATGCTTTTAGGCAACTAATATGTGGCAACCATCCAAACGGCTACCACAAGCTCTAAGGCATGCCTAAACGGGATGTGTGGTAAGAAACCAAACGCGTGCCACAAAATTCTTAGGCTTGGCTAAGTTTAGCATGGTAATAAACCAAACACAGGCTAAGTTTAGCCAGGTTAGTTCTGTCACACTTGTGGCATGATGCTAACTTTAGGTGAGTCAAGGTTAGGCACAAACCAAACGTGCCCTCAATCCTTCCGCACAATCAACTCTCACCTTAGGAGAAATTTGCCACAACATCAGCTAGCGGGTTGATGGGTTAGTCATCTATACAATTTGGCTGAAAAGAAACAATTGGATCTTTCAAAGTGAGTACAAACAATCTTAAATCATTTTCGAAAGGCTACTGGAAGAGGCCCATAGTCGCTCGGTGGCGCGCTCTGTTTTGAGATAGATTAGTTTCTAGTTCGCTGGCGTTGGTAGTAGAAGGGCGAGGGACGGTCTCCTTGTAATGTAAATACAAACCTTGTATATTTGTTTTTCTCTCTTCTAATAGAATGGGTTAAACACCCAATTTCAAAAAATAAAAGAGCAATTTTACCATCTTTGGAGAGGTACTATCAAGTACCACTTTAGATCCAACCATTGATTTACTAGGGCTAGTATTAGAAAATATATATATATATATATGTCCTCCTCTCTCATCTCTTACTGGGTGGCTCATGGCGGCTCTGGGAGTGCTGTCGACCGTTGCCGCCGACGTATGAAGGGATGGTGGGCGAAGGCATGGGGCAAGTCGACGATACCGTCAGGAAGGCTGATGGCAATGCGCGCTTGTGACATGGGTGGCCCAACGGCGATGCACACGGGCACGCACAGGGCAAGCCGATGGCGACACGCACTGCTGGCTTCAGATCTGGATCAATAGTGAACTAGCTGCTGAGGTGAGAGAGGAGAGGAGAAAATTTCATATTTGCCCTTGTATAGTGGTGGTATTGTGAGGTGCCAAAAAATAGAAAGGAGGTATTAAAAGGTGCCATTATTTAATGTCATTAGATATAACTGATCAACGACTTTGATTTGTGGTACCTTAAGGTACCAAGAGGTGGATTGTTGGAAAATTGCGGTTTCATCATCCATGAGATAGGTGAGATAGTCAGCACCAAATGATTTTTCATTCCTCTGTCTCTTACTTCTCCTCAACTCCAAATCAGGAGTGGTATTATCCACACTAGGAGAAATAGAATGTTTAGTTGAACCATTAGAAATGATTATATCATTAGACCTCATAGGAAACACATTCTCAAAGAAAGTCGCATCACGAGATTCCATCATTGTCTTAATTACAATGTCACTTATCTTTGATTTGACCACCAAAAATTTATAAGCAGTACTGTGATGCGAATATCCTAGAAAGACACAATCAACAATCTTCGAACCGAGCTTTCTTTTCTTCGGTGATGGTATATGCACCTTTGCAAGGCATCTCCATGTCCGAAGAAATGACAAGTTAGGTTTTTTCTCCTTCCATTCTTCATAAGGTGTTTCCTCATGGTTGCGAGGTGGCATCCTATTTAGGACATAATCCCTATTTAGGACATAATTAACTGTGAGAACTGCCTCACCCCACCATGAATTTGACATATCTGAACTTTGTAGCATGGCATTAACCAAATCACAAATTGTTCCGTTCTTTCGTTTAGCAACTCCATCAGACTGAGGTGAGTATGGTGGGTTAAATTCATGGATTATCCCACTTTCTTCACAGTATTATGAGAATGCCTTAGAAATATATTCACTGCCTCGATCTAATCCTAACCATTTGATTTTCTTTCTAGTTGGTTCTCTACCTCAGCTTTATAAATCTTAAAGTGTTCCAACGCCTCATCTTTTGACTTAAGTAAATAAATATAGCAATATCTAGTTGCATCATCAACAAGGGTAAAGAAATATCTTTCGCCACCTTTAATTAATATACCATTCATTTCACACAAGTCTGAATGAATTAGCTCAATTGGTGAAGCGTTCCTCCCCTCAACACTGTGGAAAGGTTTTCGGGGCTGCTTTGCTTACACACACTTCACACCTTTGGCCCTTCTCATGATTATAATTGGGAATTAAATCTATCTTACTTAACCGCACTACTACATCAAAATTAACGTGACATAGCCTCGAGTGCCAAACATCATGATTATTATTACAATGAGAAACATTAAAAATGTTTATATTATTTGAATCGACAACTGATAATCAGAACATGCCTACGCTATCATAGCTTTTCCCCACAAAATTATCAAATTTAGTCAAAATGACCTTATTAGACTCAAAAACAAGCTTGCCACCCTGTCTACACAACATCGATCCACTAATCAGGTTGTGAGTCATGGCAGGTATGAACACCACATCTCTCAGAACAAGAGTTTTGCCAGAAGTAAGCTTCAAGCAGACTTGTCCTATCCCACGTACTGTTGCGGTGGCTCCGTTTCCCATTAAGACGGATCCACTACCTTCACCCTAAAATGAAGAGAAACAAGATCGATCATCACATATATGTCTAGTAGCATCTGTATCAACCCACCAATAGATTGATGGATTTGCCATAAAGGCCTGAGGTACATACCCATTAGAGTGCTGAGCAGGAGAAGGACCTTTGCCCTTGCGATTGCGGTAGTGATTGGCCTTATGGCCAACCACCCCACACACGTAGCAAACGAAGTTTTCCTTCTTCTTCTTTATCTGCTTTCCATTAGGCTTGTTCTGATTTTGAGGCTTCTTGCCTTTGTCTTTCCCATTGCCACCTATGTTCTTGACTTGAACTTGGTGAGCTTGAATCGGAGCCTTGCCATCACTACCACTGGCCTTAGTGTGCTCTTCCACATTTATAGCAGCCGACAACTCAGGGAGTGTCAGGCGCTCCTTCATGTGGAGTCACGCAGTCACAAAGTCATGCCTCGAGGGTGGTAGCTTGGCTAGAATGACATTTACTTGAAAACCCTTTGGCAAGAGACAATCATACTGATTTAAATCATGTACATGGAGCATGAGTTCATAGAACTGCTCTATGATTGATCGTCCCTCAACCATCTTATATTTCAAGTAGTTAGTGGTGATGAAAGACTCATTTCCATTCTCCCCTTCAAAGTATTTCTCCTCAAGCTCGTCCCACAACTTCTTGGCCTCCATGTAGTTCACGTACACATCAAAGAGCCTATTAGACAAGATGGCCAATTTGCATGCAAGGGCAGAGCTATTGGCATCCTCCCACCGCTGAGCTAAGTCAGTGTTTTCCACAAGGAAAAATAGAGGGCCCACCATGACCCAAAAAAAGCTTTAGATCGGTCAGCCAAAGCCTAGCATGTGCTTGCCAACATTTGAAGTTGGCACCATCAAAGATCTTAGGATTAACAACATCAGATGATGCAGCCATAACACAAATAGATTTTCTGGATTGTTGGAAAAGGTGCGGTTCCAACAAGAATATTATATTAATTCTAGCAATAATAATCACAAGTAAATCATGATACCAACAAATGAAAGTGTTCGGCAGCAATATATCAATGTTTCCAAACATAAGGTCAATGCTACCGCAAAATATCATGATTAATAGTAGATAATCTTGAATTGTTTAAAACAAATTCAGAAAGATTTTAATTGCTCTCAGAAATAATCTGACTGGTTCCTTACGCAAATTGTGCGTTCTCCAAGTCACAAGTTAGTTCCACACATACGTGTTGCCTCCAAATTAGTGACTGGTTCCACACCTCAATGTGTAGGCCTCCAAGCCAACGGACAGAATAAATCTCACAGATATATGCAATAATTTCTAAAGTATATAAGAATTGTCTTTAGACTGCTCACGAGCTTGTTAAACGTTGCTCAGTCTGAACTTAAGTTGAATGCATATAACTAGAAATGACCCAACAGATTGAGCTTAGCCGAAATAAGTGAAGTAGAGACCAGAAGTGTCCAGCGCACTAGTAGCTGGATAAAAGAGCACCATAGACCAAAATTTCACCTCAATCTAACAACAAACAGCAGGTTATATGTATTCAACTTTTGCACAAATGCATCATTCGATCAGCAACTAGCAAGTGAGCAGAGGGTTATATATATCAGAACCTGAAACAATCTGTATACTAAGAACCGTCACATATATCTCATATAATTTGTTAATCACCGAGCAATGCCACGTACACAGAAAGTACAAGGTCCCTAGGTTAGTACGAGTGCTACCGGCCCCTTTGCAAGCACCAACATCCCACGGTTAAACAAATTGCCCCAAATCCAGTTCTTGTCCAACTAAAGGATACAGAAACTAGAATAGCAAGTTGAGGGAAAGGAGATTAGCAGGTCTTACCGCTGTAGTGATATTCTAAATCACCAAGTAGACGAATTGAGCAAAGCACAAATAAATTCGCTATCCCAGAAAAACTATCGCCGCCGATTCAAAGAAATCAACGACGTGTTCTTCGAAGATACAATGCCCACACCACAGCAAAGAAATCAGTGGTTGAAAATCTAAGTTGTAGTGTTGAGGAATAGCTGAATGTTGCACAAAGCCACCCAAACCTAGTTCTCATCTAGCACTAGCTTTTAGATCGGAGTCAAAGATCACTCCCTAATCAATATTTCAAGAACAAGAAAAGAGGATCTGAGAGGGAAAAATCGTGCCCCCCGCACTGCCCCGGAGAGCCAGCTCAAATAGAGTAGAGGGAGCGAACCACCTGCTTTGAACGGCAGCCTCACCTACCACTGATAATGCCCCCGACGCTGCCGCTTCAAGCATCCAAACAGCTGCCTCAACTGCCGCCGAAGAAGCAACAGGCATGGCTGCGTCTAGCCGCTGCGAGGACCAACAAGTCCTCTTCCCTCTTTTTATTTACATGTGGCCCTCACATGGATAATTGGGAAATTCCCTAATTGCTCCTTTGAAAACAATAGGAGGTTACCGAGGAATAAGTTGTTCTGCAAGAACAGGGCCGTATCGATGCAACATGTTTGTTACTTGTCATTTGAACATGAGCGCACACACAAAATTGTGTAATTTCTATCTGAAATTTAAATAAGAGATTAATGGAGAAGGTATTTCAAGGATTAGAGGCTTAGTTACCGTGTAATTGCTATTTGAAATCGACATAACAGCATGTACAGTGATTGAGACAGCAGCTGTCTCTAACTATTGCCATGTTATTTAGAGACAGCGCTAGAGACAACATATACAATGGTAGAGACGGTTGCACGTTTTTATAGGCAGTTTTCTCACACACAAAGATTCTTAATTCTCGTGTAGAAGTGACTCTTTGCGTTGGAGACTACCAAATATCTATCACGCTCTCTCCTCCACATCATCACATGTCTTACATGGCAACCCTTAGAGACTGCTTATAGACAGCTGACGTGGACCATTGTACATGCTCTAAGAGATTACTGGAAGGGATATTTAAGGATTAGAGGCATTGTTTCTTAATAGCAATGATAAGAATAATGTATATGAATGTTTTTTCTCATAATAGTGATATGTATAGTGCATTTGAAAGGAAAAGATTTTGTGACAATGATACACAAAATTTGTGTAAGCCCCGTTCTGCTCCACACACACCCCCCCCCCCTCCCCACCAAAAAGAGATATAGTAGGTTATTTTAAAAATGCTAATATCAATATTTTTATTTCAACATTAAGTGCACATATTTGGGCAAGGTAACTATGCCTTCTGTAATTTGATTGAAACTAGTGATATCAAAGATCAGAACGAAAAGGTTATGCATTCATTTTTTTTTGAAAAAAAAATACAACGGATAAGCCCCTTATATCCAGTTTTTTTTTAATATCTTCTTACACCAACATATCCCATGGGCGCTGAGCAAGGGGGCCTGAGGACTTTCCCAGGCTGGTTAGGATTGGAAATTAAATACAACTCTACTAGCTTTGAGCTTCAAACTCCTCTTGACACTTTATTTACACAAGGATACATATGGTGAAGCATGTATAGGATTAGGATCTAGGAAGCCTTTCCTCCTAGTTTTATTTAGATACGGGTATACTTGCATCCTTGAAGCTGAAAGAATCTATCTAGGTCGCACAAAATAATGTGTGTTTTTGACACACCTATATGGATCTAAACAAAATAAAGCGTGTTTCTTTTATGGAAAAATAAATTGTGCTTTTGATGGACAAGCAAAGCAACACCCGATTGCCTGAAAAAATCCGGATTTGACACGGATTCGTATGTATCAAAAACAATCGGTTAGGGCATCTCAGCTGGGCCTCTATCCTTCCACTCTATAATACTATTCACTCCACGCTCTATCCATCCCACTAAAATTCCTTTATACTTTATACTACACTCTAAAAGATTTCTTTCCTCTAGCAGCTACTCTATCCAGATAAACAGTGTTATAGACTATCACCTGGAGATGCTCTTAGAGCAAGTCCAGCAGGTGCTCTATCTCTGTGCTCTATCACTGTTGCTACTCTGCATCAGTCTCTATATCCATCCAGCAGAGTCTCTATGTCAGTCTCTAAATTTAGAGACTCTCTCTTCGAGTCTCTATATTTAGAGATTCTCTCTCTCTATATTGTTTCGAGGATAGAGACTCTGCTGGATAGAATGAAAATATAGGGAATGCATAGTAGTTTAGAGAAGGAATATAGAGATCCGAATTTAGAGAAGTTGCTGATGATGCTCTTAGGTTGTAATAAGTCCTGATCTAATAGGAGGGTTAGATTTTGTACTACGGGGCTATTTGGTTCCCTGTATCCATTGAGATTTGCATCTGGGGATGCAAAATGCAGATGTTTGGTTGCTCGACGTCTCTCCTACCGCCCAACTCGTGCAATTTGTCCTCCCACCAGTAGGCGGAGAACGAGGATTCTGGGCGATCTCACGCTGTCAGTTCACAGGCACGCTGGAAACACTAGAGTTAGGTTTTCTCTCGCCACCCACATCTCGGCGCCTCTTCTCATGCCTCATTTCCATCTTTCCTCGGCGCCCTCCATTCCTCACACACCAAATCGACCTCGTCGCCCCTCCTTCCTTCCTAGCTCGGCCTCGACTTAGTCCCACCCCTTCCATCTCGTGTCCGTCCCTCCATCCCCAAGCTCGCCTGAATCGAGCACACTGTGTGCCGTTTTCCTTCCTAGCCCCGGCTCTACTCCGTCCTGAGCCCTTCCGGCCGATTGACCTCGGCGCCGCCTGCCTTCCTTTGGCCCGCCGCCTGTCCCCTGCGCCACCGCCTCAGTCTCCCAGCCTTGCCCCGACTCCCATCCTGGCGCCGCCACCTCCGTCCACGACTCCACGACCTCGTGGCCGCCGCCTCAGTCCCCAGCCGCTGCCAGTCTGCCGCCTCCATCCCAGGCGTCGTCGCCTCCGTTCTCAACAGCACCGACTCTGCCCTCGGCCATTCCCCGACTCCACGACCTCAGCTGCCGCCTCCGCTTTCAGCCGCCGCCCGACCCGACTCAGATCTGTGTTCTTGGCGCCTCCTCCGATGAGAATGAATATGAGATTGTGTTCTTGCTTTTCATTGCAATAAAGGTAACAAGAAGCTACAATTGAACATTAGAGATTGCTTTTCTTTATCTATATGAAAACTGAAATGCAAGAACACAAGTGAGCCGATATTGTCTTTGATTGTTGGTTATTGTCTTTTTACCTATATGACAAGTTAGTGATGTAAAATTGATTGTGTGTTATGCCTTGTATTGTTTAGATGGATTAACATGGTCTTCTTTTAGCTATATGACAAGTTAGTGACAGAACTTTGATTGTGGGTTATGTCTTATATTTTTAGATGGATATGCAAAGGCGATTTACGCACTCTTATTATTCAAGCAGTTGCAATTGTTACTGATGATGCATGCATTCGTGTTGGTAGGCTTAGGTTAAGGCGATTATCAAAACCTGCAATTAGTTATGGACCCATGTGCACAAGAGATATCGAGCGGCAAGCCAATCTGAATCTAATATTCAATTGTAGCGATATTGAGTGTGTGAGCATGTTGCGTATGAGAAGAGCCCTTTTTTTCGGCTATGTAATTTATTTAGAGATAGGAACCTATTAAGAGACAGCATTCACACATCTATAGAAGAGCAGGTGGCAATGTTCCTCCATGTAGTTGGCCACAATCAAAGATTTAGGGTTATTCATCACACATTTAGACGGTCGATAGAAACAGTGAGCCGATACTTTAGAGAGGTTTTATTTGCCATTGGTGAGCTAAGGAATGAAATGATTACGCCCCCCTCCCATGATACTCATGTCAAGATCACCTCAAGTCGGAGATGGTATCCCTATTTTAAGGTAAACTAAAGTCATATTTCATTTTGGTGTGTATAGTGTCAATTATGAATCTGTAATATTAGTTCATGGCTGTTGTATGATTGTTTGGGTGCAATTGATGAAACTCATGTGCACGCTAGAGTTCAAGAACAATTGTGCAGACTTTTAGGGTAGAAAGCCATATCCAACCCGAATGTGCTAGCCGCCGTTGACTTTGATCTCAGATTCACATATGTGCTAGCTGGTTGGGAGGGGTCAACGCATGATGCTCTCATCCTTGCTGATGCATTAGAAAGGCATGATGGGTTGCGTGTTCCGCCAGGTAATTGACCCTATAACTAAATCATAGTAAGGCATAATGCATTGACCTTGAAACTAATTAAAATGATTGAATTGGTAGGTAAATGGTACTTAGTTGATGCTGGCTATGCGTGTCGACCTGGTTTTCTTCCACCATACAGAGGAACAAGATACCATTTAAATGAGTATGATGGAAGGAATTATCCCACCAATGAAAGAGAGTTATTCAATTTGAGACATTCCAGCCTAAGGGTGACAATTGAGAGGGGTTTTGGGGCTTTGAAGAATCGTTTTCGCATTCTCGATAACAAGCCTTTCCATCCATACAAGACACAAGTAAAGTTAGTTCTTGCTTGTAGTATTATACATAACTGGATACTTGAGCATGGACAGGATGAGATATTCCCAAACGAGCAAGATTGGGTGCCCAACAACAACGATCCTATTCCATCAAACCCTAACCAAGATGGTACCCCTTTATTAGTTGACAACACTGCTTGGGCAGCAAAGAGAGATGAGTGGGCTGCTGCCATGTGGGCTAATAGAGAAAATTCATATGTGTAATATAAGTCTATGTATGTGAAATGTACTTAAGACAATTGTGCTCTTTTTTATGAACTCCTATACAATGTTTTTGAACTGTTATTGTAATATTTATTTGCTGCCCATATTGAAATAGTTGCTTTCCATGCTGCTCTCTTTGCTGTCCATAGTTTAAATTTATTGCCCCTATAAATATTCATTGGTAGGAAATGGTTGAAGAAGTGTTTTCCGTTGATGGCTGTGGTGATGACAATGCAAAGCCTACTGGAAAGGCAATGAAGTGGACCACTGTCACTTCATCATTTGTGCTTCGTCGTATGTGTGATCTTATAGCTTCTGGTATTAGAACTGAAAAGGGGTTTAAAGAGGTACACTTGAACAAAGTTGCAAAGGATCTGAAGGAGTTTAGCGGCAATGATGTTAGTGGTACTCAGGTGTACAATCACCTTCGTAAGTGGCGCCAGAGGTGGCTGAAGGTTTCCAAACTAAGAGACCTTAGTGGAGCACTATGGGATGAGGATAACCACATGATAGTTCTAGAACAAGAGCACTATATGGGCCATGTAAAGGTAGTTTCTTTACATTTCTGTTATTGTCCTTATTCATTCTTTCTTTGATTACATTGCTGCCCTTGACCTTTCTAGGCACACCCTAAGGATGATGAATATTTGAACAAGCCCATTGAGAATTATCAATAGATGCTGACCATATTTGGGAGCGGCTTAGCTACAGGAAAGTTTGCTATGGGATCAAATGAGGCCTTAGGTGACCCTTCTGAATTTGGAGATACCTCTACCAAAGATGAGCCTATTGATGTTGAAACAATCTACAATGGAGAAACTCAAGAGCTGTCAAAGAACAAGAATAAGTCACGACCTAAAGATGCAGCTAGTGTTTCTGGTGGCAACAAAAAAAGGAAGAGGTCCTTGCTGAGTGAGGAGGAGAGCATTGTCTTTATTGGCATGACAGATGCTGTCAATAACGTTGCAGCTACCATTCGAGAGACAGTAGTGCATGAGGTGCATCCTGACTTGTATGGTGCTGTCATGAACATGACTGGGTTTACTGAGGATGTGTTGTTTGTTGCTTTCTCTTATTTGGTGGACAACAAGGCACAAGGTGCTGCTTTTGTGGCTATGAATGAGAACCACCGTGTTATGTGGCTGAAATCTTTTTGTGCTAGGCATAGCATGTGAAGTACCTTGATATCTAAGGTAAAGTGTATTATATATTTAATTTGAATAGAATTGTTAAGCCCTACTAATTGTCCTTGATGTCTAGGAATATTTTGCTCTATGTTGGGAATGCTCGTGGAGGTGGCAATGGATGGATGGATTGATGTTGTCAAGGCTAATGTGTTGATGGAAGCTTTTGGATGCCTTTTGGTTTAAATGGATGTTCTCTTTACATTTTGTCGCCATACATGTAAATGAATGCTTTATGCCATGTCTCTGAGACCATATCGATGCCTACGGATGGCCTTTTGTTGCTACCTTCTTATTCGAATTCTTGTATGATACATATTAGTGATGATATATAGTGAGACTTTGAGGATCATATTAATGTTGTCGTATTATTAGTTATGTTAATTATATGCCAATTTTAATGTTACATGTTAATTATATGCCAATTCTAATGTTACATGTAAATTATATGCAATATTTCGTTTGGTGTTATTCAACACATCAAGGAAGAAGTTTAACACATTATGAGCTCATGCAACCAACCAAACACAATCTCCACACACCAAAGCTCAACTCATGCAACCAACCAAACAGATCCCTTTACGCCTGCGCCACCATGCAGACAACCAAACAACATCCACATGCATGAGCTTGGCCTGTCTCCAACTAGCCAGGATGACTTCGTACGGGCCAGGTTGAGGACATACGGCAACCAAACAGCTGTTTGTGTAGAAATAGGAATAGCCGTGACAGTTTTGAGTATATATACTCCATTCATTACACTCATCGGGCTTCGTACCTGTCCGTAGCCCAGCCCACAAGAACCCTCCCTCCCTCTCGGCGAATCGACGCGGAGTCCACCCGTGCTTTCCTTCCTCTTCTCCGACCTCCGCGTCGATCCGCCATGGCCGAAGAGAACGAGGCGAGGCCACCGTCCGCCGGCGCCGACGGTGCGGAGGAGAGGGAGGAGGGCGAGATCGCCGACGACGACTCTGCGCCCGCGCCGCCGCCGCCCAATCCCTCCGCGCCGCACCCGCTCGAGCACGCATGGACCTTCTGGTTCGACAACCCGCAGGGCAAGTCCAAGCAGGCCGCCTGGGGAAGCTCCATCCGCCCCATCCACACCTTCGCCACCGTCGAGGACTTCTGGAGGTTTTGCCTTTCTTCCCAGCCCCTCCACTCGCAAACCCTTACTACCACTAGATTTCTCTCTCGACTCGCTGGCTCGCTGCTGATCCGATTAGCCGTCTAATTAATTCTGCTTGATGCGAACTTTCCATATTTCGGCCGTAACCTGAGGTGGACTCTTGGGATGATGCAATTTGCTGCAGATGCCATGTGTTTTAACTTTTAAAAGATATTATGATGGTTTGTGGATTTAAGGAGTCTAAATTTCTGCATAGTTCAAGTTTGCTGTGAACATGAATAAACCGAGTTTATGTCCTTGGTGAACAATAGCATTTGTCTAACATATTATACTATTCCGCGCGCTAGGCTTAGACTGGTATGTCATGGATTTGTGGTTTTTCTTTTGGAAACCTGGTTTAGGAGATGTAGTTCTTGAATGTTGAAATTGCTGCCATGGTGGTGGGAGGATCTAGTTCTTGAGGCGTGAATTATTAGGGTGTTCTTGTGTGTAGCATGTTCCATGTGCTGCTGATAAGGCGATTCCTATTAGTACCTCATTTCATAGTACCTGTACTATTAATTGTGCTGCCTTCACAATTATTTGAGTGGCCATTTACACATTTTGTTGTATTGTCCTTTAGTTTATGTTTTGAGTTTTATTGTTTAGGTGCACTTTGGGAGGATTCTTAAGGACTTAGGAGATACACAGCATTAAAATTTTACCTTTTATCCTGACATCAGCAGAATGTGCAATGCCATCACATTTTACCTTTTATCCTGATGTGAGCTATTAATTTGATATTCAGTATGTATTCTGAGTAAGTTCTTAGATGATTGACTATAAATTGTACTGCATCTTCTATCAATGGAGATATTCATATTTCTAGAATTTCTGAAGACCGTGCCCTGAATACTTGTACTGAAAATGTTGAGATTACCTTTTGTTTGTGGTTGCGTAGAATATGAATTGTCATCTTCAAATTAATTATACTTGTGGTTGTTTGTGAAAATAAACTGTGTGAAGTTTAAAAGCTTTTGATAGACTGATACCCTGCAATACATCTGGTTGAAGCGGATGCAAGAATATTCTGTTGTACTGGCAGATTGACTTCTCAGTGCAAGTTACACGTCTTGAGTAGCATCTATGTAAGTCGTGAGTCTTGGGTTAAATGCTAGTGATAGCATTAGGAAACAAGGCATCTAGAGATGATAAGGAAAGCACAGTATAACTCATTTTCTGTTATGGTGCTGCACATGAATGATGAATGACTGTTGATACTTAATTTAGCCAGAATACTCAATTTTTGTATGCAGACCTTAGAAAATCTGGAAGTGAACGTTAGTAACTTGAGATGCATGTGCAGTGTGTCTTTCATTTCTTTCTGTAAGATGTATGTTTTGTGAGCTCGGCATGTTAACTAGCACCAGTCCATTGTCCATTAATCCTTGCATGCGTCCCCCCAGCTTGCACCTGAAAGTCATAACTAACAGGCACAATGCAAAATATTTGCGCTTTACCAATTTCTTTTGCAAATATAAGCTATTGAACAATTCGCTAGAGACAGGCGTTGGTGTTGTTGGTCTTGTTGGCAGGCACAAACATGTTTACTGAAATATCAGTACACCAACTGATTTATTCTTATTCTTATGTTCCGTTCAAAATTTTTTCCGGCTGAATTAATGGTTCTACCTTGGGAATTCTCTGTTTTTCATATGCTAGTTTATTACCTTTTTTTGGAGCCATCGTGCTGATAGTACCATACTTGCTCGCTCATTAGGCTCTCTTATTCGGAAATCTTCCATTATGCACAAAAGATATCAGTTCATGTCCAGGCCTAACAAAAATCTTAAATGAGTTTTGTTGCACTAGATTGAGACCAGAAAATTCGACAAACAGAAATGTTAAATTTGAAAGGAATTAACATACGCTTTAACACCAATAACACAGGAGCACTGAAGTAGCAGATGTTAAAACCTTTAGTCTCTTAGCTTCATCTTTTACCGGGATAACTACTTTGTGCCTAATTTCTTAGTGGAATGATTGTATTGTCATGGTGAAATATGAGTTTTGAAGACTATCAAAATCAAAATATTTATGTGTTCAGGGTGAGTTGTGCCTTCTAAGCTTTAAAAGCTTGCTTGAAGAATTTGTTTGTGTTCATTGTGACAGTTTGCTTCATTTATTTATGTCCTCGTCACAACTTAGCCATCACCTTTTTATATATTCCATAGTATTGGACTGATAAATTGGGTGATTTTTCAGCCTTTACAACAATATTCATCACCCTAGCAAGTTGGTTGTGGGAGCTGATTTCCATTGCTTCAAAAACAAGATTGAACCAAAATGGGAAGACCCTATTTGTGCTAATGGTGGTAAATGGACCATCATCTGTGGTAGAGGAAAATCTGACACAATGTGGTTGCATACTGTAAGTATTTTTGTTCTTATTGGCAATAGAATAGCTCATTTGTTTTGCTCAGTTATCTTTAGTATAATCTCCATCTTAACTTTTCCCCCATAAACCTTAGTTACTGGCAATGATTGGCGAACAATTTGATTATGGTGATGAAATTTGTGGAGCAGTCGTTAGTGTGCGTGGGAAACAGGAAAGAATAGCTATCTGGACAAAAGATGCTGCTAATGAAGCTGCTCAGGTACGAGTGTTTCGGTGAAGACTGTCTAAAATGCATACATTCTAATTTATTTGTTTCTCTGTGGACCATGTTTTCATGATAATTGGCCATATCATAAATTCAAATAATCATGTTTAATAGTTCAGATGCAAGCATATGTACCTTAAAATGTAAGTGTGTATAATATCTCTAAACTTGCTTTGTGGAGCCTCTTTATTCTGTAACAATTCTTATTTTTTGGATGTGGTATGCATGTAATTTCCTAGATAGGCTTGTCCTAGGGTAGTGTTTCATTTTTTTCAGCTAAATTCCAAGTTATGCTATATCAAATTGTTTAATTGTTTCACTGACGTTTATATGTTTTGGCTATTGAGTTGAAGTTGCAACATTTATTCATTTCTTAGTTTTACTCTATGGCTGTATGATTCTGTGATCTCCTTGTGGAACCTTTTGTTTTGCTGTTGTAGCACATTCTATTGCAACAGTATTGCCATAACATCTACTAATTTTAGGATATTTATTTACATGTTGTTAGTAATCGTCGCAATATCGCTATTGCTATTGCATATGCTAGTTTTATAATATCTACATATTACTGTTGCAACATCGGTGTTTTTTGTATAGCAAGTTGTTTGGACCATCAGCATTATTAGCATTGATTCTCCTAGCTAGGCCATTTGTGCTGAACATGTTCCTTTTTTTTTTTAAAAAAAAGATAAGCATCGGGAAGCAGTGGAAGGAATTTCTCGATTACAAGGACTCCATTGGATTCATTGTTCATGTGAGTGGCGCTCAAGTCTTGATTTCTTCCTTCCGCCTTGAATTACTGTCCCTGACAGTATTTTCTTGTTGCAGGACGATGCAAGAAAGATGGACAAAGTTGCGAAGAATCGCTACACGATTTGATGTCAATGCTCATTCTGAGAGCCTGAGAGTAGCAGCAGGCCTACAAGTAGGATGGTTTTCTTCGATGCAGTAGTTGTAGCAGCTTGTAGCGTTTTGATGTTGTTGGAGGTTGCCTACTGCTGTGAACTATTTAAACATAACATAACATGTTGCATTCATGGATGTACTCCATCATAAGTCACTCGAGTGTTTCCCTCGCCGTTCTCAAGAGAGGCGCACTTGTTCAGATGTGCTTGAACTGGGGTGTGAAGTGTGGACAGCAGTCACAGCACCTGAGCCCTGGTGAAAGGCTGGAAGTCTGGAACAAATACTACCATGTCTCATAGGATCTTGGCATTGAGAAATCATTTTCCTCTTTAGCTTATGGCTTATTGCTATTTCTAAATGCCAAATGCCTTGCCTTGACCCCGATTCTCCGAAGTCTTGAAGCTTCGTATCAAAGCTCTCAAAACAAAGGTGCATGAAGCGGACTGATAAGACTTATTGTTTAGTTTATTAATTTTGGCAAAATCTTACTTACCGTTCAGTTTATTAATTTTGGTAAATAATTTTAGCTAACTTTGGATGTGCATCAATCAAAAAAGGGTAGATTGCCGACCTCTCAAAGTTCAAAATTCAGTTTATTAATTTCGGCAAATGATTTCACCTATCTTCAGATGCGCATCAACCAAAAAAGAGTGGCAACCAGGGCAACGGACGGTGCGGTGATCCTTGCAACATCAGTATTGGTATAGTATCTACTAATGTTAGGATATTTACATGTTAGTAATTGCCGCAGCATCACTATTGCAACAGCATCTGCTTTTATGATATCTACATAGTATTAATGTTGCAACATCGGCATATGCTGTTTAGCATGTTGTTTGGACCATCAGCATTATTAGCATTGATTCTCCTGGCTAGGCCATATGTGCTGAACATGTTCCTTACTTTTTTTATTAAAAAAAAAAGATAAGCATCGGGATTTTTTTATTGAACAAGGCTTTTGCCCTTGGCTAAGGAGTTCCCCGCCTTATCTCAGGCGTTGGTCGTACGCCAAGATCTGTGCATAACCCCACTCTCTTTTATTTGGTCTTTTGCGAAGCCTCCTAACGTTTTGAAAAAAAAAGCAATCGGATTCTTCTTCTTCCTCCTATCTCCCTCTCCTTCTCTCTCCTCCATCCCAGTCGAGCCGGCCGCCACCCGCCGGTGACCACCAGACGGGTGACATGCGACCATGCCAGCGCGCGCTCGAGCCGCTGCACCGATCGTCACACTAGGCTCTCAGAAGCATGGTCCTTACTCAAAACAATCAACACACTCCTTCACTTCCTGATTTCTATGGGATTGAGATGAAAACGAAAAAGGGAAAAAAAACGGATTTTTAGTCACAGGCTACAAAATTCAGAACAAATTGGAACCATTAGCTAGAATTCTCCTGGCTAGGCCATATGTGTTGAACCATTAACTAGAGTCTCAAAACCTACTCTGGTGAAGGCTCATTCTTGCTGCCTTCGCACAAGCAAGCAGTGCATTTCTAACTATTTTATTTTCCAACCAAGCGGATTATCTAGAACCATGCATGAATTGAGCTAAGTTAAAAAAAAAAGAGTATTTCGAAAACTAGTCAATTCAATGATGACCCTCCATGGATTCACCTATATAGGCTGCGGCTAACGAAGTAGTGAGAGCAAAAGAAAAAAAAGGATTGCTTGAAATAGACTGAAAAACAAGACTTGCTTGCTCATCTCCTGAAGTGGTGGATAATGCTTAATGCAGTGATCTTCGAGTTCTTTCAATTAAGAGATCAAAACCTAAATGTGCCAGGGGCTGATCATAGAAGCCAGGGCAATAAGTATTCAGGAATTTGAGTGCTTATGTAGCTAATAACTCTGCCACCTGAATACTTGATTCCACGCCTCGCCGAGCCAAGCCAGCCACCGCACCGCGCCCGGGCCGAGGCCATGCCGCCGTGGTCAAACGTCGCCCCGGAGGTGGTCACCGGCGGCTGGCACCCGGCTCAGCGGGTTGGAGGAGAGGGGAAGAGAAGGAGAGAGAAGGAAGAAAAAGGACCCGATTGCTTTTTTAAAAAAATGCTAGAGTTGTTTTTGCAAAAGATCGTGAGGGAGAAAGCGAGGACCGTGCATAAATCTCGGTGCGTGGCCAATGGCCAAGATAAGGCGGGGAACTCCTTAGCTAAGAGCAAAAGCCTTTTTCTTCCTAAAATCTTAGAGCTGCTTATCAAAGCTCTCAAAAACAAAGCCGAACGAAGTAGGTTAGCTTCTTTCATTTGCTAGTTTATTGATTTGACAAATAATTTCAGCTACGTTTGGAAGTGCATATGCATCAGCTAGCCAAAGAAGAGAAGTAGAGTGGCAGCGAGGGCAACGGACAGCGCGGTGATCCTTGCAGGAACTCTTGCAGGATCCCGCCTGAGGAACATCCCTTCCAGCAGCGGGAGGCTCAGCGCCGCGATGTAGCAGAGGAGAAGGAACTGCGCCGCCAGCTCGCCGAACATGTAGCCCCTGCCGATCATCTTCCACGTCCCTCCGACGAGCGCCGCGGCGTTGAGCACGCAGAGCGTGGTGGCCGGGAGCAGCAGCGTGGAGCACCCGGCGAAGTCGAACACTCCGTCCTGGTACAGCCTGTCGTCGGACGCCTTGCTCGTGAGGTCGAAGTCGACGGTCCTGGCGCCGATGAGGTTGAGCAGGACGGTGAGGCAGGCGAAGAGCTGTCCGGTGACGGCGTTGAGCACCCAGAACCGCTGCTCGTTCCACCACGTCCTCACCGCCAGCCTCCGCTTGGAGACGGACACCTCGAGCAGGTGCTGCAGCAAGGACGACGCGAACACGGCGGCGAACCACGGGGTGGGGAAGAGCGAGACGCCGCGGAGGAAGCAGAGCTGCGGGAGGGTGGCGTAGCAGAGCACGGGGAAGGCGTAGAGGGCAGCGAAGGCGTAGTAGGCGCAGGACATGGTGTGAGGAATGGAGATGGCGAGGGAGTCGGGGAAGGCGAGGGGGCAGTAGCTGGAGAGGGCGATGGCGAGCAGGCCGGACATCCAGCGCTTCTGCTGGACGAGCACGTCGTTGAGGTTGGTGGGGACGCTGCCGAGGAAGGGCGGCCTGGACGACGGCGAGGGGTAGCAGTAGACGGACGTCCAGCCGCGGCAGTGGAGCTGCCGGAAGCCGGTGAAGTAGTCCTCCACCACCGACTGGTACAAGAAGCCAACCTGCGTTTGCGTTTGCAGTGGCAGGAACAGCTAGCCTAGTTAGGTGCATGCAGACGCAGAGCGCTTGCTTCATATATATTAATCTGACAGGCAAATTTGCTCTGCTTGCCTGGTCGCCCCATTGGGTGTCCGTCTCGTAGGCACACGAGGCCACAAATTTGGCTTCTTGTATCACATTCAGACGACGAGCATTGGGGTTGCAGCTGGATCGGCGCACCGACGCGACGAGATGGTTGGAGCGGCCGAATCTTCTCCTCAGCTCCTCGACCTCCATGCTAGAGAATTCTGCGTAGAATTACGTGCGTGAAGATGAGTATGCGTTGCATGCATGCATGGTGAGCACGCACCTTGCGTCGGCGACGAGGGCTCGGCGCCGTAGAGGGCGTCCCTCCTGACGTAGAAGCATGTGCCGGAGAGGATGGGCCCCCGGAGACCATCGAGGCCTTTCCATCGAGTCTGCACCAGCGGCGGCGTTCAGGTTCAGGGTAATTCCATCGATCTGTTTCTGAGCTATATATGTATAGTAGTATAGTAGGCGATTGCAATGACGACTAGCTGCATGCATGTGCGCACCGAGAAGATGGATCTGAGCTCGTTGGCGTAGATGTCGTGGCGGCTGAGGTTGTGGAACATCTGCGGGAACTGCACGAAGGCGAGGTCGCCGGCGGAGGAGGCGAGGCCGAGGTGGAAGCACATGGCCTCCAGCGCGGAGCTCCGGCTGTTGCAGTGCATGTCGCAGTCCAGCACCAGCACCACCGCCGAGTTGCTCATCAGGCTCGACACCCGCAGCTGCATGCGGATATATATATGCAGCCCGTCAGGATATATATATATATATCACTCAAAAAAGACGACATTAACAACTCGATGGTTGCAGGAGCCCACGGCGGCGTTGAGTGCGCCGGCCTTGAACTGGTGGCGCCGCGCCCTCCGCTTCTCCCGACACACATACACCAGCGACGGCACGCCGCCGCCGCCTTGCTCATCGGATTCGGATATGACCTGCAGCGACATGCATGACCGATGCGCATTAATCTAGTATCATATAGGAGTATATGGACACGTACGTCCGCAAGGCGACAATGCATATATATATGTGTACCTCGACGTAGGCATCGTGGTCCTGGCGTGCTGCCTTTGTGCAGCCCCCAAGTATAGCCTTGTCGTTCTTGGCCTCTTGCACACTCTCTTTGAACTTGTCGTACATTTCCTGCCAGTTAAATCGACCAGGACAAAAATATAATTGATTTGGATTTGTTTCTTCTTCTTGCAATCAGGACCAATGACTTCACTGCCATGAGACCAAATAAGTAAGTGCAACTTGCATGCCTACCAATGTTCGTTAGTGAACCATCGCTGTAACGTGCACTAAATTCCCAGCAATTATTAACGCAAGCGTATATAATTACCTTAATCCTTAGCCTGTCGCCGGCGAGCTCGTGGTGGTCAGGAGCGTCCAGCTGGTCGTCGCCGGCCAAGTATCTGGCGGAGCACGGGCACTGCACCCTGTACTTTCTGCAGAAGGGCACCCAGGCCGTGGCGAAGGCGTAGGCCTTCCTGGCCGCGAGCAGCGTCAGCGGCGACCCGGCGTCGTCGGACAGGTACACGCTGAGCCTCCCGCCGGGGTAGTCCAGCGCCATGGCGGAGACCACCGTGTTCATCACCTCCACCGTCGGCTCCTTGTCCGGGTCGGCCGTGACGACCAAGACGTCGACAGCCGGGAGGTCGCGGCGCGGGAGCCTGTCCGGGAAGGCAACGCGCGAGACGGGGCGCCACATGGGCGCCTGCGACAGCGCCCAGAGGAAGAGGAGCACGAGGTCGGCGGCGAGCATGACCGGGAGGAGGCGGTGGTGGGCGACGGCCGCGGCGGCGAGCGCTAGGTGCAGAGCGGCGAGGAGGCGGTTGGCGGTGGCTAGGGGGCGGTCCACGCGCACGGTGTTGAGCGGCGCTTCTTGTCGCCAGCTAGTAGGTGCCGGTGGCGCCATGGGCTGGCCTGACATGATTCTAGTTTGCACCCAGCGCCCAGCGCAGCAGGCTATCTCATAAGCTAGCTCCACTTGAACGAGTGGAGATGGTAGTGCTCAAGCCAATACATTTATTTTACTCAATTTCGATGGACACAGATAAGTGGTAGGCTCGTATATTGAAAAGGTGACTGCCACGTAAACATGTCGTCCAACCATTTCACGATATGTCTTCCAGGTGCCTGTTGCGTCACTGTTAGGCCACTGCTAGCCCGTCCGGTCAATCTGATCGTCCAATCATAACATTCATGAAATATATTTGAGCAATTATTTAAAGATGTTTCAATTCGTACTAGCAAATGATTCACACGACTGAGCCCTGAGCTCGCCATCCAGGTCCTTGTGCAGTTCGACAAGGTTTGATAAGGGTCTTATCGTTGCTCTCTGCACTGCAGATCAACAGGTCGTTGTGTGTTAACTCCTGGGTTATTTCATCTTACTATTCTTGTTTTAGCCCATGACTGATGCGCTGGAGAACCAGGTCAGGAGCAAGGCCAGCGTTAAGGTATGCCCTTCTTGTGTGTGCTGCTATATTACCAATGATTTGATGCTGTAGAGTTTTGAAGAGAATGTTGTAATTCTTGGTTGTTAGCTGCCAATGTAGATGTACTGACACGAAGTTACTTGTTACTGGCCATCTTAATAATGCTATTGTGTCAAACAGATGCATTATTATTCTTAACGGCTAGCAGATTTGATGGAGCAATTTCGGGGGTTTTATGCCTTCTGCTTGATTCGATAACATGATGCAGCGTGTAATTTTAAAGCAAACTATCCGACCTATTCACTTTTCTATTCAAGATTGTATGCACTGCCAAGTTATGCACTGTGATTTATTGTTGGATCATATATTTGAAGTTAGTAGAGGAAAAGTACAGGTACTGCAAAACTATTCTCATAATCTCATTCCATATATATGTTGGTCATGCTGTACAAACTATGAAAGAACTTATGTTTCTGTTTACTATATAATGTATTTACAAACTCTGGAATCTCTTATGTTTCTGTTTACTTTATAATGCCTTGTCTGCTTCAGACGCACCCTCACATTGTTTCTTGAATTTCTACCTCTTGGTGTCTCGGCACATGCCCTTTTTCATGTAGTATAGATGATTAAGCCTCCTCAGAGTTATTCCTTAAAAAAGGAAGCTGTCTGTTGAGTAGTCCCTGCATTGTATTTGCTGCAGATTCAATTTTTTAGGTGTCCTAACTCCTGACTATAGAAAATCGGGTGACTGTTACTTTCACCATATCTGTTACTATGATAGATGTTGCTTTGATTTGTCCTCGTGTTGGTGACATAATGTGTAGAATTTACCATATATTTTGTTCTCTGCTTCTTCCTAGTCATGCTTGCTAGATGCATATTATGGGATAGCTCCTGTATTACGTCATAAGCCAGTTGTCAACTACCAAGCGCACAAACTGTTCAAGGGTGTCTGATAGAGACGCCAAGTATCAACTATCAACTGCAAATACTGACATTTCTGTTCTGTGCAGTGCCACACACTGCCTCTGTGATGTTGCAAAACAAGTGTATACGTAGTGTTCTTTTAGGAGCAGATTTCTCATTCCTTTGTGGAAAAGAAATCTCAACTTGCTTGATAGACAATTTGGCATGGGTTAAA
This sequence comes from Olyra latifolia, assembly GCA_036346145.1. Taxonomy (NCBI): domain Eukaryota; kingdom Viridiplantae; phylum Streptophyta; class Magnoliopsida; order Poales; family Poaceae; genus Olyra; species Olyra latifolia. The sequence continues at coordinate 505,553 of CM070523.1, read as the reverse complement.
CCTTATATTGAAAAGACTGACACAAAAGACAATTGAACAATGAATTCACAGCCTCACTTCCTCTGGGGGTTTAATTTATCATGAAAATGAAATTTTAACTAAATGCTGATGGATGGTTAATACTTAGTACCAAGACCAGCAAGTCTCTGGAGTTTTTGTTCCAGCAATCCTGTTTCTAACCTATATTTGAGCATGCAAAAACAATTGGATGATTGAATCCAAGCAGCCTCTACTTGAAAATTCCAGACTATAAATTGCCTTGCAGTACTCCCTTCCAACCTGTAACACTGTCCTCTTAGGCCTCAGCCATGTCAGCCAGCATTGCCAAAATTTTAGTTTTGAAGTTTTTTGGCGGCGGGCAATGGCAACTGTAAGGAGGACACAGTCATCATTGATTGGAGTTGAGGAATTGTTTTTTTTTGGATTAAGTCCACTTTACACCCCTGAACTATCAAAAAAGTCTATCCTACACCCTGATCTACGAAACCAGTTATTTAACACCCCAATCTACGAAAACCAGATCAATTTACACCCTTAACTGGTTTTGTGATCATTTGTGGCTGACGTGTCAATAATCAAAGCGGTTTTCCCACCCGGCCATCCACATGGACTAAAAAAATGGGAGCTGGTTCATCTTTTTGGCGGTAAACCCAAGATAAACAGTGCCCCTTCGCCTTCACCGGTTCGCATCGTTGTCTCCATAGTAGGGACGGCATCAGGCGGCGATGGGATCGGCGGCCAGCCGGTGATCGGTGACTCAACGACAGGAGCGGCGGCCACCCGGCACGCTTCCGGACGCGGCCACTCACCGCGCGACAAGGCGCGCCCACTCGGCGACAGGGGCTGCGGCCACTCGGTGATGGGATCGGCTAATCGGCGGTGAGATCAGCAGCAAGTTGACGATAGCGTATACGGTGAGTCAGCCACGCGGGGCTGTTCGGCTGCTCGACGATGGGGTCTACTGCTCGATCTTGGTTAGTAGTATGATTTCTCCATCGATGCAGATGACAGTGATTATTTAGAGAGAACATAGTGTTCCTTGGATTTTTTTAGTCCACGTGGACGGCCAGGGTGGGGAAACCGCCTTGTTTGATGACACGTCAGCCACAAATGATCCCAAAACCAGCCAAGGGTGTAAATTGATTTGGTTTTAGTAGATCGGGTGTTAAATAACTGGTTTCGTAGATTAGGGTGTAGGATAGACTTTTCTGATAGTTCAGGGGTGGGTGTATAGTGGACTTAATCCTTTTATATATTCAAATCAGAAAATAATCCCCGAAATTTTTTTTTGTGGCACGCATGTAGGCGATAGTTTTTTTATTGTTGAAAGTGATACTTCTACATGCCAGTAGCTTCACTCAAGTAATTCTCGTTGTAGTTTTAGTCAGCTTCATAATATTATGCTGCCTATTGCTCAAAAAGAATTTTATTCTGCCAGCACTAGCATTATCTCCATATTGCAAAGTATTTAAAGTAGATGTTTCGTGTTGAGCACATTAGCTATGCCCACTTACACAAGTCTAATATACATGATTCTTGCTAAAATATGATTTGATATCTTCTAATTTGTAACCGTCTTCTCAATGCATCTATATTGGAATCTTACAGGGGTGTTCACACTCGACAAGCATGTCATTTTGTATCTTTCCTACTCCTGGCAACTGGTTAGAGATGGTTATTACTGGTAACTTATTTAGGCCTATTGCCATTCAAATGAAATGCGCAAAGACAACGATGTTAATCGGATCCGAGTTTAGAAAATTTACACCGCTGTAGTGGCCTGTTTATAGCACTCAAATCTGACCAGCGTTATTAAGATTCAAGAACACTTATTTTAACACAGTCTGCTTACCAAGACAGACGGAACTGAAAGTAGTACAAAAAATCTCCCTCCAGTTCATATAAATCAAGGTTAAATAACTAATTACATCCATACCTCAGGTGAACCCTATACAAGTTAAAAATGAACATCTAAGAATAGCTCTTCAGAGTGGAACTTCAGCTCGTTCTGGAATCTCTGTAACACAAAGTGTTCATCCTCTGTTATGAGGGTCGTTACGCTGCATTCCAACTTGGAGAATGGTTCTCTCCCTGTTCTTCCAGCACGATGAAGATAGTCAGTCGCCGTCTTAGGAAGGTCAAAGTTGTATATGTGGCTGGTTTGCGGAAGGTCAAACCCTCTACTTGCTATGTCTGTAGAAACTAGCAGGAAACCTTTTCCCTTAACTTCCTGCAGAAGAACGGTACATGTAAATGTAGAAAATCATAGTCCAACATGATAGTTCTTGGATTTAAAAAAGAACATGCTGGGAACTTAAGAAAAAAATGGAGAGATAATACTAACAGCGAATGAGGAAGCTCGAGCATTGAAATTCATATCTTCTTCCAATAAAAGCACCTCTAGGCTTCCCTTGTACATAGTTCCCAGGAACTCAACAAGAAGGTTAGTTGAAGGAGGGTATCCAGCCTTTTTTGATTTCTCAGACTAAGAAAATGGGTCGAAGAGTTACCAAACAGAATGCAAAGGCCAAAGGTACGGCTGATACACTACTACTTAGATTGAGTAATATTCATTCATTATCAACATAAAGAAATTCTTAGAACCTGGTGATAAAAATATACATCTCAGCTGGGAAGCAAACCAGAATTGCTACTTCAAAGTTATAACCGTTTATGAACACGAAGTATTTAAAATTAAAGTAATGCAAATGAAATATAGATCTATTTTCAAGAAATATAAAGTGTAGGGTGTACCAACATGTTATGGTTCCCAACTGGGTACTGATAAATGATAACAGCACAACACCATAGAATTCGGTGGACCCAACCCCAAATAATGCCAATAGGTCATAACTGACCTGTTTTGTGTGTGCGCGCGTGTCTTTTTGTATGTGTTTTACAGCAATAGTTGGGATTTTGGTTTGCCATTAGTCTACTGGATGTAATTTTAAATGGGCCACATGCCAGTCATTGGGTAAGGGAAAAATTAAGAACGAAATTTGGTGAAACACAGTTGTCCTCTTGAAATAGGCTTGACTCATCAAATCACCTACTTCCTTGTGCATGGAGCCATGATGCTGTTCCATGCACACACACACACACACACACACACACACATATATATATAGCTAACAGACTTAATGGCACTTCCCTTGTGAAACAGAATATCAAGTTTCTAAACCTTTGATCATACCAAAATATGAATTATTCTGTATCATTTTGTATTTTGTATGGCTGCATATCATGAGACTATGTGGCCAGGTGACCACTTTATGATAATTCCTAAGCACGTCCGAAAATAGTTGAAACGAGCATGTGAGGATCCTAGCCATATTATAATCAACATGGCATGGCATAAAAGGAATTCATGTATGCCATTACAGTAGTACCTGTTCAGCGACAAATATAATCCCTGATTTCGGCACATCTCTCCCAAGCAAGGATAGTAAGACATGCATCCTTTCCTTCTTACTGCAGATCTGGACATTGATTGTGTTGTCATAATAACCAATAACAGACTGAGGTCAAAAACAAACTTTCAAGAGTAAGGAGGTTGGTTGTATATAATCAGCCAGAAGGTACTAACTGAGGAAAAGAACATTGTAAAGATTCCTTAGCATGTGAGTACATTCCTACAATTATGGGCCAATATAGAAGAGCAAACTTAAGTGTACCTTGCAGGAAATAATGAGAAATTTTAAGATGCAATGATATAAATAATTTTATATGCTCACCACATATTTGTGACATAGGTGTGAAGGCATGGGTTGTACAGGGTTGACGTGAACATGAACCACATCACTCTGCATATAGACAAGACAGAATGTGTGAAAAAACTCCAGCCATTTGAAGTCCAAAAAAGTTTAGCAGTTCATGTTACAATGAGAATGTAGATAAAGAAGTTTGACAGGAAGTAATTGGAAGTTACAGCAACCTTGGTCCACTTATGTTGTATGCAGTCATGCACAAAGCGGTTGTGCTGAGGAATCGATGCGCTAGCAAATATGGTTTGGCGACTGGAAGCTGCTGAATAAGAAGTTAATATTTTGCGAAGGGAGCCCACTTGCTTTGATGATCCAAAAATAAAATCAACCTGTCAAAACAACAAGGTACATTAGCTGATCTCTCCCCAAGAAAATCACCCAAGCGATAGCATGGACTCTTCACAGATCCAAAAATAAAATCAACCTGTCAAAACAACAAGGTACATTAGCTGATCCTCCCCCTCCCCACAGACACAACCAAAAAAAAACTAAGCGATAGCATGGACTCTTTGAAGATATTATGTACAGTTAAGACACATTGCATAGGCAGACTGAGCATATACTGCACTAAATTTGATTTAAGGTTGAAGAATAGAGTGATCACCTCATCAATAACTAATACTCTCATGGATTGAAGACTGAAAGCACGTTTCTCAACCATTTGGCACAAGCTTGCAACAGTAGCCACGATTATTGCAGGGGGCTCTGCCTGGAAAAAGGCCAATGTTGATAGCAGGGAGACATCACAGCAGAGAAGAGAAAATATATATAAAAGATAGCATAGCGAAATTTTTTATATGTCAAGTGCGGACATAAGCCACTTTCCTTGTCATGTCATGATTGCCTAGGCAATATAAGCGTATAAAGATAAGAGGGGCCTGAAAACTAATATCAATTGGACGGTCGGTTCTAACCATAGCATACGAAAATGTATCTGCAATTAATTAAGTATTGGCACAGGCACAAAATCCACCAAAGAAAAAAAAATGGGTATTACCTTTACCCAGCTCTTCTGCCTCCTCAGCATCCCACCATCAAGCAAAGCCATGACGATGCAGGCCTTTGCCGCGAGAATTCTAGCAACTTTGGTGACCTTAATGAAGAGCAAGAAGCCAGTCAGAGCGATGCACAAGACAAGCAGCAGGCAAATTCCATAGCAAACAGCCAATCACCTGCATCCCAAGCTCCCTCGTCGGGACGACAACCAGCGCCTGCACTGAGGACCTCCCAAAATCTATGGCCGAGAAGACGGACAAGAGATAAGCCAGCGTTTTCCCGGAACCTGTCTAGAGCCAACTCGCAGCCGTGAGAGATCGCGCCATCATTCCAAGCAAAATGGCAAAGCTCGCACTTCGACATACCTGTGCATGGAGAATGCAGTCTTGGCCAGACAGTAGAATCGGCAAGGATTGCTCCTGCACCTCAGTAGGCGCCACATATCCAACCTCCTCAGCCCTGCAAGCTACTGTGAGTCTAAGTCTCACAATCAGGGAGTTTCCCTTCTTTCCACTACTGATGCCACTTGCCTGAACCAATGGAGCTAGGGTTGAGTCACCTCTGTAGGACGTGGTCCGGGACGCGCCCGCAGCAGAGCTCGCGGAGGGTGGCGGCGGCGCGAAGCGGGCGGAGGCGGGAGCGTAAGGTGAGGTGGAGGCCAGAGGTAAGGGTACTGGGGAGCAGAGAGGCGTAGCCGGAGAAGGTCGCCGCGGGTAGAGGAAGAACCGCCATGAGACCGACCAATCTGCAGTGACTGACCGCCGGCGAGGGGAACAGATTGGGTGGGGAAGACAGACGGGGAGGTTGGGTTGGGCCGCGGCCCGCGGCTGACTGGGCCGCCCCCAATTGGCGAGATCTGGATCAGTGTGGACTCTAGCTCTGCTGTACGATAAAGCATTGAGCTCAAACAACATGACTGAGCTACTGTACGGAGTACCAAACACATGAAATTTCTGCGTACAGCAGTGAAGAAACACTGAGCAGAAAAATGTTAAGGTTCCCAAAAGAAACAAAGAGTGAATGACCCCCAAAGAAACAGGAACTCTTATCATCTCCTGTATAACTGAAATTCTAGAAATCCAATAATACTACCAGCAAAAAGATTTATCTCGACCAGTAATACTAGTGCTTGCTGACCATCTAACCAAAGCTGCGCAATTCAGCCATTAAACCAATCTGATAACAGAACGATCTTGCTTGCTAGAATCTGAATCGTTACAGCTTCAGTCACACGCGGGTACATCAAGATGGCCTTGTGAAATCATTTGTGCACGAGGGGAAGCATCTTCAAAAGTCCAAATGATAAACCGGTGGAGGGTATCATTGCTTTCTATTATCATGCCAAACTCTGTCAAACAAGGAGTGCTTGCCTTGTCCCACAGAATCTTTCTGGCAGTCTTTCACATCCGTCAAACAGGAAATCCATCTCATCGAGAAACTTCATGACAAAGATTTATCATGAAGCTGACACAAGGAATAGCATCCAATTGTTCGTTTCAAAAGAAATACCGTTCTCTTCGCCTTATCTTATTTGTTTATAAACTAAACTTTAAGAGCTTCTTAAGCTTATCTTATTTGTTTATAAACTAAACTTTAAGAGCTTCTTGAGCTAGTTTGAAAAATTCAGTGCGCTTCGTTTCTGAGAGCCTTAGGATGCACCTTCAAAACCAAAAAAAAAAGGACCGCAAAAGTCAAAACGTTTGACTTTTCGATTCGAAGATGAGCAGATAGGATAAGAAAATAAACTAAAGAGAGCAACCCATAAAGATAGTAGATAGAGAATCATATGCATTAATGCATAGGAACGAGAATCGCCTTTTGTTGCGATGAAAGGATCTCTTGTTAGGATTAATCTTTAAAGACTTCCAGAACCTGGTGAAATCGTGTGATGCCTAACAAATTTGAATGCTGAGAGAGAACAAGAAAACAAGAAAGATTCGCTCAGATTTTTCAAAAGTAGAGAATATGATGCTCGCTTATCCTTTCAAAACAAATGTCCTTCTTGGCCTATAAAAGAGGATAAGAAAACATCACAGCTGCAAATCAATTCCTACCCTTCATTCATTTTCTAAATACCTTTAAGCAAGGAGCCGAGGGCCAATGTCTCACACTCATCTCCTCCATTTCCATGCCCCCCCGAAACACGTTAAATTTCAGGATAACCATGCCAACATGCTTCGTTTCTGAGAGCCTTAGGATGCACCTTCGAAACAAAAAAAAAAAGACTGCAAAAGCCAAAACGTTTGACTTTTTGATTCGAAGATGAGCAGATAGGATAAGAAAATAAACTAAAGAGAACAACCCATAAAGATAGTAGATAGAGAATCATATGCATTAATGCATAGGAACGAGAATCGCCTTTTGTTGCGATGAAAGGATCTCTTGTTAGGATTAATCTTTAAAGACTTCCAGAACCTGGTGAAATCGTGTGATGCCTAACAAATTTGAATGCTGAGAGAGAACAAGAAAACAAGAAAGATTCGCTCAGATTTTTCAAAAGTAGAGCATATGATGCTCGCTTATCCTTTCAAAACAAATGTCCTTGGCCTATAAAAGAGGATAAGAAAACATCACAGCTGCAAATCAATTCCTACCCTTCATTCATTTTCTAAATACCTTTAAGCAAGGAGCCGAGGGCCAATGTCTCACACTCATCATCTCCTCCATTTCCATGCCCCCCGAAAACACGTTAAATTTCAGGATAACCATGCCAACATTATGAAGGAAGAAGCATCAACAGGCACAAACAACAAGTTCGGGCAGGGCCAAAGGACAACAGATGTTAAGAATGAGGATGTGGATACTGCAGCTTCAGAGTTCATCAAGCGTAAGCACATGTCATGGGCACTCCAGAAGAGCACAACCATGTATCCGGCTTCTTAAAAGCGTCAGGGTTCCATTAGCCATGGTATTATCTACTTATGCTTTGTCTATATATGTCCTAGTTTGAATAAGACATGTTGCTTGGAGGAACTCTGGATATCGCTGAGTCATGTTACTACGGGTGTTTCTATTTGCAATATGAATAAGAAAGTACCGAGAACATGTTGTAATATTATTTGCAAAAATGATGTATGTTATACTTTTACATATGAATATGGCGGTATAAATTTGTAATTGTATTATTTTGAAGGTAGGGTATTATAATATTGATGTTCGACTTGTTTCTATTTGAATATGTGCTGCAGTAGTGCTATCAACACTGCAGATGAAAGATGAAAAAATAGACATTAATATTAATACAATGTGGCAATTGCAAAACAAAGATTACTAAAAAACAGCTAGCTTGTAAGCTACGAGGCAAAAGAAGGTGTTCACCATAGGCTCACCATCCATTTCTTCCACTTCAGTCAAGAAGCACACTCAGCTTTTATTGATCCAAACAACTTGGTGACATCCGGATGCTTGCGGATATGGAAAGGGCATTTGTACAGTAAATCCTGAGCTTCTGAATATCTTCCCTCTGCAAAGAATGACCTGAAAACGTGCAGATAGGCAGTGTATGATGGATAGTTATGCACTGATATTGCCTTTAGAAACTCCCTTGCATCTTCAAACGTCCCATACTTGGCGATGTGAGGTGGGAAGGGGTCTGCAAAAGGTGGGAACTTCCGGGCTTTCATTGATCTTAGAAGGTCCAGTGCCTCCTCAAGTTTCTTTACCCTCAACAACTCACCAATTATATGCTTGTAAGTGCCCTGCCAAGGGCATAACTGGGCCTTGTCCACCATCTCAACAAGCAAAGTATAAGCCGCGTCAACCTTGTCATGGCTACACAGACCTTTCACCATAACATCCAGTAAATCAGCATCTGCCTCCAAGTTCTTATCAATCATCTCCGTCAAGTACTGCAGAGCCTTGTCCACCTCCCCAGCTGCACAGTGCCCTTGAATCAACATGGTCCAAGTCTTTACATCTGGGATGCAACCTTTGGCCTCCATTTCATCGAGCAAAGTGCGAGCTTCATCCAACCTGTTGGCTTTGCAGAGTCCAAACACCAACTGGCTATATGTAATATTGTCTGGCTGATGGCCTTCAGCTTCCATCCTTTCCACAATCTCCTCAGCCTCATCAAACCTCCCGTTACTCGTAAGCGCCCTATGGATCCCATCAAACACATCCTTTTTCTTGGACTCCCACACGGCCTCAAACTTCCTCACTACCCGATAGACCAGCTCAAGGTCCGGCGATGGCCCCAGCGCGATGCGCCTGAGGAGCAACGGCCCATCCTGCTGGGACGGCTTGTATGGGCCATCCATCATGAGCTCATAGAGCTCCACGGCCTCTGTCAGCATGTGGCGCTTCTGGAACTGCCTGCAGAGCTTCACGTAGGTGTCGATATCCACGTACATCCCGCTGGCCTTCATCTCCTGGACCAACTCCCAGAACTCCCGCATCGACTCCTCCCGACCAAGCACCCTCACCATGGCATTGTACGCCACTGAGCCGTGGTTGTACCCTTTCTGACGGCCAGCCCACCTGAAGAAACTGAGAGCCTTGGTTGGATGATCCCTCACCTCCCGGAGCACCTTGGCCACGGTGGTCTCCGTGAGCCGCAGGCCAACACCCTCGAGCTTTTCATCGAGCTGAGCACTGGTCTCCGAGCCCTCGAGGCCCCGGACGACCTCGGCGGCGGCGGAGATGGGGGTGTCCCCCTTGGCTTCCTCCTTGGCCTTGGTGTAGTGCGCGGTGAGCGAGGCGTAGTCGGCGGTGAGGCTAGCCTTCTTGAAGGAGGCGAGGGCGGCGAGGTAGGTGCCCTGGTCGATGGAGTGGCCGGCGTCCTGCATGTCGCGGAGGAAGGGCCAGAAGTGGGACTGGGCAGAGGAGGGGTGGGAGGCGAGGGTGCGGAGCATGAGGTTGTAGGCGGTGGAGCCGAGCGGGTGGCCAGCGGCAGCGGAGCGGCGGAAGAAGGCGAGCGCGACGGCGGGGTCCTTGGAGAGGCTACGAATGGAGTAGAGGACTGATTCCGGGGTTGTGGGGGCGGCGGTATTGGAGGAGAATAGGCGGAGGGGGAGGGGGAGGAGGAGGCGACGGAGGTGGGAGAAGGCAGGAGGCGGCGGCGGCGCCATTTCTTCTCTCTCTTCTCCTTTTTTCGGGGTTTAGGGGTTTGTTTCTGATTTTGGGGAAGAAGAAGAAGGAGGCGGCGGGTTGAGGTGGGCCTGTATGGGCCTACTACGTTCTCAGGCCCGTTACTGAGGCACCAGGCCAGTTTGGGCCTTGTTTGGATCTTGGATTCCACGTCTCGTATCGTCGAAAACCTGCAGAAACCGCGGTCGCTTGTTTGTTTGTAAAAATTCGTATGTGTCGTCAAACATGTCTTATGTAGTTTTTTTAGAAAATATTTCTATGATCACGTAACATTATTCCTGCTATAGTCAACATGAATTTTATATGATAGCTTTCTCTCTCTAAAAAAATAAACAAGTTTGGTCCTTGTAGTGTCACACGAACAGCTCCTAAACAAAATGGATTGTCGGCATCGCAAATTGGACACTAGGTCCCATTTGCCAACTAATGACGAGAGAGGAAATCTAAAGCCTAAGGAAAGGCGTTATGACAGAGAGAAAGCGTTGACATCGTCTCTAACAGTCTTACTAAACTTGTATGGCGAGCAAAACCGCTCCAGCCAGCTAGCGAGAGGAGAGAGGTTGACCACTAAACCAAAGCCACGGGTATAAACAATATGATATAGGAAAATTTTCTCCGGCTATTCCCTCCTCTAGTCCACGGCCACAACGAAACAATAAAATATAAGAAAGAGATGATAGAGAGACGGTTCAATATGGTCTAGGCAGTACAACTACGAGAGACCAGAAGAGTATTACTATATGGTTAGGAAAAGGGCAAATTAGTAAAGCAGAACATTAGGCCCTAATTGGCCTATAACCCACTAGACAAAACTAAACCTGCGTCCGTTGTCTCTGCTTTCTGAAGAAGCAGAGGCACACATTGGACAACAACAAAAAGGAGAAAGGAGCTGAGTCATCTCCAGGTCACAATTTCTGGCCATCCGACGTAAAAGCCACTTTTCTTACCAACCTTTTTGCCTTCTTTCCTTTCGATTCTCTCTTGCCCTGTGCAAAAGACGCGAGCACAGTGATCCAACACTGGTCACTTCGAGGAGTGCAATGGCTGTAGAACTAGAAATTACGGTCCTGTTTTTTTCAGCGGTCGGCGGTTTTACTATAGCAAATTTATAAGTTTTTAAAAAAAGTTTAATGAGCCTAAAAAGATAATCTAAAAAAATTAACAAATTTACCGTAGCAAACCGCCGACCGCCGCTCAAAGAAACGGAGCCTACATCTACTATATCTTTCTAATTTTTGGCTGTTCAGTTCTGTTCTAACCAAGAGCAGCAATTATATGTCGGCAACATATCTAGTGCTAATGCCTATTGAGTGCTAACATGCTAACATTAAATCTAGGCTATCAGATACATGATGAGTGGCTTAAATATGGAGAGATGAAAACCCTATTAATTACTCCATTTCTCACTTAAATGCTTTCACACAACCCTCCTTGACTTTGTAAGTAGGAAAGAGACCTCCACCTCTCCATATCTAAGCCACTCCTCCTGGATCTGATGGTCCAGATTTGATGTTAGCATATTAACACCCAATGGGTGTTAGCACTAGATATGTTGCCCTATATGTCTATATATTTGCCAAACATATCTATGGAATTAACCACCATTAATAGATGAACAAATTTATATAACCTTTCACTCCCGTGCCTTCTGAGCCGCCCCTATGACTTGGAGGGCGACCAAACCTTGCTGCTAGAGGTCCCCCCCCTACACATGCATCCTCCCCACCACCGTCCGTCGCTGGTGCGACGGCAGCAACAGACCTCCAGCTAGTGCTCCCCCTCTCTACCTCCCTCCTCCCTTCTTTCCTTTCTTTTTCCCTTCCCCCTCCCCCTCCTGCTCTTGCAACGTTGCAAGGCTGGCGGTGGAGACTGGGGCTCGAGAAAGCCAAAGGCGTCTCGAGGAGGCCGAATCCAGCGACATGGAAACTTGTGGAGGCCAAATCAAACGCAGACCCTCTGCTGCTTAGAAGGGGGCACGACCTGCAACCCGTGGAAGAAGGCGTTAAGATGGCTGTGGCTAGAGAGCCTGCGCCCGGCGATAGCGGATCTAACTTGGAGACGACAATGGAGCTGGGATACTACGTAGGGAGTTACTACTGTGTTACACTGTTGTTGTTGTTGCTTCACGTAGAGGAAGAAGAGCAGTAGAGAATGACTGCATGTGGGAGACTCGGATTCGATGACCCGACGTTGAGATGTGCGGTGCCGAGGAAGCGACTGGTGATGAAGATGCCTGGCCTCGGCCTCGAGAGGCATAGGGCCATCGTAGGGACGGCGTCACATGCATCAATGCTGTGTTGAAGGCCAACACAAGCCGACAGAGGGTCGTGCAGGTGCCAGCTGAAGGTGGAAGTGGCGCGGGCCCAGATGGGCTGACGTGGTCGGCACATGTGCCAACAATGCATAGAAGGCCAGCTCAAGGCGGCACGGGGCCATACATGTGATGGTCGGAGGTGGAGGTGCTGCAGGCTGAGGACAACGGCGAGGTTAGAGGGTGTGTCTCGTGTGGTCGTTGGCTAGCGCAATGCGGGGCTAGCCAAATCCATCGCAGGGAAGACCGATGGTGACCGGTTCCAAAGCGGCCACGGTGGAGGCAGTGCATGAAGCTAGATTTGGTTGCACAGGATGGCGGAGGCGGCGAGAAGTTAGACGGGTTTGCCCGAGAGGGTGATGACCGAAGTTGTGTAGAGTGGCCGGATGACAAGTCGTGACGGGGTTTGATAGCGATGTTATCACGCGCGGTTGGCAGCATGTTAGGCTCTAGGTTGAGTTGGCGGTATTGCACCACGGTGTGAAGTGTTTTGTGCCTTTTTTTTTTCCTTGAATTTACTTCTTCTTTAACAGAATGATACAGCTCCTACGAAATTGCTAAAAAAATATGAGCAAATCAACCAGCAAGCTGATCAACCCAGCTAGCTAAGAGATGTAAAAGATTAAAAATGTGTGGTTAGAACAGGAGCTAGCAGCTAGGTGCTCCTGTCATAGGTAAAAGAGAACAGTGGTGGTGTTAGGTCGACAGGTTGGACAGATGCGATGAGAATCCAGAGAGCAATAGCAATAGCAATAGCACGACCGACTAAGTTGGTTCACTGCTTATTCTAAACACGACTCCATCCTTGTCAAGTGACTGGACACCTTTTCTCAACATCTCTTCTTTCTCTCTTCTCTTTCTCTTTCTTTAATGAGGAGACAATTCGCATCGCATGGGGATAGCTACGCCGGCATGAAACTAGGTTTCTTGTGGATTTTGCAGTGTGTGCATGGAGTTTGAACTGTGATAAAATAGTGCCCAAAAGATGGCAGGAATCTTGGTTGAGAGAATACTATACTCCACAAGTAGCAGCTAGCAATCTGCACAATTCTAGGATATTTTGTTCCTTCGTTGCCCATCTTGAAGTGGAGATCAAGGACATCATCTTGATTCTTGCCCATAAAAGGCGTGTCTTCTATGTTGTTTCCAGTGTAATTTGCAGTTGAAAACAGCTGTAGTCAGGGAATAAGCTAGCTCTGCAGGTGAGATCTGAAGAATACCACCAAAACAATCAAACAAGCAGCAAGGATGAACAGGAAACTAATATACAAGACACAAGTTATGTTTCATGGTAAAGATGCCCAGCAACTCCATATAATTAACCCTCCTTGCAAGGGGATGAACAAAAGGCAGGGCAGTAGCAGCAATAGCAGATGCAATGCACATCACTGTCTTCAATTGAAGTGAGTGGCCACAACTGCTTCCTTTATAAATTTTCTACAGGGCTGGACCAGCTGCAAAGCCCAGAGGTATCTTTCTCTTTCCGCGCACATAGACAATGCATGAGTATAACGCTCATGAGATGGCTTCCACCAGCCGGACCTTCAGGGAGGTAGCTTTCAGCTTCGATTGCTGACTGGAAAGATACTCTCGACTCGCTGCGCCACTCTTCATTATTATTCCTTCGCTGCAAAAGCAGCAGCTACAGTGTCAAGAACATCTCATCAAACTTTTCTTGTTTAGCCGCTAAGAGCATCTTTAGGAGAGGCTCTAAGAGCATCCACGTCGGGTACTTCAGATTTCTACTCTATAACACTATTCCCTACGCACTTTATCTATTCTTTTAAAATTCATTCACACGTTACACTACACTCTAAAGATTTCTTCCCTTTAGTAGCTACGCTATCTTAATGAACAGTATTATAGAGTGCCGGCTCAGGATACTCTAAAATAAAATTTTCTCTATATTTAGATTCTCTCGTCCTCCAGCAGAGTCTCTATCTCAGCCTCTAGATTTAGAGATTATCTCTCCCAGTCTCTAATTTGGAGGCTCTTTATATCAATCTCTATAGTTTTTCTAGATAAAAATTCTGCTGGAGATAATGAAAATATAAAGAACAAATAAAGATTTAGAGAGAATGTATAAAGACATGATTTTAGAGCATCCGCTAGAGATGCTCTAACTTCTCGTTGATCTTGGAAAAGAATTGGACAAGTTTTTCAGTATCTTTAGAAGATCGAGCTCGTGTATTCACACGCCCCGACGTGATGCCACTTATCTTTTTTTTCCATTGGAAAGTTTTTGTGCCAAGCAACGTGTTGCACTTTGGGAAAATGGGACGGAACTGAGCTGAACTGTTCGGTCACGTGGGAGACAAGTGCAAGTAAAATCCATCTAAGTTAGTTCATGAGCAAGCAAAAGATGGCCTTTCAGTATAGAGTATGAGTAATCTGTAATGACACACTTTTTTAAGTTCTAGTTGCCTCTTCAGATGAGCATTTGTCGACACTATGTCGGTTCATTCTGATTTTTTTTCAGTTAATGCTAAGAGCTACTAAATATTTATCAGGCTAAACAGCAAAATCGTTGTTTGGTGACTGTCTGGTTCTAAACCCTTTTCAGTCGAATCAACTGTCCTTTTTCTAGCTGAATTCTTGAAAACAACTTCTTCTGTATGAAAAAAAAAAAACACATTTCCTTGGACCGCACGCAGCCCTGAAAATTTTATTTTTGTCAATGCCTCGTCTCTTCGCGCATTTGCCCTTGATTTTCTCTGCTCCTCTACTTTTGGGTCACCAGTAATACAAAAAACAAACAATCGTTTATGTGGACACAAAAGGCAGAGCCCCTGAGAGCCATATATAAACTCACAAGAGGTAAGGAGCTCTGATCCAGCTCCACTCCCTTTGTATTTACGTGCTCTGATGTGCTGTTCAGTTACACAGCTCTTCTCCTTCCTGTTGAGGTATATGAAAGGGTAGTTGTAGTTGTGAGGAAAGTAATTGAAGAAGAGCAATAGTGCAGTGAGAAGTGGAGTTCATCCATGGAGGTGGAGGCTTCTTACAACTATGGCTTCCTCCCTGCAGGCAGGCACCAGCCTTATGGCCCCCCTCCTCCCCACCCTGCAGGTATGCTTCTTTCATGCAATCATATGCTTGTGGCACTCTTTTCTTTTCTGTCTCGTTTATAGTTTTTTTTTTTGGTTTCTGAACCGACCGTTTATTTCTTCCCTGATTTCTTGGGTCCATTCAAGTATGTTTGATCTCAAGAAAAATTTGATCTTGCAGCTGTACCCAGTGATAGTTCTTGCATTTGCATCTCTTTTTATGGAAAATCCAGCTGTCCTTGTTCATGGATCTCTCTTAACCTTTTGCCGTTTTGTTTTCTGTTACTCATTTTCTTGGAGGTGGTTGTTTACAAGCGTTTAGAACCATTGGTTTGGTCACGTCTTTTTCTTTTTTCTTTTTGTTTTATCACATGTAACAAGGAAGAAGAAATATTTCATGCCTTTTTGTTTGATTGGCACATGGGAGTATGTAGTCGGTATAGCTCATAAAAAGATTTGAATTGCAAAATCGATAGGAAGAGTCTGTACATTTTTTTTCTTCGGCACAAGGAGGAATTAGTACTCCTCTGTTTTTTTATATAGAGTGTATTTTAATTTGAGAAAATCTTTGAAGGACACTTTAACCTTAAAATTCTCTTCTTATATATTGTCAACTTATACAAAATAATATTGTATCAAAAGCAATTTGAAATATAAATCTATTGATACGTCTTTTGTACACTAAAGACGTATATAGTTTGACTAATTATTGACCAAAGTTTACAAAGTTTGATCTTTTCAAGTCAAATACGTTTTATAAAAATAAACAAAGAGAGTACTATCTTAAAAAAAAAAAGGAGGAATAGTATGATATAAGAGAAAATGGTTTGATTAGATCGTAGATTGCGTTACATCACTTAAACTGATTCTCGTGGATATTTATCAGAAGAAGGTGAATTGTGGGAGTACTTTCCTTGCCCTTTCTGTTACATCGAGGTTGAAGTGCCTTTCATCTGCAACCATCTGCAGGAGGAACATTGCTTTGACACTAGGAATGCTGTAAGCGAGCCTCGATCTCTCTTTGTTTTCCTTGTCTCCAGTCTCCACAATCTGCATCTTCGAAATACCACGCAAAAAGAACTTTGATGAATCAAAACCTAGGTCTTCATGCTGGATGCTTCTCCTAATGTGTTGTTGTTTATTTATCATAAAATTCAAAGCTACTGGTTATGAACAAAAGATTAACATTCCTACTCACCTATCCTAGTTACTATCACTTGATTTGAGTGTTGAAATCTAATAGGAAAAATCCCAAGTTAACTTAATTCCTTGGCAAATGGTAAATCGCTTGGTTCTATAAACAAGGCAATAGAACATAGTAGGAATCTCTCTCTCTCTGTGATGCCGACTCGGGGAGAGGTTAATGTTTACCTGACGACCTTCAGGTCTGCCCGATCTGCGCGGACAATCTGGGGAAAGACATGGCTGCACACTTCAGGGTTCAACACTCCCATCTTCTTAAGGTACTAATCGCTCTTCCACAGTGTGACAGCGGCTGGTTTCCAGTCCCTTCAACATCTCATTGACATTTGATCATGGCAGAGGAGGAAGCCTTCCAAGGAATCATACGAAGCGATCTCCAACTTTGACTTTGAAGGCCCACGGCACTACATGACGAATCACAGGCCATACCAAGATCCTGCACCTGATCCTCTGCTCTCCCAGTTTATCTGCAGCATCGCTCAAACTGACGCCAACCCGGGCAATGTAAACACTCAGGCTAGCGGTGCTTCAGCCATCTCAGATGATGAGAGGTAAGCAGATACAACTTGCTGTGATATTATTTAGTAGCTCTCAAACTTTTGTAGCGCTGAAGATGAATGAATGCTAAGTAGCAGTGGCTCTTCTTGTTTCTCAGGTCAGCTCAGCCTGTGATTATTGATGATGCGTCAAGGCTGCAACTGGAGGAAAGGTTGCAGAGGATGGAGTTTGTCAAGGAGATACTCATGTCGACAATTCTTTAGTTGTGTTACATTTTTAGGCATGCCTGGATCTTGTCAAAGCATTCCCCTGGCTCACATCTCGTACTAATTCTAAATGAATGCTGCGAACTTTAAACTTAAGAGTTTGTTTGGCAACAAAGTATTTTCATAGTTTTGAGACAAAACCATTCCTGAAATTACCATGGTTTTCAAAACTATGTGGTGTTTAGATGAATAAAAAATACTTTAGTCTAAAACCATGATTTAGTAGAAACCATGATATTTTTAGAGTATTTGAAACTCTACTTAAAGTTTTCATAATTTAACTCAGTAGCTCTTGTATTTAGTCAAGTTTACCATCATAAAAACTATGTATTCAAACAGATGATAATTTCAATGAATAACAGAGTTTAATGAAGTTTAGTAAAACCACGGTTTTCATATGTACATAATTGCAAACTCTACGTATTACAAAACCATGGTTTTTCAAAACCATGTATCCAAACAGACCCTTAGCATTTATGCTAACACATACGTGCTTAGAGGAGGTTGCTGCAAATAAACACATTATTATTATATAAGTTTCTTTCTTTGCGTTGGTACAAAGTTTTTTTTTTCTATAGGTGTTTGGTGATGTGGCAACACTCTCTCTTTAATCCCTTGTGCATAAAAACCTCCTTGTTTTGTACATGCCCCAAGAACATTTTCCATATAAGCCTAAAATTTGAGAAAATGCTTCTCGGGTCACGGTATATATATAACACAACAAAAAGATCCTATTGAGGAAACTGAGAGCAAGGCGATCAAACATAAAAAATAGCTATGACATTTTGTATGCTCTACACGTATCATCGATACCATCATCATCTAGCTCTACAAAAGCGCTACTAAATGAGATAAAAAAAAAAAATCCGTGGGCGGATTATCAGCATCATAGTCTAGTGGACAAATGTTACGTTCGGTGGGGTGACGCCCATCATCTCGTAATAGGCCTTCTCAGCCTCTGCCATTCTCGTCTGAAAAATTCCCCACTCTTTCCGGCAACGTTCTCTTACCTGAAGAACCAAAAATGAAGTTCAATAACCTAAGTGCAGTCTGAACATACAACTATATGTGAGAAGAGATTTTTAAGAAAGTTTACCCCTTCCCACGGTGCCCTTCCATGTTCCGACTGCCCCTGTGGAAAAGGGGAAAATGTTGACATTAAGTGCAAATTCAGCTGTGTTCATGTTAGGATCTGATTTTTTGGGGGGGTTTCTTACCTGGTTCCCAAGAGAAGGAACCACTTGGTGTACAATCCATTGGGAATCAACAACACCGATTTTCTCATGAGCAGGCTGCAAAGAGTGAAGGCATTAATCAAATACATCAAATAAAGGGCAAAAGCTATCAAATGATTAAACGTTAGCAAGAGAAGTAATCATGAATTCCCTCTTCAATGTCTATCGCAATGTTTGACAAGGGTGTGTAGTTCATACCTCCACACATTTCCTCAGAGCAAAATCAAGACCCCATCCATGAACCAAGTCATTCTACAACAAGCAGATATTAACCACATGAAGTGGACTGGTGAAGGAGAGTGGATAGTGAAATTATGTTATACCTGAATCATATGCCATACACATCTCCATGCATCTCTGGAGAAGACTGGAGCCATTATTTCAACAAACCTGTACATCAAACATACACAGTTAGGCCCTTTTCACATATACCAGCAACTGGAGGGAGCAAATTCAGCTGTTGGGAGGAAAACTACATACGCAGCGCAAGGTGGAAGATGAGGATCAGTGCACCAGCCTGGTCTCTCCTCGGTATCCCTGTTATAACCAAACCACCAACCAGATTGCTTTATGAGATTAAAAAAAGGAAGTCCACATTCTGTAATTCAGAAAGAGGCTAGGATATTTGTTGCCTTAAGACAAGTCTTAAAAATTTGTGCAAAGCACTTTTTGAGGACCATTGATTAATATTATCTCAAGCTTCATTACATAGATATGAGAAGGTGCATATTTCCAGACAATGCAGAGGGCATAAAACCAAGAAACCCACATGTAGCTAGAGGCTAGAGTTCTTCCACTTACTTGTGGACCTGCTGATCCCCTCTTCTTTTGGTCATCTGCCATGTCAATCCCCTATCTGGCTCCAAACCAGGTTGTGAGATATCTAGCTGATATTTCTTGACAAGTTTAATGTACCTGTGATGTCAATGATGATAGTAGGTCATCTAAAAGAACCTGCAATGAAAATACTGTTTAAGTGAAGATTAAAGGAGCATACTCTTCAGCATTAAAATGCTCAACTCCAAGGTCCTCATCCCAGATGAATATATACTCATAAGGTGCCACAATATCAGGGTGCAAGAATCTTTTGGCATACCACCTACAGGCATAGATAATCAGCACTTTTAGAACCACCTTTCAAATTTAGACATTTAAGGAAATACATAAGCACCAGAGCACACCATTTCGCTTGTTTCCGGACACTTATATGGATAGCTCTCTTTGACCACTCAAACTCATCCCATTCACTCACCCGGCCATCGTAGTGAAACAACAGAATAGCAAAGTTATCAGAGAACTGCAACAACCAAAGGTTAAAACAATTAGGAAATTCATCAAGTTATATTTTTCCCGGGCGGAATAAGTCCATATTACACCCCTCAACTATCTAAAAAGCCCATTCTACACCCCAAACTACAAAACCGGTTATTTAACACCCTCATCTATCAAAACCGGGTCATTTTACACCCTTGGTGGTTTCGGAGGGTGGTTTTGATGACGTGGCATCCGGTTTCGTCTTAGTCGCCTGCGTACGTGACCAAATAAGTGATTTTTGGACTCCAAAAAATCAAAAAAAAAATATCAAAAATATTTTAATGCATGAGGGTAAGGGAAAAAATAACTTTAGAAAAATTGAATGTTTAAATATACAAAATTAATGTTTTTTAGTTAATTCAACAAAAAAGTTTAAAGATAAATTTCAAACATTCTAAACTTTCAAATTTTTGAAAAATATTTTTTATTATGATCCTTATGCACCAAAGTATTTTTGAGAATTTTCTATAATTTTTGGAGTTCAAAAATCACTAATTGATCCACATGTGTAGGCGATGTGGACAAAACCGGATGCCACATCACCAAAACCACTCTCCTAAACCGCCAAGGGTGTAAAATGACCCGATTTTGATAGATGGGAGTGTTAAATAACCGGTTTTATAGTTTGGGGTGTAGAATGGACTTCTGGGATAGTTGAGGGGTGTAATATGTATTTATTCCTAACGACCTGGTTTGACAATAGCAGAACAGTAGCAGTCATAGTTTGACAATACGACCTGGGACGTGAGAATAATTTCAGATATACTTGTAAACTATAATTTTTTTATCAAGAAATTACCTTCTTCACTGCCCTGTTTATGTTTTCTTTCTGTGAAACTCCAACAGTGAAAGTAACGAGGTACTTCGGCTTGAAAGGTAGGTCCTGCAAATTCAAAAATCAGCACCAGCAAGAAACAAATATACAAGTTATTACACTTATTAGGGTTAATTCCAACACTAAGGTTAACTTTGATGGAACCATAAAGGTCAGAGTGCAGGGATTAAGATGATGCCGTTAGCTAACTTTGATAAGGCCAGAACGCAAAAGAACGAGTTTAAAAACCAGCAAGGAAATGCAGCATATGGCAAAAATCAGAACATCTATATAAAATGAAGAAATAACGAGAGTGGACTTCACAAAAGCACTCAAATCTTCAGTATATCACAGCATGCATCAACCAAGCAAGAACAGTCACCACTGAAAAAAATTGTGTGAGAACAATACACAGGCATAAGAAATTACAAGATAACAGAGAGAGAGCATATGCTAATTTTCTGAGAACAATTTAGCAAACAGAATACATAATACATCACTATATTTTTTTAGGTGGAATGCAGCATAATCTAGTGAAAAAGAGATCCCTGAAACTGAAATATGTCCTGCTAGCCATCAGAGCTGAAGTAAAACAAGCAGTGCATACAAGAACAGTTACCTCATCAGGGTTTCCCCACAACCTATGCTGATGAAAATCAGACTCTGGTACAACGATACCAGGTGCTAGACTCTCTGCACCCCTGGGGTTTGTTGGCACATAAATCTATAAAGTTGTCAAGCAAGATCACTGTTAGATTTAACAAATATACCAGAAGCAAATATTGGTCAGAAAACAAGAATTCTAAGACATAATTATCATCGATGCTGCCATTACAAGGAAACAACATATTCTCGTGAAACACAAAAGTTAGAGGGGGGTGGATGAGGTGTGGTGTGTCTCTAAGAAAATTAAGGATATTAAACAAAATACTTAACAAGGGAGTGCAGAAATGAAGCTCGAGCTGAAGAATTTAGCAAGAACTTGGCACCCTACCTTCATGGTAGTGTTCGAATTAGGCTCAGAACCATTTCCTTTTGTGTTTCTAGCAGCAGTCCAAGCATGGTTAAGTATGGCTTGAGCTGTCAGTCCTGAGTTCTTGTCTTCTATGTAGGAAACAATGCTAGAAGGGAAGTGAAGCTGCCACATTTTCAAACAGAAACAAATCAACTTGTTGAAATGCAATTGCAGTTACCGCAGTATGTCGATATACATAGTACATACCTTAGTTATGCTAACTGTTGGGAATGAGATACCAAGAAAGAAGCCAAACACCACGCCCACAATTGTCAATACAATAAGCCTCATGCTTTCGTTGGGTTTCCTAAGTGAACTGCATGGTCGCCAAGAGAAGAATGAAACAGGATATATCACAGTGGACAGCAGAATGAAAACAGGATATATCACAGTGGACAGCAGAATGCAAACCTGCGAGCAACTATCGGAAGTTTTGCCATCGCCTAGTATATCAGTAATACCAGTGCAGCTGTATGTGCCTGAATCTTTTGAGCAGGAAGTGCTACACATTGCTGGATGAGAACATAGCGATGGCAGCTGAAGTGTTTATGCACAGCAAGGAGAGGCAAACCTAAAAGACAGTGATATGTAATATATATGAACATAGGCAGGCAAATGTGAAACCGGAGGGCGCCTGAACTTAAATGGCTTTAGAATTATAATAACCAATGGAAATGAAGAGAAGGTCAGAATGAGATATGGTATGTTGCCCACAATTTAGTAGTAACTAGAACCTTTTTTAAATAATTTACTAGTAACTAGAACATTTTTTAAATAATTTACTAGTAACTAGAACCTTTTTTTATAGCTTTGAGTTATTAATTAGAACCTTTTTTTATAGCTTTGAATTGCGAAGTCCCCGTATGAACAATATATCAGGAAAGAGATCCCAAATTCCCAATAGAGGGAAAAGAAAGGCAATTGTTGGTGATTGGCGTGTGTATTTGGGGGCATTAATCAGATGTTCCCGTACAGCACAGTGTAGAAACAGTTGATTCATGTCATGAATTAAAGAGATGGGAGTTATTAGCAAGCTCTAAAGCGGCAGGCATCGATTCGTGCCGTGCCGTCTCACCGTATGTTTCGTCCACCCACACCAAGACTCGCGCTCACAATGGTTGTAAACTGTAACTGCGCAGAAGAATCTCTAAATCGAGCGGAGAATTTCGTGGTCGAGCTAGGCGGTGTGCAATTTTTAAAAAAGAGATGAATGAATAAAGGCCAGGGATCCCCCTCCCCGTTGAGATGGGATGATGTGAAAAGGAAATTGAATGTAGAGATGGAGGAGACAAACCTGCAATCCCCCGCGCGGCGCGGCGGAGGCGAGAGCGAAACCCTAGGCGGTGGCGCGGAGGGTTGGGAGCGCGTGGGAACGAACGAAACGAATATTGGATTGGAAACCACCGATGCCGATGATGATGCACTGGAATTTGGGGTTGGGATTGGGGATTTGGAATTGGGATTGGGATTGGACTCAACTCAAGCTCGAATTGCTATTGCTATTGCTATTGCTGATGGGCGGATGGGATGCAGCACAAAGATGGGGGAGCTGCAGTTAAGGACGTCGCCTTGCCTCAACCGCAGGGTGCTTCCTTCCTTCCTTCCTTCCTTCACCACGTCTCCTCGTCCCGTCTTTTCAATCCAAATAACCATGTAAGGGTAGGGTTTCTTTCGGTGTTTACGTTTCGGTGTTTACGTTTACGTTTGTTTATAAGCTAAAAATTTATAATTTCTTGATAAGAACATCTTAGGGTTTAAAAAATTATAGAAAAAATAGTTTTGAGAGCTTTAAGAAAAAATAGTAAGACCTACAAAAATTGGCTACCAACCGTCAAAGTATTTGACTTGTACAAAAATAACAAATTTCCATCTTATAAACAACGCAAACGCCGAAAGAAATACTACCTAAATCCAACCAAACATTTATTTTTTTACAAGTTATTTCTGGTTCTATATATATAGAGAGAGTTTTGCTATGGTGCTTTGCAAAAAACGGACTTTGCGCTGTATTTGAAAAAACCGAGATTTAAACGGCCAATCCGAACCATCCATCTTGTTCATCTCATTGAAATCTTACTACCGACCAAATTTTAATTTTTTTGAATTTTTTACTATTTATTTCATATTTATAAAAATCCACGATCTAAGTAGTTGTAGAGCGTCCAGTAAGGCTAATTTTAAAAAATATGAAATAAATAGTTAAAAAAATTTAAATATAAAATTTGGTCGGTAATAAGATTTAAATAAGATGGACGGTTCGGATCGACCGTTTAAGTCTCGATTTTTTCAAACACAAACAAGAAAGACGAAAAATCCGCTTTGCAAAGACCAGAAGAAAACTCTCTCAATACCAACCGTAAATAACATGCCATTTCTCTTATGGCCCCCCTAACTTTTGAAGAATCCTTTATCAGTGATGTGAATGACTGACTTTTTCAATCTTTCGACCGGTTTCCATCATTATAATCCGTAAGATTTTTGGGAGGACAGCACTGAATATTCAGACCAGACTAGGTCCGAACTGATGGGCACTAATTTCTGCAGATTTTTCTACGTGTGGCAAGCCTGGCTACAACTACAAGTGCTTGAAAGTTGAATCCGTGACCCAGTCTGATACGGCACAGCTATGGAGCTGACCCCGACCGTAAGCACAAAGTTCCCACTAATCTACACGTGCACACATATATATATTACACGTACGTCATCTCATCTGAAAGATGGACTTGTATCGTTACTAGAATAAATTAACGCGCCCATGGCGCGTAGGCGCAGCCCTAGAATCGACCGTCCATGTCCAACTTTTGGATCGGCGGGAACTTTTTGATGGCGTAGCCGCATGGCCTCGCGTGTAGCATACGCGCTGTTTAGGTAGTAGAAATTTAAAAATTGTTTTAATTTTATTTTTTTTGGAAAAAAGCCAAGTTTTTTATGAATCTTCTTTGTCAAGGCATGGTTCCATTTTGCAACCTTTTTCGGAATTTTTAAACGGCTTAGAAAAAAAAATAGAAGAGGAAAAAAGAGAGTAAAATTTTTCAAAAAATCCAAACTTTTTATGGATCTTCTTTGTGTAGGCATGATTTTATTTTTGCAAACTCTTTATTTTTTGAATTTTTAAACGGCGTAGAAAAAAGAAAATAGAAAAGGAAAAAAGAAAGTAAAAGAAGAAGGTAGAGGAAGAAAAAAAAATTCAAAAACATTCAAACTTTTTATGGACCTTTTTTATGTGGGCATGGTTCCATTTTTATAAACTTTCTATTTTTTAGAATTTTTAAACTGCATAGGAAAAAAAATAGAAAAGGAAAAAAAGTAAAAGAAGAAGACAGAGGAAGCAAAATTTTTTCTAATTTAAAAATTTTGAAAACATTCAAACTTTTTATGAACCTTCTTTGCACATGTATGGTTCCATTTTTACAAACTTTCTAATTTTTTGAATTTTTAAACGGGGTAGAAAAAGAAAATAGAAAAGAAAAAAAAAGGAAAAGAGGATGCAATGTATTGGAAAAGGAGCAGAGCTGGGATTCGAACCGGGGTCATGGACATGAGGTATGGCTTGGTGGACCATTCCACCGAGCTTCCCACTTGTGTTGGAGCTGCGACGCTCCTACTTTTATATAGTTTTTGAACAGAGGGCCGATAGCAAAATCTACCGAAAAGCGGCGCGGCTGGGATTCAAACTCGGGCCGGCAAGCTGAGATCTACCGCGGACGACCAACCCGCCAAATTGTCCACCTTGTTTAGGAGCTGCGCGACATATGGTTTTATATACTATGCTTGAACGAACGGCCAGCGTCTACGGCTCGCGCGGTAGTATATAGGACGGCGGATCAATTCGCGAGAACCGCAAGGACTTTTTTGCGAAAACGGCCGCGCTGGACAGCTGCATCCTACCGACCGCGCAATCCGACGGCGGACGAAATTCGGGCGACGTGGCCGATTTCTTAATGAAGAGATCTCTTGCTCTTTATATATAGTAGTATTCGTTAACCTCTTTTTCTTTCTTTCTTTTATTCTATATACATACGCTTATTCTACTAGTAATTCACCCAAATTAATGGAGTACTCCACCAAGGCAGTGAGTGACGCAATTAACATTCAGAATGTCTTCACAAGGCAGTTCAAAACAGAATTTTTTCATCTTGTTTTTTTTTTTGGAGAGAGAGAGGAGTTTGATCTTGTCTTGTGTGGGCTTGGTGCACATCCACACATACTACTACTTTGGTGGGTGGATCATCCAAGCCCAATATAATGGCCAGGCCCATCCCATCAGGACGAAGCCCAATATAATTTGCTCGGTGTTTTCTATTAGGTACATACATATGCACTGGTGATGTCAGCTGATACTGATATTACCGCTGAGACTCATTGGTTTCTATTTTAGTTTGTCTTATAACTTTTATTATTGAATAAAGAAGACTATTTGCTTTGTTCTAAAAAATGCATAACTTTCTACCATGGCTACCATTGCATACGAAACTCTCTAATTATTTGAGAAGGCTTGTATACTTAATTATTATATTATACACATACTATCTATTATAGGCATTGTCTATATACAGTAATGTGTTTTTCCAAAAGAAAAATCGGTGACTAGCATAGTAGAAAGATTTGTTAGATTTGCACACGCCTATTGATAATTTTTTGACATCTATTTTTGCATAAGGGGATATACCCCATTTCCATTACGAATAACGGAAATACAGAGTTCACCAGTTTACCGACCAACCAAGTAACCAACCGAACCAAACACCACCAAAATACGACATTATCCACCTGCAAATAAGACTAGCCACCACCCAGAATAGACACAGTTTTTGGTGATCAGACGCCACCCATCACATATTACAAAAAAGATATAGAACCTAGCAGACTCCTCCCAGAAAAGCCTTTAGATATTCCTTTGAGTATCTCCAGCATCTATGGACTCAACAATACTGAACAGGTTGTAGCCATGCGTTGATTAGGAACAAATTCTACTTGCATGGGCGGATCAACCATTATATTGTTTTAGTTTTTCCAAATCATTTATGCCCATAGGTGCAAAAATAGTATAATCTCATAAAGTTAAGCCAATGTTCTATCAGAAAGAACACAAACATTGGTGAGCAAAATCATGTAATTTTCACAATACCATCAAGATCTGATTCATGTACTACACTGTATTAAAAAATACTTGGCACTACTAATTTTAGTGCTACTATTTTTTTGGTGCAGAAAAAGCAAAATTCACCACTAAGAAAAGCACTACTAATTTTAGTAATGCAATAAGCCCAGCAAAGACCACTAAAGCTGTTCCCTGAAATATATACATAAACAATACAAAAACTAAAGATGGGCATATTCTAATGACCGAAGATTATTCAGTACATTATACCTGAAGATACAAAAAAAAAGGGCTAAGACAAATTGATTTGACCTTAAAACATATAACTATGAATCAAATGAGAGGCTGTGAATATAAATTGATAATAATGCATTGGTGCTTAAAAGCAAAGTCTCGCCAGAACCTAAGCAGAAGTATATCCATATATATAGGCAGGCACGCATGCTCTCCATACACCAATTGCGTCATTTGCTCTTATGATCTCTTCTTGTTCTTATTACAAGAACATTAATCAACCATGGCTCCTGCTCCTGTGAAGCAGCTGCAGCTTTCCCTCGCGCTCCTCCTCCTGCTCTGCGTCGGCGCGTGCGTGGCTCGCCCTAGCCACTTCTCCGTCGTCGATTACTCAGATGGAGCACGCGAGCTTCAGAGAGAAGCTCAAGCGGTCTGAGGTTTTCAAGGCGAGCAGCTACTGGCTGGGCCTGACGCACGACGAGGTCAAGGCGGCGTACCTCGGGCTGGGCGTTCTCGACGGTGGCGGCGGTGGAGGGCATCAACTACATCGTGACGGCGACAAGGACGGAAACAACGGCGAGCTGATGGACATGGACTACGCCTTCAAGTACATCGCGGCCTCCACACCGAGTCATGGAGGAAGGCAGCTGTGGGTAAGAAACTTGCACTTGTACAGCGAATCCACTCTTAACTCATCATCCACCTCGATCTTAATCATGCCCGATCTGCGATGGGCAACAATGAAATGAAGGAGAATGAATAATTTGATGCATGCAGGGAGTCTTCCATGGCGGCGCCGGGGCACGACCACCACTACATCATCGTCAACAACTCATGGGGATCCATCACATCCGGATGAAGAGCGGCATCAACACGATGGCCTCCTACCCAACCAACAACTAACGCCTAGCTGCGTATACCTGCTGCCGCTGCTGCTCAACAAGGTTTAGCTCGATCCGTGTTTGGAATCTCCCTTAATTTCGGGATTGTCTCTCAATGCTCTTTCTCCCATTAGTTCTTAATTACCCCCTCGGGTGGCCGGTCAAGATGATGATCCATGTACGTAGTGATACTCCTTGCAAGTACTTGGTGTTTAATCTCTTGTCTGTACGTAATAACTGTTGCAAATATAGCATAATGAGCAAAATAATAGCAGAAATAATTTTAGATATAGTTAAGAGCAATATAATGTCATAGAAATTAAATATAATCACAATTCCTCTTAAAGACAGCATTAGGGCAACTAGAAAAATGATTATCCGGCATGTAACCATGACAAAACAGCAGGTATAATAGGAATAAAATCAGTAACTAAACTCAGATTTTATTTGTAATTGATTGCTCTCAGATTGCCAGAAGGGTTGCTAAATGAATTAGCCGTCCAACTTCTAGATAGACAATATTTCACTAGTTATATAATCTGAGAATTTCAAGATTACAATCCTAGAACAGCACTGCTCTTGCACAGAAGGAATAAGCATAGCACGAAGTGTATGACAAAGCAGTAGCAAAATGCACAAGTAATTAAAAGATCAATGTATCAGTTCGGCCAGTACCCAAACGGCCACAAAACTGAGCTGAACAGCAGCATTCAAACTCACTGCACCAACTAATATCAAGTCCAAACGACCACACTAGTTCTCCCAATTCAGATATATGTAGCACAACAGTGAATTGATCAAATAAATTAACTTCAAGTGCTAAATCATACACATTAAGCCTCCAAATTATCAGCTAAGAGCAGTACTTATCTAGGTCTAGCAGTATCCTTTAATTAATAGATTAAATAAGCCTCAATTTAAGCAATCATCATCGAGCATTATATCCGAAGCCCACAGTTTGTACTGCTCCCAAACCGAAGACAAGATCAGCCCCTTGTATCAAAAACAAGGTCCCCAAATCTACTTCGATTGGCACAGTACGAGATCAAACAAGGGGAAGAACAGAGATTTCGTATAGTGCGCCGAACCGAGCCGGCAAGTAAAGGCAAAGCGCGAGGTTTTGCTGTCCCAGAAACCAAATCGCCATGCTACAAACGCAGCCACCGACGAGAAGGCTGGAGATACGATGCCGTCTCCCCCACCAAGGCCAAGGTCGCAGTGGAAGACCGAGGAGCAGAGGAAGCAGCGCGGGACACCAGCGTCTGCCTCGTGGCCACCGAGTACCGGAGTCGAAGAGGAGAAGGGCAGCACCACAACCACCACTCCAGCGAGCAGCGGCAGACGGCGAAGACCACAAGCACCAAAGCGCGCCGCGCCAAAGAGCAATCGGGAGAGGAGAGAGGAAAAACTCAAAAGCTTCTTCCCACAAAAGGAGAATCCGAGGAGATAAAGGCAAAGGAGGAGCACCGGTCTCGATGAGAAGCCCGGAGGCCGAGCCACGTCGCGCCGCGCCAACCCAGACGCCGAGGTTCCCGGAGCCGCCGCCCCCATCGCCTCCCTGGTTAGGGAAACCCTAACTAGCCGGCCGAACCAGCTCCCACCAGCAGCAACGCTGTTGCCCTCTTCTCCTTTTGTGTCACCCGCACGGGCTGAAGCCCCAATGGCCCAAAGGCCCATTTGATTTTCGGGCAAAAGCCCAACAATAACAGGGAGATGGACTATCGAGTCATCACTCACACAAACACTGCAGGCTCATTTGCTTAATTACTTGTTGTCGACTAAATTTAGTCGATCAGTTCATTTCCGTAAATTCCTGTCAGAGACAGAGGATCTCGGAGTAGGGCCTAGAATCAATACAACATCATAAGCCCATGCAATGTCATCATCGTCCAGAAAGTGACTGCATTAAATGTTCTTAAATTTTTATAGACTTGGCCATTGTGCATAAACTAAGGTGATGCTACTGTTGTAAATATAACAGTTTAAGCAATATGATATATAATATATATAGGATAATTCTAGATATATTTAACAGCAAATAAACACAGTTACCATGAAATAAATCTACTGAAATGAATTTTTTGAATATAGTAACATCAGTATTATAATTCATAATCAGGAAGGAAATGACATGATAGCAAGCTGAAATTTATAACAGTTAAATAGCAACTTAGCTCAATTTTAGATGTTACAAATTTGCTCTCAGATTAAAGCAGCCGGGTTGCTATAGATTAGCCTTCCAACAGTTGAATCGTATATGATCACAGATTGCAATATGGTAGATTCAAAGAAGAGACAAAGCTAAATAGATGATCTCAATTTAACTAAATATGAATTTACTGATTACTGCTCTCAACACTTCAGTTAAAGAACATACTTAACAGCAGCCGACCAACAGGAACCAGTAGGATTCAAGCACAATGTAAATCACTTTCCACCATGTACAAATATACACTATTGTAACCAGTAAACAATATATATAAACCAGCACGTATTCAGGAGTTAAGCAATGAAACAAACAGTAGTAAACAGCAATTAACAGCACAAATAAACCTATCTCATTTAGATTGAACCAATTATCTGTATAACATACTACAATTCAGTGAATATGCCATATGCAATCTCACAACTATACCATCATCGAGCTAATAAGAGCCCACACCCACAACCATTACTAGGTCTCCAAATCAAAGTGATTCCAGCCCTCTACTTAATCAAGAGTAAAGTCCCCAAAAATCACATTAATTGGCCCCTAAGCACTCATATACAGAGGAGAATCAAGAAATACTCACAGTGCGCTGATCAAAATCAGCGAAGCAACAGCCAAGGCGCGAAGAATGTTGTCCTAGAGAATTATATTATCATTGATAGCAAGCAGCGGGAATCCCGAAGATATAATGTTGTCGATCTTAGTGCAGTGATCCAAGACCACGACACCAAAACTCCGAAGCACAACACACACATCACAAGACCACAACACCCAAGCCCTTGGCCAAGGAACCAAGCCAACGTGCACAGCCCCAAATTCCACCACGGTAAGCTGTCCAGACCCAAGAAATCAACCCAATCTTCACCAAATTGGGACCTTAGTGACCTCAAAGCTCAAAATCAGAGGTAGAATTACCTTGGAATGAACCAAGAACCGGGTGAGAACAAGCTAGGGTTTCCCTATCCAACCGGTGATGCAAAGGAGGACCTTACTTGATTAATAGAAGGGAAAGGAAGGATCGGAGAGCCATTGCAACAGCAAGCGAAAAACCGGCCAGGCCGATTGCATCGAGGTACGCGATGTGGTCGTCGCCGCCTCGGGTCAGCCACCGCTGTGTCGCTCCTGCTCTGCGCAAGACAGGCACGAGATAGCCAGGGCCGAGCCAATGCAAGCAAAGGCAACCTCAGCTGCCTTATCCTCTTCGTGTGGACCCAAGGCCCATGGGCCTTTGTTACGGCTCGGGCAAAAGCCCAACAGCTACAACATATCATCCAAGGAAATTTAGAGGGTGTTCACCGATGCTGAAATTATCTGATTATCTAATGAAACTACTTTGACCACTTTAAACTGTGGCTTCGAAAAACCTAAACTAATAATGAAGCCGAATTTGAGAATGTTCCTCATGTGCCTTCAAGATTTTCGAGAAACAACATTGATAATTCAAAGCATTAAAAGAGATAATCAACTAATAAGGGATGCGCTAAAGCTACAGCGATATCTCAGTTCCAAAGGAGGATATGGGAGCCCATGATGTACTTAACTCATTACACTATTTGTTTATTTGCTTATCCTCATTTAAAAAAATCCGAACGCTTTTGTCTTATCGAACCTTTTTTTTTATCTCGAAGTCATTTCTCAAATTTTTAAAAACAATTCTAACAAAGTGAGCCGGATCCTCCAAAACTTTCTTATAAGCTCTTGAAATTTATTCTTCAATAAATAGGTTCAGCCCGACGAGAATATATAGGACCGATACACAGTTTAGAAAGCGAGGGTAATGAATGGATAAAGCTACTAGGGGTTTGACTGTGAAACCCGCTCAAGAAACTAGTCCAACCATATTTTGCAGTGCCGGGTTTGATGATTTTGGGGAAAAGAAAAGATGATTTCACCATAATCAGTATGGGTTGACAGAATAACTCTACGACTTTAAAAAAATAATTATTTTATAAAAAATTATATGAAATATATAGTTGTTTCAAAATTTTACGAAAAATACCCTGCTAAAAGTTCTACGGTAGACGGGAGGAATCGGCACTTCAATGGTTGACATGTCACATATGTGCCACCTCAATTTCTCCCTGTTGAACCAGTCAATTTCCAACATCAATATATTCTTCCAACTTTCAAAACAATATATGTTTTGTATTTTACTAAATTGGAAATTTTATTTTGAAACAAAAATCGAATAATCAGTAGGACGATACCACCTCCTGTCTTTCAGTTCCAGTGGGTAGATGCGGCTGTGGTAGGTGACTGGCTGAATAGACTATGACCGGTGGGCCCTCTTTGAAAAGCGGCTCTCACCCACACCCACACCCACTACTACTAGACCTAACCACGCGGCCGCCGCGCCGGTGCATCTCATCTCGCAAACCCCGTCCATCCCTCTCTTCTCGCTCTCGCTCGCAGTCGCACGGAGGAAGATGTCGAAGGCGTTCACCCTCGAGGAGGTCGCCAAGCACAACTCCAAGGACGACTGCTGGCTCATCATCGGCGGCAAGGTTCCAAAATCCTTCCTTTCTTTCTTTCTAAAGATTGCCTTGTCTGGTTCCCTTAACTTGTCCCTGATTCCCAAGATCCAGCCTTTTTCATCTCTTTAGGGAATTTTTCCCTGAAGAATTAGATACCTTGTAGGTTGTAACCCCCACCCTCACCCAGACCTTGATTTGGGCTCAATTTTCAAGCTCCTTCCCTTAGTTTCCATACTAGATTCCTGATTTTGTGGGGATACTGGGGTGTAGTACTAGTGTTTAGCTTTGATAGGGAAGATCTGGCAGCAAACGAATTTTCGCTTTTAATGCTGCACTACACGCCTGGTTGAATTCTTTTCTAGAGTACAAATGCTTGCTGTGCTATGTCATGTGTTACTAATTTATGCCACTTGTTACTATTGATGACTGCCATGCTTGTGCTATCTGATTCTACCGCGTATCGTCTTCAGTCTTTCATGGGTGTGTTGCTGGTATTCGTTGTTTGTTTTCTGAATCGCATCTAAGCAGATCCGGGCCTTGGCTGCAGCTTGCTTAGGAGCTCGAGGATCATGTGAAGGCGATGCCAGTTTGTTATGTTCATCTCATTCAGCTCAATTTTGTTTCTTCTCGAGTAGTTGTAAGACCTGACCTGATGTGCTACTGTGTTTCCATTCAGCGGAAATCGGTCAAGTGCTAACCTTGCTTGAATGACGTGATTTGGTTTTGTTCAGGAGACCTTACTAGACCATAAAGGCTTTCTCGTCCTAATTTTGGTTTATTAGGTTACACCATGCTTAAATGTTTCCGCCTCATAACTATGATGCTTTTTTAATATCCTGTCTTTGTAGATGATAGTAGGTGTGCGTCCAGTTAATGGGCCTGAATTGACCTTGCTTCTTGTTGAGTGCTCCTGTATGTGCACATAAACGTCCATTTGTAATCTATCATTTTCTCGGAGCCCACTTTTACAAAGGAGACGTCCTTGCAGCCTAAACTATTTGGTGGCTTAATTCCAAAAGCCTGGCCTTGTAATCTGAGTGTGCAGTTCTTGTTGTCATCTTCCATAGCGTATAATTTACAACTTAGTTACAGTTGCACACAGCATGTGTGGTAGTTCCAAAATGACTTGCACTTTCTTGCTAGCGTCATTTTTTTTATACTGGCAACACCTTATATAGCTATATCATGAGAAAGTTTGTCCTTTCCACAAACTAAACTCTCTGAATAATGTGTTGTGCTCTGGTAGGTGTACAACGTGACCAAGTTTTTGGAGGATCACCCTGGAGGTGATGATGTCTTGTTGTCTTCAACTGGTACTGTCCCATTGCACACTTCCTGGGTAAAGAAGCTTGCAGGAAAAATACGATTTGAGCTTACAAAGCTACTTAAATATTGCAGCTAAGGATGCAACCGACGACTTTGAGGATGTGGGGCACAGCACCACTGCTCGGGCAATGATGGATGAATACTATGTTGGTGACATTGACACAACCACGATACCCACCAAGGTGAAGTACACTCCCCCCAAGCAACCACACTACAACCAGGATAAGACTCCAGAGTTCGTCATCAAGATCCTCCAGTTTTTGGTTCCCTTGGCGATATTGGGCTTGGCTGTCGCTGTAAGGATCTACACCAAGTCAGAGTCTGCTTAATATTGATGTCAAGTATTTTGAATGATCAAGAACTGAATAAGTTGGTGGGGATTGCATATTTTGTACGAGCATAGTCTGTCATGAATTTGACAGCTATTCTCAATTGTCATGGTGTTATGGTTATAAGAAGTCTACCGGTGAAATGTGACTCAAAAGAATAGATATTTGGTTCAATTTTTCAATTCGCTAATGAATGTTGCAATATGCCTATTCCCAATTGATATGATTTGTTCGTGTGTAGCGTTGTTTGACTCAGTTTATATATATGTTTCCGGATGTAGGCTCTGTTTCTTTGGGCGGTTGCGGTTGCGGTTGCGTTTGCGTTTAAGCTGGAAATTTGTAGCTCCTCGATAAAGACATCCGAATGATCAAAAAATTATAGAAAAATGGTTTTGAGAGCTAGTTGAAGAAATAGTAAGATCTACAAAATTGGTTACGAAACGTTAAAGCGTTTAGCTTGTACGAAAATAACAAATTTTTAGCTTAAATGCAACCGCAACCGCCCAAAGAAACAGAGAGACTTACATAGTTACATGTTCTGTGATGTCGCAAAGAAACAGAGAGACTTACATAGTTACATGTTCTGTGATGTCAGGTAATTTTATCCTAATCAAAATGATTAAAACGACATGTACTGAATTTCTGGCATCCGTGTCAAGATCAGAAGAGTGTTACAACATATTACAGATTGACAGTGTAAGTACATCAAGTAAAGTTTCTCATAAATGCATCTTTCCAGACCATAGTCAGGAAGCGATCTTCTTTTCTTTTTCTTTTTTGAGGGAAGTCAGGAAGCGATTTTCTTGAGTGGCAAATGGTACGTTTCCATCAAACATATCCTGATAAGTGATATGATACCTGCAGTGGGAATGAAGTTCCTATCCCCAGACTTCAAAATTTCAGTTTTACAAGAAGATAACCTCAACATAGTTAACAGGACTGTTACAAAAAAAAAAAAAAAAACTTAGTTAACAAGCTGCTGTAAGAGTACGCCCAAAGCAGCCTTCCCTGCAACGATCTGAAAAGTGGATTGGCAAAATTCTATTGTTCACACATTGCTTAGTGTAAACCAAATCCGGATGACTTCTTGCATGGGTTAGCTGAAGGATAGGAGATATCTAGAATCTATCAAATGATCCCACAAATGATGAGAAAAAAGAAGTGGTGGCACGCAGAATTCCCTGAACCTTGCTATGCCGCCACTGTAATGGAATCTTCGACCTTCAAGAATCAAGGTCTCTGACAGGCCAAAACTATTCTTGATGCCATCTTGAGAGAATGACCTTTAATAGAGCCCTGGAAATGGATTCATGTCAGGTCAAAATCAATAGCTCAATGCCTGACTGAGACTTGCGATCCCACAATTTTTCCGGAAGGAAAAAAACAGGCCAAGGATCTCTATGATCACACAGGACATGGTGGCAAA
The DNA here is from genome assembly GCA_036346145.1 of Olyra latifolia. Lineage (NCBI taxonomy): Eukaryota > Viridiplantae > Streptophyta > Magnoliopsida > Poales > Poaceae > Olyra > Olyra latifolia. The sequence goes on along the minus strand of CM070523.1, from coordinate 470,022 downwards.
TGGATTTCAGTTCAATTTTTCAACATTATTTAAATAATCTTTCATATAAATCGTGTTGGGGGTCTTATTCAGGGTTACATCACCAAAATCATTTTCTGGACAACAGAAACATTGAGCTATCATTGGCTGATTCTTTGGTTCTCTCCCCCCATGAAGGTAGACAAATGACATGAACATTTTAATATGAATTAAAACTACATGAACATTTAACTACCAACTAATCCACTACAATCGGATACATCCATAATCTGTGATAGGTTTCATCAAGTGGTTTATTCTGGGTGATATGAAATACATACTGGAATTGTAGATACAACCCACTTCCTCTTCATTTTCCCTTATTTGTTTGGTTTTTATGGCATCATGCTCAATTTTAACTCAGGCAATGGCTATCATAATCTTGTTAAAATTTGGTTATTAACAGGAAATTGGAGAATACCCAAGTGAAATCTTTGTCCAGAAAATACACAGCTACCAACACAAATACGAAGATAAATTCAAAGTAATACATGCATATGTTACAATCTGATAAAACCATATAAGAGACACACATACTATTCAAAAAAGAAAGCATGAGGAACACATGCTAAGGAAACTGGTAATTGACTACAGTAAGCAGGTTATACTAGAAAAATCTCACTGCCAGTGGGTTGCAACTTGCAAACAAGTATTTTAAGGGCACACTGATGTAAACTTTGCTGGTGTAGTTTTTTCCCAAGCCATGGCAATAATACGAAAAGTAAGTCATATATGGAAATTTCTGTTATTAACTTGTAGTAACTTCTTTATATCTTCAACATTCCGAAATGTATAAAAAATTAACATATTTTCAGCTACATATGCAGTTGGAGACCACTCAAATTTTACTAAAAGCTGTCTTCTGCTTCCAAAGACCAATTTTTTTGTTAAGTCCAATAACATTAATTGACAGAACCCTGAGGCAGAAAGAAAAATAGGATGGAAACCTTCACATAACCTACTTATTGTGACAAACTGGCACACATTTTAATAATGGAAATGCTATAGTAAAATCAGCCAAAAAAAGCTTGGAGGATATGGATGAACACAATCTGCCAACGAAAGCTTCGTGACACATTGAAAATTGCTCTATAATACTGAACACTTCAAATCTCAACATCTTTTCCTAATGACAACAAGAACTCTAAATTCTTCGATTCACTCAATTCAGAGAGTTAAAGTAGGGTGACTTCTAATTTTAAGTGTTTCACTGTAAGAGAAGAGCGCTTCTTCCACTATAAATGTTCAGTGTTTTAGTTCTCATCCATAACTGCACTGTCCATCAGCAAAAGTAGTTCATAATTACAATGTCAACCATCCATTTGAATACTATACATATAATTTTTAATATCTGTTCCCAACATCCTGATTAACAGTTTGGAATTATATGACCCCTTCCAAAATTACAGTTTTGATAGCAACTCCATGAATCCTGCAAGATCTCCAAAGTTACATCACTTGAAACTCCTTACGTTAGTGCATACAATGACTTATTACAATGTGAATGGTTCAAAAGAGCACCGATAGATTCAATTACTAATTTTCCTTCTGACAATTAGAAATTTCAATCAATTTATGCAGCATGAACAAATACCACAGCAGTCAAGTTGATGAATACAATCCTTCCGGGAAAATAGGTGTAACGTAAGATTATATTTTTTCGTATAGCTCAAAGCCTCTTAATTTTTTTATTTCCAAATGATTTGGAGAATTGGTTGAAACTCTGTTTTAACTTCAAGCTACTTTTTTTTTTATTTCCAAATGATTTGGAGTATTGGTAGAAACTCTGTTTTAACTTTAACATAAACTACAGTTGTTTGTGTTCGTTTTCTGAGGAACATCCTAAAATAACCAATCATGCAATCCTTTCCTGTAAATTATAAGATTGATTCTTTTCCACTGATTTCTCTGCAAGTCAATAAGCGCTCAATTTTCAACAAACTACAGATAGAGGCATGGAATCATAGGGTCATGCACCTGATGAGGTGACATGACTGAATAATTATATCTCTATAAAAAGATTCAGACATTCAGCATATCTCAACTTGTTTTGTTTGTAACAAGTTACTGATAATTGTAGCAATAGTACAAGTTGCTATCTAGCTCAGTAATATGAAGTAGAACCACCGATGATGGAGAGGTTGGGCGTGTGCTCACTGTATTCAACTATTGATGTAGGTGGCAGCTGTCCAATACAAATCTCATGTACAGTCGACAAAAGAGGAAACAATTCTTGCCACCCTCGATAAGTCAATACTTCGTAAACTTCTCTTGCTGTGGACACTCCCTGTGAAACTAAGAAGATTAGATGCACTGAGCAGATAATGCCTTCATCATATGTTACGGGTTTCAGATATTTGCTTCACCTGTAGTTTTTGGCCATGCAACATCTCTGCCTCCAGCTCATCAAAAGACCTGTCAGAATGATGATGCAACACAACATTATTATTGTATAACCACAGGAAACTCTTTAGAATAAGCCATGAGCATCAAGCGATTTCTTATTTTGATTCTCTAACAAAGGGCAAACATAAACTAAAACTATCCCTAATTTAAAAATGAAGATGTGTAGTTTAGACAAGAAACCTTTTGCCGCCATTCCTTGCAAAGGCCTCAGCCACTCTTCTGTTTCTCCCACCAACTGCCATGGAACACTCTTATCAATTTCAATATTTATTTGTTCAATAAAAGGATTGAGAACAATGAAGAAACGTACGGCATGTCGTGATTAGGTCAGCCACACCACAGCTCTCAAAGAACGTGTTGTCCCTGACTGAAGGGAATAGAAGCTTAGAGAAAGCACGCATTTCACGCAGACCAATCCTCATTATTGCAGCCTAACAAATAGACAAAAAGAGGCCATAAGATTATGTGATACCATGAAAATACATTTCTTTGTTCAAATGTCTTCCATAAAAAAAAAAAAATCAAAACCTTGGTATTGTTTCCCATATCCAAACCATCAACAAGGCCTGCAAATTAATTCTGTCACATAAGCCATTGAAACTTGAAAGGAAATAATGGATACGACATCAGATAATATTTCTGTAAGCAAAACCTGCTGCAATGGCCACAACATTTTTCAGTGTCCCACACAGTTCAACTCCCTCGATATCTTCTACCTGCATATGAAAGGTAAGGGTGCACCTATGAACCAATTCATCCTTGTTTTATATTCTGTCAGTTCTCTTACACACTTTTGAAATTGTTTTTCATTTTCTGCTCCCCTTTAGTTCATTGAACCTAGCTAACTATTCATGACTATTTTCAAAATTTTACCATTTATTAAGAAAAAAAACTACCTTAATATTTTATGTGCATCACTACGTTGACAGGACCAGAATGTAGGAATTTTGTTTCTATATGAAGTTATAGCTAAATAACTTACAGTAGCAACTAGGAAGTAAGGTGTGGTGAAAAGTTTAGCCCATCGTGTGGCCACTTCCTTATCTTTCCTATATCCAACCGTTGCTTCACTGAACTTCTCGACAGCAATCTGCATTTGAAATGTAGGCCCACTTACAAACTACCAAGAAAAAAAGTGCATGGAAAGTTCAAAAGATGCTTGCCTCATTTGCAATGTTAGCACCCATGAGGACACAACAATTGATTCCAAGTGTATCCGTGATTAATTTGGATATCATGCATGGTCCTTCCATTTTGACCTCCATGCCCTTGATGAGGGAGATAGTCTCAGCTCCTGGCCTTAGTTTTCCCACAAGCTTCTTACATATACCCTCAACAAATTGATGAGGAGTCACAAAAACCAGCATATTTGCTTCTTTGACTGAAAAGCAAGATGAAAAATTAAAATCTGAATCGTACCCTCTGCCAACATGCAAACACACCTATGATGTAATGATAATAACAAAACGTTGCTTATGAACCTGAGAACTTCATATTGTAAAGTTCATTGTTCTTTATAAAATAGTATCCAATGGGCTATGAAAGCCAAAAAAATTTTAAGCATAACAGTGGACACTAAATTTTCTACTGCCGAACGGTCTGCCTACTCTTTCTAAAGAGAAGTTTCTTTCATGTACTAGAACTGTGTGTATTTCTAGCGTCCAAGAGTGATCTTTCCTCAGTCCCCAGATAATCATCAGAGATGGATTACAGTGTGGTTACCTGCATTCTCCAAGTCAGGATCAGCAATTACATTAGCTCCAAGCTTTATACCAGGTAAGTATTTGCAGTTCTCCTGTAACATGTAAGAATTAACCTAGTAACGTCATTGTTTACTAATTTACAAGCGATTACTCATTCCAGAGGCAAAATAAACTAAATGGAATTAGTTTTGACTCTTACATTTGCTTGGTTAATGGACTCAGATACTTACATTTGCTTGGTTAATGGACTCAGATAGCTTCTTGCCCGTTGGCAATATTTCTTCAAACACCCACATCCTTACTTCATCTACAAACAGCTTGGCCATAGGCCAAAATTAGCACCAATAGTTACAAGAATGCATCTTGTCAAAATTCCATAGTGTGTAATACAGCACTTCAACAAACAAAGAGAACCATAGCTACCAATGAACTCGACCAAAAAATTACTACATATTTATGATGAATATCTTAGAGACTACAGCATGTCAATCCAACATTTTGCAGAGATTGCTGAATGGAATGGCATAGGTACATGCTGCATAGAGTTAATGAGTGAATGCGATTTCTTATCCGCACCACACGGAGCCATCTGATTTTGGATTATTCTGTTAATGCTAAAAGAGCCCAAGAAAAGGATAGGATATGTGTGGTCGCCTATTGCATGGTTAAATGGTTTAAAGACAGTGAGAAGCAAGATCAAAATATCATGACCCAACAGTTATTAATGTATAATTCAAGAACACTGTGAGTCAGAGGGTAAGAGGTAGATACCGTAGAAGGAAGGCAACTTAGCGGTGTTGGAGGCGATGAGGCGGGAAGCGACGCTGCCCCAGTTGCCGCTGCCAATGACGGCCACCCGATACTTGGCATGCCCATTCTCCATCTCCGGCGGCGGTCCGGCCAAAATGCGGATCAAGAAACCGACCAAGAAAGACAAGAGGGAGCGAGAAAACCAAGAACAAAGAACTAGGAGGAGGAGCTAATAATAGGAAGGACCTAGTATCCCATAATGAGCACTGTATATATACAGACTGTGGAGGGGGAGGAGGACAAGAAAAGAAGAAATCAAAGGAAAAGGTGAAGAATGTTAGGGCGGGAGGGCGGGCATCCCCAAGATTTGCACGTGTTTGTTTCGTGCAGGTCGCTCTAAAACAGTACCAGTACCAGCGACGAGGCAACAGTTGCTATCAGTGAGGGAGGAAGAGAGTAGGAGCAGTCGCATAGGAGGCGGTGGCGCGGAGGATTTCTCCATCCGGTGGTCTCCTCTCTTCTCGCCTCGGTGGTATCGACTTGGCCCAAACCAATAAACAGTCTTCTCCCCCATGCAGTGTCCCAATTCTTGCAGCCTTCGGAGGCAGCAAAGCCAACCTTAGTTCTCAAGGTAAACTGCATAGTAAAACATACCCAGGTCATGAAGCAATATGTATGAACATCTACCTGGCACCACCGTCCTTGGGTTGCTGCAGCGCAAAGCGAGTTCTCTGGTTTCTGGGGCGCCCACGGGCACACGGGACATGGATTCTAACATCATGCCAATCGTTTTTCATCTTTTAGAGCATCCACACCAAAACATTATCCCCACTACTCTAAAACACTATTTACCACAATATAACCTGCACAAAAAAGAAAGTTCACTATTGGCGTTGAACTAATACGTAATAATGACCAAAGTGTTAAGGAATTAAGCTAAAGAGCGACATGCTTTTTGTACAGAAGCTGATGAAACTGTAATGATGTATACACGATACTATGCTGGCATCTGATTTGTGTTCTAATCCATAAATACAATGAGCTATCTTTGCTCTGCAAAAGTTTGTAATCAGGGCATCGCATTATTGACTAACTTCTGGCATACCTGCATAAGCATTCAATAAATATTTGCCACAAAGTTTTATCTTTTCAGTCACTCTCAGTTACCAAGAAAGGCAATTTGTAATCTCGACCTTCTTGTCCAACCTGCATTTGGTCCTTGATAGAACTCGAAGCAGTTATTTTTTCACTGTTTCTTTACCTGACATGACCTCCCTGATCTCAGCGGCATTGCCCCCAATGACCATCACCAGCAAAAGAATTTGATAGCTGAACATGAGCAGATGGGTCATGAGGGTAGAGCTCAATCAGGCACCTCGACACCTAGATTGCGATCTCAAGGTTGCCATGAATCTGGCAAGCACTGACCAGAGCTCTGTATACTGAGACACCAGGTTTTATAGGCATATCTGGTAATCAAAGATTCAGCTTCTTGGAGATAGCCTGCTCGACCAAGAAGATCAACAATACAGGCGTAGTGCAAGTATTGTAGCGAGGCCAACGCAGTGCAGCATTGCAACTATGGCCGAGTCCTCCAGCTCCGCACACGCGCCCAGGATGCTCGGTTGGATACGGACTACGCGTCGGGGGTAGACACCGGCGCGCGGACGCCCCCACGGCGAGGCCGTAGAGCGTGCTCCAGGTGACGGCGACGGCGCTCTTGTTGGGCATTTCGTCGAACAGCTGCTGGGCCTCCAGGTGAAGAGGGAGCGGCAGTAGAAAACGAGGAGGGCAGTGTTGGCGATGAAGCCGAGCTTGGTGACCACCGCATGGCACTGCTGGGCGCGGCAGCTCGGTCTCCGCGGCGAGGAACTGAACGAAGGCGTGCGTCGGCGTGGCGGAGGATGCCGCGCGCGCAGGGACATGGCATTTATGCCTTGCATTGCATGTATGTATTTATGTAGAGTATTCACATATTCATGCTTTGCATCCCCTGATTCTAATATTATGCACACAGAAATTTGTGACCAATCAGAGATTACGTCAAAAACAGTCTTTTCCCAGCTCCGTCGGCTCCAATACCGACTGGGATTACAAACAATTTGCACTGTCGACATCTTCAAAACAAAGTCCTAAAGTTGAAGATTTCGTGGTTTGAGCCCCTCCATAATCACATCGCCATGTGCCACGACCAGCAAGGACCTTGAACTGAAGCAAGCGTGCCTGTAAGGCTGCAACCCATCAGGCCAGGCTCATGACACTTGAAGCATAATGATCTAACAGAAAAACTCAAGCTGGTGCTAGTCTGATAATATACATACCACTGTTAAGCAAGAATGGAGTTGTAAGAAGAGCCTTAAAAAATCCGCCTCTAGTTATTGCTGAAAACATAGTAAACAGCCTTAAGAGATACTTAATGGCATTGAAATGAAGTACACCATGACAAACAGTGGAATGAACAAAATGAACAGATCCCAAATGTCTCTCTCATTACCATTTTTTTCTTCTTCTACTGCTACTCAAAGAAAATAGATGGCTGTGCAGGGGCTGAGCAACTCTATTTGTGGATTACCTCGCCCTGCAATCTGTGGATCCTCTGGGCTTCATCCCTGATGGAAACAAGGTTAGTCTTGATCTCCTTGCATATCCTTCCTTCCAGTAGCCTCACTGGAACCCAGAGCTTCGGCTCCAGCTCCACCACGTAACCAAGTGTAGTCTGAAATTCTTGGTCCCCCGAAATTCCCTCACCTTCGTCAATACTACCATCAACCTAAACAACAACCAAACACATTATGTGCAACTTTACAGACTCCCGATCAAAAGATTTAATTTTTCCCTTTGCAGACAAATGCTATCCATTGCTAATATGCATTTGAACATGCAAATTCTCCAGAAACATGCCCTTCCTTCCAGTAGCCTCACTGGAACCCAGAGCTTAGATTCCAGCTCCACCAGACCACCACATAATCAAGTGTACTCTGAAATCCTTTGGTCCCTCGAAATTCCCTCACCTTCATCAATACTACCATCAACCTAAACAACAACCAAACGGATTATGTCTGACCTTATATGCACCCGATCAAAAGATTCAATTTTTCCCTTTGCAAACAAATGTTATACATTAGTCGTATGCAATTTCACATGCAGATTCTCAAGAAACATACCGTACTACTAATGCTGGATGCAATGCCATGATGGATGTGGAATTCAGTGAAGAACCTACTAGCATTGTAAGCATGTATGGGTATGGCTGTGCAAGGCTGCGAAAACTGTGATTGCATTTGCAGCAACAAACGATTTGGGAAGTTGGGATGGAGGTGTCAGCAGCAAGATGCTTTGGTATAGTATTTTACCTCCTCAATAGACCATTTGCCCTGGAAAACCTTGAAGTCGCCGTCGATCATGCTGAAGGCGATCTCCCTCCTCCGCGGGCCGGCGGGAAGGACCTCCATTTCCCCCTCGTAGCAGTCTATGGTGCCCTTGGCGTTGAACTTGAACCCCAGGGCCAAATCCTGCTCCCCAACCTGCGGCCAGACCGAGAGCAGAGCAGTGTTGGGTCAGCGTCATGTCCCCATTCGCGTGGGGAGCGTAGGGAGAGACCTGACCTGGTAGAGGCGGGCGAAGCTGGCGTCCGGGTCCCGGTGGAGGAGGCGGCACTCGGAGAGGCCTGGGATGAAGTCGGCGAGGCCCTCGTAGTCAGTGAGCGTGGCCCACACGGCCTCCAGCGGCGCGTCGACTCGCACCCGCGCGCGGACGAGCCGGCGGTTCCGCGCGGGCATCTTGCGCACCTCGATCTCGAACCCGTACCGCTCGTCCTTGTCGGAATCTTCGCGGTCGGCGTCGGCAGCGACATCGGGCGGTGGCTCGGGCGAGGAGGAGACGGAGGAGGGGCGCTTGGACGAAGGGGTGGAGGGGAAGACGAGGCGGAGGCGAACGGGGGTGGTGGTGAGGAGGTGGAGAGGGTGGTGGTGCAAGTGGAGGAGGAGGCAGCGATGGGGCTGGGAGGCGATGGGCGAGGCGAAGCGGTAGCACGCCATTGGAATTGGGCTGCAGACTGCGGTCAAGCTCCCCTGTCTAGTTGCCATCGTTTTTTGGACTTGAAAAAAGAAAAATTCCCCGGACACATCGAGTAACATATTTTCAAAACGCAAATTTTAGAGTGGCTTGAATCTAAATCATCCCTGAATCAAACACTAGAATATAAATTTTGTAATAAAACTGAAAAAAAAATTTAAAGCCATGCAAGTTTTGCTCTTGTTGTACTAGGTTGGTGCCAGAGCAATCTCTGAATTACTTCTAATCGGCCCTCCGACACACAAGAAAAAATCAAACAACCCCTCACGACTGTCGGCGCATTTCAGCCGGCAAATTTTGTCCGAGCGGGTAGTCCGGTGTTCGGTAGAGGGGGTTTTGATAGCTAGCGTGCCTCTCTCCTCACTTGCTCTGGATGAACTGCCCAAGAACACTGAAGAACACGCCAGATTTCCCCAGGTTCAAGCCCCCGAAGCGGATAACAGCCTTACGTCTTGCTTGAGCTCTTGTTGCTAGTGGAGAATGTGTGTTCCCAAAAACCGGATCCCCCTCCCACACACAAACTCGCCTTATATACTCCGGGGCTAGCTCAGGCAAGTGGAGAGGGGACGTTACATTAATGACATTGGCTACTGTAGCCACTATCCTTCTTCGATTTCTTTGTCCGTCTTCGCTGCTTTGCGCCCATACTGTCCGAAGGACAACTTGACGGACGGGGAGGCGCCGACATCGCGCGCCTCGCTCTGCCTCGGCAATAAGAAGTAACAGAGCGATCGCGGGGATAGGCAATCATGCCATCGGAGGGGCTTTATGCACCTGGCCACGCTTGGTCATTTGTATTTAGTGGCTCCGATTCGGTGTGATCCGGGAGAAGACTTCGAGGGGAAGCCTTCCCTTCTTCTTCGTCGCGGCGCGTCCGGCCGACCGACGATGGGGCGAACGCCCCGGTCTTGTCGATTAGCCACGTGTCCTGGTCATCCACTCTGGTGCCGGGGCCTGATCGCCCACCTGCTCATTGAGCGGACATGTGCTGGCCGCCAAAGACCGAGGCTCGATCGCTGCTTTCGCCGCCAGACGGCCACGCGCCTTGTCGCCAGCGCTAAGGCTCGACGTCGCTGCGCCTTCGGGCGGACACGCGTTCTACCTGCCGCCGATGGCGGGGCCCGCGCGCCCTTCCGTGCATCACGCAACAAGCTAAATCCTTTGGCAATAAATCTTTCCTTTCAACTCCTGTACCAGTACCAGTGGTACCACACAACAGCGGTGTAAAGGGCACCCCTGATGTATAATACACCGACACCGACGGTCTCCACCTATCCTCGGACGCTCTAACTCTGATGCTTCGCTTTGCTTTTCTCTTGTCTTCTCCCTTCGCAACCTCCTAGCCGCCTCCTTCGCCTGCGCCCAACGGCCGCCTACGCTACTCCACTGCACTCCCCACCAAGTTGGGATCGCTCAAATCGCCGTGCCTGTAGCACCCGCCACCGCCACACTCCCACGCAAAGGCCCTCTATCGCCTGCCTCCCCGCTCCAGGGTTGAGCCTTGTTACTCCGCGAGCCCCTTGACGCAGAGCTCTAGACGAGACTGAGTATTCGCATAGCCTTGAGGAGATGGGGACGGTGGGCAAGATGGGGGATGGTGGGAAGAGGCAGCTGGCTGGGGAAGATAAAATTGTTTCAACGGTATTTTTTGTTTCAACTGTTCAAATTTTTTTTTTGTGCCGACGGAGCGTTTGATCGTCTTAGATACATGGCGCGTCCGATGTGTACTCACTCTCAGTCAACGTTGCGTGTGATACATTACCTCGTTTGCTTGTTTTGTTTTGTTAAGCAATAGAGTTTGCTTTGCTTAGTTTGAGACCTTGTTCATTTCATTCACTACACAGGCTGCCTGGTGCTGCATACTGGAGTAGATATTTTCCTTTGTGTACTAGCTAGTGGCAGTGATGATACGTGGCCTTGTCTGCTCCTCTACTCCCGATCCAATCCAAATCAGAATGGAAATGGACATGGAAGAAATTTGTTGGGCGAATGGCTACTTCGTCTCAAAGAGCGAAATGGACATGGAAAGAGCAATAGGAGCACGCCGACCTTAGGAGGGGCGATTTGCCCGTACTTTGAATGATTGGTCTCCTAGCCAGACGGCGCTTTACGGTCGGATGACCTTTCGCCCATATCTAGGGCGATCGCTCCCTTAGGGGTGATAGGCTCCTATTTATGCTATTTATCAATATCTATGACTATTTCTGAAAAAAAAAGATGTTAAAAAAATATTAAATAAAAAATTCCTCAAAGAAGCTGCCTTTCCTCAGCCTCAGCATCCAGAAACTAAAAGAAAGCTGATAATTTTGCAGGACAGAAAAATAACTAAGAATAATACATTAGAGTGGTAAGATGAAGAGGACGATTATTATGTATGGTGAGAGTTGCAACAAATTGTGCAGCAGCTGCTGCTGACAGGCAGGTACCGGGTGATTGGTATGCGGGTGTTTGAGACCGAGGGGTTGTCACTTGTCGGCGTGGTGGTAGGAGACGCCATGGCGGTGGGCGTAGCCGTTGTAGACGGGCATGGGCATGGGCATGGGGACGGGGTGGTAGGCGGCGGCGTAGGGGTGCATGGGCGGCAGGGGCACCTGCGCCTGTGGGTCGTGGAGGCTCTGCGGCACGGGCGTGGAGGCGAAGATGTGGTCGGACGGCGAGGGGCCCTCGTTGGAGAGGCCCTGCATCCGCTTGACGTACAGCCGGTACTTCTGCAGGTGGCTCGCCACGTTCTCCCGGGTCAGCCCCTCCACGTTCATCAGGTGCATGATCGTCTTCGGCACCGCGTTCTTGATCCCCAGGTGCGCCACCACGTCCACGAACCGCTTGTGCAGCTGCGGCGTCCACACCAGCCGCGGCCGCTTCGCCGCCGCCGACGAGTCCGCGTCGTCCGCCGCCTTCGCCGCCTGGAACGGCGCGAACGAGCTCGACGACGACGACGACGCGCGCCGCAGCCGGGACACCGTCGCCGCCGACGCCCGGTGCACGTCCAGCAGCGTGCGCCCCGGCTCCGGCGGGATGCGGAAGGCGGTGGCCAGCCCGGGGGGGACTAGCGGCTGGGAGAGCGGGGTCAGCTCGTCGGCGCCGGGGAGGCCGGTCTCCCACTCCATGACCCTCTCGTCCTCGCTAGCCCCACCGCCGCCCAACATGTCCAGGTCGTAGTCCTCCGCCTCCTCGCCCATGCCTACCTACCGAACAGGGGGAGGAAATCCAGCTCCTCCTGCTGCTGCTGATCAAATTGGCAAATCAGGAGACCATAATACGACGGCAGCTCTATCAGGCGCTAGCTCTAGTTCTAGCTCTAGCTCTAGGTCTAGCTCTCGCCGGCGGCGGGCGAGATTGCTAGATATTTGCGGGGCGGCTCTGGTCTCTGGTGAGGAAGAGGGCTGGGGATAATAATTTAATGGAACGGCGGAAAGGGAATAAAGGGGAAAGAGGAGGGGTGGGGGCGGAAAAAAGCGCAGATCGGGATGCCACGTGGACCGGTGAGCCGGATATTTTTGATTCGCTTTTGCATTCCAGTGGCACGATCGTTATTCCCGCGCTCTTTTCGGGGCGCTCTCCGGGCTGATTTGGACTGGAGATATTTCCTCGAGATTCGGACGCCACAATCCATCCGACGGTCTACCCGCCTCGCTACCCTTTTTGTGCGAGTCCATCTCACCTCCCTCTGTCCATTTTGGATTCCAATTCCAGGCTCTGCTAATGCTACATTGCCATGTTCCCTCGCAACAAGCAAACCACATAATATATCACGTGTTCATTTGATTGGAATCAAAATTCATTTCTTAACCACAAAAACAAATGGGATTGATAGGTCCGGCACTGACAAACAAACAGTGTCTGTGTTTTTTTTTCCCGAGCTCCATCAGAGGAGAAGATGCCCAAGTGCTACTGGCTTTCACAGTTAACTTCCACATTTGACACAACTGACAGCTCTTTGCCTCTCTAATTCTTCCTCCTAAATTTGTACAGCACACATGGTTTATGATGCCTTATGCTAGTTCCTCAGCTAAAGAATGTCTCCGGTGCAAGCAACCATCTTTTTTTCTTATTTTATTTCTGACAAGGCCACAACATAGCCCTGCTGGGTTTGTTTCTGATAGATTGAAATACAGGATCCCAGACATTGTTAGCTTTACAACGACATACCTGTCCAGGTGGCAGTGGCACGCCACGGTAAAGACCCAATCACTTGTCTGCACATACAAGAGTCAAGAACATCTGTTACTTGATAATAGCTTCTGTAAATGGCATTCTGGCTAGCGGCATTTGTTCAAATGCTTATATATGTCCATGTTAAAGCTAGAACGTACCTCCAGCTACGACGAGCTTCTCTACGCATGCCACTCTGTGCTTCCCGTAGGTGTACTTCTTCGGCGTATTCAGATGAGCTTTTATTATCAGCTTGTAAGCACCATCTCTCATCTCTCTCCGAGTCTTTGCTGGTCATCACAGATCTCCAGCACGGTAACACCTTCCGTGCCACAAAGTTTGCAAGGTGATCTATCATCATCACCTTCAAACAACAGATAGGCATTTTAGCAAGGCTGTGACAATCAACTCTTCGTGAATTCTTGAGTACAAGCTGGTAATCCAAAGATATTGCATAGCTTCATCTTGTGTTACAATAACTGAACATATGTATAAGGTTACAAATCTCAAGATGTTCACTTTCATTGGTGGATCCAAGCATTTGACCGATCAAGATCGGGCTCTCTACAGGATTCCCAAAGGATAAACACTTCTCAATGACTTTTGAACCAAATTTTTGTTGCCTCATTTGTACAATCTGCCCAATCGACTTCTCAATAATAGCATATCTCTCATGGGTTTTAGCATGTTCCAGAACATGTTGTGGAGTAAGATTGGTTACACAGAGAAAATAATGGCACAAATGTATATTTACCCATTTCAATATTCTAGGATTATCATGTCCACTTGTGCAACTCCAAATTCACTTTTCAGCTTAATCATATTTTATTCTTAACACAAAAATTCCTCATTTGTACAATCTGCCCAATCGACTTCTCAATAATAGCATATCTCTCATGGGTTTTAGCATGTTCCAGAACATGTTGTGGAGTAAGATTGGCTACAGAGATAAAATAATGGCACAAACGTATATTCACCCATTTCAATATTCTAGGATTATCATGTCCACTTGTGCAACTCCAAATTCACTTTTTAGCTTAATCATATTTCATTCTTAACACAAAGATGAACTACGAGTTTACCAAGTCCCCTATTACAATATCCATCACACGGATCTTACCGATTAAGCTGACGTGTTATGCACAACCGTTTTATCATTCACCTTTATTTTCAAATATTAATGCAAAATTATTAATATTTTACTGGGTTTCAAGATCATCACAGTGCTCCAGCACCCTCTGCATCCGGTGCATTTGCATTGTAATGTGAGTGAAGCTGAGAAATAACATGCAAGCTTGTTTTGTTCATAGCCACTGCTTGCCACGCTTTGTCACGTCTCATGTTAGGCAAGTTTGACCGAGTTGGTTCATAGCCACACTTGTGGCAAGATTCCCCCTTTTCCTAGTGGGTCCCATGTGTAAGTGATTCAACAAAGTGCGGCAAGATTCCCTTAGGTTTATCTTGATTTTGATGAACAATGCTTAGGCAACTTTGGCAACTTTGATGAACAATGGGACAAGATTGCTAATGGGACAAGTGCGGTACTTTGATGAACAATGCTTTGGCAACTTTGGCAACAAAGTGCGGCAAGATTCCTTTTACTAAAGTGTGGTCATGATTTTGATGAACAATGCTTAGGCAACTCTGGCAAATCACAAATGGCAAATTGTGGCAAGTTAAGTATGTGAACCATACGATAAAAACTGAAGCAATTATGGCATAACATAGTGTAATTGGGTGGAAGAAAGGACTAGGGACTCTCTTGACGAGTTCAGGATCTGGAGATGAATTTCTTGAAAGTGATGGTACTATGATTGATGCATATGTATGTGACAACTCATTGTTTTGGTTTTCTGGCAAGTATGGTGCTTTGCTATCAGATTGGAGGCTACCAATAGCTCCAGTCTTATGATGGAGACCGTATCAAATTGTAGAAGAACCCAACAAATTTGTACCATTGTAGTTGGCTCACTGCCTATCTGTATCATGTTGATACGCATGAGAAACCCGACCTACATGTCCAATGTAGGATAATATATTTTCTTTTAAAAAATGTAGGATAATATATAGTGATACAGGGCAAATGGTGAGTAAATGTGATGCCCCACTACAACAATTTTACAGCGTAAAAACCTAACAAGTGTAATCAAGCAATCTTTTATTATCATCCGATAATCAAGCCCAGTGTATCAGTAACACTGGAACAAGTCAATTCATACAGAATAAATTTAAAGCAGCAACAGACAGTTGACACAATATATTTCCTCACTTGAACTTATGTACTTGGCTAGAGGACGAAGTGAACAAGATAAGCAGACACCAAACTCAGGACCCTAGACAACATAAGGCTTCAACATGACCTCTGCAACGAGTCAACAACCGCACGCGGTAGCAACACTTAATAAACAAGGGCACATCGATCGTAATTTAGGGTTGCAGATAATGACATTACATATGCATATGCATAATAATATTAATATAATGGCATGGGAGGGAAATTTTGTTGAGAAGCACCACCTGAAAGATACGAGTGAAGGTTTTGTGCCTGACGCATGGCGCCACCGTTGCTGCCACGGTCCCATGAGGGCCGAGCGGCAGTCCTCCTTGGACAGCGGCGGCGGGAGACGGGGGTTGATGGCAGTAGGAGTAGTAGGCCGGGTCGGTCCAAGAACCCTGGACCGTGAGCCACTGCGGAGGAGCTCCAGGTCGAGCTCGCCTGCTCCTCCTCGTGGCGGTGCCATGGCTCCTCCGCATCGCCATCTCCAACTCAAAAGGCCAAGGCCAAGGCCAAGGCCAAGGTGGTTGGCCATTGCAATCCCAAATCCCACCTTTCTCTAAAGAAAAAGAAAGATGGTGAACCTAAGGGCATGTACAATTGAGAGTCAAGGAAAGTCTCTTAGCATATTTATCTAAGTACAAAAATAAGCATGTACAAAGGACATGCACAAGAACCTGTATGCTATTTAATACTGCTCATCTCTAATTCTATCTAGAAGCCTGTGAAGAGTCGTCTCTTCACCATGAGACGACTCTAACATTTATTCTCTTTCTCTCACCACCACATCAGCAAAATCCCTCCATATCACCTCTAAGAGACCATCTATTTAATGGCTTTATACATGTCGTAACAACACTGCAAGACTGATCTGGAAGGCATTTTTAGTGCGGTTCGGCTATCTTTGACCGAGGTTGACACCCCTTTTCTTTTCTTTTTCTTTGAGAAAGAGGTCGACATTTTCTAGACTAGAAAATGAGATAGATTATGTATGGTATTGATACCCATAAACTGCTACTACTACTTATTTTATTTTAAGCCAAGTAATACTATTTGGTTGGAAGTCAACATCTTGGCTCCGTTTCTTTTCGCGGCGGTCGGCGGTTTGTTACAGTAAAATTTATTTTTTTAGATTATCTTTTTAGGTTTATTTAAACTTTTTTAAAGACTTATAAATTTGCTACAGTAAAACCGCCAACCGCTAGAAACCGCTGAAAGAAACAGGGCCCTTATCTAACTCTGCCATTTTTTCTTAAAAATCTTAAGATGTGTTAAAATAGGACATTTGTTGGGGAGCTTTTAGTATGTTAACATTGTTTACTCTCTGTGAACCCAAAGAAAGTGTGCGTGATTGCGTTTCCATGACCAGTTGAAGGAACACACAACGGGTCAGATCGAGTGTGAGTACCTACTGAAGCAAACGAGGAAAGCATTCGAGAAATCGTGGTATGCATGTGTGCTTATATACCAATCATGCTTCACAAACCTAAACCATTCTTTAAAAAAAGGACGCGACTATGCTTAGGACATCCGACGCGAGTGCTCCCGTCGCACACTCGCGCCCACCGTCCAATTACACGTGTGATGTCTGCTCTCCCTCTATATTGTTCCCGCTGAAACATATCTCTGTGTTTGCCGAAATATTGAAAGTAAATTACTAAAACATTTGAATTAGAACACTAAAACGTAACTTAAATAGTGCGGAAACATTGAAAGTATGTTGCTCAAATATTTGAATTAAAGAAAAGAAACATGAATTAGATTGTGTTGAAACATGACATTTAAGCTACTGAAACATTCAAATTGAAGCACAAAAACTTTGAATTAAAACACTAAAACATTAAATTAAAGCACTGGAACATTTGAATTAGAACACTGAAACATTTGAATTAAAGCACTGAAAAATTGAAAATTAAGCACCGAAACATTCAAGGTCGGGTGTTCCCGCAAGAGCAAACGAGATGTTTCACGAAGAGAAACATAATGTTTCATAAGAGCAAATGGGATGTTTCAGTACTGAAACATAAGCAAAAATAAAATGTTTCATGAGAGCAAACGAGATGTTTCATAAAGACAAACACAATGTTTCATAAGAGCTAATAGGTTGTTTTAGTAGTGAAACATAAGCAAAAATAAAAGTTTTACAAGAGCAAATAAGATGCTTCACAAGAGCAAGCGAGATATTTTCGTACTCACATGATGATGTTTCAAGCCAGTGCACTGTACATCTTCTCTAGTAGCCACCACTTCCACCAAGCTATTGCATGAGAGGGGAGGGAGCAAGAAGAAGTGTGCCCGATTGAGCTCCTCGATCTCGGCCTCATGATCTCGCACGACAACATGGAACGAGCCAGCAATGGAGGAGCTGAGGCCCGCCGGCGCCAATGTTGTTGCATCGTCGGGAAGCTTGGCCACATCGAGAGCTAAGAGGAGTGGGAGAAGCAGAGCAAGTCACTAAGTTGGATAGATAAGAAATATCTAGATACCAGTAGAAATAAGGGCTCTGGTATGAGGACTAGCTTTAGCAATAGCACAGGAAATGATAAGATGAGGAACTAGAGTGGTTAAGAAGCCTCTGGAGCCACAGCTTGCTCCACAATGGTAAAGTTGCAGAACAGTGTCTAATTTTTTTATTTGGCTCGGACTCCCGAGCATGAGTATTATATTAAAAAAATGAGCGCTTAACCAGAAACTGACAAGCAGACAGTTTGCAAACCGATAAGAAACCACAAAAACCACGGTTTTCAACTAGTTTTGCAATCACCACATATGTGTGTCCATTTAATTAGATTTTCTTGTTATAAAAAAAATAGATTTTCTCGAGATACATGGCCGTTATCGCATAGCCCTCCAGGAAGACCGGGACAGTCGACTTTTGCCTTTGCGTGGGCTCACTTTGGGCCTCATCGTTTCGATCCAACTGAGCTACAATCTTATGCAAAAAAATTATTTTTTCAAAAATAGGAGTATATTACAAATGGTACTTTGATGTTATATCCATATGAGCATATTGCAAACGATGATGAAGCCAAGAAATGTGTAGGCATGTTTCCTTCTGCTGGCATCCGATCTGCGATGGGCCACTCAGGCTCCGTTTTTTTTTTGAGGTTTCTGGCGGTTGGCGGTTTTACTGTAGCAAATTTATAAGTTTTTGAGAAAAAATTTAAATAATCTTTTTTACTGTAGCGCCGGTGAAACGAACGGTGCCTCAGTCTTACCTTCGGCAGGCCGGCTAGCATGCGCATATATGCTTTTTTTTTTAAGACAAGGAAAAGAAAGTGAAAGATCACAGGTCCATGACCAGGAAGGAGCATATACGAGATATGGCGTATATGTCTGTGCTAGCTTTCGGCAGGAAAGCAGAGGAGGAGACGAAATGTTCATCTGCGTATATAGATGCTGCCGCCAATGCCGTTTCTAGCTGGAGTCTATGCCAACCGTTAGCAGAATGGACTCCTTCTTGCCTGCATAAACAATAAATATGTTAAGCCCATGTGTAACCATATTTCCTTCATCATATTCTCTCTCCATATTTTTCACTATCTGTAATAGCATTTCTTTAAAAGTAATGATACAGTAAAAGAAGATAATCACTTTTTAGATGAAATGGAAGAGATAATCTCTTCTAAAAGAGAAAAGAGAAATAAACATGTTCTAGCATCAAAGAGAATGAGGTTTTCTTCCTGAAGGAAAGAGAAAAGGAAAGGAACACCTTTGTTCGTTGTCTTACGGGGATGGGAAGAGTATGTATGTCGTCGCTGCTCATGTCATGCAAATAATGCATGTGGCAATTATTCCGCGGGAATTTATATAGATAGATTCCATCTTGCCTTTGTCAAGCTAGCGAGGAAATCCTTTTTCAAGGCCACCAAAATACAACTTTATATATACCTATGAATAAACAACATTGTGAAATTCTTTTCCTTGGGACAAATATAAGCGTCATCATTTTCATAGGGCTGATCTAAATATGACGTCGACATACGTTTAAATTTATAGCCATGTTCTCTTTAACTTAAATTAAAATTAAAAGTCCCAGCTAAAAATTTGTCTTTTTTATAGGTTAACGTTGTAAAGTGATTTTACGATGCTTCTAGTGTTTCTTCTTAAAACTCCTAAAAATATTTTTTAATATTTTTTTGGCCCTCCATGCCCTCTATCGAGCATCCACAACTTTTTTATATTATAATCTACCGTTGATTTAAAAAAAAGAGCAAGGCCAAATAGCTTTACGATCGAAGCGGTACTCTAGTATGTCACGTATTAGAGGGGAAATTGGCATGAGGTCTCAATTGTTGGTGGATGCCATACCCTCCGGCATCCCTTTCCCCTCCCTGTTTTCCTTCAGAGAATCTTGTTCCATTTAACGATCTAATAGATTTTCTTCACTGTTCTCTTTAGAAAGAGATTCTCTTTTCTATTCTCTCTGCAAAGGGATTCTTTATCTTTTTTATATATTAATTTTTTATTGAAGAGATGCTATTGAAGATGGTAGAAAATATATGGAATGAATATGATGCAGGGACGAAGAAGAAAAGGAAATAAAGGGAATATGGCTGCAGATGCGAGACCTTGGATTGCGCTACCCAGTGTATTATTCATTCGTTCCTTGTGGTTTCTCCACGCATCTAGTGCTAGCTAGCAAGGCTGCTGTGGTCCAGTCATATCATGCTTGCATTACGCTACGCGGCATATTTTGTGTTCATCTACCCATGCTGCATAAAAAAAAAAAGATTAGAGCACTTTTACTTCTTCGATCTTGTCATCTTAATTTGGTAGTGCTACTCCACTAGTTAATGAAAGTCTGAACATGAGAACAGCAATCCATTCCGGCCAGATGAATGATGAATCGATTTATCAGGCTTGGGTGCGTGCAAGCAATTTAATTATGTACATGAGACTTTTTTTCCTAATTAAGAGCGAAGAATGCAAAGATGCACGTTTGAGTTTGGAAATTGATAAACATTTTTTTTCCCGTGTGATCCACGCTTACGGCTGAGACGCGTCTTTCTTAAGAGTTTTGCGAAATTCAAATATGTGGTTTGGTTGACATTTGAGAAGCGGCTTCAAGATCTTTAAAAAACAACTTTAAGAAGTTGACGTGTTTGGTTCAAACAAATAGTTTCTATTCAGTAAAAGCCATTAAAGCGGCTAAAATAGGTTGCAACAACTATGGCTATGAGAACCAACTTTAAAGGCTAGAGCGAGGATGCCATTAGATAGACCGGAAGAAGAAAAAAAAACTCGGCGGTGGGGAAAAAGGTGCCTGGCTCCGACGGGGACTCAGCGTCCTCGGGCAAAGCTCCTCGGCCCCCTTGTTTCTCTTGCTTCGCCGTCTTTGTTGGAGTTAGAAAGGTGATGGGTCTTCTTCTCATCTTAAAGTCTCAGGTTTTTAGCTAGATCTAGTTTTCTAGGGTTAGAGTTTGTTATCCATCCCGTCCTTCGTGGTGGCATCAATGGAGGAGCAGCTTGATATGGTAATAAGCTTCCTTTTTGGATCTCTCGGTACGATGGTTGTCTTTGGAGACCTTCTCGATAACATCTTTGATAGGGTTGGTACCATGGTCCCCCGATTTGTTTATTGGCTATCGGGATTTCTCTCCCCCTGTGGTGGGAGTTTTGTGCCCGGTTGTTGTGCAGAGTTTCTCTCCACGACGGTATCGAATGTTTTGGCCGATCTGCATATGCGATCGACGGAGGCATATTAGAGAAGAACGATGGATGAGCTAGATTGGGGTGTCCATGCGTCATCTCTAGCAGGGAAAAAGTATGTCTTTTAAAACATGCATAAAGTTCCTAATATGACATTATTAGCGCAAGTACTGTACCACGCATGCTATAAATACTTGATCCAGGTGAGACGAATGCATGTTAATCTTAATACAACTTTTAATAGGTGTTGGTTCTGTAGATGGAGGTGCGCTGTAATAGTTTTTCTTATGATTGTAACCCTTTGGTCAATGATCTAATGGAAATTTTATTATTTAAAAAAGCTAGAGCATTTAGATTAAAAAAACCAACTTTCTACATCCAAAATCGGAAAGCCGCTAAACTAGGCGTACCAAGCAATTAGGGGCTGTTCTTTTCAACTTATTGTATTTGTTTATAAGCTAAACTTCGAGCGCTTCCCCAGATAGTTTGAAAAGTCCAGTGAGATTTGTTTGACCTATTTCTGATATGTGGTTTGGGGATAGAAAAAAGGAATACAAAAATCAAAAACATTTTGGTTTTCTGATTCGAAGATAAATAAAAAAAATAAAAAGATAAATAGAAGAGAACAACCCTGGAAAGACTCTAAGAGCAAGTCCAGCAGGTGCTCTATATCCATTCTCTATCACTATTGCTACTCTGTCTTAGTCTCCATATCCATCCAGCAGAGTCTCTATGTCAGTCTCTATATTTAGAGACTTGTCGGGACTCCCCTGGCTGAGGGAAAGTCCCACCTGTGCTAGTCCCTGGATCAGTAGCTAGCATACACAGACAACAGAATTTGGATCACAACCAAGTCGATTAATTTACATAAATTTACATCAGAGTGCGTCTCGTGGCGTCATTACATAAGTTCGGCTCGAAGGCCTTACAAAAGCGGAAGTCTTCTTATTTACAACTGAAATTCCCAAAAGAGGAAAACCAAAACAATCCCCACAGGCAAAGCTGAAGGAACGCAGCCATAGGCGTCGGTATACTCTCCATCCTGGACTTCGTCGGTGAAGGCGTAGGCTTCAGGGTTTCCACCTTCGGGGTCACACTGGTACTCCGAACCTGCGCGTCGGAATGCGCAGCCCCGCGGCAAAGCGCGATGGTGAGTAATGGTGAAAATACTCGCAAGCCAATTGACATATGCACATGCATGGTCTAGACAAGGGATAAGTAGGGCTCAGTTGCAGAAAGCAAGTTTTGAAATAGTTTACCTAATATTTTTAAAGCAATTTTAGGGAAAGAAGTGAAATAATCAAATTGATTGACAAATCATTTAATTCATCCGGCCCAGCCGGCTCATGCCCAAAGGCTGGCTCACGATACAAATCGTGGTTTTAATCCAAAACATTTACCTTACGGATAATCCACCGAAGGACCAACAACTCTCGACGGCTAACCACCGTATGCATGATACCACACGTCGGCTAGACCACCGAAGTTATCTCCTCACGGCTAACCACCGTAGGCTCCCAAAACCAAAACACGGCACCTGCCGGTTTTCTTCTTTAAAACACTGAGAAAGAGAGGAGAGAAAACTACCATTGTGGCAGCGCCACCGTCGTCCGCCCTTGACCGTGGGCACGGCTTCCTAGAAAGTTTTACGCTCTGTAGAGGTCGCACGCTTTCCCCATGAGACATGACTCCCTCCCGTCGGAGGTCATCACGACAAAGCCTTTAACAGTCTAGCTCTTGGCTGGCATCCCCTCTAAGGTTTCCACCGCAGCGCTGGTATCTCCAGTTGGCTGAAGCCCCCTCTTGAGCCTGGTAGGTTGGCGAATGCGTCGCGCCTACTCCACCACACACGGATGTCCAAACCAAGAGTTCGAAGGTACTCGATCGGGGCTTGCCTATACAAGCACTCATGGTCGATTGTTGTACTTAGTTTTGACAACCACAAGGTATCGGTCCTTAGGATGGGGTGGTTCCCACATGGACCCGATTCTCGTGCTTATCGCACTGACCAATCAATCCGTCCACCCCAATCAAGTTTTATAAACATTTCCAGAAAACCCCCAGGTGACATACCCACCACCTGGCACTAATATTTTACCCACAGTAGCACCCTGCCACTGCTAATCAAACAAGCACTTTACAAACAGGGAGATACTTTGAATTAAAACAGGTATTAAATCAGGGTGGGGTGTTTCATTGTGAAGTAACTATTGACTAGTAGCATGAGTAAGCAAAGTTAATTAAGCTAATCAAAGTTTGGCAGGTAATCATGGATTAATTACCCTAAGGTTAACAAGGGTCAGGATTAATAGCATAATTAAAGTGTGTTAGGTTATTAACTAATTCCCTACCTACATGATAGTGATTAATCAATATAGCCATGCGTATTTAATAAACTTCTAACAAATCATTTGTAAAACTGGGCATTGATATGGTCAAAGGAAAATTAAGGGAAATGTCAACATTGACTTGCCTTGACTGTGGTCGAACTCCGGCCCTTCGTGAGTTTCAGCTCCGGGCACGGGTCCGGTCGGATCTAACAATGGCAAATAACACACATTCAAAAACAATAAATAAAATAAAATAAAATAATGCATGCAGATGGATATGCATAGATATGATGATGGTATTTTAAATTGGAATTTGTGTAAACTCTATTTTACTCTTTTTTATAAATTTTTGGAAATTCTTGTTCCACATGAAATTTAACTATTACACATATGTGGCAAATATTCCTTTTAATTGGGAAATATAGAAAATAAACTAATTCCTTTAATAAATGTTTATTTTATTATTTTTAACAAATTTCAGAAATTATCAGTTTTATTTTTATCTATCAAAATTAATTAAGGTTAATTGATATATGTTTTTATCTTTATAAAACTAAATCATGTATTAATCTGTATAAAAGTATATAAGTAATATTTTAAATTAAACCTCATATTTTTAGAAGTTTTTAGAAACTTGTTTCACAAATTTTGGACTTACATTTTAAAAGATATGAAATTTACAAGTTTTCTATATTTAAAATTCATTTGGAAAAGGAGGAAAATCGGATGGGCGGCCGACTCGGCTCGGCCCGATCTGAAAGCCTTGGCTTGACTCGACGCGGCTCAGCCTATTGAAGCGGCAAGACGAGGGGGGCGGCGGCCAAAGAAAGCGCTGGGGCGGCCAGTTGCTGCTTGGCCTTGACATCGTAGCTTTCACGCGCGGATGAAAGGCAATGAAAGGCAAGCGGCGGCCGACGCGGACGCGGCGCATGCAGATGCTGCCCGGCGTGGCGGCGTGCTGGCCGGCACGCCTTGACCAGCGCGCTGCGCCCGGCGACGCGACGGACGCCGACGCAGGGAGCCCACCCGTCGATGTCCCTGAAGCGAGCGGCGGCGAGGCGGCTTTCAGGCTGGCGATTCGGCAGCAGCAGTGGAGGCCCCGGCGAGAAGAGAAGGGAAAGGAAGAGGAGAAGGGAGCTCGGGGTGGGGTCGGCGGCGAGGGGACGACCGTGGCGAGATCGGCGGCGTGAGGCGGCGGGGAGGCGATCATGGCGATCCATTCGCCGGCGATGAAGAGAAAAGTGGCGGGGTCGGCGAGGTGCGTGGGGGTAAGGAAGCCGGGGAGGCGGCGGCGGGAGGCGGACCGACCGAGGCGACGGCGGCGGCGGGCGAGGTAAGGCGGCGAGGAACACGCCGCCGGGCCGATTCGGCGGCGGCGAGGTGGCGCTGACGACGGAAGGACACGGGTCTAGGGAGGAGAAAGAGGCCGGGAGGATGGTTACCGGTGAAGCGGCTCGGCAATGGCGATGCGATGTCGGCCGGCGGCGCCCGGTGGACTCCGGCGACAGCGACGGCGACGGGCGGCGAAAATGGAGCACGGGGAGTGAAGGTAGGAGGGTGGTGAAAGGGATCGGCCAGAGAGGGCTCTGCTGGGGAGATATTGAGGAGGAAGTGAGAGTTGTGTGGGAGGAGAAACCGAGAGAGTGGCAGTGAGAGGGGTAAAAAGGGGAAATGTCAAATAGGGTAGGGCCAAATTGGGAAAGTCCCAATTGGGAAGGAGAGGATGACAAGTGGGGCCCACCTGCCATAGGGAGGAAAAGAAAAGAGAGAGAGGGGGTAAAAATGGATTAGAGATAAAATAGTTATATTAATAATTCTTCTAATTAACTATTTAGGTTTATAATTTAACTTTTTATTTGGGTTTAGTTCTTAACTTGGGGTTTCCAAAATCAAAATTTAAATCCACCAATTCGTATAAGATTATCCTATAAGGTTTTTGATAATTAAACATTTGGAATTTTGCAAAAGCTAACCTTTAATTAGTTTCTAGAAAACCATATATGGTAACATGCGCATTTTCAAAAATTATTTTTGATTTGAAAATTTTCCTTTTGCCATGCTCATGCTTATGCAATAATAATGCAAATTTTTAAATTTTTGAAAATGGGGATGTTACACGACTCTCTCTCTGAGTCTATATTTAGAGACTTTCTCTCTTGTCTCTATATTTTTCGAGGATAGAGACTCTGCTGGATAGAATGAAAATATAGGGAATAAATAGTGATTTAGAGAAGGGATATAGAGATCCGAATTTAGAGAAACCGTTGGTGATGTCCTAAGCAGGGAAAACATGGTTCCTCCCTGGTCGCATAGATAGAAAGGTAGTAATGACAGCAAACCGTGTGGGGCCAATATGTCAGCTTACGTAATGAAGTCTACGCCGAACTCCGGTGGTGAGCTGAATTTGTCCACGAGGAGAAACGAGAAGAGCATTGTCACCTGCAAGGAAATTACCCGTGTTGTTGTATAGTACTACAGCGCATGCTGGCCGATGTGACGTCAAGGGAAGCTTGACCAGCTATGAAAGGGCTTGAGGGCATTTTCGTCATGGAGAATGGAATGGCCTTGACTCACGCCGTTAACTTTACACGGCCACTCACCCAGTCAGCCTCCTACATATTCCACTCCTTTCTCCTCTTATTTGCGAAAACATCAAAATAATTTTTCTTTTATCCTTCTTCTTGTATACAAAAAAAATAAAGAAATAACAAAATAAAACAAGAGTTAGTTGCACTACGACCTCTTAAAATTGTAGCTAATATCACTTTGCAACTTACAGTCAAAATCTACCTTTTTAACCTATTTAAGGGGCTAATCTCTTTAGCTTATCTTATTTCATTACCTTCTTAATTATTTGTTTATAAGCTGAACTTTGAGAGCTCTTACGCTGTGTCAAATCTGTGTTGGCATTGACTTCGATTATTTGGATAATGTATTATTTTAGATAGATAAAAAACAAAATAAATGGTAGAAAGTTACAGAAGTTACAAATAGAATTTCTCGAAGTTTAGAAAATTGTTCTGCCTAAGAAATACCCCATCTCTCCAACTTTATAATGCATATTTTAATATTTGTGCATAAAAATATGGCATATTTTAGATTCTGATGTAAAATAAATATGTTCCCTCTATATTCTTAATGAATATCAAACTTTTATTGTACACAAAACAAAATATGTCTTGTAGTCTTATATGAAGGGAGTATTGCAGTACAGGTAGGAGCTTACGATGGTCCTCCGATTTCGTAGGAAGACATCACAACCCTTGTGAAAAAGGAACCTTTATTTTTTGGCAGCTTGGAATTTATGTTAATTAATGGGAATACATGTAGGTGTCCACATCAGCTCTAGTGCCAATGGCAACTTTAAAGGGCACATGAAGTAGTTTGTAACGATGGGTGCTAAGTGAGAAATAAATTACTAAGTTTAAGGGATTAACACTATACTTTATCTTTTGTATCGTGCCACGTCACCTGATAGTTATGCCAATAAGATCGCAATAATAGCCACATTAGCACTTAATCGAAGAGTTGACAACATAGGTGCTCGGAACAGAGACAAGGTAAAGAACTTCAAAAGTAATTTTTAACTCTGATGTATAAAGTAATATTTGCTATAACTCGAAGGGGCTACAATGAACTTTACTAAAAACAAGGGACTGCACATTCACCTGAAATGAGAGGGCATTTCATTCAATTTATGGTCCAACAGTCCATATCACCCCCTTCTCACATATACCCAACAACCCGCATCCTTTCCTCTCCTCCTACTCGACACATCATCAACAACCTCCTCTTATGCGCCACCTACTCCTCCTTGTGCCGTCCGTGCTCAGCATCACACCTTTATTCCTCTTCGACAAAATGTCCTCGCCCATCCTCCTTCATCGTTGTTGTCAATGTACCGAAGACAACATAAAATGGAGGCACCCCCATGGGTGAGCTTAGGCACACAGCCATAGTGTTGGTCTAAGGAGGAAGAAGATAGGGATCTGGCACAATGAAGAGCATTGAAAATGAAGCCACAAGCTGAGATAGATATTTTAACTTTTGGGGATTTATCCCGGCTTGTCCGTACAAGGGCCCTTGGGGCTGCATATATGGGCAAGATGGAAGCCTCATTTCCTATCTTGCCCTATCACCTCCTCACTTTACAAGGGCATTTTGACCCATATACAAAAAGAAGACAACTCATAGACTTATCTTTACAACTCATCGGTCTTATCCTCATACAAGGGATTTCCTCGACAGCCGCTGTCCTCGACAACCCTAAGGGTTGGGGCATCCATATACTACCCCTACAACAAGACTCTCTCATTTGTTTGTGCCAAGACCTGAGGGACGAACAGACGCAACTGTGTCTTGTCCTAACCCTTTGGGTTGACGGGGCATTATGAGCCACTATGCTAAGGCAAGGGACTACGAGGCGAGTGACAAGGGAAGATTGAGGCAGCTAGGCCGCTCCACCGAGACTAAGGCCCATGAGGCGAGCGGTGAGACGAAGGAGGCGAAGTCGAGGCAGCTGGGCTGCTCCACTAAGGCAAAGGCCTATGAGGCGAGCGGCCCGTCAGAGGGTCCCTTAGGCAAATACCACATCATGCACATGCCTCGTTAAAAACTCATCTTAAAAACCCAGTGGGAAAAAGGATGCAGAAAAGAGTACATTGCATTCACAAGTTGTATTGCCATATTGCCCATTAAAAACTTTTACTATTAAAAACCCTTTGCAATACCGATTGCCATAATCTGATGGAGGAGCCGTCGGGCCGCTCCGCCGAGACGTAAACCTGCGAGGCGAGCGGCGATCAAAGTAAGACAAAGAAGGGGTCATTGGGACGCTCCGCCAATGCAAGGGCCTACGAGTTGAGCAGTGCTCCATCTAGAACAAGATCACTTATTTTAAGAGCGTGATACCCCACTCCCTACTTCCTCATCTGCAAGCTTCACCTGTAAAAAGGAGGGCGAACAGATGCTATGGGTATCAGCCCCACTCCCTAAACCTAGTAGGGTTTGGGGACTCTACTGATTGAAATGTGCTGTAGCAAGGCACATGAGATGTTGTATTCCCTAGCCAAAGGGTTAAGCCTATAAGGCCCACAGGGCAAGGGACTCCTTAGCCAAAATACTGGATGGCTAAAGGAGAGGCTTCCGAGCGAAGTTGATAGCTAGGTAGATGTGTCATCCTTAGGGTATTGCGGCTTCTGGACTATTGTCAATGTGATGTGCAAGCCCGTTCGAACTTTCCTTTGTTCAGATCCTACCAAGGGATGCGTGGTGCGGATCTGTGCCTAGCCCAACCCCTATACTTTTATAGTACTTCGAAGCACTTGGAGTTTTGTATGTTGTCTCCAACATTTTGGGTGAAGGTCTCGTGAAACAATGGTTTACTTCACAATCACTCCCTGGCGAAGGTCCTGCGGAGATGGTCTGCTTCTTCGTTACTCCCTGGCGAAGGTCCAGTGGAGCAGTGACTTTGCTTCATAGTCACTCCATGAAGAAGGTCTCGCGGAGATGGTTTGCTTCGTTGCTACTCCCTAGTTAGCGTGTTAACTGCGTAGATTTTACCCTTCAGGGCAACGATCTGTGTCTCGCTTAGCCGCTGGATTTATATGGCGTATTAATTGTGTAGAAGTTGTGGTTCGAGAGTAGACCTTGTTACCTTCGATAGCCTTTGCTTTCCATCTAGAGTGGTTTTCATAGCGTATTAGCTATGTGGGTCTCTTTCCTCAAATGACCCTCGTCCTTCTTGTCAATCCACCACCATCCTTCGTCAATCCTATAGCCAAGATAGCAATTGTGGAGCCGGATGGGGGGAAGGAGGGCATGGTAACCCGCCGAAGACCGAAGACTTTTGTCGGGAGACGGAGTTCTCGAATCATTTTTCTTTGTGTGAGTGCGGCTGCGCAGTAGCAAAATGGCGACGGCTGACGGTGACGGACGGGGGAAGGAAGAGGAGAGGAAGAAGCGTCTCCACTACGCCCACGCGGATTTGATTCCATTCCGTCGCCGCTTACAAAGCAAGCCACCACCCACCGCCGCTCCTCCATTCCTCCTCTCCTCTAGGGTTTGATTGCTCTTGCGCCGCCGTCCTCGCCTCCGCCTCCGATCCGTCCAATCTTTTTCTCTTCGCCTCTCATCTCTTGCTTGGATCTGGGCCGAGGTACCCCCTTTGGTCAAACCCCAGCTCCACCTCGGGTACCCCCTTCCGCCGCATGGATTCCTCCTCACCCGCCACCACGCCGGAGGCCACCTTGCCGCCCTCCTACTGGTGCTACACCTGCGAGCGCTTCGTGCGCGCCGCGCCCCAGGGGGACGCCGGGGTGCTCTGTCCCGACTGCGACGACGGCTTCCTCGAGGAGATGGCCGCGCCGCCGCGCCGGCCCCCCTTCTCCGCCTACGTCCGCCGCCGCGCCGAGCCCCGCAGCGATCTCCGCCCCCGCCGCAACCGCCGCTCCGCCGCCTCTGCCGACCGCTCGCCGTACAACCCCGTCATCGTGCTCCGCCGATCCGCGGTCATCCCCGCCGACGATGAGGTCCCCGGCGCCTCCAGCAGCTTCGAGCTCTTCTACGACGACGGCGCTGGCTCCGGCCTACGCCCCCTCCCGGAGAGCATGTCTGACTTCTTGATGGGCTCCGGCTTCGAGCGCCTCCTCGACCAACTCGCCCAGATCGAAGCCGGTGGCTTCGGCGCCGTCCGTTCCTGCGAGAACCCCCCGGCGTCCAAAGCCGCCGTGGAGTCCATGCCCACCATCATCATCGCTGCGTCCCACGTCGGCGCCGACTCCCACTGCGCCGTCTGCAAGGAGCCCTTTGAGCTAGGTGCTGAGGCCAGGGAGATGCCGTGCAAGCATATATATCACCAGGACTGCATCTTGCCGTGGCTTGCACAGCGCAACTCGTGCCCCGTGTGCCGGCATGAGATGCCGTCAGAGGTAGCACGACCTCCGTTGAGCGACTCCGGGGTCGACGACCAGGGGAGAAATGCTGGGGCTGGGAGCGAGGAGGAGACAGTGGGGTTGACAATTTGGAGGCTTCCTGGTGGAGGCTTCGCCGTTGGGAGGTTTTCTGGTGGGAGGAGGGCTGGTGAGAGGGAGCTCCCAGTTGTCTACACCGAGGTGGATGGAGGTTTCAACAATGGCGGTGCACCAAGGAGGATCTCGTGGTCATCGAGAGGAAGCCGTTCGTCAGACAGGGGTATAATGAGACGCCTGTTCCACAACATGTTTTCATGCTTTAGGCATGCCCATTCGACCAATGCTCGAGCGTTGTCCTCAAGCTCGGAGGGGAGCTCAGTGTTTGCCCGTGGTTTGAGGAGCTCCGCAGATGGGCACACTGATGCAATTGCTAGATGATGATCACATCAGTTGGGGAATATTACATTAGATACTGGAGAGCTGCAGCTGTTTGCTTTTGTTTGATGTTTTATAAATGAATTAAGAGAGCAAGAAAGAAGAGGATTTGTAGAGCAAAATTGCTTTTTTGTACATAGAGCAGTTCTAGAAATGCTGTAAAGGAAATATCCTTGAGTTTGCATATCAAGATTGCCGTCCTGGAATACAATCAAGATAGTTATGGTTACTTATATGAGCTTTTGGATATTTGTTTGCATATTTGGTGACTTCCATTCAACTCAATGTGATGCATCTTATTGCACTTACAACCTATCGAAGGTTTTAGATTTTACTGAAGCGATAGCTCAAAAGATATCTTGTTCTTCACCTACAGCTTGTTCAATTATTCTTGATTTGAATCGATATCATTGTCTTGATCAAGGTCATCTTTTCCTCCTTGTTTTCTAGCTATCTTCACTGGGGACAGGAGGTGAGGTTATCTTGTTCAGGATGCTTAATGATTTGGCTGCCTTTTGGATGCTCTCTTCGTGTAGTCATCATCCTTACATTCTTGTCATGCTTTACAAATGACTATCATTAGGGGGGAAATCTCCCAACTCTGTCTGACATTTCTTCCAGAAGAAGAAGATTTAGAGATCTCTTCTGTATGTGAAGCAGAACCGCACAGCGTCCATAGGATGTTTTGGTGTATGTTAAAACGTTGCTGAAGTAAGCTGTTCTGTTCAAATATACATTCATTTCAACTCCATTTGGTATTGTCGTCTGAAACAGGTTATCCCTGTATATTGAAAGCAAGATTTACATACACCTCAAGTCTATTTGACCTAGTGTTTTACTTGCCTGACACCACTGCTGTGATGAAAGCAGTAAGCACGAGCCTACCTATTCGAGTTTATCCACTTCTGTTGCTTCAGCCAGATTACGTGGGCATACCTATCTGTCATGTAAGCTCTGCCAAGATAATCCCAGTGGACTGTGTATAGTGTAGACTGTGAATGAGAAGTTCCCACTTTTGACTGACCCTGTTTTGTTGCTGAACAGTTTAGCTGAAATGATGAGATTCGAGAGCTTCAAAAGACGGCTTCAAGAATGAATGTCATTGTCCTCTGAATTTGCTCCGTTATATGATTACTGTATTATGGACATTGTTAATCACTAATGCATAGCCTATCTTATTCTCTGTATTTTCATTCAGATGCTGCCAAGATGATCTACTTTTGGTCACACGCAGTATTACTGTCCTGACTTTGCGATTGGTGGGGATTTGTCATACTTTTAAGCTGTCGACTACTTCCATCTGACGGTTGGCCACCATTTTGCAGTGACGTTGTCTTCGATCTCTCGAGGTTGTATGGATTGGTTTTGTTCTTGAAATTGAGCTGCTTGCTGTGCAGTTCCATTCTGTGATGCTAATAGCCTAGTACACGACATTTATAATTATGTTACCCAATTTATTTAGAACCACGAAATATTTCATTGAGAAATTGTCCATGCAGTAACTGCTGCAATGTCCAGCGGCTGTTGTCCTGTGTGCGCCTGATTGCCAATGATTCAGGCCTTGTCCTAGTCCTGCCACTTAGGTTTGCTCTGGCTGTTGAGCTGCAATTGCAGTGTGCTGTTGGTGACCGGTGAAGGATACCAAATTTTTTATGTCTTTTCTGGTTGGTGCATGTGCTAGTACTTCACGCTGCGAGATTTTCTTTTCAGTGTTTGGTTGATTTCATTGTCATTGCGATTTCTTGTTTAATTTGTCACATGCCGCATGAGACAGCCAAGAGGTGAATTGATGGAACATCTTGCTGTAAAATGTTTTCTTTTTTGCAACCGTGAAATACCACTGAAACTTTCATTTTCGTAGGAGTTAGTAGTTGACAAGGACAAACCCAGCTGCCACATGGTTTGTGAATCTGGCTGGGATCTCTCGTATAATTTCCACATGGTACTGGTTTTCTTCTTCTTCATAGATTGCAGCAGTGAGGAGTGAGGGCTGAATGCTAGTTAGTGTACCTTGGCAAATCACATAGTTCATTTCCCGGCATTGTTCATTGTGTCTTCTTCTTGCCCTCTCTGCTAGAGCTAGTACGTACATCTGACAATGCCAGAGTCGGAGTCTTAAAACCAAAAAAAGATGCATGGGCCTTTGCTGCATTACATTTGGGGCCGAGAACTGCCCTATGTTGGGCCTCATGTTGACAATAATGCAAACAGAAATACTACCGCTCGCTGTACCGTTGCCCTCTCCTCCCGATGGTATGGCTAAACTGACAAGACGAGTAGCTCTGTGTGTGCATGCTCTGCTCGCGTTCGTTGCGCTCATGTGTCTGTTGCGCTCGTGTTGGTTGCTTTTGTGTAGGGTTGGCAATTTGGCTCGTGGCTCGCGAGCAGCTCGGTTTCAGCTCGGTTCGAGCTTGGCTCGTGCGCCAACGAGCCCGAGCCCGAGCCCGAGCTTTTTCTCTAGCTCGGTGAAAATATGAGCCGAACCAAGCCAGAATCTGGCTCGCTCGCTCGTTACAATCACCATGAAATCCATCAAATTCTCCACGTCGGCGCCGTTGAACATCCTCCACCCATGCTCGGGTGCCCCCGTAGCCTTCACGATCATCCTCCACACCAGCCTATCCCCATAGAAAACCCTAAAGTCATCCATCAGCGAGGCCTGCCCCTCGTCGGGCATGAACCCGACATTGAGAACGCGGAACTCCTTTGACTGGACGAACTTCTCGAAGCCGTCCCCACCACCGATCTCCTCGTCAGGGACGAGCGAGATGTGGATGGTGAGGGTGGAGGCGAATCTGGTGGCCTGGAGGCCGCGGATGGCCTCGAGGAGTCGAGGTACTTGATGGGAAGGCATTCATCGTCCTGTGCGTCCCGTGCGTAGATGCAGCCAGTGGTGGCGTCGTGGTGGGCGGCGAAAAGGGTGGGTGGACCCAGTGCTCGGGTTCGGCGGGGACAGAGTCGAGGTGGGAGTTGAGGAGGACGGAGGGGAGGGAGGGGTCGGTGCCCGGCCAGGTGAGGAGGAGGAGGGGCTTGGACTTGCAGGGGGTGAAGTGGAGCATCACAGTGCGGAGGCCGACGGAGGCGGCGTAGGAGAGGAGGAAGGCGGCAGCCGCGACGTAGTCTGGGGAGGGGTGGGCGTAGCCCTGGAAGTTGCGGATTTGGGCGGACTCGAGCTCGGTAAGGAGGCGACCGGGGTGGGCGATGGCGGCTAGGAGGACGACGACGAGCAGCTTTTTCCACAGCTTGTCATAGCTCGCGAACCAGCTCGAGCTTTCTACGAGCCCGAGCCGAGCTTTTTCCACAGCTCGCTACATAGCACAAGCCGAGCCGAGCCGAGCCTAGGTATTACCGAGCCGAGCCGAGCCACTTCCTGGCTCGCTCAAGCTCGGCTCGTTGCCAGCCCTACCTTTGTGTAGAGCCGCACCTGATATGAGGTGGGCCCAACACTTCCGCACGGTGGTTGTTATCCATGAGACCCCGCGGTTCAGCCCTTGCATATTATCTAGCGGGCAATCCGTCCTGCAGTTCATTGAAATTCTTTCAAAATTTGTATAAAATTCATCCAAAGTCCAAATCCGGTGAAACAAAAACCTATAGTCTTGTAAATTCAAGAGCTAGCCCCTTGCCAATTTTTATAATTTTATGATTTAACTGGATTTTATCGATTATTTATACTTTGGTTATGATACTTGTTGATACTACAATGATACATGATAACCGATACTGACACTTGTCGATACTTCATGATACTTGATGAGTACTTTATCATAATACCCTGGTACTCGATGATACATGCTTACGATACTTGATACTTGACGATACATATTAATACTTCAATGATATTTAGATAATATTTCAATGATTTCTTAGCATGTTTTTTATGGATACTTCAACGATACCAGATGATACTTGTAAAATCCGAAACCGCATGACGCGCCATGACACAGTCTGATACACCCCGACACACACACCTAAGACACCATGGCATAGAAAAATGATAAAAATGGTTCAACCCAAGACATCATGGTTCACACATGAGATAGCACGATCCACCACTCGACACACCATGTTTCACACCAAAGACACCACGGTTCACCTCTCGACACACATTTGAGACACCACACTTGGCTCACACTCTGCTACACCATAGTAAAATCCAAAACTGCGTGATGCACCATGACACACTCCGATACACCTCGACACACACACACACACACCTGAGAGACCATGGTGTAGGCAAATGATAGACCTGGCCAAATGGACCGGACTTTTTAGACCGAACTGGGTCGGCCCAGTTCGGTTCGCATAGCGATGGCCTGGTTTGGTACTATGTGAACCGGGTCGGCCCGGTTTGGCCTGTTTAAGCCCGGAGTACTGTAGCATTTGATTTCAAATTTCAAACGTCTCGGCCTGCCGTTTCACCCCCCGCCACGCGTCGCCCGGCCCCCGTATCCTCCCACTCGGCGCACCAGGCCCCTACCACGCGTCGCCCGGCGTGTGCGTTGGCTCGGCTTAGCGCCGGCCCACACGTCGTGTTCGCGCACCTAGCGAAGCGCGCTTTTCACACGCCACGCCGTCTTTGTGACCACTACTCTGGCCGCCCAATGGCGCGCTTTTTCACGGCAGGCGGCGCTTAAGCCGAGTAGACAACCATTGAATGCCACGCGTCGTCTACTGATTCGCTGGATCAAATTTAACATTCGCATTTGATTTCTAGCCGTTTTTTACCGTTGAAGCTTTGAAAAATCGGTAAAAATAGCAGAAAATTCAAAAAATCCCAATTTTTTTTCCCTATAAATAGGGGTGCACCTCTCCTCATCCAGCCTCACTTTCAACCCCATTCTTTTCTATGCATTGTGAGTCAAAAATCTAGTTGTGCTTTGCGAATTTGGGCATAAGTTTGAAATAATATGCCAACCGGGCCAAATGGGCCAAACCAAAACTGGGCCGGCCCGGTTCGTTCGGTTAAGTAAGTGAACCGAATCTGGGCTTAGACCTCGGCCCGGTAGCCCGGTTCGCATAGTAACCGGGCCCAAACCGAATCGGGCATAATCAAACCAGGCTGGCACGGTTCGGCCCATTGGCTAGCACTAGCAAATGATAAAAATGGTTCAACCCGAAACATCATGGTTCACACCTGAGACACCACGATTCATCTCTTGACGCACCATGTTTCACACCAAAGACACCACGGTTCACCTCTCGACACACCATGGTTCACACCTGAGACTATGGTTCACCCCCGACGTATTATGGTTCATTAACATGGTTCACCCTAACACACCATGGTTCACCCCTGATACACCATGGTTCACATGACATCTTATTGTTTACAAGCATGGTTCATCTTTATCTGAGTTCTTTCCCTTGATTCACTCGTGATTCACTCATGGTTTACCCTGGTTCACTCTGATTCACCCATGGTTCACCCCTGATTTACCTGTGGTTCACCTATGGTTCACTGGTTCACCTATAGTTCACCCACATTGGTTCATCCATGGTTTACTCTAGTTCACTCATAATTCACATTGATTCATCCAAACTGATTCACATATGGTTCACATTTATTTTTGTCATATTCTGTACCATAACTATGCTAGGGGACGGTACGTATAGCGTCCCAACAAACGACGCGATAGATATAGCTAGTGAAGTCATGCATGCATGGTATACCTACCTGCAGCAACTTGTTAATGGCCACAAAAGTCTAGGGAGAAATGGATTGAAACATGCAACCTACTGTACCACGCATGGATAAATCGATCTCCCTCATGCAGTAGTGTAGCACAAATAATGTCAAATTCCTCCCAAGTGATTCAGATCTGATCTGTGTTGAGTCTTCATGCTGTCGTAGCCTCTCGCCGGCCTTCCTTCTCGGCGTGCACCGAGAGGCAAGGAAAACAGGATATCCGAACCGTTGCCACTGCAAGCACCTGCACGGGGGCAGCAATAAGGTTTCTGGATAGCGCGTCTGCGCGACTGCTTAAGTTCTTCTTCCACAATATCGGCTACAAACTCCAGCTAGGCACGATCCTCCACATTGACTACTTCCTCTATGGCCCGTCGCTACTGCGCTGCTTCCAATTCATCTTCAATCGCTTCGCAATAATCTTCTTTCCTTTTGTTTGTCGCGTGTGCGACATTGTGCAGATCAATTTTCAATTATGTGTTGCCTATTGTCTTTGATCATTTTTGAAATATGTTTAATAATCAAATCTAGAATTAAAATAATGCTTATTTCTCCAACAAATACTTGATATCAGACGATACCTGTTACTTCCTGATACATTTTTTTTTAAAAAAAAAAGGCTTGGCAAAAAAAAAAATCACGAAATACATGTAACGACATGGGAGCTTTGCACTATACTGTACAAGGCAGACAACACAAAGCCTAGGTTTTTTTTTTTTTCCGTCTCGTAGCTCAGCTATAACGGCAACAGGCCTTTTGTGCTTTGGGGCTGCATG
This sequence comes from Olyra latifolia, assembly GCA_036346145.1. NCBI lineage: Eukaryota > Viridiplantae > Streptophyta > Magnoliopsida > Poales > Poaceae > Olyra > Olyra latifolia. Next base: position 432,851 of record CM070523.1, on the reverse strand, counting down.
CGTGGGATGCGGGAGGCGGGACGTATGCTTCGGATTTATTTTTTTTTTGTCCCGTTGCTTGGCACGGCGACGGGGTACCCTAGGCTAGCATCGTCCTAATGCAAATCAATCAATCTGTGGAGACACACATAACGTATAGTCGATGCAACAACGTACGCACACAATCGATGATAGAATTGATCACACACGGTCACACGGAGTACACGGTAATGTCCACACGTGCATGCATGTACGTACGTAGCAAGCAATGCATGGTCTACAGGTCACAAATTCATGCATGCAAGCTCGCTCGATCAGTTCAACATCGAGATGCGACCATGGTACGTGTAGCTAGGTGGATGAGTACGACGTCAGTCCCAGATCATGACGACGGCCATGACGGCGACGCCGAGGAGCACGGCGAAGAACTTGAAGAGCGGCTTGTCCAAGGCGTTGGGCTGCTGCGGCCGGTACCCCTTGGCCATCAGGTGGTTGACGGCGACGTAGACGAACACCCCCGTCGCGAACCCCATGGAGATGGCGTACGTCCAGTCCGCCGCCGACCCCTCCGCCGTGGCGTCAATGGCGATGCCGACGCCCACGCCCACCGGGCTCGACGCCGCGAACGCCAGCGAGTACACCACCGTCATCAGCAGCGCCCGCTTCGGGATCATGCGAAGGAGAGCGATGCCCATTGCCACCGCCGCGAAGATCTTGTGCAGACCGATCGTCCACAGGTTCCTCCATGCGTCGCTCTTCGTCCCTGCAAATATATTACCATGCATGCATCATCACTCTACTCTATATGCACACCATGCATTTATATCTCACCTTGCATTTATCTTATGTATACTCTCTAATTTGCTACTGATGTACTAATTGTGTATATTTCTAGCTAGCAGATGATCATGAGAAAGTACTACTGATTAAGACATGCATTGAAATCACTTCCAATCAATAAGCTAGCTAGCTTAACTTGGAATGAAAGGTATTTGATGAAAGAACATAAAATGCACAACTTTCATGAGAAAAATTTCAATTTTTCGGTCATGTATATATTCTGCCGAAAGGAACAGAATTCTAGTCACTGCAAGAAAAAAAGGAGAAAAGAACATGAAAGGAGATTGCATGTCTTTTGGCAATTTCTTACCATAGTACTTGGCAGCATATTGTTGTCAGTTGTATATATCTCTTGATTTAATTCCTATTGGTTTTGGCTTAGTTTGGTGTTAAAGGGGGTTAATTCCTTATCTTGTCTTTTACTATGGATTAGATGAGCAAGGAGATACTCCTAAATAATATGGAAGATTATGGTAATTAGAAGGATGAAATGGATATGAGTGTCTCTGGAAAAGGAAGAGTAATAGAATGATGAGAATCATGTGGATTAATTACACAATCCTCGAATTTCTAGACTTTAAAAATCTGACATGAAAGTAGTGCATGCAGACAGTTTGGATTATCTGGAAATTCTGTAGCTAATTGCACCGCTCCATTACTTTCTGAACTAAAGAAGCAAAGAGGATCAATAAATTGAAACAAGATCAATACGCTAGGTAGCGAAACTAACCATTGATGCACGCCCACAAAATTTTGTGTGCATGGACAATATAGCTAGGAGAATCGATTTCTATAGCATAGCTAAAACCAAAATAGGATTCATCTCAGCTTTCTCTTAATTTGCATGATCATTTGTGGAGTACAGAAATGAAGTTAATGGTACGTTTCATAAAATCACTGGAGCACTGATGGCATATCGCAGCATGTACTACATACTTACTGACCTGAAACCCCTATGGCGATCCCTTCAAAGACGGAGTGGAAGCAGAGCGCGACGATGAGCAGGACGGCGTCCTCGAACGACGACGTCTTCATCAGCATCGGGTGCTGGGCCACCGCCGCGTCCACCTTAGGGTTCCCGGGCGCCTCCTCTGCGACGGCATCAGTGCCCGGCGGCGGCGGCGCCTCTGCCTCGTTGACCTGCTTCTTGCCGCTCCTGTTTGCGACGGCGACGATGATGCAGTCGCTGAGCATGGTGAGCAGGAAGCCGACGCAGGCGAGCATGTAGGAGAAGGGGTAGGGGTTCTTGGTGAGGCCGTGGAAGGTGCTGGTGGAGTCGGCGAGGAAGTGCATGAGCGCCGTCCCGAGGAAGATGCCGGCGGCGAACTGCGTGCCGAGGAGGAGGAAGCTCTCGTTCCACCGGTAGAAGTAGGGGGAGACGCCGGCCAGGAAGGTGAAGACGAGGAGGATGACGAGGCACCACACCTTGACGGCGATGAGGCCCTTGGAGCGGAGGTTGGACGGGTCGGCAGGCGCAGCCGGAGTGGTGTCGCCACCGTCGCCGTCGTCGATCCCGCCGTGGGCGCTTGCCGGCTGGAAGCACAGCAGCGAGATGAGCAGGAGAAGGGTGCAGATGAGCGGCGCTCTCGACGTCGTAGCCATCATGAATTGCTGGCCTGGCCACAACACAAGAGGGGATCAAGAGTTTAATGTTAGCTAGCTAGCTAGGGGATATTGGAAGTGCAAGTTTAATATAGATGACATGTGCATATACATATATATGTATGTCTATTTTGTTACTAATTAAGCAAGGAAGAAAGGAGCCACACATTCCCTCTAAATACTAGCTAGAAATTCTCATGTTAATCAAAAAAAATTTTACACCAGCAATCGCCAATGCATAACTAATGGGATTAGAGATGAACTATATTACAAGCTATCATATCAAATAAAATATATTAAAACTTACTATAACCACGATTATATATCCATCGATGGACGTTTTCCTTGCCGCCCGCTAGACGACTTGTTCAATTAAATATAAAACGCATTATATTGATGTATGTTGCTGTGATGGAATTGATTGTTCCTAGTCAAGTAGGAGTATTTGTACATCTATGGGACGATATGATGCAGTACAAGTGCTGACTTTTGCGAGGGGGTGGGTTGTACTACAACTCCGGATATGGATGTACAGTCAATAATGCCAGATATCCTTGTCATGGGGCCATCTGATCCAGCTGATCGCGGCTTAGTAGTTGCTGATTGGTGCTTAATTTTCTTAAGCTATATAAACATATTCAGAGTTGTACATCGATGTCGATCGTGTACGTGTTGGTAGTACACCATGGAGTCAACGCTGGATAAAATTAGCTTGCGTATATTTTGTACAGCGATCGAGGATAATGTTAATTAATTAGAGCATCTCCAATAGCAATAGTAGAGTCAACTATTAGCTATAAGCAACCTCCATATCATTTAAAGATAGCATGTAGACAAAACTTTTCAATTGACTAGATATAGCATACTCTTAAATTGAAATATGGGTCCACATGTAATAGTCTTTATTTGTCTTAAAAAACGTTATATACTGACTCTTACTTAAGAGCTAGCTCTTATCTCTATCTTCCACATAAGCAAAATGCTGAGATGGAAACCTTATAGCTAGCTAGCTGATGTGGTCTTATTAGAGATGCTATTACAGGTTAGCCGGACTAGGAATTAATGAGTAAATAATTAATCCAACTCCATTTAAATTGAAGCACAGATAAATGTGGATATGGTAATCGTGCATATATAAGGGCATGTACAATAGTATAGACAACTGCTGTCTATAACAGGTTGACATGTCATTTATAAACAACGTTATAGACAACTCATACAAACGGTATAGACAGCTCATTTATGAGTAGACAACCTGTTAGATAGCTCATTTATAAGTAGACAGCTTGTTCTCACATACAACCTATATTGGTTTCCGTGCTAGAGTCAACTCTAGATTAAGAGACGGCTCATCTCTCTATGCACCCTTTCTCTCATCCATATCATTTTTTGTCCTACATAGCAAGGCTTAGAGATAGCTGACATGGACCATTATACATGCTCTAAGCAGTCTCGATGGACCCACTAGACAGACAAGAGAGGCATCTCAAATTACCCCCACAGAAACAAACCCATCTTTATTATCTAGGACCGAGTAAACATAAATTTGTTTGCCAACTGTTTCAAGCATGGTGGCTAGGGTTTTGGAAACCGAGTTAAACATAGAAACCGCTACCTGCCGGTAAAACCGCTAACAATCAGTAAAGCCTGATGAATTCAAATTCAAATAACCAAAATAGCCTAGCGAGTTGGGAGCGGTTTCTCAAGCAGTTCTCTAGGTAGTTTTGAGGTTAACCGCATATGTTGACATAAAAAATGTAGAAATGTAGTAGAAAAATAAAAAAGTAGAGAAAATTTAGAAATATATTAAGGGAAGTAAGTAAACTACACCCCTAACCTTGGCCTGGCCCAAATCGGCCCCTGGATAAATTGAAGAACATTTATTCATTTTATATGGGACAAAACCCCTAAAAGGCCATAAAAATTATAAAATTTAAATTTATCTTAGGCCAAAAAAATCTAAATAATTTATACTTTTTTTGAAATTTTTGATTTTTTTCTTAATTTTGAATTTTGAGACTCCAAAAATGATGGTTTCGGAAACGGCCCTCAGGCCTCAGCTGTTTGGAGGTTTTTCGGCCGTCTCCTGCTAGAGTGCAATTAAGCACCAGTAGTAAAAATAAATCTCTCTCTCTCAGGGTGGTGAAAAGAAAAGACAGAGAAAGGTGGATTTGGTGGCAAGCATGCAGTGCAGCAGTCAGCTGTGAGAATTGTAGCCCCCTACTATTGATGCTCGCACTCCAACCGTAATAGTGTTCAAATTTAAAGCCTCCTAGCCGCTAGTTTTTTTACCGAGACAAACGATGACATGCCACTCAAAAAAAACAGTGCTACTCTGGGACTTGTCACTTTACAATTTCCACTCCAGAATTTGACACTTTAACTATTTTCATTAGATTAATTGGATAGATGCCATTATTCAATTGTCTAATTCAAGAATTGTCACTGCTCAATCAAAAGTTTGATCCATATTATTATTCGAATCTCAAAACATATTTCCAGCTCAAACAATGATGTGGCAACTTTTTTGCACCGTTTTTCCTTTTTCATCCTCCTCCCTTCTTCTTTTTCCTCTCAATGTCTCTCTCCATCTCTTCCTCTCTCAACCGGCCTACTGCTCCCTGTCATCCCCGTGTCGCCCTAGGCCATGTCCCGTTGTCGCTCCCCCTTATCGCCGCGCCGCACTGTCCCTGCTCCTCCTAGTCGCTGCCCCGTCATCGTCCCATGTCGCGCCACGCTGCGCTTGGGCTAGCATCAGCGGCGACGGCTGACTGGCCAGCAAGGGTGATGCCTAGGAGGAGGATAGGGAGGCAAGAGTGTCTCCGCCATGTGGAGAGGAGAAAGAAGGTGAGAGAGATGGTAGAGAGCGGGAAGAAAGAAGGCCGGGTTGAGAGAGGAAGAAAGAGGCAGTGAGAGGAAGAAGAAGAAGAAGGGCAAAACGGTCCAAAAATATTGCCAGGCCAAGCCATTGTCTAAGTTGAAAACATGCCTTGAGATTCGGATAATGGCATGAATCAAACTTTTGCAACGAGCAGTGGCAGATTTACAGTTCTTGATTGAGCCATGACAATTCTCAAATTAGGCAATTGAGCAGTGGCATCTATCCAATTAACCCTTTTTTATTTGTCATATTTTATACATCTAAATGACAATAAAGCCCTTGGTCGGCTAGAACTAAGGGTATCTTCGACAATACCAAGTCAGCTAGTTATAAGAAATACCATCGACATTTTTGCCTATGTGAAAGAGAGAAGGGAAGAAGAGAGATAAATACTAGCACTAACTAAGAGTTAGTCTATAACAGATTCCGAAATACATGCAGATTAGTACATATGGATATGGGCTCATATTAATTTTAGAGGGTATGCTATAATTAGTCCATTGCAGAGGTTGCTTTTACTATCTATAGATGACATGGATATTTCTTATAGTTAGTGGTTGACTCCATTGTCAGAGATGCTCTAAATGAGAAGACAAGGCGATGGTATGCTAGAGCTTATACAGGAGAGGAGACGGCGGTTAGGAGGAGACCACCTTGACTCGCTGGCCACTATCCTAACCCCGATCGGCTGCCGCCTTGGGGATTTATCAGCTCTGGCTAGCCAAGGGCAGTATGGTCATTTAGATGCAAAGAATGTGATATATATTTAGAAGACGGCAAAATTAGTATCCCTGGGTGAGAATTGTTTTGACCAAAAAATCAAAGGGACCAATATTTTTTAGGAATAATTGATGAATTGCCACTCCAAAGAATGAACATTGATTGTTTGCCACTTCCCGTGTCAATGACATGTGGACACAGGATCCACGTGTCACTGTTTAAGTTAGTGTTTGTAGAATTGTCATTATAAAACCGACAAAATGAAAAAAAATGTCATTCTGCATGACACGTGTCCACTTTCACCTTATGCCCCACCGAGTTTATCACTTAGGACGTTTTTGCCCTCCTAGCATCTTCTTCCTCCTCCCTCATCTCCCCTCCGTTCCTGGCCACTGCGCAGCCTATCCCCGACATCACGCCAACCACCACAACCTCCTGTCCTATATTCCTCTTCTCAAACGTTGGCGCCCAGATCCGGTGAGCAGGCCATGTGGTGGTGCTTGATGAGGGCTAACGGTGAGAGTGAGCCATCATGGCGGTGCCCAGAAACGACAACATTGAGCTCCCTCCCTTCCTCCCCCTGCCTCTTCTCCTATTACGACATCAGCTAAGGAGGAACAATGAGAGAGGTGGAGCCAGTAGCGGCGGGGCTCGAGGGACTCGCCACAATCTTACAGGAGGCAGGGCCGTTGCTGCTCAAGGCGGTGGAGCTCAAGGCTTGCCGCCGCTCACTCTGGGAAGCTTGCTAAGGCCGTCGCTACTTGGAGAAGAGCTTGCCATGGCCACCACGAAGCTCAGGCAACATGGGCATAGGGTGATGGAGCTCGCCGTCACCGGATCTTGGGTGCAATGGCGAAGCTCTGGGCTCAGGCCGATAGGGAGGGCATGGGCTAGAGAGGGCAGAGAGAGATGAGGAGCAGAAAGAAGGAGAGGAGGGAGGAGGAAGAAGACTGCGATGGGCAAGGGTTAAACCGTCATTAGGTGTAAATATTCATGTGAGAGGTGTCAGTCAGAATGAACATTTTTTCTCATTCATAAGTTTTGTAATGACAATTGTAGGAACACCTTAGCGATGGTGTTTCTTATGCTTCCAAATTTCATGGTGGCATCTATACAATTAACCCTAAATCCTTTTTTTTTTGAACCCGTAAGCAGGAGCTCTGCCGATTCATTAAAGGAGGTAGAGAAAGAATACAGGATACGGAATACAGAACGTAAAACAGGAAACAGACCGAGAACTAAACTCCGCGCTGCACAAACAGGCAGGGGAGCAGCAGAAGAAAACTAGGAAAAGGTAATGACAGGAGCAATAAAACAAAGGACAGGAGCGAACACGAGGAATTGACAGGAAAGCGGCAGAGGAGGCACTACCGCCGAAGCACCAAAGACGGCCAGCAACAAGTCTGCCCGACGAGGCGGCACCCGGCGCATACGACGCCGCCTTGCGATGCCTGGTGACGCACCAAAAAACGGCCGCCCACCTTCTAGAAGGGATAGCAGCGATGGCTCGAAGAGGCGCCGAAGACTTCAAAGACCTGTCGAAGAATCTGGTGCCCAACCGCGTCGGTAGCCGCCAAATAGCGCGAAAACCACCCAGCAGGAGGGTATGCGACCATCGCAGCCCGCCAGATTGAAACTCTTGTCCCCGTGAACTCCAGTGCAACAATTCCCCGCAAGCCGCAGCGATCAACCATGGTCGTCTAGGCCAAAAGCTAGGGCCCTAGCCGTCACATCGGCCCTGATGAGGTCCACAACGAAGTTAACAGATCCATAGTCCGATTGAAAAATCCGTCTGTTTCTCTCTTTCCAGACATTCCAGCAGGTATAAGTGATGAGCCCATCAAACGCTTTTCGCTCTCTCTTTGGGATTTGCTTTCTCGCATGCAGCCACCACCCACTCAACGTTTGCTGGCTACCCGGAGCCTGTACCCCACCTGGACGCTGCAGTAAGGATGCCCAGACTCTTCTGGAGAAGGCACACTCCAGAAACAAGTGATTTGTGGTTTCCAAGCAGGAGCCACAAAGGGGACAGAAAAGACAATTATTCCAACCCCTTCTGTGGAGATTTTCAGCCGTGAGGATGCGGTCCTGCAAATCCAGCCATATGAAGAATTTGCATCTTGGTTCTGCACCTGCTCTCCAGGTGCACTAGAAGTGACGATCCTTTGTTGCCCTGACGAACTGGATGTCGTAGGCTGAACGTGCTGAGTACATCCCATCTGCAGTCCATCTCCACACAATTTTGTCCAAGGCCTCATGTTCCAGTGTCACTCTCTGTGTCAAACTGTGCAGATCGATCAACCGAAAAAGCTCCTCACGACTCGATGTGCCCAATGAAGCTACCAGAGTTCTGGAAGAGGCCCTGAAACACCGAGAAATTTCGCCTGGTAGTTTTTGCGAAGAGAGCGGGGGCCACCTCGAGAGGTTCCAATCTGCCATGCAGCCATTTGTCTTGCCAGAAGCGCGCTTTTTGGCCGTTCCCAATAACAATTATGGTACTAGCTGCGAAGAGGCTGCGATCTGTGCTGTCGCAGGGGACGTCCGAACCGACCCATGGCCTATCCGGGTGCTCCCATTGCATCCAGAGCCATCTCAGCCTGAGGGCTCTCCCAAAAGCGGTTAGGTCTTTAATCCCAAGGCCTCCAAGCTTCTTATGTCTGCACACTTTCTTCCAGCTTACTAGGCCCCCCTTAACAGAAAGGACCTCATTACGCTGCCAAAGGAAGCTCCTTCGCATCCGATCCACAGCTTTGATTGCCCAATTGCTAAATTTAACCAGAGTTAGTAGATAAACCGCTTGAGAGGTTAAGACCGAGTTGATCAACACCAATCTGGCCGCCTTAGACAAGAATCGCCCTTCCAACTCCGCCACCGCATCTCGATCTTCGGATTAGTTTCTGAAAATCAGACCTTTTGAGGTTGGTCGGTCTGAGGGGTAGCCCGAGATATGTGCAGGGAAAAGGTTTGGTTTGCATGTGCACATCGCCCTCTAAGTTTTGTAGAAGGAGAGGGTCGCATGCGATGGGGGAAACTTCACTTTTTTGCAGATTAACCTTTAGGCCCGTAGCCTCCCCAAAGACAGAGAGGATGAGATGAACAGCACGCAGATTGTTTGCTGCCGGCTTGAGGAAAAGAGCGATGTCATCAGCGTATAAGGAGATCTGGCATCTGTCCAGCCTGTCACTGACTGTTTGCAATGCCCCCATACTCCTTGCTTTGGCCATGAGTAGGTGCAGTGGTTCCATGGCGAGGATGAACAACATAGGCGATAGAGGATCGCCTTGCCGAAGGCCTCTTCTATGCTTGAAAGCTCTTCCCACACTCCCGTTCACCATAATTCTGGAGGTAGCAGAGGAGAGCAAAGAGGCAATCCAATCTGTCCATCTAGTTCCAAAGCCAAGGTTCTGCAGTAAGTCCAGTAGATACTCCCAGCTCACTGAGTCGAAGGCCTTAGCTAGGTCCAATTTCATAAAGAGGGTTGCTTTTCTCCTTCTATGCAGCTCTTTGACAGCATTGCTGACAAACAAGAAGTTGTCTTGAATACATCTTCGACGGATGAAGGCACTTTGAGAGGTGGAGACCAAGTTATTTAGGAGGGGCGCCAGTCTATTGGCCAACACCTTGCTAAACAGCTTCCCAAAGCTGTGAGATAAACTTATTGGGCGGAAATCAAATGTGGTTCTGGCCTCCAGCTTCTTGGGAATAAGGACTATGTGGGCCGAATTGAGGAGGTGCAGAAGTCGGCCATTACCATCATAAAGTTGACCAAAAGCTTTCAAAACATCCCCTTTTATGATTTCCCAGCAGGTTCTGAAAAAGGTCCCTGAGAAACCATCAGGCCCTGGCGCCTTATTTCTAGGCCCGGTCCAAATGGCACTGCGAACCTCTTCTTCTTCGAAGGGACTGTCCAGGTGCCCCAAGTCGTGCCGCTGAAGACCAAGGCCCATCCAATTTAGGCCCCCATTCGTCGCCAACTTTGTACCCAACAAGGCTTTGAAGTGGTTATGAAAGGCTTCATGTTTGTCATCATCTGTTGTTGCTAAGCCGGTATCCACCTGAAGAGCTGCAACTGTATTCTTTCTCTTCCTGGTGTTTACCTTCATGTGAAAAAATCTCGTGTTTGCGTCGCCGGCTCTGATGTAGTTGATCCGGCTCTCTCTCTCATCGACCCTATTAATTGCAGCCAGCCACGAATGCGTATCTTTAGAAGCTTCATAAAGTGCACCTCACTAGCAGCTAGGTCCCTTGCCTCTTGCGCGACGTCAAACCTGAAGATCAGCTCATTAACCATCGCCATCTGAAGCTTAACGTCTCCGATGTCTTTGCTTGCTCGATTCCGAGCGCCATTGCCACAGACGGAAAGCTTGGTATGCAACTGCAAAAGCGTCTTGAGCATGGACCGGTTTGGACCAAATGTGTTGGACCAGATCCATGTAACCCGGCAGCCGAGGCCAGAACTTCTCAAATCTGAAGCCTCAGAACAGATTCCTGTGGGGGTTTCCTAACAGCAGTAGAGGGGAGTGGTCCGACATCGAAGAAGGCAGCGCAGAGAGAAGGCAGTCCGGGAATAGGGAATCCTAAGCCGTAGTGCAGAAAAATCTATCAATTTTTGTCATGGTGCAATTGACCCTCTCATTTGACCAAGTGAACCTCCTCCCCAACAACCTGATTTCCTTCAACAAACCAACGTCAAGGAAGGATTTGAAAGCCAACATCATTCTTCGGTTTCTAACTGGTTTGTCCCTAAATCCTATTGAAACCGGCAAATTCTAGACGGTATTCTTTGAAGTGGCGTACAATCAATTTTCTTTCGTAGCAGCCGTGGGATCAGGCGGTAGCCCCCCATCTCCATGACATGTGCTGTACGACGACCACCATTGCTGTCCTGCTCACGCTGCACTACTATATGGTACTCGCTTCACTTGGACTATCGCGATTTGTGTTGCTACCAATATGACACGTACTGCTTTCGAGTGTCACTCGCTGCAGCAAATTCCATGATACGTAATCACGTACATACTCTAGCTCTTCAGTTTGTCAGCAATAATTAGTATCAACGTATAGATGCTGTTGCTGCAACGAGAAAGAAAAGAAGGAAGAAAATGGAGAGCAGGGGGAGGAGGTAGGTGTGGTCAAATCGAAATCGAGATGGAGGAGGAAGGCGATGGCGATGGTGTGGCTTTATGCGTGTGCGTGGTGGCCGCATGCTCTGTTCCGACATAGTTGATGAACAGTTGATCCACTCGCCCAGTCGCAGTCCCACTGACTGACAGGATACTGCAACTGCGACATACATTTCACCCGCCAGAGCCAGATCTATTCTATTTCTACCCGGCGTCTCTCGTCCAATCACCACATCCGATGCGGTTTGATCTATCCAGCCATCATGCTCAGCTCAGCTGGTGACTAGGATTAGAAGCATAGCTTGGCAAGTGCATTGCCAAAGCCAAGCAAGTAGTAGGCAATGCAATCTGTCTGGGGGCATGTGGGTGTGGCGGTAAAAATTAAAATGCGCGGCGCGCGCGATGGAGGTAATTTGGCCTGCAGATGCAGATGCCCATCACTTCACTGCTCGCACAGCTGCATTTGTCGACAGCATGGCCGATGAATGGATTATTTCTAGTTACCACGCTGAGGCGGCGGATGCATCGTGCAGCATGGACATTCATCTCGATCGCCTTGCAATTGAAGCCATGGCCATTGCCATTGCCATTGCCGATGCCGCCGGGGACCATCCTGGGCGGCCATAATGCTTGGCTTGGCCTGGCTAGCTGCCGCAAGCGCAGCACAAACAACAACAAATTGACAACAAACTCATCGCCCCACATCATCCAATATCATCTACTCATCACCACCATTGACCGCCTTTTCTTCCGGTCAAATGGAATTCCATTTCCATGCAACATTAATCAACCAAAACCATGCACACAGATGAACGACATCTCAATTTCACTCTCTTTTTTTTGGTTTCCCTAAAAAAAACACCAGCACAAAAGGCAAGCTCCAGGCTCAAGAGCAGGTAGCCAGGGGAAGGGGAAAAACAATGAGGAGCAAGAAGATGATCAATTTGGAGCTGAAAGTGAAAGTGGAAGAACCCCTCCCCAAGTGCCGGTGATCGACTCTGTGCAAATGCAGTGCAGTGCAGTGCAGGCCCTTGCTCTATGTACATGCAGAAACAATGCAGAGAAAGAAAGATGCAGAGGTGGAGAGCTCAAGGAATCATGACGTAGCGTTGATGCATGCATGCAGACAGGACGATAGTGAAGCTGCTACTGCTAGTAGTCGCGCCAGCAGACGAGCATGGAGACGCAGCGGCGGACGATGTAGAAGCGCGCCCGGTGCTCCTTCACCGCCTCCACGCACTTCTTGGACAGCCGGGACGACGACTGCTGCGAGCTGCCGGCGTCGGCGACGGCGTCCCTGGTGGCGCTCACGCTCGCCGAGTAGCTCCGGCTGAGCTGCACCGCGCTGGTGCTGGTGCTGGCGGCGGCGTCGGAGGAGTAGTAGGACCTGCCCGATCTGCTGCGCCCCTTCTTGGAGAGCTTCCACTTGTCGTCCCCGCACGGCTCCATGCTGGCGGCGGCTGCAGCTGCAGGGCGGAAATGGAATGCGGCGGTGATGGGGATGGAGATGGAGATGGAGATGGAACGGAGGGAGGAGCGGAGTGTGCAGAGGAAAGGAGCAAGTGGCGGTAGAGAGTGGTGAGTGTGAGTGTGAGTGTGTGTGCGCGCATCAGCATCAGCATCAGCCATCAGAGCAGAGTAAGGGTATCGCACCTGGGGCCTCCCTGTCTCCTCCTCTGCTCTGCTCCCAGCGGCTGCGCTCCAAAACAAATCATCCCTCTCTCGCAGTCACAGGCTGAGGCTACCAAGCACGACCACATGCACGCACATACACATCTCCCTGTGCCTGTACGTGCTCTGTCCGAATATGCGCAGCCCATCGCCCACTCAATCTGCTCCCTTCATGCAGCTTGCGCTAATCTCAAGGCGCTGGATCTGCTTCTTCCTCCATCCTCAGCAGCTGCCAATGTCTTTACCATGTACACCCTCAGGTAAAAAAAATTTAGATTCATGTCACCGCGGAGTTTTAACTTTACAAAAAAATTGCTACTAAAAAGTTCGAAACCATAAATATATCACTGCTCAATTGAAAAACCAGAGATGTGCCATCATCGAATAGTTTTGTCCCTCTAGCATTCTCATTTTTCTCACCTACTATGCCAAACTCCCTTTCTCCTATCTTCTTTTTCCCTCTCGCTTGTATGCTGGTTCAGGTGAGTTTCACCTCTCCATCTCCGTCGTCATCGGCGATCAACGTTATCTATAGCTGACTACAAAAATGTCATCAACATATACCAAAATATACATAGTAACATCTAACTGTCGAATAACAAATCAGGAGGTATATATCACCCTTTAAAGCCACAAAACCCAACTCAATAAGTTTCATGCTAGCTCAGCCTTGAATTCCATGCACATGGTGCTTGTTTCAACCCAAATATATAGTTGCTTTTGAAGCCTACAAGCAAAGTTCAAATTTCTCCTATCAATATATCTCTATGGTTGGTATAGCAATCGGGTCAAGTACCTCTGGATATAACTGCTTTAAACCGAATCCAAACTCGAATATCTAACTCAGACCTGAACCTAAAGTCACTTGTAGGCACAGACACGTGTCCATACCCAAACCTGGTGATTACCCAAACCCAAACAGACACCCAAACACAAAAACACGTGCCACTGCAGAGATCGTTGTCACTGTGGCATCCACCGCATAGAAGTCACCAATTACGGAATTCAAATGCTTCAAGCATGTCGTTGTCGGATCTGGCTGCTCCACCATTGGATCCTCGCCCATGCTCGTTGCTTACACTTCAGTGTCATCGAATCTGGAAGCGACCGTTGTTCCAAGCGTCACTGAAGTTGTTGTGGACCTTGTCGTGCCGCTCGTTGGCCGCCAGCCATGATGCCATGTTGCCTCTCAGGTTGTCGCGTGCGCTGTCATCGTCATGTCGTCTCCAAGACACCATGCTGTTGCCATCTCACTGGAGGAGACGGATCGAAGGAAGGGCAATGGAAGGAAAAGATGGCCGCTGCTCGCCTCGACTTTGGGTAGGAGGAGAGGGAGGTGGGCCGATGTAGGAGGCAAAGAGGGTGGTGCCGACGTGTCGACATTGAAGGGGCAAGGATGGCTGAGATGGGAGAAAGGAGAGGGGCCAGAGAAGGAGGGGCGACAACTAAGGTTGTGTTGGGGTGCAATGGGAGTGGGGGTGAGAAGATGAGGGTTAGGGTTAAAGGGGTGTGTGGGTGGATGGTTGGCTACAAGGTACGCAAGTTCATATATCACATCTACGCTGACCCACATGTCAGTTTTTTATTTTAAAAATTATTTCAGGTACCCATGGCTATCCATGGTTACAAATTGGCAACACGCCTGAACCTGAACCCCTTGTTTTTAAATCCGAATCGGGCCACTGGTTAACTGAAAAACTAAAACCGGTGTCCTAGACGGTTTAGTTTCCTTCTAGAACTGTCCATATAGTTGGACCAAAAAAACCCAACTGGTTTTCTCTTGAACCGCTAAACCGGTTGGATATGACGGGTGGGGAAGGATGGCGACACCGGTTTGGGATGGGGGAGCACACTAGCGTCGGGGTCAAGGAAGGGGGAAACACGGTGGCACGACTTCAGGGAAGGGAGAGAAGGACGACATGGTATCAAGGAGGGAGAGCACGGCAGTGCCGACGGCAGGAAGGAGGAGCATGACGGCGGCTAGAAACACAAAGAAGAGTATAGGGTCGAGAAGTGTTTAGGAGATGTTGAATTGATGACATACTCCCTATGAGCTTGCTTGGCTTACAACTTATAAGATAACAATCATTGAGAAGTAAGACTTCTCACCTTGTGAAAATATTCAAATCTATCATATCCTTCTTTTGAAGATCACAAATTGCATCTGAACTTGCATAGTCTTCGCTTGAGATCACACTGCAATTATATGCTCTAGGGCATTACAAACCTCAGCCGAGGTTGCCAGAAAAGGCACATGGCCAAAGATCTCTTCGGTTAGCCAGGATAACAAAGCAATAAGGAGAACTTGATCTTGCTGATACCAGATTGCCCTCGCTAGGTTTGGCTCCGTGCACATGAACGCCTATTGTTAGGGGAGAGGGTACTGTAATAAGGGCAGTGAGGCTGGTGGGGACGTCCCTCGACCGACAAGGAACTGAGGAAGCGCCTTGGCTGGAGAGAAGCGAGGAAGAGAGGAGAGTACCAAGGACTTCATCCAACGATTTAAGAGAATGGAGGTTTTTTTTGCAAAAAAAAAATATGAGAGTGAGAGATAGGGGAAGGGGACGTTGGCATCTCGATGTAGCGGCGCTAGAGATACGTGTGAGAACATGTATACTAGTATATATTAACAATATAGCTGTAAAAATTAGGGAGCGGCTTTAGCGTAGGTGCTTGCCTTCGCATAGGGCCCACCTGTCGGTGACGCCGAAGGCGCTTGTGTTTTAGGTAGTGTTTCTTTCAGCAGTTGCGTTTAAGCTAAAAATTTGTAACTCCTCGATAAGGAAGTCCGATGGATCAAAAAATTATAGAAAAATAGTTTTGAGAGATTTGAGAAGAAATAGTAAGACCTACAGAACTTGGTTACCAAATGTTAAAGCGTTTGATCTATACAAAAATAACAAATTTCTACCTTATAAGCAAATGCAAACGCCGAAAGAAACACTACCTTAACAAAACCGTGAAAATAGTGTTGGTACCTGGTGGCTAGGCACTGGTTGTGCTTGTGCATCACTACTCAGCCATGCAGACGCAGTGAGGATGGATGGACATATGCGTTATGCAAGCGTAGGTAGCTGCTTCTTTTCTTTTCTTTTGATGCTGCAGCGTCAATCACCTCCGCCATGATTGTTAGCCCTTGGACTGGCTCGCCTCCGAATTTTCGCCTTTACCGCCTCCTACCTTTCAATCTCGTGCTCCCTAGCTTCATCAACTGCACTAACGTACAATGCCCACGTAAGCATGCTATTCTAGTACTAATTGTCTGCTTGATTTGGCTCCTAATTACAACTAGCCCTATCTATATACTCATGTAGCCAAACAACTGAGGATAATAATAGCTAGCATGCATCAGTTCCAAATTAATCTACCTGAAAAGCAACTCGGGCGAACCCCACACGTACCCCATGCACATAGTTGGCACAATCCACTGATACCTGTCTAAAGCAATGACATGTATAGCTTCCTCTAAATGTCCCATGCTCTATTTAACACTTGCAACTATATAGGAGTATTAACATGCACCTACCTACCTTATATATGTTCACTGATCATAAAGACCTGAAATTTCAGAGCCTAATGTACATCCAATCCATCCTTGTAATTAATTTTTCAATCTTTTTGTTTGAGACGGTAAGGATACTGCGTGCAGATCGTCAGTGCTTTTAAAACGAGATCGAGAGACAAAAATTAGAGATGGTGGCGCCTTTTATTTTATTTTGTTCTGGTATAAGTCACATCCTGTATCTGTATGGTATGGGTCCGCATTATTAAGGAGATGGCACTGTTAAAAAAAAGAATATATAAGTAGAACAAGTGTACATTATTGAGAGAGATGGATCGGCATGATAATGTTTTTTTTGGGGGTAGGATTAGAGGCTTTTGGACATGAAGTGAATTGTATAATAAGAAGAAAGGTTGATGTGGGGGAGATGGATTACTAGCGCATTGCAGTTGCTGCATGCACTTAAGCTCAAGGAAAGGACGAGCAGGGAGACATGTAGGGGACGCGCTTGAGCAGTCTTACACATGACATGCATCTCCATCTATCCATTCTGTAATTCTCTCCCCAGAATTTCTTCATATATCCATGCATGCCTGGGCTTCTATCTGCTCTCCAACTTATTCATGCATATATATATATATATATATGTGCATGTGCCTTGCTACCTATATACCTCATCTACACGTACGCACGGCACAAAAATGAATCATGCATATGCACCAAGTACACTTTCAATTCCTGTCAAGAGTATATATGAAACTCAAACTAGCTAGCAGGAGTATGTCCATGCACCACTCCTTGCTTCAAAGGCAGTACTGGCTTTTGCTCCAAAAGAGAGAGACAGTACCAGCTGTACTGCATATTTCCGGCATCCCTTCAGAGCTCAGACTAACAGTAGCAGTTTAATTGCAGGAAGCACTGAGGCAGAGTTCATCAGAAAGGTACGTACGTAGTCCAATTAACACATATTGGTCGTTATAATCAATTACCCATTCATAGAATTAATCAAGAATGTAATCAAATTGAAATCACTAGCAGCTAGCACATATAACAGAAGGGGTGGCACGAATCATCGATACAATGAGTCAGCTGTCAGAGAAAGAGAATCTAATATAGGGGATGGCGTGCTTGGTGTGGTCTGGAGGAAGATGAAGGACATTACTGACGGAGGCTTATGAGATCATTTTTGTTTGATTGGGCTGTGGTCCTTCAAGGCTTTTGGACTGCAAATGTTTCTGGTTGTCTGTCTGTTATATTCGTTTTACTAATTTCTATGTACTCAGGTCTAAATGTCTCTCCCCTAGGGAGTAGGTTTTTTCTTGTTGGTTGGTGAGGACCGGTTCTAGTGAGACCTTTTGTTGGTGACCTTTAGCCTGAACATTTAGTTCCGTTGTAATTCTATTTTCTATATAGAAATAGAATTATGGGGTCTCTGCCCCTTCAGCAAAAATATAACACAATACATATGATCGAGTGCGTTTTCAGATGATGCATGGTCGAGCCGCGAAGAGTACTACTCCATTGCTAGATACAACGACCAATTTCATGCCAGCACAGTTGGGACCGCCAGGGCGTGGTTCCATCTATGATATATGATTCAAAGGCACCCAATAATTTGATTGATGTACTTGCCCATTGGAAGACTCATGCAGGAGGTGCCTGAGATGCATGAGAGGGGCTCATCTCACTCTAGTATTATCTTATCTGCAACACAGCTAGCTAAGTTTAGGGGTATTCTTTTGGGCTTATCTAAAAGTCTAATCTGACTTATCTCGTAACTTCGAAAATTTCCCGAGGTGGCCTCGAGAGTCGGATGGCCTTGATTTTTAGGATTTAGGGAGCTTTTAGACATGTCTACGAGATAAAAAAAAAAGATTCAAAAGTAATAAAAAAAGTCAAATAAGTCAATATTAATCAGATAAGTCACGAAATAAGTCAGTTATATCCTGTGTACCTCCAAGAAAATCCCGCTTAAGTGTTAAATCAGGAAAGAGTACATACGATCCTTATAAATTTATCTACTCCTATAAAGTCTGTTATGGTGATGATTGATGGCTCATCAAAGCAATCTGAACCATTCAATTTAATCTAACGGCTGCCTACACCCGATCCGTGTCCTTCTCTCCACCAATCCACACGCGAGCGCGTCGACCCCCGCCGCCTCCTCCTCCTCCACCAATCCACGCACGAAGCACGGGCCCTCAACTATAAATTTGTATATCTACAAACAACATGTAATTTTCGAGGTTCCATGTGCATTAATTCCGTCGTTCGCTTTTGAAGTCTAGAAAATCTCACGATAATACTTAAATAAGGGGAAAAGGTAAAATTCTTGTAAATCTATACGCTATAAGCAAAGTATAATATACAGGTGTTGATGCTAAACGTTAGTTTCAGCGAAACACACGCAGGCTTAATTAGGGAATTGGATCTCCGACAGCTTTGAAAGTAGGGTTCTAAGCGTGTCAGCCCATTTTACCTACAATCGACAAGAAAAGAAGCAATCGGCTTTACATAGCCAATTAAATCTATAATCACTATAGGAAATGATCACAGTCTTGAGGGCCAAATATAGTATTGACGGCTTGCGGCTCGCCGTCGGGAGTAGTAAACATTTCTCAACAGCTTTGTATAGGCTATCGAGAACAATAGAGGACTCTCGACAGTCGAGCCGAGGCCGTCGAGAAATAGCTTGATACCGTCAACGCCGAAATCGAGCGTTCGCGGCGTTGGCTACTCTCGACGGTTTCTTTCTAGCTGTCGAAATAGACAATTCATGCCCAACGGAGAAAAAATGGACCGAGCGCGCCTAGGACACTATTCTCGACGGCCATTCGAGTTATGCCAGTCAGTGGGCGGCCCAATGGTTTGTCTCGACGGCTTTATTACAAGCCGTCAAGAGAGTACTTAATTTCAGAAATTTTCCAATGATTGCTTCATTGCATAGTTAAATTTAAATTATGTTTTTTATTACCTCAAAATGAAATCAAATTGTTAATTTGGAGGAGGCATGGAAAGTTCAATTAACATGTAAGAACTAATTAACATGTACGCATTCTTTTATAGTTCTTGTTATTAGTGTATTATAAATTAATAGGGCAAAATAGGAATTAATGCTCGTTAAATTTCAAAAAATTGCTCGAAAAGTGGGGGTGGTATGAGAGTATAGTGCGAGCACAGATATAGGGTAACGTAGCTGTATAAGAACAATTTGATATGGAAGAAACATGAATTTTGTCATTTTGTAGCCATGCATAATGATAATGGCCTTCCTGTACAACGTGAGGACCAGGATCGTTGGGCCGATCCCCCACAGGGTGCCTGGGGATGACTCATGGGGTGAGTGCTATTAGGGCTTTTGGCCCAAACGGCTTTGTGGTTCGCACTGATGGTGTGATACCTCCTGAGGGTAAAGCGTATCCACTCTGTAGAGTTAAAACTATCATGATAGTCGTGCTCACGGTTAAGAGCATGCGAAGGAAGTGTTCATATGGTATACCTTTCTTTTTCAAACAAAAACGGTTTTTGGAAAGGATTAAATGGTTTTGCAAATAGAAATGCAATTGGCCTGGACGAATGACAGTTCACGGCCGAGGAAATTATATTTCATTCACTAGAACAGTTTTTTTTTCAAACTTGCCTTTCCATACTTAGGAATAAAACTTGGAAAATTGATTTTCTGCAAAACGTCCTAAGCCTCCTCTTCTACTAAGCCCCATACTGCACCTCTTTCCCTGATTTGCGGAGTACAGTTGTACTCACCCTTGTTGTTCCCCCTTCTCTTTCTGAACTTCAGTCGAGGGACAGTTCGCGGAAGATCCACGGTACGACGACGCCGATGCCGACTACGAGGCGGAGGACTACGAGGACTTCCCGGAAGACTATGGTCGCTTCCTACTGTCTTAGTGCCTGTGGAATTTAGCAGTAGTACTGTTGTGCCCTGTTGTGTAGGCCTATGTGTTGTATTTCGCTGAACTCTGCTTCACGGCTTACGTATCGCTATGTATGTACTGTATTGGGGCTCTGCCCCTGTTATGTAATATTTTATTTCCGCTGGTAATGTATCACTCTATTTAGAATGTGTGTACTAGCTATTGATCCTTGGGACTAGTACGGTATGCATAGAGGGGTTCGGTCTTTTCGGCCAGGTCTCGACAGATTAGATCTAAACAATAGGTTCAAAAGGGTAAACAGTCTATCACTAAGCCGATGCAATCAATAAAGTAGCAGAAAGAGGGTAAACGGACCACCAACTAGCCGATTAGATCGTCTAGTTGACAGAACAAGGGATAAACAGACTATCGGCTAGGTTAATAAGTTAACCAAACCAATAGAACATGGTGAACAGAATATCGACAAATAACAAGCTATAAGCCGATAGAATTAATGATGGGTAAACAGTCCACTGTCAACGAATGTGTTGATCAGTAGACAGAATGGTGAAATCTAACCCTTAGTAGAAACGGCGATGCGCAGCAATATCGACAAAGATAGTATTTCGATAAATTAAGTGAGAAGATTAGACTTAATCGAGACAGTACTCACCTTGGGTTGTACCTTGAAGTCGATCAAAAGGCGATGCGCAACAAGTCGACCGAAGACAAAATACCACAAAACAAGTCTAATGCAATAAAAGTAAAGAATAGGTAAAAAGCAGATATATTATATTGATGTGATGATAATTTACACGCCTCATGGGCCAAGGTCAAGTATTTATACAGACCCTCATATCCTAACTCAAATTAGAATTCTTATTCGCAACCGATATAGACTTAAGATTATCCTCTAATTTTACCCGACACTACCTAATATACCCAGACTCTTTTCTGCGCCCCATCAATCCGGCCGGGACTCTTTCTTCCATATCCGTCTCAGCCGATTCGGACTTCCCTCTTATATCTGTTTTCTGCCCGTATTTCCCTCAAGTCCAAGCTAATGTCTAGAAAGTTCCAGAACATCGTCTAATTCCAAAATTAAGCATCAACAAGAGGACTACGATGAATTCTATCTATTGCTGTTGTGATAGTTAGTTTTATTGCCACTGAATACTTTTTCGTGGCAATAAGTTTTTTCTATTGCAACATTTGTGAGTTGTTCTATTATTTTTTATTTTTATTGCAATAAATCATTTGTATTGCAACGAAAATAAAATCATTGCATTATCTAGCTACTATCGCAACAAAAAGTAAAATTTGCATTAGCTATATACTATCACAATGAAAAGAGGAATCGTTGCGTTAACTAGCTAGGTTCTACAACAACAAAATTATATTGTTGCAATAATATTTTTCCTAATGCAACGATTATCAATGGTTGTTCTAAAGATCCAACGGTGGTTATTGTAATAGCTAGCAACGATTTTGATTTTGTTGATAATATTGGGCTTAATGTAATAATTAATTTTGTTGCAATAGATACATGAAATAAGGGTCAAAAGGAATACATATGTAAAGTGGGTTGGTTAGGTGGGCTTGCTCAAAGTTAAGGGGTTGCGTCTTTGAATCCTAAAAACTGCATGCATAGGTATTTTGTGAAAAAAAAAACACGTGACTTGTGGCCTGTTGCAGTATAGGTAGCTATGATGTGGGTTTCAGGTGTGAAATATTTTCCCAATTTTTGTAGCAAAAACCTCACGGTCATTTTTTTAGATAAATGGTATAAAATCCCAACCTTTACGTGTGAGACATGTACGGCCATTACAAACGTATCCCAACATTCGAAATATTGTCCACGCAAAACGTGAAACACTCAATCAAAAAGGGGACTGAAAAGCCTTACGGTCATGCTAAGGAGGATTAGGTTATTCCCTGTTGCATTATGTCATTGCCATGAAATTTAGATAGCTTTGCATTCAGTTGTTGCTATAAAATCCAATTCGCTGCATTATGTTATTACCACAAAATTCAGATTTTGATAATACATATAACTTGTAATGATTTCAGCATATGCATGATAATAGATTGTTATTGCAATAGTAAAATCAATGCAATATAAGATTTTATTGCCATGATTGGGATTTTGAAGCAATATCCTATTGCCACGATGATTATTGCAACACCTAGCAACGATTTTAATTTTACCGTCATATATGCACATTGCAACGGTTTTGGCATAATGCAACAATTAATTTCGTTGCAACAGGTCAATTTCCTTGTAGTGATTATCAGCTTTGTTTTATGAGTCTAGTCGTCTAGAAACCCTAAATAATTCTTAAATGATAAAAAAGAGAAAATTCCAAGAGATTCTCTCGTCGGCAGGGAGAAAAAGAGAATATTCACACCAAATATTTTGGCGGGGGTTAAATTATAATGCTGCAGACTAAGGATGTATAGATATTATTATCAACTGAAATTTAAGGAATAATGTTGCAGATCTTCACTAATTGTATGAATACCGTGCTAAACCTAATTAGGAAAGTAGAGATTAACCTGAATTCGGTGAAGTCATCCCCTCTCAATTGATGAAGACCTCAAATCAGTCCAGGAAGAAGCCTCTCGGCGTTGTGAATCGATCGGTCCTCAAGTCAGCAGCGACACACTCTCCAGATTAGATCAGAGTGAATATCGGGGTTAGTTGCTAACTGGCGACTAATGACACGATTAGCCGCTGGTGGCTAGGCCGCCCCTCAAATTTATAGCGCTAACTGACCTGAGACCAACCATTTTGCGTTTAGCCTCCAATCAAAGGCACATCAGGTAATTAGCAATGGAACCCTTTAACTGATGGGTAATTACGGTTTTAGCCTAGATCACATGAGTCTAACAATTATATATAGAGAGAGACTTGTAAAACATACGCAACTATATTTTTTAAAGATAAATTTAGTCATGCATGTAACCAATACAATATGTTGCAAACAACGAGAAAGGTAATCCCGGTGCTTTTGTTGTTTGGGTAATGGGCCAGGACGAAAATAGGAGAGGATCCGGATGGATGGGGTGATGGGTGCAGTGGGCCAGGCAATTCAGCCCAGTTAAGACATGGATGCATGGGCATGGGCATGTGCTTGTTGGGCCTGAGCATTATATGCAGAATATATATCGAATGAAATATCACAATATCACATGCATGGCTACGTATCCGTTGCTGCCATCAATATTTCCAGCTGCTGCTGCTGCTGCTGATGCTGATGCATGCATTATACGATGTACAACGTTGTACAAGAACCCATCCACTGATTCCTGTATACCTAGCTAGCTACAACAGGAGCTAGGCACGTACGACGGTACGATACCTGCATGCATATATATATGTATATGCAGGTACGTAATTAAGGTACGTACGTATTCGATCGGTGCCAGCTGCCGCTGCCCGGCCCGGCTACTGTACATACGTCTAATCCCGTAGAAGGCGCGACTGATGTATCCATTTCCATATGCATCCATGAGAGAGAGAGAGAGATGTGTATGGACGTCGATGGACAGACGGGCATGCAGAACGTACAGGTGCAGCAAGACAAACAAGAAATTAAAGCTGCATGGGAGCGAGAGCGAGTAGTCATCGCGGAGGTCAAAAGTCCATCCATCATCTCCCAAAATTAGCATCCATGGCATATTAATGATTAAAAAAACAATCCTCTGTCGACACTGCAAAGACTCGCAAATTAGCCTCTACATATATATATATATATATATATATATGCGACGTGCAAATATAGATGTATTAATTGAGAAATGTACTGTGCGCAATCGCACGTGATTGACCCACAGATTACATTAAGCTAAGTAGCTGCGTATACATAGAGCTAGCTAGCCATGATCCATCCTACAGAGACTAAGAATTTCAAGATATTAATCAAACGACGACGGCATGATGCAGCATATATATATGCAGAAATTAAAGACAACGTAACTGCTAGCTCTAGTCTCTAAGAGAGAATTAATTGAATGGTCAGCATGCATATAGTACTCTTTGACGCATATATGTGTTGTACGCGCGCGCCAAAACTAGCCAGCTCATTACTTCTTGTCTATATTGACGAATATTGAAGAGCTCATTTTGCCTTAAAACGCTTGTATAATTAGTTTAGCCACTACGTACTAAGTTGCTATATCTATCTATTTTGATTTTTATATGCCTGCCACTGTGCTACTACCCACTATATATATAGTGTGTCAGGCCAGTTAATTTACCTGCTGGAGCACTTGGAGGCTTGGAAATCAAAGAATGTTCGAACTGAAGCTAGCTATATATATATATGCAGCAAACTAAGTCAGTTTTGATAAATTACCTGGAACTCATACGTACTGGCCGGTTTGAGAAAGATGCATGTGATCAGGTGGCACACCTAATTAATTAATTAGGCAGGCATGCTCCAGCTGCTTGAGATATATATATGCTTGGCTCTCCCTGGATCGACGTTGTTGTTAGCCATTAATTTCCGATGCAGCATCATCAAGATTCCCACTCATACGCTAGCAAGGTAGCTTCTCTCCAATCCATAAGCATTAGGTAGGAGTAGGAGGAGAAATAAGACGATCGATGCATGTACGTATGGTGTGAATCTTGATGATGCCACAGCAGAGATCACCGGCTGTAGCTGGCTGGCCTCTCCTTCACCCGATCCACTGCCTCGATCGATCTGGCACATTCTCATGCATCTTCTTCTTGTACTGTGTGTAGACCAAATCTCTGCATAGCTAGGAATGTCCAGCTACCACACACACATGGCACCGGCCCTGCAGGCCATCTCTCTTATGTATTTGATCTCTAGCTAGCTACAAGAACATGCATGTACGACATGCGTCTGGGTACATGTCGATGTGGAACAAAAAAGATGATAAAAAGAAGAAGAAGGCTAGCTAGCTGTGCATATATATGTATGCATACCAGCTAGGTAGAAATTAATAATAAAAAGAAGGAGGAGAAGAGAGGAGATATATAGGCAGATAGCTAGGAAGAATAGAAGATTCCAAGAGAGAGATCGAGACAGGTAAGTATTGGTGCAGGCATGTAGGAGGCAGAGCCAAAAGAATATAAATTATCAAGGGTATATAGAGGTAGCTAGCTGCATGCATGATCATCTTGAAAAAGATTAAAAAAAGGCTCACTGGAAGAGAAGGAAGGGGGAGGAGGGGATGGAGCTTGGAGGCCAGCAGATGGATATCTCCAGTCTGAAACGAAGCCTCTGGCGTGGCTGCCTTATAAATACAGACGAGGGTAGCAGCAGCAGCAGCAGCTATGAATACTGTTCAATGGCCGGTGTTCATGGCACACATGCTGGCACGCACGTACAATATTACGTCGTGATCGATCGAGGACGTGCGTTTCTGTTGCACACAACGCCTGCAGCTGGCCGGTGTACGCGCGTACCAACATACATTTGCATGCATATGATATATACTTACATTGGTAGTACATATAGCTGCGTTGCAGTGCAGGTAGCGAATTGAAGGCAGTGGTTACACATCGCCATCGGAGGAGCATTTAATTCACTGGCTGGCTAGCTGGCTTCTGACCTTGGCCACTTGCCACAGACGTCGTGCGTTTCCAGCTTGGGTATATCTATCGCATAACATGAGATGAGACGGATGTACATCAATATGTACGTACGCAAACGCATATATATAATGCTACTCGATCCTACACGGAGCAGGAGATCTGAGCTTCCTTTCGAGGAAACTAAACAAACTCCGGCCCTTCAATGCAACAGATCAGGCCACGTATGCATGGCATCTGCGAACCCGGCCAACATCTCTATCTTTTGCGTGCGTTTGTTTACATGCTATAGCTACCACTGCACTGCGGCGAGCATGTATGTATATATCATGCATGCATGTGCACAGTGCACTGCACTCCATCCGTATTATATGCTACACATTTTGATTTATATATCCACTGATGGAGTGGGTTGATATATAGGATGGCATGGATCGAGATGAACGGTCATCTTTTACCAATGGATGCATATATGTACGTACGTATGCAGCTGCCAACCAGCAATAGACAACAAAACGAGCTGCAGGATGCATGTTGCATGGCAACTAACTTGGAGACCGTACCTACTGTTGTATGATGCGAATATTAACTGATCGATTGATGTCACGAGCAAAAGCTAAAGTAAAAGCTCACTCGGCCATGCAATGCACATATATATATGTGAATGAATGATCGAGTGTTTGTGTGTGCATGCATCTCTGCACAAGATCCCATGACGATCTGACCACACGATCCATCTACACTGCAACTGCTTGCCTTCGCGCCAACACCTGAAAATAATCACCACCTGCGTCTGCATGCATGCATGCGACGTATATAACCAAATGGCCAGCTGGGAATAAGCTCCACAGATTTTTTGTCCACATGCACAGCGCGCGTATATATATATATATATATATATTAATTATACATATAAATATATACGTACGTGGTCTCTTCTTTTTCATCGCCCGCACACTGACTTACACATACACATCTCATCAGGGTAAAAGGTAAAGGTATGTACGTACGTGAAAAGAAAATTAATCTTTTCGGAATATTCCAACTGTGCTGCAATAGTACTATAGGGCTTTGTGATCCATCATCGTGTCTTTGAATTCAACAACCAAGCCCTCCAGTGGCATGCATCTAATATATACATAAAAAGTCTACTTCACCGTCAAGTATCGTACTTATAATTAGTACACTTAGCCTTACATGAAATCTAAGTTGCAGTAATCAAATACCATAGAGCTTAAGTCAAATTCTTTATATATAATATAAAATGGAGACATGCGGTACATCTGTTGTAACATACATACGACGATGACATAGCTGCAGTGCAAGCTAGGCGCGTGTGGGGTTAGTGCCCGGGCTATAGTCGCAGCCCGGGTGGCTCGGTGTGCTTATGCTATTGGTGAGGACCGCTTGTAGTCGTGCCTTGCAGATATAGATGGTCGTGATATTTGCTTCGACCTCTAGCACCAAGCAAGCTTCGCTCCCGTTGATCCACCCACAGCTCTACCATGTAAAGGCATGCATGTCGTGGTTTTCCCGTCGATCCACCACTCAAAGCCACCATGCCCACAACTTCGTGTGGCTCCCCTACCTCCAACTTTCAACTCTAACGGCCAGTACTCGAGGAGGGAGAGGAGGAAGAAAGGAAGGGGGAAAGAGGTTGACACATGGGCCCCACATTTGGAAATGGATGAACAAGGCAATTCGTGTAGACTAGGTGGCACAACTAGCTGCGTGTGCAGCACACATGCATAGCAATACCACTAAGAAAACCACTCATGTGGGGTTGAGTGCACCTACTCCAATACTTTCAGGGTGGAATACTTGGTTTTCTAAGTCAGGAGGCTTATGCACCAAATGTATTAGTTCAGGGGTCATGCAGACTTTTTCAATATATACACACAACACATAGTGTGCATGATACCTGGATTTATAAAAAGTGATCAAGCCATGAACTAGTTTGATTTTAACTTACCCTAGCAAGTAGCAAAATTGTATATTAAATTTTATTCACCGACCAATTCACCTCAAAAGGTTACGATGATGGAGAAAGAGGGGCAGATACCTCAACGTTGTGTATCTAGTCCATCCTTCCCACACGCTGTCTCTCCTTACAGATTTGAGACGTGTTACTTTTGATGGTGATCACCGCCGACACCACCCTACACTCTGGTAGTCCCCAAAATCCTCTCGATCCGCCTCATCCGGAGCCTAGCGTACATATATTAGGCAACTATACATCGGTGTTGGCCATCCCTTTAATTTGTTACTGGACGAGCGTTCATGTTCTGTTACAAACAAACTATTTTTCGACCGTGTCATGCTTCCATACCCTTAGCTCCATCATCTCAACTGTACCTCTGTTTTCGATTGCGTCTTGAATGCTTCCGCATCCGGTCTCTGATTTAGTGTATATTGAGTTGATTGAAAGCTTCAAAAAAATATAGCGTGATAAAATTAAGAAGCTACATAAATATGGTAAATCTTGAGCCGATTAAAATTAAGCTTCCTATAAAACAATGCACTAAAAGAAGAAAGGAAACCAAATAAACTTTTATAATGTATGGGCCATTGGATCAATGATTGTTGGTTATGTCTATTTCATCGCTGTCGCCACTAGACCTTTTTTTAATAGTAGAGATAAGGAAATCTATACTTGTATATGTTTATTATGGGAATGCTTATACAGCTGAAAGAAAGAAGACAAGATTTCACTGTTAGCATAAAAGAGAGATAATTAATACGAAGGTAAATGTGACGGTAGAAATTAAGGGATGGAATGCTTCAGAGATAGGGCGAACAAGACTGAAGAGCTGTGGGTTTTGATTTGAGGGTTACGGTGGCAGGCAGTAAAAGAAGAGGTGAAAATAAATAAAATTGGGATTGAGAATACCGTGGTAAGGTTTGTTTGCGACATGGAGATGTTGTAGTAGTGCGGAACCAAAGCGAGCACAAGCACATGTACGTAGAAAGAATTAAAGGCGAGGCAGGGCCAATGGAGCGAGAGAGTAAATAAATATAAATAAAAAGGCTGGGTCTGTCAAATTAGCACTGGCTGGCAGCCGTCCAATCCCATCCGTCTCCATCCGTGTCCCCGTCACTTCGCCAGTCCCAGATCGATTATTATTATTAGTAGTATTAGTAGTATTGTCTACAGTATATTACTACTACTATTGCTATTCCATGGCTCGCATTCGCCTGCAAATAATGACCGGAGATCGACACGTAGAATCTACATGGCCAGGAGCAAAGCTGCAGCTGCTGCCGCCTCCTCATCCTGGACCTGGATGGCAGTGGGCAGTACTAGCTGCTAGCTAGCGACCTGACGGCTACCAGTGGCCAGTGGCCAGTGGCCAGTATATATTCCTTTCCTCCTCCACCTCATCAGCGGCCGGTGAAGATGATGAGATTGAGATTGAGAGGGCCACCGCCCACGTCTCCGGTCTCCCTCCCTCCAATTATTTGTCTGAAGTTACCACGTTCCCTCTGGCCTCTGCCGCCCAGGCGCACCACCTGCCACACGCGACCTTTCTCCGCCGCTAACACTACTTGTCTCTAGGGCTTTTCAGATTACTTGTCTCTCGATGGATTTAACAGATTTTTTTCACCGTTTTCTTCTAAAAAAAATTCTTTTTTCATTTTTTTTCAGAAAGTATTCTCTTTTTCATTCTCTTTAGAAAAAAATTATCTCTAATTTCTCTATATCATTCTCTTCGAAGAGATACTGTTAAAAATGGTGAAAAATAAAGCGAACGAATATGAAAAAGAAAAATGGTTATGAACAATGGCTGCAACAACGACTATGACATCGACGACGACCGGTGGATATAGCTATAGGATAACTACATGGCAGTGTACAAGCGTAGCTAGCTAGTAGCTATCCTAGCTAGGATAGCTAACTTAAAAATTATTTTAAAATATATTTGTGCCATTTCTAGTTATGAACTGACACAAATAATTGGTTATCTGTGTCGATTTGTAATCGGCGCAGATGACTGGGCATATCAGTGTCTATTCAAAAATCGGCACTATTGTCAATTTAGAACCGGCACTGATGGCCATTTTCATAGTAGTGCCTCCTCCTCCCTACCAGACGCCCTACCTCCCTCCATCCTCGCTTCCTCCATTTGGGCCATCGCTGCTTCCATGACTGGATTTCCCATCTCAGCCCTCGTTGGCTCGTGAGCCCTCATCAGCCAGCTCGAACTTTCTGCGAGCACGAGTCGAGCTATTTCCATAGCTCGTTCATCTGCCAAGCCGAGCCAATGTAACAACCGAGCCAAGCTAGCCCACAACTCGCTCAAATTTGGCTCATTGCCACCCTCTAACCTCTAATTGTATGCCATCAGTAAAATTTTGTATTTTTTGTTTAAGCTTCATAAACATTCCAAAATATTATTAAAAAAATCACAATGTTACCAAATATCCAACACTTTCAATCACATTTTTAGGTATCTATATGATTAATATTTAGGTTGAAAACATTGATTGAATGTATATATATATATATTTTTTATTACATAGTCTTAAAAACACCCCAAAGTATATTTGGTATTTTGTAATATCGTGTTTTTTTGGATTTTTAAAATCATTTAAAAAAGACAGAGTTCCATTGATGGCATACCAAGGAACAAGCAGCAAATGCAATGACATATTGGCATGAGATGTTAGGCTCTATTTTTTTGGGTTGAAAAACTGCTTCTGATTATAATAAAAAGTTGTAGGCCTTTGATAAGGAGCTTCAAGGGGGGAAGTATTAAAAATAGTTTTAAGATCTTTGAGAAAAAACACTGTGATCCTTAAAAATTACTATAAATGTTAAAATATTTGACTTATATACAAAATAAATATCCTACTTCTAATTATAATCTGTTTATGGGCTGAAAAGAACAAAGCCTTTGTGTGATAGCAGGGGAGAGATCCCGCGTAGTAGGTAGCTGTATGGCGGATGGAATTCTGGGCTAGGCAGAATCCTAGGTAGGCGAAAGTACTGGCATGGCATGCAAATGCATAGTAATATTCATTCCGGCCTTACGTAAACCATATGGGCTGGCTTGGCATGTATAGCAATATCCCATAAACTAATGACGTCGTCCCAACAGCCATGCGTTTCCTATGCCTATGGGCTCTCTGTTTTTCTTGATCTCATGGGCCGAATAATTAATCTTCAGCTTGCTCTGGAAAGTAGTAGTAAAAACGTGGGGTAATTTTTTTTTTAAGAAAAAAAGAGAAATCTTAGCTTGTTTCTAGAGGGCGCGAGCATGCATGTTGAGGCGCGAATAGTTAATGAACACTGTAGAGTTGATGTACAGGGTATTATGGTGTCGTTTGACCGGCAAGATTTGGCCGGGTTGACGTGCATATATATATGTTTGCTGTGTGAAATAATCATGAGGTCGGCACCGCTCGCTAGCTGTTAATTACGTATAGATCGATGCAAACAAATTAAGGAGCTAGGAATGGCATGCGCATAGGCATAGGTAATGGATGGATCGATCCTGTCGATCTTGAAGAGCATATGCATATATGCATCTCCGGTACGATCGATGGTCTAGCTGACACATGTGACATGAGCCAACAAAAATAATTAAGGTACCTCCAATGCAAGGCCGGGTACGTACGTGGTCCGTATGTACGTAGTGTATCGATCTTATATATATGCCTCTCATGCATGCGTTGAACCTTACCTCTTTGATGCATCCATCTCTACCGTACGTATGAATATACTGCTGTAAATATGTGCACCATGCATCGAGTCGAGATGCATGCTAGCTACGTGTATGTATATATCACTTTCATGAGAAACAAATTACGTTTGGACCGGATTTAATTCGATCGCATGCCAAAAAACCATTGTCTCTCATTGGTACGTATATCTTCTCTTACAGCATGCATGCAGCTGCAGCTGCAGCTTGACTTTCCATCCGGATCCAAGAGCTAGCTAGGCAGCATTCGCAACAGTGCAGCATACATTGTTAACCAATATCGATCACATGATCGATCTGAATTAAGCCAACGGAGTGATATGGTCCAAGCTAGCTAGCCATGCATGTTGCAGAAAGAGAGATCTGAGTGCAAGTTGGAGCTGACTCGCTGTTGCATGCTGGGATGGGTCCATCAGTCAGCTTGAGCTTTTCATTTATGAAGCCGGGTGGCCCACGTGTCGGTGTCACAGGTACGTGCAGGTGCATAGTGAAAAGATCATGTGCATGCAGGCAGTGAGCTAGTCCAGTGCAAACGACACTGCTACTGGAGTGGATGCCCTACGCTGCAGGTCAACCCCTTGTCGTATCCCGTGGCTTCCTCCCATTAATTCCCCCTCGGTCCTTTCCTCCATCCCCACTCACCCCAAAGGTCAACCCATAATGCCAGCAAATCCTCGATTAATCCTCTCAAATCTACCTGCCTAGATTCACTGAGGGCACTTTCGGATCAAGGTTTACAAATAATTCTTAAAAAACCATGGAAATTACTTAGCCATTTAATTAATGTTATCGTTCGTGCTTCCATGCCCATCCATGGAGGATATGTGGACTAATCAAATTGCCAAGAAAGTCAAACTCCAAATGCAAGAAGCCAAGGCAGAACTGCATGCATCCTTTGATGGATGGATGCGTGTAGCAGTTTTTTGGTTGGATTTGGTAGGAGATAGGGTTCACAGGAATGCTAGCTATCCAATTCATCCATCCAACCAGCTTGCTTTGCAGCTTCCACCCACCAAAAATTTAATATGCATCACCAAAATATCCTATCCTAGCTATTTAAGCACCAGTTAATTAATGTTACTGTTTCACCATTTTTGCGATATATTTCCCCTTAATTAATTCTATATCTGCATACACATGCATGGCATATCAACATATATATAACCTTCGATCGTTGTTTATATATCAACATATAGCTAGCTGCCCATATATATACTTACTTTGAAATATGTAGGGTTGAACATTCAAGCTGCCTTTAAAGGCGACTGCGATCCAAAAGCGTCATGTAGCCATATCGAGATAGCTAGGTTGGCTGTGCTAACTTAAGTGGTTTGGCCAAGTGATTAATAGGGGGGCTTGTCCTCATGCCTCCATTTATTCATGTGGCTAGACAACTTGTTTGGGAGAGAAAAGGGTATGATTAGGTATAAGAGCCGCTTTGGCATTTGCTCTTGCTGCCTTAAGCTTCAGTGTGGTGGTTGCCACATGCTTGCTTCGACAGAGACACTTACCCTGCCCTAATCCCTGTAGTTTAGGCCCTTATTTTGGACCTAATCAAGCAGAGCAGTTCAAGTAGGAGACCTCCCTCTCTAAACCACAAACTTTTGTAGTTACCAGTTACTGTCTGAAATGCACGTACACTTGGTAATCAAACTAGCTGAGCTAGCTTTCTACTCACTTTGTGTTGTGCTTCCAAACTTCCCCAAATGAAATTGGTTCGGTTAAAATCTGCATTTTGCTCTGATAAAATCTGGATTATTCTTTCATCTGGTGCTATATATATATGATAACAAGATAGATGAATCACTAGAATCGGGGGTAGCGGGTAATTAAATGCACGAATTGGTTGAAAGTAAACTTGATCGGATCGAAGCTAGCTAACTCCGTCCAATCATACACGCACGCTTTAGTTGTTGACAATTGCATTAGTTGCTCATTGTTGGGTCAGTTGGTTCTTCGATTGTTCTTGGCATGCAATTACTTAATTCTTGCAGTCTGGTGGCCAGTAAGTGGATAATGCCCTAAACACGCACATCTTGCACCTTCCCAAATCCAAACAACCCTTAGCTTAATACAAGGGGATACCAAATCAAATCAAAGGCTTGCACCTACTACGTACTGGGCACGAGCCTTCAAATTGCACCACTTCTGCTTCATCTTTTTTCTCAAGACCTTGCATGCGCCACTTGCATTGTACCACTCCTAGTGCAGTACGCATTAGCAGTAACCTGATGGAACGCTGCGTGAGTGAATTTATTAGTGTGTAAAACTGAAGGGCATATTGGTCATTTGGCATGGTGGGAAGTTCCATTATATATATACCCAGGGAGCGGGTTGGTGAATCAAATCAGTAGGCAGTGTTGCATGCATGCGTTAGCAGCTGGCTCTCTAATACTACTACTAGCTAGACAGAAACACACGAGCAGATCGATCAGCTTCAGCTGGGACTACCTAGCTCGGAGTTAGCAATTAAGCAGGAGAGGGAGGGCATGGAGGAGCTGGACGACTTCGAGGAGGAGCTCATGAGGGAGCTCCTCGACGAGAGCGCGGCGGCGCCGCCGTCGGAGTCCAAGGAGGAGGATCCTCGCCGGCGGGAGTCCATGGTGAACAAGGTCATGTCCACGGTCTACTCCGGTCCCACCATCAGCGACATAGAAAGCGCGCTGTCCTTGACCGGTGGCGACCAGCAGCTCGTCGACGGCGGCCTCAAGTATAGTTGCAGCCCAGTGTACGTATATATGTGTATATAGCATATTCATGCTGCGAGAGGAGAGGCTAGATATTCTAAAATCAATTTACGTTAAGTAAAATTCCCTTGCTTATGTGGGCTCTGAACGAACTGCATGCATGCATGCTTTAGGGTTTTCTCGCCGGAGAAGGTGCTGAGCAAGATGGAGAACAAGTACATGGTGAAGATGAAAACCTGCGGGAACGGGCTTGCCGACGATGGATACAAATGGAGAAAGTATGGCCAAAAATCCATCAAGAACAGCCCCAACCCAAGGTGCTACACTCTCTGGACCCTAATTTTTAATTATCTTCTCATGAGTATACATGAATTTCAAGTGGAGTACGTAGTATCGTGATCGATGACAAATAGTAGTTGCGATTTTAGGTTTCACGTACCATTAATTGAAGGCATAATTAATGCTTTCGCGTATGGCAAAGATGGATGAATCCCAATATATATAGATCGAGCTAGAGGTGGTAGTTCGGTTAGTTACTCTGGTGAAGCAAATAAAGAGAGAGCTAGCCATAACTAGTGCGCGCGGTCTATATATATATATACATATGCACTGGCCCTTACGAGATGAAGTAAAGCTAGCTCCAATGCCTAAGGTACGTACCAGTGATCAATCATATAGAGAGAGTACATGGAATATATAAGGATCATGCATGCCGTACGTACGTGAGAGATTAATGATTTACAAATTAAGGTAGCTAGGTAGGTGACGGTGATTTGGATTGGATGGATGCAGGAGCTACTACCGGTGCACGAACCCTCGGTGCAACGCCAAGAAGCAGGTGGAGCGCGCCACGGACGACCCGGACACGCTCGTCGTCACCTACGAGGGCCTCCACCTGCACTACACCTACTCCCACTTCCTGCAGGGCCCACCCGCCAGCCTCCCCAAGAAGCCCAAGCTGCATCCGGCCCAGCACAGCCCACTGCCAGTGTCACCGCCCGACGCCGCCTTCTTGCTCCAGCCCGCGCTGCAGCTGCAGGATCACGAGGCAGCGGCGGCGGCGGCGGCGGCGGCGGCGGCGGCTCTGCCTGCTGATTTCCTCCTACAAGGGCAAGGGCAAGGGCACGGGGGCGGCTTCGCTGATCTCGAGGAGCCGCAATGCTCCAGCTTCATGGGCTGCACCGACGGGCTTCTCGAAGACGTGGTGCCGCTGCTGGTCCGGCGGCCCTGCAGCAACTCGCCGGCGACCACCACCAGCAGCAGCTCGCCGCCGCCGTCCTCCCCCTCCACCTCCTCCGTCTCCTGGACACCGCCCTACATCGACATGGCCATACTCTCCAATATCTTCTAGCTAGGTCCGACAATCAATTAAGGTGTTGTTGCATCATATCAATAAGCCATGTGTGATATATATACTAGCTATTATAGTTGTTTTGTGAGTATATATAGCATAGAAGATGGATGGATCAGGGCCCCGGGGGTGTACGTGTGTACTGTGTTAGTGTCACTCTTAAAGTTACTAATAAATTGTGCTGCGAGTGTGAGTGTGAGTAGAGTAGAGTAGAGTATATTCATACGTGTGGTGTGCTGTGGTGTTTTGCAGTGCGGTGCATTGATACATGCGATGCACGTACACGCATGTAGCAGCAAATTAAAATTATAACAATAATTAAGCATGCAGCGGCACGAGTGCTAGCTCATGATGTACCAAAACCTTGCGTTCCTCTTGGATCTCGCAGAGATGATGAATGCATTTTTTTTTTAAAAAAAGAGAGAGACAGAAAATGAAGGTATTGTTCAGTTAATGGAGTACTCCATCATATATTCGTTTGTGTGAAAGGCCGTGCAGGCCCAACTCATACCATAAAATCGGCCCACCAGGAAGGACGGGCCCACACATGCACGTGGCAGCAACGGCTACTTGGGCGCCGCGAGCTGGTAGTGTGGTGGTGGATACAAGGGGACAACGGCGAGGCGCTCCAACAAGTGACCGTTGCGTTGCCGTGCCACTCCCACTCCCACTCCCTTCCCTCGTCGCCGGCGCCGGAGACGGAGACAGAGAGGGGAGAAGAGAACGGCTGCTGCAACAACGATCGATCTACTACTCTCTTCCAGGAGGGAGCCATGGTCACGGACGCGTCCGCCAAGCCTCCGGCGGCGCGCCTCAAAGTGCCGCCGGCCATGGCCAGCACGCTCCGCCTAGACCCCGTCGCCTCCCCCTCCCGCCTCCTCGAGATCCCCAAGACGCCGTCCCCATCCAAGACCACCTACAGCGACCGCTTCATCCCCTGCCGCTCCTCCTCCCGCCTCCAAAACTTCGCCCTCCTCGACCGCCCCTCCCCCTCCAAGGACGGCGCCGACGCCCCCGACACCCCCTACTCCCGCCTCCTCCGCACCGAGCTCTTCGGCCCGGACTGCCCCGCCCCCTCCTCGCCCAGCACCAACCTCTTCCGCTTCAAGACCGACCACTCAGCGCCCTCCTCGCCGTTCGCCGCCGCAGGCCACCAAGACTGCACCGCGGGGTCAGGAGAGGCTTCAACGCCGCAAAAGCTGCCCAGGAAGGTCCCCAAGACACCGCACAAGGTGCCCTTTCTTTGCCTCCTCTTGTTTGGCAATTTCACAAACACATCGTGGGCGCCGTAGAATTTTTGGGACTGACCCGCGCGTGGTGCAGGTGCTGGATGCGCCGTCGCTGCAGGACGACTTCTACCTGAACCTCGTCGACTGGTCGTCGCAGAACCTGCTCGCCGTCGGCCTTGGGACTTGCGTCTACCTGTGGTCGGCTTCCAATAGTAAGGTGGAGAGCAAAGCAATGAATTTTGGGGACTATTTCTTTCATGCAGTGTGAGAGCTTATGATGATGCTAATGGGGTACGTGAGTCCAGGTGACGAAGCTGTGCGATCTAGGGCCGGGGGACAGTGTCTGCGCCGTGCAGTGGACGCGGGAAGGCTCCTATCTTGCCATTGGCACCAGCCTTGGAGATGTGCAGGTTAATTTGCTCCCTCCTCATGCTACTGCATCACCACCGATGGAGTTTGTCTTCAACTCTGTCTGTATCTTCAATGCAATTAAGAATCTAGCACCAAAAGGAAATCTAGGTTTACTATCTACAATCCTGAAGTGATGCAGCTGGCAAAATTGGTTACGACTTGGCGTATTTCAGCAATTCAGGATAGTGCAGGCGTAGTGCTAAAAAACAGAACACTCTATATGCTTCAGGTCTTGGTATAACACAACGCAGTCTTCGTGTGAAATATGAGCTTATTCAAATATCCTAGACCAGTCACCAGTATGTATGTAAGCCTGATTCAAACACAGCATCTTTGTCGCGATTTCAAGCTACTTTGTACTAAATTGGCTTTTTACATTTTTAGTAAACAATGTGAACTTTGGTATTTGGTATCGAGAATATGACATATACATCTGCTCCAGCAGATTTGGGATAGCTCTCGCTGTAAACGAATTAGGAACATGGGAGGTCACCAAACACGGGCTGGGGTATTAGCGTGGAGTTCATGCATCTTGTCCTCCGGTAGCCGGGACAAGAACATTTTGCAGCATGACATCCGTGTCCCCAGTGACTACATCAGCAAATTTTCCGGTCACAGATCAGAGGTAAGAATTCCAATACATAACACTCTGGAACAAAAAAAATCACTCAGTATGCCAATTAAAAGCATCAACTGGGATCTCAGAACTGAACATGAAGTGACAACTTTTGTCAGGTCTGTGGGCTAAAATGGTCGCATGATGACCGTGAGCTTGCGTCTGGTGGAAATGACAACCAGCTACTTGTATGGAACCAACGTTCGCAGCAGCCTGTGTTGAGACTAACAGAACATACAGCTGCGGTTAAAGCAATAGCCTGGTCACCGCATCAGCAAGGCCTCCTGGCCTCAGGAGGTGGAACAGCTGATAGGTCTATCAGGTTCTGGAACACAGCTAATGGGAATATGATAAATTCTATTGACACAGGCAGCCAGGCAAGTTGTAGTTCTGAACAAAAACACTAGCCTTTAGGTCGTGTTGTCTCTAATCATCAACTGCTTTTTATTTCAGGTTTGTAATCTTGCCTGGTGTAAAAATGTGAGTGAGCTTGTGAGCACCCATGGGTATTCCCAAAACCAAATCATGGTGTGGAAGTATCCATCTATGTCAAAGGTATGTTTACATAATTACAGATCTCAGTACTTCACCTTCACGTCTCCTGATACGATTGTACCTGACATAATCATGTCAGTCTGAGGACAATTGGCAAAAGCTCTACAAGGACTTCATTCTGCAAGTTGTGCATGGCTTGCTTCTGAAACTCCCAAAAAAAATTTTCTGTGGGCTGAAATGTTGACTTAAGGATTACTTAAAACACCCCAAATAAATGTAAATCTTAAGCAATCAAAACCATTTGCTACGGTACCGTCCATAATGGGCATGTTATGCTTAAAAGCAACAGTATCGGTATGGTTGTAAACCTAAGCATATTATTATGCCTTGGGGATATTTCATTTGAATTTGCCAATTTAGTTGCTAGGAGTATATGAGTTCCTTTGAACCTTTAATACTGTTGAAGTATTTTTTATTAATATTATTAGTTCCAAGAAAGGTTTCTACTAACGTAATATCACTTACCACCGAATATTTTTGGAAAAAAAAACAGGTCGCAACTCTAACTGGACATACATTGCGTGTGCTTTACCTCGCAATGTCGCCTGACGGACAGGTAGTTGTTTTTCCAAATTACACATCATTCTGTCCAGAAACATGATCTTGAATAGGGGATGTAATGTTTTTTTTTCATTTGTAGACAATAGTGACAGGGGCTGGTGACGAAACCCTCAGATTTTGGAACATCTTCCCTTCAGTGAAGGCTCAGGTAGGACTTGAGCTCCAGATGCAATTCAGATTTTGGAACATTTTTGCTACTTCTAACTTTTTACTGACGTCTTGTTTGCATTTAGGCTCCTGTTCGTGATATTGGGCTCCGGTCATTTTCAAGAAGCCACATCCGGTGATCACAGGAACCAAAGAAGATACATATGTCTGTTTGAAACATCTTTTCTTTACTTGTGCAGCTGTTGAGTGATTTGTAAATTGTGAGGCCTAATTATTTAGTATTTATTCATTGTTGGTGTGTTTGTGTGTGTGAGAGAGAGAGCTCATTAACTCAACCAATTCTCACTTGTAGAAACTCATTAGTCTGCTAATTTATTTAATTTGGCATAAGCTTTGTTCCTGTATCCTCACAAGCATTTGTTTTTCAGACTTGAAAGTGAATCCTTTCTGAGGTCAACCTCACGTCTTCTCTCTATTTATGATTTCATTCATGACGACGTTTTTAATCAGACTTGGGGAGAATGCTGCATGCATTCATACTGGTCCGGAAAAACATAATTTTTTTTTGGTGCCCTGTTGCTTCGCTGTGCTCCCTCTCTACACGAGCAGACGGTAGAAGATGAAACTCTTCTGGAGAAACAAGACCTCAGGGATAGAATTTTGATGATGACGTCACGTGTGACAGCCTCCGAGAGGCGGCATAGAGGGGGAAGGCGAAGACCAGAGGGCAGAGCTGAGCTGTATGGACGGTGCCATGAAAGCTGTCCCTCTATTCTTGGTCTTGATTCTTTATTTTATCTCTTTTTTTAATGCGACCATTGTTTTCCATTACATCTTCTCCTTTTATTTTAGGAAAAATATCTATTTGGTCATGAAATGTGCCTATTGTATCAAATTGGCCTCTAAACATAAATACCAGGTTAGTTTGGTTCCTCAACTAACAAAACCGGGCCAAAAAGATCCTTAACCGATCAAACAATGGTTTTGGAGGAGGTTTCGCTGATGTGGCGTTTATATGGGCATTTTGGATAATGTGGATGAGAATGAGATATAAGGGGGAAGAGAGTTGAGTGACATGTGGATGTTCCGTTATCCAAAATGCCTATGTGGACGCCATGTTGGTAAAACCCCTTTTCAAAACCACTGTTTGACTGGTCAAGGTATCATTTTGGTCTGGTTTTGCTAGTTGAGTGACCAAACTAACCCGATATTTAGATTTAGAGAGCAATTTGATAAAGGGGCATAGTTTAGGAGATATATTCCCTTTATTTTATAAAGCTGCACCATAACCATCCGCTTAATTTTTTAATAAAAAAGCAAGTATAAAAGTCGGTTCTTATGCTGGAGAATAGATACACGCGGCGGCATGCAGTGAAGCGCCATGAATAGAATAGTAGTGCCTTGGTTTGACTAAGTAAAGTTGGCGCTAAGTGGTTGACGGTGACACTCAGAGTCGCATTTAGTAGGAGTATTACTCCATTTACGCATAATCTGTTTCTTGCTGTTCCTTTCTTGCTCAGTGGGGAAGGACCAATGTTTTCTTTTATATAGCTCCTCCTTGCTCTAAACTAACAATGGACTGGTCTGCTGACCCGGAGCACACAACAAAACAACCAGCTAGAGAAACATTGACCTTTCCCCATGTAATTGGAAGGAAACTAATCACCTCCCTCTCTAATTAGGCTCTTCAATTCCATCGAACTGGATTAATTAGTATTCACACGGCAATCAACTAGTGCTAATACTCTTAGCTTTGCTCAGCTGTCAGTGCTTCTCACCCAGGACTAGGAGAATATATACACACTACAAAAATCACTTGGCAAAATGAAAAAAAACTCCTTTTTGGGTACAAAGCCAGCGCAAGGCGCTGAAATATTTCAGAATATGACACTCAATTCGTATGTCTCTTTGACTGTGTGTATGACATGTGGGACTATCTGAGTCAATCACTGTGGGTCAAAGTGTCAAATCCTAAAATGTAAATTTTAAAGAGTGTCATGTTATGGAATCTCCAGCGCAACGGCTTTGCATCGCATCTTCCCCTTTTGCACGCCATCCTCTCTTCTTCGTCTTCCCACCGGTGACCAGTCCACTGACCACAGCTACGGCGACCCGCCGACGCCGGCGCCCGCTCGCTCTATATATCCTCCCCCGATCTCAACCCCTTCCATAATCTCCTTCTGTCTCGAATCTCGATTCCTTGCGTATCTCCCCTCTCGTCGCCTTACTGGTACGTGCCGTAACAGGATCCCGATTCTTCTTTTCTTTTTCGCCCCAAAAACTCCTCTTTTAGAAGACGATTACAATGTGAAAGATGTCGCTACTTCATTCATTCATTTGAGATCCTACTTAGTTCTAGTCTAGTTTCATGCCGAGCAGAGCAGGTCAAATCTCTATGGTGCGTGCCTGCGGGCGCCAAAGATTAGATCTAATAACTGTCTGCGGAGCTGGGTCCTTCTGTTCTGTGCTGTTCGATTGGGGAGTAAGTTTTTGAGTGTGAGGGTTTGTTCTTGCAACAATTGCAGATCGCAATGGAGTACGAGGGCAAGTACAGCGACGATCAAAAGCTCAAATGCGACTGCCTCCTGTTCGGTATGCTTTCTTCTTCTTGCCTTCATTTTGCGTCGAAGAAACAGCAAGTTCCACACCCTTTGGATGTGCAAAAATGCCTGTTTTTTTTAACAGACCTTGATGATACTCTGTATCCCGTGACCTCCGGCATTGGAGCCGACGTCAAGAAGAACATCCAAGGTACACGCAGCTGCAGCACAGCATATTACCACCGTCTTTCCATTTGTCGGAAGAAAATTGGCATGCGAATTGAGTGTCATACAGCTAATTATCCGTGTCGGGGGCAAATTCGCATTTAACTGTATGCCATCCTGGCCCACTTTCAGTGACACAGATGGTCCCACATGTCAGTGACATAAGAAATTGGCATGCGAATTTTGAGTGTCATATAGCTAATTATCCGTGTTGGGGTGGGAGGAGGGGGGGAAGAGATGACTAGTCATTATGTGTTGATGTTGTTGTTGTTTGACTGTTTCAGATTATATGGTGGAGAAGCTTGGTATCAAGGAGAGCATAAGCTTGGACCTATGCATCCTCCTCTACAAGCAGTACGGAACCACCATGGGCGGTTTAAGGGTGCGTAC
Source organism: Olyra latifolia (assembly GCA_036346145.1). Classification (NCBI taxonomy): domain Eukaryota; kingdom Viridiplantae; phylum Streptophyta; class Magnoliopsida; order Poales; family Poaceae; genus Olyra; species Olyra latifolia. The sequence goes on along the minus strand of CM070523.1, from coordinate 390,720 downwards.
GACTAAAATCCCAAATAAAGTTACATTTCTTTTCTATGTTTCTTTATGCTTTCTAATTTTAATCCTTGACATTTCTTATGATCATATGATGTAGGCTGTTGGGTACCAATTTGATTATGATGATTTCCACAGGCACTGGCTTCTCTCCAGAATCGATTGTTTTGGCCAGTAATTTAGGAAAGGGAACGTCTTAGTATTAATGGCTTTATTTGATTTGCAGCTTTGTTCATGGAAGGTTGGCTTATGAGAAAATCAAGCCTGACCCAGTACTTCGGAACATTCTCCTGAGCTTACCAATACGCAAAGTTGTATGTGTCGCAAACTCAAAACTTTTTTTTATATCAAACACATGTTCATTGTAATTATATTTATGTATCTGTGTGACTAGGTGTTCACAAATGGTGATAAGATCCATGCCTCAAGGGCCCTAAAGAGGCTTGGAATTGAAGACTGCTTTGAAGGAGTTGTCTGCTTCGAGACATTAAACCCAACATCTCCTGCTCCTGTGCCAGCCAATGAAGTCGAAATCTTTGATATAATGAAGCATTTGGCTCATCCAGAACCTGGGGTTGACCTGCCAAAATCACCAATTTTGTGCAAGCCATCAATAGATGCCATGCTGCATGCCCTCAAGCTTGCCTCCATCAATCCTCAGACAACTGTAAGCACCTATCTCCCATTTGTGATGCTCGCAGATTGATGGGTGCCTCATATGTTATACTAACTGATCGTTTCTTGAAACACCTGTCAGATATTGTTTGATGATAGCATCAGGAACATCCAAGCTGCAAAGCAAATCGGAATGCATACTATCCTGGTAAATTTCCCCTTCTGCACAAATTTTATGCATAGCAAGTAGATAACATTTAGGTAAGCAACTAACAGAGTGTGAATATGGCCAATCAATGTTCCAGGTCGGAACTTCTGAAAGAACAAAAGGTGCTGACCATGCCTTGGAAAGCCTCCACAACATGAAGGAGGCGTTGCCTGAGCTCTGGGAGGAAGCTGAGAAGGATGAGGATGTGAGGAACGCAAGCAAAGTTGGGATTGAGACATCTGTGATTGCGTAAAATTTTTTTCCATGAATGTAAGTGTAACCCTTTTGTTTTCTACGGAGAACGGCGTGAGATGAGGGGCCCATTTTTCGGAGCACATCTCTGCTTTATCCATTGTCTGAAAGAGCATGTCTACCGACTGGATTCAGCGATCGTGTTGTAATCCTGCTCCAGTGAATAGTATCACTGATCTTATTTCATTAAGAAATAAATGTTCCCCGTGCCAATGTAATACATTTTTATGGTCGAATTTGGCTTTAGCTTCCTGTGAAACATGTGGCAGGAATTTTGATTTTTGAAATTTAAATCGAACGGAGTGGACGGAATATCGCTAGAGTTCTTAAAATATGGTTAGTTTTACCGGAAAATCGTTTGGTTTGAATGAGAAATCGAGACCGAAAGATCATCAGGTTTTGTTTTTTGGAAAATCGCTAGATTTTACGGAAAATCCTCCGGTTTTAGCGGGAAATTATTCGGGTTTTTTTAATAAAATTTAAATGTTAGCTTCAGATTTTCAGACCAGGATTTTAATCTTGTTTCGGGACAATTTAATGATTTTCCGCGGTATCTGAAACTGTGCTCACATCAACCTAAATCATAAGGTATGCATATTAGACCAGAGATCATCACCTAATGCCATATCAGAGAAATGTATGCTTGCACATACTCCATTTATTAGCATAGAAGAAATATGATACTCCATAAAGAGCAGCACCATCTGTCAGAAATTGACACGAGAAATGGCACACGTCTTGTTGTCTCGGTTACTTTTTTTTAGATGCTGCATTCAAATATCACTGCATGCTTCAGCAGCAGTGGCAGCCATGGAGTGGTGAGTGGTGACCCCAACACGTACGGCAACACACACACACTCCACCCGCGCCGGTGAAGCAGGAGATGGTGGAGCATGAGCCAATTCATGGAGCCTCTTGCTCGCGCCTCTTGCTCCCGCCCCATCCAAACCCACGTCCTAGCCCAACTCCTTCTCTCACGCCTCGCCGGCGACCGCCTCCGCCGCCTCCTCCCGGCTGCCCACGCCCGCGCCGTTGCTGCGGACGCCCTCACCGACGTCTTCCTCACCAACGTCCTCCTCCGTGGCTACTCCAAGCTCGGCCGCCTCCGCGACGCCCGCCATCTGTTCGACCGAATGCCCCACCGGAACCTTGTCTCCTGGTCCTTGGCCATCTCCATGTACGCGCAGGCGCAGCATGGGAGGAGCGACTATGATGCCATCTCCCTCTTCGCAGCCTTCCGGAAGGCCTCCAGCGAGACTCCTAATGATTTCTTGCTCAGTAGCGCCCTGCGGGCGTGCACACAATCGAGGACCCTTTCTTTTGGTGAGCAACTGCATGGCATTGCCGTCAAGCTCGACTTGGCTGCTAATGTCTACGTCGGGACAGCGCTGATCAGCTTGTATGCAAAGGTTGGTTGCATCGGTGAGGCCATGTTGCTGTTTGACGCACTCCCTGCAAAGAACTCGGTTACTTGGACTGCAATAATCACGGGCTACTCTCAGGTCGGGCATGGTGAAGTTGCCCTGGAGTTGTTTCTGAAGATGGGGGCTGAGGGTGTCCGGCTTGACATGTTTGTGTTAGCAAGTGCTGTCAGTGCTTGCTCTGCGGTCCGCTTTCTTGAGGGTGGCAGGCAAATACATGGTTATGCGTACCGAAGCGCAGCAGAAACAGATGTGTCGGTGACCAATGTGCTGATTGATCTGTATTGCAAGTGCTCCAGACTCTCATTGGCTCGCAGGCTGTTTGATTTCACAGAGAAGCGTGATCTTGTGTCTTGGACAACGATGATTGCTGGTTATATGCAGAATTCGTTTGACGCTGAAGCCATTGCCACGTTCTGCCAGATGAGTCAGATTGGCTGGCAGCCAGATTCTTTTGCTTGTACAAGTGTATTGAACTCATGTGGCTCTGTGATGGTGATATGGCAAGGAAGGCAGATACATGCCTATGCCATAAAGGCTAATCTAGAGTCTGACAACTATGTCAAGAATGCGCTCATTGACATGTATGCTAAATGCGAGCATCTAACCGAAGCAAGAGCAGTGTTTGATGCCTTGGCTGAAGATGATGTGACTTCGTACAATGCGATGATTGAAGGTTATGCAAGACTAGGTGATCTGACTAGAGCAATCGATGTATTCAGTAAAATGAGATATTGCTCGCTAAGGCCAAACCTGTTGACCTTTGTTTCACTCCTTGGGGTGTCATCATCTCAGTCAGCCATTGAATTGAGCAAGCAGATTCATGGTCTGATGACTAAATCGGTAACCTCGTTGGACCTATATGCAGGGAGTGCTCTAATAGGCGTGTATTCAAAGTGTTCCCTTGTTGATGATGCCAAAGCTGTATTCAACACGATGCGCAACAGGGACCTGGTCATATGGAATGCTATGATTTTTGGTCATGCTCAGAATGAGCAAGAGGAAGAAGCTGTAAAGCTCTTCAACCAGCTTCGTATCTCTGGGATAACACCTAATGAGTCCACATTTGTTGCGCTAGTAACTGTGGCAAGTACCCAAGCAAGCATGTTCCATGGCCAGCAGTTTCATGCCCAGATCATCAAAGCAGGTGCTAACAATGATCCTCGTGTCTCAAATGCTCTTTTAGACATGTATGCAAAGTGTGGCTTCATTAAAGAAGGGTGGTTGTTGTTTGAGTCAACATGCAGGAAGGATGTCATATGTTGGAATTCCATGATTTCGATATATGCACAGCATGGACCTGCCGAAGAAGCTCTTCAGGTTTTCCAGATGATGGAAGAGGCTAGAGTAGAGCCGAACTATGTGACTTTTGTTGGTCTCTTATCAGCATGTGCTCATGCAGGCCTTGTAGATGAAGGGTTACACCATTTTAACTCTATGAAAACAAACTATGCTATTGAACCTGGCACTGAGCACTATGCTTCAGTGGTCAATCTTTTCGGTCGTTCAGGGAAAATACATGCTGCTAAGGAGTTCATCGAAAGGATGCCAATCAAACCATCTGCAGATGTTTGGAGGAGCTTGCTGAGTGCCTGCCATTTGTTTGGTAATGTTGAAATTGGGAGGTATGCTGCTGAAATGGCACTCTTGGCGGATCCTACAGATAGTAGCCCCTACGTTTTAATGTCGAATATCTATGCCTTTAAAGGACTGTGGAATGATGTGCAGAAGTTAAGGGAAAGGATGGATTTTGCTGCCACAGTGAAGGAACCAGGATATAGCTGGATTGAGGTGATGGAGGAGGTTCATACGTTCATTGCAAGAGGAAAACAGCACCCACAGTCAGACTTGATACATCAGTACTGGTTGAGCTGACAGGTCTACTTCAAGATTCTATCTCCCTGACACATCTGAACTTTCTTTGCTTGGAGAGAATAGTTAATGCTACTTGTTGAAATGGTTGGTAGATATTATTCAGTCTATAATCCCATGACCTGAGATGGAATATTATTTACCTGTGCTTCACACTCTGAAGGACTATATGACTGACAGTGGTTCACAGTTTGTCCAACAATTATCTGATTGGTCCCTACTTATTGGAAATGACAATAGTTGAATAATCAGATAAAAATAACAAAAATCCATGTATGCTTACTATGGGATTAGAGATGAGAAGGTACTACTGCATTAAGCCATTAGTTGAATCTGTTATTGGACCTTCAGTAATGTATACAAAATTACAAATAGATAATTAGTCGGCAACTCATGAGGTAACAGCAACAAAATATTGTTCCATAAAAAGCTTCCATACTTGTAATTTTCTAATTTTTTATTACATAGTAGTAAACTATTTTATCATTTTTGTATAGTTCGTGTAAACCTGTTCCTAAAGAAGAGCTTTGGTATAAGTACTCTTTTTTAATGCTAGGTAGAAGTACTTACCATTCAGTTTTGGAGGAAAGCCCCCTGGTTTTGGTTGTCATGAACCACAGTGCCTAGTGCTATTTACCTTGGCCTTGGTTATTTTCCTATGTTGAATGTCATGGATTGCTGGTAGAATTCCTTTGCCATCACAGAAAGTAGTACACATAAGCCATAACTTCTCTAGATGTTTTACGGTGACAAACCCCGAGGCAGAAACAAGGGAGGCTAATTGTTTTTGATGGAAGATCATAACCCATTATGTTAATTTGAAGGTCATCGTGGTATTATAGATATACAATTCTTTCAACGGTGTAGCTGCTATTCTGGTTGCATAATAAGTAATAACTGAACATGAGAAGCAGCTAGCTAGTGCCTTGGCACCAGTAAATAAAACTAAGATGAACAGCAGCCACATGGTACTATTCATTGACACACAATGCCTGCTATAGGCTGACCATCATCTGAACCTGTTCATTCAACAATAGAACTATAAGCGATGAAATGATCCATTGCACACATTCGTTCATTATAAAGTACAACCACAACTATCAATGATTCATCTAGGATGACCTACGGACTTCCATTTACTGCCCGACGCCAACAATCTTGAGAAGCTGAGACGGACATCAATGCAAGTTCAATGGAATGGGGATTCCATTTTCTTCTCCATTGTTCTAGGGGAGAGGGGAGCGAAATCATGTGTCAATAAGGACAGCGAAATGTGCTGAGAATGTGGTGAGATGAGTAACAAATTGTCGGGGTGAACACACTGCGTAGGCAATTCTGAATCCTCGAGGTTTCACCAATTTGTAAACCAATTCAACAGGTCAAAGTCGAATTACAATAAATCTCAACCATGCTTACAATACCAAGATTATCAGGAAGATTGAAGTCATACAAACAGAACGGTACAATGCGAGGTTCTACTCCAAACAGAAAATGTTATATTATACAGCATCCAAGGTGTCGATACAGCGACATCATAACATGGAACAAATCGAAAATACATACAGTGCTAATGGAAACTTAGCTACAAATACCTCCCCAGTTCATAGCAGCTCATACAGAAGGTTTATAATTTGATACATTATCAACTCAGCGGCAACGTATAGATACTTGACTGTGCTGTACAGATTCCTGTGAGCTGTTGCTGTTAGGTGGATAGAACTATAGATGGGGAGTGCGAGATGGATCTCCCTGACTCTACCAAATATACAGCCCACTGCTTGCTAGTTCAGTTTGTCTAAGTGAGAGCTTGCTTCATCAGGGCCATCTAACAACTCAGCGGCGTTCCTACAAGATACATATAAAATGTGATACTACCATGCCGCGTCATATAGTGCAATTATCATACAATGAATGTGAATTTCAGAAGCAGCTTGTGCAACTCGAGTGGTTTTTTATGTGCATAATGCCTATTGCCTCATTGCCTGCATCGGCAGCATGTGAATGAAAGCCCGTATATGATACAATATCATTAATACTATGCTGCTTTCTCTCTGTCTGAAGTAAACAATAATAACCCGCTAGCGATATCAGTTGAGAGGATACTTACTGCAAAACGTGGGGAGCGGCGCGTGCTAGATAGCGTGGTATGAGGAGATGCCGCTGATCGTGGAGTGTCTCCTCTCTTACGATTAGCTTGATTCTTTGCCCGACTTTGAGAATGACTTTGATTGGTGGTACTTTCACTTGTGGGGTCAGCTGATAAAGCAGGTGGTGATAAAGTTGTTATGGATGATGTGTCTGGGCAAAACGAGCTAGCAGGAAGAGCCCCTGCAAACAACACAAATAGAACTCTCAATAGTTAATATAACTAAGGAAAGGTCAGTGACTTGATACATTTACAGCATTACATGATGGCGCAAACCGTAACTGCCATTTGGGGGAAAATGAACTTCACTGTAATGAAAATAAACAGGGTATACCATTGATTGCGGCAGCCTGGAACCTCTCTCTCATGATTCTCACAAACTTGAACAGATCATTAGTTGAGTTCAGATCCTTCATCAGTTCTTCAGAATCTTTCAGATGTGGAACACATTGTAGTACTGTTCTCAACACAAGAAGAATTTTAACTGTTTGTTTTTCAAACAATATAATGATATGAATCATGCATTATGAATATTAGATAGTTCAAGGAACTTGTAACTCACATCTGTATCTATCTTTGTTGAGCTTTATGCAAAATAAATACTCATTGTCAGGACTTTGCATGTCAATTTTGTTGAAGACAAATTTCACACCTTGAAAAAAAGGGTAACTGTCACACACGATAGCATCAGGCTATTTTAATAGGTCATGTCATCAAAACTTTTATTACCTTCTCCTCCCACAACTTGAAAACCAAGAAACTTATTGTACCACATAATAGCTTCCTCTAGGTTCTTATTCCCTGTCACGTCACTACTACTTTCAAGAGCTTCAATAGCTGCCACCAAATGAAGATATATTAAGGCATGTAGATCTCAAACTCTGCATTGCTAATGAAAATATTATAACAATCAAACCAAATTGGCATCAAATTAGCTCTGAATGTATATAGAAAAAGGCAAACCTAGTTTTCCAGAAGATCAACATTTGAAGGATAGAATAAATATATGGGACCTAAAGAGCTCAAAGGAACTCCTCAAACTGTAATAATTGGTCTTAGTATTTTTTTATTAAAAAAAAGTAAACCAAACGCTTTGAATTCTCTATTCAGTTTAGACTTTAGAGACCAGACAATACTGGCTCAAATAAACCAAAATAGGTGCTCCCCTAACAAAATAAAACTGTCATGAATTATCATCTCCTAAAAAATTGCGATTCTGAAATGGCCTATACTCTGGTAAAGAGCACATCTCAACAAACTGAATGTATGAACAGGATGTCATAAAAAAGTGGCTCTCTCACTTGAAATTCTTGTAGTAGAACCATGAGTTACCTTGGAATTGATCTGATATGACACTGGCATATTCATCTCTCCTAGCCCTCTGATCCATGACCAAGCTCCTGAGCTGCTCGTTTGTGGCAGTGGCATTCAAAACTGACTCACTAATGAGCTTATGTTTTGACCCTTTGTTTGCTCGGACTGCAGAGAAAGTTTACATGATTTCAGAGCTTGCACGAAATGCAATAGAAAACAAGGACACGATATATGCAAGAAAGAAAAGGAAATAGTGCGTGCAGCAATTCATCTATGACAAAAACAGGATTGAATTGAAGACATGCTTGTGCTTACTTGACAGAGCTTCTGCAAGATCTGTTTCAAGACTCCTCAGCTGGTCCTTTAGTCCATTGAGTGTTGCTGTCATCCGGAAGTCCACAAATCAGTAAAGTAATTAATCACCTTTTCAGCTTAAGCAGGTGTACTAGTCACAAAACGTAGTGCAAGCCAAGGCAATCGTCCAAAACTTGGCATATGTAGTATAAACAGGCTACGATTATCACGACCTGAGAGAACATCATCAGCACAGAGGCAGTATTGAAGTAGACGAGTTGTGATCTGATCCCCAAATGAAAGAGCAACACTAGAAAGACTCGAAATTGCCTAGTCTTTAAGAATTAAGAGCATAAAACCTAGGGTAACCTATTCCAGACCAGGGCGACCCAACCGAATGTTGTTCCTGTTCGTGCTAAAGCCAAAACTCGGGGAGCAAACAGGAGAGGAGAAAGCGAGAGAGAGGGAGAAATGCGTGCCTCGAAGGGAGATGGTGTTGCCGGCGAGCGAGCGGGCGGAGAGGAGGGCGGCGCTAAAGGCGGAGGCAGCCGCGGCGGCGCGGTCGTGGGCGTGGGCGATCTGCCGCTGGGAAGCCGCGCGCTGCGCCGCCATCCGACGGCGCAGGTCGGCGGCCGCAGTCCCACCGGCGGCTTCCATCGGGGAGGGGCTGTTGGGATTTAGGGAAGAGAGAATGCGTTCAAATTTTTGGCAAGGGAATCGGAGACGCCGACGTCTCTCTCTCCTCTACTCTTGGGCTGCCGATGACATGGGCCACTTGTGGCCCACAGCCTGCTCTGCTTGCAGCATGTGCAATGCACACCAGATCCCACTGCACCTGCTGCAAAATCAGTGCAGTATCCATTATTGGCCAGCCCAATACCTCTGTTTCTTCACCGGTCTCCGTCTCGCCTCTACTTTCCAAATTTTGCAGCAACTACTTAAGCTAAGTACCTGCCCTGTGTCCAAATAAATACCTGAAGGAAGTACTTATGTTTTTGAGTCATGCAGTACAGAGCAGACAGTACGAGGCTACAAACTAAGGCAGTAAAACATGACCACTTGAGGTACGCTTTTATTCTAGTCTGTTAACGAACTGTAAGATAAAATCTAAGATTCATGCATCTAGTTCTAAATGCGTCCAATTCATATATCTATCGGAAAACATAAAAGAGGCTCTATTTGTCCTCGTTGTCGGGATCTGGCTCCTCCTTGAGACGATGGTGATCTTTCATTGAGTGGATCCGATTTACGACGCTGCAACAACGCTACTCCTAGATCCATCACCGAGGTGTCTCTAGTGGAGTGGTCACGTGAGGTAGCAAGATCGTATTGTATAGGTGTAACTAGTATAACTATTTGATGCAGAGATTTAGCTTCTAACCCGATCCGTTGGATCCCTAACCGACCCGACAACCGGATGGAGTTCGGGTCAGCCCCTAGTTCCAAACGTGTCAGGTCTAGGTTAGCCCCCGCCCTGATCCAACCCACCCCACCCTCTGTCACAATTTCAACCTCCCTCCCTTATCCCCCAATCCGAGTCCGGTCTCCCTCCCTCATCCTCCTTCCTGCCCACTTGGCCCACTCGGCTCAGTAGCGGAGTAGCCTACCCCCTCGACCTCCTCCGCTCTCCACAACTCCACCAACCCTAGCCACCCTTTCCTCTCCCCCTCTCTTCCTCTCTCATCGCAACCCACCACCATCCAGCCTGTCACCCTTCCTCTCCTCTCCTCTCTCTCTCTCTCCCCCTTTCTCTCTCTCTTCCAAGTCACTCGTCCCTAGCGGCTCATAGCGGACGGTGATGTGACGGCGGGTGGGCTCCTCTTCCTCCTTCCTACGGCAATGTGTGGTGGCTCCCTCCTTCCTGACTCCCCCACGATCAGCATCTCTAGATCTCCTTCTCCTCTCCTCGTGTCTAGGGACATGACTCGGCCTTGGCCCGACCTATCTAGATCTCTAGCTTAATGTTTGGAATCACCTTAAATATTGGATATTTGACTAACCGAGGAGTATGAGTATGAGTATATACTAGCAAGTACGTACCGCATGTTGTGAACGAATTTATAACAAGTGAGACATACCAGTAGATGATAATTTCATGAAAATTGATAGGTAATTTTAGTGGTAGCAGAGTGGATTTTATGGGATGTCGTATGGTGAGTAATTTTAGTGGTATGGAGGAGGATTTTATAAAATGATATTGGTGGATAATTTTAGTGATAGTGGAGGGATTTCATGGATGGCATTCATGGATAATTTTAGTAAGAATGACCTAGCACCATCACTCACCACTAGAAATTTTTTAATAATAGAGAAGAGATATAGCTAGCTAGCAAGACGAGTGTGGCTGCAGCATGCTCTCTCATTGCCAATAGAATATACATGGATCACCCAGACCTGGCCAACGGATTGACCCGGTTCGGCACGGTTCGGGCCCGGTTCAGCCTGGTTCATTTAGGCCCCGGTTACTATGCGAACCGGGCCAACCGGGCTAACGGACCAAAGGCTGAGCTCAAGTTCGGTTCATTTACTGAACCAAAAGAACAGGGCCAGCCCGATTAGCCCGGTTCTAGGAAAAAAATAAAAAATTTTAGAAAAATTAGGGTAATTTAAAAATGGCAACAACAAATCGTGAAAATGATAAAAAAAATTTCCAAAAAATAGGAAAATTTTGGAATGTATTGAAGAGCTTTATTATTATGGATGTAGTACATGGCTGCCTCATTAAAAACTCTACCAAATAAAAACTCAATGTTGAGAAAAACTTGGCAAAGAAAAAAGAGTACAGTCTAAAGCTCTACAATACAAATAAAATGTTTCAAGAGCCTTCTTCATCAAGCTCTAAGCCTCCAAATGCAGCCGCCAATTCTTAGTTGTGCCTGTCGGCGGCGAGGCTCTGTAGTTGTCTTTTTGCGAGTGCCCAGTCCTTTGTGCTCAGCAGTATTTCCACCATGTCGTTATGGAGGAAAGTTCTCCTCTCCTCAAATATTCTCCCCACGAGACTAAAAGCAGACTCCGAGGAAACCATAGAGACCAGAACAGTTAACACATCCCATGCTAAGATGTATAGTACTGGATATGTTCCACTGTGTTGCTGCCACCATATGAGAATGTTGAGCTTCTCCTCCTGGAAGTCGACGATGTCCTTCGCTAGGTACGAGACAAGCCCACCAACGGATCCACGCGATGGTGCAAGCGCAGCCTGAGATGTTGTGCTCGAAGAAGATGAACTGTCCTTGCCCATAACAGATTTCTAAAAGGACATCTTTCTCCATGTCTGTTGTACTGGTGGCGGCCGTTGTGGATGAACTCCTACATACTTTTCTTCATATTTTCTGTACAGGTCATTTAGTCTACTCCTAACCTGATGAAAATAATTAGAGTAATCTATACCAGTAGCAGCACCAAGTTGTGTTAAACATTAGTTAGTCCTGAAAGTTTGGCCCTAGGGTCTAACAAAACAAAACAATATAAATATGGAAGTTCTCTTCAATATTTTAGATATTTAGCTTTCATATGACTAACTGCATCAAATAAATCAGCATCATTTTCAAATATCTTCAAATAATTAGCAATATGATAAATGCATTAAATAATAGAACAAGAAGTAGGTTCATATACAGTAGAAGCGATGAGGGTGGCTTCATGCAAAACCTCTAAAAATGAATGCAAATTAGTAATTACTTGCCAAACATATGGAGTTAGAAGTGGCGTGCCATCACGTGTTTGATATTGTGTGTTAGTAAAAACTTCAAAAACTTGCCTGTATGGTAAGATATGCTGAAGCATAAGGTAGGTGGAATTCCATCTAATAGGTATGTCTAAACCAAATTTCCTATGTCGTACCTGTGAAGCACGACAATAGTTTTTCCATGCAGCAATTCTAACATTAGAACTATTTAAAAATGAAATGGCATCTCGAATAGTCTAAAAGTAAGGTTGTAATCTTTTTAAGCCAATTTTAACAATTAGATTAATTATATGGCATGCATAACGTTAATGCATTAAGAAAGACTCAGCATATGTAGCTAGTACAGGTGTCAAAATATTCATAGCACTAGTATTAGCTGATGCATTATCTAAGGTAATAAAAAAAATCTTATCCGTTATTTCAAAAAGTCCTTAACAACATTCAAGATGATATTAGTTATATTTTCACCTGTGTGATTAACATCTATAAGTCTTAGCACGATTTTTTTTTCTCTATTTTCTAGTTTTGATTAACATAATGAACAACAACGTTTAAATAATTTTCCCTAGTCCTATCATCCTAAATGTCCGACGTTAACGAAATAGAAAATGTGCAAGTTTTAAATTGTTCTTTTAATTTCGTCTTGTTGGTGTTATACAATTTTTTAAAATCTCTAGTTGATGTCTAACGGAAAACACTAGTAAATTTAGGACTATGAGCGGTTTTAATATATTCTTGAAAAGCAGGAGATTCACAAAATTCTAACGGTAAATCTTCGGAAGCAATTAGATGACACAAAGCCTCTCTAGGTACTTTAGGATTGTAGTCCCAATTATGTACTATACTGTCAGGGTTATAGTTCAATTGTTGTTGCCTCATTTGAACGCCTCTCCTCTTCTTGCACGCTGCGGCATGCCTCTTCAGGTGTCCCATGCTCGAGACTGTCGCCGCCTATAATTTTTGTCCACAAATTTTACATTTAGCTCCACACCTCACTTGCCGCCCGGTTGACAAGTTGCTTCAACTCGTCATAGTCCCTCCACACCTCTAATCGGTTCACTCGAGGCCGCTTCGATCCGACGGTATCTGTCACATATCCAAATTTTCAAATTTGGTATAAAATTTTTTTCACAAAAGTTATAATTATATTTTTGTAATCATTCCTAAATTTTAAATAATTTTTTAAACTAAACTTTTACCATCAGTATGTACGTACTATAACATTGATGTTGACGTCCAAGCGAACAAGATGGTGGATGATCCGACCCCGTACCAGGAGGCTTGCCACCTATAGGCTTACTTGCTCTCGTTGTTTGGTTGGGTTCTATTCACGAGCTGGCACGACAACACAATCAACGCCTGCTTCGTGCCTATAGCCCATGCCATCGCTGATGGCGAGTTCGAGGGCCTCCCATAGTACAGTTAGGGCTCTATTGTTCTGAGCGTGACGTTCAAAATCCTTTGCGGCTGTTGCGTGTGCAACAAGGTAGGGTCCGTTCTTGGGGGATGCCTATTGTTGCTGATGTTGTGGTCGTTGGAGCACTTTTTAGTATTGATCGTCCGTACGTTGGTACCTCACCCTACAGGGATGCCTCCTACGGCGAAGACGATGTCGATCGGCTAATAGGTACACTTAATCTTTATGCCACTCAGGAATCGTTTATCACATGATATTGACATTATGAAACACTTTAGCTACAGTGGACCGGCCTCCAGGCGAGGTTCGTGTATGAGAGCTTCACCAAGAGTTTTGGCCACCTACGTGGCCATGAGGTTAGGTAAGAGCTGTACCTTGGCCCAGGGATGGCGTAGATTGAGCTCCCCGAGGTATTTTTCCCTCTGTTTCTAAGACCAGGCATACTAGCTTACACGGTTTAAGCTGGTTTTTGACGTTTTCATTAAGGACCATTCTCCTCACCGTGTGACAAGACAATTCGGAGTCCTACAAGTTTACCCAGTGCCTCGGGGTCTCACAATCCCAGCTAGTGTGCACAGATAAATAAGCCCGCTGTGTATTGATTTCTCTTTGTTGTTCAGCACCTGATAATTTAATTGCTTTCTTTTAGCTACAGTCGTCGGGGGGGGGGGGGGCTATGGCGGATGACCTAGGAGGCGTGGCTGCACGACTAGATTCTTCAATGGCAAGGAGTTGCGAACGACTATGTTGTTGAGCATAGATCTCACGATGATGCAACTTTCAGGGGCTACGTGGACCGGTACGTCTCGTGCACATGAATCCGGTTGCTTTAGGTCGTTCCTCCAGCTTAGGTTCTTGTCCCGTCGAGAGACGATGAGACGTACTCCTCCAGACAAGGAGCTTCCCTACATGTCACAGTACGTCCGTTCGCAAGGAGCTTGCCAACACCGCGTACTCCTCCCAACTCTAGTTCCACCCTCCCCCGGTACGTTAGTTTGCCTACATGCTATCTTTTTGCTGAGAAGCACTGGTGGACTACTACTTGCTTGTAATGCTTGCAGGTTGACACGCACCTCCAGACGATTGACGATGCCATGGGGATCTTAGGTCAGATGGATAGGGGTGTGGACGTCACGTACACAGAGTTGGTCGGCTTCTTGCGCCGCACCTTGGAGCGATTGTGGCGGTGGTTTCTCACGTGGCCTGCCAGTGTGTGCAGGACGTGGGCGTTCAGCTTCCCACACGTCTTGACCCGTCACTGGTACGCCTTACAGCTCATGCTCCTCAACCTGACGTTGTAGGGAGGTCGCAGCCGACACCGATAGACTGACCCGAGAGCTCATGAGCTAGACAGTTCCGGCTAGGGCCAGGTTCATTGTACGACGTGGGGCCAGATGCCTCGTACAACGTTGGCCCAGCTGCCCCATACGGTGTGGGGCCAAGTGGACCATACAGACCGAGGCTAGAGAGCTCCTTCACGACACCCACTATCCCCGTTTTGGCCTTCAATGCTCGGGCAAGTTCTCACAGCTCACATTCTCCATCTTTTGTGTTCCGATTGACTACGCCTTCGACAGTCGGGTTCGCTCCTTGCGCATAGAGAACCTCCTCGTCACATTGCGTGTGCGCCACTTCAGACTCAAGCGTGCTTGCGGGTATGGCATGTATCTTGCTGTCAGCTTCTTTCTAATTAAATGATCATAACCTACAACATGGGAAATACTACGCGTTTTGCTTTCCTTATTGTGATTGCTAATGGTAATTGTTAATTTTTTCTTTGCAGGAGATGTTCCAGCTCATCTGACCATTGAGACGGGAGAGATCTTTGAAGGGGAGCAGTTGGTGACGATGTTGGAGGCCGTGCGGGCTTCACAGCTTAACACTCTATCGCCACCCACACAGCTAACACAGGAGGAGGACGACACGGTGACACACGCGGAGGATGTACAAATCGGTCTCTGCATTTACTCCCTCTCGTCAGCCTCTACATTTACTCCTTTTCGGCAAGTCTCCTCTCTCACCAGCCTCTCGCCCTTTCCCCGAATCTCAGCAGTGAGCTACAACATTGTAACATCCTCATTTTCAGAAAGAAAAAAAAAACCATTGCATAGCATGGCATTTAGCATCTCATATGCATTGCATTGCATTTAAAAACAAATTAAAAATAAAACTAATAAAATGAGAATGTTACCTGTTAAATTAATAACTTTGCAAACTAAAATGTATTTGTGCAAATAGTTTTTAATCTATAAAAATATATTGTATTTTGGAAGTTTAAAGGATTAATAAACCAGAAATATTGTTTTTATAAAAATTTTCCCCTGGGCCCACCTGCCATTCTCCCCTTTCTTCCTTCTTCTTTCTTCTTCTCACTCCTTTCTCTCCCTTCCTCCTCCATGTTCACGCATGAACACCCTCACCTCCCACCTTCATCTCCCCCACTAGCTTGAATTGCCATTAGTCCTCCCTAATGGCGGCCGTTTCGCGATTAGTGGTGTTAATCACCACTAATCCGTCCCCTTTCACCTCCCTAATCTCTTTAAAAACCGCCCCCCAAAACCACCTCGGTTCCTTTCCTTCGTTCTGCGATTTCTCTCCGAGGTGAGCTCCGTTCGTCGATTCCTCCGAGGACCTTGTTCGTCTTGACTCTGCGAACAACTTTCATGTTCATCTTTCCTTGTTTCGTGGTCTAGGTTCGCCGGATTTGGACGCCGCAGGAGGAGCCCGAGTTCGCCGGAAGTTCTTCGTGCTTGAATTAAATGTCGCCTTTGCTCGGTAAGCCCTCCCCTTACCTCCCTAGAGCTTCCCTAGGCCTAGGCGAAACCTTCCCTCGGCCAATTTAGCCCTAGGGCGGCCAGTAGCTCGCCGCCAGCATGCTCTCCTCCTCACATGGCCGGCCTCGTCGCTTGCCCTTGGCTCCTTCCGTGCCGTGTGAGACCACCCCAACGGGTTCCCGTGCTTCCCGATCCTCCTAGACCTCGCCGCCCCGCTGGTCGCTTGCATGTGCGCCCAGCGCCTTCTCCCTCCCTCCGGCCATTGGCCATTCTTTGCCGCTGGCCCATGGTGCCGCCTCGAGCTTCTCTCGCCCGTGAAGGTCCCGGCCCTTCCTCGCCTCCATTCTTGGCCTTCGCCGCCGCTAGTCGCGTTGCCGCCTCTCTCGCCATGAGCTTCTGCTTGCCCGCCGGCTCTGCCTCGGTGATGCTGCGCGTCGAGGCCCTCTTCCTTTCACGCATGGGCCGCCACACCGAGCGCCGCCTTCGGCCAGGGCTGCCTGCTGCTGCCTCCTCGCTGACCATGGCCCCCGCCTTGAGCCGCTCCCAATGGCTCTCTCTCTCCGCTCAAGCCGAGCCGCCTCCCTTTTCCCTTTTTCCGAGAAAATTCTCTAGCTTGTAAAATCTATATCTATTAGTAGAAAAATCCAAAATTACCAAACAAATTTTGTTAGACTCACAAAATTGCAACCTATTTAAATATGTCAATTTTTTGTCACTGTCACTGTTCAAATTAACTAGGAATATTTAAATGCTAAGAAACCTTGTTTAAATTGTTTAGGGTGATTCACTTGTCTAAAAATTGCCAAATAAATTTTAAAATGTCTATAAAAATGTGTATTACTGTTCTGTAAACTTTCATAGAATTTTAGGATAATTTAACTACTGTTTAATTGTTAAGATTGCTTAATGCCTTTAAATTGCTTAATAGATGATTTAGGTTAATAAGAAAATTTAAAAATTGGTATTAGTGGAACTAGAGATTTAACTGAACATGTTTGGTAATATTTGTGCATATCATGAGCATGCATATCCAGCATGATTTATTTGGAGCATTAGTTTTATTTTGGTTTGATTTCTGTTTTAGGAACTAATAACGATAGCTTTGCGAACCCCTGTTCAGAAGAGCTTCAGGGAAGTGCTGATCAAGGCAAGTGCTGAATCTTGGTCCTATGATTTTAAATGGTTTTATTAGATATTTAAACTGCATGCTATGTTAAAGTTAAAAATGCTAATTGGTTAGATGCTAGCTAAAACCCCAATTAATAACATCGATATATAAAACCTTCCTTGCCACCTTAGGTTAAAGTTATATTGTTTAATAATGCCTTCACCCCTTGAACTATGTTTTAATCATGTTAGCTATGCTTAGTTGCAATCACATGAAACTTAGACATGTTAATATCAATGCTTGTTTACTCAATGATTTAAAAGCGTTGGGTCTTTGCCATGTTTGCAAATGGGTGTAGCCGATAGTGGGTGCTATCGCAATGCTGTTTTATAAAACCTGATCGGGGTGGCTAGTTGCAAGGTTGGTGCAGTAAGCACGAGACTTGGGTCCAGTGCGGGAACCACCTCGGTCCCTAAGGACCGATTCCTTGAGGTAGACGAGCTAAGTTTAACAGTGCGACCATGTGTGCCTGTATGGGCGGGCCCTGGTTTAGTATCCTTCGGACTCCTAGTTAGGGCATTCCAGTCGGTGGAGTAGGCAATCGGTGTTGTTCTGCAGGCGCAAGAGGGGCATTGCAGTGGAAACCTCAGCGGGAATGTCCTAGCTAGGGGAAGGTTGGAGAAAAGCCTTGTGGTGACCATTTTTCTTTGGGGGCACCCGAGGAAGAATCACCTCGCATGGGTAAAGCGTGCAACCTCTGCAGAGTATACAACTATCATGATAGCCGTGTCCGCGGTCAAGGACGGACGACGAGGAGCTGCCTCATGGTACTTCTTACCTTTTTGTTTTCAAAAGGTGTTTTAAAGGAAAACCGCGATTGGTGTCGTGCGTTTTGTTTTCTCTCCTCACAGTGGGTGCTATGAGCGATGAGGGTTGTCGCACGGTGGGTGCCGTGAGTAGCCAGGTCTGGGCAAAACCGGTTTAGACCGGAGTTTCAAAAGAAATGAATTAAATATTTGATTTCTCTTAACTCCTTTCAAACCTTTTACAAAATTTAGGAAAAAACCTTCAAAACTGGCTTTATGCAAAAAGAACCTTACCCTTCCTTTGTAACCTTAGTTGCATATTAGTCAGCCTTGCTTGTTGAGTATTTTGTATACTCACCCTCGCATTTTATGTGGGTCGCTCATTCCAACGAAAGCGTGTCCAAATCAAGATTGTCCCTACCCGACGAGGAGTCAGATCAAGACGAGGACTTCAGAAGGATCTGGATGAAGACTACCCGAAGCCTAGGAGCGTGCTTCTTCGATTCTGCTGTGTGGAGTTGGAGTTTCATTGTTGGAGTTTTTGTCTTAAGTTGAACAATGTTCTTAAATTTTATTCTTTGTTTGTAGGTAGTGGTGCCAAACTATTGTAATAATTTGGCCGTGTTAGCCAGATTCGATGTGGTTTATTTATGCGTTGATGGTTGTGATCCAAATCAGACATTGTGCGTACTAGCTACTTGATCCAGGACTAAATGCAGTAAAAGCACAATGAGGATTCGACTCCGTTTGACGGGTCCCTATAGAGTTGGTATCAGAGCCGGACTGTAGAGCAAGTCTTAGTTTTGGGAGTAGTATAAGGATTTGTATATTATGCATAAAGTAATTTCGAAAATTGTCCTTGTTATACTCTTTTCTTAATTACCTAATTCAGTTCGTTCCTTTTCTGTCTTTGACTCCTTTAATTAAAATTTGTTTAGTGATCTCCCCTGTTTCAAAAATTGTAGATGTCGAACATGTACTTATCTTTTGGACTAGGCTTGGGAGGCTTTGTGGGCGAGCTGGTCAACCTTTGTAGCTACAGTACTCTTTACTGTTTGGTGCTGTTTTGTACTGTAGCAATACACTGTACCGGGGAATTTCACGAGCTACAGTGTCCCCTGACATTGCAATGCAACTCAAGGAAACGGAAAGCCACACTACGCGACTTCTCCTCACAAGCGTAACTCAAGTACACGTCTTCATTGCATAGCTTGCGTATAGCAACACAGCAGACTGACCGCAAAAAAGAAGCCGTTCGTCTAGTCTATCTTCCCCCGCGTCTCCGGCCACCACGCCCTCGAGATCCACGGCGCTCCCCGCCCCGGCGGCTTCCGACGATGTTTGGGCTGCAGACCAGCAGCTCCGCGGCCGCGTGGGTGGTGGGGCGGATGGGCACGGACGCGCATCTCTACGACGATCCCGACGACGCCTCCATTCCCACACTCCTCGACTCCCGCTTCGACGCCGACAAGGTCGACGCCCTCAAGCGCCTCCTCGCCCTCATCGCTCAGGGCGTCGATGTAGCCCACCTCTTCCCGCAGGTCACCACGCCTATCCCTTCCTTCCCCACCCACTTGTCTGTTTCTTCGGAATTCCTTCTTCATGTCGTGAATCCTAGATTTGTTGTGCCTGACCCTTGAGTGCGGCGCAGGTGGTCAAGAGTGTGGCGTCTCAGTCGCTTGAGGTGAAGAAGCTCGTCTATCTCTACCTTCTCCACTACGCCGAGAAGTAAGCAGCCCCATCTGCATTTCTTCTTGCTTTTATTGGGCTGCTCTCGATGGAGTAATTATGGGTGATAAGTAGAATACAGTAATAAGTGCTTCAGCTAAATCTACATCATAGATTGTGGAATAGGCTGGGATGACACAAAACTAGCCCCTCTTTGGTGCATTCTACAATTTTTCTGTCCCCAATTAGGAGTGAGAATGGATGATCATATATCACGCAAAGTTCTTGCTGACTACAGCATAGCAAGCCGCAATAAATATATAAATAAATTCACTATTTATAGTGATCCCGTTTAAATGTGCAAAACGCAGATGCAACTACAATTAAAAATACTACCTTTCTCCAAAAAAAAGTGGATACCTAAGAGAAACTAGGTATTGATTTCATTAAGACAAAATAGGCAACTAAATCCGAGCCAGAGAGGAATCTAATCTGTGTGGTGGGGTTGTGCACCCACCCCTCCCATCAGCTGAGCTAGGCCAAGTTCCTTACAATGCTACCTTTGTCATTCTTGCCTTCTGCACATGTGAACCTTCTTGAATATGGTGGATGGGTTTCTTGTACATGTCTATGCTGGGGCTTCCTACTTATTATGATCGGTTCTTTACCACTTTATCGATGCTTCTATTGGACATTGTCTTTGGCTGTTAATACAAATTCTATACGTGCAAATTTTCATTGAGGTGTTGTGGACAAATAGTTATGCTACTAAGTGAACTTGTATCTTGGTCAACTATTTTAGTTTTGAGTAAGAAGGTTTTTGTTTTCTATGATTACCCTGTGCTGTTGAAAGTGATTTTAACATCTTTATTGCAATTGCCGCAGGCGCAAAAATGAAGCTCTCCTTTCTATTAACATATTCCAGAAGGATTTATCAGATATAAATCCACTAGTGAGAGCTTGGGCCCTACGCACTATGGCTGGTATCAGATTACATGTTGTTGCTCCACTCGTATTGGTGGCTGTAAAGAAATGTGCCAGGGATCCATCGGCTTATGTTAGAAAATGTGCAGCATATGCACTCTGTAAGCTCCTTGACTTGCTTCCAGAGGAAAATTCGACTTTGGAGGAGGTTTGTTTAGTGCGGCCTGCTTCTCATTTTGCATTGATGCTCCACACCATACGTATCTGAAGCCTGCTACTGCTAATGTTGTTGCAGATTGTGGATGTTTTGTTCAGTGACAATTCCCCTGGAGTAGTGGGAGCTGCCGCTGTTGCATTTAAGTCAGTTTGTCCAAATTGTTTGGAGCTGATAACAAAACATTTTCGTAAGCTGTGTGAAACACTCCCTGATATTGAAGAATGGACTCAGATTATTCTAATTGAGATCCTCTTGCGATATGTTATAGCTAGGCATGGATTGGTGAAGGATTCCACGATTTTTGCTTCAAATTTGTCTTTGGATATCCTGGGCGGTAGGGATTCAGGTCCGGTTGATCAGGGTTGTAGGGATTCTCCTGTTGATAGTATGTCCTCTACACAAGCTAATACTGTTATTAGTGGAGTTTGTGGCACTATATCAAACATCACATTGTTTCGACATTACATCGAAGAATATTCGGGATGTTTTGATAGGGAAGATGGTAAAACCAGCTTTTCATCTGTGACTACTAGCACAAACAATGATGTCGCAATTCTTTTGAAATGCACGTCGCCTCTTCTGTGGAGCCAAAACAGTGGAGTCATACTTGCAGCAGTGAGTGTTCACTGGATCATGGCTCCAGTTGAGGAAGTGAAGAGAATTGTTGGTCCAATTTTATTTACTCTACGCTCGTCTCCTGATGCAACATATGTGGTAATTTTTTAGATATCTTTTCCTGGTTTTGTATCCCGGACTTCCAACTAAGAATAGGTATGGAGCCAAGCACGTTTGGCTTCTCTGCATTTATTGTAAATACTCAAAACAGATTTTTCATAAACGCGTTTGAAAATGTTTTTATGTTTGTTTGATATGCTTGACAAATCATTTCTATTTTGCATAACCAGTGTTAGAAATCAGCTATCAACTTAGGGAGTGTGAAGATAAATGTTGTGTCGTACTGGAGCTGATAACAATCTCCAAATGCACACATATACGGGTGCACAGGCATGGTTGCTTTCTGTTTCTGTGAATGTATCAAATTCCATATAGAAAACAGGCACGTGACATTTGCACTCTCAAGTACCAACTTTGTGTTGGATGAAACTAGAACCTGAACCCATTGGTTTTTTTTTTATTTTGAGAATCAAATATCGAGACCTTTTTTTGCAGACATAAGAATCTAATAATTCCTTGGTGTGTGCATTTTTCCCACTTTAATTTTTCTTGAGTTGACCATTTTTTCGTTCTTGCAGATGCTTGGCAACATACTTGTTTTTGCCAAGACTTCTCCATCATTGTTTGCTTCATATTATGAAGACTTCTTCGTATGCGTTTCAGACCCATACCAGACTAGAGCTTTGAAGCTTGAAATACTGACCACCATCGCCACAGAATCATCTATTCCAGCCATTTTTGAAGAATTTCAGGTACTTCCTTTTATCTGCAATGCATGACATATCAGTTGGTTAGTTGAGTTGTCGTGATTACTCGCAACATTATATTTGCTTGTCATGTGAAATCATACTATGTTGTTGCAAAATAACTCTTGAGAACGAAATTAGCTTTGTCTGTGTCACACTGACTATGGTTCATCTCTTCTAATAATATCTTTCCAAATTCCCCTGGACATTATAAACAGCTTCGTGATTTCTTTGATCATAATTTCTTAAGTGCTTCTTAATGCGCTCATGGGAACTATCCATAAACCAGTTCTTAGAATCCAACGGCAAGCCAAAGTCAAGCTTAGCATAGTGAAATATTGTTGTCCAGCCCTGATGTGATCAAGAATAGCAAGTTTAGACAAACTTGTCAATAGGTATTAGTCATTCTGTCCATGCATGTTCATGGTAGTTTTTTACCTTTTTATGGCTGCCAGGATTATATTAAAGATCCAGATAGGAGATTTGTGGCTGATACTGTTGCTGCCATTGCGTTGTGCGCCCAAAAGCTTCCCTCTATCACCTCCACTTGTCTTGAAGGGCTTTTGAAACTTGTATTTTATGGTAATAGTTGCTATCTCTGCATATTTTGTGGTGAATCATTCTTCTTGAATAATAATACATCATTTTTACCATGTTACAGAATCATCAATCATTAACTTGGTTCACTTTGATGGAGAAGCTGCTATTTTAGTTCAAGCAATCCTGTCAATCAAAGCAATAGTAAAAATAGATGCAGCATCTCATGAAAAGGTATTTGCTTAGGCCCTGTTTTTTTGGGCTTATCTAATCTGACTTATCTGTCTTATCTCGAACTTCGAGAATTTTCCGAGGTGGCCTCGAGAGTCGGATGGCCTTGAAATTTAGGATTTAGGGAGCTTTTAGACTAATTCGTGACTTATCTGATTTTTTTTATTACTTTTTGAATCCGTTCTATTTTTATCTCGTAGGCGAGTCTAAAAGCTCCCTAAATCCTAAATTTCAAGGTCATCCGACTCTCGAGGCCACCTCGGAAAATTCTCGAAGTTGGAGATAAGACAGATAAGTCAGAGCTCATAAGCCCAAAAGAACACCCCCTTAGTTTATTTTATATAAGACCATCTTTAATGTTTGTTCTTAGCCGGTTCAATAGATGGGAAAGAAAGCTGAGTCAATTCAATACTTTGGAGCTGTTAGGTTTCCCCTCTGATCTCACCAGCGAATGAACACACATGAACACAAATGGACACATAGAGTTTGTGCTGCGATAAAAAACTGCAGCTTTTCTGTTGTTCTTCCTCTTCTATTTATCTGGGAATTAAACTGATGCGCAGGAGCGCTTCTCACGCAGCACACGATGCCATGTCCACCCCCACGGCTGCTACATGAGTCCTTCTCACATGCACAAGACTTGGACTCCACCTAGACCACTACTGCAAGTTAATCTCGCCACTAAGACATCTTGGCATCACACAGGCTGTGAGCCTCTCACTACGACCTGAAAAACAGGAACTAAACAAACTGACTCTAACTAAACTATGACTCGATCTGGCACATGGCTTATAATGGATAACAGGAGCAATGAATTCCTAAAAAAAACCATGGAACCGACCTCTAGTTAGGAGTTGACTCCATCATTAATGCTGCCTGCTTTTATGCCCTACTGCACGAAGATAGATAGAGAAAGGAATCAACTGTCTTTTTAATTAATATGTGGGCCCCGCAAGTGAATGGAATTGATTCAATACATTGGAGCAAAATACATTTCTCTTTGAACCATCTTACATGGCATAGTGTGGAACCTGTCTTGGTTCAATACATTGGAGGTGCCCTAAGCTTCTGGTCTTGTAATTACTCAGTTTTTAAATTGTTTCATTTACACTGTAGAAACTAGGCATTTTGTAATGTACTTCTCAATATATGGCTGATGTATTTCACTCAACCTTGTGATGCCCATCCAATAATACAGTCACAGCAGTGCCTGGAACCAGGATTGTATCATACAACTTATGGTTTTTCATATATCACCTTTATTGAACTAAAATTTCTTTTGGACATATTCCTCTGTTAGTGATAACTCACCTACTGAAGTGTGAAGGGTAAACATAGTCGGCAGAGGAATTTAAGATGATATGATAGTTTCATTTGTTTATCTTGTTTGAAAAATCAGAATTTTGTTCCACGTTATTTTTTTTTCTATCCGCTTGATGCTGGTTTCTTTTTTTTAGGTCGGCTGTATTCTTTATCAGAACTATATTCAAGAAAAGTATGGAATATAGAATTTTATTATGTATTTTTTAGATTTTATTTGTACTGCTGTTTGAATGCATTTTTCTCTCCTTATATTTCAATTTGATGTATTTACTATTGTTTTTCCTTTGAAGGTGATTGTCCGCTTGGTTCGCAGTCTAGACAAAATTAAGGACCCTGCAGCACGATCCTTGATTATTTGGATATTTGGGGAATACAGCTCCATTGGAAATCTCATTCCAAAGGTAGCTCCTGCTGTTCTCAAGTATCTTGCATGGTCCTTCACCACTGAAGTGCTTGAGACAAAGCTTCAGATACTGAATGCTTCTGCAAAGGTATATCCTAAATTAAGGTTTCTTACTTACATGGAGATTAGTAATAGGTTTACCTTTTCAGGTTATCATACATTCTCCAGAAGAACACTTGGAAGAATTCAAAAGGATAATGGCATATATCATTGAGTTGGCTGCATGTGACTTGAATTATGATATCCGTGATCGTGCTCGGTTTCTATCAGGATTTTTCCCATGCCGCACCACCTATTTAAATGAAAATGACACTTTGGGTCGATCACAGAATGGAGATGTTTGTAAGGAGCTAGTTGATCATATATTCGACTGGAAGATGCCTCCAACATCTCAATCAGGCAGCAACTTCCGGATTTATCTTCCCGGTTCCCTGTCACAGGTTGTTCTTCATGCAGCTCCTGGCTATGCACCTCTTCCAAAGCCTCAAGCTATGGAATTAACTCTTAAAACCCTGGATCCAATCAGAGGCGTATCTAATTCCTCTGGAAGTATAAATTCTGATGCTGAATCTGGGTCTTCAACATATGAGAGTGGCTCTGTTTATGATTCCGAGAGTGAAGGTGGTGGCTCAACTGAGAGGGATGCCACTGCATCAAACCAATATTCAAATGATTGTGGTCATGACCTTCGTCATCAAGAAGACAATCAGGAAGCTCCTCTAGTTCATATTTATGATGCTAGTGTCGAGCAAGGCCAGACAGGACAAAATGTCGAGGAAAATTTGGCATCTCTCATATCTACTGATTTAACTGAATTGATGTCTAAATCAGCCTTGGAGTCATGGCTTGATGAGGCTCCTGCTGAACCACTTGTTCAGGACTCTACACAGGCATCATTTGCAAGAGTTTCTTTTACCAATCGCAGCTTTGAGCGAAAACCTAAATTGCATATATTATTAGATCCATCCAACAGTAATGGCTTAAGTGTCCTATATTCCTTCTCATCTGAAGTTTCACCCATATCACACTTATTAATATGTCTGGACTTGTTCATTGAGAATGTTACAACAGACCAATTGACAGATATAGCCATTAAATCTGAAGAGGCTTCTAGCAGTGAGGATGGCATGGGCCAAACATCAGAAGGATCTGGAAGGTGTGCACCATCTGTAATTCAATTTTTTTTTTTTAGATGTTTATGATGACATTTTGTTATTGGTTTTTCTTTATCAACTCATTTTACTTGAGCTCATCTATTGTAATCATCTCTACTTCCAGCATCCCAACTCTTGTTCCTGTGGAAGAGATACACTTGTTGGCTCCACAGCAGACACTTAAGATGGTCCTTCAGGTTCACTTCCATCACCATCTCTTGCCCCTCAAGCTGTCTGTGCTTTGCAGCGGGAAAAGGCACCCAGCAAAACTACACCCTGATATTGCTTATTTTGTACGGCCACTACCCATGGACCTAAATGCTTTTCTATGCAAAGAAAACCAGCTGAGGGGAATGTTTGAGTATGCTAGAAGGTAAGTAAATTTCCACTATCTTCACTGAATTAGACTTTATTTCATGGCATAAGAATTTCAGTTCTCCATCAAATACAAACACAGGAACATGAGGATTAGTTCAATGGAGAAATATATGTTGTTAATTTTGTTTACAGATACTGGTTCCTAGGAAGTTTCAACATCCAGGGTTTAACATGCTCTTGTCAACATGAAAACAATTGAAAAGGTTAATCTGCAACCATTTGTTATTGGTTCTACTTGCTAGGAAGGTCATAGTACAAAACTAGCCCAGGTCATGTATCTATTTACATCTGTTGTTTCTTTGATTCGCTGTTTGCTGGATCAGTTGCTTGGCCATTTTCTGGAACACAAAATTATAGGTTTCATCAACATGAATCTTTCTTAAGATAATATGCTAGAACTAATGTGATGAAATTGCAACAGGTGTACCTTCAAAGATCATCTTCAGAAGCTAGAGCACACCGTGGAGGGTGCAGAGCAGACTGATAAGAACCTTTTAGTAGCCCAGAGCCTCGCATCAAAAATACTCAGCAATGCCAACGTTCACCTAGTTTCGATGGATATGCCAATAACCTTTAGCATTGATGATGCCTCTGGCTTATGCTGGCGATTTAGCAGTGAAACTCTGAGCACTTCAAACCCTTGCCTAATTACCATCCTTGCAAAAGGGCATACCTCAGGGCCTCTGGATCTCACTGTTAAGGTGAACTCTGAAGATACGGTGTTTGGCCTAAACTTCCTGAATAGAGTTGTAGCGATGATAGAATGACATTTTTTTGCGCACTTACTTTTAAATACCACTGCGTCGATACTGTAAATTGTTGTACATCATTTGCAAACGCTGAGGTTTGAGAGTGACGCAGAAAATAATGGTATGTTTGGTTGGTAGGATGTGAAAGGATGGAGCCATCCCATCCTATTTTTTTATATGTTTGGTTGGTGGAAGAGGAGGGATGTGATGGCTTTCATAGAGGAATATTTTTCAAGATGTTGCATAAGTCCATCCCCACAAAAATGATGGAACATAGCTATTCCACTTAGGACGTGAGGATGATAGTGGGTCTATTTTTAAAAATTGGGATGGAGTTATTCCATCCTTAAATACTAGGATGGAACTATCCCATCCTTAAAAACTGGAATGGAGTCATTCCATTCTACCTTCTCTCTGACCAAAGACACCCTAAGAGACTGAGGTTCACCGGTGAATCCAATGCCAAGCGGATGAATACTCTCAACCTGCAACGAGTCAAGCAATACAGCATTCTCATGTACGAAGGAATATGCTGTGTAAACTATCAGACAAAGGCTCGGTTTCTAGCGGTTGGCGGTTTTACTGTAGCAAATTTATAAATTTTTTAGAAAAAGGCTCGGTTTCTAGTGGTTGGCGGTTTTACTGTAGCAAATTTATAAATTTTTTAGAAAAATATTTAAATAATCTAAAAAAAAATAATCGTAAAATTTTTTTTTACCGTAGCGGACCGCCGGCAGAACGGAGCCAAAAGTGATACGGAAATAGTGATATGCTCGGCAAAGATGGGGTTTTCGTGTCAGTCTGTAGATTTTTTCGCTCAACAGCCTATAGACATGAAATGCACTTGCTGTCTGGTTGCTGCAATCTGTACTTGCTGTTGCTGATGGCATAAGTTCCTTCAGAGTTGTATTCTGCACTCCTGTACCTGTTACACCACATCTGACCTCCTCTCCAAATCATAATCTACAAAGATAGCAGCATGCTAATTACAGCATCGTACGTCAGCGGTCTAATTTGCTCGTTCAGAGCATCTTCAATGGAGACACCTCAGCTCTTCAATGGAGACACCTCGGCTGGCTATAAGAAATCCATCTCAGTTGCTTATGTGAAGGAGAGAAGGAGATGAGAGAGATAGAGGCTGTCTCTTAGCTAAGAGTCAGGCTATAACAGACTACAAGATAGATGCACACTATTATATGTGGGTCCAAATTAATGTTAGAGACAATATTATAGCTAACACTATTGGAGTGGTTAGCTATTTGCTATTTATAGATGACATGTCACTTTTTTATAGCCAACACCATTAGAGATGCTCTCAGGACTTCAGACAACAGATATCTTCGCCAGACAAATCGATTTGAGAACTGAAAACAAGGCGTAAGCTCGACGGACACTTAGAGCATCTCCAATGTTGTTGGCTATAAGAAAGTGTCATATCATCTATAGATAGCAAATAGCCAACCTCTCCGATTGTGCTAGCTATAACATTATCTCTAACATTAATTTAGACCCACATGTAATAATGTGCATCTACCTTGTAATCCGCTATAACCCAGCTCTTAGCTAAGAGGCAACCTCTATCTCTCTCATCTCCTTCTCTCCTCCACATAAGTAAAAAGCTGAGGTGAATTTGTTATAACCAGCTCAGATGTTCCCATTGAAGATGCTCTTAATTGTTCACAATCCGTTGGAGAGACAATAAACAATGGTCTAGGATTGTGATTCTGTGCATATTGATTTGGCCCAAAGTTCTATAGCAGTCCACACACTGCATTAAAGTAAAAACGACGTCTAAATATAAAACTTCAAATCTCATTAGAGATGAGCCTCGCATGCCAATGATATAAACGTTAGCCACAACAGACTCCCCCTATCAGTTTTACAATTTGATGAGCTGATAATCTGTCTATGGGCATCGCCAATCAGTATCTCGTTATGCAGGAACGAGGTTGGGCTCAGAGGGCAGAGACGATTCAAGCAGTGGATTCTTTTGGAATTCATTTCTTAGCTGCCCACAGGCTGCATTAGCATCAAGCCCACGGGTCTGTCGAACGCTGACTGTTATCTTTCGAGCTTCTAACGCTTCGACAAATGCTTGAACCTATACAGATCACCAACATAGATATCAGGAACTCAATCGGGAAAAAAAAAATCTTTAACAGGCATTGTGTGGCCATAAGAGTGGGACAGCATACCGCTTTTCTATAGGGCCTCTTGTACTCAGAACCTTGTATTGGATTATACGGAATTAGGTTCACATGATAACCACCTCCGCATTGATGTAATAGTCCTGCAAGTTCTTCAGCATGCTCCTTTTCATCATTAATTCCAGCTGGGGAAGATTCAATTCAGTCATGTTAGCATGACAGTAAGCCAAATGGTAATGCGGTTTTTAACATCCATCCTCTTAAAACAGATGGATCAGTGTGAAGGCAAGAGTACCTAGAAGAGTGTACTCGAAGGATACCCTGCGTCCAGTTTCAAGGAAATAATTCTTGCAGTCATCCATTAGTGCTCCCAAGGGATACGACTTTGCACTTGGAATAAAAGTTTCCCGCAGTTTCTGATTTGGGGCGTGCAGGCTGATTCCAATACAGCAGACTAGTCAGCAAACGAATTATACAAACAATTTCACTGAACTATGATTGGAGTTTCGACAACGTGAAAATGGGCAAGTTCTTCCAAGAAAAAACTGTGCATTATGCAAAAGGTACCTGACTGCCAGCGTTGACTGAAGCTTGTGAGATGCTAGCTTCTTTATCGTGTTCGGAACACCTACTGTGGAGATTGTTATCATCCTTTGCCCAATTTTGAGTTCCTGAAATAGGAAGTTTTGATAATATAGGACAAATTAATTGGCTTCTGATTAAGATATGCAACGTAATTTATGAACCAATATTTCAGCAAAATTAATTGAGCACAAGGAACACAGACCAATTACTTGTCAAATTACAGACCTTATTCAAGCATCGGTGTGCCTCTAAAACTGATTTTAGGTTCAACATGGGCTCACCCATCCCCATGAACACTACATTTGTCACCCTGTGTTTGAACATCTCCTCTATGGCCATTACCTGCAATGCCAATATTAATCCGTGATGCAAGAGAAAATATGAGTTCATCTTGTTCGGGATGAAACATTGCAAGGTAGAGAAACACAGGTTGCCGAGGGAGAACCTGCTCGACAATTTCATGTGCTTGAAGGTTCCTTGCAAACCCTCCCTTGCCTGTTGCACAAAATGAGCAACGAAGGGGACAGCCAACCTGCATGTACATCACCAGTGTCAAACTAGAAAACACAGACACTCAGCGACAATTATGACAATATCCAAAGTATGGGTTCCACAGCACCTGTGATGAAACGCAGGCAGTGAGTCTAGATGGGCCTTTGTCGTCATCAACAGGGATCCCTACTGTCTCTATCAATCTGTTATCCTCCAACTTGAGAAGTATCTACAAGGATAAAGAGAAAGCCATGAACCCTCCAAATCTTGCATGCATACTGGTGCACACGCGCAATAGCACGCATGCACACTAAATTTCTTGGATTACTGAATTAGCACATCCTCATTTTAGATTATAGGCCAAAGCATGGTGCGTGAGCCGCAATGTACTAGGCGGGAGCATAATTCGAAGGGCGTTAAGACTGTTTGATACCTTGACAGTGCCATCGGAGGCCGTCACGGCATGGTGCACCGGCGACCGGCCAACCGTCCAACCAGCGCCAACCAACGCCTCCCGGAACACCTTGGGCACTGCACAAACGCACGAACGCTAACCATGCAATGCAATCAAGAACCACAGCTCTCGGCATCGGAGGCAAAACAACAAACAGGTGGCGTGCGCGGGCTAAAAAAGGAATGGAATTCAGCCCGTCCTCACCGTGGCTGAATTCTTGAATTTGCTTGGCCCTGGACTTGTAGAGGAGGTCGTGAAGCTGCTTCCCCCTGTAGCTTTGCTGCGCAAATGCCAGCGCGACACAGTAAGCGTAGAACAGACGACCAAAGAACAATAAGCCAAGAAACCTCGGAAAGTTAGCGCCTTTGGTTGGGTTGGGTTCCTACCTGACCGAGGTCGACGGCGAGCTGCCGGAGCTCCGGCTCCGAGAGGCCGAGGAGAGCGCGGCGGGAAGTCTCCGGACACCTCACCGTTGCGGCGGAGGCGGCGACGCGCGTGCGGAGCGCACGTGCGAGGGGCGCGGCGCGCACTTGCTGCGGTGCCGCCATCTCGGCCTTGTGAGGCTGCTGCTCAGGCTACTCGGGTTGCCTCATCCGCTTCCCTGTCCTGTCATCCTGCCATGTGGGCCCCGTCGGTACAGCGAGATATTTTCCATCACGCAGCTCTTTTCATTTCTAGTCAAAATACTACTTGCATAGAAATTTCCAAAAGAATGAAAAAGATTTAAGGGTCATTCTTCTCAGCTTATTTTTATATTGTATCTTATTATCTTCGAATTGAAAAATCAAATATTTTAACTTTGGACGTGACTACGCGTCGGACGTCCGACGCGAGTACTCCTATCAAACGCTCGCGCCCACCATCCGATGCACGCGTGATCTCTGCTCTGCCTCTCTATTGTTTCCACTAAAACATATCTTTATGCTTGCTGAAACATTGAAAATAAATTACTGAAACATTTGAATTAGAACACTAAAACATGACTTAGACAGTGATGAAACATTAAAAGTAAATCGTTGAAATATTTCAATTAAAGCAATGAAACATGACTTAGATAGTGTTGAAATATGACATTTACCTACTGAAACATTTGAATTGAAGCACTGAAACTTTGAAGCTAAACTACTGAAACATTTGAATTAAAACACTGAACATTGAAAGTAGCTACGGAAACATTTAAATTAAAATACTGAAACATTTAAATTGAAGCACTGAAACATTGAAAATTAAGCATCGAAACATTCAAGGTTGGATGTTCCCATAAGAGCAAACGAGATGTTTCACGAAGTGAAACACAATGTTTCACAAGAGCTAATAGGATGTTTCAGTAGTGAAGCATAAGTAAAAATAAAATGTTTCACAAGAGTAAACGAGATGTTTCATAAAGACAAACACAATGTTTCACAAGACCAAATAGGATGTTTTAGTGGTGAAATATAAGAAAAAAAATAAATGTTTCACAGGAGCAAATAAGATGTTTCACAAGAGCAAACGAGATGTTTTCGTACTTACATGATGATGTTTCAAGCCAATGCATGGCATTCCAATGACCTCTCTCCTCCCTACACTGGCGCCTGAGCTCTCCTTCTTCTCCCTTCACCAATGCCGCCTGCACCCCAAGCTCCGGCAGCCTCGGCAATGGAAGGAGAGAAAGTTGTAGAGGAGGAGAGGAAGATGCACATGGAAGAAGAAAATGAGAGATAAGAGTGTTATAGCTGCCTGTATGGGAAGGAGAGACACAGATTCTAAGAGAAAGGGGAGGAGCCATGGGGCATGGCTGCCGGTCGGCAGGTCATGCAGCTCCGATAGCATCTCGCGCGTCGCGCCCAGGCTTCCTTCCCATCTCTTTTTCCCTTCTCTCGGTCAAAAAGTTGGTATTGGTCAAAGCGGTGTGGAAGGAACCCAAAGGAGATGGGTGCGGATGTGACTCATACGCAGGCTCTCCCGTCCAATTTTGGATTTGGGCCGGACGCCCGACCAGGAGCTTTCTCGTTTAGCTTTTGCGCCCTTTTTTTTAAGTGCATTCTAAAGCTTTAAAAATAAGTCAAACAAAATGCATTAGAGTTAAAGAAGCTCTCAAAATTCATCCTATAAACGAATATGAAGATAAGATAAGTTAAAAAGAACAGCTTCTAAGTAGTCAAACACTGAATGGATTAAAACGAATTTCGTAAGAAATTGCTAGCCAGTTGCAAGTTGAAATGATTTTGCGCTTGCTCAATGAGGCGCGATCAAGCAAATATACGCTTTGGAAGCTGCTGTTTTTTTTTCCTCCAACAGATTTGTTGGCTCTCGGTGAGCAAGTACAAAACATACTGAATTAGGCATAAAACAGCAACTCTGAATTCCCATATATCAGTATGTGTAGAATATAAAGACTATGGATTGTAATAGGCAAATAGTATATAGTTTGAGTCAAACTCTGTAATCTTAGACCATAAATATATGGCACGGCTAATATAAGTGTGAATAGGGATAAGCTGGTAGACTGTGGCCGAGACCTAGATGTTCGATGTGTTAATTTTTTAAGAGGAGCGTCCGTAGTCACCTTCAATATGTAAGATTCAGCTGAACCTCGTTAACAAACATCATGTGACTCATATCGTTTCAAGATGATGCATGCCACCTATTTTCTAACACTGTCCATCAAAACTAAACACAGTTGCATGCTAATTCCTTAGCTGATTCCAGCAGAAAAATAGGAATTGGATTAGATTCACGGGCCAAGCCTCCGTGCGACAGGAGGACACGATGCTGCCTGCGTGTATGCTTACAAGCCCTCCATGTATTATGAGACAACTAGAGTTGAGTGCGCGCCCACGCGCGCGGGTGTGACTTTTGGAGGCTACGGTGTAATCATGTGAAATTATGTTGGGAGATATTTGGATGGATAATCATTGTGACAGGTTTTTTTTTTTGCTACATAATGCTACGCATACTAGAGAGGTTATATAGTATAGAGCGCTGATGATATGTTGTGTTCGGTTGAAACATTCATTACAGAGACTTTAAGATACATACTATGAGAATTAAGTTCGGTTGGCAAGTACAGTTCACAAGTACATGAAGGACCTGCTGGTCTTGGTGGCTATTATCGCAGTGAGTTGGTATTATACAAGCATGTTCGGAGCAACAACTGTATAACAAAAGAGACAACGGTGATCATTTTGGGACTGCAGCAATTCATCCTTGTGTATTGTTGCTTCGACATTCTTTGACCAATAGAGATGTTTCAAATAGTTTTCTTTTGGCGGAAGACTTGTTGCGTACGGAGGTTTCGGGCTGGACACTGCATAAAGTTTGAAACATAATATTGTTACTGGCATTTTTTATTTTATAGCGTTGCGTTGTTATGCGATGATGTTTACCTCTTCTGTTTGTCCTGATATGCTGCTGTGTTGGAGGGATCCAATTAGGGAGGCGATGTAGCTTTCGGTGATTGGAGAGTGTCCTGTAATCAATAGCTTCGCTAGTGAATTGCAGAATGTTAAAATGTTTGTTTTGGGGAGGATTGTTTTGGGTAAGAGATAGTTACCTGTTTGGTTCGTCGTCAAGGCTAGCAGCGTGGATGGTTGATGGGCCCACGATGGTTCCACGAGCAAGATTAGCAACAGAACCAGAAGGAACAGGCGCAACGGAACCACGAGGGTGGATGGACCATCCCATCCAGTTTTTTGGTCTGTTTGGTTTGAGGACAAGAGTGGATGCAACCATCCTAGCACAGGAATATTCATCTCAGATCCTGGATGGAGGGGTACACAAAAAAGTCATGTACGCAGCCATCCAACTTCTCCTCACTCCAGATCCAGCACTCATTCAACCTACCAAACAAAAAACAGGCTCATCCCATCCACCCAACCAAACAGTCTGCTCGGATGATTCCATCCCAGAAACATATGGATGGGATGGTCCCATCCATCCTTATCCTCAAACCTAACGCACCCTAAGACTCTGCGCAATTATAACAATACGTGGTTGTGCAAAATCATGTCATCTAACATAGCATTGTGGATATAATCTAACTTTGAATGGCTCTTTTATTTTTTTCAGTTGCACTGCATATATGTGTTAAAGTTGCACTTTAAAAACTACACAATTATAGGAATATGGTTGTGCAAAATCATGTCATCCAACATAGTTGCGTGGATACAGTCTAAATTGAATATTTTCTAAATAAATGATGGTCAACTTTCGTAGATGCAAAATTCTAACATCTAACTTTTCATTCAAAATAACAATAGAAACTGGTTTTTGTTTTTTATTGTTTTGCATTTCCTTGTAGCTTATTTGTAAAAAATATCAACTATTCACCTAATTTTACATTATACGCTCTGGCGAGGGATAACCATAGATGCAGGTAAAAGAAAAAGGACTTGGTTGCATACTGCGTCTATGTTGTGAAAGCAAAAAGCGGCATTGGTGTATTGTAACACTACAATTTTTTTCCCAACATAGGCTAATTTTTTAAAGTTACGTGGGTTTTCAATGGGACTCTGATACTTTTTTGTCTGACGGGCTCCTAACGGGTCGATATTTGCTCGGATAGTTAGACCCGCCAAAATCAGACCGTGAGGGGGAGGTTGGGAGGGGTTGGAGGCAGCGGAATCATGCGTTCCAGAGAATCAATGGCACATCATATGGTTCAAGAGGGATCGAGTGAAATCTGTTTTGTTTTTCAGTCGATTGACAGAGAGTCAGTCCCATGCAACAAATCAACACTCAGGTCAATGCCGATCACACCTTCAACATGCCGAAGCTCCTAGCTGATAAAAAAAAAAATCTTTTTTTCCTCCAAAAATCCATGAAATAATCTCAGAAGCTCAGATTTCCCAATTATCGAGAGAAAGCCCATTTGCTTGTCAATTGTTTAGCCGATTCCAGCAGAAAAATTAAAATTGGATTAGACAAAAACAAACAAACTTGATCATCATTCTGGCAAAGCTTCTCAATTAGGAGGAGAAGGTAGAGCAGTAGAAGACGACAATTGAAGAGCTGTACAGCTGCATGCATTTGCCACATGCAAATTAAAAGGGAGCTAGAGAAGCACTAAACAATGGAGTAATAATCCTCTCACGCCTCTTTACAATTCTCTGCAGCTGATGCGTTCAGCTAATACGATACGTCACTCTCACGCACGCAGGCGCAGAGGCGGCCGCCTTGGCTGGCCGGACTTTCCACTCGCCGCGGCTTCCGAGTACTTGGCGCCGCGCGACCGGTGGCCATTGCCGCTCAGCTTCCTCTGCAGCTGGGCCGTCGTCTCCTTGGCGTCCTGAAGCTGTTCCAGCGCCGTCACCACCTGCTCCATGCTCGGCCTGTTCCTGGAGTCCCTGGACAGGCACTGCAGCGCCAATGCCGCGGCTTTCTGGGCTCCGGCGAGGGAGTACTGCCCGCCCAGCCGCGCGTCCAGGATGCGG
Source organism: Olyra latifolia (assembly GCA_036346145.1). Lineage (NCBI taxonomy): Eukaryota > Viridiplantae > Streptophyta > Magnoliopsida > Poales > Poaceae > Olyra > Olyra latifolia. Next base: position 354,714 of record CM070523.1, on the reverse strand, counting down.
AAGATGCGCCGCTTGTTCGTCAGGTATGGCCGCGCCCACTCCACCAGGTTGTGCTCGCCGGAGGGCCGGTTCTTGTCCAGCGCACGCCGTCCGGACAGCATCTCAACGAGCACTACCCCGAAGCTGTAGACGTCGCTCTTCGCGGTCAGGTGACCTGCCAGAAAGGATTAATCGTTGACAATTAGATGATTCGCTCCATAGGTAAATTTTGTTTAGGTTCATGTTCAGATGCTGCACAGAAAGCGACAATGAGCTTAATTATATTAGATACACCCAACATGGATTAGGGAACGTAGCAGCAATAATAAATGATATGGTGATCAGACAGCTCATGGAAGCAACTAAAAAATAATAGGACCGTACTAACCATTGACTTGGTTTGAGTGATTTGGAAATCACACAACCCTTGTCAGCTACATGCTTATGCATGATATGATCCATATGGATGATCACCTGCTAATGCTAGCAATTCCCTTAAAATATGTGGAAATGGTATAGTAATTGAGCACATGTGCTGAAGGGGTCCAGTTAGGTCTGGAACCATGACAAATCGGACTAGTTGTCTGCACCTAACTGTGACTTCGACAACGAAGAGCATTCTTTACTGCTGATTCGGCACGAGCAGAGGCTGCCAAACGAAGCAACTTTTCTAACTTCAAATCCAACAATACCTGCTGCATGTATAGATAACAATTTATATCAAACCTGGCAAGGCAATTATATTGCTAAAATGTTGACCATCAACGAGTCCCATGCTAAATGGTTTCTAGTACTAAACGTAGAAGAGGTTTTGTGAGTTTGGGGCAATATCAAGGCATTCCTTAATGCATCTGAGGAGGCCTTTGAAAAACAAAGCCATGTGCCTTACCTGTAGCAAGATATTCAGGCGCAGCATATCCATATGTTCCCATAACCCTTGTTGAGACATGGCTCTTGTCACCGGTTGGCCCGTCCTTGGCCAACCCGAAGTCGGACAGCTTCGCGTTGTAGTTCTGCAATCATCCATCCAAGCTTTAGGCTATCGAACCTATTTTAATTTCACTCAAAGGAGATCAAACAATGGACAATGGCGCTGATTGCGAAGAGGGCACCGTACTGAATCTAGAAGAACATTAGATGTCTTGAAATCACGGTAGATAACTTTTGCCTTGTCGCTGTGGAGGAAAGCAAGCCCCTTTGCAGCCCCAAGAGCAACTTTCATTCTGAGATTCCAGGAGAGTGGCTGAAAATGTGAACCTCCTGCATGATCACCCAAACTGGTTACTACCATTAATTAATCCTACTGATCTTTTCCCCTCAATTGAAGGCCAGAAGCTTACTCCTGAAAAGATGATTCTCCAGGCTTCCTCGTGGCATAAACTCGTAGACAAGAAGGCGCTGCTCATCTTCGAGGCAATATCCTACAAGCTTGACAAGATTGGGGTGCGACAATTGTCCAAGATAATTCACTTCAGCCTGCAAGATCCAGTGATAGATTCAGCAATTAGACCACCAGGATACATGAGGCAACCAACCACCAAGATGCAGATTACTTGGTACCCACCAGCCATTCCCTGTGGCCCTGGAAACCTTCCTGGTTGAGCTTCTTGACAGCGATGACCATGCCCGTGCCAGGCCTTGTCGGGGCGAAGGTGTTCTCGTCGATCCATCCCTTGAAGACCGACCCGAAGCCTCCCTCGCCGAGCACGCTGTCCGGCCGGAAGTTCCTGGTGGCCGTCTTGAGCTCGTTGAAGCTGAAGCTCCTGACGTTCGCCGACTGAAGGATCTCGCCCTCGCTCCGGGGAGTGGGAGGCACGGACGCCGACGAGACACGGCTGCTGGATGCGCTCAGCTCCGCCCCGTTTCTTCTTACGAACCTTGAACTTGCCCCTAGACATCACATGCAAGGAAATAAAAATTACTTCTTTTTTTTTTGCTCGCTCTATTTTCTTTCTGTTTGGTTGCAGTTAACAAGACAGACTTGCTCACCATCATTGTGCCTAGTTTCTGTCTTGTGAAAGCAAAGATGAGGAAAAAGGTGGGTAAAATCAAGAGAGCTGAACTTTTCCTCTCAGATTAGGCTTGTTTTTCGCATTCATTTTACATACGAAACGATCCAAAGGGAAGAGTCTAGAAAAGTATAGATAAATTAAGAAGATGAGGATGCTGCTAGACGCGAAGTTGGCACGCACTGGCTATGCAATACACACAAACCCTGAAACTAAAAACCGGCATCACCTACTACTACCATTTGATTCAACAATGACGAGGCACGATGAACAGTAATATAAACAGAAAGAAAACCGCTTGAGACGGGTATCTGCAGGTCCATCCGGATCATTCATGGTTGAAAACTAAAGTTGAAAGAAGAAATGGAACGAGATGCGTAGCAACTAGCAAGTGGTGGTAGGATCAGGAGAAGGCGAGGGGCTCACCTGAAGCTGAAGGGGAGGCGCTCCGAGAGCGAGAGGGGCTGTCCGAGCTAATCTTGGTTCCCCAGCAGTTCCCCATGGCGATCAACCAAACCCGCGAAGCAACCGAAGGAAGAGAATAGTAGGCACAAGTGTAGGAAAAACACCACCCAGAGCTCGGAAAGGCGGCGCCTTTTTGCTCGAATCGATCTCGATCACTCACACGGCAGGGGATAGGAGAAGAGAGAAGAGGAGGAACACCAAGCCGAAGCTGGATGGATGGATGATATATAGTAGGTAGGCCTCTGGATGCGTCGCTGGATGGATCACGGGATGGAGTTGAGGCTGAGGCTGAGTTGGAGGTAAGGTTGACCTTTGTGTGCCAGCGCCACCACTTGGAGCACGAGAGAAGGGAAGAGGGCATTCATGGCGCCGGCGCGCAGCCGCAGCCGGAGAGAAGGGAAGGTGCCTGCGCCTGCGCCCAAGAGTTTTATACTGGACTAGTGGACTGTAAAAACGGGCGTGTTTACTACGTCGGATTAGCAATCCATTTGCGTGGACGGCAAGGATCGTTCACCTTCAAACTTGTCAACCGAATCTTTGCCATTTTTTTTGTTGATTGGCTGGTAAACATGGAGCATACCGGATGGAATGGATGGTCAGTCTCACTCTCCTAGTACTATTTTCTCTTTTTCACCGTCCAGTAAAGTTGATTAACCAATATTTTTGTACGCTCAAGCGTCGATTTTCTCAACTCGACGGCTTGCAAAAACGGAGGATTAAAACGCACAAGCACAAAACAATTAATCCAACGTGTGTTGTGCCTTCACTTCAGATCGAGTCAACGGCTGAGCTGAGCAGTGTAGGTGTAGTAGTGTTGTGTGTGAATCCTGTGCGCATAGTCGTCACTCTGCCTCGTGATGAGCTTGCCCCTTTTGACTTGGGAGCCCCAAAAGTCCAACCCTCTATTTGGTTTTTGATTACTACACTAGAGAGTAGAGATGCCCTCTGCCCTCTGAGTTAGGTTAGTCCGATGCTTGGTTAACGGCATCTCATCTCATCTCTTAATTATCTATACAGTAGGATCAGGATGTAGCAGTGCATCTGTTGGAGAGGAATCGCCCTGTCCATGCATGCAGTTGACCTTTGTTTCGACCCTACCGCCGACACCTCGTCGGCCTTGCTCTTCCCCTTAGTCTGGCTGGCCTGGCACCCATGCTATAAATTTTTTTTCAAATTCTTAAATTAAGTAATATAATAAAAAATAGAGAAATAATTAAAGAATACAATTCTTGTCAAATTAGCAAGGATTTTGCTTCGAAATCCTCTCATTTAACCAGTCAGCTCACACAACCTCTTTCTATGCTCTGATTTCTGAGGCCTAACTTAGCTTGAATACCACTTGTAATTGTATTTGTGTTTTCCGAAATGGGATTTACCGAATTTTCATGACTCTGAGGCTCAACCCAATCCATTCCATCTTTTCTTTCCTATACTAAAAAAAAGGATTGAAAAAGGGAAAATTTTTGTCATGTCACGAAGAATTCCATGGGGAGAACCTAACCGAACCTTGAACACTTCATCCTGTCCCGAGCTAAGGGCTAGGAGCGGGACGCCCTCCAAAACCCGAAGTCCGTGTTGCAAGAAGCAGGTGGGCCACAAACACACGAGTAGGAGTAGGAGTGGCCAGAAATTAAAGCCGAATCAAAATTACAGTTTTTTCTTCATTTTAATTTGATTAATTAGATACATGCCAATACAAAGTAACCACTTCACGCATATATCATTACAAAGTGGAAAGACTCACATATATGTTATTATTACTTTTTTTCCTTTCGCTCTCTTCAAATTTTCATTGCATCTGCCCTTGGCCACCCCTCTTCTTTCTCTTAACCTGATCACTCTCAACCATCCACCATGCATCTCTCTCTCACTCACTTCATGGGTCGTCGACCATGAGAGGCTTGGAGGTAAACTGGAGCTTGACCGGGACTTATGATGGGTGGCGACGAGCTCAAGCTTGGCTATGACATGGGATGGCGATGGCACGACAGTGACAACCGCACATCAGTTAGTAGCGGAGTAAAGGTGGGTGGAAGAAGAAGAGGAGCAGCTAAAATAAGAAGGGGTAGGGATATTTTGGGAATAAACGGTAATAACATATGTGTGAGTCTTGTCACTTTATAGTTGTAGGGGGGATATTTTCCCACTTCAGAGTTGCATATGTGTGAAGTGGTCAATTTGCAATGGCATGTATCTAATTACCTATGGGGGACCAATTTCCAATGCATAATATCGAAAATTGTTCTCCTCTAATATTATAAACATTGATCCAGAATCAGTATATCAACCTTGCCACGTTATTTAACTATAATCAGAGTACTTTTACAATACCAAAATGTGGTATTTTACAAACCACTTTGTGAGTTTAGGAAATATCTAATGTTCTAAGCCGAAAAGTTTCATATCCTCTGTTGATAAATCAAAGTCGGGATCTGCAGTGGAATAGGATCTATTCATTTAACATGAACAGTTCCCACACAGCGGGTAAGTACCAGGGTTCCAAAAACCACCACAAACCGCCCAAAACCGGCGGTTTCGAGAAACCGCCGGTTTTTCCCCGGGCCAATTTAAAAATTTTATTTTAAATTTAATTTTTAAAAAATGGAAAAAAAACTTATAAAAAACTAGAAGGTTTATAGAACAATTTGTATGAAGCAAAATTTTAAATTGAGACCTGTAATTATGTTTAGGGGAGTGAGAATGAGTGATGTGTATTATTTCATGTACAGTGCTCCCGTGACCCCTATCCTTCATGTTTATTATTTCATGTTTTTGTTGAAAACTACCATACATATCACATTATTGACTTCATATTATTTACTTCATATTGATATGTTCAAATTGATATGTTTAAATTGACTTCATATTGATATTTTTGTTGGAAACTACCTTGTCCAAACTATTGACTTCATATTCATATGTTCAACATGTCATATATTTATCAAAGGTTGTTCCAAATTTTTCCCATAATTAAACAAATTACAAACACATATATCTCATCCATCTATGATTTTTTCCATTTTTAAAATTTTTTCAGACCTGTTTTCATTTTTTTTTCCATTTTTCACGTTTTTCCTGGTTTCGGTAGCGGTTTTCCGCTAAAAACCGTCAGGAAACAGCTAAAACCGGTGGTTTTTTTAGCAAAAACCGGTGGCTCGCCCGCTGCCTGTCTGCCCGTTTGAATTTGAATTTGAACGGTTTCCGGCGGTTTCTACCGGTTTTTACCGGTTTTTCCCGAAAACCGGCTCGGTGGGTCGGCGGTTTCGAGTCCGATTTCAGGTTTTAAAACCCTGGTAAGTACGTCAACAGTACTTGTAGGTTTCCAAAAAAATACAGTATTAACTATATGCAAAGTTGTTCAAAGAAGTGTAAGGTTGTGATTTAACGTAGTATAGATTGCAATATTTCAAAACTTACCATCTACATTTCAAAGTTGTTTTGTAAAACATTTAAATGAGTTTATAAATCACTATCTCCTTTCCTCATCTTTAACTCATCTGACAACCATTATCTTTTCTTAAAATTCATGGATTAATTTGAATAGAATAGGTATCGCCTAGTTTGACATAACTTCATTTATCTGAAGCAGGGTCCATTAATTATTTTTGTTATCAGCTCTGCAGAACCTGTCCAGCCTGACCCGTAAGATGATTAGTAATACGGATGAGCGGTATTTATGTCATTTCTATTTAGAATAGTTCAAGTTTTGCAATGTTTCGCACAAGGCGCAAACATTGAGAAAAAACCTGGCGATATTGGCCTCCGCACAGACACAGCTGGTAACATGTGAATCGCTTGGCCCAATATTCTAAATTCTGGCAAATGCCTGGCCTCCGCACGATCATTACCGGTGACTACTCGGTCAGCATCCTAATTGCTCAGTATTGCGAAAATACTACGACAATACATTGCCCATGCAATTACCATGCGGTGCCGAAGGGGGCCCTTTTATAGGCTCGGGATGTAGTGGCGGCCACGGAAGCTCCATCTCGCCATGGCAGCGGCGGCGCAGGTGGCGGCGAACAATTGGCGAGCCGTCGGAAGGGGATAGAGGAGGAGAGGTGGCAGATAGAGTTGATGACGTGGAGAGTTTTCCCGTGAAGGCAAAACAGGGGCAAGGGTGGGCGGTAGCGGCGGCGAGGAAGAATCCCGGCGAGCGGTGGCAGTGCCGGCGGGTCAGGCAAGGGCGGTGCACCAGGAGGAGGAAGAAGCAGTGGGCGCCGTTGGATCCAGGACCGGATCTATGGGTGCCGTTGGATTTGGTCCCTAGGACTGACATCTGGGGTCCACCAGTCAGTGAGAGAATGGATCAGACGTGGAATTAAGTAGAGGCGTTGTAACATACCCAAATTTCTAAATTCGGCATAAAATTTTTTCGCAAAAGTCATAAATATATTTCTATGATCATTCCTAAATTTTAGAGAATTTTCTAAACAAAGCACTTATTTATTCTCTAAAGAAGATACCCTATCTCTCTTTTTCTAAAAATAAAAATCCCATAAAATAATAAATATTATTTCATATCTGAATTCTACTCATTTTTATGAATTTTTAGAAATTTAGTTTATATTTTTCTGAACTTCCTACAGCTCTATTTGAATTTCTGAAATTATATTTAAATTCTGAAAATCCCTTTCTATTTAAATCCGAGACCTTCATTTTTAGGCAAGCTTGAGGAATACGCTTTCCTTTTACGGAAATGCACTTCCACTTAAACCATTAAGTAGCCGTGACCATTGGATCAAGATCCAACGGATCTTTGGCCACACCACCATACCGGTTCACCCGTTCTAATCCTAACCGTTAATTTTCAAATCAACTATCCAGATGTAGCCACGTCACCCCATCTTACTCATCCCATACCGGCCTAATCCGGAGAATCCAACGGCGCCCAAGGATTTGAAATTTCAATCCAACGGCTGCCGCCGTTCTTCCTCCTCCCACCGGATGAACCGTCCCAGCAGCCTACCGACACCGTCGTCGCTCACCGGAAGACCAACGCCGTCGTCGTTTACACCACTTCCGTCCAAACTCCGCCCCCGGATTGCCACCACCGGATAGCTCATGCCACCGCGAACCCAATCCTCCACCTCACTGCCTCTATCTACCTCCAGCAGCTCTCCAATCTGCCGCCAACACGTTGCGCCGCCGCCGCCATAAGCCTAGCCTGACGTGCCCGCTACTTCACCCTTAACCTATAAAAGCTCTCCTCCGGCACCGCAACAACCCAAGCCTCCTTCCTTACCCGTTTTCCTCCCTCACTACTGCCCCAAACCGCCGCCCCATCACCTTCTTCATCCTCTCCGGCGACCCCCTTCCTCACTGTTCCAATGTCCTTCCGGCCCCGATGCCCATATATAAAACACTCCACACCTCGTCGCAAACTCTACCCATCCCCTACCCAAGCTCGATACCCACCAGAGCATTGCCATCACCGTTCCCCAAGCTGCTCCGCCGCCCGAACTCGCCGCCCCACCGCCTTCGTCCACCCCAACCCACTCCAAAACCACCAAACCACCATTGAGTTCGTCATGCTCCCAATTTCATGAAGCTAACTCCAATTGCTCGCCGCCGGTTCTCCTCCGCCGTCACCGGCGATGCCACCGCCCCTCCCCCCCCCCCCCGTTCTTTCCCCTTTCCTCCACTCCCCTCTCACTGGCCGGCCGACCCCACATGTCAGCCTCTTGCCGTGTGACCATTTGGGCCAAGCCCAATAGCCCGGTAAGAGCCTTTTTCCCTTTTATTTTTTTAATTTTTATCTAAACGGTTTGAACATTATTTAAAATAGCAAATCACATTAATAAATTCCACACAAATTCATAAAAATCTAACATAAGATAAAGAATAATATAAAAATATAAAATACCATATTTTTCTAATACAATAAATCTAAATAAATTCTTTTTCTCTCTTTTCTTTTTATATTAAAACATTTTAATTAAAGAATATAGAAGTAAAATTAGTAAAAACTTTCAATATAAAGTTACTCAAAATAATGTTTTATACCTAAAAATAATATCCCTACATTTATTAAAACCTATAGAAATTCAAATTGAACTTAAAACCCTTTCTTTAATCTAATTAAAATTTTCTTTAAATATGAAATTAATATAAGAACTTATTAGTAAATTTCACATAATTCATTTAACCTATTTAAACATTTCCATATAAAATTATAATGCCAAAATTAATCTTTTAAATTATTATCACTATAAGGTCAATTAGAAATGTTCCAATATAAACTCTATAAATATCAATTCATCATAAACAAATTATAAAAATCTTTCCATAATAATTACTTCAACCATAACCTTATGCTGCCCAAAATACCCATTTTTATCAAAACTCCTACCCCTTTTTCTTTTGATTTACTTAAAGTATTTTAAAGTGGTAAAAAGAATAACTTTTGAAAAATTTTCTTTTTACCCTCAATTGGCTCTATCTCGGAATTCCAACATGAGAAATGTTGTCGACCCCGATCTCTAGAGCTCTAAAATAAAATAAACACACTAAAATTAACAAATCCATACATCAACCTTAACATCATGCTGCCCAAAATGTCTATTTTTATAAAAACACCCTACCCTTTTTCTTTTAGAAAATATTTTTAACTTTCTAGAAAATCGTACAACCCGTCACCCCTTTTACCCAGACCCTTTTATTTTATCGTTTCTTTAAAACTTTTCTTATTTGAATATTTATTGAAATTTCTTTCTTTTCTTATTTTTACGACGTATAGATGACGAGTTACAATCAAGAATGTCCAAATGATACAATAAGTGTGATCCAATCTTCAAATAAGGCAGGTTTTCTTATCCTTGATGCATTTTGATACACCTACATTTCTTTTACTTATTATTTATTGCATATATTTTCTAGTTATTTATTTATACATTCCAAGTATAATTTTATCCAAGCCCCAATACCTTAAAAAGTCACCTAAAAATAATCAACCCCTGATAAAACCCTGGTATAGGCAAAAAATACAAAATTTTGATTATCCCATGAAAGGATAGGAGAATTGGTCCGTATAAATAAGTTGGGTTGGATAACTTATTTGATATGAAAAGGATTATAGTTTGGGAGATAAAATGATTCTTTATATAAAGCAATTTGGAAAGAGCAGTTGTCGGCTTGGGCCAGGTACCTTGGGGTTAGAAGGTACACACTCAAGGACACCAGGTGGGTGAGGGTGTGAACTCCCTAGAATCATTGCTTTATAAAAATATAGAAGCAGATTCGAAAATATCGTTATCTTCGCCGTCTTGGGCCAGGGTCACAGCATGTATGGCTGGTGGAAACACTCAAGGGCACTAGATATTTACTCTGTGATAAGAGGATATCTAGACATCGTTTGTTTCTATAAAAACTTTAGTTTAAAATATTTAAGAATGACATAGTTTACCGCCCATCCATGGAAGTCATGAATCCATGGGTAAAGCTGGGCAGGTTCTGCAGAGATGAAAACAAATACATCGATGGACCCTACTTCAGATATATGAAGTTATGTCAAATGGGTGATGCCTCTCTTATTTGTCAAAACTCATGAATTTGTTTTACAAAAATTGTTGTCCGATTAGCAGATAAGTAAGGATGGAGAAAGATGATAGAATTTGATCTATTATTATTAATTGTTTTAAATAATGATAGGACTTTTAAATACCCAGAACTGCATATCCACCATAAAGCTTTACTATTCCTTGAATCCTGTTTTCATATAATATTAGTATCATTTTCTTAAGAAACCTGCAAGTACGATTAGTACTTACCCACATTTTGTGGGCAATTTATTTCTTTTTGCAGGATCTACTTTATAATCAGATTGGACATTTATGAAGAAGATAGAAACTCACATAGGATCGATTTCTAAGGTTTACCTTATGCTCAGGCTTGCCTGTGGTATATGGGTAATGTAATTTTCTTTTTATTACCAGGTTATATTTTCACTTTCCGCTGTAAAATATTTTGTAACATGTAATAAATCAAGCGGTCAGATTATTTCGAATGCAATCGAAATCTGGGACAGTTGGCATTCTGGACATTTTCTGGTAAATTTTTACTGGAAATTTGGTCCGTCACAGGCGTCTTCCGTTAAGGGAAAGCATACTCCGGATTTTTTGAAAACAGAAAGTTTAAATTTAAATGGGAAATAATTTTCCAAAAATTGAGTAGAGCTTTAGAAATTCATAGGAAATTCTATAGGGCTTAAAAAATTATGAAATTAATTTCTAAAAATCTAGAAAAATGTGAAGAATCCAAATATGAAATAAAATTTATTATGTTATGGTATGAATATTTTTGGAAAATGGAGATAAGGCATTTTCCTTGGAAAAGAAATAGGAATTTGGTTTGGAAAATTTTCAGAAATTAAGGGATATTTAAAAGTATTTAAATATGACTTTTTATGAAAAAAAAATTCATGCTAAAAATAGAAGAAAATTTTGGGTATGTCACATTGGCGCCTTTTTATTTTATTGTTGTTGGGTTCTCAGTTTCTAGTTCTGTTTTCAACATTGTCGAAAAAACCTGCTATGCGGTGACATACTTAGGAACCCAACACTTGAGTCCAAGGGATCCTTTAAAAGCTTCCCTAGGTCAAATTTAGGGGATGAAAATGACAAAATGGGATGCCAATGAATCCCCTATCCTATCTTCCAAATTTAGGGGATGGATTTCATCCTCCAAATGTAGAGATCCCCTACGTCATCCCCTAAAATGGTTTTCTCTCACTTTCAAATGGGTCCGCTCTCCATTTAATTCATTTAATTGATGAAAGTTTAGGGAATGCATTTAAGGATGACTGTTGTAGCAAGTTTTAAGTAGTAGATCCTTGTAATGCTCTTAAAGGATCCTTAATTTGTTTTTAGGGATGAGATTTTAGAGGAGCCCCATGTATCACTTCCTCTTCACCACTCCTATCTACCTCCTTGATTCCTCTAGGCGGCAATGGCTCAAGGGCGTGAAAGAGGCGGTGGCCCAGGGGAGGCGCTGAGATGGCAGTGGTGTGAGTAGGAGGCACCCCCAAGGCATCAGCACTCAGCAACCACTGCTATGCGTCCGGTTCGGCGAGAAGCTGTCAACTTCTCTGTGCGTGCGTGGAGCTTCTCCTAGTTTCAATAATTTTTTTAGATCACCGAGAAACCGAATAAAGAGAATCAAAATAGGTTGGTTAATTTGGTCCAATTTTTTCAAAAGCTTCTATACATATATACATATCAACATATGTCTACAAAAAAGGCCATTTCTTCAAAAAAAAAAAAGAATTGTGAGCCAGATTAAAATGCAATTTTAAACGGAGCCCAGGCATGCTAAAGACAAAGGTGCCACATGAATCGGTCCTTAGTTAACAAACATTGTACGCCTAACCTATCGGTTGAATTTTCAGAAATTTTACATCCGGAAGCATCATACGCGTCTCACTCCAATTTGACCAGTACAAGGTGTAGGTCCCGCCACTATCCTTCTTCATCCATGTCTCCCCTCCATGCTCCTCACACAGAGTGTATCGCAACTTCCCCTTCACGTCCTTTGCTCTGGCGACTGGTGAACAACCTGAATATTGGCCAACCCACAAGAATTGCTAGCTACTGGTCAGCTCTGCCATAGGGTGCGGTGCCCTAGCCCCGCGCCGCCGCCCTGCCTGCCGTCGCTTCACCAGGTCGCCCACTGTCACTGCCTCATTAGTTATACCAACACACATCCTCCTGCTTGGCGCCGCCCTTGCACCCTGCTTGGCTTTCCTCGGCGTGGGCGGTGCCTTTGCTTTGGCCTTCCCTGACAGCTCTACTCGGCCTCCGACCCTCCACCGGTGCCTTAATGCAACATTTTCTATGGATGTCTGAAACATTGTAAAAAATATCTGCAATATGTTTTTTGCGATATGGTGAAACATTGCTCGTACGAGAGTAAAACATTTTTAAACCATTGTTGAAATGTTTTCCATGACCATTGGGAATATATTTGAACCGTCAATGAAACATTTTTTCGTAACAGAATGTTAATGAAAAATGTTTTAGCGATACTTGAACGATGCTTCGGTTTCATCCTTGTCAGAGCCGTGTTGCCGCAGACGGAGGAGAAGAGCAGGGAGGCCACCACTACGTCGCGTAGCTTGACTGCCACTTCTGCCACTGCGATGTTGTGGAAGTATTTTCATTTCGTTTCATAAATTATTGAGTTTTATTTTAGCGATGTTTCACTGTGGCGTCCGATTTTTTGGTTTCCATTGTACATCCCATGGCAGTGCAACCTTTGAATTTTTACTTGTCCTGTGATCAAACAACTCGACAATCAAATAAAAAAGAATAAATACAGTACATACTTACTGTATTGCTATCTGAAAAAAAGAAAAAGAAAAAGAAAGGTTGGGCCGAAGTGGGCTGGGGTGGGCCAAATGGTATGGCCCTCTAACTGAGGCCTCAGCCACTCCCAATCCAATCTGAAAGCAACACGCAGTCGCAGCTTCAGCTTGCTCGCCGCCGCACCGCCGTTGCCAGTTTTGGAGGGAAGATGAAATGCAGCTTGCTCCTCCATGACCAATTGGGCGGTGTAGGATTTGGTGGGCATGGCGGGGCAATCCGACCCGCACCTCTCCCTCTTCTCGCTCTGCGAGGTAACCCATGACCATCCCTCTCCTCATCCTTCCACCTCAAGGCTCGTCTTACAAAATTCTTTCTTGCCGCAGGTGGAGTTCGTCGCGGAGGATGAGATGGTCGAGATTGTCCCCAACATCCGCATGGAGGCCCTCAACATGATCTGCGTGCGCCTCCAACTCTTCATCTAATCCAACCCACTGAATCTTCTTCTTCCCGCAGTACGTTGAGATTTTTTTTTTGAAAGGAATTCTTTTGTTGAGATTGAGATTGTGCACGCACGGGCACGGCAGGGGGATTTTGGGCCCTTCTTCCCGCAGATTGCGAGCAAGGTGCCACTTTGGCGGGCTGTGGCGCTCAAGGAGCGAGGCAAGTGCACCATCCGCACGCCTCACTGGATGACTCTCGGTCAGTAATGCATATGCTCTGCCTTCTTAAATCTTAATTATAGAGATATACATATCACCTACACAGAATGGTAGATAGATGTTAGTGACATACGACCTTCGACGCAAATAGCCTAGCTCATGTATTTGCACATCTATGTCTTTAAATTTCACCATTTGCTGTAGGTGATATTGCTTATTTCTAGTACGTGAGCATTTACCAGGCTTGCATTCAGTGTACTGACGTCTAATTATGCCGTTTGTGACCCTTAAACCGTCTCTTGCTAGACCGCTTGACACAGCTATTGGATGCAGAACGGGAGTCACCTAGAGAATTCCAGCCATAACCGTTCCACTACATTAAAATATCTAAGCTTCTGTTTGATCAGTAAACATTCACAGTAACTCTCTACCTGCATCTCTTATGGAGCAATGAGAATCCGGAAAGCCTAATCCCCTCATGTTTTTTGTCCACAGTGCTCGTGATGACATCTCAGATGCATGCCTGGTGAGTTCCTAAGCAGATCCTGCCAGACATTCCTACTGTCTAGTGCTTTTGATATTTTTTAAAAAAATCTTACTCTTACCTCTGAGACTGTGGCACAGGTGGGATCTTTAATTGAGGACGTCAGAGATGTTAGATTCCACAAGGTTGAAACTGGATTAGAGACAATATCTGGCCGTACTCATGCTGTCAAGGTATCATTTGTTCCCCGCCCGCTCCACATTTCAACCACTGAATCAACTGCCTTTAGTGGTTCCTCAGAATCTATTAAAAGTTGCTGCTGGCATTCCATTACATATCTGCAGTCCTGCTGTTCTTCTCTTAATAGTTTTATTGAGGGTAACCTTTCTCATAGGCATTGTTTGTGAAATACACGACGTAAAGGTTCAATAAATACATAAATGAATACAATATGCTCACTTATTATTTATGATATTTGTATACATCGTTTACCGTTTAGGGCAAAGGAAGATACATGTGTAGTTTATTGCCATTAGCTTATCTGTATTTTCATGCTATAAACTTGATCTCTAGTTTATCGAAAACTGACAACAAAACCTTATGATTCTTTTTTGATATATTCTCACAGCTCAAAAATCTCTCTGCAATGGAAGTGAATGTTGTCCGTCCTTTCATGGTGAGAACTTTGCAGGCATTCTATAAGCAGGACAGCCCACAGGTGATTCAGCAGGCAGATAATACAGGGAGCAGACAAACACCAGTCACAGATCGTGGTCCTAGGGTAAGCCATCTCTTTTATAGGCATGATTTTTGTATTGCTAGAAAGTAGTTGTATTTATCAAAATTGACTCCTAGAATATGTTAGTTGCACACAAAATTAATTTATACCACAAAACTGGTTAACTTGGTTACTTGAATTGGCCATTATGATTCATAAGGACTTGCGGCGTATTTCTTTAAAAAAAACTTGCTGCGTAGAGACGCTAGGCACTCGGCGGGTGGCAGGGTAGAGCCTAGCTCCTAGTTGCCGACCAGTCGGGCTAGGTGGCCTCCTAGGCGGTCTAATTGGTTTCAAGCAGAAAGAAGAGCCCATATTTCATATCTATTTTCTGTGATAATTCATGATTACACGTTAAACCCATGAAGTACTAAAGGCATGATTTGTCTGGAAGAGTTTTATGCCACAAATTTCACCTCCCTTTTACTTTTGCAGAGAGATCTAAGGTGCAGGTAGCGAGCAAGGTATGCATGTGCCTGTCACTTACATTTGCTAATAGTTTACCACATATCTGTGGATTGCAGTTTGATGGTACTTGCTTTGCTTGCTTGTAATGTTCTGTATGCTTCTAGCTAAGTAGCCATTTTAGTTTCGTCAGTGTACTACTATACGAAATAGTTATGGCGCCGTCTATCAAAATCTATTTAGTGACTCTAAGGTTGTAGGACTGTTCTCTCTGACATGATTGTGTTTCGAGTAGGCTAAAGATGGTAAGCAGTGACAATCATCTGTCACATCAAGGAGATGCCCTCTCATGTATTTCAGATTTTCAGGATGATTATCATTTTTTGTTATGTACTCCCTCCGTTTCACAATGGTTGTAATTTTAGCTAAAAGCACACAAAATAAGGAGACGTGGAAAATGACTTGTCTACTCTCATTTAATGAAGGGTAGTTGAACAGATTAGCTTAAATAGATGGCTGTATTGATGAAGGGTATAAAGATCATTTTGGCTCTAAAGTTGCATTGAAATGTGAGAACTACAACCATTTTAATAAAAATTTTGAATGCTAGAACTATAACCATTGTAAAACGGAGGGAGTATTTCACTATCTCAGGCACACTATACATCATCTGACTATCTCCTGACCTCTTGTGTCTATCTGCTGATTTTTTTAGTTTCCTTTTGGTGCAATCCTTGCATGTTCCTTTCACAATGTGAGCAACTTTGTTAAGGATATGAAAGAATCTACATTTAACATTGACAACTGATACTTTGTTGATCTTCTCTGCTGATCTTATGTTTTGAATTTTTCTCTCTCATCAGATGAAGTGTTTAGGACAATAGTTTTCCTTTTCGTTTCTAGACCCATAACCATCAATTATTTCCCTAAACTTTCATTCTGGTTTAGGCAAGTAACATGGTCCCTTGTATATTTTAAGGAGCACAAAACTTCCCCATGCACTTTTGCAATTTTAGGATTCCTGCTGCTAACCTCTTATCATTAAGCACCAGTTGTGTCTTATGTAACTATGTAAAGATTGGGGGCAAAACAGTTATCTATATAGTATCGGAATGGTCCCAGGTATTTGTAGGTGTTAGTACTGTAAGTTGTGATCAAGCAGGTGCCAGCTTACCACCTGTATTGATTTTCTCTGTAATGGTTATATGCTCATCTTTGAGCCACAAGAAAAACCACTAGCTAGAATGCCATCCTGCGCTACCAATCAGTAGCATCTGAAACCCCCTGTGCAACATAACTTGCCGTATTGGTTTAGACAACGGTACCTTGTCAATTTATTAAATCGTCTGGTATGCTGTCCTAAATGCACCAAGAGGCCTTGCTGGTATTTGCTGCATCAGATCTGCTATGTCTATGGAATCCTTAAGAGGTTAAATGTATATTTATGTTCAAAAGATTCTTTGTGGCGTTGGTCTTCAATGGGTTCATGCATCAGCCACCAGTTTTGTTGGTTTCTTTTCTTTTGGACCTTTTTTTTTTGACGTTTAGATTGAATGGGAATGGCGCACAAACCTTTTGCGTGCTCTAAACAATAATAGAAATCATTGATCTTCAAAAAGAAAAAAAAGTTCATATTGTTCTTATACTTATGAAAACAAATACATGTGCTTATACTTATGAGTTGCTACAGCAGCCTGGGGAAATACACCAAATCCATAACATTTCTTCCCGCACATGACCTGTTCTGAACTCGTGACTTACAATTCCCATCAAACTGTTGGTGCTCTAAGTGACTGAACACTAAAGGTCATACTTTGGTCCTTGATTTGGACTAAAAAGGATGGTGAAACACTCCATGATCCGTGCCTTTAGGGTGACTATTATTCTACTGCTTACTTGGGATATGGTACTTGATGGAATCGGCGCATTCATTCATGGATTCTGTCATAGATAATATTCCAACCTGGCAGTGTCTGCTTTCCTTTTGGATACATTGGTTTGCTGCCAAAGGGTCTTGAATATACAAGTGCAAGGGCTCACACCTGCACTGTTTGCCCTCAAACAGGCTACACAATGGGCAAAGTACAATCCGATTTCTAGTCGGCTGCCTGGCTGTAGTGATACCAAAAAAATTAATGATAATAAATCTTTGGTTGAGAATCTTGTGAGCTTGGCGACTGCAACTGATGGTTCTCATTGTGTGTAGGACTGATTAAAGATTCCAGATAGGCAATGAAATGAAGAGCATGGCATACCTGCGCTATTCCGTTAGCATCATTGATGGACCCACCACTTGAAATGTCCTGGAGTAGTACTCCATCTTCTGTCTGGATTGGCATTGCGGATGCCGCGACATGCTTGTCCTTGATTTATGCATTATTCGCCATGCCCGGTTTGCTCTACTAAAATGTCAATTTATTCTTGGTGGGTGGTTCAGAATCCAGAAATGTGCATATGGCTGATGATTATTGAAACATTCAGGCTTGTAGCCCCCCAGCTGCCTTGCTAATAGTATTTGACATTATTTGCAGCACTAGTAGTAGTCTTTTGTCGTCCTCGAGGAGGTGCATATATAGATGAGCTGGATAGCAGCAAGATGCAGGCTGTAGGTCTGAAATACGAGCAATATATATTATTGCACCGGTATTTCTGGCCTCGGCAGGGTGGGGGTGGGGAAGAATAAGATGAGTAGCATTTGCATTTGCATTTGATTATTGATCCGTGTTTGGGGCTGCTAAACAGCTCTGTAGGCTGTAACCGTTGTGTTATGGAGTACTAAGTATTCAATTCAGTTGGCAGCCAGAAGCGGCCAGTCCTATTTTTATCAGATTCTCTTTGCATCGAATATTACTCTAGTTTATCCCATCTCATGCTTCATGCGAGAATATTCTGGCATTGTGCCCCGGATTCGTTGATGGTCCTGGTTGATAAATAATAAATAACGGTGTTTGGAGAAAGGAAGAGTAAATTAGTTTGGTGTGTTGAACAAGCCATGGAGAAGTTTCCTGCAAGGGTTTCTCATCTGCTCCAATCGTGGCATGATACAGTAAGGGTGTGTTAGGTTGCCGTATCAGCTCAGCCAGTCTGTATAAATTGAGCCAGGCTAAGTGGAGCTAGACTGAGTGGATGCAAAGGGGTGTTGTTTGGTTGGTTGTATAAGGTTGGACAGACCGTGTAGAGATGTTGTTTGGTTGGCTGCACTAGAAGGAAAATTGGATGGACAAATTCAATACAGTGATGGACAAATTGAAATTTATATGGTAAGTGTGGTTTAGTTTTGTTCGAAAAAATGTCAGGAACGCAAAGATATTGGCAAAAATGAAAAGAAAAATAGATGGAAAACAAATACTGGAAAATCAATAAATTTGAAAAAAAAAAATTCAAAAAAATCTGAAATTTTTTTAATACATTGTACTTGAATCTACGGTTCCATTTTTTTTTTGTTTCATTGAATTTGGATGTCGTTTGAATTTTAAAACATTTTTGAAGAACGAAAAGTTGATATACTAGTTAACTAGTTAGCAGGTTAGTTCGTGTTAGTCTGCCGGGCATTGTGACGCGCATCGAAATTTTGCATCCCTGGATGCAGCTCGGAGACCGGAGCGGGCAACCAAACATGTGCATTTTCATCTCACGCGAGCCTGGTTGGGCAAAAACATGCAATCAAACGCACCCTAATTGTCTATACTGTTATATAGATTGTCTACAGTGCTAGGTATATATATCACGTGATACAGTGACATTGAAATCTCTCGTCTAAACTATTGTATGTACCGTTACTATTACCCGGTGTGCCCACTACCACTGTATGCAAATGGAAAAGAAAAGAGCTATACTCGTAGGTTGTGAACTCGTAATTTGTTCCCACGGCCCAAGTTTAGTGATTCCTCCATTTTTTTCTTATAAGGCATATTTTAAATATACATACGAAATAAGGAGATGGTAAAACCAAGAGAAGGATATAAGGGAATCTCTAATAGTGATTCCTCCATTTCTTCTTATAAGGCATGTCTTATATTTTGGAAATAATTTATTTCATATCATTGAAAGATTAAAAGTTTTGGAATGTACTATCCTATCCATTATCATAGATAGAGGGTGTCCCCACCTATGTTATGAGACCGTATATTTCAAAAACTTTGATCTTTTGATGGTGTGAAACAAATTCTCTCGGTATTTTAAGAAAAACTTGCTAAAATTATACCAGCATGCCTTATAAATCGAAACCGACGGAGTAGCAGGCACGCATGATGGCGTAGCACATGATGGAATTAATTTGCGAATTACTCACTGCACATGTATGGAGGCCGTGAAACTAATTAAACGGCAGTGTTCATTTATTAATGATCCGCGCGGGTAATGCATAATCTTGACGCGGGCTGCACGGCCAACAATTTATATTGTTAAATTTGGGTTTGTACCTGGCAATTATCCGGCTTGACACAGTGCATTGCAGTGATGTTTTTTTTTTTCTCTTGAGAACGTTGCAATGATATTGATGTGGGACAGCGCAAACGATCGCTCCCAGCTAAGCTGCTGATCATTCCACGTTTAACTTTAATCATTAATCTTAACACGTTGCTACGTCATCTATAGATAATATTAAAGACGGCTTATACAATACTGCTATGTCTACGCGACAATGTTTGCAAACGGTGAGTTGGTACCATGCTCCAAGCCTAACATCATCTCTAGCCATTTTTTCTCCATTTTATTTCTTTTCCTGATTTCTTTTTTATTTTTTATCATCTCCAACAACATTTTTTGAAGAAAATAATATAGAGAAATGATAGAGAATCTCTTTCTAAATGAAATAGAAAAGAGAATTTCTTCTAAAAGAAAACGGTGAGCGTTGAAGGAGAACAATTCCCTTTTAACGGAACAGGACAAGGGTGGGAATCCAGATGGTCTAACCACAACCTGGATCCGACCGTCCAACTCCGGCTTCCGCGACGATCTGAAGACGCGAATTCGAAACGGTAAGCCGCTTCCCGCCCGGGATGGAGGGCCCACCTGTCAGGGCGGCTGCTATAAATTAGGAGGCAACCGTGTTGGCTTTTCGTCCGTTCCCCATTTCCTCCTCCCCCTCCCCCTCCCCCTCCGCTTCCCCAGACCAAATCCCTTGCCTTCCAATTTCCGCCTCCCGTCACGCCCTTGCCTAGATGATGCTCGTCGCCAAGGAGTTCGGCCTCTCGCCGCCGCCTGCGGTGGCTCCTCGGCGTAGGGCGCCGGCCAGGGTGGCGCCGTGGGGCTCCGGGGGGTCGCCGGTCGCCGAGCTGTGGCTGCGGACTGGGGCAGGAGGCGCCGCTGCGGAAGGGCGAGGGAGCCACAGCCACGAGAGCGACATGGATTTGTCCATGCTCGTCAGCGACTTCCTCGAGAACGGCGGCAGCGGAGGCGGGGAGTCACGCGGCAGCAGCGACAGCGAGTCCGGCCTCTCCGACATCGCCCACCTCGCCGATAACATCTCCGTATGCATGCCATGCGCCTCTACCCTACCCTTTTCCTCCCCCCTCGACTCATCTGGAGGCCTTGATGTCTCTACATCATAGCCAGGGCCTCCAATTGTGTTAGATTATTGGTTCCAATTAGGACTTCTGAACCTATGATGAGGCTGGAACCATTTGGAAATCACATATTAGTTGCTTTCATGTGAATTTTGATCGGTATTCATGATGATACTGCTGGCTTGTTTAATCTGAATTTACTCCATGACCAAAGCGTAAAACAAAATCAATAATAAAATTGTTGATCTGCATCTGTAATTTATATCATTGTTTTGGAAGTTCCGAGTACACAATAGAATTTCGACAATTAGCAGTTTAGCATAGCATTGATTTGGTTTGGATCGTGACACCAATCTGAGCCCATTGGGATTGAAGGATGTAGCAATTGATACATAGTAATGTCAAAATTGATCCCAACCACTTTGATGTATAGGGATCGATTTTACCTCTATATTTAGGGCTTTAAACATCAGTTTACGCACCATTTGACCCCTTCTGTACTACTGTGTGAGCACCTAGTAATTTGTGTGACATGTGGCCTTATCAAGTTGAGTTTGGTTATCTGTTTTGCTTCGCATGCTGTATGCACCTTATACTTTTGTTTGTTGTCATTACTTTTACCAAAACTAGTGATTGGATGAATTATTGTTTTATACCACGTCGATTTGTATGCTATGTATGTTGGAACTTACATTCTATGAATTTCCATTTTAGATGTACAGACAAGGTGGAGATGATAGAGAAAATGAGTTACATTCTATGGTCCACTCACTATTGTTCTCAATTCATGAGTCAGAGCTTCAGGCCTTCAGAAGAGGTCAATGCGGTAGCAGTTGCATTCGTCATTTACTTGTGAAGCTCTTGAGATGCTCGGGATACGATGCAGCAGTTTGCATATCCAAATGGCAGGGCTTTGACAAGATACCCGGAGGTATTCCCTACGCTCATTACTAAAAGTCATTTCATTTTCTCTATAAATTGAGTTATGTGACTAAGCTTTTCTCTTCTTTTTTTTGGCAATTAGGTGACCATGAGTACATTGATGTCATAATGAACAGTGGTACCATGGGCCCAGAGCGCCTCATCATTGATATCGACTTCAGGAGTCACTTTGAAATAGCCAGGGCAGTTGATTCTTACGGCGCTCTGTTGAATTCGCTTCCGGTGGTCTATGTCGGTACCCTTGCCAGACTGAAGCAGTTCCTGCATGTGATGGCTGACGCTGCAAAGTGGTCCCTGAAGCAGAACTCTATGCCTCTGCCTCCTTGGAGATCCTTGCCTTATCTCCAAGCAAAGTGGCATTCCAAGTATGAGAGGGAAGACTTCAATACCGAGCAAGACTTCCATGCCACATCCTCAGATCACGCACTATGCATTGGCCACCTGAAGAGGCTGAAATCCTCCCTGCAGTCAGAACTTGATACCGGAAGATTGCTCATGATGCCAATCAAGACTGACAATAAAAGGAGGGTAAAGTTTGAGAGGCCGCGGCGTCGTTCCTTGCTCAGTTTCTGATACATAGTTATGCTTCTTGGATACATGCAGAAGATGAAAAGGATACTGGGAAAAAAAAGGAATAGCTTGCCATAGTTTTTTTTGTTTGTTTTCCAAAGGAGATGTTTTCTTGCGAAATAGATATGGGTACTTCTAACACGTCAGGAGAGTGAAGATACCATGCCAGGTTTTTTCTAAGGCATACACAGAAAACAGAAAATTCTTTTTGGATTTCATTTATTGTTGTTTCTTTCGGCAGAGATGGATGCTAGTGGTGAATCTGCTGCGTACCATGTACAATTGAGAGTTGCTGCAAACATTTTCGCCCCTTTATTCGTTTTTGATCATATAGGTGTTCTTTTACCTTGTGCATTTGATACACGCTTGCTTTGTAATTGTAGAATGTGTAAGCTGAGTTACACTGTGGACTGACTATATGTTTTTGTTTCATTTTGTTGTGAACAAGAAGACCGTTTGTGCTGCAAAATTGATGTTGATTTGTGTTATGGTTTGTGAGCTGGGCACGGTGTTGTGCTTTACAAAAAGAAGAGAAGATTTGTGAGGAAAGAAAGGAAGATACGCGGAACATGTGGATTAAGAAAAGCATGCGCAAACTATATACTGTATGTTGACAAGTGTTTGCTTTTGCAGGCCACCATCCATCATTCCTGTCTATTCTTTTCCCTTGCCCGTCCTAAAACCCATTCATTTTGTAGGAGAGCCGTGAGGGATTTCCTAATGAACAATTGCAGCGTACCTAATCTTTTCGCGATTGCCAGTTGGGCCGCCCAATGTTGGCTTGCTGCTGGTGCAAAGTCAGCAAAATACAGAATATCAAAAAATTCTGCGTTGCACTAAGGACCAGCCTTTCCGCATATATGGACATGCATATGCATGGCTCCACATCCGTGTGACCGTGTGAGCGGTGGGTGGTTTGAGTTACTTGTGACAATTGCCATATGTTTTCTCTCTCTTGCAAAAAGGAGAGAGCATGAAAAAAGGAAACGAAAAAAAATAATTGTTTTCTCTTGCAAAAGATGATTGTTGTTTTCTCTTGCAAGATGTAATTGTTTGTTTTCTCTTGCAAAAGATGATTGTTGTTTTCTCTTGCAAGATGTAATTGTTGGGGGAGCATTAAAAAAAGGGAAAAAAAATGGGGTGAGAGAGGCTCGAACTCTCGACCTCAGGATAACTCAATTTAGCTATGAGACCTACGCGCTAGCCAACTGCGCCACCACCCCAGCTTGCGTACGTCGTCTAGCCAAGACAGTTCATTGAGGTTCAAGAAGCAATGGCGACCGGCCAGGCGGCCACTAGCCAAGACAGCCGGCAGACCGAGAGCCCAACAAAGCAAACGAACAGGAGATCGATTAGTTAGTTCATAGCAAACAAACAGGCAAGAAAACCTACATTACGATCCCGTAAGAGACCAAATAAACTTCCAATCTTTTTGTTTCGGCCATTCTTCGGCACGAAGGTCGAAATTTCGATTGGGAAGCTCATAGTCTAGCGAAATTTGCTTTAGGGGCATCTCTGATTAACGAAATTCTAAAAACACGTGAATATTGGAAAAATATAGGGTGTTTACTAGTTACGGCATTGAACCTCGCTGCGAAAGGAGGGTGGGAGGAAGATTGTCCTTAAGGCGTGGCATTCCATGAAAGTGATGTTTTGCCAATCATGCATGAGTAGGGATTAAGTAAGGCCATGCATAGTGCAAATTGTTCATACATAGGTGTTTAAAGATAGAGAGCATATCACATCGCTAAGGGTGTGTTTGGTTGGCTGTCTCTGTCCGGCCACGCTCGCGTGAGCCGGATAAATACGTGTTTGGTTGCCCGTTCTCTACTCTGAGCCTCTATGCATCGGTGCAAAACACTGGTTCTAGGGCGGCCGTTTCCGCGGAGCCAGGCTCACGCGCCACACTGCCCAGCGACTAACCACCGACTAACTTCTGCTAACTAGTTTCTATACATCAACTTTTCATTCTTTCAAAAATGTTTTAAAATTCAAATGATATCCAAATTCAATGAAACAAAAAAAATAGAACCATAGGTTCAAGTACGAGGTACTAAAAAAATTCAGATTTTTTTAATTTTTAATTTTTATTTTCGAATTTATTGATTTTCTAGTATTTTGTTTTTGAATTTATTTTTGTTTCAGTATTTTTAATTTTCACTTTTGAATTTATTTTCTTTGTTTTTCATTTCCCTC
This sequence comes from Olyra latifolia, assembly GCA_036346145.1. Taxonomy (NCBI): domain Eukaryota; kingdom Viridiplantae; phylum Streptophyta; class Magnoliopsida; order Poales; family Poaceae; genus Olyra; species Olyra latifolia. The sequence goes on along the minus strand of CM070523.1, from coordinate 330,419 downwards.
TTTTGAATTTATCCATCCACTCTCCTCCTAGTGCAGCCAACCAAACAACATCTCTGCACAGCTTGTTCAATCTCATACAACCAACCAAACAACATCCCCTTGCATCACCTCAGCCTGGCTCCAACCAGCCTGGCTGAGCTCATACGGCAACCAAACACACCCTAAGTACCTATACATAAAACTTGAAGCTTATATAGGTGTTTAAATGCTACAAACTTTTCTAAGCACCTACCTAAGTATAGATGTTTGGTTACGCCGTCGCTCTCTCCTACAAGCAACTCATGCCCATCCTACATGGGAAAAAATGGTTTTCTTTCCTAATGGGCTTTGTGCTACTTATATTTTTTTTTTGGCTTTTGATTGTAATTTTCCCTTGCTTCTAATGGTTGAGGATAAAAGGTTTATGCATGTAGGGCGTATACATGTCAGGATGTATAGGCTGGATTATTTTTCCATTATCTAAAAAAGGGGAAAATATAGGCCATTTGAATCATGCAGTATTGAAATCCACTGGAATTGTTCAATCATGTTGTTCAATGGTAAATCCTCCAAAATCTGAAGGGAATTTTTTATTCCTATGAAACTTGATCCATTGATGCAATCCTTTGAAACCTTCAATCATTGGTTTGTCAATTTCTGATACCTAGTGAGTTTCGATTGTCAACTGGAGTTCTTTGGATAGACGGCTATAAAATAAGTTTACGAAGATGAGCCCTATTTTAAGCAAGAAAAATATTTACACTTCTGCCCGTAAAAATGCATTGAAGACAAATGGCTTCCATGCTAGTGGCTCGTACGGATCAATTATCTCATTTGTCGCCTTTTGAGGGCTAGAAAGACTCCACTTTGAATGGATCGTGTGGACGGATTTGTATCCTCTGACTTCGTCTCTCTCTACCGTGCCCCTGCCGTTCCACTCACATATTACTGTTGCTACAGTATCTACAGCAACTTTGAACAGCGAAAATGGCACTGTTGATGGTACTGTTTGCTACAGTACCTATGCTACAGTGTTTTTGGCTGTCTTTACACACTCACGTTACTGTACGCTTCCGCCTTTGCTCTAGCAAAGGCAGAGGATGCGCGTCCCACTATAGCTCACACGCTAACTTTTTGAGCCAGCTAAACTTACGATGGAATAAGGTTATTCATCTTAGGACTCTGAGGATCATCGGCAGCTTCCCTAAATTTGGATCTTTATATTTCTTCTCTAAACCATTATTTATCTCCTAATTCCATTCTATCCAGCAGAGTTTCTATCCTAGAAAAAGTATAGAGACAAGAGAGACAATATCTAAATATAGAGACTCGAAGAGAGAATCTCTAAATTTAGAGACTGACATATGAGCTGTTTGGTTGTCTGCATTCACAGAGATTTGCATCTACAAATGCAGAATCTTGCTTTTTTCTTATGTTTAGTTGTCTGCATCTAGTTTTGAGCCTGGCTCTCTGGATGCAAGATTCTCCATACAGTCTGGCTCTGGAGATACGGAGAAAATAGGCGTATCTCTGGATGCAGCGCATGGCAGTCTCATGTTCTGCGCAAGGGACCACTGTCAGCCATAATAGCAAACCATACATGCGGTGACACGTGTTCTGTTCTTTTTTGTTTATATCTTTTGATTAGCATCTCCAATTACCAAACCGATTTCAAAAATGGGTTCTTGATATTTTTTTGAACAAAACTAGACCACACTTGCTATATAAATTTCAAAATACATGCATACTAAATACTCAACCAAACACCATCTCTGCATCTATGCATCCCGTATGCCATCAGTCTGACTGAGTCAAACGGACCAGACTTATAAGAGAAGACAACCAAACAGTCCCATAGAGACTCAGCTAGATGGATATAGAGACTAAGACAGAATAGCAATAGTGATAGATCATGCAAATAGAGACTCTGCTGGACTTGCTAATAACACCTTCCCCTAAAAAATGGCTGGCAGCGTGACCATAAAAAGACTGAAGACTAGGCATATATACGAAACCCTAATATGTGATATCGCTGTCTCCACGTGGGCAAGGAAGATGAACTAGCTAGTGTTCACTGTTCATTCCACGTTACTACGTTAGGAGTTAACAATAACGAGGCACTACCAATCAAGGAGTATGGAAGAAATTCAAATTTCTACTCTATAACACTAACCTCCACACACTCTATTCATTCTCTAAAATTCTTTCACACTTTACACGGTATTATAAAAGATTTCTACCCTTAAATAGCTACTTTGTTTCTAAAAGTCAGATAAACAGTATTTCAGATCGTCTCCTATAGAATGCGGCGAAACTTTGCCGGTCAAATCATATCCGCGTGAGTCGTCGTCTAGAGCGGCAGTAAATTAAAGTAATAATATGTAAAGATGCGGGTGGAAGCAAGGGTTTCGTGGTGTAGTTGGTTATCACGTCAGTCTAACACACTGAAGGTCTCCGGTTCGAGTCCGGGCGAAGCCATTTAATTTTTTGGCACGAACAAACCGAGCTAATAAGGCGATTTTAATTGTTGGGCCAATGATGGGTTCTCAGCGTCAGCATCCTTCTTCTTCTTTAGAAGGAGGCTAGTCTATAAACGTGGTACACGAGCAAGAAACAGCACGTGTGTACCTCATCAGTCAACTCATCCCTATTCAAACACCATTTACAATCACTACAAAAAAACCATTTACAAAATCAATCTATCATGTCGCAAAATTGCATAAAATGCAAAAGTAATTATGCTAAGAAGCATTGCAGAGATTTTGAAAAGGGAAACAATCCATTTTGTTTACTGTTAAGTGGAGAGGAGATGGTCACCGACTACCATTTTCAGCAGCTGTTCTATTTATTTTTGCTCCATAACAATTTATCTCATGGTTTTTTTTGCATATGTGCCATTATTTAGTTTCAATTTCGCAGATTTGTTATTATAAAGTGCGAAATATTATTCATGCCATTACAAAGTGCACTTCATTTCAAAACTGCCATTACAGACCATTTGCGAATTATACGAACTCAATATAAGGTGAAAAATACGCTCTGACGGGTGGGTCCCACATGTCATACTCTCTCCTCTCCTTCTTCCTCCCATTCCTATCTCCCCTAACTCCGACACTGCTCTCTCTCCATCTCCATATCTTTTCCCGCTCTCTCTTTGCCTCCCTACTCCTTCACCGACGCCCTTGTGCGCCTCTCGCCACCTCCACCGCTTAGCTCCACCACGCCTCTCTCTCTCACGCCACCCCGTCTGCCGCTTGCCCGACCGCCGCTCCTCTACCACATCGCCACCCCGAGGTCAGGGCCTTCCCATTGCTTCGTCTTCATGCCACTATGCCCCGTTTCGGGCCGGCGCCGCGCGCCACAAGCTTTGTCTCCCGTGTCGCCGGTTTCATCTCTCGTGCCAGCCTTGGCGGCCTCGCCGCCTAACTTGCGGCGGTAGCAATGGCGTCTTTCATGAAAGGCGACAATGACTCTAAGCAAGTTGCGGCGAGCCACGGAGGAACATGAGCGGCGGCGGTGGTAGAGGAGGAAGAATCTTGCCCACGAGAATGGCGAGGAGGAGCGGTGCGTGAGGAGAAGGCGAGGAGCACAGGGGCGACACAAGTTGCCAGGAGTTGGGGGAGATGGGGAGCAGTGGGAGGAAGAAGAAGAGATGATGACAAATGGGACCCACCAGTCAGACCGTATTTTGAGCTTGTATATATCATAAATGGTCCATAATGGCAGATTTGAAATGAATCTCACTTTGTAATAGTATGAATAATATTTCGCACTTTATAATGGTAGATCCGCGAAATCGAAACTCAATAATTGCATATATGAAAAAAAAAAAAAACCCCTTATCTCACCGGAAGCGTGAGGATACGTGGTCCGGTGCGCCCCGCCGCATCGCCAACGACCGTCTCCTCCGTTGGTCGTCACCGCCGAGGGAAGGAGATCCATCCATGGCCATGGTGATGGAGCACATGTGAGGTACCGTAGGTCTAGGGCTGGCCATCAATTCCAATCGTGATCCCACCAACCATTTTCCCTTTTCAAAATCTCTCCGTGAGCACATGTGAGGTAGGCCTAGGGGCTAGGGCTGCTTCTCTTCTCTTCTTCCTTCTCACCTCACCAGGCTACGCGCCGCCGCCCATGGCCACCAAATCTTTTCTCCCTCCCCCATTCATCTCTTCTCCCCCCACGCGCCCCCGCCCCACCCTTGCTCTAAAGCCCCCGTGCACCATCACCAGGCGTACTGCCGGTTCTTTCGCATGCGCTGCCGCCACCTCCGCCGAGCCCGAGCCCGCGCCCGCGCCCGATGCCAGCAACCCCTTTGCCGCGCTCCTCCAGGTGCCCCGCACGCTGTGGCGCCGCACGCTGCACCCGCTCGGCGACTACGGCTTCGGCAAGCGCAGCGTCTGGGAGGGTGGCGTCGGCCTCTTCATGGTGTCTGGGGCCGCGCTGCTTGCCCTGGCGCTCGCCTGGCTCCGCGGTTTCCAGCTCCGCTCCCGCTTCCGCAAGTACAGCGCCGTCTTCGAGTTCACCCAGGCCTGCGGGATCTGCGTCGGCACGCCCCTCCGGATACGCGGGGTCACCGTCGGCACTGTCGTACGCGTCGACTCTTCGCTCAGGAGTATTGATGCTTATGTCGAGGTGACCTCAAGCTCTTTGCTTCTCTTCTGCTTCTTCTCTAATTCACTCAATTCATAATTTCATATCATATCAACCCCACCCCTATGGTGTTAACTCCATCTTTTACAGTCCTTGGACGCACCTAACATAATGAGATCGAACCTTGTAATATCTCACTGTTGGATGCAAAATACACCAGGAAACTTGATCAAAGTTGTTAAATTCATGACTTTGATTATAATTCACTCTTGAGAATTTAGGCAGGATTTGCTGCTAAACTACTTTTTTGCTTAATTAAATTACATGCTGATTAGTTCACCATTCCCTGCTATCTGTTAACCAAAAGGTCTAAAACTAAATTCTACTGGGGAAAAAATGTATATGTTTGTTCCGTACATTCTTTATTCAGTGACCGTGTTCCGATCGCTCAACTTATAATGGCTGATCACAGGAAGCTTTATAAATTATTCATCATGAAAAGCCACAAGGATCTAGGCATGTCCTTAGTCTTGTTGCCTTGTTGATTTCAAACCGCCTCACCAATCTATGGTTTCGTCAAATCTGGTAAACTAGGATCCATAGAACTGTGTGAACAGCCAAACCTGGTAGTTTCATCAGCATAAATGGTACAGTCAGAATCCTCTGTGTAAATACTTCCATTTTTCAGTATTCCCGATGATATTATTTTTATCCAGGACTTGCATCCTCAGTTAGCTGTTGATGTTACTGGCCTGTGAGTTATACTGCCTTCCTAAGTGATGCATTGTGCTGCCCTGAATGCTTATAAATCATAGAGCAGCCTTTTGAAACTGAACCATGCTTTAGTTCACCCAATGTGCTTTTCACCTCTCTCAGGTATAGTTTTTCAAATGGACAATTTTCAGCTGGATGATTTGGTTGAGTTTAGCCCCCCTATCTCGTTCTTGAATTTGTTCGAAGACAGGCTGGTGTTACCATTTGGTGAGAGGAAGTTTACTATTTGATGTTAGTGGCATGCTAATAACTTCGGTATCCATAGTTCCTTTTTTTCTATTGTTGACTACATTTACATTTCTTCGGTGCATAAACTTCCTTTTTTGTACATGATAACATGCTTTAGGCTGACTTTTTTGCTATCTTCAATATGGCAGGTTGAAGATGATAAAATTATTGTACCCCGTAATTCGTTGGTTGAGGTGAATCAGTCTGGTCTTCTAATGGAGACACTGATTGATATTACACCAAAAGATCCACTCCCTACACCTTCAGTCGGTCCCCTTGACCCAGACTGTTCCAAAGAAGGCTTAATTCTCTGTGACAAAGAGAGGATGAAAGGACAGCAAGGAGTAAGCTTAGATGCACTGGTCGGAATATTTACCCGTCTGGGGCGAGATATGGAGGAAATTGGTGTTAATAAAAGCTACAAGTTGGCCGAAAAAGTTGCATCTATAATGGAAGAAGCACAACCTCTCCTTTCACGGGTACATCATTCTCACCAATTTTTTGTGTAACAGTTTGCAACCTTTGATATATTTATCACATTTAGCTTATTGAATCTCTATGCAATGAATGTGTTTTTTTTTCCAACTCAATGCTGCTGATTAGGATTCCATGGTTCAAATGCTTTTCCCCATGTTGAGATTTGAACATGCAAACCAACACATGGTCTGATTGTGGCATCACTAAAATGAATTTGGTGGAATTTAAAATGCCAGAACTCAGCAATAACACAGGCAAAACTGATCCATTTTTGTCCATACTTTAGCAACACTTGGGTTGAACTGCAGGAATTTCATTATTAGATCCATTGTATCGCTATTGCATGTATGCTCTGGTTAGCATGTTTGGTTAGCACTGTTTTCAGAACCATTATCAAGAGGAGGGGACCACTGCTTAGAATGGATGTGGTGTTAAAATTTTCATTTATGTTGCATGTTTTTGGAAAATAGGGCGTTGGATGTTGCTTCCTCCATATATGCAGCTTTGTTAGTCTTATTTTGTTGTCAAAATAGATAATTTTGTTGGACACTACTTTCTGTGGTTAAATGGTGTATGCGTCAAGCTAAATATTAGTGATGGAACAGATTGAAGCCTTAGCTGAAGAAGTTCAACCTTTGCTCTCTGAAGTTCGTGACAGTGATCTGCTGAAGGATGTGGAGACTATAGCTAAAGGCCTGGCTGATGCATCCGGTGATTTAAGGTACTGCTAGAATGCATTGCAATCAGACCTGATCATTCAACGGGCCAGGCCGGGCTTGGAAAAACCCGGTCACTTTGGTCCGAGCCCGAGCCTAGCCCGACAATTTTTTTGTTGTGCTGGGTTTGGGCCCGAAAGCCCGAAGCCCAAAGCCCGATTTCACACTGCATTCCTGTTTTCGTGCAGGCCCGGGCCTGCCCCGACGAGCTTGGTTCTCTGGCCCGGCCCGGAAAAATCGGGCTGGGTCCAAACCGGGCTGCCCATGATCAGGTCTAATTGCAATGTAATAGATCTTTAAGTGGCTTTGATTTAGAACACTTCTTTTTTGTTGAACACATTTAGAGTTGAGACTCATCATAGTTATTAAGGGGGTGTTCTATTGGGTTCATAAAATTTGTGACTTATCATCTTATCTCAACTCGAGAATTTCGAGGTGGCCTTGAGTCGGATGGCCTTGAAATTTAGGATTTAGGGAGCTTTTAGACTACGCCTCTGAGATAAAAATAAAAGCAGTTCAAAAAGTAATAAAAAAGTCATATGAGTCAATATTAGTCGGATAAGTCCAGAAAAATTCTCGGTTGAGATAAGATGATAAGTCACAAATTTTATGAGCCCAAAAGAACACCCCCTAAGTTGGTAAGTCGAGTCAAATGTCGGTAAAGGACCGACTTACTAACTAGTCGATAAGTCAGTTGACTAGTGGTCAACTTGCTATCATGATGATTTTTTCTTGTTGCTAGTCTGCTCAAGTCTACTGTATGCACATTTGAATACTAGGATCAGTGTGTATTACTAATACTATTGCTAGTTGCTAACAAAAGATGAATCTAAGTACAGTACCTAGTGCTAAATGCTAATGCTAGTATACTACCTACCAATTGTCAAGTTCCAGCCAAGCCTACCTTTTTCCTGACTGAGAGAATTATATAGCTAGTTAAACTAGTTAACCACAAGTCAACAACTAGTCCAAAACTCCAAGCGCCTGCCTGGCTGCCTCACTGAACATTGAAAGGAGGCAGAGGATGAGACATTGAGAGCATAAGGGGATCAGAAGACTCAGAAGAGTGAGAGGAAGGAGAGGAATATCTGGATCCTGGAGTCCTGGACCTGCAGTTGAGTGCTGAGCAGCGACTAGAGTCAAGGAAACCAGAAGGGGTGGCGCCATGGCGGGCTGGCAGCAGCGGAAGCAGAGTGCAGGTACTTGGGTTGGTGGTGGCGGAAGCAGAGGTTAAGGGGCCTGGGGCACAGGTTGCCGGTGGTGGAAGCAAAGTGTAGCACCGTCTCTGGAGGCTAGGGGGCAGGGGCACAGGTTTCCTCCCAAGTCGCCTGGACTTGCCGAGCCAAGTCGACGACTAGTCGCCCCAAGTCGTCCAGTCGCCTGACTTGCTCTCTGAGTCGAGTCGACGGCACAAGTCAGCGATGCCTAGCCGACTGGACGACCAGTCGTCAAGTCAATAATAGAGAGACTCATGATTATCACTAATATAAAGTGGAGTTTCCCTGAATATAATATGAAGTGGAGTTTCTGATAAACCATTAAGCTGTAGCTTGCTCCATATCCTGGAGGGGTTACAAGGTCATAGGATCTGAGACCCTGAGTTAAAGTTTTGCTTGAAAGAAGTTTATGTACACAGCTGAACTGGAAATCCTAGTCCTTGTTGTTTTTCTTGCAATGCTTCCAAGTTTTATCATAAGCAATGTTCCATGGACGTGTACTGTAGCATAATATTGGCCTCTATATAATCTACTAGGAGTAAATGCTATGATAGATGCTTTGCTTTTCTTATGTACTGTAGCATAATATTAGTCTCTATAACCTACTAGGAATTAGGAGTAAATGCTACAATAGATGCTTTACTTTTTTTATGCTACCTTGCAGAAGGTTGAAGTCTTCCATGCTAACACCTGAGAACACTGATCTTATCAAGCAGTCTATTTTCACCCTTGTATTTACTCTGAAAAACATTGAGGTTCGGATCCTCCTTCCATTTTTGTCAAGTTTTTTATTTCTTGAACTGAAGAGCAGGCTGCTAAGAAGGTGTTTGCATGTGCTGTGGCCTTGCTTTCAGAGTATCAGCTCAGACATCTCTGGTTTCACGGGTGATGAGGCAACCAGGCGGAACATGAAACTGCTGATCAAGTCTCTTAGCAGATTATTGTGATCTCTTAGTGGAATAACACGGGGACCTCACCTTTCTACGTCGAGAGGCAGGAAATTATTGTTAGACTAGGGCGCCTTGATAAGATTGAGGCAATCTTTTTGGAGAAGAGAAGTAATATTTGACAAGGTTTCGATTAGAAGGATTAAACTATCGAGTTTGCAGCATTCTTGATGTTGAAAAAATGAAAAAGGTGTGGAGATATAAAAAGGGAATCTCCATGAGTTTATTGGTAGTCAGTCATGTAGGGGCATTTTTATTTGAAGGAGTAGCACCTTACAGTTGTGGTTGAGCAAGTGTAATCGAAGAATACGGTAAATTAAGCTGGGTTGCTCGCAGCTCTCTCTCCGAAACTTTTGCGGTTTTTGCTGCCTTGCCTGGTGGTTTTTGTATGTCGATGGCGTGCATGCACGTCCTTTGGGTTGAACCAAGTAGTTGAATATATCTTTTACCTTGGGTGGTTGATTCGAGTTAGGCTAAATTATGGTTGAGTTGGGTATGCTTGCATATATTTATTATTATTATTTTGCGCAACTCGAGCGGTTGAATTTGGCAACAGATGGAAGAGAGGAAAAGATTCAGATTTGAATTTTTTTTTCTATAAACGTTGTTAATAGGGAATGTGTTAGAAGGATTAATGAGGTGAGGTGAAGCCGTGGTAGAGAGCAGAAGGCGTGCAGTGCATGGCGGATCTTGTTGCAGTATTCTATACTTGGATTGCCTGTGCCGTCTACAAGTAAGAATAAGCCAGTTTGTGCTGGATCCATAGCAATCTGAGCGAGTGATATGGCTGGCGGGACGGTGACCTCGCCGAGGCTGGAGTTGGCCGTCGACATGGGCCACCCTTTCCTCAACCGCACCGTCGACGGATTCCTCAAGATCGGCGCAGTAGGATCATTTCTTCTCTTCTACTCGCGATGCATCTATCTATCTACATGTATATGACGCATGACATTGACAAGATGCATATATATTAATATATACATGTGCAACAGGTTGGAGCTTGCAAGGTCGCTGCCGAGGAGACCTTTGAGTGCCTCCACCGAGGTTGGTATTCATCCCCCCTCCCTCCATCTATCTATCCTATTCATTCTACTCAACTGGATGATGCAGTCCGTATAGTAATACGTACTACTATCTGTTAAATGTCCAACCTAATTAATGTACGTATGTATAGTAATACTACTCCGTATTCACGTACAGTACGGTACGTAGCATGCATGGTAAATACTAATCGGTAATTTCTTCTCTCCGCAGGGGACGTTTCAAAGCACAAAGCTGAGCGTGCAGTAAGTGTCCATGCTCCATAGTACATTATCTATATATTTCCATCCATCTCCACTGCATGCACGCAACATATTCCGTTAATTTGCTCCTCTCATGCATCGATCAACTTGCATATACCTTGTTGAATTTATTTATATGCATGCAGCTGAAGAAAATGTGCAAGGAAGGCGCGTACTGGGGTATTTCAATTCATTCTCACACTAGTTCGTTGGCCATGCCAATCCGCCTTTCGTTAACATACATACACATGCATGATTATTCAGGTAGTATTGCTGGTGTGTATGTGGGCGTGGAGTACGGCATCGACAGGATCCGTGGCCACAGGGACTGGGTAATGCCTGCCCTTAATTAATTAATGTGCTACGATCTGCATCTGCATCTGCATATATATATATAGATATATCCACATATATATGCATATATCTATCTATCCATCTATCTATCTCGTGCTCTTGGCTCTTGGCAGAAGAACGCGATGCTTGGAGGAGCGGTAACAGGAGCTTTGGTGTGTGCAGTGAGCCACGAGCATCGCCACAACGTCGTCAAGAACGCCATCACTGCGGGAGCAATCGCAACAGCTGCACAGTTCCTCAACTACCTTACTTGCCCTTAATTTCTTACATCACAACACAACGCCACGAAGCTCGTCTTACATAACAAAACTGAACAAGAGCAAATCACAACATCTTCTTTTGCTAGCTTGTTCACACCGCCATACGCATGCAATACGCGACTCGAGTAATAAAATCAGACCGCCTTTAATTTCCTTTCCTTTTCTTTCTGTTGATATGTTCTTTCTGCGTTGGTGCTTACGTACCTTAGCGATCGTTTTCCTTATCTCTGTGATGTGCAATGCTCGTCTCTTTGCTTAAGCTGCGATTCTTCTTCTCTCCTTGTCCAATAATTGTGCCTGCCTGTCTAGAGTATCCATCACCAGGCTACATATCCTGTGCACATAGCATGTTTGTGCACATGTGGTGTACATGAATAAACAAATGTTACCAAAAATTTCAAAAAAATTTCTACATGTACTTCTAATCTTACTCCACCTATGTATAAAATTTCAAGTTTAGATTCATTATACATAAAGAGCAGCAAAAAAGAAAATTCTAACAAATTTAATGAATCTAAAAGTGTCAGATTTTTCTCTTTTTTGTTACCGCTAAAATATAATGAATCTAAACTTGAAATTTTATACATAGGTGGAGTAAGATTAGAAGTACATGTAGAAATTTTTTTGAAAATTTTGGTGACATTTGTTTATTCATGTGCACCACATGTGCACAAACATGTTATGTGCACAGGATATGCAGCCCTCCTTCACACAATCTCTCTCTGCCAATGTTATCTGAATGAAAAGAGAGATCGTTTTCCATTTCCTAATCCGCGCTGCTTTAAATTTATTCGTCACTGTTTGTCTTTTGTCGTTGTTGCTGTGATGTTATGTGCATATGGTGTATACAGATAGATGTAATTGGTTTATATGTCAATAAAGCAGCAGCTGCCTACGTACGTAAATGTAATGGAAGCCAGATGAGGGAACAAAGAATTCAGTAGTACATTAATGGTGTGTTTGGTTAGCTGTATACAGCGATTTGGCTATAGGGATGCAAAATCGACTTGTTTGGTTGTATGTAGGTTTAGCTGAACCAGGCTCGTGGCGTTCAATTCCTCGTGCTCAGTTGGGCCATGTGAAACAGAAATCTAGCCACTTCCAGTGAGCCTGGCTTGCATGGACGCATGCGCTTCGGTGGGTCTCTCTTGTCAATCTGTATTTATTATGTCCCATTCACTTTTATGCAAGTAACTAAATAACGTCTATCAACAACTTGACTTATCTCATGCAGTCAACCAAACACCATCCCTTATATCCACTCAGCCTGTCTCACAGTAGCCTAGATATCTCGTACGAGCCAGGCTAGAGGAGCCAAGCAACCAAACAGGCCATAAAAAACTGATATTTATCTCTCCACATAGCCTCCACTGCGGTTCATACTCCATACAAAAAGCGCAGGGGGACAAGAATGAATGGACACTCACTCCTTTTCCTTCATTTCCAACAAGGGAGGTGATCTGCGTACTTGCACAACTAGATTTTTTACTATCGTCCTTAATTTGGATACCTAAATTATTTTTTTGTTGTGTGATCCTCTTGTCCTTAATTAGTTTTGGTGGTGGAAGGACCCGGTTTTGTAGTTTGTTGACGAAGGTAGAGATATCGTATTAGGACATGGTAGGATTTTTTGGAATTAGATATAAACTTTTTTCGAATGCTTCATGTGGCGGTGGTTGTGGAAGAGCCACAGCACGGATGCTCTCTCACACCGACAAACATTTAGTTAATGCGGATTACCTACACCAAGTCGTGGTGCTCCCTGCCATTTGCTAGCTGATGATGTATTTTGGTTAGCGAACGACTCTTTATGTGTGTGTATGTGTCAAGATGGGAGACATATAGATACAATCCAATCCAGGTCTTTTTTTTTTTGTGATAAAGAGTTTTTTATTATCAAATAGATCTGTACCGTATATTTTTATTCTAAATTTTAATTGATATGGACTCCTTCTTTCAATCTAAACCTTTATAATTGGGGCCACAATGATTAACGGTGTTGATCTTTTTTTCTCTCCGATTAACATGGGAATTTCTAGTATTTTAGGATTAGACTTGTTTGGTTTTTATCCAATAGCTGAAGAGACCTAGCTAATTTGTTCAATTAGAGTTTAACTCGAATATAGACTAATATAGACAGTAATTAGCAGGTTTGGTAATTAGTGTCCTCCAATACGTATGTTGCCATAAGTTTGTTAATTAGTGTGTATGATGTACTTCTCTAATAGGGACTATGGACAATAATCCAATTTCGGTTGCCTCACGATGGTGACTTGGTCAATGTGGTCATGGCATTGCCTATATCTAACCTCTGTCAAATCTAGATATTTATAATCTGGTCTCACTACAATCGATGGTGTAGATCTTTTTTTCTCTCTAATTTATGTGAGAATTTCTCCAATTAACGTGGTGTCTCCATTTAATTATATAATACTCCCTCCGTTGGGATTTATAGGACGTATTAGAGATTTGGATTTGTTGTTTAATATAGGGCGCACACAATTTTTAATGTTATTTTAGTGAGATCTTTCCTATAGTACCCTCATTTAAAATATGCATGTATGCGTGTGATTAAGTTCATTTGAAGCATTAATTGCCTTCTCCACCAATTAAGTTCAAGGATAAATTCGTAACTTGACCATTGTCCTTGGTCATGGAGCTCATTTCTAATACGCCCTATAAATCTCAACGGAGGGAATAATAGATATCAATTAATTGAGGTGGAGTTATCGTGGGCATTATCTATTACCTATAGGGGTAACCAACCCTGAGATCTGAGCCTATCCACGTCGGCCGAAAAACGTCGGCCGTCCGATCTGTGGCTCCGGCTCGATCCGTCCGTTGGCTCGCTGCCCAGCGTGAACAGCCGGATTGCCAATGCAAAAAGCCCTCCTGCCTTTTCATTTTACGTTCGTGTCCTCGGTTCTTAGCGACCGTTTGATTAGCCGATCAAATGGCCCTCGCTGCGTTACCTTTTCGTTTAGCCCCTTCGCTTTTCTTGGTTCTCAACCCGCAGTTCTCCCGCGTTGGCCGAACCCTACCGCGCCCCAGTCTGGGATTCGCCCCCCCTTTCCGTCTTCCACTCCTCTCCGCCTTCACCTCCTCCCAGCTCCCCTCCCCGTCGCCGGCCACAGCAGCCACCATCCGCTCCCGTCTCCGCCTCCCCATCTCGCTTTGCCTCCAGCCTCTCGGCTCCTCTCCATCGCTGGCATTGCTACCCCTCCGCTCCCGTCTCCGCCTCCCCATCCTCCAACCCTAGCGCGCCCACCCCGGGGGTTCGCGCGGCGCTCCACCCCTCCTCGCCGTCTCTGCCTCCCTGCCGTCCTCCCCATCTCCGCCTCCCCTAGCTCCCGTCCCCATCTCCGCCTCTTCTCCGGCCGTCTCCGCTTCACCGCCCTCGCGTTGGCCCCTTCCCTCCCACCGCCGCTTGCCGACGGCGCCGCTCGAGTCCTTTCCCCGTCCTCAACCGCCGCGTGCGTCCGCTTCCTCATGCCGTCCGCTTCCTCCTCCGTCTCGGCCGTCGCCGGCCAAGCATCCTCAAGCTCCTCTCCGTCGCCGCCTGCCGCCCCTCCGCTCCGTCTCGCCTCTCCATCCTCCAACCCTAAGCGCCCGGCCGAGCGGTTCGCGGTGCTCCACCCTCCTCACCGTCTTTGCCTCCCGCCGTCCTCCCGTCTCGCCTCCCCTACCTCCCATCCCCATCTCCGCTTCTTCTCCGCCGTCTCCACCTTCTCGCCAGATCCGGCCCCAAGCGCTTCGCGTCGCCGCCCACAACAGCGCCACTCCTCGCGCTAACATGGTGCCTCGCGGCGGCGGATTGCACGCCGCCGCGCGCCGTCTCGGTTCCATCCTCTCAAAGTGCACATCGCAGCAGCGACTACGCCGTCAAGTGTATGATTGTTGATGTTGCTCTGATTCTCACCTAATCATGTCTTCTTTTACATTTCCTTGCGATGCGATGATGGAGGTGTCGCCGCGTCTTCCTCGGTTCCAGGGCGGCGACCACGACGGAGGCACCGAGGTTTGGCGAGCGGACCCGTCGCCACAAACGGCCGCCACCATCGGCAGCAGGAGGAACCACACCATCAGTCTTGCGGAGAGACGGCACACAGGGACGCGGCGGTGGCGGAGCTGTGATCCGCCGGCGTCTGCACGAACTGTCACGACACACAAGGTACAAAAGGGAACTGATTTTACTAAGGAAAGCTCTTGCCAGGACTGCCTCTTCTTGATGCTTCAGGCCAAGCAAGATAATGTTTCGATTGTTATTTAGATAATTTATGTTTTTATGTGACATAGTATGGTCATCGGTTGGCAAATGTTGTGTGCTTATGGATTGAAGCAAAGACAAGCGATTTGTAATGAGTTTTGTAGGGTTCTTCAACCAAATTGACCCAGTTTTAAGAGGGTTTCCTGATGTTATGACGTTATTGGACCAGATTGATTCAATTTTATTTTAAGAGGGCATTGCCCTAGGTTGTCCATCAAGGTTTAGTTATCCGCATCTTCATCATACGAGTTTGTGGTCCAGTCAGTCAGGTCGGTTTTTCTTAAAGCTCATTGTATATTTCATTATCCTGATTATCAAATTTGGTGATGTCTGCCCTTATGAATTGATATATATTTCAATCCACTTTAGCTAAACGATCGCAACTATGTGTTTTCTTTCCTGTACAGTTCCACATAGTGATTGTATTATCTTTTCCTAATTGCGGGTGCCTGCAAAATAGACATCAACCAAATGATTATATTTCGAATGGTTTGGCCTAGGATCTCCTTATTCCAGGTGTTGTGGAGCTGGTGTGTAACGTTTAACGTGATTGGTAAACTTATGTGCAGAACATTGATGCAAGACCTCCCTTTGGAGATTACGGTTCTTTGGTTTGGCCTACGATCATTTTTTCGGTTGTGCAAATCTTTCTGATAAATATCCGTTCATTTATGAATTTGTTAAGTCCAACCTTCATACATTAGGTTTGTCTTCACTTGGCCTTTGCCTGTATTTTGAAACACATACATAGCCTTCCTACAGGCAGTAATTAAGTTATATATATAATTACACATGTACATGGCCAACTCATACCAACATGTTTACCAGATTTGCTTTGTATGGAGATCAGAAAGCGTGAATGGAATATGGGCTCATAAGAATATAGCCTACTCATAGCATAATTGTCTGCAGAATATGAAATCTACTATTTTCTAATTGCTATACTAAAATTTGCTACAAATAAACTGATGGTGTGTCTGCTGAACACAAAAACACCTTAATGGAAGCTCCATACACATGCTAATATAACATGATTTCTCATTGTATAGTAGGTAATTATAGGTATCAAAGAAAACCAGTATAAATTGAAACCTGCATATGCTCAAATTTTTATTATTTATTTTTGCAGATTTCTTGCTACAGATCATTAACTTTCTATGAACTACCGTTGATGATCACGCTATGAGCTGCCATTCATGGTCACACTATCCAAAAAGGTGGGTGGTCAGGGAAGTAAACCTTTATGTTAAGAATCATACTTTGTTATCCTAATTTTAGTTCCTCATTATCATTGACCTTTTTTTTAGGGTAGCAATTGTCAGTTCCTAAAACTGAGGAGTTTTGTTCTAATCCTATTTAGATATTAGGCCTGAAGATAGGTAGTCGAGAAGGTGCAACATACTTGCTTACTTGATTATTACCTGCTTTGAGCTAACAAATCCGAAAGTTTTGAAGCTAACGGTGACACCGATTAGCAATGGTATTTTTCGAGTTTACCTTTTGCCTTTTTTTTTTCTCAGAAATTGTTATGCACATGCAAAGCCCCAATAGTTTTTTCCTAAAAGAATAGACTTTTTTTTTATAAAAACTAATAAACAAAGAATTTTACACCATCTTCCATGTGTTAAAAATTGCAGTCTTGCCAGGTTATGGCTATTCTATATAGATCAATGATATATTTTTGACGAAACATACCTTAGCTATCTTAAAAGAGTATGCATCACACTCTTTGTTCCTTACAACAAAGTTACGAGGTCGTGATACTACGTTAGTACTTTAACGTAAGCGTAATTGAAGTAAATATATTATAGCTTAATGGTATATAATTTTAGATATAGTCGAGAAAATTATTTCTTCTTTCTTTGTTAGTTAACTTTTCAGTCCTCACAGATCCAATACAAAATCTTGTAAATCTTGACGCATCTTCGCATGCCTTAGTGCATAGCTCCTTTGGTTGACATTTACCTTTTCTAGGAAGAGGGAACAATATATATTAGAAGACACCAAACTACATTCGGTCTAATGTGATAATTTGTTTTCGCCACTAATTGTCTTTAAGAAAGGAAATAGTCTCATGTGCTATTTTTCCTATTACAAGAACCTTAAATTCTATGTTATCCACCGATGAAGAAAATAGCCCAATTCCAATAAGATACATCGTCGCCCCAAAATCTCAAGTCCGATTCAGTTGCGCGTAACATAGATCACAGTCTCACTGGTAGATAACATAGAATTTGATCATGGTTATGCTAAGTGTCTTGCAGATGTAAATGTATGTAGGTTCTTCTATAACTGAATCTAGCCTGCTGTAGGTTACTACTTCATTCATCTGCTTGCGTGTGGCTACCTGAGATAGTAGCGGAATTCACCCCAGAGCAATATCATGCATTTTGCCAGTTTGTAACTATTGCCTCTCGGTTTCCACCTGTATAGTTAGCTGCCCTTAGTCCCAACTTATTTTGTTCTTATAAAGGTACTTTTCTTGGTCGATCTTGAAAGATGCTATTTTAACATCCTGTGTCGACTATGTCAACAAGGGAAGAGCTAGCACCACAGAGAGAGTTAATAGATTCTGATGGATGCTCCTGCAAATAGATCTTTGATTAAACGTATGACACAACAGTGCATTAAATTTCTTCAAATCGTTTCTGTCGCATTGCCCTGATTTTTGACTTTTGGAATCTAGACGAAAACAAATGCCGGCAAGTTTTAGCATGTCAGACTGTGCCAACTGGTGTGTTCTTCCTGCCGGTGTATAATATCATCTGATAGTGTTTTCATCATTTTTTATGTACAAAAATTGATGACTCAGTGCTGCTTTAGCTCACTGAAATTTGTTCAGTCCATAGTAATGAAAGCTCTTTGTCAAGAGATAATATGTCATAATATGTTTTGTTACGCCCTTTCAATTAGGAATTGCGAATCAATAATATTTACCAGTGTGTTCTTTGAACTAAGAATTCTTACATATTGCTCTATCGCTTTCATCTTCTTACCATGTCCGTCTTTGTATTAAAAATTAATCCACTGATTTTTGTTCGATCAGCTATGGTGTTGTGTACCATAGAAAGCCATTTTATTGCTTCAGACGATTCTGCTTCTTATTTTATTATACCAAGTTAAAATTAAATGTGCTCCTCTACATATGCTGCCCACAAAGGCTTGACATTATAGATGGTACTCATGGCCTTTTCAGTGTAATTATTTTTGTTTGTTGATAGTTTCTTTTTTATTCATTGAAATCTCATTTACGTTCTGATGTTTTCTGCATGGCTTCATTTCAGAACAAGGAGATGCCAATTTAAGGTCTTCGAATTGACACTGAGTATAGTATGATGACTTGTGGTGGTTTTTGTTGACGACAAACTTGCAATCTGAAGATATAAGATTTCTAGCTCTGCTTTTAATTATCTTATCTCCTCTTATTTATCTGATAACAAAGACATGATGTTTTCCATCAAAACAAAGTGATCATCTGTAGCCCTCCGAATAATGTCATGACCATTTCTGTATATTTTTTAGAGCACTATTTACATATCCACTATGATCAACATATTATTATCTTCACTTCATTACGTATGTATAAATTACCCAAAGTCTTCTTGAGGATTGGCTACCTGATGTGTGCCTATTTTTTAACGATGTGCTGCTGTAGTATGACCTTTCAGTTACATAAGACCATAATGTTATTTTCTCTAATCGGAAACTTAGGATGTTCCAACCTGTTCAGGTACTCGATGTAAACTAAAAGATATGCATGTTCGGATATCAGAGAGCCTTCGTTGCACTACTCATGCTGAAGTTCTGAGAGAGAAGGATGCATAGATTAAAAAGGTACTTTTCCTCTCATGTAAGCTTTACAAGGATGCACTTCTGCAGTCTCTTATGCACTCTGTCTATTTTATCTTTACGTTCTTGCTTGGAAAAACAAGCTGAAGGAATTGATAGGAGAAAGAGATGTTGTTCAGTCTCGACTTAAATGTTTACTTAAAGGTGACGGTGATGATGATGGCAATGATCGCACTGCAAAGCGATGGGTATTTTTTCTCATATCATGTGTTCTCGCTCTTAGAATAATTGTATTGTGTGACATTGAATGAATTGGCCTCCCTCTAATAGGATGAACATAGTCGGTCCTCAAGAGTCTCTTGCACAAAATGATTTCTTCAAGTACGATGCCCTAATGTCTGCATTCTGATTTCCATTTACAATTCATGCCCCAGTCCCTTCTTGCGTCTAGGAATTTAAATGAGACTAAACCTAAATGCATAATATATAACTGAAAAATGAGTAAACCATCTCATGGGTCAGTCCATATTTTTTCCTGCAAATGTAATTTAGTCTCATATATATCGGACATTCTTATTGTATTTCCTCTTAATGAAATTAGGACATATGGGCTCTTTTTTTTATTTAATCTATTTAAACTCTAATAATGTTCTTCTGATGTCAATGTCTTTTGAGGTTATATTTAACCATACACTTCGCTCCCAACGGAATATTCTGTATTAGGTCCCAGTAATTTGTAACCCCGAATGTAACCATGTACTTAATTATTGATCTGGGAATATTCTGTATTGTTAGTCCGATGATGTGCTACTCCCTCCGTTCTCATTTGCTTGCTTTTTAGATCCCAGTAATTCCTAAATCGCCAATACGACCGGTGGTGCATGCATGCACATTCATGCATCAATCTGATTCTTTCCTACCAAACAGGCTAAATGGGCTCTTGGAATGGATATATAGATGGTACAAAGTTACGATGTTTCAATTTTGATATGAACTGTTGATTAACTCCAAAGAAATTCACACAATTAGCGTCCAACACAATAACCGAAACGTGCGCGCGGGGCGCGCAATCCTTTCTAGTTTATTACATGGGCCATATTTGCATTGAGGAGTAAACTAAATATCGCTACTAAACTATTGAACACTCGTAATCATCACAGTTAATCTTTAGTTTATTTTATTTTTTAAAAAAAAACTTTAGTTTAGTCAGAAAAAAGGGAAAGAAAGAGCTGGGGTCCGTATGTATATATCCTTATTCCTCTTCCATAAGGGGTGGTCCCTCGGTTGCTGGCGTCCATTCTTTGGCAGAGTGAGTGCAGCATCTTCCTTCCTTGTCAATGCGCACACTACACTGCGTTGGCTTGTGCTTGTGTGCTGCCTATAAATAACCCTGACGGCCATGCCATTGCTCCTCAGGCCAGCAGCAGGCAGCAAGCAGCAAGAAGAAGAAGAAGAAGAAGAAGCTCCAGCTCCATTCCCAGAGCAACATGTCGTGCTGCGGAGGAAACTGCGGCTGCGGCTCCGGCTGCCAGTGCAGCAACGGGTGCGGCGGGTAGGGTACAATACGCATATGCATGCACCTCTATAGTTAGTTTAAGTGTAGAACTGCAGCCAATTATCTGTACTGATCTTTTCATATTCCATGCGTTGCATGGTTACAGATGCAAGATGTACCCTCAAGTGGAGGCCACTGCCACTGCCACCAACACCACCGTCCCACTCCTCGTCGCTGCTGCAACCCACAAGGCGTACGTCTCGTCAACATCGCTCATCTATATATGATCAGCTCGTTGATCCTCACTAGCTAGTAGCTAGTACTAGTACCTATAGTTTCATTTCATCCCAGCTAGAGGTAATTGTATACTGCCATGTCTAAGAGGCTTAGATGGGTGGGTGATTCTTGCCTACAATATAATATGCAGGAGCTCCGGTGGATTCGAGGTGGCGGCGGAGAGCGGCGGCTGCGACTGCACCACCTGCAAGTGCGGCACCACCTGCGGCTGCTCCTGCTGCAACTGCAACTAGAAAGCCACGAGCTGCCTGCCTGCAGCTCCATCGCTATCGCTACATACATACATATATGTTAATGTAATGCAGCTATAAGGGCTCCAGGCCTTTGCATGCATGCCTGCTTGGTGTTCCTGCACCCCTAAATAAATCCCCGTGATCTTCACTATATTTATGTCTCATGAATCTGAAGCTCATCTTCATGTCACATACACATGCATGCATACTAGTCACTCTTTGAGATGCACAAGAACGTGCCGTCCTAATCCTTCTTCACACAAATTACCTTCTTCACACAAATTAAGTGCTCGTGATCAGTGTGGAAGCTGACTGAACTTGCAGGCGTCCAGTTAACTGTGATGTATAGTACTTCCTTCAGCTGACAAGGAAGGACGAATTCATTCATCCATCATTGGCATGCCACTTAAGACAAACGATAGCCAAACCGGAAGGGGGTGGCATCAAAATCATGTAAAATTAATGAACTCGATCAACATCAAACTCAGTGCTGACGGGCATCTAATCTGATCACGCATCCTACCCTAGAAATGTTATTCCGCTCCATTGTCAAATGTCAAAGCAGAAATGGAGCAGACTCTGTTCCTGCACAGCCTTTGCATCTCTGCAACAGCACACCCACTCAGAAAAGCAATTTTATAAGATTCTTTGTGTTAGTTTATCGATCATAACATCATGAGCAAAACAAAATGCTTCTCTTTGATAAAGCACAAAATAATAATTACAAAGAAGCGTATGTTGTCGGTAAATAAGCATCATCAGCCTAAACATAGCCATATCCCATCTAATTAATTAACCTGATGCACCCATTTTGTTGCTCGTAAAACATAGCAAAACCAAATTATAGGGCATGACAGATGGGTTGTAAATTTAGCAACTTCTTCCAGGTCCTAAACTTTTTTAAGACTTTTTTTGTTATTTAGAAAATCACAAAATATAAGGATACAAACCCATGTAGGCCCGAGATGCTAACATGTTATGCATGTATATATTTCAAGAATTTACAAGAGACGATACATTTCAATTTAAAAAAGTTTGGCCAGTGGTGAAACAAACTGTCTTTTGAAAGTACCATACGCTAATTAAACATTCGCAACCACAAAACGAAACCTTTCGCACAGTCCGCCATAAATGCCACGTGTACATTGAATCACGGGAGCTTTCCGCAAATGACACTTCCTAGAGTTCGCGTTCGACAGTAAGACATCTTAACCCACTGTCCTTGACTCCGAAAAATCCACATGTCATAGACACATACTCCGCGATATATGAATTGAGTGTCCTGTTCTGAATTTTCCTTTGAATCACAAGTATGTTTTAGTTTTGTGATTGAGAACGGATTTCCCATGGTATAGGCTGTTTAAGGCAGCCCCACCCTCCTCTCTCTTGTGGATTTGAAAAAAAGAAAAAGAAAACATTCAATTCTCGTGTGAGCTCCTTCTTTCTCCTCTCTCTCCCCCCTCTGGTGGCTAGGTGCTAGTGCCCCCGCACTACACCAAAACAGGTCACATATACCAGTATATTAGTTTTTGTTCATATAGGACCGACACAAATAAGGTTACTAGTGCCTGTTCTTTAAAGGACACGTGGTAAAGCTTATATATGTCGGTGCTAATTACTTACCGGCACATATTACTGACTATATGTGTTGTTTCTGACTACGAACTGGCACAAATATATCTGTGTCAGTTCATGTAGGAAGTCGGAACATATAATCCATATATATGTGGCGGTTGGCAACTACAACCGACACGTATAAAGATTTTCCTGTGTTGATTTGTATTCATATGTGTCGGTTCGTAATTACAACTGGTACACATAATGTTTTGTCTCCCGAGACGTACGTTTTGCGGGGCATTTTTAACCTCGTCACATCTATATACCTAATCAATCGCCATTCCACACTCTCTGCCCCCAGTTCGATCCCTTTCCTCTCCTCGCCTAGATCTCCGTCAACCGCCATGGCTCAATAATCCCTTCCTCTCCCTTGTGGGCACGACCCTCTCCACCGGCCTTGCCAACACACCAATGTCCACATGTCGTGTTAGCGCCTTAGCCCTCTTCACCTATCGCCTCGCCGCGTCGTTCGTCATCGCCATGGTCAGCATGGCCTACTGGTGATCAGAGGAGGAGGTGCCGGTGCCCAAGCAGCAGTGGTCCACATCGTCATTGGACATGGATCCGTCTTTGGATTCTTCGGTGTGCAGTCCCACCGGTTTTCCGGAATCGGAGGACGGCGATGATGAGGAGCCACCAGAGGACAGTGAGGTAACCCTCCCTTGGCTCCTTCGACGAGGAGGGGGCCGTTGCTGTCCTCATATTCACCCGAGGGTCCGACGACGGGAACAACTCCCTCGAGAATAGCAAGAACGCAGCGAGCCACGACAACGGCATCGGCAGTTACTTCGACTCTGGACCGGCGAGCAGCAGTGGCGACGACGACACCTTCCTGTAGATAGCTAGTTAGCCAGGGTTGTACAGTAGTATGTAGGTAGCAATAGCAACCTAGCTAGCACCGGTGTGGTGTTAGCTAGGATATTTAAAAATATTTTAAAATATATCTATGTCGGTTGTAACTATAAGTCGGTACAGAAAATGGATCATCTATGATAGTTCACAACAGACATAGATGACCGGCGACATCAGTGCCTGTTGTTTTGTGCCGTTCAAAAACCAGCACTGACAATGGTTTGGAACCGACACTGATATTGTGTTCTGTAGTAGTGTTGCATTGCCCGTTGCCGAACGCAGTGACGCCACGACGACCATTGCTCCCCCGTCGCCCCTCATCGTGACCACCATGCCACACTGTCACACTACCGCCTTGCACAGTTGCGCATGCTTGCCTCGGGGGGAGAGAGAAGGAGGGAAGGTTGGCGCCAAAGGAAGGTGGCTAGAGTAGGGTGGCCCAACAATGGGAGGTCTGGTCGTGGTGCTTAGGCCGGCAAGAGCATGGGAGGCAGAAGAAAAAGAGAGGGAAGGAGGGAGGGCGGTGAAGGACGGTCAAGGGTGGCGGAGGAGCGGCGCAACAACATAGGGCGAAGCCAACCAGGAGGAACATGAGGGATAAGAAAGGAAAGGGGAAAGATAGAGAGGAGGGCAAATTTTCAGGCCTTTAAAGATTTGGAGGGTCTTTTTTTGTAAAGGTGTATGAGAGAGGAGGTGGAGGCAGCGCACTAATCTCGATGAGGATCTGAGAGCAACAAATATGCCTAGAATCATCTGTAGGAGCATATTTACATTTCTGTTTGTGATTATATATAGCATACAAAATATGACTACATGATCTGAGACTAATACATGAGAATTCAGATCTACCCGAGAGCAGCGCTATATTCGAGATGTGCATCCTCTGCTTTTCTTGTAGAGGTTTGTTGCTGACTTTTGTCAACTGGCTAACGAATGAATCGAGCCGGCCGGTTCGGCCGTTTGGCCTGATGAACCGAGCTAGCCCAATTTAGCCAAAAAAATATATAAAAATAAGATAATTATATTTAATAAATATGTGTTAAAATGAACCGGACCGCCACTCTACGAACTGAACAAGGCTAGCCTGGCGAGCCAAAGGCTCAGCTCAGATTCGGTTTGGCCTGGTTCGGTGGTCGGTCCGGTTGGTCCGTTTGAACCGGCTTTTGGCCAGCTCGGACGGAAGCCACGGCATGCGCCTCCCTTGGTGGCGCTTGCACACTCCCGAGTCCCAAGATAAGCAAGCAAGCCTCTCGCTGAGGTGAAGTCGGCCATGCCTCTCGCTGCCGCCTCCGTCCACCTCTCGCCGCTTCCCTCGCATCCACATGTACCAACAAGCATCCCTCTGCCGCCCAAGCCCACCGCCTCGTCCCTCCCCCACTGGAACGCCCTCCTTGCCGACCTCTCTCGCGCCGGCCGCCACGTCGACGCCCTCGCCCTCCTCCCTCCACTCCTCGCCGCCTCCCAAGGTCTCTGCCCCGACGGCTTCACGCTACCGCCCGCCGCCAAGTCCTGCGGCGCCCTCCGCGACGCTGCCGCCGGTCTCCAGGTCCACGCGCTGGCCGCCAAGCTCGGTCTGGACGATGACCCCTTCGTCGGCAACTCCCTCGTCTCGATGTATGGCAGGTGCGGCCGCGTCAGCGACGCCGAGAAGCTGTTCGATGGAATGCCTACCAGGAATCTCGTTTCTTGGAACGCGCTCATGGCGGCGGTCTCCGACGCCGGGTTGCCGCGGCGAGGCTTGGAGCTGTTCCAGGAGTGCCTAGGTGTCGGGATGGTGCCCGACGAAGCCACCCTAGTGACGGTGCTCCCGATGTGCACCGCGCCCGGGTGCGTGGAGACGGGCAGAGCAGTGCATGGCCTTGCAGTGAAGTCCGGCTGGGACGGAGAGCCACGGGTGAGCAACGTCCTGGTCGATATGTATGCCAAGTGCGGGGAGGTTGCCGGCGCTGAGCGCGCCTTCTCGGAGGCTTCTGAGAAGAACGTCGTGTCCTGGAACGTGATGCTCGGTGGGTATGCGAGGAACGGTGAGGTCGACGCGGCATTCGAGCTCTTACAGGAGATGCAGATGGAACATGATGCGCCGGCAGATGAGATCACCATGTTGAGTGTCCTGCCGGTTTGTTCAGGGCCATCGGAGCTGGCCAAGCTGAGGGAGCTGCATTCCTTTGTCATCCGGAGAGGTTTGCATTTGACAGGTGATATGGTGCCCAATGCACTGATCGCAGCCTATGGGAGATGTGGGTGTTTGCTCCATGGCGGACGTGTCTTTGCAGGCATGCGGAGCAAGACAGTCAGCTCATGGAATGCGCTGATCGGTGCGCATGCGCAGAATGGCGAAGCAACCACGGCCATTGAGCTCTTCCTTGAGATGAACGCCTGTGGACTCAAACCTGACTGGTTCAGCATTGGGAGTTTGCTCCTAGCATGTGCCGGTCTGAAGCACCTGCTCTACGGCAAGGCCACTCATGCATTCATCCTGAGGAATGGACAGGAGAGGGACTCCTTCATTAGGGTCTCGCTTCTCTCGGTTTACATCCAATGCGGGATGGAGTCTTCTGCTAGACTTGTGTTTGACGCAATGGATGAGAAAGACGAGGTTTCATGGAATACGATGATCTCCGGGTACTCACAGAATGGATTGCCAGACGAATCCCTCCAGCTCTTCCGGGAGATGCAATCCAGCGGAGGCCATTGGCCTTCATTGATCTCAGCGACAGGCGCCTTGGTGTCGTGCTCGCAATTAGCCACTGTTCGATTGGGGAAGGAGATGCACTGCTTTGCCCTGAAAGCAGACTACTGCCAAGACTCGTTCATGTCCAGCTCAATGATCGATATGTATGCGAAATGCGGGTCTGTAGACGACGCCAGGGTGTTCTTTGATCGGCTCAAGACGAAAGATTCAGTGTCATGGACAGTGATGATCACAGGATATGCCATCAATGGGCTCGGGAAGGAAGCCGTGGACCTTTATGATGAGATGCGGAGAGAGGGGATGGAACCTGACCAGCTCACCTATCTTGGCCTGCTGATGGCGTGCAGCCATGCTGGAATGTTACAGGAGGGCCTGAATCTTTTCGAGGAGATGAGGAGCCATCACATTCACAGGCTAGAACCGAAGCTGGAACATTATGCTTGCGTCATTGGCATGCTCAGCCGGGCAGGGCGGTTCGTGGATGCGGTGGCGCTCATGGAGGAGATGCCGGAGGAGCCTGACGCCAAGATTCTGAGCTCGCTGCTGTCTGCCTGCCACAATCATGGGGAGACGGAGCTGGGTAGGGAGGTGGCTGCACGATTGCTGGAGCTGGAGCCTGACAAGGCCGAGCACTATGTCCTTGCCTCCAACATGTACGCTGGATCCGGGCAGTGGGATGAGATGAGGAAGGTGAGGAAGATGATGAGGGACGCCGGTGTCTCCAAGGACCCAGGGTGCAGCTGGGTGGAGGTGGCGGGCAAGGTGTACAGCTTCGTCGCGGGAGAAAGCTCGCTCCCTGAGGCTGACATGAGCGAGATCAGGAGCATGTGGTACGGTCTGGAAGAGAGGATACGCAGGATCGGGTACGTTCCTGACACGACGGTGGTGCTGCACGAGCTGGAGGAGGAAGACAAGGTGGAGATACTGCGGTGGCACAGTGAGAAGCAGGCCATGGCCTTCGGCCTGCTGAGGACAGCCGGCGACGCCGCGGCGAAGGTGAGGGTGTTCAAGAACATCAGGATGTGCAAGGACTGCCACAGCGCCGCCAAGCTCATCTCCAAGGTCGCAGGGAGGGAGATCGTGGTCCGGGACAAGAAGAGGTTTCATCATTTCAGAGACGGGCTCTGCTCTTGTGGGGATTACTGGTGAATCGAATGGAATGCGCTGCTCTTGCCGCTACACCCTTTCCCATATGCATAGTTAAAAACAGTTATGTTACAGTTAGGCAACATGTTTTACAGAGCAACACACTCAAATTAGCATACCCAAAATTGTTTTTGTTTCACCCTACACGTTTACATTCTTACCTCCCAGTACCGATCTAAGAATCAGAAG
The DNA here is from genome assembly GCA_036346145.1 of Olyra latifolia. Taxonomy (NCBI): domain Eukaryota; kingdom Viridiplantae; phylum Streptophyta; class Magnoliopsida; order Poales; family Poaceae; genus Olyra; species Olyra latifolia. The sequence continues at coordinate 303,014 of CM070523.1, read as the reverse complement.
AGCTGTCTGGAAGTTCAGTGACAATGATATTTGGAGGGAATAGCTTACTTCCAGATAGCAATTGCACTATCATACAAACATCTACGCCTTAATTACGAGGGAAAGGCTGGCAAAACACACATGGACTATTCTTGAACCGAGCATGCCTCACAAAAAGTTGCGCTGGCTCGATCTGAATGCTGCGTTACAAAATTGCTGGGGTCACATTACGGAACACCATTTCGTCCTAACCTAGTCATCGCTTCATCGAGATAGCCACAGCGGCAGTCCTCACTTCATCTTGCAAATAACAGTGACCCCCAGACAGATACTGATTCAAATCTAATAAGGAATAAAGAAATTCAGAGACCTGTACATGCAGCCAACCGAAGCAGCAATTTACATGATCCACTCAGACATCTGTAACATTATCAAGAGCCGTTAGTTACATCTTAAAGTACACCACATCAAGTTCTAAGATTCTAATACAGGTTAATAAACATGATTGAATCAATACAAGCAGTTAAAACAGGGCCTTTATGCCTTCCTATTTCCAGTCTCATTGCAGAGCATTGAAGCAGCATTGTGTTGCACTATGTAAGGTACAGGTAGTGAGAGGCTACTTGTAATAATGCAAATGCGAATTCAGAGGAACTGAGGCCAGAAGGTAGGATCCTAAATTTTCAAATCTGGGATGCAGATGGAGTGGAATGAATATGATTATGTGTTTTTAATGCCTACCCTTTTGCAATCCAGCTAGTAAACCATATGGATGCCCTCAAAGAGGTGTATACATATATTCTATTCTACCAAAAGATTCCAGTGGGCATTTTCTTACTATAACATGCAGTGATATTTCCCAGGTTGGACCGATACTGAAAACACCTGCATTCATGCCTTCAAGCACGTGCTACTGAGGGACATAAGAGTGGAGGGGTGGGTTACCATGACAAACCTTTCAATAGCTTGGAGCAGAGGAATGCAGCTACAGATTCTTCTGCAATAAATATTGCCAAAATTAACAATGCTAATTTTAACCTTTATCCATCAAAATGTCACATTGGAGTGATTACTGAACTCCAAGATCATTTGACAACTGCAATATCCCACGCATTTGAAGGTATGGGTTCTCCAAAAGTTTTTCATTGTTACACTGGTAGCAGCAAAAAAAAACATGTTAGTGCCAACTTAATTTAGAGATCAGATATATATGCATGGAACTTAATTCCCTATGTGAGTTGAAGCGCCTGAACATGCCAGCAGGAGCTAATCTAGATAAAAGGTGCGTATTGATAATATTCCTATAATATTTCAGATTTCACCCTCATAAGATGAGATGAAAAAGAGCGTCAACCTGTTGAGCCTTTGAGATGAGACTTTGAAGCATCAGTTTGTACATATCTGGTTCCTCTGTCATCATTCTCTGTACATCCAAAATTTTACCAGGGCTAAGTGGAACAGAATTATTAGCGAGCAATCATCGATTGCGACAGTCATACCTTCAAAAGAAAAGCAGCAGAATAATATGCTACCCTTGAGTCTGTATCATCTAAAAGCCCCCTTTTGGCGTTGAGTGGAGAAGGGATGAACACAAGTATTAGCTATCCACAACACTTTAACCGACAAAGATATGCAGCATAGAAAAAGATTACCTGAAGAACTCATTGCCTTCTACTTCCTTAAGTGCTTCTTGATCAGCTGTGCACTTACCAATTAAAAGTAAAAGAAGTGCTGCTCGAATATCTGATGTAGCACCAGGAAGATTGCCTCTTCCTGTGCTACCAACAGCTATTCCCAATGCAATATCATCACTTGCTGCCCCTTCAAGTTGCATCAATGGCCAGAAAAACAAAGAAGTCGGTACACGAGCTACAAGCTGCATAGGAGCTATTGCAAGCCCTCTCAGAAGTAGTGCTGCCATTGATGTTTCACAAAGCAAAGTGGATTGAGCAGATTGATTTGTGCTTATATCTGGCAACGTCTCATTTCTGCAAAGATTCTTGTTGCCTACATTTTGGTGTGATGCAAGGGTTTCCAAATGGCTCTCAATGTTCTTAGTAGTGCAACCAAAAAGTTGACCAAGGGATTGAAGGCCCCCCAGATGCATCACATTTGTGGACGGAAGCCTCAGACATAATTGAGAAAACAGCATGTCACACATCTGTATGAGAAAATTTCAAATCAGAGAAGATAAAACTCAAGATATCTGATGGTTGATTTAGACGCTTCATTCCACAGGGGAATGCAGAGGTAATCAACTAACTTCAAGCAGTTAAATTAGCTGTCAAGAAAATTCTGTAATTTCTAATCAGGGAAGAGTCAAGTAAAAATGTAGATGAATTCAAATTTTGCGAATAAAACTAAACTTGAAAGCTTGATGCTTGGTTTCAATTAGCTCTAACCTACAATGAAGCTTTATTAGAATCCTTAATGAAGTTCTTACATGCCAGAAACACTATTTCTAACTGCTAGACTGAATAAGCTATGGGACCAAGTAGATTCATTGCTGCCATTGATAAAACATGTCCACTACATTAAAGAACAAGGAAAGACTGTACGGTTAGGAACCAGTTCACACCAGAAAGAAAGTACCAGCCCGATAGCAGAAGCTGTTAGCTGGGAACTAAATAAATAGATATATTGGTCCATTCCAAACTATAACTTTATGAGAAGTAATCAGTAACAATGAATAGTTAAATAATCGAGAAACACTCTGATAATACTAGTAAATTTGTAATACAACTAAATCCATAATTTTTCTTTTTGCAAACTTTTTAGGAGTCAATTTTAAGAAGGCAGCTGCTAACATACACAAAACGGCTTGTCGCACAAGCATCAAACGTATGCGTTTGGGTGGAAGCAAATCACCTTTAAGATGTTGATATGATCTGTCTCATTATTTTGAACGACGAGTAACAAAGCACTGCTCATAATATCTATAACTGCAAAAGCTTTGTCCAGACGGTTTTTGCTATGATCAGAAGCTGTTTGCTCTTGCATGTCACTGTCATCCAATAATAATTTGCAGCGCATCAGAAATTTTTCTAAAACATACAGGAATCCCCATCTAATGAAGTTGTGTTTCGATTTCAGAAGCCCACATAGCAGACAAACGGGCAGTGAAACTTCTGAGCATGACATGTCTTGGCTTCCAGCAACTTCAATTTCCTCTTGGAGCTTTTGGATTTTAGACCATACAGAGCCATCTGTTTCTTCACTGATTTCTGAAAGGAGCAATTCAACTAACCAAATATATCCATGATGCCTATATGATGAAATTTGTGAGTGAAGAAGTGAGTGTAAAGTAGCCCAGCAAAGCCTTGCTCTCAGTGCTACATCAGCATCTTCACATCCATCTTTAATGCTGCTAAAACACTTGCAGGATTTTGTCACTTGGATCATATAAGCAAACTCATTGTCAATCCTGGAAAATGTGCTGACAGTTCCATCAAGTTTCCTGATAACCTTGTCCACAAGCTACATATATTGAAAGTTTGATCAGAAAGAACACTGGAAATAGTATTCAGACATAAAATTTGTGCTGCTTTAAGTCCATCTGCAACTCTTGCTAGTCCTTACTTTATTAAAGAACATCTTGATATACATTACATAATTGTGTGTTTATCATTAAGATCGAGTCAACAGAAAACAGATATGGACAGCAGGCATGTGGTCTAACCTACTAGGTATTTCAAATAACAAATGAGGACTCTTGGTAGTGACTCATGACTATTGGATGCTGTTCATGACTTTATGTGTACATGTGTGGACCACCATTTGTGAGACCACATTATAGAGTTGGTTAGAGAAGCCATCAAGGCTGTGGATACAGCTTACCAGGGTTCACAATATCGCGAAATTCGACCCTACTGTTGGGGCACAACATGAAAAACAGCTCAGTTATTTTTCAAATTTAAAATCAGGAAAAAATTCACCAAACGGTGTTTGTAAAAAAAGAACAAAAAAAACTCCAAAAACCAAGATTTTGCCTAGGCTAAAACCGCTCGGTTATTCATAAAAACCGAACGAAAACAGCTCCAAATTTTGTGGTGTAACATAGACCGAGAGGTTTCGCAGCTGAATACAAATTTTGGAATTCAAATTTTGTCCATTTTTACAGGTTTTCGAGCAGTTTTTCGCTTCATAGAAGCATATGTCCTTTTTTGTGGGGGTGGTCAACATCTATCCATAGCTTAAATCTTGCAAAATATATATTAGTAGCATAAGTCCAAGGCACATTACCACATTTAATTGCTCATATTCTGCTGACTGTGATAATGCCACAGATATAGCCTTTCTCAGCATGTCCCCAACACCTTCAACACCATGCTTGACAGATATGTAAAAGGCCTCTGGAGCATCAGCAAATGCAAGAAGGGAAGCGAGGGGCTGAGAATCATCATAAGTATAGCTTGAAAGACCAGCAGCTAAGCATGTTTCATTAATTTGATGCACTACGTAATCAAAAAGAACAAAAAACAAATCCCGCTTCTCTTCCCTTGAGTTGGCCCGTGAATACTGCAAATGAAAAGGTAACATACATAAATGTATTATTTTCAATAATATTATGCGCAATAGACGAGACAGGGAAAAATACCATATCCAGAAACATCTCACTGAAATCAGAGAACAAGGACAACATGATTATTAGAAAGGATAGTGAACTGAATTAGCATTGCATCATAACGATTAAGGGCTATCTGTTATCTCATACTAATACTAGAATAGTCAAATATTAATCTAATAGACAGGAAGCTCTGCTGTCAATACCCATGCATGAAGCAGCAGTCCGACTGAACATAGGAAAAAGACACACTAACCTCAAGACAGAAATAGTCAACACCACCAAGAAGATCTATCCGCTCAGGAACGAAATGTGTATCAAGAGCACCATTCTGAGTTCCATCTGATACTTGGTACAGCATATTTGTCAGCATGCAAATGAGCTTGCTGTGCACTACTTTTGCCCAGGAGTGCTCCACACTAATCTCAAGAAGAGTCTTAACAACCTGTCCATGATAAAACAAATGCACACGTGGTTTTCAGGCCCCTTCCTTGTTAGCAAGAAATAACAACAATTTACAGAAATTGCTTTAAACTATTAAACAGTATGTAAACTACATGTTTTAGAAACTTATGCCATCCAAATGATTTGACATATGTCAAATATATGAGAAAATGTCTGACTATACATAAAAGAAGTGATCATGTGCTCACAGCCTAGTAGGAAAAAATATCTTATGAAGGTGAATAAAATTTCACACCCATCTTTCAGAAATACACCAACACCAATAGCAATCTACTCAATACTCTAGATTCAACTTAGTTCACTGCTTCTAGTTGGTTCTTTTCATTCTCCATTTGTTCTTTTTAGCAAAACATTTTCCATTTGTGAGAGCGTGAAAGTTGACTAGTAAACAGAAAATCATAATTCAAGCTCAAATCATATGTCTAGCATTAAACTAGAGGTAAAACAAGTACATTTCCAGGTAAAACTCCAATAATAATAATAATAAAAGTTTTCAGCACTTCGCTGTTATAAAATATAAAGGGCATGAACAATAAGACTGAGAAAATGTTGTGAATATAGTCCAAACACACAACTCAGGAGAATGATTGCACGAGTATTTGAAGACATGTTTCTTTACCCTTATGTCCAAACCTCCCAGTCTGCTCCTGATGATTTTCCCTCCATCACAAACAAAGTAAAATAAACAACTCAAAGCTGATGCCCATACAATCTCCTGTCGTTCCTCCATCTACAAAACCAAGATCAAATAAAGTATCCACATATTTATCAGCCTATCATAAAATGGAACGATCGGTCAAGATTAAAAAACAATATTAGAGGACTATGAATAACCAATTTTGCTTAGAGTTAAAACAATCTCCAAAGATAACACTAAAGCAATAATCAAAGGAATTGAATTTGCTTACAACTTGCACATCTCTTGGGCTTAAAAGGAGAGCCAATATAACTACCAAAATGCATATTAAAATTTAATGCTCTAAAGGTAACAATTACCTGAACTAAGAGAAGAAGAACCTCAAATAGTATTTTCAGAAGCCACGACTCAAACTGATCAATAGCAGGATTAATCCTCTGTGCGTCTTCAGGTTCTGTTGCCCTCTGTTCATCCATACCTGGTCCATATTCGTTGTTCATATAAGAGTTATTTGCAGTATCACTGTTCTCAATAAGTGGTGAATCTTCAACTATCATCGGCTCCAGCAGGTGAGCATGGATCCCGAGGTTTAGAATCAGATCAAAAGCCTTCGTTCTGGCGGGTGATTTCTGAGAGCTCAACATACCCTGAAAAGTAATCAATGTTAGAAATCCAATTGTGATTTTTTTTTTTTTGGGATACATTCGTGTAAAAGCATAAGACCTCAAGCATATAAAGTGTCAGAGGAGCAGCAGCCTCAGAGTCCATCATATACCTGAACCAAAATGAATGAAAAAGAGATAATCAAAACCCTGAGCAAACATGCACAATGTATGAAACAAAAGGAGGCACCCAGGCGGTGCAAACTTAGCAAACTGAGCAAGTGGCTTGGACTAAATAGGTTCTAAACTATGGCTGCAGAATAAAGAGGTAAGCAAATCAAGTTTAGATTCATTATAAGGCAGGACGACAACCATCTCAGCTACTTTCACTGTAAAACGTTCTTAGAAAGATCAATGTTGTATATGTTATGAAATAGCTGACAACATTTTGTTGCTAACAATGATAGTGGTGTTCTCTTAGCAACAGTTATAATTTTTTGCATATTTAATTTAATCTACAGTATATTAGTTCATTGATAGTTGGATATGGGTGGATTTATGAAAAAATAGCTTAATGAAACTCCCAGTGAAAAGATCAATAAGTCAATGATGATATTGCCCTTTCAACTCTCCAAGTGGTCCCATTTCAAATGTAGTCACACAATTTCAAGCATAGATTTAGCACCACACGTAAATAAGGATAGATTTTGAGAAAAAAAATTTGATCACATATTCTAAAATTATCATTGTTCTTTGATGCATACACCCTTGTACAGTGTAGCCAACTACTTGAGCTACTAACTTGACAAGAGCAAGATGGTAAAGTAGGAAATTTATTAATATGGGTGCATCAACCTAAAAATGCGTTTATAAAACTATAGTTCTACTTCTAACAAAGAAAAAATAGCAGAGCAATAAGCAATTCAGATAAATTATGATAATGTCATAGCTTATAGATTCGTGTAAGAGAACAATTTGCATTTAAGTACATGTTTTGTACTCAAAAGTCAAAATGCAGCATTGCTTATGAAAATAGATATTGGATCCTCAGGTAAAAAATGGTTCATCAGGTCTGATATCAGCAGCAATCTGAGGCATAAAAAAATAAGAGACATGCTACTAAGGCCCTGTTCTTTTGGACTTATCTAATCTGACTTATCTCGAACTTCGAGAATTTCCCCAGGTGGCCTCGAGAGTCGGATGGCCTTGATTTTTAGGATTTAGGGAGCTTTTAGACTCGAATTTTTATTACTTTTTGAATCCTTTCTTTTATCTCGTAGGCGAGTCTAAAAGCTCCCTAAATCCTAAAAATCAAGGCCATCCGACTCTCGAGGCCACCTGGGGAAATTCTCGAAGTTCGAGATAAGTCAGATTAGATAAGTCCAAAAGAACAGGGCCTAAGTACCAACATAATACCAATAAAAGGGCTAACAGTAGAAATTAGGAAAAAAAAACTAAAGGTAGCTATGCAACCACAATTTCAGGGTAAGTAACAAAATATTAAGAACATTTATCAATGTGTCATGGGAGGAAAGCACAATGAAGTGAAATGAAAAGAAAAAGAAAAGAAAAGGGCATAAGATTACATACATGTCAATGACAAGTTTAATGAGGACACTGAATGCCACATCTGCTGAAGGTTGCCGACTCTGGGTGGTCAATCTTGATGGAACGTTTAACTGATTTGCATTTGAAGTTGTTTCTGAACAAACTTCAGCTATAACTTCCGAAATTTCAGCAGGATTCAATCTCAAGGGTTGCTGCTCACTGGTGAAAGCAGGTATCAAAATTAGCAAGAGAAGCATATAAGCACATTGTTAGACATGATTGTAACACATTCATAAAGACACATGGAATTCAAACTGAAGCACGGTATGATTTAGCTAACAAGAGCACTATATGATTTACAATAAGAATGGCAAATGTTTAACATAGAGGCAAAGAGATAGTTATTTGACAAAATACTAGTTGGATCTATTGATAGATTTGCTAATTAAGCATGATTTTTCTTCAGAAACCCAACAAATTGCCTGTAATAGCTATTTTTATTGGATATTTCAGTTTCACTTATACAACATTTAAACTTCAATATAGACACTCCTATAAAAAATGCTATGCTAGATCATATGCAAAGTGAATAAATGAAACAAGGAAAGTACCTGTAGTGCCTATACTGAAAAAGGGGACGTGCTCGAGGCTGGAAGGTGTTTGCAGGAATGTTCATCCTACAGAAAAGGCAGATATTCCACATGTAAGACCCATTTGATTCATTATTGATATGAGTAATTTAAATCAAATATCTGCACACAAATATTTTGAACGAACGGGCAGGCGCTCTGCCATTTTATTAAAAGGAAAGAACTGTACATCTATACAAAGAGGGGAGGAAAGGGGGGGAGGGGGGATAGAGTCAGAGAAGGCTACAGGCTAAGGAGGAGGGGAGCCGTGGCCCCCCACTAACAAGTCCTCTCTAATGAATGCGACAACTTGACTTGGGGGGAGGGAGACGCTCTGAAACACCCGACGATTACGCTCTTTCCAGATGTGCCAGATTGCGAGGATGACTAAGCCATTGAAGGCGCGGCGATGATGTTTGGGCGTTGTTTTGGCCATGTGCTTCCACCAAGAGAGGAAGCCACCCGGTTGAAGGTTGTGAACCGAAGGGAAGGAGGGTAGGATTGAAATGTAATACTTATATCTGCACACAAATATAAGTATTACATTTCAATGACAGGCTTAGAAATAATGATTTTGTTTGTAAGTATCAGCAACCTTCAGTTCAAAATATACATATAACAGTCATGCTACACCATTGGTGTCAACAGCACAGATGCAGAAAACAGTTTCCTGAAAAACTAATATGGTCAAGGTAAAAACTAGAAATATCCAGCACACTAATGGAAAGAATTTGGCAAAGGGGTAATATGTGGAAGAGCATTTACAAGTCAAGATACAATTTTCGACCAAAAAAAGGAAAGGAAAAGAAAGTTGATGCCAGCAAAGGAAAGAAGGATATAAAGCATTAGGTTGAACCAAGCAGTAAGAATGTTTCGTGTAAATTACTAAAACGAGGCACAAAACAAAATAGATGCTTTCATCACAACATTGATAGAAATCAACAATAAAGCTTACCAAACTTGGTTAGGACCCGATCTCATGCGTTTTGAGGCAGTTATCGCTTTCAAATGACTCTGTGATGATGCGAAAGTACTTGCCGTAGAAGTTGAAGGTTGCAACAAATCAATATCAGGAAATTCCTTGATAATAGAATACTTCCATTGTTGATCATTAACCTTTGCCTCCATATCCCCAACTAGAAGAGCTGCAGCACCAACTTCAAGAAAACCCTGTGTATGAAAATCTTGAAGATCCGCAAAATCATTGCTGTTGATGAAGGAAACAAACATAGTCAGTGTTTGCAGGAATATTAGTATCATAATTGTAAATTCGGTTCCATTAAGGCTGGAATGCTGTCTGTTTTTACATAAGCACCATTACAAAACATACTGTGTTACACACAGGTTAATTCTGGTCAACCAAAATAAACTGAAGAGATAGTATACAATAAGCACAAGAAAACAACCTTTCTTTGGCAGAAGCAGATGCTTGTCGTTCACCATATACATGCCATCGCCAATTTAAAATGTCAAAGGATATATATTTAGTATCATCTCCATGCTCACCCCCATCAACTTTTTCGCTTGCTGATGATATCAAATCAGATGGGGTGTGGCATTCCTTTGATTCAAGATGTTCTCTATTGGTAATAACTTCTGGATTCAACTGAGAAATCAAGGACCTATTCAAAAATGATGAAAGTGAAGGAAGTGATTGCTTTGTAGAGGTTGACGCGACAGATTGGACAATTGGTTGGAAAGACAACTTCGGGATATGCCTCGCAACTAATGATCGGACATAGTTTAAAGACTTCACAAGAGATGCAGAAGCAAAGTTGGATATTGGTGGGGCGGAATTTGGCACAACTGCTGATGATCCAAGATTTTGGCCAAAAGACGATGCTCTCCGATTTGCCACTGGTTCACACTTCGCTATAGTGTTTGCACAAAAGAGATCGATTTGACGTAGTGTTTGCACCCTTGGAATATAACTAAATATACAAAGTTTAGTAGTGTATTAGTGCTAGTGCAGACAAGTTTCAAGAAAAAAAAGTAGAGATTTTGACAAATGACCATCAGCTTACCGGATAAGATATCTCTTTAACAATGCCACACATCTTGGGACAACTGCTGGACTGGTTGAAAAGGTTGTCAACATTAGGAAATGGAGGGAAATTGTAATATTCTATGTTAAGGGACAATGTAGAAAATGCAGCTCAGAATGAACTAGATGAAATTCATAAATTTTGAAGAATTCCAAGTATGCCATGTTCTCATTCCTACTAGTTTAATTGTTTTATACTGTACAGGGACAAGCAAGAGAACTATAAATTATGACAGGGATGCTAGATACAGCATACATTATGCCAAAACATAATTGCTTTTTGTCCCCTTTTAACTTGATTGAAAAAAAGCCAGAAAAGAGATAAAAGCATTAAAATATCAAAGCAGAAAGCATACCTACGGTCTCTTTCTGCAAGAGCATGGTCAATGAGGACATTGTAAGCCATATCGATGGTTGCCGGGTTGGCTATATAATCCTGCCAGCATATAATCACCTCATTGTGATAACAGAAATTAAAAGAACCTTACTGCATTAAATAAGTTCTTTTGCTACCAACTTCCCAATACAGACAGCACTAAAAGCAGCGACAGTCTGACAAGACAAAGCAGAGAAGCTAAATATGCTGGGCAGTGATATCATGACAGATATACCAAAACAATAAAAAAACAGGCAACCAAGCGTCAATATTACAAAAATATTTAGCTAAACATGAAAAAAAATTGATTTACATTAGGCAGGCAAAGCTTGATAAATTACATTCAAAGAAATTTCCAGTGATTCCAAGAAGCTCCAAAACTCATAAGTCACAGCAGAGACATGTCAGATGAGCTCTGTACACAATATTTTTCTTTTAGGTTTACTTAAAAGGTATCTATGCTCAAGAAAATCCTGGAATGAGAATAACAAGATTTTAGAAAGCGGAAAATAATCAGAAACAGGTCTAACATATGCCCTAGCCCCTCTATTTTCACAAAATTCCATGTTGGACCCTATACTAAGGCCCCGTTTGGCACAGCTCTAGCTCCCAGCTCCGCCTCAGATATAGAGTTTGTAGGTTAAAATAAAGTAACTTAAGTTCATATTTTTAGTTTAAAATGTAAAAAAGATGACTCACCTAAACATCCTCAACGTACTCACAACTCCAGCTCCATGAATTTCTGGAGTTAGAAATAGGATGCTCCACCAACTCCACCAATTTTGGTGGAGCTGGAGCTGTGCCAAATGAGGCCTAAAAAACTGATTGCTTAGTCCCCCCTCAATTCTCTTCTCTCCTCTCTAGGGGATCCCGTTTTAGTTTGCTAGCATAACGGTTATCAGGATGCCACACAAGCAGCCAACATGGATACTTTGGATAACACCATGATGGGATAATTTGTACCAGTTTAACAGCTAGAGGATGTTAAATAACCGTTTTTTTTCTGTAGATGACCGACTTGGACTTTTGCGAATGTAATTGGATTTTCTCCTTATGGAAATGAAATATACTTAAAAGAAATATCATCCCAACAACTCAACATTAGGTATTGTCAGTATTTTATATATGTCAATGGTGGGGATACGTAACTAACCTACCACATGTCAATGAATATATTAAGGAATATTTTTTGGTTCCTAAATGGCTGGCACAAAAACAAGCAAGCCATGTTCTATGCAGTTTGTGCTTACATGTACAGATTGTATAGCATTTATGACGAATACGAAATTAGAAACAACGGGCAATGCTAGCTAGACATAATAAATCAGGGATTTGATTGCTCAATTTTCCACACGATGTGAGTATGCCTTGAGTGAAATACAGCAAATGTTTAGCTGGTATAGTTTTATGCTATCACTGAAACTTCGAACGCATTTAAAGCTGCCCAAACATAATGCTACATATTCCTAGATCTTTCATAGCCCAGGATGCAGTGACGTATCGTGAGCTATACTTTGTAATCATCATCGGCAGCACTTGGCACCAAATGAAAGCATTCCCATTAGGCTTGTGGAATTGACTATTTTAAAAACCCAGCCTGTAAAAGTTGTGTTTTTTCCCCCATAATGGTGGAGCCTGTACTAACAACCAGGTGTAGCTACACGTTATGCATCACATTAGGGGTAATTAGTAGTTACGGTAGCATAGAAGGCATAACATGGCAGGTCGCATCAAAGGCTTGCATTTAAGCATTACCAAAAGTAAGTTCCTCACAGTTTGGTGGAGGAGCGAAGTAGCAGGTAATGAATTAGGCAGGAGCGAGAGTGAAGATTTGAAGGGAGATGGACTGACCCGGAGGGTTCGGGACGCCTCGGCGGCGGCAGAGGCTGCGGCGGCGGCTGGACCGTGGGTGTGAGGCGCGGGCGGAGAGAGGCAATCGGCGACGGCCCGGCGGAGAGGCTCGGGCGGTTTCCGCGCGGAGGCGATGGAGATGGAAGCCGCGGCGGACATGGATCGCGGCGGGCGCTGCGGGGGCAGCCCCGCCCCGGGGGCGTAGTGGCGGGCGCTGGCGACCCGGTTGGAGGGCGCGTCGCGGAGCGGCATCTGGGCGATGGCGAGATCTCGACGCGACGAACCCTAGGTGCTAGGTGTCAGACGGAAGCGGGCGCGTGGAGCATTTGAGCCAGCCTGGCTCCATTCTTCCCCGTCGTCGTTGTTGGTCGGCTGCTCTGCCGTTCCGGCTGGAGGCTGCAGGACGGATGGATTGAGCGATTCCCTTTCTCTGCCTCTGCCTCTGCCTACTGCTGCTGCGCCAGTCTCTGCCTCCTTTAATTGCCCATTGTATGACACCACGGCTCTCTTCCAATGCTATTTTTGCTTTTATAGAAAACAGATTCTGCTTGGACTCAAAAAAAAAAAAAAAAAAACAGATTCTGCTAGTATATCCTCGCCTGAATTTTTCTATTTTTTCGATTTACTTGCCTTGCGACGATCGATGGGCCAAGGTGGCAAGATGCCAGTCAAGCGGCAGAGACGGATCTGACACTAGGAACCTTCGAAGACAAGGAAGAAGATGATGTGGCACAAACAGGTCACCGGATAGGAGGAAGGAGGGTGCGGTGGCAATGAAGGAGTGGTGGTGGTGGAGGAGGAGAAGGATAAGGAGCACCGAAAGTTGGCGGTTACCAACCATGCAATAGGCAATTCTATAGGGTAGCATATCCGGTGCACACGGCACCCCCCGTGCACACCCGTGTACACTATGGGGGAATGTTTTAAAAAATTCTAAAAAAAATTATGGATGTACATCTCAACTTACCCCATCCAGATATAAAATTTCATGATCAAATTCGTCCTATGTTAAGAGTAATAAAAAAGACAAATTTCTGACAAACTTAAATAGTTTAAATGCACTCCAAATTTGTCTTTTTTGTAACTTCTAGTATAGGACGAATTTGATCATGAAATTTTATATGTAGATGGGGTAAGTTGAGATGTACATCCATGATTTTTTTTGGAATTTTTTAAAATTTTTTCCCCATGGTGTACACGGCGTTTTCACGGAGGCAGCCGTGTGCACCGGATATGCTGCCATCCTATAGAAAGCCAAAAGTTGTATTTTTCCTAATCTATAAATCAATTTCTAGAGAGAACAAACTAAGGATTGGAAAGGTAGAAGACCCACGCATTGCCACCCTATTTCTGGTGTGTTGAAGTTATGATACCGCTAGGAGAAATTATGATAACTTATAGCAATAGCTATAGCTTTCACAACAAAGCTTTTATCTCAAAATCTATAATTACCATCAAAATAATAAGGCTCTTATTTGGGTTATAGTTTTTTTTCGTAGACTGCAGAAGCATCTACAGCTCTATCAAAGATATTGTTTTACAATTTGGTTTTTTTGTTAGGTTGGCTAACCATTCTAAGTTATGAAATGTCCAAAATGTTCCAAAGTAAATAAATGATTTTTCAATTTGTTCATTCAAAGCAATGCTAGATAGCGCTCGAGGTAAGTGCGATGATAGGGCATCTCTAAGATAGCGATCCAAGATAACAAGAAGATCAACATTGGAAGGGAAATACGAGAAATAGTCGAGGGCAACATCACCATACTTAAAGGCAAGAGAGGAGGGTATAAAAGTGAATAATATTTATTTTTTGAACAAATCGATATGCAACACAAGATGGTTGGAATTTTCTATAGAAAAGCTAATAGGGCTTTTCTTTTGATTTACTTTTTTGGGATTTTTCAAGATGCGCCAAAAGTGGTTTGGGCTATCAATTTTATTTGATTCGAGATCCAAGGATCACTTACCACTTAAGAGCCGATATTGATAAATACATATAAACCATACATGCATGTTTTCAGTGATCATGGAATACAGTAGAACTTCTGATCTACGCCCAAAAAAAACTATTCAAGGAGCTCCTAATTTATTGCTCCTTACAGCCATAAATATTTGTTTTTTGATATGCATGTAAGTCAGAGTTTTAAAACTTTGGATGGAAATATCTTTTAAAACATTTAAATTGGACACATGAAGATCACATGTATAGTTTCGCCTCAAAAAATACTTATACAATATAATATTATAATTTTAGTGGATTTATAAATAAATTACAATAGTAATCTAATGGTCAAAATTATAGTTTGGAGACCATGTTGACGTGAAAATCAACATATGTTTATGAGCATAGGAAGTAGAAGCCAAAGCCGTTTTGTAATTTTCAGTTTTCAGGCCTATGTTGTGTATAGGTAAGTATTATTATATCTTTTTCATGCCTTTATTTTCTTTGCTTAAGAAAATTTATGAATAGATATTTAGATTGCCGTGAGGCCTTATATCTGACTGTGTACATAAGCTAGGATTAACCATAAATTTTTAGCCTCTCCTTCCCCGTATCTGAATACTACTTATATCAGCATCTTGAGCCTCTCCATCAGTCTATATGTTGATGTCGTTGAAAGGACATCTTGGGCTTCGGGGGTGTCTCCATTGGAGACAAATTGGCCTTTTCTTCTTTCCCCTGCCTATTATTCATGACTAGGGTTCACATTTCGTGTCATGAACAATTAGTTGAACAACTCATGGACCACAGCCCCAGACACCCATGGCTGCGGAGAAACTTTTTTTAACCCTTTGTAAATAATTATTTTAAAATTAATCCTCGTGAAAAAATATTTTCACATCTAACCCTTTTGCCCGCGCCACTGCGATTGGCGCGGCTAATGTCCACTGTCGCGCCAAAGGCATATGACGCAAGAGATCAAGTTGTCGCGCCAGCGCTCGGGCGCGCAGGTTGGCCCCATGTGGCGACCATATGAACTGTGTTCCTCGGTGCGGCGTGTCACCGGGCGCGTCGGTGGACATTAGACATGCCAACCGCAGTGGCGCGGCCAAAAGGGTTAGATGTGAAAATATTTTTTGGCGAGAGTTAACATTAAAATAATTATTTACAAAGGGTTAAAAAAAATTTCCATGGCTGCGTCTGCGTGCCAGGCGCACACGCGGCCATCTACACGCACGTTGGTTTTTGCTATTCAAAATATCGAAGGATTTCGAGGCCAATTCTAAGTTTTGGATTTTGAACTATGCACCGTTTTTTACCGGAGGAGCAAGAAGGCCTACGGGTTCTCTACTCTGCCCGCTCCACCGTTCTCCTCAATGGAGTGCCTGGCAGTTGGTTCCATTGCCATAGGGGAGTTCGTCAGGGCGACCCCCTCTCGCCTCTCCTGTTTGACATCGCGGCAGACGTCCTTCAAGTCCTCATCAATCAAGCCTTTCAACAGGGGACCCTCTCTAGCCCCCTGTGCAGATATGTTGACGAAGACTTCCCTATTGTGCAGTATACGGATGACACTCTCCTCTTCATAAATGGTTCTCACCAGGAGCTCTCCGCCCTTAAAACCATCCTTGCAGACTTTGCCAACATCACTGGCCTTACAGTCAATTTCTCTAAATCCCTGTTGATCCCTATTAACATGGATTCCAACCTTGCCACCACCCTGGCCAACACCCTGGGCTGCCCCGTTGGCTCCCTTCCTTTCCCCTACCTTGGTCTGCCTCTCAGGACGACCAAGCCCTGCATTCAAGATTTTGATGCCATCATGATGAAGATTGATTCTAGACTAAGCTCCTTTGCAGATTTTCTCTCCCTCGCTGGCAGACTCCAGATGGTTAATGCGGTCCTCTCAGCTATGCCAACCTATGCCATGTGCACTCTTCAGTTCCCCGCTGCTGTCATCAGGCACATCGACAAGCTCAGAAGAAACTGTCTCTGGCGCAATAATGGCATCCTCAATGGCTCTAAGGCCTTAGTAAAATGGACTCAGGTTTGTCGCCCAAAGAGAAATGGGGGGCTAGGCGTCCTTAGCCTTAGATTGCAGAATCAGGCTCTTCTCTGTAAACTCCTTCATAAGTTCTACAACAAGTTGGACATCCCCTGGGTTCAGTTGGTCTGGGAACACCACTACCCCAATGGCCGTGTACCTCATGCTCTCAGACCCAAGGGATCCTTTTGGTGGAGGAATGTTTTCAGGCACAGTGATATCTTCAGAGGTATTGCTAAATGCAAGGTTGGCAGTGGCTCCTCTATTCTCCTCTGGCATGACCTCTGGCACGATCATATCCTCAGTTCTTCCTTGCCGCACCTTTTCACCTTCTCAAGGCAACCCAAATGCTCTATGGCCAGCTTCATCCACCCTGCCCCCCTTCAGGATATCTTCCACTGGCCGCTTTCGAATGAAGCGCTTCAGGAACTGGGAATCCTTCTAAGTCTCTTGCTAACCGTTCAGTTTCGCCCACAAGTCAACGATGAATGGACTTACATCTGGAATTCCAGCATCTTCAAAGCCAGCAAATTCTATGCTGAGGTGTTCAAAGGAGCCCCCTTCCAACGCATTCACAGGTGGATTTGGCAAAGCAAATGTTCTCCCAAAGTCAGAACCTTTGCTTGGCTTCTCTCGCTGGACAGACTCAACACAAGAGAGATCCTGCTCAGGAAAAACACCTATATCAATGATGGAATCTACACCTATGCGATGTGTGACTCTCAGGCGATGGAATCCTCCTATCACGTGTTCTTCGCGTGCCCTCTTAGCTTATCTTGCTGGGCCAAGCTCGGCTGGGTCTGGGCGGATGGGCTCTCTCTCAAAGATATCACTTCTTCTCTTCTCTCTGCTGCCAACAAGGATTTCTTCATGGAGGCCTTCCTTATCGCTGCTTGTATGCTCTGGAAGATGCGGAATGACAGCATTTTCAACTCCGCACCGCCGAGTCCGACGCGCTGGTTTCAGTCCTTCTTGGCGGAGGCGCGCTCCCAGCTTCTTAGATTCAATTCTTTTTTGAGAGATTGTTTTCTTTCTTGGCTTGAGGCGCTCTAAGCCTCCTTGGTAACCTGTTGTTACCAGGGTTTCCCTGTCCCCCCCTCTTTCTCTGCCCTCCTGTTTTTGTTCTTTTTATCCTTTTTTAATATAGTGCGCTCTCAGGGGGGGCTTCCCCCTGTTTTCGCTCAAAAAAAAGAAGGCCTACGGGTTTTAGGAGTGCAAAACGTAATTGAAAACCTGCTCTCGATCCTTTCTCTGGTTTGTTTGCATCTCCGTGCTACGCCAGTCCTTTTACTTTTCCTCAGCCGCTCTCTAGTTTATTTGCATTGTTGATCGTTGCCAGCTATGTGCCTGGATTGGCAGATTGGAATTGTTGAACAACAGAGTCGACAGTTTGTTTCCCAGCGAGGTTTTTGGAACCAAAAAAATAATTGTTGTAATATCAGCGCAGTTATACAGGTCCTTCCACGTTTGCATTTGTAGCTGCACATTCAGCAACAACATCCAGATTACAAAGAATTGAATTTGTTTGATCATCTGCTACAAGCAAGCTAGTGCCCGCCAAGAACAAGCAGCGACTGTGATGGTATGTCATGGAAGCTCCAAAGAGTCATTAATCAGATTTACGCAGCCTTCAACTTTGCAAGTGCCTTCTTGCGCTGCCCAAGCATGTAAGTATACATATGCGGGCTCCCTGTAGTCAAAATTTATCAAAATAAGATACAACCCAACCACGTAAATAAATAAACATCTGAGATATACAATCAACATGATGATCGACTGCACTAGATGCTTGGCAAAGCACGAATGAATGAATTGGAAATATTGATGGCAATGAAGATATATACCTGGAACATAAATTACAAGAGCAAGGATTGACGCATAGAAGTAATCAAATGAGATGTTCAATTTGTTGGGCATTCCAAGGCAGTATTTTTCTGATGCCTGCCATTATCAAATGCGCATGCATATTAGCAGCATTCAGTTTATAGCTAGCAGCACAACCTTCGCAGATGTGCTGATCAATTATCTTAATGGTTTTCCTCGAAAATAAAATACCTTAATAAATGGCAATGCAATGTATATCAGACCAACCTCGTTGCTGATGCCAGTTGGGTACATGACTAGGAAAGAGCTATACCTGCATATATTCATGTATGATTTAATGTAAACCTTTTTTTTTGTATAATTGATGCTTGCTTTACCTAGACTCACCTGAGCCATAGAAGCCATGAAGGAGCAGAACCAAAAAGCTCTTTCATACCAAAGAAAGAATACCTAATAGTCTGCATCACAACACCCATTTCAGTAACTAGTAAAGTGTCTGAATACTGCAAATATACCATTAGTTCTTTTAGCAAATATCAATCAAGTGATTAGATCATCTGGGGGCAGCACATCTTAACAAAGCAATGACCATATGACATAGGCAAGCCAAGTCCTTGTAGGAAGAGCATATTAGTCATAAAGAAAAAAAGAAGGTTTACAGTAAAATAGAGCCTGTAATTGACTTAGATGTACAGTAAATTATATCGTACTGCGACAATTTTATGTTACTTTGCTGTTAGAAGTAGCATGAAATTCAACCTGTTTGAGAAAAATCAATACATGAAAACCATCATGTTTCACAGAAAACAAAATTGACTGTCATGATTATATATATATATATATCATTCAAGTATAGCACATTTTGAGTCAGTAGTTGACATTGTAGGTGTAAGACATGGTCATGGAGCATAGATGCGATACAGATATGGGAAATTTATATCGATACCTTACCTCGGTGATGGACCAGCTGATGACCAAGGAGCTTACAAGGATGGGTGTCCTGGTCTGCAATTCCATCAAAAGGGGAGGAAGATTAATCATTCAGTCTGAAGAAGAGCAGTGGCAGTGATATATGGTATGGGGAATCGGGGACGGCACCGTACCTCAGGGAGGCTCCACAGGATCCCCCACGTGACGAAGAGCCGCGATCCGATCTGCGGCAGCGTCGCGGACACCGGCGATCTCACCAGCCCTGCAACGCATGCAGTGCACATTCATGTATACCAAGCAATTAATTCTTGAGAGGGAGGGAGGGAAAGAGGTCATCCTCTCACTCACCTACGAGGCCATGAAGAATCTGCCAACAGCATTGGAGGAATTTAGGAGAGAGGAATCATCAGCTCAGAAGAGAGGGGGGAAAAAGAAACAGATTGGAGATCCGGGCGAAGGTACCTCCATGATCATGCGGCGGTCTGGCATGAAATGGAGAGGCTTCTCGGCAATGGCGTGACACTACTGGTGGCCGGAGTAGAGCAGGGTGGTGACGGCGAAGTAGAGCACCTGCGCCCTGCAATCCAAATGCATGCCAAGGAGTGAGCAAGAAGCCAAGAAGTGGATCCTGGGATGCTGCTCGCTGAAAAACGAAGAAGAGAGAGGAAAGTAGATGAGTTGGAGAAAGGCCACACCGGGCTCCATCTGCATTAATCAATATATATATGAGTGCCGTGTCAAGACGGCCACTGAGAGTATACAGCAATGTAATACAACAACAGAGTATATCCAATACCGAAGATAGCGCCGACGTTCTACTCGTTACAGATATACATGAGATTAACTAGTTTAACCAAACAAGAGTTAATCCTCTATATTTATCACGCCCCCTCAATCGCAACCTTCTCAAGGTTAAGATTGTGACTTAGCGACGAATGTTGTCTTATAGGAAGTGCCTTTGTGAAGATGTCTGCCACTTGATCCTTTGAGGAAACAAATCTGATTTCAAGGGCCTTGAGTGCAACCCTCTCTCGAACAAAATGAAAATCTACCTCGATGTGCTTAGTTCGTGCATGAAAAATGGGATTAGCTGAAAGATAAGTTGCTCCCAAATTATCGCACCATAAGCACGGTGGTCTGGACTGATAAACACCAAGTTCTCCCAACACTGATTGAATCCAGATAATCTCTACGGTGGCATTGGCAAGAGCTTTATATTCTGATTCAGTACTCGAATGTGAGACCGTTGCCTACTTCCTGGAGCTCCATGAGACCAAATTGTCACCGAGAAAGACTGCAAATCCTCCTGTAGAACGCCGATCGTCTGGGCAACCTGCCCAGTCCGCATCAGAGAAGGCGCTTACAAGAGTAGACGGTGACTTTCTGATTTTTAATCCCACTGAAGCTGAATGTTTGAGAAATCTCAAAATGCGTTTCACTGCTGTCCAGTGAAGATCCATTGGTGCACTCAAAAACTGACAAACCTTGTTTACCGAGAAGGCTATATCCGGTCGAGTCAGTGTTAAGTATTGAAGTGCACCCACTATACTCCTGTATCTTGTAGCCTCTTGATCTGACAGCAAAACACCTTCAGTTTTGGAGATCTTCTCAGAGGAAGACATCGGTGTACTGACTGGCCTGCATTCCTTCATATTTGTCCTGTTAAGAAGATCATTAATATACTTTCTTTGTGTCAAGAGCAACCCGTCCGAGCTGTTCTGCACTTCTATGCCTAGGAAATAATGAACATCTCCAAGGTCTTTGATGGCAAAAGCTTCCTGAAGTTGTTCTACCACCTTGTTTGTGATGCACTGTGATGAGCTAGCCAGGATAATATCATCTACATATATTAACAAGTAGGCCATGTCTTTTCCTTGATTGTAGATAAACAGCGATGCATCTGACTTTGAAGGAATGAAATTGAGCTCTTGAAGTTTTGAACTCAACCGTGCAAACCAAGCTCTTGGCGCTTGTTTTAGTCCATAGAGGGACTTCTTTAATCTGCAAAGATAGTTTGGATATTTCTCATCTGCATATCCAGGTGGCTGCCTCATGTATACTTCCTCCTCCAAAATTCCATGCAAGAATGCGTTTTGTACATCTAGTTGTCTCATGTTCCATCCCCTGGACACTGCAAGAGACAGAACAAGGCGAATTGTAGCTGGTTTCACGACGGGACTGAAGGTATCTTCATAATCAATACCATAGCACTGTTTGAAACCTTTGGCTACCAAACATGCCTTGTATCGATCAACCGACCCATCTGCCTTCCTTTTGATCTTGTAAACCCATCGACAATCAATGATGTTCTGCTGGCCTGTCAAAGGAACCAAGTCCCAAGTATCATTTTTGAGGAGAGCATGATACTCACTGTCCATAGCTTGCCTCCAATGATGGTCTTGTGCAGCATCCCGAAAAGTACTCGGCTCAGCTGTATTTTGACACGAACGTGAACTGAAGTATGTTACTGTGCCATCAGTCCGTTGCTTTGCAACTCGAGTGTTATCTTGTAGCCTTGTAATCATTGGATGATGCCGAGTAGGAGCTATTGGACCGATGCTTTGTTGTTGTTCGGTAGGGCTTGCCGGCTCTCCACCAAAACCACCAGAATTGCCCGATTGTTGCTGCAAAGAAGAAGAGACAAATTGCTGCACAGAAGAGTTAGGCTCATAGTCATAATGATCAGTCAAGTTATCACCCCCAACAACCGTACATTGAGAAGGAATGGACGGTTGAGAAGAAGAGACTTGCAGGAGGGGTAAAAGAGCTTCCCCTTGGTTTGTGATCACCAGCGAGATCTGAGGTTCATGAGCAAAAGGAAAGGTGGACTCGTCGAAGACGACGTCACGAGAGATGTAAACACGCTTGGAGGATATGTCAAGACATTTATACCCTTTGTGTAGCGGGCTATACCCAAGGAAAACACATCGTGTAGAGCGAAAAGAGAGCTTGTGTTTGTTGTATGGCCGTAGATTAGGCCAACAGGCGCAGCCGAAGATTTTCAGGAAGGAATAGTCTGTGGAGCGATGAAGAAGTTTGTATAATGGGGTGTCAAGGGATATAACCTTGCTAGGAATGCGATTGATGAGATAACTTGCAGTAACAAATGCCTCATCCCAGAACTTTAGAGGCATAGACGCATGTGCTAGCAAGGAAATACCCACTTCGACGATATGACGATGTTTGCGCTCAGCCGAGCCATTTTGCTGATGAGCATATGGACATGAGACATGATGAGCTATGCCGACTTGGTTAAAGAAAGTATTAAGTTTGCGATACTCTCCTCCCCAGTCCGTTTGCATAGTAATAATTTTCTTATTCAGGAGTCGTTCAACATGAGATTGGAATTGCAAAAATATATTAAAAACTTCAGATTTATTGCGCAACAAATAAATCCAAGTAAATTTAGTGAAGTGATCAACAAAGCTAACATAATATTTGTAGCCATTGACAGAAACTGGAGCAGGTCCCCAAACATCTGAGTGGACCAACTCCAAGGGAGATGTGGCTACATAATTTGACAAGGAATACGGCAACTGGTGGCTCTTGCCTTGCTGTCAAGAGTCACAAATTGCTGTTTTATTGGGAATACTATGACATGGCAAATTATTCTTCTGAATGACATGTTGAACAATAACTGAAGAAGGATGCCCTAAATGACAGTGCCAATGATCATAGGATGAAGTGACTCCTGAGAAGGCAGTGGGTGAAGAACGTTGGATGACTAAGTTCGGTCCCAAAGGGTACAGGCCGCCCTCACATTGCCCCCGAAGAAGCGTTGTCCTCGTTGTTCGATCCTTGACAAAGAAACAATCAGGATGAAATTCAAAGAAGACATTGTTATCTTTGGAAAACTTGTGAACGGAGAGTAAGTGTTTGGAGGCATTGGGCACATGAAGTATGTTTTTGAGATCTAATGTACGGTGTGGAGTATGAAAACTTGAATGAACAATATGAGATATGAGCATACCTGTCCCATTGGCAACATGGACTTGTTCTTTTCCATGATAGCGCTCCCTCATGGTAAGTCGGTCCAGATCACTAGTAATGTGATCTGTAGCACCGGTGTCAGAGTACCAATTATTGTCCAGAACATAGGACTGTGTAGAGGCTGCAACAGCGACATGTCCTTCATCGGCTTGATAAGAATGATTGAACCGATTGTAGCATCGGAGAGCTGCATGTCCGACCTTTCCATAGATCTGACAAGTTGGTCGATTGTTGTTTTGCTGATTGCCACGACCACGACCTCCTGAATTCTGAGGTTGTTGACGACCACCATTGCCGCGGCCTCCATCTCCACGACCACCATTGCCACCACCGCGACCTCTGTTATGTCCACCGTGGTAGCTACCACCTCCCCGAGAAGCTGAGTTCACCGAGGGATGCACAACTGCGTTGATCTGGTTGTGACGCAGCTCATAGCTCAAGAGATGAGCATAGACTTCATTGAGGGTCAGAGGTTCAGTCCGCGTGGTCAAAGAGGTGACCAGCAGATCATACTCATTATCTAGTCCAGTGAAGAGGTACGTAGCAATTTCATCTTCATTGAGTGGTTGACCAAGGCTGGCTAAAGTATCAGCCAGATTTTTGACCTTGTTGAAGTATTCGGCGGCACCCATGTCCTTCTTTTGAAGTGTGGCGAGTTGGCGTCTAATCTGCATGATCCTCGCCCTTGATCCACCGGATGAAAACATTCGATCTAGTGCTTCCCAAACCTCGCGTGAGGTAGAGAGGAGCATCACCTGTGCAAGGACATCTGGAGACAGAGATGACAACAAAACACTTAGGATTAACTGATCCTTTTGAAGCCATGCAATGTACTCTGGGTTAGGCACCACAGCAGCGCTGTTTGCAGCTCCATCTTCAGAGGCCTGAACGAGAGTCTTGCTTGGAGCTTTGATGGTGCCGTCAACGTAACCGAGGAGTTGCTGGCTTCGAAGATATGGAAGAAATTGGGCCTTCCAAAGGAGATAGTTCTCCTGGCTTAGCTTGACATTGATAAGATGCCCAACCGAAGGAGTTGGAAGGAGCCCGACGGAAGACACAGCGGCCGTGGTTGCTGAGACTTGAGAAGATGTCGTGCTGTTGTTCGTCGACATCTTCAGGTGAAGAATCGTGGCTCTGATACCATGAAAAACGAAGAAGAGAGAGGAAAGTAGATGAGTTGGAGAAAGGCCACACCGGGCTCCATCTGCATTGATCAATATATATATGAGTGCCGTGCCGCACGGCTACAGAGTATACGGCAACAGAATACAACAACCAGAGTATATCCAGCGCTGGAAGATAGCGCTGGACATTCTACTCGTTACAGATATACATGAGATTAACTAGTTTAACCAAACAAGAGTTAATCCTCTATATTTATCACTCGCCAACCATACCATCCAAGGAAGACGGCCCAGTTGTACACGGAGAGGTAGGCGCTTCACCTTCAAAGTTGAGAGCCGCCATCGCCGCCTCCTCCCGCCCGACGACGGTGGATCGTGACGAAGGAGCAATGAGTGAGCCTTCCTTGTCATCGCCACTGACGTTGGCTCGATGGTTTTAAAGGCCAAGGAAACGGCTAGTTGGGGTGGACAGTGGACACTTGTCATTTAGGAGTATCATCGTTTCATCCACCTGCAGAACGAACTGTTGTAGAAATACTCCATCAAGCAAACACTCCTAGGTAGTACATGTCGCACCCACGAACCAACTCCCCCTAAACCACCAGCACAACTGCTACTAGTGCAGTGCAGCCAGCCACTAATACCAACCATCCATGCAACTGCTATTATGCTCTTTAATTTACTGTGTTCAAGCAGAACAAGAGCTTTGAAACAACCCCGTCATCAGGTCAGTAAATCATCAATACAACTTGAATGTCACCTCATTTCTCTTATTTTTTCAGGCTGCTGAAACAGCTTGATGATCCACCGTTACATCCACCTCGTAGGAGAGACTTCAAAATTTCAGCCTCCAAATACACTATTGCTTCCACCTTTAAATTATCTTCTATCTCTATTTCTACCGCCTCCAGCAGACACTCCAAATATCAGAGCCTCTATAATATTAAACTTATTGTCCATAACCTCCATACCCATAGGTACATATGTCGTATACGAAAATTTTTGTACGTGTATTTCTGTACGCACGTTCGTATGAGTTTAATAATTTCATGTACGAATAAATAAATTGAAATAGCGATAAATAAATTTTCAAAGTGCTACCCAAGTATCTTGTATATATGATTATATGTATGTGCTACCCAAGTCTTCCGCTGACACGGGGGGTGGGGGGGGTTGGATTATATATTTTGTAGGAAATTTTGAAGTAGCAATTAACTAGTTCGGGAATATTCCATCTCCAAACCTTCTCATTTATCCCAATCTTGATGATTTTTCTGAACTTATACATGCAAATTAAAATTGCCTGAAGTCTAAACAGACTAACAAACTAGATGAACAATCTCGGATTTAACCGAATTTTGATCATACACTAATTAACCGAACATTTCCATATCACTAAGCCCATCAAACAGTAAAAACCCGATGCTTTTGTAATAGAGATTGAAGATTAAGCAGGAGAAAATTCACAAGAAGGCATGAACACCAAACAACTCTGTTCATTCACGTACCCCAAGTATCATCATCTACAGACGGATCGATATTCGACACACGAGGAGGAATCAATTGCATCTCTGAGCCCAGCGAGACACATACAGCAGACAAGAAAATGAGAGAAATCAAAGTCGAGAGAGGGAGGAAGAAATAGCTGCACGTGGAGACCTTCTAGAAGCCCCGGCAAAGACGGAACCTCTTGGCTCACGGCCGCGGCTAGGCCGCCTGGGCAGCACCGGTGGCGCCGTGGTATGGCTCAATATCTCCCACATCACGTGCACGTCCGCCAGACCTCCTTCCGGAGCCTCCACAGCCTTGCAAGCAAGCAAGCATCAACGCATGCCTTACCGGTCTGGCGAACCCCGAAGCGGGCGGCAACGCCGAGCCAGACCCGCCGCCCTGGATCAAGCCGCCGGCCGCGCTTCCTTCTTCACGAGCGTTGGGACGAGCTGGGGTCTGCTCTGCGTTTCCTTCCTCGCGGGCGCGGGACGAAGAGGTAGTGGGGGGCAGGTGGACGACGCTCAGGATGGAGGTTGCCTTCGTGCCTTCCAAATATGGAGGTTCCGGCGGCGCCCTCTATCGTGTAAGCACCGAATGGAGTCTCTGCTGGGAGGCTCCATTCTTCGCGTGAGGAAGCATCAGGCACGGTATTCGCGATGTACAGTGGTACAGAGGTTCACCTGGACGTGCTCTCAGGCTGTTTTTTCTTAGAAAGATCACATTGTACGTTATTACACAATGACAACAGAGTTTACAAGATTTCAGTTTTCATTCTGAAAAAACAGAGAGACCGGAGTTAAATCTGAGGAAACTGGCCCACCAAAGCCCACACATTGCTAACAAAATTAGTTTCTCTAAAAACTAGATCTGTGCATGTTCGTTAACTTTGGTTTTACGTGGAGTACCTTACTGGATCTTCTTTATGAAATGCATTCCCTCTTCACGAATTTTTTGGGACTGCATTTCTTGTTTGTAGTTACCATCCTTTCAGCTTGTCCTAATCTCCTTAATCTGTTGCCTTAGCGCATGTTCAATGGTAGCCACATTCCTGACCATATTACTGTAGCAACAGAGCTATGAATAGTGAAAATAGGGTTAAAAGTAAAATATAAGAGAGATATGAAATAGGGTTACTGTTGTGCTAGGATAAAATAGGATTAGAATAGAATATGGCCAGAATAGGGCTAGCAATAATTGCACATGGCCTTAATTTAAGCTTCGTCGCTTACAATAACGGGTCCTCTTCTTTCTTTCTTTTGTTCTCTCTTCCGCACCTTTCAAATTGATGAAATGTGATGAATTACTAAGCTATCTAACTGCTGATTAAAATATGATGCTTTTTTTAATTGTTTTCCAGCTTAGTAGCTCAAAAGCCACAAGCCATAGGAATCTGCTTGGAATTTATGTTATGGGCTTCACTGAGTGGGAAGGAGATTATATTTGGTTTTTAACATATGAGATACTCCAGCTGACAACAATGAAAGCATATCAGTTCAGCAGATTTTGCAAGGACATAATCATCTCAGCTTCAGCAGACGTTCAAACGAGATCCAACGGTTGATGTCAGATGAGAAGAGGAATCTTTGCTAAGGACTATTTGATAACGAGGATAACGCGTTCTGCAAATGGGATTCCAAAGGACATTCACAATAAAATCTGGAATATGTACAAGTCACAGGCACAGGCCTACAAAACTGCAGCTATGGAAATGCTGTGGAAGGCCAAAGTCCCTATGAATTTAACTGGGAGAATCTAGTGCTAAGAGACTGGGATGGAGATGGAATTATAGAAACCAGAAAGTATTGGTCCCAAGCATGTTCGGACTGGCCGAGTTAAATTAATAAGTTGGCTGAGTTAAATGTTAAGTTGGATTTTGAAACTTTCTTAAATCTGCTTCTCGAAACTGGTCTGCTTCGTTTGTGTTATCTTTAAGAGCTTTTAGAGATGTCTTCATGATAAAAAATAAACAAAAAAGCTAAAACATTCAGCTTTTTATTTCAGCTAGGTTTAAGTTTTAAACCAAAACCAAGCCACTTGAAACGTAAATGTGTGTAAGCGTGTGTAGTTTCTCAGCCAAGACCAGTGCTCATACCAACAGAGTTTCTTTAATGGACCTGACAAAAGCTGAGGCTTATAGATTTGGCTGAAGAAACTTGGGCCTTATGGACAACCAGTCATAGCATTTGCTTTGAAGATAAACAAAAAACATAGATCCATCTACGTACCATTCATAAAGGACTAATCAGATAGGTGCCACCAAAAAGTTCGAAAGCCACCGCAAAATCGGTATTTGTAAAATTGCCATTATCAAAATTAAAATTTGAAATTTTGCCACTATGGAGACACCTAGAACCTTTATGTGAAACAGGACAATTTTGCCCTCTTCTCTCTCTCTCTTTGGCCCCAACGTGGGTGAGGAGCCCTAGTTGGTCTATGTGTCATCTTTGTTGGTGCTAGCACAACTCATCATGCCAACCACAACTCTAGCGTCAAGTTCTTCTTCTTGAGCTCGCATACGTGGTGACTCCGTTGAGTCCTATTTAACAATATAATACATAGATAGATATGTTACTGCCTTTTATTTTAATTTCTGTTTTTTCTTATCATAGTTGATACATTTTCATTTTCTATATTTTTTAATTTTAGTATTTTTTATTTTAGCTGATATGGGCCATTTTCTAGTGTCATAGATAATATGTACTTTTTATATTATTTTTCATTTCAATTTTTATTATTTTAATATAGTAGATATGGATTCTTTTTTATCTTGTAATTGATATGGACTTTTTATTTTTATTAAGAGTTTAAGTTATTTTTATTTTTATTATAGTTGATATCGATTCTTTTTAGTTTTATAGTTGACATGGACTCCTTTTCTATTATTTTTATTCTAAATTTGTGTTTTATTTTATTTTTTATTTTAGTTGATATGGACTCTTTTTGTAGTTTTGTAGTTGACATGGACTTTTTCTATTATTTTTTAATTTCAAATTTGTTTTTTTATTTTTTATCGTAGTTAATATGGACTCCTTTTCTAGTTCGTACTTTACATGGGCTCTTTTCTATTATTTTTATTTCTAATTTGTGTTATTTTATTTTATTATTATAGTTGATATGGACTCCTTTAATCCTTTTATAGTTTTGTAATTGACTTGGAGTCTTTTATTTTTTATTTTGAATTTGTGTTTTTGTTTTATATTATAGTTGATATGGACTTCTTTGCTAGTTTTGTAGTAGGCATGGACTTTTTTATTATTTTTTATTACAATTTTTTGTTATTTTTTATTTTATATTATAGTTGATATGGACTATTTCTTTCAATTTTAAGCTGTTATAATCTGGTCGTGTTGTAATCAATGGTCGAGATCTTTTATTTTTTCTTTGATTTATGTGGAAATTTCTCTAATTAATGTGGTGGCTCCGTTACTCTGCTTTAATATATATATGTGTGTCTATTTTGTTATAGTGTATAATTTATTTCTTCAGGTTATAATGCATATTTATGAAAAATATAATCATTTTCTTATTGTCTATATATTTTTGGGGTAAAATGGGTCGATCCGTATGTAACCTAGTCGGCCCGTTGGCCACCTGTATCCGAATTCAAGGGCAGGAGCAACCAGGAGCCTCGGATTTGTTGTCGTCGTAGCTGCTTCCCACTTAGGCCATTTCCTATCAAATCTCTGACGTCTAGGGGTAATATATAGCCCAAATCTCATCAATTTTACTCCATGGTCGATATGATCATCATCCTAGAGCTAGCGCCTTCACCAACTTCGGCCACATCCAAGCCCTACCGCGCGCACTTCCTAGCTTGCTACTTAATTCCCTGTCCTGTGCAGCTCGATCGTTCGTTGCCAAGCTGCCGCCGCTGTTGATCCTTTTGACGTGGATCTATAGGGTGCCTCGTTCATCGTCGCCCAGCCAGCCGCCGGAGAGCATCATGCGTGGGGAGGATGAGGGTCGGCGGGATGGATGGAGGTAAAGCAGGAGAGAGAGGAGAGAGGAGAGGAAACTGAGCTCACATGTACGTGTGCGGTGTGCCCATATAGATTACAAAAAACTAAAATGTCACATGTTTAAGCCACGCGGCAAAAGAATCCAACAGTGGCAGCCCTGATGGTAAAACCGTCTACCGAGGGTTATTTGCACCACCTACATATTTGTAGGGGACGAATACCTGGTTCACCGACTTGCATAGTTAACAGAGATAAGTTGAATTTTTTCTTTTTAGAATGAAAAAAAAATGGCTACTGTTAGCGGCTTCACACGAAACCAAGGATACACTATAGCCGTTAGAGAAGCCATAGGATGGTAAAGCCCTACGTCCAACAATATAGATATGTAGATGTAGAGAAGATGTGTTACAATGGCGCCCGAGTAAGCCCGAGCAGTGAACATCTGGGTTTCTCAAGAGCAAGAAAGGAGAGGAAGGACTCTCAGACGGTGGTTGTGTGTTCTGTGAGTTGCTTGTGCCATCTCTCGTGTTGTATGTGCTTGTCCCGCGCGCGTACTAGGCTATCTATCTATTTATACATGTACAAAGTTATTAATTTTTTAGGCACATAGCCTATTATTCAATGGTCTATACGATGTTCTGCGGTCCGAGTGCTGTTCCTTGACTAAAGCCGTATGAGGAACGTCGCGTGCCCATCCTTCGGAGTGACGAGAAGAGGCGTGGCGCGTGACAGTAAAACGTGACCAGGGCAAGTGGTAGTAGACTTTTCTAACCCCGCGACGGGACGTAGCAGTGCGATGGACGCCAGCACGACGGGCGCAGGGAAAACAGAAAACGAGGCCTATCTCGAGCAGCCGCATGTTCCCTTGACAGCGCCGCGTTCGTCCCGAGCAATTCTTTCAGGGTATTTTGGTTATTTCTCCCAAGCAACTCTTTCGAGGCATTAACATTACCGGGGGTCAAGCTAATCTCGGATAATTACAGAAATGCCACTTATCCCCATCAGATGGTGAACTCAGGGTTTTTTTTAGCTTAAATTTAAATTAAAAGTTATAAATGAAAATTTGTTATTTTTTATAAGACAAATAGTGTAGCACTTTGCAACTATTTTTTAAGGCTTTTAGTGGTTCTTCTTAAAGCTTTCAAAACCATTTTTTTACAATTGTTTGGACTCTCCAAGCCATCTATCAAGCGTCCGCAACTTTTTTTTTTAGATTATAATTGATAGCTGGATTAACCAAAAAGAACAAGGTTGGAACTCATAGTAAAACGGCCAGTTGAGCCGCGATTGATGGATAAGGTTAATGTCCTCCATTTTTCAAATTCTGGGATTGGCACATCAAAATAGTCTTTTTGCTGCCAAAACTATTTTGATAGCCCAGTTTTTGGTCTATTGTTTGCCCGATGAAAATAGGCGGATTCGTGTATAGCGCTAGCTTGGGTGCTTGCGGTAGATATCACATACTTTACACGGAGAAGCATAAGATACATATCTCTCTATATAATTGAAGTGTGTGGTCGACCGATCGATGCAACAACCGCAGCAGTTCACGGGCGGTTAATTTTTGAATTGAATAGATTTCGTTACCTCGTACAGATAAGTCCAATAAACGAATAAATTCATCACATCATGGATCATGCAGTGCGTGTCTGGACTCTGGAGTACGTTAAAGCAGACAACACAGTAACTGTCGGTTGCTTGCTGCTCACAGAAATAGGAGGAGTATATAATTATTAAGGACTCTTCCAATTTCCTGTGCTTAACTGCTTTGATGAGATTAACAAGCGTAAGTCTCTTCTTTCTAGCTAGTTAGTTTATATTGTTGAAATGGTTTAATTACTGGTAATCTAAATTTAGCAAATAGCAATGCATCCATCTCTAGTACGTCACCTTGCCATGCTGGCCGGCTTATTATTGGAGAGCCAAACAGCCTGCAAGTTAATTCATGCTGCTCAAGGTAGTAATCTCTGCTAATAAAAAGTTTGTTGTGGTGGTGGTGGTGGTGTTATCAATTTTCGATCTAAGCCCTCCAATCTATCCAACGGCTCAGATCAAGTAAGTCATTAATTACTAAGGGCTCTAGAAAAAAGAGCCATTAATTACTGGATCCCTAAATTAGTGGAGACATAATTAGCATGTCCATAATTACTAGATCCCTAAATTAGTGGAGACGTTAATTAGCATGCCATTAATTACTACATCCCTAAATTAGTGAAGACATTAATTATAGGTAGCACACGATTGCAATTTCCATTTGCACAAACCGTCTCTTTCCTCAAACGTCCAGATCTGGTGTGGTGGTCTCAATCTAGAGTCGACTCAAACGTCGATGACCTCTATGGCATATTTAGCAGAGCTCCAAATGTGGCTCCCCTCTAGTGTCCCGTGCTCCTTTGAGGGGCCCCGTCGATGTTGCCCTACCCCCACCGGTGTCGCGTCTCCCTATGCGTCCCGCCCCACCCGCGACGGTGACCACGCAGCCTCCGCACTGATAACCTTAGTTATTCTACTGCCACTCACAATTTGTCCTGTAAATCTTTCCTTTTATTCATTGAGATGGGTTGAGTTGAAGGAATAAGTTGGCTAAGCTAGACATTAAGATGGATTTTGAGAGATACATGAGTTATGTTCCATAAATATTTTCTATCCTATACTATTAAAAAGAGTCTTGTTGTGGCGGTGGTGTTATCAACTTTTAATCTCCACCATACAATCTATCTAATGGTGTAAATATAGTAAGAGTACTTTCTATTTATTTAGACTTGCTCTTATTTCAGTGCATTGTATTCTTGAAAGTTTTCAATCAACCTATCAAAATTCATTGTATTTATCTAGCTTCCTTATTTTAATATATTGTATTTTAGGAAACTTTTGATCAGACCAATATATATACCAATTAAAGGATCCTAAAAAACTATGCTTTGAGCGTTGAAGCAGAGTTTGAGAATGTAAAAATAAGACGTAATCAAGTGAAAAAGACTGAAAGCGGAGCTAAAGTGTGGGCTAAACAAATCAAATATGACACAATAGATAGTAACATGATATTTATTCGTAGCAAAGCATGTGCGTTTAGCTATAACTTATAAATTACACCAAAGTCCCTGATTAAAAATAAAATTGCACGTACATTCACACAATGTCTATCCGTACCGCTATGAAAGCTAAGTCCCATTCTCAACACGCCAGCAATGAAGATGAAGAATATGAGGATACGCTGCGCCGTCAAACCTCTCTCCGGCCAAACAAGATGGCGGGATAATTTCATATGTTAGGACGCCTTGCCTCATAAATCACCCTTTATAATTTTATATATTGCTTCAATTTATATTTTCCTTTCTTCCCTTTGTAGTTCCGTTGCAACGTACGGGCATTGTACTAGTTAATAGTAATAAGTAAGCAGCTAGTGCGTATCCACGGCATTGATGCATGCTTAGTTAAGGTAGTAATGGCTCGATAATACATGCATGCATGCATGATTCCTTAAATTAAGACAACTGATCGAGCAAGTAGCTAGCTAACTGCGTCGCCTTGGGTAAATTAACCAAGATCAAAGCATGCATGCATGGACAAAACAAATTAACATGCATCATGTTTGGTTGGTCGATCGACAGACAGAC
Organism: Olyra latifolia; assembly: GCA_036346145.1. Lineage (NCBI taxonomy): Eukaryota > Viridiplantae > Streptophyta > Magnoliopsida > Poales > Poaceae > Olyra > Olyra latifolia. The sequence goes on along the minus strand of CM070523.1, from coordinate 269,401 downwards.
GAAGGTCTTCTTCTCTTCGGCTTATCTTCAAATCAAACGGTCAAAAGTTTTGATTTTTGCGGCCCGTTTTTTTATCTCGAAACCATGTCTCAGAGGTCTTAGATATAAGTCAAATAAGACGCACTGAACTTTTAAAACTTCCTTGGAAAGCTCTCGAAACTCAGTTTAGAAACAAATAAAAAGAAAAAAAGAAATAAGATAAGCCGAAGAGATCACCTCACAAAATACGTAGGACCTAGCTAGGTAATCAATCGTTGGGGGAGAGAGAGGTGTGCATGTGCATGTGCATGTGCATGGTGATGGTCATGGTGGCTTTATTCCGGCTCCCAAAGGGGAGAACACAAGTGTACAAGTGTGAGGGAAGGGAGCTACGAGGGCCTAGGGCTTGCAGAGAGCAAAGGCGAAGGCGTGAGAATCTGATTCCCTGCAACATGCGTACATTTCGAGAATTCAGGATCTTGGACCATTCCATGCATTGCAATTGCAATAAAAAGGAACATACATCCATGCAACGCAACGACCATACCGATACTTTCTCTCTTTCTTTCGCTTTTTTGTGCCAGTTCTGCCTGCTTTTACCCACACCAATTCCAATTCCAATTCCAATTCCATCGTCCATGCATATGGAGTATGTTTCAAACTTTGGCTTCTATTATATATACGGGTAATTAATCCGGCCTTAGTAATACTCCGATCCTACATATGTGCACTGACGTATCCATCGATATCGTACTTGTCCCATTCATTCATGTCATGCATCCCCGCAGTACATATTTACATTGAACCTGCAGCCAATCACTGAGCTCGATATATGTTTCGCTGCATGCACGTGTATCTATATATTTGATGTTCCAACTAAAAACAAGACATTTTGCTACAAAATTTATCGATATATATGCATGCCTCATTGATTGGCTCCAAATTGATATATAGTAGTCCAATCCCAAAAGATCAAGCATTAACATACTCCCTTAGTTTTCTTAATTTCAGCTGTGTAAACATATACTCTATACTGATAAGCATGCACAGCCAAAATTACAAAACAAGATTAACTAGGTAAATTTTCAGAGCAGATATGTGCCTGTGATCACCATTAACAACTCGGCGGATCGATTAATGGGCTAATCAAGAACTTACCTTCGTACCTTCTGTATATATAATATATATAATCCATGCATGTTCACACACTCGCATTCTTTTTCTTGCTTTCATGCTTTCATCATCATGCTCTCATGTGTTTGATGAATGATTAGAGCAATATCGAGCTACTATCTATATATATATATATATATATATATATATATATATATATATATATATATATATATATATATATATATATATATATGTGTGTGTGTGTGTGTGTGTGTGTGTGTGTACAAAATCTCATCAACATTGGCTATTAGTTTCTTTTAACAAGAGCTAGCACTGGCTATTAATTTACACGGCTAGAGCCTTTCCACATCTCTAGATTTTTAACCCTTATAATATGTGCGTACATATACATACATATGGAGGCGAACATGCTAGTACATATGCATGGTCAATAGAAAACGGTTTTGCTAGGTAACAATCACCTGTTTTCTCTTTGAATCTCAGTCAACGGAGTGGACCGTTCGACTCCAACGGTCCAAGCTCTTCCTCTCTTCTCTTCCTTCACTTAATTCCCTCTCCCTTGGCTCCTCTGCTTGTGTCGCGCCGCCTCTCGCTGGAGCTCCGCCGCCATTCAGGTTAGGATTAGGAGAGGGGTTCACCCGTGCCCCTAGCTTATAGGGAGGCTGTGGAGGTGAAGGCCCGGCGGTGGGAGACGTGCCGCTAGAGCTACGGGTGGCCGGAGGGCGGTGGTCATTGGGGGTTCAGCACGCGCGACCGGAGTTAGGGTGGGTGGGGTTATGTGGTGGCAAGAGCAAGGAGCGGAGCGGCGAGGTGGGGATGGCAGTGGAGGTGCACGGAGCACCCTCAAGGCGAGGAACGGAGTCTGAGATGAAGGAGAGGGAGGAGGGGCAGCGCCGGAGAGGAAGAAGGAAAGAGAACAACACCGGAAATGAGGAAGAGGAGAGGGAGGTGCGCCGCCGTGCAGCCAGCCGACTAAAATCCCACTGCCAGGCAGTCGGTCCCATAAGAAAATGGATTTAATGAGAGGGACCATATGGTCAATTGTCATGGTAATAGTATGCGTGGAGTTGTACACTGACAAAGGAGAAAAGGGAACAGGTAAAAAAGAGCCTTCAAACACTTTGGAATGGCAAGGAGAGCATAGTATTTTGACTATGTCCTTTTTACTACTACCTACTCCTTAATTATTAGCTAGAGCTAGCAACGCATAACGCGACTTAATTACACTCCAAACTTCATTCGCATACACGCAGCAAAATGGCATGCATCTTAATTTGGCTTGCATGCATGATGCATATCCTCATCAACACGTGTATGTACATGCAACAAACAAGAACTAATTAATTTGCATGCATTGTTATTCTTAGTTAATCCACTATGCTCATGCATGCTAGCTCTCAAAATCTATATATGGATCATAGTAGTATTAATTATATATGCTTGCTCCGACTAATGAATGCATCGTAATTGTGCCCGAGCACCAAGTTTAGATCAGAACAAGCCACATATAAGAACGCACAAGAGAAGTTGGCATATATAGATAGGTTGATGACAAGATGTGTAGAACATTGGTACTGATATATCTATGTACCACCCCACACAGATGCAGGAGGAATCACATGAGATCAGCTAATTAAAAAAACATGAATCCCAGCAAGTAGTACATGACCTGTTTCACCATACATGCGCAAGACTAACTGCACTCACATATCTGCTAAACTACGAATAATACTAATGGTGACCAAACGTATGTATACTAACTACGGTTACCTGTATGCAGTAATACCCCCCTCTCTAGATCTCCATGGAGTTGTTAATTAACGCACTGTGAATGTCCTCTCTTTATACATAACACCATTTTCGATCACCAGCTAAGATCTAAGCTCGATGTCCAAACTCACAAGAGATGGTGGTTACCTGCACTTGCGCCTGCAGTACTACTGGGATAGGAAGCGTAGCCACCGACATCTCCATACATGCCACTTGGGTACTGATCATCCTCTCTCTTCGTCGGCATCACATGGAGATGGAGCTCTCCTCCGTCGACCTCGCCGTTTCCGCGGCCGGTGTCTAACCCAAGATGGAACATGCCCTGCATCGCCATTGACGAGGGCATTGCCGTTGCCAGCCCCATCTGGTGATCCAAGAACGGGAAGCTTTGCATCTGCGCTTGTGCCCTCCACTGCTGCTCCATCCCGTGGACACTGCTGCCACCGCCCGCCGCGTCGACAAATAGCTTGGCGGCCCCAGGGGAGCTCAGCCCGAGGCTCGCCGTGTCGAAGTCGGTGAACCGGTGCAACGGCGGCAGGACGGATGACGAGCTGCTGCTGAGCATAGCTTGGAGAGTAGGCGCCACATGTACAGTGGTGCAAGTGCTGGGCGCCGTCGATGATACCGCTGACGCCGCGGTGGCGCGCTTGGCGTGGCGGCGGTACCCGCCACCGACGGGGACATTGCGGAGGGTGCCGCCGCGCGTCCAGTAACGGCGGCAGGCGCGGCAGAAGTGGCGGGGCTGAGAGAGGGAGTAGTTGTTGAAGTAGCAGAACTTGGTGTTGGTGGAGTCGCAGCGGGGGCACTTGAGCCCCGGCTCCGGCTGCGGGATCCTCGCCAGCCGTGCCCGCTCCGACATGGTCATCGGCTTCGCGGTCCCTGCCGTAGCGTTGCCATCGCCCCCGCTGCCTCCTCCTCCTCCTCCTTCCGGAAGAGTCCCCGCTGCCGTGGCCAATCTATCTTGATCTTGAAGAAGATTGCCCTCAACAGCAGCAGCTGAAGGGGCAGTGATATCACTACTGGCTAGTGGCTGCAGCTGCAGCTGCAAATTAAAAAGATGATGAAGAAGCATCTATCAGCAAACATGCGTGTGTGTGATATTCCATGTATAAGATATATGGGGCTGCAAGCCAATCAGGATATATATCTGCAATCAGCAAACCCTAGGTATTATACATACATATTCCTTTCTCTAGCGCTTTTGTTTTTGTCAAGAAAATCTTGAGAGAATAATATAGCTACAGCTATATACCTGGTTGGTATTCCAGCTTGAGGAATCTAGGAAGGCAGGAGGGAAGATCATGGCAGGTTGATCTAGAGAGAGAGGGGGGGTGGGAAAGGGAAGGGAGAATTAAGGGGGAGAGAGAGAGTTTCAGTTTGGTGGTTCTTGTTTTTATGCTGTCTGGGCGGCTGGCTTGCTTTTGGGTTGTGGTATTTGATAGGGCGGAGATCGATAGTGGGAGGGAGAGACTCCAGCAGCTCAGCTGGGGAAATGGAATCACAGTACTTGAGAAATGGAGGAGAGGCTCGCTCTTCACTGCTCCAGAGCGACAGCGAGGGCTTGAGAAAAGGAGGAGAGAGAGCAGAGATTTATAGGTGGGGTTCACTGTACAGGCCGCTCTTCTTCTTTACCTTTAAATTATAGGTGCTTTTGTGCACCGTGCCCTTTTGCTATAGAGTAAAGGACACTATTGTTCCTGAAAATTAATTGTATTAAAATCTTAATTAACCTTCTAAACTTTAAAATTACTTTGTCGTCTTCTGGAGGTTGTTTTTCCATTTGCACCACAGCCACAAGTCCGTTAGGTCATATATTACTTCCTCCGTTGAGATTTATAGGGCGTATTAGAGATGGGCTCCAAGACTAAGGACAATGGTCAAGTTACAAATTTACTTCTAAACTTAATTGGTGGAGGAGGCAATTAATGCTTCAAATAAACTTAATCACATGCATGCATGAATGCTTTAAATGAGGGTACTATAGGAAAGATCTCACTAAAATAACGTTGAAAATTGTGTACGTCCTATATTAAACAACAAATCCAAATCTATAATACGCCCTATAAATTCCAATGGAGGGAGTAAGTGCTTAGACAGATGTTAGTTCTTCATTAATTATTTGTGTGGCTATCACGCATATGGTTTTTTAAATAAGATCGTGTCCACGTCACCTAAAAAAATTCGAAAGAAAAAAAAAATTGAAACAAACTGAAAAACTTGGGGGAAATTTTTTTAAAAAATAAATTCCAACGTTTCAAAAAATTGAATCTTAAATCTAGAATTCAAATTCAAAAATTGAATTTGTTTCTCTTGGGAAAAAAATTCTGAACTTTTTTTTGAAATTTGAATTTGACATTTAAATTTAAAATTTAAATATTTTTTGGAAAAAAATTCAAATTTCAAAGTTTATAGATTTGGAATTTGAAATTCTGAAAATTCATGTTCAAACTTTCAAATTTGAGATTCTAAACACTCAAATTTGGATTTGAAAATTCCATAAGTTCCAAAAATTTGAAACTTCAAAATTTTTTGATTTTTCTAAATTTGAAATTCAATTGTTTCAATTCAAACTTTTATAAAATTAAATTCAAAACCCAAATTTTTGAAAATTTCAAAATTGGTTTTGAATTTAAATTTCAGATTTAATATTCAAGTTAAAATTTTTAAACTTTTTAAATGAGATGGCATTCATGTCACCTCAAAAATTCAACTGCAAAAAAGTTTGAAATTTTAAAAAGACAAAAAGGTTTGGATTTTTTTAAAAAAATGAATTTCAATTTTTTGAAAATTTTCAAAATTTCTTTGAAATGATTCAAAAAAGTTTGGATTTTTTAAAAAAACGAAGTTGAATTTCAAAGAGAGGGAAAGATGTGACGTGGATGACATCTCTTTTAAAAAACCGCACGTGTGACAGCTACGTAAACAATTAAAAGAGAACTAATGGCCATCTAAGCACTTATCGGATGACCTAACAGATATGGGCCTGTGGTGCAAATGGAAACAACTTCCAGGGGCGACAAAATAATTTTAAAGTTTAGGGGGCCAAGTGAGATTTCGATACAACTGCTAGGTGCAATAGTGTACTTTACACTCTGATATAGCTCAAAATTAAGGATGATGCACCTACTCCACCATCGTCCATCTGTCAAGTCTCATAGGTTTTAAGGGAAAATACTCCATACTTATACAAGATTTTTTTTTTGCCTATGTCTTCATTGTCTGATGTGCTCTAGGATTCATGCAACCTTGTACAAACGTAAAATCCATGCTCTCATGTTTTAATTCGCCCATCATAGGTGTATGCCGTCATATTAGATTTCTGGGACTGACCATACGATAGTCGCTTGGGTAGCCAGGCAATTTTAGTCCCCCATCACGTAGTGCTCTTCCTCCTTCCCCTTCTTCTATTCTTCTGCTCTGCGCCTCCACCACTGTCCCCTCCCTCATAGGCAACCACTTGCAACCAGGGACACGCCCCTGCTGCCGGTCAGCCCCATCCACCCTAACTCAGCTGTGTACCATAAAATTTCTTTAACCCTAACCCTAACCCGAACGGTGGCACTTTGGCGAGCAACATCAAGGGAGAAGGAGAGAGGGAGTAGCACGGGCAGCAGAGACATGCCGGAGAGTGAGGAGAGTGGGAGGGGTGCACAACAGCGGTAGAGGCAAAATCGCCTGGGTGGATCAGCTGCTGTCCAGGCGACTGCCATATAGGAAGAGCGTGGATTTCCACGGTAGAATTAATCAAGGCAAGATCCATATGTTGGTGCACATACTGCAAATGACTCCACATTAGATAACTAGTGGAGCACATTGCCTAGTCCTAGCTAGAATCAAATGAAGAAACTTCCGGCGATCAATCACCTGCATGCAGATCATAGGTGAAGTAGGAGAAAAGTACAGCACTACAGCTAGCCCAACCCAATTCTCCCTCAACTCTAGTCTCGTCCGTGCATGATCGATGTTGGTGTGTGTAATATATACATGTATATATATATGGAGGGAATGTTTATCAGTTTATGGACTTGTTTGGTTTGCGTCGTGAGGATGGCCCTTAGATCATCCGATCCAAAATCCGAGCCTAACGTGGCTATTTGGTTTACATCGCTAGACCAAATGGTTCCTCAATGACTTATCCTTTGTGACCGAGTCCAAAGACAAAACTCATCACCAACCCATTTCTCAAAAAGCTTTGGACGACGCCATCCCCCACGGTGCCGAGGCTTAGGATGCAGAGACTTTGGTGGCGTGGCGGCGCAAGGCCACCGCAGTTCTTCCGCTCACTGGCACAAGGCTGCCACAGTTTGTTCGCTCGTCGGCGCTGCTACTTCATTGTCCTCCTAGGGCTCTATTTTTTTGGGCGGTTGCGGTTGCGTTTGCATTTAAACTGGAAATTTGTTATTTTCGTACAAGCCAAACGTTTTGACGTTTCGTAACCAATTTTTGTAGATCTTACTATTTCTTCAACTAGCTCTTAAAACCATTTTTTCTATAATTTTTTGATCCTTCGGATGTCCTTATCGAGGAGGTACAAATTTCTAGCTTAAACGCAAACGCAACCGCAACCGCTCAAAAAACAGAGCCTAGATTGGTTTTTGCGGTGTCCCTTCTGCACGTTCCTCCCCTGTTGCCACAGGCCATGCTTCTTCTATTTTTTCTTGTGATTTGTCCCTAGTTTTTTCTTATGCAATTCTCCTACTTGTGATTTATTCTTGCGATTTTTTTCACTCACCCACTGATTTGGTTGTAATAACACTTTCTTGTACACAAAATTTGGGAAAAGATAGAAGGAAAGAATCAGATCTACCATCCTCTCATTGTTCTATGCATGAAGCATGTTGTTCTCCTTCTCCCTCTCTGAAAAAAACACTAAAGAAATGTCACATCTAGAAGATCATTTACTCCACAATTTGGACAGAAATGGAGTTGTTAGGTTGGGATCCTAGGTAGAAACTGGTGCTTACTTCTCTGTTGATTGCTTTGATTCATTGCTGCGTAGCTGCCACAGTGATCCTAGCCATGTGTAGTTTCAATGAAAGAAACTTTTTATGTTTATGCTGCTACTTGTGCTGAATTATGAGCTTTATTAGTTGTTAATGTGTTTCTATTAGCATGCTCATTCAGCTTTGGTGGAAATTTGAGATAATCCGCTGGATTTGGAAACACATTAACATCTAATAGTTTGTGTGTATTTGATCATGTCGGCTAGATCGTCTCTCGCTTCCTATGTTCCAACTATATTGTGAATCAGAATTTGTGATTGGCCAACTGTATTTCTCAAACCAAACTAAGACACGAGATCATTCCATTTTTGTCCAACCAAACAAAAAAACAAGACCATTTCATTTCTCAAACTAAACAATCTTAATAGACCATCCTATCCTAGGTGGGATGATTCCATGAATAGAATATTGCAAATTTCAAAAATGCAATTTTTCATATTCCTAGTTACGTGTTTACTTATAGCGACGAATATAACATCCACACCCATACCGATAAACTATTCATCCCAAAAGGATTATATCCATTGATAAGTTGTGAAGAGTTTAATCATAGGTAATCTCTTATCATCCCATCAAATAAGTGGAGGATTCACACACCTGAACTGGACCTCTTCCTTCTTCCATAGGACATCAAGGCCTCCACTCCTTCCTACTCTTCCGACTGCTTCACAACCATTAATTGTTACGAGATCACAAATCATATTATGGGTCTCATGGTATATGTTAGTATAGAAGATGGAATTAGCGCTATTTTTTTGTTATAAACTCCCGGTTCCTCGAAACAAACACATCTTATAAGTACTCTATACTGTCTGTCTGTTCGATCCGATCCATGCAGCTAGCTACACACATGTGGCTCATATACATACATACATATTTGGCCACGCACGCATAGACGTATATAGCATAATCATCATGCCCACGCTAAGCTATGTTTTAATTTGCTGGTGCAGTATTGCCTCTATGTACAGTGCTCCGTTTTACGGAAAAGGTGACCATGTACGGATGCCTTAAAAAATCAGTAACTTCATAACCTGCACATGCACATGCTCATGTACCACACGCCCGGCTTTGTCACATTTTGCAGATGCATGAACAACCCTTGCAGCAACTACAGTAAGGCTCAGCTCCATCAAATGGACAGCTGCTAGCTTACCAATTCTCCACAAGAGTAACTACATAGGCCACAAATAAGTACCATCAATCTCATACAGTCTATGATCGCAATATCTCACCCAGATATATATTGCAGTGCTCTCCAACAAATCAGCTTCTTCCTTGCATCTTTAACCCCTAGCTCTTTCATTTATCACAATATTTATTATCCCAAATTCCCAATTAGCACTATAGTCTCATCTTAATTTCCGTCATTTCCTTGTCTGTCAATCTGTGTACCTTGCAGGTACGTAGCTTATCATGATTTCACTTAGGCAACCAAAATGTGTTCTGCCTCCCAATTAAATAACATACTCGTGACATATACGCACCTTCCCCCAAATTATTTTTCATAATTTTAAAATCGGAGGTCTAAGTGCTGGGCTTCAAATCATTAGAAAAAAAAAAAAGCACATTCTTTAAAGCAATTCTAATGAGATGATAATATATCCTGAAACAAAAAAAAAAGGTTATGATAGAGACATCTCATCTAATCAGAGTTGCTTAACCTGTAGTGTAACAAATGCTTAGTTGGAAGAAAGCGCAAAAGTTAATACTAAAGCAACTCTAATAAATTAATAGATCTAAATATGGACATCTCAACTAATCAAAGCAACCTTGAGATTTGTAGGTTTTGGAATAGAATGAACGAAAGCTGGTCATTGAACATTTGACGTAACACTACAATCTTTCGTAACTCTTGTTTGCCACAAGGTCAAGTTATTCTACAATCAGCAAAAGATTTCATTTGGTGTTCTCCATAATCAGAGAGAGATATCGAAACTGAAAATTCTGGGTAAAAACGATGCACATAAAGTGCATGTTTATTCGGATGGAAAGTAGTCTTATGCTCAACTCAACTTTAGAAAAAAAAAAATGTGCTTGTTAAATCCTGGTATTTGAAACTGAAGAAAGGCGCCTAAGATTGTGGTAGGGGTTTTTTGTAGACATGAACTTTCAACTCGATATATTGAGGGGTAAAAAGAACAGGTAATTGACAACAATTGTGAGAGAGAGACAGAGAGAGAGAGAGTGTTATGAGCTTGCTCGGGGTGAGCAATCTCGTAAGCGCGTGTGCCTGGACGGAGTCCTGACCGGACGGTAGTCGCCGTCGAGTCTACCGGAGCAGCCCGCAGCGTTGGTAGTTTGACTGTTTTCGGAGCCACCGCCTTAGACTGAATTTTGGTGGCAATCAAGCCTCCGATTTTCTTGTATTCCTTTCCTTTATATAGTCCACGATACAGACTTCAACTAGGCATATAAGCTATCATATAAACTCTTATGGAAAGTGACTTAAAATAGAAATACTTAGCTAATTTTAGAAGTAAATAATTAAAGTAGAAAGAGTCCTAATCTTGCTGATTTCCCCTCCTAATGTTGAGATTAAAAAATAAAATCCATATAAACTCTTATGGTCCTCTGCAAAGGACCATCTTCATCGAGCTCAAAATCAAATGAAACAACGATATGATCATCATCATCGTGAGCTGCAGTTTGAGGTTGGTTCGTGGGTGTGGTTGAAACTCTAGAAACACCAACAGATGATGGCGCGGAATGGTCCTAATCACAAGTTAGCACCCTGATTCTATGGGCCTTACTTAGTTGTTGCTCGTGTAGGACCAGTGGCGTATCGCCTGGAGCTTCTAACGATAGCTCGGATTCACGATGTGTTCCACGTGTCTCTCCTGAAAGAATTCAAATGAACTCCTCCCGAACAGCCGCCGCCTTTGCCATCAGAAGTCACTCCATCAATTGCGCCGGGTCAATCTAAACCACATCAACTATTGGAACAGCGGTTTGTGAATGGAAATAGTCAGTTTTTAGTTCACTGAACAGGCGAGCCACAAGATGAGGCTACATGGGTGGATGCGATCGTCCTTCGACGTTCTTTTCCCAGCTGCAAGCTTGAGGACAAGCTTGTTTTTTAGGGGGTAGTAATGTTGCGGATCGAGTCTACATCAGGAGGGGAAATCGGCAAGATTAGGACTCTTTCTACCTTTAATTATTTACTTCTAAAATTAGTTAAGTATTTCTATTTTAAGTCACTTTCCATAAGAGTTCATATGGCAGCTTATATGCCTAGTTGAAGTATGTATCGTGGACTATATAAAGGAGAGGAATACAAGAAAATCGGAGGCTTGATTGCCACCAAAATTCAGTCTAAGGCGGTGGCTCCGAAAACAGCCAAACTACCAACGGTGCGGGCTGCTCCGGTAGACTCGACGATGACTACCGTCCGGTCGGGACTCCGTCCGGGCACACGTGCTTATGAGATTGCTCACCCCGAGCAAGCTCGTAACAGAGAGCCCTTGGCCGAATTGTACATGCAACCAGCAACATCCACTTTCTTTTGCTAGCAGTAGTAGCAATGAACAGGCGATCCTGTTCAGGAGGGCAAGAATAAGCTAGCCAATCTGCTTGGCTGCTTCATTGTAGTGTATTCCCTTCTCTATCTTGAGGGCGTGCTGTGCCATATTAACTAGAATGGCATGCAGGTTTGTTTGCAATGTTTGATTAGCTTGAGGTGTAGCTAGCAAGGAGGCGAACCATTAGCAGTTAGCTAACAAGCAAGCAGTTTGCAAGGCTGCCCTCTGCTCTAGTCTCCACTCCAGAGTCCAGACCCTTCGCGCTCAGGCCTATGTGTGACTGTGTGCTGCTGGCCTGGCCGGATGGGCCTGGTCATTTGCATCTGTATTCTGTATTATGTGCAACACAGTTGTCAGTCTAGCAACTTGAAAAGTGGAGTCCACAAATCAATCCAACAGTGTGCTGATGCTCTCTTTTCCTTTGGCTACACTATGAATAGTAGTACATGGCATAATATGATCCGGATCATGCTGGATTGATCCTGATCTGATCCTCAACAGTGGCTTTTTTTGTTCTGGGTATTGGTGAACTGATGCTAAGTGAAGCATTCACAATCACATGCATGAGAAACAACATAAAATTGACGTGCCACTAAGTAAAAAGCAGAATGGATTGTGCCGTGAAGCAATGTATGCTCAAAATGACAAACTCAAACTCTCTTGCATTCTGAATATAAGTGAAGTAGCATCATCTCATCTCACAGCGCGACGTCAATTGGGAAAGAAAGCAAAGCTCAAGTCTGAACCTGTTGGCACTCAGCTGTCCTTTCCGCCGCCTCCTCCGTCCGTACTCTCCGCCGGCGGAATGGTCTGCAGAGCACAAAAGAAGAAGAAAAGGCGGTGAGCAGACAATACGTCGAACAGATTGCGAGCATGGGGTCGACGGACCATGTCGGGCTTGTAGATGTTGTGGACGATGGAGGCGCCGGCGAGGAGGGAGACGACCACGACGACCGAAGACCAGGCCAGCGAAGGAGTCCCCGTTGGCGGCCGCCCGCCGCCGAACTTGGCGCCGTTCATTGTCGTGTCCCAAAAGAAAACGGTCGCTGCGCTGCGCCTGCTCTACCAAAGAGGCAGTACCGTTGCCGGCTTGCCGCACCGGCCGTCCGGGAAGAGGGAGGCTGCGGCCTGCGGCCTGCGGCTACCCGAGGGCCGACGCTCAGGAGGGAGGAGGCGGCGGCGATCAGAACGGGAGTGGAAGTGGGAAAGGGCTGGCTTGGGCCTTAGAGTGGGCCGGAAGTTGGGTTGGGCTCTATCTATATTCTATGGGCATTTCAATTTTGAGGTGGGCTAGCCATATGGGGGGCATTTGTGCAAAATGGGCCGAAGCGAGTCGGAGCGAGGCACTGACAATTGGGGCCCCGCCCGGACAATACTAGTACTGTATGTTCCTGACGATAGGGCTGGAAACGAGCGGCTCGGCTCGCTAGGGCTCGGTCAGGTAGCGAGCCGAGCTAGACTTGGCTCGGTGATTCAGCGAGCCCGAAAGGGCGGCTTGGTCTGGCTCATGATGGCCAGCTCATTAGCTTCGCCGAGGAGGCAGTAGTCAAAGACTCAAAGACAAGCACAAGAACACTCCAGTAGCCAACATTGATCAACAGGTAACAACAACACTAAAATAAAACATAAAAACAACCATGACCATAACCAACCAAGACATCAACAACCCATGATGAACATTTTAGTCTTCAGACAATCCGACAGCAACATGCTTTCTGCCGGCTCGTTGGCTCGCGAGCCGACTCGCCCAAATTGCGAGACAGAAAACTGGGCTCGGCTCGGGGTTGCCCCGAGCCACGAGCCAAGCTCGCCTGAGCCCGAGCCGAGCTGCAAACCTCGAGTTTTCTGCCCAGCCCTACCTGACGACCAATTGATGCCATGCATTCATTCGTTCAATAGATAATCCACCACCACATTGACCTCAATCCTCTCCGCTGCGGCAACACCTGTACCATGCTGTACTGCCAACCTGTCTTTTTTAATAATAAAAATATTTATTCCCGATCTTTAGTCCAAACTTGTCCACAATCCATGAGGCATTTAAATTACATCATGAAACAGAATTATTACCCAAAAAACACATAGAAACTAGATCTAATAACTGACACGCCACGATGGTCTTCTTGCGATTATCCTCCTTCTATAGAAACATCCGGTGTTGTAACAAATATCTTCTTTATCTTCTTGTCTGCCATCGAGTATAATTAAACCATGCATATGCAATAGTAGAATATATTGGAAATTCACATGTCACTTTCGGACCTGTATTATATATGATAGCTACATATATACATGGGTTTAGCGTTGGCTATATGTCGTGGATTGGTTTACACTTTACAAGAAGTGGTTTATACGGAGGTCTACCTCTTGCTCTTGCTCTTGGGCTTGGTCTTGCAAATTGCTCGACTTGCCCCCCCCCAAAAAAAACCCATACGCGCGCGTCATCTCTCCTTGACCTCCTGCATTAACATACCGTGTTTATTTTATCCTGCAACACGCATTAATAATGCAAGCTAGGATCAATACGTAAATAAATAGATATAAGAGTATTAAGATGCTTGAGAGGTAGATCTTTGATGCGACTACCAGCTCAGCCCGGTGGCCGGTGGGTGGGGTATGTAGTTTGGTGTCACACACACGTCTGAATTCACCTCCTCGTCACTACAGAGGCAGAGGCAGAGACAGGTGGGTAGGTGTTAAACAATGAAATGAACATGCATATATCGATCAGATCATCTTATATATATGCTAGTTGCCAGATGAACAAATAAATGCATAAAAACTACACCCCCACAAGATGCACTTGTGATTTGCTCCCTGAAAGGGATTTTGATGCGCTCTGATTCGTCCTCTGCCAAAGGGTTCGCTACCGTTTCTCCCTCCTGGAATGTGATGTTTTTGGCACGCAGCCTAGTTTCCAGTCATCCAATATATGCTTTGAGATTCGCGGTAGTATTTAACATGTATCATTACTTACCCACTAAAAAAGTTATTTGGGGTATCAAACTCCAAAGCAATAAATCCAACTTCAGTTTGACTAAATTTGAACTATCAAATGCCTTATTTATTTAATGAATATCTACGCTACATATTTGGGGGAGGCGTGAAGCCAGGTTGATTATAATGACATGGATTTTTCTAACACGTTTTGCTAGCCGTCGGTCGGTTCAAAAACTGATTTGATCTCAGTTGACGTGGCTGCCGTCCATCTGGACTTTGAGATTGGTGAGCGGGTTCTAAGATTAGGTCCCAGCCTGTTCACTTTTGATTTTGCCAGATCGGAGCAGAGTAGCTCCCTCGGCAGTGGCTCTGTCACCTAGCTCCAGAGCACACCACTGCTCATGGAGGTGGCTAGGGGCGACAGCTGTGAGCAAGGAGCTAGTACTACAGTTGCAACGGTTTTTTTTCAATATATTGTACTATTATACCATTGGAATTGCACTGTGTGTCGATGTGCAATTTTAGATTCATTGCCGTCCAATTTGTTGTTTTTGTTCTTCTATAGTACAAAGTTAGTTTTTGTTGATTGCATCCGTTAGTAGTATGCAAATTCAGTTAAGTTTGTTTTGTGTCAAATTGCATTTCTCAAACTTACTTATATTTTTGTTGTGCCCAATCGAGATATGCCTAAAGTTGCAGCCTACAATTGAAGAAGTTGCAGTATTGAGAACTATGCAATTTTAGTTTACTTCCGGTGCAATTTATGTATTTTGGTATTTTCATTACTGAAATTATACATGCGAGCCGCTGAAATTGTATTTTTAACATGTCGACAATTACATGGCAGAGCTTGTGCTCTTATTTCAAAAAACATCATGACAATTACACTTAAGTAGCAAACAAGTTTGGATTTTTGTTGAGGTGCATTCCCTTTAAGCTTTGAGATTTTCTTATTTGAGATCTTGATAATTTCCCATCTGATCGAACTTTTCTTATCTATTCCAATCGGGTTCTCTTTTCTTTGAAGAGGGTTGATAAGCTACAACTTTTCCCATCGCTCATGCACATTGGTTTGCAGATATAGGGTCCCAAGTTTGGGTTTTCTGGAAAGCTTGGAACATAATTCTCTCTACCGGGTTCGTATCGGGTTTGAGGCACATCATTTTGAAGACCTGTTTTTAGTTTCTTATTTTTTGTTGCTTATCATATCCTTGATGGGGTGTAATCGTGCGGTCGGGCAGTTGACTGAAATCAATCAATGATTTCGATCAACTGACCATTAGTCAGTCCCTTTTCTAAAGCGCATTACCACAAAATGCTATAGCGTTTCTAGACTTGCTAACGGGACAGACATTATGATGACATCGATATGCAGCACAATGAGCATGTGTCAGTAGCTATCACAATTAGAGTTGACCTCATCACATGAAACCACATAAAAACCATACTTTGACAATAGGGTTCACATGATGAAACCACATAAAACCATACTTCGATAGACCTATATGATGAAATCACTTAATACCATACTTGATCGTGGGCCTACATTATGAAAACACATTATATCAATACTGCTATCCCATTCCAATAGGATATCGTCCAATAGCAGGACCCTTTTCCAAATGTAGTAGAGTTACCTATTATCTAGCCGCGTGTAGAAAGAATAATGTTCTTCACGCATACCAATCACTTAATTACGCATGATCTAGCTGGCAGGGTTTTAAAAACCGAAACTGGACCCGAAACCGCTAACCTGGCGGGCCGGTTTTTCGGGAAAAACCGTAAAAACCGCTAGAAACCGCCGGAAACAGCTCAAATTCAAATTCAAACGGGCAGATGGGCACCGGGCGAGCCACCGTTTTTGCCGAAAAACCGCCAGTTTTAGCGGTTTCCCAGCGGTTTTGGCGAAAAACCGCTATAAAAGACAAGAAAAACGTGGAAAATGGGGGAAAAAAAAAGAGAGAGGTTTAAAAAAATTTTAAAAATTGGGAAAAATTATAGATGGGTGAGATATATGTGTTTGTAATTTGTTTAATTATGGAAAAAATTTGGAAGACTTTTGATAAATATATGACATGTTGAACATATGAATATGAAGTTAATAATTTGAACAAGGTAGTTTCAACAAAAATATCAATATGAAGTCAATTTGAACATATCAATATGAAGTCAATAATGTGATATGCATGGTAGTTTCCAACAAAAACATATATTCGAACTAGGAAAAAACGGTTTTTCATTTTTGCACAACTTTCTTCGCATAAAATACCATCATAATAATCTCAATTTAAAATTTTTGCTTTGTATAGAATGTTCTAAAAAACTTCTAGTTTTTTATAAGATTTTTTTGAATTTTTTAAATATTAAATTTAAAATTAAAATTTTAAAACCGGCCGGGTAAAAACCGGCGGTTCCGGTTTTTACCGGTTTCTACCGGTTTTTGGAACCCTGCTAGCCGGTGATCCTTTCGATTTTCGAATGAATCTCCTTGTTGCTTCTAATCGCGTATGATACTAGAATTTTGTAACCCATTTGTTAAGGGGTTACGTGGGTTCGATGTGGAGTACATGATTAAATTGTTGACAAAGATTAGCGAAAGCAACAAGCCAACCCTCAGTCTACCGACGATCGAAGAGCAAATTAAGGTTACAACTGATCAATCACATTGAGGTTTGCAATAAATAAATAGTGCATAAAACACGGCAGGGATCCCACTGGTCTAAATTGAATCAAATTTTAAAGATGGGCGCAACAAGAAAAGTTTGTCCATGTACTCCTCCAATAGACCCCACTACTAGCTAGCCAACGCCTTTAATTCCACCCGCCCATACCCATGCAAGCACTACCTAATATAAAATGGACACGCCTCTAATTGAGAGGGTTTTGTTTAAAGACCGTCTCTAACTATTCCATGTTATATGATGCAATCTCCAAGGTTACAAATAGTCTCTAAGCATGAATGGATCATATAGCGTAAGTCAAATAGATAGAAATTTCGATAGTCGTGGGTCCAGTATTTAAGGTTATAGCAGCCTCTAAACACTGCAGGAAAAGCATGTAAGCCTATAGGCCAAACATAAGTCCTGCCTTAGAGGCAATATGGATGCACTCTTAATAATGAATTAATGATAGCACTTGAGGTTTGGGGTGCAATAGATGACATGGACAAACAAAAGGCAGAGGGATTACAACATAATGGAAAGTCCAAACCAATGCCATGTGCTATTCAACGTCTTAGAGCAACTGTAACAGCTTCCTGTAATTCCATTCTCTAAAGACAAAGTTAAGGGTATCCCCATGAGTTTTAGGGACCCCTATTTTAATTGTGCTCCAACAATCATCACCTCAATTACATCCCTTATAGTTAAATATTCTATTTTAATGGGAGTTGTAATATTTAAGCTTATCTCATGACCATTTCCAAACATTTTAGGTCTTTATTAGGTTTATGACCAAATTTTGGCACGGTATTGCAAAAAATTGGCACGCCCAATCTTTTCAAAGTAAAAAAAAAACATTTTTTTTCCTTCTTAAGTTCAAAATATAATTAATTAATATTTTGGTTTAAAGTTTAGAAATATTTTACTTTAAACCAAACACACCTTTTACCTTATGAAATAGAGAGAAAATTATTATCAAATGTTTAGGGGACGGGATAGAGATCCCCAAATATGGAGGGCAAAAAAGGCATCTCCTCTAATTTGGGATCTATTGACACACTATTTTTTCATCTCCATCCCTAAATTTGATTTATGAAAGCTTTTAGTGGAGCCGTTGCACTCGTACTTGCATCTTTAGCCTAAGAAAAGAAAAGAAAATGGTATCCAACTTTGTTACTGCTACACAAGCATGTGTGGTCAACCAATTGTTTTAGCAAGAGCCTGCAAAGCCCTAACACTAATGATCGCAAGAAAAAACAACCCAGCGGTGGCAATTAATAATTAACAACGAAAATAGGAAATATATAATAACATCAAACACCAACCACAACCATACCTTCATGCAGCGATTAATAAGCCTAAAAGGCGCCGACACTTGGACCTTGTTTTTTAGCTTAAATTTAAATTAAAATTTACAGCTAGAATTTTTTCAATTTTATAGATGTAGTATTTTATAGCCATTTTTTAAAGGGTTTTAGAGCATCTGTAGTAGAAACCCTATAGAAGTATAGAAATAGAGTTTTAGAGATAGAGTATCTAGGCATTGTTTTTTTCTGCGTTTGCGTTTGCGTTTGCTTATAAGCTGAAAATTTGTTATTTTTATACAAGTCAAACGCTTTGACGTTTGGTAGCCAATTTTTGTAGGTCTTACTATTTCTTCTCAAAGCTCTCAAAACCATTTTTTCTATAATTTTTTGATCCCTCGGATGTCCTTATCGAGAAGCTACAAATTTTAAATTTTAAACGCAATCAAGAATCAAGAATCACGCCGAAAGAAACACTACCCTAGTGGAGGGAAGAAATCTTTTATGGTGTAGTGTAAAGTATGAATAAATTTTAGGGTGAAAGAGAGAGAAAATAAAGTAGAAGAGAGAGAAAATAGGGATAGAGCTTTTGGTGTGGATGCTCTTAGTAGTTACTCTCAAAGCTTTCAAAACTATTTTTTTATATAATTTTGAGCTTTCCAAACCCCCCATCGAGTGCCTACAATTTTTTCATATTATAATCTACAGCTAAATTAATCGAAAAAACAAAGCCTTAGTCAAATTAACCAACACAGGTGTTTACTTCATCACACCATTCATTTATACATCACTTATACTTTCTTCTTTTCCACTATTCACCGCCAAGTCTTACGTTTATATATATAATAATAAATAACTAGTCGAGTCATCATGCTTCGCTATGAGAAAATTTAAATTCCACTATCAAGATTATAAGAAGCAAGCCATACGCTTTTGAATTTGCCATGTGCACGACACGACGCGTAGCGACTAGCGAGCAACCGCGCGATTGTTCTCTCGGTGTATGTCTATTGTGCCCGATAACATGATGGGTAATTTTAGTTGATAAAATGGATTTATTACAGCGGACGGTATAGTGGGTAATTTCACTTAAGTGTGACGTCCAACCACCAATAACCATACTAGGCTTTTTAATAGTAGAAATAATAATGACATTACTATTCAAGGAATTTGCAACGAGAAACAATTGCCAAAACATAAATAAAAGGAAAAAAAAAGAGCAATGGACTAGTAAGCGGTACATGTCAATAAAAACAAAAAGCGTAGAAAGCGAGCCAAAGACTTTTAGGTTGGAACTCTTTCTTTTTTAAAAAAAAGAAAATGAGCAACGACAAAGGAAGGGCAAGGGAGTGCAAGATACAAACAAGCTGAGAGAGAAGAGAAGCAGCCTCCGTCATAAAACCGACACCACCGGTCCACCAACTCGCAATCTCCGGGGGCGGCCGGAGTCGGAGCGGGGGGTGGTCATGGGGCACGGCCTGAGCTGCAGCCGCGACGCGGACGAGCACGACTTCTTCCGCGCGGCGCAGCTCGGTGATCTCGACGCCCTGGACGGCCTCCTCGCCGCAGACCCCGCGCTCGCCCGCCGCGCCACCATCTACGACCGCCTCACTGCGCTCCACATCGCCGCCACCAATGGCCGCGTCGAGGTAGCTAGCTACCCCTTGGCGCTGCTCCACTCGTTTGTCTCTGTTTCTCAAACTCTCTCAGCCTTGCCATTTCTCGGCATTACAGGTGCTCGCCATGTTGTTGGATCGCGGTGTGCACCCGGACGTGTTGAATCGGAACAAGCAGGTGGTGCTTATAATCCCGTCCCTTCAAATTTCGCTGTTTTTTTTCGTTGTTCTTGCCGCGCAAAAACTAAAAATCTCATCTTTAATTTTGTTTGGCCGGCGTATGCGTGTTGCTTCCCCTCATTGCCCTGCAGACTCCGTTGATGCTGGCTGCCATGCATGGAAAGATGGAGTACGCGGTCAGGCTTCTCCAAGGCGGCGCAAATGTGAGAGCAAAGCAGCAAACTTTGACCCATCTCCATCTCCATCTCAATCTCAATCTCAATGCTATCATTTTGTTTCCCATCGCAAACTTTTACAGCTGAGCCTGACTCTGCGCTGCTGATTGATTGATATGGGCATCAGATTCTGATGTTTGATTCGGTACACGCGAGGACCTGCCTCCACCACGCGGCCTACTACGGCCACGCCGACTGCCTCCAGGCCATCGTCTCCGCCGCGCAGAGCACGCCGGTCGCCGGTTCATGGTCGTTGCGTCTGCCGCTGCCGTGCACTCATTGCTAATGGAAATTGGCTGATTCTGACGGGCTGCGCCATGGCAGGGGGTTCGCGCGGTTCGTGAACGTGAGGGACGAGCACGGGGCGACGCCGCTGCATCTGGCGGCGAGGCAGGGGCGGCCGGAGTGCGTGCACCTGCTGCTGGGGAACGGCGCCATCGTCTCCGCCCCCACAGCCTCGTACGGGTTCCCCGGGAGCACGCCGCTGCATCTTGCTGCGCGCGGTGGTAACCTGGACTGCATCAGGGAGCTGCTGGCCTGGGGAGCTGATCGCCTCCAAAGGGACTCTGCCGGGTGAGCAACGTGTAGCAATCTTTCCTTGTTGCAGTTGATTGTCGTGTGGTGTAGTTAATTGATGCGATGCGAGACGTGCAGGAGGATCGCGTACGCGGTTGCGCTGAAGCGGAGGCAGGGAGCATGCGCGGCGCTGCTGAACCCCTCGTCGGCAGAGCCCATAGTGTGGCCCTCCCCTCTCAAGTTGATCGGCGAGCTCAAGGCGGACGCCAAGGCCCTCCTGGAGGCGGCCCTCATGGAAGCCAACAGGAAGAGGGAGAGGACGATCCTCAGCTACTCCCCTGCCGACGACGACAACGACACGAGCTCCGAGTCGGAGGTGTGCGGCATCTGCTTCGAGCAGGCGTGCAGCATGGAGGTGCAGGAGTGCGGGCACCAGATGTGCGCGGCGTGCATGCTGGCGCTGTGCTGCCACTGCAAGCCCAACCCGACGACGCTCGCCCTGCACCCGCCGGCCTGCCCCTTCTGCCGCGCCTCCATCTTCCGCATCGTCGTCGCCAACACCGACGAGAGGTCGGCCTCCCCGCGGCTCAGCCGCAGGCGGTCCCACGAGGGCCTCTCGTCGGCCATGGGGTCCTTGTCCAGGATTGGCCGTGGCTCCGGCAGGCTACCCGACAACGACGACGGTTACCTCGTGGACAAGCCAGAGCACCATCCGTGATTGAGCAGAGTAGCTGCCGCCATTTCCCATTTTTTTGAGAGCATCAGCCAGACCAGCTGATCCACAGCTCCACACTTCATTCACTCCGGCGGTGTGGAGCTATACATACATGTAAGTGCATTGTTTAACAGGTTGTCGTGGGTGTGAGGCATGGTGAATGTCTTTACTAGGAGTATCTCTAGCAGCTTTTTTAAATTCGGATTTCTACATCACTTTTTTGAACCACTATTTCTTTCATATATTTTCATGCTGCCTCTTCAGCAGAGTCTCTGTCGTTGAAAAAAATATAGAGACTCAGAGAGAGAACCTCTAAGTTTAGAGAAATTCTGCTAAAGTGATATAGGAACCGAAAGTCTCCAAATATAGAGAAGATTTTCTTTTAGAGACTGCTGGTCATACTCTAATGTATGTATGCTTGTAGAGAACAGAAATTGTTTGCTAATGTATGTATGCGTGTAGAGAACAGAAATTGTTTTTTCAGAAGAAGAAAAAAAAAAGAAGCTTGTCCTGGCATGTGAGCTACGAAGAACCTGTCCCCCTGCATGATTAGATTGAACTGATGAATCGATCACGGGGATGCACTGCGGTGCTGCCTATCAGTATGGTGTACGATAATATCTTCGCTCTCTATCAAGACGTACTACTACATACTCGATCATTTATATATGTTGATACTTGCTGCAGTAGCCGTAGCACCCACTTAGAGACTGCACCATTTATGTTGTGATGTACTACCTGGCATTGCTTTTCAGTGGCCAGTAGGAGAAAGATTGACTGTTGTATTGCCTTGAGATCAATCCAATTGCAAGCACAGACCTGGCAGCATTGATTAAACATGTCATGTACCTGCGATAATATGGAGCACTCCCAACCTACCTGCTTTTTTCATTTCGACTATTTGCTTATACTTATTTGCTTATTTTTTATTTTAAAAACGCAAATAATTTGGTATTTTTGGTCCATTCTGTTTTTTGTTTCGAAGATGCGTCACAAGGATCTAAAAAGCAGGTCAAACAATGTGTGATAGACTCTCCAAACCGTTTTGAGAAATACTCCAAATTTCAGTTTATCAGCAAATAAGTAGATCAATATATCAGATAAGTCGAAGAGAAGAGAACGGACGAGCACAGCCAACGCTCATTTGCAAGGTGAACCTTGGCTTGGGCCCCTTCCTTCCTTTGCTTGCTGGCTGCAGCCTCACCCTTGGATGCATTTCCACATCGCACAGCCACACGTGGCAGGTGAGATAGGTACTTGAGTTTTTCAATTCCTGGATGAGAGGCAGACGCTAGATATTTTCGAGATCAATCCTATCATTCAGCAACACGGAGATTCTCCTACAATAATACTAAAAAAAATTTTAATGATGGGTGACTTATTACTGACTTGGCTTCTCTAGCTAGCACGCTTCTAGTTCTAGGTAATCTGTCGCTGTTATTATGGTGCCCCATTTCAGAGTCATGATATTCCCAATAAACTACTTCCCTAAGGAACAAGAAGAGTTCATGTGTCCAAAGGGATGGTAAAATGCCGTGCTTGGACTGGAGAGCTTACCTTACCTGTTTGCTGTGTTAGCAGGAGGGTTAGGAAGAACACCGATGGTGACACCCCACTCAAACCAGGGACGACGGTCTTCAACAGCTAGCTCTGCCTGTGTTAATTACCTTCCACCGGATCAAGAATCAGTCACTGTCAGGTTAGGCATACCATATCGGTCAGGTAAAAGCATAAGCACGAGCTGTATCAATGGTTCCTCTATGCAAATGCACGTTTCTATATTTCAACGTTTCTGAGGCACAGGTGTAAATCAAACTGGAATGAATCTCCGCCCCGTAGAGCGCAAAATGTGCTGAAAATCACCAAAACGCCCGACTGTGGGATTGGGAATAGCTGTCGTCATTCCTTGTAGGGTAGATCAAGGACCAGATTGTAGCATGTCGGATTGCAGGGATACTCGCAGTCTATTTCCTTGACCTCTCTCCTATCAAAGAACCAGTCTCCCACCGCTTCTGCAACTGTCTGTTCAACAGTGATCGCAAGAGCGAACCATCAAGATCGCCAAGGAAATTATTGTTTCTTCTTCGGAAACAACATATGAATAAACTTAGCTGTAAAACTGATCATCTAAGGATATTGGCAGGCATGCAATACTTTTCTAATGCCACATGATTTTTCTTTTATCAAACATGCTCTGGTGAGATCAGCCTGCTCAGCACAATGGCACGCAGAACCATTGATGTCATTATCATTAATGCCATATCATCAAGTTCCAAAATTTAGAATATGTAAATATCAAACTTTCCAAAGTTCATGATCATGTTTGAAATGCCAGTTAATAAAAGTTAATCCATATTTTTGTTAAAACAAACTGCTGTACAGACAAGAGGTGGGGGTACCTTGTTATTGATTCTAGAAGCAGATGGAGAGTGCCAGGCCAAGGGGTTCATCGACTGACAGTGTATAAAGCAGGAGTCAATGAACATGCCCCAGTCCTTCCTATTCTTGAAATCACTTATAGCATCAAGCAACTCTTTCCTGAAACCTGCAAATTTGTGCTTGTCAAGCTAGTGACTTGCAGATATGACAGTGGAAGTGAAATAAGTTATCCAGAAAAAGGCGTGAGCAAATCTCATATGAGTCAACTCTATTACAACCTTGAAGGATTTCAAGCTGTTTTGTATCACATTTAGTAATATCTAATCTGCAATTTTGCCACAAACGGTGAGGGTCAGACCCTTCTGGAGTCAAGACATGTTCTACCTAGAAAAAATGAATGGCAAAAGTGTATCATCTTGATATTGATGTTGTAACACAACATTGAAAAGTTTCGACAGGTATGTATAGGGTAAATGGTACCTGCCAAGTATCATATGCTGGATTCAGAATAAACATTGGGGTAGTTATGCCTTTTGCAACTTCCCGTGGAAAAAAGCACTGGCAAGCACAATCAACGAGCACTACTTAGATGCAGCAGCTTGAATAGTCAATAAAGACACTGATGATACTAATATGACAAGTTGTAACATGAAAACAAACTAAAGGATAACCTGCCCTGGCTCCATATCTGAACTGCAATGAGGAAACCTTTTCCGCAGATCCTGGAACATATCAATCAGAGAACACATGAATCTTGCAAATAAGAACAATGCAAACAGAGGGTCCAATGGAGGAGCATTTGTGCATGAGCATACACCACAGAGAGGTACCTGTAGACGAGCAACATCATTATAGAAGCCCCGCATATATCTTCTCCCAGATATGTCTTCTCTGTAATGAACAAAAGGAAAATACCAGTTAAATTGAAGCTTTAAAAGGCTGGCAGTGCTTGCGGTTTGCTTATGGTGGGTGATTCCACAAAAGAACTAATAAGTTAGGCTGTGCATATGTTAGCCCAATAACCCCCAAAGTGAAAGTGTGAATTATATGCCATTGGACATCTTGTTAGAACATAAGAAATGATATACATGCATAGCAAACTGATTAATCCACAGCTGATTCATTTCAGGTGAAAAAATGGTCATCTGCGCATCTACTTTGGCTAGTTTTAATGTCCAAGCGGTTCAAATCATAAACAATTTAAGCAGTCAGAACTAACATAAATAAAATCATGTCAATACCAAGCCTTCATAAGTTAGCATCAAGTTGATATTTCCAAAATGTTCCACTTGACAATTGAGTATTGCAGCATGCTTATACTAAACTACAGCAGATATTTGTATGAAGAAATAATGCATGAATCACTTGCAGAACAATCACATAGGGACGGAGAGGGATAGTGAAATATAGCAACAGCCAAAATCAAAACAAGCACATACACATCAAGAAAAAAGCCACCATCCGCAAGACACTTAACAGTAGATGCCTTTGGTAAAAGCGCACGAAAATCATCACAGTGAATGTAAGTGGATAGACCACCAGCCGAGCACCCAGTAAGAAAAGCCTGCGGGTTGAGGAAATAAACAACATTAAAATACCACTGCAATTTGTCAAACTCCTCTCAAAAAAATTTAATTTTTCAAACACACCAAAGATTCATTAATGACAACAGATAGACAACACAAACACACACAAAAAAAGGGAGATCAAAAAGGTCTGAAGATAAGTCATGAAAATGAATGCAAAACATCAAGTAATCCCAATCCAGCCATGATAGTCAATTAAGGCTTCACGAGATTAAATACTTCACCAAAAATAACAGTGAAATCTCCATTACTGATGCCACCTTGGACCAAATTTTTTTTGGCTTGAGCATAAATGGTCCAGGAACATTTCATAATGCATTTTTTTCAGAGACATATTGTGGTGTAAAAGTGAAGTAAACATAACAATTGAATGGACCGCACAGAGTGAAGATCACATTTTTATACTGAAAGAATATTTCGATACAATCATATGGCATACTATAAAAATGCATATTCTATATCTTGGGTTGAGGTTTTAAACAAAACACAAAGATATCCATTCAGGACAAAATTACCTTTTGATGCATTTACAGAAAAGTGGCATCAACTGTTACGTGCACGATCTGAGCACGCAACGAGAATAGATACAGCCCTTGACGTGGTCGAATCGAGCTGTTATCGAAGCTAGCGCCTAGGCTGTTAATCGGAGCCACCGCCTATGAGATCTGATCTTGAACTAATTCATTGCTTGGATGATTAATAGAGGATACATGAGGTCCCTTTTATAGGGATAACTGACTTGCACACTAAGAAAAAACTTAGATCTGATCTAATCAAATCCCCTAAAGATAGATAACAAATTACAAAGATAACAATCAAAAGATAATGACTCAGATAACGGCGTGGGCCCATATGCTACAGTACCACGGTACTGTTCACGTCGCTACAGTACCGTGGTACTGTTCACGAGATGGGCTAGCCCATAACATCAACAAATAAAGATAGGAACCAAATAAATGGCATGTTATCTAGTGCTTGATTATTGTGAAGTTATTCTATCTCTCTTTCTTTGGGAGTTGAGTCAGTTGGTAGCATGCTTCTTTTGAGTAGTAAGACTGATCTGTTAATATGACAATTGACAACATTAAGAAAAAATGGAATCAATACATTGTTCAAATTCAAACATTGCTTTTATCTAAGCCATAGTATCCGTAATTAGTTCCTGTTATGTTGGAAGGGCAACCTGATTAGCACGGGATAGACCCTTCAAGAGAAGTTCACTCATAACTGCTTCCCAGATGCGCTGGCCTCTGAAGAAGAAACTGTTGCCTTCCTGCATAGAATTACAGAGTAGTAGTTAGAATATCTGCTAAGTAATTAAACTTTATGGAATAGGAGCAAATAAATAGAATGTTGTGAAACCTGCAATTCAGCTTCGACATTTCCAGAAAATGATGCACCATCACAATACTTTACCTTCACTTTGTTCCAATTATAAAAATCTGCAGTTTAAATAAAATTTATCTCAGTAAAGGTGTCAAAAGTGTTGCGGCCCTATAACATCATTATACAAAGATGTATCAAAAGAAAAGAAAAACTTCCACTTGGTCATTAGAGAAAGGAATAATCTAGCCCCTCAGATCCCAAAAAGAAATACAAGATGGTAGAGTGTTTGCAGTGTGCTGTTAGTTCCAGTAAGATAGGGTGTTGTACTGGGCAGGTCTTAAGATTTAAATCAATCAATCAGCAAGAACGTGGATGAAGGTAGCCGTTGTGGGGTGTTGATTCAAACCATAAGCTCGAAAACATTGGGACAAGTCATCATCTTCTTATTTGAAACAAGCTATGCAAACGTCTGGTTATCCATATATAGTTGAAGTTGATCTATATGATGGTAAACTCGTGTAGAGTACGTAAGGTATGGTGGAAAGTGGCTAGTTCAGAATCTTAACCGAACACTGATGAAATCAGAGTAAACAGTGCATTACGCAGTGGGTAGCCATTGGGCTGGAAGTTGCCGTATTTTGAGTTGGTAGCGGTATACCCGGATTCTGAAGCTCGTCATCGCTCAAGATGCCGACGAAGTCAACTCGCGCTTCCATGTATGCGGAGGAACCTAGATTTGTTTTCTTGCGTCGAGCGCACCCAGTTAGATTCCTGCACCAGCTTCCACCCTGGAGGAGGTGGCAACAAGAGCAAGAGCAGCATCAAAGAAGATTGAAGCACACATGCTCCCATGGCTCCCTGCTTTGAACTGCATATTATTACCTCTAGGTGGATGAGCCATTTGTGGGATCCCTCCCCGAACCCTGGCAGCCAATAGTAGCCAGGTGGAGTCCCATCCAGGCAGAGCGCGCCCTTGTCCTTGGCGCCGTCGACGAGCGTGAGGTCGACGAGGGTGCGGAGGCGGTGGCCGTAGGATGGGGAGTCTGGCGAAGTGGAAGGGACGGCAGCGTAGCGGGAGAGGGTGAGGACGAGGGCGGCGGCGAGGAGCGCGACGGCGAACGCTGCCCCACGGCGGCGCCACCAGAGGCGCAGGTGGTGGGCCGCCGGCGCGGAGGAGGAGAGAGGCGGCATGGATCGGGATTGGGATCTCAAGACTGGATTTTTAAACAGCAAGCGAAGTAGGCGCGAGCGAGTGCTACAATAATTAATCTTTTTGTATTTCTCCCTCTGAATCTTCTCCTTTCTTTACATGGAAGCAAGAACGAGAGCGGTGGTGACTGGTGAGGGCTGCATTGATGCTCTACTCCGCAGCGCAGTCCACCAGCTCCATCTCCTCCAAAGTTGCTGCTTCTGCTGAAATACCAAATCCCCAACTGCCCCTGCCACCGTCTGCAATGTCAGTGTGGAGGATCAGTCCATGGCGATGCAGGCTATAAATAAGAGCATCTCCATCCAGCAGAGCCTTTAAAAAATATATTTAGAGTTTCTGTGCTCTAGCAGAGTCTCGGTCTCTAAATTTAGAGTTTTTTGTGCTCTAGCAGAGTCTCGGTCTCTAAATTTAGAGTTTTTCTTTCCCAGCCTCTAAATTTGGAGGCTCTCTATATTAACCTCTATAGTTTTCTAGATAGAGGTTCTGCTGGAGATGATGGAAATATAGAAAGCGAATAGTGATTTAAAGAGAGTGTATAGAGGCCTGATTTTAGGGCATGTACAATGGTAGAGACAGCTGCTGTCTGTAACCATTACCATGTCACCTATAGACAGCATTAGAGACAACTCATACAATGGGCTGTCTACATGACTGTCTATAGGGTCATTTAATACATGCATGGAGTTGAAAAATGTGGTGATTAAGTGTGAATGTCATGTTTGTAGCTTACATGTTTAAATTTTTTTGATTAATTTGGAAACGTGGTGAAATGAAAGCCAAGTAAATTCATAATTTATTTTTTCATGTGTTTTGTGAATACCCCGTATAAAAAATAAAAAAAAAGGATATGATAAGATATCCGAATTGTTACAATCAAAATAAAAAAGATATGATAAATTGATGACTTCAATACATTAATATGGAATTGAATTTATACAATAGAACATCGAAATAAAAACAATAAGATAACTCATACACAACTAAGCACTTGAATTGTTCCCATATCGTCGCCAAATATGTTCAACTAAATCCTTCTTTAATTGGACATGTGTAGATCGAGCACGAATAGCAGAATTCCTTTGCAGTACATCCTGAAAACAAATATTAGGTCCATTGTTGACTTCCGATGGTAGAACTAAAAACGTCTCTGCAGTCTCATTCAAATCTAGAGGTGTGGTGACCAATTCTCGTTCATCTTCAACAATCATATTATGAAGAATAATACAAGCATTCATGATTTTTCCAATAGTATCACGTTTCCAGAATTGTGCGGGGCGACGAACAATGTTAAAGCGAGATTGCAATACACCAAACGCTCGCTCAACATCTTTCCTTGCCCCTGCTTGATGATCTGCAAATAATTTCTCCTTATCTGACCGAGGGAGGGCTATTGGTTTGACGAATACAGCCCATTCAGGATATATACCATCGGCAAGATAGTAAGCCCTATACAATTGTCTCCCATTAACAGTGAATTGTGTTTGCGGAGTTTCCCCTTTCAATGCTTGAATGAATAACGATGATTGGTTAAGCACATTAATATCATTGTTAGACCCTGCGACATTAAAAAATGCATGCCATATTCGAAAATCTTGTGAAGCAACTGCTTCAAGGATCATAGTTGGTACGCCATGGTCACCACGGGTAAACTGGCCCCTCCATGCAACTGGACAATTTCTCCATTGCCAGTGCATACAATCAATACTCTCTATCATACCGAGGAACCCACGAGATTCACCAACTCTGAGCAATTTGTCCAATTCATCACAATTTGGGGTTCACAGGTACTCTGCACCGAATTTGTCAATCACCCCTTCAGCAAACTTCCCTAAGCAATCTAATGAAGTGCTTGCACCGATCATAAGAACCTCATCTAGTTGATCAGCAGAGGTACCATAAGCTAACATGCGAATTGCGGCCATACACTTCTGCAATGGTGATAGACCCGATCGACTAGTAGCATCTACTCTATCAGTGAAATAAGAATCCCATTCACCAAGTGCACTTACAATACGTAGGAAGAGGGGTCTTCTCATCCAGAATCTTCTACGAAACATCTCCTTAGTGTATATAGGATGATCAGAGAAGTAATTGGCCACAAGCCGCTCATGGGCGCCTTCACGATCCCTTGGTATGTACCTCCTTGGACCACTTCGGCGACGACGTCGACGTGATGATTCCACTCCTCCCTCTAGCTTGTGCTTCAAATTGATACCGACCCGATTGGCAATCGAGTCTAAAAAATCTTGCTCGGCAATGAAATCTTCTATTGTATAGAATTCTGTTGGATCTATGTCGTTGACCTCATCCGACGAAGAATCGGACTGAGAAGACATGCTTAGGATATTGGTTGGCTAGTTGAATTGCATATGCACTGTTCAAGAATCTATGTATATATACCTGAATACACTGTGTGAACATATCACACAGCACTGTGCGAACAGATCACAAGCATAAGTGGTAGCGTGAAAGCAATTAAAAAATCAGTAGTGTGAAATCGAATACTGTTCAGATCAGTAGTTGTTGCACATTCAAAGAGTACAGTTCAGATCAGTAGGTGGCGTTTATTTTCCCTCCTGATCAGTTTGTGTCGTGCGTGCATGTGCGTTAGCTAGCCTATTAAGACTTAATGTTTCTGATGCGGACGGCAACGTGTTGAAACAAAGAGTACAGTAGTATTACCGAGTGAAGTAGTGCATGATCATTTGCCTATTATTTTTCTTCCTTATAATTTGTTTTTGTTAACCATGCATATATACATACGAATGTACGATAGGTGAGTGGATTGATGCGTGGTTAACTCAAAACTAATATGAACAGTCATGTGAAAGGAAAACTAATATGAACAGATTGCAACGTTGCTGCGAAGTATGTAGCCACCAACAAAAGCAGCATGCATCCACCAACAAACAAAAGCTAAATGACATTCTCCTATTGTCCAACCCCAGAGAAAACAATAAGGTTCAGATTACAATCTGATCCATCAAAAGCAACCATCTACAGTGAATTTCTAACTACCAAAAGCCGCATGCAGCCACCAACAAACAAAAGCTAAATGACATTCTCCTGTTGTCCAACCCCAGAGAAAACAATAGGGTTCAGATTACAATCTGATCCATCAAAAGCAACCATCTTGCAGTCCGTACTTTCATGGTTCAAATGAAGTCCAAAGAATCTGCTCAAGTACAAATTCTTGTCGATAAGAACAAAGAATCTATTAGTACAAATTATTGTGAAACAAGAACAGCAAATGTTGTAATTTAAATGAAAATCACAAGCACAAGTGGCCTGCAGCTTACCACAATCTGCCTTGCCAAACAATTTTGAACTTAAAAATTTAATGGCCTTCATGTGCTCCTTTTCTATCAATTTGGCTTCCTTATTCTCCTTTGAAGCTAAATGATTAAGTTTTGCCTATTCAAGCTTTTTGGCTGAGACACGTTGTTGTACTTCCATCATTCCACTACGACTTTTGTTGGTTTCAGCCTGCACATTTATAAACTTTTCAAGATCTTCCAAGTCGATGTGGACTCCTTGTTCTCCTTAGCTTTGCTTTTTTCTTCAAACGTCAAACCTTAGTCGCTTTACTTCCTATCGGACGAGGGATATTGTCAAGATCAATGCTAGATGGTGTATGAACCGCATCCACCGCCTCTGCAACTTTTCTTTTTCTCTCTTATTTGAGATTCTTGTTGTAAGATCGCCACTTAGGTTCTTGTCTCACGGCCTTCCATGTACTTACTTCCACTGGCGTCCTCCATATTCTTTGCCATAAAATCTTGAGCCTTCTCCATCAATTGATCATCGGACTGTCCACTTGGCCAAATACGATAAACCTTCATCCAACAAGAGTGGAATTGATTAACCAACTTGTTTAGCCTATGCCAACGATCCTTTGCTTGCTTCCACTGTCTATGCCGATTTTTAGGGGTGTTTGTATTGTATGTAGCCGCAACATCCTTCCAATATTGATCATTTTTTTTGTTATTACCCATTATAGGATCATTTGAATTGTTCAACCAAGCGCTCATCTACATTTTTAATGAACAATCTCAATTATGATGTGCACAATATATACAAATGCAACTTTAATATAACAGAATGAAACATACCAATCTATGGTCCTCTTCAACAATTCAATTCAAGCGCTTCTCCGTCTCAAGACTCTACATTATCATCTCCACTGCAAACATTGATTGGTTGTGATTGCATAATAGATGGTTCATGTGGACTAGCCAAGTTAGAAGGTGATGGACTCCCAGTTGATGCATTTGGTGGTGTTGTCGACAATGGAGTGTACCGCAACGTGCCACCAACAAAGTGAGAATTTTGTGACATGGGCTGATGAGGACCATGGGGTTGTATAGTATTGTTGAATGGATTCTAAATATAATTTAGAAATCCACTGGGTGGACGATAATCTTCTCCCCTAAGAAAATAGAAAACCAAATTGTTCAACCTCCTAAGAATTTTGTGACATACTACTACCACAGCTAATTTCAGCATAGGAACTCTCCTTGAAAGATCATAATTAAGCACATAGTACTACTACAACTAGCAAGTATAATAAGCCCAACCGTACATACAACTAAAATAGTTCAACCTACTTCTAGTAGCGCAAATCAAAACACATTATCAATTTCAACTAGAATTTGTATGATGCTGCAGATTTCATATCATTATCTAAAAAATTCACAAAGCAAAACACATTACCAATTTGTAGGATCATTGCAGACGGGTCATCGGCCATTAATGACAGTCGTAGGAGTGGCGTGAGGGGTGTTTCGTTGGTGGAGACGGCTACCGATGGCCGCGGCAGACACGTCGATGAAGAGGGCCGCCAGGTCATCGCAGTGGAATCGGATCGAGGGGGCGCCGAGACGGTGAAGAGGCCCCATTGGCCGGTGAAGAGGGCCGAGCCGGTGAAAGGCGGCCGGTGAAGCGGGCAGCACAAGGCCGGTGAAGACGGCCGTCCGTGAAGAGGGCCGCCGGTGAAAGTCTTGCCCGCCTCGGTGAAGCGAAATTGCCCGCCTCGGTGAAAGCACCGCCGGTGAAGAGGCCACCGGGGTTGGCGGCCGGTGAAGAGGGCAATGGCGCGATCGGGAAGAGGGCGGCGGGTCGCGTCGGGAAGAGGATCGCTGGGTCGCCCGGTGAAGAGGCCCTGAGGTTGGCGGCCGGTGAAGAGGCAATGGCGTCGGGAAGAGGGCCGTGGGTCGCCCGGTGAAGAGGGCCACCAGGGTTGGCGGCCGGTGAAGAGGGCCAATGGGCACGTCGGGGAAGAAGGGCCGTGGGTCGCGTCGGGGAAGAGGGCCACTGTGGTTGGCGGTAGCGTCGGGAAGACTACGGCGGGGTCGCGTCGAAGCAGAGGGCTCAAGGGTCTGCGCCTAGGTCGATAGGGTGGAGTGAAATGGGGGAGAAGACGGGATGGAGATGAAATGGGGGAGAGGAGGAAACCGGAGGAAATGGGGCAGGCTAGCCGCACGGCCCGCACCTGATCCCACGTGAGACAGTGTTAGAGTCGACGTCGTCGCTAAGCCATCTGTAAGCCATCTCTACGCCATTGGTTTTGCTGCTCGCGACGTCGCTTGCATGCGAGACGGCTCCGTTGTCTCTATCTTCTCTCTCTCATCCACCTCAGCATATCTATGACGTGGCATGGTTTACAGACTGCTTAAAGACAGTTGAGGTGTACTGTTGTACATGCTCTTAGAGCGTCTGCTGGAGATGCTCTAAAAGCATCCCTAGATGAGACTTTAAAACACTGTGCGGGCTGGTGATTGGGAGAGAGAGAGAGAGCGGATAGTGTGCCCGTGCCCATCCTAGTGGAAGCTCCATGCACAGTAGCCAGAGTGGAGGGACGGGGCATAGGCGGCAAAAATGGTGATATTGTGAGCTCGCTTTATTCCCCTCTCGATCCGCTTCGACCTCAACGACGCCGCACTCCCGCGTCGGATTGGATAAGGCCCAGTGGAAGGCTCGGCGAGTGCGACGACAAGGTGAGATCTGCGTAGCAGTGGCGAAGACGGAGGTGGAGTCTGACTTGGCCAGATCTGGCACCGGTGTCGAGAAAGGCGAACTCGTGTTCATCAGTTCGGTCGTCACAGTCGTCAACCGCGACAAGCCCCGCACGCTGTGCGAAAAGTTAAACCTCATCCCTCTGTTGATTTGGCGATTCGTCATTTTAGGATTTGGGGATTTGGCGATTTGGCAAGGACGAGCTATGGGGCGGGGACGTGCAAATAGGTAAACCTTGTCGCTCTGTGTGAGGCGGGGATGATCTATGGGGCGATTTGGGGATTGGTCATTGTAGAATTTTTTATCTGGGGCGATTTGGCGATGTGTGGATTTTCGATTTGGGGACGGTGTGGCGATATGGTTCAAAAGGACGAGCATCCGGCCGGCATCGGGGCAAGGCTGAGGCGATTACCTGTGGATTTTGGACCTAGATTTTTCGATTTGGGGACAGCGTGTTGAGATGCCTCGGAAGGAGGAGCTTCCGACCGGCACAAGGGCAAGCCCGAGGAGATTACCCCAGGAAGAAGAACATTAACCCAAGATTTTGGAGGTTCTGAAGGCCACGGATTGTTCTTCAAATCCATCCTCCTATTCTTCCCCTTCCTTTTGATGCCGACTTGAAATATGTAGGACTAATTTTGGTACATTTCTTGTTCATTTCAATTTATGTCATGTGATTGTCAAGTGCGGTCTTAGGCATTCTTCCCCGAACGAAATTACGAAACCACACCAGCTATACCTACAACGACAAACATTTTAGGCGGAGGTAATGTGCTGTCAATATAATGCGATAGAAGAAGGTATGCTCGTATTTTAACTGCTCATGTGTGGTAGCTTTCGCATGAGCCGCCGTCTGTTCCTCCGTATTGTGGACGGTGTGTTGACGCACGACGACTACTTTGAGCATAAGAGGAACTGTGCTATGAAGCTTGGCCTGCATCCACTTATCAAGATCACTGTCGTGCTCCGTATGATTGCATATGGGTCTGCAGTCGATTCCATCGACGGGTACCTCCTCATCTCGGAGGCAACCACCCTGAAGTGCACACGGAGATTTGCGAAGGCTGTCATCGCCGCCTTCGGGGATGAGTATCTTCGTGCTCTCACTGAACAGGACACCCAACACCTTCTGCAAGAGGCAGAGCAAAGAGGCTTCCTGGGAATGTTGGGGAGCCTGGACTGCATGCACTGGAGCTAGAAGAATTGCTCGGCCGCCTGGCACCATACTTCAACGGGGCATGGGGATGGACCTATGATCATCCTTGAGGCCGTGGCCTCATACGATGGCTGGATCTAGCACCCCTTCTTTGGTGTCTCAGGATCAAATAACGACATCAATATACTACACTGGTCTTCCCTTTTCGACAGGGTCTTGAGGGGAGAGGCTCCCCCCGTCAACTACATAGTTAACGGTAAATACACAGTACAAGAACAGATTGGAAACATGCAATAAGTCCTGGGTTAAGTTTACAACCATTCTGAACAGGAGTGTTGTAGAATTCAGTCACCATAGTGTACTGCAGACGACATGAGCAAACATATGGACACCAGTATATATATCTATGAGCAAGAAGATGTACTCGCCCATAACTGACTGGAAAAATTTCAGGGCACAAACAACTCAATACCTAGCTCACAATTTTAACAAACGGCTCGATTGATAAATTACACTCTGAACGTCCTAATAAACAAATGTGCCGATCAAACCAAACATAAACACAAATGGAATGCACTGCTTAAGCTACTGATGAGATGACATACATGTTATGATTGCGACCCGCCATCGTTACTTCTCATCCGACGAAGAATGGCCGCTTGCTCCATCTGGATGTAACTTCTGTACGGTTCAAACAATGTTGCCACGTCAATGGTCATCACAGTTTTCTCGTACTCATTGGTTTTCAAGGATACTTCCTTCTCTCGACTTTCTGCCTCTTTACACCGAGCTTCCGCCTCTACCTGCCTTGCCTCTGCCTCCCTCTGCCTAGCCTCGGCCTCCTTCTGCCTTGCCTCAGCCTCCTTCTCCCTGAGTTCGACGTCCCTTTTTCGCTACTTCTCTTTCATTCCCGTCCACTTGGCAAGGTACTCACAAACGGGGCTGGCAGCGGAAGTGGACCTTGACTTTGCCTGCTTCCTCCCGATCGGCCTGCAGTCTAGATTATCATCCTTGGACCCCTGTCCGACACTACACGAACCCTCTAGAGAAGCCTCGGATGTGGCCTTCTGCATCTTATTTCCATTCTGTGCAATTGGAGCTTGTGTCTTCCACTTCTGTTGATCCTTCAGCATTACCCAGCAGTGCTCGAGGTCAAAAACATGCTTGGTCTCCTTGTAGTACAATTTCTTAGCATCTTCGATCTGAAAATAAATTTAATTGTTCGTATGAATAGAAATGTGGTTAGCTCGTATGAACAGAAATGTGGTTAGCAAAGAGCCAGTGGAATATGTAAACATCAAATGGAATATGCAAACAGAAATGGTACATTCCTTCTACGGGAGGTATTGAGAGGATTTGTAAAGTTCTTCTAACTTTTACGCTCTACCAACTTTAGACAACAGAGCTAGTGGAATAATAGAATGATTTACCATGAAAGTATCATGTTAATCTAGAGCATGAATGACTGAGAAATAGCAGGTGTAAACACAAAATAAAGATGCTCAAATGGGACATGGCAGTCATATCTTTGAAAGAGAAATCTGTATTCATATGTAAGCAGTACCTTCAGTACTACTACCAAATGTAGATAGAAAGAACAAGCTTATTAATCAGTATGAAGTTAAATATTATTTTGTGATAGAAGACATGAATGCAAGATATAGATCCTCCATCCAAATGGTGTGAAAACATCTTCTAACACGACAAGCTCCTCTAATGGACCCTAGGGAAAAAAAGCCCTTCTAATGGACTTCTTTGCCAACTTTAGCTAACAAAGCAATTGAAATAATTTATCAGATAAGCTCTCTCTCTCTCTCTCTCTTCCATGCTTACAAATATGTAGAAAAATGATAAATAACATGCTAATTCCACACTGGAGAGATGTACAATATCCTGACAAGGACGTAGGGAGTTGGTACTGTGTATTAGTAGAGGGAAAAAAACAATTACAGTGTACATAGACTAATTGGTTTCGGTGGGAGGGATGAAGACCAGCTTGACTAAACTACCCGGCCGGCTTAGAGCAGCGAAAGCTCCTGAGAGCTAACAGAAAAAGGTAGAATATACATGTAGGAGATTGATGAGCTAATTTTTGACTGCACTGTGCATGATGATAATATAAATATAAATATTCATAACTACATAAGATTAGAACAGTTACCCGGTCTTGCTGAGTCTTGCCGCTTTGCCTAAGGTTCTCTACAGAGCGTAGAAAGCCAATGAACCTCGCAACTTCCTTGTTAATGTGACATCACTGGTTCTCAACTGACCTCTTATTTCTTGGGGTACCTTTGGTCAAAGCAATAAATCATTTGCGAATTGTCTTCCAAAAGGATGAAGTTGGTTGGTCGATTCTGACAATAGGATCGCACGACGTGTTCAGCCAAACCGAAATTAGTACCTCGTTCTCGTGGACGGTGTAGCCAGGTCCCTGTCCCCCTTTCTTCTCTACCTCCTTCTCCTTCCCCTTCCCCGGTCTCTTATGACGTGGGCTACTCCCCTCGGAATCGATCTTATGTACCTTCACATCACCTCCATCTGAATCATTGTTTGGACCTGATTGTTGCTAGGCACCGGAAGATTGAGTACAATTCACATGTGGGTCGTACTGAAAGACACCAACTGACTCGTATGCTCCTCCAACCGGTGCAAAACATGGGGAGTATGGAACTTGAAATGGGAGGGACATTGTGCCATCATGGTAGCCTACATTGTATCTAGGACATGTGGGAGCCATACTAAAAGGTGCACCTCCACCATGCTGAAACTGCGGGACTCCCCCAACATGCCCCAAAGTTGGCTGGTTGGGTTGCATTAGCGATGACTGCTGCCCATGAGGATATGTGGATGGAGATGAATTGCTTTGTTCATTGCAAATAGAGGCCACTACAAGGCTTATATAGGCCTCTGTCTTCCTGGAGAAGCTTCGGCTTGCTTCCACCAGAAGCTTATCGATTGCTTCTTGCGGAAGCCATCGGTCTAGCCCCTGTCCAATCCCCACTTCGTAATGTACCATGCAATCTACCCGAAGATATCCATATCGTTCGCATCAAAGGGTTCAATGGGAATAAATTCTGGCTGTTTGTTCTTCATTCCTGAACATAGTCAACAATAAATCTGGCCAGCAATAACCCCTTAATTTTTTTTATTCATGGACATGTTCACATCACTGCATTATTTGAATTGCAATGTACATATCCACTAATTACACGCTCAAAATACACTGGAAAATACTAAAATACGGCGGTTAGTATGGTGGTTGGAGTGTGGGATAAAATAATAAGAGAGAGAAAATAATGTTATGAATATAGAGTGACGGCTAGAGATAGATGATGTCATTTAAGGAGAGAGAATATAGAGGAGGTAGATTTGGGGGTATATGGAGTGGATTTTTGGAGTCTCCCCTAGAGATGCTCAACTCATCGTCAATGGTTAACTTGAGATGAGATGCTATGTTGCATACCATCTCATTTCACCAATGCCAATTCACCGTATTACACAATTAGTAGCATGAGCCACTCTTTGCCTTCAACATCCTTGAGCTCATCCACCAGTGCCTTCCTCAATCCTATAGGGCTTGTTTGAAAGCAAAGGAAACAAAACCCAAGGATAAAAATCCCAAGAGGAGATTTTCATGGCATCTCAAAACCTAGGGCAAACCTCCACCCCTGGGAATTAAATCCCTGGTCCTGTTTAGAGAGGGCAAGGATAAAAATCCCGATCATCTAAAAAATTCAGAAATTTCAGGGAAAAAAAAACTTCTCGTTACTCTCTCTTGTTCATATCCAATCCTCCATATCCTCCCTATCCAGTCCTCTCATTCGTTCCTCTCTCTCCACTCTAGATCCAACCTCTCCACTCTCTCTCCCTCGCTCCCATATCCAGCGCAGGACGTCGGTGATGCAGACGCGAACACCCTAGAGGCGTCGCAGCTACCACGTAAGCACTTGTGGCAGATCATTGGTGGCGTTGGTGCTGGCGTTGCCGCTAGCGTCGACTCCAGAGGAGCCTGGGGAGTTGGGGTTAGGGAAGCCGACACGGTAGTGGTAGCCGTGGTTGCTCATCGGGCTCCTGCTCAAGGACAAGAACGACGATACCAGGACTGACACAACGCATACACGGTTTGGGGTCGAGCACTCGAGCAAGGTGGCGGCTGGTAGGACCTGTGGCTCAAGTTGTTGGTGGCAACGGCCAGGGTGTCATCGTGCGTGCTTGATCTGGGCGCTGCCACCTCCTCATCCTTGACCAGGAGCCTGTGACGACTCACGAGCGAGCGGAGGCATATGCCGACACGCGAGCCCGCAACGGGGAACAATTTCTCAACCCACTTGGTGGTGGATTTTATTCCGATGCAATCCCGGTGGATCTGGCGGGGAAATCTTTCCCTAGTGGGCATCCAAACAGTCCTCTTAAGTTGATCCGGGAAAACTTGCCACATGGGCTTTCAACCCTAGGATTTAAGGGGGATCCTGGCCAGGAATTAGGCTCCCAAATAAGCCCATAGTATTTCTCCTTGCCCAGAGAAGCTGGGAACAACTCTTTGCACCAAGCTCCCCCCTGAGTGTTTGTTTTTTTTATGAAAAATACTTCTTTTTTTATATATACGTTGGATGAACAACAACTGCTTCGTACCAAATGCACAATCCTCCGAACCTCATCTCATCTCTCTGTCGTCTCTGCATTTCATCAGGACAGGTAGCAAGGTTGATGTTTCCACTGAATGCTACTCTAATTGTTGCTACCATGTTAAATTTACCTGCAATTCTGCATATCTTTCACACATAAAAGAAAAACTAACTCATCAGTCCTTACTCCTTTTTTACAAATCAGTACTCGCTCCATAAACATAAAATACCCCATAAGGCTCTAAAACCAGCATATGATTTAGCTTTCAGTAATGCCTGGGGTAACACACAGCACAAGAGAAGTGAAATTAGCATTGGTCTGCCTAGCCCCCAGATGATCAAATGGGGGCACTAGGGATTAATAACAAAGAGTCTTGTTTACTCATCATGTGGCACGGAGTGCGCAACTCACATGATGATCTCACCATCAGTCCATACAAAAGAACACGACATCATCGCACACACCAAAGCTTAGAGCAGCCATCACGGAGTGGATTTATTTATGTACACCCATCATATTCACAAAACCATATCCTCCAAATCACAATTTCAGGACGCCTCAGCTGCAGAGAAGTGCATTTCAGCAGCACTCTTGCAAGAAGCTACTTCCGCACTTGGCTTCCTGGCTGCTCATGCCCTAATCCGATATCTCAGTCTCTAGTTTGCCTGATTCACCAGGTAATGACCTGCACACATGTCAACAGAATATATGATTTACACAATTGCAAAAGGATTAAATGGCAGCTGTAATTTGTTTGTGGTCTTACCCAGCGACCTGGAGAGTGGGAGGATTATGGACAACATCCTGACCACTTTTCTTGCCATTGAGATTTCAAGGTGACCGCCCTTTCTGCTTCTGCTTCTGCTTCTTCTTGTCCTTCTTTCTAGACCTGGGCCTCTGTTGGTGACTCTTCACTGAATGAGACACAGATGTGGCTGGGGGATCATATACATCTAGGGCCCATTTAATGCAACGGTTTTCACTTCGCGATTCTTCCCCACTCTTTTCATGGCCTCCTTTCATAGCAGAGACGAGCCTCGATGTCGGCTACAAAAGTAAAAAAAATAAATTGTGGGTAAATATTTAAAGTCGAGCAAGAATATAAATGCATAGAACAGAAATCACAATGCTGGCATGATCGCAGTCAAATAATATATCATAAAGTTATGGCTTAAATATATGATAATATGAACACCAGGTAGGAAGAAAATCTGCACTCAGCGCAGTTTCAGGATCA
This sequence comes from Olyra latifolia, assembly GCA_036346145.1. Lineage (NCBI taxonomy): Eukaryota > Viridiplantae > Streptophyta > Magnoliopsida > Poales > Poaceae > Olyra > Olyra latifolia. The sequence continues at coordinate 228,310 of CM070523.1, read as the reverse complement.
TTTAACATTACGTGTTTTAAGCTTAGCTTACTCAGATTCACACCACAAAGTGGCAAGTCAACATAGTATTCCGATAGGTTTGTCTGAGAAAAGTAATAGGATCGGCGGTCCGGGGAGTTAAAAATAACAGGTCTAAGCACATTGAATGCTTTGAAATCAACAATGCAGTGGTGAGACATGTTTCGTACAGTGAACATGGTTGACAGGTTAGTTATGCCCATGTCATGACTCATGAGTAGGTTTCTCTAATTTTTCAAACATTTTAAACCTGGAAAACTAATGTGTCAGGTTTGGCCGGACATATTCAAGAAGGAGGCATCTTGGCGGGATCTGGGCTGGCGGCCCGGTGATCTTGGCGACATCTGGGCTCTTTGGTCGGCCCAGTGATGTTGATCCTTAGAGGAGGCTTATCCATTAATTGTCATTATCTATTAGCTATGCTTATTTATCTATTAGTCAAATCTGTTAGTTATCTCTATTGGTTAGTTGGAGTTTGTTATCAGGTTGTAAGTCGCACCTTATATAAGGGTTAAGCCGGCCATTGAATAAAGCAAGCAATTAGGATCTACCCTGTTGCTCCCCTCTTTCTCCTCAAGGCGACCGGCACCGTCTTTGCATTGCGCAGCCTCTTTTTCGTAATTCATAACATAATGCCAGGCAATTAAATCACAGAATCAATTAGATATGTAGGCATAAACATTACCCATCTTTTTCCATAACACACAGCATATGCTGAAGGCATCGCTAGCATAAAGCAAACACAATAGAATTTAACATGCTGAACTCACTGGAAAGGGCAGGGAACGCTCATAAGCAGAAGATTCCTTTGATTCAATGTATTTGGAGACTACATGGGAATTACCATTATCTCCCCTGCCTTCCTTTATTCCTGAGCTAATAGAACCTGAGATGTCCACTTCGGTCTGTAAAGAATCAACATTACCACCTTGTTTATGAGTTGCAACCAAGCTATGATGGGGCTCTCCACCAGTAGATAGAGTTCTTTCTGCTGAAAGAAGTGCCTCCTCTAGCAGAACTGTGCCATCCATGGTAATGAAAGAGGTACCATCAGCCACCACCGGTACTCTTTCAGAACCACGTGGCAAATCATCCATGAAGTCGCTTATTCTGTAAGAAAGCAGTGAAGTATTAGTGGTAACAGTAGCGATATGGTCATGGCCAAAGTGTAACTGCAAAAGGTTATCTTTATTGCTTGTGTGTAGATTGTAGGATTCACTCAAGAGGTCATGAGAAGCATGAAATGATAAGTGTCAGTAATTGTTTGAATACAAGTCATTCACGATCAACTTGGCAAGAATGGTTAAATTCACAATCAACTAATTTGATGAAATGAATGAATTTATAGAACAAATTAACTACATTCCATTGATTTTGATTCAAAGGACATGAGTAGCACATCCCACTAATTCCAATATTGACAATAAGCGGATAGCGGCAACAGGCAGCACATGATGCAAAACCAAATCTATAGCAATCTCATATTCTATTGATGTTCTTGTGGGACAACTGCAATACAAATGTGCAAGTGCAGTGCAGATGATCATGGCATTAATTCAAATTCAATGATCGCTATCATCCGGAGGCATAAACCAGTTTGATGTGGCAGAATAGCATTACATTTACTTGAGAGGAATCGGACACTGAGGAGCAACGAAGCACCGATGGATGGATCAGCAGATCCAGTCCGCAGCAATTGAATTGAGAGAGGCAAGGCAAGCGATAGAGAAAGGGAGGGAGGGCAAGGCAAGGTGGAGGTGGAGGTTAGGAGGAGAAGAGTTGGGGATGCCAAGAAGAAGAAGAAGAGAAAGGCTTGAGACGGTGGGAGCAGGAGGCTGACGGCACGAAGGCGTTGCCGAAGGGCGCGCCCAGCACCGGAGGCATGGTGGCAGGTCGCCAATGGCGGAGGAGAGGAGGCAGAAGACGGCGAGGCGGCGGGAGGGTCGACGGATCTGGGGAAGACGAGACGAGACGAGACGAGACTTTGAAGGGGAGAAGCAGCAGTCGGCAGTGGCACTAAATTTTTTGGATTTTTGGGAAAAAAATGTAAGTATTTAAATGCCCACGGCTTCGGCTCAAATGCAAATCTATCCATTCGCCGCGGAGCATAGCAACCGGAAGTGACCTGCTAATACATGCAGCAGCAGCTTGCATTAATCAGAATGCCAATCCATGCATATGTGATGAGTGGTTTTCTTTTGGGGCCTTCAAAAAAGACCTACATAAGCAGGTAGTTTATAAACCCTAAAATTTTAGAACGAATATCCTTTGCAGCCTCATCTCAGAACAAATGTACAAGGATGGATAGGTATATAATGCAATGAAGTTACGGGATAAAAGGGGTGCATTAAGTCAGCAGTATTAGATTGCACAAGTGATCATAATAGAGGTCCCCGGTGTCCCTAAATTACAATAATTTTCGGTATCAAAAATCTCAAATATGATTGCTAATCGTTTCGTAAAATAACAGGTAAGAGACGGACTAACGCTTATGCTTGACAACACTATCTGAAATTTTCTTGCTAAAAACTTATTGCAAACAGTTGCTACAATGAATATTTAAAGCTTAGTTATGTGCGCTCATCGATCAATTTCCACTACCACGAAATTTCAATTTTAACGCTATTTTTCTTAACTTTTCAGTAAGAACAGTATTGATAATTTTCTAACTTTTGTCCAAAAAACAAGCCTATGTTCTCTTGTGTTAGAATTTATCTTAGTTGATTAAGTGATTAAATTAGTAAATGATGCAATTTGTCTAAAATGGTTACATAGAAGATGCTCAACTACGAAAACTGCAAGTATGGCCATTTTCATCTAATCAGAAGGTTGTGCACTTGCTTGTATGAACAGTAATTCATCTAATTAAACTTTGGAATGGGCAACGGTTACTAGTAACTGTAGCATGAACTTAGACGATGACTGATATATAGGTATAGAAAATATAAGTAACACAAATTGAGAAGTCCCAAAGTGAAATACGAAATATCAATTAGTAAACACTTATGAACAATATCAAGCTTCTAATTTTGCTCCTTAAGAACTGTTTCTGACTACTAATAGCTACTGTAATTATGATACCACCCGAGCATCCGTAATGTGAACATTTTATACTAGGAAAGAAATGAAGTGTTGAATTCACGTATTAAAGAGTGGCCAGTTAGTTGCCGCGGTTAGGTAACACGGCATCTGAGGTTGCGGCGCTTGGGCTCTGCTCACTTTCCATGCCCCTTCTTGCTCCCTCATATTTTCAAACAGACTGGTCATACGATTGTTATGATACAGAATCCATTCTGTTCCCTACCCTGTCCTCATTCAAGTAACGGAGACTCGCAAATCCTCGTAGCCAAGAGGAGGTCGCCAAACAAATACCTCAAGGGAGAGGTTGCCACCGCTTAGAGCTCACATATGTTGCTAGATCGAGCTCCGTGCGCACCGCCATTGACGGCAGTCGCTGGGCTTTCCCATGCGCCACCACCAGTGTTGCACCACGTGCCAATCATTAGTCTTGGCCCTAAATTAGTCGTGTCTTTCTTGTTTTGCGGATGGCCTAGTCCATCGCCTTGACTATGGATAGAGTCCACAACTTGACCCATAAAAAAAGAGATTGTGTTAACCCCTAACAGAAGATCAAGATTTTCCAAAGATAAGAACGTCGCTAAATACTAATATAAAGGCCCTTGCCCCTAGGGGAAGGGGTCGCAAATGACTCATGTAAAACTCTAGGTGATCGAAAGTGCACAAGCTTAGAGCTACGTATAGTTTACATCTAGAAAACACTGTATAATCTAAAACACTATGTAATCTTTGTTTTCTTCACCATATAGTGAAGAAAGGCTATAGTATAGATATTACCTATCATCGGAGGCTCGGACTAGGGTAAATTTGTGTGTCTTTACCTTGATTGTTTTCAGCGGTATTTCCGTAGGCCCTCATGTGTTCTTCCCTCATGATCAAACAAATTTGTCCGATGGGTAAGATATATATTAGTCATTGACATCCCGAGACCTAAGGAGGCTGAGAAGCCAGTGGACTTGGGGCAAAGCTATGATCTAAGTTACCCACGAGCTAGAGTCAAACTTCATGACACAAGATACGTGAGCTAAGGGGTTGTGACCTAGACGGAGGAAACTGCGGCCCAAACTTACATGCCATATAGCCACAAGCCATGGACCACGAGGCAGCAGCGAGCATCCAAAACCAAAGGGTTTTTCTGGGCAACAAACTAACTAATAATCTAGTTCTGTAATAATTTGAATTGACCTATCCTAAAGAAATTCCAATTAGTTAATATGAATAATTTGGATTAATTAATAAATGTACTTTTATATGTTGAATTCCTTGGTACAATATTCTTAGAACTCTAAGGCATCAGCGAGTCAGGCTTGTGCTGTTCTCCTGCTAGTGACCTACAGGGCATTGTCTCCTTAAGGTCGCTTAGCATATGAGGGCATAAATGTTGGGAATTATAGGGTAACCTCCAATAATCAGGTGTTTGTGAACGGAGGGAGTAAAATTACCCATGGTCTAATTTGATTACATTCAAGATCAACATTCTTTGATGTAGCTATTGACTTTGTGAAGATTGACATCCATGGATGCAACGGATCATGGAAGTGATGGTGTCTGATTAATTGCATATGTTGAACTAGTATTGTTGTAAAATTGCTAGGCCGCTTGCATGTGACCGAGTGGATGCAAAAAAATGAGAAAAGACTCAGACGCATCAGGCCTCGTGCGAGCCAGGCCCGTGGGATGCACCAAAATCTTTGTTTTCTCTTGAGCTAAGCTAAGTAGATTCATTTGCATCCCATGAACCAGACTCGCATATGGATATGGACAACCAATACCATGCCATTACATCATATGGGCCTGGGCAAGCCACATGCAGTCAACCAAATAGCCAATGATTGCTTACATGAGACTAAGTGGATGCAAGGAATGAGAGATGTCCAAGATGCATTGAATTCGTGTGAGCCAGATCCATGTTATGCGACCAAAGTCTGCATTTCTCTAGAGCAAGGCCGAGTGCATGTATTTACATCCTACGAGCCACTTACTCATAGATAAAAACGGCTACATAATCCCAATATTGCATCCCACATGCTTAACCAAGTCGCATGTGGGTAACCAAACAAACTATTGGATCCCATGAGCCAAGCCTATTTGTAGATACAAGTAACTAGACACTATCTGACCGGTTTGGGCAAGCTATGTATGGGCAAATAGCATCATACTTCTTGTTGCCATGATCTTCATTCACATGTTTTTTTGGCAAAGTCCTGAATATATAGTGATGATGGTAAAAACACCTATAAGGACCCCTAAGTTCCATGAACCACATCTTTGTACCCAATATGATCTTTTTTGAAATTATAAAGAGATTCAATTTGGAGCTCTTATATGTCCAAGGTCACCATGGAAATTTCTTTAAAAGGTTTTCCTTACTTTGTTTGTGTCAACAAACAATTTGAAATTCTCCATCTAGCCACAAATAGTTAACGTTTGAGATACATGCTAATCAAAGTTTTGAAACTTGAGTTACATATATCTTTTAAATAATTAGATTTTGTACATAAAAATTCTATGTGTATATTCATATTAAAAGGTACTTTAAAAATATTTATATTTTAGTGGATTTTTAAAATAAATTATAATAGTAATTACTAGTCAAAGTTGCATCTTGGAGATCGTGGAGAGCCAAAAAGTCAAATATTTGTGACCAAAGGGAGTACATCGAGTTCTTAGGAACGTCTGAGTCAAATAGCGACGATACAAAGCACCTTTTCCTATTACACCATTTCGGAAAGTAAGAGCTCGATTGTACGGATATGGAAAATATAGGATTTTTGATCCTATAGAGAAATGGAGAGAAACATATACTCGATTTAAAGTGAGTCGCTAACTTAGCTGTAAGTTCTTTGGAAGTGGTTTTAAGAAGCCAACTTGTTTGATTTGGAGAAAAAAGCCATAGCTTATGAGTTATTGCTTATAAGAAAAAATAAACTCATGGAGGAGGCATACATTCAACAACAACAAATACTATTTGAATACAATAACAATCAATGTTTGATACTGCAATGGATTTGATGTAGATTATCCTTTATCAGATAAACGACTGAGAATCATACTCATATTCCTGTCTGAGCATGAAAAATCAGCGCCTGGCTATACCGAAAACCATGCTCAAGAATTTGGGGGAAAATTCGCTATTCGGATTTTAGGGTTAAAATTCATCAATTTCATATAAAAAAGGTATTGAATTTTGGTAGATATTTGATCAATAAGCGGGGGAGACACATCTAGGAGCACATGCCAGCCAACGTGGAAGGTGTTCAACTAAGACCATCGATGACATATACCCTTAATTTCATTTCCTACACCATATTATTTTCCTATATTTTTTAATGTCTCCAACAACACCCCTTTAAAGAGAATGACACTTCCAGAGGGAATGAGAGAGAAAATTTCTTTTGAAAGAGGACGACGAAAGAAATTTGTTGGTGCGTTGAAGAAAAGTAAGAGAAAGAGGGCGTGGAAAGGAAAGGATTGGTGAGGACTTAATCTCGAGGAGGAGTGGGTAGGGCAAAAGAATAGAAGACCGATTATTTTTCATGTTCTTTTATTTTTGTCGATTTCAAATTTGAATTTGGACTATTTAAAGATCTATTTGCTGTATCCGGCGTCGATTTCATAAACGTGACAAGACACTTTTTTTTGTGTGTGGTGATTTTACCGGCTGTGAGTTTTAGGAGGATGTGCATTTTCCAGTTTCAACACTAGTGTGTTGAACCCAAACCCGAAACTAATCCCTGCCTCCGGATTGGTCCGTGGGAGGCTCACACGGATCATGACCCTTGGAACGAATATCCACCGTCCGCTACTCTGAAATCCAACGGCAGGCACACCACGTCACGCGGATTGCTCCCCTCCTGGGCGCCTATAAATCCCAAACCAAATTCAAACTAGAAGCATCCCAAATCGAACAACCGCTTGCTTGAATTCAAACCGTCCCAAATCCCACCAGTACCACCGCCTGCTTAGAGTCGGAGTCGGAGATGGACGGCGGCGTGGGGAAGGTGAAGAAGGCGGCGGCCGGCAGGAAGGTTGGCGGGCCAAGGAAGAAGTCGGTGACGCGGTCGATGAAGGCCGGCCTCCAGTTCCCCGTCGGCCGCATCGGTCGCTACCTCAAGAAGGGCCGGTACGCCCAGCGCGTCGGCTCCGGCGCCCCCGTCTACCTCGCCGCTGTCCTCGAGTACCTCGCCGCCGAGGCAAGCATCTCATCTCGGTGCTCTCCCATTCCCTTCCGATTCGCCGTTGATTCGAATGTATTCGGTGATTGCTGCGCAGGTTCTGGAGCTTGCGGGCAACGCGGCGCGCGACAACAAGAAGACCCGCATCATCCCGCGCCACGTGCTGCTGGCCGTGCGCAACGACGAGGAGCTCGGGAGGCTGCTGTCGGGCGTGACCATCGCGCACGGCGGCGTGCTCCCCAACATCCACTCGGTGCTCCTCCCGAAGAAGGCCGCGGAGAAGGCTGACAAGGAGGCCAAGTCGCCCAAGAAGAAGGCAGCGGGCAAGTCCCCCAAGAAGGGCGCCGCCGCCGCGGAGTAGACCTAGCCCGCGTAGGGAGGAAGGAGTGCTTGCTTTTGGCTGTGGTTGGATCTGGATCGAGTGCTTCTTCTTGTATGTAGTGCGCCACTAAGCTGATGCTGGTAGGAGCCCCCTTCTATTGTACTAGGAGAAGATGCTTCTGGTAATCGAAGCACACAAGTGAATGAATCCGTTTCGCTTAACCCCCCCTGGAATTTCAGCTTTTGTCTCGTTTATTCGGCATGCTAATGAGGGAGGTGGGGCATAAAACTGGTAAAGCGCGGGGTGAAAGCTGTAAGAAGGGCGAGGGGCATTGGGAACTCTCTTGTTTCTAGGGTTTGTATGCGATGCTGATCTGGAGAGGAAGGAGGGTGCCGCCGCCGCATGCCCTCGGCCTCGGCAAGTTGCTTAATCCAAGAGGCGCCTCTTTCTCCGCGTGCTCCAAGCTGTTCGTTGGTGGTAACATTCTCTATGCACTCGCCTACCTGTATCGTCTTTTTTCTTCTGGACATGGTTGAATCCAAATGCTTACTGAGAATGACTAGTTCCATGTCATCCTGCTTGCTCTGGCCAAATCCGCGCGGAACCTCGCTTTTGCTGTCCAAATTTAACTCAAGCAGCCTAAAACTAGATGCAAGTTTAGCGCTATTTCAATTGTTTCGGTGATGATCGATGTTTCTTCTGCTGAGCTGCAGCTCTTTCTTATGACACCAATGAAACCGTTCTGAAAGATGCATTCTCTCAGTATGGCGCTGTTATTGAAGGTATCGCAACCACTGTCGTTGTCCATTTTTGTCATGCTTTGTTGGTAGTAGCCCACGGCTGATGACTCTGTATGCATGCCAGTGAAGGTAATATGCCATCCAGTGACTGCCAAATCCAAAGGATATGGTTTTGTTAGGTTTTCGTCACACGGCGAAGCAGCTGCAGCACTGGAGAAGATGAATGGCCAGGTAGTTGTGCTTCATTGTCTTGGTAGACTGCACCACAAGGCATTAAACTTCTTCAGAATAGGAGTACTATGCGTTTCTTAGTTTTCTTTTGCTAACACAATGGTTCCACATCTTAATCCTTTCAGTCCATTGATGGAAGGAACATCCGGGTGCACTATGCAAACAACGGATGATCTGATTCTATTGCCGCTTTAAATGAGTAAGCTGTTTACTCATTGTCATTTGTCGTTCTGGGTATTTCTGATGTTAAATGGAGCGCTTGACATGTATTGTATGGATTTCTTATTACATTTCCATGACCGCCAATACATTAGTTAAACTTCAGTCTTATGCTCACCTTGTCAACACGCTTGAATCCCTCAGCCTAGCATTGTCTTTATGTATTGTTCTGACTGTTGCTAACTGGGGAAAAATAATAAATGAGAGGAACATCTCATCTGTTGGCTAATTTTCTTTCACTATGACTGTGTGACCTGAAAATCTAGTGGTGCCTTTTCTCTCTCCCTTTTGGGTGAACAGTAATCCTGGTTTGGGGGAAAAAATTCCGTCTGTGAAACGAAGTCACAGTGAGATGTATACTATAGTAGCCTAGCATATCATAACTATTGTTTGAGTGCTGGTAAATCTGTGAACAAGAGCTTCGAATTTGGGCAAATCTGCAAAATTATGCTCCTTCAGACACAATGATTCTGCACTGATTTTCATTACATTACATATAGGAGCTGGGAAAAAATGTTAGGAACCATCTAATTATCTTGCTCAATCGATTATTCACATTATGTTACATATAGGAGCTGGAAAAGAAGAATATGGCTTCTTTATCTGGCAATATTGCTTTCGAAGCTTTATTATGAGCTCTAGTTCACTACCAGTATAGAAGTAACACAAAACAAGAATGGTATATGTCAATAATGTAGTGTCCCTACGTTTTTCGTCAACATTCTCCAGCAGGTGACAGAGCAGTAGCCAGTAGGCACCAGACTATGAAGCAGCACCCACCTTCTTAGGCCCTCTACAATGTAAAAGTAGCATACACATCCCTATAAAACAAAATGACACAACATCAGCTCAGAGCATATCATTTTACTAGTGAGCTAGCTGTTTATGTTTAATTGACATGAATCCAGAAGCAGAGTTGAGTGAAAACTCACATTGAATGGCGTATGGCCTCATAAGCAGCACTAGCAGGCAGGAATTCATTCACAGCCACCTCTATTCTCATTCTTCTTGTCTGATTTCCCCAATTAAAGAAAACAATTAATCTGAGAAGATTAAACAAATCCAAATGTAGAAGGGCTGAAAGTAACTGGGAAAAAATTATGTATATGAGAGCTAGTGGTTAGTAAAATGCGCAAATAGAGAAAATGAAAAGGTATCCATGATTCCCTGCCCAAATCCTTAATCGCAGAGCCTCACACCAGTAAAATTCCATGAGTCATTTGATTTAAATGAACAGAAGAAAGACATTTAAGAGGAACAAAAAGAAACGCCTGATTTCAACCAAGCAGAAATGAGGAGGGAGCTCCTTGCTATCATTGTAATGCATCATGAGCGCAGACTGCAATGATCTTGTCATCTGCCTCTCTCTGTTCAAAACAATATAGCTTCAGAATATTTCATTCATCCGGAACAAACTTGAGCACACCTGAGTAGGAAACTTAATCTGATCAATCATCGGCATGAGACCAATGGCCTTTGCCTGAAGGAAGCAGCCTGGGATAACTGGCTCCTGTTTGCACAATACATTATCTCAAAGCCATCACACACATATGAATAAGGGATCAAGTAATAAATGGGAAAATAATTGGAAGCTGAGGTGAAGGGACCAAGTTAAAGGCTACGTATGGTTTTGTATAGGTGGACTGTAAGTAGTATTGTTCTATAGCTGGTATATGGCATCCAGCACATTCAAAGGATCACTATCATCACAGAGGGTAGACGACGGACGAGTAGAGAATACGGTCGACCTGCATATATATGCACATTACGCTGTCAATATTATTTTCGTGGAAAGAATCAGCAGTAAAAAAACGAGATGCATGCGGCTTACTTTTATGAGTCCAGTTTTCTTGTCAAGCTCATACTGCCCCTAGCTATGTCAATCACCTGGAAAGTAAAATAAGAAAATTACTTAGCCATTTAACTTGCACAGTGTATCTATATGTATGCAGCATGGCAATAAGATGCTGAGATGAAATGGCAATGAAACAATGGGATGGAGTAGAGCGCAGATGACAGATGTGTTACTCAGTTGAGTATGGTGGGTGCTGAACGAGAAAGTTAATTGGAAAGCTAATTGAGAGGCAATTTAAGTATGGTGAAGATGGTGCCAGGGGTGTGCGGCAACAGGCCTCCTGCTCCTGGACATGTATGTATCCTTTCATGGAGGGCCGGAGCCTTTTCTGGGGCCTCCACCTCCAGCGGTGCCATGATCGATCAGGATGAACAACAAGCTGCTGCTGCCTGCACCAGAGGGCAGGCCTAGCAATGTGTCAAATTGTGCTGAGGCAAGCTTAAAGCTATCGAGGCCGATGCGTCCACGCGCAAACTGATTCCATCGTCCCCATGGTACGGTATCCTATCAGTATGCCCTGCAGCCCAGACCATTTGTGCTGTGCATGCATTCCAAATTTCCAATGCATCCTACCTAGCTCCAACCTTTATGGACTATATCAGCAGCTCATCGCCCATTAATACAATCCTAGGTTTTTTGGATTCCAAATTCAGAGCAGTACCCTAGTCCCTTCTGTAAATTTGACTAATTCATTTGGCATCATTTCAAAGACCTATAATACAAGCAATCCCATCTCCCACTTGAATTACGCAACTGATATTCTCAGCCCTATTTTTCTATTATACTGTTCAATGCGTTCGCGAAGAATTTTATGAATTTCGTGTCTTGAAGAGTTGCCATTAGTGTTTCTTGCCTTTTTTTCAGAAGAAGGGGAAAATAATGTCTAAATTGTAAACGAAAGTATAAGTTCAAGGCCGATGATCCCTGTTAAGCATCTATTTTCTGAAAGGTTAAAACGTCCAACTCATAATTGATAAATTTGCAGGTAGCTGGATGCAAGTGAACTATTACTCCTCCTGACTATGTCAGCGACCTTGGCAACCACTGTCGAAAGACCGTGGAAATTTCAAGGGTCATGACACTGACTCGAGATGCTCTTCTGGATTGTGAAGATGTCAAAGTGTAATAAAAACACTAGATATGCACTTGTGGATGCCCTGGTTGATCAGAAACCAAGCATAGCAGAATTCGGTTCATTGTCTGGAAAGCAGGCACTCATGTACTGGACAACATTACACATGTACCCGCTCCCTCCTATTGTATTTGTTTTGACTTGCAATTATTTGTTTTAACAAGACAACCTTGGCTGAGTCAGCAACGCAACTAACACATAATTGTTCACCTCAGCTAGCTTATCATTCACATTCGCACCAGTTGAGTTGAATTTTAATGCTTGGCATCTTGCTGCGAGAGTTTCAAAATTTCTTGGAAAAACCGTAATTCAAGAAGGGGCTGACTATTTATCGTGCAAAGGTGCGGAAGCACCCGCATGAGAACAGCATACTTCTTTCCCGTCATGGCTAACTGGTTAAGCTTGCTGCCAACTGAACTGCCACGCGTTTCTCCTAACATTATAGGTTACTATCAGTCCAGAACAAATATTCGTATGGTTTTTGCCTCAGAGTCCTATCTTTAGTGTGATCTAGGTTCTACAGTGGCAAGGAAAATGTCGCCTTAGCTATCTGTTATGATAATAAACACATATGGGCAAATACTAATTAATATAATTAATTATCAAATAGATAAATACATCTGTTAGACAGTTAACAATTCACTTAGTAACTGCTCATTAGTACTCTATAAAAGGGGTTTTCCACCCCATTATAAACTTTGAATTGTAACTCATCCTTTGACAGTACATTCAATAAAGAGCACTATTCACGGTTTTACTCTCATTTTCTTTTTTCCTACCATTCAATCAAGTTAATCTTCAACACTACCTATCCGACTGGACAAAAAGGCCTCTTAGGCCATGTACAATGCAAGGTGCTTGGAGAAATGCTTAGATGAAAAAACCAACTTATTTTGCCACGCAGTTATGCAGATGCTTAGAGGAAGGGGATGCTAAGTTAGCACCGATGCTTGAAAGTAGAGGTGTAAATGGTCCGGATCTAGATTGAATAGTGGTCATCTCGTATCTGTCCCATATTTTTTTACCGGATACGGATCCGGATCTAGATAATGCCGGATACAGATACGGAAAGTATCGGATCCGGATACCGGGTTTTCCCACTGTTTCCAACTTTCCATGTCCCTCTCAAATTAATAGAGCAAAACATACTGATCAAAGATACAAAGAGTACAAAAATAAACAAAATGATTAATAAAGCAAAACGAATGAAATGATTGTGGATTTGTAGGTCATCGAGTATGCGGTGCGCTGGGCCGAAGCAATTCACTGATGGATGGGCTGGGCCGTCGCCCTTCGGGCTATGCAACTATCCGGTACCCGGATTAAATTATTCGGATACTTCCCATGAGTACTCGGATCCGATCGGATCCTGCCTACCCCGTATTTGGAACGAGATCCGGATTATTTATCTGGATAATTACCTGGATCCGGATCCGCCCAGATAGCAAAATGGCTACCATTTGAGGTAGAATCTGGATACGGATCCGGTCAGATCCGGATAATACCCGGACCATTTTCACCCACACTTGAAAGACACTTACACATATATATATTTTTCACTTCTTGCAATATTTAAGTACAAGTATAACCTTCCTTGCATTGGAGAAGGGACCTTTTTACAGACACGTAAGGCCATGTACAATGCAGCTTGTTTGTATCCAGATGATGCTTAAGGAGAAAGAGCATTGCCATGTCATTAAGCATCTAAGTCATAAGTCACTTCTCCAATACAAGAAAGCTCATATAGATGCTTAGATATTGCAAGAAACAAAGAAAATAGATGTAAACACCACCTAAGCAACAGTGCTAACTTAAACATCTCCCTCCTTCTCTAAGCACCTGCAGACGCACCAGTGAATCATACATGGCAAAATAAACCTTTTTTTCATCTAAGTATCTCTCCAAGCACCATACATTGTACATAGCCTAATGACGGGCAATGCTCTCTTCATAAGTGCTCTCTTCATAAGCATCTGAATACAAACATATTGCATGCATTGTACATGGCCTAATAGCGTGGCAATGCTCTCTCTCCATAATCATCCAAATACAAACATGTTGTGCATTGTACGTGCCCTTACATATATACATGTACTCTAAAAAAGAAACCAGGTTGAAGCATTTGAGTGCCTGCCTGTAGAATTGAAGCATTTGATAGTTTGCTGCTTCCGGCACGTCGGAAGTGTTTGCATTAGCTATTCAATGAGAAAAAAAAAATAAAGAGAAGGAACTCGTGCTGTTTGCGAGACTGTTTTGTCAGAAGATGTGCATAACCGCTGCCAGCAATTGACAAGGTAGCATTTTACATTTCCATTTCTTTTTCAAAAGAAGCGGTTTTGTCAACAGTGGGGGATGAGCGATGGAGGCAGGGAGGGCTCAGAATTAGAGTGGTGCTAAGTGTTGATATGAAGATCCAGAGCAAAAAATTGAAAAGGGGATCAATCTAGGAAGAGTCAGAGTGGGCGTCGGCGGCGTCGGGGTGAGGATGGTCGCCGAACTTGTGCTTGAAGGAGTCCTGGCGCTGCATCCACATCATGTGACCCTGCGATGCCATGCCAGTATGCCATGGAAATCGGAGCAACAAGAGGAGGAGGAAGAAGAAGAGCCGCGGCTGCGTACCTGGAGCGCGGCCGCCCAAGCAACGAGGAAGGAAGCCGCCCAAAACTTCTTCTCCTTCACCAGCTTCGACAGCTCCACCCTTGCCGCCATGCCTCTCGCGCTAGGGTTGCCTCTCTTTGCCCTCTCTCTGCCCCCGCCTCTTTGTCGCAGGCTTGGGCCTCTTTAGTTTGGGCCGAAGCCAATGAAAGCCGTGCAAATATGCAATTTTCGCTCGGTTTTTACACAAAAAAAAACCGGCCATTTTATTTAAGAGTTCATTTCTCTTGGTTTCCTCGAAAAATCAGTAGCGCGTGACACGACGGAGCTTGGCGAAGGAACGGCCACGACACAGCTCGGGCCCTCGGGGGCTCTAGGACGGAATTTTTTTTTAACCTTTTGTAAATAATTATTTTAATATTAATCCTCACGAAAAAATATTTTCACATCTAACTCTTTTGGCCGAGCCACTGCGGTTGGCGCGGCTAATGTCCACTGATGCGCCAGTGCATGTGGCGCGGCAGGGGTGACACGCTACCACCGAGAACGCCGGTGAGCGGCGTGGCAAATCTTGAGGCCCACCCTCTCTGCATGGCGGGCGGGTTGGGCGGCAAGGCAGCCTACACCCCAGCCACGAGACTTGACGCGCTAGACGGGATGGCGCGGCAAGACCTTGACTCGGCAGGTGGGTTCCACAATTGCCACGCCGGCCGGATGCCGGCCGCGGCGCGGGTGCCAGCGTGGCACCTCTGCAGCGCTAGTGCATGTGGCGCGTCAAGGGCTACTGGCCGCGCTAGACGAAATGGCGCGGCGAAAAGGGTTAGATGTGAAAATATTTTTTGCGAGGGTTAATATTAAAATAATTATTTACAAAAGGTTTTAAAAAAATTTTCTCTAGGACGCCGCGTGCGTCAGCCGGCGTTGTGCTTGGGGTCGGGTTCAGTGACGGCAGTGCGCGGCCATGGGGAGTCGCCACGATGAAGCTGGTGGTGTCTAGTGCGCGACCGGCGTTGTGCACAACATATGTTCGATGAAATGCCATATCCATGATGCGGTTACACCAAATATATGCTCTCATGAGCTAGACTTGTGCGATGCAGATGATCAAACATGCTATTTGCATAAGCTCATCATGGCTCCAATCAGCATGTTGGCTCATACGATCTAGACCGCAACCAAACAGCCCCTACTACTACTACAAGGGAAACAAGCTTGCATCATCAATCGTTATATCAAATCTCGTAATCCGAAGTTGTTACATGCACGCATGCTAGGGTCGTGGGTCCATGCCATTCATCGATTTTGAAAAAGAACGACTAATTCTTGACTTTTTGAGAAATCCTTCAGCGGTGGTTGTGAATGACCGACTTTTTCAATCTTTTCGATCTTGGTTCCGTAGAAGCAAGTCAGCAAGGTTGAGAAATAGAACATCTCATTTGATTCGTTCCCAATAGCCATTATGTAGGGTTAGAATGGTCCTTTTGTCAACGGATGCTCTTATTACACTCATAGTTTCTGAAGGATGAAAACCCACCATGTAGCATCTATATCGATAATTCAAGCATACATGGATAATTCAAGCATAGTATACGCCATTAGACTGATTCTTTGTAGAAACTACCCGTAATAACGAGCTTGCAAAATGGATCTATTTATCATTCATCTGGGCTTTCTCGCACTCGCAGGGATGCACCTGGACCTGCCATGGGCGTTGGCATCAGTCTCCTCCTCCTAATTCACCGCCCTGCAACACAATGCATCATACATGAATGCATCATTGAACAATCAAAGGAACAGAACAAAAACAAAACAATGTCATGCCCCTGCCTGGAATGGAAGGCATAGGAGCCTAGGAGGTGAGCGCAATGTAACTACTGTACATGGCTTGAGCTCACACACGCATCCAAGAGGAGAGAAAGAAAAAGAAAAGCAACTTTGGTGCAGGCAGCGAAGTTGGCTTTGGGGTTTGCCATGGCTGCCTTTGGTTTTAGTGCAGTGGCAGCGACGCTCAGGCTCTATACTACACACAAAGTAGCGAGAAAGAAAAAGCAAAGCAACTTTGGTGCAGCAAGCAATGTACTGTAGCATGGAATCATTCTGTGACTGCTGCGTACCTGTCGGCATTGTACGACGATGACCTCCTGAGGTCGCCGGCGCCGCCACGCTGGCTCGTCTTCTTCGTCTCGATGAGGCTCCCACTAAAGTAGTCGCGCTCCATGCCTCCTGATGACAAGCCCTCCGCCTCCTTGTTGGCGCAAACATCTGGTCGACCACGGCCCGAGGCCAGCTTCCCGTCCTTGACGGTGATGGAGCCGCAGGAGATGAGCTGCATCAGCATCGACGACGCCCGCATCCGCCCGCCGGCGATCACGCCCACGGTGTCCCTGCTGCTGTCAGCCACCCGCTCCCGCTGCATCCATCTCATTTATTTTCAGGACCAAAACCATTCAAAAAGGAAGAGATCAACTAATTAATTACACTAGGACTAGGAGTATCTCTTGGTTCTTAGCAAGCTGTAATAGCTACCTCGCTCTTGGTGACAGTGGTTGCAGTTGCGGCGGCGCGGCCGGCATCGTTGTTGATGAGCGTCTCCAGGGTGAGGGTGCCGGGGCTGCTCGACGACGGCGGCGGCGATATCTCCTCGATGCTGAGCTCCGTCGTCGTCGTGTCATCGGTGTGCGTGGGCGCGGAGAGCTCTGCGGCGCTGCGCACGGCCACCTTGTACTCGGCGAGGTCGAAGGAGCTCCATTTGTTGCGGCGGGCGGCGCTGGAAGTGGCAGAGGAGGAGGGTGGAGGCAGTGGCGGCGGGAGTGGGAGAAGGAGGGAGCCCTTGAGGACGTACTCGCCGGCGTGGGCGGGGTGGATGAGATCGTCGTGGGCGAGGTCGTGCCAGACGTAGCCGTTCTTGTAGCTCCTCTTGGATGACCAGGAGTAAAGGTCGGCGACGGCGGCGCCCCGGAGCGTGTTGAGGCGAGCAATGACGTCTCGGAGGTAGAGGCCCCGGGCGGGCGAGGAGAGCGTGACCTCCATCAAGTGCGGGTGGTCGAGGCGGCCGTCGCGGCAGAGGTAGTAGACGACGGCCACCTTCGCCTTGGCCTTGGGCTCCGTCCACACGACGGTTCGCTGGGGGCTCGCCCATCGCCCTCGGGAGCTCGCCATCTCAAGCTCCAGCTGGCCGGAGTGCCGTGCCGGAGAGAGCGCGCGCTTCAGCTTGCTCATCGATCACACTGCATTGTACTAGAAATAATAACGCAGAGGCGGCGGATTCCGTTCAAACGAACGAAGATGGACTTTTGGCTTGGCAGGGCAGATTCGTCATTTCAGTTTTGGGACACAAGTGCAACAGGCAAAGGTCCAAGGGATTCAAACCTGCTGCCGCGCGGCACATTCACGCGTTTGACTTTTTTCCACTTTACTAGTACACCACATGCCACTGATCAAATCTAAATTGGCATCTTCAACGGTTTGCCCTATTTCTCTCTTTTATCCTATCACTGTTCACGTGCCATCTCATTAATAGGGCTATCTCATTCCTATTCACCTCCCCAACAGCAGCCACATCACTATTCCTACTCTCTACTTTTACTATTCACTGCCCCATTGTCCTATTTCTTGTCCCATTACTATTTGATATAGTGATGGGACAATTGGGACTTGGACATGTTACTGGAGATGCGCTAATCATCACCGTTGCACTCCACACCTTTTTTTTAGCACTGGCAGGTGCATTGCCCATTCGTTCACCAGATGGAAGCAAAAAGTTTACGAAATCTAGAAGTGGGAGAAAGCAAAAAAAAACCTAGCTAGACCTAAAGGACTTCCCTAAACCAGTTCTCTAAAGCCATGATTCTACGTAGTACATCATACTTAATTAGCTGTAGGTTTGCAACATATTATTATATGACAATTGGAATATCATTTCCTTCCCTACATTCCAACAAGCATAGGTTATGAGGCGAATTTATAGCCCAAGGACTTAGCTTTTTCCCAAAAGGAGGCCAATTTGTAGCCCATGTACTATGGCATAAACAATGCTGTACATGGCCTGTCAAGCGTTTGTCCATTATATAAGCACTTCCATGTCTAATTTTGTTTTCTTCCAAGCTAGAAGTAGAAACAGCTCAAATTTCTATGTGCGTTCTCTTTCTTCCATGTTAATGTACTAATGTCACACGGCCAACGTGGACCGTGCGGCGTTTGGATCTGGATTCTGGAGGCGTAATAAGTCAGTCAACATACAGGTCAAAGCGTACAGATTTGACCGAGTCAACGGCCACGCGGCTAAGATTAAAGAATGATTGATTACTACCTACCGTGTACTCAATTTACACGCATGTCGGCGACCATCACCATTCGTTAATGTCTCCATTATCAATATATTATTACTAGTGTCGGCGAGGACCCGTCATTACAAATTTCCAATAAAAAATTGGGAGATTTGTAAATATGTCACTCTTAACAATGAGGTTCGCTATTTTGTCACTCTGATCCACTCTCATAAATACAAATAATTCCATATATCAGCGAGAAAAGAGTGACAAAATAATGAAGCCACTCTTAGAGGGTGGCAAGATACCATTTTTTTTTTGAATTGGTGTCAGATGAAAACATAAGCTGACAGATCGATTGCCTATCCATCCATCCATTCCTCTCTCTGCAAGCATTTGCTGATCCTAAAAACATGCATACTACCATGAGCAAATTCATTGAAATTTGTCCTTACATCATCTCCAACCTATTCCCGTCCTTTCTCCCTTTCCCGCCACGAAGTGAATCCCATTCCCTTCGTGGCTTTAACCTATTCCCTTCACCGTTTCCTTTTGGAAGGAATTCTCTTTTTCATTTCCTTCACAAAGGGATTCTCTCTCATTTCTCTGTATCATTCCCTTTCGAAGGGATGCTGTCGGAGATGGTAGAAAATAAAAGAAACAAATATGAGGAACGAAACGAAATGAAGAGAAAATGGTTGGAGATGGTCTTGCCACCCTAGCGGTTTGCAACGTTGCACGAGCTAAATTCAAAAGTTTAAATACAATTTCAAAAATCAAGGAGGAATTTTACAAAACTCCCTAAAATAGTATGAAATATTTGAAGTGTTTGCATGAAAAATTACTCAAAATAACATTTTTTTATAACTATTTAGACCCAACCAGAGGTTAAATAAATCGAAAAATCCTAAAAATAGCAAGGTCAAGGAGAGAGGAGTGGGGGTGTTTGCTGCTGGCTGCCACCCACCACCATGGTGCCACCACATAGATCTAACGCCCGAGAAGGAGGGGGATTGAGGGAGGGAGTAAGAGGAGAGGGGCCAAGGGCGGTGCCACTGTGCCGACAAGGAGGGATGCAAAGATGATGAGGATCGAACCCCAAGGCGAGACTAGATCCGCAGATGGCCCGATCTTTCACAATGAAACAACAACAAAGATAGCTAACCAATTTTACGATCTGAGAAATAGATGCAACCCAACCTCCAAAACTCTTCGACCCGTGAGCAAAATATACTATGCTCACAATCCGGTAGAGGTGAATCTTATAGGTTCAGCACGCAGCCCAAGAACACGCGTTCTTGACCTACGGCTCCCACACAAACCCATTTTGGGAAATACTGGATCGATACACTGGATTTTTTTTTAATTCGGTTCGGCCCGGTTCGATTTTTTGGTTTTCAGTTTTTTTTTCACCCACCCCTATAAACAGAAACTACACTATCCGTGCACCGTCGAATAGTCTGTCTATTTTTTCCCCAATTAATGCAATGGCCCAACAGGATACACCGACTGGGCGTTCACTCCCTTTATTCTTCCTTTTTTTTTTTTCTTTTTGGAGATTCCTTTTCTTAGTCATCTCTCCTCTTAAGCAATAAGAAATAGGACATGGTGTATGTATGTGTGTAAGATGAAGATGTAAAAGGCAGGAAGAGATGTTCATTTGAACCGCTTAGTCCTCAATCCAGGCAGAAAAAAACAACCAGTGCATTCTATCGATAGAGTTATGTTAGAGCTAAATAATAAATAAATTACAGGGATTAAAAAGCCAGCTGCCCCGCCGATACTGCATGTCATGACGTATGTTTGAACGATACACTCCACCACTCATGACAGATGATGATGATTATTATTTTCACTTTTTAGTTTAAGATGCCCAGCCTTCAATGAATAGAAAATCACAAAATCTTAATTAATTGCTATGATAAATTGCTAAAAGTCGATGCATATTTTTTTTATTTTGTCCCAACACATTGTCTATACTCGTTTAGAGCCTGATACATCTTAAGAGCTAGCTGACCCATGTTGGATTTTCATAATCGCTTACTCCAAAATGGTTCATTCTGATCGAACCTGCAGCTTTATATGCCAATCAACTCTCTCTACATTTACAATGTGGAGCTCCTTATCCAACTCCTTAATTATTTGGCTAATTAGCTAGAAGATAATTTCACGCAAGATGGAGTTAGCCTCTTTCTCTATTTGCCTTCCATCTTCCACTTACACTGTGGCACGGACATATATATGGATGCGCCCTGAACAAGAAGCCGGCCGGTAAATGTTTTTGGTTTAAAAAATAGAAATTAATGAGATGATAGAGGAGGCAAGGCATGCAGTGCCTCTTTAAAAAAAAAAGGAATAGATGGATATATTGTAATTTTTTTCTTTTACATGAAAAATATATGTACGTCGTCATGCACACGTACGGCACACATGGGCCAGCAATCATGTAAAATGCTTTTGGTCGGCAGACTATTGATATGTGCCTCAGCTCTCTTTTATATATATTTATATGATATGATACGATACGATACGAGCAACTTGAGATTAATTAGTCACTAATTTTTTATGTTTTATCATTGCAGCACAAGTTCTCTCTACCTATTCTTTTAGCGAAAGAATAAACTAGAGGATAATAATGATATATATATGTAGTCACGACATTGCGATGGACAATGTGTATCTAATATTCAAATGCAGCATCTACAAACCAGTGAAGGACTCAACAGCTGGACGATGGATAACGTGAGAGCCTTAAGAAATCAGATTAACAAGTGAAGTGTGGTTAAACAGGAAGATTAATTGGAAATCCGTACCACCCTAGCTTGCCTTACGGACCGCTTTAGCATGATATTGTGATGTTAGCTTTAATTTGGCTTGCCGGTGAGGTCTATGCTGACCAGGCAACATCCATATATCGTGCATCCATGTATTTGTGTTATCGTATACTAGCTCAGCATCCGTACTTCATTTAGAAAAATGTTATATTACGTCCTACTATATTATATTTGATATGTCTGACTCATTTTCTAGTCTTGTTTTCACATTCGACTACGCCTTATTTTGTATCTAGTCCCTCTGTCATACATGCACACACGTACAGGTGCACTTTATTGTAAAAGGAAACTGGGAGAGACATACGAGGTATACATCGAGTGAGTGGTACTGAAAAGTTATCAATATAATGCAAGATGCTTATACACAAATATTGTTTTAAGTAGAGGAAGTATTATAGCCTCACGGAGAGCATCTATAAAAAGAATCTCCATTGCAATGCAATGGAGCTTATACACAAGTGCTTAAGTAGAGTAAGCATTACATATGTATGCTTATTCTCGTGGGATGAACCGATTTGTTAAAGCTGGTGACTTGCTAAAATGTTGGACTTGGAGAGTTCTCCAAATCAGTTTTAGGAGTCTAACCCTCTTCGTTCAACTTGTTTTTCAGAACTTTGAGAAATGATTTTGAGATAAAAAAAAAAGAGCTAAAAAATCCAAGGTGTTTGACTTTTCAAAATGGAGATAAACCACAAGTAAATAAGCATAAGAGAATCCACAGTGTTTAGAGACAATGTGACCTCTAAGCTGGAACTTACAATTTGCTTCTAAGGCTTAGCACACCCTCACATAGTGCTTAGAGGTGGAGCCCACATGTATAATAAAAATAAACACTAATTATTATCTAATATGACTTATAAGTGGGTCATACAAGTAAGAAATGCTTAGATGCTGGCTCTAAGCTTGGAGGAGCCTCTAGCTTAGAGGCAACACCATGAAGTGCTACCATGTTTAGAGGTTGTCTCTAATTAGGAGAGAGAGTAGTACTTAAAGGCAGCCTTAGAGAGAGTGGATCGATGCTCTAAGCTCTGGAGAACAAGTTTGCATCTATAAAAGTTTTTTTACCTTCCAATGCATGGAAGTTTATATCCAAGTGCTTAAGTAGATGAAGCATTATCACACCACATAGCATCTCTTAAGAAAATTCTCTTTCAATACAAGGAGGCTTTCTTTATGCAGAGGAAGCATTACCACACCACCGAGCACCTATTAAAAAAAGAAATTCCTTCCGATGCAATAAAACTTATATGCAAGTAATTAGATAGAGGAAGCATTAATTATCATACCAGGGAGCATCCATATAAAACAATCTCCTTTCCAAGTTCCAATGCATGGAAGGCTATACAGCTGCTCAGATATGATGTAGCAGGATCATCTAAAGCTCCCCTGTACGTATGCATCGTCAATGCAAATTTAAGTACACATGCTCTACTATAAGCAACTCTTTAAGCACCTATACTATGGCACGTATTTTTTGTTGTAAGAAGCTTTGTAATCACCTGCGCGCACTGTACATGCCCACAAGATAAGAACGTTGGGCAGGAGCAGTGACAGGCGGAGAGATATATAGAAGGGCGTCACATACGTATCAACCCACTACTCATCCATTCATCATCATCATCATCCATGTTTTCTTTTCCTTCGCATTTTGCTATCCATTTATCAGTCGTATCATTAGAAAAGAGAGAGCTGCTATATATGTAATTTCCAGTTAATCCAGCGGCATAAAAAGAGAAAAATCTAGGACGTTTGATTATGGTCGGTGCACATTAATATATATATATATATATATGTGTGTGTGTGATAATTATAGAAAAACATGTCGTGATCTAACTATTTTTAGTGATGGGCGTACGTGGAAGGTGCTGTATATTTCGAGACAAAAAAATTAGAAGGGATGGAGACGCCTGGACATGAGCAGCATTGACGAAATGCATTGCGTCGCGATTGCTGCTGGCGACTAGCTAGGTAGGATAGGATAGGATATGGATATGCATATGCATCGCATGTAATGGGCATTGACATCAGCCTCCACTGGGGCGCGAGTGGCGACGGCGAAATCCAGAGCAAAGCAGCTATAAAATAGGAGGGAGTGAGAGGAATACGTGTTGCTGTGGATGGTACGTAGCGATATGATGGTGGAAGCGGCGAGGAGGAGCGGCGGCGAGGTGCGGAAGGGCCCGTGGACGGAGCAGGAGGACGTGCAGCTGGTGTGGTTTGTGCGGCTGCTGGGCGAACGCCGGTGGGATTTCTTGGCAAAGGTCTCAGGTTTGCGCGGTGGCGGGTGATGCATGCGGCCATGCGTCCGGCCGGAGCACATGCATGCATATATGCATATATA
Source organism: Olyra latifolia (assembly GCA_036346145.1). Classification (NCBI taxonomy): domain Eukaryota; kingdom Viridiplantae; phylum Streptophyta; class Magnoliopsida; order Poales; family Poaceae; genus Olyra; species Olyra latifolia. Next base: position 204,502 of record CM070523.1, on the reverse strand, counting down.
TATATGTGCGCAGGCTAGCTCGGACCATGGCAAGCAAATGAAATATGGTGTTTCATTTAACTGAGTATACGTATATGCGCCTGGATCTCTCTTCTTCCTGTTTGCCGGCCGGCCACCAACTCTGCAGGTCTCAACCGCACGGGCAAGAGCTGCCGTCTCCGGTGGGTGAACTACCTGCACCCGGGCCTCAAGCGCAGCCGCATGACCCCCGACGAGGAGCGCCTCGTCCTCCACCTCCACGCCACCTGGGGCAACAGGCCAGCACCTGAACGGAACCTCCATGCATCTTCCTCCTCGAGCTACCTAGCTACTTCGTTTCATTCATCACATGTGCACGCGCGAGCAGGTGGTCGCGGATCGCCAAGAGCATGCCGGGCCGCACCGACAACGAGATCAAGAACTACTGGCGCACGCACATGCGCAAGAAGGCGCAGCAGGACAAGGCCGCGTCGAGCTCCTCGTCCGACAACCAGCTGGTGGCGCCGCACCAGGAGGAGGCGGCGGCGGCGGCGGCGAGCCAGAAGCTGTCCACCAGCACGGACCAGCTGCAGCTCTGGAACGACATGGACGCCGGCAGCTACGTGGACAGCTGGAGCACGCTGATGCCTTCGCCGTCGCCGTCGCCGGTGTGGGAGTACTGCTCGGAAATGGAATATCCGCTCTGGGGGATAGACGAGGAGGACAGCAAGATGCTGGATGCCTAGCTAGCCCCTAATCGTTTTGCATGGCTATCTTGTCACTCCAGCATCTCTTCCATCGATCGATCGCTTTGTTGCCTGCTCAATTTGCTAAGATATATATACATATACATATTAATTTCGTCTTCTTTATTAATTATCCTACCTGCTAACTAGGACCATGCATGCATCTTTTCGCAATGCTGGATTGCGGCTGACTTGAGATGGAGATGGAGATGGATGATTCATACATATACATGAATGAGTCTAAAGACTAGCTACTTAATTGTCCACATATATTATATATAACGATGGATGGATGTGATCCTACCTTGGATGGCAAAGCATGCATGGAAGCAGATAGATCAAATGTCTGTCGAATGTATCCCTGTAATTTCCCACCGCATGACAGCATGCAGCAGAAATATATCCTCTCCAAGATAAAGATTAATTGATACCCAGCCGCCGCGGGAATGTAATTATAACTGTACAGCTGGAGCCTCTGCCGGAACTGAAGAGGCAGAGAAGCAAGATGCGGGAAGAGGCTCAATACTGGAGTATCACTTTTGCAGCTTCTCAGCAGGCGAATGTTTGTTTTCTTTTGGGTTTCAGGCTGTGCTTGTCCCTCTCATGCTTTTCCTGGCATATTTGCGTTCGTCCCATCCCATTACCAGCAGTGGCTCTGAATGCAGTAGGAAGTAGCTAGAGATCTCTAGAGAGAGAGAGAGTGGGTGATGTGCATCAGCTCTAGAGGAAAGTAAAGCCAAAGGTCAAGCGGTTCTGATAAGGGGATTAGAAAAGAAAGTAGTGGTGTCATAAGGCGGCAGCTCATTAATTTTAGCATTATCCTGCCACTGCTACAGATAAGGGTTTCACAAACGGCCTATCACAAGCGGTTGACTTCGGTCCGCTTGTAGTTTGAGAAATACAAGCGGTTTGAAACCAACGGGCCAGAAGAGGGCTTCTACAAGCGGTTCGTGTCCCGAACCGCTTGGAAAACCTATTTCTACAAACGGTTCATGTCCCCAACCGCGTTTCCCCAACCGCTTATAGACTTCTACAAGCGGTTGGGGACACGAACCGCTTGTAGAAATTGGTTCTACAAGCGGTTCGGGACACGAACTGCTGGTAGAAAGTGGCTTCACAAGCGGTTCGGAACACGAACCGCTTGTAAAGGCCTAGTTTTCGAAAGGCCAAAAAGAAATTTTGTCCTACTCTATCAAAGAGCACGCGTGGGTGAGTTGGCTAGCTGGGTGAGGTGTGGGTCACGAGGAGGCATGAGGTCCTGAGTTCAAATCCCACTTCCCCAAATATATTTTACCCTTTTTTACACACTATCATAAGCGGTTCCCTCGTACAGACCCTTACGAACCGCTTGTGATGTTCCGTTCTGCAGTAGTGTGCCCATCTGGGATCTGGCTAGCTAGTGCTTTAGTGGTGCATGTGTTGTCCTCTAGTGTACGTGCTCGTGCTGCTAACCTCACGCGCGCACCTTCAGGATCCATCCTCACTTTCCTGTAATTTCCCATCCTTTTCTTGCTGATCGATGCACGGCACAAGAATCTGGCCGCCTTCCTTGTATCTTGGCCGTCCAGAGAGCTTTGGCATGGTTGATTTTCCGTACGATTTCTGTAGTGACTAGCACCAAAAGTATTGCGTACTACTCTGCACATGTAGCATATATATGTAATTTCTTTTAGATAAATCCCGGTCTCTGCATAGGCTTCTACATACAAGATGCAATTAACAAGTATATACATGTAGTGTAGTGTAGTGTAGGAAGAAGCTGTTTTCTGCTTGTTCTACGTTAGCCAACCATTGTTTTGTGTTTACTCCTGTAAGCTTGTTGAGTTACCAATTCTATATATAAATTGCAATGGAAATTAATAGTCAAAGGTACATTTCGAAGACCGTGTCAATGTCCAAAACGATAAGTATTTTGAAACCGGAGGGAGCAGTGTAGTAGTATTGATTTGTCTTGTCCCTGCTTGGGTGGTGAATAAAAGCTGGACTAACTCCTTTTTGCATAGTTTCCAGATGAGCCACTTGCTCAGTTGCTCCTTTGAGGACTCAGGCGAGGTGACATATTGTCAAGCATCCATCCTAAATATATGCGTTCGCATTTGGCTATTCAGTGCTTGACATGTGTGCTTCCGGATCCCTCTAGATGCGTGCACTGTCTCTGCCTGCGTCTGCGTGATCCATCATGCTAAGGCCGGTCTGAGGCCACGTTTGGTCTGCTTGCTACAACGTATCACAATTTAGTCGGGCACACTTTATTTTCTTAGCCTATTGTTTGGTTTTGATACCACATCTTCAGCATGCTATAAAATCTAAGCATTATGCCCCACTTCTCATAGATACAATTCTTTGCCATATTATGCCATACTTGTGGCCAACAATTTTAGAGCCACATAAATTATGGCATACCACACTTTGGCATAAAAACTTTAGTAATCTATGGTTAGCAACCAAATATGGCCTCCATACATGTATGATGTATGGGCGAGCGGCCTTTTTTAGCCCGAGAAAAATGAGGTGAATAAGTTTAGCAAACATATATCTTCTGATTTCCGTTGTCAGCCAAGAGTTTTTTTGAAGTAATGTGCAGAAACATTGCCATTTCATTAAAGAGGAATAACTAGACAATATTTACTAGACAGAAAGGGAGGAAATGAGGGCAAAAGCTAGGATAGTCTATGCATTGGCGAGAAGGTTAACCGGCTATCCCTCTAGCTCTAGTAGGATGTCCTCCTTAATCCTAAACACAATCTAGGAGGAGAGAGAGCCTAGTCTGGTGGAAGGTGCGGCGATTTCTCTCTTTTCAAATATTCTATACCGTGTCGATCACCATGCCGTTGAACGTCCTTCTGACATCCTTTGGTAGAAGGGATGAAGCCTGAAGCCACCATTTGCAAAAGAAGGGGCAGGTGTCACCCCGGACAAGAGCTATAAAGGGGGATTGTAACATAGCGTCCCACAAGGCCACAACTCCTTTGAAATAAGCAGTGCATGCAAATGTGGTTAATGGTTTCTAGAAAGGTATCACACATCGGGCAGGAGGTCGCGTGATCTAGGCCAATCTTTTCTAGCGAGGACGTCCGCCGTGTGATTTCTGACGTGCATTAGGTTTAGGCGAAGAATTTACACTTATTCAATCTTGGTACGGCCCTTCCAAATAGGTGTGAGTGAAAAGACAAGGAGATACCATAAAATTGTAGAAGGTAGGTGGACTTGGACGAGTAGGTTCCGAATTAAGTGCCTGGTTGACCAGGCATCGGCAGTACGTGGCGGGGTCAAGTTGAACTTGTTGGGACTTGGGAGGAGCTGCCAGAGCCGGAGTAACAGGCAACATTGATATCAACCAGTAAGAATACAGTAATTAGTCTTCTAGTGATAGTGTAATTTATTCAACTGGGTCCCGAACTGGAGAAAAGAGTTACCAATAATCAGGCCTAATTTTGGTATGCCCATCATATATATCACTAGGCCTAACTAACGTTGGTATGCCGCGCGCGACGAAAAGCAGAAATTAAGGGCATGATTAGCATATCTCCAATAGTGAAGTTAATCACTAGTTATAAGAAATAGACATGTCATCTATAGATAGTAAATAGATAACCTCTACAGTAGATTAGCTATAGCATAATTTCTAAAATTAATATATATATAGATCCATATATAATAGTGTGTATGTATCTTAAAATCCGTTATATACTGACTCTAAGTTAGTAGATTGTCTTTATCTGTCTCCTTCTATTATTTTCTCTATATAAGTAAAAAGTTGAATTAAAATTCTTATAACTAGATGAGACCACCTTGCAGCGCGCGCAACAGCATCATCCAGAAAACAGGCCAGTCGAGGCTGCCAATTAACTCGAAACCAATTAGAATGCATGCAAAAAATAATAATTAATACATGCATCCAGACGTATATCGATCGCTAGCTCTGCATAGCTGACGTTCGCAAAACCATATATGAATGCAATTGGAAGGAAGCTAATAGGTGATCGATGGAGCATAGCAGAGCTGTAGGCAGTATCTAATACTTTAAGCTGCTCAACGTCACCGTATGTGTATTGCTTGCTTGCTAATTAATTTCTTGATCACATAGCGATCACGTCACGCATCCATCAAGCTTTCACAGAAGAAGATCGATCATGTATGTGCATACACAAGGACACATGCAAGTGCAGCGCAATAGTTAAAGGCAAGCATGCTCATCCATGCATCCACATGCATGCGTATATAGTGATAGAGTCGATGCAAATCAAAGACAAATTGGCAGATTGATTAATGTAATGCCGCCGGAACCATTACCTTGGTCTTCTAGTGATACACGACAATTAGGATTTATGGATGGCTTTATCCAAATTTTCTAATCATCCGCAATTTCACCAGGATCACATATACCTAGCTATGTTCGATTCAGCTTGGGTTAAGTTTAAAGCTTCAACCTAGCTGGATTGAAAAGCTAAATATTTTGGGTTTTTTAGTTCTTTTTTTGATAGAAGTTACCTCTAAAAGTTTTTTAAAAATAACATAAACAAAACGGTCCAACTTTGAAAAACGGATTCTAAAAATATCTGAAAGTCCAGTTTATTAAACATTCATCTCAATCAGCTTATTCATTCAGCTCAGCCACTCTGAACATTCTCGCTTTTCGATTGCATCCTTGCCTTTTTCACAACACTAGCTAAAACACTCTGCAATGCAATCACTGGTCGATTCATAGCTTTATGAGTTGATTGAGAGGCAGATAATCAAAGAACACCATTTTATTTACTTATTTAGAGGAAAGTAATCAAGATCTTTGGTCTGCACATGGCGGGGAAAAAGGAAAAAAAAAAAGACTGTCTGACATGCTGAGAACTCATTGTAAATTCCACGATGACATGGTAATTCGGCTCCTAAGTTAATTACTTGTCGTGGCTGGTTGAGATAATTGCAATGCAGTGATATACAACATTATTCATTGACTTTTTAGAAATTCTCCTAGAGATAGAGAATCTGTTGGAGGAAAAAAAATCTCTCTTAGAGATTGTCGACGATTGAGAACCAAATTTTCCGTCGAGCTTATTTCTCGATTGAGAGATCAGAAAGCCTTTTCTGTCGAAGTGTGGCGTTCCGAAATGTCGAAGACTTCTTAGTGTGAATGAATTGTAAATGGACAAGACACAGGGGTTTATCCTGGTTCGGGCCTCTTGAGAAAGATAATAGCTCTACTCCAACATATGTATTGCAAAGCGTGAGGTTACAATGTGTGCCGATGAGCTTGATGATCAGCTCAATGATCAACGTGCGCCAGCTGTCGGCGTTTGGAAGGCGAACCTCCGCAGGCCGATATGAAAAGGGGAGGAAGGGTGCGAGACCCGAGAGTGGCCTTACCCCCTTGACCAAAGCCTGGGCATGCCGAGGGAAGACGATGAGAGGTGTTGGTGACATCGGATGGTGATGCAGGTGTTTTTATCCTGGTTCGGGTCTTCACTGCCGGATAACAGCACTACGTCCAGTCCTCGTTTAGTATCGAGTTTAAACGAGTACAGAGGGTTGAGGCCGAGCTTTGGGAAGCTCGGGCTCGAATACAATAAGTGCTTAAGGCACTATGTGTGTTTCTAAAGTGACTGAACGAGAAGAACTATCATCTAGAACTGGAATCCTACGCAGGTGCAAGTGCTCCTATTCTATGGTGGCTGGGTGTTGTTGCTCCGTGCGTCTGCCTCCCTTGTTTGTGGCATGTGCCCTCCTTTTATAGGCGGTCTTCGGCCATTGTCGTCTGACTTCGGTTCGGTGTGGAGCACACATTATCCTCTAGTCACCGGTCATGTTCTTCTGTCTTGCCGGGTTGTGGTATGGCTGTTCTTTAGAGTCTGCTAGATATTAGGCGTGCTTTCCCAACTCGTTGGACTCATCGTTCCGACCACTAAGCAACAATACGTGTCTTTCTCCTTAGGGGCGAACGGGCAAGCTAACCGTTGACATGACCGGCCACCAACCCACCAGCGGCTGTGGCAGACGCGCATCGGTACTGCGGCTGCATTTAACTCACGGTGACATGCGGGGCCCACGGCGTCCTGTGCACGGCACGACACAGTCTGCGTTGGTGCCTAAGCCTTGCTCCGAGCTTGGAAGCTCGGGAGCTAAGAAGCCCGGACGCCGGGGTAGGGAAGCTCCGGCGCAAGCTTACCAAGCTGAAAGGACCGGGATATCGCATAGAGGGGGGTGAATAGGTGACTACAAATTTAAAACAATTAAGTAGCGGAATATAAATATCGGACTATCTGATATGGGTATTGGATACTCCGATGTGGATCGGACTATCCGATGTCTATATCAGATACTCCGATATGCTCAGAGTAGAAATGCTCAAATCTGCTCACAATTATGTATATCGCCTTTAACCAAATATTCTCAAGCATGTGAATATGTAGAAGGAGCTACTAAAGCTACTCAATCAAAATGATAGCTCAATCACAAAGAGAATCAAGTAAAGAGAGTAAAGGAGGTAAAACCAAAGTGAAGAGGAGACGCGTCGATTTGTTCCCGAAGTTCGGATCCTTGAGGAGATCCTACGTCTCCGTTGAGGTAGGCTCGGTCACACTTGAGCCCGGGTCTCTTTCAACCCTTTCCCTCACCAAGATCCGCACCAAGCTCCCTTGGTTTCACTCGCTTGGCTCCTTTCCTTGCGGAGGCGGAGACCGGGCCTTCACAACCTTCCCACGGCCAACCACACAAAGCACCAGTGGCTTGTAGGTGACCTCCTAGCCGTCTAGGAGTCCTCGACCACCAAGAGTAACAAATGCCACGAAGAATAAGCTTGAAGATGAACTCAAGTGCTCACTAGATCAAATCTCTCACAACCCTAACACTTCCCTTCTCCAACTCTTCCCAACCCTTCTCTCAAAGGGGATCACTAAGATCTAAGAGTGGAGAGGTGTTTTGGGGCTCAAGAACACAAGGGTTTAGCTCTTATTCCACCTAGGAATATCCTCCCAAAAAGTCTCCCCGAAGTGGGGAAGGACAACCTTTAAATAGAGAGCCCCAAAATCTAGCCGTTGAGACCATTCTGCAACATATCGGAATATCCGATGTCCATATCGGAACATTCGATATTTTATGACAGCAAGGGGTCAATCGGATAGAGGATCGGAACTTTGATCGGATAGTCCGATACTAAATCAACGCAGCCCGACGAAAACAGACGTAACTTTTGACTCCGAACTCCGTTTTGGGTGATCTTGGGCTCTACGAAAAGCTAAGAACAAGGGCTATACAATCAACAAGGTCTCACTGCCCAAATCCCAAAGGATAAGTGCAGAAATCACAAGGAAGCCAAGAGAGGCCCAAAATTCTCACTTCCCGACACCACCAACACTTCTCCCCCTCACACCAAACCACCCATATCTAGGTGTACAAGATATGATTTGTGTCTCTCAATCTTTCACAAAGATAGATCACTCGAGCAAGCACTTGAGGCATATCTAAGTCATTCGACGTTGCATCCCTTTTAATAGTACGGCAATCCTTAGACTCAAATTTAAACGAGAAAACTAAGTCTTACATTCAATCCACATGCCGTCTTCTCCTTGGATGCATTGTGCGTGATGACCTTCAACAAATGATTGATGACGCCTTTGCCTTGTCAACCTTGACTCGGTTTACCTCATGAGACTCTCGTCCCATCGACCTTGACTTGATCATCCTCCTCGACGATCTCCACGCCAAGTCGATCTGGACTTAGTCCTCAACTCTTGGTGACACCGTCGTCTTGTTGATCTTGGCTTAACCGTCATCCTTTGACATACCTTGGTCATCACACATACTCACGGGACCTAAATCTTTCCAAACCACTCATGAAAGGTATTAGTCCCAAAAGCTCAATAGATATGAAGAAGTTGATGTTTGTGAGCAATTAAAAGTATGCCAAGTGTTTCATATAAATAAGCACAATATTAAATGGAAACACTTGACATAGAAAATATCTCTACTAAGTGCACCACGATGAATATGTTATGGAGCTAGATGCACTAGAGAGACGATTGCCAATATGATGAAACAACTAAACCATGGCAAGTACGACAATCTTCACTTAATGATGCACATGATAGAACATACAAGAATTACACATGTGCAAATCATATTTAAGCAAGAGTGAAGTTGTGGAACAATCTAGATTAAACTTCACTAAGTGATGTGCATGAGATGATATATAAACATGGTCCACATGCACAAACCAATTCATAGCAATGTGAAGTTTAACTCTAATTAAGACATACCTCAATTAGCAATCCAACCTACTTGTACTTATGAGACTAAATAAGATCAACAAGCAAGTGTGTTAGTCTCAACAACATGATTAGTATAATGCATACCTTGTTAGGATGGATAGCTTGTCCACTTGACCTATATAGGTTTTTCCTCTAAATAGGGTGAGACTAAACAAATCTTCACAATAAACACATTAGTCTCAAGGCAATAAGCATATTAGAGGTTTGTCATTAGGCAATTGCTTAGTCAAGCATTTACACAAATTTATCATTACAAATAGTTGTCATTATATGTGTTTGTCATTAATCACCAAAATCACTTAAGTGCCTAGATGCACTTTCACAAGCTCGGGCGCGAGCTTACAAAGCTCGCATGGGCCTTTTCTTGGGCCTAAGGCAGATAAATGGGCCGTATCCTCATGGGTCATGTACTTTTCCCAACAAAAGTGTTAATGAATTTTTTTTAGAGGGTGTAGTGTAAAATGTGAAGGAATTTTAGAGAATGTATTGTGGGGGCCTCTGCTTTGAGATCAATGGAGGATTCTTGTACTAGTCTCTAAATCGGTAGGCTAGTGCACACCATTATATAGCCAGATCATAAACCAAAAGCCTATCTGAAAATCAAGTATACGCACAATCATGGGACATTTTCTCTTTTTGTGCACATTGTAGCAATTCATATGCAAGTACAAAATTGCATCTTTTCTGCAGGAAACCAGACATTGTAATCGATGAGGTATTTCATTTTCAGTTGCAGCCTGGAGAAATTGGCGTCACCTTTTTCTATGCATTTTGCATGTGCTATGGTGAAATATACGGTGATTCTTGCAGGCTATACAGTACTTGAAGGTGTTGCTAGCTAGTGCAATTAATGCAACTGGTGTTCTTTTCCTATTTTTGCGGTTGAGACCTTGCCGGCTGGATGGATCAAGCCTTGTATATATTTTTTATTCTCTCTTCGTAACGATTAACGAACGGCAGTGCTTCTGTTGCTGACTTAAAAAAATAATCTTGCATATCAATACCAAGCCATATTATATAGGGATGAGCATGCATGCAAGCGGCAAGTATTACACATGACATGGTTGCAATATTGCTGGAGATCGAGCAGATTTGTACGTACATCACACATTATTATTGGAGCGCGCGCACGCGCGATTCAAGACTAAATTAACACCATTCATGCACAGGAAGCATCGGGTCCATGGATCAGTAGTCGCCGGTGGTTGGCAGCTGCTCGTGCGGGCGCTGGCCGATGAAGACGACGTCGTAGACGAGCGCGGCGATGGCGGCGCCGACGAAGGGGCCCAGCCAGTACACCCAGTGGTTCTCCCACACGCCGCTCACCACGGCCGGGCCGAAGGACACGGCGGGGTTCATGGACGCGCCGTCGAAGGCGCCGCCGGCCAGGATGTTGGCGCCCACGATGAAGCCGATGGCGATGGGCGCGATCACCCCGAGGTCGCCCCTCTTGGGGTCCACCGCCGTGGCGTACACCGTGTACACCAGCCCGAACGTCATCACGATCTCGAACACCACCGCGTTCCACGCGCCCACGCCGGCCGACAGCGAGAAGGCGCCCACGGCCTCCCCGCCGGTGGAGATCCTGAGCAGCAGGCACGCCACCACGGAGCCCAGCAGCTGCGCCACCCAGTACACCACCGCCTTGAAGAGGCTGATGTTGCCGCCCACGAAGGCACCGAACGTGACGGCCGGGTTCACGTGGCCGCCGGAGATGTTGGCACCCACCGCCACCGCCACGAACAGCGCCAGCGCGTGCGCCAGCGACGCCGCGATCAGGCCAGCCGGCGTCGTGGCGCCGCCGTCCGTGAGCTTGCCTGCATATATATGTATGTCGTCCGTGCATGCATAGTTATTCCATTGGTGCGCATGCAGGTATAGCCATAGAGACGACGTAGTACGTTAAGAGGAGAGAGGACGCCCTTACTGAAGGCCATGCCGGAGCCGGAGCCGGCGAAGACGAAGATGAGCATGGAGATGAACTCGGCGACGGCGGCCTTGGCCGTGTCGGGGTGGGACAGCTCGCCCGGAGACCCCACGGCGATCCTGCTCACCGGCATCTTGGCTCTGCTCTAGACTGCGTGTGTTGCTATGTCAGTTACACATAGACACACACTATATATATAGGCTGGGAGTGGCCGGGAGGGGACGACCGCTTCAAATGCACCATTCTGTGGACACGATTATCCACTGTTTATTTATCCACCATTTCTGAAAATCATATCAAATGTGGCTACAATAACCTGATGCTGAAAGAATAATATCAGCTTTGTCTGACATGCATGTCAGCACGGCCGATGAGATAGCCCCGGCCAAAGTCGTTTTACGCATCGTTTACAATGTGAGGATTACATTTCTCGTACGTGTGCCATTCATTTTTTTTACCAGGAAATGATTTATAGTAGAAGAGGAAAACTATAAGGGTAAATTGTATTTTGTTTGTTTGTTTTTCCGAGTGCACTATGTGTTATTGCTAAAGTCTTGGAAGCTGTGACAAAGTAATCTCTTATATAAGATATCACTTCTTACTCTCTCTATATAGGGAGGGTGAAGACATTAGGCCACCTTCCGGCCTGAAGAAAGGGGAGGGAGGGGAAGGGTAGCGATCAGAAAGTCATGCTAGACTAGAGTCTCTAGCGCCACGTCAGCAAAATTTTATGTGATAAATCATTCAATGTCCTAGGTACCGCGTACTCACCTAGATCAAAGACGAGGCAATGCAAATAGATGATGAGGATTGATTGACTGTCTGTACAAAGACGGACACTAAACTAGTGGAAGTGGATTAGTAGCAAGTGAATAGCTTAAGGCCGGTGATGTTGGGAGTATGGTAGTCCGTAGAAAGGAAAGGGACGCAGGTGGTGATGATAGGGCGGGCCTCCTGGCCAGTAGGACGCCGCCACGCGGACAACCAATTGGGCGGGAGGCGCCGACCCGTGACGTGGCCGTGTCTGCATCCCGCGGCCCCGGAATCTAGACAAATCCATCTCCATCCGACTTGTTTTTTTTCCAATGGAAGAATGAATCTACTCTTTTCTTGGCCTTCCGGCCTGCTCGTGCGAGCGCAGGAAATTAAAATGTGTCTCAATTGGATTAAAAACCTCGTGCCAAGAAAAGTCTTCTGATGTGAATTCTTCTTATTTGTATATCTATCTCAGCCCTTGCTTCAAAACCTCAAAATTAACTTGCATCTTCCCTTACCACACTACCCTTTCTTTTCCTTATCTGAGCTAAGCAACACTTTTCATGCCCAGCCCAGCCAATAAAAACTAGGCTCAACTTACTTATAATATACACTCGGGATTGCTTCTGACCGGGCATCTGATCCCAATCGACTCTTCAACATGTCCCGGCCTAGAATCGCATTCCCATCCAGAGTGCATCGGACATAGGCGACGCCCACTAGGTCGTTGCTTCCAGTCCACTCGTTGTCTCGCTCGCTAGTACTTCTGCCGTCCTTCCACTCATCGAGCTCGAGCAGCGGCGTCAGTACCTACCCTCTCTTTGTGTCCCTCTCCTACCTCCCTCTCTTTCTTTCTCTCTCCATTTCTCTTTCTATGCGAGCTCTCTTTGCTATAGGACGGCACCACTATTTCGAGTTCTCTTGACTGTAGGGCGATGCGAGGAGGAAGGAGATGAAATGGAGGGAGATGGTCTCCTGCTCCAGGTTGGGGGGCTTCGCCATGGATGGGTGAACTGGACAAGGTGAGGAGCCATAGCCCGCCGATGATGTGGTTGAGCTCGACTGACAGTGATCCAGCTTGGCAGCCGGAACCAGTGAGCACAACGCGGGGGCTCACCGGATTTGGAGAGGAAGACGGCCGGAAAAAGACGCATCGTCGTTTTGTGCTCTAAAACATTACACATGTATGTATGAAACATCATTAGCAAATATATGAATCATTTGATTCACCCTTGTGAAACATTACCATGTTTTGTTCTTTTGAAACATTTGGTTCTGTTTGATGAAACATTGAGTTTGCTCTTTTAAAACATGGTATTTGCTCTCGCGAATCATTTGGTTGTATGAGATGAAACATGTGTATAACCACAAGAACATTTATTTCAAGTTTTTCACCCTATTTCATCAGTACTTTAGCTATGTTTCATTAGAACATTTGCTTGTATAATCTCATGTTGCGGTGTTTCATCAGTGTATGCACCGTGTTTTATTAGAAAAAAATCGAATGTTTCACTAGTACACTACTCATGTTTTATCAGTACTTCGTTGCTGTTTCGAAAAAAAACGTATGATATTTTGCTTGGGGTATACACTAGCTAGTCCAAGTTTGATATCGGGCGATATTTACCTTGGTCTGACAATGATAAGGCAATGCCGCACGCTTGTTGGGAATGCTCAGGGTGAGTGAGTACCTACCTCTACCTGTTAGGCTAGTCTTAGTTTAATACACCTCAAATGTTGCTCTGTGTTTGGGCCTTCGGCAGGCTGCTGCCAACTCCACCAGCATCTACTCTCCACACGGTGCATATGGATATGGATGGACATAGCAATATGCAGCTTGATTTAATTTATGTGCGATGTAAAGCGATCGACATCTCTATTTTTCATTTTTGATTATAGAAGAGTTACTCTATTTTCTCTATTTCTATTTCTATATAGAAGAGCATCCACACCAATTACTCTATCTTTATTTTCTCTCTCTTCTACTCTATTTTCTCTCTCCATTACTCTAAAATTTCTTCACACTTTACACTACACCTTAAAAAATTCCTTCTCTACACCAAAAACTCTATCTCTAAAACACTATTGCAACGCTATTTTACAGCGTCTGGTGTGGATGCTCTAATATGGGCCTTAGAGCATCCGTAGCAGAAACTCTATAAACACTGTAGCGCTAACGTGGCGAGGATAGAGTTTCTGGTGGAGTGAAGGAATCTTTTAGAGTACAGTGTAAAGTGTGAAGAAATTTTAGAGGGATGGAGAGAGAAAATAGATATAGAGTAATTGGTGTGGATGCTCTACTTTAATATTGACCGTACGTACGTGCATATTTACAAGGAGAGGCATCGATCGATCCATCATGCACGAGCAACACACGTACTCGTCGCAAGCCAATGTATACAGGATGGATGAGCGCATCGATCCATCTACTCCTACACTAGTTAAATTCTACGTACGTACGTTCCTCTCCTTTTATTTATTTGTGTTTGTCACTGCATCAGCCTAATAGACCTAACGCTTGCAGGTATTCCGTAAACATCCACAGCAGTAGCGCTATATGCACTGTACTGCTAACGTGGCGAGAATAGAGTTTCTGGTGGAGTGAAGAAATCTTTTAGAGTATAGTGTAAAGTGTAAATGAATTTTAGAGGGATGGAGAGAGAAAATAGGGATAGAGTTTCCGGTGTGGATGCAACTCTCCGAGCCTCCCGAGCGTTTAAAAAAACAGTTGACTCGAGGCCCAAGATAAGCTTTCGCCGGCTCATAGGGTTTGATGGCCCCTATATATACCACGTTGATGCATGGTGATGCAACTTTGTACGGAAACAAGCTTACTTCACAGCTTCTTCAACCAGGTGGTTGGCCTCTGCGTCCTCCTTGCCGGCAAGGAGCCTCCGCAGTGGGGGTTCTCGCTCTGCCTCGTGGCCTAATGGCTTGTGTCTTCCTCTGCCTCCACTTGTGTACCATGCATGCTGAGGTTTCACATCTACATCACCCGACCGTCAATGAACAGCATGTGCGCCCGCTCGCTCGCAAGCGACCATCCTCAGCATATGGACAAATTAATATGTCTATAACAATAACTACTTAGTAGTTATTAGGAAGTTACAAGTATTGGTGGTTACTAGCATATATTTTTATCCTTTGTAATTTCTTCCTTTGTACTCCATAAAAGGGACATATCCCCCTCCTTTGTAATGATGATTGATGAATCAATAAAGAGTTTTTTTCATCATCTCTATTCTTTCTTTTATTCTATACATGGATTGAACAATTACAAATTCAATAAAGTTGTACTTCAACAGACCCAACCGTGTCACCCGCCATCGCCAGGTAAGCATTCTTTTCTCCATGAATGATGAATCTTACTTTTCTTTTCGAGTCTCAAAAATATCATCATCATGTCATATGCCCTTACAAAAGGTGAGATGGTTCTTAAAAAAAAAGAGTTAACCGAGAATCAACTCAAGATGATATGGGTTGACCGCTTCTTCTTGCGTCAAAGATCTTACCATTTTCAAAGGAACTAGGGCTATATTTCTTTTTAATTTCCATTCAAGAGTTTCTATCTATTTTCACGCTCTTTTTTAGACCTCAAAACATGAAATGGACAAATTCCTTCTCTTAGAAAAGCATACAAGAAAAGGGATAATGGTAGTCCACCCACTAACTACTTCATTTTTATTTATGAATTTCATAGAAATAGAAATCCATGTCCTATCGAGATAGAATTTCGAACTTGCTATCCTCCTGTCTAAAAGGCAAAGATTGATCTCTGTAAAAAGACATTCATCGGATCAATATGAGGACCCAACTCCACTGCATTGCCAAAATCCATGTTCCATATTTGAAGTGGTTGTCTTCGGTGACCTCTTTGACCGCGTCTTTGGTAGGATTGATATTTGTGGTCTTCGATTTATTTGTGGGTTATTAGGATTTGTTTTCTCCTGTGATGAAAGTTTTGTGTCATTTTGGTGTGCACTATTCCTCTCCACGACGGCGTCGGATGCTTTGCTGATCTGCAGATGCGGTTGATGAAAGCATATCAGAGAAGAACGGTGGAGGAGCTGGATTAGAGTGTTCATGTATCATCTCTAGCAAGTAAAAGGCATGCCTTTTAGAATGTGAAAAAATTCCTAGTATTATGTTACTAGTGTAAGCACCGTACCACACATGTTACAAATGTTTGATCCGAACAAGAGGAATGCAAGTTGATATTAATACCGCTTCTAGTAGGTGTTGGTTCTATTGGTGGTGTTATGTTATAATATTTTGTTTTCGGTCGACTTGTTGTGCATTGCCTTCTAGATAGGCTTCATGATACAATCTCAGGTAAGTACTGTTTTGGTTAAGTCCGATCTTCTCGTTTGGTTTATTGAAATACTATTGTAGTCGATATTGTTGCGTATCGCCGTTTCTGCTATGGGCTAGATTTCACTCTCATTCTATCGGCTAGTTTGGCTTTACAATATAGTCAGTAGTTTGTTTACCCTCATTCTATTGACTCGTAACTTGTTATTAGCCGATAGTCTATTTATCCTTCATTTTGTTGGCTTAATCAACTTATTAACTGAGTCAATAGTCTGTTTACCCTCTTTCTACTACTTTATTAATTTCATTGGTTTAATATTAGATTGTCTGTCTCTTAAACCTATTGGTTTAGATTTGATCTGAGCCGATAGATTCATTATCTTTCGGATTTTTGACTTTTTTGGTTACTCCTAAGATCAAATAGGTTCACCTTATCTTAAGATCTAATCGGCTATCTAAAACTGATTATGTCTTTTCTTGTCAATTGGAGTATAAAATCTGTTGGCATGCCCAGAACCTTTAGATTTGATGCTGACAAGGATTCTAAGCTCTAAATTCACATGTATTTAGCAGATACAACTTTCGGTACGAACCCTCCTAATTCTAGCTAGCTTCTTTATTATTAATTAATTTGCATGCCCATTCCATTATTCCAGTAGTTGTTGTGTTTTCTCTCTGCACGATTAATGGCAGAGCGTGGAGGAGGTGAAGCAGAGGCTGGTGGAGCTGGAGGCGGCGAGGGAGGAGCAGAGCATCGCTGGGCTGGCGGAGCTCGTCCGCCGCACGGCCGAGGGGCAGCAGCTGGCCATGGCGTCCAGCAGCGGCGACAGGTTGCCGCATGGTGCTGGCGGGGGCTCTGCCGCCGATGCTCAGCCCCGTCCATGTCGCCACCACCACCGCCACCGTAACTACTACTCCACGGCCAATCTCCCTATTGCCCAACGATTAGCGCTTCTTCCTCCTCTTCTCCTTATGCCATCAACGTGCTTTGCTTTGTATGCTATTGGAGACACTTGTATTTTCAAACCCCTGTTATCATTATTTAATTAACAGCTAGCCACATCAGCAGCACCATTCCAAATTACCAAAAGCACAACATTTTCTTTTCTTTTCTGTACCACCATCACCATGCCCCTGCAACAAAGTAGCCAGCCAACCCTGCAGTCCTTAGCGCCCCACCTCCACACCCCCCCCACCCCCCCCACCCCACCCCAAAAAAAAAAACACATTTCAGATCCAGGAATTAATACGATGGATCCCAGTGGGAATTAGCTTTCATCAATGGACTACAAGCGCAACATACACGGGAATGAGACAGAAATGGCCACCCAGCACATCAATACCGTACTAAGTGACTAACTATTGACTTAGATATCGCGAACCATAAATAAATGCTTCATGGTTGTGGAAATGTTACAGAAACAAACCTAATCCCTCACATATCTCCCCAACAATGATGGTACTGCCTGTGTTGGTACAAGTACATAAATCATGAAAAAATTCAATACAAGAGACGAATAAAAAATATAGGAATCTACATACAAGACAAAATATCACCAGGAAATGTTGCTTTCTCCATATATGAATACTTCGTTTTCTAAGTCCCTGATCCATTGGCATACTCTATTGCATATCTTGATCGCTTGAGTCTGCAAATAGGTGCAATCAAAATAAGATTGCTCAGTTAATTCCGTACACCCGGACCCCAGAGAGACCACAAGTCTACTAAATCATATGCCCGTGCAGACCAGGAAGCGCAACAGGTCAACAAACAATACACTGATAAATTCAGTATGACGATACTGACTGTTAGCTGTAACAGATACTAACCTTGTCAGCCAGTGGATTGAAGGCTGCATACAGCTCAAAATCCTGGGTTATCCAGCAAAACAAAACTGCAGAGGAAGGGGACAAAGTAATTAACTGTTTTATTCAAGAACATCTTCATAGCAAAGGTACTCCTGGGACATATGCAGAGGATGGATGGTACTATTGCTTATCTGATGATTGTAATGCTACTCACTGGGCTCTGTTTAAAAGTTTTTGCAGTAACTAGTTTCAGAGTACAATAAATTGCACATATGACTAGTTGCATATCACAGACATTCAAAAGCCAGTCTTACAAAGAGATAAAAGAAACTACCTCCCTACAGATTATAGATACCACAATTACATCAACACTATGGATCAGTGCGTCACATACTAGTAGGGGTAAGCAGATCCACAGAGCAACTAGAATCAAAACTTACATTTTCATCTTTCCCTTCTATGAAGAGAAGTTCACTAAAATGTTCATCCTCAAAGAGCACCAGGTACAGCAAAAGACAGACTAAAATCTTATGCTTCTAGTTCAACTCGTATTTGCACTTTTGCAAACATACACACATATCACATACATGAAAATTCAACCAAAAAATACCACACAACTAAGATGCGACCAATGCTACCCCATGGCCATGTGTGCAGTTTCATGAAATGTTCTCTCTGCGACTTCATAGTTTATCTAGCCTTTCTTTTTCTCTCGAACAAGTTGATGAGTAGATATCTGAATCCAACTATTATCTTGTCAGTTGCCGTTAGAGTTGCTAATTGCTATGCCTCATAAATAACTAAGCATCAAAATTTACTACGAACAAATTGCATCTAACAAGCAATACACCTCTGGTCAACATGAACAAACTAACTGAAACAGGTCAATCCATCAATATGTCTTCAAACACAGGGAATTAAGTTGTACTTCAACTGATGGATAACTAACCATAATCTTCATCTCTTCTGAATTGAGTTTTGTGTGGCCCAGTTGCCTTGTCATGCATGGAGTCATACAATTTTTTATAAGCCTTGTACAATCTGCACATGTGAGGTTTTCTTTTAAAGAATATTCTCTGATATGTAAATGCAAAATATACTCTCATCAATATGCAATACCTCTTCTGTTGCTTTGGACTGCTTATGGGCGAGGAAAACTCAGATGATACATACTGGTCAAGATAGATGCTTTTATATATAAAATGCCAGAGTCCAGCTGGTCCACCAATTGGCATTTCAGAAGATAAAGATTGAGAATCTGTGCCTTGAGAAGACTGTGGAGGCGGTAGTGCAGACCGAGAAGACGGCTCTGGGTCGATGGGGAGATTTTCAACACGCAGTGCGCTCTCATGCGAAGTTCTTTGGACTTCAACAAGGACATTCGACTTCAAGAGAACATTCTGAATACGGTCCCTACACATTGTTGACAAAAGAATACTTGCAATTAATTCCACATACATTTTAGGCAGCATGCAATCAGGCATCCTGTGATATTTTAATCATGTATAGACATTTTATTTTGTAGCTCACCTTGAATCTTTCATATCAAAGAAGGCATCTGTTCTTGTACTAAGCAGAATCAAGTATGTATGCTCCTGCCATGGAGAACAGATTATTTATTAAGCTTTACGTCCTTCCCTGTTGCTAGATAAATACAAAGATGTGATTGATACTGCATATCAACTGATTTTAACGTGTTAATGTGTTCTTAAGGGCCTGTCTGGTTTGAAGAATGGGATGGTGAACTTGACCAATCACTTGTTTGGTTTGAGGAATGGAATGGATTGGTCCATCACTGCCTCATCTAACATCTAGTACAAACTGAGGAATGCTGTCATCCCACCAAAATTCATGGGATGAACCCATCCCACCAAGGATGAGGTGGTTCCTCAAACCAACAGCCCATAAGCTCCTAATTTACTCTTATGTTTATCCAAAATCCGCATTCCCACAAAGACGGAACAAGACTAGATTTGCTCAATGTATCCATAAAATCCACCAGATGCTTAAATCATCAACAATATCACACTTTATATTTCCTTTTCTATAGAGTAGGTTGAGATTTAAAACCTCATGCATTATTAAAACATAACAAAATAAACTTCCAAAAGTTTCCATGATCACCAGTTCACCACTAGCCGTGTATCTTGATTGCTGATAATAAAGATTTTTTTTTTACACACTTAAGTGGGCATAAATGTTCAGATATATAGTTCACTCACATCAAAAAAATGAACGTAAGCATATAGGAAGGCCATAGGGTTGTATCTTGGCAAGCATATGGGTAAGAAAGTCTCCGAAGTCCTGCATTAAACAGACACAGCTTGTAAGAACAGTCACTCCAGGTCAAGATTTTCCATTTCAGATACTGTCAGTATTACCTAAAAGATTGAAAGGACAGTATGAAATTCGAAAGTAGTAAAATATCATCAGGGTGCAAAGTTGCCTTTTGTGCTCCAACAAGACTAATAACCTGAAAATTAACCAAGAATAGTAGTTGAGAAACATGGACACACAAGACTAAAGGGGAAAAAACACATAAATGGAACATTTGGCATGGATAAAGTTCCAGGAGACCTTTCTAGTTCAGCGTGTTTCATGATGGGGCGCTAGCAGTACATACCAACTAACAGTGTTACGTAAGTGAGCAAGGGTCAATCTATAATGGATCCATTCATCAAGTCACAGATCACATAAGCTAACTCTATTGGAGAGAGAAGAGAGAAGTGATATCATGGCAACACGTGGCAAGCCTTATACAGAACTTCCCAGAAATACGGCATATTACCATGGATCAGATCAAAGATGGATAATTGACTGACTGAAAAAAAAAACACCATTGTATGAACCTCTAGAAGGCTCAAGTGTGCTCAGAACTAACTATAATAACAATACTGTTACATCTAAGCAGATAAGCAGGATTCACTACAGCATGGCTCAAAAGATCATATAGAATTAGCACCACACAATAAGGTCTAGCACAAAGTTGGACAAACCTTGTGCTCGCACATTAACAGTGCAAATAAAACTCCTGAATCAGCAATGTCCTGCAAAACAGCACTTGCCACCTGCCTTATTGATTGTGCAAGGGGAAGGCATGTGTATGCATGAAGAAATGTAGCAGGATTCCTGTAGAACAGTTCATTTGTCACTTGAATTTAGCAATATAATTAAAAAAGAGTAAAAATACACAGTTCCCCCTTAAAGTTGTAGCGAGATCTCACTTAACCCCAGAAGTTGAAAATTACTTTCTCGCCTCCTTAAAGTTGTTTGTTTGCACCACAGCCCTAGTTCCATCAGATCCATCGTTAAACACTGAGTTGGTTGCCCAAGTGTCCAAATTGAAGTGATGTGGCATCCAGGTATGTGTCACGTCATCATCTACTTCCTTTCTCTCTCAATCTCAAAATGGATGAATGGAGAGAGTTGGCGCACGGGAGTTGCTCCCCCGCCAGCCACATTCACCTTCACTGCCTCTCCTTCCTCCTCTCGCCCAAGCCACCGCCCCTAAAATACGAAGCGGCGGCAGCACTCACAAAGCTATCAACACACCACCTCTCTCGCTTGCATAGGCTGTTGATTACTTGGACTGGATCGGGCATGGAGATGAAGATGATTACACCGCGGCCAGAGTGCGTGCAGAAGGCACTGCAGCTACTCAACTGCGCCGCCAATGACACCTATGACCGTGATGCGTGCCTCCACCTCCTCAGCGTGCTCCACAAGTGCATCACCCGGAAGGTGAGTGGCTCCTTCCCTTTCTCTTCTCCCCATCCTTGGCGAATGTTTTGGTAGCCTACTTCTGCTCACTCTCTTCCAATGCAAACATGCCAACATGAGGCCTTGGTAATTTCTCTTGACCAGTTTGTTCTAGTTTGTTCATTATGCCTAAATTTCTTGGTTAATTCCTGCCGATACAACTATGATAGGATTTCCTGTAGCACAACACTGCCATCATAGCCTCTTGAAAGAAAATACCATCCACGACTATGATTGTCTCCCTCCTCCCCTGCCCCCTCACTTTCCACCCGTCACAGAGCCTCGTGGTCACAGGAGTAGCTCCCCGATGCTGGCGGCCTCCCTTGCACATGACTCCTCACCAATAGCGCCGATGGCCTCCTCCACACTGCAGCTGATGTGCTCCTTCCCGACCTCCTCACCATCCGTGCCTTCAGAGAGAAAGAGAGAGAGAGAAAAGGAAGGAAGGAAGGTGAGGAAGGAGTGTGGCACAGTGGTAGTGGCCGGGCAGCTGACTTGGCGGGCCGACAACGGCCAACCTCCCCCTTCATGCAATTTGAGATAGAATGAGAGGGGCGCACATGTGGGCACCAATTTGGAGATATATGCAGACAACTCAGCTCTTAATGGTGGATCAAACAGAATTGTGCTGCGGTGCAAACAGAGACAACTTTTAAGGAGACGAGAAAGTAATTTGGGGCTAAGTAAGAATTCACTACAACTATAAGAATATAAGAAAATTCATGAGCAAAGGGGGAAAAAACTGACCAGCTGAATGCACGTATAAGAGATAAGAAAACTGGATCTGCATCACGGAGCAGAACTCCCATATCATATTTGGGATTCTTCTCAAAGCACCTGTTAACCCCCTTTGTCAAAATAAGCAAAATCTGCAAATTCATGTTTTCCAACAGAAATCAGGACAAGAATGGAGGGATGCATTTGTATAAATCCCATCCAATTTAATTATATTAAGATGATTGCAGCAGTGGGAGCACCTGACCATACATGAGCTCTAGTTGTCTCCTCAATCCTTCGTACAACTCTTCAGTGCAGCTTATACAAACTAAATATATGGGACCCTTGACAAGGAAAACTATCTGAAACACAGTGCTAAATCAACTTAGTTGACAATACTTAGTAGTTAGGAAGTTTTCACATAAGATGTCCAGGTCGGTCGTAATAAGTTATTCAAGCCTCAATGGAAGCATCCTTCCTTCTAAGATAAGATAAAGAACAGAGTAAATTTTGGGCAAGGAAGGCCACCAGACCTGATGTTTTCCAGCCCTCACAAATTTGATGTGGTCACCACTGGGATGAAAAGAAAAAAGTTCACCAAAGGGAACATTAAAACATAGCCAACAGAAAAAAAAAACTGAGGCACACAAATCTAATCATTGTTATCATCAAAAGTGGAAACGTATCGTCGAACACCTGTTCTCAACGTAGGAAATGATTGCTTGCAACGTAGCAGAAAACCCAGCCAGCTTGTGCTTATCTCCATACCTGAAAGTTTAGCAAGATGAAGAAAATGCACAATCTTACAGTTTTGCTTGAGAAAATGCACCATTCTTGATCAAATCCTATCATGAATTCATCTTGCATAATTGATTTCACCTAGAGTATATTGGCTTGCCCGAATTGCTCAAAATGAAGAAATGTTTTTTCCTCTTCCTCCATGAAGCAGAAGAATCATCCTGGAAACATTAAGGAGAGTAGTGATTTGAGGGTGACACAAAGCAACGCCGCCTGCGACTCCAGCAGTACCAGCTGCGGTGCAAATGTTAATGCCCGTGAAAATATCCAGGATACCAACAAGCTAGTCGGCTAGGTAGATTTGTAAATGCTAAGAACGAGGGAGCAGAAATAGGCATCAGTAGAAAAGGTACATGTTAGTAGCAGTGGATAGCCGACTCAAACATTAGTACGAGCCCAGTTTGGGTGACTAGGGATATCACACGATTGAGACCGATGAGGAATGGAATTATTTGATGGGATTTGCTTGATCCACACGGCGTCTAGTAATCTAATACTTGGGATGCATTAGGCATAGGGTGTATGGTATGAAAGAGAGTAGCAAATTGAAGTGGAGACATCTGTGGCCAACCTCGTCGTGATGCTTGTTGTGGCGAGGCCAATCCTCGGCGTGGGGTTCGGGGTCGGGGTCAGGCTCCTCCTCGATGCCGCCGCTGGAGGCGAGGCTGCTGCCCCGCTCGGCGGCGTAGCCGCTGCTGCTGGGGCTGGGTGGGCCCGCGTCGTCGGCGTCCTTGTCCTCGTCGAGACCCTCCATGTCGTCCTTCCAGGCGGCGGCCGCGCAGCTGCTGCTCCCGCCTCTGGATGCGGCGGTGAGGTAGCCCTCCTCCTCCTCCTCCTCCTCGCCGTCGTCCTCCGCGGCGGCGAAGTCAGGGGGGAGGTGAGCGGCACGGAGGGAGAGGGCGGCGAGCCTCTTCCCGGGGGATTCGGCCTGGTCGTGGTCGGGGTCGGGGATCGGGTTAGGGTTGGGATCCATCGCAGTGGCAGTTGCAGGGGCAGGGGCAGGGCAGCCAAATCAGAGTTCGGGAGGTAGACTAGCTCGGGCGCCCCAAGGGTTAACGAACCAACTACTTACCATGCATACCGGCTGGTCTTTGCTTTGACCGCTCGTTTTGCCGCCTTGCGCTGCGTTTCCTTCTGCCATAAAATTGCAACTCTTGCTCGTGATTACTTATGGATTTTTCATTTACTTGACTTTGTCTACTTATTTTCTATGGAAACTCCAAACAATGTCTTTTAAAGTCTGTTTTTCTATCTTAAAATCACGTATGAGAGCTCTCAGAAACCCAATTGAAACCGACTTTCCAAACTATCTCAAAAAGCTCCTGAAGTTCAACTTATAAATAAATAAAATAAGGTGAAAAGAACAGCCTTACTTAATCCACTATATTCAAGTTTGTTCACTTTTAAACAATTTAAATGCCCTTTTTATTAACAATGAATTTATACAAAGCAAATTAAAAGATGCAAACACTAGTCGAGACAAAAGAAAAACATGCCCTAGAGCGGAGCTGGGGCAGAAGAACTTGTGAGACATCCATATTTCATATGCTTATAACCCATCCAAAAGAAATAGGAAAATAAGTGGGGCTAGTAGCGGGTTGGTGAATTTGTGTGATCTCCGCACAAATCTAAACATTCAAGATGTCATAAGGACCTATTTGTACACCAAACACAAACGGGGGAGAATAGAGTTAGCTTAAACTACTAATATGTCCTAAGGAGTATGCCAAATGGACCTAAGTGATTTTCTGCGTAAACCATGGTCACATGTGAAAAAGAAAAGAAATTAGACGATATTGCCTGTCTAACAAATTTAATCATGGCTCTCGCCATGTTTTCTCGATACACCTACACAAACGGACCTATGTATCAGTGATCCAAAGTCACTCTAACGTCCCTAAAATGATACACAATCACACCTACACGGCTACACTTGTTCGTTGGTGATTCTTTTTTTTTCAAGTGCATCTTGTACGAATGTGACCAACAGGTAAACAAGCACTTGCATAGTGATTTTGGATGATTGCATGGCACAGGTACGTGCTTTCCTTTTCGTGCATTTGTTGCCTGACACTGTCCAGGCTGTCGCATGAGCAAGATCCATTTCTGCTGTCTGCTGCACCAGTTAACATAGCATACTCAAGCTAGCGTCATACATCCAAATCATAAACAAACGAACGCTCACCGGTGTTTCCTACAGCAACTCAATAGTTGCATCATCGAATAATGCTACCGCCTGTAGCTCAAATCACTCAACAACACTTGGTACACTTGTGCACAGACCATAACAGCGTCAAGAGATTGAGTACAAAACATCAATGAAACAAATGGTCCTAGACTACCACAATGCAATGCCATCACATCCTAGCTCCTGCAAAACAACATCCACTACTTCTATAATTACACCTCAATACCAAACTACACCCCGCACCCAGCAAGCCTGCATTCTAAAGGGGCAAAAAAGACGTGCAGGCAATGATTCAAAACTACATCGTAATTGGACAACAGACAAAGCCAATCCAATAATAATCAATTACAAAAAGCATGAACAGGCAGCATAGGCAGGGTTGGACAGAACCATTCTGGAATCGCTTCATTCAACCATAACTGAACAAATCACACAACACTTCCATCTGATCTGATATGCCATAGCAAGCTGCATCAGGTGCCAGTATCCACCAACTCATGCTCTATGGTAATTTTCAGTTCCATCAAGGTCCCAGCAATACAGTACAATAATACCAAATGTCCAGAGCCTGCGACAATGCCTATTCGGTTAGATCACAAATACCTATAACGTCTCTCACAAATACCTGGAAGCTGTCTACCATGTGCCCCGTGACCAGTCAGTGAAGCAAAGTTGGTTAGCTTAATTAATTCCGTAGAGTAATGTACAAAAAAATCTATCAGAACACTTATAACAGTCTACGTTGCCGGAATCCTTTGGTGAAATGAGGTTGCATCAACTTGACATACAAGCCATTAATTTGCACCAGTGAATCATGTGTTCCCTGCTCAACAATCCTACCACCATTTAACACCACAATATTATCCACATGCTTCATCATCGCTGCCCTATGTGCAATGAGGATTGTTGTTTTGTTCCCCATGATTAACGTGTCAAGGGCTTCCTGCACCACTCTACTTGATTCAGATTCAATAGCAGAGCTGGCTTCATCAAGCAGCAAAATGGGTGCATTCTTCAGCACTACACGGGCAATGGCAATTCGCTGCTTCTGCCCAGGTGTCAAATCCACTCCTCGCATTCCCACATGAGTGTCATAGCCATGAGGTAGGCTGCTAATGAAATGGTGAGCATTTGCAATCCTGGCAGCCTCTTTCATCTCAGATTCTGTTGCATTGTGCCTTGCGTATATAATATTTTCTCTTATGGTTGTGGAGAATATAACAGGGTCCTGAGGAACCAACCCCATGTGGCTCCGCAACCATCTCAAATTGAACAACTTCAAATCACGGCCATCCAACAAGACTTGGCCAGCAGTTGGATCATAGAATCTCTCGATCAAAGAAATTATCGTGCTCTTCCCTGACCCAGATACACCTACAACAGCAATAGTTTGTCCTCCATTGACTCTAAGGCTAAAATTACTCAAAACCATCATCTCAGGACGCGTAGGGTAGCAAAAATCAACATTCCTGAATTCAATGCTCCCATACACATTAGGGGGTTTAAGACCACTGGCATCATCTGGATCAATCTTGGGTACACGATCAATAATTTCAAATACCGAGGTCAGGGATTTCCGGCGTTTGAGAATATATGGGGCAAGGCCAAATGGCTCCACTAGTGCAAAAGTCGCAAAAGAGAAGACAATGTACTCTTTAAGCGCTGTTACCAGACTAAGATGCCCATCCTTCACAGCAACAGCTATATACCACAGCAGAAGTGCGTTGCAGGCGAAAAGAAGGAACTGAGAGAAGCCAAAGGCAAAACCAATGCCCATTCCATGAAAAAAGCTTTTCCTAAGAATGCTTCCAAGCTGCAATCTATAAAGCTCCATTATTTTGTTACCAGCACAAAATGCCACCACAGTATAGATATTCCTGACTGCATCTTCAAGAACTAAAGAAGCTTTCCTGTGCATCTCCTGAATTCCTCTGGAAAAGCCAGAAAGCCACATTTTCTGCAAAAACGACAATCCAAGTATAAGCTCCATTATGTAGCTTAACAGGAGCTCAGTGTAAGAATTTTTTCAAGGAAAGATCTCCATCCAAAATGAAAAAAAAAAAAACAAATGTGAGCTAAAATGTGAACTCAAAACCTCCTATGCGCAAGTTCTGAAAAAGTTCAAGAATAGCATCTTCAAAATTACATATTCTGCAAAAGCATCTAATTGTCATCTTCTCATGTAGAACTATTATAGCTACTGCTAAAGCAATGATGTATCAGAATTCAGAAACATCAAGCTAGCAAAAAAAGCTTCAAAAGAACTTGAGTTATACAGGTAGCACAACAACATCAAGTGTATGAGACCAGGAAGCATGGCTGTCACTCAACATAGTTGTGTGTCATCCTAGGGTAACTTCGGCAAAGGAAGAAATATGGCCTTCTGTTCTAAACTTCACGTATGTTTGGTGTTATATCTGTGTGTGTTTCTATATTATTGTCATAGATGATGAGGGTAATATCAGGAAATAATCAAGTATTGCTAATGCCAGGTAACAATAAAAAACAATATATATGTCATAAAAGTCCGGTCCTATGTGATCCACATTTAGACATGTAAGTGAATGATGAGTTTTACAAAAAGTGAAACATAACTACATACGCATTTAGTACAAAGATGCAAAGAAAGCTTTAATGCAAATGACCTTACTATCCAGTGGGAATCATAATAACCTCATGTCAGATGTTGATAACAGATCAGAGCTAACCTGTGCAATTGCAGAAATCACAAGGACAGGCAAAGTTGCCAGTGCAACAAGAGCGACACGCCATTCTAGCAACATACCAAGAAGAAGTGCTACAAAAATGGCTGAAGTATCCTGAATGAATATAGAAAGCCTGTTGCTGAAAGCAGCACGAACAAATGTCGCATCATTTGCAAGTCGCATTGATAAAATGTCTGAACTATTTTCTTCATCATCAAACCACCCAACTTCATTGCGCAGGATTGCTGGAATGCAGTAAACAGGCAGTGATAAGTCTCTGGTAGTGTGATGAGTTTTACATACTACTACTAGGCTATATTTAGAACATTGTAGCATTGATCGACGCATTAGGTATTCATGCATATGTGCTTCAGGAACTGGTGTGATATCAGACCAAGTATCCTTACAAAAGGAGGGGTTCTATAGCATACATGAGACATGGAAAAGCCGTACCTGAAAACATCATCCTTCTTACACGCTCAGTCATTTTCTCTCCCATTATACCAAAATAGAAGTGCTGCAGAAAGTTAGCTAGCACAGTAATTATACCCATGCCAACAATGAACGAGCAGTATTTATTCACTTCATTATGCACATCATGGACACCTATTCTGTAGTATGCCACCACTATTAAAGATATTGTATAAGCAAGAAGAGGATTAAATGAACCAAAGCAAGCAGCACCAGCACTCCCTAACAGAGCATAAAAATACTCTGCAAGGCTAAGCTCTGCAAGCCTCCAAAATGATGGAGTTTTTGTTTGCTGCTTCTTCGATTCATCAACATGAAAATTATCGAACATATCAAGAGGCCGGCTGAAAGTTTTTGAATGGGAGCGCTCATTCTTTGGATCAGAAGTCAGTAATGGTGATATTGGTGATTCTGGGTCTGAAGTATTTGAAGACTGTCGGTGCAGGGGGACATCAATTTTGGGAAGATCAGGCAATTTCATTTCAAAACTGTCCTGCCTTTTGATGGATGGAGCTCTCTCAGAAGCAACCATAGGTAGTCTGGCTTCTGCCATTTGCTCTGAAGGGGGGCTTTGAATACTTGGTGATTCATGTGAGTTATGATTGGCATCTGAATTTCGGAATGCAAGAAAACCATGTGTTTTCTGAAGCGACGGTGATTTTGACATCTTAGGAGAAGATGACTCTTGGAAGCTATGACTAGCTGATGAATCCCTTTCAATCTGGAAGGAGCTAGGCTCTTTGTAGTTTCTAATTGGTGTCCTGAAACAGTTTAGTAATAAGGAGAAAATGAGCACTTCAATCAACCAACAAAACAAGTAGCTACTTCAATCAATCAACAAAACTTAGCAGATCTATAAAATAAAATACTAATCCAGTTACCACAGAAATGAAGAATATATATTTTATGCTAGCTAAGAAAAATAAATTCACAGCAGGTACACATAAGGAGCTGAACGCCATATGAAATAATCTCACTATAACAATTCAAGAAGCCCCAGAAATCTGTGATGTATGGCCTAAGTATTCAAAACTAACAGGCTGACAGCCCTTTTTAAGTTTAGAGGCCAGTTAGACATACTGCTGGAAACAAACAGCTCTATATTAAAAACATAAGGATAGGGCAACGTGGCAGTAGTGGTTTCCTAGATAAACAGATTTTTCGAATGCATTTTTGTGTCAACGTTGAATCACAAAAATATTACAGTGATTATTCATCATATGATAATCAAGAAATTTTGCAGCACTCGGACTCTATAAACTTGCACATTTTCTTTAACTACAGATCATATTGCTACTGGAAAAAGATGAATGCACTGACCTTTTTGGAAGTTTTGCTGCTTCTTCACACCTAAGAAGTTCGGCATAAAGACCATCAAGATTTAACAATTCTTCATGTGTTCCCATCTCAACAAGTTGACCCTCCTCCATCACTGCTATATAATCAGCATTCCTGATAAGGCTAAGACGTCTAGCTATGATGATAGTAGACCTCCCAAGCATCAGAATATCAAGTGCTTCCTGAACAGCTTTCTCAGCCTCAAAATCAAGAGCACCAGTAACCTCATCCAGTAAAAGAATGGATGGATTTGAGAGCACAGCACGAGCAATTGAAAGCTTAATCTTTTGCTCCTCTGTCAGTGAAAGCCCAGCCCTCCCAACCTATTTCATATTTATTTCCAATTAAATAAGCATGTTACACTGGTAAAAAGGAAACATGCAGTTTCAGTACACATATGAGATAAAGCATGCATGGCACCTGGGTTTCATATCCTTTTTCTAGTGAACTGATGAAAGCATGTGCATGAGCTGTTTTGGCTGCCTCCTCAATCTGGTCGGTTGTAGCAGATCTTCCATATGCAATATTTTCCATAATGCTCAAGCTCAACAAAGCTGGTTCCTGGGTCACGAGCCCTATTTGGCTTCTTAACCACTCTAGCTTCAAGTTCTTTATATTCTCCCCATCCAAAAGCACTTCACCTGCAACATATGGCGCATGTAATCAGAAATCATACTTGAGGTGACAAAACAATAGTAAATAATAGCTTGCAACTATAATACCTAAGGTTGGATCATAGAATCGTTCCATAAGAGGTATTATGCTGCTCTTTCCAGAACCATTTCGGCCAACAAGAGCAACAGTCTTTCTAGCAGGTACAGTGAGGTAGAACCCACTTAATATGGGGATTTCTGGGCGGGAAAGATAACTGAAGTAAACATTACGGAACTCGATGTTGCCTTGCACTAATGATAAGGTACGGCCATCCTGGTTTACAATAGAAGTTGAACGGCTTATCATTTCATAGAGTCTGTATGCAGCTATACGTCCTTGCTCAAAGGAATAGAAGTTTGTTGCTGCTTGATTAAGTCCACTGCAAACAATTCAGAGCCTTGGGTAAGAAAATTATCAGTGTAGTAAGTGTAAATATAACTAAAGGCAATCTCTTAAAATCAGTATGCTTACAGTCCACTCAAGATAATAGCAAACAAGGCTACTACAACTTCACCGCCATTAGCTCTTCCATGCAAGATAAGGAACCTCCCGACCCAAAGTTGCAAGGCACAAGAGCATATGGCAAGCCCATACGTAAATCCAAGACCAAGCCCTTGCACCAGGCTTATAAGTATTCCATAGCGCAGTGTAGCTTGAAGCGAAGTAGCATAAGAATATTTTGCGAGGGTCTCATTTGTGAAGGAGTACAAAGTTCTAATGTATAAGATGGCCTGCAAAACAAACATTGCTCAAATGGGTATACGACTTCATTTACAGTTAGCGATGCTTGATGCAATTCTGAAAGCAGTCATGTTCTATTTTGCAGCATGTAGCACACCAGATAAAAAATGCCGACAATTCGATTTTTCCTTGTTAAAGCGATGCACCTTGTTGAATATCTTGAAGTATTTGTTTTTGTTTTTAACTTGCCAATGTCGTGTTACCCAGCGTAATTGGAAAGACCATGTACCATGGTGTTGTCGAAGCCACGTAGGACAGCAGAAAGGGAGGCATCCCCATGGTTCTAGCCATGGTAGTGACCTGAGGAGGAAGGAGGAACTAGAGCAGTGGAGAACACAGGAGAGCAGCCACAATCTGAGATGAATTGCCTTCGATTGATTTGGGGATTGATCCCGCTCCTCCTGTACAGGGGCCATTTGGGCT
The DNA here is from genome assembly GCA_036346145.1 of Olyra latifolia. Lineage (NCBI taxonomy): Eukaryota > Viridiplantae > Streptophyta > Magnoliopsida > Poales > Poaceae > Olyra > Olyra latifolia. The sequence goes on along the minus strand of CM070523.1, from coordinate 172,940 downwards.
GCATATATGGGCAAGATGGGAATCTATTTTCCAATCTTGCCCTCTCACATCCTCACTTTACAAGGGCATTTTGGCCCATTTACAAAAAGGGGGCAGCTCATAGGCTTGCCTTTACAACTCATTAGTCTTATCCTCATCCTAGAGATTTCCTCGACGACCTCTATTCCCAACAACCCTAAGGGTTGGGGCATCCTTATACTACCCCTACAACACATGACGAAAATGTAAATGACACCTGATGGATCTTCATGTAGCAAGAAACATTTATAGGCCATAATGAGATTTTATCTTCAAACTTGATTTGAGCAAGTATCATGCAGGCATAGTGCAGAAGACCATCAGAAATAGAGCTTCTATGTTTTTACCAAAAGTGAATTGCAAAAATCCTAAAGCGGTATTGTCAGTAATAGAGCTATGTGTGATTGCAATTAGGTTCTCAATTGACTTTAAAATTCACGCTTTTTACTTTATGGGAGCGTAGAAGAATTACTCTCGGAAGTAGTATACCTGTTCAGCAATGCTTGCTGCCTCACCATAAGCATCCTGAATATTTTCTGCAAGCCTATGGAGAAATATGTTTGATATTCCTCCTGCGGCAACAATGAAGGGCCCAGTAGCCAATGTCAAGAGACCTATTTGCCAACAGTTGACCAAACCAATTATAAGACCACCAAAAAAAGTAGCCATGTTGTGAATGTAGTTCCCAACCTAAAAACAACACAATACAGAACAACTCAGCAAACTGCATAACTGCAAGATAAAATACAGAATGATTTGATATAGCATCTAACAGAAAGATAAATAAGCATGCAGTGCAGTATTGATTAAGAAGGTTCAGCATATGAACTCACTTTCTCACTCAGAGCGGACTGGATGAGCAAGACATCACTCAGCACTTGACTGACGATATCACCATTGTTCCCATAGGTATCAAAGAAACTCATGTCTTGGTTTAACAAGACTTGAACATACTTTGATCTTATTACTGCCGTCTGCCTCTCCCCAGTCAAAATCCAACATGAAACTTCTGTACATAAAACAGATTTAGTGAGATTCGTTTAACAGGGAAGAACTGTTTAGTGATCTTGATGAGTTGACACAGACTCGCATTACCTATCCAGCCAGCAAAGAAAACACCAATGGCTATGTAGAGGAAGTATAAAGCATGCTGCAGACAAAAGTACAAGAAACTCATGAAATACAAAGACACAGAATCTGGTAGAAAAACTATTATAGGGAGATAACAAGACAAGCGAATGTGGTATTCAGTATGACAACAAGTAAGTAACTGCCACTGTGAAGTTGTTGTGTATCTTCAGTGTGAAAAAATTTAGAAAGGGATAATCTAGGATTTGCCACTACAAAGATGTGCATTCTAGGATTCGCCACTCATGTGTCACTGACACGAGGGTCCAAGGGCCACATGTCAATGACACACGAGTGGAGTGGCAAACCCTAGATTACACATCTTTGGGAGCGGCAAATGCTAGATTATTCCTTATGTGCAAGTGAATGCTAATTTGCGTAGAAAATAGAGTGAGATTGTGAGAAGATATAGAACTGTGATGCTTCAGTAGACTAACACGTACATTTTCATGGAAATGAATTTCACAAAATAAACTTGTGAATATTCGCCATGTGGGAGCAATTTGCTTAATGCAGGTGGGGGAGAGGAAAGGGTGGTGTCCATTTAAATCCACGTAGAAAGAGAAGGAAATGACTAGATTTGGCCTAACAATCGTAACAGGAAGTTGGGGTTTAAATGTGAGACTGCACCAATGCAGCACAATAATGCACTAAAAAACTAAGATAGATTATGCTACATGCAGTCAGATCACATCTTATCAAAAGAAAACACACTGCTCAAACTGACATCCTAAAACTAGAATTCTTTCCTTGGCATTCCAACCATACAAAATGTCGGCATTCCATTCTTGTAAAAGCGACCACATGAAGCACAGCAACCCCCGCCCAGGCGCCCAATGGAATAACTACAACCATAGGAATAGTTATGATGGCTTTAGTCTCACAAAGCTAAGCAGCAAGTCTAAATCCCTTGCTAAACGCATGAACAAACATCTGCGACTTACTAAACTTGGGAATATATATAACAATTTACTATAATAGCAGTACATCAGGACTATTAACAGCTCGGCTTCACATTCAGTCTTAGGCACTTCACTTAAGCAGAGGTCCTGGCAGGATTGTCTCCTCCTTGAGCGAAATGGGGAGGATTTAAATGAAATTAGCACAAATGTCCTAACACATGCACAGACCGAATTCAGCTTACTACTTTGCTACTCTGTTAGAGGCCTCAAACGTGACTAACCAGGAAAGTGTGCAGCTCTCCCATGTAAGGAGCACACACCATTTCCCTGCTTAGGAAGCAAAGAAAACAGTCCATGCTGGAGATGAGTTTAAGATCTGTTATCAGCAGAAGACCTGTTTGATGTTGTCGAAGAGGTCGTGGGTGTGGTGGCCATGGAGCGAGTTGATGGCCCTGCCGAAGAGGTGGAGGTAGACAACGAGCGCCACCCCGTGGGCCGCGGCCGCTAGACCGCCTGCCGCCATGAGCAGGTAGTCGAAGCGGTCTGCGCAGGCGAAGAGGCGCTTGAACGGGACGGCGGCTGGAGGCGGGTCGGCCTCCTCCTCTCCCTCCTCGGGGCCCGCGGCCCCGTCGTCCTCAGGCGGCGGCGCCCCGTCCCCGCCGACATCGGCGGCGTAGGGCGAGGGCGACTCCGGCGGCTCGGAGGCTTCAGAGACGGGCGTGAGCGGCTGGACGTGGGGCGGGGACCAGCCGAAGAGGCCCCGCGAGACCATGGGAAGGGTTAGGGTTGCGTCGCTGCTCGGGCTTGTGGGGTGTGGTTGGGGACAGAGTCGGTTGTGGCGGCGGCGAGAGATTTGAATTGAGGAGGTTTGATTTGTTGGTCACACGAGACGGGAATGGGTGTGAGGGTGAAGGGCGAGCTCGCTCTGCCTCTGCCGTCGGGTGAAGGCTGATTCGGCGAAGCGGAGCAGAGGCGGGCTCGCCGTCGGCGGGGCCGGGGCAGATCGGGGAGGTGGTGGACTGGACTGGACCAGCGCGTGCTCCTGCGCTGTCTCATCTTTTTCCTTTGACAGCTTGGCTCCCAGATCAGCCTTTCCACTAGTTGAGTCTTTTATTCTCAGTTTGTTATTCCTATCCTGAATATTTTTCGTTTGAAATATGTGCAAATCAAAGTTTTATAAGTAATGGTCTTTTTTTTAAATATTTAGATTGAGTAATTGGAAATTACATGTGTAGATTCGTCTTCAAAGTATTACCATAATATAATAATTTTAATGTGTGTTTGTAAATCAATTGTGATAGTTATTAGTGGTCAAATGTGCACTTTGGAGACGTCCAAAACGACAGTTATTTCTAACCCAGGAAGTATTTATAGCCAAAAATTTCCAATTTTCTCCTTCAGCCCATCCTCTTTCCTCTTTCGAGCATTGCAATTATGTTTATTCCAAAATCTCTCGCCGCTGTTGCAGATGGTTGAACGCCTAGCCTTCACCATGCTCCTCTCCTTCCCCCTTGACCTAAAGGGAGGCCGGGACATGAGGCAGCACCATCGTCGCCAGGGGATTGCCAGAGGACAATGGGCGATGTGGTCCATGGATCGACAAAAAAAGGTCATTGATAGGCAAAGAGGGTGGAGGCAAACCTAACAGGCTGCAACAACCAGAAAAGGAGTGTGTCACTTACCGAATAGGAGAGAAGAAGGTGTGGTGGCACCAAAGTAGAAGCATCCAGGGGTAGGAAGGGAAAGGGTTGAAGCGGATGGGTAAGACCATCTCCAACCGTTTTTCCTTCATTTTGTTCCCTTCCCCATATTTATTCCCTCCATTTTCCAACGTCTCCTACAACATCCCTTCGAAAGGAATGATATAGGGAAAGAAAAGATAATCCCTTTCTGAAGGGAATGAAAAAGAGAATCTCTTCTGAAAAGAAACGGTGAAAGGAATCTGTTGGAGTGTTGAAGCGAACAGGATTTCCTTCTTTGCAGGAATGGGAACCAGGAGGAGAATGGGTCGGAGATGGTCCTAGGAGGGTGGGCCATGGGGATTAGGTTTGGAGAGCAGTTGATGCCTTCTACATGACATGGTGAGAAGATCTAGACCGTTGAGCTAAGATCCAATAGTACCAAAAACACTCGTACTTTTCTCTGACCGAGCAATAATCAGTTTCTTTGTTTTTCATAGCATGAATTACCATCTCTACTCTAGGCGGCGTCCTGTTCACGAGTACTCTCTACTTTGTGAGAAAAAATGCATGACAGTCTTAACCCAAGGAAATAGATGTATGATTAGTGTGAGTTGCCTTCCTTTAAGCACCCGTGCTCTCTCTCTCTCTCTCATTTGTTTACTGTGAGAAGAGCAACGGAGCGGACCACTGACGACTGTGACGAGAGAGACATGCGCATGCAATTCCATCCCTGCGACAGGGAGGCCAAAGAAGCTGAGGACATCTGAATTGAGATCTAACAGGTGATGGACTTGCACTGTCTACCTCCAATCGAGTAGGTAAACTTCTACATGGTTGTAATGTCAGAAAGAGAACAAAGAAAAACATGCATAATTTAAGTTCTTCTTAAGTCACTAATTGCCATCTGATGTTTACTACCTCACAAGTTTCAGAGTAAAATGCAAGCCCACCATTGTCTGTGAGCCTGTTTCGTTCAGCGGTTGTGTTTGCTTATAAGCTGAAAATTTTTACCTCCTCGATAAGGGCATCCGAGGGATCAAAAGATTATAAAAAAATAGTTTTGAGATTTTTGAGAAGAAATTGTAAGACTTATAAAAATTGGCTACCAAACGTCAAAGCGTTTGGCTTATACGAAAATAACAAATTTTCAGCTTATAAGCAAACGCAAACACAAACGCTGAAAGAAACAGAGCCTTATTCTGTGAGCCAATCGGGAAAGTGAAGAGGTGAGGCATGTCGTGCGCGCAGAGAGAAGATAGATGGGCGTGATGGTGAGGAGACGACGAGAGAGGCCGAAGGAGGGATGGCGGTGCTGGAGGTGTAGCGCAAGGAAGAGGCGGAAGGGTCGAGGGGCAACGTCGTGGCGTGGAGAGGACGGGGCAAAGCGGCGCTGGGTGGAGAGAAGTGAGGGGACACGCCCTGCTGGGAAGAGAGGGATCGGACGGGCGGATCTAGCGGCGGGGCAAGGCGACATCAGTATGAGAAGGGGCGACGTCGAGGCAGAGCAACCGCAAGCGAACCAAGAAGAGAGCAGGAAGAGGCGACGTGAGCCATGCAATCCCACCGACTAAGCACAACGGCAGGATCAGCATCGGGTGGCCATGATATTTAGGTTGACGTGGTCGTACGGCCTGTTGTTGCCTCTGATACGGAGTCGGAACCCTCCCTGGCGGAGGTGAGGTCCCACCTGTGCTTTACCTGTGCTAGTCCCTGGATCAGTAGCTAGCACACACAGACAATAGATTTTGGATCACAACCAAGTAGATTAATTTACATGAATTTACATCAGAGTGCGCCTCGTGGCGTCATTACATAAGTTCGGCTCGAAGGCCTTACAAAAGCGGAAGTTTTTATATTACAACTGAAATCCAAAAGTGGAAAACCAAAGAAGTCCCCACAGGCAAAGCTGGAGGTACGCAGCCCTAGGCGTTGGTATATTCTTCATCCTGGACTTCGTCGGTGAAGGCGTAGGCTTCAGGATCTCCATCCTCAGGGTCACGCTGGTACTCCGAACCTGCACGTCGGAATGCGCAGCCCCGCGGCAAAGCACGAGGGTGAGTATTGGTAAAAATACTCGCAAGTCAATTGACATATGCATGTGTACGGTCTAGACAAAGGATAGGTAGGGTTCAGTTGCGGAAAGCAAGTTTTGAAATAGTTTGCCTAAGGTTTTAAAGCAATTTAGAAAAGAAGTGAAGTAATCAAATCGTTTGATAAAACATTTAAATCATCCGGCCCCAACCGGCTCATGCCCAAAGGCTGGCTCACGATACAAATCGTGGTTTTTATCGAAAATATTTTCCTTACGGCTAATCCACCGAAGGACCAACAACTCTCGACAGCTAACCACCGTATGCATAATACCACACGTCGGCTAGACCACCGAAGTCATCTCCTCACGGCTAACCACCGTAGGCTCCTAAAACCAAAACACGGCACCTGCCGGTTTTCTTCTTTAAAACACTGAGAAAGAGAGGAGAGAAAACTACCATTGTGATCAACCCACCGTCGTCGCGCCTTGACCGTGGGCACGGCTTTCTAGAAAGTTTTACGCTCTGCAGAGGTCGACGCTTTCCCATGAGACATGACTCCTCCGTCGGAAGTCATCACGACAAAGCCTTTAACAGTCTAGCTCTTGGTCGGCATCCCTTTAAGGTTTCCACCGCATACCGGTATCTCCGGTTGGTCAAGCCTCTCTTGAGCTCGGTAGGTTGGCGAATGCGTCGCGCCTACTCCACCACACGGGATGTCCAAACCAAGAGTTCGAAAGGTACTCAGCCATGGCTTGCCCATACAAGCACTCATGGTCGCACTGTTGTACTTAGTTTTGACAACCACAAGGTATCGGTCCTTAAGGACTGGGGTGGTTCCCACACTGGACCCAATTCTCGTGCTTACTGCACCAGCCAATCAATCCGTCCACCCCAATCAAATTTTATAAGCATTTCCAGAAAACCCCCAGGTGACATACCCGCCACCTGGCACTAACATTTTACCCACAGCAGCACCCTGCTACTGCTAATAAAACAAGCACTTTACAAACAGGGAGATACTTTGAATAGATATTAAACCAGGAGTAAGATGTTCATCATGTGGTAATCACCTAGTGCAACTAGTAGCATGACTAAGCAAGGTTAATTAGGCTAACCAGGGGTGACCAGTAATTATGGATTAATTAACCTAAGGTTATCAAAAATCAGGATTAATGTCATAATTAAAGTGTGCTAGGTTCTTAACTAAATTCCCTACCAATATGATAGTGATTAATAACATAGCCATGCACTTTTAATAAACTTCTAACAAAGCATTTGTAAAACTGGGCATTGATATGGTCAAAGGAAATTAGGGGAGATGTCAACAGTGAACTTGCCTTAACTGTGGTCGAACTCCTGCCCTTCGTGAGTTTCAGCTCCAGGCACGGGTCCGGTCGTATCTAACGATGGCAAATAACACATATTTAAAAACAATAAATAAAATAAAATAAAATAATGCATGCAGATGGATATGCATAGATATGATGATGGTATTTTAAATTGGAATTTGTGTAAACTCGATTTTACTCCTTTTTATAAATTTTTGAAAATTCTTATTCCACATGAAATTTAACTATTACACATATGTGGCAAATATTCCTTTTTAATTGGGAAATATAGAAAATAAAATAATTCCTTTAATAAATATTTATTTTATTATTTTTAACAAATTTTAAATTATCGGTTTATATTTATCTATCAAAATTAATTAAGGTTAATTGATATATGTTTCTATCTTTATAAAACTAAATCATGTATTAATCTGTATTAAAGTATATAAGTAATATTTTTAAATTAAACCTCATATTTTTAGAAGTTTTTAGAAACTTGTTTCACTAATTTTGGACTTATATTTTAAAAGATATGAAATTTACAAGTTTTCCTATATTTAAAATTCATTTGGAAAAGGAGAAAATCGGATGGTTGGTCGGCTCATTTCGGCCAGCCCAAATGAAAATGCCTAGCCTACACATGACGTGCGTGGCGCTGGACCCCACCTGTGATGACGTCGCTGCCCATGAGCCGGACCTTGTGTCCGTGACGTCTTGGCGATGGGCAGCGATGGCGCTCGTCATAAGATATCTGACCACTGCAGACTAACGCAGCGTCTGATGGTGTTCCATGGCCATGGACGGCCGAGGAGGAGAGACCGACAAAGGGGCATTGTCACGGCCAGGTACTGACAAGTGGGCTCACTGTCGGCACGACTCGAGCGAGGAAGGGCGAGCGGCTCGGGCGACGGCGATTCCGGCAGCGGCTCGCCCGTGATGAGGAGGAAAGAGAGAGGAGGCGAGGGGTGGTCCGGTGAGGTCGGCGACGAGGACAGCCGGGCATGAGGTCAGGCGGTGTGAGAGAGTGAGGCAGGCAGTCATGGCGATCCATTCGCCCGGCGATGAAGGGCAGGGTGGCGAAGTCGGCGAGGTGCAGGGGGTAGGAGAAGCTGGGAGGCGACGGGGAGGGAGGGACCGGCCGAGGCGGCGGACGGTGTGGGCCGGGTAAGGCGGCGAGGACACGCTGTCGGCCATTCCCGGCAGCAGGTAGCGCCGACGATGGGGAAAGACACTGGGGTCCTAGGGAGAGAGAAGGGAGCCTGGGAGGGGATGATTACCCGGTGAAGCGGCTCGACGTCACATGAGGCAAGTTTGCTTGGCGGCGCCGGTGGACTCCAATGACATGACGGCAAATAAAATGGAGCACGAGGAGTGAAGGTAGGAGGGTGGTGAAGGGATCGGGAGGCGTGAGGCGAGGCATGAGTGAGAGAGGAGTGAAGGGAGTGGGAGGGAAACCGAGAGTGAGAGGGGGTGGGTTTAGGCTGGTTTAGGGAGGGCAAAAATGGAAAGGGGCATTTTGGGAAATGCCCAAATTGGGGAAGAGAGGGTGACTTATGGGGCCCACTGGTCATAGAGTGAGGAAAAGAGAGAGAGGGTAAAATGAATTAGAGATAAAAATAGGTATATTAATAATTCATTTAATTAACTATTTAGGTTTATATCTAACTTTTTATTTAGCCTAGTTTTTAATTTGGAGTTTCAAAAGTCAAATTTCAAAATTACAATTTCTTACAAGATTATCCTATAAGGTTTTTAATAAGTAAAGATTTTAAATTTTGCAAAAGCTAATCCTTAATTAGTTTCTACAAAACTACATATAGTAACATGCACATTTTTCAAAAATGTTTTTCTTTTAAACTTTGAAAATTTTATGGTTGAAATGCCTTAAACTATATGCTATGATTATATATTTTATATTTTTGAAAAATGGGGATGTTACAAACGGGCTTTGTATAATAGAAGATAATAATAATAATGTATCTTGTTCTTGCTTAATTTGCAGTAACCAAACGAGTATCTAGCTGATAAAATGTTTTGCTTTGGTACTTCATGATCATGTACGTATGTATGTGTATGTATGTGTAGAGAGAGAGAGTGAGGAGAATCAGATTCTATTCTAGTGGCGGATAAATCACAGGAATCAAATGAAAAGGCAAGGAGCTACGTGTCCGCTTTGTTTTGTTGATGCTAGGCGTCCATTTGCAGTTGATGGTTTTACACTAGCTAGCTACTGGACGACTAGTGCTAGACAAGAAAATTAATTAATCACTCCTCCTCCATTTGTGCATAGCATGTGAGCCTGCCTGTTTCCGTTGATTTTGTAGCCGCTCGCTCGCTGAAAGCTGCTTGCTTTTTTTCAGGTTTGCAGCTAACTTAAAATGCGGCATGCATTACGCGCATGCCCATTTGTTTCGTTTCATATATATATATATATATATAGAGGAATAATACATAAGGCTCCATGGAGCCTAGGCTCCATGATTCATTACCACTAGATGTGCTTTGAGATTCGTGTTGTTTGGTTATTATACTTTTATATACCCACTAAAGAAAATATTTGAGACATCAAACTCCGAAAAAGTTGAATTGAACTTCAGTTTGAACTACATTTAACTATACTTCAAACTAATTCAAACTAGTTTAAACCGAGTTAATTTAATTTTTTGGAGTTTCATATTTGAAATACTTTTTTAGTGGATATGTGAAGATATACACGCCGAACATCACGAATCTCAATGCACATCATAGTGTTTTGAATCATGGAGCCTAGCTCCATGGAGCCCCAAACTAGCTTCCTATATATATATATATATATATATATATATATATATATATAGGAGCAGTTCGAGGCTCTCTTCATGATCGAATACCCCATATTATGCTTTGAGATTCGTGTTGTTTAAAGTGTTCATCTTTACATACCTACTAAATAAAATATTTGAGACGCCAAACTTCAAAAAAATTAAATTCATCTTCAGTTTGAACTATATTTATCTTAAATTTAAAAGTAGTTTAAACTAGAGTTAAATTTAATTTTTTAGGAGTTTGATTTCTCAAATATTTTTTTAGTGGGCATATAAATATAAAAATACCAAACATCACGAATCTTAAAGCGCATCTAGCGTTAATAGATCAGGGAGCCTAGAGCCTTATGTAATTTCCCTCTATATGTGTGTGGTGCAATTAACTTTTAACTTCAAGTAGGAGTATATATACTCCTCTAAATTAATTGATTAACGAAATCAATCAGACAGGCAGAGTGGGAATCTGAATGCCACCTACCATTCCGATTGGCGAACCTTCCTTTTTGACTTTGCATGCGGCATATATCGATCGATCAGCTGGTGCTTCATTAATTACTGGACTAGTGTAGCACTACTTCACTTTGGCAGCCATGGCAGGCGGCTCCCTGCTCTTCATCAAGGATATGATGAACAAGAGGCTGCAGGGGCTCTCCTGCTCCTCCGCGGCCTCCACCTCCGTCCGCCCCTGTAACAAGAGGCTCGTCAGCCCCGCAAGCTCCTCCAGGTTCCTTCTCAACTCCTCCAGGCTGCACTCCAACGTCGCCGACTTCATCGACATGTCCCCCGCCGCACAGGAGCCGCCGCCGCCGCCGTCGACAGCAGCGGCAGCGGCAGCGGTGAGCGGAGGCGGAGACGAGGTGGAGAAGGCGGCCATGCCCATCATGAGGTCCCGCTCTACAAAAGCGCAAGACCAGGTACAAATATATATACACATCGATCACGCGCGCGTCGATCGATCAACATATTTCTCATACATACGTATATACATATAGCTAGCGTTTGTTACTGGCGTGAATGCATGCATGACGGCTTGCAGTTGCAGGAGCAGGTGGTGGTTCTGAGGGTTTCTCTGCACTGCAAGGGGTGCGCCGGCAAGGTGAAGAAGCACATCTCCAAGATGCAGGGCGTCACCTCCTTCCACATCGACATCGCCACCAAGAAGGTCACCGTCGTCGGGGACGTCACGCCGCTCGCCGTCCTCACCACCATCTCCAAGGTCAAGCCCGCCCAGTTCTGGCCATCGCCTTCTTCGCCGCCGCGCGCATCAGCCTCCTTCTAGCTCTACCTCTACTTGTACGGTCCTCCATCACCACTGCCGCCGCATGCAGCTACGGCTTCTTCTTCTTCTTCTTCTTCTTCTTCTTCTTCTTCTTCTTCTTCTTCTTCTTCTTCTTCTTCTTCTTCTTCTTCTTCTTCTCTTCTATGACTCTATACTAATGCTACCAACTCTTTCTGCACCCATGTCAGTGTGTCTTCGATCTCCATCTGCGGTACGTGTGTGTTCTTCCTCAGTTTACTACCTACGTACTGCTTCACCTTTTCTTCTTCTTCTTTCTAGAAAAAGATATACTACAATATATACTACATATATTGTATAGTCAGCAATATATATGCTGCAGTCGGTATCATGGGAATTTTTTCGCACTACGCATATCGAAATCTTTCTGCTTGCTTCCGTGACATTAATTTTGTATTCTGTTCCGACGAGGGTTTGACGCACGTACTCACCCCTCCAATCAACCCGATAACTTGTACTCTAGTATAAAGCATCATCGAGCAACACGCACGTCCTACCATCCATTTGAAAATCTCACAACACTCGCGTAGCAGCGATAAGTCATTCTCTCGACTAAAATAAATTAAATGCTACACATAGCAGCACAATATTAATTGGCCATGCGCTAATATATTATATATAAAAGAAATCACTGATGGAGAGCAACTCTAGTCAGTTTACGCTCATACTATGTACTATCATGATTGATCATACGATAAGATCGATGGGGGAGAGTAATTAAAGTCCGGCTTGTGGAAAAGTAGGTAGAGACGGAAATTAAGTTAATGGTATGCTGTTGAAAGGCGATGGAGATAAAGCTCCTTCGATGGGTGCTACTAAAAACTGTTCACACCAAAAGTTGACTTATATGCACGCAAGGATAAACAGACTACCAACAAGCTGATTGAATCTTCTAATTGATAGAATAAATAGTAAACAGACTATCGGCAAGCTATAAACCAATAAAACGAGGGGTAAACAATCCACCACCAACGAATGTGTTGATAAAAAAGGGTGAAATCTAACCTCTAGTCGAAACGGCGATGCATACCAATATCAACTAAGAGAGTGTTTTTGACCGAACACCGATGCAAACCCGTAGATCAAACTAAATCGAGACGGTACTTACTTGCATACGACTCCTGTGTTGTACCTTAAAGCCGATCGAAAAGACGACGTGCAACAATCGAAAAATAAAATACGACAAAACTACTCTAAATGCGACGGAAGGTAAAGGACAAGTAAAAGTAGATTTGTTTGATTGATTTGTGTGTGCCTTACACGCCCTAAGGGCTATGTACTTATACAGGACTTCAGACTCAATCGACTATGACTCTTACTCTCGTAACCTATACGAACTCGATTCTATATCTTCTTATTTCATATAACACTACCTAATATATACATAGAGAACCGACCTGAACTCTGCTTCATCCCTTCTCTTAGCCGATTCAGTCTCCCCCTTCTATACTGGCCTAGATTGATTTGGGTTCCTTTTCGCACCTAATTCGGCCCATATTTCATCAGATCTAAGCTGATTTCTAGAAGTTTTCAGAGCATCGGTCATTTTCTAAAATCAGGTGTCACAAAAAACGTAGCAAAGACACATTGTTAGGACTAACGACAACGAACTAATACTACCGAACAAGCTAAGAGCAGGCTTAGCTATTAAAAATAATCTAAACAATTTATGTTACCCAGAGATATATATGGTCTCATAACATGTGTGCTCTTAAATCTTCCTAGTAGGCTAGTAATGGTAGGAAAAACCTGCACCGCTAAGGCTGCTGTTCTTATATTGTCAATAGAAGGCTAATAAACAATGACCGCATAGCGCAGTGGATTAGCGCGTCTGACTTCGGATCAGAAGGTCGTGGGTTCGACTCCCACTGTGGTCGGATTTTTAACTCATTTTTTTTTGTACTCCATCAGGCCCACCGCCCACATGAGTATATAAAAACATCCGGCCCAAAGGACCCAAGCCATCCTGCCTAAGACGTGGGCCTCAGAAGGCACGACTGCACTTTGCGGCCTGCCTAACCTCTCGTGCAGTGGCCCGGCCCAAACCCGTGACATCAGGAGCGGTGGGGTCTAATTCATCAAAGAAATCACGACTCGGGGAGCGCCGGCGGCGGCCATGAGCATCTCAGGCGAGGTCCCCTCCGACGGCGAGGAAGTTTTCATCAACGAGGAGGACATCATCAACGAGATACCCATCGACGAGGAAGGCCAGTACTCACTCCCCTACCCTACCTACTGCCTACTGCCATCAATCTCCTCCTCCTCCTTTGTGCTTACCGTCACCGCTGGCCTTCTTCAGATCTTCCCGACCGCGACGACGACGATGACGGCGACGGCATGGGTACGCGGAAGCTAATTGTTTTGTGTCTACTTACCACCAGGCACCAGTTAGCTTGTTTCGTTCTGTGGCTTGTGATACATACATATTATTGTTCAAAACTCTCCCCTCCTCTATGGATGCTATGACTTGCCTTCTTCTAACCCAGCCGCCTCAGTCTAGATGCTCGGGGGTGAACAAGCTCTTGTACTGAACGCTTCATCTCTCAATATTTTCTGTTAGGCCGTCCCTCTCCCTGATATATTCATCTCTACGCAAGAATAATAGATAAGTATTTCCATGCTACTTTTGCTCTTAAAAAATTCTTAGGTACTTGATCCACCACAGCCCACAGGAGTGCTCTTCAGGATTTATCTGTTCGGTGTTATATTGTTCACAAGTAAATAAACTCTTCAAGTGTTTGTTATCACTGGAGCACAATCATCTTATCAATACAAAGGCACAAATACATGGAGGGAAATTCTGTATCTTGTTTGTCCCAGTGATAGGTCTGAGTATCTGACCTTGGCTTGCACACACTCCCTCTACTCTCTTTTAGATTTCATTTTAGAATGCGCACAGTCAACATTTCAAAACTTTGTCGGCTAATATGTGCAAAAGTGTGTGGGATTGACATGTGGAAATCACATCACTGAATACTCATGTCATTGTATTTTTTAATAATTTCCACTAGCATATAAATATTAAAAAGTAATGACCAACGGTATACATTGGAGATCATCTCAATGTCCAAAACATCAAGTAAAAAGAACGAAGGTAGTAGTTACTTATCACTTTGGTGTCTTGTTGCTGCTACTTCCCTCTACATTTTAAAGAATATTGACTTTTATTCTGAATCTTTCAGTTAGTGAACTAACACATTGCTCTTCTGCTGAGTTACCTTTTCTTTTCTTTTCTTTTTAGAATCTCTTATAAACCTTGTACAATGCTACCGGCTATTTGCCTGTTCATTCTACATGCGATGCATTCTCAAATGATCCGAACTGCTTTGCTTGTGAGAATTGAGATTTAATGGGCTAGTAATTCATGGTTTCTTTGCTTTCACTTGTTTCAGAAGAGGTTGATGATGCGGCATATGCATTTCATGGGCATACAGGTAAGATCTTGTCAAACTAAATGATTTATCACTTTGTCTGACTGTGATGCTTGGTTCACCGCTAATAAGTCTGACACCCCATGCATCATTTGGCTGCAAATTGCTTGCTTTCTACCCTACACTTCTTAGTCTGGATATATTCAATAATAACCGTGGTAATAGTTGTTATTCATATCTTGGGCACAGATGAGGTCTTTGCTGTTGCGTGCAGCCCTGTAGATTCGTCGCTTGTGTCTTCCGGAGGTAAAGATGATAGAGGATTCCTGTGGAAGATTGGATCTCCAGAGCATGTTCTGGAGCTGACTGGTATGTTTGGCTCTCCTGCCCTTTTAATATGTATGTTTATGGGACTGTCTCTGTGCTCCCTTACATTTACAATGTTAGCCAAACTGTGAAGTAGCAGCATTGATTCTTTAAGTTGATCTGCACATAATGCTGCTACAATCAATAATAGAGACACTAAAATTGTAATTTTATTGATCTAAACTAAAGTAATCATCTTTGTTCATTCATTATTCATCAATCTACATGAACTTACTCTTTACCTGTCCGTGTCAGCAAATGACAATATCTGCATGATTTCTGTATTTTTGGTACCTTGCAGCAAGGAATCCTCTGATTTTCCATTGACTCGATTCTTTCTGCAAAGTTCTACGTTTTTCCTTTTCTTTGCATATATTTCCCTGTTCTTTAAGACTTATTTGCGTATCTGCTTATCTACGGAACTTCAAGAACTTCTAGATGGGGCTTGAATAAGCCAGCTCACTTCGTTAGACTTGTTTTTTTGGAGCTTTGAGAAGCGGCTCCGAGATTTAAAAAAACCGGCTCAATAAGCCAAAACATTTGGATTTTCAAAACAGAGATAAGGAAATAAGCAAATAATCATATAAGCAGATAAGTCCTAAAGAACATGTTAATGTTCCCCTAATTTGTTGATGCATGCCTAGAATCGTGCCGATGCAACTTACAAAATAGCTGTTGCCAATACAGGACATGGAGATACTGTCTGTTCAGTAGCTTTCAGTTCAGATGGGAATTTGGTGGCTTCTGGAAGTTTTGATGGGAAGATAAATGTATGGAATATAGCTACACAAACTCTTCAGGGAACCCTTGAGGGTTCTGGATCAGGCTTTGAGGTGAGATGATCCTGGTCTCTTTCATCCATTTAGTTCAACTTGTTTCCACTGCCAAACCACTGCTTTCCCCTATTAAATTATTTATCAGTACTCAGATTATTAATTGCATGGTCTAACCATTACAGTTGTTTGTAGTGGCTTAAATGGCATCCACGTGGCCATTTGATAATTGCAGGATCTGAAGACTGCAATGTATGGATGTGGAACGCTGACCATAATGCCATTCTTAATACATTTGCTGGGCACAGTAGCACGGTGACATGTGGTGATTTTACCCCTGATGGTACCGAGCCATTTTCTCAAGTGTTACATATTTACTTATTTATGTTAACAATTTGGTTAGTTGCCTCTGGATGTGCTAATGTGGTGTTAAATAAATCACCTTTTGTCCGTACTTTGTTGCTTCAAGTTGCTTGGAATGCTTCTTCTTGAAAATTTTCATCTGTATGGTGTGGCCATCTCTGTTTTAGTTGATCAAACAGAGATTCTTCATGCCAGCTCAGTTTTCAGAGAAAATATGGATTATGGTGTATTTACGTTACTATTTTCTCTAAGGACCCTGCCAACAAACTGTATTCTATGTTCAATTTCTGTGGACCTAGAATGATGATCATAAATGTTAAACAAAAGTGTTATTGCAAAGATGCTTTTAATGTTGCATGCACTTGCTGACTTTTAATAATTTGGATATTTTTCGCCCATTTACTTACTTTTATTAATAGTATAAACTCAGATGTAGCACATTCATCATCAGCCAATGTACATGCTTCCTTTTTAAGGTAAGCTTATATTGACCGGATCAGATGATGCATCATTGAGGATATGGGACCCAAGAAATGCACAAAGCAGACATGTTGTTCGGGGTAAATTACTATCTATGTTATAAGCATCAATTCATAATATAGTTGTTTTTTACGTGCTCTATCAACTATGGACTTTTATATCTGTTGTCCCCCCCAATTAATTATAGGGCATGGCTACCATACTGATGGATTAACATGTTTATCAATTACTTCGGACTCCCAATCAATTGTCAGTGGCTCAAAGGATAATTCTGTGCACATTGTGAATATAAACTCAGGCCAGGTGGGTGCATGCCATAATTCTAGCTAGTCTACCATTCTCTTATTCCCATTCTTTCCCACATTAAACAAAAAGGTTGATGAATCACTCTTAGCCATGCCAGATGAGATTTGAACCCCTCATCTAATTTGGCTTACAAAAAGAAGCAGTTTGCACTGTGTGATGTTAATTACTGTTTGAATAGTGGCATCTGTTTTCCTTGTTTTAGTTGAAACAACTAAGTGTCCAGCATGTACTCTGTTGGTAGTTTGGTACCATGAGCAATCTGGCGTGGGTTGGGGCTGGATAGGTGGGATCTGTGTGTAATAAGTAGTAAATTTGTTTTGCAGGTCGTTGGTTCGTTAGTTGGTCACACCAACTCTGTGGAGTGCGTCGGCATCTCATCAAGGTACCGCTGTTTTTGCAAGATCGTTGGAGTGTGTATTTGTTAATCTGCACATTGCCTTGCTGTTGACGTAGATGCGCCTGTGTTTTGTGCAGTAACAACTGGGTGGCTACAGGGAGCATGGATCAAAAGCTCATTATCTGGGACCTTGCTCATCAATCGATTCGATGCATTTGCGAGCATGATGTGAGTAGTTTGCTGTCTATATGTACTAATATTGATAATGATGGTGAGCTTGACTTGAATGTGCTGTGTGGTGCGGTGCTGCCTGATGAACAACAAACAGGAGGGAGTGACATCGCTGGCATGGGTGGGTTCGTCGAGGTACGTGGTGTCAGGATGCATCGACGGCATGGTGCGCATCTGGGACAGCCTCTCTGGGGAGTGTGCTAGGACGCTGAGCGGCCATGGCGATGTGGTGCAATCTGTGGCCATCTTCGCTGACGGCAACTCCATGGTGTCGGCCTCTTCAGATGGATCCGCCCGTGTCTTTGACATCTCCGTGTTCAAGTGAAACTGAGAGCGAAAACGTAGCAGCATTACGAACTCCTATCCTATATATCCTATGTTATGTAGCAGCTTGTTTGGTCACAAGTAACGCAAACGTCTTATTACTTGAGTTTTATTTTTGATTTTAGTGGTCGGCTTTCGCAAGAACAAGAGGGTGCTGTAGCCTGTATTGTGTAATCATCATTCCCTAGTT
Organism: Olyra latifolia; assembly: GCA_036346145.1. NCBI lineage: Eukaryota > Viridiplantae > Streptophyta > Magnoliopsida > Poales > Poaceae > Olyra > Olyra latifolia. Next base: position 155,004 of record CM070523.1, on the reverse strand, counting down.
GATATTGGAAATGAGTTGCTTGGTCTTTTGTGATAGAATAGAAGAGATACACATGCATGGTACCTGTATGGAAATGGAAGAGAGAGACTAGCACTAGCACTAGCACTAGCAGCATGCTGCTCCTGCTCTAGTGGTGAAATGCTACTATTCTCTCTCTCTCTGCTGCTCCCTCCTCCCTCCCATGCCGCGCCGCGCCCCCGCTCTGGAGCTCCATAGAGTCCGGTTCCTGCGAGCAATGGCACCTCGCCTTGGCGCCCCTCCTCCTCATCGCGCCCGCGCCCGCGCCCTGTCCTCCGCCTCCCAGGTAAGCTAGGGTTTCGCTCTCCTCTCCTTCCAATCCAATTCCACCTTGGCCATGGCAACATCATACTTCCGCAAGCACAAGACTTCCAATTGGACTCGTAACACTTGCTTACCCTGCCCACTAACTTTCTACTCATTGCCAACTTTCAAGGACGACGATTGCAGCGCCTTCCTACCTTGGCTGCGGAGCAATGCAGGAACCCACATTTCGTCGCAACTATCCATCGGAACTTCTGCCTTCGGAAGGTCTTCCCTATCTTGTCTAAGCTTCTCGTTCATAAAAAATGTTGATTTATTCATAAAGCGGTGTAAAATGTCCTGTACAACTGGCCAACAGATGACCTAATATACATACACCTCTCGAAACTTGTAAGCTGAGCTAAACATTATGGAAGGCAGTGGCTTCACTGATGTCCGGTATTCTTTTTCAGGTCACTGTTTGCATCGGATCCCATACAAGAGGGGGACTGTATTATGGAAATACCTTATGATGTTGTATGTTCCTAAGCAAATTCCCCTTTCCATGGTATATCCTGCTAGGCTAGAATCTTTATTGAATTGTCGTTTTTCCTTACACGATGCAGCAACTTACTCAGGATAAACTTCCCAGAGAAGTTCATATGTTACTGAATAATGCTGTTGGAGATACTACCAAGATTGCAGTGCTCCTCATGATGGAGCAACACCTGGGACATGTAGTTTTGCTAACAGAATTTTCTCACTTATTATTTTTAAGAAAGAAAAAGTAAACTGGGGGAATCTATCTACTTATGGTTGTTTTGTAGGAATCAGGATGGGACCCATACGTCAAATCTCTTCCATGCAAGGATCAGATGCATAACATGGTATACCTATGCAGTAAAAATGTCATGTTGTGTTGTTGTCGCCACAGACTTTACTTTTCTAATGCGCGACACATGGGAGTTTGCAACCTGTAATTATTGACATAGCAACATAAGTGCCTGTGCGCTGATACTATAACAAAATTTTCTTGTTGGGTTGTTTAAATTGTAACTGTTGGTATGGTTTACATTTTCTTAATACTATTGTTGTGGCTACCTTTATTCTTGAATTCTTACTATTAAAACTCTTATTAAATTTGTTTTTCTATGTTACATAGATAGTTTTAATATTTTTATTGTAGTCCAGAAGGGGTCAATAACATTGAAATGTTTTATTGTAGTATATGTTCCTAATAAAGCTATGAACCATCAATTTTATCAAGTTCCTAGAATAGGAAGCTAACCCACTTTTCAGTAGAATTCATAGACTACGCTGTTTCTATATCAAATAGTCCCAGCTCATTGTATGGGTATTCACTGGCATACAAAAAAAATATCATGAATTTAGCTTAATGCTATTATTTTGAGATTCCTTTTTCTTATGTTTTAATTTGTAAGCTTTTTCTTATCTGCATTTTTCAGTTCAAATGCATTCTGTAAGAAGATTTGATGCAGAAAATTTGTAATTTGCTCCAGATGTTCTGGGATCTGAATGAGCTTTATATGATCCGAAGTAGCTCAGTCCGTATTGAAGCCATCAAACAGAAGGAACAGGCTAAGAAGGAGTTTTCAGCACTTACGCCAGTTTGTAGTCTCTCTCTCTGACCTACCTGTTTTCATTACTCATTAGTTTCATATCTGCTTGCCCTTTTCATATGCAAGGTTCTTGAGCGTTTCCCACATTTGTTTGGAGAGATTAAGCTGGAGGATTTCATGCATGCTTCTGCATTGGGTATGTATAAAGATCTATGATGACTGGATTCCTCTTTTCTGTTGCTTACTGCGTGCAATTTGAATATATCCCTTGCATCATTTAGGATTTTAATGAATGATGTTTTAGCATCTCAATATCTTCAGAACTTCGTGGAAATGTCTCACTGCCTGAAACTATACATGATATGCTATTGATACCTGAGTCACAATGGTGAGATAATCCATCTGATTGTATGTTAAAAAAGAACCTTTTGTGTTCTTTCTCCCCAGCAAGAGGGGCACCTGTATCTGGACCTTCTTGTTATGTGTGTAATAGTGGGATTCTTCAATTGAAGAGGTGAAAATAGGAGGATTTGAGTATTTGACTTTATTTTTAGATAAAGGGCAGGAGTTCTGCCATTCCATTAAAGTGGGTAGGAAGTTTCATTTACTGGGGAGGGATTGGGGGGAGGGAGTTCAGTACTCAGAAGGGAGCGTTTCACTGCATTTTTAAAATTGGGTCCTGTTTATGTGATTAAACTTGAAACTATATTTTAATGGCACTTGCAGTTTCATCTCGAGCTTGGCGGACTTCAAGAGGCGTATCACTGGTACGGTTTTCTTATTTGTTACCTTTCATTTATTTGTAGCTTGAACGGATTGCATGCATTGTGCTTTCAACATTTGTCCTATCTGAAAACATCATGTAGATTCCATTTGCAGATTTTCTTAACCATGATGGTTTTTCTGGTTCTATATTATTATACGACGAGCAGAAAGATGTTTCCGAGGTAATCATATGTGGTTCAATGTCTGGTTGTGTATTTTTTGGTTATGAAAGCATGTTTTTTCCATTCTTTAGGGATATGGATTAAGATTCTTAATTTCTTGTTTTCTTTTACTTACAGGTCATTGCTGACAGGAATTATGCTGTTGGTGAACAGGTAATTCCTGGTTTCTTATTATGTTCTTTACAGACATGTTATGTTTTGCTTTATTATAGTTGAGCTGCAATGCTGCATCAGTAGCCCTTTCAAAATATGTCACCAGGAATGGAGGCAATCATCATAATCTACTTTTTTTTTTATATCTCTGACTGCTTTGAAATATTTATTATGTTTCTAGGTCATGATAAGATACGGGAAATATTCAAATGCTACACTAGCACTTAACTTCGGATTTACTCTTTCCAGAAACATATATGATCAGGTAAACTCACATTGTCAGGAAAAGAGATGTTCAAACTTCCAAGAAGGCTTGGTTGAAATACAGTATCTAGTAAATCATTAAACTTTTGTACATGAAAATTTAGCATCTTGTTTATTCGAAAGCTTCGGTAATTAAATGATCAAGAACTAATGGACCTGTTGCTGAAAATATAATTTGCAAGTTTTAAATAATTTGTTTGGGTCATTGAACAAGATTTCATGTGTGCATGTCACATGCATATTTATTAGTTATTGCACGCAGATAGTTGTGAGTAATTTTTATGCATTGTTCAGGCTCACATTTGGATAGATATGCCAGAGCAAGATCCATTGTACAGGAAGAAGCTTGATATGTGGCGAAATCACCTTCATCCAAAATCTGAAGATATGTCCAGTCTCGGCTGTACAAAAACTTCTTTTGCCATAAAGTATGCGGTTTGGCAGGGGAAGTTATTTACAACTAATTTGTTTTATGCTTCAATTACCTACTATGATTTCTTTGCAACATTTAGTAAAGGATTAGGTGAAATTAGTTCAGAAAGTGGCTCTAGAGGCGTATTTTCTGACAGCCCAGAAATTGCAGAAGTATATGCCAGTGTGTCTGTTACATTGTACAGTAAGAGATCTAGTTAATTTTTATTTGAAATTGAATTTGTAAATTTCTGGTGCAATCTAGTGATTTAACAAAAGAGTTTGACTAGTACACCTTGAAATTGAGCAGCAATAACTTTACTTCAGTAATGCGGGGAGGGGCCAGGCTTGAGTGAATTGTAAAGAGTGAAACACCAACTTTATTATTTTCCTCCAGAGAATTCACAATTGAATTTTCCAATTATTCTGTGTATAAGTTAATCAATTACCTCTGGAACGTCAAATATTCAAAGTAGCTATAATCAAGTCAAGGTAATTGCTCTGTAATAACTCCAGTGTAATGAGGACATGGTCTCTGCTTGTTTTGCTTATCATGAAGAATGGAAACAGGGAGGTCAATTTCTCTAGAGGAAAAGGGACGGGGATTTCCCAGATCTTGCGTGCATTTGTCCGGGTTTTTTGTGTCTCATCACTTGAAGGTGCTATGTTATTATCATATTTGCTGTTGTTTTGCTTCTAGTTTCCTCTTTACTGGCAATTTCACATTGGTATTGAAGAGTTTCTGTTAATGTTCACCTCTTTAGAACTAGAAGAGATGGCCATGGAGGCTGCTGAAAATGATGGTCGGCTTGGCAGACGTCCTTTGAAGAATGCGGAGAGAGAAATCCATGCTCACCGCAAGTTGCTTGCACACCTCGATGACATGATTCAAGGCCATTCTACAGCTATTAAGGTGAGGGCACAAAGAGTACCCGAGAATCCGGTCTCTTCAAAATATAACTGAATATTCAGAATATCATATACAATATGCCCTACTATCCCGCTGCAGTTTTTGCATTATCTCAGCACCTACACTGTATCATAAGTATGGAGACACGGACACTATTTTCCCAAAAATTAACAAACGATGGACACTGTACCACATTCCACCTGTACAAGATTACATGTGGCTATGTAGAAGAATACAGTTTGTAAATTATCTTACATATATACTTTTATATATGTGATATGGCAAAGTCCAATATATAACTCATTAACTCGGGTGGATGCCCTAGTAAATTAGAGGTATTCATTAATGATTATTTTGATGGTAGGTAAGAGCGATTCATTAATGCTGATGAATGAACAAATAAAGCTATTTGCAAACTGAAATGGCTATAAAAGGCTATTGTGGAAGAGTAACTGGTGCAAAACTGCAAGTCGACCTTCTGAAGACCATTCCATCATGCTGGATTCATTCTTATCTGATTTTATTTTGTTTCAGGGACTTGAAAATGTTGCTCACCCTGCATGTAAAAGTATGCATCCCTTGAGAAAAGAGATGGCTAGAGATCTACTTGTAGGCGAGCTCCGGGTTTTACAAAGCGCTAGTGCATGGGTTGCAAACTATTGTGAAACTTTATACATTTCATGATAACATCATCCGCTCTTGGACATGAGCATGCAAGGGAGCTATTCATATGCACGGGAGTCAGTTGCTCTTTGAACAGTTTTGTCAATTCAGCAAAAAAAAAAAAAATCTAGAAGAAAATCAGCGGTCAATATGTAGGTTGTTGAGAAATTGATGTATCATACTGCTGGAAATATATCAAGGCATAGTTGGAGTTTTGTCAAAATTTCGACTTGATGTTTCCTTTTACATGAAATTCATTTATTCAAATTCATGATGTACTAGGCGATATATAGGGTGTGTTTGGTTCGTGTCTCTCACCAATCCTGCCAATTATTGGTCACGACCAATTCTAGGGCACGATCAATTCGTTGGTAAATTGGATTGTTTGGTTTATAGCCAATGCACGTGACCAAAAATTGATAAGGCGCGAATGGCTGCCGTTTGGTTCGAAGCCAAATAAGATAACAAAAATTTCAATAAATAAAGTGAATATTATTTGATTTATTATTATATAGGAGTGATTTACAAAATATTCAAATAATATAGTTTTTAACAGAAAAATTTTAAAAAACAATTACTAAAAAATAATAAATTCAAAAACAAAATTCAAAATTAAAAAAAATCTGTTTTTTTTCAGACCTCGTACTTGAACCTACGGTTCCATTTTTCCTTGTCTCATTAAATTTGGATGTTATTTGAATTTTAAACTTTTTTTTAAAGTTGTGTTGTTTCCATATAGAAAGTTCTTACTTGCTAACTATTCTATGGGGTCCTGTTTCAGCCAGCCAGCGGGTGCCCGCGTTAGCGCCAAGCACAATGGGCGAAGAATCACACCCACCACGCCACAAGATAGCATTGCAAAAAATTTGGCACACTAAATTTTTTCGTGGGCACATCAATCTTCGGCTACAAACCAAACGCTGGTCAAATAGCCTAGGCACGACCAAAATTTGGTAAGGTAACTGAGGGCTATGAACCAAACATGTCTATAATATGAAAAAGAGAAAGGGGCATTAAGGTATATACACTCCAGTACGAATGCTACACTTACTTGTAGACCGGTAGACAGCATGTGTGCATGCATGCAGATGTCATGCTATAAGTATTCAGTGCGCTGCACTCCATCCTTTTGCATGCGCTCTTGTGCAAGAGCTAAGCTTGTCTTCTCCTTAATTTTTTTCTTTAGCCTCTCACCATGTTTGCTATGTTTAGCCATGGATATATCTGCAATGAGCAACGAATGGGCTTGGCTATTGGCCTCTCGATGGCGTCTCCTCCCTCCTTTCTTGCTCTGGTCACCTCCCACTTGTCTTTTCTCCTACGCATGTTCATGCCATGCCTATTGCGTTAAGAATTGAAGATTGGGTCTGGGAGACGGAGAAGAAGGAAGCGGCGGCGGAGGAGGAGGAGGAGGAGGATGTTGCAGAGGGCGGCTAGCAACGCCTACTCGTGGTGGTGGGCGAGCCATGTCCGCACCAAGCAGTCCAAATGGCTCGACAACCACCTTCAAGGTGATCTGCCATCCTCTACTTGATCTATCGCACGCTTACAATATTCAATTATGTTCACCTTCTCATGAATTTGTATTATGTTCATCTTCTTATGAATAAGTCGAATGGATGCATGTTTCATATTGATGGCTCAGGTTAACCATATAACTTTTTCAATCTTGAATTTTCAGCCTTCCATCTGTGCCTGTGGCTTTCCCATGTTGGTTTGCACCATTACAATCAGCTTTGGCTTGTGCTTCCCTGATCTCAAGATTTAAACCATTGTTGGTCTATGGATATGGGACTAGATTCAATGTCAATTCGGATAAAATCTAACTGAAGTCCATGCATTACTTTCTTGGGTGCATTTGCAAACATATGGCCCAACCTGACAAAGGACAAATAAATCATGATGGATAAGATTGTCCTAACTAATTGCCATAACATCAGATCGCAAGCATGTTTCTTATCTTGTGAAACTCTAGTTTTTTGTTTTCAGCATTTTTTTATGAGTGACTCTCCTTAAATAAAATTCCTTAGGTAGATATGGGAGACTTGTTTAAAGAACTAGAGAACCATGCATGTTAAAGTTCTGATTGAAAACCCATAGAATTGTATTGTCTTATATCTTCATGCTTCTAAGAAATTTCATGTGGATTTGCAGATATGGAACATAGAGTCAAATGCATGCTCTTACTCCTTGGGGAGGAAGCTGATTCCTTTTCGAAGAGAGCAGAGATGTACTATAAAAGGCGTCCAGAGGTGATCACTCAGGTGGAAGAAGTATATCGGGCATATAGGGCTCTAGCTGACCGGTACGATATCATGTCAGGGGAGCTGCACAAAGCAAATCACACCATTGCAACTGCCTTCCCTGACCAGGTCCAGTATGCAATGCTGGAAGAGGAGGATGACAATATCCCAAAGGCATTTACCCCAGTTGATCCACGAAAAATTCACAAGCCGACTGTTGATGGGTTGATGATGAAGAAGAAAGGGAAACAACCTGGGACAATGCTTGGGGCGAAGAACACCTCAGATCCAATCAACAAGGAGAACGCGCAGGAGGAGATCAGCAGGCTACAGAAGGAAATACTCGTCATGCAGACAGAGAAAGAATTTATCAAAAACTCCTACGAGAGTGGCATCGCAAAGTATTGGGATCTTGAGAAAGAAATAAATGAAATGCAGGAACAAGTTTGCCACTTCCAAGATAAGTTTGACGAAAGTGCGGTGATTGAGGACGATGAAGCTAGAGCCTTGATGACAGCTACTGCTCTTAAATCTTGTGAAGACACTATTGTGAAATTGCAAGAACAGCGAAAGGCATCGGCCACCCAAGCAATGGGAGAGTCGGAAAGGGTCAATGTTTTCAGGGATAAGCTAAGGACTATAATGAAAGAACACGGCCAATCTCTAACGGAATCTCTAGATTCTTCTAATAAAAGCATGCGAAAGAAGCATGGTGCTGAGACGGAGAATCTGTACCATGTCAAGCTAGGTGAGTTTGAAATGCAAACAATAGCTGACAAGATCAAGGAACACTTTAAGAGGGACTGCAACATCTCCATGGCAGAAATTACAGATCAAATTGATGAACTTGTCAATAAAGTTGTAGACTTGGACCTTATGGTTTCATCGCAGACTTCACATATTGATAGGTTGTGCCGGGAAAACAATGAATTGGAGAATTCTCTGCAGAGCCTAGAGGAAGAGAATAGGACCCTTGCTAGTGGCTCAGGTGAATTAAACGAGAAGCTCAGACAGGTAGAAGAGGAGCTCACAAGAGTGCAGGCCCTTGAAAGTTCCTTCCACAAAGATGAAGGCACAATCCATTCAAATTTTATTGAAACAATCAACAGATTTAGTGATTTATCAGAGATGTTGCAATCACCGATTTGTGAGCACCAGGCTGCTTCTGCGCACATGTTACCAGACGATGAAGAAGCACCGTTAGAGCCATCAAGGTGGTGCAGTGGTGAGATGAAGGAAGAGGGGCTGGAGGATACAGACACGGGTGGGTTTGCTGATATTTCAGACGAGCTGCAAACTGGTAAACCCCAGGAGGACAAGCTTGAGCCAACAGCCAGTGATGAAACACAGGAGGTAGAAAGCAGTGATGCTTCTGTGGATGGCACCACAAGTAGCGTCCAATCAGACATTGGACAAGACAAAGGTTCGCGGGAGAGGGGATCGTTAGCACGGCTTCGTCACATCTCTTCCGATAACCTTGGAGGATACGACGAACAAGAAGGGATGGGGAAGCAAGGTATATCATCATCTTCAGTTGATGAGGTTAGCGACATGGGGAAGCTACAGGAACGGCTTATGCATGGGCTTGAAGACAAGGAGAAGGTCCTCTTAGCGGAGTACACTTCGCTCCTTGAGGACTATAAGGACGCCAAGAGAAGGCTGACGGAGGTAGAGAAGGAGAACAGGGAGTGCCTGCATGAGATCAAGTCTCTCCGTGAGCTTCTGAACGCAGCAAGTGCAGGAGGAGACAAGGAGAGGAGCTCTTCTAGCGGTTGCTCCGGCAGCACCCGCAGGGGTCACAGAAGGACCCCGAGCTACACGTCACTCCATCAGAGGAGGCAGAGTCTCTCTTCCATTTCCAGGTTGATAAGAATGGGTTCCACCATTGAAGAAGGCGACGAGAGCGAGGAATTAAACGACGACATAAGGCTGCCTGCTACTGCGGAGGTGGAGAAGGCGTCACCTTTGGAGGAGAGGTTCAGACGAGACATCGACACGCTCCTAGAGGAGAACCTCGAGTTCTGGATGAAGTTTAGCTCGTCGTTGCAGCGGGTGCAGAAGTTCCAGAGCAGGTATGAGGACGTGCGGTCCTCCATCACGACGAAGCAGGAGACCGAGACGTCTGTGGTGGTGTCAGCGGCGACAGAGAAGCAGCTGAGGGCGCTGAAGACGGAGGTGCAGGTGTGGTTGGAGCAGAACGCGATGCTGCGAGGGGAGCTGCAGTGCAGGTTCACGTCGCTTTGCGACATACAGGAGGAGATAACGGCGGCGGTGGAGATGGAGGGAGGGCGGTTCACGTCGTACCAGGCGGCCAAGTTCCAGGGCGAGGTTCTCAACATGCAGCAGGAGAACAACAGGGTCTCTGACGAGCTGCAGGTCGGCCTGGATCACGTCAAGGGCCTTCAGGCGGAGATGGAGAAGGCGCTGCACAGCAGCCTGTCGCCGGTGCCGGTGCCGGTGCCGGAGCCCAAGGGCGACGGCGGGGGGTTGGCGCGCGTGCCATCCAAGTCCAAGGTGCCACTTCAGTCCTTCCTTTTCCCGAGCAAGAACAAGAAGACGTCGCTCTTGGCTCGCGTCACGCCTGTGCTGGCCCTGCAAAAACAGCCGGCAGAGATGAGGTTCCTCGCCAAGCTGCCAAGGTAGCAGAGCAGAGCAGAGCAGGCATCCTTCGTACATGCTATGCTAACTACGGTCTTCATTTCACTGGCAACCATTAGACACTTCACCTTTACCTGCTCCTAACTACGAAACAAATTATTTATTTTTAGTGCAATGTAGCCCTGAGATCAATGTGTTGGTGCTGTTTTCATCTTCTAGCGTGTCAAAAATATACCTGCAATTTTGTCTATGATCAAGATCATACACCTTTTAGTAGCCTACAACTGAAAATATTTAAGCCCCTTAAAACCACGCTTGATGCGAAGCAGTCTTGCACTCTGCAGAACCAAATATAGTGATCCCAGCATTATATCAGAAAACTGGAGGTGGAAATAGATAATTAGAGATAGCGTCTTGAAATTTATTGTACAATTTTGCAACTCATTGTACAACGTACCACACCATGCAAATTGCAAAAACATCTCCCCTTTTTTACAGGTGAATTAAAATAAATGAGAACAACCACTGGATTTCATTACACTGTAAACTATTGAAAGAAAATGAGTCCATCTGTTAGTCCCTGGATCTGAATGCGTGCTTCAGAGGACTTTGATCCACTACCTTGCCGTAAAACTAACAGTAAGTACCCATAGCTGATCACCACGCTACAGTTTCAGTCCAGAGTGAATGGCAACTACACCGCCCACAAGATTTTCGTATTCTACTCTCTCAAATCCGGCTTCCTGGATCATCTGAGCAAACTTTTCCTGTAAAAGTAAACGCTTGATCAGCACAAATGACAAAGACTAAAAAAGTGCAGTCTTATCTGTCACTACCACTCATATCTTTTAGCTTCGCTGCAGGAACAACCAGCAATATGATATACCTTTTTTTTCCTATAAAGTGCTAGCTAATTTTTGTCCATACCAGGAGAAGGCCGACATGAGTTAGAAAACCAAAATTATCAGAACAACATGAAAAATCATGCTGCTCAATTAATTAGGCAGGTCAATAATATGAAATGATAAGGAGGTCCCATTGCTACCTGATTTGGAAACCGACGGATACTCTCAACCAAGTATTGATATGACTGCCGATCACCAGCAACTAGCTCTCCCATAGCCGGAATCACAGAAAATGAATAATAGTCGTAACTAAAAAAGAGAAGAGCATCAAAGTTGAAAGAGGAGGGCAGGAAAATCAGGATCAGTAGAATATAAGACTGACAAAGCACTAACACAAAATGGTTTAACTTTTTTTAAGGGGGAACCACTAACATCATTGCAGCCGTAACAGGAAAAGGAGCCTTTTTTTTTCATTAGAGTGAATAAACAACCACAAAAGGCCCTTTTTTGGACAACCTCCAGTCATCACTCTCATAAAAATTTCATCCTAGAATTGTTTATGAAAAAAAAATAAAGATAGATAACTTGACTAAAGAAACTTACATCTCTTTAAAAAGTGGAACATCCACATGACTCAACTCCAAGCATAGGAACCTTCCCCCTCGCTTTAGAACCCTGAAACATGCAAATCCATGTGAAACTAATCAGATTTGTGGAACAGAAGCCAATCAGATTTGACAGCATGAGACATGTCATAAAGCAAGAAATACTCCTTAAAAATAACATTTAATCCAAACATAGAAAATTGGGGAAAAATATCTATCAAATATAAACTCAATATTTAAACATATGGAGATATCCAACATGCAGCGTACTCAAAACATCAGGGTACTAATTATTCTCTGCTAAGATATGGGTTGTTGATTTGAGATTCTGGGTTTTTTTATGTGGCCCACCTGTAAGCTTCTGACAGAGCCTTTTCAATGTGTGTCACGTTTCTGATCCCAAATGCAATAGTATAGCCATCCATAGATCCATCCTCGAAACTCAAAGCTTCTGCATCTCCTTGTATCCAACTAAGACAATGATCTTCTCCATAGCCTGCAAATAAAATTCAATCTGTGGACACAGAGCACAATATTTGAAATAAAGGTGACATGGAAGTATAAATTTCACGTATTCAGACCTCTTTCTGCAGCACGCTTCTTTCCAACATTTAGCATATTTGGATTAATGTCACAAACGTATATGTGAGTGTCTTCTTCAATATTAGTAAGAGTTCCCTGCATAGCTCGGTGGCTCACGCTCTTAGTTCTTTCCAGTACACGAAAGGCGACATCCCCTAAATTTGACGTAAAGATTGAGCACATGCATTACTCAAATTCCAAAACTAGTAACGGTAAGAATGACAATATATCAGTACAAAAACTTCTTAGCAATGTAGTAATCCAACAGAAAGTGGGAAGAATAAATCATCCGCAAGGAAAAAAAAAAGACATAGCAGCACTAAAAAAGGGTATACAATCCCCTTATTTTGTTGACAGCACACATTTATTGAGGACAAACAAGAGGTTCCTAGTTAATGGCTTAATGAATTGCTTTATTGATACATATGTTCCTCTATTTGCAGTTTTGCACAGAAAATATGGACAATGAATCTTGCATTTCCACATGGATTACATAGACTTGTCTAGCATGCCTAAGAATACAGAATAAAAAAAGAATCCATTCAATGCCTATTTCTTTATTTACCTGTTCCACCAGCCACATCGAGATGCTTCATCCCAGGAAAAGGATTCAGCTTTGAGATAAGCCTGAAGGAACGAAAAGAATCCGGTGAGGTTGGCATAGAAAAGAAGGGAATGCACTGAGTGGCCCTCGCAAGCTAACCTGTCCTTCCACAATCTATGTAATCCAACGCTCATGAGATCATTCATGAGATCGTAACTTGAAGCGACACTGCTGAAAACATTGCCGACGAACTTGCTCTTTTCGTCTTCACGCACTTGCTTGTATCCTGATGATTCGAGATGAAATGGATAGGGTGGTGAGAGGAATAGGAGGGGGAGAGAGAGAAGGGGGCGGGGCGGGGCGGTACCGAAGCTGGTGGCGTGGGAGTGGAGGAAGGCCACCGCGGGGTGGTTGTTGGTGGCCGCGGAGAGAAGCGGCGGGAGAAGCGGGCGGCGGCGGCGGAGGCAGGACGAAGCCATCCTAGCGGCGGCCGCTCGCAGTCGCAGTCGCAGAGCCATGGCCTCCGCTCCCTCGGTTGGGAGATGAGATCCCCTTCGCCTCCTGGACGGAGATCAAGACTGCAACTTTGACGGTTGCCAGATCAGAACCGTCCAAGAAAAATCCAGCTTTGACGCAGACCTGCCGCCGCACCAGCGAAGCCTAGGATGCGCGAAGATATGCCGCGCCGTTCCCAGACGAGGAGGCGCTCGGGTGAGACTTGAGAGGCCGAGGAGGTGGCGCGGTGAGCGGCGCCGCCGAGTGGAAGTGGAACTGCCAAACTTTCTGTTAGTTTTGGGCTATAAGACCAACTCCAACGGTGTCCCTTCGTGCCTTCCATTTCCTTCACGAAGAGATTTTCGTTCTTTTCAGTACTCCAACGGATTCCCTTCAGCAATCCCTTCGCTAAGGGATTTCTCTATCCAATCCCTCTAGGAAGAGATTCTCTCTCCTTTTCCTATATGATTTCCTTCGAAGGGATGTTGTTGGAGATGGTGAGAAATAAAGGGAATGTGGATTGGGAAGAGAACGGGGAAGTGAATGAAATGAAGAGAAAATGGTTGGAGATGGTCTAAGGTGCGCTTGCGGGGTCGTAATCCGTTGTAGTGTAGCTGGTTAGGATACTCGGCTCTCACCCGAGAGACCCGGGTTCAAGTCCCGGCAACGGAAATTCTCGTCTTTTCCATTTTTTTTCTTTTCTTTCCAAGTTTGCAACTTGTTTTATTACAACTTTATAGCTTGTTTGATCAAAACTATCAAACTATCAGTAGCACATGTTCTTCTTTTCAAGTTTGTAACTTTGTTTGGTAAGTTTATCTGATTTTGTATGTACCTTTTTTCTTTTCAACTTTGTGGCTTTGATCAAAACTATCGTTTTTCTTCTCAAGTTTGTGAGTTGTTTTATTTCAAGTCTATTTGCCTGATTTTGCATGTAGCCTTTGTCTGCCTATCAGTTGTTTGGGTCCCTCCAGCCCCCCAGACGACCAGTAAAATTCTTTCTCGAGCACAAATCGTAATTAGTTTTGCTTTCAACAACGGAACCACTACCCACAAACCTACCAGGGACTTGTACACTGGTAAGTGGTAATCCCGAAAGTTGTGCCTCAGTTCCAACAAAAACATAGGATACTTTCAACTATCAAAACAAAAAAAAAATGAATTGAATATAATACTTGAATCACTCATTTCCTCTCAAAATTGGTATTCTCTTTTACATGATTCTTTCTATGAACTGTGTGCCTTTACACACTGAAAATACTGGTTGGCAGGGATGAAATAGACAAATTTTCTGACTCGGGGAAATGGACATATATATCCTTTACAAAGTCCGTCCCTAACACAATCAAACTGTGTCCAGAATCCACATTCCAGAGTTGCATCCGGCTCCAAACTCTCCAAAATTCACTCCCCTGAGTAATTGAACAATGGGGGCCTGAAAGCCGGAGAGTGAGATGCTGCAAAATGAAATATGCATGAGATTAAATAACCGCAATGAATCTCAGCACACTTCATCCCATGTTTCAAGATATTGCTTACGCTCATCCACTTGAAGGAGGACTGATACCTGCCATTATGCAAGCTACGAGTTTTCTCCATAGTCCCAGGGGTAATGAGATGACGGGTTGCATTCACGAGCTCATGCAAAAGAATGTTCCCTAGCCGTACATAATAGAATTCAAAATAATATGCTCCACCCTTTACTGCTCTAATAAGCATAGGAGCGTGCTTGTGCGTGCTGTGGAAAGCACCGGCCAAGATTTCAAGGACATAGAATACTTCTAGGAAGCCTCAACAATCTCAGCATTTCTGTTCATGCGTTAAGTACCACCACCCCTCAGTGAAAGCAATGGGCCACCATAGAACCTCTTGCCGATTAGCGCAGAGTCCAGGAAGAGTACTACAACAGTAATATCATCATGGAAGTGTCTCCTGACCCCACGATCAATCTTTTTCAAGTCCGAGTACCTCATTTCTCTTTTCTTTGCTGCCTCTCGCAAAGCTGCTTTTATTAGTTTTCTTGCAACACCCTGCAAAGATTTTCTAATATTTAGCAAATAGTAATTGATATCAAAACTTCCAGAGCACGCATGAACTCGAAAGGAGTTACGGTCACAACAGAAGAGACTGAATAGAATACCACCTATGGTGATCTACCTTGAGTAATGCAAGGTCACTTTGGTCCTTCTAAAATGCAAGATCACTTTGCCATGTTTCGATTAGGAATCCAGGGTGCTTTGCAAGCATAGCGCTTGCCCTGGAAAGCCACTCAGACAATTTCATAAAAGGAAACCTTGTGTAGTATCCTGAGAAGACAAGCTAGGTGATTTTGCTCAAGTGTAAAAATGATTGCACTGATTGTATCTCCCTCAAACAGGTTCTAAATACAAAATAGTGAGCAAAAGAACCAGGTAATAATGATACGGCATGGAATACTGTACTCCATTCTACAACAGTGCCAACAAAAATCAAAAGTACACGAGAATAAAATATAGGATATAAGAAAATGAATGAAGTGAAAGCAAACAGAAGACAGTGAACTGACACAAAAGCATTGTGCAGCTAACCTGGTTTGAAACAAGAACTCAAGGACTCCTCTGTGAACAGAAATTACACATTCACAACATATTAGTTCCATTAATCTGTGACATGGAACTTCTAAAGCAAAGTAATGTTTATGTACAATCCAGAAAAACTAAAAGGCTGTAGAATAAAGGAGATTGCTCTGAAAGGTTCCTACAAGAACTCTTAAGTGTATTGACATAGCAACTAGTGTCGATGATTTTTAAATATCAACAATATAAGGCATGCCTGAATTGGAAAGAATTTCAAAACATTGCAAAGAATTTAATATTAGAGAAAGTATGCCATGACAGCTTACATTTCGGGGTGAACAATTAACTATATCCACAGCTTCCTGATTGCTCAAGTGCTCCCACAATCCATCTGAGGCAAATATAACAAACTGGTCTTCAGCACACAGTTTATGTGCTTCTATGGATGGTTCTGGACAAAGAATTGGTTTATGGAAGGGTTCTGGAAGCCGGAACCGCGCCAGAAGAGGCTCACAATTAAATTCTGAACTTTTTAGATAGGCATCGCCTATCGATCTTGAAACCTGAACAGAATGCAAAAGGTAAAGTAAATATATATGCTAATACGTGCAAGGTGAGTGGTGTTGGAACTTTGTACAGATGGCATGCCCTTAACAGCAAGTAATCAAGCAATAAATTCATGGAACTAGGTGCAAACAGAAATCCTAACCAAATTTCAGACTGAGATTCACACAGAGATTCTTTTCTATGCATCATCTAAGTTACATACACTCAGTGAAGTTAAATACCTGAATAAGGCCTTTCACACGCCAAACATTGTGCTTTAGGACCACAATCCGTGGATCATCTGGATGTAACTGTCTTAATTCCCCCCTTACAGCCTCAATGCTTGCATTATGTTCGGAAGACAGCTGAACAGCATTGATATCTCTGACACCCGTTTCAATTCTCCCTAGAACAGCACGAGAATCACCAGCATTTGCTACATAAAGAACTCCTTCGTTGATGACGCCAACCAAACAACATGAGCCAACAGAGGCAAGTTGTGGCTTGATGAGCCATTGCTTCCTTACAAGATTCAGAAAACCCTCCTCTGTGGCAGCATATGATTTGCGTATGACATCAGCTGAAATAGTTTGTTGTTCCGTTGCAAACTCTGCAGTCAAGAGAACAGTCAATTGTTAGTAACAGACTAATCGACACCCTGATTCACCCAAGATTTCACAACACTTGAGGAAAACATGAGAAGAGTAAGAATTCTTCTAAACTCTAATGTGATGCAATAATCGCAATGGTTGAGGTGCCAAAGACATTATGTTCTAAACTATCCAACATAAAATCATTACTCAGCTTTAGCTTTGACATCAAGATTCAAGATTGTACAATGACAACTGCAACAGCGCCTGGGGCGAGATTACGCACTCTTTACATGCTGAAACAAATTGTCCGCAATGAAACGTGCAGTCTCTGGCCCACCGTGACCATCGTAGATGCCAACAAATGTCCCGCAGGGCCCTGCGGAGCTCAGGGGGGCAGCCTCAACTTGGCTACCGTCCTCGAGCAGGTTGTTAGCCTGCACGACGGCCATGGAGAAGTCACCGCACGAGTGCCTCCCGGTGTCCTTGTACCACAGCAGTCCTTCCCTGGTACCGCCGCCGACGGCGACCTGTGATTCCGGCAGAGAAGGCTTGAAGCACGGGCGCACAATACGCATGACCGTCTGCCCCACCATCTTCTTCAGGGCGTCGTTTCCAATGATCCTCTTTTCCCCAAGGGCAGAGCGATCGGCCTGCAGATGACAGGAGTTGATTCCAACCCAAGAAACCTTGCAAGATCCGCCACACCACAGGCAGATTTGTTTCGATCCTTGAAAGATTCCAACTTGATGCTCAAGAAAGCTTGAAAAGCAACCAGCTTGGCCCTGAGAAACCACGAAATACTAGTCGGCAAGAAAGCTCGAAGCGCCGCTGCTGCATGAGATAACAAGAAATCCTCCTCGACGCTGGTTGTTGAAATCCGGCGTGAGATTGGGATCGAGGAGGAGGAGGAGGAGGAGGAGAAAAGAAATCGGCTTGGCGCCCACGACACGAAACCGAAGTGGAGCGGAGAATACGGGGGCAAGCCAAGCCCAAATTGGGAAATCAAATCGACCGTAACAAGACCTCCTTTCTTCCGAACTCCAAGGGCGGGCGCAGGCCGTGGTGGGATGCTTCAAGGAAGGCGGCGGCGGCTCGGGGTTGGGGGAGGAGGTTTCCGGGAGCGCGCGTGGGATTCGGCTTCGCCCTCCGCCGTGGGATTTGGGCAAGAAAAAGAAACCATGTGACCTGACCTCCCTCGCTCTCTCTTATGCTAGCACCAAACAATACTCCAATAAGAACCTAATTACTTTACTGGTCTGATACTGTTTAGATTTAATACTCGTAAGCTAGATGCAATGCTATTGCTATTTGTATTTAGAGGGGATGGGGATGCTGATGTCGATGGCCGGGGGACAACCCATGGTGCCTAGGTTTGGTCTTTGCACCCCTCCGATGCAATTCTTTTTTTTTTTTCAATATTTGGCAGGAGCTCTCCCCCTATTCAATTGGAGGTAAAGAAAGAGTACATTTACAAGCCCCAGCCAGGTTTTACCCGAACCGGAAAAAAAAAAAAGCAGACCTAAAGGATTGATTGCCCAGTTAGAGAAGAAAGAAAAACTAACCGCACAACTGGATCAGAGGTTACTCATCCATGGTCATTGGCGCCAAAGGCCAGCAGCCAGTTGTTACGGTCCTGCCTGATCAGAAACAACACTTTCTGCAAGCAGTATTTTTACTGAAAATTTTTTCTATTCCTCTTCTTCCACAAATTCCAGCAATGCAATTCTTTTTATTTTCCTTCGAAATCATTCTTAGCGTCTTTGAAGGAATAATATCTTGTGTGTGTTGACTCTTTCGTTTGTTATATGGCTGATTGTATAATGGTTTATCGTCCTCTTTATAAACATATATAACAATCCTATCAATTCTCTGCCACAACATTGGACAGATGAGATGCGGAACAAATGTTTATTTGATGGGATGAGCGGGATTGAGGGAGGTGACTTTGGTGGGCATATAGCCGTACATGATGCTAGTCAGGTGCAGTGCTGCCTCCAATTTGTAATCGCCTAGATGCAGGCTGGGAGGTCGAGAACCGATTCCATGGCCCGATCGACCATCTGCTCCTACCACTGATTGGCTTTGTACGTCGCAAGACAGCTCTGTGGAGCAACACCAAACTACTGCCACTTGTACTTGTAGTAGCAAAGAAAAGACCCTTTTTTTTCTCTCAGGAAAAGGATTCTCAAGGTTACATCCATCTCTGAGTCTCATCAGCCTGGTACTGGTACTAGTTCGAGGAGGGAAAGCCACTCCGCTACTAGGCGGCAGAGCAAGCAGGAGCCCCAGCCTGTTGCACACTGCAGCGCATACAGACGGAAGGGCAGGTGGTAGAGGAGCCCTCACACTCACTTGCAGCAAGAGCAACATATATAGAGTAATAGGCAATAATCACTACTCCCTTTCTTACATTAATAACTGATTGCAAGGTTAGAGACGAGGCGATGATCAAGTATTACAAGCAGGCATCTAGAGCTAGCAGCTAGGAAGGAACATGACATGATGGATGGATTGATTATTCACTCCACTCGGATACAATTAGCCGGAAAAACGCTGATGCAAGCAATGTCAATCAAAATCGCATCACCATCTGACGACTACCTGCCGCGCCGTCTTTCTTTTCATTTTCAGGCGTAGATGACGCCGGACGACAGGGCCATGAGCAGGATGGCCGCCCTCTCCTCCTCGCCCAGGCACTTCCTCCGACGCATCCGCCGGCGCTGCTTCAGGACCACGTCCTTGCCGAACCCCACCATGTGGAGCTCCACGGTCACCGCCTCCTCCTCCTCCTTCTCCTTGCTCTTCTTCTGCTGCTGCTGCTCGGCGCCGCCCTCGCTGGCACTCGCGGTGGCGTCCAGCCCCAGCGCCTGCCTCCTCCTCTTCCGGTACCGGATCCCGCACGCGTTGCACAGCGACTGAAGATGGATCGGATCAGACCCAAAAGACAAGGAGAAAGACGAAATCAAGAAAGCAAAAAGGATGCCGACCTTGGGCCCTGTTGGTCCGCCGCGCCAGAGCGGCGTCTTGGTGGTGTGGCAGTCGGCGCACGCCTTGGACTCGTCGGGATCCACCTTGTCCACGGCAGGGGATGGATCCATCGACATAAAAGACACAGCTTTTGTTCTCCTCTCGCTCTGAGACTGAGAGTACTGGGAGTGAGCAGGAGGGCGGCAAAACGGCTGCGGCGGGAAATAGGAATGCAGGCAGGGTTTAGCGACAGCCAGAGCGGGAGAGAGGTCGGAAATGGCGGCGTCGGCGTCCCGGGGGAACCCTAATCTAATCTAGTGCTCCTCCGGTCCGAACGCGAGTGTGGATTGACGCAAATGCCCCCCACCTGGGCTGACCTTAGCTGGGCTCCCTTTCACCTTGGACCCAGCTCGGTCTGCTCCAACCTACTTGGGCCGGCCCAGGACTAGTCTATCTAGAAACCAAGAGCTACACAATGGAGAGTGCATCGAGTAAACAATTAGGATAATCCCTTCTATGCATGCTGCAATATAAGAGCATCTTTAACCAAGAACCATAAAACTTAAGCCCTTTACTTAAATATAGAGACTCTCTAAAATATTTGATCTCTAAAACATTTGATCTAAAAATATATAATGACTCCAACAATGAGCTCTAAACAACACCTAATCAAGCAGAAGCAGCGACGCTCAGCAGATCAAGTAGAAGCAACAGTCAAGGGTGCGAGAAAAAGTCACAAGAAGAGCACAAAGAGTATTTGGGGCTGGAGACGGCATACCCAAATATAGGTACTTTAGCCAAGGCCCTATCCTATTTTAAAAACTTTTTAAAAAATAGGAACTCTTGTTGGAGCTGGTTTTTTTTAAAGAAAATTCCTATATTTCAAAATAAGTATCCATATAGGGCCTCTTGTTGGAGACGCTCTAAAACCCCACTTCTATCACTGCCAACTTAAAGCATGTCACCCCTATAAGCCACTGTGGTTTCTACCTGTTCCCTTGTATGCCATCCTTGATTATTCTTTATGTAATTGTGTTCACCACCAAATTTCCACCAAATAAGGAAAAAGAAATTACAGGCGTGACAGTGTATAAAAATACACAAAAGAAAAAGAAAATAGGGAAGCTAATATTTTATTATTACAATAAAATATTGATTCCCGTCGTTTGTGCGCGCTGTAGCCCATAAACTGGACATCTGTCTTCGACGATCGTGGTGGTTCTAGATCCTGGGATCTCAAAAAGACTCCCAATTAATTACATCTGTGACCTGACACGCGGAACACCTCCAATTAAACTATTTTATCATCTTCTTCTTCTCTTCGCTTCGTGGTTCACCATGCTTGTTGGTGTATGTCAATGTGGCGATGACGGAACACATAGGGATAGATTTGGGCCTATATGATGCCTAGCATAGCCATTGATTGTCTGGCTCCACCCGTCCGTGTCGCTTGATTTTGTTTCGTCAAATGCCACGTTGGAATTTGTGTTGAATGAATGCACGACTCTGTATTTAGCTTGGATTTGAAGTTGACGACTTTGCTGGCATCATCAGAAGTATCCTCATGCGTCGAGTCTTGGGTATGAATGTTGAAATAGTCTTGATCATTGAAGTTGATTGTTAATGCAGCGGCTTGAAGCGGTTTGAAGTAATTGTTCGGGAAAGTCGCCGAACTTTGGATGGTTGATGGAGATGTCATCAGAATGTTGAAATTCCTCCGAGCGGAATAATCATCACTTGGAGCATCTCAAATCGACGGGCATGACGTTAAAGTCACGGACACTGTGATATCTCCCTGATGGACTAAGTGAGGTCATGTCGGTGGCCGGCTCAGGCGCCAAGCTAAGCATATCAGTAGCTGAGCAGTGTCGACGGGCTGAAGCGTAGGATGGCAGCATTCCTAGGACGTTGTGGTGGTGACGATGGCCCGATCCGTATCCAGGAGCGCTCGGCGAGCTAGGCCAATGGCTGGGCGAGACCAGCATCGAGCAACGGCCGGTGAGGTCATAGTGTAGGAGCAAGAGCAGTGGCGATGGTGGTCCGATGATGACGTCGAAGCAAGGTCTTCAGACAGGGCTACATGGCGTAGCGCAACGACTCCTGGTCATGGCCAAGGGGCACGTGGCGCAGCCGTGGTGGCTCTGGTTGCGGTGAGGTTGGAGAAGAAGATGACGGCACCAACGTTGGGCTTTGTGACGTGGCGTTGGGCGGACGGAGTCAGAGCTGGAGAGGGCAGCACGACACTGGCACTAGACTGGACGAGGCAGCATGGCCGGTGTGACAACGTAACGAGGAAGCCACAGCATGGTGGCTTCTGGCCAGGGGCGGCAACGTGGAACCAACGCAGCACGGGCGACGAGTGGGGCATCCTGGCCTGGGTCTGGGTTCGTGAGACAGCGTCGGGAACGGCGACGAGGCACAAACATAGATGGTGCCATCGACGGGCCGGTGTTGGTGAAGAGGTGGCCGACCGAGGTGTGGCGAGGCAACAACAAGGGTGGCAACACTGGGCGGTGGTAGCTGGTGTCGCAGAGCCGAGGCGATGTTAGTCTAAGATGGCATCACGGCCATCGCTTGAGGTAGTGATGAGGTCGCTGGGCGCGTGGGCCGATTCTAGAGGTGAGGTGGCGCAGGTCTAGGGCGGTGCGTTCTGGGGTGGCGCCTAGCCAGGAGTGGTGGTGTCGGAGGCAAGCATGGTTGGTGAAGGGCAGCGGTCTAGGCTAGGCGACGCAGTAGAGGAGCGGCGGTAGAGACAGCCGGGTGGCACGATGACCGAGGCGACACTGCGCTTGATGGGGCAGCGCGAGAAGAGGCGGGGTGCCGGTGATGCGACGTGGTGGAGCTAGGTGGCGTGGCCACGGTCAGCGCGACGCGGTAAGGGCGGCGACGCGATGTGAGACCGGTGGGGAAGAGTCCTACGGTCTGTGGCGATAAGCGCAACAAAACCTGACAGCGTCTGGCGCAAAGGGCAAGAGGTCGGCGGTACAGAAGGGCACGGCAAGCAGGGCGACGGGAAAAAAGCCGGCTACAGGGACGAGGCCAAGAACGGAGGCCGGCCTTCGGCAAGACGCGTGTCGGGACGCATGTAGGAGGAGAGAGAGAGGCCAGGGAGAAAGGGGAAGAAAACGAAAGGAAGCAAAAGATGGAGAGAGAGGAAGGTGCAGGGAAGAAAAGTAAGAGAGAGAGAAGTCAGGGAGAGGGCAGAGATGGCAGGAGCAGGGATCTGCCTAGTTACCTTTTCTCTCCTCCTTCTCCTTGCCCGTATGTCCCTCTGTCTTGATCTGCTCCGTATGTCCTCTCCTTGCGCATGCCTTCTAATCTGATCTGTTTTGTGTGCGCGTCGGTCTCCCGCGCTGGATCTGTCCCGATGCTTTTCGCATGGGTGTGTGCTCCAGCTTCGGCCTCCGTGCGATTTCTTCGGCTCCGGCTCTAGCGTCCCTCGGTCCGAGGCAGACTTTATACAGGGGCTTAAGGGGATAGAGATGGAAGGGGATAGAGTCAAAATTGGTTGGGTTCAGGATAAGGGTTTGTAACAAATTCCATCTCTTATCAGTCTGGACTCTTATAGATAAAGATTAATTCCGTTTTAAATTAAAATGAAATTAATGCAATTATTATTATTTTTCTTTTCTTTTCTTTTTTTTTTTGCTTCCAACAAATGGAGCTACGCAAAGACGAGGTTACACCCGTTTTTGCAAACCCTTTTATGCCATTGTGTGTTTCTACCTTCCTCAACCCTCCATCTACCTGCATAGGTACTCGTCCATCCTTCCCAGCCGTAGGTTGATGCGGAGCAGGGATAGTTTAGGCACCATGAAGGGCGTTAATAGAGCTAACGACGGTGACTTATAAGAGGTGGACAACAAAATGCGATGGCAGGTACGGGTCTAGTGATGATAGCGACAGGTTTGGGCACTTACGGGTTAGCATAAAAAAATCATCCCGTAAATGTACAATTATATAGGCACGTACAAGTACTCAACATGTCTACTCACATGAATTCATTGGCATTGATTATGCAACATGAATCTGCTTGTATGCTGTTCGTTCGTTGATGTTTCCATCCCATTCTCATCCAATCCAGGGGAAGGGATAAAATTTTTTTCCCCTCATGGAGCGACTAGCTTGAGCTTGTACGTGTCGGAGTTAACTGGCATGGAGGTGGAGGCCGGGGCTATATCATCGCAGGTCGGGGCACTTGAGGGAATCGGAGAAGGAGGAGTCACCGTCGTGCATGAGCTTGTCTATGATCATGTCGTGCGACCTCATCGCCGGGGACGGAGAGAAGGAGAGCGTGGGCGGGGGCGGGGGCGGGGGCCTCTCCAGCGCAATGGCCTCCTGTATGTCCTTGACGACCTCCGGCATGGACGGGCGGTTCCTGGCCTCGGCGTCGATGCAGCGCACCGCCGTCTCCGCCATCTTCCAGATGGAGTGCACGTCGTAGTACTGGCCCTGCAGCGCGGGGTCGATGATCGCCTCGATGTCGCCGCTCTCGTAGTAGAGCTTCGCCTGCATGCATGCAGCGGCAAGAATGAAGAGCATGAGCATGCATGCACGCAGCAAGGAGATGGAGCTAAGCGAGGGACTGACCCATGGTCCGATGCTGCGCAAGTGGTCCCCGAAGGCGACGGCGGAGATGGGCGGGCGGCCGGAGATGAGCTCCAGCAGGATGATCCCAAAGCTGTACACGTCGCTCTTCTCCGTCGGCTGCTGGGAGGAGCAGTACCTGCAATCAATGCAACGCGCGCCATGGTATATATATCAAGGCATCTTCATGGTGCAGTGGATGAGTGCGTGTCGCTCACTGCGGGTCGAGGTAGCCCAGCGTCCCTCGAACGTTGGTGGACTGGTCCGCCGCCGCGGATTTGGAGAGCCCCAGGTCGGACACCTTGGCTCTCATGTGGTGGTCCAGCAGGATGTTGCTGGTCTTGATGTCTCGATGGATGATGGACGGCGTGCATCCGGTGTGAAGGTACTCGATCCCTTTCGCCGCATCCTCCGCGACCTGGAGGCGCGTCATCCACCCCATGTGGCTGCCGCGCCGGCGCCCATGAAGATGCTCCTTGAGGCTCCCGTTGTGCATCAACTCGTACACCAGGATGCTGCAGCCGTCTTGGTCTTGGTGGCAGTACCCCAGGAACGCCACCACATTCCTGTGGTGTATCCTCGAAAGCAGGGACACCTCGTTTGCGAACTGCTTCTTCCCTTGGTACGACTCCTTGGTCGCCACCTTCGCTGCAATCTCCTTCCCATCTGCCAGCTTCCCGTAGTACACTGTCCCAAACCCCCCCGACCCGATCCTCTTTGCAAAGTTGTTGGTCGCCACTCGAAGCTCACACAATCCGTAGGGACGACCGCTCTCACACACCTTGTTTGCATCACCTGCACCAAATTAACCAAGAGGGCTCACAACAACGTCCATATATCTATATCAAGGATAGGATCCCTGTCCCTGCTCGATCGATCTCACCTTGTGCTGAGTGTTTCTTCATGTTTCTGCGTTTTACCATGTACCAACACACGGCCGCTGCAGGCACCAAGCACATTCCAAGCACCAAGGATATA
The DNA here is from genome assembly GCA_036346145.1 of Olyra latifolia. NCBI lineage: Eukaryota > Viridiplantae > Streptophyta > Magnoliopsida > Poales > Poaceae > Olyra > Olyra latifolia. The sequence goes on along the minus strand of CM070523.1, from coordinate 129,677 downwards.
ATAATTATTACGCGATGCTTCTCTTCATTCCCTATTCCAAGATGGATGTTCCCTGAATAGCTGAAAATATACACCACGGAGTGCTTACATTAGCTGCTACCAAATTCGTACAAATCGCACTCGATCGAGAAACAGAATAAATCATAACGCGTAACGTTTCAGGATTATTCCAACATAGTATATATAGTTGCAGCAGTTTCTATTCTAGTATTAATTCTATCTTAAGAACCAACCAATGGCCATCCAAAATGAATCTTGCAAAACCTAGATATATAGACAAGAACATTTCACACAAGAAATGACATGTGGCCAACTCCAAAGGTAATGTTGTATATCAAGGAAAGGATACGCACTTGAAAATTATGCTTTTCCTGAGCAGAGCCCTGGGAATGGCTCCAGATAGGTTGTTATCCTCAAGGTACCTGCATGCGTATGGGTGGAACATTGGACTTCACGTTCTAGGTAAGATGAAAGAATTTTGACGCTATAAACAGTGGTGTTTCTAATATCACAGGGCCAAGTAATGAAATCAAGACATACCCAACTAAGTGAAAATATTGAACAGACACACGAAGAGAACTCCAAGAGAAAGACAGACACACACCAAAAAAGAATGTAGTATACCTCAGTAGACTACTTTACACTTACTGTCTAGTCTGCAAAATATGCAAGAATGTCATGATACTTATGACCTGAGCGTAACATCCTGGCCCAAATCTGCCTAGAGTCCAACCCACCTAAAGGCTGCGCCACGCATGCATAGTGGCACTCTTAGGCTTTTGGCCTCGCTTTGTGAAAAGTGTTAACCCGAGGTTCTATGTTTGGATCGATACGACAGTATTATATACTGGTGCAGCTCTGTCTAGACTAGCAACGTGGTACTATTTCACCACAACCAATGCACATGGGCTTCATCATATCACCACGGGCCTGGGTATTACACTGGGTTTTAAATGCAAATCTCCTATTAATGGCTCATCTATGCGATGATTTTTCTCTACTATGCCATGCCACATAAACATCAACGTATAGTGGTATGATGAAAGACTCACAGCTCAGCCAGCCTCGGCAAACTGCTCAAATATGAAGGAACACTGCCAGTCAGTTGATTGTTCTCCAAGTGACTGCATTTACATAATGAGAAAAAAAATTCATGGGAATATACATGAAGCCACAAAATGTTGGGTAAAATCAGACAGAAATGAGCCAGCCAGCTGATGTTGTTTGGTTGCTCACATGATTGACAGGTTTGAAGAGGCACTGAGGTCTGGAATTGGACCTGACAGCATGTTATTGTCGAGACGGCTGAAAGGAAGTAAGTTATTATGAAGAAATAAAGAAGATCCATTTTGTGAGCAGAAAGAAAGGAAATGGTGACAACTGTTACATCTCTGCTAAGCATGACAAACTCGGTAGCTCCGGTGGTATGTTCCCCGTCAAGTTTTTCCCTGAGAGATTTCTGTTCACAGTCAACAGCTAAGGTTTGTCAGTGCCAAGCTGAAACGCTGGTAGATGGTTGAGCTCGATCTCATTAAGCAGAGAGGTTTAGAGATTAATAGTATATTAGAGTGATCAGCTAGTTACGTGCATTGAGATTACTCTGGGTTGCGGCTCAGTGCTGCATTTGACCCATGACCAGGGTGACGGCAGGCACGGGTCGCCGCCTTCCCGCGCCCAGGCTGCAGGTGCCCAGCGTGACGCCAGGCTTGCCATCACTGGTGCTGCGCCATGGCCATCGCCATTCACCATTAAGCGAGCAAGAAATGGAGGAAGAGGAGGAGGAAGAAGAAGAAGACCAACCATCTGGGGAGCCGAGATGGATGTGGACGTATCTGTAGATTTCGAAGGCGTTGAGGATGGGGCCCTTGGAGGAGTCGTTGGTCTTGCGGAAGGCAAAGGAGAGGACGAAGGGCAGCGTGATGTTGAAGAAGCCTGGCTGATACAGTCGGTACTTGCCCGGGGCGTTCTCGCCGATGTCCACCGTCGCCTTGCTCACGTCGGGCAGGCCGGGGATGAAAAGCTTGAACTTGCGCGTGCCGCTGTCGGCGTCGGCGTCCACCTCCGCGAAGTAGGAGAAGGCCCACCCGCTGCCGGGGAAGCCGCTGAGGTCGAGGCGGTAGGTGAGCTCGCCGAGCTCGCCCACCACTGCGGTCTGCATCACCTTCTGCGGCGGCCTCTCGCTGGAGTCGACGAAGACGGGCCTGTCGGTGGAGACGCGCGTGGTGCCGGGGGCGACGTCGACCAGGTAGTTGGGCCTCCGCGCCATGTCCGACTCCCAGATCCTGTCGAAGGGGTCGTCGGGGTACCTGACGGGGTCGGGCGTGGCGGCGCCGAAGTTGATCCGGGCGGCGAGGCTGAGGAAGGCGTCGGCCTCGTAGGCGGTGTAGTAGAGGGAGCCGTTGAGCTGGCGGAGCTCGAGCGTGGAGATGAAGGGCTGGCCCGTGGCGGTGGCATTGGAGCTGGCGAGGCAGACGGAGAGGGTGGGGGAGAGCGCGAGGACGACCATCTCCTTGCTCACCACCTTGGCCTCGTCGTAGATGACGATGGTGCACCAGTGGGAGGCCCCCACGTAGAGGTCGAACTCCGGGAACACGTTGCTGCGGTCGAAGTTGCCGTACAGGAAGCTGGCCCTCACCAGGTACCGGGTCCTCGTCGTCACGCCCAGCGTGTAGCAGTACTTGCTACCGTCGGCGGGGAAGTAGCGCAGCGTCGAGTACTGCCGCTGCGGCTGTGCCTTCTGCTCCGCCTCCGGGCCCAATGATATGGTGCCGGTTGCGCCGAAGGGGAAGCCAGCGTCGGCCGTCCAGAGCAGACCCAGCTCGTCGGTGTAATTTGAGGAGCCGCCGCAGTCTATGCTCAGGAAACCTTCAAAGATCGAACATGCAGGGCAGTGCAGTCAAGAAACTGATCGATAGAGGAGGCTAAGACTCAGAAAGAAGCAGCAGTCGGAGTTACCAGGCATCTGAGCGACTGATACGGAGAAGAAGGAGATGCTGATGAAGAAGAAGAAGAAGAAGAGCGTTGAGGTCGCCGCCATTCTTTTTCTTGGCATGAACGTACGGTCGAGCTGCTTGCTTACTATAGCTGCTGCTGCTAAGTAAGCCCAATCAAATCAAATCAGGCCAGCTAGAAAGGAATTGGACTGGGGAGTGGGGAGCTGGAGCTGGAGCTGGAGCTGCGGGAGAAAAGCAGCGAGAAAGGAAGAAGACGCGAGTGAGTAAAGTAAAGAAAGCAAAGCGAAAAGTTAAAGTGGGACTGGGATGCCGGATGCCCACCCAGAGCCAGAGGTGGCCAACAACCAATCGTTTGGCCCGGTACACTTTATAAATCAGGCCTAACGAACCAACGACTAGGATATCAGTCCAAGCATGATTCGTACAGTAATTGAACCTATTTTAGTCTAAAAATAATATATATAATAAAATAATTATATTTAATAAATATATGTTATAAAATATAGAAAGAAATTATATATCATAAGAAAATAAACATATATATATAATTAAATATGCAAGCTACCGTACTAAACTGAACCGGGTCGGGCCATCATTATACGAACCGAACCGGGCTCACCGAGGCCTTGGTCCAAATTCGGTTCAGTTGAACGAACTGAGCTAGCCGATTTGATAAACAGTGTGAGTCGGCCCGCTTAGGCCAGGCGTTTGGCCACCTCTATGCCCACCTTAACCTGAAGCTAGCCTCTCCTGTTAAAATCGCCATCTTTACTCTAAACTAGTATATGATCCATGACACCCCGAGCTCCTACAATCAAAAGTTTACTTTAGGACATGAGATGCATGGGGATGATGTAATTAAATTAAGCAAGCTGCAATGCAATGAGAAAAGAAGCAGCAGCTCAGCTACGCAGTCCAAGCAAGATACGTAGGAGTACATCGAACCATGGATGAACGCCAAAAGGCAGCTAGCAAAAACAAGTTACACCGGCCTTTTTGAGTCTTGATGCATGCACAAATCCATGCTTCCTAATACGCTTCCAGGATCACAAGAACAAGGCTGCAGAAAACTGGATGCTTTGCAATTGCATCAATCACCATTTTGCATCCTGGAATGTTACATCTAGCCTCGTTCACCATCGCCATCAGGGGCCTTTCACTGCGATTAGTCTCTCATGCTGCATTTCTGCATACACATCACATAAGCTACAATCTGCCATTCACTGGCATCATCTGTGCGTGTACTCACAAGACGTCTTTAAGTTTCATCATGGTAGCTGTCTGCCTGTCTGTGTCTTGCCCGCTGCCTGCTGCTTCTTAATCAGGACCCCACTATGGATGAACTTAATCCTATCATTTCTTTTCAAATGTCACTCAATTATACTTTAACCGTTCTTCATTTTAACCAACACCGATCCATCGGTCTCTATCTGTATCATCACAAAATAAACTCCAAGGAATGCACATCACAAAATATTGAATTACCCATCGACTAGAGAGCACGTGTATTCAAACAAACTGCATACCTTCAAGTAGCCGCCCGGTGATAGCCATTCCTCCAGGGCACAACAAAAACTATGCATAATTGATAAAAGGGGTAGTTTTTAAACCTTGTATCCAAACTCTGAGTAAAAAATAAAGGAAGCTTTTAAGTACAAATCAGCTCAGAACATGTTTTTACAACACCTATGGGAAACCCATCTGATCTGCAACATACAATGACATGTGTACATGACACCTCCACAAGAACCAAAAAGTGAAGCCATCACTGTTCCTATGAATGCTTAATCTTGTAACAAGCTACCACCTAATGTACCTTTTTCTCTGACTCCCTCATCTCCTTCACCTGCAAAAACAAGAAATGAAGACAACGTTACCATACTTATGCACCAGCGAATGGAAGGAGGATACACAGGAAGAAATGAAACCCAATTACCTAACTGGCCATACAACAGCTTCAACAGGACGGGAGGAACATCTTATTCACTCTATGATGCACCATGCCGAGGCTCATTTCCTGAAGTGGCGGCTGGGAAGTCTGTGAGGCGAAAACTGACAAGGGCTGGTCCAAGAGCACTGATTTTCCCTGCACCTGCAAACGCTGCCTCAGCATCCATGCGCCTCTTGAAGATCACCTGCGCGCAGTTGGCATTGTTTGCAGTCTCTGTCTTGGCTTCATTCACAGGACCATATTGGCTGAAGATCTTGATAAGGTCATTGCGCGATGGAACAGCACTTGGCCTGCTGAAGTGCAGCACTAGTCCAGCAAGCAAGGAGCTTTCCATTTCTTCAGCATATTTGGTCTCAGCATTTAGCTGAGCACCGTTGGCGACACTAGGCTTGCTTTCACCCTTCAGTTGCTTCCCATTCTCTGAATCTTGCTTAGATTCAGCACTTGGTTCCTCTGCATTTCCCAGGGGCATTGATGACTTCTTGGTGACTTCCTTAACATGGTGTACCTTCTTGCTTGTTCTGGCTTTACCCTTATCTTTCTTCTTTCTGAGACTCGATATCGGTTCCTCCACATTAATGAGAATGTCAGCCCAATAGTCGTCCTGCATATGATCAGCCAAGGGCTGTTCTGCAGGAGTGGGCTCAGTGCTGGTTCCTTTCCCATGCATCTCATTGTCAACAAGGGAACTAGAAGCATTGGCTCCCTTCTCGGGCATACCATCATTGACATCAGAACTAGAACTAGAATCATAGCAGTTCTTTCTAAAATCAGTAAAAAAGCTCACACTTGCTGGGGCAATCTTCTCTCTCCTTGTAAGATCACAAGCTGCTAGAGAAAGTTGTGACAGCATTTCACCACAAGACATGGGATCTTTCATCAAGGCATCTTTCTTGCTCTTGGTCACCTTCGTAGAATTCAGAGACTTGTCTGCAGAAGTTACCTGTCTGCGTTTAGCCCTTTTTGATCTCGTCTGAGATGCTGCACCATTAGCTTTGAGAACAGGAGGTGTCTGTGATTGTGATTTCTGCCCAGCAGTTCTGTGCATCAGTTCTCCAGCCTTGGTGGACATCTTACGAGTGAGAGGCTTTGACTGGGAAGACAAATCCCCCAATGTGTCGAGCTTCTTTCTTTTCCTAGTCTTCACTGTACCCTTCAAATCACGATCAAGATCCTCATGTTTCTCAGTCGAAGCAAGCAAAGAAAGCTTCCCTCGAGTCTTGTTCTTATCACCAGGTGCAGAATTAGGCCTACCTGTCTCTTCCATAAGTTCAGAAAGTTTCTTCTTTTTCCTACCATGTTCTGAGATGAGCACTTTCTTAGTTACTGAGTTTTCAACATGCTCTGATCTTTTCTTACCAGGAGAAATAGAATCCTTGGCATCTCTAACTCCATCCTTATCCTCTGTGTTCTTATCCTTCTTGTCTGCACTTCTTGCTCTGCGCCCCAGCTTGTTCTCCTTGGGGGAAACAGCATTTTTGTTTTTCCTTTGTGAGATTTTACCACCACCATCATTCCCCAGCCCTTTCAAACCCCCCAAAGCATCTTCCACCTTGTGTGTGGATCTTAGCCTACGCCCTGATTTGCTCTCACCCAAAACATTATCCACAGCCTTCTCACCAGACATTTTGTTGCCACCGACTGTTTCAAGTTCATCTACGTCTTTGGATGTGTCTTTCTTCTTCTTCGCTGAACTCTTCCTATGCCTCAACTTCCTTTCCTTATTCAATGTATCATCTGTTGCCCCTTTACTCAGCATAGAACTGTCCTCATCCTTGGCATCTTTTTGTGCAGGCTCTGGTAGAGACCCCCTTTTGTGCAATGAGCTCTCACCATGTCTCGATTTCTTCTCCTTGCTCGGAATATCATCCCAATTGCTTTTCCCCATTCTTTTCCTTTTTGCATGTGTGATTGCCTCAGAAACATCCTCAATCCCCTCAAAGATCACAAACTCAGGGAGGTCCCTTGGATCCCTCCATCGACTGAATGCTCCCAGCTGCGCTCTGGCAGTTGCAAGGTCAAGACGATCCGCACCAACCAGAGGATTCTTTCCCAGTGAAGAAATATAATCAAGAAATGGTTTACTGCGGAACGAGTCCCTCATGTATGCTGCATCTACTACAGCACCATAAGCCCCTTCGCGGATACCGGAATTCTCAATCTCCTGCTTCTTGGCAATGGTGGTAGCAAAGCAAGTGCACAAGAGGCCAGCTTCCACGCGGCGCCCAACCTCTTGCAGCGCGGCATCAACTGCGGACACAAAGCCGGACATAGTGCTCTGGCCAGCAAGGCGTGTGAAGTTGTTGCGGAAGGGGAGCAGCGTGGAGGCGTCGCTCCAGGCGAAGGTCTTGTCCCAGAAGTAGGCGACGAGAGGGGAGCTCGCCCTAGCGTGCTGCAGCGCGAGCTCCGAAGCGTCGGCGGCGTCGAACACCTGGCCAGGCCACCACGGGTGGCTCCGCACCTTGCCCCACACGAGGTCCGGCGGGGCGAACTCGCGGCGGCCCCCCTCGTCTTGAAACGCGCAGTCGTAGCGCGCGGGCTCGCCGTCCTCCTCGCCCCCCTTCTGGAGCGTGTCCTGCTGCTGCTTGGGTCGGCCACGGCGAGGGCTCCTGAGAACCTCCTCGACGTCCGGGTGCACGACGCGGAGGCGCGACGGGCGCGCGGAGGTGCCCCCCTTGTCCCCGGGAACGTTCTTGGAAGCTCTGGTGCGCGAGGCCATGGTGATGCTAGTGGACAAGAAACGGAAGGAAGGCGGGGTGGGTTAGGGCTTGCTCGGGTCGGGTCCAAGGGGATGAAAAGGGACGCCTTTGTTTGTTTCCCCTATCACGATGGTTCCAGAAAGAAAAGGGAGGAGCGGAGACTTACGGAGGCGCTTGGAGCGAAGAAGACGCCGGCCGGAGATCTCGCCGGAGGCGGAGACGGAGAATGGGGTGGGGAATTGGAGGAGGAGGAGGGATGAGTTTGGAATATTGTGGTTAGGACCAGGGGTCGGATGCCAAAAATGCCCCCCTCTCGCAATACCAAGATTTACATTTCGAGACCTCCACGGGGAACGTGATGCGACCGCCTCGGATTGGACTGTCCTATCTGCCGTGGGATGATTTCCATCGGACGCACGACCTTATGCTGATATCAACATAGAAAGTTAAAAAATAATTGATGAAACTTAAAAAATCTACTATGAAACTTGACTATATATATATATGAAACTAGGACGAAAACCGATAAAAACTTGCAAAATAATTGCAGAAACTAAGAAAAACTACCGATGAAACTTAAAGAAATACCAATAAAACTTTGTTAACTACTGATAAAATTTGAGAGTGCCAATAAAACTTGGCTAAACTACTGGTGAAATTTGAAGAAAGAGTAATGACCGACCAATGAAACTTGAAGAAGAACCAATAAAACTTAAATAACTACTAATAAAACTTGGCTAAACTACTGATAAAACCTTATGTTCCATTGTTGTTTAAAAAATCACCCAATGCAAATATAAGAATATTCACAAGAATAAAACCAAGCTTCACCAGATAAAAACCGAAGTTTCGCACGTACATGGTTATCGGTTTCACGACGAAATAGGGATGAACCTTCTCCTAGCCCTCTTCTTCTCCCGATCTAGCGAGCTCACGCTGTGCTCGCCGGATCCGACCGCCAAAAGCTTGCCAAGCTCCATCTACCGCGATTGCTCCATGGATCTTGTACATGCACCATCTCTGGCAGTTCTACTGCGATTGCTCCATCTTTGGCACGATGGACTTCGTCTTCAGCAACATCGCAGCCATGCTCCAAAACTGCGTGCTTACCGCGCGGTGGCCGCCACCATCACAGGAAGCCTAGTCGAGAAAGTAGAGAGAGTGAGAGCGCAGTCTGAGGCAGGAGATGGCGTGCTAGTCGTGAAAGTAGAGAGAGTGAGAGCGCAGTGTGAGACAAGAGATGGTATGCTCGCGAATGAAGTCACACGCGCAATGGAAAAAAAGAGAGAGGGGTGGACCCACCCACGTGCAGCAACAGCGTCTGGAGCGTCAGACGCTTGGGCTCAGTGTTTTCCAATACTTTATTATTTTGCTTCTCTAAAAAAAATACAATCATAAATACAACCATAATATACGGTTTTTCATTTCGTGTCGAGGTAAGAATATTATTGTTGTGTAATCGTATTCAAATACGTTGGCTAACGGATATTAATTATCCTGGAAAATCAATGCTTCCAAAACAAAATTATTGTAAAAGATTGAGTACATATATGGTTCAATACGTAATAGGATTATGCCAATCAATTCATCGAGGAACATTGATACTTCCAAAACAAAAATGTACAAGATATGTCTAGCCATATGTACTTTGCCCATGTAACCTTTCTATTAAAAGTGTGTAGTGTTGGTGGTAAACTTTTCATCTCAACCTTCCGACCACATTGGATGTTCTGCACGTCTCCACACCAGGATGGCTAGACCATAGCCTCCATCGATGCCACAAGCGGTTACGCTTTAGCTCTAACCCTAGGGTCATGCTCGAGCAAAGTACAACCCATCCAATCGTCTCCCAAACCTATCTATCCAAGTGCAACACAAATCAAACTTCCCCAGTCCCCGCTGCCATTGCTCTTGCACCCTCCTCCCTTTGCTACAGCGTGATGCGCATGTCCCGTCGCCCCCATAAGCCTGTGTGGTGCCTTCTCGAGCCTGTCTCGCGATCTTACCTCCATAACCACCACAACAACTCTAACTCTCTCTCTCTCTCTCCCCCATAAAACCCTTGTCACTGTCTCTCTCCCCTTCCCCATGTCTTTTCTCTCTTTGTTTGCCGCTAGGAGTATCGTCTCCTTGGATCCGAGAAGCCGAGAAGGTTGTGCCCTTGATCAGCGACCTTGGTTGCAGGGGCCAAGCCATGTTATGCTAGGGGTGCACAGACACTAGCGTCTGAAACAAAATTTAGCTAGGATTAGATTATATGTTCTATATGTACGCTCCCAATTACTCAGTAGCAGTGAACTTTGATCATTTTCGTTCTAGTTCCGCCCCTGCAGTTCTTGGGTTTTCTTAAATTTTCGCTTCTAGTTGCGGCTCCAAGGGTGCTGTGACAACTGTGGCTGTTCTTATGGTTGTGAACCAATGAAGGGCCACCAATGAAGGGCCGACGTGCTGTCTACGACGGAGGACACGCGAGGGCTCAATAAATGGTCGGATGGTTTCTGAGATGGAGGTGAGTGAGCGTAGAGCGAATTTTCTTGTATATGCAGGGAAACTTGGTTTGTTTTTAGAATGTTGTGTAGATGTACGTGTTCGTCTCATGCTCACAATGGATGGATGATTAGTTCGATCTGGATTATTCATCTAGGCTATTATGCCTCTCTGCTAAGTGCATTGGTGCGATCGATGCTATGGACATCTTGGTTTGTCTGATTGGTAACACTGATCATGATGTGAATATCATATGTTGAACAGTAGTGATGTGTGCAAAGTAAGTAGTTTTTAATAGAACCCTACTAGTTCTAGAGCTAAAATTGCTTCTGGATTATCGTTTATTGTTTAATGAGATAAGCCTTTAGGCCAGCCTTTTGATATAATAAAGGAAGTCGGGTTATCAGATCCCGTACTTCTTGGTACGGTGACGGTGAGAATAGAAGATAAGAGTTAAGACCCCAGACACGCTCGACCTTTTGAGACACGTTTTGTTATAGAGCATCATGGGTGGCACCTTCTTCTGCCAACCTTTTTGTGCTAATTTGCCTAGACTTTGGTAATTGTTGAGCATGGAGCTCAGAGTAAGAAACAGTAAGCAATTAAAAGCTACAATATTTGGTGAATGATGTTTTTCATTTTTATTTTACAAAACACTAGGTAGATCATTAAACATTGAACATGGTTCTAATTTTAGCACAATTATTTTACTCATATAACAATTGAGCATGTTCTTGCAGCAAAAGGTAACGTGCAAAGGCACTATTACTGTGAATAGGCATTCTTGTTTAACATCCTTGATCTCCCTCTCCGAGCATGGTGAAGTTGGAGGACAATGTCTAAACTGGGCGCAACAACCTTGTTTTATCTCTTCAAGCAAGTCAATCATACTGTTGTTGATGTATGTAATAGAAGTTTCAAGACATTGCTTATTTTCTGAAGCGCTTCAAATTTTGACTTGTTGGTCCAATTGTTTTGGCAAGTATAACGGAGTTCACTAATGTGTGTCCTTGACATTTGCTAAATGCTGACGGTGTATTTGCATCATCGGGGACGGAATAGATTTTTGATGTTCTATACCTATGCTTTATATTGAAATAAAGTTTTGTTAATAGTACTATATGAAAATTGATGTGCTCTAGATGTTTATTAATTTTACCACACCTTTCACACATCTGAATTAAACCTATACATGCTTTATTCGTCGTTCCTATGTGACGCTGGTAGTGCTCTCGTATGCCATGTAGAATGCACGGTGTCTAGAGAGATGCTTAGATGAAAAAATTGGTTTTTTTTTTATACATAAGACTCACAAGTGCTTAGAGGAGGGAATGCTTAAATTAGGACCAATGATTGGGTGGTGCTTACACCTATTTCCTCACTTCTTGCAATATCTAAGCACCTGCATAAGCTTTCTTGTATTGTAGAAGAGACTTTTTACTTAAACGCTTAATGACATGGCAATACTCTTTCTTTTTAAGCATCTCAATACAAGCATCTTGCATTGTGCTACCATGATTAGTTGATGCTATCTAGCAATGTTGCATCCTACTTCATCTTACTTGAACTGTGCATACATTTTACATTTTACTCGGCTAGTAAATAGAAAAGGAGTTTAGGACTTGAACTGTGCATACATTTTACATTTTACTCGGCTAGTAAATAGAAAAGGAGTTTAGGAGTATGGCTTCGTGTCAACAAGTAGGAAATAGATTTCTCGACGAGTTTACTTCTTAAATGAGCGATCAACAAGACCCCATTTTAGGACTATTTTCACTGTAGTAGCTAGGCCCCAGGAAAGGAAACGTCAGAAATGACCATTTCTGGCGAGGCAGGCGGGGAGCTGTGATGGTGGATCCAAAAACGGAACGACAATGGTCCGGCGGTGGCCGCATCGCTGTAAGTGTAAAGGCAGCTAAGCCGACCGAAATTTGCGAAAACCAGAACGGTTTGAATCGAAAATGCCGATGGTACTGTGCTCGTCAAACACAATACAGCACCAACAATAAATCGAACAAATGGCCATACTTGCTACTTATCCTACATTACCAATAATGTGCTCCCGTGGAAACAATGCTGAATATTTCTTGCCTTCAACCTTTCCCCGTATAGATTCTTCACAAATCCAACAACATATAAATCCCGTCTTGTCGGATTAGTCACTTGTTGCTGCTTCCACCATTGCTTTCAGTGGCCACCTGCACCTTGGGAGGGCCAGAATGACGCCTCATCGGCGACGGAGGTGCCATTCCAGCCGGGAAGGACAACCTCTTCTTCACAGACCCACCACCTCCTCCTTTCTCCTGTGGTGTTGCAGCGCCCTCATCAGTCATCGTTGGGCTCTGAAGGCGAGACTTGGCCCTGGCAGACTGTGTCGATGCCATGTAGCTTGGCACTGACAGGCTCACATCGTCCCCCACAGTAGAGGTGCCAATGCTGTGCCTCCTTGGCCGCTCGGACTGAACACTGAACACGCTCCTTGCGTCATCCTCTCCCTGTGTGCTCAGACCATTCTTTGGTGTTGCACTCTTCTTCCTTGCAAACACCAGTGTTGCCCTACTTGAGGGTGTCGAAGGGGACTGCCGGGAGGCAAGGCGGGTTGGTTTTGGAGTTGTCGGTGAGGCCTTATCAGGGTTGGAGTCCCGGCGGTTGTAGGCCCTTGTGATCTCCCCTTCTCCAAGGTTCAGGCTGGTACTATTCACAGACATGTGATCAATGTTGCTCTCCTTGTCAGTTGTTCCATTGCGAACCTCCCATGGCTTCGCCGCCATCCATCGCTCCAGCCAACTCCAACCCCACTGAGGGTTGTTTGAATCGACAAACATTGGGTTTGCAGACCTCGAAGTGCTCTTCCACTGTCGAAAGCAGGAATTTACAGAATATTCTCAGTATACCTAAGATTGTGAATGCAAACATCTAACATCACCAAAATTGACATGTATTGGATAACTTACCTGATGGGAAAACGCATATGCAAGTGCTCTTTCTCTTCTTATTGCAGCCTCTTGCCTGCTTACTAGGCTGGCTTCTATTTGCTCCTTGGATTGCAGACTGTCATCCCACTGCTCTCCCATCTATTTATACAACACGGAAATGTTTACTACTTATGTTTTGATGTGGTGTGCTTTCATGCTAAAATTATAAAAAGCACAGGTCAGAAAATGGCCATGATCAAATCGAAACAAACAACAGTTTTAAACTGCTAAAATTTCAAACCCCTAGTCTGACTGGTGGTTTTGAATTTCACGAGGTCTTATCTTCAATGGCATACTACATTACTGTGTTGAAATTTGGCAAGAACAAGAGCTGAACGTACAAACAACATTCAAAGGGATCAAGGTGAAATGGAAAAATGAATAATGAAGTCTGCACCATAGTTCAACCTGCTGATGCTAACGGGACTTTATATTTCTCCGGTATGAAGTGCAGCCATGGAACAACAGGGTCGAATTAAAAGCAGACAAATCCTGGAAATTAATTGATAATCTGCAGTTTGATGTTGATATTCACTATTCAGAGAAGACAGTACATTTTTGCAGGCTCAGACTCTAGCAGAACAGATGCATTCAGGTCCATTGTATTTTAGCTCTCCATGCTCAATATTTGATTGGAAGTCGGAACGGATTCATTTATGTTCGTGGCATGATACTGCTCCATTCCATATTGTTTTGTTCAACAACACTGCTGATTTCAGATTTGGAGTTCTAGATATACTACTAGAATTACCCAAGGGAATTCAGTAAGCAGTATAGAGGTTTAATTTTTTTTGTAAAGAGCATTCACATGATGTTTGCATACCCTTAGACTTTCTAGCTCCTGTTTCAACAAGAGCTGGCGCTGAAGAGTCTGGTTCTCCTCAGACATCTTGAGTCTCCTTGACCGTATCTGTGATTGGACTCTGGCTAGAGTCTGCATGCAGCGAAGTGTGCTTGTGGCCTGGCGCTTAACAGAGTTACCTTCAACCAGTGACTTCAATCTAACCAATCCTCTTAATGCTCGAAGTGCCCTCCTTGCCTGGATATTTATGGTCAAAAAGGATATCAGTAATTCCCTCACCAGTGTCAAGCTGCGGTATAAAATATCTGCAGAGTAGGAGGAATTGTAATAATTTTAATGAGAGGTCTTCATTTCTTTTCAACTCAATTTAACAGCAAGCAAGCATTTTAAATATAATGGGCAAAATCATTATGCAGCTAAATACCTACTGCATATAGACTAGAACCGCAAACAGCAGAGTAATTAACTCTAAAATTGCATATTTTTTAACCCCTAAGGCCTAGGAATGGGAACAAGACAAGGAAGACAGGTCTGCTGGTCAGAAATGCAGTCATTTTAATGTCAAGGCAAATCACAATGAATACAAGAACTGTTTTTTCTCAAAACACCAACAACTGAAATGTTTGATCCACAAGCAGCACAGATCAGCAATTTCCATACGAATTCATCTAGGACGTGTTTGAAACATTTTCATCGAAGCAATATCGCAGTTCCTTTGCATGGGTTCTTATAGTACCCATTTTGAAGAAACAAAGTACATTGCAGACATAGTTACAAATGATTGAGGAGCCTGAATTCAAGAATTGCTTTCACATTACCAGGTAACCTCGGAACGCAGTTTGGATCTTTATTGCTGCAAGTTCCTTGGACATCCTAGACGAAGCCACAACCGCAGCCCGTGGGGCAGCATGAAATACCTCTGTGGCTGTTGCGCCATGCTCGCTCTGCTGCTGCTGCTGCTCGTCCTCGTCCTCGTCGATCATTGGGACTGGGAGTGGGATCTTCACCTCCTCGGTATGGGCAGGTGGAAGAGTGAGAGCTGGTGATACTGAAACATTGGCCTCCAAGGAAACAGAAGGGGTTAGATCCGGCGGCTTTGGTGCACTAGCAGCCAAATTCCTCCTCAATTTCTGTAAAGATCAAAAGCAAAGTTTGAATTTTGATTAGAATCCAGTCCAAATGAGTTCGCACAAGAGATGAATCGTGAGACGAAAAGGTGATATTCATGAGAGAGTAACCATGGCCATTACTGCATGATAAACCACACGGGCATTACCGAAACATGGAATGACGCACCAGTTTGGAATTGCAAGAGGCTAGATCGAGCAAAGACAGGTCTTTTCTAAGGGATTTAAACAGAGATTTCCGTGAGGGTAGTCTGGACGGCAAGCTCGTCGCAGTTCCAATTTCCAATACGAATACGTACCTCCTTCTCCTTGGATTCGGGGCTGAACACCTTCTTGACAGCACCGAACCACTTCCCCTTCTTCCCCATGCCTCCGGAGGTCTTCCTCAGCAAGAAACAGTAGACAAAAATATGGAGAAGGCAAAATGTGAGGCAGATCTGCAGCTCAAACGACCAGATCTGTCTGTTGTTGCAGACTGCAGTGTAGGAGCCGAAGAGAAGAAGAGGCCAAGTCGGCTGGGGAAAAGGATGGTTGCAAGTCCGGCCGGCCAAACCAGAGGGAAAATTGATTATTTGCCTCAAAGTTAATTGGTATTTGATAATTTGTTCAAAGTTGACAAACCTCATATAAAATATCCTAAAGTTTATGGCTCCGTTTCTTTTAGCAAACCGCCGGCAGTAAAAATTATTTTTTTTGGATTATTTTTTTTGAATTATTTAAAAAATTTTCAAAGACTTATAAATTTGCTACAGTAAAACCGCCAACCGCCAGAAACCACCAAAAGAAACAGAGCCTATATGTGACTTGAGGATTTATTGTATAGGAGGTTTTACAAATTGAACTCACTTACCCCTTAAAAGTTAATATGAAATAACCCTTTTACCCCTTGAGTGAGAGAGAGGGGGACGGTGTGAGGGAGATGGAGAGGATAAGTGAGAGAGAGGGGACAGGTGAGGTGAGGGAGATTGGCGGCTTACGGCAGGGGATCCTCCTCCTTCCCTTCATCGTCGTCGTCATTGGCTGCAGGCCGCCTGCAGCGGCGTCAAGCATCTCGGCGTCGGCGTCCTGCTCGGCGGCCGCGATGGGCATAGCAGGCGACGGCGAGGAGCAGGCAACCTGGATGTGGGAGTGGAAGGCGATGATGCGGCCTCGTCGTCGTTGTCGCTGGCTGCGGTTGCCGCGGCGGCATCACGCATCTCGGCGTCGGCGTTCTGCTCAGCGGTCGCGTCGGGCATGGCAAGCGGTGGCAGGGAGTAGGCAGCCAGCAACGTGGGATGTTTCTTGGACGTCTTCCTCGTGTTCCAAGTACCCCTCGTCCCCTTGCTCCTCCTCCTCCTTTGTGTCGCCATCCTCTTCATCGTCTGTCGCCCCCGAGTAGGTCTCCCCTGCTATGGCGAGCAGCAACCGTGCTGCGAGGAGAGCAAAGAAGGCGGCTAAGGAGGAGAGAGAGATGGCCATGGCCACTACCTTGGTTGAGCCCGGCGCGACTTCCTCAGCGACGTGGACAACGGCGACGCCGTGTTGCAAGATATCAGGTACACACCAGAGGGATGGAACCCATACCAAACGTTCCATCTTCAAAGGGGCACTATTGTCTTCTCACAGTGGCAGGATCACATTGAAAGTTTTGTTTTGCACAAAGATCCCTATAGGGTAAATGATCAGAGGTTTGTCAACTTTGGACAAATTATCAATGGTCGATCAACTTCGGGGAAAATAATCAATTTTTCCCAAACCAGAACTGTTCACCAGGCTGGGTTGATTTCACAGAGTCGATTATTAATACGTAAGAGCATGTGCAATGCTATAGACAGCTGATGTCTATAACAAGTTGCCATGTTACCTATAGACAATCTTAAAGAAAACTATACAATGGTACAGACAATCACTTTCTTTATAGATAACTCATCTCTATACACAACTATCTTGATTCCCGTGCTATAGTCGACTACAAATATATAGACAGCTTATTTCTCTTTCCATTTTCTCTTTTATTTACATCAGCAAATAGGTAACATGGCAACTCTTATAGACAGCAGCTGTCTATGCATTGTACATGATCTAAGTGACCTCTAGGTAGAATTGGGTCTGCGTGCCTCTGTTCTTGTGTAACTGGACCTTGGTCCCATGTGGTGTAGGTGGGAAGGCAGTTTAAATTCTCTGTGCCAATTCCATCAAGTTTATGATGATAAACAGTGAACTATGAAATCTCACCTAAGTCTTCTTATATATGTCTCTCTTCTCTTTGTCCTCTACTCAACCCCCTTCTCAACGCAAATTCACTGATCAAATTGCAGGACACAACATGTAGTATTAGAGCCAGCAACGATTCGTGAAAAATTGCTACAAAATTCTTTCGGTCGGGCAAGGCAATCCCTCGAAATAGGTTCGCCGCGACCTTTGGTTGCGGCGGTGATGGGGATTAATGGTATTTTCATAATTACCCGAGATTAGTTTGGCTCGTAATTACGTTAATACCCGAAAGAGTTACTCGGGGGTGGATGACCCATGTACCCCGAAGTGTTGCTTGGGATGGATGGACTGCTGCTTGGGGTCTCCGAGCAGCTCCGACTGCACCACAGCATAGTGCTCGAGCCTTTCCCTGCTCAGGCACCATCCACGGTTGCTCGCCCGCAAGTAAGAGCCACGGCCTGGACTCAACGGCCTTGCCCCGAGTAGCCTCGTTGCTCGGACGCCTTCCTGAGCATCCTCTTGCTTGGACGAACACATGGCGGTCATGTGTTCCCGCTTTCCTGTGTGGCGGACCGGTCCTAAGGTGCAGAAGTCAAAAGCGACTGTCGCATCTATCCCGTCCACACTGTTTCAACGTCACGGCATGGAAGGCGGCATGCTCTTCCATCAGCCCCGACGCGCTACAGTGGAGCTATGTCCCGTGATCCGTCGTGTATGCCCAGCGGTTAATCGGGAGCAATTATCTTTCAGCACGGATATAAATAGCGGTTCGCGGCCACACATAAAGGAAAGGAGACATATATGCATGCAAATACATGTACACAAGAACAGCGAAGAGAGAACATAGAGAATAAGAATGAAAAACACACCTTGTACTCAGCTTAGGAGCGTCCGATCCACCTGTGGCTCGGTCGCTCGCCCCTTGTACACCTTCTCTTTCGCTATCAAGCAAGGCTGGACGTAGGGCTATTACCTCGCTCCAAGGGGCCCGAACTAGGGTAAAAAATCTTTGTCTCCTTTCGGTTGCTTGATCGAAATTGCTTTTTCGAACGTCCCGTAGCTGCAGAAAGGGGCCCGTTGATTCCCAGTTCAACAAAAAAGCTCGGTACCTGGGAGCCTGGACTCCCAACCGTTGATAGCTGGCGCTGTCCATGGGGATCGCTTAGAGTCTATGCATCGAAGGTCCTTGAGATGGTGAACTCTCAAGATAACCAAGACGCTCGCTTTGACGACTTGGATGACCTCGATGAGTACTGGTCTGAGTGATCTCTAGGTAGAATTGGGTCTCACTCAGGTAGAATTGGGTCTACGTTCCTCTGTTCTTGAGTAAGAGCATGTACAATGCATATACAGCTGCTGTCTATAAGAGTTGCCAAGTCACCTATTTGTTGATGTGGATGAAAGAGAGAGAGAAAGAAGCTGTCTATACATTTGTAATCAACTGTAGCACGGAAACTAAGGTGGTTGTGTGTAGAGATGAGTTATCTATAAAGAAAGTGATTGTTTGTACCATTGTATAGTTATCTTTAAGGTTGTCTATAAGTAACATGGCAACTTGCTATATATAGCAGCTGTCTATAGCATTGTATATTATCTAACTGGACCTTGGTCCGATGTGGTGTAGCTGGGAAGGCAGTTTAAATGCCCTGTGCCAGTTCCATCAAGTTTATGATGATAAACAGTGAACTCTGAAATCTTACCTAAGTCTTCTTATCTACATCTCTCTTCTCTTTCTCCTCTCTGATCCTCTGCTCAACCCCCTTCTTAATGCAAATTCACCGATTAGATCACAGGACACAACACGTAGTATCAGAGCTAGCAACGATCTATGGAAAATTGCTCCAAAATTCTTTCGGTCAGGCTATAAAGCAATCCCTCGGAATAGGTTCGCCGCGACCTTTGGTTGCGGCGGTAAAATCCCTAAGTTGGAAAAAATATATTAAAAATAGTTTTGGCTGAGGGGCCTCGAAAAGAGCCTGGAAAATACATTAAAAATAGTTTTAGGGGCTTTACGAAGAACCATTAAAATTTTTAAAAAATGGCTACAAAGTGCCACGACATCTGACTTGCACAAAAATGACTTTCAAGCTGTAGTTTTAATTTTAGTTTAAACCGGAGAGAACAAGGCCTAGGCTGAATCCTGGCCCGTTGGCCTATTAGACCTAGTTCGCCTAGTAACCAAGCCAACTGACCGACCCATTGGCCAGGCAGTGACAGATCTAGGATTTAACATCTAGGTGTGCCCCCATCGAGCCATACCATAACCATCGTCTACCACTTTATGCCCCTCTCACGTAACGATAGTCGTGTGGATGCCATGTTGGTTGCGCGGCCAAAGTTTTAGAGTGCAAATAAGAAGTGCATCCTATTTAAAGCGCATTTGCTGCTCCTTTCTTGTGATGATAGTCGCAATGTTGCCGTGTTGGTTGCATGGCCAGCGTTTTAGAGTACAAATAGAAAGTGCTTCTCCATTTAAAGTGCATGAACTAAGCAAATTAGAAAAGAGAAGCAAAATAAAAAGAAAGGTAACAACTTATATGTTTGCCGATTCAGCTTTTATCAGTTTATTGCATGCCTTTTCTTTGAATTGAAAATAAGAAGTGCTTGCCCCTAAAGTGTAGGAACTAGGAAGCAAACACGGAAAGAGTTGCAAACTAAAGAGGAAAAAGGTCAAGACATAAAAGAGTTGCAAACTAAAGAGGAAAAAAGTCAAAAATAAATTGGAAAGGAAAATGTAGTGAGCAGGAGTTGAACCCGTAACATTGTAACCTGAGGTTTCCAAAAAAAAGGCCTTCACCAACCAAGCTATGACTAGCGTAAGAAGTTTTTATCATTTAATGCATATTACCACATATATTGTGAGTGCCTGGTATCGCCTAACCTCTCATTTTTACTGTATAAAAATTCTGGGGTGCTCAGAGATACGAGGCGGCCCGTTGGATTTGCCCCTGTGGCCAGGTCTGGTGGCGAGATGCGGATGCATGACCACACTCTCTTTGGCTTATGGCAACTATTATTTTCCAAAAGTCAAATGCTCTGAGTTGTTGAGACCTTTTTGAAAATTTATTATTTTTGCACTCTAACCATGCTAATATAATATTTGCCACACAAAAGAAATTTTAATCTAAAATCTGCCGCTCTTACCCTTTTAATCCATTTAACTATTTTCTTCTAGTTTTTAACCTTGTGAAATGGCCTTTATGTCCCATGTACATTACACAACTTCCCTACCGGCTGGCACTTGCTCAAGTGATCCTAATCTTCCGAGAGCCGCATCATTTCACCTCCCTTGTCACCGGCCATCCCCTCCCCTCCCTGTCATCCCTTCCCCCAACGTCGTTATCCCTCTCCCTAGCACCTCGGTGATCATCGCCCCTCCCATTGTACTTTAGCCAATCCTTTCACCTCACCCCTCTCCCTAGCACCTCGGCGATCATTGTCTCTCCCTTCGGTACTTTAGCTCATCCCTTTCCCTCTGCCGTTGTCCCCCATCACCACCGTCCTACAAGCCCCTAGTGCTGCTACGCCACGAGCTCCCTCACCTCTCGCTCTCCCATCGTATCTTTTTAAGTCCGTACTTTGTAATGTCATCTTAGCAATTTTAGAGTTTTTAACGTGAAGTGGGATCTTTGCAGTGGCATATATCCAATTAAACCTTTATTGTATACCTACTCGGTTTTCTGGTTTTGCACATATGCACCCATTTTTAAGCGTTTTACTCTTAAATTTCTCTATTTCTTTCACAAACACCTATTTTTTATGTTTTATCCAGTTCAGTTAAATGATTTCACATTTTTTTAGCGAAGCACGGGCAATCGACTAGTAGGGTGATAAAGACATAGTTTACTTAACACCGATCGAGATGGGCACCTTTGGAGGACAATCCAAGGGGCTGTTTGGTTGCCTACATGCAAATGCAGAATCTTGCTTTTTTCTTATGCTTGGTTGCCTGCATCTAGTTTTGAGTCTGGCTCTCTGGATGCAAGATTCTCCATGTAGCCTAGCTCTGGAGATACGGAGAAAATAGGCGTATCTCTAGATGCAGCGCATGACAGCCTTGTGTTCTGCGCAGGGGGCCACTGTCAGCCACAATAGCAAACCATGCATATGGTGCCACGTGAGTATGTAAGTTTCCTTTTTTCTTTTTTGTATCTATCTTTTGATTAGCATCTCCGATCACCGAACCGATTTCAAAAATAGGTTCCTGACATTTTTTCGAACAAAACTAGACCACACTTGCTATATAAATTTCAAAATATTTAAATTTCAAAATATCTGCCTACTAAACACTCAACCAAACACTGTTTCTGCATCTGTGCATCCCGTATCCCATCAGCCTAGATGAGTCGAACGGGTCAGGCTCGTGAGAGAAGGCAACCAAACAACCCCAAAGTGATGTGCTAGGGGTGGAGACTATTGTCTAGGTTTAGCTTAATTTGTATGGATTCATCGTAAAGACCAGGGAGCTAGAGTTATTTCTGGCCATTAAAAAGATAGACAGTGGCTGCTATTTCTTGCATGTGGGTAGAATAATAGATAGTTGTACCAAAAAAATTAAGAATAGATAGTTTTCATTGTCAGTGTAGCGCAAAAACATGTGCTGCGTCATTCACCCTATCGGTGAAGGTGAATTGTACGGTGTTGCTGATATGCTACATGAAGTAATTCCGGTTCTTTAATTTTGTAATTAACATCGGTAACACGTGTATGCTTGCACAAGCACTTCCTTGTGCTATATGAGCCATCAAACTTGCATCACCACTAGTGCGCCAGGTTTACAATTAAGCCCTCCTTTTTCTATGTGAGATCATGCGATGCGATGAGGTATTGACATATTTTTGTGTTTGAGCTTATGTGTATTGATCCATGTTTGCAAAATTTGATTTGGGGCATTAGAATAGGGAACCGGAACACGGGGTGGACCGAGCAGCAGTTTGGGCCGAACCGGTCCAGCTGGGCCAGACCAAGCTTAATGGAGAGTTGGACCAAGCTAGAGAGGCGTCCGGTACGCCGTAGCTCTAGGCCAGATTGGGTCCGCTCCGCTGGGCATTGTGGGTCGGACTGACATGTGTAGCTCACTGTTTTTGTATTTTCGGAGGCCTTCCCTTACTTGAAAATTAAGTATTATATAGTTGTAGACAATTTCATGAAGCATCTTTTTTATGTTGACAATTTTTCCATTCGAACAATAGAAAAATTCATAAAAAATATTAAAATGTACTTCTGTGTAGGGACTTAGATGCTTGTGGTTGTTTGTGTTAGAATTGCTAAATGCTTTGGTTTGGCATGTGTTTTATGTTATTTTTCATGATGGTTTGATGTAGTATAGGTGTTCATGGACTAATATGGATCAAGTTGAGAAATACTTGTTTCTGAGAAAATGGTTTGCTTGTCTCATGTGTGCAGGTGACCGGAGTGGGCCAACGTCCACGAAGAGGATCATAGACGTGAATGGGTGATCTATAGTCTAGATGATCAAGGGTTCATGTGAGTCGATTGGAATCGGGTCTAGACACATGGATGAAGGAGATTGGACATGAAGACTTCGAGGTGTGCAAAGCGAAGCGATTCAAAGAATATTGGATGCATGGCGGACTTGGCGGCCAAGGAAGCAATGGACAATGGTTTTGGAGAAACTGCGTTGCAAGGATGAGAGGTTTAGGTCATCGATCATCTTGGAGAGGAAGTTGGATCAAAACGGGTTATCGGATGTCTTATATGACCTATTTTGAGAATCGTGCCATGTGAGAGAAAACCCAGTGTTTTAATGGGTTTTGGGTGAGCCCAATGCGTAATGAAAGGAAACTCTAAATGGGATGGCTTGTTGAGCCTCCGCTGTATAAGAGGTTCATGACTTGAGAAATAGGTGGGGATTGTGAAAGGATTTTAGAGGCTTTTGGTGAGGCTTGAGGAGACAGGTTTAGTTAAATCACTCAAGGTTTGTTGAAGAGGGGTTTGTGTAGATCCTCCGCAATCATTCCGATATAATCATTTCTCTTAATCATCAAGAAGGCTTCCACTCGTAGTTTGATTTTCGTGCTCCTTTCCTCGATTCAATTTGGTTTTGGGTTTTATGTGTTCTTGGCTTGAATCTCAGGAAAGCTTGGTCCTTTTGTTTTGGTACTTGTAGTTGAGCAATTCTAGGTCACAAAACGTGCAGGTATCTAGAAGCAACTCATCCAAGTAACCTTCGAGGTTTAGCCATGGATTGAAAATTTCGTTTTTGCCTAGTATATGACCTAGATTTTGAAAAACACAAAAAACCTAAGTCTTTGGGAACTATAGCCTTAATTCTTGGGATGAATAGGTATTAGACATCCTAAGGAAGCTATGTTTCGAATTTGAGCTCAATTCGATGTTCCAATCAAGAATTATGTGAAATTTTGTTTTGTCTCGAGCTGTGAATATTGCCCGGTCCGACGCAACATTAGAGTTGGTTCGTCTCAACACTATAGTTGGTCTAGCTCAACAGTAGGGCTGATCTAGCCCAAGAGAGGGAGGAAGAAAAACTATTTTGTAGTTTCGGGTGAATATCTAGGTGCTTCGTCCCATGGATTTTGGTTCTAATTTGATTTAATGCTTGATTGGTCTGCTTGATAATTAAGATTTGAGAATTATTTGAATTTGTTGAACATTTGGAGTTTGGGGCGCATTGTGAAGAAATGATCAAAATTAGTTTGGCTCCTATATATTCACCCCCTCTAGTCACCTATCCGGTCCTTCATCCTCCTTCCCTTTCTATCTCCGGCAGGATTTTTGTCCATCTTTGGCTCGAGGCATAGGGAAGAGCCGACTAGGCCAGATGGAAGCTAGAGAGGAGAGGCAAGGGAGGCTCCGTTCAAGGAGAGAGAGAGAGAGAGGAAGAAGAGGGAGTTGAGGGGAGAAGAAAGAGAACTATGGGGGGCATCTTGAAAATAGTTGCATCAAGATTGGTGCACAATGGGTGGTGTAGATAGTGCAAGCAATTGCTTGTATAAGAGCATCCCTAGGTGGTTCCCCATTTTACTATCTATTTGACTTTTGAGGGATAAGGAAAAGAACTAATATTTTGGAGAATATAGTGTAAAGTGTGAAAAATTTTGGGAAATGGAGGAAATCTTTTAAGAAATATGGTGAATAGTACTCTCTCCGTTAGAATTTATAAGGCGTATTACAGATTTGGATTTGTTGTTTAATATAGGGCGCACACAATTTCCAATGTTATTTTAGTGAGATATTTCCTATAGTACCCTCATTTAAAGCATGCATACGTGTGATTAAGTTCATTTGAAGCATTAATTGCCTCCTCCACCCATTAAGTTTAAGGGTAAATTTGTAACTTGACCATTGCCCTTGGTCTTGGAGCTCATCTCTAATACGTCCTATAAATTCCAACGGAGGGAGTACTATACATACTCCTAGAATAGACTTATGAAGAACTGTTGGATCCTCTAAGCACAAAAGTTGCACTCAACTAACATAGCAGTAGGAAAGAAGAGCCACAGGGCACAAAGCCCAAGCAAGTGGATGATCCTTTAATTTGCATGAAGATGGAAGATGATGCATGTATGGACGGGACTCAACAACAGCTACTCTACAGCTATATACATACGGATCGAGATCTGCAGCCATCTCTCGACTAATTAACTAAAGCAAGCATGCCCGTCTTCACACAGTTACCCACGACGCCGGCCTAAAGCGTACGTGTAAAAGGTGAAATGCTGGCCATTGCAACACAGTAGACTATCTCCTTTGGCTGCAAAAATTAGATAAAGAAGAAAAGCAAAGCTGGACCAATCTCCTTTACTTACCATTGAAATTAACCCAGGCCAGTACCTTAATGACTAAGCATTCTCTTCATCGCCCTTAATTAATTTCCCTCTCCCTTTTGGTTAATTTACAACCTATATTTATTCATCTCGATTTCTTATTTTTTCAAAAAGATACCAGTACGTACATCCCATAAACATAGGGTTCGAGGTTGTTTGAGCTATATATTGCTAATAATTAGGGTGTTCCTAACGAGAAGCAAGCTTGGCTTTGGCTTTGGGACAGCGAGCTGATCGAAGCATGCAAAAAGGTGTAAAGAGAAAAGAGGAGAGATTTCCAGATCATACGCAGGCGGACTCGCGCACGCAAACAAGGAAACGAAAGTGTAAAGAGAAAAGGGAAAGCATGCATGCATGGCTCAGTTACAGCGTCAGCTAGCCAGTGAAGATTAAGAAGAAGTAACCAGATCAAGTGCATGCATGCTTAAGTAGGGTTAGGATACATATATAATGTTGACACAGCAAATTAAGAGTAATTAAGACCAGCAAGCGCGCGTGCTGATGCAGGTGCCAACAGCTACGTGCAGAGACGAAGAAGAAGAGTCGAGGAGGTAGGAGGAAGACACAGCTACGCACAAAGAAGAAGAAGAAGAAGAAGAAGATCGATATATCATGTGGACGTACGGGCGTTTGAGCAACTCGGTGGTAGGGTACCTGAACCTGGTGACGCTTGTTGCCTCGATCCCCATCATCGGCGCGGGGCTGTGGGTGGCGCACGGCTCCGCGGCGACGTGCGAGTCGGCACTGCAGGCGCCGCTCCTCGCCATCGGCTTCATCGTCCTCCTCGTCTCCCTGGCCGGTTTCGTGGGCGCGTGGTACGACGTGGCGTGGGCGCTCTGGCTGTACCTTGCGGCGATGCTGCTCCTGGTTGTGGCCCTGCTTGGGATGACGGTGTTCGGGCTGGCCGTCACGGCGGGGGGCGGCGGCACGCAGGTGCCCGGCAGGCCGTACCGGGAGTTCCGCATGGCGGACTACTCGCCGTGGCTGCAGAGGCACGTGCAGGCGGAGCGGTACTGGCGCCCGGCGCTGGCGTGCGTCGTCGGGTCGCGAGCCTGCCCCAAGATGGCGACCTGGACCCCATTCGACTACCTCCGCCACGACCTCACGCCCGTGCAGTCCGGGTGCTGCAAGCCGCCCACCTCCTGCACCTACGGCGACGGCATGGCGGCGGCGGCGGCGGCGCAGGACGACGACTGCTACCGGTGGAGCAACGCGCCGGGCATCCTGTGCTACGGCTGCGCGTCCTGTAAGGCCGGGGTGCTGGAGCAGGTGCGCCGGGACTGGCACAACGTCACCGTCCTCAACGCCGTCCTGCTGCTCCTCCTCATCGCCATCTACGCCTGCGGCTGCTGCGCCTTCCGCAACACCCGCCGCGCCGCCCACCAGTACCCCTACGGCCTCAACCGCATGTCCAAGATCCATCCACGCTGGGATTACTTCTGGTAATTCATTCAGACACTTCAATTTCACTCCCTTAATTCCTTTCTAAACATCTATCTATCGTATCGTATCGTATTCATATGGGATTAGTCTTTTTGCTAGCTAGTCTTGACATTTGTGTTGCACCTACTGCTTCCATTTCGTAACCATAGGTCAAGGTGGTGGCATGGCCAAAGAGAGCAACTCTATTAGTGATCTACCCAGCTACTGCCGCCCGCTGGTGCATGCATCCAGTGTATTTTGGAGCTCCCATCGAGTGTTTTGCTTTCTGTTTCAGCTGCTGTACATATTTTC
This sequence comes from Olyra latifolia, assembly GCA_036346145.1. Classification (NCBI taxonomy): domain Eukaryota; kingdom Viridiplantae; phylum Streptophyta; class Magnoliopsida; order Poales; family Poaceae; genus Olyra; species Olyra latifolia. Next base: position 102,947 of record CM070523.1, on the reverse strand, counting down.
CTAAGAGGGGAACTGAATACTTCTACACTAGTAGCACATTCTTCTTCTTCTTCTTCTTCTTCTTCTTCTTCTTCTTCGTCGTCGTCGTATGTATGTATCCTGTACGTCGCAGTCGCACAATTAATTGTACGTAGCTGACGTATCAGAGTTGAAGAAACATGAGCGAGCCACTCAGAAGGTTGCATTTGTTGCTCAATTCTTTCATTTGTCTTTGCACCTGCCTCAGTTCTCAGTAAAGAAACCAAGTAATGGTCGAGTTTCTAAGATAATTATTCCTATATTAGCCGAATGTCCATACTTTGCTACGAGAAAATCTAAATTTCACCATCAAAACTATGATAGAGCAGACCACATGTCTTTAACTTTCGCGCGGCATGACCAGTCGCGAGCAATCGCATGAGTGCCCTCTCATCGTAAATATGTTGCCTCCGAAGGCATGATTGACAATTTTGGTGGATAAAATGAATTAATTACCACAAAGATGTCATGATGGATAATTTTAAAGATGAATTGCAACAATGCCATTATAAAGTTTTCACTTTTGCATAAATGTTACTCATGCGTATATGACACGTGGGTTCAGAGTCCACATATCATTGTCATGTGGAGTGATATTTTGCAAAACATTAGCACGAGTGCAAATTTTTCTAATTTTAATGGACGAGGTAAATTTATTACAATGAATGATATGGTAAGTAATTTTAGTAAAGTGAACAAAATGAATTTGTTACAATAGATGCATGGTGGGTAATTTTAGTTGATAAGATAGATTTGTTATAATGGATGATATGATGGATAATTTTATAAATTTGTTATAATGGATGATATGGTGGTTAATTTCAATGAAGTGTAACACTGACCACCAACAACCAAGTTTTTTTTATAATAACAGAGATATACACACGTTGTTTCAGACTAGAGTCGTCCAAAAAGTGGTTAAAAGGAAACTGGATGGACGATATATATATATGTATGGTTGGTTTGAACTGCCAGTGCCGCCATGGAAACAGTCACTTGGCATTGCTGCTGCCTACAATACGCCCCACCACAGCTCGTTCTCGTAGATGACTATATCTCGCAATCAACTGCCCTCAATATCTAAAAAACGTAAGCTCATCGATCAACTAAAAAAAATCAAAGTAAGCTCAAGCTATTTGAGGTATGAACTACGAATTGATTAGTGTGCATACATAAACACATGTACAATATTAATGCAATATGCTTAAGAAGAGAGGGCATTGCCAAAGTATCCATGCAAAAAATAATTTCCCTCCAATACAAGAAAGCTTAATAGGTGTTAGATGAAAAACTACCATATTGGCATCCATATAAGCACCAATACTATTGCAGTGTTCTTTTCAACGTTTGCGTTTATGTTTGCTTATAAGCTGAAAATTTATTATTTTCGTATAAATCAAACGCTTTGACATTTGGTAGCCAATTTTTGTAGATTTTACTATTTCTTCTCAAAACTCTTAAAACCATTTTTCTATAATTTTTTGACCCCTCGGATATCCTTATCGAGGAGCTAGAAATTTCCAGCTTATAAGCAAACGCAAACGCTGAAAAGAACACTGTCTAAGTCAAGCACTCCTCCAATATTTCTATAAGCATTTGCACTAACCTACATTGGCAAAAAAAACTAGTTCTTTTACCTAGGCACCTACATGGCCTAACACTGATATTGTAAGTCAAAATATATGCGAACATGAAATTCCAACTTATATTATGGGTTAATTACATGCATATGTCACCACAAACAAGCCACCAAATATGCCATTAAAAAAGCGGGGAACATGCCTCATGCTACTCCAAAGTGAGATTTTTCGAAAAAAAAACCATTACAAGCTTTTTTGCCCCTCCTTCTACTTCAAGATTTCGTTGAATATGCCATTGCATCTTCTTCCTCCCTCCTCCTCTTTTACCTCATTGGGTTGTTGGCTGCCAAGCATTAGCCTTGCCAAAGAGTGCCTTCTCAATGGACTTGATCGTGAGCGGCCTAATCCGATTTTTAACTCCGGGGCTGGCCGGTCTAGGTTGGGCATAACCATCTAGCCAGGCTTGGGCTCCAATTTCTAGCCCAACAGAAATTTCAGGCGATCTTGGGCTAGCCCACTATTGCTGATAGGCAGCTGCTAGGCCCACTATAGCTGGCCCTGCTACTACTGGGCCTGCTGCTTGCCGCCCTTGGGTTGCCATCGGGCTTTGGGCTTTTAGCATGGATTGGACACAAACTCAACTTAGCTGAAATTTGTTGGGCAAGGCTAGGCACAGGCTTGCTTTAGAGCACCAAGCTTTATCAAGCTCGGCTAGGCCTGGGACATTATTAGGTTTATCTCCATCCATGCATTACCAACACTTCTCTCATTCCTCACTTTCCCTCACCTCCACACGCGTTGTGGCTTCTTGACAGGTGACAACGACCTTGCAAGAGTGAAAAGGAGATGGGGCAGTTCGATTGGGAAGGAGTGGGATGCGCCGCACTGCAGAGCATGCTAGACCATGCATAGTAGTCGTTGTACACCTAAGTGACTAACCAACCATTGATAATGGCATTGAGGCCGTGCGAAGAAGGTACGCAACGAGGTCTTCAAGGCCATAGCATGAGCCACTCATTTGCAGCTGTACTTTCATCACCTTAAGCGGTCAGATCTGGCCTGAGCTTCCTCCGCCACCATAGTCGACATCGAGCTAAGCAACAGATAAGTAGAGCTCATCAGGAGGGAGAGAGAATGGAGATCTCGTAGGTAGGACAATGGATGAGAAGTATAGGAGTAGAAGGAGCTCGAGGAGGGAGACACTATAGGAATCGGCTGCAATCTCGAGGGCCAAAGCGTTTCTCGAGGGCCAAAATATAGCCCTTGATATAACAAGCCTAATCGCGAGGGCTAAATAAAAGCAGTCGAGGGAATAGCTAAATCTCGAGGGCCCAAACAAAGCCCTCGAGAAACACGGCCACGGGGAACGGCGAACCGCCGCCGTCATGTTTCTCGAGGGCTTGGATAGGCCCTCGAGAAACAGCAAGCCTGTTTGGTGCTCGCGCCCTCATCCGTGGGCCCCGCATGTCGGCGGGTGTAAGGTGTTTCTCGAGGGCCAGATGGGGCCTTCGAGAAATGTGACCATTTGTTTCCCCGCGCAGCCACTTCCGTGGGCCCCACATGTCGGGGGGTGTAAGGTTTTTCTCGAGGGCCAGATAGGGCCCTCGAGACATGTGACCAATTGTTTCCCGCGCGGCCACATCCGTGGGCCCCACATGTCGGTGGGTGTAAGGTCTTTCTCGAGGGCCAGATATGGCCCTCGAGAAAGATGAACAATTGTTTCCCCGCTCGGCCACATCCTTGGGCCCCACATGTCGGCGGGTGTAAAGTGTTTCTCGAGGGCTTTGTTACGGCCCTCAAGAACGGAGCCCATTCAGTCGGGCTCGCATGTCGGCGATTGGTATGCGGTTTCTCGAGGGCTTTAATCGGCCCTCAAGAAATGTCCCACCACTTCACATGCGGCCCCGCCTTCGCGTTTTCACTCCATCGCGACCGGCCTTTGCGTCCGCCTCGCCACGTCCCCCGTCGCCTTGCTGCAAGGCCGCCGCTAACCGCGCCCGCTTCCGCTTCGCCTCGCCGCGTCCCTCTCGCGCCGCCTCAAGGCTGCGCCGCATTGCTGCGCGTCAGCCGCCGCCGGTTCCCCCGCCTCGCCGCCTCGCGCATGGCGGATCTCCCATGGCCAAGGCGCGCCGCGTCAGCCGCCGCCCTGTTCCCCGCCGCCGCGCCAAGGCGTCCCACCTCCCATTCTTTGCGGGCTACTAACCACTGCCATCAACTCCGCGGAAAACCCACCACTGTCGTCGACTACGCGGGAAAGGTAAATGCGCGGTCTTTTTTTAAATTTGAGTGCATACTCTCGAGGGCCAAAAACGACTCTCGAGATTAGGTTAGTTTTAACGCATACCGTAGGGTGCACGGCCCCGAGAGCAATCCAGAGGCAGAGCCCTTAGATGGTTCTGTCATTTACCAACACATGGGCGGGAAATCTCACGGTCGAGTCGCGCTAGGCGGGGACCACCTGAGGTGACAGTTTTTTGTAACTATTACAAGTTCAACCAGTTGTCCATCTCTAATTTAATCTTAATAATCTATTGTAGGTCGGTGGATTACATGCGGAGGGAGGTCTAGGGATCCGGGAGAGCCGTCGTGACTTCGAGGCAAGGGTTAGGAGGAAAGGGATCTAGAGAGCGGGAGCGAAAAAACGACACGGGCCCTGCAGAGAGCTTAAGGACGGAGCGGAGTCTCGCATAAGAGAGCAGGAGATCATGAGCAAGAGGATGGGTGACATGGAGGCTGGCGCAGAGGCCCAAGGGTAAGAGAACACCGCCAAATGTATTGCTTAAAGACACATGAAAATGTCTGGTTCATATATATTCAGTATCCATGTGTGGCAGCCCAAGCGGACATGCGAGCAGACTCCTTTGTTGGGCAACAAGCGGGGAGCATGGGTGTTTCGACCTTGGGGTAGAGATCCCAGTAAGTCTATTATTGTAGCGTTATCAAAATTAAAACTTGCATAAAACACGTCACACTAATGAAATTGTACATGCAGGTTCTTCTTCAGGGCTTCGCTTCGAGGTTTCGCCTCGAGGCGAGCTAAGCAGCAGACCAGGCGGCAGGCGGCAGGACCGAGGGCTAGCGGTGAGGCACAAGATGACCTCGATGTGTTCGCTAGAGGTTTTGTGCGAGCTTGTTCGACCAAGACTCGTCGTATTTCCTCCGCCGAAGCGATCAACCATAGCCAGCACAACAAGGTGATCACGATATGCTTGATGTTGTGTTTCTGTGCTTCTATGATGACTATGTAATGTTATGTGCTTGTATGAGAACTACGTGATCGTTTGGACCTTTGCGTATGTGGACTTTGATTATATGTGCTATTTGTGAACTGTGTGGTGATATGAAAGATGAAATGTGATGATTTGTGAATATTTGTGGTTATATGTGGCTATTTCTGGTTATATGTGGTTATTTGTGGCTATTTGTGACTATATGTGGGTATATATGGGTATTTGTGGATGTATGCGGCTATATGTGGCTATTTGTGTTTATATGTGGATATTTGTGGGTATAAAATGCTTGGAATTGCAGGTGTGCAAATTCTTTGACACAACAGAGGCAGAGATGGGCAAGAATCTAGAACTGTGTTTTTAAGAAAAATAAAAATTTATTTTTTTCCTAAAAAAACATCTCTCGAGGGCCATATATAGCCCTCGAGAATAACAGCAGTACCACATTTCTAGAGGGCCAGAAATGGCCCTCGAGAATAACAGTGAACCTGCATTTCTAGAGGGCCAGAAATGGCCCTCGAGAATAAGGCATTTCTAGAGGGCCGGAATTGGCCCTCAAGAATAACCGAAGACCACATTTCTCGAGGGCCCACATTGGCCCTCAAGAATAACTGCACCGGGTGCCGTTACTCCGTCATCTGGCATGGTTTCTCGAGGGCCGTGGCTAACCCTTGAGAAACATGTTTCTCGAGGGCCGAACCCTCGAGAATAGCGACTTTTCTCGAGTAGCTGTTATCGAGGGCCAATTCTCGAGGGCTAGCCCTCGAGAAACATGTTGCTCGAGGGTTTTGGAGCCTTTCTCGAGAGTTTTTGGCGCTCGAGATTACAGACGATTCCTGTTGTGAGAGTTGGTGGCAGTGGAGCTTGGACCAGAGGGGATGGAAGGAAGAGCTCATTGGTGGGGCAGCCAGGAAGAAGGGAGGGAATAGGAAGTAGTAGAAGAGGGCTGAGGAAGAAGAATGATAGGTGTAGTTTGGCATTTTTCGAATTGTAATAGCATATTTTAAAGGATTCTCATTTCAGGTTGGTACGAGGCAAGTTTCTCAGTCTTTAATGGTATGTACTGAGTATGGCTACGATACATATCTAATTAACCCTTAAATTATTGCTTGCATATAAAACTAGAACCCACTTACAATCTAGTTAGTCTGCTCTACTAATAAGAAGGTTGGAGTGGCGATGAGCGATGAGGTGGTATGTCGGCTCGGCTTGTCGTCCATCACAATTGCTCCTAGCTTGGCTCAACTTTGGGTGATGCTCCACTCTGCACAAGCTCCCTAGCTTTAGCCTTCACCATTTCTAGTCCCCTATCTGAGCACTTGGATCTACATCTAAGGGGCTATTGCTCCCATCACTCTGGTCACTAGCTGATGCTTTGACCGCTTTCTTGTTTCCACTCTGGCCACACGTAGGACACCCTCTGAGGCTATACTGCTTCGAAGCTCAGCTCCGAGAGGGGAAGGGTGTAACATCCCAATTTTTATTAAATAAAAAAATATTTTTAAATTGTTCAAAGTTTAATAAAATAGAATGATAAAGCAAGAAATAAAAATCCCAAAAGCTTGCAAAAATTTAAACCTCGAAAATATTAATTAAAACCTAATTTTAAACTACTTTGAAAATTTTAAAACCCTTAAACCTCTAACTCTATTAATAAATAGATTAAATAAAAGAAGAAGGAAAATAGAAAAAAGAAAAAGAAAAAGAAAATCGACACCCGTCCAGCCCTCTCCACCCCATCGGCCTCTCTCCCTCTCTCAGCCCAGCCTCCCTCCTCCCTCCTGGGCTGCCTCTCGCGCCCTAGCCCAGCCAGTGCCCCTCCTTCTTCCTCTCTCTCACCCCCTCCTGGGCAACCTCTTGAGCAGTCTAGCTCGGCCTGCACCCCTTGCCTCGTCTTCCTTCTCTCTATCTTACCCTCTCGCTCTCGCTCTCGCCGCGTCTCTCCTATGCGTGCACGTGATGGGCACGCCGTGTGCACACCGCTAGCACGTGCATCGGAATGCCAAGCACGCGCGTGTGGCCGTACCGATCACGACATGCCATTTCCCCTTGCCTCCTCCTCGGTGGCCGATCATGCCATGCCACGCCGTTGCCTTAGCTCTTCTTTCCCGAGGAGGCATTGCGCCACGCGACACAGCATGGCACAGGGTTGTACCTCGCCAACCAATCACCGCACTTTAACTCGCTGCCTATCCCAGGTAACCCAACAGCTCACCCACCTGGCGACAAGCAGCAATTGTCGTGGCCTCTCCACCGACATGGGCGCCCGTGCCACCTACTGATCGCTCAGACTTGCGGGCCAGCACACCAATCCGCTGCCTGTGCACCCTACCTATCACCTCGGTCATATAAGACCCGAGCCACCCCTTTCCTTTTTTTCCCTTTCTGCCCAAATTCGATGCCGTGATCCAGCTCAGCCTCCTGTGCACATAGGTGAGACGTTGGGCCTAAACTTGAGCTCCATAGAGAGCTCTCCCTCTCCGCTTTAGTGCCTCCTCTCTAATCGGTCTCTCTCACCTTGCAGCTCGCCAAAGCACCCGTAGAACGCCGCTAGCCAGGAACCGTCCTCTTTTCGATTTTGTCACCATCGGTGAGTCCCCTCCCGATTCCTTGCTCTAGGAGCATCCTTGGAACCTCGCACTCACCCCCGCGCACCTATTTTGGCCTAGGACTCGCCGGAGCTCGCTGCCGATGAGACCCCTGTTTTGACTACCGCCGACCTCCATGACACCATGATGATCCAACTCTTCCCTTCCTCGCATGGCCAGTACCCGAGGATTGGTCGCGCATGGCCTGGTACTGCCGCCGCCTCTCCTCGTCCTACCACCGAGACAGTCCATCTTCGGCAACGCCATCACTTTCCGTAGGTTCGCCATGGGTCTAGAGCCTTGGCCCCAGTGCTGGTGTGCCATGGTGGCTCGAGGCACCGGCGCCCAGTCTGTCTCTTCTGCCCGGTCGCACTCGGCTGGAGGAAGACGACAATGACGCCGGCTGGCGTCATGTCTTTCGTCCAAAGTCGCGGACAAGCAGGTCACGGTACTTAGCCATTAATCAACGGTTAAGTCCATGTTACGTCGCTCACCAGTGGGACCCATCGGGTTTAAATTGCTGGTTTAACCCGTTTAGAGCAACCTCGTCACTGACAGGTGGGCCCCGAGTACCCACATGTCAGGTTTAGTGGAGACATATTCCTTGGAGTACGCTTTCTCGGGCTTAGTGCCAGCCGTAATGCTTAGCGCCCATTGGGTCGCGTCTTCTTGCAAGAGCTTCGCTTCATGATATTGGGCCAAGCCGATCTTGTGCAAAGGTTTTTTTTTCAGCCTTTAGTTATTTTATAAACCCAATAAAGATAAATGTATTTATTAAAAATAGCAAATGACTTCTAAAAATTCTATAAAATACTAGATATGTTTCTGAACTTAGGAAGAATATTACACATAACACTCCAGTAAGAATAAATGCATTTAAAAATCTAGTAGCTCTTTAGGGGCTATAAAATGAATTTCTAAAATGCAAAACCTTTATTTTTTACTTTGTAAAATTTTGGAAAAATATTTGCAGAAAGTGTCTGAGTTATGTTTGCTTGGTGTGTTGTCGTGTGCGAGTGTAGGATCTAGAGAGTTCGTGGAACCCTGTGTTGGAGACGACTACTCACACTCGGAGTACAACCAAGACAAGTCCCTTCACACATATTGACTGAACCCTTGTTTTATTTAAAGGTTTTAGTAGAATTTCCAAACATGCATGCTACTTATAAAATAAGTAATTTCTAGATCTTAGTTACAACCAGAAAATAAATATGTGTCCATGACCCTAATAGCGTTGAACCTTAGGACTAAATATTACGTACCTTCACTATTCGACCTCCTTGAAAATAGGATGAAAATACTTTACATGATGACTCATGATTTCGCTTTATTAAAATATTTGTAACTGTGTGGTTTGGTAAAATAAGGCATTGGGTGTAAATGCTGGGATTGGACTTTTATATTCCCCCTCCCTTAAATGCTTCTGGCTAAAGAGGACCCGGTTGATGGTATGGTGCAGGCTATGCATGGTTTTGGGTTTGTGATCGTACTCTTCCCCTAGTATAAGGACCGCTCATCCTATGAATCTACAAACTTAGCCCCACAATACAATCTCGGGTTCTATTATGGGACGGACCTGATCTGTTAAGTTCTTGCCTCTAGTAGCAACTTGCTGGTGGAGATGTCCTTCGTAGACATCTGGGTTATACGAGTGCGGACCGTTTTTTCACATTTGTCGGTGTCTTGGACCGTTTTTATATAGCTTTCCTATACAACATGAGGACTAGTGCCGTGGAATTGATCCTCCATAGGTGCTCAACGATGACTCGTGGAGCAATTTCTATTAAAGCTTACGGTCCAAACGGCTTTGTGATTCGCACACCGGTGCGTAATCTCCTAAGGGTAAAGTGTACCAGCTTTGCAGAGTTAAAAACTATCATGATAGCCGTGCTCACGGTTAAGAGCATGCGAAGGGAGTATTCATATGATAGACTATTCTTGTCTAAAAACAGATCTTGGAAAATGGTTTGGTAAAAGGGTATTTGAGAAAAGAAAAGGCTAAACAAATGATGTTGTTTATATTCAAACAGTTTCAAAAACTGCTTTATCTCCTTTTAGGAAAAATCTTAAAAACTTACTCTCCGCAAAAAGGCCTAAGCCTTCTCTTGTACTAAATCCCATACTACATCCTCCCCTAGATTTGCGGAGTACAGTTGTACTCACACTTCCTATTTCCCTCTTTTATTGTTGCGACCCCATTTGAGGGACAGCATGCGAAAGTCCTGCAGTATAGTGACATAGATGATGACTACGAGGATGAAGACTTCGAGGATTTCCTATAAGACTAGGGCACGTTCTACTATCTTGTTGCCTGTGGAGTAATAGTAGTACTGTTGTGTGGGTCCCATGTGCTGTATTCCGCTAGACTGATTCCTAGCCTATGTGCCGCCATGTCTGTATTGTATTGGGGCTATGACCCAATTTTTTAATATTTTATTTTCGCTCGTAATGTATTAATCTATTTGTTAGCACGGAAAATTTACAAAAGAAATAGAGTTTCTCGCAGGCGTGCCAGTGTATAGAATACACAAAAGAAAGAAAGAGACAGGAAGGTTTATATTCTGTTATCACAACAAAATACAAGTTCCCGTAGAAAAGATTGCGCGCTGTAGACTTCAGTCTTAACGATTGTGGGGGTTCTGAATCCTGGGGCCTCGGAAGGACACCCAGTTAATTACATCCGCGAGTAACACGCGGAACACCTCCGATTAAGCTGCTTGATCATCTTCTTCTTCTCCTCGCTTCGTGGATCACCATGTTTGTTGGTGTAGACCGGTGTGGCGACGGCAGAACACGTGGGGTAGACAGGGCCCACGTGATGCCTAGCGGAACCGTTGTTTGGCTCCACCCGCCCGTGTCGCTTGAACTTGTTTCGTCAAACTCCACGTTGAATTGGTGTGTTGATGAGGTGCACGGTTCCGCACTTGGCTTAGAATTGAAGTCGATGACTTTGCTGACATTATCGAGAGTGTCATCGCATGCGTAGTCTGGGAAACTCGCTGACTGGTGAAATTGCTGTTTGCTGATATATTAATGGAGTGATGGAATTCCACTGAGCGAGATGATTCTTGTGAAAGCATTGACTTATAATTGATTGTTTGTGAAAGCTCGCTGAATGTTGAGTCATGGCACTGAATCATCCGGGTTGCTGTGGATTCACGGTTATATTGATGATCTGGATAGAGGCCATCAGCCCTCAGGCAACAAAACCGGGCTGGAGGAGTTAATTAGCCGGTACGTTCTGGTGACATGGCGAACAGGAGCCGGAGGTTAAGGCCGGGCGCAGGGCGACATGGCAGCACCGGCGCGTCGGCGATGACGGCCTAGACAGTGAAGGCGTGCGTGGACATGAGACGGCGGATGGCAGCGCGCGAGAGCCGTGTGCGCGTCGGCAGCGCGTGTGAGCACGAGACGGCGGTCACAGGCGGCGACCGGAACCGTGCACACGGCGGTCAGCTCGTGTGGACGCGGGGAGACAGAGCCAACATGAGGATGCCATGGGGCCGGAGCGCGTGAGAGGTGATGGCGAAGAGCAGCGCGGACGGCAGCGTCGGAGCCCAGGGCCAGAGCGACGGCGGCTGGGGCGCGCGGCGGTGAGGCCGTGGCGATGTCAGCCTGAGCGACGGCCGCCGAGGCGCGCGGAGTGACCCGAGCGATGACGAGTCCGAGGTCGACGGCGGGGACGGCGTCGAAGTCGAGGCCGGAGCGGCCGGGATGCGCGGCGGTGGAGTCGAGGACGGAGCGCGCGGCGGCGGAGTCGAGGACGGAGCGGCCGGAGCGCGCGGGTCCCAAAGTCGGTGGCACGGCGGCCAAGTGACGGCGGCGCGGCGGCCACAGGGCGGCGGCGCGGCGGTCAGATGACGGCGGTGCACATGCATGGGCGGCCGACGGCACGGGAAGTGGAGGGGAAGGAGGCACGGCGACGCCTTGGGCGCGGGAGCGCGACGGAGCAGCGCCTGGGCGACGAGGCCGGCGCGAGGGCACTCGCGGCGAAGCCGGGCGGCGACGGCGCGCGTGGAAGAGGCGGTGCTGGACGTGGCGGTCACGGCGCAGCGCCCAGGGACGGCGGCGGCGGTCCAAGGCGAGCGGCGGCGGCGGTCCGGGGCGAGCGGCGGACTGCGGCAGTGGGTGCGGCAGTGCTGGACGCGGCGGTCACGGCGCAGCGCCCAGAGACGGCGGCGGCGGTCCAAGGCGAGCGGCGGCCGAACGGCACGAGGCCGAGCGGCGGCGGCTCAGGACGGCGGCGGCGGTCCGGGGCGAGCGGCGGACTGCGGCGGTGGGTGCGGCAGTGCTGGACGCGGCGGGCGACGGTGTTGCGAGCAGCACGCGCAGCGAGCAGAGTAGCCGCGGCCACGGCGCGGCGGACAGCGCGCACGGGAGCCGGGGTGGCGCAGGCCGGCAGCGGCGACGCGGAGCGCGCGGGAGCAGCAAGCATCAGCGGCGGCAACGGTGGGAGCAGCCGGGAAGGAGCGATGAAGCCGAGGAGCCGAGGTGGCCGGTGTGCATGGGAAGAAGAAGGAACCAGCGTGATGGCTTGTGAAGAAGAAAAGCAAGATGCGGAGAAGAAGCAAAAAGGTCGCACGGGCAGCCAGAGACAGATGAAAAAGGTTGGAAACAAGAATAGGAGACAAGGCACCTAGGGGCAAGAACCCAACGTGCAGCAGGTCTTGGATTTCTTTTTTACCTTTTCCTTTGCTTTGTTCCAATCTGTTTTCCTGTTCACGTGAGTCTCCTTGGGTGGCGTGCATTGGCTTTGGTTTTCAATCTCCTTCCTTCTCGTGTATAGCTCCCGGATTGCAGCCTGCTGCTCCTGCGCGTGGCTTTAGCTTCCTCGGGTTGCGTGCTCCTCCGGGCAGATGCCTGCAAAAGAAAACCTTTCCTGTGTATGTTTCCCTTGGGTCGCCAAAACCTTGACCTCCCTCCTCAGATGCAATCCGCGTCCGGCCGAGCTCCGAGCAGATGGATTCCGTGCGTCCGTTTTTCTGCAAAAAGCTCTGTGTTTGTGTGTTGTAATCTCCGTAGATGCAAAACCTATGCGAGAGAAAGAAGAGGTAGTTTTTATAGGGGTCTTGGGGCAGCTCTCCAGATCTGAAAATAGGGGGATAGAGCTGTGATCTCTCGAGAATTAGAGATAGAGATGGATACGAACCTGAATAGATAGGGATTAGAGGTAGTGACGAGATTAGATAGGGATTAGCAACAAAATCCAACTCTTATCTTTTTTCCTGATTAGATAAATATTAATTTCATTTTTTTCTTAAAAAATGAGATTAATAATTATCTAATTTTTTTTATATCCAACACTATTTGAACTGTGTGCACTAGCTGTTATCCTTGGGACTAGTACAAAATGCACGGATGGGTTCAGTCCATTCGGCCGGGTCCCGATAAAGGAGGAGGGGAAGGAAGGGGGCTAATGCATTGGGCAGTGACTCCTAATGTAGGGGAGAAGGAGGAGAAGGAAAGGGGTGACAACAACACCAAATTTGAGGAAAGAGAGTTTCACGGTCGCTAGGAGGGAGTGGAGGAGAGGAGCACTGGTGGTGCTAAAGGAGAAGTAGGCGCACTTAGCAATGTCAGAGGTTTGGGAAAGAGAGAAAGGACAATTCAAGGGTATGAGGAGTTGGAGTGTCGACTTCAAGTGGGAGGCGGTTGTGACTGGGGAGAGGGGGGAGAAGGAGGGGGAGAGAGATATATAGGTGGAGTCTAGGGTTATTGGTTTAAGGTGGTAGAGCAAAGTTAGGGTTTCTAGTGGACTGAGCTATTAGATGGGTTAACGGAAAAATTAAAGTGTACTTTTATTAATTGATATTAACCTTACATATCATTTAATTTTTAAAAAATTAAATCATAAAATCCACGATTAGAAATTTTGACATGAAATACATACTGATTAAGTGACATGGGATGGCTCCAATGGGCTGAAATTTAGGCCTCATGGGCTGAACAAAATGCTTGCCAAAAAATCATGCGGCCAGGAATTAAATTGAGCTACTTTTTTTTGGATGGTTTATATTCAAGTGGGCTAAATAGACCTTTTGGATAAGCTACAAGTGTCGATAACATGGGCCCGGGTATCCGGAGATACACTATTGGACGTACCACCTCTTTAGGCTGAGTAGTACGGATCTTCCAGAAGGCGGACTTGGAGGCTGGCGCGGCCCGACTTGCTCTACAAGAAAACAAACTCGTTTCCTACTCGAATACATGGAGATAGACGTAACCAACCCGGTTATATCTTTATCTCCCTTATACAGATTAGGGAACCTATCTGTAACCCGATCTCCTGGACTATATAAAGGGGGTCGGGGGTCCCTAGTAAAGGAATCCAATCATCTCATCATCCAAGATCATTGTCTGCTCTCGTGCCTCCCCGACGAGAGCATACATTGTAATCGACACCCACCATACAATCCACGAGCACAGGAGTAGGGTATTACCTCACCTTGAGGGCCCGAACCTGTGTAAATTCGGCTCCTTGTGCTACCATCGTAGTTGTGATCTTTCGCACCGCCTCATAAAATATATTGCCGACACAAATCGTCGACAACAAGGTTTAAGAACTTGCTACTCGCAGCTGCCCGGTTGTCAAGGTAGAGGGTAGCGAGTACTCGGATTACTAGGGGAGTATTTGGAATTACTTGGCAACCATTACTCAGTAGACAATAAATAAGCAACTTCACTGCATTGCATTTGCATCACTACGAGTCTACACTCTATAGCAGAGAAAAGCACTAAAGTAGAGGGGAGTAGAGGCGTGAGAGAGCACTAGAGCAAAGGGGACCAGAGGAAGCTGAGAAGCAAGCGGCGCTGCGGTGGCAATGGTCGAACTATAGGGAGCATCCTGTGGCATAAACCAGCTAGCGGCAGCGTCTAGCCCCTTCACTCGGTATGCCTCAAATCACAAACCCAACACCCCTTTTACCCCTACCTCCCTCTATTTTTTGGGGAAATTGTCGCTGTCCTGCCTCCATGACAAGTACTCGCTGTCCCTTCCTCGCCGAGTACTCCCAAGTTGGACCGATTACTTGGTTGCACCGAGTAGAGAGGGATTTCAAAATCGATATGGGGTAAAAATCGGTGGGGCTCGATTTTCGATTTACCGTGGCAAATTGCGAAAATTTGACCAAAATTTGTGTTTTGAATCGAAAGGAGTGGAAAGGAAAATGGAAATCGCACAAAAACATGGAAAAATCAACCGGAATGACCGGCAAATCGTTGGATTTATGCAATAAATCGGAAGAACTGAAAATCGTTTCGGTACGTGGAGAAATCGCTCGCTATAAACGGTAAATCACGATTGATAGAAAATCGATTTTGATATAAATGGTCCAAAAATAGTGAAAAAATATTAAAATTATGTAAATTATGGGCATTGGTTTTGGTAATTAGTTATCATGTAATGAATATAATTGAAAGCAAAGAATATGATAATTAAACTATTTAAAATTTGGGCATGACCTTTCCTAATTTTATGTTAGATCCACATGGCAACATAGCAAAAGACAACATAACAAATGAATTATTTAAATTTTGGCATGACCAAAGCTAACTCTCTATCGCTTCAAGATGACAGCATTGGAAATGATTTTTTCAAAAATTTTGGCATGACCTTTACTAAATTCGTATTTATTTCATGACATCATGAAAACAATTCATTGCATCGAGCGATTTTTGGACAAAACTCGTCGATTTTGCGGTAGATTTGGTGGGGAGCACACATAGGGGACGAGAGCATAGATGCACAAGCGTGGGGGACCGGCCAGGTGCGGGGAAATGTGCTGGGCATGGACATTGGGTGGGTAAAAACCTGAAAACGTAGATGCGCCGACGTGGGCCTCGGTTCAACTATGCCTTTTTAATTTTTTTGAGACTAAATTTAAATTTACTCATGAATCTGACCATATTTTTGAATATTTTCTTCACCATTCGGTTCGTACACGGTTCAAGAATTTATGTGAATTTTTTGAATTTTTCACCAATTTTTAAAATTCAAAATTAAATTTCAAACTCAGGACCGGTTTGCCGAAATCGATTCCCCTCGATTTCTTGATTTACCGTGATTTATCGTGATAAATCGTCGATTTTTCCCCTGACTCCGAGTAAGAGCTAATCCCTATGGTTGCCCACCGAGGAACGAGTAACCGCCAGGTACTCGTCAAGTAATACCGAGTTTTAGAACACTAAGAAGTTGAATGGTCCAAACCTAATTAAAATATATTTAATTGGATTTCTACAAATAGTTAGCAATAATAAATTTATTACTCTTATTATAATTGCATATGCATCCCTAGATTAATCTTATGTAGCATAAAAAATCAAAATTTTCGCTTTTAAAATTATAGATATTAAGAAATCACACAACATGCGTGATTAATTTTATGCATAACTATGATTTATATTATATCATATTTATTTAGAATATGTTGCAAGGGCATTCCGCTAGTACTGATAACATAGCAATCCTTCACTTCATACATTACCTTTCTTTTTTTTTTGAGAAGTACCACACAGGAACTTTATTTATGTCATAGCGATAGTGTCATTACAGGGAGATACAAGATTAGTTCCTCCTACCAGCCCAACCGATTTTTGTAACCATGGCCCAGAACTGAAAGAAGCCCAGGCTTGTTTCATCAAAGAAGTCATCAACTCCAGAGGCAACACCGTACTACCTTGACATCTCCACTCTCCAAACCTGTTCATCTTCTTCCCCCACTGAGCAACCACATGAGCTGCAATATTTTGCTCTCTTCGTTGAAATCTGATATTAGCTTCTGGGATCATTGCAAATCGACGCTTCAAGTCACAAATCTCCATTGCTACTGAAGATCGATCTTTCTCCTTCGAGGTTACCTTGGCCACCAGATTTGAGCAGTCAGAGAAAAAATTAGTAACTTGTCCCCTAGCCAAGGAGAAGCCCTCCCTCAAGGCCGCTGCCTCTGCTGCTTCCGCAACAAGCAGCCTACCACAATCCATTACCCGAATTGCATTGATCTTACCGTCTCCATCGTGCAACACTGCTGCCCCCACTGAGTTACCCGAAATTTTATCAAAAGCCGCATCAACTGTACAACATGAACCGCTCCTGAAAGGTATGAGCTCCAAATCCTTCTTGTCATTTATATGAGGGGATTGGACCAACTGCTGGATTTCTTCAAAGCTATGTTTTGTCGTGTAGGCCATGACCTTCACATCATCAGGATTATCTCTGAACAGCACCGCGTTACGCCGTTGCCATAATGCTGACAGTCCCAAGATTGTCAGCAGAACTTTCCCAGGCTCCTTTGCACTCACCAAATGTAGCATCCAATCCGCTAAAGACATTTGTAATTCAGGGACCCAGGTAGCCATTTGCATAGCCGGTAACAACTTATGTACTTCTTCCCAGAACATAACTGCAACTGGGCAAGTATAACCAATATGCTCAATACTTTCTTCTTGACAGCAAGACAAGCACATTGGCCGTGGTGAAATTTGTCGGATGATTAGATTCCTCCCAGTTGGCAGGTTTTGACTGCAAATTCTCCAAGTGAAGTGCTTCAAACGGTTCGGTATTTTCATTTTCCATAATAGTGCCCAAGCTTTGTTATGATTAATTGCAGACGCTTGTCCACCCTTACACTTGTTAGCCTGGTATTCTAATCGTAAATTTCGACTTACATGGTACCCAGATTTCACTGTATAAATTCCTGATCGGGTAAACATCCATGCTGGCACATCATCCGTTGGAAATGGTTGTAACTTAATAGTTAAAATGTTCAAAGCATCCCCAGGCAGGAATAAGGCATTGATCAAGCCCTCATCCCAACTACCTGTTGCAAGATCAATCAGATCAGCAACCTTTAATTTTGCATGAGTCCTCCCCAACGGTTTGTGAAAATCCCCAATAGGGACCCATCTATCCGTCCAGACATTGACTTTTTTCCCGTCACCAATATGCCAGCATAACCCCTTGGCAATCAAATCCCGTCCATAGCAAACATTTCTCCAAGTGTGAGATGCTTGATTTGGGACCATTGCTTCCAGGAAGTCACACTTAGGGAAGTACCTTGCCTTCAGCACCTTGGCACACAACGAATCAGGTTTGGTAAGAAGACGCCAACTCTGTCTAGCAAGCATGGCATGGTTGAAGGCAATTAGATCACGAAAACCCAAACCTTCCCTGTCTTTTGTTCTCTTCAGTTTCTCCCAAGCTGTCCAGTGTACTCCTTTTTTAGGTCCACTACCCCACCAAAAGTTAGAGATTTCTCTCTCAATCATTTTACATAACTTCACCCAAGCATGCAAGCAACTCATAATATAAGTAGGAATAGCTTGGACAACTGATTTTATTAAGATTTCTTTCCCTCCCCTAGATAATAATTTCTCAGACCAGATGCTCATTCTCTTCTTGATTTTCTCAATCATAGGCTGAAAGCATTCCTCTTTCCTTTGTCCCATAACTGTGGGCATACCCAAATAAGATTCATTTTTAGCCTCCTTCTCTATGTGAAGAACTTCTCTCATTAACTCCTTGGTTTCAGTCGAGCCGTTATGAGTGACAAAGAAACTAGATTTGTCTCTATTGACCTTCTGTCCTGAACCTTTACCATAGACCTCTAGAACGTCATTCAAAGCCAGTAGGCTCCTTCGATTAGCCTCCAAAAACACCATAGAATCATCTACAAATAACAAGTGGTTAACCACCACTGCTTCTCTGCCAAACTTGATGCCTTGTAATTCCTTATTCCTTTCTTTCTGATTAATGAGAGCTGACAAGCCCTGGGCACATAGGACGAACAAAAAAGGGGAGATTGGATCTCCTTGACGAATTCCTCTTGTTGGAAAAAAGGACTCTGTAAAATGGCCATTAACTTTGACCGCAAAGGAGACCGTCGTCACACATCTCATAATCATATCTATCCAATCCTCCTTGAACCCCAGTTTGGCCAAGATACCTCGTAAATAGTCCCATTCTACCCGATCGTACGCCTTCATCATATCAAGTTTTATTGCACAAAGGCGAGATTTTCTTTTCCTCCTTGACTTGATAGCATGAAGGCACTCAAAAGCAATGAGAACATTGTCAGTTATAAGCCTTCCCGGAACAAAAGCACTTCGTTCTATAGAAACAATCTCCTCCAAAATCCCTCTCAGTCTATTTGCGAGCACCTTGGCTCCGATCTTGTATAGGACATTGCAAAGACTAATAGGTCGGAACTGAGAAACACTTTTGGGATTTTTAACTTTTGGTATGAGAACTATATTAGTTTTATTAAAAGTCTGCAAGTCTCCTCCCCTAAGAAAGCTTCTCACTGCTGAACACACCTCTTCATGAAGAAAATGCCAATACTTCTGAAAAAAAATTGCTGGCAGACCGTCCGGACCTGGAACCTTTAACGGTCCTATGTGAAACAAAGCTATTTCAATCTCTTCATCTGTGATCGGTTTGCATAAGAAAGTATTCATTTCCACCGTTACTTTTGGCTCGATCACATTAAGCACCTCTTGCAACCCATCAACACCTTCAATTTTAAACAGCCTCTCATAATAAGATGCTACCAACAGCTTCTTATCCTCCTCGTCCTCAGCCCAACTCCCATCCTCCCTCAAGATTTTTTTTATTTTGTTTTTCCGTTGCCTACCAGAAACACAAGCATGAAAATATTTAGTGTTCTGGTCCCCTTCAGTCAACCATTGTTGCCAGGATCTTTGCTGCCACATCACTTCCTCTCTCTTATACAACTCGAGCAATCTGACTGCATTTGTTGTATAACATGGTGTATCTTGCCGCATGCCTCTGCTCAAGAGTTTGTCAATTTTATCCCTTAAATTCTGATTGACCTTAACCGAGCCAAAAACTTTTGTCCCCCACTCAGACATTACTTCAGCTAGATAAATAAGTTTATCTTCTATCCTCCCTCGCCCCATTTGTAAGTTGCAAGACCTCCAAGCCTCTTCTATACATTGTTGGAAGGAAGCATCCCGCATCCACATTGCCTCAAAATAAAACACCTTTGGCACAGGAATTGTAACCTTTTCCTTCTTAGTAATTTGAATTACCAACATGTAGTGATCTGAGCCCCCTGTAAACACATGTTTTACCTGTAGCATTGGGAACATAGTAGTCATTTGAGTATTAATGCAAACTCTATCTAATCTTACTTGAACATTATCCTCTCCTCCCTGTTGGTTGTTCCAAGTGAAAGGATAACCCTGATACCCTGCATCAAACAAACCACAACCTGACAAGCATTGCCTCATCATACTCATCTGATTCTCCGATCTCCTATATCTGCTAAGATGCTCACCCTGGCTTACACATTCATTCCAATCCCCACAGATTAACCAAGGTAAATCTGATCTAGTGGCCAAAGATGTAAGCAAAGTCCACGTTTTTTCCCTTTTATCAACACGGGGTTCCCCATAAATCCCTGTCAACCTCCACACCTCCTCCGACCCTTCCAGCTGCACAGACCCATCAATATGATTGAAATCACAAGACCACAACGAAAAAACAGTCCCCTCTTTCCACCACATAGCTAGACCCCCACTCCTCCCTTTACAGTCAACTACAAAACAATTCAAGAAACCCAAACTCCTGGCCCTCCTCTGCATAATATTAACACAAGTCTTTGTCTCACACAAAAAAACCACCTGGGGTCGAAAAGTCCTGATAAGGTCTCTCAGCTCACCTACTGTCGCGTCCGACCCCAAGCCGCGATAGTTCCAACTCAAGAGATTCATTGGTCTTGGCGGGGCTTGCAAGCAGCTACCGCCTGCAGATGAGAAGGATCAGAACTAAAGTATCGAGCCTTCTTGGTAGAGACAACCTCCTCAGAGCCTCTTTCTAAGTTTTGTAACTCCTCCCGATCCAAGACGACATCCATTAATTGAGTATGCTTTGAAATCGCCTCATTCCCCTGAATTGGAGCTTCTACCGATACTTGTTTACGTTTCTCAATAGGAATCACTTCAATCCTGTTGCCCGGACTTATGACAGAAGATGACGGTGCCCCCTTCTGGAAAATAGCAATCTCTTTAGGGGCGTAGCTCTGCTGCGACCCCTTAATTGGGGACTGCTCTATTGGTGCACGCAACCAAGGACCAAAAGGTAAATCCCCTTTCTTTTGTCCCGAATAAGCAATGACACATATTATACTCATGACCAATGATACCACAGGCAAAACACAATGAAGGGAGGCGCTCATACCTCACTCTGCATCGCTGGATTCCGTGATCACCTCTGTCAATAATGAAAAAACGACGCAATGGCTATGAAATATCAACAGTAACACGGAATTTGAGGTACTCAGCCCTTCCGACACCATCTTTGTCAACATCAATCTGAATCAATTCTCCCATCGTATTGGCTAATTTCTCAGCACACTTTTTGGTTAGCCACTTGAACGGCAAATCATAGACTCGAACCCAGAAAGGGAGACGATCGAAGCACATATCTTTTGGAAGTTTATGCTTATCAAAAGGAAGGAGCACTACAGCATTGTAATTTACTGTCCAAGGGCCCCCCTGAAGCACTCTTCCCATATCTTGTTCACTAAAAAGGTTACTAGGAGCAGATTAACCCCAAGAGTCTTAGCTCGGACTCCTCGAGGTAATAACCGACATTTTTAGGGCATTGATAATCACCTGTAGAGAAGCTGCTTTGATCCCAAAACTTTCCCAATCAAAGCCCAAGATCTTTTAAATATATCTTCCTCGCTTCGTCATCAAAGGCTATGAGAGTATCTTCACCGCAGATAAGTTTAAGGCCTCCAACCGATCGCCACATCTTGACTCGGCTTCACTTCCAACGGGCAACCATCAACAACCGTGTAGGAAATCGATGAGGAATAATCGTCGATGGTCCGATCGAATCCTTCCATTAAGAAAAAACTCACACCACACTAAACACTAATATGTGGAAGCCCCACCGATTAGAGCCAAGGGCGTACACTAGACCAAAGTCGGTACTGAGTCGTCCCAAGTCTAAACAGAAGCGGAGCCAACGGAAAAACACACAGAAGCGATAAATCTGTGGTGAAAATAGGAAAGCAAAACAACTATCGATGAACTAGATTAAAGGCAGAAACAAGAACAAAGCAACCAACTTCTCTACTAGAATCGCTGGGTCACCGCCTAAGACAGTACACGTCAGCTATCCGGAGTCTTCTTCTAATGATAAGGGACCTTTACATTACCTTTCTAATGACCCTACTAGTGGTAGCGACAATGCTCTCGGTGAAAATAATTTCGCCGAAATTTTTACAGTTACTAGCGGTAATTGGTGTGTGCAGAGGAGTAACAATGCCAGCGAAATTATAACATTCGTGCTTCAGTGTGTAGCTCCATATTATATTATAAAAGAAAAATTGGCTATACGACACTATAAATATGGTGGCTATTCTAGGACCTCCTGACAATTGGTGACTTCGCTAAAAGACACTATAAATTGGGTGCATTTAGCTTAAAACAATTAGGTGTTTTGAAAAAATTCAAAACAAATAGAAAACAAATAAAAGATCCAAAAAATTTTGAGCTAACAAAGACATTTGTATTCAACACTATAATTTATAAACTGCACAATTTAGCGTTCCAATCACCGAAATCAAATGAATTAATAAACAAGCAAAACAAATTCAAAAAACATATCAAAATAATCAGAAAAATTCTGAAATTTTTTTGAGGTGCCAACTACACATGTATTCATCCCCTTGAACTCCACAATTCAGTATTTTACGTTCTAGTTCAAACACATAATTTAAATACTGAATTGTCTCTTTGAGATTGAATTTTAAATACTAAATTGTGAAGTTTTGAGTTGGGGGGACTGAATACAAGTTTATTTGGCACCTTAACTTTTTTAGATTTTTTCGATCATTTTGGTGTGTGTTTTGATTTTTTTTGCTTATTTAGGAATTCATTTGATTTCGGTCTTTAAAATGCTAAATTGTGGACTTTATAAATTGAGGCATTGAATACAAGTGTGTTCGTCACCATAACTATTTTTTCATATTTATTTTATATTTATTTTGAAGCTTTTTAGAACACCCAAGTGTCCTATGGCTAATTACACCAAATTTTTAGTGTCTATCAGCGAAGCAAAAAATTGTTAAGGGGTTTCGGCATAGCCATCATATATATATTTGTAGTGTCCTCTAAGCTAACTTTCCCTATTATAAAGTTGCCAAATTTTTAAATGTATATATTTTGGATAGAAATTCAAATTTTGTCGAAAAAACCGCACGTTACAAGTTCTATCACTACCTCAGACAAAATTTTCGTACTGATATTTTTTTTACTACGTTGTTTAATCTACGAATTAAAGAAAACAGCTTACAAACATGTGCGAGAGAGAAAAAAAAGTGCGGAGAAAACTGGCCGAAAAAAGAGTACATTGAGGAATCAATTCGACCAAAGAAGAACATTGCCATTCGAGAATCCAGCCCAGTAGTTCTGAAGGCCACGCGTCGTTGCGGCATTGGTGGCCCTACGTGTTCCCGTCCGTCCCGTCCCATCCCAAGTCTTGAAAAAAATACGAGTTTTGGCGAGAAGAGGAGGAAGAAGAAGATCCAGGACCAGGTGGCGGTGGCGGTGGCGATGGCGGTGGCCGGGGCGCGGGCGGTGCTGCACCTGCTCCTTCTCCACTTCCTCCTCGTCGCCGCGCAAGCTTCAGCTTCGGGTTCGTCTTCTTCTGCTTTTGCATTTGCATTCGCTCTCCTCTCGTCGCCGCGCAGCGCCGAATCCACAACTCACGATCGAATCCGCCTGCCTTGGACTCGTGGATCTGTCTTGCGCTCCTTCTGAGGCTTATTCATTCCGCCGGCTATGGATTGATTAGGGCAGTGTCGATTCTGAACAGCCTCTTCTCAAATTTCACCATTTTTCCCCTTCAAAGGTGCTAATTTTGATGAATCGCGTACATTGATTCACCACCCTTCCTGTTACTTGTACTTCATTTAGTTTCTGCGCATGTCATGTCCTTCTGAAACTCCAGATTAACAAATATCAAACAAAAACGAACTAGATAAACCCAAAAAATTATGCATAGGGCTGTTTCTTTCCGTTTTGCTTCCTGGACCTGGTAGGCCAATTTGTAAGTCATAACCAATCATCCTCTCTTTTTTTCCTCCCTGAAATTTCAGAAGGCCAAGACAATGATCCCTCTACTTTGTTCAAGCGAGCCTCAGAGATGATGAACCTGAGGAAATACGATGGAGCACTCGGTCTCCTAAATGCTGTCTTGGAGGTTGACCCAAATCATTCTGAAGCTTACAGGCAGCGCGCATCTGTGCTTCGTCACAGATGCAGGTAAATCATGCTCGCACACTAATTCCTGCTCTCTTCTTTTCACGTGCCATGCCCTGCCCATACTTGAATACAAAGCTAATGCCTACAAATTAATTGCTGCATTTTCAAGTTGTTCCTTCTCATAACAACAACTTGCCAAAGCTCATTGGTTTAGCACTTTAGTCTTGCTTGCAAAAGATATGAATTTTATTCGTTATTTCAAATAAGGAAGCCACTATAAATTATTCCCTTATAGACGCCGTGCCAATCTAAATTATGCGACACCTTGACACATAGTGATTTCCAATGATACACCGTGAAACACTATAATTTTAGTTACAATTTAGATCAAGTTGTTTCAGGGTACATCATGTTTTGCCTAGATACATCATGATTAATTATGAAATACCATGGTTCACCCGACATATTATGCTTCACCTCGACACATACACCTGAGACAACATGGTGTAGGAAAACGAAAAAAGTGGTTCAACCTGAGACATGGTTTACCCCTGGTCATTCCTGGTTCACCCTGATTCACCCTGATTCACACCGTGGTTCATCCATGATTCACTGGTTCACCTATAGTTCACCCACATTGGTTCACCTATAGTTCACCCACATTGGTTCACCCATGGTTCACACTGATTCATCTATGGTTCACATTTATTTTGTCCTATTCTATACTGTACCTATGCCAGGAGACGGCATACCGTCCCCTAGTGGCTTCCTTCAAATAAGGGAAACTCAGGCTGATACTGTACCATCACTGCTTCCTTATCAGAAAATACAGTACCATAAAAATATTATTAACAAAAATATGCTTACTTTTGCCCTTGTCAGGTTTATGTTTATTTAACATTTCATTCTTCCTTCTCCCTCACATGTCTGAATGTGCTTTTCTGAAGTCTAGATACAAGGAAGCTGAGAACGATTATAACAAATACCTGGAGCTAAAGCCTAGGGCTGCTTCAGTGGAAAAGGAATTATCTCAGCTGCTGCAGGCTCAAAATGCATTACAATCTGCTTATGGCCAGTTTGATTCTGGAGACTTCTCAAAAGTCCTTGAATATGTTAACAAAATTGTGCTTGTTTTTTCTCCAGGTTGCTTAAAGGTATGTTTCATGGGATATGCATGACTAGGAATTATGGGCAAGCAAATATTTTATGTAGTCCTGTTTCATAAGCTGCATTACCAAAGTTTGCTTTTGCAGGCAAAGCTTCTAAAGGCTAAAGCTTTGCTAGCACTGAAAGACTACTCAAGTGTTATATCAGAAACTGGATTTATTCTGAAGGAAGACGAAGATAACTTGGATGCACTGTTACTTCGTGGTCGAGCGTATTATTACCTTGCTGACCATGATGTTGCCTCCAGGTAAAGTATGACTGTTATTCAAAATTTCAATTTGTGCGTGTGTGTGCTCTGCACACACAGTGTAACACTAGATAACATGATAACTTAAAATATTTGTCACAACGATAGCATTAACAGCAATTTATGTTTAGACACTATCAGAAAGGCCTTCGTCTAGACCCTGAACATTCAGAATTGAAGAAAGCGTATTTTGGGTTAAAAAATCTTCTGAAGAAGACTAAGAGTGTGAGTATTATTTCTTTGTATCTATTCATTTGGAGTTTATGCCATCATAATAGTGAATTGGAATGATGTGCATGCAGGCCGAGGATAATGCTGCCAAGGGTAAGCTGCGTGTGGCTGCTGAGGACTACAAGGCAGCCCTAGCAATGGATCCAGACCATACTTCTTACAACATAAATCTTTATCTTGGGCTATGTAAGACTCTCGTTAAACTTGGAAGAGGCAAGGAAGCTATCAGCAGCTGTACGGAAGCACTTGATATAGATGGAGAACTTGTTGATGCGTTAACACAGGTGACATTGCTTGCCTGTAATTACACAACATGCATGTAAATTCAGAATTCAAATATAGCATGTCTAAGATCTTATTATGCACGTTACGGAATTAAGTTATGTACCAGTGCCATACGATAGAATGAACTTACTCATTATGGCATTTTTCATGTATGTTACTTTTATTTGTCTATCATATCCATCATACCCACTACAGAGAGGTGAAGCTAAACTTCTCACGGAAGATTGGGAAGGAGCGGTTCAGGATCTAAAAGAAGCTGCCCAGAAATCTCCACAGGTGAATTCGATGTGATTTGTTTTGGCTGTCCTGAATATTATGCTTTGCTGAGTTCATATGTCAATTTGTTTATCCCTTTAAAATTTCTATTTGTCCGTTTGATTTCCTATCAAGTGGTATGCTTCTGTAGCTATTCTGTGTGTTGGTCTCAGTTCCTTTTAGATTTGGGGGCACTATAATTTGTGTGTAATTGTGTTGGGATCAAATTGGTCTGGTTATGCTCAAAATTACCATTTACCATATATAAGCAGTTCCAATTGGATGAAACATCAAGGTTTTAACTGTTGGGGTGGATGATGTATTAAAACAATAGTTCTTGCACCAACCTTCTGTTGTCTTTTATTTGCAGTGATAGGGACTGTGTGCTTCTTCTTTTTCAGCTATGTATGCTACCAAAGCTCTTGTTTTTGCTGTTTCTTAACTAAAGAAATCTAATATAAAGATCTTGCATGTTTGGTGGACGTTTCAACTAGTCTACTCTGCAAACTTGACTTGTGGCCTGCTTCTATGTTGTGCGCTATAACAGTTGATGCATTATTGACACTCAGGACATGGGAATCCGAGAAGCACTTATGAGAGCTGAAAAGCAGCTCAAGTTGAGCAAAAGGAAAGACTGGTACAAAATCCTTGGTATTTCAAAGACAGCATCAGCCGCAGATATCAAACGTGCCTACAAGAAGCTGGCACTGCAGTGGCATCCAGATAAAAATGTGGACAACCGAGAGGAAGCAGAAAACATGTTTCGAGAAATCGCTGCTGCATATGAGGTAGGAATAATGCATGACATTCAGACCTTGGGGCTTCTAACCATGTGCAATTCTCAATTCTGCAGGTTCTTGGTGATGAAGATAAACGTGTTAAATATGACCGAGGAGAGGATCTTGATGAGATGAATATGGGTGGAGGTGGCGGTGGTTTCAATCCTTTTGGAGGAGGTCAGCAGTACACATTCCACTTTGATGGCGGTGGCGGCAGAGGTGGATTCCCCGGAGGGGGCTTTCCTGGAGGCTTCCAGTTCAACTTTGGATGAACCATCAACCATGTATTGTCAGTCTCACCGTGGGGTTCCTTGCTTTTAGGACAGATTTTAATTATAGGCGGACCGAGATTAGTATACCACCGAGTGTTTGAGCACCCACAATTTTTCCTCAAATTCTCTTGTACCTTGGATGGAAATAAACGATGCAATACTGTATCTGTTTCCCTTTCCCGTGAGGTACCAACTGATGATGTTTCAGGCTTTCTGAAATATATCTCCTCGCTTCTTTTTTCACGTTTGGCATCATTGAACCAAATTTATAAATTTATCCTGGCTGTTGGTAGCGGGGCAGGTTCGTCTTATCAGTTTGGGGGGTCGAACGTCGCTAGTGCTCGATATCGAAAGTCATTAGAGATTAGCGAAAACTAGGTTTTCAAAATTAGCGAAAATTATTTGAATTCATCTTAAATTTGCTTGGGTTTGGCCAAAAAATGTAGAGAAAATTTTCATACCAATCGTTTGAAACACATTGCTAGTATTTTAGGATTATTTTTGTGCATATCTTTCGCAGATTGTTAAATTTGGCTCGATCTGTAGCATGGAGTGGTCTTATGGGATGGGATCGGCAGGTGCCATAGTCGACGATAATATGAAGGGTTACTCGGATAGATGCCACTGTAGGTTTTGGAAATTCGATACTTGCCACTCTTCCTTTTGTATTGCTGAAATTGCTATTATGAAACCGCGAATAGCTTGGATATGCCACCGCGCTCAACACGTATCCCATTTGCGCGTATGCGCTGGCTAGACGCAGACCGTTGTGCCCTCCACGCCGCACCCAACCCAAGTCATAACGCCTGGTTGAGTCGAACTGTGACCGCGTTGCTAACAAATTCCCCACCCGCGTGCGATAAACCCTAGAGAAATTCTCCACCGCTCGAGTGAAATTCCCGTCCCCTGCAATGAACCCTAGTGAAATTCCCCACTACGCGAAATTCCCGACCCCCCTTCCATGAATCCTAGACAAATTCGCCACTACGGAGACTCCGCCCAAGCCAATGGAGAGTCACGGTTGAACTGGATTGGAGGCCGCGGTTGCAAGATCCCAGTGAAAAGGAGAAAATCGACAGTTAGTATGCCTTCTCAGCACTGTTTTTTTGTAGTTTGAGTGTTGCACCCGGGTTTATTTAGATTGTTTTGCTGAAATTTGCAGAGACAATTTATTGCTGAGGACTTGTGGTTGCTGAAGTGGGAGCTGTGAAGAAGCTAAATTTGCTGTGAAGAATGTTTGTTGTCCATTGTATCTATCAGAAGGAAAACTTGTATATGGAAAATACGTAGACATTGTACCAAATTTTGGTAGATAGTGTAGAAAAATGTGTATATGTAAAGGCAATGTTTTCAATTGAACATAATATTTCCATTCAAATTATATTTCAATACATATGCTTGACAATTCAGTACAATTGTTTTGGGGAATTTGAGCAAACTAGTTCAAACTCCAGTTCAACCTCCACTGCATTATATCAGAAACAATTTTTTTTGGGGAATTTAGGGAATTTGGCATAGAAGTGATTATGTCAGCATAACTAGTTCACCATTGCATTACATTACATGGTAATCTGAGCACAAAGTAGTTCAAACTCCAGTCACAAACCAGATCACAAAAGCTCAGCAAAAAATCTGACAAATTGACAAGATAAGCACTCAGAGTTCCTAATTATGGCTATCCAACCTTCAAACCTCCTACGTGTTGATCCTCATACACCTTGCCTATATCCCCATCAAGCTTATCACATCGCACACACGTGAATTCAGACTTGAATATAAAACATTAGTCAACTCATCAACTATAGACTGTATGTTCTAAATTTTCATTTTTAGAAGTAGGCAATCGTCAAGTGAGATATTTGATCTCATGTGTAAATCAATGTCACTGCAACCCTCATTTGAGCAGACGGGATCCTTAGGTGCATCATGATTTCTACAACCCTCAATTGAACTGACTGGGTTCTTAAGTGTGTCAGAATCAAGTGCAGGTGTGTAAGTATCAAGTACAACAGAGTCATGTGAAAGTGTGCAATTATTATGTGCAACATGATCAGGTGAGAGCGTGCAAGTATCAAGTGCAATAGGATAAGGTGAAGAAGCACGAACATTAGACGAAGAAAGAAGAATCATCACACTAGCATTAGTAATATACTAGCACGACAAATGCGTGGTGGCGCATCAGCTCGTTGTTGCCTATGGGCTGCACTTCTTTCGTCTGTAGTAGACAACGTTTTTTTTTTAAAAATGCACAATATCAATTAACATCAAAAAAGGATAACTACTGACCAATAAAAATGCCAAGCAGATGGGTCGCTGTGAACATAACCAGATTAAAAAACTATAACCTTATGTTCAACAAAATAACATACAAATTTTTTGGTCTTCGGCATTCTTTGAACTCAAAATCTTGGTATATTTACTAAATTTTCAAAAAAACTATAAGAATTTTTTTATGGACCCTTCCCGTCAAACCATGATTCTATTTTTGCAACTTTTGTTTTTTTAATTTTTAAGCGGCCAAAAAAAGAGAACGGAACCGAACTAAAAAAATAGAACCTTATGTTCAGCAAAAGGGTGTACTTTTTTTTTCTACTTTTTTGTTCATCAACATTTGTCTAATTCAAATCTTCGGTATATTTTCAAAATTTTTGAAAAATCCGAGAATTTTTATGGACCCTTCCCCTCAAATAACGATTCCGTTTTTTGCAAGTTGCCCAAAAAAATGAGAACGAAACCAGACTGAAAAAAATAGAAGCTTGTGCTCAGCAAAAGGGTGTACCAATTTTTTCTACTTTTTTGGTCATCAACATTTGTCGAATTCAAATTTTTGGTATATTTTTAAAATTTTCAAAAACCCTGAGAATTTTTTAGGACCCTTCCCCTCAAATAACGATTCCATTTTTTCAAGTTTTGTTTTTTATTTTTAAATGGCAAAAAAAGAGAGAACGAAACCAGACTAAAAAAATAGAAGCTTGTGCTCAGCAAAAGGGTGTACCAATGTTTTTCTAGTTTTTTGGTCATCAACATTTGTCGAATTCAAATTTTTGGTATATTTTCAAAATTTTCAAAAAAAACCCTAAGAATTTTTTATGGAACCTTCCCCTCAAATAATGGTTATATTTTCAAAAACTTTGAGTGGAAATTTTTTTAATTCAAAATTGTTCTAATTTAATTTTTTTTAAAAAAATAACACTTTTTCGGGACCTTCTTCGTGCAACTATGATTTTATTTTTGGAAAATTTCTTTTTTTGAGAATTTTTAAACGGCCTAGTAAAAAGACAATAGAAGATAAAAATTTTAGAATAAACAATTTTCCAAAAAAGTTCAAAAATTTTGTGGACCTTTTCTGCTAAAACTATGTTTCTATTTTTGTATTTTTTTTTGAATTTTTAAACAGGCTGGAAAAAGAAAATAGAAGAGAAAAAAGAGAGCGAAAACATTTTTTAAAATTTAAAATTGTTCTAATCTAAAACGTTTTTAGGAAAATTTAAGTTTTTATGGACCTTCTTTATAGGGTCATGGTTTCATTGTTGGAAACTTTCTTTTTCCTGGAATTTTTAAACGGCATACGAAAAAGAAAATAGAAGAGGGAAAAAAGAGAGTGAAAAATCTTTTGAAATTGAAAGTTTTGTAATTTCAAAAATTTTTGAAAAATAAAACTTTTATGGGACCTTCTTCGTCCAAGTATGGTTCCTTTTTTTTTTTTTCAAATTTTCTTTTTTGTGAATTTTTAAATGGCCTAGAATAAAGAAAATGGAAGAGATCAAAGTTTAAAATTCAAAATTTTTCTAATTTCAAAAAATAAAAAATTAAACTTTTTTATGGACTTTCTTCGTGGAACCATAGTTCTATTTTTGTAATTTTTTTGGGAATTTTAAACAGCCTGAAAAAGGAAATAGAAGAGAAAAAGAGATCAAAAATATTTTTAAAATTCAAAATTCTTCTAACTTGAGAAATTTTCCAAAAATATCTAATCTTTTTATGGACCTTCTTTGTGTAGCCATGGTTCCATTTTTGTGAACTTTCTATTTTTTTGGATTTTTAGAAAGCCAAGAAAAAAGAAAATAGAAAAAGAAAAAAAGTAAAGAGACAGCCAAGGAACCGGGAAAAGGGGCCGCCAGGGTTCTACCGAGGGTCACCGAAGTGAGTGCGAGCACAGAAGACCAACCCGGCGAAAATGCCGCGTAGTTGAGAAGCAACGCAACAAATTCTTTTATATATAACGTTCGAATGGACGGCCAGATCACATTTCGGCCGATGATCGGATGGCCTGCGTTTAGCTGGTAACGTGGCCAAGCGGCGGGTCTAAGAAATCACGAAGCGCTACGTGCTATAATGTAGGTTAAATACTAGCAACAGGAAGTAACAACAGTAGCATTAGTCTTATCATTATCAAGCTCTCTAAACACACAAGCATGTCTCTCCAAAGTGTCTCAAGATCAAAAGTGACACTATCATTGAGGGTCCTTAGGTTCTTATAACTCCACAAGTATGATATCACACAAAGTACACTCATCAAAACCACGAGAGATACTAGATCTAAGTGAATCGGGCTCTTGGGTCAGTTTTTTTTCTACTTGGTTCTCTAACTCCTTACACCTAGCCTACGACTTAGCATGGAATCTATGGATCTTCATAAATGGAAAATTGAGCTCGTCATAGGATGATACATCATCATCAGTGTCAATGTAGAGATTAGAGTCACCGATGCTAGAGATTAGAGTCATTGACGCTGTTCTTTTTAGCCACAAAGCACTTGGTGGCATAGTCATCGCTATCCTTGGGATGACTAGCAGATCATCCTCTCCATCATCACTCCAGATTTTCTCAAGTAGCTCGAAGGAAAGGCTCAAAAGATCAATAAAGATTGAAAGGGAGCACAACCTACTTTGATATCAGTTGTAAAACCGGTATGGCGTTTAGAATGAGGATTGAATAGACCTCAAATAAATCTTGAAGCTTTCTTCAAGATCACCTTGCACCTATGATATTTTGGTTGAAATTTCTTTTGGAACATAGCACACCTTAATTAGACATACCTCACACATAATTGACACCTTTCTTAGTCTTTAATAATTGCTTTATCGAGAAGGGTTAAGTCAAAAATACTAGGTATGTTTGAATCAAATCAAGACTGGATGCTGCTACAAATGTAAGAGACAAGAATGACGGGCGAGGGTTATGAGAAAAAGGAATGGCGGGTGAGGGAATTACACCACCCGAGTTCAGGGAGGCCTTGCTCTGTTTTGTTTTGCCTCGATCATTCCTATATTCAAGTACCAACCACCATGACCACCACCAGCAGCAGCAGGTTAGTCACTCATGAGTCAAAAGAGTCCTAGCTCGATGATTCCCTCTAGTTCCAGCACATTTCCTCATGACTAGCAGCAGGCTGCTGGCGACGCTCTTGGGGAAGATGTGGAGGGGCAGGCTGCAGCGAAAGGAGGATGTGGATGTCACCTCAACCTAAAAGTCTGGAGACAGAAATGCGGCCTATTGGGCAACCCTTTCAACATCTACAACATCTCTTAGATAGCCACCATACTGATAAGGATCCATGGCAACACAGTTGCAAAACAAGTAACATAATTAATATACCATCGAATACAAGGGGCAAACACATATTAGTAAATTAGGACTAAGAAGGGAATAATAATGCCATGTTCCACCTTTTATATTTATAAATGGCAATAAGGCCGTAACAAGTTTTTTTGAAGACACTTGCAAGCAGTTGCCCTAACCCATACATGACACACATGACCTCACTTAGGAGATGACAAAATTTCACACACAGCTATAACTGCTACGCAAACGAGACCATCGTTAAAACAACATTGGATAGCATACATACTAATCGTAATATCCATCCCCATCCCATTATGGGAGATCCATTGTTGGGGTCATACTCTGCCAGGGGGTCATCGTCCAAAGTATTGTAGTCGTGTGAGCTTTCGTCCGCTGGGGTGTAGTCGGCTGGAAGGACATCATCTGGGCTAACATTGCGTTCAAGGTTGTATGGCACCACATTGCTACCTTCCTCAACCGACCTCGCTGTAATTGCACGTGTTTCAACGACTAGCATGTCCAGGACTTCTGCTAGTCGCTCAACATCGTACAACGTGCAATTATGCTTGTTGGACCTTGGAGAACACCCATGATCGAAATTATTGTTCACGATGGCCTTAATTGCCTCAGCGGTGTTCTCAATTTTCTCTAATGCCCCATTCAGCAGTGCCAGTAGCCTCAACGAATCGTTCTTCCTTGACATGGCAATCCCTATGTTAAATAAAAATCCATGGTTAACAAAAATGTAGAAATGTCTAATTCATGTAATGTTCATTGAGCTATATTTACCACTTCACTTACACTGCTGTTATTGTACAATGAGGCACCGAATGCAACTGGACTACCTCCGGCTATGCATTGTGCAAATTACAAACGGATTGAGAAAGATAAATTGGACGGTAATTTATACCAAACACAATCTTCTCATCATTCCACAAGTTTCGGGCCAAATGTTGCAGCAGCACCTCCACTTGACGGGTCGACAACTCTGCAATGGTGGCGGGCTGGGGAAGACCGAGGAGGCCATGCAGGGCAAGAGATTGCGAGTTAACGATAGGACGCAGGAGAAGATGTCCAAAAACCATGAGAATGATAGACACAAGGGGGAGACCAACAGCAATAGGCTGACGAGGGAGCCAGCGTGGACGAGCGATCTGTGGTGTCGGTGTGCTGACGACAAGAGCTGTGACCTGTGAGTACAACCGTGGCGGCTCTGGATGATGAACAAAGACATGGAAACTATGGGATCTAAGATCTGTTCATCACCAAACAAATTGCAATACCGAAAACTGTGAAATCCCTCCCCGCAGCGTACTCCCCACGCCAACGGGGCAGGAATGGATGCAATTGCCAGATCTGGCTGCGCATACCCCCAACCGAGCCATTTTGCATACAAATCGTGTAAAATACGGGCGAGGGACGGAACGAATGTAGATAAAATTTCCAAATCTGGGCATTGGGAAGACCCACCGGCTGGTCATGGAGCACGGCGACACCGGCGACGATGAAGAACGACCCGAAGCGACAGGCCATGGTCGATCCTCTGAGCCATTTGCGGCCGGCAGCTTACCGGGCTCCTCTGATGCAGACTGATGTCCGGACGACTTCTTGTCGTCGATTGCTTGCTCGGCACACATGCTTGGACCGCTCCTTCTTCAGGAATGCCCGTTGCTAATGACAAGGCTGCCGACCGCTCTTCCTTCCTCGTGGGCGCAGGACGAACAGGTAGTTAGGGGTTGGACGGAGGAAGCTGACGATGGAGGCTGCGCTCCTGCCTTCCAAATTTAGAGGCTGCGACGGCACCCTCTGTCCGCTAAGCATCGAATTGAGCCTGCAGAGGCTCCATTCGCTCTGCGCGAAAGCATCATGGGGATACAGTCCCGTGAACAGTACTATAGAGAGCCAGCTAGAGTTGCTCTAAGGTGAGCTATGGTCCTCTAACAATTATGCAACTTTATAGGATTATTAGTAGTATTTGGGATGTTTATAGTGATTAATCGTTATATGGCCCCCTTTTCATATATTAATTCATGCATCAATGGTTGTTGGCCCCTCCTATTCCTAGCTCAAGCTCTGCCTCTGAATTGAACCTGTGGTGGCAGGGTGTATGTGTTGGCTAAGTCTTGTAGTTTGTGAAATTAAGGCCTTGTTCTTTACGGCTGGCAGCGGTATTATAATATGAAAAGTTAAGGGTCTCAAAAAGCTGCTTAGAGAGACTGAAAAATTATTAAAAATTAGTTTTGGTAGTTTTGAGATGAAACACTGAAGGCTTAAAAGATGTCTATAAGGTACTATAACGTATGGCTTATAAAAAGTGATAAATTTGAAGCTGCAGATTATACATAAGTTAAGCCGAAAAGCACGAGGAAACGTTCCTCGAGGAACTGAAGCCGCTGCCCAATATTCTTTGCTGGCTGTGCCCGGGACTTTGGGAGAAACGACAATTGAAAAATTTCAGAAAGGGAGGCGACTTTGGTTATGGTGGGAGGAAGAATCGCGATTCCGGAGTTGGCGTAGGGAGTTTACGCGGAGATGTGGGGGAAGACTGCAGAGGAGAGGGCGATGGAGCGGCAGGTGCAGAGATGCGGCTGGCTCCCCTTGTATTAGCGTTGCTGCAATGGAGGGAGCTGCAACAAGGCTGTATTTGCAAATCTATTGTCGACAACACAAGATGATGTACACTCACAAATCACAATGCCAGGAGTGTTAATCTTTGGGGATCTCCGCCACTCCACGCTGCTGTATTGAGAGCTCTTAGCTCTGAATGTAATTAACACTAATTGTTTGCTTCAATGAAATACCTTAATCTTTTTTTTTAAAAAAAAAGGAATTTCACATTGTGGCCGTGGAGACTTGGTCTTCAATCCCAGCAGCCACAACTAATAAAAGGACTTGTTTGTAAGAGTAGTGCAGGCCCATTTAGAAGAACACATATATTGTAAAACGACGTAGCACAAGCCCGTATACTCTTTTTAAGAACAAAACTCAATAATATAAGTTACAAACCAAAATAAAACAGAGAACAATAAGTCTTATCAGTAAGAACCATCAACTCTTATAAGAAACAATACAAAAAGTATTATCTTGCAATCCACTAGTCTCGAAAAAGCTTATATGATGCATGTAGTATCTTGTTCTTTCCTTCCGTAAAAGAGCGTTACGAGGAATTTTTTAACACCGACGCCAGATGTAAGCTTCTCAGAAGGCAGAAAAACATAACCACTCGACATACTTTTCTTCACCAATCCGCTGACGAATCGTAAGATAAAATCTATGATTCGTGCATTCGGTTCTTGACGCATTCAATTCATAAACATATCAGAAAATATAAGAAGATATTTGTTCAACCGTTTTATGCCTATTTAGAAGCCGGAGCATATCCTATTAGGTGCTCTCATTTTTTACAACTTATTTGATTTACTTGACTTATCTGTCTATTTGCTTATCTTTGTTTAAAATATCAATGATTTGATTTTTTGAATTTGTTTTTTACTGTCTCGAGGACGTGTTTAAAACTCTAAAAATTAAGCGAAACGAAGATAACCCAGCACACCTCGCGAAGCTCTCGATGAAGATAAGTAGATACAAGTTAAGCTCGCCGGGACAAGAAGCAGCAAAGGAAGGAGGGACAAGGCAGAGAGCTGGTGCAGCGCAACTGCAAGCGCCGCCGCGGGGAGAGGAAGGGGAATGCGCAATGCGGCGGCTGCCAAGGGCCCCAGTCCCTGCTCCTGCTGCTGCTGCTGCGTCGTCCACCACCGCCAAACCAGCCGCCTTGTCGCGGCCGCCCCATCGCCATCGCCATCGCCATGCCTCGCTCCTCCACCCTCCTCCCAGTCCCAGTCCCAGTCCCAGTCCCGCCACCACCGCCTCTCCGCCTCCCTCCTACCACCTCCAGCTCCACGCCCACATCGCCCGCGGCCACCTCTCCCTCGCCCGCCAGCTGTTCGACCAGATCCCCGACCCGGACGTCCGCGCCTACAACGCTCTCATCCGCGCCTACTCCTCCCGCCGCCCCGCCGACGCCATCGACCTCTACCGCTCCATGCTCCTCCGCCGCCTCGCCCCCAACAACTACACCTTCCCTTCGTCCTCAAGGCCTGCTCCGCCCTCGCCGACATCCGCTCCGGCCGCGCCATCCACCGCCACGCATTCGCCGCCGGCCTCCACACCGACCTCTTCGTCTCCACCGCCCTCATCGACATGTACATGAAGTGCGCCTGCGTCCGCTGCGCAACTCACGTCTTCGCCACCATGCCCACCAGGGACGTCGTTGCCTGGAACGCCATGCTCGCCGGCTACGCGCACCATGCCATGTACCACCACGCGATCGCTTGCCTTCTCCGCATGCAGGCCCACGCCCGCCTCAGGCCCAACGCCTCCACCCTCGTCACGCTCCTTCCTCTCCTTGCACACCACAGGGCCATCTCCCATGGAGCAAGCGTCCACGCCTACTGCATTCGTGCCTCTCTCCACCGCCACACAGGCGACGGAGTGCTTGTTACTACCGCGCTCTTGGATATGTACGCAAAGTGCGACCGCTTGCTCTATGCCTGCAGGGTGTTTGAGGCCATGACCATCAGGAACGAGGTCACCTGGAGCGCACTCATTGGAGGCTTTGTGCTGTGCGACAGAAATATGGAAGCTTTCAGTTTCTTCAAAGACATGCTAGCTCAAGGATTGTGCTTTCTTTCTCCATCCTCTGCCTCGAGCGCTCTTCGAGGCTGCGCCAACCTGTCCGATCTTCGCATCGGTAAACAGATGCATGCTTTGTTGGCTAAATCTGGGGTCAACACAGACTTGACTGCTGCCAACTCACTTCTCTCAATGTATGCCAAGGCTGGGTTGATCGACGAAGCAGCATCTCTTTTTGATGGGATGAATGTCAAGGACACCGTCTCTTACAGTGCACTTGTATCAGGGTACGTCCAGAATGGCAAGGCAGAGGAAGCGTTTCTCGTGTTCAAGAAGATGCAAGCTTGCAATGTAGACCCAGATCTTGCTACAATGGTGTCTCTCATCCCAGCTTGTTCATACCTGGCAGCTTTGCAGCACGGCAAGTGCAGCCATGGTTCTGTCATTGTCCGTGGGCTTGCATCAGAAACCTCTATATGTAATGCCTTAATAGATATGTATGCAAAATGTGGAAGGATTGATCTCTCCAGGCAGGTCTTCGATACAATGCCAGATCAGGATATGGTGTCATGGAATACTATGATTTCGGGATACAGAATTCATGGACTCGGGAAAGAAGCCACTACATTGTTCTTAGGCATGAAGAATCAAGGTTTTGCACCCGATGGTGTCACATTCATCTGCCTAATTTCGGCCTGCAGTCATTCCGGACTTGTGACTGAAGGGAAGCACTGGTTTCATGCGATGGCAGAGAAGTATGGCATGACTCCAAGGATGGAGCACTATATCTGCATGGTTGATCTTTTGGCAAGAGGTGGTTTCCTTGATGAAGCCTATCAGTTCATCCAGAGCATGCCACTGAAAGCAGATGTTCGTGTGTGGGGAGCCTTGCTTGCAGCTTGCCGGGTTCATAACAACATCGATTTAGGGAAGCAAGTGTCAAGGATGATCCAGAAACTAGGACCTGAGGGGACTGGCAACTTTGTTCTCTTGTCTAACATATTCAGCGCTGCTGGGAGATTCGATGAGGCAGCGGAAGTTCGAATAATACAGAAGGAAAAGGGTTTTAAGAAGAGCCCTGGCTGCAGTTGGATCGAGATAAATGGCTCTCTACATGCATTTATTGGTGGAGACCAATCTCATCCACAATCACCTGGCATATATCAAGAGCTGGATAACATCCTGGTAGAAATTAAGAAACTGGGTTACCAGGCTGACACAAGTTTTGTTTTGCAAGATTTGGAGGAAGAGGAAAAGGAAAAGGCACTTCTTTATCACAGCGAAAAGCTAGCAATAGTTTTCGGTGTCCTCAGTCTTCGCAAAGATAAGACCATTTTTGTTACAAAGAATCTCCGTATGTGTGGAGATTGCCATACCGCCATCAAGTACATAACTCTAGTTAGGAACAGGGCTATCATTGTCAGAGATGCCAATAGGTTTCATCATTTCAAGGATGGACAATGCAGCTGTGGAGATTTTTGGTGACAACACCAAGCACCAAGACTGTTTGGTTCATAACCTGCATCTCAGTTTCTTGCCTCATTCAAAATTTCTTCAAATCTGCATTGTGATGTGCCACTGCCATCTGGTCAACTGTAAAATGCTACAGCTTATAGATGTTGGGGATAACTAGATCATCGATACCTCTCCAAATCTGTTGGGAGATCCCTCTCGGTCGAGGGTGCTTGTTTTCTCGTCAAATAGATTTCACGGTCCCATTGCCCTTGGTTATGGAACCAAGGAGCACATCTACTCTTCTTTCTGTTCTTTCTTCCCAGTGCAGCAGATTTTTGAGTTTCTTGAAATGTTCGCTAGCTCTGTGGACTGCGAACCTGGTGCATCTTGAATCACAGGACCTCCAGTGTCATGCAACCAGCTCTCAATGGAGACCCCTCCAACCAAGGATGGCTTCTTTGCTTATTTTTCATGCGTTGCTGGATCTGTCCTACAAGGGTCAGACATGCAAGTCCATTACACCCTCAAATTTTCAGGCATGTCCTACTTACAACCTCTGAAAGAAGTATTCAGCTAAACAAGTCTTAGATACTGTTTCATATGCTGATTTTCCCTCTAATTTTAACAGGAACTAAATAGTTTGTTATGGAATTTGTGCATTCCAAACAGTTAGCGAGAAAGCAAGGGTGGGAGCTCAGAGCACACGAAGCACTGAACAGGAATCCCTCAATATACACACAGAGGCAGGCGGGGTACCAGAACAGAAATTTAAGCAATACATGACGCAGCCTACAACAAAATTCATTTACAGCAAAAAAGGAAGGTGCTCTCTCTGTCACTTCCATATCTCACAAATCAGGAAGGAAAGAGGTCAGTTCCTCTCATAGCTAGCTATTGTAGACTAGAAGAAAGGGGATTACCGATCCTATTACAACTTACTAAAACAAATAAAAGCAACTGAAGAAACTTGCAGTGTTGATGTCCTTCCCCTTAAGGCTGGTGGTGGTGTCTTTGGTATCCTCTTCCTCTCTTTGAAAAAACTTGTCAAACTTAATGACAGAGCTGTTGCCTCTGGTTTTAAGAAAAAATTCATGGGATAACATACACGCTTTATACCCTCTACCTGTATAAATGAAATGTGGGTGTAGTGTGCAAGCCGGACTTACTCACTGTATATGTATAACAGACACAGCAGGGGGTAGAGTATCGGTATTGGCATCGGCATCGCTGACCCGTAGCCCTGGAGCGAAAACACCTGCAAACCTCAGCGGTTGGTGCATGGAGAGGTCGTCCATGTCCATGGGGTGTGGCTGCAGATTGGCGTTGCTATCCTGCACGACCTGGACCTGGTAGGCATCAGCCGTCCTGACTTCTTGGGCGAGGGCGCAGGAGTAGCAGCAGAGCCAGTGGAAGCAGTCGGTAAGGTCGGGCTTGCCGCAGCAGGAGGTATTCGCGGGGAGGTTGAACCTCCTGCGCATCTGGATCCTCCAGAAGCCGCCGTAGAGCAAGCCAAGGGCGCAGAGGAGGACGCCCCCGAGCCCCAGCGCGTCCCTGACAGCCTCGTTGTCGATGTTGATGGCCGCGAGGTTGAAGACGAAGAAGGGCGCGAGGCAGAAGAGGAGCAAGGTGACTACGTGCACGTACATGTTGCCGAAGCCGAGCCTGCTCATGTTCCAGCCGAAGACGCAGCAGCTGCAGAAAAGGGAGAGGTAGACGAGCGAGATGTCGTCCCAGAGGTCCAGCAGCCCGCCCGCCCACCGCGGCTCTGCAGCTCCTGCGAACGAGTACCGCCTCTCAGGGTCAGGTTGCTGCTCATGCGCCTCCTCGTAGGCCTTCCCCAGGGGGCTCAGGTTGCTGTACAGCCCGGCCACCGCCGGCGAGCATATCGCCACCGATACGGTGAGGCCGACCCCCAGCGGAGGCCGCCTCTGCCTGGGGTACCCAAGGTTGAGGCCGCACAGCGCGTACTGCGCTAAGCAGTTGAGGTGGAGCAGCAGGATCACCACCGTGATGTGCTTCCTCTCGCCGGGCTTGCACGTCCCGTCTTTGCAGTACGCTTGCCGGAGCTGGAGCACGTCGCCGGCTCTCCACCGGCACAGCAGCGCCAGATGGTAGCACCTCCGCGGGTGCTGGTACAGGCACATGAGAGTGAAGAGCGCGTTGAGCACCTGGTTGCTCACCTCCAGCCATGTGTCTCGCTGCGCCTTTCTTGGCAGAGCACGGTTGAGCATCCCCGTCACCACCATGAAGAGGATCGCCCCCGCCACCCCGACGGCCACCACCCACATGGAAAGGGCCATGTTCCTGGGGTTCTTCATCCACTCCTTGCACTTGCCCCACTCCATCTTCCTCGCAAAAAAAGCACTCCATCTTTGCTCCGTCTCCGATGGAACAGAAGAGGAACCCAGTCCTTGCTCTTCTCGCTGCCAGCTGTAGGGAGCTCCCATCATGTGCTCATCAAGGGAATGCCCCCCATTTCTCCCCTCGCCTCCTACTGCAAATGGCCCGGATGAGGGGGCCATGTGATTGTGGCCAACTTCTTCGTTTTCTCCATCAGGTTTCTGACTGCCACCTAGAACCATATTCTACGCGCTCGCGCTCCTGATGAATCAAGACGAGCATAGACAGACTCACTGATCGAGTAGCGTTCCTTGCTTTATGCAATAGTAGGCAGCCAGTGTCCATTTCAGGTTGGCTTTGCTGCCCACATGAACATCTCCCATTCTTGTCAGCAATACCTCATCCTAGATGCTTGAGGACCAACCACCACCCAATTAGCAACGAACGATACCGTGCGTGCGGCAGCCACTACCGCTTGCACCGAATTCGGACCACCTAAACAAGGAACTAGCAAGAAGAGAAGAAATCATTAATATTTTTGTTCTTGCTAGCTAGCCAATTCAACTCTTGCTTCTTCCTAACCGGAAGAACAAGCTAGCTAGGGAGACCAAACCAAGAAGAAGAATTAATCAGCGGAAGAAAGACGTTGAAGCTGGCGGCGAACCTGGCCTGATGGATGGAGGGTAGGATTAGGGTTAGAGGAGGAGCGATTTGGAGGTCGAACCAACGAATGGAAAGGCTGGGCGGAGATTGCAGAGAGATTTCTTGTGTGTTGATTTCTTGTTAATTTGGGCGCCCCGATGGACTAAGAAAGCTACTACCTCTACCTGTGGTCTCTAGTAAATTAGGAGGATCGAAGCGATACTTGCACGTCTTCCTTTTCGGTCAAAGCTAGGCAGCAGCTCCCTTCCGTCCATCATACCACTGCGTCCCATCCAAAAACCATCGGAATTCGCATGTTTTCACACTTTCACCTGAGATTTCAAGTTACCCTTCCGCTGTGATAACCTCAAATCCATTAATTTTAAAAAATAACTACTAAATACGAGGGTTGACACTTCTAAAGAATGCTACTAAAAATTTGAAAATTGACCAGTGCCACTACGAGATTAGATTTCTTAAAAATATGATATTACCACTCAATTACAATCGATTGTGAACCAAAAAAAAATACCTCCCTCTTTCATCTCAGTGCTGCCTATCAGCCTATGCTACAACCAGCAGATTTAGAATTTGCCACTCTTTAAAATTTCCATATCAAAATTTATAGGCCTTGTCCACTATCATAGAAACATGCAGTCCCACATGTCAGTGTCACATGATATAAGGCATACAAATTGAGTGTCATCATGAAATTTCTCGCTACAACCCGTTGCCCCCTTCGGTTTGATAACCATCTGGTGCTCATGTACATGCATCTCTATGATGGTCGGCATTCCACCTCTGCTTGACAATGACCCAAATCAGCGCCCATATAACACCCCAGCCTAGACACAGGCTCAAAGTGCTATCACCATACAACCTTTAATTAATTCTAGTAAAAATTTTAGTAGCATATCTCCATAATTTCCATCAATTCCTTTACAACCGAGGCACATATACAATGCATATATCCATTCCACAATAACCACATAACCAAAGGGAACAATAGGCATATAAGAATAGTAAAGATCACAGGTTCAATGCACCAGGAAGGTTTCATAGCAATGATAGCAACCGCACCACCATACATAATATGTTCGTACTTACCATTGGCATAGATGGAGACGAGCACAATATTAACTAAGAACAAGTAAATTTCAGCAAGCGCGCAATAATAAGATAACATGACCATCGGTCCAAAATTTAACTAGCTAGGTCCACGAGTAGCAATTGCTAAGATCTCGAAGAATAAGTATAAAGCAATTGAAAACTAAAATGTCTTGCTCTATCTAAACAAGTGAACTGCATGTACGTGAATTAGTGCCATTTGGGTGCTACTCCCTTCCCATGCATGCCACTCAATGATCACCTAAAAAACATAAATAGCAAGAGTGAGTATAGAACTCAGCAAGTACATAGCGAAGTAAAAGAACATATCCATAATGAATCTTAGCAAAAGCAATCTTCTTCATCCATGGATGCTCATCAATGCAAATGTATATGCTCATTTCTCTTAAGTGTGTACTAGTACCACGGAGTGTAGATGTAACACTCTACACACTATCCCGTGTCAATCACTTCCATTCTTATCAACCCGTCTATAGCACTCATAGTTACAGCTCTAACTCAATTATTTCCTAATAATTGTTGTACCACACAAGTCACATTAATTTGCTTACTGACAGTGTCTCTACTCCTGACTACCAAAGCATTATAAATATAAGGTGACTTGCCCGAGGGAAAAGTGATATCCAGCACGGGTCCAATAATTTGATCGATACGCCCTGTACTTTTTTCTTCAATTGTGGAAACCCCGGGATGAGAAGTAGTAGGATTGGTTCTCATAATTATCACATAATTTTCAAAAATAGAATTAATTTCAATACTATATTAGAATTATATTCGCAATATATTTTTCCGTAACAAAAACAATAAATAGAAATTATCTATTTTCTTTGAGGGGGGCAAGCCCCTTGAGAGTGCTTGTTAAGTAAACAATTTAGTGGTCAGTCTAACTATGTAGGGAGTACCTTGGAAAGGTAGATCTGCACTCGCGAATGTGATCCCATTCTCATGGGAGGGATTGGTTTGAAAAATCCATTCCATATTGAAATCCTAATTGCTCGGACTTCCTTCTCTAACTCTCGAGGAAGCGAGGGGAGAAGTGGAGGTTGCTCACCGAAGCAGATCTTCCTCGCCATCCCATGGGGGTTGCCTACCAAAGTAGGTCTCATGACATGAATAAGTGAATATGTAAATGCATGGTTTCATACTCACATCACATTATACCATCATAGCATCATCATTAATCATCTTTCATCAGAAAGTAAACAAGCATCATAAACATAATCAACGGTTAGAACCGCTTCGCATCATGCACTTGCCTCTGTTACCCAACGACGTGGATCGATGAGTAAAAGGCACCAACTCCGAAGGAATACTCCCTACAGTGATAATTCCAAATTTCAACATACATGCAATAAAAATAGTCAAGTAACACCTAGTACTAAACCATAGTCAAGTAACCCAAGCTCAGCTCGGCCCCGACTATTTTCCTGCAAAACTAGGCCCGAGCCCGGCCCGAAAGCCTGAAGCCTAGTCAAAAAAGCCCAAAGCCCAAAGCCCAAATTTGCACTAGATTTGTGTTTTCTTCCAAGCCCGAACCCTGCCCAAATTTTCTGTCGAGCTAGAAAGTTGAGCCCGAGCCCAACATGACTGTCAAGCCCGACCCAGCCTGGCCTGGAAAAATCGGGCCGGGTCCGGGCCTCTCATGAACAGGTCTAGGTTGTACTAACTGAAAAATTTTATTAGCCCAATTGAAACACTGACTTGTACTATATGAAACATTGCATTAGCCTAACTGAAACATAAGAGTGTACTAATTGAAACACTACCTTGT
This sequence comes from Olyra latifolia, assembly GCA_036346145.1. Lineage (NCBI taxonomy): Eukaryota > Viridiplantae > Streptophyta > Magnoliopsida > Poales > Poaceae > Olyra > Olyra latifolia. The sequence goes on along the minus strand of CM070523.1, from coordinate 58,529 downwards.
AATAACTGAAACATTGCATTAGCCTAATTGAAACAACGGTTTGTGCTAACTGAAATATTGTATTAGCCTAACTGAAACATAGGTTACTACTAAAGAATGGGGTTGTACTAACTGAAACATTTGTAATTTACTAACTGAAACATAGGTTTTGCCTTCTAAAACATCCTTTATTATCTACTGAAACATTTCTTGAGAAATAAGATAATCTTAGATAGCTAGTAGTTGCCTATCGTTACATCAGAAAACGAAAATGGAATGCGCGAATTATTGTGGCAGACATGGCAACATGTGTTAAAACATCTAGCGCCTGTAAAGACTTACGCTTTTATAAGGCCTTCGAGCCAAAATAATGTAACCACGCTATATGGCGTACTCTGATGTAAATGTATGTAAATTAATCGTTATGGTTATGATCCAAGTTCTGTATCTGTGTGTGCTAGCTACTGATCCAGGGACTAGCACAGGTAAGGCACAGGTGGGTCCCTCCTCCACCAGGAGGGGGTCCCAACAGTGTTTTAAAGGAAAACCACGATCACAATCGTGTGTTTTGTTTTCTCTCCTCACAGTGGGTGCTGTGAGCGATGAGGGTGTCGCACGGTGGGTGCCGTGAGTAGCTAGGTTGGGCAAAACCGGTTGAGGCCGGAATTTCAAAGAAAACAATTCAAATATTTGTTTTTCCCTCAACACTTTTCAAACCGTTTTATAAAATCTTAGGCAAACTTGTAAAACTGGCTTTATGCAAAAGAACCCTATCTTTCTCTTGTAAACCTTAGATGCATTTAATCAGCCTTGCTTGTTGAGTATAATGTATACTCACCCTCGCCTTTTATGCGGGGCTGCTCATTCCAACGAGCGGGTCTGGATCAGTACTGCCCCTACCCCGACGAGGAGATGTACTAGGACGAGGACTTTACCGAAGGAATTCAGAATGAAGACTACCCCGAAGCCTAAGAGCGTGTCTCTACAGTTCTGCCTGTGGAGTCAGATTTTAATTTGTTGAAGTTTAAACAATGTTATTATGAGTTCCGCTGGTGTTTGTAAGGCATTGGTGTCAAACTATTGTAATAATGACCATGTTGGCTGCACTCTGATGTATTTGATTTAAGCGTGAGATGGTTATGATTCAACCTGTTCTACTGTGATCCAGGGACTAGTACAGGTATAAGCATAGCAGGGATTCGACTCCGTTTTTCGGGTCCCGACAGGGAGGTTCAAATTTGGCACACTAATCCCGGTTGGATACTGCATCGACATCGTGCCCGCTAGCAGAAAGCGTGCACGAAGCGATCTCGGTTCATAACACAAACTGGGATTGATGGTGTTGAATCAGTCTCGGTTGGTATTTTCAACCGGTACTAAGTACCACCCATGGCACAACTTACGTTGAACCGGGACTGTTGTGAATGTCAGTCATGGTTCATGCCTAACCGAAACTGATGAGCCGGTATTAAAGGCAAGTTCTCTAGTAGTGATGTAACTATGGGACTGTATCAGTATGTTTGTATACACCTTTAACTTTGTAAAACGAAAGTATATTCATCTTTGCAAAGATATCGATTGAATGATCCTTGTGAATCCAGGTGCGTTTGATAATGTTCTCGAGCTCCTCATCCAATCCGGAAGAAGCGTAGCCAGGCCAGAAGCTATCATGAATTCATGATGATGATCCGTAAGGCATGGCAGAATAATGTAACCATGGATCCTGAAAGAAAAGCGTTGCATGAGTTCTTCTCGGCTCTTAGGCCATCTACAGTGGGGGTGCTTAGGGAGGTGTTTATTAGCCCAAAAAAAACCCCTTTTTTTTTGTCACATCAGCCGGCACAGGTGCTTGGGGGAGAGAGGAGGTGCTTGGCTTTGCTCCCGCTGCCTCCCGGTGCCTACTTGATTTCAATTGACGCCGCTGCTTGGAGAGAGCAAGCAAGCTCGGGCAGCGGGGCCACCCCGAGAGCAGCTTCGGAGGATCCCCACCGACCGCTTCGTCTTCGCTTACGCGCTGCAGGGATGAACAGCATGCCGGAGATCATCGCCCACGACGACGGAGGAGCTGCGTGGTGAAGCAAACGAGGAGAGCAAGCACCGGTGCATTGGAGCTTAACTAATCTTGTGTAGGTGCTAATAAGGTATAGTAGTTGTAGTAGTTAAGCACCAATGCACCATATAAGCTTTTTTTGCATTGGAGAGAAGAGATTATAGGCAGGTGCTTAGTAACATAGCATCTACCTTCAAGCTTCTTGCATTGTACAAGGCCGGCCATGTACAATGGGGTGCTTAGCCAAAAAAAACCCGGTTTTTTTGCCATGTCATCAAGCACTGGTGCTTGGGGGAGAGAGGAGGTGCTTGGTTTTGCTCCCGCTGCCTACTCGATTTCAATTGACGCCGATGCTTGTACGACGCTTGGTGGGAGTGAGCTGTGAGCAGGCCACCCCGAGAGCAGCTTCGGAAGATTGTTCACAATCACAGCCACCATTATCTTTCAACACCTCTCAGCAGTTCGATGATAGTCCATCTAGCTATGCTAACAACGACGATGAAGAAAGATCAGGACGGCGTATGCAATGGTCGGAAGCCGATAACATTAGATTGGTCAGTACTTCTTATTATATATGTTTTAGTCCTTTGTTCATGAAATTAATTCGTTTGTGTCATAGTTACAATTAATTAGCAGATTAGTGCATGGATCAACAAGGGCCTCGAGTATCTGCACGAGACGGCCAGCCCGCCGGTGATCTACCGCGACCTCAAGCCGTCCAACATCCTCCTCGACGAGGGCTACAACGCCAGGCTCTCCGACTTCGGCCTCGCCAAGCTCCTGGCCCCCACCGGCAAAGGCGATCGCCAAAAGGAGGAGGACGAGGAGCAGGAGTCGTCGTCATCGTCGCGGGTCATGGGCATGTACGGCTACCGCGCGCCGGAGTACCTGAGGAACGGGCAGCTGACGGTGAAGTCGGACGTGTACAGCTTCGGGGTGGTGCTGCTGGAGCTGATCACGGGGCGGCGGGCCATGGACAGCGGGCGGGCGGAGGGCGAGCAGAGCCTGGTGGGCTGGGCGGCGCCGATGGTGGGCGACCAGAAGCGGTTCCACGAGCTGGTGGACCCGCTGCTGCTGCTCCACCCCTGCAGCAGGGAGCTCAACCAGGCGGTGGCGGTGGCGGCGATGTGCCTGCAGGAAGACGACTCCGTGCGCCCCATCATGACGGACGTCGTCATGGCGCTCAGCTTCCTCGTCAGGACCCCGGCAAATCACCCAGAGGGATGAACACAGATGAAAATAGAGAGAACACGTAGCACCGTAATCTTTATTGATTTTAATTGATTCACGTTTACAATAGGATGGCTCTCATATTTATAGTTCTATCCTAGTTCGGTTTTGTCCACAATACTCCTAGAGATAAACCCTAATGGGCTTTATCACGCTAGGGTTATAACAACAACCACCTCAACGTGAATAGAACATTTGACATGCACTTAGCAACCACCTCAATGTTAATGGGACCCCCTAACGGTTAGAAAGGTAGAGTGCAAATGGATGCTAGTTCAAGGGCCAAAAAGTAAATTGTTCAGGGAGCTAAATGAGATTCGCTACGAGTTTACAGGGCAACAACATAATTTTGTCTTTGAAAAATGTATAAACAGACACCATTCAATAAAGCATGAACGACATACCAGTATCCTTGGACAATCTTGGAACATAAAAGACTACATAAATTCAGAGCCGGTTCAAAAACCTATCCATGTCCTTTTGTACAAGACTCGATTACATATGTTTAACTTACACGTTGAGTACATTCGAACTTCCCTTCACCCTATACCGTTGGGCTGGTTCACCCAGCAGCTATCTAGCTCCAAAATCACACTTAAAAAGAGGATGGCATGGACACGCTCATCCCTAAAAATGCTTTGATCACGTACACCTTACCCCTCAGCAACGTAGCTACGCAGTCTGTTCCTTGAACAGTGAATGGACGCATCTGCATCGCATTAGCATGTCTAGAAGGGAGTCTGGCATAGCGGGCATGTTGATTTGTTGGATGTTGAGAACCACTTGTAGAGGCAGGCACCGTGAAACTTGTGCCTGCACGTCTTGCAAGCCAGCCGTGGAAGGCTGTGGTTGCTCGTGTGGAGAATGCTGTAACAGATTGGGCATTCCTCCACCCCCTCAAACTCCTTGTCGAAGTTGTTTTTCCAGATGTGGATCGCCTCTGCTATCGCACCATTCTGGAGAGAGAAATTTAGCTTAAGAGCTACATTCAGCTTATATACACATGTTATCACTGTACTTGTCATTTCAAACATCAAACACCTCTGGTTTGTTTATTAAACCTTTTAATTTTTTGTTCTTGTGCAAGGACTTACCTGGTTGCGGACAAATGCCGTCAGGGAAAGCAACCATTTTCTACACTTTACTTCACTGATACCCAAACTTCTTGTGCATTCAACATCAACATGACGCAGAGGATAACTATTAGGAAGACGTATAACAAGATCAATTCCTGTCTCCTCCTTCTTGTACGTAGCAATAATTTCATACGCTGATCGGTTCACAGTAACTGAGAAATTCTCATCAGCATATACAGAATCCTTAACCTGTAAGGTGGGACAAAATTATTTGCAAGGAGAAAAATAGAGCTCCGACGATCAATTAAACTTGGTATAGCACTAGAGGTTCCAGAAGTTGTGCTCACTCACCCATTACCACACCAGGCCAACAAATTTACACTACCGAACCCCCAAATGATTATTAGTGCCTCTAATGCAGCTATATTGTTATATGGCTTATATATTACTCTTCTAAGCTAGGGTTGGCTAAAAGAGGCCCAAAGGCTGGCTAAAATATCTTAGAGCAGACTGAGGGCTGGCTAAAAAAAATAAAAGCAGGCCTATTTTTCCACAACGAAAAAAACCAGAACATATCTTGCACAAAAAAAACTCATACCTGAGAAAATTCATCTAGTAGAAGAGGAGGACTGCACCATGCTCTAGTGAAGGACTCTATTGAGTATGACAATGATCTATCTCTCAAGCTAGTAAACCATGTGCGTACATAGGAAGGCAGCAGTCTAATCATCATCCCATACAATGACCCTGCAAGTGAGGCCATTTGCAAAGTTCCAACAGGCCAAAGAGATTCCACATATGGAAATAGTGAACATGCAACTATAGCACTCTTAGAAGCTTTGGCAGCAGCTTCTGCTTCAGGTACGAGTTCCGCATCTTTTTTCTTCGCATTAGGTGCAGCAGTCCTTAATGGGATATGCTGGAAAATACAATCCAATATGCCCGTACTGATCTTATCTTGTATATATTGAATTACCTTTTCCTTAATAGCGGATGATGACGGCAGTAACTGCAGGTGAGATAATAACAGAGCCCAGGCAACGAAGACATCAACCTAGTGAGAAACACAAACCATTAGCACAGAACAAAGAAATATATCGGCTGAATTTAAAACCATGTAAATATATTATACCCTATCTCGAGCTATCAGATCGGTTTTGAGAAGTTCAGAAGTAGGCATCTCAATCAAGGCTGAGAGTTCGTCTCTGAGATATAGGGTCTTTTCTGAATCTGGCATCAACTCAATACATTGACCCATGTCAAATTGCTCTGTTGGCATGCTATTTTCTCCGAAAGAGAACCCCTTGACTAATGAAAGTTGACAAAGGGGCTCAGACATAAGTAGAGAGTAAGCGGCAAACTGTAGATGAGATATTGGTTGTGAGGAGAAAAGAATAGAATATAGCCCGCTGACTGAACCCTTGGCAAGTCCCCACAGCTCCATGGACTCCAGAGCAGATCTTTTAATCTGCGGTGAAGCATAAATGATGAATGATGCTACTAGTTCCCAAAAATGTGAATAAGCAAGGCGACTTGAAGCTATGATGGATGAAGCCTCTTCACTATAAGATTTTGCAATTGACTCTGAAACACCAGATGCCAAGAATAAACGGAGGATACTTTCCATCATCTTGTCATTACTCTCAGCGTACTCCCCTGATCTAATAAGCTGCAAACTTTGGAAATTTTCTGTTTCTTGGAGATCATCAAGATGGTTGAGGTGACACAACGTAACCAAAGAGGATTCAGCAAAGGTCAATGTTAACTCATCTGCGGTGCTAACCACCAATTTAAGTTTCTCCAAGGTATCCTCACTTGACTTCAGGTTTATTACAGCATCATTGACGCCATCCGTCATTTCTTCCACAAGCAAAACAGATAATTCAATCCATTTGCGTACCATTTGGAACACAAAACACCAATCATTTTCCTGAAGTTTTGTCCAGCAATAGCCACCTATAACTGCTATCAATTTCACTCCCAGTAGTTCAACCGTTTTCGACATCGTAGTTTCACCGGATAACAGTATGCGAGTATAGAAAATCCGGTACTTCTGAAACAGAGTAAGCAATAATGCTCCTTCTGCGTCACTGATCTCTCGTTCAAACTTAACTACCAGTTTCTGGGCTCCTCCAGTTATCCTCAATGGGAAGCAAGACAAAATCACTTGCATCCAATCCTCAATATCTGACAAAGTAACACATCATATTACATGACTGTAAAGGTGATACACTGATACTATACTAATATGATATATAAGAATTCTAATGTAGCCTACCTTGTTGTACTGCTTCCCTTGGGCTGGATGACAGGCAAGATATGGTTTTATCAAGCCAACTCAATATGCTTTTCCCCACCAAATCAGTTGAAGAAGCAGCTTCATCCAATATTAATTTTTCTGACAAGGGTTTGATGATTGAACTCATGACAAAGGGAAGAATCCTTAGGCATTGTCTCTTTACTGTCGAACCAATAAAAATATTGCCCAGTAGTTGTTTAAAAAATAAAAGTGCATCAGATTCTCTCCAGATACAATCCTTGATGTTAGCAGTAAATAACAAAGCCAAAAGAGCTCGCAAAAAAGGATCTTGGATTTTCTCAATCTCATTCTCAGATAGATGCCAAGCATTGAACAGTACCCACTGACTACTTGAATGCATAAGCGTCCCTTCTAGTAATGTGCCAAGCAATAAAGACACAATGTTCACCTCAAGACATGAGTCTGTTTTCACGCACTGAACCAGAGAAGGTAAGAATGTGCTCAATGCACTCCCCCCTTTCCACTTCCAAGTGCAAAGAATCTCACCGGCAACCCATGTTCTAGAAAAGGGAGATATAGGTAAAGTAACATCAATTGATTGTGATGTTGCACAATATGGATTTCCTGGAATACCTAAAATCACTTCAATAAAGCCAAGGTTCAGAACAAGCTTGTCAACAAAAGCAACGAACTGGTGGTGTTTCAGCTCCTGCATCAAAGGAATCAACCATATATTAAGTACATTTCCTTCTCCACAGAATAGTACAATGACTACCAACTCTCACAAACTTTGTGCATGTCTTCTGCAAATATTGCCGCCTAATGGAAGTTCACAAATAGTTGCAAAATAACATAGATCAATTAGCATTTTTGAGGCTACATACTGTTATGATAAATAAGCAGCACCTTTAATTATTGAATAATTAAACTGAAATTTCGAGAGGCATGGCATGTCATCTTAGAAACAGTTTGTTAAAGCTGGTCGTAATCAACTAAAAGCGCACACACAGAGTGAAATTCTAAATGCAAGTTCAAGCATGTCTGTTATTGTGCTAAATAGGAGTGTGCGCTGCTTTTAGTAACTTATCAAGGGAAAAAGGATACACTTACAATTTCATCTGTCATAACCGACTCAAATTGGATCTTCACTGATGCATGCCCATTCTGTGAAGATGGCTTCACCCAGAGCGGCCAATGTTGTTCCTCAGATAGCAAAGCATCAAAAAAACTTTGCAACTTTGTGTGGTCAAGACAGATGAGCTTCAACATGCCCACCACCCACTCTGAACATAAGACTGCTGTCCTATCAAATAAATCCGTTGTCTGAAATACAGTATACCTGACAGACTGCGCTAAAATATTAGCCAACCTATTCAAAGTGCATGAATGAAGGTCCTTCCAAAAGGATGGATATAACCTTTGGTGAAAAGCATTTATACTTTCTGCAAGGTTAGCCTTCAAATGCATCCTCTCATCCAAATGACTATCTGAACTGTTGCACACAACATCAACATCTTCTTTGTGACCTTTCAAGTAATTGTTTTCACCAAGAGTTATAGCCATGCTACATTCCCATTCAATGATAAACAGAGCAGCCAGAATACAAGAAAACAAAGAATCTTTCTCAAGTATCCTTAAGGCAAACAAACTGCCCTCAAGAACTTTAAAAGCGAACTGAGCCATCTCAAAATTAGCTGACAAGGATTGCCCTTGTAGGAGCTTCAAGTGCTCAGGTTCAGCAGGCAACAACAGAGCGTATGCAAGCCTTGCCCATTCAAAAGCTGATGTAATGAGTATTGATGCCAAGCACTTTAAAATGGATTCAAGTATTTTTCGAACAGCCTCAGCAGAAAGAAAACAAATTCGATCATCTTTATCTGAACCACCAAGAGCAGCACTGCAATTTCACATAATATAAAATTCAGATCAAACCCGCGCTAGCAATGTGTTAGATGGATTATCAACACTATGGCAACCCTATTAAACAGAACTACTTAAAGTTTCAACTGTTGCCTATTCCAGATAAAGTAGAACACATTGGTTGTTAAGTCCACGTTAGCCCGAGTCAGCACTTTCCACCAGAAATTTCAAGAGAAAAAGGCATAGAATGGAGCAAACTCAAAGCTAGAAATGCATACCAAACAAAATGGACATGAGAATCTGTAGCAGGTAAATCACAGAAGACAGACACTGCAGCAGAATCCAATAGATCATGACACCAATGTTCTGGGAGTGAACCATTTTTCTGCAAATTTCCAAATTTTCCTCCAGAAATTCTCTCTCTGACTTTTTGAAGTATAAGTGCCAGCAATTCAAACTGGTCAGTAATGTGTGATGTCTTGTTATCAACAGAGCGCTTTTGCTTAGCTCTGGTATATTTTATGATTAAACACCATTGATCAAAGAAGCACTCATCTTGAATTAAAGAAAGCAATAAATCAATTTTCAAGTAACACGTGCTATACTTTCCTTCCAAGCACCAAGCGACAAAGTCACCATTGAATACCTCCAGATAATGCTTGATATTTGATTTCTCATCATTTTTCTGAGAACTCTCCAAGATTAGTGGGACAGGCTCGAATATTTGAACCAAAACTAGAAGAAGTTTAACTAGACTTGGAGTGTCCTGCATGAGAGAGTAAATTCTTGAATCAACTTCATTTGCTAAGTGAATTTATGCATGTCTGCATAGTATAGCATAAATTAACATCAAATTTTTCTGCAGCGCATATCAATATTTGCATGATATATGCTGATGAATTGTTAACAAATTTGAAGCAACTAATGACAAACTTTACCAAACAAATTTCTAGAGAACTTTCTATATTAAAACTGCGAAGAACAAGTCCCACCAAAACCATGAATGTTACCAAGAAAATCTTAACCATCTGTATATGTAAGTAGAGCTGATCCCAAACCAATAGAGTTCCAATTCAAAAGGCCTACAACTCACAGTGTTGTAGGCCCAATGAAAGTTTCCGCATGTATACAACAGGTATTATTTGCATACAAATGAGACCATTTCTAAAGATTTGTAAAAGTTAATGAAAAGCAGGCCCATTCACCCAATCTATGATGCATGGATATGGATAGATCGACATGACACGGCGACATGGGGATTCACCATTTTTTAAAAAAAAAACCAATACAGCGACACAGCTATATATATTTAAATAATAATAATATCTATTATTCTCCATCTGATTTGTTTTTCATGTGGAACTTACCCAATCTCACCTCCAGGCTAACAAGCCCAACATTCCCTCCCTAGCCCAATCTCCAGCCTTGCCCAACTATCTTCCTTAACCCTAACCCACAGTCCCTCACCCACTCCTCCCTCCCCACGCTGCCTCCCCCTCCAGGATTTCTCCCGTGCCACCACCATGGTTCCCACGCCGCCTCCTCTCCTCCCCCTACACCATGGCCCTCCTCCGTCTCCCGCGTCGCCACACCCACCTCCCTCCCTAAGCCACTGCTCTCCTCCCTCCCCAGCGGCTCCATGCCCTTCTCCTTCCTCTCCCGTGGCACCCTGACCTCCTCCGCTGTTGCTCTTCTCCTTCCCTGGCAGCGCCCCCTCTCCTTCCTCTCCCACGACACCCCAATCCCCTCTGCCGCTGTTATTAATAACATTTATTTTTGTTTGCTAATTACTCGATACGCGACCGAAACGTATCGGGGGCATATCCGTCCAACATGGCGTTCGACACGGATACGTTGATGGCTGGATGTATGGGTGCGCCATAGCACCCAATTGTCAGCAAGTATTACAAAGACTCTATTTTTATATCAAAAATACATTGTACATGCTCGGTTGCAGTCAACAATGAGCAGTGCGAAGCTTTTACGAAGAGATTTATTTGTGTGTGTTTTCTAGTTAGTATACATAAGAATTTCACATTTGAAAGAGCAAATAAAATTTGAGATCACTCATCACTCTTTCTTTAGAGCTCATTGGCTTATTCTTATCTACTTATTTGCTTATCTCCTGAACTTCGAGAGCTTCCCGAGATGGTCTCGAGAGTCGGGTCCAGCTTGTTCGACTTGTTTTTTAGAGCTTTGAGACGTACCTTCGAGATAAAAAAGAACAAACTCAAAAAACCAAACAGTTTTTTATTTTGAAAACAGAGATAAGCAAATAAGAAGATAAGTTGTAAAGAACACCCCTAATATAATGAGTCACATGATAATGCAAGTATGTAACTACAATCCTAAATAGAGATGATGTAACTGTATTATCATGTCTTATCCTAAAATAAAAGACCATATCAACATATGGATCAAAGTAGGATTTAAAAAGACCATAAAAATAGGAGCAAGGGTGGAAAGAGTCTAAAAGTGCCATTCAATCTAATCAAAGGGTCTATGTTACATTGCTGGCCATGCAGATCCTACCCATCCATCAAAAAAAGAAGGCTAAAATAAGATATTGAAGGAAATGGAGGGCTGACATCAGATGTATCTGTGAGACTCTGAGCTAATGAAAGGAATGTTTTTGGAGCTCATACTTTTTATGAGTATATATACAACTGTTTTTTGGTGGTTATAATACGAACAAGTACCTCAAGATGAAGTAAACACAAGAGAATGGATAAATTCAGTGCCTTAGCTTACCGTAGACTTGATAGCTGCCAGAGATTGTTTGACCAGGGGTCTCGCTAAACTTTCCAGTGGCCATGTTTTACCTTTCTGTACAACAAGTTGATCCAATGACAGAAAGAAAGACACAAGTTGTTCTACATGATCCTGAAATTTTGGAAGCTTCTCCCCTTGTTGAATTGTGTCCAAACAGTCCCTCAACAGGGACTCACATGCAATTTCTAACAAATGATTTTCTGTAACTGAAATCTCATCCAATATTTCAATGACACACTTCCCCAGATCCAGAAAATAGTAGGTTGGGTAGCGCATGTTTGCTGTCAACAGTGATGTTTTTTTAGATAACTCACAATCAGCACTTGTTGCTTCATCAGACAACACACTTGGACTTGTATCCTGATTTTTGGAAAAAGATACCACCAGGTAATCACGCCAAACAGTTTTGACAAGAATATCAGTTATAACCTTAATCTGAATATCATCTGCAGAATCTCCTCCAGAATTTCTAAAAATAGAAAAAGGTAAGTATGCGGGAACTTGAGAAGACAAGACACAACACAAATGAAATCAAATTCGATGAACCAGTGAACTAGTTCAGAAGGATACCTCGATACATTTTTTAGGAGCCACAAAAAGCTCTGTTTGAAGGCAATACAGAAAGCCAAACTATCAGCAGCTGATAACTGCCTCTGGTCTCTTCCGATCCAAAGATTATTTAAGAAATCAAAAACAAATTGCTCAGCAGCGACTTCTTTAGATGGTACACAATCCAAAAACTGAACTAGGAGAGGGTATGAGGCATGTTTGGATCCATAGCATCCATTTCTCAGGAAGTGCCAAAACCGACTGAGGACAACCTTGTGAATGTTGCAATATGACCAAGCCTCTGGAAATCTTCTAGAGAAAACAAGAATTGCATCCCACATAGCAGAGTGGCACAACGGGTCCTTTTCATGGAAGGCACCAAGTACAGCAGAAGAAAGCACCTTCATGGCTTCTTCGTTGAAAACATGAGGAACATGTTTGATATAACTTGTAAGAAGCGAGTATGCAGCAGACCGTATAACAGCACCTTTTGACTTGAGGAAATCAAGAAAAAATTTATGCATAGAAAATGCAGTTTCTGCAGAAGACAATGTGGCAGATCGAACTTTTGAAAGACTCTTGTTTTCGGTATTGGCACTGTCACAGTCATTATTTTGCAATTTTACTCCTAGTAAAATGTCAATAAGAGTCGCCATTGCTAACAGTGATGATGATATTACCTACAAAGGGCAACGGAAAAGAAGGCAACAAGTATTAGAAGCACAGTATGAATTTACAAATAGGAAGTGTGGAATGTCATGAATTGAAGACCATATTTATATGCAGATTGATTTCTTTGGTTACAAATAAGGAAATAACTCTTCTTCTATTTATATGCTCATCCAAAGCTTCAAGTGTTATTGTCCAGCATCCTTTTCATGACTGATAATAGAAAAAGTAATTCCATGATTTTAGATGGCAAATCCAGAAAAGTTGGGTAACAATTTGGTGCGGTGACCAAATACGGAAAATAGCCAACCTTCTATGCTTCCTTTTCTTCGGTGTATCCTCAATTGATGCTATCTATATGTCAGCAATGAGCTATCATAATTTGTGCTTCATCTTCTCTTGGATAAAAGGGGGTTTGCATCACAAAATATGAGAACTTGAGATAAGATCTCATTAGCAGCTATCATTCTCATCTACTATAAGATGGGATGGTGCATCATTGGTTGGTAAGCAGTAGCACCAATTTTACATTCAAGGTGTCACAATTCTATCTGTACAGTGTGTACACCTGGTATGAACTGAGGACTATTGCACATCCTCAAAGTATTAGCCATAGAACCCTAGAACAATGTGGATCCCCATTCGCCCAAACTCCAAAAGGCCAAAACAAAATGTTTTATCTTCTGTATATAGCAGCCAAAATTACTGAGCAAGAAAGATGGAAGACGACCGATCTGGTTTTCAAGAGTGTAGAAATTATCTAATTTTATTTCAGCTGGAAAATCTTTGGATCAGATTGCATGCAGAAAAAAAAGAGGCTACAACATAAAGCTAAATCGATCAAGTTGCACTGCACATAGTATAATGTAAGACCATAAAGCATACCCTCTGATGCATATCTTCTAATTCATCCATTGGTGTAGTTTTGTCTGACAAAGCTTGTGTCGTTAGCTTCAGATTCTCATTTAGGTGAAGAAATGTCTCCTTCACACATAGCATTAAAGCATCCAACCTTCTGTCTGACTGTGGGAATGCTGCCTATTAATAGAGTAGATATCAGCACATACTTCTTATGTTTCAGCAACAAACCAACAGAAAACATTATCAAAGAGAAGAAGTAAAGACTCCAGCTGAATATAATGCTTCTCAACAGTCAAAAACAAAATAGAACTAGACAAAGAACCAAAACCTGAGTAGCTCACTCTGAGAATAAGCATCCAATGAGGCTAAGAGTTCTAAAAACTGCTAAGGTGCTATGTAATGGCAGGGTGGCGCCTAGTGCCTAGTCATTGATTTTAGTCAGGCTACATAGCTGCCTAGACTGGAAAATGGGCAAGGTGGAAGGGTGGCACCTAGCACACTGCCTAGGCAGACGCCTTTTAGAACATGCTTTCTGTGCTCAGTTATTGGGCTAAATCTGACCAGCGAACTCTCAGCAACGACCGCGGCGGCCGCCATTCCCAAAGAGCTCTAGCTGCCGCCATCTCGCCCCCAAGACCATGTCCATCGTTAGCTCCAGCCACACCTCCGTCATTTGCTTTCGTTGTCACCTGTGTCTTCAACTCCAACCACCGCAAACATCTTCAAACAACCGCCATCCAGATCTAGGCTGCCTAGATTGACCACACTCACCCTGGCTGTCGGCAATGCCAAGACATCTTCTGGCTCATTGCTAGCACTGCCGCATGAATCTGGTGCCACTTCTCCGGTCACCTGCCTCTCTTTAGTCGCTGCCCTTGAGCCCAAATCATCTTCCTTGACATCCAGCTGTCAAGCTATCAGACTCCAACTATTTCCACTACCTCATATTCCAACCACGCCAACACCTCAAACTCCAGCCATTTGGATGCTTGGTATGCCTCGAACTCACTTGGGTTTCCACAAAATGGTATAAGCAAATAGAAATTAGAATTGCCGTGTGTTCTTATTTCCATGTTCCTTTTTTTCAACCAAACACAACTATGTGAATCATAGACATATTCTATTTTCAGTAGAAGTTGAATTGGGTCTCCAATTCCAAAAGCCATACAAAGGCCTTACTTAATAGGCAAGCTCACTAAGCCAATATGTTATAAATCCAATAAGTATGAATAGGCTGAGCCAGCATGCCCAATCAATTTCTAAATATGGGCCTAAATTGATGCTACCACATCAGGGGTTCATTTCTGGAAGTTAATTGGCAGTAAATAGGATTTTATTGAGTTCCTTCTTCCAAGCCAATGGGTTTTAGTTTAGTGTCGGAAATTATTCCAGATAAATGTGGAGGTCCGGTTGACAATGACTTGAAGCCAGTAGCATCAATCAGCAAAAAAAGGAATAATTCTAACATCCACCTCAAATGAATGTCGAGCAGCCTGTGCAACCTCTGGTGCAGGGTCAAACTGAGAAAACCACCATGCACCCATTAAAGACTTCAGATGTGGAGCTAGACCCTTCCTGAAACAATTAAGTAATGACATCCGATAAAGATTGACATAATTTGTAGATTAGACACTTCCTCTGTTTGTAACTACCTCTCAAGTTGACAAACACTTGCACACCTAGAGCAACCATACTTTACATACAAAGTGACCAAAATGCCCTTGATAAAATCAAGCACATATAACAAGGTGACAGTAGGAGAAATGGATAGAGTTGCCTTTGGGACTGTTTATTTAGAAACAAAAAAAATTGTCAAAAGTGTCAAGTATTTCGAAACAGGGGGGTAAACAGAATTCTTCTACAGGTCCTAGGGAGCTAATATCTTTAATAATTGGAGAAAAGGACACAAGGTAGTAAAGATAAACAGCAATGGACATACTTGATTGCTGTGACAAGGCAAGACATAGTCTCATGAGTAGCACGACGAACATCTCTGTTATAGTCAAGAAGCAGCCTCTTGTACTCGAATGCCTAAAAAAGAAAAGGATAGATAATATAGCAAGCATATTTTCTAAAAATATCATAATTATGAAATAGATGTACATTAAAAGAAGAAAATACTCATAGAAACAATAGTTTGTCACCAAATACTCAAGCATAACATGCAACATGAACTGTGGATTCGGTCCTTTTATCCGTCATTAGCAAATATGCAAGCTTACTTAAACAATAAAAAAAAAATAGACCCAACATGTGATACAGCAAAAGGCCTGGACTATAGGGATGGATTCATATTATCCTTATTTGATAAGTAGCACAAACCTTTGGCTTTTCATGAATTTCTGGGAGCCAATTCATAAATGTAAAAAAAACCATACTGATGTTTGATTGTAGGAACTCCACAAGAGCACTATGTTTTGATATAAAAAATGTCTCGTAAATCATATTGTCATAGTTATATGTTCACCAATGAGATGAGACAGATGCTAATCTACAGATATCTTTTATATGAATTGCATTGGAATTGCCTGAAATTAACATTATGCATTATGAAAAAAACAACTTAGATACTTGTCATATTCTCATAGAAATATTAAAATCAGATGGTGCTAACGAAGACAAAACAGCTCCAAAAAGGAAGCTCACTCATTACTCTGATGAAAACCATAAGAATATAAGATCAAGATGAAAATACAACAGAGCAATCGAGGAAAATACCCATTGTGGAACAATTTGCACAATTTCATCACCAGCTTTTTGCGCAAAGAGTATAGAGAGCATAGACAATGCCTTCAGCTGCATTAAAGAATAGGAAATAAAAATGTAACATGTTATGCTAGATCTGTTGTCAACAATTATCCGCACAAAAGATACATCTAAGTTTAAAAGATTGAAAATTTTGAGGTTCTAGAAGAAATAAACTTCTCAATGGGAAAGTATAAAATGATGTGTTCTCCTGGCATGACCTTTTACAGACATGACAATACTGACTGTGTTTAGCAAACTTCTGCTAATATGTTTAAGATCATTAGGTCAACAAGATAATAGCATGATAGTCTCAAATAAGGACCAGCAAACACCAGTTTATTTCACGTAATACATTGCGATGTAATAGAATATTTCCCCAAGATATATTGCCAGATTTTGGTTATAGTCGATATATAGAACAGAGCAGAATAATTGGAAAGGAAAAGAAGTGAAAGTGCAGGAAAGATCGGCCTTTATTTTATTTGGAAATCATGACATCTGTTTTGAAAAACAGTGTTCAAAACTCGGCTTAACAGTGAAGTGCTGAGGTAGGTCCCTTTTATGTCATATAAAAGCATGTCATGCTAGTATTGCATAGCATAGGCAAATAATTCCTGTCATAGGATCATGGCCAATGCCAAGACGAGTGGTTTTTTACAGCCTACAGGTGATTACAAGATCACGAGCATTAAGGAAACACAAGGCCAAAGAGAAGATTTTGCATTGTAGCGTGACCTTTGTTGTAGGATCCTTCCTTCCTAGCCTCCTTAGGTGCTGCAGCACTTCACTATCCACATCCTTGAAACAACAGCCAAACAACAAGGCAATTCAAGTAAACTGTGTCAATGTAAAAGCAATTCAAGTAGGTATAACAACCGAAGTAAGTAGGAAGAGTAGATAGATAGGAGAGAAAAAGAAGGGGGAGGCGGTAATATTTACGGGGGGGCGGCGAATGGGGGCATCGGGGTCGGTGGAGGAGGAAGGCAAGGCGACGGGCTCAACACGGGAGGTGCCGTGGTAGCCGCCGAAACCGACGGAGGGGACGGCGCCCTGGGCGTGCGGAAGCAGCGACGCCGCCAAGCCGCTGCTGGAGGCGCGGCCCTTGTGTTTGCCCATCGATTGGTCGATATTTTGGTCTCCCTCTCCGCCGCCGCCGCCGCCGCCGGAGTTTCACCGGCCGAGGCACAACCAAGCAGAAGACCGAAGCGAGCGAGCGAGCGAGCGAGAGACGGCAATCTGCGAAGGCTTGTGGGCCTGTGGCAACTTTAAGCTGGGCCTCGGCCTATGCCCTTTTCTTGCCCAAGTCTTTGCAGCTGGGCCAGCCCAAGTTGATCCATACCTACCTGCTACCTCCGCCTCCGCTCAGAGCAGAGACACCAGCGCGCAAGGCGTCTGCTCTGCTCTGCTCTGCTGAACTGAATGCTGATGGCCACCGGAGCCGGAACCGCCGGAAGGGAGCCGCGGCGGCGGTTGCCCCTCGCCGACCTCACCAACCTCTCCTCCTCCGCGTCCGCCTCCCACTTCACCCGCCCCAAGGCCCCAGCGCAATCCAAATCGTGCGCCAGCGCCACCAGCAGCAGCAGCATCGGCTCCTCCACCCGCCCTCCTCCGCCTGGTGAGACCGACCATCTTCGTCGCTGCTTCCTTATCAGTTATCAGGGTTTGGGTTTAGGTGGATTCGGGACCCTGGTCTGAGGGCACTTGGTCGATCCATATTTGATTTGTTTCTTGTGTTCATAAATCAAATCCAAATCCGAACCCAAGCTTCACTGAGACGCCTTTTGTTGCTTTAACTTAAATTAAATTTGAAAGAGGAAACAAAGGATATACGCTACTATAGAAGAAATTGGGGAAATGATCACCTGGTCCTAAGCTCGCAAGGTGCACTGTCTCGGGGACTGTTTTTTGGGTTTACCTTATTTGCTTATAAGTTAAATTTTAAGAGTTTTTCTAGGTATTTGCTTATAAGTTGAATTTCCATAGTTTTTTGAGCTAGCTCGAAAAGTCCGGTACACTTGATTTGACTTATGTTTAAGAGCATGTACAATAGTCCACGTCAGCTATCTATAAGCAGTCTCTAAGGATTGCCATATAGGACATATGATAATGTGGAGGAGAGAGAGCATGCACAGATATTTGATCTGTCTTCAATGTAAGAGTCAACTCTACATGAGAATTAAGAAACGCGTGCAACCATCTCTACCATTGTATATGTTGTTTCTAGCGTTGTCTCTAGATGACATGGCAAGAAACAGCTGCTGCCTCAACTATTGTACATGCTCTAAGAGTTTTGGGATGCACCTTTGAGACAAAAAAGAATAGATTGCAAAAGCTGTTTGACTTTTCGATTTGGAGATAAGTAGACAAGATAAGAAGGTAAATTGAAGAGAACAACTCCTCTGTGTCACCTAAATTCAATGAGAAAATTGACGATTTGTCACTGCAATGGCACTCTAGGATTTGCCACTCAAAAAATGGCTTTAGGATTGTCACTCCAAAACGTTGGGACTCGGATCTCTGACTTTGTGCTACTGACATGTGGGTCCCACCAGCACAGGGCCCACACGTCAATGGCACAAACGGCAGAAACATAACGTCAGAGGATATGCGTCCAAAACGTTGACACCTTTAGCTCTTTTTCTCATTTTCATCTCATTTTATTCATCAAAAATACCAAACTTGGCCGGAGAGGAGGCGGTGGCCGACCGGAGTTGGGTTGAAGATCATACCGCGGGCTAGCGGTGATGCTGAGTGGGCGTGGCAGGTTGGAGGGTGAAGAAGATCTTACCCCGCAGCGGTTGGTGATGTTGGTCTGGCATGGCCTGCTGCTCTTGTGGCTATTCACATCGGGGAGGGCGTGTAGGGAGCTGCCACTGTTGCTGGCGAGGATGGCGCGGTTGGTCTACCAGTCGGTGTGGCTGCAGCAGCAAGGCGGGCGGTGGCGCGCGGATCTCATCGGGTGGTGCGGCACAGCGGAGGGGAAGGTGCCTTTTTGATGGAGGGCGTGGGCGGCCCGACGGCGTCCATGGGCATAGGAATGAGGCGGATGGTGTGTCTTTGATGGCGTGGGCGGTGGGCGCAGCACGGCGAGTGATTTTGCATCTGAAGTGTAAGCTCAAGTAGATGTTGGGGTAAGAGCTTCTCTCCCAAATCCAGCCGGCCAATGCCTCCTCTCCTCCCTCAACTTCGGCCAAGGGCAAATGTGAAAATGCTGGAGTTGTAAATGTTGGAGCTAAAGTGTGAGATGAAAATATCAAAAGGAGCTAAAGTGGCAAATGTTGGAGTTGTAAATGTTTGGAGTGGTAAATCATAGAAACCAGCAAATCCTAAAGTGCCACTCTTCAGAGTAGTAAATCCTTAATTTTCTCAAATTCATTTTGTATTTTTGTCTGTTTGCAGCTTTGTCCAAGTAACAATAGATGTTAGAACATTAAAACTTCGATTGCTTCCCATCTTCTTTACCTTCTTGTTTTTGGTCAGCAGCTGCTGAGATTAAAGGCAAGGATAAATCCACCAAGGAGCTGCAACGTTCTAGTTGTCAGCTAAAGAAGATCAGGTATGGGTACGTTAGCACTCGGCTCCAAATGATGCCCCTATAGCAGTTAGCAATATGTAGGCTGTGCCGATTGCTATCATCACATTTCCGGGAAGAACTGTGGAAGATAAACTTTCACTTTCATTGTAGCACACGGCTTTTAGCCTCGTTTCGCCCAAAAGGATCAACCCGAGTGCTATGTTTGGACCCAGCCAGTACAATTCTGTCTAGACTAGCAATATGAGATTATTCCCACCACCACCAATCCAGCAATCTACACGGGCCTCACTTCAAAGAGACAGGGTATTACATTCTTTCTGTTAGAAAATGGAAAACGTATACATTAACAAACCTGTCCTTGTACATGACGTTACTGATACTTCTTTGCCTTGTCATGTGCTTTGTTCTGTATTCTTTGGTCTTATTCCTCCACTCATTAAAATGTTGGAAGTAACAAAATTTAATTATCTCATATTGTTTGGTCTGGTTAAGGTATTATCCATATAACCATTATCACCATCCAGCTCAAGATAGGATTGGTTAAGTGATTATTTACAGAATTATTGTCACCATCCAGATTAATATAGGATTGACTCTATTAGGGGGATGTACCATAAGTACGGGATTAAGTGAGGGAGCCTAGGTGACATAAGACCCAAGTGCATTCAAATCAACAACTCCGGGTTTAACCTTTTGCGTGAAGAGATGATAAGTGCTAGCGAGTGGTTGCTGCTGACTGACCACATTGAATTGTGCCACTATTTTTTCCCATGGAGTGTTGCTGCCACCTATTTGATGAAAATACATTAGAGCATTATAGCCTTTAGTTTAATTTGTACTTTTATTCTCTTCTAAATGGATTGGTAGTGCTCCTGCCCTTGGTTCAGCATTATAGCCTTAGCATGCTTAATCTTCATGTTTCGCACCATTCATTTTTTCCTATGAAATTCTGTTGAATGCTGGACATATACATGGAACTTTAATCATGGTTATTCCTTATTTAGTTATTGATTGATATCCCACTTGTATACCTCTAGTAAACCTAAGGTGAAGACTGGATTCACACTGCCTGGGGCATCATCACTTCCCAACAAAAAGACAAGGAAGGTATATCCTGTTTCCGCCCAAGTTTTATTATAGTAAACTTTCGCATGGAATCTAGCTGCCCTCTTAAAATTATCCCAAGGTTTCTCTTTTGCTATATCCTATTACCCTTCTCATTTTTCTCCTTCCGTGAAACACTTTGGTCAACTTTGTTCATTTTTATCTTTTTTGAGAAAGAACGTGAGCCCGTATTGCCTCTCTGTGTATTTGCATTATAGACAACAAAAGAGCAGCAGCACAGGGAGCCTCTGGCCCACAAGTTTGGTGGTTCACTACCAACTCAGAATTTCATTGAGAAGCAGAGAGCCTACTTTGCAGAAATTGATGCATTGGAGCTGGTCGAGGAGTTTGTTTCAGGGAGTGACTTAGAGTAGAAGATTTTAGACCTACTGCATTCTGCTTTTTTGGACCTGTTAAAGGATACATATGCGCAAAGAGATACCACATACCCACAGAGATTAGCACACGTCGTACAGAGTTTAGCACATGTTCCGTTGTAAAGCACAGAGTGAATAGATGTGAACTGAAGTGTAGTCATAGATTTCTGCCAGCTGCAAAAGTGTAAATTTTGACTTAGCAAGTCCCGAATATTGCCATTTCGTCTACCGAGAATTAGATTATTAAGGCTCCATTTGGCATAGCTTCAGCTCTACCAAAATTGGTGTAGTTGGTGTAATATCCTATTCCTAACTCTAGAAATTTATTGAACTGAAGTCGTGGATACATTGAGAATGTTTAAGTAAGTCATCTTATTTATATTTTAAACTAAAAATATAAACTTAAGTCACTTTATTTTAACCTACAAACTCCATATCCAAGGTGGCCAGCCCAAGTTGATCCATACCTACCTCCGCCTCCACTCACAGCAAAGAGACCGGTGCGCATGGCGTCTGCTCTGCTGAATTGAATGCTGATGGCCACCGGAGCCAGAACTGCTGGAAGGGAGCCGCGGCGGCAGTTGCCCATCGCCGACCTCACTAACCTCTCCTCCTCCGCGTCCGCCTCCCACTTCACCCGCCCTAAAGGCCCAACGCAATCCAAATCATGTGCCAGTGCCGCCAGCAGCAGCACCAGCAGCAGCAGCATCGGCTCCTCCACCCGCCCTCCTCCGCCTGGTGAGACCGACCATCTTTGTCGCTGCTTCCTTATCAGTTATCAGGGTTTGGGTTTAGGTGGATTCCGGACCCTGGTCTGAGGGCACTTGGTCGATCCATATTTGATTTGTTTCTTCTGTTCATAAATCAAATCCAAATCCGAACCCAAGCTTCACTGAGACGCCTTTTGTTTCTTTAACTTAAATTACTACTACTATATAGTGCGTAGCGCTTTGTCCTTTCGCTAGGTCCTCCGCGGGCCACGTCACCTGCACGCCGTGAGCCATCACATCATCGGGCAAAACAGATCTGGCTGTCCATTTAACAATACCATATATAAACTACTCTGTCGGCAATTATTCACACACGAGCCGTAGCTCAATTGGCCTCCCCCCCACGTGCCCATGCCTGGGCTACAGGTCATGAGTTCGATCCCCAGTAGCAGCATCAAACTGCTTCATTTTTGTTCTTTTTCTTTTCCTATTTTATTTTTTGTAGCCCATCAGAAAAATCCAAAAAATAAAAAGTTTGTAAAAATGGAACTATGGCCACCCAAAAAAGGTACATAAAAGTTTGGACTTTTTTGAAATTTTTTTACTTACAAAAATTTTGAATTTTCAAATATCTTCTATTCTATTGTCTTTTACTTTTTATCTCCTTTTTCTAGGCCATAAAAAAACCCAAATTTTTTTCTCGATCCCCAGCAGTAGCACATCAAACCTGCTCCATTTTTGTTCTTTTTTCCTTTCCTATTTTCTTTTTTGTAGCCCATCAGAAAAATCCAAAATTTTTTTTTCAAAAATGGAACCATGGTTACCCAAAGAAGGTACATAAAAAGTTTTAGCCTTTTAAAAATTTTTTTACTTACAAAAAATTTGAATTTTCAAATATCTTTCCTTATATTGTCTTTTGCCTTTTATCCCCTTTTTCTAGGCCATCAAAAAAACCCTTTTTTTTTCAAAGATGGAACCATGTCTGTACAAAGAAGGTCTATAAAAAATGAACTTTTTTGTTTCTTTGAAATTACAAAACATTTGAATTTGAAACATTATTCTCTTCTATTATCTTTTGCCTTTTTCCCTTCCTATTTTCTTTTCCTTATGCCAATCGAAAAAATACAGAGTTTGCAAAAATGGAACCATGGCCGCCCAAAGTAGGTACATAAAAAGTTTTGAGTTTTTTTTTCTTACAATAAAATTGAATTTTAAACTTTCTTTTCTTCTATTATCTTTCTCCTTTTATTCCTTTTTCTAGGCCATCAAAAAATCGATAATTTTTTTGCAAAGATGGAACCATGCCTGCACAAAAAAGGTCTATAAAATTTTTATACTTTTTTATTTCTTTGATATCACAAAAATTTGAATTCAAAACTTTATTCTCTTCTATTATCTTTTGCTTTTTTCTCTTTTCTATTTTCTTTTTCTTAGGCCATCAACAAAATTTTTGCAGAAATGGATCATCCATGCACAATGAAGGTTCATAAAAAGTTCAAGCTTTTTTATTTTAAAAAATTTACCAAAAAAATTTTAAACTTCCTTCTCTTCTATTTCCTTTATTCTAGGCCGTTTCTGGGGGAAGACAGTTGCAAAAAAAAATGATTTCTTTGGAAAATTTTTTAGATTACCAAACTTTTCAATTTTAAAAAAACTTTTTTGTTCTCTTTTCTTCCTCATCTATTTTCTTTATGCTAGGACGTTCAAACATTCCACAAAAAAAAGCAAAATGGAACCATAGCTCCACAAAGAAGATCGATAAAAATGTTTTCACTCTCTTTTTACTCTTCTATTTAATTTTTTAGGCTATTTATAAATTGCAGAAAAAGGCTTACAAAAGTACAACCATAGTTTAATGGAAAAGATCCATATAAGGTTTTGGCTTTTTCAAAAAAAAAAGAATTTTAGGCTTTTCTTCCTCTATTTTCTTTATCTTAGGCCGTAAAAAAATTCTTAAAAAAGAATTTGCAAAAATGAAATCATAGTTGCGTGAATAAGGTCCCTAAAAGTTTGATTTTTTTTAAAAATAGAAATTATAATAATTTTGAATTTAGAAAACATTTCTATTCCCTTTTTTCCCTCTTATATTTCCGTTATCGTTTTCGTAGTCCGTTTAAAAATTACGAAAAAACTTCAAGAGATTTGGTCTCTAACTACTTATTGTCATGAATTATAATAGAAGGGAAGAAATACTATTGCCAACAGTCTATTTAGATTTAATTCAGTTTATAAGTATGTTTTATAGCAAAATTATACACAAACTATATACCAAAAAAACCGTCGCATAGGACCGACGCGAGTTCTGCGCATAGGCCCACAATGCATTAGGTGCGTGGTGGCCTGACGCGCCACCACGCATTAGCACCTCTAGTTAAATTTGAAAGACGAAACCAAGGATATATGCTACTATAGAAGAAATTAGGGAAATGATCACCTAGTCCTAAGCTCGCAAGGTGCACTGTCTCTTGGACTGTTTTTTGGGTTTATCTTATTTGCTTATAAGTTAAATTTTAAGAGTTTTTCTAGGTATTTGCTTATAAGTTGAATTTCGATAGTTTTTTGAGCTAGCTCAAAAAGTCCAGTACACTTGATTTGGCATGTTTAAGAGCATGTACAATGGTCCACGTCAGCTATCTATAAGCAGTCTCTAAGAGCATCTCTAATGGCACTAGCTATAAGAAATGATCATATCATCTATAGATAGCATGTAGACAACCTCTCCAATGGATTAGCTATAATATTGTCTATAATATTAAATACTGGCCCACATGTAATAGATAATAAGTATCTTGAAATCAGTTATAGCCTGGTTGTAAGTTAGTAGTCAGTCTATATCTCTCTCCTTCTTTTCTCTCTTCCACCTAAGCAAAATGCTGAGTTGGCACCCTTATAACTAGTTAAAATGGCATCATTGGAGATGCTCTAAGGGTTGCCATATAGGACATATGATGATGTGGAGGGGAGAGAGCATGCACAGATATTTGAGCCGTCTCCAATGTAAGAGTCAACTCTACACGAGAATTAAGAAACTTTATGTGTGAGAAAACTGGCTATAAAAGCGTGCAACCATCTCTACCATTGTATATGTTGTCTCTAGCGCTATCTCTAAGTGACATGGCAAGAAATAGCTGTTGTCTCAACCATTGTACATGCTCTAAGAGTTTTGGGATGCATCTTCTAGACAAAAAAGAATAGACTGCAAAAGCTATTTGACTTTTTGATTTGGAGATAAGTAGATAAGATAAGAAAATAAATTGAAGAGAACAACCCCTCCGTGTCACCCAAATTCATTGAGAAAATTGATGATTTGTCACTGCAATGGCACTCTAGGATTTGCCACTCAAAAAATGCCTTCCCTCTAAATTGCCAAGACCTTGACCTGGACGAGATTCTTCAGGCGTTCCTAGGTGCGCGGAGTAGCTTCTCATATTGCTACATGGGCCTTTCGATCCTGACCCGTAAGCTTTGCAGGGTCTACTTCCTGCCTCTGATAGAAATGTTGTCGGCTATGCTCCCCCATTGGAAAGACAAGCTCCTCTTGAAAGCACGCCACCTCATACTCGTCAATGCAGCTCTTTCTCTCTACACTTCCTACATACTTCCTTAGTACCTTCCTGCTATCGAAGTAGGCTAGTCGAAAAATTTATAGAATTAGGAGATCCTTCTTCTAGCACGGTGAGTAGGCCACCCATAGAGGCCACTCCTTAGTCAATTGAGACAAGGTGTGTCGACCACAATGACATGGCGGTTTGGGGGTGCCAGATCTAGCAAGAATGAAAGTTATCCAACAAATCACGATCAAGACTACACCGCCCTACGACGATGTAGACAAGGCCCTCTTTGGAGCTGCTACTAGCATCAAGACAGGAAATGGTAGAAGAGCAGACTTGGCTACAAAACTCAGCCCCCTCAACTATTGTCCCCAACATCTACAGCATTGCTAAAGGCAAGTACCACACAATGCCCGAACAACTTGAAAACAATTAGATTTGCTCGGTGCGCCACCTTAACAACCCAGTGCAACTATTGGAGTACATCTCTAGCATCCTTCTGCATCAAGTCACGCTCGACTCTGCGACTGAAGATGATGTTACCTGGCACCTCATGTCATTAGGCTCCTACACCTCCGGCTCACCCTACCTCGCTCAATTTCAAGGAAGCATTCCTTGAAATCCAAGCCCACTTGATCTGGAAGGCACGAACGGAGAACAAGTGTAGGTCTTTTGCTTTTAAATAGGTTCAATATCTCTATCCATCTTTTTGCTTTTACCAACCAATTATACAGGCGAATAAGATGATCATGCACCAACCTATGCTTCAATGGTCCAAGAAAAAAAATTATTGCCTGAATAAACTTTTGCTCTTTACATAAACTATCAATCAACATAGCGTTAGTAAAGTTATTTGGGAGAACACTCCTACTGACCATATTCATATAAGTTAGCCAAACTCCTTGTGAATCCCCAGTCATGCAGAATCCATGAATGCATTCTCATAGCAACAAACTAACAATGAGAGAGGAATGAAGCTAATCATTTGATAGATTGTCAAGAGCAAAAGTTCTTGGATTTGAATATGCTAGAATATGAATATGAATTCGGATTGAACATCTTCTGAGTTCTGTTGGATTTGACTATACTCATTCTGATTTATTTATTTCAATTCAAGAAACATCAACATCAATGCACATTATTAATTTGTATCCATTATCTTTGTCCAGTGAATATTTATGTTTTCGGAGGAAAAAACAGAAACAGCAGCTCAAATATGTTAGTCAATAATGGCATGAGTACTGATATAACCCATCATACTAATTACAGGCATATTCTTTCAAGTAAAATGCATTAGAGACTATTACAGCCACGTTATTCCAAACATAATGCATCTAGATATTATGGGCATAGACTAATCGATCTTGCTGATCTACTCCTCTGGGTTGATTAATTGAAAAAAAAATCCTAATTAATTATTTGAAGCCATGTGGCCAGACCCAGGAGAGACCAATGGATGAACAAATCCAAGCAAACCATATAGCTGATGGTAACTAAACAAACATGGTAGTGATCAAGCAGGGGCTAGCTCACTAGTAGCTCGGCGCGGTGCGGAAGGCTAAGCTCTTGAGGATGTCGTTGCAGATGGGGAGCAGTTGGTCCTGGCGCACCGTGGTGGCGAGGTTGGCGTCGAGCAGGAGCGCGACGGGCACGCGGTAGCTCCCCGTCTCCTTCTCGGTGCAGCCCAGCACGGGGCTGCTCACCAGCGCCACCGTGCACACCTCCTCACTACCGCGGTTGTCCACCAGCTTGATGCGGTACTTGCCCGCCGCATCCCTTATGCCCTCCGCCGACCGCTCCACCGCGCCGCTTGTGCTCATGAAGTGGCGGCACTCCAGCCGCACCTTCGCGCCCGCGATCGGCGACATTGCATTCATCACGAACCCGGCGTGACACGTGTCGCAGTACACCTCCCCCTCCACAAAGAAGTCGTCGGCCGGTGCTGTCATGCCGGCGCCGGCGCTGCCCAGCACGATGGCCACGGCCAGGCAAGTTGACGCCACGACCACCACGAATCCTGTATGCATCCTCAGGGAGACGGAGGTCTGGGCATGAAGCGACAAGACCGCAGCAGCACCGGCGATGAGGCGGTGCCAGTGGGCCCGAGCCGTGGTCGGCGGCATGATGGCGCCAGCCGTGACTGACCACGCAGCTGCCGGCAAAGGCGAGGCTATGGTAGCTCTGCCTCCGAGGAGAAGCCTTGGTGCCAGATCTGGGCCGAAAGGAGGGGAATGGGGCGTGGCAACGGAGGTCGGGCCGCCGAGGAGCGAGTTGCCGATGCTAGAGAAAGAAAGCGAGAGGGCCACTGGAGAGAGGAGAGGAAAGGAAGAGGAGGGAATCCGATCTGGGAAAGGTGGGGAAAACGGTAGGTTGAAGAAAACTGGAGGGGAGGAGGGTGTCGTAGGACAGCACCGTAGGGAGGGCAGAAGCCAGAGGAGGAGGGTGGGGGCGGTGTAGTGGGGAGGGAGGAGGGTGGGACTCCAGGGATGGCGGCGCCAGCGGAGCGAGGGACGGCGATGTTTCTGGCCAAGAGCGAAGGAAGGAGCAGCCGGGGCCAGAGGAAGAGGGCGGTGCCTTAGCGAGGATGAACGAAGGTAGCATCGGAGAGCCCTAGGACGCCGGATTCGCTACAGGTTTGGAGAAGCGGCATCGACGGAAGGAGAAGGGAGCGCAGGGGCGGAGCTGAGGAGAGACGGCGCGATGGGAGGTAGGCGGGAGCGCGAGAAAGGGGCGGGGGCGGGCTAGGGTTGGCTCCGAGCGGAGAAAGGACCGGGGGTTGGGAGAGGCAAAAATACAGGGGTCCACACATAAAACTTCCGAGACAGGCTGCCAATATGAAAGGGCCGGTGTGTGACTTTCTAGGGACCGCAACGCGAAACCGAAAAGCATAGGGGCCTTTTTGCATTCGCAAATCGACATTGCACGCTGGACGTCAGATCAAGGCCAACATGCAGATCGGACGGCCAGTTTTTTTTTCCGCCGACGTGGATGGCTGGTTGGCCGCCTTTGATAGTGGCTTTAAAAGAGTATAATAATTTATGCTTCATTCGCTAGCTAGGCTGAATGGAATTAAATCCTTTTGGACGCTGCTGTACAAGATTCGTACAGATGGGTGGGTGGATGTACAGATGGGTGGGTGGATGAATCGATGAGACGATGAGGATGGATCGATGAGGTCGAGGTGCCGCGTGCGCCGGCCGGCCCGACCATGCATATAAGATAATACCTTGTGATCTACAGTACTCCATAAGCAGGCAGTTAAGTACTCCGATTTGCATGCAAACAAAGAATATGGATCTATCTGACAGGACAGCGCCAGATGGCTAGCTGTCCGGCCGGTCGATCGATCGTCGCTATAGCTAGCTGCAGACACGCCGGCCGGCCAGTCTGAGTACTATACATAATACAAGCTGGATATATAGCTAACAATTGCAGTATAGTTTTGGCTAACGATCGAGCTGGCCGGCAGCAACATGCGTGCGTGCATTACATATATGCATCCGAGCGAGGTAAGCTAGCTGCCTAAGATCGCTCAGCTCATCAGTGTATAATTAGCTAGCTAGCCAGTGTATCGATCGATCGATGGGCGACAAGGCGACGTTGAGGATGGCACGGCAGGAGCTGGAGGACCTCTACCTGGGCGTGCCGGACGATTCCGTGGACCTCACCTTCAAGGACCTCCCGGCGGCCTCCTTATCCTTCACTGCCGAGGCAGCAGATGTCGTGGACGCCGGTGATGAGCGCAGCAACAAGAAGAAGACGGCCCTGCAGGTCAGATCATCCACCAACATTTTCACCTACAAGCCAGAATCCGACGTCGACGACGACGTTGGGGGCAAGCTGCAGCCGGCGCAACCTGCAGGCCTAGACCTGCCGCCTTTGTCTCCGCCGCCGCCGCCATACCGTCAGCAGCAGTACCAGCGCCGTGCTGATGACGACGACGAGTACCAGCAGCACCGCGGGTACGTCGTCGCGGCAGCTGGAAGCGGTACAGAAACTGCCGCCGTAGGAGAAGCTGCAGGCGGCCGCCGGTCCCGTGGATTTGCAGGAGGAGATGGAGGCCGTGCGAATTACAAGCGCCCGGGTATACCACACTCCAACATTTGCGCGCTCTGCGCCAACTACGTCCACGTCTTCCGCCATCGTTGTTTGGTACGTACCTGCATATATATGCATTGGCCTCTCTCCTCCTGCAAATCCACGGGAATTCATGGAACATCATCAACAGAGTTGTGCTTAATTATGAATTAATAAAGTGTACGTACATGTATGCATGGCAGGTGTGCGGGCGCTTGTACTGCCGACGGTGCGTGGGCGCAGGCATGGGCGAGATGACAGAGGGCCGGAAATGCATAGACTGCTTGGGAAGAAGGTATAGCCATAGGTACATCCACAAGGCCGGCGACAGGCTAACCGGCCGTGGCTGGTGTTGCTGCTGCTTCTGGGGATACGGATACTACCCCAATGCAAAGGTCGTCAAGGCACAGGAGCTCGTTTGGGCTGAGAAGGGTCCTGCGCCGCGTCGGCGTCCGCGACCATCATCTTCCTCCGCCTCCTATGGTGGTTACTACAGCAGCAACACGGTCGTCTCTACCTCTATGAGTTTGACGATGAGCAGCAACAACAACATGACGAAGAATGGCAGAAATTCAAGCATCAGGCCACTAGCACCAGCTACAGCTACAGCTGCTTCCACATCCTCATCCTTTGTCGCCTCCTTGTCTCCCAACCCCCACGCCTTTCCACTATGATCCTTCCAATTCCATTAATCGTAGAAGCAAAATGTATTCCATATCCACCACATCAGATTTGCAAAATTTTCACTCCATACCATTTCTTCTATTAACCATGACATTCATACTCGCTTGATTCTGACTCTTGCACCTTATGTACATTGTGTTTTAGAACATGCCTTCCACACATACTCTCTCGAGCTAGTCACAGATAATTGGCATTTGAGATATGTGGCAGAAAAAGTTTCAAAACTTGAGTCACGAATATCTTTTTAAATAATTATATTATGTATATAAAAATTATATATATAGATTATCTCAAAGAGTATTTCAATAATATTATAATTTAATTACTACAATAGAAATTAGGAGATTGCTAAACAACAGGCGACTGTTTTCATCGAGTCGATTTTGCTTTGTGATTCGCGCGCAGATGACGTGTGGGTTTCGGCCGTTACATCCACCTGTTAGCGCCATCTGTGCCTGCGCACTTGAACAGTTTGTCTTTCGAGAGAGAGGGAGGACCAGTCCCTAAGGGCAGCTGATTGGGGTGGCGAACTGGCGACATTTTTTTTTCCATTTTTATCGTTATAATCATTCTTCAAAAAAAATAGAGTGCATACATCGTGCAATTTGTTTTTACACAATATTTGCACAAATTTTATAGCATCATAGATTATGTAAATTTAGGTATGCAATTTTAAAACTAGGGGATAGGAGTTTTGTAATTTTTGTGTGATTTTCATATATACTATCTGCATTTTGTGCCCCCTTGATGCATGGGGGCGGTGGTCGGGTGGTGGGTGGAAATACATGTTTTTATGTGCGGTTGCTTTTTCTTTGCAGAGATCAAAGTTTTTTTGTGTGCCCCTATCACAATTCACAACAACATACTGTCTAGGTAGCAATTATAAACAAATTAGAGATTTCTTGATCTCCAAAAACTCGCAGTTTGTTTTTGTAGCCCATTTGCAAAGAAATCACAATATCGCAGTATACATAAATTTAGCTATATATGCCCCGTAATTTTATGTGTGTTTTGTTGCTTTTATTGGGTGTGGAATTTTTTTCAAGTTTTTGCATGTTCAAACCCACTATACAGGATTTTAATTATGAATAAATTCATAAACTGGTGAAAAATTGGTGGTGTTTTGTGTTTACCTTGCATTCACTTCACTGTTTGTTTTTTGGATCCCATTTGCAAAGAAATTACGGTACCACATAATACGTAAATTTAGGTATATATACCTGCAAATTTATGTCTTGTTGGTCTTGTTTTGCTTTTATCTGGTGTGAAATTTTTAAAATTTTTTTGTGTGTCCCAACCCACTGTGCAGGACTTTTGATTATGAATAAATACAGAAACTAGTGAAAAATAGGTGTTATTCTGCGTTTACCTTGCATTCGCTAGGGACGCTGCTTTTATTTAGGCTCATAAGATCTTTAACCCCTCCTGGATCCATCATGTTTTTTGTTCGACCTGCATAGGCATTTCTTACACAGTCATGTGTTTCTTAATCTGATGTTCATTTCGGATCAATATGCAACAGCAACACATGGCGGTGATGTGGAAGTTTTGGTGGAGTTTTTTTAAAGAGGGATAGCTAATGAAACATAACAAGTGAGGTAAGTTTTGGGCAGATTTTTTTTAAAGCAATAGGCAAATGCACATGAGAGATTTTATAGCATGAGAACTATCATAGGCCATTTGTTTGCATCCTAAAATGCAAAAAGGTACAACGTTCATACCCTTTTTTGTTTGCTGGAAGGGCAGGGAGAATCGCGCGGTGAAGTGTTGTCCTGGGATTGTGATCGTGCCGGTGGGGAATCCACTAAAATATGGGGTGTTTTCAGTCGACTGATACATAGTTAGTCCCTAGCAATTAATGGTGAAAGTTGCATCTTGAAAACCGTGTAAGGTCAAAACGTCAAATATTTATGACTGGAGGGAGTATATTATTACATATGTTTGCCCGTCACTCACATGCCCAAACAGGGGACAACGGTAATTGGTAAACAACGCATTGAGTCTTTTTTTAGATCAAACCAAATAACCTGCGTTAACTCAGTAATAAAAATTACAAAGCAAATTTAAATAGAAACCAACGAGTCTTAAGAGAAATAACTACCAACTCTTACAAGAAACTATACAAAGAGTGTTGTCCATGATTTCTACTAGTCCTAAAAAAGTTTGTATGGCGTACATAACACCTTGTCCTCTTCTATTGTAAAGAGCATTACAAGGAATTTTTATACCAATACCAGAGATAAGCTTATCAAAAGACAGAAAAATATGAACCCTCAAAGTACGCTTCTCCACCAGCTTGCTATTGAATCACAAGACTTAATCTAGAATTAGTGCATCCGGTTCTTCACATATCCAACTCATAAAACCCAACAATGTCATCCTAGAGGGCACGTCAATGACGTCGGCGTAATTAGAGAAGACATGGAGGACCAAACAACCACACTAGTCACCCTATCATAGAAGGATCTCTTACTAGCTTTGCCCTAGTGGAAACACCACTCCTTGAGATGACGCTAGATGAGGAACCACTCGTCGACCGCCAGATCACCCTGAGGATCTTCGGTAACGTTAGTCCGATCTTGTTGATCGGACGCCATCTTGTCCCACTGAGCGTGCCAAAAGGTGTGTTCACGCTGAAAGTTGTATCGGCACGACATATTGCGGACTTAGGGCTTAGGATCCCGATCAGCACCGGAAGCAGGGTTTAAAGCGTGCTAGCCGATTTGATCCTACAAACGTTAAGAAAATATATAATCAGCTTTAGATAGCCGATTAGATTGTAATATGAAAGATCTTCAGCACATGAAAACAAGTCTAGACATGGGGTGAAAGATAATGAAACTATTACAAGTCTAGACATGGTTGAAAGATAATAAAATTATCGGTTTAGATTAAATATAAACCAATAAATTTTAAAAGATAAATAATCTACTATACGGCCAACGAAATCAACTGAATAGGAGAGCGAGAGGTAAACAGACTATCAGCTAAACCACGAGGTGATCTAGCCAACAGAACGAAAGTAAACAGACTGTCGACTAGTTTGTAAAGCCAAACTAGCTGATAGAACGAGAGTAAACAGTCTGTTGCGAACGAATGTGTTGATCGGTAGAAAGAGGGTAAAATCTAACCCTTAGTCGAAACTGCGATGCGCAACAATATCAACTAAGATAGTATTTTGACCAAAAGTTGATGCAAGCCCGTAGATTGAATCGAATTGAGACAGTACTTACTTGTAAGCAGCTTTTAGGGTGTACCTTGAAGCCGATCGAGAAGACGATGCGCAGCAAGTGGTGTACCTTAAAGCCAATCGAGAAGGCGATGCGTAGCAAGTCGATCGGAAACAAAATAGGCAAAATTACTCTAATTGCAACGAAAGTAAACGAAAGATAAATGACAAAGAAAAAATAGATTTGTTTGATTGATTCTGTTCTCTTTTACATCTGCCATGGGCTACATATTTATACAGACTTTTAACAGACATCAACTAGGACTCTTAGCTTCGTACATGGTTAGTGCTGGAACTTTAACTCGTGACTCGCGAGTAGTTCGGGCTTGGCTCGTTTGAAAACGAGCCGAGCTCGAGACCACTTTCCAGCTTGGCCTAGAAAACAAGCCGAGCCGAGCTAGCCCTTGGCTTGCTCGTTTCAGCTCGTGAGGGCTTGTTTGTCACACAGCTTCGTAGTTTTCATGGTTTGCTATATGCTCATGTTACCTGTATATATATATATATATTCATGGTTTATTATTAATGGTTCATTATTTATGGTTCATTCATGTATATATGATATATATAGCTCTTTGTTCATGGTTCATTCATGTACATGTGATGCATCTCTATTTTTTTCCATCATGAGCTCAGGAGCCCACGAGCCACCCGAGCTTTCAGCGAGTCCGAGCCGAGCTAGGATCTAAGCTCATTACTCTTAACGAGCCGAACCGAGCCAGCTCATTTAGAAAAAGAGCCCGAGCAGAGCCGACCCTAGCTCGCTTAGACTCGGCTCGGTTTCAGCCCTATACACGGTACGGACTCGACTCAGATCTCTACCGAAATTATCTAGGCCTCTCCCTAATACTTAGGCCCTATTCTATTGGGCTCATGAGCTGTGATGGAAAAATTTCGTGACTTATCTGACTAATATTGACTCATCTGACTTTTTTTATTACTTTTTGAATCCGTTTTATTTTTATCTCGTAGGCGAGTCTAAAAGCTCTCTAAATCCTAAATTTTAAGGCCATCCGACTCTCAAGGCCACCTCGGGAAATTCTCGAAGTTTGAGATAAGTCAGATAAATCACATCTCACGAGCCCAATAGAACAGGGCCTTAATCCGACACGAACTCCTATCTTATCTGATCAAACTGATCAGGACTCTTTTTTCTGACTTTAGCCGACCTATTCATCAAGTCATCTTGGACTCTTCTATTCACGCCTCATCCAGTCCGTATTTCACCATGCTCAAATCGATCTCTATAAACTTCAAAGCATGACTTATCTCCAAAATCCAAAATTGGCGTCAACGTGGCCTTGGCGTCTGAGTTTGACCCTTTCTTCTTCGTCTTCGTCTTCCTTGTTGATATTTGTTGCTACTTTTCTTTAGGAAGAAAGCCCCTGCTTTTGCTTTTGTTGATGACAGAGATGGATATCTAGATAGGCGGTGTAGTCAATATTCATACTTATCAAAGGATTGCGGTGCTGAGGTCAGGGGGGACGGATGGGTGGGTGGATGGAGAGCGAGAGCGAGAGCGAGGAGGGACCAAGTCCACCACCACCAACCCCCCCAACTCAAAGGTCGCCGCTGTTGGCGAATGGATGAATTGTTCAAGAGCGAGATCGAAAGTCTTGTCGAGTGGAGCGGAAAGGAGAGAAATCAAGCAAGCAAGCAACGGCCAATGGGGGGAGAAGAGGGTGAGGAGGAGGAAGAGTCCACTTCCATTCGATTGAATACTCCTCATGTACTAATAATACTTGCAAAAAAGAGGAGAGCTGCAGCGCCACTCTGTCCAAGAAAGCGAATACCCAAGAACCCTCCTGGCTTCCCTGTCCCTTTCCTTGACATTAAAAATCCATCCTTGCCATCACATTCACACCCCCTGATTCCCTACTAGACTAGTAGTACACATATTTTTTTATCAGAGTTTTTTTAGCTCCTCCATTCCGCCATTGCTGCCTCCTTCATTCTTTCTTCTTTCTTCTATCCATCATCTGCGGATCGGTTCCTCTGCTTAACTTGCTCTGCCCTCCTTGATTCCTGGTGAGTTCAGCTTTCTTTCCTTGTTGCATGCTTGTTTATATCCATTCATCTCTCCCTTCACCCATATTAATCAGTATTCAGTACACACGACTTCATCCTGTTTCCCATGCTTGTTTCCTTTTCTTTATTCCCTTTGTTCTCGTTCATGCTATGGTGCTACGGTAATTAGTATATTTCAACAATTTATCGTTACTTCTTTGCTAAGACATTTGACAAGAAAGCGGGTGCATCACAAGCTTTAGGTTGCCCGTTGTGTATTCTTCGACGAC
Organism: Olyra latifolia; assembly: GCA_036346145.1. Lineage (NCBI taxonomy): Eukaryota > Viridiplantae > Streptophyta > Magnoliopsida > Poales > Poaceae > Olyra > Olyra latifolia. The sequence continues at coordinate 22,914 of CM070523.1, read as the reverse complement.
CTGTACAAGTAACTGTTGCTCCTTTGCTCTCTTTCAGCGAATGAACTCCATTATTAGAGAGAAACCCTGCACCGGTTAACTCTGAATATTTGCGAAAATTTCGTGTGCAACCGCATCATGCTACGGTCCCAGCTATTCTATGTTTGCTCCATTATCCTCACGTTATCTTCTGCCAGTGTGCAACTAACTTCTGCACAGATCACAGCACCATGGGAAGGTAAAGTCTATCTTAATGCCCACACTTTGCCTCCAGACGTTTTTATTTTTCATTTGATCTCTACAAATTCATGTTCATTTTAACTTTTACCTCATAAGTATGACCCTTACTCAAGAAGAGATGGCTATCAGGGCACATGTCAGGAATGATACATATTCTTAGTTCTATTGTTCTATAAGCAGTAAGCTTGCTATTTTGTGTTCTTATGTTATGACACTAACTAGGTGTACAATTGGTTCATCTGATCTGCAGTCGATGCCCTGAAAGCTATCAAAGGCAGCTTGATAGATTCACAGGGACGTCTTAACAGCTGGAACCGTGGAGATCCATGCATGGGAAAGTGGTCCCACGTTATCTGCTACAATGCAACAGCAAGCGATGGATACTTGCATGTACAGGAATTGTATGAGCATTAGTGATCTCCTTGCCAGTCATGTGCTTATCATAAGTTCAACACCACTCCTGTTCTTCTGTTATGGCTTTGCTTTTGCTGATGAATTGGACAACTTGAACTTGGTTACAAGTTTTTTCACCTTCATCGCTTAATAGATAAAGTTTTCATATTTGAATTTGTTTTTTTTCCCTTCGAAATCTGATTTAGCCTCTCTTTTCTGAAAGCAGAGTGATGTTCCAGTGCTCATTACGTTCTTACTGTTGTACTATTCTTGCAAAAATAAACCATGCATTATTTGAAGAGTTTGGAGCAAGTATTGGAACCTTTTATGGAGCTATTAATTCAAAGGCATTCTTTCCTCTGAAAATTGCATCTCCCAAGTGAATCTAATTGCTGTGACACTTTAGCTAAATATGTTTCACTCAATGAGATTTTCCATGCATCCACAGATACCATGGCTATTAAAGTTTTCATATCTACAGCAATATTAATATATATGTGATTACAGGCAGCTTCTGCAGTTGAATTTATCTGGAACTTTAGCTCCTGAGCTTGGTCAGCTTTCTCACATGCAAATAATGTAAGTGGAATGATTTGTGCTGGCTAATTAGCTACTGAGTTAGCCTTAGGCCACCATATGGTTGTGTGGATAACTCATTCCTTTAATCCTACATACAAAGGGCGCATTGAGTACTCATTTTTTATATTTTTTCCTTTGAAGGGATTTTATGTGGAATAAAATCAGTGGGAGCATACCTAAGCAGGTTGGCAACATCACTTCGCTGAAACTATTGTAAGTCGAAATCTGCAGCAGTGCTTAGAAATTTGGTCAAACATGCTTCAAATCATTTTCCTTCATACCATTTGTGTTGATATGGTATTTGAGCTTAGACATTTGCTGTACAGCTGTAATTGGCTAAAGATAGTCTGCACTATGATACTTTGTTCTGCTTTCCATTTTAGCATCTCCTTCATAATATAACAGTTTTTATATTATGGTAGAACTCCTACCCTCAATGTTCAAAAAAATAATATAACAGTTTTTTTAAATAAAAAGTTCTTTCTCTGAGCTAGGATGGTCTCTATGATTTCTTATTGCTTTCATACAGTTGTTTCTGCTCTTATAACAAGGAGTCCATTGCTTATATCTGCAGGCTCTTAAATGGGAACCAGCTGACCGGTTCTTTACCAGAGGAGATTGGTTTCCTTCCTAACCTTGATAGGATTCAGATCGATCAGAACCACATATCTGGGTCCATACCTAAATCATTTGCTTACCTGAACAAAACCAAACACTTGTGAGTAGAATATGGTTTTGCATCTCTGTTAATGAGGAATAGTTATTCTTACTGTACTGGATTTCCATTTTTTCCAGTCACATGAACAACAACTCATTGAGTGGTCAAATTCCACCTGAATTATCCAGATTACCTTCACTTGTTCACCTGTAAGTACCTGACTACTGCACCTACCATAATATTGTTCTTTATTTATAGTTTGTTGACAATATAATTCAATTGCAGATTGTTGGATAACAATAACTTGTCGGGTTATCTTCCTCCAGAATTATCAAAGTTACCAAAACTACTCATCATGTATGAAACTTCTCTTGCAGTACTTTGAAAAATATCCACTCTTAAGTTACTTTGATTGGGTTGTATACCAATATCTGATCAAGAATTGGATCAAATTTGTCAAAGTATTGCATGAAATTCACAAGATGTAGTTCCCCTATATTTGTTGTTTCGTAGCTTGGCTGAACTTTAACTGGTGTTTACCTACAAGTTTGGGTGCAACATAAAAAAGTCTCTGCTCCAATGCTCTCCTTTACTGAAAGTAGCTGCTGGTGTGTGTTTCTTGTGATTACTTGTTCAATCATAATACTGAGAACTTGCTATAACTGGCCATAGCTCTAGCTCTTTAGGTTTAAATCTTATGTATCCCGATATCTAGGTCTTTATTTGTTGCCAATAGCAAACCACTAGAAGTTATTGATCCATACCTCAAGCTGATATGCTATTGAAAATTGAAAAATAGTATTGCTGTTAATACTTTGGGGGGCTTTTCTACTGTTTCTATACCAGGAATAATCCATGGAAATAAGCAAAGCACGCCGTACATAAAGATCCATAGCAACTTGAGTAGCTTTAAGTTTATTTTCTTAACCTATTTTATAGAAGTTTGAATTGTCACATTTAGAAATGTATTCATTCACTCTCCTTCTAACTACATGTTTTCAAATGATTCCAGTCAGCTAGACAATAATAATTTCTCAGGAAGTTCAATTCCTTCATCTTATGGCAATATAAACACACTTCTGAAATTGTAAGTATGTTTTAACTCTGTCTGCAGTCTTACCTCAGTGCTCAAGTGCATTTTAAATCAATGATGGAAGTTTTAACATTGCCTGGCTCTTCATTAATGGTCTGTTAAAAAATTTGGCAACCTAGCTTATCCATATACCATAGAAATACAACTGTAGCCGGTATTTTAGGGGCCGGCTACCTGTAGCCGGCGCATCACATGCCGGCTACACTATAGCCGGTATGTGATAAACCGGCTATAGTGTAACTGGCATGTCATACCGGCTATAGTGTAGCCGGCATGTCACATACTGGCTACGGGCAACTCCCACACCGTCCCGCACAAACAACATTGCCAGCTCATTGCGTCGCGTTTTTATCGGGTCTAGTCCCCTCCTCGGCGACGGGGTTGTTGCCTTGTGTTGTAGTCCGAAGGAGTGTATGTCCGAGGCGGATGTGTATCCCTCCTCCCTGCTGCCTACAACGGGTCCTGACGATAGTCATGCTACGTCTGGCCATCATCGTCCTAACGCCCAGAGTGTCCTGTCATGAAGATGTAGTCCACTCCGCTCTGACGGCAACGGGGTCGTGTATAAACGTCTTTGCTGGGCATCTATCGCGTGGGCGTGGCTCGCTCGATGCCGATTCGACCCGCCGCTTTCGCCGGCCCGGTGGTGTGGCTGCGCTCTAGGAGAGAAGTAAACGCCTGCACTGGGTCCGAGAAAAAAATCCTAGTCAAATGCGTCGTGGGCACTTCTCTCGGGGGTCAGTGGCATAGGCACGTTCATGTCGTCGGGCCCCTAGGAAGATATGTGCTCTGCGGTAACAGGGGGCCCTGTAAGCTGAGTTGAAAGAATCTCGGGCTCCTCTGTGCCTGCAGTAGAAGGGCCTGTCCCACACTGCTCGGAGCGTGTAGAGGCGGCAGTGAAGGGCCGCCGGGAAGAGGTGCTTCGCCTGGCAGATGTGGACGCACGGACCGGGTCAAATTGCGGCCCACCTATGGATGAACGGGTACTTGTGGACATTCGGCTTGGGTCCATCGCTGCAACGGCATACCCCGTGTAGGGCGTGCAGCACAGCCGCCCAAACCACGAATGGCCGACATCATCCGTGTTCCTCCGGAGGCGATGAACTGCCGCATCGGATTTCGTGCCTGGTGTGACGACTGGGGTTTGTCCTGCACGAACTGTTCCACCAGGGAGTGCATCTCCTGTGCTTCCTGCGTCTATCACAAGCAAGTATGACATAAGAAGTTGCATGAGGATTGAAACTAAATGTGCATGACAATAAGGACCGATGCATTGCCCGAAAGCCCAAAATAGCCGAATAAGATAGTGGCCACTTGAGTTTAACGATCCATCCTCCATCCTTATTGGCTTGTTCCCTATGGCAAGCTGTGTCCCCAAATTTGACATTGCAATCTTTCTCAATAACCTTGGCGCATGGTTGAAGGACTCCTCAAATCCCCTGAACAACATCTTCATTGCCTTCTGTTTCGCTCGCCATGCCATGTGGTACATTATCACCATCCCTGTCCTACTCTGCACCTCCTCCATAATGGTCCTTGGTGCCAAGCCAACATCGGCCCCTACTAGTGTAACTACAAGCTGAGCAACGTACCTCGCATCAACAATGTGGCTCATGTTTCTAATGGACTCCTCACTACAAATATGTGCTACATGCCTGCTAATGATGTAGTCCTCATGTTTAGGCCTGTGCACCCTTACAAAAAAGGACACTCCGGTTGTTTAGAGCACCTCACCTCATATGCCCTAGGCTTAGATCAGGTACGTGTGTGCTCCCTCCTAGTCGTCACTGCATAGTTTCCATTGAAGTGGATTGCCTCCTTGTTACGGAACCTTTGCCCAATTTGGATGTCGTTGTGTTGGTACCCCCACACGGACATGGTGCTAAAGTCCGGGAGGGTGCATTTGAGTGCTCCAATCGTGCGAAAGAATTGGATTGCAGGGGTGGGGTAGTCATTGTTTGCCGCTTGCTCATCCTCACTGCCACCGGCTTCATCATTCATGCATTGAGCATCTACCTCCTGAGGTTGCCCTTCTTCCGACTCGGGGACAATATTTTCCTCCTCACCATGTATTTCATCAACTATGACGTTGCGGGCCTCCACATCATGTTCCATGGTTACTCGCATGGCCCAGCCTCGTTGGACTGCTCACGTGGCACTACGTTCACGTAGACCCCGACATCGAAATTCTCCTCCACCGCCTTACGGACGTATAAATCCCACGCATTGTTCCTTCTCAGATCAAACAGCGTGTGCACAACTATGGAGCTATTTGGAACCAGCCGTGGACAAACCCTTTATAGATGGACCTTATGGGTGGCTCGGTCAATACCCAGAAGGGAACAGACATGTGACTAAAGTTTTGTAGGTCATTCGGGACACCAATTACACTATTTATGTATTGACAGTTTTGGATGGTTACAACCCTGCCATGGAACACAGCCGGTCTTCCCCCAAAATAAATATTAACATCCATCTCTAACCTGTCACGCGTAAAAACAAACATCACGAACTTGTCAGCTACCTATTTCGCAAGTAACACTATTCCCTACATACGTAGTATTTTTTGTATTTTTCATACTAATGACCGCATCGCCATTCATTGACTAATGCAGTCCTACACAATTTATGTTTGCCAGATTACATCACATAAACGGTTTTTGCGGTACCAGTTTATTCATTTTGAAGCTGAGACACATTCAAATAAAAAACACGAAGTTGTCTACTAGCTACTGTCCATACACTACTACTCCCTACATAAATAGTAATAATTTTATCTCCGCAATTAATGGCAGTTGCATCATTCACTACGGGGACACAGCTTTACAAAATTTGAACGTGCACTGGTACCTAATTGCCCGTGCACTGCTAGCCCAACAATATTAATTGCTTGCCATAATTAAGTTGTCCCAAACAACTACGTACATTAAGTTAAGAAAATTACTCGTACCTAACCTAAGAAAATTACTTATATTAATTGCCCACCATAATTAAGTTGTCCCAAAAAATTACTCGTACCTAACCTAAAAAAACCATCTATATTAATCGTTTCTACCTTGCTCACATCCGCAAGAAACTTAACTTCATTAAGGCCTGTGCAGATACAACTTGCTGGGATATAAAATTTGCTTGCCTACAATGACACACATAATACGTTTACCGGTTCAAATTTACATGAAATAACGATGAACTTATCTCCAAAACTTGCCTTCTCTACTAGATGGAACTCGTCTACTGTATAGAACTTAAATACAGAATTAGACACTTGCCTTCGCACTTCCGCATAGTCCAACTCTGCTTTCCCTTTACACCCGCTGGCCCTTCAGATTAATGACACGTATAAGTACAGCACCACTAAATAATTAGACAGTTAGGCCGCTAGGAAGCTCACCAGCACACTTCTACGAAGTGTTGGTACAGTGTACGAGCGATGACTGCGAAGCACCGGCACTCCTGTGACTCGCTTGCTTGCTGCTGAGACGCACTTTTGCGAAGCACCGCTGCGAAGAAGCAAACCCGTGAAGTGTTCCTTCCGAGTGTTGTGCATGCTGCGGAGTGCTGTGGAGGCAGCATCGTGCTCCTCCTCCTTTTGTACCCAATCTGTCACTCTACCCCTCTAATCCATCTCTTAATCGCGCTTACGCCGACTTTGACCATACTTACCGTTAATCACATGCATGCAACATGTGCTGATACGTCGTCTCCATGTCCCCTCCATCCTATCTTGCCTCCCATGCTAGCTGGCTGGGTGCGCGCAGTGAGTGGGGGGGGGGCTACCATAGCTGGCGTGTGGTATGTCTGCTATGGGTAGCCGGTGTATGATGTGCTGACTACCCATAGCCGGTGTGTGGTATGCCGACTATGGGTAGCCGGTTTCTCATACGCTGGCTGTGGATAGCCGGCTTCTCATACGCCGGCTACGGTAGGGATTTCCGCAATATCAGCAGACTGTCGTATTATTCCGTTATTTCGATTTTCTTTTTGTATTTTTTTTAAAAATTTCCTTTTAAATGCCTTGCAATTTAAAGTTGTAATGTATTCCTTGAATGCAAGTTTGATTCAGACTTCTGCTCTGTTTTTCTCTTAAGAGTATTTATTACAGTTAAGAGATTAATCTAATTAATATGGCCTCCATCAGGAGTTTAAGGAACTGCAGCTTGGAAGGACCTGTTCCTGATGTCAGTGGAATACCCCAGCTTGGCTACTTGTATGTGTAGAATTGTATACTGCAGATTCACCTGCTAGGAAACAAGGAGTGACCTTTTTATTATTTGCAAAAATTTTCTTACAAATAATATTTAGGGGGAATCTGTCAGCTATCACTTGCTCTGATCTTTTTCTTATGGGTGTTTCAGGGATCTTAGTTGGAATCAGTTAAGGGGTCCCATACCATCCGTCCAAATAGCGAGCAACATAACTACAATGTATATAAATAGAGACCCTCACAAACAACTCATGTCATTTTGTTTATTTTACTAAGCATTTACAAAGCTATTTCTTTTATCATTCTAATTGCACAAACTGTTCTTCAGTTTATGCTCACTTGTGCAATTTGTGCAGAGATCTTTCCCACAATCATCTAAACGGTTCCATTCCTAGAACTTTCTCAGGTCTTCCTAATCTCCAAAGATTGTAAGTATGATTTTATCTCCTTCAACTGTTATGCTCCTAAGATCGTGAAAGAAGCCTTGGGATGTGGGGATATATCTCTATAGGGGAAGGAGAAGAGCTTTAGCGGGGGAAGGCTTTTACTTCATTATTGGTCAATAGTAGCAATTACAATATGCCTCATATATAGGTAACATCAATCCAGATAATATACCTAACAAGTAACAACCAAGCCTTCTCAATCTTGTCTTGAGGCCTCCTCGTGTGAACAGTAACCATGCACTAGAGTACCTTCTCTGGGTCCCATGCAAGCAAGCATTATTATTTTTTCAAAGGAGCAAGCTTCCTTATCTTAAACAGTCTGCAATAATAATGCTCTGAATGATCTGTTGAAGCAGACTGAGATGATGTTTTGTCTTTATTCAGGTCATTGGATAATAACAACTTGGATGGCTCTGTCCCATCTGATGTCTGGCGAAATATTGATTTCAGAGGAAATAAAAGTCTTATATTGTAAGACCTTCATGAGCTGCACTCTTCATTTTTTTTTTGATATTGAGTCAAATAGTGATCTAACTCTTTTTCTTTAGGACTGATATTCTCTGTTCAACATTTTGCAGGGATTTCCAGAACAATTCTCTCACCAATCTATCAAATCCGCTTCCCCCCCCTGCTAATGTTACCATCAAGTATGGATTTCTATTTCACAATTTCCATAATAATTAGAATATAGAATCTTGACTCAAACTATTATAAAGGTGTTATGTTGACATTCCGCGATCGATTTGACAATATTTGTTTACTGAAACTAAAGCTCATGTATCTCGAATAACAATAACTTACACATACTGTTTAGCAAGAACATATGTGACTCCTTTCTTGTTTGAAAATGTGAGGATATAAGTAGACTAGTTTGTTGCCACAAACCTTGATTTCTTCATCTCAGAATATTGGTTTATTAAGGGTATTAGAGTACATTGCCTTATATGGGCTTTTCTTCCTTATACGGGCTTTTCTTTTGTACCCACGTATACTGGTCTATTGACCCCTGGATGAATTACAAGCGCTATCCATAATATGGTATCAGGGTCAGGTTAGGGTGGAAAAATATTCACTCATGGATGTATGCTATTACCGATGCAATGGTCATAAAGCTACATCCTATTAGGTATAGTCATGCTTTGAAACTTGAAAGATTAATCCAAACATGTAGGCCATATGGCTACATTGAGCTTATTCCCTAGGAGAAGAAATCACCATGTTGTTTCCTCGCGTTGTGCCTCATCACCACTTCAACATGGTCCTACACACTAATGGACTGGGGTATTAGAAATTGGTCAGTAACATGGTGTGTGTATATGGAACGAGAGAACACTAGATAGATAGGTGAATTGATATAGATGTGCCAAAACACTTGGATATCAGTCAGACCATTTTATGTGATTATTGAAGAAAAGACTCATTGGTCCTGATCTTTTTTCCCTCCATGAATCTTCTGCATATATTCCCTTATATATGTATTATTTTATGGTAGGATTGGGGCCTTTTCAACTGTGGTTCTTCCCAAAACAGTGGTGGTGCAATGACTTAGTTTTGGCATATCAGTGGTATCATAACGTAGGCTGTAGCTGATTTGATGATTATAACTGTACATTTAATTGCTACTTTTGCTAAGGTTAATTTGAAAAAGAAATGTCATTCACATAAGAAACCGGAGAGAATGAACTGTAATACTTGGTGTTGGAGTTTTTACATTGTTTATCTATTGCCAGTACCTCATATTTCTTATCTTAACATGCCATGCTTAGGTTATCTGGAAACCCAGTATGCACATCTCAAAATCAACAAAATATTTCTCAGTATTGTCAATCATCTCCAGTTGTAGCCTCGCCTGGAGGTTCTGCAAATAACAGTACAGTTTGTCCGCCGTGCTCTACAGACCTTCCATATGAAAACATACCGATGTCACCCATACCATGCTTATGTGCTATTCCACTTTATGTTGATTACCGGTTGAAGAGTCCAGGATTTTGGGATTTTGTTCCATATGAAGTCCAATTTCAGCATTACTTATCATCTGGGCTTTCACTGTCCTTGTACCAATTAGAAGTTTCTACTTTTATCTGGGAAGAAGGCCCTAGACTGAAGATGTACCTGAAACTATTTCCTAATAGCACTACCTTTTTTAATACAAGTGAAGTGTTAAGACTCAAAGGTATGTTCACAGGCTGGCTGATTGGGGACTCTGATATATTTGGGCCCTATGAGCTTCTCGATTTCAACCCAGGGTGGTATAACAACAGTATGCTATGCTATCTTAACTCCACATTCTCATTTCGATTTTTATCTTGATGTTATCTGGTCTCTAGAGGTTTGGATCAGTCTGAGTTTCGAGTAATTGGTATATGGCTTTTAGCAAAGTTCTGGACTTCACTAGGATTATGATACTTGTGATAGTAAAGCTTGCATCTTGCGACAGTGAGAACAGAGAACAAGTTTGTGAACAATAGCTGATGTCACTTAGTGAAAGTGAGCAAATCATGGAAAATGATATAGACAATAATAAAGGGTCACTATCTCCACTACTCCTGTGTTAACTACTACTCCGCTTTTGTCCTACTCGTCCAGTATATTCCTTCTGCACCCGTTTGAACTTCTTCTCTCTTAATAGTAAGTTTGGCAGTGCTCCTGCCTTTGCACTACAGAAAACTACTACTCCGCTTTGGTAAGAAATCGCTCTTTGCGATTCAGGGACAAATATTGATATAAATAGGGTCGTTTTGAAGAAAAAAAACACGGGGTCAGTAGATCGTGCAGATTGAACCGACCACTACTTCGGGCTCAATTTGGTTCTACTTTAAAGCCAGGTTACAAATGACCTTTCTGTGATTAAAGATAGATGGAGGCTAACGCAATCCACATGTTGTTTATTTGGATTGATTTGGCACATAATACACATTTCCTTTGAAGTGAACTGTTTGGTAAGTTCATTTGAATTGAACCATTTGGTAAGGGCAAACCGATTGTTTTGGAATATCTTTCCACCAAAACTAGGATTTTTTACTCTCCAGTTGACGGACAGTACTTCTATAGCACCTTTGCCATAAAAAGTTTACCAAAAGGATATCCTTGTTGAAAAAGTTATATAAAGTTGCTAAAAAAAAGTTATATAAAGAATTGAAGAGACGATCTTCAATTTGTCTATTGATATGAATATTTTTCAGGACTCCTATTTTCTAGGTAGCAAATTGTGCTCCATGCAACTAAGCAAGATTGTCCCTGAACAAATAAATTTCTTTTAAAATAGAATGATATTCTATATCAATGAATTATAGAGATTACCTTAGCCAGTAAAAAGAAAGTATTTATATAGCATATGGATAGTTTAAATTTCCTTGAATATCTTTGCTCAAAAAATTTTCATGAATATCTGAAGTCTTGAAAAGACATAACTGACATTTTCTCATGCCACCTTTCAGTTCTACCACCTCGTGCAAAGTCCAGTCTAAGTACAGGTGCCATAGTTGGTGTAGTCATGGGAGCATTTGCTGCAGCGGCAATTCTCTCATCCCTCGTTACTCTCTTTATATTGAGAAGGTGTTCAAAAAAATTTTCTTCAAATAAACGCTCTGGTAAATACTCTCTATGGTCTTAAACTGTTAGATGATTCATTTCTTTTGCGAACACATGGAATAATGCTTTAGTTGTTCACCTTTATTTATTTCATTGAAGGATTTGTTACTTCATTTGCTTCAGAAGTTCTTTGTATGGAGTTACAACATTGTACATATTAATCTGTCTTTTCCATATGAGTCTCTAATTATCTGAGCTAGTTTTTCTTTTTGTTGAAAATATATTATCTGCTGTTCAATGACAATATTTACAGCATTTGCAGCAAAGAGAATTCCGATAAAAATTGATGGTGTAAAAGACTTCACTTTTGAAGAATTGTCACATGGTACAAATGACTTCAGTGATTCAGCACTAGTTGGTCAAGGAGGGTATGGGAAAGTATACCGGGGTGTGTTGGCTGATGGAACAATAGTAGCAATAAAACGTGCGGAGCAGAGATCTCTTCAGGGCTCAAAGGAATTTTTCACAGAGATTGAGTTATTGTCCAGGTTGCACCACCGTAATCTGGTTTCATTGCTTGGTTATTGTGATGAAGATGATGAGCAGGTGTTCCTGCAACCTTTTTAAAATTTATCTAAAGCATTAATTTCACTGAATGTTCTTTGTTATTCAATTGCTTGCTTGTTTTGAAATGGTCTGTGAAAAAGCTGATAGCCAAATTTTCTGTGATCCATGTATTTGTCTAAGTACATATACAGGAATGCATGTGTTATCAGCCTATTTTCAGTAGCACAGTTCGACGCATTGTTTATTGTTTAGTTCACCAGTGCTTCCTTGTTGATAGGTATTAATTTATGATATGTCGGCATTATGAGATCCTTTAGGGCAGTCTTTATTGTAGAAACGGAACTGTTTTCTAACAACTCTTCTGAGTTTGCAAGTTTGGCCCAACATTATGCTGATAAAACTCATATTGTTAAGCATGTACTGCAGATGCTGGTGTATGAGTTTATGCCTAATGGTACTCTACGTGATCATCTTTCAGGTAGAACTTTATTTCTGTAATCACTAAACTGCATCTTACAATTTTACTTAGTCCTTTTGCTAAAAAAAATTGACTTAGTCGTTAACTACAGCCAACAGCTAAAACACCACAAATTGTGAGTTTCTATTATGTTATTACATACACTCTTTACTTTAAAAAATAACTTAGAAAGTGTAGACTATGGTATGTGACATAATTTTGGAAATGTATTTTTTTCACTTTCAAACAAATATTTGCTTTATTTCATAGTTGCCCTGTTGGGCTAGGCTTATCTATCTAACACTGAAATATAAAACCTTTCTTTTGCTAAAGATAACATAATTACAGTCACCCATTAATGTTCTCATAATATATCCAGCTGTAAAATGATATCAAGACACAAATGTATGCATTGCAATTGTTGTGGGTCATTATGCATATGTAGTAGTATAATACATGCATAATGCATTCTTGATGATACATACCTTTGTTGAGTCAATAATTTCTCACTTAGAATATTACTTTAGCTTCACTGGTAAGACCCTTTTGCTAAAAAAACTGTTAAGACCCTGACTCCTTAGGTTGTCGTTGTGGCTGGTCATGGGTGTGGTGGTTGCTGGCCAGATGAAGCCAGTGGCAAGAAAGTGGCATGCTGCAGCAGCACATAGTGAACAAGAAGAAGCAGATAGGAAGTAAATTCTTATTGCTTGAATTCCACAATACGGCCAGCTCTTCTCCTTGGCGGCTGCGTCGAAGCGTCACGGTTGTCCCCTCCCTGTTGTGGCAACGTTGTCTGTTCTTCGGCTTGGCAGTCCTCAGCGTTGGGACCCCTCCCCCCTTGGTTTCCTGGAGCGTTGGCATCCGACAGGTGGTCTCCGGTCAAAACCTTGCTGAGCCTCCTCCTAGTGCGGCTCGTGGGGTGTAGGTGCTCTGGGTGAAAGCCCTGCCCAGTTTCTTGCTTGGGTCGACGATGGCGGCGCCCTCGGGTGTCGCTCCCTCCTTGGAGGCCTCGTTGTGGTGCCCCTACCCCTGGAGTATCTTTGGGTGAAAACCTAGGTCTGGGCGGGCGACGGCGGCGACTTTGTCGTCGCTTCCTTACTGAAGGCGTCGCCCTAAAGATCCTTCGCGTTTTTGGTTGGTTGGTGTCTTTGACTGTGACTACCCTGTTGTGGGCAGGTGTTCTCCTAGGCCGAGCCTCCCGCCTGGTGGTGGCGGCCTTCTTCTTCAGGCTCTGCGTGCACTGCGGTGCGGTTGGCGGTGGTAGTCGATGGCGCTGTCGGTCGAGCATCCCGTGCGGCGGTGACGGACGATGTCCCTTCCTTCCCTTCCTCTCTTTTGTCGTCTCTTCCGAGCATCCCGTGCGGCGGTGGCGGTCGACAGCCAAGTCTTCGCGCGCTCCTCTTCTCAGTCGGCAGTGGTGTTCCTGGCGTTTGGGCTGTGCATCCCTCGTGGTAATGTCGGTCGGTGTTCTTCGCGCACCTAGCAGTGGTTTGCCGCGGAGACGGTTGTACTAGGTGTTGCATGCCGGTGTGTTGTGGTTAGTACTCGGCTGGGTCGCCTTCTTCCTCTCTCTCCTCTGTCCTCTTTCTCTCTCCCCTGTACCCCTCTCTTTCTCTCTAATCGTTGTACAGTTTCTCTTCTTCTTGAATGGAATGGCAGAGCTCTGCCCTTGTGTTAAAAAAAACAATACGGCCAGCTCAAGCTTATATCCAGTAAGGCTTGGCTACAACCCAACTACCAGCCAAAATAAACTCTAACAAACCTTAGCTAAATAAATATAGGGATTATTTATCTAGTAAACTGAAACAAACTTTGGCCCAAAAACAAACTGAAAGACAAACTAGGTAACAGCTGCTTGTAGCCGTCACATTGCTGCCATTCCTGCCCCAGCTGGCACAGCTGTTGAGGCCTGCGGGTTCACGCGGCGGTGGCGGCTGTAGTACGTACCAGTCATAACAACTACTTACAACATAAACATACCGTTTAGCCAAAAATTCAATCATGTGAGGTATGAAGTAGCCGAGCACTGCATATTTACATTTTAAATTTTGGTAGGCAGGTTCAAATGTTCAATCCAATGCAATCTCCATGCTGTTTGGTTGCATTTTTTTCTTTTTGTATGTGTGATAAGTGGTAAGTCTGTTCATTGGCATTCCTACGTCACCACATTTTCTTTGAACACTTACACCATCACTTCTGATATACTGCCTTTCTGTCCTGTTGAGTTTCCCTTACTATTGTTTTGTGTAACAGCTAGAGCTAAGGAGCCTCTAAATTTTCCTATGAGGTTGCGAATTGCACTGGGATCATCACGAGGCATCCTCTATTTGCACACTGAAGCAGATCCTCCAATATTTCACCGCGACATTAAAGCTAGCAATATTTTATTGGACTCAAAGTTTGTTGCAAAAGTTGCTGATTTTGGTCTCTCGCGGCTTGCTCCAGTGCCAGAAACAGAGGGAACTGCTCCTGGTCATGTCTCCACTGTCGTAAAGGGTACCCCGGTTAGTAGGTTATACCAATTATTGCCACATGTCTTGCAAGAACTAGTTGTGCATATTTAGATTCTGCTACATCTGGTGGTATTCATATCAGTTTTGAGTGCCAGATGCAGCTATACTGAATTCCATTCAGAGTCTAATCTTGATGTTTCCTGGAGAATCCATGATGCATATATTTAATTCGTCCATAAATTGTTTGAATTTAGATCTTGTGGATCACAATCGCCAGAGTTTGACTTACATTTTAATTAATTGAATAAGAAACTTTTAGTTACATGTAGCTCCAAAGTTTGTTTAATTGCTCAAAAAATTATTTAATGGAACTTCTTTTCAAGAGTTACAAGCTTAAATGCAACTATTATAAATTGATAAATGACTAGCATAAACATCTATTTTGCCCTATTTTAAGTTTCTGGCAAATATTAAATTATTGATGAGCTTCTTATAAGAGTGAAATGCACGTCACTATCATGTTGTGTTTATTTAAATTGCAGGGCTACCTTGATCCGGAGTATTTCCTCACTCATAAGCTGACGGACAAAAGTGACGTGTACAGCCTTGGTGTTGTGTTTTTGGAACTACTGACAGGGATGCAGCCTATTTCTCATGGAAGAAATATAGTCAGAGAGGTATTATTGGATTCCCACACCCTCTTTACATACAATTTTTGGTTTATTTCCTTGGGAAATCATATGTAATGTGCGTGAAAGAACAGCTAAAGTATGCTCTTTTGTACGTCATATGCAATGATACATTTATGTTGAAAGATATCACAGTATAATCATAAACACATTTTTTTACCTCTCAAAAAATAATAACAGATTTTCATTAGAGTAGATTGGTAGACTAATCAGACAACTAAATATCTTTGTGGAGCAAAAGACAACTAAATATCTGACACTATGTGCTTAGCAATTGGTACATGATTGAAGGAGTGAGTCATGTACACGTAGTATTCTTGTTTAGCATTCAATTGTAGCTATGCAACTTTTAGAAGATGTTAATATATAAGCTATGCAGTATGCATTCTTAAATATCGAGGTGTATGCCTATATTTTGAGGGTTAACTTATTCTGATTTATAACAGGAGCAGTTCTGCGAAAAGACAATTTAGCCAACAATAACATGCAATATCTAACTAAGCTTTCTAACATGATTTGTCGACGAAAGTTATTCTGGCATTACACCATCTTTTTTGCTTCAAAGTTTAAATTATAGTTAGCAAGACAATGATGTTAATTTTGTTACCAAACCCCCCTTATTGGCAGTAGGATTGTAGGATCATTAATAATACTACCTTTTGCTTGTGATGCCACCATTGAAATGGTCTGACATTTTTGGGGAGACATTCAGGCAGACATGAAAAGTAGTGGTTGCATACCAAAATAGGTATTACCTTACCACTAGAATGATGATGACAACGTACCTCACCCCAGTTTGTACCTTCTTCCCTACTGAAATGATATCCTAGCAGCTCTCGTGCTAGTTCCTCGGGAAAAGATCTTATGACAATGTGGAGCTGCAGTTTGATCTTATGACCCGAATCAGGCTGGCAAGCCCAAAATTAAATTGTGATGCCCTGTGACTGCGGTTGAAGTACTTAATCACTTTGCAATAATATACGTAGGTTGTGGCAGCCAGCCAGTCTGGGATGATATTCTCGGTGGTCGACAGCCGGATGGGTTCATACCCGGCAGAGTGCGTGGAGAAGTTTGCTGCACTAGCACTGCGGTGCTGCCGGGACGAGACGGATTCAAGGCCGTCCATGGTGGAGGTGATGAGGGAGCTGGAGACAATATGGCGAATGACACCAGAGACGGAGAGCATGGCGTCAGAATCGGTGGCGATGGGCTCTAGCAACACTGCCACACCGTCGTCGGGATCGAGGATGGTTTCTGGGGGGAATGATCAGTATATGTCGTCATCCGATGTCTCTGGCAGTAACCTGCTGAGCGGTGTCGTGCCCAGCATCAATCCTCGCTGAGCAGACAGAGCTGGCTACCCTACAGCCATATATGACTTATCTTGTATTTTCTATATATTGTGCTTGCTGATGTTCTTGCCATTGTGGGTTGTTTGTAGGATCATCTTCCTTCCTGTATATATGAATCCGGTTGCTTGCTCTCTGCGCATACGCCAATATAACCTTTGGGTCGAAGTCACTGATTTGCCGATGTCCTGCTTGTTCGTAGTTCTTGGCCCTGCAGTGTAACAGCCCAAATCTTATCATTAGATATTAAGCATGCATTTAGTTACTCATCTATTTTTAAAATGTCTTTTTGTGCAAGTTAATCTCTCTGTGTGTGTATATATATATAGGTTTAGGCCCTGTTCTCGTCAGCTTATTTTATTTGACTTTTCTTTTCTGACTTCGAGAGCTTTCCGAGGTAGCCTCGAGAGTTGGATCCGTTTAGTTCGACTTATGTTTTGAAGGTTTTAGACAAGTCTTTGAGATAAAGGATTAAAAAAATCGTTTTTATTTTAAACGAAAATAAGCTCTAACCTCAAATAAGACAAATAAGGCTTTATAAGCTGACGAGAACGGGGCCTTAGTTGGAGAATTTAGTTTGAATATCCTTGGTAACCCTAAAACAGAACCTAATTATTAGACCTTGAAATTACACATAATTAAGCATAATTCACTCCCCTTTTGGATTTTATGAGAATTTGATCACATAACCCAATTTCCTCACCATACTCCTAATTGACATCTTAGCCTATGACTGAACTCCTAAATTCCAAATTTTACCTAAGTTAATCCCCTAATTACAAATCCTAGCCTAAGACACTATACTATTTGTCAAATTCAAATATTCTTATTTGAATCTTTCTACAAAAGTGGGTTTTCCTGTGTAGGCCCAACCCATTTTTGGGCCTAGCCCACCTAGCCGGCCCTACCAGCCCCTCGACCCAGCTCGTTTTTCTCCTAACCGAGCCAGTTGGGCACCCCTTCGGCTCACCCTGGCTATCTCCTCTCCTGGCTCCTATCTCTTGCTCTCTTCTTCCTCGCTCTCTCTCCCATGACTCTATCGCCATGCTTCAGCGTGCCTATGGACCGTGGTCCGTCGTCACCTCACTTGTGCACTGGCCGACGCAAGCACGCCTCGTCCCGTGGCAATTCGCCCTGCGGCCGTCATCTCGTGGCGCGATTGCTCTCTGACTCTGGCAAACCTCGTCTTGGCGCTTAGCCTCCGCCTGTCGTACTGCTGACGCCCTGCTGCCGTCCCGTCGCCGCCTGACCCTTCGCCTTGTCCTCCTCGCGCATTGAAGCGGCTACCGCCCACGGCTACGCTGTCGTGCACACTACCTCGTCCTCACGCTGCACCTCTGGCATGCTGCTGCCACCCTTGTCCTCACTCGCCTGGCCGCATCCCCGTCCCTCTTGACCTCCCTCGGATTCTCCTCTCACTCCCTGAGTAACCCCCGGGCCTATAAAGCCCCCACCGGAGCCATTCCTCGATTTCCCTCTTCTACCTTCCCCGTCGCCCGTACGCTCATCACTGAAATTCGCCCTCACCAGTCACTCTCGCCCCCTGAGCCTGCACCCTCACCTCACTAGGTCCTCGACTTCTGTCGTCCTCCAAACAATCGGCTCGGGAACTGGCGTAGCTCCCGAAATCAGAACTTTCCTCCCCGCCAGTGTTCAGTCCCCCGATCTACCCCTTTTTCAATTTCTCCCTCCTCGGTGAGCATTTTTCCAATTCCTTGCACTCAGATCATCGCCAAAGCATCACTAATATTTCCCTCAACTAATTTTACAAGATCATCACCGGAGTTCCCTCGTTGCGACGACCCCGATCCTCTGCCGCCCACCTTGTCGTTGACCTTCAACCCCGGCCCTTCCCCGCTGCGATTCCTCAATTGGTAAGCACCTCCTGGCCCCCCTGATGCTCACTCGTGCCTTAGTTAAGTCCGAGGCGAACCGAGTCGCCATGGCCGCAAGATCTCCTAGCTCCTTGACACCTTCGGCAACGTCGCCACCGATAGGGCTCGTCGCTGGCGAATCCCAGGACGGCACATCCTAGCTAGAGTATCCAGGGACCCTTTCCGAGCATGAGCCCCGTCGCACTGGCCCTGTAGCACCCTCAAACCAGCGCCGGAGCTCGACCGGAATCGAGCAAGGGCATGGTTCACATTTACTGCGAACCATGCCGCTGACATGTGGGACCCACATGCCAGTGCAGGTTTATTTTAAAACCTCCCGCGTGCTGCTCTCTATCACTGGCCGGTGGGACCGCGGTCTCACGTGTTAGATTAAGTGGAAGCGTACTCGCTGGATTACGTTTTCTTTATTAAGTGGCGCCTTCCCGCCGGTGCTTGTCGCCCGTGATTCAAATATGGGTCATGCAACTGGGGCGGCCCATTACTGTTCATGTGGATTTCCCAGCTTTTATTCATTTAAGAAATTCCAGTAAATGGAAATGAATTATTAGAGTTAGCTAGACATCTCCAAAAATCCTAAAAAAATTATGGTAAATACTAGATGACTTGCAGGATTTAATAAAAATATGTAGGTGAACAATAAAATAGATCTATGCCACTCTTAAGTTAGTAGTTCTATTATAAGGATTTTCCTTTAAAGAAATAAACACAAAAAGGGAATAATGATTAAATAAAATAGTAAATGACTTAATAAATAATCTGAGAAAATTAGGGTAATTACTGGACATTAGATTGGATTTCATAAAATTAAAGATAGGCACAGTAACCCCTTTTGATCTCTGTTTAATTAAGGAAACCTCCTTATTAATAATCTATAACTGATTTTTCACATTATATGATTAGTATTTAAGTTTCAAAAGACAAATCGTTCCTATATGCAGGATGTAACTTTTGAGCATACTCTTATGTGATTTGTGATGTGTACCGACTGGTGTGGACTTATGGTCTTAAGGATATATGTAGTGTGCAGACTTTTATGGCTATACATTGTTAATTGTCTTGTTTACAATGTGAAAATGATACAAAATCAGCAAAGGTCATACTGAATTTTTGGGAATTTTTCCTTACTTTATTCATATTTTCTTAGTTTTTATTATATGCGTAACTAATTAACATAAGGATATTGTAAATTTTCTAGCAATTTTAGTAATTTTCTAACAATTTCTAATAATCTTCATGATTTTTTCTATTTTTCCAACATTTCCTATGGCCTCCTCGATTTCTCTTTCTTTGCTGACGATCTTCGATGAAACCCGGACAATTTTCTATTCAACCCTAGAGATTTCCCTCCAAAATATGTGCAATTTCCCATTATCCGCACACTCCGTTCTATTGAAATTTTAAATTAAGAATTTTGGTCTAATTTTAAAAGAAAAATACAGGATTTAAAAATGGCTGGATTATAATAAAAAACGAAATTTGAAACCTCGTGCACGTGGTTACACTAATCTTTGACTGTCAGTGCTGTAGGTGAGACCAGAGAAGTTGAATCTGGATCTGATCCACGAAGAACGGCACAGGCGCATGTGCAGGTGACAGTGATACTGTCTTGCCCAACGCCCTCGTCTTCTAAAAAAAACCCAACGCCCTCGTCCATTACCAAACCGCCGCCGCGCACGAGCACGAGCACGAGCACGATATAATGGTGATGGCTTCCTCCTTTGCCGCCGTCTTCATCAGCAGCGCCCTCGCCGCATGCTTCGCTGAGGTACACCGGACTCCCCATAATCTCTCAATATTTTCTCCAATCCCGTGGCTAGACTGAGGTACAGTAAAAAGATCGCAGCTTGGAGTCCTCTGCAGATTGGGATCATTTCAGCTGGTCTAGAGCGCACTTGGCTTTGGTTCATTTTTATTATCACTATGTATGGATTGGTAAGATGAGATTACTTGTGTGATGTGTTCAGGTGTGCACCATTCCTCTGGACACAGCCAAAGTGCGGCTTCAGCTGCAAAAGAAAGCATCTACAGCTACGGGGGGAGGAGGGGGAATGTTGGGCACGATGATGTGCGTCGCGAGGGAGGAAGGGGTGGCCGCACTTTGGAAGGGGATCATCCCTGGCCTTCACCGCCAGTGCCTCTACGGTGGCCTCCGCATCGGCTTGTATGAGCCCGTCTGTGCTCCTTCTATTTCACATTTCCTTCTCTGAAGGCGTTCCCCTCCCTCCCTCCTTCAAAGTGGCTTCTTTGACAAGTACTCTTCCCTCCTTTGCCTTGTAGGTGAAAGCCTTTTTTGTGGGGGATACTCTTGTGGGTGATGTCAATTTATTAAACAAGGTTCTGGCTGCCCTTACAACCGGTAGGCATATCCACATGGAGATAGTTCACTACTTTCGCAATACGACCTTATCTCATTTGCTGCACTGGGTCAGTTAAAGTGTCTTTTGTAAGATCATAGTTAAATGCTAGAAATCATGAATGTATCACGTCATAATTAAAATATTCTTCTGCATTTCGCTCAAAATCTTCTGTAATCAATCTTAAATTCTGCAATGGCGTTGGACCCTTGTACATCTGTTGCAATAGTAGCAGTGATAATCTTAGTGAAAGATCTGCAAATCTTCCTGTCACGCAACAACTATATAACTTCTGAAGGAACCTGTGTAAAATAAATCCCCACTACATCCAAATTTCATGTGATCTGCCTGTCCTTGGTCTGCCTGCTTCTCTTTACAGGCTAGGTCAATGTGGAGAGCCAAACATGTCCTAAATGAATTCTCTGAACATGCGTAGGTATCATAGCGATTGTCATTGCCAATCCAACAGATCTTGTCAAAGTGAGACTGCAAGCTGATGGAAAGGCTACCGCTGTCAAGAGGCATTATTCTGGAGCCCTTAATGCGTATGCTACCATAATCAGACAGGTCTCCTGTACAATTCATGGCCATGATGGCAGTAAGTTTACTATATTATTCCTCTTGCCCACGGCCTGTAAACTCTCTAATATTTTTCAGGAAGGTATTGGAGCTTTATGGACTGGCCTTGGTCCAAATATCGCACGGAATGCCATAATTAACGCTGCCGAGTTGGCCAGTTATGACCAATTCAAACAGGTTCCTGTTGATTTTCTTTTGTCGTTTGATCATTATCTTTAATTATCGCTGTTCATCATTTTGTTCTGTTAATGCAGATGTTTCTAAAACTACCTGGGTTTACTGATGACGTTTTTACCCATCTTTTAGCTGGACTTGGTGCTGGTCTTTTTGCTGTTTGCATTGGCTCCCCAGTGGATGTGGTATGCTCTGCAAATGCTGTATAGGTGCTCGTATTTTGAATGTACCAATTTTCCAGTTGCAATATGTGTTTAGCAGTTTAACCCATTATTCCTGTTATGTGTTTAGGTTGATGAATGCTTTGGCTTTCATGGAATTTAACTATCTCGATTTCTATGTAGGTTAAATCAAGAATGATGGGTGATTCAATATACAGAAGCACACTTGATTGTTTTGTCAAGACGTTAAAGAATGATGTAAGCCAACCTCTTTCACTGACTTTTCAGTATTCTGTTTTTGTATACCATGAAATCTTCAAGAATTTCGTAACAGATGAATTTTGCCATTGTACCACCAACCTCTAACTCTTGTGGCAAACAACAGAAGTCATTTCCCCTTGGGGATTCTTCTCCAGTTCATATGTGTAAATACCCAATATTATTTTTGTCAGCACTGCTGCCCTGAATACCTGTTGCTATTAACTTCATCCATAGTCAAATAAAAAGTGAGAATATATCTAATGTTTCGTTCCAAATAGAAATTCACTTAAGTAGTTTGAAAAGAAAGAAATTCCATAGTCAAATGAAAAGAGAGAATATATCTAGCTGGGTTGGTCAGCTTATGGTTAATGGTAGTTGAGTTTGGCAATAAGTCAGCCTCTTTCTTATTATTGCTGACTGTTGCATTGTGGAGAGGTTACAACAACCATTGGATGCTGTGGGGATGGGGAGTACTAACAATGTGATATATCATATATGTTGCTGTCTGCAGTCGCCTTCTTGCTCCTAATCCAACCGTATCTTCATGTCTCCCATCCTTAATCCCCCAATCTTTCCCTCACCATCCTTGAGATAGCCCAGGACACATGAAGAAGCTGTAAATTGTGACAAGAAGTCTTGCATTTGTGGGTTTTTAAGCAATGGGATATGCATTATGGAATTGGATGGATTACAATTCAAATTAGGAAATATTGTTTCGGTTGTTATATATTTCCATTAGAACTAACTAATTGAGTACCTGTGCTTTGCGACAAAAACATATTACTTTCCACTGTGTTATATTTATGTTTTCAACACTATTGGCTCATGCCCTCTGCACTGCTTCCATGCTCT